>OY728165.1:282588905-292588905 GCA_963277665.1 Viscum album
ATAAAAATTATTTAATAAAATTATTTAAAAAAATATTATTTATTTTAGAAATCCGTTATTTCATTAAAATGAATTCCTTAATTGAATTTGAATATAACCCAAAAATAAAATTTATGTTTTATTGTATAAAAATCAATATAGGATGAAAATGTATTCATTATTATATAAAATATACATATTAATTTTATTAGGGTCTTAATACAAATCCCTTTATTACACCATGAAATCTCTTAAGGGTAAGGTGTCTGACAGTGAGACTTTAATGTGGTGGTTCGACATACATGGTTTGGGTCATAATCTCCATGAGCTTGAACTTCTCCCGTAAATGGTTTAAATAAGGA
Source organism: Viscum album (assembly GCA_963277665.1). NCBI lineage: Eukaryota > Viridiplantae > Streptophyta > Magnoliopsida > Santalales > Viscaceae > Viscum > Viscum album. The sequence goes on from OY728165.1 coordinate 282,589,247, forward strand.
TTAAGTTGTTGGATCTCATATTTCTACCGGTCAAGGAAAAATCCTAATGATACTATCTCTCTTGAAATCTCTAACAAATGGGATTTATTGTGTTCTATCCTACTATTTGAGGCATTCACTTCTTTTGTCTGTATCAATTGGATTAGTTAAAAATTGTATATTTACACTAATCATATTATCATTGTTCAATGACTATATTATAAATGGTAATGATATATAATGGCCCTTTAAATCTAATAAGATATAATGATACCAAAAAAGTGCATGTGTTTTCTATATCTATAATATATAATAATGCATTTTATTAAATTACAAGGGGAATTTTATTTTTAAAATTTAGGGTCATTATAGGTCCCTCCTTATTCACATATATATATATATATATATATTTCTAACATTCAGGTAATTGAGGGAGAAGGATGTATCCCTTAAGGGGGGATTAATGAATCAAAGTTGTCAAATATTTACTAGATAGTGAATGTGGTAATTTTGAATAGCTTTGGAAAATTGTAATATGGGGAATGAAAATCACTCCCATTACCCTACTTTGAATTAATTAATATTTATTATCCAGGGGGAACTGATATTGAACTAATAATGGGGAGTTGTATCTTTTTTCACATGAACTTTTTGATGCGTTTGGTGATAAATGTGTAAGCTATAATTTAATTTTTGTTAGATATCTTTTGATAAACCCCAAAACATAAATAAGTGATCAATTTGAGTTTAATATTACATGATTTATAATTTAAGAAAAAAAATTTATAAGCATGGTTATAAAAACATTATTTCTATAAAGGGTTTTCCCATGTAGAGATAGAGTTTTCTAGATAATGGATATTTTTTTAAGAAAAATACGCGGTATTGTCCTTGTCTCACATGTGGAAAAAGCCATGGATTTAAATGTATTGAGGACAAGAAGATTTAAATAGAAACATTATGAGATTATAAGGAACCTATTTTAAATTTGAATTTTTTATTGATAATGGGGAAAAATATAGAATTTATACTGTAAAAAGGTATCAACAATAAATACAAAGGGGGAGATTGAAGAGTACTAGTGAAAATGATAATATTATTGTCAAAATATTATAAAGGCAATATATGAGGAAGGATGACATGAGGAGATAATGAATCTTTGTGAATTATATGTTATGTTTGATAAATCATCCATGTAAGTACATAGGTTTTTGGGATACTACCATTATTTATGATAAATGAAATGTGAGGCTGATATCTTGAAGAACTCATTTGGATATTTTGAAGACAATGTTGAAATGTATTTTTGATGATTGTTAAACTAGTATGTAATGCCTAACACATGTGCTAATTGTGATTGTAAAATGCCCAATGTTTAAAAAAACTGAATAATTAATAATGATGAGTTTTAATTTTGAAGGGTGTGTAGAATATATTTATAATTTTCATGAAGACTATTTGAAAACGAATTGGATTCTTAGTTTTCTCTATGTATTTTTAGTGGACCTTAAGAAAAAAAAAATAGGTCAGGCCTTGGCCAACGAAGGACCCACCTCAACCACTTTTGGGACCATTGATTAACCACATTGGAGGAAATTTAACCTGGAAAACTAGAGTGGAAGGTGAGTTGGAATGCATAGTGACCATAGAGAGCGTACGTGAGCATAAATGGCACCATTGTCGATGGTTGTGTAGCAGTGGAGGGTTCTATCACGGTTTAGTGCTAGTGGAGTTTCATAGAAGACCTCAGTACTCGCTTCTAGCAGGTTGAAACAAATGTGTTTCCTTATTAAGTAGAGTGAATATGCTGATATTTTTGATGTGGCATTCAACCTATATGATTATTGTTCCTCCACTAACAAATATATAGACATAATTAAGGCTATACAATATGATCATTGTGAGACATTCAATTGATTCATCATTTTATTAGACCATGCGATATAGGGTTTTCATTCTGATTGACCATGTACACCCTCAACTGCAGTGTGAGTGGATCACTATGTGAGATCATCCAAATATTAATGAAATTTCAAAAAAAAATTAAGTCTGAATTTCTGAACACCATTAACAGTAATATGTGATGTAACACCCAAAGCTTCCATGGTGCATTTCCCTTTGAATAATACAGTAGCTTGTGTTGTACACAACTACGAGTTCAGACACAGAAAAAAAAATCAAACTAACCGTTATGAATAGGAATACCCACTTTTTGAAATTTTATAAATTTTATCTTTCAAAATGGACTTCATTTTTGGATTTAGAATATCGAAATTAGCTTAGGGTGAATTTTAGGTATTTTTCTGAAAACTTTCAATTTTTGATGAATAGTGAAAAACACTTAGTTATTGTTCAAAACAAACATTTTTTTAAATAATTATTTATTTTATTAAAATTTATTTAATGTAAAAATATAAAAAAAATACCTATATAAGTTCAATGTAATTCATTGGAGTCATTTTATAATGAGTTTAGATATATAAAATTTTATCGAACTTTTTACCGTCTTTTAACCACCTACTTGGAGCATTTCCAAATTTGTATAAAACATAATTTTACTGCTTCTATGAGTTGAATTTCAAAAATCTGAGAGACACGGTTGATATCAATAAGTAAAATGTGGTTCAAAAAGATGAAAATAATTTTTGGTGAATAGTAACTTTTTACTTTTATTTACCAAGGTTAAAAGTAAAAAGGGTAATTATGGAAAAAATGATATTATAATTACCATAACACATGTCCTAATTATATTGGATAAGTATAATTCGACCAAAACCAACCTTATGAATAAAATATGAACATCTTTGGTCCACTTGGATTAGATTAGGAAATTAAGTATTATTTTATTTAAAGAAGAGTTAAAAGAGTTAAATTCAAAGTTTAATAACTAAACCATTTTTAATATTGGGTTATACATAAGATAAATATGACTATAAATATTCACTAGAAAGATGAAAATATTTCCTACAAAATGGTATTTTATTTATAATTTTTAGACATTAAATAATTTAATTTAATTATGACACAATGATGATGCAGTAATTACCTTATTAATGAAATATTAAAATAATTGATATTATAAATACCCAAATAAACGTAATTTGAGACTTTTAATGAATTACACTAATTTTCTATGTTAATATGACATGTTAGGGTTTATTAAATGATTTTTTTAAGTAATAATGCTGTTATAAATTTTACAAAAACACAAAACCAAATAGTGTCAAAATTGACATAAAAGAGTTTAAAAAAAATATTATATTATTAATAGATATAATATACCTAAAAATCTAAGGTTCACCCAAATGACTAATATAAGGTTATATATATTAATATTTAACCACATGTGATTTTGTTGGCTTGTTGTAGTATGTTTATTAACCATAAAATGTAAAAATACAAAGAGACATGGTAAATGTCAAACTAATTAACTAAGAGTTAAATCTAAATGATAAGGTTAATATAATGACCCAAACATATCTAAAAACTATTGGTTGAGAATATTTCGACCCATACCCTCCTTATCCTCGAAATAAATCAATATGGAGCCATTAGAAACCAAAAATTATTTTATTATAAAATAATATTTCAATATTTTCTTAAGGTGCCCCTCAACCCTCTTATAAAAGGGCACTTTCCCTTCTCTCAAATTCACACCTTTAAAGCCATTTGGCTCAGTCAAAACCTGCCCAAATATCCTATAAACTGTCCTCCATTCATTCTATAGGCATTCCATTAGTCAAAAATACTTCCTATGGATCTATTTTGATCAAATCAAAAGGAAGAACCTGAAGAAGAGGTAAATATTTCATCACCTCTTCCAAGTTCTTTTCTCCTTCCACTTATTATTTCCTGGTTTTTTCCAATATAAAATAATAACTCCAGTATTTTCTATATACTATTATGTTATTATAAATATTGTACAACTATATTCATTATTTTATCCATCCTATGAATGACATATCACCATACATGCGTACATACGGCTTATCGTCTCCACGTTGTGGTGTAGTTGTTATTCAATACATTATTATTTGGATCGGTATAATAATGATGTATAATTGATGTAAATAATAAATATAACATGTTAATTATTCTTTATATATGATATAAAATCTATAATATATGATTTTAATATCAATATAATGATATTTTCGCACCTACGTACGTACGGATTACCGTCTCCACGAACACAATGAGATTCATTCCCCATCGTAATCATTTAAGAATAATTTTAATTTTATGATTAAAAATAATGTTTAATAACTCAATATAATTTTGTTTATGAATCAAATACATTCTATCTATAACAAACATGTCTTATGTAACAAAACATATAAAGGAAAATGAATCAGTTAACACCTAAAACGACGATAATACTAAAATATTATTAACAAAGCAATATGAGAAGATCATATATGATATCATATTTATGTATATTGTTCTTGTATAATTAAATAACAATGATTTAAAAATTATACCGAAGGTTAACCAACCCTCGACCAAGGAAAATGATAAGTTAAGGGTTAATTTCACAATATCTTAATTATCCGAGGTTGTTTTTACGTAAGTATCTACTAGAAGCTCTTTATCATCCACATACATGTTTCTCAAAATGTATTCCAAAACATTTTTACTATTTACTAGACTATGGGTTAAATTCATTTATACCCTTGTTTGAATTTTTATAAAATGGTTTCAAAGTAATCTTTCCGTCATTTTCCAAACAAGGTACCTTATGACCTTTTTGACAAAATTAAGGTAAGAATGTTTTTTAACTTATACGGCGAGTGCGGATATTTTAAGCCATTATAACATCGTCAAAGCTTTCCTTACAATCTTAGAAGAATATTTTCAAAATAAATGTTTTCTTTTATAATTATATTACTTTTAAATGATTTCAAAATCGAAAGAGATATTTCTCCAGAAAAAGTTTTGATTTCATCTATGTCAACATCCTTTGATGTGTTGTGAGATTATTTGAAGTTGATTTATTATGATACAAAACTACCATATTGTATTGAAGTTTTTGTGATATGTTTGACTATGGATGTGTTATTTTTATACCATTCCTGGTTTATGGATAAAGTATTGATATTCCGTATGCTAGTTTTAATATGAATGTTTATGTTATGTTTAAACCTTTTCATATGAGGAATGCATTGGACATAGTAAGTGACGGGTAGATCCTGCTATAGCTCCTCAATGAATCGGTATGTCTCATGAGACAAACTAGTGTCTTGGCATAAGGCCTTGACAAAATATTATTTTTAGTCTTGGCATAAGGCCTTGACTATGTGATTATGAAGTCTGGTATTATGCATTCTATCATTATGAAAGTGGTTATTGATATTGCATGTGATTATTCGACTTGTATAATATCCATGTGAATAAGTAAATGTAATTATTTGATTTTGCCTTTTCATATTATGTTGAATTTAATGTTTAAAATGATTTTGTTTTATTCTTACACATTACCTTAAATGTTTAGGCTTATTTATGAATGTTTTCGCAATATTATAATCCTTACTGAGCATCTGAGATCACCCCTTTCTATGATTTATTTTTCCCAGGATGCGAAGAATTATATTATGAATGACTTGTAGGGATAGTCTAAAGGATGTGAGTCTGGAATATGGAGACTATGTTGTTGTATTTTTTTCATTTTATAATGTAATCTGAAACTTATGAATGTATCTAGTATTTCCAAGGTTACTAAACTAATAAATCATTCGAGACTTGATCTTTTGTGATCATGCCAATGTTATGTAATAATTCACCAACTCTGGGTAACTAGGGTTGGGGCGTTATAGTTGGTATTAGAGTACATTTAGTAAAATCCTTGGAAACTAGATTTAGATAAACTCTGATTAGAGCATATTATCCTATGATGGACTTTGAGGATTGGTATAGAAGAACTTCCAAGAATTTTAGTATTGTAGATATTTTTTGAGTTTTCCAAGAAATACATCCATGTATGCATATGAGCAGGTAGAGGCGGCTCTGGCCTAGATGTACCTAGTGGTAAAACTCAAAAACACTATTTTAATCTAGACTCGAATGGGAACTGGTGCACGACAATGGGCCATGTTTCACTCTTGGTTACGACACTCCTGGGGGATATGATTAGGATAATTATCATTTTCATTACAAAATATTATGAAGGGTTTATGAGTATATTATTCCTAAAAGAAATTTTTTTTATGATTAGGGATTATATCCATAAACTGTTCAATTTATGTTAAGTGTTTTATAGTACGGAATTATGTATTTCGATTCATAAACTAATCTAGTTTTTGCCATTATTTTGAAATGGCACCTAGTGGAAGGAATAGAAACTGTATCAATGCACGTAATCCATGTAGGTATCACCCTCCTACTCAAGACAATTATTGTGTATGTGGTGAAGCAACTGGTGCTAATCAGCTTATCACCATACTGGGAAAACTCACTCAGGTTAGGAATAATAACCTTACCCGTATGGAGCACCCTGATCCAAAATGTAGAGGATCAATGTTAGACTGCTTTATGAGGCAAAAACCACCAAAAATAAATGGGAGTACAAATAAATTAGTATTTGATCAATGGATAAATTCTGTAGAGAAAAAATTTCATGCTTTGGGGAGTAGCGAAAGGGAAAAAGTTGTTATGGAATTTTATCGCCTCACGGGAGATGCAGATAAATGGTGGTCATTGATTCAAAACAAAAATAAAGATGATGAAGTATAAAATATTTAATGGAGGGAGTTTGAAGATATTTTATTAGAAAAATACTTTCCTCATGACCATCGAGAAAATATGGAAAGGCAATTTTTGAGTTTGAGGAAAAAGGAGGAGAATGTCGCAAAGTATGAGGCTAACATTACAAGGTTAGCAAAACATGCTGCAGATTATATCCATAACCCAAGGAGTAATACTGATCGATCCTTTCATGGATAAAACCATTTATTTGGTGAGGATTATTCTCAAAATCCTTCTTTTCATATGAATATATTGTCTCATGTGCTATCAAGACAGAAAAGGAATTATCTAAGTCTTACAAATTTAAAGCAAAGCAAGAGAAGAAGAGATCTGCTGAACACTCTGGAAATGGAAATAAGGGGAAGAAGGAAATTTTTTAATTTCTATCCTATATTAAATGTGAGAAGAAACACCCCGGTACTTGCCTAAAGGGAATGAGAGTCTGTTATAAGTGTGGTGGAAAAGCCCACCAAGCTCGTGATTGCAAGGGTAAGAATGAGGCTGTCAATGTTGAATGATACAATTGTAGAGAAAGGGGGAATTATGCAAATGAATTTCCTAAGTGCCAAGGAAACGTACCTTAGAAAATTCCAAGGGAGCAAGGCCAAGCTTATGCGATCACTACTGCTGAGCTTGAAGCTACGAAAGACGTGGTGGTAGGTAATTTAATAGTTTCATCAAGTTTAGCCAATGCTTTATTTGATTTAGGATCTTCTCATTGTTTCATATCTTCTCAATCCCCTATGAGAATTAGATATTTTCAATTTGATTTAACAAGGGAGTTGTCAGTCAAAACACCTAAGGGAAGTATCATCACAACAATATTTTGTGAATCAATTCCCATTATGGAATATAAATGTTCTTTATCTACTGATCTCATCGTAATACCCAGGATTGAATATGATATAATCCTCAGAATGGATTGGATTTGAGACCATGATGTGAAAATTTATTGTAAGAATAATGAGGATACAATTTTTGATGATGATAAAGAGTACCTTACCTTTAGAGAAGAAATGTCACCACCAGATTCTTAACTAGATCCACCCCCAGTATCTCTACTAAATTCAATTATTGGGGAGGAATATAATGAAATAATTATGGGTTAGGAAAAGAATGTTCAAATATAGGATGTACCTATTTTGAAAAAATATGTTGATGTGTTTTCAGAAGATTTACCTAGACATCCTCCAGAATGAGAAATTGAGTTTTCAATTAATTTAATTCCCGGTTCAAGGACCATATCGAAAACCCCTTATAGAATGGCCACTGTGGAATTAGTGGAACTAAAGAAAAAACTAGAGGAATTGATTAATCAGGGATTTACTCGCCCTAGTGTTTCTCCATGGGGATCCCCTATTCTTTTTGTTAAGATGAAATATGGATCTATGAGGTTGTGCATTGAGTACTGGGAGATCAATGCTATAATAATAAAGAACGAGTATCCCCTACCTCACATTGATGATTTATTCGACCAACTTCATGGAGCTCAATATTTTTCAAATATTGGCCTTTGATATGGATATCATCATTTGTGTGTGAAAAAGGAAGACATTTCGAAAACAGTATTTCGATCAAGGTAAGGGAATACATGTTTATAGTAATGCCCTTTGGGATGACTAATTCACCCTCTCTCTTCATTGATCTAATGAATAGAGTTTTCAAGGAATATCTTGATGAATATTTAGTGGTATTTATTGATGATATCTTAGTATTCTCCAAAATCTATGAAGATCATGAAAATCACTTGCTCGTTAGCCTAAAGACTCGTAGAAGAAATTAATTATATGGGAAGTTTAGAAAGTGTGAATTCTGGCTTCAGGAGATTTCTTTTCTTGGCCATATTGTCTTTAAGGATGAAATCTCTATTGATCTTTCAAAGACCAAGGCAATCCAAGAATGTCCAGCACCGACGAATATAACTGAGGTACACAGTTTTATTGGTTTAGAAGGTTATTATCAATGTTTCATCCAGAATTTTTCCCAGTTGGATAATCCATTAACAAAGATAACACGTAAAGGGGTTAAATTTGTTTGGACAAAAGTGTGTGAAGAATGTTTTGGAGAACTGAAGAAAAGATTAGTCAATGCTCTTATAGTGACTCTGCCATCAGAGAATGATGGGTTTGTTATTTATAGTGATGCCTCAAAGAAAGTACTTGGTTGTGTCATTATGAAGAATGGTAGAGTTATTGCCTATGCATCACGACAGCTAAAAATTCATGAACAAAACTATCCTACTCATGATCTTGAGTTAGCAGCTATAATCATTGATTTGAAGATAAGTATACACTATATATAAAAAATGTGAGATTTATACTGATCACAAGAGTTTGAAGTATATTTTCTCACAAAAAGAACGCAACATGAGGAAAAAAAGGTGGATTGAACTACTCAAGGATTATTATTACACTATACACTACCACCCGAGGAAGGCATATAAGGTGGAAGATGCTTTTAGAAGAAAGGATCATGGATTTTTGAACATGATGAGAGTTGAAAAGAATCCTATATACATTGATCTAGATAATATGGATATGGGAATAACCATGGAAGGTGAAACATCAATGAATTCTCAAATGGTTTCCAAACCATATTTACAAGAAATGATAAAGAGTTCTCAGAACGATGATGAGGAGTTTCAAAAGAAGATTAAATATGTGAATGACGGGAGATTGAGTGACTTCATATATAAAGATAGGAATTTGAAATTTGGGAAAAGACTTTGTGTTCCCGAAATACGTGATCTAAAAAGGGAATTGTTAGATGATTCTGATAGCTCAAATTACTATATACACCCTTGTATCACTAAGATGTAAAGAGATTTGAAGGAACATTTTTGATGGGACAACATGAAGAGGAAGATTGCTGATTTTGGGTCAAGATGTATGGATTGTCAAAAAGTGAAAGCTAGAAGGCAACAGCCTAGAGGAGTCATGAAACCTCTTCCCATACCTGAGTGGAAATGAGATAATATTATGATGGAATTTTTATGGGACTACCAAAGACTCCAAGAAGGAACAATGCAATATGGTTCATTGTTGATCGTCTTACCAAGTCAATGCATTTTCATGCTATAAGGGAAGATTTACCACTTGAACGTTTAGCAAGACTGTATATTAATGAAGTTTTAAGACCTCATGAAGTACCCCTATCAATTGTTTCTGATCATGATCCCCATTTTACATCCGGATTCTGGAAATGTCTTCAGAAATCCATGGATACTGAACTTCATTTGAGCATTGCCTACCACCCTCAAACTGATGACCAATCAGAACGGACTATTCAAACCATATAATACATGTTTAGATCATCCTCACTTGACTTTCAAGTTATGTGGGATCAATATTTACCTCTGTTAGAATTTTCCTATAATAATAGATTCCATTCATGTATTAAGATGGAACCATATGAAGCGTTATATGGAAAGAGATGTCTCACACCAAACTGTTGAGATGATGTTGTTGAAAGAAAACTCGTAGGCCCAAAACGTTTTGATGAAATTATGGAAAATATGAAGGTAATCCAAACCCACATCAAAGCAGTAGAAAGTAGGCAGAAGAGCTATGCTGATAACCGAAGGAAGGATTTGTTATTTCAGGTAGGAGATCATGTTTTCTTGAAGGTATCTCCATGGAAGGGAATTATACGATTTGGTAAGAAGGGTAAATTGAGTCCCAGGTACATCGGAACATTCTAAATTCTAGAATGAATTGGTGTTGTAGCTTACTATTTGGAAATGCTGCCAAGTCTCTCCAAAGTTCATGATGTGGTCCACATATCACTATTGAGAAAATACATGCCCGACTCAGCACATGTACTCACCTATGAATAATTAGAACCGGAACCTGATCTGTCTTATTACGAAGAGCCTGTCAAGATTCTTGATACAGAAGAACAAGTGTTGAAAAACTGGATGACTCATCTGGTAAAAGTTCTATGGAGAAACCATAAGATGGAAGACGGAACGTGGGAACCCGAGGAACTTATGATGAAGAAACAACCGAATCTTTTTATTCAGTAATATTCTAAAAATTTCGAGGACAAAATAATTTGAATGAGGGGATAATGTAACACCCCAAGCTTCCATGGTACGTTTCCCTTTGAATAATATAGTAGCTTGTGTTGTACGCAACTTCGAGTTAAAACACACAAGAACCAATCAAACTAGCCATTATGAATAGCAATACCCACCTTTTGAAATTTTGTGAATTTTATCTTTCAAATTGGACTTCATTTTTGGATTTGGAATATTAAAATTAGCTTAGGGTGATTTTTGGTATTTTTCTGAAATCATTCAATTTTTGATGAATAGTAAAAAAACACTGAGTTGTTGTTTAAAACCAACTTTTTATTTAAATAATTATTTATTTTATTTAAATTTATTTTAGGTAAAAATAGATAAATAATACCTATATAAGTTAAATGTAATTCATTGGAGTCATTTTATATTGAGTTTAGATATATAAAATTTTATCAAACTTTTTACTGTCTTTCACCCACCACCAATGAGCATTAAGAAATTTGTATAAAACATAATTTTACCACTTATGGGTGTTGAATTTCAAAAATCCGAGAGACACGGTTGATATCAGTAAGTAAAATGTGGTTCAATAAGATGAAAATATTTTTTGGTGAATATTAACTTTTTTACTTTATTTTACCACAGTTAAAAGTAAATATGGTAATTAAGGGAAAAATGATATTATTAATACCCTAAAACATGTCGTAATTATATTGGATAAGTATAATTAGACCAAAACCAACCTTAGGTATAAAATAAGAACATCTTTGTTCCACATGTATTTGATTAGGACATTTATTATCATTTTATTTAAAGAAGAGTTAAAAGAGTTAAATTCAATGTTTAATAACTAAACCATTTTAAATATTGGGTTATACATAAGATAAATTCGACTATAAATATTCATTAGAAAGAATAAAAGGTTTCTCACATAATGGTATTTTACTTATAATTTTTAGACATTAAATAATGTAATTTAATTATGACACAATGATGATGCAGTAATTACCTTATTAATGAAATATTAAAATAATTGATATTATAAATACCCAAATAAAAGAAATATGAGACTTTTAATGAATTACACTAATTTTTATGTTAATATTACATGTTAGGGTTTTTTAGATGAAACTTTTTAGAATTAATAATTCTTTTATGAATTTAGAAAAAACATAATACCAAATAGCGTCAAAATTGACATAAAAGTGTTTTAAAAAAATTATATTATTAATTGATATAATATACCTAAAAATCGAAGGTTCGGCCAAATGACTTATATAAGGTTATATATATTAATAATTAACCACATGGGGTTCTCTTGTCTTGTTATAGTATGTTTATTAACCATATAATGTAAAAATACTAAGAGACATTGTAAATGTCAAACTAATTAAATAAGAGTTAAATCTAAATGATAAGATTAATATAGTGAACCAAACCTACCTAAAACCTTATGGTATAGAATATTTCGACCCTTACCCACTTTATACTCCCAATAAATCATTTTTTAATCATTAGAAACCGAAAATTATTTTATTATAAAATAATATTTCAATCTTTTCCTAAGGTGCCCCTCACCCTCTTATAAAAGGGCACTTCCACTTATCTCAAATTCACACCTTCAAAGCCATTTGGCTCGGCCAAAACTTGCCAAAATATCCTCTCAAATATCATTCCTTCATCCTAGATTCCTTCCTTTAGTTAGAAAGACAACCTAAAGATCCCTTTTGATCAAATCAAAAGGAAGAACTTGAAGAAGAGGTAAATATTTCATCACCTCATCCAAGTTCTTTTCTTCTTCCACTTATTATTTCCTTTTTGTTTCCATTATAAAATAATAACTCCAATATATTCTTTATACTGTTATGTTATTATAAATATGGTACAACCATATTGATTATTTTATTCATCTGATGAATTACATTTCACCATACGTTCGTACATACAGTTTGTCGTCTCTATGCCGTGGTGTAGTTGTTATTCAATACATTATTATTTGTATGGGTATAATAATGATGTATAATTGATTTAAATAATAAATATAACATGTTAATTATTATTTATATATGATATACCATCTATTATATATGATTTTAATATCAAAAGAATGATATTTTCGCTTCTACATACATACGGATTATCGTCTCCACGAACGTGATGTGATTCATTTCCCATCGTAATCATTCAAGAATAATTTTGATTTTATGATTAAAAATAATGTTTAAGAACTCAATATCATTATGTTTATGAATCAAATACATCCTATTTCTAACAAACACATCTTATGTAACAAAACATCTAAAGGAAAATGAATAAATTAACACCCAAAACGACGATAATACTTAAATATTATTAACAAAGAAATATTAGAAGATCATATATGATATCATATCTATATATATATATATATATATTTTTCTTGTATAATTTAATAACAATGATTTCATAATTATAAAAAAGGTTAACCTACCCTTGACCAAGGAAATGTACAAGTTAATGGTTAATTTCACAATCTCTTTATTATCCGAGGTTTTTTTTTACGTAAGTATATAATGGGACCTCTTTATCATCCACATACATGTTTCTTAAAAATGTATTCCAAAATATTTTTACTATTTACTAATATATGTTTTTAAGTCATTTATACCCTTGTTTGACTTTTTATAAAATGTTTTGAAAGGAATCTTTCCATTGTTTTCCAAATAAAGTACCTTATAACCTTTTCGACAAAATTAAGGTAGGAATGTTTTTTTAACTTATACGATGGGTGCGGCTATTTTATGCCATTATAACATCGTCATAGATTTCCTTACAAGCTTATAATAATATTTAAAAAATAAATGTTTTCTTTTATAATTATATTACTTTTAAATTATTTCAAAATAGAAAGATATATTTATCTAAAAAAAGTTTTGATTTCATCTATGTCAATATCCATTGATGCATTGTTAGCTTATTTAAAGTTGATTTATTCTGATACAAAACTTCCATATTGTATTGAAGGTTTTGTGATATGTCTGAATATAGATGTTTTATTTTTATACCATTCATGTTTTATGGATAATGTATTGACATTTTGTATGATAGTTTTAATACAAATGTTTATGTTATGTATAAACCTTTTAATATGAGGAATGAATTGGACACAGTAAGTGACAGGTGGAGCCCGCTATAGCTTCTCGGTGCATCAGTAGGTCTGATGAGAAAACTAGTGTCTTGGCACAAGGCCTTGAAAAAAATCTAATTTTTAGTCTTGGAACAAGGCTTTGACTATGTGGTTATGAAGTCTGGCATTCTGCATTCCATCATTATGAAAGTTTCTATTGATATTTCATGTGATTATTGGACAAGTAGAATATCCATGTGAATATTTAAATGGTATTATTTGATTTTATCTTTTCCATATTATGATTAATTTCAAGTTTAAAATGATTTTGTTTTATTCTTATACATTGACTTAAATGTTTATGCTTATTTATGAAAGTTTCCGCTATATTTTTACCCATGCTGAGCATCTGAGATCACCCCTTTCTATGTTTTATTTTTTCGAGGATGCGAAAAAGTATATTATGATTGACCTGCAGGGATAGTCTAAGGGATATGAGTGTGGCCTATGGAGACTATGTTGTTGTAGTTTTTCATTTTATATTTTAATGTGAAACTTATGAATGTATCTAGTATTTTCAAAGCTACTAAACTAATCGGTATTTTGAGACCTGATCTTTTGTGATCATGCTAATGTTATGTAATAATTCACCGACTCTGGGTAACTAGGTTTGGGGCATTACATGTGAATTGATAATTATTTATGAAAATCCATGCTATATGGAGATAAAATTTTAGTAATTCCATGTGAATAATTCAAGCATGTTATCCATACAATATGCCGATATAGTTTCTATACAGATGAAGAAGTTTAAAAAAATATAATTCCATGTAGTATGTGATTGGGGAGTGAGTTTTAAAATGAGATACTACGAGAAAAGTAAGAGAGCTCAAATGTTGTAGAAATATTCCTAAGTATATATTTATTCATACTGAGGCTACTATGAGGTATGGTTTTGAAATTATAATTTGAAAAAATAAATTGAAAAATACATTGAAGACCAAAGAATAATGTGAAAAAATGCATTGAGATAATGAAATTTAGTGAAAATAATTAAATTTTTATGTGATAATCATATGTGTTAAATACAGTATGTGAAGGACATATCATTTTCAGAAAGATGTGATATATTTCTCGGTGTCACCTATGGTTGAATTTTGTAGAATATGTTTTGAGATTACACCTTTTTTTAGAAGAAAAATGGTTTATAAATACTTGGTTAACTCTAACATATTTGGGACTTAAGAATTTTGGGAGAAGTGATCATTTAGATCGGTTTTTTGATTTTTATCTATTTGAGTTCCATAAAGAAAGTGTTTTTTCTTACAAAGGGTAAAATTTTTAGAAGTTAAAGTGTTATGCCTAAAATGTTCTATGAGTAGTGATGTTATATGTGGATTAAATTCTATGTAAATTATAATTTTATATAATTTCATAAATAAAGTTCTATGCACTTTATATTAGTTGAAAAATATTTAACATTCTGTTTGAAGCATTAGTACAAGAAGAATTAAGAAAGTGAACCAATAGAACATGAATTATCATATATGTTCCATATTGAGAATGTGATGTGAATAAGAATAAATTCACATAATATTTGAGGAATATACAGTGGAGAATTAATGATGTTCATTGAACACAGTTCAGAAACCCATGAAATACTTCCATGAAGTACATCTGAGTTGATTAAAAGAATTTGAGCTATGTTTGTGCAAGTTTAATATTGCATAAAATAATCTTGAATAAATTTTGTGCATCACTTTCAAAAAATTTATTGTGTTTGAAAGCTTCGTAATCATAATGATATATCATCCGAAGAATTTGAAAAAAGAGATGAGAATGAATCCAAAAAACAGTTGTTGGAGAAATATTTTTATATGAGTATTAAATAAGCTGAGAAAAAATAGATCATTCAACATTTGGTGTGAAAGAGTTTCAAGATCAAAATGATTATTCCAAGAACATATTAAAGATCTTCAAGTTGTACATGATCAGAACAGATATTGTACACTTGTGGTGGATGATCTATTTAAAGTGGTACATAAGAAACCAAGAGCAGGTAGAGATCTTATAATCTTTGGATCAAAAATAATAATCAGGTGGAGTTTGTGACTAGGGAATCTAAACAGTTTTTAAAGAGTCTCTAGGATAGGGATTCTAAACAATCGAAGATAATAGAACGTGGTTGAGGCTCCTAACTAAACATTGTAGAATATTTGGTTGTTGGGGGTAGAACACAGATCAACTAGAGGATCAACTACTAGGGTGTATAACCATTATCTACATAATAAATTGTAATTAATGAAAATATTATACTGGATAATCCATGTTGGGGTGTCTAACCAGCATGGAGAGGAGTAGGTATTGGAATATATCCTTTTAAATATCATGTGTTGGGATTTATATTATTATGAATACATATGAGGTGAGAATATGGTATTTTAGTAAGTGGATCGAGAATTTTATTAAGTTTCTAAGGTTTAATTATAAAGAATGAATTCCTAAAAATAAACAACTGATTCACCCCTCCCTTTTAGTGGTCAATATAGACTAGATCTATGTAAATTCATTTATCTATATAGAGTTAAATAATGAAGAAATATGATAAAGTAATGTTAAAAGGAGGGATTTTATAAGGTTGTGTAGAGTAGTTTTACAACCATGTATAGTATATTTTACCCAATTTATAGTGGAAGAAACTTGTTAAATTGTTTGAACGCTTATGAAAATATAATATTTTCATAATAATGAATTTTTTAATAAATGAACAATTACTTAGATGATGATTTTAAGATTATATTCATTTAAAATATATCATGATCACATGTAGATCAATATTCTCTAAGACATAAAATAAGAACTAGATGAGGGAGAAGTTGATATTCCTGAGATGAGAAGCCATGAAATATTAAAGGTTGTGGTGAATAAAAAATGGAAATATTACTCACAGCACACCATTTTCTATTTTATAGGGTTATTTTGGTGGTATTTTTAGACTAAAATACCACCCATGATAAATAGTGAGGCGGACTACACTGTGGTTCATTTTTTGTTAGAATTTTGAGATTCCCTTGATGCTGGAAGTAAACAAAGGTCCAATGGGAGGAGCTCCATACCATATGACATATCATTTTTTACATGCTTCCATGTATGTAGAGACCTCAAAGAAGTTTGAATTAGAAGATTTCCGGGAGAATAAAATAAAAGAAACACCCAAATATTTTGGTTATTTAATTGAGAATACATGAATAAGACTCAATTATGTTCAAATTAGGAGATTAAATTGGAATTTTTTCAAATTATTTAAATGAGAAGATCATATGCATCATAAGATCACAGAATTACTAGATTTCAAACATGGGAAATATTATTCATGATATCATTTCATTGAATATATATATATATATATGTATATATAAAAGAATAAAATTTACAAGATAATAATATTGAGATTAATCATGAATACTATGTGAGAAAATTCTGGGATCCTGATAATTTCTAGCATTAAAGAGAGAATATGAGACTGAAGACATTGTGATATTTTTCTAAAAAAGACAACTTATAGCCTCATTATTCATAATAAAGAGAAATAGTCACATTGATAAAGATCTAAATTGATTTTCAAGACCATAAATTTGAATAATCGTGTTCACGTTTTGGTGTACTTGAAGATATTATACATGAGAAATATAGATTCTATAGGATCATGGAAGAAAATCATATTAAGTGTTACATAATGAACGTAAATAAGAATGATTTTTTTAAATTACTAAGTCAAAAAATTGAAATAGCTTCTTGCTGGGTGTATAACTATTCAAGGAAGAAGGACTTGTGGTTAGGGTGTATAGCCAATTGTGGTAGAAGATTTGGTGGTTGGGGTGGATAACAAAACTGGAATTAAGGATTGATTATTGGGTTGTATAAATAGTTTTTTTAACATTAGTGATTTCAATGTATAACTAATCACCCTTTTATAGGATCAGAAACTATTGTAGTTGATAACAAGATCATTGTTGAGAATCCTTAGGTTGGAGTGTCTAACCAACTCTGACAAAGAGTATAATTTTATTCCAAACATTATAAATCTTATGTGTTGAATTATCTTTATATCTACTATATATGAGGTGAGGATTGGATATTAAATATAATAGGATTGAGTCCTTAACCAGTAATACAATTTGAAGTAAAAAATGAAACATTTTTTAAAAATAAATATCACTAATTTACCATATCCCACCCTCATTGATCCATTCTATCCATGGAAAAATAGTTGGTATCTAAGACCATGTTCCCCTATGATCTTATGAGAGTTTTCTGAAAGAAACTAAATCTTAAGTCATTCAATAACTAACGTGTTACCAAATTATGTGGGAGGAATTATCATAGCTGGAGGGAATTAAATTCTACCCTACCTCCTATCAAGTATCCAAGAAGTGAGAGTTATAGAAAAAATTGGTTTTTAACCTATTGTTGAAGGTATGACCATGACTCATGATGATAAGATAAATAAGGAGTAATATAGAAAATCCCCAAATTCTATCTTGATATTTTTATCAGAAAACATCTACAAAAATATCATGGGTCTATAAACCTTAAATTAGATCTAATAAAAACAGTGAAGAAATTATGGAACTAAATTAAATGTCAAATTATTGAAACTCAAAGTTTGGAATAGGTTTTGGGACATTAAAATAGATAATGATGAATATATTTATGACTATTTCCCCAAGTGAAATTGATTATTAGTAATATTTGTGGGTTTGGTGAGACATTTGATGATTCCACCACTTTTAAAACGTTAATTGGGAACTTTATAGATCTATTTGATCCCAAAGTTTTAGATTTGGATGATCCAGATACATTTAATTTGATGAGATTCACAATATACTCATAGATTATGAGATGAGAAAAACACTATCTTTCAAGAATGAACACAAAGATGATATGTCCTTTTAAATAATGATAAATGGAAACGTCAAAGAAGAAGAAAAATAATAAAAAAGTGATCCCAATTAAGAGGAATATGATAGAGACTTCAAAAATATTATTTCTCTTCATTATAAGAGATTCATAAAGGGAAAGTGTAAAGGAAAAGGAAGACAATTTCTAATGTTCTATAATTTTGATATAGCTTGGAAGTTTTTTTATGATCATCCCAAGAATTAGTTTACTTATAATGAATCATATGGGGAATTAAATAAGTCCCAAAATATAAAGATGGGGATTAATAAGAAAAGTAAGTTCATTAGAAAGAAGAGTAATTTATTTTCCAAAAGGGAGATGTTCAAATCATCCTCATAAAGTTGTTCATAAGATGTTGAAGTCCATTTCGTTGGTCATGTTGAAAGAGGATTTGACACTTCTAGCAGTGATGATAAAATATAAAGGAGAAACAACAATGAAAATATATAGTGAACAAGAATACAATAAGTGTGAAGGATTTTTCCTAGATAAATATTATTTTACCAATAATTTAATTTTATTGGAATTTCATAATATCTCATATATATGTCCTAAGTATCTACCAAAAACCAATAAAAATGATAACAAATCAGACAATTTTGTAGATATCATAGATTCAAGAAAATAAATCTATCTACGCACCCTACAAACTCTTTCACCAATCCAAATCTGAGTCCCACCATGACCTCCACAGATATAGTGCACCTACAATAAAGGAAACAAAATAATTAAAGGACTAGTTTTATAAAATAAATCATTTAAAGGGTCACACATCAGTCATTCTACGTGAATAAAAGGAAATTACTATAAATAATGTTATATGTACCATAATCCAAAAGAAGTATATAGAAATGAATAAAGACTAACATATCTAAATAATTGCCATATGTGACATGTGGCCACTCTTCATCCAAACCTTAAAACCCATTTCAAGAATCCAATAAAGAACATGCAAAGCCACTCAGTCAAAAAATACTAAGTTGTGTGAGTAGGGTGTGATCTTGATAGTCCATTAGGTAAATACCACAAAGTCCATAATTTTATTTTTCCAAAAAACCAAACATGCTAGTTTGAAATACTGTATTCTGAATAGTTTTTTCTAATTGTTTAGAAAAAAGTTATGCAACCATTTATGAAAAACATTTATCTCTCTTCCTTTAAATGTACAAAGTCACTTGAAAATAGTTTCATTGGATAAAACCACATTTATTAAAAACTTTCATTTAAAAATCATTTTTTAAATATACTAATACCATGTAGAACATGAATTTTGGAATTCCACATTTTAAATTACATTAAAAATGATAGTAATGTAAAAAATAAATATAATTAAATGAAATAAAAATAAAATCCATAAATAAAGAAGAAAAATAAAACTAATGTGTAGATAAAATAAATAATATAAACAATCAAAGGTAGTAAACCATAATCAAAACATCATCTATAAAGATAAGAGTGGTCACTGATCAACATACAACATCACATGCATAATCTGCAACACATGGGTAGATATTTGACCTCTAGGTTTGAAAGATATCGAGACTCACTAATAGAACACACTAGTTATCTATGTGACCTAAACAACCTAGGCCACTTGATGAAACACCAGGAAAATTCATTAGCTAGAACTATGAATAAATCTAGGAATAACTCATCTAATCATCCACATACCTAAGGACTCTGATGTGATAGACACATAATACATAAAATAATAATAATTTATCTCATCATAAATATCAATATAAAATCATAAACATAATTTTAAACTTGGACTTTTTTGGAAATTTTCATTTAAAGATGATTTTGAGACTAGACAACTTTCTTAAGGCCATTTTCAAAACATTTTACAAACTCAATGTTTTTAACAAAAACAAAAAATAAAAAACACATCTCTAAAAACATATTTAAAACCAACTTCAAACATTAATGTCATATTTGAAAACATATCTTCATAAATTATTATGCATATATATATATTCCTATATCCACAAATTCTCATGTGGATATGGTCATATATATATACACCCATAAATATGTGTATAGTGACTAAAAATCATATAAAACACTCCAATGTTAATCATAAGTAAATCAGTCAAGGATGAAAAAAATAAACAAATGTAAATTCCTAAATATGAGAAATCCAAAATATTTCACCTCTTTTAACTCACAAAAAATTTATTGAATTTTACAAATGGTCCCAGATAATTTTAAAACGCCCAATTCTTTTTCTAAAACCATCTCAAATATTTTAATGGTAAAAAAAATATATCTTAAAGATAGTTAAAAAACATGACCAAAACTACAAAACCAAAATTAGAAGTCAAATGTTATTATTTAAAAACCTCAAGAAACATTCATTTATTATTCCAATTGAACCATATTTCATTTATAATTTTTAAGAAATAAAAATAAAGTGCCTGTGAAAATTCCCTATATTAAGAAAAAGATAAAGAATAGAAACACCTACCCATAACATGCACAAATGATGACAAACCTTCGAAAATGATAAGCAGAAGGCTTGAAGAACAAATCACACACCCTAAAAGAAGATCCAAATGAATTATTGTTGAAACAAAATATAGGGTCTATTCAAAATCATGATGGATTAAAGGGGAAAGAAAAATCATGACGGAGAAGAGGAAGGAAGGAAAAAATAAAAAAGCATTACTTGGATTGACTTAACATTGAAATAACATAAATAAATAACCAAATAAAAGATGTGGAACGAGGATTCCATGTGTTTTAAGGGTACATCAGCCCATTAATGATGTGGGGATTAGAGGGATTTAAGGATGGTTCATGTTAGGAAAAAAGGGGGAAATATTTTAGGGATTTATTTTAAATGACCAGATCACATGGTTGGATTGCATAGATTATGAAACAATATTTTAACCATGTGAATGGATTTATTGTAATATATATACCCTTATCATAAACATCTCATAGTTATCACTAACCATAAAATAGGAGAAAAATCCTCAAAATATCAAAACATAAAAAAATGGTCCCGAAAATATTTATTAAAAAAATAAACAATAAGAAAATTAAACTAATAAAAATATACGAGTCACATGAAAAGATTGTAATACTGAGTGATCTCAAGACGATGAAAAGATAAATCCTAATAGACAAGTAAAATATACACATGATCAATCTCAAGATAAATTCATAATTTCAAATAGTATATGTGCTAAAAAAAGTTTGATGAGGATTTTATGAATAAGAATTGTGATAGGAAGTCTTCTACATCAAAGGGAGTGATAAAAATTTCAAGTATAGCACATCCCCTAATTGAAATAAGGCTTCAGATGCAGTAGGATAGAAATATGAAAATTATGGAAAAATTGATCTTCAAAATGGGAGACCACAATTCATAGGTTATTATTGGTGTTGTGAAAGGTGTAGACATTAATCCTACAATTACTAGCATAATATGTATTTACTAGGGAAGAGGAAAGAAACCATGGATATTTTTTTAAGAAAACAAGAGAGAAGTATTAAATGAAGTAATATTTAACCTAAAAATTAGGTAATATATCCATATAATATAAATTTGAGATGATAGAAGATTTTTTCGTAAGATGTAATCAGTAGGGTTACATAGATGAAGAGTATATGACCTTGTTTTCTAGAGATCTTTCATGTGGTGTAAAAGTAATGAATTTTTTGAATTCATACAACATTAAGGATGAGAAGTATATGAAAATGAGAAATAAATAATAGAATACTTGGTTTTTAGGTCAGAGCAGTTGAAGATGACCAAGAAAATAGTTGAAGTAGAAAACAAATCTTTGGGATAAAAGAAATATGGTGATTTCAAAATAAAAATCTAAAAAACATGTGATGTTTCAAAAAAATATAGATTTAACGGTTCAAAAAATTTTGTGTGAGATATGTGGCTAGATTATGCATGGTATGAAAAATTGTATGGCTATTCATCCAAACCAAAAAAGAGTTGATAAAGATATCTATGAATAAATAGGAAATAAAGTTTCATTGACTTTTGTAGAAATAAAAAAACTACACACCAACTTGTAGTTCAATAGAAAAATATGAGTATGTAACTTGTTAAGTTTATTAATTGGGAGATAATTGTAGAGTTTAGAAGAAATTTGAATCATAGGGTGAGAGAAAACTCTCAAATTCAGTGTTACTTATGAGGAATAAATATGTTCCTCATTATTTGCTAAATTTTTTATTTATTTGTGCTAGCATATTGGGAATTATAATATACCAACCCAATTCAACTAAACAAGCCACCTGAGTCGGGCTGTCATAGAGTGGTATATCAAAGAGGATATAAATAGGTACTAAATATAACTAAAACAAGGAATTCAACCATTTTACAAAGCAGAAGAAAATAGATAAATCAAAATCTATAAAATCCAATCCAAAACAGGCTAAACTAGAAAGTATGATAAGTCTCTATGTGACCAATATGTACCTCCAAACCACCCCGCTATTAAGGTAAAGATGAAGGGGAAAGCTAAAATACTACAAGATTCCCTTCTCTTTACGTATATCCTACAATAAAACATCTACAACCTCCCAAAGGAAAAAGTGTGGTGTTATCATAGAGCCTAGTAGGATACCACCACTGAGTATATAGAAGGTCTAATATAAATAATTCAATAGTTCTTGCCTTAAAAAAAATAATTTTACAAGGAATTATCATAAATTTTAAAAAAATATTTTCAAATCATTTTTCCTTTGAATTTTCATAAAATCTTTTCATATAAAAAATTATAGAAATATGGAAATTATAATTGATCAAGTAGGAAATCATATCCATGCATCATATGGTAAACAAGTAAACACATATCCATGAAATAATATCATTAAATAAAAATCTATTAATGAAAAGGAACACTTTCATTTAAGATCTATCCCATGAGACGATACATACTAGACATAAAAAAGAGACCTAAACAATGTAAAATTTTGGATCCAATCGACATAGAGTCCTGTCACTAATTATCAATATCAACAAAACAGCCACTAGTGGTGCCACACACACTAAGGCTGTCTCTTTCTATTTCCTGATGCACCCAACGTTCCCAATGTTCCTATTTTGTCAATTACATTTCAAAACTATGATTACCATTTATAAATTTTTTTTTAAATCCAATCCAAACTAATTTCATGTTTTAAAAACCCATTTATGAATAAATACCTTAAAACCACAAATCAATTCAATCAGTGAAACAAATAAATGAATTTATCAATAATGATAATAAATTCATCAAATTAACCCATTTTATTGAAACACCTAGATTAAAATAGTATATAACCATATTCTATTGAAAATGGTGATTGGAAACCAAGAGATCAACCTTTGAAAGACAAGGCACATCAAGAAATTGAAAAGGATCAATAAAAAAACTATATGATCATGAATTTGAAACATAACCATTGAAAATTACACCAACTCAACCAATGATAATGAAATAAATATGGAACACTTACCTGGAGAGGTAAACAACAACAATCCTGATTATTTACCATCGAATGAGCAATCTAGATGTAGTAAAGATCTCCAAAATCACCCAAAATTTCTTTGGGAGGGATCTGGGTATCCGAAAAGAAGTTTGTAGGTAGAATAAAATGAAACTTATCCATGAAACACCATAATAACGAAAAAAACAATAGGATAATATGGCATGTAATTCCCTTTCATGTCATGTTATCCATGAAACAAAAAAATACTAAAAAATACTTTAAATAGGGTTAAAAATCATGATTTTACCATTAATGATGTGAAATATTTTCATGACATGTAATCCTTTCATTCCTTGAACCAAATTCATGAAATATTCCTTATTACCATTACACAAAGTTTAAATTCCCAATAGATAGCGGTAAACCTAGTTTTCTATAGAAAACCATAAAAACCACTTCTAGTCTTCCATAAACACAAGTAGAACCCTATAAGGGCCTTAAAAATTTTATACGAAGACATTGTTAATTTAAACATATATATATCCTTGAACTTTAGATCATTTTCCTTATAAAAGACTCTCCATTCTCCAGACGCCCGCTATGCACCCAAACAAAAAGGGAAACCAAAAACTAAAGACAAAGCATGCCTGAAGCAAAATAATTGGGTGATATAATCAACCCACCATAAACAATTCCTATACCAATAAAGTCGTTAGATTCCTAGAATCAAAAAATGAAGTCCATTGCTTCTATATCAATTTTTCTCACTACTATGTCTCTTTTCTATCCTATCCACACTACCACAGTCCCCAGACAAGATGAATCGTTTTTACTACACAGTCCCTTCTCCTAGAGATCCATAATTTGAACTAGCTACTCAAACATAGTGGTGTAGGGATCAAGATCAACATCCTCCCATCCAATAACAAGAGATGGATATGTTCATTACCCCATCTACTAGGAAATAGAAAACACTTCATGGAACGAAATCAAACTAGACATAAATTCCATCCAATATGACACCTTTTTTAGTCATTCAATGATCTCAAAGGGACCAAAAAACCTCAGTGCCAACTTTCCCTAATTACCCAACCGACGATGTCCTAATAAAGTTGAAGCTCTAAGAAAAACCAGACCACAAACCAAAAACTCTGGAGGCCGATGGTGAATGTCCACATAAGATTTATGAGGACTGTATTCCATCATAAATCTCTTTCGCATCAACTGAACCGTTTCCATCATCTCCTAAACAAGACACAACCCAACCAAGGATCAATCTCCAAATTCTTCCCAAAATATGGGATAACTAAATGGTATCCCATACAATGATTCAAAGGGTTCCATCTTTATAGAATATTGATAACTATTTTTATAGGAAATTGTTTCCATAAGAAAATAATTTCCCCAAGATCCTCCAAAATCAAACACATACACCCAATGAATATCCTCAACAACCTGGGTATCCCCCTCTATCTTTCCATATATGGATGATAATCCATTATTAATTAATCCTAGGAACCCATCACCCCCTACAAACCATTCTAGAACATAGATATGAACCTTATGTCCTTATTTGAAATTACTATAGAGGTAACTTCATGATTTTTCAAAATCTCTTGGGTATATAAATCCCTAAGATATTCTACCTTCATCATCTCCTTGATAGGTAAGAAATAATATGATTTCATAAGTCAATCAATGATCATCGAAATTAAATCTTTTCCCACTAGGATTCTGTGAAAAACCAATGATGATTTACATGGAAATATCATCCCACTTCCATACAAGAATGGGAAAAGGTTGGAAAAAACTAGCAGGTATGTGGTGCTCTATCTTTATTTTATAAAAAATGAGACATCATGATAAAAAATCTACAACCAAATGCCACATCCCTAGCCACCTATAACAATATCTCAAGTTTTGATACATATTTACTAGTACAAATTTTTTTTATCACTTCATACATTCTTTGTAGGTTATTTATAACTAACATGAAAATCCATATATATATATTTATCATGTTGGTTATTCTATAAATGACGTGATAAATAATGTATCCCTCTTTATCATGCCAGTTATTCTATTAATCATACAATCTAATATTTTATTATCCAATTTCAAAGGCATTTAATTTAATTTCAAGAGTTCTGTTATATAGATTTATACATGCACCCTATATATTTTAACATGTTATATTATCATTTTTTATTTAACACATAGTGTCTTATAAAGTAAAGTGATTTAATAGTAAATAATAATAAATACTTCAAAAAAGTATTGTATACCTATGGTGATATATTTAGATTATAGAATTTGACCAAATTCATCAATTTAATTTTTTTTTGATTGAGTACGCTTCCTCACCGCATGAAATCCATAGCCATGACTTGTGTGATGATAAATTATAGAAGATGATTTAAATGTGGAAACCCTTGGATGATATTAATATACCACATTTCATAGAAATATGATAAACTATAGTGTGTTATAAGATGTGAGTGAATTATTATATGTCTTGAAGGGTTTTATTCTTATGTATCATTTTTCCATGAGTTACATTAACCCAAAAAATTTGGGATCAGTTAGTAATAAATCAAACTAGGAGGGGGATTTATTTTTATATAGTGGTTTTCTATCATATTGATAACAAAATATCATTAAAATGTGAGTGGATTATTTTAATGAATTAGTTGAGCTAGGGAAATGACATTAAATGTATGAGAATTATCATATATTTTCGATCCCATACTAATTTAATTTTTATTCCATATGGTTCCCTAACTGAATCCATTGTTGAAAAAATAACTTACAACCTTGATGAATGAGCATATCTAATATTTCAATGAGTCTATATATTAGATTCTAATATTTAGTCTAACTATATTTTAATTTTTAAATTATTTCCATGCATATCTTTTTATGATTTACTATTTATATTTCAACTTATATACCATTATTGTATTGAATTATTAATTATAATTTTCAACTATGTATATCATTGTTTTATATTTCAAAATTGTGTTATTTTCAAATTATGGAATATTTTACATAAATAAAAAATTGGCTTACCTAACAACATTTTCTTTTTTAAATTATTTCCATGTATATATTTTTATAATTTACCATTTATATTTAAACTTATATTCTATTATTATATAGAATTAATAATTATAATTTTAAAATATGCATATACATGTTTTATATTTCAAAATTGAATTACTTTCAAATTATCCCATATTTTTTATAAATATAAAATTGTACTATCTAACTATATTTTCTCTTTAAAAATTTTTCCGTGTATATATTTTTATTATTTACCATTTATATTTAAAATTATCTTATATTATTGTATAGAATTAATAGTTATAATTTTCAAATATGTATATATATGTTTTATTTTCCAAATT
Organism: Viscum album; assembly: GCA_963277665.1. Classification (NCBI taxonomy): domain Eukaryota; kingdom Viridiplantae; phylum Streptophyta; class Magnoliopsida; order Santalales; family Viscaceae; genus Viscum; species Viscum album. Next base: position 282,616,905 of record OY728165.1, read on the forward strand.
TGTGTGACTTTCAAATTATGATATATTTCATATAAATATAAAATTGGCTTATCTAACTAGATTTTTCATATTAAATTATTTACATGCACATCATTTTATGGTTTATCATTTATATTTAAACTTATCTACCATTATTGTATAGAATTTATAATTATATTTTTCAAATATGTATATATTTATTTTATATTTCAAAATTGTGTTACTTTAAAATTGTGGAATATTTAATAAAAATATAAAATTTGATTATCTTAACAAGATATATATTTTTATATTTGTTATAGGTAATAATGATTCAATGTTGAAAACTATAGATATCAAAGATCATTTAATTTGTTAGGGTTTTAATTCGAGTTACAACCCTTGGATTTGGAATGGTGAAACTAGGAATAATTTAAAATCTATTGATGATGATGCTTTGCAAGATGGTAAATCTAATAAAATTAGAAAAAAAATATTTCTGGATATTCAAGAAGAGGCAATTGAGAAAGAACTGAAAATTGAGCATCTATATGGTGATTATGTGAAACCATTGTATCTTAATTGTACATATTTTAAGGTTTTATTATTGGTGTTAATATTGATTAATATGAAGCTGAAACATGGTTGGAGTGAAAAAAGTTTTACTGATTTGCTAAATTTTTTGAAATATATTCTTACTAAAGACATTGATATTCCTGATTCACTTTATAATGAAAAGAATATAGTATACCTGATTAAATGAGGGTACAAATAAATACATGCATGCCCGAATGATTATGTTCTATATAGGAAGGAATATGAATTTCTTTTCAGAGTATCCTAAATGTGGGACATCATGATATAAGTTGAATGAAAAATCACAGGGTGATTTATAGGTTATAGAGACCCCTGCCAAAGCCTATTTAAATATTCATATAATTCCTCATTTGAAACATCTATTTTATAATTCACTTGACGAAAAAAGGTTAAGAAGGAATGTTTATGGACATATATGTGATAGAAAAATACGTTATCCAGATGATGGTCAACAATTGAAGAAAATTGATTACAATTTTCTTATAGTCATAAATGAAGTTAGAAATATCATACTTGGATTGTGAATTGATGGAATGAATCCATATAAAATCCTAAGTAGAACACATTGTTCATGGCCTGTTTTATTGGTAATTTATAACTTATCTCACGCATTTTTTTGTTGTGAAAATATGTCTTGTTGAGTTTAATGATCTATGGACCAAAACAACTCAGAAATGATATTGATTTTTTATTGTCACCATTAATTGATGATTTTGGAACTCTTATGTGTGGATGGAATTAGGGTTTATGATTCTTATAAAATTTAATATTTTCAACTGCATGTAATGATTATTTTCAATATCAATGAATTCCATGCTTATGGAAATTTTTCTGGATATTGTCTTAATGGATATAAATCATGTCTAATTTATGAATAATAGACATCATATTATCAATTGATTCATTGGTGAAAAACAGTATACATAGTTCATGAAATGTTTTTTTCCATGGATCAATCATATAGAAGATTAAAAAATGCATTCAATAGATCACATTAATTTGATATTGCTCCAAAACCTTTATCCACTGATCAGTATTTTGAGAAGGTGAAAAAACTTGATGTGAAATTGGGAAATAAACAAAAATATGTTAATGAAATAAATTTTTTTAAGAAATATTAAATATTTTTTGAGAAACCATATTGGAGATATCTTGAGGTGAAACATAACATTGATGGCATGCACATAGAGAATATTATCTATGAATGCTTGATTGAGAAATTATTAGATATTAAAAGAATGAATAAATATGGGTTGAATGATAAATTGAACCTATTGTTAATGGGAATACAGTTGAGATTATCTCCCACTCCTGGTGGAAGGAAAAAATTGATTCACCTTACTTTTCAAACATTATCCAAGAGAGAGAAAATTATAATTTGTCAGTGTCTTCATGATATCAAAGTTACACAAAGATATTCTAAAAATGTAAAAAAAATTATGATGTTATAGGATTTGAAGATGATATGTATGAAATATCATGATTTTTAGGTCATGATGCAACAACTTTTAACTGTTTCATTGCCTGGAATATTTCCCATATTTGTTAGAAAGTCTATCATGAAGGTGTGTTATTGTTTCAATTTATTTTTTAATAAGGTAATTGATTTGAATTCTTTGAAATTTTTTTAAAATGAATTAATTTCTATACTTTTTAAATTGGAAAATTATTTTCCTCTATCTTTATTTATATAATAGATAATTTAATAGTTAATTTGGTTCGAGAAATAAAGCATTTAGGACCTATATATCTATGATGGATGTATCCTTTTTAATATTATAGGAAGATATTAAAGGGGTATGTTAAGAATCCATATGGAACTGAAGCCTCTATTGTTGAAAATTATATTTTTGAGGAGGTTTTAGTTTTTTGTACAAGCTATTTGTCTATAGTTGAGCACATTGGTTTTCCTACATCTCTCCATGAACAAGTCAATTATGGGGGAAAGGGGATTCATGGCTTAAAGGTGAAATCGTTTTTAGGTGAACAGATAAATAAGGTACATTTTTACATATTGAATAACATAGATGATGCTCAACAATATATAACATTGCATATTTATATATTTAAAAAATGTCATCCAAAGAAAAAAGAAATGTGGATTTTGAATGATCTTAACAGAACTTTTTTGTCTTGGTTTCAAAAGACCGTGCTTAGTAGATCAGATGCCTCAGAAACATTAAGATGGTGAGTGGGTGGTCCAATTTTATATTTGATAACATGTTCTGGGTATGAAATTAATGTATATACATTTTATACGAAATATCTGGACAACAGAAGTGCAGTTCAGAATAGTATTGTATCAATGTTCGAAGAAGAAATTAATTTTTCATGTTCAAAATACAAAAAAAAATTATACATCAAGTGTATATTATGAAGTCATTAATGAAATATGGGAGGTTGATAACATTAAATTTAAATTCCCATTATTTAACTAAAAAAGGTTTATTGGTAATAACAATGTCAGATACTAAGAAATTATAATGACACTTGTTAATTTTAATAGTTTGGAAGACACAATAGATCCTTTTATAATAGAAACACATGAAAAAAATTCTATGTTCTTGGCCATTTCGATATGAACTGGAATATTTTTTTACAAGGAAAAAAATAATATTTTGGTGATGATCAACTTGAAAAATATTTTGATTTATGTGAGATCACTACGTACATGGAAATATTAATAGATAATAATGATGTGCACGTCGTAGATATGGTTTGTGACATAAGAAACGACCATGATGATGAAATTTTGGTGAAAAATCCTTCTGTACATTTCTAATATTATCGGTAACATATTTTTGTTTCTCGTTTAATTTTATAAATTTCATAAAATGTTAGATATGTTAATTTGTTTTTTTATTAAAACATGTATTAAATCTAATAAGTTAAAATGTTTCATTATATCAGTTTTGTTTTGTTTATTTTACCATGTTTACCATTACGCAACTTATATATTTATTTATTTTGTTGAAATTAGATTATTTTAAATCAAATATATTAAATAAAAATAAAAAATATTTTATAAGAGTGTATTGAAAAAATATTATCTTTTGTGTAAAAAATGATTTATTAAGTTGGAACAATTTTAATATTCCTACACCAATTTTCGGATTGTTTTCATTCATTTACAAGACATTCCATACATCATTAATGTTTTTACAATTTTAGTTAACTATAAAAAATATGAATAATAATGTTTTAAGTTTTAGTTTACTTTTTTGTTTCATAATATTTAATTTATTATTTTCTTTAGTATTGTAAATTTGAATATATATATATATATATATATATATATATGTACTAATTGTTTGTTTCTATGATTTGAATAATAATGTTTTAAGATGCTCGTAGCCAAGACCAGAGGATATTGGTAGAATTTTATGATAATGATATTCCAAGAGGTCCTAATGAAAAATAATTCATGAGTTTTGTATCTGTTCAAGGTAAAATAAAAGTGAATATTTTGATTAATGATTGAAGAAGTGTCGAAAAAGTAACATTATATCAGTTGTGGGAGACCATTTTTGTAAGATTTCTTGTTATTGTTTTACTAATATTGAAATGTTTATAGTAATATATGTTTTCCCCTTCTTATCAGATGACATGTGCAATACCTGACACTAGAGGAGTTATGAGAAAATGTTTATCATTGTCTGCTAAGAGATGGAGGGATTTCAAATCAACCCTCACAGCTAATTTCATTTTTGGGAATATACAACATCAGAATCCTTGTGATATATATCCTTTTATATATGAATACCCCTGGTAAAAATTTGTTGAAAGTAGAAGATAAAAAACATTTTTGGTAAGTTCAATGTAAGATTTTAGCAGTCTTCTTATATTCATGATCTTATTAATGATTTTTTATTCTTAATTTATAGAAAACGATGATATATCATTAGGAGATCCAATCTAAAAAGTTATACCCTCATACTTTATCTTGACGAGGGTATACTTTATAAAATGAACAAATGATGGATGAAAATTTTAAAAAACTAAGAGTTGTGTCTTAAAGCTCTGGATAGGTTTCCCCTCCACCCCCTGAATATACATGAGAAATAGAAGAGGGATTAGATGATAAAAAGAGGAAATATCTTAGGGAATAATCGAGGGTTATATCTGATAGGATTGTAAGATGTTTATTCTATTTATTTATTTATTTAAGTTAATTAAATTATTTATATATTTTAAATCATTACATAATTTTTCAAATAATTATTATAGGAATCTCTTTATTGGAAAATAACATAGGGGGTCTTTATAGTTGAGGAGAGGATGGATATTTTATTTGTAGCATTGGGAAACCCCAAACACCCTGGTCGTGTATGAGGATTCCCCACATGTGTATCAGTGAGAAAAGTCTTACCACATTCTTCATCTTTTAAAATTGAGGGTATTTATAAAAAATAGAATCACTAGAGTCTAAAGTTCAGAATATTAATGTGATGATCGAGGAAAAGATTAGAGTGTCATTTTAGTTCATGTCTACAAACATCCAATGAAAATTTCAAACTGTAGCTCCCACTCCAAAACCTCCTTTAGTAGCTCCCACTCCTCCACCTCTTCCTGCAGAACCCACTTTTTATCCTACTCCAACACCCCCTCCTCCACAACTTCCCAGTTACTGTGAGTTATATACTGATTATCCTCAGTATCATGTTATTTCATATAGGATGATATTTTATATTTGAGATTCCATTAATCATCAGATGTTATAGATAGAGAATCATAGGTTCGCTGTACATGATATTATAGATATTTCAGCTAGAGTACTGATACCTACAGATGAGGTGAGGATAGTTGAACTAAGTATCGACCACTTTTTAGTTTTTCCATCTTGACTTCTACGATATATTACCATAAAAGCATGTGTATCTTTTATAATTTATTCAATTTTTTTATTAAATTTGTTTTAACATTGGAAAGATAGTATATTTATATATTTATTTACATAAATAACTTAAAGGTAAATAAATACTATATATCCAACATTAGATACAAAGGGCTATGACTTAAGATAAAATTCAGGATGTTTGGATAGATTTTCCAGATATTAAAATTTATTTTCAGGAGCTTATGATATTCCAAAGGAAGATGATGTTTGTGGGTTTGAAATGACTATGGGAATTTTAAAAAATGATATCATAAAGGTTTTAACTTGGGATATGTTGGGAATCAACACAATGAAAATTTTTTCCTTATAAGTCCTAACATAATCATTTCCCTGCATTTAATTTTATAAAAATTTATACTTATTTTTGTTTTTTATTATGTATATTTATACCATTTTTAAGTAAAATGAGAAGAAAAATGTTTATGGATTTATGGACCCAAATTTCATTTCACCTATAGCAATGAAAATGACTGAAGAGGAAATAACCATTTATATTGATGAAAGAGTTAAAAAGAATGTAATTATTAAGTGATAGATGATTCCATATATTTAACAGTAGTAAATATTTATCTCACAAAGTGTTATATAATTTTAAAATAATAACCACTAACATTAAATATTATTTTATATTAGTAGCCATTATATGTTTGGTGTTTTTTGTCCAAGGGAGAATACAGATTACTGGTTATGCTCTATCCATAATGAAGTACGAAAAAAATTTAAGGATGTATTAGAACTATAAGATTGAATTTTTTAATACTTGTTTATATTATAAGGAATTTTAAATTTATTTCATTGTTCATATTTTCTAACAGGGAATGGAATTCGTTTTGAGATACCACAAAGAAAAAGAGTTTCAATTTTAAATATGTAAACTTTTAGGTGAATCATCAATTATAATTAGTAAATTTTTGATATATTACATAATAATGTTTTTTTAAATTAAAAAAATCATTTAAACAACATTTTTATAAAAAATAATGAATCAAATAATGATGATATTATATTTTAATATTTGTGTAGGAAATAAATACAACTGGATAGTTATAAAGTTCAACTAGGTTATATTTCTTTATAAACAATTCCTTAATATTTCATTTATTTTATTCATTATACATGTTAAATATTTTCCTTTTAATTTGTAGCTTTTTGATGCCTCTCACCCTTATATTTCACAAGATCTCAGACACTTACAAGTGGAATGGGAAAATCTTTTTATGGATTCTGTTTTATTTTATTTTTTTGTGAATATTCTAATTTTAATGTTGTAATTGTAAATATGTATTTTATTGTTTTTTGGGATGGATTATAGTTTTTTAGCTAATATTATAATTTTGAATGTAATAATTGAGAATGTTTATTTTCTAGTTGTTTTTCTACTTCTATTTATTCTTTTTTTTGGTTTGGTTGGTAGTGGTGAGGACGGTTTAAATGAAATAATTAAAAAATTACATTGGTTATAAAATAACAGATGATAAAAACCTATTTTTATGCTTTTCCACATCGGTTATTTTATAATTGACATGTAATTTTTTTTACATTGGTTATAAAATAAACGATGTAAAAAAACCCTCATATTGATGATTCTCATGTCAGTTATGTAGAAACAACTGTGGAATAGGTTTTTGGATGTCAGTTATTAAATAAAAGATGTAAAAAATCCTTCATGATGAAGATTTTCCACATCGATTATATAGGAACTGATGTGGTATATGATTTTTTATATCAGTTATTAAAAAACTGACGTAAAAACATATTTCCATTATATATTTACAACATTTATTTTTTTACCCGACAAAAAATACATATTTACAATGTCTCCTTTAATAACAACGGCTACTAACCGATTCAAAAAAGAAAAAAACTGACGTTAAAAAGAATTTTTTGTAATAGTTCTTGATAGCCCCAGGGTGTATAGACAAACATGATTGGTTTTCCCTATCAATAATATCTTTTCTAAGATAAAAGAAAAAAACAACCTTTTAGAGAAGCAAAACTCCCCATTGGGAGATAGAGACCACTCACCTGAAGTATCCCTAAAATTATGTCTTTTACTAATGTGTTGGAACTCAGTGTTTATCACCTTCTTGCGATTAAATTGCTCATCAAAATACTAGTAACATTTCGTAGAATCCAATAACACATTTACTCTAATTGCTTCAACTCCTAATACCATCTCATCAAACAAACTCATCAGAGACAACTCCTTAACCGATTCTTTCATGGCTTATGTTAGTAATTCTCCATTCAACGGATCAAAAACCACATTCAATTTCCTATGAGTGTATGAAATATCAAAATCAAAATTCAAAATATAATCCACCTAGTATATCTATTTCATGTTTAAATCCCCCTTAGTAAAAATATATTTTAGGCTCTTATGATCATAAAACCCATGAAACTGCTCCCCAAAGATAAAGTATCACCACATTTTGAGTGAATTCATAGTCATTACCCACTAAAGACCATGGTAGGGTAATTATTCTCTTACAATGGTCCAAAGGCCTTCATTTTTTTTATTTATTTTCAATAATCCACCTTTCAATGGGTGAGGTGGAACCCTTACAAGGCCCTTAGGCATAAGTATTACATGGCCCGTAGGCCTTAGAGGAACTCAGTGCCCGTAGGCTACAAACATTACATACAACCCATACTAACTACTTGGAACTTCTCCTCCCCAACATCTTCATCATGAAATCAGCTCTACACCTTTGCATGGCTGTTTGGCTAGGATTTCCCATGCATGCATAGGCTTGTCCCAATGGCAGGTGTCACACCCTCTCATTATTACAATCTTTTTTGCTTCTACATTGTTGAAAGCTCCTTGCTCATCCTCCTTCTAAAAATTGTTCCTTGTAGGTTGTCTAGTTTGTATCTACACTAAAGGCCTGAAAGCCTTGAGGTGTCCCGAAGGCCTTACTAACCCGAATGCATGGGTGGCCCAAAGGCCTTAAATGACTCGAGGACCAAATCAGTGGCCCGAAGGCCCAAACGGGGGAATATTACTAGTTTCTACAGTGCCAAACAGTGCCTTCTATAGTTCCCGCTACATTACTGTAAAGTTCCTGCTATAGTACCTTGAAATTAGCCTCCTCCTGGTTTTGATCTCGGATCTCTTGAATGCACTTAAGGAGTCCCCACCAACTAGGATGATGCTCATGTGCAAGGTAATTATTCTCATTATAGAATAAAGGGCATGAGCCCTAGGACACCTCTTATTTCTCCAACATTAAGACACATCCCAAACCTGTACCAAAAGCATCATAGAGAATATCATAGCCTAATGTTGGTTCTAGAAGAATCAAAATTTGAGCTAAATTCAACATCAACATCATTTGATAAAAATATCTATAAAACAATTCATTCCACTCAATCTTTACACCCTTATAGGTTAAATATATCATCAATTATGTGATCCTGGATAAATATTGAACAAACTACCTATAGTAACTAGCCAAACCAAAGAAGCTTCAAATCTCAAACACATTTTGGGCAGCTCCTAGAAAATAATGACCTATATATTTTAAAGATCAACTGAGATAAACCTATTACACATCACATGTCCGATAAATTTGACTTCTTATATCCAAAACTCACATTTGGAAAGCTTACCATATAGATGATTCTAGTTCACGGTTCATAGAATAATATCCAAAAGGTCTATATGCTCCTCTTATGACTTGGATTACACTAAATATCATCCAAAAACACATCAATGAAAGAGTATAAGAAATGATTTAATATGTGGTTCATCAAATACATAAACACTGCATGAGTGTTAGTTAGATTGAATAGAGTTACCAAAAACTATAAATGTCCATACTAGCTTCCAAACATTGTCTTAGGTATATCGTCTTCTCAGACCCTCAATAGGTGGTACCCCGATTGATGTTCAATCTTTGAAAACCAACATTCCCCTCAAAGCTAGTAAAAAGGCCATAAATCCTTAGAAAATGATATTTTTTCTTAACGGTCACCTGATTTAACTTATAATAGTTAATACGAAGTCTCAATATTATAAAAGATTATTTTAAATGACCATAGTGACATGTTGGGATAAATAAATCATGTATCTTATAGGTCCCCAAGACAAACCTGAAGTTACACCGAATCTCTAGGTTCCATTCGATAAGTTGGAATTGAAATGAACATTGAACCATGGATCATGTATATAGTAAACTGGACCTCTGTTTGCAGTGGTAAACCTGAAAAATAATTTGTAAATACCTCAATCCATGAACAAACCCCTATAGGTAACTGACTGCACAATAAAAGGTCAAAACCATTAAGAAACATCCTTGGAAACTAGAATGAGATTACCCTAGTGTAAGGAACAATGGCCCTTCCCTTCCTGATCTAGAGTCCCACTCACCCTAAAAAACATGAGTGACCCCATTAGAATATAATACCTATAATTGTTAGTGATAATAGTCTATCTAGGCCTTAACATTGATCATTAAATCCATGTCAACAATCAAGTAAAGGATATAAATATTGAGCACTAAGAAGTCCCACTTTTACTCAAAGTCGGCTATCAATATCCAACATGCATTACACTTATAACCTTGTTCAGATATCTTTCCCAAAGGTGTGAAAATATCCAATAGGAATGACATAAGATCCAAACTCAATCCCAAAATGTCAACTAGCATTGACGTTATAAAAAATTAGTAACACATGTATCAAACAAATTTAGCGTCATAAAAGTTGAAATAAACATTGTACCTCTAACTATAGTTGGACATGGTTTATATTTATCTAGTGAATACTCCACTATATAGAGATGTTTATTCTCATCTCCTCTTTGAGCTTTATTATCCACATGAACACCCCCCCCCCTTTGTCTGAGGCTAGGACCCACCACCCTTCGAATCATATTCATGAACCTATGAGCCCTTGGTGAATGTGGATCATAACTTATTACCCCATCATATCCAATCAAAAAAACATTTCAGATAGTCAGATCATCCACAAAGATGACAAGTATTGGGAATATCAACACAATTAGTCTTATTATGACCCCACCTTCCATGCTTGTAGCAGAAAACATACTGCTACCCAGATGAAGCCCCTAAAAATGGTCTTGAAGAGTACTCACCACTCTTTCATTTCCTTTTCTATCCATAAGACACATCTTGACTAACAAAATTACTAACTGAGGCTCCACCCAAACACATGTTCCATGTTTTTTTTCCTTAGCAAAAACAGATTTGTCAACCACTTCTAAAAAGGCCACAAGACACATGATAATCAATATAAACAAAATATCCTAAATCAATACCAACTCAAACCATCATGCTTTAGGTACTCATTAGTGACATTATCTAGATCCAAATGCACCAACTCAAAAAAAGAGAGGAATACTCTATAATGGTAAGCTCCCCCTACTACATGGTCAGAAACTCCCGGGTCTTCATCGCACGTACCTTATCTGGTTAAAAATATGTGTTAAATATTTTCTTAAAATAATCCTAGGTAAGGTTCTCATGTAATATAGCTTGAAAAATAGATTACCACCATCTATTTCCTAAACCCTCAATCATGTACAAGAAAAAACACACCTTATATTCTTTAGGAGTTTTCAAAATTTTGAAGATCCTTTCAATTTGTTGAAGAAAACCCTTCAATTCTCAGGGTCCCTTGTCACCATGAAAAATGAGTGGATGATTATTAGTAAATTCATTGATATGATCCACCACATTTCCTAGGTTCCCAACAATAACTTGACCTAGATTCTGAATAATATATATTACTACTTCTGCCAAGGAAGGGTCCACTGGAGGGTTTTCTTGTGGAACCTATCTTACAGCTTCCTCTCTTAGATATGGAAGGGATATTCTAAAAGTCATTGTCGAATAAACACAATAAAATAACCAATTATATAATGATCATATTACAAAATGTTAACACGACTTTAATAATTCAAACCAATTCAGTAAAATAGTAACAATTTATAGAAATTATATTCAAATGACCACTAAATCCAAGTTTCAAACTTGGTAAAAGTCTCTAACCACCTATGGTAACTTAGGTTCTATTATTGATGTAAGATTTACAAGACCCTTTTCCGTAAATACCATCTGAATTTTGATGGTCCTTACTCTTATCCACCCATGACATTGAACCAAAATCAGGCAGTGTTAACAAAATTCAGACGGATCTTTACCTCTGATACCAAATTATAATAGACCAACCCAATTAAACTAGATAAATAACCTGAGTTGAACCATAGTGGTGAGGTATAAGAAATATGAAGGAAATAAGTCAAGAGTATAAACAAAACAGGACATAAAACGAGATTAAAAAACAGGAGTAAAATATACACAATAAAATCCATACAATCCAAGCCAAAACAGGATAATCTAGAAAGTATGGTAAGTCTCTATGTGACCAACAGTCACCTCCAAACCACCCATCTATGAAGGAAAATATTAAAGGAGAATCCAAAATTCTACAATATCCCCTTCCCTTTTCATGGATCCTACAATACAACATCTACAACCTCCCAAAGGCAAAATTAGGGAGTGAGCACTAAGCCCATCAGGACACCACCACAGAGTCTATACAATGTCTAATTTCAAGAATGCAATTTTTCTATCCTTTAAAACAAAATAACTTTTCTAATCATTTTCATAAATTAAAAAACCCATTTTAAAATAATTTTCCCTTCTATTTTTCAAAAAATCTTTTCCTAATCACAAATATAAAAATATGACAATTAGAAGTTATAAAATGGGAAATCCAATTAAAGAATCATAAGGTAGAAAGGAAAGCACATATCTATAAAATACCATCATATGATAAAAATCAATAAAATAACAAAGAAAATTTTAATTTGGGATCTATCCTATGGGAAAATTCATACTAGAAATAAAAATAGTCCTAAACCAAGTCAAATTTTGGATCCAAATGATATCATGTCCTACCATAGTCTATAGATATCAACAAAATATCTACTAGTGGTTCTACACACACTAATGTTTTATATGTATGTTACATAATGAAAAAAATTTAACAAAGTTCCAAGACTATAAGGTAAATTTAAAAAAATTCTCAACATTTATAAAACATTTTTTAAATCCAAGACAAACTTCATCGATGTTTGAAAAACCCATTTTCTAATTAAAAATCTATTTTCAAAATAATATCCTTTAAAAAAATTTATCATTCCAAGAAATCCATTAAAACTATAAATCAGTTGAATTCAATGAAAAAACCAAAATAATTTATTAATAATTGTAATAAGTTCATTGAATTAACCCATTTTATAGAAACACCTTACTCAAAATGGTATATACCTAGCCGCCTTTAAAATGGTGATTGGAAATCAAGATATCGTCCTTGAAAAGACAAGGAATGTTAATAAAATAAAAATGTTCGATAGAAATACACTATCTAATCATGAATAAAAAAGATAATTAGGTCTAAATTCGCCCGATACAACCAATCATAATGAAAGAAATAAAGAACAATTACATTGAGAGGCACACCGCAACAACCTCAGTGATCGATCATTGAAAGATAGACCCGGAAGGAGTGATTGTCACACCCCGACCTATGCATTTATTTTATTTTATTATTATTTGGATTTAGATAATTTTCGTTGGGGTCTGGGGTGAGTCCCGGATAGAATTTCTGAGTTTTGGATAAAAAGTTTGTGTCTTGGGTTCGACATCGTTGGATGCACGGGTTGAGCGCGACGCCGCATGGCTTCGCCCAGGAAATGGAACAACCTTTTCATCTTTAAATAATTAATATATATATATAAATGTTAATTTATTGCATCATTAAAAAATTTTATGGATATTAAGGATTTTATTATTTTTATTTTAAATGAAAACTAAAATCGTTAATTTCATTACTATTAAAATAATACTAATTCATTTTTCATTTTTGTTTTATCATTAAGGTTATCATTATTTTAATTAATAACATTATTGATATTATTATCATTAAGATATTAAAGTTATAGTTAGCTTTCCTTTTATTTTATTTTATTTTATTTTAGATTTAGTTTCTTTTTGTTTATATATATATTTCTTTTAGGGTTTATTGTGAACTTGTCTTTCTCTTCTCCTCTAGGCGTGGCCTTGCACCCAGCCGCCACCTTCGGTAACATTTCCCCTTGCTGCGCTCGAGGCCCTCCGCCCATCCCATCACACGCCGACTGCAGGACACCCCTCGCGTGCCTCCTTCTCTGTCCGCTCCGCCCAGCCGATGCCGATTCCAGTGCCCCCCAGATGCGGCTCTCCCCTCCTGCTCGGCGCACCTCTCCACAGATCCTACTCACCCGCTACCCATCGCCGCCTGCTCCTTGAAGCGAGCCGATGCCGATGCCCGTCGCAACACCCGCCGACCACCTTCCCTTGCACACCGGGTGCGCCCAACCTTTTCTCTCCCTGTTTAGGGGCTCCTACTTCTAGCGGGCCGCAGCGGCGGCCTCTCCCTCTCCCCCCCTCGGCCTCTTCAACAGCCAGCCTGCAACATTTGGCCTCCTCTGCTCCTTGGTCAAGCCTGCACCACCCCTCGGCCTCCCATTTCCCCTTCCCTGGTTGCTCCATCGCACACCCGTTGGCACCCTCCGCTATCCCAGCTCCCTACATCCGGTGCCCAGCAGCGCGTGCCTATTTGGTGCTCCGCCTCCTACGCAGCTCCCTTTCGCCTGGCCCCTTGCAGCACACACCCCCGACCAGGTTTCTATTTTTTTATTTTTTTATTTTATTACTATTATTATTATTATTCATATTATTATTATTATTATTTTTTGTTTTCATATTATTATTATTCGTATTTATATTATTATTATTATTAATGTTATTATTATTAATATTATTTTTGTTATTATTATTATTATTATTATTATTATTTTGTTGTTATTATTATTATTATTATTATTTTGTTATTTTTATTATTATAATTATAATTATAATTATTATTGTTATTATTATCATTATTAATCTTGTTATTATTATTATTATTATTATTATTGTTATTGTTATTATTTTTTTTATTATTATTACTATTCTTATTATTATTATTGTTATTGTTATTATTATTATTATTATTATTGTTATTATTATTAGTGTTATTATTATTATTATTTTTATTATTATTGTTATTATTATTATTTTTTATTATTTTTATTATTATTGTTATTATTATTATTGTTATTATAGTTATAATTATTACTATTATTATCATTATTATTACACTTTCTTTCGCCCTTGCTTTGTGATGGGTTTTTTATCAACTTATGTTTGTTTTTGGTAGGTTTAGGATTTTTAGGACCCACGCAGGGCGTTTCCGAGTGAGCGCCATCGTCGCGCCTTATTTCCTAGGTTCCGTCGTCACCGCACTTTAGTTTCAAGGTGAGCGTTTCTTCCCGCCGCTTGGTTTCACGTGCTGTAGTGAGTTTTTTGTATGTTTCTGAGTCCTTGATATTGATTATATAGACTGTTGGAATTTATCACGTGGTTTTGGACACACGTTGTGTCATCGCGCCTTTGTTCTGAGGTTTTTTTGTCGGTGCGCTTGATCTTGAGGTAGGTTCCCTTTGCACTGCTTTTAAAATTTACGTTATATTGTTTCATGCTATTTGCGCACCCTAATTATTCAAAATAAATATTTTATTAATTTTAATAAATGTGAGATAATATTCAATAATTAATTTTTAATATAAGATAGTTAATTTTTAAGTGATTATTTAGTGTAAAAAGAGCCGTTTATTTTATACACGTCACATGAAATATCTTCTTGACGAGCGGAAACCCAATAATGAAAGAATGCCCATTTGAATTTTAAACATAATTTACAGAATATAAAATATAGTTCTGGTTTAATGAGAAATGATTTCTTTTGAAGCGTGAACAAGTACTTTGGTTCTGTTTAGAAGTTGTCTGGTTGGATCTTAAAGGTAATTTGGAAAAATAAAATTTTTTGGTTGGGTTTGGTTTATAAAAATATTTTCAGCCTGTGAAGTAGTGTTTTGGGGTTCTTTAAATGGTTTTAAACAGGTTTTTGTCTTATAAAGAAGTTGTACTTTTTTTTAGTAGTGATTGTGAAATGTATTTAATGCCCGTTTGGAACTTTATGGAAAGAGATGAAAATGTTTTGATAAAAACCCTCTTAGGACAACTCTCATGTCTTGGTCCCAATTGATTGTTTGGGAGGTCGCTCTTAGAGGCTCCCAGGTACGTGAGTAGTTTAAAGGTAAGAGGTTGTTCCATGGAGTGTCTCGAGGTGATGCATGTTGTGCTTTATATATATATATATATGATTGGATGTTCGGTTGGCATCAGTTGGCTCACCCCTTTTCCAAACACTTGAGACATGGGA
Organism: Viscum album; assembly: GCA_963277665.1. Taxonomy (NCBI): domain Eukaryota; kingdom Viridiplantae; phylum Streptophyta; class Magnoliopsida; order Santalales; family Viscaceae; genus Viscum; species Viscum album. Next base: position 282,632,692 of record OY728165.1, read on the forward strand.
ATCTGGCATATTGAGGGAATATTCTAAGAATGATTGTTGCACTGGTAGATATGGTACTAACCAATGGCCCATAGTTGGTGGATATATTGGGTTTATAAATATGGGATTTTCCCTTGACCTGCCTGAGAGAGGATGGTTGAGCGTATTGTGCGTTTTTATTTCATCGTGACATGCTGATAAGGATGATTTCTCATGTATCGGTGTCTTCTAGTTTATTCTCAGTCTCCTAGGTTCACCCATGTCTATTCAGATTTTATTGCTTGCAGTAGTGATTATGATGCTCACATGTATACCTACATTGCCCTTGATGTGTGTTTTACTTTGTGCATTCTGCTGTATTTTTTTCCTTGGAAAGTGGTAAATTTCTTTTGATTAGGTTTCTAAAAATGGTTTTCAAATGAAAGTGTTTAATCCTCTTTATGAAAATTTGAAAATATAGACATCACTTTCCCTTTTAATGAAATGTCATTGACACTAATGAAATGAACCTGAATTTTTAAATGGTAAAGTGTAATGGTTCATACTATGTTTTTAATTAGAATACTTAGAAAAACATACTTTTATAAATTGTAGTTCAAACTTGAAATGATGTTTCTTTTATTTTAAAGGTAGTGCATTGGGAATAGATATCGGGCTAACCTACTGATTTTTAATACTCACGGATATAGTTCTTTTCTATTTTTAGTGTTTGTGAAGGCTATAGATTGAGTGCGCTCGCCTAGGGAAACACTTGATCGTTGAGTCGGAGAGCGACCCCTAGGTCGCCCGGAGTTTGTTCGGACGTCGTGTTTGGTTAGTTTTATTTTTCTTCTATTCCTATTTAGTCACTTTGTTTGGTTTATCTTTTCTGCGCTGATCTGTATTATCTTGCAGTCTTATTTATTTATATTGGGTGAAATCGTTCCCACAACCTCTGTTGATGCCCTGGTGCTTGTCGCTAGCCCGGGAGGATCGGGAATGCCTCTCGGGCCGTGTCGTTGACCACCTCGGGTGACCGATTTAGGGTCGACCCGGGTTGGCTCTTGAAAAAATGGTATCAGAGGGGGTTATCTCTTAGCATACCTCATTTTTCAGAGTTCCCTTTGTTATTTGGGATGTCAAGGTTGATGGAGTAGGATTCTAGGGACTTGAGGGGTAGGTGCGAGAAGAGCGTAGCGAACTCTCGCCCGTACTGACCCTCAAGTTTCCAGGGGAAGTCCAGTTTAATTTGTTTATTTGGGTTTTTATGGAAATGTTTTGTGATTGGGATACGACAAAGGGAGTTTGGGCCACTAGTCCTCCTAACCCACACGACCTGGAAAGCCCTACAGAGCTTGGGGAATGGTCTAAGAAGGCTTTCTATGTCAGTGACGTGTTTGCCATATGGCCGCCAACCATATGGTCAAGTCACCCACTGACACTAGTCCCCTGTTTGAGTTGTTTTGGGTTTCCCTTGATTTCTGAAAGTGGTTTGAATCAGAAAAGTTGGTTTTGAAAAAAAAATTGTTGTTTGAAAAGACATGTTCAATTTTTAGATTGTTTTAAAATAAGAGGTATGAATGAATTGTTTTTGGAAAATGAAGTTGCTTTGTTTTGACCTTGGTGTTCCGATGAGTGCTCACATTAATTGTGGTATGTTGGAAATGTGGATGGATTTCTGGTACGGTGGATGGATGCCCGAGGGGAACAAATACATGCATGTGAGTGAGACTCAAAGGGATACCAATGGTGAGGGTTTAACCCACCAAGCTTGTTTTAAATTAAAGATGTTTTTCAAAAGAAATGTTTTGATTTTATAATGGATTGTTTTCTTTTGTTCGGAGCTTGTCATGTATGCAGTGTATGTTTCTGAGGATTTTTGTTTACTGAGACGGACTTGATTGAGGTTTTTGAATTTTCCTTGTTTAGCGGTTATCCTTTTGAAGCTTCGATGGGTGATCTCAGTGCGGTTGATCAACCTAAGGATTTTATGCTTGAGTTTAGGAAGTTGGATCCACCTCCCTTTTATGGTCAAGAAGAAACTTCCATGGAAAAGGAGTGGATGCGGAAGATTGAAAGGGACATTACCCTCATTGAGTTGCCCAAGTTATTGAAGGTCAAGTTTACGACCATCATGCTTGAAGGTTCACTGTGGATGTGGTGGAAGTCAGTGTCTCAGAACAAGCCTCATCAAGAGATTACTTGGGAGTTATTCAAGGCTTTGTTCATTTGCCAGTATTTCTCTGAAGAACAAAGGGTAAGAAAGGGGATGAAGATGTGTTGTCTGCAGCAGGGCGACAGATCCGTGTTAGAATATTTTCATCACTTTGTGGAGCTAGTCCCTTATGATTCAGAGTATGCCACGAATGACCCCATGAAGGCTCGACGCTTCGAGGCGGGTCTCCGCCCTGATCTACAGTCGAAGGTGTCAGAGTCCAACCTAACTTCTTTTGTTGATGTGTCAAGACAAGATTTTCCTGTCGAAGCCACGATGGAAGGAGTGCTCAAAGTAGTTCTCCCTCCTTCGATCCCTATGAGCAGTGGTGAAGATTCTAGAAAGGAAATGAGTAATCAAATAGAAGTGGATGGATCAGGTTGTGGAATCAAGAGGCCTCAAGATCTTTCATCGACCACTTCGAAGCGAGAGATTATTGTGTGTTATCAGTGTGGTAAGCGGGGTCACAAGAAGTCGTCATGCCCAAGCACTCCGAAGCCCTGCCAGGCATGTGGAAGCCTGTGTCACTTGCGATGATTTTTTCGGGGCGTTGCAAGAAATCGTCGCAGAGGAAGTTCTCGGAAGTAATGTGTTGTTGGGTCTTTGTTCAACATTTCTGGTGTAAGTTTCCTTTCAGTTAAAGGGATATTTTATTGTTGTAGTTGTACTGATGATGTTTTGAGGTTGAAATGTATGGGAATGTCATGGGTCTTTTGATGAAATTTAGATTTTAATGCTGTTATGTTTTTAAATTTTAAAATCTTGTCCTTTTGTCAAATCAAAAGATGTATGTTTCTCATTGGGATTATCAGAACCTGACTACGAGGCATAAGATGCTTCATCTATCAGAGCTCCAGCAAAAAGGCCTTGGAGTGAATCCAGTGCATGGTCAGGAACCCTCGGGGGGGGGGGGGGGATTTCAGGAGTCTGGTTAAGGTTGTGCCTCTACTATGTAGTGAAACAGTTATGGTTTTGCTGCTCTGATTTCTCTATCGTTGTAATTTTCGTCTTGTCGCAAAGTAGTGTGATATACTTATCCCTCACGCAATGTCAGTAATGGTTCATTTTTGGGATGCAGTCGCCGATTAGTGGCCTTGCATGGAACACCGATGTAAATCAGTTGTGGCCCTGGTTTGTGTCCATCCCTAAGTGGTGAGCCGTGAGTAGTTTTTCCATCCAAGTTTTAGTTATCCAATCCTTGGGCCCTCCCTCCCCGCCCATGGGGTAAAGGTTTTTGGTTAGCACAGACTTTTTGGATAAACTTTTATCCCGTTCGGATGGGAGTAAGTGGTTTAAATGTTATTGTTGTAATTTCTATAGCTTGAGTAAGGCCCAGTTCTGGCCTATGATGGATTTCTGGTTGGTCGCTAATAGGTCAGTCCTTTATGGTGGGGAGACCAACCGTGATTCTCTTCGGGTTTTCTCTTAAGTCGTTAATGAATGATAGTTTAGTTCTTATGGTGGGGAGACCATCCTGGCCTCCCCTCTATTGGTGATTTATTTCGGGCAATAAGGTTCAGTCCCGCTGGTAGCCAGTGTGATGTCTTTGGGATAAGAGGTTGGATCGTGTTGTGTAGAATCCTTAGGTGTTGATCGATCGGTTGGATAGTGTTGTGTCTTTTCGAGGGAGGAAAGCATTATGGTGGGGGGAATTGTCACACCCCGACCTATGCATTTATTTTATATTATTATTATTTGGCTTTAGATAATTTTTGTTGGGGTCCGGGGTGAGTCCCGGACAAAATTTCTGAGTTTTGGACAAAAAGTTCATGTCTTGGGTTCGACGTCGTTGGACGCACGGGTTGAGCGCGACGCCGCGCGGCTTCGCCCAGGAAACGACATGACCTTTTCATCTTTAAATAATTAAAATATATATATAAATGTTAATTTATTGCATCATTTAAAATTTTTATGGATATTAAGGATTTTAATATTTTTATTTTAAATGGGAACTAAAATCGTTAATTTGATTACTATTAAAACAATACTAATTCATTTATTATTTTTGTTTTATCATTAAGGTTATCATTATATTAATTAATAACATTATTTTTATTATTATCATTAAGATATTAAAGTTATAGTTATATTTCCTTTTATTTTATTTTATTTTATTTTAGATTTATTTTCTTTTTGTTTATATATATATTTCGTTTAGGGTTTGCTATGCACTTGTCTTTCTATTCTCCACTGCGCGCGGCCTTGCACCCAGCCTCCACCTTCGGTAGCGTTTCCCCTTGCTGTGCTTGAGGCCCTCCGCCCTTCCCATCACATGCCGACTGCAGGACACCCCTCGCGTGCCTCCTTCCCTGTCCACTCCGCCCAGCCAACGCCGATTCCAGCGCCCCCCAGATGCGGCTCTCCCCTCCTGCTCGACGCACCTCTCCGCAGATCCTACTCTCCCGCTACCCATCACTGCCTGCTCCTTGAAGCGAGCCGACACTCGTCGCAGCACCCGCCGACCACCTTCCCTTGCCCACCGGGCACGCCCAACCTTTTCTCTCCCTATTTAGCGGCTCCTGCTTCCAGTGGGACGTAGTGGCGGCCTCTCCCTCTCTCCCCCCTCGGCCTCTTCAACAGCCAACCCACAACGCCTGGCCTCCTCTGCTCCTTGCTCAAGCCCGCAGCACCCCTCGGCCTCTCGTTTCCCCTGCCCTGGTTTCTCCTCTGCACACCCACTGGCACCCTCCGCTATCCCAGATCCCTGCATCCGGTGCCCAGCAGCTCGCGCCTCTTTGGTGCTCTGCTTCCTGCGCGGTTCCCTTTGGCCTGGCCCCTTGCAGCACACACCCCCAGCCAGGTGTCTTTTTTTTTAAATTTTATTACTATTGTTACTATTAATATTCATATTATTATTATTATTATTATTATTATTTCATATTATTATTATTCATATTATTATTATTATTATTATTATTGTTATTATAATTAATATTATTACTGTTATTATTATTATTATTAGTATTTTTTTGTTATTATTATTATTATTATTTTGTTATTATTATTATTATTATAATTATTATTATTATTGTTGTTATTATCATTATTAATCTTGTTATTATTATTATTATTATTCTTATTTTTATTTTTATTATTATTTTTATTACTATTATTATTATTATTATTATTACTATTTTTTATTATTATTATTGTTATTGTTATTATTATTATTATTATTCTTGTTATTATTATTAGTGTTACTATTATTATTATTATTATTTTTATTGTTATTATTATTTTTATTATTTTTATTTTTATTATTATTGTTATTATTATTATTATTATTATAGTTATAATTATTACTATTATTATCATTATTATTACTCTTGCTTTCGCCTTTGCTTTGTGAGGGGTTTTTTTATCAACTTATATTTTTTTTGGTAGGTTTAGGATTTTTAGGACCCGCGCAGGGCGTTTTCGAGTGAGCGCCATCACCGCGCCTTGTTTCCGAGGTTTCATCGTCGTCGCGCTTTAGTTTCAAGGTGAGTGTTTCTTCCCGCCGCTTGGTTTCACATGCTATAGTGAGTTTTTTTGTATGTGTATGAGTCCTTGATATTGATTATACAGAGTGTTGGAATTTATCATGTGGTTTCAGACACACGTTGTGTCATCGCGACTTGGTTCTGAGGTTTTTTTGTCGCCGCGCTTAATCTTGAGGTAGGTTCCCTTTCCACTGCTTTTAAAATTTATGTTATTTTATTTCATGCTGTTTGCACACCCTAATTGTTCAAAATAAATATTTTATTAATTTTAATAAATGTGAGATAATATAAGATAATTAATTTTTAATAAAAGATAGTTAATTTTTAAATGATTATTTAGTGTAAAAAGAGCTGTTTATTTTATACACGACACATAAAATATCTTCTTTATGAGCGGACACCCAATAATGAAAGAATGCCCGTTTGGATTTTACACATAATTTACGGAATATAAAATATAGTTCTGGTTTAATGAGAAATGATTTCTTTTGAAGCATGACCAAGTACTTTGGTTCTTTTGAGAAGTTGTTTGGTTGGCTCTTAAAGGTTATTTGGAAAAATAAAATGTTTTGGTGTGGTTTTGTTTATAAAAATATTGTCAGCCTATGAAGTAGTGTTTTTGGGGTTCTTTAAATGGTTTTAAACTGGGTTTTGTCTTATAAAGAAGTTGTACTTTTTTTGAGTAGTGATTGTGAAATGTATTTAATGCTCGTTTGGAACTTTATGGAAAGTGATGAAAATGTTTTGATAAAAACCCTCTTAGGAAAGCTCTCATGCCTTGGTCCCAATGGATTGTTTAGGAGGACGCGCTTAGAGGCTCCCAGGTACGTGAGTAGTTTAAAGGCAAGAGGTTGTTCCATGAAGTGGCTCGGGGTGATGCCTGTTGTGCTTTATATATATATGTATATGATTGGATGCTCGTTTGGCATCAGTTGGCTCACCCCTTTTCCAAACACTTGAGACATGGGAATCTGGCATATTAAGAGAATATTCTAAGAATGATTGCTGCACTGGTAGATATGGTACTGAACAATGGCCCATAGTAGGTGGATATATTGGGATTATTACTATAGGATTTTCCCTCAATCTGCCTGAGAGATGATGGTTGATCGTATTGTGCATTTTGATTTCATCGTGACATGTCGATAAGGATGATTTCTCATGTATCAGTGTCTTCTGGTTTATTCTCGATCTCCTAGGTTCACCCATGTCTATTCAGCATTTGTTTCTTGCAGTAGTGATTATGATGCTCACATGTATACCTACATTTCCCTTGCTGTGTGTTTTACTTTGTGCATTCTGGTGTATTGTTTTCCTTGTAAAGTGGTAAATTGATTTTGATTAGGTTTCTAAAAACGGTTTTCAAATGAATTTGTTTAATCCTCTTTGTGAAAATTTGAAAATATAGACATCACTTTCCCTTTTCCTAAAATTTCATTGACACTAATGAAATGAACCCGAATTTGGAAATGGTAAAGGGAAATGGTTCGTACTATGTTTTTAAAAAGAATACTTAGAAAAACATACTTTTATAAATTGTAGTTCAAACTTGAAATGATGTTTCTTTTATTTTAAAGGTAGTGCATTGGGAATAGATATCGGGCTAGCCTACTGAGTTTTAATACTCACACCTATAGTTCTTTTCTATTTTTAGTGTTTGTGCAGGCTATAGCATGAGTGCGCTCGCCTTGGGCGATGCTTGATCGTTGAGTCGGGGAGCGACCCGCGAGGTCTCACGAAGTTTGTTCGGATGTCATGTTTGGTCAGTTTTATTTTTCTTATATTCCTATTTAGTCACTTTGTTTGGTTTATCTTTTCTGCGCTGCTCTGTATTATCTTGCAGTCTTATTTATTTATATTGGGAGAAATCGTTCTCACAGCCTCTGTTGATGCCCTGGCGCTTGTCTCCAGCCCGGGAGGATCGGGAACGCCTCTCGGGCCGTGTCGCGGTCCACCTCGGGTGACCGGTTCAGGGTCGACCCAGGTTGGCTCGTGATAGTGATGAACTCCAAAATCACACAAAATTTCCTAGGGAGAGATCTAGGTCACAAGATGGAAGTCTGCAGGTAGAAATAAATGAAAATCAATCGTTTAGTTCCCTAATAACACAACCCATGAGGATTACATGGAGTGTAATCCCCCTTCACATAGTGTAATCCATGAAGCCTAAAACTACCAAAAACCCCATCACCGTTGGTTAAAAATCTAGATTTAAAAATTAAATATTATAAACTCTTTTCATAGCATGTATTACATTCATGCCCTAAACCCTATTCACATCATCTATTTAGAGATCATAACATAGTGTATAATCCCTTTACATGATGTGTAAATTCCCAACAGAATGTGGTAAACCCAGTTTTCTATAGAAAACCCCAAAAAACACTCTGGTGGTGTTCTCTAAACATGGGGAAAACATTTTCAGGCCCTTAAAACATTTATACTTAGACCCCATTAATTAAAATAGACATACATCCTCTGTCTTTAGGTTATTTTCCTTAGAAAATGCACTCTATTCCTGAGAATCCCACTACGTACCCAAACAAAAAGGGAATAAAAAAGTGCAGTAATACCTAAAGAAAAATAATGGGGTTCTACATGAATTAAAGGAAATAATTGAGTTTTATAAACATTTAATAGTAAAGAAGCTGTTTTTTATGGATTTCTATATCTTCCATGAATAGGAGTTATTCGGTGCATCCCATACGGGGAAGAAAAAAATTCGAAGAAGCTATCAAGAATTCATAAGATGTGTGAATCATGAATTTATAGATTACTCAATTAAACTAGACAATGAGGTATTAAATCACACTTTTGGGACTTGTTTCTGATTTTATAAAATATGTATGAAAATGGGGAGTGGTTTTTAATGATAAGATGATAAAAATGGTGAGTTTTATGGACTTTCACATGAACTATTTCTATGGTTTATTAAGTTGTGTGTATGCTATTTATTTCAACTATTAAATCTATTTTTATATGACCCTTTAATAATATTTTGAGCATGGTGTCGCATGAATGTATTTTTATACACAATATTGATGATATTGGTTATCTCTCTCTTGTATTCTACACTAATGTTTCCCACATAGATATAGATTAGATTAACTAAAGTTTTATTTCAAAGAGAAACATGTGAAATAATCCTTATCCTAAGAAGATAATTATTCTTATCCAAATATAGAATGTGATAATATAAAGTTTGGGTTGATAATTGTTTAAAACATTATATTACATGAGAATCCCCAATATATATTTTTTTTTATTATCAATAAGGGGGAAAACAGAAGATATTTCACATAATGATATGAAGAAATGTTTGGATGAACTGAAAAAAATATAATGGGGGAGATCATTGTTCCCATTGGATATATTTTATTTATTTTCAATAAGATAAGGTGTATATTGGGGTCTATATGTGTTGAGATATTATATAGGTGTTGCCATGTTATATGGAAAAAAGAATATTTGAGGGTATAAATTGAAGAACTCTCATGGAGAGGTTCAAGATAAATTGGAAGATTATAATGTTATGAATGTTAAATTGAGATATGGAAAGTGTTGATAGATGAAGGTACAATGACTAAAAAATATGGAAGTGCTTTTTAGATGTTATATGAGGCCTTTAGTTGATTGAAAGTGGCCTAAAATCTATGTGAGTTAATTCTATAATTCTTATGATGAAGTCGATATTTGGAAAAGGCACTACTGTAGAATCCCAACATAGAGTTTCCTTGGTAAATGTAGAGTTCATCCTGAAGAAGAAAATTAGTGAAGGCAATGATGTGGAGTTATATCATGGAGTTAATAGAGTTGAAAAAAAGTTACCAAAGATAATGTATAGTTCTTACCTAGTGTTCATGGATTCAACATTGATTTTCTAAATTCCACATAGATTTAAAATGTAGAGTTCATGAAATCTATGTAGTTTTCAACTGGATATTATATTCAAAAAATTCTTTGATGTAGAGTTTTAATGTAGAGTTTCAATATGATGTTTCCAGATCCTATGTACAGTTTAATGTGTAGTTAATCTATCTATGTAGAGATGAATAATAAGGAAATATGAAAATGTACTAAGAAAGAGAGTTCTCTTAAGGTGATGTAGAGTTGTTTTAAAACTATGTTGAGTAAATCGAACCCAATGTATAGATCCCAAAATATGGTGAAAATTTGTTAACTCTTCTGAAAAGTTGATATTTTTATAATTTTCAATTTTGAATAAATGAATGAGTTAATTTAGATAATTATTTTTAGTTTATATAAACGGAAAAATATCATGATCACACATGGATCATTATTTTGGTAGAAATTAACTGATGACATACCAAGGGAGAATTACGTATTTCTAAGAAGGGAAGCCACACCATGGTGAAGATTTTGGTGAATTGATAATGAGAGAATATTCACACAAGGTCATGGTGTATTTTTTTTGGACGTTTTAGTGTGAATTTCTGACTTGAATAACAACTATTAGATACAATAATGTATATAATTCGATGGTTCATTTATGATGGGTTTTTTGAGAAGCGCTCAATGCTATATTTAGAAAAATCTCTAACACGAGGACCTCCTTGCTGTAGTATATGTTATGTTTTTACATGATACCCTGAACATGGAGATTTTAAAGGAGTTTAATGAAATGAATTTCATGGATATTAAAATAATGGAAACACCCAAATATTTGGATGATATAATTGGGAATAATTTACTAATATTTTAGTAAGTTTGAATTAAGTTATTAAATGGAAATTATGTTAACCAATTTCAATTAGAATATCCCATTAATTAGAAAATCGATGAATTTACATATTTTGAATATGGGATATATTATTCAAAATATTATTTCATTGAATATATATATATATGTATAAAAAAGAAATTGTGTGAGAGAATATTATTGAGAGAACTTAAAATCACTATCTGAGAAAATTTTGAGAGCATGATACATTCTAATATCAATGTGATAAGTGGAGTATGAATTTGATGAGATATTATGTCGGGACCACTTTGTGTATGAAGATTGTATTTGTTTTCAACAGTTTTCAATACTGTTAAAAATGAAGAAGTAAATGAAGAAGTAATAAAAATTTAGAGAAGATTGGCTGAAGTGAGGTTTCCTGGAGAATTGTTATGGAATCATAGCATTGGATGTCATACTTGAGAAATTCTCTAAGAAGATCAATTTAGACGATTGATGCACTGATCCTTAGTTCAAAGAACTTCTGTCAAATGTGACACATATTTTATAACAATGAATAATGTTGAGGTATCATCCATCTAAGGATGATTGCAGAAGAAAGATAATTTGATGAAGACCATGCAACTCTTCATGATTTCATGAGAACCATGAAAGAACTTACTTGAATAATATAATCATATGATTTGCATGATTTGTAGAATGATGGTTGGAGAAGAAGAGAGTGTGTGGAAGGGATTGGAATTATAAGAAGGTCATAAATTACACATTTCCTTGAAATCATATGATTGTTGTACTGTTCTTAATGTTCCACAAACTTGTATTAAAGGTGATACATTGTCTGCAACATTGAAGGTATTTGAAGAAGCTTCAAGTCTCCACTTTTGGATGAAGAGAGATGATTGGTGTTCTTTGGAATTAACACTCCAAAAGGAATTGAGGATTTGAAGTTAGGATGAAGAAGTTCTTTGGAATTCATATTCCAAAAACAATGAACAAAATCAGACGATGCATTGTTGATTTGTATTTTACAATCATCACAAGTTTGGAGAACTTGTGGTGCAAGCCGTATGAATCATAGAGAGAGTAAAGAAGTGTTTTTGGAAAACACATTTCAATATTATACTATCCAAAAATGAAAAAGGCAAGAAGAAGGCATGTAAGTGGCGGCGCATAAGTGGAAACACGCAAGTGGCGGCACGCAAGTGCTGTAGAGGCGCGCAAGTCATATTTCAAAAATAGCATTATTTCAAAAATATGGAAATAGAAATAAATTGGCATGTAGGTATTGGCGTGTAGGTGGTGGCGCACAGGTGGCGGCTCGCAGGTGGTGGCGCGTAGGTGGTGGCATGCAGGTATGAGCGCGCAGGTATTGGCGCACAAGTCTAGGTCGTGCAAGTAATCAAAATTTCTATAAATAGATGACTAGCCTCCTCATTTATTAAGTCTCAATATCTAATAATTATATTTCAGCTCTGGGCATGTAGGTAGAGAATTGGGCGTGCATGTGGAAGATTGTTAGAAGGCGCGTAGGTTGGGGCGTGCAAGTTGGAGGCGCACAAGTGTTAGTTGGCGCATAGGCTGTATGAAGGTAGTGCATATGAAGGGAAGCGCGCAAGAAAAGGCGTGCAAGTTCTAGGCACTCAGGTCTAAGTCGCATAGTTCAAAGTGGGCGCATAGACTTCTTTGCTCTAGGGGTTCTTGCTAGCTTCTGAGTAGGAAAGAAGAAGAAGAGGCCCACAAGTATAAGGTGTGCAAGTATAGGTAGTATAGTTCAACGTGGGTGTGCAAGCAGGGTGGTGTGCAAGCAGGGTGGTGTGCAAGTAAGGATTGTCATGCAAGATAGAACTTGTGATTCTAGTAAGAAGAAGAAGAAGAAGAGCTCGGTGCAGATGGTTTTTCACTGAGAGAGAACATGTGAAGAAGCGTATGTTTCAGTGCATCTGGTTGTGCATTGAAGAAATAGAATAAGAAGAAGAAGAGTGTATAGCTTATATATTTTCTGCATAGAAAGAAGTGAAGAAGAAGAAGAAGAACAAAGTATGCCCCACTGAAGGTTGAAAATTATTCAGGGCAGCTTAATTCAGATGATGCTATGTGAGCAGATCCTCAGTGTGTGAAAATCGCATTAGTGTATGTGATTCTAGACAAGAAGGGAGAATAAGTTTTAGTGTAGTTGGTTGTTGCACTAAGAAGAAGAAAGAATAAGTTTTAGTGAAGTTTTTTGTTGCACTAAGAATAAGAAGAAGTTTAGTGTAGTTAGAGTTGCACTAGAAAAGAAGAGAAGGACATAAGGAGGAATTGATTTCCTACTTCTTTGCAAGTAATCAAGTGAACATCACTAAAGAAGACCAAGAGAAGAATCTACCTTTTGAAGAAGGAAGAAGACTGTCTCTATAGGCAGTATAAAGAACCATCTTGACACTGCAAGTTGGGCTAGGTCATCACCAGTCCAGGGAAGAGGATTGTTTCCCACCCCCCTCTAAAGTGTAGGGACTCACACTGGCTAGAGTATTGTTTTCCTAGCCACTCCATTGTAACATCATATCACATTATAGTGGAGAATCCATGAACTGGTCATCCCCATGCATGGAAAGTACGTAGCTACTCTTATTGAGTGGTGAACCTTGTAAAAATATCGTGTGCATATTTTTACTACTTTATATTATTCCATGCGACAGGGAAAAGAGAATAAGAGAATCAATATCCTAACATGTCAAGAGGTACAGGGTTAAAAGTTGAAATTGGTTTTAAAAGTCCCAAACACTGATTCAACCCCCCCCCCCCCCTCTCAGTGTTAGGTATATCCCAAATAGGTCCCCTCAATTGGTATCAGAGGGAGGTTCACCTCTGTTGGACTCTCTATAGTGAAGCTATTATCTTTTGAAGACTTGAGTTCCATTCCTGAGTCAACAATGAAGAGAAATGTTAGTGAAGATTCAGTTACCTATGATCAGAAGGCTCTATCTACCAAGACCATGATGAACAGAAAAAAGAAAGAGAAGAGAAAGTTAAAGAAGAATTCCCTCTTATTTAAAGAAGAGGAAGCATCTGGTTCTCCATATCTAGCTGACATTGAAGACACACTAGACTTGGGAATTAATGAGAAGGTGGCTCAAGTACCCACCATGAATATGGACAACCATCCTAATTCAACTGATCAAGAGGTATGTGTTAGTACATTTAGAAATTATTCTCATGGTGAAAATGTGAGAAAAAGTGGTGATGATCAATATAAAACATCTCAATAAATATCAGTTGATAGATTAAGAATAATTCTTCATGGTATTCCTGAAGAAAGTACATCCCTGGTTTGTGGAGTATTTCAGAGCATTCAGGAAAACATCACTCAGTTGGAGGAAGAAACTAATGTTTTAGAGAAAGGCTTACAAGTAAAAATTGTAGAATTTCTAAATCTCTCCAGACAGGTTGGGGCCTTTGAAGCAACAGAGAATGGATTTGAAGAATGTTCTTTAAATTGGATCAAAGATGTTGAAGAAAAGGATGGAGTCAACAAGACTGTGGAAGAGAAGATCCATGCACTTGAAGATGAGATGAAAAGGGGCAATGAAGTCAAGAAGTTACATTTAGAAGATAACTCCATGAAGATCAATGAACTTGACTCTTTGTTACAAAACAAAGTAAAGATGCATGAAGATGAAGTTGAAAGATTAAAGAAGGATTGTGAAGATAAGATGACTATGATTGAAGACCAGGAAGTCATCCTCAATATGAGATGTCTGGAATTGGAAGTTGAGTTTACCAATCTTGAGAAGACACATATTGAGTCTCCACAAAAAAAGTAAACAGTTGTTGTCATTATTCAATGCTTAATGGAGGATTATATTGTCAAAAGACCTCCAATATGTGATAAGAAGATCATGGCTTCACTCATTGATCTATCAAAAGTAGTAGAGAAAGTAAAGGTATCATCCATACCAACTTGTACTAATGTCTCTAAAATTGCCTCTATGAAAAGTGCAGGTTGGAAGAAAAATTCTAAACAAGTATGGATGAAGAATAATGAAAAGGAACCTACCACCATGGCTAGGGTGGATAAAAGAAATAGTGTAGAAGATATATCCCCATATAAATCACAACATTCCAAGAAGAAGACTCAACAACCTTATCAAGAAGATGGAAAGAAGTCAAGGTTTGTTGGCCAATGCTGGTGCTGCACTAGGTTTGGGCATTGTGCACTAGATTGTTGGTACAATCCCTTAAATGTAAAAGCATAGAGAAAGCCCATCTCAAGGGGGAGAAATCTAGAGAAGAAGAAGAAACATCTACAGATCCAGAAACATCTATATACTACAAACAGATTTGGAATGTTAGATAACATCTGTGATGTATGCAGTAGGAGTGGTCATATGGATGGTGCATTTTCATAAAAGAAAAGAAGACCATAGAAGCTGGGAAATAATGAAGAAGCATCATTGGGAAGAAATCAGACGAATAATGTGAAAACAAATTCTCCGAAGAATATTTCAAGAAGAAAAGATGGGAATTCCTTGGATTCTAAATCCAAAAAGGTGAAGGGTGGTGCATCTAAAAGAATTACTAAGAAAGAAGCCACTTAGAATAATCCATGTAGAAGATCCAATCTTAATGCTTCAATCCCTAATGATATATTGGTGGTTTCACTAGAATATTTGGACAGAATGGGGAAATGAAAGCTTCACAAGCCAAGGCTAGTGCTAAATGAAAAAAGAAGATTCTACATGAATACAATGAAGTTCTGTGTGTGAGGTGCAACAAGGCTGGTCATACTGTGAGAAAGTTCTTTGAAATTATTCCAGCATAACAAGAATTCATAAAGAGGATGAAAGTTGCACCGGGAGATTCTAGTGCTTTGAAAGCCCTTGAAGAAAGAATATTCACACACAAAGAGATGGAAGAAATAGTGAGGTCCACACAGTAACAGTAACCATTGAAGATCAGTTGTGAATGTGTGATGAATGGAGCATCTGTGTTGAGAAGATCATATCAACCTTGTTGTTCACATTGATGGAGAAAAGAGGATCCACCTTATTCCATTAAATATTTGTGTATTGTATTTTATATTATTATACAAGGAATTGAAGGTGAAGTGAGATCTCATGGGGAAAACCTGGGATTTAGTGAGGAGAAGTTTTCCCTTGAGGGGGAGACACATGAAGAAGCTGCCAGAGTCATTATCTCAATCAGTATCAATATCAGTTGGTATACAATTCAATTAATCTGAATATTGTCTGAAGATCATGTCCTTAAAAAAGATATGTCATTTTTTTAATCTCTCATCATTGGTTACTCAAAATAAATATATTTTAACAAAGGGGGACTAACTAGGTCAATCAGTGACAAAAGAAGAATGAAAGTTTCCCAAGGCCACTTATCCTACTAATTGCACTTGAATGTTTTTGATCCTTTTGTTGAAGTGAGTGCAGGAATTTCAGGTTGATTATTTCTTATCACATTCAATATATTTGGCCTTAAATAAAATTGTAAAACCCTTGAAGACAAGTGGTTGAGTTCTCATCTGATGAGGTGTCATATTCAGTGGGTAATGGACAACTTTGTTGTCTAAATCAAATCCTATTGTTTTCTACACAGAGCATTACTCAAGTAGACTTAGAGTGAAATGATTGATAGCACATTGCTCAAGTATGGAATGATAACCTCTCTACCGTGAACTTTGTATTTCTTGTCAATAAGGGGGAGAGAAATGAAATGAATGTCTAGGGGGGAGAAAGAAGTAAAGGGGAGATATAAGATTATCATTTTGACATTGACACATTCATCTGAGGATACTTTAAGGTATTGACAACAAAATAAAAAGGGGGAGATTGTTGGGACCACTTTGTGTATAAAGATTGTATTTTTTGTCAACAGTAGTCAATATTGGTCAAAAGGAAGAAGGAGATGAAGAAGGACTAAAAAGATAGAGAATATTGGCTGAAGTTAGGTTGCCTGGAGAATTGTTATGGAATCATAGCATTGGATTTCATACTTGAGCAATTTTCTAAGAAGATCAATTCAGAAGATTGATGCACTGATCCATAGTTCAAAGAACGTGTGTCAAAGATGACACATTGTTTACAACAATGAATAATGGTGAGGTATCATCCATCTAAGGATGATTGTAGAAGAAAGAGAATTTGAAGAAGACCATGAAACTCTTCATGATTGCATGAGAACCATGTAAGAACTTACTTGAAGAATAGAATCATATGATTTTCATGATTTGTAGAATGATGGTTTAAGAATAAGATAAAGTGTTGAAGGGCTTGGAATTATAAGAATATCATGAATTAAACATTTCCTTGAAATCATATGATTTTTTCACTGTTCTTAAAGTTCCAAATACATATATCAAAGGTGATACATTGTCTGCAACATTGATGGTATTTGAAGAAGCTTCAAGTCTCCAGTTTTGGATGAAGATATCTGATTGGTGTTCTTTGGAATTAACACTCCAAAAGTAATTGAGGATTTAAAGTGAGGATGAAGAATTTCTTTGGAATTCATATTCCAAAAATAATGAACAAAATCAGACGATGCTTTGCTGATTTCTATTTTACAATCATCACAAGTTTGGAGAACTTGTGGTGCAATTCATATGAAGGATAGAGAGAGTAAAGAAGTGTTTTTGGAAAACACATTTCAATATCACACTATCCAAAAATTACAAAGGCAAGAAGAAGGCATGTAAGTGGCGGCACGCAAGTGGCGGTGCGCAAGTAGGGCGCGCAGGTGCTGTAGAGGCGCGCAAGTCATATTTCAAAAATAGAACTATTTCAGAAATATGGAAAAGGAAAGAAAGTGGTGCACATGTATTGGCGCGTAGGTGGTGGCGTGCAGGTGGTGGCGCGTAGGTATGGGCACAAAGGTATTGGTGTGCAATTCTAGGTCACGCAAGTCATCAAAATGCTTATAAATAGACGACTAGCCTCCTCATTTCTTAAGGCTTCATACCTGAGAATTATATTTGAGCTCTGGGTGCGCATGTAGAGAATTGGGTGCGCAGGTGGAAGATTTTTAGAAGGCGCGCAGGTTCGGGCGCGCAAGTTGGAGGCGTGCAAGTGTTAGTTGGCATGCATGCTGCATGAAGGAATCACGTCTGAAGGGCAGTGCGCAAGAAGAGGCGCGCAAGTTCTAGGTGTGCAGGTCTCGGTCATGCATGTCAAAGCAGGTGCGCATGATGCTTTTCTCCATGGGTTCCTTCCATCTTCTGGGTAGGAAAAAAGAATAAGAGGTTCGCAAGTATAAGGTGCGCAAGTATAGGTCGCGCAGGTCAAAGTGGGCGTGCAAGCTGGGAGGCGCACAAGTAGGGTGGCGTGCAAGCTAGAACTTGTGATTCTAGTAAGAATAAGAAGAAGAAGAGATCAGTGTAGATGGTTTTTCACTGAGAGGGAATGTGTTAATAAGAGTAGGTTTCAGTGTAGCAGGTTGTTCATTGAAGAAGCAAAAGAAGAAGAAGAGTGTGCAGCTTAAAGGTTTGCTGCATAAAAACAAGTGAAGAAGAAGAAGAAGAACATAGTATGCCCAACTGAATGTTGACAATTATTCAAGGAATATTAATTCATATGATGCTATTTGATCATATCCTTAGTGTCTGAATAATCACATTGGTGTATGTGATTCTAGGCAAGAAGAGAGAAGATGTTTTAGTGCAGTTGGTTGTTTCACTAAGAAAAAGAAAGAAGAAGTTTTAGTGCAGATGGTTTTTGCACCAAGAAGAAGAAAGATGAAGTTTTATGCAGTTGGTTTTTGTACTAAGAAGAAGAAAAAGAAGTATTAGTGCAGTAGGTTGTTGCACTAAGAAGAAGAAAGAAGAAGTTTTAGTGTAGTTGGTTATTGCACTAAGAAGAAGAAAGAAGAAGTTTTAGTGCAGTTGGTTGTTTCACTATGAAGAAGAAAGAAGAAGTTTATTGCAGTTGGAGTTACACTAGAAAATTAGAGAAGGAAAGAATTAAGAATTTCTTGCCTACTACTTTGTAAGTAATCAAGTGAATAACACTAAAGGATACCAAGATCAAAACCTACCTTTTGAAGAAAGAAAAATACTGTCTCTATAGGCAGTATAAATAACCAGCTAGATGCCGCAAGTTGGGCTAGGTCATCACCAGTCTAGGTAAGAGGATTGTTTCTCACCCCCCTCTAAATTGTTGGGACTCACACTTGCTAGAGGATTGTTTTCCTAGCTACACCATTGTAACAACATATCACATTATAGTAGATAATCCATGCACTGGTCATCCCCATGCATGGAAAGGTTGTATCTACTATTATTGAGTGGTGAACCTTGAAAATATATCGTGTACATATTTTCAATGCATTCTATTATTGCATGCGACAAGGAAAATATAATAATAAAATCAAGATCCTAACAGGTCAAGAGGTACAGGGATAAAACTTGAAATTGGTTTGAAAATTCCCCAACACTGATTCACCCCCCCTCTCAGTGTTAGGTATATCCCAAACTGTTCCTCTCATATTATAATTTATAAAAAAATCTTTTAATTATTTAGTTGAAATATAAATACTAAGATCAACCATGATCTAGTGTGAGTTTCAAGACCTATGGTGTGAATCACCATTTTGGAAAACTAATGTTCTTGAAGGTATTATACTTGAGAAAATAAGATTATGTATGCTTTTGGGGGAAGATCATATCATGTGTTATAGAAAAACTTGAAGAATAAGAATAAGGTCTTTATACCACTGGTTCAAATTAAATGAGTTTTTGGACGGTGTGTATAAGACATCAAGGATGGAGGAAAAACTGTTGGGGTGTATAAATAATTTTGGTTGAAGTGTTAGTGGCTTGGGTGGATAACTGGAAATGACTAGAGCATAAACTACTAGGTCATATAAATAGATTTTATCTAATACTGGGGATTTGGGTGTATAACCAACCACTCTCACATGTGATTCATGGGTCATCGTAATTGATAATAATCATATAGTGTGGAATCCATATGTTGGGGTGTATAACCAACTATAGAAAAAAGATGGATTTTATTTGAATCCTTGTAAATATTTTTGGATGAAATATTTGTATATTTAATAGATATAATGTGATGCTAAGATATTAAATATGAGAGGATTGATACTTTAACCATCCATAGAGGTTGAAGTAAAAAAAGATGATTTTTATAGGAGATCACATATTCACCCCTGACCCTCTTCGTGATCCATCCAGACCTGAGGACTATATTGAGGATGTTAGGCCTATGGTTTTGATGGATAATTACTATGTTTTATATTGATCTAGGGTTCCATTTTTTATTGTAGTTTTCTATATTCACTTTATTTATTAGGTTTGATTTTGAATTTCTATATGAGATAGGGTATTCAAGAACTATATTTTTTTTTGTGTAAATTGTGGAGGTTTCATGATTATTGTTTCTATGGGTTTATAGTAATAATTAAATTAAAAGTGATAATTAACTGGACCTATGGAAACTAAAGAGAATTTGGGGGTGATTCTCATCGGTTTACATATTTCCATGCTATTTCTATCATTCATTCTATTTAAAAAATATTGTTCTTTCTATTATAACATGTTTCTTACTGTAATGATTTATGATAACCATTGTGATTGAGTTATTGAAATAAAATTTTATGAAAGCCAATACTAATTAAATAGAGTGATGAATTGGTTTTTTTAAACCGGTAACCATGAAATTTTTCTTATGAAAGTGATTATAAAGTAATGAGGAAAATTGACTAAAATAACTTTGCATTGAGTAATTTGTTAAACGGAAAACCTTTTTTATTATTGTGATTTGTAATAACGTTATATGATTTATTTGTTAGTATAACCACTCATAAATAGTTAAATTGAATCAAGACGGTAATGAAACGGTTTTGTGTAAATTTTAAAGAACACAAGATGGTGTATATAATGGTTTTGAACAGTATACATGAAAAATATGATTAAAGGTTGGATTCATATTATGTTTTTATATTGGTTATATTGTGTTTCATGGCTACTGTTATATTTTTATTATGTTATTATAGGTTGGATATGGTAGGAATCTGGTGTAAATTTATTATAATGTGGATTGTAAATGAATTGTTGATGCTTAAAAATGACATGTTTGTGGGATGTAATTGAATTAACTCATGTATATGGATGAAATATTAATACATAAAATGAATGGTAAATTCCTATAAATAAATATAATAATTTAATAGAGAACATATTTTCCTAAAATATTGAATTGGATGGAATATTGAACAAAACAGAGCTGGAAATAGTAAACCTTAAATCTTTATAACAGTATGAATAAACTGGAATAGGTGATTGTTTGTTATGGCTATTTTTTATAGGAAAGTGGGATCATAGTGGCATTATAGATGGATGTGGAGGTGATGAGTATAAATTGTATTGTAGGGTTAGTTTTGGGTTATGATTCTATTGTATTGGTTTGGATCGTTTAGGCTAGTCTTGTGTGTCTCTATATATATAATGTATTTCTTATGATTTCATTATATATCCCATGTGAGTTGGATAACCTTACTGACAACCAAAATTTTTTATATTCTAGGTGTTTTTCCTAACATCCAAGTTAGTGAGGAAAAATACCTAACCATACATTCTTCCTTACATTTTTTTCTTTACTTTTACTTATAATGATTTCTGGTTGGAATGTTCTCCCTCCACTTCACTTACTGCCTACCATGTTATGCTAAACCCCATCTTAGTTTTGTATAAATGTATTTTTGGTTGTTTTTTGATGGTTTTGGTGGATAAATTCAGTATATATGGGCAACTAGGTTGGTTTAGTTCCCTGCTATGACTTCTAGTTGTTTTAGTGGTGGCATGTGATGTGTTTTGGTGTCCATCATCTTATGGATTTTTTTCTTGTTGGTGTTCTTCTGCTGGGGGGTGGGGTTGTCCGGGGTGAGTGGGGGGGGGTGTTCATGGTGGGGGCTATCTGGAGGGGGGACACAAGTTTGATTTCCTTCATGTTTATGATAACCTACTGTGATGGATATGGATATAATGATATGTTTGTTTATTTAAGTAAAAACAAGTTGTTGAACCCTGTGTAGGTTGGTATAGGTAGGGTTATTAACTAAACCACATCATATTTTTGTATACACACATAAAGGATTAAATAACATGACATTCAAAATTGGGTCATGGGAGAATAAACTATTAGAAAAGAAATTTAAATGTGCTTATTTATATGTTTTGTCACCACTATTTTATTATATTGGATGTGTGATTGGGTGAGTTATACTTAGTGAGTTTGGGTCTAGTTTACATGTTTAGGTTCTTGTTGGTTTTTATATTTATTCACAGAAGTATTAATATTTTTATTCCACATTTTCATGAGAGGTATTGGGTAAAAACAGTTGAGTATATGTGTATTCTCAACTCGATATATACAAAATCTATTTTTTAGTTTTCTTTGATGGATTTTGGAGACTAAGTAGACGTATCTAGAATAATATTTGGAGTAGTGGAGGAGTCTCTACATTAGGATTTACTTTCTAGAATTGTCTTTATTTTGAGATTCATATTTTTACAAAATATTCATGATTTTCAGGATTTTATGGATTTTTGTTTGTTTTTTCATCATGATGTTGATTGGTGGTTATATTAATGTATTCCTATAACACATAGGGGTGATCCCACTCATTTTTATACTTTATACCCTCAGTACTTGTTGCTAACTGAGGGCCTATTGGATGTGGGATTCGATGGTCACCCCCATATTCACTGTAGGTCTAGGAGGGGTTCCTTATGGGGTCAGGTCATAACATGTAGTCTTGATGTTGTTTAAATTTAAATCAATAAATTGATGGAGTGAAATTAAATTATAAAATTTCTTAGATCCTTGAAAGTGATATTTCTAAAAGGAAATTATTTACCATAATCAAATTATAAGGTGAAAAAGTATTATTCATGGTGATACTTGGGTATATAATGATACATAAATACCCTAATTATTATGTATTATACAAAATGGGATATGAATCTTTTTCAGAGTATCCTAAATATGGTGACCTAAACTCGTACTCCCATATTTGATGTTAAAAAACTATCTTTTAAAAACTAACTTTGATTCAAAGTGATATAAAACTATATATTTTTTACAACATTACCATAATATAATAACTAAAACTCATAAAACTCTCACCAACCAGAGAATGATATGTTTCGTGTCTTTGAATATTATCTATATAGAAAATTTATTTTATGAGACTTGTGAACATTTATCCACATTTGAACCACACTAAATACACTTCTTGACATATCCTTTGTTATTATCATCTTTATACAATTGGGAAAGAAAACATAAGAAAGGGGTGAGCTCAAACATTGAGTAAGGGAGTAATTATAAATATGTTATCAAGGGTTAGATCATAAACATATGATAAAACACGATCAAGAGAAGAATATCTATTTCAAAGAACTTAGAGAAATAAGAGTTTTCCAAAATTCATTATAGATGGACATTTAATAACAAATTAAAAAATATATATAAAATGGATAAAGAGTGTGAAATTTTGAGATTAGACACTTAATACATAGGGTATAATCCTAATCATATGTCCTGTAAATGTAACATTACCTTGAAACCCATTATAAAAAAGAACTTTGGGTCAAACATAACCGTGGATAAATTATAACATTATGAACAAAAATAATTTCCATGATTCAATTTGTGAAAAAAAAATATCCAGGATTAATTTTGTGAATAAAAAATTCCAATGATTCATGTTGTGAACAAAAAATTCCAATGCTTCATGTTGTGAACAAATAAAATGCCCACGCATATTATTGTGAAAAAATGCACAAGATTTATGTAGTGAAGAAAAAATGATTCATGTTGTAAACAAAATAATTCCTACTCTTCAGGTTTTGAACAAAAAAAATTCCCTTGCTTTATTTTGTGAACTAACAAAAAGTTCATGCTTTTTATTATGAACAAACAAAATACTCACACCTCATGCTTTGAACAAAAAAAATGTACATTCATAAAATCCTTATATCATGAGATATACATCCTTAAACAATGAATTTCTGGGTGATATTTTACTCCCCCGTCATCATCTATACATACAAGTTCCACTTAAAATAAAATCATACATCTTATCGTAAATAACTCATCGAGAGAAAATGGGTTTCATAACATTTCCAAATGGTAACACATTAAAATAAACATGATCATTTGAAATAAAAAACATAATCACAACCAATTATTATTTAAGATTATTACATATAGGGTAATTTATGAACCTCTAATTTATAAGATAAGGATTCATTGAAAATGTCTGTAAAATCTCGCCAACGAGCCCGTACCCGAGTGGTAAGGGCTCCTTCTTGGCATCCAAGAGACCCAGGTTCAAAACCGGGAGGAGGAAAATTTCCGGAGTACTTTAGCAGTAATTTAGTAGTTACTGTTCAGAACTGTAGCAGTACTGTAGCATTTACTGTTCGGTACTATAACATCCGGACCTATTCACCCGATTTGGGCTTTCGGGACCCCAGTTTGTGCCTAAGGGTCTCCAGGGACTTTGGGTCATCAAAGGCCTTCGGGCCACAGGGCCTTCGGGTCACGTAGACCATGGAGTATCCCAGTTCACATAGAACAGGCCCCAGAAGAGGATCATAGCAACAGGAGTAGAAACCACCAGATGCAGAGCTAACCAGATTGGAAGAATGAGAGGGTATGGCAGCTGCCATCGGGACCAGGCACCGTGAAGCTTTGTATGGGGAAATTCTAGCCAATCAGCAATGTGAGGTGGGGAGTTAGGTGATCAATGATGCAGAAAGCTAGGGAGGGGCAGTTCAAGTGGGCTGGGCCTACGAGTCATGTATTGGGCATGGTATGCCTCTGGGCCTTCGGGTCATGTATTACGAGTTTGTCAGGCCTTGTGTCTTGGGCCTACGGGTCATGTCCGGGTTCCCCTTAAACCCTTAAAAGGGTGATTATCCATAATAAAATAAAAAATAAGGCCTTTGGGCCATTCGGGTTTTGTAAAATCTCAAAATGAATTTTTATTAAAAAAACATTTCATAATATCACCTTCAAAAATGGGAATTTCAAGTCACTTCCCAAAAAACAGTTTTTGTGAAGATGAATAGAAAAATTATTAAAAAAGTAATTCAAAAAAATACCAATAAATATACTTTTATAAGAAATAAAACATATGTAGAAATGTTAAGTATAATTGAAGAATATACGAACTTAGTTTGGAAAATCCATTTAAATATTTTAGCATTATTTTACTAAAAACCCACATCATTATAAGGATAAATAAAAATTTGATTTAAAATTAATAAAGGGGAATTAAAGTACCATTTTATATAAAAAACATTTGATTTTCCATTAGGTAATGGAAGATATTGGTGGGAAGTAAAAATATGGACATAGATGAACAATTCATTAAAATAAATGGGAATTAATTTTGAAAATTCACATTTTCACATAGCAATATATTCATCCATGGATAAATAATTTTGTGTGAAATATTATTTCCACACAAATTAAGGTGTAAATAAAAAATAATATCATAATAATATTTTACAATAGATAAATATTTAATGATAATAGTCAAATATGAGTGATAATGACCCAAGGAAAATATTTGAATCACAAAAACCCCATATAATTTGAAGAGCATTTAACTCAAAACCTCTTGAAAGATATATATATTTAAATTAAACTAAATTAAAATAGTTATTTTTTATTTCATTATATACATCTCAATCAAGAAACATATACACTACTTAAATGAAATTTGGTGCATAATACAAAACATGTATCAAAGAGTGGAATTTGAGATAAATAACTCTTACAATGTGTTCCATCATACTCGAACATGCTATAAAATTTCGTATAATGAACACAAATATCTTAATAAATTATATATTAACATTAATATAAACATAATACCCTTTTATAATTATTTTATAAAAATATATTAAAAACATATTAACCGATTATAGTTTTTTATTGGGTATTAGAAATTCCAGTTGTTTGTTTCATACAAAATTCGTGAAGAAGGGATAAATTCTCACTAATTGGGTAAAAGATAATCATTAAAATATAATTCAAGATATAATATTCATATTTTTCAATTTATTACTTAATTCCAATTTTTATTATTTAAAATACATTAATAAGACTTGTGAAAATTGAAAATGCGATGAACTAGATTTCGACGTGTTTAAAGAGCGAAAATGATATATTAATAAATATTAAAAATATTAAAAACCTTTATATAATGAGATAGGGGATGTATTTAGATGATGATAATATGAAATATATAGAATATTAAAAATTTCATAAAAAAATATATAGTCATTAAATCCATTATAGGAACCATCAATTATGGGTGGTGATAAAAAATGAATTTCTTGGTTTGTGGAGGTAGTAGTCTGCCCATGTGTATGATTAATTATATCATTCCTCTATGAATGGAATAAATGATGGTATACGAAAGATGATAATTTAATATTTTTATTTGTAACATATAAAATATATTTATTCATAAATGTATACTTGATTCCATTATTTAAAGGTGGTGATGAAAAATGAACCACATCACATAGTGGAGGCGGTAGTTCGCATGTACGTACAATCGATTGCATTTTGTTTTCTTAGTGGTTTGAAAGGATTAAATAATTATTGTAAAATAAATACAATGAAATTTAGGTATACCAATGATACTTATCCAATTATATTAATATGTAGGAGATGATTTAGGAAGTAGTAGAGTAAAATAAAATAGTAGGTGAAAGAAATACTCATGTGGAAATCTTGGGTTTTCTCTTGAAAATATCCTTGGAAATGAAGGAAATCAGAAAAATAAAGGTGAAAAGATATTATGGAATTGAGATAAAGTTATATAAGGATAAAATTGAATGAGTTTCAATAATAATTTCTGACAATTGGTGATTCTTGAAGTGGTAAAAGTGTTACCTTTTTATAATTGAAGAGAAGAGTAGTTTTGGAAGTAATCATTACATTTTCAATAAGATAAAACTACTATTCAAAGATAATTCTCTCCAAAATGAAAAAAAATTCATAAGAAAGAATGTTTGTGTCTAGATTCTCCTTATAAACTCATTTTAGAGACATCCTGGACTGTTTTTAGGTTTTTCTTTTAACTTATTATCTTTTACCACAATTTACCTTTTCCTTGGTAATTAATTTTTTAACCGTAATAATTAATATTAGTGAAAAAATTATGATTAGAAATTTTTAATAATTTGAAACTTATAATTTTTAATTTTCAAATCATTATAATAAATAGTTTTTTGTGTTTTTTAAATGTTAATTTTTAAATAAATGCACATACCACATAAAAAGCTATTTTTAGAAAAAGTAATTTTTGAGTTAAAAAATTAATGTACAAGATAATATTATCAAATATATTGAACTTTATGACAAAAATTTTTTTATTAGAAAAAATATAAAAGATATTTGTATTTCAAATCAAGAAAATAAATAAATTTTACCATTAAAAAAATTAATTTGAAGCAATGATCGATTTGTTTTATTAAAATGACATTTCAATTTAGTTATAAAAATGTCAAATAGAGGATTTAAAAGTTCAAAAAATATTTTAAAATGTATAATTTTATTTTTGAAATACATATTTTATTAATTAAGTATTTTTTTAATATTCTAGGATATGATTACAAATTTATATAATCATAAAAAATATAATTTTCATAAAAACCATATTTTTTGACTAAAAATAAACTTTTTTAAAAAAACTAAAAAATCTATATTAAGTGAATTTTGATATGAGTTATTAAAAAATGAATTTATTTTATCAATCTTAAATTATAGAAATTTTAAACAATGTATTTTAAAATAAATAAAATAATTTTTATTGAAAATAATCATTTTTCAACATTAACTCTTATTAATTATTTACTTTAAGAAGGTAATGAAATTTAATGGTTCACCATTTTGGCCTTTATTATATATATTTTTAATAATTTTCTCCTAATATGTTGTGCTTTTTTATGTAGGATGTAGCATGTAACAAATGTTATCAAACATAACATCATTTTTACAGGATCTAGAATTTTAGGTATTTACATTAAATGAGGGATATAACAGTATACAATTGTAATGACCCGGACCCGAACAGCCACCCAAACAGTGCTAAACAGGTCTGGTGCTACTACCTTAGGCGCACCTCCCTGAATGCCAAAGGCTTCCAACTAGCAGCGAGTGTCTGATAGGTATAGTGGGGAGGCTATACCCTCTCGGAGGATAATAATAATGGTACTGGTCCGCGTATAATAATAAAGATGAAATGGAATAAAGGACTCAACAGACTCAAATCAGGCCCACAGAGCAGAAGCACAATCAATATTAATAAACAGTGGAAGCAATAAATATAAACAACAACAGCAGAAATAAACACAACAGAATTTTGATCACTAGTAACTACTACTGAAGAACAAAACATGCATCCAAAGTTGTTCATACATATTTAAATATAAGGGTGCCAAAGGCTAACCAACAGTAGCTATAAACAAGTAAACATACTGATACAGGAAAGAAAAAAATATATGTAATCTCCAGCTAGGTAAGACCTCAAGGTCCATACCCTCTCCTTGCACATCTAATGTAGCCCAGCTCATGAAGCTGACGTTTTTCCTGCACGTAAATCCATAAAGTTTGCACACTTCCTAAAGGGCCTATTCAGGGTGTGAGATGAGTGTTAGTAGGATACCTCCCAACAGTGCGTACCTAATATAATTGTTTAAGAAGGAATGCATGTATAAAGAAAACTGTAAATAGAACGATGCACAAATAAACACAAACTTCACTGGTGCTCAGCAGCCACCATGGAGTGTCACCTACTTCGGCCAATACCGGAATCATAGTCATATAACCTGGCACCATGTGCACCATGACACCTCGTGTCTCAAGTACCAATGTCCCGAAGGTACACCCTAGAAACAGTAACCCGGAAGAACATCGATGTCTTTCCTCAATAAGTAACTGGAGGGACAATGATGTCTTCCCTCAAAATAAGTAGCCGGAGGGATAGCGATGTATGCCCTCAAAATAATGTGTCTGGAGAGACAATGATATCTTCCCTCAAATAACGGCGAGCCTCTTCCCCCAACCCAATAGCCCCAATTATATCCCCTGAAGGCTCCTCACCTTTCATGTGGATTCATATGAAAAGCTCCCCCAAACTGATAGAACCTAAACCACAACCAATGGGGGGATCTACCGAAAAGATTGGTCAAAACCACCTCATCACAGAGTCTCTCTGAGTGCACACTACTCAATGTTTCCGAGTGAGCAGTAATCACCAAGATAGTACCCAAGACAAAACATCTCAGACATCTCTTATCCCTACAACCATGCAGCTCAAGTTTGATGGCCTTTCCATCCCAGTAACCTGGCCATGCCCAACCTAACTGTCATCCTGCCTCAAATCGATGCCCATGACGCCCCATCCCATAGTCAGAACCACCAAACTTAACCCGATCCAAGCCCAAACTAAGATCGACATCACTCAAGAATATTTGGGCCATGCCCTACACAACCAAAAGGGTTCCAACATATGAAATTATGAAATTACATATATACACCTTTAAAAAAACACAATAAGAGGCCAAAACTACGAAATTGTGGAATTAAACGAGCAAGGTGTTCACCCATACCAGAACTGAGGTGTTGAGAGCCTCAAAAAATTCATATCAAGCTTAATAAACTAAACTTATCAGATAAAACATCACAGTTAAATCATAACCATTTTGGATTTCCCCGGCCAAAATGCCCAGATTCAGCAACGACCCCTCGCCCAGCCCCGCTCAAGAAAAATAGGTAAAGGGAATACCCAAAGGCATTCCATGGGTCTAATGAACAATTAAATATGCAATATCCGATAAAAATGGGTCCCGCTCAAAATACCCAAAAACGCACTAAAGGCTGCACCACCCAAATGACTTCAAAAATATAAAAAGTGGTATACACCAACTACCTAAGACTAGTACAATAATAATCCTCTGATAACTGCCTCCAATTAGGTCTAAAACATGGTAGATCTACAAAAGATTCAAAACCACTCAAACCCCAATAACTCGTTATAGAACAGAAATCCAGAAGAACGACTCAA
Source organism: Viscum album (assembly GCA_963277665.1). Taxonomy (NCBI): domain Eukaryota; kingdom Viridiplantae; phylum Streptophyta; class Magnoliopsida; order Santalales; family Viscaceae; genus Viscum; species Viscum album. The sequence continues at coordinate 282,662,150 of OY728165.1, forward strand.
GAAGAATCAAGGCCTTACTGGGGGGTTCCAACGGATCAATCGGTGTTCTAAAATGACATCGGATGAAGAAATGGGAGAGATATTAAGTTATGGATGGCTCTCTCTTCTCAATCCCTCCGAAATATTGATTTTCTACCTCAATACGAGGCTACTACCCATTTTAACAAAAAAAGAAAATACAAGACATGTACTTTAGGACTACACATCGTGTATCATATTATTGTTCATAAGACAACTGAAATTATGCCGCCTTACCTTCCAGAACATGCCGACATGAGTACACGACGTGTACATAGGGGAACACGGCATGTACTTGTATTTTCTTCTCTTCCTCGCAGACTTACCCACACGTCATGTATATCTCTCATACATGGCTAGACTACACAGCATGTCCAAGGAGAACACGACATGTACTTGGTTAAAAAAATTTACCTAGACAATATGCCCACACACCATGTATGTCCTCCACATGGTCAAGGGTACACAACGTGTCTATAACTACACGCCGTGTAGGATGAATTCGACATGGCCATCACATGACATGTACTCGGCGAGCACATGGCTAGTACTCGCCTAACCTATACATGGCGTGTACTTGAAATTACAGGGCATGTAGCATGTAAATTTCCAGAAACATCCCAGTTTCTCCAGTTTTCTTAGAAACAAGTCCAAAATTCAAATAGGGTCAGGATTTTGAACTGTTCTAAAAACCCGGGTTCTTATAATCTCCCCACCTTAACATAGCTCATCCCCAAGCTATCAAACGAAACCCAGATATGGCACCGAATATTCCACCCCAATTAAAGTAACCCAGACTACCTCGATCTTGATAGTTCTAGATAAATTCCTCAAGGGATCTCCACATTAGGAATTTCCTAACTCAATCTCAACAAGACAAAACTCAAAACAAACAAAAGTTTTCTAACCTGTTTTTCGGATGCATAATCCTTCCATGACGCATCGTCACACCTACGCCTTATTGGTTCCCTTGTGTCATTCCCGACACCCTATGTATCCCGCACCGCATCGGTTCCCTCCTCTATGAGGTACTGCATCCCATGGACGCTCAAAAGCAAACCTGTTGCCTATCACCTCATATAACCCACATCATCGATGCCCTGATGCCCAAGGCACCTCAAGTAACCTTCATCCTCGATTCCCATGATTCTATGCATATCATATATATATATATATATATATATATATATATATATATCACACACCTGATATGGTTCCAATCCCATGGACTAGCATCTAGTCATTCCACATAGATCTTGTGCATCACGTACACTCAAAACGGACATGGATCTACAGGTAATGCCAAAAAGGAAACATGGGAATCACGGCCACACCGCGGTGTACCTCTAACCGTTGTCGGCTCACCATCCTACTCAGCCTCTTGCAGCTCCATGGCATTTACCTGGCCTGAAGTACAATTGCATGATTCCTGACCTCCCTACGGTGCTACTCCAGCCACCAGCCACTCACCCCTCAACTGGATCCCACTATCTCTGTCATGTCCTCCGCATGCAGCTGAAGCTCTACTACCCTCTCCTGGTACCAAACCTGAACCAACTTCAAATTCCACCGTCTTTCCTGGTCCCTACCTGCCTACTATCTGAGAAGGCTTCCTACAAAACCTCGTAAGGTGCCCGACCTATCTAAATGCCCGACACCCCTTTGGAGGCCAATCGCACTGAGTCCGAACATGTCATGGCTACCTACACTAAAATAAAACCTTTAAAGAACTGACATGAGGTGGTCTAACTGAGTCCTTGGCCTGACTTCTCTACTAAAACTCTCCCATCCTCGTTTCCTACTATCAGAACCGTCACCTGAAACTGTTCCTCATCCAAATTGGGGAATATCCCTCTGGTTTCCCTCTGCTATGAGTGCCTAATTCACCTCCCCTAAAAAGGATCCTAGCAAGAAGATATTCACCTATACATGAATGGCGTGTTTTAAGCCATCCTCAAAGTGCCTCACCCTAGCCGTGTCATCGCTTACCATACCAGGTGCAAAGCGAGACAACTTAGTGAAAGTAGCTGCATAGTCCATGACAGACATGTATCCCTGCTGAAGACTTAAGAACTCCCGAGCTCTCTCCGCCCTTAGTGTCTTTAGGTAAAAGTGCTCAAAGAACCTGTACTCGATGTCCTTTCATGCTAGGCCCTCGTGCCTGCAAGCCTGAATCTGTACATCCCACTAACGCTTTGTCGGTCCTCGCGGCATGTACGTCTCCAGCTTGACCCTCCGCCCTGGAGGCGTCTCAAGATGCTCGAATATCATCTGCATGCTCTCTATCAAGTTCTTAGCTGCCTGTGGACCACCCTCACCCTGAAAAAGTGGGGGGTGCTGTGACTGGAACTCCCACATTAGATATGCCATAGATGGCTCTGTACTATGCACTCCTCTATCGATCTCTTGTACAAAACGCACCAGGCTAGCTCAGAGCTGCTCGAAGTGCCATGGTCCGAACGCTGCCAAACCCGGTTGGTGTCCAGCCTGCACTGGATCCTGAACCTGATCCTGTCCTTGAGCCTATACCTACGGCTCCTACTCTGCCTATACCGGATCTTGAACCTGATTCTGCGGCATTGTATCATCACCTGCCTGACGCTCCATCGAGACATCTAAGAGGAACCTGCTGAATACCATAAATGTTCAGACAACCCACATACGTAACAATTTATACATATATAACGCAGATAATGAAATTAGTAAAAGTTAGTGCATAACTACTACCCTTAATCTCCCCCACCGCAACCCATGCCCATGGCATCCCGGCCTCGTGGCCTCTGTACCCGCCCTTAACAGATCAAAGTATCAGAAGTACCCCGGGCCATGCCTGTCCCTACAACCAACGTTGCCTCAAACCGATGGACGAGTTTCCCAATCCTGGCGATCAAAATCATCCCAACCAATAGTACCTACCTGCTCTCATAAGATCCAGACCCAAATACCATTCCATTCTGCAAATATACAAGAATGGCATAACACATTGAAATAAACCAGCAATTATATCAGGAATTTCACCTACTTTCATTCCAAAGAATACAAATTATGGCAATTTGATATTATTCACATGGCATTATCACTTCACAAATAATATGTACAGTTATGAAATTGAAATACCCTAAAAATGTTCATATCAAAAGCCAAACAAACAAACCTTGCCATACCGGGCCAAGGTCCAATTATCCCTTATCGCACCAGGTCAAGGGTCAAATATCACAATCAATAACATCACACACCAAGTGAGCACTGAGGTGGAAATCAAATAAATTGTAACATGAGAAAAAGCACAACAACAATTCCCACCCATGGAAATGTGGTCCATCCCTCGTACCTGGGCCTATAGGCACCCAAGAACAAGCTAGAAACCCAGTTCCAATTGCAACCTGTCTTCAGTCTAACATGTCCCAAATAGTAAAACCAGAAAAAATAAAAGAGAATCCTCAATCTCATTATTATCCAGAAAAACACTACTACTAAATCCTTGTCAATAACTCCTCTGATACCACATTGTAATGACCCGGACCCAAACAGCCACCCAAACAGTGCTTAATGGGTCGGGTGATACTACCTTAGGCGCACCTCCCTAAACAAAAAAGGCCACCGACTAGCAGCGATGGTTTGATAGGTATATTGGGGAGGATATACCCTCTAGGAGGATAATAATAATGGTACTGGTCTGAGTATAATAATAAAGATGCGGCAGAATGAAGAACTCAACAAACTCAAACCTGACCCACAGAGCGGAAGCACATTCAATATTAATAAACAGTGGAAGTAATAAAAATAAACAACAGTAACATAAATAAACACAACAACATGTTGATCACTTGTAGCTACTACTAAACAACAAAACATGCATCCAAATCAGTTCATACATATTTAAATATAAGGGTGCCAATGGCTAACCAACAATAGTTATAAACAAGTAAACATGCTGATACAGTAAGGAAATCAAAACATAATTAAAATCCAGCTAGTTAAGAACTCAATTTTCATACCCTCTCATTGTACAGCTAATGCGGACTAGATCCTGAAGCTGGCCTCTTTCCTGCACGTAAATCCATAAAGTTTTCACGCGTCCTGAAGGGACCATGCAGGGTATGAGATGAATCTCAGTAGGATACCACCCAACGATGTATACCTAATATATGTGTTTAAGCAAGAATTCATGTATAAGGAAAATAGTAAATATAAAAATACAAAAATAAACACAAACTCCACTGGTGCTCAGTAGCCACCATGGAGTGGCGCCTGCTTCGGCCAACGCTGAAATCTCTATCATATAACATGGCACCATGTGCCCCCTGACACCATGTTTCTCAAGTACCGATGCCCCGAAGGAATGTACAAGAAACAGTAACCCAGAGGAACAACGATTCCTGCCCTCAATAAGTAACTGGAGGGACAATGATGCCTACCCTCAAAATAAGTAGTTGGTGGGACAGCAATGTCTGCCCTCAAAATAAAGTTTCCGAAGAGACAGTGATATATGCCCTCAAATAATGGTGAGCCTCTGCCCCCAACCCAATAGCCTCAATGATATCCCCTAAAGGCTCCTCACCTTCCACGTGGCTTACTACGGCAAGCACCCCCAAAATTATAGTACCTAACCCACAACTAACAGGGGCTTAAACCCACACAAGTGGTCAAAACCACCTCATCACGGAGTCTCTCAGTGTGCACACTACTCAATGTTTCCGGGTGAGTGGTAATCACCAAAATAGTACCCAAGCCACAACATCTCTGAAACCTCGTGTCCCTGTGACCATGACACTCTAGTCTGATGGCATTTTCATCCCAGTAACCCATGCCATGCCCAACCAGACAGTCATCCTGCCTCAAACCGATGCCCATGACGCCCAATCCCATTGTCAGAACCACCCAACGTAACACAGAACAAGCCTAACCTGTGATAAACATCACTCAAGAATATATGATCCATGACCAACACAACCAAAAGAGTTCCAGTACATGAAATTCATAAATTACATATATACACCTTTAAAAAACACAATAACAGGCCAAAACAGCGAAACATTTGACTTACACTAGAAAGGTATTTTCCCATACCAGCACTGAGGTCTTGAGAGCCTCAAAAAAATCATATCAAGCTTAATAAACTAAACTTATCGGATAAAACAACACCGTTAAATCATAACCATTTTGGCTTTCCTCGGCCAAAATGCCTAGATTTAGCAACGACCCCTCACCCAACCCCGCTCAAGAAAAACAGGTAAAGGGAATACCCAAAGGCATCCCACGGTCTAATGTAAAATTAAATATTCAATATCAGATAAAAATGGTTCTAGCTCAAAATACCTGAAAATGCGCTGAAGTTTGTGCCACCCAAATGACTACAAAAAAAAAAAGAGGTATGCACCACCTCCCTGAGACTCGTACGATGCTACTCATCCGATAATAGCCTCCAATTAGGTATAAAACATGGTATATCTACAAAAGAATCAAACCTGCTCAAACCCCAATAACTAGTTCTAGAACAGAAATCAAGAAGAATTGATTAAGAGGAATCAATGCCTTACCGAGCAGTTTCCAATGGATCAATTAGTGTTTGAAACTGACATCGGATGAAGAATCGGGAGAGAAATGAAGTTCTGGCCGGCACTCCCCACTCAATCCTGCCGAAATATTGAGGTTCTGCCTAAATACGAGGCTACTTCCCGTTTTAAAAAAATGAAACTACACAGCATGTACTTTAAGACTACATGCCTTGTATCATTTTATTGTTCATAAGATGACTGAAATTACACCGCCTAACTTTCCATAACCTTCCAACATGAGTACATGACATTTACATAGGGGAACATGACATGTACTTAGTTTCTCTTATCTTCTTCGCTGACATACCCACGCACTATGTATATCTCTCATTCACGGCTAGACTACACAGCGTGTCCAAGGAGAACATGGCTTGTCCAAGGAGAACACATCGTCTACTTGGTTAAATGATTCTACCAGGACAATAGGTGCACACGCCATGTATAGACTCCACATGGTCAAGGGTACATGAATTGTCTATAACTAAACGCAGTGTAGTAAGAAATTATACACGGTCATCACACGGAATGTACTCAGTGAGCACACGGATGGTACTCACCTAACCTATACATGGCATGTACTTGAAAGTACACAACAGGTAGTCTAGAAATATCCAAAAACTGCCCAGTTTCTCCAATTTTCATAGAAATAAGTCCAAAATTCAAACAAGTTTAGGATTTTTTCCCATTCTAAAAACTTGTGTTCTTACAACAATGAAAGAAATTACTCATGTTAATTCATCTCTTATGAATGATATTACACCTATTTCCAAATAAATTTGAAATATTCTAAAAAAATTTCATTTGAATCATTTATTTATGAATTAAAATTATGATTACATACTAATATAAAATACAGATGAGTGCATACCATATAAAAAACCATTCAATCCAATAGATTACAAAAAATGGAAAAGAATTGGTCAATGACTTATAATTTTGGAAACAAAGTTACAAATCATAAAATGGTATTGCATAAATATAGAATGAATCATCATTAGAGTTATAATATCCAATATAGTTCTTAACTAGTTATGAATGTAATTTCTAACATATTTCCACATATTAGTATGGAGGGAAAATATATTATGGTGATAATGATGCTTTTTAGACAAAAAAACATGAAAATAATACTCATGTTTACTTTAAACTATTAATTTATGACTTATAATTATTATGGGAGGAAGGAGTCATATTATTTGACCTATAGAAAATTGAAAATTTTCATTTGTGGACTATATTAATTTTTACTTTAAAACGACATCCCTATATATGAAAAAAAATTGATACAATTAAAGGTAAACTAAAGTATATCAATTTTATAATAAATTGAGTTTTTATAAGTAACTAAAAAATGAGAGAAAAACAATATACATGCCAGATCAATGATTTCTGTAAACAAACTACCCTTAAAAAGAATATAATGACTTAAAAGAATTTTTTTATTCTTCACATCCTTACATTCATAGAGAAATTTCCAGGCTTTGTTGCTCTAGCTATATTGTGTGGCATACTTATAGTGCATGTTAGAATGACTATCACCATGTTTTTTACATTTTTAATTCTATTTAGGGTAAATTCTTGTATCCAAATTCAATAAATATGATTTATATTTCATTAAACTTTGTTATTTTGAAATTTATTTTACTCAATCAATCTTTAATATCATTATACACCTAATGACACATTACGTTTAAAAAAAATTAATATGGACCCATTTAATTACATTAAATTCATCCTTCTGAATGATATATGAATATTGTTAAGGGATATGTGAAAGATGCACATTGACCATATATATCTATTTTTTAAAAGTATATGTTTAAGGAGGTGGTTAAATTTTTACAAACTACTTGTTTAAAGTGGATCACTATAGTCTTTATACATTTTTTTATATTGGACCTAGTATTGATCTATATGGTATTCATAGCTTAAAAGTAAAGTTAACAACAGATGATCAAATAATACATGCACAGGTGTATGTTTTTAACAATATATGTGAGGTAAAACATATATATCCCTACCTTTAAATGTATTGAAACTATGATATATGAAGAAAAAATATTTGTACGTGATGAATGAGAATAAAAAAATAATATTCTCAATATTCAAGGAGAACATGATTAATGATGTAGTTAAACAGATAACATTGACATGGTTTTCCAATAGACCTTATTTCAATGTGATCTCATGGTCCATGTATGTCATTAGTAGTTATAGATTTTATAAAAAATTATAGGAAAATATAAGTACTATATAAAACAATGGAGTAATTATTTTCATTTAATCAATCCATTTTTTAAATGAAAAATGTAGTCTTTAAATTATATATTGTAGAGTTGTTGAAAATACATGGGTGTTTAATTGTACAAAAATTTTTCAACCATTGTTCAAGTGTAATTGGGCTAATGGTAAGAGTGGTGTTAAGAATCTAAATTTGAATTTTTCATAGGTATATTTGAAAAGATTGTGATATGAGGATGAAACACATGAAAAATAAGTTTTAATGTTGATGATCCATGAAATGAATAGTGGTCTGTCGTTTTTCAAGGCAACAATATATTTTATTGATGAGAATTTTGATGTCCATTTTGATTTATGTGAGATTCCTATATCTATGACACAGATAAAAGAGGATAACAATAAAAATGATTTATAAATGGTTCATGATATAAGAAAAGATCACCAAGAAGGGACATGAGACGTCAATTCTTCATTAGTATCATAAAAGTTTGAGAAATTTTTAAGTAATTAGATTTACTTTTAAAATTATTCAATCTTGGAAATATCATATTTTAAAAAAATAATGAGTTATATTGAATATTTTAATAACTATTAAATTTTAATAGTATAATTTTCAGAATTTGAAGATATATATATCTCATATTTTTATTTCATCCCACGTCAATATAAATTTCACTAAAAATTAGTTTTTTCTATTTATTTTTAATTCATATATATTTTATATGTTTTTATAAAAAAAATTATTTATTTCCGAAAAATAGTTATATTAATAGATTTATACAAATATTCCATATGATATTGTCATGTATTCTTCTTATGAACAAGAGAAGACTTCTAGAGTAGGTAATATTATAATACACATTTATCTAGTTTGTCACTTGGTCATGGGAAGGAGAAAATGAAACTATAGGCTTTGACAACTATAGAATCACTAAAGAAAGGTATTAGTTGTTATAAGTTCTTTTTATAAGCTCTTATAAAATTAAACATTTATTAGCACTAAAAATAAACCCAAATAAATTTCAACTTTTATAAGATCTACTACAAGCACTAATAAAAGAAAAATTTTATAAGTACTTATTTTAATGATAATAAAGGATAACATTTATTAGCATTTTATTTAGTGTATAGAAAAGTATACTGATAAAATAATTCCCTATTTATTTAAAGTGAAACATTTATATATTTTATTCCAATGAAAGATAAGTAACTTTAATGTTTAATATTATTTAATTAAACTTTTAAAATTATAGAAATTATCATATGAATTTTAATATATTAATAAAATTATCATATATGGCATGTTTATATATAACTAAAAATTAATTTTAATGAAATTCATAATGCCTTATATATAAATTATAATAAAATTAATATTATATGTTGTGTATATAGATGGATATACATATGTTTGTGCTGGTTCACCTATTACACACACACACGTCCGTGGGTTCTTCACACACAGACACACACATATTTATGTATATTATTAAGATGTAATTAATGTTATTTTAAATAGAAATTCCCACATAAATATTATATATAAATACATTATGTAATTGGTTATATATTTTAAATACGAAATATTATCTATAAAAATTTAAAATTTATTTATTTTTCATATATACTTAAAAAATTAAAATATAATTAATATATTAAATATAAATAATAAAGAATAATATATATATTTAATAAAACCTATAAAAAATTTAATTAACAAAAATATTTAAGTAATTATTAATATATATTTTAATTTTTTTTATAAAATTTAATTATTTTTTTATATAATTCTATTTTTATTTAATGAATAAAATATTTTAAAAATTATTAATTCATTTTTATAAATAAATTTTTTTTCTAATATAATTTATGATTTTAAATGTAAATAAAACTTAATTGATTTTTTATATATAATTAATAAAATATTTCTATATAGTTAGTAATTACTATATACATTTTTTGTATATTATTATTTTTATTATTACATTTAATCATACAATCACAAAATTAATAATATATAAATTCTAAAAAAAATTTATTCATTTATAAATTTAACCATATTTTTTTAAATATAATTATATATAGTATGACATTATAAAATAATCAATCGGTATTGATATTTTTATAGGTAAATAATATAAATATATACAAACATCTATATACTAGAAACTATAAATCTATTTGAATATAATTATTTTAAAAATTAATTTTTATTTTACATTTATAAAATTAATAATATATTGTTCATTTATACATTTATGTTTTTCATGTAATTGATTAAAAAAATATTATATTATTAAACATGATTTTTTTTAAATATATAGAATTCCGTATTTTCTAAACACAATTAATAATAAATTTAATAATAGTATTAGATTATAAATATACTAAAAATAATTCTTTATAAATTAAAATATAGTTAGTGAGGTTCCCAGTTAGGTGATAATGTATCATTGGATGGGGAGGGGGATGAAATAGTGATACCCTTTTTATAATTTTCTCTTTAAAAGTTAATTTTATGACTATTTAATGTCTTCATAAACTCTCTTTTAATCTCTCCATCACCCATATGCTAGTGATATGAAGAAATAAAAGTAAGAAATATATTTTTACAAGATTCACCACTAATGTGGGTGGATACTCTTTCTTATGTTTAGATTAACTTCAGGACACAAATTAATCACTAATTGATTAAAGTGACTATGAAAGCACATGACTGTGGAATAGTAAACTCAATGATCATAAGGGGTTGGCATGTATCATCCTAATCCCATTGGTATGTATAATATTAGACCCATTAATACCTCATGGTAGTATCCATCTCCTGGTATCCCTTTTAATATCACGACTGGTATTGATTTGATTATACTACATCACTATAATCTTCTATAATCCTCCTTCCCTTATGTGAACAAAATATTAAATGAGCTCTGTGATTCCTTCATATCACAATATATGACCTTCCTCATTAAAAAAGATATTTGACAAGTAGAATATAATTATCAAAACGAAATTTACACAAAAATTAATCCTTGAGTTATCAGAATGGCCTACATGTGCATGAGAGCATGAAAGAAAACATCATATCCTTTATTCCCAACAATATGACTTGTATTATCTGTAAACAAGCTCTACATACCTTGACATAGATTATGAATAGTAGTATAGTTAGTCATCAACATCCTGCTCTTTCTTTCTCTTCCATACACAAAAATCACCATCAAGATATGGTATCAGATTCATAATATTCTTCTTCCCCTCATATTTTTATATTATAAACATCTCTCTTGGATATTTCATATACTAATTTCCAAAACCATTTAATCACTATATTTTAATTCTCCATAATATTCAATAATCATATTTCATTTAAACTAATCCTAGAAAATATCTTCTGATGTCTTGGTTTTTACACTCATGCGATATTCATAATTATCACGACTCCCTATTTCCTTAAAACCCATAGAGACATAGTATTTTATTTTAAATGATAACATGAAAGATCACTATTTTTGTGTAAATATTCCATAAACTCTCTCTTTATCATGAACTATGTCATGGGCCTTCTCCTCACAATTTGATAACATTTCAAATAGAAAACCCAACTTTGCCCTGTTTTTCATCCTTACAATTCTTCATGATCTTTTTTTCTTTTTCTTTCCATGATGATCAACTTATCTATTCTACATCATCTAAACTTTATTATTAAATCATAATATTTGAATTATTTATTAACCAATTGAGAATAAATTGATTCAAATTCTAGATTAATTTTCTAGAATATCCTCAAATTCATAGAAAGATAACCTCATGTTAGAATATCATTAAATATGATCGAAAGATATCATATACTATGAGTTTTTACATAAAAAATTGTTTTTATTACATATTAATTAATTTTTCACTTTAGATCATTTCAATTGATCCTTAACAAAAACATTAATCAACATAAAAACTATACGCATCCTCCAAAATCTAATGTATCACCAAAAATATTATGAATTTTAAAAAAATTACACATCTTCAAAAAAATTTATGGATTTATAAAAAAATTATACATATTCAAAAAACTACACACTTCCTCAAAAAATATTATATAACATAAATATCTTATGTATTTATTATGGTTTTTTATATTTTGATTTTTCTTTTTCATATATCTTTTGATGAAAAATATTTTGCATACCAATATAAGATGCATTACTTTTTGAATTATTTTTTTTGATAAATATCGTATGCATTTATGTAAGGATTTATAACCTATTATAATTATTTACTAAAGTTTTGGTAATATACACATATTTTTATTTTTATTTTTGGTACAATACCTTTTCATACACTCTTAGGGATTATTCTTCTGAATTTACAATATCCTGTATCCCTAGATCAAGATGTAACGTTCAGAATTACTTTTTTATGATCTTCAATTCATCATCAATCTACTCAATTTTGAGACATTAACTCTCGGATATTATGTTATTTTTCCAAAAAATGTGTAACTTCAAGATATCTTCTTATGGATATCAAATAAAAACACATTCAACTATCTAAAAACAACTTCAATAGATCAAACATACCCTCAACAGATTAAAATGATGAAGGTGAAGAAACCAACACTAAGTACATGTTGAAAGTCTAGTTTAAATCATGTCTTGATAAAAATTTCTAACATAGGAGGGAAATAAAATCCCTAAATAAATAGTTTAATAAGTTCAATAAATGAAAGAATTAATTTTCCAATAAGGATAGTGACTACATTGAGGAGATTAAAATTATAAATGTGAATGTTGTTGAACATTAGAAAATGTTACAGGATTTTGAAAATAATTTTTTCAAGGAAATAGGAATTAAACAAGACACTATCAAGTTGTCTTAAAGATGAAAAAGCACCGGAACATATTATATATGGATAAAAAAGATGTGTAAATAAATATAAATCTATCAAAAAATAATTAAAATTATTACACAAAATCTTAGGAAAAATATTTTCCTGTGAATCACAAGGATTTTAAATTTGATTTATCTAACATTATCAGCAATAAATGAATGTCTATGAAATATTGGATAAAGAAAAATTATTAGAGGATGAATTTTATATCAAGGGGATGTAGATGGTCTGAAATTTTCGGTTCACCAAGGAAACAATAAAATGTATCCATGAATAGACCTAGAAAATAATAAAAAATTCATAATTAGACTTGTAAGTTTAATGAAAAATAAGTATTTAATGTAAGTCATTACTATTGTGGGGTATTTGGGTATAAAGATAATTTTTTATAGTATAATATTTTATCCCCATGGAGTCATATATAGAAATAATTTATGGGGGTTAATATGGATATATTTTCTCATAGTTTCTCTCCTCTCTCTCGATATTCAACTCTAAGGTTCATGGGTTTACCCTCATTTTAATTTTGTGTTCATTCCTTTATCTTTATGAATATTAATTTTTTTCCATACCAATATTTTTTCCACTATAATTTTCCATCCTACCGACCATTGGAGTCAGTTTCTTCCCACATTGATGATGGATTCAGTTTTGGTTTCTCCGATTTTGTTATCTCATTAGTCTATTTTCTGAGAATTCATTGTTTCTTCCTGTCTCTTACACTATGATTGGTTCCATGAAAGGCATGATATTATTTATCCTCCCATATACTCTTTTTTTATTTCCCATCACACTATACCCTCTCTTGTTCTGTCTCAATGGAGTTGAGGATGGATTATGAAAGTGATGGGTTTTTTATTGGAGGATTCAATTAATTCATTTTTTGGTTTTATTTCATCTGATTTATCTTATATAAGCATTTTCTGTATGAGGATTTAGTTGGATAAACAACTATTATTTATTCTAGATCTATTTTACCTGACCCCATTTTTTTATTGTGGAAATTTTCTTGGGATTTATGGGATCTAATTCTTGGACATTCGATGGTTCTCTAGAGAAACCTATTTATTTAGTCTCCTCCTTCCCATGGTTCTTAGTGTTCCTATGGTGCTGAGAGATTATGAAACCCATTTATTTCACTTTAGGATTCTATTATCACATTATTTGTAAGATATTCTTTCTTTTTCCATATAATTGTTCATTATTTATAACATAATTAAGTACTATAAGAGAATCTAATTGATAGGTTCAAGTGAGGATATCTAATATTGAAAGTGGCAGGTCTACAGAGTGTTAACCTTTTAATGGGTATAGAAATTGATTTGGTCATGTTGTAGTTGGTAGTGTATTAATTTTTATAGATTTATAATTAATTTTCCTATACTTGGTGAGGGTTTTGTTCATCTACTGGTTTTATATCTCTTGTGTGGATGTTGTTTACCCAAGGTTTCTATTATTACTTTCCAATGGAGTTTTTTTAGTGGTGACTAAGTTATCAATGATGGGGATTTCTCATTTTTAACTAAAGGTTGGATATTAGGTGGAATATAGTGATTTTTTGTGGTTTTTTTCTGGGTTTCATGGTTTGAAATTTTTCTAGTGTGTTTCTTTGTTGGTCTAATAGAGGGTATTTTCAGTGGTAAAATTTTCTAGTGTTCATCAATTTTAGTTACTCATTAAGGTAATGGTAATGGAGGTTATATAATATAGGATTAACCTTCCCACTAGAATCAATTATTACATATAGATGTTTCTCAAATCAAGGAGAGATCATTAGGCTTGAGGTCTATCACATGACATAAGGCATACTTGATTTCTATCTCTCCCCAACCTGATCTATGTTTGAATTTTAGATTTTGAACATTGGCTCAATGGATTTTTTATGTTTTGGGATATGTTTGGAATGGTTCTGATTACATGTGATGTTACCACATAAACAAAAATTGAATTTTGAATAAATAGAGGATTTGGAGGAGGTGAGAATACAAGAGTTGAAGGGGATAATCCAAATGAAAATAAGAAAAATTTCTAAGAAGAATCTTTCTAATGTAGTGAATATGAATATATCACGATTTTTTAATCCAAATTTATTTGATTACATTGATGAAATTTTTGGAATATGTTACCAACATGGTCATTCTATTGATGAATTTATGAAAATACTTATAAGATAGAATCTTTAGGCTACAAGAAATAATCAGGATTATAAGATATTTAAAACTAAAAAGTCGCTTCTTGTTGTGGTGGAACATAAAGAAAGTAAGATATGAAATTCAAGGATACTAGATAGTGTCTTTTTATCTCACATGATAAGATATTTCTGGGCAAAAATCTCTCAAGTTATCATTAAAGAATTTTTGAGGTGATTCTGTTTGTTGAAAAAGTGGAAATTTATGTTGTGATTATTGGAAAAGTAAACCATGACATACAAATTTGTTGAAAAAGGGGATTTCATGGTGTAATGTCGAGTTCAAGCGTTGTGGTTAACGATCCATGATTTATTCAAGAACATCGACAAAGGAATGGATTATCTGGAGGCGATACAAAAAGATAAGATACAAGGTGGCTTGCGCGCCGAGGTCTTGAAGGAGAGGAAACTTGTACACCATATGTTTTTCAAGATTATAACATCAAAATATAGCAAAGGGAAAAGGGGCGGCCAAGTTTTATGGTTGGTTGCACAAGTGACTTGTGTGATAGAGACTTGTGCGCCGAAACATGCGTGCCGAGGGGAAACTTTTGCGCCATCATGCTGTGTGTCCAAATTCATATAAATAGAGCTCGACCACTTTTCATTCGGTACGAGTTCAAAACATAGAGAAAATCAAAGCTCCCATCGCGCAAGTGTGGTGGTCGCACAAGTGGTGTGTGGTCACGCAAGTAGAAGTTGTGCGCCAGTTGTTTGTTGCATGTCGAGAGTGGTTTGGGCAAGAAAGGAAGGGAGTCTCCCAAGTTTTGAGTTGAAGAAGGGGGTGTCACGTAAGTGGTTTGGTGACAATTGTGTGCCAGGCTTTGAAGAAGCGCGACAGTTGATGGTTTCACGCTAAAATTGATTTGGTCGTAAAAGGGTGTGAGTGACGCAAGTTTGGAGTTGCAGAAGCTAGTGTCGCACAAGTGGTTGAGGTGAACTTGCGAGCTAGTTTTAACTTGCGCGCCAAGACTTGCGCACCGGCTTGGAGAAAGGAACCAGGTACGGTTGAAGCACGGTAGTGATTCAGAGCTACGTAAAAGCTGGAAGATTTCAAAATACCTTCGGTGCAAAGTGAGATTCGTCTATGGGTGAAAGTTGTACTTCAACAGAGTATCTACATACAACAGAAGATGTATTAATTAGTGATAATGAAGAGACCTACAGGTCTGTAAACTGTGAATGGATCTTTTCTGGAGCAGTGAGAAAAGGAAGAGGAAGAAGGTGATCCTCTCCACTGGTAGTGAGCCAGAGAGAGAAACAAAGAGTGACCCTTGGGAAAAGCAGTGAGCTGACCCTAAATATTGTAAAGGCAGTGATCATGGGAATAGAAGTGATATATCTCGAACTTTGTAAATAGTAGTGCGCTTTTAGTGGATTTGGTGCATTGGCACATCGCCGGTGTATGCTCCTTGGATGTAGCTTAGTGAGGGTGAACCAAGTAAAAATCACTGTGTCATGTGCATGATTTAGTTTCTTTTTATACTTTGCTGCAGGAAAGAGAGAGAATAGAGTATTTCTTAACAGCGAGACAAGATCAATAGGGGCAGTTGTTTTAATCTGTCATACCCTAATTCACCCCCCTCAGGGTATCTAACCTAGTGGACCTAACAATTGGTATTAGAGGAAGGTTTATATCAGCGGTTCTCTCTCAAATGAAGGTCACCAATCATAAAGGGATTCCAATCATCAACGCGAATTATTTTTATGTATATAAGAATCATATGGAACACTACTTCCAATATTTGGAAATGGATGTATTCACAGAAGCAATGCATGGTATAACAACTGCCATCAACAGTGGGGCATTATCGGAAGCTGAGTGAAGAGAATTGGATTCTGTCTCCAAGGGAATAACTGCTTTAGGTGGAGCCCAATTGAATTCTATTTATACGAAGGTGATGTCATGAAAAACATAAAATTCTATGTGGGAAAATCTTTTGAATATATATGAAGGAGATACAAAAGTCAAAGAGGAAAAGATGCAAGTTCCATGGAACAAGTATGAAGATCTAATAATGAGCCCAAATGAATCTATTGATGCATTTTTCGACAGGGTAAATGTTGTTGTGGAAGAAATGCAGGGTGTGGGAGAAGTAATCGAAGATATAAAGATCATGAATAATATCTTAAGGAAACTTCCACCTCATTTTAATCCAAAAGTTTCAGTTTCAGAAGATAAAGACCCGAAATAGCTGACAATGGATAACCTGAACAACACACTTGTTGCAAATGAAATGAGAAATGATGATAATGATGATGTGGAAAAGGGAAAATCTAAAGAAGTGCCACTCAAGGCCATGAAGAAGATCACCATTTAAGATTCTCAAGAAGAAGAAGAGACCGATGAGGTTATGTCATTCCTCTGTTCAAATCTGCAATTAGGAAAAAGAAAGTTTAAAAGGTTACTTCCGCTTGCATGCTTTCGATGTGGAAAGGTTGGTCATCTTGCGGCAAGGTTCCCCAAAATGATTCAAGAAGAAAATGATGAAGATGAAGTTAAAATTCCCAAGAAGAAATCTTCAGCCTATGTGAAAGAAAATAAGCAGTTCAAAATAAATTTCTTCAAGAAGAAAAATCTTTTTTCACAAGAAATAGACAGTTCAGATGAGTCTGAGGTTGAAGAGGTTGAGGAGATTGAAAATTGCAAAGATCATGGAGAGAATGCTATGGTGGCAATCATCGATAGTTCTTAGGAGAATAATGAAACTGAAGGTGATGAAGAAGAAGAAAAAGTTTAAGGAAGAATAGATATGGAAGCTGAGTTAGAGCCTACTATTGAGGAGATAGATGTTTGGAGATCCAAATAAAAGAAAGCTAACAAAGTTGTTCATGATGCCAAAATCTATATACGACAGCAGGAAGAAGAGAAGTCTGATTTGATGGAAGAAATTGAGAAACTCATGTTATCAACACCAGAGAACTCGGAATCAGTTAGTGAGAATAAGCTCAAGATTGAAGAATAGAAAAGGTAGGTCAATGGCATGAATAGAAAATTGAAAGATAAAGTCAAGTGTATCGAAGAACATGAAGAAGAAGTGGTCAGTATGCGAAGAAAAATGATGGATCAAGAAAAACTATTGACCCCCAATGTGGTGTCAGGAAAGAAGGTAATTCAGAGGACATAAAATATGAAAAAGAATCCTAGTATTTCAGTAGGAAAGAAGCAGCAATTGAGCTCATACGTTAAGGTTGATTCAGGGCTTGATCAGAAACAAAAATCTGTGAAAATGGAAGTCAGACCGTAAGAACTCATCCCAACATTGAAGGTCGATCTAGGAACAAAGAAGAATCAGAATATTCAGAGATCCTAGGGGGAAACTCGTTGTGTAGAAGTAACACAAAGGAATGCACCTTATATCAGGTGTTATTGTTGTGGAAAGATGGGACATTCACAGTATGTGTGTTTCAGATCCACGAGATATCGAAGGGAATAAGAACTAAGGTGGTGGACAAATAGAGAACGATTCTCTGGAACATATTTCGAAGGAACTGTTTTTGGTGAAGAGGATTTGAGAACATGGCAAGATATTGCACATCACTCATACAGAGGAATGTGCAAAAACAAAACCCGAACAGTCGTAAGCAGCAAATTAGGGAATCGACAAGTGAGCTGAAAACAAAAAATCGATTTACAGCTCTACAGGATGAAGTTGTTCCAACACACTCTCGGGAAGATCAACCTTTCCAAGCCACACCAAGTGTGAAGTCGAAGACATGGATAAAAAATAAAAAGGATGAGAAGGAAGTAGTTGCAGAAATTGCCCTTAAAGCTTCATATCGTTTAGGAGTATGGATCATTGACAGTGGTTATACATCCCATATGATAGGTAACAAGGATCCCATTACATGCATAAAGTATGACAAAGAAAGAGTTTTCAAATTTGGGAATGATGAATGGCAGAAGATTATTGGTTCTAGAAAGGATAAATTTGGGGGGAAAGAAATGAGACGTGTTGATATCTTGGTAGTAAAGGGTCTCAGTCATAACTTTCTCAGTTTCAGTCAACCATGTGACTCTGGGCACTCTATCCGATTTACCAAAAAGATGTTTATTGTGAAAGGAAGAGATAGAGAAGTTGTTCTATAAGGGAAAATGACCAAGGGAAATATTTACCTTGTAAGTGGAGAAGAAGATATGTCTATTTTATCCAGAGAGGAAGAAAACAAGTTGTGGCATAAGCGACTTGGTCATCTATGCCAACCATCTATGGAAGATCTGGTAAAGTGTGATGCTGATAAAGACCTTCCCAAAATATCACCTGATCATACTCATACAAGTGATTCTTTCCAACAAGGTAAGATCATTAGAAAGACATACAATCCAAAGGAATATAAATTAACAAGAGTTCTCGAATTGGTGCATGTTGATGTATGTGGACCTATCTCACCATGATCCATAAATGGGCAAAGGTACTATGTCTTTTTCATTGATGATTATAGCAGAATGGCCTCGGTTTTTTTCATTACCCATAATTCACATGTGTTCAGTTGCATAAAGCAGTATCGGAGGGATTCAGAAAGGATTCTTGGGAAGAAAATTCTGAAGTTTCATACTGATAATAGTACAGAATTCAAAAATAGTCAAGTTGATGACTATCTTGAAAAACACGGGATAAGGCATCAAGTTTCATCAGTGAGAAATCCCCAACAGAATGGAGTGGTTGAAAGGAGAAATCAGATCATCAACAACATGGCCAAAAAGATGCTTATTGAAAAGGACCTACCAGAAATTTTTTTGAAGGAATCAGTTTTGACATCAGTCTATATTTTGAACAGGGATCTGTTGTGTCTGAAGGAAGGGAATACTCCATATGAAATGTTGTACGGAAAGAAGCCAATGTTGAAATAATTTCGAATCTTTGGAAGTAAGTGTATCATTCTTAACAAAGAAAATCACATGAAGTTTGAGTCATGAGGAGATGAAGGGATATTCATTACCTACTCAAGAAAAAGAAAAGCATACAAATTCTTTAACAAAAGGCTGGTAAAAGTAGTTGAGAGCAATGATGTCACTATTGTGGAAAATGAAGAGAATATTCAACAGCACAGTGAGCAGTTTATTGATGAAAGTAATGAAGAGGAAAGTAACACAGGAGGAGTCGAAGTGGTATATACTGACACAGAAGAAGACACTGATGATTAACAAGAAAGTGTCAAGTTGATGTCTGCAAGGAAGCCAAAGAGTCGAGCTAAAATTGATAGGCAGAATATCATTGGTGATCAGACAACTCGATTTCAGACAAGAATAATGAATTCACTGCAGCAGACATATCTCCTATCTCAGGTAGAGCCGAAATGTTTTGCTAATGCAGCTGAGGATGAAAACTGGGTTCAGGCTATGAATGAAGAGCTTGATCAGATTGAGAAGAACCATACGTGGGAGATTGTTTCGAGACCAGTGGATAAGAATGTCATCGGGACTAAATGGGTCTATCATAACACGGTGAATGAAGTTGGTGCAGTGGTTCTAAACAAAGCACGACTAGTGTGTAAAGGATACTCCCAGATAGTCGGAATAGATGTTGATGAGACATTTGCACCAGTTGCAAGGCTGGAGACAATCAGATTATTCCAAGCCATTGCAGTGCAACGAATGTTCAATGTGTTCCAGATGGATGTCAAATCTACATTCCTGAATGGGGTTCTAGAGGAGGAACTGTATATTGAGTATCCAGATGGTTTTATCATTCATGAGGAGGAGAACAACGCTTGTAGATAGAAAAAGGCGTTGTATGGGATGAAACAAGCACCAAGAGCATGGTACTCAAGGCTTGATCCGTACTTGAAGAATCTTGGTTTCGAGCATGGGGGAGTTGATTACTATCTATATTTCAGCAACGATAGTAATCAATGTATGATGGTGTTGGTTTTTGTCGATGACATAATATTTGGTGGATCAGATGAATCTCAGGGCAGACAGTTTTCCAAATTCATGAAAAATGAGTTTGAAATGTCAATGATTGGAGATCTAACGTTTTTCCTTGGTCTACAGGTGACTCACGGAAGGAATGGAACATTCATTTCTCAATCCAAATATACCAAGGATGTTTTGAAAAGGTTTAGAATGGAAAATTACAAGGAAATGAAGACTATAGTTGCTACCCAGACGAAACTGTCCAAAGAGGAGGATGGAAAGGCAGTTAATATCACATAATACAGGCAAATTATTGGATGTTTTTTGCACTTGACCGAAACAAGTTCTGACATTGTATTCGCCACATGCCAAGCAGTGAGATATCAGAGTAATCCCAAGGAAATCCATGTTCTTTTAGTGAAAAGAATACTTCAGTATATCAAGGGCACAATGGACTTTGTCTTGACATATAATGACAAATCTCAGATAGAGTTATTGGGATATACTGATGCAGACTTGGCCTGTTTAGAAGATGATAGGAAATCAACATCAGGTGGTGGTTTCTATCTTGGTGGATTTTGTATTTCTTAGCAAAGCAAAAAGAAATATTGCATTTCATTGAGCACCGTGGAGGCTGAGTATATTGTGGCCACTCAAGCTTGCACACAGTTATTGTGGATGAAGAAACAGCTTGATGATATGGGAGTTCAAGTGAAGTCTCTGAACAGAATCCAGTGTGATAAATCAAGTGCTATAAATCCTAGCAAAAATATCGTCCATCATTCAAGGACAAATAACATTGAGATAAAGTATCATTTTATCAAGGAGAAGGTGGAGAAAGGGCTTGTGATGTTGGAGTATGTGCCTACAGAGTAACAGGTTGCAGATTTTCTGACAAAGGACTTACCCAAGGAAGCGTTTGAAAGACATCGACTGGCTCTTGGAGTTCAGTCGACTCCCCTTACTTAAAAGAGTGTGGATGTGGAACCCCCTCTCCCTGATGTATGATTTTTTTCCCTAATGTGCTGATATATAATTTCTACTCTATTACAGAATGTAAAGGAGTGATCTTTGGGTTCGTTGACAAAAGGGGAGAAAATAGTGATTGTTCAAGGGGGAGACAGTGTGGCAATTTGATAAATCATGATTGATATGGGGAGAAAATGATAGGTGGAGCAGCGAGATAGGGGGAGTGCAATGAGATATGGGGAGAATATAAAATCTTATGATGCTAGAAGTGATCGATCAATGAATAGATATCATGATAGCTGAGGATCATGATAAAAGCAGAAGAGTGGTGTTGGAATGCGGTAAGAATATTTCCAAAAAATGGTATCAGTTTGGTGTCAACAGTGGGTGTCAGAGTTGAAGTGATTCAGTGATGAAATTTTCATTTACTCTTGTCTCTCACGCCGATCATTTCTCATGTGGGCTTAGAGTGTGTGTTGAGTAACTCCTTGATTTCTATCAGAATCATAATAGGCAAATGGTGGCTGAAAAATCAACGATGTATATTTTTATGGAATAATTGTTTACAAACCCAAAGGGGGAGATGGTTGGGCAAAAATCCCTCAAGGTATCATTGAAGAATTTTTGAGGTGATTGTGTTTGTTGACAAAGTGGTCATCTGTGTTGTGATTGTTGAAAAATCAAACCATGACATACAAATTTGTTGACAAAGAGGATTTCATAATGGTATGTTGAGTTCGAGGGTTGTGGTTGACAATCCATGATTGATTCAAGAATGTCTTCAAAGTGGTTTTGGCAAATAGACTTGCGCGCTGAGGTCTTGAAAGAGAGGAAACTTGTGCGCCATATGTTTTTCAAGATCAGAACATCAAAATATAGCAAAGGGAAAAAGGGCGCCCAAGTTTTAGGGTTGGTCACGCAAGTGACTTGCGCGACAGAGACTTGCGCTCCGAAACTTGCACACCGAGGGGAGACTTGCGCGCCATCACGCAGGGTGTAAAAATGCCTATAAATAGAGGTCGTACCCTCCTCACTTGGTACGAGTTCAACACTTAGATTAAATCAGAGCTCCCATCACGCAGGTGTGGTGGTTACGCAAGTGGTGTGTGGTCGCGCAAATAAAAGATGTGCACCAGTTGTTTGTTGCACGTCCAGAGTGGTTTGCGCGAGAATGGAAGGGAGTCACCCAAGTTTTGAGTTGAAGAAGGGGGTGTCACACAAGTGGTTTGGTGACACTTGCATGCCAGGTTTTTGAAAAAGCATAACAGTTGATGGTTGCACGCCAAAATTGGTTTGGGTGTAAAAGGGTGTGAGTCGTGCAAGTTTGGAGTTGCAGAAGCTAGTATCGCGCAAGTGGTTAAGGTGAACTTGCGTGCCAGTTTTACCTTGTGCACCGAGACTTGCGCACCAGCTTGGAGAAGGGCGCCAATTATGGTTGAAGCACGATAGTGATTCAGAGCTACGTAAAAGCTGGAATATTGCTTGATATCTTCGGTGCAAAGTGAGATTCATCTACGGGTGATAGTTGGACTAAACAGAGAATCTACATACCACAGAATAAGTATTCATTAGTGATAATGAAGAGACCTACAGGTCTATAAACTATGAGTGGATCGTTTCCAAAGCAGTGATCAAAGGAAGAGGAAGAAGGTGATCCTCTCCACTAGCAGTGATCCAGAGAGGGAGAAATAGGGAGTGACCCTTGGGAAAGCAGTGAGATGACCCTAAACATTGTAAAGGCAGTGAGCCTGGGAATATAAGTGATATATACTAAACATTGTAAATATCATTGCGCTTTTATTGGATTCATTACATTGGCACATCGTTGGAGTATGCTCCTTGGATGTAGCCCAGTGAGGGTGAACCAAGTAAAAATCGTTGTGTCTTGTGAATGCTTTGGTTTCTATTTATACTTTGATATAGGAAAGAGAGAGAAGGGAGACTTTCTTAACAGTGAGACAAGATCAATAGGGGCAGTTGTTTTAATATGTCATACCCTGATTCACCCCCTCTCTTAGGGTGTCTAACCTAGTGGACCTAACAGGGATTAAAAAATCCTTTAAAACATTGAATATCCTAAAATAGGATCATTTACTTTTAGTAATGAAATCGTCTTAAAGAATATAAGAATTTGTACAATTTATATTGACGCTCAAGTGCAGAAATTGAAAGGGGTTTTGTTCCCTGATGTGATTAAACACATCTTATTAAGTGTGAGCAAAACATCTGATGATGTGAATGAAATTTTTTCAAAATAAACTATTACGTCAATAAGAGAATAAATTATGGATGAATCATCACTAAGTGTAAAATAAAAGGTGATAACTTGTTCAAAATGATTAATATGATTAATTCATGTTATTAATGTGCAGTGTAAGAAAATAACCTTTGGTACATAATAATTTTCCATCCTGGTTAGAAGGTATTGAGTAAAATATCAAATAATAATGTGGTTATAGATCTTCCCCAATTGAATAGATAAAGTGTTACTAATTTTGAAACCCATTAAAAGGGGATGCGGAAATATAGATATCACAAAATAGTTTAAATGTAATACACTAGTCCTCTTAAATTAATATATTAAAACTAATATATGAATATGGGTCATAAATCTACTATAGGTGATAAAAGATTCATTAAATTTATTTATTAATTAACAAGAATGACTAATTTTATGGTCATAAAGTATAAGGTTTAGGTAGTGGTGATGTTATATATTTTTAGGAGGGGTGTTGAGAAAGAGTTTGGGGGTTTATGTTAAGAAGTTGGGGACTAATTATTAATAGTATTTCATAGGTAATTTTTTTAATCATATAAATCTAATAATGGTATTAATTATCAATATATTTCTCCTCATAATACCTAATATAATAGAGTTGTATAAATAATTAATAAAAGTTCTGTTGAAATGGGAAGAAATATGACTATTATGTTCTAATGCTCCAAATTCTTCATTTGAGAAATTATAAGTTTAATAGTGTATAATGAAAACAAATTCTTGTTGATACCCAAATAAATCAAGAATTCCTATGAGATATGGTATAATAATAAATGTACTAGGAACTAATTAATAGTTTTTGGGAGTCCATGTTTTATGAAGATCAAACATTAAAATTTGGGAATGTTTAATGAGTTAAGGAATATATTGTTTTGGGATATCTATCAAATGGAAGAGGTAAAAAGTGTTGGTACAATAGGATTTACAAGATAGTACATTGTTCTGGTGTTAATATTATAGGAAGTAAGTATAATTTTGGAGTGAAAAATGAAAAAAAAAACTTTTAAAATATAGATGTGAACAACATATAGATTTCTGAGAAAATCAATGAGGAACCAAATGTAAATTATATAGATAATGTTGATATTGATTCAAATTAGACTAGTGATAATGAAGGTGATATTGAATATGGGTAAATTAAATAAAGAGGATTGTGAATCATGAATAACTATAGAATATTATTCGAAGTTGTAATTTACTAGTCCAAACTAGGAGGATGTTTATATTTGATAATCAAACTACCCTTATTGCCCAAGTTAATTGATAATAATATTTTTTGGATATTGAGTATAAAGATTGGGAAAATTTAATGAATGAAAAAATAGATTAGATTCAAATGAATTCCACTTGGGATATTTTTTAAAGGATAAAATGGAATAATTTCATTGGAACCATGTTTTTGTTAATAAAAAATATAAATGATAAACGTGAAATATTAAACAAAATACGTGTCAGGTCACAAAGAATACTCCCAATTAAAATATTTTATTTTGAATAAATATTTTATCTTATTGAAATACGTGAATAAATAAAGATGTTTCTAGATGTATAAGATCTTATTAATTAAAAAATCTATCAAATGGATGCGAATCAGACGTTTTTGAATAGGGAACTTGAAGAAAACATTTTATATCAAAAAAACAAGAAGGTTTTCTATTTTATAGAGATGGAACTATGGAGTTCATGTTGAAGAAACCACTTTAGGGGACAAAACAAGCTCCTAGATCCTGGTACACAAAGATGGGTTGTTTTAGAGGAGACATGATATTCAGTAAAATGAATGTTGATAATAACCTTTATGTGAAGGATATGAGAACATGTACTCTTATTATTATTGTTTATATAGATGATATCAGTTTTATAGGTGAAAAATAATGTCCTTATGAAGAATTATATTGATATATTTCAAGAAAATTTGGAATGTTTATGCTTAGAAAATGATTTTATCACTTGGATTTTATTTTTTTGAATCAAATGATTTCATATTTCTCTCTTAAAAAAATATGTCAATTAATTTTTGAAGAATTTTGGCGTGAAATATTCTAGAGAAGTATCCACAAAAATAAAATTTGGAATTAAGATAACAAAGTATGGTGTAGTTATAATTGTGAATAATGTTTTTTAGAAAAATGATTTGTAGTTAGGTTTATGTCATTTCATCAATCACCGATATTGTCTATGTGGTGAAATTATGTTAAATTTATCAATGTTATCCAAAATAATCACACATGTTGGCTTCCAAGGGATTTATAAAATATCTTAGAGGGAATCATAATTTTTAGTTAATGTACAAAAAAGGTGAGAACCATGTCTTTTCTAGATACATTTTTGTTTTTTGGGTCATAAAGTATAATGACATGAGATATAAATCATGTGGAATTTTATTTCTAGGATAAATATGTGTGAACTAGAATTGAAATAAGAAAAACCCATTGATATTAAGAACTAAAGATTTTGAGTATATGTATCCTACACATGATTGTACCCAAATGATTTAGATGAAAGTGTAGTTGGAGGATTTGAAAGGGAAATTCAAGAATCCATTGAGAATTACATGTGAAAATCAAAGTTAAATTTCTGGAATAATCTCATGAAACACCCAATATCTAAACACACAGATATGAAATATCCCTTTATCAAAGATATGGTTAAAAAATGGAGATGTGAGGCTAAAATAGATTCTAATAAGTGATCAAATTGTCGATATCTTCCCCAAGGCCATGTACAAGGTCAAATTTGAATGTGTGATGTTGAATATGAAAGTTAATAATTTCCCTCTCAGCCAAGGTATATTAGAAAGGCCCATCACTCCTTTTTATTATTTTTTAAATAGTGATAAAGGTGTATAAATCTTTGGTATTTTTTTAATCTAATGTTGGGTTTATTATAAAAAATGGGGATAACTGATTTCATTGATTTAAGGGGAGATAATCATTACATTTGGTTTGATTTATTGAGGCTTATAACTAGAAAGAATGGATCCCCACACCCCTAGTGGTTTCTCTACCCTCTAGAGTGGTTGGTATTTTCCCATTTCCCTCACCACCCTCAATTATGGAACTCCATTATCCTTTTACCTACAAGATCTTATACTTAAAAGTTTTCTTTTTAGCTTCCTATGTGTGGATCTCCCAAGATTTATCTTGGATTTTCTTATTTTAAGACATTGATCTCTTCTTTGCTTGATTTTTTTTGGTTGATTTCAAACTATTGTAGGGAATCTCAGTAACTTTCCTCCTTTTATGTTATTGTTTAATCCATTTTTATTGAATCTAACTTAGTTTCTGTGATGGTTTTAACTTTTGGTGATTAAGGTTTCTATTGGTCAAAGAATATTTGGGTTTATCACCGACATCCATTTTTTCTCTTTCATTTTTTTGATTTCCAATTGTCTTATCATTAATAATCATAGTTGGAAATCTCATTTTCCCTCCTCAAATCATACTAAAATACATAATATACTATGCCTCATCATTATTCTGATACGTTGGTACTCATGGTGGTTTTGGAATTTAATTCGAGAAATTCATGATGGTTGTTTCAAGGGGTTTTTGGTATGGTCATAAGTGTCTTGATCCATTGAGTTTTCCAATTCATGAATTTTATTTTATATGTTGTTGTATTATAATCAAAGTAATAACATTGATCCCACAGTGGTGACCCCAAATACAGTTGGCATTATATAAAGTCTTGATGGATCAAAGAAACAAGGCTATCTTTTTGTGTATGACGAAAATTGAAGGTTTTTTTTGGAATAAAATTCATGGACATGTAAATGACTTTATATGGTGGTTTCCATATCAGCTGTTTAATGGGGAATTCTTTGATCAGGTGTAC
Source organism: Viscum album (assembly GCA_963277665.1). Classification (NCBI taxonomy): domain Eukaryota; kingdom Viridiplantae; phylum Streptophyta; class Magnoliopsida; order Santalales; family Viscaceae; genus Viscum; species Viscum album. Next base: position 282,689,984 of record OY728165.1, read on the forward strand.
CTGAATTTTTTCTTATCAGATCTCTTTGGATTACAGTTAGGAAGGTCTACTACTTCGGGATTTTGATCTTCTATTTTATTATGGTGTTATATTTTTTGATTTTTTTGAATTCCCTTGGATGTTTTGTATTTTTCAATGATTATTTAGTGAATTTATACACCAAATTATTTGGTTCTAGTTAGTAATGTGGCAATGATGATGTGTATTAGGTGAAGAGTTGTGGTCATTGGATGAGGTACATCACTCGAGGTTCATCTTAAGGATTCTAGCTTTGTGTGGTGTGTGTGTGATAACATGGTCTGTTTTTTGAATTTTATATTTTTTTATTGCCCTGGTCTTGTTTTGTGGTAGTTTAAAATGTGTTGATTTGATTTTGTATGGTTCTCATACAACCAAAAGTAGTTTATTTTATAAAAACCAAAAAATATATTGGAGGCTCTTGGAGTTGACAACAAATTAAACACACCTTCAACAATCCTAAGAGTTATTCAGTTAGAATTAAATATATATTAATTTATATTATTAATAATAGTTTTTATAAAATTATAATTTTTTTTTAAAATATGATTAATAATTATAAATATTGTATATATAATAAATAATATATACATTGATTGTAATAAAACATATGAAAATTTAATGCTTAATACGAATTAGGTAATTTTTTTAAATTATATATTTTTTGATATATTTTTTTGTATTATTGATATTATTTTTTATGTTATTTATATATATACATAATAATTAAAAAAATCTAGGGTTGTATCCCCTTTATTGAAAGAAAAAATATAAAAACAAGGAGGATGAGATCAAACAACAACACTTCCCTAATCAAAAAGAGAAAATTCAAAGAACAAGTTTTTTCTTGAGCTCAATATAAGCATCACGACCCTCATTATGAATATACCTCAGTTAATTAGTTCATTCCCACATCATAGACCATATATATGTCAGCCTATTATCTAAGTCTTTTCATGTTCCCAATGTCCATTAAGACATTTTGAGCTCTCTAAATCACTCTGAGTGACATATTCACTACCACTAACCTTCCACAGTAAGGATTAAATCTCAAGTAATTTGGATTGGTCCAATTTTTCATTAGTTATATCTTATGAATCATTATAAAATCCTATTACTCTAAAATGACAGTCATTGTAGACCTGATAATTTCTTAGATTTTTATATTTAGAAACTTCATCACTTTCAACATCTCCTTGGGCCTCATCCCAAGAGTGGGCATCAATCAAAGCATACATGCCACATTTGTTCATTCTCATTAGTATTTGAGTATTCTAAGATTCTGTCTGCAGAATTATATTCATAGATAGGGAATTATGATTTGATATAGAGTTCATGCTTCCTTCAACGATCCTTGGGTTTCTAGGTGAAACTTTATAATCAATGATAGGGGAATAATCTCCTCTACCTCCTCTATATTGGAAATTAGAAACATCCATGGATTGAGGTCCTTCCCTGGGTGAGACTATAGTAGAATGAGAGTACAGGGATTTCTGATTTAAAATTTCAATATTGAGGTTAGATAAAATTATAAATGGAGAAATTTATCTTAACATTAATAGAGGATTTTCTACCAACACTAATGGAGAGTTAATTCCCAATATTAATGGATGAAAAAATTAATGTTGACTACATTAATTGGAGATATGGACTATGTTCCTATATAAGAGAATGTAGTATCATATTTTTAAAGGTGTTCCAGCAAGATGTATTGGTAATAGAGAACCAGGGAGGTGTGCCCACATGATGTAGCTAGCAAGAGAGAACCGATGAGGTGAACATGCACAATGTAGTCAATGAGAGAGAATCGAAAAGGGGTTGCTACAGTTTTAGTAACTGGTGAAAAGTGAAGATGATGAGAATGAAGTGAAAATGATGATTACATCAATGATGGTGTGTCGATGGTGATGATTGAAAGCATCAAAGATGGTATGTGATAAGATATTATGATAGTGACTTGTATCAAAAGTCCTCAAAGTTTTGGAAATCAAGCAGGGTGTACGGATTGCGATGATCAATGGTAAAAAAATGGTATGTTCATTGGTGTCTGTTAAAAATTACTTCGGGTGTGTTGAGATAAAAATCCTATGGATTTATTGTAATCATACTTCAGGTGATGTGTAAAATTCATTCAGGGTGATAATGGTGTTTAGGTGAATATTCTAGTGTTTTTGTGAATGGTTCTGTTGTGACTTCTGGATTCACCCCAAAAGTGGTATCAGATGGATTGGATGAAGTATTCAGCTGAATTACATAGTATCAGGCATCTAGTGGATCATTTTTATCAAGGACCTGAAGGATTTTATCATAAAAGAGTGGTGGTACACGAGGTGTTTTTTGGTTATCAAAAGTATGATTGTCCTTCTAAAGTCATGAGGCATGTTCTATTACTGGTGGAAATTAGAGGTTTTTGGAACATGACTTGGGTTCCATGGGTTATGTGGTCAATCCTGAGTCTATAATAATTTAATCAAAAGATAACAACAGTATCAGTGGTGTTTCTTGACTATCGAAAGTCTTCTTTCCACATGTGTCAAGCGGTGTGTTCCATTCATTATGTGACATTTGGAACATGGTGGAGCTAACAATCACATTCACCCAGATGGTGGAGATGAATGTGGATTATTTGATTTTTAAATCAAGGTGGATGTTGGAACATGGTGGAAAAAATTTTGAGGAACTATTTATCAAGGACTTGAAGGATGTCATCAGAAGACAATAGTGGTACCCGAGCTATTTCTCGGATATCGAAAGTCTTATTCAATAGCTAGAGTCATGAGGAATGCTCCATTTTTTGGTGATAATCAGAGCTTCATTGAAGACTTAAAAAGTTACTTTGGTTAGGTGTTATATCAATCATCCATAATAATTTCACTATAACATGGTGGTGGTATCAATGGTGTTCCTGGAATATCAAAAGCCTTCTAGGACACATATGTCATGCAGTGTTTTCTATTCATTGGGTGGCATTTAAAGTTTGGTGGAGTCCACGAAATTATGGCCATGATTTTGGAGATGACTGCAGAGTTTTTTAATTTTAAATCAAGGTGAATATTATTGGGATTTATGATTTAAATTTTTAATATTGAGGAGAGATAAAAATTTTGGGATTTTTTTATTTTAAATTTAAATATTGAGGAGAGAGAAAATTATTAATGGAGAGATTTACCTGAACATCAATTAAAGGATTTTATCTCAATATTAATAAATAGCTAATTCTAAATATTAATGGATGGAAAATTTAAATTTGAATAAATTGATTAGATACGTGGATTGGGTATCTATATAAGAGGATGTGGTAACATATTTTGGAAGGTGTGCCAGCACAATGTAGTCGGCGAGAGAGAACTGAGAAGGGGTTTCCGTGTTTTTTATAACTAGTGTGAAGCAAACATGATAAGAATAAAGAAAATATGGTGATTATTAAATGATTTTGTGTTGATTATAATGATGATTAATATCATTAAAGATGGAATTTGATGAGAGACCATGACAGTGCAATTTATCGAAAGTCCTCTTGGTTTTAGTGATCAAGCATCGTGCCCCGATTGTGATGATCTGTGTTATAATGAAATGGTATTTTCATGGGTGTGATAAAAATTCCTCCAGGCGTTGAGTTGTGAAAAATCTTTTAGGTGCATTGTAAAAGACCGTCAGGTGATGTGTAAAATTCCTTCGGGTGATAAACGGCCTTATAGTGATAAAATAACTTTAAGTGAATCTTCATTTGTGTTGTGAATCTACTTTCACTATAGTCACACCAACAGAGTCTACTAGATGGGGAACAATCCATGTCCTAGAATTATCAATTGCCTAAAAATTACTTAAAAAAGAGTTTTGTGTTGGTACTGAAACTACAACTAGATCCAAAGAAGTTCCACAACCCCTCTTGAATTTTCTAGAATAAGCATCAACCACTTTCTCCATTTATGTTTTTAAAAATTATATTCTACTCTTAATTAATCTCCAAATCTGCCACCTCTTGAGAACCATCTTCATAATAAGAATGAATATCAGTTGACTCTTTATCTAACTTCACTACCTATATACCCATAAAGAGACCATATCTGAATGAGGTTCAAACCTTATTCAATTGTCCCTCAACATCCTCTTCTCAGTAATAATAGCCCAAGACCACAATGCATATTCATATGAGGTGATATATGGACTGATTAGAATTGGTAATTCATCACTGAAGCACACCCATAAAATTGAAATTATAATACCAATATGAATAACCAAGAACTTGTTTGGTAGACTGATAGCCTCCATGTGATATAGATTCCAAAACAACACTAGGAAACAGATTTTTATCATGAGATTGATATTAACCATTAGTCTAATCCTAATGATACACCCCCTACATTTTTAGGATTGCTAACTCTCTTACCCTTCAAATGATAGATATTCTCTTCATGCCAATAACATGCTAAATAAGAACAAAAAATACTCCTCTGACAGATAGATCATTTGTAAACAATCATCTTACAATCAAAACAGAAGTTGAAGATCCTTCCATAAATGACTCTCAAAGATAATTCATCTCTAAGTGCTTAAAGGAACACTTTTTCAACTAAGGTGGAACAAAGACCAAATTCCACCAGCAAATGAGAATAGTGGAAGAATTTGAATATCTCAGTCTACCTTTTCATTTTAATTGGGAATCCAGTAGCTAAAGCAATATCATATAAAATTTTTGGGTGCCAGAGTATATAATTAAGGCCCTACAATCTAACCCAAACCTATGTATATGAGTTTCAATATTCAAGTGGATTGAAATTGGGGTCCCATTTTTGGAGATGAAAGAATCCAGGATTGAGTGATATAGGACCAAATACCCAAGCTCTCATTTTTATTTCCTTAGAAGGTAATAATATATAAAAGTATCTCGACTGAGTGTGACACATTTATATGATTTAAATCTCCATACATATGATAATCGATTAACTATGCCCTAAATATTCCATGGTTTAGAACCCATTGGAAGAATTAATAGAGTGATAATAGAATGCTTACCAAATTTAATCCATTTTTTAATGGCCCCTTCATTTGAAACTATATATACACACACACACGTCCTTAGGTTCTTCACAGACACACACATGTATTTATATATTATTCAATTGTAATTAATATTATTTTGAATAGAAATTATAAAATAAATATTATATACATATACTTTATGTAATTAGTAATATATTATTAATATGAAATTTTATTCATATAATTGTAATATTTATTTCTCATAAAAATATAATTATTATTTTTAAATATAAATTATAAACTAAATATCAATAATAATGAACTGTATATATATATATATATATATATTTCTAATAAAAATAAAAATAAATTTAATTAGTTGATAAATTTAAGTAATTAATAATATATATGTTAAATCTTTTTTTGTGAAATAATAATTTTTTTAAATATAATTACTCATTTATATAATTAATTATATATTTTTATAAAATAATAATTAATTTATATAAATAATAATACTTTTCATGATAATTTATATTTTTTAAATGTAAATAAATATTAGTCTAATTTTTTATAAAAAATTAACAATAAAAAAACTATATAATTAGTAATTACTATAAATTTTTTGTTATATATAGTAATTAATACTATTTTATACAATATTATAATTTTATATATAATTATATATATATTAAAATATATATATGTTAATTATATATTTAATAATTTTTTTAAATATAATTAATAGATGTTAAAAACTTTAAAAATAATATTTATTAATATTTTTTATATATAAAAGACATACACATATCCCCACATCTATATAATAGAAATTTTAAATCAATTTAAATATAACTATTAAATTTTTTTTTTCATATTTATAAATATATTGTGAAAAATATTTATACACACATATATTCCATGTAATTTATTAAAAAATTTAATTTTTATTTTTTAAAAAAAAATTCTTTTTTTCTTAAAGATAATTCTTAGTAAATTTATTATTTATAATTAACTAATAATATATTGAAAATAATTCACTATAAACTGAAATATAGATTGTACTCAATATATATTAATTTGTATAATTAATAAATGTTTTAAAATATGATTAAAAATATTTAAATTCAAATAATAATTATTTATATTATATGTATAATTAATATTCTAAGAATTTATATTATTAATATTTTATTTTAAATATTTTGTATTTAAATTTAATTTTTAATAATTTTATATTTATTTATAAATTTATATAATTAAAAATATATAGTAAAACCAAGTATAAATTAATATAATTAATAATTTTTTTAAATAAAATTAATCATATTAAAATATTAAAATTATTTATTAATGTTTTTATACAATATACTAATTTTAATTGTTTATTCTTTCGGGTTTATCTACACTATTATTAGCACCGATAACAGTTCATAAAATATTTACATTACTCTTAGGGATGCAATGTAAGAGTAGAATGGATATTTTGGAAGCTATGTAACATTAAACTAAGTTTATTAGCTGTGCTAATTTTTGAAATTATAAAATGTAACTTTATTAGTGTTAAAATTAACAATGATAAAATATCACTTCAGTACTGATAAAAGAAACATTGACTAGTGATTTTTAGGAATCATTGATAAATATTTCAAATACTTTTTGAAATAACCTTAACTACATCATTGATGAACCCTGTTTATCAATCCTTCAAGAAATCCGACCTTTTACAATCTGTTTTTTGAAATATTTTAGATGGTTTGATCCCAAAAACCGAATGTGTGTTATTCAAAATATACTCCAATTGATTAACAAGCCATATGTGTTTTCAATTTTTTCATTTTTATCATAAAAAAATCAATATCAATTAGTTTATATTAACCATAATTATTTAATATGGTGAGGATCTTTTTTATTACTTTTAAATAATAATTTTTATTATATTTGACTTTGGGTATTGAATTTTTTACTTTTTCAACTGATCATGCATTGGGTTTCCATGATTTTTTGGGTTTCCCTATAATTGTTTATAAATCCTTGAACACCCACAATTTCGTTTTTAGATATATATATTTTATTATTTAATGATATTAAAATTATATATATATATATATATATATTTGTTTTTTGTTTTTTGGTGTTTTGAGTTTGAGGAGTAGTTTTTGAAGGGTAGGTGACCACATCTACCCATGGCCATGTGAAAAATAGGTGTGTTTCTATTTTGGCCAGTGAAAATGGGGAGATCACCACTAAAATATATTTTTTATAGTGAGTTTTGGTCTATGTGTTTTCTTATGGATAATAGTGAAGGCCAACTCATCACACTGGGTGGCATGGTGCTTTCTTAGCGGCTGAAACAGTGAGCCTTTAACACACTATGATCTATGTAGGGAACCAATTTTGATGAAAACATTATGTTTCCCACAATTGGGTTCATGTCACAACTAATATTTGAGGAAAGTATCTAAAATTGTGAGCAAGGACCATGCCATGATGGTGATCTTATTGGGCTACCCAGGAGTGTGTCACGCTATTGTGTAGGTGTTCACACCATAGTGAGCCTATGTCTAGTTTTTTGAAAATATGAAGTTCACATTCTAACATGATTGACTTTAAAGGCTTAGGGGTGTCTTTTACACCATGTCATACCCAATGACTCCTATGTTACCCCCCTCATTTTTTCACTCCTCTATGGTTTTTCCCATGGATTTTTAAAAAATTTAAGGTCGGTTATTCAAGGAAACATCATCTAGATATCCTCCTCTACACATTTTCTTTCTTTATTCCATGTTCTTTACATAATATGATCTCATCAAAATATTATTTTTTAAGAATAAATTCTTATTTAGGGATTTGTTAGTTTTAGAGTTTTTCTAGGTTTAATAGGTATCCTTTGACCTTGTTGAATTTTATTAACATTGTACCTAGTTAAAGCATCAAATTTAAGGTAGGTTTTCAATACATGACTATTTAATTTTAAAACCACAACTTCTTATAATTAATAGAATATATTTTTACTTTTTATAAATCCTACCAATTATGTTTAATAGTTTTCTACAAAGGAAGCTAGTTATATTTAATTTTAATTGAATTAAAAAGGTCTTCACTTTGATTTTAGGGATTAAATATATTTTCTAATATTCGCGTACACCTATTGTTTTTCAAATTCCCTGATAAAAATATAAAGTTAGTTCCCCAACCTAATATAAGTGTTTTGGTTTCTAAATTGATATAAACGGTGTGCTTATAAAGCTAAGGGTGTGTTTGGATCATTTAAAGGATTATTTTATGATTCTTGATTTTCATGATATATTTCATGGTTTTTTTTTCTGATATTAGTTTCTAAAGTTGATTTATAACATGGTTTTAAAATAATACTCATAAGGAACAGTTGAAACAATATGAAATGTTTTTCATGATATAAATATTCCCTTAATGTTTGACCCATCTTTTGGTTGTGTAAATGAATGGAAATATCCATTTTTGGGGACCTATTTTTTAGATTGTTTTTTTTATGAAAAGGGTATACTTCTGTGAATTATGATTAGAGGTGAGGCTGTGTGAAATTTCTTGTTTAGTAAACTTTTCTATTTTAATTTTTATTGTTCACAACCATTTTATATATCATGGGGAACCAAGAGTATCTTGGTAGGATATCTAGTTTTACATATTGTTCTAGTTTAGGATTACACTCTAGCTAGTGGTCCCTAGGGAGTTACTCACCATAGTTGGGAATTTTCCCTTTTGTATGGAAGGATGTATTAATGATGAGAATTAGGGTTATTGGATCAAATTCGGAACCTATTAGATGGATATAATTTGAGTAATGTCCTAGATTCCCCCCATAGCTCCTAGTATTTCCCATGATTACTAGTTCCTAATTATATCATAATTTTTGGGATTTTACTTTTGATAATAATTAATATTTTATTATTGATTCTTTTTACATTCATCTCCTTTTGGTAAATAGAAATGTTATTTTATTTATCCTAATTTTCCCTCATGGGTATTTCAAAAGAAATTATTAATAGAATTTTCCTCGCATCAAATTAATCCTTTTTAGGAAAATGTATAATGATATTTTAATAGGTAAGGTATCAAATATGTTATTTATTTAATTTTTGAAAAAGAAAGTAACTTGATATTTTTTAAGGTAATTTAAAAATTGATTTTATACTTAAATTTAAAACTAGAATGAAATGGTTTTATTTTTAAAACAAGTGCATGGGGTTTGGGGAGGATACCCATTAGAAATATTTTAGCATGCCTATCATATAATAGATTTATAAATATTTTCTATTATATGAAGTTTATGATATTTAAATTCAATTTTTATGGTGGTGGTAAGTTAATATGTTTCCCTTAAACATAGATATGGGTAGTTTTGGTTTTTATTTTATTTTTTTTATGGTTTGTTTGATGCATTGGTATTACCAAAATTTATTTCCTTATAATTCTTATGTCATGTTTCATAGTTTATTTTCATGACATTGGAATTTCTTTAAGATGATTTATAAGTTTTTATTTATTATTATGAGTGATTCTTATTTTTCTCATAATGTTTTTGGTTTCAATTTTATTTTGAAACTTATTATTTCTTTGTGTGGCCTTCCAATATATGGGATTGTCATGCTGATGTTTTAGATGGGAGTTCTTTACTGATTTATTTGTTTAATTATGACGAGAAATCATTCCCAATGGAGTATGTTTTATTTTTAGGCCTAACTTATAGGGATTGGGAATTCCCTTGATGCAATGTCATGGGCTTGCTCGAGTAGTCTGGTATGGGGTAGATTAGGATGGATTGTGAAAATTTTGATAACTTATTCTTAATATATATATATATAGTTATATATAGACAAATAGATTAATTAGATACCTTATTTTTTAGACAAATATTTACATAAACATTTGTATATATTTGTGTATACTTACACACACACACACACACACATGTATATATATATATATATATTAATGTGCATGATTCATCTGTTTTTATATGTATAAATATGTATATCTGTTTTTGTTTGAATGTGTGTATATAGTTATATTTGTTTTAGTGTATTGAAATTTGTATATTAATATACAATTAATCGCATATATTCATAATAATTAATGTGCTCATTAAATTTAACTGTTTTTTATACATTATTAATATATGTATCATAATTTTCAAGAACACTCTTTCAATTTATAGTTTATAATTATAAATTTTTTGTTTATATATATACATGTATATGTATATGTTTACACACAAATAAAATTTTATATTTACACAAAAATATTTAATTTTTTGAAAGATATTTGAATTTATATATATTATAAAATTATATTTATATATAAGTGTTTTAATATATGTATATATTTCAAAATTCATTATAAAATATAGGCTTTATATCTATTATTTTACATACTTTATATATGTTTTTTTTATAATTTATAAGTATTTTAATAAATTTATACTTTACATAATTTATGCATATAAAAATGATACATTATATTCATACCTTTTTTGTACTTAATATTGTAGTTAAATGAAAATATTATTAAACCAAACAGGATAAATATGAATAAAAAATGGGTAGATTCCAATCATATGAAAAATGAGTACAAAAATGAATTAAAAGAGTTCACCAAGTTTCCAAAAAAAGCATGGAAATGATCCTTATCGAATCATTTTTCTCAATTTATGTTTTTTCTATTCAAGGTAGGATTGGAAGAAAATTTGATCTTTCATGAAATAGATAAAATTTATAAATATTGGACTAAACATGAGTAATAACATAATATATATAGTGATTCGGATAATAATATAGTTTATGAATCTTCTACTATGAGTAACACAATAAAACATGGTATATATTTTATTATGGAAATGAAAAAAATGGTTGACGATGGCCTTTATAATTATTCAAATCTATTTTAGAATTTAAAGAGTTATGAAGAGATGTCACTGTATACTATTTATACTAAATATATAACATTTTTAGCCTTACTGAAGCTATATAATTCAAAATATGATAACATATGGAGATACACCAACATTATAAAACTAATTACTCTCTTGAATGATATGTTATCATAAGATAATGACCTTCCTCATAAAACATATGATGCTAAATGAATGTTATGATGATTAGGCATGGCATCTGAAATAATACATTCATGTCCAAATAAATGTATATTGTTTTACAAGGACTATAAATTACATAAAAAATATGCTAAGTGTGGTGTGAATCAATATAAAAAAGATAAATAGATTCTATTGGAATTTTTATGGTAATTTTTAATCCTTCAAATATTTAGCTAGATATATGAAAGTATGGAGACAAAAAGTGAACTAACATTATATATAGATAAAATAATTCAAGGTGGAAATATTTTTCAGCCAGATTAGTCCCCACAATGGAAGAAAATTGATCATATGTATCCTAAATTTTAAAATGAGCCAAGAAATATTCATCTTGTGTGATCTAAAGATGGTACTAATCCTCCTTGTGTACAAGGAAACAATCATAATACATATCCTTTTATGTAGGTAAATTATAACTTTCCACATGGTTATGCATGAATCATAAGTAGATTATATTTTCTATAATTATTTTAGGACCAAAAAATTGTTGTAATGATATTGATTTTTATTTTTCTACTTTGAAATTTATTTTTGATGATAGTGTAATATTGTATGATGATAATAAAAGTAAAGAGTTCACATCACCATCAATATTATCTTGGAATATACATGACTTTCTTTCTTATGGAAACTTTTATAGATATAAAATTAAAGGATTTTTAGTGTGTCCTATTTTTGAATAAGTTACACACTAAATAATGTTGATTTTTTTAAGATAGTGTTTCTAAGAAATTTTAAATTTTTTCCTTGATGACATAAATATCAAACATTGAAGAAATAATTTGATAGACAATAAAAATAATGATCAATAAATTCTCCATCAATGGGTGATTAACAGTTTGAAAAAATAGGATTGAGAAATTAAAGGATACTATCACCATATTTTGTAGACATTTTTCAATAAATGATACAAAAATGGTTTTGAAAAAGTGATAAATTTATTTATAATTACAATACTAGTTTTTTTTAACGTAATGCATTTTTTATGATATCATTAATATAAAGAAATTATATGATAGTATCATTGTAACATTACTTAATAAACATGATAAAATGAAATATGGTATTATGGTTTGGTAGGACATGATTGGTATGGGGATAAGGGGAGAATTGGTGTCAGTAAAGAGTGAATGATGAATGTTTCTTCTTCTAAATGCTCATGCTCTTTCTAGGAAAGAGTGATTTCAATTATGAAACTTTTTTAATGGAATAAGGGTTTCTAACTAATTGATTTGATTCTAAATGGATTAAAATCACATGAATATAATTTTTTGATTTAATATTAAATTATTTTGTATTTATGTTTCATTCTGCAAAAAAATGTCTGAAAAACAATAACCAAAATTTTCTCCATTTTCAAATATTTATGCAGTAACGTTATAGATACAATGATGTTTAGAACTATATAAAAGGATTTTTTTTCATATTATATAAATTAGAGATGTTCTTCCCAATTTCATTCTTTGATATAACGGTTTACTTGGTTAGGGATATTCAACTATATGGACCATTACATTAATGATGTATGTTCCCCCTTGAATGGTATAAATATTTTTTGAAATTAAATGTCAATAATTTATTTATCCTAGAAGGTTTCATTGTGGAGTGTTATATTTTTAAAAAATACATTGATCTATGTATTGATTATCTCTCTGATGTGGATAGTATTGGTCTACCAAATTCTTTTCATTGTGGGTGGCTTATGGGTGAAGATATTTCAAGAAGATATGTTTTCACAATTTCAAACAAAGAGTGGGATAAGAATTACCTTTTATATTTGAATAATAATTGTTAGTCTCAAAAGTGTCTTATGTGAGAGATAACATGAGGGTTGGGGGTCAATCAGGGTATGAATCGCATTCCAACTTATACACTTTTTCCTCAAACTCTCACAACCGTAGCTGATCTTGACCTCATAGATAATAGGGTTTTACATTAAATCATTAAATGATGATTCAAAGGTTATTTCTCTATTGTTATACTTAACTCAATTTGATCAGTGATCACTTTTCCCACACTCAATGATTTTTTGTATTGTAGAATATAAATAAATAATTCACATAAGAAACAAGAATTTACTTGATTCACCCAAACTAGGCTAATCTAAGAAGCATACAATTATAATGTACTGATGTACCAAAATCCAGTAAACAAATTGTTTGGTGGTGGGTTTAGGAAAATACTCTCATAATGAATCAAGTACAGTTAACTACCTCTCTAGGGTCACTCCCTTTCTCCTCCTTCTTTCTCATTACTTCAATAAAGAAAACCAGTTTTGATATAAAAGATATTAAAAAATATCACAATTGTTGTTGATGCACTGAGCGTAGCTATGTGATTCTTGATATCTATGTTCTAATCATTCATATATCAATTAAAAATATCACTATAATTGTAGAATAACCTTCCAAGAGTATTCATCAAAACACCACCATCCATCATTTTGAAGATCTCCAAGAAGTTATAATGATCTCTTATTTATTCTCTCTCTTATTCTTCCTTGATGGTCAAAAGGCCCAGAAGCGAGTCAGACCCGCTCCTACCAATGATCTCCCTTATTCTTCCTTGATAATTCATTATTCTAAATTTTTATTCTCTATATAATATTTCAACTTAGTTCATTATTAAATCTTAGTCACACAATATAAACCACTATAATTAATGGAGATAGTTATCTGCATTAAGAACCTAATTTTTATATGACGTATGAATCATTTTAAATGTTAGTCTAATTCTTTGTTTTGGACCTAATATGGAGACCCAATGAGTTCACTGTTGTTTCGGGGATATTTGGAGATTTTTTGGAGGTCGGAACCCTGACTGGTGGAGAAAACAATGGGCCACATGATTAGTAGAAACCGTGTGAGCCATCCCTCATAGTTTCCCTAATCATGAAAGGTCAAGACATATGGCTTGAGGGGGAAACACAATTTTAGAAAATTGTACATCCTGAGATACATACTCATAAGGGGGTACCCATAGTTTTTAGAAGAGTGGGAAACATAGTTTTCACATGGTTAGTCAAACCATGTGCATGAAACAATGTGGATTCCGTCCTTAGGAAGTGGGAGGTGCACAGTTTGACCATTTGTGTGGATAAAATGTGCGACAAAGTAATTTTTCAATAAAATGATTGTTTCCCCATAAATGCTTAATTAACTCCCCCCACCCACTCATTTTATGATATAAAAGATAGTTTGAGTTTCTTCCTCATATAGAGATATCCTCCCATGGATCTAATATAGAAGAGTGTGAAACATATTCAATCCATAGACTTGGTTCTTCATTTGTCTTCTCCTCAACGGTGCTATTTAGATTCATACTCATATGCCCTATTTTCAGGGTTTTGATTAATTATTCCATTTCCGTTTCATCCAGGACAAAGTAAGGGTCGATACCATATGAGGAGAGCACTTTAGGCTCAAGGTAGGTGGTCTATGAATCATCCCTCAAGTCTCACTATTTTATAAACTTTCATCATTGTGCACATGACTATTTCACCGGGAATTACCTATTTATTTCATATTCCATGATTATATTCATTTTTCACATATTCTAGATCCCCTTATATATATGTTATTTATCATTGGTTGTTATGAACTCAACACCGACCACCCAAAGTAGGGTTTTTCCTTATTTATGACTTTACTGGTTTTTTATGTCAATATTCACCACCGTTCAGGTGTGTTGTGACTTGGACTTAAAAAAGGTAAGTGTTTTAATTAAATTAATAAATTATTTATGGTTATTCGAATAATAATATCACATGACCATTCTAATGTAAGTGTTTAAATATAGTAAATGAAACTCAATTATAAATGAAAATTACATTATATGTATCACTTCGCCTAGATAAATGTAATTGGAATGGTAATGGTTTCCAATTCATTAGCCCTTCTTGTCATGATTATGAAATGTAAAGGAATGAACTGAATAACAGAATGTGGAATGAAATTAATAAATGGTTGAATGTTATATTAGCTTTATCACCTAGTATGAAAGGAAATGGGATGAACCTTATAAATTATTAAATTGAATGAGTATTATAGGTTATAATTAAATAATTATATATGTATAAGGTGCCTATTTCATATGGAAATTTTCATATTTATAGGAGTGACCATACTTTAGAGATCCTTTTATTCTAGAGAGAATACCTTGATCACTCAGAGTACGCCATTCTGATTCAAGGAGTCTATTTCCAAGGGAGATACCCACCTTGGAACATGGTCCATGCCTACTAGCGGATTCCCAACATGATTCCATAGGAACCCTTCCCTATATTCTAGAAATGAGGATGCCTCTTATACATTCCATGGATCAAACATCATGTCCTCAAACATGTAACTCCATGGATACACTCCATTGGGGCCAATTATGGTTAGACCATGATTACCTTGAATGATATCCTTGGAATCGATTAATATATTTTATAGTGGAATTCCTTGGGTGATGACCTTGGATTACACTCATACCCCTTAGGCTAGGATACATGTTATTAATGAGTTGGATCAACCCCTGAGGTCAAGGATGCATTTTTTATTACCTTGGATCCTCTTATATTATTATCATAATAAAGGATTTCATGGTTATTACCTTGGATCATCTATTATCATTATCATTATTATAGGATGCCTTGGTCATATCTTGGAACCACTTACTATAATTATTATTTATAAAACATTATTAATTTATGGATTAAATGTTCAGACACAAGCTAAGGATAAATTTATTGTAGGGTTGTTTACATTACTCTATTGTATTTACTTTTATTTAAACATGCACACTATTTTAGTTTATATTAACAAATCAGATGGTATAAACATCGTTGGTGGTGTCCCACTAAGATTTATCTCACACCGTATTTAGGATACTAACTATATCTGAGAAGATTAAATATTTACAGATGTTTACACGGGGAAGTGTCCGGCACTGGACACCTGCACTTGATTGGTTTCTTAGGATGGAGCTTGATAGCGGATGATTGGGTCAGTACTCGGGATGTTGGATAGTTTTTTGGATTCTTTTTTAATTTTTTTTAGAATGTATTTCTTGATTCCATGTATGTCTATTTCTATATTTCCAAAGATAGGACATATATTATCATCATTTCTTATATGATTTAGTTCATCTTTATGTATTATTATCAATTTTGTGTTGTTTATATATACTTTAATTGAGTTATTCATCGACATCAAGCTTCCTCTATTTATCTATTAATTATATCTACTGCGATCCACTCTCACATGAGGGAATTGTCTCCCCACCGACACAACATTGGCCATCGTTGTTATTGGGAGGCCTCTAGCACATGAGGAGGTGCGCTTGGGGCCATGTGCCCCACCATCATGGGGAACCTTTGAATGGAACCTGGGTCAAGACATCACAAAGTGGTATGAGTTTAGGGTTATTTTCTTACATTAATATTTTGAGATGATAGACAGGAGATTAAAAGGGATTTGGAACATAGTTATAAGTTGTTCTTAGGAGTATCTAACCCACATTTGGGGTAAATACCAAGATTCCTATGATAAGGAATGTTGTTCTATATTTCACTAATTACAATTGACATCCTTTCACCATTGCGTGACACACATGCTATGTGATGGTTATTATTATTACTATTATTATAATTGATAATTTCATTTTATTCTTGTCTCAATGAGATGGGGGAAAGAAAGCATCAATCATGCTTCATTACAGGGAGCTATAAATCACATGTCATGCATATTCCATGCCATATAGTTTCATTTTATTGTATTCATTTATTGTGTTTCTTGTGATTGTTGAGTGATCCATGGTTTTTATATATTAATTTGACGCTAACATATTATACATGGTAATGGAATTGGTTATTTATACGGTCGACATCAATCTAAATAGGGTTTTCCTGTATAGTTTGATGGTGGTATCCTAAATATCCGGTCTCTACCCATGTCATCTATGTACCTCTAGTTACGTTAAATGTTCTTTGGATATGATTGAGTGACTAATAATTTCAATTTATGAGGTATATGGGCCCTCATATGTTGGAAGGGGTAATTTACTGAGTTGATCCATCACATATAACTCATTACATTTTGGGAATGAATGTGGATGGGGATTAATAGAAATTAAATGGGTGTCAATTTTAGTGATAAGGTTCATAAGACCTTATTCATTAGGGATGCATATCTATTTTAATTAAACCATGGAAAATATAAATAAGTAAATAAAAAATTTAGATGTAAATATTGGATTTTAAAATGAAACAGTTACCAGTAACTTAAGAGGAAAGGTATAGTTGACCATTCAATTACCAGAACCCCTATAAATTATACTTGAACACTTGGGGTAGTACCTTATGTAGGGAGCCCTTATTATTAGATTATTTTTCTTCTAGTTATTAAATCTATTAAAAACCTTGATATGTGGAATTTTATTATACTTTTTATATTTATTCCACCACGATGTCTTCATGTCATACACCAATAAGGTCGTGATGACAATTCTATAGAGATGGTGGTCCATGAGTTTCTAGTCTTACCACTAGTTGTGTCACATTAGGAACTTCCTGTTCTAATCAAACTTTTCACTGACACTCATCTTTTTGAGGATTTTCTACATCTGATGTAGTATATACAGGGTAATCTAAGACCCAAACCTATTATGGTTGATATGACATATGAGTTCTAGTAGTATCATCCTCCCATAATTTTAGGTATTGGAAGTCTATAGGCTACAAAGTTTTGGATGGAGTCTTCTCTTCCTATATTTGAGCATCTGGAGATGCCTCTAGAGAGGTGGGTCAAGATTTTTACTTATATGCTACAATATTCTTCTATGTTTTGGAGTGATTTGATTACCTAGGCTGGTCATCATCAGTGCATGTTTTGGGATAACTTCTAGACTACCTTCTATGATTATTTCTTTCCTCGGTTGTTGTGAGAAGAACAAGCTAATGAGTTCATTCAACAAAAGAAGGTAGGTATTCATGTTATGCACTTTTCAACACATTCTACTCAGTTACATCACTTTTCACCACCTCTATCCTATGATGAGATATCGCATGATAGATTCTTCAAGGATGGGATTAGGTATTTCATATGTACTCAGATTAATGTCTTTCACCTACCTACGTTTTCTGAGATCATTAATCGGGGTGTTATAATTGAGAACAACTTGAATGAAGGTGATAGTTCTGGTCATAGAGGTTTAGTACTAAGTTAGGGAAGTAGTTCTTCCAATAGTAGGAAGTGTACCATTGAGGTATCTCTTCATGACAATGGTATCCAGAGTACCCATATTGGAAGCTCTATTATATTCCATCAGTGTGTAAAATAAGGGAATATGAAGCTTTAGTGTGATAGAGACCCTCTTGAGTGCTGTGCTTGGTGCCATATGGGTCATATTCAGAGATCCTATCATAACATTATATCCTCTTCTAGTGGAAGATGATCCACACCATCTCCACCATTAGGGTAGGATCAATTGTGCTACATTAGGTAGGGATATGGAGTATCACAAGAATGACTAAAGGAGTATGAGTTCATGGTCATTGTAGCTAGACTTATGATTATCAATGCCAGTAGAAAGGACCTATATAGGGTAGTCTAGTTATAGCACAGGGCAATGGATCAATCCAGTTGCATGCCTTATAGTCGATACTTGAGGATCAGAGTATATGACCATCTACAGTTTGAGGTATTATTCTATTATCCTCCACTATTGTATCAGATTTATTTGATAAAGGTTATTCACACTCCATTATCACTTTATCGACCATGGAAAGCCTTACGTTTTACATTTATTACTTATATGGTGTGATGACCCTGGACACACCTTTGGGAGTGTGGTTAGAGGGTATACACCAATGCGGGAACTGCCCCGTCAGCTATGCAGTTATCCCTTCTTATGGGACATTTTTATCCTTGATATGACAGGCTTAAATTTCTTTCATAGTATGGATTGGTTGGTTACATATCATGCCTATATGTACTTTTATTATTTTTGGGTGTCGTTTACTTCACCATAGGGAAGAAATTATCTTCACATGGGTTAGTGGGATTTTAAAGCTAGTATAAATAGACCAAATAATTGTGGGTTAGGAGGAGTGACCTCTTATATTTATAGTCTTCTCATGGAGGAGCAGGGAATCTGATTGATTTTCCTCCGGTAGTAGATCATATTAGGGATGTATTCCCTAATGATTTTTCTAGCTTACCTTCCATGAGAGACATATATTTTGTGATCAACCTTACTCCAATAGTAGCTTTAGTTACCATTACTCTATATAGGATGGAACGTACTGAGCTTCGTGAGATCAAGATATAGTTGGAAGACTTGGATGCTAATGGTTTTATCTGACCCAACACATATTCTTGGGGTTAATCTGCATATTTCACCAAGAAGGCAGGTGGGACCCTTCATTTATGCATGGATCACTGATGGTTTAACCAAATTGTGGTTAAGAACTAGTATCCACTACCTTTAATAGATGATCTCTTTGACATATCTAAGGATCTAGGGTGTTTTATAAGACCAACCTGATATTGAGTTATCACTAGGTGTGAGCTAGTCCTTCATATATACCATGTATGACTTTCTAAATTCATCACAATTTTTATGATTATCCCATTTTTCCATTTAGTCTTATGAATACGACTTACATTTTCATGGATTTGATGAATATGGTTTTCCATCCCTATCTGGATTCATTTATCATGATCTTCATGGATAAAATTTTAGTATATTCTCATACTCATAGCGAGGATGATAAACATCTTGATATCATTTTTAATATACTAATAAAGAATCAAATATATGAAAATATTTCTTAGAGACACTTCTATATCAACAAAGTTCACTTATTGGGTTATATTATCTCAGAATCAAGAGTATCACTTGACCCAAAAAGATATGTGTTGTGGTTTCATGGTAGAATCCCAAGAAAATGTTTGATATATGGAATTTATTAGGGAGGGAGGGATATTACATTAATTCTATATCAGACTTCTCATGCCTTGATGCACCTCTTAATGATCTTACAAATAAAGGTGTGAAGTTCATGTGGTCAGAAGTGCATGACAAATCCTTTCTAGACATGAAAATGAAGGATTACTATGGAACCTATTCTAATTATTATAGAGCCTTGTAGAGACAATACAATGTTCTTTGATGAATTAGTAATTATGATGGGTGTAGTGCTGATGAAGGAGGATAGAGTTATTATTTATGGTTATCACTAGTTTAGACCTCACAAGTGTAACTACCCAAAGAATGACAATGAGCTAGCAGTAGTTTTTCATGCCTTATGTTTCTTGAGACATTATCTGATGGGAGAGCACTTTGTATTGTATACAGACCATAAGTGCCTCAAATATATCATTACACTTGATGAAATGAATCTCAGACAAAAAAATATGGTTTGAATACCTTTATTCTCTTGATTTTGAAATTTTCTATATTCTTGTAAAAGACAATGTGGTAACCGTTTCACTGAGTTAGAAAACTCAGGCATTGACCATACATGAATGCAGTGATGAATGGAAATTGATGGCCCTTTTTTCTGATCTGCATATAAAGTACCATTGGATTTTTGATAAATATTCTCTTATAACCTTGGTATTTACCTCTAATCTTCTTTTTAGGGTTACTATTAAGTAGTTTTTAGATATTAAGGGGTTAGTCCTATACAAAATTATGTTAGCATAGGACCGAGCTTCGGATTGATTGGTCGATGGAGATGACGTCCTACATATTCATGGTATTGTATGGGTTCCTACATATATGAGAGAGGAATTGATGTCAGTTTTCAATTATTCTCAGTGGGTAGCTCATTCAGTAATCTCCATGATTTATTAATATGTGAGATTACAATATTGGTGTCTTGGGATGAAATTTTCGATATTAGGTTTTATTACTACGTGTTCCACCTATCAGTAGATGATGGTAGAGCACCAGCGACCCGATGGCTTGTTATAGCCATTACTGGTATCATAATTTAAATGGTAATATGTTTATATTTATTTTGTTCAGCATAATGAGGTCTCCTCGAGGTATAGACATAGTTTGGGTAGTCGTGTATCGATTGACAAAGGTATCCGACTTCTTTCATATCCAAGAGATCTTCTAAATTGAATAGATGGGACGACTGTATATATGTGGGATTATATGTCTACATTGGGTCCCTCATACTATCATTTAGATATGGATGTTCATTTCACATCAAGGTTATATTAATGTTTACATAGAGCTGTGGTTAAATAGATGCTCTTGAGCACATCTTTTCACCCTCAGTATGATGTCCAGTTGGAACGAACGATATAGGTTTTAGAAGACATTCTCCAAGAATGCATCTTTGATTTCTATGGTACAAAGGAGAATCATATCATTCTCATTGAGTTTGCCTACAATAATATATTTTATTTTATTTTTTAGATATCTCATTATAAGGCCTTGTATGGTAGGACATTTTTTCACCTTTGTGCTAGTAAGAGGCATGAGAGGTAACACTATTAGGTCCTCGTCTTATCCAGAAGACATCAGAGCAAGTTCAGCTGATCAGAAAGAATATTTCACTAATCAGTATAGATATAAATCTTATGTTGATCTCCATTAATGACCTCAGGAGTTCAATTTGGGGGATCATGTTTTCTTACAGGTATCACATAGACTTTTGAATACAAGGAAACATAGTCAAGGGAATTTTTCATCGTTCCTTTTCGGGCCATTTAAGATATTGGATAGATATTTTATAGTAGCCTATCAGTTGATACCATCTCAAAGCTACCATGCCATGTGCGGAATCTTCCATGTTCCATTGCTTCACTATTATCATTCCAACCCATGTAATACCTTTTATCAGTAGGAGGTGGAGTTAGATTATGATGTTTTATTTGAGGAGTATCCCATATGTACTATTGACTAGAGGAAGAAGTATCATTGAGGATGAGCTATCCCTTTATTATGGTTGATAGGGATGAAGATTTTTGTACCAGATGAGACATAAGATCGGGAGGATAAAATATGTTCTCAGTGGCCAATGTTGTTCTTAAATATTGTTTCTCTACCCCTGGAAGGTGAACTTAGGGATGACTTCCTTTAATGTGGAAGATTATAGAAACATAGTTTTTCTATGATGTATGGATCCTTTAAAATTTTGGTCTCATTCATTGTTCGAGACCTAATATGGATTCCAAATGAGATCACAATTGTTTTGGGGGTGTCTATGGCTTGTTTAATGCTCGGAACCTCTGACGATAGGAACACACTAGGCTGATTAGTTAGTAGAAATAGTGATATCTAGTCCACACGACTTCCATAACCATCCATGGGTTGGATAGAGGGAATCAAGAAGATGCATGATTTAAGGAAATTGTTCCACCTGATGTGCATGCCCATTCAGGGGTACCTGCTATTTTTAGTAGATCAGGGAACATGGTTTGAAAACTGTTAGTCAAACTATTCAAATGAAACCATGTGAGGTCCCTCCATATGTAGTGGTAGGTGCACAGTTGGCTCATGGTTTTTCCAACAGCTTGACAAAACCGTGATACCCAATAGTTTTTGGTTAAAATGATATTTTTTACCTAAAATTCTTAATTAACTCACTTTCCCTCTCATTTTTTCCTCGAGCACATAGTTTTAGATTCCTCCTCCCATAGAGAGCTCCTCTAATGGATATAAGCTAGGTTCTTCTATTATGTCATTGTTTAGACTCTGATTCAATCACTATTGGTCACGTTGGATTCCTCCATGTAAGATCTAAAACCCTTAGGCTTGGTTCATCATTTTTCTTCTCCTTGATGAAACTATTTTGATGCAAGATCATATGATAAAATTTTAGAGTGTTTATCCTTTCTTTCATCTTCTTCTGATACAGGCTAAACTAAGGGTTGGTACTAGATGAGGATAGTGTTATAGGCTTAAGGTAGGTGTTCAATGAATCATCCCTCGTGTATCACCATTTTATAAACTTTCATCATTGTAAACACATCATTTTTACTAGGTGTTTTCTATTTAATTCATATTCCATGATTATAATCACTGTGATCATATTCTTGAGCCCCTTATAGACAGGTTCTTCATTATTAAGAGTTATTACCTCAATGTTTAGCACCCAATGTTGGGTTTTTTCCTTTTTATGCCTTTGGTGTATTATTATGCCTATTTTCACCCTAGTTTAGGTTTTTATGACTTAGCCTTAATAAAGGTTAGTGTTTTAATTAAATAAAAAAATTAATGGATATTACATGTATAGTATCACTTGAACCTTCTAAGGTAAGTGTGACCATATAATAAATGAAACTCAATTTTAAATGATAAGTATAGTATATGTATCACTTGTCCTAGTTAACTGTAATTGAAATGGTACTGGGTTTAATTTCCTTATCCAGCCTTATCAAGATAATAAAAGGTAAAAATATGAACCTAATAATTGAATATGGAATGAAAGTAATAAATGGTTACATTTACTATTATCCTTATCACATAGTATTAATGGAAATTGAATGAAACTTCTATATTATTAAATGGAATTATTATTATGTGGACTAATTAAATAATGATACGTATATGGTGCTTATTGATTATGGAACTTTTAATTATTATCGGAGTTGTCAGAATTGAGCGAGGCTTGGATTCTTAGGGGAATTCTATGAGCCCTCAAGGGACACCATTCTGATTTAAGGAGATGGTTTCTAAGGGAGATACCCACCTTTGAACATGGTCCTTGTTTACTTGAAGATTACCATAATGATGTTGTCAGATACATACAAAATATTCTTCGATATGAGGATTCCTTAAACACACTCATTGGATCCATCTTGACACCCTTGGACATGTTGCGTCCTGGATACACCACATTAGTCCAAGTCATGATTAGCTTTTGATAACTTTGGTTGAGATCCTTGGACTCGGTTAGAATATCTTACAGTAGAAAACCGTGGTTGATGCCCTTGGATTATAGTCAGCCCCATTGTCTATGATGCATGTTATTATTGAGTTATCTCAACCCCTATGGTCAAGGATTCCTTGGCTATTACCTTGAATCCTCTTTCATTATCATAATCATCAAGGATTCCTTGGTTAGTACCTTGGATCTTTTTTTTATAATTATTAGTATTATATAATGCCTTGGTCATACCTTGGATCCACTTACTATGGTCATTGTTTATGTAACATAATTAATTGAAGGATTGCATGTTCAGACACAAGATGAGGGTGAAGTAGGTATCATGGTCTTTAAATTATTATACTATCTTTACTTTTATATATACCTACACACTATTTAACTTTATATTCAGATAAAATAGGTAATTTAAACCATTGTTAATGACCAATTAATATTTATGCACACGCTATCTGGGCCACCGAAGGTACCCAGACAGATTATATGTATACAAGTGTTGATAAGGAGAAGTGTCCCACTTTAGACACCAGATCATGGTTGATTTCTTCAGATGGATCTTGGTAGTAGAAGATCAGTCCAGTGCTTAGGATACTAGATAGTTTTATGTTATTTTTAATTCTTTTGAATATCATGTATTTATTTCTTCCATGTATACCTAATTTTAATCTTTATAAATATATAACATAAATTATAATCATTTTTTCACTTGATTTGGTTCAGTTTTGAGTATTATTATCATTTTCATGGTTTTTATGTCTACTTACACTCGGTTATTCATTGATATCATGCTTCCTATATTTATAAATTAATTATATCTATTTTTATCCACTCTGACATGAGGGCATAGTTTCCCCACAGACACGCCCTATGCCCTCACTACTAGTCGGTAGCCCCAGGAATACGAGGAGGCACGCTTGAGTCCATGTGGCCCACTGGCATGGTGTACCTCTGAGTGGAACATAGTCCTAGATGTCATAGTTCATAATTCTATTTTAAAGAACTTTATTTTATCTATTTCTCTAGAAACTCAACAAGTTTCTCATACTAAAGATTTTCTATTCTCTACGAGTATAATAATCCAATTTATTCAAACACCTCCTTTAAATATGTATAAAATCCATCCATTTAAGTATTACATTTACCTATTGAAATATAGTATTTTCTAAATATAAAAACCTAAAAACTATATTTTTTCAAAGTGTGCATACTATCATCATGACATGATTGTGGTATTATTATGAAACCATGACATGAACTCCTTCCATCATAGACACCTCCATTCTATGAAACTATAATTTATGAAATATAACTTGAAACCTCTAGATTGTGTGGACTACACCCCATAAAACACATTGTGGTGAAAACCTTAGGATTTTATTTTGAATAACACACCATAGTATAACTCTTCTTAATGATGTACACACCATCCACAACTATAAAAAAAAATTAATAGTATCCTATAATATATTATTTATTATAGACCATGGATGGTTTCACTATGAGACATATTCTATGATTGATAATGAAAAAAAATCTTCTATATTAGATAATTATGACTCATCACCTCAGACAATAATGGAGAGTTTATTACATATTACTAAAATTATCATAGGTAAACTTCAAAGATCTTACACATCATTATAAATCTCTATTACTTTTCCTATTATTCTCAATATAAAAAAACTTCTGTTAGCTTCAAAAATATCTTACTCATCATTGGAAAGATCTTGAAAAACAATACAAAACACTAAAAAATATATTACATATCCTTGTGTAGTTAAACTCTTTTTCATTTTTCTAGTATGTAGGATATTACAAACCAAAAAAAGTCACATATGGAAAAAAATTACGTTTAGGAATTTTATGTTTTTTTTTCAGAACACATGATCTTACATATTATAATGTAGTTCAACACTTTTCCATATTTCAACATTATATGAGATATTATGAATCATCTAAATACCATAAGTATTACTTTAAAAATATTACATACCACTATGAGTGTTCAAAATTCTTAAAATTTCACCATCCGGGAAGATATTGTATATCATACATAGGATATAATTAAACAAATTATTATTTTTTAAAAATTGAAACTAAAATATATTATATATATTCCCAAATTTATATTACATATCACTTCATCATTTTAGTGTACCCTTAAAAATGATCTTATGAACACTTATATAACATATATAATTTTTCTTCATATCGGACTTTACAAATTTTTTAAACAAAGTCTTTTCAAAACCAAAATCCTATAATCTTAATCTGATACACTTCTAACCTTCATCTTACATATTCATTCATACTTTGTAAGATTGTTTTAAAGTTTCATTAATATCCTAAATGATGATAAAATCATATTCAACCTTATCTTTATTTTAGATATAGTAGTATGAATAAAACAACACTATCACCTACCATAATTCACTAGATCCATGTATCACACAAAATTCAATACTTTTATTTAAAACCAACTCTAACACCAATAATAACATGTGTTAAAAACATATCTCTAAACAATAATCAATATGTTTTCACAGAAATCCAACTCTATCACTAATCCTAAATTGGATGCTAATAATATCCCTCTTTGGATTTTTTTTCAACACTATCATGAATCTAATTCCAACGATATACCTCAAATGATCCATGAAAATTATACTTATAAATACTTTAAATCCTTGATTCTATCATTTCCCCCTTTGACATCAAATCCAAATAAAAAATTCCACAAAAATATAAAATATAAAATCCTTATAAAACCTTTTCCTTAGGAGAAAATGGCCTTTCTATTTATCTTCAATATTATTATCCCCCAATATTATTAATGTCAAGAAAAACAAACTCTAAACATTTTATACCTCTTTTTTCTTATTCTAAGAGTTTCAAAAAAGTGTTAATATCAATGGTTTCATAGAAATTTTATCATTTATTTCTAATGACAATATGAGAATAATCAATATATACTCACTCCCTTTAGAAATATAGTAATTGTATCAAATAAAAAGATACTAAGCTCCCCCTTTCTTAAAAAATGTTAAGGCTCCATTTATTTCCATCCAAATCTTCACTTGTTCATCAAAATTCTAGATTTAACTTTCATGGTTCAAAAACTCCTTCAATTATGGATGATTACTTAAAAATATTAGTGATTGATCTTACCACTTATTAATGAGCCATTAGTAAAAACCCTATGCCTAATGAGTCAAAATTTGGTGTAGGAAACAAGATATTAATTCAATAACAAAATTTTTGTATATTGCACTCATCTTCTTTCATAAGTTTCAAATAGACACAAAATTATGAATTTATCAAGAAACTCCCCCTATAATAACAATAAAACATTCAAAATATAATTATTGAATAAATGTTAAATAAAAAAATACATGATTCATTCCATACTAATTCTTTAAAAATTAGATCCACACACCAAACATATTTCTTTATTACTCTATCGAGTGTATTTCTTTGGTTGATGGGGGTACAAAATTTTGAATCTTTATATCATTATTCCCTTAGATTGCCTCATCTCCACTACCAAACATATAGTTGATATTCATGAAACTTCCTTACACAATAGAAACTACTATTATATACTGAGCTACATATATCTAAAACTATCTTTTCTATAACATCCCATTCTCTATTACTCAAAAAACTCCCCCATGTTTTCCTTAATAAAAATATTCAATTATCCATGAGTATAATGTATAAATTCATCTTACTGCCTTTTGAAAATCCAAGATAAATTCATTTATTTAATTCTTATATTCCCTTCCCAAAATATAGCATATTTAAAATATAGAAACCTACAAACTTGAGTTTTTATGGAGTGTCTCTACTATCACGAGATAATGATGAAACTATTATTAAACCACGAAATCAAACTATTTACTTTATATAAACTTCCACAACATGACACTATCCATTATAAACTCTAATCAATCACCACTCTCTCTTATGGATCACACCCCACAAAATATACCATGGATAAAAACTTTGTACTCTCATTTGACTGACACAACTTGATGTAACTCCTTTTCATTTTATAGTCTCTATCCATTTTTAGATTCATTTTCAATAATACACCAACATATAATATATATCATAAAATATGTATGGTTACATTATTAATAATATTCTATGATTCATAATGATAAATACTATTATGTATCAGACAATTCCAACTCATCACCTCAAATTGAAAAGGAATGTTTCGTATATATCACCAAAAAAATGTTATATATCATTCCAAGGATCTTATGTATCACTATGAATATTTGGTTCTATTTACTATCTCTCGATGTTTAAAAACATTTGTTAGATTCCATAATATCAAATATATAACAGGGAAAATCTTGAAAAATCTTGCGTACCACCAAAAAAATATTTTATGTATCCCTGTACTGTTAAACACTTTATAATTTAATAGTACCCTTATGAATCAACATTTCATAGAACCCTTATGCATCATATTGTACAAAAAATACTTTATGCATCTATATTTAATTGTACCCTTATCCCTGGATTAAACTTACATATCACTTCAACATTTCATATTAACCTTATGCATGTTCTTGTACACCCATACATAACATGGAAAAAAATATTTATGTTACTTCACAAATTTTTTAAACCTCACCCGATCATTATAAAAATCCTCTAGATTTTTTGCAAGAGTCCTATAGAAATCACGTTACAAGTTCTTTATGACTTTATAAGCTAATTTGAATGTTCCTTTATCAACCTTGATATTGAAAAACCCATCATCAACCACATATTCATTTAAGACATAAAAATATGATTATAAATAACTCCATTACCTGTAATATTTTACTAGATACATGGATTGTGCATACTTAATTTCTTTTGTTGACAACCGAATCTAACACACACACAAACATGTGTTTATAGTATATCAATCACCAAAAATCAACATTTTTTTACAATAAATACAACAAAAAATTTAGCCCTAAATTAGATTATAACAACTATATATAGGTCGTGCTATATATTGAAACTCGTAGTGTAATTATTAGTAATTTAAATACATCAAGGGATGGAAATTAGATATCATGTTCACACAATAAATAGTTTATAATATGGTTTTAACATCATTTTTAGGGAGTTATCTATAAATCAAGATTGAATATTAGAATCACTTCTATGGTTAAATTGGGGACCAACTGAACATGTACTATCTTATAATGGTTACCTAATTAATTGGTCTTTATATTATAAAAAAGAAAAAATATAAATTCAGTATGATTCCAAATATTTGAGTTACTATTATGGTGGATGAAATTCATGTATCTGGTACCAAGGATATACTTCCAATTTATGTGAATATTTTATTATTTTATATCATATAAAAGATATGCAATTTCAATTATATTATATTCCATGTACTAATTTTTTCTTTCAAAGGGGTTGATAACATGAGATGAGTTGAAAGTGATGAATTGATATTTTTGAATGTAAATATTAGTAAGGAAGAGTACATAAGTGAAGCATTAATGATTGTATCACGAGGAATAAAATTATTATATGATCAAGATCATATAAACACAACTTAGTCAATTTTTCAATTTGAATCTAATATAGATGAAGGGTATAATGAAAATTCCTTTGATGATGACCCTTTAATTGAGATGTCAGAATCATTTCATATTAGTCCCAAAGTAGATGATGTCTTGGATGTCAGCGGGGTCCCAAAGGGGGGAATTTGGATACTTTATAGAGGGGATAAATTCATTCAACTTGTAAATAAAGAAAATATTTGAATGAACAAGACTAATTTTTCTAATTATTCTTTATATACCATGTGTTTATTTATAATATTTTATTTTTACAATATTATTTAAATAATATAAATTAATTATTTATCTAGTTTTTCATAATGGATTTTTCACTTATTGATTCTACCAGTATCACGTAACATCATAGTAATGATGTTAAAATTTTCAAATGCTAGAAGGTGAATTACATATTGTAAGTGAAAAATAAAAGTGTGTGACGACATTATTATAAGTTTGTGATGTAGTTTCACTATTTTATCAAAAAAATGAAATGTTTATTTAATCTTCCTTATCACTTATAGATACATTTATATTAGAAAATAGTGGGATGAAATTCATAATAATGTATGTTTGAAAGGAATATAGAGTATTTTGGATTCTTCTTATGAAAAATCATCTTATGGATGTTGAGGGGAGATTAAAACCACACCCACCAAATATGTAGTCACACATAATAATCCAAGAAACCTATGGTGTTTTATCTAGACATCAATAGGAGGAAACATTTAAGGTACAATTTAATTGATATTGTTTTATTTTTAATTACATGTATTAATAAATTTCATTCATATTTGTTAATATTTAAAATAATAAAGGAATTTAGAAAATAAAAAAATGCATTAAAACCATCATACCACAATTGTATAGTAAGGATGGGGCATATTCTCTTGAAAAAAAATGGTCTTTATTTGAAAACTATACTAAATATTTTTTGTGACATGAAACAATCATGAAATTATGATTCATTCTTAATATATAGATTAAATAATAATAATTTCAAGACACTTCAATATAGCATCATGGGATATGGAAGGATTAACATGTATTTATAGAAAGAAAAATAGTATATAAAACAAAAAAGTATGGGAATCATATGTATGCACGAAATAATAAAAATTTAATTTAATTTAAAATAGCATTACATACAAATGGATACTTATTTTCTTATATTATTATCTTGTTTATATAAAATAATCATAATCTAATATAGTCTATGTACACATATTATCAGTTAATTTAAATCATCCAGAACAAAATTTCCACATTTGATGTGTAGGTTTTGGAGCATCACCATTAACAAAATTTGAGAAAAAAAGCATAAGAAGATACAAATGATAAAATATGGAAGTTATAGGAACTAGAAGATATTATAATAGGAAAATATAGTTAACAAGCTGATGCAATAAATCGTATAATTTGAAGGGATAAATGAAATAGATCATAAAATCATCACCCACACTACAAAAATTCTCAAAACCCCATTATTGAGGTGAGACATTCCCCTAAAAGGCCTACCTTTTACAAGGTAATTGATTTTGTCAATATAATTTATAATAAATGTGAATCGACTAATGAAACATTTTTTTTGCATTAAAATTATAGTGGGTGAAATTAGCTATTATTTTTTTCCATTAAAACCAACTTATTTCCTTTTTTTAAAAGGTCTAGTGCATAATAACTAAGGTGATATTATACATAATAAAAAACTTCTAAAAGATCATGTGTTAGTATTTAATCCTATTTCTCAAGATCTGACCATTGAACTACTTATTCCAAATGATGATATTACTATTAAAATTGGTAATTGTTATATTGAAACTTTCATAACTTTTATATTTAATCTTATAATGAAATACAATTAGAATAAGTAATTTTATTTCTAGTTTATTTTATATACAAAAACTTTTACAATTAATAAAAAAAATTATGAACTATGGTATTTTATTAAAAATAAGGAAATAAAATGGGAAACCAAACTTCAATTCAAGACAATATAGATGATCAAATAATATATTGAACATACCTAATATGTAAAATTTTACCCCACTAATTTCATTACTTTACTAGAATTACAATCTCATATAAATAGAATTTCCTAAAATAAAGTTATGAAATTCCTTAAATTTGAAGAGAAAATGTGTAGAGAGGTTACTATTGTCATTAATTTTCTTAAAAATGTAAACGAAATTATCAATCATGAATGGTTGAAAGTATAAGTTGTAAATTTATAATTGATGTACATTTTCATATTTTTCTATCCAATAATTTATTTACTATTTTAATTACATTTTAAAAATATTTATATTTTCTACGGTTGTATATATTACAACAATGAAAAGGGAAAACATTATTATTTTTTTCAATTTTTCTCTTATCAATTCTATATAAAAAAATAGAAATTGATCAAAATAAAATTGTACAATGAGTAAAATAAGTAGCCTCAATATATGAAATGAAACAATTAGATGACATACTATTCTGAATACCTATAATGAAGGTTAATATTATATACTCTAATTGTACACAATATATTTTCATTCCCTCCATTACTTTTTCCTTTTTAATTTTATATTTCCCAGTATATTCTTGTTGGTATTAGTTAGGAAACCCTAAAGATATTTATTTTTTAGATCAAATACATAGACTTCCATCCAATCAACCACACATGATTTCCCTTTTGAATTTTTAATAAACTATATTAAAAGTTTAACAAATAAAAACTATTAGAATAAATTTCTTCCACATCAGGATTTTAATGTGTGTTTTTTATAAATTGAAATAAAAAGTAAATATGGAACATCTTAATGTCAGTTTTATATCAAAATGACATTAAAAGGACTTAAGAATCATGTTTAATGTCAATGTTTTATGAAACTAACATTAAAGGTAATAATAATAATAAATTAATGATAGTTTTCTATAAAACCACAATTAAACATTTTTAAAATTAAACATAGGTATAGAGAAACTATCCTTTTACATATAATATTACATTATTTTAAGCATAATATAAAAAATCATATTATAATCCAAGGATCGTGAAGTCTAGTATCTTGGAAGACTGGGTACATAAAACTAAAAACGTGGGACTAAATAAAATTTTCATTATTTAATCTTCATAAAGAGATATTAACTTCCATTTTTTCATACATCTTCACAGTGTAACCTACGGATAACATGAAAAAAGGGGTGAACTAAAAATCAGAGTAAGGTAATAATAATAAGAATAGAGGTTTAGAACATGGGTTAGAAGGCATGAGATAATGAAAATAAAAGGCATGGAACATATGAAATCATAACATATAAACATGGGATAATATAAAAATGGATTCATGTTAATGTGTAATCAACATAAAACATGACACTATCACGATTCAAGGCTTTATGCACATAGAGGAGGAAAAGTCAATGTTAACCACCAAGACTGTTGCACATGGTACCATGAGTCAAGGATAACCACCAAGACCATTGCACATAACATCTCATGAGACTCAAATTTAACAAATGAATTGGAGTGATATCTGGTTACACCCAACTAAAAATTTTCATGAATATTATTTCCACATAAATAATTAAATATAATCAATCACACATAAACATATGAGTACCCAAGGAAATAAATTGGTATCATAATCACGTCATAAAGCATAATGAATGGAAATATCATTCAAGTATACATGAAAAAAATTTAGAAAAATCATGGAAATTCATAAGTTATAATAGGAATATATCATAATAATTGATTTCAAATTTATGTGATAAAATTTAAAAGAGTTTTTAAGAATCTTTAAAATTAAAAAAAATTGGTTTAGTGAAAATATAAAAGATCATTTAAAACAGAAAAGAGAATAATATTTTATATAAAACCAGAAGTAAAACAAAAATGTTTTCATGATAAAAAAGAGAGGTTTTATAAAAAATAATGGAGGCTTAATATATATGGTAGAGTTCACTAGAAATTTGGTACAAAATCAGGAAGTTCCATTAAAATAGGTTTTCTTATCAGGAAGTATTGAGGGAATCAATTAAAAGAATGTATATACCAAAAAGAGAATGATTAATGGATCTGGATACATGATATTGAACATAAAAATATAAATTATAATATGTACATAAACAGAATATAGGATCTCAATTGGGTAAAAAGAGAGTAAGAATAACCCAGAAGAATAGTGGAGGTTCGGGTAAAATCCATTACCTTAAGTCCAAAGGTGTTCTCCACTTAATATTAATGACATGAATAATAAAATTAGGTCAATTAATTAATAATTTGAGAACCGATTTTACATTTAATTGATTAATTATAACCTTTGTGTGCTCATTTATGGTCTTTTTGATGGGTTAGGTAGTTCAATTTCATTATATGGGTCCATTTGTTTCACGATCGATTTACTTATATACATAGATGTAAATTCATTTAAAATGAGGATGGTTGTCCATAATTGGAGTTATATTTAATTATTTAAAATCCATAAGGTTACGTGGTGGTAAATTTAATTTGGTTTCTTTGATTTAAGATGAATCATTATAGAAAACTTTAGTGATAACATTTTTGGTTAATTGGCTAGTTTTGATCACAATGAACACATTTTGATTTATAAATCAAAACCATGTGTGAAAAAAGATTCCAAAACCATATATGAGACATAATACCTATATTATAGTCTAGTTAAACCATGAAATTGGTTTCATGAACAGAATTTAAGACGGTAACGAAAATTGAAAACCCGTTGTCCTTGAATGTGGTAAATTAAGACATCTCAGATGGTGTTTTTACTACTAGTATAAAAGAAAGAAAAAGAAGAGATGATAATAACATATTCTATTATCATAAAAAATTACATTACATATTAGGTACAAGATTTTTCATAATATTTAGATGAGGATAGGTAATGATTGAAAATAAAAAAAAAGTAACTTGAAAGGAAGGTAAAAGATTTGAAAAGAGGAATTTACCTCTTGAATTAATCTTCCTTGAGAGCCTATTATAGTGACAGGATTTGGTCTTTTTAGCATACCAAGGGATTATAGACATATGGGAGGATCTTTGGAAGATATTTGACCATAATTTAGGCAAGGTACAAGGGTCGAGAGTAGGTAATAGAATAAGGGAGTGTGGGTGGTTTTTATAGTGGAGGGGAGGAGTATTTTTTTAATATTTTAATTATTAGATTATTATTTTTCCATAAGATAAGAAATAATGATGAATACATGACCAAAAATTTTAATATGTGCATGTGATTTCGAACCATTGGTTCTTACATTATCATAACATCTCCCATGACTCAATAATTAATGTATTTAACTTATTTGGAAAATTATTGTATTTCACTATTTATGAAAAATTCATGTATTTTAGAAAAATCCCAAAAATTCACCCAAACCATTTTTCAATGAGTAGAATAAAAAAATTAAATCCATTTTTCAAAACAATTTTATAAATATGATTAATTTAATTTTTAATTCAAATCATAATTTACTTGAAAAATACATATTTTGAAACTATAAATTATTTTATAATTCTTTCAAAAATTACATAAGGGAATATAAAATAAACTTAAAATGAGAAGAAATAAATTGTTAACTTATGAAAACCATTTATGAAAATACATTTTCTATTAAATTAATTAATTAATTTTTATTAATTATTTATGACTTACAAAAATAATAATACTTTTACTATGGTCTTATTATCACTTATAAGATGCCAAAATTTTATTTATACATTTAAGGGTGAGGTTACTATTCATAATGGTAGGTTACAATTAACCAAAATTAAGTTTGTTCCATCGGACTCCAAACATCTTACTGATAGTAACTGTTTGTGTCATATTTTCAAAATTCAAATCACAGAAGTAACAACATAATATTTAAAGGACACATAGTACTTATTAGCTCATTGAGTTATGATTTCATGTGATTATATGACATAATTATAAGAAAGTAACGTCCATTGAAAAAACATTGGGTTGTTAAATTCTTCCCCCGATATGAAATTTATCCCTAGATATTTCATTTTAAATTCAAATCCATAAACAAGTGAGGGTACTTTACCTTCATTGCTTACTACAATTCCCATGTTTCCTCTTCGTACTTATGGTTCTGCCATAATACTTTGACCAGGTCAGCAATAATGTTGTATAAAACCTTATCTCTATAATCCAAGATCTTCACTGGATACTCCTCATAAGAAATATCATTCTCCAACTATACCACCTCTTAAGAGAGTACATGGAAATGATTTGGTATGTACTTCCTTAAGAATAATTCATGGAAGACATTGTGTACTTTAGACATGGTAGGTGGAAGTGCTAGTCGATAGGCCACAACTCCAACACAATCCAGAATATCAAAGGGACAATGTTCTTGGTACTTAGCTTTCCTTTCTTCCCAAACCACATGACCTTTTTCCATAGAGATATAAATAGAAATACTAGATATCTAACTTTGAACTCAAGGTCTCATCGACAATTGTCTCCATAACTCTTTGGTCAACTTTGGACTACCTTGATGTGAAATTGAATGTTTTTCACTTTATCTACCATTTCTTCGACCATTTCAGGTCCTATCAGCTTACAATCACCAACTTCATCCTAATATGCCACTGTTCATCACCTTTTCCCATAATGGACTTCATATTGTGTCAGTCGGATTCTTGAGTGGAAACTATTGTTGTAAGAGAATTCGACCAGTGGAAGATGTTTGTTTTATCTTATATTGAAATAAAAATAATACACTCTCAACATATCTTCAGGTGTCAGAATTTTTCTCTCAGATTGGCCATCAGTTTGGGGATTATAGGATGTACTGAAGTTCAGTTCAGTGCATAGGCCATGTTGGATACTTTTCTAGAACTCCGAGGTTAATCTCAGATATCTATAAGATAGAATACATAGTGGTACACCGTGTAGACTTACCACCTCTTTGATATATATCATTGAGGGTTGATTCAATGAGAAGTCCTCTAGAATTGTGATAAAATGAGTTGTCTTTGTAATATGATCCAAAATGACCCATATAGCATTGTTTCCACTAGATGACCTCATAAGTCCAGTCACAATTTACATGGTGATGTTGTCCCACATCCATGTTAGTATGGGTAGTGGTTTTATCATTCTATTAGACTTTTTACTTTCATCATTAACTTTCTGACATACCAGACACTTTGAGTTATACTCATCAATCTCATTCTTTATACTGTCCCACAAAAAATTCTCTCGGAGATATTGATAAATCTTTTTCCTCCTTGGGTGAATTGAGAAGGTTGATCTATGTGAGTCATTAAAAAGATCCTTCTTTTTCTCTGAATCGTATGATACACATAATCATGACCCAAATCTTACCACTCCTTCCATATCAATCTTGAACTGAGAGGATTTATCATTTCTAATGTTCTGCACTGTTTTCTAAATTTCCACATCCATTCTTTGAGCATCCTTTATTTTCTACATGAGGGATGGTTGAGAAATAATTTGAGAAAGGATTGATTAAGTTACTCCCTTTATTATTCTCATGTCCATACTCTGTAAATCTACGAATATTGGATCCTTTTCAATCCTAATCATTGATAAAGATATAGGATCCTTTCTACTTAGAGAATCTTCCACCATATATTCCTTACTAGGATGGTAGTGGATTGAGAAGTTATAATCCTGGATGAGCTCTAACCATATTCGATGGTGAAAATTAAGTTATTTTTGTGTGAATATATTTTTGAGATTCTTGTGATCAGTATATATCTCTCACTTATCCCCATAGAGATAATGCCGCCAGATTTTTAACGTAAAGATCATATTTTCCAACTCCATATCATGTGTGGGTTAGTTTTGCTCATTGATTTTCAAATATCTTGAGGCTTAGACTTTCACTTTATTATTTTTCATTAGTACACATGCTATGCATTTGTTTGAATCATCACTATACACCACAAAGAGTTCTTCACTCTTTGGGAGTGTGAGTATTGGCTTAGTGATAAGCCTTTTTATAAACTCCATAAAGTATTCCTCACATTCTTGAGTCTAGAAGAACTTCACTCCCTTATGTTTCATCTTGTTCATCGGTTTTGAAAATCGTTATATGTTATTCAAAAATCAATGATAATACCCATCTAGACCATGGAAGCTATGGATCTCTATTACAGATGTTGGTCTCGTCCACTCTTTAATTGCTTTTGTATTGGAAGGGTCCACAAATATCTATTTTTTGGTGATAAAATGCCCCAAGAATGATACTTCCTCCATCAAAAACTCACCTTTACTATATTTTTCATATATTTTCTCCCTTCACAAAGTCTTTAGTGCAATATTAAAATTCTCTTCATGTTCCTCCTTGCTCTTGGAGTATATCATAATATCATCGATAAAGACAACCACAATTTTTTAGGTAATCTCTAATGAATTTTTTCATTAAATCCATAAAAATTGATAGAGTATTAGTGAGTATGAAGGGAATAACTATGAACTCATAGTTTCCATAGCACATTCGAAAGGCAGTCTTAGGAATATCTTCCTTCCTCAGCTTTAATTGGTGATATCCCAACCGAAGGTCCATCTTAGAGAAATAACAGGACCCACAAAGATGATCAAACAAGTCATCTTTCCGAGGAAGGGGATACTTGTTCTTTATCATGATTATATTGAGATGACGCAAATCAATGCAAAGGAGCATTGAACCATCATTCCTATTAATGAAAAGGACCAGCACATCCCATGGTGAAGCACTCAGGAAAATAAAACCATTCTCCAGATTCTCCTTTAATAGCCTTTTCACCTCTTCTCATTCTACATTTTCCATTCTATAATGTTTCTTTAATATAGGTAGGGATCCAGGAATACATTCAATTGATAACTCAACCTCTCGATCAGGTGAAGGACCAGACAACTCTTCTAGGAATATATCAGTTTAATCCCTCATGATGGGCATATCTTTGAGCATGATTTTCTCCGTTGTCTCAATATTTTGAGCTAGAAATTCTTGATCATAAAAAATTAATATCCATACATGATTCAATGATTATAAAAAAGATGCATCTTCCTCCACACACATTTATTGAATTGGAGGATGCTTTGGGATTTGATGATTGATCTCCCTATCCCGACAATTGATGTTGGATTTGTATAAAGATAACCAATCCATGCACAAGATAACATCAAACTCCACTAAAGGTATTATGAAAATATTTTCTCGGAGGTTCAGTCCAAAAAAATTTACCAAATAAGAGTAATAAACCTTGGATACAATAATTTCCCAATTCATTGTTCTCATAAATAACTTATCCTCCAAATTATGAGGCAGTGTTTGAATTTTTCTACTAAACTTGTAAGATATAAATGAATGCGTAGACCTAGAATAAAATAGTATTTTTGTTATTCTTGAATGAATAACTAGAATACCTTCCACCACATCATTATCTTGATTCACCTCAAAAATAGTGATAACATAAGGACTTCCTTGTTTCCTTGGAGGTTGTGGTTGATTGCCTCTGACAACCCTTGGCTTAGGGTAATTGTTTTCATAATTCACATGCTCCTTGCAATAATAACACTGCAACACTGGCAGAGTTTTTATCTAAACCTTCCATTCATCTACCAAATTATTAGTATTCTTCACATCCCTTCAAAAAAAATTAGCCAGATGTCCCATTCTTCCATATTTAAAGCGATTCTAGGTTCCCTTTAGGCAGTTCCCAGGAAGATTTTCCCACAATTTTGACACGTGGGATGTTAAATATTTTTTCCATCATAGGATTTACTTGTCGAACCACCCATATTAAACTCCATTTTACTCTTCTTATTATCGGGAACATGGGACCATTTCGAGTCTCTGGTCTCCATTTCAACCTTGAGGGCACAACGGACAATCTCTTCGTAAGAATCAAAGTCTCGAATCTTCAACACATTTCATAGACTCAACTTTAGTCCACTAAAGAATCAATCTAACATTCTTTAAATGTACATGAAAAATCCAAAAGAGTAACTTGAAATCCTTGTGATGTTTTAATCATATGGCCCAATATACTCATCATCCTTCTACTTGAGTCTGAGGAACTCCCTTTCCATCTTGAGGTAGAGGGTTCTAAGAAAATATTTATTGAATAACATTTTATTGAATTCCTCCCAAAACATGGAACCAATATCCTTATGGGACTTGGTATTCTTGATCAGTGTCCACCATTGATAATCTTACCCACCAAATGATAGACTTCCAGTATGAATTTCTCTTCTTTTGAGCCCTGGAGGACAGAGAATAACTTCTCAATAGTGTTAATCCACTATTCTGTGAGAAGGGTATCAGAAGATCCACTAAACATGGGAGTTATTTTTCGCATGAAGGATTAAATGAAAAAATACTATTTCCTCGGGGGAGGAAGGTGTTCCACATGATTAAATCTATTATTTATAACTTGATCTAGTTGATAAAGTATTGTCATTAAGTTTTTATAACCCAATCCCATCATATTTGGAACATAATTAAGGAAATCTTCACATCCCCTATCACATTAATTGTTGGAATGTGATATACTATTTCCCTCCATTATCTAATAAGAATAATGTACAATTATAGGGCTTGAATACATAACTATTGAGAATAAAAAGGAAACATTGAACATAAAAGGATAAACTTGTAAAGGAGAAGTGTATCCTAACATGTGATTCCCTATGATTAAATCTAGGTTATCCTTGATCTATTTCATAACTTATATTATTATGGACTCTTTTTTTGTTCCCTTAATTATGGTTTGTATGATGCTCATGAATTTTCAGAATAATATCGTCAGGGAGTGTCAAACCAAGAGTGTAGTAAGGGTCATTGTCGTGCACCAGTTCCCATTACAGTCTAGATCAAAGCAGTGTTTTCAGGTTTTACCCTTATATACATCTGTGCCAGATCCAGCTCTACCTATTTGTATCTAGACAGGGATGTATTTTCTTTATAAACCACTTACTCCGTACTTACCAAATTTTAGGGATGTTTTCTTATACTTTGTCTCATCCCTAATGTTCTTACCAATGTACTCTATTCATAATCTCAAAAAATAACTAGGACATCCTATAATACCAACAACAGCGATCCTAACCTTTTACACATAACATTACATGATTTTAAGCATAATAAAACATCATATTACAAGGCAAGAATCATGAATTATAGTATCTAGGAAGACCATGTACATAAAACTAAAAACATGGGTCTAAATAAAAAATTTATTTATTTAAACATCATAAAGAGATCCTAACTTCCATTGTGCTCATACCTCTTCATAGGGTAACCTGGGGATAACATGAACAAAGGGGTGAGCTAAAATCCCAATAAGGAAATAAGAATAAGAATAGAGCTTTAGCACATGGGTTAGAAGGCATGACATAATGAAAATAAAAGGCATGAAACATATGGAATCGTAACATATAAACATGGGTTCATATAAACATGGATTAATGGAAATATGGAAGAATAATAAACCATGACTTTACAATGATCCAAGTCTCATTTCACATAGAGGACCACAAGTCAAAGTTAACCACCAAGACCGTTGGACATGGTAGCATGAGTCAAGGCTAAACGCCAAGAATGTCGCACATAATGTCTAATGAGAGTCAAATTTACCCCATTAATTGGAGTGCTATCTGGGCGCACCCATAATAACATGTTCATGAATATGATTTCCATATATATAATCATACATTATCAATCACACATAAACATAAGGGTACCCACAGAAAAAAAATTGGTACCATAATCATGTCATAAAGCATAATGAATGGGCGTATCATACAAGTGTCCATAAAAAAGGAATTTGATCATGAATGGAAATTAATAAGTTATAATAGGAATATATCATATTAATTTATTCCAAATTGAAGTGATAAAATGTAAAAGAGTTTTTACAAAACATTAAAATTAAAACATTTTAGTGTGGTTTAATGAAAATATCATAGATCATTTAAAGTAGAAAAGGGCATAATATTTTATATACACCAATAATTAAACCAAAAATGTTTTAATTATAAAAATAGTTCTTTTATAAAAATTTTTTTTACTTAAAATAGATTTTATATTTCACTTGAAATTGGGTAAAAATTATGGAAGTTCCCTTAAAATAGGTTTTCTTATCGGGAAGTATCGAGGAGGGAATTACTTAAAATCATGTATATCCCCAAAAGCGGATGATTAATGGATCTGGATAAATGAGTTTTTATATATAAAAAATTATAATATTTACATAAACAGAATATAAGATTTCATTTGGGTAAAAAGAGTTTAAAATAACCTAAAAGAATAATAAAGGTATCGGTAAAATCCCTTACCTTATGTCTGAAGGTGTTGTCCACTTGATATTAATAACCTGGATAATAAAATTTGGTTTATTTATTAAAAATTAAGGAACCTATTTTACATGTAATTGATTTATTATAAACTTTTCATGTTCATTCGTGGAATTTTTTATGGGTTAGGAGGTTCAATTTCATTGTTCGGGTCGGTTTGTTTCATGATCAGTTTACTTATATACATGAATGGATAATCATGTAAAATGAGGATGGTTTTCCAGAATTGGAGATATATTTTATTATTTAACATAAATAAGGTTACATGGTTGTAAATTTATTTTTTTTACTTTCATTTATGTTGAATCGTTATAAAAAACTTTAGTGATAACCTTTTGGGTTAATTAGATGGTTTTGATCACAATGAACACATTTTGATTTTTAAATCAAAAACATTTGTACAAAAATATTATAGAACCATAGATGAGAAATAATACATATATTATAGTCCATTTCAACCATGAAATCGGTTTCATGACTATAATTGAAGATGTTAATGGAAATTGAAAACCCATCTTCCTTGAATGTGGTAAATTAACCCATCTCAGATGGTGATTTTACTACTAGTATAAAAGAAGGTTAAAGGATGGATGATAATAACTATTTGAATCCTCCTATCTTAATAATGTTTTATTGATCAAAAATCATATACATTATTTACAACTTTTTAATCCTATTTAATATGTATCAAATCATGTGTATAGATGGTTGGTTTCTTTATGCTTTAAATAACTCTATCCAATATCTTAATTGCTATAAATCATGTTTGATTATTGTAAAATATATTTTAATTTGTTTTTTAATGATTTTAATTGATATATGATTAAGTATAATCCATTATTTGAATTTCACTACTTAATTCTGTATACAGATATTTGGCCAAGTCTGAGCAAATGTGAGTTTGCCATCGATTTTGGTTTTCTGGAAAAGGACCCAGACACCGTGACCAAACACTGTGACCAAACACCGTGACCAGACACCATGACTAGACACTGTGACCAAGAAATCCTAAACTAGACATCGTGACCCAGACACCATGACCCAGACACCGTTAACCAAACACTGTGACCTAGACACCGTGACCCAGACACCATGATCTAGACCCCGTGACCTGACACCATAACTCGTTTTAGATCTATTAATGTCTCTGCCACTGGTTCATTTCTAAGACATCGTTCAAAGTTTGGAAAAAGATCAGACACTGTGATCCTAACACCACATATGGGACACTAGTTTCTGATCTCTATACCACCATGCCATCATAATTGTCTTATCGCTCAAAGGCAATGAAAGTGACACCATTTCATGGTGACACTGTTTCCAAGTGACATCATTTCTAGACAGACCGTGACACAATTATTTAAACTATTTTTTCATTTTCAATTTAATTTCTAATAGTCATATTTGAGTATTTTAAATGGACTAACATAATTAATATTTTTTTTGACATGTCACCTGATAGTATGAGGTACGAGGTGCAGAATAGATGCATCCTATCGACTCCAGCACATGCACTTCAAGAATAAAAATAAATGTGTGGTAGAGCAGCAGAAGCATGAGCATCCTTGGGGAAAGAACTGACATATGCAACAAAATAACTCTGAAGAACACACAAAGCATTCAAGAATCCAAAAACCTGGGATATCATAGATTCGAGTAAAGAACCTCATCGCAATAAAAACACCATGAAGAACACGATATAGAGCTAACTAGAAACCAGAAGCAACGATACTCTGTTTTTCGCAAGAGGACTTGATTCTTGCATCCACTTCATCCTAGAAGTATATAGCTTCATATAACAACACTCAGAGAACTTCTAACCTTATCTCATAACCTTTTCTCTATTGTGTATTTTTTTAGCTTTCGAGTAGTGTGTGTGTGTCAGTATTAAACCAAACATTGTCTCCTGCACTAAACTGAAAGATACAAGATATCCTTCCTCTCATATCTTTTTACACATGTTTACTCCCACAGATAAGTGTGGAACAGTTCCTTGTCTGACTTGTTAGCTTCTACCCCTGAAAAATGGTGCAAGAGGTCATGTGGACTGGATAGTATTGTGTGTTATTGTTTACCCTAATTTAGGGTGTCAATCATGTTTATTAATATAAACTGCATGGTGGTAGGTGATCACCAAGTGGAGTGGACTAGGTCTCGGCTTGATACTAGACCATTTGTTTTATATCTGTTGTGTTATTTAATTTAGTTTTCTTGGTTTTACTAAATAATTCAGAAATCAATAGATTCAATTTGATAGTTAATCTTAGACATAAGTTATAATTTCTTCCTTATTAAAATAGCTTCAAAAGTAATATAAATAACTCATATTGAGATTACTGAGAATTAATCAATCTTTAGAGAAGTTATTTGAAAATTCAAACTTTCATAACCGTACTACCATGATTAACTGAGCTGTATTTATTTTAATTGGGGAAACATTTATGAAAACTTTTCAAATAGAAATTTTTATAGATACACAATTCACTCTCTTCTTGTTTACTCTACTCTGACCAACATTTAGTATCAAAGGATTTTTGGTATTCATGATTAAGACTCTGTTTTTGATACTATTCAACTGTGATTTTAGTTGTACTTTAAGGATCTGTAAATTTCTATTAATTATAAATTTATAGCTCTTTCAATTTATTTATTTAATATATATAATAAACTAGAATGTGCTACAACAAACATACCACCATTATTTC
Organism: Viscum album; assembly: GCA_963277665.1. Taxonomy (NCBI): domain Eukaryota; kingdom Viridiplantae; phylum Streptophyta; class Magnoliopsida; order Santalales; family Viscaceae; genus Viscum; species Viscum album. The sequence goes on from OY728165.1 coordinate 282,734,623, forward strand.
ATGCAACCAATTATGACCAATGGAAAATAAAAATGAAATTTCGTTTAGAAAGTATGGGTTTTGAAACTTGGTCTTCAATTATAGATGATTATAATATTCTTGCTACTAATAGAATCACTTGGGATGACCCAAACTAGAATGCCTAGAATAACAATTGAAAATACATGAATGCTTTATATTTCTCCTTAGAAGATTAAGAATTTAACATAATTTCTCCTTGTAAAACTACCCATGAAATTTGGGAAACTTTTTCAGTTTCACATAAAGGAACTTATAGTGTGAAAGAAATGAGACTTAATAATTATACTATTAAATATGATAACATTAAAATGAAACATGATGATAATATTTCTGAAATGTATCTAAGAATAAAAAAATATCAACACAATGATTTCTCTAGGAATAGAAGTTACTACCAATGAAAAAATCATAAGGATTCTCAGATGCCTACCTGATAGATGGAGGGTAACATCTGTCTCTATTAGAGAGTCATGCGACATCAGTAAGTTACCTGTAAAAGAACTCATTGTGAAACTAATGATGTATGAAGAGGATCTGAAAGTCATCAAGGAAGATGAGGTTGAACCCAAAAAGAAATTAGTTTCATTTAAGACCACGACCTCTAAACACAAAGAAAAAAAGGGAAATTGGAAGTCTCTGTAGAAAGTTCTAGTAGTGAACAATCATCACCTGATAGTGATGAGGAGATGAATAAATTAGTCAGAAGGTTTAAGAGGTTTTAAAAAAATATGAAATTTTTCAGAAATCCTAACTTTAAAGAAAGATATGATCAAAAGGGAATCTAGATGAAATATTGGAGATGAAGTGACAAGTCAGATGAGATAGTATTCTATGAATGTAAGAGAAAGAGAAATGTAATGGCTGATTTTCCCAATCTCAGGTTAGAAAAGATATATGATGGAAAATATAGAAACTATAAAACTAAAATGGAATAAATGTAGAGTAATTCTGAGGACTGTTCAAGTGACTCAGAATATTCACATGAAGAGCAGGACTACAAATCCAATATGTGTTTTATGAAAAACACATCTAAGGTAACACTGGAATATCCTGTACACAATTCCTATTATGCACGAGCTGAAAGTGATTTTGAGAATATTTCTAATGATGAAATGTTTTAGTATTTAAATATGCTTTAAGAGACATTTAATGAACTAAAAGATAAATACAAGTCATTAAAAAACAGTATGCTCTTACCTCAACTTTTAAAGATGAACTTACTCTATAAAGAGAGAAAAATGATCAATTACTTAAAGAAAACAGTGAACTAAATCTATCTAATGAGAAATTGAAAAAGGAACTTGAAAGTTTTACTAATGGTAAAGATACTTTGGTACAAATTCTAGGTAAACAGATTGCTCCTAAATATATTACTGGTATAGTCTATCAACCTGGTAAAAGAAATTTTGGAAAAACCAATTTTGTTTCAAAATCTAGGATATACAGCTTTACTCCTAGCTCTAAAAAACCTTCTCCTAGTTCAAATCAGGATACACTCTCTAATGTTTCAAGTTTTTCTAGACCGAATATAGTTTATTTTTAAAGCACTTTACATAATGCTTATAGGAATCCTATGAGGCAGATTTGGTTTCTTAAAGCACTAGTCACTAATATTACTGGACCAAAACAAATATGGGTACCAAAATCTGTTTTTATTTGACTATTTTTTAGGAATGTTCCTTAAAGAGATCCTGTAAAAGCTTATGGTACTTGGATAGTGGGTGTTCAAGTCACATAAAATAGACTATTCATGCTTCATGAACATAATAAAAATTAAAGGTAGACATGTCAGAATGGTGACAATGAGAAGAGAAAAATAATTGGCCATGGCCAAATCGGTAACTCTAACTTAGTTTTAATTTCCAATGTACGTTTTGCCACTGGATTGAAATATAATCTAATTAGTATTTCACAACTATGTGATGATAAATTTCATGTTAAATTTGAAAATTATGCTTTCAATGTTTTTTATTCTAAAAATGAATTAGTGTTTTCTATATTGAGAAATTAAAATTTATAATCTATTGACATACAATCTTTAGTTTCTCAAAATGCTTCAGGTTTAAGTGCATTTCACAAAGAGACTTGGCTTTGGAATAGGAGGCTAGGACATTGTAATATTCACTCTCTCAGAAAGATGACTGGAAAAAGCTTGGTCAAAGACCTTCCCAAACATGAGTTTCCAAATAATAAAGTGTGTAATCCATGTCAAAAGGGAAAGCAACAAAAAAAATTCCATAAAAAAAAGAAAGAAGCGATAACTTCTCAACCTCTCAAACTGGTTCACATCGATTTGTTTGGACCATATAGGGTTTCTAGTTTAAATGGGAATCACTATGTTAATATTCTAGTAGTTGATTTTTTCTAGATATTCTAGGAGAATCTTTTTGGCTTAAAAAAGTGTAGCATGCTCTCATTTCACAAAATATGAGAAAACTGTAGACAATATTATAGGAATTAGAATTAAATCCTCAAGAAGTGATCATGGTCGTGAGATTAAAATCAAGATTTTTAATCCCTTTGCTCTCAAAATGGTTATAGTCATAATTTCTCTACCCATGGAACACCTCAACAAAATGGAGTTTTATAGACAAGAAATAAAACCTTACAAGAGACTACTAGAACCATGCTTAGTGAATATAACTTACCAATTTATTTTTGGGATGAAGCTGTAAATACAACATGCTATATTATTAATAGAGTGTTGATTATACCTATTCTTAAAAGAACTCCATATGAGTGATAAAACAATTGAAAACCCAAAGTAATATACTTCAATGTTTTTGGTTAAAAAATCTATATCCTTAATACAAAAGAAAATCTTAACAAATATGCATCCAAGAGTGATGAAGTAATATTTCTAGGATATTAAATCTCTAGTAATGCCTATAGAATGTTTAACAAAAGAACTAAATGTGTGGAAGAATCTATTCATGTTAAGTTTGATGAGACAGATCCACATGAGTGTAAGACCGCTCTAGGGAACCTGAAGGTTGATTTTTCAAATATGGACATCAATTAAATTTCCTCAAACCATTCTCTAATGGAATCTGTGAAAACTTTTACTTTGTAAAATTCTTCAGATTTAAGTCATAATGAACCCGAACATGTTGAAGAACCTCAAATCACTAGTCCATCTTTTTCTAGAGCTGTTAGAACCCTAAAGAACCATCCTTTAGATTTTGCGGTAGGATATTTAGATAAAGGAACTAAAAATAGAGACTATCTTAGAAATCAGGTTGAAAATCAAGTCTTCTTGTCATAACTTGAACCTAAAACCATTAAAGATGCTATCAATGATGAATTTTGGGTGATGTATACGCAACAAGAACTTAATCAGTTTGAAAGGAAGAAGGTTTGGAAACTTGTTGATAGAACTAAAGACACATTTATAATAGGCACTAAGTGGGTGTTTAGAAATAAGGTAGATGAAGATGGTAACATAGTTAGAAACAATGCTAGATTGGTTTCACAAAGATATAGTCAAGAAGAAGGAACTGACTATGAGGAAACCTTTTCACTAGTATCTGGACTTGAAGCCATTAGAATCCTTCTTGCTTATGTTGTACATATGAATTTCAATCCATATCAAATGGATGTTAAGATTGCCTTCCAAAATGGGTATATATCTGAGGATGTCTTTGTTGATCAACCCCCTGGTTTTATAAATCCTCATTTTCCAAATCATGTTTTTAAATTATCAAAAGCTTTATATGGTTTAAAACAATATCCAAGATCATGGTATGATAGATTAAGTACTTTTATTATTTCTAAATGTTTTAAAAAAGGTATAAATGATCTTAAAATTTTTATAAAACGAATTTAAAATGGTGTTTTAGTAGTTCAAATTTGTTTACATGATATTATCATTGGATCTTCAAAAAATTATTTATGTATTGAATTTTCTAAAATGATGGAAAACGAATTTTAAATGAGTTTAATGGGTGAAATAAAATTATTACTTGGATTTTAAATCTTTAAAAATAATGATGGAATTGTTTTAAATAATCAAAAATATACTATATATCTTCTAAAACGTTTTTCCTAGGATATCACTAAAAGTAGTGATACTCCAATTAGTTCTACTTGTAAGTTGGATCTTGATGAAGATGGAAAATATGTTGTTCAAACTACTTACCAAGGGATGATTGGAAGTTTACTCTACTTAACTTATAGTCGGCCTAGCATTATGTTTAGTGTATGTATGTGTACTCATTTTCAAGCAAACCCTAAGGAATCTCATTTAAATTTTGTTAAGAGAATTTTGAAATACCTCAAGAATACACCCAATCCAGGACTACTCTATCCTAGAGGACAATCATTTGAGTTAGTTAGCTTTTCAGATTCTGATTTTGGTGGTTTTAAGTTATATAGAAAAAATACCTCTAGAACATGTCACTTTTTAGGAAAGTCACTAGTATCATGGTGTAGTAAGAAACAAAATTATGTTTCATTATCCACTGCCGAAGCTAAATACGTAGCTGCTGGTAGTTTTTGTGCACAAATTTTGTTGATCAAACACACATTACTAGATTATAGATATCAATTCAAGCATGTACCTATAAATTGTGATAATAAAAGTGTTATTAACATCTCAAAAAAAATCCTTTTCCACACTCCAGGATAAAACATTTTTATGTAAGACATCACTTTTTGAGAGACCATTATCAAAAAAGAGGTATCACTTTTGAATTCATTAGAACAGAATATCAACTCGCTAATATATTCACCAGATAATTAAATTATGAAATAATATATTACATCATACATGATTTGGGAATGATAAATCTTAAGTAGTAAGTGTACTATTTCACAACTTACTATTTCACATTTTATAGATTCACAAGTCACTGTTTTAAGATTACTGTCTAAATCTAATAGTTATATAGTTTTACTGTCTTAAAAGTATCTAGTTAATGTTTAATGTCTCACATTTACTATCTCTCAGTTACTTTCTGGAATATACTGTTTCAAAAAATACGGTCACACCGTTTAGAAGTCACACATTAAATATGACACCTTAACAACTTGTTAAGGTATCACCATGAAAACCTGTTATGGTCTCATTATGAAAGTCTGTTCTAGTATCATCATAAATACACTTTTAATTTTAGCTATATATTATAACATTTATCACTGTAATTAATTATTTTATTCTTTTACTTTCTTTTACTTTTGATTTTTTGATGCTCGATATCCCTAAATGATAAAAACAAAAGAATTTTCACTCCTTTCTTCACCCGAGATCTCTTATCTCAAACCATAACCCCTCCATCAACCATTATCTCTCTCGAACCTTCGTTGATTGTCTAGAATGAAACGTCCATCCCCATTAACTTTTGAGAAGCACATATCAAAGAAGAAGATGAAAATTTCTCAGAAGATAGCACCCGAGGGTCCTTTAAATCTGAACCTGGTGGACAGAATAGTGGTACCCAAAAATGAAATCTTCCATAAATGGATTCTGTCAAGTAATTATTTAGTAATGAAAGTGTAGAAAGAGAAAGGATGACTGTATTGGTTCACAATGGGGACTAGGCTGATATATCCCAAGCTAGTGGCTCAATTTTATCAGTTTGTTCAATTCTCTTTTGATAAAGAAGATTATTTTGTTGTCAGAAGATGGATCAAAGGAAAAAGATGTACCTTTTCTTTGAGGTTATGTGTTGCATGACTAAGGATAACTCATGAGGGTATTCTTGAGGACAACTAGAGAGGTCCTCCTCCTCCAAATGATTTCTTTTTTTAGAATATTCCTTGAGAAGCATGACTGGTAATGAAACAAAGAGAAGAGATATAGCTATTGAGCTCGATAGTGAAACCAAAATTTTGTTTTTAGGTTTGTTCATAAAATGATTAGTCCAAGAAAAATAGATTTCACTACACTCAAGAATCACGATGTATTTTTGATACATCTTATGAAGAATGGACACACGATTAATCTATGAGAGTGTGTTATCCTTAATATGTGTGAGTTGATAAAATAATACCTCAAAGTTAACCTCCCTATTCTACTCAAGGTTAATCTCATCTATTCTTCATGCTAAATGGTTGGTTATACCAGATGAAGAAGTTATTAAGGACTATGAATTTTGTATCTCAAATTTTACAGTCAAAAGAATGAAAATCAGTTGGAATCCATGGATAAAAGAATGGGTATAGGATAATGACAGGGTTTATGAAAAGTTCAACCCAGTTGAGCATTCATCAAGACCTAAGAACATTTCTAATCCTAGTTTGGAACCAGATGAAATTATTGACAATCCTATTGAGGATGAAGAAGAAGTGGTTATTGAACCTATATGGGAAACTATCCTTGATAAAGAAGAATGTGGACCTCTTCCTCAAGACATAACTGAGAAGGAAGTACTTGTTCCTAAAGAAATTGTTGTTTTGGAAGAAGGAGAACCTTATTCTATAGAAGGGTCTTCTGTTAGTGTAAGGGAATAAGCTATTCTAGAAGAGCATTTATAAGAAGGTATTTTTCTTGAGAAAGAATCTGTTATTGAGGAACACTCTGAGTAACAATATGTTCCTAAGATAATCCCATTTGTTGATGAAACAATGGAGCAATCCTTTCAGTTGGATAGAAAAGAAATGGGTGAGGCTATTGGGGATGAAAATATGGAAATAGATCAATGAACTGAATCTCTTAGTCGTGTGAGAGATGCACTTGTTGAGGGGGAGAATCACCCTAATCAAGAAAGTGTTGAAGTGCCTAATCTTGTTGATCCAAGCACTATGGATACATGGTATAAATTCCATAGCTATTTTGATGTGAATGATTCCAAATAACCCTCAGTTAATGTTACAGACCTTTCTACTATATTTTAATTGAAATCACACTCTCATCTTATCTCTATAAAGGAACCCAAGCCTATCTCAGCTCTTATTCCTGAATCATCACAAGAACCTTTTACCTTAGTGAGTAAGGACGATTTTAAAGCCTTTGGAGATAACTTATTGGCTGGAGTTGAAAATCTAATTAATACTCAACCTAATCTGGTGACAAAATTAAGTGAATGAGATTATTACCTTCTATTAGAAAAGATTATATGGAAGATTCATACAAATATGCTTCATGAAAATTCAAGAGGACAGAATCGCGAACAAACCGCTAAGTGATAAAGTGAAGTCTCTCAGATGTATGGTTGAAGATATGTAGAGAGTGTTGAAATCAAGACCAGATCCAATTGCATATCCTATTGAGGGAGTTAGTGGTCAGATCCCACAGGAAGTTGTCTCCCTAATTCAACCTAATCCGACTTCCTTAGCTAACAAGGTGGCTGAAAGGAACCAGAAAATAGTTCAAAAAATGGATGAACATGTTATTGGTCTCAACAAGCTGACTAATGAGTATAAGTGATGTCTCTATAAAGTTCTGAATCATCTGAAGTCCCTTACTTCAACTGTTGTAGCTTCTTTTTCCTCTGGTAAGTCATCTCAACCCTCCTTGGATAGTGATTTTCTCAGAATGGTTATTAAGGAAGAAATTCAATCTCTGCTCAGGGGCTTTGACAATGAGTCTCTTTCTATGGTTGTCAATAATAGTGACAGAGTTTTTGATTTGCTAGGAATTCATTCCAAGATTTCAAATGATGCTCAGGAAGAAATCTCTAAGAAGTTATATTTCTACTTTAATAGGATTTTCTCTAAGAATGATATTACAAACCATTTCAAGTACCTTGTCAAAAATCTAAAAATCCCTCCTATCACTCAAGATTTCAAAAATCATGTTCAAAATCTGAAATATTTCACTCCACTGTTGGAAAAGTTCATGGAGATCAAATATGACTTTGAGAAAGCGATGCAGTATGGTGGTGATATTATTACTGACTTTATCAATCTATTAAGGCCTTATCTTCATGTGAAGAGCTCTACTATTATGGCTCCTGCAGCTGCACCCTTACGACCTGGTTTCCTACCTTATCATCCACTACCATTGCCTCTACCTCTATTTATTTCTCTCAGGCTTAGAGTCATATCAGACCTGTTGTCATTGACCAACAATTTCCTAGGTCTTCTACTACACCTACCTTGGCCCTTATATTTTTGAAGGACTCCCTCCCCCTTCTCTGTTAGTTGGTTCACTCCATTCTTCTATTTCTACCTCTGCTCTTATGGCTTCTCTTGATACTGTTACCAAGGGAAAAGAAAAGATATTCTATGCTGAGGAAAAGTGAACATTATCTCTTGATAGGGAAGTTTTTTGTATTTTTGTTGCTTACTGATTGTAATGGCACATATTTCTCAATCTATTGCACTATGAACATTTATTGTATCCTCTGTTATTTACTTCGTACTCTTTTTTTAATCCCAAAATGGGGAGAGACATGCACTCTAAAAGAACATTAAGAGAGTGACACATCCACTAAGAATAGATATATCACTCATATGATTTGTGATCATCAAAAGGGGGGAGATTGTTGGATTCCTCTGGTCTTAATCATGTTTTAATGATCACAAATCATATACATTCTATAAAACTTGTTAATCCTATTTAACCTATCTCAAATCATGTATATAGATGGTTGGTTTCATTATGATTTAAATAAACCTATCCAAGATCTTAATTTCTATAAATCCTGTTTGATCATTGTAAACTATATTTTAATTTGATTTGTAAAGAGTTTCCTTACTGAATAATTAAATTTTATCCTTTCTTTGAATATCACTGCTTAAGTATGTATATAGATATTTTTCTAAGTCTGAGAAACCAGGAGTCTACCACCGGTTCTGGTTTTTTGAGAAGGGACCCCGACACTATGACCATACACCGTGACCAGACACTGTGACCCAGACACTGTGAACCAGACACTGTGACATAGACACCGTGACCTAGACACTATGAATCAGACATCATGACCTAGAAACCTTGACCGAGACACCATGATCCAGACACCATGGCCAGACGCTGTAACCAGTTTCAGATATGTTGAAGTCTATAACACTAGTTCCTTGATAAGACATTGTTCGAAGTTTAAAAAATGATCTAACACTTTGATCTTAACACAGAGAACAAGGATACACCATTTCATGGTGACACTATTTCCAAGTGACACCGTTCCCAGATAGACTGTGACACCATTATTTAATCTATTTTGTTGTTTTCAATTTAATTGATCACTGTCATATTTGGGTCTTTTAAATGAACTAAAATAATTAATATTTATTTTCATACATCTCACATGATTGTATGTGGTATGAGGTGCAGAATACATGCATTATGTTAGCTCCAGCACATGCACTTCAAGAATAAAAAGTGAAGAGTGGTAGAGTAGCAGAAGCGCAGGAATCCTTGATAAAAGAACCGACACATTCAACAAAATACATCTGAAGAACACACTAAGCATTCAAGAATCCAAAAATATGGGGTATCATAGATCAGAGTCAATAACATCTTCCCAATACCAACTCCACAAAGAACATGATCCAGATCTAAGTGAAAACCAGAAGCACCATACTTGTGATACTCTGTTTTTTGCATGAGGACTCGATTGTTGCATCTGCTTCATCCTAGAAGTCTAAAGCTACATAGAATAATACTCAGAGCACTTTTAACCTAATCTCATCATCTTTTCCTTGTCGTGTATTGTTTTTATCTTACGATCAGTTTGTGTGTATTTGAATTAAATCACACACTGTCAACTGCACTAAACTGAAGGATACAAGATATTCTTCCTATCATATCTTTTTACACTTGTTTACTCCCACAGATAAGTGTAGAAGAGTTCCATGTGTGACCTATTAGATTATACCCACAAAGAACGATGGAAGAGTTTGTATGGCCTGAACATTCCCATGCACTGTTGTTTACCCCGATCCACGGTGTGGATCACGTTTATTAATATAAACTGCTTGGTGGTAGGTGATCACCATGTGAAGTGGACTAGGAGTTATCTTAAGACGGAACCACTTGTTTAAATCCTCTATGTTATTTAATTTAATTTTCTCTATTTTACTGTATAATTTATAAATCACTAGATTCACATTGATCGTTAATCTTGGAAAGAAGTTGTAATTGTTTTTCCTTATTAGAATAGCTTCATAAGTAATATCAATAACTCGTATTGAGATTACTGATAATTAATCAATCTTCATAGAAGTTATTTGAATAGTAAAAATTTCTTAACCGTATTACCTTGATTAAATGGGATGTATTTATTTTTATTGGGAGTTATTTTTAGAAAACATTTCAAACAAAATTTTTATAGATACTCAATTCAACCCCCTCTTGAGTACTCTACTCCAACCAACAATAACTTATTCCATTTTCATAAAAGAATTCCAGTACATATAAGGTACAAAAGTTTTCATAACATTTGGATGAGGAGAGATCAGTATATAAAAGTAAACAAAGGAACATTAAAGGAAGTTAAGAAAATTGAAAAGAGGAATTTACCTCTGGAAATAATCTTCCTTGAGAGCCTCTAAAGGTGAGAGGATTTGGTATTTTGAGGAGACCAAGGGATTATGGACATGGGGAGGATCTTGGGGATATATATGAGAATAATTTAGGCTAGGAACAAGGCTTGAAATGAGTGAAGAGAAGAGGGGAGTGTGGCTGGTTTTTATATTGGAGGGGAGGAGGGTTTTTTTAATATTTTAATCATTAGTTTATTATTTTTCCATAAGAGAAGAAATAGTGATGAATCCATGACCATAAAAAGTAATATGTGCATGTGATTTTAAACCAATGCTGCTTACATCAGAAAAACATCACCCATGACTCAATAATTAATGTATTTATCTTATTTTGTAAATTATTGCATTTCACTATTCATCAAAAATTCAAGTATTTCAGAAAAATCCCAAAAAATCACACTAACCATTTTTCAAAGTGTAGAATCCAAATATGAATTCCATTTTTCAAAAATAATTTATAAATATAATCAATTTAATTTTCAATTAAAATCATAATTTACTTTAAAAATATATATTTTAAAAGAATAACTGATTTTATAATTTTTTAAAAATTACATAAGGTCATATAAAATTATATTAAAACCAGAATACATAATATTGTAAATTTATGAACACATTTTAGGAAAAAAAATCTTTTTAATTAATTAATTAATTATAATTGATTATTTATCACTTAATAAAATACCAATACTTGTATTATGCTCATATTATCACTTATATGATGCCTACATTTTATTTATACATTTTAGTGTTACTTAACTATTCATAAGGATTAGTTACTATTCACAAAAAAAAATTATGTTTGTTCCATCGGACTCCAAATATCTTATTGATTGCAACCGTGTATGTCATATTTTTGAAATTCAAATCACAGAAGTGACAATATTATGTTTAAAGGTCACATAGTAATTAGTAGTTCATTGATTTGGGATTTCATGTGATTATATATCATAATTATTTCAAGTGAATTACCATTGATAAAACATCGGTGCGTTATAATAGGCATCCCAAAACCCTAACTTATTCAGCTCAATATTCATGAAACCATCATTCTCTCGACCATTAATGACACCCAACTAGGCTCGATCTTCACTTTCAGTCAATTTTCATAATTGTTCACATTGTTTCTCCTTAATCTTCTATCGTTCATCCTTCTTCCATGATCCTCAACTTTATTGGGTCCTTGAAACCCAGAATTCACTCAACCACCAACTACGTTTCATGTTTTTTATTTTTTCACTTTTATAATTCATTATTTTAAACATTTCTATTCAATATTGTAGTATTCACCCTGTTGCCACTAATTTTGAGTCTCTTAATTAGAATTTAGTATCTATTTTCCATGATTTTCCACCAAATTTTGTAATTTATTTATAATTTTTTAGGATAAATTAATTATCCATTAGTTCTAATTTTAATTCCTCCATTACATTGTCTATATGTATTTTATTTCCAATTATAATTTTGTTTGTTAAATTTTTTGTAATCTTATAGCTTTTTTATGATTATTGATTTTTTGGGACTGTAATTTTTTTGTCGTAGAATTTTTCATTTTAACCTTTTTTTTATTTGTAATATTTTTATCATTATAATTTTTTGGTTGTTGAAATCTTTTATTCTTCATTTTTTTCATTCATAAATGTTTTTTATCATTATAATTACATTTCATCAAATTTTTTGTTTCAACTTTGTTTCTATTTTTAAATTATTATTAAGATATAAATTATTTTTTAACCATTTTTTTATATTTAAATTATATTTTTATATATGATTATATGTTTTAATTATATTTGTTTATATATATGCTTAAAATTTTAAATTTATTACTATATCTATCTATTATATTTATATTTTATAGGTAATTAATGGATTGTAATTGGAAAAATTTACAAAGGACTACTAATGAAGATAAGAAATGGGTTGATATTTTCTTATTATTTTCTAAACAAAATCATGAAAAAATGAGATTTTATTCCCATGATTTAAATTTGTGAATGTTAGTAAATTATATTACCGATAAATTAAATAACTTTTGATTTTATTTTGTTTTAGTAATAATTATACATGTTGAATCTGACATGGTGGAATAAATAATAATTCAAGATCTAATAGAGATGAAAATTTTCTACATAAGACAGTGGATTGTCTTGAAGAATTAATTCATGATATAGGTATTGAAAACATTTACAAAACAAGTGTAGAACAACTATATAAAGATAATGAGACGCCACTATTCTTAGGGTACACTAAATTTATAGTATTTTTAGTAGTTTTGAGATTAGTTAAATTGAATGAAATATTTTGTTAGAGTGACAATGGTTTCATTAAATTTCATGAAATTTTAAAATAGATTCCTATAGAAGGTAACAGGTTTCCAGATTCCAATTATGAGACAAAAAATATTATTTCTAATGTGATTAGGGTGTAAAAATATACATTAATTCCCTAAAAAAAAGTTTGTATATATGAATAAATATTAAAGTTTATCAGAATATCTTAAATGTAGGGAATCATAATATAAAATTGATGAAAAATCCAACTGTGTTTCATTCTCATGAACATGCACCTGAAATCTGGCTAAAGAAATCACGTATCTTCCAATAATTGCTCATTTTAAGCATATCATTGAAAATTCAAATGATTCCAGGAGGACAAGATAATATATAAGTGAGAGAATATCTGATGGAAACATACACCACTCTGTTGATTCACCATGATTGAAAATATTTTATCACAATTTTTTTGATATTTGAAATTTATTTAGAAATATTATAATGGTTTTATAAAAATATATAATGAATCAATATCAATGTCTTGAATTCTAACATAGTTAACAGAACACTTTTTGGTTGTATACATCTTTTCCACACAAATATATATGAAGATGTATTTTTTTATTACAAACTTAATGATTTAAGGATTAAAACTTATCTACAAACAATGATAAAGGACATAAAGCCTATCTAATTTTAGAAGATCGGAATTCATATAGTCAATTAAAGAATGGGTGAAAAAAGTGGATATGGGACATCAATGATTTTTTTTTGAATGGATCTTCCTTATTAAAGATTAAAAAAATAATTTAATAGTTTTTAGGAGTTAAATTGTGCCCCACAACCATTTACAGTAGAAAAATATTATAAAAATTTGAAAAACATTGATGTTACAATTGTAAAGAAAGAATTTTCTAGTCATCAACCAAATACATGTATGAAACAAAACATTTTATTCAAGATACCTTATTGAAAATTATTGGACATAAAACATAACATTGATGTTTTTCATGTCCAAAAAATAGTTGTGAATGTCTCATTAGAAAAAATTTAATCATAAAAGGAATGAAATAATATGTATTGTAAGAAATAATGGACTTAATAACATGGTAATGTATCCGAAGTTAGCTCCCACAACGATAGGGAACAAAAAATATTTTTCTCTGGCTTGTCACACATTAAGAAAGAGTGGGAAGATAAATTTTTTTGAATGTATGCATGTTATTCATGTACCTTGTGGGTTTTTTTTCAAATGTTAAAAATTTTGCATCATTGAAGGATTGGAAGTTTATAAGTATGAAATATTTTGACTATAATGTATGGATCCAACCATGGATACTAGTTTCATTGTTTGAAATATTTCTGAAACCTATCAGAAAGGGTATAATTAGGTTGTGTAACTCTTTCAATTCAATTTCAGCAAATTCATAGATCCAAATTTGTTATAGGTGTTAGAGAATGAACATTTCCTTATACATATTCAATAAGAACTGTATTTTCCACCATATATTCTGATATAATGGTTCATGTGTTTATTCATTTTGGGTGAGAGATAAGAATATGTGGGATTTTTTTTGTTGGGTGTATTTTTTTGAAAGATATATGAAAATTTTAAAGTGATATTTTAAGAATCTGTATCAACCAGAAGTCTATATTAGTAAAAATATATATTATAAGAGGTAATTTATTTCGGTACTGATTATTTTTACAAAGTGGTGTATATTGGTCAGTCTATATCTCAACATTTGATAGTATATAGTGAAGGTAAAGGGATTCATGTCATAAAGGTAACATTAATTCCACATAATGAAGTGATGCATGCACATTTATATAGTTTGAATAACATTGATGATGTTCAATCATATATATCGTCACATATTGTTGGATTGAAGGTTTGATATCAGAGAAGAAATGAAAATTGGTTGATGAATGAATAAAAAATTACATTTATTTCATGGTTTAATGAAAAAACAATTTTTATTTATCTATATCAGAAATATTGAGATGGTTATCAGGGAAACCAAGTGTTAATGTGGTCATTTATAATGGTTTTGATATTAATGGTTACACATTACACCCCCAAAACTATGATGAGAAGAGTACCGTTCAAAATAGTGGAGTAATAGCTGTCACTGAATCACTACATTTTTCAAGTTCTAAATATAAACACCCAATTTCTACACCATCATTTTATATTGGAGTTTTTAGGACATATAGGGGATTAATTGTACTAAATTTTAGGTGTTGTCATTTAAGGGTACGTGGGTTGACAGTAATAGTGGTGTGAATTGTGATAAGTATGTATTTACACTTGTTGATTTTAAAATATTTTGTTACATGGAATAATCATTTATTATGGAGACACATGAAAAATAAATATGTTACGTTATTGACTCATCAAATGACGGGTGGTTCAATATTTTTATAGGGAAAATATTAATTTAGGTGATGATAATATCGATGATGTTCGATACATTTCTCAAATTTATCCATCTATTACATGATTACCTAATGATAACAATGTCAATCTTGTATAAATTGTCTATTAACATGAAATGATCATATATAAGGGATATTAGAAAACACTCCATTACAATCCTAATTAATCTTGTAATCTTTTTTTTTTGTGAAACCGACAGAGTTTAAAACATTATTTTTTAACTTTTATAATTAAATATATATATTTTTAACAATCCTATAGTTTTTATAATATTTTTTATAATCATTAGATTAAAATATTCATTTTTTAGTTGATATTTTTAACTTGTATCATTTTTTTGTCACTATTTGTTTTATATAATTAATTTTCAAGTATACACATTTATTCAATAAAATATCAATAATTTTCTTCCTATTATGAACAATAAAAATTTTACTTATGAAATCTATTTATTTTTCAACAAATACAGGTATATAAAGTTAAAAAATTATAAATGATGATCATTTCTGTCATTTTTTATTGATAACTTTAATATACATTAGTTTTATATACACATTGTTTTGTTAAAAAACCTAATGTTCAATGTTTTTATTATAAATAATCATTTTTTATTTATTACATTTATTTAATTTTAATCGAATGTAGGTACACATACTTTTTTTAAATTAACATAAATATTTCTAAATGAAGGACACCATGGTAGGGGAATCGAGGTATATATATTTTTTTCATATTAATATATATGTATAGTAATAAAATATTAAATTAAATTATTCTTATATTTCTTAAAATTATGTGAAAATATTCTTCTTATTCAGAGAGGATGTCACTTAAATATTGTATGCATGAGATTACATGTTTACCAAAAAAAGTCACTTGCACATAGAGAGAATATGGTGATAATTAACTTTTATGAGAATGACCACCCAATTAGCCCAAATTCCAAAAATGTTTAGGGTTTACCTGGCTATGTTTTTCCCTTGCAGGATAAGGTTTTCATTACTAAATTGGAGAACCATCAAATAGTGAAAGATATGTTATGGGTGTCCTTAATGGTAAAATTTACAAAATTATTTATTTAGGTCTCCAATGGTTTAAATATTATATATTTATTAGTATTTTATTTATAAAATTATTGATTAAATTTAAATTTCTAGAGAAAAAAGAAATTAAGAAAAAATTTCTAACTTTTACAGAAACAAGATGAATATATGTTTATATGAATCCGACAAGATTTTATATTTTTGGGATTAAAAAAAGTTTTTCTCTAGATAGTGGTTGAAGGTATTTATGGAATGTTTTTATTATTGGCTAAATATTTTAAATGAAAATTTTGTTTTCTTTGGTTTATTAATTAATATATTTATAATTATTTTTTAAAAATATATTTATTATAATTAAGGGTTTAACAAATTTAAGTATGTGAAATCTAATTTTCTTAACTAATTTTAGTTACTTTATAACTTATTTATTACTTCTTATATAACAGGTCTCTGATAAAACTCAACAAGAGAAATAGTCTCCCTATTTGTACCCTCGTACATTTTCATGTGGAGGGTATCCTTTATTACAGAATCAAATGATTGATGAAAATTTTATTGAGTTAAGAGCCAATTTAAGTAACGTATATAAAGATGTCCCACTTGATCCTCCATGTCCTCCCACTTTTCATGAAAATTAAAAAATAGAGATAATTCATCAATATTATTATTTAGTACATTTATCTCACTGATATTAAAGTTTAAAATATTACTATATGAATCCCTTTTGAAGAATATGAAATAAGGTAGATCTATTTCTCTAGGTTGGATGAATATTCATTCCATTTCTTTATGAAATCTGGAATACCCGAGCTACATTAGATGGTATTATGAGGGTATTAGTTTCAAAATTGTTTTAGGTCTCACCTTACTATGGAATCGATGATGGTAGAATATAATGAAGAAATCTATTCCTTGAAGGATGAGTTGTGAAGAATTAATGAGTTTATAATGCATAAAATTAAATAATTTCTATCAATTATGCTTACAAAAATGATGAGATAGACACAACCTACTTACCCAGATCAACCACCTCCACATTCAGGGATGACCATGTACTATGAGTTTCTTGTTGTGGATACTCATGTACATATTATATCATATGGAATTGTACATCATTTGGGAGATTATGTACATCATAAAATTCTATAGTCACATCATGTAGGAGTATTGGTACATGATAATATTAATCCAACTATTCAAGTTCCACTTCTTACTGAAGAGGTATCCAAATTTGGATATAGTATTGTCCATTTTTTATATAGGCCATTTTATATTTTCCATTAGGTGACATAGGAGGTATGTGTTGTTTTTTATTTTTTGTTTATCATTAAATTTCTAATTAGTTTTAATATTTTCTTAAACTTTATTTATATAGAAGTATATAAAATTTAAAAAAACGTATAAAGGAAAGAAATTTTTTTGGTTCCAGTACATTCAGATACTCCTCAAGAAGCAGATTGGGTAACAATGTTATCACCCATTTTTTCTATATTAGATCATTATTATACTTTTATAAAGGCTGATGATATATGTAGAATAGGTGATACATTAAATAATTTTTAAAATGGCGTGATGAATATTGAAAAGGTTCATTATATTAGTGTACAAGTGTTGTAGTTGTTTTCCATGTAGGTAAATTTTATTTTTTAATTTATTTTGATGAAGAAAATATCTATTATATTGACTTAATTAGTTACTTTTATAATTACTATTCTCCAAACTCATTTAATCCAATATTGTTTCATTTATATTTTGGGTTTTATAGACCCACAATACATTTCAACAAAGGTTAAATACTAAAAGAAATAATCCAAAATTGAATAAGTATCTAAAATATTAAAAAATATACAGATTACAGGTTAGTTTTTTCCATTCCTAGACTAGTGTGAACAAATATATAATTATGAAACACTATTAATTAGATTATTATCAAATTTTATATATTATAATTTAGTGTACATTGGATCTTATATGTATTTTTCTAAAATAATGCAAGGAATATTGATTATCCTCTTTATTAGGTGTTGTTCGAAAAGATTTAACCAGTTCTTAAAGAAGCGTGTTTTATTCTATTATTTGAATTTTTTAATATTATATTTATCAATTTATATTTATTTTGATTATTAATATTTAAAATTACCAAATTTTATGTATTATGTTCAACGGGAATCACTATTAAATAATGAAACCATAAAAAATTGAATATGTGAAATTTTAGGTATCTAACTCTTATATCAGCAAATTCATATTTTTTCTTATATACCTCATGTTTTTATTTTTTAAATATTGTTTCATACATGTAGTTTCATCATCAATAATGGGATTTTTAATGTGGATATGTTGTTTTATGATTTATTTATGAGATTATCATGACCATAACATCATTGTATTTTGAAGAGGTAAGTTTTATATAAAACTTATAATTTAAACAATTATGTTATTTTTTAAATTCATAACACATTATTTTTTATGTTTTTTATGATGTTTCTCTGCATAAATCAAACAACATGAAACACCGTAAAAATTTATTTTTGGAATATATTATAAGTTTGAATAATTTGGTGTTTTAGATTCATTTAGTTGTATATTGGTAAAAAATATTTTAAAATATCTCAATTATTTTTGTAATTGTTGTTCCATTTCGGCTTATTTTTCCAATTTTGGTTCTATATTTTGAGTTTTTAGGTGTGGGTTCATGTAATCTTTTTAATGTTTTATTAAATTTTTTAACATTCTATGTCATTTTTCTATAAAACTAACATCAATAGGTATTTGAATGCATTTCAACAATGACTATACCAAAAATTGATATTGAAATCCTTTTATGAGGACATCACAGATCAAATTTATAAAAATATAACAAGTAAATCCTATTATAAAGTCTTTAAATGTCAATTTTTAAAAAACCAATGTTGAAAGACGTATATATTATTCTTTCTGTAAGGGTTTACAATTCCATTTTTATAAACCGACATGAAAAGTTATACTTTCAATGTCGCTTTATAACCGATGTTGAAAGGTGAAAAAATGATGTTAGAGGTGTTCTTTCCAATAGTGAAATTTCAAATTTAATTTTTTTATTATGTTTTTATACAAATTATGTTTTCATAATGTTTTTTTACTTATCGTAAGGAACTTGGTGTGAGGATATAAAATGTGTGCAAGAAACCTGTGGATTTATATGGTTATTTTAGTATTAGTTTATATATAATAATATTTCACTGTCAAAATAAATATGAAATAAAATTACATATATTTATCAATGTTCCTACACTATTAAAAAAATTTATCACATTTATTGTCATTATTATGTGTGTAAATGTTTTAATGATATCATACTCTATCCATAAACTAGTATCCAGGAAGAGGTATTTTCCAAGTTATTATAATTTCATTTAAAATATTTTTTAACATTTTTTATCTATATTTTCTAGTAATATTTAGACTATTAATAGTCCAAATATTTAAAAGCTAAAGTATATTTATTTAAAAATGTGTGGGTTTATTACTTGGTGTCAAATTTTTTACAAACATCACGAAGATGTTGTTTCCAATATCGTTTGTAAAAAAAATTCATAATTCATGAAGTGGTAGTTTGTATACTATTTATTTAGATATTTTTTATCAATGACTATCATTATTAGTGTAATTTATTTTATTTATATGTGATTAAATTTTTTTTAAATGACCCAGATTATTCAATGCACTGTATAAGTAAATGAATAATATTAACTAAAATTGGGTACACTAATAGTGAAGGTATAATATTTTTAATAACTCTCATAGTTTTTATCAACATCAGTTACCATAGAAAGAATCATGAGTTTTTTATGTATGAAGATACCTATTGATCATATTAGTGATCAACATATATTAAAATTAACTAGACAAATAGACATGGTTATATATAAATGAACTCAAATTTCATGGTGAGGTGGTTGTAGTAAATAACAACTACCAGATAATTAAAGATGATATCTACCAACATAATTTATTTAAAGAATTGTTTTTTTAATTATTGATGTACTACTTTAATTGTAATTTTAATGTGCATTTTTTCAATTAATAAATGACATTTTAGTTAAAAACATGTGTTTCATGATTAAAACAATGGAAAAACTTTTGAATTGTCATGATACATAAGGGAAATGATTCATGGTTCATTAATGAGTAATAGGAATTAAACCCACATCAATCTGAGACATGATGTGATCAGTCAGACTGAATGTGCATTTTTTTATTAAAAAACATATTTTAGTTGAAAAAACACAACACATTCTACAAACCATGAAATGATACTCTGATTATCATGATACTTTAGGAAAATAGTTAATAATTATTTTATGACATGTAGTATTTAACTATATATTAAGGTGATGCATAGTATGGCTGATACAGCTGAAATTGTATTTTTTTAGTTTAAAAGTGATATTTCTTTTCAAATTGAACATCAAAAACCCAAAATAGATAAAAAAAAACATTAAAATTATCATGATACTTTATGAAAACGATCTATGATTCATTTTTAAATTTTAGAAAATAATCTCACAACAATGTGAAGCATGGCGTGGATAGTATTATAGTATGTGAGTGTTTTTAGTTAAAAAGTGATACTTTAGTATAAAATATTCTTAACACACTGAAAAATAGGAGAGATGATTAGATTTTCATGATAATTTAACAGAACTATCAATGAATCATTTTTGACCACTAATAATTAACCTCATGTCAATCCAACATAAGGTCTGAATAATATAACTGCAAGTGCATGTTTTTAGTTTAAAAGTGGCATTTTAGTTTAAAACACATGTCATATACTAAAAATAAAAAAGACTCACATGTATTGTTATGACACTTT
This sequence comes from Viscum album, assembly GCA_963277665.1. Classification (NCBI taxonomy): domain Eukaryota; kingdom Viridiplantae; phylum Streptophyta; class Magnoliopsida; order Santalales; family Viscaceae; genus Viscum; species Viscum album. Next base: position 282,755,683 of record OY728165.1, read on the forward strand.
AATAAAATGATACATGATTCATTTTTTACTAGTATATTTTATCCTCATATAAATCTAACACATGAAGTGGAAGGTATGTCTGAAAGTTCATGTTTTCAATTAAAAAGTGTCATTTTAGTTCAAACCATGTGACTCATAATCAAAACTAAGGAAACACACTTATATTATTTTGACACTTTATGAAATGATAGGTTCATTATTAATGTTTTATTGGAATTAATTTCACATCAATAATTTGCACATTATGAAGGGTATGACTGAAAGTGAGTGTTTTAAATTAGAAAGTATCAATTTTTCTCCAAAAATGCATCACATAATCCAAACCAACAAAACACAATTGAATTATCATGATAATGTATGAAAAGGATTGACAATTTATATCTGATGTATTTTATTACACCACATACAATTATTATTCATGTTTTGATCGGTATGAGTGAAATTGTGTGTTACCATTTAAAAATTAACATCTTAGTTCAAATTTCATGTCACGTACTCAAAATTTACAAAAAAACATGGATTTTTATAATACTTTAGGAAAATAATCAATAATTTTTTTTATGTATAAGTATTAACCTAATTTTAATTTGATACCTGTTGTGGTCGTTATGAGTGAATGAGTATATTGATGGTTAAAAAGTGACATTGATTTTAGTTCAAAACATGCATCACACACTCAAAACAAAGTAGTCATGCTTGGATTGTTGTTATACTTTACAATATGTTTTATTTTTCTATTATATTATGTTTTATTTATATATTATGTTTTTTCACTTTTTTATCAATTTCATTTCATTTTTATTTATGCACTACTGCATAATGTATAATTTTAATTTATTTAATTATTTAATATTACTAAAATATAAATTAATATTTATTACAGGTATACTTTTATTTTATATGGGGTTGGGTTGAACCATAGAGAAAGTATCTTATAAGTTGGATTCTTTTTGAGTTTGGAAGATTTAATTGTTTTTAAATAATTTTAAACATCGGATGTTATGGTTATTTGTCAAAATGATTTGATGTTAATTTATTTGTATTCAAATGGTTCAAGTTAACTATTTTTTTTATTATATGATAAAATTTAAATTTATGTAATATAATTTTATTTGACTACCTTTTTCTACTATAGTGTGTTGTTCAGGTAGTATCATATTAAAATAGATGAAATGGGGTTTATTATCACTAGTTTTAACATTGAAATAAGATTATTTTATTAGGGGAAAATCTAGAACTCATAAAGGACCTCTCTATTAGTGAAAAAACAAGAGACGATAAAAACATGTTTTTATAAGTACTAAAACTTGTGCTGATAAGGATAGAATTTATTACCACATTTTTAGTGCTCATAAACATCGAAGGCCAACAATAACACTTATGAAATTAAAACATTAAAAATGTTAATAAAAGTGATTATTAATGTGAAAAAAATCCATTTATGCAGTAGTGTTTCATAATAATGGCAATTAAATTGGACTAAATGCTAAAATAATTAAGAGTTTCATGGCATTGTAGGGATGTAATTGTAATATCCTAGCTTTGACTTGAAAATGAATTAGATTGTGATCACAATTTAGAAATTCTAAAATTTCATTTTATTTTTTTAGTTTCTATATTTATTTAATTATTCTTTGGTATAGTTTAATTATGTTTCATGTTAATGTTTAATGGGAAATTTTATTTTTTAAATATTACCGGAATAATAACCCTTTAAATAAAAATAGAAATTTCTTGTAAAAATAACTTAAAATTAAGGTTACATCAATGTATTATTTCTCAAAGTATAATGTTTTATTTAGTGGGTAAAATAGTTTTTTTATAACCCCATTTAATTATAGTGTTAAATAATATATATTTTTTGGTTATTTTGAAATTTTCCAAGTCTTAAAGTTTGAATTTGAGTTTTCAGGATTTTCCTTCAACTACACAGTTGGGGGAAACTAGGAAAATTAACTTTACTTAATGGAATTAAATTTCATTTTGGTGTTTCACGATTACTTCATGGTTCTGAAGGTTCAAATGGAATCCATTCAAGTGAATTTTATATATGGGGTGTCTTATAAAAAACAAGATCATGGTTTGTAAAACCGTTCAGGGAAACAATGAAAAGTAATGTAGCATGATTAAAGTGGGGAATACATGGTTTGTGCACATTTTAGTAAACTATGAGGACTTTAATGGTTGTAGTTGCAATCCATTACAAGAATCACAGTTAGATTTTGGTTTGGTAAACCTTGTGGACAAGCCATAAAATCCACCTAGATTCATTAAAATGATAATTTATTAATATTATTTCTTTGATTTTTAAGATTTTTAAACCTCATTTTGCTCATTTATGCCACAACCAACATGGGAGAGATGTTAAGGGAGTTCCTTCTTTCTTCTTACATCTAATAAATCCTCACAACCTTAATTACTAAGTGGTTTTGGAAGCTAAATTCCACCTTTTCCCTTTATTCTCCTTACCTTCCCCTTCATTATTTCATCTACGTAATATTTTATTATCCCCCAAGAACTATAATAAATATGAAGGATTAATTTTTCATTTTGGGTGATCTTACATAAGTTATTTGGTTTTCTAGGGTTTTTAGAGTCCATTCTATTTCATTGTTTGGCATTGACCATTAAACAAAAGTGGTTTTTTCTTGATTGGATTTTGTTTTTATATGCATTCATTTATCAAACAAGTCTTGAAATGCTGATAATTCTAAAATAATATCTACTAAAATTATATCAATATGAAATTCTATTCATGGGGTTGTAAAAACATTTCATTGACATTCATAGTTGGTATAAAGTGATTTTTTGGTTTACTAGTCCTTGAGGTTTCTAAATCAATTAATTATTGACACTATGTGTTTGAGAAAATTCCAAAGTGGCTCATTTTAAAAGAATTTCTTGATAAATATTTGTTTGATATTGTTTTTTTTCAAAGAAAAATAATCATAGTTTCAAGGAGTTGTATTCACAAATGGTTGTATTTATTTTCAAAAGGATTCATTGCAGGAGAGTTCTTGATTTAAAAATATAATGTTGTATTTTGTCATGTTTCTATGGAAATTTGATCTAAAAATAGATTCTAAAGAATTTTTTTATATTTTATCTTTTAAAGGATGATCAAATAACATGGCATCCCATGTTGGTTTCAATGGTTCATTTGTAATTTTTTAAAATATTTGTTTATGACTATTCTACCCTTATTTTAAGCCCTATTGGTTTTTATTATTCCTTATAAACATTTTTACCTTACATGGGATGAATTGAACTGATATGTGATGCTTAGATGAATGTGAAAAGGGGTATTTTATTCAGAGGGTTTTGGAGGTATGAATATATTTATGTGTTATGTTTTATTATTGATAAATGTGGTGATGACATGATAAACTTATTTCTCACCTCCATTTGATTGATTGTATGGGAAAACTATCCAAGTAAGTGAGAGATCTAGTTTTATACTACATTAGTTTCGATTATGAATTGGTGTCCCATAGTATAGATTATGTATTTGCTAGGGGAGATCACTAAAGACCTTGTGAGGGTGACTTGGGTGCTTATATATTTTAGGAATACAACATAAGTTGGTTGTTTATTCTATTGAGTATTTTTTTATGATTTTATTATGTTATGAACAATTGAGTTTTCCATGATATTATTTTATTGATGATCGTGTTTTCTTACTGATTCCCACTTTAAACTTTATTTCATCTGTTTTTTCTCTTCTGAGTATGCAACACCATTTTTGTGATCATCATGAATTCTTATTAGTCTTTTTTGATATTATGGTCCCTAATTGAGTTTATGTTTTGATGTTTCATGATTGGGTTTTTTAAGTTGTTTTCAAATGAGAATTTGAAAGAATGATTTCAAAGTAAAAAAGGAAAATGATTGTTCAATGTATTTGATTTTGAGAAATTATTTTGAAATATCTATAATAATTTAATTTTTTATATATAATGAAAAATATTTATTTTATGGTTAAAATTGTTTTATTTTATAAGTGGAGAACCATATTAGTTTATATAAAAGAAGTTATATTTTCTTTATATATAATATCATAAACCTTGGTTTTATTTGGGCCATATCATGTAGAAAAACATAATTTTAATATTAATTAAACTTACATTTTTGAAATGTTCTATAAAATGAATTTTATAGAATCTTTAGTGAAATATTATTAGGAATTTTTAAATAAAACCCTATATACACACTTATGTGAGTATGTAGCTTTTAGTTTTCGTACATGTACCCAGGTTATGGATTTATTATGGATTTGTTTTTCATGTTTCCTTGTTTATGTAAATTTTGGGATGTTGTGACCGACCATGGGTCACATGAATATGATTTCAAGATACTTCATGTTTTTTTTACTTTTGCGATATTGATGTATTGGAAAAAAATTACTCTTGTACTTAATCTATTAATTTTATAATATTTTGTTCTCATGTTGTACTAATGTTATAGTTTTCCTTTATGAGGTACCCTAATATGTATTGTGGCTGATATTGTTGTATTATTTATTTAAATGATAGCTTTGGTTATTAATTATTCCCCTTTAAATGTTTAGTTGGTTACATTATTTGGAACCATTTATTTTATTTACATGGGAGCCCAATATAAGGATTCAATATTATATATTTTTAGTTCTTTTTCACTACTTATTTATTCTTATCTAATAATTAAACCTTTTCCACTTTGTTATAGTGTGATTCCTTGGTGTTTTCCAGCAGGCCATGGTGATTAGGGACACACTTAGAATCATGTGGATGATCATTTTAAGGGATGTGTTGGGTCAAACCAGGACGGTTAGTTTCAAAAAGGTATTATTAAATCTACCTTATTATTTGGGTGTGCCATGGTTGTTTGAATATAGGATCATAAAAGATAATAAGGTGGGTCATGATTATTCTCATAATCATGGCCTCTCATGAGGAAACATGAGTTTACAAGGGTAGTTAATATTTGATATAGGAATTAAACTTTTATTTTTAATTATTTTGATAGATTTTCACCTAAGATGATAGATTTTTAATCCCCCTCTATGTTAATTAAGATAATTGGGGGACTTTATTGAGTTTTGGGGTGGAAATAGATGAAGAACCATATCTTGATGATTAACATTCATGGTATGATAAACCATATAAAGTTTGTACATATGGTTGTGAAATATTTATAAGGGTTATTAAATGGTTGGATCATAATTTTCCAAACCATGTGGCCAAACTCTGCATAGTTCTACATCCTTCTTAGAGTTTTTTTTTATTTTGAATCCATTAATTTTTTTAATTGACTATAATGATTTTTATTATTAATTTGAGGTTAATTAGAGGTATTTTTATGGAAATTGGTGTTATCAGGTGATGTTTTCATTAATGTTTCATGCCTTATGTTTTGGCCTTTCATTCTTAAAATCCCATTTTGTGTAGTAAAAAGAAGCTTCATAAAATATTTTGGCTCTAAAACAAGTATTTTAGTTGTTGTAAAATATCTTTTAGCCTCATGATGTGTTTTTAAGGGTGGCTAGTTTTATAATTATACTTAGGAAGTTCCCAAACTCCGTAAAAGTTAATTCTACAATTATCACCTCTACTATTTTTAGGGTCTTAGGCCCTTCCTTGAATCCTCTCTCATACAATCAACATAGGGTGTAACAATCCAAGATTTTATGATTTTTTTTCGAATAAATTTAATTTCTTTGATAGCTTACGTTACACACAACACCATGTTTTTAACAAATTGTGATGTATTATTAATTTTATTATTTAAATAAGAACATTATAACCTAGCCATTAAACTCGGATTTATGAATATAAATAACCAATTTTAAAATATTTTTCATAGTGGTAATATATACAAAAATCATATTAATAAAAAAAAGAAATAATTTTTTCATAAAGTCTTTAAATGCTTTGAAAAGACCATTTTCTAAAAAAATGATTTTATAAATTCTTCTAAACAATCAATAAAATAAATTTTTTCCTCCTTTATAAAATATGTGTGAAAAAATAAAATTCATATTTTAAATATAAATGTAATAATTATCTTGTAGTGATTTTTTGATAATTTTCTAAAAATATTTATTTTTTGATAAATTGTTAAAAATAAAAAAAAATTATTAAAAATTGTATTTTAATTTAAACGATTTACAAGATAAATTTTATTAAAATATGGTTTTAAAATAAAAATTATTTAAATTATATAATTAATAATTAAATATATCACATTTTAATCAATTTTATTTTGAATTTTGTTATAATTGTTTTTCAACTTTTCAATATTTTCTCATTGGAAAACCGTTTTTCCATCGCGTTTGCTGGATTAATCTTATATTAAATTATACAAATTTTGTGATTTGAATTTAATAAAATGGAATAAATTTTGTAATTGGAAAAATTTATATTATGTAATAAGTTTAAATTAATTTTTTTATGAATATTAATAAAGACAATAAAAATTATTTATCATGATTAAGATTAAAACAGGGTATTTCATGCTATATGTGCTTGTGTTAAAATTAATTTTCCACATACATGTAACGTTTATTTAATAAACATTATTTTATATTTATAATCATTTAGACCAAATTATCTAATACAGATCATTTTAATTTTATTCTTCAAGGATAAATTTCCTAGGTAAATAAAATGTTATAAGTTACTATGGTGAAAACCAAAATGGTAAAATTAAGCTGTATTAAAGGACAAGGAATAACATGTTTAAAAAATCTGTTTTTTGTGGTGGAGGTGTAGTTTGACCATATCATGACTCAAATACGTTATTTATCAATTTTTTAGGGTCTTGGAGTGAGATTGGTTTCCCATTATTAAATAGTTTTTCATATTTACGAAAATGTCACTCCTCCCCCATTATAAAATGCCACCACCTCCCCTCACTTCTCTACACATATTGAGAACCATTTCTTGAAAAAACCCTACAATATCACTCCAAAACATTCTTATACATGTTTTATAGAATATGGGAATCCAAAAAGTCCAACCTCATGGTCCTTAATAAGAGATACAAATGGGGTTTTCCCAAGTGATGGTAATTTTCCTCACTAAACTCTTTCCTTTTTTACTTCTTCTCAAACAAATTTCATTCATGTTTTATTAATTAAATTATAATAACACCAGTATATATCATACACTAAGATTTTATTATGTAATGTAATGAACTACATCTATCTCCTCTTCCATCAAATAGAAAATGAAAATGTCAATCATGTGTATGAAAAACTATTACCCCACGAACCGATGTTTTTCGTTTTCCAACACCCCCTCTCATGATTAGTCGTCACGATGAATTTAACATATTTATATGATAATTGTGATATTATTATACTTATAGAATTATAATATTAGTTATACATTTTAGATACCTTGCCCCCAATATCTACAAGTCATTGGTTACTTTATTATATTGGCACTAGATACAAACAATCACATCCCAAAGGACTGAATAATTTAGTAGTATTGGTAAACTAGATACATATTTGAAACTCAAATTAAATTTTAAAACATAAAATACACATGTAATTTTATTTTTAAACACCATTATTACCTTTATCATATCCTTGAATATCTATCAAACAATACTTCTTTGTATACCAGGGAAAATAAAACATAAGAAAGGGGTGCTTAAGATGGTGATTACTTTATTAAATTGGCACTCAATACAAATAATCACCTCCCAAAGGACCGAATAGTGTAGTAGCCTTGTTAAACTAGTTACATAATTTAAACTCAAAATAATTTTCAAAAATAAAAAACATAAATTATTTTCTTTTATAACACTATTATTCCCCTTAGAATATCCCTTCATATCTATTATAAAACACTTCCTGGTATCCTAGGGAAAATAAAACATAATAAAGGGGTAAGCTCAAATGCCCAGTAAGGATATGCGTATAGTAAAAGCTCTGAAAAATAAGGAATAATAAATATGGAAAGGTGAATAACTAAAACACATTCCATTTAATATATATAACGAGTATAATATTGAAGGAATAAATGATGTTCAAATAATTCGATATAAATAATAACATGATCTTGAAATTTTTCCCTATATATTCTAACTAATCGAATAATCACACGGAATATTAATGAATGAATTCATAATGATGGAATGCATAATTCTGAACATCATAAACATACTATCAAGGCTTCATTCCAAGAATTACTACAATCAATTAGTCATTCCCATACATCATACATAAATGGTTAATGCCTCATTCAAATACCCATGCTAGTTTCTTTCCTGAGACCTACTGATGCATCGAGGGGCTATAAAATTTTGGGCTCCACCTTACACTTAATAAGTCTAATGAATTTCTCATTTGAAAAGGGTAAAGCAATTTCATCATAAGCAGTCATGTTGAAATACTAACATATGAAATGTTAACACTAACGCTAATCAATAAATATTATAATCAAATTTCCAGATTAATATAGATAATGGTAATAAAATTGTACATCCTCAATAAAACTAATCATAACGCATCCAAAGAAATGGTAATAATGATTTATATACAACACATACTGATTTTATCATAAGTAAAATAAAGGGTTTATGTCATTGATTAATAGAAACACCATTAAAATTCCATTAAAAACATTTTTGAGGAGGATATCCCTTGCACATTGAAAATATCCTTTTAAAATAAAAATTTTAAAAAAAAAATTAAAATAATTTTATTTAAAAATATCCTTTGAAAACTTGTAGAATAATTTGTAAAACATTGACTGGTAATGAAAGTGTAAAATCTGATTCATAATGTACATGTTAAAATAATTATTCCTTTTACATTTTTGGTAAAATACAAATGAGACTTGTTTTGAAAATGACATCTAGATTCCTTTGAAAACATTGTGTAAAAAAATGCAAGAAAATTTATTTAATAAATATTTTGGAAAATGTTAGAAAGATAGATTTTTTTAGAAATCATGGATTTTTATGAAAACAGATTTTCGACCAAAGAGAGAAATTGAGTAAGATTTTCTAAAAACCATTTTCTCAATAATTTAAAGTACCAAAGAGTGGAAAATGGTACTATTAAATGAAAAATTTAATGAATAACCTTAAGATAAGAAAATAGATTTAGTTAAAGATATAAATATAAAATAATTCCCCAAGCGATACCTAAAAAAATAATCTCAAATAATGATGAGATTTGGAAATAAACCTTTACAACTTTGGTAACTTCTGAATCATCAGCCCCATAGAAAATAATCATCAAATGAAACCTAAAATATAATAAATATAAGGAGATTAGGGATACAAAATATCAAAAAATGGGATTTATATACACAACACAAATGAATAAGTGGTGAATATGGTGTATGTCTCATGGAAGTAAAATTAAGATGAGAAACCATTACCACTTTTTCAACTTCCTTCAAATGTGTTATAAACTCTGAAATAATAAATATTTTTTATTACACATCTATTACATAAACATATTAATATTTATTATACCACATATGATTTATTTATAATATTTTATCACTTTTTTTTATTAATCCTTTGTTAAAATCCCTATTTTTGGTGATAATTGATTCATTTTTCATATATGTTTTGGTTCGGTAATTTTGGTCCTTTTAATTTGATAATGGTTACATAATACCATGAATTTTAACCATTAATTAAATATAATATATATTTATTATATTTATTATATTTATAATCACTATATAACCATTGAATTTATTTTATACATTTGTAAACCATATATTTTCTATAATTTAGTTATTTTTAATATTACCCCCAACTTAACAGTTGGGTTTTAATTGTCATGTTTAAAGAATAATATTTCAATAGAGTGTCGTATTTTGTTTCAACCCAGTGTTTCTAAAATTAAATGATATCAAAGAGATTGAATTTACTTTAAAATAAATATATCATAAAGTCTTGGGGGGTTGTAGTTTTATTTAATCTTAGTGTTGTGTGTCATACACATTATCAAAAATGATGTTACTATATTAAAATATTGCCGTGTAACATTATACCTCCTTAAATAAATTGTATCCTCATAATTTATTTTTTATCTAAATAATAAATTGTTCGTAATTTGAAATTATTCTTTTGGAAATCCCACATAGTGACAAGGGTTTATAAAACGTCCTCTTGATAAGGGGTAATAGAATATTTGAATGCCATCAGGAATAATCACATATCTAGGTTTCCAGGTTTTAGAATATGGGTGGGAAGTGAATATATGGATATAGAAGAAAAAAATAATTCCCAAATAATGATGGAGAGTGGAATAGTTCATTGATCAAACGAAGTTAATTATTAAGTGAAAGTCAAGAAATATAAAACCATAAATTGTTGATGAGTAAATGATCCATTTTTTCATTGGAAATTAAGGTACCAGGAAATTTTTTTGATTTCAAGAAAATTTTCTTGGAGTTAAAGAATTATTTTACTGTAACACCCCAAGAATCCATGGTATGTTTTTCATTGAATAATACAGTAGCGTGTGTTGTACGTAACTTTGAGTTCTAACACATCACAACCAATCAAAGTAGTTGTTATGAATAATAATACCCACTTTTTGAAATTTTATCAATATTATCTTTCAAAATGGACTTCATTTTTGGGTTTTCAATATCTAAATTAGCTTAGAGTAAAGTTTTGGTATATTTCAAAAAACATTCCATTTTTGATGAATAGTGAAAAATACTAAATTTTAATTAAAAACAACTTTTTTAATAAAATAATTAAAAGTGATAAATTATAATATTGAGTGGTTTTTAAGAGTAATTAGATTATATTTTTACCATTTAATCCAATATTGGTTATTGGATGTAATTTCACATTTAAACTAGACATACGAAAGTATCAATCTTTTGATAGTTATTATTTCTTAAAACACGCTTTTTGTTTTGACAGTGGGAATTAATTTTAAATTTATTTCTGGAACTTCTATGTTTTGAATTTAGAAAAAAAGATTCCATATTTAGAATCAGGAGGTCTAAATTTTGTAAATAGGTAACTTTTATTTTTAGACATTTTGAATAATTACTTTGGTAAATATTTTATTTACCATGGTTAAAAGGTAAATATGGTAAATAAGGGTAAAAAAATAATATTATAATAATGATAAATTACCCTAACACGTGTTCTAACCCTATTGGATGATACATATCTGACCATGGGTATCCTTGGGTCAATTTTGGGACCCTATGGAGCCACTTGTAAGTGATAATGACACTTTATATTAATTAAGTTAAAGTAAATACAAAAATGACATAAGCATATATCTTTTAGTGAAACAATTTTTACATAAAGTTATATATGTTATTTTTTCAACTATAAATATTAATTAGAAATATAAAGTTATTTCCTATATAATGGTATTTTATTTATAATTTTTAGACATTTAATAATTTAATTTATTTACGACACAATGATGATGCAGTATTTTCCTTATTAAAGAAAGAAAGAAATAAATGGTATTATAAATGTTAAAATAAATATAATTTGATAGTTTTGATTCCATCCACGAATTTTCTAGGTTAATATGATATGTTAGGGTTGGTTAGATGAATTGTTTTCAAAGTAATAATGCTGGTATGAATTTAGTAAAAACAAAATACCAAGTAGTGTCAAAACTAACATAAAATAGTTTTTAAAACAAATATTATATTATTAATTAATATTTTACTTCTAAAAATCTAAGTTTTGTCCAAAAGACTTATATAATGATAGGTGAATCATTAATTAAAGACTTGGGGTTCTCTTGGAAGTATATAGTAATTTTATTAACCATATAATATAAAAATACAAAGATACTTGTTAAATGTCAAACTATTTAACTAAGAGTTAAACTTAAAAGATAAAGTTAATATAGTGACCCAAAACTATCTAAAACATATTGTTTGATTGTTTTTTGACCCATACCCACCTTATCCTTTAAATAATAAATTTTGGAGCTTTTAGAAACCAAAAATTATTTTATTATAGAATAATATTTCTAGTTTTTCCTAAGGTGCCTCTCACCCCTCTTATAAAATTGAACTCCACCTTCTCTCTAATTCACACCTTCAAAGCCATTTGGCTCGGCCAAAAACTGCCCAAATACCCTTTCAACTGTCCTAAATTCATCCTATAGGCATTACATTATTCAAAAATCCAACCTATGGATCCCTTTTGATCAAATTAAAAGGAAGAACCCGGAAAAGAGGTAAATATCTCACCACCTCTTTCAAGTTCATTTCTTCTTCCACATCCTTTTTCTTTGTTGTTTCCATTATAAAATAATAAATCCCGTATATTATATATACTATGATGTTATTATAAATATGGTATAGCCAAATTCATTATTCTATCCATCCTTTGAATGACATGTCACCATACGTGCGTACGGACGGATTACCGTCTCCACATCGTGGTGTAATTGTTATTCAATACATTATTATTTGGATGGGTATAATAATGAGGTGTAATTTATGTAAATAATAAATATAACATGATAATTATTCTGTATATATTATATAACATCCAATTATATATTATTTTAATATCAAAATAATGATATTGTCACTCGTGTGTACGTACGGATTACCGTCTCCACGAACATGATGAGATTCATTCCCCATCGTATCCATTCAAGACTAATTTTCATTAGATGATTAAAAAAATATGTTTAAATACTTAATATCATTCTGAATATTAATAATATAAATTCTATCAATAACAAACATTACTTATGTAAAAAATCATATAAAGGAAAATGAATCTTTTAACACCCGAAACAATGATAATACTAAGATATTATTAACAAAGAAATGTTAAAAGATCATATATGATATCATATTAATGTATATGATTCTTTTATAATTTAATAACAATTATTTTACCATTATATATGAGGTTAACCTACCCTCGACCCAGGAAAATTACAAGGTAAGGGTTAATTTCACAATCTCTTTATTATCTGAGGTTGTTTTTACGTAAGTATCTACTAGGACTTCTTTATCATCCACATCAATGTTTCTTAAAAATGTATTCCAAAACATTTTTACTATTTACTAGACTATGGGTTAAATTCATTTATACCCTTATTTGACTTTTTATAAAATGGTTTGAAGGGAATATTTCCATCATTTTCCAAACATGGTACCTTATGACCTTTTCAACAAAATTAAGGTAATAATGTTTTTTTAACTTATACGGCGGGTGCGGCTAAATTACACTGTTATAAAAATTTTGAAGCTTCCCTTACAAGCTTATCAGAATATTTTCAAATATTAATGTTTTCTTTTATAATTACGGGAATTTTAAATTATTTCAAAATAGAAAGAGATATTCCTCTAAAAAGATTTTGATTTCATCTTTGTCAACATCCTTTGATGGATTTTAAGTTTGTATGAAGTTGATTTATTATGATACAAAACTTCCATATTGTATTGAAGTTTTTGTGATATTTTTGAATGTGAATGTGTTATTTCATACCATTCAAGGTTTATGGATAAAGTATTGACATTTCTTATGCCATTTTTAATACGAATGTTTATTTTATGTTTAAACCTTTTCATATGAGGAATGCATTGGACTTAGTAAGTGACGGGTGGAGCCTGCTATATCTCCTCGATGAATCGATAGGTCTCATGAGAGAAACTACTATCTTGGCACAAGGCCTTCACAAAATATTATTTTTAGTCTTGGCATAAGGCCTTGACTATGTGGTTATGAAAGTCTGGCATTATGCATTCCACCATTATGAAAGTGGATATTGATATTGAATGTGATTATTCGACTAGTAGAATATCCATGTGAGTAAGTAAATTGGATTATTTTGATTTTATCTTTCCCATATTATGCTTAAGTTCAAGTTTAAAAGTCTTTTGTTTTAGTTTTATATATTTCCTTAAATGTTTATGCTTATTTATGAAAGTTTCCTCTATATTTTTATCCTTACTGAGCATCAAATCTCACCCCATTCTATGTTTTATTTTCCTAGGATGTGAAGAAGTATATTATGACTGACCTGCAGGGATAGTGTATGGGATCTTAGTGTTGTATATGGAAACAATGTTTTTGTAGTTTTTTATTTTATGATGTAATGTAAACCTTATAAATGTGTCTAGTACTTCCAAGGCTACTAAACTAATCGGTCTTTCAAGACTTGATCTTTTATTATCATGCTAAAGTTATGTAATAATGCATCGACTCTAGGTATCTAGGTTCGGGGCATTACAGTTTGTATCAGAGGAAGTTTAGTACAAACCTTGGAATCTAGATTTAGATAAACTCTGATTAGAGAACATATCCCTAAGATAGACTTTGAGGATTAGTATAGAATAACTTCATAGAATTTTGGTATTATAGAGATTTTTTGAGTTTTCTAAACAATACATCCCTGTCTGGATACAAGAAGGTAGAGTCGGCTCTAGCACAGATGTACCTAGGTGTAAAACCCAAAAACACCACTTTGAGATAGACTCGAATGGGAACTGGTGCACGACAACTAGCATTGGTGCACTCTTGGTTACGACACTCCTATGGGATATGTTTAGGATAATTCTTATTTTCTTTAAAAACCATTATGAAGGGTTTATGAGTATATACTTCCTCAAAGAAAACATTTTTATGATTATGAAATATATCCATAAACTGTTCAATTTATGTTAAGTATTTTACAAGTTTGGATTTATGTATTGTGACTCATAAACTAATCTAGTTTATGCCATTGTTTAGAAATGGCGGATAGTGGAAGGAATGTAAACCATATCAATGCACACACTCCATGTAGGGATTTCCATCCTACTCAAGATAATTATAATGGAGTTATTGATGCAACTGGTGCTGATCAGCTAATCACCATAATGGGACAACTCACTCAGGTTATGAATAATAACCTTACCCGTATGAAGCACCCTGATCCAAAACGTGGAGGATCAATATTAGATCACTTCATGAGGTAACAACCACCAACATTCAATGGGAGTACAAATCCATTGGTAGCTGATAAATGGATAAGTTATTTTGATAAAATATTTCATGCCTTGGGGAGTATCGAAAGGGAAAATGTTTTCATGGCAGTTTACCGCATCACTAGAGATGATGATCAATGGTCGTCATTGATTCAAAACACAAAGGAAGATGATGAAGTATCAAATATGGAATGGAGGTAGTTTAATGAAATTTATATAGAAAAAGACTTTCCTCATGACCATCAAGAAGATATGGAAAGATAATTTCTAAGTCTGAGGAAAAAGGAGGATGAGAATGTTGCAAAGTATAAAGCTAGTTTCACAAGGTTAGCGAGGCATGTAGAAGATTATATAAGTAACCCAAGAAGTATGATTGATCATTTATTTTATGGGTTAAAACTATTTCCCCGTCAAGAAGTAGTCTCACAATCCTTCTCGTCATATGATGAAATTGTCTTGTGTGCTATCAAGACAGAAAAATAATTATCTAAGTCTTATTACTTTAAAGTAATGAAAGAGAAGAAGAGATATGTTGAACACTCTAAACATGGAAATAAGGGGAAGAATGTAAAAGTTGAATATCCATCCTTAGTAAATGTGGGAAGAAACAGCTTGGTACTTGCATGAAGGGAATGGGAGTCTGTTATGATTATGGTGAAAAAGGCCACAAAGCTCGTGATTGAAAGTGTAAGAAAGAGGTTGTGGATATTGAATGCAACAATTGTAGAGAAAGGGGGAATTATGTAAATGAATGTCATAAGTGTCAGGAGAAATTACCTCAGAAAAGGCCAAGGGATCAAGGCCAAGATAATTCTATCACTACTGCTGAGGTTGAAGCTCTGAAAGATATAGTGTCAGGTAATTTAACGGTTTCCTCAAGTTTAGAAAATGCTTTACTGGATTTTGGACCATCTCATTGTTTCATATATTCCCATTTTTCTATAAAAAATAGATATTTCCGATTTTATTTAACAAGGGAGTTTTCATTCATAACATCTACGAGAAGTATCATTGCAACAATGTTTTGTGAATCAGTCCCCAATAGGTCATATAAATGTTCTTTATCTGCTGATCTCATCATCATACCCATGATTGAATTTGATAAAATCCTTGGTATGGATTGGCTTTCAGACCACGGTGTGAAAATTTATTGTATGAAAAAGGAGGTTACAATTTTTGATGATGATAAGGAGTACCTTATCTTTAGAGCAGAAATGTCACCACCTAATTCTTATCGAGATCTACACCAAGTAGCTCAACTAAATTCAGTAATTGGGGAGGAAGAGAATGAAATAACTGTGGGTGAGGAAAGGAATGTTAAAATAGATGATGTACCTATTATGAAAGAATATGTTGATGTGTTTCCAGAAGATTTACATGGACATCCTCCAGAAAGTAAAATTGAGTTTTCCATTGATTTAATTTCGGGTTTAAGGCCCATATCAAATACCCCATATAGAATGGCCACTGTGGAATTAGTTAAACTAAAAAAGCAACTAGAGGACTTCAGTAATAAAATATTTATTCACCCTAGTTTTTCTCCATGGGGAGCCCCTGTTCTTTTTATTATGAAGAAAGATGGATCTATGAGGTTATGCATTGATTACAGGGAGATCAATGTTATAAAAATAAAGAACAAGTATCCCCTACCTCACATTGATGATTTATTTGACCAAATTTATGGATCTTAATACTTTTCAAAAATTGACCTTTAATCTGGATATCATCAGTTGTGTGTGAAGAAGTAAGACATTTCGAAAGCATCATTTCGAACTAGTTACGCGCATTATGAGTTTACATTAATGCCTTTTGGATTGACTAATGCACCCTCTATCTCTACGTATCTAATGAATAGGGTTTTCAAGGAATATCATGATGAATTTGTAGTGGTATTTATTCATGATATCTTGGTATACTCCAAAATCTATGAAGATCATGAAAATCACTTGCGCATTATCCTGAAGACTCTTAGAAGACATGAATTATATGGGAAGTTTAGCATGTGTGAATTCTGGCATCAGGAGATTTCTTTTCTTGTCCATATTGTATCTAAGGATGGAATCTCTATTGATCATTCTAAGACAAGAGAAATCCAAGAATGGACAGCACCGACGAGTACAACTAAGGTACGTAGTTTTATTGGTTTAGTAGGTTATTATCGACGTTTCATCCAGAATTTTTCTCGGTTGACTAACCCATTAACAAAGCTCGCATGAAAAGGGGTAAAAAAAAATTGGACAAAAAAGTGTGAATAATATTTTGAAGAACTGAAGAGAATATTAGTCAATGCTCCTATATTGACTCTACCATCAGAGAATGATGGATTTTTTATTTATAGTGATGCTTCAAATAAAGGACTTGGTTGGGTCCTAATGTAGAATGATAGGGTTATTTCCTATGCATCACGATAGCTAAAAATTCATGAGAAAAACTATCCTACTCATGATATTGAGTTAGAAACTGTAATCTCTGCTTTAAAGATTTGGAGACACTATCTCTATGGTGAAAAATATGAGATATATACTGATCACAATAGTTTGAAGTACATTTCCTCACAGAAAGAACTCAACATGAGGCAAAGGTGATGGATTTAAGTACCAAAGGATTTTCATTGCATGATACACTACCACCCAGGGAAGGAAAATAAGGTGGAAGATGCTTTGAGCAGAAAATATCATGGAGTTTTGAACAAGATGAGAGTTGAAAAGGATCCAATATACATGGATCTAGTAAAGATGGATATGGGAATAATTATGGAATGTGAAACATCAATGCTTTTTAAAATGGTTGCCAAACCATATTTACTAGAAAGGATAAAGAGTTCTCATACCGGTGATAAAGAGTTTCAAAAAAAGATTAAAGTTGTGAATAATGGGAGATTGACTGACTTTGTATATGAAGATGGAATTTTAAAATTTGGGAAGAGATATTGTGTTCCCAATATACCTGATCTAAAAAGTTAATTGTTGGATGATGCTCAGAGTTCCAATATCTCTATACACCATGGTAGCACTAAGATGTATAGAGATTTTAAGGAACATTTTTGGAGGGACAATATGAAGAGGGAGATTGCTGATTTGGTGTCAAGATTTATGGTTTTTCAACAAGTGAAACTTGAAAGGAAACAGCCTAGAGGATTCATGCAACCTCTTACCATACCTGAGTGGAAATGGGATAATAATACAATGGACTTTGTCTTGGGACTACCAAAGACTCTTAAAAGGAACGATGCAATATTGGTCATTGTTGATCGTCTTACCATGTCAGTACATTTTATTTCTATAAGAGAAGATTTACCACTTGAACGTTTAGAAAGACTATATATTAATGAAGTTGTAAGACTTCATGGAGTACCACTATCGACTGTTTCTGATCATGATCCATGTTTTACATCAAGATTCTGGAAAAGTCTTGAGAAGGCCCTGGATATTGAACCTCATTTGAGCACTGCCTACCACCCCCAAACTGATGGAAAATCAGAACGGGCTATTCAAAACATATAATACATGTTGAGATCTTGCTCACTTGACTTTCAAGGTATGTGTGATCAATATTTACCTCTGGTAGAATTTTCAAAAAACAATAGCTTCCATTCAAGTATTCAGATGGCACCATATGAAGCGTTATGCAGAAAGATATGTCACACACCAAACTGTTGGGATGATGTTGGTGAAAGAAAACTCATAAGACTAGAAATTGCGGAGGAAATGATGTAAAAGTTGAAGGTAATCTAAAACCACATCAAGGAAGCTCAAAGTAGGCAGAAGAGCTATGCTAATAACTGAAGGAAGGATTTGGAATTTCTGGAAGGAGATCATGTTTTCTTGAAGGTATCTCCGTAGAAGGGTGTTATACATTTCTCTAAGATGGGTAAATTGGGTCCTAGGAACATCGGACCTTTCGAAATTTTGGAACAAATTGGGGCTGTAGCTTACCGTTTGGCAATGCCGCCAGGTCTCTCCAAAGTTCACGATGTGTTCCACGTATCAGTGTTGAGAAAATACATGCCTGAACCAACGCATGTACTCACCTATGAGGAATTAGAACTAGAACCTGATCTGTCTTATTGCAAAGAGCCTGTCAAGATTCTTGATACAAGAGAACAAGTTCTGAGAAACTGGACGACTTGTCTGATAAAAGTTCTATGGAGAAACCATAAGATAGAAGTGGCAACGTGGGAACCTGAGGAACTTATGATGAATAAAAACATGAGTCTTTTTATACAGTAATATTATAGAAATTTCCAGGCTGAAATATTTGAAGGAGGGGAGAATGTAACACCCCAAGATTCCGGAGTACACTTCCCTTTGAATAATACAGTAGCGTGTGTTGTACGTAACTTCAAGTTCTAACACACCATAACCAATCAAAGTAGTCGTTATGAATTATAATACCCAATTTATGAATTTTTATCAATTTTATCTTTCAAAATGGACTTCCTTTTTGGGTTCTGAATAAAAAAATTAGATTAGGGTGAATTTTTTGGTATTTTTCTAAAAACATTCAATTTTTGATGAATAGTGAAAAATACTAAATTATAATTAAAAACAACTTTTTAAACCAAAATAATTTATAGTGATAAATTATACAATTGAGTGGTTTTTAAGTATAATTAGATTATATTTTTACTATTTAATTCAATATTGGTAATTGGATGTAATTTCAAATTTAAATTGAACATAAGCAAGTATCAATCTTTTGGTAGTTATTATTTCTTAAAAACACACTTTTTGTTTTGACAACGGGATTTAATTTTAAATTAATTTCTACCACTTATGTGTTTTGAATATAGAAAAATGGATTCCATATTTAGAATTAGGAGGTCCAAAATATTTAAATAGGTAATTTTTATTTTTAAACATTTTGAATAATAACTTCGGTAAATATTTTATTTACCATGATTAAAGGGTAAATCTGGTAAATATGGGTAAATAAATAATATTATAATAATATTAAATTACCCTAAAATGTGTTCTAACCCTATTGGCTTATACATGTCCGACCATGGCCATCCTTGGGTCTATTCTGGGACCCTATGGAGCCACTTGTATGTGATAATGACACTTTATATTAATTAAGTTGAAGTAAATATAAAAATGACAGAAGCATATATCTTTTAATAAAACAATTTTTAAATAGGGTTATATATGTTATATCTTAAAATATAAATATTCATTAAAAATATATAATTATTTCCTACATAATGGTATTTTATTTATAATTTTTAGACATTAAATAATTAATTTTATTTATGAAACAATGATGATGCAGTATTTTCTTTATTAATGAAAGAATCAAATAAATAGTATTATAAATGTTAAAATAAATATAATTTGAGAGTTTTGATTCCATAAAAGAATTTTTTATGTTTATATGACATGTTATGGTTGTTTATATGAATTTTTTTCAAATTAATAATGCTTTTATGAATTTTGAAAAAACAAAATACCAAATAGTGTCAAAATTGATATAAAGGAGTTTTTAAAACAAATATTAAATTATTAATTGATATTCTATTCCTAAAAATATGATGTTTGGAAACAGGACTTATATAATGATATTTTTATCATTAATTAACCACTTGGGGTTCTTTTTAAAGTATATAGCATGTTTATTAACCATATAATATAAAAATACAAAGAGACATGGTAAATGTCAAACTATTTAACTAAGAGTTGAACCTATAAGATAAAGTTAATATAGTGACCCAAACCTGTCTAAAACCTATTGGATGAGTGTTTTTAGACCCATCCCCACCTTAGACTTTATGTAATCCATTTTTGAGCCATTAAAAACAGAAAAATATTTTATTATAAAATTATATTTCTACCTTTTCCTAAGGTTCCCCTCACCTCTCTTATAAAAAGGAACACACCCTTCTCTCTAATTCACACATTCAAATCCATTTGGGTCGGCCAAACCCTGCATAAATACCCTCTAAACTATAATACCTTCATCCTAGAGGACTTTCTTTTGTTATAAAGCCAACCTATGGAGACCTTTTGATCAAATCAAATGGAAGAACGCGAAGAAGAGGTAAATATCGCACCACCACTTTCAAGTTCCTTTCTTCTTCCACTTACTTTTTCGTTGTCGATTCCATAATAATATAATAACTACAGTATCTTCTATATAATTTGATGTTATTATAAATATGGTACAACAAAATTCATTATACTATCCATCCTTTGAATGACATGTCACCATACATGCGTACGTACGGATTACCGTCTCCACGTCGTGGTGTAATTGTTTTTCAATACATTATTATTTGGATGGGTATAATAATGATGTGTAATTAATGTAAATAATAAATATAACATGATAATTATTCTTTATATATGATATACCATTCAATTATATATTACTTTAATATCAAAAGAATGATATTGTCACTCGTGCGTACGTACGGATTACCGTCTCCACGAACATGATGAGATTCATTCCCCATCGTATCAATTCAACACTAATTTTCAATAGATGATTTAAAAAAATATATTTAAAGACTTAATATAATTATTAATGTCAATAAGATACATCCTATCTATAAAAAACATTACTTACATAGCAAATCATATAAAGGAAAACGAATCCGTTAACACCCGAAACAACGGTAACACTAAGATATTATTAACAAAGAAATGTTAAAAGATCATATATGATATCATATTAATGTATATTATTCTTGTATAATTTAATAACAATTATTTCCCCATTATACAGGAGGTTAACCTACCCTCAGCCAAGGAAAAGTACAAGGTAACGGTTAATTTCACAATCTCTTTATTATCTGAGGTTGTTTTTACATAAGTATCTACTGGGACTTCTTTATCATCCACATCAATGTTTCTTAAAAATGTATTCCAAAACATTTTTAATATTTACTATACTATGGGTTAAATTCATTTATATGCTTTCTTGACTTTTTACAAAATGTTTTTAAGAGAATCTTTCCGCTGTTTTCCAAACAAGGTAACTAATGACCTTTTCGACAAAATTAAGGTAAGAATGTTTTTTTAACTTATACGGTGGGTGCCGCTACGTTGTTATAACAACGTCGAATCTTCCCTTACAATCTTATAAGAATATTTACAAATATTAATGTTTTATTTTATAATTACGTGACTTTTAAATGATTTCAAAATAGAAAAAGATATTTCTCTAAAAATGTTTTGATTTCATCTATGTCAACATCCTTTAATGGATTTTAAGTTTGTATGAAGTTCATTTATTATGATACAAAACATCCATATTATATTGAAGTTTTTTTGATATGTTCGACTATGGATGTGTTATTTCATACCATTCACGGTTTATGGATAAAGTATTGACATTTTGTATGCAAGTTTTAATACGAATGTTTGTTTTATGTTTAAACCTTTTCATTTGAGGAATGCATTGGACTTAGTAAGTGACAGGTGGAGCCCGCTATAGCTCCTATATGCATCGGTATGTCTCATGAGACAAACTAGTGTCTTCTCACAAGGACTTGACAAAATCTTATTTGTAGTCTTAGCACAAGGCCTTTACTACGTGGTTATGAAAGTCTCGCATTATGCATTCCATCATTATGAAAGTGGATATTGATATTGCATTTGATTATTTGACTTGTAGAATATCCATTTGAGCAAGTACATTTAATTATTTTGATTTTATCATAGCCATATTATGCTGAAGTTCATATTTAAAAGGCTTTTGTTTTAGTTTTATACATTGCCTTAAATTTTTATGCTTATTTATGAAAGTTTCCACTATATTGTTATCCTTACTGAGCATCTGAGATCACCCCTTTCTATGTTTTATTTTCCCAGGATGAGAAGAAGTATATTATGACTGACCTATATGGATATTCTATGGGATCTTAGGGTTGTCTATGGAAACAATGTTGTCGTAGTTTTCCATTTTATAATGTAATGTAAACCTTATGAATGTATCTAGTACTTACAAGGCTACTAAACTAATCGGTCTTTCAAGACTTGATCTTTTGTGATCATGCCAATGTTGTGTAATAATCACTACAAGAAATCGGAGTATTTGAGACGCGTTATTTGTGACGGGATCCCGTCGCAAATGGCCATTTTCGACGGCATCCCCTCGCAAATAACCTGTCGCGAAAAACAGCGTCGCAATTAAAACTATTTGCGACGGTCCAGTCGCTAATAATATTAATAGCGACAGGAAAGATTACCGTCACAAATACTTCTCGGGTTCTTTTTAAAAAACCTATTTGAGACGGGCCTGTCGCAAATAACTTTTACCACGGGTATCTTTGCCCGTCGCAAATAGTTATTTCGAAATTACTATTGGCGTCGGGCCCATCGCAAATACCTTTTGCGAGGGGCTCCTATTCCCGCCGCAAATACCTTTTCAAAACACCCTATTTGCGACGGCACCGTCACAAATACCTTTTCCGACGAGCCTCTTTTCCCACCGCAAATAGTTATTTTGAAATAACTATTTGCGGCGGGCCCGACGCAAATACCTTTTGCGACGGGTCCTTATTCCCGTCGCAAATAAGTATAAAAAAATAAAAAAAATGAAATAATAATATAATAAAAATAATAATATTTTAATAATAATAATAAAATTATAATTCAATCAAATATCAAAATAAAAAATAATTCCAATATTTAAAACATTATAATTAATTATAATTTTAAATATATTTAAAATTCTAAATATAATAAAGTATAAATAATATTAAAAAATATTAACAATCATATTAATAATATAATATAAAATATATAATGTTATATAATATAATAATGTTATTATTACTATTAATATTTATGAAAATCTATTATTAATATTATTAAAATAATTAAAATATGAAAATTATCAATATTTGAAAATATATATATATATATATATATATAAGCATTAAGAAAATAATACTAATAATAAATCATAATTTCTTAAAATAATAAATCATAATTTTTTATTAATATGTGCGACAAAAAAGATATAAAAAATAATAAATTAGTAAAAGTAATATTATTATTATTAAAATAAAAAAACATTACAAAAATAATACAAATAATAAATAATAAACTATTAAAAATAAATATGAATTAAAAAATGCAACATTGACACAAATATAAAAAAGACAGAAACTATAAATATAAAATAATTCATATTTTTAATTTAAAAAACTTTATAACATCAAAATAAATCACTGGTCCGAAGGTGGGGGGGAGCTGGTCGCTGGTCCGAAGGAGGGGGAGAGATGGTCACTGGTCCAAAGGAGGGGGGGCTAGAGGATCTGGAGGAGCTGGTGGAGGAAACTCTATCCCTAATGCATATGTCAGACATCGCATGTACTACATCTGCTCTTAATGCTGCTGCTGCCACCGACTCATCTGATCCTCCTGCTCTTGCTACTGTCATCGGCACTCCTCCTCATGCTGCTCCTACTTCTAACGCATCTCCTCCTACTCCATACAGAGACTCTCTATCAGCTCAGTTTGTGATCGCAAATGATCCTATATTGTGATGCGGAAGATGATGCACAAGCTCCTCTCGAGCAGGACGCCGACATCACTTGCTAATTATTTTAATCACTTGCTAATTATTTTAATCACTTGCTAATTATTGTAATCACTTGCTAATTATTTTATTCACTAGCTAATTATTTTAATCACTTGCTAATTATTTTAATCACTTGGTAATTATTTTAATTCCTAATTATTTTAATTAAATCACTATTTATTTTATTTGATAATTATTTTAATTATTTGATAATTATTTTAATTATTTACTAATTATTTTAATTAATTATTTGAATTGAATCGCTATTTATTTTAATTATTTGATAATTATTTGAATAAATCTTATTAAATCGCTATTTATTTTAATTGCTAATTATTTTAATTATTTTCTAATTATTTTAATTATTTCTAATTATTTTAATTATTTGAATTAAATCCCTATTTAGTTTAATTATTTGCTAATTATTTGCATAAATTTAATTTTTTGAATAAATCTATTTTAATTATTTGTAAATTTCTAATTAAATCTAATTATTACCAAATAAATATCCTCCGGGAGTGTCAAACCAAGAGTGCAGCAAGGCCCGTTTTCGTGTACTAGGATACCCCGGGTTAAGCTTGAAACTCCTTGTCAGAGTTTTCACTCCTAGGTACAGCTGTGCCAGAGCCACCTCTACTTGTTCGTATCCAGACAAGGATTTATTTGATTGATAAACCAAAAACTATATTAATTATACCGAATTAATTATTACTAGTCATTTATAATTATTTATAACAATATCATTTTATTTATGAAACTAAATATAAATAATAAATTAATTTAAATCTAATTTTATTAGAACAACAATTAAAATTAATAAAAAACAGTCAAATAAATATAAAATTAAATAAAATGTAAATATCCTTGAAATCTTGAAGCTATGGACCCCTTTGATTGCCTTCCGACGGTCTCGCAAAAAGAATCGAAAATTTTTTTTTGCTTAAAACTAAAACGTCAAGAATAAGAGAGGAGAGGAAGAAGATTTGATAGTTTTGAAAACTGAAATAGATGGGGGTACATATATGTTGGCATATTTGCGACGGGTTACCCATCACAAATACCTCTATTTATTATGGGTCTCGTCGCAAATGCTTGTCGCCCGCATTAATTACGGTCTGCGGTTAAAAAGGCTTTTGCGACGGGAACCATCGCAAATACTTACCTGCCGACATAACATTAGCGACGGGTGGAGTTTCCTATCAAAAATACCCTAACGAGGTAAATAATATTTGTGAAGATATTATTTGTGATGGGTACCCGTCACAAATACTGCTGTTTGCAATGGGTACCCATCGCAAATTCCTGTCGCCCGCATTAATTACGGTATTTGTTTAAAAAGGATTTTGCGATGGTAACCTTCACAAATTGTAACTCCCCGACCCCAGTTACCTAGAGTCGGTGCATTATTACATAACATTGGCATGATCACAAGAAAGGTCAAATCTCAAAAGACCGATAGGTTTAGTAGCCTTGGAAACACTAGATATATTCATAAGTCTTACATTACATCATAAAAATGAAAACTACAACAACATCTTTTCTTCATATTCCACACTCATATCCCCACATAGTATCCCTGCAGGTCATTCATAATTTACTTCTTCACTTCCTGGGAAAAATAAAACATAGAAAATGGGTGAGCTCAAATGCCGAGTAAAGATAACAATATAGCGGAAACTTTCATAAATAAGAATAAACATTTAAGGCAATGTATAACTTAAAACAAAAGCCTTTTAAACTTGAACTTCAATATAGTATGGAAAAAATAAAATGTAATAATTCCATTTAATTATTCACATGGATATTCTACTAATCGAATAATCACATGCAATATCAATTACCACTTTCATAATGATGGAATTCATAATGCCAGACTATCATAACCACATAGCCAAGGCCTCGTGCCAAGACTACAAATAAGATTTTGTCAAGGCCTTGTTCCAAGACACTAGTTTGTCTCATGAGACGTACCTATGCATCAAGGAGCTATAGCGAGCTCCACCCGTCACATATTAAGTCCAATTCATTCCCATATGAAAAGCTTTAAACATAACATAAACATTCGTATTAAAACTAGTATACGAAATTTCAATACTTTCACCATAAACTATGAATGGTATAAAAATAGTACATCCATATTCAAACATATCACAAAACCTTCAATACAATATAGAAGTTTTGTATCATAATAAATCAACTTCAAATAAATGTAAAATCCATCAAAGGATGTTGACATAGATGAAATCAAAACAATTTTTAGTGAAATATCTCTTTCTATTTTCAAATCATTTAAGAGTCATATATTTATAAAATAAAACATTTTCTTTGAAAATATTCTTATAAGCTTGTAAGGGAAGCTTCGATGATTTTATAATGGTGGAAAATAACCGCACCCACCGTTTAAGTTAAAAAAACATTCTTACCTTAATTCTGTCGAAAAGGTTAAAAAGCACCTTATTTGGAAAACGATGAAAATATTCCTTTATAAACCACTTATAAAAAGTCAAAAAATGGTATAAATGACTTTAACCCATATTCATGTAAATAGTAAAAATATTTTGAAATACATTTTTAAGAAACATGGATGTGGATGATAAAGAGATCCCATTAGATTATTACGTAAAAACAACCTCGGATAATGAAGAGATTGTTAAATAAACCCTTACCTTGTACTTTTCCTTGGCTGGGGTAGGTTAACCTCCTGTATAAGGGTGAAATAATTGTTATTAAATTATACAGGAATCATATACATTAATATGATATCATATATGATCTTATAACATTGATTTGTTAATAATATCTTAGTATTATTGTTGTTTCGGGTGTTAACTTACTCGTTTTCTTTTATATGTTTTGTTACGTAAGATATGTTTGTAATGGATAGGTTGTATCTTAATCATTTCCAGAATGATATCAAGTCCTTATATACTTTTATTAATCATCAAATGAGAATTATACTTGAATGGATACGATGGAGAATGAATCTCATCGCGTTCGTGGAGATGGTAGTCCGTACGTACGCACGAGCGACAATATAATTCTTTTGATATTAAAATAATATATAAATGGATGCTATATCATATATACAGAATAATTAACATGTTATATTTATTATTTACATGAGTTACACATCATTATTATACCCATCCAAATAATAATATATTGAATAACAATTACACCACGACGTGGAGACGGTAAGCCGTACGTACGCACGTATGGTGACATGTTATTCAAAGGGTGGATAGAATACTGAATATGGTTGTAACATATTTATAATAACATCAAAGTATATATATGATACTAGATTTATTATTTTAGAATGGTAATAACAAAGAAAGAAGAAGTGGAAGAAGAAAGGAACTTGGAAAAGGGTGGTGAAATCATTATCTCTTCTTCGGGTTCTTCTTTTTGATTTGATCAAAAGGGCTCCTTAGGTTGGCTTTATGATCAAAATAAGGCCTCTAGGTTGTATTGAGGGAAGTTGGGAGAGTATTTGGGCAGATTTTGGCCGAATCAAAAGGCTTTAATGGTGTAAAGAAATGAGAAGGAGGAGTGCCCTTTTATAAGAGGGCTGAGGGGCACCTTTGGAAAAGCTAGAAATATTAATTTATAATAAATTAATATTCGGTTTCTAATGGCTCCAAAGTTGATTATTCAAAGGTTAATGTGGGTATAGGTCGAAAACCACTCAACCAATATAATTTAGACAGGTTTGGGTACATATATTGACCTTATCTTTAAGTATTAACTCTAAGTTAATTAGTTTCACTTTTACAATATCTCTTTGTGTTTTTATATTATATGGTTAATAAACTTACTATATACATCCAAGCGACCCCCAAGTGGTCCATTAATGATACACATATCATGATATAACTATCTTGGCCGAACCTTATATTTTTAGGAATTTAATATCAATTAATAATATAATATTTGTTTTAAAAACTCTTTTATGTCAATTTTGACACTATTCAATAGTTGATTTTTGGGAAACTTATAAAAGAATTATTACTTCGAAAAAAGTCAATTAAATAAATCCTAATATGTCATATTATCCTATAAAATTAGTTTAATTCATTAAAAGTCTCAAATTATATTTATTTGGGTATTTATAATATCAATTATTTTAATTTTTCATTATTATGGTAATTACTGCATCATCATTGTGTCATAAATAAATTAAATTATTTAATGTCTAAAAATTATAAATAAAATCTAATTATGTAGGAAATCTTTTTATCTTCATAATTAATATTTATAGTCTAAAATAAAACATATATAACCCTATTTAAAAAAAAATTCTATAATATATATGCTTGTGTCATTTTTGTACTTATTTTAACTTAATTAAAATTAAGTGTCCCTATCACCTACAAGTGGCACCATGGGGTCCCAAAATCGACCCAAAGATGCCCATGGTCTAACATGTATAAACCAATAAGTTTAGGACACGTTTTAGGGTAATTTATTATTATTATTATATTATTTTTTTAACCCTTATTTACCGGATTTACCCTTAACCATGGTAAATAAAATATTTACCGCAGTAATTATTCAAAATGTATAAAAGTAAAAGTTACCTATTTACACAATTTGAACATCCTGATTCCAAATATGGAATCCATTTTTCTAAATTCAAAACACAGCAGTGGCATAAATTAATTTAAAATTAATTCCCGCTGTCAAAACAAAAAGCGTGTTTTTAAGATATAAAAACTATCAAAAGATTGATACTTGTTTATGTTCGGTTTAATTATAAAATTTTGTCCAATGACCAAAATTGTATTAAATGGTAAACATATATTCTAAATATACTTTAAAACCACTGAAATTCATAATTTATCAATATAAATTATTTCGATTAAAAAAGTTGTTTTTAATTAAAATTTAGTAATGTTCACTATTCATCAAAATATTAAAGTTATCCGAAAAGTACCAAAATTTAACCTTAGGCTAAATTCGATATTCCGAATCCAAAAATGAAGTCCATTTTGAAATATAAAATATATATATAATTTCAAAAAGTAGGTATTACTATTTATAACAGCTAGTTTGATTAGTTATGGTGTGTTAGAACTCGGTGTTGCGTACAACACACGCTATCACATTATTCAAAGAGAAGTGTACCATAGAGGCTTGGGGTGTTACATTCTCCCCTCCTTCAAATAATTTCATCCTCAAAATTTCTAGGATATTATCACATGAAAAGACTCGGGTGGTTCTTCATCATAAGTTCCTCGGGTTCCCACGTTCCCTCTCCAATCTTATGGTTTCTCCACAAAACTTTTTCCAGACGTGTCGTCCGGTTTCATAGTACTTGTTCTCTCGTATCAAGAATCCTGATGGGATCTTCGCAATAAGATAGATCGGGTTCCAGTTCTAACTCCTCATAGGTGAGTACATGTGTTGGGTCATGCATGTATTTCCTCAACAGAGATACGTGGAACACATCGTGAACTTCGGAGAGACTTGGCAGCATTGCCAATCGGTAAGCTACAGCCCCAATTCGTTCTAGAATTTTGAAAGGTTCGATGTACCTGGGACTCAATTTACCTTTCTTACCAAAATGTATGACTCCCTTCCATGGAGATACCTTCCGGAAAACATGATCTCCGACTTGAAATTCCAAATCCTTCCTTCGATTATCGGCATAGCTCTTCTGCTTACTTTGAGCTACTTTGATGTGATTTTGGATTACCTTCACCTTTTCCATCGTTTCCTCCACCAGTTCTAGGCCTACAAGTTTTCTTTCACCAACGTCATCCCAAAAGGTTGGTGTACGACACCTCTTTCTGTATAACGCTTCATATGGTGCCATCTGAATACTCGAATGGAAGCTATTGTTATAGGAAAATTCTACCAGAGGTAAATATTGATCCCACATACCCTGAAAGTCAAGTGAGAAAGATCTCAACATGTCTTCTAAGGTTTGAATAGTCCGTTCTGATTGTCCATATTTCTGAGGGTGGTAAGTAGTGCTCAAATGAAGTTCAGTATCCATGTATTTCTGAAGACTTTTCCAAAATCTTTTAGTAAAACGAGGATCACGATCAGAAACAATCGATAGGGGTACTCCATGAAGTCTCACAATGTCATTAATATGTAGTCTTGCTAGACGTTCCAGGGGTAGATCTTCTCTTATAGCAAGAAAATGTGCTGACTTGGTAAGACGATCAACAATAACCCATATTGCATCGTTCCTTCTAGGAGTCTTCGGTAGCCCCATCACAAAGTCCATCGTAATATTGTCCCATTTCCACTCCGGTATGGGAAGAGGTTGCATGACTCCTCCAGGTTGTTTCCTTCCAGCTTTCACTTGTTGACAAACCATACATCTTGACACAAAATCAGCAATCTCCCTCTTCATGTTGTCCCACCAAAAATGTTCCTTCAAATCTCTATACATTTTGGTGCTCCCACGGTGTATAGAGAAATTGGAATTATGAACATCATCCAGCAATTCCCTTTTTAGATCAGGTATATCGGGAACACAAAGTCTCTTCTTGAATTTCAAAATTCCATCTTCATACACAAAGTCTCTCAATCTCCCATCATTCACAGCTTTAATCTTCTTTTGAAATTCTTCATCATCGGTCTGAGAACTCTTAATCCTTTCTAGTAAAGATGGTTTGGAAGCCATTTGAAAAAGCATTGATGTTTCTCCTTCCCTGGTTATTCCCATGTCCATCTTTACTAGATCCATGAAAATTGGATCCCTTTTAATTCTCATATTGTTCAAAACTCCATGATCTTTTCTACTCAAAGCATCTTCCACCTTGTTTGCCTTCCCCAGGTGGTAGTGTATCATGCAATCATAATCCTTGAGTAATTCATGCCATCTCCTTTGCCTCATGTTGAGTTCTTTTTGTGAGAAAATATACTTCAAACTCTTGTGATCAGTATAAATCTCATATTTTTCACCATAGAGGTAGTGCCTCCATATCTTCAAAGCAAAGATCACAGTTGCTAACTCGAGATCATGAGTAGGATAGTTTTGTTTGTGAATTTTCAACTGTCGTGATGCATAGGCAATAACCATATCATTCTGCATAAGGACACAACCAAGTCCTTTCTTCAATGCATCACTATAAATAACGAACCCATCATTCCACGATGGTAGATTCAATATAGGAGCATTGACTAATCTTCTCTTCAGTTTTTCGAAACATTCTTCACACTCTTTTTTCCAAACAAATTTAACCCCTTTACGTGTGAGCTTTGTTAATGGATTAACCAATTGGGAAAAATTATGGACGAAACATCGATAATAACCTTCCAAACCAATAAAACTACGTACCTCAGTTATACTCGTCTGTGCTGTCCATTCTTGGATTACCTTAGTCTTAGAAGGATCAACAGAGATTCCATATTTAGAGACAATATAGCCAAGAAAAGAAATCTCCTGAAACAAGAATTCACACTTTGTAAACTTCCCATATAATTCATGTCTTCTCAGAGTCTTCAGGATAATGCGCAAGTGATTTTCATGATCTTCATAGATTTTGGAGTATACCAAGATATCATCAATAAATACCACCACAAATTCATCGAGATACTCCTTGAAAACTCTATTTATCATATCTATGACTACAGAGGGTGAATTAGTCAATCCAAAAGGCATTACAGTAAACTCGTAATGCCCGTACCTTGTTCAAAATGTTGTCTTCGGAATGTCTTCCTTCTTCACACACAACTGATGGTATCCAGATCGAAGGTCAATCATTGAAAAGTATTGAGCTCCATGCAGTTGGTCAAATAAATCATCAATTCGAGGTAGGGGATACTTCTTCTTTATTGTTATAGCATTGATCTCCCTGTAGTAGATACATAACCTCATAGATCCATCTTTCTTTTTAACAAAAAGAACAAGGGCTCCCCATGGAGAAACACTATGGCGAATAAATCCCTTATTACTCAATTCCTCTAGTTTTTTCTTTAGTTCAAATAATTCTATAGTGGCCATTCTATAAGGGGTCTTCGATATAGGCCTTGATCTAGGAATTAAATCAATGGAAAACTCAACTTCTCGTTCTGGAGGATGTCCAGGTAAATCTTCCGGAAATACATCTACAAATTCTTTTACAATAGGTACACCCTCTATTTGAACATTCCTTTCCTCACCCACAGTTATTTCATTCTCTTCCTCCCCAATAATTGAATTTAGTTGAGCTACTGGGGGTGGATCTAAATAAGAATTAGGTGGTGACGATTCTGCTCTAAAGATAAGGTGTTCCTTATCATTATCATCAAGAATCGTAACCTCTTTCTTCTTACAATAAATCTTAGCATCATAGTACAAAAGCCAGTCCGTACCAAGGATTATATCGAACTCAATCATAGGTATGACGATGAGATCAGCAGATAAAGAACATTTATGTGCTCTAATAGGGACTGATTCACAAAACTTTGTTGCAATGATACTTCCCTTAGGAGTTTTAACTGACAACTCCCTTGTTAAATAAAATTGGAAATATCTAATTTTCTTAGCAAACTGGGAAGATATGACACAATGCGATGATCCAGAATCAAATAATGCATTTTCTAAACTTGAGAAAACCATTAAATTACCTGCCACCACGTCTTTCGGAGCTTCTACCTCAGCAGTAGTGATAGCATAAGCTTGTCCTTGATCCCTTGGACTTTTCTGAGGTAAGTTCTCCTGAAGCTTAGGACATTCATTTGCATAATTTCCCATCTCTCTGCAATTGTAGCACTGAACATTGGTGGCTTCCTTCTTCCCCTTGCAATCACGAGTTTGGTGGCCTTTTTCACCACACTTGTAACAGACTCTCGTTCCCTTCAAGCAAGTACCGGGGTGTTTCTTCCCACATTTACCACAGGATGGATATTCAACCTTTCCCTTCTTCCCCTTATTTCCATTCCCAGATTGATCAGCAGGTCTCTTCTTCTCTTGATTTGCTTTAAAGTCATAAGACTTAGAGAATTCCTTTTCGGTCTTGATAGCACATGAGACAATGTCTTCGTACGACGAGAAGGATTGTGAGACTAATGCTCGATAAAGAAATGGTTTTAACCCATCAAAGAAACGATCAATCTTACTTCTTGGGTTACGTATATAATCTCCAGTATACCTTGCTAACCTTGTAAAGTTAGCCTCATACTTTGTGACATTCTCATCCTCCTTTTGTCTCAGACTCAGAAACTGCCTTTCCATATCTTCTAGATGGTCGCGAGGAAAGTATTTTTATAAAAATAAATCTTTGAACTCCCTCCATTATATATTTGATACTTCATCATCTTCCTTCGTATTTTGAATCAATGAACACCATTGATCAGCATCTCCAGTGAGGCGGTAAACTGCCATGATAACTTTTTCCCTTTCACTACTCCCCAAAGCCTGAAATATTTTCTCTAGGGAAAATATCCATTGCTCAACTACTAAGGGATTTGTACTCCCATTGAACGTTGGTGGTTGTTTCCTCATGAATTGATCTAACATTGATCCTCCACACTGCGGATCAGGGTGCTCTATACGGGTAAGGTTATTATTCATAACCTGAGTGAGTTGTCCCAGTATGGTGATTAGCTGATCGGCACCAGTTGCATCACCAGCTCCACTATAATTATCTTGAGCAGGAGGGAAATCCCTACATAGAGTGCGTGCATTGATACGGTTTCCATTTCTTCCACTAGGCACCATTTATAAACAATGGTATAAACTAGATCAGTTTATGAATCAAAATACATAATCCCATACTTATAAAACACTTAACATAAATTGAACTATTTATGGATATAATCCATAATCATAAGAATGTTTTCTTTGAGAAAGTATATACTCATAAACCCTTCATAATGATTTGTAAATAAAATGAGAGTTATCTTAAGCATATCCCTCGGGAGTGTCGTAACCAAGAGTGTAGCGAGGCCCGTTGTCGTGCACCAGTTCCCGTTCGAGTCTAGCTCAAAGCGGTGTTTTCGGGTTTTACCCCTAGGTACATCTGTGCCACAACCGCCTCTACATGCTCATATCCATACAGGGATGTATTGCTCGGAAAACTCACAAAATCTCTACAATACCAAAATTCTAGGAAGTTCTTCTATACTAATCCTCAAAGTTCATCTTAGGTCTACGTGCTCTAATCAGAGTTTATCTAAATCTAGCTTCCAAGGTTTGTACTAAACTTCCTCTGATACCAACTGTAAGGCCCCGACCCCAGTTACCTAGAGTCGGTGCATTATTATATAACATTGGTATGATCACAAGAAAGATCAAATCTCGAAAGACCGATTGGTTTAGTATCCTTGGAAACACTAGATATATTCATAAGACTTACATTACATCATAAAAATGAAAACTACAACAACATTATTTCTTCATATTCCACACTCATATCCCTACATAATATCCCTGCAAGTCATTCATAATTTACTTCTTCACTTCATGGGAAAAATTAAACATAGAAAAGGGGTGAGCTCAAATTCCCAGTAAGGATAACAATATAGCGGAAACTTTCATAAATTAGAATAATCATTTAAGGCAATGTATAACTTAAAACAAAATCATTTTAAACTTGAACTTCAACATAGTATGGCAAAAATAAAATGTAATAATGCCATTTAATTATTCACATGGATATTGTCACAAACCAGGCCGGGTCGTCATCCGACCCAATGCCTAACTCGGTCCGCGACATGGCCCGAAGGGCGTTCCCGATCCCCACGGGCTGGCAACTAGTGTCAGGCATCAAAACAAACCAGTTGGGAACGGTTTGGACCATGACAAAGATAAGAAAACATAAACTGAACAAGTAGACAAATAAAGGAAAACAAACTAAACGACGTGGCAGCAGAAAAAGGAATAAACAAAGAAACGCAACATACCTCAGGTGACCCCGTGGATCACCACGGTGCGACAACCACTCACTCCCAAAAGTGATCCAAGACTGAAACCTGCAACTGAAAAGTAAAGTAGGCGTGAGCACCGAGATGCTCAGTAGGAAAGCCAAAAACAA
Source organism: Viscum album (assembly GCA_963277665.1). NCBI lineage: Eukaryota > Viridiplantae > Streptophyta > Magnoliopsida > Santalales > Viscaceae > Viscum > Viscum album. The sequence continues at coordinate 282,791,123 of OY728165.1, forward strand.
CCACTTCCTATGCCTCTGCCTTTATTAAGAAATCCACTATGCCAGTTTGAAAATAAGATATAATAAAATAGTGTTTCTCCTTTTCACATTCAAGTAACAAGTTTTCATTTTCAGGTAAAGCCTTTTACTCCCACTACATTTTCAAAATAAGTTTCAAGCATGCATTAACATTTTAAAATGAAAAGAAACCAGTTTGGGTTAAAATATGGTTTTCACAAACAAGACATCAAGTATGAAACAGCTAAAAAAAAGTTACATCGTGAGCAGCATGACAAAAATGAGCAGCATGGGTAATCCCTATAGGCATCTAGAACAAGTGGGAACCTAAAGACCTCGTACCTCAGTGAAACGTGGCTTAGAAGACCACGACCCTCAGAAATTCATATGTTTAGTTAGGTTGTTGCGTCAATCCTTCTAGAAAAACCGGGGCAAACCCCTATCGTGTCATCTAGCGTACTAGTCCTGGTCACCCACCTAGACACCCGGGGTTTTCCTATTGTGCTCTATTTCAAATGGTGGTGAGTTTTCTTTATCAAACAATCAAACAAGTACATTACACTTTATTTATCAAAAACTCATTCAACCTTTCACCACCGCACTCCCTACTTAAGTGCATTCCCCCCTCTTTACATCACACAATCACGCACAAGCCTTTACACTAGGCACATATATCACAAACCGCTCATAAACACTTGCATCACATTTTATTTTCAAATTTAGGGGAATGACTAAAAAGGGGTTTTCTATTTTCGCAACTCAAATCTCAAAGTGCCAAACGGGCCTCAATAGAGGTTTTTTTCTATTTCATAAAACATTATTAAGATGCCAAACATTCTTAACTACAAAAAGGGAACACCTTTTACAATCAATCGGACAAAAGGCCAAACACCTTTGGAAATACCTCTTACCAATTCAAAACCACTTAAGAAATCCATTTCTCAAGAAAAGTCACTTAAGACCAACATCCTTGAAATACATTTTCAATTTTTCCAATACACGGCATAATAGTTTCTAGAAACCAAAATCAGGTTCCATAGCATGTGTATATAGCATAGTGTAAAACATGTTTTTAAAACAATCAAGCAATTATGAATATCAAATTAAATGCTTAGGCATAGGGGACCTACCTCAACATGTCGCTGCTTGAAGACGAACATTCAAACTGATCCTTGGCACACACACGCACATGCAATTATACATATATATATACACCCCTAGGTGCATTTCACATATTCCCTGCGCCATGAGGGAATATGCACAATGAGGGAATATCTATATATATGTCTTACCGTATGCATGTACATGCAGCGATCCTCGATACCCGCGCCCCAAAATCATCACAGCGAGGTACAACCCACTACACATATAATTTAATAAAACCATTAAACATATAGTCAAACATTTAACCAATTTATAAAACACTTTATCATGCTCAAAGTGGTACATTTTCCATCCAAAATTCTTTTCCAGCACACACGCACCTCAAGTACCCACAATATCACATTTCGCACTACTCAAACAATTAATTGAACACTTCCAATGATTGTCACAATAATATCTGCACACATATACCCTTATATGTATGCTCAAACCCACTTTTGAAAACACTCACACCAAAAAAAATATACAAACATGTTTCACACACTTTACAAGATTTTATAGACCACTTAAAAATTTTATAAAACCACTCCAAGTGGTATTACAAGACATTGAACACCAAAAGCCTACCCCAAAACCTCTTATAAGGCCAAACGCAAACCACTCACTTGTCAAAATAGAAAACTCAGCCCGTGCAAAACATAATAAACCAACTACACAATAAAAAAGCACTTATAAAACTCAAAAAGACTATCATGAAAATTTATTAAAAAGTTTCAAAACATTTCGCTTAACTTTGAATACCAAAAGTCCACCCAAAATCTCTTTTATGATAAAATTCATTTTAACATCACATCAAAACACAAACCGCATCCCTTGCACGTCTTAACAAACTATCAAAACAATTAATTAAATACTAATAAATAATCCATCATAGGTTTTTCATACATTAACACACTCATATTTCACAAACAGACTACTAACAAAATAAATGCACATCAAAAATCAAATACAACCAGTTTCACCCTTTGCACATTCTAACAAAATAAATACAACATTTACAAAATGCTGATAAACATCTCAACACGGGTTTGCACCGAAATTTGTACACATATTGCATCAACATACTATTGAAAAATTAAGGTATAACAAATCTCAAAAATAATCAAACTCGCATCTTGAAAATCAATAAATAAACAAACTGAATTAATTAAACTCTCAAATTAATGCATCAAATAATGGTTATATGCATAATCACATACCTAATATGGAGGAATTTCAAATATCAGTGCGAAACTTCAATCGCACACCAAACGCATCACAAGCGAACCTTAAGAATCCATGATTCATCCAAAAAAACGACAAGACCAAACCTTAACATGAACTCCATAACCGCTGAAAATCTAAAATCCCAAATTTAAGAACCAAAACACAAGAGAAGAGAGGAGAGGAGCTTACCGGGAGGGGAATCGTCTGTGGAGGATGGTTGCGCCGGTCGAGCAGGGGTGAGACGGGTCCGGTGCGAGGCGGACGGATGGCGTCGGTGTGGTTCACGCTGGCCGGAGGAGGGTCGTGCGGTCGGGAAGGAAGAGGGGTTGCGGGGTGGCGCGAGTAGGCCGGACGGGAGGGAGGAGGCGCGAGTAGGCCAGACGGGAGGGAGGCGGCGCGAGCAGGCCAAACGGGAGGGAGGCGGCGCGGAGAGGGCGGTGGCCGGAGAGGGAGGAGGCACGGTGAGGGCGGCGGCCAGAGAGGGAGGAGGCGTGGCGAGGGCGGCGGCCGGAGAGGGAGGAGGCGCGGCGATCCGACGGGGAGAAGGGGGTGCGGACGTAGGGTTCGACGTGGGGAAGAGGGGTAGCGCGACGGGGTGTGGGGGGGGGGAGGCGCGAGCGAGAGAGGGTGAGGGAGGAAGGAAAAAAAATAAATAAATAAAATGAAATAAAAATAAATAAATAAAATGAAATAGAAATAAATAAATAAAATGAAATAGAAATAGAAATAAATAAATAAAATGAATAAAATGAAATAAAATGAATAAAATGAATAAAATGAAATAAAATAAATAAATGAAATCTGAAAGAATAAAAAAATTCTTAATTAAAATATTAACTAAAATAATAATAATAAAATTATTAACTAAGAGCGGACACCGCGCACGGTCTCACGCGCGAGGTCACGCGCATGGTTGCGTGTCTCAAAAACAACACATTCAATAAAAAACAATCCCTTAACAAAAATTAGGGGTTGTGCAGGGCGCGCATATGCTCGCGCGTTCGTATAAAAATGATATTTTCTTTTAATTTAAAACTGGTTCAAAACACAGTTCAAAAAACGAGACCCAAAATAATTAAAATTAAATAAAGCATTAGGTCGGGGTGTGACAATTCTCCCCACCACAAAAACTTTCTGCCCCCAGAAAGTAGCCCAGTCGAACGAGGAATCAAACTCGAGTTTCAGATTGAAAGAGGCCAACAAAATCACGAAATTGGTATGACTTTTCACTCCATCAGTCACACATGACCAACTCTGAGGGAAACTGAGAAGATAAGGACCATCAGGAAAAGAGGAGGGTTCTCCCCACCACAAGAACCCGACTAGAACAACCGACATTGAGTCTCTTAGCATGAACTAACTCTGGAACTGCTAACTTGATCCATGTTGGAACCGCCACACAGACCAAACCTCGAAAAAGGCACGACAAGATTCATGGTGTGTCTCCCCACCATTTAAGAAACGACTAGCTTAAACCAACCAGTATAAACCGACATGAGAACTTCCAATCCTAAACCAGAAACCACTGCGACATGAGAAAACCCACTGAAGAATTCTACCAAATAACGAACTTAACCATGACTCATCACTTCCACAAGAGATGAGAAACTCCAAAATGAGCATGCACTAAAACAAAACGGGTCACACTTGAGGAGGCGCAACTACTGGAATTACATGAAAACAAGATCACCATGACTTTTTACAACCACAGTGGGGTACTCAAAGAACAAAGACCACAACGAGAAAAAGAGACCTTTGTGCCTCTTACAGAAAAACAGAACCTTCAATGACGAGGAAGCTTGAACCGAGAAATTTAAACCGTCCCTATTTTCGCACTGGAGACAAAAGTTAGACCAATGTGACCCACACCCAACGATTCATGACTGCGTGAAAGGATTAACTCCGAGAACTGTGGTTGGAGATATGATGTCCTGAAGCATCTACTGCCCCGCAGTCAGGAGCTGACATTCTCCTGTCAAGACTCCTCCTGACGAAGCCGCTAGCAAAACCTCTCTAATATTCCCAAACAGCCACACCGACAGCAAGTCTTCAATGGATGATGATGACAAGGTGGCTTAAAGTACCCAAACTGGCCACAAAGAAGCGAACAAGTGGGAGTCTTGACTAATAGAAGATGGAATTGACAAAAAGACTTGTCTGAGATGGGTTCCTCCGGCTTGCTCTCACGGAATGGGGAACCATCCCAAACACCAAAGGAAACTGGTCCTTGAACAATAGACGAAGACCCCACACAAGAGAAACTTTAACTGATTCCACGACGCTACCTCTGGAGAAAATGGAATCAACCCCTTGGAATGCCCCATGTAGGCCTTCGCTACTTGTTCTCCTTACTCGACATGCACTGGCTCTGCCACTTTCATTGCCTTCACTTCCTTGGGTATGAATCATCTGACGAGAGTCATCTTAAACACCTTCCAAGACATACCATCATGCAATGACTCTGGGATTATCTCCTCCACCAATCCAAAGTTGCACCTTCAAACGGACCTGAACTAGCACATGCTCTCTTAGCTTTGGGAATTTCCAATAACCTGAAAACACCCACGATTTCACCAAGCCAATCCGCTACCTTCGATAGATCACTATCTCTACACATGCTGAACAACAACCGAAAAGAATTCAATTCCACCACTCTACTAAGAGTCTGGGTAGAACCAACAACTAGAAGAGGCTCACTAGGAACTTCTGGGACTTTTCTGGGCAGCATACTCAAAACAAGAGGCACAAATCCGAATCAAAACTCATCATAAATCAAAATTCCACACCTCAATCACGAACGAAAGCTCAAACTCAAATCACCATTCCAACCACAATTCAGTACGTCAAAACCAAGAACTCACGAAAAAGAATACCCAACACGAAAAGAGATGCTAAAAAATTTCTCACTCACTTTTCTAAACATTTGAAAAACCCTTTTTGAAAACCATTTTTCAGTAACCAAAACCACTTAAATATCCACCATTGATATCCCATGAAGTCTCACACATACATATCCCCGTGCTAGCTCAAGCACCCATCCACTCACATCACCAATTTCCTCACTTGCCACATGCGCACCTCAATGTATGTGATCACTCATAGGAATACCAAGGGTCAATTCAAGACACTTCTCATTTCCAAAATAGATCATTCAGAATAAAGCAAAAATTCCCAACCAATTTTAAAAAGTAACTTATCACCAAAGCAATACATTTCCAATTTCCAAAACATTTTCCAATTCACATTCCAAAAAGTGTTACTGAGATTCCAAAACAACTTCCAAAACACCTCCCATTTTCCCTTTTGAAACCACACATTTGTTAAAAGAAAACAATTTCCATTTCAAAACCACTTTTCCACTCTAACACCACATTCCCATTGGAAACCACCTTCACAAAAATCCATTTTCATTTTTGAGATCTACTCACATCAACCAAAATGAAGGTCAAGCATAAATCACATCAAACTTTCCAAAAATAAGGGACTAGTGGCTATGCCAACCCGGTAACATGTCTTAGCAGACCATGCTCCGAGCGGGCATCCACCACAGGAAGTATCTTGAACCGTGCACTCGGGCTGTACATGGGTCGCTAATCCATGCAAGTCCGCCGCATAACACTGGCTCACTTCCTTGGTCATCCCTCATCCACACCTACCAATCCAAAGAAGAAAATTCAAATCCCGAACTACCCCTGGCAACTCGAGTCTCAGGATGGGCAAGGGTTCATGACGTCCTTCCCGCACCTACCTCTCGAGTCCCAACACACCTAATCACCAAGCTACTCGACACCCCAAATAACAAGGGCACCTCTAATACCATTTTGTCACAAACCAGGCCGGGTCGTCATCCGACCCAACGCCCGACCCGGTCCGCGACATGGCCCGAAGGGCGTTCCCGATCCCCACGGGCTGGCAACTAGTGCCAGGCATTAAAACAAACCAATTGGGAATGGTTTGTCCCATGAAAAAGATAAGAAAACATAAATTGAACAAGCAGATAAATAAAGGAAAACAAACTGAACGACGTGGCAGCAGAGAAAGGAATAAACAAAGAAACAAGACATACCTCAGGTGACCCCGTGGATCACCACGGTATGACAACCACTCACTTCCAACTGGTTCGTGACAGATATTCTACTAATCGAATAATCACATGCAATATCAATTACCACTTTCATAATGATGAAATGCATAATTCCAGACTATCATAACCACATATCCAAGGCCTCGTGCCAAGAATACAAATAAGATTTTGTCAAAACCTTGTGTCAAGACACTAGTTTGTCTCATGAGACCTACCGATGCATCAAGGAGCTATAGTGGGCTCCACCCGTCACATATTAAGTCTAATGCATTCCCATATGAAAAGGTTTGAACATAACATAAACATTCGTATTAAAACTAGCATACGAAATGTCAATACTTTCACCATAAACTATGATGGTATAAAAATAGAACATCCACAGTCAAACATATCACAAAACCTTCAATACAATATAGAAGTTTTGTATCATAATAAATCAACTTCAAATAAGCGTGAAATCCATCAATGGATGTTGACATAGATGAAATCAAAACTCTTTTTAGAGAAATATCTCTTTCTATTTTGAAATCATTTAAGAGTCATATATTTATAAAATAAAACATTTTCTTTGAAAATATTCTTATAAGCTTGTAAGGGAAGCTTCGACGATTTTATAACGGCGGAAAATAACCGCACCCACCGTATAAGTTAAAAAAACATTCTTACCTTAATTCTATCGAAAAGGTTAAAAAGCACCTTGTTAGGAAAACGATGGAAAGATTCCTTTATAAACACCTTATAAAAAGTCAAACAAGGGTATAAATGACTTTAACCCATATTCTTTTAAATAGTAATAATGTTTTGAAATACATTTTTAAGAAACATGGATGTGGATGATAAAGAGATCCCAGTAGATTATTACGTAAAAACAACCTTAGATAATGAAGAGATTGTGAAATAAACCCTTACCTTGTACTTTTCCTTGGTTGGGTTAGGTTAAACTCCTATATAATTGTGAAATAATTGTTATTAAATTATACAAGAATCGTATATATTAATATGATATCATATATGATCTTTTAACATTTATTTGTTAATAATATCTTAGTATTATCGTTGTTTCGGGTGTTAACTTACTCGTTTTCTTTTATATGTTTTGTTACGTAAGACATGTTTGTAATGGATAGATTGTATCTTAATCATATCCAGAATGATATCAAGTCCTTAGATACTATTATTAATCATCAAATTAGAATTATACTTGAATGGATACGATGGAGAATGAATCTCATCGTGTTCGTGGAGACGGTAGTCCGTACGTACGCACGAGCGACAATATCATTCTTTTGATATTAAAATAATATATAAATGGATGGTATATCATATATACAGAATAATTAACATGTTATATTTATTATTTACATGAGTTACACTTCATTATTATACCCATACAAATAATAATATATTGAATAACAATTACACCACGACGTGGAGACGGTAAGCCGTACGTACGCACGTATGGTGACATGTTATTCAAAGGGTGGATAAAATACTGAATATGGTTGTACCATATTTATAATAACATCACAGTATACATATGATACTGGAGTTATTATTTTATAATGGTAATAACAAAGAGAAAAGAAGTGGAAGAAGAAAGGAACTTGGAAAAGGGTGGTGAAATCATTACCTCTTCTTCGGGTTCTTCCTTTTGATTTGATCAAAAGGGCTCTGTAGGTTGAATTTATGATCAAAATAAGGCCTCTAGGTTGTATTGAGGGAAGTTGGTAGAGTATTTGTGCCGATTTTGGCCGAACCAAAAGGCTTTTTAGGTGTGATGAAATGAGAAGGATGAGTTCCCTTTTATAAGAGGGGTGAGGGGCACCTTTGGAAAAGCTAGAAATATTAATTTATAATAAATTCATATTCGGTTTCTAATGGCTCCAAAGTTTATTATTCAAAGGTTCAGGAGGGGATAGGTCGAAAACCACTCAACAAATAGAATTTAGATAGGTTTGAGTACTTATATTAACCTTATCTTTAAGTATTAACTCTAAGTTAATTAGTTTCACTTTTACAATGTCTCTTTGTGTTTTTATATTATATGGTTAATAAACATACTATATACATCCAATAGACCCCCCAAGTGGTCCATTAATGATACACCTATCATGATATAAGTCTCTTGGCCGAACCTTAGATTTTTAAGAATTTAATATCAATTAATAATATAATATTTGTTTTAAAAACCCTTTTATGTCAATTTTGACACTATTCAATAGTTGATTTTTGGGGAACTTATAACAGAATGATTACTTTTAAAAAATTCAATTAAATCAATCCTAATATGTCATATTATCCTATAAAATTATTGTAATTCATTAAAAGTCTCAAATTATATTTATTTGGGTATTTATAATATCAATTATTTTAATTTTTCACTATTATGGTAATTACTGCATCATCATTGTGTCATAAATAAATTAAATTATTTAATGTCTAAAAATTATAAATAAAATCTAATTATGTAGGAAATCTTTTTATATTTCTAAGGAATATTTATAGTCGAAAATAAAACATATATAACACTATGTAAAAAAATTCTAAAAGATATATGCTTGTGTAATTTTTGTACTTATTTTAACTTAATTAAAATTAAGTGTCCCTATCACCTAAAAGTGGCACCATGGGGTCCCAAAATCGACCCAAAGATGCCCATGGTCGAACATGTATCAACCAATAAGGTTAGGACACGTTTTAGGGTAATTTTTTATTATTATAATATTATTTTTTTAGGAAGTGTGGTGTCGGGGACCGCACGATTTGTAGAATACCATGTACTCCGAGGTGCACTCCCATGTGAGGCACCTATAATTTCTAGCAGAGGAATTTTTCATGATCTATTCATGGTTAATCAAACCATGGTTCTTTCCTGTTTGAGGGTCCTCTTGAGTAGTGACCTGGCACACAGTTGGCACACAGTTTGGCCAACCGTGCGGCCAAACTGTACACCCCTATCTGTGTGGATGAATTTACAATTTTTCCCTCATTAATCCTTTAACTTATTCCTTAGTTCTTCCCCTATTTTTTATAGAAAATGTACCCTCTCCTTCCTCCCATAAACACTCCTCCCTATAAAGCTTGGGATCAAGATAACTCCTCTATCTAGATTCCATTTTTCTCACCGTCAGATCCACCAGGAAGCTTGGGGTAGGCTCTTCAATACTATCCCTTCTATTTATAGTTTCTTCTGAACATTATTTCACTATCTTGGTGCGATCTCATTTTCTCCATTTTTAGGAAATTTGATGATTTTGTTGATATATTTCATTCTAGAACAAATCAAAGGTCGACACTAGATGGGGGGAGATCTACGAGGATAAGGTAGGTGGTCTAGATTCTTTTCCCATGTTTCGTTTCATTTTATACTATGCACCATAGTTCCACAAGACAGAAAATTCTAAAAATGCCTTTAATTATCTAATTAAATTAAATAGGAAGTATTAAATTACCAATTGCGACCAGATGTTGGGTAAAATTAACCCATTAGGTTGATATCCTTAACATATTATATCCCAATGGGTGAGATTCACCTTGGGGGCCTAATTTCCCATTGCTATAAATTTACTAACACCCATTAAGGTGCATTTGTAATGACCTAAACTTGGTTTCCCATAGATAGTTTAATATTTTATCACATTGGAACGATTAAAAGAAATTTGTATCCTAAAGTACTGAATAGACTATTAGTTTTGAAAACCCAGATACAAATATATGTTTTATATTACATCTTTAAGGGAAAAGTAATATAGTAATTCCATCGAAATCATCAATAACTCCTAGGTTATCCTTGAAACTGATTCATAGTATTTATCCTTGAATCCTGAGGAAAAATAAAATATAATAAAAGGGTGATCTCAAATGCTCGGTAAGGGTATGTAATGTAGCAGAAGTTATCGTAAACCTAAAAACAAGGCAAGGTGAACAACTAAAAACATATTCCATTAAAAATATACTTGAGAATAATATATAAGGAATTATAGATGATTAAATAAATCCATATAAATGGTCATAAGATAATGAAACATAACCATTGATATTTTACTATTAGAATAATCACATGGTTTATCAATTACTAATATCATAATGAGGTAATGCATAATGTTGAACCTCTGAAACATATTGTCATGGCCTTGGCCTAGATGTCTGAAAATACTAGGGTATGTCCTCAACCAAAACCCAATTCTGATTTGTCTCATGATCTCTAACGATTCATTTAAGGGCTATAGTGGGCCCCTCCCATTTCTTTATAAGTCCAATGCATTCATATTATGAATTATTTTAAACCTAAAAAACATAAACATATGAAATAACATTCCCCAATCTGTAAATATTATCATTAAACATTCCGAGTAGCATGGTGAATGTTATCAAGATAGCATATCTGATGTCAAATAGATCATAAAAAAATTAATAAAATATGTTATATGATAATCATAAGAGTTTAATCATAATAAAACATAAGAATCAATAGTGGTGTTGAAATAGATGAAAATTATCTAATAAAATCATCTAAAAATTCTTGAGAGTAATACTCTTTTACTTTGAAAAGAAGAGTTATTTTTGAAAAATAATTATATAAAACTAGAAATTAACTATGATAGTTTTTACATGATAAAATGAGTGGTTTTATTAATATAATGGTGGATTAAAATATAATATAAAGTTAACTTTAAAATAGTTGAGAAATTCGGATGTTCCCTTTAATCGGGTTTTCTTATCGTGAGGAATTGAGAAGGGGACCCTTTTAAAAAAATTATTTTCCAAAAACGATAGATGAACTGATTAGAATACATGTTTTTGGAACATATTTCCAGAATTTAGAGGAATTAATTAAAATAAATTTTGAATTAAATTGGTGTATAGATGAATAAAGCACAACCCAAATGAAAATGGAGGTTTAGGAAAAAAACCCTTACCTTATGTCAAAATGAGTTTTGTAGTTGACCATAACATCATGGATAATCCAATTAAATCCATAAATTAATTAATTAAATACCTTCTATACATGTATTTTATTTATTATAATTTTATTATGTTAATTTATGGCCTTTTGATGAGTTATAAGATACAAATTTATTTCTATGGAGAATTCATTTCCTTGGTTTTCATGATCGGTTTACTTGTTTATAAGTAATGGAGTTCATTGAAAATGGGTATAATTCTCTAGAATTGGAAATAAATTTTATTAATAACCTTCCATAAGTGTTAATGGTTACATATATCATATAGTTATATGGTATGAGTATGAATCAATAGATAAGACATTTAGTGATAATCATTTGCATTATTATGGCGATTATTGATCATAATGAACTCATTTTGTTTTTTGAATTTGTATTCTGTATATATATAGGTTTTAAAACATTAAATAGGTTATAATAAATATATTATAGTTTTTTATCCATAAAAATGGTATCATGACCTTTTTTAAGGAATAAATTGAAGAATGAAATTTTCTCATCAATGAAGGTTGTAAATCGGCACCTCCTGGATGATGATTTCCTTTTAAAAATAAAAGAGATATGGTAAAGAGATTGATGATGGTTATTCCATTAAAATTATATAATTATAGTATATAAATGTTGTTGGAGTTATCAGGATCATTTGGAAATAGAAGGTGAGGACAGAATAATAAAAGAAATATCTTCAAAAGAAACCTAAAGGAAAAAAAGAGGATTTTACCTCTTCAATAATCCTCCTTGATAATCGCCTTAAGGGATAGTGTTTTGGACTTTTTTTAAGACAAATAGCTCTTAGACGTGGGGAGAGACTATGAAAAATGATTTAGGTAGAACTCTGACAAGATTCAAGTCTTAGAGGAGTGAAGAGAAGAGGGGGGCTTCTAGTGGAGGAGATGGGTATTCTCTCATTATTTTATTCATTATTTCAATATTTTTCTCAATCCAAGAAATAGTGTTGATTCATGTGAATATATACAGTAATAATTTTATATTATTTTTAACCAAGGGTTCTTACATAATCCATGACTATAGGAATAACATATTTATCTTATAATGTATTTATACTGTAAATTTTCGTATTTTACTAATCACTAAAAATTCAAGTTTTTCAGAAAAATATCAACAAATCACCCTAAAAAATTTTCAATGGGTAGAATTCAAAAATGAACTCCATTTAATCAAAATATTTTTCTAACTATGTGAAATTTAATTTTTAAATAAAATCATTATTTACCTGAAAAATAAAAATTTTAAATTTAAAACTGAAGTTACAACACTTTCAAAAATTAACTAATGTCTCATAAAATTATCCTAAAATCATAAGAAAAAAATATCGATTTCTGAATCCATTTTATGAAAAGAAATTTTCTTATGAATAATTTTATTAATTATAAAATATTAATTAAATATCTTTGACTTATAAAAATACCAACACTTAAATATATACATTTTAAAATATTCACTTACTTTTACTATATTATAATAATATCATACTTTCACTTATGGGATGACTAAATTCTGTTTATACTTTCATGGGTGAGTTTACTATTCATTAGGACGATTTACTATTCAAAAGGGTAATATTACTATTCCTAAGGGAGAGTAACTATTTCATCAGTATAGGTTCCTTATCATCTAAAAATACATCTTATTTATTTTATTATTTATTTATAAAGATTTTATTGTGTTCTATATGTGGGTTAATATGATTCATGCTATATAAAATATACATAAGAAGGAAAATTTCATTGATATAATTTTGGGTTGTTACATTCTCCCCTCCTACAAAAATTCATTCCTCAAAATTTCCATAATGTAACCTCACAAAATGATTTGGATAGTTCTTCATAATAATCTCCTTAGGATACCACATCATCTCTTCAATTTTATGGTTTTAAAAAAGTACCTTTACCATCCATGTAATCTGATTCCTCAACACTTGATCTTTAGTGTCCAAAATTCGGATAGTCTCATCAAAATAAGATAAGTAATGTTTCAATTCAATTCCTTCATAACGGAGTACATGTGATTGGTATGGAATGTACTATATTAACAAATATATGAGGAATGCATCGTGTACCATAGAAAGGATAAGTGGAATTTCCAAATGATAAGCCACAATTCCAATTCTCTCAAGAATTTCAGAAGGACCAATGTACATGGGGATAAATTTCTCTTTCTTTCCAAATCTCATAACACCCATCCATAGAGGTACTTTAAAGAAAATTTGATCTCTCACTTGAAATTAGAAATCCTTCCTTTAGTTATCATCACAACACTTTTTCCTACTTTGATATGCTTTTATGTGGGTTTAAATAATCTTTAACCTCATTATTGTTTTCTTTATAAGCTCTATGACTACAATATTTCTTTCACCAACTTCATCCCAACATGTCAGTGGGCGACATCCATTTCCCTGCAATGATTCATATGGTTCTATTAGAATACTTTAATGGAAACTATTATTGTAAAAAAAAACTTTACCAATGGTAAATACTTATCCCATGTACCTTAAAAATCAAGTGATCATGATCTCAACATGTCTTCTAAATTTTGGATCATCCTTTCTAACTGACCTTCAGTTTGAGGATAATAGAAAGTACTCAAATGTAGCTCGGTATCCAAATATTTCTAGAGACTTTTCCAGAATTTTGATGTAAATCATGAATCATGATCAGAAACAATTGATATATGTTCTCCATGAAGTCTTAAAACATCATTAATATAGATCCTTGCAAGGAGCTCCAGTGGAAAATACTCCCCTATAGTGATTAAATGTGCATATTTGGTAAGTTGATCAACAATCACCCATATTTCATTATTCCTTCTTGGATTTTTTGGAAATATAGTGAAAAAACCAATAGTTTTTTCATCCCATTTCCATGTTGAAATAGGAAGAGGTTTCAAGACGCCTCTAGGATGCTGTATTGCAGCCTTAACTAATTGACCGACTAAACATCTTGATGCATAATCATAAATTTCCCTCTTCATGTTATCCCACAAGAAATATTCCTTCAAATCTCTATATATCATAGTGTTACTAGGGTGTATAGGGAAATTTGAGCAATGGGAATTATCCAAGAACCCTATTTTTAGAATGGGGATAGAGTGAATTCATAGCTTCCTCCAAGATTATATAATTCTAGTTTCATACATGAAGTTTTACAACATCCCATCATTCACAACATTAATTTCCATTCAAAGATTATTTTTATAAGGATGATAAATTTTAATCATTTCTAAAAAAGATGGTTAGGAAACCAATTTATAGAGTAATTATGTTTCACCTACATTGATACTTCCCATATCCATCCTTTATAGATCTATGTATATAGGATCCTTGTCAATCCTCATTTTGTTCAGGACTCCACGATCATTCCTACTTAATGCATCTACCACCTTATTTTCCTTCCCTAGATGGTAGTGTATTGAACAATCATAATCCTTGATTATCTCAAGAAATCACCTTTGTATCGTGTTGAGTTCTATCTTTGAGAAGATATATTTCAAGATCTATTGATCAGTATATATCTCACATATTTCACCATAGAGATAATGTCTCCATATCCTTGGAGAAAAGAATACAACTAATAACTCAAGATCATGAGTTAGACAGCTCTGTTCATGAATTTTTAACCACCTTAATGCATAGGTAATAAAAGTATCATTCCGCATAAGGACACATCCAAATCCTTTCTTTGATGCATTACTATAAATAAAAAATCCCCCATTTCATGATGGTAGAGTCAAGATTACAGCATTCACTAACCTATTCTTAAATTTTTAAAAACATTCTTCACATTCTTTTTTCCATATGAACTTAACCCCTTTACAAGTATTTTTGGTTAATAGGTTAGCTAATCGGGTGAAGTTCTAAACAAAACACAAATAATAACCGTCTAAAGTAATAAAACTACATACCTCAGTCATGTTCATTGGTGTAGCCCATTCTGGAACTGTTTTTTTCTCTGTAGGATCCACTAATATTCCATCCTTAGAGACAATATGGCCAAGAAAAGAAACTTTTTGAACCCAAAATTCACACTTAGTAAAATTCTCATATAACTCGTTTCTTCTAAGATTCTTAAGAATAATGTGAAAGTTATTCTCATGTTCTTTGTATATTTTCAATTATACCAATATATCATCAATAAATTACACAACATATTCATCAAGATATTCCTTAAAAACTCTATTAATTGGATCCATGAAAAGAGAGGGTGCATTAGTCAGTCCAAAAGGAACTATGGTAAACTCGTAATGCCCATACCTAGTTTGAAATTTTGTCTTTGGAATATCTTCTTTCTTCACACACAACTGATGATATCCAGATCTAAAGTTAATCTTCAAAAAATATTGGGTTACATGAAGTTGATCAAATAAGTCATCAGTGTGAGGAAGAGGATACTTGGTCTTTATCATAATTGCATTAACCTCCCAGTAGTCAATGCATAGCCTCATAGATCTGTATTTATTATTAATGAAAACAATAGAATAAAACCACAGAGAAACACTAGGGATGGTAAATCACTTATCACTCAATTCCTCTTACTCTTTCTTCGTCTCTACTAATTCCACTATGGCCATTCTATAAGAGGTATTTGATAAAGGCACTGCTCTAGGAATTAAATCAACAGGAAACTCAATTTCCCACTATATGGGATGTCCATGTAAATTCTCTAAAAATACATCAACATATTCTTTCACAATAGGTACATCCTCAATATTATGATTTCTTTCCTCTCCCATAGATATTGTTTTATATTCCCCATCCAAGAATTGCATTCATTAGAGCAAATGGTTGTGGATCTGATAAGAATAAAATATAAAGGTTTATTCTCTAAAGATAAAGGATTCTGTATCATTCTATAAAATTGTAACTTAAATTTTCTTACAATAGATTTTTACATCATAACTTGAAATCCAATTCATACCAAGAATTATGTCAAAGTCAATCATGGGCATAATGACATGGTTAGTAACTAAATAATTTTTATGTGTCATAAGGGGGACTAATAAACACATATATGTTACAATGATACTTCCCTTTGGAGTTTTGACTAACAACATATTTATTAAATAAAATAGGAAATGTATAATTTTCTTGGAAAATTGGGAAGATAAAAAAGAATGCGAGTATCCAAAATCAAATAAATCATTAGATAAGATTAAGGAAACGATTAAAGTACCGACCACCATATCATTAGGAACTTCAACATTAGAAGTTGTGATCTCATAAGATTGGTATTTCTTCCTTGGCCTTTTCCGGGGAATATTGCCCTGATGAGTAGGAAAATCATTGGAATAATGTCCCATATCTTTACAATTTTATCATAAAAAAGTGGTAGCTTTTTTCTTTCCCTTGAAATATAGATATTGGCGGCCTATTTCTCCACATTTGAAACAAACTCCTTTTCCTTTTATGTAGACTCTAGGGTGTTCCTTTCCAAAAGTATCACATGTTGGAAAACACTCCTTTTTATTCTTCCCTTTATCCATTCTTTCCTATGTCGCCTTCTTCTTCTCTGGATTTCCCTTAAATTCATATGACATAGAGAATTGTTTCCATATATTGATATCACATGAGACTATATCTTCATATGATGAGAATTTTTGAGAGACCATTAACCTTTAGGGAATGGTTTTAAAACTATCAAGTAATCGATCAATATTTCTCTTTGGATCACATATTTAGTCAACAATATTCCTTTCTAACCTTGTAAAATTGGATTTGTACTTCACAATTTTTTTATTCTCTTTTTGTTTCAAATAGAAAAATTTCCTCTATATATGCTCATTTTTTTCGAGGGAAAAAAATTCAAATAATATTTCATTAAATTTCCTCTATTCCATTTATTTTATTTCTTCCTCCTCCTTCATGTTTTGAATTAACGACCACCACTGATTCGCATCTCCCGATATATGATAAACTTTCATGACAACCTTCTTCCTTTTGTTACATCCAAAAGTGATAAATATGTTTTATAAAGAACATATCCACTACTCTACTACAAATGGGTTTAAAGTACCATTTAATGATGAAGTATATTGTCACATATATTGGTATGATATTGATCCTCTACATTTTAGACTAGGATGCTCCATACGGGTAAGTTTATTGTTCATAACCTTAGTTAGATGTCCCAGTATATGTACTATAGTTATAAATTCCTCAGTACCATTCACATCTATAGAAACAAAATGACAATCTTGAATAGGTGGTAAATCCCTACATGGGATACATGCATTCATTAATTCTCCATTCCTTCCATTAGGTGTCATTTCTAAATAATTTCATATGCTAAATTAGATTATGGATCATAATATAGAATGTTGAACTATAAAAAGAGTTAATATAAATTGAAATGTTATACATGTATAATACCTTAATCATAAGCATGGTTACTTTGAGTAAATATTTAAATTTAAAAACATCATAATGGTTAATAAAGAAAATTTGAATTATCTAAGCATATCCCCTGGGATTTTTAAACTAGGTGCATAGTAAGGCTCGTTGTTGTGTACCAGGTTACCTCGAGTTAGGCCCAGAACACCTTGTCGGAGTTGTAACTCTATGTTACATCTGTTATAGTACCATTTCCACTTGTAGTATATAGATAGGGATGTAATTTAAAGAAATATCCACATAATTTATACCTTAACAAAATTATAGGATGTTCTTTTATTATTTTCCTCAAAGTCTATCTTAGGGTATTTTCCCTAATCTACATTTTCTAAATCAAGTTTCTATGTTTTGTACTAAACTTCCTCTGATACCAACTGCTACACTCTGACCCTGGTTTCATGGAGAAGGTTCATTATTATATCACATTAGAATAATTACATGAAATTAGTATCCTTAAGGACCGAATAATTTATTAGTTTTAGAAAACTAGATACAAACATAAGTTTTACATTACAAATTTAAAGGAAAAACAATATAGTAATTTCATTGGAATCATCCATAACTTCTAGGATACACAAGAAAGTCATTAATAACATTCACCTTCTAATACTGGGAAAAAATAAAACATAAGAAATGGTTGATGTCAGATGATTATTAAGGTTATGTAATGTAGTGGAAGTTATCATAAACATAAACACTAGGCAAGCTGAACAACTAAAAACATGTGCCTTTGAAAATATACTTGAGCATAAGATGACATGAATGATAGCTGATTAAATAAATCTATATAAATTATAATAACAGAATAAAACATAAACATTGATATTATATTATTCCAATTATCACATGGTTTATCAATTAATAATATCAAAATGAGAGAATGCATAATTCTGTACATCTAAAACATATTGTCAAGGCCTCAGCCAACACGGCTGAAAAAACTAGGGTAAATCCTAGGTGAAAACTCGATTCTTTATTGACTCATGAGATCTAACAATGAATCGAGGGGATATATAGGTCCCCACCAATCACTTTATATTTCAAATTAATTCTTTATATGAATGGGTCTAAACATAAATATCATGTGCATATGAAACAACTTTCCCTAATTTGTAACCATTATTACTAATCATTCTGAGTGGTATGGGCAATGGTATCAGGATAAAACTTCTACAATCAAATTTTTCACAACCCATTTAACAAAATATTTTAGATTATAATCATAATATATTAATCCCAATAAAACATAAGATTCAATAGGTATGTTCAAATAGATGAAAACGATCTGATAAAATCATTAATAAATTCTTGAGAGTAAACTCATTTACTTTGAGAAGAAGAGTTCATTTAAAAAAAATAAACAAATTTTTTTTCCATGATAAAATTAGTAGTTTCTAAAAATAACAATGGCTTAAAACTATTTATATATTTCACTTGAAAATAGTTAAGAAATCGGGAAGTTCCCTTTAATTAGGCTTGTTTATTATGAAGAATTGAGAAGGGGGCCCTTTTAAAACATGTATTTTCTGCAAATGATAGATGTAATGATCCGAATACATTATTTTTTAAAATATAACAAGAATTTATAAGACATATAAAAATATAAATGTATAATTACATTCATTTATAGAGGAAGAAAGCACAACCTGGATAAAAATGGATGTTTAGGAAGAAAACCCTTAATTTATGTCCGAATGAGATATTCCCTTGACCATAGTATCTTGGATAATCAACATAAATCCATTAATTAATTAATTAAAGACCTTATATACATGTATCTCATTTATTATAATTTTATTATGTTCATTTATTGATTTTTTATGAGTTATAAGATACAATTTTATTTCTTGGGAGCATTCGTTTTCTTAGTTTTTAGGATCGGTTTACGTGTTTATAAGTACTGGTGTACATGTAAAATGGGTATAATAATCCAAAATTGGTATTAAATTTTATTTATAATAATCCAGAAGTGTGAAAACTTATATATATTATATTTTTATATGGTATGAGGATGAATCATTAGATAATACATTTCGTAATAATCATTTTCATTATTACGAAAGTTATTGATCATAATGAACTCATTTTGTTTTTTGAATTAGTATTATATAAATATATAATGGTTTCAGAAAATTAAATATGTTATTATACATATATTATAGTCTAGTTTAACCATAAAAATTTTATCATGACCATCTTCGAACAAGAAATTTATGAATGAATGTTTGTCATCCATAAAGGTTGTAAATCGGCACCTCCCAGACGATGATTTTGTTTTTAAAATAAAATAAAGTGAGTAAAGAGATTGATGATGGTTACTACATTAACATGATATAATTATATTATATGAATGATACAAGATTTATCATGATCATTTGTATAGAGGAGGTGAGGATAGAATAATAAAAGAGGGACCATGAAAAGAAACTAAAAGGAAAAGGAAGAGGATTTTACCTCTTGAATAATCCTTCTTTAGAACCTCTTTAAGGGAAGGGGTTTTGTTATTTTGGAAAGACCCAGATCTATTGGACATGGGGAGATACTATGGAAGATGATTTGAGTAGAACATTGAGATTATTTCAGGATTATTGGAGTGAATAGAAGAGGGGGGTCATATTGGAGGAGAGGGATAATTTCCCAATAATGTATTCATTATTTTAACATTTTTCTCAAGACAAGAAATATTGTTGAATCTTATGGCTATATAGAGTAATAATTGCATGTGAGTTCAAAATAAGGGTGTTTAAATCATCCACTACTCCATAAATAGGGTACTAATCCTATAATGTATTTATAATGTAAATTACTATATTTTAATATTCACAAAAAAATCATGTATTTTCAAAAAATCAAAAAAGAATCACCCTATACATTTTTTAATATGTAGATATAAAAAAAATCAATTTTATTAAAATAATATTATAAATATTTGAAATTTAATTTTTTTATAAAATCATTATTTACTTGAAAAATATATTTTTTAAATTTAAAACTAAAGTTACAACACTTTTAATAATTAACTGAGGTATCATAAAATTATAACAAAATCATAAGGTAAGAAAATATTGGTTTATGAATCCATTTTATGAAAATGAATTTTCTTTTAAATAATTTTATTAATTATAAAATTGTAATTAAATATCTATGACTTATAAAAATACCAACACTTAAATATAAATTTTTAAAAATATTCACTTACATTAACAATGATATAATTATATCATACATACACTTATTAGATTCCTAAATTTTATTTATACTTCCATGGATGAGTTTACTATTCATTAGAATGATTTAATATTTATAATGGTAATATTACTATATTAAGGGAAAGTGGTTATTTCATTAGTATGGGTTCCTTATCGTCTGTAAATACCACTTATTTATTTTATTATTCTGTTAAAAATATTGTATTGTATTATCATTGTGGTTTTATATGATTCCTACAATATAAAATAAACATAACAATTGAAATTTAATTGATAGAATTTTGGGTTGTGACAGTATTCACCTATTATAAATACCTGTAACTAAATAAATTCATTTCATAAGGGATATTAACAATGATTTAGTAGATTATATCATTTTCCATAAATGAATTGGTTGAACAGAGTAAATTGGTAAAGTGTTATACATTACCTTTGTTCCATAAATGGTTTGTTTAATTGAATGTATCAACAAGCTTTCTTTTTTTATATAAATTCTTGAGTAAATTTATTTATATTGGTGTTAAGGGTGATACATGGGGTTCCAAATTAAGGACCCCTTGGATGGGCTCACTATGCATTAGTAAGAATTTTTGATGTTTTGTAAACACGTCAGGGGAAACACTAGCTATGACTGGGAAGGGATTGCGAAGAGTTATTGATTTTTACCCCTATATGAGAGACATTAGTTCCCTAAGGGTGACCCCATGGAGAAGCTCAATGGAATTATGGTTATACCATTCCATGGGAGAGACTCAGGCCACTATGAGTGATAACAAGGATGGTATTACAGGTTAGTTCTTGTTGTTATCACGTCGTTCCTGGAGTGACACTTGGGACATCATTATCGGGTCACCATGGATAGAATCCTTAGGAATTTGACTTATAAAAATCCCCTAGAGTGATACATATAATTTTCTTAGAATTTCTATAGAAGAGATTAGGGTGATCCTCTATTCTTTTATAAAAAGGATTAGTTGAATTAAAAATCAAGTGAATGATTTTAATTAAAAATTGAACTTTTGGTTTTGGAATATAATGTCCCGAATAGGCGCTTCTGGGTTCATCACATAAAAATACTATTTTTTTTATAAAATACAACTAAAAAATACACATAAATATGTCACACTCCAAGAATTTTTCTGTAATAGGTTTTATAGAATTATATATATTCATTACAAATTTAAAAACCTGAAAAAAAAAATTAAATAACTCAAATGCTTTGTGCGCACTAACTTCATAAGAAATGTGAATGCCTTCAAAAAATTATACTAAACCCATGGAAAATAATTTAAAACAAGGGATGAGCATAATTTTTTAGTAAGGGGTCTAAATCTATTTTAAAATGATATGTTTATGAAAATACTACATTCTTTTGAAAAATACTTATTATTTAAAAAATGCTTTAAAAAATCCAGTGAATTTTTCAAAAAATATTATGCAAGATTTTGAGAACAAAACCATAAGTCCATTTTAAACATAGAAGGTTGTCTAGGACTACCCAATTTCTTGAAGTATAGGTTCAATCCCCACTCCCTATCATGTTTAAAAATTTGAAGCACTTAATTTTATAAAAATATTTTAATATTTATATATATATATACATTTTTCACTGGATTTTTTCTTTATAAATATGCATGGAATCATATTTACATAAACGTATATGTTTAAACATATATATGTATACATACTTTCCTAAGAATAAAACGTCTAGATTTAGAGTAACTAAACCTCATAACAAAGTTTTACTTTTAATTGTATGACATAATAATTTTCATCCATGTAATCAATTCATAAAACTCATAAAAATCAGTTTTTTGAAGTAGGTCCCACTAAAATATAATTTATTCGTTTTAAAAAGCTTAGATATATATATATATATATACAAATATTTATGTATGAATTGTCTTGAATAATCAAAGAGGTATTTCTAGAATCATGATTCATGAATGTCAAGTAAAAGACAAGATTCTATTATATAAAATAATGGTATTTTTAACCATTAATTTTTATATAGAATAAAACTTTATTAATATAGGTTTTCAACTACATAAATGATCATAAATAATTTATTTAAGAAGAGTTATCAACTTGGAAATAATTCATGTATATATATACACTAATAACATGAAATTTGAAAAAAAATGTATACATTTATAATCTTGATATTTAGAAAATAGTGTGTATATATTTATACATATATAAAATAAAATAATATAAATATGGAAGTTAAAATATTATATATATATATATAGATATTTATGTATGTATACACACACCATTAATTGAATATAAATATTAAATTACAATACATACAAAAATAAATCAATGACGTGAAAACTTTTGAGAATAATATTTACATAAATATAACAATCTTTCCATCATAAATATGAAAACAATTAAGTTAACATTTTAAAATACAATACATATGAACAAAAATTATTTGTGTATAAAATTCTTAAGTGAAGAAAATATTTACGTAGAAAACCATAAATTAAATCATAAATTGGTAAAAATAAATCAATCCCTTACTTTAATATTAAAAAAATGGATTCAGAATGCCCACTACCAATGCTTGGATACACCAGAAGAACAAAATGGGAAATAGAGTGCATAAGTTTTTTTTATAGAATGATGGCAGTGCCATAATTCGCCCCCTTACACTGGATTTATTTGGGAGTCAAGATTTATATAGAGGACTCTTTTATATAACTTTAATATTATACATATATTTATATATATGTAATCAGATATAGATGAATAGGATATAAATATATGTGTTTCGGATGAAACGTGTGTGGGGAAAGATCAGATTGAGAAATAATTAAACATTGATGAAAGTGTATAAAAAATAAACAATTTGGAAACTGAAAAACAAGCTCACTGTAACTGATTAAATTTTATTTTAACATACCAATAAATTAAATCTAGAATTTTTGTGAAGCTTCGGGTCTTAATCAAGAGAAAAATCAGTATAACATAAGAGTCAACCAATAAGAAAAAAATTGCAATTAAACCAAATCCTTTATCAAATCAAGTATAAATATCGAGTGGTCCACAAAAATACATAGAAAACCCATGAACAAGAGATAATTGTACAACAACAAAGATCAATGAAGAAATCAAAAAGAAAATGACAAACATCATAGTTAAACCGAAAGGGACTAGAAAGAAAAATAGAGAAAACCTAACTCAAATAGATCAACGTAGATCCATGATTGAAACTATAGGATCTAGATTATGATGCTATATTTGAAACACCCAACCACAACAAACCCTTATGACGTCGCTTGGAACCCTCCCCCCTGGTGGCATTTCTACTCCTCATCCACAGTCGAGACATCAATCCCAAATAAATCATGACTGATATCAAAAAATAAAAACTCCTCGGCATCAAGACCTCAGCTTTTACAGTATGGATATGAAGCATTACTCTTAGTCAACTTGATCCCCACATCGTTGGAGGCCTCACGATAATGAGACCCCCCAAATCCCTAATTCTTTATTTCTTCTTCCTTTTTTATCTCAATTTCATTTTTAATAATATAATTATATATATTTATAATTTCATAATTTCATAATAATAATTTGTATTTATTAACTTTAATAATTATAAAAAAATTATTATATTACATTTAATATTATTAAAAAAATACATATTATATTTAAAAAATTGATTATATTATCTTTAATAATTTCAATAATTATAGATCATTTTTAATTTTCAAATTGTAATATTATTCTATGAACAAAACATATTTTTTAAATTATATGAGAACTGAAATTTAACATTAAGAAATACAACCATTTTAATTTCAAAAGTGACTTATTATTTTAAAACACATTTTTATTGTTTATAATAATTTAATAAAATTTTGAATTTTTAATAAAAAACATATATTTTAAATATTATAAAATATATTTATATAAAAATAATGTTTTAAAAAAATTTAAAACTTTAAAATAATATTTTTTTTATAATTTTGAATATTAAATTCAAATTAAATATTATATCTTGAAATTACTAATTTATTTAACAATATTATAACATAATATTTGAAAACAATATTTTTTATAAAGGCATAATTAAATAATTAAATTTCTCATCATGTATAATAATGGTGATATTTTTTTTAAAACAAATAATTCAAAGTAAAATATTTTACTTATAAAAAAAATTATTTTGATTAAATAAAATCACTTAGTTTATAAAATATTTTTCATAAAATAATTTATTTAAATGATAGACCAATTCATTAAGCACTTACAAATTTTTAGGATGTTACATTCTTCCGCCCTTAAAATAATTGTTCCCTTGAAATTCATTGGTTGGAATTAAGAATATTATGAATTTCTGTCTTCAAAACTAAAAAAACAAGAACTCGTATACTTATATACTCTATTGTTCAGACGACATCTAATCTCAAAAATTTTCTAAACCACCATTTTGAAACCAATTATAAATACCTGAACCCACCCACGCATCTGGGTTTAATACATAAAAATAATGTCGATTTTTTTATGAAAGGAAATTGAAAAATACACAGAAACATTTTACACTCTAAGAAAATTTCTAGTCTAGGATTTTGAGAATTATACATATTCATTAAAATTAACAACACTTTACAAAAATAGAATAAAATAACTCAAACACTTCATGTGCACTAAATCCCAAATAAAAACAAAGGCATTTAGAAATCCTACTAAACCTATGGAAAATAATTTAAAACAAGTGATAAGAATAATTTCCCATTAAGGGGTTTAAATCCATTTCAAAATACAACATTTTTTTAAATAATACAGTACATTAAAATATATATTTTCTTTGTAAAATGATTAATTAATAATCTAGTGTCTTTTTCAAAAAACATTATGTGATCTTTTGAAAAAAAAACAAGAGGCCGCTTGAAACATTGAAGGATGTCTGGGCCTACCCACTTCCTTGAAGGATAAGTTCACTTCCCACTCCCTATCATGTTTACAAAGTTCAAGAGCCTAATTTTATAAAAATAATTTAACCTTGATTTATATATATATATATATGTATATATCTTTCACTAAATTTTTGATTTAAAATAAACATTAAAACATATTTACATTCAATTATATGTTTATATATATACTTATATAGATACTTTCTTAAGAAAACATAAGTAATATTTAGAGAAACCAAACATCATAATAAAAATTGAATTTTTATTGTATGACATAATAATTTTCATCCAAGTAAATCATTAATAAAACTCCAAAAAGTCGTTTTTTAGAATTAGTTCCCATAATGGTATAATTTTTTCATTTTCACAAGATCGTATATATATATATATATATAGTCATATTTATAAAAACAAATACACATATTTAAGTATGAATTGTCTCGAATAATTAATGACATAAGGCCATAATCATGATTTAGGGTTGACATGTATATGACATTATTCCATTATATATAATTATGGTTTTCTTAAACATTTATTTTTTAAATAGAATAATACTTTGATAATACAGGTTTTCAACTACATAAATAATTCATTTAAGAAGATTAATAAACTTGAAAATAATTCATGTATATATATACTCTAATAACATTAAATTTGAAAATAATGTATACATTCATAATTTTGATATTTAAAAAATTGTGTGCATATATATACACACACATATAAATTCAAATAATATATACTTTGACTTGGAAATATTATATATATATACACACACACACCATTACTTGAACATAAATCTTAAATTAGAATCCCTAAAAAATAAATGGATGCCTTAAAAACTATTGAAAACAACAATTTCATAAATATAACACACTTTCCAACATAATTATTAAAACAATTAAAGTATTATTTAAAAATAAAATACATATGGACTAAAATTATTTGCGTATAAAAATCATAACTGTAGAAAATATTTATACCCAAAAACATAAATTAAATCATAAATTGGTAAAAATAAATAAAAATCACAAACCTTAATATGAAAAATGGGTTTATACTACCCACTGTCAATGCTTGGATACACAAGAAGAACGAAAAGGGAAGTAGAGTGCATAATTTTTTTATAGAATGAAGGAAGTGCCATATTGAACCCCCTTACACGGGAAGTATTCAAGAGTTAGGATTTATATAACCAAATCTTTTATATCACTTTACTATCATACATACATATATATATATATATGTATATATGTAATCAGATATAGACAAAAAGGATATAAATATATGTGTTTTAGATGAAATGTGTGTTGATCAAGTTCAGATTGAGAAATAAATAAACATTACTGCAACCAGAAAAAAAATCAATGATTTGGAAATTTAAAAATAAACTCACTACTATTGATTAAATTTGATGCTAATATCCCAAAAAATTAAATCAATATTCTTAAAGAATATTCAGATCTCAAAAAATAGAAAAATTAGTATAATAGAAGATTCAACCAATGAGAACAAAATGCTATTAAACCAAATCCATTATCAAATCAGGCAAAAACATAGAGTGTTCCACAAAAATACATAGAAAGCCCATGAACATGATATAACTAGACAATTAAAATGATTGTAGAAGAAATAAAAAAGAAAATTACAAACATCAATTTTAAATAGAAATGGATCTAGACACCTAAAAAGAAAAACTTCAAGGCTAACCTTGCATAGATTGAATTAGATCCATGATTGAAGCCATTGAATCTGGATTCCGATTCCATCTTCAAAACCCCTAACCGCAATGAACCCATGTGATGCCACTCGGACCATTCCTGTCAATGGTTGTTCTCCCCATCATCCATGATTGAGGAATCTATCCCAGACGAAGCTCAACTATGATCTGCAAATAAGAACTCCTCTGCATGTTGACCATGGATTTGATCTCAAAGAGATGAAGAACTCATCACAGTTGACCCAATCCCCACATTGTTGAAGACCTTCTAAGAAAGAGAGAACCCAAATCCCTAAATCATGATTTCTTCTTCATTTTTTATCTTGATTTCATTTTTAATATATTTTAAATTCTATTTTTATAATAAATTTATATTTATATATATATATATATAATTTAAGATTTTTATTATACAAATTCATAATTTATAACTTTAATAATTATGAAAAAATATAATATTACCTTTAATATTAATAAAAAAATGCATATTATATGTAAAAATTTGATTATATTATTCTTAATAATTTCTACAATTATAAATCAGTTTTAAGTTTTAAATTATAATTTTATTTTATGAACAAAAAATAAATATATATTTTTAAATTATATGCTAACCAAACATTAACACTATAAAAGATAATCATTTTGATTTTAAAGGTGGCTTATTATTTTCAAATATATTTATATTATTCGTAATAATTTAATAAACTTATGAATTTGTAATAGAAAAAATATATTTTAAACATAATAAAATATATTTATATAAAAAATTTCTTTGAAAAAAACTATAAATAAAATTGTTTATAATTTTGAATATTAAATTAAAATTAATTCTTATTTCCTGAAATTATTAATTTAATTAACAATATTATAACATTTTATTTGGAAACTATATTTTTCCTAAAGTTATAATTAAAAAATTTAATATTTCATCATGTATAATAAAGGTGATATTTTTTGAAAAAAAAATACAACAAAAAAATATTTTACTTATAAATAAATTTTATTTTTGTTAAATAAATTCACTTAGTTTATAAAACATTTTTCATTACTTAATTTATTTAAATGATAAAATAATTCTTTAAGCACTTATAAATTTTTTGGGATGTTACAAGGAAACTTGGGGACATGTCTGCCCAGCCTAATCACAAGATTGGGGAGAATATATCATCTTAAAAGTTCTATCACTTACTCTACCTTAGTAGGATCCCTTGGTTGAGACTCACTACCTTAGGATGAAGAAGGTAGAATTTGGTAGGTGTCCTAATAGAACCCATTCCCATTTATTTATTTATTTATTTTAGTATTTCATTTATTAAAATGCCACACTGTTCATTTTATATTTCATGAGATGGATTGAGAAAGACACCGTTGATGGTGGCCTACTAGGATTATATATCACACCCTACTGAGACCACCATTAGTACCTGATAATACTTCATGGTTTCAAGAATAGATAAGGATAAGTAGCCAACTTCTGATGCTTGATTTACAATTCTAGGATGGAGTATGGGGGTAGAGGAATGAGCATATGCTCGTGATACAAGTTTTATAAGTTTTTGGTCTTTTTCGTATTTTGTATTGCTTGTGGTATATGCATGTATCTTATATCGCCTGTAAACTAATTTTTGTATAGGTACTTGAGCATCATTGTCAGTTTGTATTTTTTTATTATTCAGATTCCATTTACTTTTTATTTTTCATAATTTATTTGTTTTTGTTTCCACTGCTATCTTTCTACTGATATGGATTTTTCTACAACGGGTTATTAGTCTAGACATATAGCATCTACTTCTGTCATTTCTTGTTCTATATATATATATATATATGATTCACTATGATCCATGAGTTCATAGTCTCTCCTCAAGCACACCCTAGTCCCTCACTAATATTCGGCATCCTCTGGAATTCAGGGAGGCACACTTGAGGTCTTGTGGCCACCGTCTCGGGGCATCGTTAAGTGACATCCAGGGAAAGATGCTACAAAGTGGTATCAGAACTATTTTCCTTTTTTATTACTATTTGGGTTTAGACAGGAGACTTGGACATTGTAATTTGGTAATGAGATTGTGCTCGGAAGTAGATACCCCACGTATAGATGAAACAAAAATTTTCTTGGGTTAGGAAAATACTGTTATTTCTCATACTATTATAATTTCACAGATATAATCATTGTGTGACTCACTTACTTTGTGTTGTTATTAATGGTGATTTTATTAATAAAGTTTGTTTATACATGGCCCGATGATCTGATTGAAGATTAAAATCATGTATCATATTAGGAACCATAGGAATAATTTTTTTGGCATTATGCCATGCTATATCTATATTTAGCTTGCATTTACTATATTGCATATGATTGTCGTGGTTCTTTCTCTATTCTGATTTGTAGTGTGTTAGTGTTTTACATGATGACAAAATTGGTTAATTGATTAAAAATTCCACATTTTGGTTTGATTAGTGAGTTTTAAAGGAAATTTATTCAATCAAAACACTACACATGGCCAATTACACCATTTTATCTAGTGTATGGGTTAGTGTACAATTACTTGTTGTGTGAATTTCAATTTATTAATATTATGTACCTTTATAAATTGGAATTGGTGACATAATTAATTTTTTTTTATGATAATAACCAAATAAATAAAAAAGACTCTAAATAAATTGATGTTTTTTATAAATATTTTACCACTAGATGAATATTCCAAATGAAATGTAAAGGTTTTTTTTATTTATACCTTGAATTTGAAACTCACACTGAAACCTCTTCAATTTCATTTGAGACCTCAACCTTGTCCCGGCCATAGTAGTGGGTGATAGTTTGTGTCTCTTATAACCTTTATACGACCTATTCAGATCACCTAGATCTAAATCCTGAAGTAGCATAAGGGTTGTAATGTGGTTATAGGTAGGCTTGTTAATGTTATTTATTTATCTCATTCCCTATCTGTTATAAATTTTATTTGAGGCGTTCACTTATAAAATATAGAGGTTTGCCACTATGACTAACTTATTTTGTCTTCCAAGAGAGTGACGATGATCATACTTCAGTGATGGGGGCCATGGGCCACCCATGATACCTAATATAGTTCCACCTAAGGCACCACATATAGATCTTCCACTAGATTATGATTCCCTGTTCATGAAATTATATTACAATTCATGAAGACCATTCAGGGTGATCCCCGACCAGCCCCTACCATGACAGAGATGATTTGGGAGTTTTAATAGAATCATCCTCATACCTTCTAAGGGGATGATGAACCTCATGCTACTGAGTCTTGTCTAGACATCATGTTGTATATCTTTAAGCATACCAAGACACCTTTATATAAGTAGGTCAATATCACAAACTACATTCTCTGTGAATCTGCCAAGATTTGGTGGGACATTCTAACTCAAGATGGTCGACATCATTGTATGGTCCAAGAAGAGTTTTAGACATCCTTATTCAACTAATTATTTTTGAATACCTTTATAATAGATCGTTCTTGGGAGTTCATGAACCTTTAGCAAGGTGAAAATTTAGTGATGGAATACTCATCTGGCTTCACCGAATTGGAGAATTTTGCACCAATTTTGTCTGGTGATATGTTGAATAAAAATAGGTGATTTGATTATGGGATTAAATATGAAATTAGATCATAGGTAAATGTCTTTAGGATGTCCACTATTTTAGAGATATTGAACAAGGCCCTCATCACTGAGTAAAACATTAGAGAATCGGGTGATGTGAAATAGGACAGTTCATCTTCCAAGAAGAATAGTGGTTTATCTATTGGTAAGAAGAGAAATTTCAAGGAAACCCATGAGGGATGTACCATCCAGGTGGCACACACTAAAGGCTATGTGGTGTTTCACTAGTGTTGTAGGCTATGACAAAAAAAAAGAAACTGTATACAAGGAACCCAATTGGGTGATGGGATTATGAAATGATGGGTCACCTTTAGTGTTTTTTTTTTGTCCTTTCCTACAATTCTAATTGAGAGGGGTTCCATTCTAGGACATACTTCAGGTTCAATATCAACAATACCACATCATAATGGATGTTGGTCTTCTACAGGTCATTTGGGATGAGAAAGTTGTCGTGGTCGAGGTGGTCAGGCCTCATAGTTTTAACGTCAGCAGAGAAGACCTGCTCAGGTTAGTCCGGAAGAAAATCAGTGTCGTGGTTCATGCCATATTCATGCAGTGCAACCTATTCCAAAGGAGTAGATTCCAGATCACTCTACTAGATAGAGGTAATATTCTATTAGCCTCCACTTTGGTATCTTCTTTATTGGATACATGTGTATCACTCTTTTCTATCTTCTGCAACTATGGGAATTTTAGGCCTAATGAGAGAGTATTCAGTGGTGTAATAACTCTTGAAACACTATTAGGAGTTTGACCTAAGGGTATATACCAGTATAGAGATTTTCCCCTTGAGATGGGTGGGTACCATTTTATGTGGAGTTTCTTCATCCTCAAGATGACTGAATTCGACATCATTCTTGGTATGGACTAGATTGTTCCTTATCAAGACTAGGTGGATTGATATCACTACTGGGTGACCCTATCATCACTAGAAGGAATCATGTATATTTGTAATAGTTGCTAGATTATCTAGAAAAGACAATCTGGAACCAAGCATAAATGGCTAGGTGAAGTGATAGCCTGATGACCAGTATCTTGATGAGAAATTAGGGAATTCATTTTTTGGAATTTCCTCCAATTTTGGATCATTTCATGGAGATATTCACTGATGATTTATCTAGTTTACCTCCGGAGAGAGAGGTTGAGTTCACTATCAATCTTGTTCTTGGGGTGACCCATGTGTACATTCCTCTGTATATTATGGTACATATAAAGATCCATTATCTCAATAAGTAGATTTATAATCTACAGGATAAGGGTTTTATCTAACCCATGACATCACTATGGGGTTCACCTGTCCTTTTCTCCATGTAGGTTAATGGTACCCCTAGATTTTTCATGGATTACCATAAGTTGAACTAGCTTATGGTAAAGAACTGGTATCCACTTCCTCATGTATATGACCTCTTCGACCAGCTTTGATGAGTGATCATTTTCTACCAGATCAATTTGAGTCTGGGATACTATTAGGTTCATGTGAGACCTTCATACATACCAATTACATTTCTCCAGAGAAGTTACGACTTGTATGAGTATTTGTTCATGATCATAGGTCTTAAGAACATGGAATAAGTCTTTATGGATCTAATGAACCAGGTTTTCCAACCATATCATGATTCTTTTAGGGTAGTCTTTAGAGATGAAATCTTAGTGTATTTGTGTACAATATATAACCATTCTATCTATCTTTAGATCATGTTGAGCACACCAATATAACATCGGATATATGTGGATCTTAGTAAATGCAACTTTTGGATCAGCAAGTTTAAATTCTTGGGTCATATCATATCATATGTAGATATATCTATTTACCTAGAGAAGGTGATCACTAAAATTTCCTTGTCAAAGCCCAATAATGTGTTTTACATACATAGATTCTTATGGATGGATAGATATTAAAGGAAATTCTTATAGAACTTATAACACTTGGTAGTTTTTCTTACAGGATTGACCAAGAAGAGTGAGAAATTTGACTGGACTAAAGCCTGTGGGATAGATTTTCAAGAGTTTAAGGGTAGACTAACTTCAATGATGATCCTAATTATTCTTGATCTAGGAGGAAGCTATACTATTTATCAATATGTTTCAGGAATCTGGATATGGGTAGTTCTAATATAAGGTTATCAGGTTATGAAATATGGGTTCTTCTAGTTGAGGCCTCATGAGTAGAACTATCTTATGCATGAACTTGATCTACCTGCCTTGGTCCATGCACTATCATGTTGGAAGAACTATCTATTGGGTGTGATATTTCTCTTATATATGGATCATTAAAACTAATATATATATCCACACAACAAGACTTCAACCTTAGGTAGAACTGGTGGTTGTAATACCTCTAGTAATTTTATTTTGATCTTTTTCGCACACCCTAGAAGAGAAATTCAATATATAATTTCTTGAGTCAGAAAAAATCTAATGAAAGCCATCAAGGAGGTTAGTAGAGAGTGGAAGTTGATGGACTTGTTCCCTGAGATGCATTTGGAGGTTGAGGAGATGAATGGGAAACTGCTCTTAGTAGCTCTAGTAGTGTCATCCTTCTTTATAAAGTGGGTTCGGATGAGGTAGTTATCTGATTACAAGGCCCTCGTCTTGAGAGAGAGCATCAGAGGAGATAACCTGCCTCCCGGTTGGGTTTTTTTATGCAAATGATATCATAATATTTTATGGGTGGGTTTGGGTGCCTTTTGATATATGAGAAGAGCTAATGAGAGAATCTCATGCCTCAGTTTAGGCAGTTCACCTAGGTCTCACCATGATGTATTGATACATCAACATCTAGTATTAGGGCCCAAATATGAAGAGGCAAATTTAAGGGTTTATTACTTGGTGTTCCACCTGGAAGTAGATTAAG
Organism: Viscum album; assembly: GCA_963277665.1. Classification (NCBI taxonomy): domain Eukaryota; kingdom Viridiplantae; phylum Streptophyta; class Magnoliopsida; order Santalales; family Viscaceae; genus Viscum; species Viscum album. Next base: position 282,825,297 of record OY728165.1, read on the forward strand.
GTAGTGAACCAACGACCTATTAGAATTTTACATCCAATGTCCATTCCTAGGTGGAAATGAAACAACGTCGACATGGATTTTATGATGGGATTACTGAGATCCCCTCGATGCAGGGATGCAGTATGGTTGATTTTCCACAGGTTGAGCAAGGTTTAACACTTCCTACCAATTCAGGAGACCTTATCTATTGATAATCTAGAAAGGATTTACCTTATTGAGATAGTTCTTATTCATGGTGTTCCCTATTCTATCATTTTGGACCAAGACACTTGCTTTACATCCTGGTTCTAGAAAAGGTTTAATGAGGAATTATGTCCATAGGTTCTCTTGAGTACAAAATATCACCCTTAGAGTGATGGGAAGTATCATTGGATAATACTGGTGTTGTAGGATAATATTAGATCATAAATACTTGAATTTGGATGTTCTTTGGAAAAATATATACCTCTGTATGAGTTTACCTACAACAAAAGATTTCAGGAAATCTTTCAGATGGCTCCATATGAGGCCCTTTATAGTAGGCCATTCCATTCACCTATGTACTAGCTATAGGCATGTGAGGTCGCTCTACTGGGTCCTCATTTAATTCAGAAGACTTCATAGTAAGTCCATCTAATTCAAAAAGTGTATGACTATAGCTCAGTCAAGGAAAAAAATTTATAGCGATCTCCTATTTAGACCTATTTAATTTGAGGTGGGACATGAGTTTTTTTATGGGTTTCACCCAGGTTGGGTCATAGATGAATCTGAATACAAGGTAAGTTATCACTTAGATATGTTGGGCCTTTATAGATAGTTGATATAATTGGGTAGGTGGCTTATCAGATGTTGTTACCTCAGAGGTACCATTCCATGCATGACATGATTCAAGTATCTCATCTTCCATGGTATCATCCCAATGCACCTCATTCATTTGACCCCAAGGATATTGACAAGAAGGTAGGTGGTTCCTTTGAGGAGTATCTGACATGTATCATTGATCGAAGCATGAAGTCTCTCTGTAATAGGTCACTTCCTTTGGTTTAGGTGCTATAGCAGCATAGATGTATACCTGATGAGACCTGGGAGTGGGAGGTTGATGTATTTGTGCATTGGATGGAACTTTTATCATAAGGTATTTTACAACCCTTAGAAGGGAAAATCAGGGACATGTTGTCTTAATGAGGGTAGGTTGTAACATCTTAGATTTTCTCTACATTAAAGACCATTTTATTTTAGTGTAAATTCCTTTATTTTTTCTTAATAATGTGTTCTAAGGGAGTCAAAGAGGTCATGGGGGTCTCGGGGGTTTTTGGGTCTCATTCAGAGCTTGGATCCTTGAAAATGAAAGAGGAAGACTGGGATGCATGGTTAATAGAAATTGGGAAACTTTATGTATTAGGGTGCTGGGGGCCGCATGGTATGTTTGAAATTGTATAACCCTAGAAGAACACCCATGCGAGACAACTACATTTTTTAGAAGATTCATTTTTCATAGGGTTCACATGGTTAACCAAACTGTGAACCAATCCTGCGTGAGAACACTCTTGAGCAGTGGATTAGTGAATGGTTGGAGTAGGGTTTGTCCAACTATGGGTGTAAATTGTGCTCCCCATACTATGTTGGTGAATTTACAATTTTCTCCCCATTAATCCTTTAACATATTCCTTATTTCTTCCTCTTTTTTCTCCAGTGGATGAACCCTCTTCTTCCTCCCATAATCTCTCCCCACTATAAACCTAGGGATCAAGATAAATCATATATCCTACATCTATTTTTCTCACTATTGGATCCATCGGGAAACTTGATGTAAGCACTTCAATCCTATATCTCCTATTTCTGTTTTTCTCCAACATCTGTTACACTATCTTGGTGAAACCACATTTTCCCAATTTTTAGGTCATTTTAAAATTTCTTTGATATCTTCCATTCTAGAACAAGTTAAAGGCTGACACTGAATATAGAGAGCTCTATGAGGCTAAGGTAGGTGGGCTATATTATATCCACATGTTTTATTTCATTTTATAATTTGTGTCTTTGTTTCACAGCTGGAACTTTTTGAAGATGCCTTTAATTTGCTAATTTAATTAATTGGGAAGTCTTACCTAACCAATTGTGACCCTGGATAGGGTAAAATCAACCCCTTGGGTTGATCGCCAAGAATTTTGGCACCCCAATAGTTGAACTAAAACTTATAGGCCTAATTTCCCTTCCCTCAAAATTTCCTAACACCGGGTATTTTCCTATTGAAAATACATTGAACTAATTAAATTTATTTGGTCAGGGGTATGAAGTAGTAGTTACGACCTTATATCCCATGCCATAAATAAATTGGTTAAACTAAGTAAATTTGTCAAGTTCTATACATTAACCATGTTCCATAAATGGTTTTTTTAATAAAATGTTTCACCAACTTTCATTTTCGATATAAATAAATGATTAAATTCCATCACCTTAGTGTCAATGAAGATACATGGGGTTCATAATTAAGGACCCCTTGGATGGGAACATCATGAATTAGATATAATTGTTGATGATTTGTAAACATAGTGGGGGAAACAACAGCTATGATTGGGATAGGCTCTCCAAGAGTTATTTATTTTTCACCTCTATATGGGTGACACTAGTTCCCTATGGGAGACCCCATGGATGGTATTTATGGAACGATGGTTATACCATACCATGAGGGAGACTCAGTCCCCTATGTTCGATACTATAGACAGACTCAGAGGTTAGTTCTTACCATCATCACCAAATGCCTAGAGTGACACTTGGGACATTAATTTTGGGTTACCTTGGATGAAATATTTAGGCATTGGACTTGTACTGAGCCCCTAGAGTGATATATGGAATTCAATTTTAATTTCCTTGTAAGGTATCAGGGTCACTATCTATTCCTTTTTAAAAAGTTTTAATTGAATTAAGAAGCAAGTGAATTATTTTAATTATGAAATGATCTTTTGTTTTTACAAACATAGGGACGTTCCCACCAAGCCCAATAAAGATCTTGGGGACATTTCCTCATCTTAAAAATTTTATCACTCACTTTACCATCATAGGATACCTTAGTTCAGAATCACTGGATTAGGCCGAAGTAGGTACAATTGGATGGGTGTCCTAATGGAACCCATTCGGGTTTATTTATCTATTTATTTCTATATTGTGTTTATTATTAAGGAACACTATTAATTTTATATTGGATGATATGGTTTGATGAAGACACCATTGGTGGTGGGATACTGGGATTATATCTCACACACTACTCAGGATGCCTTTTGTAACTGAGTAGACTTTATGGATAGAGTAATAAATAAAGGGAAGTGTATGACTTATAATGCTTGATTTTCAGTTCTAGGATGGAGTATGGGGGGAAGAGGATTGATCCTATTCTCAAGATGCTAGTTGTAATGTTTTTTGGTCTTTTTAGTATATTTTTTTAGAATGTGGTATATTCCTATATCCCATGTACCCTACATACTAATTTTTGATAGCTACTTGAGAATCATAATCAGTTTGTGTTTGTTTATTATTTAGATTCCACTTATTATTTATTTGTATATATTTATTTTTTTCAACTACTATCTGTTTGTTGATACTTCTTCAGCTATTATTGGTTACTGGTCCTGTCATATTGAATATGATTCAAGTTTTTATTATTCTATATATAAATTGTTGCGCTCCACTCTGATCAATGATGGTATAGTCTCCCATCGATCACACCTTTTTCCCTCACTACTAGTCGGCAACCTCTGGCATTTGGAAAGGCACACTTGAGGTCTTGTGGCCACCATCTCAAGGCATAGTTAAGTTGAATCTAGGGCGTAACTCTACAAATTTTTTGTTCTTCTATCAATTCCCAGTTCATTTCTCACCCCAAGAAATTAATATCCAAAATAAATTTGTATACCTAAATCACATTTAACCAATCACTATAATTCCAAGTCATGCCTCCTATCTCTAAATATTTTCCAAAATAAAAATGGTTTGAACACAGTATCCAATAACACTGAAAGTTCAAATTAATCCATTCCATATATATTTAACCTTAATAATAATCCAAAATATGTCTACCTAAATTCAATGTATAAATTTTTTTAAGGTAACTAAATCAACATATTTCTCCACAGAAAATATAAAGTGGTTCTTAATTTCACACTCCAAATATGTGAATAACATGGTCACGATAAAACCTTAATGAAAACATAAATGATTCAAAAAAATCTTAGGTTATTGAATATATTCAATTAATTTAAATAAGAAGTAAACTCCAACAAATATTTAACAAAACATAAAATCAATAACCAATTTAATTTCCACTAGTAATATCCCATAAGAATATCTTTATAATTATTATCTAAAAATAGAGAACATATTAAGGTTTGTCATCCATTAATCATATGTTTTATAAAACTGTCATCTTTTCATTGAATCTATTTTTTTGGTAGCATCCAACACATGATTTCAAATCCTTAATGAAATACTGATATTGTACAATAATTATACCTTTCATGATTATTATAATGAGAATATCATAAATAAATTATTTTTACAAGATATTTCTTGGATCCAAATTCACAGGAAAAATAATAATTATAATTCATTTGTTTCAATAACATAATATTGACCTTGAACCCTTAGCTTTTTCTAAGGTGTATTCCATTGATGCTTGGGAAATTAGATGGAATTATGACCCATCTCTTTATAATTAAATCCCTAAGCCTTTATGGATTCTCCTTTACATTTTATTTCATGATCATAATGGCCTATTTCTCCATACTTTAAGAAAACTCCTTTTCCATTTTGGGATGTACCAAGGTGATTCTTTCCACAAGTATCACATTTGGGAAAATCCTTCTTTCCCATATTCCCTTTATCCATTTTTTTCAACATCATCTTATTTATCTCTCTATTCCCTTAAAATCCATAATAATTGGATAATTCTTTATCTATCTTAACAGAACATGATTTTATTTATTCATATGATGAGAAATTTTGGGAGACTAGTTACCTTAGAAGGATTTTCTTAATACCATAAAATAAATGGTCAATCTTTCTCTATGGATTAGGTATATAGTTTACCTAATGCATTGATAATTTTTTAAATTTTGCTTCATACTTAAAAACATTTTCTTCTTCTTTCAGTCTTTCACTCAAGAACAATCTTTCCATATCCTCCCATTTTTCATGAGGAAAATATTTTCTAAATAAGGGTACATTGAAATACTTCCATTTCATGTTTTCTATCTCCTATACATCCTTAGTGTTTTAAATGAATGACCACTATTGATATAAATTACCTATTATATGATAAAATATTATGATAACTTTCCCCCTTTCACTAATTCCAAGAGAAAGACATATCTTCTCAAAAGAAATTATCCATTTCTTAGCTAAAAATAGATTTTTATTCCTATTTAATAAACGAGGTTTCTGATTCATGATGTGGTATAACATTGTTACACCAGTTGGTGGATTATTAGACAACTCTATATAAGAAATGTTATTACTCATAAATAGAGTCATCTATCACATTATAGTTATAATTTGATCAGTTATAACTATAGCTCTAGATCCAGCTTCATTATCCTTACCAGGAAAGAAATACATACATGGAGTTTGTGTATTATTAAAATTACAATTAATTCTATTAGGGGCCATTTACATACAATGGAATACACTATATTAGATCATAAAATTTTGAAACATAATGAATAATCCCTAAACTAGTGAAATACATATCATAAATTGAGAAATTTATGCATAACTAATTTTATAATCATAATCATGGTTTCTTTGGGGATATCATTATTTTTAAATCCTTCATAATTGTTTTTAATAAAAATTTATTATCCTAAGAATGTCCCCAGGACTGTTAATTAAGGTGCACAGTAAATCTCACTATCGTTCACTAGGTGATGATATGGTTAAGCATAATGCACCCTTTTTAGAGTTATTAACCCTATGTACATATGTACCAGAACTGCATCCACTTGTAGTATCTAGACATGGATGTTTTTTTAGGAATAACCACATAATATATTCCTTACCAAAATGATAGGATGTTCTTTTATACTTATCCTAAAAATATATGATAGGGTTATGTTCCCTAATATATTTTTTCCTAAAACTAGTTCCCTAGGTTTCTACTAAACGTTATCTAATAATAACTGTAGAAAACCTTACATAATTAACTCAGAGCTGGTGGTTACTTTATTACATTGACATCAGATATAAGAAATCATATCCCAAAGCACCTAATAGTTTTTATTTTTGGAAAATAACATATATAATTTAAATTCACAATAAATTTTAAAACATAAATAGAAAAAAAATAATTATCTTCAATAATTCAATTATTCTCCTTAGCATATCCCTTCATATCAATCACAAACCACTTCTTGAAACCCAGGGAAAATAAGTCATAGGAAATGGGTGAACTTCGATTCTTAGAAAGGGTATACATACTATAAAATCTGTGAATAAATATGGCATAATCAATATGGAAAGGTTAATGACAAAAACACATGATAGTTAATCAATATCCTAGGAATAATGTGACAAGAATAAATGATTATCAAATAATTTCATATAACTAATCAAATTTGCTTGAAACTTAACCACATATATTCTAACTAATCAAATAATCATCAGGAATATCAATGAATGAGTTCATAATGATGGAATTAATAATTGTGGACTTCATAAACATACAATAAAGGCCTCATTCTAATAATTCTTACCATCAATGCCTCATTTCTGAAAATCATAAATAAATGTGTAAGGCCTTGTCCAAATAGCCAAGCTAATTTTTCTAATGTTAAATACCAATGCATCAAGGTGAATTGTAATTCTAGGCCCATACCATCACTTAATAAGTCTAATGTATTCTTTATATTAAAGGGGAGAAACATAATCAACATAAATATTCATATTATGAAATAACATACAAAATTTTAATACTCACCCCAAATCAATAAACATAACATAAACCATCTAGAGTAATTTTGTGAATAGTAATTAATTTGTACATACTTAGTAAAACTGATCATAAACCATAAAAAAAAGAATAAGGATGATTTTAATACAACATATCCTCAGTGTATCGTAATTATAATAAATGGGTTATGTCATTAAATAAAATAAATACCATAAACCTTTCATTGAAAACATTTTTTTGGAAAATATCTTTTATACTTTGAAAATAACATTTTAAAAAAAAGGTAATGAAAAATTTTGAAAATAATTTTCATTGAAAATAAAAATGTTAAAATTTTAAAATAATAATTAAAATATTTAGTGGTCATGATGGTGGAAAATTCCATTCAATTCATACATATTAAAATAGAGATTCCTTCTACATTTTAGGTAGAATCCAAATGCGTATTATATTAAATAATTAAATAAAGTTTCCTTTTATTTAAAAAAAATAAAAAAAAGAGTAAAATATATTTAATAAAACATTTTTAAAAGGATAAAAAATTCATTTTTCTAAAAAAAATAATAATTTTCGACCGAAGAGAGAAATAAAGTTGGATTTTCTTAAAAAAATTTCCTAATAATTTCAGGTAAAAAGAGTCGAAAATTATAATATTACTTGTAAAATTTCATTAATAAAAATATAATAATAATATTTTTCAGTTTAAGATATAAATATAAAATAATTCCCCCAATGGAGACTTAAACCAAAATAATCTCGAATATTGATGAGATTGTAAAATAAACCCCTTCCACTATTGTATATTCTAAATTATAAGCCCCATAAGAGAAATAATCATAAAATGAAACTTTATAAACCATTAAGATAAATATATTATAATATAATATAACAAAAAGTTAATTATATACCCCACACAAATAAATAAGTTATGAATATGGCGTATCCCTCACGGAAGTAAAAGCGAGATGAGAATCCCATAACACTTGTTTAAAATCCATCACATTTTTTCAGACCTCTTGTGTAATAAATATAGGTTTATCACACATAAATTACCGAACAATAATCATATATCTCATACCATAAATTAATTATTTATAGTATTTTATCACTTGTGTATTAGCAACTCTTTGTTAAAATCACTATTTTAGGTGATAATTGCTTCATTTTTAGGTGTGTTTTATTTCAAAAAAATTGTTGATTTTAATTAGACCATGGTTAAATAATATATATAATGTTAAAAATGATATAAATATCATATATATTCATTATATTTTTTTTATAGTAATATATAAATGTTAGATATAGAAAATGGATTACACAGTTTATAGTGACGGTAAGTCATACGTACGCATGAACATTGTTTCCATTTTTATCAATGAATAGAATGAAATAAAATTAAATATTAATTAGTCTTAAAAGAATAAATATTTTATTTTAAATTTCATTTATATTAATAAAATCCATCTTTATTACCATCCATGTAAAAATAAAATGAAAAACATTTCACATCCTTTCGTGGAGGGGGTAATAAACATGTACGAATGAGAAACTTAATTATTCTCCAATGAATTGAAAATTAAAAATTTAGATGTGAGAAGAATTTTTGGATAATAAATATAAAATATATCACTTAAATTTTATCTATAACACCTTCCATGTAAATCTTAATTGAAAAATAAATAACATCACTTTGTGAGGAAGTAGTTTGTTGTACACCTGAGAAACGTTATCATATATCTCAAAGAATGAAATGTATAAATGTATATGTGATATTATAATTAAATTATTAAAATAATATCATAAATATAATATATTAATATTTTAAATACATCATTATATCCATTCTTTAAAGGTGGCGATGGAAAACGAACTACATCGGTTTGTGAGGCGGTAGTCTTCCGTACACAAGATCAACAGTTTCGTTTTCCATTTGATGGAAGTAGAGATGGATATAAGATATTATACTAAAATAAGAAAATATAATTATATATTAGATAATTTTTTTATTATTTGTGAATATTTCAAAAATATTATAATTATATAGACGACGAAATAAAACAAAAATGCATAGTTAATAACATTACCTCTTCTAGTAATATCTATAGGTTTATTATAAATCCTTTTTAGTTTATCCTTTTTTCTAAAAAAGGACTCTAGAATGTGGGGAGGGATGTAATAAAGATATTTTGGTAGGTATTTTATGATCGAATGGTATTTGGGAGTGTGAAGAGGGGAGGATAAGGGGTGTCCTTTTATAAGTGGAGGAGAGGACACGCATGGTATTTTCAAAGATGATCAATTACACCCATGTTTAAATCCAGAAAGAAGCATCTAAAATACGTAATTATAGAACCATAGAGATTATAGAGTATAAATATGACCAAAAAATTTGTTTTTTACATGTTTATAGGTCATTTTACCCCATATCTTATTAGTTTAACCCCTGGTAACCCTATTTTTACCTTAATCGTGGTAATTATTTTTTTCTATTTTTACATTTCATAATGGAAAAAAATTAATTTGAACTAATTATATAATATAAAATATTCTTATTAAAAATATGGATTCAATTTATCTAGGTTAAAATCATAAAACTAGAAAAATTCAATTCACAATTATACCTGCAGACGCGACAAAAAGTATGTTTCCAAAGGGAAACTTTTCATAATTATTGAATGTTTTAATATCCAAATTCAATATGAAAATAATTAAAATGACCTAAATTAGTTAAATTTTAATATAATTTATTTTATTTTACTTTAAAAACAATTTAAATTAGAGTTTAAGTTCATAAATTATTTAAAAAAATCCATTTTTCTTGTAAAATTCAGTATTTTTTACTATTTATCAAAAAATTATTCTTTTTATAAAATTCCCAAATAATCAACCAAATATAATTTTTACATGTATTCTTATATAAATATTTTTATTTTTTAAAATAAATTGTATTAAATTAAAAAAATATATGTGTGCAAAGCCCGGCTAATCCGCTATTCAAAAAAAAGTTTTCTGAAAGTATTTCTTTATCTATTAAATGGTTATTATTTTATATATAATCAATATATTACCATAAAAATTATTTTATACATTTTTAGGTCATGAAATTTCAATATTTTATTTATTACTAATCCTACATGCTTACTTAAAATCTTGTTTATAATGATTATGTTTAAAAAATAATATTTTAATAGAGTTTTATGTTTCGTTTAAACCTAGAGTCACAAGAATTAAAAGATATCAGAGTGATTAAATTTATTTAAAAGGAATTATATCATAATGTCTTGGGGTGTTATATATTTTTTTATAATCTTGGTGTGGCATGTCATATACACAATCGAACATGTTGTTCCTATTTTAAAATATTAGATTGTAACATTATACCCCCGTAAATAAATTGTTTCCACACAATTTATTCTTGATCTTAATATATAGAGACTCAGGTTTCGCCTTGCCAGACTTTGAAATATTTCAGCTTATATTTTCAGAGCTAGGAGCTGAGGTGGCATGCGATTATGATACCCAGTGTGTATGATATAATTTTTATAAATATATTAAATATTTTTTTACTATGTAGGTAGAAGAAATAGGTTATCACTTAAACAGTAGCTCAGATTATAAATCTGAAGGCACGGTTGAGTCTGGATCATGTCGTATACCATAGGCAGGGTGTATGCTTTTTGGGCCCCTTCATTCTGTGGAAAAAGTAATCAAGAGAGTTTTTGTAAATAAATTAAATAAATTTATTTCTGATTCCAGATCGAGTAACTCCTTAACAGAGTCTCGTATCTAATTTCTGAGACCGTAGTTGAGTTTAGAATGCTGGTTTTAGCCTAGGTGTGATATAATTTTTGTCTGCGTTGGGGGTCGATTCGGAGGCGGGTTGAGGCTGGGTTGTTAAATGGTGGGTGAAATATTTAACAAAAAAATAAATCCTCACCCCTCTCATATACCTGGTGTGCACAATTCAAGAGGATCCAAGCCCCCTCTCTTCTTCCTCTTCGACTGATGAACAACCCTAATGGAAAGTCGTCGATCTCCAATACTAATAGCGATCACTCTTGGATCGAGTAGTACTAGTAGCAGAGCATGGATCTAGCCTTGAAGATTCGGTGATACTCCATGAGGTAAGCTGTTTGAGTTTTAATCCTATTTCCCCTTTTTTATACATCCTTTTTTTCAAATCATCAATGGATCATTGATCGAACACCGTTTCTGTGTAGATCGTGTCCCGTGGTTTCCAGAATTGGTCTCAGATTAATTTTCCAACCACTAGAGAGATCCCAGTAATTCGAAGAAGGTGGTGGTAGCACAGATCCAATGATGCGGCTATGATAGATGGCAGCACGGCAGGTTCTAGTGCGGTGGTGCAGAAGCCGGGTGGAGCGTGGCATTGTGGAGCGCAGGAGGCAGTGGTCGCTGCCGCTGGGTGGTGCAGCAGAGGCCACGGGGGGCGTGGTAGTGCAGAGCGCCAGCGGTTGGGTCATGGTGTGTTGGTATGGGCCAGAATATGAGTCATGGTCCAGTGGTCCGTGGCGGGCCAGCCGAAGCGGGCCTACCAGAGCAGGCTGGTCCTACTGGAATGGGTCTGGTCAGCCCGAGGGGATTCAAACCCCCTTAACATATAATCCAGATGGCCGTTTTTTGTGTCATCTATGGATATGTGACCCTTGAGTCAATGAGAAAATTTTTAGGATAATTTGAGACCTTTTTGTCCCATGATTGAGGTTCGGTGGCACAAAACATCAACTTTTTATAATAATAAAATAATTATTATTATTTGACGATTCTTGCATTGAACGTATCTCCTGAGTCAGATGTCAGATTGATGTGCCATCAATGGAATTGAAACCCTGTGTATAAAGATGATGTTTCAAGACTGATATCGAGTGTTGAGACCAAAATTTAGGTGTGGACTCCAATTTGACACGTTCGGGCTTGTTGCGTTGACAATTTCACTGTTCACTGGTTATCTATTTTGGTCAATTAAATAGTCTTTATTGTGTGTTTTTTCACATATAAAATGATGGTGGACACAGTTTGAGACTAGGAGATTTAGTGTGCACAAGATGTTTGGTGGGTCTCTTAGGTCAGATACACATTTATTGGTAGGGTTGAGTGGGTCCCCTAGTCCCTGTTTATGACGTTTCGATCCACTATGTTGAGTGGGTCCCACTGGTACTTTAGCCATGGGGGTTTTCAGTATCGCATCCCCTTCATTGGTATATGAACCCAATTTATATACTATGTGGGTTTTCGGTATCACATTTTCTTCACTCGACTATGTACCCTCTTTGGCTACTTTTTGTATGTACAACGTGGGTTTCCCACTTTTTTGATTGAGTTTCCTTAATCTGCTTCAACAAAAGACTCAATAGATTTGGAGCATGTATCACCCTGAGAGTCCCAGTGTAATCCTCATGCCCCTTCATTTTTTCCTGGTAGGGTTATTAGAATCTATGTGACCAATATTTACATGGGAATCGATCCTCTACACAAGATATTTCAGTAGGGTTCAGATCCCCAGTGGGCCCTGGGCATAGACTCGTTGTTTGTGCATCGAGATGTGTTTCCTCTACGATCTATCATGAAAGCTTCCTCAATGGAGTTTTCAAGAAATCAACATGAACAACACTACAAGGGTGTTGATCATCTTCTAAGTCAGTTTTTCCAGATTTAGGTTGTTGCGGGATACCCCTTTGTTCGTTCAGTGTTTCTTGTTAGGGTTTAGTATCCCCTAGTGGACCTTGGGTGTTATACCCTACCTGAGGAGTTGGAAATGGTTTAGTCACTAGGTTACTTCTTTCATGGTGTTATCCATCAAGCATTTCCTCATGGACAGACACCACGAGGGTTGTTAAGGGTTGTGTTGTTAGTTCATTTTTTCGATAGATTTGAAACTCTCAAACGAGTGTCGTATGGGATGACTCGGCTCTTGGACTGTGCATTTGGTGGTTTTCTTTAGAGCCTCAAGTTGAATTTTTCACTGGTATTGAGTTCATAACCTCCCGAGTCTTGGTTCCTGAGACAAGTATATATGGTGTGTTTTCTAGGTTTCCCTTGGGGTGTTGTCACTTCTTCATTGACACACTCGATGGTTTGATCTGACTAGTCATGTTTAGCTGAGAATGGTATCAAGAGGAAGTGTCTCTCTCGTTAAGGTTCCATATGGATGTGATGAGTGGACCGTTACATTTCAGTTGCTCCATTTTTTGGCATTTTTGGGGTTCCCACTGAGTATCTCTATACTCAGCCCTACATGGGATTTTCCCACACATGTTTGGTATTTGTACAAACCACATGCCTTTCGACGGAGTCCCAGGAGGACCCAAAGAAAGCAATGCTTAGTGAGCTAGTTTTTTCCGGGTGTTTACCAGAGCTGGGATGAGGATCCTTTTGATGGTTTAATTTGAGAGTAATCCCATTCTTTGTAGCATGTTGGATTCTTTTTTCAATTTTATTTTGGTGGGCCCTATATTTTCCATTTTTGTACTTTTTCTATACATTGGATGGGATAGATGTATTAATGCATTTTTTTCAATTTTTATATATCTATGCACTATATCCTAGAGGTTTAAGTTGGTCCATTTGTATAGGTATGATAGACTAAGGCCTCCCATGTGTGTGACAACCTACTTGGCGTTAGTCTCCACCCCTAGCCTATTGGTGGTGGGCTTGGGGAGTTTCTTCTTGAGCCCCGTTGGGTTGGGTCGTGATAGAGTGGAATATGATTAGGTTCCTCCTTTAGAACTCAGAGTGTATTTGGTCTAGTTGTGAGCTTGCTTTGGGTTTCAAAGTGAATGTGTTCAGATGTTTTGAGTTCTTTTTTCAGGCACGGACTCTAGTGTTGGTGTATCATCTGATGTATCCATTCACCAAGACTTTGATAACCTGGATTTCAATTATGTAGATTAGGAGACCGGTCGCAGGGAAAATCAATGGTACATGAATCATATAGGACTGAGTTTTTAGTTTTTTCATCCTTCATGAGCTAGCTCTCTATAAATACTCTTTGACTATGGTACTTCTTGATTTTATTTCAGGATTTCTCCATGATGACAGTCATCCAGGGTTCTGCGGTGGGATTTTGGTGATGATCATCCCCAATTAGAGTCTTTAGAGAAGGTAATAAGTTCTAAGTATGGATCTCCATGTGGTCCTCTGGTTGAGAAACTACCTATCGAGAAAAAAGTTGTGTCATCCGTGCAGGACGAAGATGTGCGTAGGTAGAGTGCACTACACGAGTTCCAGAGGAAACGACAAACGAGGTTATGAGGTGACATGGACCCCCAAACAGCTGATTACTATCTCACAGAAGTCGCGTGTGTCTTCCACCTCATGAGTAAACCTCCTAACCCGATGGTGGTTCTAGCGGAGATCCTTTTTCAGTGTTCTATCGGGCATTGGTGGAGCCTTTTTGATATAGACCCATGAAGAGGAGACGTTCCCTTGGGAAGAATTTGAGAATCTCTTCAGGGAGGATTTTTATCCAGACACACTGAGGTTGGTGCATATCCACGATATTTTGAAGCTTCGGTAGGAGAGTAGAACCATGGAAGAGTACTTGGTAAGGTTCATAGAACTGTTGTTCTAGTCCTTGGATATGATTTAAGATTCATTCTTCTAAGAATGAACCATTGAGAAGGGAATGTGCCAAGAGATCAGGGCGTCGGTGTTGCCTCTATTCATACCCACATATACTAGAGTGCTTGAGTGGGCCTTTGGGGTGGAGAGCATTCTAGAAGAGAAGACTCCAACTATCAATACTGGACATGTTGGAGTTGAGACCTCATCAGCTGGTTTGGTAACTAGTAGTCGACTGTAGGCTTAATGGTCCGGTCATGTATGTCATTTCAGGAGGAGACCCCAAGATGGAGTATCAGAGTCTCAGGGATATCAAGCTGGTTTTGGTCAGTTGTAGGAGAGGTGATGTTTGGATTTTGATGGTTGGGGACATCATTATTGATAGTGTCCAATCCATTATGCTTTTGAGATGGATAAGTTCTATGAACACCTTGGTAGAGGAAAACATTCGATCATGGTGGTCCGTAGGGTAGCAGACAAGGAGGAGGAGCTGGTGTAGCAGTGAGAGTTGGAATGCAGTACGAGTTTCGAACACCCCCTGTTGGTCCACATAGAGCTCAGAATGCTGGAAGATGGGGGAGAGGAAAATTGTAGGTCATGGAGGTCATTGACCAAGAGGCTTTGTATATTGATAGAGGTATCCTCTATGTAATTTTTACTTTATGCAGTAGTTTTGATAGATTGTGTTATGTGGTACTCTTTCCTTTCTATTTATTGCTCGGGGTTTGTTTAGGTTGTATGTATGACCTAGTTTTGGTTTTGTTCATTGTAGCTTTGAATGCACAAGGAAAAGGGATCCTTCCCCCATCGAGATGAATTTTTGTGATGTGACTAAAACCTTATGGATGAGTCAGTTCCACACAAAGTGGAAAGTGTCGAGGTGTGGAGGATGAGTCCCTCCGATTATTGTGTTCATAGTGTTGTTGTGTGCTGGAGTCTGTGTTGAGGGTCTGGTAAGAGTCAGAGTGTGTTATTGGGTATCCCTATTTTTTTTGTTTATACCCTCACATGCTCGGTTTCAGCTTGGTATGTGTGTCTCTTGAGAAGTTCCAAGTGTGGTTTGATGTGGCTTTGGAATCACAAGAATGAGTGATGCTTTCCCCCACTAACATGTGTTCTTGAGACACGGTCCAAACCTGTGCGGGTGAGTGAGTGCCACCCGAAAGTGGATAGTATCGAGGTGTAGTGGATGAGCACCTTTGACTTGTGTGTTCAGAGTGGGTTTGTTGTTACATGCATCAAGTTAGCGAGGTGGTGTTCTACTAGACCCTATGACTGTAGGAGACCAACTTCTTGGTGTTTCCCACCTGTCGGAGCTGAGGATACATATGCCTAGTTTCATGATGTCGGCCTGGGATAAGATGGACTTGGGTTTGGTAGCCCTTTTGGTTCCCCAAAGTGTGTGACTTTAGGAATCACAGGAACCCTTGGTGGCCTTCAGGTGGTATTTTAGTGTTTTGGTTACTCTTGGTGCGTGTCTGTTATATCACAGGAACCTTGGGTGATCTCGCTGGTGTAAGAGTCCTAGTAGAGAGCTCATGTTCTTTCCCATGTACCTAGGATTTCTCTTTCCAGGGACTAAAATCCTTAAGGTGGAGAGGATTTTTCAACTCAGGTATGTCCCTATCAGACTTTGGAATATATCTGCATATATTTCCAAATCTATACACAAAGGTGACATGCGATTATAAAGCCCAGTGTGCCCAGAATAGATTTTATAAAAATATTATGTATTTTTATAAAATTCATGTGGCAGAAATAGGTTATCTATTAAACAGTATCTCGGATCATAAACTTGATTGAATGGTTGAGACTATAGAATTTTTATACTATAGGTGGGGTGTAAGTTTTTTTTCATAGGATTGTTATGGAAAATTTTATCAAGTTCATTTTCATAAATAAAAAAATTTAATTTATTTTGGATGCCTGATCGATTAACATCTGAACAAAGTCACTGATTGAATTTCTAAGACTGCGGTTGAGTTTGGAAAAATGGTTTTACCTAACGTGTGATATAATTTTTGTCTATTTGGGGGGGGGGGTCGGATGCGAATCACGGTCGGGGTGATAAATGGTGGGTGAGGGATTTAATTAAAAATTAATTCCTCACCCCTCTCCACTGCCTAGTGCGCACAGTGCAGGAGTATCTAATCCCTCTCCCCTCTTGCTATTTGACTAACAGATGACCTGAACCAAATTCCTTCAATCTATGATCTTGATGGAAATCACTCCTAGATTGAGTAGATGTAGTAGTAGAGAGTGGATATAGCCTCAAAGCTTTGGCAATCCACCTTGAGGTATGAGGTTTGAGTTTTAATCATCATTCCCCTTGCTTATGATTTGTATTTTTCGAATCATCAATGGATCTTTGATCAGAGACTATTTTCGTGTAGATCATTTTATGTGGTTTTTATAACTAGTCTTAGATTAATTATCCAACCACCATAGTGGTTCTAGTGGTCTATGGAAGGTGACGGTAGGGCAGCTCTGGCAAGGTGGCTTCGCTAGGTGGCGGCACTGTGGGTTCCGGTGAGGTGGCACGGAGTCTAGGTGTAGCGTAGCGGCGCAAAGCACTGGAGTATGAGTCTGCCACTAGGCGGTGTGATGGAGGCCACTGGGGGCGCGGTGGTGCAGAGCACCAAAGGGTGGGTCGGCCAGAGCGAACTGACCAGAGCGGTCCAATCTAGCTGGAATGGGCCCGGTCAGGCAGAAGGGATTTGAACCCCTCGAAACATGCAATTTGGATGTCCGTTTTACATGTTGTCTTTGGATACATGACCCTTGGGTTAATATGAACCTTTGAAGCTAATTTGATAATTTTTGTCCTTGTCTCAAGGAACTATGGTATAAAATATCCAATTTTAATAATAATAAAATTATTACTATTATTTCATGATTCTTGCATCGAACGTATCTTCTACATCTGGTGTACAATTGACGTGCTGTTAGTGGTGTTGTGAACCTGAGTTTAAAGATAATTTTTCATGAATAATTACGATTTATAAAATGGAAATTGAGGTATGGGCCCCACTTTGATCTGTTCAGGATTGTTTCAGTGAAAAGTGCATTTTTTTCACCGGTTATCCATTTTGGGCAAGTCAATAGTTTTTTCTTTGTGTTTTTCAGCATAGAACGTGATGGGGGCCGCGGTTTGTGCCTAGAAGATGTGGTGTGCATATGCTATTGTATGGGTTTCTTGGGTTAGTGACGCCTTTACCAGTAGTGTTGAGTGGGTCTGCCTAGTCATTGTTAGTGATGTTTTTATCAGATGGGTTGAGTGGGTCCCCCTAGTCCTTTGTCTATGAGGGTTTTTGGTATCACATCCCCTTCACTTGACTATGAACCCTCTTCATCTACTATGATGGTTTTCGGTATCACATCCTCTTCACTAAACTATAACCCTCTTAGAATGCTTTTCATACATGTAGTGTGGGTTTCCCACTTTCTGGAGTGAGTTGTCTTAATCCACATTGATTAAAAACATAGAAAATTTGGAGCATGTGTCACTCTGAGAGGGGAAACATGATCCTCACATCCCTTTGTGTTTCCCTGGTAGGGTTCTTGGAATCGATGTGACCAATATTTATGTGGGCATCAATCTTCTGCCCAAGATGTTCTAGTAGGGTACAAATCCATAGTGAGCCATGGGTGCAGACTCCCTATATGTGTATCAAGATGTGTTTATTCCATGATATATCATGACATTTTCCTTAGAGGGATTCTAGGAATTGACGTGACCAACAATACAAGAGAATTGATCCTCACATAGGTTCATTGTTCTAGATTGAGTTTGTTGCATGATACCCCTTTATGTGTTCTATGGTTTAGGCTAGGGTTTAGTGTCCCCCTTCGGACCCTCAGTGTGATCCCCTACATGAGGATTTAGAAATGGATTAGTCACTGGGTGACTTCTTCCATGGAATTGTTCGTTGAGTGTGTCCTCACATAAAAACACCATGAGGGTTGGTCGGGTTGTTTCATTAGTTATTTTTACTGATAGAGTGGCATCTCTCAGAAAAGTTTCCTCTGGGATGACTTAGCTCTTGGAGTGTGCTTTCGGTGGTCTGCCTTGGATCCTTGTGTAGAATTATTTCATGGAATTGTGGTCGGAACCTCAGGCTAGGACGAGCAGACTGTTTCCTTTCAGATTCTCCTTTTCTTTTGGGGTTTTCTAGTTGCATACTAAATATCTCTATACTCACCCATGAATGGGATTTTCCCACACATATTTGGTGTCTTGTTTAAACCACAAGCCTTTCGATAGAGTCCCAGGATGACCCATAATAGGTGCATCATAGTGAGATAGTTTTTTTAGGGTAATTTATCAGAGTTGGGCTGAGGATCTTTCTGGTGGGTGCATTTGACAGTGATCCCCTCCTTCAGAGTAGGTTGGACACTTTTTCAGTTTTATTTTGGTGGGCCCTTTATTTTCCCTTTTTGTAATTTTCTTGTACTCTGGTTAGGATAGATGTATGAATTCATTTCTTTTCAGTTTTTATATATCTCTACACTATTTTTTGGAGGTTTATGTGGGTGTCTGTGTATAGGTACAATAGGCTAAGGCCTCCCATGTGTGTGATAGCCTACTCGGTTTTAGTTTCTAGCCCCTATCCTATTGGAGGTAAGCTTGGGAAGTCACGACTTGAGCCCCATTAGGTCGGTTCATGACACAATAATCAAGGATTTTACATTTGAAAATTACCATCCTGAAATACCACATCAGGAGAAGGGTTAATAAAACATAATCTTGGTAAGAGATAATGGGAAGTCATAGGTCACCTGGAATAATCACATAACTAGGTTTCCAAGTAGGAGAACATTGGTGGGAAGTGAAAAAATTGATATGGAAGAAAATAATAATAGAGGGTGATAGAGTTCATTGATCCCAAGAATGTGAATGATTAAGATAATGTCATCAACCATAAAACCATAAATCTACAATGGGTTAAGGGACCATATGATTCATCATAAATAAACATACTATGATATTATTTTTGTTTCAAGATCTTTTTATTAGATTTGAGGAATTCCTTCACCATATAGAATGAAAATATTGGAAAATGTATTTAAATTATATATTTCTATTTCATAGGTAAAATTTTGTACTTTGGTTGTGCTTCGATCAATTAACACTTCATTTCTCACTCAAATAAATCAATATCTAAAATGAAGTTTTATGCCCAAAGAACATTTAACTGATCACTAAAATGACAAGTCATTCCTCTAGTCTCAAAATATTTTACAAAACAAATTTTTTTTGAACATGTCATCCAATAATACCCAAATTTTCAATTAATACATTCAATATATAGTTAACCTTAAGAATCATCCAATATATTTCTCTCTAAATTCGAAGTACAAAATTTTTGAAGTAAGGTTTCTAAATAACCATTTTATTTCCCATACAATATAAAGTGTCTATTAATGTGAAATTCCAAATATGTGAATACTTTGATCACCAAAAATCCTTAATGGAAACATGAATTCTTCCAAAAAAAAATCCCATGTTGTATAATACATTTCATAGATCCAAACAGGCATTAAAAACTAGCAAAGATAACATGAACCATAAAATCACAAACCAATTTCATGGTCACAAATAATATCCGATAAAAATGTCTTAATCATTATTATCTCAACATAGATAAAATATTTAGGTTTGTCTTCCCAAAATCATATGTTTTCCAAAAATATCAACTTGGCACTAAATCGCTTTTCTTAGTACTATTCAAAACATGCTTTCAAATCCTTAGAGGAATACTATTGTAGTATAATCCTTATATGATTCATGATTTTTATAGAAAGAATATCACCAAAAAATATATCTACAGAATACTTATTAGATCCAAAAACACAAGAACATCAATCATTCCACATCATTTGTATCAATAACATAAGTTTGACCTTGACCCAATAGCTTCTTCTGAGGTATATTCCCTTATCACTTGGGGAATTGGTTGGAATAGTTCCTTATATCCTTATAGTTAAATCACTATATATTGAGGGATTATACATTACCTTTTAATATAGGATCACTGAGAACATTTTCTACACACTTTAAGAAAAATCATTTTCTTTTTCAAAATGCACCACGGTGATTCTTTCCATAATTATCACATTTTTTGAAATCCTTTTTCCCTTGTTCCCTTTATCTGATTTTTTCTCTATAATCCACTACTTATCTTGATTCCCTTCAAATAGATAATAATTTGATAATTATTTCTCTATCTAAATAGTATATGATTCTATATCCTCATATGATGATAAATTTTTTGGAGACTAGTTCCCTTCGAAGGCTTGGATCGCCCATCAAATAAACAGTCAATCTTGACCTATGGATTTTATATATAGTCACCTCATACCTTAATAACCTTGTAAAGTTGGATTCATACATAGAAAAATTTTCCTCTTCATTATATATTTGACTCAATAACTATCTTTCTATATCCACTAATTTCTCATGAAGAAAATATTTTTCCCAAAAGAGTACCTTCAAATCGTTTGATTCCATGATTTCTATTTCTTCTTCATCTCTAGTGTTTGGAATCAATGACCACCATTGATCTAAATATATTGAGATTTGATAAATTATTATGATAGATTTATTCTTTTCACTACATACCATAGGATGAAATATCTTGTCTAATGAAATTTTCTTATTTCTCCAATGAAAATGGATTTTTAGTCCTTTTGAATAACGGAGGTTGTAGGTGTATGAAGTGGTCTAAATTTTTTACACTACATTTTGGATCCACGGGAAGCTCCATTCATGAATGTTTATTACAAATAACCTGAATCAAGTTCCCCAATATGGTCACAATTTTTTTAGTTATATCTATAGATCAATCCTCAGCTTCATTATCCTTCATAAGAGTTAAATCCCTACATGGAGTATGTGAATTGATATTGTTTCCATTACTTTCATTAGGAACCATTTTTAAACAATTGATTGCACTATATTAGATCATAACATTATGAAACAAAATTTATTATCCCAATAATTTGGAAACACTTTAAAAAAATTTAGGAATTTATTCATAACTAATCTCATAATCCTAAACTTGGTTTCTTTGGGGATATCTTTATTTTCAAATTCTTCAAAAAAATTGTAAATAAAAGTTTAATTATCCTAAGAGTATCCCCCACGAGTGCCAATTAAGGTGTGTAGTAAGGATCATTATTGATAACCAGGTGATGATCATGTCAAACCAAATGAAAACTTTTTATATTTACTAACCATAAGTACATATGTTCTAGAACCATGTGAAGATGTAGTATCCAGAAATGGATGCATTTCTAAGGAAATAAACATAATCCCTTCCCTACAAAATCTTTAGAATTTTCTTCTATACTTAATCTAAATGTCAATAATAGCGTTATATTCCCTAATATAAATTTTAATAAATTTTGTTTCCAAGGTTTCTATTATCTTTTCTCTAATACCAACTGTAGTGACCCCTACTCCAGCATCCCGGAGGTGATGGTAACTATATAACATTGGCATTAGATATAAGAAATCTCATCTCGAATGAATGAATAGTTTATTATTTTTGGTAAACTATATACATACATAAAAATAACAATTAATTTTTAAACATAAAATGAACAAATTATTTTCATTGAGAATCCCATTATTCACCTTAGCGTATACCTACATATCAATCACCAAACACATCCTAGAATCTTGGGCAGAATATGAAATAAGAAATGGGTAATCTCAGATGCTTAATAAGGTTATGTGTACAATGGAATAAATGAATAAATAATACATAATAAATATGGAAAATTAAATGGCTAAATAATATGACATTTAATCAATATCATCAGGATAATATGGAAAGAATAAATTGTGATCAAATAATTCCTTATAAATAATCACAAGCATGGAACTTAACCACATATATTCTAACTAATAAAATAATCACATAAAATATCAATAACTGAATTCATAATGATGGAGTTCATAATTCTAGACTTCTAAAACACTCTTTCAACGCTTCATGCCAAGACTACTTACCATCAAGGTCTCATTCCAAGAAATCTTACATAAATGGGTAAGGCATCATCCAAATACCCAACCTAATTTATCTCATGAGAAAAACCAATGCATTGATTGGATATGTAATTCTTGGCCACACCTATCACATAATATTTCCATAGAATTCCTCTTATGAAAGGGGTCAAACAAAATCATCATAAATATTCATATAAAAAACTAACATACGAAATGTTAATACTTACCCCCAATCAAAAAAAATAACCATAAACCGTCCATATTAATACGGTGAATGGTTATCAAATTCTATATCCTTAGTAAAATTTATAATAATCCATAAAAATATATAATAAAGATTATTTAAATATATATATCCACAGTGGATCATAATTAAAATAAAGGTGTGATGTCATTAATGAAAATAAATGCCGTAAAAATGTCATTGATTTTTATTGAGGAAAATATATTTTTTACTTTGGAAATCAAATTTTGATAAATGTTTATAGAAAAATTTTAAAAATAATTTAACTTTAAAATAAGCTTTTAAAACTTCTAAAATTATCTTTAAAACATTTAGTGGTCATTATGGTGGAAAATTTTGTTCATTTTATATATGTTAAAATAGAGATTCCATTCACATTTTTGGTAAAAGACAAATGGGCCTTATCTTGAAAATGACATAAAGATTCCTTTAATTTTTTTTCTAAAGTGAAAAAATGGGAAAAAATATATTTAATATACAATTTATTGAATTTTAAAAAACATTTTTTATTTTTTAGAAAACATGGATTTTGATGAAAAATGATTTTTGACCAAAGAGAGAAATAAAGCCATATTTTCTTAAAAACAAATTCTCAATCATTTTAAGTACCAAAGACTGAAAAAATGGTACTTTTAATTGTAAAAGTTTGGGAAGAACCACAAGAGAATAAACTAGTTTTATTTAAATATATAAATATCAAATAATTCTCATAAGGAAGACTTAAACATAATCAATCTCTAATAATGATGAGATTTTGAAATAAACCCTTACCACTTTGGTAATTCAAAATCGTAACCCCATAATAGAAATAATAATAAAATAAAACATTATATACTAATAAGTTAAAGATATTAATGAAATAAAATATTAAAAGGGTCAGTATATACAGAATATAAAGGAATAAGTTTTGGATATGGTGTTTGTCATACATAAGTAAAAGTGAGACTATAATCCATTAACACTTGTTTAAATTCCTTCATATGTTTCTAAACATTATTTATAATAAATATTGGTTTATAAAACATAAATAATAGAACCATAATCATATATATCATACCATATATTATTTACTTATAGTCTTTTATCATGCGTTCTTAACAATTTATTATTTAAATCAATGCTTCATGTGACAATTGCTTCCTTTTCATGTATGATTTGCTTCAATAATTTTGGTCCTTTTAATCTTTTCAGGGTAGAATAATCTGAATAATGTTAAACAAGATATAAATATCATATATATTCATTATATACTTATTTTTAGTAACATATAAATGTCATTGAATGAAAATGGATTACAATGTTCATGGAGACGGTAGACCGTACATATGCCTGAACGTTGTTTCCATTTTTCTAGAAGGATGGATTGAAAGGAAAGTAAATATCAATTAACCTTTAAAAAATAATTATTATGTAATATATTTCATTTATTTTAATAAAATACATCCTTATTAGCATCCATATAAAAATATAATGAAAAACATTTCGCAACACTACTTGGAGATGGTATTCCACACGTACGCACGAGCGACGTTATTATTTCCAATGGATATGAAGGTAATAATTTAGATGGGATATTATATTTAAAAGAGTAGTTTTATCTCACAAATATCACATATATTCATTAAATGTTATCCTTATTACCTTCCATGTAAATCCTCTGTGAAAAATAAATCACATCGCTTCACGAGGTGGTAGTCTGCCGTAAACACGAGCAACATGATCATATCTCTCACATAATGTAAATTAAAAATTTATATATGGTATGATAATTATATAAGAATAATAATATCATAAATATAATGTAAATATTTTAAATCCATAATTACATTCTTTCTTTAAATATGGTGATGGAAAATGATCTACATCAGTTTGTGATGTGGAAGTCCATCATACACTCGCTTGATGGTTTCGTTTTCCATTTGGATAGAAGTGGAGATAGATATAGGATATTCCATTGTCATAATAAAATATAATTATATATTATATACTATTTATCTCATTTTTTTAAAATTCATAACATATTATAAGGAGTTAGAAGATAAAATAAAATGAAAAGGCATAGTTAAAAACATTACCTATTCTTCTAGAAACCTCTTATGTTTAACATAAATCCATTCAAGATTATCTTTCATAACTAAAAACAGAATCTATTATGTGGTTAAGGATGTAAAAAATATATATTTTTTCAGATCTTGGCCTAAAAAAAAGTGATTTGGGACTGTGAATAGGTAAGGATAGGGGGTGGTCTTTTATAAGTGGAGGAGATGACACACTTGGTATTTTTGAAAAGGATCAATCACACCAATGTTTTAATTTGAAAAAAGAATAAAAAATGGGTAATTATAAAATAATTGTGATGTTATGGTTGAAATATTTCCATAACATATTTTTTGGCTAAGTTTATATGTCATTTCAACCCTTATTTGTTTATTTTAACCCCCGATAAACCCATTTTTACCATAATCATGGTAAATAAGTTTTACTATTAATAATGATCAGAAAATAAATTGAACTTATTATATCATATAAATAATTCTAATTAAAAAAATTTAATAAAGTTTTCCAAATTAAATTCACATAATTTTAAGAATCCAATTCAAAATTATACAAGTAAACATGATAAAAAAGTGGGTTTCCAAAGAGAATATTTGCATAACTATGGTATGTTTTAATATAAATATTCAATATGAAATTGACTCCAATTACCTAAATTAGAAAAATTATAAAATAATTTCACAAATTTTAATTCTAAACTAATTTAAAATATAATTTAACTTGATAAAAAAGTTAAACTAAAAGGAATTTTTCAATTAAAATTTAGTATTTTTCACTATTCATCAAAATTTAATATTTTCAGGAAATTAACAAAAATTCACCAAAGATAATTATGACATGTATATTTAGAAAAGTAATTTTATTTTTTAAAATAAATTTTATAATAGTTGTAAAATTAATTTTAAATTATCCGTGAAAATCATGACTAATCCTCCATTCTGGAAAACAATGTTTTTCAAAAAAACATTTATTTATCTTTCAAATGGATCTTATTTGATTAATATTCAACAGATAACCATTTAATTTATTTTATAAATTTTAGACCATATAATTTAAATAAATTATTTATTCCTAATACAACCTTATAAATAATGGCTTTGTTGTAATTTTCATATTTAAAGAATAATATTTTTATAGAAGGTTGTGTTTCATTTAAACACGGTGTTAAATGCATTTCAAGCTTTCAAAGAGATTGAATTTATTTCAGATGAAATATATCATAAAGTCTTCGGATGTTATATTTTCTTATAATATTGGTTTTCCATTTCATATATGATATTGAACATGATTTTCATTTTTTAAAAATATCAAGGTGTGGCATTCCTTATTACTTTCCATTCAGTGGGAATATGATAACATCACTCATGTGTACGACAGACTACCGCCTCACAATGCGATGTGATTATTTATTCACTAATGATTTACATGGAAATTAATAAGGACAATTTTAATGAATATATGTGATATATATGAAATACCAATGGTTCTATAAGTGTAATATATCATTTACATTTCTTTCGATTCATTTGTTGGGAAAATCGACACAATGTTCTAGCGTATGTATGACATACCATCTCCATGAATTCTATATTTCATTTTTTATCTCAAAAGTTTATAGACTAATCTAAATAAATATATAATGAATATTTATAATATTTATAACATGGATAACATTTTATATAATATGTAACCATGATCAAACTAAGTGGACTAAAAATACCAAATTGAAACACACATGAAACATGAAGTCGTTATTACCCGAAACGTGATTTTAGCAAGAATTGTTAATAAATGTGTAATTAAATGTCATAATTAAATCATATATGGTATTATAAATATTATTATGGTTCTATAATATATGTTTGATAAACCAATTGCTTTTATACAGGACTTTGGAATGTGTACAAAAGAATTCAAGACTTAAGGTAATGGATTTCTAGTCTCAGTTTCATTTCTGGGAGACTTATGCCAAATTCACCACTTTTTTATTTTTTGTTTTGTATATAATTCCCATATGAAATGATATTTCATGAATATAATTCTTTCCATGATATATAAAGTTTCATTTTATGAAATTATTTAATGCATATTATGACTCAAAATTTTACAATAACGGTAAGGAATTTTTGTCTCAAATTACCTTTTTTGGGACATAAGTTATGGTATGTGCCTATCTTCTTTTATGAGGTGTATACACTTCCCCTTTGATATTTTATATCATGAATCCCCATTTTATTGACATTTAATGTTTCATTTAATGTTATTATTTAAAGGGGCTTATGATTTAGAAGATATCAAAGTGGTAATGGCTTTATGTTACAATCTCAATTTTTATCATGATTGTTTAAGATTAAGTTTCCAATAATGAACTATTATGATATACCTCTCAAGAAACCCATTAACTTTCATATACATAATATTTTATGAATTTTTAAATTAAAAAATATAATTTCATAGAAAATTTATTTTCCTCAAAAAATGCTTCAATTGATCTATCAAAATTATTTTCCAACTAAGATGACATACTTTGATGTTACTCATGCTTTACTCGTGATTTTAACTAAGGATAACATTTTTATTCTATATAATAAAAATTTATGTTTATGATGACATTATTTTTATGAAATTTCTTTATTTTCCACTAGTTAATATATAATCATATCTTTATGAAACCCATTTGTTCAGGGATTCTAATATATTGAATGTTTTATGATCTTGTAGCAGAAATCTGTACGATTTTCATTATTTTATGGGTGGGACCTATATCTCTATCTAACTCATTCATTAAATATTTATATCTCATGAGATAAAAATAGAAAATAAGTTTATGGTCTTGATCCACAATGGAAAACAAGTCGACAGGCTTGATCTATAATTGGAAACATGCCGATGGACTTGATCCACAATGAGAAAAAGGTTATGAAGAATGATCCACTATGTTTGATGGTCATGTGAGTTAACCTTGACAAATGTAATATTTTATAAACCTATGTTTCTGAAACACTTTTATGACATGAATTTTTGGTTAATGAATTATGATGATTTCACACTCTTATGAATCATGTCATTTGGAATGATATTTCTTTATTCCACAACTCAAGTTTATGATCTATAACCTTTTGGGGGTAAAATTTGTAAGTTATGTTCATGATCTCAAATACTTATTCTTATATTGGGCTTTCATATGATCAAACAATTATATCTACCATATTTAACCTTACTGTGCACCTAATCTCACCCTTTCTTACTTCCCATTTCCCCATTTTATGAAGAAAGGTTTTATGTAGGGTATATTTATAAATAGTATGAATGGGGAAGACCTCCATGGGAGATATTAAAGATATTTCACTAAATAAGAATATTGGGTACCTAATATACAAATGAACTAAACCGTAATGATACTTTGGAATATATTTTTAAAATATATTTAATATTCATCTAAAATTATTTGATATTTATGTACTAGAAGACTAGTTTGTTAGAATTGGTATTAGAGTAATGAAATAAATATGATCCTTGGTAACTCTCATGCGTGATCATTATACGAAGAATGCCTCTCCCCTCAAGGAAATCACTAGGGATGGTGGTTTTCCCTACCCAGGTGGTGTATCCTTTTATGGAGTGATTTGATAAGCATCAATTATAGTCCAATGGAAATAATTATAGACATCTATAACTAGTATCAGAGTAAGATTTAGTTAATCTTTCGAAACTATGATGGAAACATTTTAGTGTTTTCCCTAGGGATATTCCTAAGGATATGTCTATGGACATGTATAGATATATCTATAAGGATTATTTTATGGATAATTATAAATATAGAAAAATATCATATAATTACGGTGAATGATAGATTAAGTGGTTTCCAAGAAATTATATCCCTATACAGATACTAAAATATGATGTGGCTCTAGAACTGAGGTACCTAGGGGTAATTACTCTAAAAATGGTGCATTGATCTAGACTTTATTATCACTTGGGGAATGATACTGGGCCTTATTACAAAACATTTTTGAAATTTTTATGGGATATCATTTGTAAATTCACAAACTCTTTATGGACCATCATGATTGGTTTAAATAGTTGATGACTATGAATGACCTAGGGTAATATTAATGTATATTTTATTGAAAAGAAGGTTTCATGATTTTGAAATCCTACAAATTATTTTTAATGGTTATATGGTTTTCTAATATTATTATTTTTCCTCATACTATTCTTTGTGGTTTTATTCAATGGTCGGAACAAGAAGGAATCATGTTAACACTGAATGTGATGGAAAATTCAATGACTATGAGAAACCAAATTGGATGATCATTGGGGATAAACCTATTATGTTTATTTTTAATCATATATCTAGATATATGAAAAACAAATTAACTTTATTGAGATTTATAATGTGTTAAATAAGAATAAATTCTAATTTTATTAAATTACATATGGCGAAAAACATCAAGTACATGAGATTTAGCTTCTTACTAGTCAAGAAGGTGGGAAGAAGCACCTAGAAGAATATATAAAATAGAGGATAAGCTATTTTTAATGTGTAAACTAAGGTTATAGAGTTACTATTTTCCATGTAATTCAATTTATTATATGTGGGGAACTTCATAATTATCTTAGTAAATCCACTAAACTAAGGGTTAGCCCTTATACCATGGAAATAATTATGCTATTACAACCAATGAACAGAATGGATAGAAGTGTGTATGTATCTGGATTAATTAATTACTATATAGAATTATTTATAAAATTATATTTTAGTTATAATAATCATGAAACATTTAAATATAGTGTAAATTTTTGAAGCATATATGTCTTCATGTGAGATTAAATTAAGAGTTATGGATATCATAATGGGTTTATGAGTTTAAGATTAATCATGGGTTCAAAGTAATAGGCACCCCTTTTTAGGACTTATGTGATGGGTTCTTATCAAGATTAAGGATATTTTTGGAGATATTTATGGAAATAAATCCTTTTGGTTTTATACATGTTTTAATGAAAAAGTTAATTTAGGTATAATGACTTCAAATTTTGTAGACATGAGATGAAAGGAATTGGTAACCTTTTGGGTTTACATTATCTTTGATATTGAGGAAATTATGGGTTATTTAAATTTGGTGATATTTTCAGAATTAAATTAATATAGTTTTATGAAAAATATAAAACACATTTTGGGTGAAAACTTGTCACATCCAGTAAGGTTTTGGGGCTTGAACCCATAATATAAGGAATAAAAGGGTATAACACCTACAACTAGCCTATGTAAATGAGTATTTTTGGTGGAAAAACAAGAAGAAAGATATTTATTAGTGGTATCTTGGTTCGTGGTATTTAATAACGTTTAGGTGGTGATAAAAATGTTTAAGGGATATTAGATCCATTATCCATACCAGAATGGAAATTGGAAAGTATGACAATGGATTTTGTTGTCAAACTCCCCAAAACATATAAATTGACAAATTCAATATGGGTTATAGTGTATAATATTAAAAAATAAAAAAACTTAATCATTATTAGAGAAGATATATATCTAGATTATCTTTATAATATATACATTAAAGAAGTGGTAAGGTTTCATGGATTACCACATTCCATTATACCTGTTCAGGGTCCAAGGCTTATCTCGAAGTTCTAGAAAATTCGTCAAAAAATTATTGATATAGAATTGAAATTCAGTACTACGTATCATCCTCAAATATATTTTCATTATTAGAGAGAGAGAATAAAACCTTATATTAAATTTTAAAATCGTTTTCTATGGATATCAAAGCTAATTGGTATCAACACCTTCATCTATTTGAGTCTTCTTACAACAATAACTTTCACTTGAAGCATTCATATGGCTCCTTATGAATCCCTCTATAGAAATAAGTATAGAAATACAAATTTATAGTGTTAATTTAGAGAAATAAATCTATTGGTACCTAATATAGACGATGAAATGGTAGATAATGTTATATCCATTCAAGAAAACATAAGGGTAGCACTAAGTCGGTAGAAAACTTTTGCTGACAATCACTAACATGATCAAGAATTTGAATTTTTTGAAATGTTCTTTATATTAATTCCTCCATGTAATAAGGTAATTAGGTTCAAAAATATGGTAAAACTAATCCCTAGTTATATTATTCCCTTTTAAATTTTTGATTGTATCGAGATAGTTACTTATCTGTTGGCGCTTCCACCAAACCACTCTCTGGTTCACAATGTCTTTCGTGTATCTCTCTTGATAAAAAATATACTTGATCCATCACATGTACTAAACATAGAGTTAATACAGATAGATCATGATATTTTTCACAAGGAGAAACGATTGGAGATATTGGATCATAATGATAAATTGCTATGAAACAAGACCACTCACCTGGTCAAAATTTTGTGGTGAAAGCACCATCTTAAGGATGTTATATGATAACTTGAGGATATAATGGGTTAGAAGTATCCTCATTTGTTTTTTTATCAAAGTGATAAATTTTATTATAGGAATTTATCATAAGGGGGTATAATGCAGTACCCTGATCTTTTATTTTTTTAATAAATTTATATTCATTGATAGCCTAAATTACACACAACGCCAAGTTATTAACAAACCATGATATATTATTATACTATTGATTTAACAAGACCATTATAACCTAGATGTTAAACATGGAGGTGTGAATATGAATAACCACTTTTAAAATATTAATTATAATGATTGTATATAAATAAAATATTTTAATAGAAAAGTACTAATTTTTTTTAATGTCTTTATATTCTTTGAAAATACCCTTTTCTAAAAAAGTGTTTTTATTTATTTCTATTAAAAAATATTAAAAGATTTTTTTACACCTTTATAAAATGAATTTTAAAAAATAAACTTCATTTTTGAAATATACATGTCAAAATTATCTTTGAGTAAATTTTTTATAATTTTATGAAAAGAATAATTTTTTAATGAATAATAATAAAATACCGATTTTTAATCAAAACTAAATTTTGATTTAAAGAATTTAAAATATCTATTTGATTTTAAGAAGGTTTAAAATGTAAAATTATTTTAATTATATAATTAATAATCCATTTTATGTCATTAAAATCAATTTTATCTTGAATTTTGATATAAAAAATTTTCAACATTTATAGATTTTCTCTCTGGAAATCCACATTTTCATAGTGTCTGCAGGATTAATCTTATATTAAATTATGAAAATTATATTATTGTAATATCATAAAATTGATTAAATATTTGGATTAATCATAATTTATATTTTATAATAAGATAAAATTATTTTTTTCTCATAAATATAAATAAAGAAAATAAAAATTAGTTTTCTAGATTAATGGTAAAATGGGGTTTTGCACGTTACATGAACTTGTGATAAAATTAATTTTCCCCAAACATAAGATTTTATATAAATAAATATTATTTCAAATTTAGAATAAATGGTTCCAAATTATCTAATATTTCTCATTTTAATTTTATTCTTTGAGGATAAATTACCTAGGTAGATTAAAAGATACAAGTTACTGTATTGAAAACTAAAATGTTAAAATTTAGTTACCTTAAAGGATACATAATAAAATGTTTAAAAATATATTTTTTGGAAGTGTGTTTTGAATAAATAATCCTTAAAAAAATTATTTAACAATTTTCGTGGGACTTGGGGTGATATTAACTTCCCATTATTAAATTGATTTGGGTATATATAGAAATGTCCCTCTTCCCCCATAATAAAAGGTCACCACCTACCTTCAAATATTAACACATATTAATCCATTTTCATTTAAGAAAAACCTAAAAAAATACCTCCCAATCATCATTATACATTTTCTGGAGATAATTTTTATCCCAAAATACAAACACTAGGGTTCTTAATAAGAGATCCAAAGGGGTTTGTTCTAAGCAAATGCAATTATATTCACTAAACTCTTTTTATTAATTATTATATTACCACCTTCATTCATGTTATATTAATTAAAACATGAGAACAAATTATCTAACATGTACTTAGATGTTATTATATTAATTTAATGACCTAAGTATATTTCCTCTTCCATCAAATGGTAAATGAAATAGTCAATCATTTGTACAGCAGATTATAACCTCGCGAACTGGTGTTATCCATTTTCCACCACCACCCATCACAACAGAAAATAATGATGGATTTAACATATTTATATGATATTTATTAAATTATTAAAAAACAATAATTATAATATCATTTATACCTTCTTAATTTATATTTTGTGAAAATACGATAATGTCACTCATGTGAACAGTTGACTACCATCTCACAAAGCGATGTGATTCGTTCATCAATTAAGATTTATGTAGAAAGTAATAAATATGGTATTGATAAAAATATATGATATATATTAAATAAAAATTATTTTTAAGGGTAATATGTTATTAACCTTTCTTTTTTTCATCTATCAAGAAAATGGAAACAAAGTTAATGCGTACGTACAACATATCATCTCTATGAACGATGCATTTAATTTTTTATATATAACTCTTATGTATTACTATAAAAACATATATTAATAATATATATGATATTTATATCATTTTTAATATTCTATAGATTATGTAACTGTGGTCAATTTAAGTGGACTAGAAATACCAAATCAAAACATATATGAAAAATGATGTTGTTATTACCCGAAATATGATTTTAACAAAAAAAATTAATAAAAAGGTAATAAAAGGTCATAATTAAATAGTATAGGATATGATAAATATTATTATTTATATTTAATAAATTTGAAATATCCATATATTTATTATATGAGAATTTAAAATGTGTATGAAGGAATTTGATACTTAAGGTAAGTGATTTATTGTCTCACTTTTATTTCTTGCATATTTGTCCCAAATTCACCACTCATTTATTTTTTGTGGTGTATATACAACATGTTTGACGAGTTATATCATTAATATAATTATTTACATTATATTTAAAGTTTCGTTTGATGTTATTATTTAATGGGTCTTATGATTCAAAATATTACTAAAATAGTAATGAATTTTTGTCTCAAATTACCTTCTATAGGACATAAGTTCTGTTATGAACCAATCTTATTTTATGTGGAGTATGTCATTAAAATTTTACATGCTATAACATAAATAAAATTATTTTACTAACATTTCATGTTTCATTGTATTTTTTTATTTAATGTGGCTTTTGATTCAAAATACTCCAATGTGGTAAAGGTTTTATCTTACATCTCATTGTTTGTTGGTATTATTTATGGTTAAGTTTCTAATGCTGAAATCTTATGATATATCACTCAAGAAAATCATGCATTTTATTATTTAGTAATTTTTGGGGGATACATTTTTCCCTTCATTTTCCTCTCTTAATGTATAAAAGAGAACAAAAGAATTTTTTAAATAAAAAGTATCTTTGTTTCTCCCTTCAGTCGAAAACACTTTTTCTTCCATATCCATGTTTTCTAAGAATATATTCAAAAATATTTTAAAATATTAAATAGTTTTTATTAAATAAATTATTACTCATTATTTACTTTTTAAAATGTGTTTTAAAGTGAATTTTTATGTCATTTTCCTAACAAGGCCTATTTGCCTTTTAGTAACAATGTGAAAGGAATTTTTTTTTAATGTGTATGGAATGAACGAAATTTACATCCATCAGGACCGTTATTTTATTTCAAGCTTCCTTTATATGATTTAAAAGTTATTTTAAAATAAAAGGATTTTGAAAAAATATTCAAAGTGGAAAGGTTATTTTTCATAAGAAATTATTGAAATGATCATTTGTCATGACCCGCCTTCTTCAAGATCAGGGAAGGGACAAAAAAGTGGCATTCCCTTCCATCTTCAAGATAAATGAGATATAACGGCCACCCGAGTCCCACCTTCAATAGGCCCCAGAGTGGTGACTAGCACCAAGGGTATCAAATGTCACACAAAATGGAATGAATTTCCATTTTTAAGGAAAATAGGATTGGGAGATAAGACTATAAAAATCCAAAACAAAACCAAAATTTTATATAAGGGAAACCAAAATCCAACCCAAGCACGATTTACACATAAACTTCCATAAACATAGAACAAAAACTCCAAAATAAGGCACCAAACGAATAGACTAAGTAGTAACACAATAAAAATCCTGACACCCGTGCTAGTAAAGTCTAGAACGGTCCTCAAATTCATCCTCAAAACCTGAAAAAATGTTTTATATTATAGGGTTTTCATACAAGTATACTCAATTAGAAAACAAATTTCACCCATGCACAAGTGGGAGAAGCATAATAATGCCCCCATGAAAACCGTAGAAACCAACAACACCTAATGAGGAAAGCTAACCTTCCCAGCCTCACCAAGGCACACTCCCCAAATAATGAAAGTAAAGTAAGATAAAAGTATAATCACTTTGATGATTTGGGTACCCCGCACCACTTTCTCACAGGTTATCTGATCCTCCCTAACAGCTAACGTCTTGATGATATCACCCTTCCCAAATGTAGTCCCACTACCACAACTGCCACCACACACATCTCAGTCACAAACCACACATATCCCACCCCTTGACACATGGGTCGCAACAACCACACCTCTCACCTAAAAAACCCTAAGCCTCATACCGAAGACACCATGGAAACACACTTTGCCTGCAAATACCTGGGCCACAACAACCACACCTCCCTCTTGAAAACGTATGGGCCTCATCCCGAAGACACCTAGGAAACAATCCGGGTACACAAATACCTAGGCCTCTCACCCACACCACAACCTTACCAAAATATCTTGGGCAATAGTAAAACTCAATCCATTATTTCCTTCCTGGATACGCTCGAGAGGTATGAACTAAAAAAGGCTCATAGGAAGAAAGTCAGTAACCATCCATCCATCCTCCCACCCAGATGTTGGGAAAGACACCGTCCCCCATGAAATGGGGGTGTTCGACATGTAGTGATCAACATGGGTGCAGTGCATATTGAAAATCAAAAGGAACTAAAAGTTTATACATAGAGGTAAACAAACACTCATCCCAACCTATGGGTTTCCAAACAAGCAACCAGCCCACACAAACCATCATTTTCGTTACCCGTACCTACACATATCACCATGAATGATGATCACTTATGTAAGTGGAATTATACCCCCAACAATCCATTTAACAAATTTTAATTCTTTATTTATCAATTATTTATTTATTCATTCCATCCCTACCTAGGAAAATAACAACTGCAACACCATCAACCATTCTCAAAAGGTGAAGATCCTGATTAACTAAAGCGGGTTCAGGATTATTCCATGATTTCACCCATTCAAGGCACAAAAACACATCGATATTGAGAGAAAGGGTGAAACATTATAAATTTCAAACATTAAAAAAGGTAAGATAGACCATGGTAAGGTATTTCTATTTTAACAACCATTCATAAAAATAATTAGGAAACAAACCCCTTGCAATCCCACTGCACACCAACACTGCCTAGATGCAGTCCCACTGTAGAACCAGTTCATCCATTACACAAACAATCAAACTATCAACATGAGATTCCATCACACCTATTATACAACCCCATATAGCGAGACCACATCAAAACACCACCAAATAGTAGCCATGTTGCACAAACAGGTCATCCCCCAAACATAAGTTTATTCCTCTATCCACCCCTCATACCCGTAACAAGGTTACCAACAACAACTTCACACAACCCCAACAAAGTATAAAACCCACCCAAATATAACACACAACCTCACCATTAATCCAAGCATATTCATATTTATAAATAGAGGGTCTTTAATTCCACTTTAAATAACATGGGTGATCACAAAACATGTTTGATCCTCGGGAATCCATTTATTTAACCAACTGTACATGATTAAATAGATTTCATGTTACAACCATTTATCAAAGCATCAAAAAAATTAGATAAAAACACTAGTGAAAAAGAAAATAACACCAACAGACATGATTTTTAGAGGTCCTTACAGTCCATACAGTTTAAAACAAGGTTCATGGATAACAATTAAACCAGAATACATAACATAATCACTTCCCTTCTCTTATTTCATTTACACTTGTTATCTTTTGATCATCATATTACCTTCCCCTAACTTATAACTTGTTACAGAAAAGTATTCATCCATTATTCATGAATAAATATTACTACACCCACCACGCATGATACAAAAATAGAGAGAGGTAGAATAATCCCTACTTGAAATAACATACAACCAAAAATCTTTTTTGTGCCAAAATAGGGGGTCACCCGAGAAGAAGGGAAGACTAAAAAAGAACTTGATCGATGTCTATGGCACAACACACGACTTCACAGGGAGAGATATCTAAAGGTGCACCAAGTGAAAATATAGTATATGACCTCGTCTTTAGAAAAATTCATATCCAATATCAATAGAATTAAAACGGTTTCAATAGTCATTAATATGGGATCGTTATCATGATCATGTGGGTTGAATATTTCAAATTCCCTAAAGTGTTAGGAAATTAAATATATACTTAATATCCTTTTAAAGGTTCTTAAAAACAACGAAAAAGGATTTAAAATTTGTTTACATCAAATAAAATGTAAGAGGGGAAAAACTAGAAAAACTCAGAAAAACTGGGAAAAACTGGAAAAAATGGAAATTTGGAAAAGGGTGAGCCACTATTTTAGTATACCGCCATTTTGGTGTGCCAATATTTTGGTGTGCCACTGTTTTGGTGTGACACCATTTCAGTGTTCTACATTTTTGGTGTGCCACAATTTCGATGTGCCACTGTTCCAGCCTGCCACCATTTCAGTGTGCCACTATTTTGTTGTGCCCTTGTTTCGATGAGCCACTCTTTCGGTGTACCACCCTATCGGTGTGCCACTGTTTCAGTGTTCCACCCTTTCGCTATGCCACCGTTTCGATGTTCTATAGTTTCAATGTGCCACCATTTCACTATGCCACCATTTCACTATGCCACTATTTCTCTATGCCACCGTTTCTTTATGCCTCTATATCGTTTTGCCCCTATTTTTTGTGTCTCCATTTCGATGTGACACTATTTTTTTGTGGCACCATTTCGCTGCGAAAAGGTCACGATGCCACCGTTTCACTGTGACACTATCAGGGTACCACCCTTTCAGTGTGCCACCATCACGGTTCCACCCTTTCGGTGTGACACCATCATGGTGCCACCGTTTTGGTGTGCCTCCATTATGGTTTCACAATTTCGGTGTTCCTATTTTACGGTCCCATAGTTTCGGTGTGCCACCATTTTAGGGAAATCATTTGGTGAAACATGAAATTTGGAAAACTCCTAAAACAAACCACTATGATCCCCAAGAACACCATAAGAAATAGATTATCACAAAGGAATGGACCAAGGAAATCTTTTTCATTACATCAGATACCTCTCAAACTATTCTCATCTCTGATAATTTAAAACCAAACTCAAAAAAAGAGGGGTCTGAACAACCACCCCTTAAGATACCTCTCCGGGAAAATCCACAATACATTGTTCAAAAACTGGAGAGAAAACCTCAACATCCAAGAACACCTCACCAACCTCTACTATCCCAAACAACCTCACAAACACAAAAGGTCACACTATCCAAACACATGGATTAAGGAGATTTTTCTTCCATGTCAAGATACTATCCACTTTGGGTGGCACTGACTTACCCGTATGGGTTCAATCGCATCCACATTAATGCATATTGATTAGGGATCAGGTAACTCCCTCCGCACAGTCAGGACTTTTCACACTCATTCAAAGAACAGGGAAACAAATCATATCAAAGAAAATGAGGTCATGCATTACATCATAAGAAAATCACAAAGAAAAACCCAAGTGTAAAACTCAGAACAGCTATGGGTACTAGGCACACATCTGTGGCTTTCATTACTAGCTAATCTTCTCAAGGATACCATGCCTCCATAACACATGAACCAAAGGAATGGTCTATCCATGAAGAACCTTCTCCTCATGATCCTCGATTCTTACTGGTTGTTCCATGAACATTTTTTTGTCCTAGATATCCAACTCTCCCTAGTCAATGACGTGGGAGTCATCACTTAGATACTGAAAGAGGTGATACATGGAAGACATTATGGATCCTCTCCAACCACGGTGGCAATGCCATCTGATATTCCAACTAAACAACTCATCCCAACACCTCAAAAAGTCCGATGGACCCAGGAGAAAGCTTACTCCCTCTACCAAACCTATTCTTCCCATATCAAGGGGAAACCTTCAAGAATACGTGGTCCCCAACCTCCAACTCTAAAGGCCTCCTCCTATAATCAACATACAATTTATGTCGGTCATGTTCTACCTTCATCCTATCACGGACAAGTTTCACCTTCTATGTCACACTCTGCACCATGTCTGGACTTTGAATAGCTGCCTCCTCAACTTCCATCCAACAAAAGGTTGAATGACACGACTTCCCATATAGATCTTTGAATGGAGCCATACCAATGGAAAAATGATAAATATTTTTGTAAGAAAACTCTAATAAGGACAAACGTCGCACCTAAGACCCACTAAAGTCCAGAACACATTCTTGTAACACGTCTTCCAATGTTTGGATGGTCCTATTTGTCTATCTGTCCATTTATGAATGGAAAGAAGTGTTAAGGCCTAACTATGTGAAAAAGGAATGTTGTAATCACCTCTAAAATTGTGACATAAAATGTGTATCAGGATCTGATACAATGGATATTGGAAATCCATGAAGCTACACCACCTCATCCAAGTACCTCTGTGTTAAGGAATCCAGTGCGCTCAACTCCTTGATTGAAAAGAAGTGAGCTGATTTTATCAACATATCCACTACTACCTGAAGACCATCACATCCTCCCAGATTCCTAGGTAATCCTGTGATAAAATCCATCAATATGTTATCCAACTACCACTCTGGAACATCTAAGGGCAGAAACAGATCGCTGGGAACATAGTTCTATACCTTCACCTACTGACATAGTAGGTGCCTTTTCACAAACTCCGCCAATTCCAGCTTCACCACAGGCCACCAAAAAGATTCCCTCAAGCCTCAATACCTTTTATCAACTTCTGGATGCACCCCCAGGTGTGAGACATGGAACTCACAAAGAACACCCTCGCACACTTCCACTAGAAAAAATAGCTTCCCACGGAACAACATCTGATTATGACTATCTTATGACCACCCCTCCAGAGCATCACCCAAGAGAGGGATATCACACATCACATCAGTCTCTGGGTCTCCCCACTGAGACTTCTCCAACTGCCCCACTAAGGAATACTACACATTCATTTGAAATATATATCCTCTACCTCAATCCACTCGCATATCCAAATACAAATCAGCTGTCTCCTCTATTGTCTTCCATTCATCTATTGTAAAGGCGCATAAATTACTTTAATTTTTTTAATTAAATGGGAATTTTAGGAGACCGTGAAAATTGAAGTCGTGTGATTCAGAGGCCTAGAGTTCCTAGAATGAATTTCTGAACTTTTGTTTGGGTACATTCAGTAAATGTGCGAGCGGGTTTTTCTAACTTTTGAACCAGTGCTTGGAACTGAAATCTGATCACACCATTGAACTCGCAGCGCCAGTATTCGCTTAAGGAGACCTTTACCTCGACCACAGTAGGTCGAGGGTGAAAGATAATTTTTGGGACTTTCAAGGGAAAATAAAAAAATATATTTAACATTTTATTTTTTTCTTGAAACCTTCCATGTGTGGGTTATGGTGGTGGGGACCACCTAAGCATAAAGCCCCAATTTTTGCATTTCTATAGGCGGGGACCACCCGACACCTCTTAACAGATGAGAAACCTCTCAACTCCCTCTTTAATGTGGAGGATCCTCTTTAGATTCCTCCACATTAATTATGCCAATGCACCACATTAATTCTTCCAACTTGTGTGAGTGTGACAAAATAATTTATTCTTAAGTTAATTATATTTGCACCTCTTCCTTTTTTGGGGTGGAATTGTGAGAGGAGAACCCGCGGAGGATAACACTTCTTCCACGAAGAACGGTCCTCCAATGAAGAATGTCAACTTCGACTTCTTCCTTAGGACACCCTCTGACGAGGAACATCTTTGACTATGACGAACCGACGCACGAGCCCGGATTTGGAGGTGTGTGATGGATGATACAAACGTCGACAACTTCAACATCTTCTCGTGCCAACGTCAAAGAACAATCCAAGGTAGGGGTTTATTTGTGTATGATGTTTGTGGGAAGTTGTGGGGTGGTTGTATGGAAATCTTCTCCTTTTTCCATTCTTGATAATTTCATTGTAATTATAGATGGAATTATAGTCGCTTGATACCACACTAACATGGAGAGTGCGAGCCAAACAAACATGGTCTGTCCTCTCCTCAAACCTTGTGATTAATTGTTGATCGTGATGGAGGAACGACTACCAACATGTGGGGCATGAGAACGGCGGCCGACACCACCACCAGACACAACGCAGGCACCGGCGCAACGGTCACTGCCGCCATGGCCTCACCGCCCCACTGCCTCGCCGCCACATAGCGGCACCACCGTCGTCGTCCGCTCAGCTGCCACTTCCATCTAGGCCGAGATGCCGCCGCTACTCTGCGGCCAAGCCACCCCGTAGCCTCGCGGAAACCACCTGGCCACACTACTATGGCCGAGATACCCCACGAACGGGCTGCCGCCCAGTGGCTCTGCCATCCATGACCCCGTCGCACCGCCTGCGGTCTCACTGAGCCGCCCCGCGGCCTCCGCCCTCCCGGCCGATCCGCCTTGCGCCCTCGCGGCACCCCCCGACCGAACCGCCTCTCGGCCTCCAACCTTCCGTCCGAGCCACCCCGGGTCAAGGTGAGCCACCCCGTGCCCTCGTGGTACCCTCACAACCGAGCCGCCGTCTGCGGCCGAGCCGACCCACGGCCTCCGCCGCCCCACGACACCCGCGGCCCCCTCGCAGCCCTCGCGGCCTGCCGGACCACCCAGCGGGCTGGTCCCACAAGCGGTCCAAGACGCATCACGGACCAAGCTTGACCCAGCGAGTCAGGATGGGTCGACCTGAAATGGGTCGACCTAGGCTAGGTCGGGTAGGGTCGGTCCGACCGGGTCGGACCAGACCCGGACCAAATATGAACCTATACTTTACTTGGCCCATAACTTTGGCATTGTACGTCCGATTGACAAACCATCAGCGGAAATCATGAAGTGGAATGGTCTCTTTGAGTATACCCCATAAGAGTTTTGGTTAAATTTCAGGTACAGTCGGGTTGGAACGGGTACGAATCCAACCAGGCCCCAATACTAAAAGGCTAATAACTCATAAACCGGGTGTCTGATTGACGTGTCGTCTGTTGCATTAAGACTCCTATGACATGGAAGAACTTTGAGATAATTTTTCGTGGGACTTTGTGGAAGTTGTAGTATTGACCGGTGGCTTGGGGAACAGACTCTCCCGAAGACGACCAAGTCTAGTGCGGGAACCCAGTAGCTGGCTGTGACGAGAAGAGTGCTCCTAGAGATCCTGTGCGAGTCAGCTCCTAGCGATCCTATGCGGGTTAGATCCAAGAAATTCTATTCGGGTCATATCATAGTGATCCTATGTGGGTTAGCTCCTAGTGATCCTATGTGGGTCAGCTCCTATAGATCCTGTGTGGGTCATCTCCTAGTAATCTTGTGTGGTTCACCTCCTACCGATCCTCTGTGGGTTATCTCCTAGAGATCTTGTGTGGGTCAGCTCCTAGAGATCTTGTGTGGGTCAGATCCTAGAGATCCTGTGTGGGTCATCTCCTAGCAATCCTGTGTGGTCAGCTACTAGAAATCCTGTGCAGGATGCAGCAGAGCCTCTTAACGGAGTAAGATGATTCCGTAGTTATAACTAATCATCTCTACTACCATACTTAAGTTATACCTAGTGTGATCTGAGTCAGAACCTCTGTGTTCATTCAATATTGAGATGGATTACTTGATAACTTAGGTATATGTATGGGCATATACCTAAGTAGGGTTATATGTTGTTTTCATACTTTGTGGTCTATCCTTGGTGGATTTTTTGAGACCTTTTGGGTCTCATGGTTCCTACTGAGTATCATTATACTCACCCCTGCACATGTTATGCTCGCCCCTTGTTGTGTTGGATGTAGACGACA
This sequence comes from Viscum album, assembly GCA_963277665.1. Classification (NCBI taxonomy): domain Eukaryota; kingdom Viridiplantae; phylum Streptophyta; class Magnoliopsida; order Santalales; family Viscaceae; genus Viscum; species Viscum album. The sequence continues at coordinate 282,868,195 of OY728165.1, forward strand.
GACAGCGCTGACTGAGGCTAAGAATACCAGGACCTAATGGTTCCCGGAGGTGGACCATATAGTGTGTCGGTACGCAGAGGACACGGGTGGATGTAGAGTGCTAAGGAGGTGATATGTACCTACCCTTCAGGTATGAACCTCGGAGGATTACTCAGTAGCTTCTTTTTCTCTTTCTTCAGTTGTATTGTATTTCAGTTGTACTTGTACTTTCCAGTTGGGCTTGTATTCTGGCCCCCTTTACTTTTATCACTCTTTTTGTTATACAATTTACTTGTGTTTATATCTTGTTGTGTGCTAGGTTTAATGTTTTTACAGGATATAAAGTCAATGTATTCCTAGTTTTAGGGAATATTCCTTTCGGTGCTAGTCTATAGCCCCTGGCCTGTGGATATCGGGCTTGGGGTAGTCACAGTACGGGCCCTGGGGGACGGGTCATGACAAATTGGTATCAGAGGATTCGGTTCTACCGTAGAACATAGGACTCTGATATTTCTTTTAACGGAAACATTGTTAAGTCTAGTGAGTGTGGTTATCAATTTAGAGAATCTAGTGTCGGTGCAGCGACCGACATTTCCATACACCAGGACCCTGACTTCTGATTTCTAAATCAGTGCATGAAAACACTGATTGTGTGTGTGTTTTAAAGAGTTCTCTTTGTGATCTCTTGAGTCAACTCACTAGGTATAACTTATTGACCGTGATGCAACTTTTTATTTTCAGGAAGTCTCCATGCAGACAGCCAGCTAGGGTTTTGAGAGTTGTGTGCACTGATAGTCCACCAAGCAGCGAGGCCTCGGTGCAGGGCCCTTTTCTAATAGAGACACCTGCAGAGGCACCAGCGTTACCATTACCCATTGGGCCACCGATGCCACCATCCTCAGCAGTAGAGGGTGCACGCCGCTTGAGCGCGTTGCCTGAGTTCCAGCGCCAGAGGCTACCTAGGTTCAGGGGAGAGACCGACCCACAGGCGGCTGAGGATTGGCTGGTGGATGTGGTGAGAGTCTTACGACTGGTAGGGACACCAGCCAATCTCAAGGTGATCCTTGCCGCCATCATTCTACAGGCAGCAGTAGGAAGATGGTGGAACTTTATGCTCCAATTTCACGATGAGATGACGCTTCTCTGGGAAGACTTCGAGAGCCTGTTTCTGGCAGGGTTTGTCCTAGTGACTCTTTGTGCAGTGCGAATTCATGAGCTGCATAATTTTCAGAAGGGAAGCATGATAGTGGCTCGGTACTAAACGAGGTTAACTGACATCTCATGCTACTCCACAGATATGGTGTGGGGCCCATTCTTTAGGGCTAGTACCTTCGAGAAGGGGCTCAGGCGGGAGATCAGGGCTTCGATGATCTCACTCAGCATCCCAACACAGGCGAGGGTGTTAGAGAGAACCCTCCTAGAAGAGAGTTTCCTTGTTGAGCAGTCTCCAGTAACGAGATCCACCATAAGTCATCACATAGAGGAGTCTTCTACAGCTGGCAGTAGACAGATGTCGCAGATGTCCAAGATGACCGGATCTATAGGTGGACAACCGCATGACTCATGATCGATTTTACGAGGCACCTGAGGCAGAGATGGTCATTCCAGGAGTGGGCAGTGTTACGCATGCAGCGGGCAGGGTCACATAGCTCGTGACTATCTGACCCTCCATATGGATGATCAGCGGACGGTCAAAGGACCACCCAAATAGAGACAAATATTCAACTAAGGAGGTCTGTAGGGAGAAGGAGGACGTGGAAGAGGAGCTGGTCGTGCAGCTGGCGGTGGGTGACGATTCGAGATGTTACCGCCACCACCACTTGGAGGTCCACCCCGACCGTAGGGAGCAGGTGGACAAGGGCGAGCTCAGCTCTAGGTACCTGAGGCCTATGATCATGGATCTTTGAAAATGATACGAGGTACAATCTGTGTCTACCCCACCTTAGCTAAAGTACTTATAGACACAGGTTCCAGTCATTCTTTTATTGCCACTACCCTCATTCAGAGATTGGAGATTCTGACAGAGTCGTTGGTTCGATCCTTATGGCTATAGACTCCTACAGGAGCGGATTAGACGATTACACACCGGTACCAGCAGTGTGAGCTTACTATAGGAGGTGAGAGCTTCGGTTGGGGTTTCTTAGTAGTGGTGTTGAGGACTTACAACGTCATCTTGGGTATGGACTCTTTATCTATAGTCCATGCTGAGATTGACTGTATTAGGTGAAAAGTGCGGTGTGTCTACATGGATGGGACCAGGTTTACGTTAACTGGTGAGAAGGGAGCCTTTGCAGTGCATGATGGACTTACCCGGAGCAGGGTGCAACCGATTACACACCATTTGGCTAGCCTTACCCTCAGAGCGGTTGATGTGGAGAGTTCGAGTTATCCAGTAGTGGTGGACTAGTACGTGGATGTTTTCCTGGATGATGTTCTGGGTCTAACTCCTCAGAGAGAGGTGGAATTTTACATTGAATTGAACCACGTGACTGCACCAATATCTACACCAGCATTTTGGGTGCCTCCCGTAGAGCTTCGCAAGCTACGGGTATAGCTAGAGGACTTTCAGGAGAAGGGATTCATCTAGCCTAGTGTTTATCCCTGGGAAACCCTGATTTTTTTTTCTAGGAAGGTGGATGGAAGCATGAGGCTTTGTCTTGATTATCGGCACCTGAACCAGGTGACTGCGAAGAACAAGTACCCACTCTCGAGGATTGAAGATCTCTTTGATCAGCTGATGGGAGCACAATGGTTCTCGAAGATATACCTCAGATCAAGTTATCACCAGCTGAGAGTGCAAGATGAAGATGTACAGAAGATGAATTTTAGATATCGGTACAGCCACTACGAGTTCTTGGTTATGCCATTTGGCATGACCAACGCTCCAGAAATGTTCATGGGACTCATGAACAAGATCTTTCAGCCATACCTTGATCGCTTCGTAGTAGTATTCATCGAAGACATTCTGATCTACTCGGCTACTGAGGAGGAGCAAGCCTATCATTTGTAGGTAGTACTAGACACACTCTAAGAGAACTAGATTTATGGTAAGCTCTCAAAGTGCCAGTTTTGGATCCGAGAGGTTCACTTTCTGGGACATGTCATATCGGAGGCTGGAGTTGTAGTGGATCCAGTGAAGATTGAGGCGGTACTTTCTTGGGAGCCACCCAGGAGTGTGATGGAGGTACAGAGTTTCCTGGGTTTGGATGGTTACTACCAGAGATTTGTGCCATATTTATCAAGAATTGTAGCACCATATTCAGCATGTAAAAAGAAGGGGTAACACTTCATATGGTTGGAGAGATGCCATTGGTGTTTTTAAGAGCTAAGGCAGAGTCTGACTAGTTTCCCCATCTTGAGACTTCCGGAGGAGGGCCTAGGGTACGTAGTCTACTACGACGTATCAGTGAATGAGCTCGGATGTGTCCTGATGTAGGAGCGACCGGTGATCAAATATGGTTCTCGACAGATAAGACAACATGAATAGAACTACACAACCCATGACCTAGAGTTAGTAGCAGTGGTCTTCGCCTTGAATATGTGGCGACATTACTTGATGGGCGAGCATTTTACAGTGTACTATGATCACATGAGTCTTAGGTATAACTTCTATCATAAGGAGCTAAACTTGAGACAATGACATTGGCTGAAATTCTTCCAGGATTATGACTTCAATATAGTCTATACTCCTGGGAAGGGGAATGTTGTAGCAGATGCACTCAGCAGAAGATATGGTATACATCTACTAGGCGAGGCAACGAAGCAGTTGGCCGCTTTGCAGATATCTTTTTTGGATAGAGATGGAGCACATTTTCTTCAGTCTCTTACAGTCACTCCTCCACTTCTTCAGTGATTCAGGGAGGCGCAGCATGGGGACGCTGACTGCAAGACACAACGTGCTCAGATATCCACAGGACAGGCATCTGATGGATTTTCTAAAGGTGGGGAGCACATCATCCTCTTCAGTGGACGTACCATGGTACCTATGTCACTTACGGAGGAAGTGTTGAGGAAGTTCCACAAATTCCCTCTAGTGGTACATCCAGTAATCATGAAGATGATCCAGGATCTCCAACAATATCACTGGTGGCCAGGAATTAAGAAAGTAGTAGCATAGTTTGTCTCTCGGTGCCTCACTTGTCAGCAACTGAAGGTGGAGGATCAGGTACCATCAGGCTTGGTTTAGCCTTTAGAGGTCCTAGAGTGGAAGTGGGATGGGATATCCATATACTTCATGACGGGTCTTCCACATACATCCAATGGTCATGACTCGATTTGGGTGATCGTCGATTGACACACCAAGTAAACCCACTTCCTACCGATCAGAGAGCAGGGTTCAATAGAGAACTTGGGACACCTCTATGTGCAAGGGATTGTGTGGTTACATAGAGTACCCTCGCAGATTTTATCTGATCCTGATACACGATTCACTTCCCAGCTATGGAAGGGGTTGCAGGAGGATTTCACGATGCAACTTCATTTCAGCACCGCCTTCTATCCTCAGATGGATGGTCAGACTGAACAAACCATTTAGACCCATGAGGAAATGTGGCATGCTTGCGTCCTTGCCTTCAGTTGCTGTTGGGAGGATCACTTGCCTTTGGTGGAGTTTTCAAACAACAACAGTTATCACTCCACCATTGGGATGGACCTTTTGAGGTGTTGTACGGGTGACCTTGCAGATCACCATTGTGCTGGACTGGCCCGGGGGAGTCATCACTAGTGAGGCCAGAGATGGTACGGGCTACCACAGAGAAGGTGAAAATCATCCAGGAGTGGATGAAGACTACACAGAGCAGGTAGAAGTCGTATGTCAACAGGACATGGAGACCTCTGGAGTTCGAGGATGGTGACCGCATCTTTCTATGGGTATCACCTTGACGAGGTTTGTGGAGATTTGGCCGAGGCGAAAACTTATCTCCGAGATTCATAAGACCTTTTTAGGTCCTCAACAGACTTGGATAGGTGGCTTATAGTTTAGCTCTTCCACCTTAGTTGCACTGGGGGCACGACTTCTTCCACATATCCTAGCTGAGGAGATATGTGCCTGATCATTCTCACATCATCAACCATGGTGAGATGGATGTCGATGATGGGGTGACTTTTACGAAGGTTCTAGTAGAGATTGAGGATCGACAGAAGCGGGTCCTTCGTGGATGGTTGATACCTCTGGTGCGCATTCGCTGGCAGCACGAGAACCTTCAGGAGAGTACATGGGAGTGGGAGGGGTAGATTCTTGCTCAGTACCCCCACTTGTTTTTCTAGTTTGAGTTGTCACTTATGGGGATGCAAAGACCTAAGGTGGGGAGAATGTGAAGACCTGAAAATTCTTGTAATTGTTTTTTATTATATTGAAATTTTATGAGTCCGCGAAAACTGACGTCGCGTGATTCTGAAGCTCGGAGTGCCAGGAATAAATTTTTGAATTTTTGTTCAGGTACGCTCAGTAAACGTGCGAGCAGGTTTTTCTAACTTTTAAACCGGTGCTCAGAATTGAAATCTAAGGACACCGTTGAACTCACAATGCCGATGTTCACTTAAGTAGACCTTCACCTTGACCACAGAAGGTCTATGGTGGAAGATAGTTTTTGGGATTTTCATGGGAAAACAAAAATAAAATTATTTAACATTTTATATTTTCTCAAAACCTCCCATGTGTGGGTTATGTTGGTGGGTACCACTCGAGCATAAACCCCCAATTTTTTGAATTTCTAGATTTGGGGACCACCTGACCTCTCTTAATGGAGGAGAAACCTCTCAACTCTCTCTTTAATGGGGAAGAGCCTCTTGAGCTTCCTCCACATTAATTATTCCAACGCACCACATTAATTTTTCCATTTTGTGTGAGTTTTCCAACATAATTCCTTCTTAATTTAATTATATTGGCACCTCTTTCTTTTTTGGATTGGAATTGTTAAAGGAGAACCCTTGGAGGATTACACTTCTTCCATGAAGAATGCTCCTCCAATGAAGAATGTTGACTTCGACTTCTTCCCCAAGACACCATCCAATGAGGAATGTCTTCAACTACGACGAACCGATGCATGAGCCCGGGTTTGGAGGTGTGTGGCGGATGAGACGAACATTGAAAACTTCAAATTCTTCTCACGCCAACATCAACAAACAATCCAAGGTAGGGGTTTATTTGTGTATGATTTTTTGTTGGAAGTTGTAGGGTGGTTGTATGGAAATATTTCCCTTTTTCAATTCTTGATAATTTCTTTGTATTTCAAGATGGAATTATAGCCACTTGCTACCCCACTAATGCAGAGATTGCGGGCCAAAGAAACATGGCATGTCCTCTTCGCAAACATTGTGATTAATTGTTGATTGTGATGGAGGAACAACTACCAACATGTGGGCCATGAGAATGGAATTTGGCACCACCACTGGTCGTGACAAAGGTGACAGTGTAATGGCCACCGCCGCTGTGACCTCGCCACCCCACGACCTCACCATCTGGCGGCCTCGCCGCCCCGCGACCTCGCCACCCCGCAGCCATCCCCGTCATCCACAGCTGTGTCGCCGCCCGAGTCACTGCCTCCGTCCGCCTGAGCCACCACCGTCTGGGCTGAGCCGCCGCCGCTCTGTGGCCGAGCCACCCCGTAGCCTTGCAGCACCCACCCGACTGAGCCACTCTGACCGAGCTACCCCGCGACTGGGCCACAGCCTCGTGGCTCCGTCATCTGCGGCCCTACTGCGCTGCTCGTGGCCTCATCGAGCCGCCCTGCGGCCTCCGCCCTCTCAGTCGAGCCGCCCCGGGCCTCACCGAGCCGCCCCGCGCCCTCGCGTAAACTCCCGACCGAAACTCCCTATGGCCTCCGCCCTTCCGGTCGAGCCTCCCCGGGCTGGGCCAAGCCGCCCCGCTCCATCCCCGCGGCAGAGTCTCTGTCTACGGCCGAGCTGACCCGTGCTCTCTGCTACACCGCAGCACCCACGGCCTCCTTCCAGCCCTCACGACCTGCCAGACTGCCCAGGAGGCCGGTCCGCATCACGAACAGGGCTTGACCTAGCGATTTGGGTCGGGTCGACCTGAACTGGGTCGACCCAAGCCAGGTCGGGTTGGGTCGGTCCGACCAAGTCGGACCGGACCCAGACCAGATACGAACCTATACTTTACGTGGGACATAAATTTGGTACCGGATGTCTGATTTATGAACCATCAGTGTCACTAGAAATCATGGAGTGAAATGGTCTCTTTGAGTATACCCCACTAGAGTTTTGTGTAAAGTTGAGGTACGGTCGGGTTGGATCGGGCACGAATCCAACTAGGTCCCCAGGACTAAAAGGCTAATAACTCACAGACCGGGTGTCTAATTGACACGCTATCTATTGCACTGAGACCCCTATGATGTGGAAGAACATTGAGATAGTTCTTTGTGGGACTTCCTAGTAGCTGGAGTATCAACCAGTGTCTTGGGGAGCAGACTCTTCCGAAGACGAGCAAGCCTGGTGCGGGAACCCATTAGCTGGATGTGACGAGAATAGTGCTCCTAGCGATCTTGTGCAGGTCAGTTCCTAGAGATCCTATGTGGGTCAGCTCCTAACGATCCTGTGTGGGTCAGCTCCTAGAGATCTTATGTGGGTCAGCTCCTAGTTATCCTATGTGGGTCAGCTCCTAGAGATATTGTGTGGGTCAACTCCTAGCTATCCTGTGTGGGTCAGCTCCTAGCGATCCTGTGTGGGTCAGCTCCTAGCGATCCTGTGTGGGTCAACTGATAGCTATCCTGTGTGGGTCAGCTCCTAGCGATCTTGTGTGGGTCATCTATTAGCGATCCTGTGTGGGTCATCTCCTAGAGATCCTATGTGGGTCATCTCCTAGTGATCCTGTGTCGGTCATCTCCTAGCGATCATGTGTGGGTTAGCTCTTAGCAATCCTGTGTAGGTTAGCAGTAGAGCCTCTTAATGGAGTAAGATGATTCAGTAGTTATAAATAATCATCTCTACTACCTTACATAAGTTATACCTTGTGTGATCTGAGTCAGAACCTCTGTGTTCTTTTGTGATTTAGAAGGATTACTTGATAACTTAGGTATATGTATGGGCATATACCTAAGTAGGGTTATCTGTTGTTTTCATACTTTGTGGTTTATCCTTGGTGAATTTTGTGAAACATTGAGTGTCTCGGGGTCCCTATTGAGTATCGTTATACTCACCCCTTCATGGGATATGCCCACACCTTGTTTTATTGGATACAGACGATGTAAATTGTTGACTGAGAATGAGAATACCAGGACTAGACGGTGCCCGGAGGTGGACCATATGGCGTGTCGGTACACAGAGGAGATGGGTGGACGTGGAGTGCTGAAGAGGTGATCTGTACCTACCCTTCAGGTAGGAACCTTGGAGGATGACCCAGTAGCTTCTTTTTCTCTTTCTTTAGTTGTATTGTTTTTCATTTGTACTTGTACTTTCTAGTTGGGCTTGTATTCTGACCCCTTTTACTTTCACCACTCTATTTTGTATACAGTTTACTTGTGTCCGTATCTTTTTTTGTGCTAGGTTGAATGTGTTTATAGGATATAAAGTCAATGCCTTCCTAGTTTTAGGGAATATTTCTTTCGGTGCTAGTCAACAGCCCCTGGCCTATGGAAGTCGGGCATGGGGTAGTCACAGAACTGGCCCCGGGGGATGGGTCGTGACATCAATGGATTCCCAAATTACCTCATCATGTGACTTCCGACTTAAGTAATCAGCCAAAAAATTCTCATTTCATGTGGTGTAAGAGATCTTGAATTTGTAGCCCTAGAGAAACTCCATCAGCCTTCGCTATCGCATGTTGAGGTCTTCTTGTGAGAAGATATATCTCAATCTCTTGTGATCTGTGAAGACTACAAAGCTCTCCCTCACAAGGTAATGTCACCAAAACTTTAGAACGAATACACCTTCTGCAAGCTTCAGATCATGGCTGGCATAGTTACATTCATGTGGACGTAATATCCTAGAACCATAATAGATCAATCCCCACTGTTTCATCATCACACATCCCAAGCCTATCCTGAAAGCTTCATAGAGAACCTTGAACGAAACCCCCTCCTCGAGAAACCTAAGCATTGGAGCACTGGCCAGCTTCTCATTTAGGTAGCTGAAATCTACCTGACACTGCTCACTCCACACGAAGGCCTAGTATTTTATGGTCAAAGATGTCAATGGAATCATAACTTGATAGAATTTGGGTACAAACCATTGGTAATAGCCAACTATACCCTAGAAGCTACGAACATCCACCATGTTCTTGGGTGCTGCCCAAGAAACAACCACCTCGACCATTGATGGGTCCACTATTATCCATCAATGAGACACCACATGTCTATGTAAGTGCACCTCTCATGTCCAAAACATTCACTTGGACTTCTTTTCATAGATCTGGTGGTATTGGAGGACCTCTAGAACTGTCTTGAGGCTCTCAGCATACTCCTCCTTTGACATTGAGTATATCAAAAAATAATAGGTGAACGTGATGATGAACCGATCTAGAAACATGCGGAAGACATAGTTCAGGATCCCCATGAACAATACTGGTGAATTCGTAATACCTAAGGGCATGACCACAAACTCAAAGTTCCCACACTTGAACCTGAAATTAGCCTTCGGGATGTCACCCTCTTTAACCCTAAACTAGTGATATCTAGATTGTAGATCGATCTCGGAGAACTAGCCTGCTCCCCTTGACTGGTCAAAAGATCATCTATTCTCAACAGATAGTAACAGTTCTTGACGTTTACATAATTCATTCTCTGGTAGTCTAGGTATAGTCTCAAAGAACTGTCTGACTTCTTCAAGAAAAAGATTGGAGAACCCCACAACAACACAGTCAACCAGATAAAACCCTTGTGCATCAGTTTGTCAACTTGAATCTGCAACTCCCACAACTCATAAGGCTTCATTCGATAGGGATCCATCGAAATAGGATGGGCATCAGGTTTCAAGTCTATTCCGATCTCAACGTCGCATCAAGATGGTAGAGTCACAACCTCTTTAGGGAAAACATTTATGAAATACATGAAACTAGTAGAACCTACATAATCTTCGCACCCAACGACCACTATGATAGCTTGGATAACATAGATATAAGAGGCTCCACACACCACCTAGCCTCTAGATGACTACGCTCATGAACAAAAGCTACACATTGGTCATTCATATCCTAAGAGAAAGTCATAGTGCCTCTTCCAAGCATCTTGCCCACAGCTACACATCTGGAAAGAGATCTAGATAAAATTGTAGGAGATACTTGAACTTGATTCCCAGTTCCCTCAATAAAGCACTCTTCTACTGGATGGAGAGAAGCTTATTCCTATTCTTAGCCTTCATTGTCAAGGAAAGAAACTTTACCCAAAACTCCTTCTCAAAGCCAACACATGAGACATTGGTCTCCTTCCACTCCTTGAGGTAATGAATACACCACTGACGCACCGATCCTTGCATCTGGATCACTGCCAGAGGAACTCAGTACTCCCTCAAAGCACAGATCAATGTAAAGGTGACGGTCAGCTCCTCAAGCTAGCCTTCCATCTCTTAGTCTAAAACAATGCCTTCGTGCGTCCCTAGGGTTTGCTACTGGAAAGAAAAAAGGGCCTTTTTCCACAAGTCACCTTCCCCCTATCGATCAGCCCTTCACTGATCAACCAAGTTAGCCAGAAGGTCCTAAACTACTCGTACCACATGTGGGCGACGTCCGAGTGCCATAGCTGAAAAGGTAAACAAGGAATTCCTACACCGGGGTAGTATGATTTTTTTTATTTTTTTAAATATTATTTTAAATTACATTCCTAAAATTCCCAAGACACAGAAGAACACAATTAATGATGATGCATGTACCTTTCCTAGGGTCTCTACATGGAAATCAGTGTAGCCACACTTGGTCATTCGGTAGGCCTAGAGTCATTACATCGGATCACAGGGACCCCTAAAATCTCGTGTCCTAGTCGATCTTTCCAGGACTATTTCATGAACCAAGTTTTCCCAATACCATTTCCCTACCATCCCATACAATCCTCACTATGCCTAACTCCAAACTTCATCCTATCTCTCAACCATACCCTCTGATACAATTTTATCACGACCCTCCTTCTCAAGATATGGGAAGGGACAACAAATTTCCACACCATTCCTTCTTCAAGATGAAGGATAGATAGTGACCCCCCGAGTCCCACCTTCAATATGCCCCAGAGTTGAGACTAGAACCAAGGGTATGGAATCTCACGCAAAATAGAAGGCATTACCATTTTTAAGTAAAATAGAATTGGCAGATAAAATGGAAAAAATATCAAACAACACCAAACTTTTATATAAGGGAAACCAAAATCTAACCCACGCATGATTCAAACATAAACTTCCACAAAGGTACAACAAAAACTCCAAATCAAGGTACCAAAAATAGACTAAGTTGAATCACAACAAATATCCCAACACCTGAGCTATTAAAGTCCAGCACAGTCCTCAAATTCCTCCTAGAAACCTGAAAAATATATTTATATCATAGGGTGAGCATACAATTATACTCAGTAGGGAAACAAAAGTCATGCGTGCACAAGTAGGAGAAGCATACTAATGCCCCCATGAAAACAGCAGAAACCAACATCACCTAACGAGGAAAGATAACTAGCCTAGACACACCAAGGAACACAACCCAATTAACACAAGTCAAGTAAGATAATAATATAATCACATAGATGATATGGGTACCACACACCACTTTCCCACAGGTTATCTACTCCTCCGTATTGTTAACATCTTGATGCTACCACTCTTCCCAGATTCAGTCCCACTTCCACAACTGCTCATACACACATAGGACACAGACCACACATATCCAGCCCGCAAACACTTGGGTCACAACAACCACACCTTTCGCTCGAAAACACACGTACCTCATCCTGAAGACACCTGGGAAACAAACCTCACCCGAAAACACCTAGGTTACAACAACCTCACCACCCACCCGAAAACACGTGGGCCTCAACTCGAAAACACCTAGGAAACAAACCTGTCTCGAAAACACCTAGGCCTCTCACCCACACCACAACCTAACAGAAGGATCTTGGGATATAGTAAACCTCAATCCATTATATCCTACCTAGATACACTCAAGCAGTATGAACCGGAAGAGGGTGTGAGGAAGGAATATAATAACCAGCCATCCATCCTCCCACTGAGATGTTGGGAAAGACACCCCCCCCCCATGAAATGGAGGTGTTCGTCACTTAGAGCTCAACATGGCTGGGGTGCAAATTGAAAATCACAAGGATCTACAAGTTTATACATATGGGTAAAAAAACACTCAACCCAACCTATGGGTTTCAAAATAAGCGACCAGCCGATACAAACCACCTTTGCTGCTTCCCCTACATGCAGGTATCCCCATAAATGGCAGTCACTTATATAATTGAAAGTATATCCCAAGACAATCCATTTAACCAATTTTAATTATTCATTTATAAATTATTCATTTACTCATTTATTCATTCCATCCCTACCCGGGAAACTAACAACCGAAACACCAACAACCATTCTCATAAGTCTAAGAGATTAATTAACTAAAGTGGGTTCATGATTACTCTATGATTTCACCCATTCCAGCACAACAAGGCATAGATATCGAGAGAATGGGTGACACTTTAGACACTTACAACATTAATAAAGGTATGAGGGACCAAGGTAAGGGATTTCCACTTTAACACCCATTCATAAAAACTAACAGGAAATAACTTGCTTGCAGTCCCACTTCATAAGAACATTTCTTAGATGCAGTCCCACTACATAACAAGTTCACCCACTCCAAAAACAATAAAACTCTCATCCTGGGATTCCATCATAATAATTGTACCACCCCATATACAAAGCCCATAGAAAAACACCACCAAATAGTATCCCCACTAAAAAAATAGGTTATCCCCCAAAAACAAGGTCATTTCATCTATCCACCCTCGTACCCATAACAAGGTTACCAACAAAAACTTCACAAAGCCCCCATGAAGTACAAAACCCAACCAAACATAGCACACAACCACACCATTATGGAAATCATATTAAGATTTATCAACAATGGTTATTTAATTCCACTTTAAATAATATGGGTGATCTTAGAACATGTTTGATCCTAGATAATCGATTTATTTAACTAATTATACGTGATTAATCAATTTCATGTTATATCCATTTATCAAAATATAATAATAAAATATAGAACATCACTAGTGCGTAAGAAAAGACCACCAATTACCATGATTTTCAGAATGCCTCACATACTATACAATTCAAAACAAGGTTCATGGGTAAAAATTAAAATAGCATACGTAACATCAACACTTTCTTTCCATTATTTCATTGAACCATGTAATCTTTTAATCATTATATTACCTTCCCCTCATTTATTAATTGTTTAAGAAAAGGATTTAGTCATTATTCATGAAGAAACATAACTACACCCACCTCGTATGATATACAAATAGATAGAGGTAGAATAATCCTTACATGAAACAATAGGTGACTAAAACTCCTCTTTGCGTAAAAACAGGGGTGTCACGCGAGCAACAAGAAGGACTCTAAAGGAACTCAATCGATGGATACGACACAACACAAAACCCCATGGGGAGTCATAGATCAAGTTGTACCAAGAGAAAATAGAGGATTTGACCTCTAATTTAGAAAAATTCATATCCTATATCAACAGAACATAAATGGTTTCAAAAGTCATTAACGTGGGATCGTGGTCAAGATCTTGCAGTTTGAATATCTCAAAGTCCTCAGAGCATTAGGATATTAAAGATATACTTAATATCCTTTGAAATTAACTTCAAACCTCTAAAAATGGATTTAAACTTGGTTTTCATCAAATAGAACATAAGAGGGACGAAATTGAAAAAAAGGGAGAAACTAGGAAAAATTAGAAATTTAGAAAAGGGTGAGACATTGTTCAGTGTGCCACTATTTCATTGTGAAAATGTTTTGGTGTGACACTGTCATGGTGGCACCATTTTGGTGTACCACCATCATAGTGCCACCTCTATGGTGTGCCTCGGTTACAGTGCCACTGTTTCAGTGGGCCACCATTCTGGTGCTACCATCTCAGTGTGCCACCATCACGGTGCCACCGTTTTGCTGAAATTGTTTGGTGAAACTGGGTTCTTGGAAAACTCCCAAAACAAACCACTACGACCTCCAAGAACACCACAAGAACTGGATTTTCAAAAATGAATGGCATGGGGAAATCCAGGTCATTACATCATTAAAACTTCATTTATAAGTTTCATGGTTATTTTCAAAGAAAAGGATTTTGAAATTGTTTTATGTTTTAAAAATTGTTTTTCAAAGTGGAAAATTAATTTTCATCATGAAATTTTTAACATGATCATAGAATAATTCTTTATAAGTTTTCAAGGTTATGTTAATGGAAAATTATTTCGATGATATTTTGTGAATTTATATCTTTATAAAAGTGATTTTCAAAGAATGGATTTAATGAATCAAATGTCTTCTGTGATGGTGAATCACTTATTTGAAACATTAACATATTATTATTATTATCTACAGAACACTTCATGTGTTTGGTAGTTTTAGATGACATGAATAATATTTTAAATCATGGATTTAAAATAATATAACAAAAAACCATTGCAGGTGTGTTCCTTTTCTTCTTCTTCATGGTAGTATGTTGATTCAGAATTTCAATATCACCCATTGACTGCCATTTAAAATAAGAACATTTTTTTTCAATCCTGTATTCTTAAATCCTCCCCCAAAAAAATATTACATTCATTAGAACACACATGTATTATTTTATAATTCTGACCAAGCTTGTTAAAAAACTTTTTTCATGTCAAAAAAATACATAGATATATTTTATTTAAAAAATTCATCGAAAACCAATTATAATATCATGGAAATCACCTTATTTGTAATTCCACATAGGCATTTGATATGATACTACTTTAAAAAAAAATAAATTTTTGAATATTTCAAATATACACTATAAAACTCTATATTTTCATCGTCAACAAAACCATGAAACGCATCTGTATGCTTAGAAAATTTTTTCTTGCACTATTCTTCACAAAATCAAGAGGAGTATACCATGATATGTCACAATCTTGATCTGGTTTTCCTACAATCTCAAAAACATCACTTGTCTGGTTTCTATTTTTAGCACCCTCAAATGGTTGTTCTAACATGTTTTGATGTTGGTGTTGGTGTCTTGTAATGTCAAATTCATCATTTATAAGGTTTTTCATTTCATTTTCCACTTTCAACAAAGTTGGGAGCTCATTGTATGGATTGTAATAAGTTCTCAACCTTTATTTAACGTTCAATTCTCCATGCCAAAACCAAAAACAAATATTTATCAGGGAATTTATTCAATATAAAGTGTTCATAAACTTCATCTCTTTTCAACCATCTTCTAAATTTACATTTCAGTCATGGACATCTTATTCTCCCTTCAACGGATCGATTAGAAATTTAAAAATCTAAAAACCCCACCAAACCCTTAGCATACTGAGGTGTGTTCCCTGGTAATGTGATCCAGATTTTATCCATATATATCACAATGTTCCTACACATTATTAAAAAAATTAAAACACATGACTATTACGATATTGGAAAAAGGATTCATATATACCATTTGAAAAAATATGAATATGTTAAATAAGTTTTTATTATATAAATACACATGGTAAATAATGAAGCATTTTGAAAAGGATAATTAAAATCTATAAAGTCTAGTTGTGAGGAAAATGATGTGTCGAAGAGTTATATTTTTTCTTCCAAAAACCATTAAGAAACTGAAGAAGAAAAATACATTTTGAAATCCATTTTTAATAGAAATAATCTTCTAGGAAATCACTGAATAATGTATCACAATAAAATTTCTATAATTGATTATAGGACCAAAATGATCCTCAAAATATCTAATCTACTATCATGATACTCTTTTTAATTTAATGGATACATTTTGTAACATTTTTTTCATTGAGTGAAATGGTGGATTGATGATGATAAAGGATGTGTTATTCAAATTTTATCTATTTTATATAAATATATGATGTTATTTATCTTATTTATTTTAATTTCCTGAATTTTATTTTCATGTATGGATAAAGACACCATTGACCTTATCAGTGGTCAGTGGTAGTGAATAGAGAAATTTTGAATGGTCAAGATTTCTGTGGGAAACATTGATACTTTGATGAGTATTGAGAAATGATCAATGATGTGTGTTATGAATCAATTAACATCATTTATGCCAACATTGAAAATTATATTGAGAATGATCATGACTTCATGGGATATGATAATGAGGGGTTTAGTTGAGAAATGAACCGCTCCAAATATAATTGCATGAGTTCATGAAATCAATGTAATTCTAATAATCCGGTAACTATATTGAGGTACTAGGTACCACCAAAATAATATTATAGGAGATAAATTCGTTTTACCTAACAATTATACTCAATAAGAATATATCGACTATGCCTACACATTATTAAATAAATTAAAACACATAACTATTAGTAAATAGCAAAAAAGATTCATATATACTAGTTGAAAAAAATATGAATATTTTAAATAAGGTTTTCCTATATAAATACATATGGTAAATAAGGATGAATTTTAAAAAGGATAGTTTAAATCCATAAATTATATTTTTGAGGAAAATGAGGTGTCAAAGAGTTACATTTTTCATTTAAAAACCATTAACAAAACCAAGAGGAAAACACATGTTGAAATATTTTGTTAATAAAAACATTATTTTAAGAAATCATTGAAAAAAGTATCACAATCCAAGGAAAATAATTTATTAGAGGACCAACATGATTCTCATAACTGTTAATATGCTATCATTATACTCTTTTTAATTTAATGGATACATTTTCTAACATTTTTTTCATTGAGTGTATTGGTGGATTGATGTTTATAAAGTATGAGTTATTCAAAATTTCTCTCTTTTATGTATATCTATGATTTTATTTATCATATTTCTTTTAATTTCCTGATTTTCCTTTTCATGTATTGATGAAGACACCATTGAATTTATCAGTGGCTGGTGGTAGTGAACAAAGATGTAGTGAATGTTCAGGTATTACGTAGGAATCATTGATACTCTGAGGAGGATTAGGAAATGATCAATGGTGTATTATAAATCAATTGGCATCATTGATTACAACATAAAACATTATTTTGAGAATGATCATGACTTCATGGGACATGCTAATGAGGCATTCAGCTGAGAAATGAACCACTCTAAAGATGATAAAATGAGTTAATGAAATGAAAGTAATTCTAATAATTTGGTAACTGCAATGAAGTACCAGGTACCACAAACATAATGTTCATTTTACAAAGTGAAATAAAAATGTTTGAATCGATCCATTCCACACACTCTATGTTAGTAAATTGAAACTCTTTCACATAAGATATATTCAATCAATACAAAACTAAACTAGCATAATTAAGGAGGATCAATGTTTTATGAATAATTACATATATTCTTATTGAGTATATTTTTTAGGTAAAACCGGTTTCTCTCCTTTAATATATATTTAAATATATATAACTGTATAACCCATAAGAGTTGAGATAACTCATCCAACAACCTCTTCTTCTTAGCTAATGATCTATGGAAACTGAATAACATAGTAATACTAATAATCTATATATTTGGAATATTACAACCATGCTCTTTATTACACACGTAAACATGATTTATTACATAAACTTGAACTTGAGACAACTCTAAGGATCTAGAGGTCTTTTGTATTGGGAAATTAGGAACATTACAAAACAACTTAGAACCTACAACACAATATCTTTATTGAAAACATCTTTTTCATAACCACAACATTCCTTCATACTTAGCATTGCTTGGGATAACATAAGGACTAGAAAAAGAAAAGGGTGAGCTATAAAGACCAGTAAGAGAGTAAACAAGGTGTACCATGAATAATATAGTACATGTTAGGAAATAGGCTTATTAATGGATCATAAGAGAAACATGAACATAAAGGCATGATATAACATGATTATCATAACATAGAAATGTGGAAACTACATTTAACATGATATTAGCATGATACAAGGCTCATTGCACTTGGGGAATGAGTAAAACCTCATTGCACTTAAATTATCATGAGTAAACCCTCATTTCACTTGATGTATCATGATACTAATCTTTACCCAAAGCATTGAAGTGCTATCAGGGTTCACCCTTCTTAATGATTTTATTTCATGCATATGTGTGCCAAATGGATCATACAACATGGAATCATTCAACATCATCTTTTATTCCACGATATAGGAATTTGAAATAAATACATGAAAATATATAATCGATGAGTAAATGTTCGTAAAGGTTAATACCCTTGAAGGTGAAATGGTCATGGTATTCACTACAAAATGACTTTTCCTTGGAAAATCGTGGTGCAAATTCGGAAGCATAATGGCGTGACATAAGAATTCATAAAAATGGTTGGTGAGATAGAAAGTGGTGTATAATAATATTTAAATGAAATTTATAGTAAGGGGGTTATATAGAAACATTTAAAAACATATGTAATGGAATTTAGATGCATAATATAAAATAATCGTTTGAATGTAAATGAGGAGAGAGAAACCCCTTACAGAATTGCATCATGGTAACACGTGTACATGGGAGGCATTAATGAGAGAAAAAGGGGTATCTCATCATTAAAAAATAAGGAGGGAAGTATATGGGAGGTATTAAATCATACCCCATCATTTTTAATTGGAAATAAAAGGGCATAACAATATAAAGAAATTTGTACAAAAATGAGAAAGGAAGAAATCCCTTACTTGGAAGTGTGATCCCAAAGGCTTGGGAGAGGATTGAGAGGGGATTATTGGGATATTAGGTTTACTTGGGAGGGTTATATAGAGAGTATGAAAGGGTTTGGTAGAGCTCCAAATTGTTTTAGTGAAGAGTAATGGAATATTGAGTGGGTTTATATAGGAAAGGAGAATGAATTCATTATTATTTAGGTTTTCGACACCACACATTAAACTAATCAAAACTACAAACCATACCATGGTTTTTTTCAAAGTGGAGTGGAAAACATTATTTTATATGTAAAATGGCCTAAATTATTAAAATATTAGGCTTTTTATGTGGAGGTGAGTCACACTCTCAATGAAATCATTTTAAAATGTTAAAATGTTTTATAAGTCTTCGAGGGTCCACTAAGGCGTCGTAAAATCAATAAAACAAACCTAAAAAAATTAGTTTAAAGTTAAAAAATACATTAGCCGAACATACCATTTATAGCATTTCATTACATCACTATTGGGTCATTATGATTTCATAAAACACATTATATATTTAAACGGTATTTAATTTTTTCCCAAAAATTCGACTATGTCAGAAAATTATGAAAAATTCACCGTTAGATAATTACGACTTAATGATTCCAAAAATAGTATTTATTTTAACTAAATAATTTTCTAAAAATGTGAGTTTTTAAATTTTAAAATAAAAACTAACATTTAACTAAAATTCATAGGTTTTGGCAAAAACAGCTTTCAGACCTTAATAAAAATTACAATTGTATTCATAAAAATTGTACAATCGTCAATATTTAATAAAAATTAATTTAGTAATAACTTTTTATTAAAATATTATTTTATTTAAAAATCCATTAATTCATCAAAAATTTATTTATTAATTGAATATTAACAATAAATACAATTTGTCCTTTAAAAACTATTTACAAAGTAATAATAATAAAATGAATGTATATTCTTTATTCTATTCAAAAATAATGCACATAATCATAGTGCTAGGGTATTGTTACATAACCCCTTATAACACCCACATAAGATTTATGGGTAAGGTGTGTGATGGTGAGAGAGTCTTAGGGTGGCTTGGATAACATCGCTCGGGTGGTAATCTCTATCAACATCCACATCTCCGAAAGGCAGTTCCATTCCATATTAACATGTTAAATCTCATCTTGGTATTGGTCAAGAGAAAGGCCCAATAACGCCACCACATTTCCATGCTCTGAAAAATGGGCTTTGTATGGATAAATTCTATAGAATGAGGTCATCACTTCCTTTGTCTAGGTAAATTGGATTTGTTGAAGCCCTATATTTATACTAATCATGTTATCACTATTCATCAGCTATATTAGAAATGGTAACAATTCTTAATGGTATTTTAAAATACAAAAATATAAAAAAATATATGTGAATATGTTTTATATAACCACTTTGCATAATAATACATTTAATCAGATCCAGAGTAATTTCCATTAGTAAAATTTTGGGTTATTACAATCATCCCCCCTTAAGAAATTTCACCCTCAAAATTTCCTTTTCTATAATAAAATAGATGAGGGTAACTCTACTTCATCACTTCCTCTAATTCCCATGTTTCTTCTTCAGACTTGTGGTTTTTCCACAACACCTTGACGAGGGGAATTGTCTTCTTTCATATAACGTTTTCTATATGATCTAAGATCTTCACTAAATTCTCTTTATAAAAGAATTAATTCTCCAATGGTACCACCTTAGTATTGGGTACATGCGATGGTTCAGGTATGTACTTCCTCAAGAGTGATACATGGAATAAATCAGGTGTGTGAGATAGGTTCGGTGGGAGTACTAGTCGATAGGCCACTGCTCCAACGTGCTCAAGGATCTCAAGAGGGACGATGTACCTGGGACTAAGCTTTCCCTTTTTCCCAAATCTCATAACTCTATTCCATGGTGATATATAGTGGAATACCATGTCTCCAACAATGAACTCCAGGTCTCCTCCACAATTATCATCATATCTCTTTTGTCAACTATGAGTAGCATTAATGTGTTGTTGGATGGTCTTAACCTTCCACACTATTTCTTCTACTATTTCTAGACCTAGGAGTTTTATCTCCCCAACTTAATTCTAACATGTAGGTGTTCTACACCTCCTTCCATAAATGGCTTCAAAAGGATCCATTTGGATGCTTGAGTGGAAACTATTACTGTAATAGATCTCAACCAGAGGAAGATGTTGATCTCAACCTCCTTTGATGTCCAGGGAATATGCTCTCAAAATGTCCTCCAGTGTTTGGTTAATCTGCTCAGATTGGTCATCAGTTTGAGGATGATAAGTTGTACTAAAGTTCATATCAGTATTCAGAGCATGTTGAAGACTCTTCCAGAACATAGAGGTGAATCTTGGATCTTGATCAGATACAGTAGATAATGGTACTCCAAGAAGCCTTATTACTTCTCTATTATATATTTGTGGCAGTTGATCAAATAAGAAATCCTATCAAATTGCAATGAAGTGTCTAGTATTTTTAAGATGATCCAAAAAAACCCAAGTAGCATTGTTTTATTTAGATGTCTTTGGAAGTCTGGTGACAAATTCTGTGGTGAAGTTATCCCATTTCTATGTTGGTATGGGTAATGGTTTCATCATCCCCTTATACATCTGCCTCTCAGCCTTCACCTACTAACATATGAGGCAATTTGATGTATACTCAGTGATCTCCTTCTTCATGTTATACCACCAATAATGCTCTCGGAGATCTCAATACATCTTTGTGTTTCCTAGGAGAACGGAGAAATTCGAACTATGTGATTCATCCAAAATTTCTTTCTTTAACCCTGTATTTGATGGAAGGAATAGTCGTGATCCAAATCTCACAATTCCTCCTTTATTAACACTGAACTCTAAAGATGTCCCTTTTCTGATAGTTTCCACTTTCTTCCGAATTTCTACATCATATTTTTATCATCCTTTAACCTTTCCAAAAATGATGGTTGAGCAATCATTTTTTAAAGGATTGATGACTTTCCCTTCTTTATGATTCCCATGTCCATCTTCATCAAATTTAAGAAGATTTGAACCTTTTAAATTCTCATCAATGATATAATCGATGGGTCCTTTATACATAGAGAATCATCTACCATATTCACTTTCCCAGGGTGGTAATGGATCGATCAGTCATAGTCTTTGATCAGCTCTAACCATCTTTGTTGGCACATGTTCAACTTTTTCTGTGTGAATATATACTTGAGGCTTTTGTGATCCGTGTATATTTCACACTTCTTCCCAAATAGGTAATGTTGCCAAATTTTTTAAAGTGAAAATTACTTTATCCAACTCCAAATTATGTGTTGGATAGTTTTTCTCATGAACTTTCAATTTCCTTGAAGCATATGCAATGACTTTTTCATTTTTCATCAACACACAGTCCAGGCCCTTATTTAAAGAATCACTAAATACCAGAAAAAGTTCTCCACTTGGGGGTAGTGTGAGCATGGTTGCAGTGGTAATCCTCATTTTGAACTCCTTGAATCTCTCTTATCATTCATCACTCTAAGAAATCTTGACTCCCTTATGAGTTACCTTGGTAAGAATGTTTTACAATCATGAGAAATTTCTCACAAATAGGTGATAATATCCAGCTAACCCCGGAAAGCTATGGATATTTTTCACCAATGTTGGCCTCGGTCATCCCACTATTGCAGCTGTCTTGAAGGGATCCACAGATATCCAACTGCTTTTGATGATATGACCCCCAATAATGAGATTTCCTTCAACCAAAACACACACTTGCTATACTTTTTATGGAGCTTCTCCTTTTCCAAGATTTCTAGTACAGTTCTTAGATGCTCATTACACTCCTCCATGGTTTTGGAGTACACTAGAATATCATCTATAAAGACTACCACAAATTTGTTGAGGTAATCTCTAATGACTCTATTCATCAAGTCCGTGAATATTTCTATAGAATTAGTGAGTCCAAAAGGTATTACTATGAATTCATAGTGCCAAAACCTTATACGAAAAAAGTCATGGGGATATCCTACTTCATCACCCTTACTTTTTAATATCATAACCGCAAATCCACCTTGGAGAAGTATTGTGATGCACCTAGCTAATCGAACAGGTCATCAATTTGGTGAAGAGGATACTTGTTCTTTATCGTGATTTTTTTGAGATCACGATAATCAATTCAAAGGCACATTGACCCATCCTTCTTCTTGATGAATAGGACTAGTGCACCCCATGGTGATGCACTTGGGCATATAAACCCTTTATCCTGATTCCCCCGTAGTTGTTTCTTCAGCTCCTCAAACTCCAAAACAACCATTATATACAAATTCATGGATATTTTCAATGCCCCATGTATAAGATCAATCAATAATTCAAAATCTTCTCTAGGAGGAAAACCAAGCAATTCTTTGGGAAACACTTCAGAAAATTCCCTCACAATAGGCATGACTTCAAGGATAGTTATTTCCTTAGACTCAATCATCTAATAAAGATATACATGCTCATAGATTAGTAATATCCACACTTGAGATGATGTTGCAAAGGAATATTCATCCTCCTCTTTGCAGTTTTATAGAATCGGGGGTTGATTTTCCATATAGATAATGATTTCTCTATCACGGAAATTTATGTTGGATCTATATAGGGAAACCAAATCCATGCCATGAATTGAATCAAATTCTTCTTGAGGGAGAATGAAGAGGTTCACCAGAATTTTCAAACCACACATTGTGATAGGGGAGGAGTTATATTCATGGCATGCAATGATTTTCCCATTTGTCGTTCTCACCAACATATTTACTTACATGATTTGTGGTGGTGTTGGGATTGTTCTACTAATGTTTTGTGATATAAAATAATTTGTAGAACCAGAATCAAAAAGTACATTCTCTTTTCTTGAACGAATAACTAGAGTAACTATCACCACTTCTTTTTTAGGGTTATCTTTAGTGGTAGTGATGGAAAAAGATATCCCTTGCTGCCTTGGAGGTTGTTGGATGCCTTCAAAAACCCTTGTCTTAGGGAACTGGTTTGAAAATTTCCTTTGTTATTTGCAATTCAATCAATAAAAAATGTGTTGAGGGTATAACAGAGCGTTCCTCTCCTCTGTTGTAGCAGCTGGTTTTTCTTATCATCAGTTAATAGCCAGGTTCCCTTCTCTTCATCAACTAAATCATTTTTCCCCCTTCTGGCAATTTCTGGGGTGTTTATTTCACCACCATTGGAAAGAGGGGTGCTAGAATTTCATAGCACCATTAGATTTATCCATCAGACCATCGGAATTAAATTCCACCTTACACTTCTTATTCCCATGATACCCCTGAGATTCATCGATCTCTATTTTGACTTTGAGGGCACATCAGACAATTTCTTCATAGCTCTCAAAGTCACGGATCCCTAGGGATTTCTATAGGCTAGGTGTTAGCCCACCAAAGAAACATTCAACCTTTAATTCAGGGGTAACAACAAATCCATGTTCATATCATCCAAGCCTTGTGAATTTTTCCTCGTACGCTCTAATGGATTAATCATCTTTTGTCTTGACGGAAAGGAAGTCCCCTTCCATCTTAAGTTGGAGGGTGTGATGAAAATATTTATCAAATTTTTTTCCAAAAATAGTTCCATTCCAACACCTCAATCTCCTACTCAGGCATCGTATTTTTTATCAATGTACACCATTGATCAGTTTCACCCTCCATACAATAAGTAGCCAGAAGTACCTACTCTTGTTTAGAACATTGAAGGTTGTAGAAGATCTTCTCAATGGAGTCGATCCATTTTTTGGCGATTAATGGATCAGATTATCCATTAAAATTATGATTCCTTTATCTCATGAATCTCTTGATTTCAGCTTTTTCATTCTTAGGGGGGGATTGAACATTACACTTGACCCATGTTTCTATTCAAAACAATATTTAACAGAGATAGTATCATAACAAAGTTTTTGATTCCTGCTCCCATCGGATTGGGAATATCATCAGAACAGTCATCACATTTATCTTCGCATCAGTTATTAGCCCAATTCCTCCTATTATTATCCATTGTCTAGAATAAAAGGAAATTTAGGGGTAACACATAAATGTAAATCCAATGACAAAAGGGATAACTTATAAATTACATTTATTTCCTTAAATTATCTATGTTATTCATGATATACTTTCCAACATATATTATTAGGGACATTTTTTGAATTCCCTTAATAATGGTTCATACTAAGCATATGAATTTTACAAATCATTTCCCCCAAGAGTTTCATAACAAAGATTTCATCAAGGCCTGTTTTCATGCACCAATTCTTGTTCGAGTATAGCACTATGTGGTGTTTTCAGGTTTTACCTCTAGATACATTTGTGCCAGAGTCGCCACTACCTACTCATATCTAGACATGGATGTATTTTCTTGATAAACCACTTACTCAATACTCACCAAAATTTAGGTATATTTTTATTATAATTATTATTACCCCTAAGGCTTTCACTAGGGTTTTCTAATCTTAATCCCAAAAATAACTAAACATATCCTTTAATACGAACTATAACAACCCTGATCTTCATTACACACTTAAACATGATTTATTACAAAAACTTTCACTTAAGACAGCTATGAGGATCAAGAGGTCTAGTGTCTTGGGAAATTAGGAACATTACATAACAACTTATAACATAAAACCCAATATCTTTATTGAAAACTTCTTTTACATGACCACAATATTCCTTCGTACTTAGCATTGCATGGGATAACCTATGTACACCAATAAGAAAAGTTTGAGCTATAAAGCCCAGTAAAGGAGTAAAAAAGTCATAAAATGAAAAATTTAATACATGTTAGGTAATAGTAATATTAATGTAGCACAATATAAACACGAACATAAAGGCATGATATAGCATGATTATCATTACATGGAATTGTGGCAACAACATTTAACATGATATTAGCATGACTCAAGGATCATTGCATATGGAGCATGAGTAAACCCTCATTTCACTTAAATTAGAATTAGTAAAACCTTATTTCACTTTAAGTGTCATGATACTAATATTTACCCAATGCATTGGAGTGCTATTAGGGTGTACCCTTGTTAATCATTTCATTTCATGAATAAGTTTTCCACATGGATCATACAAAATAGAATCATCCCACATCATCATTTATTCCATGATAAAGGAATGTGGAAAACATAAATGAAACTGTATAATTGATAAGTAAATGTGATTAAATGTGAATACCTTTGATGTAATTCACTACACAATGTCTTTGGCTTGGAAAATCGTAGTGCAAATTCAACAACATAATGTTATGACATAGGAATTCATAAAAATGATTGATGAGAGAGAAAGGGGTATTTAATCATGTTTAAATTTAATGTAAAGTAAGTTGTTCATATATATACATTTCATAAAATATGTAATGTAATTTAGATGCATACTATAAAAAAATCTTGAATTAAAATGAGGAGAGAGAAATCCCTTATGGAAATTTGGCATAGTAACGGGTGTACATGGGAGGAATTAATGATAGAGAAAGGGGTATCTAATCAATAAAAAATAAGAAGGGAAATATAGGGTAGATGATAAATCATACCCTAATATTTGTGATTTAAAATAAAAGGGCATAACAACATAAAGAAATTTGGAAAAAAATGACAAAGGAAGAAATCCTGTAGTTGGAAATATGATCCCAAAGGCTTGAGAGAAGCTTGAGAGGGGATTCATGGGAGATTGGGGCGCCTCAAGAGGATTATATAGAGATGAGGGTAGGGGATGGTCGAGCACCAAATGGTTTGAGTGAAGATTAATGAAATATTGACTGGATTTATATAGGGAGGGAGAGGGAATTCTTTATTATTTAGGTTTTGGACACCACACGTTAAACTAATCAAAACCATAAATCATCCCATTGTTTTTTCCTATAGTTTTTCCAAAGTGGAGTGGAAAAAAATATTTTATATTTATAATTTCAAAACTTATTAAAATATTCATCTCTCTTATATGGAGGTGAGTCACAGTCTCAAGGAAATCATTTTTTAGTGTTAAAAGTTTTTATAAGACATGGAGGGTCCACAAAGGCTTTTTAAAATAAATCAAACAAACCTAAAAAGCACATTATTTTAATGTCAAAACATATATTTTCTAAAAATTATATTTATATTATTTAATTACATCAATATTGGTTCATTATGATGTCATAAAACACATTATATATATAAACAGTATTTAATTTTTACCCAAACAATCGAATGTCTTAGAAAATTATGAACAAATCATCGTTAAATAATTTCGACATCATGATTTCAAAAATAATATTTATTTTATCTAAATAATTTTATAAATATGTTAATTTTTACATATAAAATAAAAAATGACATTTATAAAAAAAATCATGGGTTTTGACAAAAAACAGCTTTCAAACCTTAATAAAAATTACAATTATATTCATAAAAATTATATGATAATTTATATTTAATAAAAATTAATATAGTAATAATATTTTTTTAAAATATTATTATTTTTAAAAATCAATTAACACATCAAAATTGATTTCATAATTGAATATTAACTAAAAATACTATTTGTACTTTAAAAATTATTTACAAATTAACAATAATAAAATTAATATAAATTCTTTATTATATAAAAAAAAGCACATAATCATAGTGTTAGGGTATTTTTACATAACCAATTATAAAACTAGCATAAGACCTAAGGGTAAGGTGTTCGATGGTGGCTGACTCTTGGGGTGGCTCGGATAACATTGCTCGGGTGGTAATCTCTATCAACATCCACTTCTCACATAGATTGTTCCATTCAATGTTAACGTGTTGAAGCTAGTCTTGGGTTTGGTCAAGAGTGAAGCCCAGTGAAACCACCTCCTTTCTATGCTCCGAAAAATGGGCTTCGTATGAAGCAATTCTACTAGATGAGGTCATCACTTCCTTTTTCTGAGAAAATTGGATTTGTTAAAGCCCTATATTTATACTAATCATGTGATCACTATTAAATGGCTATATTATAAAATTGTAAAAATTATTAATGGTATTTTAAAATCCAATAATATAAAACCAAATAAGTGTATATGTTTTATATAACCATTTTACATAATAATACATTTAATCATTTCCAGATGGATTTACATTAGTAAAAGTTTGGTTCGTTACATAAAAACAATCATAATGTATTGAATTATACCCCATTTCATCTAAGAAAATATATTATAAACAAGAATCAATAGGCCGAACATACCAAGATCCACCCCAAGTCCTTTGCGAACTGACCTCCAATGTATAAATTAATGTATAAAAATCCAAATAATACCTTGATGAGAGAGGGTATCGAAGGCTCAGATCGGGACTGGTGGTGAGGGGCTAGGTCAGGACTGATGGTGAGGGGTGGCGTGGTGCTAGGTTAGGACTAGAAGAGTGGGGTGACATGTGGCTAGGTCGGGACCGATAGTGAGGGGCGGAGAGGTTCGGGGGGTGGGGGTGAGGGTCGGGACCTACGGTGAGGGCGGAAAGGGTTGGGACTAGTAGCGCTCTGGGAGGTCAGGTGGTAGGGGGTCGGGGGAGAAGTTTCATGTGTGTGAAAAAATTAAAAGTTTTAGCAGTGGTTTTTATTAAAAACACTTCTATATTATTTAAAAAACATTAGCTCTAATTTATTAAACTACTGCAAAATTATAACTTTGGTGTAGTGCATCCCCATCACCTCCAAAGTTAGCATCAAATGTCCCTGAAATGAATCATACCTTGCAAAACAAAAAGATAATTCCATTCACCCATTGAGATACCAGAGCACTTACTTCATATCATTCTAATTATCCTTATTTGGATACAGAAACTATTTACTAATAACTCCCTCTATGAAATTAATTTTAGGCCATTCATATCGAAACCATTCACTGTAATTCTCCTCAACATCCATTCTTGGTTTTTTCTCTATGAAAATATTTAAATAACAAACATATATGGTTGAAAAAGAATTTGACCCTAACATTTTGAACCTTTAAAAAACCTTAAATATGTATTTAGATTGTGAAAACATCACAGTTCCTTTATTTTTATCTTTATTTATCTTTATACCAAAGATAATTTTTTCCACTCAAGGATATCCCATTAGAAATTTTTTTATCCAAACCCTACTTAAATTCTAAAATCTGATTTACCTTAAAACTTATTAATAGAATATCATCCACATACAAGATGAGTGTGATGAAATCATCATCATTAAACACCATGAAGTAACACTAATTATCTTCACTACACCAGATAAAATATATTTGTTTTATAAAAGTATCAAACAGAAGGTTTCAGATGAAGTATAAGTGCCTATTTAGCCTATAAAAACTCAACTTTTATCTAATTAAATGAATAATATATAATGTACATGATGAAAAATTTCATGACCAACAAATAAATTCAAATAATATAAATATAACATTCCAAAACCAAGTGAGGTATCATTTATGTAAATTTATCATGAATTTAATTTGTAGAATAACCTCATTCTTGGGAATTGTTTCTTTATATAATTTTTTATTTATTGAACCTTATCTATGTTACACTACCATTTAACAATGATGATCCTAGGGTATAATCCCTCTAGTAGTGATCCACACATTCTTCTTGATCATAGAACGCCACTAATTGAACTCCAAGTGATAGCATGGAGATAATCATAATCAATTTCCATTCATGTTAGTTACACCACAATCATTTTTTGGTGAAGGATTGTTCTTATCACTCATTCTTAAGAGGGATGTGTAAGAGGTGGTGTAAATATCTTTGTCTGGATAGAAAATATTTAGAGATTTCCACACTTGAGAGAAATCTCTAAGGAGAATATTCGTTGTACATAATCTTCTAAACCTAAAATTTATATGGGATAAGAATATATGAGTTAGAGTTATAATATAGATAATTGAACAAAAGGAATTTATCTAATATAATACTAAATATATTCCCCATTCTAAAAATAATAATAATATTACTATTATTAAATAGAATTCACAAGTTAGTGTGTTGTTAAATTTCATTTTAATAAATAAAATATATTTATTTATTTGATGATATTTAACACACAAATAATTCTCATCACTAGATGTGACTTGGTCCATTAACCTTTCTCAGTTTTTAATAAACCTAAAATAATAGATATTATTCACTCAATAAATAAATAAATATTTTATATTCATGTTCTTTTGAGTAATTATTTATTTTAATATTCATGTAAATATATAAATATTAACTATTACCTTGCGAAAAAATATATGTAATCAAAAAATCCTGAATAAATATTATTTCTCAATGAGAATAATATTTATTATCTTAATTTAGTATTAATAAAACATCACTGATATCAAAAGAAACACTAAGTGTCTGACACTTAGGCTTCTTCCTTATTGGAATTAGGCGGGTATGGCTAATGTCCAATATAAGAGTATATATACTTTTTAAGGCACCCAAGAAGAATAAGTTAATGTTATAATAGATAAAACCACATATGAAAAAACACTATGTAATGTAATCCCTTTATCAAAATATCTCATCAAGTATGTTGAAAACCTATTTCATCAACCTATATGATTGATATATCATTCCATTATTACCAGAAATGAACTTGTCAATACACCATAACTATGAAATTTATTAAAATAGTTTTTCAAATAAAAGGATAAAAATATCAAATTCCATAATGATATAAGGGATAAATCCTTCCCCAACTTATTCATTAGTAAAATATCACTCATGGTGCACCCAACATTCCCTACATCCTAGTGAATATATGGCATTGTAATTTTTTCCAACACATCTAATTATGATACTCGTGATATGAGTTAATAATAATATTAAAGTATAAGTATCATTGTACATATTCATAGAAAAGAATATCCAATGACACATAACATGTCAAATTCTTATTGACAGGTCTGTTATCATAATTTCCCATCCTGGAGATTACCAAGTGAGAACTCTATGAGATAAAATCTCATCCACTTAAGAGTAATCACACCCAAAAATAAATATTCTATGTGTACCTTTATATAATGTTATCCTAATTAATAACTATATTTCAGAATATTATCATATCACTTCATGGTTCTAATCTTATTGAAGAACTGTTATGGCCCTCTGGAACATTATCACATCAAAATAATATAGTTGACTAATAAATATGTGATAATTAATTTATTATTAAAAAAATAATATATATTTAATCGTATAAATAAATCATTTGGTTCTAGGGAACCAAATTTAATAGACCCCCAATTGGACTAGATCAAACTGAAAATGAATTTATGTCTGGTAACTCTCACATGATGTTTATCCTTCAATTTAGAAATAGATTTAGTCAATGGGTAAAACATGTTTTATTTTATGTAAATGATACTCATTTCAGCGTTATATCATTGAGAAATATCCTTAAAGATATTATTATTTCATAGTATGTTCTCTATTTTCTGATGTGTCCTTGTCTTCTTTTCAAGATTCACCATTGTAATGTTATCCTAATATAGTATTATTGGGTATTTACTACTAATCACCATGTAATGATATTTTTTTTAGTTTCATATACAAAATGGTTTTCTTGATTCCTCTTAGACTGGAATTTATTCAAACTCTACTATAGAATCAAACTAAATTTTCCAGGACCTTGATGTAAAGACCCCAACCCCAGTAGCCCGAAGTTGGTGCCTTAGTTTGTTATATTGGTATGATTATAATGAATCTGTATCCCGAAGGACTGAATAGTTTAGTTGTTTTTTAAATCTAAATACAAACATAATATTTACATTATAACTTTAAAGTAAATACATTATATAAATTACAATGGAAACATACATATTTCCTAGATTATCCCTACAATTCATTCATAATATTTATCTTCACATCCTAGGAAAAAATAAAACATAAGAAAGGAGTGCTCTAAGATGCTTATGAAGGATATGTAATATATAAAATGTTATCATAACCATATGAAATAGTCATGGTGACTAACTAAAACCCCATACCTTTAAAAATAAACTTAAGCATAACATAGAGGGAATGAATGATGAGTAAATAAGGCCATATAACTGATCATATGAGAATGAACCTTATTCACAGATATTATAAAAGTCAAATATCACATGGTTTATTAATTAATAATATAAAAGTGAGGTAATGCATAATGCAGGACATCTAAAACATATCATAAAGGTCTTTTCCAAGACATCTGAAAATACTAGGGTAATACCTCGACCAAAACCCAATTCAGTTTTGTCTCATGAGACATTCTTATGCATCAAGGGGCTACAGATAGCCACACAAATCACTTAATAAGTCCAAATCATTAGTAATATGAATGTTGATAAACATAAACAACATATACATTCATATCAAAGCTAACATATGAAATGTAAATAACTTTCCCCAAGCAATAAACATAATCATAAATCATTATGAGATATCTGGTGAATGGTATCAAGATAGAACATCCATATTCAAAATAATCATAAACCATTTAATCAAATATAGTAAATGATATCATCAAATATTAATACCAATAATACTTAATATTCAATAGGGGGTTTTAAATAGATGAAAATACTCTAATATAATCATTTAAAAATTCTTGAGCGCAATACTCTTTTACTTTGAAAAGAAGAGTTCTTTTGGAAAAATCATTTGTATTTGTCATGATTGTTTATATAAAACCAAAAATGAAAAATATATTTTTTAATGAAAAAAATATTTATTTTATAAAAATTAAGGTGTCTTAAAATAGATTATGGGTGGTACATTAAAATGGGTAAGAAATTAAGACATTCTCGGAAATCAGGCCTCTGTATCAAGGTTAAATGAGAAGGGAACCTTGTAAACCAAGTATTTACCCATAAAAGAAAGCTTAAATGATAATAATACATTATTTTGGATCATATAATTATAATTTATATATAATTAAATAAAATAATTAATTAATTAAATTTTTGTAGAGTAAGAATGTGTAACACGAATGAAAATGCATGTTATGGAAGAAAACTCTTACCATATGTCCGAATTTGTTCTATACTTGACCTTAACATCATGGATAATCAAATTAAATCCATTAATTAATTATTTAAGAACCTTATATATATGTATTTTATTTATTATAATTTTATTTTGTTCATTTATATCCTTTTTGATGAATTATATGTTACAATTTTATTTCTCGAGAGCGTTCGTTCCATGATTTTCATGATCAATATAACTGTATATGAGTGTGGAAGTTCATGTAGAATTCCGTATATTTCTATATAATTGAATTTATATGATATTAATGAACAAACATAAGTTTAAAATTTTATATATATATCTTTTTTTATACGTTATTAGGATGAATCATTAGATAAGACATTTAGTGATAATCATTTACATTATTATGGCGGTTATTGATCATAACGAACTCATTTCATTTTATCATTTACTATTATGTAAATATGTCAATTAGAGAACATAATAATGTTTTTAATACATATATTATAGTATGGGTTAACCATAAAAAAATTTTCCATTACCATCCTTGAAGGATAAATTGAAGAAAAAAATATGTTGTCCACGAAGGTTGTAAATTATCACATCTCAGACGATGATTTCGTTTCTAAAAATAAAAGAGAGATAGATAGAGAAAGGAGTTTGAGTTAGGATATTACATTAACATGATATAATTATAGTATATATAAGATTATGGATTTATCATTCTCATTTAGATAGTTGAGGTGAGGAGATAATAGTAAAATAAAATAACTTCGAAAGAAATTAAAAGGAAAAGGAAAAGGGTTTTAACTCTTGAATTTTCCTCCTTGAGAACCTCCTTAGAGAAATGGTTTTGTTATTTTGATGATACCAAGATATTTGGGACATGGGGGAGGGTATTTTTAAGAGCATTAGGAAGAAATTTGACAAGGATAAATGCTTCTCAGGTGTGAGGAGAAGGGGTGGTGAAGGGTGCCATTTTCAGTGGAGGTGAGGGGTGATATCTCATTATTTTAATCATTATTTTATTATTTTGATCAAGACAAGAAATAGTGTTGGTTATTTGGACAAAATAAAAAAATAATTAAATGTTATTAAGAACCAAGGGTGATTACATCATCCAAAAATCACCTATGACTTAATAAATCATGTATTTATCATTTATCGTAAATTATCCTATATTATTATCCCAAAAAATTCATGTATTTTAGAAAAATCAAAAACAATCACCCAAACTATTTTTCAACATGTTGAATTAGAAAATGAAATCAATTTTCTTCAAATAATTTTCTAAATATGAGAAAATTAATTATTACTTAAAATCAACATTTACTCGAAAAATATAGATTTTGAATATGTAAATGATTTTATAACACTATTAAAAATTAACTAAGGTCTCATTAAATTATCCTAAAATCATAATACAATAAATTATTAATTTATGAATACATTTTATAGGAATATATCTTATTTTAAATTATTTTATTAATTATAAAACATTAATTAAATATTTATGACTTACAAAAATACCAGCACATAATTTAAATTTTTTAAAATATTCATTTACTTATACTATGATATAATTACATGATACTATTATTTATTAGGTTCAAAAATTTTATTTATGAATTCATGGGTGATGTTACAATTTATTTGTCCCATTTACAATTAATAAGGGTCATATTATTATTCCTAAGGTCAAGTTATGATTTCATCTGTATAGGTTCCTTAACTTATAGAAATACCTCTTATTTCATTAATTATTCATTTATGATGTTTGTACGTTGTTCTATAAGTGATTTAATGTGATCTATACTATATAAAAATAAAAATAAGAAGCGAAATTTCATTGATAGAGTTCTTGGTCGTTACATTCTACCCTCCTACAAATATTTTGTCCTCAAATTTTTCAGATTGTGACCCCACAAAAAGATTTGGGTAGTTCTTCATCACAAGCTCCTCTAGATCCCACGTCACCTATTCATTTTTATGATTTTTCCAAAGTACCTTTACCAGCTGATTCATCTGATACATCAACACCTATTCTTTAGTATCCAATATCTAGATATTCTCTTCAAAGTAAGATAATTTAGGTTCCAATTCTATTTCATTAGAAGTTAGTACATGTTTTTCATAAGTGACCACAATTGATCCACATATCCCGATAAATGATAAACTTCCATGAAAACCTTCACTTTTTAGTTACTTCCCAAAGTGAGAAATATATTTTCTAAGGAATATGTCCACTACTTAGCTAAAAATGGTTTTGTGGTCTCATTGAATGATGGAGGTTGTTGTTGCATAAAGTGGTCTAACATTGCTCCTCCACATTGTAGATTAGGATGATCTACATAGGAATGGTTATTGTTCAAAACATGAGTCAGCTATCCCAGTATACATATAAGTTTTTCATCACCAATCGAAGCTCCAATACCGACATCAGTATCTTTCATAAGAGAGATATCCCTAGATGGGATACGCGTACTGATACGAGTTCCATTCCTTCCACTGGGAGTCATTTCTAAATAATGTAATACACTTTATTAGGTTATGAATTATAATTTATAATCTCAATATTGAAAAATACATAACATAAATTGAAGTTTTATGCATATCTAATCTCATAATCATAAACATGGTTTCTTTGGGGGTATATTTACTTTTCAAACATTCATAATGGTTTGTAATGAAAATGTGACTTATCCTAAGAATATCCCCTGGGAGTTTCAAAATAGGTGAATAGTAAGGCTCATTGTCGTGTAACAGGATACCTCAAGTCAATAATGGGACACATTGTTGGAGTTTTTCCCCTAGGTACATCTATTCTAAAACCACGTCTACTTGTAGTATCTTGACAGAGATGTTTTTCTAGGAAGTTGCACATAATCTATACCTTACCAAAATTATAGGATGGTATTCTATTCTTATCCTCAATTTATATATTAGGGTTATGATCCCTATTCTATGTTTTCTAAATCTAGTTTCCAAGGATTCTACTAAACATCCTATGATGCCAACTATAAAGACCCAAACCCCAATTCCCGAGAGTCAGTGCCTTAGTTTATTACATTGGTATGATTACAAGTAAGTCTTATCCTAAAGGATTGAATACTTTAGTAGTTTTTGAGAACCATATACAAACATAATATTTACAATACAACTTTAAAGGAAATACAATATATCAATTCCATTGGAAACATTCATCAATCCTAGATTATCTCTTCAAGTCACTCATAATATTCATCTTTTCATCTTGAGAAAAAATAAGAAATAAGAAAGGAGTGATCTAAGATGCTCAGTAAAGGTAATTAATATAGTGGAATTATCATAAACATAAACATTAAGTATGGTTAATAACTTAAAAAATATTCCTTTAAAAATAAACTTGAGGATAATATGGAAGCAATAAAAGATGAGTAAATAAAGCAATATAATTGATCATGGGAGAATAAACCATAGTCATGGATATTATACTAGTCAAATATCACATGTTAGATCAATTAATAATATAATAATGAGAGAATTAATAATTCTATACATATGAAACACATCCTCAACGCCTCATCCAAGACTTCTAAAAATACTAGTGTAAGGCCTCATCCAAAAACCCAATTCTATTTTGTCTCATGAGACCTACCGATGCATCAAGGGGATATAAGGGGCCCTATAAATCACTTACTAAGTCCAATAAATTACTAATATGAATGTGTATAAACATAAAAAACATATAAATTCATATCAAAACTAACATATGAAATGTAAATAACTTTCCCCAAGAAATAAACTTAATCATAAATCATTATGAGTAATATAGTGAATGGTATCAATATAGCACATCCACAATCAAACTAATCATAAACCATTTAATAAAATATGGTAAATGATATTATAAAATTTTAATCCTAGTAAAACTTAAGATTCAATAGGGCTGTTGAAATAGATGAAAATACACTAATAAAATCGTTGATGAATTCTTGATAGTAATACTCTTTTACATTGAAAAGAAGAGTTCTTTTGGAAAAATAATTTGTATTTGTCATGATTGCTTTTATAAAACCAAAAATGAACAAATATAGATTTTTATGAAAAAATTAGTTATTTTATAAAAATAAATGTGCTTTAAATTAGACTCTGGATGGTACTTTAAAATGGGTAATAAATCGAGATGATCCGTTAAATCGGGCTTGTGTATCGGGAAGAAATGAGATGACAACCATATCAAACATGGATTTACACATAAAAGAAAGTTAAAATGATCATAATAAATGATTATAGAGCATATAATAAGAATTTATAAGCATCATATAAAATAAATGAATAAATTCATTAGTGTATAGAGGAAGAAAGTTTAACCCAAATGAAAACGGAGGTTTAGGAAGAAAACACTTACCTTGTGTACGAATGTTGCATGTACATGATATTAGCATACTGTAAAACCAAATTTAATCCATGAATTAAGTAATAAATAACTTTATAAACATTTATTTGATTTATTATAATTTTATTTATTTCATTTATGTTCTTTTTGATAAGTTACAATATACAATTTTATTGCTCGAGAGCGTTCGTTTCCTTTGTTTTCACAATTGGTATACTTGTATAAAATTATGGAAGTTCATGTGTAATGGGTATAATTCCCCAGAATTGAATTTATATGATATTAATGAACAACTATATTTTAAAGTGTTTATATATATAATTTTTTATATGGTATGATTATGAATCATTAGATAAGACATTTGGTGATAATCATTTACATTATTATGGTGGTTACTGATCATAATAAACTCATATTGTTTTATCATTTAGTATTACACAAATATGTTACTTACAGAACATAATAAAAGTTATAATACATATATTATAGTTTTTTTCAATAAATATGGTATCATTACCATCAATGAAGGAGAAATGGAAGAATGAACATTCGTTGTCCATGGAGGTTGTAAATCGGCACCACTCAGACAATGATTTCATTTTTAAAAATAAAAGAGAGAGAAAAAGGATTTTTAGTAATTATATTACATTAAAATGATTTAATTTTAGTATATATATGATACATGAGTTATCATTCTCTCTTTTATAAAGGATTTGATGAGAGAATAAAAAAAGAAAATAACGTGAAGGAAATTAAAAGGAAAAGGAAGAGGACTTTACCTCTAGAATTCTCCTCCTTGAGAAACTCATTAGGGAAATATTTTTGGTATTTTGATGTGACCAATAGATCTATAAAATGGGTGAGGGTCTTGGGAAGATTATTGGGTAGAAATTGGACAAGGATGAAATATTTTAAGGTCTGAGGAGAAGGGTGGTATTTATATTGTAGGAGAGTGATGATTTCTCATTATTTTATTCATTATTACATTATTTTGCTCAATATAATAAATAGTGTTGATTATTCTGACTAAATACTGTAATAAGTTAATGTGAGTTCGAACCAAGGGTGCTTAAATCATCCAACAATCACCTATGACTCAATAAATCATGTATTTATCATTTATCGTATATTATCGTATTCTACTTTTCAAAAAAAATTTAAATACATTAAAAAAATACCAAAAAAATCACCCTAACCATTTTTTGATGTGTATTATTCAAAAATTAAATCCATTTTATGAAAATAATTTTCTTAATTTGAGAAATTTAATTTTTAATTAAAACAATAAATTACTTGAAAAATATAGATTTTAAATCTATAAATGATTTTATAACACCTTAAAAAATTAACTAAGGTATCATAAAATTGTCCTAAAATAATAAGACAAAAAATGTTAATTTTTAAATAAATTTTATAGGAATATATTTTTTAAAATAATTTATTAATTATAAAATGTTAATTAAATATTTATGACTTACAAAAATACCAAAACTTAATTTAATAATTTTCAAAATATTCATTTAGTTATACTATAATATAATTACCTGATTCTTTCATCTACAAGGTTCCAAAATTCTATTTATACTTTCATGGGTGATGTTACTATTCCATTATGCTGCATAATGAGGGGTTATTTGAAATAAAATACCAAACTTCTATAAATAATCAATGAAGTATTGTTTAAAATATTTTCCACCTTGGTATGATTAGATTTTCTACATCTTTTTACCAATATGGTTCTGAACTTCATTAGTTTTTTGTTTAAATTTATCAGTGGAATATAACATATAACATATCATGTAGACAAATCCATATCTATTATAATCACCAGTAAAAGTTATAAAGTATTATTACCCACCTTCATCTTTAATTAGGAATGGTCCACACACATCGATATGAACCAACTAATGAATATTTATGGCCCTTTCACATTTTCCACTAAATATAGATTTGGTCATTGTACCTTGTAATCAAGAAGTAAATACACCAAGTGGTTTTAGTTCTAAAGAATCTATATATACAACTTGGAATAATTTAGTCAAATGTGTTTTGTTTACATGACTTAAGTGATGATTCCGCAGTTGGGTGTGATATGAGTCCCACAAACTATATTTATTATCAATTTCCATTTATTAGTTCATAAAATGAAACACATAAATAATTTTATTCATGTGTTATTTACCATAACATAAGTTCTATTTATAAAAAATATATTTATTACCAAATTTGAAGAAATTTCATCAATATAAAGATGGGATATTGATATGATGTTTTTGGTAACAAAAGAAATATTATAATAGTTTTTCAAAACCGAGATCATTGGATCTAGTAACATTAAGTGATAATATCTAACAACTACCATGGTAATTCATACTCCATTGGTAGTTCATATATCCACATTTCCTTATGAAACTATTTTGAATATAATTGGTGCTTGAAATTGGATAAAAATGTGTCACCAAATTTGGTATCTAATATTAAATTTGAAGAAATAAATTGATTTTGTTGATAATTAATGCACCTAAATATCTTCCATTTTTATTTTCCATGGGTTTGTTATTATTTTAGTGGACCTTATTTCCAAATATGAAATGGATGTAGTCTTACTCCATTTCTTAACCCGAGATTTTCCATTCATTTGATAGTATTTTTGAAGAATCCTTAGACATAGAATCATTCTTTGAGCTTTTCGGATTTTCTTTCTTCTTATTCACCAAGAGAATATCAAGATTTTTAGAATTTAGGTATTTATAAACTTGGTAAATGAAGGAAAGGAGATTTGGGATAGACTTATCAATGTTTCACATGTTAAATATAAAAAAATAAAGAGAATAATCCTAGGAATAATGAAATAATGACATTAGTGTGAAGTTGATCAGATATTTTAAACCCTTGAATCTTTAGTTTTTAAATGTATCCAATTAATTTGACTATGTGGGGACTAGGAAATGCACCCTCACCAATATTCCATATGAAGATAGAATTTTGAATCTAAAATCATTACAACCCATCTCTCTCCTCATATAAATCATGGAGATTCTTGAGAATTTTATAATAATTAATGCACTCATGATACATAATTAATTAATTAGAAATGCATGATAGAATTAAACATTAGTCATGTAAAGAATAATATATTTGTTTTTCATTGGTAAATAACTCATCATCACTCCCCTCCTTAGTAGATAGTTCAAAAAATGGGGATTCTAGCATGTCATACATATGTTCATGGTATAGTACAAAATTTAATTTTATAAACCATTCCTATATGTTAATACTAGTTAAGAGATGGTCAATCTCTCTAATTGATCATAGTTATAACATGGTAATTTAAAATTCCATTTTATATAATAATATAAGATAATATTATTCATACTTTACTTGATTATTAAAAATATTTGATATATAAAATAAATTTTAATTATTTTATCAATCTCCAACAATTTTATCGAGTATAAAAACATACAGAATTGAACTCATAATATTATATCATGTGGATATTCGAGTACTTAAATCCATATTACACATCTCATAACCCAATCAATGTTCATTTAAATTACTCAAAGGTAATCGCTCATGCATCCTACTAGCATGAAGCTCTTAGATTTATTGTTTTCACCCCCCCCCCCTAAATCCTAAAACCCTATCTTAGATTTCCTCAACACTTGCCTAAAAAAATCAAGTCTAGAAATGGTTACTCTTTTTGATGTTAACTTGGTTAAGACAACCTAAAACCTCCATAATAACTTCCTGATAAATGTATGTATCTTAAAAATTTCCATACTGACACTTAGTTATATGGTTGTATCCTTAATCAAGTAATGTAAGGGTTATTTTGACATAATATTAACTTGAGGGATTTTGTTTATTATGTGTAAATTATCATATTTTATTATTCTGTATGTATTTTTAATATTAATTATATTAAATTTTATTAATTAACCATAAGTTGATAAATTATTTACACATAATCTATTTATAATGATTCTATCATGCATGATTATCAATTCATTTTATAATGTGATGGTAGTAAACAATCCATAAAATTAACCATTTGTTATATATAAATAAAATAAATAAATGACCTGATTATGATATTTACTAATGATAAATTTATTGAGTTTATATTAAATCAACCATAGATCCCATGGGAAATATACTCTAGGATCCAATCTTGGCTCATGAGTTTTAGTATTTCGCCATCGATCTCTTTATCTTCCTTGATTAATTTCACATCGACTCTATTTTTGAACCACCTCCATACACCTAGGAGCTCCTTTCCTTTACATAATCTTTTAACTCATACACAACTGGGGGGATCCAATGGAATGGATAAATGGTTTATTCAAAAGAAATTTTTGACATACATACCCCACATATTAAAGAGGGGGGGTGGATGATGCTTAAGAAATCATTTTAATTTAATAATATTTAAACCCAATAAATAATTTAAAATAAATTGAACCCATTTATATGTCTATAAAATCCCATGATCAGTCATAAACATTATATGAATACACATTAAACTATTTTTTTTTTAAATTCATTTCTTTATTAAGATAAATGACCATGAATTAATTATCTTATTAATTGATTAATTAATTCATTTTATTAGAATTATACCATTCATATTTTCTTGTAAATTACCATTACATTTAATCTAAAACAATAAAAATTAATTACACTTAGAGTCAAAATGATGAATACCCATTATAATTGTGTTCCACCTTGTATGGTCTTTTACTATGTATTTATTATTGCATGGAACATACATAATATGTCACAAATTAATTCATTCATAGCATGTAAATATCAATAATTTTGGAATATTTTAAATGAAATGTACATTTAATATATGTGAAATTTATAGTTTTATTTCTTGTATTAAATTCGGTGTAATCAACAACTATACTTGGTATGTAGTTGCTAATTTATGTTATAAATATTTAGGAGGTAAAATTTTTATAAAACTAGATTACATTATGTGTGCACAAACTACACATTGTGTATTTTGATTTAAGGATTTGATTAATTTTTTTCTATGTAATTAATCCACATGGTTACTGCCTAGATGAAGTGCTCTCTATGTATATGGGGTTATGTAAAACAGGTTATATAACCTGCTAGAAATAGGACACTTGCTTTTCGTTCAGCCTTACACCAATGGAGATCTCTTTAACGATCAACTGCTAGGGATGGGTATCTCCATCTTGTTAGTTTGGTTTGAATTACTTTACCTTCACTTTGTGATTTGTTTTATGTCGTTAATGTATTTTTTGGGTTTCCCCACCTTCTTCCTCTAAAAGGGGGTTTTTCTTTTAAATAAAAAAATTTGAAGGCCTCTAGGCCGTTGGATGGGGTTATATAACCTGTTATATGCCATATAACGACATCCGTGAGAGATTATTAGGGACTTGGGGTGTATGTCATCCATGCATTATAATGAGGTTAAAGTCATGTTTTCTTGCTACACTCCATGTGACCTCCATGTAAAATGGTTTCTAATCTCACGCGTGGTATGAGAAAGATCGTTAACCATCTTTTTATGTGAATTTCCTTATGAAACCAGGTAGACTACACAACATGTACACAAACTACACACCACATAATTCAAAAAAACATGTGTCGATCTAGCCGATCAACAAGTGTAGTAATATATATACCACATGATGAACCATGAGGTGAGTCCTATATGCCACAACATTTTTTTATTCAATGAACCTTTGTACATGGTGTGAATATTTCCATTATAGGTCACATAACCATGTCATTAGACAATGAAAAGTAGTACTTCTTGATGGAATATCTGTTCATTATTTATCTGTTCTTATCCTTTTTAGGACAATATGAAAATGAATAAATGTATAATATTAACTTTCAGATTAAGAACAAATTCAACATGAAATGAATCTACCAATAAAATTTTAAATTGATAAACTAAGAATAAATAATTATAAATTTAATTTGTTCACTTTGATACCACTTAAAGGTTTTGTATATAGATGGAACACCTATTTGGAATATGGAAAACATGGATTTTGTTGGATTCAATGAATAATCCAAAATATATGTGATGATATATTACAGGAAAAATTAATTAATTCAATGAATATTGACATAATATTTTATAATCTATGGAGAATAAATTTCTCATAAATTTATAATTAATTTAAACTATATAATTACCTTGGCCTTGGGAATTATTTCTTCATTGGATTTATTTATCAATCAAACCTTGTCTAGTTTATATAGTCATTTTTTCATGAGCATCCAAGGGTAGAATCCCTTTATTTATGATCCACACATACCCCTTGTTTTTGGAACATCACTGGAAAAACTCAAGGTGCTATCATGGTGAAACTAATCATCTTGTGTTGTTAATGTTGGTTGAAACCGAATCATTTTTTTAAGGGTTTTTCTTGTCTCTCATTTTTAAGAGGGAGGAGGAAGAGGTGGTGTAAATATCTCAAGATTGAGGTAAAATCTCTACAGTATTATTCATTTGAGAGAAATATATAAGGGGATGACTCATTATTCAAGATCTATTATCCCTAAAAATGATATATGATAAGAATATATAGATCTAGGGTTATAATAATTGACAATTTTACATAATCCCATCTTTAATGTTATACTCTAAATATTACCTATGTTAATAATGGTAATTATAATAATAATACAGGTCATGTTCAAGCCATCATATCATTAAATATCATTTTATTAAATCAATAATTTTATGTTTATCTATTAGTATTTAATTTATATGTCAATATTGACACTAAACCAGAATTGGTCCATCCACATTCCTCAGTGATTATCTAAAATTGAAGAAAAAATATTAATCAATCAATAAATAAATAAATATTTTATTGTCACCAAATTGTGAATAAATATTCATTTTAATATTCATATAACTAAATAAATATTTTTTTAATAATAAATATCATTTATTACATTGTGAATATTTAAAACTAATCAATAAATATTTAATAAATAATATTTTTTAGTGATAATAATATTTATTT
Organism: Viscum album; assembly: GCA_963277665.1. Taxonomy (NCBI): domain Eukaryota; kingdom Viridiplantae; phylum Streptophyta; class Magnoliopsida; order Santalales; family Viscaceae; genus Viscum; species Viscum album. Next base: position 282,912,351 of record OY728165.1, read on the forward strand.
CAATAATTAATTATTAATAATATTTAACTAAGACTGAAAGAAACATTATATGTGTGACCCTCTAGGTTTTTTCCCCATTATCATTAGGCGAGTATGCCTGAAGTTCAGTATATGCATCTGGAAACATGGAAATGAAACTGATAAGAAGAATTTAATGTTATAATGACTATAACCACATACCAACACTCATTATGTAATATAATTATTTTGTCACAATATCTCATCAAGAAGGTTTTTCACCTATTTCATCAACCTATATTCTTGACATTTAATTCTTTGAATACTTGAAATGAACCCATAAATACACCATAACCCTAGAATTTAGTTTTCCAGTTTTGCTACAATCAAAGGGTTGAGATATCAACTTCCATAAAGTTAGAAGGGATAAATCCTTCTTCGACTTATTTATTAATAACATATCCCTCACGTCACACCCTACATACCCTACATATTAGTGAAGATATGGAATCATGGTTTTCATCTGAAAATTTAAGTATAATACTTTTGATATGAATTAACAATAATATTAAATTTTATATATCAGCACAAAAATTAATAGATAGTAGTATCCAATGTCACATAACATGCGTAATTCCTACTGTCTGGTATTTTTTCATAATCTCCCCTTTTAGAGACTATAGAGTGAAAAATTTAGGAGATGAAGTCTCATCTTCTTATGAGTAGTCAAACAAAACAATTAAAATTATATTTTTCTTATTATAGAACATTATATGACTATAGAACTATATTTAAGAATATAATCATAAAACATAAAATTTGTTATCATAGTGGGGAACAACCATGACCTTTTCAACGAGACAGATAATCTTGGACATTATCACATTAAAACAATTAAAAATAATAATGAATATGTGATAAGTATCTTATTATTCAAAAACAACAATATATAGGTAATCATATATATAAATAAGTCGGTTCTAGGGTACAAACAGAAACACAAAAATCATCATGAATTATTTGAGTGTTTATTTTATACTATATATACTCCATTTGATCATGTACATGAAATTACCCATTCTAGTTTCCTTGAAACTTTTTAGTTGATGCATGTATATTTCAACCTTTAAATCCCCATGAAGATATTCATTCTTAATATCTAACTCCTAGAGATATAGGCCTTCTGATATAACCATTATAGGTACTATCTGGGTAGTTATATGCTTCTCCACCTTATGGAATATTTCAATAAAATCAATTCATTCCTTTTATTGAAATCTTTCCACATCTAAACTCTCCTTGTATTATTTTCAATGATATACTTTCTATGTTCTTTCTTCACCAATGATAGATCCTTAAACACCCATGTTTTATTAATATAAACAAAATATTTCAATTCTTTCATCACTGACTCCCACATTTTTATTTCACTCAAAATTTTGTCCTCATATGTGATTTCATGTATATTTGATTCAAACCAATGCATTGGTCTTCTAATCTTGGTAGACCTCCTCATTTAAAATTAAGGATCAACTTATTCTTCTTGAAAAAACTTCCTTTATTTAGAAATATTTTAATATTCTAATATCATTTCTATTAACTTTGAAATCAATCCACATTCTGATCTTTATGTAGTTTTTGATAAAACTATATAATCAATACAAATTATACTAGTTAGTATTTCTAAACATCCATTCATTTCCATCTAGATACATTTTCTTAAACATTGTTTTCAATTATTCCTTTCACCAAATGACAATACTTGTGTAGGATACCTTCATTAAATAAGAAATTTAGATATCAACTAAACATCTTTTAATTATTATCCCAAAGATGAAATACGATTTCTTTATCTTTATTTCCTATAAAAAAATATTACATAGAATTATCATTTACATTGTCCCATTCAATTTAATCTTTATGGATATGGGTGTTGTTTTTAAATAATTTAAAGCATGAAAAATCAATTATATCATTAGTAAAATGTCTCTTAGGAAAGTTATTCCCTATCAGTGTGGAGAAATTCTCATTGATTAGATAAATTATGATACTTACTACTTCCTTCCAAAACTCATTTTGAAAACAACAATACAACCCCAAGTTCTAGGATATCTCATTTAGTACTATATTAAGCCATCTCACCACACTATTCTATTGTAGGATCATTGGTATTTTTTCTATAACTTTATTCACTTTTTTTAAATAACTTCCTGAATTATTTTTTATTTCACTCACAACCACTATTAAGCCTAAATTACTTTATCTTTAAATTTGTTTTATTTTCTCTATGGGTACCTCTCCAAAAAAAATTACAAATACTTATAACTTATGCTTCTATAAGAACACCCAAAATTTTATATAGAATTATTCTTAAAGGTTACATAGTATACTGATCCACTATAAAACTTTAACTATGTTAGTTCCAATACATCAGTGTCAAAGAGCTCTAGTTTCCAAGATAGGGGTGTTTTTTTAATATAAAATAATCTATTTTATACTTTTCAAGGATACAGTCTTCTCATTTTGAATACTCAATATACTTGAGTTTTAGTATTATTTAGCATGAAATAATCTCATTACTTTCCAACTCATGGTCATAAACCCATAATTCAACAATTGTTTATTTATACATGGTGAAATGATAACCATTTTCCTATCCAAAATCATTATAAGATACAATGCCCCTTATTTCACACTATTTTACAACACCATATAACCTCTTGTGATTTTACACATTCCATTGAAAAATGTTATAAAATATCCCATATCATCCATATAACCTACTAAAATCATATTCTTTCTAAATATTAGTATGTGTTTAATTCCTTGAAGAATTAGTAAGCATAAATTATTTATACAGACATTATCATAAAATTTTCATATAATCATGATAGCTTCATCATAGATAACAATTACCTTACTAAACCTTAAAGATATATAATTTCCCATGAATCCTATTACTAATGTAGAGTAAAATAATTATCTAGAGTCCATGATCCATGAGTCTAATGAACCATTGATGGTAAACAAGACAATTGTGTCACATTTCACAACTATGATATTTATTGACTAAACACAATATTTTTCCTTTATTTCCTTACAATAATTCTTCAGATTCCATTTCTTCCCATACCATCAACAAAAAAATATAGACTTACTTATGATACTTTCCCTTAATCGACTTATCGCTTCCTAACTTATATATTGAGTTTGTCTTCCTTTAAGCTCTACGCTATATATTATTCTATTAAACTTATAAAATTACTTCCATGTATTATTTTCATTCATAATTCGATCCCAAAAATCATAAATCACCAATTCGGTCTTTTCGCTTGAGTATGTCACAATATTAACCACAAAAACTCATGAATATTTCAATGAAAATAATAGGATCAATTCACATAATCCACTCCCAAAACTCATGTTCATAGAATCTTGCTTGATTATGAGAAAATTGAATTTATTCACAAGGAAAGACATTGATTTTTCTTAAGACATATTCAGACTATAGAGTTTCACATTAACATATATGTTTTGGATTGTATATATCAAATCAATTGTGATATTTTCTTTAAGTTATAAAAAGAAAAATTCCATGCTAATTTCTTTAATATAACTCCAAGTGCTCTATAATTAAAATTTTAAATGGTTATATAAAAGATAAATCTTATCCAATAATATTAAAAGACATCAACTAAAACCTATATAGTCATAGGATCATTCCATACATTTTTAATGAAGAAAAAAAAAAGAATAATATACCAAATATATATTGATTTCATCTTCCAAAGTCCCACCACATGAGCTTGAAAATGATCATTGAAAGCAATCAAATGAATCCTTCTTTCTAGGGTATCCATGGGTTGAGAAAATATCCCAATGATTAGAAGGACCATCTTCAATTCTTGGTATTGTATAACCTCATTTAAATTATATAAGAAAAATATTTCCTTGGTATTCATAGATTTTAAGAATTAAAATAGTATTTTAAATACACAAGATCAAAAACTATGAAAATATTTATGCAATCTTCCAAGGAGACTCCACAGACTCCAAGTAGTTTACTATTAAAAACAAAAACATTTATAAATATTTTATGGGTTAAAACATTTAAAACATATAATGATTCATTTATAATTTACTGCTTAATGTTATAAAAAAAATTTGGATGTTCAAAATCCTCATATCATTGTCACGTAATGAAATAGTTGAGCATGATATCTTAGAGTGAGAGAGAGTGATTGAACCATGTGTTATCATATATGAAGTAAAATACCACAGATAGTATCACAACATTGATACATTCACCCCAATGTGGTATATTCCAACATAGAACACAACATCAAGATATAAAAGGATTTATCATGTTCTCTATTAAACACATGTATCTACATACCTATATCCACCATATCTATCATATACAAGTATTTATAATCATATAATCCCTTTTTACTAGAAATCATGTTACCATGGGAGATAAATAATATCAATACCATATATCCTACTTATATATTATCCATTCTATAAGTAAAGTCTAATCAAACATATGAAAAACTACATTTCATTGACTCGTGTAGATGATTATATCACATTCTCCTTATCCAAATAAATAATAATGTCACATGTAACTTATATAGTCATGACATTAAACTTGCTTGGACAATCTCAATCGAGGTACCAAATTTCATACTCATCATATGAGAGGAAAAATAAATCTTGGTTATGTTTTAATTGATGAAATGGTAAGAAATATACCCTACCAACCCTTAGTTAGCTTATCCAAATATATAGAGTAATAATGTTATAGAAGTATTAAGGTTATCATGATAGTTATCTTTCTGACCTCAAGAATGGGGATTCAATATGAAACATTCACCTCTAGTATACCAATGACATAGTATGTGACACTCTAAGTGATATACTTGGTGTGTCACATTTAAAAAAAACTCCACATGTCTCTCATGAGTATATTTTACATCTCTATATTAAATTCTACCCATTTTAACCTTAAAAAGTCATTAAAATATAGAATACTAAACCAAAAAAATAGGTTAGTGATGTCTCAAAGTCATGCATTGAGAGGAAAATTATAATTTGAAATCATGAATATATACTACTAACATGAAATAATGATAAAATAGATATTTCATTTTGTATAACATGATACATTTTATATTATTAAAATCATTTAATAATACTAATAAAACCACACGCAAGTGACTATAAAATCATATCTCATTTGACAAACCACTATAGAGGCTTTATATTTACTTTACTTATATAGTTTTTTTAACTCATTACATATTTATGAAATTATTTCCATAGATATTTGTGAAAATTTGATAAAATTATCCCACTAAATTCCTTTAATGGGAAATATCTATGAAGAATGTTTTTTTGAAATATTTTTGAACTTTTATAAGTTCAAATATAGTCCTATTAACATCAAAGAAACTATATTTTTTCAAAAATATAATGATAATAAATAAAAATTCCTATATTTTTAGGAAATAAATATCATTTCTAATGTGGGAGTATTTTAATAAATAAACTATTAATACATATATATTATGTCATATTCTATGTGTTAGTAGAATTATTATAAAAAGGGATTTTATTTTTTTTAATATATGACATTGCTGGATGGTGGGAAGTATTTCCCTTATATTTTAACAAACATTGTGGATAAAATCTTTTATCCTTGGAAAATAATTCTTATCATTATCTTTTTCAATAACTTTAAATAATTGGATAAACCATAACTATGTGCATCAATAAAATTATTGCAATTTTTTGAAACTAAATTTTTTCACAAAATCTACTCTTATCACATAAAAAATTAAAAAAAAAATCAATAGTCTGATCCATTAAAGATTCAAAGTAGTCCACTTTATTTAACTATTTGATGTAGAAAACCTTTTATCCATAATTTTAATACATTATTTAAGCTGTAACCATAGATCCTTCTTCATTTTTAAACAATTATATATATTTACATTAATTTTATAATGTACAGTTCGTATCATATACCCTTTTAAATAAAATAATTAAATTCTATAAAATTGATACTTGATGTGGACTCTCCAGGGTGATTCTGGAAAAGTTTAAGGTATTCTTGGAAATTCTTCCACTAATGACCTAGTTTTCCACAATATAAGTGTTTCCACTCCTTCTTGACACCTCCCTTAGGTTTAAATGATTGAGGTTCACTATTGTTCCATTTATTGTTTTCCTTATTGAATAAAATTTTACTCAGTTATACTATTAAAACTACACTAGATCTTGGAACACCCATATCAACCTCATTTTATCCTCAGCATATTGATAAGATCAGTTAAACTTATACTAAACCCATTTATGTTAAATTTTTCAATTAAATTTTTGAACCTTTCCGATAGGGACTGTAGATGGAAGTTCATAGTTTTATCAAGCCTTAATAGTGACCCCTATATCTTTATTATAATGAAATAACCAATCTTAATGAATATATTAGAATATATTTAAGTTACTTTTGTAATTTTAGACCTAAATAATTCCTTTTAAACCTCATACTACTTAGACTGAAACTATTCTTGGTTGATCATTTTTAGGTTGTCTGTCATTTTGAACGTGTCCATGTTCTCATGTTATATTTTTACCATAAACTCAGTGGATGAAAGATTGAGAGAAACTATATCAAGTGAATCTGGAAAATGATTTTCATAATCATATAGACTCATTTAATGATCAAATTCACCAGTTGGTTTCTTAATAAGGGGTTTCACTATCATAATGAATTCCCTTTCATGTATAAAAAAGATTCTTACATTTTTGTAATAGTCTAGAATGTTTCTTAATATATGATTATATTTTTATAATATTTATCTCAAATCCATGTTTAATGATTATGGAATAATTATATCTATAATTGATTTTTAATCATATGATTATCATGTTTTACATTTATTCAATTAGTAATTTTATTAAATATACTCTCATTAAATTTATGAATCATTTTAATTGAAATCATATCCATTGGTGGGTAAATATACGTATTTAAATAATAAATGTTCCCAATATAGTGTTCTTCTCAACACATAATTATTTAGGTTGTCCAGTATTCTACTCATATCATATATTACTCTTTGATACTTGAGCAGATATCTCTTTACCAAATTCATCTTATGGATAATTATAATTTCATTCCTTTAGTTTACTAACCTTTAGGGTTTCTCTACTATGTGTAACCCAAATAATATTCAAAATAAAATCACCTAATCTTATTAGGATCACATATCAATTTCTTTACATACACAAGATAATCCATGTGCACCCAAGTTTAGCATGAACATACCTGGTTGGATGATTGAAGTCTAAAAATGTGTTGTTTTGAAATAAATCTAACACTTAGTATTTTTAAGGGATTTAAAACTAACCATATTTTCTCTGAAATTCTATTTATATGTATGTATGATTCTAATGATTTGGTTTCTAATCCTTATTCCTTCCACGAAATCGATATTTTGAAACCATAGTGATTTGTAACTCTTTACAAAATTCATAACTTCTGTTTGTAACCAAAAACTGAATATGGCTTTATAATAAAATAATATTTTTTCCATAGGTACCCCTCTCCTCCCTTATAAAAGGGCACCTCCTCCCTCTCTTCCTCACACCACATTGAGCCTCCAAGCTCGTCCAAACCCTTCCAAATTCTCTTCTCCACTTCCCTAGAAACATCCTAGAGGTCCTGGTCTTCTTCAAATACCAATTTTAGTGCCCTAAAAGGAGGTCTCAAAGAAGCGCTTCAAAGAAGAGGTAATGTCCGTTACAGATTCTTTCAACTTTATTTCTTCTTCCACTTCTTCTTCTTTATTTGTTTCATTATGAATTAACAAAATCAGTATCAATAATATACTGATATGTTATTATAAGTATGAAACAACCCTATTTCACCATCTATCCATCCTACGGAAAATGAAATCACCGCGCGTGCGTACGTACTGAATACCGTCTCCACGCCGTGGTGTAATCTATTTTCCACCACCACCTTACTTGGATGGGTATAATGGTGTAAATAATGAATATATATGAATATTTTAAAGTGATATTTATTCTTAAATAGTATACATGCACTCCAATACAATTCCACGATCATGGGAATGATATCATCGCTCGTGCGTACGTACGGAATACCGTCTCCACGATGTGATGCGACTCGTTCTACATGATTTTCATTGAATAATGATTACATAAATAAATTGAGTGAATAAATATGATATATATTACACTAATACCATTCTGTAAATGAGGTATCTATAACCTTTAAAGAAGAATAAGAATTTATTCGACAAAACACACATAAGAACAAAAAGTAATAAACACTCGAATAACAAGTAGCAATGAAATATTACTAATAATAAGCTAAGAATATGACCATATATGATATCATAACAATTATTATGATTCTGGAATAATTCAATGACATTATTGAAATCATTATACTGGAGCTTCGGACACTTACGAAGGAAATCAGACCTAAAGTAAGGGAAAATATCACAATCTCATTTTTATCCGAGATTGTTTATACTTTGTCATTTACTGGGGTGTATTTTATAATCCACATCCATGTTTTCTCAAAATGTAATATTATTTCCATCCACCTACAGTTGTTTAAATCCAATTTTACCCTTCGATGAGTTTTTAGTAAAAGATAGGAAATGAATCTTTTTTCGTTTTTTGTATGACGTACTTTTTGACTTTTCTGACAAAAGTACGAGAAGAATGTTTTTTTAACTTATACGGCATGAATGGATTTTTAAAAAATTATTTCCAATAATCTTACTTTACAAGTTTTCATGTTTATTTTTAATCAACTTCTTTTAGTTTAAAATAGTATGACATGTTAAGAAAGGAAAAATGTTTTTGAAGCAGAAAGGATATTTTCCTCAAGAATGGAGTTCAAGTGTTTTATCAAAATTATTTTCCATATAAGAGAATATAGGGTTCTGTTTCTATCCCAATTATTAAGTTGATTTGATTATGTTGTGATGGAAATATTTTTATGATTTCCTTTATCTTATATGAATTGTTTTATGATGTCACGATGTTTAAGATTCCCATTTTTATTGCATGGGTTATGCTATGATGTATGGTTTATGATTTTGTGGCACACATAAGAATGGTATCATTATGAGATGGGTGGGACCTATATCTCCCTCCAATGCATTGGGTAAAGATTTTATATCTCATGAGATAGACATGGCTAGAACGGCAGGTTAAACCGATTCAGTGAAACAGGACTGAAACGAGGAATGAACTTGGTTCAGAAATGGACTTTGTCCACTAAGATAGTCTTGGAAATGAGTCTTGACTAATAAGAAATTATTCTCTATGATTATGTGTGTATTCCACAAAGCTTCATGTTTTAAGTTATGATTATGGTGATTACATTTCACTACCATGATTTATCCCATGTTATGAAATTATGAACTCTTTTGCAGGGTAAGATTTCCAAAATGTTATGTTCTTATGAATATGATGTGATTGATATTTCTTTTGTTTACCCTTACTGAGCATTTGAGCTCACCCTTTTGTATGTTTTCTTTCCCTGGGTCAGGAAGAAGGTTATTAAGTAAGATATGCCAAAAGGGACTATAGATATGATGAAATAAATGGGAGACATTGTAGACGCCTTATGAACCAGTTGTTTATGTTTCCCAGTTTCTAAAGACACTATACCTATACGGTCATTTCATGGTTTTTTTATATGTTGTAATAAGTGTACTTCAATTTTGAAGTACTAACAATGTATGTAAAGTATGGGTCGTTATACTTTTCATGGTGTTATGACTCTATATAAACTATTGGGGATCAGAAAGGAAGGTTTTTGTGAGTTTATGGAGTGCCCCCTTGAGTTAGGTGGGTGTCACTTTATATGGGACCTATATATCCTAAATATGACAGGATTTGATGTCATTCTTAGAATGGACTGGTTGGTTCCCTTTTGATATTTTATTGATTTCTATAGTTTCATGGTGAGTTTCACATCACCAGAGCGTGGAGAGTTTATTCACATGGGTGGATGGGATGTATAGGTGAGTCTATCTGGACCAAATAATCATGGGATGAGATGTATGACATCGTAGATTTTTAGTTTATATCTAGATGATCAGGGAACTAGTCAGACTGATTTCCCTCCAGTGGTTGATCATTTTAGGGACATCTTCCTAGATTTCTTTTTAGAATTACCACCAGTGAGAGAGGTGGAGTTATCTATTGATATAGTTACATGAGTTTCACCGGTATCCATTCCTCTTTATAAGATGGCTATGATGGATTTTCAAGAGTTCAAGAGGTATCTATAAGATTTAGAGTCAAATGGATTCATCTGACCCAACTATTCTCTATGGGGTTCTACATTCCTTTTTTTAAAGGAACATGGAACCCTCTGGCTATGTGTAGATTATCGGAAGCTAAATCAAATGATGGTAAACAACTGGTATCCTCTTCCATGGATAGATAATCTCTTTGAATAAATCTTGGGAGCTTGGGTTTTCTCAAAGATTGATTTGATATATGGTTATCATCAGGTGTGTGTTAGACCATCAAACACGCCTTGTGTAGACTTTCGAAGTAGGTATGGTTTGTATCAGTATTTCGTTATGTCATTAGGTCTCACGAACGCTCCATCAGTATTCATGGAATTGATGAACTGAGTATTCCACCCTTACCTTGACTCACTTATAGTGATTTTTATGGATGATATATTGGTGTATTCTTATAATTGACAAGACCATGATGAACGTCTTCAGATCTTTTTGAATACATTGAGAGAGCATCAATTGTATTTTAATCTCAGAAAGTTCCACTCTTGGATGGGTCAGATTCACTTCCTAGGTCACGTCATCTCGGAGATAAGAGTTTCAGTGGACCTAGAGAAGGTGAGAGTCATAGTTTCCTAGGATAATCCCAATAAATTTTTTGAGGTGTGGAGTTTCTTAAGGCTATATGGTTACTAAAAACAATTCATGAAAGACTTCTCATGCTTAGATGAACCACTGATGGGCCTGGATAAGAAGGGTGTAAATTATGTATGGATAGATTCCAATGATATGACCTTTGAATATTTAAAAGGTAGATTTAATTCATTGATGATACAAAATTTTATAGATCTATGAAATAGTTACTCTATGTATTTTGATGCATTAGTTATCGTACTAGGAGTAGTTCTTATTTCGGGTGATAGAGTCGTAGTGTATGGGTCTCGGCAGTTAAATCCACATGAGAGGAATTACCTGAAGCATGAACTCGAGCTATCTGCAGTTGTTAATTCATTGCATTATTATAGATATTATCTACAGGGAGAACATTTCGTGGTGTACACAAACCATAAAATCCTCAAGTATATATATACACAGCGTGATCTGAATCCAAGGTAGAGAAGGTGGGTGGAATACTTGTATTATTTAGATTTTGAGCATGTCTACATGCCTTGTAAAGGTAATGTAGTAGTTGATTCACTAATCAAGAAGAATTGGATACAGTTAGTGCATCAGACCAGTAGTGAGTGAAATCTTATGGCGTTGTTCTTTGAGGTGAACGTGGAGGTTCATAACAGTCCGGGACAGACATACCTTTCTTCTTTACCTATTACCTATACACTTATGGATATAGTAAGAATGAGGCATATATTATACCCATAAGGCCTAGTCTTATGAGAGATTTTAGCAGGTGAGGACCCTCCTTCTAGATGGACCATAGGCAATGATGAGATCCTACAATTATATGGTCACATATGGGTTTCAGAAGACATGTGTGAGGTGATGATGTGGGATTTTCATGCTTCAACTTGGGAAGTGCATCCTGGTGTCACCAGGATGTATTGGGATTTACATCGACAGTATTAGTGGCCATGTATGAAAAAATATGTAGCTAGTTTTATCCTAAGATGTTCCACCTTTTAGTAGGTGAAGGCATCACACCCGTGATAAGATAGTATTTTATAGTAGCTATCTATTATTGAGTAGAAATGGAATGATGTCGTGATGGATTTCATGATAGTATTACAGAGGTTTCCTCAATGTAATGATTTAATATTGGTTTCTTTGACACGCATGTGAAGGTTTCTCACTTATTACTTACTTAGGAGACCTTCAATGTTGATGAGCTTGGTATATTGTACATCGGATAGATAGTATGACTACATGGGTTTTTGCGTACTATTGTTTCAGATCAGGACATCTATATTACTTCATAATTCTAGAAAGGGACATAAAGAGAATTGGGTACAAAGGTTCTTCTGATCATGGCTTACCACCCATAGACAATGGTCAGACAGAGTGCGCGATTCAGGTGCTTGAGGACATTCTACCGGCATGAAACCTAGATTTTTGGTCTCTTGGGAGAGGCATATACTCCTATTTGAATTCACCTTAAATAATATCTTTTAGGATACTATTTAGATGGATACATATGATTCTTTATATGGTAGGCTATATCAATCACCCTTGTGTTGGTTAGAGTCATGAGAGGCAGTTATGCTTGGACCTTGTCTTGTTCAGGAGACTACAGAGAAGGTGCAGATGATAAGAAAGTGGATACCTACAACATAGTCTCATCAAAAATCATATGTTGATCACCATAAAAGACCTCTATATTTTGAGGTTGAGGATTAGGTTTTATTACATGCTTCACTGAGGTTGGGACACAAGAGGATCAGGCGATATGGTAAGCTTTTTCTGAGATATGTCAGGACATTCGAGATTCTGGAGAGAGTCGAGCCAGTTGTCTATCGGTTGTAGTTACCTCATAGGTGTTGGGATATGCACAACTTCTTCCACGTTCTCATATGTGAAGTTACTATTCAGACATGTCATATTCCTTTCATCCCAAGGAGCTTGAGTTATAGGAGGATGTGTCCTTTTAGGGGCACCCCTTATGTATGTGGATCATAGCATGAAGGTTCTCTAAGGTCAGTTGGTTACTCTAGTACAGGTGTTGTGGTAGAACGGATGAGTGTGGGACAAGACTTGGGAGTGAGAGGTTGATGTAAGATCATAGTGGCTTGAATTCTTCACGGATCATTCTTCACCAAACTTAGATGGGAAATTCGGGGAAGAATTGATTTAAGGGGGGTAGTTTGTAAGAACCTGGTACTTCCTTGAGGTATAGATCTTGTGTTTTGAATTTTTTTTCTTAGTTTAAATGTTTAATTATGTACTTATGTGGAATCCCTCTTTAACTAGTATAGGTATAAAGGGTTTTTGGTGATCTTTTTAATACTGAAACTAGTTTTTATGGTGATTTTGGCCTGGCGCACGGTTAGTACAAACTGGTTTGGGCAGGCCGTGTGGTTTTTACAAACCATTTGAGGATGGACAGTGGGGGTCTAAAAGCCACAAATTTTGAGGAAACATGAAAGAGGATCCACATGATCATGTGTCTAGGTCTTTAGTTTTTACATATTTTGAATGTGACTCTTTGCACAGTATCTACACAGTTTTTAAAATGTGCGGGTAAACCGTGTGCCCTAAGGCAATAGGAAGCCATGCATGGTCGGTATAAGGTTAGAAAAATTGTGTTCCTAAACCATGTGACCCTATTTATTTTGAGATTTTTAATAATTTTAATTAAATTAAAATTATATTTTAAACCTAAATTAGGTTTCACCCCCATGCACAGCTGCTCACGCCCTTTGGAGATCCACTTTGGTGCCTAGGGTGTTTTTTGAGAGATATCTTCCTTATAAGATTAGATTTGAATGTATTATATCTCATCAGATCTGTAATTATAAGGCCTTAATTATGTTTTAGAGGTTCTAATTTCTTCTGGATATTGACTAGGTTGTTTGTATTTAGGATCATATGCCATATTTTCATGTTATTTATTTGTTTTTTAGATTTCCTCTCATCTAGGTCAAATCAAGGGATGATATTGAATGATTTATCTAGCATAGACCTAAGGTTGGTGGTATCATGACTTTCGCAAAAAATTTAGGCCATTTATATATTCCACCAAATTGTACACCCAATTTTTAGGTGTTTCATATAATGAAATTAAATTACTAGTATTTATAGCCATGTTTTATGTGATTTTAGATCCTTGATGAAGTTTTTTTTATGTTTAATACCTTCAATTTAATGCACCCCTTTGGGTGTTGTTTATTAAATAGTCATTTGCTGGCTATTGGCCTTAGACACCCTTGGTTTTTCCTTTTCCTCTTAACATGGGATGTTTAAATGGAATTGATAATGGGGATAAAATTGTCAATTGATGAGTTGTGTAATGAATGGTGAATTAAATGGATTGAATGGGAAGGGATGAGTGATAATTATCCTTGGCCCTTATCTTTGTTTATCATTTTATGATTGAGATTCTTTTAAAGTGAATTTCCCATGTGATTTATATAGAGACCATGTTATGTAATGGTTTTTTTAAGCTTAATGACTTGTTATAATGTTATTATCACGTGATTTAAATGATATCCAATCCACGTAATAGATTCTTATTCATGAAATGACTATTATATTGAAAATTCTCATGGGACTAATTGAAAGTCCAAGAATTATGACGTTGTCCAATGCTTGAGCCACCTTTTGAGGTGAGATATATTTGGATATCATTGATTTTGACCTCAACATGTTAAATCAAATTGAATGAATGATATTGGAATTGATAAAATAGTTAATAGCTTTGGGTGATACATTGATTCAAAATAGAATTCCACAAACAGAATCAATTATTGTGAACCATGTTTATGCCATGGGTGACACATGGATCCAAATAAAGGATTCCATGGACAGACTCTTAGGGATTGACTTATATGTAAAGTGATTGATAAAATACTATTTTGGAAAATATTTTATTGATAATAAATGATATAATTTCTTCACATTGTGCTAAATATATTCATTTATGAAATATTTGGGATTAGATCATTCATTTGAAAATTTGATGAAAATTCCAGTTTTTCCCTTTTAAAATGTATTGTAGTATTTTGAAGCTAAATATTTTAATATTTATTATTTGAACATAATACTTTGAAAAATTGTTCCTGATTTAATTTTCTACAACTTTTATTTAGGGAACTAGAACTAAAGAGTTCATTTTGATGTAATAAATGGGTCATTCAGTCAATGATGGGCTGGACTCGGTAGAATGGACATGGGTTCTGTATTTGGGCCATAACTTCTTCATCCGTGATTGGATAAGGCCCCAATTTTTAGAGGATATACATGATGCATTTTCTCACGGATCATCCTTCTTAAAGGACTACTGATTCACGTGTTTTTGTGGTCAAATGAGTGGTGAAAGTTGGCATAAAATATTTGTCCGAAATTCCTCATTCACACTTGAAACCACTTTAAACCTAGCCTCCCCACCACTCTATAAATTGGTATTTTTCTCATTTTTTAGGGTTAGGACGTGCATTGGGATGTTTAAGGAAGAAGAGAAGATTTTTCACTCCAATTATCCAACCATTTTAAGAGGGTTATCTCTTGAATCAATGATCCCCTCATCAAGCCTTCCTCTTCTCCTTCTTCTTCTTCATGTTGTAATGCTTTTCTTATTTCAATAAACTCTTATTTGTCTTCCATTTATTATGTTATTTTCAATTTTAATCTTCTCTTAATCTTCCTATTTGGGTTTTAAATCAATAGTGGAAATGAGATTGGGTTATACCCTTTCTAAACCGTTTCATATGTGAAACGTTTCTACGATGACTACACCGCTCATGGAAGAGTAGTTTTTTTTATCTAATCGATCTAATTATCACCTCCTTCATTCATTTATTTTAAATAAATGAGATACTATAATTCTAATAATATGGTCTATTAACTGAGTTTTAATTTAATTGAAATTAAGCAAACAATTGAACAATTTACACAAAAACATGCGAGGTCGAGATTTTGTATAAATTATGAGAGTGCAAACTTAATCTGTGAGACCAAGTCACACGGGATAAATTTCTAGAGTTCAAATATCATCCCTAAACTCAATTAATCCTCATTTACAGAGTGGATTTGTGCCCTAATTAACCACTAGCCATAATCTAGACTTAGAACATTAATCAAATCAGGGTGCTACGATTGCATGTTCCGAAACTAACCTAGGATTTAATTCATTTCATCTTTGTGGTTAAGTTAACTCCTATAGGGTTAGAGGGTTAACAAATTAGGGGATAATAATTAATTGGATGTTAATTTAAATGATAATTATTAATAAGTAAATAAAGAGGTAGAGTTAGATTGATTAAGTCTTTTAAATATTTTCTAAAAAACATCTTCTTGTTGTGTCATTTTAATCAAAACTCATTTCAAAACAAAAAACAAAAAAAAATACTATCTTTTTCTAGAAAACTTATTATAGATTTATAAACTATAACCAACTCCCATCCTTTCAAGTAGTGTTTTCATTATTTTTTAGTTTATTTTTATAATACCTCTAAAAAGTTGTTTTAATTCACTTCCTCCTTTGAGAGACAACCTTGGTCAGCCACTCAGGTGCACCTAAGTACCCCAAAATCACACTGATCATTTAAGGGCGCCCATGATAGTGTTCTTTCAAATTGGAACCATTTCCGGGGAGGCAAGTAATTTATTCAACCATTTAGAGTAATTTCTTTTATTTTTCATTTTATTACTTTCTTCACCTCTCTTTTTCATCTTTCCCCTTTCTCAAGTTTTCATTTTTTTTCATCCTCTTCTTTTCTTTTTGGACCATCAACTCAAACTTCTCATTTTTCTTATGGTCCACTTTTCCTATTTTCATTTTTTGATTTATTACAAAAACTAATCCCGAGGATCTCTTAGATCTTGACCCTGAGATTGAACATAGCCTTCGAGCTCAAATCAGGCAGTCTCAGTCTATAGGAAGTTTCAATATTCAACCAGTTGGTGAGTTCCTCTCTTATATAAACATTGAAATTGAAAGAAATTCAAATTCAAACATAAAAGAAGAACCAATGGCTGGAAATAATAAAAATGAGCTAAATAGAACCATTCAAGAATTGGTTGCACCTGATATTAATTATCAACCAAATTGTATTGCATACCCAAATCTCGAATCGGACTTTGAACTAAAATATGGGTTAATTCACTTACTTCCAAAGTTTCATGGCCGCTCTGGTGAGGATCCCAATAAACATTTGAAAGAATTTAATGTGGTTTGCTCAGCCCTAAAACTGAGAAATGTATCTAAAGATCAAATCAAATTAAGAGCATTCCCATTTTCACTTGATGAAGCTACAAAGGATTGGATGTACTATTTACCACCTAAAGATGTAACATGTTGGAACGATTTGAAATGTCTTTTCATGAAGAGATTTTTTCCATAATCGAGGACCACTTCCATTCATAAGGAGATCTCGGGGATCAAGAAAGCACAAGGGGCGTCAATGTATGAGTACTGGGAGTGATTCAAGAAGTTGTGTGCAAGCTGTCCACATCACCAAATCAGTGAGAAACTCCTCATTCAGTACTTCTATGAAGGACTCACACCTATGGAGAAGAGCATGGTGGATGCCACAGCAGGAGGGGCATTGGTGGACAAGACACCAATAGTCGCACGTGCATTGATCAACAAGATAACCCAAAACTCCCAACAATTTGGCGATAGAGGTACACCACATGTCAGGGGAGTACATCAGGTAAGTCCGTCTATTGAAATTCATTTGATTGATACCAAGTTGGAAGAATTGACCACTATGGTGAGGAATATTGCTTTGTCTCAAAATACATCCCAACCCACTCCTTCAAGTCCTTGTAGCATTTGTACTGAGAAAAGCCACCCAACTGACTGTTTCCCCCAACTACAAGAAACAGAAGATTGTGCAGCAGTATTCCCTGGGAGACCATATCAGCAACAATAACAACCACATCCCCAAAAGAAGTATAACTCCTTTTCACCAACATTCAACCAAGGGTGGAAGGATCAATCAAACATGAGGTATAGATCTAGGCAACAAAAAAGGACCCCTTTTCAACCAAACTTCCAGCATCCTCCACCTTACCCACAGGGTTTCCAACAACCCCAAATGAGATTCGAAGCTCAAACATCAACAATTCAGCAACAAGGGAATCTAAAACAAAAGGTAGACACTAACACTGATGATCTTTTGAAACAAATTGTTCTTAATCAACAGAATGAGATGAAGAGTCAAGGTTCGGAGTTGAGGGAGTTGAATACTCAAATGATCTAGATTGCCACTGCCCTCCACGAACTGGTAAGTAAGAATTCTGGAAATCTTCATTCCCAACCTACTCCAAATAAAAATGGTAATGTCAATGCCATTACATTGAGAAGTGGGAAGCAAACAACTGATTCTTCTCAACCTATCATTCCATCGGGATTCACCTCAACTCTGGAAAAGCCCCATTCCATAACAACTGATGAGCAACCTAAAGGGAAAGATAAAGGTAAGAAAAAAATTGATGATGTTCCTCCTAAACCTCTTCTATTTCCAAATAAGGTTGTTCAAACCAAGAATATGGCTGAAGAGGTGATGAAAAAAGAGTTTTTGGACACATTCAAACGTGTTGAGATCAACATCCCTCTACTTGAATCCATCAAACAAATCCCAAGGTATGCCAAATTTTTAAAAGAACTCTGCACCAATCTAAGAGGGATCAAGGGAAATGATAGGATCAACCTTGGAAGGAATGTCTCAGCACTCATTACACCAACTCTAGCAATTCCAAAAAAGTGTAGGGATCCCAGGAAATTCACCATCCCATGTACCATATAGGAGTTTCACTTCTCTGATTCTCTTTGTGATTTAGGAGCTTCAATAAATGTGATGCCTCACTCTGTATTATCTTCTTTAAAGGTTGGTGAGTTGAAGCCGATGAGAGTAGTGGTGCAATTGGAAAATAGAGCTATGGTATATCCATCGGGAATCCTTGAGGATGTACTTGTCTAGGTAAGAGACATGATCTTTCTAGTAGACTTCTATGTGCTCAAAATGGAGGATGATCAGGTAAGTTCTTGTGCTCCCATTATCTTAGGTAGACCCTTCCTCAAAAATGAAAAACTTTCCTAAATGTTCATGAGGGTACACTTTCCATGGATTCTGGAGATGAAGTTGTAATTTTTAATGTTACGGACTTGATAAAGTATCCCTATGAGGACCATTCTACTTTTTTTATCTCCCATTTTGAACCACCAAGTAAAAACTCCACTGATTTTGATTGTCCTATGCTTTGGGATATTATGAGTATTATTTCAAGTTTGATGTCTAAGAGTACTTCCACACCTTTTTTGATGGAAAAACCTCTCTCGGATTTGATTTTAATGTGGATTCAAATTCTGATCATATAAACTCTGATTATGACATGATTGTTGAGTATGATGATGGATTTGACGCATTATTTTCTAATTTTGATGATTTTTATTATGATATTAATGTTCATTGTGCAGATATGTCTGTTGCATCAATTTTTCCATCAATACATTACCCCCTACATTGGTACTCAAACTATTTCCCCCAAATCTTAAATATGCATACTTGATGTGTGGTGATAGATTACCTATTATCATTTATAAGAATCTCTCTTTTGAACATGAAGAAAAACTTTTGAATCTTTTGAGATATAACATTAATGAAATTTGTTGGACATTGGCAGAAATATCAAATATTAGCCCCACCATTTTCAAGCATAGGATTCTCTGGGAGGATGGGGATAAACTGATTATGCATCTATAAAGGAGACTTAATCCAACACTTTTGTAAGTTGTCAAGAAAGAAGTTGAAAAATTACTTGAGGCAGGTATCATTTACCCTATTTCTGACTCACAATAGGTTAGCCATGTCCAGGTTGTACCAAAGAAAACTGGTTTCACTGTCATAAAAAATGAAAATGATGAGTTAGTTCTTGTGAGAGTACAAAATAGTTGGCGAGTGTGTATTGATTATAGGAAAGTAAATCAATCCACTCGTAAGAACCATTTCCCACTTCCATTCATTGACCAGATGCTTGAGATACTTTTAGGAAGGACACATTATTGCTTCTTGGATGGTTTCTCTGGCTATTTTCCAGTTCCCATTGCAGCATAGGACCAGAAGAAGACGACATTCACCTGCCCATTCAGAACATTTGCTTACCGAAGGATGCCATTTGGACTTTGCAATGCCCCAGGTACCTTCCATAGATTCATGGTGAGTATTTTCTCAGATTTCATTGAGACCTGCATGGAGGTATTTATGGATGATTTTACAGTTTATGGATCCTCATTTTATGAATGTCTCTCTAGTTTGGGTGATGTGTTGCATCATTGTATTGGGAAAAATATGGTCTTGAATTTTGAAAAATGTCATTTCATGGTCGAAAAGGGAATTGTCTTAGGTCATATAGTCTCACAAAATGGCATTGAAGTTGATAAATCTAAGGTAGACATTATTTCATCCCTTCCATATCCTACATGTGTGTGTGATGTTCGATCATTCCTTAGACATGATGGATTTTATCGACGTTTCATCGGAGATTTTAGTAAGATCGCTCTACCATTATCTCAATTGCTTCAAAAATATATTGAATTCAATTTTGATGATTCATGCAGGGTATCATTTGATGAGCTAAATAAGTGTCTGACCACTCCACCGATCATACAGCCCCCGCGGTGGGACCTTCCATTTGAGCTTATGTGTGATGCCTCCAAATTTGCGGTTGGAGCTGCCTTATCTCAGAGGGTGGAGGGACGTTCACATGTGATTCCATATGCATCGAGGACGTTGGATTCTTCCCAATCAAACTACACCATAGCAGAAAAGGAGTTTCTTGCTGTTATATTTTCTTTAGATAAATTTCGTTCATATTTATTGGGATCTAAAGTAGTTTTTTTTCTGACCATGCAGCTTTGAGGTAGCTCCTAAAGAAGTCAGATGCAAAGCCACGACTTATCTATTGGATGCTACTTCTTCAAGAGTTTGACATCAAGATAAAGTACAATAAGGGGTCAGAGGATTTGGTGGCAGACCACATGAGTAGGCTTACTCACACACCAGAGGGTGACACCTTGGACCAGGTACCACTTCGGGACACTTTCCCCGATGATCATCCCTATACTATATCAATTATGCATCCTTGGTATGATGATTTAGTTAATTACACTGTTTACACTGAAATCCTAGAAAATTTGAAGAACCATCAAGTCCAAAAATTAAAAAGTGAGTTTAGGTTTTATGTGTGGGATGATCCTTACCTCTAGCGCATGTATAGTGACCAAGTCATTGGTAGGTGTGTTCCCGATCATGAGTTGAGTCATTTTTCCATTTTTTTCATACACTTTCTTGTGGTGGACACTTTGGACCCCAACATACTATTAGAAAGGTCGTATACTCTGGATTATATTAGCCTAGATTATTCCATGATTCCCGTGTGTTTTGTAAGTCATGCTCTCATTTCCAACACACTGGAAACATTTCAAGGAGACGCAAGATGCCCCAACAACTCATTTTATTCTGTGAGATTTTTGATGTTTGGGGAATTGATTTTATGGGCCCTTTTCCTAGTTCATTTGGTTTCTTGTATATCATTGTTGTTGTCAATTATGTGAGTAAATGGGTGGAGGCCAAGGCTACCAGGACTGATGATTCTCATGTTGTAGTGGATTTTTTCAAGGCTCAAATTTTCTTGTAGGTTTGGAGTACCAAAGGCCATCCTCAGTGACCAAGGGACACACTTTTGAAATAGGAATTTTTCTTCCCTACTTTGAAAATGTGGGGTGACACACAAAACATCAACACCATACCACCCCCAAACAAATGGCCAGGCTGAGGTTTTAAATCACGAGATGAAACAAATCTTGGAGAAAACTATGCAGCCAAATTGGAAGGATTGGATCAAGCACTTGGATGATTTGTTATGGGATTATAGGATAGCATACAAGACCCCCATTGGTATGTCCCCATTTCAGATTGTTTTTAGTAAAGCATGTCATCTTCCAATGGAAGTCGAGCATCGGGCATATTGGGACATAAAGAAATGAAACATGGATTTGGCCCAAGCTGGAATTCAAAGGAAGTTGAAAATTCAAGAGCTTGAGCAGATTTGACTGTCTTCATATGAGAACTCAAGTCTCTACAAGAAAATATCAAAAGCATTTCATGATAAAATGATCCAAAAAAGGGAGTTTCTTGTTTGAGAGAAAGTCCTACTCTATAGTTCACGACTGAAGTTGATGTCTGGTAAGTTGCATTCTTGATGGTTAGGTCCTTATGTTGTGTCTAATGTTTTTCCTTATGGTGCAGTGGAGATCACACAAGAGGACAATAGAAGGAGATTTACAGTCAATGGGCAATGTCTGAAGAAATACATCAAGGTACTTCCTACCGATGCAGTTGATTTCATCAAATTGCAGGACCCCATCATCACTTGAGAATATCAGGCTATTCCTAACCCTTTCAATTTTATATTACTTGTCCTAAATAAAATTATGCATTTCATGTGCACATATCATATCATGGGTTCACATTGAGTACAATGCAATATTTTAAGTGTGGGGTGGGAACCTTTATAGTTTAGGATTTTCATTTTTTGTTTGTTTAAAAAAATTGTGTGTTTTCAAAAAAGTCGTGTGTTTCTTTATCATTTTGTGTGTGTATTGTTTTTAAAAAAATTGACCAGAAATGATTATCATTTTCATTTTTGAAACTTGTGTCAATGAGTAAACAAATTTATTCCATGAAACTGGCCTTAAATGAATGCTGAAAATGAATTTTTTTCAAGTTCAATTCTTTGGGAATTTCATGACAAGTACTCTGATTTTTTAATCCCATGCCACATATCACTATCTTTATCTTTGAAATTACTTTACTATGAGGCTTCTGAACCAATTTTTGTCATATTCTTTTCATTCACCTCACTTCTTGAGAGAACCAAACTATTCTTGATTTAACCAGAATTTGATATATTCCTTTCAAAACTTGAGGGTTTGAGATACATGTGTTTTTAAATGATTGAGGCATTTCTTTGGTTTTAAAGCTCCCTTTTCAAAATTATCCTTTTTATTCTAGCCAAACTTTTTCATTTAATCCTTGTAACCTATAGAACCCGTGAACATCCTATTAGGTTAGCCACATTACAAGCCAATTTTCTCTATCCAACCTGATCTTGAAGTGAAATTGCATAATCTAGTTAAACTTAAGTGTGGGGGAAGGTGTATTTGTGTTGTGATGACTCAATTGGTGATATTTTGGGAGGAACATAAAATTATAAAGAAATGATCTTGCTTTGAAAAAAAACATTCTGTTGAAAGCTGTTCCTTTTTGGAGCTTTCATGATTAGTGAAGTTGTGCCTTTCTTGACCTTCTAATGGAGGAAGAAAGTTGTGCCTTTTCTGGTGCTTTCAAGAAAAATATTGTTTGAGAAGATTGGAATTTTTTCTACTGAAATAATTATGGGTGCTAAATTTCATTGATTTTTCATAATAATGGAGATGAATTTCTACTGTGGTGAGTGAGTAGGATACCATACTTGAGTGAAAACTCGAATAATGTTATTTCACTTCAAAAAGAGCCAAGCCCTCCTCATTCAGCCTCAGAATTTTTCAACATCTAAATCCTAAAAATCGAAAGCCACAGAACAACCCTGAAAATTAATCATGATAAACATATGTCCTTGACTCACATCAGGTGGAGATGTAGGAATTTATCAAGCCTATGGTGACCCTTGTATGAGTTTGGATGAGAAATACATTGCTAAAAAATTGACATTTATGTGATGAGTGAAAATGAATGTTAGGTAAGTGTTTTGTGTGAATTGGAGGATAAATTAAGTAGAAATATATTGAATGATCTTAAATGAATAACTTGAAATAATAGTTTATAGATGAGGCATGATATCTTTTTTTTCTTGGTATGAAATTGGTGGATCTCATTGATATGTGTTTTAAATTTTCTTTGATTTTCTTTTGAGGTTTACTTTTCCAAGAGTCCAAGTGCCAAGAATGGGGGAGTTGATAAAAAACTATTTTTTTGAATATTTTATTGATAATAAATGATATAATTTCCTCACATTATGCTAAATATATTCATTTATGAAATATTTGGGATTAGATCATTCATTTTAAAATTTGATGAAAATTCCAGTTTTACCCTTTTAAAATGTAATGTAGTATTTTGAAGATAAATGTTTTAATATTTATTATTTGAACTTAATATTTTATAACAGTGTTCCTAACTTAATTTCCTACAAATTTTATTCAGGACATTAGAGCTAACGAGTGCATTTGGATAGAGTAAATGGTCCATTAATTCAATGGTGGGATGGACTCGACATAATAGACATAGGTTCTGTATTTGGGTCATAACTTCTTTATTTGTGCTTGTATCAGGGCCAAATTTTGAGAGAAGCTACACAATTCATTTTCTCGAGGATCATCCTTCTGGAAGGACAGCTAATTCACGCGTTTTGGTGGCCAAATGGTCGGTGAAATTTGGAATAAAATATTTGGATGAGATTCCCTATTCACACTTGAAACCACTTTGAAACTAGCCTTCCCACCAATCTATAAATTGGTGTTTGTATCATTTGGTGGGGTTGGGAAGTGAATTGGGAAGTTTAAGGCAGAATAGAATAGGTTTAACTCAAATTATCCAACCATTTTAAGAGGGGTAGCTCTTGAAGTAAGGATCCCATCATCAAGCCTTCCTCTTCTCATTCTTCTTCTTCATGTTGTAATGCTTTTCTTCTTTCAATAAACTCATAGTTTGTATTCCATTTATTCTGTTATTTTCAATTTTCTTCTTCTCTTAATCTTCCTATTTAGGTTGGAAATCAAGAGTGGAAATGAGATTGCGATATACCCTTTCTAAACCATTGTAAATGCGAAACGTTTCTATGATGACTACACCACTCATGGAAGAGTAGTTTTTTTATGTAATCGAACTAATTCTCACCTCCTTCATTAATTTATTTTGAATCAATGAGATAATATAATTATAATAATATGTTCTATTAATTGAGATTTAATTTAAATTAAATTAAGAAAGAAATTGAACAATTTACACAAAAACATGTGAGGTCGAGATTTTGTGTAAATTCAATTTGTCACGACCCGTCCTCGGGGCCCGTGCCGTGACTACCCCAAGCCCGCCTTCCATAGGCCAGGGGCTGGCGACTAGCACCAAAGGCGTAAAATCCCGATAACTGGGAAGGCATTGCCTTTATAAAGAAAACAAGCACCACAGAGTACAAGCGGAAGTAAAACACTAAGTACAAAAGAAGAGCTGAAAAGTAAAAGGGGCCGGAAATACAAGCCCAACTGTAAAGTACAACTCGAAAGGGAAAACAGCGACTGAAAAGTAAAGCTGCTACGCTGAGATGTCCACTGGAAATCCCACCTGAAGGGTGGGTACAGATAGCTCCTCTGCTCCTCGGGTCCCGCCATCCGCTCTGAGTATGTCCCGCCCAGTGGTCCACCTCCGGGTACCGCCTCGTCGTATAGTCCACCTCCAGGTACCGTCCAGTCCTCGAACCTTCGGCTTCTGTCAGAACTGTCCGTCGTCTGCAACCAACACAACGAGGTGCGGGCATAGCCCGTGCAGGGGTGAGTATAACGATACTCAGTAGGGACCCCGAGACCCTCAGCGGACGGAGCGCCTGGTAGTTGGCAGCAGACAATTTCTAGAGTTCAAATATCATCCCTAAACTCAATTAATCCTCATTTACAGAGTGAATTTTTGCCCTAATTAACCACTGACCATAAGCTAGACTTATAACATTAATCAAAGAAGGTTGCTACGATTGAATGTTCTGAAACTAACCTAGGGCTTAATTCATTTCATCTTTGTGGTTAAGCTAACTCTCGTAGGGTTCGAGGGTTAAAAAATTAAGGGATCATATTTAATTGGATGTTAATTTAAATGATAATGATTAATAATTAAATGAAGAGGTAGATTTATATTGATTATGTCTTTTAAATATCATCTAAAAAACATCTTTTTGTTGTGTCATTTTAATCGAAACTCAATTCAAAACTAAAAACAAAAAAAATGCATTCTTCTTCCAGCAAAATTCTTATAGATTTATAAACTATAACCAAACCCCATAATTTCAAGTAGTGTTTTCATTATCTTTTATTTTATTTTTAGAATACCTCAAAAAAAAATTTTTAATTCACTTCCTCCTTTGAGAGACGACCTTAGTCAGCCACTCAGTTGCACCTAAGTACCCCAAAAATCACACTAATCATTTGAGGGAACCCACGATAGTGCTCTTTCAGTGATACATGGATCCAAATAAAGGATTTCATTGATGGAATCCTAAAGTTATTTGACCTTATATTTCATGAGTGATACTTGGAGAATCCTTAGAAGACCGCCACGAATGGAATCATATGGGATATACATTATAAAAAATCAAGAGTGATACCGAGTTCCTGAGAGGTTCTCCAAGGATGGGATTGTAGGGTGTTGGTTGAAATTTCACCTAGAGAATTACTTGAATTCCACCTTAGAAATGTCATGGATGGGTTCTGGTTCTAAACTGAATGATAAATGGAAATACTATTTGTACACATCTGCCAAGCCAAAGAACAATATTGGATTATATCTTGTCTTATATCTTTTAGATGACCTGTGGAGGCATATCTCATGCTAATGACTATATGGGGGGTTTCGGGCTTGTACTATATCTCAAGAATTATAAAATTCATTTAATTTGAATTGTTAAATGTTTTGAATAAATGGAATGGACTTAAATGAGATCCTATTTTTAAAGGTTGTTTACTTTTGATTACTTCCATTATTTATTGTTATACTATCTCCAAACATGTTATTTATATGCACTGACTGATTGGAATAGAACTTGGGTGGTTGCCTACTGGGATTATATCTCACACTCTATTTGGGTCACCTTTTTAGACCCAAAACAGAATATATGATTGTAGGTAATTATTAGGGAATGTTCCCTCATACAAGTAAGTGATAGATGCTTAGGAGAAGGAGAGAATGGGACCAAGATGAGGTTTTCAATGCTACTAGGATAATTTTTTCTCTTTTTGTAGTTTTTTTATATGGATTGTAAAACAACCTTGTATACATGTTTTGGATATTTTTTTAGAGTCACGTGATATGTAACATCATTTTTATATGAGATGACTTCTTGTTTGGTTATATATCAGTTTTCCACTATTTACTTCTATTATCTATTTGTATTATCACTTTAAATAATTTTATTATATTTTCCACTATGATACACTATGTTATTGAGGGAATAGTAACCCCACAGACTCACCTAGGGCCTCACTACTAGTTGGAAACCTCTAGCATTTGGGGAGATGTGCTTGAGGTCATGTGGACCACCGGGCTCAGGGAACTGTAGAGTGGAATATAGGTCTAGTATATTACATAAAGAGGAAGTATATGCACCATTTAAAATAAATTAGGTGCATAAAAGACCATGTGTCGCAAAGAATGTAGTTTTGAGATGAAACCCTTAAATCAAGTCTAGACATATCATTTATTTCCTTTATATCCTATATAATAAATTTATACCAATTAATTTTTTTAAAAAAAATTTATAGTTTTATTCCATTATACATAAAATATTTACTTAATTTATTTTAATTGCATATTTAATTACTTATTTTTTATGTCTACATCGAGTGTTTTGGGCATGCTTAGTTCATAATTTTAAAACGGCATCAGTGTGTAGACTGTGGTCAAAGGGGTCATTATTCCATTATCTCCAGAATAATAATAATTAAATAACTATCATTTTTATATATCAATGATACTTTTAAAACCAACCATGAAACATGGTGATGAAAAATTAATTATGTTACAATCATGGAGATGGTAGGTCATACATATGCGTGACTAACATTACTATTTTTCAACGATCATGATGGAAAGAAGGGAAGTATTATTTTATATTTCTAGAATGATAATTATATCATAAATATTTTATCATTTCTTTAAATACACCTATATAACCATCCATGTGATGTAATAATAAAAATAAAATCGCATCACCAAGCAAGGTGGTAGTCTGTCGTACACACAAATGATGTTTTCATTTTTTAATAGATGGTATGGTAAGGTGGTATGTGATATTTTATCATTCCAGAAATATTAATATATATGGAATATCATAAATAAAAATTAAAACCATAATCATAAATATTCATGAGTGACAATGATGGAAAACAAATTACATTGGTTCCTGTGGCGTTAGTCCTCCATACACACATATGAAAATTTCATTTCCCATTTGATGGAAGAGGAGATAGAAAAATGTTACTCCATAAACATAATAAAATATTTCTATATTTGATATGATGGAGTTATTAAATTGTAATTATTAAAACCTAATGAAATTTGTAGAAGAAGAATTAAAAAAATAATGAGCTCAGTGAAGATGACTACCTTCACTTAGAAGAACCTCCCTTGGATATCTTATTAAGGACCCTAAGGTTGGTCTTTTGGGAACGTAAGATTTTATATAATGTTTCTAAGTACTATTGGGAGAAATTTTGTTAGGGTTTTTTATAGAAAAATTTCTTGAGATGTGTGAATAATTTAGGGGATGGGGTACCTTTTTATAATTGAGGAGGAGAGTCATTTTTGTAAATACCCAAAACTATTTGATAATGGGAAATCATCCTTCGGCCAAGTTCCTAAAAAATCAACAAATAAAGGAGTTTAGGATTTAAAATACCAATTAGAACTTCCATAACTAAAAATAACTTTGTTTTAAACATGTTATCTTCTTTACATATAAGGTTAATCACTTTTACCATTTTAATGTTTTTAACCACGATAACTAGTTTTTGTCTATTTTTACTATTCATCATAACCAAAAGTTAATTTAAATTTACTATATAATATAAATTATTATAATTTAAAATAAATAAACCTTTATATAAAATTAAATTCATAAAATGTGTATAATTTAATTTAAAATAAAACCCCCAAGCTAGATGAAAACATGGTTTTCTGACAAATACATTCTTCAAGGAAAAGATTATTTTAAATTAACTCTATGATTAGTAAAATTCATTATATAAATTTTAATTCATAAATATAGATTTTTAATATATAAATTTAATTTAAATAATTCCTCATTTAGGTTTTATTTTAATTTATTTAAACAGAGAAGCATTGTGCACTTTAAAACAGTTTTCATAAAAATACATTTTTAAGCCTAAAAATAATTTTATACAAAAATACAGTATAAAGATGATTAAAATATCATTAATTGGATTAAATATAACTAAAACATAATTATATTAATTTTAATTAAAACTAAAATAATAATGGGAATTTTAAATTTCACAATTTTTTAAAAATAAATGACAGTTGATAAAAATAAGTATTTTCACTGTTCATTGAAAAATCAATATTTTATGAAAAATCCAAAAATATCACCCTATGTAAATTTTTATATTATTATTTCAAAAAAATATTCATTTTATAAAATAATATTTATAGAATATTTATAAAAATTTTATAAATTAATTATAATATTATCTCACAAAAATGATAAAAATCATTTCTAAAGGGAACACATTTTTCAGAATAAAATGTCTTTTTTAAAAGATGGATTAAGAAATTATCAAAAAAAATATAGATTAGGACCTTTATATATATATTATAATGTAATATATACTATTCAAGTCCACTAATTTAACAGATATGTTATAACAGTAATATATTTCATGAGTCATTTAAGATTAGTGTTGCGAGTCATATACACTATTGAATATTATGTATTATTTATGAAATACAAGGGTTTTATAAATTTTCTACATTGGGGAATTTCACCAGGAAATATATGTGAATCCTCCTCTAATTTTTTTGATTAGTTCATGGGGAAGGAACCGAGACCCCTCCATTTTCTTCTCAGGCTCGAGTATTTATCAACATCAGTTCTAGCATCAGTCGATTGTAGTGCATTCATATTCTTCAATAAATATTTCTAGTTTTAAATAAATGGATATTAAAACTCATCCTCATAGCTTGAATCTCAAACATTAAATATCTACATATGTTCTTAATATATTCAAACACCCTAATTTCTTCGATCGTATGTAGATTATGGTTTTGATTTCCATTTTTCGAGCTTATATAATCAATTCATTAAACCCAAATTTATCTAGAATCAGGGAGACTATCGAATAATGGTTCTAAGATCAATATCATTGTATTTTAGAGATTTCATTCTAGGTCAAGTATTCCCAATATTTGTTGAATTTTGGGAAGAGTAGTGTTGAGGCCTGTGGTCACTTAAGGTAATAGATATGATCAATTATGAAATGTAGAGCTCATGTTCTCTTGAAAAATTCCAATTATGATTGACTTTAACATAATTTAATAAGTTAAAGGATGAGATCACAGACAATACACTAATCAATGGAAGGGGATCAACATGCAGAAAGTTTAAGGATGGTTGAATGGTCAGCTCATTAGAATAGGTATGGTCAATTGTAGAAGAAATGTTGACATTGTAGTGAATTGATTTTGAGGGATTGTGGTCAGTTATTCATAGTCAATTGGGTGACAATAGGGATTCAGTGTGGATGTTCAAAATATTCATCATGTTGACCAAAAAAAATATTTCTGTAGGTTACATGTGGAATAATCAATTTTCCTATTCTTTACGGTTAGTTTATGGGCATGCTAAGTTGAGTGGTTGAGCTCCCTTCGTGTATTTAGTATGACCCTTTACCAAATTTTAAAATAGTAAAATTCAAAAAAAAATTGAATATAGTCAATTTGAAATGAATTTCAAAAATAATATAAACAATTAAAATATTTTTAAAATTACCCCACAACACATTAAATTCAATTCCAAAATTAATGTTAGATTCTATTTAAAAGAAGTTAAAAATAATTAAAAATAAAAATTGAATACATTTGACAATTTCTTTTTAGATTTGATTGAAATAGTTAAAATTAAAAGTTCATAATGTAATTCCAAATTTATAAAGAAATAAATCAATGTCTTTCAATTAATTCAAAATTTATAAAATATTGAGAAATATAGATTCAACAAATTTAACAATATAATTTCTAAATAAAATTCAAAATTAAATAAAATAATTATGTTACAACATTTGAAATTTATGTATGTCTTGATTAATTTAATAAAAAAATATTAAAAACCACTAAAACTAAAGTTTTAGGCCAATCATTCAATGATGTCTATAATTCTCAAGGTAAAAAGGAAATGTATTAATTACTTAGTTTTTGTATTAACATTTGGGGTAATTATAAAGGAAATTTAATTAAAATTCTTAAAATTTGAGATCCCATAAAACATTCCAAACTAAACCTGGTTAACTCAGTCTTAAGTATATCATAATAAGGTAATCAAAGTGTGAAGGTTCTCATAAATTTTATATTTAAAACCTTAGGTATGGGGATACAATATGAATCATGCACCTTTATTATACTAAAGACATAGTGTATGACACTCTAATGATACACTTGGTGGGTCATCCAACACCCAAAACTCATTTTGTGTCTCATGAACATAATTATTATTTATATCACAATAAATATTTATTAAAATCTTAATATTTCATCAAAAAATATGATATCCTTTGATAAACATCAATTTGGGATAACTAATAGTCATACTTTTAGTGGTATGTTATTAGTTTAGTTCATTAATATATAGAACTAACATGAAAGAATTATCTAGTGGTTATTCTATATTTTATAACATGATATATTTTGTATTCTTAAACTCCTTTAAGAATACTAATAAATATATACATAAGTTCCCATTTAATCGTATATCACATGATATGTAACATCTTGTTACCATCTTTCAGGTACTTATTGACTCTTGTTTTGATTTCCATTTTATTTCGGTGTTTTTTAGGATTTTCGGGGATGGAGAGAATTTTTAAAACAAAATGACCTAAAGTTCAAGGATGTATGTTTTTTTGAATTAATAGAGTCCAGGTATAAATGTGTCAAAGTATTTATATGGAGAAATTTGGTTCAGGGTTTAATTATAAGCCTTAAGGGTGGTTATACAGGGAGATGTTACTAGGAACTGAATATAGAAAGAATTTAGGCCATAAATCCTCATATGACAATGTATATTATTTAGTAAGAACAATCCATGAGAATGGATTATAGAAAAAAATTATTTACAATTTAAAAGGTGAACATACATCATAAATTCATTGCTTGATTAATTTTTAACCTGTGGAGACACCTTTTTTGACGTATATTCAATGTGATAAATTTACACCATAAACCCATGATTTACGACATATATACAGAACACCTAGACATTTTATTTATACTGTACACCTAACCCCATCATCATTTTTTTTGCAGTCCTCCCTCTCAAACCCTAGGGAAATTTTGGGCAATTTTGGTTGATCTCTCTCTTATATATCACTTTTCTTAGTGTAGTTGATTGTCAGTGTGATGGGTTTTCTTCTTTAGGGTATGTGTGATCTCCATATCTCTATTTAGATTTTTTGATATTGTTTTGGTAGTGTATTATACTTCGTTTTTCTATGTTCTAATAACTAGGATGCGATATTGATCAATACGTTTTAGTTTTCCCTTGCGCCTTATCTTTCAGAGGTCAGTCTTCTTCTTTTAAATCTCTTTTTTCAAAGTCGATTAGGTTTCATTTGTTCATGGGGTAGGTTTATATATAAAATGGGTTAACTATTTAATTTCAATACTTTATTTTCAATCAAATTTGGTTATTCATTTTAAATTCATGATTTGACATTGGAATGGTTTATTCAGATGAGATTATTAATTTTATAGGGGTTTTCTTTTAAAATGTTTTTACACACACCAAGTGTTTGGTTAAATGATTTAAATAGTGGATTTGGTTTTTAAATGCGTCTTAAATACCAAAAGTGTAAAGGACTTGATTTTAAAATGTTTTATTAAATTGGAGCATAGTTTTTAAATATATTCTAGAAAAATTAACACATTAGGTAACCTTGGGGGAATCGAGAATAGACTTGTCACACTTTGTGTTTGTAATGACACAAGAGGTTTTATGTCACTTTAGTGTATGTAATGCCACTATAGGTTATATTGGTTGGATTCTCCTTAGGCCTGGATTTGGTATTTTTTATTTCAAGCATTTATACGGATAGGTTATAGAAAAAATGTTATTATTTGACATTTATGATTGGTTTATCCCATGATTGTATATTTCGTGGTTATTTTTTCACAAGATTATCATATGGTGTATCCATGGTTTCTTACCTATTTTCATTATTATATGAAATCTTCCATGATTTGGTGAATATGTTATGATTTTATGAAAACCAATGGAATGTTTTATAAAATGGTTTTAATTTATGAAATTTCTCTTTAAACTGGATTTGTTTTAAAGTTAGAGATAATGCATTCTTGGTATTTGAACTTGTATATATTATTTGGTGGTATTACAATAGGATTTGTGCCCATACCCTAATTTTACTTTTAATCAATTTTAGATGTTGATATACAAGACTCAGGTAAAGGTAAGGGTATTCTATATCATGTAAATTTCTCTTGTCATCACCATCTTCAATGTGGGGTGATTTGATGGTGATAGACAGTAAGATAGAGACTTTTCTATAATTGTCTTGTTTTATCATTCTAGTTTTCTTATTTGGATTAACTTTGTATGTATCATGGATATATTCTTTTACTTCCATGTTGTTCCATGTTGGTTTTCCTTGTTCAGGCTTATCATGATATATGTTTCTCCCTCTTTCTTCGACTTCACCATGTGGGAGACCTTCTTCGGTGACTTGTATAGCTAACCTTGGTTGGTTAATTACAAATTGGTATCATAGACACTTCTTAGCTTGAGGTGTTGTGAAATTTTCTTGTGTTTGGTTCAATTTCTTGGACGACTAAATTTTGGACTTTCAGAATTTAGATAGTAAGTATAGAAAATGGGTCTTTCCAGCTCAATTCTGTGACTGAACCCAAGTTACCTTGTGTGGTTAGGGATTCATTTTTCCAAGCTTTAAACTTGGTGGTTAGGGTTACTTGAGTGAAATATATATGAGTTTTATTTAAATTGACATGTTAGTTACCTTTTATTTATTATTTTATTCATCAAATCTATAACTTCTTTAAATTATATTCATTTAAAAGATTTGATATGGATACTTGAAGCTGATCTAATGATTTTGGGATTTCTCTTTTAATATAAATGGACATTTTCTTGTGTTTAATAGAGAGTTATACTAAGAAGATATCTCTCGAATCCGAGAGAGGAAGCTATGAGGAATGTTCCATTAGAGAATCCTTCGGTGTTCCCTTCTTGGTAGAAGATGTACCCTATGGTTTTTAGAATCTAGGTCAAGAAATCATCAAGAACCCAAGAAAAGTGGTGAACCATAGCCCATAATTTACTAAGAAAAATCCACCCATATTCCATGGTGTCAAAGGAATCTAGGAATTAGAGGAGTGCCTTGAGAGTATTGAGAAGATATTCATATTATTGAATACTCCCAAAGACATTTACGTGTGTTTTCCACATACATTCTTGAGGGATTGGGAAGGTGGTGGTGAGACTCTATTATGTAAGCTAAGTTTCACAAGGATCTTAATTATGTTTCCTTCAAGATAATCTTTAACCAGTAGTTTTATAATATGAGGTTATGTGTGGTAAATACCTGATAGTTTCTAACTGTATATAAAGGGGATCATACCATTATGTATTATTATACACTCTTTGATGAGTTGTTTCACTTGGTACCAAATCCTGTTACCCATGATTACATAAAATCATGGAGGACTTAGATGGGGATGAGGGGTGGTATTCGGTCAATGATGGTTCTCATGTGGCTTAAAAATTTTGTGAAGGAGGTTGATAATGCATCTATGAAAGAGGTATACATAGCTGGGAGAATAGGTTTGGGTGGAGCTTTGTTTGGAACTGTTGTAAGCTAGGGTGTGTATTCTAGATAGAAAAGGTAGCCAGTTTTCTTCAGGACTTGTTTCAAGGGATTCTTCCAGAAAATAGTAGGTTGTTTGATATCAGTGTGGAAGGACTATTCATATCAAACCTAATTATATTAATGATCCTAATACTTTTCATCATTATGAAAAATCTGGTTATCTGAGGTATTTTTGGAAGGATGACGCAAGACAGTAAGGCTAGATCCACTATCACCAAGGGTTTCCAAGTTCATTATAAGGATTGCAAGGGTGGAAGGTCTTCTCCTCAATCTAAGTGGTATGTTCATATGGCTAAGAGAAATTAGTGAGGAGTGAGACCATATTTCTTTATTTATTGGTGTATACACTTGGGGAATATAAAGCAGGTCCTTCTATAGTTAGAGGTACTGTGTTTATTTCATCTTCCATGGTTGTAGATTTTTTTTGATATAGGTTATACTCATTCTTTTATATCATCAAAGTCAACTAATGTTTTGAAAATGAAATCATATCTTATACCATTCTTGTTGGATATTTCCATTCCTTTGGAAAAGAGGCTTGAACAAGGTTTCCAGTGTCTATAATGTTCAGTGATGATAACCAACCTTGAGGTGGAGTGGAACTTCTTGGTGCTTGATCTTGATATCTTTGACCTGATTATTAGAGTGTATTTGAAGATCAGTGTTAATGACTAGAAATGTGGTTATCATAATTGTGTTTAATTTTTCTTCTTCTAAGGGAGTCACTCATATCTTATAGGGTGAGAAGGATTCTGGGTCTGGGAGAGTAGAGAATGTTGTTCTATACCCCAAGGTCCTCTCATGTCAATTGTTAGAGATGTTTCATGATGTTGTTGACCCATTTTTTAGAATCCCACTTCATGTTTTTGTGTGTTCATACCTCAAGATCTTACTTGCTTATTTTTATAGTTTACATACATAGAGAGAGGTCATGTTTACCATTGACCTGCTACTAGGTATGATGCCCATTTCTATTTCATAATATCATATAGAACCCACTGAGTTACATGAAATTAAGGATCATCAAGAATACCTATAGTCTAATGGATTTATTCATCCTAGAATGTCACCATGGGATTGACTTATCCTCTTTGTTATGAAGGTTGATATGAGCCTTATACTTTTCATGGATTATCAAAAGTTAAATCAGGTGATCATTAAGAACAAATATACATTTCCTATAATTAATGATCTCTTTAGCCAACATATATGGGATCCTTAGTTTACAAAGATTCACCACTTGTTAGGGTACCGTAATTTGAGATTATGAGAATAGAATATACTTCTGATAGAATTTAACATCCAATATGGGATTTTTTGAGTTTTTGGTTATGTAATTCAGTCTCAATAATGCTCCAATGGTATTTATGGCGTTAATAAACTATATCTTTCATCAATTCTTGTACTTTTTTGTTTTTGTGTCTATGGATGATATGTTGGTGTACTACAAGTCAAAGGAGGATCACATGGACCATTTTTATATCATTATTAGAACTTAGAGAGAACATAATTTTTATAGTAATATTTCCCAATGGGAATAAGATTATGAGGCATGTTAATATCAAAGAGGGGTGTATTATTGAATCTTGAAAGCATACATGTTCTTAGGTCTTGGGAGATTCCTATAATATTTTTAAGATCCAAATATTCTTGACACCGGCTGGTTATTATAAACGTTTTGTTCAGACCTTCTCTAATATTGCATCTTTGATGACAGATTTAACCTGTAAAGGTGTAAATTTTGAGTGGAATGATAAATTTCAGATATATTTTGATGAAAAAATAGTGAGGTTTACTTTATCTATAGTTTTTATTCTTCCAAAACTAGGTTTATGATATGATGGTTTCTATGATTCTTTCGGAATAGGTTTAGGACGAGTCTTGATGTAGAGGAAATAGGTGGTGGCGTATGGCTCTCTCTATTTATTCCCTTATAATAACAACTACCCTACCCATGATCTTGAGATGGAATTGGTTATGAATCAACTCAAAATTTGTTTTCACTACCTCTTTGGGTAGTGATTTATGCTATTTTTTTATCATAAAGGCCTGAAATATATTTTCACTCAGAGGGGTATAAATTTTTGACATAGATTCTGGTT
The DNA here is from genome assembly GCA_963277665.1 of Viscum album. Lineage (NCBI taxonomy): Eukaryota > Viridiplantae > Streptophyta > Magnoliopsida > Santalales > Viscaceae > Viscum > Viscum album. The sequence continues at coordinate 282,949,283 of OY728165.1, forward strand.
TGAGTATCTTTATAATTTTGATTTTGATATTTACAATACTCTAGAAAAAGGTAATGTGGTTTCTGATGCAAATCGCAAAAAATAATTGATACATGCCTTGAAAGAATTAGGGGAAGAGTGGTCTCTGATGAATCTATTTATTGAGATGACCTTGGGAGTATAACAAGATATCGATCATGTTTGCATAGATTCATTAAGGGATAACTCATCATTTGATGAGCGGGTTCAGCTCAAGAAAGATCCTGACATCGATTTCTGGAAATTTCGTGAAATAATAAATAGTGGGGAGACCTTGGGTGAGTGGTATTAGTCTCCCATTGGTGCTTTATGTTTTTGAGGTAGGTTTGTTGTTCTTATTTCTCTGAGGCATGAGTTCAGGGACAAATGAAACTATTATTGTTGGTTAATGCACCCTAGGAATACCAAGATATATCATGAATTGATATATCAGTATTGGTGGTTGGTGAAGAAATAGTTGATTGAAAATTTTGTATCATGATGTTTTATGTATCATAGAATTAAGGTGGAGCACCAGAGACCGGTTGGTTTGTTGTATCCCTTACCCATTTCTATATGTAAATGGGATGATATTTCCATGGAATTCATCATTAGTTTACCATGGAATCTTAGCGAGAAGGATTTGATTTTGGTGATCACTAATCAACTCATGAAATTGGTGCATTTACTCTTCATCAAGAAGATAATGAAAGTGGAACAACTTAGGGACTTGTATTTCTAAGAGGTTGTGAGACTTCATGGGGTTCCCTCTATGATTATTTTTTATAGGGAACATGGGTTTACATCTATGTTTTAGAATTTTTTGTAAGAGTAAATAGCTTCCCAGTAGAATTTAAGTATGGATTATCATCTGTAAATGGATGGAAATATAGAGAGAGATATCCAATTTCATTAGGATATGTTTCAGGAATGCGTTCTTTATTTCGGTGGTTCTTGGGAAAGAATTATCCTTTGGTCGAGTTTTCCTATAACTATAGTTATCAGAACTCGATTAGGATGACCTCTTTTGTGGTGTTGTATGGACAACCATATTGATCTCCCTTGTGCTATGTAGATTTGGTATAGTAGTCTTTGAATGAGACAAAACTATAAAAAGTTTACATTTGACCCAGAAGAGATTGGTCATGGTACAGAGTAATTAAAAATACTATGCAGACCATCTTCACCAGCCACTGGAGTTTGAAGTTGGTGATTTGGTTTTTCTTTGAGTTTCACCTTTCATGGGACACCATCAGTTAGGTAGATAGGGTAATATGTCATCGAGTTTTGTTGGACCCTTTGAGATAGTGGATCATCTTATAAAGGTGGAAGATCATTTGGAATTTATATCTAGTTTGACTTCTATGCATGACATGTTTCTTGTCTCCTAGTTTATGAGGTATCAACTGGATCCATCCCATGTGATTGAGTGGGAAGATGTGGATCTTGATCCTGACACCACTATGGTTGAGCATCCAATACATATTATGGATCGTCGAGAGAAGGTATTGTGTAGTAAAACAATTAATTTGGTACGTGTACTATGTAATTACAGAGAGGATATCCATGAGACATGGGATTAGGAATTGTTGAAAAGGTATTAGTGGCCTTTCCTTTTTTCGATTCTAGGGTCCCGAGGACTTTCTGAGGATATAAAGAGTTTATTATGGGATTTTTTTAAAATTTCATTACCTTCTTTCAAGAACTTCTTAAAACTTTTTTTGATTCCCTTTTTAATTGGGTGTGTTTCATGCCTTTCATGGATGGAGATAATTTTTTGTGGAAAATGAACTAAAGTTCATGTATGTATTTTTTTAAAAAATTAATGGAGTCCAGTTATAAATATTTCAAATTATTTAGAGGTTGTACTTGGGTTTCAGGTTAAATTTGAATCCTTATGGGTGATTCTTTAGGGGTGATATTGGGAACTGGCTGCACAAAAGGAATTTACACTACAAATTCTTGTTTTATGATATAAATTGTTCATTGGGAAAAATTTGTGAGAACTTATTATGATGTAAAACTATTTACACCATAAAATTTGAAATTACATCATGAATTCACCGATTGGTGCGTTTTTAAAACAAGGTAATTCCCTTTTCGATGTATGTGAAACATGATGCATTTCCACCATAAACCCATGGTTTATGATGTAAATTGAAATGTCTCGGGTTTTTAATTGGGTTGGGGAAGCTAAAAATTGTATCATAGGGTTTCTTTTACATATTTTCTTATTATTTCTGTTTAGGTTATGGTATATTGGATATTATGACGTAGTTGGAAAAGGATTTCGAACTTGTGCTTGGGTGCCTATAGGCCCATGTATGGGGGATGGAATTAGTTTTCAGGTGTGGGAAATAACATTATATTTTTATCAGATTAAATTTTATATGATTTCCTCCTTGGTGGATCACTTGTAATGTGATGTTATTGGTTGTGATATTTTACCCTAGACCTGGTGAGGTGAAGGGGATTTGGAACCTTGGCCTGGTATGGAAAGGTGTGATTGTGATTACATGATGGTTTGTCTTTTGATAGGCACATTTTAGGGTATTTTAATTTTATAATTGCATGTATTCTTTGTAAACTGTTTATACCATGTGATAAATATAACATGCCATGATTACATTTCTAATTTATGTCATTATTATTATGAAATTTCATGTGATGTGAAAGTTAGGATAGATCTTATAAGAGAGACCATGTGGTATGATGTGGGATGATCTTTATCACCGGGTTGGGTGACCCGGTCGTCAGAATGAGTCAACGATGGTTGTCATGATGGGTGAGGTCCGAGATACTATTGATTCTTGGCTTTGTTTAGGGCAGGTAAGGAGGCCCTAAGGCCAGGATTCCAAGGGGAATGGTTGAACTAGGGGAGTGTAAGGGTAGTGGGTGTATGATTCCTTTAAGTGATTTCTTTATATGTGACACATATATATATGTGTGTGTGTGTGTGTGTGTACGTGTGTGTGTGTGTGTGTGTGAGTTGTCTAACCATTTGATATTATTTAGTGGGTTCCTTCTAGATGGCTCAATGGAGCATCAGGTAGGTGAGGATAGACTGTCATAAGAGCATCGGTAGGTTTAGACCCCTGTGGGTTAGGCAGAGAAGGTACAATCCTGGGTACAAGCTTAGGGAAGCTATAAGCTCAGGGATAGGTACAAGTTCCAGTGTAGGTAGGACAACCTCCAGATTTTACTGCTTTTGAGATGTGGCTTGAAGAGTAGCTTCATTCGAGCCTGTATGAGTTATCCAGGGTATCGTTAGGGCTTCTAGGGGATCATATTCATCGATGGGATATCTAAAATGGGAGTTACAATCATAAAACCTGCCAATTATTTAGGGGGTGTTGTCCACAGGTAGTTGAGAACTAGATTCAAAGAATGTATATGATATTACAGTAGCTTGATATGCCTCCAGGTAGGAGGGTGAACCAAGTGATGTACATGATCAGAGGAGAATCCAAGCACTGGTTGGACATATAGGTTCAGGCTGGTAGACATGAGGGTTTGGCCTGGAAGGATTTTGAGGCCAGATTATTTGATCACTTTTTCCTATAGATATTGAGGGGTGTAAGGGATCATCTGTTCCTAATCCTTCAACAGGTTGACATGTTTTTCATGGATTATGCAGTGATGTTCATTGAGTTGTCTTGATTTTCACTCAACATGGTTAGCAAAGACAACTCCAGGGTGAGTCTCTTTGTGTATTGTTTAAGTTATTACATTTTGGTGCAGGTAAATATCTTTAGGATGACCTAATTCATTGAGACAGTAAACCAGGTTCTCATATATGAGGGAAACCTAACGGTCAGATCTTATCCCACCCAAGTGATAGCTTCAGGTGACTTCAGTGGTGATGCATCATAGGGTAGGAATAAATCCATAGATGAGTTCCCGTAAGATTTTTGGACCAAGGACTCAATAAGACCACCTCGTAGGGGATCTTCTATAGTTTCCTTTTAGTGTTGGTAGCTAGGGCATGTCTGGACTCAATGTGAGTGGCCTCCAAAGTAGTAACAAGCATGTGGATATGTTGGGAATCTTCAGATCTTTTGTTGGAGAATTTATTGTTTAGTCATTGATTAGGTTCTGGGGAAGACTCAGACCTATGTGGTTAGTTTAGTGTTGGTACCAGGTGATGGTAGTCAAGGTTTATCTACACACAGAGGTCATGGTAGAGGTATTGGGACCCATAAAAGGGGTCTGTGCCTGGTGGATGGAAAAGCACTATATGGAAGTTAGGTTTCGAGTGATCAAGCTTCAATCTAGGTGATGTAGTGGAGCTTCTAGGATATGAGCTCGCTGGTGATACAATTACGGTCAAAGGTACGCCATAGGTATGTCCATAAATTCTATTATTTTTCTTTGACATGGCCTATTGAGGAATGTATGTTTTAGTATATGAGCTGCAATATCTATATAAATGTATTGTAAAGATGTTGTTTAGTAGGTTGGAATTGTATTAGATGTGTTATATATATATATATGAGGTGTGAGGCATCATGTTTTATGATTGATAATCGTTGGATGTAGGATTTTGATATATGATGGCATCAAAAGCATCGACGAGATATCAGATTACTTGAGGTGTGAGGCATCTGGGAACCATGATGGTGCAGTACTTGACTGAGGTAGGAGGCACCGAGATTGATTCGAGCATTCATGGTAATGAGGGATCTTATTGATGTTATGTGTGGCATGGGATCACGGTGGGAACCAATGCTATGTGGGATTATTTTGGGGGGGTCTATAATGGCATGAGAGAACCTCATGTGGTATAAGAGTGATGATGCGTCATAGGAGGACCATTGGTCTAGAAATTTGGTCTTTGGACCTTTGAATGATTTGAGTTTTGGGTTGGTTGAGACCGGGTTAAGAAATTCATAATGTTGGAATCCCCTCTTTGAGGAAGTTGATTGATACCTTTCATATTAGGGTATTTTGGGTTCTTTTTACTAGGATGGGTATGTTTGGTACCATCTATAGGTTTCATTTGATAGCTCAGGGATAAGCTATGTTAAGGTGGGGAGATTGTAATGTCTCGTGTTTTTGAATCTGGTCAGGGAAGCTACATAAATTAATCATGCGCATTTATTTTTTTATGATACGCACCGAAATTCTTCCTCATTTTATGTGCATACCTCCCTCAAAACCCCTAGGGTGATTTTGGGAAATTTTGGGTTATCTCTCTCCTCTTGATATCTTTTTTTTACCATGATTGATCGCCATTGTGGTGGGTTGTCTTCCTTTGGGTATGTGTGATCTCCCACTCCCTATTTATCATTGTTGATCTTGGTTTGAAAGTGGTTTGTGCTTTGTTTTTTGAAGTTATAATAATTGGGATGTGATCTCAATTGATCCTCTATAGTTTTCCATCACGACTTGTCTTTCGAAGGAAAATCTACTTGTTTTCAATCTCCTTTATTGATAGCGATTAGGCTTCCTCGTTTATTGAGGTAAGTGTCTCTATAAAAGGGGTAAATTATTGAATTTCTATAAATTATTATCAATTATTTCTGTTATTTTATGTAAATGTGTGATTTGGAAATGGAATGGTTTTTTGGTTGAGATTCATGTTGTTAAAAGGGTTTTCTTTAAAAATGAATTTTCACACACCAAATGTTTGGTTAAATGATTTAAATGGTGTATTTGGATTTCAAATGGGAATTCAATCCTGAAAGTAGAAATTCCATGATATTAAAATGTTTTATTAAATGTGATAATTGTTTTTAAATAGAGTTTTGAAAACATAGCACATCAGATATCCTTGGGATCATTGGGAATATGATTTTAACTATTTTGCGTGTAATTCCAAGAGAGTTTTTATATTACTTTAGTTTGTGTAATTATTCTAGAGGTTATATTGGTTGGATCCACCTTAGGCTTAGATCAGGGATTTTATTTTATATCTAGCACATATACCCATATTTTATATCCCAAATGGTGTTCTTTATCATTTATTACTGGTTTATCACAGGATGGTATATTTCATGGAAATTTATCACATGCTTATCAAACGGTGTATCCATAGTTACTTTCCTTTTTTATTTCATACTTTTCATATTCTTGGATTTGGTGAATATGGTATGGATTTAGGAAAACCAAAGGAAGGTTTTATTAAGTGGTTTTACTTTTTAAAAATTCTTTTTAAACTAGATTACTTTTAAAGCTAGAGCTAATTCATTGTAGATATTAAAATGTGTATGTATTATTTGGTGGTTTCTTACTGGGCTTTGTGATCACACCCTAATTTTTCCTTTGGTCGGTTTTAGATGTTGTTTTAATATATTTAGGTAAAGGGAAGGGCATTATATATCATGTTGGTTTCTCTTTTATCATCATCCTTGTAGCAGGATAGTTTGGTGGTGATAGACTGTCACATAGGGACTTGTCTATACTTATTTTATTTTAACTTTTTAGTTTTTCCTATTTGGATTGGATTTGTACGTCTCATGTATTTAGTATCTTTCATATTCATTGTAACTTATTGGTTTTCCTATTTCTGGTTTATCATGGGACATATTTTTTCCACTTTGTTGAATTTCACCTTGTGGAAGACCTTGTTGGGTGACTTGTCTAGATGAACAGGTTTGGTTTGTTACATGATAGAACCTAGAACATACATACGTTTTCTACATTTTTATGGTTTTGTTAAGATCCATGCATATATATGTAATTTTTTCTACATATCTATGATAATATCTAATAAAATCTTCCCACTAAACTTCATTAATGGCTATCTTCTATTCTAAAATATTTGTTGAATAATTTTGATTCTCTGAATTAAATTTTACACATTCAATGCTTTGAATTTATAATATCCAATATCATGATATTAATAGATTTTATTTTCTTCATCATCATTTTATTACTTTAATATTTAAACTCTTCTTTGAGATCATTTTATTTACTAAATATAACTCTTTACATTAACATTCATTACCATTATACCCTAAATACAATTAGAATATAAAGTTAGTTTCAACATGAATATAGATGGTTTAATATTTTATTTTTTATACGTTATAATTATTTAGGTATAAAAATACTCTCACTAACCTCTTAGAAGCTATATTTTCTCCACAATATCATGCTAAGAAACACAAAATATTTTTTGTTTAGGAAATAACTCTTATTTCTTATTTTTGAATAATTAATAAAGAAGTTAATAATACCTTTATCTTATACAGTATTCTGTGTTTTTTAGAATTATTCCAAAATCAATATTATATTATTTAAAAATATTCATTTTGGGTAGTGGGAACTTTATCCCTCATGTTATAATTGAAATCACGGATGAACTCTTTTTGCTTAGGTAAAAACAATCATTCATATCTCCTTTTCAATAATGTTATTTAATTAAATATATCATAATAATTTGTATCAAAACCATAATATCATTTATTTGTATCAATAATTTTTTATAGAAACTCTACTTAATGCTTAAGAAGAAAATAAGATAAAAATAAACTATCTTTATTCTGATCTATTAGAGCTTCAAATTAATACACTACATTCAACTCCTTGATATATAAACCCTTTTATCTATCATTTGGATACATACATTAATATAAAACCATCAATACTTTATTTTTTAACTCTTAAAAATATTTATAACACTTATATAATGTATCATTAGTATTATATTCCATTTAAAATAAAAGAATTGAATTCTATAACATTAATACTTAATGTGGAATCTCCACAATGCTTATTGAAACCTTTCTATTAATCTAGGATATTCATCATCCAGTAACTTGGTTTACCAAAATGGAATATTTGTCGCTCCTTCCTAACCCCTCCACTAGGATTCAATGATCTATCCTGACTATAGGTCTCTCTGATCATCTTCTTTTAGCTTTAAATTTTATAATTTCATACTATCATCCCAACACTAGAGACTGTACATTCCATGTATAACTTTTATATCACAAACATATTTAGAATATTGAATAAAATTTGATTAATATTATTCATGTTATTATTTATAGTGAGCTCTCAAAAAATCTCGAATATTGAATTTAAAATGAATTCATAATCAAAATCACGCCTTTAAGGAGACCCCTTTCTATTTAACTCATTTATTTACCCAATAATATTGAATACATAAGTGAATATTAAATTTTTTTAAATTATTTTGTATCTAAATAATTACTTTGAAACCTCATACCTCTCTTGCCTAGCCTATTCATGGAAGAATATTTTTCTGATATCCATTATTTTGAATGCATCCATGTTCACATGATCCTTTTTTAAATTAGATTCCATGTATAAAAGAATGAGATTATTTATTTCAAGTGTATCCTTAAAATGTTTATTATAAAAAATTATATCCATTTATTGTATAGATTCACCATTTTTTCTTAGGAAGGGGTTTTTATAACAGATAGATTCTCCCATATTTCTTAAAAAACAATTCTTACATTTATATTCCAAATTAGAAAGTTTCTTTCATTAATAAAATCCTTATATGAGCTTGATATATAAGATATTTTCAATGATGATGATTCCTTTTTAGCTAAAATATATTTTTTTATTCACTGAGTTTCATGTTTTACATTCAGTTAATATGAACTTTTATTAAATATAAATTCAATGAAATGATGAACACTTTTAATTTACACAATATCCATTACTGGAAAAAGATTTATATTTTCATAATAAATAATTCAACTTTAGTTTTACTATAATCACATATATATTTATGTATACTACCTTTTTAATCAAATTATATATGACTCTTGGATAGTTGAGCGGATAAATGATTTCCTAATCCATTATATTGATAATCACAACATTATTCCTATGATATCCTGACCATTAGTGTTTCCAAACTATGTGTAACCAAAATAATATTCCAAATATGAGCACTTATTTATATTAGGGCCACCATCAAATTTATTACCTTATATAAGATAATACATGGAAACTCAAATTTAGCATGAACCTATTTTGTTGTATAATTGTGGTCTTGAAAAGTCTTTATTTGGAAGTATTCTAACACTCGGTTTATTATGGGGACATAAAAACTCACAATCACATCTCATTTATTCTCTTCATTCTTATCTGTGGTTATAATGACTTAGTTTTTGAATTCTTAATCCTTCTGTCAAATTATTATGTTCAAACCATATTGATATGTAACTCTTTAAAAATGTATTTCTTGTGTTACTAATCGAAATAAATATAAAATTACATTTACACATATATAAATGAATCACATGCATAAGGTACATGAAACACATTCATGTAATGGATTATAATCATATGAAACCAAAATATCCATAATATAAATCATGGTGAAATTTTTAGCCAACCCCACTTTTTTAAACAAAGCATAAATACCCCAAGTAGTGATCAGTCGGATTCAAAGTCCCACTACCCATGGTTTTATACTCAAGATATTTCTCAATTCCACCATAATTATAATACCTAATATGTATAAACTATGATCAACATTTAAATTCAATCTCATAACTCATGATTAAACCAAAACCAACATAGAAGAAAACAAAATCAATTATCATACCTAGCATGTAACTCCTTGAGTGTACAGTGTGACATTTATAAAAATAAATTCAATGTGTTTAAACTAAAGAATACATAAATTCGTATTATAAATGATTTATATTTATGAATAAATTAAATAAATGAACAATTCATCAATTTAGGTATGAGATAAATATTTATGAATACAATATAAATAAATAAATTATAAACAATATGTAATTTAGATATTCTTTATGGGCATTTCATAAAATATAAATATAAACCCTTTTTATTTATCTTATCTTGAACTATTTCATATTAGTATTTTACATGGTATTTAATATGAAGTCCTTCATATTAAAAAATATAATATATTTTTAAAAACATTTATAATCAAATTAACATTATATATTTTATGTAAAAACTTTATAAAAACTCAACATCATGTATTTTTTAAATAATTTCCTTCAATATAAAATTGTAATATTTCACATTATTTTAAGATATAAAGACATTATAAATTATTTATCCATATAAATATACGTTAAACCTTGATCACATATACACAACATGATCATTTTAATATTTACTACAATGTGGTCTACCCCTAAGTGACAACTCTTTCCAAGGGGGAAGCCACCATTATTTTCCATGTTACTAAACCGTTTTTTCCATGGTAATATCATAAATCACAACTATTTTTGGGTAGAATATGGAATGTAATGGTGTGATCTGAATATGTCATGGTATTCTTAGGAGATAAAAATTTTATACAAACCACAGTTATTTTTCACCGTGACATTCCAATCCCTACCACATCATGGTTCATTCTCATGTTGTCGAAAACATTGAGTTATTGATTAATAAACTATGGCATGGTAGTATTCAGAATCAATAATCTATTTTTCATGAAATTATTCTATGTTTGTTTTGTTAAAACATGATGTGGTCATATAACTTTTATAGAACCACCATCATTTTATATATATAATTATAACAAGGTTTTAAAATATTCAAGAAACATGGTTGTTTTATATAATAACATGTTGTAGTTTCTTCTAGTTTCTTCATTCATTTAAAAAATCAATACAATTGAGACAGAATCAAATATGATATCATAGATGGGATTTTTATGGGATAAATCTCATCCAAAATCATTTGTAAACTTCAAGAAAAACCTATAAATCCATAGGATATTTCCATACATTTTGAATAAATAAAATAGATGAATAAATACATACATTTTATTTGTTGGTCAAATCAATTCCAACCCCACCACATGATCTTGATATTTATCCTTGAGAAGTATCCAATTCACTCCTTCCTTTTAGGGTATCCATGGGTTTATTTAATCTCCCAATGTTTGGGAAAGAAATTCTTCAATCCATGGTTTGTTAGAAACAAGTTTCAAGGCTAGAAGAAAATGAGATCTTTGGTGTACTTTGGTTTAAGTAGTTTCAATATTATTTGGACGAAACTAGATAGAAAATGTGAGCCTCTTTATACACCTATAAAAGGATACTCCCTAGATCCCAATCATTCAACTATATTTAATTAAATATTTCATTAGTCATGATGTTTAAATCTTATGATTCGGTATTTTTGATTAATTGTTTAGAATTTAAATAATTAATTTTGGTATTCAAAATATGTATCTTATCTTTGAAAAATGAACAAAATTAGTTATGATAGCTTAGTGTGGGATAAAATTATTGAACCATAAATTATCGTGTGCCACATAAACTTCCATGGATAGTACCATGGAGGAGTGAAAATCACTATGAAATTTTCCATCCCAACATAGACCATGACATGGTCTAAACCATTATATCATATTCTTTCCTTTACTGAATATTTCTAATAGATTCTCTCATTAATATTTATCCATTATAATAATGAAATACTGAGATCATTCTGATACAAATAATCCTCTATCTACATATTTTAGAAAATAAATTATTTCTTATCAAACTTTTCAATCCTGCCTTTAATTATTTCAATTCTATAACCATTGAATAGGTCCATGAGTATAATAATTATGGAATAATTGATAAAAAATTATCAGTTAATATAAATTTTCACGCCTATAATAGCAATAATGGATATCTAGATTGACCAATATATCTAGAAGCACTAGCTTTGATACAAATTATTTTACTCACAAATCACATCCACCATCTAGGATTAAAACATAGAATAAATACCGGGAATCAAAAATTACTTGACAGTAGAGTATCTAAGTGAGAAAACACTCACTATGATCTATATCAACCATTTACGAATGATAAATGAACAATAGAAGAAACCATTCAACAACACTAATATACAATGAATTTACCATGGTTTGGGAAATTTTATATATCTATAGAGAAAAACTAGTATCCAATAGAAGAGATAATGTGGTAAAATCTTGAGTTATAAGTGATCTCATTAATTACTACTTAAATAGTTTATTATATGTTATTTCATCCTCATGGGAACATATTATTTATAATAAAATATAAATACCTCTAGCCAATCACCATTAAGAAAGTGGACTGAATATTCCAAGAATATTACTTCATCATTTATTTTTAATTTATTTGGATTTTAAAGAATTCATTATAAATAATATATAATCTAGACATACATCACCCAGCTACATCCAACTATTGATCATATTTACCCCCACCACCCAATAAATCTCTATTATTACTCTTCTAGTTAAAAAAGTTCACCATCTATAATCATTCCACCAGTGTTCCAACTGATCTATTAATATTTCTACAACAATTTTTAGATTTATAAATGATATTCCTGACTCATCAGAATATAATGGTTCCCTCAGTTAAGTAATTTTATTTTTTTATGACAATGTATCTTTAAAAAAATCTATACATGCATGGAAACAAGCTATATAATGGTTATTGTGGAGACTATGATACATGTGGGGCTCCCATAGGGATGCACAATCATGGGAATGGTTACTAGAATTTTTTTTGAATAAAAATTGAACTTATCATAATATTTTTATAATATTCTTACAATAATGATTTAAAAAACTATTATGGGTTTATAAATCTATAAAACATCAATGACTATTATGATGTAACATACTTCTTCTTCTCATTGCCTTGAGAAGACTGAAAGAAGTTACTTCTCTTTAAGTGACATCACCAAGATGCCAAAGGCTAGAAATAAATTCCAAGTTCTTCATTAACAGTTGGGGTATGATTTTCTATTTGAAAATAAAATAACCATCCAAACATTCCATAACCAAATAAACCACTACATGATGCATGATATAAATGAAAAAAACTCAAAGAATACCATTTATATAAAAATAAAACTTTACAAGAGTACCATAGTGGGAGAATGAAAAATAACCATGTATACAGTGGAAGACAAACCCATCAAAACTCAAAGAAAACCATAACTCCAAATATCCAACCTCCTTTATGATCCACTTCAAAAAAACAGCCCTAGTTTCACTAAGCACCACTGGAGAAGTGTGAAACTTTACCTTTTCCCATTTCCTAATAAACAATATTGGGAAAGCACCAAATCTCCAAATAATGGGTGAGTAATGAAACTTATTAGATTTTCCCCAATGAATTCACTACTCATGCCAATAATATTGAACATGTTAGCACACTTATATAAATCATTTTATATAAAACAATTTCTAAATATTTTATATCAAAATATAAACAAGATACTTAACCAGGTAGTTTTCATAAAAAAAATATTGAGTTTCAAGGAATGAAACCAAACAATACTTTAAAACCATTTCAAAAGTTCCATTTTGGAATAATCAATTCCATTCCACATATCCACAGATCCAACCATACATGAAACCCGGACCTCCCTATACTCGTGAGTGGTGAGTCATCCTTTCACTACACCATCAATTAATGAACCATTTTTTGGGGGAGATCCAAAAACCTTATCAATCCCACTAATGATGGGGGAGACTCCTTACCCTTATTCATCCCGAATTCACATGGACACACACCCATTATGCCAAAAAATAATTCCAAAACAACCATTTCAACCATTTCAATAAAACAAAATTTTATTGAAAAACTTTAAAACGAATAATTTCAATAAAAAACTTTTATTCAAAACACTTTTCCATGAAAAAAAATAATCATTTTAAAATCATCATTCTGATATCAAATTACCAATTTCAATTTCTACAAAAATGCCCAATTTCCACAATTCTATAAACTGTCACTAAAGTGGGTTTCCAACAAGAAATTCAAAACAATTTCAAAAACAATTTCAATAAAAACAATAAATTTGAAATAAATAATTCATATTCTAAATAAATAATTATAGAGTGAATCCACCCACAATGAAATGTTTAAATAAAATGGAAAAAAACATGAAAAACATCCACAGAATTGGGTAGAAACTCAAAAACCCCACCTTTGATCCCTTAACCTAACAAAAAAACCAAATATAATCATATTTGGCATAAAATACCTAGTATATATCCACAAAAAAACATATATCTAATAAGCTGATAAATACGAAGAATTAGATCTATGGAAAACCAAGAAAAAACACTATAAACAAAGACTTACTACAAGAATCATACTTCAGTGCACCATGAGAAGCCATCAAATCACCTCTGGATCGATGGGAGAAGCCTCATTAGCCTTAGAGAGGAATAAATACCAATTTAAGATTAGTTTGGGGCACAAAATAGGGGATAAAACATGATCCAAACCAAGATCCAATTTTTGTGGATATAGTTTTTAAATTGTGCCCAATTAGTCCCATAGTTAGGAAAATCATGCACTAACCATGCACCAGATTATATCTAAAGTAGGAACCTCAAACAGGTGACTCACATGGTTTCCAAACCACGAACCAACCATGTAAAAGACCATTGTCTCAAAAATAAAGCTTTCTCTGAGGAATTATCATGATTTGGAAAAATTGTGCACCGCCTGTGCACCTTCCCCTTAGTCTCTGTCTCAATGTCCACAGTTTCCTATACATGTTGCACAATTTTCCCAAACCATGCACCAACTGCGAACACTTATAAAAGCCCCAAAACATTTCAAAATTCTTCTAAACTCTCCCAAAATTTACCCAACCACTATATGAATTTAAAAATCATAAAGAAATTGTTACTTACATGAAAAAAGGGGTGTTACATTCTCCCCACCATTGGCATTTCCATCCCTATAAAGAAGAAAACCATCATTATCCTGAAAGAGGTCAGGTCATTTCTCTTTTATTTCCTTCTCCTATTCTGAAGTCTCTTATAGAATCTGATCATGTTTCCACAATACCTTCACTATAATTATTCTTTTTCCATGAAGGACTTTCTCTTGCCTATCCACAACCCGCAATGGCATGTGCACCAATGAAGCATCCAGCTCTAGGTTAACAAGATCTCATCCGGTCACATGGTCAGGATCCAACTGAAACTTTTTTAATTGAGATACATGAAACACATTATGCATCACACTAAACAATGGTGGTAATTCCATGTAATATGACACCTCTCCAACCCATTAAAGTATCTTAAAAGGTCTTATGCGTCGAGGAGATAACTTTCCCTACTTCCCAAAATTTTGATGTTCAATGCTTGAAGAGATCTTCAAGTAAATATGATCACTCACTAGATTTAAAAATGGCCTTAGACGATGATCCTCGTATTATTTTGGATTACTTTTATCTATCTCCATCCATTTTCTGATCAAATAAGTCTTATTCATTGTTTCAGGGACAACTCTCGGCCCAACCAGTGAAGTCTCGCCTATTTCCTCCCAAAAAAGAGGAGAACAAAAAGGATGACCATACAATACTTCAAAAATATCCATATGCATTGACGCTTGATAAATTTTGTTATATTAGAACTCCACTAATGGAACATTACCTTCCCATGATCCACCAAAATCCATTACACAAGCCCGCAACATGCCCTCCAATGTTTGTATCTTCTTTTTGGATTTACCATATGTATAAGGATGATATGCCGCACTTATGGTCAACTAGGTCCCAAGGTATTTCTGTATGGATTTCCATAAATGATATGTAAACCTAAGATCTTTGTCTACCACCATTGAAATCATTATTCCTTTCCTCTTTTCCACTTCTTGGATATATATTTTTGATAATTCCTCCACCGTATGAAATTCATGAATAAGGATGAAATGGGCTGAATTTATGGGTCGATACACTATCAAACATATGGAATATTTTTCAAAACTATTATTCAGTCACCTATTACAATATACATATCTATATTCTCTCTTTTACAAATATGAATTGGTAAATACTTCAACATACCTACAGATCACTAGTGCTCTACCTTAACTTGCTGACAAGTTAAGCATCTTGAAACAAACTCAGCTACCTTTATTTTTATACCGACCCACCAAAACTATGTTTTCAACACCTTAATTGTAAGAACTTGGATCTTCATTTTAGGTATGAGTCCTATTTTTAGGTGTTTTTGAGGAATGTAAGAGTTTCTGGATATTTTAGGAGTACACACCGTGTACTTAAAAGTACACGCCGTGTACCGGGTTTTTGCCGGTAGCTGTGTACTAGTCATGTAACAGCCAAGTACATGGCTATGTGGGGTGACCTAGAGACTACCTAAAGCGGTGCTCGGTAAAGGCCTATACACTCTATGTTACCTCAGGGAACATGCTGTGTATTTTTTTAATTGTTATATCAGATAGAGGTTGCATCTAATTGATATAACCTATTTCATCTATCCACGTCTCACCCAGGAGCGACGAGAATCCCCAAATCTTTTCTGAGCCCCCAATCAGTCATCTGTTCTCTGAAACAAACACCGTCGATTGCATTGAAATCACCTAGGTGAGTTCTTCCCTCTTCTTGAGCCTCTCCTCTTGATTTCTCGTCATTAATGAGTAATTCAAGGTTGAATTTTTTTCACATTTTGGTAGATCTACCACATTCTGGGTCAATTAAATGGTTTAGGTTCATCTATATCGATCTTACAAAGTCAAGGTAGCCGGTTTATGCCTTTCTGTAGATTTTATTGAATTATATGTGAAAAAAGTTCCCAATACCCTAGTTTAGGGTATTGCGTGTCTAGGGAATTTAACCCTGTTAATGCCTTCTATTCTTTGTTTTGTTTGAGTAAGGGTGTTTGATTATAAATATGGTTTATTACCTTATTATGGATGTGGTTTCCCATGTTTTATTAATATTGGTCATTGGGTCTAGAACAGCCTGTTAGGCTATTATTTTTCACATGCCTAGTGAAGTAAGGATGGAGTTGTTTATATGGCATGCTTGTGATGTGAAAAGTATCTATTTATCCATGTAGTTTTTTATTTTTAACTTTGATGATAGATATCATTTATGCACGATTAAATTACATAGGGTTGTGGGAACCTAGTGTAGTTAGACCATATGGGGGAATGGACGCTGAGGGCTTCCCCAGAGTGTTGGTTATACTTTTTACCATTGTGAGACCATAGGGGGGATGGATGTGAGTGCTCCCTCAGAGTGTCTATAGTATACCCTTGTAAGACCACAGGGGGAATTGGATGTTGAGTGCTTCCTCAAAGAGTCTATAGTTACCGTTAAAGGCTACATGAGGAATTGACAGTGAGTACTTCCTCAGAGAGTCTTTTTCTATGTTGAACCAAAGGGATTAGACTGTGAGAACTTCCCAGATAATTTCTTGTGAATGTTTGGTTGATTAACTAATAAATGTAAATGAATGTAGTTTAAGACTGTAGGAATGTCTACTTTTTAGTAATTCCTTGTTTATTACTTAGTTTTACATTTTTCCTACTATATATATTCACTGATAGTTAGGCACAGATCTTTGGGTGGTTTCCCACCGATATTCGTCTCACACCCTATTTGGGTCATGCTTTTAGGCCCAAATAGAATATATTGTTGCAAGTATAGATAATGGAAATCACCCTTCTACAATAGGTACTTGATTGTTGTGGATTTGGAGAGCGTGGTACCAAGCTGAGGCTTGAAATGTTGTTGGAGTTGTTTACTTGTTATTACTTTGTACATTAGTTTAGTACTGTATTCTAGCATTGTGACTTGTTTGGATGCTTTCCTAGATACTTGTGACATGCATCATTATTTATATATATGTTGCAGTTGTTTATTTACTTGCAGTCTTCCGTTATTTACTTATTGTATGGTATTACTTCTTCTGCTACTATTATCTGTTTTTTTTTCTACTATGTTACTCTGTAAATGAGGTCATAGTTTCCCCACTATCACGCCCAAGGCCGTCACTACTAGTTGGTAGCCTCTGGCAATTGGGGAAATACTCTTGAGGCCATGTGACCAACCGGTTATGGGGCTCCTTTGGGCGGCACCTGGAACCGGGACGTTACAAAGGGGTATCAAAGGGATTATTTTCTTCTTTGACTTACTGTTTGGAGCCTATAGACAGGGATAGGAAGGAATAGGTAGTTGTTAATAAGATGTGCTCAGGATTTGTTAACCCATGCACAGGGAAAATCCAATATGCCTCAATTATTGCAATTTCATGGTTTTGCAATTATTACAGTTTATTTGATTTCAGCTTTGGGTGATTCACACATTTTGTGTTATTATCATTGATATTATTGAGGTTCTATTTCTGTTGAAACCTGATTAGATGTGTGTATTCCATCTCATGCATCATATAGGAACTTTCTCGATATCACATTTCATACATTTTTATCATGCCATTTTTGGTGCATTACCGATTGCATTTTTTTATGATAGATGTTCTGCTAAATATGCATGATGTTGTGATAGATGCCTTGATATAATACCTTCTATTTGATAGGGTATTACTTATATGTATGGTTTCTTTTTGATGAACGCCAAACTTTGTTCCCTAAGGTGTTATGGTCTCTCATGGATCAGAATTTGGTGGATCATGTGATGATTGTACTGTTATTATTTGTAATATACATGAATAAGATGTCAAGATTTGATTCGAAGGGAGTATATGCCCCCACAGATCAGAATATAGAAATTAAATGTTTGTTTCAGTGTTTTTATGGGGTTTTAGAGTAGTTTCTGAGGCTTATTGTCTGAAAACAAAACCCATAATACAAGGTGTGTATTGATAAATACAGTCTATGTATCCTTCTATTTGGGAAAGAACAACTTTTCTTAAGTACACCCCCATGTACTTTGAATACATGACATGTAGTCTTTAACCATGTGATTGTCTATGTGGGAAGAAACATGGGGTAGTGAAATATTCAGTGGAACTCACCGTGTACTATACGTACACACCATGTTGTAAGGACTTTGTATAAGACCGTGTGACTAACGACACGGGTTGGTGAAATCCTTCTTGTACAAGTTGTGTCTGGAATAAACATGTCGTGTAGTGTCAACCGTGTCTTCGAATGTGTGAATAACTACACCGGTGGCTAAAACTTAAGTGGTACACATCATGTTTAGGGTGAACACGCCATGTAGTTTTGTTCTAGGATAACTGTGTAGTTTAGTCATGTAGAAGAACATGGGCAAGGTAAAATGGTTCAAGTACAGGCTGTGACACACCGTGTGTATGGGGTGTTACATGACCAGTGTTGCCAAAATAACATTCCATGTAAAGGCATAAGGTAACATGCTATATAGGGGTCAAGCACGCCATGTATCCATGTTTTGAAAAGAAAAATTGAATGTTTCATTTCTCATGTTCCCTTCTTGCACTTCTAATTTTCAGTACTTGATAATCTTGAACTAAGGTGTGCACTTGACCTTGCAGAGCCATGCCACCGAGCCATCATACAGTTTTACGTCAGATACAGGGATGCGATCAGACACCGAACATGGCAGATCAGGGACTACCAGCAGATCCTCCTGTCGTGCATGTCTTGGCACCAGCCGCCATTCTGGATATAGGTGTCGATTCACGTTTCTGAGAAGGCTTCATGAGGTTTATGCATACCTTTTAGGGAGAACCACATCCTATCCCATCTATGGAAGAGTTGACACCGGTTTTTTAGCAGCATCATCCTCCCACTTTCTCAAGAGATGGAGGACCTCAAGCTGTAGAGTCATGGGTAGAAGCCATGTTGTCAATATTTGAGCATCTGGAGACACCTCTAGAGAGGAGAGTGAAGCTCGCGACATATATTCTTCGGGATTCTTCCACGAGATGGTGGGATGTGATGTCACAGGTAGGACACTAACAAGTTATGGCATGGGATGAGTTTCAGCATACCTTTTATGACTATTTCTACCCAGATACTTTGAGGTATGATCGAGCCCAAGAGTTCATGAGTTTGGAGAAGGGTACTCTCTTTGTCATGGAGTATTCTTATCGCTTCACAGAGCTGCAGTTCTTCACACCCATTCTTGGGGTGATGAGTTATTTTTGGAAAGGATGTTTGAGGATGGTCTTAGTCATAACATCTGATCTCATATGAACATATTTATGTTGACTTCCATAACCTCTATAGTCAACTAGGTGCTAATCACAGAGCGCAACCTGATGGATTCTGGGGCTGTGAGCCATGGCGGCTTGGCATACGGAGTTGGTACCTCTCAAACTGAAATTAGGAAGCACCTTAGGGAGTCTACGTGCATAGATTCAAGTAGGAAGAATAATTATTCAGGTAGCCAGGTGGTATGATACCAGTGTGGGAAGAGTGGGCATATGAGGCCACATTGCCCGAGAGACCCAGTTGAGTGTCGATCTAGAGAAAAGATGGGTAGTATTCAGCATTTATGTTAGATTTTCTCACCACCAGCTGGGGATAGGGGTTCTGTTTTGACTCCTCATACCGGAGTAGGACCACCAGTCCCAAATCAGAATGGGGTCTAGAATTCTACAGTCCATTCAGGCCGAGGTGGAGGACGTGGCCGTAGTGGTTAGACATATGGTTTTTGACATCCACATGGTCAATCAGCTCAGGGACTTCAGAAATCTTTAAAGGGTCATGGTGTAGGGTAGGATTTTGCACTAGAGTAGACCCAGTAGAAGCAGGATCACATTCCCTCTACAGTCAGAGGTAATATGGTAGTTTCCTTGGTTTTAGATTCTGCAACTTTCAATACAGGGGCTTCCCATAGATTTATATATGTGCATGTTGTGGATAACCTTGGGCTTTGTATCTTTACTTTTGATGATATCTTGATGTTGGACACATCATTTGGAACTATAACGGCTAGTGTACATCAGTGCATGGAGTGACTTCTTGAGGTTGGTGGGTGTCACTTATTATGGGAAATTTATGTCTTGGAAATGATGGGCTATGATTTCATTCTCGGAATAGACTTGTTAGATCCCTTCCAGGATGTTTTCAACTGCTATCATTGTAGGGTGAGTTTCACATCACCAGAGGGCAGTTTGTTTCTACATAAGGGTGAATGGGATGTCCAGGCAAGCAGAGCAGGACCTGAGCTTCATGGGTTGGGAGGAGTTACATCCCAGATTTATAGTTTGTATCTGGATGACTAGGGGATTTCACATATGGACTTCCCTCCATTGTTTGATCATTTTAGGGATGTATTTCCCGAATACATTTCATGTTTTACTCTAGAGCGAGAGGTATAATTTTTTATTGAGATTTTTCTAGGAATGGCATCGTTGTCCATTCTTTATTATAGGATGGCCTCACTAGAGTTACATGAGCTCAAGAAGCAGTTGGAGGTGTTGTAGGAAAAGGCTTTCATCTGAACTAGTACTTCTTCTTGGGGTTCACCTATCTTGTTTGTGAAGAAAGTGGATGGTACCCTCAAACATTATGAGGATTATCATAAGATGAACCAGTTTATAGTCAAGAATCGATATCCCTTTTCAAGGATTGATGGTCTCTTTGATCAGCTTTGCGGAGCCATGTGTTCTCGAATATTGACTTGAGATCCTATTATCATTAGTTGCACGTTAGACCATTTGATATACCTCTTATAGTCTTTCAGAGCTGGTATGGTCTATACAAGTATGTGGTCATGTCGTTTGGTCTCACGAACGTGCATGCGGTTTTCATGGAACTGATTAACTGAGTGTTCCATCCATACTTGGATTCCTTTGTGGCCATTTTCATGGATGATATCTTGGTGCACTCTCACACTCGAAATGACCACACTAACCATCTTGAGATAGTTTTGAGTGCACTAAGAGAGCATCAGTTATATGATAAGCTCTCAAAATTCCAGTTTTGGATGGACCAGATTCACTTCTTAGGTCATGTTATCTCAGAGATAAGAGTATTATTTGACCCAGAGAAAGTGAGATAAGTAGTTTACTGGGAGCATATGAAGAACATATTTGAGGTAAGATGTTTTCTAGGGATGGTTGGTTACTATAGATGTTTCATAGAGGACCTTTCACGCTTAGCAGTGCCACTGACGGGCATGACTAAGAAGGGTAGAAAGTACCTGTGGATAGAATCCTACAATTCATCCTTTCATGAGCTGAAAGGGACGTTGACTTCAGCACCAATACTATTTTTTCCAGAGATAGGAAAGAGTTATACTTTTTACTGTGCTGCATTAGGTATCAAGCTGGGAGCAGTGATTATGTAGGGGGAAGGAGTCGTTGTGTACACGTCTCGGTAGTTGTGGTCACATGAGAGGAATTACCCAATGCACGATCTCAAGTTGGCTGTAGTTATTCATTCTTTATGCTGTTGGAGACATTATCTGTTAGGACATAATTTTTTAGTTTTTATTGATCACAAAATTCTCAAGTATATATTCACTCAGGGCGATCTGAATTTGAGACAGCGAAGGTGGGTTAAGTACATTCAATATTTTGACTTTGAGCTTACCTACATGCTAGGAAAAGGAAAAGTAGTGGCTGATTCATTGAGCAGGAGGGCTCAGATATAAACAGTTCATGAGGCCAGAAGTGAGTGGCATCTTATGGCTCTATTCACTAAGATTCATTTAGAGGTGCATGACAGACAGGGGTAGACATTTCTTTCTTCTGTAGTTTTTATCTCTACTCTACCTGATCGAGTGAAAATGAGGAAAATATCATATTCTGAAGGCCTTGTTTTAAAGGAGAGTGTGTTAGGATATGACCCTATTCATGGATAGATCATGGGTAAGGATGAGATCTTGTGTTTCTATGGGGGTTTATGGGTGTCAGCAGAAAAACACGAGGATCTGATGCTAGATCTTCATTCCTCAGTTTGGGCAGTTCGTCCTGGTGTCAGCAAGATGTATCGAGATCTACACCATCATTATTGGTGGATAGGTATTAATAGATATGTTTATGGTTTTGTGATGAGGTGTTCCATGTGTTAGCAGGTGAAGACGGAGCATTAGAGACCAGCAGGGCTTTTTTAGCAGTTACCCATTACCGAGTGGAAGTGGAATGATGTCGCGATGGACTTCATGACAGGTTTACCGACGTCACCTCGAGGGAACATTGTAGTATTGGGTTTTCATTGAAAGACTCACGAAGGTTTCACACTTCTTACCGATCAAGGAGACATTTAGTGTTGATGATCTTGGATGTTCGTACATCCGGGAGATTGTAGGTTTGCATGGGGTTCCACACTTCATTGCTTTATATAGGGACTCATGTTTTACTTCTCAAGTCTGGAAGGGACTATAGAGGGATTTGGGTACATGGGTACTTCGAGTACAACTTACCATCCCTAGACAGATAGCCAGTTTGAGCGTATGGTTCAGGTGCTGGAGGACATGCTTCGAGCATTCATCTGATATTTTAGAGGTTCTTGGGAAAAGAAAATACCTCTAGTGGAGTTTTCCTGCAATACTAGTATTTATGAAACTATTCTAATGGAATGTTATGAGTATTTGTGTGGTAGTCCATTCCGATCACCACTATGTTGGCTGGAGGTAGGAGAGTCAATTATAACGGGACCTTGACTTTTCCAGGAAACCATAGAGTAGGTAGAGTTGATTTGGAAGAGGATGGATACTGCACAGTCATGGTAGAAGTCTTATACTGATTGATAGAGATGAACTCTGGAGTTCAAGATTGGAGATAATGTTTTCCTACATGTCACACCGAGGTTGGGACATAGGAGGTTTAGGAGAAATGGAAAACTTTCCCCGATATACGTCGGGTCGTTTGAGGTTTTGGAGAGAGTCAGGTTAGTTGCCTATCGGTTATAGTTACCTTATAGGTATTGGGCTATGCATAACTTCTTTCATGTTTCTTAGTTGCATCATTACTTCTCATACACATCTCATGTTTTTCAACCTGAGGAGGTTGATTTGGAGGTGGACGCATCTTTTGAGGAGCATCCTATCCAAATTGTTAATCGTAGTGTGAAGGTTCTTTGTGGTCGGTCTATTCCACTAGTATGCATATTGGGGAATCACAAGATAGTATAGGACAAGACTTGGGAAAGGGGGTCTGATGTGTGATCATAGTGGCCGAAGCTGTTTGAGTATTCTTCTTCTACACCTCCTCGTTAGGGAAATTCGGGGATGAATTTCTTAAAGGGGAATTTTGTAAGAACCTGGATCTTTATTTCAGGTATGGATCTTTTTTTCAGGTGTTTTTTAGAAAAATAAGACTTTCTGGAAATTTTAGGAGTACATGTCGTGTACTTAAGAGTACAAGCCATGTACCAGGTTTCCACAAGTAGCCGTTTACTAGCCATGTAACGGCCGAGTACATGGCCATGTATGGTGACCTAGAGACCGTCTAAAGGGGGGCTCGGTAGAGGCCTATACACGCCATGTTGTTGAGTCAATAAGTTTTTCCTTATGACTTTTCCATTCCTTCATGTTTTGAAAATCACAAACACCTTATCTTTAAGGAAAAATTCTTTCTTAAGGAAAATCGCTTTTATAAGGAAAAATGCTTTCTTAAGGAAAATCGCTTTTATAAGGAAAAATGCTTTCTTAAGGAAAATTGCTTTTATAAGGAAATTTGCTTTCTTAAGGAAAACGCTTTTATAAGGAAAATTATCCTTATCATATTTTCATCAATATTTTTCTTAAGTATAAGTTTCAGATTCGTTTTCTCAGAGTCATTAAAACTTTGATATAAAAGCATTCTGTTTTTAGGATTCGGTTCTGGACAAGAACTATAAGGAAGTTTCATTCCGAATTCCGGATATGAATTCTAACTAAGTTCTATTCCAGATTCAGGATACAAATTCTGAAGAAGAATTCTCATTACGAATTCTAATGAAGAAATCCCATTCCGAATTCTCATTACGAATTCTAATGAAGAAATCCCATTCTGAATTCTCATTACGAATTCTGAAGAAGAATTCTCATTACGAATTCCAATGAAGAATTCCCATTACGAATTCTAATGAAGAAATCTCATTTCGAATTCTCATTACGAATTCTGATGATGAATTCTCATTACGAATTCTGATGATGAATTCTCATTACGAATTCTGATGACGAATTCTCATTACGAATTCTGATGATGAATTCTCATTACTAATTCTGATGATGAATTCTCATTACGAATTCTAATGACGAATTCTCATTACAATTTCTGATGACGAATTCCTATTCCAAATTCCTACTCCGAATTCTCATTCCGAATTCTCCTATTAAACAGAATCTGATTATCATTGTTTTATACACTCTGAATTTACTCACTCCGAACCTTCACTCCGAAGTTTCTATTCCGAACCTTTATGTTAGAGTTTAAAATGATGTCGTACATTCTATTTCACTTGTTTTGTTATAAAACGATGTCGTCCATTTTGTTATAAACTAACCGTTGTCTAAGTGACACGTGTACAGGTCCCTCCGAACTTTAAGGAAAATATGACCGTTGGAGAAGGAGCCGACCTTACCTATAAATAGGAGCTCATTTGAAAGAGCTCGGTGCTGTTGGTGCTGTTGGAAAAACAACGGAGTTTGTGCCTACATGCTGTTGAAAGTGATTTCTAGAGAGAGAGTCTCTTATTAACTCTCAAAGCTTCGTGCGACTCCGAATGTTGGTGATTACATTCGAGGGCTTCCGGGGATAGGAAGACAGAGGTGACGACTACCTTAAAGATCGAGGGCTTTCTTGCTGAGAAAGACAGAGGTGCCGACTACCTTAAAGATCGAGGGCTTTCTTGCTGAGAAAGACAGAGGTTGCCAACTACCTTGAAGTTGAGGGCTTGCGGGGATAGCAAGACAGAGACATCGATCTTCGTATCGAGGGCTTACCCTGGTGTGGGTAAGACAGACTTGCTTGAAAGTATAAATCAAGGGACCTTTATCCAAGGTTGTTGGATACCCTTCTCTTTGGGTTAAAAGACTATTATCTTGTTACTAGTAGTTTTACTACTTGTCTTTATTCCGCTGCAATTTGTATCTTAAGGAAAGTATAACTTTCTTATACTTCCTTACTTACTCTGATTAGTTTAGATTCTATACGCTTTAAGGTAGAATCTCATATTGTAACTTTTGTTAAGTTTCAATCTCCGGAATCATATTTCTGGAACCTACTTTTGGAATCCCTTTCCAAGTTCAGTTCGGTGTTAGAGGTGTTGTGAATTTACTTAGTTTAACTTTGTTAAACTTAGCTCTTTCCTTTTCTTAAGGAAACTCTAGTTATTCATAACTAACTTTAAAGGTTCCAAAGGAATTTTTAAAGTATACAATTCACCCCCCCACTTGTATATTGAGCATCTCATATTATATTTCGATCCTACAAATGGTATCAGAGGTTGGAAACCTCTTACTCTATACCATTCATACATTTGGTATCAGAGCCAAGGTTGAAATACTTGTACTCACATACAAGTTTTTCTTGCTCACTTTTCTATTCCGAACTTTGTCATTCCGATTTATCCATTCTGAACTTTTCCCATTCCGAACTTTGTGATTTCGATTCTAAGCTACTAACAAGTTTGTATCCAAGTTATTATTTAGTATGACAGGAATTAATGTTGGATCTATTGACAATCTGAATCCTACAAGGCCACCAATCTTCGATGGTAATGATTATGAATACTGGAGAGATCGTATGAAGACTTTTGTTATCAATACTGGAGTAGACAACTTTGTGATGCTTACTGGTGATTATAAAATTCCTGACAAGGAATTCAGAACCTTTACTAACCAGGAAAAGCAAGAATATCAACTCAATTATAAGGTACACAATACTTTATTATGCTCAATGACTAGAAATATATATAGCCAAATTTCTTCTTGTGAAGCAGCTAACTGTATATGGAAGAAGTTGGAGGTTACACACTTTGGGACTTCTAAAGTGATTGAGACTAGAAGAGCTATGCTTAGAGCTGAATATCATGGCTTCAATTTTCCTTATGGAGAACCTATCTGTAAAGTTCAACAAAGATTTATGACAATCGTCAACAGTCTACAATCTATGCGAGAAAAAGGTTTAGATGATGAAGCTCTTGTGGACAAGATAATTGATATTATGCCCAATGAGTGGGAATCCAAGAGAACAGCTATAGATGAGAACAGGAAGGTCACTCAAATTACTCTTGATGAATTATTTGGAACTCTTCTACAACATGAGACCAGAATGAAGAGAGATGCTGACAACATCAAGAAGAAGAATGGAAATGGTACTGTTGCTTTTACTACAACTTCGAATCAG
Source organism: Viscum album (assembly GCA_963277665.1). Lineage (NCBI taxonomy): Eukaryota > Viridiplantae > Streptophyta > Magnoliopsida > Santalales > Viscaceae > Viscum > Viscum album. The sequence continues at coordinate 282,976,251 of OY728165.1, forward strand.
ATGAAAGCTAAGACACCTGAGAGAGTAACCAGATCCAAATCTAAGAAAGTCATTTTCCAATCCGAATCTAGTGAAAGTGAAGTTTCAGAAAATGAATTAGCCAATCTTGCTCGAAGGATGAACAAGATAGCTGGACAGAGAAACTTTCAATCCAAGTATAAGAAGAAGGACAGGAAAGATAAGAAAGATGAAGAAGTTACATGTTATGAATGTAAGAGAGCTGGACATATTAGACCAGATTGTCCTATGCTCAGAAAGAAAGAAAGGAAGGAAAGACATTCAGAAAAGAACAGGAAGAAGTATTACAAAGACAAAGCTAAGAAAGTTCTGAAAGCTAATGACACCTGGAGTGCCAGTGGTGGTGACTCTTCAGATGAATCTTCTGAATATGAATCTTCAGGACAGAAGAATCATGGTCTTATAGCCAGATTACCTATTGGTAATCATTGTCTTATGGCTAAGGTACGAAATGTTGAATCATTGACCAATGTTTCTTTAAATTCTAATGATAGTAAATATTATAACTCTTCTGATGAAGAATCATCTTCTGATGAGGAAAATACTTTACCTACTTATGAAGAAGTCTCTAGATTTGCTGAACTTCTTGAGATTGAGAACTCCAAACTCAACAAGAAACTTGATAAGGCAAATTCTAGGAATTCTATTCTTACTAAAGAGATATCAGATCTTTCTAAAGATCTTGATAAGAAAAATGCTGATTTTGAAAGTATTTCAAAAAATCTTGAGGAAGTAAGTTCTGAGAAGAATAAACTTTCTAAATAATTAGAAAAAGTAATTTCTAAGAAAAATGTTTTCGAGCCTAACTCTAGTTCCAAAACTAATGATTTTGAGGATAAAAACTTGGTTGTAAAACTCAAATCCGAAATTTTTTCCTTAAAGAAGTGTTTATCAAACTTTACCCATGGTAAGGAAAATTTTGATAAGATGTATTCTCAAATACGACCTTTAAGAAATAAATCCGGATTTGGTTATACCCATGCAAAACCAGTTTTCAGTAACAATTATTTTGTTCCTCAAAGTGCCCCATTTTGCACTAAATGTCAATGTGGTGGTCACTGGGCAAGAAGTTGTTCCTTAAACAAAACCCAATCTTTAGGTTTTCATAAAGCTTACTTTTCTAAGAAAATGTGGATACCTAAAATTTTATTGTCTGGAAATCTCGGATCCAAACAAGTTTGGATTCCGAAAATCTAACTTTGTTCTTAATTTCAGGAAAATAAAGAAAGTTCCAGCAACAATATTTGGTACATGGATAGTGGATTTTCCCGGCACATGACTGGTAACAAAAGCTTTTTTGAAAAAATTATCAAAACGAAAGGAGGAAAGGTAAATTTCGGAGACAATGCTAAGGGAGAGATTGTTGGTATGGGTAATATTGTTCTTTTAGGTAAAACTTTGATTTCAAATGTTCTTTTTGTTAAAGGTCTTAAGCACAACCTCATTAGCATAAGTCAGTTATGTGATGAAGGTTACCTTGTGAATTTTAGGAATGATAAATGCTTAGTTCACAATTCCAAGGAAGAATTTATTCTCTCAGCCAATAGGCAAGAGAATGTTTACACCTTAAACTTAGAAGACCTAAGAAGCCAAGATTTACCTTGCCTAAGTGCAATGGAAGATCATTCTTGGTTATGGCATAGATATTAGGCATCACTTTCTTAGGGATCACACACACAAAGGAGATATTATTCTTCAGTTTATCGGAACGCAAGATCAACTTGCTGATATTTTCACAAAATCCTTGCCTTCTGATAGATTTGAATATATTAAACAAAAGTTAGGAATGATAACCGTAAGGTAATCTTCCTTAATTAACTTTCTGTTGAAAAAATCTCCTTACAGTAATAAACTCCTTTTCATAGGGGGAGTACATTAAATTGTTTGTTTAACAAAGTTTTTTCAAAATTTGTTTTCAAACTTTTCGGAACGAAAATTTCCGGAATGGAACTTCCGGAACTACCATTTTCCAGAATGGATATTTTCGTACAGAATACTTCTGGAATGAAAGTATTCGTATTGAAAATTTTCGGAATGGAAAACTTTCGTACTGGGACGTTCATAACCAAATTTTCGTACCAAGTTAAGTTTTTCGTATTAAGTTTTTCGTATTGAGTTTTTCGTATTGACTTTTCGTATTTAGTGTTTCGTATTGAGTTTTTAGTAGTCATCTTTATATTACCCATTACGAATAACTTTCCTAAGCTAATCCGAAAGGTATGATTTCCTTACTGAAGTTTTCGTAATCATATTTTACTTGCTGGCAATTTCTTATAGTTTGTTTTTGGTTTTTGGATTTCTTAATTCTTTACTTTAATAAAACCTCAAAAAGATCGGATTCAAACTTTCAACCGTTAGATCTGATCTCAGATCGTTCTAAACCGTTAGATCAACCGAGGAAGTTGAACCGTCATTCCATTGCCTATATAAAGGGGACCCTATTTTCTCGTCCCACATCGATTTCAAGCTTTTGCGTGCTGAAGCTCTGACTCTCCGATTTAAGGCCGTTCCGAACCACAGTTTTCTCAGTTTCGAACTCCAGTCTTCTCTGTTCCGAATATCTCAGAGGACTTCTAATCTGAATGTCTGCAGAGTTAGCTTCTCAAGAAATGTCTTCAACCAAGCCCATTTCTCAGTGGTTAGTCTACAGAGAGAGGTTAGTTCATCCGAATTTCTTCAGCAACTACGATTCTATTATTTCAAAGAATATCAAGCTGAATGGCTGGGAAGGTGTTGCGGTATCAAAAACCGGCAACCAAGATGAAGTCTACTCTGACTTGCTTGTCGAGTTTTATGAGTCGGTTGCTTTTTTCGAGGAAGATAATAGAGAAAAATTTTCTTTCAAATCGTATGGCAAGACATATAAGCTTTCTTACACCAAGGCTGCAAGCTTGGTAGGGCTAAGTTATGAAGGGGAAGCTGAGTTTATTTCCCACGTATTTCCAGACTCTTTGGGTAGTTTCAACAAGGAGAAAGCCTTAGAAATTCTCGGATTGGATGATGACAAGGCTCCGAAAATAGCAAGTCTTTCTACAAACTTCCGGATTCTGGAGTTATGGGTGCAAGGGCTTATCGTACCGAGAAAAGGAGATAAGGATAGCCTGAAGAAGAGTGAGATATATATCTTAGATTTTTTGATAAATCTAAGGAAGTTCAACTTGATGAAGCATATCCTTCTTAATATTGAGAATCTGAAGAAGGGGAATCTGAGAGCTCAGATTGTGATGTATCCGGCAATATTGTCAAAGCTCATAGTTCGGTGCCTAGAATCCTTCAAGGTAGCTTGCAGTTCTAAGCCGAAAGTTTGTAAGATCATGCTGCTTAGTGATGCCACTCTTAAGAGAATGAATATAGCTTTTAACAAGGACTCGGGGAAGTTTATTGATCTACCTCCTCAAGCAGAAGTGACTCCGAAAGTGGCTGATCCGGAATCATCCAAGCCGGTAAGGAAGAGGAAGCTGAAAGAAGTGGTAGTCGAAGCTGAGGAACCTAAGTCTAAGGAAGTCCACTCCGCACCTCCTAAGTCTAAGAAGAAGAAAACCTATACTGATGAGGTTGCAGCAAAGTGGAGAGCTGATAAAGAGAAGAGGAAGGAAGGAGATCCGCAGTTCGGATTGGATCCTGCAGAGGCTAAAGCTCTGAAAGAAAAGGCTGCTGATGAGCTCGAGAAGCAAGCAAAGGAAAAGAAGATTAAGAAGAAAATGTCTGAGGCTGAGGTAGCTCAGGCCTTGTTAACGTTCAACGAAATGGTTTCAGCAACCATTCCCATTCTGAGATCTTTCTCTCTGGAATCTCTACCTGAGACTCCAGGAAGAAATCTTGTTACTCCGAAAGAGGATGTTGCTACTGAGGAAGTAGAGAAAGTGGAAGAAGTTGAAGAAGCTGCTGAAGGAAGTGGTGAGACAGGAGATGTGCTCAAACAAGTAGATGAATATAAAGGAACTCCTTCGGAACACTTGTCGCTCCGAACATCTGAAGCTCAATCTTCGAAGCTTGTTACTCCGACTATGGAAGAAGAGAAAGGTGAAGAAGAAGTTTCTTTTCTGAGAGAAGAAGAACATATTTTACTTGATGCTGCTCAGAAGGAAAATGTAGAAATTGCTGATGAGGAAGATTTGGTTGTTCAAGTGTCTGATAGCGAGAAGAAATCTCCGGAACAGGTTTCTATTCCGGAAAAAGATAAGGGGAAACGAATTCTTGTTGATACCCCGAGTTCAGAAAAGAGTATGAGGAAGGAAGCCGGTAGTTCTTCTAAGAGGAAGTTGGAGCTTATTGAGGAAGAAAATTCTCCTAGTAAGATTTCAGATTCAGAGTCATCATCGTTGGGGCACGATTTTGTTGTTCAGTCCTTGAAGAAGTTGGTGGGAACCATTCCAACCTTCTCCAGTATTGACTCTAGATGCCAGATGCTTCAACATGCGCTGAATCAGAAAACCGACTCCGTATCCATGGTAATGGATAAGTGTGTAGAGATTGAAGCTCAGTTCAAAACTTTCTTCGTTGGTTACGAAGCACATAAAAGATCTTGCAAGAGGATGACAAGCTGGTCGAAGAAGAATGTGGAAGAGATGAGGTTGCTGGATGAGTTTCAGGAAAATGTTAAGGATGCATTTCAAACCGAGGACAAGAAGTTTCATGAGATGACTGCATCATTCGATGAGAAATTGACAGAAGAAAAGAACATTCGGATTCAGGAAGTGAGAGATCTGAATGGAAAGCTCAACTCCGTTAATCAGAGTTGGAAATTTGAAAGGGATCATCGGATCAATTTTCTAGAAAGAATGAAGGCTCAGGAAGAGAAGATGAAATCTCAGGAAGAAAAGTTGAAGGCTCAGGAAGAAGTAATTGAAGCCCAGTCAGCAAGAATAGTTGCCTTAGAGAAGCAAGCAGAGGAAGATCATAAGGACCTCAAAAAGATCAAGACAATTCTTAAAGGGCTCATGTCGAAGGAGAAAGATCCGAAATGACCAATCCGATCTTTTTGTTGTAATCTGTTTTTGTTGCTGACATTTCAAATATAATGAGAATTGTGCTTGTTGATTCTATTGTTGTCATTACTAATCTTTCAGGTACTTTGTCATTTTTTTTTTCATTCCCTCCAATTCTTTTTGAAAATCACAAAGGGGGAGAAGGAAAAGATCCTTAAGAAAATGAAGAAATCTAATAAGTGCTTATCAAAGGGGGAGAAAGAAAAATACCCAAGGAGATAGAACTCTAATAAGAGTTTGTTTAAGGGGGAGTTTTTCTTAAAGAAACATCACTCCGGAAATATGAATATGATCCTTAGAGATTCAAAGCCTAAGGGAAAGTTAGTCGTATTCATCTATTTCTTAAACCAAGGGAGATAAGCTTTAATGTGTTTCTTTCTTCTTAGAATAGCTTTTTCATAAGGATGTTTGTGCTTTCCAAAAAGGGGGAGATTGTTGAGTCAATAAGGTTTTCCTTATGACTTTTCCATTCCTTCATGTTTTGAAAATCACAAACACCTTATCTTTAAGGAAAAATGCTTTCTTAAGGAAAATCGCTTTTATAAGGAAAAATGCTTTCTTAAGGAAAATCGCTTTTATAAGGAAAAATGCTTTCTTAAGGAAAATTGCTTTTATAAGGAAATTTGCTTTCTTAAGGAAAAACGCTTTTATAAGGAAAATTATCCTTATCATATTTTCATCAATATTTTTCTTAAGTATAAGTTTCGGATTCGTTTTCTCGGAGTCATTAAAACTTTGATATAAAAGCATTCTGTTTTTAGGATTCGGTTCTGGACAAGAACTATAAGGAAGTTTCATTCTGAATTCCGGATATGAATTCTAACTAAGTTCTATTCCAGATTCAGGATACAAATTCTGAAGAAGAATTCTCATTACGAATTCTAATGAAGAAATCCCATTCCGAATTCTCATTATGAATTCTAATGAAGAAATCCCATTCCGAATTCTCATTATGAATTCTGAAGAAGAATTCTCATTACGAATTCCAATGAAGAATTCCCATTACGAATTCTAATGAAGAAATCTCATTTCGAATTCTCATTACGAATTCTGATGATGAATTCTCATTACGAATTCTGATGATGAATTCTCATTACGAATTCTGATGACGAATTCTCATTACGAATTCTGATGATGAATTCTCATTACTAATTCTGATGATGAATTCTCATTACGAATTCTAATGACGAATTCTCATTACGATTTCTGATGACGAATTCCTATTCCGAATTCCTACTCCGAATTCTCATTCCGAATTCTCCTATTAAACAGAATCTGATTATCATTGTTTTATACACTCTGAATTTACTCACTCCGAACCTTCACTCCGAAGTTTCTATTCCGAACCTTTATGTTAGAGTTTAAAACGATGTCGTACATTCTGTTTCACTTGTTTTGTTATAAAACGATGTCGTCCATTTTGTTATAAACTAACCGTTGTCTAAGTGACACGTGTACAGGTCCCTCCGAACTTTAAGGAAAATATGACCGTTGGAGAAGGAGCCGACCTTACCTATAAATAGGATCTCATTTGAAAGAGCTCGGTGCAGTTGGTGCTGTTGGAAAAACAACTGAGTTTGTGCCTACATGCTGTTGAAAGTGATTTCTAGAGAGAGAGTCTCTTATTAACTCTCAAAGCTTCGTGCGACTCCGAATGTTGGTGATTACATTCGAGGGCTTCTGGGGATAGGAAGACAGAGGTGACGACTACCTTAAAGATCGAGGGCTTTCTTGCTGAGAAAGACAGAGGTGCCAACTACCTTAAAGATCGAGGGCTTTCTTGCTGAGAAAGACAGAGGTTGCCAACTACCTTGAAGTTGAGGGCTTGCGGGGATAGCAAGACAGAGACACCGATCTTCGTATCGAGGGCTTACCCTGGTGTGGGTAAGACAGACTTGCTTGAAAGTATAAATCAAGGGACCTTTATCCAAGGTTGTTGGATACCCTTCTCTTTGGGTTAAAAGACTATTATCTTGTTACTAGTAGTTTTACTACTTGTCTTTATTCCGCTGCAATTTGTATCTTAAGGAAAGTATAACTTTCTTATACTTCCTTACTTACTCTGATTAGTTTAGATTCTATACGCTTTAAGGTAGAATCTCATATTGTAACTTTTGTTAAGTTTCAATCTCCGGAATCATATTTCCGGAACCTACTTTTGGAATCCCTTTCCAAGTTCAGTTCGGTGTTAGAGGTGTTGTGAATTTACTTAGTTTAACTTTGTTAAACTTAGCTCTTTCCTTTTCTTAAGGAAACTCTAGTTATTCATAACTAACTTTAAAGGTTCCAAAGGAATTTTTAAAGTATACAATTCACCCCCCCCCCTCTTGTATATTGAGCATCTCATATTATATTCCGATCCTACACATGCATCTTCAGGGAACATGCTGTGTATTTTTTTCAGTTTTTATATCATACTGGGGTCGCGTATAATTGATAGAACCTCCTTCTTCTAGCTTTGTCTCACCTAGGAGTGGCGGGAATCAACGAATCTTCTCTGAGACCTCGATCGGTCATCCGTTCTCTGAATGAAACACTGTCAATTGTGTAAGAATCACCTTGGTGAGTTCTTCCTTATTCTAGAGCCTCTCCTCTTGATTTCTTTTCATTCATGAGTTATTCTAAGTTGAATGTTTTTTGATGTTTTTGTAGATCTACAACATTATAAGTCAATTCAAAGAATGATGTTCATCTATATCGATTTTACAATGTCGAGGTAGGTATTTTGTTCCTTTCCGTAGATTTCGTTGAATTATATGTGCAAAAAGTTCGAAATACCCTAGTTTAGGGTATTGCATGTTTAGGGAATTTAACCCTATTAATGCCTTATATATTTTGTTTTGTTTGAGTGAGGGTTTTTGATTATAAATAGGGTTTATTACCTTTCTATGGATGTGGTTTCCCATGTTTGATTGATATTGGTTGTTGGGTCTAGAAATTTCTATTAGGCTGTTATGTTTTCCATGCCTAGTGTTGTTAGGATGGAGTTGTTTGTATGACATTCTTGTGATGTGAATAGTAGGTGTTTAGCCAAGTAGTTTTTGAGTTTTAATTTGGATACTGGATATGGTTTATGTAATATTGAGTTACACAGGGTAATGGGAACCTGGTGTAGTTAGACCATAGGGGGAATGGACGTTGAGGGCTTCCCTAAAGTGTCTTTTATACTTCTCACCATTACGAAACCATAGGGGGGTGGACATGAGTGCTCCCTTAGAGTGTTTGTAGTATACTATTGTGAGATCATAGGGAGAATTGGACGTTGAGTTCTTCCTTAGATATTCTATAGTTACCATTAAAGGCCACATGAAGAATTGATGGTGAGTGCTTCCTCAGAGATTATTTGTCTAAGTTAGACCATAGGGGTTAGAAAATGAGTACTTCCCAGAGGGTTTCTTGTGAATATTTGGTTAATTAACCGATAAATGTAAATGAATGTAGTTTGAGACTATAGGACTATATACTATTTAGTACTTCTTTATTAATTCATTTTACAATTTTTCTGCTATATATATTCACTGACAATTAGGCATAGATCTTTGGGTAGTTGACTACTGGGATTCGTCTCACACCTTGTTTGGGTCAGGCTTTTGGGCCCAAACATATAATATTGTTGTGGGTATAGATAAGGGAAAGTTCCCTTATACTATAGGTACTTGATTGTTATAGAGATGGAGAGCATGGGACCGAGATGAGGCTTGCGATGCTATTGGAGTTGTTTACTTTTTTCCCTTTTTAATTTGGTTTAGTACTATATTCCAGTATTATGACTTGTTTGGATGTTTCCCTAGATACTTGTGACATTCATCATTATTTATATCTGGGCTATAGTTTTTTATTTACTTAGAATCTTCTTTTGTTTACGTATTGTATGGTATTACTACTTCTACTACATTTATCTATCTGTTTGTACTATGTTATTCTATCAATGAACAAATAGTTTCCTCACTATCACATCCAAGGCCCTAACTGCTAGTCGACAGCCTCTGACATTTGGGGAAATGTGCTTGAGGACATGTGACAAATCGGGTATAGGGAACCATTGGGCCGCACTCAGAACTGGTATGTTACATTATACATCTTCTATATTCCAGGATTAAAATTCCATCTCAAATGGTGGTAAGCATGAAGAAGTTGTTCCTGATAAGCCATAGGTACAACCATTAAATTTATAAACCACATCACTAATCTATCATCCAGTTTCCATCCTTCAATGGTCTCCCCCCATTGAGTTTTTACATCATAGAAATTCATTCAAGATTGTATTTTTATACCTCCTAAATTATCTTAATCAAATCAGGAACAAATTAAATTGGAATTAAAACTACTAAATCACCTCGATTTTCACATTCCAAAAGCATGTCGGTTAGGACCGACATCCGCTTCCATTTATCTAAAGCTTCATTTTCTAACTAAGCATAAGAATTTATGCTTAATTCATCTACCAACATATTTTTTTTCCATGGTGTGTACTTCAATTCACATTCAAATATTTGGAGATACTCCATCCATAATCATTATCTCATATTTATATCCCATTGTGAGAAAATATGTTTCATGCTCTTGTGATCTGTAAACATAGTAAATTTCTACTAAAGAGATAATGACACCATGTCTTCAAATCATGGACTATGGTAGATAACTCCAAATCATATGTTTGGTAGTTCTTCTAATGTACTCATAATAGACTTGATCCATATGCAATAATTTTATCTCCCTATATGAGAACACATCCCAACTCGGATCTCGAATCATCACAATACACCACATACCCTTTTCATGATTCTGAAAAAATCATGATTGGTGTTGATGTAAGGAGAACCTTTAGATCATAAAAATACTTCTATCCTTCCTCATCCCCTTATATGGAACATTATTCTTTCTAAAAGCTATCATTGGTGAATCTATTCATGAGAAGTCATGAAAAAAGTGTCAGTAAAGACCAAATAGACTAAGGAAACTCTATATCTCAAAGACATTAGCGGTTTCCAAGAGATAACGACCTCTATCTTTTCTTGATCTAAAAAACTCCTATTTAGGAAATTACATGACCAAGGAAATATACCTCATGTATCCAAAAATCACACATTGATAATTTAGAATACAAAATATGATATCTCAATATCCACAATACTGTCGCCAAGTGTTTCTCATGCTCAACGCTTGTCCTTTAGTGCACCAATATCATCCACAAACATCACTATAAAATAAAATAGATACCTTTGAAATATATTATTCATAAATTCCATAAAGACCACTAATTCATTCGTAAGACCAAAAGGCATTACCTCATATTCATAATGTCCATATATGCTTTTTGGGGATATATTTGAAATATCATCCTTCCAAACCCACAATTGGTGATTTTTTAATCACAAATCAATCTTAGAAAACCATTGACCTCCCCTAAATTGATCAAACAGGTCATTATTGCATGGAATTGGATAACCGTTATTTATCATAACTTTGTTGAGATTATAATATTCCACACATAGACAAAGAGTTCCATCATTCTTTTTGACAAACAAGACCAGTGCTACCCACGAATACATGCTTCGTCGAATGAAAACATTTCTTTCCAACTCCTAAAACTACACTTTCAAATACCATAATTCTATTGGTGTCATTCGACAAGACCTAATGGAAATAGTATTATTCCCTAGAATGAGATCAGTCATAAAATCCACATCTCTCATAGGTAGAAACCCAATAGAAATTATCGAAAAAAACATCTTAAAATTGATCAAACACTACTATAAAACTGTTATTATCAATCTCATCCATCATTACAAAAGATAATGATGCCAACTCATATGATATCATTCCAACTGCTAGTTCTAGAAAACCTGTGGCACCTGCCTTTACATTATAGTCTCCTCAAAATAGATGCTCGATGTAATCTTCAGTTATGAAACTGACCTTTCATGTAAATTAGTCGATGTGATCCTTGACTGTTTTCAACCAATCCATACCCAGTATTATATAATAGATATCCATATCAATAATAGAGAAATACCATTTCATCTTTGCTCCATCAATAGTTATAGAACATTCTCTAGAAATAAAGGCACAACATTCTCATTAACTAAGAGGAGTTTGAAGTTTTAACACAGAGGAAATAATCACTACTTTTAAACATAGAAAATAAACAACTGGAGAGAAAATAATGGAATGGGATGCACCTATATCCAAAAATATTTCATAAGGGTATAATTCAAAATAATCGTACCTATCCCTATATATGGTCCATACTGATCATCTACAATAACCTGCTCAGATCCATATAATTTCTTTCTTTCCACACTTTGTTCTTTATTTACCTATTGAGATTGAACTGTATAAGGATTCACGGTATTCCTCAAATCACCATATATTTCTCTGTTCTTCTAACAAGGAGTATTTTTTTTCCTTTCCCCATCGAATCATACGATGTTTTTGATACCTAAGAAGTGTCTAGAACACTTAACCTTGGAGCACTATGAAAATAGCGCTAAAGATTCCCCATCTGATTAATATTATGGTATGCTCTAGGTGAGGTCATACATTACCGCTTCATGTGGTCAAACAAGAAACATTGAAATCATCCAGGCTAGATCTTTTGTTTTGGAGGAAAATTCTCTGATCCAACTGTTTTATTCTAATCCATACTCCCACCATATAAATATGTGTCCCTCTTCATATTTCTCCCAACATTAGAGTTCCAAATATTTCCCTTCTGTATCAACATGCTTCCTCCCCCCACATCTCTTAATATGTCATGTTCATCCATTATCTCTATATTGACCATATCTATATAATCCATAATATAGAGCACAAAAATCTTCGATTTAATCTTCCGTATCATCCCCAATTGAAATATTTTTTCCTTCAAGGATGTACTAGAAGCTACATTGGGTGAAAAAGCACACTATATTCATAAATTAAGCCACATACTCCGTGACAGAAATATCTTCCTGCTTCCAAATGAATAATTCCATCTTTTTAAATTTTTTGAATGTGTGAGGATAGAATTTTTTTAAACAATTATTCAAAATCCTCCCATATAAGGTCGTGGTATAATTTATCATGAAATGCTAAATCCCACCACTTATGTTCAATATATTCCATCATATAAGTCTATATCTTGAATTTTAGCTCTGCTAGTGTGTTGATGAAATATAATATACTATTCAACCTATTCAGCCACACCTTTGCCTTTTTTGGTTCAGAATAACCCTGAAAGATGGGTGGATTCTGATTTTGGAAATGGAAGACACGGTACACTTTCCTTGGCTCATTCCTCTTTTTTCCACTTTCCACGGCCTGAAATGCGTATACAATACTCTGAACGAGCTGTTGGTTCACCTATGACTCAGGTGCAACCACATTCTTAGTATCTTCTTCCGGTTGTTTTCTATGACACCTACCAGGTGCCATTTTCTAGAAACACAGCAAGCACCAAAATTATCACTCTATATTAATTGAAGGCTTAGCATTTCAAATTCTACCACATCACAATATCATGATAATTTTTTCCAAAATCAACCGTTTCTACTTTCAACCATTTTTTGAAAAAATCACTATATTCTTTTAAAAAGAAAACCACTTTCAAAATACCACAACGATTCTATTTTTCAAAATCTTTCATTTGAAATCATCTTTAACATTTATTAAAAATCAAAACATTGTAGAAAATGTTAAATAATTACTAAAAAATGAAATATTCACTCTTATTGGGAATTAATTTATACAATTCTTGTCATTCTCATCTCATTGGCTGTCCCATGAAAATGATATTTCCAAACATATATGTGTCTTTAAAACACTTATATTCCCAACTCCATGGTAACATGAAGTTATTCATAAAAAGATTATCTATATCTTTTTATTCTCTACATTTCATGTCCTGAAAATCCTACTTCTTTCTACCAATCCAACACAAGGAATAGACCATAATGAATTTCCACTCTAAGACCGAAAGAACTAATGACCACTTGTTCCAGAAAGATATTTAGGATGACCAAGATAATACCAATTATAACATCTCGCTTCTTCTAATTGGATTGAGAAAGAGGAAAGATGTTACTTAGCCTTAAATGACATCCCCAAGATACCAAAGGCTAAAAATAAATGTCAAGTGCTTCATTAAGAGTTGGGGGGAAATTTTCCATTAGAAAATAAAACAACCATACAAACATTCTATAAACAAATAAACCACTACATGATGCGTGATATCAAAGAAATACAACTCAAGTAATACCATTTATATCAAAATAAAACTACACAATAGTACCACAGTGGAAGACTACAAAACAACCATGTACAAAGTAGAAGACAACCCCATCAAAACTCAAAGACAACCACAACTCCAAAGCTCCAACCTGCTCCATGAACCACTTCACAAAACACCCCAAGTATCACTAATCGCCACTATATAAGTGTGATACTTTACCTGTTACAATGTCCTGATAATAAATACCTATAAAAGAACCAAAGTTACAAAGTAGGGGTGAGTAATGAAACTTAGTATATTTTCCCCAATAACTTCCCTACTCATTTCACTATGATAGAACATGTTATAAAATTTATATAAAGTATTTTATATAAAAAAAATTATAAACATTTATATCTAAATAAAAACAAGTTCCTTAACCAAGTAGTTTTGAAAAAACAAAATAAATTTCCAAGGAAAGTTTCTAAACAATACTTTAAACCCATTTCACAAGTTCTATTTTGGAATAATCCATTACATACCACATATCCACACATCTAACCATGCATGCAACCTGGACCTCCCTATACTCGAGAGTGGTGAGTCATCCTTTCACTAAGTCTTCACTTAATGAACCATTTTATATTAGAGATACAAAATCCTTATCTATCCCACTAAGTATGGTGGATACCCCTTACCCTTATTCATCCCGAATGCACATGAACACACACAACCATTATACTAAAAACCAATGTCAAAACAACCATTTCAACTATTTAAATAAAACCATGCTTTTATTAAAAACCATTCAAACAAACGATTTCAATAAAACTAAACATTTATTAAAAACACTTTCCCATGAAACAAATCCAAACAATCATTTTAAAATCATAATTTCAAGATCAAGTTACCAATTTCACTTTCCATAGAAATTTCCAATTTCCACAATTCTATAAATTATCACTATATAGGGTTTCCAATAAGAAATTCACAACAATTTTACAACCAAATTAAGTCAAAAAAATAAATTTGAAATCAATTCATCATATTCTAAATAGAGGAGTTCATAGTGAATCCACCTACCTCAAATTATTTGGTGAAAACAGAAAACAAAATGAAAAAAGTCCATGAAATCGGGATGAAACTCCAAAACCCGCCTTAGATCCCTTCCATAAACAAGAAAAAAAATCAAATATAATCATATTTGGAATCAACTACCTTATATATATCCACATAAAACATATATCTAAGAAACTAAGAGAGTGGTAGAAGTGGATCTATGGTAAAAAAAAGCAAAACTACCATAACCAAAGACTTACTGCAAGAATCCAAATTCAATGCACAAAGAGAAGCCTTCAGATCACTTATGAATTGATGGGAGAAGTCTCATTATTCTTATAGAGGAAGAAATACTGATTTAGGGTCAGTTTGGATCACAACTTAGGGATTAAAACATGATCCTGACCTAGATCCAACTTTTGGGGATTTGGTTTTTAAACTGTGCACAGTTAGTCACACAGTTAGGAAAAATATGCACAAACCATGTGCTCGCTTCTATCTCAAGAAGGAACCTCACACAGTTGGTTCACACTATTTCTAAAATATATTCCAACCATTCCAAATAAAAATACTTCAAAAATAATGGTTTCCCATTGACAGTTGAATAGCTTGGAAAAATTGTGTGCTACCCGTGTGCCTTCCCCTTATCCCATGTCTCAATGTGCACAATTTTTTGCAGGTGTTTCATGGTTTTCCCAAACCTTGAACCAACCATTCACTCTAAAAAATTCCACAAAAACATTCAAAACATTTTCAAAACTCTCCCGAACTATACCATAACACTTTATGTACTTAAAGTCATAAATAAAGGGTTACTTACTTGAAACTGGGGGTGCTACATGTGAGTATAGAATTACTTATTAAAAACTCATGAGATTAAAAATATGATTCATTGAAATGAATAAAGGCCTAGAGAATGAATTTATGATATAGTCAATTATATAATACTAGTTTCTTCTAAACTCTTTGATATAGGAGGTTAGTATATTTTAGATCATGGTTTATACCAGGTGGGATTAATATGATGATCATATACATACCATGATGGGATAATTGACATGTAAACAAAATTGGTCTACGTACCATTTGATTTACCTATATAATGGATAGTAGGAGATTAACTAGTGAATGATATCGAATGAGATATTTATATTCATGAAAAACTAACCTACTAATTAGTATGATGAACTATTACATGATACCTTGTCACAACCCGTCCCCCAGGGCCCATGTTGTGACTACCACAAGCCTGCCTTCCATAGGCTAGGGGCTGGAGACTAGCACCAAAGGCATAAATCCCTATGACAGGGAAGGAATTTCCTTTATAAACTAAAAACACACACACAACAGAGTACGAGTTGAAAGCAAAATGCTAAGTAAAGATGTATAAAAAAGAGTGATGAAAAGTAAAGGGGCCAGAAATACAAGACCAACTAGAAAGTGTAATTACAACTGAAAAACAAGTACAACTGAAAAAGAAAAGAAGATATTGGGTCATCCTCTAGGGTTCCTACCCGAAGGGTAGGTACAGATGGACTTCTTTAGCACTCCACATCCATCAGTCTCCTCCGTGTACTGACTCATCGTAAGGTCTACCTCCGAGTACCATTCAGTCCTACTACTCAGCCTTAGTCTGCGATGTCCGTCATCTGCATCCAACACAATGAGGTGCAGCCATAGCCCGTGCAGGGGTGAGTATAACGATACTCAGTAGGGACCCCAAGACCCTCAAGGTCTCTCAAAATCCAACAAGTATAAACCACAGAGTATGAAATCAACGGATAGTCATTACTTAGGTATATGCCCATACATATACCTAAGTTATCAAGTAACTCATCTCAATCATGATGAAAACACAGAAGTCATTGACTCAGCTCACACAGGTATACAACTTTTGTAGAGTTATAGAGATGATCATATGGAGTCACTGATTCATCTAAGCTGTCGGACCCACACAAGATCCCGGACCAGCAATTGGAACTGTCGGACCCACATAGGATCCAGGAACAATAGTCGGAGCTATCAGACCCACACAGGATCCAGGACCAGCTAAGATGTCAGACCCACACAGGATCCAGAACCAGCTATTCTGTCGGACCCACACAGGATCCAGGAACAGAAGTCAGAACTGTCAGACCCACACAGGATCCAGGAACAGTCATCAGAGCGCAGCCAACCGCAGGGTTTTCACAAAGTATGCTCGATTTCGGGAGGGTCTGCTCTTCAAGCCAATTTTCGACATGTCAACTTCCACCAAGTCCCATGAATAAGTATCTAAATGGTATGTGTCGTCATAGGGGTCTCAACACAACAGACAGCACGTCAATCGGACGCCCAGTCTGTGAGTTATAAGATTTTTAGTCCCGGGGGCCCGGTTTGATTCCAGTACGATCCAAACTGACCGTATCTCAAAAATTACCCCGAACTCTAGTGCAGTAAACTCAAAGGGACGGTTGCGCTCCAAGAATACCAGCGCTGATGACGGTTCATAAAATGGTCGTCTGGTGCCAAAGTTATGGCCCAAGAAGGAATGGGGTCGGTAGTGGGCCTGGGCCCGGTCCGACCCGGTCGGACTGACTCGGCCCAACCCATTTTGGGCCGACCTGGTCTGGGTCGACCCGGTCCGCCCTCTAGGTCTGGACCGGTCCGCTGGGCCCGGCCTAGCGGACTGCGAGGGTGGCTCGGCCCGGAGGTCGCCACGTAGCCAACTCGGCCCGAAGGTCGGGGCCGGTTCGGCCAGCGCCGAGAGGGCCGTAGCTCGGGTGACTCAACCTGGTAGGTCAGGATAGTTAGGAGGCCAGCGGGCAGGCCGAACGGAGCGTGGGCAGGTCATGGTCAAAGTGCGCAGGGTGCGGGCAGGCCGGCTGGACACCGGGCAGGGCACAGGTGCGCCAAGTAGGGTGCAGCAGGGGCCTGGCAGGCCGCGGGGGCGCTGGTAGGGCACCCAGTAGGCTGTGGGGGTGTGGGCTGGGAAACGGGTAGGGCGCAGAAGCGGCCGGGTAGGCCGCGGGGGCATCAGTAGTGCCCCAGGAAGGGAGCGGGGGCGCCATCAGGGCACCGGGCAGGGCGCGGGGGCGGCGGGCAGGGCGCGGTAGTGGTCGGGCAGGCCATAGGGGCCTCACACCTGGCAGGGCACCGGGAGGCCGCGGGCATGCGGGCTACGCGCTGGACAGGGCTCCGAGAGGCCGCGGGTAGGTGGGGCGGGCACCGCGCGGGCCGGCGGTGTTCGGACGAAAGCATCAGTGCGCCGTAGGGGGCGCAATTCGCGGAGGTCGCGGGTAGCGTGGCCTTCATCGTTGTCGCCTTCGTTGTCGTCGCCTCATCACCATGTCGTAGAATACCAAGAAAGAAAAATCGATGGAGGGTGTCATGCCATGTTAGGTTGGCCCGCACCCTCTGTGTTTAGGGAGGTATCAATTATCACATCAAGAATAGAAGATGATCAACAACACGTTCGCAAGAATCCCTTTTTATCCAATGAAGAAGATAAGAAGAAGGGCATAACATCATCAAGCAATAAACCCCCTACCTTCAATTCGTCGGTCATTGTTCATCGTGTCCTTCGCACGTCTCAAATCCTGAGCTTCCTCGTCTTGTTGACGACACTCCACGTCGGTAGGATTTGAGGAAGGAAGTTGAGGAAGGAACTAGTGTTCTTCATGTTCTTCATGGAGGAAGCATTCTTCGTTGGAGAGGCTTTCTCCTCGAGCTCCTCCCAATTCTCTAAAGACAAGACTTTCCCCAATTCCACCACCAGGGAAAAGAAAGAGCCAATAACAAAACAATTGGCATGATTTAATTTTATGTTGACACATAAAATTAATTGATAGCAATTAATTTTATGTTGACTCATAAAATTAATTGATAGCTTTAATTTTATGTTGACACATAAAATTAATTTGACAAAAATTAATTTTAGGATGACACATAAAATTAATTGGAAGCATCTAATTTCACGTTGACACTTAAAATTAAATTGGAAGCAATTAATTTTATGTCGACACATAAAATTAATTGAGGGGGTTGAGAGGTTTTCCCTCCCTCCCCATTAATTGGGGGGGGGGGGTTAAGCCCCGTGTGGTCCCCACGGCATAACCTCTCACATGAGGTTATGCTCGGGTGCGCCCCACCACCATAACCTCCCAAGGGAGGTTAAGGTGTGGTGGTCCCACATCTAACTCCCATTTGGAGGTTTTAACCACCCAACCTCAACATGAAGACTTAAAAATAAAATAAAGCATTATCTCACTTTATTTTATTTAAAAATTATAGAAAACCAAAAATTAACTTCTACTCTCGATCATCTGCCATCGAGGTAAGTCTTTTTAAGCGAAAACGGGCCCTGTGAGTTCAACGGTGTCCTCATATTTCAATTCCAAGCACCGGTTAAAAAGTTATAAAATAATGCCCGTACGTTTTCTAAACGTACCCGAAAAAAACATCAGAAATTGATTCTGGGAACACCGGGCCTCGGAATCAAGTGCCTTACATTTTCACGGACTCGTAAAATTCCCAAGTATCTAAAAAAAATTCAACGGGATTTTTGGGTCTTTACATTCTCCCCACCTCAGGGATTTACATCCATGTAAGGTACAACTCAAACTAAGGGAACAAATGGGGGTACTGAGCACGCATCTGATCCCTCTTGCTCCCATGTACTCTCCTGTAGGTTCCCGTGCTGCCAGCGAACGCACACCAGAGGTATCGAACATCCACATAGGACCCTCTCCTATTGATCCTCAATCTCCACTAGAACCTCCGTAAAATTCACCCCATCGTCGACATTCATCTCCCCATGGTCGATGATGTGTGAAGGGTCATGCACGTATCTCTTCAGCTGGGATACGTGGAAGAATTTGTGCACCCGGTGCAACTGAGGTGGAAGATCCAAGCGGTAAGACACCTCACCTACTCTACTGAGGACTTGGAAAGGTCTGATGAACCTCGGAGATAACTTTCCACCTCATCCAAATCTTCTCAAACCTCTTCGGGGTGAGACCCATAGAAATACATGGCTGTCATCCTCGAAATCCAAAAGTCTTTGTCTCTTGTCAGCATACGACTTATGCCTGCTCTGTGTAGTCTTAATCCACTCCTAGATGATCTACACCTTCTCCTTGGTAGCTCATACCATCTCTGGTCTCACCAGTGCTGACTTTCCTGGGTCTGTCCAGCACAAGGGTGATCTGTAAGGTCGCCCGTACAATGCCTCGAAAGGTTCCATCCCTATGGTGGAGTGATAGCTGTTATTGTAGGAAAACTCTACCAAAGGTAAGTGATCCTCCCAACTGCGACCTAAGTTGAGGACACATGCACAGAGCATGTCCTCGAGGGTCTGTATGGTCCCCTCAGTATGACCATCCATCTGAGGATGGAAGGCGGTGCTCAAGCAAAGCTGTGTCCTGAAAGCTTCCTACAACCCCTTCCATAGCCGGGAAGTAAATCGTGTGTCATGATCAGAGACAATTGTATAAGTAATACCATGTAAATTCACAATCTCCTACACAAAGAGGCATCCTAATCTCTCTACTGAACCCTTCTCTCTGATCGGTAGGAAGTGGGCCGACTTGGTGAGTCATTCGACGATCACCCAAATCGAGTCATGACCCCTGGATGTACGTGGAAGTCCCATCACAAAGTCTATGGATATCCCATCCCACTTCCACTCTGGGACCTCTAAGGGATAAACATATCATGTTGGTACCTGGTGCTCCGCCATCACTTGCTGAAAAGTGAGGCACTATGAGACAAACTCGGCTACTGCCTTCTTCATACCTAGCCACCAGTGCTGTCGTCGAAGGTCCTAGTACCTCTTCGCCACTCCTAGTACCAAGGTATATCCTATGAAGAGGATGACGTGCTCCCCACCTTTAGAATATCTATTAAGTGATTGCCCTGTAGATATCTGAGCATGTTGTGTCTCGCATTCAGTGTCCCCATGTGGTGCTTCTCTGACTCGCTGAAGAATTGGGAGAGTGACTATAAGAGACTGTAGAAAGGTTTATCCATCCTTATCCACAAAGGATATCTATAAGGCAGCCAACTACTCGGTCTCCTCTCCTAGAAGCTGTATACCAGATCTCTTACTGAGTGCATCCGCAACAACATTCCCCTTCCCAGAGGTATAGAATATCTCAAAGTCATAGTCTTGGAGAAACTCAAGTCATCATCATTGTCTATGGTTCATGTCCTTCTAAGAGAAGATATATCTGAGACTCTTGTGATCAGAGTACATGATAAAATTCTCGCCCATAAGATAGTTTTTCCACATCTTCAAGGTGAAGACCACTGCTCCTAACTCCAGGTCATGGGTAGCGTAGTTCAGCTCGTGTTGTCTCAGCTGTCAAGAACCATAAGCAATCAATTCTCGCTCCTGCATCAAGACACACCTGAGTCCAGTCCCTGCTGTGTCGTAGTAGACTATGTACCCTATGACTTCCTCTGGAAACCTCAAGATGGGGGCACTAGTCAGCCTCTTCCTTAGCTCCTGAAAGATCTGTTGCTATCTCTACGACCATACGAAGGGTTTCCCCTTCTTCGTCAAGGCTGATAGTAGTGTTGTAACTCTAGAGAATTCTGGTACGAACCTCCGGTAATATCCATCCAAACCCAGGAATCATCGATCCTCCATCACACTCCTGGGTGGCTCCCAAGATAGTACTACCTCAATCTTCGCTGGATCCACTGCAACCCCAGCCTCCGAGATAACATGTCTGAGAAAGTGAACCTCTTGGATCCAGAACTGGAACTTCGAGAGCTTACCATAAAGATGGTGCTCTCGGAGTGTGTCCAGTACCACCTGCAAATCGAATGCATTCTCCTCATTAGTATTCTAGTAGATTATAATTTTTTCAATGAAGACTATGAAAAAACAATTGAGGTATGGCTGGAAGATCCTATTCATGAGTCCCATGAACATTGTTGGAGCGTTGGTTATGCCGAAGGGCATAACCAAGAACTCGTAGTGGATGTACCGACACCTGAAAGTCATCTTCTACACATCCTCATCTCGAACCCTGAGCTGGTGATAGCTTGATCTGAGGTCAATCTTCGAGAACCACTGTGCTCCCTTTAGCTGATTAAAGAGGTCTTCAATCCTTGGGAGTGGGTACTTGTTCTTCACAGTCACCTGGTTCAGGCAACGGTAGTCGACACAAAGCCTCAAGATCCCGTCTGCCTTCCCGGCGAACAGAATCGAGGCTTCCCATGTATAAATACTAGGCTGGATAAATCTCATCCCCTGCAAGTCCTCTAGCTATACCCTCAGCATGCGAAGCTCAGTAGGAGCGATCCGATATTCTGGAGTAGATATCAGTGTTGTCCCGGGGTATAGGTCAATGTAGAAGTCCACCTCTCTGTGAGGAGATAGTCCTAGAACATCGTTAGGGAAAACATCCACGTACCGGTTCACTACTACAGGATAGCTCGGACTCTCCACATCAACTTCTTAGAGGGTAAGGCAGGCCAACTGATGAGTGATCGGTTGCACCCTCCTCCGAGTAAGTCTGTCTTGCGCTACAAAGGCTCCCTTCTCACCGGTGAAGGTGAACCTGGTACCATTCGTGCAGACACACCGTACATTGTGCCTAATATAGTCGATCTGAGCATCGACTGTAGATAATCATTCCATACCCAAGATGATGTCGTAAGGCCTCGATATTGCTACAATGAGATCCCAGTCGAAGATCTCACCTCCTAGAGTAAGCTCACACTACCAGCACCAGTGCGTAATCGTCGAGTCTACTCCTGTAGGAGTCTCTAGCCGTAAAAATAGATCCAATGGCTCCATCGGAATCTCCGAGCTCCAAATGAAGGCAGTGGCAATGAAAGAGTGACTGGAACCTGTGTCTATAAGAACTTCATCTATGGTGGAGTAGACACAGATCGTACCTCGAATAATCTCTAGAGCACCATGGTTGTATGCCTCAACTGCATGGAGATGAGCTCTCCCCTGTCCACCTACTCCCTACGGTTGGAGAGGACCTCCTGGTGGTGGTGGCGGTAACACCTCGAAACGTCGCCCACCGCCAGATTCTCGACCAGCTCCTCTACCACGTCCACCTTCTCCCTGCGGACCAGCTTGATAAAATCTCTGTCTTTGCCTCGATGGTCCTCTGACCGTCTGATGATCATCCATACAGTGGTTCAGACAGTCACGAGCCATGTGACCCTCCCCACCGCAGGAGAAACACTGCATGTTCCTCGAATGACTGGCTCTGTCTCATGTGCCTCACACAACCAAACTCATGTCCTGAGGTCATCCACCAGATGATCAGGTCTTCTTAGACCTCAGCGACATCTGTCTGCTGTCTACTACAGAAGACTCCTCTACGTGATGCCCGGTGGTGGGTCTCGCTGCTGGTGACTGCTAATCAAGGAAACTCTCCACTAAGAGAGCTCGCTCCAACACCCCTACCTACATCAGGATGCTGAGGGAGATCATAAAAGCTCTGATCTCTCACCTGAGCCCCTGCTCGAAGGTCCAGTCCATGAAGAATGGGTCTCACACCATATCTGTGGAGTAACGCAAGAGGTCGGTGAACCTCACTGAGTACTATGCCACTTTCATACTACCCTATTGTAGATGTAGTAACTCTTAGATCCGCACCACACATAGGGTGGTTGGGACAAACTCTACCCGAAATAGGCCCTCGAAGTCTGCCCAGAGAAGTGTCTCCTTGTCATGAACCTGAAGCATCAGGATCCACCATCTTCCTGCTTCTTCTTGAAGGAGACTCGCGAAAAAGATCACCATAACATCTTCTGGTGTCCTTACCAGTCTGAAAACTCTCACCACAGCCTCTAGCCAATCCTCATCTGCATGTGGGTTCATCTCTCCTTTAAACCTGGGTGGCCTCTGGCGTTGGAACTCGTGAAATACGCTCAAGCGGCGTGCACTCTCTACTACTAGGGCTGGTGGTATCGGTGGCCCAATGGGTAGTGGTACTGCTAGTGCCTTCGTTGTGATGGGGATCTGCACCGAAGCCTCGTCGCTTGGTGGGCTTCCATCTCGTACATCTCTCAGAGCCCTGGCTGGCTGTCTGTGTGGAGGCATCCTGAAAAGAAACAAGTGCGCCACGGTCAATAAGTTATACCTCGTGAGATGACTCAAATAGATTACAAAGAAAACTCTTGAAAAATACACACAATCAATGTTTTCGTGCACTGAGTCAGAAATAAGAAGTAAGGGTCCTGGTGTATGGATACGTTAGTCACCGCACCAACACTAAACTCCCTGAACTGAAAACCAGAATCACTACACTTAACACTATTGCTTCACAGAAAATATCAGAGTCCTATGTTTTTCCGTAGAACCTCCCTCTAATACCAATTTTTCATGACCCGTCCCCAGGGACCCATGTCATGACTACCCCAAGCTCTCCTTCCATAGGCTAGGGGCTAGACACTAGCACCAAAGGCGTAAATCCCTAAGACAGAGAAGGTATTGCTTTTATAAACTGAAAACACACACACAATAGGGTATGAGGTGAAAGTAAATGCTAAGTAAAGCTGTATACAAAAGAGTGATGAAAAGTAAAGGGTCTGGAAATACAAGCCCAACTGAAAGTGAAAGTAAAAATGAAAAAAAGTAAAATTGAAAAAGAAAAGTAGCTACTGGGTTGTCCTTTGGGGTTCCTACCTTAAGGGTTGGTACATATGGCTTCCTCGGAACTCCATGTCTTTCAGTCTCCTCCGTGTACCGAATCTTCGTAAGGTCTACCTAGGGGTACTATCCAGTCCTTCTACTCAGCTTCAGTCAGTGTTGTTCATCATCTGCATCCAACACAATGAGGTACGGGCATAGCCCATGTAGGGGTGAGTATAAAAATACTCAGTAGGGACCCCGAGACCCTCCGGGTCTCCCAAAATCCAACAAGGATAAACCAAAGAGTATGAAATCAACAGATAGTCATTACTTAGGTATATTCCCATACATATACCTAAGTTATCAAGTAACGCATATCAATCATGAGGAAAACATAGAAGTCGCTGACTCATCTCACACAGGTATACAACTTTTGTAGAGTGATAGAGATGATCATATGTAGTCACTGATTCATCTAAGTTGTCGGACCCACACCGGATCTAGGACCAGCTGTTTGAACTTTCGGACCCACACAGGATCCAGGAACAGTAGTCGGAGCTGTTAGACCCACACAAGATCCAGGACGAGCTAATCTATTAGACCCACACAGGATCTACGACCAGCTATTCTGTTGGACCCACACAGGATCCAGGAATAGAAGTCAGAACTGTCAGACCAACACAGGATCCAGGAACAGTCGTGAGAGCGCAGCCAGCCGCAAGGTTTTCACAAAGTACGCTCGATTCCGGGATGGTCCGATCCTCAAGCCAAGTTTTGACACCTCAACTTCCACCAAGTCCCATGAAGAAGTATCTCAAACATCTGTCTCCTCATAGGGTCTTCAAAGCAACAGACGGCGCATCAATCAGAAGCCTGTTCTGTGAGTTATTAGCTTTTTAGTCCCGGGGGCCCAGTTGGATTCGTGTACGATCCAACCTGACTGTATCTCAAAAACTATCCCGAAATCCATTGGGGTAAACTCAAAGGGACTGTCGTACTCCAAGAATACCAGCGCCGCTGACGGTTCATAAAATGGTTGTCCAGTGCCAAAGTTATGGCCCAAGAAGGTATGGGGTCGGTAGTGGGCATGTGTCTGATCCAACCCGGTCGGACCGACTCGGTCCAACCCAGTCTGCGTCGACCCAGTCAGCCCGCTATGTTTGGCTCGGTCCGCTTGGCCCGGCCCAGCGAACTTCAAGGGCGGTTCAGCCCGGAGGTTGCCACATAGGCGACTCGGCCCGAAGGTCGGGGCCGGTTTGGCCAGCGTCGCGAGGGGCACAGGTCGGGCGACTCGGCCCAAGAGGTCGGCCAGGTCAGGAGGCCAGCGGGCAGGCCGCGTACAGCGTGGGTAGGCCGCAGGCAGAGCGTGCGGGGAGTGGGCAGGCCGGATGGACTCCGGGCATGTTGTGGGTGCGCCGGGTAGGGCGCGGTAGGGGCCGGGTAAGCCGCGGAGGCACCGGCAAGTCACCCGATGGGCCGCTAGGGTGCTATCCGGGCACCGGGCAGGGCGCGGAAGTGGTCGGGTAGGCTACAAGGGCACCGACAGGGCGTCGGGCAAGGCGCGGAGGCGCCAGGCAGGGCGCGGCAGCGGCCGGGTAGGCCACGAGGGCCGCGCGCCAGACAGGGCACGAGGAGACCGTGGGAAGGCAGGCCGCGCACCGGGCAGGGTGTCGGGAGGCCGCCGGCGTGTGTGCCGTGCACCGGGCAGGGCATCTAAAGGCCGCGGGTAGGCAGGTCGGGCGCCGCGCAGGCCGACGGTGTTTGGCCGGAAGCATCTGTGCGCCGCGGGGGCGGCGCGATTCGCAGAGGTCGCGGGTAGCGTGGCCTTCGTCGTTCGCACCTTTATCGTTGTATCCTCATCTCCATGTCGTAGAACACCAAGAAAGAAAAATCAATGGAGGGTGTCAGGCCATGTTTGGTTGTCCCGCACCCTCCGCGTTTAGGGAGGTATCAATTGTCTCATCAAGAATAGCAGATGATCAACAAAACGTCCATAACAAACCTTTTTATCCAATGAAGAAGATAAGAAGAAGGGTATGACATCATCAAGCAATAAACCCCCTACCTTCGATTCATCGGTCGTTGTTCATCGCGTCCGCCGCACGCCTCAAATCACGAGCTGTGTTGGCTCATTGACGATGCTCCACGTCGGTAGGATTTGAGGAAGGAAGTTGAAGAAGAAAATGTCGACAGCATTCTTCCTGTTCTTCATGGAGGAAGCGTTCTTCGTTGGAGAGGCTTTCTCCCAGAGCTCCTCCCAATTCTCTAAAGCCAAGCCTTTCCCCAATTCCACCACCAGGGGAAAGAAATTTCCAATAACAAAACAATTGGCATGATTTAATTTTACGTTTACACATAAAATTAATTGACAGTAATTAATTTTATTTTGACTCATAAAATTAATTGATAGCTTTAATTTTATGTTGACACATAAATTTAATTGGAAGCATTTAATTTCACATTGACACATAAAATTAAATTGGAAGCAATTAATTTTATGTCAACACATAAAATTAATTGATGGGGTTGAGAGGTTTCCCATCCCTCCCCAATAATTGGGGGGGTTAAGCCTCATGTGGTCCCCACGTCATAACCTCTCACGAGAGGTTATGCTCAGGTGGGCCCCACCACCATAACCTGCCAAGGGAGGTTAAGGTGTGGTGGTCCCACCTCCAACTCCCATGTGGAGGTTTTAACCACCCAACCTCCATATGGCGGTTTAAAAATAAAATAAAGTATTAGATCACATTATTTTATTAAAAAATTATAAAAAAAAACAAAAACTAACTTCTACTCTTGACCATCTGCCATCGAGTTGAAAGTCTTCTTAAGAGAAAACCAGTGTTGCGAGTTCAACGGTGTCCTCAGATTTTAATTCTGAGCACCGGTTCAAAAGTTTTAAAATCCAGCCCGTACGTTTACTGAACGTAGCCGAACAAAACTTCAGAAACTGATTCCGAGCACACCGGGCCTCGGAATCAACCGTCGTAAATTTTCGCAGACTCGTAAAATTCCCATGTATTTAAAAAAAATCCATGGGATTTCCAGGGATTTACATTCTCCCCACCTTAGGGATTTACGTCCCTGTAATCTATAACTCAAACTAAGGGAACAAATGGGGGTACTGAGCACGCATCTTAGCCTCTCGCTCCCATGTGCTCTCCAGGAGGTTCTCGTGCTGCCAGTTAATGCGCACCAGAGGTATCGACCGTCCATGTAGGACCCACTCATGTCGATCCTCAATCTCCACTGGAACCTCCATAAAAAGTATCCTCATCATCGACGTCCATCTCCCCATGGTTGATGATATGTGAAGGGTCATGCACGTATCTCCTCAGCTAGGATATGTGGAAGACATCATGCACCCGGTGCAAATGAGGTAGAAGATCCAAGCAGTAAGCCACCTCTTCTACTCTGCTGAGGACCTGGAAAGGTCCGACGAAACTTGGAGATAACTTGCCGCCTCGGCCAAATCTCCGCAAACCTCTTCGGGGTGAGACCCATAGAAAGACGTGGTCACCATCCTCGAACTCCAGAGGTCTCCATATTCTATCAGCATATGAATTCTACCTACTCTGTGCATTCTTCATCCGCTCCTAGATGATCTTCACCTTCTCCATGGTAGCTCGTACCATCTCTGGTCCCACTAGTGCTGACTCCCCTTGGACTGTCCAGCACAAGGGTGATCTGCAAGGTCGCCCGTACAATGCCTCGAAAGGTGTCATCCCTATGGTGGAGTGATAGCATATGATGTAGGAAAAATCTACCAAAGGTAAGTAATCCTCCCAACTATGACCAGATTTGAGGAAACATGCATGAAGCATGTCCTCGAGGGTCTGTATGGTTCGCTCGGTCTGACCATCCATCTAAGGATGGAAGGCGGTGCTCAAGAAAAGATGTGTCCCGAAAGCTTCCTGCAATCCCTTCCATATCCAGGAAGTAAATTTTGCATCACGATCATAGAAAATCATCGATGTAATACCATTTAAATGCACAATATCGTGCACATAGAGGCGTCCCAATCTCTCTACTAAACCCTGCTCTCTAATTGGTAGGAATAGGGACGAATTGGTGAGTCAGTCGATGATCACCCAAATCGAGTTGTGACCCCTGAATGTATGTGGAAGACCTGTCATGAAGTCCATGGATATCCCATCCCACTTCCACTCTAGGACCTCTAAGGGTTGAACCAAGCCTGTTGGTACCTGGAGCTCCGCCTTCACTTGCTGACAAGTGAGGAAACATGAGACAAACTTTGCTTCTGCCTTCTTCATACCTATCCACCAGTGTTGTCATAAAAGGTCCTAATACATCTTCTCCACTCCTGGATGTACCACTGGAGGGGATGTGTGGAACACCCTCAACACATCCTCCTGAAGTTCTACTAGTACCATGGTACGTCCTCTGAATAGGATGACATACTCCCCACCTTCAGAAAATCTAACAGGTGCCTACCCTGTGAATATCTGAGCATGTCGTGTCTTGTAGTCAGCGTCCCTATGTTGTTCTTCCCTGACTCGCTGAAGAAGTGGGGGAGTGATTGTAAGAGACTATAGAAAGGTTTCCCCATCCCTATCCACAAAGGATATCTATAAGGCATACAGTTTCTCTGTCTCCACTCCTAGAAGTTGTATACCAGATCTTCTACTGAGTGCATGTGCAACAACATTCCCCTTCCCAAGAGTATAGACTATCTCGAAGTCATAGTCCTGGAGAAACTTAATCCATCGTCGATGTCTCTGGTTCAGGTCATTCTGAGAGAAGATATACCATAGACTCTTGTGATCAAAGGACACGGTAAAACACTCTCCCATCAGATAGTGTCACCACATCTTCAAGGAGAAGACCACTGCTCCTAACTCCAGGTCATGGGACCGAGAACCATAAGAAATCATTGCTCGCTCTTGCATCAGGACACACCCGAGTCCGGTCCCTGATGCATCGCAGTAGACTTCATACCCTATGCCTTCCTCTGGAAGCCTCGAGATGGGGGCACTAGTCAGCCTCTTCCCCATCTCTTGACAGCTCTGTTGGCATATCTCTGACCATACGAAGGTTTTCCCCTTCTTCGTCAAGGATGATAGCAGTGTTGTAACTCTGGAGAAGTCTGGAACGAACCTCTAGTAAAATCTAGCCAAACCCATGAAACTTCATACCTCTGTCACACTCTTGGGTGGCTCCCAAGAAAGTACTGCCTCTATCTTCACTGGATCCACTGCAACCCCAGCCTTCGAGATAAAATATCCGAGAAAGTGAACCTCTCAGATCCAGAACTGGCACTTCGAGAGCTTACCATAAAGCTGGTGCTCTCAGAGTGTGTCCAGTACCTCCTGAAAATGGTAGGCATGCTCCTCCTTAGTAGTCTAGTATATCAGAATACCGTCAATGAAGACTACAACAAAGCGATCGAGGTATGGCTGGAATATCCTGTTCATGACTCCCATGAACACTGCTGGAGCGTTGGTTATGCCGAAGGGCATAACCAAGAACTTGTAGTGGTCTTACTGACACCTAAAGGTCATCTTCTACACATCCTCATCTCGAACCCTGAGCTGGTGATAGCCTGAGATGAGGTCTATCTTTGAGAACCACTGTGCTCCCTTCAGTTGATTAAAGAGATCGTCAATCCTCGGGATTGGGTACTTGTTCTTCATGGTCACCTAGTTCTGGTGATGGTAGTGGACACAGAGCCTCAAGCTCTCGTCCGCCTTCTTGGAAAACAGAATCGTGGCTACCCAGGGAGAAATACCAGGATGGATGAATCTCATCCCCTGCAAGTCCTCTAGTTGTACCCTCAGCTCACGAAGCTCAGCAGGCACCATCCGATATGCTGGAGTAGATATTGGCGTCGTCTCAGGTTACAGGTCAATGTATAAGTCCACATATCTGTGAGGAGGTAGTCCTGGAACATCGTCAGGGAAAACATCGGCATACTGGTCTACCACTGCAGGACAGCTCGGACTCTGCACATCAACTTCTCTGAGGGTAAGGTAGGCCAACTGATGAGTGATCGGCTGCACCCTCCTCCGAGTAAGTCCATCCTGCCCTACAAAGGCTCCCTTCTCACCAGTGAAGGTTAACCTAGTCCCATCTATGCGGACACACCGCACTTTGTGCCTAATACAGTCGATCTGAGCATGGACTGTAGATAACCAGTCCATACCCAAGATGATGTCGTAAGGCCTCGATGTCTCTAAGAGGAGATCACAGTCAAAGATCTTGCCTCCTAGAGTAAGTTCACACTATCAGTACCAATGCGTAATTGTCGAGTCTGCTCTCATAGGAGTCTCTATCCGTAAGGATCGAGCCAATGACTCCATCAGAATCTACAAGCACCGAATAAGGGTAGTGGCAATGAAAAAGTGACTGGCACTTGTTTCTATAAGAATTGAATCTATGGTGGAGTAGACATAGATCGTACCTTGAATCATCTCTGGAGATCCATGGTCGAATGGCTCAGCTAATTGGAGCTGAGCTCTCCCCTCTCCACCTTCTCCCTGTGATCGGGGTAGACCTCCTGGTGGTGGTGGTGATAACACCTCGAAATGTTACCCACCGCCAGCTACTCGAATAGATCATCTGCCACGTCCGCCATCTCCCTACAGACCAAATTGATCAAATATGTGTCTCTGCCTCAGTTTTCCTTCGACCGTCTACAGATCATCTATACGATGGGTCGAACAGTCACGAGCCATGTGACCCTCCCCACCGCATAAGAAACACTGCCTATTATTCACATGACTGGCTCTGTCTCGTGTGCCTCGCACAACCGAACTTGTGTTCTGAGTTCATCCACTGGATGGTCTGGTCCGCTTGGACCTCTACGACATCTGTCTGCTACCTACTGCAGAATACTCTACTACGGGATGCCCGGTGGTGGGTCTTGCTACTGGTGACTGCTCAAAAAGGGAACTCTCCACTAAGAGGGCTCGCCCCAACACCCCTACCTGCGTCGGGATGCTGAGGGAGCTCATCGAAGCTCTAATCTCTCACCTGAGCCCCTTCTCGAAGGTCTGGTCCCCGAAGAATGGGCCCCACACCATATATGTGGAGTTACTCAAGAGGTCGGTGAACCTCACTAATTACTGTGCCAATTTTATACTACCCTTATGTAGATGCAGTAGCTCCTGGATCTGCACCGTACGTAGGGTGGCCGGGACAAAATCCACCTGAAACAGGCTCTCGAGGTCTGCCCATAGAAGTGTCACCTCATCATGCACCTGAAGCATCTAGCTCCACCATCTTCATGCTGCTGCTTGGAGGAGACACGCGGTAAGGATCACCATAAGGTCTGATGGTGTCCCTACCAGTCTGAAAACTCTCACCACAGCCTCTAGCCAATCCTCAACTTCCTATGGGTCCATCTCTCACCTAAACTTGGGCGGCCTCTAGTGCTAGAACTCATGCAATGCGCTCAAGTGGCGTGCACTCTTTTCTATTGGGACTGGTGGTATTGGTGGCCCAACGGGTAGTGGTACCACTGGTGCCTCCGCTGTGATGGGGCCCTGCACCGAGGCCTCGTCGCTCAGTGGGCTTCCATCTCATACATCTCTCAGAACCCTGGCTGGCTGTCTGTATGGAGGCATCCTCAAAAGAAACAAGTGCACTACAGTCAATAAGTTATACCTGGTGAGCTGACTCAAAGAGATCACAAAAAACCTCTTGAAACATACACGCAGTCAACGTTTTCGTGCACTGAGTCAGGAATCAGAAGTAAGGGTCCTGGTGTATGGATACGTCGGCCGCCGCACCAACACTGAACTCTCTGAACTGAAAACCACACTCACTACACTTAACACTATTTCTTCATAGAAAATATCAGAGTCCTATGTTTTTCATTAGAACCTCCCTCTGATACCAATTTTTCACGACCCGTCCCCTAGGGCCCATGCCGTGACTACTCCAAGCCTGCCTTCCATAGGCTAGGGGCTGGCCACTAGAACCAAAGGCGTAAATCTCTAATACAGGGAAGGAATTGCCTTTATAAATTGAAAACACACACACAAAAGAGTACAAGATGAAAGTAAATGCTAAGTAAAGTTGTATACAAAAGAGTGCTGAAAAGTAAAGGGGCTAGAAATACAAGCCCAACTGGAAAGTGCAAGTATAACTGAAAAACAAGTACAACTGAAAAAGAAAAGACGCTATTGGGTCATCCTACGGGGTTCCTACTTGAAGGGTAAGTATAGATGGCCTCATCAGCACTACACGTCCATCATTCTCCTCTGTGTACTGACTCGTCATAAGGTCCACCTCCGGGTACCATCCAGTCCTGCTCCTCAGCCTCAGTCAGCACTGTCCGTTGTCTGCATCCAACACAATGAGGTGCGGGCATAGCCCGTATAGGGGTGAGAATAACAATACTCAGTGGGGACCCCGAGACCCTTAAGGTGTCTCAAAATCCAACAAGGTTAAACCACAGAGTATAAAATCAATGGATAGTCATTACTTAGGTATATTACCATACATATACCTAAGTTATAAAATAACTCATCTCAATCATGAGGAAAACACATAAGTCACTGACTGAGCTCACACAGGTATAGAACTTTTGTTGTGTGATAGATATGATCAGATGTAGTCACTGATTTATCTAAGCTGTGGGACCCACACAGTATCCAGGACCAGTAGTTGGAACGGTCAGACCCACACCGGATCCAAGAATAGTAGTCGAAGCTATCGGACCCACACAGGATCCAGGACGAGCTAAACTGTCAAACCCACACAGGATCTAGGACCAGCTATTCTGTTGGACTCACACAGGATCCAGGAACAGAAGTTAGAACTGTCAGACCCACACAGGATCCAGGAATAGTCGTCAGAGCGCAATCAGCCGCAGGGTTTTCACAAAGTATGCTCGATTGTTGGAGGGTCCGCTCCTCAAGCCAAGTGTCGACACATCAACTACCACCAAGTCCCAAGAATAACTATCTCAAAGGTTCGTCTCATCATAGGGGTCTCAACGCAACAGACGGTGCGTCAATCAGACGTATGGTCTATGAGTTATTAGCTTTTTAGTCCCAGGGGCCCGGTTGGATTTCTGTATGATCCAACCTTACCGTATCTCAAAAATTACCCCAAACTCCAGTGGGGTAAACTCAAAGGGACCGTTGCGCTCCAAGAATACCAGTTCCACTGAAGATTCGTCAAACGGTCGTCTGGTGCCAAAGTTATGGCCCAAGAAGGTATGGGGTCAGTAGTGGGCACGGGTCCGGTCCGACCCGGTCGGACCGACTCGGACCAACCCATTCTGGGCCAACCTGGTCTGGGTTGACCTGGTCAGACCCGCTGGGTCGGACTCGTCCAGTTCGGCGGGTCAGCCCGCTAAGTTTGGCCTGGTCCGCTGGGCCCGACCTAGCGGACTACGAGGGCGGTTCGTCCCGGAGGTCGCCACATAGGTGACTCGGCCTGAAGGCCAGTGCCGGTTCGGCCAGCGCTGTAAGGGGCACGATTCAGGCGACTCGGCCCGGGAGGTCGGGCCGGTCAGGAGGCCATCGGGCAGGCCGCGCGGAGCGTGGGCATGTCGTGGGCAGAGCGCTTGCGGCGCGGGCAGGCCGGCTGGATGTCGGGTAGGCCGCAGGTGCGCCGGGTAGGGCGCGGCAGGGGAAGGGCAGGCCATGAGGGTGCCGTCAGGGCGCCGGGCAGGCTGCAGGGGTGCCCGCCGGGCACCGGGAATGGTGAGGCGGTGCTGGAGGGAACCGGGCCGGGCGCGGCAGTGGCCGGGCAGGCCGCGGGGGTCGCAGGCAGGCGGGTCGTGCGTCGTGCAGGGCACTGGGAGGCCGCGGGTAGGCGGGCCGGGCGCTGCTCGTGCTGGCGGTGTTTGGCCGGAAGCATCGATGCGCCGCGTGGGTGGCGCAATTCGCGAAGGCCACGGGTAGTGTGGCCTTCGTCGTTGCCTCCTTCATCGTCATCGCCTCATCTCCATGTTGTAGAACACCAAGAAAGAAAAATCGACGGAGCGTGTCAGGCCATGTTATGTTTGCTTACACCCTCCGCGTTTAGGGAGGTATCAATTGTCTCTTAAAGAATATCATATGATCAACAACACGTCTGCAACAATCCCTTTTTATCCTATTAAGAAGATAAGAAGAAGGGTATAACGTTATCAAGCAATAAACCCCCTACCTTCGATTCACTGGTCGTTGTTCGTCTCGTCCGCTGCATATCTCAATTCTCGAGCTACGTCAGATTATTGACGACACTCCACATCGATAGGATTTGAGGAAAGAAGTCAAAGAAGAAAACGTTGATGGCGTTCTTCGCGTTCTTCATGGAGGAATTTTTCTTCGTTGGTGAGCCTTTCTCGCAGAGCTCCTCCCAATTCTCTAAATCCAATCGTTTCCCCAATTCCACCACCAGGGAAATGAAATAGCCAGTAACAAAACAATTGGCATGATTTAATTTTATGTTGACACATAAAATTAATTGACAGCAATTAATTTTATGTTGACACATAAAATTAATTGATAGCTTTAATTTTATGTTGACACATAAAATTAATTTGACAGAAATTAATGTTATGTTGACACATAAAATTAATTTGAAGCATTTAATTTCACGTTGACACATAAAATTAAATTGGAAGCAATTAATTTTATGTCGACACATAATATTAATTGATGGGGTTGAGAGGTTTCCACTCCCTCCCCATTAATTGGAGGGTTAATCCTCGTGTGTTCCCCACGTCATAACCTCTCACGGGAGGTTATTCTCGGGTGGGCCCCACCACCATAACCACCCAAGAAAGGTTAAGGTGTGGTGGTCCCACCTCTAACTCCCATGTGGAGGTTTTAACCACCCAACCTCCACATGGTGGTTTAAAAATAAAATAAAGTATTAGATCACTTTATTTTATTAAAAAATTAGAAAAGAACCAAAAACTAACTTCTACTCTTAACCAACTACTATCATGGTGAAAGTCTTCTTAAGTGAAAACTGACACTGCAAGTTCAATGGTGTCCTCATATTTCAATTCTAAGCATCGGTTCAAAAGTTATAAAATCTCGCCCGTACATTTACTGAACGTACCTGAACAAAACTTCAGAAATTGCTTCCGGACACACCGGGCCATGGAATCAAGCGCCGTAAATTTTTGGGAACTCGTAAAATTTACATGTATTTAAAAAAATTCACAGGATTTCTGAGTCTTTACATACCATGGAACTTTCTTATATGCGAATATGATTGCGATTTGATTACTTTCTTAGTTGGATTTTTTAGTATATGGAATCTTCATCTTTTCTATCATAAAATTTTTCATGATTGAGTAGGTATATAATAATAAAGATATTCTTATTATATTAGTGATAAAACCTTAGTAGACTATCACTCATACATTCTACTCATCACAAACCTAACACAAAGATATGGGTCTTGGGGGCCATGAGTTGGGATATAAGGTAGACATATGGGGCTAGATATTCTCCTGATCGATCTCATTCAGGATGAGGAATGGGTTCACTATATTAGAGATGGTGTTAGATACTCCTATAATCAACACTATATTTGATAGTACATAGCCCCCCATATGAGATATGGTTTTAATAACTCCATGGATTGGTCACATTATTCGTGAAAAAGTGAAGGTCCCTCATATGTAGGGTTAGGTACTACCTTGATCAATACATATCCTTGGAAGGGAATATGGTCTCTACTATAGCTTGGTGTTAAGGGTGACTATTGATCTAATTCATAACTGTTGATTATTATTTACTACAAAGGGTATTGTTTATTCTTGGAAATTATTTTTGTTTGTGTATCTTTATGAAATTTATTATTTGGGGAGTGATGCTTGTAGTGAGATAGTGACTAAGATTCTTTAATATAATAGATTCATTAATGATAACTTATATATATTTGGGAAGACAAATACACATATACAGTATCTTATGATACTTTGAATATGATATAGTCTCTTGGTTGATGTTTAACATAGATTTACATAGGTGATATTAATTTATGAGGTAAATGATATATATTATAATTGTTTATACTTTTATTATAATGTATTCGTATTCTTGTATTTTATGTTTCTTGACTCATGGTATATCATATTTTGATATTTTTACTCTCCCATATATGAGAACTTGTGCATTATATATACTTGGTTTTATAGATGTTTGACTTTTTATAAGAGTGTGTGGTTATGTGGAGCTTGTGGTTATGGGTTGTAGAGATAAAA
Source organism: Viscum album (assembly GCA_963277665.1). NCBI lineage: Eukaryota > Viridiplantae > Streptophyta > Magnoliopsida > Santalales > Viscaceae > Viscum > Viscum album. The sequence continues at coordinate 283,012,274 of OY728165.1, forward strand.
TGGGTGATATATGAATCTAAATCTATTTTTTAAGGTGTTCCATTAAGTTTGAATTTATAGATAATTTTATTCCATGATAAAGTAATTGTATTATATACATTGTTATAAAAAATTGAATATATACTAACATAGGTTTGATTGATAGTATGTTATATATACTTTCATGAATTTCAGTTTAATTTCGCATGCCAGTTGAATACTTTTTTATGGGAGTTTGATTTTTCATTATAGGTTTCATCTGGGAATGATATCAATATTTTTTGTGCACCCACTTGTTTCTAGTCACTGACCTTGGGGATAATCGAGGTGTAACACACCAACCTGAGTACTTTTTTTATCAAAATGGTTAATAAAAAATACTTTGGGTATCATTGAAAACAATGGGAATTATTTACCATTTATTACTTAATAAATAGTAACCATAAAAATATAAAAACCATCAAATTAAATAAATAATCAACCATGTAATTAAAATATACAATTACAAATTAAATAAAGTCTAAATAACTAGATATAATACTTGAAAGAAAAGATATAAGGAACAAAATGTACAATATGTGCAATCTGACATTCAACCTCCTCAACATCTCTAAATCCAAGACATTGAACACACTAAGAAACTAGAGACATAAAACATACCTATAAGATCAGGAAATAGATACAAGGATACATACACCCCATAGTGTGTATATAGGGTGTGAGTTAAATACCAGTATGATACAACCATTAATATATACTTTCACATTCCTTTGAAACCCATACATACTAGTTTGAAATAAAAACAAATAAAAGTAGACCATTTCATTTTTAATAAATAAAGTAATAAGGATAAGTTATATTTTAATAATTTTAAAATAAAAATCATTATAAAAGTATATAAATAGGGAAAACATGTGTGTCCATATAAGAAAGGATGGTTAAGGATACAATAAATCACTATCGGAGACACTATAATGGACCAATGTTCTGAAGACTAGGGTCAGTGTACTAACATATCCAATGTTGGGAAATATCTAAAAGGTAGTGTCTCAACATTACCTAGTGTGAGACCCATAATAAGATAAAAAATAAGATATATTATCCATGGTTTTCTATTCGCTCGCATGGGCCTATGTCGAGTATGATTGAAAAGGTATCCACTAGCCATGGTAGGACTAATGACATCCACAAGTAATGGTAAACACTAAATCTATATTCTTATATTTTTAGGTTCTCTTAAAGCACTCAAGACTTCACATTGGGATGGAACTATTAAAAATGGATTTTAATAACTTAAAATACAACTCACAAAACCATAATTCTATAATAAACCACCATAATTTATAAAAACAAAATCGTATATGTAAATTTTTAAATCACATGGAAATTAATAACATAAACAAAAAAAGTAAATTGATTACAAAAAATGGAACAATATACCATGGTTTTACATATAAAAAAATTCACATAATTCATTATAATTAAGGATAAAACATAGTATCTCATAGTAAGAAAAAATTGTGGTTTTATAAATAATTTCTAGGTACCATGGGAATACTCCCCTTTTACAAGAAACATTTTAATCCAATACAATCAGGCCTTTATTATTTGAGAATGGTTAATGAAATCACAATATTGTCTAATTATCCACCAGAAGAAACAATTTTAGTAAAATATTTTTAGTTATTTATCAAGTAAAATGTAATAGTCATTTCATTGAACACCATGAAGATATAAAATTCAATTATATAATATTTTTTATAAACCCCATTGTAACTCATTTTACATCATAAAAAATTGACAAAATATTCTATAAAAAAATAATAAATCATCCATGGAAAAATTATAAAGAAATTTTAGTAATTAGATATCATTATAAAACAATAAAAAATAAAATTTTCTTCCAAATAATGGGAGAATTAGTGAAACACATTTCCAAATTCCATTGAACCTTGACTCCTTCAAAATGAATAGGTGGAACAAGGTAAGTAAATTCCTTTTCAACCTCTTGAACATAAAAGTTCCTTTAGAATCGAGGGTTTTTACTTGACATGGTGAAATATAAAATATCCCATGAATTAATAAATAGGGGAAAGCAAGAGATACTTGGAAAGAAGAGTGAGTGATGAATAGAGGAGAGAGTAAGGATGGGATGATATCTTACCTCACTCCTCTTGATGATCCTCCATGGAAATTGAAGAGTATAATAAATAAGTAGAGATCTTACCTTAGATCCATTAACATGAAAAAATGATGGGGATGAAGAATGTTTCACCCCTTTTTTCCCATGTCTTCTAGTAGTAATAATAATATTATTATTATTATTATTATTATAAAATACATAATACATATAATTTCACATGTGTGTTTTATAAAATATACCCAAAAGTATAGCAACACAGTACAAAAATATATATAACCATAAAGATAATTTAATAAAACCCCCATAATAGTCAATATAACTAGGAAAATAGGTCTTAAAATGTCTAGATATAAAATTTTAATGTTTAGATATCATTCAAGTTTTATATAAATAATAAATATATTTAAATAATAAAGGTGAAGGTTCTATAATTCTCTCCATAATAATGGTTTCCATCTCCAAAAATTCCCCCATATGTGTTGTTATTTAAAACCATAGTTTAATTTGAGTCAATAATAACTGATAATTTTTAAATACCATAACATATTCATATTTAATTTCCTTTATGAAATGATTTCAATTTAAAACCCCATTTTACTAAAATGCTTTAATTCTCATATTAGGTTATGTACACCATTTAAATGGTCATATTCTTCCTTGATCAAATATAATGGATCCATATAATTACACAAAATGACTCAGGTGGATAATATACACAAAAATAAAATATCATTTAATACATTATTACATGTCATAGATCCACTATCAAATTTACCTTTATCTCAAGAATTAAAAAGTTGAAAAATTTGACTCGTCTTTCATAGAAATACAAATATAATTTAATGAAAAACATGTTGCTCATAAAATGAATCATTTTAAAAATATTTATTTCATACATAAATCCAAAATAATATATAAAAACCCAATATTAAGATAGAATTATCTAATATAAACAGAATGTAAGATCTGATATGAGTAGCTCAAATTTTCCATCATACGTGGAAAGTATAATACTACAACTTAAAACATAGTTTTAAAAGTATTATAGACCAATTTTGAATAAAAAATAATAAATTTTATTACACATAAAGTAAATTTTGTAGATATCTTTAAAATATTTGATTTAACAACTCATGTATCCCAAACAAACACTCGGATCAAACATCATGGTTGTTTAAATATGAATTATTATTTTTAACTTCTCTTAGGAAATTTATAGTACTTAAAGGACATAACTAAGAAATAGATGGGTTTTCATGGTCAAAGGGGGGGAATTATTTTAATAACCTTAAATCATAAATAGATAGTGAGTGTTATTTTTAAAACTATGCACCAATAGTGAAAGTTGTTCAGAAAGGTTTTTAGATATTCACAATTTAGATACATGGTTTTCTAAACAATGCACTAACCATGTATGTTTTTCAATATTATTTTTGGATATGCATGGATTTATCAAATGGTTTTCTTAATATGTGAAAATTATAATTTTTTTATGTCAATATACATGGATTTATTAATAACCATGAACACCGATTTCAAACCGTGCATCTTTTTATTGAAAACCACACATGTTTTTAAAATGGAACAGTTGGATTCTTATTTCTAATAATATTTTACAAAAATTTTCTTATTCATTTTAGGCAATAAAATACATCAATTATATATGTATTTCAACTATTAAAAAAAATAATGATAAATTCTCATTCTGTCAATTGTTTCTTTTCAAAATATCACAAATCCTAGCATTTAAAATACCATAAGATTACTCAACGTGTAAATTTTAAAATTATCATAAAAACAACAAAAACCAATATCCAATATGTATCTTGGGAACTATTACACGTGTTTAAGCTTAAATTATAAATTTTGAATCCATATAATACTTAAACTAATAAATATTATTGATACCTCATATAGTTCATTAGAAACAGGAAGTTTATTAATATATATATATATATATATATCCATCAATCATTCCATTAAACTAAGATTTTAACAGCAACACAAATGAGATTAAGTTAGTGTAATTATACAATAATTTCTAAAAAAAATATCTCAATATCTATTACCCAACCCATTTTTAGTTTCAAAATAACATTTTAACTCATTAGCCTATTTCAAATAAAAACATTGAGACCAAACACAATAAAACAAATGTGTCCTCTTTTTATTTAAAACACCATTTCATAACATGATAATAAAATTCAAAACCCAAATATATTAATAAAATTTGTAACTTTTTTCACATCTTTTCCCATGAAATCAAAAAAATCAGAAATGAAAATACAAATTCAAGATAGAATATTCCAAAAAATGAAAACCATAAATAACCCTTTTTAAAATACCAAATCTTTGATTCTTTTTCTCAAAATCAGTATTATTTTATTAAACTTTTCAATGTTATTAATATATAAATTTTTTTAAAAATATATTAAAAAAATATATTCTAATTTAAGTGAACTGAAAACCAACCAAAACCATTTAATCTAATCCATTTTTCAAAAAATATATATGACTATGTTAAAATAATTTAACTAATGAATGTAGGACTATATTTTTTTTTCAAAAAAATGTTTTCAATAATAAAATAAATGAAACTTGTCAGATAAATGGATTAAGGTATGTGTTTTGAAGATTTGGTATGGTTTATTTTTTATCCGAGATGTGTTTGTTGGTTCTTGATGGCTTAAATGAATTTTTTAGCATTTTATATGCAACACGGGCAAGGCCACACCATGGTCCAAGATGTGTTGAGACTTGGGATTGTCTATATACCGCAAAAAAGACCAACAATACTAATGTCATATATGATCAAGAGAATATATAATAAAACTTTTCCCTAGTGAATACTACCAGAATGGCCTCACCATGCCATTTTGGAAGGCATGGTGGGTCCAAAACAGCCAGTTTTTATACACTATTCCATGGTTAGTCATCATACCAGGCTTCTATGGTTAGAATTATAGACACAAAAATGTTAATGACAAAAATATACCATTCCCAAATATACTCATTTTCAGAATTTTGAATAATCAAATCAGACATTACCACTTTCAGAGGAGGTTATTTCCATTAATTAGGGCATATGTGATCATTAAGAGAGGTTGATTGAGGTGTTTTAGAATTTGTTTTCCTTATTACCCCTCTCCTATTATTTAAATTTATAGAGTTTTCATTCAAATTTGTTTAGGTTAACATTGGTTGACTTATCTTTATTCATACTATTTCCTAGGATGATCTTTACCCTCTAGGAATTGTTTCTATTTGAACTTACTAGGAGATCAATCTAAGAGAGATACAGATTGGTTATTCATTGATCATTTCATGTTTTTTATGAAAAAATATGGTAAGTGTTTCATCTTGTATTTTTTTATCTAAGGTATGGTTGTTACACTCTGAAATTTTAAGATATATTTCTTTTCAGATAAATATGATTTATTCAACAGCTTACGATACACACAACATCAAGTTTAAACAAACCTTGATATACTATTAAAATATTATTATTTAATGTGATAGTTATCACCTAACCGTTGGATTGGTGGGTATAAATAGGAATAAATAAATTATAAAAAATGGATAATTTATATATGTATAAAATGAATTCATTGGTTTGTAATTAATTATAAATTAAAATAAATATCATTTGAAAATAAATGACATGTCTTCCTGAAGATCTGTTTCCATACACGCAATGTGTTTTTTATAATAATTACTAAATTAATCATTATTGGTGAATTATTTTAATGAAATTTTATATAAATAATCATATATTGTTTTTTCTTCTAATTGTATAGGAAAAAATTGGTTTTTATGCTAAAAGATTCATTTTTCTAAAAAACAAGCTTCGACACGTTTTGCGCAGTTATTTTAAAATGAATTTTTGACACTTATAGAAATTGAATTTTGAAAAATTGATTCCATATTTTTAATAATGAGGTATAAATTTGATAAATATGTCCCTTTTATTTTTAGGCATTAAGAATAGTATCATAGTAAAATTTATCACCTCGATAATTGGTAAATTAGATTAACCGAGGTTAAAAATAAGTGTTAAGGTCACCATTTTTCATATTAATTTTTATTAGATGAAGATAATTAGGACATTATGACATAAGGTTCGGAATTTAACTATTCAATGGATAATGTTACATGAAAATAACCTATATAATATTTAAATCAAATAAAAATAAAAAAATGTCATTTTCTTACTTTTAAATATCTCTTATGTGTTCACATAGGGAAAACAAAAAAAATTAATGAATATTAATAATTATTTTGAGAATAATGAAATTATTTTCATAATGGTAATTTATTTATAAGTATTAGTAATTATATAATTTTCGTAAATTTGTATGCATCCCCGACATAATACTTCTTTAATTAATAGATAATTAAAACAAATAATATTAAAAATATTAAAATTAATATAATTTGATTGGTAAATAGTTTTATATTAATTTTATAGATTAATATAACATATTATTATTGTGTTAATGGATTATATTTTAATTAAATATTTTTTTGGGTGTTTTTAGTGACAAATTAAATGAATAATGTCAAAAATGACATTAATGATATTTAATAAATATAATAAATTATTAAATTATTAAAAAGAATTATAATCTAGAAATAAGAAATTTAGAAAAATATATATTCTAAAATTTAATCCATTGGACATTTATTATCAAATTTTCACTTTATAATTAAAATTATAACTCTTTAAGAGTGAAAAAGATATTATCGTGGTTAAAGTTAAAATAGGTTAATTAAGGGGTTAAACCAAAGATAAGGTTAAAAAAACCTCATAAATATGTCCAAATTTTATTTTTTGATGGTATTTTAACCATATAATAATTTATATTCAAATATCTATCCATTTGGAAGAATTTTTTGAGTTAATTTCCTTAATATAATTTAATCTTTTAAGAAATTCCAAGTGTGTACTCTCCCTCCCTTATAAAATGAGATGCCTCCTTTATGATATCTACAAAAATTTGAGCCTTATATATAAACAAACCTATATAATTCTCTTATTAACTTTTATAATGATTAATTAGAGGTGTTTTTATTCTTAAAAGACCAATCCAAGGTTCTTTAAAAAGAGATCTAAAGGAGGCCTACTGAATACTGGGTAATCATCTTACCCAACCTCATTCAATTTTTTTCTTCTTAAACATCCTCTAAATATGAGATAGTATACATAAAATAATAAATTCAGTATCCTAAATCCAGTTAAATTTATCATGATTATTATACCAACATTATACACCCTCTTTTCCATCAAATGGGAAGTGAATGTATTGCTCGTGTGTACGTATGACTTACTGTCTCCATGTATTGATAAAACTCATTTTTCATTACCATATTTTATGGATGGATATTTTTATGGGTTTAATATTTATATATTATATTTATGAAATTATTATACCTTTTTAATTATAATATCAAACCCACCATTTTACCTTACAATCTTTTGAAAAATGATATCATCTCTCATGCATATGTGTGGACTACCACCTCTACAAAGTGATGTAATTAATATTTCATTTGTGCTTTATAGGGCTGGTAATAAGTATATATTTTATCAATACATGTTATTTTTATTAAATAATTATTATTTTTATAGAATAACTATTATTTAACTTTGTTTTACTTTATATGTCAAAAAAATTATAATAATGCTCATGCGTACATATGAAATACCGTCTCCTTGAATGGTGTAATTCATTTTTCAATTCTACTTTTATGGATGATTATATATATATATATATATATTTGAATATATATAAAATTAATATAATTATTAAAATTATAGATATTATGGATCCATGATCAGAGTACAAGGAAAAAACTACCAAACCAAAACTTACATAAAAAATGGAGTTGTTATCACCCAGAACAATGATTTTAAAAATTAATTTTTAAGAAATGGTTGATAAAACGGTATAATTAAATCATATATGTTATGATATACATGTTTTTCTTATGTAATATATTTATAATGAATCTATATTTATTATATAGAAGCTTCTAACACATATGAATTGTAAATACCTCGACCCCAGTCACTCAGAGTCGGTAGTTACTTATATTACAATGGAATAATATATAAGGAGTCACATCTCAAAGGACCAAATAATTTAGTAGTTATAGAAAAATAGACACATAATTTATCCTTACATTAAAATTGAAAATATAAAATACAATGTAAAGAATCTATTTATAACACCATTATTCTCCTAGCTTAACATTTCATATCAATCATAGTAAACTTATTAGCATCCTGTGGAAAAATAAAACATAAGAAAAGGGTGAGATCAAAATCTAAGTAAGGGTATGTATGAAAAAAAAAATATAATAAATAAGGAATAATAATTGTGGAAATTTAAATAACTGAATCAAATTTCAATTAATCAATAACTTGAGCATAATATGGTCGGAATAAGAGATGATCAAATAATGCCATTTAAATAACCACATGAGCTAGAAAACGCAACCATGGATATTATAAAATTTGAATAATCCCATGTAAATCAATAAATAATCTCATAATGATGGAATGAATAATTCTGTCGATATAAAATATATCATATATTATTACTTCCAAGAATATAATATTATCAGGTCCTCATTTAAAGAATCTAATAAATGGGTAAGGCCTTGGAAAAAACTGAATCTATTTTTTCTCATGAGACCTATCGATGAATCAAGGGGATATAGTAGGCCCCACTCATCACACACTGTTTCTAATTAATTCTTCATATTAAAGGTGTGATATATAATCAATACATTAATTTTTATTTAAACAAGATTCCAAAATATAAATTACTTTCCTCAATCAGCAAACATAATCACAAACCAACCAGAGTAATATCGTGAATGGTATTTAAATATTACATTCCAAATAAAAAATATCATTAACCATTAAATAAAATATAGTAGATTTTATCTTAAGATATCAACATCATTGTATCATAAGATTCAATATAGTATATTGACAAAGATTAAAATACTTTATTAAGATCATTGAATTTTTTTTTGAAAATATATTCTATTACTTTGAAGTCATTTTTTTTTTTAAACTGTGCATTTATAAAAGAAAAAAAATCTTTAAAAATAACCTTATAAACATTTAAATGAATATTTAAAGCATTAAGGAATCATTGTTTTAGGAAAAATACACTCATGTGGTATATCTTAAAAAATATATTTCCTCCTTATTTTTGTCAAAAAAGCCATAAAGTACCTAGTTTGAAAAACTACAATAATATTCCTTTCAAACCATTTTTTAATAAGTTAACCATGTGTAAAAATTATTTTAAATAATTATAATATAATATTGAAAAAAAAATTGAAAACGAAATTAGAATACATAGACATGGAAGAGAAATATTACCTAGTAAATACTTAAACATAAACATTCCCAAATGAGATTGTGAAATAAACTTGTACCACTTTGTAATCAGATGAATCGCATGACCCATGAAAGAATAAAAATTAACAAAATGTTAAAGATCATGAGAATCAATAAATTCATTATATAACATTTCAAAGTGTAATTATATGCACCTTATAAAATAATATAGGTTCATAACATCAAAATATGCATTAATGAAAGACCATTGAGTTGAATTCCCTTACAAAGATCATAACATTAAAGTGAGCATTAACAAAATTAAATGATTATATATATTATCTATATATCAATATAGAAAATTGGAAATAAAATCAAAGAATAAGAGAAAATATTTTCACACACCATCTAAGAATTAAATAATCAATAAAGTAAAATTTTAACTTAATGAATGGAAATTGAGTTAAGAAATCCCTTACATCACGCTTCCCTTTAGTTTTGTGTACCTAAACCTCATGTATAATGTATTAACTAATTTTATTAATTTATTCCATAAATATATTCATATTTATAATAACTTCTCTGATCCTTTTATAATATTTTACAACCCCTTTGTTAATATTATTTTATTATTTTCATTATTTTGGGTGCATTCTTTCATAGTTTCAAGGTCAGTTCACTTGTGTATAATTATGGATGTTAATTTCAAATGGAAATAATATACACAAGAAAAATAAAATTTTATTAATGAACTTATATAATTTTAAATGGTCATATGCATCACTTTTATTTCTAATATGAGGATGATTCATTTGATAAAACATTAATGATAAATGTTTAGTTTATTTAGTGGGTTTTTTTTACCATCATGAACTAGTTTTTCTTTATTTAATATTGTGCCTAAATATTAGTTCCATAATAAAAACTAAACTAAAATATACCCATTACAATCATATTTAACCCTAATAATAATTTATGATAATCCTTGAATTCAGTAATGGAAAATGAATAAAACCATTATCCACGGAGATAGTTAACCACCATAATTTGGATAATGGTTTCATTTCATTGAATAAGAGGATATAAGAAAATGGGTGGATTGAAGATATTCCATTAGAAATATAACATTCCGATATATACATGATATTGTAATTGTTATTATTCTATTAATTAATGAGGTGTTTGGAATTTTGAATAATAAATGAAATTAATAAAAGTGGTTTGAGAAAGTTACTTCTGGAATACTACCTCCTTGAAAGACCCCTTGAGGAAGTTGTAATTGGTATTTTAGTGATACGCAACACTTTTACATGGGTAGAGTGGGTACGAGTGAATTTTGTAGATATTTTAAGAGTATCAAGCCTTTTTATGAGAAAGGGGTTGTGAGGAGTGGTATTTAAACTAGAGGAGACATAGTTTTAAGTGATTAAATAATGATTATTTTATATTTAAAGAAAAATTAATTTTGGTGGAATTAATTACGTATAATTTGTTGGATTATCAATGTTATAAATTCTAGATAAGGTCTAGAAACACATAAACCACCCATTTGATTTTGTGGTTTTTTGTAATTTAAATATTTTAACTTTTACATTATTCAATTTATAAAAGTTACAAAAATAAATTCTAAATATGTTATGAGTATAACTCATAAAAACAATTTTTTGAAGGTTAAAATCATGGTTTTCAAAATTGATAAGCATGTGATTAAAAATGTAATACATTAAGTATTTTTTTATTAAATAAATATATTTTAATCAGTAATTTTAAATTATGATCATATAATGATTATTTAATAAGAATTATGGTATTTCATAAAAAAATATTTTAACTTTTTAACTAAAATCAATGTTTTTTAAAAATTCCAAAAAAACTTACCCTAAGATAATTTTGACATGATGATTCCAAATAATGAAGTTTATTTTTTCAAATATATTTTATAAAACTTTAAGAACAATAATTATATTTGTTTTCTCATATAAATCAATAAAAATTTCATTTTGATGAAAACAAATATTTAAAGAATAAAATGACTTTACTAAAAATTATGGGTCCATTTCCTAAGAATAATAAATTTGGTATTGAATATGAAATTCATATTTATTTCATAATATAGTTAATATTATTCACACCCACTAATTTAATGGCTATTTTATAAATGTCATGTTAAAATAATAATATTTTTTATTTCTTTTAAGCTTCATGTTTTTGAAATGTATGATATCAAACATATTGTTCTTATAAAATCTCGGTGTGTTATATTCTCCCCTCCTTCAATAAATATTATCCTCCCAATTTAAACCTTTGATTGGTAATTATGGATTTGGTATTTTAAAATCCCCTTGTGGAACTCCCACATCTTAAACAGGGTAAATAAAACATCTTCTTAATGGACCATTCAGACTCTACAAGGCTTTTAGGCCACCTGAAATTGTGCCTAATATACTTGGAAGACTTTACATGGAATAGACTCTAGATGAGGATTCATATAATGTGTATTCACCATAGTAGAATCTAACATATGTGAAAGAAAGAGAGGGTATAGATTTTCCATCGAGACAAGCATGTGCATGCATGGGAAGCCTAGCTGAATAGCCATGTGAAGGTGGAGAGCTAATATCACGATCAAGGAGCTGAAAAGAAGCATTTCCATGTTGTTATAGTCATGATATTTCCTCTAAGACCTACAGGTCATGTAATCTCTAAGCCTACGGGCCTTGTAAGGGTCCCCCTCATCCCTTGAAAGGGGGGTTATCAAAAAATAAGCAAAAAATATGGCCTTAAGGCCATTTAGGGATAATAGAGAGTGATATAGAACATGGTAATTATAAATTTACCTATCACAAAAGTGTAAATATGTGATTGGTTAAAAGACGGTTGATTTATCTTTAAGAAAATTAATTGGATAACGTGTTTTGTTCCAAAATCCCTTTCTTAATGTTGAGGTATCCAAATAAATTATTTGATAAAATAAACTTACTTGATTTTATTCCACATCATAATCATAATATCATCCTTTTGTTTTGATTTATCTATCTTCAATTAATCTCTTATTCCAGAAAATGTATATTCATGATGATTATTTCATGTGTGGAGCACTTTTAATAAATCATAAGATTCAAAAGTCATTCCTTCAACCTATAAATATACACTGAAACCAAAATAGATAGTATAATTTATTAAATTTGATAAATCATACTTTGACCTCAAACAATAATATCCAAAATTCAACTTAATCTATTCAATAAGTGGTTAAACGTAATACTCTTCCTAAATATTACTAACCATATTCTGAATTCAAAAACATGATTAAACAATTATCCCTAGACAACATAAAGCAGTTCATAATTTCACATTCCAAACATGTGAATACATTGATCGCATATTCTCCTAAAACATGGTAATCACCATAAAACCATAATGAAAACAAGGATAATATCATAGTTTTTTGAATATATTTCTTAAATTCAAACACATAGTAAACTCTAGAAAAGATATTATATCAAATGACTAACTGATTCCATGGTAACCAATGATATCCCATAATCATATCTTTACCCTTATTATCTCAACATCGAGCACATTTTAAGTGTTATACTCCCTCAAACATGTGTTTTCAAAGAAGTTGAACTTATTAATGAATCACTTTTATTTTCCATTGGTTCTATTAAATATATTCTCTCAAATAATTTAATAAATGAAACTATAGTACAATCATTATAATTTTTGAGAATAAAATAATTTTACAATATATTTATTGGATCTAAATGCATAAGCATAGTATCCATTCCATTTCATTTGAATCAATAGCATAAGATTGACCTTTATTCATTAGCTTCTTTTTAGGTATATTCCCTTGAAACTAGGGGAATTTATTTGAATAGTTCCCCATATCCTTATAGTGTAAGAATTAAAAATTGGTAAATTATATATTCCCCTTATAATCATTAGCATCGAGGCCTTTTTTCCCCACACTTAAAACAAACTCCTTTTCCTTTTAGGCATGTACCATGGTGTTTCTTTCCGCAGGTATCACATGTTGGAAAATCCTTATTTACCTTATTCCCTTTATCCATATCTTGATTTGATGTTCTATTCTTATCTTTCTTACCTTTAAAGTCATAAGACATAGAGAATTGTTTTTCTATCTTGATTGCACATGATACTACATCCACTTATAATGAAAAAGGTTGGAATACTAGTTCCCTTTGAATATTTGGATTAATCCCATTGAAGAAGCGATCAATATTTTCCTTTGGATTACATACGTACTCCATGACATACCTTGTTAAGATTGTAATGTTAAATTAATACATATAAACATTTTATTATTACTTTTGTCTCAGACCTAATATTTGTCTCTCGATAACCACTCATTGTTTTCAAGGAAAAAAAATTTCCAAGAAAAGTTATTTAAAATATTTATTGTCCATGCTTGTTATTTTTTTGCATCCCTAGTGTTTTGAATCAATGACCACCATTGATACCCTGAGAGATGATAAACTTATATTATATCATTCTCCCTTTAACTTCTTCCAAAAGAGATAAATATCTTCTCAATGGGACTTATCCATTTCTCAGCTACCAGTGGATTTTATGTCCCGTTAAATGATGGAGGTTTTCGTCACATGAATTCATTTAAATTTTTTACACCATATTGTGGATCATGTTGATCCATAAGGGTAAGATAATTTTTCATATCTTGGGTCTGTTGTCCCAATATAGTTATAATTTGTTCAGCTCTAGCTCTAGCCATAGCTCCAGGTCTAGCTTCATTATCTATCCCAGGATGGAAATTCCTACATGGATTACGTGCAGTGATGTGGTTCTCATTCCTTCCTCTTGGATCCATTTAAAAATAATATCATACACTAGATTAGGTCATAAAATTATGAAACATAATGTATAATATCAAAACTAATTAACATAAATTGAGAATTTAGGTATAACTAATCTCTAAATAAAAATTTTGGTTTCTTTGGGAGTATTTAAAAATTCTTTCATAGGGTTCCTTTCTATAATCTATGTTTTCCTGAATCTAGTTCCCAATATTTCTACTAAACTTCATCTAATTCCAACTGTAAATACCCCAACCCTAGTAGCCCAGAGTTAGGGGTTAATTTATTATATTGTAATAATATACAAGGAATCAAATCCCGAAGGTATGAACATTTTAGTAGTTTTGGAAAAATATATACTAACATGAACCTTACATTAAAATTGAAAATATAATATAAAACATGTAAAATCCTTTTAAAACACCATAATTATCTTAACTTAACACTACAAATCGATTATAAAAAACTTCTTGTCATCATGGGGAAAATAAAACATAAGAAATGGGTGTGAGAAGATGTGCATTAAGGGTATGTATATAGAATATGTTATCTTAAATAGGAAATGGTAAATAAATGAAACACATTCCATTTAATCAATAACTTGAGCATAATATGGATGGAATAAAAGATTATCAAATAATTACATTTAAATAATATATGATCTATAAAACATAAACATGGATATTCTACAAACCAATTATTCCCATAAAAATCAATAACTAATTTCATAATTATGGAATTCGTAATTCAAAACATCTAAAACATATCATCAAGGATTTTTTCCAAGAATTTAATACCATAAAGTATTCATGCCAAGAATCTAATAAATGGGTATGTCCTTGGCTGAAACCTAATCTAGTTTGTCTCAAGAAACCTATAGATGCATTGAGGGGCTATAACGGGCCACACCCATCAATTACTATGTCCAATTCATTTATCATAGGAAATTGGTGAAACTTAATCAACACATAAATTTGTGTTGAAACAATCATAATAAATGTAAATAACTTTCACCAATCAGTAAATATAATCACAAACCATCTAGAGTGATATGGTGAATGGTATTTAAATATTAAATTCCCAATCAAACTGATTATAAAAAAATATAAAATATGTTAGATTATATCATAATAGATTAACCTAAATGTAGAATAAGATTAAATAAGGTATGTTGAGATAGATGAAAACAATTTATTAATATGATTGAAAATATATTATTTTACTTTGAAATAACTTATTTTTTTTAAAAAAAACTAAGAAATTATAAATGGAAACATTTTATTTGAAAAAAAAACTCATATAATTTTAATGTAAGAATAAAAATAAAAAGGTTTTATGATAGTGGAAAAATCTACTCATGTTGTATAAGTTAAAAAACATTCCTTCTAATTTTGTTTTTAGAAAAGTCACAAAGTAAATCATTTAGAAAAAGGCAAAAATATCATTCAAATAGTATTGTAATAATACAATCATGAGTAAAAATGATTTTAAAATTTTTTAGGAGAATAGTATAAACATTTTTGAAAACATTTTTTGAACACATGGACATATAATAAAAATATTTCCTAGTGGATACTTAAACATAAACAATCCCTAATGAGATTGTGAAATAAACCCTTACCCCTTTGTAATCAGTCAAATCATATGCCCCATGAAAGAATATCATTTAACAAAAATTTAAATGTCATTAGAATATATAAATTCATGATATAACATGTAAAATGGGCATTATATACACCTTATAAAAGAATATATGTTAATAACATCAAAACATTCCTCAACGATAGAAAATTGAGATGAAGTCCCTTACAAAGATCATATCATTGACATGAGTTTTAATAAAATTAATCAATTACATGTATTCCCTATAAATCATCATAAAACAAGTGTAAATAATATAAGTATATAATCAAAATTATTTTCACGCATAATCATAGCATGACATAATCAATGAAGTAAAAGTTAAACCCAATGAATGCAAATTGAGTTAAGAAATATTTTTCCTCATTCTTACATTTAGTTTTTTAATAAATAAAACTTCTTTATAATGGTTTAAATAATGTTATTAATTTATTAAATAACTCTATTAATATTTATAATACTTTATATGATCCTTTTATAATATCTTACCACCCATTTGTTAATAATATTTTATAACTTTCATTGTTTTGGGTGCGTTCGTTTCATGGTTTCATGGTCAGTTCCCTTGTGTATAATTATGGATGTTCTATTA
This sequence comes from Viscum album, assembly GCA_963277665.1. NCBI lineage: Eukaryota > Viridiplantae > Streptophyta > Magnoliopsida > Santalales > Viscaceae > Viscum > Viscum album. The sequence goes on from OY728165.1 coordinate 283,028,824, forward strand.
AAATAGAAATAAAACTCCCGAAGTGAAATGAAATTGTATTCATGCACTTACATAATTTTAAATAGTCCCATATATCATTTTTCTGAGGTAGATATTATTCATTTGATAAATGTTAATGATAAATGTTCGGTTTATTTGGTGGGTTTTTCTGACCATCAAGAACATGTTTCATTTTATATAATATTATGCATATATATTAGTTCCAGAACATGAAATAGATTATAATATAACCATTAAAATTATATTTAACCAGAATAATAATTTTATTACCATCCTTTTAGTTGGTAATAGAAAACGAACAAAATCATTATCCATGTAGACAGTTAATCGCCATAATTGAGAAAATGGTTTTGTTTCATTAAATAAGAGGAGATAAGAAAAGGGATTGATAGAAAATAATCCATTAAAAATATAAAATTCCTATATATACATGACACAATATTTATTATAATTTTATTGATGAATAAGATGAATATAATGTAGAAGAAGAAATGAAATTAAGAGAGGTGGTTTGAGAAATTCATCACTTGAATATCACCTCCTTAAAGGACCCCTTGAGGAACTTGGAATTGGTATTTTTGTGAGACTAGTATCACTTGGATGTTGGAAAAGTAGGTAGGAGAGGTTTTGGTAGATATTTTTATATATTCAAGGCTTTGAGGTGAATGAGGTGGTGGGGAGTGGTATTTATACTAAAGGAGAGATGGTTTTAAGTGATTAAATATTAATTATTTTATATTAAAAAACAACCACATTTGGTGGGAATTAATTCCAAAAATTATGATTGATAATTAATTTTTTAGATTCCGGTAATTATTAATCAACAAATCAATAACACATTTAATGTTTTAGTTTTTAGTTATTTTAATCCTTTACCATTTATCTTTAACCCGTTACATTATTTTACCTATATAGAAATAAATCTTTTTTTACCACAGTAAATTTTTATGCCTAAAAATGAAAATGAAATTAAAAAATAATTTGGACCTCCTAATTCAAAATATGGAATCCATTTTTTTTATTCAATTTATAAATGTGGAAAAAATCAATTCTCAATATGTTATGTGTATAACTCATAAAAACAGTTTTTTATGTTGAAATTGTTACTTTCAGAATTGTTAAGAATGTGTTTCTAAATGAAACACCTTATGTATCATGTTATTACATAAATAAGTTTTGATCAATAATTAAAATCATGATCATATAATTATTATTTCATAAGATTTATGGTATTTTATAAAAACAATATTTTCACTTTTTGACCAAAAAATCATCCTTTTTAAAAAATTCCAAAAAAATTAACCTAATATAATTTTGATGTGATGAGTTAAGAAATAAAGTTAATTTTTCAAATAAATATTATAAAAGTGTAAAAAATTTATATTTATTTTCTCAAAAAAATTTAAAAAAATTGAAGAAAATATATATTTGAATAATAAAATGACTTTACAAAAATTATGTCGTCATTTAATATAAATAATTAAATTTTAATTGAATATAAAATTCATATTTATTTCATAATATATTCAATTTTATTCACACCCACAAATTTAATGGATAGTTTATAGAATTCATGTTAAAATAATAAGATTTTGGATAACGTTTAAGATCGGTGTTCTGTGAAATGTAAGCTATCAAACATAATGTTCTTTTAAAATATAGAGGTTTTATAAGAATGAAGTTGGACCTAAAGTAATTGTATTGTGTTACAATATTAGAGTTTATTTAGATTGATTTATTCTTAACTTCCATTGATGAAATATTAGGATATATCTATCAATAAACCCATGAATTTTATTCTTCATTGGTTGTTTTTGTAAATTACATGTTTTCCTTTAATTTTTATATCTTTTAGTATTAAAGAGACAAAAAGAATGTTGTTTTGAAAAATAAACTTTATATCTCTCTCTCTTTGGTCTAAAATCATTTCTCTTCTATGTCTAGGTTTTCTACAAAAAATCTAGAATGACTTTATTAATCTCTAATGATTTTTTAGAGACATTTTTTCCCATGTTTTAATTTTTTAAAAATGTTTTAAGATGAATATTCTTTCCTTTTTAAGAATGAGATACTTTTGAATTTTTACCAAAAATTTGAAAGTAATGTTTGTTTTAATGTATTCAACATGCACTAAATTCCCACTATCATAACCACTCAATGATTTGAAGATTTATTTACAAGTTTTAAATTTTATTTTCAAAGAAAATTTTTTCTTTAATATTTGGGAAATTTTTAGATTATAAATAAGTTACTTTAAAATGATAAGGTATTTTTCTTAAAGAAATGTTCCAAGTGGTCTTTTAAAATCATTTCTATCTAAGATGACATCCATTGATGTTTCCTAATATTTACTAGGGATCTGTTCCAATGATACTATCATTAATACTTTTTTGGATGGTTTTTTATTATGATGACAAGATGTTTATGAAACGTGTTCCTTTCCATGTGTTATGTTACTATGAATTGATGAAATGTTTATTAAACCCTTTTCTTTTCCATGGGTTATGTTATGATGAAATTTTTATGAATCACATTTTTTCATGGGTTGTGATGTGATGAATTCTTTTTGATATTATGGAACATGTATGTATTATTTTCATTATGTGATCAGTGGGACCGAAATTATATATTCTTCCAATGTATTGGTTAAATATGGATATCTCATGAGATAAACAATACTAGAATGGTAAGTAAACCCAATTTAGTAAAGGAATTTGTGCACTATGATACTCATAGAAGTGAAGCTTTATCACTATGACGGTTTGGGGAATGAACCCAATCTACTATGATAGTATTGGTTGTGAGCCTTGAAGACTAAGGAAGTGATTTTTTATTCTTATGTGTATACCAAAAAATTATATATTCTGTTGATGTAGTGCTTTCATGGTTCATGTTCTTTGATTGCTTTATGATTCATGACTTATGAACTACCAAAGTTTTATTCCACAAATCAATATTATGATCTTTGATATATAGGGTATGATTTTCAAAAGTTATGCTCATATTCTTATACACTTATGCCCATGATGTGTTTAATTGATCATTGATACCTCCCATTTTTACTCTTACTAAGAATTTGGGCTCACCCTTTCTTAGGTTTCCTTTTCCCATGTTATAAAGAAAGGTATTATGTATGATATGTCTAATAAGGGTGCTAGTTATGTAGAACATGGTGGGAGATGATGTAGTTAACTTATGAACCAGTTTTTTATTTTTAAAATTTTTTAAATATAGTAGACATATATGATTATGGCATGGATTATTATGTTATATAATGAATATTCATCTAATAAGATGTCATAACTATATTTGAAATGTATGTGTTTATATAGTTGATATAATATAAAGGTGTAGTTACACATTGGAAACTTGGATGAGAAAACTATAGTGAGAAACATAGGTATAGTTATTTTCAGAGGATAAAAACCTATTTTTTTATAATGAACATAGATGATCTAGTATAAACCTATGGTGTCATATATTGAAGTGAATGTGTCTCAATTTAGAAATCCTATAAATGATTTTACTACTAAGAAACAAAATGTTATTGGAGTTGGAATGAAAAATTTTATTTCTTATCTTATACAGCTCTCCCAATATATGAATTTTTCTAAGCTTCTAAATGAGAAAAAGGATGGAACATCATTATGTTGAGTCCTTCATGTCACGACCCGTCCTTGGGACCCGTGCCTTGACTACCCAAAGCTCACCTTCCATAGGCCAAGGGCTGGCGACTAGCACCAAGGCGTAATTCCCGGTAAAAAGGAAAGGCATTGCCTTTGAAAAGTAAACAAACACCACAGAGCAAGCAAGCAGTAGAAGTAAACACTAAGTAAAAACTAGGTACAATAGTAAGTGCAAAAAAGTAAGTGGGCCAGAATACAAACCCAAACTGAAAGTAAAGTACAAATCGAAAGGGAAAACAGCAACTGAAAGTAAAGCCGCAACGTCGAGCCGCCCACTGGAAGTCCCACCTGAAGGGTGAGTATAGATAGCCTCCACAGCTCCTCGGTTTCAGCCGTCTGCTCCGAGTGCGTCTCGCCCAGTGGTCCACCTCTAGGTACCATCCTGATCCGCAATCCTCAACCGCGATCAGCGCTGTCCGTTGTCTGCAACCAACACAACGTAGTGCGGGCATTGCCCGTGTAGGGGTGAGTATAAGCTACTCGGTAGGAACCCTGAGACCCCCGAAGGTCTCCCAAAATTCACAAAGGATAATCCACAAAGGAAAGATACAATCACGAAGTAACATCCGACACTGCTTAGGTATATGAGCATACATATACCTAAGTCACCAATTCCAGTCCTCTCTAACCTCCGAGCCCAAGTACAACCCAATCCACACAGGAAATCACAACCAAGTCCACATAATAAAGCACAACATAAACCATAAAGGAAAACAAAACAGGATTCAGATCACATAGGTATACTACTTAGTAAGATGATAGAGATGATCAGATGTAGCCACTGATTCATCTAAGCCGTCGGACCCATAAAGGATCGATAGGTACTAACCCCTGCAATGACCCACACAGAATCGATCATTAAGTTGAAACCATAGCTATTGGGAATCTCCTTCTCTATCAAGTATAGTGGGTATGCCGCTATAACCAAGCGCTTCCCTCTAACCTTGGACTATTGTAGTACTCCACCTATCGAGTACTGTGTGCCTGCTGTTACAATCAAGCACTTCCCACCATGGGTCTGCCGCTACAACCAAGCGCTCCCCCTCATAGCCTCTAGAGGTACCCCTTCTGTTGAGTACCACGGGTCTGCCGCTACAACCAAGCGCTCCTCTACCGTGGGTCTGCTGCTACAACCAAGCGATCCCCCATGCTGCTACAACCAAGCGCTCCTCCATCGTAGGTCTGCTGCTACAACCAAGCGCTCCTCCATCGTGGGTCTGCCGCTACAACCAAGTGATCCCCCACATAGCCTCTAGAGGTACTCCTTCTGTTGAGTACCGTCGGTCTAACGCTACAACCAAGTGCTCCTCCGCCGTGGGTCTGCTTCTACAAGCAAGTGCTTCCCACTGGGCTATCTATAACACACCGAGTCGTTCGATCAGCAGTCGTCAAGTCTCAACCGGCTCTAGGGTTTCCACCATGCTCATTCCAGGAGGGTCCACTCCATGAGAAAAGAGGTCGATGCATCAAATGACATGTAGTCCGGAGTTGATGTATCCCAAAAAGTACCATAGTGGTCACTACCGAACCCACAGAGGATTCTCGTACTGTCTTCATTGTCGTCACAGATGCAGCCAGCTCTAGGGTTTCCGCACACAGCATGCTCGTTCGAGAGGGTCTGCTCCATGAGCCGAAAGGCTGATACATTAACTGACACATAGTTCAGAGTTGATGTATCCAAAAGTATCGTATCGTCAACAGGAACTCAATACCATAGACGGCGCGTCAAACGGACGCCCGGTCTGAGAGTTATTGGCTTTTTCGTCCCAGGGGTCCGGTTGGTTTTTTAAGTCAAAAATAACCCGACCGTACTCCACCTGCATCCAAACCTCGGGAGGAGTAATCCAAATGATCTGTCTCACTTAGAGGAATCCATCAAAGTCGGCGGCACATCAATCGGACGTCCAGAGCTTAAGTTATGAGTGTTTCTGCTCCGAGGGCCCGGCTGGTTTCATGTACGAACCAACCCGGTCGAACCCAAAGAATTCAGAAACTTTGAGTGCGATATACCGAAACGACCTTCTCCATCCAAGGATCACATCGCCACTGACAGTGCGTCGATCGGAGGTCCGTAGCCCAAGATATGGGCAAAAGACAGAAAGAGGTCCGAAAATGGGGGGTCTGGGCCCGGACCAACCCGGCCCAACCCCACCTGGGTCGGCCCGAACTGGTTCGACCCGACCCGTGTCCAGGTCCAACCCGGCTGGCCGCGACCCGGCCCGGCCGGCGCGGTCTGGCCCGGCCCCGCCTGGGCGCGACCCGTCGGGCACTGGCCGGGTGGCCAGTGGGTCGGCTCGGCCATTACGGCCGAGCGAAGCGGGGGGCGCGCTGCCCCCATGTAAAGGAGTCGTGGCCCCGCGTGCGGCCGCCCTTGCCAGCGGATGAGGACAACTGCCGCGTCCCATCCTCCTCTGGTCCCGCGCGGTCGCGGGACCGCACCCTGATGCCGCGGCGGCTCCTTCCGGCGGCGCTCCGGGCACCGCCGCCACCTGCCGCCATGCCGGTGAGGCGCGCCGGCGGGATGCTCCGCGGACCACCGGACGAGTTCCGGTGGTCGAAATTGTGTGATGTCTTCGCCAATGGACCTCCTGGGGCCCGTCCTTCACTGCGAGGACCTCACATCACCTGTGCGGCCTGCTTCATCATCGTCCGCCGTTCCACACACCAAGAACGAAAGGGCGGTGTGTTCGGACTTGTTCGTTGGTCCGCACCCATCGTGTTAGTGGTTTTAAAAGTCTTCCAAAAAGTATTTAATCATACGTCGCGGGTATAAATCACAAAGATTTAAATGAATCAAACCCCTACCTCAACGTTGTCCTCGAACGTGAGTTCCTCGCGGAATCAACCGTCGTGGAAGAAGAGGATCGTCGTGTCGCGGAAGGGGCATCGCTGTCGTCTCGGTACACGACGTTGCGTAGTCAAACTCCGAGGATTTAAAATCACATAGATTTAAAATGCACCAAAATAATCCATGCCGAGGATATAATTCACAAAGAATTAAAAGAACCACAACCCCCTACCTCAATCGGTTGTTGATCAAAGATTTTCGCGGGGCAAAGAACGTCGCGGAAGAAGCATCACGGAAGAAGGATCGTCAGCGTCGCGGTACATGGCGTCGTGTCGTCGATCTCTGAGGGTTCGGAGTTCTTCGTCACCCTTCGTCGGAGGTCAGTGTTCTTCGCGTTCTTCGCGTTCTTCAGCGAAGGAGGATGAAGATCTTCAAGTTTTAGAGTTTCTCCAAATCCTCTCAACAAGCAACCCCTCAACAAACCTAGTGTTGGTCTTATTTTATTCCCCATGCCAACAGTTTGAAATTCAAAAATAAGAAACGAAAAATTAATTCAAAGAATTAATTGTAATGAATTAACCGCCCAATTAAAGAGGTGTTTCTTAACCCAAATAAACGCACTGTTGACTTTAATTAAAAAGGGGCTGTAGGTGCATTACTTAGAGGGAATGAAATGGTGGGGCTCGTGCAGGCCCCACCTCACAAATATCCTACCAATGGGTAGGATATTATGGGTTCCACCTTATCCTCTTAACCTAGCTTATGTGGATTTAAGTGAAATAAAATAAAGTGTCGCACCACTTTTATTTTATTTCTTAACTTAACTCCAAATATTAAAAACCACACCCGAGCAAACGCAACTCCAGAAAATGCATTTCTAAGAAAATATTGGTGATGCGATTCCATCGGTGCCCTCGGAATTTGATTCTGAGCACCGGTTCAAAAGTTAGAAAAGCCTGCTCGTTCATTCATTGAACGTACCCGAGCCAAACTTTGGAAAAATGATTCCGGGCACATCGGGCCTCGGAATCAGGTGCTGTCAGAAATTGCGTTCTTGTAAAATTTACAAGAAAATTAAGAAAAAAAATTCCTTGAATTTTACGGGTCTTTACATCACTCCCACCTCAGGGATTTACATCCCCGTAAAGATACATCAAAAACTAGGGAAACAAATGTGGGTACAGAGCACGCATCTGAGCCTCCTGCTCCCAAGTGCTCTTCTGGAGGTTCCCGTGCTTCCATCTGATGCGCACTAGAGGAATCGACCATCCAAGTAGGACTCGCTCCTGTCGATCCTCAATCTCCACCGGGACCTCTGCAAAAGTCTCCCCATAATCAACTTCCATCTCCCCATGGTCAACGATATGCATCGGGTCAAGCTCGTATCTCCCCAGTTGAGATACATGGAAGTCGTCGTGCATCTGGTGCAACTGAGGTGGGTGGGTCAAGTGGTAAACCACCTCGCCTACCCTATCGAGGACCTAGAAAGGTCCGTTGAACCTCGGTGTTAACTTGTCGCCTCGACCACATCCTTGTAACTAACGTCGAGGTGTGACCCGTAGGGAAACGTGGTCGCCATCCTCGTACTCTAGTGGTCTCCGCCTCCTGTCAACACAAAACTTTTGTCGGCTCTGAGTTATCCTCATCTGCTCTTGGATGACTTGGACCTTTCTGGTCCTACAAGAGCTGCTAAGATTTCTTCTTTGTCGAGAAGAGAAATCTGGTCTCATCCCCTGGATGAACCACGTTCTTCACCTAATACAGTCAATCCCGTCATGGATGATACTAACCCATACCAAGGATGACGTCATAAGGCCTCGACGCTACTACCAAGAGATCCAACCGTTACTCTCGCCTCCAAGGATTGAGTCACACTGTCGGCATCAGTGTGTGGTCACTGGGTCTCCTCCAGTAGGTATCTCAAAGTGAGGGTCAAGTCAACGGTTTTTAAACCGGAACCTCTTAGTAACAACATAAAGATAGGAAAGGAAGGTAAACGCCAAAAGAAAGGTGTCTTTTATTACTGCAGCTCAAAGTACAAAGACAAAAATCATTTACAGACAAACATCAACAACGCTAGAAGCAGCATAAACAAAAGTCTCCAGGTCTGAAGCTAGTCTCGCTCCTGTCCATCTGATCCTGGAGGTCCATGATCGTAGGCCTCAACTGCCTGAAGCTGAGATCTCCCATGTCCAACACCTCCCTGCAGTCGGGGTGGACCTCCTGGTGGTGGTGGTGGCAACACCTCGAAGCGTCATCCACCTCTAGCTGCATGTCCATCTCCCCTACCACGGTCTACTTCTCCATGCGGTCCACCTCGATCAAACCTCTTCCTCTGCCTGGGAGGTCCGTCATTCATCTGTTGGTCATCCGTATGGCGGTTCGGACAGTCACAAGCCATGTGACCAACCCCGCCGCATGAGTAACACTGTCTGCTCATGGTAATTCATTTTCCACCCCGGGTGCCTCACACAAATGATCATGTGTCACGTGGTCGACCACCTGTAGGTCTAGTCCTCTTGGACCCCTGCGTCATCTGTCTACTTCCCACTGCAGAAGACTCTGCCGCATGCCGGCTAGTGGTGGGTCCTGCTGCTGGAGACTACTCAGCAAGGAAACTCTCCACTAAGAGGGCATGCTCCAACACCCCTGTCTATGTCGAAATGCTGTGAGAAACAACTGAAGCTCTGATATCTCTCCTGAGCCCTTGCTCGAAGGTTCGGGCCCAGAAGAATGGGTCTCGTACCGTGCCCATGGAAGAGCATGAGAGATCGGTAAACCTTGCCGCATACTGGACTATTGTCATGCTGCCCTGCCGCAGCTGTAGAAGCTCCTGGATGCGCACCGCACGGAGTGTGGTTGGGACGAATTCCGAGTGGAAGAGGCTCTCAAAGTCCGTCCAGAGAAGAGATGCATCATCGTGCACCTGGAGCATCATGCTCCACCATCTTCCTGCTTCCGCGTGTAGTAGGCTCGCTGCGAGGATCACCATGAGGTCTGTTGGTGTCCTCACAAACCTGAAAACCCATACAACTGCCTCCAACCAGTCCTCGGCTGCCTGGGGGTCCGTCTCCCCACGGAACCTCAGCGGCCGCTAGCGCTGAAACTCGTGCAGTGCACTAAGGCGACGTGCATCGTCAGCGGCCGGGGCTAGTAGCATCAGTGGCTCGGCAGGTAGAGGTATCGTCGGTGCCTCTGCTGTCAAAGGGCCCTATACCGAGGCGTCGTCGTTCGGCGGGCTGTCGTCACGTACAACTCTCGGAACCCTAGATGGCTGCCGTCGGGGGGCCATCCGGAAAAGAGACAGGTGCGCCACGGTCAGAACAGTATACCTGGTGAGCTGACACAAAGTAATCACAAAGAAAACTTGAAACACACATGCAATCAATGTTTTCGTGTATTAAGTCGGGAATCAGAAGTCAGGGTCCTAGTGTACGGATATGTCGGCCGCTGCACCAACACTGGACTCCCTGGACTGATAACCACACCCAATACGCTTAACACTATTAATTCACATAGAAAAAAGATCAGAGTCCAAAGTTTTGCGGTAGAACCGAACTCCTCTGATACCAATTTGTCACGACCCATCCTCAAATCCCGTGCCTTGACTACCCAAAGCCCGCCTTCCATAGGCCAGGGGGTGGAGACTAGCACCAAGGCGTAATTCCCTGTAAAAAGTGAAGGCATTTCCTTTGTAAAGTAAACAAACACCACAGATCAAGAAAGCAGTTAAAGTAAACACTAAGTAAAAACTGGGTACAATAGTAAGTGCAGAAAAGTAAGTGGGCCAGAATACAAACCCAAACTGAATGTAAAGTACAACTCGAATGGGAAAACAGCAACTAAAAGTAAAGCTGCAACGTCGAGCCGCCCACTGGAAGTCCCACTGGAAGGGTGAGTACAGATAGCCTCCACAGCTCCTCAGGTCTAGCCATCCGCTCCGAGTACGTCTCGCCCAGTGGTCCACCTCTAGGTACCATCCTGCTCCGCAAGCCTCAACCGCGATCAGCGATGTCCGTCGACTGCAACCAACACAACGTAGTGAGGGCATAGCCCGTGCAGGGGTGAGTATAAGATACTCAGTAGGGACCCCGAGACCCCCGAAGGTCTCCCAGAATCCGAAAAGGATAATCCACAAAGGAAAGATACAATCACGAAGTAACATCTGACACTGCTTAGGTATATGCCCATACATATACCTAAGTCACCAATTCCAGTCCGCTCCAACCTCGGAGCCCAAGTACAACCCAGTCCACACAGGAAATCACAACCCAGTCCACACAGGAAAGCACAACACAATCCACAAAGGAAAACAAAACAGGATTCAGCTCACACAGGTATACTACTTCATAAGATGATAGAGATGATCAGATGTAGCCACTAATTCATCTAAGCCATCGGACCCACAAAGGATCGGTAGGTACTAACCCCCACAATGAACCACACAGGATTGATCATGAAGTTGAAACCATATCTATTGGGAATCTCCTTCTCTATCAAGTATAGTGGGTATGCCGCTACAACCAAGCGCTTCCCTCTAACCTTGGACTGTTGTAGTACTCCACCTATCGAGTACTATGGGCCGGCTACTACAACCAAGCGCTTCCCACCATGGGTCTACCTCTACAACCAAGCGCTCCCCCTCGTAGCCTCTAGAGGTACTCCTTCTGTTGAGTACCATGGTTCTGCCCCCGCGTGAAGGAGTCGCGGCACCACGTGGGGCCGCCCTTGCCAGTGGACGCGGCCAGCTGCCACGTCCCGTCCTCCTCCAGTCCCACGCGGTCACGGGACCGTGCCCTGCCGTCATGGCTTCAGCCGCGGCGGCTCCTTCCGGTAGCACGACAGGCGCCGCCGCCACCTGCCGCCGGCGCCGCCGTGCCGGTGTGGCGCGCCGGCGGGCAGCTACGCGGACCATCGGACGAGTTCTGGTGGTCATAATTGTGTGTCGTCTTCGCCAATGGCCCTCCCGGGGCCCGTCCTTCACTGCGAGGACCTCACATCGCCTGTACAGCCTGCTTCATCATCGTCCTCCGTTCCGCACACCAAGAACGAAAGGGCGGTGGGTTCGGACTTGTTCGTTGGTCCGCACCCACCACATTATTAGTTTTAAAAGTCTTCCAACAAGTATTTAATCATACGCCGCGGGTATAAATCACAAAGATTTAAATAAATCAAACCCCTACCTCAACGTTGTCGTTGAACGTGAGTTCATCGTGGAATCAACCGTCATGGAAGAAGAGGATCGTCGCGTTGCGGAAGGGGCGTCACTGTCGTCGCGGTACCCGACGTTGCGTAGTCAAACTCTGAGGATTTAAAATCACACAGATTTAAGATGCACCAAAAGAATCCATTCCGAGGATATAATTCACAAATAATTAAAAGAACCGCAACACCCTACCTCAATTGGTTGTTGATCGAAGATTGTTGCAAGGGAGAGAACGTCGTGGAAGAAGCGTCGCGGAAGAAGGATCGTCGGCGTCGCGGTACACGACATTGCGTCGTCGATCTCTGAGGGTTCGGCATTCTTCATTGCCCTTCGTCGAAGGTCATCGTTCTTCACGTTCTTCGCGTTCTTCACGTTCTTCACATTCTTCAGCGAAGGAGGATGCAGATCTTCAAGCTTTAGAGTTTCTCCAAATCCTCTCAACAAGCAACCCCTCAACAAACCTAGTGTTGGTCTTATTTTATTTCCCATGCCAACAATTTGAAATTCAAAGATAAGAAACGAAAAATTAACTCAAAGAATTAATTGCAACGAATTAACCGCACAATTAAAGAGGTTTTTCTTAACCCAAATAAACACACGGTTGACTTTAATTAAAAAGGGGGTGAAGGTGCGTTACATAGAGGGAAAGAAATAGTGGGGCTCATGCAGGCCCCACCTCACAAATATCCTACCAATGGGTAGGATATTATGGGTTCCACCTTATCCGCTTAACCTAGATTAAGTGGATTTAAGTGAAATAAAATAAAGTGTCGCACCACTTTTATTTTATTTCTTAACTTAACCCCAAAAATTAAAAACCACACCCGAGCAAACGCAACTCCTAAAAAGGCGTTTCTAAGCAAATACTGGCGCTGTGATTCCATCGGTGCCCTTGGAATTTGATTCCGAGCACCGGTTCAAAAGTTAGAAAAGCCCGCTCGTTCGTTCACTAAACGTACCCGAGCCAAAATTTGGAAAACTGATTCCGGGCACACTGGGCCTCGGAATCAGGTGCCTTCAGAAACTGCGTTCTTGTAAAATTCACAAGAAAATTAAGAAAAAAAATTCCTTGAATTTTACGAGTCTTTACACTTCATGTGGAAACAATTGACTTATTTTAGTGTATTTTCAGATAAAAAAGTTATCAAGAAATAGATTAGTACCATTGAAAAGATATTTTACATTCTCCAGTGTTTGAAACACAAAAAAGAAATTATGGATGTTTATAATTGGGGATGAAAATCATATCAATGGTGGAATCTTACCATGAACATAAGGCAGTAAAAATAAATTGACTCTAAGGATTGGGATGAGTTCAAGAAGTTAATTTTTAATATGTACTTTACTCATATTATTCATATGAAAATAGAGAAATAATTCCTTGAGATTAAAAATAAGGATGATGAATATATTAGTACCTATGATTGAAATTTACAAGACATACATGGTAGGATTTTGTTATTATCATTCAACAAGAAAGTATGCTTGATTAATTTTTTAGTGGCTTAAAACCAAGTCTCTAAATGGTGATATCCATAAGATACATTAGTAGATATGAGGAAATCATTTGATGTTCTATCAATGTGGAAATGGATATTGGTGTTACCCATGAATCTGTTGGTGTTGATAATAAAATAAATATTTAATTCAAAAGAAATTATAAAAACCTTGGATAGAAGAAGATGATCCTTCCTTTATGCTCAAATTATGGAAAGAAACGTGGAGAAAATTATATTAAGTAGATTGGTAAATGTTTTATGTGTGGAATGAAAGGTCATCAGGAAATCAAATACTATATTAATAGGATGAACTTATCCAATGATAGTGGAAAAGAACTACAGAATGCACCACCCATGATCTAATGTTTCAAATGCATGGAGTACAGGCATTATGCTAACCAGTGCTCAAACCTGAAGGTTAAAGATTATGATCCACATCAGTAGTCTATAAAGCCCAGAGACAAAGAGAAATATTATATTATCACTATTTCTAATGTGGAGTATGATAACAAAGAGGTGAAAGTTATACTTACCATCCACTCTAGAACTGATAATGTCTTATTTAATTATGGATTCACCCACTCTTTTATATCTGATGAATTTTCAAAGGCTATCATAGTACCACCTCAATAATTAGATGTTTAATTATTAGTGAAAAACTCCTATGGTAATATGTTCACATCACAAGTCTATGATTATTCTCTTATTGAATTTTGTGGAAATGTGATTCATAAAAATCTCATGATTGTCCCTCTAGTTGAATTTTTTGTTATTTTGAGAAAGAATTATGTTTCTTTATATAAATTTCAAATCAATTTTAGAGTAATGGAATTAATGTTTAATATTAAAAACTAACCTATGATCATCTATCAGTGAAATAATAAAAATGAACTTCCAAATGAAATTGTATCAATTATATAGGTCTTGATTTCTTTTTATAAGGGGTGTTTATCTCAGATGTTTTGGTAGAAACTCCACATCAAATATATTCTTATTTTGTGGGATTTTGTTGATATTTTTCTGAGAAGTGTTTCCTAGTATTACCCCAAATTTGGAAGTATATTTTTAAATAGAACTCATACCTGGTACTACACCTACTTCAAAGACTCTATATAAAATGGCCCTAATTGAGTTGCAAGAATTGAAAAAGAAACTCTTAGAGAGTCTTGATAAAGGATTTATTTGGTTAAGTGTGTCACCTTAAGGTGAACAAGTTATTTTTTTCAAAATTTTGATGGATAAATGTGACACTACATTAATTATTATGAACTTAACAAGATCAAAATCAAGAATAAGTATCACTTTCATCATATTGATGAGTTTTTTGATCAAATGTGTGGATATCAATACTTTTTAAATATTTATCTTCATTCTTGATATCATCAATTGAGGGCCAATAATTCATATATACCCAAGACATCATTTTGTACAAGGTATAGACACTATGAATATATAGTAATTCCATTTAGCCTTACTAATGCCCTATTATCTTCATGGATTTAATAAACAGAGTCTTTAAATATTACCTTGATCAATTTGTGGTCACCTTTATAGATGATATTAATATATATTCAAAGATGGAGAGTAAGGTCATGAATATAACTTGAGGATTGTCCTGGAGATCCTATTAAATGATAAGTTGTATGAAAAATTTATTTTGGTTACAAAAAAGTTTCATTTTTTGGTGATGTAATATCAAGCGAGGATATGTCAATGGATCCATAAAAAATGTAAGTTATTGAAAGTTTGTATAGACTAACCACTAAAACTGATATCCATATTTTTATTAGTTTGGTTGGATATTATCGATGCTTTGGGTAAATTTTCTCATAACTATCTAATATACTCAACAAGTTAACTCAAAAGGGAGACAAGTTACTTTGGATAGATGAATTCGAGGAAAATTTTAAAGAACTGGAGAGAATGTTAGTTAGTGAACCTATTGTTACATTACTCTATGGTGGAGAATGGTTTTTAATCTATAGTGATTTGTTTAAGAATGTACTAGGATTCATCCTTATGAATAATTATATGGTTATACATTATGTATTATTCCAATTCACGGTTCATGAAAAAAATTACCAAACTCGGGATTGGGAGTTAGCTGTGTTAATTTTTTATTAAAGATGCAATGGAATTATCTTTATGGATAAAGGTGTGAGATGTGTAAAAATAATAAATTTTTAAATTATATATTCACTAAGAAATAGTTTAATATGTTCTAGAGAAGATGGTTGGAGTTTATTAAAGATTATGACTACTCAATACATTACTACCTTGGGAAATAGAATGAGGTGGAAGATGGTTTGAGTCAAAAGGATCGTGATATATTTTCTATGATGAGGATAAAAAAAGATATAATATTTTTGGATTTTCAAAGTATGTATCAGAAAATCTTAAAATAAGGGGAGAAATATTATCTTTATCAAATGAGTGTTAAATAATCTATCTATATGGGGATTGAATATGTGGGAATGAAGATATGGAACTGAAGAAGAAGGTTAGAAATAATCCTAAGTTCAACCTAAATTGTGATTGAATGATAAGGTTCATGAACCATGTATGTATTCCATCCATACCAGCTTTAAAGAATAAGTTGTTGGATGAGGTTCATAGTTCATCATTATCTATTCAACTTGGAAGAATGAATATGTATAGATATATGAAAGAGTATATATTCTGCAAATCATAAAGGGAGATATTTTAGAGTATACTTCTAAGTTATTGGTGTGTCAGTAAATTAAGGATACGAGATAGAAGTATAAGGGGATGTTACAACCATTATCCATACCAGAATGGAAATGGGAAAATATCACCATGTATTTTGTCTCCGGACTCCACAAAATGTATGAAGGCCATTATGTAATTTGGGTTGTAGTCAATCACCTTAAAAATTCATCACACCTCATTTCCATTCGAAAATATTTATCTTATGATAAAAATACCATAATATACATTAATCAAGTTATAGGTTTGTATAGAGTTCCATATCCTATTGTATCGTATCGGGATCTAAGGTTTAACTCAATGTTTTGGAGAAGTCTTCAGCGGGCTCGATATAGATTGTTGAGTTTCACTATGGTGTATCATCCTTAGAAAAAAATGTCCAGTCTGAGTGAACCATTAAAACACCATAGGGTATGATTAAATATTCTTCTATGAATTTGAACGGTGGTTGGGATCAACACCATCCACTAATCAGGTTTTATTGCAACAATATATTTCACTCAAGCATTTGAATGGACCCTTATGTATACCTATATAGAAATTTATGTAGAAGTCCAATGTGATGGGATAAAGTTAGAGAAAAAAATATTGAGTCCTGGTCTAGATAAGTAAATGGAAGAGTAATTCATATTCATTCATCATTACATTAAGGTATCTTAGAGTCTACGGAAAAGTAACGAAAACAATCATTAGTGAGATCTAGAATTTGATGTTGGTGGAAATGTGTTTCTCTGAATTTCTATATAAAAGAAGGTAATGGGATTTATAAGGAATGGAAACATAAGACATAGTTATATTGTCCCATTTGATATTTTGTGGGATGTTTTCTTATTGTTTGGCACTTTTACTAAACCTCTCTTAAGTTCATGACATGTTCCTTGTATCTATCCTGAGCAAGTGCATACCTAATTCTTCATATGTAAAGAACTCGAAGGTTGTATCACTGAAGAATGGTTTTTTCTATGACTAAAAACCAATATAAATAATGGATCATATAGATAATGTTCTATGTAAAAATACTACTGACCTTGTTAAAGTTCTCTAGAGGAATCAGAAATTCGAAGAAGATACTTGGGAACTCGAGGATGTAATGAAACAGAGATATCCAAAATTTCTTGCTTTAGAGTGACATATTTTTGTGGGGAAATTTATTTTAAGGGGGTTTTAATGTGAAAATATATTATATTATGATATATTCCTTATAAATTTAATTTAATTTCTTAGATATCTTATGATTCACGCAAAACCGAGTTTAAATGAACCACAATATATTGTTAAAATATGATTATTTAATGTGAATGTTATTTCCTAGCCATTGGATTTACAAGAATGAATATGAATAACTAAATTATGAAAAATTTATGGTTTAAATATTTATAAAATTAATTAATTGGTTTTCAATTAATTTGAAATGAAAATAAAGATCATATGAAATTAAAGGAGATGTTTTACTGAAAAACTGTTTTCGTGATTTCAATGTGTCTTTATATTGATAAATTAAATTAACCAATATTGGTGAATTATTTTATTTAAATTTATATTTTATATATTCAATCAAATGTTATAACATTCATATAATCTTTTTTTCTTGGAATGTGATTGGAATAAATCTATTTTTATGCATAAAAAATGTCTAAAAAATATTTTTTCATCATGTTTTGGACACTCATTTTAAAATAAATTTTTACAATTTATTGAAATTAAATTGGTAAAAATTGAATCCATATTTGGAATCAAGAGCTCAAAATTTGGTAAATATCAATCTTTTATTTTTAGGCTTTATGAATAGTAATGGTGGTAAAATTTATCATTAGGGTAAAGGGTAAATCAGGTTAACCTAGGTTAAAACTAGGTTTTAAGGTCACTATTTTTCATATTAATTATTAGTGGATGAAGTTAATTTTACCATTATCACCTTAGGATCTAAATTTAATTAATTTTTTGATAATTTTCCAGGAAAACGACCTATAAAACATTTATTGTAATGAAAAATAAAAAATGTCAATCTCTTACTTTTAAATATATCTTATTTGTTCAGAGAGAGAAAAAATCAAGTTGTGAATGCATATTAAGGGTTATTTTAGAGAATAATGAATTTATTTTAATGATTATAACTTATTTATAATTTTTATTAATTATATAATTACCTTAAATGCTTATGTAATTCTGACACAATACTTCATCAATTAATAGAAAAATAAAATAAAGGATATTAAAAATATAAAAATTAATATAATTTGAGTGAGATATCGTGCTACAAAAAAAATTTATAGATGAATATAAAATGTTATGGTTTTTTTAAAGGATTATATTAAAATTCCATGTTTTTCTTGGTTTATCTAGTGTCAAATTAAATGAATAGTATCAAAAATGACATTAATGATATTTTATGAAAATAATATTTTATTAAATTATTTAGAAACCAAAAATATATTGAAAGAGGACAAGTTGGATAATATATGCTCAAAATATTCATCCATTGGACATTTACAATCTAAATATAACCTTATAAGTGAAATTATAACACTTTAAGTGTGAAAAAGATGTTATCATGTTTAAAGTTAATATATGTCAACAAAGGGGTTAAACCAAAAGATAAGGTTAAAAAACCACTTAAACCTATCCAAAATTTTCTATTTTATGGGACTTAAACCAAATACTACCTTAAATTTGAATATGTTTCCATTCAGAATCATTTTTCTAGATAATGACTTTATTATAAATTAATATTTTAAGAAATTCCAAATGTTACCTCTCCCTCACTTATAGAAGGACACCCCTCCTTTATCTTATTTACACCATTTTGAGTCTATTATATCATCTAAACCCTACCAAATTATATTATTAATTTTACTATACAAGAAATAGAGGTGATGTGATTTTTAAAAGACCATTAAAAGGGTCTTTATTAAGGGATCTAAATGAGGCCTACTGACGAAGTGGTAATCATCATAGCCAACCTCATTCAATTTTTTTATTCTTCTAATTACTCGAAGTATTTATTAGTCTTAATAAAATAATAAATTAAGTATCCCCAATATAATAAAATTTTATTATGATTACGAAACCTCCATTATCCACTCTCTTTTTCATCAAATAGGAAGTGAAAGTATAGCTCGTGTGTACGTACGTATTACCATCTACACATTGTGATAAAGTTCATTTTTCATCACCATATTTTATGGATAGTTATTATGATGGATTGAATATTTATATATTATATTTGTGTTCTTACCTTCTAATTCATTGGGAAATTATAACACTGCTCGTGTGTACGTGTGGACTGCCACCTCCATGGAGCGATGTGATTCCTTTTTCATTTTATATTTACATGGGTGGTAATAAAGATTTATTTTATGGATATATATTATTTATATGATTTAATAATTATTCTATAAATCTTCATTATTATTTAACTTTATTTAATTCCATTTTTTTAAAGTAAAAACATCCTTCATGCATATGTACGACCCACTATCTGTGTAATTCATTTTTCAATCTATAATTCTATGGTTGATTCAAACTATATAAATATATATTTAATATATAAAAATTTTAAATCATGATTAAAATTATTTATTTTATGTAACCATGATCAGAGTAAAATTATAAAAACTACCAAACTGAAAACATACATGAAAAATAGAGCAGTTATCACCTGGTGATTTCAATAAATAATTTTTAATGAATAGGTAATAAAAAGATATAAGTAAATCATATATAATATGATATATATGATTATTTTTCTTGAATAGACTTATAAAATATATGTATTTATTATATAGGATGTTCTTACACATATGAAGGAAGTCAGACCTGAGGTAAGGTTTATATGTTACAATCTCATTATTTATCAGGACTATTTATGATTAAGTTTTTTTGATGAAATATTATGTTATATCTCTCAATAGTCCCATTAATTTTATTATCATATTGTTATTTATGTAAATTACATGTTTTCCTTTCATTTTCACCTCTTCAAGTACCCAAGATACTAAAAGAATATTTCTAAATAATATTGACTTTATTTCTATCTTTGTTTGAAATACTTTATCTTCCATGTCCAAGTATTCTAAAAACATTTAAATAACTTTTTTTAATATTATAAAATTAGTTTATAAATAAATTTCTACACATGTTTTTTTAAATTTTTTAAAATAAATCTTATTTTTTTTTTCTGAATGAGGCACTTTTGAATTTTTATCAATAATGTAAAAGGAATATTTGTTTTAGCATATAAAAAATTAAAATAATATCCCAATATCATAACCAATAAATGATTTGAATATTCCTTTACAAGTTTCTGATTTTATTTTCAATGAAATTTTTTTCATTATGTATTTGAGAAATTTTTAGTTTTAATATATGTGATTTTAAAATGAATAGTGTATTTTCCTCAAGAAATGTTCTAAGTGATATTCTAACATAATTTTTCATATAAGATAACATCCTTTGATATTTACTAATATTTACTAATGATATGATACAATTACACCATCGTAATTATTTTTTGGTATAGTATATGATTATTATGTAAATATTTCTATGAAACTCATTCCTTTCCTCAGGTTATGCTATGATAAATTGATGAAATGATTATAAAGCCCATTTCTTTTCCATGTGTTATTATTTGATGAAATGTTTATGAAACCCATTTATTTTAAATGTTTTATGATATGATGAATGTTTTATGATTATTTTTAATATGTCAGAATGATTTTTATTATATAATGTGTGGGCCCTAAATTCTACATCCCTATAATTCATTGGGTAATGATTGGTATCTCATGAGATAAATGGGGATGGAATGATGGGTTACCCATTTTCAGTAAGGGACTCAGTCCAGTATGATAGTCTTGGGAGTTAACCTTGATTATTATGTTGTTTTGGGGAGATAACCCAATCCCCTATGATAGTAATGGTGGTGAGTATTGACTGTTAAGGAAGTGATATTATATGATTATGTGTAAGACAAACAATTATATATTATTATATTTTCATGCTCTCATGGATCGTGTTCTTTTATTTAGTTTTTATTAATGTCTTATGAACTACCAATATTAATTTAATGACTCAATATTATGATCTATGATATACAGGGTATGGTTTTTAAATGTTATTCTTATCTTCTCATACCCATTTCCCATGTTAAATATAGGTGATCATTGATATCCCCCTTTTTTCCATTACTGATAATATGAGATTGCCCTTTCTTGTGTTTAATTTCCCCATTTTAAGAATAAAGGTATTAAGTATGATATGTTTGAGAAGGGTTCTAGTTATGTAAAACTTAGTGGGAGATGATTTAGTTCACTAATAAAGCGGTTATTATGTATGAAAATTTCTAAATATAATATACCTATATGATTCTAGTGTGGATAATTATTTTATATAATGAATATTCATTTACTATGATTTAATATCTATATATAAAAATTATGGGGTATCTATAATTGATGAATTTGGAATTCATGATATAGATTTTTTTGGTGTGGGAGCTCCTCTCACTACTACAGGGACATCTTTCTCTTTGAATTGTGAATCTCATTCTATTGGCAAAATTAACAAGTGTATGAGGTTTGTGTCCCATTCATGACTCCTTAAAATAGAATCTATGATTTATATTTATTTCATAATGACACTTTGATTATATTTAATTTTTTCCTCTTATACCTAGTAGTTATACCAATGAATAATGTCTTCATTATTTTTTTATGAAAATAAGAAATAGGGTTTACACAAGCATTGATCTTTGAATGGGTTTTAAAGGAATAAACCTTTTTTAAATTGCAATTTCTATTTTCTCTTAATAACAGTTAATCTAATTATTTATGATGTTGATATCAAAAATTATAGAAAAAGTGTTGTTTTCTAATTATCAGATGGGTTGGCCCTTTTGTGAAAATATTTGATAGTTAATATTTATTGAGGTGACTAAATAAAGAATATTTGGTTGGATTACCACATAGGTTTTAGTTTCTGTAATTTTTAAATAATGATTCTAAGTCCCAAATGGAACTTTAAATGGTTTAATTGGAAAATAAAACCCATAGGAAATGAAAATTTATATTTAAAGGAAACTCATGATTATTTTGGATTCCATGGGATAAATACCCATATAGTGGTTGTTGTGTTGAAATATATGGAAAATCATGGTTGCCTTCAACTCCATGTGATAACTACCTATGCAGTTTTAGTTATGTAATATTACTACACTTGAATGGGGGGTTCTTTATTATAATTCATATATGTAAGAGAGATAAATAGTTTTTTCATATGATTATTTGAAATTAATATTTATTTGAAATGATCACCTATATTTTTGAAATTTCATGTTAATATTGGTATCTCTAGGAGGGATGTCTCGGTACACATGTTCCCTAGTTTAGAATTATGCTTTGGCTAGTGGCCCTAAGTAGGGAATAGGTCGACCTATGGGAAGTTACCCTTAGTCAGGCTAAGAAGGGTTGTTTTGGGTGTTGCAGCAAGGTCAATTGATGTGTAGTTGTTTTCTAGTACATATAATTTTCTTCATTGGTGACTATGTTACATCTGTACTAGATTATTCCCCTTGAGCTCCTAGGATTCCATAATGAAGACATACATATATTTTCCAAGGTATGGTTACTTAGAGAATTGCTGGAGAAATATTTTTATTTCCTTCAGGTTTTTATCTTAAACTTATTTAACTATAATTTATTTATATTTTTATTAAAATAACAATATTATTTATTTTATTTATAAATAATATAAAATTTTTGAAAATTTTAATTTTAAGAAACAAAATTGATATTTTTTTATAACATAACACAAATATAAACTATTTATATATTTATTTTCAAACTTTTATGAATTGATTTTATTTTAAAGTGTTATGATATGGGTTGGTGGGTGGTGACCTACTAGGATATTTATCTAATGCCTATATATTATAGGTTATTTAGCTACTTGGATGTAGAGTATATTTTTGTACCTCTGTATTCAGCTTTTTGGAGGTGATAATGGAGTTATTTATTTATATATGGTGATTGATTTGTGGTCTTGTTTAGTTTATTTCTCCTCATATATCTAGAATATTGTATTCATGTTGGTTTATTTATTGTAATTTAGTTCATGGTTCCTAACTTTTCATTTTATTCTTATGCTTTGTATTTATTTTTATTTATGCTAAAAAAATTCACAATACATTCTTTTTTGATTCCCATGTGTTATCTTCCAATCTGTGAGGATCAAGAATGTTCTTTGGGCCTTGCTGCAACTAGATTGAGTATCCTATTCAAGGATGACACATCTTGGTTCATGAAAAATAGTATCAAAGGAGGTTATTATTTTCACTTGGGAATGTCTAGTAGATAGGATCTAGTATTTTTTAGAAATCATGAGGTAGATAACAAATATGTTCTTAATCACCACCTTTCACAATGAGACTTAAGTTTCCATGGTAGTATTAGATGTGTCTTCCAAATGATGAATCATGGTTCTTTATTTTTTTAGAATATTTTTCATTAATTTTTGGTGATTTGTTATTTGTAATGGAATCATGTACAAACTTAGGGGTATTCCATATTTTTACAAGGTTTGGAAACCCTTTGTAGGACATGTAAACTAAGTAACTTATATTGGAATTCATATATTTAGCATACAGTTGTCCATACCCTGTGGTTAATCCTTACATTTCCATTAGTTTTCATGATTTTTGAATATATTTATTTGTGTATTTAGTCTAATTAATTTTTTTTGATTGACTTATGGTAAATTGTGGTGTTTTATGAGTGTTTATTTTTTTGAAAAATAAAATTTCAAATCAAAATTTAAAATGGGATGTTCCAAAAATTATTTTAAAAAAGTCACCAATTTTCATAGAAAATTTTTGGATACTTTCAAAATGCATTGAAATTAGTTTAAAATGGTTTAGATTCAAAATAACACTCAGTTTTGAAAGTGTGTCTAAAATGTCTTCAATTCAAAATGATATATGGTTTCTAAAATGTGTCTAAATTTGTTTTAATTCAAAATGATGAATGTTTTTTAAAAAATTTGTTTGTATCTTGGAGAAAAGTTATATTTTAAATTATTCTCAACATTTTCATGTTATGTTCAGTAGTTTTAGTTGGATTCCTTTAATGATTTTAAGCATGAAATATTTTAAAATGGGTGGTTATAAAATATTTCTATATTAAGTCCTCTTTCTTTAAAAGTTTCAAAATAGGTTTAAATGTTTATTTAAAGAATGAATTCATTTTTTTAAATAAATTTTAATAAAACCTCTTTGGATGAATAGTTTTATTTATTCTTTTTTTCAAAAATAAATGAGTGTGCCGGTTGATAATTTTTGAAGTGTTAGATTTGATAATTTTTTTAAAAGGTGTATTTTAGATTGCTTATTTATTTATAATTTTTCTCATAGGGTTCGACTTTTTAAGTTTATCTTAATGATTTTTATACTTCATATTTTAGGAGTTCAACCCCATTTTAATATAAATGAACTATTTGGTTGGTTAATATTTTCCTAGAAAGGTTTTTTCATCTTCTCTATTCATTGAGATTGGTGTTCTTCCACCATTTCCCTAAAATTAGGAATTTATTTGGTAGTACTAAACTCTAGATCCTCCTCATTTATTTAGAAAATTAGATTCTTATGAAGTATTAATTTGGATACTGAGGATTGAGGATATTTATATTGAACTTGAAATTCTTGAATCATTGAAGGTTATGTTTGAAACCATCATGTTATGGGGTTAAATTTGAAAGTGGTGGAAGTCAATCATCAAGAAAAGTCCCCAAAAAGACCCCTCTTGGGAATATTTAAAGGTATGATTCATTAAAAAGTTCTTATCTAATGTAGTGAATTTACCTAAGGTTATGATATTTCAGAGCCTCTAAAAAAGAGATAAAATAGTGCCCTAGTATGCCCTTTATTTTATCAAGTTAGTGTCATATGTACCTCATATGAGCTGGTATGATTCTTTAATTATTTCGTGTTTTAGTAAAGGTATGGAATGGATCTATCACTAGTAGTTTCTTCTACCAGCCTCAACTCTTATAGAGTGATGGAAAGGAAAGATATCCAAGTAGTGGAAATTGATGGGAGCACCAGAGGTTTTTCATATTCCTAAGTGTGGTGTAGGAATCTCCAATATAGGGAAAATAAAGTGTTCCAATTAATACCATGTGAATAGTGATATAAAAAATCTATCTTGATTCTTAATGCATTATTTTTCTAGAAGAAATCATTTGGTTTTCTATTAGTGATGAATTATGGGACATAAGAAACCTTCTTGTTATAGGACTCCAAAGGTATTTCATGATTAAAGTTATTTAGATATTTTGAAAAGGTTCCCCAAAGGTTATAGTCATATGAATGGTGGTGTGAAATTACCCTTTTTGAAGATCCTACAATTCAAGTCATTTATTTTTATGTTTGAGTGGAGACTGTTTGAGTTTTCTTTTGATGTAATATATTTCCCTTTGTTGAACTTGTGATGTCAGAAGATGTGCTTTAGTCATTCTAAATTTTTTGTGATAATGTTTTGATGTTTCTAGTGTGGTTTTTGAATTTGTTATTGGTGATGTAAGAGTCTAGTTCATATGTATTTTCACATAATCTATATCCCATCTAGAATATCTATATTTGAATGAGTTTATTTGGAATAGTTTGAATATTATGGAAATTATTATATGGTTGGAAGACCCCCCCCCCCACACACACACACATTACTGAGTCTTCTATGTCAAAATTGTGTCTAATATTGAATTGGTGTGTGTTTTTTTATCTGTATTGAGAATAAGTAAGAGATTGATTCCTTGGGACACTAATACATTTTAGGTGATTTGGTTTTAACTTCTTTCTTAAATTTACCTTTACTATCCCCTATGGGATGTTTATTTTATTGTGAATTTTCATTCCTAAGTGATTATTGTACTTCCATTATATTGACGTCATGTGGGACTTTTTATAGGCTGTTTACTCTAAATGATTTTACATAGGAAAGCATGGGTAGGTTGTGGGGTGACAGGGAGATGGTGTTAACTCTACAATGATATTCCTTTGGAATCACCAAGAGACGATGCTATGAAAGAATAGCCTCGGGATAACCTTATATAACCTTAGGATAGACTATGTAGTTCTTTTTTATACATGATCCCCTATGATACATTTCTAATTTTCAATCAGTATTATATTGAGGCGGTAAACATTTCAATCCTTTTATCTGATGCGATGTCTATGGTTTATTGTGTGTGGTGTTTTTGAGGTTTCATCAGGGTATTGATGAGTTTTTTATTTACCAATTAAGTTATCAAGGATATTTAATATGATTTATGATGGAAATTAGTTAGTGAATTTTCTATATATAATTTTCATCTTCATTGAGTTGTTATTTCATCAGTTCTTTAGGAAAGAATAATGGTTTTGGGGGGATGAGTGATCAAATGGAATTCTACTAAATGAGGGGATACCACCATTCTTTATCTTCTCATGTTATATAATTACACATTTCAGTTTTATTATTTAAGATTATATTTTTTTATGTTTCTTGGGTTTTGGATCAGTGATTTGGTTGGGGAGCATTACATTGGTTTCATTTTTCTTCTTGAGTTGTAGGTTTCTTTCTTCTTGGTCAAAATTTATCCTTGAGAATTTTGGGAATATAAAGTTCTATGGTGGTGATTTTTTCACAAACATGGTTTAAGGTATGGTTTTTTGAGCTTTAAAATGGTTTGTTTTGGGTCTAGGATGTGTTTCTTAGTAACCAGTGGTTTAAATGGGGTTTTTTCATTTCAGGGTGTAACATGAGATAGAAAATGTAGTGTTCTAAGTAACATTCAGAATGGGGATCACCTATGTTCCATAAGAAGGTCTAGAACTCCAAATTTTTGGTGTGGTTATAATAATTGAGTGTTAGGGGTTTCCCTATGGACCACTGATAGAATGGCCTCAACACTCCATGGTGGAAGTCATGTTGGGTCAAGAAATAACCAACATTTATACATTATTCTATAGTCATTTTTTGTGTCGACCTCCTAGGTATGGCATGATTGAGTCCACCATGATTGTGGTGAACGTACACATTTCCAAGTTATTATTGGTTTTAGAAATTTCAATGGATGAATCAGCCATTATATTATCTAGAAGTGGTTATTCCCTTTATTTGGGTCATGTGTGGTCTTTAAGAGAGGCTGATTATGGTGTTTTAGAATCAGTTTTCTCTACTAATCTTCTCATATTCTTTCCATTTCTATAGTATTCGTTCCAATTACTTTTTGGGTGAGCATTGGTCAACCTATCTTTATCCATGATATTACCTACGGTGATCTAGACCCTCTAGGCCTATTTATGTTCGACCTTGTTGGGTGATCTGTATAAGAGAGATATAGAATAGTCCTTCATTGATTATTGTGTGTTTATTTGAGAATAATTTTGGTAAGTTATTACTATTTTCACTGTCAAAATAAGGGATGGTTGAATTTATAATTCATGATAAAGATTCCTTGGTTTAGGATCTTCTCTCACTACCATAGATACATCTTTCTCTTTGTCTTGTGGATCTCATTTGGTTGGTGGAATTTCCAATTGTTTGAGGTACCCATTAATTCCATCTCTCTTTAAAATTGAATCTTTTATTTCTCATTATTTCATCATTGGGAATTTGATTTTATTTACTTGTTGACTCTTATATGTAACAGTTATATCAAAGAATGATGTTTTCATAAGTTTTTGATAAAAGTGAACAAACAGGGTTTATACAAGAATTTATCATTGAATATAATTTAAAGGAATAAGAATTTGATTTAGAAGTTTTTATTCCCAATTGGATATTGATAATTATTCTTGAAATTTTTTATGATGTTAACTTCCAAAATGATAGGAATTTTGTTTGTAAAGATCATGTGGATTGAACCTTCTGTGAAATGATTTGAAATATTATATTTATTAAATTGAATAAATAATGGATATGTGGTTGGTTTATAAAAGTGATTTTCATTCCCTTTATTTGAAAACAATGATTTTAATACCAATTGAAACTTCAAATGGGTTAATTGTAAATTTAAAATCCTTAGAACATACCCCTTTATATGTAAATGAAACTCATGGTTGTTTTGGATTCCATTTTATAATTACACCCTTAATAGTGGTTATGTTTCAAAAAATGGGAAATCAAGGTTTTTTTGGATACCATATGATAACTACCCTTATAGTGGTATTTATATTATACTATCACATTTGGATAAAGCGTATATACCTATGTGGGTGTTTATATGTGTGAGTGATACCAACAGTCACTTTCACTTATGTTTATATGATATTAACATTGCTTTAAAATGATCACATCCACTTTTGAAATGTCATGGGAAGTGTAGTTTTTATATAGTTAAGTCTAGGTGTACATGGGAAATATTTATAATTATGATATGGCTAGTGGACCTAGGTGGGATATAGGTCAACCTATGGGTTTTTTCCCCTCAGTTAGGCTAGAAAGGGTTGTGTCAGGTGTTAGGGTAAGGTCGATTGATGTGTAGTTTTTTTGTGTATGTGAACATTGATTCATTGATATCCATGTTAAATATATACTAGATTATTCCCCTTGATCACCTTGGATTCCATGATGATTATATACATGTATTTTCCAAAGTATGGTTATTTAGAAAATTAGTGAAGATGTGTTATTCCTTCTTCAAAATTTTCCTCTAAAATCGATTTAACTTCAATTTATGAATAATTTTGATAAAATAATATAAATTCTATTTTTATTTATAAAGAACCTCTTATTTGTTAAAATGAGTTTTTTTCGAAAAGTATTGGATACTTTCCTTATATCAGAAAACATGGAAAACCTATTTTATATCTTTATATGACAACATTCATTAAATGGATTTTTGTTTTCAACTGTTATTCTATGAGTTGGTGGGTGGTGACCTACTGGGATTTTTAGATCACACCAATAAATTATAGGTTATTTAGTTATGTAGATGTAGTAGAAAATCATTTACCTCTCTTTTCAGGTTGATGGAGGTCTAAGCAGAGTTATATATTTTCGCATGGATATTGGGGTGTGGTCTAGTTCTATTTATTTCTCCTTATATATCTAAGATCTTGTATTCATGTTGGTTTAAATATTTAACTTGATTTCCTATTTCCTACCTTGTCATTTTATTCTTTCACTGGTAATTTCATATTATTATTAGGAGAAATCATTCCCAACATGTTCATGCTGATGCTCATGTGCTTGTCACTAGCCCATGATAACAGGGAATTCCCTCCATGAAATTCCTCAGCTGGCTTGAGTTTCATATTTAGGTATAACCTATGTTAGTTCATGAAAAAATATTATTAAAGTAGTTTTGTGTTGTTACTTGGGGATGTTTGGCAGACAAGATCTAGGATTTTATGAATTCTAGACTCTAGTCATAATAGGTGCATGATCATCACCATTCATGATGAGAATTGAGTTTCTCAGGTTATCCTGGATGTGTATATATTGTGATCGAGCATTGCTATCATTTTTTTAAAATAATTTTTTGTCATTTGTGAGTTATAATGGAAGAAAGGGGGAACATAGAGGCATGAAATGGCTATACAAGTTTTGAAAAACTATGTGTAGGATGTGTGACCTAAGAAACATCCATTGGACTTCATATGGTTAGAATACAGTTGGCCACACCATGTGGTTAATCCTTACACTATCACGAGATTCCATGTTTTTTGAATTTTTCATTATTTGTGGATTTAATCTATTTTCATTTTCTCTGAGATTTTCATATAGTTAATTATAATTTTTTATGAGTTTTATGTTTTTGAAAAAAATAGTAATGGAAGTTTTAAATGGGAAGTTCTAGAAATTGTTTTTGAAAAGGAACCGATTTATATAGAAAAATTGGGGATACTTTCAAAATTCCATATAAATTATTTCAGAATGGTTTGGATCCAAAATGGTTCTCAATTTTTAAAGTGTGTCTAAAATTTTTAAATTCAAAATGAATTATGGTTTTGTAAGTTTGTTTAAAATGTATCGGATTCAAGTGATGTTAAAAAAATTTCATTAAAATATTTCAAAAGAGTTTAAGTGTGATTTTTTTAAAATGGGATGTTTTGAAAATTTTATATTTTAAGAATTTTTTTTAGATTTTTTAAAACATTTTTGAATTTTGGTTTGATGAAAAACAATTCCTTTTGAATTGAGTTTTGATATAAACCTTTTTGGTCAAAGAGGTGAGTTTCTATTATTTATTTGAAAATAAATGATTTTTTTTTGAGGTTTTTTTAAGTTTCAGACTTTAAAATTTTCTTTAATGTTGTTTTTGAGATTTCTTATTGACTTTTTATTTTAATTATAGGGTTTTAATTTTAGTGTTTATATTGATTATTTTTATACTTCCCATTTTTAGCATACTTCCCCATTTGAATTTAGATGGAATCTTCAATTAATCAAGATTATCTTGGGTTAGTTGTTCCATCTACTCTATTATCTGAGATTAGTGTTCATCCTCTCTTTCCTCAGTGTCAATATTTCTTTTGAGATTTCTAAAACCTAGTTCTAACTTATTTCTTTTTGAAACAAGATTCTTAGGAAGTGGTGGTTTGTATATTGAGGATAGATTATATTTTCATCTATCTCTAATTTCCAAAATATCATAGGTTTAATCCTTAAACCTCCATGCTATAGGGTCTAAGTGAGATGTGGTGTAATTATATCTTCTAGACTAATCTATAGAAGGGCAGATCTTGGGAAGCATTCAAGCCATGATTTATTCAACAATTATTTTCTAATGCAGTAAAGGTTCCTTAGTCTATGGAGTTTCATGGAATCCATTAATGAGATAAAACATTTTTGTACTATGAACATAATTTTATAATTTTGGTGTCATACCTATCTCATATATCCTTGGATGTTTCTTTAATGTATTAGTGTTTGAGTGATGGTATTCAACTCGAACTGTCACTGGTTCTGTACTCTCTAAGCCTTGTCTTTAATAGAGATGTTGTAAGTTAATATATCAAATTTGAGGCATTCTTGATAGTAGAACAAGTGGTGTTAGAGGTTTCTCATATTCATGGGTGAGGTGGAGGATGCTCTGGAAAGACAAAAAGAACATGTTCCAAGTAAAACTTTGTGAATAGAGGTATCAAAAGGTCATCTTGTTTCTTATAACTAACCGTTTATAGAAACAAGAACATAGATTTCTATATGTGTAGATATATGGGGAATAAGAAACATTATTTTAATAGGACTCCTAATACCTATCATGCTTGTATCTATTAGGGTCATTAGTAAAGTTTCTATAAAGGTGATACTCGTAAGAAAGGGGGAGTGAAACCTAACCTTTCTAAAAATCCTCTAATTCAGGTCATTTATTCTGATATCAGAGTAAAGACTATGTGAGTTTTATTTTGATGTAATATTTTTCCCCTTATTGTCCTTTTTATGTTAGGATTTGAGTTTTGGTTATTCTATATTTTATATGGTGATGTTTTAAAGTTTCCAATGTCATTTTTTAATTCTCTCTTAGTGATTTAAGAATTTAGTTTATATAGATTTTTACTTGATTTTTTTATCATCTTGAATATCTAACATTTATTGAGTTGAGTTGGAAAATATTAGTGAGTTTTTAATGTCGAAAGGGAGGCTCATCTTGAATAAGTGTGGGTTTTGTTATCTATTTTGAAAACAAGGAAAAGATTGGGTCCCTAGGAAACTGAGACCTTTATGTGATTTGTGTTAGGTTCATTTATTTCATTTACCTTTACTATCTCCTATAGGATATTTATTATATTAAAAATTATAATGAATTAGTGATTAGTGCAATTCTATTTCCTTAGAGTGATGTGGGCCTTGTGATGGGTTATTGCTTTCGTATGTTTGTACATAAAAAATCTTGGGTAGGTATTGGGGTGACCAGGACCTAGTGTTGAGAATGATATTATGTTCTTTTGGAATCATAGAGAGATGGTCTCCTAAAGCATGGACTTCGGTTTAACTTACATAACCATAGGTTAGGCTATATAGTTCTTGTTGAGGCATGATTTATTTTGAGTAATTTACAATTGTTATCTACAGTTCTCTTGAGGTGATAATATTTTCGAGCCTCTTTTCCAGTGTGATGTGCATGATTTATCATGTGTGATGATTTTGAGGTTTCATCAAGGTATTCATGATTCTATTATTTTCCAATTTAGTAGTTAAGGGTTATTTTTTAAATTTATAAAGTAAAATCAGTTAGTGGATTTTATTTGGAGAAATTTTATCTTTATTAAGTTGTACTTTAGATGCTTTTTTGGGAGAGACTAATAATATTTTGGGGGCCAGTGATCATGTATATTTTCAACTTGTTGGGGAGACCACCATTCATGATATTATCATATTATAGAGTTATAACTTTTAATTTTCAATTATGAGAGTTAACTTTTTTGTGTTTTTGGTTTTTGTATCGGTGTTTGGGTTCATTAGTGTTGCATTGGTTAGATTGTTTCTCTTGAGCTGTAATTTTCTTCTTCCTCTTGATTGGCCTTTGTCCTTGACAATTTATAGGGAAAAATTTTATTTAGAGATGATTCTATCACATCTATGTTTTATGCTATATGTTTTTGAGATTTTGGGTGGTTTATTTATATTTTAAGATGTGTTGGTTGGTTACTAGTGGATTAAATGGGGTTATCTATATTTTTAGGTGTGATATGGGATAGACCACAACATAGACCAAGCTGTATTGAGCCTGGGGATCACCTGTGTGCCACAAGCAGGACCAAAATTCCCAGTGTTAGGTGTGGTCGTAAGTGTAAAGCATTTAGAGTTTCCCTATGAACTATGAACAAAATTGAATCATCATGCCATGTTGGAAGGTGTGGTGGGTCCAAAATAGATATCATTTCTACACTACGTTATGGTTATTCAACATGTTGGGATCTTGGGTATTGTTTGATTAAGACCACTATAGGTATGGTCAATGTACACTATGTTGTGGTGTTGTGAGTTTCAGAATTTCAAATAGTTGAATTGGTTCTTTTTTATTCCATAAATAGGATATTCCCATTAATTTTAGAAAAGGTGATCATTAGGGTTGGTTGATTAAGGTTTTTTTAATCCATTTTTTCTGTATTAAGCCTCTCATATTCATTCAATTTCTAGGTTTTTCTTTCCAGAAAATGTTTGAATGGGCATTGGTTGACCAAATCATCATATATTTTATTTATTTAGGTGATATCAAACTTCAAGGACCTATTTCTATTTAACTTTTCTAGGATATCAATTTAAGATAGATATATATTGGATCATCATTGATCGTTATGTGTTCCTTTGGGAATAATTATGCTAAGTGTTTCATCTTGTCTT
Organism: Viscum album; assembly: GCA_963277665.1. Taxonomy (NCBI): domain Eukaryota; kingdom Viridiplantae; phylum Streptophyta; class Magnoliopsida; order Santalales; family Viscaceae; genus Viscum; species Viscum album. Next base: position 283,062,057 of record OY728165.1, read on the forward strand.
TATTGATCTAAGGGATGGATGAATCATAGTTCATGATGTGGATTCATTGGTTTAGGATATTCTCACATTCTTAGAGAGACCTCTTTCTATTTATCTTGTTGACCTCCTTTGGTTGTTAGAAGAGGTAGTTTTCTCATTCATCTCTCTTTAAAATTTAATCTATAATAGATCATTCTTTCATTATAAAATTTTGATTATCATTAATTTTATCCTCATATATCTAGTAGATATATTAAATAATGATTTTTTCTTGAGTTTTTGAGAATAATGGAAAAATGTAATTTATATAATAATTGATATTTTAATTTGTTTTAAAGGAAGAAGACTCTGTTTTGGAAACCATAATGCTCGGTTTCATCATGATAATTATTCTTTAACTTATTTACGATGTTGAATTCCAAAATTATGGGAAGATTGCTGTTTTTTAATGACCGGTTGGGTTGATCGTTTTGTGAAATGGTATGATTTTTTTTTAATTAAGGTGATTAAATGGTGAATATATGTTTAGTTTACCAAAGTGATTTACATTACCTTAATTTTTAAAGAATTTTTCTCAGTCCAGATTGGATCTTCAAATGAATTAATTAGAAACTGTAAACCCATAGTACATTCGTATTTATATATAAATGAAACTCATGGTTGTTTTGGACACCATGGGATAACTACCCTTTTAGTTGTGGTAATGTAGCAATATATGGGAAGTCATTATTTTTTTGGAATCCATGGGATAATGAACCCTATATTTGTAGTTATATTATATTACTATAATTTGATAAAGGCTATATTACTATATGGATGTTTAGTGTCTTGAGAGGGACAAAAAAATGGTTTTTTGATATGATTATGTGCAATGAATGTTGTTTTGAAATGATCACCACCATTTTTGAAATTTCATTGGAAGACTTGGTTGTCTAGGATGGAATTATAGGTACACATGTGAACTATTTTAGAATTATTCTTTGCATAGTGGCCCTAGGTAGGACATATGTCAACCTATGGGATGTTTCCCATCAGTTAGGCCACGAATAGTTATGTCGGATGGTGGGGTATGGTCAATTGATGTCTAATTATTTTCCGATATGTGGAATTTTCTCCATTTATGCCCATATAATATTTTTACTAGATTGTTCCCCTTGAGTACCTAGGATTCCCAACTGATGATATACATGTATTTTCAAAATTGGGTTTACTTATAAAATTCGTAGAGATGTATTTTTATTTCTTTTGGGGTTTTCTATAAAACTTATTTAATTACAATTTCTTTATTGGTTTTTATAAAATAATATAATTTTTTATTTATAAATAACCTAGTATTTTTTAAAATAGGTGTTTTCAAGAAGAATAGTATGACACTTTTTTTATAAGAGAAATCCTGGAAAGGCTATTTTATGTCTTTATTTTTCAAACATGCAGGGAATAGGTATTATTTTAAATTGTTATGAATTGGGTCTATGGGTGGATGCCTTCAATTATTTTTAGCTCAAGACTATATATTATAGGTTATTCAGCAGTTTGGATGTTGCATATATTTTTGTACCTCTCTGTTTGGTTTGATAGAGGTGCAAGTGAAGTTGTTCATTTTCATATAGATATTATGTTGTGGTATTTTTCTGTTTATTTATTATTATTTATTTAGGATCTTGTATCCATGTTGATTTATTTATTGTACTTTTGTTCTTGGTTTCTACATTGTCTTTTTATTCTTTTACTAATTATTTATTTATTATTATTTGGTGAAATCATTCCCAATGTGTTCTTGTTCATGACCATACACTTTTTTCATTCATATGGGGATCAGGAATGCCCTTAGAGCCTTACCATGATTGGCTTGGGTGTCCTATTCAGGGCAGAACTGGGTTGGTTCATGATAAAAAGTGAAATATCCAATACACACTTTCAATCTATGACATGAAATTCATTAATAAAAAAATAATTTAGGAATAAAACATAATAATTATTTAAAACCATGAAAACAATATCTAATATAAAATTTTATAAGGTATGGAAATAAAATCATATTCATAATAATATATAAAAATTGAAATAATCATAACCAATTTGAAACTATATTATGAAACTATTTAATAAACTTTTTATAAATCAATCTAATTTTTAAATAAAATCAATGAATAATTATTTAAAATAAGCCCACTTTCAAAATTTAAGTTTTCTATTTCAAAATACCTGAATTTAAGTAAACAAAAAATAAAGAGAAAATTTAAATTTTCCATCACAACTCAACCATTAAATCACTATAAATCCCCCTACACAATTTATAATTTTCAAATCCATTAAATTTATAAATATATTAATCTTTTTTCATGCCAACAATTTATTTAAATAAAGTCACTTAGAAACATATTCATGAAATTTTAACATATCAATTCAATTTATATTTTAAAAAAAATTAAATAATAGAGAAAAAATTAAACATTTACTTTAATGACTTACAAAATCTTTTAAAACTTAAAAATACTCACTTATCCTAATATAATATAAATTTAACTATTCATATTCTAAGAATTAAATAATTCATTTAATTCATAGTAAACCACACAACAAAAATAAAAATTTTCAAGAAAAACATACCTTTGAAAAGACCCGGTTTAAAAATAATTAATATACCAACTTCAATCAAATGAAAACAACTATAAAAAAATAAAACATTACCATAAAATTGAAAATTGGAAAATAAAATCAATTAAAATATTACTATCAAATAACAACATTATCATTTAAACTTATATCATTCAATATAGTTATACATAAAACACAATAATCTATACAATATTATTCCACCTCTTTCCAATTAGGTTTTTATAGAAATAATTGTTTAACCAGAGTTATATGATTGTCCCATGGACATGAAATTAACTTAAGATCCAATTACTGTTATTTAATTCTAATATTAACCAATAATATTAAAAAATTATGTACACTTCATGAACAATACAAATTAAAATCAAACACATGAAGTTAAATGTATTTAATGAGTTATAAGTTAAAAAAAGTCATTAAATCATTTTTATACACATAAAAGACTATAAAATGCTATAAAATATTATTATTAAAAATAATTTATTTTAATTGAAAAAAAATATGTTCCCAAGAAACTTTTATAAATTTCAACTCAAACTATTTAAATTTGTTAATAATATTTTTAAATTTCTGAAACACACTCGTTAAAAATTTAACATATCATTAAATGTTCATATCAAGTGAGAAAAGGACCATTTATTAAAAAAAGTATGAAAATATTTACATATATATCCTCTTTAATTTTAATTTATTAGGTAAAAAAATTTATATAAATTTTAGAGGTTAATATTCTCATATTTCAAAAAAACATTAGACATAAATTTACAATAATGGAACAAGTTCACTATATTTCAGGAAATCAACCAATCACTATACCCATATCACTAAACCATCAATAAAACATATCAAAGCATATCAATTAATCCATGATAAATCTGATTACAAGAAATGACCTCTCAAGGAACACTAAATGTTCATTAGTGACATATTATCAATCAAGAAAACATGATATAGGAAGAAAATTCGGAAACCACACCATTAACTTTGAACTTTAACACTCATGACACCTCTCCACTCAAAATAAAAAATAAAACACAACCTGAAAATGGTGTATTGACACCACACAATCTTGGAAACCCCTATTAACTTGAGTTTCCACTATAAAAGGTTTTATTGGGCCTTTTTTTGTTTAGATTTTATGTTATAATAGTCATGCCATTGACCCAACTATCTTCTCGTGTTATGATATTGTTTTGTATACCAAACCAAGTATATGGGCACTATAGCCAAATTGGTGTGCCACAAATTCCAAGCTGTTTTCTTAATCACCATGGGTTGCTAAAAAGTTTCAAGGGTATCCTATTAAATTATGATAATAATTTACACTTTATTACTTAATAAGGATAAAATATAAAAATATAAAGACCGTATAATTAAATAAATAATCTACCATGTCATTAAAATTTAAAATTAAAAAATAAATAAATTCTATATAAATAGATATAATACTTGAAAAAAAGAACAATAAACTTTATGTGGCACATGTATAATACCTCATGTATCCTTCTATACAACTTTAAACTTGAGCCGTATTCCACACCTAGAATTCAGAGATATCAAACATACCTATAATACCAACTAATAAATATATGGAAATATTTAAAATAGGGTGATTATTTAGGGTATGAGAAAATGACTAATGTGATAACACTATGAATCTATAATTTCTCTTTCCATTATAAATCCAAACATGCTAGTTTGAAATATGGAAAATAAAAACAAGCATTTTTTTAATAAAATATATAACAAGGATAATTTTCATTTAAAAATCTTAAATGTAAACCCAATGTGTACATTTAAAAATATGGAAAAAAATTTGTTAATATAATCAAGGATGAATAAGTATATAACAGTTTAACATAATTGAGACAATAGGGGACTAAGGATAAGAAGATTGCGTTAACCATGCTAACATATCCAAGGGTATGAAAGCTCAACTAGGTAGAGTGTCACCATACACTGGAATAAGTCCTGTAAGGGGATAACTAAAATAACATCCAATAGTCATAGATTACCATGATCTAGCATGAGATAGTGTCAGTAAAGACTGATAATGTATCTATTAGCCATAGTTTTCCATTCACAAGTATAGGCTATGGCGAGTAGGACTAATGAATCCACTATGAAGGGTAACACCTAGGCTGACTGTTCTATGTGTCTTAATTCTACCTAAGTACCCAAGGTTTTCAATGTAACTTTAACTACTACAAATGGATTTTAATAACTCTAACTTGTTAAACCCAACTTCTATAATGAACCAATATACTTTATCAAAAAAATATACATGTTTCCAAATCACATGTGCATTATAAACAGAAACATTGAAAAAATAATTTGATTAATCTAAGAACCACTTTATCCCATGTATTTCCACATACAATAATTTATATGATTAATCATAATTCATGATAAATTGTAATATCCAATACTAATAAAACAATCATATTTTTTATAATAAATTTCAATATACCATGGGAATACTCCCATTTTTACAAGAAACATATTAATTCAAGAAAAATGGGTCATTATTATTTTTTAATGTTCAATGAAAAAAAATATATCATTATTGATCATAATAAACCATCATAGTAAAATATATTTAGATATTTCTTGAGAAAAATCTAATAGGAATGTAATTGAAACCTGGAATGCATAAAATAAAAGTGGAAACTTTTGTATATAAACCCCATTGAAACTCATTTTATAACTCATAAAAATGATGGAATATCATGAAAACAATTCATAAATCCATTAAATAAAATTTATTCAGACATTTTATTAGTTATGAATTATTATAAAACACTCAAGAATATAAGGTTTTTTAATTGAAGGGAGAATTTGTGAAATGCCTACAAAATTATATTGAACCTTGAAAACATTGAAAATAAAAGTTGGAATATGGTTAGAAAAGTTATTTACAACCTATCCAAATTAATATTCCTATGAGAATCGTGGATTTTTTTCATGAAATAGAAAACCTCAAATATCCCATGAATCCCTAAATAGGGGAAATATGAGAGAGAGGAGAAACAGAGTAAGAGGATAACAGATAAGAGAGTTATTATGGGATGATGTCATACCTCGCTAATGTTGAAGACCATCCATGGAAACTAAATGGGAGGAGGAAGTCAAATTGTTCTCCCTTTTAGAGTCATATTCACGTCCAAATGAGTGGAAGGAATTATGATTTTCTTCTTTCATATCATGTCTTTTAAAAGTAATAATTATGATGATAACAACAATAAAAACACCAAAAATAATAATAATCATATAAAGGTGAGTTGAATCCCCAGAGGTCCTTGAATTAAAAATAAAACAAAAAAGTTACAAGAGTATGGAAATTAGATATTTACAATTATTCCTTTTAGAAATTATAGTTACTTAATCAAGGATGCAATATATCAAAAATAAATAATTATAAAAAACCTCCTTGTTTGGGATACAATCTACAAGAGCATTAAGTTATCTAAATATTTGGGAGATCACATAATTTGTAGAGGTTAAATAGTCTAAAAATAATACCCATTACAGAATAATATTCCAATAAATATTAAAAATTTTGATCATGATAGTTTCCATAATAAACATTGAATTGCACTCAATCTAAATATTACCATAATTCCCCTACTCCTCAACCTGAAAAGCATTTATAATCCCTTACATATCCTGTTTTAGTGAATGAGAAACACAATAGTCATTAAAGAAGTTGTCAGTAACCTTCCTATCATTGTCCCTAAATAAAATAACATAACCCACCATCTTTAGTTTTCCCTTTAAAGCTCCATAAATATTTTTCTTGATCCAAACCACAGGGAGATATTTCTAGATAACCTCAATAGTTCCTAAATTATTTTTTAATGGATAGTAATACTAAATCGTTTTATGAAAGATAAATCATGAATGGAATTTTTACAAAAAAAATCCTTTGGTATAGAGTAAACCTCCTTGATAACAATGATGATATGAGATATAACATCCTACTCTATGAAGCATCTTTCCATCATAAATTATGGAATTACAAGTTATCTAAATGAAGTAAAAACACTCCAGGAGAGTAGTGTGAAGTAGGGTTTTAATTTTTGGAGAATCCTTGATTTCAGGACCATAAGTGATTAATAAAATAAAAGTACCATCCTAATATTGTGGGAGAAAAAAATATTAAAAAGCACTTTCTAGATGTATTGAGAAAATGAGTAATTAAGAAATAAATGATTAACGTCATTTACCACATTCAAACATGATACATATATAAAGAAAAGGAAATACCAAACTTCTAGATATAATCATTAAAAGGATTCCAATTATATAGGATTTTATATAGGGACTAAATTTAGAAGGATAAATCCTAGCATTATTTTAGTTTTGGGTGAAAGATTAATTATATCTTCTACTAAGGTAATTAAAATATAGTCTACTAGTGAGAATGTTACTTTGAATAGGATCCCATATAAGCACATCATTTACATGAATGAATATCTGGTTACTGATTAGGTTCTAAACATTTAAAGGTATATCATCTAAGTGAGCAAGAAACTTTTCCTTGATGGATATACTGGGGTCTAAAATAGATTCTACACAGTCATTCAGTTTCATGAGAGGGGTTCCTAACTAATTATTTAACTAGAACATAAGAATGGATTTCTTGGAGACTATCTATATATAATAGAGTATAATAATAGAGAATGAATCCCTTTAGATATACCATACTGAGGAATTAAGAAAATCTAAATTTATAGATTATAATATCTTAATAACTCTATCCTTTAAGAAAGAAATGTTCTAAGAGTTTTCCTATGGTATCTTCCACCTAAAATGATCTAAAATAGTGTTACTGAATTTAATCAGGTTCTTGATACCTATACCACCATCTTTTACTAGTATACAGCATTATTTCTATGTAATAGTTACAATATGTTTCTTAAAAAAAATTCACTCCAGAAAATATATATTAATAAGATAGTTAATCTATTTAATGAAGTTGATGATAATTTAAAAACCATTAATGAGTAAACAACTTAATATATAACCACCCCTTAATAAAACTAATTCTCTCAGCCATAGATAGGGATTTCACTTTTCATTAAGTAAGTTTACCATTAATTAGATTGATATTTTCAAAAAAAAAACAGAACATTCGAAAGTCCCTAACACATGGGAACACCAAGATACAAAAAATGAAATGATCCCTCTCTGATATTCAAAGTTCCCAAGATTATCATTTTCCTTGAGTGAGATAACACCTTACCAAAATATAATAATGATTTCCACCAACTAATCACAAGTCTAGAAACATCCACATAGTATAAAAAGAATTTTTTTAGAGTTTTAATGTTTTGATATCCCCTTGTAAAAATAAAATAATTTCAATGATATGAAGTAAATGATAAAGGGAAACCAAGCCTATTTCAACTTGTATAAATTTAAACCTTCCATAATTCACTAAATTATGGTTTTATTGACTAATATATTATTCATAAATATTGAATTTGAAAAAAAGAAAAGGGTTTCCCTTGACTTACCCCCTTAAACAAGACAAATAACCATATAGAGAGCCACTGATGAGAACTGAGATTTTGAAATTATGAAAAAAATTCTTAATCCAATTAGTGAAGATACTGTTAAATAAAAACTGGTAGAAAATTTTAAAACAAAGTCCCAATAATAGTATGAAATTATTATAGGGGATACAAAATCAAGCAATCAACACTCACCCCAAAGGGTCCAGATTGGGTCAGGTTAAACCCACCCTTAAGGTTAACCAAACACCAAATGAACCATTTTTTATTAATCTCAAAGGCCTATTTCAAATATATTGATTAAATAATAAGGTTTTTTACATATATAATATCTTCTCATGAACCCACCATTCCAAGGTTTTCCTTCAATTTCTTGCTTTTTTATCTCCATTGATCCTTCATTCATCCTGAATATTGACCATGCTTACATGGTTCTAACCTCAATCCTATAACTTATTCCACCCATGCTGGCTTCATCTAAAATTTATGTGTTCCTTCATAAAAATCCCCTTTCCCAGTGTATAGACACATTACAATAATCCTAGACGCACTAAGTTTTTCTTTATATATATATATATATATATATTCATTCCAACCATCCACATATGAAATCTATTTCACATTCACATACTTTCATTATTCCAATAACATGATAATTGACACATAATTAATTAAAATACAATAAAAATTCATACCTTGATAAACCAAGGATCAATATCATAAATCAGTGTTTGAACCCTAATTAATTTAAATCCAAGCCTCATTACACCCCGATAAATTAGGGTTTAAACCAAAATTACATTTTCCTAATAATAATATTACAAAAAAAATTTAATTTATGATATTTATTTAATTTATCTAGTTTATTATGTTACACCTAATAACACCCGCACATTTATAAATATATTAATTTAATATTAATAATTAATACGAGTTTTAATTTTCAATAACAAGAAAATAATAATATTAATAATATAATCAAATACATAACACATGTTTATTTTATAAAATACTACCAAAATAATTATAAACCAAAAAAATTATATAACCACAGTGATCATTTAAAAAAATCACCATAATAATTTATAAACTGGGGAAGTATAAGAAACCCTCCTTGGTTAGCCTACCGCAAAACCTTGATCAGCCTGTCATAAGGCTCAGGGTGTGTTCCTGATCACCCTGGGGTGGTAACTAGCTCTAAGGTATCAATAATAATATATGGGAATGATTGAACCTTCATAATTCAATAAAACATGCCAAGTATTTCATCTAGGAATTCGGCATGACCCATCATGATATTAAACTTCTACACCATAAAATAAACTAATAAAACATTTAAAAAACACCAGAGTATAAGTTTTTGCCACATAATAATACACCATAACCATAAGACATAATGTTACTAAAGTTTTAAGGCCTAAAGATCACATAAATAAACATGGGTGTCAAAATATACCCATATACGATCTGGTAGACACATAAAAAATTCCAAAATACCAAAAGAAGGAGTTCCAAAAAAAATATGTATGGTTAAGTTGTATCCACATGGCCCTTTTACACCACCATACTCATACCATGAAAAGAAATTTAACATCAATAATCCCTTATATGATAAGAGACCCCTTTAATTTTACCTATGTAAAAAAAAATATGCATATGCCCAAGGCAAATGTAGGGTGTGAATCATGGCTAGTATGATACCACCATGAATCTACATATCATTGTTCACAACACAAATCAATTGTTTTTTTTTTTGAAATAGTGTTTTTAAAACCATTTCTTTGAATTTTTTTACAAATCTTTTGGTTTCAATCACAAACTATAACTGAGGGAAACAAGAGATAACAGACAAGATCATAATTAAACAATTTATTGGAATGATATAAAATCAATCTATAACAACCTAAAATTATATGTGGGACATGGGGTAGCTCTGGCCTATGGTCTATATGTGTCTAGGAATCACCCATGGAATATTGGATGACCTGTGTGATCCTAAATAAGTAATATGGATCTGGTACTCACAAGGTATCCTCAGAAATGACATATATCTAGCTTATGTATAAGGATAGGGTAGAACACATCCTAAAACCAAACACCCAAGGTCGCCCATTTGTAAACCATAATCAAATTCACAAAACCAGTCAAGAACATAATTAATGAATCTAGTTTCATTCAAATTTACTTTTCAAAATCCCTTTGAAATATTATTTTGAAGTAAATTTTTTTATGAAAACATTATTATCAAATTTATTACAGTCATAAAAATGGTTTTCAAAGGAAATACAAGTGAAATTCCCATTTTTTAAAGGGAATCCAAGCATAAAAATAAACACACAAAAACACACATATAACAACCCTCAAAAATTTAGTTCAATAATAATACCACCATAAAACCAAAGGAAATAATAATAATTAGGGTATTCTAAAGGAAAAGCTTGAATATGTAGATAAACCTACCTCATGAGTGCTGGAATGTCTCTACCTTCAAAAAATATTACCAATGATGAAGAGATGGGACCCTATTAAACCAAAGACCCAAAGAGTCTCATTAAACCCCTATCCAAAAAACTAGGATTGTTCCCCCATGGATATTATAGTTAAATGGAAAAGATTAAAATAGAATAACATGAAAGAAAAATAGGCCCAAAGAGGAAAACTAAGAAGAAATAAGATTGGCATTAAAGGAATCCACCAAATCCTAAGGGGAGTCACACAAAAATTAAAGGAGGTTTAGTCTTGTGGTCATGGGAGACCTAGTTTAATGGGGGATGATAGAGGAGGGAGGTTAAAAATGAGATAAGAGTAAATTTACATTTTTAAGAAAATAGGATCGATCGCATAATTTGACAAACTATGTGCCAATAAGTGGGGAAACCCTTACACATAACCCATACATATTATTATCTAGAGTCTCCTACACGGTTTTTATTATTATGAGGAGACCATAAAAAAATTATCTTAAATCCCTCGCCCCCATTTACATGTTTTGAGGAACTATTTCCACTAACAATGCATCAACCATGCACACCATCTCCCCCCCCCCCCCACCAAATTTATGTTTTTGACCTTTAACTCATGAGTACTCTAAAAATGGATAAAAATAAATAAAAATTTAAATAAAATGAAAAAGTGACCCAAAATACATCAAAATTATCCCCACTATATCACTTTGTTCCCTATAATGTCCTCAAGTATTTTATTATGAGAAGATATGAGGCCATTGTTCTCTAACCATGGACTCCCACTCATAAGCCTCATTGATATTCCAAACATGTTTCCATATAAGATAGATTAAAGGAATCAATTTAGCTCACAACATCTTGACTTGATTATATAATATATGAATAAGCTACTCAACCATAGAAGTTTTGGGTTCCAATTCTAAGATCTCAAATTACACCACAATGAGATGGGTTTGTATGATATTTCTTATTCAAGGGGATATGGAATACATCATAAATCAAGTTCTTCTAGGCTGAGAAGGCCTATTGGTATTCCACCTATGCAAGATTCTCTAGGACCCCGAAGGGTCTGATATAATGTGGTGTCACCTTACCTTGCCTTCCCAAATGATGGTGCCCTATCCAAGGAGATACTTTAAGAAATACATGATACTTGAAATCAAACTCCATAGCTTGATTATAGTGATTAACATATGATTTCTAATGATTTTGAGATATTACCATCCTTTTCTAAATCTTCTGAATCTTTCATGTCATCTCTTAAACAATACTCAGTCCCAATAATGACCACTCGCTTAACTTGGTCCAAACATAGTAGAATGACACAGGTGGCCAAAAAAGGTTCAAAATGTTCCATCATTACCAAGTATTGACAACTATTATTATTGGAATAGTTAACCAATTATAAGTGTTTCTACAATTATCCATCAAAGTAAAGGATGTAAGATTATAGAATATACTCAAGAATATAGATATCCTACTATGTTTGTCCATGGGTGTTATGTCATGATAAATTTCAACTAAGGAACCAATTCCACCTAAAGGCCCTTCAAAAAAATTAGATGTGAAGCATGGGTATTGTTCTGAAACAATCGATGAAGGCACATCATGAATCCAAAAAACGTCTTGGATATAAAAGAATCTAAGCACCTCTACTTTCATTGAATATTTAATGGGAATGAAATGGAATGATTTCATTAACATACCAATAACCACCCACATTGAATCATTCCATCCATGAGACTATAGGAGACAAGTAATGAAATCCACTGAAATATCTTCTCATTTACATATTGTAATAAGAAGAGGTTGTAACAAAGTTGTCTTATGATGATCATATTTAATTCTCTAGCATGTGAGGCGGTGAGATATGATGTCAATGACTGGTCTCTTCGTCACAATACACCAACATTGGTGCTTCAGATAATATAACATCTTTGTATCCCCTAGATGAATGAAATATATAGAGTGGTTACCTCCAATCATCATCACCTACCTCAAGGATGAAGGTATTAATCCATTTCAGAAAAAAGTGGATGTCATCATGAGGTCGAGACAAATCATCTGAGGTATTCCCACTATTTACGATTCACCTAATATTTTGTAAGTCTAGGTATGCTTCTTTCCTAATGAGAGTTTGTCTATAATAAGATAAGGAAACATACACATTGGATAAAAATACCCATTCATCTACCATGTATACATTTAAATGAATCTAAATAATTAATATTATCATACCTCTTTCTTTCTCAGACTCTTTTACAACCTGAGTTGACATTTTCCTACTTAGTGTGTTGGTCAACACATTCACTTTCCCTAGAGTGTAACCCACCTCAAAATCAAAAGTCTGGATATAATATAACCATCACCTTGGTCTAAGATTTAGATCCCATTAAAATAATGATATTCAATAGACTTTTATGACCAAGTAACACCATAAACTTCTCCTGGAATTTGTAGTTATTCCATGTTTTCAAAGAATGCAACATTGGTACTATTTCAAGGTGACGGGTGGGGTAGATCATATCATTATGGAGAAACTATCGAGATCCATATTCTATGACATGATCACTTGGAATTAATACACAAACCAATCCTATTATAGAAGCATCGTAATATATAGTTTAACCCATTCCTAGCTTTGAGAATATCAAAAAAAGAGTTGAATTTAACCTCATATTCAAATCATGAAAAGATTATTAGAATTTTTTTCCCCATTTAAATTTCACACCCTTCGAGGTCAGAGCTATCAAATGAAATGATAGCATGGATAAATCCTTCCTAAAACATCTATAATATCTGACTAGGACAAATAAAATTTTATTTTGAAAATTTTCATGGATCTCTCCAAAGATATATTATCCTAAATATTCTCTGGGTCCACTGAAATACCACTTTCAGATACCAAATGGCATAATAATTTCACCACTTGGATCAAAAACATGCATTTATATAGGTTCACTTATAGTCATTGGTCCCTCAAGGTTACTGAAAAAAACATCAAAATTGACCTTTTTATCCTCCTTTATCTTAGAGTATACCAAGATATCATCAACAAATACCACAAAAATGGAGTCAAAAGAATGATGGGATTCCTATTTCATCAAGTCTATAAAGACTTTAGGGGAATTAGTGATATTGGATGACATAAAAAATTACTAAAATTACTTGTTTCTTATTTGGAAGGTGGTCTTATGAATGTACACATCCCTCACCCTAAAATAATGGTACCTCGATCCCAATTAAATATTTGAAAACCATTAGGCACCCATGAGTTGATTAAAAAAATCCTTGTTCTGAGGAAAGAAATACTTATTTCGGATCGTTAAGTATTGAGATTCTAATATTTAATGTAAAGATGAAGTCTCGTAACCACCTTCTTTGTTAAGAGCACTAAATATTCCCATAGTGACAGGATCTGGTGAATAATTACCTTTCTATCAAGATCCTTTAACTAAACATTTAACTTAGTCAACTTACTATGGATTATTATGAAAGATAACAAGGAGATGGGGACCATATCAGAGAGTAGATTAATGGTGAACTATACCTCCTGCTGGGGTGGAAACCCCTATAAATTATCAGGGAAGACCTCAGGGTATCTATCCAAAATTTATAGAAGTTATCCACCTAAGCCCCATTGAACATCATCATCAAGTAACCCGGTAAACTATCATGAAAGAGTCTCTACCATTGGCATAATCAGACCTTCTCTACTTGAACTTGGATCCCATTTATCCTTCAATATAAGAGTATTCTCATTATATTCAAGGAATAGAACCTTCCAATGGTATCAGTAAATCTGATATTTAACACTCATCATCCAATACATATCAAGGATAATGTTGAATATTCCCGGGTCTAGAACTAAGAAATTTGAAATAACCTTAGCATCATATTCATAACATTTAAACCCCTAATCTCAACTCTTTAACAATGGAGTGGATAAATCCCTAATATATGATATTTACTTATATCACAATCCCAACGAATAAATTATCATTAAAAATAATAATTATTTGGATGGACCTATGTTGAATAATATCAAATCCAAAGATAAAGAAATAAACATGATACCTTTGATTATTGTTGGCCCTAACTCTAAATCCTTTAGATTGTCCTCTGTGGGATATAAGAACCCTGATTCGGGTCCTCTCTGAGGATTCATGGTATTGTAAGAGTACCCATTCACTTGGTAATGAGATATCATTACCTTCAATGAATTTGAATGCACCTAGGTCCCTCCGGTGTGAGAGGAACCCACTTTACTTCCTTGAGGAGGGTACCTGAAATATCACTGATGATGTCCTCGGTGACCACACCAGTAGAATGTCTTTAAATATTCCTAGAAGATCTTCTTGGTATTCCCTATCATCCTAAACTGGTATAATAGAACATAATTCTTCCCTGAAAAATTAATTAGAGTAGGGTAATAGGGATGATACACACTCCTGTTACAACCACATTGTGATTCTGCATGCTTTCTATTTTGATTAGAATAATAACTTTATATAAAACCAATGACATAAGGGGAACAATGTAACATCTCAGGAATTGAAGCATTATAATAAAAGTTTATTAAATAAAGTTATTTTATAATTAGAACAAACCAAAGTATAATTTAACAAAAACTTAAATTTTTTCCATAATAAGGTTTGGTTTTGTTTATAAATTAAAATAGAACATTACATTTATGTTATTAGGAATATAAAAGTATATTAATATATTTATTGTTTATATAAATGTATTATTTTTAAAACAATCTAAAATATATGAGTCTTTACTTAAATATGAATTTTCAAAACCTCCTGTTTTAATATTATATGTGTTTAATATATTATTATTTTTGAAGAGAAAAAATTTTTATATGAATTATATGTAAATAGGTTTTTTAAATTTTTTATAAAATCCCTTTTTGAGTATCAAAAGATGATAATATTATAAATAATTATCATGTAATACTAAGACCTTATTAAACAATATAAAATGTTAAAATAATTAACATAGGAATTTTTTTAAAAATGTAAGGCATATTTAAAAATAATAATAATGTATTAAAAGAAATAATTATTCTTATTACATGATAGTTTTCTAGAAACCTTCAAAAAATAAGGCCAGTATGGCTAACTGGCATGGCCTGCTCAACCACATAGTCGGAGAACACAAGACATGCTCGACCACTGGTGGGAACCAGCCTTGGACAAAGAGCCTAAAGGCATTGATCTAGCTAGGGGCCTCACATTAAATCAGCATGGGTTAGGTAGATCTCGAGCCGCATGTAAGGTTAGGTGAAATGCCTACATGGGCCTATGTAAAAGGACCTTTGAAAGCTTACCTCGTTTAATGCTTTTGGTAGGATAAACCCTCCGTTTAGCTTATATGGGAGCATAGAGATGTGTTTAATTTCAATTTCAGATTGCTTAACATGGGTATTATTCAATCACTGTTAAACCATCCATTTAAATCATGTTTGTTCAATCAAGGTGTCCCTACCATCCGATCAAACGAGTCGTCTTCCACCTCACTACCACCCTCCCTCAGGATATTCATCCCCTCTCCTGCAAGACAAGACAAGTCAATGTTTCCATCATCCTCTCCTCCCATATTGATCTGTCTTCTTCTCTGCCTTCTAGTGTAAGAAAATCACACTAAAATTGTCCCATACACGGTGTTCTTGTTGTATTTGTGGGGTATTAATGCAGTGGACATGAACAACCCGGAAACAACACAATGAAAGTAGAATGGTGCTGGCAACGTGCAGGAAAACCAAGAACCGTAATACAGAAAATAAATTGCAAGAAAAGTAAAGAGAGACAAGATTTTTGTGCTTCAGATTCTTATGGATCCTACTACATAGAAAGAACACCACACCCACATGCATTTTATTAATCTCTAAAAGAAATACAAGGGAAACGTATGGCAACAGTAATCAGCAAGAACAGAGATCGGAAATAAGCAGAAATTTGCTTACAGTGCCGGAGTTCATGCATACTCTGGCAGTCCTGTTCACTTCACACAGGATTGTAGGGGTGTGAATCATCTAGATCTGGTCACATTCTCTTCCTCATCTGGATCGGGTAGTTCTTCAACAAGAACTGGAACCGTACATCCTTCATCAGAGAAGGGAGATCGTCTCCTTCACAGAACGGAAAGACTCGGTTGCCAGGGAGATCGACAAGCACTAGAACACTCCAATGATACCACATAGAGCTGATGATGAATAATGTCACTGTAGATGCCGAGATCCATTACAGGAGATAAAAACTTCAGAAGAACAGATCTAGAGCGTTATCCACACCTCGGGAAGAGCCGTAGCAGAAGTGATTAAACCTCCTGTGAGCGGTCGTTCAAGAAAACCACCTGCCCTAACCAAGGCCTTCCACAATGCACGCAGAGTGTAACAGAAACCAAACAGACATCGCACTATTTAGAAAATAGTGCCCAGATGGACGGCCAGCCTCATTTGGACGGCCACAAAGATCAACGGCCAGAAAATTTGGGCGCCCAGATGGGGATAACCAGCGTGGATATAAGCGGACAGAGATAATAAAAATACACATGAAAAAAAATTCAAAATTGAAGAATCAAAAAACAACAGTATTAAAAAATGAATTTAATATAAAAACAATGTTGAATTAAATCATATTAATTCAAAAATCTCCACCATTTTTAATTAAATTCGATGATGTTCTTGCACCTAGGGGCCAAGGAATCTAAACCAAGTTTAATCTATCTAGGAAAAAATTAAACTTTGACAAGACCACAGCTTTAGTCAAACTATCAGTTGGGTTTATGTCAGTGTGTATCTTATTGATACACACGGTTCCAGAATCTATGACATCTCTAATAAAATGTAATCTAATATCTATATGTTTTGACTTACCATGGAAAACTAGGTTTTTTTAAAATGAATAGCTGATTGACTATCTGAATAAACATTAATAGCAGAATTGTAAATACAATATTCTGAGGCCATACCTTTGATCCACAATGCTTCCTTGACTGCCTCAGTCAAGGCTATGTATTCAGATTCTGTAGTTGAAAGTGAAACGACAGATTGGATGTTGCACTTCCAGGAAATGGTACCACCAAATTCACTAAACACATAACCGGTTAGAGATTTGCGGGTATCTACATTTCTAGCATAATCAGCATCCACATAACCACATATAAGGTCAAAAAAATCAATATTTCTACCATAACATAAACAAACACTAGAAGTACTAGAGAGATATATAAGAATCCACTTGAGATCATGCTAGTGTGGCTTCCCTGGTGTGGCCATGAATCTGTTAAGGGTGCATACTGCAAATGCAATATCAGGGTGCGTACAAATCATAGCATACATTATGCCTCCAACCATGTTAGTATAAAGAATATTGGACATAAATTCAACATATTCTTTAGCAGTAGGGGCTTGAGATAGAGACAATTTAAAGTGTTGAGCAAGAGGAATATTAATGGGTTTAAGAGTTTCAAACATATACCTCTTGAGAACTTTTAAAATGTAACTATACTGAGAAAGATAAAGTAATTTATTAGGTCTTTCCCTTATGATTTCAACGCCAAAAAATTTCTTGGTCGCACCCAGGTCCTTCATTTCAAAAGTGTTTTTCAACTGGGTTTTGACAGAAGAGATAAGATTCATATCCTTGCACATGATGAGCATATCATCGACATACAACAAGAGGTAAATAATTTAGCTCTTGGTTTCTTTGAAATAAACACAGGCATCGTATTGACACCTAGTTAACTTATTCTCTAACATGAAAAATACAAACTTCAAGTACCATTGTCTTGAGGCTTGATTTAATCCATATAGAGACTTCTTCAGGAGACACACTTGATGTGCTTTGAATTCACTAGGAGAGGCTTTAAGAGGCTGCATATAAATCTTTTATTTTAGGTCACCATGTAAGAAAGTAGTCTTAACATCCAACTACTCTATGTGGAAGTCTTCATAGGAAACATAGGATAATATGAACCTAATAGAAGAATGCTTCACAACTGGGGAGAAAATCTCAGAATAATCAATTCCCTCTCTATGGAGGAAACCCTTAGCTACTAACCTAGCTTTGAACTTGATTTTATTTCCCTCAGTATTATCCTCTTTTATTTTTAAAATCCATTTGGAACCAATTACTTTGGCATTAACTGGTTTTTTCACAACACTCCAAGTATGGTTTTTCAATAAAGAGTGCATATCTTCATTCATAGAAAAGACCCATTGCTTGGAGTCTTTGTCTTTCAACGCTTGCCTATATGACTGAGGATCATCATCGATGAGATCCTGGGCCACATGAAAAGCATATGAATCCATGTCATACTAGCTGAACCTATCAGGGGGTCTTGGGACCCTTCTTTGTCTATCATGGGTCAATTGATAGTCCATGTAGGTATTAGAAGGTTTAGAATCCGAATCTGAACTAGAACTGCTTTCAGAATCAGCTGCAATAGTGGGCTCAGAAGCAGGCTGATCAGGCTGAAGATCAGTCTCAAATTGAGCTAAAGGCTTAGGTTCATCGGACTTAGAAAGGTTTGGTTCATCACTGCTTTGATGTGTGGGTTTGGTCTTGGTAGAGGATGACTCATGAAAAACCACATCCCTACTGATAATGCATTTTTGGTACCCGAGTTTATCAACCCAGAGTTTATACCCTTTTACCCCTTCAGGGTAACCAATGAAAATGAATTTCAAAGATCTTGGTTCCAAATTATCAGTCCTAACATGGGCGTAGGCTATGGAACCAAAAACCAAAAGGTAGGAATAAGAGGGAGGCCTTCCAGTCCAAATATCTTTAGGGGTCTTGAACTGGTTAGCAGAAGAGGGACACCTATTGGTAAGGTAAATTGCAGTGTTAGTATCCTTGGCCCAGAAAGACTTGGGAAGGCTAGAGCACGCAATCATGCTTCAGACATGCTCTAAGATGGTCCTATTCATCCTCTTTGATAGCCTATTCTGTTGGGGAGTTTCCCTAACAGTCATGTGTCTTTTAATCCCTTGTTTTTCACAGAATTCAACAAAATCAGTAGACAGATTCTCCAAATCGTTGTTTGTCCTCATGGTTTTTACTTTCTTTCCAGTCTAATTTTTGACTGAAGCCTTCCAGGTCTTAAAGGTCTGGAAAATTATGCTTCAGGATGTACACCTAGACCTTCCTAGAAAAATCATCAATGAAGGTGACGAAGTAAGATCCTTCACCATAAGAGGTAGTCCTCGTTGGACCACATAAATCCGAATGGACGTATTCGAGTGGGGTAGCGGCTTTAAAGGTGGATCTATTGAAACTAACTCTCTAAGATTTTCCCATTATACAGTCTTCACAAAAAGGTAGGTTTATTGGTGTTATGTCGTTTAGCAACCCCTGCTTGCTGAGCTCTTCCAATCCCTTGGAACTTACATGCCCCAACTGTATATGCCAAAGCATAGTATTGTCAGTGTTTGTATTGTAAACACTACCCAACTGCCTCGAATGGGTCTTAACATCCAAGACATACAACCCGTTTGTGAGAGACCCTCTAATAATGGTCCTAGATCCTTTAGAGATATTAATTGATCCCGATTTTGATCTAAAGGTATATCCTTTTTGATCAAGTACTCATAAGGAAATTAAGTTGTGTTGGAGGTTGGGAACCCACCTTTCATCAAGTAAGGTAATCACAGATTGATTGTCATGTTCTAACAGAATAGATCCTCTACCCTCCACTTTAAACTTTTTATTATTTCCTAACAGGACATCCCCTTCCACTCTCTCCACTAGCTCTGAAAATGACTCTTTGTAGGGACACATATGGAAGGAACATCCAAGGTCAAGGACCCACTCTCTGTCGAGTGTATGGCTAGAGACATTTAACACTTCGGCGGTGTCATAACCAGAGTCAACAATGATAGATTGGTCAGTGGGTTGAGAACGTTCTTTCTCATGCTTGAGCTTCCTACATTCAGGCTTAATATGCCCAGGCTTGCCACAATGGAAGCAGGTGACTTTTCTTTCTCTATTGTTATTATTATCCTTAGGTTTTGGTTCTTTCTTAGGTTCTTTGCTGCCTCTACTGTTATCTCTATTAAATTTTTTCTTCTTGCTTTTAATTTGGGGTCTTCCCCTAGAGAACAAACTCTCAGCCTCTCCTTTGATCTTAGGTTTTTGAGTGAAGGTCTTTAGATAGAAGGGAAGACTTGACTTCTTCTAGAGTCAAGGAGTCTCGACCATACATCATGGTCTCGAACAAGGTTCTATAACTATGGTTAAGGGAGATCAGGATAATGATGTCCTGATCTTCATCATCTATCGAGACATCTATGTTGGCTGGATCTAACAAGATTTTGTTGAACTCATCTAGGTGAGATTTCAAGGAGGTGCCAGGTCTCATCCTAAAGGTGAACATGCGATGCTTCTTATATAGTCTACCTACAAGGGAGGCAGTCATGTAGAGTTTTTCTAACTTAATCCAGATGCTGACAGTGGTAGACTCGAAGGCCACTTCTCTAAATAATTTATCTCCTAAGGACAACAAAAGGGAACTGTGGGCTTTAACAAGAATATTGAGGGGCACAGGTTGGTATTCAGTTTTAGTTTGACCAGTGTCATTTACAGATGTTATGGGTTTAGTAGGCCCAGAGAGGGCATCAATGAGAACTTGTTGGAAAAGTAATGCCCTCATTTTTATTCTCTATAAATTTAAGTCATTGTCTCCATCGAATTTTGATTTCATATCGCATTGTAGACATGTTTATCCAGATGAGTGGATGTCGAATGATTGGGGACAACGATAAGCGTACGCCCCCAAAAATCGACCAATCTCACTAGGTAAACATGAACCATGAGATATGAAGGCGGAAAAGAATTGGTGAATACAATGATTTCACCATACTAGAAATATAAAAACAACAACAATATTCATGCAGAATTAAATAGATACAAAGAATGCGGAAGACAGAAAACCCAAAATTGTAAAGAACTGCAAACAAAAAAACTAAACAGTGAGCAGAATGCAACTGGACAGATTTAAAACAAATCTATAAAAGAGTGAAAAGGGGGTGCCAGTAAGGTACTGGAAACTACTATGTTCAGCAGGATCACGAAAAAAAATAACAGGGTCTCGCAGATAAAAGTTATAGGCAAGAAGGTAGGTTGCAGTACATAGAACAGCCTTATATGAAAAATGCAACAAAACAGAAAATAAAGAACTAGCATCAGCATACACAGTAGGTCATGGTTAAATCATCACATTATCCAAGAGTGGCTCTAATACCACTTGTTGTGGTTGTGGGGTCCTAATGAAGTGGACACGAACAACCCGAAAACAACACAATGAAAGCAGAATGGTGCTGGTGACGTGCAGGCGAACCAAGAACCATAATACAGAAAAGAAATTGAAAGAAAAGTAAAAAGAGATGGGATTTACCTACTTCGGATCCTTATGGATCCTACTACATGCCAAGAACACCACACACACGTGCATTTTATTAATATCTAAAATAAATACAAGGGAAACCTATGGCAACAGTAATCAGCAAGAACAGGGATCAGAAATAAGCAAAAATTTGCTTACAGTACCAGAGTTCATGCATACTCCGGCGGTCCTATTCACTTCACACGGGATTTTAAGGGTGCGCATCATCTAGATATGGTCACGTTATCTTCCTCATCTAGATCGGGTAGTTCTTCAACAAGAATCGGCGCTACACATCCTTCGTCAGAGAAGGGATATCGTCTCCTTCACAAAATGACAAGACTCGGTTGCCAAGGACATCAACAAGCGCAGGACCACTCCAGTGATACCAAACGGAGCCGATGATGAAGAATGTCACCGTAGACACCGAGATCTAGTACAGAAGGGAAAAACTTCATAAGAGTAGTTTGAGAGTGTTATCCCCACCTTGAGAAGAGCCGTAGCAGGAGTGATTAAACCTCCTACGAGCGGCCATTCAAGAAAACCACCTTCCCTAACCAGGGCCTGCCACGATGCACGTGGAGTGAAACAGAAACCAAATGGATATCGCACGCTTCAGGAAACAGTGCCCAGATGGATGTCCAGCCTCATTTGGACAACCACAAAGATCAACGGCCAGAAATATTTGGGCAGCCAGATGGGGATAGCCAACGTGGATATAGGCGGACAGAGATAATAAAAAAAACATGATAACAAATTCAAAATGGCAGAATCAAAAAACAACAGTATTAAAAAATGAATTTAATATAAAAACAATATTGAATTAAAGCATATTAATTCACAGTTCTAAACTTCCATTTTTCTTTTCCATGATGACAAAACCAAACCATTGACCTATCTTCCAAGGTGTTTGATCTACAAACCACTTCGATCTCTAGTGACCCTCCTTGCTTCTTAAGGAATCCTGAAGAGGCTATATTTAAACACAAAACCCGGTTACCTATTTAGAAATCAAAATTTGTTATTCTAAAAGAAAACCAGTTCATCAGGTTAAGTATACATAGATACTTGTTTTTTAAAGACCCAATTTGAGATCCACAGTGTGCAGATACATTATTGCATTGTCATCTTCAAGATCACAGCTTCCCTGGGAAGCTGCTTCCCAAACTGAACTATATATATATATATACATGTATTAACTTTCAAGGAAATATCAATTTACTCATTGGAAGAAACTATGAAAAATTCATCTATTTCCCTCTCTTTTACCTTGTTTTGATCACCCCACTCAGCAGACCGATGGCCACTGCCTTCCATCTGGTTTAAACACCCCAAATAGGTCACTACCTCATTTGGTTTTATAGAAAACATGTAACGGTATTTAATGTTTTAAATAACTATTATATATATGTATGTAGATTGTTTTTAAATTTAAAGTCTATATTTCTCAACATTAACATATGTATTATTTTCAGACTCCATGATCATTTACTTAAAGGATTTCAAATTATGTAAGTATTTTCATACTTATGTTTATGTAAGGGAGTATGTATATATGTATATTATTTTTAAATTAGTTTTAAAAATTGATCAATTTTTTTATTAAAAGTATTTTTTATTATGATTTTATGTGTGTAATATAATTTTGTTTTCAAAATTATATGTTAAGAGTGTAATTGATTTTTTATTGATTATTTTATGGAATAAAAATTATACATATTTTTTAAAGTATTATTTTATTTGAATAGTAATTTTATAATTACTATCTATTTATGTGAAGGATTCATACCATCAAACCCTTATTTTATGTATAAAATGATATTTTCAAGCATCAAATTTGGAATTAAGTAAATGAATATCTAATTATCTTATTCAAGGATGAATTTTTTAGAAGATCACGTTTAACATTTTTGTTCTATATCAATAAAATGGACGTTATGAGTTTATGAGTGAAATTTTAAAAACATGGATGTTAATCGTTCATTCATTAATATTCTGTGAATGTATACAGTGTCTATTTTTCAATAGATTTTATTGTTCCAAATTTAAAAGTGATTTCTTATGAATATATATATATATATATATATATATATATCAATATAATTCTGTGTATGCATTATCATGTTTTTAAAGAGAAAAACTCTAGTTAAAAACATATATATATATATATATATATATATGTAAGGCAAGCTCAAAATGCTTTATAAAAATTTGGCACTTGAACTTTATAAACATGATAAGAAATTAGGGAGTGAACTCATCTCTCCAAAAGTGGGTAGACCCAGACAACCTTCAATGTTTTTAGTGGCCCCATGGTTTTGTTTTTCAACCTTTCATAAATTTATGAAAACCACTAGATTATTTTATAATATTTTTAAAGCATTGAATATTTTTCAAAGGTATTTTATTTTCAAATACATTATGTATTTTTAAAGGAATGATATTTTCAAAAGGTATTTTCTAAATATATTTTCAAAAATGTATTTTTAAAAAGGTATATTCAAAAAGTATTGTAAAAAAGTTTTTCACTGGTTTTCAAAAACCCTTTACTAGGTAATTATGCCCACCCTATGTTTTTAAAAAGTTTTTTAGGATCATTTAGAAGCTTCAATGAGATTAGATTCGATAAGAAGATAGCGTGAGAAAATTAAAATAGATTCTTATTTTATTTATTGTTTAAACATAGAAAATCTGTAATATTTGTCCTTTTCCTCCAAATCCTTGACCGGAAAATATCCTCATATGTATAATGGACTATATATTTTAATTTATTTTATGAATGAAATATATAGCATTATTTTGTATCGGATTCGAAAGTGTGAGTCACAGGACATTATAGTGGCTATCAATGGAATAGTTATGTCAAATTTGGAGATTAGTACATTTGGTTAAAATAGTTTAGGTTTCTAAGTATACTCATTTAGTAAAACCATTGTTTTAAAACCTTTCAGTTTTAGGAAAAATATAAGAGTTAAAATTTTAATTTTGAACTCCTATGAAATTATGTGACCTTTATGAATATATAATTCAAGTGATTTTTGTTTTTCAAATTTTGAAAATATAATTTCATAAATTTATTTAACTACGACAAATGAATTTCGAGGGAAAAATTCATTTATATGGGGTAGAATGTAACATACCATAAATGTAAGAATTTTAATAAAAGTTTGTTAAATAAATTCGTTTCATAATTAGAAAAAAAACAAAGTATAATTTAACATAAACATAAATTATTTCTTTAATCAAGTTTGGTTTTGCTTATAAATTAAGATAAAATATTACCTTTATTTTATTATGTAATATATATGTATATTGATATATTTATTCTTTAAATGAATGTATTATTTTTAAAACAGTATTAAATATACGATACTTTACTTAAATTTTCTTCCTTAGAACCTCTTGTTTTTATATTATATGTGTTTATTATATTATTATTTTTGAAGAAAAACTACATTTATATGAATTCTATGTAAAAAAAATAAGTATTTATAAAACTCTTTTTTGAGTATCACTAAGATGTTAATATTATAAATAATTAGAATGTAATACTAAGACCTTATTTAACAAAATAAAACATTAAAAGAAATAAAATTGAAATTAATTTAAAATTGTAAGTCTTAGTTTTAAAAAAATAATAAGTTAAAATAAATAATTATTCTTCTTACTTGATATTTGTTTTAGAAACCATAATCAAAATAAAGTCATCCAGGCTAACTATCTTGGCCAGATCAACCACACAGTGGGAGCATGTTTTGGGCATACTCGGCTGCCATTGGGAACCGGCCTTTGGAAAAGAGCTCGGAGGTAGAGAGCTAGCTAGGGGCCTCGCAAGGAGGCGACACAGGTTATATGGTTCGTGACCCACATGTAGGGTTGGGCAAAATTTCTTCATGGGCTCGTGTATATAGCCCTTCAAGAGCGTGCCCAATTTACAGCTTCTGGATGGATAAACTCACCGTTTAGCTTATATGGGAGCGGAGAGTCGCGTTTCCTTTTTGTGTGGGATATATTAACATGGGTACTATTCACCTGCTCTTAAAAAATCTATTTAAATCATGTTCATTCGAGCAAAGCATCACATCTTTCTGATCTCCTGAGTTGTCTTCCTCTTCATGACCACCCTCCCTCAGACCATTCATCCCTTCTTCCGTAAGTCATGTCGAGAATCCATCACCGTCGTCCTATCCTCCCATCTCGATCTGTCATCTTCTCCACCATCCAGTGTATGAAAACCTAAGTATAATCGACCTATACCCAGTGTGCTACACTGCCATTTTCCTTTTCCATGCCGAAAAGACCAGACCATCGACCTATCTTCCAAGGTGTTTGATCTACAACCCACTTAGATCACTAGTGACCCTCCTTGATTCTCAAGGAAGCTTAAAAATGCCGGATTTAAACACAAAACATAGTTTCCAATTTAGAAATCAAGTGTTATTATTTAAAAAAAAGGCCAATTCTTTGGGTTAAGTATACACAAAGCCGTGTTTTTTAAACAGCCCATTTGAGATCCACAATGTTTAGATACATTTTTGTGTCATCACCTTCAAGATCCCAACTTCCTTGGGAAGATGCTTCCCAAAATAACCTATATATATTTATATATGTATACATATTCACTTTCAAGGAAAACCCCATTCACTCATTGGAATAAACTCTGCCAAATCCCTGTATATCCCTCCCCATTACCTTGATTCGAGCACCATACTCACCAGACTGAAGGCCATTGGCTTCCATCTTTTCCAAACACCCCAAACAAGCCACTGCCTCATTTTGTTTTCTAGAAAACAAGTATGGGAATTTCATTTTTATTTAAACTATTATATATAAATATATGTATGTTTATTATTTTCAAATTTCAAGTCTATATTTCTCAAAATATACATATGTATTGTTTTCAAAATTCATGATTATTTACTTCAAGATTTCTAATTTTGTAAGTATTTTCATAATTGTGTTTATGTAAGGGAGTGTGTATATATGCATATTATTTTCAAATTAAGTTTATTCATTGATAAAATGTTTTATTAAAAGTATTGATTATTATGATTTTTTTTTGTAATATAATTTTGTTTTCAAAATTATATGTTAAAAGTGTAACTGCTTTTTTTCTTATGATTATTTCATGGAATAAAAATTATACATATTGTTAAAAGTATTATTTTATATGAATAGTAATTTTAAAAAAAACTATTATTTTATGTGAAGGATTCATACATTCACACCATTATTTTATGTATAAAATGATATTTTCAATCATCAAATTTTTAATTACGTAAATGGGAATTTAATTATCTTATTTAAGGATGAATTTAAAAAGATTAAGTTTAAAATTTTATGTTCTATTTCAATAAAATGATTTTATGATTTTATGAGTGAGATTTTAAATACATGGATGTTAATCATTCCTTTGTTAACATTCCATGCATGTATGTAAATGCTATTTTTCATGAGATTTTCATATACCAAATTTAACAAGTTATTTCCTATGAAAGTTCATATATATATATATATATATATATAAGTGTGTATATTCAATTTCATGTTTTAAAGTGAATAAATCCAACGAAAAATTTATATATATTTAAGTAAAGCTCAAAATGTTTTATAAAAATTCAGCACTTAATCTTTGTAAACATGATAGGAAATTGGGGAGTGAACTCATCCCTTTGGAAGTGGGTAGGCCCAGACAGCCTTTAATGTTTCGAGTGTCCCTATGGTTTTTTTAGCATGCGTAATTTTCTAAAAACCCCTGGATTATTTTATAATATTTTCAAAGTATTAAGTATTTATCAAAGGTATTATATTTTCAAAACATTAAGTATTTTCAAAGGCATTATATTTTCAAAAGATATTTTCAAAAGGTATTTTCAAAATAGATTTTCAATGGATTTCCAAAACCCCTTACTGGGTAATTATGATCACCGTATATTTTTAAAAAAAAATTGGATCATTTATAAGTTTCAAGGAGATTAGATTTGATAAGAATCTAGCATGAGCATAGTCAAATAGCTTCTTATTTTATTTATTGTTTATACTCTGATCTATAACAGTAGTCCTTTCCTACAAATCCTAGACCCAAATAGATCCTCAAATAAATAATGGGTTGTATAATTTCTATTTCTTTTATAAAAAATATAAAACATTATTTTATACTAGATCCAGAAGCACTGGTCTCGGGACCTTACAAACAACTCAAAACATTTAACACTACTATATAACGTTCTTCCCCTATAAAGTCCTAAAGGATTTGCTTATGAGAAGATATGAGGCCATTTTTCATTCACTATGGCCTCCCACTCCTAAGTCTCATGGCTAATCCGAACATGCTTCCATAAAAAACATATTAAAGGAATAATTTTAGCTCACTAGATCTTGAATTGATGATCCAATATATGAATAAGCGAACCATCTGTATAAGTGTTGGCTTCCAGGTCCAAAATATTCTATTCCACCACATGAGAAGGGTCTAGATGATACTTATTTGGCTAGGGGATATAGAATAAATTATGAATCAAGTTCATCATGAATGGAAAGTCAAATTAGTATGCCACATATTCAATATTCTCTAGGATCTCAAAGGGTCTAATATAATGTAGTGTCACCTGACATTTCTTTCACAAACGACGACGCCCTATCCAAGGAGAGACATTAAGAAACACATGATCCTGGATATCAAACTCTAGTGGATGAATATGGTGATCAACATATGATTTATAATGAGTTTGAGATATTACCATCATTTTATGAATCATCTGAATCTTTATTTTTGTCTGTTGAAAAATACCCAGTCCCAACAATGACCACTTTCTTGAGTCAATAAAAAATAAGGGGGAACAACATAGGTTTCCAAAAAAGTATTCAAAAGGATCCATCATTATCAAGGCTTGATAATTATTGTTATAGTAATATTCATCCAATTATAAGTGTTTATCCCACTATCCACCAAAGTCAAGGATGTAAGATCATATAATATCCTCATGAATCTGGATATCCCACTATGTCTGGCCATATTTCTATGGGTGGTAGGCCGTGATCAATTTCAACTAAAAACCCAACACCTCCTGAATAAGTTTCTAATAATGATAAGTGAATCATTTTTATTGGTCTAAAACAATTTTTTAAGGCGCACCATGAATCTAAAAAACCTCTTAAATATAAAGGAATCTAATACCCTCAACTTTCATAGACTCTTTAATGCGAATGAAATGGACTGATATCATTAACCGGTCAATAACCACCCATATTTCATCCTTCATACTAGGAGATTATGGTATCCTAATAATTAAATCCTTTTAAATATCATCCCATTTCCATATCATAATAGGAATAGGTTGTAAAAAATTAGTTGGCTTCTAGTGCTCATATTTAATTCTCTAGCAGGTAAGGAACTGATATATGATTTCTATGACTGGTCTATTCATCACAGGACACCAATATTAGCACTTCCGATTATATAACATCTTGGTATCCCATAGATGAATGACCCAACTAGAGTGATTACCACTACTAACCACCTCTTACCTCGAGAATAAACGTATTATCAGCCATTTATGAAAATAGAGGATATCATCATGAGGTTGAGACAAATCATCTGAGGTCTCCCCACTATTTAAGATTCATCTACTATTTTGGAAGTCTGAGTCTACCTCTTTCCAAAGGATAATTTGGTTATAATGATGGGAGGAAACCTACATATTGGTTAAAAATACCCATTAATCTACCACTTATACTTTTAAATGATGATCAATAATTAATCTTATCATACCCCATTATTTCTCATACTCTCTCACTACTTGAGTTTAAATTTTCCTACTCAGTGCGTCGACTGACACATTATCCTTCCCTATAGTTTAAGACACTTTAAAATCAGAATTTGAATATACTATACCCATATCCTATGTCTAATATTCAGATCCACTGGGTAATTATATACTCCAAACTTCTATGTTTAGGGTATACTATAAACTTCTCTCCAAATTGGTAGTTGTGGAAAATTTTGAAAGAATACACCATCGCTTCCAATTCATGGTCATTGGTGGGGTAGATCCTCTCATTATAAAGAAAGTATCAAGATCTGTATTTTATGACATGATCACCCTATATTAATACACACACCGGCCTTGTACTAGAAACATAAAAATACTTAGTGTAACCCATTCCTAGTTTTTATTGGATCAAAAAAATATTTGAAGTCAACCTCACTTTCAAATCATCCAAATATTATTAGCATTTCTCAGTCCATTAAAATCTCACACCCTTCCAGGTTAGAGCTACCAAATGAGATTCTTTCCTGGAGAAATCCTTCCCAAAACACATATAATATCCTACTAGGACCAAGAAAATTTTATTTTGAAGATTTTCTTGGATCACTCCCAAGATATCTTATCGTAGTTTTTCTTTGTTTCCACTGAAATGCCTCTTTCAGATACCACATGACCTAATAATTTTACCTCTTGAATCCAAAACTAGCATTTAGATAGCTTCACATTTAGTCATTTTTCACATAAACACTACTACAAAAACGGGAAAGGGAAGCGCCACCTTTTATCAGCGCTAAGAAAAAACCGCTGATAAATAAACCC
Source organism: Viscum album (assembly GCA_963277665.1). Classification (NCBI taxonomy): domain Eukaryota; kingdom Viridiplantae; phylum Streptophyta; class Magnoliopsida; order Santalales; family Viscaceae; genus Viscum; species Viscum album. The sequence continues at coordinate 283,092,618 of OY728165.1, forward strand.
TGTATCAGCGCTAAAATTTTAGCGCTGATAAAGGGATTATTTATCAGCGCTTTTCTAGCACTGATAGAGGGACTCTTTATAAGCACTAGAAAAGAAATGATAAAGAAACCATGTATCAGTGCTAAAATTTTAGCGCTGATAACGACTCCCTCTATCAGTGCTAGAAAAGCGCTGATAAAGAATCCCTTTATCAGCGCTAAAATTTTAGCGCTGATACAGGGTAACCTTTATCAGCGCTAAACAAGCACTGATAAAAAGAACCTTTATCAGTGCTAGAAAAGCGCTGATAAAGAATCCATGTATCAGTGCAAAAATGTTAGCGCTGATACAGGATGGATTTATCAGTGCTTTTTTAGCGCTGATAAAGAGGACCATTATAAGCACTAAAAAAAGCGCTAATAAAACCTTAGTCAATTTTTGTATAAAGTTGGTCGCACAGTGCCCTCATTTTATCACGACCTAAAGCTCTCATGGTACTGGAACTCTGCGACTCCCCTCTGCCGCCCGCTGAGTTTGGACTGTTAGACCTCTGTTGCCTTCGATCTTCTCGTTGCCGGACATCCGCCGCCCTCAAACTTCTCTTTTCCGAACCTCCGCTGCCCGCAACGCCCTCGAGCATCGCATTGCCGGACCTCCGCCTCCCGCTGATCTTCACCTTGCTGGACCTCCATTTAAAGCATGTTTTCCAAATAATTTTTTAATATTGTTCTCCTCTCCCATCACACATAACCATATGTTGATTTTTCATGATATATTTAATGGATATTTGAGATTGTGATGGTTGTAGGCTACATGGTTCATCCTTTTCTTCTTCATGTTTGTATCTAGGGTAATGCCCCCTGTCGAAGCTCGAGTTTGGTCCAACTTTTTCTAATGATTCTAGAACTATTATTCTCTAAATTATATCACAATATTAAAACATTGTTAATTGGAGTTTTGGGATGTGAGGCTTGCCCATAAATGGTGTTCTAGTGGATTTTGTGTTGAATTATTTCACCCCTAGGATTCATTTCCTCTGGTGGTGGTGATTCTGTTTCATCGTAGATTCATGAGTGTTCTTCCTACATATTGTGATGGGGTTCTTGGGGGTGATCATCCAATATATTTCTATTACTCATAAGTTATCACCTTTTTTCTAATGACTACGGTGGGTTTTTAGGTGATTTGGTATTTGTTTATTCTAGATCCTAGAAACCATTCAATTTGATGGTGGTATGGCTGGATATGTTATATAAATTCTTCCAACAATCACCTTTATGGGAAGGTGTGGATTGAATTATAGAATATATATGCTTTGATTTAATTATATTATTAGGTTATGTTGGGTTGTAAATGGGTGATGAGGTTCTTAAGGTGTTGAATTCTAGTTTCTTAACTTGTTAGTGAAGTTTTTGATGATGATTTTGATTAGGCGTATTACGGTGTAGGTATCAAGGCACGAGTATCATCATGATTTGAGGCATGATTCAACAGAATATTTTTGTTTGAAATTTGAATTTAGTGGTGTTTTATGGGGTATTTTTTATAATTTCACATACTATTTGAACATATGTGGATATGACATATTTATTTTTTCTTTTATCATTACTCCATTATTCTTGGATTTTCTATTAGTATAGTTTTTTTACTATAAATCAAAATGTGGAATCTTTGGGTAATGTTTGACAAGGGTTGATTTTCATTAAAAGGGATGGTGTATTCATGTAAAATATCTCTTGAGAAACCTAGTATTGGTGGAAAGATTGATATGCTCATCATCAATGGCGATCAATGAGTTTACACTATCATAGTGAAGTTTATGAAAAATTTAAGGTCTTTCACACTTGGATTCTAGTTTCACTAGATTTCTCATAGGTATCATCGATTCCCTTAGATCCAACACCATGTCACCATAAATTAAGGAATGAAGGATAACCTTTTTCTTTAAGGACAACACCACCCGGTTCTGATGCATTTCTAGGTCATCCAATGCTTGAACCCTATTTTCTTCGAGGGGTCCCCCCCCCTTCTTTCCTTCATGCTATATAAGTGACTTTGTCTAACAGTGCACTTGTATAGAATGATGACCAGACCACCAAGATTTCTATCCTTTCCACCCCTACCTCCATCTCTGTCCTTCTCCCTCACTGAGGTTACTGACTGCTTCTCTGTAGTGGTCAGGCCCCTTCCTAGTAGTGTTTGTTTAGTATCCCTTGGCTCTGAGCCTATCATCTAGCTCCAAATACTTATTGATCCAGAGATAACTCCCTCACCAGCCCCCAAGTTTCATTACCCATCCTTCCCCTGCCCATTTGGATCCTCATCTCCCACTCATATAAATCTTACCAACCCGAAGGGATTTTAAACATGTTCAAAATCAAGGGACCTCAATGAGAGATCATCCTCCCACTTCAATAAGGCTACTAGCTCTAGATCCAATGCCAGAGCTCTGTCCCACCCATAATTATTATCCTCATATGTAATTCTCATGGTCTTAGTGCCCATGTTAAATCAGACTTCCTCACTATATAAATCAAAAAGCATAATGTCATTGTTTTTGTTGTCAAATAACACAAAAAACCCTATAATGATAATATAATTCTCCTGGAAGATTAAGTTGCATGGATTTCTACACTCTGACCCCTACAACAGACACAAATGGGTATTTTGGAACAATAAATATGTTGTTGAGATTGTTCAAGATTGAAATCAATTCATCACTACCAAGGTGTCCAATGGTGACAGCTCCTTCCTTATGACTTTTTTTTGGAATCTATGACCCTCTTCAAAGGGAATATCTATGGAGTGAACAAAATACCTTCGATCCCGGCCACCATACATTGTTTTTTGGGGGTGACTTTAATTTCATTTCCAACCCAAAGGAAAGGAAAGGTAAAATCCCATTCCAGAGGAAGGCCATCATGGAGTTTGTTCAGTTCATGGCTGGGAAGGGCCTCATTGATCTTAGCTTCTCAGGTGACAGTATCACCTGGTGAAACAACTGCAAAGGCCATCACCGATTGTGGAGTCTATTGGATAGGTTTCTAGCCAACATGAAAGCCACTATCCTAATCTCAAATACCATGTTTTTTCATCTTTCTTGAGGTATTTTGATTCACTCCCCCGCTTGGTTTCCATTTCTTCTTGGCATGATCATCAGGAATGGTTTCACTTCCAACAACAGTGGGTTAACATCCTAGGGTAACAGGACATGGTTTGTGAAATATGGAATGAACCCTTGTAGGAGTATCGGTCCAACTTCAACCTTAGTGAAATGAACTCGAATCCTGATAGGTGCATGTTCTCCCCTTCCTCCTCAGGAACCTTCACCACCTGGGACTACTGTCGCATATGGGATCCTTTAGAGTATTATGATAGATGGAATGATACCTTTGGTTTATTGGACTATTTACACCAGTTTGAGATTTATGTGTGACTATATACTTATTATATTTTCTTATTATTTCTTACACACCACCACTTGAGTCGAGTAACCTGATTGACATCCATATTGGTACTTTGGTTCTGATGTGGATATGGTTTGTTATGTGTTTCTGACATGTGTATGTGTGTATATATGGGTATTTAGGCATGATGATATTGAATATAGGGTAGAGACCTGGGAGTGGTAGATGTATCATTCTTGATTATTCTTGTGTTTGGTCTGGGGTGATTTGAGGAAACTATAATGAATCTAAAGTAATTATATTTAATGAAGATTAATAAATACTAATGGTTAAGCTCTATTAATCTCTATTTTTTTAAGGAAGTGGTTCTCTTCTACTGTATTTCGAAGTCTTGTTTTGTGTACTTGAACCATAAATACTAATATTTGAGATTCAAATAGGATGAATATGAATAAAGATTGGATGGATGCTAATCGTTTGACAATAGAGTACAAGAATGGAGTGAAAGAGTTCATCAAGTTTGCAGAGGATCACGCAAAGGATCCTTCTCAAATCCTTTGTTCATGTTTACGTTGTTGTTATTCTAGAATACTTACTCTATATGAGTTGGAATAACATTTGATATATCATGGAATAGATTGGAATTATAAATGTTGGAATAAACACGAATAAAAAGCGAATGTAGCTACTGGCTGGGATAAAACTGTGTTTTATAGATCATCAAATATGAATACAAATATGGATAATGATGAAGACCGTATGGAGGATGTGATTAAAGATGTAAATGATGATGAAGATCCTATTGATGAAATGACAAAGACAATTGAAGATGAACTCCGTGATTGCCCAAAATTGTTTGAGAAGTTAAAGAGTTGTGCAAAGACGCCATTGTATGCTGGTTGCACTAAGTATACAACATTGTCAGCTGTACTGAAGTTGTATAAATTGAAAGCAGGCCACAGATGGAGTGATTTCAGTTTTACAGAACTACTTGCTCTCTTGAATGACATGCTCCTGGAAGATAATGAGCTCCCAAGCCAGACATATGAATCTAGACAAATGCTACGCTCGATGGGTATGATTTCTGAAAGAATACATGCCTGCCCGAAAGACTGTATATTGATTCTCAAGGAGAACAAATCACTTACAGAATGCCCAAAGTGTGGTGCTTCTCGATACAAGAAAGATAAATCCAATCCTACGAAATTTGTATGGTACTTTCCAATCATTCCAAGGTTTAGGCGTCTATATGGAAGTGAAGAAACTGCAAGACAATTGTCGTGGCATGCAGATAAAAGAAATAAAGATGGGAAATTACACCATCCGTCTGACTCTCCTTAATGGAAGAAAATTGATCATGAGTATCCTGAATTTGGAAAAGAGCTGAGAAACCTTTGTCTTGTGTTATCTACAGATGGAGTGAATCCTTTTGGTTTTCTAACCAATACTCATAGTACATGGCTTTTTATGTTGGTAAATTATAACTTACCACCCTGGTTATGCATGAAGAAGAAATTCATCATGTTATCTATGCTTATATTAGGACCAAAACAACCAGGTAACGATATTGATGTTTATCTGGCTCCTTTGATCAAGGATTTGAAGTTATTGTGGGATTCAGGTGTTATGTTGTATGATGATTATAAAAGTGAATACTTTACGTTGAGAGCGATGTTGTATGGGACAATAAATGATTTCCCTACTTATGGAAATTTTTCAGGCTATATCATTAAAGGAACTCAATGGTGTCCCATGTGTAAAGAAGATATAGAATCAATTAGGTTGAAAAATTCATCGAAATATGTGTTTTAAAGACATCGTAGATTCCTACCTCGACTGTATAAGTATTGATCTTGGAAGACATAATTCAATGGAAGTTCAGAACAATGCGTAGCACCATCTCCACTAACAGGTGATCAGCTATTTGAGAAAGTAAAATATTTGAACATTGTTTTTGGTAAACCATTTTCGAATAACCTTATGAAAATCGGTTGGAAAAAGAGATCAGTTTTTTTTTGAATTACCATAATAGAATTGTTTGTACGTCAGACATTTTCTTGATGTGATGCATGTGGAAAAAAATGTATGTGACGGTGTTATCAGAACTTTGCTAAATTCCCCTGGAAAAACAAAATATGGAATTAAGGCAAGGTTGGACATGTTTGACATGGGAATACGAGAAGAGTTGGCTCCCGTGAAAGCTGAAAATCGAATGTTTCTTCCTCCAGCTACTTATACTCTTTCTAGGGAGGAGATATATCAGTTTTGCAACTTCTTCAATGATGTAAAGGTTCCAGATGGGTATTTATAAAATATCAAGAACATTGTGTCAATGAATGATTTGAAGTTAAAAGGTTTGAAATCACATGATTTCCATGTTTTGATGAAAGATCTAATTCCTATAGATTTACGTTGCATTTTGCCCAAGAATTTTTGTCATACATTTACCAAACTTTGTTTCTTTTTCAAAGCTATATGTAGCAAAGTTTTAGACCTGGCAAAATTTCTAGCTATGGAAAAAGAAATTGTCATCATATTATGTGAATTAGAAATGTTCTTCCTGCCAACATTCTTTGATATGATGGTTCATTTGATGATTCACTTGGTGAGAGAGATTCAACTTTTTGGTCATGTGCACTATAGATGGATGTATCATGTTGAACGGTATATGAAGATTTTGAAAGGGTATGTCAAAAATTGAAGTCGGCCAGAGGGTTGTATAGTGGAGCGATATATTGTTGAGGAAGCCATTGAATTTTGTACCGAATACCTATCTGATGTGGAAAGCAGTGGTCTCCCGAAATCTCGTCACACTGGACACATTAAGGGTGAGGGAATTTCTGGAAGAGAAGTTGTAACAATCAGTATTACTGATCGGGAGCAGGCCCATCTTTATGTTTTTCATAACAGTTGGGAGGTTTCTCTATATATTGAAACTCGCAAAGAAATTCTTAGGCAGTTGAATCCATCAAGGGCTGAAAAATGGTTATCAAATACACATAATCACCAGTTTATAGGATGGTTTTAGGACCATATTTTTAAGTAGTTGGATGAAAATCTAAATTCAATTTCAGAACAACTTCGATGGCTAGACGCTGGACCAAGTGTGTATGTATTATCTTATAATGGTTATGTAATTAATGGTTATACATTCTATACAGATAAACATGATGAAGATAGTACCATGAAAAATAGTGGAGTTACACTAGTGGCTGAAGCGATGCATGTTTCTGGTAGTAAGGACAGAGATATAATTTATGCAAATATGTCATACTTTGGCATTATCAAACTATTATGGGAGTTGGATTATACAACATTCCAATTGCTGATTTTCAATGCAAATGGGTTGACAACAACATTGGTGTTAAAATAGATGAATGGGTATTTTTGAAAGTTGATTTTAGTAAAGAAGGGTACAAAGACGAACAGTTTATAATGGCATCACAAGCGGTAAAAGTTTTTTATGTTCTAGATCCCGTAATCCGAAAGTGGTCAATTATTCTGTTATCATCCAAAACTACTGAAGGTTCCGATGAAAATTCATTCGAGGACAATCCTTTCAATGGTACATCACAATAATTTCGGAGCGGTCCCAATGTAGATGATGTTTTTTATGTTAGAGGAGACCATAATGAAGGGATTTGGATAATCGATAGAGGTTTCAAATCCCTTCAACCTTTGAAAAAAAAGAAACAGAGTTTAATAAATAGGTTATATTTTGTTTGTAATATAGATCTTGTTATCTCATGTTATTATCTTATCATTACTGAATTTATGTAATCTAAATTAACTGTTCAACCACTTTTGCAGATAATGACTTCTGCACATTCTAGTGCTCATAACCTTGAGGCTGAACAAGTCTCTCAAGCTGCTGCTGCTGCGACTGCTACTCCTGCAGCTGCTGCTCCTACTACTGCTCCTGTTGCGGCTCCTGTTGCTCCTGCTGCTCCTCCTGCTGCGGCTCCTGCTGCTCCTGTTGCGGCTGCTGCTACTCCTGTTGTTGTGGCTCTGGTTGCCCTAGTGTTGAGGTCCAACAACCATCAGCACATGCCATTTATACCATTTCAGATGAACATATAGATTATGTTGATATCGATGAAATGGTCGGTAATGAAGGATCGACGTCGCAGAAAACACAGGTGCATCATTGTTTGACGGTGTTAGCCAAAGTTCTTAAGGCGAAAAGCAAAGGCATAAAATTTGAATTCGGATGGAATGCACGAGGCCAACATGTGAATCCCAAAAAGGCTATGTTTAGAAGCTACATTGGATTTTCCACTCGGCAACGCATGCCGATTGACATAGATTCATGGCACCATGTTGTGTCCGGGCTGAAGGCTGTGATCTGGGAAGAAATTACAGTAACATTATGAATTTATTTCTTTAATTTACTAGAAAATAAAATAATGAAACAATGTCTTACTCTTATCAATCTCTTGCAGAGTACATTTATAGTTGACGATTCACACAAGGATTATGTACTAAGGCTTATAGGAAGGATTCATCGAGGTTTTCATATTATTTTAACAACATGTCACCTGAAATATTCCAAAGGTAAAATAAACCCGCACCCACCCATTGTCTACGCTCACCTGATATCCCAAGAAGCATGAGATGCATTTATTGGCCACCGTGGGGATGAGAAGTTTCAGGTACATTGTGGGTGATAATACGTTGTTTGAGGATACCTGTTTTCATCACTTTGATTGTCAATATTTCATTTATGAAATAGAAACTCTGTACTGAAAATAAGGAACGTGAATCAAAACCAGCATACCCCTATCGTAAAGCAAGGATGGGGTACGCTTCATTAGAAAAGAAAATGGTACGTATTTTAAATTTACAGTAATATTTTTAGGTTCCAATAAACAACATCATAATTATCTTTCTATGTTTATATGTAGATTGATGAGTCTAAAACCAAATACACTTCAATCCCATGTCATGTGCTATGGAAGGAGGCACGTGTGAATAAGGAAGGGAAGTTAGTAGATGAGAACACACAAAAAGTGTGGGAAATATGTGTAAGTATGACACGACGATAAAAATATTTGTTTTAAATTGCTATTACATACAATAGTTATTTTCCTATATCCAACAGTCACAGAAATCAGCTACTCCTGTGGCAGATATAAACCTATTATCGACGGCTTTGCAGCAGCCAGAAAAATACAGTCATGTCAGAGGTGTGGGGTTTGGGGTGACACCCTGAATATATTTTGAGAAGAAGAAACAACAGATGATACAGATGAAAAATTGGAACAAATGAGTGAAAAAATAGCAACCCTTGAAGAACGATTGCAATGGTAGGGAGAGTTGCTAGAAACTTTTATGGGTAGAAAGCAAAGGGAAGACACAATTCAGGAACAACCAGCACATGAACATCCTGCCCCACCCCCACCAGCTTTGAGGCGAGTCATTCCCCTCAAAGAACTGTCTTATCTTTGGAAATCAATATTTTAATAATTATTCCCATGAAATGTGAATCAGACAAACACTGATAATTTTTCTGTACTGATCTTCTACAGGGTGATAATGATTGTGATTTATATCTGTCAACACCCACCTATCACCTTGTAGCGAGGTCTACAGTGTTCAATATCCCAGATGCCATGTTGTATAATAGACCACTTCCAAAAGATCATCTCAAAGTGACGATTACTGTAGCTCATGATCCAAATGCAGAGCTACCTATTCCACTTGTTGACGATGATATTCATATGGTAAAAAAGGCTATTGTGACATTCATTGCATGGCCATCACAACTTGTAAGAGTATATGCAGACAAATAGGTATTTATTTCTTCTTTTTTTTTCAATCTAAACCTTTAAAAATTAATGAAAAAAGGGTCTGAACCAATGATTTTTGTTATAGAAGGATAAAGGGAAGGGGGTGACAAACGTCGGCTCAAAACCATCTAAAGGACCGACCAGCCGATCCCAAGGAGCTACTGAAATAACAATAACACCGCCTATTCTCTATCCACATTTACTAGCATTGAAGAGTCATGTGGATATGAAGCTAAAAGATGGTAATAGTCATATAGTGGTTTTCGAAGAGAATATATACAGAGAGGAAAGTCAAGATTTCGTTGCTGCTGAAAATGTAAATGAGATCCTTGAAAATAGTTGGCTAGGCATCATAGTTATAAATGTATATATGAGGTATGTTTCCATGAATTGATTTTCTAAAAGCTGATCTAATGTGCACATTATGACTAAATTCATTTTATATTGTTGATAGACGCATTTATGAAAAACAGTTGAAGGAATTTTCCCATGAGCCAAGATTTGGACTCGTTAGTCCTCATACCACATCAACACACCCAAAAAAATTAGAGCCATCAAAAAGGGATGCAATAGTGAATGGCTTTCTAAAAACATTTGAAAGCAAGATTACAGATGACAGAATCTTCCTAATACCAACCATGTAGGGGTAAAACTCTATGATTAAAGCATATCAATTATATTTTCACTTCTTTTATTACTTATTCCTTTTTGTGTTTTTAGGCAACATTGGTTGCTAATTACAGTGAACTTGGATACTCTAAATATTTATTTTCTGGATTCAAAGTAAGGATATCCATCAAACCGACCACACATGATGGAGTTTGTGAATCTGTAAGACACTACATCTTACGTTTTAGGTCTAAACATCAAGTAATATAATTTATATTATCTTTTAATGAGGATTCTATTATGATAGGGAGGTGTATCATTATCGTCTAAAAAAAGGAATGAGGACAGGGGCTAAGCATAAGGAGGAGAGCAAGTACTATGTCTGGATAAATATCAAGGTATATATAATAAAATTTCACTATCCAAATAGATCTCAACACAAGTTACTTATTCTCCTAATGATCAATTTTTTTGTAGTGTCCAAAACAAACAAACGATAATGATTGTGGTTATTATGTTTGTAAATTTATGAAAGAGATCGTTTTTCATCAACAAACTAGCATCCCTAAAGAGGTATTTTCAAAAACAACTACTAGTTCGTTTAATTTATTTATTAATTCTTTATTTTTATATTTTGCAGTACTACACTGACTTTCGAAAAGCCTCATACTCACAAGATGATATAGATGTGTTCCGAAACAAGTGGGCCGCATACCTGATGGAATATTGTACACAAATACAATGAAGATCTGACTTGGGGACATGTACAATTAGTGGTCATTTTTGAGAGGGGTTAAGGGGATCAAAAGATGAAACATTGTTGTATGTAAATGTTCATAGGAAAATTGTAATTGTTATTAAATAAAAAATCTTATCTCTAATGAGTCATTTTTCCATTTTAACAGATGATATGCACCAGCAACATGCAAGAATGTTGAACCACTCAAAGGGTCTCCCTTTTGTTTAAAATGGACACAATTTTAATTGAAAACAACAACTGACCTACGGAAATCTGACCAAACCCATTTGGATTGTGTTTATCCTTTAGGAGAATGATCATAGGGTCCTTTGTGACGTGTAAGAGTCATCCATGCCTCAATCCGAGGCACGGTGTGGCCGGTACCACTCAAAGGGTCTCTATTTTGTTTAAAATGGACACAATTTTAAGTGAAAACAACAACCGACCTACGGAAATATGACCAAAAGCATTCAGATTGTGTTGATCCTTCAGGAGAATGATCCACGGGTCCTTTGTGATGTGTGGGAGTCATACCCGCCTCAATATGAGGCACGGTGTGGCCGATATCACTCAAACGGTCTTTATTTTGTTTAAAATGGACACAATTTTAATTGAAAACAACAACTGACTGATGAAAATCTGACCAAACGCATTCGGATTGTGTTGATCCTTTAGGAGAACGATTCATGGGTTTTTTTTGATGTGTAAGAGTCATCCCCACCTCAATATGAGGCATGGTGTGGCCGATAGCACTCAAAGGGTCTCTCTTTGGTTTAAAATGGACACAATTTTAAGTGAAAACAACAACTGACATATGGAAATCTGACCAAACGCATTCAGATTGTGTTTATATTTTATAATAAAGATACATGGGTCCTTGGTGACATGTAAGAGTCATCCCCGCCTCAATATGAGGCATGGTGTGGCCATTATCACTCAATGAGTCTCTCTTTGGTTTAAAATGGACATAATTTTAAGTGAAAACAATAACTGACCTACAGAAATCTGACCAAACCCATTCGGATTGTGTTTATCCTTTAAGAGAATGATCCAAAAATCATTTTTGACGTGTATGATTCATCCCCTCCTCAATTTGAGGCACAGTGTGGACGGTATCACTCAAAGGGTCTCTCTTTTGTTTAGAATGGACACAATTTTAACTGAAAACAACAACTGACCTATGAAAATCTGACCAAACGCATTCAGATTTCCTTGACATTTCATAATAACGATCCAAGGGTCCTTGGTGATGTGTAATAGTTAATCCTTCCTCAATCTGAGGCACAGTGTGGCTGCTACCACTCAATGAGTCTCTCTTTTGTTTAAAATGGACACAATTTTAATTGAAAACAACAATTGACCTACGGAAATCTGACCAAACCCATTCGTATTGTGTTGATCCTTTAGGATAACGATAAAAGAGTCCTTTTTGATGTGTATGATTCATCTCTGCCTCAATTTGTGGCATGTTGTGTCCGGTACCACTCAAAGGTTCTCTATTTTGTTTAAAATGGACACAATTTTAAGTGAAAACAACAACTGACCTACGGAAATCTGACCAGATGCATTCGGATTATGTTGATCCTTTAGGAGAATGATCCACGAATCCTTTGTGACGTGTACAAGTCAACCACACCTCAATCCGAGGCACGGTGTGGCCGGTATCACTCAAAGGGTCTCTATTTTCTTAAAATGGACACAATTTTAAGTGAAAACAGCAACTGACCTACGGAAATCCGACCAAACCCATTCGGATTGTGTCACGCCTATCATCTTTAAATGAGTTTTTATTTATTTTTCTCTACTTCGGGTAGTAAGGGGTTATGACCGACTTAAAATTTGAGGTTTTTATTTAAAAACTCTTGTAATAGTCTTGATTGCGTCCAGCGCATCGCGGTCGAAGCCGTGCAACCTCGCTCTGGTCGTTGTGCGACCCTGCCCGATTAACCGCACTGCCTGCTCGGTGCACTATTAATTAATTAATTATCAAAGTAATTAATTTAAATGGTTAATAAAAGATTTAAATTTAAAGGTGTTAAAGATGATAATTTTATTATGTTTATTACTTTTATCATCTGTTTTCGGTTAAAAATTTTATGGGCCGCGCGGAGTAACTGCGTAGTTTCTCGACTCTTTAAAAATAAAGTTGATCAAATGAAGTTTAAACAATTATTTTAATGATAATGAATATAGTTATTATTATTATTATTATTATTATCATTATCATTATTATTATAGTTGTTGTAAGTTTTATTTTATTAACACCAATTTATAATTATAAATACTTTTTAAGTTTTAGATTTTTAGTTTTATTATTATTGTTTTTATTTTACTTTATTTTATTTTTCTTCCCCTTTTCATTATTATTTTCTTTTTTTTTCTTTCTTCCTTTTCTTTCACTTTTCTTTATTTCCCTCTTCCTCTCTTCCTCTCTTCCCCTCTCTCTCCCGTCGCACATCTCCCCTAACCCTAGCACCGCATTTTTTTTCCCAGGCTCGTCGCGCCTATCCCCTCCTTCATCCCTCGACCCGTCACACCAACTCCCACTGGTACCCCATTGCTCAACACCCCCCATCACCCCTCACGTCGTCGCCCTGCCCTGTGCCTTGAAGTCCGGCCTCCCCTATCTCTCCCTCTCTTCTTCCCCGTCGGACCCCCCACCTGGTTCGCGCATGCTTCCATCGTTTGGCCGCATCCCTCTCCAGCTTGATCGCCACCACCATCTCTTTAGTTGCGCCTCCTGGCCGACCTGATGGTACCTCTCGGCAAGAAGCTCTGGCGAACCACCTGCGCACCGCCCCGAACACACCCTTGGCCGAGCACATTCCGACTGACGCCTCTACTTCTTCACCTTCCTCCGTGCTCAGTGGGTTCCGGCCAGCCCCTCCTACGCAACTCATGCACTCCCTTCAATGGACAGATGCCATCGTAGAACTTCCCTCCTGACGGGCTGCTTTCCTGTTGTCAACGGTGTCGACTCCCCTTCTAGTGAGACCCGAGCTGGCGCAAAGCTCCCTACCGACACAACTTGGTTCTGGCGCGGCTACCTCGCGCGCCTCTCCTGCTGGCCACACAGTGGTCCGGTGCACTGCTCCATTTTGTTGGACACCTCCCAGCTTGTTGCCGCACAACCACAACCCCCCTAAGGCCGGTGGGTTTTTTCCTTCCATCCGGCGAAGCCCCGGTCCAGCAACCGCTACCCCCCTCGGTTAAGTCTTTCTTCTTCTTTTTTCAGCAGGTGTATGTTCTTATTTTGGGGTTTTAATTTGAATTTAGTTTTGTTCGAATTCATGATTTTGGGTTTTTGTTAGGTTCATTGTGGTGCAAACGGAACACGATTGAGGTTACGCGCTCTAATTTTAAGATTTCATATCAATTTTGAGGTTTTCCACACACAGGTAGGTGGTTCCCCGTCTAATTGTCATCTAATAAATTAATTTGAAATGATTAATTTGCTTCGCATATTACTTAATTAATTATTGTTGTGTGAAATTGGTTTTATTTGAAGACTGATTTTCATTGATATTGTTTAGTAAATTGTTCATATTATTGGGTGTTTTCTGCTAAGAACTCTATTCATAACATTTGAATTGTGATGTTATCTTTTTAAACCATGCAAATGGTGAGAACTGTTTTTTTTCTGACATGGCATCGGGTGTGTTTGGTTATAAAATTTGTTTTTGCTTGAGTTTAGTGGCTAACGCTAAAAGATTTCTTATAAATTGTTTTATATGATTTTATTTTTGGCTTGTTAAATTATGGGGTTTATGCAATTGTGTTTTCCATATGGTTTATGGGTTTTCCATCAAACCTTTTGGTGGTGCAAGTTACACTTTAAAACTTTATTTGAGTGCGTGTGATGTTGGAATGCGTTTGAATTTATAACTGGTTATTCTAGTGTGTGACAAAGCCTTGTAACACACTTTTACTACTACTTTATATTTTTTTTAGCGGTGTATTAAATTATAAAAATGGTGTAAAATGCTTTTGAAAAACGTTTTAGCATGTGTCTTATTTTAAAATGTCGTTTATGTGTGTAAGTGGTGGGTGGTTTAATGATAAACGTTTTTCTTATTGTGCAGATGGTTTGACCAAGTACGTAACCTATACAGATTGAGTTTTGAAAACACTTTTTGTGTGTGTATGGTTTTAAAAGAGGGTTTGAGTGTGTAATGGTGATTATGTGTGTGTAAATATCCTGTATGGATTTTATTCATGAGTGTGACATGTGACATGAACTTGAAATTTATTTGAGCATAAACCGGGAAGCCCAGGTAGCTAGGAGGGTATACTAGACTAGTGGGCTAGTGTTCCGGAGGTGACTCGACCCGGTTTCACTGGCAGGACTGAAGATTGCAACACTAACTAAACATATGCATTTCTGAGGGTTGTGGCGTTCTAATCCACGTTTTTTGAGGGTCGTGGCCTTCTAAGCCACGTTTTCTGAGGGTCGTGGCTTCTAAGCCACGTTTCACCGAGACACGAAGATCTAGAGACCAAAGTTAGCTGATACCCATGCGTCCTATCCTATATTAGTGCTCATTGGTTACTTTGCGCTCGTCGGTGTGACATTTTGGTTATTTTAAAAAAAATAAGGGTGCGTGTGTTTTAACTGAAGTTGTTCCATTTGAAACTGTTTTCTTAAATTCCATTTTCTTTTAAACTGTTCAAGATTTTATTTCTTTTCTTTAGTTAATATTGAAAATGTATTTGTCATTTAATGATTATGCGTGGAACATTTTTATTGGGTGACGTCCTACTGGGCTCTTTGCTCACACCCTACATACACCTTTGGGTGTATGTAGGCCTTATTCTCTGTGTATTCCAGGTTGAGGCATCGTGCTCAGTGATGGTGGTTGGTCGTTGGTGGTCTTCTCATGCAGGTTAACGTTTGTGATGTGTGGATGTCGCACTGCTCCTTTTTCTCAGAGTTTTTGAGTATGGGTTTTAGTTTCTGCTGTCGTCCTTTCTTTTTAATTATTGGTTCGAATAGTAGACTTTAAACCTGTTCATAGTTTAAAGGAACGTTTGGTTGTCCATTTATAATTACATTTTATCTATCTGGTTAGTTGTTTTTCTGTCTTTTATTTCGGGTAAAATCATTCTCATGTGTTAGTTTTGATACTCGGGCACTTGTGTCAACCTGTGGGGATCGGGAACGCCCTTTGGGCCTTGCCGCAGACCGGGTCGGGCGCCGGGTCGGATGGCGACCTGGCCTGGTTCGTGACAGATTGTGTTGATCCTTTAGGAGAAAGATCCATGGGTCCTTTGAGATGTGTAAGAGTCATCCCCGCCTCAATCCGAGGCACGGTGTGTTTAATATCACTCAAAGGGTCTCTATTTTGTTTAAAATGGACACAATTTTAAGTGAAAACAACAACTGACCTACGGAAATCTGACCAAACTCATTTGGATTGTGTTGATCCTTTAGTATAACGATCCATTGGTCCTTTTTGATGTATACGATTCAACCCTGCCTCAATACTAGGCACTGTGTGGCCGGTATCACTCAAAGGGTCTCTATTTTGTTTAAAATGGACACAATTTTAAGTGAAAACAACAACTAACCTATAGAAATCTGACCAAACCCATTCAGATTGTGTTGATCCTTTAGTATAATGATACACGGGTCCTTTTTGAGAGTCATCCCTACCTCAATCCGAGGCACGGTGTGGCCGGTATCACTCAAAGGGTCTCTATTTTGTTTAAAATGTACACAATTTTAAGTGAAAACAACAACTGACCTATATAAATACAACCAAACGCATTCGGATTGTGTTGATCCTTTAGGTAAATGATCCAAGGGTCCTTTGTGATGTGTATGAGTCAACTCTTCCTCAATCTGAGGCACGGTGTGACCGCTATCACTCAAAGGGTCTCTCTTTTGTTTAAAATGGACATGATTTTAATTGAAAACAACAACTGACCTATGAAAATCCAACCAAACAAATTCGTATTGCCTTGATATTTTATAATAATTATCCAAGGGTCCTTGGTGACGTGTACGAGTCAACCCCGCCTCAATCTGAGGCACGGTGTCGCCAGTACCACTCAAATGGTCTCTATTTTGTTTAAAATGTACACAATTTTAAGTGAAAACAACAACTGACCTACAAAAATGTGAACAAACCCATTTGGATTGAATGATACTTTAGGATAACGATCCACGGGTATTTTGTGACATGAAAAAGTAATCTCCACCTCAATCTGAGGCACGGTGTGGCCAGTACCACTCAAAGGGTCTCTATTTTGTTTAAAATGGACACAATTTTAAGTGAAAACAACAAATGACCTATGGAAATCCGACCAAACGCATTTGTATTGTGTTGATACTTTAGAAGAAAGATCCATCGGTCCTTTTTGACGTGTAAAAGTCAACCCTGTCTCAATCTGAGGCATGGTGTGGCCGGTATCACTCAAAGGGTCTCAATTTTGTTTAAAATCGACACAATTTTAAGTGAAAACCACAACTGACCTACAGAAATCTGAACAAACCCATTTGGATTATGTTAATCCTTTATTAGAACTATCCACGGGTCCTTTTAGACATGTATGAGTCATTCCCACCTCAATCCAAGGCACGGTGTGGCCGGTATCACTCAAAGGGTCTCTATTTTGTTTAAAATGGACACAATTTTAACTGAAAACAACAACTAACCTACGGAAATCTGACCAAAATCATTCATATTGTGTTGATCCTTTAGGAGAACTATCCATGGGTCATTGTTGACATGTAAGAGTCAACCCCGCCTTAATCTGAGGCACGGTGCGGCTAGTATCACTCAAAGGGTCTCTATTTTGTTTAAAATGGACACAATTTTAAGTGAAAACAACAACTGGCCTACGGAAATCTGACCAAACCCATTCGTATTGTGTTGATACTTTAGTATAATGATCCATGGGTCATTTGTGACATTTATGAGTCATTCCCACCTCAATCTGAGGCACGGTGTGGTCGGTATCACTCAAAGGGTCTCTATTTTGTTTAAAATGTACACAATTTTAAGTGAAAACAACAACTGACCTATAGAAATCTGATCAAACACATTTGTATTGTGTTTATTATTTATTAGAATGATCCAATAGTCTTTTTTGATGTGTAAGAGTCAACCACGTCTCAATCCGAGGCACAGCGTGACCGCTATCACTCAAAGGGTCTCTCTTTAGTTTAAAATGGACACAATTTTAATTGAAAACAACAACTAGCCTATGAAAATCAGACCAAACGCATTCAGATTGAAATGATATTTTATAAGAATTATACAAGGATACTTGGTGACGTGTATGAGTAAACCCTGCCTCAATTAGAGGCACGGTGTGGCCGGTACCACTCAAAGGGTCACTATTTTGTTTAAAATGTACACAATTTTAAATGAAAACAACAACTGATCTAAGGAAATCCAACCAAACACATTATGATTGTATTGATCCTTTAGTATAACGATAAAAGGGTCCTTTTTGATATGTATTAGTCATCCTCGCTTCAATATGAGGCATGGTGTGGCCGGTAGCACTCAAAGATTGTCTCTTTGGTTTAAAATGGACACAATTTTAAGTGAAAACAACAACAGACATACAGAAATCTGACCAAACACATTTGGAATGTCTTGATATTTTATAAGAATGATCAATGGGTCATTTTTGATGTGTATGAGTCAACCCCGCATCAATCCAAGATACAGTGGTCTCTATTTTGTTTAAAATTGACACAATTTTAAGTGAAAACAACAACTGACCTACGGAAATATGAACAAACGCATTCGTATTGTGTTTATCCTTTATTAGAATGATCCAAGGGTAATTTTTGACGTGTATGATTCATCCCCGTCTCAATCTGAGGCACGGTGTGGCCGTTACCACTCAAAGGCTCTCTATTTTGTTTAAAATGGACACAATTTTAAGTGAAAACAACAACTGACCTACAGAAATCTGACCAAACACATTCAGATTGTGTTGATCCTTTAGTAGAACAATTCAATGGTCCTTTTTGATGTGTATGAGTAAACCCCGCATCAATATAAGGCACCGTGTGACCAGTATCACTCAATGGGTCTCTATTTTGTTTAAAATGGACACAATTTTAAGTGAAAACAACAACTGACCAACAGAAACCCAACAAAACCCATTTGGATTGTGTTGATCCTTTTAGAGAATGATACACAAGTCCTTTGTGACATGTACGAGTCATCCCTGCCTCAATTCAAGGCACAATGTGGCCGATATCACTCAAAGGGTCTCTATTTTGTTTAAAATGGACACAATTTTAAGTGAAAACAACAACTGACCTACGTAAATCCTTCCAAACGCATTCAGATTGTGTTGTTCCATTTGGAGAATTATCTAAGAGTACTTGTTGACGTGTAGAAGTCAACACTGCCTCAATCTGAGGCATGTTGTGCCCACTATCACTCAAAGGGTCTCTCTTTTGTTTAAAATGGACACAATTTTAATTGAAAACAACAACTGACTTATGAAAATCTGACCAAACGCATTCAGATTGCCTTGATCTTTTATAAGAATGATCCAAGAGTCCTTGGTGATGTGTACGAGTCAACCCCTCCTTAATCTGAGGCACGGTGTGGCCGGTACCACTCAAAGGGTCTCTATTTTGATTAAAATGTACACAATTTTAAGTGAAAACAACAACTGACTTACGGAAATCTGACCAAATGCATTTGGATTGTGTTGATCCTTTAGGAGAGTGATCCACGGGTCCTTTGTGATGTGTATGAGTCAACCCCGCCTGAATCCGAGGCACGGTGTGACTGCTATCACTCAAAGGGTCTCTCTTTTGTTTAAAATGGACACAATTGTAAGTGAAAACAACAACTGACCTACAGAAATCTGACCAAACACATTCATATTGTGTTGATCTTTTAGGAGAATGATCCACGGGTCCTTTGTGACATGTACGATTCATACTTGCCTCAATCTAAGGCACAGTGTGGCTGGTAGCACTCAAAGAGTCTCTCTTTGGTTTAAAATGGACACAATTTTAAGTGAAAACAACAACTGACCTAGGGAAATCTGACCAAACACATTCGTATTGTGTTTATGTTTTATAATAATGATGCATGGTTCATTTGTGACGTGTACGAGTCAACCCCACCAACCCCCTGGACCGGCCCCCACCCCCCTGAACACCAACCCACCCCCTGGACACCCACCACCCCTCTGGACACCCCCACCCCCTGTAAAGCCACCCCGACACCCTGGACACCAGCCCACCCCCTGGAAAGCCCCCCCAGACACCCCCATCCCCCCGGAAACCCCCTAACCCCCCTTGGATAGCCACCCCAAACCCTTGAACAGCCCCCCAACCCCCTGAATTCTGAATTGAATTCTTTATGTACTTAATTAACTTATTAAATATGTGTTAATGGTGTACGAGTGTACTTGTTGTATGGGTATACTTGGTCTAATTAGCTTATGATTTATGTGTTAATTTTGTATGGGTATACTTGATCTAATTAGATTTTTGAGATGCTGAATTGTTTTGCAGGTGTTCGGGTGTGCCGCTGCAGATTTTTTCGTAGCAGCAGACAGGGCATTTATCAGCGCTTTTTTAGCACTGATAAAAGGAGCTTTTATCAGCGCTAAAAAAGCGCTGATAAACTACACCTTTATCAGCGCTAAAGAAGTGATGATAAAGGATTATTTTATCAGTGCTAAAGGAGCGCTGATAAAACACGCATTTGTCATCACTCTTTTAGCGCTGATAAAGGGTTGATTTATCAACGCTCGTTTAGTGCTGATAAAGTCCACCTTTATCAGAGCCTTTTTAGCACTAATAAAGGTTTCATTTATCAGCACTTTTTTAGTACTGATAAAAGCTCCATTTATCAGTGCTGATAAAGGGTACCCCCTTTATCAGCGCCGAGCTTTACAGAACTTTTTTAGCGCTGATAAAGCTCATTTTGAGCGCTGATAAAGACCATTTTTTTAGTAGTGAAAGTTCCCAGAAAAACATCAAAATAGATATTATGCTCCTCCTTTGTCTTAGGTTATACTAATATATCATCAAAAAATACCACCACAATGGAGTCAATATGCTGATGGGATTTCCATTTCATCAAGGTCATAAAGACTTTAAATAAATTAGTGAGACTAAAACCCAAACTAATGGTACTCAAAATACCTATATCTTCTTTGGAAGGTGGTCTTAGAAATATACACATACTTCACCCTAAACTAACGGTACTATGATTTCATGTCAATCTTTGAAAACCATCAGGAACCCCAAATATTATCAAACAAATCCTTGATCTAAGGCATGAAATACATATTCTAGATCATTACTATATTGAGATTGTAATATTCAATGTAAATATAAAGTCTTACAACCACCTTATTTATTAATATAACTAAAAATTCCCATAGTGACATGATTGGGTGAATAATTCCTTTGCTCTCAATATCTTTTAACTAAACCTTTAAGTCACTCAACTTAGTAGGGAATATTAGGAAAGATAACAAGGAGATAAGAAACGTCTAGGAGAGTATATTAATGGTGAAATGTAACTCCTTATAGGGTGAAAACCCTATAAATCATCAAGGAATACCTCAGGGTACCTATCAACAATTAATATAAGTTTTACACATAAGCCCCATTCAATAACATCGTGAATTATCCAAGAAATCTAACATGAAAGAAACTATACCACTTGCATCATTGGACCTTCCCTACCAGACCTTAGAACCCACTCATCTTGGAATACATGAGTGTTCTCATTAAGTGAGAGGAATAGAACCTTCAAATGGTAGTAGTCGATCTGATATTTAACACTTATCATCCAATCCATGTTGAAGATAATGTTGAAGATGCCCATGTCCAGAACTAAGAAATATCAAATAACATCAACATGGAACTCAGAGAATTTAAAACCCAACTCTATCCTCTTTCCCAATCGAGTGGATAGATCCCTTATATATGATATTAACTTAGATCACAATCCCAAACAATCAATTATCTTTCACAAGATGAATGAATGGGATGCACCTATATTAAATATGGCCAAATCTATAGATGAAGCAATAAAAAAGATACGTCTTATTATTGTTGTACCTACCTCCAACACATTTTTCTTATTCTCAATTGGATATAAGCACCTAGATTCGGGCCCTCACTAAGGCTTCATGGTAGTGTAAGATTCTCCTTTCACTTGGTACTGAGATATCATCAACTTTAAAGTATTTGAAATCACCTGGGACCCTATAGTGTGAGAAGAACCCACTTTACTTCCATGATGAGGGTCCCTACAATATCACTGATGATGTCCCAGGTGAAAACACCAGTGTAAAGTCCTCGAAGATTCTTAGAAGTTCTTATTGTCATTATCCAACTTCCTATACTGGTATAACACAACATGATTCTTCCCCAAGTAATTCATTAAGAGTATGGTTAAAGTAATGATGAATTATCATGCTACTTCTCCATTTTTATTCCTCATGCATCCTATTTTTTCTATAAGAATAACTTTTTATCCTACCAATGACATAAGGGGAACAACTCACAACATTTAACCTTGCTATATCTGTCGTATCTATAGCTAAATTTTCTAAAAAAATCATATGTGAGAATGTTTAAAATAATAATCCTAGAATTGATTTATATATTTAATACTATCTCAAAACAACTCACATTCATGTAGTCATTCAAAAAGAGCTCTGGTGAGAGGTTCATTAACTCAATAAAATGAGTAGAATACTCTATTATGGGGTAGTCCCATTGGTCAAGGTCATTAATACCCTAGCCTTCCCCACTCCTAGAGTCTCTGGGTAAATTTTTGGATTAAACATCTCCTTGAACTTAGTCCAAGTGAGACTTTATTGAAGCTTTTCCAGCACTGTCAAGTCCCAGCATCATTGGCCTATCCCTTCTAGAATATAGGTCACAAATACCACCATTGATTTCTCTAGTGTTTGTAGAAAATGGAATATACATTTGATCCTTTATAACCATTATTCTTGTTCTTGAGGCCCTTGGTCACCCCAAAAAGAAGGTGTATTTTTCTTCAAGAACTCCTAGTCATGATCCATTGACTAGACTTACCCTGGTTCACCACCTTTCCCCATAAAATGAATAGTTCTATTTGTTGATTCAATGGGATGGTAGTTCATGGGAGTATTGGATGGTAAATTTTTCTTTGTGCCTATATCCCTTTGATTCTTTGAGGTACTTTTGGGTGGCATGATTTAAACACATTATAGATAGAAACCCAATAAATAGTCAATTAATTTTCAATGAAAACATCAGCAAATAAAAAAAACTTAATCCAAACATATATAGGCTATAAACTAATCTCAATCCCATCAAATAAAAAATATTAAGAATTAAACTAAAACAACATCCCAAACAACCCTTGTTACTCATGGTCCAGTAAGAAGAAGAGCTGGAAAAAAACTCCCCCCACACTCTACACTCAATCCTTGATGACCCTACTCCATGATACCACACTACCCAAATACAAGAGGGGATTCTGATACCATTTTTTATTAAATCAACCTAGTTCAACATGCCACATCACATGGGTCAACCTATTATAAGACCCAAGGCACATTCCTGATCTCCCCTGGCAGGAAACTAGTGTAAGGGTATTAATACTACTTAGTGGGAAATATCTCACCCTTATAATTCAAGAAAAATGTCAAGGATTCAATATGAAAATCCAGTATGACCCATCCATAGATTGAACGTCTACATCATCAAGAAAATAGATATAATATTATAAAACATACCAAATGGAGTATAAAAATCACCAACATAATAATACACCATAACCATAATACAAAATGTAACTAAAGTAGTAATGCATAAACATCACATAAAAAGACATGAGAGTCCAAGTATATCCCCAACCAAGTTGTCCAATACATAAAAAATCCCAAAATATCAAAAGTAAGAGATCCCAAAAAAAATATTCATGGTCATTTTGTCTCCACATGACCCTTGGAAACCACCAGACTCATACCACAAAAGAAGACATAAAATCAAGAAGCCTTATTATGAGAAGCGGCCTTGTTACATTTAACTATGTCAGAAAAAATCAAATCTATATACACCTAAAGGAATGTTTAGGGTGTGAGTAAAATCCCAGTAGGATTCCACCATGAATCTACATATCAATTTTCAAAATGAAAACCATTTTTTCTTATTTGGAAATAATATTTTGCAAACCATTTCCTTGAAAACAATTTTATAAATCTTTTGGTATCAATAGGTGATTCATGGAAATCATTAAATAAAAGGTTTAATCAAAAAATATAATTTATATAATAAAGACACAACCAACATGATTATAATCAAACAATCCATGGGCATGATAAAAAATAAATTCCTAACAAGATCAAAGTATATGTAGAACATGGGGGATCTCTGGAATATAAGAAATAAGTGTCTTAGACTCAATCATAGAACTGTAGTAGTCATATGTGATACTAAACAAGTAATATAGCCATGGGTTTCCTAAGGACTCTCTGGAAACAACCCCTAACAAGCTCATTCCTAAGTCATAGGCAACACCCGTCCTAAAACTACAGACCCAAGGTCACCTGTGTGCAACCCATAATCACATTCACACAAAAAATTAAGCCCATATTTTATAAAGAAAGTTTCATTCTAATTTACATTTCAAAATACCTTTGAAATCATATTTTAAAGCAATTTTTTCATGAAAACATTTTTATCAAATGTTTTATAGTCATAAAACAGATTTTAAAAATAAATCTAAGAGATATCATCATTTCCCATGTCAAGACACACATAATAATAAATAAGTATATATATATATATAATAAATTTTAACAATTTAAATAAAGCATAATACATCCATAAAGCCAAATGAATACACAGCAATGAAGGTATTCAAAAGGAAAACTCTGGATATATATGACACATACCTCAAGAGTGATGGATTGTCATCGCCTTCATAAAAGATTACCAAGGATGAAGAGAAGGGACCCTATTGAATGTAAAATATAATGAATCACATGAAAATCATAACCCAAATCTTTTTTTACCCCCTATCACCATTAGGGAAATATTTAAAAAATTTAAAATAGAAGAACATATATGAAGAAGAATGAGAAGAAAGAAGAAGGAAGAATAGGAAAACTAAGAAGAAATGACACTAACCTTGAAGGAATCCACCAAATCTAATGAGAAATCCCCCCGAAATCAAAGGAGGAGGTGTTCTATGACTGAGAGAGACCTCTTTTGAATGAGGGGAGAATTAAGGGAGGAGGGAGTTCAAAAACCGATAGGGGTATAAGGGTAATTTTTTTTAACAAAACATGGCACAATTTGGCTGCATGGTTTTCTAAACGGAACACCTATCATGTTGGGCTACCCTAATGCATGATTACATGGATTATCCTGTATGATTTGGATAACTGTACCAAGATTGTGAAAAAATGTTCTAAAATACCTCACCTCATTTTCTTTATCTGTAATATGGTTACCACTAACCATGCACACATCTTCTTTCTTTGAAATTCATGTTTTTGGCCTCTAACTCCCAGGAACACTAAAAATGTATGAAACCAAATAAAAATTTAAATAAAATGCATACCAGTAACTCAATGGGTGTCACAAGAAGGGCCTCATGAATCATATATAAAATTTTTGAAAATTCAGGTATCATTCAGGTGTTTTATAAATATTAAATATATTTAAATTTCAAAGGTGAGCCTGTTACAAGTAGTGGGATTAGGGAGACACACTAGACCTTATCACTGACCCAATTGGGATCTTGATGGGGGTCAGTCTTGTATGGGTGGTATCAGAGTTGGTATATATTAGGGATATAGTTTGATGTATGAATATGTAAGTTTTTGGTTTGAGAATCTAGGGAAACAATGTTAGGTGTATTTGAGTTCATTTTTTCAGTCCAGGGATGCTTGTGATTGTGTGTGGGGCCTAATACATTTCTAGACAAGGGATTTTATTATTTTGTGATTTTTTTAGTACTTATATGATCATTTTTATGGCATGGTTAGGTGGGTAAATTCATCACATAATTATTAAATCATGTTTGGTGTACATACTAACTTGTGATAAGGGAAATATTTTGGGATGAACAATTGAGTAATTCTAGTCATATCTACAAAAAATATTTCTTTTTTCATTAGAAATTAATAAAAAATTATAAACTGTGTTTCAATGTGATATATCACAATAAAAAAATTATATATGAAGTCATGTGATCAGAATGATCAGTTTATCACTCATTGTCATGCCGCCATTAATTGAACATAACAATAACAAGTAGATAGCCTAGGAACCTGTGTTCAAGGGACCTACACCTTCTACCATTCCTATGATTAAGAATATTATAGAGGTAAGATAACTCATGTTAATGAGATGTTTTATGATTTTTAGAAATTTATACTTCCAACGTGTAGGGGGCCTTATGCCAGGAGGGAGATCCTAGAATGGATGATATCGGATGGGTTTTCCCTAGTAAGGCCCTCAGTGCCACATTAATTCTTTTCATTATGAGCTTCTTTCACAATTGGTGGGTAAGTGTTGATTTGTGATAATTTTAGATTTGGAGCTGAGTAGCTTAACCTTGAATTAGAGCATCAAATTTCTTTGAGAATCTTTAGTACCTGGTTTTGATTGGGGATAGACTTCATCTGTTGTATGGTTTTTAATTCATTGCTTGAAAAACATAGAGCATACCTCTTCATTTGTCTCCATGACTAGTTTTCCTTAAGGCACTGAGTTGAGGGTTTCTAAGGACTCAAAGCTATGAGTAAAGATCATTATATGAAATCCAGATAATGATAATACATCTTGACTTATTTTAAGGCTCCATGGTGAGTGGTTTGAATTAAGGTCACCTAAATGGAGTATGGATCAATGGGGGAATATTTTCAGGTTACGACAAGTCTAATTTATCTAAATCTTAAGAATACCATTATTATTCTTAATTATAGTATACGAAGTTGAGAATGAGATAAAATATTTTGACATGCTTGTTAAGGGAGAGTCATGGGCAAAGGATGATTGGATGAGAAGCGTCATCGGTCTTATTTGTGGAGACATTAGATTTATAATGGGATAATATATAGTGGACATTAGATCAGTGTATTAATGGATGTCCCAGAGTTAGAGAACAAGATAGAGACTAGTCACACACTATGGATAACCAGGATCTAGTAGAATCAAACATCATTTAAAATACATGTTATGCATTTCCTTGTAGGATCTTATAGCAATATAGAATTTGTATCACACTTGTTTTTGTAGTGATGGTGATTTATTATGTTGTAATAGAGGTTCTATTGGATACTAATCTTAAATGGTAGGAATATGTGTTTTGTTTCATTTGTGGTTAATGTCGCATGACATTATGGATGTTATCGTGGGGTTTGAAGTAAACAAGTCGAGTTATTTGGTTGTGAATGGGACCACCCACTTCATACATGATGGTATGGGTCGTTGAAAGATTATTTGCTCTTTGAGAATGAAGGTTTGAGAACATGCAAGTGTGATATAGTAGTGTAAAGTTGTTCTCACTAGTTACGTGTCCATTTAAACCACCACCACAAAAAAGGGTTTTCGTAGCGCTACCCTTTAACAACGATAAAAAAGCACTGATAAAGGGGGTACCTTTATCAGCACTAAAAAAAGCGTTGTTAAAAATACTCCTTTATGAGTGCTTTTTTAGCGTTGTTAAGGAGACCCCCTTTATTAGCATTTTTTAGTAGTGCCGATAAAGTGAGGTCGTTATCATCATTTTTTTACTAGATCTAATGAAAGGTATATTTCAACAAATATGTATTTCATGAAAAATAATATATTGATATGTAAATATGTTTATATTGTTATAAATATAATATATTTTTTAGATATGTTTTAAATAAGTATAAATAGACATTTACACTTAATATATAAAATATCTTGTAAAAATGGCTTATAAAATATCTTTAAAAATTATTATTAATAAATAATTTGCTAATTATTATCGAGTAATAGTCATTTAATAACAATTTGAAGAAAAAAAATCAAAAAATTAATAGAAGATCTAAAATAAGTTGAAAACGTAACTCAAACTTCAAACGACCCTAACTTTTGATCCGCGTGTCTGTTTGGGCTCTACCACATATCAAATCAAAGCTTGCGGCGAGCTCTATGCTCTAATTTCTTGGGATAAACCCTTTGTCACATTTTTCAAGGCTAAAAAGGTCCAGAAAGCCTCCAAAACTGAGTTTTTAGTCGGGGTATCACAGTTTTTTAACATTCGATGGAATTTTAGCCTCGTTTAAGGGGTTCTTTTGCCCTTTTTCAGTGGGAAGTGAATTTTTTATGAGTGATTACATTGATATTGATATCATGACTTATCATTTTTCACAATGTATTGTTATTTACAATCAAATATATAACAATATATACATATTTTTTATATATTCACACATAAAAATTTAATTCTATAAATAAATAGTTAAACATATTTACAGTTAAAATATATTTTCAAAATATAAGTCTTATTTGAATAAAAATTAATATCCATTTTACTTAAAATATAAATATATGAATTTTTATATACATATATAATATGTGTGTGTGTATTTGTCTGTGTTTGTATTAACAAACTGATATATATTATCTATATATTCTAACATAAATATATACATATTAATATATAAAAATTGTAAATATATATAAATATGTATAATTATACTTATAGATACACATGTATATAATATATATGTGTGTGTATAAAGAGATTTGAAGAGGCGATTGTTTATGAATACATCCACCTCAATTGATGACAATGAATGAATATAAAGAGATTGGAAGGTATATTATCCTTGGAACATGTGATATGAGAGCATTATTAACCTAAAACCATTTTAGCAGGTGAGTTAGGAAAACTACAAAATTTATATACATGATGTAAATCATTTAGTTTGACGTAAGAGTTGCTGAAAATTTCCTCCAGCTGATGCAGAAAAGGGAAGAGATAAGATTTTCCTTATAATAATGATTTTGAACAATTTATATGAATGATTAAATTTCTTTTAGCAATACATTTCATTGAGTAAAGCAATCACAATATGGAACTACCCATCGTTTCACCGTCACCCCCACCATCGCTCGGTGCTTGTCGCAGTATCACCCGCCAACGCCGCATCACGTGGTCACCGCTCAATGCACCGACTGCTGCCTGCCACACCTTCCCTGGACCTGTTGAACCGCCCGCCCACTCATCACGACACCTGTTTCCCGCCTGGCACCCATCACTCGGTCACTGTCACTTTTTAAATGCTGGATCTGAGATCTCTGTGACCACATATAAAGACTGTTGCTTTAGGATTACGTGGCCACCAAGGTGAACCAAATTTTATCTTTTGATGACATCTTGGAGCTCCACGAAGTTTAGCGAACAGAAGGCTCAAAAATGAAATTTCTAGAAGGGTTCGCTAAGGCAAGCAATTGAAGTCAAAAGGGTTCCAAATCGAGCCACCTCTATTAAAGATAAAGTTCTATGTAATTGGGACGACTGGATGGGCACTCCTATAAAAGGAAGTGGGGATTGACCTGAACAGTGTACGGTGGATATACACAGTACCCTAATTGAGAACAGTGAATCATAAAAGTACACATTGGATTTGAAATTGCACAGTGATTCTGATCAAATTAGTGAATTAAAAAGCATTAATCTTCTATAATGTTTTCTTACCGACAGATTTGTTAGTGGAATGTAATTCTGGTGCTTCGGGTGAATATAATAAAAGTAGTGGTTTTTCTGTTATGCAAGTTGGACTCACCGTCCAACGCACTTTAATCCCTTTTGTTTTTCCATGCTTTATGTACTTCCGTTGGATATATTTTTGTTGCTTTGAATGTGTGCGTGGTTTTGCTTTTCCTGATTTATGTGCCAGGTACCAGCATTGTGAAGTGAATAGGGTGTAAAGAGTTCCTATCTTCTATACACCTATTCGAGAGAGGGAACATATGAAGTTCTCATTTTGTAACATCATGTTATTTATTTTTATGTGTTTTGATCCATTGATTTGATTACTCAATGATTGAGTATCTTCGCAGGTTGTTTCTGGAGTTTTTCCGGACTTTTTTGAAAGTTTTTGGGCTTGTGCACGGTTTGTGTACAGTTTAAGTATGATTTGACAAAGTGTGTAGTCTGAACAGTAGGGGGTTGCATAGTTGGCGTACCGTTTGACAAAGTGTGCAGCCAAACCGTACAACACTTCCAGTCACTATGTTCTGGGTGCACGGTTTGCGCATGGTTAGGGCAAACCGTGCGAACGATAATTAAAGTTACAAAAATTTTAATTTATGACCTTAAACCACCCTAATTAACCCTAAACTCCTCCCACTTGATCCTAAATCGATTCTCCAGCTTTTGGGAGACCTCTAGACCCATTTTGGTTTCCCAAACCTCATCTCGTGTTGGATCAAAGCACCAATCGAAGTGGTGATCATCTTCCGGTGAGTTCTTTTCTTCTTGATCTAGGATCTACATTCTCCTCTTTATTTCTTCTTCATAAAGGCCATGAAAGCCTTGAGTTTTGTTGGATTATGATTGATTAATGTGGAATTCACTACTGGAAATATGATCTATACCAACGGTTTTGGGCAAATCGTTGGTATAGTTCACTAATTTGGACATATACCAACGGTTTGGCCAAAACCATTGGTATAGGTCACTTATATGGATCTATACCAACGGTTTGTCCAAAACCGTTGGTATAGGTCCCAAAATCAAAGAACTTATACCAACGGTTCTCAAAACCGTTGGTATAGGTCAACCGTTGGTATATGTACATGTATTTTTAATGGAATTTTCTTACGGAGAACATTAAATAAATCAAAATTTAAAATATTTATGATAATAAATATATATATTTATGAAATTATGCTCACAAAAATCATGTTAGGTTAGTGGTTAGGTCGGTCAATCATAAATGGGAGGTCCTAGGATCAAATCCCACTGAATGTTTCTTTTTTGAAATACATATACCAACGGTTTTATGGAACCGTTTGTATAGATTTCCATATTACTTATACCAACAGTTTTGAAAACCATTGGTATAGGTCTATACCAATGGTTTTCCCAAAACCGTTGGTATAGACCTATCCTCGTGACTTACTTGGCCACAGTTCTCCAAACCGTTGGTATAGGTGATACCAACGGTTTGGAGGACTCTACCAACAGTTCCAAACTGTTGGTATAAGCTATTTTTCCAGTAATGATTGTAGATCTATGATCTCCTCTATCTTCTTTTAAGATCTATCTTCTTAGATCCTGTGATTGCCATCGAAGGCGACAGATCTCGAATTGTTGCAGTTGGATTCCTTAATTTTCATGTTGGTGTTTCTATACTTTTCCTTCATTTTATTATTTATTATTTCTAGATAAATTCATAGATACATGTTTCCTAATTTCTAATATATGTTCAATGAAATCCATCCATTTATTTCCTTATAAATGATTCTTTGACCCTATTCTCTTTGAATTGATTATGCCATTAAATTGAAGGGTTAAAATCTTGATCTTTCTCACCTTTTGTGAATTCTTTAAATGTCATGTTTGTTAGGAATTATTCTCAAAGAACTTTTAAGGGGTATTTTGGTGAAATTGAGGGCTTTGACCTAGGTTTTGATTTACAAAATGAATATCCTTGATTTGAGTTAAATGAATCGAACTATTTGACGTTTTTAAAATAGTTTTGAATGCTTGAATTTATTAAATGGCCAAGAACCCCTTTTAAATGATTTTACCCTTATTTTGGAAATCAGTGTTCTTGGGTTATTTGAAATAAATGGTTTATTCACATGGAAAGAGGGTGTAGACCCATATTTTTTAAATGCATTCAATCCTTTTAAAATTGTACTACTTCCTTTAAATGTTTTTGGGATGTTTTAAAATAAATGATTATTTAAAAGGCCAGTTTGACATTTTTAATGACGAATTGTGAAAGAGAGCGGGTATTATTACCTTTTTGAATATTGGATTGTTTAAAAGGATTTGGAATGAATTGATTATTGTTTGAATGACCCGTTTGAAATTTTAGAGATGAATTGAGAAAGGAATCGAGTATGGTTACCCGATTTGAATGTTGAAATTATTTAAATGGATTTGAATTGAATTGATGATTCTGGACGGCCCAGTTGGCACATTATGATGATCATTTATTGTAATAATCCCTTTTTGCAATTTTCTTGATTCTTGTACTTCCCATTGTTGGGTGTTGAAAAATAGATTATTTACTTTGAGGGAATTGGGAGTGAGAGTTAGATGTGATTTGAGGGTCTGTGTCCATGATTGATGTTGATTAGGGTCCCTGTAGTGATCCTTGTAACTTGAAAATCTCACCCACCTCTTTTGGCTAGTCACGAGAACCTGAATAGTTAGATGATATGACCTAGATACATGTTTCACTGGCGGACTCACACCCTTCTAGTGGATCCATAGAGAACCCGAAAGGTTCAGGCTATGGACATGCGACCAAGAAAGCAGGTGTGTGTGGAAGTGGTTTACTTTATACTCATGAGAAAATATATAATCCCGGCAATTGGTCCTATTGTATTTGATTGGCTATTCTGAGGTAGACTCACTATCGTACCTAAGTTGTACCCACGATATTCATATACTTGATCTCAATACATGACAACATTATTTGTCACCATTTGGCACAAGAGTTTCCTTGCTTGCTTCATTTATTACTATTATGTACCTTGAATCTATTTTATTAACTCTTGTTTCTATTTACATATCAGGTGGATATTCTTATCATTTCATGATTACCTGACTTTAGGTTATGAAATGGTTTTCAAATCTTTTCAATAAAATGTTTAGTTTTTAAATGCTAAATTGGCATGATTTACAGGTTTAGTTTGATAAATGATTTTTAAATTTTTAAAACTCTATTTTTAAACTTATCCTCTTACTCTCCTATTTGTACTCATCTTTTAGCATATTGGAATTTCTTATGAAGCAATTGCATAAAATCTTTGGTGGAATCCTACTGGACTCTTTAGCTCACATCCTACTTATAGCTTTTGGTGTTTGCAACCCTTTATTATCTTATAGCATGTGTTCATGCTCTCACCTTATTTTGTGGGTTCGTGCATGGATGACCAAGGGTGGCTGAATTAGGACATGGTGGGTGGTTGGGGACCATCAGGAGACGAGTTTTAGTAGTTGTGTTCCTCTTTCAGTTTTCTTAGTATCTCCTTGTACATGATATGTATGTATTGGTTGATATATACCTGATGATGTTTCTGTATTGTACTCGGTTTTTATTGTCTTTTGTGTGTGAAATCGTTCCCAAAGGTTAATAGTTAATTCCTAGGTGCTTATCTCCGACCCGTGAAGATCGAGAATGCTCTTCGGGTTAGTGGAGAATCAACCCGGGTACCGATTTATATGGTATTATAGGTTGGTTAGTTACAAATGGTATCAAATGGAGGCTTTTCTTTTAAGAGAAGTACTTGAATTTGAAATCCTTATGTTATTTGGGGTGAGTCATGGTAGAAGAATATTAAAAATTTTTTGAGACTCAAGAAGTGGTTTGTGAGCGGGTGCTTGATCACCACCCTTCATGGTGATACTTGAGTTACCAGGGATGTTGGGACTTGAGTGTCTCTTTTGAGTTATTGGTTTTCTTATGACAAATTATATTTAGATTCCCAATGATACTTTCTTTGATTTCAAGAATCACTTTTGAGTTTTTGAACCAGAATGGAAGGATTACCACTGTGGCACCATGTTTTTACGGTCTGGTAAACTGTGAGGAATCGATGTTGCTGATTTGGAAATCCAACCATGAACAATTTTGAGGTTGGTTTTTGGTTTAACAACCCATAAAATAAAGCCTTTTTAAGTTCTATCTTGGTTTTAAACTTTAAACCTTATCCATTTTCTAAAAAGTTACTTCACTTATGTGAGGTTGATTATGTGGGTTATGGATGTGGGTTGTTTCAAGCTATTGTTTGGATGTTTCAAATTTAACCCCTTGTTAATAATTTTTAATCCTTTGTAAAAACTAAATTGTGTCTTAAAACATGTTTTGGTTAATTAATATGAGAAATGTTTTCAACTACCCAAAAAGAGTTTTATGAAATGTTTGGTTTGGAAAAACAATTATCAGGATTCTAATATGATATGATAAAACAATGTTTTAATATGGAATTTTGGTTTGTAATGGATTTAAAATAAGAATGGTTTTGTTAATTATAAAAACGGGGTAATGTTTTGAAACCATGGGATAATTTACATGTGTTGGTAAAGGATTTTTTAATCTATAATTTATTTATAACAACATTTATCATTTTAAAAGTAAAGAGTAATGTTTTATAAATGGTGAAATCTTGCTTGTTTTGAAATCAATAATGTTTTGATTAAAATGAGTTGTGAATTTGTTTAAAAGCTTTTGTGATCTTTTTAAGTTTTCTTTAATGTCTGAGTTGATATGCCTATGTTCTTTGATGTTTAGATATGTCTCTTAGAAATTCCTTCAAGAATGATAGAATTTTGGTCCTACAGTATGGTCCTTAGGGTAGTTCCTCACGTTTTATAAATGTTAAATCCATTGTCAACAACCCTACCCATACTCCATATTGAGTGGTAGAGAAAGATAATTTCCATCCTTTAAACCTCATCCATGACTTCTTTAGTTGTCGTCCACCTTCTTATAAAGGTGAAAAAGGATCTCTTGAGGTAGTGTAGTGGATTGAAGAAGTTTATGTGATCTTTGATACTATCAAGACTCTTAAATCTCTAAAGGTCAAATATATTCTCTCCTTATTTGAGAGACCTGACCAAGAGTGGTGGGAGATTGTGATTACCTATAGTATATATGAAATATTGTCTTGGGAATTTTTCAAGTTAGTCTTCATTCAATGGTAGTATCACGAGGAAGTGAAGAAGGAGAAAGTTTCTGAGTTCTATAGTTTCGGTCAAGATGATCTATCAGTTGAAAAGTATGATAAGAAGCTCTCACATTTGATATGTTTCATACATTGTCTTGTTAGTGATGAATTTGGTAAGGCCGTATATTTTAAAAAAGGTCTTCAACCAGATATTGTAACCTCCATGCCTTCATAATGGTTGATCTCATATCCAGATATTCTTGAAAGGGCCTTTTCAACAGAAGTGGAGCTAGGAAAAAAAAGAAATGGATAAATGCCACATTCCCAATTGAGTAAGTTCAGTATCATTAGGAAAAGTAGAGGACTACCATGTGTTTTTAGTGTAGTGAACATGGTCATTATAAGAATTTATGTTCAAAAGACTTGAGAGTTTGTAAATGGTGTGGCCACTTAGGTCACTTTAATAGGTTTTGAAAGTTTGGTGATCAAAAAAGAAAAATTCCATTGGGAATATCAACTCCATACTGTGGGGTAGCAGATGCTTCATGATAATAGTGATCCAGACAAAAGCTTCAAAGTGAAGCTTTTCACACAGTGGAGGAGCTTCTAGATTCCAACAGTTTGTCTCCAAATGTGGTTAATGTTGATCCAAGTTGTTGTTTCTGATGTCGGAGTGGGAACTATTTGATTTTTTATATCTTGTGGCATGTTTTTTGGAAACCTTTTATTTTGGGGTATTTGTGATGATATCTTTTGGAACATGGTTTGCTTCATTTGTATATTACTGATGTAATAATGGTTATATTATTGATATCTTTTTGTTGTTCCTTGGTGTTACTCTTATTTTGAATTGATGGTTAGAGCTAAATTTACTTGTAATGATTGATATCCCTTATTAGAGTGTGGTGCCTTATTTTTCATTGACCTGGTTGTGTGAGATCTTTCTAGTTGGACTTGGATAGACCCGAGGAATGTACATGGGTAACTAGGATGATGTGGATTTTTGATAGACCAGTCACACAGTGGTTCTGGCATTTGTTTTAATGACATCATCAAGGTATGAGGCTCGGTTTGAAAAATCATAGGTTACCATTGAGCACTTACCCATAGTAGAAATCCTTGTTAGTTTTTACCATACTTGAGGATGTTTGATCATTGATTTTTCTCCTTAGTGAATGGTTTAAGTCTCTTCTTTGGGGTTAAGGGACATGCTTTTCATATATCACACCATTTTGGTGAATATTTAAATGGTGGGGAGACCTATTCTAGGTCTACAGTATTTCTCTTATTTGGAGACATGTGATGATCTTGTTGTTTTGATCTAGGAGTTGTGTGTGTTATTAACCTTTGGGTGAGTCTCACTTCTAGAATTCGAACCATTCACCTCACATGATAAGTGAGGGAGTTCTTGTTGTGTCATCATCTTCTATCTTTCATACTGGATTCTTTATAGTGAAAAAAAGTCCTATTATGGGGAGGTTGTAACATCCCATTACTTGTTTTTATGTGTTTTGACCCATTGATTTGATTACCCAATGATTGAGTGTCTTCACGGGTTATTTCTGGAGTTTTCTAGACTTTTATGAAGTTTATGGGGATGTGCAGGGTTTGTGCATGGTTTGAGAACAATTTGAAAAAGTGTGCATCCTATACAATAAGAGTTCTCACAGTTGGTGCACGGTGTAACAAAGTGTGCAGCCAAACCATGCAACACTTACAGTGGTTCTGTTCTTGGTGCACATTTTGTGCATGGTTAGTGAAAACAATGCGACTTAACCCAGAAAATAGTGCAAACAATAATTAATGTTATGAAAATTTTAATTAATGAACTGAAACCCCTAATTAACCCTAAACTCCCCCACTTGAACCTAAATCAATTCTCCAGCTTTTGGGATCCCTATAGAGCCATTTTAGCATCCCAAATCACATCTCTTGGCATATTGAAGAACCAATAGAAGCAGTGATCATCTTCTGATGAGTTCTTTTCTTCTTGTTATTGGATATCCCTTCTCCTCTTTATTTATTCTTCCTAAAGGTTTTGAATGCATGGAGTTTTATTTTATCTTGATTGATTTATATGGAATTTTAGATCTAAGATCTCCTCTCTCTTCTTTCAACATCTTTCTTCTTAGATCCGGTGATCGACATCAAAGATGACACATCTAATATTGTTTCGGTTGGATTCCTTAATTTCCAAGTAGGTGTTTCTTTGCATTTCCTTAATTTTGTAATTCATTATTTCTAGATAAATTCAAAGATACGCATTTCCTAATTTATAATACTTGTTCTATTAAATTAATCCATTTAATTCCTTTTAAATTCTTATTTGATTCTATTATCATTGAATTGATTATGGAATTAATTGAATGGATATAATCTTGACCTTTATCACCTTTTTTTAATTGTTTAAATTCCATGTTTTTTTGAATTTATTTTCAGATAACTTTTAAAGGGTACTTTCGTGAAATTGGGGTCTTGGGCCCGAGTTTTGATTTACAAAATGAACTCCCTTGATTTGAATTAAATTAATTGAACTATTTGACATTTTCAAAATAGTTTCAAATGATTGAATTTATTAAATGACCAAGAAAACCCTTTAAATGATTTTACCCATATTCTGGAAATTAGCGTTCTTGGGTTATTTGTAATAAATGATTTATTCTCATGGAAAGAGGGTGTAAACCCATGTTTTTGAAATTCATTAAATACTTTTAAAATTTTAATACTTCCTTTAAATGCTTTTGGGATACTTTTAAATAAATGATTATTTAAAAGTCCTATTTGGAATTTTTAATGATGAATAGTGAAAGGAATCAGGTATTATTACCATTTTGAATATTTTATTGTTTAAAAGGATTTGGAATAAATTGATAATTTTTTAATGGACCATTTGGTATTTTAATGATGAATTGTGAAAGGAAGTGGGTATGGTTACCCTTTTTAAATGATGAAATTATTTAAAAGGATTTAAATTGAATTGATAATTCTTGACGAACCATTTAGAACTTTATGATGATCTAATATTGTAATAATCCCTTTATGTAACTTTATTGATTCATGTACTTCCCATTGTAAGGGTGTTGAAAAAGTAATTATTTACTTAGAGGGAATTAAGGGTTTAAGTGAGATGTTATTTGAGGGATAGTGCCCATGATTGATGTTGATAAGGATCTCCATAGTGATCCTTGTAACTTTAGAATATCACTCACCTCTTTTGACTAGTCATGGGAACCTAGATAGTTAGATGAGATGACCTAGATATATACTTCATTAGCGGACTCACACCCTTCTAGTGGATCGATAGAGAACGTAAAAGGTTCAGTCTATGGACTTGTATCTTGGAAAATAGGTGTGAATGGAACTGGTTTGCTTTTGACCCATGAGACTATATGTAAGATTGATAATTGGTCATGTTGTATTTGATTATCTATTCTGAGGTGGACTCCCAATCATACCTAGGTTGTACCCATGACATCCATATACTTGATCTCGATACGTGATAGGGTTGTTTGTCGCCATTTGGTACAGAAGTTTCCTTGCTTGCATCATTTATTGCTAATTTTCACCTTGAATCTAATGTATTGAATATTTTTTTGTATTTTAATATCAGGTGCATATTATTATCATTTCATGATTATCTAAATTTATCTTGTGTAATGGTTTGTAAAAAATTTCAAGAAATTTTTTAGTTTTTTAATGGTAAAATGGAATGTTTTATAGGTTTAGTTTGATAAATGATTTTTAAATGTTTAAAACTCTATTTTTAAACTAATCCTCTTACTCTCATATTTTTAATACTAATTTATAATATTGGAATTTCCTTATCAAGTAATTACATAGAATATTTGGGGAAATCCTACTGGGATCTTTATCTCACAACCTACTTGTACCTTTTGGTGATTGCAACCCTTTATTATCTTATAGCATCTTTTCGTGATCTCACCTTACTTTGTGGGTTCATGCTTGGTTGATTAATGGTGGGTGACTTGGGACATGGTGGATGGTAGTGGGCCACTAGGAGATGTGTTTTATTGGTTTTGTTCTGCTTTTAGTTTTCTTAGGGTCTCCTTTTACTTGATACGCATGTATTGATTGATATATACCCGATGATGTTTCTGTATTGTACACTTTTGTTGTTGTCTTTTGTGGGAAAAATTGTTCACAGGGATTAATTGTTAATGACCATATGTTTTTCCATCCCATGGAGATAGGGAACGCTCTTTGGGTTAGTGGATAATCATCTTAGGTACCATGTTATATGGTATTTCAAGTTGGTTCATTACACATTTCCACTGCACAAAACCTTAAATCTAAAAATATTGGATGGATTGAAAACCCTTACTTTGACAATCACATATTGAACATCTCCCAAAAAAGTGGTATTAGAGCTTATGATTTACACAACTACAGTTATTCCCTTTAAAAACGTATAAAAAGTCTTTTAATAGCACTAAAAATTTATTGTTAACATAAGCGTTGTTAAAGGGGAATCCCCTTTATCTGCGCTTTAAATTGCACTGATAAAGGCCCCACTTATTGCAGTGTGTTGATTATATAACAACACACTACAAAAAACTATAACATATACACAAAATATATAATTTAATTGAAATAAATTTTACATCATGAATACAAAAAACATTACTATATATATTTCAAACTATGATTTTTATAATTACATTTATAATTAATATCCACTAACATTTAAAAACATTAATGTTTCATTGCCACTAGAACCTGTGATCCCCTCTCAATAAGTTTCATCTATGATATCTATTACCGAACAAATCACCTCAACCTGAGAAAAAGAACCCACCTATATAAGAAAGAAAATCCTATGATAGTAATATTATAAAGAAATAAATTAAACATTAATATGAAATAATACATTAAAAACTGTCAACTTTAAATAAAAATATACAATTGGAGTTATACCGATCACACTGTGTGTCTCATTGAGGTTATGTTGATTCCAATATGTCACAAATGAGTTATGAATCATTGTCCTAAAGTATCATAACAATTTAAATTCATTTTCTCGGTTGTGAGTATATCATTTTTCGTTTTTAATGAAATTAATGTCAATTATAAATAAAGAACCACATGGAGTTATATAGGTTACATCATGCTTGGGATTGATGTGAGGATGATTCATATACATCACAAATTACTTATGGATTTTTGTCCTAAAGTATCAAAAAAATATGAATGCATTTTCATGGTTATTATCATATCACTTGTATTTTTTACTAAAATGTCATTTCAAACTAGAAACACACAATTTGAGTCATGCTGGTTTCATTTTGTATCAGTTTCATATGAGACTACTTCATACACGTCACAAATGGCTTCTGAATTTCTATCCTAAATTATCAAGAAAATCATAGCACATTTGTTTTTTTCTGAGTGAGTGACACATGTTTTGAACTAAAATGTCAATTTTAAACTGATAATGGGAACTTTGAGTCATACCGGTCACACCATGTGTCAGATTGAGGTTTGGTTGATTCCTGCATGTCAAAAATGACTCATTGATTGTTTTCCTTATGTATCAAAACAATACGAATGCGTTTTCTTAGTTTTCAGTAAGTCACTTGTTATTTTTGCTAAAAATAATGTCAATTTAAAATAAAAAGACGCACTTGGAGTTATATTGGTCACACTGTGTGTTAGATTGAGGTGAGGTTGATTATTACACATAAAAAATGAGTTATGGATCATTTTTCTAAAGTATCAAAATAATTTGAATGTATTTACCCAGTATTGAGTAGGTCGGTTGTTCTTTTTACAAAAATTGATTTCAATTTTAAATAAAAAGAAGCACTTAGAGTCATACTAGTCACACTATGCATTGGATTGAGGTGCATATGATTTCTTCGCATCTCAAATAATTTATGTATAGTTTCCCTAAAGTATCAAAATAATCTGATTGAATTTTCTCAGTTTGGACTAGGTTATTTGTCCTTTTTACTAAAATTGATGTGAATTTTAAATAAAAATACACGTTTGGAGTCATATTGGTCACACCATGCATTTTATTGAGGTGCGTTTGATTCCATCACATCACAAATGAGTTATGGATTATTTCCCTAAAGTATCAAAACAATTTTAATGCATTTTCTCGGTATGGAGTATGTCAATTGTTCTTTTTTAATGAAATAAATGTCAATTTTAGATAAAGACACACTTAGAGTTATACCGGTCACACTATGTGTGGTATTGAGGTGCGGAAAATTTCAACACATCACAAATTACTTATGAATCATTTTCCTAATGTATCAAAACAATATGAATGTGTTTTCTCAGTTTTTAGTATATCAATTGTGTTTTTTACAAAAATTTCATTTCAAACAGGAAACATGCACTTTGAGTCTTACTGGTCACATCATGTGGCAGTTCGATGTTAGACGGCTTTCTACAAATCAAAAATGACTTCTGAATTACTTTCCTAAATTATCAAGACAATTAGAGCGCATTTGTTTGGTTTTCAGTGAGTGAAACATGTTTTGAACTAAAAATTTCAATCTTAAACTGATAAAATGCACTTTGAGTCATACTACTAACACTATGAGTCAAATTGAGGTGATAGTGATTCTTACATGTCAAATATGACTCATAGATCAGTTTCTTAAAGTATAAAATCAATCTGAATGCATTTGATCACTTTTTAGTATGTCACTTGTTATTTTTTCTAAAACTAAAGTCAATTTAAAATAAAAAAACATGGTGTCATATCAGTCACACCGTGTGTCATATTGAGGTTTGGTTGATTCTTACAAGTCAAAAATGACTAATGGATCATTTTTCTAAAGTATCAAAAATTTATGTCAATTTTAAATAAAAATACGCACTTGGAATCATATCTATCACACCGTGTATCATATTGAAGTTTAGATGAATCTTATAGGTCTCAAATGAGTTATGTATCATTTACCTATTGTATCAAAACAATGCGACTGCATTTTCTTGGTTTTGAGTAGGTCAACTATCCTTTTTACTAAAATTGATATTAATTTTAAATAAAAAGATGCACTTGGAGTCATAAAAGTCACACTGTGCATCAGATTGAGGTTAGGGAGATTCCTACATGTTACACATGACTCATGGATTTTTTTCCTAAACTTTAAAAATAATATGAATGTTTTTTTTGGATTTTCAGTATGTAAATTGTTCTTTTTTCTAAAATT
Organism: Viscum album; assembly: GCA_963277665.1. Classification (NCBI taxonomy): domain Eukaryota; kingdom Viridiplantae; phylum Streptophyta; class Magnoliopsida; order Santalales; family Viscaceae; genus Viscum; species Viscum album. The sequence continues at coordinate 283,134,170 of OY728165.1, forward strand.
AATGTCAATTTAAAATAAAAAGACTCACTTGGAGTCATATCAGTCACATTGTGCATTGTATTGAGGTGAGGTTGATTCTTACACATAAAAAATGACTGATGGATTGTTTTCCTAAAGTATCAAAATAATTTTAATTCATTTTCTCAGTTTTGAGTTGGTCAGTTGTCATTTTTACTAAAATTGATGTCAGTTTTAAATAAAAGGATGCACTTGGAGTCATACCGGTGACACCGTGCATCAAATTGAGGTGTGGAAAATTTCTACACATCTCAAATGAATTATGTATCATTTCCCTAAAGTATCAAAACAATACGAATGTGTTTTTATAGTTTTCAGTAGGTTAGTTGTCATTTTTACTAAAATTGATGTCAATTTAATTAAAAAGACACACCCAGAGTCATACCAATCACACCGTGCATTAAATTGAGGTGCAGGTGATTCTAAAACATCCCAAATAACTGATGGATAATTGTAATAAAGTATTTAAAAAATCTGAATTCATTTTCTCAGTTTTCAGAATGTCACTTTTTCTTTTTTCTAAAATTAATGTCAATTTAAAATAAAAAGACACACTAGGAGTTATATCGGTCACATCGTACATCGGATTGAGGTGAGGTTGATTCCTACTATCATGACCCATCCCCCGAGGCCCATGTCGTGAATACCTTAAGACCGCCTTCCATAGGCTAGGGGCTGGTGACCAGCACTGAAGGTGTATTCCCTAAAACAGGGAAGGCATTGCCTTTAAAACCTGTAAGCACACACAACCAAGCACACCGCAAGAGACGAACTCAAGTAAACTAAACAGTAAACAGAGTGAGTGAAATAGGTAAAAGGGGCCAGAATACAAGCCCAACTATAAAGTACAAGTACAACTGAAATACAATAAAACTGAAGAAAGAGAAAGACAACTACTGGGTCTTCCTCTGAGGTTCCTACCTGAAGGGTAGGTACAGATCACCTCCTCAACACTCCATATACTACTAACTCCTCTGCGTACCGATACGCCATATGGTCCACCTCCGGGCACCATCCAGTCCTGGTACCCTCGTCCTTAGTCAGCACTGCCCTTTATCTTCACCAAACACAATGAAGTGCGGGCATAACCCGTGCAGGGGTGAGTATAACGATACTCAGTATGGACCCCGAGACCCACAAGGTCTCGCTAAATCCACAAAGGATAAACCAATAAGGATGAAAAAAACTGATAACCCTACTTAGGTATATTTCCATACATATACCTAAGTTATCAAGTAAATCCGTCTTGATCATGAGGAAAACACAAAGTCCAACTCCAAAGCCCCAGGATCAACTATTCCACAAAGTAAGAAATAACACAAAGGCAAGTAGCGCATAGGTATTCCACACAGAAGAATACCACCAAGATATTAACACAAAGGAAAGTTCCACACAGGTACAGACTCATCTCACACCAGGTATAACTTAAGTACAGTAATATAGATTATTAGATGTAACTTCTGAATCATCTTACTATGTAAAGAAGCTGAACCACATAGGATTGCTAGGAGCTGACCAACACAAGATCGCTAGGAGCTGGTCCACACAGGATCGCTAGGAGTTGACCCACACAGGATATCTAGGAGCTTACCCACACAGGATCGCTAGGAGCTCACCCACACAGGATCACTGGTCAATCTTCTCGTCACAGCCTGCTACTGGGTTCCCACACTAAGCCTGCTCGTCTCTGGGAGGATCCACTCCACAAGTCACTGGTAGATACTCCAACTTCTACAAATTACCACTAATAAGTATCTAAAATGTATACTGTGTCATAGGGGTCTCAACGCAACAGACAGCGCGTCCATCGGACGCCCGGTCTGTGAGTTATTAGCCTTTTAGTCTCGAGGGATCGGTTGGATTTTTACTCAATACAACCCGACCGTACCTCAAATTTACCCAAAACTCTAGTGGGGTATACTCAAAGGGACCTTCTCACTCCAATATTTCTAGCACCACTAACGGTTCGTCAAACGGACGTCCAGTGCCAAAGTTATGACCCAATTAAAGTATAAGTTCGTATCAGGTCTGGGTCTGGTCCGACCCGGTCGGACTGACCCGACCCGACTTGGCATGGGTCGACCTGGTTCGGGTCGACCTGGCCCGACCCGCTAAGTCAAGCCCGACCTGCTGGGCGGTCCGGCAGGCCACGAGGGCCGCGAGGGGCCGTAGAGGCCGCAGGTGCCGCGGGGCAGTGTAGGCCGCAGGTGGGCTCGACTACGGATGGTGGCTCGGCCGCGGGGGTGCCACGAGGGCACGAGGTGGATCGGTTGGGAGGGTGAAGGCCACAAGACAGATCATCTGGGGCAACTCGGTCAGGAGGGCGGAGGCCGCGGGGTGGCTCGGTGAGGCCGAGGGTGGCGCAGCGTGGCTGCAGACGGCAGAGGCGGCACGAGTGGCGAGGCCACGGGCAGTGGCTCAAACACGGATGGAGGCGGAGAATCGGGCAGCAGCTCAGCTACGGGGCGGCACGGCGTGGCTGTGGACGGCGGCAGCAGCTTAGACGGTGGGTCGGTCGTGGGGTACAGGGCGCCATGCCTTCACCGGCGGCTATTTTTTCTGGACTCTCTCTTCATTCGTCATCGTGGTGTAAGCCACCTTCTTCCGTCGCGAAGAACACAATAAAGAAGAATGGTCGAGGGGTTGAGCCATGTTTGTTTGGACCTCCCCCTTCATGTTAGAGTAGTAGAAAGTGGTTCACCATTTTCTATCAAGAACGAAAAAGGAGAATAATTCCAAACAACCACTCTACAACTTATCGCAAATAATCATACACAAATAAACCCATACCCCTCTCATTTGATTCGTTGAAGATTGTCTACGGGGAAGGAGATGATGTCGTCGGGAATAGATGAACGTCGGTGACGTCAACATTTCCTCAATCATCGGTTCTTTGACGTTGAAGATGTTCCTCATCAACGAACATCCTGTGGAAGAATTTGGAGTCGAAGTTGTTGTTCTTCGTTGGTGTTCTTCATTGGAGAGCTTTCTCCCAATTCTCCAAGTTTCTCTCTTTTTCCAAGAGTTTCCCCCCAATTCCACCAAAATGAGGAATAGAAAACTTAATAGATTATGTTGGCATAATTTAAAATTGGTTTAATTAATTAATTGATGGTTTGGTTTAATTAATTAAAGTATGGTTTGACACAATTAAATGGGGGATCTCAGGATGTTTCTCCCCACTTAATAGGGAGTTCAAGTGGTTTCAAGCCTCGGGTGGTCCCCACCACCATAACCTCTCATGGGAGGTTTGGATCGGTGGTCCCCGCCTCAATAACCTCTCATGAGAGTTTTTAGTTCAGGTGGTCCCCACCTGTGAAATATCCACATGGGTGGTTTCGAAATAAAATAAAAATGAAATCTTACACCATTTAATGTTATTTTATTCCTTCACGAAAAACCCAAATTCTATATTTCACTCTTGACCCACTGCGGTCGAGGAGATGGTCTCCTTAAGTGAATACCAGTGCTACCAATTCAACGGTGTCCCCATATTTTAATTCCGAGCACCGATTCAAAAGTTAGAAAAACCCACTCGCATGTTTACTGAACGTACCCAAACAAAAGTTCAGAAATTCATTCCGGGCACACCGGGTCTCGGAATAACGCGCCGTTAATTTTCGGGGACTCGTAAAATTCCTATATATTTAAAAAAAATACCTGGAAATTCCGGGTCTTTACATTCTCACCACCTCAGGGCTCTATGTCCATGTAGGCCACAACTCAAACTATATAAACAAGTGGGGGTACTGAGCACGCATCTGAGCCTCCCTCTTCCATGTGCTCTCCTGGAGGTTCTCGTGCTTCCAACGAACGCACACTAGAGGTATCAACCATCCATGAAGGACCCGCTCATGTCGATCCTCAATCTCAACTGAAACCTCCAAAAATGTCACCCCATCGTCGATGTCCAGCTCGTCATGGTCGATGATTTGGGAAGGGTCATGCACGTATCTCCGCAGTTGGGATACATGGAAGACATCGTGCACCCGGTGCAACTGAGGTGGAATAGCTAAGCGGTAAGCCACCTTGCCAACTCTGCTGAGGACCTGGAATGGTCCAATGAATCTCGGAGATAACTTTCCGCCTCGTCAAAATCTTCACAAACCTCATCGAGGTGCGACCCGTAGAAAGACATGGTCGCCATCCTCAAACTCTAGAGGTCTTCGTCTCCTATCGACATACGACTTTTTCCTGCTCTATGCATTCTTCATCCACTCCTGGATGATTTGTACCTTCTCTGTGGTAGCTCGTACCATCTCTGGTCCTACGAGTGTTAACTCACCTGGGTCAGTCCAGCACAAAGGTGATCTGTAAGGTCGCACGTACAACGCCTCAAAAGGTTCCAACCCAATGGTGGAGTGATAAGTGTTGTTGTATGAAAAATCCACCAAAGGTAAATGATCCTACCAACTACAACCTAAGTCGAGGACACAAGCATGTAGCATGTCCTCGAGGGTCTGAATGGTCTACTCAGTCTGACCATCCATCTGAGGATGGAAGGCGGTGCTCAAACGAAGCTGCGTCCAGAAATCCTCCTACAATCCCTTCTATAGCCGGGAAGTAAAATGTACATCACGATTAGAGACAATCGTCGAGGGTACTCCATGTAACCTCACAATCTTCTACACATAGAGGCATCCCAAGATCTCTATTGAACCCTTCTCTCTGAACAGTAGGAAGTGGGCCGATTTGGTGATTCAGTCAACGATCACCCAAATCGAGTCGTGCCCCTAGATGTACATGGAAGTTCTGTCATGAAGTCCATGGATATCCCATCCCACTTCCACTCTGGGACCTCCAAAGGCTGAACCAAGCCTACTGGTACCCGATGCTCCGCCTTCACTTGCGGACAAGTGAGGTACCAAGAGATAAACTCTACAACTGCTTCCTTCATTCCCGGCCACCAGAGATGTCATCGGAGATCCTAGTGCATCTTCGCTACTCTTGGATGTACCGAAAGAGGGGATGTGTGGAACTCCCTCAACACTTCCTCCTGAAGTGACATTGATACCATGGTACATCCTCTAAAGAGGATGACATTCTTCATACCTTCAAAAAATCCATCAGGTGTCTATCCTTTGAATATCTGAGCACATCGAGTCTCGTAGTCAGCGTCCCCACGCTGCGCCTCCCTGACTCGCTGAAGAAGTGGGGGAGTGACTGTAAGAGACTGTAGAAAAACTGCTTCATCCTGATCCAAAAAGGATATCTGCAAAGCGGCTAGTTGCTATGTCACCTCACCTAGCAGTTGTATACCAGATATCCTACTGAGTGCATCTACTACAACATTCCCCTTCCTAGGAGTATAGACTATCTCGAAGTCATAGTCCTAGAGGAACTCAATCCAACTTTACTGTCTTAGGTTCAGTTACTTCTTAGAGAAGGTATACCTGAGACTCTTGTGATCAGATTACACTATAAAATGCTCGCCCATCAAGTAATGTCATCATATCTTCAAGGAGAAGACCACTGCTGCTAACTCCAGGTCATGGGTAGCATAGTTCTGCTCATGTTGTATCAACTTTTGAGAACCATATGCGATCACTGCTTTCTCCTGCATCAAGAAACATCTGAGTCTGGTTCTTGATGCGTCGTAGTAGACTACGTACCCTACGCCCTCCTCTGGAAGCCTCAAGATGGGGGCACTAGTCAGCCTCTGCCTCAGCTCCTGAAAACACTGCTAGAATATCTCCGTCCACACGAAGGGTTGCCCCTTCTTCATCAACGCTGAAAGTGGTGCTGCAACTCAGGAGAAATATGGCACAAAACTTCGGTAGTATCCAGCCAAACCCAAGAAACTCCAAACCTCCATCACACTCTTGGGTGGCTACCAAGAAAGTGCCGCCTCAATATTCGCTAGATCTACTGCAACTCCAGCCTCCGAGATGACATGTCCTAGAAAGTGAACCTCTTGGATCCAAAACTGGCTCTTCGAGAGCTTACCATAAAGCTGGTGCTCTAGGAGTGTGTCGAGTACTACTCGCAAATGATAAGCATGATCATCCTCAATAGTCGAGTAAATCAGAATGTCGTCGATGATTACTAATACAAAGAGATCAAGGCATGGATGAAATATCTTGTTCATGAGTCCCATGAACACTGCTGTAGTGTGGGTTATGCCAAATGGCATAACCAAGAACTCGTAATGGCCATATCGACATCTGAAAGTTATCTTCTGCAAATACTCATCTCATAATCTGAGTTGGTGATATCATGATTTGAGGTCTATCTTCGATAACCATCGTGCTCCTTTCATTTGATCAAATAAGTCTTCAATCCTCGGGAGTGGTTACTTGTTCTTCACGGTCACCTGGTTCAGGTGCCGATAGTCGACACAAAGTCTCAAGCTCCCATCTGCCTTCTTGGCGAAAAAAATCGGGCCTGCCCAAGGAGAAACACTCGGCCGAATAAATCCCTTCCCCTATGTCCTCCAGTTGTATCCGCAACTCATGAATCTCTATGGGATCCATCCGATACGCTGGTGTAGATATCAGTGCAATCTCGGTGTATAAGTCAATGTAAAAGTCCCCCTCTCTCCGAGGAGGTAGACACGGAACATCATCAGGGAAGACATTCGTGTACTGATCCACCACTATAGGATAACTCGGACTCTCCACATCAACTGCTCCGAGGGTAAGGCTAGCCAACTGATGAGTGATCGGCTGCACTCTCCTCCGGGTAAGTCCATCCTGTGATGCAAAGGCTCCTTTCTCACTGGTGAAGGTAAACCTGGTCCCATCATTGCAGACACACCACACTTTGCACCTAATACAATCAATCTGAGAACAGACTGTAGATAACTAGTCCATACCCAAGATGACATAATAAGGCCTCAACACTGCTACTAGGAGATCCCAGCAGAAGCTCTCTCCTCCTAGAGTAATCTCACACTGTTGGCACCAATGCTTAATCATCGAATCTTCTCCCGTAGGAGTCTCTAGCTGTAAGGATTGAGCCAACAGCTCCATTGGAATCTCCGAGATATGAATGAGGGAAGTGGAAATAAAACAATAACTGGAACTTGTTTCTATAAGTACTACAACTAAGGTGGAGTAGACACAGATCATACCTTGAATCATCTCCGGAGCACCATGATCATAGGCCTCAGCTGCCTGGAGCTGAGCTCGCCCCTATCCACCTGCTCCATGTGGTCGGGGTGGACTACCTAGTGGGGGTGGCGGTAACATCTCGAATCATCGCCCACCGCCAACTACTTGGATAGATCCTCTGCCACGTCCACATGCTCCCTGCGGACCGCCTCGATCGAGCCTGGGTGGTCCTTTGACCATCTGTTGATCATTCATACGGTGGGTCAGACAGTCACGAGCCATGTGACCCTGCCCGCCGCATGTGTAACACTTCCCACTCCTAGTATGACTGGATCCACCTCGGGTTTCCCACACAACTGATCCTGAATCATGCGGTCTTCCACCTGTAGGTCTGGTCCTCTTGGACCTCTGCGATTTTTATATGCTACCAGCTGCAGAATAATTTTCTATGTGATGACTAGTAGTGGGTCTCGCTGCTGGTGACTACTCATCAAGGAAACTCTCCACTAAAAGGGCTCTCTCTAACACCCCCGCCTACGTCAGGATACTGAGTGAGATCATCGAAGCCCTAATCTCCCACCTGATTCTTTGCTCAAAGGTCTGGGCCCTGAAGAATGGGTCATGCACTATATCTGTGGAGTAGCGTGAGAGTTCAGTAAACCTCACTGAATACTGATCCACAATCATGCTACCCTACTACAGAGGAAGCATTTCCTGAATGTGCACTTCACGAAGAGTCGCTGAGACAAACTATGCCCGAAACAGGCTCTTGAAGTCTGCCCAGAGAATCATCACCTCATCGTGAACTTGGAGTATCAAGCTCCACCATCTGCCTACTACTGCCTGTAGAAGGCTGGTGGAAAGGATCACCATGAGATCTGCTGGTGTCCCTACTAGGCGAAAGACCATCACTACAACCTCCAACCAATCCTCATCTACCTGTGGGTCCGTCTCTCCCTTGAACCTGGGTGGCCTATGGCGCTGGAACTCGTGCAACGCGCTCAAGTGGCGTGTACCCTCTACTGCTGGGGCTGGTGGAATTGGTGGCCCAACGGGTAATGGTACCGCTGGTGCCTCCGCTGGAAAGGGGCCCTGCACTGAGGCCTCGTCCCTCGGTGGGCTGTCAATGAATACTACTCTCGGAACCCAAGCTGGCTATCTTCGTGGAGGCATCCTAAAAAGAAACAGGTGTACCACAGTCAATAAGTTATATACTTGGTGAGCTGAATCAAGAGATCACAAAGAAAACTCTTAGAAACACACACGCAATCAGTGTTTTCATGCACTGAGTCAGAAATCAGAAGTCAAGGTCCTGGTGCATGGATATGTCAACCGCCGCACCAACACTAGATTCCCTAAATTGATAACCACACTCACTACACTTAACACTATTTCCATTAAAAGAAATATCAGGGTCATATATTCTACGGTAGAACTGAATCATTTGATACCAATTTTTCATGACCCATCCCCCGGGTCCCGTGTTGTGACTACCCCAAACCCGCCTTTCATAGGCCAGGGGCTGGCGACTAGCACCGAAGGCGTATTCCCTAAAACTGGGAAGGCATTGTCTTTAAAACCTATAATCACACACAACCAAGCACACCGCAAGATATGAACTCAAGTAAACTAAATAGTAAATAGAGTGAGTGCAGTAAGTAAAAGGGGCCAGAATACAATCCCAACTAGAAATTACAAGTACAAATGAAATACAATACAACTGAAGAAAGAGAAAGACAACTACTGGGACGTCCTCCTAGGTTCCTACCTGAAGGGTAGGTACAAATTGCCTTCTCAACACTCCACATCCTCCTATCTCCTCCACGTACTGATACGCCTTATGGTCCACCTCTCGGCACCATCCAGTCCTGGTACCCTCATCCTCAGTCAGTGCTATCTGTCATCTACACCAAACATAATGAGGTGCAGGCATAACCCGTGTAGGGGTGAGTATAAGGATACTCAGTAAGGACCCTGAGACCCACAAGGTCTCAATAAATCCAAAAAGGATAAACCACAAAGGATGAAAACAACTGATAACCCAACATAGGTATATTCCCATACATATACCTGAGTTATTAAGTAAACCTGTCTTAATAATGAGGAAAACACGGAGTCCAACTCCAAATCCCCAGGATCAACTGTTCCACAAAGGAAGCAATAACACGAAGGCAAGTACCACATAGGTACTCCACACAGAAGAATACCACCAAGGTATTACCACGAAGGAAGTACCACATAGGTACAAACTCATCTCACACCAGGTATAACTTAAGTACAATAGTACAGATGATTAGATGTAACTACTGAATCATCTTACTCTGTAAGGAAGTTGACCCACACAGGATTGCTAGGGGATGACCCACACAGGATCGCTAGGAGCTGACCAACACATGATCACTAGGAGTTGACCCACACAGGATCACTAGGAGATGACCCACATAGGATCGCTAGGATCTGACGCACATAGGATCGCTAGGAGCTGACCCACACATGATCGCTAGTCGATATTCTCATCACAGCTAGCTACTGGGTTCCCGAACTAAGCCTACTCGTCTCCAGGATGATCCACTCCACAATTCACTAGTCGATACTCCAACTTCTACGAATTCCCATGAAGAATTATCTCAATGGTCCTTCACATCATAGGGGTCTCAACGCAATAGACGGAGCGTCAATCAGACGCCCGGTCTGTGAGTTATATTAGCCTCTTAGTCATGGGGGCCCCGTGGGATTCGTGCTCGATCCAACCCGACCATACCTCAACTTTACCCAAAACTCCAGTGGGGTATACTAAAAGGGACCATCTCACTCCAAGATTTCCAGCGCCGCTAACGGTTCATCAAACGGATGTCCGGTGCCCAAGTTATGGCCCAAGTAAAGTATAGGTTCGTATCAGGTCTGGGTCTGGTCCTACACGGTCGGACCAACCTGACCCGACTTGGACTAGGTTGATCCGGTTCGGGTCGACCCGACCCGTGGTGTGGCCTGGCCTGCTAGGCGGTCCGACAGGCCATGAGGGGCCGCAGAGGCCGTGAGTGCCGCGGGGCGGCGGAGGCCACGGGTCGGCTCAGCTGCGGATGGCAGCTCTGCCGCGGGGGTGCCACGAGGGTGCATGGTGGATCGGCCTGGCCCGAGGCGACTCGGCCGGGAGGGCGGAGGCCATGAGACAGATCAGCCGGGGGGTGCCACGAGGGTGCGAGGTGGCTTGACTGAGAGGGTGGAGGCTGTGGGACGGCTCGACCGGGGCAGTTCAGCCTGGAGGGCGGAGGCCGCGGGGCGGCTCGGCGAGGCCGAGGGAGGCGCAGCATGGCCGCGAATGACGGAGGTGGCTCGGGAGGCTCAGCCGTGAATGACGGAGGCGGCCCGGCCGTGGGGTGGCGCGGCGGGGCCCCGGACGGTGGCTCAGCTGTGGTGCACGGGGTACCATGCCTTCGCTGGCGGTCGGTTTAGCCGACCTATCTCTTCGTTCATTGCCGTGGTGTAAGCCACCTTCTTCTATCATGAACAACACAATGAGGAAGAACGACGGAGGGGTCGGGCCATGTTTGTTTGGCTCGCCCCCTCCATGTTAGAGTGGTAGCTAGTGGTTCACAATTTTTGAATCAAGAACGGGAAAGGAGAAGAATTCCAAACAACCACCCTAAAATTTATCGCAAATAATCATACACAAATAAACCCCTACCTTGTTTGTTTGTTTCGTTGAAGATTGTCCACAAGGAAGGAGATGATGTCGTCGGGAATAGATGAACGTTGGTGACATTGGTGTTTTCTCAATCGTTGGTTCTTTGACATTGAAGACGTTCCTCATCAACGAACGTCCCATGGAAGAAGTCAAAGTCGAAGTTGGCGTTCTTCGTTGGCGTTATTCGTTGGAGAACTTTCCCCCAATTCTCCAAGTTTCTCTCTTTTTCCAAGAGTTTCCCCCCAATTCCACCCAAATGAGGAATTTCCAACTTAATAGATTATGTTGGCATAATTTCAAATTGGTTTAATTAATTAATTGATGGGTTGGCTTAATTAATTAAAGGAAGGGTTGGCACAATTAAGTGGGGGTGCTCAAGAGGTTTCTCCCCACTTAATAGGGAGTTCAAGAGGTTTCAAGCCTCAAGTGGTCCCCACCTCCATAACCTCTCATGGGAGGTTAGGCTTGGTGGTCCCCACATCCATAACCTCTCATGGGAGGTTTTAGTTCAGTTGGTCCCCACCTGTGAAATATCCACATGGGTGGTTTCAAAATAAAATAAAAATAAAATATTACACCATTTTATTTTATTTTATTCCTTAACAAAAAACCCAAATTCTATCTTTCACTCTCGACCCACTATGGTTGAGGTAAAGGTCTCCTTAAGAAAATACTAGTGTTGCGAGTTCAACGGTGTCCCCGAATTTCAATTCTGAGCACCAATTCAAGAGTTAGAAAAACCCACTCGCACGTTTACTGAACGTACCCGAACAAAAGTTCAGAAATTCATTCTGGGCACTCTGGGTCTTGGAATCATGCGCCTTAAATTTTCGCAGACTCGTAAAATTCCCATATATTAAAAAAAATTACATGGAAATTTTGAGTCTTTACACCTACTCATCAAAAATGATTTATGGATCATTTTATAAAGTACAAAAAATAATCTGAATACAATTTCTCAGTTTTGAGTAGGTCATTTATCCTTTTTACTAAAATTGATGTCTATTTTAAATAAAAAGACGCACTTAGAGTCATAACGATCACACCATTAATCATATTGAGATAATACTAATTCTTAAAAATCTCAAAAAAACTTATTTATCATCTCTCTAAAGTATAAAAATAATCTTAATGTGTTTTCTCAGTTTTGAGTAGGTCAGTTTCCATTTTTACTAAAATTGATGTGAAATTTAAATAAAAAGATACACTTGGAGTCATACCAATCACACCGTGCATTAAATTTTGGTACTAGTGATTCCTAAATGTTAAAAATTACTCATGGATCATATTTATAAAGCTTCAAAACAATGTAAATGAATTTTCTCAGTTTTCATTATGTCACTTTTTCTTTTTGCAAAAATTAATGTCAATTTAAAATATAAAGACACACTTGGAGTAATATCAGTAACATCGTGCATCATATTGAGGTGAGATTGATTTTCACATATCAAAAGTGACTGATGGATCATTTTTATAAAGTATAAAAATAATTCGAATGCATTTGATCAGGTTTGAGTAATACATTTTTCCTTTTTACTAAAATTGATGTCAATTTTAAATAAAAAGATGTACTTAGAGTCATACCGGTCACACCATGCATTAGATTGAGGTGATTCTAATTCCTACACATCTAAAATGACTCATGGATTGTTCCTATAATGTATCAATACAATACGAATTTGTTTTCTCAGTTTTGAGTAGGCCATTTTTCATTTTTACTAAAAATAATGTCAATTTTAAATAAAAAGATGTACTTGGAGTCATATCAGTTACACCATGTTTCAGATTGAGGTGGGAGTGATTATTACATGTCAAAAATGACTCATGTATATTTTTAATAAAGTATAAAAGCAATATGAATGTGATTTATCAGTTTTTATTATGTCACTTGTCTTTTTTACTAAAATGTCATTTTGAACTGGAAACACGCACTTTGAATCATGTCAATCACATAGTGTATCAGTTTGACATGAGAGTAATTCCTAAATGTCAAAAATTATTTATGAATCAATGTCCTAAATTATCTAGATAATTTGAGTGTGTTTTCTCATTTTTCTATAAGTGACACATTTTGAACTAAAATGTCGATTTTAAACTGATAACAAACAATTTGAGTCATATCAGGCACATCATGTATCAGATTGAGGTGAGGTAGATTCCTATAAGTCACAAATAACTTATGAATCATTTTCATAAAGTATCAAAATAATATGAATATTTTTTCTCTATTTTGATAGTTTTAGTTGGATTTGTTACTAAAATTAATGTAAATTTTAAATAAAAGAAGCACTTGGAGTCATACCGGTCACACCGTGTGTTGAATTGAGGTGAAGATAATTCCTACATGTCCCAAAGTCTAAAAAATATGCTAACTTACAATTTTACTATGTTTACCATTAACTTTATTTGTTGAAATTCCAAAACTAAATATTGAGTTGATGTTCTTAGCTAAAAAACCTTTCTCATTGTTGAAAACTAGAAGAGTAGAGGAAGCTTTTTTGCCCATTATATCCTGAGAATTCACCATAAAGGGCACAAGAGATTCCTCTACTCTTCTGGTTTTCAACAATGATAAATGTTTTTTGGCAATAACACCCACACAATATGTAGTGTTGGCAGGTCGACAAAGAAAGGCAATGGTAATTGTGGTAACATTGAAAAAAAAGAACATATTATCTCTTTTTTGGATTGTTGTAAATAGTTGAAAAAAATATGACATCCCAAAAGATCTATGAAAAAACTAAATAAGTATTAGATAAAAATGATAATGAAATTAACTTTAAATTGATGAAAAAATTAATTAAATAAGTAGTATGAATTCACCTTTTTATGATGGTTGTATACATTCTTGACCCATTTCCTTATTGTCATTATCTCAGTTGCAGTCTCGAAGTCTAATATCTCATGATCATGAGAAACATCGAAAAAACCACTCCAACTCAAACAAAGGAATCCAACTATATAATAAAACAACAATTATACGAGTAATACTAAAAAGAAATTAATTAATTATAAATATGAAATAATCCATTACTTATATGGAAGTCACATCTTCCTGATATTTGTATAAATTCTGCCAACAGGTATACTACCCATTCATTTCTAAGAAAATCTATATCATCATGCGAATACAATTTTTTTCAGTAGTCATAGTAATAACGTAAAAATATAAATACACAAAGGATTAATCAATATTTTAAATGAAATAGTAATTATCTTTGAAAATACCTCTTCATGGATGCTAGTTTGTTGATGTAATATAATATCTCTCATAAATTTACAAACATAATGGCCACAATATTTTCAAATTTTTTTTCAGACACTGTAGAAACATTGAGAAAAAATTGATTTTTTTGATAGGTGTTTGGATAGTGAAATCTTATTATATATACATTGATACTTGTCTAGTTGTAGAACTTTTTAGGGTCCTTGTGCACTTAGGCTATCCTCATGCCATCATTTTCATAATATTTATACACTACCCTATCATAACGTTCCAATTACACTATCACATACATTTTTTTCCACAAGCATAACATCAAGAAAATGTATTATGTACATACAATATCAATATGGTAATTAAAAAAACTGATCACTTTTTCCAACCGGTTTTGTAAGGTTTTTAAAAATGGTTTACCAAAAGAAGTGTCTACATATTTTACTTTCTCAAAAATTTGATCAGCTATTAGTGGAGATGGTGCTATACATTCTTTTGAACATCCAATGAATGATGTCATTAAAGATTGGTACATACGATGTTGAGGTATAAATATGAAATGTCTTAGAAACACAATCTTTGATGAATGTTTCAACATAATGGACTGTGTACTATATTCACAAATGGGGCACCCTTGACTTCCTTTATTACTATATCCTTAAAAATTTCCATAAGAAGGAAAGTCATTTATCGTCCTGTACAACATGGGTCTCAATGTGAAATCAACATTTTTTTAAGAATCATACAATATAACACCTAAATCCCACAATAATTTTAAATCCTCGATCAGTAGAGCCAAATAAACATCAATATCATTACCTGGTTTTTTTTGTCTTGATATAAGATTGATAACATGATATATCTTTATTTCATGCATAACCAGGGTGGAAAGTTATAATTTACCAACATAACCTACCATGTACTGTTAGTGCTTCTTTGAAAACCAAAAGGATTCACTCCATCTATAGATTACATAAGACAAAGGTTTCTCAAATAGTTTCCAAATTCAGGATACTCATGATAAATTTTCTTCCACTGAGGAGAGTCTGGTGAGTGGTGTAGTTTCCCATATTTATTTCTTGTATCTACGCACCATGTCAATTTCTCTACAGTCTCCTCACTTCTATATAGGTTCATAAACCTTGTAATGATTAGAATATACCATAAAACATTCATAGGACCCAATTCATCTTTCTTGTATCAAGAATCACCACACTTTGGGAACTCATTAAGTGATTTTTGGTTCTTATTAGTTATCCAGGAAAGCATGTATTCTTTCAGAGATCATACCCATAGAGGGTAGCATTCATTTAACATCATATGTTCATCTAGGGAGCTCATTATCTTCTGGGATAATATCATTAAAGAGAGAAAGTAGTTCAGTAAAACCGGCATCACTCCATCTGTTTCCTTCTTTCAAATTATACAGTTTCTGTACGGCTAAAAATGATGTATATTTAGTGAAACTAGCATATAATGGTGTATTTGAACAACTCTTTAATATCTCAAACAATTTTATGTAATCACAAAGTTTATCTTTAACTGTACATGTCATTCCATAAATACGATCTTCATCATCATTCACATCTATAATCATATCCTTGGTATAGTCTTCTTCATTGTCCACACTTCTAATCATATCAGATGATCCAAAATACGTAGTGTTATCCCCACCACTAGCTATATTTTCCTTTTCTTCATGTTTATTCCAACATTTATAACTTTGATCTATTTCGTGATAGATCAATTGTTCTTTTAACTCTTCTGTACTAATTAGTCTTGAATAAAAACAACATAAACATGGAAAAGGATTTGAGAAGGGTCATATTCACGATCTTTTGCAAACTTGATGAACTATTTCACTCCATCTTTATACGCTTTTGTCGTACGATTGACAACCATCCATTCATTATTCATATTCATCATATTTGATTATGTAATATTAATATTTTAAAAAACAAATACACAAAAAATGATCAATTAAAGAGGGATATCATGATTTTCTTGAAAGAAAATGGAAAGATTGAAAAATGGTTTATCAACCCACACAATCAAAAGAAAAAACTTATTGAAGGAAATTTATAAATACAACTAATGAATGTAATAATTGAAAAAAGTAAAATCCATATTATTTGAAAACCCTTTTCATAATTGAAAATATATCTATTGAATACAATAATGGTTTCAAAAATTAAAAATAAATTATTATATTTTTTAAAACAATAATCCGTACCTTTGAAAAAATTAGGTTCATTACATGAGACCCAAGGGATTAAATACAATGATTTGAGTAAATATTTTTTTAAATGGAAAATTTACTAGATTTAAAATTTTGTGCGTAAACTAGAATTTTAAATTTAGTAAGGGGTTTTAAATTGGAATTTTGAATAGATATAAATACTTCTCTAACTCTTTTAGGAAGTTAAATTTGAATTTGATGGTTTTGAAAAAATATAGGGAAATATTTTATTTTTGAACTTTTGGGATATAAATTGAGGATTTTAAATGGGTATACCTTATTAAAAATCAGGTGGATGAACATTTTTATAAAAAACCTTTTGACACAAAAGCATTTTTCAAAAACCCCATGGAACTTTCTCAGCTTAAAATATAAATATTCATTTCAAGAGGTTGGAACTTTCCCAACCAAAGTTCTATATCCATGTTCAACTTGGGTTACCACCTTTATTACAAATTTTACCACATGTTCTCATCTTAGGGATTATCATAGCACATCTATATTTGGATTACAAGGTAATGGTTCCACTTATGTCACCCTTTGGGTTGCCTCCTATAATTACTCTCTCATTATTCCAAGGAATGCCTTTCTTAGTGCCCACATGAAACTTATGTCCCCCTTCGGGTTTCCTCCAATAATTTCACTCTCATTAGTGTTGGATTACCTCAGTTCTTGTTTCCAGCATGTGGACACCGAGAACATACTACAGGCTCTGTGAAAAATTGACTCGGGTGACATGGAAAGTTTACCTGAGTTGATTCATTACAATAATTTTGTAGTTTTGTTTTTCATTATAGTAATGAAATGAAAGAACATGTATTTTACAGTGTCTATTATAATGAAATGTTTATTATAGTGAAATATCAACTCCTACACTATCCAAGAGATTTTATTTTTATAAAATAAAAATCATTAAAACCTTGAGAGAAATCATGAACATAGAGTCTATGCCCATTCCTAACACTGAACCAAATATTTTTGAGGTTGATACATCATTTTTAAAGGAATCAATCAAGCCTAATTCCAACTCTCAATCTACCCATTATGATTTAAAACATGAAATATTTCATTTAACAATATAACTCTTAATTAACCAAAATAATTTTTTGAAAATATAATAATCATATTAAAAAATATAAAAATTAAAAAGTTTAATTTATAGAACTAAATTTTAAGAAAGTATATAAGTATTAATCTATTGATAAATTGAAAAAGTATACAGGTTTAAAAGTATAAATTACAAATGTATATATATTTATATCAGCACATGAAATTATAGACATATATAGAATTATAAAATTATATATAATTTATAAAATAATATAAATGTTAATGAAATATACATTATTTGAAAACCCTTTTCATAATAAAAAATATGGATATTGAATATAATAATGGTTTCCACATAGTTTATCAAACCTTTATTTCTAAGTATGCAATCCATATAAATTTTAATCTTATAAAACATTGAGCATAAAAAAAATACCTAAACGTAAAATAGCTTTTAATTTTTTAAAATACTATAAAATATATAACTATAGTAACGCAAAATGTTACAAAATCACAACCATAACACTTTCCTCCCTTGGAAATTCATTTCCAAAGGATGGAAGATGACCAATCACTTAACATTAATGCCATGAGAAAAAGTGAGTGTTATGGGTGACTAGAAATTATACTAATAAGAGATGCCATTAATAAAACTATTCTTTAAGACCAATAAAGAGAATCCTCATAAAAATTCCAACATCTCTAAGAGGAATTCAACGAATTAACATGGGACACAAGGCCTCACAAACATTGATACCTATTAGGGTCTCCACACAATTTATACATAATATGAAAGGGTTGGTCTACAACATACACACACTCTCCCTTTAAAATAAACAACACCAATCAATAAACAATCCTCTAAAACACCCAACAAAACCAAAATTATTCTACCAAACACATTGAACATACAAAAAAAGTAACATTAAAACATAGAAAATCTCCTCATCAATCATGGAACCAAAATAGAAACACCCAACTACCAACACATGGATCTCTAGGTCTCAAATGTTCAAACACTCATGAAATGATATAGATTGAAGAAGCAATTAAAGAGGAGAATAAATATTCTCACACCTTAGAGCAGCATGGAGAGACAGTGGTTGGGTAGGGAGGGAAGGTGGCAGGGAGTGACGACGACATGGTTGGGAGTGACGGGGGCAGGGAGCGAAGGCGGCAAGGAGCAATGATGGTAGGGCAGAGAGTGACGCTGACAGGGTAGGGAGTGATGACAATAGCGAAGGCGAAGGTGAAGGAAAAGAGTGACAACAACAGTACTATAGATCCAAGAAATCTTGACGGTGTGAAGGAAGGAGACTCTATTAGGGTTATTTTTATAATATCGGGGAAGACAGTTATCAGCGCTTTCAAAAAAAAAAATCATTGATAAAGAGTACATTTATCAGTGATAAAATAGAATACACTGATAAAACAACTCTTTATCAGCAGTTTTAAGCGTGAAAAAGATACATATTTATCAGTGCTGAAAAAGCACAGATAAAACGTGTCTTTATCAACGCTAACATTATAGCACTGATAAAGAATAATATTATCAGCATTTTTTTAGTGCAGATAAAGGGATATCTTTATTAGTGCTAAAAAAACATTAATATTGATCTAATGTTAATAACTAATTTAAATTATTATATATATTTATAAAATTATATATATATAATAAATAATAAATATTTATTTATAATTATAACAATAAATAAATAAATAAATAAATATTTATAATTATATATATAATAATTTTTTTAATATTTTTATATAATTATATAATTATATATATTTATAAAATTAAAAATATTAAAAATAAATATAGATATATTTATAATTATAAAATTATAATAAATATATTTATTATATTTATTTATAATATTATAATTATAATAAATATACCTATTATAATTTAATAATTATTTAAATATATCTATATTTATTTATAATTATAATTATAAATATAATGAATATATTTATTATAATTTTATAATTATTTAAAAGAATATATATTTATTTATAATTATAACTATAAATAAATAAATATTTATCTAAATAATTATAAAATTATAATAAATATATTAATTATTTTTATAATTATAATTATAAATAAATATAGATATATTTTAATAATAATAAAATTATAATAAATATATTTATTATATTTATTTATAAAATTAGTAATATATATTTATAAAATAATTATATATCATTAATATATTAATTATAATTTTATAATTATTTACATATATCTATATTTATTTATAATTATAAATATTTGTATATATTTATAAATATATTTATAAATATATTTAAATAATTATATATATTTATAAAATTATAAATATAATAAATATATTTATAAAACTATAAATATAATAAATATATTTATTATACTTTTATAGTTATTTAAATATATATATTTATAATTATAAGTATAAATAAATATTTTTATAAATATTTTTATAAATATTTTTAAAGATATTTATATATATATATATATATATATATATTAATAAATAAATAAATAAATATTTATAAATTTATAATAAATGTATTTATTATAATTTTAAAATTATTTAAATAAATAAATAAATAAATAAATAGATAGATATAATTATATTTAAAAAGTATTTATAGATATTTAGGATGGATCTGCGGGAGCTCCTCAGGGCTGACTATCATGGCGTCTAGGGTTTCCATATGGCTTCGTCGTCACTTCTTTCGCCTGGTACCCTCTGTGCCAGCGGTCTGTGGCATTCGCTGGAATGGGAACATTTCCCAAGTGAGGGATAACCCCATGGCAGTCTTAGAATGAACGAAAATCATGGAATTCTTGATTATTGGATGCATTGTTATGCCTAACGGTTTGGTACCGTGGAAGGTCGGTGATCTCTCTGCGAAGCTTTCAAGCATCTGGGGATTTCAAGGCTGGTGATGCATTTTGCTAGGATAGGGATTCTTTCACCTTATATTTCCATCGGAAGAGTTGAATATGAAGGCATGGGGATTCATATCAATATCACTCAAACCAGGAGTTTTACACATCCGTGAATGGGATTGTTCTTTCAATCTATTGGATGTAGGCCATTCTTTGGTATAGGTTTGGGTCAAGATTTTCGGTTTGAACTGGATCCTTTGGAACCCTAGGATCTTGTATGATATAGT
The DNA here is from genome assembly GCA_963277665.1 of Viscum album. NCBI lineage: Eukaryota > Viridiplantae > Streptophyta > Magnoliopsida > Santalales > Viscaceae > Viscum > Viscum album. The sequence continues at coordinate 283,154,599 of OY728165.1, forward strand.
GATGTCCATTTGGGTTCCTAATAAACTGGGCAAAGAAACGAAAATTGCTATGTTTTGGCATTATGCATGATTCCTGATTGAAGTCGACTTGGCTGCTGTATTGGTTGATAATGCATTTCTTGCCACCGAGGATGATGAGATTGAATTGTGAGCCGAGTATGAAAAAATACCACATTTCTTATTGAACTGTAATATTATTGGCCATGAAGTGTCTAACTGCAGGAAGATGGGTTGCCATGGAGTGGCCTCAGGCTTCAAAGGAACTGCAAAACAAGGTCCTATGGGTTCTGTGGGGGATGCTGGCAAGACACTACATCAAAATGGCCTGAATTTTCCAGCTAATGAGAGTGAACCTGGTTGCGTAAGGATGAACACAAGTGGCCCTATCAAAATTCCTACTACTTCTCACATTGGAGATGGACAGATTGTTGATATCAATGTGTTTAAATATTTTCAAGCTGGTAGTGGGCAGTGTTCCAAAACATGGAAATTTAGAATTTTGAGGATGGTTTTCATTTGAATCCAGAGTTGAATTTCCAAAAATTTTCTTGGAAATTTAGAATTTTATAGGAAACCCCTGAGCCATCATCTGACTCATCATATGTTGAGGATTATGATCCAACACAAACCAAAACATGGTAGAGAGGTTGGCATCCAAAGAGTAAGTGAAAATATCCCTAGAATATGGGGTATAGGGGAATTCATAGGAGGCAACCTTTTGTTTTATTGTGAGCATTTTATGCCATGTTTGTACTGATCCCTCCCATGCAGTTTTATATTTTCATAATAAATTCAGAGTCATGGGCCTGGTTTCCAAACCCATGGTTGAGCCTTTTGAGTGAAATTTTTTATATATAATTAAAAATTTATAATTATAAATATAAAAAATATATTTATTATTTAAATATATTTATTTTAATTTTATAAGTATTTATGAGAACATAATAAGTTCATGTGTATAACATGAATGAATCATATACCTAGTATAGATTAAAAAAACGAGTAATCAAATATATAGAAAGCATAATAAGAGTGTCAATGTAGAAATGAACATTCATGATGAATACATAACATATTCATGTGTCATCATAATGTAAGTAATCTTAACATTTAGCAACCAAGAATCATGTCCACAAACAAACTTATGATCATATAACGTCAATTATACTCACACGTATATCAAAATATGAACATAAATAACATTAATCATATCCATGAATATCCTCATTATCTCATCATATATATATATATATATTGACCAAATTCATTGGAGTCATTTATTTATTTATTTATAATTATAATTATAATTATAAATAGATATATTTAAAAAGCACTTATACATAATTATAAATATATAATTATAACTATAATAAATATATAATTATAAATATTAATTAAAAAAATTATTATAAATTTATAATAATTTAAATATATATTTATAGAACTAAAAAAATCATTGATAAAAGATACATCTTTATCAGTGCTTTTTTAGCATTGATAAACGTTACCTTTATCAGCACTTTTAGCTATTGCTAATAAAGGTTTGACATTTATCAGTGCTTTATTCTTACTGTTGATAATAGCTAGTGTTTACCTTCCCAGATCTGTGGTAGTTTTATTCCTCGTTCAATTAACTCAAAGGAAACTTAGGTTTTTCTTACTCATGGCCTAATGGTATTTCATTTTCAGTGGGAGTTTACTGTTAATGGAAGGTATGTCATCAGATAAAGGTAAGGTCTAGGTAGATAAGTTCGATTGAATTGATTTATCCTTCCATAGAATGTAGAGAGTGGATCATATGATTCAAAAGGACCTAGATATTCTGTTAACTGGTGTGCATACAGAGAAAATCGATAATGTTATGTAACACCCTGACCCGATTCACTATATGAACAATAATCAGACCGGTTCTTCAAGCACACCTCCACAAACACTAGTGGCTGTTGAATAACATAAAGGGTATAAAACAGTATCATATAGGGGATATACACCCTATATCAGAGTGAATAATAGAATATAATATAACTAAATATAATCAATGTCAAATAAACTCAAATCAGAAGAAGATAAATATAAAAAAGGCTATGATACATGAAATGTAGAAAATACTCCAACAACCATGCCATAAAAATAACTGACCACCCATTGGGATAGTTTTATATACATATTAGAATAAAAGGAAATAAAGATATTGGCTCCAAGAAAACTCTGATCCATGTCACACCCCATTATCTCAACACTATACACGCTATCCAACTGAATGTCCAACATGTAAGATGTGGGCCTCAACCCAACCTGTTCTTCCATCAAGTGAATATCTACTTGAGTACCCTTGTGTAATGGAAACCCGAGTAGGGTGTGAGTGCATCGCTTAGTAGGGAACCACAAAAAAGGTCTATTTCATAATTGTAAATGTTGTGCTATGTGCATGTGACATGCTCAACCAAAATATAAAAATAAACATAGAATAATAAATAAATAAAAAAAATCCCAATATCTTCTTTGGACCGATGCCAACGTGTCTCTGAGCACTTCATGATGACAATTCCTCCATTATATCACCACTTCCCCAGGGATGTACACATATAATATTTCCATGTATAAATAATATCATCAAACCTTAGTTACACGACCTTGATCGACCATACCTACTTCGTCTAGTGTCTTTAAGAACATCACAATGACTATGACATCCAACAAGGTCCTCTATCTGATCCCTAAGTAATCAAGGTCTAGCCATAGAGAACATGCCAACTGGGGTTAATATACCCATCCTCGTGTCATGAGAGCTCAACCAACTGGGGGTAATATGCCCATCTCTAGAGATCAAACACATCAGGTGTAATACAATCAGAGGGAAATATACCCATCCCTAGATTATCCAAGGAGCATAGGCCTACCGGGGGTAATATACCTAACCCCGTGGGATTTGAGCTTAGCTAAATGGGGGTAATATACCAATTTTCATGGAATAGATCAACCACCATAGGGGAAATACCATTTGAAAAAACATACCCATTCACAAACTAAGTATAATGAAATGAAAATGAAAACACTTTCTTAGAGCATCCATCGTCCTGAGGAGTCAAGCTTGAGTAGGTAAAAAGAAAAAAGGGGTCGTATGCACACCTGACAAGATTCAGCCACCATTTTCTTTTAATCTCACAACATATTAGGGATTAAAAGGTGATAACCACAATCATATTTACTCATATACATATGTACCCACTCTAGGTTGGTCAGTCAATGAGGCACCCTGAGGGCCCTTTAGGTCACAGTACAATAAAGATACCCTTACATGGGTCATTAGTCTGAACCAAAGTATCTGGTCAAAGACTATATTCTCTATTTACATAGCATTCCATGACATCATCACAAGGTAATATAGCATCGTTAGTTACATGTGGTTCAAAACATATGAAATAGCAAAAAAGATGCCCCCAACCCATCTCAGATGTCATGGTCACATTTGGTTGGTCTTCTCACCTAAACCAACCTTGGTTTCCCTGGGGTATACCTACTTAGGCCTGGTCTTGTCATAAGGGGGAGGTTCACTCGCCTCTAGGTTACCTCAATGAGTCCCAATTTTCTAATGGTTCATCGAGTCATCACATGTCCTATTTAAGCCCTGGATGTATCAGTCATCCCTTACCCCTACTTTGGTGTACAAGGTTCCAAGGCATAGGGAACTAAGATATGATTATACAGTTCTTTAGATAGTAACACCTCATGGGGGGTCCAAAACTCCTAGGGAGTTCTCAAGTTAAGTCTTTGACCATCGGAGGCCAAGGTCTCCTGAATGAACACTAGGATCAACATGAGTTAATTGTTCATTCATTTACCACGAGGCATTTAATTGGTTAATCACTTCGATTTATTAATTTAATTAAATTTAAAATACTTTAACATCATATAATGGAACCACCTATAGTATTAGGCCCACATATCTCAATCCAAATGAAAAAATCATAACAACCATAGGGATATAATATGAGAACACCCACCTCATACCAAATCTTTTCACAAAATTTCCGTAGGTTGGATGTTGCAGCCCCAACCCACTATGCCTTAGCCAAGTCCACTTTGATCCCTTTTAGATGCTCAAACTAATAACTTAAGAAAAAAATCAGACATTAATTAATTAAAATATTTTTAATTAATTAAACAATTTCATCCGAAGAGGCATAATCACCATTTCACTCACCTATGAACCGTTCAAGTTAGAACCATAACCGACAACCTGTGAGAGGTACATAGTAGACCCCAACCTCATCCCAGGGGGAAGTAAAATCACACAATATCAATTAAAAGTTCAACATAATTTAATTTTATGTGGAAATATTAGAAAAATATTTTTGGTGACATACCTCATCAAAACGTTGGGTGACTGCTTGCAGACGGTATCTTGGGAACTCCTCTTCCAAGGCTGCATAAAATCCTATTAATGCTCAACCCATTCCACCATGCTCTGATGGAATTGAAATTAAATCCCAAAATGTGAGAAACCAAAATCAAAGACAAAATAAGAGGATATCATCATAGGTTAACAGAGCTGAAGATGTACCTCAAATAATCGAGCAACATCTTGAAATCCATCCCTTGATCAAGAGAGAAGTGGGATACAATGGAGAAGGGGATAGGTCAGCTGCATGCTCAAATAGAGAGGAAAAAGATGCCTCCCTCCATAAATACTCAATGGTTGTATGATGATAATCCCCCCTTAAAATACTTCATCAGCTATCCAGTATGGGTCCACTGGCTAGCTGGAAGAACCCCTATATTAGGGGGTGAAATCAGGAATCTACCTATTAGATAGTGGCATTTGTAGATTCCACTATAGCCATTTTACCACCCCAAAATGCCACTAACATACCTTATAGATCCACATAATACCTTTGAGCCTTGATCAACATCTAAAAAACCTTTTTAAGCTTCCCAAACTCTAGAAATTTGGTTCCAAAGTGAAAAAAATATGACTCATCAATTAGTTGAAAGATTAAAACTTCTATCGAAATGACCAAGCCCATACATACATGAGGCATTAAAAACTCCCCATCATAACACTTCTCATCCCTGAAAAGTATATTTGATCACCCAACCATCAATCCTGAACTACCTTGGTCACCAATTTCTATTCTTATGGCCTTTTTCTTCCCTCAAACACCTGAATCACATACGAGGCACAACCTTCAATTCAAAAGGCTAAAGTATAAAAAATTATGATTCAATGATCATAAAGACCACTAAAACACTATGACACAACTTGTTCGAGCATAACCATCTTTATTAACTACCATGTCATGGTCTAATTCATTATTGGTCTTGTGGAACTCCCCAATATAATTTCTAGTCTATAACTACCAATTCTGATGCTTTATCACCTCATCCATTGTAATTTCCCATCATAAGTCCACACCTAAATTCCATCAGTTCACCTAGTGTGGTTTCTATCCTAACACACCCAAACATACAATAAACCACTAGTCCAATGTTGATGCCTCGCCTGATTTTTAATTTCTAAAAGAAATGGATGAGAATCCCTCAACCATGCTAAACACGAACACTCTAAATTTTCTCGAAAAACCCCAACCAAATCCCAAAACACACCCATCGTATCCAAAAAATATCACCAATGTGGTTTCTATAACTCAGTATCCAAATACCCATAAAATCACCTATCAAACCTCCTTCAGCCGACACATTATGAAAATGCCCATATCTAGGCATCAAAACAAAATCAATTACCAAATCACAATTCCCTCATACCTAGAGGCATCCTGTGATCATCCACATACCCACACACCAGTAAAAATTTGAGCTATACCTATAGTTTCAGAAAACCAATGGTATAGGTATGGTATATGGTACCTCTTCCAATGGTATGAACATACTGTTGGTATTGGTATTATTTTTTTGGAATCCTATTCTAATATTTTGGGAAAACGGTTGGTATAGGTATGCTATATGGAACCTATACCAACTATTTGACCAAAATTTTGGTATTGGTATTGTTTTTGGGAACCTATACCAACGTTTTGGGTAAACCATTGTTATAGGTCACCTATAACAATGGTTTTACCAAACTGTTGGTACAGATGGTTCAATTATTTATACATAATAATAATAATATATACTTTAATATAAATAATTTTTTTATGCATATATACATACATACATACATACATATATATATATATTTTTATATAAGAAAACAAAATATGTTGTAGGATAGTGGAAATGTGTTTGGAATATAAGCATGATGTTTTGGGAACAATTCCCCGTGATGATTTTTTTTCAATAGAAGACCTATACCAATAGTTTGAGAAAACTATTTTTATAGGTGGTGAAATTATTTATGAATACTAATAATAATAAATACTTTAATATAAATAATTTTTTATTAATTAAATATATATATTTTTTTATATAAGAACATAAAAGATGTTGAAGGATAGAGGTAAAGTCTTTATAATATAAGCGGGAGGTTTTGGGATCAATTCACAATGTTGGAATTCTTTTTCAATAGAAGACCTATACCAATGGTTAAACCAAACCATTGGTAAAGGTATTTCTATTTAAATTTCCTATTCCAATGGTTTGATAACTATTGGTATATGTTTTATACACCGATGGAAAATCACCCAATGGTTCCCCAAACCATTGTTATAGCCTTTTTTTGTAGCAGTGACACTAATATTAATACAAAACACCTGGTATGATCTCCACAATTGGATCATCAGTTGACTGAACCCAAACCATATTTTCCAAAATCACTAGCACAATTCGAATCCAAGACATTCGAATAATTATAACCCAAAAGAGACTGACACCCATGCTACCACATCCTAATTTATTTTAGACACACACCTAGTCATTGGAATCCAATTTCCATCATAACCATAAAATAATTGGCCTTTCAAAAACATGATCCTACCCACATGGTTTAATATCAATAGTGATTGATATGGAACTCCCAAAACACTATAGGTTGTTGAATAGCATGCAGGGTATAAGATGATATCATAGGGAGTCTATAAACCATGTATCAAAGTTCATAATAGAATAAAAAATAACTAAATACCATCAATAAAAAATAAACAATAAGTGAAAGAAGATGAATAAAAATAAGTCTATAATAAATGAAATGTAGTAAAGACCCCAACAACCATACCATACAAATAACATACCACCCATTGGGCTAGTTATGTATACAAACTAGAATAAAAATAAATAAAGATATTGTCTCAAAAAAAAATCAGATCCATGTCGCACCCCATGATCTCGACACTATCCAAACTTTCTAGATAAATATCTAATATCTATGATGTGGGCCTCAACTCAACCTGTACCTACATCTAGTTAATGTTTTCTCGAGTATCCATATGTAATGGTGACCTGAGTAGGGTGTGAGTACATCACTTAGTAGGGAACCACCAACATGTTCTATTTTATAACTATCAATGTTATACTATGGGAATGTGACATTCTCAATCAGAATAAATAAATAAACAATATGACAATAAATAAATGAACAACATCCCAATATTTTCTTTGGATTGGTGCTGAAGTGTCTCTGAGAACTTCATGATGACCATGCCTCCATAGTATCACCACTTCCACATGGATGTTCCCATATAACTTGGCCATGCCTAAATACTATCATCGACCCTTAGGTCCACAACCCCAATCAACCATACCTACATCGACCAGTGTTAGAGTGTCTATAAACACATTGTAATGGAACTTCCAACCAACATGTCCCTATGGCCGATCCTTAAGTAATAATTGGCTACTCATAGAGCATGTGACAAATGAGGGAAATATACCCATCCCTATTACATGTGGGATAAACTGCTCAGGGGTAATATCCACATCCCCATAGATCAACCACTTCAGGAACAATACAATTGGAGGGAAATATGCCCATCCTTAGATTATCTAGAGAGCATGGGCCTACCCGGGGTACTATTCCCATCCCTATGACATGTGAGCTTAGCCAACCAGGGGGCAATATACCCATTTTCATGGAACATATCAACTACCTCAGTATAAATACCATATGTGGAAAATATACCCATCCCTAGACCAAGAACAATGAACAAGAAAAGAAAACATGTTCCCAGAGCATCCATCATCCTAGGCTGCCAAGGATGAGTAGGTAAAAAGAAACCAGGGGTCAGCTGCACTCCTGACCCATGCCAGCTGCCATTTCCTTCTTGTTTTACAATATATTTGGGGTTCTAAGGTGATATAAACAGCCATTTTTACTCATAACCATATGCACCCACTCCGAGTTATTTGATTAATGAGGTACCCCTAGGGTCCACTAGGTCACAAAACATAAGATGCACCCTTATGTGGGTCTTCAGTCCCAAAAAAGTATTTTTTCAAGACTATATGTTCTATGTACATCACATCCCATGACATCATCAAAAGGAATTATGGCCTCATCGGTTGCATGGGGTTCAAAAAAATTAAATAGTGTAAAGATGTCATATGAACCATCTCATATGTCATGGTCACATTATGTTGGTCTGATCACCCAACCCAATATTTATATGCTTGGGGACTGTCTACCTAAACCTTGTCTTATCATTGGGGAGTTCACTCGCCTCTATGCTACCTCAATGATCCCCAATGTTCCGAGGGGTCACTGGGTCATCACATGTCCCATTTAATCCATGAATGTCTCAGTCATCCCTTACACCTACTTGGGTGTACAAGGTTCCAAGGCTTGGGGAACTAATCCATGATTATGTATATCATTAGAAGGAAACACTTAATGGGGGACCAAAAATCTCATGGAGGTCCCATGTTAAGGCATCAACCATCGATGGCCTAGGAATCATGAAAGAACCCTAGGATTAATGTGGGTTAAGTGATCATTCATTTAGCACAAGGAATTTAATAATTCAATCACTTCAATTTAATAATTTTATTCAATTTTAAATACTTTAATGTCATATAAGGGAACCAAATATAGTGTTTTTCTCTTACATCTCAACCCAAATGAAAAAATAATAACAACCATAGGGATAACATGTGATATGATATACCTCAAACAAAATATTTTCCAAAAATCTACATAGGATGGAAGTTGCAGCCCCAACCCGGTATGCCTCATCCATGTCCACTTCGAGTATATGTCGATGCCCAAACCACTTACTCAATCCAAACAAAAAACATTAATTATTTATAATTTTTTTAATTAATTAAACAATTTCATCCAAATAGGCATAATTTCCATTTCACTCTTCGACGACCCCTTCAAAAAACAACCATAAATAGAAACCCACAGAAGGTCCACAGTAGACCCTAGGCCTCACCAAGGGTGGAATCTCTATCACACAATATCAATTCAATATTATTCATAATTTAATTTTTAGTGGAAAGATTTTAAAAAAATTATTTGGAGACATACCTCATAAAAAATTTGGGTGAATCCTTTCAGATGGTATCACGAGACTTCATCTTCTTAGGCTGTAGGAAAGCCCCTTGATGCTAGGTCCATTCCACTATGATCTAGTGGAATCGACATTAAATCCCTAAACATGATAAATCAAATTCAATGAAAAATTAATGGTAGAACATCAGAGGTTAATATAGATTAATATGTACCTCAAAAAACCGAGAAACCGCCACAACTGGAAAAAACACCTATTTCCACGGTTCAAAACTGAGGCAATAGGCCCCAAAACCATGGCCTTTGGCTACGACCACGATTTTGGACAATCGTGGCTGCTATCGTCGTGGCAGTAGGTCCCAGCCTATTGCCACAGTTTTAACTGTGGAAATAGGTCTTAAGAATTTCCACTGTGGCAGTTGACCTATGGCCACAATTTAAACCGTGGCTATAGGAATCTATTGCCACAATTTTAACCGTGGCTATATCCATGGTAAACCGTGGAAATAGCCTAAATAAAAAATGTCACCAGCAGGTTTCGATCCCTATAATTTTTCTCTACGAACCAACGTACTTACCACTACACCGAGCGACATTACAAGTATATATATATATATATTATGATATATATTAAAATAAACTGTGTGAATATCCTCAAAACCATGGCGGTAGGTCTTCTCGCCATTTTTTTGGCGGGAAAATTTTTTCCTGCCAAAATGCGGGAACCCTATTTCCAAGGTTTTGAAAAACCATGGTAATAGGCCATTGAAAAAGTGGCCTATAGGCATGATTTTAGAACCATGGAAATAGGCCACAAAACTGTGGCTATATCCACAACCTATTTCCACAGTTCTGAAAACCGTGGCCATAGGCCACGATTACTGGCCTATAGCCACGATTTTAAAACTGTGGCTATAGGTATGTGGCAGTAGCCTCATTTTCTAGTTATGCACTTAAAATTCATCCCTTGACAAGGGAAAAGAGGGAGCCATTGGAGAAGGGGGGAGGAAGACCTCATGGTCAAACAGGGAGTAAAAATATTCCTCCCTTTTTAAAAACTCAAGGGGTATAGAATGATAGTTCCCCCATTAAAATAATCCACTAGCTAGCCATTATGGGTCCACCAGCTAGTTGGTTGCACCCCTCTATGAGGGGGTGCAACTAGACAATCACCTACTACCCAATGGATACTGTAGTTCTCATTTTTTCCATCTAACCACATAGGGATTCCTATGACATACCCTATAGATCCCAAGACTACATTTAATCCTTTATATATATCTAAAACACTTCTTTGAGCTTCCCAAACTCTAAAAATTTTGTTCAAAAGTCAAGATAAAAATATGAAGTATTGATTAGTTGTAAGATTCAAAATTATCTAGAAATTATCATGCTCATACTGACATGAGGTGTTTCAAAATCCCCATTATAACACATAATATCCCTAAAGAGTCTATTAAATCACATGACCATCAATCCCAACCTAACTTGGTCACTGAATTATATTCTTACAACATTGTTCTATCCTTGAACTCTTGAAGCACATCTGAGGCAAAACCTCCAATTAAATAGTTTGAACTTTCCCAAATTCCAAGGTCAAGGATTATAACCACCATTGAATTACTAGGAAGAAACTTTTTCTATCCCATCCATCTTGATAAACTAAAATTTCATGGTCTAACTCATCATTGGTCCTGTAGTTCTTCTGAAAATAATCTCTAGCCCATAACTAACAATTTTGATATTTTAGGGCCTCAACCATTGGAATTTACCAACAGAAATCCATACTTTCATTCCATCAATGCACCCAGTGTGGTTTCCACTATACCATTCCCTAATAAATAATAAACCACTGGTCCAATTCTAGTACCTCTCCTTGGTTTTAGTTTCCAAACTAAATAGATGCGTCTCATTCATCCATGCTCTACCCTAACATGTTGACGTTTCCCAAAAACCCCAAGCCAAATCCAAAAACACACCCACATATCCAAAAAACCATGAACGATGTGGTTTCTAGACCTTCACTTCCAAATACCTATGAAATCACCAATCATACCTCCTTTGGATGACTCAATATGAAAATTATCGTCTGTAACCATCAACACATCACTAATTTCAAGATCTTTATTCCCTTATACCTAAAGTCATCCCGTGATCGTCCACATACCCACACACTAGTAGAAATATAATATATACCAATAGTTTAAAAAACCATTGGTATAAGTATGGTATATGGTAGATATACCAATGGTTTTACCAAACCATTAGTATATGTATTGTTTTTTCACACCAATACCAATGTTTTAAGAAAACTATTGGTAGATATTATATATGGAACCTGTACCAATGGTTTTACCAAACCTTTGGCATAGGTACTATTTTTGGGCACTTATACCAACAATTTGGGTAAACCTTTGTTATAGTTAACCTGTAAAAATGGTTTGACCAAACCGTTAGTATAAGAAATTCCATTATTTATGCATAATCATAAAAATTATAATAAATAGTTTAATATAAATAAATTTTTAATACATACATACATACATACATACATACATATATATATTTGTATATAAGAACATAAAATATGTTATAGGATAGTGGTAAAGTGTTTGGAATATAAGAATGAGGTTGTGAGAACAATTCCCAGCATCAAATTTTTTTCTATTGAAGACCTATACCAATGGTTTGACCAAATCTTTTTTATGGGTGGTTCCATTATTTAGGCATAAGAATATCAATAATAATAAATAATTTAATATAAGTAATTTTTTAATACATAAATACATATATTTTTTATATAATAACATAAAAGATGTTGTAGGATAGTTATAAATTCTTTGGAGGTTGTGGGATAGATTCCCAATTCTAGATTCTTTTTCTAACACATGACCTATACCAACAGTTTGAGAACCATTTGTATAGGTGTTATATATTGATGGAAAATCACCCAAAGTCCCTTCAAACCATTGGTATATCTATAAAAATTCTTTGAGGGGATATAACAATGGTTCCTAACCATTGGTATATCCTTTTTTCCATTAGTGAAACTAGTATCTGTACCAAACACCCAATTTGATCTCCTTAATTAGATCATCAGTTAACTAAACCCACACCATGTTTTTTATAAGCACCAAAAAACTTTGGATCCAACATATTTGAATCATTATAACCCAAACAAAGCTCGATACCCACACTTGGACTCCACCCAATACCACATATGAATTTATTTCATACACTCATTTGATTGTTGGCATCCAATTTCTATTAGAATAATCCACCAACCGGTCTCCCAAAACCACAATCCCAACCACATAGGGTCATATCACCAGCCATAAATAGGGATCTATTGACCATAATTTTTTCCTTATCATCACTTCACTAGACCAAAACCTAAACACCAAAGACCATTACCTATCCATCACCAAACATGATGACTTAATCCATCCAAAACCACTCATACTCTATTTCCAACACATAATATAATTTACACAAGTTCATATATTCTGAGAACGACATTCATGAAATTCACTGATATCTCATCCATAACGAGGACCTCTCCATCTGAAAACTAATTCTGCACTCCCCACCATATGGATTCTGTTATACCGCTCCTCGAGCACAACCTCAATAGGTCTCCACTTTCAAACACATATCACTCCCACCGATCCATGGTTATCTATTTCCAACACATGACACTATTCCTCCTTGAACATACTGGTTAAGGACCACACCTAAAATGGGCATCCTAGGAAAACCTATCCATACCAATGTCAACTTAACTATAGAGGGACACTTATCACCATAATTAAACCTTAGAAACCCAATAATTGTTCCAAATAAAACCCCCTTAATCCTTGTATCAAAAACTGTGCTCACCGAACTCAATTTTTTCCATTCTCATTCAAAATAAATGGGTTTAAAATATTTTACCACTATATTTTATAACTTGAATCACATTCCCATGAGTTATGAATCACCTAGACTAGGATAAATAGGCTACCCACTAACCATACTCAAGCATGTCAATCATATCATCCATGTACACCCTTGACACTCTTAAAAATTAGGCACTCCACTTATGCCACATTTTTTCACACAACACCACGGAAGCTAACATCATTCAAAAACCAAAAGAATCCATCCATGATTTATCCATACTATTGGAATCTTTTCCAAACTTAATAGGGCTAGGCACTCAACCAGACCAACCCTTCCAAATCAGCCTCAACATAAAATAATATGACCAATGATTAAAGTTATTCCATTTAGTAAACTAAGGAATTAATTAGATTACATAACATAATCGATGGAACCTATGTGCATTAATATGAACATGATCATAAATCCATGAAAAACACCTCTAAAGGAACCATAAGTCCAGGTAAACCCATCAGTCTCATTTCCCTCAAATAGTACTAATCACAGACTCACTATGGTCCCTAGTGGAGTTTAAGGGTCTCTAGGTCCCCCACAAAGCCCAACCAGTTAGGTCTCCTGTCATGGTCACTAGGAATGACCACCTAGATCGCATTTTAGAAACCCCCATAAGGTTATGCCTCATGAAATGTCATACATGATCCTGTCTCAGACCATAACATTAACATGACAAAAATATATATATATAGGGCCCCAATAGATAAAATCCATCACAGGCCAACTCATCATTCCAAAAGGGAACCAATTCTCAAGAGAGTCCCCACATGGAATCCCCCTAGGGATTCAGCATATGTTACAACAAAAAAACATCATCCTAGAAGATTCTTAATATGGGAAACCAAAACCACTGAATCAGTTAAGTAGAATACCATTCCAAGAATTATGGGAAAATGACATATAGTTTATTACTAGAACTTTATGTAATCAACACTTAGATAATAATTACCCACTAGTGGTTTCTCACTATGGAACCTTCTACCTAAATATCCTAATAAGTCCAATCCATGCCACTTGTAGAAAGGAATTGAATCATCTCCATCATCTCCATTGATCATACTTATGTAGAAACCACATGACCTACCATCAGAATAAAATACACGCACACAAGTTGGACCAGCTAAGTAAAAGGACACTAAGTAATTATATGGGAAAACATCACATGAGAAGTTACTGACACCTTAAACAAATAAAACTCTGGAATTAGGGAAAAAATCACACTAGAAATCCTATATATCATGTGAGCATGACATGCCTGATATGATGCATGAGATAAATCTTTCCACTATAGGTAAAGATACAAAATCTAATAACTATCCTCTTTAAAATATGCTAAGACCCAAAATCCATGATAAATCATCAACCTAAACATCATGTGATCCATGTTTGGTGAAAATCAAGAATCATTAATATTGAAAGTCTAGATCATCTATCCATACCCCTAGAAACAAATACTTCCACCGAAAGAGGTGTTCATGAAACTTGAGTCTGGGTTCTATCACAAGATCCAACATATTTTTATGTCTTCAGTATACTGATTCCAAAATAGTAATATAGTAAAAACATACGTGGTACCACTTTATAACACCATTTCATAGATCACTCTAGGAACTGTAACCAGACTGGTTCACCATGGGACCTCAAGCGTACCTCCTAGAATGCCATAAACTTCCGAATAATAGTAGGTTTCTAATGAGGTATCATGGAGTGGCTATAACTTATGTATCATAGTCCACAATTGAATATAAAAATTACCAATTATCAAACATAAAAAATAAATTAAAATTAGAAGAAGATAAATATAAACAAATCTATGATAAATGAAATGAAGTAAAGGTCCAAATAGCCACTCCATACATACAATTGACCACAAACTAAGCCAATTACATATAAAAATAAAAATAAAGAGAAATAAAGATATTGGATCCATGAAAAATATGATCCAT
This sequence comes from Viscum album, assembly GCA_963277665.1. Classification (NCBI taxonomy): domain Eukaryota; kingdom Viridiplantae; phylum Streptophyta; class Magnoliopsida; order Santalales; family Viscaceae; genus Viscum; species Viscum album. The sequence continues at coordinate 283,169,884 of OY728165.1, forward strand.
ATCACACACCATGCTCTCGATTTTATCCAAACTATACAAATAAATATATAAAAACTAAGAACCAGGCCTCAACATGACCTATATTGACATCAAGTGAACATATGATTGGGTTCCCAAGTGTGATGGTGACCCAATAAGGGTGCGATTACATAAATCAATAGGGCACTATCAACATGGTCTGGTATATAACTAGAAATGTTATGATACATGCATGTGACATGCTCAACTGAAATAAAAAAACCATAGAATAATAAATAAAAAAAAAGTATCAATACCCATTTCAGCCTAGATATTAGAGTGTCTCTAAGCTTTTCATGATGAACGTACCTCATAAGTATCATCACCACCCATGGTAATACACATGTAACCTGACCATTCCTAAACAAAATCATTGATCATCATGTCCACAACCTCGATCGACCATACATACAACAACCAATACAAGAGTTTCACTTAATATATCGTAATGATTGTTCCAATCAACAAGGACCTCTGGACAATACCTACATAATCCTAGGTGACCTATATAGTAAAAAACTACCAAGGTTAATATATTCATCCCCATGGCATGTAGGCTCATCCAACCAGAGGTAATATACCCATTCCCATGGAATCAATCAACCACTCTAGGTGAAACACAATTTAAGGGAAATATACCCATACCCAAATCATCCAAAGAGAATAGGTCTACCAGGGGTATTATACCCATACCCACAGAAAATAGGATTAGATGATCAGGGGTAATATACACATCCCTGGGGTAAAAATCAACCACCATAGGTGAAATACCATCTGAGGGAAATATACCCATCCCTAGACCAAGTACAATAACCCAATAAATAAAAAAACTACCTTGGGAATCCATCATCTCAGGGCATCAAACATGTGTAGGTAAAAAGAAAAAAGGGGCTTACCACATGCCTTACCTTCCTCAACCTCCATATCCTTCTCATATAAAAATGTATCTAGGGAAAAAAGGTGACACCTTTAGTCATCGCATGCATATTCATATGTACCTACTCAAGGTCTATCAGTCAACAAGGTACCACGCGCCCCCGTAAGTCATAATACACCATAGACACTATCATATTGGACCTCATTACCAAAATTAATATAAAATATATACTTGATAATCTATATAAATTGCATCCCATGACATCATCATATAACACCATGACCTTGATAACTAAATGGAGTTCACCATATAAGAAATAGTAAAAAAGATGGTCTATAACCCATCTCAGTAGTAAATATCTCACTAGGTCAGTCTGCTCAAACAACCCAATTTTTTTCTACCTAGGACTTAACTACCTAAGACATGTAATGTCATAAGGGGGAGAGTCACTCTCACTAAGTATAACTCAATGATCCCTAGGGTTACAAGGGGTTACCGAGTCATCACATGACCTATTCATGCTATGGTTGTCTCATTCATCCCTCACCCCTAATTAGGTGTATAAGGTTCCAAGGAATGAGACACTAATCCATGCTTATGAAGTTCATCATAAGGACACCCCTTACGAGGGTCCAAAAGTATTTGGGAGGTCTCTAGTCAATCCCCTCAACCATCAGTGGTAGAGGTGCCAGGTCGACACCATTATATCAATATGGCCAAGTCCCTAATTTATTTAGAAGGGGTGTTTAATTAGTTAATCTCCTAAATATAATCATTTAATTAAATTTTAAAAATTAAATTTCAATGAAGGGAAACACCTATATTAATTATCCCACACATCAGAGTCTATATGTAAAAATCATAACAACTATAGGGCTAGCATATGAGACCACCTAATTAAAACCACAGATGTTCCCAAAATTTCTATAGGTTAGAGTTGCATCCCAAACCTACCAAGACTCTTTTAATTCCACTCTAAGCTCATGTCGGTGCCTGAACCTCTAAATGGATCAAAAAATAATACATTAATTAATTAAAACTCCTGTAATTAATTAAACTATTTAATCCAAAGAGTCATAATGAGTGTTTCACTCACCAATAAACCCATGTTGTCGAAACCATGACCAATAACAAGAAATACCTTTGCAGTATATCCATAGTCTCATCCTTGGTTAAATCCCTATCATAAGACATCAATTAAAACCTTAACATAATTTTATTTTAAGCATAGATCTTAGAATAATCACTACAGTGACATACCTCATCAAAATATTAGCTGACTTCATGAAAAAGACATCTCAGGATGTCCCTTTCCTTGGATTCCTGAAATTTCCTCGATTCTTACCCAATTACACTATCCTTTGGTTAAAGTTTCATTAAATAAATAAATTATAGAAATGAAAATCAATGAAAAAAAGAGTATGAGATCATTAGAGGTTAATGTAGCTAGAGATGTACCTTAAATCAACGAGAAATGTTTTGAAATACATCCAATGATCATGGAAGAATAAAGACACAAAGGGTAAGGGGAGAGGTTATAAACATGATCAAATAGAAAGGAAAAAAGAGGCCTCCCCTCAAAATAACTCAAGGGGTATGAATGGTAATTTTTTCTTCTCAAAACACCCCACTACCTAGTCTGTAGATGATGTAGTTATCACTGTAGTTTCCCAACCACCCGTGACAACTTTAGCATCCAGCCAAGATCACTAACCTACCTATGAGAGTTGATACACATCTAGAAATAATTGTTTAATCTACCTGAACCCTCAAAATTTGATTCCAAATACTAGATAAAAATATACAACATTCACTAATTGAATGATACAAATTTATCTCAAAATTAATATGTATGTATGGACAAAAGGCATTACAAATAGAGTGGGAATGTACAGATAGGAAGAAACTTGGGTTGGTCACTATGACTTTGACATAAAATATTGACTTAAACATCAATGAAATGAAGATGATAGTGGAGATAATGAAAGCCCTGATAGATATGTATGAGAGACATATAGAACTAAATAAAGTGTACATGATTTAGTGGTTGTTCAAAATGAGGTTACCATAAGGAATACCAATAACAAATCATGAGAATGATTTTAATATGATCTGTGGGAAGCTAGAATTAGTGAATGTTAACTTCATGGATGATGTTTTGGAACCCATATTATTTTCATCACTAATGTGGATTTGGGATGCGATGGTGACTGTTTTTATTAATTATTGTGGAAAGATGGACTTGATATTTTTGGATGTTTGGAATTTTATCATCAATGAAGAACATTGTTAAAGGGAAGTCTAAGAACTATCAGGTAATTTTCTTAACACTAAAGGAAGAGTATGGTCATCCCAAAGGATAAATAAAAATAAATTACCTGAAGGCATGTCTTGATAAATGAGTTGAAGAAATTTGGATGGTCTCATCCTATATGAAAAAGTTGTGGGAATAAAGGACGTATCAAGAAAAATTGAAGAAGTTATAAGGATAAATCCATAAGGGAATAAACTTAAAAAAGTTCAAAATTTGTTAGTATTATGGAATGGAGTGACGAAATATTTCACACTATCAACACTTTAATAGAATCATGGGTGGTTGATTTCAAAGCATATATCCTTTAAACGATATATCATGGATGAAAGGTTAACTATGTAACTAGAGATTTTGGAAAAGTTTATCTAGGGGATGATGAAACCTTGGATGTATTCGGAAAGGGTGATGTAAATATTTGGATAATGAATGGATTGTTCTTGAAACTCAAAGGAGTTAGACAAATTCTAAGACTTCATAAGAACCTCATTTTTTAGGACAACATATGAGGATGGTGATGATATAGCAGTCTAAAATGAAGTATAAAATGTAACTCAAGGATCCTTAGTGGTTACATGAGAAGTAAATAATGAGACTTGGTATTTGATGAGAAGTACATATGTAATTTAAATGGGTGGAACTACATCATAGTAATATCTATAGATTTATCATTGTATGAATAATTATCTTAGTGAGAAGAGTATGAAAGTTCTAACATCTAAAGGAATACTAAATCTCGATCACACAAACATTAGAATGTGTGTTTTTTGATGGGAAACAAATAAGGGTGCCTTTCAAATTAGATGGGAAGAATCCCAAAGACCATAAGTCAAAATTGTTTCACAAATATGTTTAGGGAATATTCATCTTAGAGGTTCAGGATGTTTAGTAAATATAAGTATTAACAACTGATGTTTCTATAAGGGTTCAATAAGGAAAGTAGTCGAAGTAAAAAGGGTAATTAGAGGTCACAAGTCACATTCCAAATATGAGAGTCTATATTAAAGTTAGAGTTTAATCTAATTGGGATGATCAGATGAGAACTCATATAAAATGAATTGGGGAGTGAATTAAATAGTTTACTGAGGATATACATAGTACCCTCATTGATAAAAGTAAATCATAAAAGTGCATAGTGGATCTGAATTTACATAGTGATTTTGATCATATTAGTGAATTAAAAAGATTTAATATTCTTTAATGTTTTCTTACTGATTGATTTGTTATATTATTGTAATTATGGTGCTTCTAGTGAATATAATAAAAGTATTTTTTTATCTTATTCAAGTATGACTTGTAATGACCCAAACATTCATTAATAAAAAATCCTCTTGATCAAATTAAATGTCTTATTACAGATATATAAAACTTATGTAATTACTTGGTTTTATGTTTTTGGATTTTAAAATACCATTATTCATTGTGAACATTACTAATATAACTGTTAAATAGTGATCACATGATTAATATAAATATAGGGATTTAACAAATCCAATTTACCCAGACAAAGGAAGTGATAGCCTCATCCAGTAGAATTTTCCAAATGAAGCCCATTTTTCAGAGCTCGGAAAGGAGGTGTCATCATTGGGCTTTGCTCTTGACCAATCCCAATCTGAGCTTCAACATTTTAAGCTCAAGCGGAACCACCTACGATACAAGTAGAAGTTGATAGAGATTACCACCCGAGCGATGTTATCCGAGCCACCCCAAGAGTCTGTCACCATCGCACACATTACCCTTTAGTCTTATGAAAGTGTTATAAGGGGTTATGTAACAATACCTTAACAATATTATTATGTACATTATTTTTGTATAGAGGTTATACATTCATTTTATTATTTCTACTTTGTAAATATTTTTTAAAACAAAAATATCATTTTTAGTTAATATTCAATTAAGAAATCTATTTTTATGAATGAATGGATTTTTTAATTAAAAAATATTTTAATAAAATATTATCAAAAAATTACTTTTTATTAAATATAAATGATAAAATAATAATTATGAATAAAATTGTGATTTTTATCAAGTTTTGAAAGTCATTTTTGTGAAAACCCATGAATTTTTGATAAGTGTCGGTTTTTATTTTAAAAGTAAAAATTCACATATTTAGAAAATTATTTAGATAAAATGAATATTATTTTTGGAATAAATATGTAGAAATTATCCAATGGTGAATTTTTCATAATTTTCTGAGACAGTTGAATTTTTGGGTAAAAATTAAATACCGTTTAATTATATAATCTGTTTTATGACATCATAATGACCCAATAGTGAAGTAATAAAATAATATAAATGAGATAATCAGACAATATATGTTTTATCATTAAAATAATTTGATATTAGTTTTGTTTGATTTATTTTACAAAGCTTTAGTGGACCCTCCAAGACTTATAAAACATGTTAACTTTTTAAATTGATTTCCTTGAGAGTGTGACTCACCTCCACATAAGAAAGCCTAATATTTTAATAAGTTTAGACATTAGACTTATAAAATAATGTTTTACACTCCCCTTTGGAAAAACCCATGGTTTGGTTTGTGGTTTTGATTATTTTAATGTGTAGTGTCCAAAACCTAAATAATAAAGAATTCCCTCCCTTTTCTTATATAAACCTACCCAAGCTCCCACTTACTCTTCACTCAAAGCCTTTGGAGCATAAAAAATATCTTCCCTCATCTCCCTAGAATCCTCCCAAGGCACCCCAATCTCCCAATAAGCCTCTCTCAAGCCTCTCCCAAGCCTTTGGGATCACACTTCCAAGTAAGGGATTCCTTATTTTCTTATTTTTATCCAAGTTTCATTACGTTGTAATACCCCGTTTCTTTCAATTAAAAATTTTGGGGTATGATTTAGAATCTACCATATATTTTAATATTTATTTTTTAATGATTAGATACCCCTTTATCTCTCATAAAGTCCTTCCATGTATACCCGTTACAGTAAGGGATTTCTTCCTTTCTCATTTTGTTTCAAAATTTCATTATGTTTTTATACCCTTTTTTTCAATAAAAAATGTTGGAGTATGATTTATCACCTCCACCACACTTTCCTATTTATGTTTTATGATTATAGACCCCTTTATCTCTCATTAATGCTTCCCATGTACACCTGTTACCATGCCGAAATTCTGTAAGGAATTTCTCTCTCCCAATTTACATTCAATAAATTATTTTGTTTTATGTATCTAAATTATATTACATATGTTAGTACATGTTTCTATATTACCACTTACTATCCCTTTCATGTTAATATTATAAGAGACCCCTTTCTCTCTCATCGACCATTTTTATGAATTCTTATGTCACACCATTATGCTACCGAAATTGCACCGCGATTTTCTGATCCAAAGTCATTGTGTCGTGAATACTATGCCAATTTATCTATCAATGGTATTCACCTTTATAAATGTTTAGTTATTGATTATAGAGTTTCATGTATGAATTCCACATTAATTTATCGTGGAATAAATGATAATATTTAATGATTCCATGTTGTATGATCTATGTGGCACACTTATGCATGAAATGAAATGATTAAGAAGGGTGCGCCCTAATAGCACTCCAATCCATTGTCTAAAGATTAGTATCATGATATGTCAAGTGAAATTATGGTTTAATCATTATAATTCATGTGAAATGAGGTTTTACTCTTGATCCATGTGTAATGATCCTTGGATCATGCTAAAACCATGTTAACCGTTGTTGCCACATTTTCATGTTATAATAATCATGCTATATCATGCCTTTATGTTCATGTTTCTTTGATGATCCATTGATATGACTATTGCCTAAAATTTATTGTATTCTTCATGATATGTCTTATTTACTCCCTTACTGGGCTTTATAGCTCACCCTTTTCTTATGCATGTCCTCAGGTTATCCTATGGAATTTTAAGTACGAAGGAATGTTGTGGTCATGTAAATGAAGTTTTCAATAAAGATGTTGTGTTTTATGTTTTAAGTTGTTATGTAATGTTCCTAATCCCCAAATACACTATAACTCTCAATCTTACATGTTATATCAAGTGATGAGTTTATGTAATAAGTCATTTTTAAGTGTGAAATAAAAGAGAAGGGTTGTTATAGGACTCACTGTCCAAATGATGTTAATCCCATGTGTTTTTTCTATTATTTATGTAATTATATTGTATATATCTATTTCTTTGAATGTGTTTGAGTTTTTATTGATTTATGTGTGAGGTTTTACATTCTAAGGTGAATAGTTTGTGAATAATTTCTATCATCTGGTACACCTAGTATATGGAGGTAACATCCAAAGGTCTCATTTCCACTGCACAAAACCTTAAATTTTCGAATATCTAGTGGATTAAAGATCCTAGTTTTGGTAATAACATGATTTCATCCTCCAAAAAAGTGGTATTATATATTGTGGTTTATTCCTTGTTTAATGAAATCACAGGAATATTAGGCTTCTCTCACTCATTCCTTGATGTTATTTCATTTTTAGTGGGAGTTCATTGTTAAGGGATTGTATGTCATCAGATGAGGGTAAGTTCTAGGTTGATAAGTTTGATAGAATTGATTTATTCTTCCATATAATTTATATAGTGGATCATATAATTAAAAAGGACTTTGATATTCTATTAATCAGTGTGGATCAAGAGAAAATAGAAAAGGTAGGGTAAGGTCCATACCTAATTCACTCTATGAATAGTAATCTGACTTGTTCTCCAAGTGACCTTAAGAACACCTCCATGAATACCAGAGGCTACTAAATAGTATCAGGGGTATAATATGGTATTATAGGGAGGATATACACCCTGTATTAGAGTAAATAATATAATATAATACAACTAAATAAAATCAATCACAAATAAACTCAAACGAGAAGAAGATAAATATAAAAAAGGTCATGAAAAATAAAATATAGTAAAACCCCCCAAAACATTCCATTAAAATAACTGGCCACCCATTGGTCTAGTTATATTTAAAGACTATAATAAAAATAAATAAACATATTTTCTCTAATAAAACTCTGATTAATGTCACACCCGATGATCTCGACACCATTCAAGATATCCAGCTGGGCATTCAACATATAAGATGTGACCCTTCACCCAAACTATACCTACATCAAGTGAACATCTTCTTGAGTAACCATGTGTAATGGTGGACTAAGTAGGGTGTGAGTACATCAGCCAGTAGGGAACCACCAATGTGGTATTTTTCACAACTGGAAATGTTGTTCCATGTTCATGTGACATGCTTAACCATAATAAATAAATAATCTATAGAATAATAAATAAAAAAACATCCCAATACCTACTTTGTCCTGATGCTGAAGTGTATCTGAGCAAGTCATGATGACCATGCCTCCATAGTATCAACAATTCCACATGTATGTACACATATAACCTGGAAATGACTAAATTCTAGCATTGATCCTCAGGTACACAACCCTGATCGACCATACATACTTTAGATAGTGTAAGAGTGTCTCTGACCACACCACAATGAATGTTCCAACCAATAATACCCTCTGTCAGATCCCCAAGTAATCTTGGGATACCATTAGGGAATAGGCCATCTAAGGGTAATATACCCACCCCCGTGGAATGTGGGATCAAGCAACCAGGGGTAATATTCCCATATCCATAGATTAACCACCTTAGTCACAATTCAATATGTATGAAATATTACCATCCCCAGATAATCCAAAAAAAAGGCCTACTGAGGGTAATATACCCATCCCTGTGGCATGTGACTTAGCCAACTGAGGGTAATATACCCATTTTCATGGAACATATCAACCAACTTAGTGGAATAACCATATAGGAAAATTTAACCATTAATGAACCAAGTACAATTAAATGAAAAATAAAACACTTACCCATAACATCCATCATCCTAGGACATCAATACTATGCAGGTAAAATGAAAGGGGTCGACTACACCCTGGACCCACATCATCCACCATTTTATTCCCATCCCACAACATATTTTGGATTTTATAGTGATACCCACAATCATCTTTACTCATATCCATTTGTACCTAGTCTGGGTTGTTCATTCAATGAGGCACTTTAAGGCCCCCTAGGTCATAATACATCATAGACACCCTTACATGGGTCCTTAATATGAAACAAAGCTTCGATTGACGACTCTATTCTCTATTTACATCACATCCCATGACATCATCACAAGGTAGTATGACATTTCTGACTACATGTGGTTCAAAACATAGTACATAGTAAAAAATATGGCCCTTGACCAATCTCAGATGTCAAGGTCACATTAGGTTGGTCTGATCACCCAACCTAATATTGGTTTTCCTAGGATATTTATACCTAGACCCAATATTGTAATAAGGGGGAGGGTCACTCACCTATAGGTTACCTCAATCATCCCCAATGTTCCAAGGGGTCACTAGGTCATCATGTGTCCTATTTAATCCTTGGATGTCTAAGTCTTCCCTCACCCCTACATTGGTGTACAAGGTTCCAAGTCCTTGGACACCGATCCATTTTTATACTGTTTGTCATATGGAAACACCTCAAGGGGGTCCAAAAGTCTTAGGTAGGTCTCAAGTCAATGCATCAAACATCAGGGGCCGATGCATCATGCTAGAATCCTAGGATCAAGATAATATAATTCCTCATTCATATACCACAAGGCATTTAATTAGTTAATCACTTCAATTTAATAATTTATTCAAATTTAAAATACTTAAACATCATATAAGGGAACCAAATATAGTATAGGACCCACACATCTCATTCTAAATTAAAAAATCATAATAACTAAAGGGATAGAATATGAGAACACCTACCTCAAACTAAAGCTTTTCACAAAATTTCCATATGTTGGAAGTTGAATCCCCAACCTGCTATGCCTCATCCAATTCCACTCCAAGCCCTTGTCAATTCTAGAACCACTAACTCAATCCAAACATCAAAAATTAATTAATTAAAATATTTTCAATTAATTAAACAATTTCATCCAAAGATGTATAATCACTATTTCACTCACTAATGTCCCCTTAAAGTTAGAAAAGAACTAAAAACCCATGGGAGGTACATAGTAGACCCATGACCTCATCCCGGGTGGAATACCTATCACAAAATATCAATTAAAAGATAAACATAATTTTATTTTAAGTATAAATATTAGAAAATTATTTTTTGTGATGTACCTCATCATAACATTGGGAGACTTCTTGAAGATGGTATCTCAAGAGGTCCTCTTCCTAGGCTGTATGAAATCCTTGTGATGCTCAGCCCATTCCACCATGCTCTGGTGGAATTAAAATTAAATCCCTAAATAAGAGAAACTAAAATCAATGAAAAATAATAGGAGATCATCATAGGTTAACAGATAAGAAGATGCACCTCAAATAATTGAGAAAAAACTTAAAATCTAACCTTTGATCAAGAGAGAAGAGGGAACCAATGGGGACGGAGAGAGGTTGGATGCTTACTCAAATCAATATGAAAAATAGGCCTCTATTCATAAAAAAATCAAGTGGTGTATAATGATAATCCCCCCATTAAAATATTACACCTGCTAGCTAGTACATGTTCACTAGCTAGCTGGAGGCACCCCTATACGAGGGGGTGAAAATGGGCAACCACTTGCTAGCCAATGGCTGTTGTAGTTTTCACTGTAGCCATCTAACCACCCCAGACTACCTCTGATGTATGTTAGAGCTTCCCATACCACCTTTGAGCATCAATCCACATCTAAAAACGCCTTTTGATCTTCCCAAATTCACAAAATTTTTCTCTAAAGTCTTGATAAAAATATGAACCATCCATTAGTTGAAATATTCATGTTTATCTAAAAATTCCCATGATCATACAAAAATGAGGCATTATAAAATCCCCACTATAACCATTATCATCCATGAAAATTATATTTGCTCACCGGAACATTAATCCCGACCTAACATGTCACGACCCGTCGTCAGGGCCCGTGCCGTGACTACCCCAAGCTCACCTTCCATAGGCCAGGGGCTGGAGACTAGCACTAAGGTGTAATTCCCGGTAAAAAGGGAAGGCATTTCCTTTTTAAAGTAAACAAACACCAGAGAGAAAGTAATCATAAGTAAAAATTAAGTAAAAACTGGGTACCACACTAAGTACGGAAAAGTAAGTGGGCCAGAATACAAACCCAAACTGAAAGTAAAGTACAACTGAAAAAGGGAGTACAACAACTGAAAAGTAAATCCGCAGCCTTGAGCTGTCCACTGGAACTCCCACCTGAAGGGTGGGTACAGATAGCCTCCACAGCACCTTGGGTCCAACCATCCGCTCCGAGTACACCCCGCCCTGGGGTCCACCTCCAGGTACCGACTGCTCCGCAAGACTCAACCACGATCAGCACTGTCCATCGTCTGCAACCAACACAACATAGTGCGGGCATAGCCCGTGCAGGGGTGAGTATAAGCTACTCAGTAGGGACCTCGAGACCCCCGAAAGTCTCCCAGAATCCACAAAGGATAATCTACAAAGGAAAGATACAGACACGAAGTAACATCCGGCACTTCTTAGGTATATGCCCGTACATATACCTAAGTCATCAATTCTCGTTCGGCTCCAACATCCGAGCTCAAGTACAACCCAATCCACACAGGAAAACACAACCCAATCCACACAGGAAAGAAAAACGTAATCCACATAGGATATCAAGTCAATCTTATCGAAGATAAGGATTAAAATTAAAGATTCAGCTCACACAGGTATACTTCTTCGTAAGACGATAGAGATGATCAGATATTTCCACTGATTCATCTATGTCGTCGGACCCACATAGGATCGATATGTACTAACCCCCGCAATGACCCAAAAAGGATCGATAGGTAACTAACCCTCACAATGACCCACAAAGGATCGATAGGTAACTAACCCCCACAATGACCCACACATGATCGGACCCACACATGATCTGTAGGCACTGGACCACACAGGACCGCTGAGCGCTGACCCACACAGGATCTGACCCACACATGATCAGTAGCACTGATCCACGTAGGATCACTAAGTGCTGTAGTCATCGCCGTCAAATCCACGGAGGATTTCTGTACAGTCGTCATCGTCGTCGTAGTTGCAGCCAGCTCTAGGGTTCCCGCACACAACAAACTCGTTCGAGAGGGTCCGCTCCACGAGCCGAGGGGCTGATATATCAACTGACACATAGTCCGGAGTTGATGTATCTAAAAGTTCCGTATCGTCAACAGGAACTCAACGCGACAGACGACGCGTCGTTCGGACGCCCGGTTTGAGAGTTATTGGCTTTTTCGTCCCAGGGGCCCGATTGGTTTTTAAGTCAAAACCAACCTGATCGTACTCCAATTGCGTCCGAACCTCGAGCAGAGTAACCCAAAAGGTCCGTCTCACTTAGAGGAATCCATCAAAGTCGACGGTATGTCAATCGGACGTCCGGAGCTCAAGTTATGAGCGTTTTTGCTCTGAGGGCCCGGTTGGTTTCATGTACGAACCAACCCGGCTGAACCCAAAGTACTCCAAAACCTTGAGTGTAATATATCGAAACGACTGCCTCATTCCAAGGATCACATCTCCACTGACGATGCGTCGATCGGAGGTCCGAAGCCCAAGTTATGAGAAAGAGACCGTGAGAGTTCCGGTATTAGGGGGTTCGGGCCCGGTCCGACCCGGCCCGAACCGGGTCGAACCGTCCCGGGTCCGGGTCCGTCCCGCTTGGGCGTGGCGCGGCCCGGCCCGGCCTTGGCGTGGCGCGGCCCGGTATGGGCGTGGCCCGGCCTGGAGGACCGGGCCAGGCAGCCGGCCCGGCGCGCTGGCACCAGCCAGGTGGCTCTGTCGTTTCGGCCGAGCGGACAGGGGTGCAGGGGGGCGCACTGCCCTCGACCGTTTGTAATCTGAGGCCCCCATGTGGGGGGCCTCTCATGTCCGGATAGGCGGGGGTTATGAACCCCCGACTCTTCCTCTGGCCGGCCGGCCTGCTCCGGCCGGCCGGCTGTTGCCGCCACGGGACCGGCAAGGGCCGACCCCCTGCTCCAACACTGGCGGCCCGGAACCGGCCGCCGGTTCCCTTGCTTTGCCGTGGCCTCAGCCGCGGCCGTCGCGCCGCGCCCCTCTGCCGCAGAAACACTCCGGCCGTGGTGTTTTCGTGATCCTCTGGCGCGACAGAACGACGCTGCGACCTTATTCAACTTCATCGACGCGGTGCGATGGCGCTGCGCATCCTTGTCACACGATCCCGCGCGATGCGTCGGCACCGCAAAATTTTCCTTCAAACTGCAACAATACAAGAATAAGGGAGGAGGGTCGGCTATGTTTGTGCGGTCCGGCCCCCTCCCGTTAATCAATAACAAGCGACAAAGTTTCACGAAGAACGACAATAGAAGTAATCAGGAACAACAATTTAAATAAACCCCTACCTCATCGAATTCGTTGAGAGAGGGTTCATTGCGGAAATAACCGTCGCAGAAGAAGATGTCGTGGAAGGAGAGAGTCGTATTGCGGAGAAATGATTCATCAGCGTCGCATCGTCGATCTCTGAGGTTCCGGTGTTCTTCGCGTTCTTCGCGTTCTTCTTCGAGGAGGAAGAACTTCAAGAGCTTTTCCTTTTTCTCACAAAACCTCCCAACACATCAAGTTCCAACCCAAAATAAAATAAGAACTTCCCTTATTTTATTAACATGACTCAAGTTGAAATTCAAAAGTTGAATTATCCCTCTCAAATTAAACTCACCTAATTAATTAACATAAGTTATCAACTTTAAGGGTGAGTTGAAGGAGTTAGGGAATATGAAGGGGTGGGGTTCGTGTGGGCCCTACCGCCATCATAACCTCTCATGGGAAGTTGGGTGGTTACCCAACTTCCACCCAAAGGTTTTAATTACCAAGTAAAAATAAAAATTGAAGCTCAATTTTTATTTTAACTTCCATAATTTTTAACTTCTCTCGTGAAAACGCAACTCCGGAAAAGGTGTTCCTAAGCAAATACCGGCACTGCGAATTCATCGGTGCCCTCAGAATTCGATTCCGAGCACCAGTTCAAAAGTTAGGAAAACCCACTCGTTCGTTTACTGAACGTACCCGAGCTAAACTTCGGATAGTAATTCCGGGCACACTGGGCCTCAGAATCAAGTTTCGTCAGAAGCCGCGTTCTTGTAAAATCCCAAAGAAAATTAAGAAAAAATTTCCCTTGAATTTTACGGGTCTTTACATTACTCCCACCTCAGGGCTTTACGTCCCCGCAAATATACATAAAAAACTAGGGGAACAAATGTGGGTACTGTGCACGCATCTGAGCCTCCCGCTCCCAAGTTCTCTCCTAGAGGTTCCCGTGCTGCCATATGATGTGCACTAGAGGAATCGACTGTCCACGTAGGACCCGATCCTGTCGATCCTCAATCTCTACTAAGACCTCTGCAAAAGTCGCCCCATCATCAATGTCCTTCTCCCCATGGTCAATGATATGCGTCGGGTCATGCACGTATCTCCTCAGCTGGGATACGTGGAAAACGTCGTGCACCCGGTGCAACTGAGGTGGTAGAGCCAGGCAATAAGCCACCTCACCAATCCTATTGAGGACCTAGAATGGTTCGATGAAGTGTGGAGGCAACTTGCCGCCTCGACCAATTCTCCGTAATCCATGTCGAGGTGAGACCCGCAAGAAGACGTGGTCGCCATCCTCGAACTCAAGTGGCCTCCGTCTCCTGTCAGCATAAGACTTCTGCCGGCTCTGAGCTGTCCTCATCCGCTCCTGGATGACCTGGACCTTCTCTGTCATGGCCTGGACCATCTCTGGTCCCACAAATGCTGACTCCCCAGGGTCTGTCCAGCACAGAGGAGATCTGCAAGGTCGGCTGTACAACGCCTCGTATGGTGCCATCCCGATGGTGGAGTGGTAGCTGTTGTTGTACACAAACTCCACCAAGGGTAGGTGGTCCTCCCAACTGTGACCAAAGTTGAGGACACATGCGCGGAGCATGTCCTCGAGAGTCTGAATGGTCCTCTCCGTCTGACCATCTGTCTGAGGGTGAAAGGCGGTACTCAGACATAGCTACGTCCCGAATGCCTCCCACAACCATTCTAAAGCTGGGAAGTAAAGCGAGCATCTCGATCGGAGACGATAGATGATGTCACACCATGAAGCCATACAATATCCTAAACATAGAGACATCCCAAGCTCTCCACTGAGCCCTGCTCTTTGATGGGTAAGAAGTGGGCCGACTTGGTGTGTCGGTCGACAATCACCCAAATGGAGTCGTGACCTCTGGAAGTACATGGAAGTCTAGTCACGAAGTCCTTAGATATCCCGTCCCACTTCCACTCTGGGACCTCCAAGGGTGGTACCAAGCCTGCTGGTACCTGGTGCTCCGCCTTCACCTACTGGCAGGTGAGGCATCAATAAACGAACTCTACCACAACCTTCTTCATGCCCGACCACCAGTGCTGTCGTCTGAGATCCTGGTACATCTTCGCCACTCCAGGATGTACCGCCAAAGGGGAAGTGTGAAACTCTCTCATCACCTCCTCCCATAAAGAAACTGGTACCAAGGTACGTCCTCTGAAAAGGACTTCGTGCTCTCCTACTACAGAGAAACCATCAGGTTCCTGTCCTGAGGATATCTGCGCACGCCGCGTCTCACAGTCAGCGTCCCCACACTGTGCCTCTATGAACCACTGCAGTAGTGGAGGAGTGATTGTGAGTGATTGAAGGAAGGTTTCCCCATCTCTATCCACAAAGGATATTTGCAAAGCGGCTAGCTGCTCTGTCGCCTCCCCAAGTAGCTGAATGCATGTCCTCCTGCTGAGTGCATCGGCTACTACGTTCCCCTTTCCAGGAGTATAGACTATCTCAAAGTCATAGTCCTGGAGTAACTCGAGCCATCGCTGCTGTCTCAGGTTCAGGTCCTTCTACGAGAAGATGTACCTAATACTCTGATGGTCAGAATAGACTGTAAAGCGCTATCCCATCAGATAGTGTCGCCATGTATTCAGAGCGAAGACCACTACTGCTAACTCCAAGTCATGGGTAGCGTAGTTCTGCTCATGCAGCCTCAACTGACGTGATCCATAGGCGATCACTGCCCACTCCTACATCAGGACACATCCGAGTCCGGTCCCTGATGCATCGCAGTAAACTACGTACCCTACTACCTCCTCCGCCAACATCAAGATAGGCGCGCTGGTCAATCTCTGTCTCAGCTCCTAGAAGCTCTGCTGACATCTTTCTGACCACACAAAGGGTTTCCCCTTCTTCGTCAAATCTAAGAGTGGTGCTGCAACTCTGGATAAGTCTGGCACAAATCTCCGGTAGTACCCAGCTAGTCCCAAGAAACTACGCACCTCCGTCACGCTCCTGGGTGGCTCCCAAGATAGCACTGCCTCGATCTTCGTAGGATCCACTGAAACTCCCGCCTCAGAGATGATGTGTCCCAAGAAGTGCACCTCATGTATCTAGAACTGACACTTCGAGAGTTTACCATAGAGCTGGTGCTCTCAGAGTGTGTCCAGTACAACCCGCAAGTGGTAAGCGTGCTCCTCCTCAGTCGTCGAGTAAATAAAAATGTCATCGATGAAGACCACGACAAATCGATTGAGGAATGGCTGAAATATCCTATTCATGAGGGCCATGAACACTTCTGGAGCATTGGTTATTCTGAATGGCATAACCAAGAACTCATAGTGGCCATACCAACATCTAAAGGTCGTCTTCTGCACGTCCTCGTCCCGAACTCTGAGCTGATGATAGCCTGACCTGAGGTCTATCTTCGAGAACCACCGTGATCCCTTGAGCTGATCGAAGAGGTCATAAATCCTCAGTAGCAGATACTTGTTCCTCACTATCACCTGGTTCAGGCGACGATAGTCGACACAAAGTCGCAAGCTCCCATCCGCCTTCTTGGCAAACAATATCGGGGAAGCCCAGGGTGAAACACTGGGTCAGATGAATCCCTTTCCCTGCAAGTCCTCCAACTGTACCCATAGCTCTCGAAGATCAGTGGGGGCCATCTGATATGCTGGGGTGGATATCGGGGTTGTCCCGGGGTACAGATCAATATAAAAGTCTACCTCTCTGCGAGGAGGTAGTCCTGGAACGTCGTCGGAAAAAACGTCCGCATACTGATCCACCACTGCAGGAAAACCAGGACTCCGCACGTCAACTGCTCCTAGGATGAGGCTAGCCAACTGATGAGTGATGTGTTTTCCTCTCCTCTGCGTGAGTCCATCCTATGCTGCGAAGGATCCTTTCTCGCCAGTGAAGGTGAACCTGCTCCCGTCGGTGCGTACACATCACACCTTGCGCCTAATTTAGCCAATCTGAGCATGGACTGTAGATAACCAATCCATGACCAAAATGACATCATAAGTCCTCGACACCACTACAAGAAGATCCCAGCTGAACCTCTTGCCTCCTAGAGTAAGCTCACACTACCGAAACTAGTGTGTAATCATCGAGTCTGCTCCCGTAGGATTATTTAGCCGTAAGGATCGAGCCAACGGCTCTGTCGAAATCTCTGAGCTCCGAACAAGGGCAGCGACTATGAAATAATGACTTGCTCCTGTGTCTATAAGAACTTCAACATGGGTGGAATAGACACATATAGTTCCTCGAATCATCTCGGGTGCGCCGTGGTCGTAGACCTCCACTGCCTGAAGCTGTGCCTATCTATGCCCGCCAGCTCCCTATGGTCGGGGTGGACCTCCCGGTGGTGGTGGTGGTAGAGCCTCAAAGCGTCGCCCACCACCTGTTGCTCGGCCAGCTCCTCTGCCTCGTCCGCCTGCTCCCTGAGGACCGCCACGGTCGACCCTCTGCCTCTTCCTGGGTGGTCCCTCAACCGTCTGCTTCTCCTCTGCACGGCGGGTCGGGCAGTCACGAGCCATGTGGCCCTGCCCGCCGCATGCGTAGCACTGTCTGCCTCTCGAAAGACTGGCTCCGAGCTGTGTGCCCCACACCACTGAGCCAGTGTCCTGAGGTTGTCTGCCTGAGGGTCTGGTTTTCCTGGACCCATGAGTCATCCGTTGACTGCCTGCTGCAGAAGACTCTGCTACGTGCCACCCTGCGGTAGGTCTCGCTGCTGATGTAGGCTCAGCAAGAAATCTCTCGATCAGAAGGGCTCGCTCCAGTACTCCTGTCTGTGTCAGAATGCTGAGGGAGATCGGCGATTCCTTGATCTCCTACCTCAATCCCTGCTTGAAGGTCCGGGCTCGGAAGAATGGGTCTCGTACCATGTCCGTCGAATAGCGCGATAGATCATTAAATCTCGTTGAGTACTGGGTGACCGTCAAGCTGCCCTGCTGCAGCTGAAGAAGCTCTGGATGCGCACTGCACAGAGGGTGGCTGGGACGAACTCCGAGCGGAAGAGGCTCTCAAAGTCTGTCCAGAGGATTGATGCCTCGACGTGCACCGGGAGTATCAAGCTCCACCATCTGCCTGCTGCTGCGTGTAGGAGGCTCGCTGCGAGGATCACCATGAGGTCTGCTGGTGTCCTCACTAACCTGAAAACTCGTACAACAGCCTCCATCCAATCCTCGACTTCCTGAGGGTCCATCTCCCCGCGGAACCTGGGTGGTTGCTGATGCTGAAACTCGTGCAGTGCACTAAGGCGACGTGCATCGTCAGCGGCTGGGGCTGGTAGCATCGGTGGCTCGATGGGTAGAGGTACCGCCGGTGCCTCTGCTATCAAAGGGCCCTGTACCGAGGGCTTGTCGCTCGGTGGGCTGTCGTTACGCACAATGCTCGGAACCCTAGATGGCTTTCATCGTGGGGCCATCCTAAAAAGAGACAGGTGCGCCATGGTCAGAACAATATACCTAGTGAGCTGACACAAAGTAATCACAAAGAAAACTTGAAACACACATGCAATCAATGTTTTCGTGCATTAAGTTGGAAATCAGAAGTCAGGGTTCTGGTGTAAGGATACGTCGACCGCCGCACCAACACTGGACTCCCTGGACTGATAACCACGCTCAATACTCTTAACACTATTGCTTTACATAGAAAAATATCAGAGTCCTGAGTTCTGCAGTAGAACTGAACTCCTCTGATACTAATTTTTCATGACCCATCCTCGGGGCCCGTGCCGTGACTACCCCAAGCCCGCCTTCCATAGGCCAGGGGATGGCAACTAGCACCAAGGTGTAATTCCCTGTAAAAAGGGAAGGAATTTCCTTTGTAAAGTAAACAAACACCACAGAGCAAGAAAGCAGAAGTAAACATTAAGTAAAAACTGGGTACAACAGTAAGTGCGGAAAAGTAAGTGGGCCAGAATAAAAACCCAAACTGAAAGTAAAGTACGACTGAAAAAGGGAGTACAACAACTGAAAAGTAAAGCCAGAGCCTCGAGCCGTCCACTGGAACTCCCACCTGAAGGGTGGGTACAGATAGCCTCCACAGCTCCTCGGGTCCAACCGTCCGCTCCGAGTACGCCCCGCCCTGGGGTCCACCTCCAGGTACCAACTGCTCCGCAAGCCTCAACCACGATCAGCGTTGTCCGTCGTCTGTAACCAACACAACGTAGTGCGGGCATAGACCATGCAGGGGTGAGTATAAGCTACTCAGTAGGGACCCCAAGACCCCCTAAGGTCTCCCAGAATCCACAAAAGATAATCCACAAAGGAAAGATACAAACACGAAGTAACATCCGGCACTTCTTAGGTATATGCCCATACATATACCTAAGTCATCAATTCTCGTTCGGATCCAACATCCGAGATCAAGTAAAACCCAGTCCACACAGAAAAACACAACCCAATCCACACAGGAAAGAAAAACGTAATCCACACAGGATATCAAGTCAATCTTATCGAAGATAAGGATTGAAAGTCGAGATTCAGCTCACACAGGTATACTTCTTCGTAAGATGATAGAGATGATCAGATATTTCCACTGATTCATCTATGTCGTCAGACCCACACAGGTTCGATAGGTACTAACCACCGCAATGACCCACAAAGGATCGATAGGTAACTAACCCCCGCAATGTCCCACAAAGGATCGATAGGTAACTAAACCCCGCAATGACCCACACAGGATCTGTAGGCACTGGACCACACAGGACCGTTGAGTGCTGACCCACACAGGATCTGACCCACACAAGATCAGTAGCACTGATCCACGTAGGATCGCTGAGTACTGTAGTCGTCGCCGTCGAATACACGGAGGATTTCTGTACAGTTGTCATCGTCGTCGCAGTCGCAGCCAGCTCTAGGGTTCCTGCACACAGCAAGCTCGTTCGGGAGGGACCGCTCCACGAGCCGAGGGGCTGATACACCAACTGACACACAGTCCGGAGTTGATGTATCCAAAAGTTCCGTATCATCAACAGGAACTCAACGCGACAGACGACACGTCGATCAGATGCCCGGTCTGAGAGTTATTGCCTTTTTCGTTCCAGGGGCCCGGTTGGTTTTTAAGTCAAAAACAACCCAACCATACTCCAACTGCGTCCAAAACTTGAGCGGAGTAAGCCAAAAGGTCCGTCTCACTTAGAGGAATCTATCAAAGTCAACGGTACGTCAATCGGACGTCCGGATCTCAAGTTATGAGCGTTTCTGCTCCGAGGGCCCGGTTGGTTTCGTGTACGAACCAACCCAGCCGAACCCAAAGTACTCCTAAACCTTGAGTGTAATATATCGAAACGACCGTATCATTCCAAGGATTTCATCACCACTGACGGTGCATCAATCAGAGGTCCGCAACCCATGTTATGGGCAAAAGACCGTGAGAGGTCCGGTATTAGGGGGTTCGTGCCCGGTCCGACCCGGCCCGATACCCTCTGGGTCGGCCCGAACTGGGTCGACCCGTCCCGGGTCCGGGTCCGGCTTTCTTGGGCATGGCCCGGCCCGACCTGGGTGCGGCCCAGCCCGCCCTGGGTGCGGCCCGGCCCGCCCTGAGTGCGGCCCGGCCCGGCCTGGGCGCGGCGCGGCCCAGCCTGGGAGCGACCCGGCCTGGCCGACCGGCCGGGGCAGCCGGCCCGGCGCACTGGCGCCATCTAGGTGGCTTGGTCGTTTCAGCCGAGCGGACATGGGTGCGGGGGGGGGGGGGGGGGGGGGCTTCCCCATGCCCGTTTGTAATCTACGACCCCCATGTGGGGGGCCGCTCATGTCCGGCCAGCCGGGGGTTAAGAACCCCCGGCTCTTCCTCTGGCCGGCCGGCCGGCTGTTGCCCCCACGGGACCGGCAAGGGCCGGTCCCCCTGCTCCGATGCCGGCGGCCCGGAACCGGCCACTGGTTCCCCTGCTTCGTCGCGGCCTGAGCCGTGGCCTTGGACCGTCCGGCGCGGCGCGACGGCACCGCGCCCCTCTGTCGCGGACCCGCTCCGGCCGCGGTGTTTTCGTGATCCTCCGGCGTGGCGGAACGGCGCTGCGACCTTATTCAACTTCATCGGCACGGTGCGACGATGCCGCGCATCCTTGCCGCACGATCCCGCATAGTGCGTGGGCACCACATCATTTTCCTTCGAACTGCAACAATACAAGAATAAGGGAGGAGGGTCGGCCGTGTTTGTGCGGTCCGACCCTCTCCCGTTAATCGATAGCAAGAAGAAAAGTTTCACGAAGAACGACAATAGAATTAATCAGGAACAACAATTTAAATAAACCCCTACCTCGTCAAATTCATTGAGAGAGGGTTTGTCGTGGAAATAACAGTCGCAGAAGAAGACGTCGCAGAAGGAGAGAGTCGCGTCGCGGAGAAATGATTCATCGGCGTCGCGTCGTCGATCTCTGAGGTTCCGACGTTCTTCACATTCTTCGCATTCTTCGTCGAGGAGGAAGAACTTCAAGAGCTTTTACTTTTTCTCCCAAAACCTCCCAACGCATCAAGTTCCAACCCAAAATAAAATAAGAACTTTCCATATTTTATTAACACGACTTAAGTTGAAATTCAAAAGTTGAATTGTCCCTCTCAAATTAAACTCACCTAATTAATTAACATAAGTTATCAAATTTAATGGCGAGTTGAAGGAGTTAGGGAATATGAAGGGGTGGGGTTCGTGTGGGCCCCACCGCCCTCATAACCTCTCCTGGGAAGTTGGGTGGTTATCCAACTTCCACCCAAAGGTTTTAATTACCAACTAAAAATAAAAATTGAAGCTCAATTTTTATTTTAACTTCCACAATTTTTAACAACTTCTCTCGTGAAAACGCAACTCTGGAAAAGGTGTTCCTAAGCAAATACTGGTGCTGCGAATTCATCGGTGCCCTCAGAATTTCATTCCGAGCACCGGTTCAAAAGTTAGGAAAACCCGCTCATTCGTTTATTGAACGTACCTGAGCTAAACTTCGGATAGTAATTCCGAGCACACCGGGCCTCAGAATCAAGTGCCGCCAGAAATCGCATTCTTTTAAAATCCCAAAGAAAATTAAGAAAAAATTTCCCTTGAATTTTACAGGTCTTTACATAACATGGTTTCCGATTCCTATTGTTATAGAATTATTTTATCCTCTATGGTTTGAATCAAATATGAGGAAAAACTCTAATTTAAAATGATAAAGCTACCAAAATTATGTTTCAACACTCATAACAATCACAAAAACACTAGGATGGATCTTATCTGATCCCATCCATCTTAAAAAACTACCATGCCATGGTTCAATTCATTATTGGTCCAATGTTTCTCCCCAATATAATCTCTAGTCCAGAACTACGAATTCTGATGCTTTAAAACCCATACCATTTGAATTTTCCATCAAAATTCCATACTAGCATTCCCTCAATGCGCCTGACATTGTTTCTATCCTACTATGCCCAAACATATAACAAACTAATGATCCAATGCGAGAACCTATCCTATTTTTCAATTTCAAAAACAAATGAATGAGCCTCCTTCATCCATGATCAACACGAGCACACCAAACTTTCTAGAAAACCCCATCCAAATCCCAAAAAACACCTATCACTTCCAAAAATATATGACCAATGTGGTTTCTAGACCTCCACATCCAAATACTTTTACAATCACTATCCAGACCTCCTTCAACCGAATAATCATGAAAATGATCATCTCAATTCATCCAAACATCACAAATTAATTGATCATGATTCCCTCATACCTATAGGCATCCCATAATCATACACATACCCATAAACTAGTATAGATACGATCTATACCAACAATTCAGGAAGACCATTGGTATAAGTATTGTATATAGTACTTACACTAACAGTTTGACCAAACCGTTGGTATAGGTATTGTTTTTGGACACCTATTCCAATGTTTTTGAAAAAATGTTGGTATAGGTATTCTATAAGAATCCTATACCAATGGTTTAAATGAACCTTTGGAATATGTGTTGTTTCTGGGCACCTGTACCAACATTTTGGGTAAACCTTTATTGGAGGTCACTTATACCAATGGTTTAACCAAATTGTTGGTATAAGCGGTGCCCTTATTTGTGCATAATAATAACAATATTAATGAATATTTTAATATAAATATTTTTTTACACATAAATATATATATTTTTATATAAGAATATAAAATATGTTGTAGGATAGTGGTAATTTTTTTGGAATACGAACTTGAGGTTGTACGAATAATTCCTAGTATTGACATTTTTTTTCAATAGAAGACCTATACCAATATTTTGACCAAACCATTGGTATATATTATTCCATTATTTAATAATAATAATAATAATAAATAGCTTAATATAAATAATTTTTCACACATATACATATATATATATATATATATATATTTATATAAGAACATAAAAGATGTTTTAAGATAGTGATCAAGTATTTGGAATTTAAATAAAAGGTTGTGAGATCTATTCATAGCATTGGATTTGTTTTTTCAACAGAATAACTATACCAAGAGTTTGACCAAACCATTGGTATTGGTATTTCCATTGAAATTTACTATACCAATAGTTTGAGAACTGTTGGTATCTGTGTTATATACTGATGGAAAATCACCAAATGATCCCTCAAGCTATTGGTGTAACCTTTTTTATTATAGTGACACCAATATTTGTACTAGACACATGATTTGATATCTTTAATTTTATCTTCAGTCATGTAGACCCACACAATGTTTTGCACAACCACTGACACACTTAATATCCAACAAATTCAAATCATTATAACCCAAACATATCCAAACACCCATTCTACCACATCCTATTTCATGCCAGACACTATCTTGGTTGTTAGAATCCAATTTACATCACAACCATCCAGTAATTAGTCTCAAACTTGGATCCCACCCATATGGGGTCGTATCACCTATGATAGATAGGGCACTCCCCAATATAGGAGTCTTCTTGTCATATCTTCACTTGACCAAAATCTGAAGACCATAAACAATTCCCTATCCATCCCCAAACATAATGAATCGATTTGGTCAAAGCCACTCATACCCGAGTTCCAAAGAAAAACATCAATTACCACAAGTTTCTAAATTTTATGAACAACATTCATGGCATTCACTAATATCTGGTCAATAATAAGGACCTCTCCCTCTGAAAATAGATGGTGTTCTTCCCACTATATGGTTTTAGTTATACCAATCCATGAGAATAGCCTCGATAGGTATCCACTATAAAACATGTATCACTCATGTTGAGCCACACTCATTCATTTCAAACCCATGACACTATTACTCCCTATCTATATGGGATAAGTCCCACACCCAAACTATTCATACCATGAAAACCTATCCATACTAATGTATCCTATACTATAGAGGGAAAATTATCACCATTATGAAAACTTAGACATCCAATCCCACTTACTCCACATAAAAATCCCTTAATACTACTCACAAATATTTGTTCACCAATCTCAATTTTTTTCAATCACATTAAAAAGAAATGGGTTTACGCTATTCTACCACCCAATTTTCCTACCTGACTCACGTTCCCATGAGTTATGAATCAACTGGACTAGGCTAAATTTTATACCCACTGACCATACTCCATCATGTTAGTTTTATCATCCAAGAGAACCCATTTCACTCCTCTTCAAAATCAAGTACTTCACTTATGACACAATTGTTCACACAACCCCATGAAATCAGACATTGTTACAGAACCACAAGCATCCATATATGATTTAACCATACTATTGGAAGCATTTCAAAACTCATTTGGGCTAGGAACTCGACTGGACCGACTCTTCAAAACTAGCCTCAACAAAAAAAGATAAGACCAGTGTTCGAAGTACTTATCTATTGGAAACTAAGGTATTACCTTTCCTACATCACATAATCAATGAAAACTTTCTAAACTAATATCAACATGATTATATATCCATTAAAACCACTTGTAAAGGCACCATAAATCTAGGATAACCCCTCAGACACATTTCTATAAAATAGAGATAGAAACAATCTCACTAATGCCCCTAGTAAATTATAAGGGTCTCTAGGTACCCCAGATAGGCCAACCAGTCATGTCTCATGTTATGGATACTAGGTATGAACACCATTCTCACAGTTTAGGACTCTCACTAGGTCCACATATCACAAAACTTCATACATGATATCATATCAACTAAGAACATCAACATGACAAAACACCCATCTCTAGTGTCTCAATTGACGACAATCATCCGATTCCAACTCATCTTCCCACAAAAGCACCGATTCTCATGAGTATCCCCTCATGGAATTCCCCAAGAGATTCACCATCTATTATAGTAAACAAATTCATCACAGATGATCCATACCAAGGGAAACCACAACCACTATCTTAGTTAAGTAGAATACCATTCTAAGAAATATAGTAAAATGACATATAGGTTGTTACTAGAAAATTATGTAATTGATAAATAGATAATAACTACCCACTAGGGGTTTCTCACTAAGGCACATTCTGCCTTACTATCTTATTATGTCCACACCATGTCCCACATACCAAGGAACTGGATCATCACAATCATCTATATTGATCATCCATCCATAGAAACCACATTAACTACCATCAAAATAAAATACATGCACACATGTCAGACCAACTGAGTAAAATTACTCTAATTACTTATATGAGAAAACATCACATGAGATGTTGTTGAAACCTTAAATAGTTTATCCTCAAATGTCAGTGAAAATAGTTACACTAATAATCCTATATATCATGTGACTATGAATTTCCTAATATGATATATAAAATTCCTCTTGACTCTATAGGAAAAGATCCAAAATCTAATAACCAACCTCTTTCCAATGGCCTAAGATCCATAATCCATGATAAATCATCGACATCAACATCATGTGATCCAATCTAAGAAAAAACCAAGAAACTTTAATATTGAAAGTCAAGAATATATTTACATAACCATGGGAAATTGGAATTACACTACAATATTTGTTCATTATGATCCAGTTGGGTTCCATCACAAGATCTAACACATTATTATGTCTCAAATTAACCAATTCCCAAATATTTATATAGTAAAAAAAATCACTAATATCGCTTTATAACATCATGTCTTAGCTCAATCTATTAACTATAGTTGGATTGGTTCACCATGTGACTTCAAATACTTCTCCTAGAATGCCAGAGGATTCTGACTAGTAGTGGGGGTATAATGAGGTGTCATGGGGAGGCTATACCCTTGGTATGAAAGAGAACAATTGAATATAAAAGTAATAAATTATCAACCATCGCAAATAAACTGAAATCATAAGAAGATAAATATAAACAAATATATGATAAATTAAATTTTGTAATGTCCCAAACAACTATAACATACATAAAAATATCCACCCACTAGGGATATTACATATACAAACTAGAATAATAAAAACTAAAGATTCTAACTCTGTGAAAACTATGATCTATATCACACCCCATTATATTGACACCGTCCAAGCTATCTGGTTAAATTTTTAACAACTAAGCACTGGGACTAAGCCCGACCTATATATACAATAAGTGAATGTATGCTTAGGTACCAATGTGAAATGGTAGAGCAAGAAGGATATGAGTGCATAACTTAGTAGGGAACCACTTACATGGTATAACCAACAATGTTTTGATATATTCATGTGACATGATGATTTAAAATAAATAAATAAAATATAGAATAATAAATAAACAAAAAATGTCCCAATACATACTTTGGCCCT
This sequence comes from Viscum album, assembly GCA_963277665.1. Taxonomy (NCBI): domain Eukaryota; kingdom Viridiplantae; phylum Streptophyta; class Magnoliopsida; order Santalales; family Viscaceae; genus Viscum; species Viscum album. The sequence continues at coordinate 283,197,121 of OY728165.1, forward strand.
AAAAACGGAGTGTATATGATATTTTCATGATGATTCTGCCTCTATAGTATCACCACCACTACATGGGAGTACACATATTACCTAACCATTTGCAAATACCATCATCGATCATCATGTCCACAACCTCGATCGAACATACATGTCTCAGTCAATGTTTGAGTTTCTATGAGAATGTCGCAATGATCATTCCAATCAACATGGTCCTTTCACTGATGCTTAAATAATACCAGGGGACCTATAAAGTACAGTAATACTGAGGATAATATATCATCCCCATGGAATACATGCTCATCCAACCAAGAGTAATATACCCATCCCCATGGCACAGATCAAAAACCTTAGGTGCAATAAAATTTGGGGGAAATATACCCATCCCTAGATCATCTAGAGAGAATAGGCCTATCGGGGGAATTATACCCATCCCCATAGAACACGAGCTCATCCAAACAAGGGGTATTATACTAATCATAGTTCTACAGTTAAAACACATTAGGCACAATTCCATTTGAGGGAAATATACCCATTTCTAAAAAAGCTGACTAACCCATAAAAGAGAACATCTTCATGGGGAATCCATCATCTCAGGGCATCAAACATGAGTAGGTAAAAATAAATAAGGAGCTGACCACATAACTGAAATACCACATCCATTATAGCCTTCTTGACTCAAAACATATCTAGAGTTGAAAGGCAACACCCATAGTCATCTCTATCCATAGTTATACGTAACTAATCAAGGTATCTCTATCAATAGGTCACCCCAAGGGTCCCCTAGGTCACAATACATCATATGAACCATCTCATGGGTCCTGAGTCCCAATAGAAGTCTCAAGTCAAGACTTGATGTTCTATTTAAATCAAATCCCATGACATCATCAAATGAAAACAAATCCTCACTGACTATATGGGGTTTAACACAGATGAAATAGTAAAAAATATAGACCGTGACCCATCTCATCTATCAAGGTATCACTAGGTTAGTCCACTCACACAAACCAATTTTGTTCTAAATAGGTCCTGCCTACCTAGGCTTGGTCACATCATAAGGGGGAGGGTCACTCACCTATAGGATACTTCAATAATCCCCAATGTTCTAAGGGGTCACAAAGTAATCACACGACCTATTTAGGCTATGGAAATATCAGTCATCTGTCAGACCTACTTGAGTCTAAAGGGTTCCAAGTCATGGGCCACTAATCCATGATTATGAAGATCATTAGAAGGAAACCCTTCATGGGGGGGGGGGGGGGGGTTAAAAGTATAAAGGAGGTCTCTAATTAAGGATTCGACAATCGGTGGTCAAGTTGTCATGTCATTACCATTAAGCCAATGTGGACTAGTCAATGATTTATTTAGCTAGGGTGTTCAATTAGGTAATTAGATAAATTTAATTATTTAATTCAATTTAAAATACATCAATTTCATAGAAGGTCACCACCTATAGTGTAAATAACTCACATCACATGCTATATAAAAAAATCATAACAACCATAGGGATAGAATATGAGACCACTTACATAAAACCAAAGGCTTTACCAAAATTTACAAAGGCCAGAGTTGCATCCCTAACCTGCCAATCATCTACCAAGTCCACTATGAGAATGTGTTGGTGAACAGACCTCTAACTCAAAAAATAAATAAAACATTAATTAATTAAAAGTTCTCTAATTAATTAAACTATTTAATCTAAAGAGGCATAATCACCATTTCACTCTCCAACACACTCTTCATGTTAGAACCAAGACCAATAACCCATAAAAGTTCTACACTAGGCCCCTTGACTCATCCTTGGATGAATCCCTATCAAGAAACATCAATTCAAACCTCAACATAATTTAATTTTTATCTAAGAGCTTAGAAAAATCACTACAGTGACATACCTTATCAAAATGTCAGGTAAGTTTATGCCAACAACATCTTAGGATATCCATTTCCTTGGATTCATAATATCCCATCGATTCTTATCCAATTATACTATGATTTAGTGAAATTATAATTAAATAAATAAATGGTAGAAAATAAAATCTTATAAAATAAAGGATGAGATCATTAGAGGTTAATGGAACTGAAGAAATACCTCAAATAACTGTGTAAGGGATTGAAATACATCTCTTGATCAACGGATAAGATATAGACAAAGGAGGAGGGAGGAAATAAACATTATCAAATAAGGACAAAAAATATGCTTCCCATCAAAAATCACTGAAGGGAGATTAATGATAATTATTATACCATAAAATACCCCATTAGCTAGACAATAACTATTGTATTTATCACTATAGTATTCTGACCACCCCTCACTACCTTCAATGTCTACCTGAGCTCCCTGATGTACCTTTGAGCTTTTATCCACATCTTGAAACACCCGTTCGAGATCCCCAAACATTCAAAATTCTATTCCAAATCTTGGATAAAAATATATCCCATCCACCATTTGAAAGATTCAGATTTCACTCAAAATTCGTATGCCTGTATAGACATAAATAATTATAGGAAGATTGGGAATGGGTGTACAGGAATGCACTTGGGTTGGTCTGGATGTATTTGACATGAAATATTTCCTTTAACATATATTAAATGAATATGATAGTAGATCTCATGGAAAACCGAATAGATATGTAGGAGAAACCTATGTCTCTAAATAATGTATTCTTGATTCTGTGTTTTTTCAACATGAGGTTATTAGAAGGAATAACAACAAGAGATCAGATGAATTATTTTAATATGATCCAAGGGAAGATTGAATATACGAAATTTAATTTCATGAATAATTATTGGGAATTCGTACTATTATCATTGCTTCTATAGAGTTGGGATACAACATTGACTATTGTTATTAACTCTTGTGGAAAGATGGACTTTGTATTTGAGGATGTTTGGAATTTTATCCTTGATAAAGAACTTTATTAGAGCGAAGTCCAAGAACCATTAGATAGTTCACATAATACTAAATGAATAGTATTGTCACCCCAAAGGATAAATCAAAATAGATGATCATAAATTAAGTTTTGATAAAGGAGTTGAAGTAAGTTGGCATATCCTCACCCCACATGATAAAGTCGTGGAAAGAAAATACATATCAAGAAAAATTGATGAATTTGTAAGGATAATTTCATAATGGAATCAACTTAAAAAAAATCAATTTTTTTAGTATTATGGAAAGGAGTAACCAACTATTTTGAATTATTAAAACTTTAGTGGAATCATGGGTCGTTGATTTTGAAGCATCTATCCTTTCAATGACATATCATGGATGCATGGTGGATTATATATGTATAGTTTTTGTAAAAGTTTATCTTGGGGATGATGAAACCTTGGATGTCTTCGGAAAGGGTTATGTAAATATCTAGATAATAAATGGATGCTTCTTGAAACTCAAAGTGTTGGGAATATTCTTGGACTTTAGAAGAACCTCATTTTTTATAAGACAACTTGATGAGGAAGTCTTTGGAATTACATTCTCAAATGAAGCATAGAAATTAACTTAAGGATCCTTGGTGGTTACTTGACTAAAGAATGGGGCCCGTTATTTTACTCAAAGCACATATGTAATTTCAATGGGTGGAATTAAATCATTAGTAAATCTAGAGGTTTAACATTTCAAGATCAATCATCTCAGTAATAAGAGTATGTAATTTTTATCATCTAATGGAATATAAAAGTTTGATAACATAGACTTTAGAGTGAGTTAAATTTGTGTGATGGAAAAAATAAGGGTGCCTTTCAACTTAGATAGTACGAATTCCAAATATCATAAGTTTTAATTGGTTCAATAAGATGTTTCGAGACTAGTCCCTATTCAGTCCCTTGATGGTTCCATTTACATTATAACATTTATTTTTGATTCTATAAAAGTTTGGGATTAATTTATAAATTATAAGTATGATTTTTAAGGATTTAATTCTATATAAATCTATGATTTAAAGGGAATATGGTTAGAATTTTAAATGACTTTATTCTAAATATGGTGGTAAATACACCAGACACAACTCCCAGAACGTTTTTCAAAAGAAGGGGATATGAAATGAGAAAACAGTGATTATGATACCACAAAAAACGGTGTGGATAAAATAATGAACTGGAAATTTATGGATAAGTATGAATGAATATGGTTACACATATGAATTTATAATTTAATTTAGGTGAAGTAAGTAGTTAGAAAGAAATACCTTTCCAATATGAGTCTGACATTAGTGGTTAGGTAAATTTTTTTTTATAGGATATATTTTCTGGAAAAAAACAAAAATCTATTTATATTAAAGTATTTAAAAGTTTTTAAGGATTGATATAAAATTGTGAAAAAATACAAATTTTATTTTATTATTGAATATGGTAAAGAAATTTTTTTATTTCAGCTATGGGATGAATATGTGTGATATGTTATCTAGATTCAGGATGTTCTATTTAGTGAGATGGATCAAATGTGGTCAAGAAATAAGTTTTGGGTGATAAATCTACCATCAATGTCCAAGTTGATATGATTAACTATATTATAAGGGAGAAAATTATATATAACTTGAATGAAAGTACTGAAAGTCCATAGGTGATGCTAGAAAAAAATATTCGACAAAGTTAAAAGTATGATGGATCTGACGTGGGATAATTGAATATTAGGGATTATGATGTTATATCATAGATGACCAGTTCAGAAGATACAATTCAATTTAGGAGATCAACCAAGTTTAGGATACATGTTTAGTGGTTTGAGGATGATGTGAATTTACTACTTTTAATTAGTGTAGGGGAACCTGAATACCTTGAAGAAGTGATATATCTTAGTGACTTGAAATAGTGGAAGTTAATAATGGATGAATCAATTACTCAAATGAAATCCAAATAAACATGGTAATTAAATAATTTACTATAAGTGAAATGATAACTCAGGAATAATTGTGTATATCATTTGAATTAAGATGATGATGGGAAGAAGTGGTTCAAATCAAGAATAATAGAAAAATAATTTCAATAAAATGATGGTATAGGTTTCTTAGAGATATTTTCACTAGAAGTTAAACATATGACTATCTAGACAATGCTAATAATGGTGGAATATGAAGTTATATACCTAGAATAAATGGATATACATACAACATTCCTTTATAGAAATTTTAATAAGTCAATTTACACGATACAATCAATAGGTTTCATGAAATAGGGTAACTAAAATTTAGTTTGTATACCAAAGAAAAGTATTTACGTGTTGAATCAAGAATCGAGGTAATGAAATCATAAGTATGGTGAATTTATGTGTGGAGAAGGATTAAGAATGTGAAACATATATAATTTTTGTTACTAAAAGTAATGGAACAATGATACATTTATTATACTACTCTTGTATATTAATGACATATTGATGGTGGGGCTTGCGGTTTTGTGAATTTAAGAGAAGAAGCATAAATTTTCAGAAATATTCAAAAATAAATGATCTTGTATAGGATAAAAAAAATATTTATTATGATTATTTAGAAGAATATGAAAGATATTAATTTGGCATGAACCCTAAGATACTATATCCATAAGATCATTGAAAGGTTTGGAATGAACTAATATAAGCTAGTATCAACCCCCTTTCTAGACACTTTATGTTGTATAAGGCACATGCACCAATAATAAAAAGAGATATTAGGTATATGGAGAATGTTATTTTCACATCAGTGCTGAGAAACATGATGTACATAATGATTTTAACTCAAATGAACAATACTTTTTCAGTGGTATTTATAAGTCTATTTTTTTTGAACCCTGGGAAGGAACACCAGGAATTCGTTAAGTGGATCATATAATACATGAAAGGATCATAAGATTTTTCTATATGATTTGGGGTGTAAGATCAGTTGTAATGAATTTTTGAAGTGGACTTATAAAGTGATTCAAACAACCTGAAGAGAATGAATAGTTTTTTATTTTTTTATAAAGGAATAGTGATATGTTGGATGTCATGGTTGCATAAGATTATTACTCTAAGTGAAATTTAAATAGACTTTTAATTGAAATTGAGGTAGGGAATGATTTGGTTAGGTCGATACATTTAATGAAGGATTTTGGGAGGATTTTAGAAGTTAGAGTTTAATTCTATGAAAATAAGAGTGAGATCCCTTTGGATTAGAATGTTTTGTTTCATGTGATGAAAAAGAATATTGACATGAAGTGACAATTTAATAGAAACATTCTAGATAAAAAGTTTTTGGACATATGGAGGATATCTAAAATCCAAAACTAGGTGGACATATTGAGTAAGGTTTCAATCTAATAATTTATGATGCAACATTATGACTAAGTATAAATTGGGTAAACAAAATGAGAATGGAGAACATTACATGATGAAAAAAGGAAAAGAGTTTAATAAAGTGTTAAATAGTTTATAATAGTTTTAAATGTAAAAATTTTCAAGTGGAATATTTTTGGGATGTGAATCTTGTTTATGTCACCAAATTTTGGTAACCAAATTCTGGTCACTAGTTTTAGTTAATCAAAAATTGGATAGTGGTAGCTGGTCTATTCAGTGTAAAGAAAATGATAACAAAATATATTCAGTAGGTAGTGGAACCATCATAAGTTCTCATATTATTATGGTATCATGTACGTCTTGTAATTTTGATGAACAAAAGTCTCTAGAATGATTTTTTGGAAGGTTTAATCAAAGAAAGTGGTTAAAGTGAAAAGGGAAACTAGATATCACTAGTGAGTTTTCAAATGAAGGAATCTACATGATTGGTGGTTGGTGTAATTGGGAAAAATAGATATGTAATCCTAAAAAAGAATTGTGTATTAACCTGAACAATGTTATAGAGATATACACAATATACCTTGATTGAGAAAACTGCATTATAAAATTTTACATTAGATCAGAATCTATATAGTGATTCTAGTCATATCAGTGAATTATAAAGTTTTAATAGTCTATTATATTTTTACTAACTATATTTTCAATTGATTTTTAATTATTATAATTCTGGTGAATATAATAAAATTAACATTATTCCTCTAATTCAATTAGGAATCTTTATCTAAATAATGTTAATCCCTTGTGTTATTTCATTGATTTATATAATTTAATTGGTTTTATTTCAAATTAATTTAATGAATGTGAGTTTTTAATGATTTTAATGTGAGGTTAAACTTATTATAATGATTAGGGTACAAATACTTCTTTTCTTCCAATAAACTCATTCAAGGGAGGGAACTTATAGAGGTGTCATTTTTTCTGTGAGGAATCTCCACTGTGTGAGCTTCTGGTAGATTAAAGATCCTGGTTTTGATAATCACATGGCTCCCACCTCCCAAAAAATGAATCTATTTTTTTTCACTTGGCACACAATAGTCAATATTCTAGTAAAATAAATGATAATGATAGGGTTTTAGAGAGGAAAATTAAAATGAAACAAGTTATATTTGTGTGTAACTAACCTATTGTTAATGGTATCATATTTTCTTCTACTTCTAATGGAAACTGAGGAAAGCATTTCATAGTATAATTCTTAGTTGCAGTTTCTATAATTTTCAAGTTGACTTTTTACAGCAACATGTAGAAATTATTGGTTTATCTTGTAATTTTTTTATATATTGGGGCCATTTTATGTTCCATTCAATTTTTTAACTTTCCTAATACCATTAATGTGATTTTAATGTTTTAGTTAAAGTAAGTTTTACTAAGATTTGAAAGTTTCAATGAAACTATTAAATGTTTGACTAAAAGTTCCAAAATTTTAAATTAATTAAAACATTACTTGAAACTTATAAGAGAAACTTTTAGTGAATCTATTTCAATGATACCTAAACATTTATTGAAAATAGTGTTAGTGAAATTTTGAAAGAAACTATTTTAGTAGTGCTAAATGTTTTAGTGAAACTCAGTCACAAAAACTTTTTATGAAACATCCAGTAAAGAATGAAACTGAGTGATTGAAATAGAAATTTTATTGAAACATTTATTAAAACATTAAATAATTATTTTATTAAACCTTTTATTAAGATTATTAGTGGTTTTAGTGAAACATTTAACATGTTTTCAGACTTAATTTATTTGAAACTTTTACTGTACCTTTAGTGTGAGTCCTTTCATCAAAAGCCCATGTTCCAAAATTCTAATTTTTAGTGATAATTCTTTCATTGATGATTTTAATGTTGCATCATTTAGTATTAAATCATTTATTGGTATAGAGTTCCAATCAACTAAAGAGGCACATTTTTTTTATATTATATATGGAAGACTAAATGAGTTTGGTTTACATGAAAACCACTTGAATAAAAGAATAAAGGATAAATTAGTTATCACATCATAACATTATATATATAATAAATAAGGATATATAATGTTTGAAAAACATAATAGCATTGTGAAATTTCCTCATTTCGTGACATTCATAGGTTACCTTTATCAAATGAGGGTATTTTTTTATCTTAAGTTAAACATACATGTAATTTATTTGTGGAAGATAATAACTATCCATTGCATAATCATAAATCATCTCATATAATGAGGTAATAATAAAAAATAATAGAATCCTAAGAATTTGAGTTAGATGTGAATTATTTATTTGGTATTAAAAGAATGATTCTTTCTTATTTGTGACAACTATTGTAGGAGGTCAAAATTTTATCGGGTACACACATGGGGATTTGTTTGATTATTTGGGGTCGAAAAAGTAAAATGAATTGGTTCATGGGGATGAAAAATGCATGTTAGTGTACTAGAAAATAAATTTTAGGACAATCCAATATTTTCCTATACTATGCATTTTTATTTAAATGAAAAAATAAAAAATATTTATTAGGTAGTCCAAATCTAAAGAAATATTATTTATTAAATGTTTATTTTTATGTATTTGTACATATTTCATCACTAATAAAGTGTATAAAACCTTAGGTGTTTTTTTTGGTCTTGAATATTAACCATATTACAAGGATGGTACTAATATGGAATTTTTTAAATAATTATGACATTTATAACATATTTTAGATTCATAAATGATAAACTGCATTACTCCTTTTCTACATTAAATAGAAAATGAAAACATCATCCATGCATATGTGTGGACTAACGCCTCCATGTAACGATTGATTTTAATTTTTCCTTTCTTAAATAGCATACATGTATGGTCATGATAATGAGTTTAATGGATAAATATAATTAATATTAAATTATTAAGGTTTATGAAATAAAAACTGAACAACCTATTAACAAGATGAGTGATAAACAATTGGGTTATATTAAACTATCTAATGAAGCATTATAAGCGAAAAAATGACCTCTTCATACTATAAAACAACTTCATATGGGTTATATTATTCTTATATTTTTTTAAATTCTGATATATCAAAATAATAAACACTATATAAGTCCATTTTACTTCTGGTATAATTATATTACAACCAAGTTACATTATAATCATCCATTAATTATGGCATGTTCTTGTTTGGGTTAGTTTAAACATCTACTTGATTAATGATATTAATTAAAAACATGGATGAAGATAGGAATTAAATTTATGGTAATATAAGATAAAAATTAGTAAATAAGGATTTTTTGGTTCAATAATAGTGACATTATTATTAAACTCCTTAATTAAGAAAACAACTTTTGTTCGTTAAAAATCATCAAAACATAATCATCACCAATTTCATCTTCATGTTTTGTAACAAAAACTACCATGGAATAAAATTATACAATTATAAATAACATGAAAAATATATTCTATTAAATTTAATGATATTTTAATGATAAACTTTATAACAATAATGAATACAAACATTGTTTTTATGAAACTATTTCAAAACAATGAAGATTACTTACACACTATATTGAAATTAAATAACAACAATCAATTATGCATATAGAGAATAATTATGAGTGGAGATTATAAAAGGTTATAGTTGTGAATTTTTTTATGAAATAAGTAATCTATAAATTTAATTTTGTTATATAAGTGTTTAGATAATATTTCTACTAAGTCAGAATTAAGGTAAGGGTTTCATGGTCTCAATTTTGATCTTTGATACACGTTACATGTTATGAAACATGTTTATTTTATATGGTGTTAATTTCATTTACTATTTCATGAATGCTATCTAATTTAATCCCTTGTAATTATTGGTATATACTAATCCAAATCAAATTTATTTCTTCAAATATATGTTGATTCAAGTGTTACCTCAATTGTAATAGTTGTTGGTAACTCAATTTTTGTTCATTGAGTTATGATCTTTCTATTGAAATTATTTCATAAAATTTTCATAAATTCTACACAATTATTGTATTATGTGTTATTCTATCATTAATTACTTTTTTACCAAATAAAACCCATTTGAAATACTTAATTATTCATGGATTATTTTTTCCATAAGGGATTTTGATAGCACAAATCTCCCCTCATTGAGCTATAATGTTTCATATTAAATATTTTTTATATGCTTGAGTTCTCCAACACTAATATTTTATTATATTTTATTTTATAATACTCTTTAGGAAAATTAAATTTTAATACAAAATCTTTTTTATCAATCTTTTCACATTGTGGGGTTTCTACAAAGGTTGTTTCAGTATATTAAAAAGGATAATTTCATAATAATATTTTTATTTTTTCTCCATATATACTATATAAATCCTTATGACATTTTCAAGGATAATTTTTCTCTTTCACCACCATATTCCTTTTCATATTTAAAAATATTTACACTCATGGGATTTATGATACATGATTTATTATCAAATATATATAAATATATATATTTATATATATTTATAATTTGGGGGAATGAACTCATGGTTTCATAAATCTTTATTCTTGACCACTTGTTGTGTGATAACATTTGAATAGTTCATTTAAAGGTTATTTTTAATCTTTTTAAATATACTTCTGAGATTAATTTGTTACACTGGGGATATGTTCTCTGTAAATCATCCACCGTATTTTTCTGGATGGATTATAAATTGTTCATTTCTACCAGAATAATGATCCATCACAAAATTATTTTTTCCTAACCATCCACTATTAATAAGCATATGTTTTCTTCTAGTACCTTTACTTATTGAATACCATATTTCACATTTCATTGATTAAAGGGTGTTCACCAAGATTCTATACGTCAATAAATTAGGTAAATTATTTACTTATTCATATAACCCATTCTATATATAACATTAGTTAATGGAATGATTACATAAAAACATATTACATCTATTGATTGGGGAAGGATTGAAAATCCAAATATTTTTATTATGATATATATGTTTATTGATTATTAAATAAATTTGACTATATATTGTCTAACCCTCCAAATTAATTATCCATATGGGTTATGATCATGTCATCCCATTTATAGACATGTGGGAATGTATTGGGGTTCCATATTTTTTATTTAAATATATATGATTACTGGACAAGATAATTATGTATTGTTTACTTATTATCTCATATGATGAATTAATTATACATAAAAAAGTGATGGGTTGGGACCAATATTATATATCTTTTCTATGTATTGATAGGTCTAATAAGACTAACATATTTTGGTATTTTGGTGTATATTGATGGAAAGAGGGGGAGGGGTGAATTTACCTTAAAAAACAAAGCAATATCTAGAGACATAAATACTAGAATTCTATTTTTGAAAGATTGATTATACATAAAAGCTTTCAAATATATAAAAATTATTTTGAGATCTTAAAAATGACATTCCATTGGATTTTATTGAAAATGATCTCAAAATCATACAATAAACATGATATTTAAAAGGGTTGTAATAGGGTCATATAGACTTCCAATCACACTTTTGAAAATAATTTTTTCAACTAGTTTACCATATTCATAGAATGTTATATAAAAATTTTTACTCATGGGTTTTCTAATTATATTTTCATGATCCATTCCAAACTTATTTAAAATTTATTTAGTGTATTTACTTTAATTTTAAAAAAGTTTCATTAGAATTTTGAGAAATTTAAAAACCTAGGAGGAATTTGAATTCTCCAATAAAAATAATTTCAGACTCTTTATTCATTAAGTACTAAAAATTATTACAAATATATTATTTAGCTGATCCAAATATAACTTCATCAATATAAACCTGTCCAATTGATAAATAATTTGAATTTTTTTGAGAAAAATATTGAAATTAGCTTTTCCCATTTTAGAAACTTTCAATAAAAGAAATTTAGTTAACCTTTTATACTAAGTCCAAGGGGATTGTTTTAAACCATAAAGGTAATTATCTAATAATAAAACATGATTTAGAAATTTAGGATATTCAAATTTTTTTAGCTAATCCACAATAAAATTTTCAGATATAATACCATTTAGAAATTCATTTTTGACATCCAGTTCATAATGTTTAAAATTAAAATAATGGATGAATTCCAACAGTATTATAATGGATTTTATCCATGAAACTGGTGTAAAGGTTTCAACACAATCAGTACCTTATTCTTGATTATATCCTTTAAAATAATTAAATAATTTTAATAGGAGATTTTTCCTTGCACGTCAAAGTTTTTTTTTGAGAAAACTAGTTTGTTACAATAATTGGATAGTTATCAGGTTGTTCTATAAGAGTCCAAACATTATTACTTTGAAATTGGTTCCACTCCTCTTGTCGGGAAATTATCCAATTTTCATCATTAATAGCATCATTGAGAGATTTAGTTTTCTAATGAGAGTGAAAATCATAATGTTCAACCTGAATTAAGAGAAACCTTATTGTATGAGTTCTAGATTTTAATTCACTGATAATATTTTAAAGATGAATGTCTTTGAATTCAACCCATTCTCTAGGTAAAGGTGTAGAAGGGGGTTCTTGAGCATCTTCAAATTCCTTATAATATTGAGATTTAGGTAATGTAAAACTATATTGGTCAATATCATCATCAATTTTAGGATGAGGTTTAGGAATATTCTCATCAAATTTGATGTGGATTAACTCTTATATAGTATTGGTCCTCTCATTAAATACTCGGTAGGCTTATCTTGAGTTTGAGTGCCCAAGAAAGTTACCGTCATCAGATTTGGGGTCAAACTTTCTAAAATTTTCCTTGGTATTATGGATAAATCATTTACATCTGCAATCATTAAAGAATCCTACTTTAAGAATTTTTCATTTACAATGTTTATAAGGGGTTTTTAAAAATATGGGTCTTATGAGAACATGATTAAGGATATAATAATCGATAATGAATTCATTTTCCCAAAAGTTTTTAGGTATAATAAATTCACTTAATATAGTTCTATAAATTTATTAGAAGGTCCTATTTCATCTTTTGAAAACCCCACTTTGTTGAGGTGTTCAAGGAGTGGAGAAGGAATGATGATGATATTTTAAATAAAAAACTCAAAAGGCACTATTATTAAATTATCCAACATGGTCACTTTTAAGTGATATGTTAATTTAGCTATTTTCAATTTTGAAATTATTTGAAAAGTTGATAAAGATATTAAAAGCCTCATTTTTATGATATGTGAATAATACCCATGTAAATATATTACAATCATGGATAATTACAAAGGTGTAAGATTTACCTATGATACTAGAAACTTGATTTAGTCCAAAAAGTTAAGGTGAAATATTTCTTAGGATTTAGAGTAGTAAACATCCATTTAAAATTCAAAGGATGATTTCTGTTTCTTCCCAATTTGAAATCTTTCAAAAAAAAATTATCATTGAAAAAAATAGTAAATATCATACTAGTCAGTTAAAGTTGATCCTAACAAGAGAAAGAATGCTAAAATGACCTTGATATAGATTCCAAATCTAAGATTAATTATCTTATTCACTTATAAACCTAGCATTTTTTCTTTCAAAATATTTTACATATATAATATAAACATTTTGAAAATGAGATTAAGTAAATAAAGGAATTCATTTGAAATTAAAATCTTCACAAAAATCATTTTAAAATTGATATCACATAATTAACTAATTCTTAATAAATTATTCCTCAAGCCATTAATAAATAAAACATCTATAATTAAATTATAATTTTAGAAAAAAATCATACCAATACTAATGATTTTAGTTTTTTAATCATGTCTAAATGTGACATTTTCTCCATAAAAGTATCTCTTGATGATTGAATTCATTAGGATCACCACCCATGTGCCTCAAGAAATATATATATATATATATGAAGTAGATTATTTGGTTTTTATCTCATGAAAACGTTTCTACAAAATATTAAGATATTAATGATTTTGGTATCCATTTCATGGGTCCACTTAAGTTATATAATTAAGTCTTTTGAAAATAATCTAGTTTGGAAGAATGTTTTCTATTAGAAATGTGATATGAGAGATGAATGGTCTTTTCTATACCATATCTTGAATTCTTAAAATATAATTCATAAACATGATTACCAAATTTTATATAGTAATTAATTTTTTTGGATGTTCCTTATAAAAAATTAGTCATTTTATTTTTTTTGGAAAACAATATTGTTTTGAAAACCCAATCCATAATTAATTTTAACAAAAATTTTTATCCCAAAATCATATTAATATATTGATTATCATGGGTGAATTGAGAAATATTATTTTTGAAATAATTATTATGAGATTAGAAATTCTAAACATTTGGTAGTACTTTTAGTTTTAAAGTAAAATCATCTCTTTCTTTTAAAAGTTTAAGTACTTCAAAAATAATAAGATAATATTTTTTTGAGATCTTTTAATTTTGAGGAAAGTTAATAAAAAATATTACGAAGTTGATATATTTCATAAATATGATCTTAATAAATTAAATAATGGGTTTAAGAAGTAGAAAACAAATAAGAAGATCATATAAAATCTACTACATTATATAACTTGATATTGGCTATGTGTGAACTTTAGAATTTCATCGCTTGATTCAAATTATTCAAATGAATCATAAATAACACTCAAAATTGAAACTTTTAGTACTTCTTACTTTTTTTTATTTTTTTATAATTTTTATTTTACAATGGAAAATATGGATGTATGTTACCCTTGTTTTTTTTTCAACCGATGAATTTAACTTCTATTCATGATTTTCTATTTTAAATATTTGAAAAGTTATTATTTTTTAATTTAATTATTAAAATTATTTAAATAATTAGAAATATTACCTTTTTTTATTTATTTGTTATTGTTTTTTTCCTTGAAATCATTTTTATTTTTAGTTTATTTGACATATCTTCCCTCTTTTTTAAATTGAATTGTTATAATTATCTTATATTTCATGAGAGATTTTATGAGCTACTCAAGTGATATATTATTTATGTCTTTATCTTCTTAGATTATGGTGACATTGAGCACCAAAATTTCTTGGTAATAGTATAAGGATTATCATAACTAAAGTATCTATAGAAATATTATCACCAAGTGTCTCTAATCCACTAAAAATGTTAGTGAATCATGTAATTTTTTTAGTAATTGTCATTTTAGGATTCATATAAAACCTATAAAATTGTTTTATAACCACATACAATCTTGTATATTTGATTTTTTTGATTTTGTAAGAGTCCCTTTTGAGAGTTTCCATATTTCATAAGATATTTTTCATATAGAAATTTAATAAAATTAATTTTGTTCTAAACCAAAATGAAAGGAATTCATTGAATTTCCATCTAATTCAATAGCATAAATATCAATGGGTGTCCATTTTTATTCTTTTTTAGTAGTAGGAATATAACCATACATAACTAAATTTTATATGGGATAAAAAATAGTTTTAATAAAGGTATTCATACATATTTTATAATAAACATAATTTGAACCCTAAAAAATGGCAGCATGACCCATATAGTGTCCTTTGGGATTACCATGGGTGTTTTAAAAATCCATTTTGAAAAATTTAACTTCATTAAAAAATAGTTAATGACTTGAAAAAAAATAAATCTTTTAAAGAGTATAAAAAAAATCAATAATGAAAAAAACTCAAGATACCTTTGATACTATGTGTAAGTTAGAGTGGGGTAAAATAGAAAGAGGGTGTGGGTTGATTTCCATTAAAAAAATAAATCATTAAAAAATTAAATACTAAAACCCATGTTTTACTGATTAATGACACTATAAAACTTTTTAATGTATTAATGTAAAAAAATTATACAAGTAAATTAAAAGAGTAAGCACAATGTAATAATTATTAAACATATTAAAAGAAAAATCATATAACAATAATCAATTCACAAATTGAATGATTGATCATACCAATGAATGAAAGTATAAGTGCATCACTAAGAAAAATATAATGTGAGAATGTATAAAATAATGAACATTTTTTTTAAATTAGTTTAGATAATGTTCTTTGATGAACCCCTACATCTCCTACACCAATTTCATGGGGGGGGGGGGTTATTATATTAGTTGCTATCCTTTAACAGTATCCAAGTAACCAAAAATACCTCTATTTATAAGATATTATAATAAAGTAGAACAAATTAAAAATTATATTTTTAATGGTTGTATCTAGAAAAATCAATGAGAATAAATTCTTTACCTTTTAGAATTTTTAGAAATAAAATTGAATCCCTTAATCTAAAAGGTAGTGAGCACCAAAATAAAACAATGATAGAAAGATATAAAGGATTAATAGGGGTCATATTTTTTATGAATGGTCTATATTATCTTAAATATATTAGAATAAGCACTAATATAGAATTAAAAATATATAGGAGTGAAAATAATTTTAGAAGGGAATCATAGTTTTTA
Organism: Viscum album; assembly: GCA_963277665.1. Classification (NCBI taxonomy): domain Eukaryota; kingdom Viridiplantae; phylum Streptophyta; class Magnoliopsida; order Santalales; family Viscaceae; genus Viscum; species Viscum album. The sequence continues at coordinate 283,213,779 of OY728165.1, forward strand.
AAATTGAGAGAACTTTAGAGATCCAAATCAATTTGAAGATCATAGAATGTGGGAATTGTAAATTTTATTGGAAGTTATGAAGGTAATTTTTCAAGGCTCCCAAGGGGTATATTTATATCCTTTATATGTTCTGGTGAGGTCTTGGGTTTATCTCATACTTTGAATAGATGAGTATATACGTTTTGAAAATCATTTAATTCTCCTTGAAGGATTCTGGATAAATTCCACTGAATAGCCACCTGATGGCACCAGCTAGCTGGTGCACTAGATATGAATCATTATTCACTGCCTTATTCTTCCGGTGGGATGATTATCTTCATCCAATTAGCTGGTTGACTCCTAAAAGTAGAGATGTTACTATTACACCACAAATTTGCTGGTGGTATTTCACCTACTAGCTGGTGCTTCCTGTTGCCTTGAGTACTCTACAATGGTCTATAAACCATTATTGAATGCCTCCAATAGATCCATTAACTTAAATTCATGAGTTTAACAAGTATATAAATACTTCAAAAACGATTCTATAATTTTATAAAAATATTCTAACAATATTTCATCATGATATTATGATAATGAAGATAAACAGATGAAATATTTTACTAACAAATACTAAAAATAAATCATTAGACACCTTAAAGAGTGTTTTTTGATTATTAAATCCTTAATAATGTGAGAAAAAAACAAACTATTTCCTATAATAATATATTTCTTCGTTGGTAAGATAGTGATGTTTTAGCTTATGGAACGAAATTAGCTACCCAACATTATACATTTTATCACTAAGGAACTAGTTATTATATCCATGTGATATTTTAATTTTAATTATCCTCAGAGGATATATTAATTTTTTAGTGTAATTATAATATGGAATTATTTTTGGTTATCTATTGTTAACTTAATTTTTATTCCCACCTTATGATCGTTTATGATCATTTATTATCAATACATTTATTTACCCAAATTGAGAGTTTGTGCACACCCCTTTTTATGTTTCTATTTACCTAGGCTATGAATAATATTATTAAACATGATATGTTTAATAGGATATATTGTGTGGATATTTTTTGGGATATATTTAAGAATTATTATAGATTAAGTAAAATATTATATCCTGAAAAATGTTCATTCGATTAAAAATATATGGGATTTAATAGTTTATGATTTATACTAATTATTAAAATATCTAAACATAAATGTATTGGGTATCTATTTAATGTAATATTTTGTTAGAGTAATGTAATTATGTGATCCTTTTTCCTAGGAATCTATAATTTCTATTGAATCCAATATATAAATTATGTGTTTTATGCACTAGATTTGTGAACATAGGTCCCGGGAATCACGATTGGTATCAGAATAGAGTTTAGAAAACATTATAGGTTATTATGTTATTTAAGGATAATTTAAGGTTTTATAAGTTATGGTAGATCATTATTTCAAAGTTATAGATAACCTATTATGTTATGTGAATTAAAATTAGATATTTTTGGGATTGAGAAAAGGTAATGAGAGTGAAAACCCTAGGGATAAGTCTATGTGATATTTCTATGAAAATTTAAATATCCTGATGTTTTTGAAATGTATAAATTGTGCGGTTTTACTAGAAATTCTGTATGGATACTAAAAATTAGAAGTGGTTTTATCACATATGAACCTAGGGGTAATCATTCCAAAAGGTATTTTTGAGTATCAACTACATATTCTCTTACGTTCATGATGTTTGGGAATAACACTACAACCCTAGATAGACACTCCTAGGGTATATTATTTGGTTAATCAAATTCTCTTTACAAAACATTATGATGGACAAATTTCCTAATTACTTTAAGGTATTTGGTTAAAAATTTCAATAGAACCAAACATAAAAAAGGTAGATTGAACCCAAAGTAAAGGATGAAATGAATGTGTAATTAGAGAAGACATCTTAGGATTGAATTTAATTATGACATTATCTTTTAATATTATTTTAATAATAATAATTTTGAGTTTTAGTATGTAGTTGGAATAGGGTAATAAAAATGTAGTTGATAAAGTAATGTTTCTATAAACCACTATATTTTATGAAAAAAAAGATGACACAATTAAATGGTTTAGAATTTCAGTATATGATTGTTATGATGGAAAACATATGTTTCCTAGTATAACCTATTATAGTAAGGTTGGTATAATAATTGAATTTAAATCTTGATACTCTTCTATTTTCACGAGTGAGTAATATTTATCAATGATATTCTAGTGTATTTTAAAAATTAAGAGGCCTATGTAAAATATTTAATGGTTTTTCTTCAATAGTTCTACTTTAATGGGTTTGAAACATATATTAAATGGAATCAATACCTTAAAAAGTGAGTTAATGAAAAAATTATATTTTTGGGGGTATCTATTGAAGAACACATGATTAAGGAATGAATATCTATTAGGATTAATATAATATTTATATTGAGTTAACAAATGATTAATTTTGATAAATGTGAGTTAGATAGTATTGAAATGGACTATTGATTAAAATAAAAAACAATCCAAGATATTTTTGGTGATTTTTATCTAATTTTTTTGTCTATGATATATATTGACTTGTTTTTGACTTTATAAACTTGTTATTAATGCATTTTAGGGTTAAATATGGATTTAATTTTTGGAAGATTATATAATCTCATTATGGTTTAATTCCTTGGTGATTAAAATGGTTTTAATAAAGGTTTGTTATTGAGTGTATATGTTTATTAATGATTGATATTGTTTGAATATGGATACGTAACATGCTATTGACTAGGACATTAATGTAGATGTCATATGAGAATTTATATCCTGAATGATAAATATGTGATGAATACCCTAAAAAACATTCATCAATGAGTAATTATTAAAATTGAAAGGATACAATTTATTTAAGGGGGAAAAATGAAATACCCTAATATTTTTAAACACGATTACCTATAAATAAGTCAATGTTTTCAATATATTTCTCCACATGCAACACCATACTTAAATGAAACCTTAATATATTTAGATAAAATATAAATATTTAATAATGAATGTTAAAACCAAGGTGTTGAGTTATAAATAATTAATACAAGTAACTATTTTATAAAATATTTATAGAAAAAGATAAAGGCTAATTTTAATTAGAATTATATTCAATTGTTATGGAATATCCAAAATTTTTAAAAGAGGAATAAAGCCTTCAAATTTTAGTAATTTTTTTCCTTTAATGAAAGTGATTAGGAGGAAAAGGAGTAGTTCATGGGAATTTAGGGGTCTTTTGGATCCTAGAGATCTGGATTTTGGGAAAGGGGACTGAGCCGCACAGTTAGCACATGGTTAGTGCAAACTACATGACACAACCATGCGGGGTGATATAGTGAATTGTAGAGGGGGGCATGGTTTGTTTAAACTATACCCCTCATGCCACATAGAAATGTGGGGTAGTATAATGGGGTAAAGGGGGTCACATGATTTTCCCAAACTAAGCACCCATGGCCTTATATTTAGTGACACTTATCTAGTATTAGTGTACCATTAGGTGCACTATTTTGAAAACCATGCAGCCAAACCGTCAACAATATTAAAATTTGGATAAAATGACCATTTTTTCATTTTTTCCATGAAAAAATAAAATAACTCTTCCACCTTCCTTTTTCTATAGCAGTTATCCATGTGAGGAGCTTCTTCCTTCTATTTCCTAGGATTTGAATATAACCCCCATTAGAGATCTAATTTCATCATCATATATCACATTGGAAGCATACCAGTAAACCCTTCATTCATATATCTTATTTCCTTTATTTATTGTTTCATATCAAATTCTATTTATAGGAGAGATAATATTCCCTATTTTCAGGTAATTTCTCTATTTCATCCATTTCTTTCATTCTATCCCAGATTAGAAGCTAAAAATAGATGAGGAATCATTTACCACTATAAGGTAGGCGGTCTAGTACTTTTCCATTAATGTCGAGTTTCTTTATATTATGAGTCATGATTCCACATGCTAATATTTCCTTGCATTGCCTTAAAATAATAACTTCACTTAATTTAAACTATTATCCATGTTAGAAATTACATTATACATGCTTGTCTTCAATGGAAGATGACCACTTTGACTAGTGGAACCACTCTAGGTGCACATTTGAATTACCCCTTAACTTATTGAATGTTTATATAGAAAAATAATCTTATAAGTGGTCTTGTATTGATGCCTAAACGAATCAACTATTTTTAATTAAATGGAAGTGAGTGGTATAAACACATCACATTTCCTCTATGTAATTAGTAGATTAACCACTTGATTAAATAAAAATTTTATGACTTGCAAATCATCCTTGGGATTGTATTAAAGAATGATCGACCATCAATATTGATTGTAATACATATAAATTATGTCCCATATATTTGTGATGATTGAGCATGGAACCCCACATTATTGTTATTATTGGGCATGGTATCCATTGTATTTATGATACTGGGTATGGTTATCCATATGATTCATGATACCTGAGAATGATATCCTATACACTTATGATGCATGGGCATGGTGACCCATATGATTCACGACACTTGGGAATAGAATTAGATATATACATGTGAAAATCGAGAATGGAGTACTATATATATATGATACTCAGAAATGAAATCCCATAAAATTATGATACAAGGTCATGGAGACCCCTATGATTCATGATACTCAGGCATGACATCCCTTGTCACTCTATGAGACTTTAACGACTATCCATGGATGCCTGAGTTATGCCTCGGGTCTTGGATATTATTAGTTCATATATATATATATATTACTATATATGTCACTATGTATATAGACCATATATATATATATACATATATAATCACATTTTCATGGATATCCTAACTTAGTCCGAAGCAGGTAGTGTCATCCTAGTATCCTTTAGAAACTAGAGATGACTTGTTACAATTTACATGTCTAAATCATACTGTTAATATTAGTGCACACTACTCATTTTATATCCACCAAAAATATTATACTAGACTTTATTGGTGGTGTCATATTGAGTATATCTCACAACCTATTCAGGCCATCATTTGGCACTTCAATAGATTTTATGGATGTAGTTAGGTACAAAAGGAAGCATTCGACTATAGAAGCTTGATTTTCTTCTTAGGATAGAGTATGAGTGTAGTGGACCAATCATTGGATTATGATTCCATGGAAGATAATATTTAGGTATTGTTTCATTTTGTATATCATATTACATATACTTAATTTTGTACTGATGTATTCCCCTTTCTATATAGAATCATGTCATGATCATAATCTTGTATATGATATTAATTATTATTTTTGCATGTTATTTTATCTGGATGAGTTATGATTACATAGTTCATTTATTATGTTTTTACACTACTTACTATGATTGTATACCTCTATGATACACTCTGATCACAAGGGTATTGTCTCCCCACCATTCTATCTAGACCCTCACTACTAGCCGACAGCCTCTGGTGTATGGTGAGACATGATTGAGGCCATGTGAACCACCTGTTTGGATACTATTATCTAGTGATCTAGGTCAATATGTCACAAAGTGGTATCAGATGTATTTTTCCATTTTGTATTACTATCTGAGTGGTATAAAGGAGGCTAATAAGGTTTTGGAATTTGGTAATAAGCATGTTCCTAGGAGTAGATAACCCACATACTTGGAAAATCCAAATTACCTATAATGGGAAATCGTTGCTTTGGATTTTTTGAAAGTTATGGTTTATTGATTTCACCATTGGGTGACACATATGATTATTATTATTATTATTATTATGGATTTATTTTTCCATTTTCCTTGTAAGGAAAGGGGGTATTGATCATGCATCATTGTAGGCACCTGAGGTTTCACATGTGATACATAGGCCATTCCATATTTATATTACCACGTGCATTTCTTGCTACATATTACTAGTTCCTTGACTGTTATATTTTGAAATGATCTAATGTTTATTATAGGGATAAAATAATTGGATTAATTAATGTTTATTCATCAATAAAAATGGTGTATTCCCATATTGCTTGATAGTGAGACTTTAATTAACCAATTATGGTTTGTTTGAGCCATGGAACATGTGTCACATGGGTTATAAAATTAGATGATTTAAATTACATGAATTAAAATTGTAATTTATGAAGAATATACTTATATAAATTGGGAATGAGATTCATCTAATTAAATCACTTTATATAACCAGTTAAAACTTGATACTAAATGCAAGGGTCATGCAGAAGTTACATAACAAGGAATTTGAAACTTATAAATCTTATTCCTTTATGACTAGGTACTGGTCACTCATCTAATTGGACCATGATATATATATATGTATATTTGTATAAATATCTACAAAATTAAATAAATTTAAAGTTTCAAATAATATGGTTATCCTTGAATGGGGATTTTAATTTAAACATAGGTGTTTTAATATATAACATTCAATTGACTCTTTATATACCATGGAATTTTTTATGTGATGTGAGACCTTGAACCTGACCTAACCTTAATAATGGGAAGTAGTCAATGTCTCTTGTGACCATTATAATCTTTTTATCACCTATACCTAGCTTTAGAAGTAGGAATAGTGGTCTGAATTTCATATAGGATGGATATATACCTTTTTTATCATATTATTTGTGATCCTATCTGCTGTTGAACCTTGTATAAGGTGTTTATTTTGAAATTATAGAGACAATCCTCCCTGATTTAATTGATTCTCATGCCATGAGGGTGGAAATGAATATACTCTAGAGGAGGTTTACCCTGAGACACCACTATTACCACATGTAGTGACACATGTGGAATCTACTGCTATTCTAATTATGGGAAGTAATGCTTCATTCTGAGAGAGATTCCTATTATTTATTTAGTATATGTAGGGAGCTCCATGATATTACCCTACCATGGAAGATTTGATGTGAGAATTTTAGTAGTAGTATCCTCCCACCTTCTTGGGAGAAGGAGGTCCTTCAGCTGCTAAGTCATGGATAAAGTCCATGTTTTTAATCTTCAAGCTTTTTTAGAAGAATTCATAGAGGAGGGTAAATATCATGACTTATATGCTTCATGATTCTTCCAAGAATTGGTGGGACGTGATTACTTATGTGGGTCACCATTTGGTTATGGTTTGGGTGGATTTCTAGACAACATTATATAACTGCTTCTTCCCTTGGTTGCTAATATCAGGATAAACTAGGGAATTTATGTAACTATAATAGGAATCTATGTCTGGGATTGAGTATTCATATCAATTCATCCAACTTTAATGATTCATACTAACAATTTACGATGACGAGTTGATGGAAACACGATTTTTTAAGTATGGGTTCATATACACCATCTGATCTTTGGTGGCTGTCATTCTATTGGCCAACATTTCTAAGATAGTGAATCAAGCCATCATCATTGAGTGAAACCTGAGAGAAGATGATAATGTGGGTCAGGGAGGGTCCATGCAGAGATAGGTAAGTGGTTATTTGTGTGGTAGAAAGCGTCAGTTTGTGTCTACACATGGTGGAAATTATTGTCAGATGCCACATATTGATAGTTACATGGAATTCCATTAGTGAAGGGAGCTAGGTCAAAAAAAACCCTAATTTCTTAGAGATCCTATTTAAGGACAAGGCTATAATAGGTTTGAACATCGTTAGTGCTTCTATAGGACCATTCTGTCAGTGTCTTCTGGGAGAGGATTCCTATCATCTCCTCCTTTATGATTAGGATTAGTAGAACCATTACATTCATGTATCTAGAGTATAATCAGTTTATCAGGATAAGGAGGTGGTTGTAGAAAAGGTATCTAAGCTTCAAATATACAGCCCCAGTAGAGGATGCCTACCTAGGGTTGTTTGGTTGTAACGAACCAAGATTATATCAATGAAATTTCCCTTATTATGTTTATTTCATATAGTATAGATCACATAAAATCAATTATAGAATATAATATAAACTTTATAAATGATTAATGAATGAAATAATAGTTTTTTCTAGATGTGAAGGAACCTATACTGATGAACTAGTAACTTTACCTTAGGAATAATAATATGAAAATTTTTAATAGTAAATCATAAAAATGAATAATAACCTCACCCATGAATGTATAAATAAAATTTAGGCATCTTTTAAACAAAGGTATTATATAATTATATCATAGTATAATTAAGTGAATATTTTAAAAATTTATATTTAAGTATTGGTATTTTTGTAAGTCATAAATATTTATTTGAAATTATGTAATTAATAAAATGATTTTAAAGAAAATTTATTTTCATAAAATGTATTCATAAATTAACATTTTTTTCTTATGATTTTAGGATAATTTTATGAGACCTTAGTTAATTTACCAGTGTTATAAAATCAGTTATAGATTCAAAATCTACGTTTTTAGAGTAAATGAAGATTTTAAATAAAAATTTAATCTCTCATATTTATAATATTATTTTAATAAAATAGAGTTCATTTTTTTATTATACATGACAAAAAAAAATTTAGGGTTACGTTTTGGGATTTTTCTAAAATACTTGAATTTTTGGTGAATAGTAAAATATGATAATTTAAGATAAATGTTAAGTAAATGATTATTGATTCATAGGTGATGTATATATGATGTAAGCCCATAATATAGAACTAGAATTCATTATTTTAACATATTTGATAATAATTCTCAATCTATTCATAGTCTTCAGCCAAAATAATAAACAAATGAATAACATATTCAAAAAACACCCCCTCCTCCACTACAAATACCACCCTCAGCACCCCTTCTCCTCACACCTTCCAAGATTTTACCCTTGTCCATATTATATCCAATAATATTCATTATAATCTTCCCCACATCCAAGATATACTGGTCTCACCAAAAGTCCAAAACCAAGGGCCTTAAGGAGGTTCTCAAGGAGGAGAAATAAAGAGGTAAAAACCTCTTTCCTTTTCATTTAAATTTATTTCAAGTTCTTTTTATTTCTTATACTCTCCTCACATAATATATCCATATGATAATGATAACTAAATAATAATATATATACTATAATTATATCATGTTAATGGAATATTCTTCATCAAACTCCTTTCTCTCTCTTTTTTATTTTAAATACGAAATCATTGCCCGTGAGGTGCCGATTAACAACCATCATGATTGACATATTTTCATTATTTTATTCTTCATGGATGGTCATGAAACCATTTTTATGGTTAAAATAGAATATAATATATATATTAAAACCTATTTAATTCTCTATAACTAGTATATATACATAATATTAATTCATATGATAAAACTAGTTTGTGGTGATCGAAAAATTACCAAAATAAACCAAATGGCTATCTCTAATGATTTATCTAATGAATCATCCCAATACCATATAAACAAATGATATATATAACAATTTACAGTTATATATGTTCATAAATAACATATAATTCCAATTATGGTGAACTATACCCATTTTACATAAACTCTATTACTTATAAATAAGCAAAATGATCATGAAAACCAAAGAAATGAATGCTCCTGAATGATAAAATTGTATATTATAACTCATAAAAATATCATAAATGAACATAATGAAATTATAAAAAATAAATAATATATATAAAATGTTCTTAATTAATAAATTAATTGATTTAATTTTATTATCTAGGACATTAGGTTCAAGTTCAGAACACATTCAAACATATGGCAAGGGTTTTCTCAACTCACTTTCATTTCTGTGAGGTATGCCTTACTCACAACTAATTCATGGGTGTTGTGTATGTATAATATCATGAATATATTTAATTTCATGGAATTTTATGTATCATTTTATGATTATTAATTCTTGTGTGTATGAATCGATTGATTACAAAGTGGTAAGGGATTCTACCCAAACCCCTGGTTTTTCCTCCAGGTTACTATTTCTGCATCTTTAATCAAATTTAATGCTTCTATATTTTTGTATATTTCTTATAAATTTTGTATATATGCTCCTATATCATATATCCAGATCATATCGCCTTTCTTTCTTGGGTCTATACATGTTTTAAAAAGGTTTTCTTCTCAATTATTCCTGATAAACAAGCCTCATTCAAGGGGACTTCTTGATTTCTTACCCATTTTCATGTGCACTCAAAAATTTGTTTTAAGACACCATTATTTTTATAAAGTAAATTATTTTATCATGAAAAAAATATCTTGGTTCATTTATGGTACTATGAAAGTAAACATGCCTTTCCTATTTAAAATTTCTTTAATATTTTCCTTAAGCCACGTTGAAATGTTTTATTTATAAAGTTGCTTAAAAAATATTTTTACATGATTTCACTTCAGTGGGACATCATTTATGCCTAAAATATAATTTAAATGTACATAAATTTTTTATTGGATATAAATTTTTAAAATCTGTTTTTATGAAAAATACAAATGATTTTACAAAAGAACTCTTTTTTCTAAAGTAAAAAGGGTTTTTCTCATTTCATTTTTACTTATATGATATATGTGCCTTGTTCACTACTTATTCCTTACATGTAATGTATGTACTTAACTTTGATAAATAAAATCATGATTCTTCTTATTCTTATTATATTATATGTTATTCCATAATAGGGATTAATATTTAAAAATTTCAAAGTGGTATGGGACACTTTTTAATGTTTAAAGATTATTTTCCTCAAATATTTTATCAATGAATTTATTAGAGTATTTTCATATATGATTATTATTAAAATATTTAAAATTTGTATGAGACACTTTGATTTAAATATATCTTTTTATTTTTCATATAATTAATGAATTGGACTTAGTATGTGATGGGTGTGGCCCACAATAGCCCCTCGATGCATCGGTAGGTCTCATGATACAAAAAAATGGATTTTGGATGAGGCCTTAACAATTTATTTTCATAAGTCTTGGATGAGGCCTCAATGATAGGTTTATGATGTATGACATATAAATTCCTTCATTATGATCTTAGTAATTGAAAAATCTTGTAATTATTCAACCAATAGAATATCTATAGTGAAGTTTCATGTGATTATTTATATGGAATTATTTATTCATATTTTATTCCTCCCATATTATTCTCATGATTATGTTTTAATGGAATGTGTTATTATTAATTCATAATTCCTTATTTTTTATGTTATATCTTTTGATGTATTTCTTACCCCTACCGAGAATCTGATCTCACCCCTTTCATATTTTTCTTTTCCCCAGGATTCCGAGAGGTATGTTATGAATGACTTGTAGTATTAATATAAGAGTTATTGGGTGTTATCAATGAAGTTTCTATGTTGTGTTTCCTTTAAAATTGTAATGTAAAGTTAATGTATGCAATATGGTTTCCAAAACTGCTGAAATTATTGGTACTTCAGGATGTGATACCTTGTAATCATACCAATGTAATAAAGTAAGGAACTAAATCCGAGATACTAGGGTTAGGTTCTCTATAGTTGGTATCAAAAAAAGTTTAGTAGAAACCTAGGAAAATAGATTTATAAAAATTGATTATGGTATATAAACCAAAGATAGACTTTGAGGATGAGCATATGAGAACATCCTAGAATTTTAGTAAAGTAGAGATAATGTGGGTATTCCTAACAATACTTATCTATCTGTATACTACAAATGGACATGATTCTAACACATATGTACATAGGAGTAACACCTATGACAAGGAGTTTCGGGCCTGACTTAGTGTAACATGGTACATGACAACGGTAATTACTGCACACCTGGCTTGAAACACCTGGGGGATATACTTAGGATAATTCACATTTTCTTTAGAAACCATTATGAAGGATTTAAAAGTTAATATGTCCCAAAAAAACCATGTTTATGACTTTAATATTAGTTATACATAAATTTTAAATTTATATTAAGTGATTTACTAGTTCAAAATTATGAATTATGATTCATATCCTAATATAATGTACGACATTATTTAAAAATGTCACATAGTGTAAGGAATGTGAACCACATCAATACACATAATCTAAAGAGTAAAACTGATCGTTTCTTTTATGGGATTAAGCCCCACTTTCAAAGGGATCTCATCTAAAAAATATTCTCATCATATGAAGAAACTATATCATATTATAACAAGTTAGAGAATGAATTACCTAAGTCTTATGGATTTAAAGGGAATAAAGAGAAGAAGAGGACAACTAGAAAAAATATAGATTAAGGGAAGAGGGGAAAGAAGTATTTCCACACATATAATAATTGTGGAAGGAAACTCCTTAGTATAAGATTAAGAGGAAAATGAGTTTGTTTCAAGTGTGGATAAAAATTCCACCATGATCATGAATATAAGGAAATGAAATAATTTTCCAATGTTTAGTGTATCAAATGTAAGGAGATGGGGCACTAAAAAAATCAATATCTCAAGCATAAAAGAAATATACCACAAAAGAATATAATGGATCATGGTCAAGATTATGTTACTGCCACAGAAGAAGAGGAATGATTAATGTGCTTATGATTGGATTCAAGAATTTTATCAGTTGAATATTTTATCAATTATGCATCAGTTATAATAATTATGGAATATATATGGATTTTACTACAATACTATTTAATTAAGGATATGAGGTTGTGTGATGAATGATACTAAGTAAAAGAGACTTAGTAACAAGTTAATATTTTGGGAAAATATACGGTTGAGGGAAATAAAACTCATAATATATTACTCATACTGAGATATTGATTTTAGAATAAAGATATTAATGATTTGAATAACGTAAAATTTATTGCACTTACTATCTTGGATCTTAATAATGGACCATCGAAAAAGTGGTAGAGTCTACAAAATTTTATACTTAAGGAATACATCTATTTTTATATGTTTTACATATGGAATAAGAAAGAATGAATGTATTAAGAAAGATTTTATATTAATTCATATTTTTACAATTCTCTAGGATAATAAAATGAGAATTTACTCACATGTTTGTATGTGACGATTAAAATCTTCATCATGTTTTCTAATAAGTTCATTATATAAATTCAATGACCTAGTTTCTAAAGTGTTGGATCATGATATTTTGGGAAAGTTAACCATTTATTGTTGAATATGATATTTACACAAGGTTTTAGAGATTATTTTACCCTATGATACATCTTCTTCCATGAAATCAGCTAGGAATAGTTAAAGTCACAACTGAGGGATATTTTTTTATAGAAATGTACCAAGTACTTATATTTCCTTAAATAATTATAGAGTAAAATGATTTCTCAAATTTAGTGAAAAGATCCTCAATTTTTTTGTCCTAGTACATTCTTTTCTGATGAAACAAATGGTCCCTTAGATCATCATAGATTTATGGATTTGTGAATGTTAACTTTCTCCTAACCATGTTCTATATCACTATCCATCAAAACATCAATGTTATAATTATATTCTAGGTGCATTTTTTCAATCACACCAATGTTCTCTTATTTAAAAGACTAATTTGGTGGTGAAATTTGTATTTTATTTTCCCTCTAATTTATAATATATTTTTTTAAACCTAATTCTAGTGTGGGTTTTCCAAAAAGTTATTTTATAACATAAACAATTTTTTGAAGTGAAATTTTAAATTGAGAGGATGAAATTTATTGAAGGAAGGGGGAATAAAACACCCAAATTATTTAAAAATAAATTTAATATATATTATAGTGCACACTACACTGAGTCTCTTTTAAATAACACCTTTTTATTATAATTATTTAAACAAGTTAGTTATTACATAGCCGTTAAACATAGTAACATGAATAGTAATAACTACTATTAAATGTTATTTGTAATGTTTCCACATAAATAAGACACATTTATAATGAAATGTATAATTTTTTTATAAAATAAACATCATTTTTGAATATTTTTTGTCAAAATTAACTTAGGGTGAATTTTTGGTATTTTTCAGAGAAGTTTCATTTTTTTGGATGAATAGTTAAAAATATTGCATTTTAGTTAAAAAAATGTTTTTAGTTAAAATTATTATTATACTTTACATTGATTTTTAAAGTCATAATTGATCAATTATATATATATTAATTCAATGTATATCATTGGAATCATTTTTATACTAAAATTAGATATAAATACTTATTGAACGTTTGAACGTTCTTTTTACCCGTGTTCTATCCACACCTGTAAGATTAGAACTAAATGTAATTTTACTATTTTTATGAATTGAATTTCGAAAAATAGACACACATACACTACTGAAAAATTGGGCTATATCCATAGACCTATAGCCATAGTTTTGGAAAACCGTGGTTATAAGTATTTATACGAAGGATATAGCCGTAGTTTTATCACAACTGTGGCTATAAACTTCACCTATATCCATGGTTTGCATAAAACATGGCTATAGGTGTATTTAATCAAAGGCTCTAGCCATGGTTATATGAAAATATGGCTATATCATCAACCTATAGCCACAGTTTCATAGAAATGTGGATATAGGTTTCCTGCTGTAGTATGGGAGAAATTATTTGTACTAGGAAATGGCGAGAAGAGCTATAGAAACTCTCTTGTATTCTATTTCCATGGTTTATAATGATATATATAAAAATATAAAAATATATATACCAAAATTTATTCGTAATGTAGTGGTACTTTATCCGGTCTGTTATAGCACAAGTAAGGGGATTAAATTCAGTTGGGAGCTATTTATTTTTAATCTATAGCCACATCTTAAATGGGCTATAGCCACAATTTTCTACCTTGGAAATAAACCCTATAGCCACAGTTTAAAATATGGTTATAGAAATATTTACACAGTGGAGATCTTTCCATGGTGTAACCCGTGGAAATATCCTCTTAAAACCGTGGCTATAGATTTTTACTATATCCACACTTATAGGTACCACAGGCTGCTAGAACCGTGGCTATAGCTTATAGCCCCAGTGTTGGACCGTGTCTATAGCTTAAATTTCTACTTTTGATAGTTTATTTATTTCCTATAAATCATGGAATAATGATAGAGTTATTGAATATGCATCAAGGTATTTGAAAATTTATGAACAAAATAATCCAACTTATGATATTGAGTTAGCAGCTATAATATTTGCTTTTAAAAATATGGAGACACTATATCTATAGTGAATGATGTGATATATATATAGATCAAAAAAGATTTAAATATATCCTCTCATATAAATAAATAAACATGAGGTAAAGGATATGGATTGAGCTACTTAAATATTATGATTGTTAAATATATTATAACCCAAGAAAGGAAAATAAGGAAGCTGATGCATTGAGCAAGAAGGATCATAGAGTTCTAAAACAATGAGGATTGACAAGAACCCTGCATATATGGATCTATCAAAGATGGATATGGTAATTCTCAAGGAAGGTGAAACATCAGTACGTTTTCAATTGGTTTTCCAAAATTTTTTATTAGAAATAATTAAAATTTCTCAAACTGATGATGAGAATATTCAAAAGAAAATTAAATATGTGAATGATGGGAAGTAGCCAGACATTGTGTGTAAGTATGGAATACTAAAATTTGGGAGGAGGATATGTGTTCCCTTCATACCCGAGCTAAAAAGGGAGTTATTTGATAATTCCCATAGTTCTAATTTCTCTATACACCCTATTAGAACTAAGATGTATTGAGATTTGAAGGAACATTTCTGGTGGGATAACATGAAGCAGGAAATTAATGAATTTGTATCTAGATGTTTAGTCTGTCAATAAGTGAAGGCTGAAAGAAAACATCCTATAGAGTTATCCAACCCCTACCTATTACTATATGTAAATTGGATGAAGTCACCATGTATATTTTTCATTGAATTAGCAAATACGCCAAGAAATAATGACGCAATATGGGTGATTGTTGACCGATTTACCAAATCTTCACGTTTTCTCATTATAAAAGAATATTTTCCACCGGATCACCTTTCAAGACTCTATATTAATGAAGTTTTAATACATACTGGAGATCCTATCTAATTATTTTTTAATCGTGATCCATGATTCACATTGAAATTATAGAAAAGTATTCATAAATATTTGGATATTGAGCTTCATTTGTGTACTACTTATCACCCTCAAAATAATGGGCAGTTAAAAAGGATGATCCAAACTTTATAATACATTTTGAGATCATGCTCACTTGATTTTTAAGGTATATAAGATCATTATTTTTCTCTTTTAGAGTTTTAATAAAATAATAGTTTCCCATTAATGTTTTCAAATTTCACCATATGAAGCATTATATGGAAAGAGATGTCGTACACCGATTTGTTGAGATTAAGTTGGTGAAAGTAAAATTATAGACCAAGAGCTTGTGGAGGAAACAAAAATAAAGTTAAATACTATTCAAACCCATATCAAAGTATCTCAATGTTGGAAAAATATATATGGTGATAATAAAAGGAAGGATTTGTAATTTCAAGTGGGATATCATGTTTTCTTGAAAGTATCTCCATGGAAGGGTGTTATATGATTTGGGAGGAAAGGGAAAATGAGCCCTAAGTACATTTGTCCTTTTGAAATTATAGAGAGAATTGGAGCTGTGGCTTATCATTTGGAAATACCACCTAGACTTTCCAAAGTTCAAAATGTGTTCAAAATATCTTTTTTAAGGAAGTACTTTCTAGACCCAACACATGTCCTTACTTCTGAAGGAATAGATTTGGAACTTGATTTATCTTACTATGAAGAGCCTATAGAGATTCTGGACACTAAAGAGTTGGTGTTGAGGAATTGGATGACTTGGATGGTAAAGGTACTTCAGAAAAATCAAAAAATTTAATAGGAGACATGGGAACCATAGGAAGTTATGCTGAAGAACTACCCAAATCTTTTCATGATGTGACGTTCTGGAAATTTTGAGGAAGAAATTTTTGTAGGAGGGGAGATTGTAATAACCCTGGTTCTATCAAAAAAATTTCCCTTATTATGTTTATTTCATATAGTATATATCATATAAAATCACTTATAGAACATAATACAACTTTATAAATGAACAATGAATGAAATAATAGGTATTTTTAGAAGTTAAGGAACCTATACTGATGAAATAGTAACTTGAGCATAGGAATAGTAATAAGACCCTTTTGAATTGTAAATAGGCCAAATGAATAGTACCATCACCCATGAATTTATAATTAAAATTTAGGTATATTATAAATGAAGTTATGATATAATTATATCATAGTATAAGTAAGGTAATATTTTAAAAATTTATATTTAAGTGTTGGTATTTTTGTAAGTCACAAATATTTAATAATAATTTTATAATTAATAAAATGATTTAAAAGAAAATTTATTTTCATAAAATGTATTAATAAATTATAATTTTGTTTTCTTATGATTTATGATCATTTTATAAGACCTTAGTTAATTTTTCAGAGTGTTATAACATCAGTTATAAATTCAAATTCTTTATTTTGCGAGTAAATGATGAATTTAAATAAAAATTAAATTTATCATATTTATAAAATTATTTTCAGAAAATGGAGTTTATTTTTTTAATTATACTTGTCAAAAAATGTTTAGGGTTATTTTTTAGTATTTTTCTAAAATACTTGAAATTTTGGTGAATAATAAAATATGATAATTTACGATAAATGTTAAATACATGAATTATTGAGTCATAAGTGATGTATGGTTGATGTAAGACCATAATATCAAACTATAATTGATTATTTTAACATATATGACGATAATTATCAAACTATTCATAGTTTTGAGCCAACATAATACACAAATTAATAAAATATTCAAAAAACACCCCTCTCCTCCACTATAAATACCACCCCTTCTCCGCACAACTTCTAATCTTTCAGCCTTGTCAGAATTCTGCCTAATACTCTTCCCAAAACCATTACACATGTACAAGACCTTATGTTATCACCAAAATTACAAAACCAAGGGCCTTAGCGAGTTTATCAAGGAGGATAAATCAAGAGGTAAAAACCTCTTTCCTTCTTATTTAAATTTATTTTAAGTTTTTTCTTTTCTTATCCTCCCTTTAACTCATCTATCCATAAGAGCATGATAAATCAAAAATAATCTATATACTTTAATGATATCTTGTGGATGAAATACTCTTTATAAAACTCCTTTCCATATCTTTTTTTATTTTAAAAACAAAATCATCATCTTTGAGGTGCTGATTTACATCCTCGTGGATGAGGGATTTTCATTCTTCATTTTCTCCTTAAGGGAAGGTCATGAAACAATTTTTACGGATACATAAGACTATAATATATTTATTACAACCTATTTAATATTTTATAAATAGTATTTATACAGAATATTAATTAATACGATGAAACTAGTTTGTTATGATTGATAAACTTCCAAAATAATCCAAATGATTATCACTAATATTTTATCTAATGAATCATCTTCAAAAAATATATAAAATGATATATATAACCATTTATACTTATGAATGTTCATAAATAACATATAATTTCAATTCTGGTGAATTATACCCATTTTAGTTGAACTCTATTACTTATTAATAAGCGAACTGATCATGAAAACCAAGGAAATGAATGCTCCTTAATGATAAAATTATATCTTATAACTCATAAGAGAGACCAAAAATGAACTTAATAAAATTATAAAAAAGAAAGTAAATGTATAAAAGGATTATAATTAATTTATTAGTGTATTTAATTTGATTATCCAGGACATTAAGGTCAAGTGAAGAATACATTCAGACATAAGGTAATGGATTTATCAACTCACTTCCATTTCCTTGAGATATGCCTTAGTCAACACTAATTATTGAGAGTAGTGTATGTATACAACCCATTTATTTATCATATCACGAATCTATTTAATTTCATGTTATTCTATGTAACATTTTATTATTATTAATTTTGGGGCATATGGTTCGATTGATTACAAAGTGGTATGAGATTCTACCCGAACCCCCGTTTTTTCCTTCAGGTTACTCTTTCTACATATTTACTCATATGTAATGTATCTATATTTTTGTATATTTCTTCTAAATTCTACATATATATTACAATATCATATATCTATATCATATCATCCTTATTTTATGGGGTAATACATGTTTTGAAAAGGTTCCCTTCTCAATTCTTCTTGATAAGCAAGCCCGATTCAAGGGAACTTCTTGATTTCTTAACTATTTTCATGTGTACTCCAAAAAATATTTTTATCCATGATTATTTTTATAAAATAACTAATTTTATCATGAAAAAAATATATTTTTTTATTTATTATTTTATGAAAACAATCAATCATTTCCTCTTTAAACTCTCTTTAAAAGTTTCCTTAAACCGTACTAAAATGTTTTAATTTTAAAGTTTATGAAAAACTCTTTTTATATGGTTTCACTTCAGTGGGACATCATTTATGTCGAAAATATAATTCAAATTTACTTCACTTATATTTTATAGGATATTAATGTTTAAAATATTATTTTATTACAAATACAAATGATTTTCCAGAAGAACTCTTCTTTCTAAAGTGAAAAGGGGTTTTCTCGTCTCACTTTTACTTCTATGAGATATATGCATTGTTCACCACTTATTCCTTGAATGTAGTGTAGTTACATCCATTTTATGTATAAAATCATGAGTATTCTTATTATTATGATATTATATGTTATTACTTAATAGGGATTAAGATTTAAATGTTTCAAATTTGTATGAGACACTTTGGAATGTTTAAAGATTATTTTTCTCAAAGAATGTATCAATGAATTTATTAGAGTATTTTCATATATTATTATGATTAAAAGATTAAAAAATGGTATGATACACTTTTATTTAAATATATATTTTTATTATACATATGATTAATGCGTTATACTTAGTATGTGTTGGGCGGAGTCTGTTATAACCCCTCGATGCATCAGTAGGTCTCATGAGACAAAATAAAAATGGATTTTGGATGAGGCCTTAACCATTTATTTTTAAAAGTCTTGGTTGAGGACTTGAAGATATGTTTATGATGTATGAAATGTGAATTCCTTCATTATGATATCATTAATTAATAAATCATGTGATTATTAGACTATTAGAATATCCATGGTGAAGTTTTATGTGATTATTTATATGGAATTTTTTATTTAGCTTTTATTCCTGCCATATTATGATAAAGATTATTTTTTAATGGAATTTGTTATTATTTATTCATCATGACTTATTGTTTTTTTATATATTCCTCTGTATTTATTACCCTTACTGAGCATCTGATATCACCCATTTCATATGTTTCTTTTTCCCTAGGATTCTGAGAGGTATATTATGAATGGATTCCTGGGTTAATCTAATAATTATTAGGTTTTAAAAATAGAGTTTCTATATTTTCTTAATTTAAATTTATAATATAATGTTAATGTATTTAATCTGGTTTCCAAAACTGCTAAACTAAATGGTCTTTTGGGATGCGATTCCTTGCATAGTTCAAAAACATCCAAATTTGGAGGTTCTATTATATTATCCTCTACTTTAGTTTCTACTTTATTTGATACAATCACTTCACATTCTTTCATGATTTTATAAAAACATTAGGCCAATAAATTGTATAATTTTTTGGTTTAATGAATATATATACACCATTAGTGATTCAATCTGAGAGAATAATCTAATTTATGGAATTCAACTTGATACAAAGGGTTATCTTTTTTACATGGAACCTATTTTCCCTTGAGATGACTGGCTTTGACATCATACTCGTAATAGACTAGTTAGTATCTTACATGTTCTCATGTTGATTTATGTCACTAGAGGATGTCTTTCACATAAATATTGGGTGGTATTTATATTTAAAAGGGTGAATGGGATGTCTAGGAAAGTCAATATAGACCGAAGTATTATGGGTTGGGTGGAGTGAAATTCCATTTTCTAGTATTTTTATAAACAATTTGGGGATACCATGTATATATTTCCCTCCTATAGTGAATCATATAAAATATTTCATCCCTGATGAATTTTCTAGGTTACCTAATGTGAGATAGGTAGAGTTCACTATTGATCTAGTGCCTTAAGTAGCACCAGTATCCATTCCTCCTTACAAGATGGCACCTACTGAGCTCCAGGATCTCCAAAAACAGCTACAGGATTTGGAACCCAAGGGTTTTATACAATCCAATACTTATACATGGGGTTCACATGTTCTTTTACCCAATAAGGTTGATGGTACCCTTAGATTGTGTGTAGATTACCTAAAATTGATTCCTCTTATGGTGAAGAACCAATATCAATTGCTTCGTATAGATGACCTCTTTGATCAGATTTAGAGAGCTCATGTTTTCTTGAAGATTGACATGAGGCCGGGTTATCAAAAAGTGTTTTTCAGACCATTAGACATACCACATCCAACATTATGCAGTAGATATGTATTGTATGAGTATCTAGTTATGCCATTTGGTTTCACGAATGAACCCAAAATCTTCATACATCTAATTAATAGAGTTTTCTATCGATATTTAGATTTATTTATTATAGTATTCATGGATGATATCTTGGTGTATTCTTATATTTGAAACAATAATGAAAAACTTCTTGAGATCATAGTGAATACACTAATAGAGAACCAACTATATGCTATGGCCACCAGATTCCATTTTAGAATAAAAAGGTACACTTCTTGGATCATATTATCTTTGAGTTATGAGTATTTGTTCACCCATAGAAGGTGATATCCATGGTATCATGGGGGAATAACAAAAAAGTATTTGAAATATGGAGTTTCTTAGGCATGTCTAGATATTAAAAGTGTTTAATTTAGGTATTTCATGCATAGTAGAGCCTTTTATAGGCTTAACCAAGAAATGGTTCAAATTTACATGGTATGAAGCTTGCATGAGAGCCTTTAAGAGTTGAAAGGATGATTCAATTTATCATCGATCATTATTTTGTAATTGTTATCCTTTAGGAATCAGTTTGGGAGATATTATGATGTAGGTATATTAGGTCATATCCTACAGGTCTCAATAATTGATACCTCATGAGTTTAATTTCTTGATGCATGATTTCAAGATAAAATCCGTGGTTCATAAATTTTGTATTTTGACGAATTACTTGATTGGAGAGCATGTTGTGGTATTCAAGGACTAAAAAAGACTCAAATAAATATTTATCCAACATGAAATAAACCTTAGGTAGTGAAGGTGTATTGAATTAATATAGTCTTTTGACTTTGATCCTGATTATATTCCTTTGAAAGTAAATGTCATTACTGATTATCTAAGATTGAAGACTCAGAGACAGGTAGTTCAGGAGGCCAGTAGTGAGTGGTAGTTGATGAAACTATTTTATGACATACACTTAGAGGTCCATGATAATAATAGATATCCTATCATTATATATTTTTCAATGACCTCTTCAATTCTATATGGAGTGAATGTGATACAAATTTTTGATCCATAGTGTTTGGTCCTATAGGAGAGTATTTCAATCATGGATCCACCGCTTGGTTGGGTTATTGATGGGGATGAGGTATTACACATTTATGGACACATCTAGGTTCCTAAATAAATATGATATAAGACGATGAGAGAGTCCCATTCCTCTATTTGGGAAGTATGTCACAATATCAGTAAAATGAATCATGAATTATGCTTCTGGTATTGGTGGCTGAACATTAAGAGGAATAGAGGAGGTTTTATGGCCCATGGTTCCATCTATCAGTAGGTGAAGGATGAACAATAGCGACCACTAAGGATTTTGGAGCTGTTTCCCGCCCTATGTGGATAGGTAATGACATCACCATTGTATTTTTGATGGGTTTACCTAGGTTAAATCGAGGCAACGGCACTATATGGGCTATTGTTGACTGCCTAACCAAGGTCACCAATTTTATACATATCCAATAGAGCTATTATATAGATGAGATTATGAGGCTTGACATATGATAGATCATACAACTTTATGGAGTTACCTGTTCTATCATATCAGATAGGTATTCTTGGTTTATGTCACTATTCTGGAAGGGGTTTCAGAAGGCTATCGATACATAGGTGAATCTAAGAATAATCTTTAACCATAGAATGACGGGCTATCGAAGCATACAATTCATATATTAGAGGACATGCTCCAAGAATGTGTCCTTGATTTTTGAGGTTCATGGGAGAAAAAATGCCTATTAATGGGTTTTACTATAAAAATATATTTTAGGAAACAATACATATGGATCCATATGTGGCCCTATAGTGTAGTTAGTGTTGTTTACCTCTGTGCGGGTTAAAGGAAGGTGGGGAAACACTTCTAAGACCTTGTCTTATCTAGGGGACTATAGAGAAGGTTAAAATTATATAGAATAATATATTTACAATTCAGTCTAGGAAGAAATCCTTTACTAACAGTCTCTATTAAACTTTGTAATTTGAGGTTGGTCATCATGTTATTCTATTATTTTTTCCCAATTTGGGTCATAGATGGATTTAAAGACACGACGAGATATCATCTCATTACATCATGCCTTTATATATATTGAATAGTATCATGCTATTATCCTATCAATTAGAATTACCTTATAGGTACTAGTTCATGCATGAAAACTTCCCAATATCTCATCATCACTATTACTTTTCAGAACAATAATATACATTTGAACTTTAGGATGTTGAATTGGAAACAAATGCTTCCTTTAAGGAGTATCCTTTTAGGATCGTTGATAAGAGAACAAAGGATATCCAAGGTTGTTTTGTTACTATGGTATGGGTGTTATGGTAAAATGAACATGCAGAGGAAAATTCATGGGAGATATAAAGGTTTATATACATGATCAGTAGATGATGATATTCTTTGACAATCCTATAGATCCCTTAAAATAAAAACTCAGAAACAAGTTGTTTTAAGGAGGGTAGATTGTGAGATCCCAGATTTTTAAATAAGGTATCCACACATTAAATTTCAATAAATATTCTATTTTCTTAAAATGGAAGTGACTAAGAGGACAAAGAGAATACAAGGAGAATTTGGGGATTTTTTGGAGCCTAGAACTCTGGATTTTGGGAATTAATGTTGATCTGTATGGTTAGTGCATGGTTTGTGATAACCATGTGATTGAATAGTGTGGGGTTTTGTAGTGAAATATAAAGGGGTATATATTTTGTTTAAATCATACCCCTTATGCCAAACAACCATGCAGGGTGTTTTAGTGAGCGGAGTGGGGTTGCTCTATTTTTCCAAATTGTGGACCCAAGGCCACACCTTTAGTGCCACTTAACCAGTATAGGCACACAATTAGGTGCGTGGTATGGAAAACTATTCACCCCTTTAAATACTTGGTAAAATGATTATTTTTTCCTTTTTTATTTAAAAACCTAAAATACCTCTTCCCCTTCATTTTTCTCTAGTGGTATTCCATGCGAGGATATTCATCTTCCCACTTCCTAGGATTTGAATCCAAAACCTCATCCATGATACTATTTCATCACCACCCTTTAAGTTGGAAGTGTATTGGTAATCCCTTAATTCCACTTATTTCTTTCCATTATTTACCTTAACATATATAAATCTATTTATTGGTGATATAATATGACCTATTTTTTTAGAAATTTATCTATTTCATCTATTTCTAATATTTGGTCCTATATTAGGATCCAAAAATAGTTGAGGACTAATCTACTTACATAAGGTAGGTGGGATAATAAATTTAACTTATTGCTGAGTTGATTTATATTATGCAATTTGATGCCGCTTGTCAATATTTCTACACATTTTCTAAAAAATATAATTTCCTTAATTTAAATTGATAGCCATGTTAATAATTCCTATATACACCCTTTCGTTAAATAGAGGATGATAACTCTGACTAGTTCCACCCCATTAGGTTTTCTTATGGAATGACCCTTGGCTTGTTGAATGTTTTTATAGAAAACCACCATCTAAGTGGTATTTTATTGATTCCCAAATGAAACGACTACTTTGAGTTCAATGGAATTGAGTGGTATGAAAACATCACATGCACCCTATATAATTATTTGATTAATTCCTTGATTAAAAAATGTTAATTATTTGTAAATAATCCTTGTGTTTTTTATTAAATCATGATCAACCTTTAATATTTATTATAATATAGGGGTATAAAGTCCCATATATTTGTGATGATTGGGAATGACATCCCACATACTTGGAATGCTCAGGCATGGAGCCCCATATATTTGTGATGCCATGAATGGTGACCCATATGATTCATGATACTTAGGAATATCATCCCATACACTTGTGATACACTTGCATGAATACCTATATGATTCATGATACTCAATAATGGAATCCCATATACATGTGATACTCATGCATGGAATCCCATAAGCTTGTGTTACATGAGCCTGGTGACCCATATGATTCATGATACCTGGGCATGATGTCTCTTCTCACTCTATGATACTTTTATGACTATCCACAAATGCCTGAGTTATGCCTTGGGTTCTAGATAGTATTAGTATATATATATGAACATATGTTTCACTATATATATAGACCATATAGACACACACACACAAACACACACACACACACGTATATATTATCACATGATTAGAGATACCATATCTTAGGTCAAAGCAGGTAGTTTCATCTTAGTGTCTTTAAGGAACCAGATGTGACTTGTTACAATTTACTTGTTTTCTTTATACTATTATTATAGAGGAAAAATGCTCATTTTATATTCACCAGACATATTATACTGTACACCATTGGTGGTGGATGACCGAGTATATCTCACACCCTATTCGAGCCGCTATTTAGTACCCAAATAGATCTTATTGATACATGTACAAACAAAGGTAAGCATCTAGATATGGTTGCTTGATTGTATACTAAGGATTAATTACAAGTGAAGGTGACTGAGCATAGGATCATGATTCCATTGGAGATAGTTGTTGGTATTTTTTCATTTTTTATAGCATATTTTATATGCCTTCTTCTCTGCTCATGTATTCCATTTTTTGTATAGCATCATGACATGGTCATCATTTTGAATATGATATTGATTTTATTCATGTTATTTTTTCTAGATGAGTTAATCTTATATAGTTCATTAATTATATTTTTAATACTTCTTACTGTTATTGTATACCATTTCACTACACTCTGATAATTAGGGTATAATATCCCCACCAAACCACCATAGACCCTCACTGCTGGTCGACATGATTTGGAATACAATGAAGAACTCTTAAGTCCATGTGACCCAGCGATTCAGATACTATTATCAAGTGAGTGAGTTCAATACATCATATGGTATGACCACAATGACTTATATGATCATTTTATACATAAAAATTAACTTTTATAAATATTTTCTTTTTATGCGATATGAATATATTTCATGAAAATTAAAATTTATTATGAGAAAATTAATTTTATATGAACAATTAGTTATTACCAATTTAATTAGTAAATGACAGAAAATATGAATGAGAAGGGTTAATATTATTGAAAATTTATTTTTCTATAAAAATAGTTTTTTATTATATCTAATATTTTTATTTAAAATTTAACATATAAATTTTATAATTTCAATTTAAAAAATTTAAATTTAATTATTTATTTATTATACTAATATTTTATTGAGATTACTTTTGGTAATTTATGCTGAAAATTTAATTTTAGGTGAATATTGAAAAGTACCATTTTTACAAACTACATGAATTTTATGTCATTATTAATATATATGTGTGAATTTTACATCCATGAAACCTTTTTATAAGGTAAATATAAGTATTTTATAAATTAATCTCTAATTTTAAATTTTTTTCTTTTAAATAATAAATCCATATCAAACATTTTATAACTTAAGTTATCTTTTTCAGAAAATTATTTTTAATACATTATACATTTACTATTTTAATTTTTTTAATCACATTCATAAATTGAATAGAATAAAATGTATTTAAAATTAGAAATCAGTAAGACCAAATTATTTAATAGGGGAAATTTTCTTTTTGGGCATAATTGATAAGTTACCTTAGGTTAAAATTAGTTACCCTGGTAAAATCTAAAATGGTAAAATAAACAAAATCAAATGGTAATGAGTTGAAAAATTGTTTAAAATATGTGTATGAATATATGGTTGAGACATATATCAAACTTGTATATCACCCTCTCTATTATTTCTCAATTTTGGAGGCACTTTTCTTGATATTGACTTCTAATTATTGTAAATTTTTGGGTGTTTACAAAAATACCATCCCTTTTCATTTATAAAAGGTTTACTCCTATACTCATTTCCCATCCCAAAAAAATGTAGTTCAGCCAAAACACAACCCAAAATTCTCTTAAATATTCTAATACACATTAAATATCACTTTTTATTCTTGAAATACCCCCTCAAAGGTTTAACCTCCCCGGAAAAGGAGATAATCAAAGAAGCGAGATATAAATTTATAACCAACCCTTTCTCATTTCAATTTATTTATGTACACATATTCTTCATAGAATTTAATAACAACATCCAAAAATAATAAAATTATTATATTTATTATACTATTATGTTCTTTTAATTATGATACAAGCATTAACCATTTTCCCCTTTTCTATTAAAAGAAATAAAAACCATTGTTCATTTGTTGTGAGAACAACTGCCTCCACGATGCAACATATTTAGTTTTCCTTCACTGAATTAGAAGGATGGTCCTATTAGGTAATTAAATATATGAGAATTATATTTATAAAATATTTTCTAATTTTATATGATAAATCATATTACACCTTTCCCATTTTATGGAAAACAAAATCATTATCTATACATACGCGTAAACTATCACCTCCATGGAATGATTGATTTCCATTTTTCATTTCATAAATGCCTAAAATAGATGGTAATGAGAATGGAATTAATGGATATATATGATTTATATGAAATTATTTATTTTATGTAAATATAAATTTGTGAACCTATTAAAAACACGATCAACAAACAATCATGGTAAATTCAACCCCCCAAAAGTGTGTTCTAAGGGAAAAAATGATTTCCTAATACGATGAAATAATTTCATTTAGGTATTATTATTTTTATAATTATTTATAATTATTTTATAAAACACCAAAAAAACATTATGCATCTAGTATAATGACATTACAACTAAATCACTTTGTAATCATCCATTAATTATGGTATGTTCTTATTTGGGTTTGTTTAATAATCCAACTGAACAATGCTTCAAATATATATCATGTATGTCTAGGAGAATTTATTTTCTCGTAATAGATTATATAAATGATTAAATAATGAGTTTTTCATAAAATATTATTAATTTATTTAAACTCAATAATTACAAAAACACCTTTCGTTTGTTAGGAATCATTGAAATATGATCTTTGTCGATTTCATATTACTGGTTTGTAACCAAAAATAACATAGAATGAAATTATACATTTATAACTATCATGAAACATATATTAAAATAATTTAAATTATATTTTAATGATTAAATTTATAAAAATAATGAATAAAAACACTGTTTTATATGAAACTAGTTCAAAATGATCAAGATTACATACACTTGTTATTGAAATATGATAATAACAAAAAATTCATGTATATAATAATTATAAATGAAGATTATAAAATGTTTAAATATGATAAAGGTTATGAAATGGGTAATTAATATTGTTAATTTTATTATATAAAAGTTTAGAGTGCATTTAAATGATGCAGTACTTAAGGGAAGGGTTTTCTTGGCCTCAATTCCTATTATTCGAGATATGTTTAATATTATGAACCATTTTTCCTTTATATGGTGTTCTATTTATTTACTATCCCAGGAATTTTGGATACTTAATTTCCCCTTAATTATTGGTATATACTAATGAAAATGATGTTTTTTCAAATGTATTTTGATTTGATTGTTATCTCAGCCGTAAGTGTTTTGGGTAACTCAATTTTCATTTATTGAGTTACGTTCATTCTCTTGAACTTATTAAATTTAAATTGGTTACATTATTTTATTTTACAATGTTATATATTATTACCTTATTGTTCAAATTTCTACCATAGAAACCTATTTTCAAATATTTCATGATTCATGGAGTATGTTTCTTATAAGGGGTACTGATAACTCAAATCTCCCTTCCTTGAGAGATAATATTTTATATTGTACTATTATTTTCCATGATTGTGTTGTCCCAAACTAATTTTTTATTACATAGTATTTTATAATCCTATTTTTTAAAACATTGATGGTTTATTACTCTTTTTACAGCATGGGTTTTCAAAATCAGTAATATCTAAGTACTAAAAAGGTTCCTTTTATAATTTAATGTCATATCTTTTGGCACCAAACATCCTATATAAATAGTTATTTCATTTTAAAGACTATATATTTTGGATATTATGCTTAAAATTAAATTTTTTTATAATCTTTCACTTTAACTTTTCAAAATTATCTTTTGAATGTTACTTTTATGTTTTTATTTTATGTCGAAGTTAAAAATGCCTTTTAAAATATCTTTAAGTTTTGATCTTAATTTTACATTTCAAATTTTAAAGGGTTTAAAATAATGGGATTGATGTTATATGATTTATTATGTAATTAATTAATATATATATATATATATAAAATTTGGGATCTGTGACACTGCAGATTAAATTATAGTAAGTAATATCTTCTTTCTAAAGAAACTATAACATAATGCACATAAATTTTTTCAAGAATGTGATTAAAATATAGATTCAAAATTTTTATTAATTTAATTTAAATAAATGAGTATAATTTTTCAATCCAGAATGTAAAAATTATCATAGGATAAATTTCCGAGATTTTTTAGAAATAGATGATTTTAGGTGAATAGTAAAAAAATAATGATCTTACAAAACTATAACTTTAAATTAATTATAATGATATAAGAATAAAATGAATTTTTATGAAATCATTTTTATATAACAAACAAATATTATCAAATTCTTATAATTTATATAAAAACAAAATGTTGAATATAGAAATATATGTTTAATAGTTTTAAAATCTTAGAAATATTTTTGTTCAAATAAAATATGTTTTTAGTTATTTTCTTTTAAAAATGTATTTACATGGTATATTTCAGTTTTGGTTTCATTTGAAAAAAAAAATTATTTTAAATAATCAAATTAATTTAACTAGAATAAAAATTATGCATTAGTTTTTGTAAAATCATTTCTATCCATAAAAAAACATTTATCTACAATATATTTTTTCAAATCCTTTTACTTGTTTGTTTTATAATAATTTTTGCCACTTAGAGAAAATGAACTTGATAAAATAGACTGAATATTTGGAATCATCATTTCTGAATTTTTTAATGAGGCTACTTTAATATTTTTTGTTATGAATTATAATTCTGGTAAAAATGGAAGTTACAACACTAAGAGTTAAAACACATTAAAATGATTAAAACTAAACTAAAAAGGGTTAAAATAACATAGAACCTTTCAAAAACCCAATATTATGGTATTAGTTAGACCCTATATCTTATCATATTCTAGTATGATTCATTTTTTATCTATTTTTCTTGAGAAAGGCATTAATATATTTTAATATTTTGAAAAATTTCAAGTGCGTCCTCTCCCTGACTTATAAAAGGAAACTACATATTATTTAATATAGACACATAAAGTTCCTCTTATATTAGTCAAGACATTCAAAAATACCTTACCTACCATCCTATACTTTACCTTAAGGATATGGTTTCATCAAAGGACCAACCTATATGGATTATGTATAAAATAAATGTGGTTTTATGAAGAAGAGATATAACTCTTGAATGAGTTTTTTAATTTTATTTCCTATTATACCTTTTTAAAATATTCCCTAACCATTATTATATAATAAAATAAATATACTAAATATAATTAAGTGTGTAAATATGGGTGGCACAACCCTTATTTATCTCTATTATATCTTATGGGAAACAAATACATCGCTCGTGTGTACGTATATATGACCCACCATCTTCATATAGTGGTGTGATTCATTCTTCATCACCTCTTTATGTGGATGGTTGTAAAGGTATAATTAAAGAAATATTTATTATATTTATGAATTAATTATTATTCTAAAAATACAAGATATAATATACCTTCTTACCCCTCCATCCGTTGGGAAATGATAACATCATTTGTGCGTATGTGTGGACCTTCACTTCCACAAAGTGATGTGATTCATTCTTCTATTATCAAAATGAATGACT
Source organism: Viscum album (assembly GCA_963277665.1). Lineage (NCBI taxonomy): Eukaryota > Viridiplantae > Streptophyta > Magnoliopsida > Santalales > Viscaceae > Viscum > Viscum album. The sequence goes on from OY728165.1 coordinate 283,244,874, forward strand.
AATTATAAAAGTTTACATAAGGAATAAAAATTATATTCATATAATTATTAATATTATGGATATATTGGAAACATTTCATAAAATTTTTAACCACAAACAATATATCGAATTAATTTTGGAGAAATTATATGAACAACCTTAAAGTGGTCAATGTAAGAAAGAACTATTAAATGAATGGATTCAAAATAATTATAAATATACATTTAAAATATAATATATATTAAAAATGTTCTTAATAAAGTATTTATTAAATTTAAATTCATTATATAATATAATCAAACAAGTACAAATAAGTGGAGACCCTAGGTAATGGATTTATATTACAATAACATTCTATATCTTGAATTTTAGTGTTCAGATATCCTTTGATAAAAATTATATGATCCTAATATTTTAATACCTATATATTTTATTCTATTATTATTATGTCATGTTTTATTTTTTTATATTCCATTTTTATCTTGTTGGGTCCATAACCAATAAGTAAATTAAATATATGGGGATTTAAAAAAATCTAGTTGTGGAGTTTTCCTTCCAAATTTTTTTATTCCATATTTTATTTAATATATTTTAAAGAATATTTTTAATATTATAAAAATAATTATTAAATTAATTTGTAATGATGTTTTAATACCTATAAAAAACTAAAAAGGAATATTCTTATCGTATTTTGAATGAATAACTTTTTACCAAAGTTGTGAAGGAAATCTTTGTTTCAACATACAATGAAAAACAGATTTTTTTCACCACTATGATTACTTTTTTTCTTTGAATTTTCCTTCATTATTTTCCATGTTTATATTAAAATAAAATATTTTACTCATTATTTTTTAATTTTTATTTAAAATTTTATCAAAATAAAGGGTATTATTTTATTAAGGGCATGAAAATAATTTTTAAAAGTTAATTATAACTCCATTCTCAAATGGGGTTACAAGGAAGATATTGTATTTTCTTAAGTCTTTATTTTACTATAAAACCTTCAATTATGATGAATTTATGGTATTCCTTTACTAAGAATGTATTATACCTTATTTTTAGATCATTAAAAATATTATGATCATGTTATGTATCACTTGACATTATTCATTGGAAATTATTTTTCTCCTTTATATACATATTTTTAATATCATGGATATATTTAGAATAATTGAAATTAAATTTATGATGTTTCAACCATAAACCACTTCTATATAAAATATCATATGACACAATCTTATTAAGAATGTTATTTGATTTTCTGTGGAAATATTGAGGTTTTGTATTTTCTATTCAATATATATAATTGTTGACTTATAATATATTTTTGAGAAAGAATTGTTTTTATAATTAAAAATATGAGGAATGTATAGGATGTAAAAGTGAGACATGGGACACAATTATAGATACCCCCTCAATACATCGACATGTATCATAAGATATAATAATAGGCATGCCATATTAGAGGGGTATTTGGTTTACTTCTATCATCTATTAAGAATGATGTATTGGTTAAGAGACCTTGACTGTAAGATTCATGATATATTGGTTAAGATTACTTGGTCATGAATGTAAATAATTATCCATTTCATTTATTGATAATTTAAATCCCATTATCCATGTAATTTCAATGTTGATATTATTCATTTAATTTCATTTAACTAAAGTTATTGATTGAATGAATTATTTTTTCATTGTCCACTCTACTATATTGATTATGACTTATTTATTCAGGATAGATTCCACTATATATAACCCTTACAAGGCATATGATCATAACATTTATTTATTCTCCTCTCCCTAATATTTTAAGAATGACATTATGATTAACTTCAAGGATGAAGAAAAGTTTATTATGATATTTTTCTAAATATTTCCATGTAATATGAGAATCATTTATGCATCTAGTTTTCCAATACTGATAATTGAATCGGTCCTTCATGGTGAGATACATTATATTTTATACCAATTCAATAAATTAAACATTGGATCTCTATTTCTAGATTTAGGGAATTACATTCTGTATCAGGATAAGTTTTATAGGATCCCTGGGAACTAGATTTTAAATGAATGAAACAAATATGATAATTATGATAATTTCTATTAGTAATTGAGATATTTCACCAGTATAAGGTTTTTTATATTATTGATCAATATTCATAAATAATATGAGATAACATAGTGTTTTCTTTTATTGAGATATGTCATCAAGTGGATGGAAGAGAATCAAAAATCATAGTCAATGTATGGATTTCCATTCTGAGTGAGAAAATATAGCAAGTGTTGGAACTAAGTAGATCATGGCCATATTTGGGCTTCCAAATATGTTTTTGATGAGTAACCTTGATCTTATGGAGAAAAATACTATTTTACATCATAATTCACTTATTTTGGATCACTTCCTTTGTCATGAACCAAATCTGTTTTCCATCAAAACCAGCACCCGACCCGACCTGTGGAAAGACTCAAAGGACGAATCCTATCCCCATGGTCTGGAACATCTTCCAGGGTATCATAAATAATAGTTTGTGAATGATTTACCTGATTTTATAAACATAAAATAACAAAAAATAATCAATAAAATGAATCTAAAAATCACCAACCAAACAATCCTTAAGTAAAATCCAAAACTGAAAACATGGTTTTAAACAAGTCACAAGAGGTCCAAAAATATAAATAGAAGCAAAGCCAAAACAAATACCACCACACGACAAAGGTAAATCACCCCTGTACTTCTCCACAATACCGCACCTAGGAAAAGAATCTAACATCCCAAACCGCCATCTCCAAAGACCTTGCCCTTACGTGTGTCAAATATGATCTATTCTACTTACACCCAATGGTGTATGTAGGGTGTGTGATAACTCCCAATAAAATTATACTGAGAAAATATTCCACACATACTTGTTAAATGAAAAATGAATTTTAAATTTTAATTAAAAAAATCAATTTAAATGATTTAATAGTTTTCATGAAAAAAAATTTTAATGAAGAAAATTTTAATAGAAACAACTTAAAAACAGAATCAGATTTTGTGAAAATAAATTTAAAGGAAATGAAATTTGTAATATAATACACTTTTACTTTTATATTACCTCAAATTCCAAAACATATGTCAATGGTGAGAAAAAGTAATCAGAGAGTACGAAGTTTGGGAGAGGCCCTATAGGTACAAGTAAGTAGTGAGAACCTAGAACATCGCGTCTTAGTGTAGAGTGGTATAAGAACCATGATAACATGTGTTTTCATGCACGAGCCACTAGTAGGGAACACACTCATAACCTAGTGGTCTCCAAATGACATCCAAAATTTTAGTTAATTTTGTAGTCGTCAAACTCGTTAAGTAAAACCAGGCCAATGTCACTTCTATATCACTAGCACACTAGTGATAGTCTTCCCACCTAGTCCTCAGACTTCCCATTTGTGCTCAAGATATTTCAAATTCATATCATATGTAATTTCAATTAAAAAAGTAATTAATCACTACCAATACCTAACACTAAAATTTCACACACAAAAACCATTTTTAAATAATACTCACACTAAAAATATTTCAAAACATAATTTTCATCACTTACACAATTAAAGAAACCATCTGCATAGTTATAAATACTATTCCCAAGGTTGAAAAAACCACTAGGAAAATTTATTAACCAGTTTCAAAATATGTCGCATGAATTTAAGCATAAAAAACTTCACTCAAATATTCTTTTTTAACTAAACACATATTGAAGCCATGCTAAGACACAAGCTACACAGTTAATAAAACAATTTTATAATTAAACCGGCCACTAAGATAATTTACTAAACAATTTCAAAATAGGTTGCATGATGAAAAATACCAAAGATCACTCAAAATATATTTTTAAAACTAAGGACACATTAACACCACACCAAAACACCATCGGCATCCCTTACTCACTTTAATAAACTAACAAAACAGTTTATAAAATAGTGATTAACAACTCGACATGGGTTTTTCAAAAAAATAATCAAACACATATTGCATAAACATGTTACTAGTAAATCAAAGTATACCAAACATCAATTAAAAACAATTTATCACAATGAAAAATAATTAAATAACACACTATATTGATTAAACACACAATTTAATTCATCAAATAATAACTATACATTGAACCACCTACCTTGGTGTAGACTACCATCGTAATTTTGGTGCGCAAAATCCACTAAACTTAAATCGAATCACAAACAAACTCAACTAGACCCTAAAATAAAAACATGAATCCATTTATACCCAAAATCAAACCAAAACAACAAAAAACCCATAAGGAGGAAGAAGAAAAAATTACCAGAGTAAAATGAGAGGGGATGCTGGCGCAATTTGAGTTGGAAGGGGAGTGGGGAGCGGTGTGAGTCATCGGGGGGCTGTGGAGTGCTAGTTCTAAGGCCTCTAGAGGGGAAAATAGAGAAGCTCCATCCTAAAGAAGAGGGGGGATCATGAGGGGGGGTGCACATTTTAGACCGAGCGATCGTAGATGAGTCACGCGATGCAAGGAGGTTCGGCATGAGGGGGGGGGGGTGTCGCATGGCTAAAGGGAGCCCAAGGGGGATGGTGGTGCACTTCCAGGAGAAAGAGGCATGGTAGTTTGGTGTTTGTGGTGTGAGGTTCACAATAGGGGAAACACGTGGGTGGTTCAGCAGATGAGGGGTGTTGCACCAAAGAGAAGGAGGGGAAGAGCTGTGGTGGTGCTCGGGAAAAGAGAGGGAGGCGATGTTGACCAGGGGGAAGGGAGAGAGCTTGTACGAGGCATGTGAGAGAGAGGAACATAGAGAGAGTGGAGAAAAAAGATAAGATACATAAAAAGGAAAAAAAATACTTAACCAATGTAAAATAATAACAATAATAATAATACGAAATTATATTAAAAACAAAACAGTGATGTTAATAATTTTATAGTAGTGTCAAATATTTAATAAAAATAATAACCTAATTAAAACATTTACAAAAGTAATAATAATAATAATAATAATCTTAACATTACCATTATTATTATTATTAATAAAAAAGTTTGAAAATAATTTTGTTTTCCTCAATTTTTATATTGACATTCATGTTAATCTGGTTAATTTATTAACTAACCGTGCACCGGGCAGGCCACACAGTGTTGTGGAAAAGCCACACGGCTTCAACCATGACCTACATGTCCATCATACATTACCAATCCAAAAAACAACCATTTATCCGAAAAAGCGCCAAAATTTCACCCGAGCTCAGCCTGCACCTAGGAAAAACAAATTTCAAGCCAGATAAAAATTATAAAAACAATTATTACGAATGTATGGTTGTGACAATTATCCCCACTACAAGACTTTCATCCTCTAGAAAGTCCCAAAAGACTTGGTCAACCCAATATTCCAAGAAAGACCATGAAGACACTTAAAAAAAACCTCAATCACCTGAAGACTGATCATTTAGGACACCCATAACATGAAATTCCATAGATCTCAAAACTAGAATAACAAAGGAAAATTACCAAAGGTATGTAAATAACCCCCAAGAACAAAAATACAACATGGAACACTTCGAACCCTAACTTAGTAATCACTAAAGATCTCTTTAGGCCTCTAAGAACACTCATTAAGAGGCCTACTAGCCGATCTAACCAATTACCATGGTTAGGGTCAGGCGAAGAAAAAGCAAGGTATTTCTCTACTAAGCATACTTTTAAGAAAAAGTTTTCCACAAGTTCATCCTATGGTGGTCTCCCCACAATATTACTATTCTTATCTAACATTGGATATCCAAACCAAAATGACTCATAAACCCAAAAAAACCTCTAACACTAGCTTGACCCTCCAATCTTCCTAAGTTAAACCAAACCAACACAAGAAGAGATGAGAATGAGACCCACAATGGGTCTCCCCACCATTTTTGAATTTTCATAGTACTATGACTCCCAAACGATCATTTCCAATTTACTTTGAGCGATATAGACTGAAATATTCATCATGAACCCACCAACATGGGCCTAACTACACATAAGATTACCACACTGGCCAATACTCCATCACATGGAATGGTTTTGATAGCGGAAACCCCTAAAAAAGCAACAATCAGACAAGCACATGTCAATTTCACAAGACATGAGCGTCCCAAAATGAATACAATTTCAATAATTAACCAACCTACAATAAGGTAAACTATTCAAGATTCTAAATTCATAGAGCGCATCAATTTTATTTTTGAGAATATGAAATCCACAAACCTCTTAAAAGACTTGGAGGAACTTCCATAAATTAAGACCACAACAAAGAGACAAGTCATTCATTCCCCTCACAAGAAAAATTAAATCCTTTAGAGACGATACTATAATAGGGAAAATTAAGCCATCCCCATCCCACCACTACATACTTAAGTTGGACCAAGCTCATCCCATATCTAATGAGTTTTTACTGCACTTAAGCTTCACCCCAGGACCTATGGTTGGGGCCTTGATGTCCGGACAATATACCACCTCGTAGTCATTAGCTTACCATATCAGACTGGAACTTCCTCCACTAGATAATCAACCTACAGACTTCTCTTTGTGTCCCAAGAGGCCACTCTATCAACATATCAACTTAGAATTTCATCGAATGACTTAGAGTTCCCATTAACCACACTAGAGATAGGTGATTGAGTGGTCTATTAAACACACCACACGAACTGATGGAAGTAGCACTCCATGAACAGGTCCCTTCGGTTCACACTCCTCATTGAATGTGGAACATTCACTTACCACAATATGAACAAGACCAACAAATATTATGACCTTTAATATTTTTTTCTCCTCATTATCTCTAGGGAACATAAAACTAGCTCATTAAAGGGTCAACACACCTCCTTTACCATCTGTTAATGGGTCGAGAACCTATGATCTCCACCATTTTCTCTCACCTTCACTTCCTTAGGTACAATCATGGGTTGAATCTAATATTTAAGATCACTCAATACATACCCATTCATAAATAAAAAGGAATGATAGTCATTTACTGGTCTATTCCCTCCCATCTATACATACTTGATACCACTTACACCCACACAACATTTGGTGTTCCTGAAAAACTGAAGGCACACCCAACTTTCCAAAAGCACTCAATGATATTAAACTAACCTCAATGTCTACAAACAACTGAGACAACTAAGAAGAACCCAACTCTGCCACTACTTAAAGAGTCTGGGATGGGCCAAGAACTGAGAGAGACCTTCAAGAAACCCATGATACCATTCTAGGGGGCACATTCTGAACAAGAAACACAAAACCAACCTTACAAAAAACCAAACACCTCACAAAATAAACATCTACACTTCAGACACAAATCCAATTATTCCAACCTAAGATGTCAATTATTTTTCAAAGAGAAACACCCACTTGAAAAAACAAGCACAATACAATAGGTCCCAAAAGATCTCTTCTCAAAACCATTTTCCAATTAAAAATTCATTTAAGAAAAAAAAACCATTTTAAAGAAAAACACACTTTTCTTCTTAGGTCCTCTAAAAAAAAAATCATCCCAACACTCATGAAATAACCAAATCACATAGCGAAAACATCTAGAAATTTTCTATCCCTTTACCAAAATAAAAATTTTAGGAAACAAGAAGGGGCCTTAGGAACCAATCACCCACCACTGATATTTCAGGATGCCTCACAGATAGGTATTTATGTTCCCTACTCATGCACCCATACACACAATCCACCATCTGTCCATTAATCACATCTAGATGCACACGTGAGCAACCATAAGAATACCAATGGAAAAAATAAGTCTCTTCCACTTTTAAGGAAAAACATTCCTAGTATTCTGAAAATAATTTTTTTCCAAAATCCAATTAATAAATTCAATTTTTTTTTCAAAATTCTTTCCATTTCAAAAAATAACTCACTTCAATTTCAAATAACCCAAGACGTTATTTTAGAAATTCAATTTCAATAAATAAAACACCAAATTCTAGAAAAAAGGTCCAAGGTAAACACACCCCAAGAATCATGTAAAACTCACACCAAGAGAAAATAAGAGTAACCCCAAAGTCCTCTTTCCTTTTAGAAACCCTCCTTCATGCCAACCCAAAACTGAAGCAAGACATGTCCAACATTAAATCACCTGGAAGGAGAAATAGTGTTCATGCCTAACATGAAAATATGGTTTAGTAGGCCATGCCCTAGAAAAGTTCCAACCACTAGGAGTGTCAAACCATACTCTCAGGCACCACATGGGTTGCTACTATATGTGAGACTGCACACAGTACCAATTTAATCCTACAGTCATCCCCCATCCACATTGATCAAAGCCAAAAAAATAAATCCCAGACTACCCCTGGTTACTCGAGGATCAGAACGAGTAAGAGTTCATGAAACTCTTTTCACACCTACCACACGAGTACCGATAGTCTTATCTCTGATCTACCTAACACCCCAAATAACAAGAAAAAAACCCCCTCTGATTCCATTTTTTCCCGAACTAGATCTGGTCTTCATCAAAACCGACACCTAGCCCGTGGTAAGACTCGAAGGGAATTCCCTAATCCCAAGAGCTATCACAAGTTCCCGAGTATCATAAATAACTATTTGGGAATGATTTAATGAATTTTATAAACATAAAAAACCAACAATAATCAATAAACTGAATATGAAAATTACCAACAAAACGATCCTTAAGTAAAATTGAAAACTAAAAAATAGTTTTAAATAAGACACAAGAGGACCAAAACTATAAAAGAGAATCATGTCCAATACAAAGACCACTACATGGAAAAGGGACATCACCCCTGGCCTTATCCACAACACCGCACCAAGGAAAAAAATCTAACATCCCTAACTACCATCTCCAAAGACCTTGCCTTTACCTATGTAAAAAAAGATCACATCTAATTACACCCAAAGGTGTAATTAGGGTGTGAGATAACACCCAATTGGATGCCACCGAGAAAAGATTTCATGCATAATTTTTAAATGACAAATAAATTTTAAATTTTAATTAAAGAAATCAATTTAAATGCTTGAACAGTTACAATGAAAACAATTTTTAATGAAGATTGTTTAAATAGGAACAACTGAAAAAGGGAAGCATATTTTGTGAAAATAACTTTAAAGGAAAAGAAATTTGTAAAATAAGACACCTTTAATTTTGTATTACCTCAAATGCCACAACGTATGTCATTGGTGAGTGAAAAGTAATCAGAGATCACCAATTATGGTAGAGTCCCTATAGGTACTAGTAGGTAGTGGGACCCTAGAATGTTGTGTCTTAGTATATAGTAGTATAGGAACCATGATAACATGCATTCTCGTGGACGAACTACACGTAGGGAACACAACCATAACCAAGTGGTATCCAATCAACATCCAAAAGTTTAGTTAATGTTTCAGTCATCAAACCAGCAAAGTGAAACCGAGAAAATGTCACTTCCGTATCACTAGTACACTAGTCCTAGTCTGCCCACCTAGTCCCTAGGCTTCCCATTTCTGCGTAGGAGATTTCAAATTCATATCATATGTCATTTTAAATTAAACAAATAAACGAGGAAATACCTATAACCAACACCACTATTTCACACAAAAAAACCATTTTGAAATAATTCACACATAGAAAATATTTCAAAGCATAATGTACATCACTTACACAATTAAAGAAACCATATTCACATTTAAAAAGACCATTCACACGGTTGAACAAATTACCATAAAAATTTATTAACCAGTTTCAAAATATGCCTCACGACTTTAAGCATAAAAAACACCACTCAAATATTCTTTTGTAACTAAACACATATTGATGCTATGAGAAGACACAAACTACACAGTTTATAAAACACTTTCATAATTAAACCAGCCACTAAGAGAATTTACTAATCAATTTTAAAATATTTCGCATGATTCAAAATACCAAAGCTCATTCAAAACATATTTTTAAAACCAAACGCATCTTGAGACCACACAAAAACACCAAATTCATCCCGTACAAACTTTAATAAACTAACAACACAATTTATAAAATAGTGATAAATAGATCGATGTGGGTTCTTCAAAAAATGAATCAAACTCATATTTCATAAACATGTTACTTGTAAATAAAAGAATATCAAACCTCAATTAAAAATAATTTTTTCACAATAAAAATAATTAAATAATACACTAAATTTATTTAACCAACAAATTAATTCATCAAAAAAATAATTAAACATGGAACCACCTACCTTTGTGTAGACCAACTTCACAATTTTGGTGCGAAAAATCCATCACACTTCAATCACACAGAAAAAAACTCAAATAAACCATAAAATAAAAACACGAAACCATTTATACCCAAAATAGAACAAAATAAATACAAAACCCTAAGGTGGAAGAAGAAAAAAAATACCAGTGTCAAATGAGAGGGGTTGCTGACGCAATACGAGCCGGAAGGGGAGAAGGGAGCAGTGTGAGTCATCGGGGGGCTGTTGTGCACTAGTTCAAAGGCTGTGGTTGGGCGCCTTCCTAGTTGGAACACTACATAATGCCTCCTCAAATGGTTCCCATGCGGTTTCTTATTTTAATGTGGTGTTTTTAAAGCAGGACAAGACCGCGTGAATTAATTCACGCGGTGACACTCTTTTTACATGACAACATTATTTGACACTGATTCTTTTTCCTATATAAGAAGGTAGAGGCAAGGAAGTTCAACATCAACAGCAGCAACAATAATGAGAGAAAATCCCTTTTTGTGATCACCTTTCATCGATGATCATCTTTACTGCTGTCCATCTTTTGATCCACACTTTTATTCTTGAGTATTACTTTTGAGATCCCTTCCATTTTTGGGGAGTCTCTACCATGTACATCTTGATTTTAGTGGATTCCTCTTTCTATAATAGGTCTCGTGGTTTTCCCCTTTTGGGTTTTCCACGTAAAAATTTCCAGTGTCAACTTTATTTTTCAACACACTTAATTTTGTCACTGCACATCTGCTTTTATTTGGGGGGAAATATTTTTTCTACTACGCGTTCACTTTTCAATTGTTTGCGCATTCGTCGCTTTCCCGTCTTTCCCAACATGTGGTATCAAAGGGAGGTTCTTTTTTATCATATTTATTATGGATTCCAATTATAGTCAGATGATTTTTCTGAATGGTACCAACTACCATATGTGGTGACTTAAAATGAAGGATATACTTTTTGTCAAGCGAATACATCTTCTAGAGTTTAGTACTAAGAATCCAGAGAGGATGTCAGACGAATAATGAGCATTCGAGCATGAGATAGTTTGTGGATTCATTCTCCAATGGGTCGAAGAAAACATGATGACCCACATTGTCAACATCTCTCATGCTAGAACTTTGTAGGAGAAGCTTGAGACGACCTACACTTTGAAGACGTGAAACAATAAACTGTTTATTCTCAAGAAAATGATGAACTTAAGGTACAAAAAAGGTACATATATTTCTGATTATTTAAGTGAATATTTGATCAGTTGTCTGGTTTGGGTATCAATTTTGAAGATGAGGTTTTAGCTCTTTTGCTACTTAACACTTTACCCGATTCATGGGAGAATTTATGTGTTACTCTAACCAGTTCTTCTCCTAATGGTGATGTGACATTTAGTTTTGTCAAGTATTCTATTTTAAATGAAGAGGTAAGGATACGCACTCAGGAAAAATATTCTTCAGAGCTTTTAGTCACAGAGAATAGGGGGAGAAGCCTTGACCGGGGGAAAAGTAGTCGAGGTAAGAGCAGAGGAAAAAGAAAATACAGAACGAAGAAGAGAGATTCTAAATGTCATTGTGGTAAGAAGGGGTATGTTAAGAAGTTTAGTTATCAGTTGAAAAGAGATAAAAGATTGAAGTAAAATCCACAGAAGAAAAATGGCGATGGAGATGATCATGTCTCCGCTGCTACAGGGGGTGATCTTGTTATTGTTTATGATTCCATTAACATTGCTTCTGATGATTCATGATGGGTTGTTGACAGTGGTGCCTATTTTCACGTGACATCGAAGAAGGATTTTTTTAAATCTTACAACCCAGGTAATTTTGTGATTATAAATATGGGAAATGATGGACATGATAACGTTGTAGGCATCGAGATTGTTTGTTTAAAGACCAGTGCAGGAAGTAAGCTGATTTTGAAGAATGTTCGACATGCACCCGAGGTTCGCTTGAATATCATTTCTACCAGTGTTCTTGATGATGACTGGTTTATTAGTAATTTTGGTGATTTCCAATAGAATATTTCCAAAGGCTCCTTGATTGTGGCTCGAGAGAAGAAGTAATAAGGTTTGTACTAGACTAGAGCTTCTATTTCTTGTGATACTGCTTGTGTTTTTGAGTGCAGTGTTTTGTCCAAGTTGTGGCATAAGAGGCTTTTTCACATCAGTGAGAAGGGTATTGGTTGTTTGGCCAAGATAAATATTCTTCCAGATTTGAAGAGTGTCAAATTGGACAGATGTGATCATTGCATGTCTTGAAAATAGAGTAGAGTGAGTTTCAAGAGTCATTCTCCACACAGGAAGTCACATGTACTTGAATTGGTACATTATGATGTTTGTGGTCCTTTAAAATATAAGACATTTAGTGGGAGTCTTTATTTTGTTACATTTATTGATGACTACTCACGAAAGATCTAAGTTTATGTTTTGAAATCCAAAAGACAGGTGCTCAGTGTTTTTAAGAAATTTCATGTTTCTGCTGAGAGGGAATCAGGCAAGAAATTAAAATATATTTTCACTGACAATAGAGGAGAGTATTGTGGTCCTTTTGATCAGTATTGCAGAAAGGAAGGTATTTAGAATCAGAAGACACCATCCAAGACACCTCAACTGAATGGTGTAGCTGAGAGGATGAACAAGACTTTACTGGAAAGAGTTTGTTGTTTGCTTTCAGAAGCAAAGTTTCCTGGACATTTTTGGGGTGAGGCTTTACTTACTGCTGCTTATATTATCAAATTTTCACCTACTGTTTCTTTTTAGAAAGACACTCCCAATAATTTTTGTTATGGTAAAGAGATCAGGTATGATCACTTGCGTGTTTTTGGTTGCAAGGCTTTTGTTCATGTGCCTAAAGATGAGAGATCAAAGCTGGATGGTAAGACATGCTAGTGTATTTTTATTGGCTACGGACATGATGAGTTTGGGTATAGGTTTTATGATACCGTTTTGAAGAAACTTGTCAGAAGCCGCGATGTAGTGTTTAAGGAGGATCAGACAATTGAAAAACTTTTTAAGGGAGAAAAAGTTGCTTCTCCAACTTCTGATGGTTTTTTCAGTCTTGAGCTAGGTTATGATTCACATTTATCTCACATTGTTGATTCTGATGATCATGTTGATGTATAGAATGATGATCAAGGTGAACAGTTTGGAGTTTATGTTTCTGATGCACCTTTTGTTTCTGATGATCCGGTTCCAAGGGTTATTAATGAATCCGAAGTTCCACTCTGGAGGTCATCTCAGCATCACACTTCTTCTACTCGATATTCACCAGATGAGTATGTGCTCCTCGCTGAAGGGGGAGAACCAGAATCATTTGATGAGGTAATGGAGATTGAACAGAAGAACATATGAGTTGAGGCAATGGATGACGAGATGACATCATTGCACGACAACCACACTTTTGAGGTGGTGAAGTTACCGACAGGGAAGATACTTTGCAAAATCAGTGGATTTATCGGATTAAAAATGAAGAATCTAGTTCACTTCCACGATACAAGGAAAGGTTAGTTGTCAAAAGATTCCATCAAAAGAAAGGTATTGATTTTGATGATATTTTCTCACCTGTTGTCAAAATGTCTTTCATTTGGGTTGTTCTTGGTTTGGCTTCTAGTTTAGATCTACAGATTGAGCAGATGGATGTGAAGACAACTTTCCTCCATGGGGATTTAGAGGAGGATATTTATATGGAGTAGCTAGAGGGTTTTGTTGAAATAGATAAAGAAAATCACATCTACAGGTTGAAGAAGATTTTGTATAATTTGAAGCAAGCTCCGAGGCAGTGGTATAAGAAGTTTGAATCTATCATTTCTCATCAGGGTTTCAGAAAGACATATTATGATCATTTTGTTTTTGTTCAGAGATATACAGTTGATGATTTTATTATACTATTGCTTTATGTTGATTATATAATCATTGCTGGCCATGATACTTCTAGAATTTACAGATTGAAGAAGTATATTTGTCAGTCTTTTGCGATGAAAGACTTGGGGCCAGCATGACAGATTCTTGGCATGATGATCTCCCGTGACAAGAAGGACAATAAATTGTGGTTATCTCGGGAGAGATACATTGAGAAGTTTCTTCAGAGATTTTCTATGGATAGATAGAAAGTGGTTAATACTCCTCTTTCTTTGAATTTTAAGATCAACACCAGTTAGTAACCTTCTAATGATGAAGAGAGAGAGGAAATGCAGCACATACCTTATTCATCTGCTGTTGGATGTTTGATGTATGCAATGGTATGTAATAGTCCTGATATAACTCATGCAGTTGGTGTGGTTAGTCATTTTCTATCAAATACAGGTAGAGATCATTGGAGAGCAGTGAAGTACATTTTTCGTTATCTTTGTTGTACTTCTGATATGAGATTGTGTTTTGGAAAAGGGGAACCTATGCTTTATGGCATTACAGATCCAGATATGGCAAGAGATATCGACTCGAGGAAGTCTACTTTAGGCTATTTGATCACTTTTATAGGGGGAGCGGTATCTTGGCAGTCTAGATTGCAGAGATGTGTTTCTTTATCTACCATAGAGTCAGAGTTTATTTCAGATACTAAGGCATGAAAAGAATTTTTGTGGATGAAAACGTTTATTCGAGAGCTCAATTTAAATCAGGACAGGCATGTTTTATTTTTTGATAGTCAGAGTGATATTTTTTTGAGAAAGAATTCCACTTTTCATGGCAGGTCGAAACATATCGATGTTCGATATCATTGGATTCGCAACATCCTTGATTCAAGACGGTTAGAGCTTGAGAAGATCCACACTAATGACAACGAGTCAGACATGTTGACCAAGAGTTTACCCAGAGGAAAATTTGAGACTTGCCGACAGATTGAAGGGTTGGCGGTGATCCCCACTTGAGTTGGTGGGGGAGTTTGTTGGGCGCCTTCCTGGTTGGCGCACTGTGTAAAACCTCCTCAAATGGTGCCCACATGATTTCTTCTTTTAATGTGGTGTTTTTAATGTGGGCCAAGACTGCATGAATTAATTCATGTGGTGGAACTCTTTTGACACGACAACATTATTTGATGCTAATTCTTTTTCCTATATAAAGAGGCAGAGGCAAGGCATTTCAACATCACCAGCAGCAATAAAAACGAGAGAAAATCCCATTTGGTGATCTTCTTTCTTCGACGATCATCTTTACTGCTCTCCATATTTTGATACACAATTTCATTATTGAGTATTAATTTTGAGATCCCTTCCATTTTTGGGGAGTCTCTACCGTGTACCTCTAGATTTTAGTGGATTACTCTTTTTGGACTAGGTCCCGTGGTTTTTCCCTTTCGGGTTTTCCACGTAAAATGTTTTGGTGTCAACTTTATTTTTATGCACACTTAATTTTTTTGCTGCACATCCGCTTTTATTTGGGGGGAAAGATTTTTTCCGCTGCGCATTCATTTTTCAATTGTTTGTGCGTTCGTCAATTTCCCGTCTCTCCCAACATCCTGAAGGAGAGGGGGTCTTGCAATGGGGGTGCGCGTTGCAGACTGAGCGACCATGGGGAAGTTGTGTGTTGTAAGGAGGTCCAATAGGGGGGAATCTAACAACTAAAGGGGCCCCGAGGGGGAGGATAGCGTGCTTACAGGAGAGGGAGGCATGCCAGTTTAGCACTGGTGGTGCGAGGCGCATAATAGGGGTGACATACGAGAGGTTTTTCGGATGAGGGGTGTAACGCCGTAGAGAAGTAGGGGTGGAGCTGTGGTGGTGCTAGGGTAAGGAGAGGGAGGCGGCGTGAACTAGGGGGAAAGGGGAGGGATTTCACATGACTAGGGAGAGAGAGGGAGGGGGAGAGAGTGGAAAAGAGATAAGATAAATAAAAATAAAAATGAAATAAAACAAAAAAAAATACTTAACCAACTTAAAATAAAAATAAAAATAATTAGCAATTATAATAAAAACAAAATAGTGATGTTAATAATTTTATAATAATGTAAAATATTTAATAAAAATATTAACCTATTTAAAATATTAATTAATGTAATAATAATAATAATAATAATAATAATCTTAACAATTATATTATTATTATTATTAAGAGTACCAAAATAATTTTGTTTTTCTCATTTTTGCATTGACTTTCATGTTCATCCAATTAATTTATTAACTAATGGGGCATCGAGAAATCTGTATGGTGTTGTAGCGATGCCAGACGACTTCGATCATGCCTAGAACATGTATCAAACATTACAAAGAAAAAAATTCCCATTTATCAGAAAAAGTGGAAAAATTTCATTCGGGCTCAGCCTGCACCTCGAAAAAAAAAATTAAATCCAGATAAAAATTATAAAATAAAAATAAAAATTATTATGGATGTCCAGGTGTGACATCATTTGAAATAAGAATCCATATTTTAATGGAACTTCTAATCCATTGGTAGTTGAAAAATGGATTAAGTTTCTCAAAAATATATTTCTAGCCTTGGGAAGTAATAAAATAGAAAAGGATATTTTAGAAGTGTATTGTTTAAAGGGAGATTCGGATCAATGGTGGTCATTGATCCAAAACACTGAAGAGGTTGATGAAGAAAATATATATAATGGAGAAAAATTAATATAATATTATTTGAGAAATACTTTCCTCAAGAACAATGAGTTGAAATATAGAGTTTGTCCTGAAATTAAAGAAGAAGTAAAAAAATATACTGCAAAGTATGAGGTTGAATTTATAAGATTATCACGGAATACTATAGACAATATAGGTTTTAAAGAAATTAATATTGACCATTTTTTAATGGACTTAAATTGAGTGTTTGAAGGGAATTGGTTTGTCAAAAAAATTCATCATATGATGATATACTATTAAGAACCCTCAAGAAAAAGAATGAATTTTCTTGGACTTATATTTTTAAGGGAAATTTAGAAAACAAGTGGTTAGTTGAGAAAAAAGGAAAAAAAATGTGTCAAAGAAGAAGAAAGAGAGGATGTGAATTTAAACATTTGATAAATGTGGAAAGAAACACTACGGTACATTCTTAATGAGAACAAGAGTTTGTTTTAATTATGGATGTAAGAACCCAGATCTTTGTTTCAGGTATGTTTTTCCTTTTATGGTCGTTTTTTAGAAAAAGAGGAAAATCTGGAAATTTTCAAAGTACACGCCATGTACTTTATGAGTATAGGCCGTGTACTTTGTTGCCATGCGAGGCCATGTGCTGGCGATGTTCGGTCCACACACACGGTATGTAGGGGCGATATGGAGGCCTCTTATGGTAGAGTACGGAAAGGCCAATTACACGCCGTGTACCCCAGAAGTACACACCATGTACTTTCTTTATTTTATTAAACAGACCGGGGTCGTGCCTAATCGACAGAAACACCTTCTTCTCCAGGTTCTTCGACCACGAGTGTCCGTATGGCCATGAACATCCTCCAAGCCCTCGAGCCTCCATCTGTTTTCCAAATCGACCGCCGTCAATTGCGTTAGAACCGCAGTGGTGAGCTTTTGCTTCTTCTTGAGTTTCATTCCATGATTTTCCCTATTTCTCTAGATATTGTGGGTTGAACGTTTTTTGTTTTTTCGTAGATATATGCCGTTCTAAGGAGAATCAAGCCTTGTGGTTCAAGTATATTGATCTCCTAGCACCAAGGTAGGGGGTTTGTGCCTTACCTTTCGATGTATTTGAGTTTTATGTGCAAATTTCCACCAATACCTGTGAACGGGGTATTGCGTGTTTACCGTTTTCCCCTATTGCTTTCCTTCCTTGATTTCATGCTTGTGTAGAGGTAATTTGATCATGTTTGATGATAATTACTATGCTTGGATGTTTTTCCCATGCCATGTTCTTATTATGACCTTTGGGTTTTGTTATCACTTGGCCGTTATATCTGTCTTCCAGGCCTTCTGACCGTCGGATGGAATGATAATATTGACATGCTTGTTGTTCTGTAGAATGGTTAGCCAAGTAGCTCTATAGGTGTACTTTGGCCTTATAGAATTATTATGCACTGTCTGGCACGAGACTGTGAGAACTTGATGCTATAGACTATAAGGGATGGACCGAGTGAGCTTCCCAAAGAGTCTTGGATATCACAGACTACAGGAGGGTAGACTGAGTGAGCTTCCTCAGAGAGTCTTGGTTATTTTAGACTACAGGGGATAGACCGAGTGAGATTCTCAGAGATTCTTGGATATTATAGACTACAGGAGGGTAGACCGAGTGAGATTACTCAAAAAGTCTTTACTTGTTTTAATTTCATTAAACCATTCCAGGAAAGGGGAGTAATTGACCGAGTGAGCTTCCTCAGAGAGTCTGTGATAGACCTGAGACAATAGGAGGAACTGATTGAGTGAGCTTCCTTAGAGAGTTTCTAGAACTTGGGGATATAAGAGGTTTAGACCTCATGATCTTCCTCAGAGAGTCCCTGACTACCCTATACTATAAGGGGAATTGACTGAGCGAGCTTCCCTAGAGAGTCTTATAATTTCGTATGACCAAACTAGAGGGGTTAGGCTGAGTGCAATGCCCCAAGAGTTGTTGTTACTTCTTGGATAGGACCAGAGGGGTTGGCTGTGAGTACCTCCCAGAAGGGTTCCTATTGTGGTTAGCTGTTGGCTTCACTGATGCTTGTTGTTCTGTGGATTGATTACCGTTGTATATCATCATGTTACTACTTGTTGATTACTGCCTTTTGTTTACTATTACTGTTTACTGCTTACTGTACTATTACCTGCCATATGCTCACTGACTGTTAGGCACAGATCTTCGGGTGGATGCCTACTGAGATTTAGTCTCACACCCTGTTTGGGTCATGATTTTGGGCCCAAACAGACTGTGTTGTTGCAGGTATAGACAAGGGAAAGCGCCCTTCGACTTCTGGTACTTGATTGCTTTGGAGCAGGAGAGCATGGGACCAAGATTAGGCTTACGATGCTGAGGAGCTATTTACCTTTTCTTTTGCACTTGTTTTGGTACTGTTTGTATTTCCATCATTATGATCTGTTTGGCTGTTTTTCCTAGATATGTATCATTCATCATTCCATATATACATATGTGCTCTAGTGGTTTATTGTTTTAGTCTTCCGCTATTTACTTGTGCATTGTTGTTGGATATTTACTGCTTCCGTTATTGCATGTTTTGTTTACTTCTGCTATGTACTCTACCAATGAGAGAATAGTTTCCCCACTATCACACCCAAGGCTCTGGCTACTAGCTGTCAACCTCTGGAGTTTGGGGAAATGTGCTTGAGGGCATGTGACCAACCGGGTACGGGGCGCCTTTGGGTGGCTTCCGGAACTGGGACATTACAAAGTGGTATCAGAGGAAATATTTTCTCTTGATTTACTGTTTGGAGCCTTTAGCCTGGAATATGATGGATTCGATACTTGGTAATAAGATGTGACTGGGAGTAGCTAACCCGTGTATAGGGAAAATCCAATCTACCTTGTTATTCCAGTTTTTTGGTTTGAGATTTTATGGTAGATATGATTTCACCTAGAGTGATTCACATGCCTTGTGTTGTTACTGTTGTGCTAGTGCGATTCTATTTCTGTCACAACCCGATGAGATGAGGGTATTCCATCTCATGCATCATATATGAACTTGTTAGAAATCACATTCCATGCATTCTTGCCATTCCATCTAGGGTGCATTAGCAATTTCATGTTGTTGTGATTGACGTTACGTAGATTATGCATGTTGTTGTGCTAGATTCCTTGATATAATCCCTGTAGTTTGATAGAGGCATTGTTTGTATTGTTCCTTGCTTAAATGAATGCCAAATTTTGGTTCTTGAGGTGTTATAGGCCCTCATAAATCGGAACTTGGTGGATCATTGACTTTTTTCCCTTGTATATGATATGTAGGAGATGTCAATCTTTGGTTCGTGGGTAGTATGGGCCCTCACATATTGGAATTTGGCACCTAAATGTTTGTTTTTCAGTGTTTTTTGGGTTTCGGTGGAGTTTCTGAGCTACTGCCTAGAAAAAACCAGAATACACGGTGTGTACTTTACTACACGCCGTGTAGTTTTAAACTGTGTCACTGACTGTGTGAGTAGAAACACAAGGTGGTGAAAAAGTTTTCAGAAACATGCCGTGTAGTAGTGAGCCATGTACCCAGCTGTGTCACTAACAACATGGGTAAGTGAAGCTCGTGTAGTAGATGTCGTGTTGAGTACGAACACGTTGTGCAGTCTTGTTATAGGTACCTAGCCGTGTCATGAACAACAAGGGAAAATGTTATCTCTCACATACACACTGTGTTTGTTCGGAACATGCCGTGTAAGGGTTAGTCGTGTCTCCGGCCGTGTAACTAACAACACGGGTGGCCAAAACCTTGTCTAGTACACGTGTTTTATTTAGTGAACATGTCGTGTAGTCTAGGGTTAAGAGGACTGTGTGAGTTAGCTGTGTAAAGAGACTCGGGCAGGGGAATGGAGATGAAGTACACACTGTGTGTGGGGACAACATGCCATGTAGTCTAGGGTGTTACATGACCAAAGGTGGTAGAAGTACACGCCCATGTGAGTGTCCTTAGGGAGCACACTATGAAGTTTTTATACACTATGTGTAGTCATGTTTAGTGAAACTTGACTATTTCTTCCTCCTATTCCTATTTTGTACTCTTGTGTTCTTTGTCCTCGATAATCCTGATCTACAGCGTGCTTTTGATCTTTCAGAGCTATGCCTCTGAGACGTCCTCCATTCGGATTTCAGCTGATAGACGGTGATCAGACACTAGATATGGTAGAATAGGGACCTCTTACAGACCCTCCTGCTGTGCCATCCTTGGCACCAATAGTTATACCCATTGCAGGTGCCGATGCGCAGTTCAGGGAGGACTTCCTAAGGATGATGCAGACCTTTCAGGGAGCGCCGCCTCCTACCCCGTCGATGGTTCAGTTGACACGGGTTTTCCAGCAGAAACATCCTCCTACTTTCTTAGGTGATAGAGGACCCCAGGCTGCAGTGTCATGGTTAGAGTCCATGCTGACGATCTTCGAGCATATGAAGATACCTCCAGAGAAAAGGGTAAATCTAGCTACTTATATGCTCCGAGACACCGCCAAAAGGTGGTGGGAGGGGATCTCATAGTCACGACGCCATTAGAGTATGAAATGGGATGAGTTCCAGCGCATCTTCTATGATTACTTCTTTCCAGAGACCTTGAGGGCCCACCGAGCCTGAGAGTTCATGAGTCTCGAGAAGGGTACTCTTTTTGTTATGGAGTACTCGTCTCATTTTACCGAGATGCAGCTCTTTACGCTGATTCCAGCAGGTGAGGAGTTTTTCCTTGCTAGGAAGTTTGAGGACGGTCTCAGGAAGGAGATCCATTCCCAGGTGAATATCTTCAGGTTGACTTCAATATCCTCTATCATCAACCAGGCGCTGGTCATAGAGCGCAATCTAAGAGATTCTGGAGCAGTGAGCCAGGGCGGTTCGACATCCAGAGTAAGTGTTCCTCCTACTGATAGCAGGAAGCGCCACAGAGAGTCTGCTCGAGGATATCATAGTAGGCGGAATGCATATTTAGGTATCCAGGTAGTATGCTACCAATGCGGAAGGAGCGGGCATACTAGGCCTCACTGCCAGAGAGACCCGATGGAGTGCCGATCTTGAGGCAATATGGGACATCTACAGTGTTTTTGCCAGATCTTCTCACCTACAGCTGGTGGTAGGGGTTCTTCTATGACCCCGAATACAGGATATGTATCACTAGTTTCTCACCAGTCTGGGAAATAGAGTTCTTTCGGCCGTTCGGGCTGAGGTGGAGGTCATGACCATGGTGGTCATTCACCAGGTTACCAGTGACAACAGAGTGGATTAGCTCAGAGTGGTCATCTAGGGGCGTAAGGCCGCGGTATAGGCCAAACATACACCATGGAGCAGACCTATCAAGATCAGGATCCCGACCCTTCTACAGTTCTAGGTACGGTCTTATTAGCCTCAGTTTTATCTTCAGACCTTTTAGATACTGGTGCTTCACATAGTTTTATCTCTGTTGCAGTTATGGAGATCCTTGGGCTCTGTATCTTTTCATCTTCCGACATGTTGACTCTTGATAGACCATTAAGAATGAGGACGTCAAGCGTACAACACTGTAGAGAGTTCTCTCTTGAGGTTGCAGGGTGTCACTTCTTATGGGACCTCTTTGTCCTAGAGATGATAGGCTATGATGTCATTCTCGGTATGGACTAGTAAGTTCCCTTCCAAGTAGTCGTTGATTGCTATCACCATAGGGTGAGTTTCATATCACCAGAGGGCAGATATTTTCTCCATAGAGGCGAGTGGGATGTCCAGGCGGGTAGAGCTAGACCAGAGCATCATGGGCTAGGAGGAGTTACAACCCAGATTTGCAGTCTTTATCTAGATGACCAGGGGACTTCACAGTTAGACTTTCCTCCAGTGGTGGATTTTTTCAGGGATGTCTTTCAAGACGAATTTTCAGGTTTACCTCTAGAGTGTTAGGTAGACATTTCTATTGAGCTTGTTCCAGGAGCGACAACGATGTCCATTCCTTCTTATAGGATGGATACACCTGAGTTGTAGGAGCTCAAGAAGCAGTTGGAGGAGTTGTAGGAAAAGGGTTTCATCTGACCCAGTACTTCTCCTTGGGGTTCGCCTGTCCTGTTTGCGAAGAAGGAAGATGACACCGGTAGGATTTGCATGGATTATCGGAAACTGAACTAGTTGAAAGTCAAGAACCAATATCCCTTTCCGAGGATCGATGACCTCTTTGATCAGCTTCGAGGAGCCCGAGTGTTCTCGAAGATCGATTTGAGGTTCGGTTATCATCAGTTGCACTTTAGACTATAAAATATACCTCTTACAGCCTTCAGGAGAAGGTATGGTCTATATGAGTATACGGTCATGCCATTCGGCCTCATGAACATGCCAACAGCTTTTATGGCACTGATGAACCCAGTGATCCATCCATACTTGGACTCTTTAGTGGTGGTCTTCGTGGATGATATCTTGGTGTAATCTCACACTCGACACGATGATGCTACCCATCTTGAGATCATTCTGAGTACACTGAGTGAGCATCAGTTATATACTAATCTCTCAAAATTCAACTTTTGGATGGATCAGATTCACTTCTTGGGTCACATTATCTCAGAGACAGAAGTATTAGTAGACCCAGAGAAAGTGAGAGTTGTAGTTTCCTGGGAGAAGCCGAAGAATGTCTTTGAGGTGCGGAGTTTCCTAGGGCTATCTGGATACTACATGCATTTCATATAAGACTTTTCACGCCTTGCAACACCGCTGACAGGTCTAACCAAGAAAGGTGCGAAGTTCTTATGGTCAGATTCTTGTGAGACAACCTTTCAAGAGCTAAAAGGGAGGCTGATAACAGCACCGATACTAGTCTTTCCAGAGCCGGGAAAGAGCTATATAGTATACTATGATGCTTTAGGTGTCATACTGGGAGCTGTGCTTATGTAGGGAGATGGAGTCGTTGCGTACGGGTCTTGACAGTTGAGGCCACACGAGAAGAATTACCCGACGCACGATCTGGATTTGGTAGCTATTGTTCATGCCTTACGCTGTTGGATACATTACCTTCTGGGAGAGCACTTTGTGGTGTTTATCGGCCACAACTGTCTCAAGTATATCTTCACTCAGTGTGATCTGAATCTAAGACCACACAGATGGGTCAAGTATCTTCAGTCTTTTTTACTTTTAGCTTGCCTATATGTCGGGAAAGGGCAATGCAATGGCGGGTGCGTTGAGAAGGAGAACTTAGATTAAGGAAATTCAGGAGGCCAGCAGTGAGTGGAAGCTTATGGATATGTTCTCTGAGATGCATTTGGAGGTGCACGACAGACAGAGAAAGACTTTTCTATCTTCTGTAGCTTTTACCTGTACCCTTCTTGATCAGGTACAGATGAGGCAGCTATCAGACTCAGAAGGCCTAGTCTTGCGGGAGAGTGGGTCAAGAGAGGACCCGCTTCCTGGATGGATAGTGGGCAAGGATGAGATCTTGCATTTTTAGAGACGCGTATGGGTGCCAGTAGACATACGCGAGGAGCTGATGTGGGATTTCCATTCCACAGTTTGGGCAGTTCATCCTGGCATCACCAAGATGTATCATGATCTACACTGCCAGTACTGGTGTCCAGGTATGAAGAGAGATGTTGCTGGGTTTGCCATGAGATGTTCTACTTGTCAGCAGGTGAAAGCGGAGAATCAGCGACCAACAGGGCTTTTACATTAGTTACCTATTCTCTATTGGAAGTGAAACAATGTCCCGATGGAATTCGTGACCGGGTTACCAAGGTCTCCTCGAGGGAGTGATACTGTTTGGGTTGTCATCGACAGGCTTATGAAGGTTTCTCATTTCTTGCCAATCAAGGAGAACTTCAGTGTTGATGAGCTGGGACGGTTGTACATCTGAGAGATTGTATGTTTGCATGGAGTTCCATACTCCATTGTTTCAGATAGGGATGCATGTTTTACTTCCCGGTTCTGTAAGGGGCTTCAGAAGGCTTTGGGTACACAGGTACTTTTGAGTATGGCATACCATCCCCAGATAGATGTCCAGTCCGAGCATACAATCTATGTGCATGAGGATATGCTTCGAGCTTGCATTCTAGACTTTGGAGGTTCTTGGGAGAAGTATATCCCTCTTTTGGATTTTTCCTATAACAACAGTTTTTATTGGACTATTCAGATGGCACCTTACGAGGCTTTGTACGGTAGGCCATTAAGATAACCTTTGTGCTGGCTGGAGGTAGGAGAGGCAGGCTTGCTGGGACCTCGTCTAGTTCAGGATACCTCAGAGCAGATAGAGTTGATTTAGAAGAGGATGGATACAGCACAGTCTCGACAGAAATCTTATGCTGATCAGTGGAGATGACCTCTGGAGTTCAAGGTCGGGGATCAGGTTTTCCTGTGTGTCATACCGAGGTTGGGACACAAGAGGATTCAGAGACATGGTAATATTTCACCGTGATACGTCAGACCATTTGAGGTGTTGGAGAGAGTTGGTCCGGTTTCCTATCAGTTGCAGTTACCTCAGAGGTACCAGGCTATGCACGACATCTTCCACGTCTCTCAGCTCCGATGTTACTTTTCAGATCCGTCTCATTTCTTTCAACCCGAGTAGGTTGAGCTTGAAGTGGATTCATCGTTTGAGGCGAATCCTATCCAGATTTTTGATCTCAATACGAAGATTCTATGTGGCTGGTCTGTTCCTCTGGTACGGGTGCTATGGCTGCACGGGCGAGTACAGGATGCAACCTGGGAGTGGGAGGCCGATGTACGATTGCAGTGGCCGGAGCTATTTAAGGTTTCTTCTTCTACGCATCACTAGGGAAATTCAGGGATGAATTTCTTTAAGGGGGGAAGTTTGTAAGAACCTAGATCTTCGTTTCAGGTATATTTTTCCTTTTTGGGTTTTTTTGAGAAGAAGAGGAAAATCTGGAAATTTTCAAAGTACACACTGTGTACTTTATGAGTACACACCGTGTACTTTGTTGCCACATGAGGCCGTGTGCTGGCCATGTCCGGGCCACACAAACGGTGTGTAGGGGCGATGTGGAGGCTGCTTAAGGTGGAGTACGGAAAGGCCAAGTACATTCCATGTACCCCATAAGTACACGTCATGTACTTTCTTTTTTATTAAACGGACCGGGGTCACGCCTAATGGACAGAAACACCTTCTTCTCTCGGTTCTTCGACCGAGAGCATCCGTATGGCTGCAAACATCCTCCGAGCCCCCAAGACTCCATCTATTTGCCGAATTGACCACTGTCGATTGCATTGGAACCACGGTGGTGAGCTCTTCCTTCTTCTTTAGTTTCATTCCATGATTTTCCCTCTTTCTTGAGATATTGCGGGTTGAACATTTTGTGCGTTTTTGTAGATCTACACAGTTCTAAATTGAATCAAGCCTTGTGGTTAAAGTATATTGATCTCCTAGAACCATGCTAGGTGGTTTGTGCCTTACCTTTCGATATCTTTGTGTTTTATGGGCAAATTTCCACCAATACCTGTGAACGGGGTATTTACCATTTTCCCCTATTGATTTCTTTCTTTTCTTGCATGCTTGTTTACAGGTAATTCGATCATGTTTTAGGATAATTGATATGATTGGATGTTTTTCCCATGCCTTGTTCTTGTTATGACCATTGGGTTTTGTTATCCCTTGGCCGTTATACCTGTTTTCCATGCCTTGTGACCGTAGGATGGAATGATAATCTTGACATGCTTATTGTTCTATAGAATGGTTATCCAAGTAGCTCTATAGGTGTAATTTGGCCTTATAGCATTATTATGCAGTGACTGGCATGAGACTGTGAGAACCTAGTGCTATAGACTATAAGGGATAGACCATGTGAGCTTCCCAGAGAGTCTTGGATATTACAGACTATAGGAGGGTAGACCAAGTGAGCTTCCTCATAGAGTCTTGGTTATTGTAGACTAGAGGGGATAGACCGAGTGATCTTCCCAGAGAGTCTTGGATATTATAAATTACATGAGGATAAACCTAGTGAGCTTACTTAGAGAGTCTTTACTTGTTTGAATTTCCTTAAACCATTCCTGGCTAGGGGAGGAATTGAACGAGTGAGCTTCCTCAGAGAGTCTGTGATATACCTGAGACTATAGGAGGAATTGACCAAGTGAGCTTCCTCAGAGAGTTTCTAGACCTTGGGGCTATAAGAGCATTAGACCACATGATCTTCCTCAGAGATTCCCTGACTACCCTAGACTATAAGGGTAATTTAACGAGCGAGCTTTCCTAGAGAGTCTTATAATTTCGTATGAACAAACCAGAGGTGTTAGGCTGAGTGAACTGCCCAGAGGGTTGTTGTTACTTCTTGGATATGACCAGAGGGTATGGCTGCGAGTACCTCCCAGAGGGGTTCCTGTTGTGGTTAGATGTTTGCTTCACTACTGCTTTTTGTTCTATGGATTGATTACTATTGTATATCATCCTGTTACAGCTTGCTGATTACTACCTGTTTTTTTTATGGTTATTGTTTACTACTTTTTGCACTATTACCTGCCATATGCTCACTGACTGTTAGGCACAGATCTTCCGGTGGATTCCTATGGGGATTTAGTCTAACACCCTATTTGGGTCATGATTTTGGGCCCAAACAGACTATGTTGTTGCATGTATAGACAAGGGCAAGCGCCCTTCGACTTCTGGTACTTGATTGATTTGGAGAAGGAGAGCATGGGACCAAGCTTAGGCTTGCGATGCTGAGGAGCTGTTTACCTTTTATTTTGAACTTATTTTGATACTATTTGTATTTCCAACATTGTGACCTGTTTGGATATTTTCCTAGATATGTATCATGCGTCATTACATATATACATATGTTCTCTAGTGGTTTATTGTTTTAGTCTTCCGTTGTTTACTTGTGAATTGTTGTTGGATATTTACTACTTCCACTATTGCATGTTTTGTTTACTTCTACTGTGTACTCTTCCAATGAGGGCATAGTTTCCCCACTATCACACCCAAGGCCCTCGCTGCAAGTCGGCAGCCTCTGGCATTTGGGGAAATGTGCTTGAGGCCATGTGACCAATCGGGTATGGGGCGCCTCTGGGTGGCTTCCGGAATTGGGATGTTATAGTGGAGAAAGGGGCTGTAAAGCTCTTGAACTCAAGAAAAATAAAGAATACAATACTATTAATTTATACAACTATAAATGGATGGGGAATTATTAAAATTAATTTTCCAAGTGTTAATGGATCCTCCCATAGAAAAGGCCAATGAGAGAAGTTCAAGATTATTCAATTAATATAATATAGGTTGAAGTTCCCAAGGATGTAGTGGTAGTTTATTTTATTGTAACCTCAATTTTAGATAATGATTTATTTTATTTTTGATATTTATAGTATTTTATGTCTTCCATGTTTTCCAAGAATAAATGTTATTTCACTAGTACCCTAATAAGAGAGTTTCTAATCTAGAATCCAACTAAAAATATTATTACAACAGGTATTTTTTTTCAGTCCCTATTATGAAACATATAAATAAAATATTTTCAAATATGTTTACTATTCCTATGGTTGTATTTGATATAATCCTTGTTATAGATTGAATTTCAAATTATTTTGAAAATATTTATGATTTGTGATCTAGATGTGGAGTACCATGTCTTCATAGGGGAGATTACATCATCATAATCATGTTTAGATCAAACTCCAATATCTCTCCTTAATAAAATTACTAGGGAAGAAGAGTTGATACTACATATGAATGGTAAAGGTATCCCTAAAATAGAGGATTCAACAATGGTGCAAGAATAAATTTTTGTGTTTCCTACAGAAATACAAAGACATGTGTCTAACTATAAAGTCATATTTTCTATTAATCTCATCCTTGATTCAAAACCTATATTTACGAATCCATATAAGATGAATATAGTATAATTAATAGAAGTGATGTATAAATTAAATGATTTTATTATAAGGGATTTATGTTTCATA
Organism: Viscum album; assembly: GCA_963277665.1. Classification (NCBI taxonomy): domain Eukaryota; kingdom Viridiplantae; phylum Streptophyta; class Magnoliopsida; order Santalales; family Viscaceae; genus Viscum; species Viscum album. The sequence continues at coordinate 283,273,436 of OY728165.1, forward strand.
GTGTTTCACCCTGCTGATCCCCTAAACTTTTAAAAAAAAGAAAGATGATTCTATGAGGTTTTTTATTAATTATATGGAAATCAATTCCATTAAATTAAATAAAAATTGTTATCTTCCCCTCATTGATGACTCATCCATTCAAGTAAAATTAGCTCAATATTTTTCAAATATTTATCTTTATTATTAGTGTCATTGACTAAGAGTAAAGGAGGTTATTCCAAAGATGAACTTTGGAATAAGTTATAGACATTATAAATTTATAGTAATTACCTTTGTATTTTCTTATCCATGTTATCTCTAATGATGGAATATCAGTTGATCCTTTAAATAAAAAGGTAGCGATAAAATGGAAAACACTAAAAAATATAATCAAGGTATATATTTTCCTTGGATTATAAGGTTACTATCAATTATTTGATCAAAATTTAGTTTGAATTTGAATAATGCACTAGAGGGTTATGGAAATCGATGGCCCCTATTGTCCCTTTTGTAACTAAGAACTCAATTGTAGGGTAGAAAAAAGTTATTGACAAGATTTTTGAATATTGGAAGCGTATAATTTTCAATGGTGAGAGTGGTTATCGGCCTTAGATGCATAATGTATTCTCAAGTTCTGTTGATGTTGTCCATAGTGATTTGAGTTCCCCCATTATTGTTTATCCCACTTTGGAGAGGGATCTAGATGATACTAGTGATTATTCAAAATACTTACAGGATGTACATGATAGTTCACACCAATATGAAGTATATTTTCTCCATTCATGTGCTTAAAAAGGTAATAATGTTTTCGTGGATTTAGATGGGTATATTACCCCTCATCCTAATAAAACAAGGAAGTGTAAGGATTATTCAAAGTTAGAGAGAACCATATTTACTATATCATTAGCATCACGTGCTGATGTTAATCTAGGCCCTCTATAAGAAGATTTTTTCAAGAAGCTATCCCCATTATATGTTGTAGAGAATTTGGATGAGATACGTAAGAATAAAAATCAATCTAGGGTTGTGAAGGAGGGCCTCAATGAAGAGATTTATCATTATATTGAAAAAAACAACTCTCTGATGTCTAAAAGATATCTAAAATGGGATATTACTATTGATGAATATTTGGAATTCAGGGAATGTGATGTCTCTAAAATTGAACATAATTTTTAATGGAATACCAATTTTGATTACCAAAATGTTAATTATGATTAACTTTTTTCACACGCTCAACTAAGGATTTATTGGAGATGATTTGATGATGATGCACACAAATTTCTCTTAGATTCCATGTGTTTGGGATGAAGATGAATGATCAGATTGTGTGACGAATCCAATGTTATGTTGATAAAAAATATATTTTGGTGATCAATTTTTTTCATTTGGATCCTTAAAGGTTATTTTTAGATTTTATATTGATTTCATTAAAGGTGTAGTAGTTTCATGGATTTGGTGTCTTACTCCTGGGGCTATGATGTAGGGAGGTATCCATGCTGGTTTGGATATGGGAATGGATGGTGATGATTGTTGCATACCTACTGATATATATTTTTTTCTTGATTTTGAGGGTTTTGAAGAGATGATACACCATTTGAATTACATGAATATACAAATAGGCTTCAATAAAGAATTTTTAATTGTTTCATGTATGAAAAATGGGAAGCTCTTGGGTGTAATTGAAATAGATAACATGACCGCCTACAAAGATTCAGGCTAGGAATCCAAAAAAAAACTTAGAGAATGGTTTCCCTTGTAGATGGCGTTGAGATATGTTGAACACAACCAAAAAGGATAACATGTTCAAGATGACATCCTAGTGATATGTATCCATGCTATCAGTACCATGGATGATGAACTGGATGCTTCTTATTTTATGACTCTCATTTTGTAATTTCTATATTTTTAGCCGGTGCAAATACATTTCACCTCATGTCATCACTTCATTTCTACCTTTTCTTTTAATAAATTTTTGGGGTATGAGTTGGGTGACCAAATCATGCTCAAAAAATTTTGTTATATTTGATCAATTTTTTTAGATTTTAAAACCTTTTAACCAAGTTGAAATATATAGGGGTTATGATCATATGGTTAGAATAATATAAATAATGTTTTGAATAATTAAATTTGAGACTAGTCAATGCACCAGTATTAACTTTGGCATTGGGAATAGATGGATTTGTGATAAGCATTGATGCATCAAATAAGGGATATAAATGTATACTTATTAAGATCAATAGAGTATTGGCCTATGTATCATGGTAGTTAAAGATCCCTAAATATAATGATCAACACCATGATCTTTAATTGGTATCCAAAATCTTTACATTTAATATATAGAGGTATTACCTTTATGGTGAAAAATATTAAATATTTATGGATAATTTTTTTAAATACATATTCTCATAGAAAGGTATGAACATGGGTAAAAGAAATTGGCTAGAATTACTCCGGGGTTATGATTACTCCACAAACTCCCAACTTAGGAAGGAAAATTAGGTGGTTGATTAATTGGGTAGTAAAGATAATGGAATACATAATAATATGAGGAATGAAAAGGATTCTATATTTTATGAAATGGTAAATTTGGATATTGAAATCATTAAATAAGGGTAAAATTTATCATTTTCAAAATGATTTCCAAAGTATCCTTATTATAAAATATGAAATTTTCCAAACTCAATGAAAAGAGTTTACAAAATAAAATTACAGTTTTTAATGATGGGAAATAGGTAGATTTTTTTATGAAGATGTTATGTTGAAATTTTGAATGTGGATAAGTGTTCTATCCATGACTGAGCTAAAAATATAATTATTAGATGAATCTCATAGATTATATTTCTTTATACACACAAGTAGAACAAAAATGTATCTAGATTTTAAGGAACATTTCTTGTGGGATAATAATAAATGAGAAATTACAGGCTATCTACAAAGATGATTGGTTTGTAAATAATTAAAGGATAAGATGAAACATCCTAAAAAATTCAAGTAACCTCTACCTATTATTATGTTCCAATGGGGTGATATTACTATGTACATCATCACTATAGTTTAAATTTTTTTGAGAAGGAATGATTCCAAAGGGGTTACTATTGATCACTTTACTAAGTCTGCAAATTTCCTTTCTATAATAGAAGATACACTATTTGAGTTCCTCACATGACTATATATTAGTGAGGTTTTAAGAAATCATGGTGTACCTATTTGATTTTATCTAATCATAACCAATGTTTTACATCAAAATTCTAATAAATTCTTTAAAGATCTATCAATATCAAGCTACACTTGAGCACTACTTATGATCGTCTAATAGATGGACAACCTGAAAGGACTATTCAGATGTTAGAAGACTTTTTAGGTCATTCTCACTTGAGTTTCATGGTATGTGGGTCATTATTTACCTTTGGATGATGTTTTATTTAATAATACCTTCTACTTGAGTATTCAAATGGAATCATATGATCCATTGTAAGGGAAAGGATTTCATAAAAAACTTGTTTAGATGATGTTTATGAAGGGAATATTTTTTTCCTAGAACTTATTGAGCTGACAATGATGAAATTATGAACAAATTAGGGTTATATCATGGTATATAAAATAAATAAAAAAATATCTATTCAGATTACCAAATAAAGGATTTAAAATTTAAAGTGGGATATCGTGTTTTCTTAAAGCTATCTACATGTAAGATTTTTATATGGTTAAATAATAAAGGGAAACTAAGATGCATGCACTTTGATCCTTTTTAAATTTAGGAGTTATGGATTACCATTTGGATACACCACCTGACCAATCTAACATCAATGATATGTTTCATATGTCTTTACTAAGGAAGTACAAGATAGACTTAATTAATTTTCTCACCTATGAGGAAATATAATACCTAATTTATCTTATTGGGAATATCCTATCTATTTTATTTACAATAGATATTTTTTTTTGAAAAACCAGAATACTTTATTGGTGTCGGTGCTTCAATGAAATAATAAAATCGAAGAGACGATGTGGGAACCTGAAGTGGTAATGATGAATAACTACCCACATCTATTTATGAGGTGACATTTTGAAAATTTAAGGGTGAAAATTTTAAAGTAGGGATGAATGTAACACATGATATTCAATAGTAGTAAGCATTAATTTATAAATAAAATATATCCAAGTGTAAGCATCTTTAGTAATTAATGTTATTAAAACTAAAATTACAAAATTTTATTATTTAAATATTAGAAGATGAATTTATTTTTTGACTTTAGTATTTAAAAATTAGTTTAGGAATAATTTTTCATATTTTTATATAATAGTTCGTTATTAGGTGAATATTAAAAAAATTATGATTTAAAAAAAATCACTTTAATGGTATTATAATCATATAAATATAACTTGAATGTTTATGAAACCATTTTTATAAAAACAAATTATATAATTAATATAATGAATATAAAAATATAATGTTTAACATAGAAATATATTATTAACATTATGGAAATCTAATTAATGTTTTTGTTAAAAGAAAAAGCTATTTTTAGTTTTTTTATTTTAATCATGTTTTTACAAGGAATCATTCATTTTTGTTTCCTTATAACCCTCTCCCCCAAAGAGTACCCCTCATGGGCTGACAATGAGGTATGGGGGATGGTGACTACTAGAGTCCTACCTCAATTAGGACCCAGGATGGACACTATCACTGAGGGTATAATAAACATACATATGGGATGCATTAACCTATACAAGAACATGAATAAGATAGATATAAGAAAGATAAACCAATCAACACATAATCAAACATATATATATATATTAATAAATCTAAAGTGAAAATTTTAAATTTCATACAACACTATAACAACTGAAAGGAAAACTAAAAGTACCAAAAATTAATCATGGTAGTGACCATGAATCCCAAACAGATCCTGAAAAATCATGAGCTAGTAATATGCATCCCAATCTCCAACCTTATTTGAGTAACTTGAATTTTTTTTATATACGTCGAGTGAGCATAATTGTATACTCAGTAAGATCCTCCTTGGATCCTCTCGTAAAAATTATAAAGAAATCCTGATAAATAATAGTGAACAATAGGGAAACTAAATCATCAACTAAACATGTATACTATGTTCCTAATGACACTACGACCAAATCTCACCAATTATCTCATACAAGGGAGTATATAATATAATAATGAAACATCAACGTTAACTTGGTCCCACTTTCCCATTTATTTTCTACTCTTCCCCAATGTCGCACATCCTGAGCCACCTCTCACCAAAATAAGCTATCCTTAGGACACCTGGGAAAGGAATCACAACATGCCCCTCATAAATAACATCATCTTGTCATCCCATAAACATATCTACATATAGTTACTAAGTAGTTTTGGGATCCACTAAATCTTGTATGACAAGTATTATACATCATGTGTTACACCTCAAGCGCTTACACCTGATACACTAAGTAAGTACCTCAATCCATCATATCCTACACATGTCATACCTATAATAATCCTTCAGATACTATATCTAGTAATATATATGTGTGAAATAATGAAAATATATCAAAATCCTCTACAAAAATATATGGGGAGACTAATCACCATAAATCCTAGAACAAGTAACTACCAAGGTAAGTGAGAAGGGCCATATGGGTAGTTATCAATCCATCCTCCCACTAGGATGTTAAGGAGAACACCCTCCTAGAGTCCACTGGGTGTTAGTCACCCTAACCAACATTGGTGGGGTAGTGTATGAAATTAAAAAAATATAAAAGATATAATATATATCACAACCACACTATGAGAATAACTAAATCATAATCTCAACAGAAACTATCATCGCTCAGACACCCAAAAGCCACCACCAGGGATTGGAAATCATGTTGTAACACAAGCATTTAAAGAGACACATTAATTAATTCTCTTATTTTCATCATTTAATTTCATTAATTTATTTTTTACCCATTAAATTAACCCTAAACATTACTTCAAGATACATTCATTAACCCCATCATAAATCCTATTCCCTCAAGAGATAATCCAAACCAAGTCTTTGGTTTATCAAGATTAACATATTTTTAGAATTTTCATTCCATCAACACCAAACCCATAATTTAAGAATTATTTAGTCATTATTAGAATCAGTCCATAACCTAGGTACACTATTAAAACCATCCTAAGCTACCAACATGATAAAACATTAAACCAAGTAAACCCAGGTGCCTTAAGTAGTGAGGAAAGTAATGCAGATAAAACAAGAAACCCATCTATCAACCATTAAACAGATTCATGTGAAGAAAGAATCCATATTTATCACACCAATGGGTAATCCTAGCTTCAACTCTTTCCATCATCTTTGATTCCATACCCAACACCCACATGAATCTTACCATCACATGCATCAAATAATTTAACATCATATAAACCTCCCCTCTCACATATCACTTTATCTATCCAATGATCATCCATCCCAAGCTCATATAACATCGCATATCAAAGATCGAATCCAGATCACATCAAAATAGAAGGAAAAAAAGCATAACCAACTAAGAAATATTGGCCCTAAAAAAGGTATCCATACTTCACAAAAAAAATAGTATCTCCTAACCCCAAAATCAAAGCTCTAGACCTTCTTAAGAAGATGTGAAACTCATGCCCTTGAAATTAACAAAATCAAACAACTAGTTTTTATTCCATATTGAATTAATCAATCCATTATTCATAGGTTGCAACCACAATCAACCTAGGGCATAAAATAATAAAAAATTATCCATAGATAAAAAATATCTTATAATTGAATCCTGTTTCAATAAACTTAGAGAAGTACCATTATCATTAAATTGATTTTTAAATTATTATCAATAACAAGAATTAAAATGATTTACATTCTTTACAAATTCCATTAATCACATGGAAGATCATTATCAATCATACATGTCCATTGCATCAATTTGATTATCATTAAATTAAAACACACATAAGATTCAAACATGAAACTTCTTGAATTATATATCCAACTAATTAAAAACTAGTGGATTCATGTTTTTTACCATTTTAAATCAAGATCCACCTGTTAATCCTTAACATCACAAGACATGCTAATAAGAATAACAGAGATAACACAATATAGAGAAAAATAAGAGGCAAACTATTATCATGGTATAGAGAAACAACATGTGATTGATACAACCAATCAAATATTACTTTAGTTCAATAATTATTAGGTTAATTCCATTCCCATAAATATGAAGAAACCATACTTACTTTACTATTTCATATAATGGAATAGTTGAAGAAATGAATCCCATATCACAAAGGAATCAATATTATTCACACGAGAATAGACCAACATCATAGATCCTGATCACCCCTCCCATAAGAGATGCATCCCTTTTAGGATTCCATTCTAAAATCACACCAACAAACAACCAAGAAAAAATATATTATATTGATGGAGAGAAATCACCATCTCATGAAAATAAGAAGTAGGTGGATCTAGATTTAACAAATAAACTAAAATAGGTGGAAATTACCTCAGATCACTATAGATTAAAGATAAAAGGCCAATAATTTATCCCCATTTATAAGATTCCAAAACCACTAAATTGAGTGCCACAGATCACCCAAAAATTGAAAAAAAGGAATAGGGTTTGATAAAAAACCCCTTGGTGCTACGACATATATTGATGAACTATCCAGAAGAATTTCATGACATAAAACCCTTTCACATCGTGAAAGTATCAGGATTTTAGGTCCCACTGAATTTTTTTCCTTAGACCATTAAATGTTTAATTAATTCACATCGTGAAGCATCTCGTGAACCAGATGTGCATAGGATGTGAACTGTGCATTCATGACATAAAACCCATACATGTTATGAATTCTCCAACATTACAGCATTTTGCAGCCAAAAAGTTCTATACCCACTCTAGGCCTCCTTCAAGCACAAAAAACATTAGGAAGACACATAGGGTCATAATAGAAGGATCCAACCCATTGCATTAGATACCACTCACACAATTCTCATCATAGAGAGTCCAAAACCAAACCCATAGAGGAAACAAAATGGGGTCGTTTGAGCAAAAATCATGTGGGATACATCTCAAGGAAATCATTATCATAGTAGATCAAACACCTCATCATAAAAACAATTTAAAACCAAAAATATATGATAAATTTCTCCTAAACACTCTCTTGGAAAATATACCTCTAAAACCAGAGTATGGTTACCAATAAGCAACTAGTGGGAAATATCTCATAAACAAAAAAATTTAACATCTATAAAATCAATAATGTTATAAGAGAAGTGATATACATAAAATAGATAAGGGTATATAGTGATCATTTTTGACTCATGTTCTCAGGTAATATCCTTTATACCACTGTTCCTCCATAAGATACAAAATAGGGGAATAAAATGCCCTCACAACACCTTCTTCTGACAGTCCTAGAGCTCTAGAGGCTGCTTATCAAAGGTCGTATCATTTTCAACATCGATCTCTACCCAATCAATGACATTAGAGTTATCATGAAGACAATGAAATAGTTCCAACAGGTGGAAAACATCATTTTATTCTCATATGTGGGGGAAGTTATATCAAATATTCCACAGATCCAACATGACCCAACAGCTCGAAAGGTACAAAAACCCAGGGAGAAGGTTTACTCCCATGACCAAAACTTTACTACCCATTAATAGGAGTTTAATTCAAGAAAAAATGATATCCAACATCAAACTCCATAGGTCTCATCCTATGATCGGTATAGGATTTTTTACATTCATTATCTTCCTTATTCCTCTTACAAATTACCTAAATCATATTTTTTTTATTCTGTAATAGTTCCTGCCTAAGAATTACTACCTCTATAACCCCAGTATAGAACATAATAAAATATCAGGGTCATATATAAAAATATTCAAATGGATCTATAATAATGGTATAGTGGAAACAGTTATTGTAATAAAACTCAAAAAGGGAAGGTGACTCATCTTTAAACCTCCAAAATCTAAGACATAAGAGTGAAACATTTCTTCAAGAGTTTGGATGGTTTACTCTATCTAACCATTAATATCAGATTAAAGATAGTTATAAGGAATAATTAAGATCCAAAATCATGATGGAGACCTCTCCCAAACCTATAGGTAAAATGAGGATCTAGATCAGAGATGATAATCCTTGAAACTCCACAAAGTCACACCACACATCTAGATACTTCCATGAAAAAAATTTCACTAATATTGACTCTCTAGTAGTTATAAAGTGGTCTGATTTTATAAAACGACCTAATATTACCATGATATAATCATTTAATCTATGAGATTGAGGTAAAAAAGTAATTAAAAACATTGAGATGTCCTGCCACTTCTATTGGGGAGCATCTAACAACATGAACAATATACTAGTAACATGGTACTTTGCCTTCATCTTCTGGAAAACTAAATGTCTAGAAACAAACTCTGAAAGTACACACTACAACCTTGACCACAAAAACCGACCAATCGAAGCTCAGTATATCTTTTTCACACTGGGATATACCACCAATGGATATCTATTTAACTCATGGATAACCATCTCACACATCACTAAATGAATGAAAATACTTCCCTAGAACAACACCTGATGTTTTCCATACTCAAACAAACCATCAAGGGAATAGAAAAAATCTCAGTCCTTCAAGAACTCTACCTCATAATCCCCTATTTGTGAATCCTCCACAACTAAAGATAAATGCACTGTTATATTTAAAACAAAATCTATATCTACAAACTCTCCCATATATAGATTCATTGCTGGGAGTTCTTACATCGCTCTCAAAGAATCTTTAGATTTACACATGGAATCACTATGTAACTTCTTGATCAGCGAATCAGATACAAAATTTAAATTTCTTGTTGTATATGAAATATCTATGATGAATCCTATTATAGTTCTATTCACAAATTTTGAATCATTTTCAAGTCACTTTGTAAAAGACATCCCTCAGACTAATTTTTATAGTAAAAAAAACATTCGCTGATGTGGTAATGTCACCACATATTTAACGATAACACATATTCCACTAACTAAAGATCATCGGTGACATAGTTATGTTCATGGAGATGTAACTACTATGACCCATAAGAAACAAATTATCTCTACTACATCAAAATAATGTAAATTAAAAGAAGTAATGAATCATATAAAATCTAAAAATGAACTCATTCTACTGGAAAAAAGGATTAGAGAACTGAAAACCTTCTCCTTCAGGTTCTCAAAAGCTTCCGGACACTTGTCGGTCCACAAGTATGCATGATACTTTTGGGTCAAGGATGTCATAGGAATCACAAACCAAGAGAAATTGGATACAAACCTACTGAAATAGCTTTCCATTCCAAGGAACCTCCACACCTCTTCCACTATCTTGGAGGATTCCTAAGAAACAACTACCTCTATCTTCAAAGGATCCATATGTACTCCCTACTGGGACACAACATTCCCCATGAAATGAAATTCACAATCCCAACAATCACACTTCAAAAACTTCCTAAAAAACTTATCATGAGTAAGAAATCACAAAATAGAACATATATTCTCTACATGCCCGTCCTCCAATATAATGTAAACAAGGATTTAATCGATGAAAACCTCCAAAAACTTATATAGGAACTCTTTGATCACTAAATTAATTAACTCCATAAACATGGCTAGATTATTCATTACACCGAATGACAACAAAATGAGATTATAATGACCATGTAAACAATAGAAATAATTATTATTAATATACTCATGTTTCACTCACATTAGATGATATACTAACCGTATATTGATTTTCTAGAACCAACATGATCTCTTCATGTGAAAAACAATTCATCAATTCACAAAAGAGGATAGTGGTTCTTCACAGTAACCTGGTTCAAGTGATGATAACCGATACAAATCAGAAAACCACCACCATCCTTCTTCATGAACATAGACGGTGCACCCTAAGGTAATACATTTAGTCAAAACAAACCTCACTACAATAGATCATCGAGCTGTACTCATAACTATCACAACTCATAAGGCACCATCCACTTTGGAGACATCAAGACAAGAGATATGCCTCAGTGTATCTATATCTAAAACTCAATCTCTTATCGAGTGGGTGACACTAAAACCTACTATATAAAGAAATTAGGGTTCTCATATATGAACCTATAAAACAGTAACTGTTAAAAACCTGACAAACACAACACCAATTTATAAATAAAACAAGAAAAGGATGGAACATGTCTTTGACCTATCCTAGGGTCTCTCTAACAAAAAAACACTACCGACTCTCCATCATAATTTTAAAACACAACCTGCCTCCTGATGCAATCCAAAATATCCTACAATAAATACAACCAAGAAATTGTAACAAGAATAACATAGATAACACACTATCTAGAAAATCAAGTGGAAACCATTATCTTGGTAGAAAGAAACACAATTTTCTCACTATAATCAATTATTTATTACTTTGATTAAATAATTATTAGGTTAATTAAATTTCCATATAAAGGGATAGACCATTATATCTATTTGATTGAACATAAATAAATATAAGAAGCAATGAATTCCCTATCTCAAAAGTGTCAACATTCTACACATGAGAACAGACAAATGTCGTTGATTCAGATCAACCCTCCAATAAGAGCTTTATCCCTCCAGGGACTCCACAGAAAAACATCACAAAAAAACAACCAAGAAAACCCCATTATAATGACCTAGAGATACCTCCATATCATGGAAATAATAAGTGGTATGATATATATTGAATAACTACAAGAGAATATGCATAAAGCACATCAAATTACTATGTATTAAAAAAATGGGTGAGAATTGATCCCTATCGAAGATATCCAAATATGACTAAAGAAATTACAAATGATTGATTGGAAATTGAGAGAAATGTGTAGGGTTTGATAAAAAACTTGAGGCACTACAACTTATATCGGTTCACTATCTAGTGTAATTTCATGGTGCGAGACCCTTTTAGGTCGTAAAAGTTTTAGGCTTTTATGTCCCACTAAAAAACACATCAACTCAGACCATTTAACTTCAAATTGATTCATGTTGTGAAGAATCCTATGAAACAACGTCACACAATGCATTAAATGAACATTCATCATGTGAAACCCTTATATGTTTTCAATTCTCATAGATTCCATCTTTTAGTATCCAGACACGCCGAGACCCACTCTAGGACTTATATGAGAACCACATGCTTTTGAAACATAAAAGGTGTAACACATCAAGATTTTGTGAATTTTTTTTGAATGAATTAATTTTCATAGATGTATTTCATTGAACTAAGTCAAATATTTCTTTAACATGGCACCAACTTGGCTTGTGCTATATGCAACACAGACTTGATATATGTTACACACAACACCAAGTTTCTATAAAACACCATTTTATTATTAGAATTATTTAAACGAGATAGTTATAACCTAGCTAATAAAATTTGTAATATGAATAGTAATAACTAATTTTAAAATATTGTTGATAATTATTTTATAAAAATAAAAGATACTGGTAATGAAAAATATAATTTTTTGTAAAGTCTTTATATATTTAAAAATACTATTTTCTTAAAGAATCTATTTTTCTGTCTTTTTATGAACAATAATAAAAATAATTTTAGAAAATTATAGAAATTTAATATTATAATATAATTTTTTTAATTCAGAATGATAAAATTATATTATGGTTAATTTTTGGTAATTTTATGAGAAACTTTATTTTTGGATGAATAGTAAAAATTACTGCATTTTATTTATAAATAGCATTCATCTCTAAATAATGATTTGTGTTAAATTATATTTTAAATTGGATTTTAAAGTCATAATATATCAATTATACATATATTAATCCAATTTATATCATTAGAATCATTCTTATATTTAAATTAGATAAAAAACCTTATTGAACCTTTGAATGTTTCTACTTTAAAAACCCACTTTCTTGCCATGTCTATGGGATTAGAGTTAAACTTAATTTTCCCAATTTTGTGATTAGAATTTTTAAAAATGGATATAAATGGTTGTAATAAGTATGATATTTTTAGTCTAATAATATCAACATAATTTGTGACCAAAATGATTTGTTAAGGTGATTAAAATTAATCACAACGATTAAGATAAGATTAAGCTTAATTAAGGGATAAACCTTATTCTTAAGGACCAAAATGACCTTAACACTTGTCTGAAATCCATTTGATGCCAATAATTCAACCATATGCCCCATTTTTTTTTAATATAATTGGTTATTGGGTTATTATTAAATGAAATTTCCCTATATAAAAGGTTAAGTAACGAAAAAGACAAAAGGGAACTTTCCTTACCTTTAACATTTATAAAGAATTGGGATATGTAAAAAACATAATATTTTCAATTATACATATCCTTTTTAAAGATAAATGGGTTATTGTAATCTTATTAATTTATCAATCATTATAGAGATTATTTAGTTTCTTAAAATGCTTATGAGAGGCTAATGTAGTATTTAGTTAATAATTAACTAAAATAAATGATACTATAAAAGTTAAAAGTGAAGTGAATTGATTGAATTATTGTCTTTAATTATTTTTTACTCTTAATATATAATTTTAAACATATTTAAACTTAATTTATTTAAATTACAATATTATTTTGATATTTTAAAATTAAAATTAAATAAATAATTCCAAATTCACATTATTGTTATTTTACAATAAATGATATTTTATTAAATGATTTAAAATTAATAAAAATAATATAATCACAAAATTGATATTTAAGGGTTTAAAAATATTAAATATGGTCTATTAATGTATCAATTTTCTTATTATAATTAACATATTGACCCATAGATTGTAAAAACATTATTAGCATGGTTTGGGTTTAAGTGGTGTTCTGTGCGTCACATGCACTTGTTTTAAAAATTAATTTCCTAAAGAAATGAGATTTTTAGTTTTTAAATTAAGAATAATATTAATAATTAATTGGATATATATTTTATAATAAAACTCATTTTTTTATTCTTAATGGTAAATTTACATAGTTTAGAAAAGTATATGCTTTAATAGAAAGAAAAATAATAAAATTGGGGAATCATAGTTTTTAATGAACCAAATTATTAAAATGAACATATTTTTGTGCGGTGTTGATTTTTTAATACCATAATTTCAGATTTACCTATTATTTGTGCATTTTTTAGGCACATCATGAAAATAAGACCTCCCATTATTGAATACCTTTTGGTATTTACAAGAGTTCCACTCCCCATCCACTATAAAAAGGTAAGCACTCTACCCCTTCCTCACACCTCTCAAGACACTTTGGATCCTAAAAAATCTACCCAAATAGTCTCAAAAAATTTCTAAATTACTCCTTGAAACCTATTTTTGTGCATAAATCGTTCCAAAGATTCCATTTTTCCAAAACCAAAAGGATTCACCCAATTAAGAGATAATATTTTCTCTCAAGATCCTTTATTTTATTTTTTCCCATCACCTTCACTCTCCTTATCCCATGATTATATAAAAAATACATTATATTCAATGAAATAGGATTTTTTTAAGGTATGTTTTTGACCTAATGTTACACACACCTCCTTATAATGGGTAAGGAACATACTGTTTATGTGTACAATGAACTACCTTCCTACTAAACGATGATTGCTCATTTTTATTATCACCTCTCATGGTAGAAATTATGATAGAAAATATGTTTATATATGTTATATATTATATTTATTATGTATTTAATATTCATTAATATTTTTACAACACATATTTTTATACATTCCATTCGGTGTAAATATGATAATTTTCTTTGAGGAAGTGTGAAATACTGCCCCCTCAAAGCAATGTGATTCATTCACAAACTAAATGGAATGTATTAAATATGTGATTAGTAAAATTATATGATATATATTATATAATAATGCTATTATAATAATGATATATATACATATATATACACAAATGTTATCTACCTTCTTTATTTCAATATGACAAAAAAATGGAAACAACGTTCATGCATACGTATGGATTACCGTCTCCATGAATAGTGTATTCCGTTTAATATTTCTATATTCTATAGATTATTATAATAAAAATATAATTAATAAAAATTATATTTATATCATAGTTTAAATTATGGAAATAATTATATATGTATAAGGACCAAATATATAAAAAATTAAGACACATGCGAAGAACAAAACAAATATTACCAGAAGTGAAACCATATCACATTATGATTAATAAGAAAGTAATATAAGGTTGTAATAAAACCACAGATGGTGTTAGATATTATAATATGTTTCTTTAAAATATTTATATTAAATTTATATTTATTATCTAGGTGATTTTAATGAGTATGATGAGAGTCAAGACACAAAGTAAGGGGATTTCATCTCACTTTTTATTTCTGTGAGATACATGCTTTATTCACCACCCATTCATTTTGAGTGTTGTGTATACTTACCATGGATGTATTATATAATTTTATACTTAAATTTATGAATATTTATATATACATTATATTACATTTATTTCATTGTATTTATGCTTCAAAAGTTACCAAATCAGTAAAATAATTTGGTTTCAATTTTTTTCTTTGAGACACCTGCCAAATTATGCACCTATATTTCTCCATTAGGTGTATATACTGCCTCTAAAAGGTTATATAATTAATATCATTATTTTCATGATATTTTAATCTTCATCTAATTTAATCATCTTACATGGGGAGTATGTTTTATAGTTACCAAGTGGTAAGAGTTTATTGAAACAATCCCATCTCTTTTCGAGATTATTTATGTTTATACTTCCATTGATGAAATTTTATGATCCATATCTCAAGAAAATTAATAAATATTTTTCTTATATAATTATTCATGATTTATTCATATATTGGTACCATTTATTCCACTATTTGTTTTGTAATATAGTTAATAAAGTGTTTTTAAGAAAGCCCAAAGTTACCCTCTCTTCGGTCGGTAATATGAATTCATTCAAAACAATGTTTTATAAAAAAGTTTTCAAAATATTTTCATGAATTATTTATATGTTTTCAAATTATTTAAAAATATTTTTTTCAAAATTTCTTTATAAATTTTCAAGGTATTTTCAATGAAATGGAATTGAAAACATGTTCAATATTTTCTTATGTATTTTCAAATAATTTTCAATAAAATTGATTTCAAAATATTTTCAATCACTTTTTATAAATTTTAAAATATTTTTCAATGAAAAATGTTTTTAAAATATTTTGAAGCTTATTTTATGTATTTTCAAGGAAAAAGGTTTTAAAAATGTTTTCAAGATTAATTTTATAAGTTTTCAAGGGAAAAGGTTTTCAAAATGATTTTCAATCTTTATTTATAAGTTCTAAAAGGATTTTTAAAGAAAATGGGTTTCAAAATGTTTTATGTTTTAAAAATATTTTTTCGAAGAAGAAAGGATATATTTCTTAAGAAATGTTTTTAAAATATCCTTCCAAGTTATTTTCCTTATAATACGACATCAGGGGATGTTACCCATGCCCTTTTAGGAAATAATATAAAGGTTACATTCATATTATTTCTTGGATGGTTTATGTTTTAAAGGAATGATGATTATGACACCCATTTTTCTTTAACTAGTTATATGATTTTGAAAAACTATTCTTTCCATGAGTTATTTTTATGATGAAATTATTTTGAAACCTTTATATTTTTCCACAAGTTATGATATTATTACAAGTTTATGATACCCATTTCATTTCATGGGTTATGATATGATTTTTTTTGATTTTATGGAACATGTATGTATGATTTCATTATGAGATGGGTGTGACCTATATCTCCTTCAAATATGTTTGGTAAATATTTATATCTCATGAGATAGACATGGATGGAATAATTAAAGAAATTGGTTTAGTATTATAGGGATGGAACAATAAATGAAATCAGTTAAACATTACAGGGATAGAACGAGGAGTGAACTCAGTTTAGTAATATAGGAGAGGAATGGGGTGTGAACTTGGTTCAGTAATAGATATTTTTCCACTAATAAGTCCTTATAAGAAATACCTTGACTACTGTGGAAATCATTATATATTCTTATGTGTTTTCCACAATTCCATTTTTTATTCCTTGTTTTCATGGATTATGTTTTTTATTTACTTATGATTGATGTATCATGAACATATGAGATTTATTCCTTAATTCATGTATATGATCTTTGATATGAAGGGTATGATCTTAAACATTCAAGATCAAGTTCTCATACACTTATGCTTCTGAATATGCTTACATGTATCCCTTATTTACCCTTACTGAGCATCTGATCTCACCCCATTTTATGCTTCCTTCCCCAGGTTATGAAGATATATTTCTTGTATGATATGTCTAAGAGGGGTAATTGTCTTGGAGAACCTATTAGGTGATAATGTAGTTTTCTCATGTAACAGTGTTTATGTTTCAATATTTCTAAAGGCTCTAAACTAATATGGTATTTGAGAATTTTTTTTCATAATGTCTTAGTATTAAAAAAAGTGATGTAATGTTAATTTATGAAAAGAGAAGTTCGCTATAGTTGGTATCAGATAAAAGGATTAGTTAACCTTTATAAACTAGGATGAGAAAACATTTGTGATATCCCTAGGTATATTTATAAGGATATTTTAAGGTCCTATATTTTAAATGTTTTATTTTTAAATATTATATGGAATTAATTTGAGATCAGCCACAAAGACATCATGAAATTATAAGACCCGATGTCCTCAAAATAAATGATTGAATAATAATAAAATATTAAATAGAACACTTGAAAAGTTTTCTAGAAAAAGCATAATAACTTTTAAATGGGATATCAGACCAGAAATCCATGGGAACCATTGAGTTCAGAGTAACATCTTTACCCTAGGAGTGGCCTAACATCAGCCAACACAGGTTAGCTATGAAAATTAGTTTTCATATGTTTTAATGAACAAAATAAATATAGGATTTATTTAATTTTAACATTAAGTTTACACAACGATGCAGTAATACTATTTCTTTTAAATAAACAGTTTGGTAGGGATCTAGGGTTAGACTCATAACCTTGAATGTTCCCTGGAGGCTCTAGAGAGAATCCCTAGAGAATTATCTCTTCAGATAATGATGAGAATGGGATCAAAGATCATTATTGATGGATCACCAATGATTATTAGTCATTCATAATGAAATATCCAATTCCTAGGTAGGATTCTTTATTTTGGATATATTTTTTTATTCTTGGATTCAACGATGAACACAGACTAACCAATGAACAGATGGATCCATAGTTTAATCGTTCTTATAGGATGAGATTAATTTTAGGATTTATGGGGTTGATTATTATATTGATTTTTATTGGTAACCATTCTTACGGGAACAGATCATGGCTGGAATGAACAATAGTCAAGCTTTATTCCTTGGTTTTGTTCTATATGAATCTCCCCTATTTTAGTCTATGTGTTATTTGTTCTTTTTGGGTTATGAATGAATGATCGTTGTGCCTTCGTTTCACGGCGCAATGACAAAAAAATTGACAATACAATATCTGGATGACCTAGAATTGGCGTGATGATGCCGACTAATGAATTTAAGCGATTCAGGATATATCATTCTTCAGTATTTTTTCATTAAAAGAATTTAAAGAGGGGTTTCAAGATTATTAAAGGCCTGAAACACCTCGATTTGGTGTTAGGGTGTTTGGGAGACCCTCAAACACGAGTTTTGATGTGAACAGACCACCGTAGAGGAAATCAAAATATTGGTCAATGCATAGGAGGAATAACTTGGACTTCTGGAAAATCCCGATGAATATGGAATGTAACCTGGGGTTACACAGCGTGTGGCCCCCACTGAATGATGGCTAGGATTTTAGGAGTTATTTAAATGAAACATGACATTTGAACCCTTCACACAGTGAGTAGGCCCTTCCCAGAGACTCAGTGTGTATCTCGAGAGATACATGGACATGAGGTGGAGTACATGGGTTTCCTACATGGCGTATACCCCACCACACAACTTGGCATGGAATAAGTACAGAAACTACCCCATGTATTGGTGCATGGCTTGAAACCATGTACTAGCACACGGCTGGAGTACATAGGTTGACCTCAGATAGAATGACACGATGTGTGATTTCTTCTAAATGTCGTGTACCCATCTTCTACCTGACAGAGTTGGAATGACAAGGGCCATTGTACATGGGTGGTACCTAGGGTCAAGGAACATGATATGTGACCCTAATACACAACGTTTACACCATTATATATGCCTTTAATCTCTTTTCCATCATACCATGGACATGTTTTGTTAGGGTTATTTCCCTTTATCACTTCCTTGATGGTTGGTGGGTATAATTTCCTACTCATGGGAGTATGATCCCTTCAGCTAGACTTTCTGGAAAGAGTCATTAGAATCCCCTGAGAGGCCTAGTGTGGGATCTTCTATTTAATATTCATTCCCTAGGTAGAGTCCTTGGTATTGATGTGACCAATTTCACCAGGCATTGATCCTCTACTTAGCAGGTTAATTTAGTTCGATTTATTAGTGTCACCCCATGAACCTGGTTGTGATCCTCATCTATTATATTGTATCTCTCTCTTCAGATCTATCAGCATATCTCCCTCTCATGAAGGTTCCCAATGGACAATACTTATCGGAAGAACTTCATCAGTGCTTTCAGAATCAGGAGTGTGTTCTCCCAGATGAGTTCTTCATGGAATCTTCAGAATGGATACCTAGTGTTAGTATGCAGTAGTTATGACTTACCTCTAGAATATGTGTCTTGGATTGAGTATATATGGGTATTATTCTTATATGTGTTGTAGACATATACTGCATAGAGATGAATTTAATTTAATTTGGGTAATGCTTTGTGGTTTCTGGGTGTCCTACTGAGTATTATTATAAGCACCCCTATATGGGATTTTACCGCATGTGTCATTTCTTGTGAAAATGAGTGACCATTTGACAGAGTCCTAGGAAGACCAGGACAAGACAAATCTTTGTGAGATTAGGTAGGCTATGGTGTGTTCTAATGTCCACAAACATCAGTCCTAGTACCTTTGCTAACATGTTGGAATTGTGGTTACTGACTTCTTTTGGCGGGCTTGTATTTATTCTAGTTTCACTTGACTTTACTTTCCGATTGTACTCTGGATGGGATATAGTGGTATTACTGCATTTGGTTCTTAGTGGTTTTACATTTGAAAATTTTGTGGGCTTGGATATGTGTGCATGCATATAGGTACACAAGAAATTCCTCCCATGTTAGTGATATACCTAATTAGTGCTAGTCACCAGCCCCTGAACTATTAGAGGTGGGCTTGGGTAGTCGCCACCTGAGCCCCACTGGGATGGGTCCTGGAAGAGTGGTATCAGAGGTTGTCAGTTCTACTTTAGAACCATGAGCCTATGATATTAGTTTGGAGAAATAGTGTTAAGTGTTTTGAGTATGGATTTAAAGCTAGAGAATCTATTATTGGTGCGAGAAGCCAACGTATCTATAGAACATGACTCTGATGACCTTATTTTTGGCTCAGTACATGAGAACACTGGTTTTAGGGAAAATATTAGTTCAGTCATCATATAGGAATGAGTTGTTGTTTCTATTTCCTTCTTGATTTAGATATCCAAATATACTAATTGATCATAGTACATATTTTTTTCTTAAAATATGCCTCTGAGCCTCATACCAGTTAAGATTAAGTAGCTTGATCATGAGGATGAATCCCTTAGAGACAAGGCTTCAATACAGGGACCAGTTATCCTTATGTCACTTCTAGGTGGTGTACTAGCCATACCTTCACATGTAGAGAAGCACTTGGTACCCATAATATTATTAGATGAAGATAACAATCTAATCACACTTCACAAGTTTCAGAGATAGATTACCCTCATGTTCTGAGGGGAGAATGACCCTTAGGAGACTGGGGTATGGCTTGAGATAGTGACTCGAGTTTTCCACCAAGTCAGGACATCAATGAATCAGATAGTTGTCCTCGTGGTGAGCCATCTACACAGCTCAATAAAGTGATGGTAGAGTTTATCTATCCAGTCTCTTGATGAGTTAACTCTTTCATGGACAGAGTTTGGGTGCCTCTTAAGAGAGAAGTTCTCACCAGTTATGCTAAGATCTGTGTGTATAAAGTATCTTCTTCAGCTCTAGAAGGGTAGTATGAAAGTGTCTTATTATTCATCAAGGTTCATCAACCTTTCGATGTACTTGATGGAAATGGTTAGAGATCATTATTTCATGGATTAGACCTTCGAGTGAGGTTTGCGTAGAGACATCTGAGGCAACATCATCCCTCTTTGCATTCTGACATATGCTGGAGTGCTTGAGAGATATTTGGTGGTTGAAAGATTCTTGGAAGCATAGATACAGGTGATGATAATCATCATTAGTTGAGCAGGTGCATAGAACTTGGCAGCCAAAAAGCCAACGTTAGTCTTAGGGATCTGGATGAGGGAGAAGTTTCAGGAGGAGGTCCCATGACAGATGATCTATAGTACAAGGACCAAAGGGTGGGTCCAATAAGCCCTAGGAGAGGCAGTTCTATTCATGTGACATCAGAGGACAAATCACTTGAGATTGTATAACCCATTGTGCAGTTGATAGGGAGACAATGGATGGACCACCAAGGTAGAGACAATGAAATGAGCAAGTAGATCTGGAGGGTAGAGGCCATGGAAGATGATATGGAAGAGAAAAAGGAGGTGGTCGACATTTCAACATATTACCACCTCCACTCCCAGGTGGTCCACGTCAGGATTAGTGAGTTGGAGGATAGAGGTGAGGGAAGCTACATACGATTAAGGCATACGACCCAGGGGATCCAGTAATGATTCATGGTATGGTCTATGTCCTTTATATTTTATCTAAAGTATTTATAGACACATGTTCTAGTTATTAATTTCTTTCCACATATCTTTTTCAAGACTAAGAGATTCTAGTTGAACCATTGACTCGACCCTTATGCTTGAAAACACCTAATAGAGAAGACTCAGTGATCACACATTTGTGCCAACAGTGTGACCTAACCCTTCAAAAAAAGAGTTTCAATTGGAACCTCTTAGCGGTAGTATTGAGGCATTACGATGTCATTCATGATATGGATTGGTTATCTATAGTCTATTCCCTTATTGGCTATTTTAGGAGAAGGGTCTATGTGTCCGTAGTGATGGAATGAGGTTTTCCTTTTTTAGTGAAAAGGAAACCCAAGAAACCCAAGATGGAATCATGTATAGGAGGGTGCAACCTATTACTCATCACTTGTCCCGCCTGACCCTCAATGTAATAGATTCCATGAACTTATATTTTCTAGTGGTGGTGGTAGATTATGAGGCATCTTTCCTGAAGATGTTCCAAGATTACCTCCCCCTTAAAAGATAGAATTATTCCTTGATTTACACTCCGAGAAGACAAAGATACCTGCACCATCATATCAGATGGCTCTTGTAGTGATTCATGAGTTGATGGTGCAGTTGGATGACTTAAAAAAGAAGGCCTTCATGAGACTCAGTGTTTCACCTTGGGCCACCCTAGTTTTTTTTCAAAAAGGTAGATAAGAGTTTTAGGTTGTGTGTGTACTACCTGTTCCTAAACTAAGTAAACATGAAGAAAAAGATTACACTAATTAGAATCGATTACTTCTTTGATCAGTTTAGAGGGGAACATTAGGTTGGACTTTGATCAAGCCATCACCATCTATGAGTATGGGATGAGGATATATCAAAAAAGGATTTCAGATAATATTACAGTCACTATGAGTACTTGGTGATTCCCTTTGAAAATATGAATGCCCCAATAACTTTCATGATAATCATGAATCAAATATTTCATTTTTATTTTTACTAGTTCATGGTAGTCTTAATTGACGAAATCCTTGTGTACTTGGCTTATGAGGAGGAGCACAAAAGACACTTAAAGATAGTTCTAGATATACTCTGAGAGCACTGGCTTTATGAGAAACTCTCAAAGTTCTAGTAATGGATTCAAGAGGTGCACTTTCTAGGACATGTTATCTTAGTAGATGAAGTGGCTGTGGACTTAGCCAAGGTTGGATTAGTGTTAGCATTGGAGCCACAAAAGAACTTAAAGGAGGTGTGGAGATTCCTTAGGCTAGTAGCCTATTATCATAGATTCCTACATGATTTCTCCAAGATACCATCATCAATGATATAGTAGAATCAAATGGGGAATCCTTCCATGTGGATAGGGAAGTTATAGTATTCTTTTATGTAGTTAAGGAAGAGTTTGACAAGCGATCTGATCTTGAGATTGCTGGAGGAGGGTATTGAGTAAATAGTGTTATATGATGCATTAGGGACCGGGCTTGGTTGTTTCCTGATGTAGAGGCAAGAGGTGATTGCCTATGGTCCATTCCAGTTGAGACCACATGAGAAATACAACATGACTGATGATATTTAGTTAGAAATGGTAGTCTTTATGTTGAAGATGTGGTGACACTACCTAATGGGAGAACGATTTATTATCTACTCTTATCACAAGAGTCTCAAGTATATATTCTCGAAGGATCAGAACATGAGATAGAGGTGATGGATAAAGTTCCGCCAGGACTATAAATTTAATATTTTCTATACTCATGGGAAGGGAAACATGAAAGAATATGATCTCAGCAAGAGATCTAGTTTGTAGTTGCTTAACAAGGCATTAGGGAAGTTGTCCTTTTTACTGTTATCCTTAGTGGATGGTGATGGAGGAGCTTACCTACAGTCAATGGTTATTACCCCTCCCATCTTATATTGTGCTTGGGAAGAACTTCATGGGGATAATGACTATGAGACTCTATTTGCTTAGATATCCACATGGCATGCTTCTGATGAATATTCACAATGTTGGGAGCACATATTTTTTTTCAGAGGCCTTACAGTAGTTCCAATGGCATTACAGGAGGTGGTTCTGAGGGAGTTTCATAAACACTATTTATCAGTACATCCAAGTGTGGAAAATATGTACCAAGACCTACGATGTTAGTTTTGGTTTACATGGATGAAGAAAGCAGTGGTAGAGTTTGTTTATCAGTGCCTTACTTGTCAGCAAGTGAAGGATGAGCACTAGGTTCTAGTGGGATTAGCTGAAGCCCTTGAGGAACCGTAATAGAGGTGGGATGAAATATCGATAGACATCATGATGGTTTTACCATGTACATCCAAGGAACATGATTCCATCTGGGTGATCATTGGCTGACTCACTAAGTCAGACCACTTCCTAGCTATTTTAGAGAAGAGTTTAGTAGAGATACTAGGAAGCCTTTACGTTCAAGAGATAGTTCAACTCCTTGGAGTTACATTGATGATTGTTTCAGATCATGATTCTCATTTTACATCCTGAATGTGGAAGTGATTTCAGGTGGCATTTGGAACAAAGTTACGCTTGAGAAAAAAATTTTACCCATGGAAGGATGACTAGATGGAGTGGACCATTCAGGTCTTGGAGGACATGATTTGAGCTTGCATGTTGGACTTCGACTGTAGTTGGAAGGATCACCTACTACTGGTAGAGTTCGCATACAATAACAACTACCATTCCACCATTGGTATTTCACCATTATAGGATTTTTATGGGTGACCTTGCAAATCACTAATTTTCTAGACTGGCCTTGGAGAGTCAGCAGTCATGGGCCTAATGTTGTTAAGATCCTACTACAGAGAAGGTGAAGATCATCCAGGAGTGGATGGAGACTACACAGAGCTATCATAAGTCTTATACTGATAGGTGATGAAGGACTTTGGAGTTAGAGGAAATAGACCGTGTATTCCTATGGGTTTCTCCTCAATGGGGATTATAGATATTTGTTTGGGGCGACATTTTATCCCCAATATTTATCAGACCATTTCAGATACTATGTAGAGTTGGAAAGGTGGCGTACCACTTAGCTCTACCCTCACAGTTAGATCAAGTACATGATGTCTTCCTCGTTTCATAGCTAAGGAGGCACACACATAAAACATCGCACATAATCGACTGGTGCGAGCTAGACATTGAGGATGGAGCAACTTTTGTGGAGTACCCAATAGAGATCGAGGATCAGTAGGAGAGGGACATTTTGGATGAGAGATTCCTTTAGTGAATGTTCGATGGAATCATCATGATCTCTAGGGGTGCACATGGGAGTGGGAGCTTCAAATGCATGTCCAGCACCCTCATCTTTTTTAGTAGACTTTGTTTTAGCTTTCTGGAGATATAAATCCCCAAGGTGGGGAGAATGTAATTTACTTGATTTTCCATGTATTATTTTAAAATATTATATATAATTAATTCGAGACGAAGAACAGAGATGAAATGAGATTCCAAAGCCTAGTGTTCCAGGAAAAAATATTTGAATAATATTAAAATATTAAATAGAACACACACACATTTTTCCAGAAAAAGAGAAATAACTTCTAAATGGGTTATTAGATCAGAAATATAATAAAACCTTGTGTTCAGAGTAGCAGCTTTACACTATGTGAGGCCTAACATTGGCCAACATCGAGCGGATGTTAAAAATAGTTTTCATACATTTTAATGAATAAAATAAATTGTGAATTCATTTTATTTTATTGTTACGCCGACACAACAATGCAAGGATGTTGGTTATTTAAAATAAATATCTTGGGAGAGACCCATGGTTATATTCATAACCCTAAAAGTTCCCTATAGGATATGAAGATAATCCCTGTAGAATTCTCTCGACAAACAACAATGAGATCAGGATTGGAGATCATTCTTGAAAAATCTCCCACAGAAATTAGTCTTCAATAGAGAATGATCCAATTCCTAGGAAGGATGTGTTATTTTGAATCTATTTCCCCATTCTTTGATTCAATTATGAATGCATACCCACCTATGAACAAGTTAATCCACAGTTCTATCATTCTTGTGGGATGTGTTTATTTGTGTGAATTACAAGGTTTATTATTATATTGATTTTGATAGTTGACTATTCTTATGGGAACAAATTTACCCCAGAACAAAAAATAGTCATAGTTTGCTCCTTGGGTTTTTTCCTTGTGAATATTTTCTCCCCCGTTTTATTCTACATGTAATTCTATCTTCATGGGTTATGAATGATTGATCATTTCACCTTATTTTCATGAAAAAATGGTCTGAAATTGATATTACAATATTAGGAAGATCTAGAAGAGGTGTGACGATGATATAGAGAAATGAATCGAAGTGATTTAGGAAATATCATTATTCTAGTAGTTTTCTACATATGGATTTAGAGTTGTTTTCCAAGCCTATTGAAGGCCCGAAACACCTTGATTCGGTGTTAGTGTGTTTGTACGACCCTCGATCTTGAGTTTTGAGGAAAACAAACCACTAGAGAGGAACCCAAACGGCTGTTCAATGCATGGGAGGAAGAACATGGTGTTTGAAATATACCAATGAAAATGGAATTTAACCCAGGGTTACACGGTGTGTGGCCCCCACTAAGTGGCGACTAGGGTTTGAGAGTTAGTTAAATTACACATGGCGTGTGACCCTATCACATTGCATGTGGGCCCTTCCGAGAGACTCTACATGTATCTCGGGATATACATGGACATGGGGTGGAGTACATGGATTTCTTACATGGTGTGTACCCCACAACATGACTTTTCCTAGTCCAACTACAAGGAATACCCTATGTTCTGGTACATGAGAAGAGATACATGAGTTGGCATCATGTACTAGAATATGACCGGAGTACATGGGTGGACCCAGGATGGAAGGAAACGGCATGTGAATTCTTCTACATTCCGTGTAACCATCTTCTACATGACATAGTTGGAATGACACAGGATGTTTTACATGGGCAGTACCCGGGGTAAAGGAACACAATGTGTGACCCTAATACACATTATTTATAACTTTCTAAATAGCTTGAATATCTTTTCCAATGTACCATGGATAAGTTTTGTTAGGGTTCTTTCCCTTTATCACTTCTCTAAAGTTGGTGGGTATCATTTCCTACTCAAATGAGTATGATTCCTTCAGCTAGAATTCCTAGATAGAGTCATTAGAATCCCCTAAGAGGCCTAATGTGAGATCATATATTCATTTATCATGACCTAGGTAGAGACCTTGGTATTGACATGGGAAACTTCACCAGGAGTTGATCCTCTACTTAGCAGGTTATTTCAGATGGAGTTTCTTGGTATCACTCCATGGCCCTATCTGTGATCCTAATATATTTTATTGTCTATCCCTCTTTATATCTATAAGTGTATCTCTCTCTCATGAAATCTCCCAATGAACAGTACTTCTTGGATGGATGTCATCAGTGTTATCAGACTTAGGAGTGTGTTCTCCTAGATGGGTTCTTCGTATAATCTTTGGACTAGATCCCTAGAGTTGGTATGCAGTAGTTATGACTTACCTCTAGACTATGTGTCTTGAATTGAGTATATCTAGATATTATTTTTATATGTGATGTAGAAATATACTATGTAGAGATGACTATACTTTTATTTTTTTCTTTGTTTTTGGTTTCATGTTTTCTTACATAGTATTTTTATACTCATCCCTACACAGGCTTTGCCCACAGGTGTTGTGTATTGTGAAGATGAGTGATGTTTTGACAAAGTACTAGGTGGACTAGGACTAGATAGAGATTTGTGAGATCAGGAAGGCTGAGGTGTGTTTCTATGGATACAGACAATAGTTATAGTACGTTTTTTTCCAGTTGTACTTTTGGTTAAATGATTTTTTTGGTGGGCTTGAATTTATCCTAGACTCACTTTACTTTACTTTCTTGTCATACTCTGGTTGGATATAGTTGTATACATGCATTTGGTTCTTAGTGGTTTTTTACATTTCAGTATTTTGTGGGTTTGGAGATGTGTACGTTTATATAAGTAGATAGGTAATGCCTCCCATGTTAGCGATATGCCTACTCGATACTAGTAAAACACCTTGGTTTGTTGGAGGTGGGTTTGGGTAGTCATGGTACAGTTCACACTGGGATCGGTTGTGACAAATATGTGTAGGTATGTCTCTAAAGATAAGTACAATGATGATTTAACATTTAGGAAAATGTCCTAGAATCTTAGTAAATGATAGAGTGAGTGGTTTCCAAGAAATACAAATTTTTGTAGATACTACAAGTGTATGTGGCTCTGGAACCGATGTACCCATGGGTAACAACTTTGAAAAGATGTCCCAATCATTAATTAGGGTAATCTGGTACAAGACAATTGTCCTTGTTTCACACCTAGTTTGACACTCCTGGGGAGTATGATTTGGGAATTAACAAACTCTTTAAGAACCATCATGAAGGATTTAAATACATGATGACTCTAAATAACCGAGGATTAAACTAAGTTGTCATAGATTAAAGAAGTAGGATCCATGATTTTGGCACCCTATAAGTAATTTATCATGATTTTATGGTATCCAAATATGATAAATGTTTCTTTCACTATTCTTTATGGTTTTGGTTAATAGAGAGAACTAAAATAAGCATGGTTAAAATTTATTGTTTGATATTTAGAAAGTATAGGAATTATGAAAATAAATTTAGCAAGTGAAAATGTTATAAATAGAATTAGGAAGGTGGTACGAGTATTGGTTATACTTATGAAAATAATGAGACTTCAAATGAAATGTGAAAGTTATGTTATGTTATTCTTGTATTGTTTACATTAAAAATAAGAAGAATTATTAGATTAAGTTTAAGGAAACTTAAGAATGACTCATATTTCATATTCTAGGAAACAGGTATTAATGAATAAGTTGATAAATCTTGAGTAATTTTTTAAGAATAATATTGGATGAATAATGTATTTATGTATTCTAATTTATAGATTATGTTATATGAATCATGAAATATATAAGTATTTTTATAATAAGTTTTCATTAAGGATTGAAAAGGACAAGTTGAACGGTGATGAAGACAAAGAAAATTGATTTCATAGAACGGTGATATTTTGATTAAGGGAAGTTAAACCTTAATTAATGCCTATAATTGAGATGATGAGGTTTTAATAAAGATATGTTGGATATGAATAAGTAATTGGATAGTACGGATTACCCAAGAATTTATTATTGACAATATGGTCTATGTCATCAAGGATGAAGTTTAAAAATTCTTGGATTTATGGAATATATCTTGTAATATTTTGAATAAGGAAGCATTAATGTTTTCCAAAAGGATTTATGGTAATTTAGATTATAACCATGTTCCAAAAGAAAATATAATGAGGGTGTTCACATGTTTGGAATGTGAAAACCAAGTGATAATTTGTGATATATGGGGGATCAATGTTAAGATGATTTTATAACATTATTTCTAAAGTTTTGGATTTTCATATTTTGGAAGGGTTATATGGTTAACCATCTATGGTGCAATTATTTTACAATTCAAGTGATGTTTGTGAGATCAAAGAATTATCTCACCACATGAGGATTTATGTATATTGGATAACATGTTCAAAAAACATTATATTGATGATAACTGATGAAAAATGGGATGAAATATCATGGATATCATGATCTCTTAGTACATCAGGAATGAAAAATTCACCTTCATTTTTGGAGAAATAGGTGAAGTGGATCAAGGAACAACAAAGGGTGAGTTTTTCCTGAAATCATGCAAATATATTTTCCTTGGAAATTCTTTAACTTTAGGGAAAAAAATATTGAAAGAAATTTTTGTATACTAGTACCTTTGTTTCTGATGGATCATATGCTACCTTAGATAATAAGAAATTCATTTCTTTTTGATTGTAAACTTTCTCTTGAACAATTTCTCTATCACTCTCTTCTAGAACTTGATAGTTTGATTTCTCTTCCATGTCTATGTTTTCACTGGCCACCTATGTTATCCAATATAGAAACCCATCTATGTGTTACTCTAGGAAAACTTTATGGTTCCAAATTTATTTATTTAAAAGAAAGTTTTAGTGTTCATTTTTATGATGTGGGTTTCTATGAAGGAAACATTAAATTATTAAGCCTTTCATAACCCAAATTAATTTCAAGGGTTAAATTCATTTTTATGGGGGTAGAATGAAACACCCCGAAATTTTGTGAAATATATTTTTGAATGAAATAATTTTCAATGATTTATTTCATCAAACAAAGTCAAAAATTACTTTCACACGATACCAACTTGTCTTTCATTACATGAAACACTGACTTTATGTATGTTACATGCAATACTGAGTTTTCATGAAACATAATTTTATTATTAGAATTATCTAAAGGAGATAATTATAACCTAGACAATATACTTTTTAATATGAATATTAATAACTAATGGTAAAATATTTTTTTATAATTATTTTTTATAAATATAATATTTTTATAATGAAAAACATATTTTTTGGTAAGGTCTTTATATGTTTTAAAATACTATTTTATTAAAGAAGGTTCTTTTAATGTCCTTTTGTGAACAATAATAAAATTAATTTTAGAAACTCATAGAAATTTTATTTAATAATGTAAAATTTATTTTTGAATTCATAATATAAAAATTATTTTAGGGTTAATTTTTGGGATTTTTCTAAGAAGCTTTATTTTTGGGTGAATAGTAAAAATTACTCCAATTTAGTTAAAAACAACCATTTAGTTTAAATAATTATTAGTGTTGAATAATATTTTAAATTGGATTTTAAGGTCAAAATAGATCAATTATACATATATTAATCCAATTTAGGTAATTCTAATCATTATTATATTGAAATTAGAAATAAACACTAATTGATTTTTTGAACGTTTCTACTTTAAAAACCCACTTTCTCACCACGTCTATGGGATTATCGTTAAACATAATTTTCCCACTTCTTTGATTTGAAATTTGAAAAACGGAGATGAATGGTTGTAATAAATATTATATTTTTATTCTTAAAAGATCATCTTAATTTTTGAACAAATTTATTATTGAAAGCGATTAAAATTAACCACAACGATTAAGGTAAGATTAAACTTAATTACAGACTAAAGCTTAATATTAAGGACCTAAATGACTTGGGAACTTTTCCAAAATCAATTGGATTACAATAATTAGACCATATAACCTATTTGTTATTATTTAATGGGTTATTGGGATATTATTTAATAGAATCTACATATACAAATGTTTAAGTAAGGAAAAGATAAAAAAGGAACATTCCATACCTTTAACATTTATAAAGATTTGGGATACGTAAAAAACCTCATATTTTCAGTTATATATATCATTTTGAATGATAAATGTGTTATTTTATCATAATAATTTATCAATAATTTTTTATATTATTTAGTTACTTAAAATGCTTAAGAAACACCAATATAGTGATTACTTAGTTAATAATTTACTAAAATAAATGATACTATATAAGTTAAAAGTGAAGTAAATTTATTGAATTATTGTCTTTAATTATTTTTTAATATTAATATATCATTTAAAAAAAATAAACATGATTTATTTTAAATCCATTATTATTTTTATATTTTATAATTAAAATTAAATAAATAATATCAAAATTGATATTATTGTTATTTATAATAAATTGTATTTTGTTAAATGATTTAAGATTAATAAAAATAAAATATTATAAAAAGTGATTTTATGTGTTAAAAAATATTAAGTATGGTTTATTAATGTACCAATTGATCATTTATAATTAACATATTAACCCATAGATTATTAAAACACTGTTAGTATGGTCTGGGTTTAATCAGTGTTTTGCGCGTCACATGCGCTTGTTTTAAAAATTAATTTTCAAAAAACATGAGATTTTTCTTTTGTAAATTACTTATAATATTTATAATGAAGTGTATCTATATTATCAAAGTAATATAATTTTATTTTTGTTTTAATGGTTAAATTAATTAGGTTAGAAAAGTAGATTCTTTAATAAAAACAAAAATAATAAAATTATGGAATCTAAGATGTTAAGGAACCAAATTATTAAAATTAATATATTTTTGTGTGGTTTAGATTTTGTTTTACCATAAAATAAAATTAATCTATTAATTTTCCATTTTGTAGGAACATTAGGTAAAGGAGACCTCCCATTATTGAATACCTTTTGGCATTTACATGAGTGCCACTCCCCCTCAATTATTAAAGGAAAGCACTCTACCCCTTCCTCACACCTATCAAGACACATTGAATCATCAAAAGTTTTAACAAATAGTATAAAAAATCCCTACCTTACTCATTTAAGCCTCAATATTTTCATAAATCCTTCTAACGGATCCATTTTGCACAAACCAAAAGAAGTTACCCGATTAAGAGGTTACATCTTCTCTAAAGCTTCTTTCTTTTATTCTCTATCTCCACCCCTACACTCTATTTATTCCATGATTGTAAAAAAATAGTATATTAAATATACTTGGTTGTTTTTATGCTAATGGTTTGACCTAAACTTACACACAACTCCATATAATGGGTAACAAACATATTTTTTTGTACGATGAACTACCACCCCACTAAACTATTATTGTTCAATTTTCCTTTCCGGATCTCATGGTAGAGATTATGATAGAAAATATATTTGTATATATTGTAAAATATATTTATTAAGTTTTTAATCTACTGTAATATTTTTACAACACATATATTTATACTTCCCATTTGGTGTAAATATGATAATTTTGTTTGAGGAAGTGTGGACTACCTCTCCCTCAAAGCAATGTGATTCGTTCAAACAATAAATGGAATGTATTAAGGATAGGATTAGTGATATTATATGATATATATTATATGATAATTATGATAAAATAAAATATATACATACATTTATATACACATAGGTCGTTTACCTTCTTTCTTTCAATACGACAATAAAAACGGAAACAATGTTCATGCTTACGTACAACATACAATCTCCATGAACAATGTATTCCATTTCATAATTCTATATTATATAGATTATTATAATACAAATATAATTAATATAAATTATTTTTATATCATGGTTTATGTTCTATAAATAATGATATATGTTTAAGTACCAAAGATATAAAAAATTTAGACACATGCGAATACTAAACGTAATATTACCTAAAGTGAAACCTTAACATAGGATAGTTAACAAGAGGGTCATATAAGGTCATAATAAAACCATATATAGTATTAGATATAAAAATATGGTTCTATAAAATATTTATAAAAAGTTTATATTTATTATTTTGGTCATTTGAATGAGTACGATGAGAGTCAAGACACAAGGTAAGGGGATTTTATCTCACTTTTTATATCTATGAGATACATGATTTATTCACCACCAATTACTTTTGAGTGGTGTGTATATCACCCATGGATTTACTATATTATTTTTATAATTAAATTTATGGATATTTATAGATCAATTTTATGACATTTCTTTCATAGTATTTATATTTCAAAAGATACCAAATCAGAAAATTAATTTTGTCTCAATTTGCCATCTATGAGACACATGCCAAGTTATGCCCCTATATTTTTCTATTAGTTGAATTTACTACCATTGAAAGGTTATATCATGAATATAATTATTTTAATGATATTTTAATAATCATGTATCATCATTTTATTACATGGGGAGTGTGGTTTAGAGTTAAAAATTGGTAAGAGTTTGTTTAAACAATCTCATAGTTTTTCAAGATTGTTTATGTTTATGCTTCCTTTCATGAAATTTTATGATCCATCTCTCAAGAAAATTCATGAATTTTATTCTCCTATATTTATTAATAATTTTTTCATATACTAGTACCATTTATTCCACTATTTTCTATATAATATAGTTAATAATGTGTTTTTAATAAAGCTATAATTTACTCTCTCTTCTATTGTAAATATTTTCTATTTCAAAACCATGTTTTCTATAAAGATTTTCAAAACGTTTTCAAGAATTCATTATAAGTTTTCATATTATTTAAATATAAATGGTATTAAAAATGTTTTCAAACATTATTTATATTTTTTCAAAGTATTTTAAATAAAATATATTTAAAAATGTTTTCCATTTTTTTTATAAGTTTTAAAAAAAAATTCAAAGAAAAAAGTTTTTTAAATATTTTGATGATTATTTTATATGTTTTCAAGGAAAAATGTTTTCAAAATTTGTCCAAAATTTTTTATATGTTTTCAATGGAAAAGTTTATACAAATGATTTTGAAGCCTTATTTATATGTTTTCAAAGGATTATAAAGAAAGTGGTTTTCAAAATATTTTAGGTTTTAAAAATCATTTTTCAAATATGAAAATATATGTTACTCATAAATGTTTTCAAAATATCATTCCATGTTATTTTCCTTCTATGATGACATCCATTGATGTTACTCATTCCCTTTGAGGAAATAATTGAAAGTTTCCATTTATATTATTTATTGGATAGTTTATGTTTTGATGGAATGATACTTATGACACCCATATCTCATTCATGGGTTATATTATTTTGATACTCACTTCTTTACATGAGTTATTATTATGATGAAATTATAATGAAACCTTCATATTTTTCCACAGGTTAAGATATGATTACATGTTTATGATACCAAGTTTATTTTGTGGGTTATGATTTGATTTTTTATGATTTTGTAAAACATTTATGTGTGATTTCATTATGAGAGGGTTGCGACTTATATCTACATCAAATTAATTGGGTGAATATTTATATCTCATGCGATATACATGGATGTAATGATAAATGAACTCGGTTTAGTATTATAGGAATAGAATGAGAAATGAACTCAGTTCAATATTACAGGGCTGGAACGAGGAGTGAACTCGATTAAGTAATACAGGGCTGGAATAGGTTGTGAAATCGGTTCAATAAAGGACTTTGTCCTCTAATATGGACTTAGTAGAAATTCCTTGACTACTATAGTACTAATTATATATGCATATGTGTCTACCACAATTCGTTGTTTTATTCCTTGCTTTCATGTCTTATGATTTTTATTTCCTTATGATTTATGTCTTATGAAATGCTAAGATTTATGCTATGATTCATGTTTATGATCTTTAATATATAGGGTATGATCTTAAATTTTCATGATTTTGTTCTCATACCCTTATTCTAAGGATTACGCTTACATTCCTCCCTTGTTTACCTTTACTAAGAATACAAGCTCACCCATTTTTATGTTTTCTTCCCTAGGTTATAAAGATATATTTTCTATATGCTATGTATAAGTGGGGTGATAGTCTTAGAGACCCTTTTGGGAGATAATGTATCTCTCTCATGTACTACTTTTTATGTTTCCATGTTTTCAAAGGTACTTAAGTAATACGGTCTTTGGGTGTTTGTTGGTATAATGTATTAAGTATTCAACACAAGTTACGTAATGTTAATGTACGAAAAGTGTGGGTTGCTATAAAAAGGGTTGGAATAAGTAGATATGGGCCCCAACATGTTTGAGTTTTAATAAAAATTATTTTTATTTTATTTAAAATAATCCAATTAATTTTTTTATAATCAACATTATACTTTATTTTGTAGTAAATTCATTTTTATACTTTAGACAAATATTTTTTCTAGAAAACTGGTTTTCATAAAATTTTACAGTTTTTTTAAATTAACTTATTAAATTTAAATAAATATAATTCGATAAAATAGTATCTATATTTTGAATCATAATGTCCAAATTTGGTAATGTTTCCACTCTCATTTTTTGTCATTATGAATAGTAACATTGGTAAAAACATCAGTTACCATAATAAGAGTTTAAAAATGTTAAAAGGGATAAAACTAAAATGATAGGGGTTAAACTGACCAAGAAACATGTCTAAAAACTATTTCTTGTCATATTTATAAAATATCATCTATTATTAAATAATGAGTAAGTTTTGATCTGTTTCTCTTGAGTAACACATTAATATATTTTAATCTTTAGACAAATTCCAAGTGTATCCTCTCCCTCACTTATAATGGGAAACCAAGTATCCTATGTTATCAAAAAATAAATAAAATGGAAAATAATATAATACCAAAAATATAGCTTCAAAAAATATCTACCCATGACCTAGAGGCTCCAGTTTCATTAAATGACCAATATATAAGGCTTAAGCTATATACCAAATGTGTTTTTTGAATAAGTGGTATAACTGTTCGGTGTTTTAATTTTATTTTATCTTCTAACTAACTAAAATATTCTAAAACATTATTCATATACTAAAATAAGTATCTTACATATACTAAATTTTATTATGTTTGTGTCACAATCCTTATTCATCTTCTTTAAATCCTATGAAAAATAAAAACATTGCTCATGCGTATGTATGACATATCGTCTCCACATAGCAGTGTAATTATTATTTTTATCATCGCATTAAATGGATATTTATAAATGTGAAATGAAGTAAATATATATTATATTTTTGAAATAATTATGAATCCAATAAAATTATATATCATATACCTTCAAACCCATCTATCCTTTGGAAAATGATAATGTCGCTCTTATGTACATTTGGACTATCACTGCCACAAAGAGATGTGACTCATTCTTCTATTAACACAATGTATGTATGATTATAAATTTTTATATATTGAATAAAAGTTATGTTCATCAAATTATTAAAATTATTTAGAAGATGGAACCATTTAATGACACCTTTAACCATAGAAAATACCCTGAATTAATTTTTGAGAAATTAACTGTACAACCTTAAAGTGGCTGATGTTAGTAAGAACTATTCAATGAAGGGATTTAAAATAATTATGAAAGAACCAAAAAAAAAATCGAAATAAATTTAAAATATATCTAATTAAAGTATTTATAAAATTTAAGTTAATTATACAAGAGTATTAGACATGTAGTTTTAATCATAGACCCATGATAATGGATTTCCGTTACAATGAAATTTTATTTCGGGATTGTTTAGGTTCTGATTTAATTTAGAAAAATTATATGATCCTAATATTTTAAAACCTATTAATTTTTTATCATATTTATATATTTATTTTTACCTTATTTTATTCCATTTTACTCTTTTTTATCAGGAATCAATAAGTAAGTTAAATGTAAGGGACTTCCATTTAAAAAAAATTTATAAATTGTTTTTTCCAAATATTTTTTATCGATGTCCATATTTTTTTTAATTTTTTTTCAAGAAAGTTTTTCATATTATAAAAATATTTAATAAATTAATTTTACCCATGTTGTAATTTTTATGAATTTTTTAAAAGGAATCTTCTTTTTGTTATATGAATAATTTTATTTTTATCAAAGGTGTGAATGGAATATTTATCTTAATGTAAACAACATGAATGAATTTTACCACCATCATGACTACTATTTTCTTTAAATATTAATTTTAAAACTATCCATGGTTTTTTTAAATGAAAATATTTTTATCAATATTTTGTGAAAAATTATTGAAAACTATATAGAAAGAGTATTATTTTCATAAAGTAATGAAAATAATTTTGAAAACTTATTTATTACTCCATTATTTAATGACTTTACAAAGAAGATATTTTGTTTTATTAAGGATTGGTTTTACTATAAAACATTCATTTATGATGAATCTAAAGTATTACGTTGAAAATAATTTATGATACATTATTTTGAGATCATTCACTTTGTTGTGATAATATTATCTATCACTCTCCATTATATATTGAAAATTTTGTTTCTCCTTGATGTCCATATTTTTAATATGATGGATAAATTAAGATTCCTTTTTATTATATTAATGATTCTTAAACTGTATACCATATCTATATAGATTATCAGTTGAATAAATATTATGAAGATTTTTTTTAAATTTACTAGGGAAATATTTATGTTTTTTATTCTTGGTTCTATACATATAATTGTAGAATTATAAAGAATTTTGATAATGAATTGTATTGATAATTCAGAATACAAGGAATTCATATGACAATAAAGTGATTGGAAATGACTTATTATAGACAGCCCCTCGATTCATTGATAGGTATCTTGAGACAAATCAATATGCTTTCTATATTTGATGGGTATCTAGTATACACCAAAACATTTATTATGAATGATATCATGGTTGAGAAACCTTGAGAGTAATATTCCTAATATCTGGGTTGAGAGTCTCTGATCATGTATATATAGAATTATGCATTTTTTTAATTTAGAATTTAGTTCCACTATAAATGTGATTGCTATGTTGATATTAGGGAAGTAATTTCATTGAACTAAGGATGTTTATTGAATGAGATGTGTTTTGATTATCAAATCTTCCATATTGGTTATTCTTTATTTACTTAATGATTGAATCCACTATTTTTAACCCATATTGATCATCTATTACCACCCTTTATTTTTTTCCTTTCCACCTGATATGAAGAAGGATATTATGATTGACTTAAAGGATGCAATATTATTTCTTATGAAATGTTTTTATATTTCAAATCTAATAATAGAATAATGTATGTATATAGATTTCAAAGACCGATAAACTGATTGATCTGATATGGTGATATCCATTGTATGTTATACCAATGTAAAAATTTAGACAATGGAACTAGGTTACTAGAGTAAAGGTATTAAAGGATAAAACTAATGATATCAACAAATTTTATTCCCAACCCCTTCTTATGTAATACCATTCAAATCATTATTTTTCAAGGATGTTTTTATCAGTGTCAACATTCTTTTGAGTTTCCTTTTTACCCTAGGAATATGTTCTTTTACATCCATCTACCATTATTCTCTAAATGTCCTATGAAATATTTACTTCTATCAAAATAATTATCTGTTACTTCCCTTTTCATTCATAACCAACCACTGTGAATTGGATTAATTTTTTTTTTCTAATGCCTTTACTTTGTTAATACCTTATTTTTTCATTACCTATATTAATGTGTGATTAATTAGAATCAATACATTGATTGATAAGGTAATTTTTTGAATTGACTATATTACACTTTATCTATATGGCGTTAGTTTTAGGGATTATTATATAAAATGACATACAATTTAATGATTTGGGAACCATTCAGATTATATATAATTGTTATTTTAGCACATATGTTTATTGATTATACAGAAAAGTTTACTATGTACTTTTTAACCATATACCTATTTTTTTGGTTGGGTTATGATCATGTTACCCATTTTATTATAATTTGGGAATATTATTAGTGTTACATATGTTTCTATTAAAATATATTTTATTATTGGAATGGATGAATATGTATTGCTTACCCGTTATCTCATATGATGTATGTATTAGACTCAAACAAGTGACAAGTGGAGATCAACATTTTATAACACCTCAATGAACTAATAGGTGTCATGAAACAATAATTTTTGGTTATTTCAGTGTATACCTACCCAGAATAAGATATTTTCGTGATGGTAATATCATGATGTCTAAGATCATGATGTCTCGGCTTATGTTATGGAATTAGTTGTCCAATATTATGTGTTTCATCTATATGAAACCAATTATAATATCCATGTGATCATTTAATATATATTATCATAAAAGGATATATTATGATTTTAGTATAATTATAATATGAAATAAATTTTTATTATATATTCATACAATATTATTAATTCTTATCTTATAATAAATTCTGATCGTTGATTGGCGTTGCTAATGTTTACCATTACTGAGCTTTTAGATCACACTTTATTATATATCCATTTCCATAGACTACGAATAAGAGTCTTGAAAATGATACGTTTAATAAGATATCTTTTGTGAATAATTTATGGGAGATATTTAATAAATATCATTGATTGAGTATTTTTTTATATAGTGAAATAAAATGTCAATTCGATTATAAATCAAGTAGCTTTATTAGTTTATGAATTTTCACAATTTGTAGCTCTAAACCTAAAAGGTC
This sequence comes from Viscum album, assembly GCA_963277665.1. NCBI lineage: Eukaryota > Viridiplantae > Streptophyta > Magnoliopsida > Santalales > Viscaceae > Viscum > Viscum album. The sequence goes on from OY728165.1 coordinate 283,313,156, forward strand.
ATGGGACTGGATATAATGAAATATTATATTTACATCATCTAATAACATTTTAGTTATGTATGAGAATATATAATTAGTATCAAAGATAGTACGAAAAGAATGTGTTTCCGACATTGGATCTATGAGTGCAGGTCTAGGGCATCACTACTTGTGTTACATATGAACTATAACCTCTAGAAAACACAGGATCCATTTTTCAAAAATTTATTACATGACTGGTTAAAGTGGGGTATTTAATGAATAAATATCAATTAATAACATTATTAGTATTTAAAAAATATAGACCTATTATAACCTCCTCTATGTTTTACATCAACAAAGGAGTCACCTATGTGTACATGTAGACTACCGCCTCCATGAAAGTGAAATATTTCCTTTTTAACGATAGTATTTTATTATTTATATAACTATATTCTAAAAATTTATACTAACTAAAAAATATCTAAATAATTACATTAATATTATATAATGAAGTTATTATTGTAAATGAATCATTTTTTAATGATACTCACCCATAGATTATAACTTGTTCTTTTTTAGGTCTGTTTAATCTCATAAATGAACAACATTAGAAATTTATATCATGGAATAATATGGAAACTTAAATAATATTTTTTTTAGATATTGATAAAAAATTTTGTTTTTTTACTTTTTTTGGAATGTTTTTATTAATATAAAACTTATTATTAAGATCCCACCTCTCATTCGTTAAAATTTACCAAAACAAGTTTGTCACAAACTGAATTATCATGAATCTAAACCAAAATAATTAATGAAATAAAATTATAAATAATTATAAAATATCAATTCCATTAACTTAATTATCTCATAATGAATAAATTTGAATATATAAATTATAATTGATGGTACCATTATGAATATAATAGTAAAATATCAATTGAAGTTAATGACATCTAATATTGAAAATAAAGTAGAAATAACTAAAATAATTGTAATTAATTATTATAAATAATGTTTATAAAAGTTTATATCTATGAGTAAGGTTATTAAATAGGTTATTTATATATTTATTTTTGTTATATAGGGGTTAGATAATGTTCATCTAAGTGGAAAAAAGGTAATGGTGTTTTGCTTCAATTTCCTTTTTTTGAGACATGTTTTGATTATAAACCTAATGTTATTTAAATTGTTTGTATACATACCATTGGATATACCATATTTTTAATTATCATTTATTCTTGGTATTTGAAGTTAAATTTTATGTCCTCTCATTCAATAGGTTTTTTAAAAATGTTTCATAAGCTATAAAGGATACTGATAAAAATCTCTATCTTTGAGTTATTATATTTACTCTTGAACATATTTCATTAGTGCATGGGTTCTTCCACCCTATAATTGTGTTATATTATATTTTATATTATCCTATATGGAAAAGTGAATTTTTTAATTCGAATATCCTTACATGATTATTTTTTTCCTATAAAAGTATAACATTGTTGAGAATAATTTCCATCCATCCTACGTAAGTTCATTGTCTCTCATACCCATGTTTTCTATTCTGACTAATTTCATCATTTATATTTTCAAACCAAGTTATTTGTTATATCATGTAAACATCATATTTCCATTCCCCTATTTTCAAAAATAAGTTTTTTACTCTTTTTATGATGTGGTTTTTCAATAAAATTTTCTGAAAATACTAAAATTATTTTATAACTTTCATAATCAAATTTTTTATCTTCCACACCACATTAATTTTTGGTTCAACTTATGTTTTTTCAAGGATATATTATTGAAAAATATTTTTAAAGTTAAATTATTTACAATTTTTTTACTTCAAAGTATTTTAAATTAAATTTAAAAGTGCTTAGTAACTTCTTATTTGAGGGTAATGTAAAAAAAAATTCCCTAAAAATTCATTACGTTATAATTAACATTTCACTATTTATCTATAAAACATTTGATAATTGTTATGATTCCTTGATGAAACTTATATGGTCTTATTTTCTTATATTGTGATCCTTGTTGCTCAAAAAATGTTTTATGATTTTCACATATGATCCCATGATTCTTGTAATTCGATATTTATCTTATACTAATGTTTTGTATCATATTAATGATTAAACACTTGATGACATGTTGATAAGTTTTACCATTATTGAGAATATAAAATCATCCATTTATTATTTTTTTATTTCCATTTTTATGAATATGATGTAAACTTATGATAAGTCTATAAGGGAGTCTTGTAATGAACCCGACCCTAGTAGCCCAATATCTACATTACATGATTACTTTGGAACAAGATACAAATAACTACATCCCAAAGTACCAAATAGTTTATTAGTCATTCTAAATTAGATACATACTTGAAACTCACATTAAATTTCAAAACATAATATACAAAAATCAATTTCTACAAGAACACCATTATTCCCATTATCACATCACTATAAATCAATCAAAAAAACTTCCTAGTATCATGGGAAAAGAATAAGAAAGGGGTGATCTCAAATGATTAGTAAGGGTATGCATACAACTGAAGTTATTATGAATAAATGAAGAGTAATCAATATGTAAAGGTAAATAAATAAAACACATTCAATTTATTCAATAACTTGACATGGATAACAATACGGTAGGAAGAATAGATGATCAAAATAGTTTCCTATATAAAATAAAATAATCTTGAAACATAACTTTTTATATTTTAACTAATAGAATAATAAAATGGAATATAAATAAAAAATCACATTAATAGGTAATTCATAATGTCATACATCATAAACATACTATCAAGACCTTTCATAAGACAATTTAAATATATGGGTAAAAACCCATTTAATTTTAACAAAATCATTTGTCCTATGAGACTTGTCGATGCTTCGAGGGGATATATAACTCTGGGTCCCACTCACCAATTATTAATTATAATTAATTCCTCTTATGAAGGAGGTGAAACATAATCAAAATAAAAATTTGTATTGAAAAACTAATATATGAAATGTTCCTACTTACCCCAATTAATAAACATAATCACAAACCATCTAGAGTAATATGGTAAATGGTAAATTTTACATCCCTAGTCAAACTGATTATATACAATCATAAAAAATAATAAGGATGGAATGAAATTAACATATCATTTATTTTTTATAAGTTCAATAAATTTTTATTTTATTGATGAATAAAAATACCATAAAAATTCAATTAAAAACTTTTCTTGAGAAAAATATCCTTTTCAATTTTAAAATAATTTTAAAACTAAATGTTCACAAAATATTTTGAAAATAATTATATTTTAAAATAAAATTTTAAACTTATAAATAAAACTTTAAAAAATTGAGTGGTCATGATGGCATGAATTCCATACATGTTGTAAATGTTGAAACAAATATTTCTTTGACATTTTCGGTAAAATAAAAATAGGATGTGTTTGGAAAACGACATACAGATTCCATTTAATTTTTTTTAAAAAAAGTAAAACATTGGTAGAGATTTATTTAATATATCATTTAAATAATTCTAAAAACATTTTCAAAACATTTTTATAAAACATGGGTTTTTAAGAAATAATAATTTTTGACCAAAGAGAGAAATAATGTTAGATTTTATTAAAATCATTTTAAAAATCATTTTAAGTACCAAAGATAGGAAAAATAGAACTATTAATTAAAAAATATTCTGAATAAAAATAGGATATGAAAATATATTGGTTTTAATAAATATCATGAAATTCACCCAAGGGATACTTGAACATAAACAGTCTTGAATAGTAATTGGATCCTGAAATACACCCTTAACATTTTGGTAACGATGTAATAATAAGTCCCCTGAAAGGAATACCATAAAATGTAACATTAAAGATGTTAAATATAAATATATTCATTATAAAACATATCAAAATCGTAAGTATATACAACACATAATAGAATAAGTGGTTAATATGACATATATCTCACAAAAGTAAAAGTGAGATGAGAAACCCTTACCTTAGGTTCAACTTTCTTCATACATGCATGAAAATCATGTATAATTAATATAGATTTATTATAAATCTATTAAATATCCATACTCATATATATTTTACCATATATTATATACTTTAATTCTTTTTATAACCCACTTATTAACAATTATATCCTAAAATCACTACTTCGGGTGATAATTGTGTTGATTTTCATGTATGTTTTGGTTTGGTAATTTAATTCCTTTAATTTTGATCATTGTTACACCATATCTAGAATTTAAACCATGAAAAAATATCATATAAATTCATTATATAAATATTTATAGTAATCAATAAATGTTATATATAGAAAATGGATTACACTATGCCTAGAGACGGTAGGTTATACGTACACATTAATACTGTTTCCATTTTTCTCAACTGATGAAATTAAAGGAAAATAAATTTTAATTAACTTTTCTATTATAACTATTATTTTATATATATATTTTATGTTAATAAAGTCCATCTTTATTACCATCCATGTAAAAATAAAATGAAAAACATTTTACAACACTATGTGGGGGCGATATGCCACATGTACGCACGAGTGACATTATTTATTTCAAAAAGATGGAAGGTAATAATTTAGATGTGATATTATATTTATAGATATATTTTTAGTCTATAAATATCACATATATTCATTAAATTTATCCTTACTAACTTACATGTAAATCTTATGAAAAAAATGAATCACATCGCTTCATGGGGAAGTTGTTTATCATACACATGAGTAACATTGTCATATCTGTCAATGAAATGGTAAGTAAGAAGTTATATGTGATATAATAATTATAAAATTATAATAATTTAATGAATATAATATAAATTTCTTAAATCCATCATTATATCCAACTTTGAAAGTGGGTGATGGAAAAAAAATTCCATTAGTTCGCAATGCGGTAATCCTCCACACACATAATCAATGGTATCACTTCCTATATGATTGGAAGTATAGATCTATATAGGTTATGTAATTAAAATAATAAAATTCAATTTTATAGGATATATTTTTGGTTTTTATGGAATATATTGAGAAAATTATAAATATTTATAAAAAGAAGAAAAATGAAAATGTATAGTTAAAAACATTATATATTTTTAAGAAAACCTCTTTTGGTTTAAGCTAAAGCCCTTTTCAATTTTATTTATGGTATAAAATGGAAAATATAATATGGTGAGGGATTTAAGTATGGTATATAGGTAGGTATTTATAGAACCAAAGGGTTTTGGAAGTGTGTAGAGGGGATAAGAGGTGGTGGCTTTTTATAATTGGGGGAGAGGAAACAATTGGAATTTTTGAAAATAAAATGTGATACCCACATATAGATCACTTAAAATTACTCTAAAATGGGTCATTATAAGCAATTAAATGTTAAAAGATCTAAATATTTATAAAAAATTGGGTTTGGACAAATGTTGGATCATTTTTAACTCTTATCTACTCAGTTTAACCCATAGTAAACCCATTTTTACCTTAACTACATTAATTAATTTTTACTCCTTTCCCTATTCATTATACGGAAAAAATAAGTTAAACATATTAGATAATAAAAATTATAAATATTTAAAAAATGGGATCTATATTTCTAAATTTAGTTAACTTAAGTGGTAGAATTAAATTTAAAATTAAACCCATACCTGTATAAAAAACGGGTTTTTGAAAAAAAACATTCAAAAGTTTATAACGTTTTTATATCATAATTAAATAAAAAATTGAATAAAATTACCAAAATTAGTTAAATATTATAATAATAGAACTAATTTTTGTTTTAATGCATTTTAAAATTTAATTTTACATGGTGAATAATGTAAATGAAAATGTAGTTTGTAATAAAAATTAGTATTTTTCAATATTTATCAAAAAATTAATATTTCCACAAAAATAAAAAAAAACAATCCAAAGATAATTTTGAAATATATATTTAAAAAATTAAGTTTATTTTACAAATATTTTTATAGAATTAGTAAAAAGAAATTAAATAATTTATGCATGAATGACTAAAACACCTTTTAAAAAATATAGTTTTTTAGAAAACATTTCTTTTTTTTCTTTTAGTGGTTATTATTTTATTTATAATCAATAAATAACCATTTAATTTATATTATACATGTTTAAACCATATAATTTTCATAATTTAGTTATTTGTATTCATATCCTCCAATATAACGACTGGGTTATAATGGTCATGTTTTTATGAAAATATTTTAAGAGTATCTTGTTTCGTTTAAACATAATGTTTCATGTTAGGAAATCTATTGATGGAAATTAATTTTTTAAAATAATAAATTTTAAAATATTAGTTAATTAAATTATATTTTAATTTTTGTGTTTTTTGTGGTATAATCTATAAAATATGATGTTACTCTTTTTAAATCTACATGCATTACATTTTACCCCTTAAATAAATTGCATCCTCATAATTTAATCTCGGTCTCTCAAATTAATGGTTTTAAATTTGAAAATACATTTGTTATAAACCCACATAATAGTGAAGTTTATTAAAACATCCACTTGATAAGTAATACAAGGAATTAAAAAGATAATCGATAATGAAACATAACTTGATTTCCAAGTAGGGGAACATTGGTAGGAAGTTAATATATATTCATAGAAGAAAATAAAAAATAATTGTAGAGATTGATTGAGATAATTGATCATAATAAATTGAATGATAAATTTAATGTTAAGAACCTCAAAAACATAATTCTATTATGATTTAAAATACAATTTGATTCATCTGATATTATGTTAATAGAATAACATTTTTTTTCGAGATCCTCTTCTTAAAGTTGTGGAATCATTTTACTATCATTATTGAGAACAAACAAATATACCTATTTAATATATTTTAAGAATAATTTTATCCCTTGGTTGTGCTTAGATCAATTACCAATTAATTTATTACACTAGAAATCAAAATCCAAAAATAAATTTTTATGCCTAAATCCTTTAAATTAACCTTTAAATGAAAGTATGATCCATAAAAGAGCGACAAGTCCTTCCTTATGTCTCTGAATAAATTCCATGACCAAAATGGTCAGAAAAAGTTAGCTAATAACACTAAAAGTTAAACATAATCTATTCAATAAATAGTTTACCTTATGATTAATCCAAAGTCTATCCCACCAAATTCATAGTAAAATGTTTTGGAAGTAAGGTCTCTAAATCAAAATTATATTCCCCAGACAATATAAATTGTCTCTTAATGTCAAATTTTAAATATGTTAATACCTTGATAATAATAAAACACAAATGAAAATATGAATAATTTAAATTTTTATTTTTCTCCTCATTCCTTATATTAAATCTCAAATTTTTAAATTTATTTCATAATTCAATAAATGTAATAAACTCCAGTAGATATAACATAAACTATAAAATCACTAACCAATTTTAAGGTAACTAATATTATCCTGTAAAAATATCTTTATCATTACTATATCAATAGTGGTTACTTATTAAGGTTTGTCTTCCATCAATCATGTGTCTTCCAAGAAGATAAACTTTCCACTGAATCACTTTTCCTGGTCATTAATAACATTCAAGATATGCTCTCAAGTACTTAAATAAAATGTACTCTAGTAAAATACATACACATTTTATAATTATAATAACCATAATATCATTGATAAAATACTCATATAACACGATTCTTGAATCCAAACCCAAGAACATTAATCCTTCCAATTTGTTTGTAGTAATATCATACACTTAACCTTGATCCCTTAGTTTAATTTGAGTTATATTACCTTAACGCTTAGGTGATTCATTTGCATATTTCCCTATATAATTATAGTTTCAAGACTAAAAATTAAAGGATTAATTCTTACTCTTATATTCATGTATGAGATGGACTTTCTCTATTAACTTTAAAAAGAATTCCATTCCCTTCAAGTAAGTATTAGGGTGTTTCTTTCCACAATTATATCATGTTGGAAAACCATTATTTCCCTTATCCCCCTAATTTATTTTTTTTATCTTCCATTCTCCTCATCTCTTAATTCCCTTAATATAAATAATAATTAGATAATTATTTCTATATATTTATATCACATGATATTATATCCTCATACAGTGAGAATGTTTGGGTGACTAGTTCTATTCAAAATATTGTCTTAAACACATCATTGAAATGATCATTCTTACTATTTGGGTTATGTTCATTTATATAGTTCCCATACATTATGTTAGGTTCTATTTATAAACAATTTCATACATCATATTATATCATAGAATTATATATCATAATGTATAATCCCAAAACTAGTGAAACATTTAACATAAATAAAAAAGATATGCATGACTATTCTCATAATCATAAACATGGATTCTTTGTGAAATTTTAAAAATCATAAATATATTTTCAATTTCTTCATAATGGATTGTAAATAAAATGTCAATTAATCTAAGAATATTCCATGGGAGTGTCACACTAGGTTTATAGTAAGGCCTATTGTCATGTAAAAGGTAACACTAAAGTCAAACCTAACATTCCCTTTTAAAAGTTATTACCCCTAGATATATCTATTCAAGTACATGGTCTAATTTAGTATCCAGATAAGTATGTATTTCTAGGAAAAACCACATAACCTCTACCTGACCAAAACCATAGGATGTTATTGAATACTTAACCTTAATGTCTATTATAGGTTTATTTTCCCTAATATATGTTATCTTAAATCTATTTTCTAATGTTTCTACAAAGCCTCCACTGATATCAACTACAACAACCCTAAACCTAGTAGCCTAGAGTCAGTGGACACACTAATAAATTAGAATAAGATAAAATGAATCGCATAATTAAGGACTTTGTAAATTAGATGTATACTTAAAACTCACATTACATTTCAAAACATAAAATAAAAAAAATGTTTTCTTTGAGAACTCATTTACCCACCATAGAACATTCCTTTATATCAGTTATAAAAAACATCCTGGGTCATAGGAAAAAACATAAGAAATGGGTGATCTCAAATTCATAGTATGGTTATGATTACAGTGAAATCTATCATAGATAATTGATGCATGATCAATATATAAATTTAAATAAATAAAACACATTCTATTTAATCAGTACCTTTAACATGTATAATATAGTTGTAGGAATAACTGATGATCAAAATAATTCCATAAAAATAATCTTATAAGATTGATACATAAAAATTGATATTATAACTAATATAATAATAATATGGAATATAAATAGCTGTTGTCATAATTTTGGAGTTCATAATGTCATAAATCATAAACATACTTTCAATACCTTTTTTAAGAAAGTTTAAATTTGTAGGTTAAAACCCATTAAATTTAGCCAAATGATTTGTCTCATGAGATATGTTAATTCATTGAGGGAAATGTAATTATGAGACCCACCCATGAATTATTAATTTTAATTAATTCCTCATATTAAAGGGGTGAAACATAATCAATATAAACATTTATAATAAAAAACTAACATAAAAAATGTTAATATGTACCCCAATGTATAAAAATAATAAAAACCATCCATTGTAATACGGTGAATGGTAATAAAATTGTACATCCCAAGTCAAAATAATCATATACCAACTAGATAAATAATAAGTGTGGAATTAATACAACATATCCCCATTTTATCATAATTACACTAAAGGGTTTATGTCATTGATGAATAGAATTACCATAAAACAACTATTAAAATATTTTCTTGAGGAAAATATCTTTTTTCCATTTTAAAATCATTTTAAAAATAAAATTTTAGAATTTTTTTTGAGAATAATTTTATTTAAAAAACCATTGAAATTTATAAATAAATCTTTAAAACATTTATTAATAATGATTTTGGGAAATATATACATGTTATACACTTTAAAATAAATATTCCTTTCATTTTTTCAGTAAAATCCAAACTTGACTTTCTTGGAAAATTACATGAAGATTAATTTTGTTTTTTTTAAAGTAAAACATGGGTTAATATTTATTTACTAAATATTTGTAAAATGTTAATTTTTTTAAAATATCTTTATAAAACATGGTTTTGGAAGAAAAAAGAATTTTCCTCAAAGTAGAGAAATAAAGTTTGTTTTTTAAAAAAACTTTCTCAATCATTTTAAGTACCAAATAGCGAATTTTTTATTTTTATATGGAAACTTTAATCAATAAAAATATAATAATATAATATATTGATTTTATGAAATATAAAATAATTACCTCAAGGTATTCTTAAACATAAACAATCCCGAATAACGACGTGATTGTGAAATATACCCTTACCATTTTGGTAACATTTGAATAATAATCCCCAAGAAAGGAAGAATATAATATTAAACTATAAATACCATGTATAATAATATATTCATGATAATAAATATCAAAATCTTCTTTATATACACTATATAATGGAATGAGTGGTGAATTTGGCGTATGACTCATGGAAGTAAAAACAAGATAAGAAAGCCTGAACTTAGGTTGAACTTCATTTGTATATGTTTAAAACTCATGTATAATAAATATAGGTTTATTATAAACTATTATATAATAATAATCATATATCTCATACCATATATTATTTACTTATAGTCAATTTGTGACCCGTTTATTAATAATTCCTTGTTCAAATCACTATTTCAAGTGATAATTGCTTCTTTTTGCATGGATTTTATAGTTTTATAATTTTGATAATTTTGTATTGATCATGTTTAATTAATCTACAGAATGTAAAACATGATATAAATTTGATATATATTCATTATATTTATATTTATAGTAATCTATAATATTTATAAATAGAAAATGGATTACATCATTCACGGAGACGATAAACCGCATGTATACATAATCATTGTTTCCATTTTTCTCAACGGATGGAATGAAAGGAAAATAAATTTTAATTATTCTAGAAATAATAAATCTTATTTTATATATTTAATTTATATTACTCAAAAATAAATCATTATTACCATTAATTTAAAAATAAAATAAAAAACATTTCAGATCGCCACATGGGGGTGGTAGTCCCCACATACGCATAAGCGGTGTTATTGTTTTCCAATGGATTGAAAGGTACAAATATAAATGAATTATTAAATTAATATAAGTATATTTAGGTCATTATTATCACATTTATTCCATAATTTTTTTCTTAATACCTTCTATGTAAATCATATGCAATAAACAAATCACATCGCTTCGCGAGGTGGTAGTCCACCATACACACGAACAACGTTATTGTATCTCCACACAGAATTGTATGTAAGAAGGTATATGTGATATAATAATTCCATAAGTATAATAATATTATAAATAATATATAAATATGTTCAACCCAACATTATAGCCATCCTTGAAAGGTGGTGATGGAAAACAAATTACATCGGGTTACAAGGTGATAGTTCAATATACACACAATCAACTATTTTATTTTCTATTTGATGTATGTGGAAAATAATATAGGTTGATAAAATAAAATAATAACATATAAGTATATATAAGATACTTTTTTATAATTGTTTCATTTTTGGAGAATATTATAAATAGATATAAGATGAAGTAAAATGAAAACTCTAAGTTAAAAACTTTACCTATTCTTTGGGAACCCTCTTTAGGTTTAAACTAAATCATTTCTTGATTGGATTTATGATATATACAAGAAATATAGGATGTGGAGAGTTAAGTATGTAAGGAATTTATATAGGTATTGACCAAACCATAGGGTTATATATGTGTGGATATAGGAGGAGAAGGGATGGCTTTTATATGTGGGGGAGAGGACAAACTTGGAATTTTTTAAATGAAAAAGTGATACCAACATTTTTTTCATGTCAAAATCCTATTAAATGGGTAATTATAGACCATTAGATTTGAAAAAGTATACATATTTCTATAAAATGGGTTTATTTCATGGTTTAGGTCATTTTTATCTCTTGCCTTCTTAGTTTAATATCTCGATAAACCCATTTTACCTTAACCATGATAATTAATTTTTAATGTTTTCACTATTAATTATGGTAAAGAATATATTTCCCATGCTAGAAAATATAAATTATTCTAGTTGAAAAAAATTTAATATATTTTTCCCAATTCAATTTACATAAGTGGCTGATTTCAATTGAAAATTAAACCCCTATACACATCGAAAAAAAGTTTTTTCGAAAGAAGAAAATTCAAAATATTTAAAAGTTTTTATATCAAAATTCAATGTGAAATTAATTTGAATGGACTAAATTAGTTAAATTTTAATATTATTGAACAAATTTCAGTATAAATCTGATTTAAAAAATAATTTAACATTGAAAATAATTGTAAGGAAATAAATGTTTTTAAAAAAAATCAGCTTCTTTCACTATTTATAAAAAAATTAATATTTTTAAAAAAATTTTAAAAATTCATACAAAAATAATTTTGAAATTTATATTTAAAAATAAAATTTTAGGTTTTCAAATAAATTTTAAAAAATTGGTAAAAATTAATATTAACTTATGTGTGAAAACATGATAAAATCACGTTTTAGAAAAATATTATTTTTCTGAAAATAATTTTTCTTTAAAATGGTTCCTATTTTATTTCTAATCAATATATAACCACTAAATTTATTTTATATATGTTTATTTTATATAAGTTTATTAATTTATTTAATCCTATTCATACCCACCAATATAATTACTTGGTTATAACGGTTATGATTATATAATAATATATTAACAGAGTTTTGGGTTCTGTTTAAAATTGTGGTTGCATGATATTAAAGCTATAGATGGAATTGAATTTATTTAAAAGGAATATATTTTAAAATATCAGTGTGTTACATTATATTATAATCTTAGTGTTTCATTTTATATAGGATATCAATGATTATGTTCCTCTTATAAAATCTCAGGGTGTTACAAGTGTTTTATTGATCAATTATATAGAAATTTTCACATGTATCATAAAATTAGTTTCTCATATAGCCAATAATTAATGACTATAAAACATGAATTCTTAGTATTGAATTATTATTGGGAGATGTAATGCTTAACTTATGGAATTGAAGTAAAATAATGACTGGTTCATCTCGGTTTTTTTCATATCTAATTTTTCATGAAAGTGATTTTTGCTTCTGGTCTAGGAGCATGGGTATGGGGAATCTCAATGACTACTTAAAGGAACCTTTAAAAAAATTACAATAAATTGGTACCATAATACACATCCATAATAATAAAAAACCTTGATTACCAACCTCATTCCATTCAAATAAGTCATATTGAGGCATAATGTTTCCTCATATATTCATGGAGTAAAGCCTTAGTGAACATGTTTGCTGGATTCAGATTCTTATTTATATTCTACAAATATAGATCATTTTCCTATAGAAACTTCAAGATTAAGTGATATTTCAAGTCAAAGTGTTTTATCAATGAATTTCTCACTAGATGTTTCGCCATATTTATTGCACTCCAAGTGGCACAATAGAGAAATACACCTTCCTAGATCCATATATGCTTCTCTAAAATATTCCATAACCATATCATTTATTTCCCTGTATTATTTGTTTCCAATTATTCGAATTATATTATGAAAAAATATACCACTGTCCAAAGCTATGACATAAAGATGATTTCCATTCCAACACAAGTGAACACAAAACTGGTTGTACTATTTCAAGTATCTGATCACCCCCTAATTCTTTCAATAACAGACCTTTGTAATGAATCATCCATATTAAAACATAAGGCTATATCATAAATTACATTGAAATACCTAATGATCCATTTATTGGATTCCTAGTGCTCATTCACTAGTTTATAAATGAAATGGATGATTCCTCCTACTACATACACAATGTATGCTTGTGTGTACACCAAGGCTGTAATAACCCCAAGTCTAGTAAACCAGATTTGGTGTATACTTTATTACATTAGCATAGTTACAAGTGATTGAACCCCAATAGACTAATATTTTTCTCGTCTTGATAAACTTGATATATTAATGATAACTATTTATATAGGGAATAAAACATTTAACATAACAAAATATTTTTTTTGGAATCCTTGAAACTCAATTAAAGAAATATTCTTTGTATCTGGGTAAAGGGAAGAAAATAAGGTTGAGATCAAATAATTAGAATGGGTTATAGAAAGTGGAATATATCATGATTAAATAAATAAAAATCAATATGGAATGGTAAATTACTAAAAAAAATTAAATTTAATCAATAAATTGAGTATCAAATAAGGAATAATCAATATGGAAAGGTAAATAAAAAAACACACATGCCATTTAATCAATAAATTGAGAATTAAATTCATACAGAGATAATATTAGCGATAAAACATAATGTATAATAATAAATTAATTCTAAATGAATTAAATTCTTAATTATTGGACATCATGATCTCAGGCATCGTGACACCTCTACTATCAAGAACTATCATTAGATAGTTTAAAACTAATGGTAAAAACCCATTTTATTTGGCCAATTAGTTTTTCTCATGATAGCTATCGATGCATTTAGGGGATATAAAATTATTCACCCCACCCGTCACTACATTTCTAAGTCATTCCTCATATATTTAATGAATGATTTATTTCTTGTATCAATATGTCTTATAAAAAATATCCATACTGAGTAAAGGATACAAATTTATCTATATTTTCATAGATAATCAAATAAACTTAAAATAAAAACCATATGTAAAAATGGAATAATGTTGATGAAATAATCATATAAATAATAGAAGAATATTTATATTTCATATAAATTTAATGTTCAATGAAAAATGATCAAAATAATGGTATTGTTTTAAGAGAATGTTAACCATCATAAAAGAATGCAAGATTGTACAATATTTTTTTTAACTATTTGGTAACTTTTAAATTGTAAAATATCAAATAATAAGCATTAAATAAATTATTAATTATCATTAATTAATACTTATTAATGTTAAATACATTAAAGGGTCATCATATACACCAAATAAAATTTATTAGGTGCATATTAACAAATATATCTCAATGGAATTGAAATTTTGATAGAACCCCTTACCTTATGTTCCCATTTAGTTGAAAAATTATTAATCTAATTTATAGTAGTTTAATGAGTATTAATAAATTATAATATAAACTATATTAATATGTATAATATTGTATATTATCCTTTTATAATATCTTATTACCCGTTTGTTAACAATATTTCATTATCACTATTGTTTTGGGTGTTAAGTGTCTTGTTTTCTCATGCATGTTTTATTATGAAAGTTATAGTTTTCTATATATATGATATAGTTACATAAGATCCATAATGGTATTAATTACATAATTATAATTTTTTTCATTATATACATATTTATAACTATTCTTTAAAATTGGACATAGAAAATGAATCATATCGCTTCCTTAAGGTGATAAGCCGTATACACGCACATGCGAGGATATCATTTATTAATGGGTGGAAGGGTAAAAAATTTGGCAGTATATTAATTTTACAGAATTGATATAATTTCATTTTTATCATATATATTCATTGAATTTGTCCTTATTAATTTCCATGTATAGTGTAAATGAAAAATGAATCATATCGCTTCGCAAGGTGGTAGTTCACCGTACACACAAACAACATTATTGTATTTTAAATAGAATAGAAATTAATAATTTATATTTGAAATTATAATTAAATAAGTATAAATATATCTTTAATATTATATATACACATTAAATCCATCATTATATCTAACTGTGATAAGTGTTTATGGAAAGTGAGTTACATTAGTTTGCGAGGTGGTAGTCCGCTGTGTACACCATAGATGATTTTGTTTCCCATTTGATATAAGAGTAAATGGATATAAGTTATTAAATAAACTTAATAACATATAAATATATGGTATAAAATAGTGTTATTATAATATATGTTTAAATACATAATTGATGGATGTAAAAGAAGGAAAAAAAATAAAGATCTTCATTAAGATGATTACCTTCTCCGAGACAAACCCCCTTTGGATATCATTTTAAGGAAACTAGGGTCTGTCTTTTGAGAATACCAAAACCTATAGAAAATGTATAATGATTTTTAATAGTTATCTTTTCAGGATTTGGTCAAACAAAATGTATTGAGAGGTGCGAGTAAGTGAGGAGAGGGAGTTATCTTTTATAATTGATGAGGACCGACTTTTTTTAAATACCAAAAACTATTCAATAATGGGAACTCACTCCCACCCCAAGTTCCCCCAAAATTATTAAATAATGTATTTTATGGAATTTAAGGTCGATATATACCTAAAAAACAAAAAAATAAATTGTTTTTAAACATGTTCTCCCATAATCCTCTATCTCCACTTATTTGTACCATTTTAGTTTTTACCACGGTAAGTAGTTATTCTAACCAAGGAAATTTATCTATAAATCATAACATTAAATGATCATAATTAGAAAATTTCGATCCAATTATTCTCTATATTAAATCCAATTTATTTTTTGAAAATTCCTTGTGTGTAAAAAATTAGGCTTTACACAAGTGCATGTAACATGAAAAAACTCTTTTTAATCTTAACCATGTTCATTAATTTATTACTATTTTTACTAATTATTATAAAAAAAATTAAAAAGAAATTATTAAATAATATTAATTATTCTAATTAAAAATATCTAATCCATTTTATTAAAATATATTCATTAAATTTGATTAAATTAATATAAAATAAACCCAAAAATGTGTTGAAAACGTGTTTTCAAGATATAAATTTTCAAGAATAAGATGATGTTATATTAAATAGATGAATTGTAATAATAATTATATGTAATTATATTAATATATTTAGATATAAAATATATTAGTTTCATTTATATAATTCATCATTAAGTTTTATTTTAATTAATTAAAAAGAATATTCAATATGCCTAAAAACAGTTTTATGAAAAATAATATATTTTTTTGAAAAATACCAATTTTAAATACAAATTATATTTTATCTATTTATATAAAATTGAGAGTTAATTAATTTTTAATTAAACATATTATAATAAAATTATATAAATAAAATGAGTAATTATTAAATACTATAATTTTTATTATTTAAAAAAGATTAATTATAAGGGAATATTTCAAAAATCAATTCTAGGATTATTATGACCATGTAAGTTAAAAATTGATATTTACCCTATCTGATTTATTTTTTTTATAATTAAATATTAAATATTTCATTTTATTATAGTATTATTAAAATATAATTTTTACTTGCTGTAATTTTTCCTTAGTGTTCCATGTATCACAAACAAGAAAAGAGATTAAATTTATTTAAAATGAAATATATTATAAATTCTCAGGGTTTTACATTCTTACCTACAAAAAAATTTCATCCTTGGAGTTTTTTGGATATAAAATTTTAAACAAATAATGGTATTTCTTCTTCCTAATATCCTCTAGTTATGAAATTTATTCCTCTAATACTTGATTTTTCTAAAGTAACTTTACTAGTTGAGTCATCTGATTCCTTAATAATTTATATGAAGTATTAAGAATTTAGATGGGATCTTCATAGTAAGATAGACTAGGTTAAAATTATATTTCATCATAGGTAATCACATGGTCTAGGTTTGGAATATACTTCTTTAATAATGATATATATAACACATCATGTACTTTACAGAGGCTTCACAACATTGTTATCCAGTAAGACAAATGTCCAATCCTTTCCAAAAGTTCAAGGGGTCATATATACTTACGTGTGAAATCCCATATTTTCTAGGAACATCCCTCTTTGAGTTTTAGGATGAATCTATTTTATCTGGGTTCCTATTCATTTAAAACCATGGAGGATGAACCATTTATTTGGGGTAACAAGATTGTTCTATGGAAAATGAGTTAAAGTTTAGGGATGTATATTTATTTGATTTAGTGGAGTCAAGTTATAAATGTTTCAAAGGATTACAAGGGATCTACATCGATTTAGAATGATTCATATTTGTTTGTTTATTTTCTATAGAATATAGGCTATGATCTCTCTGCAATACATTTTTACGTTGTGAATGGGATATACCATGTGAAAATGTTACTGGGTAGACAGCCTAAACTAGTTCAGAGTGTGAACTATTTGCACACTGTGAAACTAGTTAACATTGTAAAATGGTTAATGGAGGTTATTTTAAAATGAGTATATTTTTTTTAATCATTTAATATATGTAGGAAATTCACTTAATGAATTCCTCAGGTGAAATGTGTTTTTGTATGGTGGCTCTTAATTTTTTTTTCATTTATTGTGAAACCTCTTCTCTTAGAACCTAGGGTAACTCCTGGGTATTTTTATGGTGATTCCTTACATTTTGGATGGATCAATATAGTATTTTATCTTTTGTGAGTTCCTTATTTTTGGTTTTTTTCTTCCTTATTCTATTGTAGAGACCACGACCCCAGTATCCTAGAGATGGTGTTTTCTTTATTACATTGGAATAAAATATGAGGAATCACATCCTAAAGGAAAAAATATTTTTTTAGTTTTGGTAAACTAGATACATAAATTATTCCCATATTACTTTTGAAAACATAAACTACATAATAATTTAATTTTGATAATAACATTATTCAATCTTGCATATAATTTCACATTAATCCCAGTACACTTCATGGAATCCTAGGGAAATGGAAAAAAATAAGAGTGAGATCAAATTCCTAGTAAGGTTTAAGTACATTGGAAGCTATCGAGAATCGATAAATAATAATATCCATTTCAAGGTAAATAAATGAACACACATTCCATTGAATCAATAACTAGGTATCATAATAAGATATGTCATAATCTTTAAGGAAGTGTAAATAACTGAAAACACATTCTATTTAATCAATAAAATGAGAATGAAATGAATCCATATATAATATCATTATGAAAACTTAATGGATAATAATAATTGAATTATTGATGATGGAAATTCATAATTATTGGATGTCATGATCCCTGGTATCATGATACCTCTATGATCAAGACCTCTCACAAGATAGTTTAAAACTATAGGTAAAAATACATTTAATGTAAGATTATTAATTTTCCTCACGAGAATAATGATGAATCAAGGGGATTTCTAAGGTGACATTCCAAATTCTTATGCCTCTTAATATGTTCCCCAAGATCGGTGGGCTATATGTCCTCAATCACATCTCCCCAAATGCCAGAGGCTTCCGACTAGAAACGAAGGCCGAGGGTGTGTCCGTGGGGAGGCTATGACCTCATTATCAAAGTGTATCATAATAGATAAATATAAATAGAGGTAAATAAAAGAATTAATTCAAGTAAACATAAGGTACAATAGAAAATAGATACAACAAAAAAATAACTGAAATAACTAGAATAACATACAAGAATAAAACAATTGATGTTGATATGTCAAGTCACAAGAAAACTAGGAAACATTGATACAAGAGAGAAATTATAAAATGTTCCACCAAAGTATAAAGGAAATCAATAGACAATCCAAAGCATCCCAAGCTGTGGATCAATCATTTGCTATCAATCTCTATTCTAAAGAGAAAGTAATCACATGTTTGAAGCCATATGATTCTCTTTATAAACACTAGAATTCATGTAATCTACTCCAGGTACCAAATGGATCTTGGAGAGAATGTGATATAAATCTTAGTGGGCCACCACCAATGGTGTATATAACATTCGGCCTATGTAATGGAAATATAATAGTGAGAAAGAATTCATATATAAAGTAAATAAGTACAATGTAACTAAATACCCAAGTACCTTATTCATCCCTCGGCTAGAGTCTGAAAGTAACCAGTCAATTAATTGATTATTACCATTTTATAAATAAGTCACAGGTTAACAATAGTGAAGGTTCCTAGTTATGATAATGAAACTTGCAATGGAATTTAATTATGAAGTTCCAAGATAATAACCAAGGCAATGTAGACCTCAAGGGACACCAAATATTTAATAACATTAGCCTATCTAAGTGAAAGATTGTAATCTAAGGATAATATTCTAATGCATTTCATAATAAGATGCCTACTATATCCAAGGTGATCGTTTAAGGTAAAACAGGGCTAAGAAGTGACTGGCCCCTATGGGATTTAACCATAAAACATACTTTTCAATGATGGATCCAAGGAGCATATCCAATGAATCCTTTAATACTATGTGAGGGATCCTATAGTGTCAGATCGGGCATCCAAGAATTGAGAAGGATTGAGATCTAGTAGTGTCTCAACCTAAGAAAGCCTTATCTTTGAATCAGAATGGGGTTCCCGAGTGCTCATGGAATTCCACAATAAGAATCCAAGGTGTGCTCGAGTAAAGACACTCCTGTTTAATTATTATTTCATGTAATATTTCATTTGGTTCAAGACTTTCCTTTTATTAGTGTGATAAAGTCATGTATTATGTATCCTTTTAACTAATTCACAATTTATCAATAAGTCCACTTGGTTCAAGCCTTTCCTTTCATTAGTGTGATAAGGTTAAGTGACATGAAACCTTTCATTTAATCCATTTAAGCATATTCAATAAAAAAGGTTCATTACAATTCCTTCCATTAACATGGTAAGTGGATCTACAAAAATCCAACCTATTTATCATTCACATCTAATCCATTCAAGTCATATACTTAGTGTCACGACCCGCCCTCGGGGTCCGTGCCGTGACTACCCCAAGCCCGCCTTCCATAGGCCAGGGGCTGGCGACTAGCACCAAGGCGTAAATCCCAGTAAAAAGGGAAGGCATTGCCTTTGAAAAGTAACAAACACCACAGAGTAAGCAAGCGGAAAGTAAACACTAAACAAAGCAGAGTACAACTGAAAGTGAGGAAAAGTAAATGGGCCAGTATACAAACCCAAACTGAAAGTAAAGTACAACTCGAAAGGGAAAACAACAACTGAAAAGTAAAAGCCGCTACTCCGAGCTGTCCACTGGAAATCCCACCTGAAGGGTGGGTACAAATAGCTCCTCTGCTCCACGAGTCCCGCCGTCCGCTCCGTGCACGTCCCGCCCAGTGGTCCACCTCCGGGTACCGTCCCGCTCTACAAGCCTCAGCTAAGGTCAACGCTGTCCGTCGTCTGCAACCAACACAACGTAGTGCGGGCGAAGCCCGTGCAGGGGTGAGTATAAGCTACTCAGTAGGGACCCCGAGACCCCTGAAGGTCTCTCAAATCCACAAAGGATAAACCACGAAGAAAAGTATATTCACGAAGTAACAACCGACTCTGCTTAGGTATATGCCCATACATATACCTAAGTCATCAATTAAATTACGCTCCAACCTCCGAGCCCAAGTACAACTCATTCCACGCAGGAAAGTATACGTATTCCACATAGGAAAGCAAAACATAATCCACGCAGGATTGCACAACATAATCCACACAGGAAAGCAACAGGATTCAGCTCACACAGGTATACTTCTTCAAGAACGATAAAGATGATCACTGATCCATCTAAGTCGTCGGACCCACGAAGGATCGATAGGTAACTAACCCCCGCAGAAGACCCACACAGGATCGGGCTCACACAGAACCTGTAGGCACTGGCTCACACAGAACCGCTGAGCGCAAGGACCCACACAGGATCGGGCCCACACAGGACCTGTAGCACTGATCCACGTAGGATCGCTGAGTGCTGTAGTCGTCATCGTCGAATCCACACAGGATCTCTGTACTGTCGTCGTCGAATCTACACAGGATCTCTGTACTGTCGTCGTCGCAGTCACAGTAGCAGTCGTAGCAGTAGAACAGTCGCAGCCAGCACTAGGGTTCCCGCACACAGCAAGCTCATACGGAGGGTCCGCTCCACGAGCCGAGAGTCTGATACATCAACTGTCACGAAGACCGAAGTTGATGTATCCAAAAGTTCCGTATCGTCAACAGGAACTCAACGCAACAGACGGCGCGTCGATCGGACGCCCGGTCTGAGAGTTATTGGCATTTTCGTCTCCGGGGCCCGGTTGGTTTTTAAGGCTAAACCAACCCGACCGTACTCCACCTGCGTCCAAACCTCGGGCGGAGTATGCCAAAAGATCCGTCTCACTAAGAGGAACACTACACGACTGACGGCACGTCAATCGGACGTCCGTAGCTCAAGATATGAGCGTTTCCGCTCCGAAGGCCCGGTTGGTTTCGTGAACGAACTAACCCGGCCGAACTCAAAGTAATCCGAAACCTTGAGTGCGATATACCGAAACGACCGTCTCGATCCAAGGATCGCGTTGCCGTAGACGGTTCGTCATTCGGAGGTCCGAGGCTCAAGTTATGAGCCAAAAACCAAAACTGGTCCGAAACGGGGGGGTCCGGGTCCGGGCCGACCCGGCCCGACCCCCCCCCCCCCTGGGCGGCGCGGCGGCGCGGCGGGCGGCGGCGGCCTGGCGCCGCGAGGTGGCGGCACGCGGGGGAATTCAACCCCCGCGGTTTTGACAAGGCGGCGCGGCCTTGTGCCGGCCGGGGGATTAATTCCCCCGGTTTTTAAGTCATCCGGCCGGCCAGCTGGCCGGCCGGTTTTCTCAAACGGGACCGGAATTTCCGGTCCCCTTCTTCGGCTTCCGACGCCGGCGGCCCGGCCGCCGGTCTTCTCTTCCGCCGCGGCCCGGAACCGGCCGCGGTCTCCTCGTCCCGCCGCGGCCCGGAACCGGCCGCGACGTTCGTCATCCGGCGCGGTGCGACGGCACCGCACCCCTTTCGCCGTGCCATGATTCTTTTCAACGCGGCGCGACGGCGTCGCGTTCTTGAAGATTTTTCCTTGACGTAGCGCGACGACGCCGCGTATATTATTTGTACGATCATCCGCGAGGTGCGACGGCACCACGCCACTTGCTTCCACCCGCATGATTAAACATGAACGATGGAGGGGGGTTCGGCCGTGTTCATGCGGTCCGGCCCCCCTCACGTTAAAATAAACAATTCAACTTAAACATTCAAGCATCAAGTTAGACATGCGAGATCCACATTCAAGAAAAAGAATAAATAAATAATGAACCAACATCCCCTACCTCGGGTTTAAGATTCGAAGATTCGTCTACGTTCCGCGGAAGACGGCGTCGCGGAGGTCGGGCGTCGTGGTCGTCGTTCGTCAAATCCGTTGACGAAGAGATATGCCCGAAGAGACACGTCGTTGGCGGATCTTCATTTGCCGACGAAGAAGGTCCGAGGAGGAAGCGGCGTTCTCTCTTGTTGACTCCGAGGACGAAGAAGAGAGGCGTCGTTCTTCGTCGGAGTTTGAGCGTTCTTCGTTCTTCGTCAGAGCTTGAAGATGAAGAGGAAGCTCTCAAAAAGCTCTCAAGGGAATAAACAAACAACCCATAAGCAAATAAGATTACATCTTATTTTATTAACACATAACACAAAAGAATTTCAAAGTTTGAAATTCAAAAAGACTTAACTCCCAAAATTAATTAAGAGTAACTTAAGCCAATAAAGAGGGGGTTAAGGGAACTTGAAAAGTCTAGGGGTTCGTGTGGGCCCCACCACACTTAATCCTCCCAAGGGAGGTTAAGTGGGTGTGGGTCCCACTTCCAACCCCCTTAGGTAGGTTTTTAACAAACTAAAAAAAAAATAAAATTTGTCTTACACAAATTTTATTTAACACAACTGAAAACCCCAAAACTTAACTTTCAACCCGCAACAAACGCAACTCCCGAAAAGGTCTCTTTAAGCGAAAATCGGCGCTGCGAGTTCATCGGTGCCCTCGGATTTCAATTCCGAGCACCGGATCAAAAGTTAGGAATTCCCGCTCGTTCGTTCACTGAACGTACCCGAGCCAAACTTCGGAAATTAATTCCGGGCACTCCGGGCCTCGGAATCAGGTGCCGTCTGATTCCGCGCTCTTGTAAAATTCTAAAGAAAATTAAGAAAAAAATTTCCCTTGAATTTTACGGGTCTTTACACTTAGTATAATTTCTAAATTTCCCTTTCACATTTAATTATTAATTTAAAGTACTTACCTTAGGACGGTCAAGTGGAAATGAAATGGTAATTTCTATTCACCATCACAAGATACAAAAAGAATTTATGATAAGGATTCCTACCATTAGTGTGGTCTATCTTGATTACATCTGAACGATAGGTCAAAAGTGTTAAAACACTAAAAACTCAACTATGGAATATCTTCCAACAAGGGATGTTTGGTGTTGTGGGTGTAACCACCAACAAATAATAACATATACGGAAAGAGAATAATCATATAGTTCTAAAGATTATAATCATGACATATAAATTAAATAAACAGATCCCGATGAAATCGGTGGGCCACACACAATAATTCTAAAATCAATGATCTTGATTGATGAGTTATAGACCTCCCACATTAGTGTTTTTTGATCCTTATGCTCTGATATCAGCCTCCAATTCAACTTAGAATAGAGTATATCAGAGAAAAAGGGAAAACACTCACACCTTGATAAATAGGTTGAGAGTAAGAGAAGAGAAGAGCGACTAAAAATGACTCAAGTACTTACTTTTTCTCATCCAACATGATGAATGTAATCCTTATCAGATCCTAGATGAATTAGATCTTTCTATACCTACCTTAATATTTAAAAGATATCCAAAAGGGAAGAAACATAGGTCAATCTCGCATAAAATAATATTAGGAGGAAGGAGGAGGCATAATTAGATCATTAAATGCAACATAGTAAAATTACCAAATATTTAGCTTGTGCATGGTTTGTCCAAACAGTTTGAAAAATAGAGCACAAACCATGCATGGGTACCTAGGGAAGAATGGAACTCACATGTTTAGGCCTCATGGTTAGGTAAACCGTGTGATAACCTTGCATTAATGCTCTTTCCAAAAACATGCCACTCACACGGTTTTCTCTAACCGTGCTATATTCCCGTACAGTTTACTATAAACCGTGCACCAAGCCTATTTTCCCAAAAATGTTGGGTTCTGGGGTCTCACTAAACCCTAAAAACCTTTAAGACCTTCACTAACTCATTAGGAATCCCAGATAGGTCCAAAATAATTAATTAGACTAAAATTTAAAGGATCCATACCTAAGTGGAAAACCAGGTTCTTATATTCTTCCCCCTTAAAATAACTCATCCTCTACTTCACCTTATAAGTGTGTAAAAACACTTTCGGAGAAAAATTATGGACACTGAGCACGTATTTCGGCCTCCTGCTCCCATGTATCATCCTGCACTTGGCCATTCTTCCATATCACCCATACTAGGGTGACATACCAAACTAAATGAACCTTCTTGCTCCGATCGATGATGCCTACTAGATAATCCTCAAAGGTATCGTCAACATCTAACTCCTCTTCCTTAGGATCAAAGGTGTGAGATGGGTCAAAATGATACTAGAGAAGCTATGAAACATTGAAGACATTGTGC
Source organism: Viscum album (assembly GCA_963277665.1). Classification (NCBI taxonomy): domain Eukaryota; kingdom Viridiplantae; phylum Streptophyta; class Magnoliopsida; order Santalales; family Viscaceae; genus Viscum; species Viscum album. The sequence continues at coordinate 283,338,404 of OY728165.1, forward strand.
ATTGTGCAGTACCTCAGTGGTAGTAGCAACTGAAAGTCTACCGACCCAACTCTCTATAGGATCTCAAATGGACCTACGTAATGAGGAGACATTGTCCCTTCATTATGTGACCATCTATGATCTATCCTGGGAAATACCTGAAGGGAAACACGATCCCAGAACTAGAATTCTAGAGGTTTTCAATGGTGATCAACATATAATTTTTACCTAGACTGGGTAGTAGTCATATGCTTTCTGATCAGCTAAACCTACTCCTAAGTCTCCTAAATGAGATGAGGACATAGTAGGGATACCTCACCTACCTCTAGATATCACAAGGGTGAACGAAACGACCTACCATATAAGGACTCAAAAAGATCCATATGAATTTTCACAAGAAATATATTATTATAGGGAAACTCAATTGGAGGGATATGATTCTCCCATGAACCTTCTAAATCAAGGACACATGCTTGAAGCATAACCTCTAGAACCTATATCATCCATTTCAATTTTCCATCGGTCTAAGAATTAATAGATGTACATATAGAAACCTATATTCCCATATCTTTCTGCAATACTTTCTAGACATGTGATGTTAAATGAGAATCCTTGTCTGAAGTGATAATAAGAGGGACCCCATGGAGTCATATGATCTCAAAAACATTTAATCTTCCCAACTCCCCAATTAAGAAAGTCACCCGAATAGGGATTAAGTGGGATACTTTATTCAGTCAATAAATTAAAACCCATAAAACGTATCTACCTCTAGGAGACATTGGTAAACTGAATGAAAAGTCTAGAGCAACATCTTCCCATTTTCATTCTAGGACTAGAAGTGGCAGTATCATCCCCATAGGAATATGGTGCCCCACCTTCACCTACTAAGAGGTGGAAGACCTATTGATAAATCCTTCTAGGTGTTGTTTCATCCTAGGTCACCAATACTGGAATTTCAGGTCTTGAAACATTTTTGAGATACTTGTATGAACTTTACACTGAGAGGCCTGGGACTCTTTAATCAACTCCTCTCTCATATCTGCAGGGACCCAGACATGTCTATGAATATGTAGGATGTCATCTCTATCTATAAACAAATATGGAGGCAGTTTATGTCCTAATATACTCTCATGGAGTACCAAGCCTTCAGGATCTGAAAATTCTCTAGCCTTCATCTTCTCAAAGAGGGAATAGGTAAATACCAAAGATGAGAGAAAAGACTGATCATGTCAATCATGAAACTATTGATGTAGCTCAAAAAAGAGGGCCATTAACATCCATTCATCACTGGCTTCCTGTACGACCTATGTTTGAGTTTTTAGACTCAGCTCTTCTGTAACTACATGTAATGCCCCAGCCCCAGTAACCCAGAGTCGGTGCATTATTACATAACATTGGCATGATCACAAGAGATCAAATCCCGAAAGACTGATCAGTTTAGTAGCCTTGGAAGTACCAGATACATAAATAAGTTTTACATTACATCATGAAATAAAAAAACATTGTGTCCCCTTTTTAATACACTAATATCTTTTAGACTATCCCTATAGGTCAATCATAATATACTTTTTCACATCCTGGAAAAAATAAAACATAGAAAGGGGTGAGATCAGGTGCTAAGTAAGGATAAAAATATAGAGGAAACTTTCATAAATAAGCATAACCATTTAATGAAATGTATAAGACTAAAACAGAAGCCTTTTAAACTTAAACTTCAGCATAATTTGGAAAATATAAATCAAATGATTCCATTTACTTATTCACATGGATATTCTACTAGTTGAACAATCACATGTAATATCAATAGACAATTTTATAATTATGGAATGCATAATTCCGGACATCATAAGCACATATTCAAGGCCTCATGCCATGACTACAAAGAATATTTTGTCAAGGACTTTTTCCAAGACACTAGTTTTTCTCATGAGACCTACCGATGACTTGAGGTGCTAAAGAGGGCTCCACCCTTCACTTACTAAGTCTAATTCATTCCTCATATGAAAAGGTTGAAACATAACATAAACATTTATATTAAAACTAGCATAAAAATTTAACTATAAACCATGAATGGTATAAAAATAACACATCCACAGTCCAACATATCACAAAACCTTCAATAAAATATTAAAGATTTTATCATAATAAATCCACTTCAAACAAGTGTAAAATCCATCAGAGGATGTTGATATAGATGAAATCAAAACTATTTGAGAGAAATATATATTTCTATTTTGAAATAATTTAAAATTCACATAATTATAAAAGAAAACATTTATTTTGAAAATATTCTTATAATCTTGTATGGGAAGCTTCAATGATGTTATAACGGTGTAAAATAGCTGCACTCACTGTATAGTTTAAAAAAACATTATTTCCTTAATTTTGTCAAAAATGTTGTAAAGGACCTTGTTTGAAAAATGATAGAAATATTACTTTATAAAAATTCTATAAAAATTCATACAAGGGTATAAATTACTTTAACCCATAGTCTAGAAAATAGTAAAAATGTTCTGAAATATATTTTTAAGAAACATGGATGTGGATGATAAAGAGGTCCCAATAGATACTCACGTATAAACAACCTCAGATAATGAAGAGATTATAGAATTAACCCTTACCTTAATCTTTTCCATGATAGTGGGTATGTTAACCTTATGTATAATAGCTAAACCATTTTTATTTAATTATTCAAGAACCACATACATAAATATGATATCATATATGATCTTATAATATTTCCTTGTTAAAAATATTTCAGTAGTATCATTGTTTCGGGTGTCAACTGATTCATTTTCCTTTATATGTTTTGTTACATAAATTATGTTTGATATGAATAGGATGTATTTGATTTATATCCAGAATGATATTATGTTCTTAAAAATTATTTTTAATCATAAAATGAAAATTATTCTTTAATGGATAAGATGGGGAATGAATTTCATCACGTTCACGGAGATGGTAATCCGTACGTGCGCACGAGCGACAATATCATTCTATTGATGGTGAAATAATTTTTAATTGGATGGTATATCATACATAAAGAATACTTAAGATGCTATATTTATTATTTACATCCATTATACTCATTATTATACCCATCCAAATAATTAATGTTTTAATAACAAACTACACCACGACGTGGAGACGATAATCCACACGTACGCACATATGGTGACTTTCCATTCATAGGATGGATAGAATAATAAATATAGTGGTAGGATATTAATAATAGAATCACAATATGTAAAAGGTATTGGATTTATTATTTTGGTATGGAAACAACAAAGAAATAGGAAGTGTAAGAAGAAAATAACATTGAAAGAGGTGGTGAAATTATTACCTCTTTTTCGGGTGTTTTCTTTTGAGTTGATAGAAAGGGATCCTTAGGTTGGATTTATGATCAATATAAGGCCTATAGGTATATTTGAGGGTAGTTTTGAGGATATTTTATCAGGGTTTGGATGAGTCAAATGGCTTTGGAGGTGTGATTTTGAGAGAAGGGGAAATACCCTTTTATAATAGAGGTGACAGTCACTTTAGGAAAAACCATAAATATTATTTTATTATACAATAATATTCAGTTTATAATGGCTCCAAAATGATTTATTTCGAGGATAAGGTGAGTATGGGTCGAAAACCTCTCAACCAATAAGTTTTAGATAGGTTTTGGTCACCATATAAACCTTATCTTTTAGATTTAACTCTTATTTATGTAGTTTAACTTTTACCATGTATTCTTTTATTATTATAATAAATGATGAATAAACATACTTTAAAAATAAAATAGGACCCCAAGTGGTTAATTATTTATATATATAACCTTATATAATTCCTTTGGCCAAACCTTATATTTTTAGGAATATTATATCAATTAATAATACAGTATTTGTTTTAAAAACTCATTTATGTCAATTTTTTACATTATTTAGTAATTAATTTTTGTTAAATTCCTAACAAAATGATTACTTAGAAAAAATTAATTTAATCAACCCTAAAATGTTATATTAACCTGTAAAATTCATATAATTCATCAAAAGTTTCAATTTACATTTATTTATATATTTATAATATCAATTATTTTAATCTTTCATTAATAAGGTAATTAATGCATCATCATTGTGTCATAACTAAATTAAATTATTTAATGTCTAAAAATTATAAATAAAATACCATTATTTAGAAAATATTTTAATCTTTCTAATGATTATTTATAGTAGAATTTATTTTATGTGTAACACTATATTAAAATTTGTTTAGTTATTAAACTTTGAATTTACGACTTATAACTCTTTTTTAAATAAAATGATAATAAATGTCCTAATCTAATCCAAGTAGACTAAAAGGATAATATTTTATTCCTAAGGTTGGTTTTGGTCTAAATATCAAATAGAATTAGGATATGTGTTAGGATAATTATAATATCATTTTTACTTTTAATTACCCTATTTACTTTAAACCATGGTAAATAAAAGACAAAAGTTACTATTCACAAAAATTATTTTAATCATATTGTACCAAATTTTACTTACAGATGTCAACCGTGTTTCTTGAATTTTTGAAATTCAATTCACAGAAGCAGTAAAATTACATTTTATACAAATTTTCTAATGTGCCTAGAAGGTGGGTAAAAGAGAGTAAAATGTTTAATAAAATTTTATACATAAAATTTTATTATAAAAATGACTACAAAGAATTACATTGAACTAATATAGGTATTATGTATCTATTTTGACTTAAAATTAATTTAAATAAAATAAATAATTATTTAAATAAAAATTTGGTTTTAAATAATAACGTAGTGTTTTTCACTATTAATCAAAAATTGAAAGTTTTCAGAAAAATACCAAAAATTCACCCTAAGATAAATTTGATATTACACATCCAAAAATGAATTCCATTTTAGAAAAATAAAATTTATAAAGCTTCAAAAAGTGGGCATTACTATTCATAATGGCTAGTTTTATTGGTCGTGGTGTGCTAGAACTCGAAGTTGTGTATAACGCATGCTATTGTATTATTTAAAGGGAAACATACTGTGAAATCTTGGGGTGTTACATTCTCCACTCCTTCAAATAATTTCCTCTAAATTTCTACAATACTACTGCACAAAAAGATTTAGGTGGGTTCTCATCATAAGTTCCTCGGGTTCCCACGTTGTCTCTTCCATCTTATGGTTTCTCTATAGAAATTTTACCAGATGAGTCGTTCGGTTTGTCAACACTTGTTCTATAGTATCAAAAAACATGACAGGATATTCATAATAAGACAAACCAGGTTCCAGTTCTATTTATTCATAGGTGAGTACATGCATTGGGTCTGGCATGTTTTTTCTCAACAGTGATAGGTGGAACACATCATGAACTTTGGAGAGACTTGGTGGCTTTTCCAAATGATAAGAAGCAACTAAAATTTGTTCAAGAATTTCTAATGGTCCGATATACCTGGGACTTAATTTACCCTTTACCAAAATGTATAACACCCTTTCATGGAGATACCTTCAGGAAAACACGATCTCCTACTTGAAATTATTAATCCTTCTGTCGGTTATCTCCATATCTCTTTTTCCTACTTTGAGCTTCTTTGATATGAGTTTGGATAAACTTAACCTTTTCCATTGTTTCCTCAACAAGTTCTGGGCCTAGGAGTTTTCTTTCATCAACATCATCCCAACAAGTTGGCGTGTGACATCTCTTTCCATATAACACTTCATATGGTGCCATCTGAATACTTGAATGGAAGCTATTGTTATAGGAAACTTCTAATAGAGGGAAATAAGGATCCCACATACCTTGAAAGTCAAGTGAGAAAGATCTCAACATTCCTTCTAAGGTTTGAATAGTCTGTTCTGATTGTCCATCAGTTTGAGGGTGGTAGGCAGTGCTCAGATGAAGTTCAGTATCCAGGGCCTTCTGAAGACTTTTCCAGAATCTTGGTGTAAAATGGTGATCACGATAAAAAACAATCGATAAGGGTACTCCACGAAGTATTAAAACTTCATTAATATATAGTCTTACTAAACGTTTATGTTGTATATCTTCTCTTATAGTATGAAAATATGCCGACTTAGTAAGATGACCAATAATGACCCATATTGCATCATTCCTTCTAGGAGTCTTTGGTATCCCCAGGAAAAAGTACATCATAATATCATCCCATTTCCACTTAGGTATGGGAAGAGGTTTCATGACTCCTCCATGATGTTGTCTTATAGTATTAACCTATTGACAAACCACACATATTGAAAAATAATCAGCAATCTACCTTTTTCATATTGTACCACAAAAAATGTTCCTTCAAATTTCTATACATCTTAGTGATACTAGGGTGTATAGAGAAATTGGAGCTATGAGCATCATCAAAAAATTATCTTTTTAGATCAGGTATGTTAGGAACACAAAGTCCTTTCCCAAATTTCAAAATCCCATCTTCATATACGAAGTTGATCAATCTCCCATTGTTCACAGCTTTAATTTTCTTATGAAACTCCTGATCATCAGTCTTAGAACTTTTTATCCATTCCAGTAAAGATGTTTTAGAAACTATTTGAAAAAGTATTAATGTTTCACCTTCCATGATTATTACAATATCCATATTTACTTGATCCATGAACATAGGATCCCTTTCAACTCTCATCTTGTTCAAAAATCTATGATTCTTTCTACTTAAAGCATCTTCCACCCTATTTTCCTTCCCCAGATGGTAGTGTATAGTGAAATCAAAATCCTTGAGTAGTTCGAGCCATCTCTTTTGCCTCGTGTTGATTTTTTTGTGAGAAAATATGCTTCAAGATATTTTGATCAGTGAATATCTCACATTTTCACCATAGAGATAGTGTCTCCATATCTTCAAAGCAATGTTTATAGCTACTAACTTAAGATCATGAGTAGGATAGTTTTGTTCATTATTTTTTAGTTTTCGTGATCGATAGGCAATAAATCTATAATTATCCATTAGGACACAACCAAGTCCTTTCTTTGAAGCATCACTATAAATAACAAACCCATCATTCCACAATGGTAGAGTCAAGATAAGAGCATTGACTAATCTTCTCTTCAGTTCTTCAAAAAATTCATAAAATTATTTTTTCCAAACAAATTTAACCCCTTTACATGTGTGATTGGTTAATGGGTTATCCAATCAGAAAAATTCTAGAAGAAATGCCGATAATAACCTTCTAAACCAATAAAACTGCATACCTCAGTTATACTCATCGGTGCTGGCCTTTATTTGATTGCCTTGGTCTTTGAAGGATCAACAAAGATTCCATCCTTAGAGACAATATGGCCAAGAAAAGAAATTTCCGGAAGCCATAATTCACACTTTCTAAACTTACCATATAATTCAATTTCTTCTAAGAGTCTTTAGAATAATGCGCAAGTGATTTTCATAATCTTCTTATCTTTTGGAGTATACCAAGATATCATCAATAAATACCACTAAAAATTCATCAAGATATTCCTTGAAAACACTATTCATAAGATCCATGAAAACAGAGGGTTCATTAGTCTATCTAAAAGGCATTACTGTAAACTCACAATTCCCGTACCTAGTTCAAAATGTTATCTTTGGAATGTCTTCCTTATTCACACACAACTGATAATATCTAGATCAAAGGTCAATCTTTGAAAAATATTTAGCTCTAGAAATTTGATCAAATAAATCATCAATGCGAGGTAAGGGATACTTGTTATATATTTTTATAACATTGATCTCCCTGTAGTCAATGGATAACCTCATTGATCCATCTTTCTTCTTAACAAAAGAACAGGGGATCCCCTTGGAGAAACACCAGGGAAAATAAATCCTTTATTACTCTATTACTCTAGTTGTTTCTTTAGTTCCACTAATTCCACAGTGTCCATTCTATACGGGGTCTTCGATATGGGCCTTAAACCAGGAATTAAATCAATGGAAAACTCAATATCTCATTCTAGAGGATGTCCAGGTAAATCCTCTGGAAACACATTAGCATATTCTTGCACAATAGGTACATCCTCTATTTGAACATTACTTTATTCACCCATAGTTATTTCATTCTATTCCTTATTAATAATTGAATTTAGTTGAGATACTGGGGGTGGATCTAGATAAGAATCATGTAGTGACATTTCTGATCTAAAGATAAGGTACTTTTTATCATCATCGAAAATTGTAACCTCTATCTTCTTACAATAAATTTTCACATCATAGTTTGAAATCCAATCCATACCGAGGATTATATCAAATTTAATCACAGGTATGGCGATGATATTAGCATATAAAGAACATTTATATACCCTAATAATAACTGATTCACAAAACTTTATTGCAATGATACTTCCCTTAAGAGTTTTTACTGACAACTTCCTCGTTAAATAAAATTGGAAATATCTAATTTTCTTAGAAAACTGGGAATATATGAAATAATTCAATGATCCAAAAGAAAATAAAGCATTGGATAAATTTTATTAAACCATTAAATCACCTTCCACCACATCATTCAGAGATTCAACCTCAATAGTAGTGATCACATATGCTTGACCATGCTCCCTTGTCCTTTTTTGAGCTAAGTTTCCTTGGCTCTTTGGACATTAATTTTCATAATTCTCCATTTATCTACAATTTTAGCATTAAACATTGAAAACCTATTTATTTCCCTTACAATAAAGAGCTTTGTGGCTTTTTTCACCACACATGTAATAGACTCCCATTCCTTTCAGGAAAGTACCAGGGTGTTTCTTCCCACATTTACTGTAGGATGGAAACTCAACTTTTCCATTCTTCCCCTTATTTTCATTTCAAATGTGTTAAACATATCTCTTATCCTCTTTATTTTCTTTAAAGTCATAAGACTTAGAGAATTCATTTTTTGTCTTGATAGCACCTCAGACAATATCTTTGTATGCTGAGAAGATTTGTGATAATAATGATCAACAGAGAAATGGTTTTAAACCATAAAATAATATATCAATATTACTCCTTGGGTTATGAATATAATATGTTTCTTTCCTTGATAACCTTGTAATGTTAGACTCTTACTTTGCGACATTCTCATCCTCCTTTTACCTCAGACTCAGAAATCTTCTTTCCATATCCACTCGATGGTCATGAGGATTGTATTTTTTTAGGACAATCCCATTAAACTCACTCCATTACATATTTTATACTTCTTCACCCTCCTTTATTTTTTGAATTGATGAGCACCATTGATCTACATCTCTAGTGAGGCAATAAAATGCCATGACAACGTTTTCCCTTTCACTACTCCCCAAAGCATGAAATATTTTCTCTAAGAAACTTATCCACTGCTTAGCTATAAATGGATTTGTAGTCCCATTGAATGTTGGTGTTTGTTGCCTCATGAAGCAATCTAACATTGATCCTCTACATTCTGGATCATGGTTCTTCATATGGGTAAGGTTATTTTTCATAACCTGAGTGAGTTGTACCAGTATGATGATAAGTTGATCAGAACCATTTGCATCACCAGCTCCACTATAATCATCTTGAGTTTTAGGAAAATCCCTACATGGATTACATGCATTGATACAGTTTCCATTCCTTCCACTAGGATCCATTTCTAAACATTGTAATACACTATATTAGTTTATGAATCACAATACATAATTAAAAAACTTTTAAAACACTTGACATAAATTAAACAGCTTATAGATATATTTCATAATCATAAAAATATTTTCTTTGAGGAGGTATATACTTGTAAATCCTTCATAATGGTTTGAAAAGAAATTTTGAATTATTCTAAGCATATCCCTCAGGAGTGTCATAACCAAGAGTGCAGCAAGGCCCGTTGTTGTGTACCAGGATACCCCGGGTCAAGCCCAAAACTCATTGTCAGATTTTTCACACCTAGGTACATCTGTTCCAGAGCTGCCTCTACCTTCTCGTATCTATATAGGGATGTATTTCTTGAAAAAATCACAAAATCTCTAAATTACTAAAATTCTAGGAAGTTCTTCTATATTAATCTTCAAATTCTATCTTAGGGTAATGTTATCTTATCAAAATGTTTCTTAATATAGATTCCATGGTTTGTAATAAACATCCTCTGATACAAACTGTAATGCCCCAACCCCAGTTACCTAGAGTCGGTGCATTATTACATAACATTGGCATGATCACAAGAGATAAAATCTCGAAATACTGGTCAGTTTAGTATCCATGGAAGTACTAGATACATACATAAGTTTTACATTAAATCATGAAATAAAAAAACAACATTGTGTACCCTTTTTAATACACTCATATCTCATAGACTATCCCTGCAAGTCAGTAATAATATACTTCCTTGTATCCTGGAAAAAATAAAACATAGAAAGGGGTGATCTCAGGTGCTCAGTAAGGATAAAAATATAGCAAAAACTTTCATAAATAAGAACAAACATTTAAGGCAATGTATAAGACTAAAACACAAGCATTTTAAACTTAAAATTAAGCATAATATGGAAAAGATAAATCAAATATCGCCATTTACTTATTCACATGGATATTTCATTAGTTGAATAATCACATAAAATATCAACATCCAATTTCATAATGATATAATACATAATGTTGGACATCATAACCATATAGTCCATGCCTCAGGACAAGACTAAAAATAAGATTTTGGAAAGGCCTTGTGCAATGAAACTAGTTTGTCTCATGAGAACTACCAATTCCTTGAGGATATATAGAGGGCTCCACCCTTCACTTACTAAGTCCAATGCATTCCTCATATTAAAAGGTTGAAACATAACATAAACATTCGTATTAAAACATGCATATGAAATGTTAATACTTTAACCATAAACCATGAACGGTATAAAAATAATACATCCATAGTCAAATATATGACAAAACCTCCAATAAAATATGAAATATATTATCATAATAAATCCATTTCCAACTAGTGTAAAATCCATCAATGGATGTTGACATAAATTAAATCAAAACTATTTGAGAGAAATATATATTTCTATTTTGAAATAATTTAAAAGTAACATAATTTTAAAAGAAAAAATTTATTTTGAAAATATTATTATAAGCTTGTAAGTGAAGCTTCGAAGATGTTATAATGGCAGAAAATAGCCACACTCTCCGTTTAAGTTAAAAAAACAATCTTTCCTTAATTTTGTCGAAAAGGTTGTAAAGGACCCTGTTTGAAAAACGACGGAAAGATTCATTTATAAATTTTTTATAAAAAGTAAAACAAGGGTATAAATGACTTTAACCCATAGTCTAGAAAATAGTAAAAATGTTATGAAATACATTTTTAAGAAACACAAATGTGGATGATAAAAAGGTCCCAGTAGATACTTACATATAAACAACCCCAGATAATGAAGAGATTGAAGAATTAACCCTTAACTTGAACTTTTCCATGATTGAGGGTATATTAAAATCCTATATAATAGTTAAACCATTGTTATTGAATTATTCAAGAACCACATACATAAATATGATATCACATATGATCTTATAATATTTCCTTGTTAAAAATATTTCAGTAGTATCATTGTTTCAGGTGTTAACTGATTCATTTTCCATTATATGTTTTGTTACATAAATCTTGTTTGATATGGATAGGATGTATTTCATTCATATCCAGAATGATATTATTTTCTTGAAATTTTTTTAATCATAAAATGAAAATTATTCTTTGAATTGCTACGATGGGGAATTAATTTCATTGCGTCTGCGGAGATGGTAATCCGTACGTACGCACGAGCGACAATATCATTCTATTGATGGTGAAATTGTATGTAATTGGATGGTATATCATACATAAAAGAGTACTTAAAATTTTATATTTATTATTTACAATCGTTATACTCATTATTATACCCATCCAAATAATGAAGTGTTTGAATAACAAACTACACAACAACGTGGAGATGGTAAGCCATACATACGCACGTATGGTGACTTGTCATTCATAGGATGGATAGAATAATGAATACGGTGGTATGATATTTATAACAAAATCATAGTATGTATAAGGTATTGGAGTTATTATTTTGATATGGAAACAACAAAGAAAGAGGAAGTGGAACAAGAAAAGAACTTTGGAAGAGGTGGTGAAATTATTACCTCCTCTTCAGGTTTTTCCTTTTGAGTTGATAAAAAGGGCTCTTTAGGTTGGATTTATGATCAAAGTAAGGTCTCTAGGTAGATGTGATGGTATTTGTGAAGATATTTGAGTAGGGTTTGGTTGAGCCAAATTGATTTGGATTTGTGATTTTGAGAGAAGGTGAAGTACCCTTTTATAAGAGAGGCGAGGGTCACTTTAGGAAAATATTGAAGTATAATTTTGTTATACAATCATATTCGGTTTATAATGGCTCCAAAATGATTTATTTCGAGGATAAGGTGAGGATGGGTCAAAAAACTCTCAAAAAATAGGTTTTATATAGATTTACGTCACCATATTAACCTTATATTTTAGATTTAACTCTTTGTTAAATAGTTTAACTTTTACCATGTATCCTTGTATTATTATAATAAATGATTAATAGACTTACTATAAAAATCCAAGATAACCACAAGTGGTTAATTATTAATATATCTAATGTTATCTAAGTTTTTAGGTTGAACCTTATATTTTTAGGAATACTATACCAATTAATAATATAGTATTTGTTTTAAAAACTCATTTACGTCAATTTTGACAATATTTAGTAATTGATTTTGTTAAAGTCCTAAATACTTGATTAAATCAAAAAAAATCATTTAATAAACCCTAAAATGTCTTATTAATCTATAAAATTATTTTAATTCATCAAAAGCCAAAATTTACCTATATTTGGATATTTATAATATCAATTATTTTAGTCTTTCATTAATAAGGTAATTAGTACATCATCATTGTGTCATAAATAAATTAAATTATTTAATAGATAAAATTTATAAATAAAATACCATTATGTAGGAAATATTTTTATATTCCTAATTAATATTTATAGTCGAATTTATCTTATGTTTAACCCTATATTAAAAATGGTTTAGTTATTAAACCTTGAATTTAACACATTTAACTCTTCTTTAAATAAAATAATAATATATGTCCTAATATAATAAAAGTGGAACAAAAGGATAATATTTTATTCATAAGGTTGGTTTTGGATGATATAAACTTATCCAATAGAATTAGGACATGTGTTAGGATAATTATAATATCATTTTTACCTTTAATTACCCTATTTACTTTTAATCGTGGCAAATTAAAGTCTAATGTTACTATACAAAAAATATTATATTCATCTTACTGAACAAAATTTTACTTACTGATGTCAACCGTGTCTCTCATATTTTTTATATTCAATTCATATAAGAGGTAAAATTACTTTTTATGCAAATTTACTAATGTGCCTAGAAGGTGGGTAAAAGACAGTAAAAAGCTCAATAAAATTTTATACATCTAATTTTATTATAAAAATGAATACAATGAATTAAATTGAACTAATATAGGTATTTTGTACCTATTTTGACTTAAAATGAATTTAAATAAATTAAATAATAATTTAAATAAAAAGTTGGTTTTAAATAATAACGTAGTGTTTTTCACTATTCATCAGAATTTGAAAGTTTTCAAAAAAATACCAAAAAATCACCCTAAGATAAATTTGATATTATGAACCCAAAAATAAAGTCCAATTTGAAAAATAAAATTTATAAAATTTCAAAAAGTGGGTATTACTATTCATGACAGCTAGTTTGATTGGTCGTGGTGTGCAAGAACTCGAAGTTACGTACAACACAAGCTATTGTATTATTTAATGGAAAATGTACCATGGAAGCTTGGGGTGTTATACTAAATTTCCATTCCCATGCGTATAGGAATGATCAAAATTATAGGATTGTTAATATTCATCCCATATTCACTGTATGAGGTTCAATTCAAACTGTGAAAATATATATTTGAGGATCTTGTGGTCCATTTACACCACAAAGCACTCACATAGCAGATAGTGAATCCAAAAACGCAAGTCATGGATAAATCCGCTAGCTCAAGGTCATGAATTAAGTAATCTCTCTCATGAGGCCTCAAATACTGATATATATATGCAACAACTCTATCTTCATGCGTTAGCAATTCTCCTAGGCTAATACATGATGCGTCACAGAAGATGGTATAACCTAAACCTGTCTCTAGAAGAATTAGAATAGGAGCTAAGAAAAGCCACTCTTTCAAATCCTAAAAAGATTCATTGCATGCTTATGAATGAAGAAACCTCACAACCTTCTTTGTAACCATATTTAGAGGTGAAACAAGGTGTGAGAAATCATGTTTGAAATTCTTGCAATATTCAGTCCACCCTAAGAAACTCCGCAAATCAAACACATTGTTGGGTTGCTCCCAAGAAACTACAACACTGACCTTTTGTAGGTCAATGGATATACCTTATTCTTAGATAATATGACACATGATGTGAACTTTATCAATCCAAAAGTGACACTTATTAATCTTTTTATAAAGATGATAGTATCTTAGTGCACTCAAAATGATATCAAGGTGTTTGGAATGGTCACTATAAGTATGAGAATACACCAAGATGTATTCCAAAAAGACCAAAAAAAGAGTCAAGATATGGATGAAAAAACTTATTCATTTGAGCTATGAAAACAGTAGGAACTTTCAAAAGACCGAATTACATAATAAGATCCTCTTACAGACTATACCTGCTATTAAAAGCTATATATGGTATATATGATGGCCTGACTTATACCTGAAGATAACCTAATTTCAGGTCAATCATAGAGAAGAACCTAGCTCCCTAGAGCTGGTCGAAGAGATCATTTATTCGAGGTAGTGGATATCAGTTCTTGTCTGTAAGCTTGATCGAACTTCTACAATCCACATATAGATGTAATGTTCCATCTGACTTCTCGGAAAAAAGCATGTGTGAACCCTAAGAGGATGTATGTGTCCATATAAATACTTTGGGCTCTAAATCATCTAACTACCACTTGAGCGCCTGAAGCTCTATAGGTACCATCCTATACGGAGGAATGGACGCTGGAGTTTCTCCTAGAACAATATAAATAGTAAAATATACCTCTCTTTTAAGAGGTAATCTAGACAAATCATCTAGAAAGTCATCCCTAAAATGATCCTCTACTGGAGGGAAATTATCTTTTCATAAAATATGATCCTCCATGAAGAGTTTTTCAATATGGGTGGTCACTACACCTAGACCATGATGCTCTGGTCCCAATATACTATCCTGGACATCCCAATCACCCTTATGTAGATAACTTCTTCCCTATGATGATGTAAACAATACCATGTGGTGATATCAGTCTACAATATCATGATACTGAACCAACCAACCAATCCATATAATGTCATTGAAGCCTATCATTTGAAGAACAAAGAGGTTTCATAAGAAAGGGTTACTGCCTAACTCATGGGGAATGTCCCTACATTGGCATATATCCTCTGTTCATACCCCTAAAAACTTATCTAGGGTTATTCAACTATAGTAATACTATATATACAGTCCGATACTTTCCATGATAGATATAAAGATAAAAGATTTCAAAGCACCTATATCTAATAAAGGATATACTATAGTAGATTCTATAAGAATAGTACATCACACTATATATGGTCCCGTAGCCTGATCCTTAGGTATCAGCTGTAGCACATGAAATTGAACATATCCATGGCCCTATGCGACAGATGGACCACCACGATTATAACTGCTATGTAGGTGTTGCTGGTGACCAGGAGTCTAAATTCCATTACCATGATCTCTTTTTAGGCCAGTCTTTCTGAAGATATTCCATCTCCCTACCTTATTTGGTGAAAACTAAACCACTCCTGATGGTGGAGCTGTTGCAGATCCTTTTTTACTTGATACCTGTGGAAAGCTCCTGCAGAAATGCTAAATATTCCTCATATATCTGTAAGCCCAACAATCCATTGGGTTACTTTCACAATGAGTCTTTATGTTCCCCCATCATCCACACTGATGAAACACATTGGATATATCGTAACAGGAACTCTGGTTTTCACTTCCCTGATGAGAAACTTCAATGGAACGCTTCATGGAACCAGAAGAACTACTGACCTGATATAGAACTGGTCCCCTAGGCCTGGTACTGTTGTTGTCCCTCGGGTTACACTCAGTGATAAGATCCTGATTATCTATTATAGAAAACATAGGTTAGTGAAATACATTAACCAACATACAGATGGCATAATGGAGACCAGCTTCGAAATGTCTATAATGTGAAATCTCATCACCAACTAGAAGTAGTACAAAGAACTGCAACTCCATGAAGCGTGTTGAACACTCTTTGAATGACATAGAACCCTGTTTCAGATGAATTAACTCTATGGATCTATTAGCTCTCAATGTTTGAGGAATGAACTAATCCTAAAAGGCAATCTAGAAAATAACCCATAACATGCCTTGATGACAACCAACCTGGGTAATCACATCCCACTAGCGCTTGGACAAATCCCAAAGCATGTATGTGGAAAGTTTGACCCCCTTCTCTAGAGGTGTATCTATATGATCAAAGATATACAGGGTGGATTCTAACCAAGGCTCAACTACCTATGGAACTCCATCCCCTGAAAAGGTAGAAGGATGATACTACTAGAACTCATGAGTAAGATCAGCTGTCGTAAGTTAAAGCTATGGAGCACCATGCATGTACTGTGTCAAACATAGGAAACTATGAAGAAATTGGGAACCAGTAACCAGATTAGGTATATTAGGTGGTTAATTGAGTGGAACTCATGGATTTTAGAATAGTAGATCAGGGCCCACCATGTCTGGAGTGTGGTCATCACCATCCTCCTTGCATACGAAACAAGGACGTCGTGGCAGCATTGGTCTAGAAATGCCAAGAACACACCTTAGAACAATCTTAAGTTGAAAGATTGCATCACTAGTGGAAGATGAAAGTGAGAAAACTCCCTACACAAGGAATACTACCCAAAATACATGCTTATATGACCATGTATCAGTAAGTTCTCAAGTATATGTTTCATTTCATTTTACAATTAATTACCAGATTCACTACTTTACCTTTCATAAATATGACAAGGTGGGACAAGGGTGTGCGACCAATTCATTTTAGATATCACGATTCAATTTATAATGGATATCCATTCCTAGTGAATCTGTTTCCATACACCTTATCACTAGAAATGACACCCATTTATTTATAGGATAATGTATCGACTCGGTAAATCACTCATTCCAACCCATGAGGGCCCATACACCTTATGAATTTAAAAAATAAGTCACTCAATCACAACCATGTGTAATACAACCATAATATAACTATCACAACATCAATCAACAATCTCAGGCATATCAAGCAAAACAAAATAGCAAAACACACCTATATGGCATGGAAATATACATGAAATGTGAATCCTAGGTGCCTAATATGATGCATGTAATGATGATCCTTTCCCTTATATCATCAAAACAAGGATTAAATAAATCCTTAATTAGGATAATAGTAACCAAAAAATCCACACAGAACATGCCTCACCCAATGGTGAAATAATGACAACTTTAATAGGAAAAACATAACATCCATTACATTTTGGGTAACTTGTATTTTACCCCAAACCTAGGTTCACGATGCCTGAGCATGTGTTATGACCAAGTCCCAAGAATTCATAATCTCTAATATATTATCTCAAAATAGTAAAGCATGAAAAAACCCCTTTGATACCACATTGTGATGTTCTAGACTCAGATGCCACTTAATAGGTGCTCCGAACCCAGTGGGCCACAGGGCCTCAACCCCATCTCCCCAAATGCCAGAGGCTGCCGACTAGTAGAAAGGGCCTAGGATGTGTCCATGGGGAGACTATTCCATCATTACCAAAGAGTAGCATAAAAAATTAATATAAACAGAGGTAAATAGTGGAATCAATACCTATAAACAAAAGGCATAATGGAAAATAGATACAATAGTAACAATAAATGTAATAATTGGAATGAAATAAAAGCATAAAACAACTAATGATGATATGTAATGTCACTTGAAAACAGGAAAACATGGATATAAGAGAGTAGAAATAACATGTTCTAAAAAATTATAAAGGAAATCAAAAAACTATCCTAAGCATCCTGAGCTCTGGTTCGGTCATATACCATCAAGATCCATCCAAAATAGTAAGCAATCAAGTGTTAAAAGCCATATTATTCCCTTTATCAACACCTACATTGATGTAGTCTACATTAATTACCAAAAAGTGCCCAGAGAGGGTGTGGGGTAAATCTCAGTGGGACACACCAACAATTTATATAACATCCATCCCATGTAATGGAAATATAACAGTGTGAAAGCAAGCATATATAATGTAATGCAGAACAATGTAACTAAATACCCAAGTACCAACTTCATCCCTTGGATGGAGTCTGAATGTATCAGTATATTAATTGATTGTTACACATTTACAAATAAGTCACATGTTAACAATAGTGAAGGTTCAAAGTTATGACAAGGAAACCTTCAATGACATTAAATAATGAAGGTCCAATGTAATAAATAAGGAAACATAGAACTCAAGGGTTTCCAACTCAGTAATAACTATAGTTTGGCTAAAGGTAAGATTATAATACAAGGAGAACATTCCAAGGCATTACATAATAAAATTCCCATCAAATCCAAGGTGATCCTCGAAGGTAAAATGAGGCTAAGAAATGACTGGGCCCTATGAGATTTAACCATGGCACCTACTTGTCAATGTTGGATCCAAGGAGTGTATCCAAGGAACCCTTTAATACTATGTGAGGGATCCTATAGTGTCATACCGGGCATCCAATAATAGAAAAGTATCAGGATCATGGTGGGTCTCAACCTAAGAAAGTCGTATCCTTGAATCAGAATGGGGTTCTCGAGTGATCATGGAATTCACCAATAAGAATACATGGAGAGCTTGAGTCATGAAACTTCTAGTTAATTATGAATTCATTTAATATTTCATTTGGTTCAAGCCCTTCCTTTCATTAGTTTTATAATCTCAAGTATCATGAAACCTTTTAATTAAGTCATAATTAATCAATAATTCCATTCAGTGCAATCCTTGCCTTTCATTAGTGTGATAATGTCATGTAGCATGCAACCTTTCATTTAATCCATTTATGAATATTCAATAATCAAGGTTCATTCCTCTAACTTCTATTATCATGGTGAGGGGTTATACAACCATGCAACCTATTAATAATTCACATCTAATCTGGTCAAGTCATATTATTAATATACTTTCCAATTTTCTAATTCTCATTTAATTGTCAATTTGAAGCCCTTACATTAGGTGAGTCCAGTTTAAGTGACATGGTACTTTCCATTCAATATGACATGATATGATAAGAATTTATGATAAATAGGCCTACCATTAGTGTGGTCAATCTTGAGCACATCCGAACAATGACTCAAAAGTGACAAAATACTAAAAACTCAACTATGGAATATCATCCTACATGGAATATTGGGCATTTTGGGTGTAACCAGCAACAACTAATCACATATATCAAAAGATAATATTCCTATGGTTATAATGATTTTAATCATGACATATAAATTCATTAAACGACACCCGATGGAAGTGGTGGGTCCTACAGAACAATTCCAAAATCAATTAACTTTAGGGATGAGTTATAGACCACCCACTATAGGGTTTTACAATAATATCCTATGATTTTAGCCTCTAATTTGTCTTAGAATGGAGTAGATCTGAGAAAAAGGAAAAACAATCACACCTTGATAATTAATTTGAGATCAAGAGAAGATATAAACAACTAAATAGGACTCAAGTACTTACTGTTTCAAATCCAACGTGACGAACGAAAGCCCGATCGGATCTCAGAAAAACGAGATCATTCAATCCCTACCTTAGGCATTCAACGAGATCTTAAAGGGAATAAAAATAGGTTAATACCACATAAACATGGATTAGGAGGAAGGAGGATTCATAATTTGATCATTAAGGAAAAAATAGTAAAATTATATTTTGTCTGTTCACGGTTTGTCCACATTGTTTGAAAAACCGTGCGTAAACAATGAACGAGTACCTGAGGATTAGGTGCACTCACACAGTTAGGCTGTATGGTTAGGTAAATCGTGCACTTACCATGCGATACGACTCTGTCCAAAAACATGCCACCCTCACAGTTTTCTGTAACCATGTGTTATTCCCGCATGGTTTACTATAAACCATGTTCCATGCCTATTTTCCCAAAAATCTTGGTTTTGGGCTCCGAATAATCCGCATAAACTCTTTGGACCTTCACTAACTCATTAGACATCCATGATAGGTCCAAAATAAGGAATGAGACCTAAATTTAAAGGATCAAAAAGTGAGTGAAAAATTGGGCTCATACATCTAATTTCAGGCCCCACTAATCACTGATTGTCTAAAGAATTACTCATATATTGATTGATAGATTTAATTCATGAAAAATATGCCTTATCATCAAATATTTGTATTGAGTAAAGAATAAAATTCATCAATATTTTCTTGGATAAACAAATAAATTTCAATTTAGAACAACATATGTAAAAAATGATATATAGTTTAAGCAATAAACATACCCATGATACATAATATGGATATTAAGGGGAAAATTTA
This sequence comes from Viscum album, assembly GCA_963277665.1. Taxonomy (NCBI): domain Eukaryota; kingdom Viridiplantae; phylum Streptophyta; class Magnoliopsida; order Santalales; family Viscaceae; genus Viscum; species Viscum album. The sequence goes on from OY728165.1 coordinate 283,358,976, forward strand.
ATGTTCAATGATCACAAGAAAGTGAAAACGTAAAGGGAAATTCAATGACTACAAAAATGAATTTAGAAAGTGAATTTTAATACTTTACTTGGTCAAAATTATCATAAAACATACATAGAAATAATAGATATGGTATCAATACAACATATCCTTATTGGAGTATATGTAAAATTAATGTTTTTTGATATTGATGAATAGAAATACCAAAAAACGTTTTTGAAAATATTTTTGAGAAAAATAATCATTTCATTTTTAAAATAACCTTTTATATCTAAAATTTCAAAAAACATTTTGAAAATAATTTTATTTGAATAGAATATTTGAATCTTATAAAGGAGACTATAAAAAATTGAGTGTTCATGATGGCAGAAAATTTCGTAACAGCCCAGTATGTTATCAGAAATATGTCATTCCATTTTTAGTAAAATCCAAATGTGATTCTATTGAAAAAAATGGAGATTCATTTATATTTTTTTAAAAAAAATTATAAATGGGTATAAATTTCCTTAATAAATCATTTGGAAAATGCGAAAAATATTTTTGAAAACATTTTTAGAAAACATAACTTTGGAAGAAAACGGATTTTTGGCCAAATATAGAAATGAAGTAGGGTTTTCATAAATAAATTTTCTTGATTATTTTAAGTAAAAAAGTTTTTAAATGTAACGACCCGAATCCAGAGCCGCTCCACTGGTGCCCCGTACCCGGTTCGCCACATGACCTCAAGCGCGTTTCCCCAAACGCTAGAGGCTGCCGACTAGCAGTGAGGGCCTTGGTGAGTCGGTGGAGAAACTAGGCCCTCATTCGGTAAGGTATACAGCGGAAAACAACAGTAAATAGTGGAAGCAGTAACAACATTCATAACAACAGAAACCAACCAACAGAAGCAATGAATATATATAGAAATGATGACAATAATGGAGTAGGTACAAGTATCTATGGAAAGCAGCAAACACAAAAATGTGCTGGAATACAACTGAAAACAAAGTGAAAGGGAAAACAAAATAAACTCCTCAGCATCACGAGACACGACTCGGTCCCATTCTCTCCAGCTCCATCACAATCAAGAACCTGAAGTAAAAGGGAAATTGCCCTTATCTATACCTACAACAACATAGTCTACTTGGTCCCAAAAGCATGGCCCAAGCAGGGTGTGAGATACAATCCTAGAAGGCAATCACCCAAATATTTGAGCCTAACAGTCAATGAATACAAGGAAAGTAATAAAACAAGAAGCAGTAAACAGGAAAGCACAAGAAGCTACAATCCATAGTTCTAACAAATAAAGTACACAAGTAATCAGCCAGCAAAAAGAAGAAAACAGGTAACCCTCTGGGTATCTCTCATAGCCTAACCCCTATGGTTCAACCTACAAGCACTAACAACCCTCTAGGAGGCACACACAGTCTCACCCCTCTGGTTCAGCTATGAAATTAATAGACTCTCTGGGGAAGCACTCACCGTCAATTCCCCCTACAGTCTTGTATCATGATAAAGGCTCTCTGGGGAAGCACTCATCATCTATTCTCCCTGTGGCCCGCGTCGAGGAACTACAGACTCTCTGAGGAAGCACTCAACGCCAATTCCCCCTGTGGTCTCTCATAATAATTAAAAGACACTCTGGAGAAGCCCTTCCGTCAATTCTCCCTTTGGTCTACTACTCGAGGTTCTCACAGTCCTCAGTGAAACTAAACATACTCAGCGCACGTACATCATCCAAGTAAACCTCAAGAACTACTTGGCTATCAACTAAGGCTCAACAGAAAAACAAGGAAACAGTCCACAATCCTACAACTGGGCATGGCAACTGGCGAAACACCTAATAAGAAAAACAAGCATGGCAATGTAACCTGAGCATAAAATAAATTACTCTACTCACAAGCATCAACCTCTACTGAATCAATCAAGAAAATAAGGAAAAAAGCAGGAAAAAACAGGACACCCCCAATTCCCCATTCAAGGTAATTGGTGGAATTTGCACCAAATATTCATAGACTTTATACGGAAAGGAACAAACCACCTACCTCGATCCTAGGAGATCGATATACGTGAACGACGATGGCAGATTCCCCTTAGAACGATGTAGATCTAAGAAAACACACAAAATACTCAAGATATGATAACTTGGAAACTAGGAGGAATGAAGAAACAATACTCAAGAAGAAGGAAGAGCTCACCGCTGTGATTCCAACGTAATCAACCGCACTCGAATCGGAGAATAGACGAAGAGGCGGAAGCTCGTCGAAGATCCGGCCGTACGGTCGCTCTCGGGCGGACAAAATCTGGAGAAGAACATGAAATCGAGGGTTAGGCGCGACCCCTGTCCTTTTAATGATTAAAATAAAGTACACGTCGTGTACTTTTAGTGTACACGACGTGTAATGGGTCTTTTCCGTACTCCGCCAAAATCAGCCTCCACGTCACCCCTACACACCATGTGTGTGGCCCGGGCACGGCCATCACATGGCTTTGAGCCAGAGAAGAGTACACGGTGTGTACTTCAAAAATGTACAGAAAGTTTATTTTTCTTAAAAACTCCAGAAAAAGGAAAAACATACCTGAAATGAGAATCCAGGTTCTTACAAACTCCCCCCTTAAAGAAATTCGTCCCTGAATTTCCCTAATGAGAAGGAGAAGAAGAAACCCCGAACAGCTCCGACCATTACGATCGTACATCGACCTACCTCTCCTAGGTCTCATCCTGTACTCTCCCGTACTGCCATAGAACTCATACCAGAGGAATAGACCGCCTATGGAGAACCTTCATACTGCGATCGAAAATTCGGATAGGATGCTCCTCAAATGATGCATCCACTGCAAGCTCGCTTCTTTCGGGATGAAAGACGCGAGACAGGTCTGAAAAGTAATGTTGGAGTTGAGAGACGTGGAAGAAGTCATGCATGGACTGATACCTCTTAGGTAGCTGCAACTGATAGGCGACCTGCCCAACTCTCTACAAGACCTCAAACAGCCTGACGTACAGCGATGAAAGCTTACCCTGTCTCCGAATCCTCTTGTGTCCCAACCTCTGTGCGACATGCAGGAACACCTGATCTCCGACCTCAAACTCTATAGGTCGTCTCCACTGATCAGCATAATACTTTTTCCGAGACTTTGTTGTATCCATCCTCTTCCGAATCAACTCTATCTGCTCTGAGGTCTCCTGAACAAGACGAGGTCCCAGCAAAGCTGCCTCTCCTGCCTCCAGCCAGCACAAGGGTGATCGGCATGGACTAACGTACAAATCCTCGTATGGTTCCATCTGAATGGTCACCTAGAAACTATTGTTGTAGGGGAACTCCACCAGAGGAATATGATTCTCCCAAGAACCGTCAAAGTCTAGGATGCAAGCTCGGAGCATATCCTCAAGCACCTGGATCGTGCGCTCGGACTGGCCATCAGTCTGGGGATGGTATGTTGTACTCAAAAGTACATGTGTACCCAAGGCCTTCTGAAGTCCTTTCCAGAACCGGGAAGTAAAGAGCGCATCCCTATCTGAAACAATGGAGTGTGGAACTCCATGCAGACGAACGATCTCCCTAATGTGCAATCATCCCAGATCATCGACACTGAAGGTCTCCATGATCAGCAAGAAGTGAGAAACCTTCGTGAGCCTGTTGACGACAACCCAAAAAACATTGTTCCCTTGAGGCTATCTCGGCAACCCATTCACGAAGTCCATCGCAACGTCGTTCCACTTCCACTCCGGAATGGGTAACTACTGTAAAAGGCCTGCTGGTCACTGATGCTCTGCTTTTAGCTACTGACAAGTAGAACATCTCATGATAAAACCATAAACATCCTTCTTCATACCTAGCCACCATTACTAGCGATGAAGATCCCGATACATCTTGGGGACACCAGGATGAACTTCCAAAACAGAGGAATTAAAGTCCCGCATCAGCTCCTCGCGTATGTCTGCTGGTACCCATACGCATCCCGGGAAACGCAAGATCTTATCCTCACCCACCGTCCATCCAGGAAGAGGGTCCTCTCCTAACATGCTCTCCCGCAGGACTAAGCCTTCTGAGTCTGATAGTTTACTCATCTGTACTTGATCAAGTAGTGTAGAGGTAACAGCTACAGAAGATAGGAAGGTCTATCCCTATCTGTCGTGCAACTCCGGGTGCATCTCAGAGAATAGAGCCATAAGCTGCCACTCACTGCTGGCCTCCTGAACTGCCTGAACCTGAGTTCTCCTGCTCAGCGCATCTTCTACTACGTTTCCCTTCCCCGACGTATAGGCAAGCTCGAAATCAAAAGACTGTAGATACTAGACCCACATGTGCTGCCTCAGATTCAGATCACGCTGAGTGAAGATATACTTGAGACTCTTGTGGTCGATGAGGATCACAAAGTGCTCTCCCAGAAGATAGTGTCTCCAACAACATAGGGAATGGACAACTGCTGCCAACTCCAGATCCTACATTGGGTAGTTCCTCTCATGTGTCCTCAACTACTGAGGCCCATACACAACGACTCCATCTCCCTACATAAGCATAGATCCTAGACCGATACCTGAAGCATCACAATAAATAGTGTAGCTCTTACCTGGCTCTGGAAAGACTAGTATCGGTGCGAACGTCAATCTTCCCTTCAGCTCCTAAAAGGCTGACTCACAAGAATCTGACCATAATAACTTCTCCCCCTTCTTGGTCAGACCTTTCAAAGGTGATGCTAGACGAGAAAAGTCCTGAATGAAGAATTTTTAATATCCAGCCAGCCATAGGAAGCTCCGTACCTCAAAGATGTTCTTTGTCTGGTCCTAGGAAACTACAACTCTCACTTTCTCTGGGTCCACAGATACTCTTTCCTCTAAGATGACGTGACCCAAGAAGTGAATCTAATTCATCCAGAAGTAGCACTTCGTGAGTTTAACATAAATCTGATACTCTATCAGTATACTCATAATGATCTCAAGATGTGTGGCATGATTGTGTCGAGTGTGAGAGTACACCAAGATATTTTCCATTAAGACCATGAAGAAGGAGTCCAAATAAGGATGGAACACTCGGTTCATCAGCGCCATGAAAACTGCAGGTGCGTTCGTGAGACTGAACGACATGACTTTATACTCATATAGACTATAACTACTCTTGAAGGCTATCAGAGGTATATCTGATGGTCTAACGTGAAACTGATGGTAACTGAACCTCAATTCGATCTTCGAGAACACCCGGGCTCCTCGAAGCTGATAGAAAAGGTCATCGATCCTCGGTAAAGGATATCGGTTCTTGACCGTCAACTGGTTCAGCTTCCGATAATCCATACAAAGCCGAAGGGTACCGTTTGCCTTCTTCGGAAATAGGGCAGGAAAACCCCAAGGAGAAGTACTGGGTTGGATGAAACCCGTATCTTGTAGCTCCTCCAACTGTTTCTTGAGCTCCTGCAACTCAGGTGTGGCCATCCTATAGGGAGGAATGGACACCGGTGCCGCTCCTGGAATGAGCTCAATAGAGAAGTCTACCTCACGCTCCGGAGGCAAACCTGAAAAGTCCTTTGGAAAGATGTCCCTGAAGTGATCCACCACTGGAGGAAATTCCAATTGTGGAGTCCCTTGGTTATCCAGATAAAAAATAGCAATCTGGGCTGTCACCCCTCCTAGCCGAAGATGCTCGAGTCCTGCCTGACTCACCCAAACATCCCATTCGACTTTATGAAGAAAGGAATCACTCTCTGGTGAAACGAAACTCACTCTACATCGATAATAGTCGAATACTGCCTGGAAGGGAATCAACTAGTCCATGACGAGGATGACATCATATCCTGTCATCTCTAGGACATAGAGATCCCATGAGAAGTGACACCCTGCAACCTCTAGAGGGAACTCTCTACACTGGCGTACACTAGATGTCCCCGTTCCCAAAGGTGTGTCTAGTGTCAACGAGTCAGCAGAAGAAAAGATGCAGAGCCCAAGGCTCTCCAAGACAACAACAGAGATAAAGCTATGCGTAAAACTAGTATCAAAAAGGGTTGAAGATAAAACTGAGGCTACTAAAATCGTACCTCGGACACTAGAAGGGCAGGGATCCTACTCTTGATAAGTCTGCTCCATGGCAAATGACTGGCCTATACCGCGACCCTGCGCCCCTGGACGACCACTCTAAGATGAACCTCCCTATTGGTGCTGAGGAATTGGTGGCTGAATACCACGACCTCGACCTCCACCTCGGCCCGAACGACCGGAAGAACTACAGTTCCCCGACTAGTGAGAAACTGGTGGTGCTGCTCTTGAATGAGGAGTCATGTAAAAAACTCGGTCACTAGCTACCGGTGAGAAAACCTGGTAGAAACGCTGAAGGTGAACCATCTTGTCGCATGATCGGCACTCCATGGGGTCCCTCTGGCACTAAAACCTCGTGTGCCCTGACCGACCACACTGGTAGCATATCACCTGGCTGCCTGACGATGCATCTCGCTTCCTTGGATCACCGCATGTAGGCTCTCTACGATGCTTCTTTCTATCATCTAAAGGAAAACTATCTCTGGACGCAGAACCGCCCTCGCTTGTAGCTCTAGAGTCTCTGAGATTGCGCTCCGCAATCAGTTCTTGGTTGACGATGGAAGTAATGGAAGTCAGCTGAAAGATGTTCACTAGCGAGCAGATCTCTCGCCTGAGTCCATCCTCAAACTTCCTCGCCAAGAACATCCCACGATGGAAGTAATGAAAGTCAGCTAGAAGATGTCCACCTGCGAGCGGATCTCCCACCTGAGTCCATCCTAAGACAGCAGAAGCAATGAATATATATAGCAATGATGACAATAATGCAGCAGGTACAAGTATCTATGGAAAGTAGCAAACACAACAACCTGCTGGAATACAACTGAAAACAATGTTCAATGGAAAACAAAATAAACTCTTTAGCATTGCGAGCCACGGATCAGTCCCATGCTCTCCAGCTCTAGCGCAATCATGAACCTGAAGTAGAAGGGCGCTTGACCTTATCTATACCTGCAGAAACATTGTCTTCTTGGGCCCAAAAGCATGGACCAAATAGGGTGTGAGACACAATCCCAGTAGGAAATCACCCAAAGATTTGAGCCTAACAGTCAATGAATACAAGGAAAGTAATAAAACAAGAAGCAGTAAATAGGAAAGCACAAGCAGCTACAATCCATAGTTCTAACAAATAAAGTACACAAGTAAGCAGCCAGCAACAAGAAAAAAATAGGTAACCCTCTGGTTAGCTCTCACAGCCTAACCCCTATGGTTCATCCTACAAGTACTAGAAACCCTCTAGGAGGCACACACAGTCTCACCCCTATGGTTCAGATATGAAATTAATAGACTCTCTGGGGAAGCACTTGCCATCAATTCCCCCTATAGTCTCGTATCGTGCTAAAGGCTCTCTGGGGAAGCACTCATCATCTATTCCCCCTGTGGACCACGTCAAGGAACTACAGACTCTATGAGGAAGCACTCAAGGTAAATTTTCCCTGGGGTCTCACATCGTAATTAAAAGACACTCTGGAGAAGCCCTTCTATCAATTATCCCTTTGGTCTACTACTCTAGGTTCTCATAGTCTTGATTGGAACTAAATATGCTCAGCACGTGTACATCATCCAAGTAAACCTCAATAACTAGATGGCTATCAACTAAGGCTCATCAGTAAAACAAGGAAACAGTCCACAATCCTACAACTAGGCATGGCAACTGGAGAAACACCTAATAAGAAAAACAAGCATGGAAAAGAAACCTGAGCACAAAATAAACTACACTACTCACAAGCATCAACCTCTACTAAAGCAATCAAGCAAAGCAGGCAGAAATCAGGCAGAAAGAGGACACCCCCAATTCCCCGTTCAAGGGAATTGGTGGAATTTGCACCAAATATTCACAGACTTTCTATGGAAAGGCACAAACCACCTACCTCGATCATAGTAGATCGATATATGTGAACGAAGATGGAGGATTCCCCTTAGAAGGACGTAGATCTGAGAAAACACACAAAACTCTCAACCTATGATAACATGCAAAACCAGGAGGAACCAAGAAACAAGACTCAAGCAGAAGGGAGAGCTCACCACAGTGATTCCAATACAATAGGCCGCACTCGAATCGGAGAATGGATGAAGAGGCAGAATCTAATCGAAGATCCGGCCATACGGTCGCTCTCGAGCAGAGGGAATCTGGAGAAGAAGATGAAATCAGGGGTTAGGTGCAAGCCCGGTCCGTTTAATGAAAAAAAAGAGAAGTACATGGCGTGTACTTTTAGAGTACACGGAGTGTACTGGGTCTTTTCTGTACTCCACCAAAATCGGCCTCCACGTCACCCCTACACACCGTGTGTGTGGCCCGGGCACAGCCAGCACACGGCTTCGACCCAGAGAAGAGTACACGACGTGTACTAAGAAAGTACACGGTGTGTACTTCGAAAATTTCTAGAAAGATTATTTTTCTTAAAAACTACAGAAAAAGGAAAAACATACCTGAAACGAAAATCTGGGTTCTTACAGTAAAAATATTAATATTTCTTCAAAATATCATTACTAATTATAGGATAATAAAATTAAATGGTTTTCTTAGAAAATTATCAGATAATCTTCAACTGAAATCCAAGAATAAATAATTTCAATTTGAATGAGATTGTGAAATAAATCCATACAAAAATCATATAGTAGAAGTTATAATTAATCACTGATTCGATTATGTGTATAAAATATGAATACAAATTAAATAAGTGGAAACAAAAAATAATATAATTTAAAGTCATTACACACATAATCTTTGAATATAAAAAATGACAAAGAAGCAATATAATTCAATGAAATAAAATTGAGTTATTAAATTCATTACCACTTGGTAACTCTTAAGTTGAAATACACTTGGTTGAAATAATTCAAATTGAAACATAAAATAATAGGAATTATTAATGAATCATGATATTATATATAGAAGGGGCTATACATACACCATATAAATGAAATTATGTTTATAACATTACAATATGCCTCAATGAATAGAAATTGATACGAAGTCCCTTTCCCCATGATTCCGTTTCATTGAACACCATTTAAATTATGATATAAAATTTTTAAACTAGTTATTAACATATTATATAACCATATTAATATTTATAATGTCATATATGATCATTTTTTGACATCTTATCACTCGCTCGTTAATAATATTCCATTATTTTCATTGTTTTGGGTGTTAATTGCATTGTTTTATCAATCTTACTTTGTCATGAATGTTCTGGTTCTTGTTCATATTATGTAGTTCTATAATATCCATAATTATAATCAGGAATATTTTTTTACATTTAAACATTTTTTATACTTTTACTCCCAATCATTAAAGATGGTTTTGAAAAATAAAATATGTTACAATCATGAAGATGCTACGCTGTACATACACATATGTAACATTTCAATTTTTCAATTATCATCTTGAAAAGGAGTTAAATAATAATTATTCTTTTGAGAATGGTCATTATTTCATTAATACTATATTATTTATTCAAATATAATTATATATTCCATACATGTGGTGTGGTGATGAAAAGAGTGTCACATCACATCATGAAGCCGGTAGTCCACACACACACGAATGATGTTATCATCTTTATATAAGTGAAAAAGAGATAAGATAAATGATATATTATATTTTAAGAATGATTAATTTGTCATTAATATCATACTTATGTCATGTATATCACATATATTCATTAAATATATCCTTACTATCTTTACATGTAATTAATTTGTGAAAAACAAGTCCCATCACTTCTGGAGCTAGTGGACCACTGTAGAAACGAATGATATAATCGTTTACCATATGGAATGGAAATTAAAAAAATTTATATATGATATAATTACTGTAGAGGTATAATTATGTTATAAATAATATATATATATATATATATATATATTCTTGATCCATCATCATTTTAAACTGTGAGTGGCGTTGATGAAAAACGTGTCACATCGATTCATGTGGTGGTGGTCCTCCGTACTCACACATGATGTTATCGTTTCCCATTTGAGAGAAGAGGAGATGGATATAAGTCATGACTAATAAAATAAATACATATCATTATATTGAATATACTGGTGTTATTATAAAATCATAAACTAAGAATATTTTAATGAGTTGGAAGAAGAAATAAAAGAAAAATACATAGTCATAAATTTACCTCTTCCTAGACCACCTATTTAGGATTATACCTAAATTATTCCTAGATTGGATTTGACACAAAAAAGTTTCTAGGATGAGGTATGGGATTTTTAATCTAATTGTTCATGTATTGGACCAACCCAAATGGTTTTAAGGTGTGAAGAAGATATGAGATGAGGTTTCCTTTTATAAGTAAGGTGAGTGACACACTTGTAATTTTTTAAAAGAAAAAGGTGTACCCACATTTATCTGTTGAAAAGGGTCCAAAATTGATTATTATAGACCATGATATATTATAAGTTCTAAATATTTCCATAAAATATGTGTTAGATAGGATTTTCAATCAATTTAATCTCGATATTTTTAGTTTAACCCCTAATAAATCATTTTTACTTTAATTATGGTAACTACTTTTTACTGTTTTTACTATTAATTATGGTAAAAAATAAATTTTACCTTATATGATAATATAAATTATTATTATTCTAAATATGGAATCCATTTTTCTAAATTATATTCACATAATTGGAAAATTTAATTTAAAATTAATCCTGAAGATGCGACAAGAAAGCAGGTTTTCAAAGAAAAAAACGTTTATCTAAAGAAGATGATGGGAGCAAGAGTAAAACTGGAAATTTTTGATATGAAAATGGCGATGAGACTCAAATCTCGATATGTTTTTGATTATTTGTTCCCTTCACCCAGAATAGGAGTTTTACTTTGAAGGGAACTCTCGTTCTTAGGTCTTAGTAATTCTCGATGGATCAAGAAAAGAAGGAGTTTATTTTGAGGAAGACCTATCTGGTTCTCAAAACTTGGTGAAGGAAGATGCTTCCAAGATCTCTAAAATCAAAAAGCTTGAGGATGGTAGTTTCTCAGTGGTGGTGGACTTATAGGATCTTCAATAGAAATTCAATATGTGCTTATTATTTCTCCTTGGCTGGGTAATTTTCTAAAAAGGTGATAAACCCCAATCCTATTATGATCTTAAGCATTGTATTTCAATTTGTTGGGGAATTCATTATTGGAAAATTTTCTTGATAAAAAAAGATTATTTTCATCTTTCGTTCCAAAATAATGAGTATCTGTGTATGGTTCGTAGCATGGGTATCCTTTAGTTAAAATCATGGATTTTTAAATTTTTGAATGGGGTTATAATTTTAATCCTCTTACATAGAATCAATCAAATTCTCATGTTTGGGTTAGATTACATGCCTATGTTAGGTTTATTAGCATCATAATATCTTTAATGATATTTCTTCTAATATTTGGACTCAGATCAAGATGAAGAAATATTCAATTGATGGAGAACTTGTTTTTTTCACTAGGATCTTGGTTGATATTAACTTTGCTTCTGGATGTCCTGATTTCAAAAATCTATTTTCCAATAACTATAAGATCGAGGTTAGGATTGACTATGAAAGAATTCCCCCATTAGGTGAACTTTTTATGACCATGGAGAACTCAATTTAAGTCTTTATAGTTGTTCAGATGAATGTCAAGGAAGCCCACAAGCCTAGATATTTGTATAAATTAAAAAAAATCTCAAGAATATAGTTTTGATATCTAGTAAATAGAATGCCCCTAAGGAAGTGGCTAGTAATCATTCCATTCCTCCCATTCCCAAAATTGAACTTAACAAACCCTGGGCTAATGTTGTAGAAGATTAGGGAATTCCTCCTTTGGTGCCCATTTTCCACATCCCTTTGATGTGGATGACTCGATAGATAATGTCGTTTCCTTGTAAATCTCTCAAGATGTTACTACTTTGGTTTATAGTTTACAACTAGTCTTGGAAGAGTAGGATATTGCTACTAATTTTACATAGGAAATTATTTATTTGGTTATTTTTATACATAGTGATATGTCTTCCAATGATCCAAATGTTATTGAAAATCTAGTAGTTCACTCAAACTGTAATAAAGTATAGGATCTGGATCTGTTGAGTTATTTTGTTGCATATCATAAGAAGATTGGGTCCTATGTTAGGTGGATCAGTGCAACTCATCCCACCAGCATATTGACCGATTTGGAACCTCAGGTGAATTATTCATTAAATGAAGACACAATGAGTGTTCTGCATACTAATAACATTTCTTTGGAAATTAGGGACACTTTTGATGAGCATCAGACTCAACAACAGCTGGTTGATGATAAAAAAATCTCAACTAAGGTGTCTTATATTGATAGTATTGATCCTATTATTAATGAAACCCAGGAGTCATTAAATGAAAATGTTTCTATTGATTTCAAGAATAATAAGGGATTGATAACTTCTCAAAATGAGTAGTTTAATGAGCGAAATGAAGCTTTTGACATATGAAATCTGCATAAACCCCCTTATGAGACCCTCAAAAGGTAGTAAGACCTCCAAAGTTGGGTAAAAATATAAGAGGAAATTAAAGTAAGGGGGGTTACCCCCCAAACAAAATCTAAATGAGGATGTTTTTCTATAACTTCCTTGGGATGGAAATAAGGAAACTATCAGTTCTCTTAAACTTAACAACCAAAAACATAGTCCTATTCTTGTTGGTTTATCTAAACCTAAAAGGATCTTCACCTATAAAGCTTCAAGTCTGGAGAATGTGGGATTTCATATACTGAGTACTAATTTTAGTCTATCCAAGATTAATAATTTATGGGTGTTGCATCACTACTCATTAATTGATCATGTTCTAGTTAGTTCCATTAATTATCAATTACTTTTTATTTTTAAATAATGGATACACTTTATTTCTCTCTTTTATTTATGCCCCCAACAGTTATCAAGAACGATCGAATCTTTGAGATGATTTTTACTATTTGAGGTGTTCCATAAATGGTCCTTGGACTATCATGGGTGATTTTAATTATATTTTGACTCCAAATTTATTTTTGGGGTGGTTACTAGTGCAATATCTTCCAAGTAATTTAGGACCTACATTCAAAGTTTTGAGATGATTAAGGTAAATTTATTGGGTTCCAACTTTACTTGGTATAAGAGGCATCTTAATGGTTTGGTGGCTAGAAAAATTGATAGACCATTTATAAATGTGTATTATCTTGATTTTTTTGAATCCATTTACTGCCTTCCTTTATCACAGATTAATTCATATTATCCACCAATCATGGTTCAGGTAACTATAAAGGACTCAAACCCTCCATTTTATTTAATATTAAATAATTCTTTGGATTCTCTCCTAGATTTTAGGCATATTGTACAAGATGTTTGGGGTTCAAAAGGTGAAAGAAGTGATACTTTTTCTGGAATCATTAATCTTAAATTACTCAAGGATAATTTTAATAAATGGAGTAAAGAAAAATTCATCCATACATACAATTATGTTTCTTCTCTTGAGGCCTCTCTACAATACATTCAGGATCATATTACTTATAATGGTTTTCATGATGGTGTTTTGGAGGAAGAATATATCATCTCAAAACTCAAAATATTTCTTAATATGAAGGATGATTTTCAAAGAGATTATTTCAAAGATTATTGGATTAAGGATGATGATATAAAATTGATGTTATGAAACATCCTTAAAAAATCTAGAAACGTCGCCAAGTCATTGTCATTTCTCAAGAATGGGGATTAGATTTTGGAAACTGGAAAGCACTTTCTTTGAATTTTTTTTCTTATTATGTGGATATTTTTAATGGATCATATACAATTTCTAGACCTATAGAGGGTATTATTCCAAATCTGGTTACTCAAGAGGACAATTTGAGGCTTACTTCTCCTCCTTTTGAACTTGAGATTAAGGAGGTGAGTTTTGGTCTCAAGCCTGATTGTTTTCCTAGATTAGAAGGATTTGGAAACTTCTTTTAGATTTATTGGGATATTGTTCATGATGATCTTCGCATGCTATTTATTTATATCTTTAAAAGGTTTTTTCTTCCTAATAAATTAAATGTTCAGTTTCTGGCACTTATCCTAAAAGTGGAGGGTTCCAATGAGGTTAATTTGTTTAGACCTATTGATTTGGTCAATACATCTTTTAAAGTTATCACCAATATAATTTCTAACAGATTGGATTCTATATCTAGCAAGATTATCTCCTCTAATAAATTTTGTTTCATTAAAGGAATGGCAATTCAACATTCCCTTATCACTACCTCTAAATGTATCAATCTACAGAAAATACCCTTTATGGGGGGGGGGGTATTGCTCTCAAAATTGATATAAAAAAGGATTTTGACACGATGTACTGGAGGTTTATTTTTAAGTTTATTATTTAATTTGATTTTGATGACATTTTTTTTAATCAAATTAAAAACATCTTTAGTTTGGATCACATATTTGTGCTTATCAATGGATCTCCTGAGGGATATTTTTCTTGTTAAAGAGGGGTCGGACAGGGTGATTCTTTATCTCTAATTATATTTTCCATTGCAGAATATTACCTCTGCCGACTCATTTATATTATGGATGGTAAGGGAAAGCTGAACTGTATTCAATATGGAAGAGTTATTTATTCTCATACACATATTTTATATCTGGATTATGCAATTATCTTCATTCTTGGAGATAATAGAAATATTATAAACATAAATAATGATATTTTTCATTATGAATAAGTTTCAAGGAAACAAGTTAGTTAGAACAAGTCTTTTGTTTATTTTGGTAAAGGAATATATAATGATATAAAAAACTAATATCATTCATGATTTTTTTATTAATGATGGATTTATTCCTTTTAAATATTTTTGGGTTCCTTGGTTCTGGGGTAGAATGAAAGCTTGTTACTTTTCTATAATTTTCAATCATGTCAGAAGGAAATTTTTCTCTTGGAAAGGAAAAGCTCTTTCAATGGATGGTTGATTCCATTGGGTTAAATCAAGAATCAACTATAACTTTGTTTATTACTTCATGGGGTATAAATGACCCATTTCTCTCATTAAAATAATATTCATTTCTATTAAGAATTTTATTTTGAGTGCTAGTATTTTGGAAAGAAAATTAGCCATTGTTTCTTGGTATTTTTGTTGTAAACCTATTAAGATGGGGGGATCAATATTAAAAATCTCAAATTTTATAATTAGTAACTTCAAGATGATTTTGTTTAGAGAATTTTTAATAGTAATTATAAGGTTCATAATTTTTAAGGTATAGATTATTGAACAAATTTAAGTCTCGTAACTGAAATCACTACGATTCTTTAGTTTTTTATGCTTTCAAGTCAATTTCTTTTTTGGTGGATTCTTAATAAAGATGGTATGTTTCTAAAGTGTATTTTATTAATTTTGTTTCCAAAAAACTGGGATGGTTTTCCTTTAATTGAAAAAATTTATGATGATGATGATAATGTGAATCTGTAAATTTGTATTAAATATCAAGTTAGTGACATTGAATCTATTTCATATCACAGCAAGAATATGGTTCGAAGTTACTTATTCTCCTCGAATGAAGAATTCTGGACTTGGGGAATAGGTGTAATTGGTATTCTCACTTAGAACCTATTTTATAAAAATTTTAGTGGATCTTATTCTAGTATGAAATGGCTTGGAAAGTTCAATAAGAAAATTATATATCCTTTTAGCGTCAACCTTGATTGGAGGATGATTTATTTTAATCTACCAACTAATGAATTTCTAAAAAAATGTGGACTCTCTTTGGGATCAGTTTGTTTTCTTTGTCACCAGCATAAGAAGGATTTAGATAACCATTTCTTGAGTTGTGTTACTGCATCTTCTATGTGTAAATCTATTGTGGATATTTTTGATGGTTGACTTTTTTAATATTCCTCCATTATTTAATTTATTAAGAGTTGGTTGGAGTATCCTCTATCTCCGAAATTATTACTATTTTTTCAATTTTCTACAATGGAACTGATGTAGACACATTAGTATGTGAACAATTTCTGGCTTTACAATTTTGTTTTTTTTTTCATTTCCATACTGATTTGGCATAAATTATTGATACAATAAAGAATGTTTAACCTTCTAAAAAAATAATATTTTCATAGTTCTTTCCATAATCTTTCAGTTCTTAGGTGGATTGGAATCATTGGTAATTTGGTTCCTCCCTCTGGAACCATCGAAGTCCTATAGCATCCTCCTTTTACTCGATGGATTAAAATCAAAACTGATGGATCTTCAAGATGAAATCTAGGTATTTCGAGCTATGGGGATGTCTTTTGAGATTCCCAGGGTGATATCATTAGATGTTTACATGGATCGTGTGGAGTTACTTCTTCTCTTAAAGACAATATGTTTGGTGTTATTATTGCAATTGGGCATGCTAAGTGAAGGGGTTGGAATAAGATTTGGATGGAATGTGACAACACTATTGTGATTTAGGCTATAATAATGAAATATGTTAACGTTCTTTAGAATTTGACTAATAGATAGAGATATTGTTTGTATTTTATTTCTTCCATAAATTATATTTTTACTCACATCTACAAGGAAGCTAATTCTTTGGCAGATGGTATTTCCAACAATGGTGCAGACAGTAAAGAGCCTGCCTGGTCTGAATTTTTTTTGCATTGTTACTCTTTTTTAAAAGGAAAAATGTTGTCATACTATTTTTAGACTATTATTGATTTGATGTTATTTTTTCTAAATAAATAAGTCTATATTTTCTGGGTAGGTTCTCTTCTTATCCAAAAAGGAGAAAATGTTCGAAAGACTATAATGTTTTTATATAAAAATTAAAAATAAAAATGATTCAAAATGTCTAAATTAGATTAATATATATATATATATATATAATATTAAAACAATTTTACTTTCAAAAAATATAAAATATAATTTAAAATTATAAATAATTTAAACAAAAGGCTGTTTTCAATTAAAATTAATTATTTTCACTATTCATAATAAATTGAGACATTTTAAAAAAATACCAAAAATTCACCCTAAGATGATTTTTATATTATGATTTCAAAAATTAATTTTAATTAATCACGTAATTTTTTTAAATTTTGTAAAAATTAAATTTAAACTATTTGCACAAAACACGACTAAACCCTCTTTTAAAAAACATTTTTTTCAGAAAACATTTCTTTTCCTTTGAAAGGATTATTATTTTATTTACAATAAATAGATAACCAAAATTTTTATAATTTAGTTATTACTATTCATATCTGTTAATTTAATGGCTAGGTTATGAAGGTATGTTGTATTATGTTTCATTTAGAACTGAAGTTTCATATTCCAAAACATATCAAAGAGAAAAAAATTAAAGAAATATTTTTTTTGGGTGTTTAAGCTCAATGCTCCATGTAACATACACTATCAAAATAAATGTTCTTATTTTAAAATATCAGGGGGTTACATTCTCCACAACATAAATAAATTATTTCCTTACAACTTAATATTAATCTTAGTAATCAAGGTTTTGGAATTTTTAAATTCCATTGTTGAAAAACCCATGTAATAAAAGGGTTAATAATTAATCGAATTAATAAGAGAGAAAGAGAAATAAAAATTTCACCTGTAATAACTCATAAATAAATTTCTATAATTGAAAAAACTGGTGGAAAGTGAATATATAGACATGGAATAAAAATATAAATAATTATGGTGAGTGATAGAGGTCCTTGATCATAATAATGTGAATGATCAATGGAATGATAAGGACCTAAAAACCATACATATTTGATGATTTGAAATTCTAATTAATGCATCAGATACAATGGTAATATGATAACATTTTTCTTCTAGATCCATTTCCTAGTGTTTAGGAATTACTTTAGCATCTTTATTATGAACATAAAGAGATATACTTACTTTTTATATCTTTCTATTTTCATAATCAAAATTCCATCTTTGGTTTTCTTCTATCAAGTTCAAATTCATCAATAAATCAATGAAAAGAATATCAAAAAATTAATTTTTTATTCCTAAAGCATTAATATTAACTTTTAATGGATCATAATATCTATTAAATAGTGAAAAGTATTTTTTTCTATAAAAAAATATTTTCCAAAACCAATATGGATAGTACATGTTATCGAATATTTTAAATTAATTTATAAAAAAAGCTGTAAACCACTGATTCAACATTAATATTTATCCATCAAATGTTTTAATTAAAAAAAATGAAATATTAACCAAAACATCACAAAGTTCAGTGATAGGCACTAAACCCTTAACGTCCTTTGGTCATGGGTTCAAGCCCCACGACCCTTCTGGATGAAAAAAGATATCCCCCAGCATGGGGGATATTCTTTTTCCAAAAATATAGTAATATAGTTCATATAACATTCCCAAATTGTGATGACCTATAATTACATCAACATTGAGATAAGATAAACCCCAAAGGTTATAAATACCTTTAAACTTATTCCCAAAATAAGTAATGGAATTCTTTCTTAAATGAAATTTTTACTAAAACATATACTAAACCAATGGGCTATATTTCCATAAATATCTCCTAACATATCCTTAATATCAGTAGACTCTAATAACATAAAACCTAAAAATGGATTTTTAAGAATTTGAACATATATTCAATTTTAAACTCATAAACCCATATTGGAATCCATAAATCTTATGTTAATGAATACATATATTCTCCTCAAATTAATATAGTCTTTAGATGATTCATGAATCTTATAAAAAAATACCATTGGTAAAAATAATTCTAATAAGATAATTATAGAATCCCATAAAATTATTCAATCATTTTATTTCAACATAATTCCTTATATAGTATAGGGTTTATTCTTTAGATGAGGTAATTGAATCATATAATTACTATGTTCTCCACATTTAAGACAATAAAATAAAAATGGATCCTTAGGATGATATTTATTTCCTTCAATCATGCTCTTCATTTTTCCTTAGCATTTCATTTCTTTATTCCCTTATTTTCCTCACATAAAGCATTCTCCCAGTGCATTGAGACACATTTATTTGTGTCTCTTTCCACATCTCATACATGATTGAAATAAAACACCTCCTTAATTTATGGTATTCACCAATTGAGCTCTTAGGAAACCTTTTCATTCTCTTCTTTAGGGAGTTTGAGATTTGGCTAAAGTGTAGGTTTCCAATAATATTTATGCATAATTGATTTGGAATTATCACGATATATTTCACTCCTTCCATTATCCCATGGGGTTTCTTATAGTCACTAAAGATTCCATCATATTCAATATACATAATATTCCTTCTATTTCCATCCATTGAATAAAACCAAAAACATACTGTGATAAATAATAATTGTAGCCGTAAAACTATAAAATAATTTATAATATGTTTAAATCATGATAATTTTTTAATCCAAGACACCATAGGTTTAACCAAGGGTATTTATTGTTATCATCTATTCAAATACTTCATAATAGTATGTAAATAAAATGTGAATTATCTTATGAATATCCCTCAGGGGTGTCAAACAAGGTGCATATTATGGCCTATTTTCATGCACCAAGAGATGATCGGGTCAAACCCAATGTTCCCTTAATGAGTTATTACCCTTAGGTACATGTATGAAAAATTCATGTCAACTTGTAGCATTTAGACAAGGATGTATTCCAAGGGAAAACCATAAAATCTATACATTATAATAAAATTAGGATGTTATTATATACATATCCTCAAATATATCATAAGGTTATGATCCCTAATTTATGTTTTCATAAATTTAGTTCCAATGGTTTCTAAAAAAATTAATCTAACACTAAATTTTGAAACCTTATCCAAAATATCCTAGATCTGGTTTCTTCTTTATTAATTTTTCATAAGACAAAATTAATTATATCCTGAAGGTTCTAATAGTTTGTTAGTCTTGGTAAAATAGATACATACATGATTCTTATATTATATTTGAAAACCTAAATAACAATTTTTTTTGTAAATAACATTATCCCCTCTACTATATCCTTACACATTTATTATAATTCACTTCATGGAATCATATAAAAAATAAAAACAATAATTGTGTGCTTAAATTCTCAGTATGTGTTAATTATAATAGAAAACATCATAAATAAATAATGAATAATGAATATTTATTGGGAAATAACTGAACACACAATCCATTTAATAAATAACTTGGTTATTATAATTAGATAAGGTATAATCTATACGAGAAGGTAAATAACTGAAAATACATACCAATTAATCAATAAAATGTGAATGAAATGTATCCAGAGATGGTATCATTATGAAAATATCATGGGTAATAATAACTGAATTCTTAATGAAGGAAATGCTTAATTGTTTAGAATCGTGATGACATACATCACGATACTTCTACCATCAATACCTTTCACAAGTTGGTTTAAAAATATAGGTAGAAATCCATTTAATGATATCTTACAAATTCAACTCATAAGAAAACCGATTCATTGCGGAGTTACATAATTATTGGCCATACCCATCACTGTATTTTAAAATCAATCATAATATATCGAATAATTGATTTGATTTATGAACAATGTGCCTTATCATCAAACATATGTATTGGTTAAATAATATAAATTTATCAATATTCAACTACATAAACTAATAAAATTCATTATTGAACATGAAATGTAAAAAATTATTTATGGTTTAAGTGATAAACATATCCATGATAAATAATATTGATATTTATGGGAAATTTAATATCTAATGATCATAGGAAAGTGAAAACTTCAAGGAAAAGTTGATGAATAAAAAATTTAATCAAGAAAAGTGAATATTATTACCTTTCATGGTCAAAATGATCATTAAAAATCCCTAGAAAGAATACGGATCATATAAATACAACATATTCTTAGTGGTTTATAAATAAAATAAAGGGTTGTTGACATTGATGAAAATAAATACATCTGAAGATATTTATAACATTCTATACGAAAATTACCTCTTCATTTTGAAAATTATCTTTTATAACTATAAGTTCAATTTATTTTTTAAAATAAAATTATTTGAAAATAATGAGTAAAATTTATAAAGGAATTATTAAAACATTTAGTGGTCATGGTTGTAGGAAAATACATACGTGCCGAGTATTTTAAAACAGTGATCAAACAATTGCACTATTACTTCAAAAGTAGTGCCAAAGAGTGGAAACATTGTAGGTAACACAGATTTGATTTTTTTACAGTTAATTGAAAAAATAATTAATAACCATAGGAGAATAAAATTAAATGGGTTTAATATACAATGATCAAATAATTTACTTCAACCAAAATTCAAGAAGAAATAGTCTCTATTATAATGAGATTGTGAAAGAAACCCATACAATGATCACATCGTTGATAATTAATACATGGGTAAATTATGTATATAAACTTTGAATCCACATAAATCAATTTAAAAGACAACATAATATAGTCAAAATTCATAACAAAAGTAAGTTTAATATATTAAAGATGATGATGAAATAATGTAACCCAATGAAAAGAAATTGAGTAATGAAATTTTTTATATCTTGGTAACACTTAATTAAAATCTCCTTGGATGGAATAATTAATATTAAAACTTATAATACCATGAAAATTTAATGAAATATGATATTACATGTAAAATAGAAATTATATACACCATATAAAAGAAATTAGGTTCATAACATTCCAATATGCCTTAGTGAATGGGAATTGAGACAAAGTCCCCTACCACATGCTTCCTTTTGGTTGAACAAGATTTAACCACATATATAGTTGTTTTAAGCTTTTTATTAACTTATTATATAACCATAATATTATTTATAGTAACTTATATGATCATTTTATAACATCTTATCTCCCATTCATTAATAATATTTAATTATTTTCATTGTTTCCTGTGTTAATTGCCTTATTTTCTCATTTGTGATTTCTAATGAAAGTATTAGTTCATGGGAAAATTATATACATAAATCATATAAAAAATTAAAATATAGATATAATTATTATATTTATGAATTATCTATACTTTTAATAAAAATAATTGAAGTTGTTTTTGAAAAATGAATTACATTACTATCATGGAGACAATAGGTCGTACGTACACATGGGTAACATTTCAATTTTTCAATGATCATTATGGAAAAGTGGTAAGTAATATTTTATCATTGAATCATTATAATAATATAAAAATATCATATTATATATTTAAATATACTTATATATTTAATCCATGTGATGTGGTGATGAAAATAAAGTAACATCGCTTCGTGAAGGAGGAAATCCACACATACACAAACGATGTTATAATCTTTCACCAAGTTAAATGATAAGAAAGAAAATTATACCTTATATTTTAATAATAATAAATTTACCATTAGTATCATACTTATTTAATTTATATCACATATATTAATTAACTATATCTGTATTACCTTCCATATAATGTGGTAGTGAAAAATGAATCACATCGTTTCGACATACAACAGTCCGATATACACATGAGCGACATTATCGTATCCACTACGGGATGGAAATTTAAAAAGGTATATATGAAATAATTAATAAATAGGTACAAATATGTTTTAAATGTAAAATATATACTTTCTATCTATAATCTTACCCAACCGTGATAGGTGTTGATGGAAAACACATCACATCAGTTTATAAGGCAATAACTCATTGTACACACGAGCGATGTTATTGTTTCACATTTGAGGGAAGAGAAGATGAATATAGGTCATGAACCTAACATCATAACATCTAAATATATTTTATATAATTATATTATTATATAATAATTAATTAAGAATATTTTAATGAGTATTAAGAAGAAATAAGTGAAAAACACACAGTTAGGATTTTTACCTCTTCTCAGACCATATCTTTAGGGTTATACCTGAAGTATTACCAGATTGGATTCATGACCTAAAATAGGATTATAGGATAAGGGTATTGAATTTGGGAACTTAATTTGGTAGTCCATTTCCAAATATTTTTTTTAATTTATGAATAAGAGAGGAGTGGTTGTGGTATTTTTATAAGCGAGGTGAGCAGAACACTTTATTTTTTTTAAAATAAATGGTGTACCCACATTTCTCATAAGATAAAAGTTTACCAAATAGATTATTATCAAGTATTAGATATTATAAAGTCTATATATTTCTATAATTTTTATTCTAGACATGTTTTTAGGTCATTTTAACAATTATATTTTTACATTAACCATTGATAACTCAGTTTTGACCTTAACCGCAGTAAATAATTTTTACTATTTTTACTATTCATTATAGGAAAAAATAAGTTAAATCTATTAGAAAATAAATATTATTATTATTTAAAATATGAATTCCATTTTTCAAAATTAATTTCAAAGAAATGGAAAAATTAAATTTAAAATTAACCCCACAAATGATTCGAGAAAGTTGGGTTTCAATGAGAAAATGTTCAAAATATGGTAATGTTTTTATTTAAAAATTTAATATTTAATTAATTAAAATTACCTAAATTAGTTTAATAGATATAAAATTGAACTAATTTTACTTTTAAACTAATTTTCAATATAATTTAAATTTATATATAACTTAAATGAAAATGACACTTTGAATTAAAATGCATTATTTTTAAGTATTCATCAAAAAGTGAAACTTTTTTCAAAAATTAAAAAAATTAACAATATGAAAATTTTAATTTTATTATTTTAAAAAAGAATAAAATTTAATCAAATAAAATTTATAATAGTGGTAAAAATAAATTTTAAATTATTTTCATAACACACGACTAAGTTGTCTTTTAGAAAAAATACAGTTTTCTCAGAAAAAATTATTTTTTGTTTTAGAAGATTATTATTTTATTTATAAAATATTTACAAGCATTACTTTATTAATTTATTAATTACTATTTATAACCTCAAATTTAATTGTTATTCTATAATGTTATACTATACTATGGTTCATTTTGACTCGGGGTTGTGTGTTCTGAAAGCTTGTAAAGAGACAAAATTTGAAGAAATATATTTATAGTTTGTTTAAGATCAATGTTTCCTGTCAGATACACTATAAAAAACACTGTTATTATTTTAAAATATTGGTGTGTTATAGTTATCCTCCTTTATAGCGGTGTGATATCCTTTTATTTATTGAAATGATATTTTTATCTAGATGATTTGTGATCTAGGTTTTCCTTGTGATATGCTTCATATTTGTTTTTTATTGGAATTCCCATAAGAGTGTAACATTGATCAATAAATTAAAAAGTGTGGTATATTAATTTATCCTATAGTATATTTCAATAATCTTGGCATGCATAATAATTGTGATATCCTCAGAACACTGTGCATATGGGCCAAATAATTTATTAAATCTTTGTTTGATAAAAATCAAGTTCATAGAAATCCCATTGGACCCCACAAGGTCCATTGGAATTGAGACTAGGATTATATACACCCATTTGGTGAGCCTTCCCTTGAATTTTCAATGAATAAAAAATTGGAAAAATAGGTTTTGTCTTAATAACCTGAATTGAGATTTCATCATATTGCGTCTTGGAAAATCGATTGAGATAAATGATAACTTTGAATAGTATGATTTCAGTGATTCATCCTATCAAATGAGAATATAAAAATTTAGAATATATTTCTAGTTAATATAATGAGATAAATTAACCAACTAGGCATGTGACATGAATGGTTATGAATGGTATATATGGATTTCTTATATATATTTTTATTGAACGGATGTATGAGGGCTTGGAGCATGGTCTTCTGAGATGTGGAACTAGTGGTTCATCCTACCATAAGATAACCCACCAATTGAGCTGAGATTCACCCCTTTTGATATGCTTATGGGAAGACATAAGTTACTATATCTTGGGAACTTTTCATGGAGTCTAGTATGATATGGTTTCTTTCCCCCTTTCACAGTATTTGATCCATGGAAGACATAAGCTACTCTAACATGTGACTTTTCATAGATCCCAATTGTACTTCTTAAGACATGGTATAGATGATTTTTCCAAATATAAAAGGATCAAACATTAGATAGAGACATATGACATAGAGTTGTAGCAGGTTTGGATGACCCTTAGTTTCAAATGGTATGTCAAGGGTTGGCATGTATATTAAATGTATTGCATAAGTAGATTGATTAATACTACTATTTATTATTTTATTAAATTCACTTCTTATCAAATTGAGTTTATTTAGACAAACTGGTGTTCATCTATTGATTTTTACTCACACCCTATTTGGGCTGCAATTAAATACACAATCATATTTCATGGATGTAGGTTTAAACAAGGTAAAATACATTATTGTTGATTGTTTCTTTCTTGATGGGTTAGATCATGGAGATGGGACCAACATGAAATCAGGACTGGGGTATTTTATGTATTCCTTGTAATTTTATGTGATCCATATTTACTACTTTCAATGTGACATTTAGATACATTCCATCCTACCATTAAATTATTTATCATGTTGTTGGATTGTTCAGTTTCCTTCACTACTTGTCTTATCTGCTATTGTTTTACTATTCCCACTATTTCCTTTACTCTGATATTTATTTCACTATTATTGAAACTTTATACACATGTTTTTAGTCTATACACTATGTTTTTTACACTCCAATATTATTCAGTAGTCTTTGGTGTATGGGGATATTCACTTGAGGTCTAGTAACTAGCCCGGTTTGGCCTTATTAGAGAGTGCTGAATCAAGGGATGTTGAAAAGTTTTATCAGAGGTAGGTTTTTCTTTTTTGTAGATTTACTATTTGGAAATAGCAGAATGGATACTAGGAATAATTTAGGACTTGGAAATATTCTTGTGCATGGTAGTAGCAAATCCATGTATTGGGTAAAAGTTGAGTGACTAGGGATCGGATTGTTGTTTTATATTTTCACTTATTATATTTAATATTATTTCACCCTCTGTGGTTGACATGTAATGTGATGTTATTGTTTTTTGAGATTTATACCCATGGCCCAATGCAACACAGTATGAGTATACATTCATCATAGTAGGAACATAGGTATATATATATATTGACATGAATTGTTCATGATAGGGACATATTTATTTCATGTGATATATTTTACCTATAAAAACAATCACTACTACAAAAAATAGGCAAGGGAAGTTCAACCTTTTATTAGCTCTAAGAAAAAAGTGCTGATAAGGGTAATTATTTATCAACTCTAATTAAAATCACTGATAAAGGTATCCTTTATCAATGCTAAAATTTTAGCACTGATAAAACCATAGTACCATTTTATAAAATGGGGTGCACAGTGCCCTCTTTTCACCACACCCTCAAGCTCTCGTAGTATTGTACCACTCCGATAACTCCCCTCCCCTGCCAATATTCTCTTTGTCAGACCTCCGCCGCTAGCCCTACTCCACCACAAACCCTACTTCTTATCCTCCCCCTCGAACCCCTTCTGCAGATCCTCCTCACCGTGAAACCTACCTCTCTTCCTCCCCATTTAACTTTACTCCCCACAAACCCTACTTCTCTATTTATCAACAGTTTGCATATCCTCCCGTGCACCTCCCCCTCTGGCAGCCGCGCCTTCCCCTCCTAACATAGCGCAGAAGGCTCCCTGACCACTCGACTCTTCTTCTCTCCCTCCATCGCAGGTGTGATCTACTCTAGGTAAGTCCCCACTTATCCTTTTAGGTTTATCTTTTCTAGAGGGTAGGGTTCTATTGATAGGATTTAATCTTTTGAGTTAGGGTTTAATCTTATTGTTTTTTGCATAAATATTTCCTTGCTAGGTTTTATTTGTGGTGTGGTTGAGGTGAGATCAGGGTTCCACATTGAATTTTAGAAATTTATTCACCAAATGTTAGTGGTTTTATGTCTTAAAATTTTTATATTTTTTTAATATGCTTTTTTGTGCATTTATTCTTGTTCTATAAATTCATTTTGTGGTGCGAATTGTGTTTTCGAAGCATTTTTCATGCCTATGTGTTTGAAATGAATTTTAATAAAGGAAATGGTTATGTTTTGTGTGTGTTTCAATTTAATACTTCTTAGAAAGGGTATTATGGGTTGTTTTAAAGGTGTGAAATATGTTTTCAAAGGAACTAGACAAGCGAATGGCTTTGGGTGTAGGTTTTAAAAAGGAAACATAATAATTTAGCATGTTTGGCCTGTTGTGAATTTTTAAATATAAGTTTTAATTTTCTCAAATTATGAAAGGCATGTTTTGAAATTATTCTTGGTTTATATTTGATTTTTCAAGGGGGCTCGACCCATGATGTTGGTTTATTAACTGTATGCTCTTCTTGTGTTTCATAAAAATGAAAATTTTCAAATGTGTGGGTAATGGAAAATGTATTTGAAAGGGGTTTTTGTGTGATTAAAAATAGAAAATGGTTTTCTTTATGGAAAATGGAGATTTTCTTAAAATTCTAGGCATTGAGTTGTGGAGGGGTAGGGTTCATGGATCATTCTTTGGATTGTTTCATATTTCAATGAGAAAGGAAAATTATTTAAATGATGTCTTGGAAATGTTTTTATGGTGTGATTGTGATTCTAATAAAATTTTAATTTATATTAAGTGAGGATTTATGAAGTTTGAATTGGATAGGAATTCTATTCTATTGTTTATGGTAAATTTTTAGATTACACTTTATATAGTGTATCTTTTAAATCTTATTTGGCCCTCTTGATTTACCCTTAAAAAATTCACTCCTTTATGAAGGATGTTTTATCACAATTTTATACTTTTATCCCCTCATGTGTGAGTTTTTTTACACTAAGGTATTTTTGTTTATCCCTTTTAATGGGAATGTTATTTTTTATAGAATGCATGTAATACGTGTCTGTGGATATTAGTTACAAGTTTGGGGAAGGTGAGGGATATTTATTGCATATCCTTTAGATGTTCATGATAGAATTTATGTTTACTAACCTTAATTTTCTATTTATTATGTTAATTTGGGTAACAAAACCTATGATATTTCATAGTTATTTTGAATAAACCTAGGTTATTTGTCTCCCTCGTGAACCCCTTTGTGTTTGGAAATGTATCTACTATATTAGTTTTCTCATAAAAATTGTATCCTTCTTTTAATTTTATTTGAGCATGGTCACTTATTTTCGGCTGTTTAATGTGATTTTTTTTATTATAAATGAGGTGGCTGGTAGGGGTGGTTAAAAGGATGATTAATTTTTTGCTACTAGGGTGGTGGGTGATAGAACTATTGGTAAGGGGGATTTAAAGTGTGTTGATTTTGATGGGGGGTCTATCTTTGTTCTGTTGATTTTCAAATCTTTATTAAAAATGGTTAGGTTCTATTAATCTATATTTTTATAAGGAATTGGTTCTCTTCTACTATATTTAGAGGTCTTGTTTTGTGTATTTGAATAATAAATACTAATATTTGAGATTCAAATAGGATGGAGATGAATAAATATTGGATGGATTTTAATTATTTGGCAATAGAGTATGAGAACAGAGTGAAAGAGTTCATCAAATTTGCAAAGGATCATGCAAAGGATCCTTCTAAAATGCTTTGTCTATGTTTATGTTGTTTTTATTCTAGAATAATAACTCTATAGGAGTTGGAAGAACATTTGATATGTCACAGAATAGATCAGAGTTATAAATGTTGGAATAAACAAGGAGAAAAAGTGAATGTAGCTACTGGATGGGATAAATCTACATTTTATGGATCATCAAATATGATTTCAAATATGGATAATGAAGAAGATCATATGGAGGATGTGATTACAGATGTGAATGACGATGAAGATAGTATTGAGGAAATGACAAGGACAGTTGAAGATAGACTCTGTGATTTCCCAAAATTGTTTGAGAAGTTAAAGAGTTGTAAAAAGATGCCATTTTATGTTGGTTGCACTAAATATACAGCATTGTCAGCTGTGCTGAAGTTATATAAATTTAATTAAGGAAACATATGGAGTGATGTCAGTTTTACAGAACTACTTTCTCTCTTTAATGACATGCTCCCAGAATATAATGAGCTCCCAAGTCGGACATATAAAGCTAAACGAATGCCATGCTGAATGGGTATGAATTCTGAAAGAATAAATACCTACCTGAAAGAAATTATATTGTTTCACAAGGAGAAAAAATCACGTAAAGAATGCCCAAAGAGTGGTTCTTCTCAATACAAGAAAGATGAAACCAATCCTACGAAAGTTTTATAGTACTTTCCAATCATTATAAGCTTTAAGCGTCTATATGTAAGTGAAGAAAATGCAATAAAATTGTCATGGCATACAAATAAATGAAATAAAGACGGAAAATTACATCACCTATCTGACTCTCCTCAATGGAAGAGAATTGATCATGAGTATCCTAAATTTGGAAACGAGATGAGAAACCTTTGTCATGCGTTATTTACAGATGGAGCGAATCCTTTTGGTTTTCAAACTAACACTCACATTATATGGCCTGTTATGTTGGTAAATTGTATCTTGCCACCCTGGTTATCAATAAAATGAAAATTCATCATGTTATCAATGCTTATATCAGGACCAAAACAACCAGGTAATGATATTTATGTTTATTTGTCTCCTTTGATCGAGGATTTGAAGTTATTGTGGGATTCATGTGTTATATTTTATGATGCTTATAAAAGTGAATACCTCACATTGAGAGAAATGTTGTATGGGATGATAAATGATTTCCCTGCTTATGGAAAATTTTCAGGCTATAGCATTAAAGGAACTAAAGGGTATTCCATGTGAGAAGAAGATTAATAATCAATTAGTTTGAAACATTCATCAAAATCTGTGTTTCTAGGACATCGTAGATTTCTACCCAATTGGAATAATTACTGATCTTGGACGACATCATTCAATGGAAGTTCAAGACAATGCACAACACCGTCTCCACTAACAGGTGATTAGCTGTTTGAGAAAGTAAAATATGTGAACACTGTTTTTGGTAAACCATTTTCGAAAAACCTTATGAAAATCGGTTGGAAAAAGAGATCAGTTTTTTTTGAATTACCATACTGGAATTGTCTGTTAGTCACACATTTTCTTGATGCGATGCATGTGAAAAAAACTATATGACAGTGTTATCAGAATGTTTCTAAATGCCCCTGAAAAAACAAAGTATGGAATTAAGGTAAGGTTGGACATTTTTTAAATGGGAATACGAGAATAGTTGGCTCTTATGAAGGGTGAAAATCAAATGTTTCTTCCTCTAGCAGCTTACACTCTTTCTACAGAGGAGAGATTTTAGTTTTTCATCTTCTTCAATGATGTAAAGGTTCTAGAGGGGTATCCATCTAATATCAAGAACATTGTGTCAATGAATGATTTAAAGTTAAAATGTTTAAATTCACATGAATGATGTGTTTTGATGAAAGATTTAATTCCTATAGCTTTACGTTGCATTTTTTCTAAGAATGTTCGTTATAGTTTAATTCTAATAGCTTTACATTTAATTTTACCCCGTTGAACGATATATGAAGATGTTGAAAGGGTATGTCAAAAATCAAAGTCAGTCTAAGGGTTATATTGTAGAGAGATATATTTTTGAGGAAGCCATTGAATTATGTACCGAATACCTATCTGATGTGGAAATCATTGGTCTCTTGGAATCTCATCACACTGAATGCATTGAGGGTGAGGAAATTTCTGGAAGAGATGTTGTGAAAATCAATATAACAGATCAGGAGTAGGACCACCTTTATGTTTTGCATAATAGTTGGGAGGTTTCTCCATATATTGAAACCCACAATGAAATTCTTAGGTAGTTGAATCCATCAAGGGATGAAAAATG
Source organism: Viscum album (assembly GCA_963277665.1). Lineage (NCBI taxonomy): Eukaryota > Viridiplantae > Streptophyta > Magnoliopsida > Santalales > Viscaceae > Viscum > Viscum album. The sequence goes on from OY728165.1 coordinate 283,389,669, forward strand.
GATATCAAATACACATAATCACCAGTTTAAATGATGTTTTCAGGACCATATTTTTAATGAGTTAGATGAAAATAAAAATTCAATTTCAGAACGACATTGATACATGTATTCATCACTTTGATTTTAAATATTTTATTTATGAAATAGAAACTCAGTACTGAAAATAAGGAACATGCATTAAAACCAACATACCCCTATCGTAAAGCAAGGATGGGGTATTATTCACTAGAAAAAATGGTACATATTTTAAATTTATAGTAATATTGTTATGTGCTAAGAAACAACATCATAATTTTCATTCTATATTTATATGTAGATTGATGAGTCAAAAGAAAAAGAGACTTTCATCCCACATCATGTGCTAGGAAAGGAGTCATGTGTGAATAAGAAAGGGAAGTTAGTAGATGAAAACACAAAAAAAGTGTGGGATATATGTGTAAGTACGATACGATTCAAAATTTTGTTTTAAATTGATAGTACATAATGATAATTAATTATTTTTCTATATCTGATAGTCATAAGAATAAACTAATCCTATAGTGGATGTAGACCTATTATTAACAGCTTTGAAGTGGCCAGATTAATGCGGTTGTGTCAGAGGTGTGGGGTTTGGGGTGACACCCCGAGTATATTTTGAAAAAAAAATCAAACAAATGATAAAAATGCTAAAATGAAACAAATCAGAGAAAAACAAGAAACTCTTGAATAAAAATTTCAATGGTAAAGAGAGTTGCTAGAAAATTTTATGGGTGAGAAGCAAGGAGAAGACATAAATCAGGAACAACCAGCGTGTAAATATCCTTCCCCACCCCTACCATCTTTGAGGTGAGCCATTCCCCTCAAAGAGCTGTCTTAGCCGTGGTAATCAATATTCTAATAATTTTTACCATGAAATGTGAATCAAAAAAACATTAATAATTTTATAGTGCTGATATTATACAGGAGAATAATGAATGTGGTTTATATCTATCAACAACAATATATCACCTTGTAGCGAGGTCTATAGTGTTGAACATCCCAGAGGACAAGCTGCATAATTGACCACTTCCAACAGATCATCTGAAAGTGATGATTACTATAGATCATGAGACAAATGTAGAGATACCTATTCCACTTGATGAATATGATATTCATATGGTCAAAAAGGCTATTGGGACATTCATTGAATGGTCTTCACAACTTGTTAGAGTACATGCAGAAAAAAAGGTATTTATTTCTATTTTTTTCAAGCTAAACCTTTAAAAATTAATGAAAAAAGGTCTGAACCAATGAATATTGTTATAGACAGAGAAAGGGAAGGGGGTGACAAAAATGTGGACTCAAAAGCATTTAAAGGATCAACCAACTAATCCAAAAGATCTACTGAAAACACAATTACACCACATATTATCTTTCCACATTTACCAGCATTGAAGACTCATGTGGATAAGAATCTAAAAAGTGGTAGTAGTCATATAATTTTTTTGAAAAGAATATATATAGAGTGGAAATTGAAAATTTTGTTGATTCTAAAAATGTAAATGACATCCTTGAATACGATTGGATAGGCATCACATTTGTAAATTTATATATGAGGTATGTTTTCATTAATTGATTTTCTAAAAGCTAATATAATGTGATAATTATGACTAAATACATTCTATATTATTGATAGGAATATATATGAAAAAAATTTGAAGGTATTTTCCCATGATCCAAAATTTGGACTTGTTAGTCCTCATACCACATCTACAAAACTATTGAAATTAGAGCCATAAATAAGGTATGAAATAGTGAATGGCTTGCTGAAAAAATTTTAAAGAAAGATTTTAGATGATAGAATCTTCCTAATACCAACCATGCAGGGGTAAAAATCTATGATTAAAGCATATCAATTATATTTCCACTTCATTTATTACTTATTCCTTTTTTGTGTTTTAGGAAACATTGGCAGCTAATTGCAGTGAACTTGGATACTCCAAAGATTTATTTTCTGGATTCAATGCAAGGATATCCAACAAACCAACCAAACATGAAAGAGTTTGTGAATATGTAAGACACTGAATCCTACGTTTTAGGTCTGAACATCAAGTTATATAATTTATGTTATCTTTTACTATGGATTCTGTTATGATAGGGGGTTGCATCAATATCGTCTTAAATATGAATGAGGACAAGGGATAAGCATAAGGAGGCGGGCAAGTACTACATCTGGACAAGTATCTGGGTATATATAATAAAATTTAACTATCCAAACACATATCAAAACAAGTTACTTATTCCCCTTATGATCAAAGTTTTTTCAGTGTCCAAAACAAACAAATGGAAAAGATTGCACTTATTATGTTTGTAAATTTATGAGAGAGATCATTTTACATCAACAAACTACCATCCCTAAAGATGTATTTTGAAAAAAACTACTATTTAATTTAAATTATTTATTAATTATTTATTTATATATTTTAAAGTACTAATATGACTGTCTAAAATCCTCATATTCACAAGATGATATAGATTTGTTCATAAACTAGTGGGCCTCATAACTGATGGAAGATTGTACACAAATAACATGAAGATCTGACTTGGGGATGAGAACAATTGGCGGACATTTTTGAGATGGGTTAACGAAGATCAAAAGATGAAACATTGTTGTATGTAAATGTTTGTAGGAAAATTGTAATTGTTATTAAATAAAACATCCTTTCTCAAATGAGTCATTTTTCTATTTTAACAGATGAAATTCACCAGAAACATGCATGAATTATGAACCACTTGTCTTTGGGATTTGGATAAGAAAAACTAGTAAAATATCCAAAATACCTTCATATCATATATGCCCACTCAAATTCCAAGAAAATATGAGTAAATGTCTCTGACCTAAACTGATTGTAGTATGATCATAAAGATTCCAAATGGATTCCCATATGTTGAACATTTTCATTGGTAGAAATTGTATGTTTTCTGATTATCCATAATAAGAAAATGAACATTGTTGGAACCTCCTTCCTCCAAAGGGTCTCCCCCACACACATCCATGTTTTCAATTTATCACAATGATACGTGGGTCATTTTTGACTTGTAAGAGTAAACCCCGACTCAATCCGACGCATGATGTGACCAGTATCACTCAAAGTGTGTCTCTTTTGTTTAAAATGGACAAAAGTTTAAGTGAAAACAAAAAATGACATACTAAAAACCAACCAAATGAATTAATATTGTGTTGATACTTTATAAGAAATATCCATGGGTCATTTGTGACATGTAATAGTCAACCCCGCCGCAATCTGAGGCACGGTGTTACCGGTATCACTCAAAGTGTCTCTCTTCTGTTTAAAATGGACTGAATTTTAAGTGAAAACAACAACTGACGTACAGAAAACTGACCAAACTCATTCGGATTGTGTTGATAATTTAGGAGAACGATCCATGGGCTATTTAAAACATTTATGAGTCAACCTATCCTTAATCCTAGGAACAGTGTGACCAGTATTACCCAAAGTGTATCTCTTTTGTTTAAAATGGACATAATTTTATGTGAAAACAACAATTGACATATGGAAAACTGACCAAACACATTCGGATTGTGTTGATACATTATTAGAACGATCCATGGGTTATTTTTGACATTTATGAGTCAACCCCTCCTCAATCTGATTCACAGTGTGACCAGTATCACTCAAGTGTCTCTCTTTTGTTTAAAATGGAATGAAATTTAAGTGAAAACAACAACTGACATATGAAAAACTGACCAAACACATTCATATTATGTTGATACTTTATAATAACTATAAATGAGTCATTTAAAAATTTTACGAGTCAAAACCAACTCAATTATAGGCACAGTGTGACCGGTATCACTCAAAGTGTCTCTCTTTTGTTTAAAATGGACGAAATTTTATGTGAAAGCAACAATTGACATACAAAAAACCAACCAAATGAATTCAGATTGTGTTGATAATTTATTAGAAAATCCATTTGTCATTTTTGACGTGTATGAGTCAACCTTTTGTAAATAAGATAAATAGTGTGACCAGTATCACTCAAAGTGTCTCTCTTTTGTTTAAAATGGACAAAATTTTAAGTGAAAACAACAACTGACATACAGAAATCTGACCAAATGGATTCATATTGTGTCGATACTTTAGGAGAATGATAAATGAGTCATTTTTGATGTGTACGAGTCAACACCATCTCAATTAAAGGAATGGTGTGACTGGTATCACTCAAATTGTCTCTCTTTTGTTTTGAATTGAATGAATTTTTAGTGAAAACAACAACTGATGTACGAAAAACAGACCAAATTCATTCTTATTGTGTTGATACATTAGGTAAACAATAAATGAGTCATATATGATTTGTATGAGTCAACCTTACCTCAATATGAGGCATAGTGTGGCCGATAATACTCAAAGTGTCTCTCTATTGTTTAAAATGGACATAATTTTAAGTGAAAACAACAACTGACGTACGGAAAACCAACCAAATGAAATAAGATTGTGTTGATACATTAAGAGAATGATCCAGGGGTGATTTTTGATGTGTATGAGTTAACCCCGCCTCAATCCGAGGCATTTTGTTGCCGGTATCACTCAAAGTATCCTTCTTTTGTTTAAAATGGGATGAATTTTAAGTGAAAACAACAACTGACATACAGAAAACTGACTAAACACATTCAGATTGTGTTGATAGTTTAAAAAAAAGGATACATTGGTCATTTTTGATGTGTATGTTTCAACCCTGATTCAATACAAGAAATTGTGTGACCAGTATCACTCAAATTCTCTCTCTTTTGTTTAAAATGGATAGAATTTTAATTTAAAACAACAAATGACGAACAGAAAGCTGACCAAACACACTCAGATTATGTTGATACTTTAGGAAAACAATCCATGGGTCATATCTGATGTTTAAAAGTCAAACCATCCTCAATATGAGGCATGGTGTGTCCGATATCACTCAAAGTGTCTCTCTTTTGTTAAAAATGGACAAAATTTTAAGTGAAAACAACAACTGAAATACTAAAAACCAACCAAAAGTATTTGGATTGTGTTAATAATTTAGGAGAATGATCCATCGTCCATTTTTGATGTGTAAGAGTCAACCCTACCTCAATCTGAGGCATGGTGTGACTGGTATCACTCGACGTGTCTCTCTTTTTTTTAAAAATGGATAGAATTTTTAGTGAAAATAAAACCTAACATACAGAAAAATGACCAAATGCATTTATATTGTTTTGATACTTTAGGAAAAAAATCCATGGGTCATATTTGACGTGTACGTGTCAACCCTGACTCAATCCGAGGCATGAAGAGGCTGGTATTAGTCAAGGTGTCTCACTTTTATTTAAAATGAACAGAATTTTATGTAAAAACCACAACTGACATACGGGAAACCAACCAAACACATTTTTATTGTGTTGATACCTTATTAGAACGATCCATGGGTCATTTTTTATGTTTATGAGGAAAATATAACTCAATCCAAGGCATGATGTTTCTAGTATCACTCAAATTTCTCTCTTTTGTTTAAAATAGACTGAATTTTAAGTGAAAACAACAACTGACATATGGAAAACTGTCCAAACGCATTCGGACTATGTTGATACTTTATCCCAAAGATCCATGGGTCATGTGTGATGTGTACGAGTCAAGCTCTCCTCAATCCAAGGCATGGTGTGGCTGATATCACTGAATGTGTATCTCTTTTGTTTAAAATGGACATAATTTTAAGTGAAAACAACAACTAACATACATAAAACTGACCAAACACATTCGGATTGTATTGGTACTTTATAAGAACGTTCCATGGGTCATTTTTGATGTGACAAGTCAACCCACCTCAATCCGAGTCATGGTGTGACTGGTACCACTCTAAGTGTCTCTCTTTTGATTAAAATGGACAAAATTTTAATTGAAAACAACAACTGACATATGGAGAACCGAAAAAAGAATTAATATTGTGTTGATACTTAAAGAAAACAATCCATGGGTCATTTGTGATGTGTATGAGTCAACCCCTCCTCAATCCACGGAACGGTGTGACCGGTATCACTTAAAGTGTCTTTCTTTTGTTTAAAATGGACATAAATTTTAAGTGAAAACAACAACCGACGTACGGAAAACCTACCAAACACATTCGAATTGTGTTGATAATTTAGGAGAATGATACATGGGTCATTTTGGACGTGTATGAGTCAACCCAACTCAATATGAGGCACGGTTTGATAGGTATCACTCAAAGTCTCTCTCTTTTGTTTAAAATGGACATAATTTTTAATTGAAAACAACAACTGACGTACAGAAAACAATCCAAAAGTAATTACCTATGAAATAAGACACTTATACAAGCCTCATAGAGTCCTAATTAGTATTTAGACAATAAAACGCCCTTAATAATTCATCACAAACCCTAAATATAAGCATTTAGCCATATAGTTCATGGCGAGGGATGAAAACAAAGAGGAAAGGGAGAGGGAGAAGAATGAAAGGGAAAGAAAAAAGAATAGAGGATTTAAATTGGATAAATTTTAAAGATAAAGGGCTCTTAGACTAAGTTTTAGTAATGGGATGGGAGTAAATAGGTTTAAATCCCTTAAATTATACCATATCATCAGTAATTGTCATGGTCTAGTTGGGCAATTTTCCAAACTGTTCACAAACATATTGAGAGCCATTGGATAAGAAACCCTCTTCAGCATAGTTTGAACAAATAATTAACTAAAAATGTTCCAATAATTAAAAATGACTTAGTTAAAATATATATCTATACCACATGATTTCTCTTAACCGTGAATAAACCATGATCCAAACAACTCCCTCAAAAAATGTAAGTTGCATGGTTTTTTACTTGGAGTCATACAACACATCCTTTTCCTATGTGTGTAGAAGAATAAAATTTCAAAATGAATAGGAAAATTCCCCATGAATGTGTACCCACATGGGATCTTCTAAATTGTGTCCCCCAATAAAAGCACTACATGACTAATAATCAAGAATCTAGGATGGAAAAATAATAAGCATATTTCTCCCCACCATTTATAAATTCTATAAGTGGCGTGAAAAAAAGACAACACACCGTAAGATAAAGGCATCAACCATAAAAACCCATTTCCTTAATTGTCCCAAGAATCACCCAAATCCATCTACCATGAAAAATATATAGGGGAAACTCTCTAAGTCCTAAGGCAACATATCCAAAAAGGAACTCAAAATCTATAAAAAAAATTCTATATCCAAGATTGACATGAATCTTGACCACAAAAAACATAAAGAATAACTTTTATGCATGCCTTAATTAAATTCATCTTAAGGTTCTAACATTGAACTATCTCTAGATATTTTATCTGAGCCAATGTACGATATCATTTGGAGGAGATAGTTTTTAATGGTACCATTTGATAATCATAATGAAAAATTAGTACATCACATTAGGTATAGATTTCTTCCCATCGTTTGATCCCAAATTGACTACCACTGCATGTTTTATCAGTATGAACTTCTTGTTTGATATGATAATTTTTTATAGGTCTTGTTTTGGTGTGATGCTACATAATTTCATGTTACAGCAGGCTGTGCATTTATTAGTGCTAAAAAAAGTACTGATAAAGGCACCCTTTATCAGTGATGAGATTTACAGTGATTTTTAGCACTGTTAAAGCACTTTTTTAGCGTTGATAAAGCCTGTTTTTGTAGTAGTGAATGAAATGGGATTCTAGTTATATTCAATGAAATGGTAATAATTGAATGAACTAATATCTTATTACAATTCACTTGATAAGACGAGTATAATAGAACCTTATGTCAATGGTTCTATATTATTGTAATATGTTAAGGTTGAACTTGATGTTTATCCAATGTAAAAAGGAGTGAAATTTTCTTGTAGAAAAATTTATCCTCCTCATCTTCTAATTGAGAGTCAGGAGAGTAGAAATCAAGACAGTCATACCATAGCTGAACGTGATCTTCTTGTGGTTCCTAAGAATGATATGGTTGTTTATCTCTATGATATATTCTCAAGGGTTATGCGATCCATAGGGAGGTATACTGTTCACAACATACCTTCAATTTCTGAGTTGATGAGAGAGTTTCAGCTGCAACATCGGTCTATGTTAACTGGGGAGGGAGTTTCATAGGTAGTTGGGTTTTGGATTGGGTCAGTGCATATGATCTTTAGGTACCTTTATACACTATATAGAAGGAGATTGAATCCTGAAGCGTACATTCTTTGTGGATTAGCTAGGCATTGGTGGGATATTATAGAGAAATAAGGTTAGCAGGAGGATTTAACCTAGAATGAATTTGAGGTAATGTTCCTAAGACCCTTTTATCTATAAATTCTAAGGGATGAGAAGGATTGTTAGTTCCTAAACCTAACATAAGATGTATTGTTATTTATTGAATATTCTAAGTGTTTCATTGAACTATATATTTTTTATCCATCCTTAGAGACTAATGTGGTATCTAGAGAGCTATATTTTTAGGTTGTGATTTTATATGAGATACAATTACAGGTAAACATATTTCTCTTGATTGACTTAGTGTATGTGACAAATAAATATGTCATTACAGATGATATTCTGAGAGAGGTCTTGATAAAATTCTCATTTTTTTAAAAGGGATATTTGGGAGATCTTCTTCTAGTAGTAAGAAGTGTTGTTATGATGGATACCACTAGGTTAGTAGTGGGAAGAGCAATTATGGGAGTGGACAAAATTATCAGAATCAGGGATTGTTAGAGGGATTTTAGTAGAGAATGAGTGTCCACAATACCCATCAACATTCTTACCCTAAAATTAAGTGAATGTGTTACAACATGATGGTCCATCATTATAGGTTATATAGGATCTCATAGAAGTTGAGCAGTGGTATACGATCTGGCCATGTACTTGAGTCTGAAAACACTCAACTAATCCTTAGCATACTGATAGATGGAGTTCCACAGGGCATTCAGAATGAGGTTGGGAATGTGGTTTTCCATTTTAAGAGTGTCTATACTACACAATGGGAGTAAAATAGGGGAGTCTGGTTAGACCCCCAAGGAAGAGGGGAATTCAACTACATTCTATACAAACTACTCTGACTTGTTAGGATATAGGACCTTGTGCCATTAGATTTATTATTCTTGTATCATGTACCCTTTCCTGTATTTTTTGATACAATATCATCACATTACATTATATATTCTTGTTTTTAAAATGTTTTTGGTCTTGGTTATGGAAATCATAGATGGTTTCTTGACCATTGATTAACTGTTGGAGTTCAATGAGATAATATAAATCATTTTAAGGAGTGTTCTCTAGAAATTGGTTGTTACCATTACTTTTGGAAAATTTCTATACTAGAATCAATAGGTTTTTATTTGATTCATGAAATGGATTGGTTAGTTCTGTATCAGGTTCAAATTGATTATTACCAATGAATATTTCCTTTTCTATATGAAGAAAGAATCTATTTTCACTAGGGTGAGTGGGATCTTCAAACTGGTCATGTAGGATCAATTTAGTGTAGATTGGATTGTATCCTAGATCATATAGTATTTATTTATCTAGATAATAGTTGAATTTAGTAGTGTACTTTCAATATTATTGTATACTATTTTAAGGTATTTTCTTTAAGAGTTATAGGTATACCACCCAAGTGAGATATCGAGTTCAGAATCGAGTTGGTTTAAGGAGAATAGCTAGTTTCTATCCCACCTTATAGGATGTCACTAATAGAGCTTTGGGAAATGAAATTTTAGTTGGATGATATAGAAGAAAATGAATTCATATGGTATAGTACATCAAATTGGGGTTCTATCATGCTTTTATCGAATAAGGATAATGAGAATTTATTCTTTTTTGTGGACTATTATAAATTAAACCAGATGATGGTTAAGAACCAGTATCCCCTTCCACACATTGATGATCTATTCAATCAGATGAGAGGTGATTATAAGTTCAATAATATTGATTTGAGATCAGGGTACCTTCTTTTAAGATTGAGACCATCATATATATCTTAGACTACATATATAATTAGGTATGGATTATATGAGTTTGTGGTGATATTATTTGGTCTAACGAGCACACTAGAAATATTCATGGACATGAAAAATCAGATCTTTCATATTTTTTTGGGATCATTTTGCCGTGGTTTTCATTGATGAAATATTAGTTCACACCCTATCCACAAATGATCATGATAAATATATTAAAACCTTCTTGTGTACATTGATATAGAATCAGCTTTACACCTAGCTAATCAAATTCAATTTTTGGATTGATATTGTGAACTTCTTGGTTCATGTCATCTCAAAGGATGAAGTGTTAGTAGACACAGGGAAGCTTACAACTGTAGTGTCTTGGGAGAAACACAATAATGTCTTTGAGATTCTATATTTACATTATTAGGAAGGGTATTATCAAAATTTCATTCAGTACATATCCTATATCAAAGAACTAATGTCTAGGTTGACCAAGAAAAGAGAGAAGTCCAATTAGTTAGAGGATTATGAGAGAGTTTTTCTAGAGTTGAGGATTCGGGTGACCTCAAAATATATTCTCACATTACATATGTTGGGAAAGGAATATGCCATGTTCTATTATAAATAAACAGTTAGAGTTAGAGAAATTATAATGTAGGAGGATTGAGTGGTTTCTTATGACTCTAGATAGCTGAGATTGTAATGTATGAATTATCGAACTCATGATATTTAGTTTGCTAACATTTTACATTCCCTAAGTTGTATGAGATAATATCTGTTGGGAGAGAGGTTTGTGGTCTACATAGACCAAAAGATACTCTACTACATCTTTTCATAGTGGGACCTAAACCTTCACCACAGGAGATGAGTGGGGTATCTACAGTCTTTGACTTTGAGATGGATTATAAACTAGTTAAATGAAATGTTATTACTAATTCCTTGAGTAAAATAAATAGGTATAGGTAGTGAAATAGTCATACAATGAGTGGAAGATTATGGAACTATATACAAATAAGTGTCTATAAGTTCAAGATCCCCAGTGTTGAGTAGTTATGGGTTTGACATTTGTTATACCTATTCTTTTGGACAATTTCAATACAAAAAAGTTATTTGTTAGAGAGGGATTATATATGAGGTGTAGTTTATATGGTGGGGAGTTACTATAAAGATTATATATTGGTAGAGGCAATCCAATTATTTTACATGGATGAGTATGGATTCCTACAGGCTTGTGTGATGATAAGATGAGATATTTTAACACATCTAGATGGGTGGTACATCCAGAGCTAAAAAATATGTATCATGGTCTCCATAGATAGTACTAGGGTATAAGAATGAAAAATGAGGTAGGGAGATTCATAGAGATATGTTTCACTTGTCAGAAGGTGAAGTAAAAGAACCAGATTCGAATTGGGTTGTTGTATCTATTTACCATTACAGAATAAAAATGGGATGATGTTGTTATGGACTTCATTATGGGATTACCCAAGAAACCTCATAATAATTCTTTAATATGGGTGATCATTGATCGATTGATGAAGGTATCCCACTTTTTTCCCATTAGGTAGACCTTCATGATTGATTATATAAGTAGTATTTTATTATGGCATATAGTTCAAATAAATATTTCTTTGAGGAATATCATTACTAATAGAGATCACTATTTAATGTCTCAGTTATAAAAGGATATTCATAATGATCTAGGGTCATGTGTTCTTTGGTGTAAAACCTATCATCCTCAGACTAATAACTAATCTAAATAGATGATTTAGACTTTAGTGGATATGTTATGAGCACGTGTGTTGGGTTTTGGGGGTTCATGCATTCAGCATATTACACCCATAGAGTTTTCTAACAATAGTAGCTTCCAAGAATCAATCCATATGAAGCCTTTTGAGGATTTATATGGTATTCCATTACGTTATCTTCATGGTTGGTTGATGACAGGAGAGTCAGTGCTTGTTGGAGATAGTTTCATATAGAATATGCCTGAAAAGGTTCAGTTGATCAAGAAGCAGTTAGTGACCCTATAGATCAAGTGAAAATCTTAAAATGAAAATCAGATATGAAATATGGAGTTTGTGGCGTGAAATCATGTTTTCCTTCTAGTTTTTCCTATGTTGGGGAAACACCGTATTAAGAAATAGTGAAATATGGCTCCCAATCATGTTGGGATGTTTGAGATAGTGGGGAGGTTCCATCTAGTTTCATACCAATTATCCCTTTCACATCACTATAGTTTGATGAACGTTGAATTTCATGTACCAAAACATTGATTATACCATCCTTTACCTTTTCCTATGGTATATGTTGATGACATTGATCTTGGTGTAGATGCCTATTTTTAGTGTAATTCAATAATTTTTGTGGAACGTATAGAGAATTATCTTTGACAAAATAATATATTTCTAGTAAGAGTTTAGTGGAATCATAGGTTTATTCAAGTGGATACCTAAGATATAGAATCTAGTATTCAAGCACAGTGGACAGAACTATTCGGCGAGACCATACAATGATTCTTAGAGTAGCTAAAAATGATCTATTATATTCATTGGGAGATTTTAAGATATCCTCTTTTCCTATTTTTTCCCAATTTATGTTTTCAGTTGAACCTCATTTAGTTGGGTTCCTCTTCTTTTAAAACCTTGGTCGATGAACCTTTTTAGTGGGGATGAAGATATTTTATCAAGGAAAATGACCTAATATTTTAGGACATATTTTTTTTGAATTAATATAGTCCTGGTATAAATATGTCAACATATTATGAGGGTTCTCCTTGGGATTCTGAAGCATAAGAGGTTGTTTATGTTTTTTATATAGAATCTAGCCTATGATTTGTCAGCTAGAAATTTTCACATTAGTGAATGGGTTTCACAAAATGAACATGTTTCAGAGAATATTACATGAAATGGTTCATATCATGAAATTTTTACACAATATGTTCATGTCCTGGAAAGGTAAATTGGGATTATTTTAACCCTTGGTGAGGACTTTTTCAGCATATATTTCATGGGATACATTCATATCATGAATCGAGGATTCATGTCTCAAATTCCATGGGTGTAGTGAATTTTTCTATGGTGAGGCCTAAAAAACTTTTATTCTCTATTAATCATATTCTCTCAGATCCTAGGTATAATCCATGTGATCTTTGGATGATTCCACCCCTTTTGGACATCTAAATTAGGAGTTTTATGTCCCATGAGTTCCTTCACTTTGGGTTTCTTCATCATTCCAGTAGCCTCCATTATGGTAGTGTGATCTCATTTTAGAAATTGAATCATGATTTTGATCTTGATTAATTTATGATATAGTATTTCTTTTATATTTCATTTACCTTAATTCTTCATTGTTGTTCCCTTGAGAGTGTTGATTTTATCTCCGAATTAAGGTGGTTGGTCTAGAACATTACTCTAATGTCTGTTTTAAATAATCCAGGTATGTGAAATAATTTCAATCGTACTGGAACACTATCTATATGACCCAACTAGTTGATGAAATATATTTTTTGATAAAAACTAAGTAATTCAACCTCCAATTGGACCCTATTGGGTCAATTTGAATAATGACTAGTCTTGAGGCCACTTACTAGTGAGCCTTTCTTTTAAGTTACAATGCATCAACAATTATGAAAACTGGGTTTTTTATGAACAATGTGAATTGAGATTTAATCATGTTGCATCTTGGAAAATGAATTGAGATAAATGAAAATTTAAAACCATTTTATTATAGGGTTTCATCTTGTCACAAAAGAATCTACCAATTTTGAATATAGTTCTGGTTAATATAATTAGATAAATTAACCAACTTTCTATATTATATGAATGAAGATGAAAGGTATAAAATATTTTCCTATATATATGTTTTCTAATAGGATGCCAATGAGTTTGGGATATGAACACATGATATGTGGAACTATTACTTCATTCGGTCATAAGAGAACCCAATACTTGATCTAAGATTTAACCCTTGTGATGTGAACATGGGAATATACATGTTTCTCTTGAATGGGATATTCACATAGAGTCCAATATTATATGGTTTCTTTTCCCCCTGACATGTTATTGTTCCCTATAAGATATAAAAAACTCTAGAATTGGAATTCACTTGGAGCACCATTGTGCTTATTGGGAAATGGTGCATACAATCCATCCTGATGCAGGTGGATCAGTCATGTGATAGAGATATCCGAAAAGGATTAGAAGCATGTTTGGATAGTCTTAAGTGTCAACCAAGAACTTGAGGGTTGAATGGTTTATTTTATGTATTGTATTAATTTATTGATACTACTAATGTTTATCATTTTATTGTATTAAATTATTATCAAAGTATTTTAGACATATTGGTTCTGAACTACAGAGTTTTTCTCACCCCATATTCAGGCTTCTATTGGGAACATGAGATGATTTCATGGATGTTCATTTGGAAAATGGAAAATGACCTTGATGTTGATTGTTTCTTACTAGAAGGTTTATAGATTGGGTACGAGAATGATGTGGGGAATGAGACTGGGGTAATTTGTTTATTCCCTAGGTTGTTTATGACATTCTGTAGTATTACTTTAGGATTGAATTTTAGATACCATCCGGCATGTTATTTCACTGTTTTCAGTATTTTTGGATTGGACAATTGCCTTCACTATTTGGTTTATCTACTATTATTATAGTATTTCTAATATTTTTATTACGTTGATATTTATTTTGATGTTATTGAAACTCTATACATGGGGGTATAGTATTTTTTACTAAGTTCCTTACACCCCCACTACTAGTTGGAAGCCTCCTGCCTATGGGGAGACTTTATTGAGTTCTATTAACCCACCTGGTTCGGCCAAGTGAGATAGTTTTAGATTAGGTGAAATTAAATTAGACCTTGGTTTTTTCTTGTTAGGAATATTTATTACATCAATCAATATAGATAATTTTATGATAAAATGATGTCCCACTATAAATTCAAAATTTTTCATGTGATTGTCATCAAACCTATTTGTCCTACTTTGAGATTCTTTAACATGAGACTGGATAGTCATTAAATTTGTTTCCATCTATTTAACAAGTTCTGATACGATAAGTTTACTTTCACCAAATTCATCTCAACAATTTAGAGTTTTTCACCTCTGGTCATATAAGACTTCATATGGTGTTATTTGAATACTTTAATGGAAACTATTATTATATTAAAATCAAATAAAAGCTAAATATAGTTCCCACATACCATGAAAGTCATACGATCATGACCATAACATGTCTTATAATGTTTGAACAGTCTCTTCGGACTATCCATTAGTTTGAGGATGGTAGGAGGTGCTCAAATGAAGCTCAATATCAAGATACCCTTGATGAATATTCTATTATTTTGATGTAAGTCAAGGATAATGATTAGAAAAATTGAAATTTATGTGCTATGAAGTATTATAACTTCATTAATATAGAGTTTTTCATATTTCTTAAGAGTAAAATCTTCTCTTATAGCAAGGAAATGTGTTGATTTGGTTTGACAATAAACAATAAACCAAATTCATTCATTATTTATAGGATTATTTCGTAGTATTGTGAATAATTCCATAGTAATGTCATCACATTTAAAAATAGGAATAAGAATAGTTTTTCTGAATCCCCTAGGATATTTTATATCAAATCTGAGTTATTGACAAATAAATTATCTAAAAACATAATAAAAAATTCTTCACCTCATGTTATCCAACAGAAAATATTCCCTCAAATACCTATACATAATGGAGATACCTTGGCGAATAAATAAATTAAATCTATGAGAGTTATACAGTAATTTATTTTTAGCTATGGTATATATGGAAATCATAATATCATTCCAGATTTTATAACTACATCTCCATTATAAACAAATGCTAGTTTTCCATAATTTATAGATTTAATTTTCTTCTAAAAATTACTATCATCAAATTGAGAAAATTTTATCTTTTACAATATATATTGTTTCAAAATTATTTGAAAAATGTGTGATGTCTCCCCCTCATTATTAATTCTCATACCTATATTTTCTTGAACCAGTGACATAACAATCCTCCTAATCATAATTTTGATTAGAACTCCAGGATCTTTCAGGCTCAATACATACGATACCTTATTTCCCATCACCTAGTGGTAGTGTATTGAGAAATCATAATCATTGAGTAGCTAGATCCATGAAATTTTCCTCATATTTATATATTTCTATGAAAATATGTATTTTAGGATCTTATGATCTGTGCATATCTCATATATTTCACCATAGAGATAATGTATCTTCATATTAAAAGAAAATATTATAGATTATAACTCAACAAAATGGGTTGGATAGTTCTATTAATGATTATTCAACTACCTTGATGAATATGCAATAACTTTAACATTTTTCATCAGGATAGAACCCAATCCTTTCTTCTGTGCATCACTATATATAAATAAACCATCATATCTAGATGAAATATTCAAGATCAAATCATTGACCAATTTCATATATAATTCTATAAAAAAGTATTCAAATTTCATTATCTATATAGTCTTATATCATTTATGCGTAATCTTTCTTTACAATCTATCCAATTGAGATTTTTTTTAAAAAAAAATCATTGGTGGTAACTATCTAAACCAATAAAACTATGTACCTTCGTTATGTTCATTAGTGAAAGCCATTATTGTCCTAACACTTTCTTCATATGATCTAATGAGATCCCATCCTTGGGGAAAATATTCCAAAGAAAATAAACATCCATAAGCCAAAAAAATCACACTTAAAAAATATCCTATATAACTCTTTTCCTATAAGAGTCTCATGAATGTCCAACAACTAGTCCTCATAGCTCTTAGAATACACCATGATAATGTCAATGAATACCATAATGAAATTACTAAGATATTCTTTGAACACTATATTAATTAGATCTAGAAAAACAATATGTTCATTAGTCAATACGAATCGAATTACTATAATCTTATAATTTTTAAACCTCATTTAGAATGTTGTATTTGAAATGTATTCTTTATTTAATAACAATTGATGATACATATAATGAAGGAAAATCTTTGAAAAATATTTTCCTCCATGAATTTTATCAAATAAGTCATAAATGTGTGGCCAATGATACTTATTATTAATGATAATAGAAATTACTTCCCTATAATCAATGCACAACCTCATGGATCCATCTTTCTTCTTAACGAAGAGAACATGGGCCCCCATAGTGAAACATTAGGGAGAATAAATACCTTGTCACACAAAGACTATAATTGTTTCTTCAACTCCACTAATTCCATAAGGACCATTCAGTAGGGCGTCTTTGATATAGGTCTTGTATTGGGGATTAAATCAATAGAAAACTGGACTATGCACTTTGGTTTATGTCTAGGTAATTCATTAGAAGATATAATAATGTATTCATGCACAGTAATTACATACGAAATTTTAATATTACCTTTTCCTTCCATATATTTTTCCCTTATTTTAAATTAACATCATTTAGAAGAGATACAAGTGGTGGATCTATAAATGAATTCGATGATGAAGTCTCTGCAATAAAAATAAGGATTTTCACATCTTATTCAAAGTAATAATTTCAGTCTCCATGACATAAATATATGAATCATATTTCTAAATACTTTTTATACCAATATTATATCAAAATCAACCATTTTTATTAATATAATTTATACAAATAGAGAATATTTATATGTCATAATGGGGAATACCTAATATATCCCAATTGCAGTGAGACTACCGCTAGAAGTTCTGACTGAAAAATACCTTCTTAAAGTTCTCAAGAAATATTAATTTTTTATTGAAAATATTGAAGATAAAAAAGATTGAAAATATCTATAAGAAAATTATAAAATAGCTAATTTTGAGTCTATGGTTAAATAACATTCCACTACATCATTGGGTACTTCCACCTCAGCTATGTTGATCACATAAGACTGGCCTTCTACCCTTGGAATATTCTATAATATATTACCTTAACACATGGGACATTGTTTTATATAATGAACCACTTCATTATTATTGAAGCATTTGATTACAAAAATTTCTTTCTTCCCTTTTCATTCCTTCACTTGCCCACCCTTAACATGACAATTTTAATAAACTACCATTCCCTTCAATAATTTACAATGATGATTATTTCAAAATATTTCAAAAGTTGGAAATTGATTTGTTTGATGCATTTAATTTTTATTTTTCTCAGTTAACCTATTATTTTCTTGATATCCATTTAAAATATGGGATATAGAAAATTCATTCTTTGTTCTGGGGGAACAAAAAACTATTTCATCATATCATTTTTTTGAGAGATCAATTCCCTTCAAAGAATTATATTAATACCCTTAAAGAAATTGAAAATAAAGATTTTTATATTGCGTATGTAATTCTCCGAATACCTGGATATCCTTATAAATATATAGTTATTCTTGAAAACACATTATTATTCCTTTTTCTTGAAGTTAAGAAACATTATCTTAATTTCAATTAATCACTCTTAAGGGGAGTATTTATCAATGATTGTCTATTTAAAATCAGTCCATTAAATTTCTTATATTTCCTCTTCCTTCATAATATTTTAGTCCAATAAACACCATTTATCAAAATCACCTTTGAGAAAATACCGTTCAGATAACCTTTCATTTTCGTCACATCACAAAGCCAGAAATAAATTTTCATGGGAATTAACCAATTACTCAGTTTACATATGATTAGTAGTCCCGTTCAATTATGGGTGATTCGATCACATGAAACAATAAAACTTAGGAGGATCATGCTGTAAAAAAGTTTGTTCCATTTAGGTAAGTTTATTTTTCATAACCTGATCCATCTACCCTAATATGGACATGATCTACTCGTTTCTAATACCTACTATATTGGATTAATCAAAATAGAAATCTCTACATTGTATGTTAGTATTGATACATTATATATTATAGAAACAATTTATAAATAATGTATTATACTTGATCAGCTCATAAAATTTTAAATATTAAATAAAAATGTATAATTCCAAAAATGGTGTAACAGTTTATATAAATTGAAAATTTATGAATTTTAAAAATCGTATATTATTTTAATTGATTTCTTTTGTTATATATTTATTTAACAATCCTTTATAATGATTTATAAATAAAATTTGAATTATTTTAAGCATATCTTTTGGGTGTGTCAAACCAGGTGCATAGTAAATTTTCCTTTTGTATACTAGATAATGCTTGAGTGAAGCCTCACATTCCTTTTTTAGAGTTTTTACCCCTATGTTAATCTGTTCCAGAACCACATCCACTTATAGTATCCATGCATGGATGTATTACTAGAAAAAACACATAATACATTATATAAAAAACATTAGCATGTAATTCTATACTTGTCCTTATATTCTACCGTACTGTTATGTTCTTTAATATATGTTTTCCTTAATCAATTTCATAATGTTTCTACTAAATTTTCAATAATTCAAACTATAACAAACCCGACTCTAGTAACCTAAAGCTAATGTCTACTTTATTACATTACTATATATAAAAGAGATCATATCCCAAAGGACCAAATAGTTTAGTTGTATTGAAGAACTAGAATAATATTCTATATATGGAATAAAAAAGGGAACATAAGAGAATAATTTTTTTGGCATTGTTGAAACTCATTCAAGTAAATATTCTTAACATCATGGAGAAAGAAAAAAAAATAAGGGCGATTTCAAATGATCATCAAGGGATATAGTAGAAGAATATATCATGAGTAATTAAATCATAGTAAATATATCATAATAATTAAGTAATAAGATTCTATTTTATCAATAAAAATAGCATTAAATAAGGAATAATCAATATGGAAAGGTAAATAACTAAACATACATGCCCCTTAATAAAAAAAATGATAATAAAATACATCTAGATATAATATATATGAAAAAAATCATGGATAATAATGATAAGTTAACGAAAAATTAAGGAAATACTTAATTATAGGATGTTATAATCTTAGACGTCATGATACATCTAAAATCAAGGCCTTTCTTTAATATTGATTAAAACTATGGGTAAAACACATTTAATTCGACCCACTAATTTGTCTCACGAGACCTGCCAAAAAATTGATGGCATATATAATCCTCAGATCCACCCATAAATACATTCCCAACACATTCCTCATATATATAATGATTTAATTAATTCATGAATCAATATTCTTTAACAAAAAATATCCATATTGAGTGAAGGATACAAATTTTTCAATATTTTCCCAATAAATCAAATAACTTTCAATGTAAAAATTATATATAAAATTTGGAAAAGGTTTATGAAATAATAATATACATTATAATATAATATTTATATTTAATAGAAATGTAGTATCTATATAATAATGATCACAATAAAGTTATTATTTCCATATAAAGTAAAAAATCGCAAAAGAAAGTGAGATTACTCAATAATTTTTACCAATTTGGAAACATTAAAATTATGTTCTCTTAAATAGTGAAATATAAATGAAACATTAATCATTTTAAAAAAATATGTTTTGATGTTAAATACATCAAATGGAAAACATATACACCACATCAAATTTAATAGGCACATATTAATACATATGTATCAATGAATAGAAAATGAGATAGAATCCCTTACCTCAGAATTCTCTTTAGTTGAGCATTAGTCAACCAAGAGTATAGTGGTTTAAAAATGATAATAACTTATACTAGGACTATATTAATATATATAAAATCAAATATAATCCTTTTATAACATTTTATCACCCATTTGTTAATAATCATTCATTATCACTATTGTTTCAAGTGTTAATTTCCTTCTTCTATCTTGCGTATTTTTTCAGGATTTTTTGGTTATTGAACATAGGGTATAGATTCAAAATATCAATAATGATATTAATTTTATAAATATTATTTTTCAATAGATAAATTTTTAGATCCATTATTGAAAATGGTACATTGAAAATGTATCACATTTCTTTGTGGGGACGGTAAACTGTACCTACTCATGGGTAAAAATGTCATTTCTTATTGGGTGGAAGGGTAAATACATGGGTAATATATTAATTTTATACAATTAAAATCATTTTATTTTTATCATATATATTCATTAAATTTTTCCTTATTACCTTCCATTTAAACCATAAGTGAAAAATGAAATAATCGCTATGCGAGGTGGTAGTTTAACGTACACACAACCAAAATTATCATATTTTAAACACATTGCAATGTAAGATGTCATAGGTGATGTCATAATTCAAAAAATATTATTATATAAAAAATATTATATACATACATATATATATATATATTAAATTCATCATTATATCTAAATGTGATAAGTGTTGATGGAAAATGGGTTACATCGGTTCGCGAGGTGGTTCTCCCACGTACACACGATCAATGATTTTGTTTCCTAATTGTTTGAAGGGTAGATTTATATAGGTTATGAAATTGACATAATAACTTATCATAATATGTTAGATAATATTTATATGATATATTAAGTTCTAAGAAATAATTTAATGTTGTAAAATAATAAATAAAAAGAAAGATATTCGTTAATATGATTATATTCTTTTAGAAAACCCACCTTTGTACCTATTCTTAAGGACCCTAGGGTAGGTATTTTGGGAATAATAGAAACTATAGAATATTTATACGGATTTTGGGGAGATATTTTTGTAGGGTTTAGTTAATCCAAATGGCTTGAGATGTGTGAATAAGTTAGGGGAGGGAGTTTCCTTTTATAATCCAGGAGGAGTGATATTTTTTTAAATACCCATAACTATTCTTAATTGAAAAGTCACTCTCTCCCCATGTCCCTAAAAAATTGATAAATAATGTATTAAAAGGAATTTAGGGTTGATAAATACCTCCAAGACATAATAATAAACATGTTTAAAACATTTTATTCCCTTATCCTCTAAGTTTAATTATTTTTAATATTTTAGTTTTCACCATAGTTACTAGTATTCATGTAAAATGATACTTAATTTCCATGATTTTATTCATGTAAATTTCATGTTAAAAATTATAATGGATACGTTATAAATTTATATCTATTTTCTCTAAGGGAAAATTATGAGGCGCAACCATACTAAGAATAGTTCATATGGTAGTTTTTTTACCATAGACAAAAATAGGACGCCCAAGACCCACACTCCCGAATACGGTGCCATAAAAAATACTTCTCAAACTATATTCAAAACAAAAAATAAATTCCTAGACATAACTATCCATAAATGCATGACCTTAATATATTAATTTATTATACAAATTCTCAATACCTTTTAGTTTTAGTGATTTAGATAATTAGGAAATGGCATAAAATAATAAATCATTGGTTCTTTCTCAACTATTAGAAATTTTTTACACTATATAGATAAATTAATAATCCTTAATAATTATTCAATATCTCCTACAAAATTTTATACAAGATATACTATTAGGAATACCATGTGTAATAATTTTCTTCATAATTTAGGGTAATGGAAACATGGGAATGGTTGATCTCAAATGATAACTAAGGGAAAACATACAACTGAAGTTCCCAAAATATAATCATGGAATATGTAATATAGTATGAATAAATAATATAAATAATTCCATAATCAAATAAAATTTATAGAAAACAATATCCATGATAGCAAGTAAAATACATCAATATCAATAATACTAATCTCATATGATGGAGTACTTAATTTCAGACATAAAAACATATTGCCAAGGACTTATTCCAAGAAACTATGTAGTTATGGAAAGTGGTATACATGAAAACTGAACCTGTTATATCTCATTAGACCTTTCATTTAATTAAGGGGTTATATAATTATAGGCCCCAACCGTCACCTGGTTATGTACAATGCATTCAATATAAGAGTCAACATGACTTTTTATACCATTCCCTAATTAACCTATTACTATATAAAAATGTTCATATCTATATAATAAATGTTCTATCATAACAATACATAATTAAAATATGTTACCAGTCAATAATATTCAAGATTTCAATACTTTTCCCCATATTAATAAATTGGATAACATGATCATAAAATGAAAAGATAAAGGAGGAGGATAGTCAAAAATTACATATTCAACATGCAAATAATCTTTTGTATTGGAATAAAAATATGTGGAATACCAATACTTTCCCCATGTTAATAAATAAATGTTCATTCGAGGAAAACATCATCCAACCATAAACTGTAAAATGAGATGTTTACACCATATAGGTTAATTGGTATACAGTTAATACAATTATGGAATAACATGATCATAATCCATACATAGAAAGAATCTGGATTTTAACAAAATAACATATCCCTTGTGTGATGAAGGAAAAATAAGAGGGTTTTGACATAAAAGAAAAACACCCTTTTAAAAAGAATGCATCAAATGGTATAAAAAAGAAGGGATCATGAAATGAATAGTTTTATACCACAAGATCAATCCTCATATTATAATATATATATATATATATATTATAGTATAAATAATGAAACATAAACCCTATTATGGTAAATATTTTTTAAAATTATAATGGAAATGGAAGAAAAAAAATTAAAATATCTTTTACAAAACAATTTTAACATTGATGTAAAATAAAAATTTACCCATTTTTTTCAAAGGTATGTTTTGAAAAGGTAATGTGAAATCCTTGGAAAATAATTAATTTTAAAAACCATCTCCAATAATGTTTCATGAAAATATATGAAGTTTATATTGGAGAATTGAAGAGAGGAAGACAAAACATGTGAATGTGATAGAAGAAAACCTTTTATTTATTTTTTCAAATACCTTTTTTTAAAACTAATAGTGTGAAAAAATTAAAAAAGATATTTTTATTTAAAAATAATTTCCTCAAATAGATAATAAGATAATTAATAATAACATAGTAGGGAGGGATAACCCAAGAATGGAGCAACAAATTTCATGATGAAACAATATAACGTAAAAAAAGGAGATTTGAGTTATCAATAACCCTTATGAGAAACTTACTACATGAACTATTTGGTAAAAATATATACAATGATAGAATAGAACCTAATAAAATCAAATTGAATAATTGATCCAATATATATGTAATAAGTTTTAGTGATCAATCATAACTCAAGGAATGAAAATTGAGTTACCAAAAACTCTTACGACAAGGGTAATACATTAGGCAAAAACATTTGAAGAAAAGAAAAAGTTTTAGATTAGTTTATACTATTAATTATATTGAAATAATATATATAAATGTCATGGGATAATAAATCAATATAACACTGTACAAGGTAAAAATGGTTCATAACTTTTAGTATGTCTCAAAGAATCATAATTGATAAAAGTAAAAACTTTAGATTCAGTAACACATTAATAAAATACCTTGATAGGGAGGTGTGTAATTGAACATAAAATACAATGATTTAATATAATTCATGAAATTATATATCATATAGGTAGTATATACCTAACATAAATGAAATTAGGTGCATAAACCAAACCTGTCTCAAAGAGAGGAATTTGAGACAAAAAACCTTACCTTAGTCCTGATTCATTCTATTCTTGCACAAAATGTCCTGACTAATTATATCAAATGAATTGAATACATACCCCTTAAACTTATTAATAACAATTTTAATTTTCAATCCTCATTAAAAATAATTATATATTTAAATATAAGTTAGGTTTTACATATTTTCCCACATCTGGTGTTTCATAACTATATTAGTTTATACCAGTATCATAGGACCAGTTTCATTATTTTTTCACATTTAATGTTCATAATTTAGAAATAATTTAAATTTTTGTAATGTATAATTTTTTTTGTGATCTTTAAAGTTTCAATTCAATTTCATAAATTTTTCATTTTTTATCCCAGAAGGTGAAATTGATAATAAGCTCATTTTGGTGATTCCTAATGAACAAAGGGTGATTTCTAAATTAATGAGTAAAATATTAATATAACCTTTCCAAAATAATTTACATTTATTTTTATAATTATATTATATTTTACCAGAAATAATGTTTTCATATTAATCCATGATATAAATTCATAGTATTGTATAAGTAGGTGTTTACAACAATCCAAACATGAACCTACAATGATTAATTGATAATTATGTAGTGGTTTAGCTAGAATATCATTAGAAAATAAGAATAAAGATCTTATTTGGATATTATTAGTGATATATATCCGAATTGTAACGAATTATAAAGAGAATATAATTTATATAAAGTCGTTATTTTGAAAGAATAAATAATTTTCCTCTTAATTACCTCATTTTAAAAGATAGAATTAACGATTATTTTTTGTTGATCATATAACTAATAGATTCTAAATTTTTCTAGAAAATAACTTCCATGATATCATAAATATAATATTTACCCTTTAATCCTATCTTTATTTTAAACGATGTATAGTTGTTATGAAAAGAAAAATGAATATCAATTGTTATATGGATATAGTATTCCACATATGTAAAATGATAATGATTTTTTCCATAAAAAAATTGAATGGAATAATATTGTTTAATTTTTCAAAATGATAAAATGATATAAATATAATAATTATTTTTTATATTCCCATTTCAAAATAGCATTGTAAGGTAGTAAATTAAAATGAAACACATTTCATCATGGTTGTGGTAGACATTATAATTTATGAATTACAATTTCCTTTTTCATAATAGAAAGGGATAAAATGTGATTGATGATTATTAACATATAGTAAGATAATTTCAAATATAACCAATACTGATGTCATTATATATGGTTTTGAAAATTATAATTTTTTATGAAAATAGAAAACAAAGAAGTTTGGTAAAAAGGATTACTCATGTTGAGCACTTTGAGATTTCTTTGGAATATCCCATGGGAATAAATGAAAAAGAATAATATATTAGGACAAGAAGATCAAAGAGTACAATATTTTTGTACGGTATAGAAAATGGTATATTTTTATGGAGGATCTGATTTTTTAGGATTCGTTGAATGGTCGTAAGAGGACCCTTTTATAAATAGCGGAGATGGCATTTTTATAAATATTTCAACATAACATAAGTAGAGAACATGTTAAACTTGTCATGTATCTCCAAAAATGGGAAATAATTTTGTGGGAAAGAGATAATGTCTAGAAACACATTATCTACTAAATTATATATAACTTTATCATGTTTCAATCTTTTTTTTGTTGAATTATCAATTTAGTCATTTTACCTTTTACCACGGTAACTAATTTTCACCCAAAGAAAATTAATATTTATGTCTAAAAAAAAGAGATCCTTATTAAATAATTTTTAAAAATTTATTACAATTTTTAAGTCCATTTCATTTTATTCAATTTATAAAAATTATAAAAATTAATTTTAAAATAAAAATATATAATGTATAAATAATAGTATTGGAGAAAATATTACATTTGTTCTAAAAATTAAAATTTAAGTTTTTAAATTAAATCCAAGACACACAAACATATATATACTGAAGTTGGATTCAGTCTAGCTTATGTGTCACCCAGATTCGCTTCCAAATCACCCCAAAATTGTTTCCCCTGCTTCGAAATTGTGACCATACTCCCACAACCGCAAGACATCCACTCTAACCACCAAATTAAGGTTCTATGTCTTATTATTTTCCTACAGGGAACTCCCTACTATAATAGGATTACGGTTTCTGGTGACCCTATCTCTTCTTAGAATCCTTAGTGCCATTTTTCTCACCTACAGTTTTCAGTGACTCTTTATCCTCAACCAAAAACTATATTCCTCCCTCAGAAGCTCGTGCAAACCCGATTGTCTCCCTCTGCTGCTTGTGTTTTCCCTCCATACATTCTAGGGTTTCTTCCACTTGAGTTATCCCTTTGGAACTTGTGTTTTCCCTCTAAAACTTATAAGGTTTCATCTACTCACATTTTCCCTCCGCTTATCATGTTTTCACCTCCGTCTCCGCCTGCTTCACCTCTGTCCTCCTCACCTGCTCCGTATGCTCCGCCTCCACCTCCACCTCCTCGGCACCTTCTACGGTTTCAGACTCCACATCACCCATATCTATACTAATCCTACATTTACACTATTATAACCTCGATGCACCGCTAAATCACCTCAAGCTCTTGATTTTACTTCTCTCTAACTACAACAAACCATAAATTTTTATTATTGTTACCCCCAATCCCCGCAAGTGGTAAACAAATTTCTTTACCCAATACCATCAATGCAAGGGGTTTTCCAAAGATTGAGATCAACTGATATTATAATTTTTTTTGATGACTGTAGAACATATGATGAGATACCAAGCATTGGTCAAGAGGAATTTGTGTTTTCTAACTACATGGTGCCCACTACACAGATTAAAGATGATGACGGAGCCTCTAGGTTTTCCAGTACTATGGATTAGGCTTGGAGTTGATTTCACTAGATGATATTTATAAAATTCCACAGTGAAATTAGGTTGGGAACCCAGTATTTATCATTATATATATGCTTCAATTCACTATTGGCATGTTGTGCACTTTAATTATTTTCAATACACTATAGACATGTTTCCACTAAGTATGTTTTGTTCACTATTTATTCAGGGTTAGAATTTTGTGTCCATTGTTTGTATGTTGTGTTCACTATTAATATGTTACATTCATTACAAATTGATTCCACTATATATGTGTTTCTATTCACTTTCAGAATATTGTACTCAATGTTAGTTTGTTCATTGTAAATATGTTGTATTTGTACTACATATTTGTTTACTACTTTATATGTGTTATAATAGTTCATGATTATAGGATTTATAGTTTTATATGTGTCTTCAAACATATCATAGAGCTAAAATTTCCATAATTACCTTTCACTATAAATTATATTTTTATATTATTACTTATATGACGTAAATCAGTGTGTGAACCTCTTACATTTTTCTTTATAGTGATGGATAAGATGAAGCTCATTTATATCAATTGATAATGATTTTGGGGATGAGAAATAGGATATGATACTATACTATCTCTCAATATACATGACTTTTATGAAGTAGGTAGTCTTCATTTTAATGTTAATATATATTATACAGACATGTGATTGGCCAAAGGGTTTTATTTTTTAGTTGATATAGATGTAATGTGAAATGAGGTATTTTTAATGGGCACCACTGGATAATTGTGAGTGATCATCGATATAAACCTCTAGGTTTGGTCTATATTTTGTGGGTTGAATCAGATTCATTAGATTATGTTAACAATTTTCATGTGGCTATATTGTTTCCCTTCATTTTTACTTATTGAAAAATAATAGGTACCTTTATTCTATATTTTCATGTTGCTTTATTGTTTCCATTAATATGTTGTATTTATATTACATATGTGTTTATAGATTTATATGTGTTCTAACAATTCATGCTCAAAGGATATGTATTTTTCAATGTGTTTTCAAACATAGAATAGTTCCAAAATTTCCAAAATTATGTTATATTGTTAATTATTTTCTATATTCATACTTATATGACCTAAATCAATGTGTTTGCCTCTTCCATTTTTCTATACAATGATGGATAAGATGAAGTGTATTAATTTCAATTGAGAATTATTTTAGGGATGAACAAAAGGTTTTTATACTATATTATCTCTCAAGATACATGACTTCTATGAAGCGAGTAGTCTCTGTTTTAACGTTACTGTATATTATACATACATGTGTTAGGCCAATGGGTTTTATTTTTGAGTTTATGTAGATTTAATGTGAAATGAGGTTTTTTTCATGGGAACCACTGGGTCATATTGAGTGACAAGCTCTATACATCTCCAGGTTTGGTCTATATTATGTGGGTTGATACTGATATATGAGATTATGTTATCAACTTTCATGTGGTCATATTGTTTCCTTTTATTGTCACTTATTGAAAAATAATAGGTACCATGATTCTATATTTTCATTTTTCTGTATTGTTTCCATAAATTTTATTTTTATATACTAAAAAATTCATCTATATTAACTAAATGAATGGTTTTTTAAAATATTTAACTAAATTATTCCCAGTTCTTATGAATGATTTTCATTGAAATGGGAGGTATGGATTAGTGTTCTTTAGTCAAAATTTCTGCGAATCACTTAAAGAAACATAATACCTTTTTAATGTTGATAAAATTAAGTTTCTTCATGCTTATAAATCTATTTTTTATGCATTATGTTTATATTATACACAGATGAATATGGTTTTGGTGGAAAAATTGGATCACTGAACAACTTTCTAAAGATGGGTAACGACATATGCAGTCATAAATTCTTGAGATTTGTAGAGAAAGAAATGGGAGAATGATGTCTTATCTTTGTCAAACTAGTATTAAAAATGGTTATGGGTTTAGTGGTGTACTTCAATCTCTTTTATATATATTACAACTTCTCCTCCAATGAAATGGATTTGATTCGACATTCAAGTGGTTGAGAATACCACTAAGCATCTGTGGGAGGTGATTGAGGTGAATTAGTCTTTTGAGAATAATTTTTTATGATTCAATGAGTGAAATAGAGGATCTTAAACTTCTATAGAAGGGGTATGAAGGGATACATCAGTGGGTGGAAGAAATGAGATGAGAGTTGGAGGCAAAAAAACTAAAGTGAAGATTGAATGCATACAAATTTCCATAGTTTGTGGTTTGTTCAAAGTGCATATATATTTATTTGTTTTACTTTAATGATTCGAAATAACAGTGAATACAATAGATCTATAAAGAACAGGATGATATAATTGTTGGAGTTGGTGGCCTAGAACCAACTACTTTGTACTTTATTCATTAAATAAACACCTTATCACATCTTGATTGTTCTTCTGTGTGATAATGCATGTGATAATGTCCCAAGGATAACTGTTTCATTAAATGGTCATAGCAGATCCCTACTATGATGAGAACCCGGAAGTGCCATAACACCATTCTTGAATATATGTTTTATGGCCAGATGATATTATTTAAGGGACAAAAATAATATAGGCCATTAGGGATGAGGACTCATAAAACTTTGATACACCTTCTCATGGTGTGTGCACTTGGTAATATCCAGAAGGATGTTATGAGAACAAGAACTGCCAGTAGGAAATCCACATTGCATAGTGTCATTGGATGTTCCTATCTATGGACGTGTGTATTGGTACTTAGACTTTAAGATTATTATTAACGGGTATTACAACTAGCACACTTAGATGTATTGATGAAAACTGTGACAACACACTATTCGCAGCGAGGTAGGATATATTGGGTGCATCACGAGTAATATTGCATTAATAGATAATGTGAGAAAGGATTTTTCCCTTCTGTT
Source organism: Viscum album (assembly GCA_963277665.1). NCBI lineage: Eukaryota > Viridiplantae > Streptophyta > Magnoliopsida > Santalales > Viscaceae > Viscum > Viscum album. Next base: position 283,419,885 of record OY728165.1, read on the forward strand.
CCATAATGGAAGTGGATATCTCATGCCCTTTTATGGAATTAATATATCCTAAATAATTCCATGGCTATGGTAAGGTATGGGCGAGTTCAATTCTGAGAAGTTAAAGAAAGAATAATCAATCACATGGGTTGATGGAACTATCATGCAACCTGCAAGATTAGAGATATCTAGACAAAGGGATTATATTACATAGTAAGCACTCGTATGATGTGACACGTCAATGCGACATCAAGTTCTTTCTCTTGGATGCCTTGACTGGTTGCTAGATAGTAATCTCGGACTTTAGGCAAGCCCACCTAATGGCAACGAGAAAGAGGCCTAGAGGGTCACACACTAAGTGTATCCAAGTATATCATGTAGAATAAAGATTATTCTCATATGTGGTTTAATAATTATTCAAGGAAGCCTAAATAATTTTAATGTTGGAGGAAGAATAGAATGAAAAACAAGATATAAAAGCTGTGTACATTGAATGTACATGCCGTGTAGTTTTTATTTTGGAAATGAAATGAAAAATGAAAACAAGATAAACATGCCGTGTACATTAAATTTACACATCGTGTAGTTTTCATGAAAAACAAGTACACACCGTGTATTAATAATTACATGCAGTAAAGTTTTTCCAGTCAAGATTTTGAGGAAATAATATTGTTTTATTAAATGATATTTATTATAATATGCATGGGTGCATATCAAGGAATTAATGATTAGACATTGGGGTTTTCAATAAGAGTTAATGAAATAAATAAAATTTGTAACACGTTTATTTATTTTCATTACTCTATAACCTCAAACCCGATTATAAATATCCTCACAACCCCAACACTTTTCTCTAATCACTGTGCACAACAATTCTGGATAATTCTCTCAAGGCCGAAAGAACTCCATTCTCCAAGAATGCTCTCAAGACTGAGAGAGATCCTCCTCTATCAGATCAAGGTGATCTAAGGTGTACAACGCAATCAAATGCTTCTCCACGCTAGCACCTAGAGATTCCTTTGGCGACTTTCAGAGATAGGTGGTGCACCTGTGGATCACCGCTAGAGGAAGTCTACACTTAGCTTCTGTGAAGAAACAACGAATCACATTGGATCATGATAAGAGACATAAATGAAGAAATAATTCCATTGAGGTAAGTCTTGTCAATTAATTAAATTAATTATAACCAACATATGATGATCCAGTCTTTATGGTTTCATGACTCCCTATTTCTTTTTTGTTCTTCATTCTATTCTGAAGATCCGAAGTTTTATTATCATGACGGATCTCAGATTGATCATTGTTAACGCTAAAATTAAAGTTGGGTACACCCACTAACGCGCTTCGCTATGCCCGGAACCTACAAGTGGTATCAGAGGGGTCATATCATTGATTATAATTATATAGTTTTTTATTAGTGATTTACGCATTTAATAATTTAGTTGTTTCAATTCAAGTTAATCGTTATTTAAAATCGAAATCTCGAGATCTGTTCCTCCTCTCCTTTTCTCATGCACCTTACAGAAAAAAAATTTTCTTTTAATTTTGATTAAAATAAAATATAGGATCTCATTCAGAGGTTCCAAACGTTCCTGGCTGTACAACACAAGAATACACATCGTATATTCAGAAGTACACGTCGTGTAGTCTATGTTCAATGCATTGGACTGGTCTGCCAAATATTCCCGTGTATTGGATCCTATCTAAGTCATTTATAACACCGTTTGTTGACCAGGAACATGTGGAACACTGTTTCTAGATTACACACCGCGTGGTCCACTGAACACGGCGTATATTCCCTTTAGGTTAGGGTTGGACCGTGTACTCCGTACACGGCTGGCCTGGTTGGAAATGAAGTAACGTGGATACTACACAGTTTGTGTCCCACTGAACATGTTGTGTATTCCGAAAATTTATGAAGTACATCAACACGCCATGTCCCTGGTCGTATACTTCAGATGGACAGTGAACAAAAGTACACATTGTGTAGTCGGAACTACACTTCGTGTACTCATCCAAATTATTGCAAATTTATTAAAATTTATTATTATATTATACAAACCCTTGAGACGTGTACCATAGTGAAGGTGTAAAGCTGAGGCACAACACATGATAGGTGTTCTATATATGTAACACCCCAATCTTCCACGGTACGCTTCTCTTTGAATAATACAGTATTGTGTGTTGTACGCAACTTCGAGTTCTAACACACACCACAACTAATCAAACTAACCGTTATGTATAGTAATACCCAATTTTTGAAATTTTATAAATTTTATATTTCAAAATGGACTTCATTTTTGGATTCGTAATATTGAAATTGTCTTAGGGTAAATTTTTTGTATTTTTCTGAAAACATTCAATTTTTGATGAATAGTGAAAAAACATTGAGTTATAGTTTAAAACCGAATTTTTATTTAAATAATTATTTATTTTATTTAAATTTAATTAAGGTCAAAATGGATTCATAATACATATATAAGTTCAATGTAATTCATTGGAGTTAGTTTATAATAATTTTAGATATATAAAAATTTTATGGAACTTTTCACCGTATTTTACCCACCTCCTAGGAGAATTTTGAAATTCACACAAAACTTAATTTTACCGCTTATGTGAGTAGAATTTCAAAAATCAGAGAGACATGGTTAATATCAAGGAGTAAAGTGTGGTTAAATAAGATAAAAATAATATTTCGTGAATAGTAACTTTTTGCTTTTATTTACCACAGTTAAAAGTAAATAAGGTAATTAAGGGTAAAAATGATATTAATATTACCCTAAAACATGTCATAATTCTATTGGATAAGTGTATCTAGACTAAAAACAACCTTATGAATAAAATATTATCATTTAGGTCCACTTAGATTAGATTAGGACATTTATTATTATTTAATTCAAAGAAGAGTTAAAAGAGTTAAAATCAAAGTTTAATTATCAAAACATTTTTAATATAGGTCTATACATAAGATAAATTCAATTATAAATATTAATTATAAAGATAAAAATATTTCATACATAATGGTATTTTATTTAGAATTTTTAGACAATAAATAATTTAATTTATTTATGACACAATAGTGATGCAGTAATTACCTAATTAATAAAATATTAGAATAATTGATATTATAAATATCAAAATTAATGTAATTTGATACTTTTTATGAATTACACTAATTTTATAGTCTAATATGACATATTATTATTGGTTATATGAACTTTATTTAAAGTAATAATGCTGTTGTGAATTTATCAAAAACAAAATACCCAATAGTGTCAAAATTGACATAAAAGAGTTTTTAAAAACAATATTATATTATTAATTGATATTCTATTCCTAAAAATCTAATGATTGGAAAAAGGACTTATATAATGATAGGTGTATCATTAATTGACCACTTGGGGGTCTCTTGGATGAATATAGTAAGTCTATTAACTATATAATATAAAAATACAAAGTGACATGGTAAATGTCAATATAATTAACTAAGAGTTAAAACTAAAAGATAAGGTTAATATAGTGACTCAAACTGGTATAAAATCTATGGGTTGAAAGGATTTCGACCCATAACCACCTTATAATTTTAATAATAAACTTTTGATCCATTATAAACCGAATATGAATTTATTATAAATTAATAATTTATGTTTTTCCTAAAGAGACCCTCCTCCCCCTTATAAAAGGACACAAATTCTATCCAATTCTTCACACCTTCATAGCCTTTTGGTTCGGCCAACCCCTGACCAAATAATCTCTCAACTTACCTCACTTAAACCTAGAGTCCTTAGTTTTATCATAAAGCCAACCTAAGGAGCCCTTTTGATCAAATCAAAAGGAAGAACCCGAAGAAGAGGTAATATTTTCACCACCCTTTTTGAAGCTCCTTTCTTTTTCAACTTATTATTTCTCTGTTATTTCCTTTCTAAAATAATAACTCCAGTATATTCTATATACTATGATGTTATTATCAATATGTTACAACCATATTCATTATTCTATCCATCCTCTTAATGACATGTCACCACACGTTCGTACGTATGGCTTACCGTCTCCACATCGTGGTGTAATTGTTATTCAAAAACATTATTATTTTGATGGGTGTGATAATGATATGTAATAGATGTAAATAATAAATATAAAATGATAATTATTATTTATATATGATATACCATTAAATTATATATTATTTTAATATCAAAAGAATGACATTGTCGCCCATGCGTACATACGGACTACCGTTTCCACGAACAGGATGAGATTCATTCCCCATCGTATCCATGCAATTATAATTCTCATTTGATGATTTAAATTTTTTTAAGGACTTGATATCATTCTGGATATGAATAAGATACAACCTATTCATAACAAACACGGCTTTTGTAACAAAACATATAAAGGAAAACGAGTAAGTTAACACCTGAAACGACGATAATACTAAGATACTATTAACAAAGCAATGTTAAAAGATCATATATGATATCATATTAATGTATATGATTATTTTATAATTTAATAACAATTATTTTACCATTATACAGAAGGTTAACCTACCCCCAACCAAGGAAAAGTATAAGGTAAGGGTTTATTTCACAATCTCTTCATTATCCGAGGTTGTTTATACGTAATTATCCACTCGGACCTCTTTATCATCCACATCCATGTTTCTTAAAAATGTATTTCAAATAATTCTTACTATTTTACAGACTATAGTTTAAAGTAATTTATACCCTTGTTGAATCTTTATAAGTAGTTTATAAAGGAATCTTTCTGTCGTTTTCCAGACAAGGTCCTTTTTAACCTTTTCGACAGAATTAAGGAAAGAATGTCTTTTTTTAACTTATTCGGAGGGTGCAGCTATTTTCCACCATTATAAAATATTGAAAGATTTTCTTAAAATATTATAAGGATATTTTCAAATTAAATGTTTTATTTTATAATTATGTGACTTTTAAATGATTTAAAAAAAAGAGATATTTCTCTCAAATAGTTTTGATTTCATATATGTCAACATCCTTTGATGGATTTTAATATTATTTGAAGTTGATTTATTATGATACAAAACTTACGTATTTTATTGAAGGTTTTGTGATATTTTTGACTGTGGGTGTGTTATTTTAATAACATTCATGGTTTATGGAGAAATTATTGACATTTTGTATGCTAGTTTTAATTCGAATGTTTATGTTTTGTTTAAACAGTTTCATATGAGGAATGCATTGGACTTAGTAAGTGACTGGTGGAGCCCAATATACCTCCTCGATGCATCGATAGGTCTCATGAGACAAACTAGTGTCTTGGAACAAGGACTTGACAAAATCTTATTTGTATTCTTGGCACAAGGCCTTGACTATGTGGTTATGATAGTCTGGCATTATGCATTCCATCATTATGAAAGTGGTTATTGATATTGCATGTGATCATTCGACTAGTAGAATATCCATGTGAATAAGTAAATGGAATTATTTCATTTTATCTTTTCCATATTATACTGAAGTTCTAGTTTAAAAGGATTTTGTTTCAGTTATACATTTCCTTAAATATTTAAGCTTATTTATAAAATTTTCCGCTATATTCTTATCCTCACTGAGCATCTGAGATCACCCCTTTCAATGTTTTATTTTTCCTAGGATGTGAAGAAGTAATTTATGAATGACCTGCATGGATAATATGAGGAGATATGAAGATAATATGTTGTTGTAGTTTTTTTTACTTTATGATGTAATGTAAGACTTTATTAATTTATCTAGTTATTCCAAGGCTACTACACTAATCGGTATTTTGAGATTTTATCTTTTGTGATCATGCCAATGTTTTGTAATAATGCACCGAATCTGGATAACTAGGATATGGGAATTACAGTTGGTATCAGAGTAAGTTTAGTACTGTAACACCCCAAGCTTCCACGGTACGTTTCCCTTCGAATAATGCGATAGCGTGTGTTGTACGCAACCTCGAGTTCTAACACACACCACAACTAATTAAACTAGCCGTTGTGAATAGTAATACCTACTTTTTGAAATCATATATATTTTATATTTCAAAATGGACTTCATTTTTGGATTCAGAATATTGAAATTAGCCTAGGGTGAAATTTTGGTACTTTTCAGATAACTTTTATATTTTGATGAATAGTGAAAATTACTAAATTTTAATTAAAATCAACTTTTTTAATCAAAATAATTAATATTGATAAATTATGAATTTGTGTGGTTTTAAAGTATATTTAGAATATATTTTTACCATTTAATTTAATGTTTTTCATTGGACATAATTTCGCAATTAAACCAGACATAAACAAGTGTCAATCTTTTGATAGTTATTATCTCTTAAAAACACGCTTTTTATTTTAACAATGGGAATTAATTTTAAATTAATTTCTGCCACTTCTGTGATTTGAATTTGGAAAAATGGATTACATATTTGGAATCAGGATGTCCAAATTATGTAAATAGGTAAATTTTATTTTTACACATTTTGAATAATTACTGCAGTAAATATTTTATTTACCATGGTTAAAGGGTAAATCCAGTAAATAAGGGTTAACAAATAATATTATAATAATACAAAATTACCCTAAAACGTGTCCTAACCTTATTGGTGGACACATACCCGACCATGGGAATCCTTGGGTCGATTTGGGGACCCCTTAGAGCCACTTGTATGTGGTAGGGACACATTATATTAATAAAGTTAAAATAAAAATAAAAATGGCATAAGCTTAAATCTTTTAGAAGAACAATTTTTACATAGGGTTATACATGTTGGATTTTCGATTATAAATATTCATTAGAAAGATAAAATAATTTAATACATAATTATATTTTATTTATAATTTTTAGACATCAAATAATTTAAATTATTAATGACACAATAATGATGCAATGTTTACCTCATTAATAAATCATTTAAATAAATAAGATTATAATGATTAAAATATTATCTAAAACCTGTCCAATTCGTATTGGTTGATGTTATTTAGACAATGAGTCATCTTATCTTCGACCTCAATGATTTTTGGACCATTATAAACCGAATATAATTATATTATAAAGTAATACTTTCACTCTTTCCTAAAGAGCCCCTCCTCTCCCTTATAAAAGGAGACCACTTCTACTCATTCCTCACACCTCTCAAGCCACTTGGCTTGGCCAAACTCTACCCAAATACTCTCCCAACTTCCCTCAATACAACCTAGAGGCCTTAGTTTGATCATAAAGCCAACCTAAGGAGCCCTTTTGATCAAATCAAAAGGAAGAACCCGAAGAAGAGGTAATGTTTTCACCACCCCTTTTCAAGTTCCTTTCTTCTTCCACTTCTTCTTTCATTGTTCTTACCATTCTAAAATAATAAATCCAGTATCTCACATATACTGTGATGTTATTATAAATATGTTACAACCATATTCAGTATTCTATCCACCCTTTGAATAACATTTCACCATACGTGCGTACGTACGGCTTACCGTCTCCACGTCGTGTTGTAATTGTTATTCAATATATTATTATTTGGATGGGTATAATAATGATGTGAAACTCATGTAAATAATAAATATAACATGTTAATTATTCTGTATATATGATATAACATCCATTTATATATTATTTTAATATCAAAAGAATGATATTGTCGCTCGTGCGTACGTACGGACTACCGTCTCCACAAACGCGATAAGATTCATTCTCCATCGTATCCATTCAAGTATAATTATCATTTGATGATTTAAAAATGATGTTTAAGGACTTGATATCATTCTGGATATGAATAATATACAACCTATCCATTACAAACATGGCTTACGTAACAAAACATATAAAATAAAACAAGTAAGTTAACACCCGAAACAACAATAATACTAAGATATTATTATCAAATCAATATTAAAAGATCATATATGATATCATATTAATGTATATGATTCTTTTATAATTTAATAACAATTATTTCACCATTATACAGGAGGTTAACCTACCCCAACCAAGGAAAAGTACAGGGTAAGGGTTATTTCACAATCTCTTCATTATCCGAGGTTGTTTATACGTAATAATCTACTGGGATCTCGTTATCATCCACATCCATGTTTCTTCAAAATGTATTTCAAAAATTTTTTAATATTTAAATGAATATGGGTTAAAGTTATTTATACCCTTGTTTGAATTTTTATAAGATGTTTATAATGGAATCTTTCCGTCGTTTTCCAAACAAGGTGCTTTTTAACCTTTTCGACAGAATTAAGATAAGAATGTTTTTTTTAACTTATACGGCGGGTGCGGTTATTTTCCGCCGTTATAAAATCGTCAAAGCTTCCCTTACAAGCTTATAAGAATATTTTCAAAGAAAATGTTTTATTTTATAAATATATGTCTCTTAAATGATTTCAAAATAGAAAGAGATATTTCTTTAAAAAAGAGTTTTGATTTCATCTATGTCAACATCCTTTAATGGATTTTACGCTTATTTGAGGATGATATATTATGATACAAAACTTTTATATTGTATTGAAGGTTTTGTGATATGTTTGACTGTGGATGTGCTATTTTTTTTATATACCATTCATGGTTTATGGTGAAAGTATTGAAATTTCATATGCTAGTTTTAATAAGAATGTTTATGTTATATTTCAACCTTTACTTCATATGAATGTGTTGGACAAGTATGTTCCAGGTTGAGGACTGGTTAAAGTAAGCCCTCCAGGTTGGGTACTGGTAAAATTAATCCCTCCAGGTTAGGGACTGGTAAAAGTAAGCCCTCCGGTTTGGTCTCCGGTTATCAGAGGCACTCCGGGTTGGTGTCCGGTTATTAGAGGCACTCCGGGTTGGGTTCTGGTTACAGTTAGCCCCAAGGTCTTGGGACGAGGCCTTGAAAAGAAATTAAAGTTTAGCATTATGCATTCCATCATTATGAAAGTGGTTATTGATATTGCATGTGATTATTCGATTAGTAAAATATCCATGTGAATAAGTAAATGGAATTATTTCATTTTATTTATGCCATACTATGTTGAAGTTAATTTTTAAAAGGCTTTTGTTTTAGTTATACATTGTCTTAAATGTTTATTCTTATTTATGAAAGTTTCCACTATATTGTTATCCTTACTGGGCATTTGAGCTCACCCCTTTTCTATGTTTTATTTTCCCAGGATGTGAAGAAGTAAATTATGAATGACTTGCAGGGATATTATGAGGGTTTAATAGTGTGGACTATGGAGACAATATGTTGTTGTAGTAGTTTTTTTTATTTTGATGATGTAATGTAAAACTTATGAATATATCTAGTGTTTCCAAGGCTACTAAACCAATCGGTCTTTCGAGATTTGATATTTCTTGTGATCATGCCAATGTTATGTAATTAATGCACTGACTCTGGGTAACTGGGGTCGGGGCGTTACAAGTACAAACATTTGAAACTAGATTTAGATAAACTCTGATTAGAGCACATATCCCTAAGATAGACTTTGAGTATTGGTATAGAAGAACTTCCTAGAATTTTGGTATTGTAGAGTTTTTGTGAGTTTTCCAAGAAATACATCCCTGTCTGGATATGAGAAGGTAAAGGAGGCTCTGGCACATATGTACCTAGGGGTAAAACCCAAAAACACTGCTTTGAGCTAGACTCAAATGGGAACTAGGGCACGACAACGGGCCTTGCTGCACTCTTGGTTACGACACTCCCGGGGGATATGCATAGGATAATTCACATTTTCTTTACAAACCATTATGAAGGGTTTATGAGTATTTACTTCTTCAAAGAGAACATTTTTATGATTATGGATTATATCCATAAATAGTTCAATTTATGTTAAGTGTTTTACAAGTATGGAATTATGTATTTTGATTCATAAACTGATCTAGTTTATTCCATTGTTTAGAAACGACACCTAGTGGAAGAAATGTAAACCATATCAATTCACTCACTCCATATAGGGATTTCCCTCCTGCTCAAGATAATTATAGTGGATATGGTGATGCAACTGGTGTTGATCAGCTAATCACCATACTTGGACAACTCACTTAGGTTATGAATAATAACCTTACCCATATGGAGCACACTGATCCTCAGAATGGAGGATCAAAGTTAGATCGCTTCATGAGGGAACAACCACCAACATTCAATGGGAGCAAAAATCCATTGGTAGTTGAGAAATGGATAAGTTCTCTATAGTAAATATTTCAGGCTTTGGGGAGTAGTGAAAGGGGAAAAGTTATCATGGCAGTTTACCGCCTCACTGGAGATGCTGATCAATGGTGGTCATTGATTCAAAACATGATGGAAGACGATGAAGTATAAAATATGGAATGGTGGGAGTTCAAAGATAACTTTCTAGAAAAATAATTTCCTCGTGTCCATCGAGCAGATATGGAAAGACAATTTCTAAGTCTAAGACAAAAGGAGGATGATAATGTCCCAAAGAATGTGGCAAACTTTACAAGGTAATCAAGGTATGCTGAAGATTATATACGTAACCCAATAATTAAGATTGATCATTTCTTTTATGGGTTAAAACCATTTCTCTGTTGAGCATTAGTCTCACAAACCTTCTCGTTGTACGAAGATATTGTCTCATGTGCAATCAAGACAGAAAATAAATTCCCTATGTCTTATGACTTTAAAGAAAATCAAGAGAAGAAGAGATCTATTGATCACTCTAGAAATGGAAATAAGGGGAAGAAGGGAAAAGTTGAATATCCATCCCGTATTAAATGTTGGAAGAAACACCCTGGTACTTGCGTGAAGGGAATGGGAGTCTGTTACAAGTGTGGTGAAAAAGGCCACCAAGATCGTGATTACAAGGGGAAGAATGAAGCTACCGATGTTCAAGGTTACAACTATTGGGAGATGGGATATTATGCAAATGAATTTCCTAAGCGTTAGGGAACTTACCTCAGAAAAGGACAATGGATCAAGGCCAAGCTTATGATTTCACTACTACTGAGGTAGAATCTCCAAAAGACGTGGTGGAAGGTAATTTAATGGTTTCCTCAAGTTTAGCAAACACAATATTTGATTCTGGATCATTGCATTGTTTTATATCTTCCTAGTTTGCTAAGAAAATTAGATATTTCCAATTTTATTTAACAAGGGATTTGTCAGTCAAAACTCCTAAAGAAAAGTATCATTGCAACAATGTTTTGTGAATCAGTCCCCATTAGAGCACATAAATGTTCTTAATCTCTGGATCTCATCGCCATACCTATGATTGAATTGTATATAATCCTCGGTATGGATTGGATTTTGGACTATGATGAAACAATTTATTTTAAGAAGAAGGAGGTTACTATTTTTGATGATGGTGATAAGGAACACCTTATCTTTAGGGCAGAATAATCACCACCTAATTATTACCTAGATCCACCCCCAGTAGCTCAACTAAATTCAATTATTGGAAATGAAGAGAATGAAATGACTATGGGTGAGGAAAGGAATTTTCAAATAGAGTATGTACAAATTGTGAGAGAATATGTTGATGTGTTTCCAGAAGATTTACCTGGACATCCTCCAGAACATGAAATTGAGTTTACCATTTATTTAATTCCTGGTTCAAGGCCTATATCGAAGACCCCTTATAGAATGGCCACTTTGGAATTAGTTTAACTAAAGAAACAACTTGAGTAATTGAGTAATAAGGGATTTATTCACTCTAGTGTTTCTCTATGGGGAGCCCCTGTCCTTTCTTTTAAGAAGAAAGAAGGATCTATGAGGTTATGTATCGACTACAGGGAAATCAATGCTATAACAATAAAGAACAAGTATCCCCTACCTAGCATTGATGATTTAATTGGCCAACTGCACGAAGGTCAATACATTTCAAAGATTTACCTTCGATCTAGATACGATCAGTTGTGTGTGAAGAAGGAAGACATTCCGAAGAAAACATTTCGAACCAGGTACGGGCATTACGGTTTTATAGTAATGCCTTTTGGTTTGACTAATGCACCCTATGTATTCATGGATCTAATGAATAGAGTTTTCAAGGAATATATCGATGATTTTGTGGTGGTATTTATTGATGATATCTTGGTATACTTTAAAATCTATGAGGATCATGAAAATCACTTGTGCATTATCCTGAAGACTCTAAGAAGACATGAATTTTATGAGAAGATTTGCAAGTGCAAATTCTAGATTCAAGAGATTTCTTTTCTTGGCCATATTGTCTCAAAAGATGGAATCTCTGTTGATCCTTCTAAGACCAAGGAAATCCAAGAATGGCATACACCGATGAGTATAACTAAGGTATACAGTTTTATTGGTTTAGTAGGTTATTATTGACGTTTCTTCCAGAACTTTTCCCGATTGGCTAACCCATTAACGAAGATCACACGTAAAGGGGTTGATTTTTTTTTGGAAAAAAGAGTGTGAAGAATGTTTTGAAGAACTAAAGAAAAGATTAGTGAATGCTTCTATGTTGACTCTACCATCGAGGAATGATGGGTTCGTTATTTATAGTGATGCATCGAAGAAAGGACTTGGTTGTGTCCTAATGTAGAATGATAGGGTTATTGCCTATGCATCACGACAAATGAAAATTCATGAGCAAAACTATCCTACTCATGATCTTGAGTTAGCTGCTGTAATTTTTTGTTTTGAAGATATGGAGACATTATCTCTATGGTGAAAAATGTGAGATTTATACTGATCAGAAGAGTTTGAAGTACATTTTCTCATTGAAAGAACTCAACATGAGGCAAAGGCGATGGCTTTAACTACTCAAGGATTATGATTTCGAGATACACTACCACCTAGGGAAGGCAAATAAGGTGGGAGATTCTTTGAGCAGAAAAGATCATGGAGTTTTGAACATGATGAGAGTTGAAAGGGATCCAATTTTCATGGATCTAGTAAAGCTGGATATGGGAATCACCATGAAAGGTGAAACATCAATGCTTTTTCAAATGGTTGCCAAACCAACTTTACTAGAAAGGATTAAGAGTTCTCAGACCGATGATGAAGAATTTCAAAAGAAGATTAAAGCTGTGAATGATGAGAGATTGAGAGACATTGTGTATGAAGAAGGAATTTTAAAACTTGGGAAGAGACTTTGTGTTCCCGATATACCTGATCTGAAAAGGGAATGGTTAGATGATGCTCATAGCTCCAATTTCTTTATACACCCAAGGAGAACCAAAATGTATAGAGATTTGAGGGAACATTTTTGGTGGGACAACATGAAGAGGGAGATTGATGATTTTGTGTCAAGATGTATGTGTTGTCAATAAGTGAAAGTTGTAAGGCAACAGCCTAGAGGATTCATGCAACCTCTTCCCATACCAGAGTGGAAATGGGACAATATTACGATGGAATTTGTCATGGGGATACCAAAGACTCTTAGAAGTAACGATGAAATATGGGTTATTGTTGATCATCTTACCAAGTAAGTACATTTTCTTGCTATAAGAGAAGATCTACCACTGGAACATATAGAAAGACTATATATTAATGAAGTTGTGAGAATTCATGGAGTACCCCTATCGATTGTTTCTGATCTTGATCACCGTTTTACTTCAAGATTATGAAAGATTCTTCAGAAGGCCTTGGATACTTAACTCTGTTTGTGCACTACCTACCACCCTAAAACAGATGGACAATCATAATGGACTATTAAAACCTTAGAAGACATGTTGAGTGCATGGTCACTTGACTTTTAGGGTATGTGGGATCAATATTTGCCTCTGGTGGAATTTTCCTATAACAAAAGCTTCCAGTCAAGTATTCAGATGGCACCATATGAAGCGTTTTATGAAAAGAGATGTCGCACACCAACCTGTTGGGATGACATTGGTAAAAGAAAACTCATAGGCTCAGAACTGGTGGAGGAAATGATGGAAAAGGTGAAGTTAATCCAAAACCACATCAAAGCAGTTCAAAGTAGGAAGAAGAGGTATGCTGATAATCAAAGGAAGGATATGGAATTTCAGGTAGGAGATCATGTTTTCTTGAAGGTATCTCCATGGAAGGGAGTTATACGTTTCGGTAAGAAAGGTAAATTGAGTCCCAGGTACATCAGCCCTTTTGAAATTCTAGAACGAATTGGTGCTGTAGCTTACCGTTTGGAAATTCCACCAAATCTCTCCAAATTTCACGATATGTTCCACATATCACTGTTGAGAAAATACATGCCTGACCCAATGAATGTACTCACCTATGAGGAATTAGAACTAGAACCTGATCTATCTTATTGCAAAGAGACCATCAGGATTCTTGATACCAGAGAAAAAGTGCTGAGAAACCAGATGACTTGTCTGGTAAAAGTTCTAGGGAGAAACCATAAGATAAAAGAGGCAATGTGGGAACCTGAGGAACTTATGATGAAGAATCACCCGAGTCTTTTCATGAGGTAGTATTCAAGAAATTTCTAGGATGAAATTATTTAAAGGAGGGGATAATGTAATACCCCAAGCTTCCACGATACGCTTCTCTTTGAATAATACAGTAGCGTGTGTTGTACGCAACTTCGAGTTCTAACACACACCACAACCAATCAAACTAACCGTTCAGAATAGTAATACACACTTTTTGAAATTTTATAAATTTTTTCTTTCAAAATTTACTTCATTTTTGGATTCGGAATATCGAAATTAGCTTAGGGTGAATTTTTGGTATTTTTCTGAAAACATTCAATTTTTGATGAATAGTGAAAAAACACCGAGTTATAGTTTAAAAACGAATTTTTATTTAAATAATTATTTATTTTATTTAAATTTAATTAAGGTCAAAATGGATTTATAATACCTATATAATTTCAATGTAATTCATTGGAGTTAGTTTAGAATAATTTTAGATATATAAAAATTTTATGGAACTTTTCACCGTATTTTACCCACCTCCTAGGAGAATTTGGAAATTCACATAGAACATAATTTTACCACTTCTATGAGTGGAATTTTAAAAATCAGAGAGACATGGTTAATATCAAGGAGTAAAATGATGTTTAATAAGATAAAAATAATTTTTGGTGAATTGTAACTTTTTACTTTTATTTACCATGGTTAAAAGTAAATAGGGTAATTAAGGGTAAAAATAATATTAATATTACCCTAACACATGTCCTAATTCAATTTGAAAAGTGTATCTAGAACAAAAAAAACCTTAGGAATAAAATATTATCATTTAGGTCCACTTGGATTATATTAGGACATTTATTATTATTTAATTCAAAGAAGAGTTA
The DNA here is from genome assembly GCA_963277665.1 of Viscum album. Lineage (NCBI taxonomy): Eukaryota > Viridiplantae > Streptophyta > Magnoliopsida > Santalales > Viscaceae > Viscum > Viscum album. The sequence continues at coordinate 283,435,027 of OY728165.1, forward strand.
AAAGAGTTAAAATCAAAGTTTAATTACTAAATTTTTTTAATATATGAATATACATAAGATAAATTAGATTATAAATATTCATTAGAAATTTAAAAAGATTTTATACATAATTATATTTTATTTATAATTTTTATACATTAAATAATTAAATTTATTTATGACACAATGGTGATGCAGTAATTAACTAATTAATGAAATATTAATATAATAGATATTATAAATATCAAAATAAATGTAATTTGAGACTTTTTATAAATTAAAATAATTTTCTAGGTTAATATGACATATTAGGATTGGTTTTATGAATATTATTTGATGTAATAATTCTGTTATGAATTTATCAAAAACAAAATACTCTATAGTGTCAAAATTGACATAAAAGAGTTTTTGAAACAAATATTATATTATTAATTTATATTCTATTATTAAAAATCTAATGTCTAGCCAAAGGACATATATAATGATATTTTTATCATTAATGGATCACTTGGGGGTCTCTCGGATGTATATAGTATGTTTATTATCTATATAATATAAAAATACATAGTGACATGGTAAATTTCAATCTAATTAACTAAGAGTTAAAACTAAAAGATAAGGTTAATATAATAACCTACACCTGTGTGAAATATATTAGTTTAAGGTATTTCTACCCATACCCACCTTATACATTGAATAATCTACTTTGGATCCTTTAGAAACCGAATATAAATTTATTATAAATCAATACCTTAAGTTTTTTTTATTAAAGAGCCCCTCCTCCCCCTTATAAAAGGACACAACTTCTAACCAATTCTTCACACCTTCAAAGCCTTTTGGTTCGGACCAACCCTACCCAAATACTCTCTCAACTTCCCTCTCTTCAACCTAGAGTCCTTAGTTTAATCCTAAAGCCAACCTAAGGAGCCCTTTTAATCAAATCAAAAGGAAGAACCCAAAGAGGAGGTAGTGTTTTCACCACCCTTTTTCAAGTTCCTTTATTCTTTAACTTCTTCTTTATTTGTTATTTCCTTTATAAAATAATAACTACAGTATCATATATATACTTTGATGTTATTATAAATATTTTACAACCATATTCAGTATTCTATCCATCCTTTGAATGACATGTCACCATACGTGCTTACGTACGACTTACCGTCTCCATGTCGTGGTGTAATTGTTATTCAAAAAAATTATTATTTGGATAGTTAAGATAATGATATGTAATTTATGTCAATAATAAATATAACATGGTAATTATTCTATATATATGATATAACATCCAATTATATATTATTTTAATATCAAAAGAATGATATTGTCGCTCGTGCGTACGTACGGACTGCCGTCTCCACGAACGCGATGAGATTCATTCCCCATCGTATCCATGCAATTATAATACTCATTTGATGATTAAAAATAATGTATAAGGACTTTATTTCATTCTGGATATGAATAAGATACAACCAATCCATAAAAAAATGGCTTCTGTAACAAACCATATAAAATAAAACGAGTAAGTTAACACCCGAAACGACGATATTACTAAGATATTATTAACAAAGCAATGTTAAAAGATCATATATGATATCATATTAATGTATATGATTCTTGTATAATTTAATAACAATTATTTCACCATTATATAGAAGGTAAACCTACCCCCAACCAAGGAAAATTATAAGGTAAGTGTTTATTTCACAATCTCTTCATTATCTGAGGTTGTTTATACGTAATTATCTACTGGGACCTCTTTATCATACACATACATGTTTCTTAAAAATGTATTTCAAACCATTATTACTATTTTACAGAATATGGGTTAAAGTCATTTATACCCTTGTTGATTTTTTATAAGAAGTTTATAAAGGAATCTTTCTGTCGTCTTCCAGACAAGGTCCTTTTTAACCTTTTCGACAAAATTATGGTAAGAATATATTTTTTTAACTTATACAGAGGGTGCGGCAATTTTCCGTTGTTATAAAATCTTCAAATCTCCCCTTACAAGATTATAATGATATTTTCAAAGTAAATTTTTTATTTTATAATTATGTAACTTTTAAATGATTTTAAAAAAGAAATATTTCTCTCATATAGTTTTGATTTCATCTATGTCAACATCTTTTGAGGGATTTTAATCTTATTTGAAGTTTATTTATTATGATACAAAAAATCCATATGGTATTGAAGGTAATGTGAAATTTTTGACTGTGGATGTGTTATTTTTATACCATTCATGGTATATGGAGAAAGTATTAACATTTCATATGCTTGTTTTAATATGAATGTCTATGTTTTGTTTAAACCCGTTCATATGAGGAATGCATTGGACTTAGTAAGTAATGGGTGGAGGCTGTTATAGCTCCTTGATGCATCGGTAGGTCTCATGAGTCAAACTAGTGTCTTGGAACAAGGCCTTTACCAAATCTTATATGTAGTCTGTGATTATTCAACTAGTAAAATATCCATGTGAATAAGTAAATGACATTATTTCATTTTATCTTTGACATATTATGCTGAAGTTCTAGTTTAAAAGGCACTTGTTTTAGTTATACATTCCCTTAACTGTTTAAGCTTATTTATGAATGTTTCCTCTATATTGTTATCCTTACTGAGCATCTGAGCTCACCCCTTTCAATGTTTTATTTTTCCCAGGATGTGAAGAAGTAATTTATGAATGACCTGTAGGGATAGTATGAGTGGATATGAAGACAATATGTTGTTGTAGTTTTATTTACTTTATTATTTAATGTAAGACTTTTTGAATGTATGTAGTTATTACAAGTCTACTAAACTAATCGGTCTTTTGAGATTTGATCATTTGTGAACATGCAAATGTTTTTTAATAATGCACTAACTCTGGGTAACTTCGGCTAGGGAATTACAATATATATGTGTCTAATTTAAAAATATGCGTAATATTTATCTCTACTCAATGGGTAGTTATGACTGGGAATTCACTGGGTTGCCTCCAAGGTACAAGTTACGTACACGTATAATTTTAAATGAATTTATTTGTTTAAAATTATGATGGATGAGAATCTAAAGAAAATTCAAAAAAGAATTTAAGATAAAAGGATTGATTAATTAAAGATAATTAATTGATTCGAGCGTGATTTATCTTAAACAAGAACAATTAAAGAATTGAATGATATTTTTATTTATGTATAAATATCTTTTCATGTATGGATGATCATGAGCTAGACCAAGACCTTTTTATGTGAATGGTTTCTTTTAATTAATTTATTTAAATTAAATCTGTTAGCCTGTGATCCTTCTCGTCATTAATATGTAGGGTCTGCATGTCCAAGGTTTCTTTTATGTAAACCCCCATTTTTACCCCTCACCTGCTTGTGAGATAAATGCATATGTAATGGATGGAGCGTCCAAGCTAGTAGAGGCAGCTCAAGTCAGGATCCATGGTGACACCAATCCAAGGAGATACAAAGGTGGACAGGTGGAAAGCTATAAACACGAAACTGAAAGGTTCAAGGTGTTTTCTCCCCTAGGTCTTGGGTTTGTTTACCAACCCCTAGATAAACTAACCAGTAAAACAAGCTCATGATCATAAAATTTATTTTATTTCTGTCATTTTCATTATTTTTTTATTGTGGGTGTGTTGTCACGATCACATGATTAATGAATTAAACAAGCATGTAAGATAGAACTAAAATAATACCAGGTTATGCGTAAATATTATCTTAGACATGGTTAATCAATTATGTATATCCCAATTAGCATTAACAAGCTAGTAATAAATGATAATAAATTGTAAATTTATGTATAAAGGATAAAATCCCTCAAAGAAATATTATGTCGGTATAGCCTTCCATTATCTTGGTTAGAATCGAACCATAGTTCAAAGTGATTGACCAACCCTAGTTGGGGTGAGTTCAATTATCGGGGAATTCTAATTCAAGGTTTTGGGATGAATTGACTTGGTTCTCATTAAGGGTTGACTTCCACAACATGACTTGGTGTGACCAAGAGGCAAAGGTTGAGGAAATCCAAAATAATTTTTTTTTCAGTATTGGGGAGTCCACTCAACGTATCAAGGAGCTGCGAGTTAATGCAGTTGGCATTTGGAATGCCTACTTAAACCTTTCAAGTTGCTTGAACAACCCTAGTTGGGGTAATACGAAGGGTAATATGGATCCTTTCCACTGTAATATTCAGGGAACAGAATATTCTGAAGTCAATGGTGAGGGCTATTGTATTTTGATAAAATAATGGGAGACTAATAAGTATTAATTTATTTATTTGTCTTAGTTTTTATAATAAAGTACTAAACCTTTTCTTATCTTAATTTTTATAAATGGAAAGAAACATTTCTTCAAATATATCATTGTGAACCATAATCAAGAAGGAAAAACTTCTACCCGACACCAATTTCCAAGAGTGGCAGAGGCGTTTACCCGTCAACCTTTTCCACGAGAGGAAATTGTATATACTGGAAGATCCTATTCTAGTTGCACCTGGGAAAGAGGCCAATGATGAGGAATTATATCTTTATATGAAACATATGTATGATGCCACATATGTCTAGTGCATCCTGCTGTCGGCCATATCTAATGAGATCTTGAAGCAACATGAATACATGGATGTGTATAGCATGATGTCTCACCTTAAGGATCTTTATAAATAGAAGGAGAGGTAGCAGAGATATGAGATCTCAAATGCCTTTTTCACAACTATGCTTGGAGAGTCTGCACCAGCTGGGCCTCATGTAGTCATGTTTATTGGCTACATTGAATGCCTGGACATCTTAGGGATTAAATTCCCGGATGAGTTGGGTACCGATCACATCCTATCATCACTGCCCAAGAACTTCTCTAGCTTTATTGTCAACTATAACATGAGAAACAATTAGAAGAGTCTATCAGAACTTCTGACCTTAATTCACTAGGTAGATAAGTACATGGGGTATGATAAACCTGCATTCCTTATGGATAATAAGAAAAGTAAGGACAAGGCAAAGGGGCCAAAGACTTATAAATGATCTTAAACCCCTACGATTCGTCCCTCCAAGAAGGGTAAGATCCAGAGGTAGGGAAAGGAACAAGAGGTGGTATGTTTTTCATGTGGAAAGCAAGTCCACTGGAAGAGGAACGACACCCTGAAGCATGGGGATGCTAAAGGTGTGTTCCTTATCGAGTGTAATCTTTCCATTTCTGCACATTAGGTATTAGATATAGCTTGTGGGTCTCACATTTGTATTGAAATGTAGGAACCAAGTAGATTTAGAAAGATTTCTAGAGGAGCGTTGGATCTTAGAGATGCCAATGGCGCGAGGCTCTCTGCATTAGCCATTGGCGATTACCACCTCTCATTGCCAACTGGGATGATTTTGGTTCTATATAACTGTTATTATTTGCCTAGTGTTACCAAGAACATAATTTTTGTATCTTGTTTGGATATTGACGGATTTATTTTCATGTTTGGAAATATGGGTTGTCTTTTTATAAGAACAACGTATGTTATGGAATGACACATTTTTATAATGGTTTGTTTGTACTAAATTATGAATACCAAGTGTTGGCAATCGATAATGAAAAAAACTCACATGACTCATACATCACCCAGTTGTGGAATCACCATCTTAGTCATTTAAATGAGAAGCGCTTGAAAAATCTCTTCCCGGATGGCTATTTAGACTCTATTGAGCTAAAACCACTTGATAGATGTCATGCTTGTTTATTAGGAAAAATGACCAAGCCTCCTTTTGGTGGACAGGGTGAAAGAGCCACAGATATTCTAGGATTGGTGGACACAGATGTGTGTGGACCATTTCCAATATCATCTAGAGGTGTATATTCTTAATTCATTACTTTTAATGATGATTTGAGTAGATATGGATATATATACTTAATGAGTTATAAGTCAGAAGCCTTAGAGAAATTTAAGGAATTCAATAATGAAGTAGAGAATCAGTTTAGTAAGATGATAAAGAAGCTCCGATCGGATCGAGGCAGAGAATATCTGAACCAAGAGTTCATCAATTTTCTATGGGAGTCTAGGATTCTATCTCAGCTCACTCATCCTTATACACCACCGTGTAATGGTGTTAGTGAAAGGAGGAACCACACCTTGTTGGACATGGTGGGGTCGATGATGAGTCATGCATATCTTCCATTATCCTTTTGGGGATATTCATTAAAAACTGAAACATACACATTTAACTGAGTACCAACTAAGGCGGAAAATAGAATTACCTTTGAGTTATGGAATGAAAACAAACCCATTTTTTCACACACACATGTATGGGGATGTGAGGCATCTGTTAAGGCATTCTCAAGAAACAAACTCGTACCCCGTGGCACGAGGTGTATCTTTATAGAATATCCCAAGGAAATGAAAGGATATTACCTATATAACCTTTCAAAAAAGAATGTTCCTGTCTCCAGGAATGCCGTCTTTCTTGAGAGGGAGGAAATCCTCAAAAAGGATAGTGGGAGAAAGATTGAATTCGAAAAAGTTGATACTCAAGATACACAAGAGTTGGTACAGGAACAAGTTCTATAAGTCCTTGTGGAAGAGGTTCCAGAAACACAAGTACAATGTAGAAGATCATGAAAGGAAAGGGAACCAGAGAGATTTGGTTTCCTAGTCACCGAGGATGGTGAATCATTATTGTTGGAAAATGATGAACCTCTCTCCTAAAAAGAAGCAGTAGAAAGCTCAGAAGCTACAAGGTGGTTATAAGCTATGAATTTTTAGAGGGATTCCATGTATTAGAACCAAGTCTAGGTCTTGGTCGATGAGCTAATTTATGTAAAGCCTGTTGTATGAAAATGGGTATTCAAGAGAAAACTCAACATGGAAGGTTAAGTTAGCACCTATAAAGCAAGGCTAGTGGCTAAAGTATTTAGACAACGTCAAGGAATTTACTATGAGGAAACCTTCTCCCCGGTTTCCATGTTTAAATCCATAAGAATCATACTTTCCATAACAGCTTACCATGACTACAAGATTTAGAAAATGGATGTAAAAACAACATTCCTTAATGGGAACCTTTAAAAAGATGTCTATATGACACAACCAGAAGGGTTTGTGACACCAGGTGAAGCCAAATGGGTTTGCAAGTTGCGGAAATCCATTTATGGATTAAAGAAATAATCTAGGTCATGGAACATTCGATTTGATGAATCCATAAAAGGAATTTGGGTTCATTAAGAATGAATATGAGCCATGTGTTTATAAGTGGTTTAATGGGAATGAGATCGTTATCCTAGTAGTATATGTTGATGACATATTTCTGATTGGAAACGATGTACCAGTCTTACAGTCAGTTAAGGACTAGTTGAAAAAATGTTTCTCTGTAAAGGACTTGGGTGAAGCAGCCTATATTCTAGGGACCAAGATCATTTGTGATAGATTGAAGAGGCTACTTGGACTATGTCAGGGTACATACATTGAACAGATACTAAAGAGATTTAGTATGGAAAAATCCAAGAGGGGATTGGTTCCAGTGTCACATGGATAAATCTTTCTAAGAAAATTTGTCCTCAGAAACAACAGGATAAATAAATAATGCGTAAGATCCCATACACTTCAGCTATAGGATCCATCATGTATGACATGTTATGTACCAGACATGATGTTGCTTATGCACTGAGCATTGTAGGCAGATATCAAGCATATGCAGGAGAACAACATTAGACTGTAGTTAAGACTATCCTTAAGTATCTGAGAAGAACTAAGGATTTGTTCCTAGTGTGTGAAGGAGATTAGTATCTTGTCATCAGAGGGTATGATGATGCTAGTTTTCAGATAGATTAGAACAATCTGAAATCGAAATCTGGATATGTTTTCTGTCTCAATGGAGGATATGTGAGATGAAAGAGTTCAAAGAATCCAGTTGTCGTCGATTCTACAGTGGAGTCTGAATATATAGCGTCTTCTGATGCAGCCAAGGAAGCCATCTGGATTTCAAACTTTGTCCAAGATCATGATGTGGTTCCGAACAGTAAAGATCCTATCACGTTGTATTGTGATAATACTACAGCAGTGGCTCTTGCAAAATAACCAAGGTCACATCAACAGACAAAGTACATACTTCGGAAGTATCACCTCTTGAGGGATCTCTATCAAAGGGGTGAAGTTGTTGTGAGTAGAGTGTCCACAGAAGAGAATGTGGCAGACCCCATGACTAAAGGCATGTCTTAGTATAAGAATGAATATCATGTGAGAGCTAGCAGGTTAAAGGTTATTAGCAATTGTCTCTAGTATAAGTGGGAGTCTATTGGAGTTGGTGGCCTATAACCAACTACTTTGTACTTTATTCATTAAATAAACACCTTATCACATCTTGATTGTTCTTCTGCGTGACAATGCATGTGATAACGTCCCAAGGATAGCTGTTACATTAAAGGATCATAGAGGATCCTTACTATGATGAGAACCCAGAAGTGTCATAACAATGATCTTGAATATATGTTCTATGACCGGATGATGTTATTTGAGGGACACAAATAATAAAGGCCATTAGGGGTGAGAACTCATAAAACATTGAGGCACCTTCTCATGGAGTGCGCCCTTAGTAATATCTAGGAGGATATTATAATAATGAGACCCGCCAGTAAAAAATCCACATTTCATAGTTTCATTGGATGTTTATTTATGCGGACATACATATTGGTCCTTAGACATTAAGATTATTTTTAATGGGTATTACAAATCATGCACATAGATGTATTGATGAAAACTATGACGTCACACTGTTCGCATCGAGGTAGGATATGTTGGGTGCATCACGAGTAATAATCCTTTAATAGATAATGTGAGAAAGGGTTTGTACCTTCTGTTCCATAACAGAAGTGGAAATATCAGGCCCTTTTATGGAATTTATATAGCCTAAATAAATCTATGGCCATGATAAGGTATGGGTGAGTTCAATTCTGGGATGTCAAAGAAATAATAATCGAGCACATGTGTTGATGACACTAGCATGAAACCCTCTTGATTATAGATATCGAGACAAAGAGATTATATTACATATTAAGTGTTCATATGAGGTGATACGTCAACGCGGTGTCAACTTCTTTCTCTTGGGTGCCTTGACCCGTTTCAAGACAGTAATCCGGGAATTTAGGCAAGCCCACCTAATGCCAACAAGAAAGAGTCCTAGAGGGTCACACACTAAGTGTATCCAAGTATCTCAAGTAGAATAAAGATTATTCCCATATGTGGTTTAACAATTATTCAAGGAATCCTAAATCATTTTAATGTTGGAGGAATAATAAAATAAAAAACAAGATATACATGCCATGTAAATTGAATGTACACGCCATGTAGTTTTCATTTTGGAAGGGAAATGAAAAATGAAAAAAAGATAAACACGACGTGTACATTAAATTTACACGCCGTGTAGTTTTCATGAAAAAAGTACACACAGTGTATTAATGATTACACACCGTGTAGTTTTTCTAGTCTGGATTTTAAAGAAATAATATTGTTTTATTAAATGATATTTATTATAATCAACATGGGTTCATGTCAAGGAATTATTGATTCGACATGGGGGTTTTAAATAATAGTTAATGAAATAAATAAAACATGTAAGGCGTTTATTTATTGTCATAACTCTGTAACCTCAAACCCGATTATAAATATCCTCACAACCCCAACACTTTTCCCTAATCATTGAGCACAACAATTCTGGAGAACTATCTCAAGTCCGAAATAAGTCCTTCCTCCAAGAACGCTCTATAGACTAAGAGAGATCCTCCTCCATCAGATCAAGGTGATCTAAGGTGGACAACACAATCAAAGGCTTCTCCACGCTAGCACCCGAGGATTCCTTTGGCGATATCCAGAGATACGTGGTGCACGTGTGGATCACCACTAGAAGAAGTCTATACTTGGATTCTACGACGCAATGATGAATCACATCGGATCGTGACTGGAGACATCAAAGAAGAAAGAATTCCATCTAGGTAATTATTGTCAATTAATTATAACCAACATATGATGATCCTATATTTATAGTTCCGGGACTCCCTCTTTATTTTTTGTTCTTCGTTCTATTCCGATGATCTGGCATTTTATTATTGTGATAGATCACAGATTGATCATTGTTAATGCTAAAATTAAAGTTTGGTACACCCACCAATGCACTTTCGCTGCGTCGGAAACCTATAATTATTTCCGTAGGTTAATAGTTTTCTTTCTTGTTTTAATTAGTTCTGTATTCTTTAACTCATTGCATAATAACTGCATTTATATATCACATGATGATTTTTTTGGAGTGCATTTGAAAAATGGATCTATCAAGTACTAATGCCATTTTATATCAACATTTGTTTCTTAACCATATACTTAGACATATTTTCAAATGAACCATCGATCACCTCAATTAATTAAGGTTTTTTCTCCCTAGCTCAATAGAATATAGTTCTGATTTCTACTAGGATGATCATGAAGTTATTATAGACGTAGATTATTTCTTAAGACCTTGAAATCCACTTGTATTAAGCCTTTATGTGAAATATGTTGTAATAAATCCACTTGTATACCAAGTCTTCCATATTGGGTGCAATGACAACCCAAAACTGAAGCATCATCAAGAATTGTGGTCCAAAAATCTATTGTACCACTAATTTTATCTACTGAGAAGTCCATAACACTTAAGTGGAGACCAATGAAGTGTCGCTGTTGCATCCATTGGGTTGGGATCAACCCTTTTCATACATGGTGCTTGGCCGATAGTCAAGGTGATGTCTGACCCTTCACTTCTATTTACTTCAGCCACACCCAGCCATCTTATCTAACCCTTTGATTTCTTTATTTTTTGTTACATGACAATCATTAAAACTTGAAATATTATTATGATCATAATTTAGTTAATCTGTTTGAATCATTTTTTCATTTATTTAATTGATTTCACCATCATAAATGTCTTATATAAATTTTTATTCCTTATTAATTCAACTAAATATTTACTACACTATTTATGATTTCCCAATAATTTCCCAAAATTATATTCTATTATTTTTTACCAATCATTTGTGTTTTAACTATATTTAATATTAATATAAATTATTAATTTCAAAAAATGGTATTCTTTTAATGAAAATAAGAGTATTTTTATAGCATCATGCAGATCCAAAAATAGAGTACTATTTGGTAAAAAAGTAAGGTAACATTTAATATATATATATATATGGTCATATAATGAGGTTTAATTAATTTTTAATTCATAATTATATACTTATAATGTTCTAAAATTGATGTTATTTTTAAACACGATTTTTTTTACTATTTACCAAATAATTATTCTTTTTATAAAATTATCAAAAATTCCTTCAAATATTATATTATTATGGTTAATAAAAAAATAATTTTCATCTTTGAAATTAAATATCTAACATTTGATAAATAAATATTCAAATTAAATCCCAAAAATATAGTAGAAAACTATTTATATAGGAAAAAAGATTTTTAAAATGTTAACTATTATTTATTCTTATTTACTATAAATTAATAATTAATGTATTGGTAATATATTATTAATATTATGAATATATTCTATTGTAATATTTTTATAATATATTTAATTTTATTAAATAAGGATAAAATTTTAGAAAAATATATTTTTAAGCATAAAATGATTTCCAAATTTGTTTTAGAAACACTAATCGAATTTCAATCATATTATAAGTAGAAATTATTTTATTTTTATGAATATTTCATAAAGTGGTTAATTATATTTATTATATAAAATCTAATGGTAATGATGTAACAAAAATTCTTAATATATCGGAGTTTCATTTTAGTTTGGAATTACGTGTGGATCATGATATTGAACACATTTAATCAGTTAAATGTAATCATTTATTAAAATTTAGGGGTGTTCATTTTCACCACTATATAAAGTGAGTCCTCACAATTTCACTCATAATATTATTGTAATTTCTTTTGGGAACTCATATTAACTATACCTCACTATATAATCATGAGATTATTTTGTATGTGGAATGATATTTACTTATATGAAAAAAATTATTATAATATCTTTATAAAAAGAGCTAACCCATTCCATATTTCACACATAATTAATCTATGTGAAGAATATATATATAAATAAGTAATAACCTTCCACATACATTAAATATTATTTATATGATAGTCATATCACTAGGGGTTTTTATGTATAACTAAATATCTAGTATATAGTGAAAACAAAAATGACATAGGAAATTAGTAAATATATAGTAAAAAATCACGATATTATACAATAGTAGTAGTTGAAAAGGTTTTCCCTTATTTTCATGGTTATTGGAGAATATCTCCCTCATTTTCCCTTGGATTAAGACATTATGTTTTATAATTCCTTAATATCTTGAAATTGATGTAATAGATTTTTGTAGCTTGTCTCTTTCCTAGAAACTTATAATCATAATGACCTTTTTCTCCACAATTTTAGAATTTATCTATCTCATTAATGATATTTCCCCCATTATTCTTCCCATATTTTTGACATGTTGGAAATTTAATATCATTTCCTTGATCATTTTAGTCACCAAAATTTTTATGTTATTCCATCCTCCTATCCCTGGGTGTGGTTGGGGCTTCAACAGTGTTTACATTGTTAATCCCATTTCTTAATTGTGGGGTTTGCACAATCATAAGATTTATCACTCCATTTATCATTCTAATGTGTTTTTCATTGAGGAAATCTACACATTTTCACTCATACCCATGGTGCCTTAAAGTTATATTCATTAATAAATACAAAATAGTTAACATGAATGATTTTCATTAAAATAAAATTATCATATATAACCACTGGAATATTTAACCATAAGGTTATCACATTATAGAAATATCATATTATCCTATATGTTTTCATGAAATATTCTTAACTCAAAAACCATTGAAATCTATGATATAAATTTCCAATTTATCCTTTATTTAGGAAATCCCAGATCAAATAATATATACCTTGACTTATCAATCTCTACATTTCAATATATTTTATTGGTCACATTCCTATTATGTTATCTAAAAGAAAAATATACAAATCCCTCATAATAGTTCATAAAGAGAAAATAAATTAACTAAATTATATCTACTGAGTGTTTCAAACTAGGCATGTAGTTCTAAATCATTATTGGGTATCAGGTGATAATTGATTTAGTACCCAATACTCCCCTTTGGAGTTATTATCCATTGGTACATCTATGATAGATCCTACATCATATCCAATCCTCCCTTTTGGGGTTATTATTCATTAGTACATCTCTGATAGATCCTACATCCACTTGTTGTATCCAAAAATGAATGTAATTTAGAAAAACCACAAAATATCTACTTCACCAAAACATTTGGATGTTATACTATACTCTGAATTATAACTTATACTTATCTCTATTGATTTCACTAATGTTCTCTTCTCCTATTCAATAAAATAAGTGCATAATTAACTTAAATTTAAATCATATGATGTCCTAAATTTTTATCTATACCATTGATATCACGATCCACCATTACTTTTTCAACCATTAAATTATCCTCAATAAACATCCAAATCTACAAAGTTATGTAAACCCTTCAACGATACCATCTTTGATGCCCTATTCCCGCACTCTTAGATCTGATCCCATAAACATAATGTTTAAATGTTGTATTCGATACGAAACATAAATTCATAAATATAACTATCAAGTAATAACTTGACTTAAATCAATTATTGGTTTAAATGAATTCTTAATACCTTTTAGATTTATAGATTTAGAGAATTAAGACCAAACAAAAACTATTAAAGTAAATGTTATTTATAAACTATTGGAAACATTTTCCACTATATAGTAAAATACATAATCAACAATAATTCTTCAATATGTCACAAAAAAATTATTCACTTACGATATCATGTTGGGAATACCATGTTTAATAATTTTCATTATAACCTTGGGAGATGGGAATATAATAAGGGGTGAGTTAAAATTCAATATATGGTAAAACATATAATTTAGGATATTAAAAACATAATCATTGTAATAATGATATGGATAGAATAAAAATATGAATAGTTACATAATATATAGAAAGTGAGATCATGATATATCCATGAAAACAAATGAAATCATGTATATCAATAATAGTGATCTCATATTGATGGACATAATAATGTCAAACATTAGAAACATGTTGTAATGAACTTATTCCAAGAAACTATCTTGTTATGGGAAGAGGTAGACACCAACATACAATGTATTTTGTCTCATGAAACCTGTAAATGCATCAAGGGGATCTATAATTCAATGAACCAAGTATCACCGGATTATATCTAATGGGTTCATCAGATGATTCAACAATACTTTTCATACCATTCCCTAAGGAACCTATTACTGAATAAAAAAATGGATATATATATATATATATAGTGAATAATATCAAATGTACATGTATAATAAACAAGTACTTCTAGTCAAAAATCATCTAGAATGTCAAAACATTTCCCCCTGTCAATAAAACAGATAACATTATCAAAACCCATCCAATGAAATGAGGTGGATGGTCAAAAAAAATACTTATTCAACTATCCAATAATAATAAATATTGTAATAATAATATAAATAATGATAATTCACTTACCCATTTTAATTATCATATTTTTTTTCTTGGTGAACATCCTCTAATATGAATTTTTAGGATGAGAATTTGACACCATAAAGGGTTCTGATTAAACAGTTATGTCAATGATGGAATAAAATGCTCAAAATCCATCTAGGGAAATTAATATATGGTTTTAAAGGAAAATAACTATAGTTAAAAAAAGTAAACATTAGATGGTGTGGACACAAATGAAAGAAACACTCATAAAAATAATGCTTTGAAACATATCACAAACGAAGGGGTCCAAAATAGAATTGTCTGATTCCACCAAATGATTATATATATAGATATATTAGAGGATAAATCATGAAACAGAAAACCATTTAAGGAAAATAATTTTTTAAATGATAAGGTAAATTGAAGAGAAATCTTAAAACATGTCTTACAAATTGTTTTTGAATTTTACATATATTAAAAATTTATATATCGCATTAAAATTTACCTTTTGAAAAGGATATGTGAAAGCCTTTGAACAAAATTACTTTTAAAAATAACATATAATAATATATCCTATAAAATAAAAAATTATTATCTTTGAGAATTATAGATATGACTATAAAACATTTGAATGCGAAAGGAAACCCCCCTTTTGTTATTTTAAAAATACATTTGTTTAAAACTCACAATTTTCAGAATAATAAACAAAACATTAATTTGTATTAAAACATAATTTTGAAATATTGGAGTATAAAATACAATATAATAAAATATTATTGATGTATAACTCAATAATATATGATCAATGTTCAATAAAGAACATTATATTTCAAAGAAATGAGTTTTTTGTTGTCAATATCACTTAAACGAAACACAATCCATGAGGAATGAAACATTTGAAAGGGTATTCATGTGAAAAAACATATACAATGAAATAACTAAACATAATAAAATAAAAGAGTATAATTTAGTCACATTATATGAAATAATTTCATATGAATGATAATAACTATATGATTGAAAATTGAGTTACCAAAAACACTTACGACTAGGGTAACACTTTAGTCAAAATAATTTTTTTTTAAATAAAATTATTTATCTTAGCATATCCAATTAATTACTAGGTAAAAATGCATAGAAAAATAATAGGATGTAAATAAATATGAAAAAACTCAAAGGAATCATTGTTCATAACACGTAACATGTCTAAAAGAATCAGAATTTATACCAAGAAAATAATTACGACATGAGTAACACTTTAATAAAAAACCCCAGGAATATAGGGATTGTAATTGTAATTAAAATAATATGATTAATTATAATTCAGGATATTATATCACATATAATAATTATATGGCACACATAAATAAAATTAGGTGTATAATACAAAATATAGCTCAGAGGGAGGAATTTGAGATAGAAACCACTACCGCAATATTGATTCATTATGAAGTTTCACAAAGCATAATCAATAATTAAATTATTTTTTATAAATACATAATCTGTAACACTATTCATAAATATATCCATTCATATTTATCATTTAAAATAATTATCTACATATAAATATTAATTTTCTTTTATACCTATTCTCCCACGTCGAGTGTTATATAATTTTAAGGGTTTTTAGTAGTTTCGTAGGATCAGTGTCAGTATTCATTAATATTTTAAATATAATATTTAAAAAATCATAAAAATTAATTAAATGAATTATTTTTAAATATTTTATATGTTTTAATTTTATTTCATGAGTGTTTCATTATTTAATTAGAAATATAAAATTTATAGTAAGCTTATTTTGGTGATTCTAAATTAATGAAGGGTGATTTATTAATTAATGAGTTAACTATTAATATAACCTTATTAGAAAATAAAACAAAACATTACTTTAATATTAATACCAAATTTTATAGTTAAATATGTTCTCATATTTATCCATGATATAAATTCATTGAATTTTTCTAATTGGTGGTTGAACAGACCCAAACATGAACCTACCATGATAAAGGGATGATTGTGTAGTGGTTTAGTTATAATATTATTATACTAGAAGGAAAATGACATTATTTTAATTTTTTAGTGTGATATTTCATAATTATAAATATTTATAAATAGAATATAATTTATATAAATCCATTACTTATAGAGAAGATATCATTTAACTATTAGTTTTCTCGTTTTGAATGACTAAATTAACGATAACCATTTTTTAATCCTATAAATAATATATTAAAATATTTACCACACGATAGCCTTAATTATATCATAAAAAGAGTTTCTATCCTCTAATAACATCCTCATAACCATCCATGTAATGAGTTGATGAAAATATTAAAGAAAATCAATAATTTCATGAAGGCAATAGTCCACATGGTTAATGATTATGTTTTCTATTGAAATAGAGAAATGATTAATATGGTTTAATATTTCATAATCCTAAAAATGGCATAAAATCAAAATTATTTATTATATTCCCCTATTATTCCAACATCATTAGCTGGTTGATTAAAATGAAATATGTATCATCTTAGAGGCGGTAGTCCACACAACACAAAAATTACGGTTTAATTTTTCATAATAGAAAAGGGGAAAATGATATTAAGGATCATTATCTTTACATAATAAAAATAAATATATACCAAATAGTGAATTTTTAAATCTGTACATTAAAATTATAATTATAAAAGAAAAAGAAAAAAGAAATAATTTGCGTAAAAATGATTACTTATGTTGATGATTTTTAGATTTATTTAAAAAATACCCTAGAAAGAGATTAAATAGGATAATATGACGTGAAAACAAGTTTAAGGGAGAAGGATAGAATTATAGGGGAAATAAAAAGGATAATACTTTTAGGAGGGAATTTTTTATTTTTTAGTTCCTTTAAGGGGCGGTGAGAGACCCATTTTATAGGCTGTGATAATGACACTTTTGTAAATATTTTAATTTTATATAAAGGGATGACATGTTAAATATGCCATGTGGATCAATAATTGGGAAATAATTGGGTGTGAAAGATATAATATTGAAAAAAAACTCATTAAATCAATTATTGACATGATTTTATCATTTTTAATACTTTTAACCCTTGAATTATTACATATTATAGTTTTTTATTTTAACATAATAACTAGTTTTACCAAATTTATCTTAATGTTATGTCAAAAAATAAAGCAACCCTTACTAGAAAATTGGGACCCGCTAAATAAAAAAAATTAAATACTTTAATTTGATTCGAATTATAATTTTGATAAAAATAATTTTTAAAATAAGGATTTATAATGAATGAAAAATATTTTTTGAGAAAATATTACTCATGTTCTAATATACCAAATATGGGTTTGTAAATTATTTTTATTTTAAATTATATATTCACATTGAAAATAAATATTTGGTATCATTAATGGTTTCATAAATTTACAATTCATACATATATACTAATAATTTCATAATTTTTTTTAAAATAGTTTTTCCACTATTTATCTAAAAATAACTCTTTATATACCAAAAAGGTTGGGGTCAAGGCTCTTTTATTAATGTAAAAAAATCGAAAGTCATGGATATTTAGGATGGATTGGGTCATAAAAGGCATTTCTTACATCAACCTAAAATCAATGTCAAAAAAAATTCAATTATATAAAAAACTAGAATTCATTTTTAGAATTATAATCATCACCATATTCATACTAGTCAGAGTCACAACTTAATGGGATGTACATTTTGGGATGGTCCTCATTCTTAATTACCAAATGAGTTTTCTTGTTTCTTATCATTTGACTAAGATTATAAGATTCACTTATAGGCCTACTATTCTTCTTAGGAATATGAAATACTACCTTTTCATCTATATTCTTTTCATGGATCAATTTGTCTTTCTGAGAAAGCATGATCACTTGATTCATGCCTTATTTGTATGAGTCAATGTCTCCATATTTGCCTATGATTCCAAAGGAATTATAAACCTTCTTAATGTATTTATTTAAATTATATCTATCTTTCTTCTTCATAAGAGTGAATTCAACCCCATTAGGTTAAACATAAGAGAGAATGTTCTACCTTCAATCACCCTTCATATTACCCCCATTATGATTCTGAGATGAAAGAACTAGAGGTAGGGAAACATCATTAGCCACCACTATTCTTGTATTTTGCTAAAATCCAGCCACACTAGAAACTATAGGTACATCCAAAGTCATTCCCTACTCTACAGGTTGGCCATATTCATAGTTAGGATGCCACTTATAGTGGAAAAAATATCTGTTAAGATATTTTCAAATATGTGAGAAGAGGACTCCAATATGTCTTCTCTAGCAAGACCTTCCTTAAGAAATATAGTACTATCCTAAGGTGAAATATATCATGAACACATAATCTCAACCTAACTATTCTATGAATAACAGGTCTTCCTTTTGAGAACATATATATAACTAATAAGTCATATTAAATGGAAAGATACATGTGAATCAGAAATAGAAACTAGCTTCTTCTCAGATGAATTTTTTATTACTATCACTAATAGAAAAATTAGAAAAATTCCTATTATGAGTAGGCTCAGTAGCACTATCCAAAAATATTCATGATTAGAAAATAATTTCATACATATAGAGGCATCATGACCACTGTTGAGGAATGTTGAGTAGGTTAAATATTTCCTTCATGAACTCCTAGAATCACCCATTTCCATTTAAGTAAATTAAGAGGGAGGGAGGTTCTCGTAAACAAAATTTATGCTGAATTCATCAGTAAGTGTTAAAAAAACCAAATTCCTAGATACAACAGAACTTATATTAGCTTCCACTAAGACCCTGGAAAAGTATCCAAAGCTAGTCGATTCACTTTTACTATCCATTTTAATTGTAACTCTAATTGAAGAAACTAAATCAATCTGGATCTTAGAGTGCCTATATATCTAATTTAAACTAAATAATATGATCCGTACTTGTGAAAAGGATTTTCTAACTTCAAAATTATTGAAATTAGTGTTCTATTCCTAAATTCTCAGATCACCTGGCTTTAGAGAGATGAAACCAAATCCCCATGCCCACTTGTTCAATTTTGAATGTATAAACAAAACATTAAATATTCCACACCCTACTGGGATACATTTCTAGTTCAAAATTTCAAAAATTGAAGAAATATTTCATACTAGATCATCATGTTTCCATGGTCTATTCCCTTTTAGGAAGCAAAAAATGTTTGACAATGGAATGATAACTTAGATCAATTATTTTCAAGATTGTTTCTTTCCTTGCGATCACACAAGAATTATCACATTTTTTTGAATATTCAACTCGATTCATTTTCATAAAAGGATGTGAAAAGAATTCAATTCAAGTCCAAAGACATACATTCATATATATTATTCCAAGGAACCTCTTTAGATGATTCACCCTCTAGGATAGTCCCAAAACACAGGGAGTTCTTTAAAAAAGAGGAATGATACTTGGTGGAGTCCCTAACTGAAGTGTTCTTGAACAAGCCTAGCACATCAGACTCTTTTATTCCATGGAGGGCATCCATAATTTAATTAACCATAGGAGGATTGCTAACATATATTATATAAAACCATAAAATGTGCAGTAGTTCCATAGATGAGAATTACCCTAATATCCATCATAGAGATAGTTCTCGAAATTGTACTCTCTCCTCGATCATTCTTTTTCAAAAAATACCAAAAATTTATCTTAATATTATATTATTATGAATAACCCAAAAATTATTTTGATTTCATAAAATTAAATATATAATGTTTTAGGATTAAATATTTAAATAAAATCCCAAATTACAGTGTAAAACAATTTGTATTGTAAAATAACTTTTTAAAATTCTCACTATTCTTTATTCTTAATTTATTTAAATCACTAATTAATTTATTGGTAATATGTTATTCGCATTATCAATATATTTTATTTTTATATAATCATAATATACTTATTTTCTTTATATCAAACACTGATTTTTTTTAAAATATTTTTAAACAAAAAATCATATTCTTTGTTTTTTAGCTATATTATGTGAATTTGATTACTTTAAAGGTAAAAATTATTTTCATTATATGAATAATATATAAAGTGGTTACTCTTATTTATTCCAATTAATTTAATAGCTATTATTTAATAAACATACTTAATATATCAAAATTTTATTTTACATTGGTATTGTGTGTGGAGAATATTATCAAATGTATTGAATTATTTAAAGGTAATTATATATTAAAATTTTGGGGTGTTATAGAAATTATTACAAAAAATAAAATCCCTTGTTTATTATTGAACCTATTCACCACTAGAATAGACTTATATTTTTATTCCAAATATTTTCTTCTTTTTACTAGAAACACAATTTTTATTATGTTCCATTATTTCTTGTAGTAGTTACATTTACTCCCATGTTTTATTTAGATATAGAAAACACAACTCCTATTTTATAGATGACTCCCACTTTCAAGAATAATTGATTTCATCAAATTATTGTATGATCTTTGGTTCCCCACTATCCATGAAAATTAATAAGTAAACATCAACTACAAACCTTTCATTAAGTTGTTACACCCTACTTGATCTTCAGAATGCTACACATGGATTAATGCAAATTGAAACTAATTTTTTTTATCGAATTCTTTTACTCTCATCTATGTATTTTTATCCCTGTATTACTCTAGTAAATCTTACAAAAGAATATCTGGTGGAATTATTATACTATAACCATAACTCTCTAGAACTTGTTCCCTTCATGAGTTTTTATTTAAATCAACTTATATTTTTCATGTTTAATATTTTCCATTAAAATATTTCTCAAGTAGGTTTTTTTATAAAATTGTATCTCATTGAATAATTATTTTCTTCTAATAACTTCTCCCTTATAATCAAATTAAATTCAAAATACAATGTTTTCAAATTTATATCCAATAAATAAGCATGAGTTGGATTTTCCTTGAGTTTATCTCAATCCTTACTATCCACATAAACATAAACTAGACTCTCACAAACATTGATATTATTTGGTTTCATTGTTTTATCAAACAATTTAATTTTTAAAATTATATTTTTCCATCGGTGCTAAGAGAATACTGCAAAACAAACTTCATATTTGATAACTTCTAAAAAAAATTATTGGAAATTATTGATTGAAACTATAAGATTTGAACCATCTTTATTAATGAAAAGTTCATTAAAAACTATTCTATTCAAATAACATTTCATGGGTATATGTTTCTCATCTATTATCCCTATATTCTAACATATGTTTTAGAAGCTCTATCTTCTGTAATCAAAACCATTGTCAAACAAAAATAATTTAATCTTACATATGATCTTGTTCTGAACCATAAACTTCCATATAAAAAAATTAAAATATATCTGTTTTTATATAAATAAAAACCATAAATTTACCATGGTTCCATTAATTAATTTCACAATGTAATATTTTCCTCCATGAGATAAGATTGGGTTATGTCCCCATAAATCCATGTGAACATGTTCAAGCATCTAGCTCTTAAGTGTCATTTTGATAACCTTAAAAGATTTATTATGTTATTTATTGAGTTTGTAACAATTAGAAATTTCAGATTCTATACAACCCAGCTTAGAGATTACCTTCACTGCTAGAACAATAATATTCTTTAAACTAATATTCTTGATATGATAGTTCCAGAACTCCAAACTCTCAAAAGTTATATTTATTTTAGTTGTCCCTATATATGATCATTTAGGTAGATATAAGGGTATGTATTTTAACCCCATGGATAGGATGTTTAATCCATAAGTAACCTTCCACACCCAAGTATATTTTTTCTCAAACCCTTTTTTATCAAGTTGACTAATAGAAATCATATTTTTCAACAAATCTGATATGCGCTGAATTTCCTTGAGATCAAGGGAACCTTCAATCTTGATATTGAAAACAACATCAACCATCATTAATAATTATAGATCCAAAAAATAATATATTTTAACCATGATTAATATCTCAGATAAATAATTATACATATTTCTCTTCTCCACTATTGAGTGGAACAATGCTCTAGAATAAATGATACTTGATTCCACCAATACATGTACACCTGGTAGTAAGTTAATTCTACCCACAACTACAATATAATTACATAAAATTTTTCCTTTTGTTTGTTACCACTTGAAATTTACTATTTTTTACACATAGTCCTTATTAATATTATCGATCTTTTCACAGAGGAAACACGCTAGTCTAGGGAGAACCAATTCACCTCGACTATTTTACATGAATTATCAACCATATTCATTTTACATATTTGAGCAGGAGTCCATTATATTTCATCAACAATGTGTTAACTCTCATATAGTTCTATGAATTCCCTCCATCAAAGTTATTCATTTATGATAATACCCCAAAGCTACTCAAAAAACAAATTAGTTTTTTTCACGAATTACTCATGTCACTTACTATCACCCCCATTATTTCGGAAGAGATGATAATAAAAATAGTTCCCAAACATATTCCATGAACATGACATTAAAATATTTATGATGACTTTGAATCATGATAAAATCATTCACATTTACATTCATATATATATATATATATATATATATATATATATATATATATATATATCTCCTCATAGTATGATGTTGAAAAAAAATCCACATCCTTGATAGCTTCTTCATCAATGGTCTGTTCTCATACATATTGTTTGGAGGATTAATAAACTCTATCAAGGTATTCACATCGATGAAGTTAAATATCACATTCTTGGATAATGAAATATATATGACATTGAGTGTCTATAATATCCTACTTACCTAGACCACTAATTAGTGACCAGATTTGTGGTAACTACATTACCTTTAGAGTGCCTCCTCATACTCTAGACGCGACATGATAGTAATAAGTGTCTAGGGTGGTACACTGAGGAGAATATAACCCCTATATCAGAGTGTTAAATAACATATTAATGAAAAATATTAATCTATAATAGAAAATAATTAGAGTACATAGAAATAAATAACATCACATCCAATAATAATAATAATGAAGGGAATATATAGACACTCAATTTCCCACTAATCCGATCGCTTATAAAATAAATAAGAAAAAGAATAAAATATATTGAGGATTTATTGTCACTCAAATACACACCTCATACAATATTCCTAACTTTATCAAAACTATCTCACTCAATCATGAATGTACTAGGATACAACCCAAGATGTACCTAGGTACTAAAGTTCTAGGACCACCCAAGCAACGTGTGAGTACACCAATATAGTCCTATACATATATGATAATGTAGTGATATGTGTATGTTACATGCTCAGAAGTAAATAAATTAAATTCAAGAATAAAAATAAAATAAAATACCAAAAATTCCTAATTCATCGACTGAAATAATGTCTTTCTTCATTTCACATAGGTCAGGCCATCCAATTTACTATGTACCATACCATTGTTGACCCTTAGACCTGTGACCCCGATTAACCATACATACCTTAGCCAGTGTCGGGGCATCACTAAGTAAGTTGTGATTACCATGATTCCTAATCAAAAATCATTGGGTCTCCCTAATATATGTATCACGTATCACATACCTATGAAATAATCCAATAAATATCAATTTCAACATAGAGGATCAACTCTAACACCATATTTATGGCTACCACACTAACAGTAATGCAAACCTTCACTACTAGAGTTTTTTCAAACATGTATCATGGAAATCCCATTTGAGAGTGTTATTATCTAGGGAATAATACCACAAGTAAGACTAACCTCCTATATGGGAGTTCATTCATCATAGTTTCCAAGAACAACCAAAGGGATGTTGATAAGACAACTTTGGTATATACACAACACAAAGAGGGGGGGTGAATTAGTTTTGGGAACCTTTTGACCAATTATAAATTTTTTTATACCTTTACATGTTATACTTCTTAGGATCTTGATTCTAATTTTATATTTTCATTATCATATTAAAGTAAATGAATGAAATTTTTAATGCCACGTGATATTTTTACAAGGTTCACTAATCAACAGGATTATATAGTAATTGGAATGGTTTGAAATTAATATAATACCACAAAACCAGTAGAAAATAATTCATTAAATGTGGTTTCAACAAGTAGGGAATAACAATTCACTTATGTTTCAATATATCCAAATGAGATTTCATGTTTTATAGATCCCTAATGGTTCTTTATACTTCTTATGAAAACAGTCTCCACCTTCTTTTTACGGTAATTTGTCAGACTAATAATATATTCTACTATATGATACTTTTTTTGGATGTCACAATGCTTCTTTTTTCATTCACTAACTTCATCACATGATAATTCCATAACAAAAATAAATAAACTCTTATTCTTCTTAACAATAATAAACTAAAAGGTACTATAACTTATTCTTCTTCATCTTCTGTGAAAATATAATCCTAATACTCCCTTCTTCTTGTTATTGAATCATAAACTTCTTTTGTGATTATCAAAACAATGACATCTCTTCTCAACATAATCATAATTATTCTACGCTAAATAATAATTAGTTGATAACCAGGAAAACTATTTAGTTTCTTCCATTTCCATGATATGATTATCATTATGGATTGAAATCTTATACTTCCTCGATACACAATATCAAAAATATTTATTGTATCGGTAATTATTTCTTCTTAATTTTGAAACAAATATCTATAAAACTATATTGTACTATAATTTTAATATTATTTAATGAAATAATGATGTTGCAGCAATACATACTATTCTCTTGTTGAATTATCATCTTGATTAGATCATATGTACTCCATTAATGTAATGCATGATTCATGACATGTGGAATCCTATCACATTCATTTATTTAATTAATTATTTTATATTATATCTTCATGTATATTTTTGGCACATGAAATTTTTATGAATTTATGTGTGCATGATCATTCACATATGTGTGAAGTCATGTATACACTGTTCAATTTCTTCTTTCATTATTTTTACACATATGTATATTTGAAGGATCTCACACATGAATGAGTTTATTTTCATGAGCTTTTTTCTCATTGAATAATTAACTCCCTTTGCCAAAAACCTAAATGGGGGTTTATTATCTTCATCTAAAGGATATGTGTGAGTCATAAAGGTTCTTTTATACTACATTAGTATAATAGTAGACAAAATCTCAATACTTTATGCAAACCGGTGAGGATTTAAAAAACTAGTTCTTCATGAAACACAGTGGGAGTAAGTGACACATGTAGTGGATTGTGATATCAGTTCTTTATGTAGAGGAGTGAATAATTCTTCTTCACACTATATATGAGTACATAAAACCCATTCTAAAAATATTTGATAGGATCATGGTTCATCTTACTCTTCACATAAGTGAAAATCCTAGATTCTTTGGTTTATGATAAAATGATAGATCTCTTAGAAACCATGAGTGATGAAGAAAATTTCCCCCCTTAGTTCATCGATATATATAGATATGTTTCTCTAACTATATTTGTTGAATTTTACTGACACAACCACCAAAAATAATGTAGTATTAATCAATATATTTATATCAATATTGACCACGACATTAAAATATTCATTTTTATTTTCATTTTTTTATGTGGAAGGTTTTGATGCAAAATATCATGGCGTCTCTCCTTTCACAATGAAATACTCATGTTCAGGTGATATATATCACATGGTTATTCACTTTTTAGATGTTCAAACTCATTCTGGTTACAATATATTGGGATAATCATTATATAATATTCAAAAAGCATATTATTTAAGCTATAATATGCATGAAAGACATCAATTTCATGAATTAACCCAGATCTATTGGGACAAAGATTGATGAATGAGTTTCTATAGATTTTAGAAGATGTGTTAATTTTTGTTGTTGTTATATTTTAGTAATAATTTTTTGGTAGCATTTTATTTTATTGATTAATGTTTATAAATATAACCTAGTTAATTTTTTTTAATATACATCTGTAATAATCTCAAAAAAAGTGTTTGGACATACGAACAGATTGGATGATGTTTTTGTTAAAAACTATATCATTAAAAGTTTGTGTTATAGAAGTTTATCTTTAAAAGGTTACAAAGTTTTTTTGAACAAGAAATGTTTGGGAAAAAAAATCTATCAATTATTTTTAGTTCTAAAAGTTTACAAAGTCATGGGTTGTGAAATATTACCTGATTCAAGAGTTTAATAGAAAGGGGGAGAACATTATTTGGATGTAAATGTTTCATTTTATAATCTTCTATAATTTTATTAGGAATTAATAAATTGGACAGAGTTTTGGATGAGGAAGGTTGTTTATGATGTTTAAAATAATTAAAATGTCTTCATAGTTTAGGATGTTTATAAGTTTTTGCAGTAAAAAGTTTGTGATGTATAAAATATAGAGGTAATTTACTGAATAATGGAAATAAATAAAGTATTTAATCCAAATCTAGTAGAAAATCATTTTGTACAATGATTTATAGAAGAAATATTTATGGAGTTGTAAAGTTTCTATTATCACAAGGAAATCAAACAAAACTTTTGTTCAATATTTATGATTTTTTTAAGAGATGAAATTTTATGATTTTAAAAATTATTCTGAGTAAAGGGATCAGACAAATTCTAGTTGAAAAGCGTATTCAGATGAATTTAATTGGAATTTTTTTTGGGTATAATGTGAACCCAAAAAATAACTATGATGTTATAAATCTGATGTTCATAAAATATGATTAGATGAAACTATGGAATATTGTTTTGGGTGAAGATAAAAGTTGGTTATGGATGATGAGATGAATGTTTTTTTATAATTTTTATCAAAATGAATATGATATAGACATATTGTGGATTGAGAGTTTTGATGAAATTCATCAGATAAAGGTATCTTGGAAAGTCTTCCAAGAATATTCTAGGATTTTTTAAGGAATAAGAGGATGATGATTTTTTAGATGAATCATTTGTTAAATAAATTTTTCCAAATGACATTTCAATGGAATTATGATTTTTCTAGTTTAATTTTTTTTAGATTTTCATAAATATAAATAAAAGTGAAAAAACAGAGATGGTATTTTTTTATATTACATATATCATAAAGTAAAACCAAAATTCTCACAATGGTTTAAGGAATATTAAATTGGGGTAGAGTCATTAAATTTTCTTATATGCCTTAAATAACATTCTAGAATTATTGATAAGATTTATGTAATTTTTTTGACAATGGGATTTGAATTTCATGATTTTATTAAGTGGAAAATTAAATTTGGAATCAAATATTTTCTCTAATTCAGGAATATATAAATTGGACGGAAGTACAAAGTAAAAGGTGTACTATTCGTGCATATTTAGAAGGGTAATGTACTACAGAATTATTTTTTTATAGGTAAATAGATTGTCTTATAATAGCTTTTGTATTCTGTAGAGAAGTTTCAAACGAAGGAATATATTGGTTGAATAATAATAAGAAGTTTGTAGTGAATATGATAGTGGTGATCAGGGATCATTGGAAGAATTCATTGAACACAATTTAATATCAGGTGTGATCAAATGAACTGTGTGTGATGATGTTTTTGATGTATTAAAAATTAACCTAGTGAACTTTTTGGATGGCCAATATACAATCTTAAGAAGTTATTACATTATATTGGGTAATAAAATGAATTAGAATTATTTTTCTATATTATAAAAAGTAAAAAGTTATAAGTAGTACATTAAAAACAATTTGAGACTATTTATGATTGTTTTTAATTTTTTTTAAAATATTTGTTTTAAATTTAACTTTTTTTTGATCATAGTAAAAAGGACGTTTTTTCAAATTCCCTAATTTCTGTAACCACATAAAATGATTTTTTTCTTATTAATTGTTTTGTATCAGATTATTTCCACACCATGGTAACGAATAACTACCCTTTTTGAGCAGTAAAACTTGTATATAATTGTTTTCCTATGGATATGTTTGAATGCATGATACACAAACAATAATAAATTTTAAATAGGAGGTTGATATTTTTCCATGATAACAAATAAAATTTTAAAATAAACAAGCCACTAACTCATCATTCCCCATCTTAGTTAGCACATGGGTTTTTTTAATTAGTATCAGATCCAAGTTTCCCTTCATTGACACTCTTTTGATGTTGAAAAATGTGTTGTTTCTATGGATGGTCATAATTATTTAAATTTTTTGAGGATTCTAATTTTTGATTGTATGAATTTTCATATATAGAAAGATAGAATATTTATATATCTTTTTTCTCTTGGTTACAGAGTTCATGAAGCTATGGTAGATGGTTTCCATCCTCATTTTTAGATTACCCCTTTAATGTATGGTAACATGAAAAATTTAGAAAATGATGGGTGAGCCACAAATTCTATTTTATCCTCACTCTATAAAAGTTGGTTTATTAGAGTTAAAGGATTTGGAACTGCTAAATAAATTTTAGAGAAGTTGAATAACATCTATGATGGATATATGAAAGTTAAGAAATCGAAATTATAAATCGAGAGGCTTAAGTAAAAAGATATCAAAATCGGTGATTATGAATATTTTGGTGACTTATTTATGTGGGTGAATGAAACTGTAAGAACCATAATATGTATAGGAGATATATTATATGATTTTAAAATAGTTGAAAATATCTTATGAATTTTTTGATAAGTTTTAAGCTAATGTTTCATCCCTGGATGATAGAGATCATAAGACTCTATCACTATATGCTCTATATAGAACTATAATCACATATTAAATGAGAAGAAAGAAAGTTATAAAGAGTAAAGAAATGAATGATCATGAAATTTCCTTTAAATCTGAAAATAATGGGAAGGATAATAAATTTATAAAATAATAATAATTTAGTGAGTCTAACATAGACATTGGGGTTAGTAAATAAAATTATAAATTTAGGAATTTTTTTAAATTTGAAAATGCACATAAGAAAGTACAATGGGAAGTTTCCACTGAAATTATTTGGCTATAGTCATATTGGAAATACTAGTGAAAATTTCTCTTGATGAATATAAGATGAAGAAAGTGATGGAGATGATAGAAAGTGAAGAATATCCATTAAGAATAATTTAGAAAAATACAAATCCTATTCCAAGGGAAAATATATAAAGTTCTCCAAAACCAAATAGATAAGATTATTATCTAAATATGATGAATATAATAATAGTGATGAAGAAGCTAAAAACATAAGTGATGATGTATCTAAAAATAATTTTTATTAAAAAATCAAATGATGAAAATTTCACCAGTGAAGAAAGTAATATTTTATAAGAAGAATAAGAAGAAACCTATTTAGAATTTTCACTAAAGGGAGGGTCGAAATAGTGTATTATAAATATTGTAATACATGAAGTAGTGATAAACAATTTAAATATGGAAAATCCTAATACAAACAATCATGAATATTTTATGTAAAAAAATAAAATTTACATGGATTTATTGATAATATTAAGAATTTGGTTGATGTGAATAAAAACCACAATTTTATTATTGAAGAATAATTGAAGGAACATGTGTAAGAGTTATAAAATACGCAAAAGAACCATTATAAAGTTGAGAAATGAATTTCAAATTTCCAAAACTCACTAAAATAACTTAGTAAAAGTTAAATTTTTTTGAAACACAAGGAGGAAAAATAATTATCCTCAAAAGTTTATAATAAATATTAAGTTGTTTAGAATAGTAAAAAAGTTGATAAAGTGATTTTTGTTTCCAAAATAAAAAAAAGTAGAAAATATGAATTTTACATCACGTCAAGGTTTGAACTCAAAATTTATGCTTTTAGTGATTAAGTTTAGGTTGAAAAGAAGTCTTTTTTGTAAATGAAAATATTAGAAGATAATAAAAACATTAGGGGAATAACAAAGTTCTAAAGTGGGAGGTAAAAAAATTGACGAAGAAAAGACACATAAAAAAGATTGTACGGTAGTCATAAAGGAAAATATTTCCTATATGGTTACTATAGGTTTTGTGGGGGATTTGGATATAAAAATAATATATGTTGGTTTAAATATCAAAATTACAATAATTCCAAGAGAATATGGATGTATAGATTAAGGGGGAGTCAACTAACTCAAGGAAGGAATATTTAAGAATTTGTTGTGAATATTGAAAAACAATTCCAACCCTTAATAACTATTGGTAATAGATGTGAAAAAATTATTCATCATGAAAAAGGATGTCTTGTTATTTTATCAACAAAAATATTTTTGTACAAAAAATCCGAAAAGATAGATATGAAGAAATAAAAAGGAAAGAAAAAAAATATTTTGTTGTTGAAAATGATCTCAAATCTAAAAAAGAAGAATGAACCTAGATTTTGAAATAAAAATGCTATTCACACATTAAAGGTTATTTGAAGTTGTTTATGAATGAGGTTGATTTTAAATATGGTACAGTTTTTGTTTTTAAATGATAAGTCACTTAGAATTAAATGCTTTTTATCTTCCATCATTGGGAAATAAATGTTAAAATCCAAAAGATAACTATTTATTGATGATATGAATCAATTTTTTAAGTCATTTCACAACTTTTTGAGGAAGTTAATAGAGTTTTTTAGTAATTTTGAGTTTTTTTAAATAATAGATTAAGGTAATGTTGTTAGTAAAGTTCAAGAAACATTGAAAAATTTGTTTCATGTTGGTTGTATAAAAAGTTCATGATTTCATAGAATGATTAAAGAAAATCAGATATGGTGTAAAATTATTTGGAAAATGTGTCAAAATAATATGATCAAGTTAAAATGGTGAAATAGTATCCATGATATTCCTAACATGAAAAGAATAAGAGATTTTTTTGATCTATTTTTCAGAAAGGAATGATTAGAGACTCAGTACATAAGAAAGTTGAGATGTTAAAATAGACTCTTAGAGTGGATAAATTATAATATTTATAGTTAAATAAGTAAACAATAAATACCTATAGATAATTAATTAATTTATTTCAATGAATAATTTAATCACATTAAAAGATTTATGTTTTAAAAAAAATAAAAAAGGATCCAACAATGTCTAAGAATTTCAGGAGAAGTGTAGAGAATGAATATTGTTATTCCATGAAGTTGTTATGAACATGCAATGGTGGTGAATATAAAAATGATTATTTAAAATATTATGTTAAAAAATATATAATTATTCATTAGTTTAGTGAAACTTACACACCATGTAATAATATTTTTATGAAATAAATAACATAAGTCTTGTGGAAATGGGTTGAATGATGTTGATTTAGAATGATACTTGTTATTTTTGGAGGTATGATGATAGTACAAAAATTTATATTTATAAGAAATTTTTCTATAGATTGAAATCTGATATTACTGCTTAATAGATTTTTTATAACGAGACCTAGATTTTGAAGAACCAAAGGGTGTTTGAGAGTCCCTATATTATAAAAATAAAAGGTGGAAATCTTGGTAAGTTTGATCAGAGAGGTGTTGATGGAATATTTCATGGATACTCTCCTAATGGTATATGATACAAATCTTTTATTCAATAATATAGATAAATAGTTAATTAATTATATTTAAATGTTCTTGAAAAATATGATAATAATTTTTTATAAATAGATATATATGTTAGAGATAAGAAATGTGAGAAGATTGTAGTTAAGTCAAGTGATAAAGTTATTATAAATAAAAAATGACTTATATATTTATAGTGATGTGGAATAAAATTGTATATATCATCACATTTTTATAAATAAATTGAATATTCATAAAATATTTGATGACCAGTGCAAAAAATTTCAAACTAGAAGAATATCATGGAAATTTTCATACACTTACTTATACTCAATTATTGAGCCAAAATATGATAACATAGATTATTATCATCAATGTTGGATTGATTCTATGAATGAATAGTTGGATAAAATTAATAGGAATGATACTTAAAAACTTATATCTAAACCAAATAAGAAAAAATTTATTGTTTTAATGTGGGTGTTCCAAAACACGTCCAGTAAAGATGATGAAGTGATAAGAAACAAGCCACGACTGGTTTGTAAAGGTTACTCACAAATTTAAGGCATTTATTTTGATGAGACTCTTTATCTAGTTGAAATATTAGAAACTATTATAATTATTTATAACTATCAAGGAAAAATGAAATAATAATTGTTTTTAGATTCTTATAAAATAAACATTTTTTAATGGAGAACTTGATGAGGAAGTTTACATTGAGATAAAATGTGGCTTCATGGTTGTGAAAGATGAATATTATGTGTGTAAGTTGGAGAAATATTTGTGTGAGTTAAATCATGATCAAATATTTTTGTATTCCAAATTGGATAGTTATATAAGGAAGTTGAACATCTTGAAATGAAGAGTGGATAGTAACATCTTTATAAAATAAAATCAAGAGGTTTACATAATTATGATCATTTATATTAATGGTATAATCAATTATAAGAAATCTGAAGGAACTTTTGATACGTTTTCTGAAGATATGAAAAATGTTATATGAAATTTCCATTTTAGGGGAAATTAAATATTTTCTTCTTAAAAATCTCCCAAAATAATAAATATAATTTTCTATATAAATAGAAGTATTGTAAAGAAATTATTATAAAATTTGGAAAGTAATATTCAAATCTCATTATTAAACCAATTTTAGTGGGAACTATGTAGTAAAAAGTTCGAAAATGGATGAAATTTGATCCTAAGGATTTTAGGAAGTTTTTTAGAAGTTTGGTATATGAGACTTATTTGAGACCCAATGTTGAATATGTTGTTACATTGTGTGAATGATTTCAAGGTGATCTAAAATAATCTTATCTCTTGGTAGGAAATAAAATTCTTAGATATATTATAGGCACAATAGGTATAAAAATAAAATATGATATCTCAAGAAATATTAATTTTTTTGGTTATAAAAATGTTGACTGTGAAAGAAGTGTTTATGATAGAAGATCCACATCAGGAAGAATTTTACTTTTGTTGGAATGTTTTGTGAGTTGATATAAAAAGAAACAAAATTATCTAACTCCTAGTGTGAATGAATATGAGTATGTGGATACCACTCAAGCTACAATAAAACTAATGTGGATGAAAATTTAGTTGGATTATTTGTTTGTAGAAGTGAAGTTACCCCTTCTATTAGGTTGTGATAATTAATGTTATATGAATATCATTAAAAAACTAGTAAAAAATTCTCATTGAAATAATATTGATATAAAATATCACTTCTATAAAGAGAATTTTAGGTAAAATGAAAAATATCCAGAACATATTCTTTTAAAGGATCCAGTTGCTGATATATTCACAAAACCATTTCTGAATAAAATATTTTATAAACTAAGGAAGAACATGGGAATACAACCTCCCTCTCATCAAGTCTGAGGTATGTGATTCTATCCCCTCTCTCATATTTTCTTTTTATATAATTATCAAGGTTCATAATATTTTTAAAAAAAATATATCCATTGTAATGTGCTTAACATTTTAATGAATGCGTATATTTATGTGGGATTTTTAAATGGAGTAAGTCATGATTTCAACATTTGTGAATGGTTTTAACAGTTTTTTGAAGTGGATGTAGGAAAATTTATTATTTCAAGAAAAATTTGAATTTTTTTAAAGATCAATGTTTAAAGAAGCGTGTCAGAAGAAGTTTACTAAATCACTACTTATAGGAAATAGGTTTTTTCTATTCAATGATTCTTATTTCTTATATCGAGTTGTACCTCATTAGATTGGAATTATTGTAAAAGCAATTAATCAATTATGTTACAAAATTTAAGTTATTTATGATTCTTGGTTCAAAAAAAATCTAAAGGGGTATATTTTTGGGACCATGATTGCTAAAAGAGTTTCTGTTAATATTGGAATTAGTATTGAAGAAGTATTGAAGTTATTGGTTATAATAATTTTTTGGATGAATTTGTGTTTGTTGATCAATTTTTTTAAACACAACCACATTAATTACCCAAATCACATTACTATATTAAAAATTTCAACAAAGGTGTTTGGATGTACAAATGAATCATAATACGTTTTTATTAAAAAGTAAACTAGTTATAGTTTTTTATGGAATTTTATTGGAAAAATGTTACCAAGTATCATCAAATACGAAATATTTGGGTAAATAAAATATAGTGGTTTTTTTGTTCATAAATTTTACATCATCATAATTTATGATATATATCATGATTCATAAATTTATTCAAAATGGAAATAAATTTTTTCTACGGTGGAATGTTTCATTTTATAAATATTTATAAAGTTAACCAGTTATAGAAAATCAGATATAGTTTTAGATGAGAACAGTTTATTATTTTTTTTTAAAAAAAATAAATTTTTAATATGTTTAGAGGATGTGAACTTATTATTTTGTGATGTATATTATACAAGGGGATATTTCTAAATAATGTAAATTTGTGAACTACTGAGAAAATATAAAAAATAGAAAGTTTTGTACAAATGATGTCTGATAAAACATTTACAGAGTTATAAAGTTTATATTGTTAAAATAAAATTAGAAAAATATTATGTTCAAGATCTATAAAGATTTTTGAAGATAAGAAAGTTTCAAAAGTTTAAAACGATTCAATAGAAATGGATTGGATAAAGTCCAATTTAATAAACTCTATAGAAAAATTTCATCAAAAAAAATTTGTTAAAATTTTAATTTAGAAAAATTATACATAGTTATGAATATGATGTTACAACAATATGAACAGATGAACTTGTGGTATAAATATTAGAGTAAAGATAAATTTTGGTTCTGTATTATCAAATGAATGTTTTTATAATGTTCATCAAACAAAAGTTGATAGGGGAAGCTAACGGAAAAAATTCTTATGAAATTAAACTGATAGAAAGAGTTTGAAAAATATTTCTAGAAATTATTGTGATGTTTTTTAAGGAAGAATCATATTGATATTTTCTAGTAGGAACATTTTTTACCTAATTCTTATTGAATGAAATTTTAGTGGAATTATGTTTTTTCTCGGTTTTATGATATTTATGAAGTTTTCATAAAGATAATTAAAATTGATAATACTGGGATGGTATTTTAATGTTATATATGTCAAAGAGTACAATCATGATTCATGTTGAGGTTTTTGAAGAATTAAATAATGGTGGAGTCATTGAAGTTTCTCATACATGTTAAAGAACTTTCTATATTTTGTGTGTGTATATATTAGTGATTTTTTTTGAGTGGGAGATTTGAATTTTATGTTTTCATTAAGTGGAAAGTAAATTTAGTTTCTTTAATTTTTTTTGATTCCTTAATCTATAAATAATTTTCATGTACAATGTATCTGGTGTACTATTCACACATGTATAAAAAACTAAAGTTCTATAAAATTGGTTTTTTAAAGATATATTAGATGATATTTTGATAACCAGTGTTTTGAGTAGATAAGTTTACAAAAAAAGGTATCTATTTGTTAAATATGAATATGAAGTTTCTAACAAATAGGGATTTTGTTATTAAAATTAAAATATATTTATAATTTTGTTTTAGGTGATCATAAAATTGCAGATACAATAGTCGCATTGTCCATTTCCTAAGCTGCAGCCTTCGCCATACCATCTTAGTATCGCCGCCTCAGACTCCTTGATCTCTACCCCCGGAGTTCCCTCCTCCTTGCATTTATCCTTTTGCATGGTCCATTTCTAAACACCCAATCTGGACCTATAGTCTCATGAAGCAGCTCAGCTCCATTCATGATAGTTATCACATCCTGTGCTTCCTCAAAATTTTCATATTTGATGAGTGCATACCCCTTCACAAATCTAGTTCTGTGATCTAGATTCAAGTGCAAGTTCTTAATCTCCCCAAACTCCCCAAAATAATTTTGTAGATCATCTTTCTGCGCTTCTTCATGAACCCCCGTCACTATAATTATCCAACCTTTAATGGATATTTGTGGACCTAGTCCATCATTGGTGTCCATAGAATTGTAACCACATCCCTCCAATCAGTTATTTCAGCCGTCTTTTACGTCTTCTCTAAATCCACGAACCTTGGTCTTCATATGACGAGAGGATGAACCACCAATAATTGCAGACTTCAACTTTAGAATAGGAGCTCTCGGCAAGGCGTCTACGTTGACATCCCCATCTCCGTCCATAAGATCATCCCCCTCCGGCTCGAAGTCCACCGCCTCCACATCAGCGTTCGCCATCGTTTCTCCCCTACCGCTTCTTGAGGGTTTTAGTTCATTGGTTATTAGGGTTCATTATGAGAACATAACAAACAAGATTTTATGTCAGATGTGATCGACCAAACTAAGTGTAAGGAAAGCTTTGATATTTTCATAAGGTACAAGAAAAATTTTCAAGGAAAATATTTTGTTCTCACATTTCAAAAGGAAAGCCTACTAAATTAATACGTTCTTAACTACTACTAAGTAAGGGAATGAAGAATATGTAATTTACAAGAATTTAATATTTTAAGAAGTATCAGAAGCACAAAAACAACAATTTTTTCATACTGATGAAGGTTTCGAAAAGTTAAAAAAATAATTGTTATGAATTTATCTATGTGGAAATAATATTCACTATTTTTTAAACATTATTCAATGCAAGTGTAGGAATATAACCTCCTTTGTGTAACTAGAAAAATATATTTCTTTCTAGTTGATTAATTTTATTTAATTATTTTCAAACCATCGCAAGGACTAGCTACTATAATTGAGTAATAAACCCTATACGTAATTATAATCCATTAGCTATGTTTGGATTAGAGTCTCTATATGATTATATTACTATTTAATAGGAGGTGAAGGAAATTTCATTAGAAGTAAGAAATTGTAAAAAGAAAATGTAACATTGACTCACCACCACACACTGTCATTAATCACATTAGATCTTTTAGGATTGATCTTGAATAAATAATTTCCATAGAATGACTTTTGAAGCTGGATAGAATGGTGATCCCCTAACACTAGAGTCAGATGGAACAAAAAAACATTACTTCTATTTTGAGGATGATATATATTTTAATGGTTGGATGATATTAGTTTTACCATGAATATATTGTCAATTATGTATCTTCTTTATTGTTAAAATTGTTTCATGTTCTCTGTGTTCCACATTTGATATCATCTTATATGTGGTCCTCTTAATAAAATATTCCATGTTATCAGGTCTTCAATCGATGAAACTAGGGTCAGCACCCAAGCACTCTATGCACACACATACTTGGGGTGCGCCGACACACATTCCCTTGATGTGTTCCCTTTTGGGAACTACGAGCTCTCAATTTTTATTCATGAATACAATAACCTGCATGTGAATGAACTAAATAATTCTTTACTCTATGATAGATCTATAAAATATCTCTCACATATGGTTGGGGTTTTCTACCAAAATTCAGTTCATGATATGGGTTATTTGTTAGTTTGTCAAACCTATATTTTTCAAAACACATAGAAAAAATCTATTTGAAATATTACATATGAAAATATAATTAAAAAACTCAATATTTCCCACATATACCCTATGGAATATATATATTTTTCATATAATTTTTTTTCTTCATGGAAAATCATATTTTTCATTTTCTTCACTAATTCCTTGTTTATGAAATTTATTATCTTCATGCTCTTCAAATAACCTCTTCATGTAATAAATATTTTTCTAACATTCTTCAATTCCTCATATTCTCAAATATTCGTCAACATGTGGTATAAAATGTGTTATCCAAACCATTATTTACACATGTATGTTAAATTATGACTAGATAAATATTTTTTAGATTAAAAAACTCAAATTCTTCAAATGAACTTCTTTTTGATAATAATACTAGAGTAATTTCTTCTCCATCCATTCGGCCAAGAAATATTCACTTTGATATCAAGATTGTATATTTTGGATACTTTAAATCCATTAACATATTTCATTGAAAGTTATTCAAAATATTTTCATCAATGAAATCATTCTATTTAATTGACTATCATTAACAACCAATAATAACCATTTACAAAAAATGCATTCCCTATACAAAGTGGTATCTTCAATACCCCCTTTGTGTTTTTTTAAAATAACATAAATGTTTTTTCAAAATGAATATGTCAATATGTGAATATCTAAAATTTTCATTTTGAAACTTTCATTTCACCTCCTAGACCCCTCATTGATAAGAAATTAAAATTTCATGGGAAAGGCCATCATTTCATAGTTAATAAATGATTGATCCATCATCTCAGTCTAAATCCATGTGATCCATGCTTAGAGTAGTAAGAAACATAGTTTGATTTAGGAAACAAATCTATCAATTATCAAATTATTATGATTCCAAATGAAATGAGAACTCATAATGTTGTCCATAAATGTTATCCACTTTTATTTCATGCAAAATATGATCAAAATAGATATCAAACATCTATAATAAATATCAACTTGAATCTTTTAAAATCATATCAACAAACATATCAAAAACATCTAAGTTATACAAACTATATTAGTGGCCATGGAGAACTTTAATACTTCCATATTTTCATGTATAATTTATTAATTCAATTACTCCCCCATTCTGTTAGGTTTTTTTATTTTTTATTAAAGAATGGAGTTAAAGAACAAAATTTCATTAACAATGATATGATCTTTTATAAATTCAAGAAATATTATATATGATACCTACTGAAGTAATGACTGTAGTAGCTTCTTCATTTTTCTTCATTTTTCTCCCACTTAAGGGAAATACACGTCAACATCTTCATAATGGTTAATCTCTTCATGAATGGATTTTAATATGTTCCAATATAGAGAATAAACCAAAATGGGTCTTCAACTTGTGACTTTGTATATTTTAAAACATCTACAACTACACAATGGATAATATTAATCAATGATAGTTCTTAGGAATACCAAATATAAGATAAAACAAATATGGTGTTTTATTTATCCTTATTATCCACTATTAAATATCACAGTATTAAATTTCTTCAAATATTACCCTATATCATATTATTATTTGAATACCAAAACAGAAATCATTCATGGATGATGACTTATTTAGATTTTTTTTCAAGAATTGACACCAATCACAACATCTCAGGTTTCCCCCCTGAGAACATACTTCAACTATATTTCCATGGATTATAAGAAAAAATAAATTACAAAAATATTATGGGAATCATGCAGATATTTCTGATTCTCAGTGTGAACAAAAAGGATGTGAAAATTTTCTT
The DNA here is from genome assembly GCA_963277665.1 of Viscum album. NCBI lineage: Eukaryota > Viridiplantae > Streptophyta > Magnoliopsida > Santalales > Viscaceae > Viscum > Viscum album. The sequence continues at coordinate 283,474,676 of OY728165.1, forward strand.
AACCAAGTTTTTCTATTTTCTCAAGTCTTCATGATTACAGATATGAAATTATTTTCTCATTTATATTTAGTTGGTATGGAAATATTTACATTCTCATATTTTTTGAGTTGAGAATTTATCTTATTCATATCCTTCATGGATGATATATTCTAAACCCTATTTTGGACTTCTTCTTATTTTCAAGGAATGCTTAAACAAGCTTCTGAAATATGAAAATTTTTCTCACATCTCTCACATAGAAGTTATTTAATGAAATAGTTTTATTTTTTCTAAAACATAATCCTTTAATTTGTCTTATTAATGTTAAATATTTTCCTTTAAATTTTTATTTGGTTGTTCATATTCCATTTTCTACATTCCCTTGAAATAATCTGGCATTATTACTAAAAAATAATTAGAAACAATGGCAGTAATTTTGGTTTGTCCACAATGATTAGTCTGAGAACCAATCTCTTATTATATTTTTTGGATGATTAATATTTATTAAACCTCATATATTTAGATTATAATATTATTTTTATAGAAATTTTGTTTAAAAAATTTGTCAAAATTCATCCAAATATTTCATCCTCTTTTTTATCCAGCTTATAGGTTTTTATTTTTTCATCTTATTTGGATACATGTTGAGATAAGCATTCACCCTTATTGTGACCACTACCATTGAAAGAATCATAGATATTTTCAATATTTTTAAATTTTTTTAATGTGTACATATATTTCTTAACATGTTCACATGGATTATTTATATCTGAGATTCCCACCCTTAAAATGGGATTCCTTTGTGATTGTTTATTTTAAGGATTGTAACAACAATCCAATTCATATGGAATCTATTACAAGACCCAGATGGACCCAAAAACCTTGATCTTTTTATTTCATCTATCTAATGTTTTTAGTCCTTCTTCATAACTTGTTGGTCTCTTGCAGGGAAAAAACATCCAAAATATTTTTTCTATCCATCCTAGCCATGGTTGTGAGATTATCACTAACATTATTCATTCATACTTATATAGATTTTTTCTTTACTACTTCACTATTCATGATAAAAAATTTATAAAATTTATAAAAATATGTTATATATAGTACCTATTTCATTATATATTCTTGAGATAAATCATTGATTGAATTCATGATCTTATTATCACATGTTGGATGTATTTTATCAATAGAATCCTCCAGTGATCATTGTGTATCATCAATAACTATATCCTTATTTTGTGAAGTCTTAATATGCGTCTTATACAAATTTAGAAACTGTACTTACGATTCTAGTAAAATCATATTGAGAGGTTTTTTATGATCTTCAAAAATAATAAACCTCTCTTATGAAATCTTCAAATTCATTCAAATTACTCTTCAAAAAACTCAATATTTTTTGTAAAAAAGTTTTAATTTCTTTGTTTGTTTGGATTCACTTTCCAATTTCAAATCATTGAAATCAATTATATTTTCAAATTTTATTCACGTATGTGGATATTTTCTTTCTTAATTTTTTGACACATTATTTCTCATCATCTTATTTCCTCTATTTTTAGGAACTTATTTCAATATTTTTCTCTTGATTCAAAGGCTCCAACATATTTATATATATTTGAACATTAAATATTTTTTCCTTAGAAATCCTTCTCCATGTTATCTTCATTTTATACCTTCTAGGTGATTTATTATTTCATATTTTAAAAGACTCAATAAACAATGTGTATTTTTTCTCTGTGATAAAAATGTAAAACATTATTAATTTATAAACTAATAAATATTGATATGTTTTAGATCGATCATCATATCCACTTATGCTAAGATATTACTCTTTAGGATAGTTTTTATAAGAATTGTCACAAAACATATGAAAACTTGTGGAAGGAGTTTTATTCATATCCTTGGTAGAAACATGAGCTACCTACTCTTCCTTTTCTAAGCTAGATATGTATTCATTTTCGGTAAGACATGAAGAAACTAATACTTAGTCTTATTTAGATAATAGGGACCCATATTTCATGTTTATTTTCACCTTCATTGTCATGTTCATCATGGTCTTAGTAGATATAGAATTATGAACATATATAAATGAATCTTAATTGAAATTTCACTTCATTATTAACATAGAAATGAAATTCAAACATTAAAAAGATAATTACTAAAATTTAGAAAATCCAATAAGGTGTACCTATATTCTGATACCAATTAATATGACCACATTGGAATATAATCAAAACTGAGAGGTTGGGGGGAATCATTGTTGGGAACTCTTAACCAATTATAAATTTTTATCCCCTTATCTATTAGACATATTAGGTTCTTGATTATCCTATTCTGTTTTATTTATCATATGAAATAATATTAAAGTATGTAGAGATGAAACATGATATTTTTATATGGATAACTTCTCAATTATAGTATAAATTCCTTGGTATGGTTTGAAAATAATCCAATACCACACATAAACTAAAAAATAATACTTAAAATTATGATACATTAAGATGGGAGTAACCATTCACATTCAATGCATTATTTTCAAATGAAAGTGATTAATTTTTAGCTCCTTTATATTTCATTATACTATATTTGAAGAAAATCTCTAAATTCATTGAAAGGTACTATTTTACACCAATAAAGTCTTCCAAAATATAAGACTTATGTTGGATGTAACAGTTCAAATTTATTATTCTACTTACTTATTTACTTATTACTTACACAACATAAAGAAGGGAACTCTGATTTTTCATCATAATAGAAAACTGAAAGGCGCATTATCTTCTTCTCATTCTTTTAATGAAATTAGATAAGAACAATACTCTCTTATTTTTTCCTTGATTCATATACTTCTTTTGTTATTATTGAAATAATGAAATCTCATCTCAACATCATCATTATTATTCTACCCTAAATAATAATGAGTTGAAAAAAAGGAAAAATCTTTGTCTTCTTTGGCATAAATTATATGAAAATTAATATAAATTTAAATCTCAAACATCCTCAATATATAATATCATCAATTGTTATTATATTTTCCCTTATTTTTTCTTCTTGGAGAGGAAATTATTTATAAAACTGTATCACACCACACATTTAATATAATCTCATAAAATAATGATATATCATAAATTAAGACCACTATATTAATTAATTAACAATACAATTAGACCATATATAATTCATTCATATAATTCATGGTTCATTACCTGTGGAATACTAATACATTCATTTTAGTATTATTCTTGTATATGTTATCTTCAATTATGTTTTATGTACCTAAAATGTTTATGTATTTATGTAGGCATGTGCATTCACATATGTATTTAAGAATGTATGAACTATTCACTTTCTTCATTGTTTCTTCATGCACACAAGTATATGCATAGGATCTCACACCTTCATGAGTTTATGTTCATGCACTATATTCTTAATGATTATTAAAATATCTTTCCTAAAAACCCAAATGGGTGTCTATTTATTTGTGCATGATGAATATATGTGAACCATATAGGTTAATTCTTAATTCCTTATTGTAAGTATATAAAATATATCAATCATTTGTTCAAGCTAGTTAGACTTTTTGGAACCATTTCTATATAAAACATAGAGGGAATAAGTAACCCAAACACTAGCTTGCGGTATCAGTTCTCTGCACAAATGAGTGTTTATTTCTTCTTTACATATCTATGAGGCTTGCATATCTTCTACATCTTCATGCATGATAAACTTAGAGATGCAATATTTTTAAAAATAAATGAGATCTCTATTAGAAATCCTGAGTGGTAGAAACCGTTTTCTCCTCAGTTCATTGGTATTTATATAGTGGTTTCACATCTTCTATTTATTACTATTCATCAACTCAAATCCCAAAAAATTCTTGTTAATAAATATATTTATATCCCCTATATAAAAACATTAAAATACTAAACATGAGTTTTTTGTTATTTTTCTTTGGCTCCTATTAATGTTTAATATCATGGCATATCTCCCTTTGAAATGAAATACAATTATTCTTGTTATATAGATCACAATATTCATCATTTTTTTAGATACTAAAAAACAATAATATTATAATAGAACACTGTAATCACTATATCATCCTTTAACCAATCTTATTATTAAAGTGGTCATATACATTAAAAAAATAAATTTCATTTATGGACTTTGATCCATCCGGGATATCTCATTCTCTTAGAATGATTGCGGAAGATAGAGGAGATGGTTACCATAGAACACTAGAGTTGGATGAGGAAAAATCTTATCATGAGGTTTAAGATGATAAACTTTCTAATGGATAGTTGAGAATACTTTTATTGTGGAACATGTGTTATTTAAGTATCTTCTTAAAGGTGGGAACAATGATGCGTGTGTTGTGTACCACATCAAATATTATCATGGATGTGCTTTTCATAATAATATATTCCATGTCACCAGAACATAGAGCCAAGACACTGGTGTCAGCACACAAACACACAATGCACAATCTTACTTGGGGTGGGATGATATGCTTTCACCTCTTGTGCACCCTTTTAGGTGTTATACGCTCCCACTCTACAGTCTTGTATACATAGACTTGCCTATAAATGCACTCACAAAATTATTCCCCCATGATATATCTATGAGATATCTCTCCCTTTTGGTTTAGGTATTCCCCCATAATATAGTTGATTATATAGCTCCTCAGTTGTCTTGGATGACATATATATTTTCAAGAAATATAGACAAAATGTAAGTGAAATATCCCATGCTAAAACACATTCTAAAAAAATAAAATTCATCACATATCATTTTTTAACAATGTATATATTTTAAATAGAATTATTATTCATCATGAAAAATAATATATTTAATTATGTTCACTAATGTATTATATCTCAGAATTAATATTCACATTCTCTTCAAATTACCTCTTTATGAAATAAAGATTTTCATGGATTATTTTCTATTCTTCATCTTCTAAAATCTTGTTCAACATGTAATAAACAATGTGTTACTCTTACCATTTCGAAACATGTGTTTCAAATAAGGAATAACTAATAAATCTTTAGGAAATTAAGATCAAATTCATAAAAGGAACATTCTAAAAAAATTAAGACATTAGTACATTTTTTTTCATCCATTCATCCATGCTATATTTTCTTTGATATCAAGATTTGATATTTTAGATACTTAACTTCCTATAACTTATTTCATGAAAAATTATTCAAAATATCATCTTCAATATAATATTTTTATATCACTTAACATCATTGAAAAAAAATAACAACCATTTCCAGAAAATAAAATCCATACACAAAGAAGGTTTTTCATCATTTTACAAATATAATAAAATACTGCTTCTTTAAACATTTACAATACCATATCAAAACCTCCCTAAGGGAATACATCATATCAAAATATATTCCCACCACCATCAAGAGTGTTTTAAAAAAAATTTAAATTTGGGTAATAGTGGATGGGTGAATGCATAAAGTCTTCATCACTATACACAAAGGATGGGTGAATTCATAAACCCTCCATCCCTATCCACAACCCATTATAATTTCTCAGGGAAAACTTATCATTGGTGCACCATTTGAGGTACCGTCATGTAATAAAAAACCGAGGAACCTCACATGTGGTTCTCAGGAGAATGAAAAATCCTTGGACCAACTACCACCACACGGGGGGTCACGTTCCCCTAAAAAATCAGAATCATCACTTGGCCTCATGACCATATAAGTTAAGAATCATGGGTAATAGTCCATAAATATGGATCACAAACCACCTCATGGTCTAGGTTCATACTAGGTTAGTACACCAACACCACTATTTGATATATAATCAAGTTATTCCCACATGTAGTCATATATTAAGGGGGAGGGACACACTTCTTTGATATAGTTAAATGGGATGAAGTCTCCTGTGTATCTATAGGGTCATGCGTGGATCAAAGGACTAAATATTCTACATTATAAAACCTATAATAAGAGGTTATAAAGGACTCCAAAATGAGTGTCAGTAAGTCAGACTCACTCTAGTTATTCCCTTCAAGGGGGAAAATTTTTTGAGGTCATCCCATCAGTAGTCACGATCCCTTCCATCAGTGTAATAGGTGGGAAATTTACGCTCTAGGGTCCACCATGGACTTTGAAAATTATATATTATATGGGATTCATTTTAAATTATCCAAAATATAATATTAAAAAATGACAATTTATTTACTTTGATACAACAACTACCTTAGTGTAGAGGCTACATGTCACATACACCATAAACAAAGATATAAACCATACGTCTTGTATCAAGGATCTAAAACCCCATTAAATAAGAATTTAAATTTAATTATCTAAGAAAACAATTTTTTATAGGCATTATATATATCTCCAAAGTCCTTTCTCACTGTATCGACCATTGAAATCATAACGAAGGACCAAACTCACACTAAACAACCCAAAAAAAATTAAAATTAAATATCATAATTAATTGTCTAATTTAATTTAATTTGGGGTAAATGTGGTAAACTAACGAAAATACACCATCATGAAAACACTTTCACAGACCATTAATGGTAAGAAACCAATTGACCATTAATATCAACTCAAGGAAAATACCTAATGAAATAAATTGATACATTACATTATTTAATATAAATTTGTGGAAAAATATTTCTATTTTTCAATGACATACCTTCAGGAAATAACTGTGAAAAAGAATGAAGACATTGTCCTAGGACACTGCTTACAAAGATACACAAAGGACCTATCATCTATGGTTGATTTCAACCTTATCTAGTGGAATCTCACTTCAATATTAGCCTGTGAGAAATTAAATTTTAAGAATAATATTGGAGATGGTGAAAAAACTTTTATAGAGGTTAATCATCCTGAAAATAATTAATTAATGGAGTTATAAACACCTAAAATCAAAGGTTGTTGAAGGATGTGGGGGCTTCTATGGAAAAATTTTGTGTGGAAAAAATAGAGGGAGGAGGGGGGTTACCTAATAAAAAACATAAGGATTAAAATAATAATTTCCCCCCAAAGACATTCCACTGATGGCTTGCTTATGGAAAAATGGTGTCTATAGGTTGTAATTAGAAGTTTGACCACCCCTACACACATTTTATGTTTCTACTACAACTTAGAAAAAATTCAGATCCCCGAACCATGAAAAAAATAAAACTCTCAAGAGGTTCCGAGACTCAAATCACCATTTTAAACTCCATTTAAAAATATGGGCCAATAACTACTCAAAAAATTCAATTTCCTTTAGAAATTCAATCACTTTTATGAACACATGTTGTTACAAACACTCCACCACAACATTTATCATACCCATGAAGTATCATATATCATCTACACTTATCAAACAATTTTTTTTTCATCCTCAAATTCCAAACACACAATCAAGGTGAATTTTCAAAACATGGAACTCAAACTAATGAGAAAAAATCCCATACTGAAAATAATTAATTAAAAACTAAGACGACACTCTCCCACACATGTGTATCTATATATAAATGATATGCACTCATTTGATTAATCATTCAGTCCATGTTTATAACCATCATAGGAATTTGATCAATGAGGCTAGTTTTTTTTATACTACCCTCAATTATTATAATTTTCTATCAAATTGTGATAATCACATACCAACGATTCCTCTGATGTGGTTCCCAATAACTATACAAAAAAAAGTGAAATGATAAATTGAATTCTAGTAAAACTCCATGTTCCTAGTTCCAAACCAAATTGATGAGTATCTACACCCATACCTAGGCCACAATGATACAGTCATTCTTAAGGCCCTGAATGATCCTAAAACACCACATCCACATAATGAATGTTGATTATAGCACATTTTCTATTATAATGTATCCAATTATATTAATGACAACCAATCAAACATCTTTAGACTAATATCCCTAATAAAATATAATTTTTAAGAATCTATATGATATCGATGAATCTAATCATGATACCTCAATTCCAAATGGTATCCAATGATTTTACAAACATTCTCATAATATCCCACACATGAATCTGAGTGAAATTCCCCAATAGAAACTTCATTAAGGAAAAACTAACGTCACAATCCAACCCACGCATAGATGCATTTACATCCCAATATATTTTGATAATCTTAAATGAACTCTAGAAATATTACCATATTAATAATTTAATCTCTATTAAATCCCAAAAAAATGACATTATCTAAGAAATCTACCTAAATTTGGACTTAATCACTTACCAACATTCAATATTCCATCAGAACCAGACGACAACTAGTCTCGAGAAAGCATGACTATAACCCCATGATCTTCATATCACCCATGACTTATAGGATTCTTCCCAACATAGGTGTTATGTCATCATCTCTAAACATGGTAGAAACCATGATCTCCCCAACTAGTATCCCTTCTTTCATAAATCATAATGGTCAGGTGTGAGAAAAATCAATGAACCTGAAGTGCTTAAATGAACTTCAGAACACCACCCAATACTATATAACTTAAATGAAACTCCTCATATATGATAAAATCTTACAAATTATTAGGCTTATGACCTACAATGGATGATATTGAACTCCACACTATTCTTCTTCCATCATACCGATCCTCGAGAACCAATCCAAATGGATCACTTATGAACACACATATTCCACTAATCTAGATCAATGTCCATCACCATCATACACATATATCACATCAATAATAGGTTCATTATCCCTAAAAGTGAAAATTTTCCATTATTATCAAATTCACATCCAACAAGGCCCACTAGATATTCACTAAATCCCATTGGTCCTCATCCCACATAGAAATTCTCACTGATTCAGAACTTAATGGCTCCATGCATACCCAGTTCTTTCTGCTCAGTCTCATTTAAAAGAAAAAGGTGAAAAATATTTTACCACCAGGTCTCCTAACATGAATCACACTCCCATGAGTCGTAAATTTAAAAATTAAGTATTAAGTTCCTAACCACTAACAATTCCCCTCAATCATGTCAGTCTAATCAATCCTAGATTTACCTTGAAAATACACTTCAAAATTGAGCACTCCACTTGTGAAAATATTTATCATATGGCCACCTAAAAAGAAAGATCATTATATGAGATCAAGAGTATTTATTCACTCTATCACCACAGTCAAAAGTGAATTCTTACTTAAATAGGGTGTGATACACAACTGATCCTACCATTGAATTCCCACCATGATAACCAAAAGAATCGTCACTCAAGGTTTTTATCATCAACATCAAATTATGAATCCCCATTGTTATGCCATATACCTAGTACCAAAAAATTTCATCATCCTCAAAACCAAAACTACCTCAATGTGATTCATGTCTATCAAGAAGTCACATGCTTCCATAGTTGGGTTTTACTATAATAACAAGATCCACCAACTCACCAGTATCAGTAGTCATGTCCCAAGGGTTACTAGGTACTCCCACCTAAAATATAACAAAAAAGGTGAAGTTAAAGATCATAAAAACACCTCAAGGACTCAAAACTAACAACCATCCATACTAAGGAAATAAACATGTTAAAAACCCACTCCAGGGTCCTCATAAACATAACAAGAATTATATTCCAACACATATTCCTATAATGAACAGTTTTCATGAGCATCTGTTGGAAATACTACCCCATCAATAATCACAAGGATATGATGGTTCTCACCAGGCCTGAAAAGATACAATTCAGCCCATCAAGGATCAAGTTATCATCCAATAAAACACTTTTATATTGAAATGGTCCTAAAAAATACGTATTGATCATCCCATAGTTAGATACTTCAACTGAGTATAATTCCATTCCATGCTATATAGAAAACACCCTATAAATTGTTATTGACACTTTATATAACCAGACCTAAATAAATATCACCCACTAAGGGTTTCTCACTATAGAATCATGTGAATTTAATGACCTATTATGATCAGAAAAAATCCCTCTACAGGCGGGATCATTCCATATTTATCAACATCGAACGTCTCTCCATAAGTACGAATGCACTACCATAAGAAAAGATAAATGAACATTCAAGGTGATCCAGCTAAGTGGAATTCCACAATGAACGTATATGGGATAATTTCTTATAGGATATTGTTAAAACTTTAAAAAGATAAACTGCTATATAAAATGAAAATAAAAACACTAGTAGGGATACATTTCATGTAAATCCTACATTCCTAACATAGTACATGAGTTGCCTATTTATATAAGGGTCAAGAGCCAAAATTCTACAAACTAGCCTCTTAAAAATGATTCATGATAAAAAAACACAATACCACTAAAATAATAAATCTAAAAAACAAATATTCATCATGATGGGTGAAAAAAACAAATAACTAGAACATATCATGACAAAAACATCATCCACATACCCATAGTAACCTCAATTTCCACTGAGAAAGGTGTTCCCAATGCATGATTATGGGTTCCATCACATGCTCTAATACATTTCAATATCTCATGTATACTATCTCTCTAAATAGTAAAAAATAAGAAAAAATATTTGGAACCCCTATATAATATCTCACCACCAAAGACAACTAATCATTTTTAAAATGAGAAATTTCTACTATTCCTTAGGTGAAACTCCTCGTACACCATAGGTTTCTAAATAAAATCAATGGTCTATAGTGAAACTGTGAGGATATTATACCCACTATATCAATGAGAACAAAAACATATAAATAACCAATATTCATTGAGATCATTAAATAAATAGAGTGTGCATTGTTAAATAACATCCCATCCTATAATAATAATGATACAAGTCATACATACAGGCTCGATAACCCATTGGGATGATCACGTATATAATAAATAAGAAAACAAATAAAATGCATTGAGTATCTAATTACACTCTGATCCATACCTTATCCCAAAATCCTGGCACCATTTGAGTTGTGCCGCTCGATCATGAAAATGAAAGTCCTCGATCCAACCAGTTCCTAAGACAAGTGTAGATATTATTGGGTATGAAAGTCCTATAGCCACCAGAATAGGGTGTGAGTGAAGAAATCAATTAATAACCACTAAAAAATTCTCATAAATATATAATAATGTAGTTACATGTGCTTGTGACATACTTATAAAAAATAGATAAATAGATGTACAACTAATAATGTATAAAACCAACAATACCTACAATAGAAAATGACCGAAAGTATTTATAAAGGCCATATTGATTTTTCCATCCCATTTATCTTGAACCATATCATTATTGATCCATAGGTTCATGAAACTGACCGACCATACATACTTACACTAGTTTCAGGGTGTCTCAAAGCATGTTTTGATGACTGTGACTACCAATATAAGTGAAACAAGTCTCTTCGATATACATATCAAGGATCAATGAACTATGGAATTTTCTTAAAATATATACCCAAATATATAAGATAAAAACTAGCTCTATATCCATGTTATTCAACTCAATAGTATCATAGAAATCCCTTATGATAGTTTTCTTAGTGAGGCATCACAGACCTCCCCTTCATGAGATTTCTCAGCTTGGGTATAAACCAACTTGTGACATGTATGTCCCCTAAATGTGTTTTCTTACCCAATTACCTAGGACAAACCCAAGGTAATTTTTTATACATATGAAAATAATTCCACCATGGTAATTTTTTATACCATATAAAAACCACCCTCAGGGAATAAACCAAAACGAATAATAGAAACACATTCCCAAGGGAATTTTTCCAAAATGTATAAAAATGAGAAAAATAAGGTTTTTAAAAATGACTTAACCCATCATAACTATCTATATCCTATCACACCTTCTCAGGGTTAGTTTATAATTGGGAACTGATTGGAGTATCCCTAGGAAATACAAAGTAGTGTAACCCCACTTGGGACCCTTAGTCCAATGAAGAAGCCTCCGGACAATGCCCACAACATTGGGCATCATTCCCCCCAAAAAATCGCCTTCACCACCTATCCTCATTACCACATAGGTAAAGAATCACCCAAAATAGTCTATAGAGGTAGATCACAACCCAAATCATGGTATAATATCATCCTAGACAAATCTTCACACCCCACCATTAGAAATCTAGTCAGGTTCTTTTCATGTGTACTTATATTTTAAGGGGAGGGACACACCACCACTGTAAAATTTAATTAGTATAAGGATTTAGGGTATCACTGGGGTCATTCATGTCCTATTAGTCAAACTCCTCTAAGTCATCACATCTGTTACAAGAGGTTTGAAAGGCCTCATAAATTAGGGAAACTAGGTCAAAATAACTATAGTCATGACCCACAAAGGGTCTGGATGTCTCATGGAATAACACCAATAGTCATAGCCATGAACATCAATGAAAAAGGAAATAAATATAAGATCAAGGGTCCACTATGGTCCTTGGAAATTAATTGACCCATGGGATTCATTTTAAATAATGAAAAAAAATTCAATATACATAATTGAGAACTTATTCAATTAAATCGACCAACACCCTTAGTGGTGAGGGTACATGTAACAAGCACCATAAAAAATGCATAAATTATAGGCAATGTAATAAGGGCCACCAATATCATTCATGAAACCTTTCCATTTAGTTATCTAAACTAACATCGTTTCCATATATCTTCATGTCTTGACTAAGTCCATCCACATTGCATTAGCCATCAAAAACATACCTAGATTTTTATATCACACCAAAAAACTCAAGAAAATTAATTATTACAATTATAATTAATTTTTCAATTTAATTAAATGTGTCATAAACATGGGAAACTCACTGAACCACCTAGTCATAACATAATTACGACCAAACACTCATGAGGAGTCCCCAACATACCCTAGATATTAATTATATTAAAAAACATAACATGTGTTATTGATATAATATTTTATTTAATTAATTTTTTTGGAAAAAAATTTAAATAATTTTGTAGAATGACATACCTTTGATGAATCCCTGAGAAACGATGTATAGACATTGTCATGGGACACCATCTTGAAAAGTAGAGAAAAATCCCCATTTTCTTGGGGAGATTCTACCATGGTTAAGTTGTATCATCCATGAAAACTCTAATAAGATAAATGATATGTATATAGGAAGAGAGGACATGATGAACCTGGATTTTTTTATGGTGAATCCAACCCCCAAATCACAGAATAAAGGATCTTGAAACAACTAAAATTAAAAGGGTTTGAAGGGAGGAGGAGGCTCGACCAGATGGGGTTGTTCATAAAAAAGAGGGGTAAGGGGGAAACCATTAAAAAATGAGGTGGAATTATAGAAATTTATACCCAAAAAGTCCAATTGGATAGCCAGCACTAGGCCACTAGACATCAAGCAATTAGATGGTGGCTGTAGAATATAATTGGATATCCTCACAACCCCTTCCCAAATCCGGTGTTCCTTATACTACACCAGCTACCCCTATCCCCTATACATAACTAAATTACACATCTATACCCCAACTACTATTTGGAATCCTAGTTAAAAATTTTAACACTTGAGACCCTACTTTATCAAGTAATCATTCTATCATAAACTATGAAACAATGTTAAATATAAAGATCCTTTATTCACGAGTACATTTAAAAGTTTAATTTATAAATTTTAGAATCTAATTTTAACAAAAAATAATTAATTTTTTAATTTAGAATAAATATATTATTTTAATATTTTTTTTTGTATTTTTCCAAAATAATTGATTTTGTGGGGATTATTGAAAAATACCTTTCTTACAAAATTTGGGACTTTTATAATCATATAATTATATAATAAATAACTATAAGTTTATAAAAAAAATAAATTTTAAAAAATGTTTTTATGGATTAAAACTGAAAATTTTTGAAATACTAATCTTAAATTATAAAACATAGGATTAACATTTTACGAGCATAAATTATATTTTCCAGTTAATGAATTTTTTAATATTTTATTTAAAATAAATATTAGTTTTGTAATATTCATTTTTTACTTCATAATAATCCACATAACTTTTTTTTGTTTTATAATAAACAAATTAACTTCATTAAAATCAAAATAATTGATGATTTTATCCCAAATAGGGTTTTTATGCTTAAAAATACACTTAAAAAAGCGTGTTTTATATAGGGATATTTTAAAATTATTTTTCTAGATACATATTAATATTATTTAACAAAAAGGGATTTATATTTTAATTCATTATTTCAAAATTAAATAATAAATCTAATCATATTTTTAGTGATTTAAATTAAATTATTTAGAATAAAGATTAATTACTATTGTAAAATAAAAATTATTGTTTTCAAAAATATAATTTTATATGAGTTATTAAATTTTTATCTAAATAAATTAGATTAATATAAATTCCTATCTGACTTTAATATGATGTCAAAACACATAAAAAATATAAAATATTATAAAAATAATAATTAATAATCATAATAACAAAAAACACTAAATATATAATTTTTTTTCTCTAAAACAATTTTTTTTATATCTTATGTTTTAATTTAAATGTTAAATTTATCATCTTTAGAGATTTAATTAAGTAAAATGGACCTCATGATTAGATTAAACATATTTTAATTTGATAGAAGGGTTATATTATATTTTTAATAATAACTTAATTACCATGGTTATATTTTAATTATCATTAATAAGGGTAAAATGGGTAAATGAGGAATTTCAAATTTTTAATAATTAAAAGGGAAAAAACACCTTTTAAAAAAATATTTTTTTATGTATGAATTTCATACACACATGTTTCACCTACCATTTGTCTTCATTACTCACATTAATCACTTAACACACATGACTCCCATGTTATTCCATTCTTACCCATTGCCAAATATTAGTCTCCATAAAAATCCCATCATTTTCACCTATAAAAGGAGCTCACTCACAAATATTTTCTCATACCACTACACCCAAAGGCATTGATAATGAATTCACCTTCCCTATCCCTATCTAAATCCAATCAATTATGTTACTAAGGTCTTATGTAGTCCTCCCAAGATTTAAAAATCTACTAAGTAAGGTATGGGTTTCATATCATTCTCTTTCCTTTTTAATTGAATTTATTTTGTTATAATACCATATCCAAATATTTCTTCGATCATAATTTCATGGTATTATCTATTGTTTGAAACGATTTTAAGGGAAAAAAATACAAATCCCCTATCATGATAGTCTTTTTTTGATGCTTTTATTATACTGACATATGGGATATCATTCCACCATTCAATTATCAAATACAATATTGTGTTGTAATGTCACCATGATTGTAATTATAAGAAATTATAAAAATTTTATTTACTAAAAATGATATTTACTCCCATTAAATACTTTTTCAAAGCTTTTATAATTCTTACAAATCCTAAATTATGGGAAAAAAATCGTGCATGGTTTTCATTGCAATGAAATCCATGTCTAGATACATTAAACTATATATAGCTATGGAATACGTGAAAATAGGGGTAACCACCTCAAAAGTGGGTTAGTTGAAGAATTTAATCAACCCCTTCCCTGATACATGATTAATAGGCCTAATATTGACAACCTAGCTAGACACTCTAGGGGGATATTTTTATGGATATTCACATACTCTTTATGATCCATGAGGAATAATTTATCCTACCAATTCAAACTACTTAACCCAACTGATATCTTTGATTAATAATCCAATGTAATACCCCAAATACAAAAACATAGAGTTGGCAGTTATATTACATTATTGGTACCATGTATAAGAATTCCTAAAGGATCGAACATTTTAGTTGTATTCAAAGACCACATAAATTCATACAATACATTTAAAAATATAATATATAAGATGAATAAATTTTGATAACATGATTAACCATTCCATAATGTCCCAAAAACTACACATAGTTCTCCTCTAGGTTTCCCATGGAAAGGAAAAAAATAATCGTGATCTTATATTCTCAGTAAAGAGTAAGATACAATGAAAATTATATAATATAAAAATCCAAAATTGATATGGCAATAATAAATGAACAACATGAAGCACCAATCAACTAAAACTAAAGGAATTCTATATCCATGATCATAGATGATAACAAGGATAACAATAATCATTGATCTCATACTGATGTGATGCATAATACTAGAAATCAAAAATAACAATTCAAGACCTTATTCCAAGATGCTTTTAGTTCATGGGAAGAGGTATAACCCAAAACTGAAAATATTTTGTCACATGAGACATAACAATGCCTCAATGGGATATATAATTTTGGGCCCCACCCATCACCAAATTAAGTCCAATGTATTCAACATTGAAGTCATCAAGATCTTTCATAGTATCCCATGAGGAATCACTTGAGGAGTAAAACATGGTTATTAATATATTGATAAATAAATACATAAAATACTTATCCATTTAGTAGAATAATTTATATTTCCATGGGAACATCCCTTAATCAATGTGGAATCTTTGGGTATTATCAATGTTACCGGTAGTACCCTTATCAGAGTAATATAGGGGAATGTGTACCTTAAATGTGATGGATCATCCCTCGAATATATTAATTAGGTTTGGAAGTTTTTATTAGTATGAGTCTTTAGAAATTTTATAAAAAAATTATTTATCATGGTTGATTAAGAGTATGTCAATATTTTAAACCATAACCCCTGAGAGTGTCTCTCCTTGTGTAATGACCTAGGTCCACTCATCGTGCATGTTAAAAATGATTGAGTAAATTTTCAATGAACATTTTTCAAGGTGATTATACCTAGGTGCTTCTATGCTGCAATCATATCACCATTCTAGTGTCTATATAGGGATGAATTTTCTAGGAAATTACACACTTTTACTTTACTAATACATAGTATGGTTTTTTCATCGATAAGGTAACACTTGAATAAAAAAATAATGAGTGAAGGATAATAATATAAACTTGAGAATCGATTGAATTTAAATATTAATATAGAATAAATTCTTCCATGGAAATGTACTCACCACAAAAATGAAAATAGTTGGTGATTAGAACATATTCCCCAAAGAATGTCAAGTGAGATAATAAAACCAAACTTATAGATTGGGTGGAAATTAAATCATAAAATATTAAAATATTGGGGTTATAATTGATATTAAAATACCATTAATAAAGAATATTCATTATATAAAATCTGGTATTGTTATTTCATATAACATATAAAATAAATTAGGTGCTTAATAAAAATCATTTATTAAAGAGGATAATTTGACACAACAACCCATTACCTCTTATCTTGACTTATATGAATGTATTTTAAACTCATGTATACTAAAACTATATATCATAATAATTCAATTTAGAACCATAATCATCTGAAATTATATTTACACTCTTTGTAAACATTCATTATCTACATTAATTCTTTTGATTTTTCACATCAGTGTTTATAGTTTTGATTGTTTGTACTTGTTTCATAGTAAAGATGTTCATATAAATTATTTTTAAAAATTAAATTATTGATAGTTCACTAAATGTACTTTTATTGATTATTTATAATAATTTATAATGTTTTAAAATCATTTCATGAGTATTTTTGACATTATCCTTGAATACGAAATCTATAATAAGTATGTTTTGGTAATTTTGGGTGAATGAAGGGAGCTTCCTTAGTTGATTAATTAGTTATTGATTTAACATATTGAGAACTAAAAACTAATAAATATTTACCCATTAATATCACTTTTTACAGGTAAATAATTTTTTATAGTCATCGATGATATAAATACATAGAACTATTCACGGGGGTTGTTAAACTAACACAAACATGAACATACACTTGTTTAATAAATGATTATGAGGTAGTTTTGTTATAATATCATTATAATAGGTGAATAATGATCATATTTATTATTTTTATTTTTATTTATCATAATTTAAAAAATTAGAAGAAGAATTAATGGATATTAAAGCATTATCCAATTTGAATGAAATATTATCCTCTTAGTATGCTTATTTTAAATGATTAAATTAATTATGACTGTCTATTGATCATATCATCAATAGTTTCTCAAATTTAAATGACATAAAATTAATGATATCATAAACATCATATTTATTATTCAATACCAACTTTGTATCTAAAATTTATAGCAGTGAAGAAAAATGAAACATGCTATGTTATAGAAGTGGTATTGCGGAAAACAAATGAATAAAAATTTTATTTACTTAATGAATGGGGGTATATGAATAAATAATGATAATACCATTAATATTGTGACATTATAGTATATAAATGATTATAGTATTATTATATTATTATGTCTATAATCAATTTTAATGAAGATAATTATGATCAATAACTAAGTAATTAATAATACTCACATTAGGGAAATGAATTTTCCTTCGATCAATCCTTATAAATGAGATACTTATGCTAAATAATGAAAAATAAAATCCTTTTAATATAGGTGAGGGTTCTAAGAGGATACAAATTTCACATTTTCAATGGGAAATTCGAATTACTTATAATTCTTGAAGTGGTGGAGATGTTACCCTTTTATAAGTCAATGGATGGATACTTTTGGGAGTAACCCTTAAATTTTCAATAATATAATGTTACTATTCAATAGTAAAATGCCCCAAAATGGAAAAAAGAGAAGAAAAAAAGAGTTTGGATCAAAACTAACCATGAACAATATTTTTTAGAAAACATTGAGTGTTTTAATTATTTTTTGTTTTATCTTTTTGACTTTTACCATAATTAAATTTTACCGTGGTAATCAATTTCTAACTTTAGTAATTAATTTTAATGAAAATTTTTAAAATTGAAAATTTTACATAAATTAATAATTAAACTTAAAATTTCCAAATTATTTTGTGAAATAATATATCTAATGGTTTGAAATATTAATTTTAACATTACTAGACTTAAACATATAAAAATAGTTCTTAGAGAAATGATGTTTGATTTATTTAAATATATATTTAAGTTAAAATTATCTTGGATACTAATTACAATTATATAAATCCATTTATTATAGAAAATAAATTTTATGAGAATCTTAGTGTAATCAAAAATAAAATATATCTTGAAAAAACATGATTTAAATAAGATAGTAAAAATAGTTTTTTTATTTAATTAACATTTTAATTTGTTCTAAAAAATTTGGACATAGGATTTATAAATTCATATAATAATAAAAAACTCATATTTTTATTCATTATATGATTATTTTATTACTTAAAAGGGTTTCTAAACATCTAGGATATTATTTGATGAAGATAAAGTCAAAAAAATTCAAGTTTCATGAAAATGTTATTATTCAACTGAAAAGAAACAATTTTAGAAAAGTCATAGAAATTCACACTAATCTTATTTCGATATGATGAATTAAAAAATGTTGTTATTTTTGTCATTTTATAATTATTAAATTAAACTATTAAATAAAATCATGAATAAAGTCTCTTTAAAGGGATCATTGCATTATAGTCCATGATGGGGTATTTACCTTCTATATTAGAGTCTTGGGTATTACATTCCCCCTTGAATAATTTCATCATTGAAATTAGATTATATATATCATCTATTGAAAAAGTGTGGATATTATTTCCTCATAGCTTTATCAGGATCTTATGGTGATTTATCAATTTTTAGATTTCTCTGTAGGACATTCAACATTCAAGTTGTTTGATTCTGTTACACTTATTCTATGGTAACAAGTATCTCGATATACTCCACATTATAAGAAAATTCTTGTTCTATCTCTATTACCCCATTTTTTATCACATGAATTGAATCTAGAATGAATTTTCATGCTAATGAAAAATTGAATACGTCACATAATTTCTAATGGTTGGGAAGCATAACCAATCGGTATACCTCAAACCAAATTTTCTATTTCTTATCAAGAGTCCCAATTCAAATAGGGATTAACTTCATATTTTTTCTAAATCTTTAAACACATTTCCATTGATAAAAATTTAAGAATACCTAATCTCCAACTTGAAATTCTATGTATTTCCATCAATTTTATCATAATTTTCTTTTATACTTTTATATTCTTTAATGTGATCCTAAATAGTCTGTACATTACTTGTTATCTCCTCTTTAATCTATAGGAAAACTAACATTATTTCTCTAAATTCTACACAATAGGTTAGAGTATGAATCCTTTTCCTATAAAATTCATTATATGGTAACATATGGATGCTCTAAGGGACATTATTAATATATACAAATTCCACCTAAGTTAGATATGAATCCCAAATACCATGGATGTCAGGTAAAACTTATCTCAGTTTGTATACCAATGTCTAGATAGTCCATTTAGACTACCCATTATTCTAGGGATGATAAGAAGTGATTAAAAATATCTCAATTTTTAGATCCATTTGAAGAATCATAATGATTTTATATGTGAACTAAGGGTCATGATTTGATACCATCGATATATATTCCACATGAAGAATTAAAATTTAATTTATATAGATATAAGAACGATGTTTAGGGGGTTGATATTATCTTATAAATATGAAATGTGAATAACTAGTAAGGTGAGCGAGGATGAACCATATAAAATTGTTATTTCATGGAGGCTGTAGGATTCCACTAAAAAATTTCATTGTAACCTTATCCAACATCCATATAGGTATAGAAAAAGGTTTCATAAATCACATGGGATGTTTTCTTACAGCCTTTACCTGCTAGCATGCTATTTATATGGACACATAGTCTTTAATTTCTATCTTTATACCAACCCACTATATATATTATTTTAAATTCCTATACATATTTTTTATACAAGAGTGTATGGGTAAATTTAATATAAATTATTCATCTAGAAGTTACATATTCAACTCTAGTATAGATGCAATATTAAACCTCTTCCCAAAATTCAACACTCCATAACAATAGATTAAATCTATATACTTCCTTATTGTTACTTATTTAATCTCCCTTTTAAGTTATCATCATCCTATTGTGACTTTATATATTTTATATTAATGGTGATTTATAAATATCTCAAAAAATGAATGATGATACCCCTTCCCTAGAAATAACCATTTCCATTTTTACTAGTATTTATATATAGGATCCTTGTTAATCCTCATCAAGGTCATAACTGCATGGTCCCTCCTAATCAATGCATTAACCATTTTGTTTTCAATCCAAGGGTGTTAGTGTATCAATAAATTGTGTTATACGTGTAGTTACAACCTTCTTGTTTAACATATTTTGAGCTCCATATAGTTGAATATGTACTTCAAACTATTGTGGTAATTATATATTTGACATCTTTTAGTTTATAAGAAGTGTCCCCATATTTACAAAAAAAATATTATGGATTAAAACTTGTGTTCATGAGTTATATAGTTCTATTTATTGGTTTTTAATTTCATTTATGCATAGGTAATCATTCTATTATTCAGCATAACGATATACCCTATTCCTTTCTTTAATGAATTAGTATTTATTTATAATTATTCCTTACATGATAGTAATGTTTGTACAAATGTATTAATCAGTATCCTCTCAATATATTTAAAACATTCCAAACATTTCCTTTACAATGTGAATTTATACCCTCTATATGCCAACTTGGTCAAAAGGTTGGAAAATTCAGAAAAGCCATGAAAAAACCACTGACAGTACCATTTTAAATATCTGAAAATTTTGGACCTCAATTATTTTCATTAGTGTAGGATGTTGTTTGACTACCTTTATCATTTAAGGGTAAAACAATATCCCATACATAGAGATAATATTGCCAAGAAAAGAAGCATTTTTATTACAATAATCAAACTTATGACACTTCCTATATAATTTCATTTTTGAGATTCTTCAGAAATATTTGTAGATAAATCTAATGTTCTTGCTAGATCTTAGAGTATATCAAGATATCACCAAGTAATGATAGTATAAAGTTATCATTAAACTTATTCAATACACTATTCATCAGATCTACAAATAAATATGGTGAATTAGTCAATCTGAAAGACATTATCGTAAACTCATAAGTTCCAAACCTTATTCGAAATTTCATCTTTGATATATCATCCTTCTTCACCCATACTCGATTTTAACAAGAGTGAAAATAAATCATTCAAAGTTATTGGTTTCCGTGAATCTAATAAAATAATTCATCAATGTGTAGAAAAGGATGACAATTATTTTTGTAATGTAACTGATATCACTAGAAGAGGTGACCAATATTATGGAAGCATCCATATTTTTTATAAATTAAAATGGGATTCCCATGGTGAAATAGTAGGGAATATAAAACTATTATCACTCAACACTGAAGTATTTTTATTTAATTACACAAACTACTCTAGTTCCATTATATTAGGATTATTATACAAAGTTCTAGGATAAGTAATGAGTTTTATAGAGAACTCAACTTCATTCTTTAGTGGTTGACCAAGTTATTCTTTTGGAAAAAATAGTGTAATTTTGAACCATAAATAAATAATATATTCTTAGGATATCTTCCTCAACCATAAAATAAACTTGCTCTTCCTATATACACATAATTTCATTATGTATATCTATTATGTGAGGATAAAAAAAAGATTTGGATGATGAATTTTCTCCTCAAAAGATGAAACATTCCACTTCACCTTTGTGGATCCTAATTTAATTGTCTTTGAAATAATTTTTTACATTTTAAATTTATATCCAATACGTACCCCGAATCATATCAAAGTCAACCAAATATATGATGACAAAATTATCAAAAAGGGTATGTCCATTCATTATAATTTGATATTCTTTACACATATTTACTATAATAAGGCTACCCCTTGGTGTCTTAATTGATAAATATCTTACTAGGGTGATATAGAAGTATCTAATGTTTTTATAAAATAAGTAAGATATAAAAGAGTGTAAAGATCCAAAATTATAGAAAAATTTAGCTGACATCGAGGATATGATCCAATTACATGAAACTATGTTATTATGGACATTGAATTTAGCTTTAGTAATCACATAATTTTTACCTTTCTCCCTTTTCATTTTATAAGTTAAATTTCCTAGATGTTTGTGGAATTGGGCGTGATAATGTAACTATTTATAATAGTAAAATAATTGAACATCAATAACTTATTCATTTACCTTACATTGGTGACCATGATTGAATATTTCTCCATATTTTTAATAAATTATTGTTATCTTCCTATAAAAACCACGGTGTTTCTTTATATAGATATAACATACAATAAATTCCATATGTTGTTCAAATTATCTGAATTTTTCTTCCAATAATGATAAACCAACCTCTTCATCTACTGATATCCCTTGAATATATACATCCTAAAAAACTCATTTTATGTATTACTATCTCTTGATACTATATTATCATATATTGAAAAGTTCATAGAGACGAATTACATTTGAAGGATTGAATTTAACTAATAAAGGAAACACTGAATCTTTCATTATAATCAATGTACATAGTCTTCTGTGTATATAGATAACATTGTAATGTTAGCCTAATATTCAACAACATATTACTAATTATTTTTTCTAATATTGAGTAACTTCATTTATAATTCCACTCTATTTTCAGGAGGAAAGTATTTTTATAGAATAAATCCTTGGAGGTTCCTCATTCCCATCACTTGAGGTCATCTACCTCTATAGTGTTTTAAATTAGAGACCATCATTGGTCCACATCTCTCTTAAAATAATAGATCTCCAGGATGATAATTTCAATTTAACTACTTTCAAAGGAGAAATGTTTTCTATTGGGGGTTTATCTATTGTTCAGCTACCAATGGATTAGTAGTTTCCTTAAATACTAGAGGTTGTTATAATATTTAGCCTTCCAAAATTATTACAATATATTTTGGATAAGTTGGTATCTCATTGTGGGAATGATTATTTTTCATAACCTGGGTAAAATTTCTTAATATTGATATGATATGATTAGAATCGATTCCAAATTCATTAACTTGTTCAAGGGGAATATCCTTTCATTGGCTACAGATGTTGATAAAGTTCCCATTTCACATATTTTCACCAATATTACACAATGACATACACATAATAATCTCATGATATTGAATTGTAAAATAAAATCACTACTATGTTTTGTAGAGTTTTCCTTAGAAATATTGATGGTTTTCAAAGTATTATTGCTCTTTCAATTGGTTCATCAAAATCTAGTCCCCAAGTTTGATACAAAACTTCCTTTTATACCAACAACAACATCCCAGCCTCCTGAAACTGATAGATGATAGATATATTAAATTATTGGTAGAAATTAAAAGATTTCACAAAAGATTTAAAAATTTAGTAGTATTTGTAGATCATATATATACATATAATAAATTTCAAATCATAAGATAAAATGTGAACATATTGTGAGAATATAATTATACCTTCCATCATATCCTTGAAAATGACAAATAGTACCCCTCTAGGTTTTCTGGGGAAATAAAAAATAATAATTTTTCCCTATGATGCTCAATAAAGAGTTTCACACAATAAAATCATACATAAGAAAATATGTAATGAGTGATGTGGAAGGAATATTTGATGAAATGAATCCATCATAATTGAAACCGAGGGAATTCCATATCCAAGAAAATAAATTAAAATATAGATTATAATAATTACTGATCTCATAAAAAACAATTCATAATTATATACATCAAAATATTTATTTCAGATCCATGTTCCAAGGAACTTTATATTCATTAGAATTATTTATATGAAAAATAATCTTTTTTCCCATAAGATCTCACGATGCATCGATGAGATATATAATAATGGGATCCACTAATCATCAAATTATTTCTAATGAATTCACCATAAGAGTCATAAATACTATTCATACAGTCCCTTAAGAAACCTATTACAGAATAAATCGTGGATATCCAAATATTTATAAATACAAACATTAAATTATTCCCTATTCGATATAATATTGTAGATATAGGATAAAATACTATCATCAAATTGAAACCCACGTGGTATCATAAATTTAGTAATTAGTAATTTAAATATATAAAAATTGGAGTTAGTGCTTCAATGTGATGGGTTATCCATGGAAGATAGTATTTTTTTTTGTATTTTTTAGTTGACATACACTAAAGATATGGAAGGAAAAATTATTCATCATTGTTCATCAAGATAATGTGAATATTCCAAAGAATATCCTCTATAAGAATCTCTCTAGGTGTGCAGTCTTAGGTACAATCATCATGAATATGGGTGATTATTGAGTTAATGTTCACCAAACCTGTTTTAGTGTGATTACCCCTAAGTGCATCTATTCGACAACCATATCCACTTTCCGGTATCAATACAAGGATTCATTTTCTATGAAACTGTATACACCATTTCGTTAAAAATAGAGGATGGGTTTCCCACCATAAAAAAGTAACTCTTGAATAATTAGAATATGATATATGGATATTAATAGACTTGAAAATACCATAAGTTTCATGAATAATATGTTAAAATGTATTCAATGACAATGTACGCACTATTGAGAAATAAATATGTGGTGATTATGGAATGAGTTCCAAAAAAGGAAAATTGAGATGGAAAACTTCCACTTATAGATTGTATAATAATTAAATAATAACATATTTAAATATAAGGGTCAAAATTGACCTTAAAATACCATTAATAAAGTAATTTAATGATTTAAATTTTCAAATAAGAAACATATACACCGCATAAAATAAATTTGGTGCATATTACAAAACATGTTTCAAATAGAGGAATTTGATATGGAAAAATCTCCCCTCTTATCCTAAATTTAGTGTACATAGTTTAATATCTAGTATCATCTACATATTGATCATAATTTATCATATCCTTTTTTGTTAATACTAATCATAAATAGTCAATATTTACATGAATTCTTCAAAATTTCCACATCGGTGTTTATAACTTTGATAATTTATACAAATTTGATAATTACAGTATTCATATTCATTTTATATCAAATTAGGTTATTACTAGGTCATAAAAGATACTATTATAGACGAATTATTTGAATTTATTATGTTTCAAATTCATTTCATGAGTGTTATATACCTTATAATTAAATATTAAATTGATATTAATCATGTTTTTGTTATTTTTTGATGAAAATATAGTTTTTATATAACCCCTAACCCTAGAAGGCCAGAGCCGGTTCATTTTTTACTAAACTAGCATGATTAAAAAGAATAAAATCCTAAATGACCAATCCATTTAGTTTTTTGAAGAACTATATTCATAAATGATTCCATTATTACATTGGTAAAACATATAACATAACAAAGGAAAATAATTTGCATCCTTGAACTCATCAAAAATTTTTATTTTCATAACATGGGGAAAATAAAAAAATAAAACGGTGAGTTTAAATGTTCATTAAGGGAGTGTAAATATTAAGAAATAATGAATTAATGAAAATAAATTAACAAGATATGTTAAATAACTAACAACACATTGCATTCACCCAGTTAAATGAGAATAAAATGCATCCACAGATATATTAATGCAAAATATCATGGATAAATAATAACTAAAATGAATAAAATGATTAATTATTGGATTTTATGTATATATCACATGAACCACTACCATCAATACCTTTAAAAAGATGGTGTAAGTGTGTGGGTATAATCTCATCAATTCTTCTTAGAAAATACTCAAAGGCTTTGTCTCCAATTGATTTCCTCTCATGATACTACCAATTTACCAAGGATCATACATTAACTGACATCCAAACCCATTCTTATATATCCAAATAATTCCTCATATATTGAGCAATATATTTAAAAAAGATATTTTTAAATCAACGTGTCCCATACCACATTGAATTATTAGAATCATAATACTCAGAAAAGTAAAAAATTATAAAATAAAACATTTAATACGATGAAGACAATGATATTCATGATTTGATATATAAAAAGGGGTAGTATATTAACATCATAAAATATGTTTTTGTTGAATATTTCATTTATCTCACAGATGTAAAAAGTGAGATGAAAATACCTTAACACTTTGTAATCATTTATTTAAAAATTCATGAATTTATAAAAGAACATGTTTTCTTTGAAAATAGACTTATTCAATTTTAAATTAATCTTCCCAACATTAGGGTTTCATGGTGGTGGTAGATTATATTCATGTTGTATAAGTTAAAAAACATTCTATTTTCTTTTTGTAAAAATGTCATAAAGTACATTGTTCTTGAAAATGATAAGAAGATTCCTTTTATAACATTCTTAAAAAGTAAAAAAGGGGAAAATGAATTTATACAATCATCATAGAATAGTAAAATTATTTTTGAATTTTTTTTAGAAAACACTGACATGGAAGTGAAATATTCCCTAGTGGAGACTTAAAAAACATTCCTGAATAACAATGAGATATTGAACTAACCTTTACCACTTTATAATCAGTAGAATCCTATGAACATGAAGGGAAGAAAATTATTTGGATATTAAAATACCATAATATTCACAATAATACACATAAAATAAATTAATGGGAAATAATTACACCATATATAAAAAATATGTGGTGACCATGGCTTGTATCTCACGAAAAATAAAATTGAGATGAAAATCCCTTATATCATACATCCTTTTTTGTTGTAGATAATTTAAAATCTTTTATAATGGTTTAAAGAATTTTATTAATTTATAGAATAACCTTATTTAAATTTATGATATCATATATGATCTTATTATATTATCTAATCACCCATTTTTTAATAAAATTTCCTCAATTTCATTATTTCGGGTGTTAATTTCGTAGTTTTTCGAGTATGTTTTGACTTTTTATTTTCTCTTCCAATTAAATAGATCTATATTTAATAATTTCAATAATGAAAAACATGATTTAAATATCACATATATTCTGTATATATTTATATATTTATAATAATCCATAAAATCTGGAGATAGGAAATGAAATACACCGTTCATGGTGATGACATGCCGTATGTGCGCATGAACACTACTTTCATTTATTTTCCATATTAAAAGCATGGAAAATATATGATATATATATATATGTATAATATAATTACATTATCATATATGTTATATATATATAACATATTTTTGTTAAAATCATCCTTTATATGTTCCACATATAGTGTGAATGAATCACATCGTTTTGAGGAGGCTCTAATCCACACTTTCACAAATGATGTAATCATATTTACATAAATTGGAAAGCTTGAAGGTATGTGTTATATAAAAGTTAAATAAATATTAATACAACATAAATTAAATATATATATATATATATAATATAAAAACATCATGTCCCTCATAATTCCCAAGCATGAGTGGTGTAAATGAAAAACGAATGACATCGTTTCACGAGGCGGTAGTTTGCTGCACACGAATTGTAACACCCCAAGATTTTATGAAAAATATTCTTTTTAATTTCATGTATTGTGTTGTACGCTACACCAAAAGGAGCTTTCACAACACGCATCCTTGAATTTCCTTGCATTACACGCAATCGCAACCCTCCTCGATAGCGTGTGTAGTACGCAATACTGAGTTTCACTGAACAACGATATGCTATTAAAATATTATTAAAACTAGCCGTTATGAATAGTAATAACAACTTTTTGAAATTTTGTAAATTTTAATTTTCAAAATGGACTTCATTTTTGGATTCGGAGTATCGAATTTAGCCTAAGGTGAGATTTTGGTACTTTTCGGATAACTTTCAGATTCTGATGAATAGTGAAAATTACTAAATTTTAATTAAAAACAACTTTTTTAATCGAAATAATTAATAGTGATAAATTATTAATTTGAGTTGTTTTAAAGTATATTTAGAATATATTTTTACAATTTAATACAATGTTGGTCATTGGATGTAATTTCACATTTAAACCAGTTATAAACAAGTGTCAATCTTTTGGTAGTTATTATCTCTTAAAAACACGCCATTTGTTTTGACGATGGGAATTAATTTTTAAATTAGTTAATGTAACCGATATGTTTTGAATTTGGTAAAATAGACATCATTTTTGAGTTCATAATATCAAATATAGCTTAGGCCTAATTTTTGGTATTTTTCTGAAAACTTTCAATTTTTGATGAATAGTGAAACCACTAAGTGGTAGTTAAAAAAACTGAATTTTTCATAAACCTTAATTTTACCGCTTCTGTGAGTGGAATTTTGAAAATCCGAGAGACACGGTTGATGTCAGTAAGTAAAATGTGGTTCAATGAGATGAAAATAATTTTTTGGTGAATAGTAACTTTTTATTTTTTTACCACGGTTAAAAGTAAATAGGGTAATTAAGGGTAAAAATGATATTATTATTACCCTAACACATGTCCTAATTCTATTGGACAAGTGTAATTCGACCAAAAACAACCTTAGGAATACAATATGACCATTTAGGCCCACTTGGATTAGATTAGGACATTTATTATTAATTTATTTAAAGAAGGGTTAAAATAGTTAAAATCAAAGTTCAATAAGTAAATCATTTTTAATATGGGGTTATACATAAGATAAATTCGACTATAAATATTAATTAGAAAGCTAATACGATTTCATAAATAATTGTATTTTATTTGTAATTTTTAGACATTAAATAATTTAATTTATTTATGACACAACGATGATGCAGTAATTATCTTATTAATGAAATATTGACATAATTGATGTTATAAATGACCAAATAAATATACTTTGAGACTTTTTATGAATTAAACTAATTTTATAGGTTAATATGACATGTTATTATTGATTTAATTAACTTGGTTCGAACTAATAATTCTGTTATGATTTTCACAAAAATCAATTACTAAATAGTGTTAAAATTGACATAAAATAGTTTTTAAAACAAATATTATATTATTAATTATTATTTTATTCCTAAAAATCTAAGGTTCGGCCAAATGACTTAGATAAGGTTATATATATTAATTATAAACATCTTTGGGATCTTTTGTCTTGATATAGTAAGTTTATTAACCATATAGTGTAAGAAAACAAAAAGACACGGTAAAAGTTACATTATTTAACTTAGAGTTAAATCTAATTGATAAGGTTAAAATAATAACCTAAACTTGTCTAGATCCTATTGGATGAGAGGATTTCGACCCATCCTTACCTTAGCTTCTAAATATATCAATTTGGAGCTATTTAAAACCGAACATGACTTTATAATAAAATAATATTTTTAGTTTTCCCAAAGGTGCCCCTCTCCTCCCTTATAAAAGGGCACCTCCTCCCTCTCTTCCTCACAAAACATTGAGACTTAAAGCTCGGCCAACCCCTGCCAAATTATACTATCCAATTCCATAGAAACATCCTAGAGGTTCTGGTCTTCTTCGAAGACCCATTTTAGTGCCCTAAAAGGAGGTCTCAAAGAAGCACTTCAAAGAAGAGGTAATGTCTGTTACCGATTCTTTCATCTTTATTTCTTCTTCCACTTCTTCTTCTTAGGTTGTTTCATTATGAAGTAATAACATCAGTTTCACTCATATACCGATATGTTATTATATGTATTAAACAACACTATTTCACCATCTATCCATCCTACGGAAAAAGAAATCACCGCGCATGCGTACGTACAGAATACTGTCTCCACGCCGTGGTGTAATCTATTTTCCACCACCACCTTACATGGATGGGTATAATGGTGTAAAGAATAAATATAAATAGTTATTATAACATCATGTTGATTCTGATATATTTTATCATCCACCCCAATTCAATTCAATAATTATGGAAATGATATCATCGTTCGTGCGTACGTATGGACTACCGTCTCCACGACGCGATTTGATTCATTCTCCATGTTAACCATTTAAGAATGATTATAAAGTATATATATAAGAAATAAAAATGAAATATATGACATTATAAAGCTAATGTATTTATGTATATATTTATGTCATCTACTTAATTCCATTCAACTCAATAAGGAAACGAAAACAACGTTCATGCGTACGTACGGCCTACCGTCTCCATGAACGGTGTATTTCTTTCCATTTATTGATCCATTATATATATATGTATATTATGAATATATATTATATATAAATCATGTTTTATATTCTTGAATTAAGTAATCATGATCTATGTAATCATATGAATAATTACAAGTTAAAACACGAACGACAAATGAGACGATTTTACCCAAAACGCTACTTTAACATGAATTTACAAAAGAACGGCTAATATAAAATCATAAGTGAACCATATATGATATAATAACAATTAATATTATTCTTTAATAAGTCAATGTCATTATTTAAATCATTATACAGGAGGTTCGGACACTTATGAAGCAAATCAGACCTAAGGTAAGGGATAATTTTGCAAATCTCATTTTTATCCGAGATTGCTTATTCGTAAGTATTTACTGGGGTTATTTATATCATAATGTCCATGTTTTATAAAGGTGTTTTCATGTATGTTTAAAGTCCTTTTTACCCATTTTTGACTTTTACTACATGGTATGTAAGGAATCTTTCTTTTGTTTACGTTACGAGGTACTTTTTTTGACTTTTCCGACAAAAGTACGAGAAGAATGTTTTTTTAACTTATACGACATGAATGGATTTTTAAAACATTATTTCCAAGAAACTTCCTTTACAAGTTATCAAGTTTATTTTTAATCAACATCTTTTAGTTTAAAATTGTATGAAATGTTAAGAAAGGAAAAATGTTTTTGAAGTAGAAAGGATATTTTCCTCAAGAATGAAGTTCAATTGTTATATCAAAATTATTTTCCATCTAAGATAAGAAAGGGTTCTGTTTTTATCCCTATTATTACATTGATTTGATTATGTTGTGATGGAATTATTTTTATGAATTCCTTTATCGTATATGAATTGTTTTATGATGTCATGATGTTTAAGATTCCAATTTTTATTACATGGGTTATGCAATGATGTATGGTTTATGATTTTGTGGCACACATAAGAATGGTATCATTATGAGATGGGTGGGACCTATATCTCCCTCCAATGCATTGGACAAAGATTTTATATCTCATGATATATACATGGATGGAACGGTAGGTTATACCGGTTCAGTGAAACAGGACTGAAACGAGGGTGACTTGGTTCAGAAACAGAATTTGTCCACTAAGATAGTCATTGCAATGAGTCTTGACTAACAAGAAATGATTCTCTATGATTATGTGTGTATGACACAAAGTTTCATGTTTTATGTTATGATTATTGGGATTTCATTTCACTACTATGATTTATCCCATGTTATGAAATTATGCTCTCTTTTGTAGGTTATGATTTCCAAAATGTTATGTTCTTATAAATATGATGTGATTGATATTTATTTTGTTTACCCTTACTGAGCATTTGAGCTCACCCTTTTATGTTTTCTTTTCCCCAGGATATAAAGAAAGGTCTTAGGTAAAAAAAAGGGAAGATATTTATGGGAGATGTTGAAGATCTTTCACCACGATTAGAATATTATATTCCGAGTTTCCAAAGACACTAAACAATTACGATCCTTGTGTGTGTGTTATGTACTAAGTATTCTGCAAAAGTAATGTAATGTCCATGTACGTCAGGCTTTGGGTCTCTACACGAATGGTAAATTCATTAACCATTTAATGGAAGTGTGTAATGTTGTAGGTCTAAAATATAAAATAATATCATATTAGTACATTAAATATACTTTTTTTATTATATAATCATAAAATAATAAGAAATTAAGGATTGGGGAAAAAATAAAACTAAAGTGATCGTTGAAGAGCACAACCTATTATTTGGGTAAATCCTTTTGGTTTATAATAAAAGCCTTACTTGGTTCGATTTTTTCAAAAATTTATTCTTCTTGTATTAGTGGATTTATTATGGGAGATTATTTTTATAGGGGGTTTAAGTTCAAGAAGGCTCAAAGCGATGTGAGAAAGTGAGGGAGGAGGTTCCCTTTTTATAATTGAGGTGATGGGTACTTTTGGAAACACTCAAAGTATTAAATTTATATAAATTAAGGTTCAATTAAAATTACTCCAAAGATATTTATTTAAAATTTAATACGAGAATGGGTGTGAATCCCCTCATAAAATGATTTTTAAACATTTTTAGGTAAATTATTACCCTTATCTTTTGGCTTTAACCATTACTTAAACCCTTTAACTCTTACTGTGACACTTGGTGTTTTACAAGTTCAGGGTTAATATAGTGTCTATTAAATGAAAAAATAACCTTAAATGAGTCTTGGATTAAATTTAAAACTTTATCCCAATAATGTTTTATGAATTTTATATTTTTATGAATTTTATATCATTTAATAAAATTTTATTTATTTAAACTATCATTAATGTCAATTTTGATATTATCCATTTGTTATCTTTTTTTAAAAATATCTAAACACAAGATAAATTAAAAATAAAAGCATCAACACATCACTAATATGGCTACTTTATATATAAAATTTTATCATGAAATTAATTATATAAATTGTGTTTATTTTTATTTTTTCAATAACATTTACTTGATATGTCCATTAAAAAAGAAATTATTGTATCATCATTGTGTAAGACTTTAATATAATTATTTCTTACCTAAAGTAAAAATATATTATAATTATGAATACAATAATTTTATATTTCAAATTTATATTTATTTTTGATGATATCTTCTTAATTATAAAATATATGAAATGTAATAATTATTAGAAAAATGAGTAAGAAAAATTGGACTTTCCTTAGAATAAAATACTTTAAAAGACTTGATGTCATACATATGGCTTCAAGAGGCCATAAAAGAGGTCCATAGATGATTTTTTGACAATAAATCATAAAAAAAAAAGTATTTGAAGTGTTAGTGTAATTTTATAATTCTTATGATATTATTTTTACCCTTAATTATCTAGTTTACCCTTGACTACTATATTTAATTTTAATTAATTTTACTTATATTTTTGGTCAAAAAATATGTTTATATTATTGGATTTAAAATATAATACTTATTAAAACTAGGAATATATTTTGTTCAAAATTTTATTCTTATAAGTAAAAAAATTAAGTTTAAAGCTAATCATATAGACGAGATGGCGAAGTGGGTTTTTAAAGTAAAAACGCTCAAAAGTTTGTTTTGTTTTACCGCTAAATTTAATATGAAATTATTTATAATGAACTAAATTGGTTTAAAAATATAAATTTGGTCTAATTATACTTTAAAACAAAAATTAAAACATGATTTTACTATGTAAATAAATTATATGAAAATGTAGTGTCAAATAAAAATGTAATATTTTTCACTGTCCATAAAAATGAAAATTCTCATAAAAATAAAACAAATCAACTAAATTAAATGTTTATATAAAAATTTAAAACAAGAATTTTATTTTGTCAAATAAAATGTATAAAATTTTCAAAATTTTTTGTTTAAAATAGGTTTCCCCTTAAAAGGTAGTGAAATAGCCTTCAGAAAAATATAGCCTTTTAATGTTTAAAAATTGTTTAATTCTGATCTTATGCCTACAAAATAATTTGGATGAATTTAATTTTTTTATTAAATATATAATATATAAAATTTAATTATTTTTTTAGTTTTATCCATTCGTTCCAATTTATAATCTATGTTATAATTTAAAATTAAATAATAATATTAATAGTATATCATGGTTCATTTTAGATCGACGTTACTTGAAACATATGATATCAAGGAAATTGAATTTATTTAAGAAGAGTTATACTGTAAAATCCTGGTGT
Organism: Viscum album; assembly: GCA_963277665.1. NCBI lineage: Eukaryota > Viridiplantae > Streptophyta > Magnoliopsida > Santalales > Viscaceae > Viscum > Viscum album. Next base: position 283,509,251 of record OY728165.1, read on the forward strand.
GTTACAGTTTATTAGTCAATGAATTAGATATTTAATTCATACTAATATAATAAAAAAATATTATTTAAAAACATTTATCATATTATACCTGTATTTTTGTTCATATTCATCCACTATATAAATTTATAATATTGGTCATATAGGTGGTTAAAAAAACCCAAACATGAACATCCACTGATTTAATGAATGATTAATAGTTGTTTGTATTATAATATAATTATACTAGAATCATAATGGTCTAATTAAGTGTTTATTTGTGTGATATATCAAAATTTATATGATTTATAAAAATAATTAATGGTTAGTTACACATTACATATTTTGAATAAAATATTATACTCTTAGAAAGATTATTTTAAAATAAAAAATCAAAAAATGATCATTTATTGTTCATATTGTTAATAGATTATATAATTTTGTACACTAAAAACATAATGATATCATAAAAAGTATTTATCCTTTAATAATTTCTGTATATCCATCCTTATAAAGCGGTGAAGGAAAACCAAACATAATATGTCATGGAGGCATTAGTTTTCACATCGCATAAACATTAATTTTAATTTTCTTAATAGATATGGTATATGAATAAATAATGATAATACCATTAACTGGAGAAAATTAAAATATATAAATGATAATAGAATAATTATATTAGTGTGTATAAAATAAATTTTAATGAATGTAATTAAGTTGAAAAAATAAGAATTGATAATACTCATGTTAGTGAATTGAATTTTCCTTATAAGACTCCTTAAAAATGAGGGCCTTATGATAAATAATGATAAAAATAATATTTAAAGTTAGAAGATGTTTCTAGGTGAAATAATAAGGAATTGTTTCTATGAGTAATTAGAATGATTAATTAGTCTTAAAGTGGTGAATATTTTACCCTTTTATAACTAAAGGGAAGGGTTATTTTGGGAGTAACCATTAAATTTTAAATAATGTAAGAATACTACACAAGTTTTAATGAAAAATAATATAAACAATTTGTGAGAAAAGTAAGTATGGGATGAAAATAACCTCAAAAACTCCTATTTTGAACTTTGAGTGTTTTATGGATTTCCGTTTTAACATTTTTCTTCTTTTATCATTAATAAATTTTACCTTGTTAATTAATTTCTAACTATATAAATTAATTTTTATGAAAAAGAATAAGTTTAACCTTTTTAACTAAATTTATACTTATAATTTAAAATTTGAAAATTATTTTACCATATAATATTTCAATGGACATGAAAGATTAAATTTTAAATTAATACAATTACTCACACAAAAAAAAAGTTTCAAGAGAATAACATTTTTGTACATTAAATCTATATATAAGATAAAATTATCTTGAATATTTATTTTAATGAAAAAAATAATTGAATATAAAAAAATAAGGGATATTATTCTCTCAAGATAATCAAAAACTGAATCTACCTTGATTATACTTAAGTCAAAGAAAAGACTAAAATTTGTTTTTTATTAATTTAAAATTTTAATTAGTTCTAAAACTGTTTGAAATAGGATTTATAAATTCAAATAATAGTTTAAAATGAATATTTTTTATTCGTTAAATTAGCAATTTTTTTATAAACTTCTTGAACATTATTATAAAATGATAATCATAGAAAATATAGGTTTTGTAAAAATCATATTTTCAATTAAAAAATGGTCGTTTCAAAAAAAGATCAAAAATTCATTATAAGATAAATTTGATATGATGAAGTTAGAATTGAACTTAGATTGGTCAGTTTAAAATATTTAAATCAAACTATTAAATAATTTCATGAGTAATGGCTCATTAAATGGCCCATTTCATGATATTTCAAGATGTGTTGTTTACCTAATACATTAGTGTCGTGGGTGTTACACTCTACACATTGAAAGTAACCTTTCCACTTCATTATCTTTATTTTATTGATAATGGTACTTCATATTACATTGATAATACCCCATATATTCTATGTTGATTATATATTGTTTAACCATCCACTTTATCCCTCTTTATGGGTTATGATCATTTTATCCCTTTTATAAACATGGGAAAAATAATTAACATTTTCTATGTTGTTATTCTAATACAGATGATTATTGAAAAGTAGAATTTATATTTATTAACTATAAAACTTCTAATTAAGGATGGATTATTACCATGTTATCCATTTTATAGAAATTTAATTTTTTTTGTATTCTGTATGTTTTTATCTCAGAATAGATAATTATTGGAATATTTACTAGGTATTGTTTATCTATTCACCTTCACTCCCTGGATAAGTTATTATCATGTGACCTTTTATTAAAATGGAGAAAAGTATTCACATTCTATATATTGATAAATCCAAACTAATGATTATTAGCATGCTAACTATTTAATTTTTAAATGTCCAGTTTCTCTTTCTAGATGGTTTATGATAATGTTATCCCATTATTTACATTGGATGGATTAATGGAATTTTTTATGTTGTTATTATAGTATGAATTGATTATTGACAAGTTAACAATGTGTGGTTTAAGGATTGGACTTTTCTCTATAGATGGGTTATGATCATGTTATACATTTTGTTGAAATGATGGAAAGTATTATTGTTATGCAGGTTGTTATTATAATATAGATGATTGTTAGAAATGATGATTATGAATTGTTTATTAATTTTATCACTTTTTGAATTAAATGAATATAAAAAATTAATGTGCCGGGCCTGAAATTATATATCCCCCTGATACATCAGTAGGTCTGATGATACATTTTTTTAGTTATTTTGGTTTATATATACCTGAAATAAGATGTTACATTGATGGTAAGATCATGATGTATATGATCATGATTTCTTGGATTATTGTATGAAATTAACTACCCAATATTATGATTTTAATTTATGTATATAATTTCATTATTCTCCATGAGATCTATTAATTTTTATTTCTATCTATGGATATATTACTCTATCACTTTCAGTATATTATGGATTAATTTTTTATTTATTTATTTCAGAAATGTCACGTGTGTCGGGTTTATGTTATAAGGAAATATACTATATTGTACCTCTTATGGAGTATTTGATCTCACCATAATTTTTATTTTTTCCCCTATAAACCAAGAGGAAAATCATATATAATTTTCAAGAATATGATAAAAGGGGAAATAATGTTCTTATGACGTGTTCATGCTATATCTTATGTTTAAATCTATAATGTATGTATGTATCTAATCTCTAAAGGATAATAATATCCTAGAAAAAATGTTATATTATGTACCAATAATTTAATATGACAACCATATCTAGGTTTTTTGAGTCCTGGTTATTCTTGTTAGTATCATAGAAAATTTAGTAACTACCTTGGGGACTAGATTTAGAGAAACCTAGATATATGTAACAATTACTTGGAAATTTTATTATTATTTATAGGGAATACTCTAGAGAATTTAGTCGAAATTGTATTTTACAATTCAATGTAATGAGATTATTATGTGTATTTCATTGTAGAAAGATGAAGACTATTGATATGAATGTGAAATGTATCAAAAATTATAGTCAATAAAGAGATGTTACCATTGAAAATTTTAATGAATTTAGAGTTTAAGATAACTTGTTCATAAACATTTTAGGAAATCTGACATAGGTTATGAAAAGTAATCTCACCCAGATAGAGCAACCTAATGATCCTCACATTGTGTAATTATATATAACCACTTCATGAGACAATAACCTAGGGAATTAAGGGGAACTAAAAACCAATTATTAGGTAAAAATGGATCAAGTCCATATAGAAGATCTTTATTGCTTTCAAAAGTAGTGAAAATAAAGAATTCAGTATGGATGTTTATTATGTAATGGGAGATATGAACCAATGGTGGTTTCTAATTTAGATCAATAAAGATCAAGATGATATATATCACATGTAATAGAGATATAACAAGGATATATTCTATATAAAAAACGTTCCTCATGAGAAATATAGGGAAATGGAATTGTAGTTTTTTAATATTATAGAAAAGGAGGTAGAAAATGTAGTTCAGTATGTGGATAACTTTATAAGGTCATAATGATATTACACAAAAAATTTAGGTAGATTAGAAATAATTATTGATCATTTCTATGATGAATTAAAGCTGATACTTTGAAGGGAATTGGTCACTTAAGATTATTAATCATATGAGGATGGATTCTCAAGTACCATTAAGATTAGAAAGGTGTTCCCAAAGACATATGTATTCAATGGAAATCCATAGAAGAAGAGGTTTTTCAATCACCATAAAATAAAAGTATATCAATAAGGATGTGTAGGACCCTAGAACATCTTGATAGGGGAGGGGTGAGTCAGGGTGTTAACTTTTTCTTCAAATGATATGGATCTTGTCCCAACATTGGTAGAAATCTGTTAATTGTTTTTATAGAATCGTTTAATTACCAAACACTGAGATGTAAAAATAAAACCACTACACAAGAATTCAACTAGGTTCACCACTAATGGATTGTAAAAGGAGAAAAAGACAATAATGTGTTTTTCATACCTGAATCCATGAAGCTTAACTCGGTAGTTTGGATTAAAATTGATCACAAATGGTCTTTCCGTTCTAGGTATAATTCCCTTACAAGAATTTTAGGGAAAACGGACTTCCTCCCTCAGATAAATTTAATCTAAACAACCTTTCTCACTACCTTGGTTGATGTTTAAATAGGTTTATCAACTTCAAGATGACATTAATAGATCTTTCATAGAATTCATTGTCCCCGATTAGCACAAGACTCCCCTTGCATCATATTTAGTAGTTGATACACTTGAATACACTGTTCACTAAAACCCAATTTTTAAAACTACCATTCATGAATATCCAAGACTTTACGAAACCCCCTTTCCATTTCAAAGATGATTTAGCCTTTGTAAAACCACATAATTTAGTGAATATCCCAAAATTCACAAATCCCTTACCCTTCAATGAACTCCCAAATATTCTCTAATCTCTAAATCATCAAGAAACACAGTTTCCTAAAATGTTTTAGTGTCAATTAATTATTAACCATTTTTTGTATTTCTTTTATTATAAAATAGTTCATGGTTAATATAGATTTCTAACTTCATAAAATTATAGTATTTAACACATTTTATAAATTCTATCTATGTCTCAAATGATGTGTGGTCACCTATTAATAGAAAAACCTCAATCATGAAGGTTTTAGGCTCACTGTGGATTTTCATGGACCTTTTCATCCTTGTTACCAATGATCATCTTCTTCATGAAGCTTTTGTGAAATTTTCCTAATTTTGAAGATTTTTATAATCATGTATCTTATTTTCTTTCCATCATTCCTAATACAATATTTGAGAAACCACTTTCAAAAACATTCAAACCTTTATGAAACCGTATTCCTTTAAAGACCTCTATATCATCATTAAACGTAAATCATCATGAAACTCATTACATTTTCAAATTTATAAAGAGTGAATATTAAAAATACAACTTTGAAAAATCATTTTATCTTTTTGAAACATGAAATATCACAAAATTCATTCCTTTACCATATTATCAATGATCCAAACTTGGAAATAATTTCTCTATAAAGAAAAACCCTTCCACTAGATTTTGAGATCCAAAAATTTAGAAAAACAAAGAAAATTATGTCACCATAAATATTAAAACCACATGCACTATAGGACCTCTTATCCTATACACTCCTTGATCAACCCAATGCATATTGAAAAAAAACACAAAAAATACATTTCATGCTGTGAAAAACATTAGATCCAAAAATCCCCCCTTTGGGTTTTTTGAAAATCTGTAGATAAATTCAATAAAGAAACAACATCAATCAAAATATTGATAGGAATTAAATAACTCATCCACTAATATAAGTAAATATGAGAAAATATCATTGTAGAAAATTATTGTTAATAAATAGATATTTCATGCCTTGATAAACCATTGACAATTTCTATAAACCTATAATTCATTGAATTTAACATGTCTCTCCAATTTTAAATAATCCCAAAGAAAATATATTTGAACTTTTAGTTCTCAAAAGTTTCTCCCCTTAGATTTTATCTCTCCCAAATACCTGAATAACATCAAAAAAGGGATTACAAATTTTAACATAAATAGGAAGGGAGGACTAACCAGAACTTCCTCATGTAATGGGAGGTGGCTGAACACAGAGATTAAATAAACGTTTCTTGAAAAATTTTGCTACTAAGGAATTTAAAAATGTATCATTAACTTGATCATTCATTCCAATATGGTGTATATTAATCACACCTTGTTCATATTTTTCTTTGATAAAGTAATATATGATCTAAATATGTTTTGTAAGAGAGTGTTGAACCAGATTTTTCTTAAGATCGATCAATCTCTTGTTATCACATTCAATTAACATTGGATATTTCACATCATGAAACAATATCAATAAGTTTCTTCTTCATTAAAAATAGATAATTACCTATATTTTTCATAGAGATGTACTCTTATACAATAGTACTATGTGAATTACTTTCTAGTTTCTTGCTCAACCCACCCACACATTTTCTTCCAATGAAGAATAAACCACCAAGTTTGGAATTTCGATCCACCACATATATAGAATACTCAATATCATAAAATTACTATAATTAATTATATATTAATACATAAAACTATAAGAAAATGTTTTCAGTACCTTGAATAAACCTCATGATTATTTTAACTATTTTAGAATTCTCTTCCTTTAGATTACATTTAATAAAAACTACTAAACATGCTTCAAAGGCGATATATTGTCATGTTGTAGTAAAATATAATAAGATCCCAATGATCCTCATATACAAGGTGGAATTGGCTCATTTTACATCCTCGTCATTTGAAAATTTTTTCCCAACCACAATCAGAGTCAAAATTGGTTTGGAGTCATGCATGTTTAATTTCGTCAGAAATTCTCTTGCATACTTTTATAGGGAAATAAAGTTTATTATTTATTTTTAATCTCGTAGAACCCCAAAAATTATGTGAGTTCTCCAATCATAGTTGGAATTTTGATTTCATGTGATTAGAAAATTAATCCACTAATCCATGCCTACTTCGAAAAAATATAATATCATCCACATAGAAAATCACTATATATGGATCTTCTAATCAATTATTCATATTAGATAATTGTAATGTACCTAGCCTAAGAGCCACTAAATCAGAGGCCCAATCTGGGTGTCCACATGACCTCAGGCATATCTTCCCATATTCAAGAGGCTACTGAATAGATGTGAGGGTCTAATAGAACATGTTGGGAGACTAGACCCTCTTGATTAGAGTAAGACACAACATATAAAATATGAAATAATGTAAACAAATAAACAATAAACATGAATCACAGATCCATTTTCCAAAATTGGTTACAATACCGCAACCAAATAGTAAATATGCTTTGTCATGCCATATAATACCAAGTTAAAGGGAACTCAAAACAAAGACAAACTGATGATTTACTGAAATAGTTCCTAACACCATGTTTGATTCCCTCATCCATGAACGTCCCACACCAAAATTAACAATTTATCATAAGGACCTTTCCTTTGCCCTAACTTGAAACCAATAATTCATATCAAATACCCAATGGTAGCCCGATCAGGTGGTGAGTAAAACTCAGTATGCCACCACCAACGATGTATAAAAATTTTACAGTCAAAATGGATAGAGTATGGAGATAGACAATGAATAATAAGAGAAAAAAGATAGACTGAATAACATTAATTATCAAGGTTCACTTTAGACAGTTACATAATTTGTTCTATTGGTTATGCAATTTCATCAATTACACTTCAAACAATTCTGATCATATAACCATGAAGGGGGGGGGGGGGGTAAAGTTCCCTATATCATGAGGGTAATAGTTTCACAAAAATAGTATACATCGACTTACCGTATTTCCTCAGTCATTCTACATCATCATACCTTGGAGCTTCATCCCAAGCTCATCAACTTAATTTGTTGCCTTAGGATAGGTAATCATACCACTTTCATTCATTGGGGGCATATAGCCACATTTGGACACCCTAACCCCTGAAATTATGGGTGGGGTAGAGAGAATCTATCTAGCTACACCCGTGGTTGGAGAGCCTCAGTTACAATAACCTACTCATACAACTAAGCAATGTTCACATGGTTTATTAACCATAAAATGCATATATCATTTAAAACCATTCTTGATTTAACACACTAGTCGGAATGGCTCGAAGGACTTCATTTTTTTTACTTTGATAATCTACCTTTAAAGGGGTGAGGTGGAACCCTTATAAAGCCTGAAGGCTCAGAGACAATTACATGACCCGTAGGTCTTAGAGGAAATCACCCAGACAAGACAACATGGAACTGCTCCTCCCCAGCATATGTCATGATATCAGCACTCCACCTTCACAGGGTTGGTCGGCTAGCTATCCTATGCAATGCTGCACATTCCTGGTACTGATGGTTAATTAAACACATATTCCATCATCATTACTTATCCCACTTATACATTCTCTATCTAAATGCTTCAACCCATTTAACACATTTTTTATTTACATGCCTTATTACATTAATACATTCACCATTTACAACCCATAATTTTTTTAACACATTTACCATTATACCAAACACCCCTTAGGAAATGTAAACCAATAGACATAATTACCATTAGTTCCACTTCATAAATCAAGAAAATATGTCAACATATTTATCATGGGATCTACCTCATAATAACTTGAGAAAGTAACACACCCCATGGGTGGCCCTTAACCCGGTCTAGTAAACCTCAATGATTCCCAATTGAATCACGAGTGGTTCAATTAACCAATTAAAAATTAATTCATCATTTATACAAAGGAAAAATAAATTTATAGCATAAGTTCACAAACACACAACTAAAAACACATAAATTTTAACAACAAGACTATGGGATTTAACTTTTAGACCACCTACCTTGATTCTATAGATGAAAACTTACTTAACCTTAGCCTTTGATTCATAAACGAACCACACTTATATCCCTAACCTATAAAACACAGTAAAAGATGATTTTAGAGATTTAGAATAAGAATAATTATTAGTGAATGCCATATAAAAAAAGGGTGTGGAGCATTATGATCACCTGAAGCTTCAATTTGACCCCAAAGGAACTAAAAACGACTTTGAAATGATAGAGATCGATCCTTGGGACATTTTTAGGGTTTTTTCATCACTCATGCTACTAGAGGACGATATCGTAAAAAAGTAGAGTGAGGAAACTCAAATCTTGAGGGAGGAAATGGTAAATTTACCCATCCATAATGATACACACAATTTAGATGCACATTTTTCCAAAACATGTTCTAACAATGAACCATCCTTTGTCCAAGAGGATGCCGGTTGCATGATCACCTAGTGATCTCACAAATGTTGATAAACTATGTGATAATTTTGTGGAATAGATCTATCAATGTTTTCATGGTTTCTCATACTCCTTGAATGATTTCATTAACCATTCTCCCCTCTTCTTGGGGGGCATGGTTAGGGCACCTGGTTACAACTAACCATATAGCTTTCACAAGATGAATCCTTTTTCTATTATTTCATATCCCAAACCCCCTGGGAAAATACACTGTCTCCTCATAAACTTGGAAAACATTTAATTAAAAAATATAATGGGATTTAAACCAAACATTAAATAAGAACATACAATGTTATAAGTATGAGATATTATAACCTCCACACCATATAACATCTCATTCTCAAGCTGTACTCTTGAGATTCACTTTGTTTCCAAAGTAATAGATTTGTCCACTAGTCTTGTATATCAGTCTCCCACTCACAAGTATCTTCCTAAATGTTACTACACTTCCATAAAAATAAACCGAATGACACATTCATTCCCCAAAAGTTTTTATGGCCATGATCCAAAATATGATCTAGATGCTACTCAAAGGATGAATCAACTTCAAGATCAACATAATGAACTCCAATCACATGAGATGGGTTAGGTTGATACTATTGAAGTTGTGACACATGAAAATCATCATGCATTCCATTATACAACTTTGAAGAGAAAATCAGTATGCACTGGTCCAATACACTTCACAATATCAAATTCCCCCATGTACCTGGGTACCAATATGTCCAACATTGGTGATACCTGAAGGAAAAAAGATCACCGACAATAACTCAAAAAGTAAATGAAATCCACCCAAATTTGACGTATGCTGACTCGGAGTCACAACTGTATGTTTCTGAATCAACTAAACTTATTCTCACATCTCCTACATGATACTCTCTCCCAAAAATTCTCTTTCTCCAGCATCAATCTATAATAATATGTATCTAAACAACCTACCATAGAGAGACTCATATGGTTCCATATAAATAGTTTCCTAGTAAATGTTTTTTTAGATGAACTCAACAAGTTCCAAGTGCTTCTCCCAAGATCCACCAAGGTATATGATGCATCCCTCAACATGTCCTCTATCACCTGAGTTATATGCTTGTACTACCTATATTTCTATGAATGGGATGAAATAATAAAAAATAGATAGGTACCAAGATACTTCTTATACCATTTTTTGAAGGGAAAATAAAAATGTTGATTACTATCTCAAATTATAGTCTGCTGCACCCTGCGTATCCACACTATCTCTCGAACATAAAACACACCAAACCGGTCAACGATAAAGGTCCCTCAAATCGGTATGATATGTTCCACCTCAATCAACTTGCACAAAAATAACCATATAAAATCATTATTCCAATTCTTACTTAGAATTTCTACAAAAAAATCCATCATGAAATTGTCCCACTTACATTATAGAATAGGAAATAGTTATAAAAAACCACTTGGTAATTGATGCTCGGCGATCAATTACTAAAAGGTGTAGCATCATGTCACAAAACCTACAACCTCATTCTTTATACTTGGACACTAATACTATATATGAAGTTCATGGAACATCTTGTTCAAACTCGGGTGCGCCACCCACTTTGAGGCATTAAAATCACACATCAAATCTTCCTGAATACAAGTTGGCACAACAACACGACCATGAACATAAAAAATTTCATCATCATTGATAGTCCAATAAGAAGGTCACTCCCCAACTTTAAGGATTTCACACAAATCCAAACACAATGTATCCTCAAAATTATTTTCCATGATCCAGTTTAGAATAATTTACCCAACTACCAAGGATTCAAGGGCCATCTAACCATGTCTATCATGAACCTCTATATGAATCTTATCAAACAACCCCGTCATCCTCCACTTGGAACCAGGTTCCTAAACTTCATGATTTTGTGTCTTTCAAATAAAATCATATGAAACATTTTTTCTCCTTCCCGACATGAATACCAGCTCAAAGTCAAAGGACTACCTGGATCAGTCTATCTTCACTGCTAAAGATTCAAATCACGCTAGGAGAATACATACTTAAGACATTAAATATTAGTATAAAAAGTAAACCTTTGTCCCAACAAGTAATTCTTCCATCACATTAAAGCATAAACCATCATATAAAACTCAAGATCATGTATAGGGTAATTTAAATCATGAGGCATCAACTACTATGATCCAAACACCACAATCAGTCTTGTTTCAACAACAATGCCCCAATCCCAATATCACATGAATCACAAAACAATGTATATTCATTAGACGACTTGAGTAGGATCAGAATTTGTATAATATTACACTACTTCTTTAACTCTTGGAAACCTTCCTCACATGCCCCATAACACTCAAACTTGATTCCCTTAGTTGTTAATCGTGAAAGTGGTGGTGAAAATAGGAATTTTTTTCCTGAAATATCGATAATTTCACACCAAAACCAAAAAAACATATAGACATCAAAGAAATTATTGGGATTCATCCAGTGGAAAACCACTTTAAATTTATTTGGGTCCACTGACACACTATTCTCGGAGGTGATGTGACCTAAGGAATGCACCAAGATAATCCAAAATGACATTTATATAGCATAGAATATAGCCAATGGTTTATTTTTTTACTTAGAACAATATTAATATATTTTTATGATCATCATGAGTCTTTGAGTACACCCAAATGTCAACCATAAAGACAACTAAAAAATTACCAATGTACAAGTGAATGATTTGTTTCAATAGGGAAGTAAACATTGATGGAACATTGGTATACCCAAATGAAATCAAAACAAACTCATATCAACTATACCTAAAACTGAAAAATCCCCATGGTATATTTTAGGGTCTCACCCCCAACAGATGATAGCCTTAACTCAGATAAATTTCTGAGAACATAGAAGTACCTCTTAGATGGTCAAAAATTTCATCAATTCTGGGATGAGGATTCTAGTTCTTTAATTTCATCTGATTCAATGATAATATCCTATAATACTTTTTAGAAAAAAATTGCAGATCCCCAAGGCAACATACTTGGATTAATTAGACCTTTATTCTCCACTTCCTCCAATTTATTTTCAACTTCCTAAATTTCCATTGATTCAATTGTATATGGAAGGATATAAATAATCTAGGAAACAACTCTACCATAAACTCAACATATATATTGGGTGGCATCAAGGAGTGGTTTTTAGGAAACACATCGTAAAACTAATCCAACATAGTAGAAAGAAAAATCTTTTATACTCCCCTATCATTAAGCACAATACATTCAACTTGGGCTATGAGATCCCCTACCACTAATGAACTGGTTCTCCATTGTGGACATAAATATATCTTTAAAGATACATAAATGTTTCTTTATGATAGTAAAAGGTGCTATGTTCTTAACACAATATCATCCAATCCATCTCCAATTTCAGTTCAATAACTTCCATCTTGAGTATAAAAAAGATTCATTATAAATGATACCCACCAACCATAAGGGTACACTCCTTAAATTTCCAGATATTTGTTTCTCATACCCCTAATTGTGTGTCAATCAGCATAACCCCACATAAACATTCCAACACTAGAACCAATTTATTCACAAATTTAGTATATATAAAATATTCTGAGGCACCTATATCAAACAAAGCACTAGTAAGCCTAGAAGCGACAAGAATCATACCATGAACCGTCGATGGTATAGCCTCACTACCATTAGTTTTAGACTAAACTACATGAATCTGACTTTCCCATTTAACACATGATTCAGTTTTATTTTCTAGTAATAATTTACCTTGTTTGTATGGATACACTTGCCTTATAGTACCACATTTTCCACCTCAATCATTATAGTTGGTAGAGATCCAAATTCTTACCTAATATTGGGAAACCTACCACAATCGTCACTCTGAATCAACCTTAATACATCATCATTACCCATATCAAGAGGGTTTTGAAATAAACTCTACACATTCCCCATCCTACTACATGCTCAACACTCAAATGGTGGTTGGGGGCACTTTACACACATGTGTCTTACCTGTCACACTAATATCAGAAACCTTTATCACTATATTGAGGTGATGTTCCCTTCTCTAAGTACCATATCCATAGAAAAAACTCTCAAAATTTGATATCCTATCATCATATTTCACACTATGAGGACTCATAACTGGAACCACATATCCACCTCTAGAAGCCTCTATGAGGGTCCCTTATAAAATAAGGGCCTTCTTTCCACATTAACAAACCTATTTAAATATAATATATTCACCTTGGATTTGATCTCATGTCTAAAACCTTACTAAAAATGTCTCACCATTGCTGCCTCATTCCCTACCAACTTTGGATCAAAGCATTTCAAGTCATTGTAGCGACAAAAAAAAAACCATCGCTGAAGTAGTCCATTGAGTCAAAATTATAAACTATGCGCCCTTCTCATACCTTAGGGTCTCCAGATAGAAATATTTGAGAAACTTTTACTGGAAATACTTCCATAACATACTCTCTTCCTCCTCAGTCTAAACCATAACATCCCACTAGTACTTCACCGTTCTTTACAACAGGTATTCCTATAAGGACCCAACCTTAAAACATTATATATTCTTGAGTTATAAATAATAAAATAATTTTTTACACATTGAAGATATTTTACGATTTATATTTTTAGATAATTAAGACATAAATCATACATAACATTCCATAATCATACATGTGGATACTTTAGAAACAAGATCTATTTCGTCCAAAATATAAAACTTTTCAAATAAAACATGATTTCATTGACCAATCATCATTACATTTAACTTCACTTCCTTATTTTTCTTATACATCATTATATCATATGAAAATAATTTTATAAAATGGTAAGATAACAAGAATCATAGTAAGGAACATATAAAGAAGTAATGAAAAATTAGTCCATTAATACATGTAAACATTTTCACAAAGACATACTTCTCACCCATATATACCTACTTTGTGAAACTTGGTATTTACACGAGATTTCCAAAAAACAAAAAGAACATAAATAAGAACATAAAGGTATCTTGGGGTATTACTTACATAATAGTTTATCCCTCTTGACTACCTTATGATTTTTAACCCTCATGACTACCTTACACTGTAACCCTCACGAATACCTTATTGTGTAACCATCACACTTATACATTGAGTAACCATACGAGGGACCTCCAACATAAAAATACCCAAGGAATTTTTTGGAGATAGATGTCCCAACCATCATCAAAACAATTCCCAAGAACCAAAATGTAATAATACAACCTTCATAATTTCTTAAAAACATAGCTTTTGAACTTTGTAAAATTGAATTTTAAAGGATAATTCTAATAGAAAATCCACCAACATATATCCTATAATTGAAGAGAGACTTAATAAAGTGGATGGAATATGTATATATATTATAAATACATATAATTAAACATAATATAAACAAAATTTATGACACAAAATTTTTTAATACCACATAAATAATGAAGTATAAGGTTAACCCAAAGAATGGAAATAAGGATAAGAATTATGTTACCTCAGGTTCGTCTTACTTAAATTTATTTTAAACCTAATGTATAATGGTTAATAGAGTGTTTTTAATATATTAATGAAACTTATTCATATTTGTAACTACTTATGTGATTATTTTATAAAATCATTCCATCCATTAATTAGTAATATTTTGTTCTTTACATTGTTTCAGGTGAGTTCTTTACAGGATTTCCATGGCCAGTTTGTATTTGATATTCTAGTCGTATAGAAATGAAATTACAAAAGTGGAATGAAATGATGTTAATATGTCTCAAGAATATTTAATGGTACCATAAATTGTTATTTTATCACATATGATGATGAATCATTAGATAATTTATTAATCATATTTGTTTAGATCATTTTTGGTGATTTCATGATAATCATGAACTTGTTTCATTATATAAATTAATTTTATGCATATTAGTTCATTCCAAAACATAAAAGAGGTTACATAATAAAATTTAATTTCAATTTCAACCCAAAAAATTGTTTTAAAAATAGTTTTTATGGAAGTAATGGAAATTTCAAAAAACTTTCCCATGATGTTGTTAAATGAAACATTACGAACAATGCCTTATAAGAGTGGGAGGAGATGAAGTAAGTCGAGGAATTTTATCCATAAACATGATAAAATCAAGAATATATAATATTTTAGAGATCTCATGAATCTGGGATAATGGGATGAGAAGAGAGTATAAGAAAATAAAAGGAATTGAAAAGGAAACATAATAATAAGAATGAGAGGTTTTACCTCTTGATCTCTTCTCCTTGAGATCCTATTTAAGGCCTTTAGTTTTGGAATTTTGGTGAGATTAGTAGGTCTTGGATGTGGGGAATATCCTTGGGAAGGAGATTGTATAGAACATAGAAAATGTTCAAATATTTAGAGGTGTGAGAGGAGTGGGTGAGGGTGGTATTTATAGTGGAGGAGAGGAGGGGTTTTACATTATTTTAATCATTACTTTGATATTTTTTCTCAAGACTATGAATATTATTGATTCATGTGACCCAAAATAGTAATAAGTGCATGTGAGTTTTAACCAAGAATTCTTACATCATCCTTGCATCTCCTATTATGCAGTAAAACAAGTATTTACCACTTATCGTAATTTATCATATTTTATTATTAACCAAGAATTCAAGAATTTCAAAAAAATCACAAAAATTATCCTCAACCATTTTTCAACATGTGGAGTTAAAAAATGAACTTTTTTTAACAAAAATAATTTTCTAAATATGATAAAATGTATTTTTAATTAAAATCATAATTCATTCAAAAAATAATAATTTTAAAAGTATAAGTCATTTTATAACAACATGAAAAATTAATCAAGGTCTCATAAAATTAAATTATAACCATAATATAATAAAATAATAAATTATGATTAAATTTTATGAAAATAAATTTTCATTTAAGTTATTTAATTAATCATAAAATTGTAATTAAATATTTATGACTATCAAAAATACCAACACTTATATGATGATTATATTATCACTTATAAGATTCCATACTTTTTATACATTCCTGGGTGAGGTTACTATACATTTGGCCAATCTAATTTTCATAAGGGTCATATTAATATGCATAAGCGTATGTTACTATTCACAAGGGTATGCTACTATTCAAAAAAAGTTAGTCTTATCAAACTTTAAATAACATATAGATCGCAACCTTGTGTGTCTGTTTTTCGAAATTCAAAACAAAAAAGTGTAAAAATTAAGTTTAATTCTAATTAATCTATAATTACCTGAGTTGTTACATTGTTGCATATGGATTGTGTTATCACTGAAAATAGTTTTTATAATAATTAGGAGTAGAATACAATTTTCATGTTCTAAGTTATTTTTGTACAATATTTCTCATATAATATCATTAATAAATTTTATATAACAAATATTTATTCATGATGTAAAAAAAATATATTTTTTACTATTCATCAAAAATAGACATTTTTCAAAAAATTCTAAAAAATTAATACTTACATAATTTCAACATTTTGAATTCAAAAATGAAAATATTTTTGTCTTGCAAAATTCTATAATTTGAAAATTAATCTTTCTAAATAAATAAAAATATAACAAATTTTTTAGAACCACCATTAAAATAAATAATATTAAAATTAATTTTTTTTCAATAAATACTTGGGTTGTTAAAGAGACTGTGACCAATTATATTTATAAATTCTAGTAATTTTATTTATATATTTTAATTTCCATAATGTACTTGATTCTATTTTATATAATTCATATATCCTTCATTTTTGATGTTATAAATTGATGAAAAAAGAGTTCCTGTTTTGTTATGGGATTCCAATGACTTTGTTATATTGTACCTTTATATATTTCACGGTAATGGAAATAAATATAAGTATAACAATCATATATGTCAATCAATATATTTCATATTTTATAATGTTTAAGTGTTCACATTCTTACTTCTTTTAGAAAATTTCCCATAAAAAAATTAATCTGTCTCTTCATTAGAGAATTGATGTCAGTACTTTTATTTAATTGTTTCTCTATGTTCCCATATTCAATATCCATATATATAGTATCGATAAGTTATGTTAATAAGTTTATTTTTTCGATATCATAAAATCTTTACACAAAAGTCTAGTATATTCACTATATTCTACTCCTATGTTACATAATTAAATAGTTTGTACCCAAATTAATTAAGTAAATGTGATGGATTATCCATATACATTATTTAGGGAGACGCATAGAAAAAATTATTTATTTTAGATTGGATTGGTCAGAGTTTTAGTCTATATGCCATATCTTCAATGAAATAAAGAATCATGAAGGGGGAAATTTACTTAATTCTAAACATACATTTCTATCTAGATCATATATCTCTCTTCTATAGAGATATATGAAAGAATTAATTATCTACTACATCAAAAATTATGTCTCATTACTAAAATTTAGTGTTTGACACCTTCCCACATTGTAAAACATTTAATAATTACATATATATTTCCTTCTTTATCATTTATTGTTTATATTTAGGACCTAATACATTTTGTTCCCTAACTTCATCATAATAAATTTGGGTCATACATATTTTAACATATTGATCTTCATATGGTTCTATTTTTATGAATGGGTGAAAATGGATTTTATATGAGAACTCAACAAGCATATGTTAAGTATTATAGTCTCCTCGGAAGTCCATTAATAAATAACTTTTCTTTAATTTATGTTTTTATATATCATATTTAGATCGATTAAATTACTATAATATATAAAATAAATACCAACCTATAGGAAATTATCATTTAATTCTGTGGATATTGTATTTTATTAAAGAAAATAAGATAATGTATTTTTAAGGTGTATATGGTATCAAATATTTTTTAATTTTAATTCCGTTAAATGGGTCTTGTTAATATATTTATATTTAGAAAAAATCATATTCAAAAATTTCAATTAATCAAATATATACATAACAATTTTTATCGATAAATTATGATTAAAAAAGAGAAAAACAAACTTTTTATAATAAAACCTTCATTTTTTTTCAATGTACCTGAAGTATGAAATATTTTTATTAATGAGATTTTATAGTTCAAAACAAAAACATGTAATATTTCTCCAACAAAAATATACACAAATATTTTTCTCCCTCATATTTTTTAATGTTCACTAATATTCTACTTTAGACTCTTATGTATATAATGATTCATTGATAATACATGACTCCACGGTCTATTAGAATAGAATCATTCTATATCAACATTGAATTTAGGATTTAATGAATATTATTTATATATTTATTCAAAAATTTAATTAAAATATTGTGATTATGTATTTATAATATTTAGTTCTCATAATACATAAGATTCTAATTCCAATGAGTGTTCCTGCATATTTTCAAATATTATAAAACTCAACAATATTAGTCAAAGCATGCATGTGAGAATGATTACAATATATAATGGGAATCCCAAATATCTGTATTCCCAATAATTCATCTCTTTTATTTACCAATGTAATTAGATTTAGGGATCCCACTGAATTCTATATCATCTTATTGATCTATAAAAAACAAATGACTTTTTTAATAATATATTTGTCTAAAATAAAACCATTAGGATAAAAATAATTTTTTATATACCCTTTGATAATATATATAGATTTTCATTGGAGTATATCTATCTCAAATATATTAGATTATAATGTTGGATATCTTAACACTAATTTAGTATTATGTAAATAAAAATATTAAATTATTGGAACAATATGGGATTCACATTTACATATACTATGAGAGTAATTTCTACATTATTATATGATGAAAATTATCTCATTTGAGATTCCACTTGAGATAGGAGATGAGAACAAAAATGCTGCCCTATGTAATCCATTAATATGTTAGAGGCTAATGATAATATTTGATGATTTTCAATACAAAAATAGAAATAATTACAACTTGAGAACACAATATATTACATTAATATAAAATAACAATCTTTCTTAGTGAATAATAATTAATCCTTATTCAAAGAATATCACAAAATTTATAATGGTTGAATTTGGTAAAACATAAAAAATTAAATAATTCCACTTACAAGAAAAGAACCACTAATCCATAATAAGTTCAATAAATCATATATCTATTATACCACATTAGTATATTAATCAATCTCCAAACACTAAATTCTTTATATGTTCCTCATTAGTTGATCTAACACCACCTCATGACTCCATCTGCGTCATCCTATAATCTTATATATCAAGTATTATGAGTATATCAATATATATAATTGATCATGCCTAAAATATAAAAAATAATATCATTGATTAATAGTAATTAATGTTGTAAAATAATAAAATATAAATATGTCCACACTAAAAAAAGTTAAAAAAATATATCAAACATGAGAAACATTCACACCCAAAATACCACTAATGCTACTGCATAAGATTCTATAAAAATCTAAAATTTTACATGTCATTTGAAGAAAGTATATCCCATTGAATTATTTATTTCCCAAGATAATCACAAGTATCACTTATAAAATAATAAAGTTCATGTAATATACCACATGCCTTAAAAATATATAAAGGGATGCCATAAAACATCTTTCACCAGTTTGTACCCATATTTTCTTAACACATGACATATTTTCCTCCAAGAAACTATCAAAACCAAATATCATCCATATTTATAAATAGGTTGAAATATAAATATATATAATAAATATTTGATCCATATTAATATATGTATCTTATAGGAATGAAAATCAATAAATATTTTATCAAGATAACCCAGTATCAGCATGATTTGGGTTCTCACCCATATAAGCAACCCTCAATAGGTGGTCTCCTATAGAATGAGGCTAATATTATGTAAATAAGAAAAAAATAACTCATATGGTATCTCCCCCTAAATTATTGCTCTATCACAATCCACCATCACATTATCTATAAGGCCATAAATCCAAGAATCCCTTTCCTTGGGATTTTTGGGTGTTTAAGACATCCATACGAGGTTCTAGGTGGTTTTAGGGTGTTTGAGGAGTTTTGGGGTGCCAATAGAAAAATAGAATAGTTGTGGAATGGGGGCAGGCATTTCACTATGTTAATGGTGGTTGTGGGATAATTGACCTCATCTGTTGCGTAAGGGTGTTTGGGTGTTTCAATGTTACTTCGTTGTTGGGGATTGTTGCCTTGTGGGATGTAGGTTATGTCGTGATCCCTTTCATGGTATTGGGGTCTTGTGGAATGGAGCTTTGGACTATTCTTTAACCTCCAAAATAATATTTTATAGGATGTTTAAAGGGATATAATGGAATCCTAGACTAAGGGTGGTTGTTTCATTGTCCCTTAGGTTGTGATGTAGAATACCCTACGTCAAATAGTTTGGGGGAGTGGCCTTAGGAGTTGCGACATAGTCTTCAATTTTTCAGTGATTGTATAAATATCTTGATCACCCTAAACCTCATTTTTTCAACTCCCCCACTCAAACCCAAGGTTACCTAGAGTGGTTATTCAAAGTATTTTAATACTTGTTTGATATGGTTTAATACATGACCCTTACAAATCAATCTATGGTGATCCAAGGTGAGTTTAACCTCTTCTATATAGTAGTTCTATATGTTTAGTTTCATTTTCATGCCATTTACTATTTCAATGTAAAGTAACATGATAACCACTATAATTATGTGTTTTATTCTATAATTTTATAGTGTTTTTAGGGAACAAAATATTTTATGGATCATATTTCTTTATGAGAAAGGTGATTGGAGATCCCTGACATTGTTCTTTTTTCATGAGAAGAACGTTGATTCCTTTGAGGCAATGGATTAATTACTTATCCTTTTTAATTTTATGAAATTTTAATGTTAGCATGGTTTATACATTGAATGGATATGTAATTATCTTAAAAAATGATGAAATATATTAATAAGAAATTGGTTAGTGATCAAATGCGGATGTTTAATACCATGATAATATTTTTCCTTGAGATTTTATAGATATATTTCTATCTATTTAGTTTTTTAATAACCTATTTGTATGATAGTGTTTTCATGTTTCTAACATTATAAAATTGTAAATAATGTAAAGTGGGTAATTTTTAATTGGTTGGATAAATAATTAATAAATAGGTAGGCTCAATTAAGTATTTTTTACTTATAATTATATGTTAATCAAATTGATGTGATGACCATATTTAATTAAATGAGATCATCCATCTGAAAATGATATAGATATAAAATGTAAATCAAGATAATCATTTTTCGAATACTAAAATAAAAAACCATGTTAAATGATAATGACACTTCCCTATGTTTTTTGAAATGGGATTTTAGTCTAAGAGCCTATTTAACCATTATGATACCTTTTATAGTTGATTCTTTGGGATTCCCATAGTTAGAAACTATGAATAATGATTTGGTTAATTCAATCAATAATAATATTCAGTTGTTTTATAAAGATAATTCCCTAGGTAAAATAGTTCATGTTTTCTTATAAATACTGAATCCTTTATGCCGGGAGCTATGAGAGATCATTTTTGTAGAAAAGAGGAATGCCTTGTTTTTAGGTCCTAGATTTACCTATTGACTATGTTTATCCTTTATGTATTGTAATGTGATTGGGATGTTTGTTTTTCCATGTGATGTGTTGTGATCTTGGGATAGTTGATATTTGGATGGATGATGAGATATGGTTGGGGGGCCTAATGAAGTGGCAAAAATTGATTTTTTTTGATGGAGAGATGCATTAGGAGAATAGTTTTGGTGAAGGGGATGATTCCAGACATGATGGAATGGGTTGATGCTGGGAATACCCATTGATGTCAACAAATATGGATGCTTGATTGTTATTAATCTGAATAAAACCCCATGTTTAGGTTTCTTTATTATCTATATTCCTTTCTTAACTACATTTGATAACTGAATGTTCTTCTATGAATCTCTTTATGGTTGTTAAGGATGTTTTCCTAGAGCACATGGATTATGGAATTATGTTAATAATGAATAATTAATGTTTAATCTATTGGTTTTGTTCTTTCTAGAATTAAAATGAGATGTTAATCTGGAGAAACCATGATTTTAGTTTTATTTTTTGATTGAGGGAATGGATATGTATTTGATGGATAATAAATTTTAATGTGAAATAATGTTGATGGTTAATAGTTTATAATGAAATAATAAGTATAAAATAAATGATGAAAAGGGAATAAATCCATTTAATTTAGATCTTTAAATTGTTTTTGAGCATATATGATATCTACTCTTGGTAGTAGAAGTTTAGAGTCTGAGTAACATTAGCTACAGTTCTGTCTAATACTAGATTACTCATTTAGTGTGGTTGTGATTTATATTATATTATGTATATTATTTTATTTCATATGTCAAATAACCCATGTCAGTTAGGGTAACTGAAAACCAATGGAAACTAGGATTGTGTTTTCTTTAAAATCATAATGGGAAGATGGATGACTGACTACCCACTCTATCCCTTCACTATTCTCCTTGATGTTATATTTACTCATATGTATGGTAGTTAATTTTAAAATACATGTCTTTATAGGGACATGATGTATTATGTTTATTTCAAACACATTTATCCTCAGATACAGTTTCCAAAGGATTATTATATTCTTTATGTGTATAGGTTGTGATGAGTTGAGGTATACTTGGTGTATGGGTTGTAAGGTCTTGAGGTATAATTCCCAATGTATGATACAAATCATATGGGTTGTGTTGGATCTTATAGAAAAACCTAGTTACTATATAAATACATGATATATGATGATGTGATGTTGTGATGCATGAGGTTCATATTGTGGTACGTAGACCATGTTTTAACAAGATGAATTATTTTGCAGGGGTATGGATCAAGATATGGGATGTTCGGGTTTAGCGACACACCAGTGTGGAGGAAGGAGTTGGGTAACCTTGATGTTTACTTACTATATTATATGCTCTCTTGTATGTGATACATGGTTAGATATTTCTATGGTGAGACTGATAACTTATAACACCTATTTTAATGATGAGTTAGTTTCAATAATGTCCCCTTCGATTTATAATATTTTAATTATCTTTGAAATTAGAGGCTTTGAGGAGGATCCTATTAAGAACACTATTGTGGTCACCCCACAAGTATATAAACTATTTTTAAGTCTGAAAGAGAGGGTTATAGATTGGGTGGGATATTGCTTTTTCATGGTTTTATTGGAGCTATTTGGGATACTTAGTAACTATTGATTTTACCTTTTTGGTACTTATATTTTCCCTTTTAGTTGTTCTAGTACAATATCACATTTAAAGTATAAACTACAGATTTCATTTATATATATGTCTGAGAAGGGTTTGATTGGGGTATTTATATTATATCTCTATTATGATTTTTCTCTTAGAGGTAAATGTTTCTCATTATAATTTTATTATACCCTTGGTTTTATTTTCCAACATGGGAACCACTAGAGGTGGTACTTGGGTAGTTTCCATCTCCCTTATATCATTTTCAATCGAGGAGGGGTACCCTTGGGGGGAGGGATCATGAAAGAGTGTTATCTAAGGTATATGTTGTGTGATATGATAGAGTTTGGAGTTAAGAACACATGATATATCATGTATTAGTAGGCAAACTGTATTAGATAAGTTTAGTGAGTGATGTAAACACGGGTGACAGGTTGTTACATGGGTATTAAGGCCAATGTATTATCAGATGCATGAAAATTTTTCTTTACTAAGTCTACTAAATAAAGTGATATTTGTTTTAGGGTGGAGACCTAGGAAAGTACAATGCATAATTATTCTTTTCACCTGTGTCAGAAATCGGTATAATTTGGAATACATTCAACCTTTAATAAAATTAATTAGTTAATTAATATCAAGTATTATATATTCTAGTTTTAGGATATCTTACTATTTTTTTGTGGGAATCTTTCTTTGTTGATTTCCTTGTTTGGTTTGTCCTGAACATTATCAAAAAGACGTACCGGCAGATCATTATAGAGTAGAGTTTTACGACATCAACACTTAGTAGAGGATATTATATGAGTCTTATTGTTAGAATCTATATATGAATGAGGGATACATTTTTTAATCCTCTATAGAATACTTCTTAGAGTATGTTGATATATATTCTAATTTGATCTATTCATGGAAGGCGAAATGGGTTATATTGGTTGTGATGATTTTTTTGTGGGGTAGAGTGGAATTGGTGGTTCTTATTCCTTAGGGATCGTGAGGAGTCATTGTTATTATAGGATATGTTCTAAGACTAGTTACCAATTGAGTTTCTTTATTCAAAAATGAATGTGGCCAGTCCCTAGTAGCTTCTTACCATTCGATTGGGAAGTTTCTGTGTGCATGAGTTCATGATACATTTCAGGACCATTTTGTGATATGTTGTAGAACATTTTATATTTATGGAAGATATGGTGAGGCATTTTGATGAGGGTTATAATCTATATATATTTTTCTAGGTCACGTTTTCATGTTTTAAACATAAATCATGTTACTTTAAAGATCATAGGTCGTTGATATGATATCATCCCAAATTAGATCATCATGAGAGGGGAGTCTTCAAAATTCTTCTTAAAGTAAGGTTATGGTCTGGATTTCCCATTTTCAAAGGAATAATAGTTTTTTAGTCAGTTAGGTGTAAGTCCCAAACATCATCATCTCATTTCTTTAGGGTTGGAAACTCTCAAACTTATGATAAAGGGTAACACACATTTTTTTCTTATGGATGAAAAATTCATCAATAGTGGGAGTACTAGTGTAACACCCTGAGTTTTATAGACCTTTTTTTCAAATAAAATTAATTTTAATTTATATCTATCAGCACACTAAAAAAATTCACATATAACTAACTTGTCAAATGTTACACACACCACCAACATGGAATACGATACACGCAGCACTGATTTAGTGTATGATACATGCAATAATGAGTTTCAACGAAACATCTTTTTAAATAATTATTTAAATGAGATAATTATAATCTTTACATTAAACATAGTTCTATGAATAGTAATAACGAATTTTAAAATATATGATATATTTTTTATATCAATAAACATATAGATAATAATAGGTATGATTTTTGGTAAATTCTTTATATGCTTACAAAATCTGTTTTCTCGAATGATCCACTTTTAATGTAATTTTTTTTAAAATAAAATAAATTTTAGTCACATTTATAAATTTAATATGATAATATAAAATTCATTTTTTAATTTAGATTGTTGAAATTATCTTATGGTTAATTTTTGTGATTTTTCTAAAAAACTTATTTTTTGGATGAAAAGTGAAAAATAAACCATTTTAATTCCAAATTTCCTTTTAATTTATTATATTTAAAAGGTTAAATTATATTTTAAACTATCTTACAGATTTAATTATATATTATATTAAACAATTAATGCAATTT
Source organism: Viscum album (assembly GCA_963277665.1). Lineage (NCBI taxonomy): Eukaryota > Viridiplantae > Streptophyta > Magnoliopsida > Santalales > Viscaceae > Viscum > Viscum album. Next base: position 283,535,019 of record OY728165.1, read on the forward strand.
TGGTCATTGGAACAAATTTTACTTTGAAATTGGATATAAAAAAATAGCAAACTTTTGATCAGTTTTACCTTGAAAACCCGCATTGTTGACCCAACTAAATGATTAATTTTAAATTTATTTATACCAAATATATGGTTATAATATGGAAAAATGGATTATATATTTTTAATAATCATAATTTATTATTTATAATATGGTAAACTTTGTTTTTTATCAAAAGTATTAGTGAAAGTGATCAAAATTAACTACATCAGTTAAGAGAAAAATTATGTTAATGAAGCACTAAACCTTAAATATAATACACATAATGACCTAGAAAATTTTCCAACACCCATTTTATAGCCATTATTCAGACATTAACCTTTCATTATTTAGTTTTTTTTGGTTTTTTATGACTTCTGTTAGGTAAAAATTTGGGCAGACCTAACAAGTTTTCAAAAATGCCACTTGTGTCCTTTCCCTTCCCTATAAAGTGAAACCACCTCTACCCACTTCCCCACACCTATAATAACCCTTTAATCACCCAGAAGTTTCTCAAATAAGTACACAACTTCTTTCTATTCCTCCAAAAATCCTTTCCTTAGAGATAATTACCTGATTAAGAGGTAACATCCTCTCTCAAGCTCCTTTTCATTATTTCCCTTTTCCACCCCACCATTCTATTTATTCCATTATTGTATGAAAAATAATTATTTTAAATATAATAGGTGTTTTTATGCTAAGGTTTATACCTACACATATATACATTTCCATCTAATGGATATTGAATATACTATTACATGTATGGAAAACTACAACCTCACTAAACAATGATTGTCCATTTCTCCTTTACCACCTCTCATGGTGGACATTATGATGGACAATATGTGTATATATGTCAAATATTATATTTATTATTTACTTATTTTTCTTTATTTCTTTTACTACACACACATTTTTTACTTTCCATTTGGTGTAATTATGATAATTTCGTTTCAGGAAGTGTGGATTACTGCCCTCTCAAAGCGATGCGATTCATTCACACACTACATGAATTGTATTAAGGATGGGTTTAGTGAACTTATATTATATATATATAATTATAATATTCTTTTAATGATATCATATACATATACATGTATGTCAGTTTATTTTTTTCTTTCAACACAATAATAAATACAAAATATTGTTCATGTGTATATACAACTTACCATCTCCACGAACAGTGTATACCATTTCGTAATCCATTATTATATTGATTATTATAATAAAAAGATACAAAAAATACATGATATTTATATCATGTTCTTCAATCTGTAATCATGATATAAGTATATGGACCAACGATATAACAAATTAAGACACATGTGAAGAACAAAGTGAATATTACCAGAAGTGAAACATTAACTAATGATTGTTAAAAAGAGGGTAATATAAGGTCAAAATAAAACCATATATTGTATTATTTATAATAATATTGTTATTTAAAATATTTTTAATAAACTTATATTTATTATATAGTAATATTGTATGAGTATGAAGAGAGTTAAAACATATGGTAAGGGGACTTCATCTCACATTTTATTCTTGTGAGATACATGATATGTTCACCAATCTTTCCTTTTGTGTGGTGTCTGTACTACCCATGATTTTATTCTATGTATCTTGTACCTAAATTTATGGTTTTTTAAATATTCATTTTAGGAACATCCATTCATGTGTTTTAACTTCCAAACGTTACCAAATCAGTAAAAATGATTTTTCTTAATTTCCTTACTTTGAGACTCATGTTTTGTTATGAACCTAAACTATTTTTTGAGGTGTATATACTTACATTTTACATGTTATATAATGAATCTAATTATTTTCATGATATTTTAATCCCCGTATTAATTAATCTTCTTACATGGAGAGTATGATCCTTAGTTACCAATTTATTAGAGCTTATTGAAACAATCTGATTTCATTTAGATTTTGATTATGTTTATGCTTTCTTTGATGAAATATTTTGATCCATATCTCAAGCAATACTCATTAGTTTCTTCCTATTATATTTTTTCAAGATATACTCATGTGTTAGTACCACTTTCTCCACTCTTTGGTACTTAATATAATGATTTTATGTAAAATCTATCCATCTCTCTCCCTTCAGTCAGAATCCAATTGTCTTCAAAAAAACCTATTTTTGATAATGTTTTCAAAAGATAATTGAAGATAATTTTTAAAGAAAAAGGATTTTAATTTTATTATTATTTCCAAATATTACTTTATATTTTTTAAAATCTATTTTCAAATAAAATGGTTTTTAAAATGTTTTTGGTTAAAAAAATATATTTTTTGAATTAAAAAATATATATTTTCCTCAAGAAATGATTTTGAAATGACGTTTCAAAATTATTTCATATATAATATAACATCCATATCTATTTCTCATGATTTTGTGGAGAAATTATTCAATGTTTCTATTAATATTATTTCATTGAATGGATTCTTTTTTGATAGATTGATTTTTATGAAAAAGGTTTCTATTTCATAGGTTATATACTTTTGAAACCTGCATCCTTTCACCAGTTATCATTATGATGAAATTATGTGAAACCTTCCTCTTTCCATAGGTTATGATATGATTACATATTTATAATATCCATTTCATTTCATGGGGAATTATATGACTATTTATGATCTTGTGGAACATGTATAAATGATTTATCTATGATATGGGTGGGACTAATATCTCCCTCCAATGCATTGGGTAATCATTTATATCTCATGAGATAGACTAATATGGTCTTTAGAATGATCCTTGACAACTAAGATGGCCATGGGAGTGAACCATGAAAACCAAGATGGTATGGGGGGTAAAATCATGCTATTAAGATGGAAATGGGAGTAGACCATGACAACCAAGATGGTATGGGGACTGAACCCATACTACCAAAATGGTCTTGGAATAGATGTCTTCGATACTATGTAAATCATATTATATACTTATGTGTATGCCAAAATTCCTTATTTTATTCATATGTTATGCTTCCATGTATTTTATACCTTATTTCGTTATGATTTATGTCTTATGAACTTCTAATAATTATTCCCTGATTCCTATTAAGATATTTGATATGTTGAGTATGATATTATATTTTCATGATCATGTTTCAAACCCTTATTCTAATTTTTATGCTTACATGTCTCCCTTGATTACCCTTACCGATCATTTGAGGTCACCACTTTTTAGGTTTCCTTTTTTGTACTTTATGATGATATGTATTATGTTTGAGGTGTGTAATAAGGGTACTAGTCAAGAAGAACCTAGTAGGAGGTGATGTATCTCATTAATTTACCTATGATTTTGTTTCAATGTTTCCAAAGGAACTAGAACAATTACGGTATTTGGGAATCTATTTGTATAATGTTTAATTATTCCGAAAAAGTTACATAAAGTTTTTATTTGAAAAGTGAGGGTCGATAAAGATGGTATCATAGAAACGGTATAGTCATCATTTGGAAGCAAGGATGATAATTCTTATATAGAACCCTAATAACATGTCTAGGAATAAGTCTAAAGATAAGTAAATGTGTAGAAAAATGTTCTAGAATTTTGGTGAAGGATAGAGTGAGTGGATTCAAAAAGATACAACCCTGTATGGATAATAAAAGTGGATGTGTCTATATTACAAATTTAACTAGGGGTAAAAACTCTAACAAGATCATCTAGGACTGACTCGGGGTAATTTAGTACACAACAACAAGACTTTCTTCATACTTGGTTTGAAACGCTTGGGGGAAATGGTTTGGGAATTCACAAACTATTCAAGAACCATTATGAAGTATTTAATTATATATTGTCTATGAATAACCATGGATAATCAAAATTTGTCATATATAAATTAAGGTTTCATAAGTTAGACAACCTATAAGTTATTTTTTCATGATTATGATAACTATTTCTTACTATATTATTTTGGTTTTAGTCAATGGATGAAACCCACATGAACTGTGTTAAATATTATTGCGATGAACAATGCACGATTATCCTCTTAATCAACCAAATTCCATGGTATTTGGAAGGAAAAGAATCATTTATATTCTCACAAATATTTCTTTTGTTATAAATCATCGTGGAATTTCAAATTACAAAAAGAGGGAACAACATTCTACTGATCCTTTTATGAGGAAACATCCACCTTCTTTTATAGGGTATTCTATTCCACTTTTTTATGAACAATGGATCTGTATTATTGAAAATATATTCTTTGTTCCTTAGTGTTCAATACATGAGAATTTCATTATGGCTATTTATTGGTAAAAAGAAAAAGTAGATCGGTGGGGGACTTTAATCATGAATATGAGGACGAATGATGAGATTGAATGAATTGATTTGGATGAGTTCAAGAACATAATTTTCAATAATTAATTATATATTGTTATTAATTATAGGATGTATAAAGAGTTATATGAGTTTCTATAAAGGTATGATGAACCTTTTTGTACCTATGAGGCTAATTTCAAGATATTTTCAAGGTAAAGTCCAGTAATTATCAACCAACCCAAAAGTAAAGTTGATAGGTTCCTCAGTGGTCTAATGCCAAGTATTAGAAGGAAATTGTCCATAATATACATTAGTAGCTACAAATATATTTTGTGCTATACAATCAAGTTTTAAATGGAGGTCAGAGTCACATATCAATCTCATGGTTTTGAAAAGTAGAGGGAGATGTTGTTTAAAGAAAAATCTAATAACCATGAAGAAAAGAAGATGAGGTTTTTTATTCCTTATGTGTCGGAAGAATCATGAATAAAGTTTCCATAACGGGTATAATGAATGTTTTAAGTGTGGAATGAAATGTTATCTAGAATTTTATTATTGAATTGATGGGAAGACGTTAGATACTGTTTCGAATGGGGAAAATCGACATAGAATGAACCTCCCATGATTCAATGATTTAAGTGTAAGGGGAATGGTCATTATGTTAACCACTTCTTAAACACTGGGTATAGTGATTATGATTTACATCAATAACCTCTTATGTAAAGGTATAATGGGAAATATCATGAAATTTCTATTTATGATGAGGGGTGTGACAATGAAGTGATTAAAGGTACACTTACCTTCCACTATAGAACAACTAACGTCATATTTTATTATAGATCCACCCACTATTTCACATCTATAGAATTTTCCAAGATTGTTATGATTCCTCTAAAATAATTATATTTGGAATTAGTAGTGAAAACTCTTAATGTAATTATGATTTTATCTCAAGTATATGATTCATCTTGGGCTGATGTTTATGGGAATATGCTTCCTCCAAATATTGTCATTATTCATTTGTTTGAATTTTATGTCATCTTAGGCATGGATTGGATTTATCTTCATAAATCCCACATAAATTGTCAAGAAAGGGAATTTATTTTTTATATTTAAAACCCTCATATGATTATACATCAATTTGATGATATCCACGAACTTCTTGTGGATATTTCTTTTAGTGTACGGGTCTTAATTTCCATTCAAAAGGGATGTTTATCTCAAATTATTGGGGAGAATATAAACATAGTTGATATGTATATTGTTTAGGATTATGTGGATGTATTTAGAGAATATTTCTCTAGTCTTCCTCCAAAACATGAATTTAATTTCCCAATAGAACTCATACCTGGTTCCACACTAATTTTAAAGACTCCTTATAGAATGACCCTAATTGATTTATAGTAATTGAAGAGGAAACTCCAAGAAAACCTTGATAAGGATTCATTCATCAAAGTATGTCACCTTGGGGAGTAACGGTTCTTTTTGTGAAAAATAAAGATGGATTAATGAGACTCTATATTGATTATTCGGAGTTGAACAAGATCACTATCAAGAACTAGTATCCAATTCCCTGTACAGTTGACTTGTTTGATAAAATACATGGAGATTAATAGTTTTTCAACATTGTCCTTCATCCTGGATATCATCAATTGAGGTGCATGAAAGAGGATATACCAAATAAGTCTTTCCATAAAACGTATGGACACTAAAGATGTATACTAATTCATTTTCTTCCATACTAATTCCCCTGTTATCTTTATGTATTTAATGAATTTAATCTTTAGATATTACCTCTATATGTTTTTTGTAGTATTTATACATGATATTATTATCTATTCAATGATTAAGGAAGAGCATAATGACCACATGATAATTTTTTTGAGGACCCTAAAGAGGGATAATATATATGAAAAACTTTTAAAGTGTGAATTTTTGATGTAAATGATTTCCTTTTTGGGTCATATAATCTCCAACAATGGTATAGGAGTACATTCATCAAAGAAAGAGGATATTTAATGATGGACTAGACCAACCACGGTGATTGAGATCCATAAGTTTCTTGGTTTATTTTGATATTATCAATTTTTTTGTGTAGAATCTATCATGAATATATAATCCTATAACCAAGTTATCTCTAAAGGGTATAAATTTCTTTTGGATAGAGGAATGAGAGGAAATGTTTATGGAACTAAAGATAAAATTTTTCATTGAACCTTTTCTTAAATTACCCTATAGTGGACAAGGGTTTTCAATATATAGAGATGAATCCAAGAATGTATTATGATGTTTTCTTATAAATAATAACATGTTTATAAACTATGCTTCATGATAGTTTAAAATTCATTATCAAAATTTCCCAACTCATGATTTTGATTTAGCAGTAGTAATTTATGAATTAATGATACGGAGGAATTATATTTATGTAGAAAATTGTGATATATATATATTGATCATAAATTTATAAAATATATATTCACACAGAAGAAGTTAAACATGCACCAGATAAGATGCTTAGAGTTTATAAAGGATTATGACTACACAATACATTACCACCATGGGAAAGAAAACAAGGTGTCTAATGATTTGATTTGTAAAGATCATGATATCTTATCCATGATGAGGATATAAAAGATCCAATACTTCTAGATTTATAAAGGATAGATCTAGAAATATTAAAGGAATGGGGAAAATCATATCTTTATCAAATGAATATTAAACCCTCTATCTAGGTAAATATTATGGAGGTGCTGAAGGATGAGGAGGACCTACAAAATAAAGTCGAAAATATTATTTTGTTTTTCTTTGATCATGATGGAATGATATGTTTCAGGAATGATGTATGTATTCCATACATACCATATTTGAAGAGGGAGATATTATAGGAGGCTCATAGTTCTTCATTATCTATTAATCCTATAAGTACAAAGATGTATAAAGTCTTTAAAGAATACTTCACACGGGATAACATGAATAGATATATCACAAAGATTGAATCTTAGTGTTTGGTATGCCAAAATGTTATGTCCTAATGACAAAAGTCTATAGGTATGTTGCATCCATTACCCATACATAATAGAAATTGGAGAACATAATTATGGATTTTCTCATTGGACTGCCCAAAACATCTAAAGGGATTAAAGCTACATGGGTGGTATTCAATCAATATACTAAGTTAGAACACTTCATTGATTTCAAAGAAGATTTATATTTGGATTAGTTTTCCATGATATAAATTATGTAAGTTGTAAGGTTTCATGGAGTACCACATTCTAATATATTAGATTGGTATTTGAGGTTTACCTAAAAGTTTTGGTAAAGCCTTTAGTAAACACCTGATATTGACTCGAGTTTCATCACCACGTATCATCCTTAGATAGATGGTCTATCGAAAAAACAATTCAAACCCTATAAGATATGTTGAGATTTTTTTCTTTATATTTCAAACTATATTGGGATGAACACCTTCATTTAGTTGAGTTTTCTTACAACAATAGATTTAACTCAAGCATTTATATGGAACCGTATGGATCCCTCTGTGGTAATAAATTTAGAGCTCTAACGTGTCGGTATGAGGATGGAGAAAAAAAGCAATTGAGACCTAAGATTGCAGAAGAAATATCAGAGAAGGTTAGTGCCATTTGACAACATATCAAGGAAAAATAAATTCAGAATAAATGTTATGAAGATAATTATTAGGGTGATTTAGAATTTGAAGGAGGTGAAAAGGTGTTTTTATGAATCTCCCCCTCAATGAAATATTTGAGATTTAGGTAAAAAAGGGAATCTAATTCCTTGGTATATTGGTCCCCATGAGATTATTTATCATATTGGGACAGTAGCCTTTCCATTTTAAATTAATCTAAATCACTCTCAAGTCCAGGATGTGTTTTGAGTATCTATCTTAAGAAAGTACATGTCTGTCCCTTCACATGTACTAAACTAAGGGGTCATACCACTGGAGAAGGGTGTTTCTTATGTGGAATAATAAGTTGAAATTTTATACCATTCAAAGAAAGTCCTATGTTACATGAACACTCACCTGGTAAAAGTTTTGTGAAGAAATAACCAGGTAGAGGAAGCCACATGAGAAATTTAGGATAAGATGAAGTGAAAGTATCCTCAATTTTTTTTTACTCAAGGGACAAATTTTGAGGGAGAATTTTATTTTAATGGGGGTGGAATGTAACCCCTCATGTTTTTATGGACCTTTTTTTAATAAGTTAAATTTTTCATTTACATCTTGCATTGAACTATGTCAAAAATTCCTTTCACATGGAGCCAACTTTCCATACATTACACACAACACTGGCTTGGCGTATGATAGATGCAAAACATAGTTGGCTTACGATATACACAACACAGAGTTTCTACAAAACAACTTTTTTTATAATTATTTAAATGCGATAATCATAACCTATCCATTAAACATAGTTATATGAAAATTAAAAAATAATTTTCGAATAATTTTTATAATTGTTTTATATGAATAAAACATGTTTAAAATAAAATATGTGTTTTTTTGGAAGTCTTATGTTTGAAAATACCATTTTCTCGAGTGAATCATTATTAATTTCCTTGTTCGAATAATAATAAAATTAATTTTAGACCAATTTATCAATTTAATTTTATAAAAGAAACATAATTCTTAAATTTAGAATGTCCAAATTCTCTAAGGGTGAACATTTTGGGATTTTTCTAACAAACATTGTTTTTGGTTGAATAGTGAAAATACTGGATTTTAATTCAAAAATTATTTTGAATGAAATTTTTTATAAGGTTATATTATATTTTAAATTAGTTTAAAGGTTTAATCATATAATATTTTTAATAATTAATCTAATTTTGGTCATTGGAACCAATTTCATATTGCAATTGGATATAAAAACATATGAAACTAACAAACATTTTTACTCTCAAAACACACATTGTCGACCCAACTTTGGGATTAATTTTAAATTTATTTCTCATAGTTATGTGATTTTAATTTTTCAAAATGGATTCCCTATTTTGAATTAGAATAATTTATAATGTCTAAAAATTTCAACCTTTTTTGACCAACTATATTTGTGAAGTTGATTAATATTAATTACATCAGTTTAAAGAAAAATTAGTTTAATGAAGCACTAAAAGTTAAATATAATATCCAAAAAAGTCCTAGAAAATTTTCCAAAACCCATATTATGTCTATTATTCAAACATTATCCTCCCATTCCTAAGTTTCCTTGGTTTGGTATGACATTTTTTGGTAAAAATATGGGTATACCTAACTTATTTAAAAAAATTTCAAGTGTGTCCTTTCCCTTACCAATAAAAGGAAATCATCTATAACCACATACTCACACCTATCAAGAACATTAAATTACCAAAAATCTGATAAAAGAAGATCCCAAACTCTCTTTTCCCCCTTATAATCCTTCCATTTTTCCGAAGTCTACTCAAGGAAGCCTTTCGTAACAAACAAAAAAGAGTTACCCAATTAAGAGGTAACATCTTCTCTCAAGCTCCTTTCCATTATTTTCCTTTTCCACCCCTCCACTCTCTTTATTCCACTATTATATGAAAAAAATCTATCATCTATATACTAGTATGTATTTATTCTATGGTTTATTCATAAACTTTCAAACACCTATATTAAATGGATATCAAACATACTGTTTACGTATACAATGAATGACCACCTCACTAAACGATGATTATTAATTTCTCCTTTAACGACTCTCATGGTTGAGGTTATTATGGAAACTATATATATATATATATATATTTCATATATTATATTTTTTTATTGTTTATGTTTTTTTACTTTTGACGACCCAATGTTTTACCAATGGAAAATACCTTCTTATAATTATGTCATATAATAACATGAAGTCACAATACTATGAACTAAAAAGTACTATGTGACCTATAAACATAAGTTTTTCACTTATGTGTTTTGAATTTTGAATGGCGGCCATCTACATTTGTGATCAGTAAGTTATTTGGAGTCTGATAAGACAAATTTATTTTTTGAGGAATAGTAACATACCCGTATGAATTCTAACATACAATTATGAATAGTAATGAATAGTAATGAATAGAAAATAATCCAGAAAATAGAAACTTCACCCATGAATGTATAAATTCAATTTATACCTCCTAAAAGTGATAAAACAACCATAGTATAAGAATTGGTGTTTTTGTATGTCAAAAATATTTTATTTAAAATTTTATGATTAATTTAATAATTTAAAATGGAAATGTATTTATATAAAATGTAATAATAAATTATTAATTTACTTTATTATGGTTATAATATAATTTTAAAGGACCTTGATTAACTTTTATTCTACACATTGAAAAATGGTTAGGGTAAATTTATGGGATTTTTGTAAAATACTTGGTTTTTTCATGAATTGTAAATATAGATTTTTTAGTTTTCGGTATGTTTGATGAAATCATATGATGTAATAAATAATAAAAATATTCTGTTCGACTTGTGTACATAAAAATATGATATGAGGTGTCCCAAGTGGCTAATACCCTGGAAAAATATCATGGGCAAGCCCATGGTTTTGAAAAATCTACTAATAAGGTAACTTTTTAAATAAGTAAACAATTCTATCTATTATACTATAAATTCCCACTCTTCCCTTTATTGTATTTCATTACATATCAATCATCCTTTAATAACTAGTTTTTTTTGCCTCCCTAGGAGTCCTCCCAAGGTTTCCTCAAGCACCCAATATCCCAACCTTCAAGTTTTTGGAGTAACTCTACAAGGTAAGGGAACCTTTCACTATCCTCTTTTAGTCAACACTTATTTTAGGTCATCTCTTTGAATTTATATTTTCATATGTTGGGGTTTGATTTTATGTGTCCATATTACTGTACTTTTTATTTCTATATTATTAGATATAAATTTTCTCCCATCAATTAATTTAATGAAATTTTATGCGACATCGTTCGGCTGTCGAATATTCATAAGGGTTCTCTCAACTTTTCTTTCATTTTCACGTTCATCTATTTTCTTCTTATTTCCTCACCTCCTTTCATTCAAATGTTGTGATGAACCCAATACCTTAAATGTAAAGGAACTTTTTCATGATAAAGTAATACTTCATCATCTCTCCTTTCACTTTCTTTTATACTAAAATGAAAACACCATCCGAGATGTGCTAATTTACCACATTCAAGGATGATGGGTTTTCAGTTTCCATTATTGTCTTTGATTCTCATTATGAAAACATTTTAATGGTTTAACTATACCATAATATATGTTTTATGTCTCATATATGGTTATGGAATAATTTTTTACCCACGGTTTTTATTTTTAAAACCAAACATGTCCCTTATAGTCAACAACCACAAATTAACCGAAACAGTTATCATTAAATAATTTATATAATAATTCATATCCACTCCCAATAACCAAATGTATTTTTAAAATAATTTATTAATATTATTTTTCACTGATAACCTATGAATTAAATTCTGGATAACCATTTTCATCTTACAAGATTATCTGTTCATAAGTAAACCGGTAATGAATGTTAAGGAAACAAACGAACCAGAACAATAAAATTGAACATCTTAACCCATCCAAAAGGCCAATAATGAAATTAAAAAAGTTATACTAAATAGATTAAATATATATTATGTTTTAGACCTATTAATTAATAAAACTATTTTTTTATACAGATCATTAATAACAAGTGAAGAACACCACCAGACATAAGGTAAGGGATCCTCTCCATTTCACTCTTAATCAAGATGTCCTTTATGATTTTCAATTTTATGTGTAATCCATAATGATGTGGTATGTTTTATCACCTCCCCCATACTTCCCTGATGATGTGTAAGTGATGATTAACCCCTTTTCTCTCTCATCAAGCCTTCTTAGGTATACCTGACACTATGTTGATAATCCGTAACAAATTCTACCTGAACCCCCTTTGTCAATTCGGGATGCCTTATATTTATTTATATCAAAATCGAGTTATCTTATCTATTAATTTTTATATCATAAATTCTGTGTAGTTGTACACAATTCTTTTGTCAATACCCTTTCACCACTCTCTTTTGTGGATATAAATGTTTTTAAATGATTCCCTCCTCAGTACTTTCGGATAAGAAATCCTTTTTTAAGGTAAATTCCCAAATTTTTACCCAATTTAATGTACACTCTATCCCCTGTTTTAATCCACCATTATCATTATAAAATAAATCTTTTTATTATTGAATCCTTCTGGGTTCACTAATCTTTTTATATAAAAGATTTTCTTCTTTTAAATTATAAAGGCTCTATAATGTTTTCCTTAAAACTCCACTAAAATGTTTTAACTATACATTTTATTAAATAATTTTGTTACATGTTGTCACTTATGTTTGAAATAAATTACAATTTTATATGACTATTTTACCTTATGAACGTTCATGTATGTTATAATTCATTTCCCTCATGGAAAATTTTATGATACACCCATTTATTATGCTTTACAACATGATTATGTTGCCCATTTCTTTCCATGGGTACCCTTATGTTTATGAATGGTTGAATATGAATGATTATTTATGTGGAAAGAATATTCATGAAAATTTTTAGATAGTGCACCCAGATAGAGCTCCAATTCATTGGGTAAAGTTAAGTCTCATGATATGCTATGTGAAACGGGATTGGTGATAATCCTTGACCCGTACTACTATGGGAAATGGGATTGGTGGTTAATCTTGACCCGTATTAATATGGGAGAAATGATTGGTGGTTAGACTTAACCCACACTAAAGACATTTTTTATGATTTTTCCACATTTATATGATTCCATGTTTATATGATCCCAGGTTTATATGTTATGATTTCATATACTTCATTTTTTTGCTATCATTATGTCATGCCTCATAACTCACGTGCTTAAGCTTTATTCTTATGTTCATTCCCTTACTGGGCCTTTTATCTCATCCATTTGTTCATGTGTTCCCCAGCGCACTCTATGCATATTTATAGGCTCAAAGGAAGTTAGGATCTTTTTTGGAGATTAGATAATGAAGTGTTTTTTAGCCCTATTTTTATGTTTTTATGTACCTAGTCTTACAAGACATTAGACTTAATTATCATTGGCTTGTACTATGATATATTATTATTCATAAAATCATGTAAGGTTATATGAAAAAGGATAGGGATGCTATAATTGGTATCATAGGATGTTCTATTTATTTTTGGAGATTAGGAATAGAGCACGTTAGTAAGAACCTTAAGAATGAGACAAATTATAATAAAACATCCCTAAATTAGGGTAAGTATAGATTAAGTTGTTTATCAAGAAAATATATCCCTGTCTGGATAAAAATAAGTAGAGGCATCTCTGGAATAGATGTACCTAGAAGTGAGAACTCCGACAAGGAGTTTTGGTCTTGACCTATGGTATCCTTGTACACGACAACATGCCTTGATACACTCTTGGTTTGTGACTCTAGGGGTATATGCTTTGGTAAATTCATAAGCTTTGTATGAACCATTATTAAGGGAACAAAAAGGTTCCCATAAGAATATACAATAGGATATAGATCATGAATAACTTTGATTGAGGCCTATAAACACATAATTTTAGGAGATAAGTTTAATTTGTAAGTTATCCCTTTAATGTCATTGTTTTTCCATTATTTCATACTCATCCCCAAATTTTATTTTATTATAGCTAATGGCTGGTAATAGGATAAATCAGGTTAACAACCGATGTGAAGGGTAATGTGATGACTGCCAAAATGAAATCCCTAGTCAGATGGGAGCTCAAGAAGGGCATATCATAATTATGTCAAACTAATTATCAAAAATCATGATTAACAATTGGTACATGGTTTAATTCACAATGGTGTCCATGAATAGTAAGATGAAATATCATAAAGGTTCACCTGATAAAGGTGACAAGGGAAGGAAGACCCAACTTTCATTGTGCAAAAAGTGTGGAAGGAGGCACCAAGGGGAATGTCAGAAAGGGACACATAGATGTTTTAAGCATGGAAATATTGGGAACAAAGTAGAAAATTTCCATGTCAACATGAATAATGTGATTAATGGAAACAAAGTTCCATATATGGAATCGTACATAGTTCTATGTCATAAATGTGGATAAGTTAGAAATTATCCAACACGATGCTCTATTACAAGGGTAGAGAAGTATGATGAGAAACAACAATCTCCATGATCAAGGTAACACTGAAGTTCCTATGTTATGGTTAATAATGATGAATAAATTACATGTAACCATTAATTCAATGTATTGTATGTCATAATTTATTTTAATTCATGTCCTATTAATATATCTTTCATGTTTTCTATGGACATTGAGCCCCCACATGAAATGATATAATATCATTAGGGAAAAATTATATGAGTATTGTATCGAATGTCGAAGTTCATGGGAATGTTGTTCTTGAAAATATTATAAGTCAAACTTTGGTGTAATATGAGGAAAAATAAAAAAGTGATAGCCTACGCCTCATGGCAGCTGAAAATCCATGAGTAAAACTATCCTACTCTTGATCTAGAGTTGGCGGCTGTGATCATTGCGTTAAAAATCTGGTTCCATTTTCTCTATGGGGAGAAGTGTGAGATATATACTGGCCAAAATAGTCTCAAATATATATTCACAAAAAAAGATCTTAATTTGAGCTAGTGAATATGGATAGGGCTCATCAAGGATTATGAATACTCAATTTACTACCATCCTGGAAAGGCAAATAAGGTGGTGGATTTTCTAAGTAGAAAGGATCATGAATCTTTATCAATGATGAGAATTGAAAAGTATTAGATCTTCTGAGATTTTATGAGGATGGAAATGGGAATCATTAAGGGAAAAACTCCATCAATCTTTTCTCAAATCATTTATCAACCATATCTAATGGAGAAAATAAAGGATGTTCAATGAAGAGATGAGGAAATTCTTAAAAGGTATAACCTATCAGAAATGGGGAATCCTTAAAGTTCATGGTTGATAAAGATGGAGTTGTAATATTTCAAACACGATTATGTGTACCATCTGATCTAGAGATAAAGAAGGAGCTTCTAAATGACGCACATAACTCAACCTTATCTCTCCACCCAGGGAGCACAAAGATGTATTGAGATCTCAGAGAAAACTTTTGGTGGGACAATATGAAAAGGGAGATTGTTGAATATATATCAAAGTGCATGGTATGTCAGAATGTGAAGGATGAGAGGAAAAATTATAAGGGGATTATGTAACCACTACCCACACCAACATGGAAGTGGTAGAACATTACCATAGACTTTTTCACTATACTTCCAAGGAAATCCCGAGGAAAAAATTCTATATGGTTCATTATAGATCATCTTACGAAGACAACTCACTTTATCATGATTTGAGAGGACTTCTCATTAGAACAAATTTCATGGATTTACATCAAAGAAGTGATAAGGATGCATGGGGTACCACAATTTATTGTATCCTATCTTGATCCAAGATTCATCTCGATGTCCTGGAAAAGTCTCTAACATGATCTAAGCACTGAATGAAATTTTAGTATGGCCTATCATATTCAAAATTATTTCTGATATGAGAGGACTATTTAAAAACTAGAAAATATTTTGGTAGAATGTTCTGTGGAATTTAAAGGAGGATGGGAACAACATCTTCTAGTTGTTGAATTCTCCTACAACAATAGTTTCCA
Source organism: Viscum album (assembly GCA_963277665.1). Lineage (NCBI taxonomy): Eukaryota > Viridiplantae > Streptophyta > Magnoliopsida > Santalales > Viscaceae > Viscum > Viscum album. The sequence goes on from OY728165.1 coordinate 283,550,977, forward strand.
CTCGAGCATCTGAATGGCACCATATGAATCCCTTTAGGGGAAAAGGTTCATAACACGAGCGTGTTGGGATGAAGTATGTGAGCGTAAGATGCTAGGACCTAAAATGGTTGATGAAATAGTGGAGAATGTGAAAACCATTCAGGAACATGTCAAGGCATCCCAAAGTAAACAGAAGAGTTATGCCGACAATCATCGATAAGAACTTGATTTCAATGTTGGAGACATGGTATTTCTACGAATATCTCCATGGAATAAGGTCATGAGATTTGGTAAGAAATGAAAACTGATTTCTAGGTATATCGGCCCCCTAGAGATCCATGATCGAGTTGGATCTGTGGCCTATCGACTGACAGTTCCACCTAGCATGTTGAAAGTACATGATGTCTTTCATGTATCCCTCTTAAGGATGTACATTCCAGACCCTTCACATGTACTTTCATCAGAGGTGGTATAGTTAGAGGATGATCTTTCCTATGAGGAGTTTCATTTAAGATCTTGGACCGTAGAAATAAAGTTCTACGTAACAAGACTAATCACCTGGTCAAGGTACTATAGTGGAACCATAAGTAAAAAGATGAAACATGGGAATTGGGGGAAGAAATGAATGAAAAGTACCCGCACCTATTTTTGGACTAGAATTTAAAATGAATTTTCAAGGGAGAAATTTCTTTAGGGGGAATAATGTAACGACCCAATTTTTTACCATTGGAAAATAAATTCTTATAATTATGTCATATAATAACATGAAGTCACAACACAATGAGCTACTAAGTACTATTTGACCTTTAGACATAAGTTTGTCAATTATGTGTTTTGAATTTGGAAAGATGAACATCTAAATTTCTGATAAGTAAGTTATTTGGAGTCTGATAAGACAAATTTATTTTTTTATGAATAGTAACATACCATTAGAAGTAGTAACATACCAATATGAATAGCAATGAAAAGAAAATCGCCCAAAAAATTGAAACTTCACCCATGAATGTATAAATCTAATTTAAAATTTTTAAAAGTGAGAAAATGATCATAATATATGAATTGGTATTTTTTTATGTCAAAAATATTTTATTTACAATTTTATGATTAATTTAATAATTTAAAATGAAATTTTATTTTCATAAAATGTTATAATAAATTGTAATTTTATTGTCTTATGGTTATAAGATAAATATACGGGACCTTGATTAAATTTTGAAGGTATTATAAAATGAGTTATAGTTTTAATGTTATTTTTTTTGAATAAATTATGATTTTATGTAAATATTGAATTAAAAATATATAGAAAATTATTTTTCAAAAAATGGAGTTTATTTTTAAATTCTACATGTTGAAAAATTGGTTAGGGTGATTTTTTTTGGGTTTTTTCTAAAATAATTGAATTTTTTTGTGAATAATGAAAATACAATTATGAGTTTTCAGTATGTTTGATGACATCATATGATGTAATAATTAATAGAACAATTCTGGTTGAATTCTGTATAGTAAAATAAGATATGAGGTGTCCCAAGTGGCTAATAAAATGGGAAAATACCATGGGGAAGCCCATGGTTTTTTAAAAACCACAAATGAGGTGTCTTTTTAAATTAATAAAAAATCATATCTCCTATACTATAAATACCCACTCTTACCTTCATTTTATTTCATTACATATCCATCATCCTTGAAGATCTGGTGGTTTTAAATCCCTATAAGTCCTCCCATGATGTCCTGAATCCCCCAAGATCCCATCATCCATGTTTTAGGAGTAACTTCACAAGGTAAGGGAACCTTTCACTCTCCTTTTTAATCAATAGTTCTTTTATGTAATCTTTTTGAATTTCCATTTTCATATGAGGGGGTTTAATTTTAGGCATCCTTATTACTTTTCTTTTTATATCAATATGATGAGATACCACTTTTCACTCATCAATTCATTTTATGAAATTTTAAGCGACATCGTTAGGCTACTGAATTTTCATAAGGAATCTCTCAACTTTTCTTTCATTTTCAAGTTCATCTCTTTTCTATTTCTTTTCTCACCTCTTTTTATCAAAATGTGGTGATTAAACTAGTACCTTACATATACTATAATTTTATCAAGATACATGAATAATGCTTCCTCATATCTCCTTTCCATTTCTTTTATACTAAAATAAAAACACTATCCAAGATGTACTAATTTACCACATTCAAGGATGATGGGATTTCAGTTTCCATTATCATCTTCGATTGTAGACATGAAACCATTTTCATGGTATAAATGGAAAATAATATATGTTTTATGTCTCATCTATGTTTCTGTAATCCTTTTGTACCCATGGTTTTGACTTGTAAAACAAAACGTGTTCCTTATGGTCAAAAACCGCCAATTATCCCAAAGGGTTATCATTAATTAAATTATATAATAATTCATCTCCACTCTATAATATACCAGGATATGATAGTAAGTTATCTATCTAATGTAATTTAATAGCTTATATTTCACACAACACCAATTTGGCTTGCATTGTACGCAAGATTTTGTTTCTATGAAACAACACATTAGTATTGTAATTAATTATATGATATATTTATTTATCAATTAAATATTGTAATATAAATAGTAAAAAATAAATTTCAAATTTTATTTTCAATTATTTCACCTAAATAAAACACATTTATAATGAAAATTATAAGTTTTCTTAAAATAGTTATATATTTTGAAAAGCTATTTTCTTAAAAGAACTACTTTTTAGATCATTTTGTGAACAATAATTAAATTAATTTTAGACACTCATAAAAATTTAATTTGGTAAAATAGACTTCATTGTTGAATTCATAACATCAAAATTATCTTAGGGTGAGGTTTTGGAATTTTTATGAAAACATTAAATTTTTGATGAATAGTGAAAAATACTACATAGTACATAAAAACTAATTTTTTTTATTTAAATAATTATTTTTAATTAAAAATTTATCTTAAATTAAAAATATAAACATAACACATATATTAGTCCAATTTAAGTCATTTGATCCATTTTATAATAATATTAAAAGTATAATTTTTTTAGACTTTTTAACGCCTTTTACCCAACTTCTAGGCACATTTGCAAATTTGCATAAAACATATTTTCACTACTTTTGTGAATTGAATTTTAAAAATCAAACAAACATAGTTTTCATCAATAAGTAAAATTTTGTCTAAAAGAATGAAAGTAATTTTTGGAGAATAGTAACTTTTGAATTTTATTTACCACGATTAAATGTAAATCGGGTAATTAAAGTTAAAAATTATATTAAATAATATAAAATTACCACAAAAATCCCTATTTATATTTAATAAGTGTTTTTATACCAAAATGAACCTTATTACAAAAATAAGATCTTTTTTTATCCATTTGGGTAAGATTAGGACATTTATTATATTTTATTTAAAGAAGAGTTAAAAGTATTAAATTCAAATTTTAATATCTAACCCATTTTAAATATAAGGTTATACATAAGATAACTTAGATTATAAATATTTATTATAAATATAAAAATATTTAATACATCATATTATTTAATTTATATTTTTTAGACATTAAATAATTAAATTTATTCATGACACAATAATGATGAAGTAATTACCTTATTAATGAAAGATTAAAATAATTTATATTATAAATGTTAAAATAATTGAAAATTGAGTCTTTTTATGACATAAAATAATTTTATATATGAATATGACAAGTTAGGTTTTATTGAATTTTTTGTTTTCTAAGAAATCAAGTTGTTATGACTTTCACAAAAACCAAATACTATATAGTGTCAAAATTGACATAAACATGACTTAAAAAAATACTATTTTATTAAATGATATAATAGTACTAAAAATCTCATATTTGGCCAAATGGCATAGATAATGTTATATATGTCATTAATGAATCAATTTAGGTTCACTTGTCTTTTTATAGTAACTATAATAACCATGTAGTATAAAAATACTAAAAGACATGGTATAAGTTAAACTATTTGACTAAAAGTTAAATAAAAAAGACAAGGTTAATATGGTGACCTAAACTTGTCTAAAACCTATTGGTTGAGAATATTTATACCTATACCCACCATAGACTCGAAATAAATCAATTTTTAGATATTATAAACTGAGTATAAGTTTATAATAAATTAATATTTCAAACATTTCCTAAAGTGCGCCTCGCCTCTATTATAAAAGGGTACTTCCCATTCTCTTAAATTAACACCTAAAAAATCCAATTTTCTTAGAGAAACCCTACTCAAATATCCTCCCAACTACCCTCAATTCAACCTAGAGTCCTTGATTTTATCATAAAGATAACCTAAGGATCCCTTTTGTTCAAATTAAAAGGAAGCACTAGAAGAAGAGGTAATTATTATATCACCTCTTTCAATGTTCTTTTCTTCTTCTACTTCCTATTTCATTGTTGTTACCATACTATAACAATAAACCCAGTAAATTCTACATGATTATATGTTATTATAAATATTATACAACCATATTCATTATTCTATCCATCCTATAAATTACATTGTCACCATGTGTGTGTATGTATGACTTACTGTCTCCACATCGTGGTGTAGATTATCATTAAGCACTACATTATTTGAATGGGTATAATAATGAATATAAATAATTTCAATGATAAATATAACATGGTAATTATTATGTATATATTCTATACCATCCAATTAAACACTGTTTCACTATTTATGGAATAATATTGTCTCTTGTGCATACGTACAGCTTACTGTCTCCATGATGTGATGAGATTCATCTTCAACGATCACCATTCAATAATTTTTATAAATATATAAATATTTTTTAAGTATTAAGTATATGAAATAATAATTCTAATGGAATAATATAATTTTTTATATAAAATTATGTTTTTTACTTACTTCCATACGATATGATAAGAAAACAGAAACAACGTTCATGCGTATGTACGAACTACCTTCTACCTGAATGTTGTTTCCATTTCATATATGTATTTATTATAAATATTTATATTCTAAATATATATGACATATAAATCATGTTTTATTTTCATAATGTATGTAAATAATTATCTAAGTGATACGATCAAGAATAACAAGTTAAAACACCTATGATAAAGAAAGCGATTATTACCTAAAATGGTACTTTAACATGAAAATTAATATTAAATGGGTAGTATAAAGTCATAAATTAATCATATATGATATCATATATATAAATATTATTCTGGTGTAATTTAATAACATACTATGGTCATTATACATGAGGATTAACTTAAGCTCGAAAAAAGGAAAGTACACGATAAGGGTTAATTCTTATATCTCATTATTATCTGATATTGTTTATGTGTAAGTATCTACTGGAACATATTTATCATTCATGTAATTGTTTCATAAAAATGTTTTCAAATGAAATATTTTAATTTTTTGTGAAAGGTAGACAATATAAATATCATCATTTTAATTTTTTAATGATTTATTTTTCTAAATCTTTTTAATTAATTTCATTGTTTTAAAAATGATTTTAAGGATTTATATATATAGACATGATTGTTTTAAAATTTTAATTCGTTTAAAATTTGTAAAATTGGTATGGGAAACTTTGATAAAATATTATCTATTAAATGAATTCATTTATTAATGTGTGACTTTTAAATGATTTCACAAAAAGGGATTTTTCTCTCAAAGAGTTTTACTGATCATTTTCAACTATGTCACCATACTTTACTTGATATTATTATTGATTGAGGTTGATTTATTATAATAAAATCATCCATTTTTTTTACTGAGTTATGATATGATTGACTGTGGATGTGTTATTTTTATAATATTCATGGTTTATGGTTAATGTATTTACATTTCATATTCTAGTTTTAATATGAATGTTTATGTTATGTTTCAACATTTTCATACGAGGAATGCATTGGACTAAGTATGTGATAGGTGGGGCCTACTATAGCCCCTCGATGCATCCGTAGTTCTCATGAGACAAACTAGTATCTTGGAACAAGCCCTTCAAAAAATTTATATTTAGGGTATTGGCACGAGGCCTTGAATTTGTGGTTAAGATGTCCGACAATATGCATTCTATCATTATGAGATAAGTTATTAATGTTACATGTGAATTTTCAACTAGTAGAATATACATGTGAATAAGTAAATGGAATTATTTTATTTATCTTTGTCATATTATTCTAAAGATTATATTTAACGGTATTTTGTTTCAATTTTATACCTTTCCATAAAATTTTATGATTATTTATGATATCTTCCGCTATATTGTTTATCCTTAATGAGTATATAAGCTCACCCATTTTTATGTGTTGTTTTCCTAGGATGCCAAGTAGTGTATTGTGATTTTTATGAAGGTTTAAGGTATGAGAATAATGGAATTATCAAAGGATTAACTATGTTGTATTTTATGTTAGAAATTGTAATGTGAAGTTCATGTATGCAATCTATTTTCTAAGACTGGTAAACTGATTGGTCCTACGGGACATGATTCCTTATAATCATGCCAATGTATTAAAATAATGAACTGACTCTGGGCTTCTGGTGTCAAGGAATTATAGTTGGTATCGAAATAAGTTTATCAATAACCTTGGAAACAATATTTTCAAAAAATCTAATTAAATAACATTACCCTTAGATAGACTTTGAGGATTTTTATAGAAGAATATCCAAAAATTTTGGTAATATTGATATTATGTGGGTTTTCCAAGAAATAAATAATTGTCTGGATACTATAAGTTGATGTGGTTCTAGCACAGATATACCTAAGAGTGAAAACTTCGACAAGGAGTTTCAGGCTTGACCTGAGTTATCCTGGTACACGACAAAGGGCCTTAATGCGCACCTGGTTTGACACTCCCGAGGGATATTCTTAGGATAATTCACATTTTCTATAGAAACCATTATGAATGATTAATGAGTAAATATGTTAGTAAAGATACCATTTTTATGATTATGAGACTAGATGTATTAAAATCGTCAATTAATGATGAGAATTTTTCTAGTTTTTGCGTTATACATTATGATATGATCTAACCTAATGTTTGTCATCATTTAGAAATGGTTCCAAGTCGAAAGACTGAGAACATCCATAATATTCATGATGCAAAGAGTAATAATGATCATATCTTTCATGGTATTAAGCTAAAATTTATAAGGGAAATAGTCTCCCATGTTTCCTCATCATATGAAGAAATAGTATCTTGTGTTAATAAGATAAGTAATGAATTCTTTAAGTCCTATGGATTTGAAGGGAAGCAAGATAAGAATAGGATTCCAGAGAAAAATATAGAAAAAGTGAATAAGGGAAAGAAGTACATTACCACATGTGATAACTATGGAACGAATCGCCCGGTAAATGCTTGAAGGGAATGTGATTTTTTTATAAGTGTGGAGAAAAATGACCCTAAGTACATTATTGCAAGGGTAAGAAAAAGGTTTCAAATGTACAATTATTCATCTGCAAGTAGTTGGGAAACTACACGAATCAATGTCCCAACCATCAAAGTATACCCCAAATGATGTTGTTTGATAATAATCAAGTTATGATACCACCGTAGATGAATAAGAATAATTAGTGTTCTTATTTTTTTATTAATGAATTGTGTAGTTTGAGTATTGTATTAATGATGTAAAAGATATATGAATTATAGAGTATATATGGATTATACTACAGTACTGTTTGATTAAGGATTTGAGATTGTGTGGTACCAAGAAAAGTGACTCAATAACAAGTTAAACATTATGGAAAATACATGGTTGAGGGAAAGTTAAACCTTTTTATGGTCCTGATATTGAGGTACTTATTTTGGAATAAGAGATAATTGATTTGGATAAATTATTTTAGATATTCTTGACTACCTTGGAACTAATTAATTGTTTGTTTAATCCATAATTTTTGGAGTTTAAAAGATTACTGGATATAAAGAGTTTATCTAGTATTCTATAAGGAATATAGGAGAATTAATATATTAAATAAACAAGTAGAATTTTTTCTTGAACCAACCTAGTTAAACATGACAGGTCCTGAATACCAATGTAAACCAATGTGTTTTCATGAAATAATGTGCTAAAAAATATACTTATGACACACCTCTTCATTTATAAAAATATTATTTTGTATATACAAAATCTCCTTAAATAAAAAGAGGGCTCTGATCCCATTTTTTTCTTGAACTAACCTAGTCAAACATGACATGCCCCAAGGAACATCTAGTGAAAAGGCCTTAAGTGTGTTACTGGTCTCCATGATATAGAGAAATGCATGAAGTGTATAACTTATAGTCATAAGGTAATGATTTCACCCTCTATATATACAAAAACAATTAGAAATGTTTTATCAGAAATCTATATGGTGCATCCATAAGGCGAACTGTTAGAAAAAATAATGAAATCATTTTAAAATATATAAAAAACTAAATAATTCATAACTAATATAAATGACCAAATACAAATATGATAATAATCATATAACAAGGTAAAAATAGGTAAAAGTATACAACATACCAAAGAGAAATTGAAATGTTGAAGTGGTCGATACATAAACCATCCAGTATGAACCATTAAACCCAAGAAATCATATGATCATCACCCTATAGAATTAGGAAACCATTTCATACCTATACATCTAATGAATTGTAAAAAGGCGAATGATACACACATTTGAATATATATATATATAAGAACTGTATACACACTGGGGTGTGTATTTAGGGTTTAAGACACAAAAGCCTACAATATTTCGACCAATAAATTATTTTAATCAACTCATGTCATAAACCAATAGGTAAATTATAGAATAAAATACATCTGATGAAAATAATCTTTTATGAATTTATTAAATAAGAAAACAGATATAAACCTCATCACCTTTTTTAAAAAAAATAATGAAGACACTTTTAAATCAAGGTGAGTGGTTGATAAAAATCCTTTCAATAATATTTTTTCAAAATAATTAAGGTACTAACTTTTTTCTTGAATAATAATGATTGGAATCAAATAACATAGATTTAACATTTTATTTTCCAAAATCACTTAACAATTGGATTTAAACCAATGATTAACGGAAACATAAGCCCAAAACACAATGTAGGAATGTATATTGAACACAGTAAATAATAAATATATAAAATGTAAAACTCAAAGATATCATAGTTTGTTATCTATTTAAAGTAATTTAATATCTTATATTTCACGGATCACCGACTTGGATTGTTTTATACACAAGATTGAGTTTATGCGAAACAACACATTAGTATTATAATTATTTAAATCATATATTTGTTAATCAATTAAATACTGAAATATGAATAGTAACAAATAAATTTTAATTGTTATTTATAATTTTTTCACAAAAATAAAACATATTTATAATGAAATGAATAAGTTTTGTTAAAATAGTAATATATTTAGAAAAAACTATTTTCTTAAAAGAACTATTTTTTATATCCTTTTTTGAGCAATAAAAAATTAATTTTAAACACCTAAATACTGAATTTGGTAAAATAGACTTCTTTTTTTGAATTCGGAATATCAAAATTATCTTAGGGTTAATTTTTTTTATTTTTCTAAAAATATTCAATTTTTGATGAGTAGTGAAAAATACCCCATAGTACATAAAAACCGTCTTTTTCATTTAAATAATTTTTTTTAATTAAAATTTATCATAAAGTAATAATAGATACATAATACATATATTATTTCAATTTAATTCATTTGAGTCATTTTATAACAAGATTAGATATATAAAATTTTATTGAACTTTTTAACTTCTTTTACCCACCTTCTAGGAATAATTACAAATTTTCATAAAACGTAATTTTACCGATTCTGTGATTTGAATTTCAAAAATCCGACAAAAAAGATTGTCAGAATTAAGTGAAATGTGGTTCAATAGGAGAAAAATAATTTTTTATGGGAATAGAAACTTTTGAATTTTATTTACCACGATTAAAAGTAAATAGGGTAATTAATGGTAAAAATAATATTATAATAATATAAAAATACCCCAACACATGTTTTAATCCTATTAGATAAGTTTTTTTCGACCAAATTCAACCTTAGGACAAAAATATGATCCTTTTGTATTAACATTGGTTAGATTAGAACATTTATTATATTTTATTTAAAGAAAATTTAAAATTGTTAGATTAAAATTTTAATAACTAAACCATTTTTAATATAGGATTATGCATAAGATGAATTCAACTATAATTATTAATTATAACGATAAAAATATTTCCTACATCATAGTATTTTATCTATAATTTTTAAACGTTAAATAATAGAATTTATTTATGACACAATGATGATGCAGTAATTACATTATTAATTAAATATTAAAACAAATGATATTATAAATAAAAAAATAAATATAAATTGAATATTTTGATTCCATACAAGAATTTTATGGATTAAACTTTTATATTAGGTTTGATTTAATTCCATTTCATCAAAGGAGCCAAGTTTTTACAACTTTAACCAAAATATATTGCTAAATAGTGTCATAATTGACATAAATGAGTTTTTAAATCAAATACTATTTTATTAAATGATATAAAAATCTAAAAAATCTATAGTGTAGTCAAATAAAATGTATAGTGATAAAAATTTCATAAATGATATACTTTGGGTTATCCTGTAATTTTATTGTAATGATATTATCCATGTAGTATAAAAATAAAAGAGGATATCATAAGAGTTAACTTATTTTACAATGTTTTAAATCTAAAAGATAAGGTTAATTTTATGACCCAATCATGTATAAAACCTATTAGTTGAGAATATTTCAACCCATACTCATATTATCCTCTAAATAAATAAATTTTGAGCTATTAGAATCTGAAAATCATTTTATAATAAATTAATATTTCAAAATTTTCCTAAAGTTCCCCTCACTTATCTTATAAAAGGGAACCTCACATTCTCTTTAATTCACACATCCATATCCCTTTGGCTTGGCTAACCCCTACCCAAATCTCCTCCCAAATTCTCTAACTCCATCTTAGAAACCTTACCTTGAGCATAAATCCAACCTAAGGAGCCATTTTTTTCAAATCAAAAGGAAACACCCAAAGAAGAGGTAATTATTTTATCACCACTTTCAAAGATATTTTCTTCTTATACTTCCTCTTTCTTTGTTGTTACCATACTATAATAATATCCCCAGTAGCTTCTACATGATGAGATTATATTATAAATATGGTACAACCATATTCATTATTCTTTCCATCCTTTGAATGATAAAGTCACCATGTGTGTTGTCATGACCCGTCCCCCGGGGCCCGTGCCGTGACTACCCCAAGCTCGCCTTCCATAGGCCAGGGGCTGACAACAAGTACTAAAAGATGCATTCCCTAAAACGGGAAGGATTTTCCTTTATAAACTGTAAACTCATAGAAACCAATCACACATCAAGATATAAGAATATGGAAAACTAAATAGAAAACAGGGTGTGTACAGAATGTAAAGTGCCAGAATACAAGCCCAGCTGAAATGTACAAGTAAAACCAGAAACAACTCTTTCGAATAACCACCATGGATCCTAACTAAAGGGTATGCACAACCATCAAATGGTCATCTCTATGGATCATCTAGTCTAATGACTACCTCCATGAAGCCTCCAGTCTAGGTACCCTTGTCCTTAGTCATCATTTTCCAACTTCTGCACTAGACACAACAAGGTGTGGGCGTAGCCCTTGCATGGGTGAGTATAACAATACTCCGTAGGGACCCCGAGACCCCAGAAGGTCTCTCATAATCCACATAAAGGATAAACCACAAATCATGAAAACAACAGTCAACCCTACTTAGTTATATTTCCATACATATACCTAAGTTATAAAGATATACTCATCACACACAGGAAGGAAGAATACCACATAGGTAGAACCAAGAAGGTAGAATTTCCACACAGGTAACACCACAAAGATATAAGACTCAACTCAAAGTAGATTTTTCAGTGAAGTATAGAAGTATAGATGATTATTCGTGAAGCCAGATCATCTTATTCTATTAGTCGGCACTATTTCTGACCATATAGAGTCTAAACCACACATGATCGATAGGTACTAACCCCCAAAATGACACACACATGATCCGACCCGCCCAGAGTCAATAGGTACTAACCCCCGCAATGACCCACACAAGATCTGACCTACACAGGATCAGTATGCGCTGACCCACACATGATTGCTGAGAACTCACCCACACAGGATCTGACCCACATAGGACAGGTATGCGCTGACCCACATAGGACCACTGAGTGCTGACCCACATAGGGTATGACCCACACATGATCGGTGTTAACTCACACAGGATCGCTCGACACCAACTTCAGTATGATCTGTCTCTAACCTCTACATCACTTCCAACCACAAGATTCCCACTAATAACATGTTTGGATGAAGTACTCCCCAAACCACTGGTCATACCTCAACTGCCATGAAGTTTCAAGTAGAAGTATCCCAAATGTCTGTCACATAATAAGGTACCCAAAGCAACAGATGGAGCATCAATTGTATGCCTGGTCTTTAAGTTATTAGAGTTTCCGTTCTGAGGGCCCGGTTGGATTTGAGTTCAATCAAACCCGGCCGTACACCAATTTTATCCAAGACTCAAGTTGATTATACCTAAACAAATATCTTGATATAAGGATTCTAGTGTTGTAGATGGTTAGTTAAACGAATGCCTGGTTCTCAAGATATATCCACAAAGGCCTATCTGGGTCTAATTGGGCTCGTGTTTTGTCCGACTCGGCCTGGGCCGACACGACCTAGTCCGGGTCTACCTGACCCGGTTTGGGTTCAGCCTCGTTGGCCGGGGCTACAGTGGGTCAGGACCAACCTGCAAAGGGGGCATCTTGCGCTTGGCGCGGTTCGTTGGGGAAGCCCCGCGGTGCAGCCAGAGGTCGGGGGACCGTCGTGGCGGTTCTGCCCTAGCGGATTCCCTAGAGGGTGGCGCCACAGAGGTCACCCGAACAGACAAAGTGCCATTCAGTTTTTGGAAGAGGGACCCACCGAAGCGGGTCCTTATTGGTGCGCCATGGTCGGCCGGTTCTCCGACTGGATGCCGACCGCCCTTTGGCATTCACCGCGGCAGAGCGTCCGCCGCCTCCTACTCCACCAGCAGTGCAGACACGCGCCGCCGCTCCACCACATGGTCGGTTGGCGTGCCGGCCGTGAACCTGCTCTACCACGGCCAATGGGATGCGAACTCCTTTTCATCTAGTGGCTTGGAAGCATTCCACCTTACCTCCACACGGTCTGCCACCCTTATCCTCCGCAGTTCCCCGCATCTCCGTTCTAAGCCCGAAAAATATAACGACCGCATTTTCACGATACTCGGGTCGATGTCTTTATGTCCATATGCCACACTCAACAAAACTTTGTGTTTCCATCGTCATTAAATATTTGGAATTGATGAACGCATGAAGAACGAACAAAGAAAAAAAGATAAAGGGGAAAGGTATATGTGTGGGATGATGGCCATGTAAGTTTGGCTATTGTCAATGTGAATCCAAAATATGAAGAATTATCGAATAAATTCGATCATAATTTAAATTAAATCCCCTACCTTGTTGCTCATTGGAGATAGCACGAGGAAAGAGGTGAAGATGGGGAAGTCGCCGACATTCTTCACTCCCGCAACAAGCTCTAATGTCGGTTCGTCATTCTTGATCTAAAGATCATTCTTCATTTAAGAGGTTCTTCATTTAGAAGATGTTTCTCCAAAGGCTCTCCTTTTCTAGTCCTTTTTCCAACGGGAGGTGAGGCATCAAATTAATAATTTAAGTTAATTAAACCTATTAGTGTTGGCACGTTTAATTGGGGGAATTCTAAGGGTCAACTCACATTAAAGAGGGAGTTCAAGGGTTAGGTGGTCCCCACTACTAAATTCAAATGGGAATATTCCAGCCCAGGTGGTCCCCACCACTAAAATTCAAAATGGGGGTTTTCAATTTCAATAATAAAATAAAGCATGTTTATTTTATTTTCTCCCATGAAATGTCTGAAAACTAATTTCCACCCTCAACCTACTGCAGTCGAGGTGAAGGTCTCCATAATTGAATATAGGAATTTTGAGTTCAATAATGCTCTCAGATTTTAATTCCGAGCACCAGTTCAAATGTTACAAAACACCACTTGCACGTTTACTGAACGTACCTGAAAAAAGTTCAGAAATTCATTCCAGGCACACCAGGCCTCTGAAACACACATCGTAAATTTTCACAGACTCGTATTATTCCCATATAAATAAAATTAAATGGAAAAATTAGGGTCTTTACATTCTCACCACCTTAGGGATTTGCGTCCCCAAAATCCACAACACAAACTAGGGAAACAAGTGGGGGTACTGAGCACGAATACGAGCCTACCGCTCCCATGTGCTCTCTTGGAGGTTCCCGTACTATCAATGAATGCACACCAGAGGTATCGACCTCCCACGAAAGACTCTATACTATCTAAATTCAATCTCTACTGAAACCTCTGAAAATGTCACCCCATCGTCGATGTCCAGCTCGCCCCATTCAATGATGTGCGAAATATCATGTACATATCTTCTCAGCTGAGATATGTGGAAAACGTCGTGCACCCAGTGAAATTGAGGTGGAAGAGCTAAGCGGTAATCCACCTCACCAACTCTGTTAAGGACATAAAAGGGTCCGATGAACATTGGGGATAACTTTCTGCCTCGGCCAAATCACCATAAACCTCGTCGAGGTGAGACCCATATGATGACATGGTCGCCATCCTCAAACTCCAAAGGTCTCCTTATACTGTAAGTATTGGATTCCTGCCTGCTCTGTGTATTCTTCATCCACTCTTGGATGATCTGCACCTTCTTCGTTGTAGCCAGTACTATCTCTAGTCCCACATGTACTAACCCCCCTGGGCCAGTCCAGCACATGGGAGATCTGCAAGGTCACCCATACAACGCCTCAAATTGTGACATACTAATTGCAGAGTGGTAGCTGTTGTTGTGTGTGAACTCCACTAGGGCAAGTGATCCTCCCGGTTGCGGCCAAAATCAAGGACGCAAGCACATAGCATGTCCTTGAGGGTTTGAATGGTTCACTCTGTCTGACCATCTGTCTGAGGATGGAAGGTGGTGCTCAACCGAAGCTGTGTCCAGAATGCCTCCTGCAACCCCTTCCATAGAAAATAAGAGAAATGTGCATCACAATCGGACACAATTGTAGATGAAATTCCATGATGCCTCACAATTTCCTGTACGTAGAGGCATCCCAAGCTCTCTACCGATCCCCTCTCTCTTATAGGTAGGATGTGGTTATACTTGGTGAGTTGGTCAATGATCACCCAGATAGAATCATGACTCTAGGATGTGTGTGGAAGTCTTGTCATGAAGTCCATGGAAATTCCATCCCACTTCCACTCCGGTACCTCTAGTGGATGAACTAAGCCTGCTAGAACCTAATGATCTGCCTTCACTTGCTGATAAGTGATGCACCGTGAGACAAAATCTACCACTTATTTCTTCATTCCCAGCCACCAGTGCTGATGCCGAAGGTCATGGTACATCTTCACCACTCATAGATGTACCACTAGAGGGGAAGTATGGAACTCCCTCACCACTTCCTCCCGTAGAGCCACCAGTACCATAGTATTCCCTCGAAATAGGATGACGTGCTCCCCACCTTCATAAAATCTATCAGGTACCTGTCCTATGGATATCTGAGCATGTCAAGACTTGCAGTCATTGTACCCACGTTGTGCCTCCCTAAATTGTTAATGAAGTGGGGGAGTGACTGTCAGGGACTGAAGATAAGCTTCTCCATCGCGATCCATGTAGGATATCTGGAAAGTGGCTAGCTGCTTCATTTCCTCACTCATCAACTCTATACTAGATCTTCTTCTGAGTGTATCTGCTACAAGGTTTCCCTTCCCAAGAGTGTAGACTATCTCGAAGTCATAGTCCTGGAGGAACTCAAGCCAACACTGCTGTATCAGGTTCAGGTCTTTCTGAGAGAAGATATAACTAAAAATTTTATGATCAGAGTAAATTGTAAAATTTTCTCCCATCATGTAATTTCACCACATCTTCAAGGTGAAGACCACTACTACTAACTCCATGTCATGTGTAGCATAGTTATACTCATGATATCTTAGCTATTGTGAACCATACAAAATCACTACATGCTCCTGTATCATGACACATCCAAGTCCGGTCCCTGAACCGTTGCAGTAGACGACATACCCAACGTCCTCCTCCGGTAGCCTCAAAATGGGGGCACTCGTCAGTCTCTGCCTCAACTCTTGGAAACCCCGCTGGCATCTCTCCTACCACATGAAGGGTTTCCCCTTCATCATTAATGCAGATATAGTTCCATAACTCTTGAAAATTCAAGCTCAAACCTCCGTCCGTAACCGGACAAACCTAGGAAACTCTGCACCTCCGTCACACTTTTTGGTGGCTCCCAATAAAGCACATCCTAAAATCATCGCTGGATCCACCGCTACACCACCATATGAGATAACATGTACCCAAAAGTGAACCTCTCAGATCCAGAACTGGCACATCGAGAGATTACCATAATGCTAGTGCTATCGGAGTGTGTCCAGAACTATCTGCAGATGATAGGAATGCGCTTCCTGTATCACCGAGTATATCAGGATGTCGTCGATTAAGACTACCACAAAGTGATCATGTTATGGCTGGAAGATCCTATTTATGAGTCCCATGAACACTTTTGGGGCGTTGGTCATGCTGAAAGGCTTAACCAAGAACTCATAATGGCTATACTGACATATGAAGGTCGTCCTTTTCACATCCTCATCTCTTACTCTGAGCTGGTGATAGCCTGATCTGAGGTCTATCTTCGAAAACCACCGTTCTCCCTTTAGTTTATCAAAGTGATCATCAATCCTCAAGAGTGGGTACTTATTCTTCATGATCACCTGGTTCAGGTACCGATAGTCCACACAGAGTCTCAAACTCCCATCCGCCTTCTTGGGGAACAAAATCGGGGAAAACATCAGCATACTGGTCTCAAAGCTCTACGGGAGCCATTTGATATGATGGTGTAGATATCGGTGTTGTCCCGGTGTACAAGTCAATTTTAAAGTCCACTCTCTATGAGAAGGTAGACTTAGAACATCATCGGGGAAAACATCAGCATACTGGTCCACCACTATAGGATAGCTCAGACTCTCTACATCAACCATTCTGAGGGTGAGGCTAACCAACTGATGTGTGATCGGCTGCACCCTCCTTTTGGTAAGTCCATCATGTGCTTCAAAGGTTCTCTTCTAACGGGTTAAGGAAAAACTGGTCCTATCCGTGCGGACACACTTCACTTTACGCCTAATACATTCAATATGAGTATGGACTATGGATAACCATTCCATACCCAAGATAATGTCGTAAGGCCTCGGCCCCGCTACTATACGATCCCAACCAAAGATCTCACCTCATAGAGTAAGCTCACACTACTATCACCAGTGTGTAATCGTTGAATCTGATCTCGTAGGAGTATCTATCCATAAGGATCGAGCCAACTGCTCCACCAGAATCTCCAAGATCCGAATGAGGGTCGTGGTAATGATAGATTGGCTGAAACCTTTTTCTATAAGTACTAAAGCTAGAGTGGAGTAGACACATATCATACCTCGTATCATCTTTGAAGCACCATGGTCACATGTATCATCTGGCTGGAGCTGAGTTCATCAATGCCCACCTGCTCCCTGTGGTCAGGGTAGACCACCTGGAGGTGGTAGTGGTAGAACCTCAAATCGCCTCCCACTGCCTGTTGCATGTCTTGCTCCTCTACCACATCCGCCACATGCCTGCAGACCTCCTTGATCGAATATTCACCTCTGTCCCGGAGGTCCTTCGACCATATGTTGGTCATCTATATGGAGGGTCGGCATTCGCAAGCCATGTGACCGTGCCCACCGCATGAATAACACTTCTTGTTCTTCTACAGCCCTGCTCTATCTTGTAATCCTTGCAAAACTGACCCTGTATCCTGTAGTCGTCCTCCTGTAGGTCTGGCCCTTTTTGACCTTTGTGTCATGTGTCTGCTGCTGGCTACCAATGACTCTGCTATGTGTCTTCTGGTGGTGGTTCTCGCTACCGGTGACTGCTTAGATAGGAATATATCCACTAAGAGTGCTCTCTATAACACCCCAGCCTATGTCGGGATGCTAAGAGAAACCATCGAAGATCTAATCTCACGTCTGACCCACTGCTCGAAGGTCCGGACCCTGAAGAAAGGGTCCTGCACCATATCAGTAGAGTCGCATGAGGGGTTAGTGAACCTTACTGAATTCTGAGCCACAGTCATGCTACCCTACTGTAAGTGGATAAGCTCTTGTATATGCACAGAGCGTAAGGTCACTGGGACAAACTCTACCCTAAAAAGGCTCTTTATGTCCACCCAGATGAGAGTCACCTCTTTGTGTACCTTGATATCAAGCTCCACCATCTTCCCACTGCTTCCTGAAGAAGACTGGTGGCAAGGATCAACATGAGATCAGCTGGTGTCCCTACCAGTCGAAAAACACTAACCATAGCCTCCTGCCAGTCCTCAACCGCCTCTGGATCTATCTCACCCCAGAACCTTGGTGGCCTATGGTGCTAGAACTCGTGCAACATGCTCAAGCAGTATACACCCTTTACTGCTGGGGATGGTGGCATCGGCGGCCCAACAGGTTGTGGTGTTGCTGGTACACCACCCGATGGTACAACTACCATAAGGGGGCCATACACTGAAGCCTCATCACTCGGTGGGATGTCATCATGTACTCTACCTGGAACCCTGGCTAGCTTTCTACATGGATGCATCCTGGAAATAAACAAGTGCTCCACATTCATTAAGTTTATACATGGTGAGCTGACTCAAAGAGATCAGAAAGAAAATTTTTCAAAAACACATATGCAATTAGTGTTTTCATGAACTGAGTCAGAAATCAGAAGTCAGGGTCCTGGTGTACGGATACGTCAGCCATCGCACAAACATTGGATTCGCCAAATCGATAACCACACTCATAACACTTAATACTATTGTTGATTAAAAGATCAGAGTCTAAGTTCTTCGGTAGAACTGAATTCTTCTGATACCAATTTGTCATGACCCATCCCCCAGGGCCCATGCCGTGACTACCCCAAGATCGCCTTCCATAGGCCAGGGGCTGATGACAAGCACCAAAAGGCGTATTCCCTAAAGTGGGAAGGATGTTTCTTTTTAAACCGTAAACTTTTAGAAACCAAGCACACATAAAGATTCAAGAACAAGGTAAACTAAATAGAAAATAGGATGTGTATATAAAGTAAATGGGATAGAATAGAATCCCAATGGAAAAGTACAAGTCAAATTGGAATGTACAAGTAAAACTGGAAATAACTCCTATGAACACCCACCAAGGATCCTACCTAAAGGGTAGGTACAACTCTCGAACGGTCGTCTCTACGGATCATATCATCTAATGAATAGCTCTGAGAAGCCTCTAATTGAGGTACCCTCATCCTCAGTCAACATTGTCCATTGTCTGCACCAGACACAATAAGGTGTGGGTGTAGCCCATGCAGGGGTGAATATAACAATACTCAGTAGGGACCTCGAGAACCCCGGAGGTCTCTCAGATCCACAAATCATGAAAACAGCAGTCAACCATACCTAGGTATATTCCCATACATATACCTAAGTTATCAAGATATACTCATCTTACATAGGAGGGAAGAATTCCACAAAGGCAACACCATGAAGGTAGAATTACCACACAGTTAAAACCCTGAAGATATAAGACTCACCTCACACTAGGTTTCTTGGTGATGTATAAAAGTAAAGATGATCAGTCGTGAAGCTTGATCATCTTATTCTGTCAAGAGGCACTTTTTCTGACCATACGGAGTCTGACCCATATAGGATTGATAGGTACTAACCCCCGCAATGACCCACACAAGACCCGACCCGCCGAGAGTCGATAAGTACTAACCCTGGAAATGACCCACAATGGATCTGACCCATACAAGATCGATATGTGTTGACCCATAAATGATCGATGAGCACTGACCCACACAAGATCTGACCCACACAGGATCGGTGCTGACCCACACAGGATCGCTCGGTACTAACCTTCGTATGATCTCCCTCCAACCTCCGCCTCACTGCCAGCCACATGATTCCAACTAATACAACATTTGGGTGAACCACTACTCCAAATACTGGTCTTACCTCAACCACCATGATGTTTCTTGAAGAAGTATCACAAAGGTCCTTCACATTATAAAGGACCCAACACAACAGACGGCGCATCCATTAGATGCCCGATCTGTATGTTATTAGCGTTTCCATTCTGAGGGCCTGGCTGAATTCGGGTTCGATCCAAACCGTCCGTACTAGAAAATTATCCAAAACTCAAGTGTACTATAGGAAAAGGACCATCTCAATCCAAGGATTCTGGTGCCGCAGAAGGTTTTTCAAACAGACACTAGATTCTCAAGATATGGTCACAAAGGCATATCTGGGTCTAATTGGGCCTGAGTATGGTCCGACCCGGCCCGACCCGGTCTGGGCCACCTAACCCAGTATGAGTCTGGCCCGGTTGGCCTAGGCCATGACGGGTCTGGCCTGCTAGACCAGGGGCCGGCCCGGTCTGCGCTGGGTGCGGCATGGTGGCGCAGCCAACTAGGGCAGCCCACGGTCAGGTGGACCACCGTGGTAGTTCCGTACTAGATGATGCCTGAAAGGGAGGCGCCTCCCAGGTCACCCAAACGGCCAAAAGGCTATTCTGTTTTTAGAATCAGGACCATCCAGAGTGGGTCCTACTCGGTGCAACACAAACAGTCGGTTCTTTGGACGGTCCTCCACCTCGCAGCGATGCGAAGGCACCACTTTCTTCCACGGTCGGCCGAGTGATGGCTGCCCGTCAGTCGATGGGTCGTGGTGTCCTGCTCATCCAGCGGCGCGGACGCACACCTCCCTACCTCCATGCGGTCGGCCGGGGTGTCGTCCACCCACCTATTTTGTGGTTCACTACATCTCTTTTCTATGCCTGAAAAATATATTCACCGCATATTCATGATCCTCGGGTCGAGTGCTCTGTGTCCATACGCCGCACTCAACAAAACTTTTTGTTTCTTGTGTCATTAAATATTTCGCGTTGATGAACGCAAGAAGAACGTACGATTAACAAAAGATAAAGGGGAAATGTATATGTGTAAGACAATGGCCTTGTTAGTTTTTCCATCATCATTTTGAATCCAGAATATGAATAATTATCAAATAAATTCAATCATAATTAAAATTAAATCCCCTACCTTGTTGTTCGTTGCAGACAGCATGAGGAAGGAGATGAAAATGATAAATTCACTGATGTCAATCGCTCCCACAACAAGCTCAAAAGTCAGTTCCTCATTCTTGATCCAAAGAGTGTTTTTAGTTGGAGCAGTTCTTCGTTTGGAGGATGTTTCTCTAAAGGCTCTCCTTTTCCAATCATTTTTCCCATGAGAGGTGAGATTCCAAATTAATAAGTTAAGTTAATTAAAATAGTTAATGTTGGCACATTTAATTAAGGGAATTTTAAGGGTTAAATCACATTAAATTGGGAGTTCAAGGGTTAGGTGGTCCCCGACACTAAATTCAAATGGGTGGTTTTAAGCTCTGGTGGTACCGACCACCAAAATTCAAAATGGGAGGTTTCAATTTCTAAAATAGAATAAAGCATGTTTATTTTATTTTCTCCCCTGAAAAGTCCGAAAACTAATATCCACCCTCGACCTACTATGGTCGAGGTGAAGGTCTATTTAAAAGAATATCGGCACTGCGAGTTCAATGGTGACCTCAGATTTCAATTCTGAGCACCGGTTCGAAAGATACAAAATGCCGCTCATGCGTTTACTGAACGAACCCGAAAAAAGCTCAGAAATTTATTCCAGGAACACCGGGCCTCAAAATCACACAAATTAAATTTTCAAGGACTGTAATATTCCTATATAATAAATAAATTACATGAAAGTATTTGGGTCTTTACACGTACGTATGTACGGCTTATAGTCTCCACGTCATGTTGTAGTTTGTTATTCAACACTAAATTATTTTGATGAGCATAATAATGAGTATAGATAATGTAAATAATGAATATAACAAGGTAATGATTCTTTATATATAATATTCCACTCAATTAAACACTGTTTCACCATTAATAGAATGATATTATCGCTCGTTCATACGTATGAAATACCTTCTCCACAATGTGATGAGATTCATCTTCAATTATAACCATTCAAGAATTTTTATAAAAATATATATTGAATAATTATGAGGTTTATGAAATAATATTTACACAGTAATAATATAAATTTATATAGATAAATATATGTCATTTACTTACTTCCATACTGTACGATAAGAAAACAGAAACGACGTTTATGCGTACATACGGACTACCGTCTCCATGAACGGTGTTTCCATTTCATATATGTATCTATTATACATATTTATATTATGAATATAAATTATATATAAATAATGTTTTATATTCATGAGGTATGTAAATCATGATCTAAGTGATACAATCAAGAATAACAAGTTAAAACATGTACGATAAAGAAAGCAATTATTACCCGAAATGTTACTTTAAATGGAAATTATTATTAAATGGTTAGAATAAAGTCATAAATGAATCATATATGATATCATCAATATTAATATTATTCTGGTATAAATTAATAACATACTATGGTCATTATACATGTGGTTAAATGTACACTTGACTAAAAGAAAGTACAAGGTAGGGGTTAATTCTTCAATCTCATTATTATCGAAGATTGGTTATGTGTAAGTATTTGCAGAGATATAGTTATCATAAATGTAAATGTTTCATAAGAATGTTTTCAAAATGAATATATTACATTTTTTTGTAAGGGATGCTTTAGAAAGATCATCATTTTCAATGTTTTATTGTTTTATTTTCTAAATATTTTTAATTAATGTCCATGTTTTCAAAATGATTTTAAGGATTTATTTATATGGACATGATTTTTATAAAATGTTAATTACATTAAAATGTTTCAAAGTGTTATGGGACACTTTTATTCAATAATCTATTTTAGATGACTTCCTTTATAAATGTGCAGTTTTGAAATGATTTCACAAAAAAAGACATTTCTCTCAAAGAGTTTTACTCATCATTTTCAACTATGTCAACATCATTTACATGATATTATTCTTGATTGAGGTGGATTTGTTATAATAAAATCTTCCATATTTTATTGAATGAGATATGATATGTTTGAATATGGATGTGATATTTTTAAACCATTCATGGTTTATGGTTAAATTATTGAAATTTCGTATTATAATTTTAATACGAATGTTTATGTTATGTTTCAACATTTTCATATGAGGAATGCATTGGACTTAGTATGTGATGAGCATGGACCACTATAGACCCTCGATGCATCAGTCGGTCTTATGAGAAAACTAGTGTCTTTTAACAAGGAATTGAAAACATTTATATTTAGGGTCTTGGCACGAGGCCTTGACATTGTGGTAAGATGTCCGACATTATGTATTCCATTATTATCAGAATAGTTATAAATGTTACATGTGATTATTCAACTACAATAATATCAATGTGAATAAGTATATGAAAATATGTGATTTATCTTTTCCATATTATTTTTAAGATGATGTTTAAAGGTCTAGTGTTTCAATTTTATACCTTTTCATAAAAGTTTATGATTATTTAGGATAGCTTCCTCTATATTTTTTATCCTTACCAAGCATTTGAGCTCATCCCATTTGTATATTTTATTTTACCCAGATTCCAAGAAGTGTATTATGATTTATATGCAGGTTTATGCTAGGATAATAATGGAATTATCAAAGGATTATCTATGTTGTATTTTATGTTAGAAATTGTAATGAAAAGTTCTTGTCTGTAATCTATTTTCCAAGACTGACAAACTAATAGGTCCTTTAGGACTTGATTCCTTATAATAATTCCAATGTATTAATATAATGCACCGGATCTGGGATTCAGGGGTTGAGGCATTATAGTTTTTTTATAGGAAGTTTTTCAATAACCTTGGAAACTTGATTTAGATAAACTCTTATTAGGAAACATTACCCAAAGATAGACTTTAAGGATTAGTATATAAGAACATCTAAATATTTGGTAATGTAGATATTATGTTGGTTTTACAGAAAATACATCCCTATCTAGATACAACAAGTGGATGTTGTTCTATCACAGATGTACTAGGTGT
Organism: Viscum album; assembly: GCA_963277665.1. Taxonomy (NCBI): domain Eukaryota; kingdom Viridiplantae; phylum Streptophyta; class Magnoliopsida; order Santalales; family Viscaceae; genus Viscum; species Viscum album. Next base: position 283,575,196 of record OY728165.1, read on the forward strand.
GAAAACTCCAAACAGAAGTTTCGGGCTTGACCTCAGGTATCCTGGTACATGATAATAGGCCTTATTACGCACTTAGTTTGACACTCCCGAGGGATATGGTTAAAATAATTCATATTTTCATTATAAACCATTATGAAGGATATATGAGTAATTATGTTAGTAAAGAAACCATTTTTATGATTATGTGACTAGATGTGTAAAAATATTCAATTAATGTTGATAATTTTTCTAGTTTTTGGATTTTACATTCTGATATGATCTAACCAAGTGTATGTTATCTTTTAGAAATGGATCCTAGTAGTAGGAATAAGAAATAAAGTAATACAGATGATCCAATGAGTAAGAAGGATCATATATTTCATGATATTAAGAAAAAATTTATAAGGGAAATATTCTCCCACGTATTCTCATGATATGAAGAAATAGTATCATCTGTTAATAAGATAAAAAATGAATTCTATAAGTCCTATGGATTTGAAGGGAAGTCATAGAGGAAGAGTATCTCAAAAAAAGATGGATAAAGGTAATAAGAGAAAAAATGATTTTCCCACTTGTGATAATGGTGGAAGGAATCACCTTGGTAAATGCTAGAAGAGAATGGTAGTTTTTTATAAGTGTGGAGTAAAAGGACCCCAAGTACGTGATTTCAAGGGTAATTTATTTTCAAATGTACAATGCTTCTTCTAAAAGGATTTGAGAAACTACGTGAATCAATGTCCCAATCATCAGAGTATACCCCAAATGACACTATTGGATAATAATCAATTTTTGATACTACCATAGATTAAGATGAATAAATAGTGTTATTATATTTTTATTAAAGAATTTTGTCATTTGAGTATTATATTAATGATGTAAATTTTATAGTAAATATAGAGTATATAAGGAATATAATACAGAACTATTTCATTAAGGATTTGAGATTTTGTGCTACTAAGAAAAGTGACTAAATAGCAGGTTAAAGCTTTCAGAAAATATAAATTTGAGAGAAAGGTAGACCTTAAAATAGTGCTGAGGATGAGGTAATGATTTTGTAATAAGAGATAATTTATTTGGATAATGTATATTTGATATTATTTACTACCTTGGAACTAATTAATGGTTTGTTTTTCCATCATTGTTGGAGATTAAATCACTTTTGGATTTAATTAGTATATCCAATATTCTATGTTTTATAGAAGGAATATGGAAGTACATACCTATTTGAATAAGGTTTTATTGTAATTCAGGTTGTTACCATGTTTTAATAGAATACATGATGAAAGGTATTTACATATTTTTATGTGATGAATGATATATTCATTATGTTATGCTGACCTTCCTTATAAATTTTTGGACTATGAGTTTGGAAAAGAGTATTTTGGATAATTCTAAAGTTTGAAATTGAGTAAGTTGAACACTTGATATTTGTTTGATGTTAAAGTATGATTTATTGGATACTTTTACCTAGCCTTTTGTTTTTTAGTAAACATTTAGAGGATTAAAAGAATTCTTATAGACCTTATGATTTATCAAATGTGCTTCAGGCATATAAAAATCATTTTTGAACATTCATTTCATACTATAGGGGATGAAGTGAAAATAGATCGAAGCACAACCAAATGATGGGAATATGATTATGACATGTACTGAAATCAAGTATATTTTATTAAGTTCTTATCTTGATAGTAAATTAATCCCTCCTCTTAAAAAAATTATCTTAAAAAATTTAGTTTTCCTAATACCGTATTTTTTTATGAAACAATGATATTTTAAATAATCCATGATTTATGTCTTTGAGGCCCACAATTTTTCATTTATTGTTCACTTTTTTTTGTGATTGATGACCTCAATCACTACATATAAATATTTACGTTTTCCTCCAATTATGTGTCTCTAATTTCCAACAATGTACTCCTATTTAAAATCCAAATTTAGTGGGGACTTTTTCATTTTCATATCCCTCTTATTAAGAATAAATTTTATTAACCTTATTTCTGATGTGGGTTTTCCATAAATGTATTTTCTATTTCAATCCTTTTATTTTTGAAAAAAATTTAAAATTTCGAGGATTCAATTTATTGAAGGAGGGAAGAATGTAACACCCCAATATTTCATATTAAATTATCTCTTTAAAGTAATTTAATATCTTATATTTCACGCAAAACTGACTTGTCTTGTGTTATATGCAAGATTGAGTTTTTGCGAAACAACACATTAGTATTATAATTATTTAAAAGATATATTTTTTTACCAATTCAATATTGAAATATGAATAGTAAAAAATAAATTTTAAATGTTATTTAAAACTTTTTCACATAAATAAAACATATTTATAATGAAATACATAAGTTTTGTTAAAATAAGTATATATTTAGAAATACAATTTTCTTAAAAGAAGTAGTTTTTATGTCTTTTTGTGAACAATAATAAATTTACTTTCAGACACTAATAAAAATTAAATTTGGTAAAATAGAATTCATTTTTGAATTTGAAATATCAAAATTATCTTAGGATGAATTTTTGGTATTTTTCTAGAATCATTCAATTTTTGAGGAATAGTGAAAAATACTACACACTACATAAAAATCAACTTTTTCATTTAAATAGTTATTTTTAATTAAAATTATTCTTAAAGTAAAAATAGACATATAATACACATAATATGACAATTTAAGTCATTTGAGTCATTTTATAATATTATTAGATATATAAAATTTTGTTGAACTTTTTAACGTCTTTTACCCACCTTCTAGACACATTTACAAATTGGCATAAAACATAATTTTATTGCTTCTATGATTTGAATTTAAAAAATCTGAGAGACATATTTGTGATCAATAAGTAAAATGTGGTTCAATAGGATGAAAATATTTTTTTGGTGAATAGTAACTTTTGAATTTTTTTACCACAATTAAAAGTAAATTGGGTAATTAAAGGTAAAAATAATATTATAATAATATAAAATTACCCCAACACATGTTTTAGTTCTATTGGATAAGTGTTTTCATACCAAAATCAACCTTATGAAAAAAATGATCCTTTTTTATTTGCATGGGTAAGATTCGGACATTTATTATATTTTACTTAAAGAAGAGTTAAAAGTGTTAAATTTAAATTTTAATAACTAAAACCTTATTAATATAGGGTTATACATAAGATAAATTCGACTATAATTATTTATTAGAAATATAAAAATATTTCCTACATCAGGGAATTTTATTCATAATTTCTATACCTTAGATAATTAAATTTATTTTTGATAAAATGATGATGCAGTAATTACCTTATTAATGAAAGATTAAAAAAATGATATTATAAATGTTAATATAATTATAATTTGAAAGTGTTGATTCCATACATGAATTTTATGGATAAAATTGGCTTATTTTTTATGATTTAATTTCTTTGGATCGAAGGAATAATGTTTTTATGACTTTAATAGAAATAAATTACTAAATAGTTTCAAAATTGACATAAATGAGTTTTTAAAACAAATACTATTTTATTAAAGGATATAAAAATCCTAAAAATATATAGTATGGTCAAATAAAATGTATAGTGATAAAAATTTCATTAATTATCCACTTTAGGTTCTCTTTGAATTTTATTGTAATGATATTAACCATGTATTATAAAAATACAAGAGAACATGGTAAGAGTAACTTATTCTACAAAGGGTTAAATCTAAAAGATATGGTTTCATTTATTACCTAAACTTGTCTAAAACCTATTTTTTGAGACTATTTATATCCATCCTAATATTCCTCTATATAAATCAATTTGGAGCTATTAGAAATCAAAAATAATTTTATAATAAATTAATATTCAAGATTTTCCTAAAGCACTCCTCATCTCTCTTATAAAAGGGAACCTAAATTCTCTTTAATTCACATATACATAGCCATTTTTCTTGGTCAAACCCTGAAAAAATATACTCCCAAATTCCCTCAATTTAAATTAGAGGCCTTACCTTGAGAAAAAATCCAACTTAAGGAGACCTTTTTTCAAATCAAAAGAAAACACCCGAAGAAGAGGTAATTATTTTATCAACTCTTTCAATGTTATTTTCTTCTTCTACTTCCCCTTTCTTTGTTGTCAACATACTAAAATAATAACTCAAGTACCTTATACATGATGATATGTTTTTATAAATATGGTATAACCGTATTCATTATTCTATCCATCCTTGGAATGACAAAGTCACTATGCGTGCATACGTACGACTTACTGTCTCCACGTCGTGGTGTAGTTTATTATTCTACACTACATTATTTGGAAGGGTATAATAATGGTTATAATTAATTTAAATAATGAATATAACATGGTAATTATTCTTTATATATAATATATCATACAATTAAATACTATTTCACCATCAATAAAATGATATTGTCACTCGTGCGTATGTGTGTCATACAGTCTCCACTTTGCGATGAGATTTATCTTGAACAATCACCCATCAAGAATTTTTATAAACAAATAAATATATATATATTGATTAATTATGAGGTATATGAAGTAATTTCTCTACTAAAATAATATATATTTATGTATATAAATATATGTCTTTTACATACTTCCATACTATACGCTATGAAAACAGAAACAACGTTGATGCGTACATATAGACTACCATCTCCATGAATGATGTTTTCATTTCATATATATATCTATTATATATATTTATATTCAGAATATATATGATATATAAATCATTTTTTATATTCTGGAAGTTTTAAAATCATGATCTATGTAATATGATCAAGAATAACAAGTTAAAACACGTACGATAAATAAAGTGATTATTAAAAGAAATGTTACTTTAATAAGGAAACTATTATTAAATGGGTAGTATAAAGTCATAAATGAATAATATGTGATATAATAAATATTAATATGGGTCTGTTTTAATTTAATAAAATATTATGTTCATTATACAGGAGGTTAAACTTACCTTTGACTAAAGGAAAGTACAAGGTAAGGGTTAATTCCTCAATCTGATTATAATCCAAGATTGTTTATGTGTAAGTATTTGCTGAGACATATTTACAATAAATGTACATGTTTTATGAATTTTTATTCAAAAGGATTATTTTAAGTATTTTTGGAAGGGAAACTTAAGAAATATCATCCTTTTAAATGTTTTAATGATTTATTTTTCAAAATTATTTTAATTAATGTCCATGTTTTCAAAATGATTTTAAGGATTTATTTATATGGACATGATTGTTTTAAAATATTAATTCCTTTCAAGTGATTCAAAGTGGTATGGGAAACATTGATTAAAAAATCTATTTTAAATTACTTCCTTTATAAATATGTGACAATTAAATAATTTCACAAGAAAAGTATATTTCTCTCATGGAGTTTTATTGATCATTTTCAACTATGTCAACATCCTTTACTAGATATTATTTTTTATTGATATTGATTTATTATAATACAATGTTACATATTTTATTGAATTATTTATGATATGTTTGAGTATGGATGTTTCATTTTTATACCATTAATGGTTTATGATTAAAGTATTGACATTTTGTGTGCTAGTTTTAACATGAATGTCTATGTTATGTTTTAACATTTTCATATGATGAATTCATTGGACTTAGTAAGTGATGAGTGGGGGCTGATATATCCCCTCAATGCATCAGTAGGTATCATGATGAAAAATAGTTTCTTGGAACAAGGCATTGAAAAAATTTATATGTAGGTTCTTAGCATGAGGCCTTGACTTTGTGGTTAAGATTTCCAGAATTATGCATTCTATAATTTTGAGATTAGTTGTTAATGTTACATGTGATTATTCAACTAGTAGAATACCTGTGGGAATAATTAAATGGAAAATTTTGATTTATATTTTCCATGTTATGATGATGTTTATGTTTAAAGGGATTTTGATTCAATTTTACAATATTCAATAAATGTTTATGATTATTTATGATAGATTCTTCAATATTTTTTATCCTTACTGAGCATCTTAGCTCACCCTTTTCTTTTGTTTTATTTTCTCTGGATGCCAAGAAGTGTATTGTAATTTATATGTAGGTTTAATATAAGAGAATAATATAATTTTCAATTGTTTATCTATTTTTTACTTTATGATAGAAATTTTATTGTACAGTTCATATATGTCATCTATTTTTGAAGATTGCTAAACTGATCAGTCCTTCAGGACTTGATTCCTTGTAATCATACCAAGGTATTAAAATAATGCATTAGCTCTAGGCTTCTGGGGTCGAGGCATTACAAACTCTCAATAACCAAATGGATTTTTACAATCATGTAATCTTCTGGTTTTTTCACTAATAACCTATTAATTAAATTATATACAACCATTCTCATCTTACAAGATTATCCATTCATAAGTAAACTGGTAATGAAAGTTAAGGAAACAAACAGAACCGAACAATAAAATTGAACATATTTACCATTCAAAAATACCAAGAATGAACATAAAAAAGGTTATAATAAATCAAATACATATATTTGGGGTTCTTGAATTATTAATTAATAAACCTACTTTTTATTTAGGTTGTTAATAACAAGTGGAGAACACCACCAGACTTAAGGTAAGGGATCCTCTCCATTTCACTATTAATCAAGATGTCCTCTATGCTTTGACATTTTATGTGTAATCCTAAATGACGGTCTATGATTTCTCACCTCCCCCATACTTTCCTCATGATGTATAAGTTATGGGAAACCCATTTTTATCTCATCATTCCCTCTTAGATATACCAAGAACCATACCGATAATCCGTAACAAATTTAACCTGAACCTCCTTTGTTTATTTGGGTTACCTTATATTTATTTATATCAAAAAAGGAGTTATCTTATCTATTTATGTTCATATTCTAAATTCTGTTTAGTTTTAAAAAATACATTTACCAATACCCTTTCATCACTCTTTTTTGGGAATTTACATGTTTCTAAATGATTCCCTCCGTAGTACTTTCTGATAAGAAAACTTGTTTTAAGGGAACTTCCCAAATTCATACCCAATTTCAAGTACAATATATCCATTATTTTATTAAACCATTGTATTTATAAAGTAATTATTTTTATTATCAAATCCTTCTGAGTTCACTTTTGATTTTATATAAAATATTTTCCCCTTTTCTATTATAAAATCTCTATAGTGTTTTCCTTAAAACTGTACTAAAATTTTTTAACTCTAAAGTTTTGCAAATACTTTTGTTACATGTTTTCAGTTATTTTTTACATAAATTACCATTTTATATGCTTATTTTACCTTATCAAAGTCCATGTATGTTCTAATTCCTTGATCTCATGGACACTTTTATGATACACCCATTTATTATGCTTTATGACATGATTGTGTTACTCATTCCTTTCTATGGATACCCTTATGTTTATAAATGGTTGATTATGAATGATTATTTATGTGGAAAGAATATTCATGAAAATTTTGATATGGGTTCTTCAAGATAGAGCTATAATGCATTGGATAAAGTAAAGTCCCATGAGATGATATCTGAAATGGGATTGGCGGTTGGCCTTGACCCGTACTACTATGGAAAACAAGATTGGTGGTTAGCCTTGACCCGTACTACTATGTGAAAAATGATTTTTATTTAGCATTGATTCATAATAAAGACATTTTTTATGATTCTTACACATTTATATGATTCCATGTATATATGATCCTAGGTTTATATGTTATGATTTCATATGCTCCACGTTTTTGATATCATTATGTCATGCCTCCTAACTCATGTGCTTAAGCATCATTCGTATGTTCATTCCATTATAGGGAGTTTTAGCTCATCCCTTTTTCATGTGATCCATAGGTTACCCTATACATATGTAATCTCTCAAAGGATGTTAGGATCATTTTATGGATATTAAATAAATAAGTGTTTTTAGCCCCAAGTTTTAAGTTTTATGTACCTAGTCTTCTAGGAAACTATACTTAACGATCCTTGTCATGTACTTTGACGTATAATTATGATTAAAATAATTAAATGTTATGTGAAAAAGTATATGGATTCTATATTATTACTTTTACAATACATATTTTTTTACATTCAATTTGGGGTAATTACGATAATTTCATTCGACAAAGTGTGGACTACCGCCCCCTCAAAGCGATGCGATTCATAAACACACTACATGGAATGTATTAATAATGGTTTTAGTGAACCTATATGGTATATATAATATTATAATTATAATATTATGATATTATATACCTATATATATATATATATATATATGTAATTTTTAATATGATAAAAAAATGGAAATAACGTTCATGCGTATGTATGGATTACCATCTCCATGAACGATGTATTCCATTTTGAACTACTATATTATATATAATATTTTAAAAAAAATATACTGAATATACCTGATATTTATATCATGATCTATATTCTGTAATCATGATACAATTATAAGGACAAACAATATAAGAAATTAATACACGTGTGAAGAACAAAGAGAATATTACCAGAAGTGGAACCTTAACATAGGATTGGTAACAAGTGGGTAATATAAAGTCACAATAAAACAATATATGGTATTATTTATAAGAATATTATTTTTTAAAATATGTATATCAAACTTATATTTAATATATAATAATATTTTAAAAGTATGAGAAGATTCAAGACACATGGTAAGGGGATTTCATATCACTTTTAATTCCCATGAGATACACGCTATGTCGCCACTCTTTCCTTTTGTGTGGTGTATGTAATTTTAATTATTTTATTATATGTATATTATACCTAAATTTATGGGTACTAATAAATCTATTATAATAACTTTCATTCATGGATATTAACTTCCAAACGTTACAAGATCGGTAAAAATGTTTTGTCTCAATTTTACTTCTTTAAGGATCATGTTTTTCTATACACCTATACCCTTTTTTGAGGTGTACATACTTCCATTTAAATTTTATATCATGAATATCCTACTTTTAATGATATTTTATGCTTCATGTTACTTAAATTACTTATATAGATAGTATGATCCAAAGTTACCAAGTTATAATAATTTATTGAGACAATCTCATCCCTTTTAGAGATTATTTACATTTATTATTCGTTTGATGAAATCTTTCGATCCAACTCTCAGGAATACTCATGAGTTTCCTTATCCTATGTTTAATAAATATATCATCATGTTTTAGTACAAATTTTTCTACTCTTTGGTACTTAAGATAATTTTTTAAGTAAAATCTTACCATATCTCTCCCTTCGGTCAGAATCCTATTTTATTAAAAAACCGTGTTTTAAAAAATTCTTTAAAAAGTGTTTTCAAAAGACCATTGAAGATCATTTTAAATTAAAAATGATTTTAATTTTTTTTAATTTTTTTTTCAAATATTTTTTTATAGGTTTTCAAATATATTTTAAAAGAAAAATTTATTGACAGGGTTTTATGTTATAAAAATCATTTCTCAAAGAAAAAGGATATTTTACTCAAGAAATGTTTTTAAAATACCTTAATTTTTTCCCCAACTAAGATAAGACCCATTGGTGTTATTCATGATTTTATGGGGAGATTATTCAATATTTCCATTCATATTCTTTCTTTGAATAGATTATGTTTTAATGGCATGATGTTTATGAAATCTATTTCTATTTCACACATTATGTGCTTTTGAAACTCCCTTCTTTTAACAAGTTTTATTTATGATGAAATTATTATGAAACATGTCACTTTCCACATGTTAGTATGTGATTAAATATTAATAATACCCATTTCATTTCATTGGTTATGATGTGACTATTTTTGATCTTGTGGAATATGTATTAATGTTTTCATTATTAGATGGGTGAGACCTATATCTCCCTCGAATGCACTGGGTAATGATTTATATCTCAAGATATATTATAATATGGTGTTGGGAATGAACCTTGACTACTAATATGGACATGGGAGTGAACCATGAATACCAATATGGTATAAGGAGTGAAGCCATGGTATTAAGTTGGCCGTACGAGTGAACCAAGACTAAAAAGATGGTATGAGGAGTGAACCCATAATACCAAAATAGTATTGTATGTGATTCCTTATCTAATATGTAAATAATATTATATGCTTATGTGTCTTCCAAAATTCCATGTTTTATTTCTTTTTTATGATTTTATGTCTTATGATCTTCATTTCATTATGTTTCATTTCTTATGAACTTACTCTCTTTATTTCATGATTATTATTATCATCTCTGATTTGAGGGGTATGATTTTATATTTTCATGACCATGTTCTCATACCCATATGATCATTTTTATACTTACATGCCTTCCTTGTTTACCCTTACCGAGAATCTAAGTTCACCCCTTTTTTATGTTTCACTTCTCCCATGTTATAATGATATGTATTATGTTTTAGGTGTCTAAGTAGGGTTCTAGTTAAGAAGAACCAAGTGGAAGATGATTTAACACATTTATGTACTAGTGTTTATGTTTCCATGTTTCTAAAGGCACCATAAAAATTATGGTCTTTAGGTACCTATTTGTATAATGTTTATGTATTATGAAAATGATATGTAATGTTTATGTTTTAAAAAAGAGGGTCTCTATAACTATACCTTCATAAGTAGTCAATTTTATCTAGGTGTTCTTCTTCTTGTTCCTTCAGAGAGGCCATAGAGAAATTCATGGAAACATTTATGCTTTATCATTTCTAGATCCATATGAGTCAGAATTAATTTTTGTTACCATTTATATTATAAATTAATACCTTATTTTTTTCAATTTAATAGAACAACACTCCTTCATATCACCTACAGATTTCAATGACTTAAAAAATTGAGGTAGAGATGATTCATGTTTCCTTAGCATTGACTATGCCAGTTGGAGGTTGAGATTACTGGTACAATGTATGTAGAAAATATTAGATATTTTTGGGAAAACCTACTCTTTAAGAGACCTCCCATGTTTATATATGCATCCATAAGATATCATTCTTCACATGTATTGGTTGTATTTAGTGTAGGATATCATGGATTACTTCAGTTGGAAGGTTGTGTTGAAAAATTCCAATGGAAATCTAGCAGTGTTCATTGGTGAGAGAGACCCTTATATGGGTTGAAGTAATGTTCTTAAATTGTCATATTTTGTGACCAGAATAATGATAAGTTCATTAGAGGATGATCAGTTGGTGTTTCCTAGGTTTATAGATGAATACCCTCATGTCAGTCTAAAGAATGGTGTAGTTATACCCCTAGATAAGAAATTTAGTTTTGAGATTGAGATTGAACTAAACATGTATCATTATTTGATGTCTCTATAGATGCTGGAACCTTCTTATGTTATGATAGTTTTTAGTATAACTTGATGATCTATGGTAGTGAAGTTTTGTTCAACCATTTTTGGAACCTTTGGGTGTATAAGTTTTGTTTTTGAAGAAGTATGATGGAATTTTTCACCTCTATATAAATTATCATCACATGAATTAGGTAAAATTAAAGAAGCACTATCATATTATATATATTTATTATTTATATGATCAGTTTATTTGAGTATTTTCATTTTCAAAGATCAATTATTGGTCAAGATATAATCAAATTCACGTGAAGGATGAAGATATTCAGATATTAATTTTCGGTGTAATAATGGGCATTATTATTTTTTCATGATGATTTTTTGGGTTAGTTAATGCACTATCCATTCTTAAAGGGTTAATGAACACACTATTCAGAGTGTTCTATGATATTTTTAGGGTGGTTTTCATTAAAAACATAGTTGTGTTAGATATGTCAGGGGAGGATAATTTAGAGCATCTTCATGTTTCTTTGGGAGTTATTTATGAAGAAAATATATTCATGAAGCTTTTTAAGTGTCATCTATGGGATCATGAAGTCCATTTATTAGGGAATGTCATGCTCTATAGGGGATTGGTTGTGGATAACTCAATGGTAGAGGTTCTTGTTTCATGGGAAGCCCCCAAGATAATAGCAAAGGTGAGAAGTTTCCTTAGTATTTTGTGCTATTACAAGAGGTTAATATTTGATTTCTGTCATCATGAGAATCATATAATTAGATTCACCAAGAAGGATTGTGCATTAATTTTGAATAAAAAATGTCAGGAAGTTTTTTAGTACCTGACGGATATATTGGTCAGCCCTCTAGTCTTTTTTTCATGAAAAAGAAGTTTCTTTTAAGGTTTTCTGATATTTTTAAGATATTGGTTTAGGATATGTTCTATTAAATCATAGATTTTTTGTTTGTTATGGTTCACATCATTTCATCTCTTGGTTCATAATTATTACTCCAATGATATTGAGTTGGTTGTATTTTTTTCCATGAATTTGTGTTGGAATTACCTCATTGGCGATGTTTTGTAGTTTTCACTAATCATATGATATTGAGGTATGTATGCCCCCAATATGACCTATACTTGAGGTAATGATGGGGGATGGAATTCTTATTGAATTATGACTTCGAGATTATGTACACATTGAGAAAGGAAAATGTTTTAGTTGATGCGCTATGTAGTAATTCACATAGTGATTCCAAGCATGAATCTAAAGATTCTTAGAGAGTTATAGATGATCTCTCAGTGATGCATCTAGATATGAGAGAGGTTGGATTAATATGTTGCCTTTTTTAGATGAAACTGTAGTCATCTTTGGTGTAGTAGGTGCAAGATTCGCAATTTGTGGATTTTGAGGTATAGGTCTGGAGATACAAAGTTGTTTTTAGTGATTCCCATAATGGTTGGTCTAAGGATGAACAACACTGGGTGTTGTTCGATGAGAGTATTTTCATCCCTTATTTGATGTGTGAGAGGGTTCTTAGTGAGTTTCATATACCATCTTTGAAGGTAAATCCCATATAACAAAAGATGTAATGAGATTTTAGTGGATTGGGATGAAGCATGCAGTTTCATAGTTTCCTTCTCAATCTTTGGTTTGTTATATGGGGAATGCCAAGCAATGTATTCCTAGCAGTTTGATCCATCCATTAAATATTCCCAAATATAAGTGAGAATACATATCACTAGAATTTGTTTTCCTTTTTACCTAATGATAGGGGAGGTTATGATGCTATATTTTTTATGGCGAATCACTGCATGAAACCATCCCACTTTAAAGAGAGTAGAGAGTTGATATCAACGAAGGTTTTGTTGAGGAAGTATCTAGAGGAGGTGGTGAGACTCTTCATAGTCCTAATGATTATCATCTTAGATCAAGATTTTCATTTTACCTTTAGGGTTTTAAGAGGCCACCATAATTCATTTGGATCCCACTTATGTCTAAGTAGTACATTTCATGCATATATATATGTTCAAATATAGTGGAATATCCAAACTCATGAAGACATGTTTTATTCTAGTGTCCATAATTTTTGAGGTTTGTGGGTAAGTCACCTTCCCATGGTTGAGTTTAAGTATAAAAATAGTTTTCAATAAAACATTGTTGTGGAACCATGGGGAGATTTATGTGGCCATCTTTTACATTCATCATTTTCCTAGATTGGAGTTATAGAGTAAGCAATTCTTAGACAAGAGATGGTAAAAATTATGGAAGAGATATATAAGCTAATTCATGGAATAATGAACTAATAGAAAGATAATCATAAGTTATATGATGATTATAAGAGGATACTTATAGAGTTTGATTTCATATATCATGTGCTATTTAATGTGACTCTTTTTCATGGGAAGAAAAGGTTTAGTTGCGGGAATAATATTTCTCCCTAGTTTGATGGGACTTTTAAGGTGTTGGCTTGTAATGAAGTCCTGGAATATCTGATATCACTTCCTCCATTGATGATTTGGAAAAATAATGTTTTTCACATGTCACATATCCATTGTTATCTTCTTGATGACTCTCACATCATCTATTTTGGATAAATCTATGTTTAAAATGATGCGAACTATGAGGATCAACATTTGGATATTCAGTACTACATGTATAAGGGGTTTTTTGGGGATGTAATTCATTTTTTTTATTTATGTGGTGAAATGTTAGTGTAGAGGACAGTACCTTGGAATGTGATCCACATATATATTCTCAGTACCTTGAGTTTTTTTATTTATATCTTATCTTTTTGTAACTCTATTTGGGGTTGTTGACCCCTTTTTTGGTTTAAGAGATGATTTTATCTTGATACCTTGTTTTTGGTTACCCAAGTATACATTTAGTGGTATCTCCCTAGAGAAAGATAGTTTAGGAGATAGTTTTTATTTTACATTGTTGTTTTTCTTGTTACTCTGATGAGGTGGTTGAGCTCATATGATATTGAGATCTTTGAGAGGTATATCATGGGGTAGATGTTTGAATAACCCCTTTTTAAATTATGTTCACTTCATGATGGTTTTGAGTTATCTAGGATGAGAATTATTTGGGTGTTATCTGATGTAGGGTCATATATCCAATAATACCTTTCATTGGATGTTTTGAGGGTTTAAAGTAACCTGAGGAGGTTCTAGTTGGTTTAATGGGTGTTTGAGGATTTTTTGGGGAGCCAGTAGAAAAAGTGGCATGGTTATAGCGTGGAAGAAATATTTTTACTATATAAATGGTGGATATGGAATATTTGAATTTGGATATAGTTTAAGCCTACTTGGGAGGGGTGTCTAGTCCATTTTTAAATTGGGTGGTCACTGTGTTGTGGGTTGTAGGTTGAAGGGTGGACCCCGACTTGGTTGTGGGGATCCGACAACGTACTGGTTTGGATTTCACTGTAAACCCTAGATCAATTTTTTTTGTTCTATTTCGGGATCTCAGAGGTTCCTTGATCGATGGTGGTTGTGGAATGTTCCCTTAGGATACACCATAGAATTTCTTGTGTCAAATAGTTTGGCTGCGTGGTCCAAGGTGTTGTATGATGGTATTGAGTTTTGAAGTGGGTATAAAAATACCCCAAGACCCACAATCAATTTATTTTCCACTCCCTCCATTTTCAAAACAAGGATACCTAGAGTGGTTTTTCAAAATATTTAAATCCCCTTTTTATAGGGATTGATCCCCTACTCCTTGGGATCAATATGTGGTTATCCAAGGGGAGTTGTATCACTTTTCCCTAGCAGCTCTCTATTTTGGTTTCAATTTTCCTCTCATTTCTTCATATAATGTTATTTTGGTTGATATCTATTGTTTTTATGGGTTTTATTGTATATTTCTCTTGTTTTTTTGTGAATGATGTCTTCATGAGATCATAGTTCCTCATCGGAGAAAGGATTAGAGATCTGTGTTGTTCGTCTATTCTCATGCGAAGAACATTCATGCCTTTGAGGTAGGGGATTCATTGAATGTTCTATTTATTTATTTTTAATTATGAAGTTATCATATTTTATCCCATTGTATATAAATGTAATTAACCAAAAAAATATTTAACCTGGTTAATAAATAATTGTTCTGTGATAACATATTGATTTTTTATTCCATGTTAATGGTTTTCTTCATGATTTTCTAGATAGTGTACTATCTATTATATACTTTTATAGAACTTTTTATGATATTTTTAGAATTTTACATTCACTGGAATATTTTAATGAACATAAATCTATTAATTTATAATTGGCTGGCTAAAGAATAAAATAAGATACATGTTTAAATGAATCAAGTGCTCTATATAATTTGGTGATAATCAAATTGGTTTAATGAATAGGTTTAGTTCAATGTGATATTCTATGTGATAATGAAATTGATGGATAATGTGAAGAATGATAATTCTTATTGGTAATGGTAATATAAAAATACATGTTAAATTATAATTTTACTTCACCATGTTTTTTAAATATGGAATTAATGTTAAGAGAATATTTAAACATTTTTATAGATCTGTATAGCTGATTCCTAAGGTTTCTCATAGTTGTAACATGTTAATAATTAATCTATTATTCAATTACCTTGGTTTGAAAGGAGGTACTCTACCCTTAAATTACCTTGGACTGCCCTTGTTTTAGGGTAGAGTTAAATGTGGGTATCTGGAAGGGATTGATCTCAAGATTATAAATCAATTGGCTAGTTGGAAAGGGAAAACAATGTCTCAAGCTGGGAGAGTTTTTCTTGTAAATTCTGTCATCACCTCTATGTTTGTTCACTCTTTCTCATTGTATAAATGGATAAGAACTTTGATTAAGGAGTTGAATGGATTTTTTTGCAATTTCATCTGGACTGGCTCTACTACTCACAGGAAAACTGTCACTGTGGATTGGAAGGATTGTATAAAGCTGGTGGAAATGGGAGGGATGGGAGTAAAAAATATAAGGACTTTTAATGATTCTATATTTATGAAATTAATCTGGAAACTTCTAACTGGGGATGAAGCTCTTGAATTCCTGGCTTGTAGATTTGTTCACAAGCTGTGTAATTCTACTTCTGTATACCTGCAGTCCTCTGTTTGGACCTCGATTAGGAATGCATACTCTCAAATTATGACTCAAACGAAGTGGTTGGTCTGTGTCAACTATCAGTTGAATTGCTGGAACATTGCATGGCTATCATCTCCAATCAAAGACTCCATTGACATTCCTCAAAATTGGAGGAATATGTCTATATCTGAATTGCATGGGAATGCTGATGCCGCTGCAATCATTCCAATTAATTTTCATTTGGAAATTTCCAACTATGAATATGTTGATTGTGATGTTCATGTTTGGAAACCTGTGATTAATGGAATATTCTCCAGCCGTGAATTCTACAGAATGTAGTGTAGTACTACAACTGGAATACCTACGTGGATGAAAGGTATTCGAATGCCCTTCATTCTCCCAAATGATATTTTTCTAATGTGGCGAATATGGAAGTAAAGGTTTCTAATTCAGGTATCCCTTCAGTGCATTGGAAATCAAATTTCCTCAGTTTGTTACTTCTGTCTAAATATTGAGGAATCTGCACAACATTTATTCATTGAATGCCCCTTTGCTGCTCGATTATGGGCATATCATCAAGGGACCTTTCATTGCCGTTTCACTTTATGCTCAATTGATTCTTTACTAAACTCGGCTCTCAAAACATAAGGCAGTGAGAAAATGAAAAATCTGCTCACTGCTGCAACTTTTGTTGTGTTCTCTTTTATCTGGCTGTCTCGGAATATGTTGGTGTTTGACAACATGAAGCCCACTTTCAGGGCAGCTGCAATGGCCATACATCAAAGTGTTCGCCTTGCCTCGGTAAACCAAACTGGGAAAATGAATAATGAAATTTCTGAATTTATTTTGTTTAAGTCTCTTGGTGTAAGTGGTAGGTAAAGGAGACCACGTGTGATGAAATACATCTGATGGATTCCACCAATCTCGGATTGGATGATGTTAAATGTTGATGGAGCAGCATCAGGTGCACCGGGTCCAGCTGGTTGTGGTGGAGTCTTCAAGACTTCCCGGGGTTTTTTAAAAGGTTGCTACTTTCACTACATCGGGATTGGGCATGCAATTGAGGCAGAATTATGGGCGATCATAAAATCAATCATGTATGCTATTCGTTATGGATGGCGGAAAATTTGGCTCGAGTTGGATTATTCTGTTTCCGTGCAGATCCTAAAGGACCTTTCTAGGAATGTTCCATGGAGGATGTTATCTCCTTGGATAAAATGTCTTCATCTTGCTGAGAAGATTTGTCTTGAGGTTTCTCATGTCTACAGAGTGGCTAACTAGGTTGTTGATGCTCTCTCCAAAAGGGCTATTATGGAGGTTAGCTCTAGCTGGTCTTTTGTGATTCCCTGTTATTGTAATGCTTTGGTAAATGCTGATAGGGCTGGTACTGTTTTTACAAGGCTTTGTAAGGATCCACCTCTTTGAGTTGTTTGTACTGTTTACACTTTTCTTTATATAATTTTGTTGGGAGCATGTTTACCCTTTCTCTCGGACCTTTTGGCTAATATATGTCCTTAGGTCCCAGAGTTCTTGTTTTATTATAAAGGTTGAATGCCTTATGTTTGGAGTCCCGAAGGATTGTTCATATATAAAGGCTAAATGACTTTTTTAGATCCTTGATTACCCTATTGACTATGTTTTTTCTTAATAACATTTGATATACTATGAGTTGATGATTTTCCAATTGATGTGTTATGATCCTGGGATGGATGATGAGATTTGGGCATGGAGGCCAAGATTATATGGAAGCAGTTTATGCATGTGATAGTGATATGCATCATGAATTTTATTTGGGTAGTGGGAATGAAACCTGATATGATGGAAATAGTTTAATCTTTCATTAACTTTTATTGTGGTAATATTTGTATTCTTTCATATTATGAATTTTTTTAATGGTTGTTGTTCAGGTTTCTTATTTATCTGCATTACTTTCACCATTTATGAAGGTAGTTTTATGTTCTTCACAGCTTCTCAGGATGATATATTACGATATTTTTCTAGACTTCATGTATTATGAAATGATGTTAATAATGAGTATTATGTGTTTAACCCATGGGGTGGGTTCTTTCTAGAGAGAAAATGAGATGTTAATCTAGAAAATTTTAGATTGGTTTCAATTATTCTTGGATTGTATAGACTTGGATTTTATGGATAATAATTATTAATGTAGAATACGGATGATGTTTAATTAATCGTTAATGAGTTAATTAACCTAAAATAAATGACTAAAGGGAATGAAGTAATTTAATGTATCTCTATATGATGTTTCTGTGATTATTGGATATCTAGTCTTAGTAGAGGTAGCTTAGAGTCCAAGTGATTTGAGCTAAAACTGAGTCTCATACTAGGTTATATACATAGTGTGGTTGTGAGAAATATTATATCATGTATATTCTATATTTCATACACTACCCCACCTATTTATGTTAGGTAAACTAACAACCAATGGAAAATGGGAGGGTGTTTTTCTCAACACACTAGTGGGGGTGGATGGATGATTTTCCCCTCTAGCCCCACTCTCTTCGATTGGTAGTTATATGTGCTGGTATTCCCAGAATATATTTTTATGATATATGTGTGTAGAGTTTTGTGATGAATTTGAGTTATTTCACTCAAATTTATCCTAGGATATTGTATCCAAATAATAATAATAGGTATGATGTGTATAACCTATGATGGATTAATGTAACTTACTCTTTATATGGGATGTGATATTTTTAGGTGGAATACCCCATGAATGATACACATCATACTATCTATGGTGGATGTGAGAAACTACCTAGTATGGTGATGTGATGATATGATGCATGAGGTTCAGATTGTGTTAGTTATCCCTATATTCATTAGGTTGACTTATTTTGGAGATATTTGGCTAAGGATGTGAAATGTTGGTGAATTGAAATAAACCAGAAGTAGTGATAATGGGGTACCCTTGATGTTTCATTAATATATTATATGATTCCTAGTATGAAATACTTCGTGAGAGTTATCTGGGGTGAGGCTATGAACATTGTAGACCTGTTTATGTTATAATTTCATTTCACTTTTTTCCACTATGTTTCGTCATTCATTCTTTTTATTCTTCATGATAGTATCTAGGGAGGATCCTACTAAGCATACTCTTATGCTCACCCATGTATATATAATACTTTTTTCATTGAACAAGAGTAGTTGAAGATCTCATTGGATATTAATATATATTATTTTTTCAAGATCCTTTTAGGAATCATGGTCATTGATGAGTTTACCTTTATTGTACTTATAGTCTCCCATTTTTTTTAGTAATTTATGAAATTACATGAATGTAGTTGATATTTATTTTATATATGTGTATTATAAGGTTTTGATAGGTGTATCTATATTATCTTTCTCTTTTGGGTGTTCTCTTGGAGGGTAATTCCTCCAATTGTATTTTTATTATATCCTTGGTGTTAGTCCCCAACCTGGGGCCTACTAGAGGTAGAACATGGGTAGTAACAATCTATTTTATCTCATTGTTGGACCAGGAGGGGTACCCATTAGGGTGGTGGTGGGGGGGTAGTGACATGATCCTTATAATAATCATATTTATCATTACATTCATGTCATCATTATCTTAATTATTATTTTTTGTCATCATATAGTCAATGAAATCAATTAAAAATGACCTCTATATTATATCACATGACATATAGACAATCCCATTTTCATTTCATGTCTGTTTCATCTATATTAGAATTCCACATAATCACTATAATGAAATTTGGTCATGTTTACACATATTCTACATCATTATTACAATAATCCCCAAAGATAATATAAACACTTTTGTCAATATTATATAGTCTAGCATGTTGGTCATGGTTTTCTAATGGACGTACAATTCTTCCCCTAGCTTTCATACAACCACAAATTTCATATACTACCCACCTATAACTATTAACAAGAGAGATATATATTATTCAATATTCATTGTGGTATCATATCATAATACGATAGTATATAGGTTCTCATAAACCACATCATATAATAATACACATTGATAACTTGACAAAAAAAATTATAATATGTCTGGCTCATTATATTTCATTAACAATTATATAGAATCATTATGTGAAAGAAATATATAGTGTATCATAAATTTATAAGTATAGTCATTATATCTATCATAAAATACACAATAATCATTTAGTAACATCCCAACCTAAATTTCCCAAACAATTCCCAGGAGGGGTCAAAAAATGAATCATACTTTCATTCCAATATTCTAAAGGCTTCTAAATAGAATTTAGTCCTAACACATTCATAGGAGAGACCATTCCTTAAAAATAATCCTCAAAGGTTCATTAACCGATCTGTTGAAAATTATTTATGACTTTCATGTATAAAGGGAATCCCCAAACCTATGGAATAATAAATAAAAGGCGACCAAGGGCCTCCACATACATGAATAGAAATAAATAAATAAATATATATATATATAATACATAACAAAGTCAAAATAATAATAATTTTATAATAAGAGCCATATGTAATCAATAATTTCACACTAACTAACACAAATGATGAATAATAATCCAAATAAATAATAGTTCCCACTATCCCAACTCACACAATCAATCATACCAAATCCCCAGCCTTTATAAATAACTAACTAAATAAATATCCCAGTTCTAAAGGATACCTATAACCAGAGGGAAAAAATGAATCTCCACCCACATACATAGAAACCAATCATATGTAACTAGGGAGGGTGACTCCAATGACCTAATAAGGACCCCAATGACTTAACAATACCTTGTGATACAATGATCAATAATATTTTCATGTAACTCATATATTATGGGTGTAATCAAGCTCATGAAACACACCTACCTAGAAACATCATGCAAAATGAAAATAAACATACACATTGAATCATTAGATTTTAATTATATTTCCACATATCAAGATGACTACTACATTGGGAAAGGTATATGAATCTATAAACATATCATAATAAGCACCTAGGGGGAATTTCTACCCTAAAACTATTTGTTGAACAAAAAATCCACATTGATCAGTGTTGCAATGTCTATATGAATGTAACACCAACAACTCAAGGGGACCAATCCCTACCCCATAACCAAAATTTGAAATACATACCCACTTCAATAAGTTCCAGAAGTTTTATAGAATCAGTTTCTACCCATGAGAAATATACCCTTCCCTTGAACATAATTATAACACATAATAAAAAATATATCCAATAAATATTAACTACCCTGGTCGATATCTCAAAAGAAACCATCATACCACCCATGGGTGTCCCACTTTAGAAAATGAAAATATACACCAAGAGGGACCATGTCCTACCCAAGAACCATGAGAAAGATAATATACTAGGGGGCAACATCCCCTACTCAAAACAAGGTATCCATTCTATATTTCCTCTGGATAATATACCACACTCAGTTCTAGGACTATAACACCCTAGGATTTTCTAAAACATTTTTTTTCATATTAATTTAATCTTTTTGATGTTTTGTATTTCACAAAACACTCTTGAGTTATATGAAAGAACCATGTTATTCATGATTTTCATGCAACACCAAGTCTATATTATTCTAAACTCCACACATAAATTCTATTATGGTACTTGTTACACTATTATTGTCTTTTGTTATACAAAATACCTTGTCCCTTCAATAGAATGTGATACACACAAGGCTGCGTTTTACCGAACTACAATATAATGTTAATATTAATATTAAAATGTTATTATAACTATCACATACACATTATAATGGATGATATGAATAATATTGACTAAATTATGAAACTATAGTCCAGAAATTTTTATTAAATTAACACTTTTTTTATTAATTAATTATAAATTAATGTAAGAACTACTTGAAAACAAATAAATTACTTTTCAAAGAAAACTATTTATAAACACCATTTTATCTCAATAAATAAAACAACCCACTATTGATGAATGTTTTTAATTAAATTTATATAATATATATTCAATATTTTTTTGTAACCCATCAAATATATTTTATAGGCATATGATAATAATAAATTCAATTTTATTAATAAAATATGTACTTTTCTAAAATGTAATATTATTAGATTTTAACAGAGAACCAGATTTTAATTTTATTTCTAGAACATTTATAATTTTTTATTTTTCAAAATGAACTTAATTTTTTAAATCAGAATATAAAAATTTACTTTAGGTTACTTGTTTTTATTTTTATGAGAAGTTTCATTTTTTGATGAATACTGAAAAACAATGATTTTTTTTCAAAATTTCTTTTCATATAATTTATTTATATTGTAAAATTATGTTTTATTTTTGGTTTTATAGAATAATTAGATAAATGAAACATCATTAAATAAAATTTAGGTAGTTGAAACAAATTTCACAATGAAATTGGGTATAAAAACATTTCATATGTTTGGACATTTTTACTTTAAAAACTATTATTGTCATCCCGCCTGTAGGATTAATTTTAAATTAATTCATTCCAATAAAGTGTTTATAATTTGAAAAATGGATTACATATTTTTAAGAATAATAATTTCTAATTTATAATATTTTCAACTTATTTTTTTTGAAAAATATTACGGAAAGTGATTAAAATTAATTGTAGCGATTAAGAGAATGATTGGCTTAACAAAGGATAAGCCTTATACTTAAGGCCCACAACGACATGGAAACATGTTAAAAATAAATTGTATTTTTATATTTAGACAATGTACTACCATTTCTATAATTTTGACCATTTTTGTGAAAACTTTAATTTGAAAAAATGTGGGTAGAATTCCATTTTGAAGAATTTACAAGAATACTACTCCTCCTCCACTATAAAAATACACTAACCCCTCCCAATTTTTCATACATCTAAAACCATTTTTATCACAAAAAAATCTTAAAATAATATTTAAAAATTCCAAAAATAATCCTATAATCCTACCTATGTTTTTAATTCTATCCAAGGAATCTATTTGGTGAAAACCAATATGAGTTATCCAAATAAAAGGTAACATCCTTCCTAAAGCTCCTTTTTATTTTCATTATCCACCCATAAATAATTATTATTCCATGATTATATAAAAAGCATATAATAAATATAATGATATTTTTTATTATAAGGTTTACACCTAAATTTAAACACATTTCTGTATAATGGTTAATGAACTTATCATTTGTGTGCACGACGGACTAGCGCCTCGCAAAATTATTTTGTTCATTATTATGTTACCACCTATCATGGGTGGTAATTATGATGGAAACATTGTTTTTATATGATATATATGATATATATGATATATTTATGCTTCTGTAATTAAAATATAAAAAATACCTTTAAGAATCCCATTTATGTGTAAATACGATAACTTCGTTTGTGGACGTGTGAACTACTACCTTCTCAAAGAGATATGATTCATTTACACATTAAATGGAATTTATTATGGATGAGTTTAATGAAATTATATGATATATATATATATATATGAAATAATAACTCTAATAAAATTAAATTATATAAATATATATGGGAATTTTACTTATTATTTTTCAATAAGACAACAAAATGGAAACATTGTTCATGCATAAGTCCATCCTACCGTGTCCCTAAATAATGTATTGAATTAAATATTTAAATATTATATATATTATTATAAATAAATATATATGAAAAATATATGATATTTATACCATGTTTTACATTCTATAAATATGTAAATCATGATCTATGTTTGAGGATCAAGAATAACAAGGAAAATCATATATGAAAAAGAAAGTAGATATTTCCCAAAAATGTAACACTAACATTAAGTTGTTAATGAATGGGTAATATGAAGTCATAACCAAATAGTATATGGTATTAGATATAATAATATATTTCATTGATATATCTATAATAAACTTATAATTATTATATAAGAGTTTTGAATGTGTACATAGAAATTTAGGGCTTAAGGTAAGAGAATTTCATCTCACTTTTTTTCCATGAGCTGCATTCCATATTCACCACTGGATAATTTTTTGTGGTTTATATGATACCCTATGAAATTTCATATAGTTAATTGAATTTATTTATTTATATTAAATTATTTAATTTATTTTATTCATCCTTCGGTATCATAAATCTAATGTTACTCAAGTAGTAAGGGTTTTCTCGTCCCACTTTTATTCCAAGCGGATTAATGCCTTATTTACAACTCGTTTCTTTTGTTTGGTATGTATAATAACCACGAATATATTTTAAATTAATTATACTTAAATTTATGGGTATTTACATATTCA
Organism: Viscum album; assembly: GCA_963277665.1. Lineage (NCBI taxonomy): Eukaryota > Viridiplantae > Streptophyta > Magnoliopsida > Santalales > Viscaceae > Viscum > Viscum album. Next base: position 283,599,761 of record OY728165.1, read on the forward strand.
TTTGATTATCTCTCATTCATGGTGTTTATGTTTCACATGTTTCCAAACCAGTGATGTAATGTTTGTCTCAATTTGCCTTCTTTGAGATACAGGTGATGTAATGCACCTATATTTTTCTTTGGAGTTTATATACTAATATTTGACATGTCATATCATGAATATAATTATTTCATTAAATTTTATACTTTATTTAATGTTATTATCTCATGTGTATTATGAGTCAAAGTTACCAAGGTTTTAATTGTTTATTACTACAATCTCATTGTCTATCAAGATTGTTTAGGAGTATGCTTCCATTGATGAAATAATATGATCCATATCTCAAGAAAACTCTAAAATTTTATTATTATCTTATTTTTAATTATATATTCAGGTATTTTCACCATTTTCCCACCCATTGTAACTTAATATATTAAGAAATTATTTTTATGAAAATGAATCTTTATCTATCTCGTTGGTCAATAATTTGTGTTCCATCAAAACCATGTGTTCTAAAGGGGTTTTTAAAAATGTTTTATTTTTAGAATGTGTTTTAAATGTTTTAAGTATTTGTTTATATGTTTTAAAGGAACAAAAATTCAATATTCTTTTAAATTTTCTTTTATATTATTTGTGATCTATTTGAATGAAAAATGTTTTCAAAGTGTTTTTTCTATTAAAGATAATTTTTTCAAAGAGGAAAATATATTTTTATCAAGAAATTTTTTAAATAATTTTTCATGATTCATTTTAATGTTTTCAATGTTGTTTCAATAAAAAAGGATTTTTAAAATTTTATATGTTATTAAAAGTATTGTTTAAATTGATCTTTCAAAATAATTCTCCATATTAGATGACATACATGGTTATAGTGTATGCTTTACTAGAGATATGATCCAATGAAACTATTAATATTATTTTGTAATATGGTTTATGTTTTTTGGATTGATGTTTATGAAAGATATTTATCTTCAATGGGTTATACCATGATAAACTATTATTTCAACCTACTTATTTTCAGGGGTTATTCTAGTATGAAATGATTATGAAACCTACTTATTTTCAATATGTTATTATATGATTAAATTTTTATAATACCTATTTCAGTTATAGGTTATGATATTATATCTATGAAATACATATATTTTTATGGGTCATGATATGATGAAATATTTATTATTTTGTGGCACATGTCTGTATGTTTTTATTATGTGATGGGTGGGACCTATATCTTCCTCTAATGAATTATGTATTGATTTATATATCATGAGATAGAAATGGATACAATGAGAATTGGAATCAATTCCCCAACAGAGGGATATAATGTAATGTGAAATCGGTTCTGTAATACATGGCTAGAATGAGGAGTAAACTCTATTCAGTAATATAGGGCTGGAATAGAAAGTGAACACGATTTAGTAATACATGGATGGAATAAGGATTGAAATCGGTACAGTAATACATGGATGGAATGAAAGTGAACCAGGTTCTGTAATACAAGGATGGAATGAGGAGTCAATTTAGTTCAATGATATAGGGCTGGAATGGGATGTGAACTCAATTTAGTAATATAGAGCTCAAACGGGATGTGAACCTAGTTTAGAAAAAGACCTTGTCCACTAATATTTTCTTGGGAGAGATCCTTGACTACTAAGATGGTATGGGGAGTCAACTCATTACACTAAGATGACCATGGAATTAATCCTTTACTACAATAGAAATCATTATTATATATTTACATTTTTTCCAAAAATACTATGTATTATTCCTTTTTTATTCTATTTTGAATAATTCTCTTCATTCTCATACAATTCATGTCTTATGAAATGTCAATATTTATTCCACGATTCATGTTTAATTTCTCTAATATAGAGTTTATGATATTTCATTGTTGTGAACATGTTCTATAAACCATATGCTTATGTTTGTGCATATGTATCTCATTTTTTTACACTTATTATGCATCTCATATCACCCCTCTCTTATGTTTCACTTCCCTATGTTTTAATCATAGGTTTTAAGTGGGATTACTAAAGGCGGAGATCTTTAATGGTGACGTTGAATATATTTTACCATGTTAGAAGATTTTTTTTCATGATTCCAAAGACCGTTAACTATTACGTTCATCAAGAATTGTTTTTATAATGTTTTGAATATTCATATAAAATTTTGTAATATCCATGTATGTTAATCCTGGGTCTCTATAGTTGGTATCAAAGGAAATTTTTAATAAAATTTTGGAAACTAGTATGAGAAAAAATTGGTTTTCCGCATGTTCTCCTTAGTACAAGTAATCACCAGAGGATATACATTAATGAAAGGGGTGATCTAAAATCCCCGTAAATTGATAGATAAGAACATGAATCAATATAACATCAGTGATCATAATAATTATCATAATAAAATAATCATGGAATAATAATCATAATCATTATAGGAAACATTAGATCATGGCATATAATGTGACAATGCATAAAAATGAAACATCATGTCTTAGTGGTCAACTACAACACATATTTTTGAACAATGATACCATCATGTTATTTCATGACATATGTGCATAACTATAAAATTATCAATGTGAAAAAATATAGAATAATGTTCACAAATATTACACATTATCTCATCAGATACATCATATTAACCAATGCATTGGAACACTATATAATTATGGGCACACCTATCACATCATAACATATTACTAGTCATGTAATCTACATAGAACATATATCAATCATAGACATATAATCACCCATGGGAAGGAAATGGGTTTCATGATAATTTTATAAAGTATACATTCATGGATAAACCGTATGCTTCCCAAATGAAAAAAGGAATAACATACATGGTATAATATGAAGGATCCAGACATAGTGGAAGTGTGGTGGTTGGGTAGGGCCCAACATTGATTTCTCCATAATCAATGACCAATATGGGATCAATATAATGATGAATTCTATTATCCATATATTAAAATAAATGATTTATACAAAAAGAATAATGTGCCCGACCCAAGAAAGAAAGGTTCTTGAACATCACGTTTATAATTAATTTAATTAATTTCATAAAGAAAAGAAAACTTATATCATCAGTACATTATTAGTTGATGGTGTTGACTATCTGGAATGACCCTTATGGGTTTTATTATTGTGATTGAAATGATTCAAACAAGAATACCTCTAGCAGTGATCCACATGTGCTCTAATGGCCTCTGATCGACAACACTCATTCTATGGATGATAGTGCGGTGAAGTGAGCATCTTGTTTTGATCCTTCTTGATCTAATGTTCATTGATCTTGAAGAACGTCTTGCATTCATGAGAGGGGAGAGGATAGGATTTGAGTGGGAAATTGTTTTAGCTCAACTATTCACAATCCACCGAAAATTTAGTACTTGGGAAAATTGATGTAACCAGTCTATTTATTGACATGGGTCTTTGGATACAATATTTAATTGAATAATAGAAATTTTATACATTCCTATCCTCAGAGAAAACCCATTATCTTAATAATAATATTGCATCATTATTTATGGTGCGCTAACTAGTGAAAAACAGAATTATAAATAAAATTATATGTCACAAAATAATAATAGTGTTATTATTATTTTAAATTGTGACAACTGGTTAAATAATTATTTACCATATTGAAAATAATTATTTTAAAACTAGATCAGCCTTAGTCCACTCAAACTGCTCTTCTATTTATTGAACACCTGAATAAATAAATAAATAATTTATTCTCCTAAATAAATATTTCATTTACACACTAGTAAATAATTATTTATTAAATGTTCAATAAAATAAATAAATATATTTTTTTCACAATTAGGCGAATAAATATATATTTAATTTATGAATTAATTTTACCTTGAATAAAATTATTCCCTGGTCATGAGAATAATATTTATTCCATTAATTAAATTCAAATATAATTTAATCGAGACCACAAGAAACACTTATTGTGTAAACCTCTAGGATTCGTTATCATTAGAAATTGGCAAGCATTCATAAAGTCTAAGAGTACTATCTAGTAATGGGTCAAGGAACCCAAGAGAAAGAACATAAAGTCATAGTGATAAAATTCAATATGATTGCCCACTGTGTAATATAATCCTTTTTTTCTCAATATCTCATGAAGAAGGTATCATGGTAGTGTCATCAACCTATATGCTTGATATGTCATTTTTTGACAACCTGAAATAAACTCTTTGTTACACCATGGACATGGAATTTCTCACAACGATTCTATTTCAATAAATGGGCTGAGATATCAAATTCCATAAATGGATGGGAAAAATCCTTCCTCGACTTATTCATTAATAAAGTGCCTCTTGTGATGCACCCAACCTACCCTACTTCCCACCAACATATGGTGTGACAGTTTTTGTTAGTAAATAAAAGTGCATGATTCATGACATGTTTTAATGATAATATTAAAGTATAAAGACCATTACACACACTCGAATATAGGAATATCCGATGACACCAAAATAAGAGGAATTTTCACTGGCGGGTCTATTCCCATAATCTCTCCTCTTGGAGATTTCCAAGTGATAACTTCATGAGAGGAAGTCTCATCTGCATATGAGTACTTTCACCTGATAGTATTTATATAATGTGTCCCATAAAAGTATGTCATACAAATGCATAACTATATTTAAGAATATTGTTATAGCATATCAAGGTTTTCATCATAGCGTGAAACTTCCTTGACCTTATCAATAAAAAAAAATCTAGGACATTATTATATAATAGTCATGAAGAACAATGAAAAATATGTAATAATATGTTTAATATTTAAATAAATTAAATATCTTTGTAATAAAAGTACAAATAGTTGGTTCTAGGACACTAACTCTAATCAACTCCCACTTGGACTAGAGGAAACTTCCTATAAATTTCAGTCCTCTTGACATCAAATAATGATCACGTTTCCACTAATTCAAGGATTTAGTTAAGGGGTCCTCCATGATATCTTCCATTGAAATAATACACATTATAACTTCATCTCTTTGAGAAAAATACATCAAAGACATGAAACTTCTGATGTATGTACTTAGTATGCTGATGTGGCCTTTTCTTTTTTGTGAGGCCCCCTGCTACAGTATAATCCAAATAGAGTGTGATGGGATCTTTACTATTTGGTAATACATTTAGCTCATGGATGAAGCTTTGCATCCAAACTACTTCTTTAGCTACTTTAGATGTTGCAATATACTCATACTCTGTTATAAAATTTGTTACCACACCCTTCTTTGAGCTGTTCCATATCACAACACCTCCATTAAAAGTTAATATGTATCCTATAAGGGACTTCATTCCATCATGATCAGTTTGGAAACTAGCATCTACATATCCTTTGACGACTAGTTCCTCATCTCCTCCATAAACTAAGAACATATCCTTAATACGCCTCAGATACTTAAGGATAGTCTTGACTGCCATCCAATTGTGGTTACCTGGGTCAGCTTGATATCTTCCTACCACACTCAACGTGTAGTCAACATCTAGCCTAGTACATAACATGGAATACATTACTGACCAATCACTGATGTGTATGGAGTTATTTCCATTCACTCTCTATCCTCATGTGTCTGAGGACAGATTTTCTTGAAATATTGAATTCCATGTGATGCTAGAAACAACCCCATATTTGATTGTTCTATGATGAGTCTATTCTATATCTTTTCAATGTATGTACATTGACTTTTTCCAAACAGTCATTTGGAACTATCATGATGGATCTTTATCCGAATAATATATGTTACCTCTCTCATGTTTTTCATGGAGAATCCTTGATTCAACCATGCCTTAATAGACTATAAGACAGGTATCTCATTCCCAATAAGTAATATTTCATCAACATATACTATAAGGAAGATGATCGAACTCCCTCTAAATCGTTTATAGACACAAGTATCACATTCATTTTTAATAAAACCAAATTCTATTACGGATTCATCAAAATTTATGTTCCATGACATGGATTCTTACATTAATCCATTAAGTTTTCAACTTGTATACCTTATTGGAATCCTTTGGTGTCACAAAACCATCAGGTTGTGTCATGTTGGAATATTTCCAAAGGTTCCCATTAATGAAGGATATTTTGATATCCATTTTCTTTTATCATTGTCATGGGAATCAGTAATTTCCAATAGAATTCCGATGGGTCTCAGTATCGCAACTAATGAGAAGGTTTCATCGTAGTCAATACCATGATGATGTTTAAACCTTTTTGCCATCCTTCATTCCTTATAGGTACTGAATTGTCCATCCATGTCCATTTTCTTCTTGAATTCTCATTTCAACCAACATTATTTACATCAATTGATGGAACTATCAAAATATATACTTGGTTTTGGTATATGAAATCCATTTCAGAAATCATGGATTCTTTCTACTTGGCACCGTCTGTGCCACATACTAGTTCCTCGTAGGTTATAAGATCATTATTATCAACTAATAATGAGTCATCATCCTCAGTAACTAGATAACTATACCATTCTAGTTCTCTAACCTCTCTTGTACTCTTATTCAGTACTTGTGTCTCCAGAACAAATATTTCTTTCAATAGTCTTTGTAGAATCTACTCCTATACCAACTCCTATGTACTTTGAGCCTCGAATTCATCAAAGTATATCTCCCTCCCACTATCTCCTTTAAAGATGTGATCCCTCTCAAGGAATATGGTGTGTCTTTCTACAATAAACTTATTGTATGAGGGTTTGTATAAGTAATATCCCCTTGTTTTTAGGGGTATCCTATAAAGGTGCACTTTGTACCTCAGGGTGAAATTTTGTCACCTGAAGAGGCCTTAAAAAATTCTTCGCTACCCCACACAAGTATGTTCGATAACATGGATTTTCTCCCACTCAAAAACTCATATAAAATACCATTTATTGATTTAGTTTGTACTTGGTTTAGTTTTTCATTGATGTTTGTAATGCATATCTACAAAAGGATAATGGAAGAATCACATGACTCATCATTGATATCACCATATCCAACAATGTGGGGTTCCTCCTTTCACTTACACCATTCCAATGAGGAATGTATGGAGGAGTGAGTTGGGATAAGATCATGAACTCTCGTAAGTAATCAATGTAGTATTTATTAAAAAAATCTCCACCTCGGTCTAAGCAGAGTTTATTTATCTTCTTACAAAGCTAGTTCTCAACTTCATTATTGTATTATTTGAACATATCAAAAGAATATGACTTATAACTAATTAAGTAGATATATCCACATCTACTAAAATCATCAATAGATGTTATGAAGTCTGAGTACCCAACTATTTCTTCAACTGGAAATATTTCACACACATTGGTATGAACCAATTCAAGAAGATCTTTGTCCCTTTCACCTTTCCCACTAAATGGGGATATTGTCAGGTTTTCTTATAAACACGCATGACATAAGCTAAGTGGTTTTAGTTCAAAATAATCTAAATATCCATATTGATGTAACATTGTCAAGTGTTTCTCATTTACTTGACCAAGCCAATGATGCCAAATTTTGGTGTGTTATGATTCATGTGAGGTATCTTTGTTATCTATTTCCATTACTTGGTTTGTGTAATCCAACACCTAAGGAACATTTTATAAATGTTCCCTATCAAAAAAATGCTACCTTTATAAAATAAGCAAAATTAATTTCCAAAAATAAAAAAAATACATCTATATACATTTTGGATACATAAATTATATTTTGGGTTAGATAAGGAACATAACAAACCCTTTATCACCAAGATTGTCATAGTTGGCAACGTGAGGTGGTAGTCCCCGATAGCTATAAAAACTATTCTAGATCCGTTGGTTTCTCATAGATCTACCTCCCATGGATCAATTTTCTTGAATATACTTGGTTCTTTTATTATAATACATATGTGAGAACCACAAGCTATACCTAATATCCGATTTGTAGAAACGATAAATTGCACTTGATAAAAAACGCACCTGAAACTTCCCCTTACTTATTTGGATGGGTGGATTTTTTCTTCTAGTGGCCCTTCCTGACACATATGAAACAAACAACCTCTTGTTCCCTTGCCTCACCTTTGATCATCCCTTTCTTGGAAGGTTTTGAAGAAGATTTGGGCTTAAGGATCCTCACCTTCCATTTCCTTTTATTCACCATAAGTACAGATGGATTTTCACACATCATATCTTTTTCCACTTGGTGAACGCGGGTAAAAAGATTATATAAAGTCTTCTCATTGTTTTTAATACTAAAATTAACCACAAAGTTGGAGAAGCTATGAGGGAGTGATGCAAGAATGAGATTGGTGGCCACTTATTTAGAGAGTTTAATCCCTCAAACCTATAGGCGATCAATATATCCAATGAGTTTGACTACATGAGTCCCATCTGAGGAACCATATCCAAGATTACTATGAAAGAGTTACATACAGATCTCAAACCTTTCTTATCTTTCTCTCTCCTAGTAAAGAGAATCAAGGTGCTCAAGCATGCTATAAACATCCATGTTTTTGTGAGGCTTCATGACCTCACTAGACATTGATGATAGCATCAAACATTGAACATAGACCACATCATTCAAATATTTATCCTAGACCAAGAAATCCTCATCAATCACCTCTTTGGAAGGTGGATCAGTTAATTCTAACTCCGTCATGTAAGACTTCTATTCATGGAGCAATAAAACCCAAAGGCATCTTAACCATTCTTAGAAATTACTACCAGTGAGGATGTTGTATTTATCCAGAATTGATCCCAAGAATAGTATGGTTTAAGATCTTATCATTATTCATTCTAAAACTAAAACAACATATCATTATTAATTTCTTTATTACTTTTTATGAAAAATAATAAATTAATTTTATTAAGTCTCCCACTATTTTATCAAGTCCCAATGGCCCTCACCATTGAAATCAGAAAATCCAGTATTCATGACATTCTAGTGGAAAGGATCCATATTCTCCTTCACATATCCCCAATAAGAGTTGTTCATGCTATTTGAAGGTATTTAGTTAGGAATGTGTTTTCAAACTGAGGGCTTGTAACTTCTTGATCCATTGCTTGGACTCCCCAATACTAAAATCCGGACTTGTATTTCCTCAACACTTACCTCAAATATTACACCATGTCAAGAAAGGGATACTCATATTGATGCAATATGGTTAAGTGAACCTGAAACCTTTCACAAGGGATTCCTATATAAAATTATTTATCCCAACAAGGGTAGGTCAAACACATAGTTTTATTGAGCCTTTACCTTAATCAAGTAACAAAAGTCTTGGTCTAACATAATATTTTATTTGAGGGTTTTTTATTTCTTATGCGTGTATTGATTATTATCACTATCACATGTTTGTTAATATTATGTCAAACTTACATAAGTGATTAACCATGTATTGATAATATTTATAGATATGCCTGGTTTATTTTATTACCATCTTTCATGCCTGTTTAATTCATTAATTATGTGATCACGACAACACATCTATAACTATAAACTATGCAACTGACAGAATTAACATAAATTAAAAGTCGAAATCATGAGATTTTCTAATTTTTAGTTCATCTAGGGTTTGATAAACTAACCATGACCTATGGGAGTAATATATTAAACATTTTGGGTTCATGTTTATAGATTTCCACATGTCCACCTCTGTAACTCATGGGATTGGTTTCATCTTGGTTCCAGTTTGAACTGCCTCCACTAGATTAGGAGCTCCATCCATTGCAAATGATTTTCAACTCACACATAGGTGAGTAGTAAAAAGGGGGTGTACATAAAATTAATCATGTTCATGCATTAAATACATATTAATGAGAATATATGGATCACAAACCAACAAATTAATTTAAAAAATAAACTAAAATGAAAACCAATCACATACAAAGATCTAGTTTAGCTCAGGATCATCCATATGCATGAAATTAATTATGCAATTAATAAAACCAGTATTAAATTAATTAATAATTATTATAAAGACAAATCAAGCTCTAATAGATTAATTATTATCTTTTATTAATCAATCCTTTTTTCTTTAATACCTTTTCTAAATTTCCTTGAGATTTTAATCATTGTACAGAAATTCACCTTGAAGGTAATCTAGTGAATATCTGTTTGAATCAACCCAACAGGTATTATATTCATATAATATTTTAATTATATGATATATGGCAGAAATGATGATTCAATGCATAGAGTAACTACCTATAGTATGATTTATACATGATAAGTAGTTCTGAACATTACACAAACATTAAAGTTTTATCTTTTTGTATTTTGGTAAAGTACACATTATGTAGTTCTAACTACATGTCATGTACTACCTTCACTATATTTCCCAAATTACAGTCCTAGGGACTCATCACATGAGGAAAAATTCAGAAAATTTTGAGTACACAATGTGTACAGTGGGCTACATGACATGTTGTCTCCATGTTACATAGTTACTGGTAAGATTATCCATGTATGGGATACACGGTTTGGCCCCTGACTCGAAGGTACTACACACTCTATCCAGTGGGCCACACAGTGTGTAATCTGATATCTATGTTCCTATATGTATTGGTCAACACGTGATGTAAAATTAACTACACCTCGTGTAATAAATGCATACAACTTGATTAATTGTTGAATTACTCTGGATGCGTTATACATGACTACACATGGTCTAGTCCAGAATACATGGATGTATAGAAGAGAACATGAAGTTAAAGTATGAAAACATGATGCTTAATTTCATGTCACCTTGGTAGATTTTTTGGCTCCACCTGATGAGTTCTTTGTTTTAATTTTAATCAAAAAATTCTCCATTTCTGTGAAATCAATGAGAAATTAAAGAGGAAGAATATATATCAAAATTCAGATAAATATAATGATTAAACCATGAATTGAAAAACTAAATTTTTAAATAATAAATTCTCAACTATAATTAAATAATTATAAATGAATATGACCTTGCTCTGATACCACATGAAGGATCCGAACACAGTGGATGCGTAACGGTTGGGTGGGGTCCAACACTAATTTTTCCATCATCAATGACCAATCTGGGATCAATATGATGATGAATTCCATTATCCATTGTTTAAAACTAACCAGTTAGTCAAAATAATAAATGTTCTAAATCTAGGAGAGGAAGGATCTTTCACAAAATGTTTACAATTAATTTAATTAATTTCATAATGAAAAGAATACCTGGATCTTCGGTACATTCTTCGTTGATGGTGTTGACCGTCTGGAATGAACCTTCCAGGTTGTCACTTTGTGATTGCGAGGATTGAAACCAAAATCCCTCTAGTAGTGATCCAGAAGTTCTTTGATGTACTTTGATCGATACCAATTGTTCTTCAGGTGCTATCATGGTGGGGTGAGTGTCTTACATTGGTCATTCGTGACCGCCTCTTCTTTGAACTTCACTAATGTCTCTCATTCTTGAGAGGGGAGAGGAGATGATTTGGGAGAAAAATTAATTTGGCTCAACAATTATCAATCAACCAGCAATTCAGTACATGGAAAAATAGATGTACCTATCTATTGATAGACATGGGGCTTTGATTACAATATTTTATTATATAATAGTAATTAAATATATTCATAACCTTAGGGAAAACCCATTCTCTTAATAATAATACCGAGTCATTATTTATGGTATGCCAATTTTCAGAAAAACAATTATAAATAAAATTCCCTGTCACAAAATAATAATAGTGTTATTATTATTCTAAAATTTTCCTTCTAGTTAAATACTTGTTTACCATCTTGAATATAATTATTTTACTACGAGATCGACCTTGGTTAGCTTAAAATCCTCTTCCATTTATTTAACACCCGAATATAGAAATAAATAATTTATTCTCTTCAATAAATATTTAATTTTAAAACTAGTAAATAAATATTTATTAAATGTTCAATAAAATAAATATCCGGTGAAACAAATATTTATTTAATTTATGGAATCATTTGAACTTGAATAAAATTATTCCACAGTCTTGAGAATAATATTAATTTCACAAATTAAATTCAAATATAATTTAATCAAGACCACAAGAAACAATTAGTGTGTGACCCTATAGTGTTTTCTCTCATTGGCATTAGGTAGGATTGCCTAATTTTCAGCAGTATTATCTAGTAACGGGTCAAGCAACCCAAGATAATGAACTTAATGTCACAATTATGACATCCACATATGAACTCTTACAATGTAATACAATACCTTTGTCTCAATATCTCATCCAAAAGATTTCATGATAGTTTCATCAACATATATTCTTGATAGATTGTTTTTTGACTAACTGAAATAAAATTGTCATTACACCATGGCCTTGGAATTTGATGAGATGGTTTAATTTAAATCAATGGGATGAGATATAAACATAAATAAATGGAAGATATAAATATTTCCTCAACTTATCCATTAATAACACGCCACTCGTGACACACCCAATATACCCTACTTCCCACCAATATATGGCATGACAATTTTTGTCAGTAAATCAAAGTGCATGAGTCATGACACGTATTACTGATAATATGAAAGTATAAAGACAATTAAAAATAGTCATAGATAGGAATATCTAATGACACAAAAACATGCATAATTCTTACTGGCGAGTCTGTTCTTATAATCTTCTGCCTTGGAGATTACCAAGTGCAAAATTCATGATATGAAGTCTCATCGGCTTACGAGTACTTGCACAGGATGGTATGTATACTATATGTCCCATAATAGTATGTCATCCACCTACATAACTATATTTAAGAATATTTTTATATAATATCATGGTTCTTATCATAATGGGTAACTACAATAACCTTATCAATACAACAAATACTCTAGGACATTATTACATCATAGTCATCAAGAACAATAAACAATATGTAATAATATGTCTAATACATAAATAAATTAAATATAAATGTAATAAATGTACACAATGTGTGTTCTAGGACACCAAATTTAACATAATAATCATCAATATTAAGTGAATAAGAAACAGTCTCAAAAGAAGTAAAACATGGGATTTTAGAAAGAATATTTATTTTGAAAAAATATTTTCATTTTCCATAAAATCATATTGGAATCTTGTATTTCCTAGAAATGAAATGGGAAGAACAATGAAATTATATTTATAGAATATTAAAATAACATCCATACATACATTTGGCATGAATGTGGAATCATTGAAAGAATGTAAATTGGGTTTGAGAATCCATTTACCATATGTCTGAATGATTTATCCACATTAATATCATGGATAATCAAATTAGATTCATTAATTAGAAAATCCAAAGCCTCTTGAACATCTATTTTATTTATTATAATTTTATTAAGTGTATTTATTACCATTATTATGGTATATAGTATTCAATTTCATCCTTTAGAAGTGTTCATTATCTTGGTTTTCATGATCGGTTCACTTGTATACACATATGGAAAATCATGTAAAATGGGGATAATTTTCCATAATTGATATTATAATTTATTAATGAACTTAAAAAGGTTAATAGTTCTTATATGTTGCTTTTTTCAGATATAATGAAGATTTATTACATGAAATGTTAATTATAGTCATTTAGTTTAATTTGGTTGTTTTCAATCACAACGAAATCGTTTTATTTTAATATTCTATATTATGTATATAAGTTTTTTCCAACACATAATAAAAAGTTATAACAAAAATTTTGAAATATTTTTCAACCATTATTATTTTTTTAAGACCAATCATTAAGTTGGTAATGGAAAATGAAAACCTTTCGTCCTTGAATGAAATAAAACAACACCACATAGACGATATTTCCATTTTTAGAATAAAAGGGAAAGTAGAAGAAGTTTACTGACATATTATTACATTAACATATTAAATTACCGTATATATAAGGTAATGGATTTATAATTCTAATTATATTATGGTATATGAGGAGATAATAAGAAAATAAATTAAAATGAAAAGAATTTAAATGAGAAGAAATAGGATATTACCTTTTGAATTTTTCTCCTTGAGAACCTCATTAGGGAAATTGGTTTTGGAATTTTTTTGAGACAAAATTATTATATATGTGGGAGAGGTTCTGGGTAAGAGTATTGGTCCTAAATTGGACAAGCTTCAAGGCTTTGGTGGTGTGTGGAGAAGCGGTTGTATTTATAGTGGATAAGAGGGTTGTTTTTTGATTATTTTATTCATTAGTTTATTACATAGGATCAAGTCTATGAATAGTTTGATTATTATAACTAAATATATTAAAATTTTAAATGTAATTATGAGTTTATGGGCTTACATCATGATTAAATCATTTATTAATCAATAATTCATATATTTGTTAAATATCGTAAATTACCGTATTTCATTATTCACTAAAATTTTAACTATTTTAGAAAAATCTCAAAAATAAACCCTATTTTATTTTGTGTAGACATAAAAAATAAATTTCATTTTATGAAAATAATTATCTAAATATGTTAAATTTAATTTTTAATTTAAATCATTTTTTATCAAAAAAATAGAAATTTTAACATTATAACTAATTTTATGTCACTCTGAAAAATTAATTATGGTGACATAAAGATCTCTTATAATCATAATTCAATAAACAATTAATTTATTAATATATTTCATGAAAATAATTTTTCTTTTACATCATTATATACATTATAAAATTTTAAATAAATATTTATGTTATATAAATATACCAACACTTGATTAATAATTTTTAAAACATCTATTTAATTATACTATTATATAATTAAACAATATTATCATTTATTTGTTGCATAAATATTATTTATACAATCATAAGTGAGATTACTACTCTATTGGTAGAATTACTATCATAATAGTCACATTACTATTCCAAAGGTCACAAAACTATTCAATTGGTATAGGTTCCTAACCTTCTAAAAATATCTATTATTCCACTCATTCATCATTTTTATTGTTTTTTTATATCCTACATGTAATTTTATGTGATTTATACTATATATAATAGTTATAATAATCCATATTTTCTTGATAAAATTATGGGTTGTTACACTCTCCCCCCATTATGAAATTTTTTCCTTGAAATTTGATTTTAAATCAACATGTGGGGTCATTTATCATTCGTCGCTTCCTATGGTTCCCACATTTCCTCTTTATAGTTATGGTTCTTCTATAGTACATTGACCAAGAGATTAGTTCTCTTTTTGTAGAACTTTATCTCTATATTCCATGATCTTCACTAGTTTCTCCTCGTAAGAGAGATCATTTTCAAAGGTTACCTCCTTTGGATTCAGTACATGTGAAAGATCTAGTATGTTCTTTCTCAAGAGGGATACATGGATACATTATGTACATGAGAAATTATAGGTGGATGTTTAAATCAATAGGCCACAACTCTAATATGATCAATAATCTCTAAGGGGCCAATGCACCTAGGACCCATATTTCCTTTCTTCCAACATCTTATGATAGTCTTCCATGGAGAGAAGTTGAGGAATACCAAGTCTCCAACATCAAAACTCTCAACCCCATCACTGATTTTCTTCATATATATTCTTTCAAATATTTGAAACCTTGATGTGCTGTTGAATGGATTTCCCCTTTTCCACCATTTCATTAAACATTTCAAATCCTAACTACTTATGTTCACAATCATGATCCCATCATGTTGGTTTTTTTGAATATTTTCCTATAAAGGGCTTCATATGAATCCATTTGGATGCTCGATTGGAAATTGTGGTTGTAAGAAAATTCGGCGAGAGAAAGTTTTTGGTCCCATCCTCCTTTAAAATCTAAAAAACATGATCTCATAATGTCTTCTTGTTTTTTGATATTCCACTCTAATTTTCCCTCAGTCTGAGGATGATAATCCATACTGAAGTTTATCTCAAGTTTATAGAATAATGGATACATTTTCAATAATTCAAGTTTAATCATAGATCTCAATCTAATATAATAGATAATGGTATTCCATTCAGAGTTACCACTTCTCTAATATATATCCTTTCAAGTAGATCCATTGAAAATTTCTTTCAAATTGTAATAAACTGAGTTGTCTTTGTGAGACGATCCACAACGAACCATAGAGAATTGTTTCCATTATAAGTCATTATTAGTCTAATTTCAATGTCCATTGTGATGTTTTCCCATTTCTATGTTGGTATGGGCAATGGTTTACTCAATCCCTTAGACATTTTCCTTTAATCCTTCACTTTAGGACATATTGAGAACAATGATTTATATTCAATGATAATCTTCATCATATTTTCCAACCAATAGTTCTCTTAGAGACATCAATACATCATTGTGTTCCTTGGGTGAATAGGGAAGGTTGAGCCATGTGAATCACTCATAAGCTCTTCCTTTATCTCATGATTATATGGTATATATAATTATGACCCAAATCTTAGAACTCATTCTTCATCAATTTTGAATCGTGTGGATTTACCATTTCTCATGGATTCCACCTTCTTCTAAATTTCTGCATCATTTAGTTGAGAATGATTTATTTTCTCTATTAGTTATGGTTGAGAAATCACTTTATAAAGGATTTAATATGTTCATTCCTTAATTATTCCCATGTGAATCCTTTAAAAATATAAAAACAATATATCCTTCTCTATTCTCATCATTTATTATATTGCAGGATCCTTTCTACTTAGAGAATCTTTCACTTTATTCTATTTTATATATGGGTAGTGGATTGAGGAGTAATAATCCTGAATGAGATATAACAATATTCTATAGTGTTTATTAATCCCCTTCTTTGTGAATATATATTTGAGGCTCTTATGATCGGTATACATTTCACACTTCTCCCCAAAATGATAATTCCACCAGATATGAACTCCAAAACATGTGTGGGATGGTTTTTATCATAAATTTTCAATTATATTGAGGCATAAGATATCAATTTTTACATATTATCAATAAAAAAACAAATATTATATTTGAATCATCATTTTATACCTTAAAAAGTTACTTATATATAAGAAGTGGGAGTTATAGCACAGTGATAAGCCTCCTTTTTAACTCTTTGAAACAGTCTTCACCTTCACTGGTCCAGTAAAACTTTTCTCCCTTTCAATTAATCATGGTTAGTTGGAGGTAAAATCATTATAATTTCATAAAAAATCATAGGTAATTCACATCTATAATGAGGAAACTATGGATCTCTATCCTCATTGTTTCCTTAGGAAACTCGTCAATTTCCTTCGTCTAGGATGGGTCCACATATTTTGTTTTCATGTGATAACATTACCTAATAATGATACTTTTTCTATCTATAACATGAATTTATTTTACTTTTCATAACATTTCTCTCTTCACAACATCTTCATCACATTATTTAGATACTCTTCTTGTTCTTCCTTTCTCTTAGAGTATATCAAAATATCATCAATAAAGGCTACCAAAATTTGCTGAGGTAATCTCTAAAGACTCTATTAACTAAGTACATAATTTTTTTTCTGGAGCATTAGTTAGTTCTAAATTCATCAATATGAAATCCTAGTGTCCATACGTCATTCAAAAGGCAGTATAGGGAATATCTTCCTTCCTCACCATTAACTGTTTTCATCCCGACCGAAGGTCAACCTTATAGAAATACATGGACCCACATAGATGATTTAAGAAGTCATCAATCCATATAGAGAAATATATTTCATTTATCATGATTTTGTTGAGTTCATGATATTTAGTGCAGAGGTGAATTGATCCATCCTTATTCCTTAAGAAGAGTATGGGTGAACCCCATTATGAAGCACATGTTTATATAAAACCATTGTCTATATTCTATTGTAACTACTTCATCAGTACATCCAAATAAATGGTGGTCATTATATATGGTGTCTTTGATATAGGAAGAGATCTAGGAATAATTTCAATTGATAAATCAACCACTCGGTCTTGAGGAAGATTGGGAAAAGATTTAGGGAACCCATCAGTGTAGTCCCTCAATATGGGCATGTCTTCGATCATGATTCTATCCTTTATCTCAATCATTTTAGGTAGATATAATTTTTCATAAAGAAATAATATACACACATGAGACAATTATTATGAAGGATATTAATCCTCATACTTACAACTATATATAATTAGAGGATTCCTTGGGATTTGAAGAGTGATATTCCTTTCATGACAGTTGATGTTATCTTTATATAAAAATAGTCAACCGATTAGCAATATAGCATCAAACTCCACAAAATGAAGTAAGACTATATTTCATGGGAGGTTCATTCCACAAACATTAAGCGGGGAGGAGTTATATACTTTTTATGAAATAATTACCCCATTTTCTATTCTCTTAGATAACTCAACCTCCATATTTTGAGGTGGTTTTTGAATTTTTCTACTAAACATGCAAGATATGAAATAATTCATTGAACCAGAATCAAATAGTACTTTTTTTGAATGAATATATAGTGTAACTGTACCCAAATCATTAACAAGATCCATCTCAGTAGTAGTGATAACATAAAATTTCCCTTTATCTATTTTATTTGGTGGTTGATGATGAAGATTACCCTTAAGGAATTGATATTTATTTCACTAACTTGCTTAGTTCCCTTGTTCTCTACAATTGAGGAATTGAAGCATAGATGGTTCTCTATTTTCATCCCCTACATTTTACAGATTTTTCATGTCTCTCCCATATTCATGAGCTTGGTGGACTTCTCTCCCATACTTGAATCATTTCCTCACCTGATGGAGGAAGTTCCCATGATGATTCATCCCATGCTTTTGACATGTGGGTGGTTGAGTTTTCTTTCCACCTTTTTCATTAGATCCTTTAACATGAAAATCCATATTTTTTTCTTTTATCCATATCCATGAGACCATTCTTCAAAATCCATATCCACTATGAGATAACATCTAACTAATTCATCATAAATCTTAATGTATTGAAATTGAAAATCCTTTTAAATATATGGTTTCAAACCACTAAATAATATTGGTATTTTTCTATAATTTTTTATAACAGTACCAGAGGTATACCTTTCATGAATTTTGAAATTTCCTTCATAAGTCCTGATAGAATCACCTTATATTACTTCATCCCTATAAATTCTCTCTCCATATTAGTATGAAGAGTTCTTGGGAAATAATTTTTAAGAAATATTTTCTAAATGTCTTATATACCCATCTCTTAAATTTCATCCTTCAGATTTGTGTTTTTCATCAATAACTATAATTAAACAAACTCTCCATACAAATGGTAAATGACTAGATTCACATAATCTATCTTTGGAAAATGATTAATAGAAAATATCTTCTCTATTGATTTAACCCACTGATCCGCGACTAGTGGATCTGAAGATCCACTAAATGTATTTGGTCATTTCTGTGTAAAAGTACTGATAGACATTTGATCGCTCATAGTTCTAGAGGATATTACACATTATTCATGTTATTAATCATATCTTGAGACAATTGGGTAATCGTCACGCTGAAATTTTTAATTCCATTCCCTAAGTCAATGGGTATGTCATTTGGGAAATCGTTGCATTGTCCCTCACAAGGATTGATGGTCTGGTTTCTTCTCATTCCAACAATTTTAAAAAACATTAAAGGCTAGAACAAAACATAAGTCAACAAGTCATGAATAATTAAATTATTCCTTTATGAAATTAACATTAAAGATATGTCTTTTAGTATTTTTATGTTTATAATTTTTATAAAACAAACCTTTTTGGGTACATTTATATACTTATGAGGGAATGATGTTTAATTCCTGAGGAAAATATAATTTATTTTTAATTTCTTTTCTTTTATCAAAATTCCATGTAATTTTAAAATAAAAGAATTTAGTTGAAAATAATATTGAAATCAGGTAGATTAATCTTCATGGAAATTTGGTGTCATTAAAATATAAAATTCCATTCAATGTATATGTTAAAAAAGAATTATCCTCATACTTTTTCCAGAAAAGTCAAAAAGTACCTCAAATCTAATAACAACCAAAGATTCCATTCATTCCATTTAATAAAGATTCACAAAATTGTGAAATTAGATTTAAAAAATTTATAAGAATATAAACAATATTAGATAATTAGTAAACATATATGCAGATGATAAATATAACCAAGAAAATACTTACTTATAAACAATCTTTGATAGAAATGAGATTGTAAAATTATTCCTTACATTAGGTCTGATATCCTTCGTAAGTATCTGAACCTCCTGTATAATGATTAATATAATTTAATGACTTATTCCAAAAATCAGAATCATTTTTATCATATCATATATGATTATATTATCATCCGTTCTTTTGTAACATTTCATTGTCACTCATTATTCAGATATTAATTCCTTTATGTTCTTATGAATGATTTGTCTGATAAGTTCATGTTCCAATTATTAGGTTATAGTAAAATAATTTAAATAATTATATTAGTATAATATATATCATATTTACTAATTATATTAATGTATATAATTAGGGTTTAATGAAGACAATTTTGAATGAATTGAATCAAATCGTGGAGACAGTAGGTTGTACGTACACTCGAGCAATGATATCATTCCCAAAATTATTGAATCATATTGATTTTGATGGTGTATAATATTTAAGGATTACTAAAATTTTATAATAATCATATATTGTTATTATTTACATCATTATACCCATCTAAGTAAGGCGGTGGTCAAAAACATATTACAACACATCGTGGAGACGGTGAGCTGTATGTACACCTGCATTGTGATCTCATATTTCATTGGTTGGATAGAAGGTGAAATATGGATGTTTCATATTTATAATAACATATAAGTATATGAGTGATTATGGTGTTATTATTTTATAATGAAATAACTAATTAATAGGATGTAGGAGAAGAATGAGATTTCAAAGAATCGATAGAAGATATTACCTCCTCCTCGATGTACTTCCTCTAAATCTCTTCATAGAGAACTAGATTTAGTATCTGAAGATGACCAGAACCTCTATAATGAAAATAGTGAAGTTGAGAAAGAGGAATTTCATGGGATGAACGAGATTTAAGGCTAAAAATTAAGTGAAGTGGCGAGGGAGGAGGTTCCCTTTTTATAATTGAAGTGAGGAGCACGTTCGGAAACTCCATATATAATAATTTATAATAAAATCAAAACCTACCCAAAAACCTCAAAATGTACCAATTTAGAAGATGTGATGATATAGGGTTGTAATATCATCAAAAAATAAAATTTGGACAAGTTATTTTCTCAATTTAAACCATATCTTTTTATTTGACACTTAGTTATTCTATTTAATTTTAATTGTGGAAATAACATTCTAAATATTTAATGGTCATAAATATTTAATTATATGGTATTAATTGATAATAAATGGATATTTTATGAAATTTTAAACCTTATAATTATCATTTTTTAATTTTTATAAATATTGTTTTAAAATAATTTAATGAAATGTTTTTTATAAAATATCAATAGTGTCAATTTTGACACTATTCAATTATTTGACTTTAAATAAAATCCACACAGAATATAAATTCAAAATAAAATATTTAATAAAATTATAACATGTTATATACACCTATAAAATTCAGGTAGAACATTAATTAGTTCATATTTTATTTCTTTTAATATTTTGAATACCATTTGTTTGATATTTCTATTAATAAAATAATTTCTAAATAACTATTGTGTCATCATTAACGGTAAATATATAGTCTCTAAAAATTATAAATAAATTTCCATGATGCATTTATTTATTTTATGTTTCCATATAATATCTATAGTAGATATTATCTCCATGTTATCCCTTTATTAAAATTAATATATTTATATAAAATGTGATTGTCACATTTTATCACATTTATTAGTTTTTATTATATTCATGTGATATTCATAGGTAAGTTGGCATTAAGTTATTAACTTTATAAAAATAAATGATAAGGGCCGAATTTAGTCATCCAATAGGATTTATAGAATTGTTATATTAATTTCATAATATTATTTTTAACTTTAATTACCTGGTTTACCTTTAACCATGGTAATAAAAATAATTACCAAAGTTACTATTCAAAATTCCCAAAAATAAAATTAGCATATTGAGATAATTTGTACCTATGAATTATAAATGTATAATCCATTTTAAAAAATTCAAATTACAGAATTTTCAGAAATAAATTTAAAATTAATCCCATTGTTGAAATTGGAAAACGGGTTCTAAATGTCAAAATATTGCAAAAGATTGAAATTTTTTTACATATAAAATTTAATGTAAAATTAATTTAAATGACCTAAATTATATTAAATTCTATATTTATTTTATATTTATACTTTTAGACCATTAAATAATATAATTTAACCATTCAAAGGTGTAAAATTAAACATTTTAAAAAAAGTTAGGTTTTTATACATCAAATAGGGTTTTATTCATACCCTATGACTAAAATTTCCATTGTATGAGTATAAAAATGTTTAATTAAATATATAACACATATATATCACAATAATTTCAGTACCAAATGTAATGCACCCAAAAATAAAAATATCTAATTGATATATATTTTCATAAATAATTGATAGCCAATGAATTCACTATGCCTTTTCCTAAGTTAGTTAGAATTATTCCCACTAACCTAACAAATAGGATATAATGGTAATTTTATAATAAGGGTTACTCATGGTTCTTTTAAACTCATGATTTTATGCAATTAAATCTACTGAAGAATAAAAATTATTTAAAGAAAATATTTCATAAAAACATCCGGGTGTTACATTCTAACCCCCTAAACTGAATTTTTCCCTTGTAAATTTTCACATGAAAACAAACAAATGAGGATACCTATTCCTCATCATATATTCAAGATCCCATGTAGATTCTTAAAATTAGTGGTTCCTCTATAAAACTATAACCAAGTGTGTGGTATTTTTTAAAAGAACTTTTTCATTGTGATCCAGAATCTCTCTTGGTTTTTCATCATTAGAAATATATTGCTCAAGCATAATGACTTTTCAGCTTTGTACATGTGAAGGGTCAAGTATTTAATTTATAAATATAAATAAATGGAACAAATCATGAAATTGAGAGATATTTATTGGAAGTGCTAATTGGTAAGATACCTTCCCAACATGATCCAGAATTTCAAAAGATCGATATTTCTAGGGATCATCTTTCCCTTATTTTGATATCTAATTACTCTATTTAAAAGAGATATTCATAAGAAAACATTATCACCCACTTCATATTATAGGTATTTTCTTCAATTTTTAACATAATTTTTTTGTATACTCTGAGGTTCTCTTTTGTGTTGTTGAATATATATGACATTTTCTGCCATTTTGTCAACATGATCATGTCCTAATTGCTTTCTTTCCCCAACTTCATCCAAGAAAGTTTGAGTTCTGCACTTTTTTCCATAAAGGGATTCATAAAGAACCATTTTAATACTGGAGTGAAAGATATTATTGTTAGAAAATTCCACCAGTGGTAGACGTTGATCCCAAACACCTTTGAAATCCATAGAGAAGGCTCTCAAAATGTCTTCTAGAGTTTGAATTGTCCTCTCAGACTGACCATCTCTCTGAGGATGATATGTATTGATGAAACTTAACTCTGTATCAAGAGCATGCTGAAGACTTCACCAAAACATTAAGTTAAAACTTGAATCCTAATTAGATATAATGGAATGTGATACTCTATGCAATATTAGATATTCCTTTACATATATCGTAGCAAGATGATCAATAGAGAAATCCTCTCTAATAGTAATGAAGTGTGCTGACTTTGTAATGGGATCATCTATAACCCAGATAGCATTATTGTCATTAGATGTTTTAGGATGTCTAATGTCAAAGTCTATAGTCATGTTTTCATATTTCTATTCTGGTATGGGTAATGTTTTTAAAATCCCCTTAAAATATTTTCTCTCATCCATAACTTTCTGAAAAACCAAGAATCAATATAAATATTCAGTTACATATATTTTAATTCCATCCCACTGGAAGTAATCTTTTAGGTCCCTGTATATCTTTGTGCTTCTAGGGTGAATAGAGAATGCAGAACTATGATCCTCATCCAATAGATCCTTCTTTAATTCTTGTATGGGAGGAATGCAAACCTGGTTCCTAAACCAAATTATTTCATCACAATCAAGGTTTAATTCAGGAACATTTCTTACATTCTTTTGTATCTCTACATCGTTCTTTTATGCCTCCTTAATCTTCACTTTTATTCATGGTTGAACATTCATTTGAAAAATATATGATTTCCCCCATTCTTTTAAATTTCAAGATCCATCCTTTTAAAATCCATAAATATTGGATCTTTTGTAATCCTCATAATGGATATGGTAGCATGGTCTTGTAGTCTTAATGCATATTACACCTTGTTTTATTTTATAGGGTGGTAATGTATTGAGTATTTGTAATATTTAATCAATTACAACCATCGTCTTTGGAACATATTCCTCTCCTTCTTTATGAAAATATACTTTAAACTTTTATGATATGTATAAATATCACACCTTTCACCATAAAGATAATTCCACCATATCTTTAATGCCAAGATTACTGAAGCTGACTCCAAACCATGAGTTGTGTAATTTTTCTCATGGGATTTCAACTATATTTAGGCATAAGATATCATAATATCATTTTGCATGATAACACATCCCATCCCCTTCCTGGATGCATCACTATATATGGAAATCCTTTCTCCACTTTAAGGCAGTGTGAGCACAGGTGCACTGGATAAACTTCTTTTTAGTTAGTTGAAATTCTCTTCACATTACTCTGTCCAAACAAACTTAACTATTTTCCGAGTCAACTTGGTGAGTGGATTATATTATCATTAAAAAGATTTCAAAAAACATCAATAATATCCATCCAAACCAAGAAAACATTACTTCTCAGTTATCGTTGTTGTTCTCAATCAACTTTCAATAAACTTTTTTTTGTTGGATCCACTGATATCCCCTCTCCTGAGATTATGTGACAAAAAAATGAAACATTATAAATCCAAAATTCACACTTGGTTAATTTGGAATAAAGATTATCCTTTCTCAGGATCGTTAGTACAATTATCAAGTTATCTTATTATTCTTATTTAATCATTGAATATACAAGAATATAGTCCATAAAGACTACCACAAAATGATCAAGAAATTCTCTGAAGATTGTATTCATTAAATCCATGAAGACAGTGGGGGAATTAGTAAGACCAAAAGGCATCACTATAAATTCATAATGTCCATACCTTGTATGGAGTGCCATATTTGGTAAATCCTCATTTTTCACCCTTAATTAATGATATCCTAAATGAAGATCAATCTTTGAAAAGTATTGAGCTCTGTATAGTTGGTAAAATAAGTCATCAATGCGTGGAAGATGATACTTCTTCTTGATAGTGATTTTTATGTTCTCGGTAATCAATACAAAGTCACATTTGTCCATATTTATTCTTAAAAAATAGAACATTTAATCCGAATGGTGATGCACTAGGGAATATGAATCCTTTATCAAGATTCTCTTGGAATTGCATCTTCAATTATTTTAACTCAATAGTGGCCATTCTATAAGGTATCTTTAAAATAGGCATAGCATCCGGTATGAGTTCTATTAAAAATTCAACATCACAACTTGGTGTAAGACTTAGAAATTCCTCTGGAAAGACATCATAAAACTCCCTTACAATGGGTTTATTCTTCATCATGAGTTTCTATCCAACCATTTGAGAGAAATAACCTTCATTTATAGGAATCAAGACCCATAATATGGAAGAAATTTCTATATGAAGGTTATATTCATATTTTCATTGATAGATGATCATAAATTGATCTAGAATATGAAATAAAACTTCCCTTACTTGGAAATTAATATGTACTCTATATGGAGACAACAAATCAATTCCATGAATCACTTCAAATTCCACTCTAGGAAGGATCACTGGATTTTTAGGAAGCACTTTCCTATAAAATTCTAGCAGAGGAGAATTGTAAAATATTGATGTGACGGTTTTTCCATTAAGAGTTTTCACAGCTAACTCAACATTTAATTATTGAGGTAATAAGGAGATAAACCTAGAATATTCATAAGAAATAAAATCATGGGTGGATCTGGAATTAAATAAAACATTTTATAATTTAGAGTGGATAGTATGTGTACCTTTCACCACTTCATTACCATACTCCACGTTGCCAATAGTGATTACATGTGACTTTCCTTTTTCATAGGCCTTAAGAGTTTGTTGAGGTCAATCATCATTAATAAATCTTGTATTAGGTAATTTGATGGCATAATGTAGCATTTTCATGCACTTGTCGTATTGAAGTATAGGAGGTGCATTCTGTGCATCTTTTTCTTTGTTTTCTTCATTAGACATCTTTTTCCCATCACTTCGGCATTCAACTACCCAACGACATTATTTCCACACATAAAATATTTAATTTTCCCTTTAAGATAATTACCTCCATGTTTCTTTCCACATATTGAAAAAAAGGAATAAATCATCTTCTATTTAGTGTGGTCTTTATATTTTGATTTGAATTACATTTTTCTATTCTTATCAAACCCATATGACTGATTGGTTACTCAAATATCCATCTCATCCTTGAGAGCACATAAAACAATTTCCTCATAGATATTCAAGTCCCTTATGGATAATTCCTATATAATTCATGGTTTTAAGCCAATAATGAATCCATTAATTTTACTCTCAGGTTTAATAATAAACCAAGAATCGTACCTTGAAAGTCTTGTAATATTTTCTTCATAGGTACCAATAGATTCATCATCCATCTTCTTAAGTTAAAATAACTCCTTCACCATTTTTGTTCTAAGAATACGAGGAATGTACTTATTTAAAAAAATCTTCATGAACTAATCCCATTCCATGGACTCAATTTCATCTCTTTGCCTCATACTATTGATAAGATTACACCATTTATCAGCTTCAACTTACAAAATATATACTACTAAGATGAATTTATCATGTTAAAATAAATATATAACTGAAAATATATTTTTAGTGGTACTGATCCATTGTTCAGCCACAAATGGATTAGATGACCCATTGAATGTAGGTGAGCGCTGCTCATAAAAGATTCAATAGAATGTTTCTATATCCTTTTCTCATTTGGAAGTCCAAAAATATTCCTAGCTTGAGAATGTTTTATGAGCATGCTACAAAATTTTTCATTCCTGCTCCCATAACATTTGGTTATTTAGGGGGATAATCATTTCACATCCAATCACATTTAGCATTAACACAGTTTCCTTCAGATTCCATCCATTGACTAAAACCAAGAAGAATAGTGTAAGAAACACTAGTCATAATGGGAAAACCAAAAAATTTAAGAATAAAATTTAAATTTAGGTCACTTTAGGTTTTATCCTAGGTTATTCAAGAACATATTTAAAACACTATGATATGATTATAACCTATACTTAGACATATCATTTCGGTTATTTCTAAGGTTCTCTCATCTAGGTTTCAAAAGGATAACTATACCTTTGCTTTGATACAAACTATAATGTCCCATACTTTACATGTATATATTACCTTAAAATTGATGGATATTTATTACTCAACATAACAAAGACCACACCAAGACCATATAGGGTCAGTGCCTTTATAAACTGGGAACATAATAAACTAGTCCATAAAACATATACATTTTCTCCCACTTATTTATTCAAAACTATACTCCCTTTTGACATATCTTACTGAGTACCGTTATTCATGACCTAGGGAAAATAAAAATATGAAATTATGAGCTCAAATTCTCAGTAAGGGTAAATAAGGAAAATATCAATCATATTGTAATCATAAGAATATAACATTTTAAAATCGTTTCTTATATATAAATGATCAGAATATCATGTCATGGGATAAACCATAAAATTGAAATGTAACCCCAATAATCATAACATAAGTCATGATATTTTGTGTAATACACACATAATAATAGAAAATAATTTCATATTAGTGAAGTCTCATTTCCAATACCATCATAGTGAAAAAAATCCATTACTGAACTAAGTTCACTCCTCATTCCTACCCTATATTACTGAACTAGATTTACATGTCGTTCTAGTCATGTCTATCTCATGAGATATAAATATTTACCCAATGAATTTGAGGTAGATATAGGTCCCACCCATATCATAATGAAATAATTCTTATGTGTTCCATAAGAACATAAATCATTTATCATAGCATAAACCATGAAATAAAATGGGTTTCTTAAACATCATTACATCGTAATCAATTTAAAATATAATGAATAAATAAAAATAATTCCATTATAATCAAAATAAAATAAAAGTAATAATAGGTATAGAAACATAACCCAATTTCATCTTAGATGGAAAATAATTTCGATAAAACAGTTGAACTTAATTCCCGAGGAATATATCCATTCTTTTTAGAAAATGTTTTCTTTTCTCAAAATGCAATGAAACTTTAAAAGAAAATAATTTAGATGAAAATAATATTTAAATCTTGTAGAGTAAGCTTCATGTAAATAATTTTTCATGAAACCATAAAATTCCATTTATGCTGTATAAGCTAAAAAAACATTCTCCTCATAATTTTTCCAGAAATGTCAAAAAGTACCACAAATCTAATAATGAAAAAAGATTCATTTCATACCGTTCAAAAAAAATTCACCAAAGGTAAAAATTAAATTCAAAAACTTGTATAAAAATATAGACAATTTTACATAATTAGGAAACATGGTTGTGGATGATAAATATACCCTAGTAAATACTTAAGTATAAACAATCTCATATAAAAATGAGATTGTAAAATTATTCCTTACATTAGGACTGATGTCCTTCATATGTATCTGGACCTCCTTTATAATGATTTAAATAATTTTAATGACTTATTAAATAATAATAACCCTTTTTATGACATCATATATGATTATATTATTATCCGTTTTGTAGTAACATTTCATTGTCACTCGTTATTCAGTTACTAATAGCTTTGTGTTCTTATGAAAGATTTTTCAGATAAGTTCTTATTACACTTATTAGGTTATAGTTAAATAATTTAAATAATAATAATATTATAATATATATCATATTTATTAATTCAATTCAGGTATATAATCATTTTTTAATTAATATCATGTATAATGAGTCACATCACATCGTGGAGACGGTAAGCCATATATACGCACGAGCGATGATATAATTCCCAAATTTTATGAATTGTATTAAATTAGATGTTGTATAATATTTAAGTATCAGTAAAATTTTATAATAATAATATATAGTAATTATTTCAATAATTTTACACATCCAAGTAAGTTGGTGGTGAGAAACAGATTACACCACAACGTGGAGATGGTAAACTGTATGTACGCACGCACAATGATTTCATTTTTCATAGGATGGATAGAAGGGGAAATATGGTTGTTTAATATTAATAATAACATATTATTATATCATTTATACTGATGTTATTACTTTATAATGAAACTACTAATGAATAAGAAGTAGAAGAAGAAATAAGTTTGAATGAATCGGTAAAAGAGATTACCTCCTCCTCAACATGCTTCCTCTAAATCTCTTCTTAGAAAAGTATAGTTTGTCTTTGAATATGACCATAACCTATATAATGAAGATAGGGAAGATTATAAGAATACATTTCATGGTATTTATTTTCATTAAGGATCAAAATGAAGTGAATAGGTGAGTGAGGTGGTTCCCTTTTATAATTGAGGTAATGTGCACTTTTGGAAACTCCATAAATAATAATTTATGATATAATAAAACCCTACCCAAAAACCCCCAAAATTTATCAATTTAAAATATGAGATGCGATAATTTTGTAGTATCATCAACTAATAAATTTTTGACAAGTTATTTTGTCAATTTAAACCATATCATTTTAATTGACACTTAGTTATTCTATTTAATTTTAATTGTGGTAATAACATTCTAAATATTTAACGGTTATAAATATTTACTTATATGGTGTTAATTGACAATAAATTGATATTTTTTTGACATTTTAGACCTTATAATTATGAATTTGTTATTTTTAAATATTTTTATGAATTTTAAATAATTTAATAAAATGTTTTTTTATAAAATATAAATAGTGTTAATTTTCACACTATTCATTTATTTGATATAAAATAAAATCCATAAAGAAGATAAATTCTAAGAAATATATTTAATACACCTCTAACATTTCATAGTAACATATAAAATTGTTGGAGGACATTAAATACTTTATATGTAATTTATTTTATTATTTTTAAACCATTTTTTTGATATTTCTATTAATAGAATAATTTCGACATCACTATTATGTCATTATTAATAGGAATTATTTATTACCTAAAAATTATTAATAAATATATATTATGTAGTTAATTATTTTAAATTTTTTATATACTATCTATAGTCGATATTATGTCATAGTTATCCATATATTAAAATTAATATACTTATATAAAATGTGATTGTGATGTTTTGTCATATTCATTAGTTTTTATTATATTCATGTCATATTCATAAGTAAGTGGCCATTAAGTTATTCCATTTTGAAAAAAAATGATAAGGGTATAATTTAGTCATCCAATAGGATTTATATAGGTGTTAAGATAATTTTATAATGTTACTTGTACCTTTAATTACCCAATTTACCTATAACCATGCCAATAAAAATAATTACCAAAGTTACTATTCATAATTCCCAAAAATCAAATTAGCCTATTAACATAATTAGGACCTAATAATTCTAAATATGAAATCTATTTTTCAGAATTCAAAACATAGAAGTTTCAGTCATTAATTTTAAATGTATCCCGTTGATGAAATGAAAAAACGAGTTCTAAAAGATAAAATATTACAAAAGATTGAAATATTTTTATAACTAAATTTAATGTAAAATTAATTCCATTGACATAAATTATATTAAAGGGTAAAAATATTTCTATTTATACTTTTAAACCAGTCAATAATATATTTTAACTGTATAAATTATTTCAATACAAAATGTTATTTGCAATTAAAATTTAGTCTATTTTTACTATTCATCAAAACATGAATGTTATCAGAAAAATATGAGAAATTAATCCCAATTAAAATTTTATATCCCACTTAAAAATAACATTTTTATGTTTTAATATAAAAATTATTAATGTGTCAAAATTTTAATATAAAATGGGTTTACCATTAGAAGGTGTAAAATTTATCTTTTTTAAAAAATAGGCTTTTATACATCAAATTGGGTTTCCTTCATACCCTATGAATAAAATATCCATTCCATGAGTATCAAAAATATTTTTTAAGTATATAACACATATATGTTACATTAATTTCATTACTAAAAGTAATTCACTCAAAAATACAAATATCTAATTAATTTATATTTTTCATCAACAATTGATAGTCAATGAATTCACAATGGATTTTCATAAGTTAGTTATAATTATTCTTGATATCCTAACAGATAAGCTATAATGGTAACTTTATAATAATGGAATCTCGTAGTTTTTTTAAACTTACAATTGCATGAAAAGAATGATACTAAAGAATAAAAATTATTTAATGAAAATATTTCATAAAAACATCCAGGTGTTACATATTACATATTACCTTAGTAGATTCATCACATTACCTAACTCATCTATGTGCTATATTATTCTGGGTGCACCCATCATGTCATATCATTTACATAATCATGAGTTCCACATAGAACATATATCAATATTACACATAAAATAACCAATTCATAAGAATGTGATTCATTTTTTATAGTATACATTCACAAATAAACATTGGGGTTCACAAATAAGAAAGGGAATAAATATTTTTTATAATATTTATCATTCTTAAGTGAAGAAAAAACTACTCCAGATGAGTCCAAATTTGTTTTGGAAAGAATATTTTTTTTAAATATTTTAATTTTTCATAAAGAAAGATTCAAAATATTTATATAAAAAAATAAAAGGGTAGAACAAATAAATTATATTTAAATAATATTGAAGGAAATATCCACATAGGAATTTGAAATGAAAGAGTGATAAACTAAAGAAATGTTTTTGTGTTTTAGAATCCCCCACCATGTTTTGTGAATGATTTATACACTTTAATATCATGTATAATAAAATTGGTCTCATTAATTAATATATCGATGTCATATATACATGTTTTGGATGAATTATAGTATTGTTAAGTTCCTTTATTGACATTTTAATGAGTTATACAGTTTAATTTCATCATTTGGGGGCGTTCATTTTCTTGGATTTCATGATCGATTAACACATATATATGTATTTAAGATCATATAAAATGAGAATAATTATACAGAATTAAAATTATATGCCATTAATGAATATTAATAAGTTTAAATGGGCTTATATATTACTATTTTATATATATGAGGATGACTCATTAGATAAAATGTTAACAACAACACTTATGATTTATTTGGTCATTTTTCTATCATCATGAACTAGATTAGTTTTATTTAATTAGTATTATATATATATGTTAGATCCAAAAAATAAAAAAATTTATAACATTCATTTAATAATATATTTCAACCATTATATTGGTTTTACGACAAGCCTTGAAGGAATTAAAGAAAATGAAAACTTATTGTCATTAAAGGAGGTAAATCAACACCTCATGGATGATGTTTTAATGTTTAGAATAAAATAATTTTTAGAAGAGGTTTTAGGATGTATTATTCCAATAACATACTAAAATGAAATTATATATAATTTTGGGATCAACCATCACATAATAACTTTTACATAATCATGCATGCCACAAATAACATATATAAATCTTAGATAGATAATAACCCATGGAGATGAAATGGGTTTTATAATAATTTAACAAACAATGTATTCATTAATAATACTTTTTGATAAAAAATAAAAAGGAATGAACATATTTTTTCTCATAATAATCAATCCTTGGTGACAAAGAAACAATCTCAAGATCAGTGAAACATGTGTTTTAATAAATAATAGTTCTTTTGGAAAAGCCATTTCATTTTCTATAAAATCATATTATAGGAATTTATATCCTAGAAATTAAAATTGGATGAAAATGAATATATATATTTGGAATATTAAAATATCAACCATACTGAAATTATGCATGAAATAGGAATAGCCCAATGAAAAGATATTTTGTTTGAAATTTCCCATACCTTATATCTGAATGCTTTCTCCACTTCAATATCTGGAATAATAAAATTAGAATCATTAATTATAAAATATTTAATTTTTTTACATGTATTTTATTTATTAAAATTTTATTAAGTTCATTTAAGGCCATTATGATGTGTTATAGTGTTAAATTTCATCATTCGGGAGTTTTTGTTATCTTAGTTTTCATGATCGGTTCACCTGTATGCATGTATGGAAGATCATTTAAAATGGGGATAATTATCCATAATTTATAGTATATGTTATCAATTAAATATATATGTTTAATAGGTCTTATATATTATAATTTATTCTGGTATAATGATTATTAATTAGATAAAATGTTAATGACAATCAGTTAGATAAATTTAGAGGTTTTCGATTACAATGAACTTGTCTATATTATTATTTAATATGTACATAAGTTAGTTCCAAAACAAAAAAAATGTATCAAAAAATTAGACTCATTTTGAACCATTATAATGGTTTTAATACCAACCTTGAATGCGGTAAAGGAGAATGAAAACTTATCCTCCTTGAATGCGATAAAACAACACCTCATGGATGATGTTTAATTTTCGAATAAAAGGGCGAGGAGAAGAGGTTTTTAGATATATTATTCAATTAAAAGAAAAATAATATATATATAATATAAAGTAGTTATCATTACAA
The DNA here is from genome assembly GCA_963277665.1 of Viscum album. Classification (NCBI taxonomy): domain Eukaryota; kingdom Viridiplantae; phylum Streptophyta; class Magnoliopsida; order Santalales; family Viscaceae; genus Viscum; species Viscum album. The sequence continues at coordinate 283,633,505 of OY728165.1, forward strand.
CTGGATAAGGGGATATTAGGAGAGAATAAGAAAGTAAATTAAAATTAAAAAAAATTAAATGAAAATAAATATGATTTTACCTCTTAAGCTCTTCTCCTTCAGAACCTCCTTCGGGTGATTGTTTATAGAATTTTGTTGATATAAAAATAATTTTAATGTGTTGATGGTATTGTAAGGAGGATTGGTTATAAATGGAAAAGATTCGATGCTTTAGAGGCGTATGAAGAAGGGGTGGTGAGGGGTGGAATTTATAGTGGAGGACAAGGGTGTTTTTTTGATTATTTTATTAATTAGTTTATTGCCTTGGATCAAGACTTAGAATAGTTTTATCTTTATGAATTAATATACTAAAATAATAATGGAGGTTATAATATTTTTGTCTTAGGTTATCTATACATCATATGTGACTCAATAATTCATGTATTTGATAAATATCATAAATTTAAGTATTTCATTATTCACCAAAAATTAAACTATTTTAAAAAAATCCACCCTAACCATTTTTTGATATATATAATTATAAACATGATTTCAATTTTTTAAAAAATAATTTTCTAAATATTGTGAATTTAATTTTTAATTAAAATCATCATTTATTTGAAAATTACAATTTTTAAAATTATAACCTATTTTTTACACTATGAAAAATTAGTTAAGAACACATCAAATTATATTATAATTAAAAGACAAAAAAATTAATCTATTGATGTATTTTATGAAAATCGTTTTTCTTTTAAATCATTGTATAAAATTTAAGAATATTAATAAACATTAATGTTTTATAAAAATATTAACACTTAATTAAATTTTTTTGAAACATTTATTTACTTATTCTATGATATAATTATATAATATTAACGTTTATAAGATGAATATATTTTATTTATAATCTCCTAGGTAAGGATACTATTCTATTGTTTGGTTTACTATCCTAATGGACACATTACTATTCAAAATGTCAAGTTACAATTCTTTTGGTATATGTTCATAAACTTCTGTAAAACCCACTTATTCCATTCATTCTTCATTTAAATTTTTTTTATTGTGTCCTATATATTATTTTATGTGATCCAAAATATATGGAATACATATAATAAGTGAGATTAGATTGATTAAATTATGGGTTTTTATATTAAGGCATGATTCATATATCATATTCTTGGATAATGTGTGTTAAATAATAAGATGACATGGCCCGGGTAATGGTTTAAGAATAAAGGGAGATGATTAAACTATATATGTTTGAAAATTAAAATATATTGATATATAATAATTTTCCCTTAACCATTCATCTTGATCATGAAATCAAATACACTGTTTTTAGCTTGAATCCTGATAGTTCCCCATGTCCTCAAGGTTTTAATAATGGATTCCACCAGAAATATTGGGATTTCATTCAAGATGATGTTCGAAAACTCGTCAAATACTTCTTTTCTAGTGGAATTCTACCACATGGGTTGAATGCACAATTCCTCACTTCAATACCCAAGGTAGATAATGCCTTTGAGTTTAATATTTTCATACTTATATCTCTTATTAACACTCTTTACAAAATTATCACCAAATTTCTTGAACACAGGCTCACCAACATTACTGACAAAATTATCTCATGGAATGAATTTTGTTTAATTAAGGGTAGATCCATCCAAGACTTCGTCTTTCTTTCCTCATAATGCACTAACACATTAATCAAAACAAATAGAGGTGGTAATATTACCATTAAACTTGACACTAGGAATGCTTTTGATAATATAGACTGGAATCTCATCTTTAAAGTGCTTCAAGTACTAGGGTTCAAAAATACCTTCATAAATAGAATTAAAACCATATTCAACTCAACCCCTTATTCTTTTTTAGTAAATGGTTCTCTGAAAGGTTACTTAAAATTCACTAATGTTGTTCGACATGGTTATCCCTTCAATGCTATCCTTTTTTCTATTGCGGAGGACTATTTAAGTTGACTACTCACTTTCCTAGTGGATCAGAATAAACATAATCCCATCCATGATTCTAGGAATGTGAATGCCCTCACACATCTTTCATATGTGGATGACATCATTATGTTCTTACATGGTTACAAAACAAACATCCAAACTTTCAAAAGCGCTCTCTCTCACTATGAGGAGGTCTCAGGTCATTTCATTAGCCAGAAAAAATCCTCAATCTTATTTGGGAGAAAGTATTAATCTAATTAAAAATGGTATTATCAATGAATTGGGCATTAATGAAGGCTCATTTACTTTCACATAACTATCTTTCCCATCTTTTTGGGCATGCGCAAATCAAGATATTTCTCTAATATTATTGACTAAATCCTTAATTAACTCTCTTCTTGGAAAGGAAAAACACTATCTATGGTGGGGAGAATCAGCCTTATGAAGTTAGTTATTTTTTCCAAAAACTCACACTCTGTGATGGTTCATAAATGCCCTAATGGTATTTAAAAAAAAGAATGTCTATATAAAGAAGTTTGTTTGGATTGGATGCACGTTGGATAGAAAATTAGTGACTATTCCCTGGTCTAATTGATTCAATCCTTTGGATAAGGGTGGTGTTGTCATTAAAAACATAAATCTCTTTAATAAGGCCCTTCAATCTAGACATACTTGGAACCTTATACACAAAGACTCTCCATCTATTGTTTTCATCAAAAAAATCTTGGTAAATTGAAGAAAGTTAATAGAAATTTTCTGAACTCTTCTATTTGGACTTCTATTAAATATGTTTATGACAATATTATGACCAACCCTAGATGGATGGTCTATCGGAACACCTCCATGAACTTCTGGTTTGAAATTTGGACTGGTAATTTTCAAAAAAAAATTGATTCCTACCGAACAAACTCTTGAAAATGTCAATATTTCTATTAGGGATGTCATTAATTATCATATTGATTGTCTCCCAAAGAATTCTGTGCATGCTATTGAAAACCAAAATTTCTCTAACATAGATGATTTTCTGATATGGGATCTTTCTAACAATGGTATGCTAGATTCAAAAAAAATTATAACCACCATTTTTGTAATTCTGAAAATGACTTTAGGTGGATCAAAATCTTTGATAAGCCTTGGATAAAGCCTTCATGATTTACCCTAATTTGGAATATTTCCCAGAATAATGTTCCAACTAATACTTGTCTATAATCGTTTAGGATCCACAATTTCTCAAAATACCGCCTATTTAATAAACATAGAGAATATTCTAATCATTTATTTATTTCTTGAACCACTGTTACTGCTCATTAGAAATATATTTTTGATATCTTTGATTGAAGATGTCTAATTATTGAATCTGTCAGCATTCAACTAAAGCATTGTGTTGATATGGATAACTCCCAAAAAATCATGGAATTATTTCTTTCTACAGTTTCTGAGATTTTTCATGTGATCTAGTATGATATAAATACAATTTTATACAATAATTTCTCACCCAACATTAATGAAAGTCGGATGTGGATCCTTTTTACTATTTGTGAAGCTACGTTGATTCAGAAGGTGTACTGCAACAACACAACAAAAGATTTTATGACTATGCAGATACTTTAGTTTGAAGAAATATTTCTCCAACTGTGGCATAAAATTGAAGTTTTCCAGAAACTGACACTATCTAGTTGGATTAAAATTAATTTGTAAGATGCCTCTAAAGGCAATCTGAGACCCTCGGGATGTGTTGTCCTCTTCAGGAATCATCTTGGTCAGATCCTCAGTTTCATGTTTGGAAGATATGGTATTACATCTTATCTTGAATATGAAATGATGAGTCTAATTAATGCTATTTACTTATCCAAGCACCAAGGATAGAACAACATATAGATTGAAAGTGACTTGACTACCATTGTGAAAGCAATATGGAATGGTGTGATTCATCTTTCCTGGTCGATTATTACATGTTGGAAAGATTCCACCTGTTCATTCCAATAAATAAATCATATTACCACTCATACCTATCGTAAAGAGAACATTGTTGGGGATGGAGTGGAAAATAAATGATTAATTCAGGACATTACTTGGTTGAAGGATCTCCCTGATGACTTACCCCACCTTCATGTTAAAGATTGTAATATGATACCATCAATTAGACTCATTTAAGCGGTATTTTTATATTATAAAATTTTTTTTGTTCATTTTCTCAAATTACCACATTCTTCAAAAAATTTATAGTAATTCTGGTTATTATCATATTTTAATAGAATACATGATAAAGGTATTCACATGTTTGGAATGGGAAAACGAAGATGTAATTTATGATTTATTATGGATGAATGGTAATCTATTTTTTTGAAATTTAGTGGCCTTAATCTCTGTTCTTTGGATTTTATCTTTTGAAAGGGATACATGGTTAACAATTTATTGAATGATTTAAGTTATTCTTTAGATGAGGTTTTAGAGATTAATGTATTATTTCTCCATATAAGGATTTGTGAATATTGGAAAACCTATCTAAAATTTTTTATGATGATAACTAAAGGTATATGTAATGAATTATCATTCTACCTTTGAATCTTATGATCCATTAGTGCCTTACAGATAAAAAATTCATCATCCTTTTTTTAGAGAATATATGTATTTGAAGTTGTCTATAAGAAACCAAAGGGTAAGATTGAGTAAATGAAATGGAATGAAATCAATTATGTATATTTAGATATGTTTCTGTACAAAAATAATCCCTAAAATATAGGAAAAGTATATTAAAAAATATTTATCCTACTACCATCATTTATGTTGAACCGATGTTCTTATAAATCATCATAGTGTTATGGTTTTGAGGCCCATAACTTTGCGTTGATCATTAACTTGATTGTGATCAATGACCTTTATCACTATCTAAAATTATTTAATATTTTTCTCCATGTCTGATCTTTACTCCCAAACTATGTTATCCTATGTGGAAACCTATTTATGAGTGAATTTGGGTAACCAATACGGTTCCAACTTTAATTTTTAAAATAAAGTTTTAGTATTCATTTTTAGGATGTGGGATTATAATAATGGAACATTCATGTATTAAACCATTGATAATCTAGATGAATTTTGAGTGAGAAAAACATTATAAGGGAGGTAGAGTTTAAGACCATGGGTTTTTGTGCAATATATTTTTTCAAATTAATTAAATATTTTTGATATTTTTCATTTCATGCAACATTGAATTTATCTTCTGTTATATAAATTTACCAATTTATTCGTGGTTTATATGAAACACAAAGTTGATATTGAGACACACTCAAATCATAGTGTATCTATTGTTACATGGAACACTATTCTTATCTTGTTTTACATAGAATACCATGTCCCTTCGGAATCCTGCATTTAATTCAAGGCCTAGTTTTACCAAACCATAATATACTATAAATATTATTATTTTTAAATATTAATATAATTAACACCTAGTTGTTAGAATGGTACATGTGAATGATAATGACTATATTATGAAACTATGTTTTACGAATTTATATAAAATTAATCCCTTTTTATCAATTAGTTAGAAATCAATGTAAGAAATAGTTGAAAATAAAGAAAGTACATTTCTAAGAAAACTATATTGAAATATCATTTTATCCCAATATATTAAACAAAAAACTATTTATTAATGTTTTTTTAAAAAATTAGTATATTATATATTCTACAATATTTTTCGATACTCAACTAATAGTTTTTAAATAATATAAGAATAAATCCAATTTAATGAATAAAAGGATGTATTTTTCTAAAAGGAAATTTATTACCTTATAATGGAAACACATTTTAAATGTAATTTTTTACAATTTCATAATTATTAGTTTAAAAAATAAAATTCATTTTTGAAATTTGAATATCAAAATTAACTTTGGGTGAATTTATAAAATTTTTATAACATGTTTCATTTTTTGCTAAGTAGTGAAAACTATAGAATTTAAATTCAAAACTAATTTTTCATCAAATTTATTTTTGTATTTAAATTATGATTTAATAGTATAATTAGATAATTTATACATCCATTAATCCAAATTATTTCATTGGAACCAACTTCACAAGTAATTGGATATAGAAACATTTCAAACTTTTGGACCTTATCAATTTAAAAACCAGAATTATCATCCTCTCTATGAGATTATTTTTAAATAAATTTTTGTCACTTCTATGAATAAAATTTGAAAAAATAGATTCCATATCTGTAATAATAATAATTTATAATTTCTAATAATAAAAAATTAATTTTGTACAAAAAAATATTAGAGAAGGTGATCTAAATTAATTACAGTGATCAAAATTCATTAAAGTGATTAGGAGAAAAATTAGCTTAACAAAGGACTAATACTTGATATGACCGAAAAAAATTACCTAGATAATTGTTAAAAAGATATTATATTAACATATTTTAATAATATTATCCATTTTATCTAATTATTACCATTATTGGATCCTGTTTTCATGGTAAAAACTTACATGGAAGTCTCTTTTAAAAAAAGTACAATAATATCACTCCTCCACTCTAAAAGGGAACTCACCTCTCCCACATATTCAAACCTCTAAATAATATTTTCTCAAAAAACTATCTTTAAATAATATATAGGAATAACTCCCTTCATCCTATAATAATCACTATTTGTATAAATCCATCCACGAAATCCCTTTGGTCCAAACTAAGGGGAGTCACATGATGATGAGGAAACATCCTTCATCAAGTTCCTTTGTATTATTTTCATTCCTCACCCACTCAAATATTCTTATTCTCGGATTATATAATCAAATAAGAATAATTTTTTTATTATATGTGTTTTAAATACACATACACACACTTATATCTAATAGGTAACAAATTTACCATTCGTGTGTATGACAGACTACCGCCTCGCTAAATAATGTTCTTCATGTTTTCCTTTCCACCACTCATGGGTGGTAATTATGATGTAAAATATATTTTTATATGATATTTATTATTTATTATTCTAATTTAATTATTATATAATACATACCTCAATTAATTAATATTTTTTAATATGATAAATTTGTCTGTGGATGCATGGACTACCACCTCCTCTATGCAATGTGGTTCATTCACACATGACATGAAATGTATTTATGATGGTATTAGTAAAGATATATGATAAATATGAAATAATTATTATAATTTAATGATATTATATATAAATATAAATAAATTCATTTTACTTTCTTTCTTTTAGTATGATAATAAAATGTAAACGGTGTTTCTTCATACGTACGACCTACTATATCCATTAACGATGTATTTCATTTCAAATTTTATTTTTTATAGATTTTGATAAATACATATATAATTAATATATATTATATTTTTATAATGTTTTAAATTCTATCAATAATTAAATAATTATCTAAGAAGAAAAAATGATAAGCCAAATCATATACCAAAAAGAAAGTGGATATTACCCAAAATGTAACATCAACATGGAGTTGTTAATAAACAGGTAATATAATGTAATAAACAAACTATATTTGGTATTATATATAATAATTTGTTCACGTGTAATATTTATATTAAACTTATATTTATTATATAAGATTTTCTAATGTTTATGAAGAATGTCAAGGCATAAGGTAAGGTAATTTGTTGTCAAATTTTTTATTAGATATATGCCATATTCACAACTTTATTATTTTGTGTGTGGGTATTTACATACCTATGAAATTTATATCATTAATTTAATTTTTTAATGATATTAATATATTTAATTTTTTATTATTTCATTGGGATCATGATTCTAATGTTACTTAAAAAGTAAGAGTTTTCTCAACCCACTTTTATTTAAGTGAGATTTATGCATTATTCACCCCTCCTTTATTTTGTGTGGTGTGTATACCAACCATGAATATATTATATAATTATAATCCATAAATTTATGTTTATTTATGTATCCATTTTATGATCTCATTTTCATTGAGTTCAAGGTTCATAATTTATAAAATGGGTAAATTAATTTTTGTGTCAATTTATTTTCTTTGAGACTGATGCCATGTTATAAAACTATATTTTTTAGCGGGTGCATATACATCCCATTGGTATGTTATATCCAGAAAATAATTCTTTAATTATATTTTATAATTCATGTAATGTTATTCTATTGGTAATATTTTGATTCAATGTTAACAAAGTGATAATAGTTTATTTCTATAATCTCATTGTTGGTCAGGATTATTTAAGATTATGCTTCTGTTGATGAAATATTATGATATATCTCTCATGAAAATTAATGAATTTTATTCTCTTCTATTTATTCATCATATATTTATGTATTATTACCATTTTTTTACTCTTTAGAGCTTAATATAATTAAGAATGTGTTTTTAGGAAAATCCATCTTTATCGCTCTATTTATTCAGAAATCTGTGTTCTTTCAATACCATGTTTTCTGGAAAATCCATTTTTTTTAAATGATATTTCAGTTTTTTAAATATATATTTATAAATTAAAAAAGAAAAAGGTTCTTAATATTCATAAAGATTCATTTATAATTTTTAAAATATGTATTAAAAAAATGTTTTTAAAATAATATATGTTTTAAATATGGTTTTTCAAAGTAAAAAATATATTTTCATCAAGAAATGTTTTAAATAGTTTTTCATGATTCATTTTTTTGTTTTCAATGTGGTTTAAAATAAAAGGATTTTTAAAGTGTTATATATTTTAAAAATTGATGTTTCAAGTGATCTTTTAAAATCCACCTCCATAAAATATGAAATCCTTGGTTATAGTATATTATTTACTAAGGATATGACCCAGGGACACCATTAAAATTAATTCTATAACTATTATATATTTTTTTGGATTGATTTTTATGAAGCTCATTTCTATTCAATGGTTTATACCATGATAAATGATTATTTAAACCTGCTTCCTTTCATGGTTTATTATTGGATGAAATAATTATTAAACGTATCTATTTTTCATACGTTAAAATATGATTAATGTTTTGTGATACCCATTTAATTTCATAGGTTTTGATGTGATTTTTGTGAAACAAATTTCTTTTTATGGGTCATGATATGATGATCTATTTATTATCTTGTGTTACATGCTTGTATGATTTTATTCTTTTATTGTTAGGATATGTACCTTCCTCCAATGATTTGGGTAAGATTTATATCTCATGAGATTAAAATGAATGGAACGAGGAGTAAACTCGGTTCATTAATACAGGTCTAGAATGGGATGTGAAATTGGTTCTCTTATACATGGCTAGAATGATGAGTGAACTCAGTTCAGTAATATGGGGATTGTATGGGATGTGAACCTGGTTTAGTAATACATGGATGGAATGTGGAGGGAACACGGTTCAATATTATAGGGTTGAAATGATAATTGAACCATGTTTAGTAATACATGGCTAGAATGTGGAGTGAACTCTGTTTTGTGATACATCGATGGAATGGAAAGTGAACCCAACATTATATTACAAGGCTAGGATAGAGATTAAACCCAGTTTAGTATAGGACCTTCCCCGTTAAGATGGTATTGTGAGTGAACCAGGACCACTAAGATGGTTTGGGGAGTAAACCCATTCCACAAATATGGACTTGGTATTAAGAATTTACTACCATGGATATCACTATTGTATCATTTTTGTGTCTGCAAATTCTTTTATATCTTATTATTATATTATACTCTCTTTGCAAAGTCTCTTGATTCCCTTATGATTCTGGTCTTATGAACAATTAATTTTTATGCCATTTTTCATGTTTATCTCCATTGATATGAAGGGTAAGTATTTTATTTTTATACACAAGTTCTCATACGCCTATGTTTATTTTATGCATATGTATCTCCTTTTTTTAGGCTTAATGAGTATCTTATCTCACCCATTTTTTATGTTTTCCATAACTAGAGTATGAAGAAATGATTTAAGTATAATTTCTAATGGGGAATATCATTGAGGTAGACGTTGAAGAACGTTCATAATTTAAGAATATTATGTTTCCAAGTTTCCAAAGACACTAAACTATTATGGTCCTTGAGATTGTATTTTTGTAATGTGCTAAATATTCATCTAAAATGAAGAAATATCCATGTATGTTAATTTTGGATTGCAATATGAGCCCTCTATAATACAAAAATATATTTTTTATATATTTATATTTAAACATGTATGATTTATTATATATATTTCCCAACACACAAACCTAATTTTAAATGAATCTCAATATACTATTGAAATAATATTATTAAAATTTTCTATTATTTCATGAATGCTGAATTTTTAGTTCTAAATAAGACTTAATAAATTATAAAAAATAATATATATATGTTTATAAAATTAATTCATTTTTATCAAATTTATAATTAAAAAAATAATCTTGAATGTAAAAATAGATGTTTTTCTGAAAAAAATATTTATCCGCATAAAAATTATTCTTATATACATGAATTAAATTATTCTATATTTATTAATGAATTTAATAGCATTTTTACATAATATATTCACTAAAATATTTTAAAATTTTTCTAATTATATTTACTATGCATAAAATAGTAATAAATAAGATTTTATGCTTAAAAATACTTTTTTTTAAATTTTATTTTCATGGAATATTGAGAATTTGTTCTGAAACTAATTTTTAAAAATTATAGAAATTGAATTTTATAAAAAAAAATTATATTTCAAATCATCATTTGCAAATTTTATAATGAGGCTGCTTCCATTTTTCGTCATAATAAATTGTAATTATGATAACAAAATTCACATAGTTTAGGGTTAAAAAGACTTAATGAGGGGTTGAACTAAAAGAGAAGCTTAAAATCATCAAATTAACTCATCTACATTTAAAATTTTCTAGATATTTCAACCATACCTTCTCATATATTTTATCCTCTTTTAATTTGGTGTCATGTTCACTGGAATATGACTTTATTATAAACTTTTAATTTTATGAATTGACAATTTTACTACCCAACTCACTTATAAAATTGGGTACTCTCCCCCTCACTCTTTTAAAAATTATGATACATATAGTTAAACCAATCATTTCCTAAATCCCTTTCTAATTTCCTTCCCCAGATCATATAGGTTTTTCCTACAAAAAGTCCAACCATTGAAAGCTTAAGGTATAAGAAAATGGAGGTTTCTAAAAGGAAATGTAACTATATTTACCAATCTATTTTGAGGTTTATTCATCCTTAACCTTCACTAAATATCTTACTTCCAACATAAATGATATCATCTGTATCTATATTATATTAATATAGTAATATATTAATGGTAAAAACATTTGTAACCTCTTTTCTATCTTATGATAAATGTTAACAGTGTTCATGTGTATGTTTTTACTACCATTTTAACACCCCAACTACAATATATTTGATCTAGTTATTATTATACAAAAATACACAAGATACAAGGTATTTCATATAGATGTATCAAATGATTTAGGCATTTTCTATTATTATATATATATATATGATTCTCTCATTGCATATGAAGACCTAAAATATAACTTTTCTGTTCATATGAGAAAATTATTATTTATTCTATAATATCCCTAAAAATAATCATAGATCCCTTTTTGGAGTCCTGTAAAATGGAAAACATAATAAACTCTCAATTTAGATGCTCATTAATGGAATGTTTACAACAAGAGCTATGAGAAAATAAATAATGAATAAATAATACGATAGTGATAAACAAAAAAAAAATGAAATATAACTCATATTATAAAAATGTAATATATTCATGGATAATGTAAAAAACCAACCCTATATGATATAAAACATCACACATGATGACAATCCATAAGTTGGAGATCAATAAAATCCTAAAATATGGTTAAATTGTAAGAGAAATGGGATAAATAATCAAAGTATGATACAGATGAAAAGTACAGATCTATAAGACATAGAAATAAAATATGAATGGAATAAAACAAAAGAAAAACTAATAAACATAAGAACTAAGACTTCATGTGACCATCCTCCACCACCAACCAAATTCACTACGAAGATAACATCAACCAAGAGGAGTTAGTGGGCAGCATTTCACCCTTCCCTTTACCTGTGTCCTATTAAAATTAATATTATTACACCTAATGGAATTTAAATTGGGTGAGTAAAACTCAATTTAAGATAAAAATATTAATATATAAAATTATCTTCACCATGAAACCCTTAGTTCATGGTTTAAAATTCAACAAGATTTATAACGCTCTTTCTTTTGAAATTTTTTTTCATAAAATATTTTTTGGTTTTATTTTTAAAATGGTCCTTATTCAAATCAAGATTAATTATAGTAAAAAATGAATTTTAATATAGAGTCATATAGTAAAAATATCAAAATTTCATAAGATAACCAATGGATAAAAAAATATGAAATAATACCATCTTGTAATAAATTAAGAAAATTTTGGGTTCTATCCTTTTGGAATAATACTACGACACACAGATGATCATTTAGCTATGATAAAGTAATTCATACTATTATCCAGTCCTTACACATTCTATCAATATCAAACCTATCCAAATTTTTCTATGACATAATGGGTATTTAATACCTAGTAGTTTCACACACACTAAGGTTTGTATATATTCATAACCTAATGCAAATAAGGATCCCATTTTCTTTGTTTTCTCAAAATATTCATGTAAAACAAGCTCAATATTAAAAAAAATCATATAATAATCACTCCCATTCAGGAAAATTAATTTTAAATTCTAATCCATATTTTAGGAACTTCATCAAACACATGCATTCCATGTAACTATTTTTAAGAAAACCCTTAAAAACGCCATTTCAATATAAATAATGATGCAATTTCAAAACAACCCTTATATGATATAATTTCAATAATTCTCATAGACTAAACCAATAGAATTTAAAATCATTTTAATTAAATAATGATATAGAACCGTTATATAGAGACACCTACCTCACCCATCGAGATAAACTAATAATATTGAAAAATAGGGATTGGGAAAAAGAGATGGGATCCTAAAAAGAATCAATCTAGAAGAAATATCATCAATTCTATATAAAACCGCACATATCTATTATTCATATCCATGTTAGTATCCATGTGATCATGGAAAAACTAGATCAATAATATATCTAGATGATGAGGATAAATCAAGAGGAAGTATAAACATAAGTTGAAGAGACCCACCCAAATTGATCTTGAAACCCCAACGAATCATGGGGATATAACTATAGAGAATAATTCAGAAGATGGATTTCACTAATGATGGATTAGGAAGATATTATCCTCAAAAAATACCAATGTAATCAAATACATTTTCTATTTTAAGAAACATATTTTGGGTCGCATTGTTGGGCCTCATGATTAGAATAATAGTGTTCCAATCATGTGTTCACCATGATCCCATGTAAACTAATATGCATGGTTTCTTTGGAATTTCCACATAGTTTAAAAAAATTTTCTCATGTCTTGTGACTATAGACCAAACCCATTCACCCACCTAATTTCTCTGGAGACAAACATATTTTGGAAAAAAATGCTCAATACATGAAAATTTACACTATAAATAATTGATACATCTCACCGGGTTAATGAATTGTTTTTTATAATTGGGCATAGACTATAAACCATGCCAGTTTATTCTAGTTTTTTTTTTAAAAAATCCGTTAACTCCCAAAATGAACTATAACATAATTGAATAAACAATAAGAACAAAAAAATTAATACCTATGATTTCCAGGGTTTTAAAATTATTCCCACATTGAAACATTTTGTCCCTAGAGAGTGCTCAAGATTTTGGACTCACGGAATGAGAAAGACACTACTAAATAATCATTGATTTCAAAACTCATGTAATATGGATATCCCATTTTTTCTTTCATAGTACAAAGACCAACAATTTTTTTTTCAATGAACACTTTGAAGGTTCCTGGCGCAGCAGAAGAATGTGGGTAGATGTGCCCACTTGGCTTTTTTTTCATTAACAATGATCAATCCGGGATCAATACGACGATAAACACCAGTCTCCATGGATCGAATCATAGAAATAAACAAATAAAAGGAAAGTCCCAGAACCAAAAAGTAGGATTGTTACAGGTTGATTATAATTAATTTAATCAAATGAAAATAAGTACCTTTTGGGTTTTTTTCGTTGATGTTCTCAATCATGTTCTGATGTGATTTGTCGTTGTGTCATAGAAGCCAAGTGTAGAGTTCCTCTAGTGGTGATCCAGACGTGCATCTCGTATCTATGGACGTTGCCAAAGGAGTATCTAGGTGCTATCTTGGAGAAACATTTGCTTGTGTTATTCTCCTTAGATCGTCTTGATCTGATGGAATATGATCTCTCTTGGTCTTGAGAGAGATCTTGGAGGTAGAGGTTCTTTTGGCCTTAAAAGAATTCTCCAGAATTGTTATGGTGTAGGAAATGAGTTGGGGTTGCAAGGATATTTATAATCGGGTTTGAGGTTGTAGAGTTATAACAATAAGTAAATTTGTTACATGTTTTATTTATTTCATTGACTTTTATTGAAAACCCCCATGTTGAATAATTAATTCCTTGACATGTGCCCACACTGATTATAATAAGTATCATTTAATAAAATAATATTATATCCTCAAAATCCAGACTAGAAAACTACATGAAATATAGTCATTAATACACGACATGTACCTATTCTCCATAAAACTACCTGGCGTGTAATCATTAATACACGGCCTGTACTTTTTTTTAATGTAGTTTCCAAAATAAAAACTACATGGCATGTAATCATTAATACATAGCATGTACTTTAATTTCCATGAAAAACTACACAGCGTGTAATCATTAATATACGGCGTGCATATCTTGTTTTTCATTTCCTTCTTCCTCCATACTTAAAATGATCTAGGCTTCCTTGAATAATTATTAAACCATGTACAAGAATAATCTTTATTCTACTTGAGATACTTGGATACACTTGGTGTGTGCCCCTTTAGGCCTTTTTCTCGTTGGCATTAGGTGAGCTTGCCTAAAGTCCAAGATTACTGTCTAGAAACGGGTCAAGGAAACCAAGAGATAGAAGTTGACGCCACATTGACTTGTCACCTCATACGAACGCTTACTATGTAATTTAATCCATTTTTCTCAATATCTCATCAAGCAGGTTTCATGGATGTGTCATAAACTTATATGCTTGATCCGTCGTTCTTTGACTACCTGAAATAAACTCTCTGTTTCACCATGGGCATGGAATTTCATGTGACAGTTCTATTTTAATAAAAGGAACGAGATATCAAATTCCATAAATGGAAGGGACAAATCCTTCCTTGACTTATCCATTAACAACATGTCATTTGTGACGCACACAACGTACCCTAATTCTCGCCAACTCTCTTCATGATGGTTTTTGACTGCAAATTTAAGTGTGCAAGTCATTACATGAGTTAATGATAATATTCTAGTCTAAAAACCATTACACACACTCATAAATAGAAATGTCCAATGAAACCAAGACATGCAGAATTGCTACCGGTGAGTCTGTTCTCATAATATCACATCTTGGAGATTACCAAGTGCGAACTCCATGAGAGAGAGTCGCGTCTTTTTACGAGTACTTTCACATGATGGTCTGTAAACGATGTGTCCTATCATATTATGTCATCCAACCATAGAACATTATTTAAGAATATTGTTATAGAATTTCAAGGTTTTCATCATAGCAGGGATCTTCCATGACCTTATTAATGAAAAATATATTCCAGGACATTATTATATTATAGTCATGCAGAAAAATGAATAGTATATAATAAGTGATCATTCATGTAATCAAAGTAAAAAATAGTTTGTTCTTAGGACTCCAACCCTTACAAACTCCCACTTGGACTAGAGCCAACTGCCTACGACTTTTAGTCCGCTAGAACTCACATGATGATCATGTTTTTACTAAGTTAAGGCTTTAGTCAAGGGTTCTACCATGTTGTCCTCCATAGAAATACTGTTCACTGCAACTACACCTCTCTAAGAAAAATCCCTCAATAGATGATACTTCCGAAAATGTGCTTTGTCCGCTGATGTGACCTTGGATCTTTTGAAAGTTCCCCCACTATAGTATTATCACAATAGAGTGTGATAGGATCTTTACTTCTATGTACTACATCCAGCTCTTGGATGAAGCTTCACATCCATACTGCTTCTTTAGTTGCCTCAAAAGTTACGATATACTCATACTCTTCTGTAGAATCTACCACCACACTTTACTTTGAGCTCTTACAGCTCATTGTACCTCCATTCAAACTGAAGATGTATCCAGTCTACGACTTCATGTCATCTTGATCAGTCTGAAAACTAGCATCTACATGTCCTCTGATGACTAGTTCCTCATCTCCTCCATGAACCAAGAACATATCCTTAGTACACCTTAGATATTTAATGATAGCCTTGACTGCCATCCAATGGTGGTCTCCTGGATCAACATTATATCTACCTACCACACTTAATGCATAAGAATCATCTAGCCTTGTACATAGCATAACATTCATGAATTACCCAATCGAAGATTCATAAGGGATCCATGAAATTTTCTTTCTTTCCTCATGTGTCTGAGGACACATTTTCTTGGAAAGATAAATTCCATGTGACCCTGGAAACAATCCCATCTTGTATTGTTCCATACTGAATCTCTTTAGTATCTTGTCAATGTATGTACTTTGACATAGTCCCAACATTCTCTTGGATCTATCATGATGGATCTTGATCCCAAGAATATATGCTTACTTTCCCAAGTCTTTCATGGAGAAGCATCTATCGAACCATGCCTTAACTGGTTGTAAGACAGGTACTTCGTTTCCAAGTAGTAATATGTAATCAACATATACTATTAGTAAATAGGATATACTTCCACTAAACCTCTTGCAGAAACAAGTCTTACATTCATTCCTAACAAATCCAAATTCCATTATGGCTTTATCAAAATGAATTTTCCATGACCTTGATGCTTTCTTTAATCCATAAATGTATTTCTGCAACTTTCATACCTTGTTGGCATCCTTTAGAATCACATACCCTTCACCTTGTGTCATGTAGAGATCATCCTGGAGGTTCCCGTTAATGAATGATGTTTTGACATCCATTTGAAAAATTTCATAGTCATGGTAAGTGGCAATGGCCAATAGGATTTTGATGGATTTCAACATTGAAACTGGTGAAAATGTTTCATCATAGTCAATTCCTTGACGCTGTCTAAAACCTTTGGCAACCAGTTGTGCCTTATAGGTGCTGACCTTCTCCTCCAAGTCCAGTTTCTTATTGAATACCCATTTATTACCAATAGGATTTACATCAACTAGAGGATCTACCAAAATCCAAACTTGGTTTTGGTACATGGAATCTATTTCAGAATTCATGGATTCTTGCCACTTGGAAATGTTTGTGCTTTCAACTGCTTCCATATAGGTAAGAGGATCATCATTGTCAACCAATAATGATTCACTATCCTCAGTGACAAGAAAACCATATCGTTTTGGTTCTCTCACATCTCTCGTGATCTTACGCAGTTCTTGTGTCCCTGGAACAGATTTTTCTTCCACAGGGATTTGTAGAATCTGCCGTTTTACCAACTCCTGTGTATCTTGAGCCTTGACTTCATCGAAGTATATATCACTACCACTATATCTTTTGGAGATGTGCTCCCTCTCAAGAAATATGACATGTCTTGCCACTATAACCTTTCTGTCTGAGGGGTTGTATAGGTAATATCCCCTTGTTTTCTTGGGATATCCTATAAAGATACATTTTGTGCCTCGGGGTGCAAGTTTGCTACCTGAAGAGGCCTTAACAAATTCCTTTCTACCCCACACATGTAAATTTGATAAAATCTCTTTGCGTACACTCCACAACTCGTATGGAATACCATTTATCGATTTAGTTGGTATATGGTTTAGTATGTGTGTTGTTGTTTGTAATGCATATCCCCAAAAGGATAATGGAAGACTCGCATGACTCATCATTGATCTCACCATGTCCAACAGCATGCGGTTCCTTCATTCACTTACACCATTCCACTGAGGTGTGTAAGGAGGAGTGAGTTGAGATAGAATCCCAAACACCTGTAATAAATAAATGAAGTCCTGATTAAGATTTTCCCCACCTCTATATGAGTGGAGTTTCTTAATATTCTTTCCAAGCTGGTTCTCAACTTCATTCTTGTATTCTTTGAACCTATCAAAAGAATCTAACTTATACCTTATTAAGTAAATATATCCATATCTAGTAAAATTATCAGTAAAAGTTATGAAGTATGACAACCCACCCCTTACTTCAACTAGAAATGGTCCACACACATATGTATGAACTAATTCTAGAATCTATTTTGCAGTTTCACCTTTCCCACTAAATGGGGATTTGGTCATTTTGCCTTGTAGACATGCATGACATACACCAAGTGGTTTTAGTTCAAAATAATCTAAATACCCATCTTGATGTAATTTTGTCAAATGTTTCTCATCGACATGACCTAGCCGGTGATGCCAAAGTTGGGTGTGGTATGATTCGTGTGAAATAACTTTGTCATCGATTTTCATTACTTGATTTGTTTAGTCTAACACATAAAGGCCGTTATATAAATGTGCCCTACCAAAAAAATGCTATCTTTATAAAAGTAGCAACATCCACTTCCAAAATTGAAGATGAATCCATCAGTATCTTACCTGTATACTAAAATAATGTTTTTTGTTACAGAGGGTACAAAATAAAATCCTTTTAAAACCAAGACCATCCATGTAGGAAATGTGAGGTGGTAGTCCCCTATAGCTACAATAGCAAGTCTGGCTTCGTTGGATGCTCATAGATCTACCTCCCCTCGATCAATCTTCCTGAATCTACTTAGTTCCTGTATTTGGATACATATGTGAGCACCAAAAACTGTATCTAATACCCAATTTGTAGAATCAGATAGATTGAATTCAACGAAAAACGCACCTAAATCTTCCCCTTGCTTCCTTGGCTAGGTGCATTTTTTCTTTTAGTGGCCCTTCTTGCCACATGCGAAACAAACAAAATTATGTTCCCTTGCCTCCCCTTTTATCTTCCTTTTCTTGGAAGGCTTTGAAGAAGCTTTGGGATTAAATCCCTTTTCCTTCCTTTTCCTTTTATTCACCATAAGTATATAAGGGTTTTCACGCTTCATGTCATTGTCCACTTGGTGAATGAGGATAAGAAAATCAGACAGAGACTTATCAATATTGTTCATTTTGAAGTTCACAACAATGTTAGAGAAGCTCTGTGGGCGTGATGCAAGAATGAGATCGATACCCAGTTTTTTGGGGAGTTTAAACCCTAGAACCTCTAAGCGCTCAATGTAGCCAATGAGCTTGACTACATGAGGCCCAGCTGGGGAACCCTCTCCAAGATTTCTCTAGAATAGAGCCTTGGAGATCTCAAACATTTCCCATCTTTCTCTCTCTTGGTTTAGACAACATAGGTGCTCGATAATGCTATATGAATCCATGTCTTCATGAGACTTCATGAGCTCACTAGACATTGATGATAACATCAAACATTGAACGCTGAGGGCATCATTCAAATTTTGATCATAGAGCAGGAAATATTCATCACTTGCCCCTTGGGCGGGCGAAACAAGAAGTGAGGACTCCAGCATATAAAACTCTCATTCATGGTGTATGATAACTCAAAGTAACCTAAACCATTCCTGAAAGTTATTTCCATTGATGATATTGTCTTTGTCCAGAATTGATCGTAGAGAAAATGTGGTTGATGAGTTTTTCATTTCGATTCTACAAATTAAAAGAGTGTATTTATCAGTACTTTCTTGATTACATTTTTATGAGAAATAATAAATTTTATTATGTCTCCTACTAATTTATCAAGTCCCAATGGCCCTCACCATTGAACTCAGAATTTCTAGTTTCCATGACATTCTAGTAGAAAGGATCCATATTCCCCTTCTCATAACCCCAACAGTGGTTGGTCTAGCTATTTGAAGGTATTTAGGTAGGTAGGTCATTACCAACTGTGAGCTTACTGTTCCTTGATCTGTTGAATGGACTCACCAATCTTGAAATCCTGACTTGGATTTCCTCAACTTTTGCCACCAATATTACATCATGTCTAGCAAGGGATACTCCTCTTAATGTAATATGGTTAAGTAAACCCAAATCCTTTCATAAGGGCTTCCTTTATAAATGTAAGTGTCCCAACAAGGGTTGGTCAAACAAATAGTTTTATTATGTCTTTCCCCAAATCAAGTAACAGAAGGCTTGGTATGACATAATATGTTATTGAGGGATTTTAATCCTTTATGCGTAGTTTCGAATTATCACATGCTTGTTAATATTAATTGATGCTTGTTTAAGTGATTAACTATGTTCAGATAATGTTTACTCATAGTCCGATTTTTATTTTATTCCATCTTTGCATGCTTGTTCATTTTATTAACTATGTGATTGCAACAACACATACATAATAAATGAACCATGAAATCAGACAGAAATAAGATGGCATGATCATGAGCTTTTATGGGTTAGCTTATCTAGTGGTTTGATAAGCTAACCCTGACTTAGGCAAAAACACCTTGAACTGATGGTTCATGTTTTGTAGCTCCCACATGTCCACCTTTGTATCTTCATGGGTTATTTTCGCCTCAACTTCGGGTTTTTAACCGTCTCATATGGCTTGGGAGATCCTCTATTAAATGGGGTTTACATTAAAGAAACCATGGGCAGGCATGCCCTACATTTTATTGGAAGAAGGATTGCAGGCCAACGAATTTAAATTAAATAAATTTAAATGAAACCAAACACTAATACAAAGGGTCTTTGGTCTATCTCATGATCATACATAGCATGAAACGACATTTACACATATTTAGAATTCAAATTCATTTAATCGTTCTATTATTTAAGATAAGTCACACTTGAAATTAATTAATTATGATCTTATAATTAATCAATTATCTATCTTAAATTCCTTTATTAATTTCCTTGAGATTCTTCTCATCTATATTCCTTGTATAAGGATTTGTACTTTTGGAGGAAACCTGGTGATATTCCATTTCTGGAATGTACACGACATGTAGTTTATATTTACACTACGTGTATTTCTTTTCACCATTTATCCAATGTACACACTGGGGGCTTTGGTGTGTTTTCTCTACATTATAATTTTTGGAGTACACGACGTGTAGATTAATCTAGAATGGTGTGTTCTTCCTTGTTACACGGTTACCAGACTGGAAATCCCGTGTAGGTGAAACATGAATTCTCTATGTACACGGCTTCACTTAGGCCAGATCAGACTACATGACATGTTGATTCAACATACACGCCGTGTATTCTAGTTCCACACGCCATTAATTTCTGTTCAAAATGGGGTAATAAATACTTAGGCATACTCAATTCACATGGCGTGGTTTGGCGGACCAGTACCGGTTCATTGAACCTAAGTACACGACATGTAGTTTTCATTACATGCCATGTATTCCCGTGTTGTATAGACTGAAAAAGTAGCTCTTCCAGACGAGTTCCTCATTTTTATTTTAATAAAAATTAAAATTAAAAGGTCGTTTCTGTGACATGAATCGAGAAACGAATGAGGAAGAATAGATCTCGTTAATTCAGTTTAGTAGAACGATTTATCATGAATTGAATCAAATATAAATGCATAAATTATCAACAATAATTAAATCACTATAATAAACATTGTAACCTCTCTCTGATACTAATTGAAGGTTTCGAGCGCAGCAGAAGCACATGGGTGGATGTTCCCACTTGGATTTTTGTCATTAATAATGATTAATCTGGGATCAATATGATGATAAATGCCAGTCTCCATGGATCGAATCACAGAAATAGACAAAGAAAAGGAATGTCCCGAAACCACAAAGTAGGATCGTTATAGGTTGATTATAATTAATTTAATCAATTGAAAATAAGAAACTTTTGGGTTTTCTTTCATCATTGATGTTCTTGATCACATTCCAATGTGATTCATCGTTGTGTCACAGAATCCAAGTGTAGAGTTCCTCTAGCGGTGATCCATACGTGCACCTCATATCTCTAGACATCACCAAAGGAGTCTCCGGGTGCTAGTGTGGAGAAAAAGTTTCTTGTGTTGTCCACCTTAGATCATCTTGATCCGATGGAAGAGGATCTCTCTTGTTCTAGAGAGAGTTCTTGGAGGAAGAGGTTCTTTTGGCCTTGAAAGAATTCTCCAGAATTGATATGGTGTATGAAAAGACTTGGGGTTGTGAGGATATTTATAATCATGTTTGAGGATATAGAGTTATGACAATAAATAAACGCGTTATGCATTTTATTTATTTCATTGACTCTTATTGAAAACCCCCATCACGAATAATTAATTCCTTGACATGCTCCCACGCTGATTATAATAAATATCATTTAATAAAACAATATTATATCCTCAAAATATCGACTAGAAAACTACACGGCGTGATGTCATTAATACATGGCGTGTACTTGGTTTCCATAAAACTACACGGCATGTAATCATTAATACACAGCGTGTACTTGTTTTTGATTTCCTTTCCAAAATGAAAACTACACGGTGTGTAATCATTAATACACATCGTGTACTTGTTTTCCATGAAAAACTATATGGCGTGTAATCATTAATACATGGCATGTATATCTTGTTTTCCATTTCCTTCTTCCTCCATCATTAAAACGATATAGGATTCCCTGAATAATTATTAAACCATATATGAGAATAATCTTTATTCTACTTTAGATACTTGGATACAGTTAGTGTGTGACCCTGTAGGCCTCTTTCTCATTGGCATTAGGCGAGCTTGCCTAAAGTCCAAGATTACTTCTAGCAATGGGTCAAGGCACTGAAGAGAAAGAAGTTGACGCCACATTGGCGTGTCACCTCATATGAACTCTTACTGTGTAATTTAATCCCTTTGTTTCAATATCTCATCAAGCAGGTTTCATGGAAGTTTCATAAACCTATATGCTTGATCCGTCGTTCTTTGACTACCTAAAATAAACTCGTCGTTTCACCATGGCAATGGAATTTCATGTGACAGTTCTATTTCAATCAAAGGGAAGAGATATCAACTTCCATAAGTGGAAGGGATAAATTTTTCCTTGAATTGTCCATTAACAACATGTCATTCGTGATGCACCCAATGTACCCTACTTCCCACCAACTCTCTTTGTGATGGTTGTCGTGAGCAAATCTATGTGTGCGAGTCATGACATGAGTTAATGATAATCTTTTAGTCTAAGGACCATTACACAGGCTCGTAAATAGCAATGCCCAATGAAACCAAGACATGAGGAATTGCTACTGGTGGGTCTGTTCTCATTATCTCCCATCTTGTAGATTACCAAGTGCGAACTCCAAGACAGAGAGTCTCGTCTTCTTACGAGTACTCACACATGACGGTCTGTATACTATGTGTCCTATCATAGTATGTCATCCAAACGTAGAAAATTATTTAAGAATATTGTTATAGAATTTAAAGGTTCTCATCATAGCAGGGATCTTCCATGACCTTATTAATGCTACAAATATTCCACTACATTATTATATTATAGTCATGCAGAAAAATGTACAATATATAATAAGTGAGCATTCATGTAATCAAAGTACAAAATAGTTGGTTCTCCGGACACAAACCCTTACACACTTTATCATGAAAATTTATAATTTTAACAAGCATATAAACCACATAGGTTTTACGATTAAGACCAATGACTTCACATTAAATTACATAGTAAGCGCTTGTTTGATACCTCATCAATTGGGAAACATGAAACACATCATGAATATTTATTATGAACTATGAAAATTACATTATATATTCCACATTTCCTAGACATTTAACTATCTCTAATGGTCCAACAAACTATTTTTCTAACTTACCTCGTTCACCCAATTGATGATGTCCTTAATGAGGTGTAACACTGTGAAAAATCATACCACGAAACTCAAAATATAACCAGTGATGATGAAGTTATACATATGATTTATGAATATGGTGGGTTGTCTCTTACCTCTTTTAAATAAATTTTACCATTACCATCATCTATTAAATAGGACATGGTCCCACCAAGGTTCTCTCTCCCAACTCCATCCAACATAGATGATCTCTACATAGATACCCATTTAAAACTAAAAAATGATCCAAATTAATTTGAGCATGATAAAAATTGTTATATTAAATTTCAAAAAAAGGATTATTCTTTTCCCATGAACTACCACAATCATTCAAGAACACCGGAATCCTATATTTAAGAATATGAATGGATCACATAGTTTTTTCATCTGTGGGAGAATTATACACCCTTAATAATTTTAATTGTGGATCCATAACCACCTAAAAAGTATTATAAATCCTAGATGTAAAATATGGTTTATTATTGGAAAGAATGGTAGATGATAATCTATAGGGCTTCATGATATATCTGACATAACGACACATGAGATATTCCACATTCTTCATCTTCGTGATAAGAAGTAATTACGTCAATTTCATATGTCAATCAATGATCACCCACATCAAACCCTTCACTCTAGTAATCTATAGTTAATTGATGATGATTTCTATTGATATCTCCTCAAACTTCGACATTGGAATGGGTAAAATTTATAACAATCTTAATAGTCTTTGGTGATACACATCAATATTCTAGAAATAAAGATATTGGTACAAGAACTATAAAATAAAGCACATCATCCATGTATACCAATACTATCATCTCAGATCATTATATATCGTGGTGTTACCAAGGTATAAGGATCAACTAGATTGGTGTCCACTATCTTTAAACTCATGCCTCATTGATATTAGAATTAATAGTCTACCTTAGAATCACATAACACCAATGGTAGACTATGTCCAGTCACTTGAGGTCTTCATACAATTAAGAAAATTATTTAAATACTAAATATCGGTGTTAATTTCTCTTATAAGATAAATATAATCATAAAATGATGAAACAAATTTCAAAGAGGAAATGAACACTTTCCTACCATACTTTTTTACTTTTAATCTATTGTCATCAAATAAACCCATAAAATTTCATTCCTCTATAGATTCCTTCAAGAATTGGGTTAGTAACATCATTTTTAATATGTCAGTAATCACATTCCAATCAATAGGTGTATATTAAATATCAAAATTTTATGTTTAAATAAACATGACCCTATATCATTTCTTTAATTTTAAGCCTATTTGGATAAAAATATTCGTTATCCTCTTATGATTTAAATACCCAGTAAAAAACTAAAGATTTCGTATAAACAAGTCATGTGAGTTTACATCATTACATCGAACTCAATATCATGGCTAAGAAAATTCTTCTCATGGGATAAAAGCTGTTGAAAAACATAACCCACTAACTACTTCCCCTACATTATCACATATATGAATTTTGTACGTATAGAATCCCTGAGAACATCATATATAGAACCCTATAATAAAAGAATCATAACTATAGCCAATTTCAACCTCACCTCTAGTTCTTTAAATAATCTATAACACTTAACATTCAAATCAAACATAAAACACTTAGAAGTTAACTATGCCATAATAGATTCATTCTTGGGTAAATGATTATAAAACCAATAATAACTGTCTAAACATAAGAATCTCTAAATAGAAAACAAATTTTTTTGGGTTCTCAAATGAAACCAATACATTATGCTTTTTCAGATCCACTGAGTTTCCCCTCTCAGATAAAACATATACAAAATAATTTACATCATGGATCTTAAATTGACATTTAAAAATCCTTCCATAAAAATGATGGAATTTTAAGATTCTAAGGATAATATCAAAATCATAAGTGTTATTTTTCTCTGTAATCGAATAAACCAAAATATCATCAACAAGAATAATAACTAATGATTCAAAAAATATTTGAATGATTCGTTTCACCAATACTAATAATACTCTAGAATAATTTTATGACTGCATAGAATAACTTGGAACTTAAAATAACTAAACAACTTCTACATGTTATCTTAGGTGAATAATTTTCACGGACTCTAGTCTTGTGGCACCTATATAAGACAATATTAGAAAAAAATAAGGATCCTTTAAGTGGATCAAAGAGATTAGCAATAAAAGGAAAGGTTTACTTTTCCTTAATAATCATCTAATTATGCTTTTAGTAATCAAAACAAAACTTGAGACTTTTACCTACCTTTTTATAATGATAACTATGAATTCTGAAAGTAAAAAACTAGGAAAAATAAATCCCTTGGTCTCAAGATCCTCTTTCTGAACATTAATATCATTTAACTCAATAGTTTACATAAAAAAATATGTAAAGAAGAAAAGGATTATCCCCTTGATCAAGGTAATAGAAAAATGAACCTACCTATAAGGTGTTAACACTAAAACATCATTAGGAAAACCCTTAGGGTAATCATTCACCATGTAATTAAGTGAAAAAATTGAACCCTAGTTGATGACATCAATAAACATTTATAAAAAGTATCATGATATCATTCCAGACTCAGGAATGATAGGACCCTCCCTTATAAATATAGGACCAACTCACTTGGAAATATGTATAAAATCCCATATAGAGATAAAAACAAAAACTTTTGATAAAAAAATCAGTCTAGTCTTTGAAACTAGACACTATATCTATGTCAATTATGAGGTCAAATATAACGATATTAAAAACTAATAAATATCACAAGATCTCATATACAATGATCATAACTTGGAACTCATGACATTTAAAACCTTGTTCCTTCCTTTTTCCCAATTTGAAAAGAAATAACCATCATAAAAGAAAAAATAACTAAAAAAAACTCCAACAAATCAATCATCTTTGAAATTATAAAGGAATGAGACTCACCTATATCAAATAATGCTATGATTACAGAGGAAAAAATAAACACAATAACATTAAAAGTTAATGGCCTTAAATAAAACTTCTTTGGTGCAAACTACTTATCATAACGATTTGTGGCCTTAGCTTCTACCAGTTTTTTCTTTACAACATGCGAATCCCCATTTGGAGAAAATGAGATCTACCACTTTTTAATTCATAAAGAAAAATATATCATCTATTAATAGTGCATAGTTTTCTAAAACATTGGGATGTTATTTTATAAAACACTTCATGTGATTTGATTTTACAAAATGATCACATACACATGTTTCATATATGTAGTTAGTCATAGTATAACTAGGTATACCACACTGATAGGATTCCATTTCTAGCTAGATTTTTCACTCTGTATAGCTCCCATTATATCAGAATTAGTACCTAAATTTTAATTCTTAGCTAAATCCAATTCATCCATAGTTTCATTATAAAAAATCCATCGAAAATATCATCAGGAAAAATACAACCAACATCATTTGAATATTTTACTTCAAACCCATATTAATACTTTGAGAATTATGTTAGTCATTACAAACCATATATGGTAATTGGTGAACTAACTTGGTAAAACTAGTATAATAATCAGTAACCCAATGTTACCCTTTCTATAAGGTCGAAAATTCATAAGACTTTGGCACAAAAATAATTTTAGGATAAAATTACTTATTGAATATATTCTCGAAATTTTATTGGTATGATCATCCTACAATTTATCTTTTAAAATAGATTCACACAACTTCCTTCTTAGACCATAATGTATATATGTGTAAAAACACACCATTGAGTCCTTTGGAATCATCAACTAGTGTAAAATTATTTCAATGAATTCCATCTACTCTTCATATTCTTGGGTTCCATATTCAGAACTAAATATGGGTGGATTATTCTTGGTAAATTATAAAATGTAGTCATTTGTCTATTATTGGATTCCAACACCCACCTGACCTAGTGTCTAGATTGTCTAGATAAAAACTTCCATAAAAAATGATACAATAGAAGATTATTAAGTTGAACATGCCTTGTGGATTCTTCTCTTGAGTTTGGGATATATCTTATATGATTAATTTTCTCTTAAACTCTAAATAAAACATCTAGTTATCTTAATAGAAAATATCTAAATCAAAAAATAAATTTAAAAAATCCATATTAAAGACCTTAAACAAAAAGAATATAAAGAAGATAAAAATAAAGTGAATTTGAGACAAATGAATTGAAACTAATATAAATAAAGATATATTTAATCACAATAAACCCTAAGATCATGTATATTTTCTTACCATCAAAATAAATCACAACCTTGATGATAAATCCTTGACTACCCATAGAAAATTGATGTTATATAAAAACGTGAGCGGGTCAGGAACCCTTCTACACATACTAAAACGAATTCTGATATTCTTAAATTCAATATACTATAAACCCTTAATGAAACATGGGAATTATCATCATTATTATTTCTATGTATTATCTTCAATACTATTTTATTAAAACCCCTCCTTAGTGGACATGAATTGTTTCCCAAGATGACTTACCACAAGTTGAAGATAAACAAATAAACCAAAACATGTCTCATGCGTAACATATAGGATTTAAAAAATCCTATTAATATGTGTAGCACAAGTACACAGACATGATAAATATAAAGACCAAAAAAAGGATAAAATAAAAAGAAAAACTAAACAAGAGTACTGCTAAGTCACCATGTGGCCATCTGTCACCACCAACCCAGCTCACTCTATAGGTGACATCAAGCAAGATAATCTTATTATCCTTATAATTCAATTCCCTTTATAACTGTCCAATAAAAAAGATCTCTATATGTACAATGTTATATTTAGGGTGTATGTAAAATTCCTTGTAAGATACCACCATGAATCTATATAATGTATGACATCATGAAACTTTTAGTTCATCATTAAAACATAAAAAGTTTCATAAATCTAAAACCTTTGAATTTTTTTTACATAAATCATCCATTGGATTTTATTTTTATAACAATCAATATTTATAAACAAAAGAATATGAGGTTAAAAATGAATAAATATATAAAGGTAAATATTCAAAAAAATAATTATCTTAAAAGATAAACATTTGACCAATTGAACATGAACCAATACCACCAAATAATCAATTAAGAACATGGTGTTATATAACCTAGGTGAATACATACTTGGATACTCAATGATGGATAATGAAAGTGTAATGTGATTCTTAATAATATCAAGTCCTTACATAGTCTATCAATATAAATTCGATCTAAACATTTTCAAAACCTAATGGATACCTAACCTGGAAAGGTACTATACACAGTATGGTTTTCATATGTAAATATCCAAATGCATCCAAGGTTACCATAAGTGGAAAGTTACACATAAATAAATAATTTTATGTTATATGAAGGTTGGAATTGAGAGTTGATATTCCCATAATTCTATTGGTTTTGATAAGAATATGAAATTATTTTTTAAACTAATTTTTAATAATAAAACCCATGGAGTGAAGAAAATGAATCCTCATTTATGCCAACAGTTTTGAAATTATCATTGGGTTATTTTCTTAAGGGAACTATAAAATGTTTTGTGTATGGAAAATATGGCCACCATGAATGTGAATGTCAATGACATGTATAGAGTAAAACCAATGAAATGAATATGGATAGAGTTAAACTAAATGCAGAGTCCACACCAATGATACAATTTCAAGGAGTATGAGTATTATTCCAACAATGACCTAAATGTAGGGATTAATTATGAAATTCGACGACAAAAACCACTTAAGATAAGAGTAAACGGGAAATCACATTTGATCACAACTTCTAATGTGGGGAAAGATAATGAACTGGTAAAATATACCCTGTTGATCCACTCTATAAATGTCATTGTCTTATTAAATTATTATTCTACCATATTTTTTATATCTGAAGAATTTTATAAGATTATAGTATCACCAACACAATGATTAGAATTTAAATTATTGGTGAAAAATCCTAATGGTATTATGATCACATCTCTTATAAATATATTTCCTCTTATAGTTGTTTTTAATAATGTTATTTCTATGAATTTTGTGATTCCCTCATTATATGAATTTGTTTTGATGTTTGTAATGGGTTCTCTCTCTCTATTTTGGTCACATGTCAATTGAAAATTAAGATATGTAAAATTGAATATCTAAATAAACTAATTTTATTCTATCAGTTTAAGGATGAATATAATATTCTAATGTAATCTACTTTTATTTCATTGGTCTAAATACCTAATCATCAGGGGTCACTATCTCAAATTGTTAGGGACAAACTCAAAAAGATGATATGATAATCATGTGAGAATATAAAGATGTATATCTTATTTATTTTCATAGTGTTTCCCTAAATAATTATATTTATTGTTGAATAAAACTCATAATTGGTGTTACCCATATTTCAAATACTCGTTATATAATGACCGTAATTGATAATTATGAATGGAATAAGAACTTCTAATATAGTTTTCCTTTGTACTATGTAAAAAATAATGAAATATTCAAGATAGTATTCCATGAAAACAATGTGCACTATGGATTTGTAATGATTCTATTTGGGCATACCAATTTCACTAATATCTTAATGGATATAAGAAACAGTGTATTTAGATGTTACATTGATCTGTTTTTTGGTATTCTTTATATATGATTTTTTATATATTCTAAGATTAAATGAGAGAATGAAGCACATTTGAGGATTTTCTTAAAGAAATTGGGTAAGTAAAGGTGGTTGAAATAAAATATTAAATATGAATTATAACTACAGATAGTATCATTATTAGGTAATGTAATCATTAGATAATGGATATTTATGGATCCTTCAAAGATAGAATCTATTAAAAATTAGACAAGACCACATATAGTGACCGAAATATATATTTTTTGTGGGATATTTGGGAATACCAAAACATTATGATAAATTTCTCAATACTAACAAATTCACTTGCAACGTTGATATGGAATGAAGCCAAGTTCATTTAGATAGATGAATCTGATGAAAATTTCATGCAAATGAATAGAAGAATATTCAATGCACCTGTTCTCACACTAATAAATAGTGGAGAATATTTTGACATATTTATTGATTCATAAAATTACTTTTTTATGTTATTTTAAAGTAAATAATAAATGGTATTAGACTATGAATTATTCTAATTTATGGTCAATGAGAAAAATTACATGACTTGGTATTTGGATCTAATAGCCGAAATACTTTATTTGAAGATATGGAGGACTTATTTATAAGGTGAAATGTGTGACATATATACATGTAGTAAATCATGAAGTATATATTCAAATAGATGTAATTGAAGATGTGGTAAATTAAATGGTCATAACTAAATAATAATTATTAAGTCTCAATACATTACCCATTGGAAGGAGAATAAGGTGGTTGATGCTATAAGTCATAATGGACCTTCTATTTTACACATGATGTGATTTAAATGAAATACAATACTTATATATCCATAAAGAATAAACCTCATGAGTATAAAGTAATGAGATAGATCAAATATTTTTTAAATTAATGTCCAACCATCTATTCATGTGAAGATTAAATAGGTTTAGAAGGAAGAATTGGTGTTCTAAAAGATGTTATTGAATGTTATTATGTTTAGTGATGATAGTGATGGATTGGTAGCGTTCAAAAATCTAGTATGTATCTCATCAATACCAAAATTGATTAACAATCTACTAGATGAATAGTATAACCCATCATTCTAAATTATTCATTTATGTATAAATTTTTTTAGATATCATAAGGGTCTTTATGGAGTTATTATATGAATACTAATATTGAAGTGTATAAATATTTGTGCTTTTTATACCATAAAGTTAATATTGAGAGACAAGTTTTTAATGGGATGTCATAACCATTACCCATACCTTAGTGGAAATTAAAAAACATCACCATGGATTTTGTTTTAGGACTCCCAGATACATCTAAAGGGAATAATAATATTTGGGTTATAGACTATCATTATATAAAACCAAAACATTTCATTGATATCAGACAGTATTTTACTCTTAATTAACTCATCAATATATATGTTATATAAGTGTCCTAGTTTCATGGAGTTCCAATATCAAGTATATCTCATCGAGATAAGAGGTGTACCTAGAAGTTATGGAGAATTATTTAACTCAAATTCAATACGGTATTGAGATTTATTACTACATATCTACCTCATATATATGGTTATTATCTAAGGTAAATTTAAATCTTATAACAATTTATTATATATTTATATAAATATTTTATATGGGTTTGGTATCAACACATTCCTCTAGTATAAGTTTCATAAAATAATATCATTCACTTAAGAATTAAAATGTTTCTATATGAATATATAATTGGAATGAAATTTAAGAACCCATCATTCTGTGATACATTTGGGGAAGGAAAACTATTGACACCATAGTAGAGGTAATGAATAAGAAGGTGAGAGTAATTTAGTAATAAATCATGGAATTTTATAGTTGACAAAAAATATTATTGCAATAATCAATGAGATCTTGTTTAAAAGTGGTTTATCAAGCATTCCTATTGATATCCCAGTCAAATTTGGAAATTAAATTTTGAATAGAATGGAAGATAAACCCCATGTATATTGGTCCTTATCATATTCTTGATTGCATTTGTATGGTAGTTTTTTACTTGGTGGTTCCTCCAATCCTCTCTTAACATCATGATGTATTCCACGTATATCTTTTGAGAAATACATACTTGATACTTTACATTCATAAAAGAAAATAAGTCATAAAATTAGAGAATGTGATTTATTATGAAGTAAACCCAAATAAAATATTTGATAATAGGGACAATATGATACATAACAAACATACTCACCTAGTTACAGTTCCCTAGAGGATTCAGAAATTTGAGGATTCTATATGAGAACCTAATAATGTGATGAGGTAGAGGTGTCCTCAATTATTTGTATCAGAGTGAATTAATTTTTAAGAGAATTTTTTTATAATACGGTGTAATGTAAAACCCCTAGATGTAAATAAATATTTCCCTTTAAATAATTTTTATTTTATAAATAACTTTCTCTACATGCAAAACTGAATTTAAAATAACCACATTATAATATTTAAAAATTATTATGAAATGTTGAATTTATCACCTAAAAATTTAAATGTATGTTATAAGTGTGTGTAAATAAATTTTTAAAATTTATCATTCACACATGTAGGAAATGAAATCGTTGTTTATCAATTTTTTAGATAAAAAAATTAATTGTCATTGTTTGTAAGAAGAGAGTTTCATAATGTAAAGTATTTATATATTAATAAATTAAATAAAACATTATTGAGGAATTATTTAAATAAAATGTGTAGATATTATATTCAATAAAATATTTTAATATTAATCTAATGTTTTTACTAATTTAATGGGATTAAATTTATTGTTATTGTTAACAATGTATTTATTTAAAAAAATTGTTTTTGTTAACTTTTGAAAGTTTATTTTAAAAGAAAATTCAACCATTAAGAAATTTAATTTTCTATAATGGTTTTGATATTTTAAATCAGGATTTTAAGGCTTGGAAATGATATCACTTCCATTTCTTCTCATTATAAATAGTAACTATGGTAAAAAAATCACCTCAGTAATGGGTTAAAAGAGTTAATTGGGGGGTAAACTAAATGGTAAGATTCCAAATATTAATTAAACAAGGTTAATGTGATTGGTTGAATATTTTTATTCCAAAAATTATCTTTTAATTAAACATGTTCCCATTTTTTACCACTTTTACTTAAATATGTACTTTTATATTTTATTGTTTTAATTATTTATGAGTTTAGGAGGAACATAACTTATAATAGGGTGTCCTCTCCCCCACCCCACCACTTCATCAATTTTTTTTGATACATTTAGATTATTAACTACCTAGAAAACACCTTTTAACATAATTATCCATTTCTTATATCCTTTTTCACTCCCAAATTTCTGACTTTTAAAGGCTTAAGATTCATTCCAAAGGATACTTCCCAAAGAATAAGTAATTTTATTTACTGATATATTTCGTGTTTCACTATTTATTAACCCCTAAAAGATATTTTATAACTATATTAAGATTATGGAAATTTTTTATTATCATTAATTATATTTTTTTAATATTAAATACATTTTATATCCCCTTACCATATGAGGTGAAATGATATCTTTGTTTGTGTTTACGTGAGGACTACCACCTCCATGAAGTGATGTGATTAGTTATTCATTACTTCAATACATGGATGGTAATATGTATGTTTTAAATTATTATATATAACATTTATTATATTATTATGATTCTATATTAATATATTATTATTTATATCTCTTTCTTTCAATTCTTTGAAAAATGAAAAAATTATTCATGTATACATATGGACTACAATCTACATGAAGTGGTGTAAATCATTTTTAATCACCACCATATTTTAATGGTTATAAAAGATTATGTAATGAAAAAATGTTACACTTATTTGATTATTAATAATCTTTAGATGAGTAAAAATTTACCAATTTTCATGAAACAGAACTGTCAAATAAAAATATGCATGGAAAACTTACCAGTTTTCACCCAAATGTTTATTTTAACAAGGAATTGTTACTGAATGTGTAATAAAAAATAACTAAGTATTGATATATTGTATGATAATTGAAAATATGTTTAAGTTATAGATTTATATTAAATCTAAATTTACTATAAAGGAACATAAGGGAGAATATGAAG
This sequence comes from Viscum album, assembly GCA_963277665.1. NCBI lineage: Eukaryota > Viridiplantae > Streptophyta > Magnoliopsida > Santalales > Viscaceae > Viscum > Viscum album. Next base: position 283,668,048 of record OY728165.1, read on the forward strand.
AAAATCAGTACAGGATGTAATAGTTTATTTGAAAATGTCATTTCACTTTAGGATGTTATAATTTAAATTTTCATTGAGAAAAATTATATGATTATTACCCATTAAAAACAATATATTTTATTCTATATTTTTTATTACTTGAATTTTCAATTATCATTACCATTTTCCTCTCTTTTTTAAGAAAATAATCAAGAATATATTTTTATGAAAACTGGCCTTATTTCATTTTTTAGTAGGAAAACATTGTATTCCAAGTACATATTCATAAAAATAATTTATGTAAGTTTATATCCAAATATTAATGTTCTTGAAATTTTATTATTGCTATAATTAACCTTATTTTCAAATTTTAAAAAGGAATCTTTGTAATTTTTTACCATATGACTCACTTTTGAATTTTTATAAAAGTCTGAATAGACTATTCCTTATTAAAGTATATTAAATAAATATATATTCCCAAATCCATGATAGTTATTCATTTAGAAACATCAATTATGTGTTCCACTTGTGATTTTAAAAAATAAAAGTTTTTAAAATATTCTATGAATCTTTTTTAATGATAGTGATTGAAAACGTAATTTTCCCCAGTTTCCAATGCAGAATTCAAATGTTATTTTAAAAGTGTTTTTCATCTATATCAAAATAATTAATCATTTTTAACAAATAAATAGTGATATGATATAATGATAACATCTATGTTTGTTCTATGGATGGATTATGATTATTTTTTGTTTAAATCATTAAGAAACACTCTCATTTTCATGGTTTTTTCCATAGTTGAATGATGAATGTTTTATTGATCCTGTAGAAAACATATGTATAGTTTACATTATGTGATGAGTGGGTCTGTTAAATCCTACCAATGATTCAGGAAATGATTGATATCTCATGTGATAATATGGACTAGAATGGGGAGTGAATTTATAGCTATATGGGACTCTGTACACTTTTATTTTCATGGGAGTGAACCCTAACTAAGGAAATGTTTGTAAAAGGAGTGAAACCAATCCCCTAAGAGACACTATAAAATTTTATAGTCCTGTTAGTAATCATTGACTAGTGAATATAATTTCTATTATTATTATTTTGTAAAATTTCTTATGAAATTTTCTTATTATTTTGATATTCTCTCATGAATCATGATTGAATAATGATGATTCCTCACTCTCATGACTCATTTATTTTTAAATGATAAAGATTTATTTTTTGGTTCATGAATTATTATCTATGATTTCATGGTTATAAACTTCATATATTATCATCTGGATATCATTCTATAATAATCATTTAATTATTTCATCTCATAAGTGATTGATACCTCCAATTACTAACCTTACTATGCATTATAGATCAACATTTCTTACAATTCTATTTTCCCCAGGTTATGATCAATGGTATTAATTAAAAAAATTTATGAAGGATACTATGAGAGAATAACTTTGTGGGGTCTATTGATGTTACTTAATTAAATTATTTTATTATGTATTTGGTCTTCGAACACACAAATCCATTACAAAATTTGGTCCTTTATTATTACAAAATGTATTTAATATTAATCTAAACTAATGTAATATTTATTTATGTTATGATTTGGTTTCCTCGCCATAATTCAAACGTAAAACATAAATAAAAATTAAATATATATATATAACTTTGTCCTATATATCAAATTGGAACTATGTACTACATGCACTAATCAAATACCACCTTGAAAGAATAGTTATATCCTATATATATCACTAAAAAAGTTGCCAGATAGTAATTGTATTTTTTTACTTATAGGGGGTTTAAAACACCACCATATGATTTCTGCGATGGTTTATGAAAACCTCTGCTATATTTGGCACCGTCATACAACTCACATTAGTTCTATCCATTTTAAAGAAATTCCTTGGAACTATCATTGATTGTTTGTCTAGTGGTGGTATCCTGTGACAAAAAATTGTTGAGTATATATCAGCGGTTTAAATCACCTCTATACCATCCAATGTTTTTCCATGGGAAACCAATCCTGAATAAATATCAACCTTAAATAGTGGTGGTTTAAAATTCCTCTAAATAGTAATTTTTTATATATATTTTTGGTTTAAACAGCCATAATATATTACTTTTAAAAAAATCTATCTGTAAAATCTACATCCTTAGAATAGAAAAAATAAAAACATATATAATAAATTAGTTTGGAAATTAGCATAAAATATATAAAAGTGGGTTAAAAATGGAATTCAAATATTAATACTAGATATAGGTGATAATACTCTATATCAGGATGATCAATAAATGTATTACCTGCTTTGATCCTTGACTCGGAATTAGGGATGGTAATCCTAGGACAACCCAAATGGAAAGAATTATGAGTACCTTTAAGTAACCCACACATGTATATTTATTAACCCACTCATTTAAGTAGTTTTTTATAAATATTTCTATGTCCTATTGAACAATTTTAGGTATTAAAATTAGGACTATATGATAAGGTAATTCTTGCAACCCATCTTAGGGAATAATGAAATGTGTATAATGTGTCTGGGAAATCTTATACCCCTTCAGAATTATATAGATACATGGTGTTTCAAGCCCATCCTAAAATATAAATATATAACATACTAAATAGTGGACCTTCTCATGATGTCTATAATAACAAAATATAGTACCCAAAAAATTCATATATTGACTATCAAAGAAAGAACCATTCTATAAAACAAACTATAGTCAGGCTTAATGAAATGTTAAACAATATCAATCTACAAGATAATTATAATAAAGTAACAACATACCTGATACAATAGATAAAAAATATGTGTAAAGTCTTATCCATGTCTTCCACACCCAAATATGAGATCATATAAGCATGAATTTGACAAATACAGTTTATAGTAAGTAAAAAATAATAGACTAGTCCGTGAATACATTACAACATGCATGTAAGGAAAACAATTCAAGTGTATATTCAACTCCCAAGACATCCTTGGAAGACATCAATGAAGGTGGTAGTGGACTCATTAACAACATTACAACAAAGTGTTCCCAACCCAAACCTGGTATTAAACTAAGGAATTCTATTGGAAATTCTCAGTACCACTTGGTCATGACAAAAAATATCCCAAAAGCACATGTTTGTGAAAGGTTACTTATAAAACCCATAATTTTAATATATCTCACCAAAAGTTTTATAAGAGACACTTAATATGAGTGAAAGTATATTTGGGAAATTAAGTTCTAAAAGGGGTAAAAGTTATTTATAATGAAAAAATATTTTTGTTAAGCCATTTTATAAATTAAAAATAAGAAGGAAAAGGAAAATCTAATCATGAAAGTATTTTAAAAAAAGATTTTTCAAAAAAAAATCCAAACATTAAACTCCTATAAAAACCAAAGAGTTTATCAAGTTTCTGATTTAGGTGAATTATTTAAAAGCTTATTATTATTATGCTTAATCACTTTTTTAAACCTTGTAAACTAGTGCACCACATCAATCATTGACTTATATATTATTCGATTTTATTTCCAATTATTGATTCCTAATATTTGAAATGGATGGGACTCATATAATTATACTTGAGTTTAGTGTTTATGAAACCATGTAGGTTTAGGATAAGGAATGACTACAAGGATAAAAGATATCCCAAATTTGAGTTAAGACTAATCGTATTTCATGAATTCCCATTTAATCTCATAATAGACATCACCAAAAAAATTAACTCAACTAAAATGATTGGATTTAGTGTTATAGATTAATATTGAACTATTTAAGTCACATGTAATGAGAAACTAATCAATATGGATCTAGACATATAAAGGATTAAATAATAATAAATATTTTTAATTATATTTTACAACAAAATAAAATGGGGATGTGTTTTTGTACATAGATCCAATCAAGACACATAAAAAAATTAACCCGTTGTATAAAGATATATTTAAAAACCATTCATTTATACCATTAAAATATTTGTAGGATTCATTATTACTTTAGAAAAATTGAATGTTTTAATCATACAAACATAACCAAATAGCCACTTAGTGAGATGATATAACCTACAAAAAATTTAGGTAAGATTTATCAATATAATGATCTTCAAGATGTACTTAAAAATAACTCAACCAGAATTCATGTCCCTAAGAGCCCAATACATAATCACTATAAATGAATAAACAAATAAAATCCATTAAAAACAAACACTTTAAACTCTATAAATTAATTAAATAACAATGGAACAATATGTTTTATATATTCTCTATGAAATAAACAATCATATTCATTAAAATCCGTAAAAATAACTAATGTTAACCTTCCTTAATATACATCCATCAAAAACACGATGAATGATTATAAATCACCCATATAAGCCTCTACAGAACAAAAGAAGAGGGATCATCATGATACTAATTGAATTCCAGCGTGATCCAATGTAATAACGATATTAGTATTATTCTTCCATAATATTAGTTAGAAATTATCTCCAAATACATATTGAAACCTAATCACTAGCCAATGAACTTTGACTTACACCTTATCCATATCTATCTCCACATCTTCTTACCAGAACCTTCATGAAAATTGTTCTGAAAATAAATAGATATTTTTTTATCAATTTAAACATAAAACCAATAAATGTTTCTATACTAAATGATTTTGATTTTTTTGATTAACCTGCTCACAACCATCCATCGATGAAATATCATCGAGGACAAATCTAGTTGTCTTATGATATAATTCAATTAACTCTTTCTATAGAACGATGGAATTTTATTATTAGATAATTTTATGAGACCCCATGTTCTTGAATTTTTATTTCCATTAAAGCATACTCCCTTTGAGCATCTTGAGGTTTGGAGTAACTAAAACTTAGAGTAGATTCTATTATAATCCTTTATGCCCTACCAATGACCTTAGAAGGTAACAGTCCCAACCCCATCTCACAGACTCGAACAAGATACTTATTCCCAAGTAGTTTTCCTAATAGATCATCCTAGGAGACCGAGAAGGAATATTTGGGATTAATATAACATAATTCATTTATTTTTACCTATTAATAAAATATCAATCATATTTTAAGAAGTAAATATTGAGATAGTGAAAAATAATAATAAGTGGTTACAATGACAATGGAATTTGAACCCCAAATTTTTTGGAAGACTCATTAACGTAACTCCCATAAAGTTTTGTATGAACATCAAACCATATTTCTGTTCAGGATACTTGGTTCCCTAAATTATTTTACTACATTAAAAATATATAAATTAACAATTTAATATATTAAATAGATATTGTTATCTTATAAATATTTTATCAAATGAAAATATTAGTAAATTTGATCTGTTTTTGGAAAAAATATTTAAACCAGCAGTTTGAGGGATAATTTTCTCATCACAATAGGATGAATTTTTTCTTAAAACATATCAAATTAAATAACATGTAATTTAATATTAATATATTCAATTTCGTATAATTGTTATATGAATTTTTATCTATAAAATTAGAACAATATAATAATATATATTTCAATACCGCTTGCTTATCATGATGATGGATAACGAAAAAACCTTTCATTTCAATATAAGAACCCCTTTGTGTGCCTTATAATATAGTTATTTAGTTCTCAATGAAGTATCATTTAATTCATTCCATAATATCTATTTAAAATATTTCCATTTCTTACACAAAATTCTCAGTATCCACTTTTGTACTATAAGATTATAAATAGTAAAGTGGAATAACATTTTTACAAAGAGATTAATTTTTATAATATTATAATTTAATAATAGAATGAAATTCAATTACCCCATAATATATTACCATTTACTTATCTAGTAATAAAATACTTTTTTTTCTAAGATGGTGGAACAGGCCTCCAATCATTACAGTCAATTAGAAGCGTAACCATATCAACTGCCAGATGGCCTAGAATATGGATAAATAATCATATTTCATCATATATTTGGATCCCATAATAGCCATTTGGGATAACTATCTTTAATCCATTAAAATTTCAAAAATAAAAACTATTCAAATTTTTCCCCACCGGGAAATTATTTTCATATTTTATGAAAAAATAGGTAGTTGTATAGAAATGTTCAAAAATATTATTCAAATTAAAATTTGTACCTATAACTATCACCCTTTAACATCCTCATGAAGAAAAAGAAGTAACATCTTTCTCACTTGATTCTAAATGTAGTGAATGGGGTACCACAATCTGAGATTCTAATGGGACACTGAAAAAGGTTGTCTCAGATGCTAACCGAAAGGAGGGTATGAGAGATGGTACATGGGAGTAGGTGGGGGGTGTCACATATGGTCTATGGTGGGAGACTGTTGGATCATAATCTATCCATGTGTTCAATGAAACATCTACTTGGAGTCGACTATGATTAGTGAAACACTTCCTCTTTTTCATTTCTTTTATTTAATCAAATAAAATTAAGTTCAGAAAATTCCATCCCTCACTTGTTATATTAATTTAATATATCCTGGGGAGGGAAGGGGATAGAATTCAATTCATAATATCATCTAGTATTACCTTCATCTATCAATTTACTAGTATGTTACCCAAGTTATTAAATGGTAATTTCTAAATAACCTAAAGAAAAATCACAAAATCAATATATGGTGTCTAATAGACACACCATTTGAATCACACATCTCTCAAAAATTCACCTAATACAGTATATTCTATTTAATTAATGATATTCAAGAATTAATCATTTCTATAAAATTGTTTACACTTGCTAAATGAGCAGTATAAAATTCAAAAATGATAGAATACCTAAATATGCGTATTATTTCCCCTACAAAAGAATAAGAAGAAGAAGATGGCCAAGACCTTTGGAATGTGTGAGCCCTTAGGGGACTCGCAATCACATGACCAACATATGGTCACATGAAGACTCTGAAAAAATCATATAACCTTTGTAGGACCCCACAAAACCCTTTTTGACAACTCTATCTTCTCTTGAAAACCTCTTTGTACAGCTAGTTATTGCACGACGACAACCAAATAAGCTCCCCCAGGCCACACGTTTTTCCATCAAAATATGCCTGGATAAAACATCCAAAAATTCTTTACAAATGGGAGATAAATATTCAAAAGGAGGAGGAATATTTTGGTTATAAAGATCATTGGATGCATCAACATTGGGAATAATTATTTCCCTAAGTAGCATTCGAGAAAACTAATGAGACCACTAATCCTTTGTATAACAAAACAATGGAAATAAAAGGAGAGGATGCATGAGCTAATCGCAGTCATAAAAATCAAGTGATACACCTTGGAAGACACACAATACACCATGGTACCCCAATAACATGACCACCTCATCTCACAAAATCCCTTTAGGTTGTTAGTCTTGTTGAGTGAAGTGGCTCTGGTATGTCCAGATAGCCTTGTAATTTCTCTGTTGTCTCTCCAAGGACAAAGAGATGGATTTTAAAATACAAATGCTTCCCAACACTAAATTACCTATATTAGTTTTATGATACAACATCAAGATGTAGAGTAATTATATTTAACATTACTCGTTAAATATCACATAATGTATAATCCTTTGTAAAATAAAAAATGTAATAAAAGAGGGAGGAGTTATAAGATTCTCATGGTCGTAAAATTCATGTGATGCACTAAGCCTTCCCTCAGAATGGCTTCAAGAGACCCCCACACAAGACATACATTCCCCAAAAAATGTCCCAGGAAATTCATTGTTCATATCATGATGGACTTTAAATAGGCCATTGAACTTGTCAAAATGGAAATATGAATGTCCTCTGGCATATCAACAAGCGTCATGAAGTCCCCATTAACTAGAAATAATCAATTAATGGAGGCTTTTACAAGAGGGACTAGCAGTCCTAGAAAATTAGGTGATTCCCTTAGAATAATCCAAGGATAAGGCTCACAAATATGCATGGAACCAAACCTCCCCACTGACTCTATCTTGGATCCACTCCAGATACATAGTGAAAATGATGAACAAACGGGTTGGTGAGGCCTATAAATTCCCCACCCCAATATAAAATATTAACTGCTACCATACGAACATGATTATCTTGATGAAGGTTGGATTTTTCACATCCAATCACATCATAACACCCAAGTACCATATTGGAATTCATGGAGAATCTGATCTTGTGACTAGAAATTAATATATCAGGTAATATTCTAATGAATGGATGGATTGATCATGCACCATACATAAATCACATCACGTGATTTTTCATGGATCATGAAAAGGGATTCCAAAATGATGTGAGAAGAACATATCATACATCTTCTAAATCAAAGAAGACTCAAAACAAACTGAAGCTAAATAAATATAAGGAACTCCCATGATAATGTTTAGAAAAAAGATTAAACATGGAAGGATTAAGAAAAAACATGTTCGTTTACCCTCATATGATTTATATGAACAATACAAGAAATGAAATAGTACCTGGACATGTCACATATATCTCATGATTCTCCTTTTATATACCACCCAGGTCACAAAGAGTCTTCATAAAATGTCATATCAACTCACATGTCCCCTCTAAATATGACACTATGGTCTCAGGAATTACTCTCACCTCATTACCCATGCCTTGTGATGTCCTTAAGATATATCACATAGATCATATAATGACACGAGCTCATTTCATACAAATATCATGAATGCATGTGGGAATGTTAACTAATCTCTAGAAATGGCCTCCAAGAATTTCAGTTGGGACTTGTGAATCCCACCAAATATGTCATCCAAGTCTCGTGTTTCCCTCTAAGAATGTCATCCAAGACATTTGATAGAATTAGAGAAAATTTGTACAGGATCTCACAAACACCTTAAATATGTATCATCCAACTCTTGCAAATGAATCCATGTAATGTTATCAAGATCATGCAATACCTTCTAGACAAATCATCTAGTTCATACGATGATTTCTAGGAAAAACCATCTGGATCTTCTGATTTCCTCTAGACAAGTCATACTTGATCATGCATCAACCATCAAATATAGAACCTTCATTACACAAAGTCCATTATGAAGACCAACTAGATAATTCATTATTTTTAGGACATGCCAGGTAGATACTACCCTACATATCAATACATGCATACAAGCATTATATGCCAGGCATGAAAGTAGGTCATATAAATAGGACAACCTGAGAGTGTAATCCTCGATCAGTGACATAACCTGATATATCCTAACAGCCATGGAAGACATTGAGTGTAATACCTAACTAAATATACTATGAAGACTCTTATTATTTCCATATTCAGGTTACGAAAGCAACTTGTTCAAGGTTCAATCTCCATAGGGTTATCCTAATACAGAAGTACCCCACTCTCTAAGTGATGAAAAATGATCATTTTCCATCCCTTGTTTCTCCCACTGATAATAACTCATGTGAGGTTAGATAGTTTCAATAATAATATCATTTCTAACGTGAGCCTCCACCAACTAGGTCAATATATTTATGTAAATCCCCAATGAGTGGCATGCCACATTAGCCTCAACACATGGGCATCTACATTAGGGCCAATCCCAAGGTTGTGGTTGAACTAAGAGAACATGTATTCCTATAATAACCCAGATACATATGATTCATTCCAAAGGTATGATCTCAAATAAATATATATTTTGATATAACCCATATAAAATAGCATTTTCGACCATCAAGAACCAATCATTACTATAGGATGATTACTCTACCTCATCTATCAATAGATAGAGAAATAAATTGAAGTATGATGACTCAAATTCCTTCCATAATCAGAATACATAGGATGTATCTCTGGGCCATATATATATAAGAAAACATTTCATGGATATCCCAATTAATTGGTCCCACATCTCAAGTAATTAAGCAATGATCATTTACACCCCTTTTTTCTCACATCAAGCATAGCTCACGTGGGATTAGGTAATTACAATAATCATTTCATCTACACCATAAGTCTCTACAATAAAATGTGAAACCTTAGAGTGTAAGACCCATAAAAAACAATGAAAACTAATATTCTCCCCATAATCAGGATATATAGGATGTCCCTTCATGAATCAAGATTGAAAGATTTGTGTCCCAAATCACCTATATAAGTCCCCTTTTCATGACATTAAACTGTATGGGTCTAAGGAACTACGTGGGTTTTGATTCCTGCAACAACCAAGATACATAGGACAACTCATAATGGCTCAATCCAATCCTTCGAATATTAACCACCTCCTGGTGTGGTAGCACATTTTGAAGAAATTGGTTTTACGGATTCAACACATAATTGACCACTCATTATTGGAAAATGATGGATAACCTTAGATACATACAGATCGATTCACTTAAGATCCCCCATTCTTTTGATCTTAAAAGATAATTAACCAATGATCATTTTTTAGGGTAACTGATCCCATGTTAGAATTAGGTATAGATTCCAAAACATATCCAAAATCTATAAGAGTGACATGGAATAGGCATAATCACCCCCAAGGGTGTGATGAGCTGACCTCCTATCCTCTTGACCAATGCAGGCCCCCAGAGTTATTGGGCCTAAAACCCCAAGTGATCTCCTACCTTTGGAAAGCAGGTCTATACCCAGTTATAGATATGAGAACCATTGGGAGTTTCCAATAAGAGAAAAAATGTTAATCATATTTTCATGATTATTCAAAACACAAATTCCCCAAAATCTAACCATCATTTAGATTCCATTCACAACTCCTATCGCGAAGAAACAAAAATGGTGAACCCAAACTGAATCTCTCTAATAACTAAACAGCTTGGTTATTATCCTTCAAGACATTTTTCTTGCACACCATGAAAAACAATAATGGCAAACTTGAAGCGAATCTTTAAAATAATAAAGGATTGGTTATAACGCATTAGGAAATTTTGGTTTTACCCAATATGAAAACAGAACTATATATCCTAAAGTGAATCTGTTATATGATTAAAAGATCAATAATCATGATTAAGACCTTTTTGTTTTACATAGCCTATAAAAAATAAAATTTTAAGACCATCATGATCTTATAGCTGATCCTCTGTAAGCTGGGTACTCATAAGTCCATCCTTTTTTGATGATTCCAGTTGAGTAGAATGGAAAAACTAGAAATAAAATAATCATTATTTTAACCATGCATATTTTATTGAGAATATTATGCCTATGATATTTTTGTAATCATTAACCTCATTCTTTGTCATCTCCACAATTGTAGATACTACTCTTAGCATCCTGATTTGATACAATTGCTTCATCATCAAGCATTAACACTAGTGAATCATCTGCACCTACAATCCTTGTGGGTCACAATGTGATCTCACCTGATCAAAAACTCAAATTTTAGGTGGAAATCACAATGGTTTGGGAGTGCCACCGATGCGGTTTGATCCCGATCAGGGAAGTTTCCCACAAGATTATCCAAGAATGACAACCAATGAGTCTGAATCACCCAAGAAAGGCTGCTTCTAAGCTAGTATCCCTTGTTTATACAACCAACCACTTGTGGATATTATCCCCAGAGCATGATAACTTCCACCTTCAGTCTCTGATTAAGGATGATCTAGAAGACAAATATTGATCAATTTCAGTTCTGGTGACACTGAGCAAGGCACCTGTCAACCATTATCAATAAAACCATCCCACCAATACCCAAAAGTAAAATTTTGAGGGTACTATCTGACATATCATCAACTATGATTCCCATGAATGGGCTAAAATGAAGGATAATTGGTGCATGAAGGCATTGGATATCCAGGAGAGGGATCATATCCTCACTCCTGCTGAATATTCCTGCCAGTATATTCTGGTAGGAACCAATAATCAAGATTATATCTTTACTGACTCAGTACATGTCTGTGGGTTTATTCCTAAAGTAGGCATGGGGTAGGTGCATATCCCTACCATCATGCATGAATCCCATGGGAATATTCCAATGGCACAAGGAGGAAATAAGTGGGCGCATATTCCCACTTCAATCGAAGACATATTCTAGTGTATAATAGAGACTTAAAATGTAGATTTTTATATTACTGCACACACTTTGAAAAATGCTAATAAATATTAGTAAAAACTGAGGAACTCTGACAGTATATTCTAAAACTATTTCAAATAAATGGACTAACACATACTCTTATCCCTGTAGCTAGGGATACTCATAACACTTATCAATGCGAACATTGTGGTTTCACTGTAGCAAGAACACATTCAAAATCCCATCTAGGAGACTAATCATCATATTACGATAAATGATGATGAATAGGACCGGTTCATACTCCCTTTCCAATTGGGGATCACTAGGTGAGAGCGTAACAAGCCATGGGATAAGGGCATATTCCTATCAAAAGAGTCATGCAGTATATTCCAAAGGCCCAAGATTATGCTCATAGCCCCAATCTTATTTTGGCTCACCAAATGATAGATGCAAAAACATTGGGATTGGCTCATATTCCTATCAATGAAGTTGGATGACATGCTCCAAAGGCCCAAGATCATGCATATATCTCCATTCTGGATGGGGATGACCAAGTGGGAATGGAACATGCCTTGAGATAGGGGCATATTTATTCAATGAATCTGCATGGAATATACTAGTAGATCATGGAATCCATTTTCATATTCCTATATTTTTCGATGAATGACCACGCAAACATCATTCCATGGAAATACACGAGGAGGCTCATACACTTCTCCCATTTTTGGAGGTCTTCAAGCATATTCCAATGCGAAATTAATATTTGGACTAGGCTTATATTCCTATTCTTACCAGGGCTCACCAAGTGAGAGTGGAATATTTCTCAAATCATGGTCATATTAATTTCAAGAGAGAACAAAGGTATATCCCAAAATCTCATGATCAAGATCATTATCAAGTCTTGACTGAGGCTCCCCATGTGAGAAAGGAACATGCCTCATGATAAGCCCATATTCCTTTCAATAATGAGACAACATATTGGTATATTACAATAGCTTCTTAGTAGGGGTTCATATTCCCATAACACCAGATGGTAATATACAAGTTATGACAACCATCATATAGTAAGCTAATATCCCTATACAATTATAAAAGGAATGTTGGTATATTCTGAGCACGATTTAGAACATAGCATGTATTCCTAATATTCACAAATCCAGTGTCTTTGAGGTTTTTAAAGACATATCTTCAACACCATGAGTCTACGTCAACTCTTAAATCAAATCAAAATATAAATACATTAATTAACATGAAATTCCTCCTTGTGGTAGTGTGGATATGGATGATAAGGAATCTACTCCTGAAATGCAATGTGGTCTAACTTCCCATGGTGGTATCTCCCATGGACAAGGAAAGCCTCCCCTTGAGTAGAAACCTCTATATACAGAGGTGTTAAAAACACCAAAACCTTTATATAAAGAGGTTCTAGAAGCATTAGCGTAAATTTTATATGGTTCCCCATAAAATTAAAGTAGCAATATACACCCATTACTATGTGGCCATTAAATCAATCTTATATGGGTTGACCAGATGGTGGTGTTTACTTACGATGAAAAAATAATCTGACACTGATATTTGGAGAGATTTAGCTGAAAAAAACCTCCACATCATGTTCTATCCCCTCAATATATCTGAATATGATATCCCAGATGAGCTAGAAAATGAGTGCATTCTGTATCTATGAAAAAATATGTGGGATAATCATTTGTGATTGAAGGATCAAAATATCCCTTATCCAGGATATGAGTGTTACCTTTATATAATCAATATACTCTATTTTTAGCTATAATTTACCTCTATCTTCATGGCCTAGGATCCAAAAATAAAGAACACCCCCAAATTTGGCATCCTATAAAGTTGTAACCTCTATAGATTTTAGGATACTAGGTAACGCTCTAGCTAGTTGGTACTAAAAAATAATTTCCATGCTTCAATGATGACTAGAAATCATAAAAGAAGTGAGTGTCTATAAAACATGACATTAAACAAGGACAGATGAAGAAATGAGAGTTCAGTTCAGATATGGATATGGTGTTCTGATCATTTGGACAACTTCTTGTAATGAATGGTTCTAATCATGGGTTGTAATCTCACCTAGATCCTAGATAATCCTTATCATGCTCTATCAAATGGGAAACAATATTATCTAAGCAGACCCATCTCCTAGGGCTAGGAGAATATCTACCACCACCTTGACCCCTTGGTTTATTAATTACCAATAGGATTAAATACATATCCCCGGTAGTTGTGAGATAACCCCAACCCTCGAGGCTAGATGGAATTTATATCTCAATCACTTTTTCCAAGTTCTCCATCACTTTATAATGTCCTAGAAGAATCAATGGTTATTCTAGATCATCTCCATCCCACTGTGATGAGGCTTTATATCTTCATGTCCTTCCCAAGAATCACCATTTCCCTAATTAGAATAACTGGTTCCTCAATAGTGGGACCCATCAGTTCCATTTGTGGCCTCAAATTACCCTCACTCTAATGGGATATAGTTATTTTCATTATTCTCACCACTACATAGACAATCAGTATTCTCCATGTTGGGAGAGAAATGGTCGGTGTCTCACCTACCCCTTCCATAGTGGAAAAAAACTCTTCATTTTGGGGCCCATTTAGAAATCATGACTAAAAAATTCCTCAAGATCACTACTTATAGGAAACTTTAAGAGGAATTTACGATAAAGGTTATTAGACCCCTCCAAGTTCATATTTCAAAATAGCCTAGTATGGTTAACTGTTCAAATAACAACCCTGAAGAAGGAAGTATAGAATCAGAATGTTGTGTCGAAAATAATAGCACAAACACTATTTCATGGTACTTCTATGTGAATAATGAAACTTTCAGTTCAATAGACATTGATCATGAAGTGAATGTAGAGGGCCCCAATGTATAAAATGTACCCCGAGAGGAGGGTGGTTTGGATGCACAAACTGAGGTTATATGTAAACAAAACCAAAGAAGGATCCAAAATATGGCACTGCCAAATAATGATCTTACAACTCTCTAGTGGAACTATACCAAAGAAAAAGGGAATGGTGTGACTACATCCCAATAAACAACCATAAGAGTTTATATTCCTTCCATGGTGGAAGAACTATCACAATATGAGAGTGAAATAAAAAATCTTCAGCAACTCAACAAGTAGTTACTAATGGAAAATATTTCCACTAGGTATCATCTATAGGAAAAGAAAATATTCTCCCTTATATGGTTGATCCTATAGAAAGTTCATCATCTGAGCATCATATTGGCTTTCGATCAAGAAAACTAGTATTCATTAATGAGAATTTTGGAAATTATTGTGACTTCCCTCCATTGATGTGATATCCTATCTATCACCACGAAAATCATTCAGTCCTATTGACAATCAAGAATTTGTGGGAGATGAAAGTGGGGCCACGTTTTTTGAGCCCCACCCACTCTATGTGCATAGGAAATGGATATGAAAATAATGCCCTTGGAGTTACATAACATCATAGATTATTTATAAACTAGAAATAAATCCATGGAAGGGTGATGTTCACTAGTTCAGCCAGAGAGGAATCCATATCCTAAATGTGTGGATGATAATCCACCTCCCCTAAAATTCAAAAATCCTACCATCCATACCTTTGACAGTGTAGAAATCCTCAACCAACATCTCATAGACTTTATTTCCTGATGTGGGATGATGATGAGCCCTTAAGATCAACATGAGGAAATAAATATGAGGTTCCCCATATAGATTATGACTAGGCTAACCTTTGTTTGGTACAATAATCCTCCAGGATGATCCATTTCATAATTGTAATACCTTCATAAATAATTCCTTTATTAGTTCAGATCTATGCTAATGACTACCAAAACTATCGACCTAAAAATAATCCAACAATGTGAGAATGATAGGGTGACAGAATTCATAGATAGAACAAAAGGCTTAACATATTCACTTAACATGCCTCTCTCGAAAGATAAAACATTGGAACACTATGATAAAAATCTCATGGATGAGTTGGATACACTTGTGATCCCCATGAAGTATCCATATGGGTTCCATGAGTTCACTGAAACAAGATAGTGTCTTGATGAGACATTTCAGAAAATATAATCCAAATATATAATAATTCCCAAAACATAGGAGAAAAGTCTAGGTAGAGAAATCTTTATATCTTTTATCCTCAAGCCAGAATTAGTTCCCATCAAAGAACCTAGGTGGGCTCTAAACATGCCATCACATCCTGTCCAGCGGCGAAAACCATAGAATCAATCTCTAGTAAGAGCATAGATAAATGAGAGTCACCCAAGATTTGGGGAATGGATGAAAAAATATACTCCTTTAGGAATTAAAAGGACCCCATTTATTTCTTAGAAGCCATAAGTAAAAATCTACTCAAGATTTAATAGCCTACGAAGCCAGATGAGGTCAACCTCACCAACCATCCTCACTACTTGCCTTTCCCTAGAAGGATAGATTATAATATCTAGGTCTAACTAGTATTCAAATACATCTATCGAGGCATGGCCTATTTTGGACAGGTGGCATTAGACAACTCCCTAGGAAGGTGGTATGGATAACCATTTTTGAGAAAAAAGAAGAAGATGGATGGTAGAAATTTATTTCCATGCATGCAAAAAAGTTAAACAACTGGATGACTTGAAAAAATAGTTGATCGAGCTCATTCCACCATGGAAGCAAAGTTGTGAAGACCCTCAATATCTCTACCACCTAATATAGATGAATCATATTTTCCTCTAAAAGGTGGGTGTGACCACCAAAAGAATAATGAAATGGAAGAGGGGGAATCATATTCCTCTCCAATGCAAGACCTAACTCTTGTATATTTTTTCCTTTAACACCAACAGAACAGAAACCGCCACACCAAATAGAATCCTCTTTGGATGAAGATATAATCTTTGCTTATTTAAATGGAATTTAAATGGTTGAACCCTTATCTAATGATGAGTATTCCCATTAATACTAGTTCCCCATATATAATTAGGGCAATTTAAGGCTACATTTTTTGAATCGAAGGACATAGTGAACATCACTAACATCATCAGACCTAATATTCTAATCATATCCCCATGCAGAACATATATGCAATTGAGACTCCTGGTAATTCACTCCATGCAACACAAAATATGCATAGATGTTCCCCATATCACTTTAGTAATCCACTAAACCACATTTCCTAGAATGGATGGATATTAGGGGTTTTGTGCAATCACCCCAAGAAATAGGGAAGGTCATAATGACTTGTACCACTTTCAGTAGGCATCCCTTCGACTTTTATAAAATCCCCAGGCATGTTCACCTTAGATTCCTTGGCTCCTGAACCACAATCCCATGAGTAAACGCATATTGGGAAGCACTGACCTTTTCCATAAAAGTAATATGTTTCGAAATAGATGGATGTTTTCTTAATCGAGCTCTAAATACTTGATGCACTTCTTTTGAAATAAATCAAGGAGGAACTTATTGAATACCTATAAACCCCACCTAAGTTTTAGATAGATGTTGATTTCTATGAGGTCTATTGAGTGGTTACCACGTCCTCAGAATATCATGTCATCATTTCTTTCACTGACCTGGATCAAGAAGAGTTCCTTAAAATACATATCAGGACCACATATGTTTCAAGAATACTTGAAAATTTCAACTTCCAAGTACCCTGATTGAAAATTGTTCTGGGATCAACCTCATCCCAATGTGAACCTTGATTCATATAAGATATAGATAGGTGAACCAATATACCACATATATGACCATTCAAGGGTATGATATATGTGAGTAGAGACCTACTAGAAAGATCAATATTGAAGAATAGATTGGGGAGCTCATATTTTATGTTGAGTTTATAGTTATCCATAATGACACTGCATACACTGTCTTACTTGGAAGGCCCTTGATCTATAGCCACTTGGTTGTACCTTAGACAGTCCATCACTGTCTAAATTATCACTTCAAAAGAAATTTCATCATACTACCTGGAGAAAACATCCCCATCATGACTTGAAGAGACATATATTCTAAAAAAAAATATACAAGAAGGGATGAAATAAACCAATGGTTGACGATGATATAATGGTTTTAGCTCCCAATGGCTTGGGGACCACCCCTATGAATCCTTAGAGTATGCTTGAAAATTACTATATGTTCCCTATAAATCTAGTTGAGGTAAAATATCTAGTCATAGAGGTCCAAGACCATCCTTTCCTGAGTGACAGTTTGAATGAAAATAAACTATGGCATATCTCTATGATGAATCATATTGAAAGGGATGATAATGTATCTTATAATATCATCCCACACACTGATAGTGATGGATAAGCCCTCATATCACCCACTTCTTCTCCGAAAAATGTCTCCATAGTCATAGAATTTGAAGAATATTAGGATTATCTTATGAAATCCCCTCTAGAATTGATGGAATATGATTCCACCACAATCAATGAGCTCAGATAGATAAATATGGAAACCTAAGAAGACCCGAAAACTATTATAATTAGTTCTACCATTACCCTTGAATATAAAGAGAATCACATTGCATTTATAAAGTAACACTGCTATGTGTTACATTGAAACTATACAGAAATTCATGAATTAAATCATAATGTGGATACACACCATCTCTAACTATGAAATGAGCATCGAGTCTTCATGTAGGAAGCCATGGTGATGCACACCTCTATTACCACCAATGTAGAGGCATAATTTGAAAAGTTCATAAAAGAATTTTTTTTCTCTGAAGTAAAATACAAAAGATTTATTTATTTATTTTTTGTTCAAAGGACCAAAGAATATTTATTAGCAAAAAGAAAACAAAGATTACAAGAGTCTAAAAGACGGGATCAAATTACAATCTTTAAGATTAAAAGGAATCAAGTTATCTGGGAGCTCCTCCAGCCAAGTTAGATTCCGAGCAATGCCTTTATTAGCGAGAGAATATGCAACCAGGTTAGCTTCACGGTAAGTATGAGTTGCAATGAAACTGACGTCATGAAGAGATTGAAGACAATTCATCCAGCGCGTAGTAATTGACCAAGAAAGATGAATCTCTCCTTTCCAAATGGCTTGAACAACAGTAGTAGAATCACTTTCAATCCATAAGTTGTTCCACCCACGTTGAAGAGCAAAAGCAGTGGCATGAATAACACTAAGCATCTCTGCTTCCAGAGAGGTTGCAGTACCGCAACCTCCAAAAAAGCATCCCATAACATTACCATGATGATTCCTGAAGACAGCACCACAACCCGCATGACCTGGATTTCCTTTAGAAGCTCCATCCACATTAATTTTAATCCAACCTGGAAAGGGAGGTCTCCAAAAAACCTCAAGAGTGCGGAACGGTTTCGAGAAAATGGCCTCAACTCGAAGACGTCGAAGGATCATAAAATCATCCACCGAATTGTTGCAGGAACCATTCTGAATCAGCGCAGCTTCCCGAATAGCAATAAGAATACGCGTTTTACCTGCATTAATGTTGTGTGAGCAATTATTGTGAAGAATCGAGTTTCTATCATACCATATCACATGTATCAGCTCTGAGACCCCAGCAAGGAACAAGTTTTTGATTTGTTGAGAGTTATCCTTAGCAACACATCGCTTAAGCTGCTCATCAATTGAGTTCTGAACCAGCCATCTGCAATCAAAAGTGTCAAAAATATAGTTCCAAAGAGCGGTGGCAGTAGCACAAGATAGAAATAATTGGTTAGTATATTCTCTATGCTGATTGCAAAGTCGACATTTTGAACAAAGTTGGATACCAAAACATTGAAGACAAACATCAGTGGGAACCCTATTGTGGGCGAGACGCCAAATAAGAGTGAATCTAGAAGGTTTGATCCAAGGTTTGTCAAAAAGTTTTATCCAATTCATATCATTCTCAGCGTTGTGTAAGGAGTGATTATAAAAGTTTTTGGTATTAAGGATCCCATTAGGAGAAGGCTCCCAAATCAAGAAATCGCTCGAGGTAGAAAAATGGTAGGAATCAATAATTTGAGTGATGCTGTCTGGGAGGGAATCAAAGTGAGAATTAATCACATCATTGACAGTGGAGTTGATGTCAACATGGATATGGTCAAGGGGAGTCATAGAGATAAGAGGAGCACCAGTCCAATTGTCTAACCAGAATCTCATGGACGAGTTTCTCGAAACCATCCATCTAGCATTGTGCATAATATTATCATAAGTGTCTCTAACAGAGGGCCAAATGGAAGAGGTCATGAAACTTCTATTATCTCTTTTCAATCTATAAATGAACCTATTTTTGATAAAAGCAACGGGAGGGGTGTCATTGTGAATCAGGGTCCAAGTTAATCTGGCTTGAAGAGCTTCGTTGAAGAACTTAATGTTTTTAATACCAAGACCACCCATAGCTATAGGCTTACAGCACTTAGCCCAAGGAATAGTCACAAGTTTTCTGTCCAAAGTGCTGCCAGACCAGACAAAGTTTTTAATGTGAACATTTAGCTTTTTAATGAGACTAATAGGCCATTTATAGACCATCATCGAGTAAACAAGTTTGGAAACAATCACAGACTTTACAAGGAAAACTCTCCCCACCATGGAGAGGGATTTTCATTTCCAAGAGGAAAGTTGCTGAAGAGCCTGGTCAACAATGCTTGAAAAGTAGCAGGCTTTGGGTCTACCCCAGAAGATGGGAACCCCAAGGTACTTGAAAGGGATAGTACCTTCTTTGATACTAAGCTCGTTGATGATATTATTTTTTCTAGCAGAAGGGAAGTTTTTACCAAAGTAAATGAAAGATTTATTCCAACCAATGACATGACCCGAGACCTCCTCGTAGTGGTTGATAGCAGCTTTGAGAGTTCTGATGTTTTTAAGATCACCCTTTAGAAAAAGTATGATGTCATCAGCATAAAGGAGGTGAGTGGGGGCATTCACATTTCTGTAAGCCTGAATGGGTTTGATCTTGTTATGATCAACCATATGGGTGAGCAGACGACTAAAATAGTCTTCTGCAATGGAAAAAAGAATAGCAGATAAGGGATCTCCTTGTCTGACTCCTTTAGGACATTTGAAAAACCCTCTAGGCGATCCATTGACTAAAATGGAAACCTGAGTAGAATGAAAGAGGATTTTAAGTCTAGATATTAAGTTATCATTGAAGCCAAAACCATGAAGAACTTTGAAAATGAAATTACAGTCCATAGTGTCAAAAGATTTACAAATGTCTTGTTGAATGGCGATGTTTCCGCCTCTATTTTTATTATTAAGCATGTTAGTGCATTCCGAAGCAAGAAAAATGCAGTCTTGGATTGATCGCCCCTTGATAAAACCAAATTGGTTGCAGGAGATAATTTTGTCAGTAATAGTGTTGAGTCTGTTAGCTATATGCTTGGTGATAATTTTATAGAGAGTGTTGATCAGAGCTATAGGGCGAAAACGATGGATTTCAGCGGCATTTTCCACTTTGGGGATCAAAGGAAGGAATTGGGAATTTAAACCATGAGGTAAGAAACCATTAGCAAAGAAAGATTTAACGAGCTTGCAAACATCATCATGAATGATATCCCAATATTTTTGATAGAAACCATTAGTGAACCCATCAGGTCCTGGGGCACTGTCAGGGTTCAAACCAAAGACAGTGTCTCTAATTTCATGATCAAGAGGAACACCCAGGAGAAAACTATTATCAACATCAGTGACAAGAGTTGGAATGACGTCATTAATGAGTTCCTTGTTCAAACAAGGCCCATTGAATAAAGATTCAAAGTAAGAGACAACATGCTGACCAATGTCATCTTCATTATCCAAAAGATTATCACCATCTTTAAGGGAGGCAAGAGGCCTACTGGCTTTTCGAATTCTTTGTAGAGAGTTGTATAATTTGGTGTTACGATCACCATCCGTTAGCCATTTCATTCTAAAAGTATGCTTGCGGATGTTGTCTTTGAAGGCAAGAAGCATATTTAGATTCATAGTAATTTGGGTTTCTTGATTGTGATCGGAGGCGAAGTCTAAGTGAGTGTTGTTGTTTTGGATTTGATGCAACTCATTCTCAAGAGAGAGGATGTCATTGTCAATTTGAATTGCTTTAGTGCTGCACCAATATTTGAGCTTACGTTTGAGATATTTTAATTTAAGAGGACAAGAAAAGTCCTCATCAGAATGACTCAGAGAAGACCAAAAATGATTAATGAGATTAGAACAATCAGGGTCAGAGAACCAAGCATTGTTGAATCTAAAGGGGAAAGAGGGTTTGCGAATGTTGAGGGAGATGGTGACCAAAATAGGATGATGGTCAGAATGAAGTTTTGGAAGGGTGGTACTAGAGATGGTATCCCAAGTATCTAAAGCATGGTCATTAGAAAAGGCTCTGTCCAATTTGCTCGCAACCACTCTATTGTAATGTTTCATGTACCACGTGTATTTGGCACCGCTTAGAGTGATCTCAGTGAGATTGGAGTTTTCAATAGCAGCCTTAAATTCCCTCATAGAAATATTTGAGTGAAGAGGACCAATTTTTTCATCAGCAGAAAGAATAGCATTAAAATCGCCCGCTACGATCCAGGGGGAATGAATTTTTGAATTAATAGAGGAGAGGTCCCTCCAGAGAGACCTCCTATCTTGATATTTATTCTTGTCATAGATAAAGGAACAAAAGATATGAGCATTATCAATGATAAAGTCACAAGTGAAATTTTGATCCGAAATATGAAAAACATTAACCTTAGATAGGGAGGGATGGGCAAAGGTCCAAAGAGTATTAAAGCTATTGATGCTTTGACATGCACCAATGAAGTTGTATCCAAAACGACAAAAGTGAGCTAAGTCAGTGGAATACATGATTTTAGGTTCATCAATGGCAAAAATTAAAGGCTTCTGGGTGCTAACCATTCCTTTTAAAATACTAAAGGTGTCAAGGTTCGCAATACCTTGGCAGTTCCAGAAGAGGATCTTCATTTAAATCTACGCTTGGAGTTAGAACTCCCTTTTTTCCATCCGAGCCTTTATGTCTATTAGATCTTCGGACATTTTTTGACAAATTTGTGGTTAAGGCAGGGGCTTTATTTCCTTTGGCAGGATCAGAGATGATAGAGGAATCATCTAACGGAATAGGTGCCGTCAAAGCCGGGGCTTGTATGCTATTAAAATTAGGTGTCAGCAAAGTAGTTAGAGCATTTTTATTATCAGTATTAACACATTCAACATGTAAATTATCTTGCTGGACTGAGGGATTGCAGGTACCTGGTGAGATGTTCGAAACAGAATGAGGAGCATTCAGTTGCGGCTGATCAGTGCAGGTACTTGGTAAGGCTTTCGAAACAGAGTGAGTAGCAGCAAAATCTATAGAACTTTGCTTACCTGAGACTTCTGCAACCAGAATAGTAGTCTCTTGGACTTGCTGTAAGGGGGGAGCAGCATGCCATCATCATGGAAGGTAGGAACCTCCTTCTGCGGCATTCCAGGATGAGTATCCTGCATATGATTGTGGTCTTTTGCCCAAGAGAGAGACTCATGAGTAATAAAATTCAAGGAATCCTGAGGATCAGGTTGCACAGCCGTGGATATAGGATTATAAGTAGGAGTTTGAGTTGTGGGGGAGTCTTGAATCTGTTCAACAGTACAGGAAGTGGGATTAGGCCCAGGATCCTGTTTAATAGTGTCTAAAACAGCAGATTCCAGTTTTAGGGAGTGCTCTTTGTTGTTTTCTTCCTCTTCAACAAGGTCAGCCAATTTGGAGCCCGAGGACTCTCCTAAGTGAGATGAATGGGTGGGTTTTTTCACCCAGGTTGCTGTTCTAACTGGTTCAGTATCACTAACCAAGGGAGCTTTTTCCTTCCGAGATCTTCTTATTTCTTTCCAATCATTTTCAATCGGTTGGGTTGACTGTTTCCTAATCAGTCTACAGTTATAAATGTTGTGTCCAATGATCTTGCAATGGTCACAAAAGGGGGTATCCTCTCATACTCAATGTTAATTTATGTTTTGTAGTCTTTTGCAGTGAAGTTAATAGTATTAGGGGGTTTTGATTCCAGATTAATTTCCACCATGACTCTAGCAAAGATTCCTAAATCAGCATTCAAGGTTCTTTGATCAATTTTGAGAGGGGTGCCTATGCATGAAGCGATGTCATTCAATATTTTAGGGTGCCAAAAAAACCAATTAAGGCCATGCAGTTTAATCCATACCTGCGCCAATGTGTTTCGGTGAGTGTGTGGGTTGAAATTGGAGTCCCAATTAGAAAGCCGTAGCATGCCAGGTTTAAGATTTAGATTTCCTAATTTCCAGACTCTATCATATTCGTCTTGAGATTTAAACAAAATGTGAAAGTACCCTTTTCCGATTGGAATAAGTTTCCAGTTCACAGAATTCCAGCATTTAGAAATATGGTCAT
The DNA here is from genome assembly GCA_963277665.1 of Viscum album. Lineage (NCBI taxonomy): Eukaryota > Viridiplantae > Streptophyta > Magnoliopsida > Santalales > Viscaceae > Viscum > Viscum album. The sequence continues at coordinate 283,692,351 of OY728165.1, forward strand.
GCAGATCAGAAAATGACCAAGGTCGATTACCTTTGAGGTAGGAGATTCGGGCCAGAATGGAGAACCTGCATAAATGCGTGCGCTGCTGAATCGCTTCTGGATCCGCTTCAACCAGGAATCCACCGTCGTCAAGATTCTTTACCAGCGAGGTCTTCGTCAGTGTTTCGTTGTGATCAGCAGACTTCAACGCATCAAGGAAAGTGATCGCTTGGGATCGACCAGAGAACTCGTGGCTATGAGCACGATCTCGAGGATCATCGTCGTTGCAGATCTTTGCAACAGGAAGAGGTAAATGTCCTTTGCTCTTTCGAGAGTCATCATAGTGGTGAGATTGAAATCGGCCGGGCAAGAGAAAATCCGCCATTTGAGAGCAGATCAAGAGATCGCAGGATAAAACCCTAGGCGGCTCGCGATTTTAGAGAGAGATGGTCTCCCATCTCTCTAACCCGTCTCCTTTCTGGATCACAAAAGATTTATTTTCATCTTTATCATAATCATGAAAAATAATGGGATGATTAAGTTCTAAATTGATTTCAGATACCTTAATTAGTATTTCCCAAAGAAAAATTTACCATTATCGATCACATAACTCTTGATCTATTAAACTGGTTTCTTCCAAGCCCTTTCGTTCATTGGCAGTTACATGGGGTATAATCAGATCAAGATTTCCCCTAAAGATGAAGAATCCAATACATTCATAGCACTTGAAGGGATCTTCCGCTATTAGGTCATTCCCTTTGGATTAAAAAACTATGACGCTACATTATAGAAGCAATGAACCACATATTTAATCCATTATCTGGAAGGATAGATGAGTGTTCAGTTGATAATGTGGTTGTTAAATCTTGAAAACGATGTGATAACTTCACAGACCATCAAATAAAATTTTCAAGATGTTATAGCACAATCTGAAGATGAATACATTTAAATTTTCTATTAAGGTGACATCAAAGAGCTTTCATGGATTTTTGGTGCACCACCATAGAATCACGATTGACCTAGAAAAGACTAGTGTTATTCTAGCAATGTCACCCCCCAAAATGTCAAATATCTAAGGAGAAACCAAGGAAACCTATCCTATATTAGGTGATTCATATCCAACCTAGATAGGAAATCTCACCTCTTAACCAACATAATAATGTGGGTAATCACCTATCAAGGGGATGGTAATTGTCAAAAAAGCCTTCAAATGTCTCTAGAAGTATTTTTTGCACCCATCGATTTAGATGCCTTTAGTGGAAGGAAGGACGCTAATTTTATATATGGCCTCCATGGAATGATCATTGGGTATCCTCCTTATATATAAAAGTTATGTTTAAAGTGATAATAGTCTTTACTACTATAGTTGAACGATGTTAGGTAGTGAGACTTGACATTTTGAAGTTGAGAAGAACTGCCTTTCACTCATCTTCATAGTGAAAATTTTGGTCCATTACTTGTAGAACCATAAAGTCCATTTGTTCATCATATTTAAAAATTCATATGCATCCTTTTCTACCCTATTTTTCTAGGCATCTATATCATTGGGTGGTCATTCTGTAAATATATGACATTCATTTCATATCACATAAGTCAATTAATGGACAATCACTAGCTGATTTCTTCGTCGAAAAAACTTCCTGGAAAATACACTAGAAGACACTGAGATCCCAGATGAGTAGGTATTCTACACCCATGACACTCCCCGGACAAGGGAGATGTACTTTGATGGAACCTATTGAGTCTTATTGGTTCAAGGTGGGAAAACCTGAAGCTCAATCAGCTTGATCTAGGGATATTATTTGTCTCTCTAGACAAGGTTGTTTTATCATACTCTTTCTTGCTATCTAAATGCTACACAAACAATGAGAATGAATATCATGACCTGATCACTGGATTGGAACTAGTACTACAAATACACATAGCCTACCTGAATATCAATGGGGACTCAGATTTTTTGATAAAGTATATTAATGGAGAATAAGACATGACAATGGAAGAATTGGCCTACTCACTCGCTATGTCAAGAGACTGATGGAAGAGTTACCTTTTTATCCCACATTACATCTTATTCCCCGATAAAATAATTCTCACACCAATGCACAAGCAAATATAGCCACCATCCTGGCTGAACATTATCAGTGGATGCAATATTCAGTATCACACATCAAAGAATAGTCTCATCGATCATTTTATGTGATATAGAATAAATTCATTAGGTCAGCACCACCGTCGATCATGATGAACCAATGACTTCCCCTAGATGGATGGAGGCCATAAATGGTTATCTTCAAAATCAGAATAAAAAAATAGACCACGCTAGAAGAGAACATATTCGACACCATACAGTAAATTGACTATGATAGATGGTCCACAATAGTATAAATCCATACACAAATGTGGATTTGATGGATTCCTCTTGTGGTTTATAATATAATGATATATTTCATCCATCATAGAGTAATTCCTTGTAGGGTATTGAAGTGCCCACCAGTCCAGAACCAATATATCCCACCAAATAAGGAGGTTTGGATATTACTATCACTCCATGTTACAAGACTGCATGAAATTCAACATGAATTTCCATGCATGGAAAATCCTTGAAAACTTCATCCATCACCCCATGAAATTGATACATACGACTAAATATTCTTTTCCATTTTCCATTTGGTTAATGGATGTTGTAGGGACATATCTTCTAGCCACACCTAAGCTGTTCAATTTCATCCTTACTGCTACAAAATTATTTTACAAAAGGTTTGAGGCAATTACACTCAAGAAAGATGGGATAAAAAATATCATCAAATATGTAAGGACCCATATCATCACTAGGTTTGGAGTCCCCCACACATTATTGATGAAAAAAAAACTAATTTGTGTTCTATCAAATAAATTATATTTAACCTTAAGTACAATGTCAAGTCCAACCACTCATATCTCTAGCATGAGATAGAAAATGTAGAGATATATGAATTCCACAAGACTCTATAAAATATACTCTAGAAGGTAGTGAACAAGGATACTAATTTTTGGCCAGAAGAACTCATTCATGATTTATGGGCGTACTGTACCACCACATGTACTACAACATAGGCAATGCCATATTCATTGGTGTATGGGATAGAGGCAGTGTTACCCATATAGGTTTAGTTTTATTCACTCCGAATAGCCATTTGTGGAAAACTCTCATATGATGAACAATCTCAAAAATGACTGGATGAATTTGAACGGCTAGATGAGAAGAGATTTCACACACTTCACAACATGGAGGTCCATCATAATTAGGTTATACAAACCATTAATAGAAAGGTTCACTTTCATTCATTCACACAAGGTGAATTGGTACTGGCTTTGATAACACCAATGATACCAGGAATGAATCCGCTGAAACTGGAACCCAAGTGGGAAAGGAGTTATGTAATACATAAAGATTATCATAATGGCGGTTAATTGTTGGACACCATGGATTGGGAGCATTTAACACCACCCACTAATGAAAGATTTATCAATAAATACTTTGTATAGCTATAATTATATGGTAATCCACATCAGAGTAAGCCCCATCATTCATCCTGAGTACACAATGCTAAACTATAAAATTTAATCCTAAATACATGAAGATAAACTATATGTAGTTCATTCGAGCCGCATGATGCCAAACTATATAGTTCCCTAAAAACTACATAAAAATTTATTCATATTATCACATGATACTTATTTAATTTCTAGGTTCTATTCTTGGGGATATCTATAGGATTGTGTTCCTTTCACATCAAGCAATTAAATTCCCTTACCTCATGACATTAAACAACAAGAAAAATGTATTTTATACATGACATTAAACTGTAAGGAAAATTTATTTATAGGATGATGTAAAACTGCTTTGATCCACAACTTCCTTTTTCCATCACATTTGGTGATATATATCCTTACCGCAAGATTTAAAAACACACAGATCCATTATTTTCATATTCAATCACATCAATTCACAAATTTCCTTGCAACATAATGTTAAAAAAATGTGTTTCCTAGATCTATGTACAAATTTATTCTCATTTACAATGAGATTCATAGAAACAACTTGATAATATGTCATGGTCTAGACACCACATGATACAAAATTTCCTTATCCTTCCCTTAAATATGTCTACAAAATGAAAGAAACCATTTTTTCCTTGTTTCCCACATTGAGCAAAGATAACATGAGATTACGAGTCTCAGTAATGTCTTCCTCACACAAAAAAGGAATAAAATATTTCAAAAGGTCCATCTCAGTCATGAATGAAAGATCTTAAAAGGCATAACATACATTTTCACTAAACGACATTAAACTACGTAGTTAATGTTCGTTGTATGAAATAAAACGATATACTTCTATGGACCTCATCCAATAGGACTAATATAACTTTTTTTCTTTCGTTACTACACCTCCATCTACTCAATCCCTCTTCATGATGGGGATTCCATATAAGGCCCCAGCCTTAAACCTTACTTAATCTTGAGTTATTACAAGATTACACATTGAGGATCTTTTCTGGTTTAGAGTTTTAGAGAATTAGATCATGAAACTTGCATTACATTCCACATTTAAACAAAGTGGTTACATAAAAGAAAATATTCATTCTTCCCATCAACGGAAACATATTGAAAATAAAACATGGATTCTTTCTTGACACATCCTTGACACTATCACCACATCATGTACATTTCCCTTGACCTATGAAAAACATTTCAAAAACTTGGGATGAGCATAAAAAGCTCAGTAAGAGTTATAAAAAATATGGAAAGGAAACATGAGTTCAAATATACATTAGAATGAAATCACACTTTACCCATAAAACATAGGCATATCAAATCATGAATAAATCATAGAAAACATAAGACATAAAGGTAAATTGAGGCATTCATAACATTCTTACATAGGGAGTAACCATCTTAGTTACGTTTGGAATACCCATCACAGTATATTCCCTAAATCTCTTCGGAGAAACCTTAACGTTTCACTCCTTCGCGTTACCCAATGCATTGGAGAGCTATATCGGGCTCACCCGCCCTTAGTTTATCACGGAACCACCCGTTCTGCATAACAATGCCCAAGAACGATAACATAATTGTATCACATAAACAGGAATAAAGGAAACATGACATTTCCACATTTCAATCAAAAAGATAATTCCCAGATATTGAATTAATCAATCTATATTCAAAAACCATTTAAAAGAGATTTTTGAATCAATGTGTCTCATACCACTTTGAAGCATTTAATGGAATTATAATTTTAAAACATTAATGTCCATATAAATAAATACTGAAAACCATTTTGAAAACATGGGCATTAAAGATAGAGATTTAGAATAATAAATCTTTAAAACATTTAAAATGATATTTTTGTTAAAGAGTTTTTAACAAACTGAGAGACTCTTGAATACAAATAATAGCGGAATAACATTTAATCCGAACTTTATAATATCATGAGAATAAAAGGATTCATGATATAATACTCCAAAGGACAGTATATAGACCATATAAGAGTGAATTGGTGCATAACAACAATGAACCCTCAATAGAAATGTCAAATGTGATGAAATCCCTTATAAAGAAGGTATCCTTAAATTAAGGACAAATCAATCTCAAAAATATGTGTGACAAATATAAATACACCCAATATAAGTGGATATTAAGTGTAAAACAATAAAAGTTCATTCACACATATTCAATGGATGACATATTCAATGACTACATGTTGAACCCAAAGAAATCGAAATTGGGTTAAAAAGTTCCCTTGACAGCCTAACAGCATCACATCAAAATGAGTTGATGAGAGATAAAAAGTGTATCTCATCCATTGGACATAAAATTTACATCAATTAGGATATATGATAACATATCCCAACATAACAATATGTAAATTAAAAGTCCCAACAAAAGAAGTCTTTTAAAAAAGATGAGGGTGAAAGGTTCCCTTACCGACTTGGGTATCTTTCAAAACATACACCCCATGAAAGAAGGACAATAGATCATTGATGTAAATACTCATAAACGAAATTATATTACACAAATAGTAGAATAATGGGCAGTACATACACCACTCAATGGAATTTGTGGCAAATGTAGAATAAATCTCACGGGAATAAAAGTGAGATGAAAAATCCCTTACGAAAACTCGGCAGCCTAACGGCGCCACATAAAACTTTCGAATATGGATTGATGAGACAAAATAGAGTATCCCATCATATTACAATAGAATTTAAAGCAAGTGTAATATCAAAGGAAATACCCCAACATTGCAAGGAGGAGTTTAAAAGAAGTGACATAAAGGAGAGTACTTAAAAAGAAAGAGAGAGGTTAGATCTCTTAAGAAAGTTCGGCAGCCTAACGGTGCCACTCAAAACTTCCAAAATGGATTTATGAGAGAGAATAGGGTCTCTCATCACATGAACATAAAAATTACAGTATGTTTAATATAAAAGATCATCCCAATAACAAGAAGGAATGACATAAAAGTGTGTACTTAAAAAGAAAGAGAGGAGTAGGATCCCTTACCTCGGGTCCGACTTGACTCGATCGTTCTTTAATCTCCTGAATAATAAACATGAGTTAATTTATAATTCCTTAAGAACCTTTTTCAAGTTCATTATTACTTTTATACCACTTATTACCATGTCATAAACATTATGTAATCATTTAAGTTAATAATATTTGTTTTGCCGATATTTGGTTCTTAAGTCGAAAGTAGACTTCTTACAATTACATGTTGTTCGTGTGGCCAAATGTTTATTATATCCAGAATTGTATTCATTATGTAGATATCATATATGTCATATATATCTAGTACATTCATGAATTTATAACATTACATAATCATTTAGAGGTAAGAAATGAAATGCACCGTTCATGGAGACGGTAAGCCGTACGTACGCATGAACGCTACTTTCATTTCTATTTCGTATTTTATAGAATGGAAAAATAATGTTATAAAGTTATATTATAATTCCAGTATAATGTCATATATAATATCATATTTCCATCCTTTATACATCCCACATATGGTATTTAACGAATCAGATCACTTTGAGGGGGCGGTAGTCCGCACTTCCTAAAATGAAGATATCGCGTACACCCATAATGGAAGCCATAATGGTAAGACACAAATGAAAAATAAAGAAGCATAAGTAAAACATAAACATATTATATATCATATATAAAAATAGTGACATCATAATGGCCACCTTTGAAGGTGTTAAATGAGTATTGAACAATCATCGTTTCGGGAGGCACAATTTCGCCATCCACGGAAACCGTATGTTATTTAACCATGTGATGTAGTTGTGTGAGAGTGTAGCTAGAATAAATCTTATAACAACATACTAGTATATTTAAGATACTGGTTTTGTTACAAAAGAAATAAATAAAAAGAGTTTAGGGGGTTGGAGAAGCAAAATAAAACAAATGAACATGAGAGAATGAATTACCTTTAAAAGTGTAACTCCTTTTGATTTGAGCCTAAAGGCTTCCTTTGAAAGGATTCTGCCCAACGGGAATCCTCTAGGATGAGGAGAGGGATGTGGAGAGAGTAAATGGTCAGGGGTTGGCCGAGCCAAAGGCTTGAGGAGTGTGTGAAATGAGGTAGAGGTGGGGGCCTTTTATAAGAGGAGAGGAGGGACACTTTTGGAAAGTAAGAAATATTACTTTATTTGAAAATGTGTTTCGGTTTTAAAAGGTCCCATATTGATATACTTCGTGGATAAGGTGATAAGGCTTCGAAATACACTCATCCAATAAGTTTTGGACATGTGTAGTTCATAGATTTTACATTATCTTTCCATTTTATTTAAATCGTCAAATAATGATGTCATCGCTGCATCATTATTATGTCATAAATAATTTAATTTATTTAATGTCTAAAAATTATAAAAAAAATACTATGATGTAGGAAATCTTTTTATCTTTCCAATTAATATTTATAATAAAAAATATTACTTGTATAACCCCACTTAAAAATTGTTTTAGTAAAACATATCATGTTTGTGTCATTTTTACTTTCACATTAAATAAAAAGTTATTTATGTCATTTCCCAACCAAAGTGGATCCATGGGGTCCCCAAGTTGGCCCATGGCTTGTCTTGGTCGGCCATGACACAACCAATAAGGTTGAGACATGTGTCTAGGTCATTTTATATTATTAAAGCATTATTTATACCTTAAACTACCCTAATTACCACTAATCGCGATTAAGAACTTAATAAGTTACTATTCACCAAAAAATTATTTTTATCCCATTGAACCACATTTTACTTCTTAATTACAACCATGTATGTCGGATTTTTGAAATTCAAAACACAATGATGGCAAAATTTCATTTAAACGGAAAATCAGTCTTTATAAGTACCACTTAGTGGTTTCATTATTCATCAAAAATTGAAGTTTTTCAGAAAATTACCAAAAATTCACCATAAGATATATTTGATATTCCGAATTCAAAAATGAAGTCCGTTTTACAAAATTCAAAACATATTAATCACATTAATTAATTTAATAATTAATTCCCGTTGTCAGAGCAAATAGCGTGTTTTTATAAAACAATAAGTATCAAAATATCGACACTAGTTTAAGTCTGATTTCAAAGTGAAATTAATTCCAACGACCACTATTGGATTTAATGGTAAAAATATTTTCTAATTTCAATTTAAAACAAACTAAAAATATAATCTAATCATATAAATAAATTAGATTAAAAAGAGGTTTTGAATTAAAATACAACATTTTAGACTATTCATTAAAAAATGAACTTTATCGGAAAAATACCAAAAAATTACACAAAGTAAAATTTGATGTCCTGATTCTTAATAAGAGTTTTATTTGGTCCAAAAGAATGTATAAGAGTGATCAAAACTATATTTAATGACAGTTCTCCATTAAAAGGCGATAAGTGAACCTTTAGTGAAAACTAGGGCATATACGCCTAAAATTGAATTCTTTCCGTATTTTAAGCCTCTATCCTTTATTGGATAAATTTAAAAACATTTAAAAACATATATAATCATATTTTAGTTATTTCTATCCATTCCCGCCAATACAACGGCTACATGTTAACTACCATTTAAAATAATATTATTTTATTATTAGAGTGCAACGTAAGATTCCCAAGAAACTCGTTGTTGCGTGTTGGGTACGCCATCGAGCATAGCGCCCCCTTTAAAGTCATATCAATATTTTATTCACAAATATGGATAAATATGAAAATGTCATATCCTTTATTTACCTGGGGTGTTACATCCTTCCCCCCTTTTGGGAATTGCACCCTCGCAATTTTTAAAATTGAGCTTGGAAACATCCTTGAAAGTCCCACATCGGAAGAAGAGTCGGTAAAACAAGCACTTTAAAATAAAGAAATATAAGCACAGAGGTCACCCTTGTTAACCCATACTAGGATTCCAAGTATGAAAATATGAACATGGAGGAAAAAACAAAGGGTCATGTTCTGATGGAGAGTGATAGAAAACATGTTTAGGCGAAAGTTAACCACGAGAAAATCACAAACTTGAGATGCGTTAAACGGTATTCGATTCCCCAGTAGGAAAAGTTAATAGACAACATTTTTGTTTTAAGTTACTTTTTATTGAGGAATTTATTCATAAGGAAACATAATCACTTATCATATTGACTTTCAACTTTTATTAGATTCCTTACACAAACTCCTATTTTTTCCAAAAGTTGAGTATTTAGGGAGACTTGTTTGCATTAAGAGTACAATAATCAACTTCTAGAGAATCACCTAATCCACAAAATAGAACTATATACTTCCCATGTCTTTAGACTCTAACAAAAACCAAAAAGGTTATTTCAAGATCAGATAATTCATAAAAGGATAACCCTTAATAAAAAGAAAATCTATTCTTAACCTCCAAAATTTGTCCAACAAAACCCAAAGTTCAACGAGGACCATCCGATAAAAAATTTGTCCATAAAATTCTTCAAAGTAAATCAATCTAAGATTGAAACCCAAATATTTGAAGGATTTAGTCACATAGTCTTCCAAGTTAAATCGTAACATTTATCTCCAAACAACATCAGTTGCTCCTAAAGTCTCGTATTGAAAAAGTAATTAACATAATCACATATCCTCCATGATAGGTTAAAAATTTTCATAAATAACCCAAAATCAACTTACTCTTAATTCATAAAATCATATAACTAGAAAGAATCAGTCAAACTAACCAGGGACATCACATAGTCCAGTGGTAGGCGATAAATACCAGTCACACTTTGGTTGTGGGTTCGATTCCCGAAGCTTTGTCCGACGCGACAGGATGTCACACGGTCTGCGTGTTGTCCTTTTTACAAAACTATATAATTCTTAAATCATTCCCCAAAAAGAAATAAAATCATCAAAAACGATCATAACATATTTTAACCTCAAGTTTATCTCATGATTTTCATTTTCCAGCATATCATACAATAACCCATAATTACCTCAAAAGTAAGGATCATATAAACTCTAATGGTTACCTTTATTATTATTACCTGAACTTCCACATGGATTGGTCATCTCGTACATGATGAATTAAAGATCATACCAAGGTTAAAGTTGTTGATCACGACTCCTTGATATTTGGTTTAGAACAACCACGAGTTTCCTCATTGAATCCTCCATTTTATCTAGTATCTTAATCAGGGAACCACCACAGTTTCCTTCAAACCTGTTGTCTCTTTGGTGCCTGTTAGATCCATCCATTCACTAAAAATAGAAATGTCAGTGTGAGTATATCAACAAAACCATCATGTACTAATGAGGAAGGTAAACACTAAGATACACTTCCTCATTCACTTTATCTAAAACTAGGTCTCTTTCTGAAATCCTAACCATTATGGTAATGTCACTTATGCTTAAAGAATACCATAACCTCTAAAGTTATCTAAACTAGCCTTTGATACCAACTATAAGGCCCCAGCCTTAAACCTTACTTAATCTTGTGTTATTACAAGATTACACATTGAGGATCTTTTCAGGTGTAGAGTTTTAGAGAATTAGATCATGAAACTTGCATTACATTCCACATTTAAACAAAGTGGTTACATAAAAGAAAATATTCATTCTTCCCATCAACGGAAACATATTGAAAATAAAACATGGATTCTTTCTTGACACATACTTGACACTATCACCACATCATGTACATTTCCCTTGACCTGTGAAAAACATTTCAAAAACATGGGATGAGCATAAAAATCTCAGTAAGAGTTATAAAAAATATGGAAAGGAAACATGAGTTCAAATATACATTAGAATGAAATCACACATTACCCATAAAACATAGGCATATCAAATCATGAATAAATCATAGAAAACATAAGACATAAAGGTAACTTGAGGCATTCATAACATTCTTACGTAGGGAGTAACCCTCTTAGTTACGTTTGGAATACCCATCACAGTATATTCCCTAAATCTCTTCGGAGAAACCTTAACCTTTCACTCCTTCGCGTTACCCAATGCATTGGAGAGCTATATCGGGCTCACCCGCCCTTTGTTTATCACAGAACCACCCGTTATTCATAACAATGCCCAAGAACCATAACATAATCGTATCACATAAACAGGAATAAAGGAAACATGACATTTCCACATTTCAATCAAAAAAATAATTCCTAGATATTGAATTAATCAATCTATTTTCAAAAACCATTTAAAAGTGATTTTTGAATCAAAGTGTCTCATACCACTTTGAAGATTTTAATGGAATTATAATTTTAAGACATTAATGTCCATATAAATAAATACTGAAAACCATTTTGAAAACATGGACATTAAATATAGAGATTTAGAATAATAAATCTTTAAAACATTTAAAATGATATTTTTGTTAAAGAGTTTTTAACAAAATGAGAGACTCTTGAATACAAATAATAGCAGAATAACATTTAATCCGAACTTTATAATATCATGAGAATAAAAGGATTCATGATATAATACTCCAAAGGACAGTATATACACCATATAAGAGTGAATTGGTGCATAACAACAATGAACCCTCAATAGAAATGTCAAATGTGATGAAATCCCTTATAAAGAAGGTATCCTTAAATTAAGGACAAATCAATCTCAAAAATCTGTGTGACAAATATAAATACACCCAATATAAGTGGATATTAAGTGTAAAACAATAAAAGTTCATTCACACATATTCAATGGATGACATATTCAATGACTACATGTTGAACCCAAAGAAATCGAAATTGGGTTAAAAAGTTCCCTTGACAGCCTAACAGCATCACATCAAAATGAGTTGATGAGAGATAAAAAGTGTATCTAATCCCTTGGACATAAAATTTACATCAATTAGGACATATGAGAACATATCCCAACATAACAATATGTAAATTAAAAGTCCCAACAAAAGAAGTCTTTTAAAAAAGATGAGGGTGAAAGGTTCCCTTACCGACTTGGGTATCTTTCAAAACATACACCCCATGAAAGAAGGACAATAGATCATTGATGTAAATACTCATAAACGAAATTATATTACACAAAGAGTAGAATAATGGGCAGTACATACACCACTAAATGGAATTTGTGGCAAATGTAGTATAAATCTCACGGGAATAAAAGTGAGATGAAAAATCCCTTACGAAAACTCGGCAGCCTAACGGCGCCACATAAAACTTCCGAATATGGATTGATGAGACCAAATAGAGTATCCCATCATATTACAATAGAATTTAAAGCAAGTGGAATATAAAAGGAAATCCCCCAACATTGCAAGGAGGAGTTTAAAAGAAGTGACATAAAGGAGAGTACTTAAAAAGAAAGAGAGAGGTTAGATCTCTTAAGAAAGTTCGGCAGCCTAACGGCGCCACTCAAAACTTCCAAAATGGATTGATGAGAGAGAATATGGTCTCTCATCACATGAACATAAAAATTACAGTATGTTTAATATAAAAGATCATCCCAATAACAAGAAGGAATGACATAAAAGTGTGTACATAAAAAGAAAGAGAGGAGTAGGATCCCTTACCTCGGGTCCGACTTGACTCGATCGTTCTTTAATCTCCTGAATAATAAACTTGAGTTAATTTATAATTCCTTAAGAACCTTTTTCAAGTTCATTATTACTTTTATACCACTTATTACCATGTCATAAACATTATGTAATCATTTAAGTTAATAATATTTGTTTTGCCGATATTTGGTTCTTAAGTCGAAAGTAGACTTCTTACAATTACATGTTGTTCGTGTGGCCAAATGTTTATTATATACAGAATTGTATTCAATATGTAGATATCATATATGTCATATATATCTAGTACATTCATGAATTTATAACATTACATAATCATTTAGAGGTAAGAAATGAAATGCACCGTTCATTGAGACGGTAAGCCATACGTACGCATGAACGCTACTTTCATTTCTATTTCGTATTTTATAGAATGGAAAAATAATGTTATAAAGGTATATTATAATTCCATTATAATGTCATATATAATATCATATTTCCATCCTTTATACATCCCACATATGGTATTTAACGAATCAAATCACTTTGAGGGGGCGGTAGTCCGCACTTTCTAAAATGAAGATATCGCGTATACCCATAATGGAAGCCATAATGGTAAGACACAAATGAAAAATAAAGAAGCATAAGTAAAACATAAACATATTATATATCATATATAAAAATAGTGACATCATAATGGCCACCTTTGAAGGTGCTAAATGAGTATTGAACAATCATCGTTTCGGGAGGCACAATTTCGCCATCCACGGAAACCGTATGTTCTTTAACCATGTGATGTAGTTGTGTGAGAGTGTAGCTCGAATAAATCTTATAAAAACATCCTAGTATATTTAAGATACTGGTTTTGTTACAAAATAAATAAATAAAAAGATTTTAGGGGGTTGGAGAAGCAAAATAAAACAAATGAACATGAGAGAATGAATTACCTTTAAAAGTGTAACTCCTTTTGATTTGAGCCTAAAGGCTTCCTTTGAAAGGATTCTGCCCAACGGGAATCCTCTAGGATGAGGAGAGGTATGTGGAGAGAGTAAATGGGCAGGGGTTGGCAGAGCCAAAGGCTTGAGGAGTGTGTGAAATGAGGTAGAGGTGGGGGCCTTTTATAAGAGGAGAGGAGGGGCACTTTTGGAAAGTAAGAAAAATTACTTTATTTGAAAATGTGTTTCGGTTTTAAAAGGTCCCGTATTGACATACTTCGTGGATAAGGTGATAAGGCTTCGAAATACACTCATACAATAAGTTTTGGACATGTTTAGTTCATAAATTTTACATTATCTTTCCATTTTATTTAAATCGTCAAATAATGATGTCATCGCTGCATCATTATTATGTCATAAATAATTTAATTTATTTAATGTCTAAAAATTATAAAAAAAATACTATGATGTAGGAAATCTTTTTAGCTTTCCAATTACTATTTATAATAAAAAAGATGACTTGTATAACCCCACTTAAAAATTGTTTTAGTAAAACATATCATGTTTGTGTCATTTTTACTTTTACATTAAATAAAAAGTTATTTATGTCATTTCCCAACCAAAGTGGATCCATGGGGTCCCCAAGTTGGCCCATGGCTTGTCCTGGTCGGCCATGACACAACAAATAAGGTTGGGACATGTTTCTAGGTTATTTTATATTATTAAAGCATTATTTATACCTTAAACTACCCTAATTACCACTAATCGCGATTAAGAACTTAATAAGTTACTATTCACCAAAAATTTATTTTTATTCCATTGAACCACATTTTACTTCTTAATGACAACCATGTATGTCGAATTTTTGAAATTCAAAACACAATGATGGCAAAATTTCATTTAAACGGAAAATCAGTCTTTATAAGTACCACTTAGTGGTTTCACTATTCATCAAAAATTGAAGTTTTTCAGAAAATTACCAAAAATTCGCCATAAGCTATATTTGATATTCCGAATTAAAAAATGAAGTCCGTTTTACAAAATTCAAAACATATTAATCACATTAATTAATTTAATAATTAATTCCCGCTGTTAGAGCAAAAAGCGTGTTTTTATAAAACAATAAGTATCAAAATATTGACACTAGTTTAAGTCTGATTTCAAAGTGAAATTAATTCCAACGACCACTATTGGATTTAATGGTAAAAATATTTTCTAATTTCACATTAAAACCAACTCAAAATATAATCTAATCATATAAATAAATTAGATTAAAAAGAGGTTTTGAATTAAAATACAACATTTTACACTATTCATTAAAAAATGAACTTTATCGGAAAAATACCAAAAAATTACACAAAGTAAAATTTGATGTCCTGATTCTTAATAAGAGTTTTATTTGGTCCAAAAGAATGTATAATAGTGATCAAAACTATATTTAATGACAGTTCTCCATTAAAAGGCGATAAGTGAACCTTTAGTGAAAACTAGGGCATATACGCCTAAAATTGAATTCTTTCCGTATTTTAAGCCTCTATCCTTTATTGGATAAATGTAAAAACATTTAAAAACATATATAATCATATTTTAGTTATTTATATCCATTCCCGGCAATACAATGGCTACATGTTAACTACCATTTAAAATAATATTATTTTATTATTAGAGTGCAACGTAAGATTCCCAAGAAACTCGTTGTTGCGTGTTGGGTACGCCATCGAGCATAGCGTCCCCTTTAAAGTCATATCAATATTTTATTCACAAATATAGATAAATATGAAAATGTCATATCCTTTATTTACCTGGGGTGTTACATCCTTCCCCCCTTTTGGGAATTGCGCCCTCGCAATTTTTAAAATTGAGCTTGGAAACATCCTTGAAAGTCCCACATCGGAAGAAGAGTCGGTAAAAAAAATCACTTTAAAATATAGAAATATAAGCACAGAGGTCACCCTTGTTAACCCATACTAGGATTCCAAGTATGAAAATATGGACATGGAGGAAAAAACAAAGGGTCTTGTTCTGATGGAGAGTGATAGAAAACATGTTTAGGCGAAAGTTAACCACGAGAAAATCACAAACTTGGGATGGGTTAAACGGTATTCGATTCCCCAGTAGGAAAAGTTAATAGACAACATTTTTGTTTTAAGTTACTTTTTATTGAGGAATTTATTCATAAGGAAACATAATCACTTATCATATTGACTTTCAACTTTTATTAGATTCCTTACACAAACTCATATTTTTTCCAAAAGATGAGTATTTAGGGAGACTTGTTTGCATTTAGAGTACAATAATCAACTTCTAGAGAATAACCTAATCCACAAAATAGAACTATATACTTCCCATGTCTTTAGACTCTAACCAAAACCAAAAAAGTTATTACAAGATCAGATAATTCAGAAAAGGATAACCCTTAATAAAAAGAAAATCTATTCTTAACCTCCAAAATTTGTCCAACAAAACCCAAAGTTCAACGAGGAACATCCGATAAACAATTCTTCCATAAAATTCTTCAAAGTAAACCAATCTAAGATTGAAACCCAAATATTTTAAGGATTTAGTCACATAGTCTTCCAAGTTAAATCGTAACATTTATCTCCAAACAACATCAGTTGCTCCTAAAGTCTCGTATTGAAAAAGTAATTAACATAATCACATATCCTCCATGATAGGTTAAAAAATTTCATAAATAACCCAAAATCAACTTACTATTAATTCATAAAATAATATAACTAGAAAGAATCAGTCAAACTAACCAGGGACATCACATAGTCCAGTGGTAGGCGATAAATACCAGTCACACTTTGGTTGTGGGTTCGATTCCCGAAGCTTTGTCCGACGCGACAGGATGTCACACGGTCTGCGTGTTGTCCTTTTTCCAAAACTATATAATTCTTAAATCATTCCCCAAAAAGAAATAAAATCATCAAAAATGATCATAACATATTTTTACCTCAAGTTTATCTCATGCTTTTCATTTTCCAGCATATCATACAATAACCCATAATTACCTCAAAAGTAAGGATCATATAAACTCTAATGGTTACCTTTATTATTATTACCTGAACTTCCACATGGATTGGTCATCTCGTACATGATGAATTAAAGATCATACCAAGGTTCAAGTTGTTGATCATGACTCCTTGATATTTGGTTTAGAACAACCACGAGTTTCCTCATTGAATCCTCCATTTTATCTAGTATCTTAATCAGGGAACCACCACAGTTTCCTTCAAACCTATTGTCTCTTTGGTGCCTGTTAGATCCATCCATTCACTAAAAATAGAAATGTCAGTGTGAGTATATCAACAAAACCATCATGTACTAATGAGGAATGTAAACACTAAGATACACTTCCTCATTCACTTTATCTAAAACTAGGACTCTTTCTGAAATCCTAACCATTATGGTAATGTCACTTATGCTTAAAGAATACCCTAACCTCTAAAGTTATCTAAACCGACCTTTGATACCAACTATAAGGCCCCCTCCTTAAACCTTACTTAATCTTGAGTTATTACAAGATTACAAATTGAGGATCTTTTCAGGTTTAGAGTTTTAGAGAATTAGATCCTGAAACTTGCATTACATTCCACATTTAAACAAAGTGGTTACATAAAAGAAAATATTCATTCTTCCCATCAATGGAAACATATTGAAAATAAAACATGGATTCTTTCTTGACACATCCTTGACACTATCACCACATCATGTACATTTCCCTTGACCTGTGAAAAATATTTCAAAAACTTGGGATGAGCATAAAAAGCTCAGTAAGAGTTATAAAAAATATGGAAAGGAAACATGAGTTCAAATATACATTAGAATGAAATCACACTTTACCCATAAAACATAGGCATATCAAATCATGAATAAATCATAGAAAACATAATACATAAAGGTAACTTGAGGCATTCATAACATTCTTACGTAGGGAGTAACCCTCTTAGTTACGTTTGGAATACCCATCACAGTATATTCCCTAAATCTCTTCGGAGAAACCTTAACGTTTCACTCCTTCGCGTTACCCAATGCATTGGAGAGCTATATCGGGCTCACCCGCCCTTAGTTTATCACGGAACCACCCGTTCTTCATAACAATGCCCAAGAACCATAACATAATCGTATCACATAAACAGAAATAAAGGAAACATGACATTTCCACATTTCAATCAAAAAAATAATTCCCAGATATTGAATTAATCAATCTATTTTCAAAAACCATTTAAAAGAGATTTTTGAATCAAAGTGTCTCATACCACTTTGAAGCTTTTAATGGAATTATAATTTTAAAACATTAATGTCCATATAAATAAATACTGAAAACCAATTTGAAAACATGGATATTAAAGATAGAGATTTAGAATAATAAATCTTTAAAACATTTAAAATGATATTTTTGTTAAAGAGTTTTTAACAAAATGAGAGACTCTTGAATACAAATAATAGCGGAATAACATTTAATCCGAACTTTATAATATCATGAGAATAAAAGGATTCATGATATAATACTCCAAAGGATAGTATATACACCATATAAGAGTGAATTGGTGCATAACAACTATGAACCCTCAATAGAAATGTCAAATGTGATGAAATCCCTTATAAAGAAGGTATCCTTAAATTAAGGACAAATCAATCTCAAAAATACGTGTGAAAAATATAAATACACCCAATATAAGTGGATATTATGTGTAAAACAATAAAAGTTCATTCACACATATTCAATGGATGGCATATTCAATGACTACATGTTGAACCCAAAGAAATCGAAATTGGGTTAAAAAGTTCCCTTGACAGCCTAACGGCATCACATCAAAATGAGTTGATGAGAGATAAAAAGTGTATCTCATCCCTTGGACATAAAATTTACATAAATTAGGATATATGAGAGCATATCCCAACATAAAAATATGTAAATTAAAAGACCCAACAAAAAAAGTCTTTTAAAAAAGATGAGGGTGAAAGGTTCCCTTACCGACTTGGGTATCTTTCAAAACATACACCCCATGAAAGAAGGACAATAGATCATTGATGTAAATACTCATAAACGAAATTATATTACACAAAGAGTAGAATAATGGGCAGTACATACACCACTCAATGGAATTTGTGGCAAATGTAGCGTAAATCTCACGGGAATAAAAGTGAGATGAAAAATCCCTTACGAAAACTCGGCAGCCTAACGGCGCCACATAAAACTTACGAATATGGATTGATGAGATCAAATAGACTATCCCATCATATTACAATAGAATTTAAAGCAAGTGGAATATAAAAGGAAATCCCCCAACATTTCAAGGAGGAGTTTAAAAGAAGTGACATAAAGGAGAGTACTTAAAAAGAAAGAGAGAGGTTAGATCTCTTAAAAAAGTTCGGCAGCCTAACGGCGCCACTCAAAACTTCCAAAATGGATTGATGAGAGAGAATAGGGTCTCTCATCACATTAACATAAAAATTACAGAAAGTTTAATATAAAAGATCATCCCAATAACAAGAAGGAATGACATAAAAGTGTGTACTTAAAAAGAAAGAAAGGAGTAGGATCCCTTACCTCGGGTCCGACTTGACTCGATCGTTCTTTAATCTCCTGAATAATAAACTTGAGTTAATTTATAATTCCTTAAGAACCTTTTTCAAGTTCATTATTACTTTTATACCACTTATTACCATGTCATAAACATTATGTAATCATTTAAGTTAATAATATTTGTTTTGCCGATATTTGGTTCTTAAGTCGAAAGTAGACTTCTTACAATTACATGTTTTTCGTGTGGCCAAATGTTTATTATATCCAGAATTGTATTAATTATGTAGATATCATATATTTCATATATATCCTGTACATGAATGAATTTATAACATTACATAATCATTTAGAGGTAAGAAATGAAATGCACCGTTCATGGAGACGGTAAGTCGTACGTACGCATGAACGCTACTTTCATTTCTATTTCGTATTTTATAGAATGGAAAAATAATGTTATAAAGGTATATTATAATTCCAGTATAATTTCATATATAATATCATATTTCCATCCTTTATACATCCCACATATGGTATTTAACGAATCAAATCACTTTGAGGGGGCGGTAGTCCGCACTTCCTAAAATGAAGATATCGCGTATACCCATAATGGAAGCCATAATGGTAAGACAAAAATGAAAAATAAATAAGCATAAGTAAAACATAAACATATTATATATCATATATAAAAATATTGACATCATAATGGCCACCTTTGAAGGTGTTAAATGAGTATTTAACAATCATCGTTTCGGGAGGCACAATTTCGCCATCCACGGAAACCGTATGTTCTTTAACCATGTGATGTAGTTGTGTGAGAGTGTAGCTAGAATAAATCTTATAACAACATCCTAGTATATTGAAGATACTGGTGTTGTTACAAAAGAAATAAATAAAAGAGTTTAGGGGGTTGGAGAAGAAAAATAAAACAAATGAACATGAGAGAATGAATTACCTTTAAAAGTGTAACTCCTTTTGATTTGAGCCTAAAGGCTTCCTTTGAAAGGATTCTGCCCAACGGGAATCCTCTAGGATGAGGAGAGGGATGTGGAGAGAGTAAATGGGCAGGGGTTGGCCGAGCCAAAGGCTTGAGGAGTGTTTGAAATGAGGTAGAGTTGGGGGCCTTTTATAAGAGGTGAGGAGGGGCACTTTTGGAAAGTAAGAAATATTACTTTATTTGAAAATGTGTTTCGGTTTTAAAAGGTCCCATATTGATATACGTCGTGGATAAGGTGATAAGGCTTCGAAATACACTCATCCAATAAGTTTTGGACATGTTTAGTGCATATATTTTACATTATCTTTCCATTTTATTTAAATCGTCAAATAATGATGTCATCGCTGCATCATTATTATGTCATAAATAATTTAATTTATTTAATGTCTAAAAATTATAAAAAAAATACTATGATGTAGGAAATCTTTTTAGATTTCCAATTACTATTTATAATAAACAAGATGACTTGTATAACCCCACTTAAATTTTTTTTTAGTAAAACATATCATGTTTGTGTCATTTTTACTTTTACATTAAATAAAAAGTTATTTATGTCATTTCCCAACCAAAGTGGATCCATGGGGTCCCCAAGTTGGCCCATGGCTTGTCTTGGTCGGCCATGATACAACCAATAAGGTTGGGACATGTGTCTAGGTCATTTTATATTATTAAAGAATTATTTATACCTTAAACTACCCTAATTACCACTAATCGCGATTAAGAACTTAATAAGTTACTATTCACCAAAAAATTATTTTTATCCCATTGAACCACATTTAACTTCTTAATGACAACCATGTATGTCGGATTTTTGAAATTCAAAACACAATGATGGCAAAATTTCATTTAAACGGAAAATCAGTCTTTATAAGTACCACTTAGTGGTTTCACTATTCATCAAAAATTGATGTTTTTCAGAAAATTACCAAAAATTCACCATAAGCTATATTTGATATTCCGAATTCAAAAATGAAGTCCGTTTTACAAAATTCAAAACATATTAATCACATTAATTAATTTAATAATTAATTCCCACTGTCAGAGCAAATAGCGTGTTTTTATAAAACAATAAGTATCAAAAGATTGACACTAGTTTAAGTCTGATTTCAAAGTGAAATTAATTCCAACGACCACTATTGGATTTAATGGTAAAAATATTTTCTAATTTCACTTTAAAACCAACTCAAAATATAATCTAATCATATAAATAAATTAGATTAAAAAGAGGTTTTGAATTAAAATACAACATTTTACACTATTCATTAAAAAATGAACTTTATCGGAAAAATACCAAAAAAATACACAAAGTAAAATTTGATGTCCTGATTCTTAATAAGAGTTTTATTTGGTCCAAAAGAATGTATAAGAGTGATCAAAACTATATTTAATGACAGTTCTCCATTAAAAGGCGATAAGTGAAACTTTAGTGAAAACTAGGGCATATACGCCTAAAATTGAATTCTTTCCGTATTTTAAGCCTCTATCCTTTATTGGATAAATGTAAACACATTTAAAAACATATATATTCATATTTTAGTTATTTCTATCCATTATCGCCAATACAACGGCTACATGTTAACTACCATTTAAAATAATATTATTTTATTATTAGAGTGCAACGTAAGATTCCCAAGAAACTCGTTGTTGCGTGTTGGGTACGCCATCAAGCATAGCGTCCCCTTTAAAGTCATATCAATATTTTATTCAAAAATATATATAAATATGAAAATTTCATATCCTTTATTTACCTGGGGTGTTACATCCCACATCCTTACCACATGACATTAGACTTCATGGTTCTTTAAGAACTACATGCAACATGATTGTCATATTAATGAGACATGTTGTGATTCCCAGACTTCCATCCTTGAGACCAAGTGTAAAATCACCATTTTTTTCATGCAGGTCTATCTTTATCCTTACCACATGATGTTAAACTGAACGGTTCCTTAAGAAATACATGTGGAATGATTCCCATCATCGTAGGATATGTATTTACCCCTAGGTATTCAACAATTGGACTAGTTACCATAATTAATGGAAATAATTTTTACCTCTCCATATGGTACAAATATATGTAGAGTTTTTCCCATGAAAGAACTATGTGCAACTTGATTCCTATCTTCAAAGGATACATAGTGATGCCTAAATTTCCAATACATTTCCCATTCACAACAAATAAATATTATAATTCACCCTATTCTCATACAATTCAGACATGTTCAAGGAACTTCACATAGAACTGTGTGTGGCTTTATTCCCATCGCAATGGGATATATAGAGACACCCATAATTCCATTAATGGGACCAGCTAAATGATAAATATTTCATTCAAGGGATTCACATCATTGCAACAAGACATTAATTTTCATGACCATTTAGAACTATGTGTGGTTTGATTCTCATTATCATGAGATATGTCGTTATTCTTAGACTTCCACCCTTGGGCCAAACTATGACATTCCTATTCCTCCACGGTGGTTCTCACATTCATTCCACATGATGTTAAATAGCACAAGAATACATCCTTACCACATGAAACTACTTCGTCACCTCTTGACGTTAAACTAAAAGGAAAACGTCTTGGTAACTCGAAAGTAAAACATCAAAACAAAAACATCCCTACCGCATAATGATAAAGTACATGTAAAATTTTCTTATCACATGATGTTAAAATTCATTGAAAAATTACCTAATACATGATGAAAAACCATGCGGTCTACCACCCATTTTTCATTCCTTATCGAAAAACCACAAGAGACTTACTTTGGTCAACTAGAGTACATGGTTCTTCTACCAAATTTTAAAATCACCTCAATCCATGTGCTACACATCATGTATTGAGTACCCAAAATTTTCCGAAAGCCTTTCATATACCTCTGAAAAATAAAATAGATCTCTCAGTCTTTCTATACTATTGACACAGAAGAGCTTGAGACCTACCAACCAGCGACATTGTGGACCAATATTATGGGATTTCTAATTCATGTGAGCATGAAGTTACCAGGGTAGAACTTAGAACCTTATTGTGATTTTTACCACTCCCTATTTGAGATTCCCATATCATTACTCATGACCTAAGAACTTTGATCCATGATTTATAACATTTAAATCTCCTTATCAAAAATATGATGTTGTTCTCTTAACCTAGGGTATCATAATTAGGATCTTGTGTAATATATCCTATATTAGGTCCATTTGATTTATGACACTAAACTACCCTCACTTTTTCTAAATCTATATGGACAGAAAACTATCCTATAGTGGTCCAAATCGCAAGATGTCAAACTACTAGTGAATGAGATGAAAAAAATGGGAGGTTGAAACCCCAATAAAGGAAAACTGATCAAAAGTAGAGTCTTCACTCTCTAAAATCATTATCTCCATTGTTTAGGAAAAAATTAGGACATAAATGAATAATTTATAAAGCTCATATGACCCCCTTTGTGGACCTAATAATATCTATGCTATGCCTGATGGACCCCATGGTGAGGAAAAAAGTTAAAGAAATGATTTTTGACATCAAATTATGGTGATAATGTGTTATCTAGGTGATTACACAAATTCTAAGGTACTCAAAACCTTCTTGAATATTACACAATTCATAAACTACCTTCATGACATAGATGTATGAGCCGATGCAACCTCCCTGCAATAGACTAGTAACATGGACTCGCTCTGTCGAACAGACCATTGGATCTCAAGAAGACCCCCTTAAACCATGAGAGTTATCATCTTGAACTCATGGAATAGTAGATGCCCGATTTACCTATACCCACCAATTTTTATTCTCCTCGTTTTACTAATATATTTGTGGTCCATGACATACAATTATCATAAATAGGATATTAAAGTGGATTATACATCCTCGACGTTACGTAACCTTGTTTTTTTTTCTATTTATCATGGCCAAAATGTGACACTCCATTTTCAATCTTTTGATAGGTCACACCACATGATTCAAAACCATAGATAATTGGGATTTTTCATCATAATCACGAGCTAAAATACCATAGTGGGACAACACCCTTCATGGATAAACTTCTTCCCATACCCAACTTCATCATATAGACATTTGAGTATTCACAAATATTTAATAGCCCATGGAATTAAATGGTGACCAGGTTTTTCTTGGACAGGATACCAAGGCATTAGGGCCATGGACCCCCAACTGATGACATCACCGCCTTGCTTGAAATTAGCTTCAATACTTGTAATCTCCAATGACACTAACACATAAACAGAAATCATAGAGTGTTATAGGACATACCAAGTATGTATGCCCCATTCCTAAATCCAGAAACTCTATATTTTGGGTTATATTTTTTCTCATCCACACTCTAACTATCCATGTGGACCTAGAATCCCTAGTATTTTACCCTCAACTGATATTACTTCCATAAATCGTTTATATGCCCCTAGAAAGGATACATGTAACATCTATTTACCATTTTATCATGTACTCTCTTGACCTCATCACGGTTATTCCTCCATTGATATTTTTAGGATACCTATATTAGTGATGTCAATGATTTGTTGGACTTTCACAAATAATCATTCAATTTTGCAGGTTGTGGAGAAGTTACACCCTATGGAACATTGTTTCATGTTGTGTAATGAGATTTGGATGTAATTCCTGAAAGGAAAGGTCATGATGTGAACTAGTAAACATCGTGAATAGGGATTACATGTCGTGTGTGTATTAAATAATGGATTTTTAATTTGAGGAGACATGTTTTCAGTGTATATGGGACATGGAAGTTACACATCTTGATCCTATGTTACACATCGTATAATGGCTCACATCCAGTTTTTAATGATAGTGTGTTGCTATTTTGTTTCAATTACTTCACCAGTACTTCATGTCACTCTACCTAAGGTAGCTTTGGCACGTTTTTGTGAGATTCAAGCCCTTCAAGATTGATTCATTCAACATATGATCTCTATTGTGATCATGGTACACCTCTCTAGGTAAGTTTTCGTTTTGTTTCGTCATTAATATTGATTGTGGTAGTGCCTTAGGGTTACGTTATCAGATCCATTGGTTTAAAGATGGAATTAATTCTTGGTTTCTTCTTGATCTATTATGTGATATCATTCAGGGGGATTTCCTTCGATTGGTCGTTGTGTAGTGGGGGTTATTATTTTAGGTATGTGGGTTTCATTTCATACAAAAACCCATTTTCTTTTAAATTGAATCATTCTTAAAGTCTATTTAATTATGGGGCCTTCATTGATACTGTTGGGTTTCTTTGATTTTGGATTCCTTTACGAGTGTGTGGAACCTGAGTTTTGAGTGAGGTGGTTCTGTCTACAACCTATTTTGATAATAATAATTATTCTTTCTTTGTAAATTCATTTATAAAAGGAATTGGCATTATATTTCTATGTGTGTAGAAAAGACTTTTCAAATATAAATGGTTATTCGCTGGATACTGATAAATGGAAAGAAAATGGGTATTTCAAATATTTAAAATTATTTTTGAAAAAGAGCACATGGGTTGACATGGGTTCCTAGATGAAAGGATTAGCTTTATTCCATCATCAATTGTTTTTTTATTATCAAGGAGGGTTTTCTTGGGGCTTTACTCTATATCATACGCCCATTGTTATTGGGGACCAATATTGATATTTTGGGGGTTTACTCATTGGATATTCCTCTACTTTATAGGTACGTGTTCTAGGATCCGAATTGTACACATGAATATTGTGGTAGAGTAGTTTGTAGCCTAGACCGATGGTATTCATTAGTGTTGTGACACATACGCTTCTATTTTATATTTCTTTTATTTATGAGTTAGCCTTGATATGCATTTTTGTGCTTGTGGAAAATGATATGTTAAATTTTCATTGAAATTGATATGACTAATTTTGTTTAGAACTATGGAAAAGGATAAATTTTTTCTATATTTTCTACAAAAATACTTTACTTCTTATGATTCTTTATTTTATATAAAATAAGTATACAAGTATTTTTATACAGAGACGGGTTATGGAACACCTGGGTGGGATCCTACTGAGCATGTTAGCTCACACCATGTGGGCCTCTTCGGTGGTGCATATACCTTTTTTTTTGTCTTCCAAAGCAGGGAAATGAAAGGCTCTACATTGAGGTTGTGGGGTTCATGTCAGCTGGTTGGGTAGCTGGTGGTGAGATGGAGGGAGTCCGTCCCTACCATTGTTTGGAGTAGCTTTTTGGTTTTTAGTCCTTTGTAGTTGGAGTTGTCTTGGAGTTTTTGGCTAATTTTTCTATTGTTTATTACTTTTAATTTCTTACATTTATGGAATATATATTTTTTAGTCTTCATATATTTCTTTCTTAATCTATATATTTATTCCATTTGGTTGTTCAGGTAAGGTGGAATCATTCCCTCTGATGCATTATTTGATGCTCGGGTGCTTGTTTCTAGCCCATGGGGATCATGAATGCACATTGGGTATGTGATGGATCGGTATGGGTGTTGGGTTTGTGGGTAAAAAGGTTGGTTAATTATAGTTTGGTATTAGAGGGAGGTCTGTCCAAAAGAGTTTCTATCTTGAGACATCTTTTGGACCTATGATAGGATTGTCGGGACATGATAGTTATGTTGGAATAAGTTTCTAGCCAACTCTTTCCATAACGAGACTCATATTTCTAGGGGACGTTGGGATGTGTCTCTCTAGTATTGTTTTTTGTTTAAAAAATCTTAATTTTTTTATGGGTATTTTAGTTTGAACTGAGATTTGTTTTTTTGTATAATCTTTCTTCTATTTCGGTGTGCAACAGTATGCCTCCGAGACATCTTCCAAGTGTTCCTTAGGAAGGTGTAGTTAATTCTCCTCAAGGGAAACCTCTTATAGATAAAAACCTCATCATGAATATCATATGGTAAGTCTTTACTATAGATCGGAATGTTCCATGAGTTCTTAATAAAGTGGTTGAGGAATTGCCCAGATATGGAAGGGATATAGTGGGATCGCAGGAGTTATTACACGAGAATACACCTTTCTTTAATGGGATGATAGAACCACATGAGGGGGAGGATTGGATGGATATGATTTATCAAATCATCTACTTTCTAGATAAACCTGAGAACATAAGCAGGAGGTGTGCAACATTCAGACTCAAGGGTTCTAGCAAGCGATGGTGGGATTCTATGGTCCATGTAGGCCGAAACATGGGATTGGATTGGAAGGGTTTCAAAACCCTATTATTTTAGAAATTTAATCTAGATTCCATGATCCAAGTGAACTCTCCATAGTTCCTATAATTTCATCAAGGAGAGTGTTTGGTGTTGTCATACACTAACTGACTTTCTGAGCTTGTCTATTTTTCTCCGAATGTGGTAAAGGATGACCAGCTAAAGGCGTAGAAGTACTTATAGTGCTTGAAACCAGATCTTATAGTGTATGTGTTTATGCTGACTCTTTCTACCAACGTGGATATGTTAGATATATCAATGATGGAAGAAATATATATGATATGAAATCTTTGAATTTCCACCTCTTCTCTTCCATCATATGGCAGCTTCAGTGGCACGCATGGGAAGAAGATGATGTGGAAAGATCATCGCAAGAGTAGTGGAGGTGGGTCTCAGTAGCGGCCTCCTCTATACCGTCTGTTATAGAGGGTAATATGACTATGAACAGTTATCATTGTGGCATGGTATTCCATACCAGATGTTCTTATCCTATTCTCGTGAGTGTGTGCAATAACTATGGACGTTTTGGTCATATACAACACTTATTTTAGGCTATGAATGCACCACATAAGGTCCAGGATTCATCGGCTCTAATGTATAATCTGGTGGATTCAAAATGTTTTAAAAACTACATGGCTCAGTCCACAGGACTCAATAGTGAATCATTTTCATGCAATAGATGACTGTCCATTATAATTCGATACAAGTTTGTCAATAGTGAGAGGTATTATCCTTATTGCATCTTCAGTATTAATTTCATTCTTTGATACTAGCGCCTCCCACTCATTTATATCTACACATTTTCATGAAGTTATTAAGCATTGAAAAAAACTTATTTCCTTTAATATGAAGTTAGAAACACCTATTAGTATGAGGAATGAGTAGAGTTTTAGGTGTCCTTCTTTTTAATTAATGATAGCTGATAAAGAGTTGGTCTTAGATTTTATCATTCTTTATCTGAATCTATTTGACGTCATGATCAGTCTGGATTGACTTTTCACTCATCAAACTAAGGTTGATTTTTATCCTCAGCATGTTTAGTTTTTGGATTATGATGGGTTCTCTCGTGTGTTTTAGGGGTAGTGCTACCTAAGGCCAGTTCGTGCATGAACTTCCTACCCTAACATAAGGAATTTGTTGGTTTCTATTGCATTCGATCAAGTTGACGTTTTTTATGTAAATGACTTTCTCATTATAGTTTGATAAATTAATGAAGTTTTCTAAAAGGACTTCTCTGGTCCTCCTCCAAAGTGATAGGTAGAGTTTACGATTGATCTGGTTCTAGGTACACATCCAATATAAATACCTAATTATCGTATGTCACTAGCGAAGATGAAAGTGCTCTAGATTTAGTTGGATGACTCATTAGAAAAAGTTTTTTTTTCACCCTAGTGTTTCACCTTAGGAAGCCCCAGTGCACTTTTCTAAAAAATAAGATTGTTAACTTAATTTATTTCTAGACTATTAAAATTTGAACTGGGTCATGGTTAACCTTTCCTCTTGTGGATGATCTATTTGATCAGTTAAAGGGAGAAAAGTGGTTTCAAAAGAATGATATTTGTTTATGTTGTCATCAACTCAGATATTGGGAGTCTAATACAATAATGAAAATCTTTGGGTATAGGGATACCCATTAAGAATATCTTATGATTCCTTTTGATCATACCAATTCTCCATCAGGTTTTATGTCCTTGATGAATCATATTTTCCACTATCACATCGATATTTTGTGGTAGTGTTCATGGATGATATTCTGGTCTATTTTAAATCTCAGAGTGAGCACAAAAATTATCTTAGCTTGGTTTTAGAAATTTTGAGATGCCACTATTTTTATGGGAATATTTGAAAATATAGTTACCGGGTTCAAGAAGTGATGTTCTTGGGGCACAAATTTTTTTATCATGGACTATCAGTTGATCTAGAGAAGGTAATCGAGTTTGTTTCATGGATGAAACCACATAATGTATTTGAAATCAAGATATTCCTTTGTCTTTCTAGATACTACCAAATGTTCATAAAGGTTTTCCCAAATACGTTTCCATATTTGTCTCCTCTTATTAAGAAAGAAGTGAAATTCACCTGGGGTGTGAAGTGTCATACTACTTCTGATGAACTGAAAAGGATTCTCACATAAACTCTTATTTTTATCCTAGCTTATCCCGGTAAGGGATACATGCTATTTTGAGATGCTTTGGGTGTTGGTTTGGGATGCGTTCTTATGTAGGATGACCATGTGGTAGCTTAAGGATCTCATCAGCATCGAATGAATGAAAAGAATTACCCCACCCATGATTCCGGGCTTTATGCAGCCATTCATGCACTCAAGTGTTGGAAGCAATATCTTATTGGGGAGAAGTTCACAATATTCTCAGATTAAAAGAGTCTAAGATATATATTATCTCAAAAGGAATTGAATCTTAGATAGTGATGATGGGTAGAATACATTCAAATGTTTGAATTTGATATTTTCCACACCCTAGGAAAGACAAATGCTATTGCATACAGTCCTTGCAGGAAAGTACCATCACAAGCTATTCTAGAATTGAAGGACGAGTGAAAACTTATGGGGATATTCACTCAGTTACACCTAGATGATTAGGATGATTTTTTAGGCATGGTCCTGGGTAGTGTTTGATTATCATCATCTATCATGGAGTCTATTTTTTCGGATTCACCACTAGGATGATGAGTTTCAGAAGACTATAAGAAGAATTTATTGTGGGAAGACTATTTCAGGATGGTTTTTTTTCTTCAAATGGTATGTTTCACTTTCGGAAAAGTATTTTTATCCATGAATCAGTGAGGAGTTTAGTCTTGTTCAATTTTCACATCTCTTTATGGATTTTACATCCAGGAACTACGATGATTTATTATGACATGAGGCAGCGATTCTGGTGGTCGGGTATGAAGCATAACATCCCTATGT
This sequence comes from Viscum album, assembly GCA_963277665.1. Lineage (NCBI taxonomy): Eukaryota > Viridiplantae > Streptophyta > Magnoliopsida > Santalales > Viscaceae > Viscum > Viscum album. The sequence continues at coordinate 283,722,897 of OY728165.1, forward strand.
TTTTGTCCCGCTGTTACACTTGAAAATGGATAAAGGAAAAGCACTTGAAACCATATGGGTTGCTTTAGCCTCTTCCTGTGCCAGTTTGGAAATGGGAAGTGGTATCTATGGATTTTATTGTTTGATTTACATGGACTCCCCTAGAGAATAATTCTATTTGTGTGGTTATTGATTGCTTAAAAAGTCTTCTCATTTGTTTACAATCAATGATAATACTATGGTTCAAGATTTGGACAAGCTATATTTACAATTGATTGTGAGGTTACAAGGGATTTATTATTCCATTATTTTAGATAAGGATACTAGGTTCACCTCAAGGTTCTAGAGGAGTATCCAAGAGGCGATGGGAACCCAGGTTATCTTGATCACAAGTTACCATGCATAGATAGATGGTCATATGGAGTGAGTAATTCAGATCCTAATGGATATGCTCTGTGCCTATGTCTTGGATTTTGGTAGAACATGGGATAGCCATCTGGGGATGGTTCAGTTTTTTACAATAATATTTATAATTCATTGATTATAATGGATAACTTTGAGGCATTATTTTTTCAACCATGTAGATCACCTCTTTTGTTGGTATGAGGTGGGTAAAGTATCTTTTGATGGATAGAGTTTGGTTCAAGAAACATCCCTGAAGATTCCGGACATACATAGATATGTAGTTATAGCCCAGAGTTGACAGAAATCATATGCATATTGGTGGAATCGACCTTTGCAATTATTATTAGGTGACTAGGTGTTCTTGAATGTTTCTTCTCGACTAGGTTACAGATGACTTGGGAAGCACAGAAAGTTATCTCTGAGATATGTTGGACCATTTGAGGTCAATATAAATAAAGGAGTGGTTACTTATCGGTTAGCATTACTGATTATTTTGACTAGAATTCATGATGTCTTATACATATCTCAGCTAAAAAGGTATCACATTCAACCCACTCATGTTCTGAGATGGGATGAAATTGAGTTAGATCCAGATTCTTCTAGTCTGGAGAAACCGACTGAGATTGTTGACTCTCAAGTGAAATCCTTGTGTGGGAAGTCGATTTTGTTGGTCATATTTTTATGGAAACAAGGATTATATTCTCCAAATAATTTGGAATAAAAATCATTGTTGAGAATGTACTGGCATCATCTCTCTCTAGGGAGTACATTTTCCGCATGACTTCTTGGGGATGAAAATTATTTTGGGGGGGGGGGGGAGTTTGTAACATCCAATTACTGTTTTATCAGTTACTCCTTGGAAGTCATAGTGTTTTCCCCCTCCTTTGAGAATGGGAGTATACCTATAATGGTGAAGTCAATGTTTTATTGGATTTTCACTAATAAATTTTCATTTATAAAGGTTTTAGAGAAGTTACACACCATGTATCTATGTTACACACCGTGTAATGAGTGTTGTCTATAAGTTGTGAAAGGAAAGATCAAACTATGAACTGGTACACATTGTGAATGGTGATTAAATTTCATTTTTTTTATTAAATGATTGATTTTTAATCTGAGGCAATAGGTTTCGTGGAGTATATGGGATGTGGTAGTTACACATCATAAACCTGAGTTACACATCATGTAATGGAACACATCAAGTTTTTAAAGACAGTGTGTGACTATTTTGTTTTTATTCCTTCACTGGTTCTTCTCGAATATAAATCCTAAGCCATTATAGAATGTTATTAATAGACTCAACCCCTACTAGATAGATCCTCTCATTATCCAATCACCATTGAAATCATTATATGTCTCTTCTAGTATTTTTCCTTTTTTCTCTTTTTTGTTTTTGATCACGGTAGCACCTTAGGGTTTCATTATTGGATCCTTTAGTTTAAATTTTGTATTTCATCTTGGTTTCTTCTAGATATGTTGTGCGATCTCATTTAGGAGGCCTTTATATCCATTGTTCATGGTGTTTTAGGAATTCATCTTTGAGGTGTGTGGGTTTCCTCTCTTCTGCTGACCCCTTGTCTTCCAAATTGAATTAATCTTGTTGTGGATTTTATTATTGGTCCTTCATTTACAATGTTGGATTTTGTTAATTTTGGATTATTTTATGGGCATGTGTGATCTGAGTTTTGAGGAAGGGGGTTCTGTCTTTTTCATATGTTGATAAGCTTGATTATTCTTGATTGATAAATTTATTTATAAAAAGAATTGGCATGATCTTTTTATGTGTGTTGAAAAGAGTTTAAAAAAATAAATTGTTATTCCTTAGTTACTGATAAGTAAATAGAAAATGGGTATTTCAAATAATTAAAATGATTTTTGAAAAAGCGGGCATGGGTTTCTATGGGTACTTAGGTGGAAGGATTATCTTGGGACCGTCATCCATTGTTTTGTGATTATAAAGTAGGTTTTTCTTGGGGATTTCCTCTGTTTCCAAGGCTCATTGTTCCAGGGGACCGATATTGACATTCTGGGGGGGGGGTTAACTCATGGGGTATTCCACTACATCCTAGGGGTGTGTTCTGGGATCATATTTTTTCATTTGATTATTGTGGTATGAGTAGTATGTGGCCAAGACCTTTAGTATTCCTTGGTGTTGTGATATCCATGTTTATGTTTAATATTTATTTTCTTTCTATGTTAGCCGTAATATTCATGTTTATGCTTGTGGAAAATGATATGGAAAATGTGCTTTAAAATTAATGTACTTTCTTTTATTTAGAATTGTTGAAAAAGGGACATATTTACCATTTTTTATATATAACTACATTATTGATTTTCAATTCATGTTTTATTTAAAATGAGCATGCATGAATATTTATACAGAGATTGGTTATGGAACAGCTAGGTGGGATCCTAACGAGCCCGTTAGTTCAAGACCTATTCACCTCTTTGGTGGTGCGTTCACCTTTGTTTATCTTTTGATATAGGTAAAGTAAAAGTGTTGCAGTGAGGTAGTGGGGTTCATTTCATCTAGTTGGGTAGCTAGTGGTAATATGGTGGGATTTTGTCCCTACCATCATTTGGAGTAGCTATTTTTTTATTCCTTTACATTTGAAATTGTCTTAGAGTTTTTGGCTACATTTGATGTTTTATTTTTTTGACATTTCCTTACATTAATGGCCTATGTATTGAATAGTATTCCAATTATTCTATCTTTCTCTATATATTTATTCCATGTCATTGTTTAGGTTGGGAGAAAAAATTCCATCTGTTGCGTTGTTTGATGTCTGGGTGCTTTGTCGCTAGCCCGTAGGGATCGGGAGCACTCTTTGGGTATATGAAAAATCAGTTTGGGTTCTTTGTTTGAGGGTAACTGGTTTAGTTCATTATAATTACCAGTTACAAGATACACTTTTCTAACTATGCATGCATGCCTATGGCTCATTCATATGTGATCATGGCTGTCAACCAAATGTGTTAGTCTTGAAAAAGGGATTTCAGATCCTCACAAGCCTCATTAAGACCAAGGTAGAACCCATGACCTCATAGTAGTTTAAGTCATTTTTTAATGTATTCACTATATCATACGATCATATATCAGGTCTAGGCTAAAATAACATAAACTAAAGTGATTTGAGGTTAGCGCTAAAGGACCCAAAACTAAAGAGATATCATGTCCGAGCTAAAAGACAGTAAAATAAAAGTGTATCATGTGCAAGATAAAAGTCCAAAAACATAATTAATATCAAGTCCGAGCTAAAAGACCAGGATCTAAAGTTTTATCAGGTCTAAGTTAAAAGTAAATATACCTAAGAGATGTTAGCTCGAAGCTAAAATACAACAACATAAATGAAATCTGGTCCGAGCTAAAAGACCATAAACTAAAGTGATATCATGTTTGGGATAAAAGACAAAAAACAAAAGTGATATCAGGTTTGATAAAAAAGACCCTAAACTAAAATGATATCAGGTCTAACCTAAACGCCCCTAAAATAAAGTGATATCAAGTCTGATATAAACTACTATAAAATAAAGCAATATCTATTCTGAGCTAAAATACCCTAAAGTGAAGAGATATCAAGTTGGAGCTAAAAGACCATAAACTAAAGGGATATCTAGTCTGATCTAGAATACCATAATCTAAATCTATATCATGGACTATCTAAATGACTATAAAATAAAGTGATATTAGGTCTGATCAAAAAAGTACATAATCTAAAGCATGGAATTTATTTGGTCTTCAAATTCATATAAGGCCCACTACATGGCCTTAGAATAATCATGATGCTCTAGAAAAGACTATCATATTTGAAAAAATAATAACACTCTTCCCTGTGACATATATGCTATCCTATTATCCTTCAATGAATCATGTAATCTCAAGATAACTGGAGAAGAAATATCAGTAAGTAATCTCATGTTGTTGGGTGTTCAAAAACATTTTTCAAGATGAACCTGTTGGAATTTATTCAAATCTTGGAATTCAATTTTAATTGATATCAAGGATGGGAACCAATGATGATCCACACAATATAAATTTTAATAAAAAAACTCATGGTCAAGAGTCTCCTCTTAATAAATCTAAAAATCCCTCAATCAACACAATCTTGAAAAATCCTCCCATGGGGCCTAATATCAATGCCCGCTGGATGTTTAAAAACGTGGAGATGTGATCTACATTTATCTTTGAAGAATATTATTTTCATTCTAAATTAATCTAATTCTACAGGGGGAATTATTGATTCCCTCCAAATTAGAATATTTAGACTCATAAAAGAAGGAATACAAGAACATATGTATTATTTTCCCTAATAAAGAAAAGGAAAAACAAGATGGTCGAGACCTATGGATCGTGTGATCCCATAGGGTACTGATGATCGTGTTACCATCATATGTCCACATAAAGACTCCACATGTAGTTCATAACCTATTAAATAACCCAGACCTCTAAGTATTACATCGCTTTTGAATGCTCTTTAGGAAAACAATGATCACATGATGGCATCTGAATATTCTCCCCTGAGTCATGTGATTCTTCATCGACAAAGACCTGAAACAACTATCAAATAATCCTTTGATAATGGTAGATAAAAATCCAATATGTGGAGGACTATTATGGTTGTAAAGATCACATGATGCCTCTCCAATGGGAATAATGTATATTTTTAGCTACATTCGAGAAAACAAACGAGACTCTTGAGCCCTTGTAGAATAAAATAATGGAAATAAAATGAGAGTAGGAAGGATATAATAAAAAATTTAAATATCATTCAACATAACCCTAGTGGTTCATAAGACACCAAGATACCTCGGTGACATGACTTCCTCATCTCACAAAATCCCTTTGAATTGTATTTCTCATCATGTGAAATGAATCAGGTATGTCAAGGTGGCCTCGTACTTCCCCTATTGGCTATCCATGGACTAACAGATGGATTTTTACATATACATTCTTCCACACCTCTACATGACCTGAATTGGTCACTCAATGAACCATCAAGGGGTAGAGTAATTATCTTTGAAATTATTCATGTAATTGTGCATGAATCTCGAACAATTGTAAAATTAACTAAAGAGAATAAAAATGTAAGGAGGTGAAATCCTATCATGGTAAAAAAAATCTTATGATGTGCTATGTAATTATGAGTACGGTCTTGCCAGGCTCCTAGGAAAGCCTCCCTAATCTCACAAAGACCCCGAGACAAGCCATTCTTACCTCAAGAAATGTCACAGGCAATGCATTGAGCATCTTTAGATGTCCTTTCAACATGAACTCTGATCTCATAAAGGCCCTAATACATGTCAATATGCTAATATTGATATATATTGTCGAAATTTTATGATCATAAAAATCACACCTTAATTATAAATAATCTAAAAATATAGGATTTGATGAGTGGGAATAACAGTCATTGAAAATTAGGCAACAACCTCAATGAAATCCACGACAAAGGATCAAGAATATTTGTAGTTCCAGACCCCTTTTTCAACCTCATCCTGGATCTATGCCAAATACACCACGCAAACCAGTGAACAACTATGATTGAAGGTGCTATAAATCCCCCACATGAGAAAAAAATTGGACCACACCTTCTACCTATCATGATCAAGAGAACAAACTCTCACAATCTCATGACTGATTAGTCTTCCATTAGGTAATACAACAACTAATAGTTTGAGCAATCATGCACCATGCATAAAGAACATTGCATTTTTATTCACCGATCACGTGAAGGGATCTTGGTAGGGCATAAGACGAACCTCCTTCTTGTCAGATAGATCATGTGGGAATAAAAAAACTAACAATGGATAAATCTAATGCATTCACAAGGCAATGTCTAGTAAAAATATTAATAGTGGAATACTAAAGAAAAAACAAGTTCACTGGACCTTATACACTTTGTTTGAACCATACAATACACATGAAAGAACTGAGACATGTATCCTAGATCTCAAGATGCTCTTTCAGTATGCCACCCAGGTCATGAAAAGTCTTCTGTATATGATATAGAAAGTCACACAGTCCCCCTCATCACACCACTTTAGTCTCTCAAATCCTTATAGTCCTCTCTCCCAAACCTTACGATGTCCATCAAATACATCTCCAAACTTATATAATGGCACCATCTCATGTCACCATGTCTTTTAGATGCATCTTTCCATGTCAACTATTCTCTTGTGATGCCTTCTTGGCAAGTCAGTCGAGACTCATGCCACCCTCCAGACATATCTGTCAAGTCTTACGATGCACTCCATGAATATCAATTGAGACTTGAGACACTGTCCAATCATGTGGACCAGGTCTCAAAATGTCCTATAATAATGTTCCACAAGACATGAAAGACCCTCTAAGACATGTCATACTAACTATCACGATACCATCCATGGGTTTCAACCAACTCCTATGATGATACCAGGGAAAGTCGACAGGATCATGTGACACCCTTCGGACATGTAATCTAGGTTATGTGGTGGACTCCAAACTAGACCATATGGATCTTGAAATGAATAATGGATAAGTCAACTTGGTCTTGTGACACCCTCTAGAAAAGCAGGCACAGTAACAAGGGCCTTCAAGGATATGATAACCTTATTCATCATTGTTTTGTAATCCTTGATAAATAGGGAAACCTCAGAGTGTAAGCCCCAACAAAAGGATAAATGAATACTCTATTTCATACCATATTCTGGATAACGATCCCACCACTTCATGGTTTGAGATCAACATGGTTGTTCCAATATGTATGTCCACCACTCGTAAAGCAATGAAAAAATGATCATTTTCCATCCCTTGTATCTCACAGTGACTATATATCACACGATATTAGGGAGATTGTATAATCATATCATTCTCATATTGAGTATCCACCAACCATGATATCATATGTATGTAAATCCACAAAGAGTGGAATGGAACATTAACATTGGCACAAGGAAAAATACATTAGGGCCAATCCAAAGGGAGTGATTGAACTATAAGAACATATATTCTTGTAATAACTAGGATACACAAGACACATTCCTAACGATCGAGCTCCAATAAACATCCATTTGAATGTATGTATTATGAAAATGTCATTTTTGAACATTGTGACCCAATCATTCCCATGGGATGATTACACTATCTCATCTATAAATGGATAAAAAAAAATAAACTGAACTATAATGACTATGATTCCTATAATAACCAAGATATGTAGGACATCTCTCTAAGGCCTGAGCTCCATAATAAATCCTCTCAAAGAGGTCCCCGTACAATGGTCCCACATAATTAGCAATGAAATAATGATCATTTTCCATCCCTTTTTTCTCACACCAAGCATAGAACATGTGGGTTTTGGTAATTTCAATAATCATATCATCTTCACCATAAGTCTCCCCAATGACAAGAGAAAACTCAGAGTGTAATCCCCAAACAAAAAAATTGTGAAAACACTTATTCTCTCCATAAAATAGGTACTTAATAGATCCCTTGAGGAATCGATCTTGAACACTTGGTTTCCTAGAGAACATATATAAGTCCTATCCACATGATGTTAAATTGTATAGTTATAATGAACAAAGATGTTTTTTATTACTGCAATAACGAGGTTATATAAGACACGTCCAAATGGATCAATACCCCTTTGGAATTTATACCACCTCCTTTTGTGGCATCAAATTATGAAGCACTTGGTTTTGAAACAGCAGCACATACGCGAATTCATATTAATCAAAAAATTTGGAGAACATCGGATACATACAGAGCGATTGACTAAAGATCCCCCATTATTTTTTACTTAAAATATAATTTACCAATTATCATTTTTTAGGGTAACCGATCCTGTATTGGGGTTATGAAGAGATTCAAAAACATATCATAAATCTATATGAGAGTCTTAAGATATGAAATAATTCCCCCAAAAAGAGTACGATGAGATCTGCCTCCAATCCTTTTGACCAACGCAAGTCCCCAAGAGACATCGGGATTGAAAAACATGGTGGTCACCTAGCTTTGGAAAGAAAATATATACTAGTTATGGATAAGGGAACCATTGGCAGTTTCTAATAAGGGAGATAATGGTAATCTAACATTCATTATTGTGAACAACACGTGTTTCCCACAATCTGACCATCGAAAGGATCCCATCCACACCGATAATTCAGATAAAACACACAAAACATAAAAAATTAATTTTTTTAAAAAATGGGAAAACACCTCATGGTTATTTATTTATGTGATTAAAAAAAAATTTGTTTATAAAATGGGATTTAAGATTAATAACATGAGTTGAATTCATAAAAAATAGTTTTATAGATATTTATTTCATTGTAACATTATTGAAATCCATATTTCAATAATATAAAATCTAAAGAACATATTAATGTCTCAAAATTTTAATCAAAATAATGAAATAGAATACTTATTATGACAAAATACAACTAGAAAAACTATATATATGGAAGAAAAATTGATAAATTATTGGAAGCCCATCTTTATAAAACATATTTGTTAAAACACAATTTGAAAGAGTCATTTATTTTAGAGATAATCCTTATATAAATTTTATAAAACCTATTGTTCATGTTGATTTATGTTTGAAGAAAAAATTTAATTAAATTATGAAAATCCCCTTTGATGTAAAAAAATTAAAATATTGAAAAATATTGAATTCCATCGAAAAAATAATCATAGATACATTTTATTACATTTATGTACATAATAAAATTGTTTTAAACTACCAGAACATAATAAAATATAAAAATTAATTTAATTGGAAGGAATCCCTAACCTCAATAAATGGAATTTTTTCATATTCTATGAATAATGGAAAATAAGGTCACGGGAGAAATGTAACAGCCCGAGATTTTATGAAAAATATTCTTTTTAATTTTATTAATGTCTTGTGTTATACGCTACACCAAAAGGATCTTTCACAATACACATCTCTGACCTGACTTGAATTATATGCAATCGCGACCTTCCACGATAGCGTGTGTTGTACGCAACACCGAGTTTCGCTAAACAACGATATGCTATTAAGATATTATTAAAACTAGCCATTATGAATAGTAATATCCACTTTTTGAAATTTTTTAAATTTTATTTTTCAAAATGGAATTCATTTTTGGATTCATAATATCGAAATTAGCTTAGGGTGAAATTTTGGTACTTTTCGGATAACTTTCATATTCTGATGAATAGTGAAAATTACTAAATTTTAATTAAAAACAACTTTTTTAATCGAAATAATTAATAGTGATAAATTATTAATTTGAGTGGTTTTAAAGTATATTTAGAATATATTTTTACAATTTAATACAATGTTGGTCATTGGATGTAATTTCACATTTAAACCAGTTATAAACAAGTGTCAATCTTTTTATAGATATTGTTTCTTAAAAACACGCTATTTGTTTTAACAACAGGATTTAATTATAAAATTAATTAATGCAACTTCTATGTTATGAATTTGGTAAAATAGACTTCATTTTTGAATTCGGAATATGAAATATAGCTTAGGATGAAATTTTGGCATTGTTCTAAAAAATATCAATTTTTGATGAATAGTGAAACTACTAAGTGGTAGGTTAAAAACTGAATTTTGCATAAAACTTAATTTTACCACTTCTGTGAATGGAATTTCAAAAATCCGACAGACACGGTTAATATCAAGGACTAAAATGTGGTTCAATGAGATGAAAATAATTTTTGGTGAATAGTAACTTTTTACTTTTTTTACCACGGTTAATAGTAAATAGGGTAACTAAGGGTAATTTGATATTACTATTACCCACACACATGTCCTAATTCTATTGGATAAGTGTAATTCGACCAAAAACAACCTTATGAATATAATATGACCATTTAGGTCCACTTGGATTAGATTATGACATTTAATATTATTTTATTTAATGAATAGTTAAAATAGTTAAAATCAAAGTTTAATAACTAAAACATTTTTAATATGGGGTTATACATAAGCTAAATTCGACTATAAATATTCATTAGAAAGCTAAAAATATTTCCTACATAATGATATTTTATTTATAATTTTTATACTTTAAATAAATTAATTTATATATGACACAACGATGATGCAGTAATTACCCTTTTAAGGAAATATTAACATAATTGATGTTATAAATGCTCAAATGAATGTAATTTGAGACTTTTTATGAATTACACTACTTTTCTAGGTTACTATGATATATTATTGTTGATTTAATCAACTTGGTTCGAACATATAGTTCTGTTATGACTTTCACAAAAATCATATATCAAATAGTGTCAAAATTGACACAAAATAGTTTTTAAATCAAATATTATATTACTAATTGTTATTTTATTCCTAAAAATATAAGGTTCGGCCAAATGACTTAGATAAGGATATATATATTAATAATAAACAATTTTGGGTTCTTTTGGCATGTTATAGTAAGTGTATTAACCATATAGTGAAAGAAAACAAAAAGACACGGTAAAAGTTAAATTATTTAACTTAGAGTTAAATCTAATTGATAAGGTTAAAATAATACCCTAAACTTGTCTAAATCTTATTGGTTGATAGGATGTAGACCCATCCCCACTTTACCTTCGAAATAAGAACCTTTGGAACCATTATAAACCGACTTTTACATTAATATAAAATAATATTTTGAGGTATTCCTAAGGTGCCCCTCTCCTCCCTTATAATAGGACACCTCCTCCCCCTCCTCCTCACACCAATTTGAGAACTCAAGCTCGGCCAAACCCTGCCAAAATCTCTTCTTCACTTCCCTAGAAACATCATAGAGGTTCTGGTCTTCCTCAAAGACCAATTTTAGTGCCCTAAGAGGAGGTCTCAAAGAGGCGCTTCAAAGAAGAGGTAATTACCGTTACCAATTCTTTCATCTTTATTTCTTCTTCCACTTCTTGTTCTTAGGATTTTTCATTATGAAGTAATAACATAAGTATCACTCATATACTGATATGTTATTATAAGTATAAAACAACCCTATTTCACCATCTATCCATCCTACGGAAAAATAAATCATCGCGCGTGCGTACGTACGGAATACCGTCTCCACGCTGTGGTGTAATCTATTTTCCACCACCACCTTACATGGATGGGTATAATGGTGTAAAGAATAACTATACATAGTTATTATAACATCATATTGATTCTGATATATTGTATAATCCACTACAATTCAATTCAATAATTATGGAAATGATATCATCGCTCGTGCGTACGTACGGAATACCGTCTCCACGACGCGATGAGATTCATTCTCCATGTTAACCATTTAAGAATGATTATAAATTATATATAAGAAATAATAATGAAATATATGAAATTATAAAGCTACTGGATTTATTTATATATATATATATTTATGTCATCTACTTAATTCCATTCAATACAATAAGGAAAGGAAAACGGCGTTCATGCGTACGTACGGACTACCGTCTCCATGAACGGTGTTTTTCATTTCATTTATCTATCTATATATATATACTGAATATATATGATATATAAATCATGTTATATATTATGGAAGTAAGTAAATAATGATATAAGTAATAATAATGTCAAGAACAACAAGTCAAAACACCTACGATAAATAAAACGATTTTACCCAAAACGCTTCTTTAACATGGAATTTACAAAAGAACGGATAATATAAATTCATAAGGAACCATATATGATATCATAACAATAAGTATGATTCTGGAATAAGTAAATAACATTATTTAAACCATTATACAGGAGCTTCGGACACGTACAAAGCAAATCAGACCTAAGGTAAGGGAAATATCACAATCTCATTTTTATCCGAGATTGTTTATACTTTAGTATTTAATAGGGTGTATTTTATCATCCACATCCATGTTTCCTCAATATTTAATGTTATTTACATCCATCTACAATTGTTTAAATCCAATTTTACCCTTCTGTGAGTTTTTAGTAAAAGATATGAAAGGAATCTTTTATCGTTTTTCGTACGAGGTGATTTTTGACTTTTCCGACAAAAGTACGAAGAATGTTTTTTTAACTTATACGGAATGAATGGATTTTTAAAAAATTATTTCCAAGAAGCTTACTTTACAAGTTTTCAAGTTTATTTTTAATCAACTTCTTTTAGTTTAAATTTTTATGACATGTTAAGAAAGGAAAAATGTTTTCGAAGAAGAAAGGATATTTTCCTCAAGAATGGAGTTCTAGTGTTTTATCAAAATTATTTTTCCATCAAAGATAATAAAAGGGTTCTGTTTTTATCCCTATTATTACATGGATTTTATTATGTTGTGATGGAAATATTTTTATGAATTCTTTTATCTTATATGAATTTTTTTATGATGTCATGTTGTTTAAGAATCCCATTTTTATTACATGGGTTATGTGATGATGTATGATTTATGATTATGTGGCACACATAAGAAAGGATTCATTATAAGATGGGTGGGACCTATATCTCCCTCCAATGCATTGGGTAAATATTTTATATCTCATGAGATAGACATGGCTGGAACGGTAGGTTATACCGGTTCAGTGAAACAGGACTGAAACGAGGGTTACTCGATTCAGAAAGGGACTTTGTCCACTAAGATAGTCTTGGCAATGAGTCTTGACTAACAAGAAATGATTCTCTATGATTATGTGTGAATTCCACAAAGTTTCATGTTTTATGTTATGATTATTGTGATTACATTTTACTGCCATGATTTATCCCATGTTATGAAATTATGCTCTCTTTTGCAGGTTAAGATTTCCAAAATGTTATGTTCTTATGAATACGATGTGATTGATATTTCTTTTGTTTACCCTTACTGAGCATTTGAGCTCACCCTTTTATGTTTTCTTTTCCCCAGGATATAAAGAAAGGTTTTAGGTAAAAAAAGGGAATATCCTTATAGGAGATGTTGAAGATCATTCACCACGATTAGAAGATTATGTTCCGAGTTTCCAAAGACACTAAACTATTACGATCCTTGTGTGTGTGTTTTTTGTTATGTACTAAGTATTCCGAAAAAGTAATGTAATGTACATGTACGTCAAGTTTCGGGTCTCTACAGTTGGTATCAGAGGAAAGGATTAGTCAACCTTTGGAAACTAGGATGCGAAAACGTTAGTGAGATCCCTAGAGATATTTCTACGGTATGTCTAGGGATGTCCCTAAGGTTAAGTATATGTATAGGTTATAGTACTAGAACTACGCTAACGATCATAGAATTAAACCTAAGATGTTAGATATTGAAGGTACTCCCCCTTTATTATGTTGTTTTCCCTAGCATGATTTTTGCCTCTCACACTATTCTTTTTGGGTTTTAGACGATGGCTGGAACCCGAAGGAACCATGTTGATCAATGCAATGGACAATGCAATGATTTTCCTCCTGAACAAACAAATGTTATGGGAGATGGAGTGAAAAATCTTATTGTTATACTTACACAAGCTATGAATCATTCTGGACTTCCAAATGAGCAGAGAAGGGAACAATATTCTATTGAGTCTTTCATGAGGCAACATCCACCTTCTTTCAGTGGGTCTTCTGATCCACTTGTTTCTGAACAATGGATCAGTACCACTGAAAAGATATTTTCAGTTCTTCAATGTTCTGAACATGATAAAGTCATCTTAGCAGTATATCGTTTGGAAGGTGAAGCTGATCAATGGTGGAATCTTATCAAGAATACAAGGCAAAGATATGAAATTGAGTCCATGGAATGGGACGAGTTCAAGAACTTATTTTTCAATAAGTACGTCCCTCGTATTCTTAGAACAAAGATGGAGAAGGAGTTTCTTGAACTAAAGCAAAAGGATGATGAATCTGTTGGTATATACAAAGCGAATTTTACAAGACTTGCAAGGTATGCATCTAGCATTATCATCCAACCTGAAAGTAAAGTTGATCGATTTTTCAGTGGCTTAAAACCAAGTCTTTGAAGGGAATTAGCTATAAGAGACTTCAGTAGCTATGAAGAAATTGTGCGTTGTTCTATCAAGGTAGAAATGGAAGTTGGTGTTACATATCCATCTCATGGTTTTGACAAAAAATGAAAGATGGAGTTCAAGGAGAAATCTCAGAATAATGGTGAAAAGAAGATGAATGTTTCCTTATGCACAAAGTGTGGAAAGAAGCATGGTGGAGATTGTCTTAAAGGGACTAGGAAATGTTTTAAGTGTGGAAAAGAAGGTCATCGAGCAGCTGAGTGTCGAAGTAATGGAAAAAGGAATTCTCATGATGTGAATAAAGAAAACACTGCAGAGAACGCACCACCAACACTACAATGCTTCAAGTGCAAGGAAATGGGGCATTATGCTAATAAATGCCCTAATCCAAGGGTTAGTGATGATCAACATGAGCAACCACTTAAGGCAAAGGACAAAGGGAAGTCACATGCGATCACTATTGGCAATGTAGAATATGACAACGATGTGGTGGAATGATTAAGTGTTTATGTAATGGGATCCCAAAAAATGTTGTATCATTGAGTATTGCAATACTTATTGATGTGGTATTCAAAGTGATTGAGATATTTTTTGGAAATAAGATGATATGCGCATAATGAATGGAAAACGAGAAAATGAAATGTTTAATAGTATTCATGAGCTCATGATTGATATAAGGACTAAGTGATATCATGGTTTGAGTATATAGAATTTTGAGGATTTTGGTATGTGGAAAGTGTTAACTTTAAACTACATTCATGTTTTCACTAAGGTATTCAAGAGAATACATGATTAAGGACTTTGAATGTTTGGAATTTGACCAACAAAACATATCTTATGATATATGGGGATCAACAATGGTATTAAATCTCTGGTAATCGTTTTCACTATGTTATGAGAGTGGACTGCAGTATTATGGATAAGCCTAAAGATTGAAATGGATTATGTTGGACATAAGTGAGTATTGATTAAAGATAGAAGTTTTTTTTGATATTATTGACGGGATGTTATAGTAATGTAGTTTTAGAAAAAGGACAACCTGCAGGACGGGCGGCAGCCCATCGCTTCGAACAAGGATGTGGAAATCGAACCCACAACCGAAGTGCGACTGGCCTTTATCGCCTACCACTGGCCTACAGGAAGTCCCTGTTTAGTAGAAACTAGTTTTATTATATGAAGTATAAGTCCATTTTAGGAACCATATATGATTAATCTCACTATAGATCGACTTATGTATATAAATTTTGCTAACCTTTTGTTTGAGACAGATGGAATGACCCGTCATTCTATCACATGATCTGCTAACACTTCACGAATAACAAATTCAACTTCATTTATTTAAGAGATTAAGTAGAAATTGTTCAAGGCATGAACAACAGTGAGATTGTACCAAAATAAAGAAAGTATTTATTCTAATTCAAATTTTCAACTTTAGGGAAATGATCTTGAGAACCAAAAATGTTGTCCTAGTGATCTTATACCTGATGAATCAGATGGTACCTTAGATCGTCACAAATTTATGGATTTGTGATTACTGGATTTTCCATAGCCATGTTCTCTACCACTCTCCATCAGAACATGATGGTTAGATTTCTCTTCCGTATCCATATTTTCACCTATGTGGAAACCCAGTGATTAGTTTATTTGGGTAATCGTTACATTTCATACTTTAGTTTTTAAAGCCAAGTTTTGTTATTCTTTTTTACGATGTGGGTTTCTATTAAAGAAACTTTCGTATAGTAAACCATTTATAACCCCGACGAATTTCGAGGGCGAAATTCATTTTAAGGGGGGTAGAATGTAACAGCCCGAGATTTTATGAAAAATATTCTTTTTAATTTTATTAATGTCTTGTGTTATACGCTACACCAAAATGAGCTTTCACAATACACATCTCTGACCTGGCTTGAATTATACGCAATCACGACCTTCCACGATAGCGTGTGTTGTACGCAACACCAAGTTTCCCTAAACAACGATATGCTATTAAGATATTATTAAAACTAGCCGTTATGAATAGTAATAACCACTTTTTGAAGTTTTGTAAATTTTATTTTTCAAAATGGAATTCATTTTTGGATTCATAATATCGAAATTAGCTTAGGGTGAAATTTTGGTACTTTTCGGATAACTTTCATATTCTGATGAATAGTGAAAATTACTAAATTTTAATTAAAAACAACTTTTTTAATCGAAATAATTAATAGTGATAAATTATTAATTTGAGTGGTTTTAAAATATATTTAGAATATATTTTTACAATTTAATACAATGTTGGTCATTGGATGTAATTTCACATTTAAACCAGTTATAAACAAGTGTCAATCTTTTGATAGATATTGTTTCTTAAAAACACGCTATTTGTTTTAACAACGGGATTTAATTATTAAATTAATAAATGCAACTTCTATGTTATGAATTTGGTAAAATAGACTTCATTTTTGAATTCGGAATATGAAATATATCTTAGGATGAAATTTTGGCATTGTTCTGAAAAACATCAATTTTTGATGAATAGTGAAACTACTAAGTGGTAGGTTAAAAACTGAATTTTGCATAAAACTTAATTTTACCACTTCTGTGAATGGAATTTCAAAAATCCGACAGACACGGTTAATATCAAGGACTAAAATGTGGTTCAATGAGATGAAATAATTTTTGGTGAATAGTAACTTTTTACTTTTTTTACCACGGTTAATAGTAAATAGGGTAACTAAGGGTAAATATGATATTACTATTACCCTAACACATGTCCTAATTCTATTGGATAAGTGTAATTCGACGAAAAACAACCTTATGAATATAATATGACCATTTAGGTCCACTTGGATTAGATTATGACATTTAATATTATTTTATTTAATGAATAGTTAAAATAGTTAAAACCAATGTTTAATAACTAAAACATTTTTAATATGGGGTTATACATAAGATAAATTCGACTATAAATATTCATTAGAAAGCTAAAAATATTTCCTATATAATGATATTTTATTTATAATTTTTAGACTTTAAATAAATTAATTTATATATTACACAACGATGATGCAGTAATTACCCTTTTAAGGAAATATTAACATAATTGATGTTATAAATGCTCAAATGAATGTAATTTGAGACTTTTTATGAATTACACTACTTTTCTAGGTTACTATGATATATTAGTGTTGATTTAATCAACTTGGTTAGAACATATAATTCTGTTATGACTTTCACAAAAATCATATATCAAATAGTGTCAAAATTGACACAAAATAGTTTTTAAATCAAATATTATATTACTAATTGTTATTTTATTCCTAAAAATCTAAGGTTAGGCAAAATGACTTAGATAAGGATATATATATTAATAATAAACAATTTGGGGTTCGTTTGGCATGTTATAGTAAGTTTATTAACCATATAGTGAAAGAAAACAAAAAGACACGGTAAAAGTTAAATTATTTAACTTAGAGTTAAATCTAATTGATAAGGTTAAAATAATACCCTAAACTTGTCTAAATCTTATTGGTTGATAGGATTTCGACCCATCCCCACTTTACCTTAGAAATATGACCCTTTGGAACCATTATAAGCCAACTTTGACATTAATATAAAATAATATTTTGAGGTATTCCTAAGGTGCCCCTCTCCTCCCTTATAATAGGACACCTCCTCCCCCTCCTCCTCACACCGATTTGAGCACTCAAGCTCGGCCAACCCCTACCAAAATCTCTTCTTAACTTCCCTAGAAACATCCTAGAGGTTCTGGTCTTCCTCAAAGACCAATTTTAGTGCCCTAAGAGGAGGTCTCAAAGAGGCGCTTCAAAGAAGAGGTAATTACCGTTACCAATTCTTTCATTTTTATTTCTTCTTCCACTTATTCTTCTTAGGATTTTTCATTATGAAGTAATAACATAAGTATAACTCATATACTGATATGTTATTATAAGTATGAAACAATCCTATTTCACCATCTATCCATCCTACGGAAAAAGAAATCACCGCGCGTGCGTACGTACGGAATACCGTCTCCATGCCGTGGTGTAATCTATTTTCCACCACCACCTTACATGGATGGGTATAATGGTGTAAAGAATAACTATACATAGTTATTATAACATCATATTGATTCTGATATATTGTATAATCCACTACAATTCAATTCAATAATTATGGAAATGATATCATCGCTCGTGCGTACGTACAGAATACCGTCTCCACGACGCGATGAGATTCATTCTCCATGTTAACCATTTAAGAATGATTAAAAAGTATATATAAGAAATAATAATGAAATATATGACATTATAAAGCTACTGGGTTTATGTATATATATATATTTATGTCATCTACTTAATTCCATTCAAGAAAATAAGGAAAGGAAAACGGCGTTCATGCGTACGTACGGACTACCGTCTCTATGAACGGTGTTTTTCATTTCATTTATCTATATATATATATACTGAATATATATGATATATAAATCATGTTTTATATTATGGAAGTAAGTAAATCAGGATATAAGTAATAATAATGTCAAGAACAACAAGTCAAAACACCTACGATAAATAAAACGATTTTACCCAAAACACTTCTTTAACATGGAATTTACAAAAGAACGGATAATATAAATTCATAAAGAACCATATATGATATCATAACAATAAGTATGATTCTGGAATAAGTCAATAACCTTATTTAAATCATTATACAGGAGCTTCGGACACGTACAAAGCAAATCGGACCTAAGGTAAGGGAAATATCACAATCTCATTTTTATCCGAGATTGTTTATACTTTAGTATTTACTGGGGTGTATTTTATCATCCACATCCATGTTTCCTCAATATTTAATGTTATTTACATCCATCTACAATTGTTTAAATCCAATTTTACCCTTCTGTGAGTTTTTAGTAAAAGATATGAAAGGAATCTTTTGTCGTTTTTCGTACGAGGTGCTTTTTGACTTTTCCGACAAAAGTACGAAGAATGTTTTTTTAACTTATACGGCATGAATGGATTTTTAAAAAATTATTTCCAAGAAGCTTCCTTTACAAGTGTTCAAGTTTATTTTTAATCAACTTATTTTTGTTTAAAGTTTTATGACATGTTAAGAAAGGAAAAATGTTTTTGAAGAAGAAAGGATATTTTCCTCAAGAATGGAGTTCTAGTGTTTTATCAAAATTATTTTTCCATCAAAGATAATAAAAGGGTTCTGTTTTTATCCCTATTATTACATGGATTTTATTATGTTGTGATGGAAATATTTTTATGAATTCCTTTATCTTATATGAATTGTTTTATGATGTCATGTTGTTTAAGAATCCCATTTTTATTACATGGGTTATGCGATGATGTATGATTTATGATTATGTGGCACACATAAGAAAGGATTCATTATAAGATGGGTGGGACCTCTATCTACCTCCAATGCATTGGCTAAAGATTTTATATCTCATGAGATAGACATGGCTGGAACGGTAGGTTATACCGGTTCAGTGAAACAGGACTGAAACGAGGGTTACTCGATTCAGAAAGGGACTTTGTCCACTAGGATAGTCTTGGCAATGAGTCTTGACTAACAAGAAATGATTCTCTATGATTATGTGTGAATTCCACAAAGTTTCATGTTTTAAGTTATGATTATTGTGGTTACATTTTACTGCCATGATTTATCCCATGTTATGAAATTATGCTCTCTTTTGCAGGTTAAGATTTCCAAAATGTTATGTTCTTATGAATACGATGTGATTGATATTTCTTTTGTTTACAATTACTGAGCATTTGAGCTCACCCATTTATGTTTTCTTTTCCCCAGGATATAAAGAAAGGTTTTAGGTAAAAAAAGGGAAGATCTTTATAGGAGATGTTGAAGATCTTTCACAACGATTAGAAGATTATGTTCCGAGTTTCCAAAGACACTAAACTATTACGATCCTTGTGTGTGTGTTTTTTGTTATGTACTAAGTATTCCGCAAAAATAATGTAATGTACATGTACGTCAAGATTCGGGTCTCTACAAGAAACATCAAAACACCTATAAATAAAAATCTTCCATTTTACACAAAACTATAAATTGAATTTATAATATATGGTCACTATGATTAGAGGATAGAGTACTTAAGAGTAGAATATAAGAGAGGATGAATGGGGAATATATATCCAGATTAAGGGAGTATAGATTAAGGAATCTTTATTGAATCTTGAAATGACCCTAACTATTAGAAATAATGATATATTATAGCATATATCCTAACTCACAATGAATATTCAATCAATTATCAACCTATAATACTCTATAAATCCTAAACCACATGACATGTTCAATACTATACATGAACCTAAACTAAGACATGATGATTAACCTTATACTTTAATACCTAGGTGATATATACAAGTAGGAGACATAACAATCAAACACAATAAGCATCCTTTTATACCTATAAAAACAAAATCCAAATATTTTGATATTCCTAAAACATCATTCCAAATCAAAACAGTGGTCGGATTTACTAGGAGTAAGAAAAATTTAGACTATGGGAATGAAAAGAAGAATGGAGAAATAAATATGTAGGACTTACCACTAGTGGAGTCGGGGGAGAATGTTGATAAGGGGGGTTGGGGGATGTCTCATGGGAGAAGGTTAGGGTATCATATTGAGGGGATTATGGTTGAATGAAGATCTGATGATGTATTGAGTGAGGAATACTGCTCACAGGAGAGTTAGGGTGGGGGTGATGGAGATGGCTTAGGTGAGGGTGAGAGAAGAGACAATGGGAAGGGGGATCAATGGTGACTGTGTCCCTAGTGAGGGATTTTGGGTCTTGGGCTCAGGGTATACCTGAGCAAAAATGAGGGAGGAACTAGTTGTGGCTAGGATTTAGGGTTGGGGGAGGGGCACATGGGAGATAAGGGTGGGACTATAGGAAGAAAGGATTTATTTAATAAGGAACTAATATTTATTGGCAGTTTTATAAAATCCACACCTAAATCATTTAAAAAAATCAGTATTGGTTTTATAAACAGCCTAAAAAACTTCCCCTAAAAGTTATATTTGTTGTATTGTATATATCATACAGAGAAGGAACACTCTATTCATATAACCTCATATAACATGTAAATAATATATTCTATCCTAGTACCTCAGACACATTAAACACAACCTACAATTTTTAGCCATCCACCGAACCCATATCACATAATCTTGCTCAGATTATTAAGTGAAAGACTCATCCTTAACATTACAACTATATCAAGATCACTCAAACAATTTGAGCTCATAAGTGATACATTTAATCATCATGACTCATATACTCCACCAACCATCTATATTGATAACTAGATAAAAGCGAACCTATTTTGGTACCCTATATTGAATCAAAAGACGTATAGAATATATAGGTTCTTTAATAACATTTTAATTACTTGACCCCTTCCCATCATTCAAGTCATAATATCCTACATCATATATTATGGTCCTTCAGACCCATCACTCTACTCTATTGGGTCAAGAATATAAAATTATAAAAACCTTGACTTTAAAAACAAACTTTAACACCATTAGTCATCACAGAAGATAAACAACCAATGTAAAATAATACAATAAATGATACACCAAAATATGGGAAGAATAATAACAACAAATTATTTATTAAATAATGAATTTACCCACTAAGAAATAATTGCGTGACTCTTAAACTAATGATAATGATATTAAAACGTTTTATGAATTCATGCCTATGATTTTTATAAATATAAACAAATCATAGAGAATTATAAAGTATTTTGAACATTAAAGTGCATTAACTATAGAGCCATCAATCATTTTATAGAAACCTATCCATAGATAATGGATGATGAAGATAGTGATAAATAATATGGAATGTCAATAAATTATCTAAGAAATAAAAAAATCTAAATTTAGAGTTAAAATAAAATAAGTTATCTAAAAATTAAATGAGAAACACCCAGTCTAAATAAAATAGAATTTGTGGTAGTGTAAGAGAATAAAAAAACTCTAGTGAGGGTGGTGTTTAGAATTTTCTTATTTACAAAATAAATGATGATAATTTTACATATGAGGAAATAAAAAATTATTAATTATAAGAACAGTAAACTCATATTTATTATATGTTCAAAAGAGAATTTAAGGACTGCCTTTAAAAATTTCATAAACATGAGAAAGAGAAATGTTTTTAAGAAATACAGAACTGTCTACAAAAAATTTGGAATATAAACTGGAATAAAATCCAATTTTTTTAGGAGTGATCACTAATTTGATGAAATTTATTGATGAATTGAAAACATTTAACAAATATTTTAGTGAATAATTGAGGGTTAAGTGAATGAAATTTATTATGTGAAATAGAAACTGATAGAAACATAACTAGAAATATCTATCTTTGGAACATCAAATCATAAAAGATGGGTAATGATATAAGAAAGGTGAATCATCGGTGGATCAAAAAAATATCTTCAAATGTTGGAGGAAAAGATGATATTATTGAAAGGAAACTCAAAATTAGAATAATAATAAAATCCTGAGGTCCAATTATATAAATAAAAAAGAATTCTTGAAAATTATGACATCTTTAACAAATGTAATTTGGAATCCAAATCAACTAACACTAGAGACTATATTAAGGTTGAGAATAATTCAAATTTTAATAATAATATGCCTGGTGTCCACTAATAATTTGGTTCAAATAAAGGAGCTAAGGTAGATGCTCAAAAATATGTTAGGATAGAGATTATCAGTTCTGGACAACATTAAATATAGAAAGGAAAATATAATTTCTATAGATACTTATTTTATAGTGGTTTCATTGGTATTGCATAAAATTTTTCATCATACAATCATATAAAATATAGTGAATCTATAATAGGATGGAATAAGAGGTTTAGGGGGATTCAATCCACTAAAAAAGGAAACATGAATAATCTAGTTTGAAAAATGAAAAATAGATTTCAACAACAACAAACTATTTTTTAATGATTTGATTAAACAAAACATATTATTAAAAAATGTACTATAATTCTTCTAGGACAAACAACTTATGAAAAAAATAAAAATACTAAGGTTAATTAGGACAAATGAAAAATATAATTCTTTGATTGTTATGATTCATCTCAAAGACGAAAAGGATAATGACCTTGGATATTGGATAACAGGTGTTTTTCAAAATTTACCTGTGATTATAAATTATCAAAAAAATATGAATGAATACAAAGAATGGATAGTGGTATTTTAAAATGTTGAGTCATTCGATACTGGATACATAAAATATACCCACAATTTTTAACCATGGGAATAGCCCTTAAATCTATGGGTATAGGATATACTGACTGTTTTACGAATCAGAGATGATGGATCCATCAGTATGGAGATATACTAATGGATTCTATGGAAGCCATGAGTATAGTATTTTCGATTTGATTGTACCAATAGTTTTTTGATAAACTGAGGGTATATATATATACCCCTAGTTTGGAGAACCATGGGTATAAATTTTCCCATCGAAAAAAAATTCAACCATAATTCATTGAATGTAGGTAAAGTGACATGTACCCATTTGGAAGCAACATCCTTCCATCCCATCCTAAAGTGATAAATAAAATACATAACATAGTAAAAATTCATTGAAATACATATATGATATATATTATTCATCCAACTATTTGTAATAATTTTCAAACCATTTATTTTACTATAACATACATATACATCCATTAAACCAAAAAATTCAATTAATTAAACAACATCCACATTCCTCTTTACTACTATGTTAAAAATAGAGTGGATAAGATTATCCCTCATCACTAACATCCCTATCCTCATCCCCATCAGCAACATACACATCACCAACACCATCATGTAGAGAACCACCATCATCATCATCACCACCACCACTACCACCATTAGCTCAATAGACACTATGACCATCATTGAAGTCAATTAGTAGATTATATAAAGATAACATTTCTTAAATACATTAATCAAAATTAGTATCATCCTATTATGGATGTGACTGAATTATAACTAACATATATTGTAGGATGTGTTTGGTGATCAGTTTACTTCATTCATCTCCTATAAAGCCATTTTTTCTTTATCTACTTCTGTATGAGAATTTTATTAGCTCGATGGTCTAAGAGGTTTGAAAGGATACCAAATAGGACCAAAACATAATATAGAAGATATTTTTAATGGTTCTACATTATACTCTCCCATGGTTCTCAATACCAAATACCCAACAAAAATGACCATTTTCCAGAATTTTCATATTCTTTGTAATCGAGGGTCTCCCCGGTAGGCTACTAAAAATATAGAAAAATTATTTAATTATTAATTGAGTATGAATATTTGAAATATAAATAAAATACTTATATTATTTTCCAATATTTAAACATTTACTGCACATCCAACTTTTTTCTTCCCACTTGAAAAAGATATTTTTTCTCATGGAACACAAAATTTGATACCCAATGATTCTTTCTAAAAAAGACATTGATTAGTATAATTCAACAATATTGAATAATATGAATGTGATAAACCAGGAATGAATTAAAATATTAGTTGGTGAATAAATCTATAAAATGAAGAATCATATAAATATACAATTCATTAGAATATTTAAACTAGAGGCATAACATAAAACATACATAATAGTTGTAATGTTAAACATTGGTATGATATTGATTACTCTTGTATGTTTAATTCAATACAATTATTTTTTACTACTTTATTTTGTTGTTCAGTCAATTGGTAATTTTTATCATTTTTTTATTAGGTTCATTTTTAAGTTAGGTTGATTGGTAAATTAGACAATTGTTTATTTCTCCATCTGGATATTTTTCTATTTTTCTATTTGGCCATTTGTCCATTCAGGTTAATTAGTCCAATGAGGTCAATTTGTCCATTTATTTTAATTATGTGATTTAGGATATTTAGTCCAATTGGTCCATATTGGTCATTACTCTATTATCCCATTATTACAATTAAGTAATTGGCCATTATGCCAATTGGCCATTATTTCATTAAGAGAATTGGACAGTTAGGCCATTGAACCATTAGGCCAATCTGTAATTAGGATATTATTCAATTAGGCCAATTGGCCATTAGGATATAAGGAAAATTGGCCATTGGACCATTATGTCATTAGGCCATTAGGCCAATAGGCTATTGGACCAATTTTACTTTAATCAACTATACCAATTTAAAAAAATTCTTTAGGAAATTAATCCAATTGGACATTAGTTCATTAGACCATTAGTCCATTAGTCCGTTAGCCCCTTAGGCCATTGGACAATTAGTCAAATTGGACAATTTTGGAATTAGGCCATTTAGCCAATTGGTCAATAGGATATTAGAGAAACTATGAAATTTTACATTAGTCCAATTGGCCATAAGTCCATTAGACCATTAGGATAATTAGACCATTGGTACATTAGACTGTTAGGAAAATTTTCCAATTGACCATAAGTCCATTTTTTCATTTGGACAATTGTCCAGTTAGGCCATTAGACTATTATACAAATTTTCCAATTGGTCGTTAGGCTGCTAGGACAATTTTTCATTAGGCTCTTAGGAAATTTGTCCAATTAAAAATTGTTCATTGGTCCATAAGGCCAATATTCCATAATTCCAATTGTATAATTGGTTATCAGTCCATTAGGAAAATTGGTCATCAGGCCATTATGAGAATACTCCAACTATCAAATTTACTATTTTGTTATAAGACTAATTTTTCATTAGGACTATTTTTATTCACCATTATGCCATTATACATTAATACATTAGTCCATTGGGTCAATTGGTCATTATTCCATTATGAAAAATTAACATTATTCCATTAGGAAATTAGGTCATTGGAGTAATTTCCAATTTTTCATTAGGCAATTGCACCAATTAGACATTTTCCCATTAGGCCATTAGGCCATTAATCCATTAGGCCATTTTTTTAATTGGTCATTAGGCCATTAGGAAAATTGGCCAATTTCTCCTTTGGTAAATTAGTAAAATTGGTCAATTGAGTAATTATCTATTAGGATATTAGGTAAAAATCCCATTATGATGTTAGGCCATTTTTTCAATTGGACGTTATATGACTATTCTAAGTCGATGTAAGGTTGTTAGGCCATTAAGTCGTTAGACCGTTTGTCTATTAGGCTAGTTGGTCATTCTTCCATTATTACAGTTGGGAAATTAGGCCAATTGGCTAAAATTTCATTATGAAATTACACTCTTAATACATTAATCCATTATTCTAATTGGCTAATTAGGCCATTAGGGAATTAAGAAAATAGTTTAATTTTCCAATTAGTCCATTATCCCATTCACCCAACTGGCCAATTGTCCATTATCCCATTATCCCATTATGCTGATTGTCCAATTTTCCAATTTTCCAATTTTCCAATTGACCATTATGCCATTTTTCCAATTCTCCATTTGGAAAATTAGGACAATTTTCCATTAGGCCAATTGAACAATTAACCCATTTTTCCAATTGTCCAATTGGGTATTAGGACATTTAGTCGTTTAGTGAATTAGAAATTAGGCCATTATGAAATTAGGCCATTAGACCATTATTTCATTAGGCCATTATTCCATTAGGAAAATTGGCCATTAGGACATTAGGACATTAGTTCAATTGACCATTAGGCCATTAGGAAATTTGGAAAATTAGTCATTAGGCCATTTGGTTAATTCAAAAAATTTCCATTTGGACATTTGGCCATTAGGTGGACTATCCATTAGGAAAATTAGGCCAATCGACCATTAGGTCATTAGCCCAATCGCCCATTAGGAAAATCCAAAAAAAATTGGTCATCAAGACATTAGGCCCTTATGCCAAATGGCCATTATGCCTTTTGGACAATTGGATAATTAGTTCATTTACCCAATGGGATAATTTCACATTACTTCATTTGGCCAATTCTTATATATGGTGTTAAGACATTGGGACAATTTTTCATTAGGACATTAGGCCATTATGCCAAATGGCCAATTGTCCATTAAGAAAATTAAGCCAATTCACCAGTAGGACATTGTGACATTATGACATTAGGCCAATTGTCCATTATTTCCATAGGAAAATAACCCAATTTACCAATTATTAAATTAGACCATTAGGCCATTAGTCCATTATCCATTAGGAAAATATTCCAATTATATGTTATTCCATTAGTCCATTAGATTAATTGGAATATTTAGACATTAATCCAGTTGTACAATTTTTCATTAGGCTATTAGGCCAATTGATCATTATTCCACTAGAAATATGGTTGATTGACCATTATTCCATTAGACCAATTGGAAAATTAGCCCATTATGCCAATTGTAAAATCAATCATCAGTCTATTAGGCTAATTGACTATTCAGCCAATAGGAAATTAGGACAATTGGACAATTAGGCCATTAGGCCATTAAAAAAGGGAATTTTCAACCTTATATTAAATGTATTAATGAAAATAAAACATAAATTTCAGTATGAAAAGATAAAAAGAAAACAATATAAATCTAGATAATATTTTTATTCATATTAAAGTGCCTTTTTCTTCTCATGAACGGGCATTGTAGTGTGTCCCAATGTGTTCAAATATGTCATTGAATCTTTATTCTTTTTTTTTCATTTTTCGATGCATAAAAAAAATTAAATACATGGAATAAGAAATGATTTTTTTTGTAAGCCATTAAATATTATGAATCAATTAAAATAAGAACTCTTCTAAAATGAGATCATTTTTTGATATTGTGTTTTTAGAAAGTTGGGGATTAATGTTATTCCCTCTAAGTCATAATAGACTATACTCTTCCAGCCAACATATAAAAAATTATTATATGATCATCAATAATTCTCCAAGATCCATTAACCTTTTAACCTTATCACTGTCACCATCATGGATGTTAAAACAATTCTGCAATGAACATGTTAATTCATAAAAATACAACAATAATATTAACATAAATTTAATAAATTTTCTTACCCATATCTCTTCCCACAATTTCTAATTAATGTCAGTTATGATATTCTTCCATGAGACTTGTTGAACTAAAATGATGTCACTGTACTTCGCTAAAGTACCCATGAAACATCTACACATCATAGAATATTTACCTTTCATCTAATTTTCTTCATGGTAACCCACCACTATTTTTTATGTCGATTCAATGTTTCCCGCATATTTGTGTTCCCATGTCATCTAATAGAATATCCCACTGAATATAATCAAATAAAAAAAGAATAATTAAGTCATAGTACAACATGGAAAAATGATTTGATATAATTTGAAATAGGTATAATAAAAAATGATTGATCCAGGATGCTCATTAGGCTTTGATGGATCCATTGGATGTTCTAAATCAGTAACCTCTGAATGATGTGTCTCTTCCAATCCTTGCCCGAGTGATCTAATTCCCTATAGTAGAAGTTGAAGGGAAAAAACCATCATATCTTGGATGGATAGTAGTAAATGGAGGTGGAATACACATATAAGTATATGGGTAGTAGGGTTGGGGATCCATAAAATGACATGGATATGTTAAATTTTGGAACATCCCTGAAAGAGGTGTAGAAATGGTATGGGAAGAAGAGGCTAAATTAGATAATGATAGTGGCCTGGGTTGGAGAATACCTTGAGGCTCAAGAGAAGAATGGAAATATGTGGTAGATTGGGTGTCTTCTATTGGGTCAGGGTGGGAATAGGAATGACGGGCTCTTCGTCTAGCTCTTGGAGCACCCTCGCTTGGACCCATGCGTGTAGGATGAGTATGAGTTAACAATGGTTCACCTGAATGTCCCTAAAAAATTTATAAACAATAAGAACTTGAAATTATAAGAAATACATGAGAAAAATATAGTAACTATTATACTCACTAAAGGAACTAGAGAAGAAAACCCATACTCACACATCAATCAATCATTATCAAATAATCACTTCCTTAAAATTTCTTTAGTATTTTTCATATTCTACATAAGAATGAAATGACAAATTTTTAGAAATAGTTTTTAAAAATCCATAATATTACTTAGAAGTCAATGAATTTATAAATATTTTCATAACATGTTTTAGTAAAAAATAATTTGAAACTAAGTTTTACATTTTTTAAAAATCTATTTTAAATTCAGATTCCAGAAATGAAATAAATACAATTAAATGCAATGAAACAAAACAATATTAAAACATATATATCATTCCCAACTAAATATACATTAATTAAATTACTGTTATAATAACCACATAAACCCATGTCAACGTAAACTGAAAAAACTATGAAAATATATGGTTACTTCTATATATTACACACTATTACTTTAGATTCCCAAATAACTCTCACAATGGTAAAATTTGAGCCATAAAATGAAATATTTTGGTCAACACCAAATGGGTAGTCAATGGTGTAGATTTATTCCCCAAAATATTGTAAAATAGGTCGTGGTATTTTCAATTAATAACATTGTAATCAGTTCTCATATGATCTTTCACATAAAACACTTGTTTTTTAAATGGGGCCAAAATGTATTGTTCATCATTAGCCAAGAATCGTTACATGTCAATAACTATGAATATATAATCATTAATAAAATTACCATGTTTCTTCATTGAATAATACCATTTATATATCATCATAGTGACTCGATAATGAGAGTAGTAATCTAATGAAAATATTTTCTCAACAAGTCTATAATAGTACACATTTTCATATCGAGGACCACTATCTTATAAACTAATATAACTATCCAGTATAGAAGATGATATATCACCACCCTGTTGTGTTCCAATATTTATGGCTATATCAGTTGTAAATAATTAATACCCATTTATTATAAAATATTTTCATCCATGAACCAAAGAACTGAGACCAAAATCCAATGCTCTTAATTCTTGAAAAAATATTCAATAAGTAAAATGAATACCTAAAATTTATATAAATAATACAATTAAATGAATGTAAATATTTTAAGTTAAATATTTTAATGGTAATACCTTTGATTTCAACCTATAAGGAAACTCTTGACTATACAAATCCTCTCTTCTTCTCAAATTAAAATATTGATGAAATCTACCTAAAATTATTTATGTTCTGTATATAAAATGATATTTAAAGATTAAGGTATATGTGAAATAAAATAGTATACAATAAAATATAAATATTCAAATTACTGACATGATTTCAACACCAAACAAACCATAATTAAAAAATATTTTGTGATTTGTTATATCCCTATCTACAAGGCTCAATGTAGCCAATGTATATGACCCACTAATTCCTCCTATTTTGGAAAATATATGAAAATAGTGGATAAATTTAAACATACTACTCATCATAAGTTCTCATTTTCTGATTAAGTCCTATACTCATATCCTAAAAATACATTAAATAAAAATCTATACATTATTGATCCACATAACCACTCATAGTTGAACCTTAAGGATGATACTTGTTTTAAAGATAATATTTAACTATCCACATTTTTATTTTAGTAGGATACATACACCTAAACGTAGAAGGTCCCCCAAGTAGCATTTCAGTTGGAAGATGAACTATTAAATGAAGCTTGCAAGTGAAAATTTATAGAGGAATAAAATTCAACTCAAAGAAAAATAATGGATACTCTTATTGTATTTTTTATCAAGAAAGACATTTATTGAATTTTAACACAAACGGTCTCTAAAAAATTGAATGATAAAATAACATTCACCCATACATTATCTGATAGAAAGTATGATATTTCTATAGGAATAAATTCATGAAGAAGGATATGATAATAATGATTTTTAGGGATTTTAGTTTCAAATATATTTTATTGAGTCATTGGGATATTTTTCTGGAATAGCCATAAAAAAATGACATTCTCCAACACTTCCAAAAATTTATTTTTCTCTAAATGTGACATGAAATAATAATCACAGAGAACATGAAATATTTTCATGGATACACATGATGTAGTTATGGTTGAATACAATAATACAACAATTGCCGATATGGTTGGAAGTCATATTTTGTATTCCACTTGATATTTACAATAATTGAAAGAAAAATTTGAAATATATTTTTCTTAATGTTCATTCATCTAAAAAATGATGTAACAAAACGGTAGGCCAATATGGGAAGTAAAAAAAGATAATTATTTTTTTCCAATTGTATGTGGATTTAGTGTTAACATTATTACAATTTTTAAATTTTATTTAACCTTTCAATAAAATAAATTTTACTATCTTTAAATTTGTTAAGCATATCAATTATATATATATAATGATGTGGTTGTTTAGTGTCAAGAGTATTCTCAAACCTCTAGAGGTTCTTCCTGTAATGATGATCCATTAGAATGAATCATCGATACCCTATGAAACTGAAACTATGAGGATATTTAAGCCTTATGGATCATTTATTATTCATAAAAATGGAAATTTATAATTTTACCTTCGTTCTATAACAAAAAATTATTTCATAATCTTGGAAATAAATTATAGTTTATTTAAGGGTAGAACACATCTAAAATATTTTTTTAGAGGCATCGAATTTGTACACACCCATATCCCAAATATGCTTTATCAATTTTAGAAAAGGTTTCACGTGGATGTCTATATCATTTATAATATAAGATGGTCCAGTTAGTACTATACTCCGAAAAAGTGAAAGGTTTTTTTCATACACATTCATAGAGTAAAATTATGAATGTGAATAAAAACTGGCCAGGTGATGTGAGCAATAATAATTTGAACAAATGTATTAAAACAATCACATGAAAATGAAACCTGACATTACACACCTCAACTAAAAAATCAGGATGTTTTGAATAAAATTACCACCATTATAATCCATCTACATGATAAACCAACCCATCATTAACTTTAAATATCTCATTATCATGGTATCCTATATTGGATTATATTTCTATAGACATAAATATATTTTGAAGCTTAGAGGTTAATGGAAAGTGCCACATGACATTCTGTGTCATAAAATATAGTGTTTCATCTTCATTTTTAATCCCTAAATATGTACCACATTATTTATATCCATTAAGGTTCATTGTTTCCTTCCAAAAAAAACTTTAATATTTTTGACAAGCATCTATTTTATTATCAGAAAATGAGATTAACCTAATTAACATCCATATTATATATATATATATATTTGAGGGAATATCTAAACCATCTATAAGAAAGTACTTAAAATAATTAAAATGTTATCAATGAAAATGTTAGAAATTCAATACATCCTTTTCCTTTATTTTCATGAATAGTAAAATATTGTATGATCTCTCCCATATGATACCAAAAAAAATAATTTTTTTATT
Source organism: Viscum album (assembly GCA_963277665.1). Taxonomy (NCBI): domain Eukaryota; kingdom Viridiplantae; phylum Streptophyta; class Magnoliopsida; order Santalales; family Viscaceae; genus Viscum; species Viscum album. The sequence continues at coordinate 283,755,483 of OY728165.1, forward strand.
GAAATCCATCTTTCATTATATTTTAGCTAACTTCTTCATAGTATAACCAGGGTCTTCCAAAACATTTATAAACTAGACACTGTGTACAACCTCCTTCTTAAGCATTGTTAAATATAAAATATAAAAAATTGAAAATATATTTAAACTCTGTGGAAGTCCAATAGTTATGATACGTTCATCCTCAACAAATTCTATTATAGGTAACAAAACATTTTCCAATAAATAATTTAAACCATAATTACAATCATATCTAAATTGAAATATTAATTTAAATTACAGTGTATTAGAAATTAAAAAACACTAATAGGAATAAAAATTGAATATATTTGATGATTAAATTGATTATTATATAATACTATTATCCAACCAAATAAATAACATGGCATATCATAATAAAAAACCAAGTCATAATCATCGAAATCCAAACAAGTTGTATGTATTTTAATAATTAACAACGAAGAAATTATAGAAAAAAATGTGTATTTCCTATCCATAGATTTATTCTCATTTGATAAAATAATTTATAATGATATTTATTCATGAATTTGTTTTATTTAATGTTAAAATTACTTATATTATTTAAAAAATGGAAAATATATTATACATGATGTTCTATTTAAATTTAAAAATTATTCAATTTGGGGAAGATACATGAACACTAACTAATTAATCCATTCCATACCACTTTATGAAACCCATACATTAAATAACATCTGATGAAACATCTTAATTGAGTTAAAGTGTGGTTATATAGTTTTTTATTCATTTAACATGTAGTGGAAACAAAAATCTAACTACTTAAAAAATGGTAAATGCACTAAAGAATCATTCTTGACACAAAACTATGTTATAATCAATAGTTAATCAAAACAGGTGAAAAAATGTTGATACCATTAATTTTTTCTTAAAGAAATGAACACTACTAGAAATCTGACCTTTCCCAATGCTTCTATACCAACGGTTTGTAAAAACCGTTGGTATAGGTCCCCTTTCAAAATGATTTGGCCAAACCGTTAGGAAAGCCCACTTTGAGGTGACTTTTCCCAATGGTTTTCCAAAACCGTTGGGAAAGGGTATGGATTTCCCAACATTTTGGACAATCCATTGGGAAAAGTCCACTTTGTGGCCAGTTTTCCCAATGGTTTGGCGAAACCATTGGGAAAGGGTATGGATTTCCCAACAGTTTGGCCAAAACGTTGGGAAAAGTATACTTTGAGGCCACTTTCCCATCAGTTTGGCCAAACTGTTGGGAAAGGGTGAGTACCTATCCCAATGGTTTAGAAAAACCATTGGTATAGGTCCCCCATATACCAATTTTCCTCCCCAAATCAAGGATCTATACCAACGGTTTTGACAATCGTTGGTATAGGTCCTTTGTTTTTTTATCGAATCTTCATACCGAGAATATTATATAAATCAAAATTTTAAATAATTATGATAATACATATATATATATATATATATATATTTATGAAATTATGTTCAGAAAAGTCATGTTAGGTTAGTGGTTAGATCGGTCAATGATAAACCAGAGGTCCTAGGATAAAATCCCACCGAATATATTTTTTAAATACATATACCAATGGTTTTATTGAACTGTTGGTATAGATTTTCATATTACTTATACCAATGGTTTTCCAAAAACCATTGGAATAGACCTATCCCCACGGCTTACTTTCCAACGTTCCTCCAAACTGTTGGTATAGGCTATACCTACGGTTTGGAGGCCTATACCAATAGTTCCAAACCATTGGAATATGTTAGTTTTCTAGTAGTGGAATTATTATGTAAAAAATAATCAATGGAAACCATGTTTCATTAAATTAATATAATCCAACAAGATTTTTATTATAAATTATATAATTATTTCATGTCATTTACCAAAGGCTTATATAAATATTTTAACATAATAAAGGTTTTAAAATTTCTAATCATTTTAATTATAAATATTTAATTATATTAAATAATCTTTTATCATTAATTAATTAATAAATAATAATATTGAATTCTACAAAACATAGTTGAAAATTAATATAAATGCCATAGTTAATTCTTAAAGAACCATTTTTCATAACAAATGAAATATAATTGATTTACTTATACATGTATAATCATGTACATCATCATACAACTATTTCTTATTTGGTTAAAACTATCTAATAAATAGTTTAACCTTGGTTCGTGATATAACATACTAAATTTCAATAATTAAATCACATAACTCTATTATAATAAAAATCAATATTAACCAATGTAGTTAACACAAATATGATTCTAAAAACTAATAATATCTAAATCCCTAAAATATTTCACCAAAATAATCTCAATATTATGTTCAATTCATAATAATCCATATAATAGTTTTCAAAATAAATTATTTATAATTGAAATATTAATCTTGTGAAATTATTAAACAATATTTTATCTCTATTAGATAGTGAATTTTTTAAAAAATGATAGAAGTGATGCCAATATTCTTATGTACAATTACATGTATAGATAAAAATAAAAATAATATCCAACATAAGATAATATGGAAATGGAACTCAGAAATCTAATGTCAAATAAGATGAAAATAAAAAAATCATTGAATTATGTGAGAAGGTAGGAAAATACAACTGGTCATCCCTCAGTTGAGGAGAGAAGAATGAATAAGAGCGAAAGAACACTTACCTCTCAAATATCACACAAAAGAAATTCCAAAAATTTAGGAAGAACACATGGATGATGGGTATAATGTTTCTTGAGGAGATGATCAAGATGCCAAGGCTTTGAAATGGGGAGAGGATTGGGGCATCAAATAAGAAGGTGAGGGTCACCCGAGCAAAGGTCGATTATTTAAGGGTCTATACCGATGGTTTTTTAAAAACCATGGGTATATATCAACTGATACGAACATTATTTTTCAAATCATGGGTATAGGTTTTTGATTAATATCTATACCTCTATTTTCTCTAAACCATGTGTATATATACTTGGAGATAATCTTATTTTCCAATCATGACAATGAATCAAAGGCATTGGATCTACTATAAATAGAAAAAAAATAATTAAAACCAATATTTTCCTTATTTGTTGGTGAATTAAAACATAATTTTTTGACTGTTTAACAAAATTTTCATAATGGAAAGAAATTAGATTTTAGAATATATAGATTTATTGTTAAAAGTACTGAAGATTCTAAAATGGTGATAAGAGGAAAATGAATCAAGGGAAATGTGTTTCATGTTAGAGATGTATTGGTTGGATGTTATCTGAATTTGATAGAATAAAATGGGTTATGACTTAAAATTTATGGATATATATTCCAAATGAATATGAATACGATAGAAAATTGTGGGAGTAATCATGGTTTTCTTGATATGATAAGAAGGATAAATTTTTGTTGTTAAATATTCCAAAAAGAAATATTACAAACTCATTATATAGGAAGATTGATATACATTTAAAACATCCCTTTGGTGTTATTCATTATAAAATATGAGGGACTATAAGAAATCAATTAAAAAATAGAGATACATATTTTATTTAATTTATTTAGGGCTTCACTCATACTAAATTTTTTATATTTTTGAAAAAAGTCACAAGCACTCAATATGTTTTTGAATTTAAATATATGTGGGGAAAAGTATTAAAGATATCCCATGAATAATATTCAAAACAATAATGGTGTTGAATACATATACTAGAGGTATAATTATTATGTTGAAAATGATGAGTTTATCATGAACATATTTCACTATACACACCATACTAGAATGTCGTTTCTAAGATAATGAATAGAGATTTGGTTGAGATGGGTCAAATTGTGTTGATTGAACATGATGATTCTTGATTATTTTGGAAATAGGTTATGAGTGTTGTATTTCAAAACAATAATTTATATTTATATATTCAAAAATAATGATATGTCTTTATATTATATGTATTATCATTAAATCTGACTTTTAAAATACTTATGTGTTAATGAAATCCCTATTAGTGTGAAGGTTGATGGTCAGAATCATGGAAAGATTGATCAAAGAGTTATGGATTGTTTCTAATTTGGATAAACTACCTATTTTATATGATACAGGTTTTATAACAAGGAAACTAGAATGATATTTTACTATATAAATGTGAATTTTATATAAAATTACAATGGAAGTATTTCACAATAAGTCGTAGGTATAAGGGGAAGTGAAGATGAAGCTATTTCAGATAAGAAACATCACAGAATTTCAAAAAGTCATGGTTATATTGAAATTGTATATGATAGATATATTGATTCATCCATTTCCTGTTATTAAGGAAAATTTATTATAGCTCATCAAAGTGTGTGAAAGCTAGTGGAGGTAAAAAAATATCATTGGAGATCAAGGGAAACTTGCTCAAACCATAAGAAAATCAAGGAATGTTTCACATACCTATTTATTTTTATAGGTTGATCCAAGATATAATGATGATTATTTGAATTATCAAGAGTGGATTGATTACATGAATAAAAAATCAGTTCAGTTTTATAAAAATGTGGCATGAGAGATTGTACTAAAACCCAAATATAAAAATGTTGTTGTAACAAAGAGGGTTTTTAGAAACAAGATGTATTAAAGAGGTGATTTGGTATAAAACAAGTCAATACCAATATGTATGGGTTACCCATAGGTTTAGTGTGTTTATTTAATGCATCCTTTCCCCTAGTTTTAAAACATTAAACCATAAAAATCGTTGTTTTTGTTACTAAAACAAAAAGACTTCAGATATTTAAAATTGATTTCATGTATTCGGTTCTAAATAGAGAGATGGAAGAAGAAGTCTAAATTGAACAACCAAGTGGGTTCTATCTCAAAATAATAGTTCCATGTTTATATATTATAGAAGGATTTGTATGGGCCAAAGGAAGCCCCATGGACCTGGTATTCTAAACTAGATTGATGTTTATAGAATCCTAACTTCTATAAGGGGAGAGTGGAAAACAAAAAATATATAAAATATAATCAAGTGGTTTATCTCATTTTGATTGTTATGTTGATGATATCATATTTATATGTAATAATGATGATGTCTATAAGGTATTTCGTAAATAAATAATGATTTTTTTGAAATAGATATGTTTGGAGAAGTGAGTTACTTTGTTGGATTAAAAAGTTATCAATAGATGGATCACATTTTTCTATCATTATAAGTATATACCAAGAATTTCTCAAAATATTTGGCATGGATGATTCAAAACTTGTTTCCAAACCAATCTCAGTGGGAAAAATATTTTTAATGTAAACGTGAATATTTACCTTTAATAATTTAGTATATTAATTCAAATCATGTTTTAATTAACAGCCTCTACACAATATTTGGATTATTTTGATACCCAATGTGATATATTTCAATGTGAAAAGGAATAACACATTAGTTGTGAGAAAGCTAATTATCATATAAATTAATGGAACTAAAAATGGTATAAATTATAAAAAAAAGTGAATGTTGAATTTTTAGATGTATAATTGATAACTAGGAAGGTTGGGTTGATGATAGAAGATCCACATCATGTGGAATTTCCATTCTTGGATAAATATGTAATGTTTTCATAAAAATAAAATTTTTTTGCAACTATGATCACTACACATGTTAATTGTAACATATCAAAAAATTTATATACATTGTCCCCTGTTTACAGCCTTTCAAAAAGTATATTTGAGTTATTATTTGATTGGGAAATGTCTTGTGAATTTATATATTGTTTTATAGGGTGTTTTATTCTTTTATTGGGTGTATTGTTTGATCTTTGTTAGGGGAATCCATGTGGTTCTTCCTAGAAAACCATGTGACTTTTTTAGATAAGGACAATGGGTGGAAAATATTTGGAGAATAGTTTGATCTAACCATGTGACATTCCAATGAAATCATGTGTATTGGGATAGAGGTAAAAATTATTGTTAGTTAACCGTTTAAATTTTTTTGTTGCTACATCATGAATATAAATTGAAGAGGAATAAATCATCATAAAGTTGTAACATGGTTTGACAAAGCATGTGACTAGACCATGTGCACATGAAATTTATGATCGTAATTTTTCATTTATAGCCCCAAACCTCTCTATTTCATATCATTATTTCACCTATTCCATGGGATCCCAACCTAAGGGATTCTATAGGCTCTTTTCTATGAATTCATTCCCATCCAAGTCTGATTTTAATGGATCTTTTTTTTTTGGTAATGGGAAATCAACCTAGGTGATCTTCCTTTACCCCTTCATTTTGTTTATTCAATATCATCCTTTATTCCTCAAAAATGATTCAATGATATATAATGTTATGGATAGATATATGGACTCTTATATGACCAAACAATGAAATAATGTACCATTGATAGATATGTGATGGATCTAGTGTATTGGAATACCTCCTTTAACCAATCATATATATTGAAACTTTTGAAGATCATGTGAGTTATATTGATGTGGGCCTAAACCATTTGTCTTAGAATCTTATTTTATCTCAATTTATAAAATATTTAGTAAATAATTTGTATTAGTTATAGTATCTCTTGGTGTGTCAGCTAAATCTTATTTTGGTACAATGTGGTACAACATACAATTCCTTAGTGAATCATGGAATTGGACATAAATGATCTTGAGGTTGGGAGTAATTACCATATAGTTATGTGATTTAGAATTTTTTTTCCATGTTTGGTGTTTTTATTCATAGGGTAGATACCATTTCTTTTATTGTAAACTTAACATACATGGGGTATCCCTTGAGACCATAGTCTGGATGGTTTTTGTTTCCCTTTCAATGATTTGTTTTATTTGTTTTTTTATATCCCATTGAATATTTATATGGAATGTTTTTCCTTATAGTTTTGTTTTTTACTTGAATAATAATTTCATATCCAATGGAATTAATTGTTGGTATATATCATTCCTTTTATGTAACACCTTATATGTGGTTTTTTGAATAGATGATGTAGTCTAAATTTCAATGCTTAGGTTGAAAAATGTACCCAATACATTTAGGAAACTCTGTAATGCGGGAGATCGATTGACATGACTCAATGGATATGGCTCTGAATAGGATAGTTAATTGTTTTTCTTGTAATGTTTAGTCTAATGGAAGACCATAATATATTGGTAGAGTGTTTAAATATTTTAGTATGGCCTTCTAATGGGGAAGATCCTTGAATGTGATGGATATTATATTGTTCATTCATTCGAAGAATGTGTATCATCTAAATTGACAAGATAGTCATCTTATGTGGGATATAATTTACCTTAAATGAAGGAATGAAGTTATTATTTAAATTTATAATGTGCATCACCCTTAATGATGAATGAATTCACATGATATAACACAATATATTCATCAATCACGGTGTTGAAGTTGGTATGGTTAGGCTTTTTTGTAGCTCTTTTATCACACGATCACTCGGTATATATTTGATTATATGGTCTGGTGTGACTTTACTTTTGAATCATCTCATGCACTTCCATTTACACATGAACTTATGTTGAAGACACATTGGTGATGTCGAATGTTATTGATACTCACACCCTATATAGACATATTAATGTGCATGCAGACTTCATGACTAGGTATCTGGTTAAGGGAAAGGGAAATATGATAGGTTTCTAAGGAGCATGGAGTAGGGATATAGATGCAGTACTGGGATAAACCATGGTATGTTTTCTTTTCACTTTATTATTTAATTTATCTCTACCAAATGTACTTTTTGACCCACTTCATTGTATATTTAGTTGATCATAAAATTTTTCTTTTTCGTGACCTCTATAATAGAACAGATTTTATTATCCTCTATTGTGTTTTTAATTTTTATTTATGTTATACTACCCTGTGATGGTTCTAATATTTTGGGTATAGTATCCCATGTTACTTTTTAGCCTCACAACTAGTAAACATCCTCTTTCATTTAGGAAGATGCACATGAGGTTATGTGTAACTCCAACACAAATTAGGTGATATAGGTTGAGGTGTTACAAAATTGCATTAAACCTCCTAAAATATTCATGATTTTATTTTTGGGTTATGTTATTAAGAGATATATTTTTTGGAACTCAGTTGGGAAGATTACATGTTCGTATCCATCTCATGTCTAAAAGACACCCATGTTACCGATGAGGGGATTTTTGTTATATTTTATGGGTTTTGGTTGCATTCATATACCTATGGTTTTTTATATAACAGTTATTAAATAAATTCCTTGATATTTTTATAAATTCATTGATACTACATTCTTGGTGTTAGTTAGTTGAAATTTTTCATGCTGTTATTATATATATATATATATGATAATGACTAACATGTGGGAGATGAGACCTTGTGTTTATTTCCTTGTAAATTGTATAATTTTGTTATGGAAATTCATTTTTATCTATAATACTGATAATATTTTCTGCATGAATACATTTCCCATTGTTAAATATGAAATGTTTACCTTTAAAAAATAATTTCTTATTGGGTTTATTTTGAAACTATTTTTAGGGAAGAAAGAATTTTTTTGAGGAATGGTTTCAAAATTATTCTTTGGAAAGAAAATTATGATTATAGAAAATGGTTCAAAAATTATTTTTGGCTTGTTTTTTATGGTAAACATGATAGGACTAGCATAATTGATATAGGTGTATTGGACCTTATGTGGGTAGTAAAAGTTTCAAAACCTTATGTATTAACATATATAATTATGTGATAATTCTATGCATGGTTGACTACATTATGACTTGATATGATCACTTATTGTTATAAATGATTGATACATTTTTTTAGTATGCTTTTACTTCATCCCCTAAACTTCTATGTGGGGCTATAATAGAGTTTTTTTGGTGTTATTTGAACAACCTTTATGTCAAACACATATTTGTGTCCCTTCAATGTAACACCCGAGACTTTTATGTTATATAAATCATCAAATGAATTTTTTTTCTACACAACACTTTCTTGGCTTGCTTTACACAAAATCACGACCTTCCTCGATAGTTTGCGTCGTACGCAATACTGAGTTTCACTAAACAACGATATGCTATTAAAATATTATTAAAACTAGCCGTTATGAATAGTAATAACCACTTTTTGAAATTTTATAAATTTTATTTTTAAAAATTTACTTCATTTTTGGATTCGGAATATCGAAATTACCCTAGGGTGAAGTTTTGGTATTTTTCTGAAAACTTTCAATTTTTGATGAATAGTGAAACCACTAAGTGGTAGTTAAAAAAACTGAATTTTTCATAAAACTCAATTTTACCACTTCTGGGAGTGGAATTTCAAAAAACTGAGATACACGGTTGATATCAGTAAGTAAAATGTGGTTCAATGAGATGAAAATAATTTTTTGGTGAATAGTAACTTTTTACTTTTTTTAACACGGTAAAAAGTAAATAGGGTAATTAAGGGTAAAGATGATATTATTATTACCCTAACACAAGTCCTAATTCTATTGGATAAGTGTAATTCGACCCAAAACAAACTTAGGAATAAAATATGACCATTTAGGCCCACATGGATTAGATTAGGACATTTATTATTAATTTATTTAAAGAAGGGTTAAAATAGTTAAAATCAAAGTTTAATAAGTAAATAATTTATAATATGGGGTTATACATAAGATAAATTCGACTATAAATATTAATTAGAAAGATAAAAATATTTCCTACATAATGGTATTTTATTTGTAATTTTTAGACATTAAATAATTTATTTTATTTATGACACAATGATGATGCAGTAATTATCTTATTAATGAAATATTGACATAATTGATGTTATAAACACCAAAATAAATGTAATTTGAGACTTTTTATGAATACAAATAATTTTCTAGGTTAATATGACATGTTAGTATTTATTTAATTAACTTGGTTCGAACTAATAATTCTGTTATGTTTTTCACAAAAATCAATTACTAAATAGTGTCAAAATTGACATAAAATAGTTTTTAAAACAAATATAATATTGGTAATTGTTATTTTATTCCTAAAAATCTAAGGATCGGAGAAATGACTTAGATAATGTTATATATATTAATAATAAACAACTTGGGTTTAGTTTGGATGCTTATAGTAAGTTTATTAACCTTATAGTATAAGAACACAAGAAGACATGGTAAAAGTAAAATTATTTAACATAATGTTAAATCTAAATGATAAGGTTAAAATAGGAACCTAAACTTGTCTAAATTCTATTGGATGAGAGTAGTTCGACCCATACCCACCTTAGCTTCGAAATATATCAATTTGGAGCTATTTAAAACCGAAATTGACTTTATAATAAAATAATAGTTTTAGTTATTCCAAAGGTGCCCCTCTCCTCCCTTATAAAAGGACACCTCCTCCCCCTCTTCCTCAAACCACATTGAGCCTTCATGCTCGGCCAACCCCTGCAAATTTCTCCTCTACACTTCCCTATAGACATCCTAGAGGTCCTAGTCTTCTTCAAAGACCAATTTTAGTGCCCTAAAAGAAGGTCTCAAAGAAGCACTTCAAAGAAGAGGTAATGTACGTTACCGATTCTTTCATCTTTATTTCTTCTTCCACTTCTTATTATTTAGTTGTTTCATTATGAAGTAATAAAATCAGTATCACTAATATACTGATATGTTATTATATGTATGAAACAACCCTATTTCACCATCTATCCATCCTACGGAAAAAGAAATCACCGCGCGTGCATACGTACGGAATACCGTCTCCACGCCGTGGTGTAATCTATTTTCCACCACCACCTTACATGGATGGGTATAATGGTGTAAATAATGACTATATATGACTATTATAAAGTTATATTGATTCTGAAATAGTATACATATACTCCAATACAATTCCACGATCATAGGAACGATATCATCACTCATGCGTACGTACGGAATACCGTCTCCACGATGTGATGCGACTCGTTCTACATGATCTTCATTTCATAAAGATTATATAAATAAATTTAATGAATGAATATGATATATATGACACTAATACCATTCTGGAAATGAGGTATCTATAACCTAAAGAAATGAATAAGAATTTATTCGACAAAACACGCATAAGAACAAAAAGTTATAAACACCCGAATAACAAGTAGCAATGAAATATTACTACTAAGAAGCTAAGAATATGACCATATATGATATCATAAAAATAAGTATGATTCTAGAATAAGTCAATAACATTATTTAAATAATTATACAGGAGGTTCGGACACATACAAATCAAGTCAGACTTAAGGTAAGGGAAATATCACAATCTCATTTTTATCTGAGATTGTTTATACTTTCGTATTTACTGGGGTGTATTTTATCATCCACATCCATGTTTCCTCAATATGTAATATTATTTCCATTCACATAAAATTGTTTAAATCCTATTTTACCCTTCGGTGAGTTTTTAGTAAAAGATATGAAAGGAATCGTTTGTCGTTTTTCGTTCGAGGTACTTTTTGACTTTTCCGACAAAAGTACGAGAAGAATGTTTTTTAACTTATACGGCATGAATGGATTTTTAAAACATTATTTCCAAGAAGCTTCATTTACAAGTTTTCAAGTTTATTTTTAATCAACTTCTTCTAGTTTAAAATTGTATGACATGTTAATAAAGGAAAATGTTTTTGAATTTGAAAGGATATTTTCCTCAAGAATGGAGTTTAAGTGTTTTATCAAAATTATTTTCCATCTAAGATAATAAAGGGTTCTGTTATTATCCCTATTATTACATTGATTTGATTATGTTGTGATGGAATTATTCTTATGAAATCCTTTATCTTATTTGAATTGTTTTATGATGTCATGATGTTTAAGATTCCCATTTGTATTACATGGTTTATGCAATGATGTATGATTTATGATTTTGTGGCACACATAAGAATGGTATCATTATGAGATGGGTGGGACCTATATCTACCTCCAATTCATTGGGTAAAGATTTTATTTCTCATTAGATAGACATGGCTAGAATGGTAGGTTATACCGGTTCAGTGAAACAGGACTGAAATGAGGGTGACTCGGTTCATAAAGGGACTTTGTCCACTAAGATAGTCTTGGCAATGAGTTTTGACTAACAAGAAATGATTCTCTATGATTATGTGTGTATGCCACAAAGTTTCATGTTTTAAGTTATGATTATTGTGATTACATTTCACTGCCATGATTTATCCCATGTTATGAATTTATGATCTTTTTTGCAGGTCAATATTTCCAAAAGTTATGTGCTTGTGTATACGATGTGATTGATATTTCTTTTTTTTACCCTTACTGAGCATTTGAGCTCACCCTTTTGTATGTTTTCTTTCCCCAGGTCAGGAAGAAGGTTATTAAGTAGGATATGCCAAAAAGGGACTCTAGATATGATGAAATAAGTGGGAGGAAAAATTGATGCTTTATGAACCAGTTTTTTATGTTTCCCAGTTTCTAAAGACACTATACCTATACGGTCCTTTCGTGGTTTTGTTATATGTTGTAATAAGTATGCTTCAATTTTGAAGTATTAATAATGTATGTAAATTATGGGTCGTTATAGTTGGTATCAGAAGAAAGGTATAGTCAACCTTTAGAAACTAGGATGTGAAAGCCCTAGTAAGAACCCTACAGATAAGTATAAGCATAGAACACAATCTTAGAGTTTTAGAAATGGACATGAATAACCTAGGATAAGACCTTAAGTGTGAAATTTTATTCTTAATTATGTGGTTTTCCTATTATAATTAGTGTTTCTCACACTATTCTTCTTGGTTTTAGTCAATGGCTGGAACCCGAAGGAACTGTGTTAATGCGGAATGCGACGGGCAATGCAATGATTGTCCCCCTGAGCAACCAAACGTTATGGGAGCTGGAATGAAAAATCTTGTAGCCATGCTCACACAACTTTCTCAAGCTATGAATCATGCAGGACTTCCAAACGATCAAAGGAAGGAGAAACATTCTGTTGAATCCTTTATGAGGCAGTGTCCACCTTCTTTCAGCGGGTCTACTAATCCATTAGTTGCTGAACAATGGATTAGTACTACTGAAAAGATATTTTCAGTTCTTCAATGTTCTGAACATGATAAAGTCATCCAAGCAGTGTATCGTTTGGAAGGAGATGCTGATCAATGGTGGAATATTATTAAGAATACGAGGCAAAGGGATGAAGTTGAGTCCATGGAATGGGAAAAGTTCAAGAACTTATTTTTCAATAAGTACTTCCCTCGTATTCTCTGAACAAAGATGGAGAAAGAGTTTCTTGAACTGAAGAAAAAGGATGAGGAATCTGTTGGTACCTATGAAGAAAATTTTACAAGACTTTCGAGGTACGCTTCTGGTATTATTATCCAACCTGAGAGTAAGATTGATCGATTCTTTAGTGGCTTAAAAACAAGTCTTAGAAGGTCGTTATCCATAAGGGACTTCAGTAGCTACGAGGAAATCGTTCGATGTGCTCTCAAAGTCGAGATAGAGATTGGAGTAACCCATCAGTCATATGGGTTTGATAAGAAGAGGAAAATGGAATTCAAAGGAAAATCTAAAGAGCACACTGAAAAGAAGATGAGCTTTCCCTTATGCTCAAAGTGTGGAAAGAAACATGGAGGGAGTTGTCTTAAAGGGACATGTAAATGTTTCAAATGTGGAAAGGAAGGTCATCGGGAATTTGAATGTCGCGATGATGGGAAGAAGATGTCTAATGATTCAAACAAAGGAAGGGATACACAGAATGAACCTATTACTCTTCAATGTTTCAAGTGCAAGGAGATGGGGAATTATGCCAATAAATGCCCTAATCCAAGGGTTGATGATGATGGTCGACGTCAACAAACTCTTAAATCTAAATACAAAGGAAAGTCAAATGCAATTTCTATCATTGATGTGGAGTACGATAACGATGTGGTGAAAGGTACACTTACCATCCACTCTAAAGTAGAAAATGTTTTATTTGATTCTGGATCCACCAACTCTTTTATTTCTGATGTGATTCTGGGTATCACCGTATTACCTCAACAATTAGATGTTGAGTTAGCTTTGACAACACCTAATGGAACAACAGTCGCATCAAAAGTTTATAATTCTTCTCCGATCGAAGTTTGTGGGAAAGTGCTTCCTGAAAATCTTGTGATCCTTCCTATAGTGGAATTTGATGTGATTCTTGGCATAGATTGGCTTTCTTTATATAGAGCTCATATCAATTTCCAAAGAAGGGAAGTCACATTTCATATTCCATATCAATCTATGATCGTCTATCAATGCAAGGATGAACATAACCTTCCAGTGGAAATTTCTTCCATTTTATGGGTATTGATTCCACTAAATGAAGATCATTTATCTCAAATGGTTGGTGAGAAGCTCACAATTAAGAATATGCCCATTGTACGGGAGTTTGATGATGTCTTTCCGGAGGAATTACCGGGTCTTCCACCAAATCGTGAAGTTGAGTTTTCAATAGAACTCGTACCGGGTGATTTTCCTATTTCAAAGACAACTTATAGAATGGCCCCAATTGAGTTATAGGAATTGAAGAAGAAACTCCAAGAGAATCTTGATAAGGGATTCATACGCCCGAGTGTGTCACCTTGGGGAGCACCTGTTCTATTTGTTAAGAAGAAATATGGATCAATGAGACTCTGCATTGATTATCGAGAACTTAACAAGATCACTATCAAGAACAAGTATCCTCTCCCGCGCATTGATGACCTATTTGACCAACTACGCGGAGCTCAATACTTTTCCAAGATTGATCTTCATTTAGGGTATCAACAATTAAGGGTCAAAAGGGAGGATATACCAAAGGCGACTTTCCGTACAAGGTATGGACACTATGAATTTATAGTGATGCCATTCGGTCTTACTAATGCCCCTGCTATCTTCATGGATCTGATGAATAGAGTCTTTAGAGACTATATTGATCAATTTGTGGTAGTCTTTATAGACGATATTCTTATCTATTCAAAGAGCAAGGAAGAACATGAAGATCACTTGAGAATTATATTGAAGACCCTGAGAAAGGAGAAGCTTTATGCCAAATTTACCAAGTGTGAATTTTGGCTTCAGAAAGTTGCATTTTTGGGTCACATAATCTCAAAAGAGGGGAAATCTGTGGATCCAACAAAAATAGAGGTTATCGAAAGATGGTCAAGACAACAATAGTAACTGAGATCCGAAGTTTTCTTGGTTTGGCTGGATATTATCGATGTTTTGTGAAAGATTTTTCACGATTATCTAATCCACTCACCAAGTTGACTCGGAAAGGAGTTAAGTTTTTCTGGACGGATGAATGTGAAGATAATTTCAAGGAGTTGAAAAGAAGGTTATCTAGTGCACCTGTGCTCACACTGCCTTGTAGTGGAGAAAGGTTTGTGATCTATAGTGATGCATCAAAGAAGGGATTAGGGTGTGTTCTTATGCAAAATGATATGGTGATAGCTTATGCCTCACGACAGTTGAAAATCCATGAGCAAAATTACCCAACACATGATTTGGAGTTAGCTGCGGTAATCTTTGCATTAAAGATTAGGAGGAATTACCTTTATGGTGAAAGGTGTGATATTTATACTGATCATAAAAGTTTAAAGTATATTTTCACACAAAAGGAGCTGAATATGCGTCAAAGAAGATGGTTGGAACTGATTAAGGATTACGACTGCTCAATCCATTACCACCCTGGGAAAGCAAACAAGGTGGAAGATGCATTAAGTCGACAAGACCATGCTAGTTTATCCATGATGAGGATAACAAAAGATCCAATATTTATGGATTTAAAAAGGACGGATCTTGGAATTATAATGGAAGGGGAAAAATCTTATCTTTCTCAAATGAATGTTCAACCATCTATACATTTGAAGATTAAAGAGGCACAGAAAGAAGATGTCGAGTTACAAAAGAAGGTGAGAAATGTTCCTGAGTTCAACCTTGATTGTGATGGGATAATAAAGTTCAGGAATCGGGTTTGTGTTCCTCCCATCCCCGAATTAAAGAAGGAGTTGCTGGATGAGGCTCATAGTTCTTCATTCTCTATTCATCCTGGAAGCACGAAGATGTATAGGGACCTGAAAGAGTACTTCTGGTGGGATGGCATGAAAAGAGATGTTGTTGAATATGTCTCTCAATGCTTGGTTTGTCAACAAGTTAAAGCTGAGAGACAGAAGTCTAAGGGGATGTTACAACCATTACCCATACCCGAATGGAAATGGGAAAACATCACTATGGACTTTGTCACAGGACTTCCTAAAACATCCAAAGGCAATAATGCTATCTCAGTCATAGTTGATCATCTTACAAAGTCTGCACACTTCGTTGCTATTAGAGAGGATTTCTCTCTAGATCAGCTTGCCAGGATATATGTAAAGGAAGTGGTAAGGTTGCATGGCGTACCACTTTCTATTATATCTGATCGGGATCCGAGATTTACCTCGAAGTTCTAGAAAAGTCTTTAGCATACTCTGGATACAGAGTTGAGTTTCAGCACTGCTTATCATCCTCAGACAGACGGTCAGTCTGAGAGAACAGTTAAAACCCTAGAAGATACATTGAGAGCTTGCTCTATGGATTTCAAAGGAGGTTGGGATCAACACCTACCTTTGGTGTAATTTTCTTATAATAATAGATTTCACTCCAGTATTCAGATGGCTCCTTATGAAGCTCTCTATGGAAAGAAATGTAGGACTCCAACTTGCTGGGATGAAGTAGTGGAAAGAAAGCTATTAGGACCTAATCTCATTGATGAAATGGCAGAAAAGGTCAGATCTATTCAACAACACATAAGAGCCGCTCAGAGTCGACAGAAAAGTTATGCCGACAACCGAAGAAAAGACCTAGAGTTTGAAGTGGGTGATAAAGTGTTCTTACGAATATCTCCCTGGAAGAGGGTTATGAGATTTGGAATGAAGAGGAAGTTGAGCCCTAGATATATCGGTCCTTTCGAAATACAGGATCATGTTGGGAAGGTAGCTTACCGATTGGCGCTTCCACCGAATCTCTCTCAAGTTCACGATGTGTTCCATGTATCTCTCCTAAGAAAGTACATACCTGATCCTTCACATGTACTCAGCTCAGAAGTTGTACCACTGGAGCAAGATCTTTCTTATGAAGAACAACCGATAGAGATTCTGGATCGTAGCGAAAAAGTCCTACGAAACAAGACCACTCGATTGGTGAAAGTTTTATGGAGGAACCACCAATTAGAAGAAGCTACAAGGGAGCTTGAGGATATGATGAGAGAGAGGTATCCACATCTGTTTATTACAAAGTGACGAATTTCGAGGGCGAAATTCATTTTAAGGGGGGTAGAATGTAACACCCGAGACTTTTATGTTATATAAATCATCAAAGGAATTTTTTTTCTACACAACACTTGCTTGGCTTTCTTTACATAAAATCGCGACCTTCCTCGATAGCTTGCGTCGTACGCAATACTGAGATTCACTAAACAACGATATGCTATTAAAATATTATTAAAACTAGCCGTTATGAATAGTAATAACAACTTTTCGAAATTTTATAAATTTTATTTTTCAAAATGGACTTCATTTTTGGATTCGTAATATCGAAATTAGCCTAGGGTAAAATTTTGGTATTTTTCTGAAAACATTCAATTTTTGATTAATAGTGAAACCACTAAGTGGTAGTTAAAAAAACTGAATTTTTCATAAAACTTAATTTTACCACTTATGTGAGTGGAATTTCAAAAATCCGAGAGACACGGTTTATGTCAGTAAGTAAAATGTGGTTCAATGAGATGAAAATAATTTTTTGGTGAATAGTAACTTTTTACTTTTTTTTACCACGGTAAAAAGTAAATAGGGTAATTAAGGGTAAAGATGATATTATTATTACCCTAACACATGTCCTAATTCTATTGGATAAGTGTAATTCGACTAAAAACAAACTTAGGAATAAAATATGACTATTTAGGCCCAATTGGATTAGATTAGGACATTTATTATTAATTTATTTAAAGAAGGGTTAAAATAGTTAAAATCAATGTTTAATAGGTAAATAATTTTTCATATGGGGTTATATATAATATTAATTCGACTATAAATATTCATTAGAAAGCTAAAAAGATTTCCGACATAATGGTATTTTATTTGTAATTTTTAGACATTAAATAAGTTATTTTATTTATGACATAATGATGATGCAGTAATTATCTTATTAATGAAATATTGACATAATTGATGTTATAAACACCAAAATAAATGTAATTTGAGACTTTTTATGAATCCCACTAATTTTCTAGGTTAATATGACATGTTATTATTGATTTAATTAACTTTTTTAGAACTAATAATTCTGTTATCTTTTTCACAAAAATCAATTACTAAATAGTGTCAAAATTGACATAAAATAGTTTTTAAAACAAATATTATATTGGTAATTGTTATTTTATTCCTAAAAATATAAGGTTCGGCGAAATGACTTAGATAAGGTTATATATATTAATAATAAACAACTTGGGGTTCTTTTGGATTTTATAGTATGTTTATTAACCTTATAGTATAAGTACACAAGAAGACATGGTAAAAGTAAAATTATTTAACTTAATGTTAAATCTAAATGATAAGGTTAAAATAGGAACCTAAACTTGTCTAAATTCTATTGGATGAGAGGATTTAGACCCATCCCCACATCAGCTTCAGAATATATCAATTTGGAGATATTTAAAACCGAACATGACTTTATAATAAAATAATAGTTTTAGTTATTCCAAAGGTGCCCCTCTCCTCCCTTATAAAAGGACACCTCCTCCCCCTCTTCCTCACACCACTTTGAGCCTTCAAGCTCGGCCAACCCCATCCACATTCTCCTCTCCACATCTCTAGAGACATCCTAGATGTCCTTGTCTTCTTCAAAGACCAATTTTAGTGCCCTAAAAGAAGGTCTCAAAGAAGCACTTAAAGAAGAGGTAATGTCCGTTACCGATTCTTTCATCGTTATTTCTTCTTCCACTTCTTCTTCTTTAGTTGTTTCATTATGAAGTAATAAAATCAGTATCAATCATATAATTATATGTTATTATAAGTATTAAACAGCCCTATTTCACCATCTATCCATCCTACGGAAAAAGAAATCACCACGCGTGCGTACGTATGGAATACTGTCTCCACGCCGTGGTGTAATCTATTTTCCACCACCACCTTACTTGGATGGGTATAATGGTGTAAATAATGACTATATATGACTATTATAAAGTGATATTGATTCTGAAATAGTATACATATACTCCAATACAATTCCACGATCATAGGAACGATATCATCACTCGTGCGTACGTACAGAATACCGTCTCCACGATGTGATGCGACTCGTTCTACATGATCTTCATTTCATAATGATTATATAAATAAATTGAATGAATTAATATGATATATATGACACTAATACCATTCTGGAAATGAGGTTTCTATAACCTAAATAAAAGAATAAGAATTTATTCGACAAAACACGCATAAGAACAAAAAGTTATAAACACCCGAATAATAAGTAGCAATGAAATATTACTACTAAGAAGCTAATAATATGACCATATATGATATCATAAAAATAAGTATGATTCTGGAATAAGTCAATAACATTATTTAAATCATTATACAGGAGGTTCATACACTTACAAATCAAGTGAGACCTAAGGTAAGGGAAATATCACAATCTCATTTTTATCCGAGATTGTTTATACTTTGGTATTTACTGGGGTGTATTTTATCATCCACATCCATTTTTCCTCAATATGTAATATTATTTCCATTAACCTAAAATTGTTTAAATCCTATTTTACCCTTCGGTGGGTTTTTAGTAAAAGATATGAAAGGAATCGTTTTTCGTTTTTCGTTCGAGGTACTTTTTGACTTTTCCGACAAAAGTATGAGAAGAATGTTTTTTTAACTTATACGGCATGAATGGATTTTTAAAACATTATTTCCAAGAAGCTTCCTTTACAAGTTTTAATGTTTATTTTTAATCAACTTATTCTAGTTTAAAATTGTATTACATGTTAATAAAGGAAAATGTTTTTGAATTTGAAAGGATATTTTCCTCAAGAATGCAGTTCAAGTGTTTTATCAAAATTATTTTCCATCTAAGATAATAAAGGGTTTTGTTTTTATCCCTATTATTACATTGATTTTATTATGTTGTGATGGAATTATTTTTATGAATTCTTTTATCTTATATGAATTGTTTTATGATGTCATGATGTTTAAGATTCCCATTTGTATTACATGGGTTATGCAATGATGTATGATTTATGATTTTGTGGCACACATAAGAATGGTATCATAATGAGATGGGTGGGACCTATATCTCCCTTCAATGCATTGGGTAAAGATTTTATATCTCATGAGATAGACATGGCTGGAATGGTAGGTTATACCGATTTAGTGAAACAGGACTGAAACGAGGGTGACTCGGTTCAGAAAGGGACTTTGTCCACTAAGATAGTCTTGGCAATGAGTCTTGACTAACAAGAAATGATTCTCTATGATTATGTGTGTATGCCACAAAGTTTCATGTTTTAAGTTATGATTATTGTGATTACATTTCACTGCCATGATTTATCTCATGTTATGAATTTATGATCTTTTTTGCAGGTCAAGATTTCCAAAAGTTATGTTCTTGTGTATACGATGTGATTGATATTTCTTTTGTTTACCCTTACTGAGCATTTGTGCTCACCCTTTTGTATGTTTTCTTTCCCCAGGTCAGGAAGAAGGTTATTAAGTAGGATATGCCAAAAAGGGACTCTAGATATGATGAAAAAAGTGGGAGGCAAAGTTGATGCTTTATGAACCAGTTGTTTATGTTTCCCAGTTTCTAAAAACACTATACCTATACGGTCCTTTCGTGGTTTTGTTATATGTTGTAATAAGTATGCTTCAATTTTGAAGTATTAACAATGTATGTAAAGTATGGGTCGTTATATTCAAGTTGGTTTCCAATGGAGTTAATTAATGGAACAAGAAACATCCAAACCTTCTATATTCATTACATACCTTCATTCCAATGGTTGAATCTCTCTGTAATGTTTGTCTAGTGATACTTAATAACTCAATATTGTCGAGCGGATGGGAGGTAGTTCTCATGAAACAATTTTAGGAGGGAATTGTTTCCTACCATGAGACTCTCTTATAGATTTAATATTTGTTTTCTAATCCTTCATTAGTTACCTAATATGTCACAAGTCATGCTTGAATTAACTATCAATTATTATCATGTATGGAATTTATATTCATCTATATGTATCTAATGTTATTCATTAATGGATATATATGTATGTTTGTAAGGTTTTCTATCAATGGTACCCTCTTATGTTTTGATTAAAAAGCCTTTTTTCATCTTATTATGACTCTATTTTTAGGGCACACAACGAGGCTCTCTAGAGTGAATCATCATATTTGGATATGGGAGTTGTTTGGATGTAAGGATAAGACCCATAATATGGGATTCCTGTGTATCCTTTTTAACGTAAATAGAACTAATGCAGTACATTTTTTCTTAACAAGGAACATCATACCTTTTATGGTCATGTGATAAAGACCGAACCATTAAGTTTAACTTTATATGATAGCCTAAAGTTACTTAGTCAATGTTTAGTGTCAGACATATGCTAAAGCGGTCAAAGACACCATGAAGGGATATGGATTCCTAGGATAAATAAGACTCTACATGGAATGTGTCCAAGAAAAAATTGTGGAGGCTTTATGGTGTTGAGTTTGGCCCTTATGGAGGGTTATTATATATCCTATTTGTATGTGAATCAAATACAAGATAGTTCGGGTGTGATAACCCATGCCTATGGAGTCCCTTTGAAATTTTTTCTCAAAGGGGAGTATTTGTGTTTGAGATGATTTTATTGAGTCTTCTTCCTAGGAAGGATTGCTGGGTGATTTGAGAGATTTTGTATGGTATCACTCTTAATGAGTATTCCCTTTAGATTGGTATGGTGATATGGTTGGGGAATATTCCTAAATTGTATGCCCTAATGGTTTGGGAGATTTAGTTGGTTCTTACTCATAAGGATTATGGCATTATTTGTGATGCTTCACTGGGGCTTACTTTTAAGGAGCATGCCCTTGTGATTAAGGAAGTTTGGCTAGGGATTACTCCTATAGAGGATTCCCTTATGATTTAAGAGGCTTTTTTTGTAAACTACTCTTAAATTGGATTCCCATGTGATTTGGTTTTGTTGGATAGAATTGGGTCCTATACTGAGTAGGATTCCCTTTGTGTTGGGTCTTAATCATAATGAGGATTCCCATGCGTTTTGGGAGGTTTGGATAAGTAATTATTCTAAGGAGTATTCCCTTGTGATTTTGGTGGATTTTTTGGGGCTTAAACCTAGAGAGGATTACCTTGCGATTGGGTTTTGTTGGAAACTATTAGGGATTATATTGAATAAGAGGAAATTTTAGTTGAGGCATACTTATAAGGTGGATTCCATTTTGTTTTGGGAGGTTTTGTTGGGTCTTACTTCTAAGAAAGATGACCTTGTGATTTGGTAGGTTTGGTTAGATCTTAATTCTATGGAGGATTCCCTAGTTATTAGGTTTGGTTGGGCAAGATAGTATATTATACCAAATAGAAGTCCATATTGGTTAGGTCTTATACCTAAGGGGGATTCCCTTCTGATTTGGGAGGTTTGGTTTGGGCGTACTCTAAAGGATGATTACCTTGTGATTTGAGAGGTCTGGTTGGGGCTTACTCTTAAGGGGCATGACATTATATTGTGTTTGGTTGGATATTATTTGGGATTAAACTTAATAAGAGTACCTTTTGGTTGTGGCTCAATCCTGGGAAGGAATCCCTTGTGATTTTGGAGGTTTGTTTGGGGATTACTTCTATGGAGGATTCCCTTGTGAATTGGGAGGCTTCATTGGGGATTACTCCTAAGGAGGATTCCCCTGGGATTTTGTTTGGTTGGATATGATTGTGGATTATACATAATTTGAGTCCATGATGTTGGAAACATGTATCTGAGGCCCCACGCTATGGAGGTTCTCTAAAGATGGCCAGAGGAATATTGGAAAAAATATTCACTACCAAGACATGCATCTGACCATGTGGATGTTAAGATCATAGAAAACCACTAAGCCTCCATGAGCCATTCTTGGTGATAGAAACATAAGGAATAAAATGATCTAGATAACCACACAATCCTTCTTCCACTGGTGGATGTTTCTGGGTATACAAGATAAAAAAAGGTCTTTGGTGGACCCATTCCCTCCTTTTGTTGAACCAATGATAATTACAACTTACTGACCATATGGGTACCACCCTAAAGGAAGAAAGAGGAAATAATTCTCTATGATAAGTACTAGAAGAAAATACATATTATTAATCTAAGAAGGATTACCCTATCATGGTTCCTAGGGAAGAAAAGAGGATAATCCACAATCCTAAAATAGAAAATAAAGCATCATCTTCACTCTCCCTACCTAGAATTGTAGGTCCCATGTATTAGGGGTGTTTAAAGAAGGGAACAACACTGTAACTTATGTCTAATATTGAGAAATACCTTTCACTACCCCTTATGTTGAGGTCTTTGCATCTTTAGAATGCATACATGCATGCACTTGGACGATCGAACCCATCAAGTAGGAAACGTGTGGTTTACCACTGACCAAAAGAATGTATAACCAAATGAGAGATGATCTGGTGTGCCTCTTCCTATATTTTTCTATTTCTGGAGGCTTTAATGAAGGTCTTGATAAGGTAATTCTTAGAAGAATGAGCTAAAGAAAAATTATCTTTACCATTAGGGTTTTGGAAGAGGGCTCAGAAGGTGGCTCATGCAAGTCCTAAATTAGAGAATAAAGGTGCTTTGCGTAGGGCCAAGAAGGTGTTGGAAGTGCTTTATGTATTGGGGATATGCCAACATGATCTCTATATTACATAGGTAATATATAAACGTGGAAATAGAAAATGGGTGACGATTTTTTCTAAGCATCTTCGGTCTCATCAGGTGTCCCTAGATGGATCTTGTATGGGTCCCTGATTAAGGAAGGGCCCTCATGAAAGTGCTTTTACACAAAGGGGAATAGAGTTGTCATGTAGTTATCTTATATTTTAGACCCTAAAGGTAATTTGATCATTGTTTACCCCTTAATTACCCGTTTTATATGATTTTAGAGGGAAAACTGAGGGATTTTTGATGTCCTAGATGAAGGTGGCGAATGACCATAGCTATTGAGTTTTTTCCAGTTTTCTAGTCATTCAAATGAGGATCTCATGGAACTATTTATAGGAATATAGGGGACCCTTCTTGATGGATTTAACGCATGAAATTACACATCATACTTACCCGACATAGGTACTCCACAAAGAGATGGATTTTTTCTCTATACCGCATAGGTGGTGCATTCAAGTGGTGTGTGGAGGTGCCTCACACAGGGGTTCCTTAAACTTCTGGCCTATGTAGGTAGGGAATGCACTGACTAATTTTAATGTTGGTTTGGTTCACACAGATCCACCTAGTTGAACCCCCTACTTTATATCACCAGGGGTGTGCCCTCACATTCCTTTCCTACTCCTTCCAGAATAATGAATCATTTATACTCAGACACAACATTTAATGTCTAAGTGGGGATCACATCATTAAATTTGCAACAAAGTTTATGGGACATATTTTATAGTGCCAACAACACATTATATTCTTATTTTCCTTATCTGAGTTCTTATTTATTATATTCTGTTGTTGTCATAGTTTTTCCCTTATGATGTGATTACTAATTAAAAAAGTATAAGAAAGTTCTAGTTTGATGTGGAGTAATACCATTGTGGTGGGAACTAGATTCAAGTGCATACCGATATATCCTTATAGACATAGAATTGGGATGAAAAAGAGACTGGGATAGTTTTTGGCCCTATCATAATAATAGATTCATATGGATCCTCTGGTATTGAGCTCACTTGTGGGTGATTTAACTGGGGTTTATTACATTGGATCTATGGGTTGGTTAAGAGCATTAATGTTTTGTAGTTTTTCAGTGATCTAGGAGATGATTAGTGTTTAATAATGTTTATGTATTTGTTTTCATAATTATTTTCACCTTGAAATTAATATTATACTTTGATGTTCCATTATTATCTCTATATACATTGCGGTAAGAATCTATATTGGGTCCTTTTTTATAGAAGGTGGATATATTTTCTTCAATTGATCAATGTATGGTCTTAAATGTATCCATTATCCTTTATTAAATATTATTGTCCTATATTACCCTTGGTAAAAAGGTATTATATACTTAGGTATACCCAAATTACTCAATATTGACTATAGAAAAAGAATATATAGGGGATTCCTTGACTCTAGAAAAGTATAGTTTAATGTCATCTTTATTAATGATTAAATAATAAGAATTAGATATTTTGGGGATGATGGAAGCACAGGGGGAGGTGGGTGAAAACCCCAAACCTAGGGATCCAGGAGATTCTCTGGTGATTGCTTTGGGTGCAGTCACAAATGAGGATAATCTATCGAGATCCTATTCTAAATGTATTGGTCATAAGGAGATGTTTTCGCTTGCAAATAAATCACTCGGTGTTTTGGGTTCTTCTCCTCCCAAGGCTATAGACCTAGGGCGTAACTTTGCGAATATAGTGAAGGAAGATTCTAAGTCCGACTTCTCCTTTGATGCACCTCAAATTGGTCGGGTGATTAAGAAAGGGAGGGTCACCCTTGTGTTGGGAAATCATGAGGTTGTTGAAGAAAGGGCTAGCCTATTTCGTTACTCGATCATTGATCGTGTCCTGATTCCGAAAGGTAATAATCTCTATAAATTCAACGATCTGACTAAAATGATTGCAGAGGTGTGGGGTTTTTATGATTAGAGAATGAATTCAATGGTAAGGGGGTATTAACGTGTTGTCTTATCTTCAGATGTGTGTAAGAGAAGGGTGTAGAGTAAGGGCACCATCCCTCTGAAGCTAGGGTTTTCAACATTCATGAGTGGGACAAAAATTTTTGATCCCATTACTATCTGGAACACGCACACTCATATATGGATTTGGATCTATAGGCTGAACTTGATCTATTGGCACCCTAGGATCTTATGGGATATCTCTTCGGCTGTTGGAAACCTAATTCGACGGGATCGACAGACAATCAACCCGAGGATTGGACATTATTCTCGGGTATTGGTGGAAGTGGACATGTCGAGCACTCTTGTGGAGGAGGTTGTTCTCACAACACTAGATGACAGTATAAATATATAAATTTTCTATGAACGGATGCCAAAATTCTTTTTGAGTTTCATGTTTTTTGGCCACCTAATGTTTGAATGTAAAAGGTAGAAGGAATTCAGTTGGTGCAAAATGAAATGGCATGATGATGCAACAAGTAGGAGGAGAAGGGGAAAGGATCAATCTTTACATTATTCCTTGAATGAGGATGTTTCTAATCAGAATATTATGGAGGGGATGGCCTCACCTGTTCACTTAGACCATTTACCTAAGGAAGGGACCTATTTCTGGACATCCTTCTCGGCCTTGGGAAAGGCAGGATCTGGTGGAAGAATGCCATTCTACTCCAACTTGGGATCCAGGTGTGGTGACATCTAATGGTGTAGAAGATCCTCCATTAGAAGCTGGGGATTTGGATCTTGTTAAATCCAATGATACTTTCCCTGTGGTGTCTATTACATAGGTTGTTCCTGTGGATTAGGTCACACCTCGGTCAAAAGGGGAGGTTCCAACTTTTCCATCTCTGCATGATGGTGAGGGTGATGGACATGTTGTGTCCTTTATTGCAACTGATCTAGGAAAATATTTATTCAGAAACTGCCTTCCAAAGCTTCTCGAAGGAAGTCACAAGTGTGCAATGACCCTTCTCATCTTAAGGATCAAAATAAATTTATACCATTGAGCATTATCTTCTACTAAGATGATGCTGATCACTCTCATCCCCTTGATCCAGTTGATATTACTTATGGCACTGCAACCGGTTCTCCTGCGGTCGCGTCACATGTGTGGGATGATCCTCCTAACATAGGGGCTATCATCTCCACCTAGGTGCTTCATCAGATTGGTGACATTGGGGCTGCTAATACTGCAGTAATGCAGGATGATTAAAATCCCATCCACATGGATCTTGAAGCTGTCAGTAATCTACAGGGGCCAGGAAATAAAGGAATAGGTAGGAAGGGGAAAGGTAACATGGATATGGAATCATAGGGTTGTCCCCAAAAAAGCGGAAAGACCCATCTTCAATGAAGCTTTTCTTCTGGAATTTTCAAGGGATGGGAAACTCCTGGACGACCAAAGCCGTTAGACAATTCATTATGGCCGATAATCCTAAGCTTGTTGATATTTCTAAACCAAAGTTTCTTTTTGACAATTGGAAAGTATTCAAATGGGACTCCTTGTGTTACAAGTTAGTGTCACATGACTTGTATGAAGCTGAGATGGACCGTTTGTGGGCATTTTGACATGAATCCATCTATATCAACTCCTTTTTGGACGGGTCTCAGAGTATTCTACTATCTTGCAGTACAGATGATTATGAATTTTTAGTTTCTTTTGTGTATTCATCCAATTCTTATATTAGGAGAAATGAATAATGGGAGGAGATCAAAGAGTATTTTGGGCCGATGGATCAAGCATGGTTATATGTGGGAGATTTTAACATAGTGTTGAGGCCCAAGGAAAAAACTGGTGGTAATTTTAATAGGATTCCTGCTCCTAATTTCTCCATATGTATTGATCTGTGTAATCTTGTTGAAGTTACAGTTGTTGGGGCTAATTTTACATGTTGTATATACACCTAGAATGGGAGGCAAGCAATCAATCTTGATATATGTTTTGTTCATATGACTGATCAGAATGATTTTCATGGGATTTTTGGCTTTGCACTCCACAAACACCACTCTGATCAAAACCCAATTGTTCTAGAAATTAACACACATTTTAAAAGGTCAGGCCCCTTGCCCTTTCAATTTAATAATGGGTGGATTATGGATCTTGGATGCAAGGAAATGGTGTTACAAGATTGGAGGATCAAACTGATTGGAAGCCCTCTTCAAAGGTTTGCTGAGAAATTGAAATATCTCAAGGCTCTTCTTAGGGAATGGAGCAAGAAACCTTTTTATAAAATTGATTGTGATATCAATGCTACTCAGCGTGAGCACTCCTGTGGTCTGATTCATAATTATCATATGGATAGCCCATCCCGAGAGGATGTAATGGCACATAATAAATTTGATTATTTATTAATGATCAAATAGAGATTAGTTGAAAATAAAATTAATGTTATATGGTTAATATATTGAGATAGGAATTCTATGTTTTTTTAACAAACTGAATCTTGAGAATTGAGCATGATCATGGACTAAACCAATCCGCAATAATGGTCAATTGTATACTTTTTAAAAATGATATTTCATTGGAGGTTGGGGAGAATTTCTGGGGATTTTATTATGATGATGGGTACGTTAATACATATTGAATGGTGGGGAACATCACTTCATGCATTGTGGATCATGATAACCAACTCTTTCCACCCCTCCTCTCAAGGAGAAAAATTTAACAGCTCTTTTATCCCTCAATATAGAGAGTTTTCCTGGTCCATATGGATTTACTAATAAATATTTTGTGTCCAATTAGGATGTTTTTTAGGATGATATTGCCCTATCCATAAAGGAATTTTTTTCTCACTCTTACTTACCATATGGGATGAACTCCTGTTTATTTTCCCTCAAACCTAATAAAGGAAATTCTCTTGATATAAAGGACTTTAGGCTAGTGGATCTAGGGAACACTATCCCAAAGCTGACTAGTAAGATCCTCATGAATAGGATGGGATGGATGGTTAGTGATATGATCACTGCAGACTAATTTGGATTTATTCTTGGAAAGAATATTCAGGATTGCCTTTTTACCGCCTCAGAAATTGTCAACCTCATGAGAAAGAGGATGAAGGAAGGAAACATTGCACTGAAAATTGACATCTCAAAGGCCTTTGACACACTCAAGTAGATCTTTCTTATGGAGTTCCTTAAAAGTTATGACTTCCCTAATGTGTTCATCATGTTAATCAGTACAATTATTTGTTCATCAAGGCTATCCATTCTCATTAATGGTACAACCAGAGTATTTTTCCCTTGTACCAAAGGTGTGAAATAAGTGGACCCACATTTTGGCCTTTTATTTTTTATTGCTAAAGATTATCTTAGAAGATGTATCACTGACCTTGCACACATGGGATTTATAAGAAAACTCATGCTGGTATGAATGAATTTTCTCCATCTCAATTGTTATATGCTGATGAAATCCTATTTTTTGGTAAAGCCTTAAAGAAAACTATTTATTCTATCAAGGAAATTTTTAAACATTATTTAGAGGTGGATAGTCAAGAAATATGTTGGGATAAATCCTTTATTGTCTTTGGTAGTGGTGTAATGACTGGGAAGAAGAACAGGATAACTAGAGACATTGGGGTAAAAAGGGATCTTTTTTCTTTCAATACCTTTGTGTTCCATTATTTTAGGGAAAGGTGAATAGGAATAACTTAGAGGGGATCTACATTGGTATTGTTAATAAAATTTCTAGTTGGAAAGGGAAGGCGATGTCCATGGCTGGGAGGGTGTTCCTTGTTAATTCAGTGATAACATCTAATTTTGTTTACTCATTTTCTATTTCTCAGTGGTCATGGGGCCTCATCAAGAAGCTTCAAAGTAAGTTCTGAAACATTAATTAGATAGGGTCAATCCCTGAACGTAATCTTATCACTATTTCCGGGAAGGAATGTATCAAGCTGGTTGAATTTGGGGGCCTTGGAATCAAGGATCACGGGACTTTTAATGATGGGATTATTAGGATGTTTAAATGGGGTTTGATCTCCCAAGACCATTCTGGTGAGTTTTTAGATAACCAGTTTAATGTCAGGTTATTTAATGGATACTAATACTATCTTGAGTCATCTGTCTGGGCATATCTCAAGTATTTTTCATTTGAATCACTAATGATACAATGTGGCTGGTTTGTAGGGACACTAACCTTAATTGTTAAAGCATGACATGTCTTGAGTGGCCTCTTCAGGATATCATGGATATATCATTATGGTGATGGGAACTTCTCTATTGCTGATTTTTTATCTCACAAGAATCTTTTTGACAGCATGATCCCCTCTCTGGTGGAGCTGGAAACCGAGTCCTATAATTTTATGGATTTTGATACGCTGGTATGGATGCATAACAGGAATGTTCAGTTTAATAACATGGATTAATATCAGATGGCTTGTGGGGGATCTTTTCGTTCACCTACCTGGCTCATGAACTATAGGTTTTTTTCATTCATCCCTATCGATTTTTTATAATCTAGAAAATTTTAAAAAATTGTGTTCCTACTCATGATCAGCTCAAGCGGTCTAGATTTCATTTTTCATCAGCCTACCACTTATGTATGTGCATAGAGGAGAATCTCCAGAAATTGTTTATGGATTGTGCCTATACTAGGCATCTGTGGTATTATGTTGGGACCCTATTTGGGATGCACCTGAATCACAATGTTCTTCTTGATCTGTGGACTAGGTTGTCTGATGATTAATGTAGGGAATAGGTGAGTAATCTCCTCATTGTGGCTGCTACGACTGTGATTGCATCCATATGGGTGGCTTGAAATGATGAGTTTTTTAGGAAAAGAAGGTTCACATCTGGTGTGGAATTATTGTGATTCACTAGGAGGTTTATGCTTCATCGAATGTCCAATCAAGTGTAATTCACAATAGTGTCTCGGACTTGCATTTTCTTCAGCTACTTGGTGTTTCAGTGCAGATGTGGTAGCCTCAGATGCTTAGGTACATTCGTTTGATACCCCAATCATCCCATGTCTCAAAGACAATGTGGATGGAGCTTATTTCGGTGCACCAGGAAAATTAGGGTGTGTTGGTGTATTTCACACTTATTGTGGTTTTGCGAAATAATGTTTTAATAAATTCACTGGCATTGGTGTTTCATTAAAAGATGAGTTATGGGTGATTGTTCATGTAGTCAGGTATTCTAACTATTATAATTGGAACATGCAATAGATTGAATCAGACTCTAAACTTGTGGTCCAACCCTTGGAAAGAAGACTGCAAAATATGCCTTGGTGGGTACTCCCAAAATGGGTTGAATGCCTCAATCAGGTAAATCATTTAAATCTGATTGTCTCACATGATAATAGGGTGGCCAATATGGTGGTGGATGCTTTTTCCTAGAATGAAATCCTGGTGTTGGATATGACATGGTCTTTTAATTTCCCTGATTATTTCTCCTCATTGGTGGAGGCAAATATGCGTGGTGTTATGTACTCTCAGTTTGGTAATAAACTCTTCGCTGTCTAACTCATCTTTCTTCATCTTAATAAATTTTTCATAGGATAAGTTCTAACTGGATCTCGGACATTCTCAGTAAATAATAACAATTCGACCATGTAACGACCATTAATAGGGAAAAATGTATTTAGATTTTCTCAAGAGATAAGTATGTCTTCATTGGAAGAAAGAGTTGTAGGACCCCAAGACACCCTGAGAGGGGAGGGGTGAATTAGGGTGACAACATTTTCTTTTAAAATATAGGATCTTGTTCCCACATTGGTAGGAACTTGTAAAACCTGTATGATGGATACGATTAGAAAGCAGACATTCACATGCAGAGAGAAGACACAACACTTTTTAATTGGTTCACCACTAAGGGCTACGTCCAAGGAGCATACGCCGACAGGTTGTAGGTCATACCAAATTCCACTAATCTTCACTAGTTGTGGATTACAATGGTTTGGGAACAATCATTATATCCCGGGCTCACTGCCTTTACAAAGGTTCAGTGATAGCTCGCTTCTTCCCTCGGGTCACTCCCGTTGACTCCCCCTTGCTCACTGCCCTTGGTGAAGTCCCACTCAGTTTATAGACGTGAAGGTCTCTTCAATAGATTTGCATTGAAGTCTTTGCCTCTACTCAGCATGAGACCCTGCTTGCATTGAAGTCCAGAATAGATGCACTAGAACGCACAAAACCACTCAACCAGATAACCAGAACGTGCAGACAAACTTCACTGACAATTGCGCGCAACACCAAACATTTGCGCGCAAAACCTCCCTATTGTGCGTAAACTTTACTTTTCTCATGGAAAAATATTTCGCACAGAAACCCCCTTTTTCACGCAACTTTATCTTTTATGAGCGAACCCAATTTTTACGCGCAACTCTTCATTTTTCATGCATCCCGAAATTTTCCATGCAATTCAGAGAATTTCACGCAAGCCCATTTACGCGATCCTTTTTCACGCATCAGGCCTCAGATATTTTCTAAGACTTCAATTGCCCAGAATGAAGGGGGTAACCTCATATTTATAGGTGTCTAAGACCCCCACATGAAAAAACCTCTATGGAACGTAAAACCTCTCATCTAGAGCATAATCTTTCGTGCCGATACCATTTTTCGTGCACATAATCAGATATTTCATGCAACCCATGACTTTGTCGTTTTTTGACGTTCTGATTCCGAAACACTCATTGCGTGAAAAACTTCGCTCCGCTATTTCGCGCACCACACTATTTTTCGCGCCCAACACAAGTATTTCACGCACAACCTTTATTTTCCGTGCAACACTTCCTCTTTGTGCGCACCTCCTTATGCATACAATCCATGTCTTCATTTTCCGATTTTGAGGCCCAAAAAATTGGCAAACACTAGGAAACAATGCCACCTTCAATATTGTTGTCTGCTTGAACTGTATGATCACTTTGCTGGCACACATTCAGAACTTTCACTGAGGATTGACAACAAACACAAACCAAACTCCAATTAATTCATAGAACAACCATGGTTCCAATAATATCCCCCTTTGGGTTTGTTGGAAATCACCAAAAAAATCAAAAAGATCACCATCCCCATTCAATCCAACAACACAAGGATCAACTCAGCCAACACTCTAAGTCTACGTGAGAAATGCTCGGTGTAGAAAACAAGAGAGGAAGATTGAATTGGGTTCCCGTGTTTTGGAATTCTCAATGACACCCAAGAAATTTTCTTACAGTGTCACAGAAGCATTATATGTCCAATGAATTCCTCCACATCCATCTCATCCTATCACTGACACTGAATTCGTTATATGACTGAACATGCCTGAATTTATTCCTTTCTCCCCCATTGACAAGAAACCCAAAGGCCGGTAATTTAATCAATGTTTATCTCAAACCATACTTCCACTGGATAGTATCTCCCCCATAAACCTGCATCAAATCCATAAACAGATAGAAACAATTACCATAATCGGGGAGAGGGGAATTTTGGAACTTCCTTATGCAGTAGGAGGTGGTTGAACACCGAGGTTCAACTGATGCTTTTCAAACACAACTACTGACAGTGGTTTCATCAGGATATCATCTACTTGCTCATTAGTTCCCACGTGATCCATTCCAATCATCACTTACTCAACTTTTTCTTTGATAAAGTGATACCTGGTTTCAATATGTTTTGTACAAGAATGCTGAACAGGATTCTTCGTGAGATCAATTGCACTCTTGTTATCACAGTAAATTACCATTGGTTGCTTTACCTCATCAACAATATCTGTTAATTGTATCTTCATCCATAGCAATTTAGTGCATGCCTTTGTGGCGGATATATACTCAACTTCAACAGTACTAAGAGAAGTACTTTCTTGTTTCTTGCTCAACCAGCCGACACAGTTATTACCAATAAAGAATGATCCAGCACTGGTGTATTTTCTATCCACAACATCGCCAGCCCAGTCAGCATCTGAAAATGCTGATAATTCACAGTTCCTTCCTGCAACAATGTATAATCCATAATTGTGAGTACCTTGAATATACCTCATAATTCTTTTTACTGCGGCGAATGTTCTTCCTTTGGATTACTGTAAAAGCGGGCTGCAAGACATGTGTCAAAGACAATATCTGGCTGTGTCTCTGTCAGGTATAGGAGGCTCCTAATGATCCTCCTGTACATGGTGTGATCTACAGATTTCTCATTCTCATGATTTCCATGTTTGGTTCCAACTACAATCGGAGTTGACGTTGGTTTGGAGTCTTGCATATTAAACTTCTTCAGCAGCTCTCTTACATAATTTTCCCGAGAGATAAAAGAGTAGTCTTTCCGTTGAGTCACCAAGAGTCCCAAGAAATATGTGAACTCCCCAATCATTGAAATTTCAAATTTTGATTTCATATGATTGGCAAATTCATCCACTGATTTCTGCCTGTTTCCACCAAATATAATGTCATCGACGTAAACGAGAACCATGAACTGATCTTTCGGAGAATTCTTCACATAGAGATTGTGATCTACTCTTCCTCTTTTGAATTCCAGCTTCTTGAGATAAGAATCTAGTCTGGAGTACCATGCCTGTTGTAGAGACCCGGATCTTGACGTACATGGACATTACATTACTTTTTTTGGAATACTTAGTACATAACAAAAATACACACACAAGGATCGTAATAGTTTAGCGTCTTTGGAAACTCGGAATAAAATCTTCTAATCGTGGTGAAAGATCTTCATCATCTCCCATAAAGATCTTCCTTTTTTTTACCTAAAACCTTTCTTTATATCTCGGGGAAAAGAAAACATAAAAGGGTGAGCTCAAATGCTCAGTAAGGGTAAACAAAATAAATATCAATCACATCATATACATAAGCACATAACTTTTGGAAATCTTAACCTGTAAAAGAGATCATAATTTCATAACCTGGGATAACTCATGGCAGTGAAATGTAATCACAATAATCATAACTTAAAACATTAAACTTTGTGGCATGCACCCATAATCATAGAGAATCATTTCTTGTTAGTCAAGACTCATTGCCAAGACTATCTTAGTGGACAAAGTCCATTTCTGAACCGAGTCACCCTCGTTTCAGTCCTGTTTCACTGAACCGGTATAACCTACCGTTCCTGCCATGTCTATCTCATGAGATATAAAATCTTTACCCAATGCATTGGAGGGAGATATAGGTCCCACCCATCTCATAATGATACCATTCTTATGTGTGCCACAGAATCATAAACCATACATCATTGCATAACCCATGTAATAAAAATGGGAATCTTAAACATCGTGACATCATAAAACAATTCATATAAGATAAAGGAATTCATAAAAATATTTCCATCACAACATAATCAAATCAATTTAATAATAGGGATAAAAACCGAACCCATTATTATCTTAGATGGAAAATAATTTTGATAAAACACTTGAAATGAATTCTTGATGAAAATATCCTTTCTTCATCAAAATCAATTTCTTTCCACAAAATGTCATGCAATTTTAAAAGAAAAAGATTTTATTGAAAATAGTCATGAAATCTTTTGGAGGAAGCTTCAAGAAAATAAGGCTTTATAAAACTGTAAAAATCTGTTCGTGCCATTTAAGATAAAAAAACATTCTTCTCGTACTTTTGTCGGAAAAGTCAAAAAGTACGTCGTACGAAATACGACAAAAGATTGCTTTCATATCTTTTAATAAAAACTCACCGAAGGGTAAAATTGGATTTAAATAATTGTAGGTGGATGGAAATAATATTACATATCGAGGAAACATGGATTTGGATGATAAAATACACCCCAGTAAATTTCAAAGTATAAACAATCTCGGATAAAAATTGAGATTGCGAGATTTTCCCTTACCTTATGTCCGATATGATTTGTACGTATCTGAACCTCCTATATAATGATTTAAATAATGTCATTAACTTATTACAAAATCATATTCATTGTTATGATATCATATATGGTTCACTTATGACTTTATATTACCCGTTCTTTTGTAAATTCCATGTTAAAGAAGCGTTTTGGGTAAAATCATTTCATTTATCGTAGGTGTTTGGACTTGTTGTTCTTGAAATTATTATTACTTATATCATTTTTTACGTACTTCCAGAATATAAAACATGATTTATATATCATATATATTCAGTATATATATATAATAGATAGATAAATGAAATGAAACACACCGTTCATGGAGACGGTAGTCCGTACGTACGCATGAACGCTGTTTTCCTTTCCTTATTATTGAACGAAATTAAGTAGATGACATACATATATATACACATAAATCTAGTATCATTATTATGTAATATATTTCATGATTACTTATTATATATACTTTATAATCATTTATGAATGGTTAAAAGTGGAGAATGAATCTCATCGCGTCGTGGAGACGGTAGTCCGTACGTACGAACGAGCGATGATATTGTTCTCATGATCGTGGGACTTTATTGGAGTGTATGTATACTATTTCAGAATCAATATCACTTTAAAATAATAATATATAGTTATTATTTACACCATTATACCCATCCAAGTTAGGTGGTGGTGGAAAATAGATTTCACCACGGCGTGGAGACGGTATTCCTTACGTACACACACGCGGTGATTTCGTTTTCCGTAGGATGGATAGATGGTGAAATAGGATTGTTTCGTACTTATAATAACATATCAGTATATGAGTGATACTGATGCTATTACTTCATAAGGAAACAACCAAAGAAGAAGAAGTGGAAGAAGAAATAAAGGTGAAAGAATCGGTAACGGAAATTACTTCTTCTTTGAAACGCCTCTTTGAGACCTCCTCTTAAGGCACTAAAATTGGTCTTTGAGGAAGATCAGAACCTATAGGATGTTTCTAGGGAAGTGGAGAAGAGAATTTTTCAGGGGTTGGCCAAGCTTGAAGGCTCAAAGTTGTGTGAGGAAGAGAGGGAGGAGGTGCCCTTTTATAAGGGAGGAGAGGGGCACCTTTGGAATAACTAAAAATATTATTTTATTATAAAGTCATGTTCGGTTTTAAATAGATCCAAATTGATTTATTTCTAGGCTAAGGTGGGGATGGGTCTAAATCCTCTCATACAATAGGATTTAGACAAGTTTAGGTTATTATTTTACCCTTATCAATTAGATTTAACTCTAAGTTAAATAATTTAACTTTTACCGTGTCATTTTGTTTTCTTACACTATATGGTTAATAAACTTACTATATCAAGCCAAAAGAACCCCAAGTTATTTATTATTAATATATTTAATCTTATCTAAGTCATTTGGCTGAACCTTAGATTTTTAGGAATAAAATAACAATTAATAATATAATATTTGTTTTAAAAACTATTTTATGTCAATTTTGACACTATTTAGTAATTGATTTTTGTGAAAATCATAACAGAATGATATGTTCAAACAAAGTTAATTAAATCAATATTAACATGTCATATTAACCTATAAAATTATTGGAATTCATAAAAAGTCTCAAATTATATTTATTTGCGTATTTAAAACATCAATTATGTCAATATTTCTTTAATAAGATAATTATTGCATCATCGTTGTGTCATAAATAAATTAAATTATTTAATGTCTAAAAATTACAAATAAAATACCATTATGTAGGAAATCGTTTTAGCTTTCTAATGAATATTTATAGTCGAATTTATCTTATGTATAACCCTATATGAAATTTTTTTTCTTAAATAAACTTAGATTTTAACTCTTTTAACTCTTCTTTGAATTAAATAATAATAAATGTCCTCATCTAATTCAAGTGGGCCTAAATGGTCATATTTTATTCCTGAGTTTGTTTTTGGTCGAATTTACACTTATCCAATATAATTAGGACATGTGTTAGGGTAATAATTATATCATTTTTACCCTTAATTACCCTATTTACTTTTAACTGTGGTAAATAAAAGTAAAAAGTTACTATTCACCAAAAATTATTTTCATCTCATTGAACCACATTTTACTTACTGACATCAACCGTGTCTCTCGGATTTTTGAAATTCCACTCACAGAAGCGGTAAAATTACGTTTTATGAAAAAATCAGTTTTTTTAACTACCACTTAGTGGTTTCACTATTCATCAAAAATTGTATGTTTTCAGAAAAATACCAAAAATTAGGCCTAAGTTATATTTGATATTATGAACTCAAAAATGATTTCTATTTTACCAAATTCAAAACATATCAGTTGCATTAATTAATTTAAAAATTAATTCCCGTCGTCAAAACAAATAGCGTGTTTTTAAGAGATAATATCTATCAAAAGATTGACACTTGTTTATAACTGGTTTAAATGTGAAATTACATCCAATGACCAACATTGTATTAAGTTGTAAAAATATATTCTAAATATACTTTAAAACCACTCAAATTAATAATTTATCACTATTAATTATTTCGATTGAAAAAGTTGTTTTTAATTAAAATTTTGTAATTTTCACTATTCATCAAAATATGAAAGTTATCCGAAAATCCCCATGATTTCACCCTAAGCTAATTTCGATATTCTGAATCCAAAAATGAAGTCCATTTTGAATAATAGAATTTACAAAATTTCAAAAAGTGGTTATTACTCTTCATAACGGCTAGTTTTAATAATATTTTAATAGCATATCGTTGTTTACTGAAACTCGGTATTGCGTACTACACACGCTATCGAGGAAGGTCGCGATTTCATGTAATACAAGGCAAGTCAAGGATGCGTGTTGAGCAAGCTCCTTTTGGTGTAGCGTACAACACAAGACATTAATGAAATTAAAAAGAATATTTTTCATAAAATCTCGGGGTGTTACATTCTACCCCCCTTAAAATGAATTTCGCCCTCGAAATTCGTCGGGGTTATAAATGGTTTACTATTCGAAAATTTCTTTGATAGAAACCCACATCGTAAAAAGGAATACCAAAACTAATCTTTAAAAACAAAGGTATGAAACGTAATGGTTACCCAAATAAACTAATCACTGGGTTTCCACATAGGTGAAAATATGGATATGGAAGAAAAATATAACCATCATGTTCTGATGGAGAGTGGTAGAGAACATGGCTATGGAAAATCCAACAATCACAAATCCATAAATTTGTGACGATCTAAGGTACCATCTGATTATTCAGATATAAGAGCACTAGGACAACATTTTTGGTTTTCAAGATTGTTTCCCTAAAGTTGAAGAATTTGAATTAGAATAAATACTTACTTTATTTTGGTACAATCTCACTGTTGTTCGTGCCTTGAACAATTTCCACTTCATCTCTTAAATAAATGAAGTTGAATTTGTTATTCGTGAAGTGTTAGCAGATCATGTGATAGAATGACGGGTCATTCCATCTGTCTCAAACAAAAGGTTAGCAAAAGTTATTAAATATACATAAGTCATTCTATAGTGAGATTAATCATATATGGTTCCTAAAATGGACTTATACTTCATATATCATACTGCTTAATATAATAAAACTAGTTTCTACTAAACAGGGACTTCCTGTAGGCCAGTGGTAGGCGATAAAGGCCAGTCGCACTTCGGTTGTGGGTTCGATTCACACATCTTTGTCCGACGCGATGGGTTGTCGCCCGTCCTGCAGGTTGTCCTTTTTCTAAAACTACATTACTATAACATCACATAAATAATATCAAAAGTTCTATCCTTAAACAATAATAACTTATGTCCAACATAATCCATTCCAATCTTTAGGAAATACTTCGGTCAAGCTCTTAATATAAAGAAAATGATTATTTGAAATGTCATCAACCATGCATGTGAATACCATCATTTATCCCCCATATATCTTGTTGGTCACATTCCAATCATGTGAATACCTTAATAATGCATTCTCTTGAAAAATGAATACCCATTAAACCTTAGTGAAAACAAGAATTCTGTCAAAAGTTAACTCTTTCCACATACCAAAATCCAAAAATTCTATATACTCAATCCATTACATAACCTTCTCCTTATATCAGTCATGAGCTCATGAATACTATCAAAAATTTAATTTTCTTTTTATCCCTTCATTATCCACATATCATCTATATTCCAAAAATATCTGAATATCCTTTAATGGATACTGGCACCATTAATAATACACTTTAAAAACTCAAGGAAAGACAACAGTGTAACAATCCTTAGATGTCTCTTTATTCCATAGTACCATGAGATAACTTATACAAAATTACACTTGATAAACATGTAATCATTCCACTACCTTCTTAAACCATTGACCGAGATTCAACAATTCTTTCATCTCACATATCATTTGTAGTCTCTTCATCATCATCAACATAAATACTACCCATACGGCCGTACTGATTCTCTTCATGAGACTTTCCCTTAGGGCATTGGTTTGAATAATGCCCGTACATTCCACATTTAAAACATTTAACCACTGTTGATGTCGTAGAAATACAATTATCCTCATCCCTGGTGTTAACTGAACCTTTTCCTTTGCACTTACTGGCTTTGTCTCCTTCTTTTCCACACCCAAAGCATCTTCCAGTTCCTTTGAAACATTCTCTTTGATGCCTCTTCCCACATGATTTACATAGGGGAAATTGAACTTTCTTTCCTCTATGATCATCATGAAACTCTATCTTTCTCTTATTAGCCAAGTCAGGAAACTTACCAAATTTTACTTTATTGATCATATTATGAGATTGCTGATTAGGCATAATAATGATGTTTGGACTTCCAAATCCCATTTCATTTGGTTTCTCATCATTCCATTGCCCATCATATCCTCCATTATCGTGAATCATCTTGTTTCCAGCCATTTTCTAAAACCCAAAAAGAATAGTGTGAGAGGAAAAAATCATGATAGGGAAAACAACATTATAAAGGGGGAGTATCCTCAATATCTAACTTCTTAGGTTAAATTCTAAGATCGTTAGAGAAATTCTAGGTCTATAACCTATACGTATACTTAACCTTGTGGACATCCCTAGACATACCATAGAAATATCTCTCGGGATCTCACTAATGTTTTCGCATCCTAGTTTCCAATGGTTGACTAAACCTTTCCTCTGATACCAACTGTAGAGACCCGAATCTTGATGTACATGGACATTACATTACTTTTGCAGAATACTTAGTACATAACAAAAACACACACACAAGGATCGTAATAGTTTAGTGTCTTTGGAAACTCGGAATAAAATCTTCTAATCATGGTGAAAGATCTTCAACATCTCCCATAAAGATCTTCCTTTTTTTACCAAAAACCTTTATTTATATCCTGGGGAAAAGAAAACATAAAAGGGTGAGCTCAAATTCTCAGTAAGGGTAAACAAAAGAAATATCAATCACATCATATACATAAGCACATAACTTTGGGAAATCTTAACCTGTAAAATAGATCATAATTTCATAACCTGGGATAACTCATGGTAGTGAAATGTAATCAAAATAATCAAAACTTAAAACATTAAACTTTGTGGCATGCACACATAATCATAGAGAATCATTTCTTGTTTGTCAAGACTCATTGCCAAGACTATCTTAGTGGAAAAAGTCCATTTCTGAACTGAGTCACCCTCGTTTCAGTCCTGTTTCACCGAACCGGTATAACCTACCGTTCTTGCCATGTCTATCTAATGAGATATAAAATCTTTACCCAATGCATTGGAGGGAGATATAGGTCCCACCCATCTCATATTGATACCATTCTTATGTGTGCCACAAAATCATAAACCATACATCATTGCATAACCCATGTAATAAAAATGGGAATCTTAAACATCGTGACATCATAAAACAATTCATATAAGATAAAGGAATTCATAAAAATATTTCCATCACAACATAATCAAATCAATGTAATAATAGGGATAAAAAACAGAACCCATTATTATCTTAGATGGAAAATAAT
Source organism: Viscum album (assembly GCA_963277665.1). NCBI lineage: Eukaryota > Viridiplantae > Streptophyta > Magnoliopsida > Santalales > Viscaceae > Viscum > Viscum album. Next base: position 283,797,045 of record OY728165.1, read on the forward strand.
TTTGATAAAACACTTGAAATGAATTCTTGAGGAAAATATCCTTTCTTCTTCAAAATCAATTTCATTCCACAAAATGTCATGCAATTTTAAAAGAAAGAGATTTTATTGAAAATAGTCATGAAATATTTTGGAGGATGCTTCATGAAAATAAGGCTTTATAAAACCGTAAAAATCCGTTCGTGCCATTTAAGATAAAAAAAAACATTCTTCACGTACTTTTGTCAGAAAAGTCAAAAAGTACCTCGTACGAAAAACGACAAAATATTCCTTTCATATCTTTTACTAAAAACTCACCGAAGGGTAAAATTGGATTTAAATAATTTTAGGTGGATGGAAATAATATTACATATTTAGGAAACATGGATTTGGATGATAAAATACACCCCAGTAAATTTCAAAGTATAAACAATCTCGGATAAAAATTGAGATTGCGAGATTTTCCCTTACCTTATGTCCGATATGCTTTGTACGTATCCGAACCTCCTGTATAATGATTTAAATAATGTCATTAGCTTATTACAGAATCATATTCATTGTTATGATATCATATATGGTTCACTTATGACTTTATATTACCCGTTCTTTTGTAAATTCCATGTTAAAGAAGCGTTTTGGGTAAAATCGTTTCATTTATCGTAGGTGTTTGGACTTGTTTTTCTTGACATTATTATTACTTATATCATGATTTACGTACTTCCAGAATATAAAAAATGATTTATATATCATATATATTCAGTATATATATATATAATAGATAGATAAATGAAATGAAACACACCATTCATGGAGACGGTAGTCCGTACGTACGCATGAACGCTGTTTTCTTTTCCTTATTATTGAACGGAATTAAGTAGATGGCATACATATATATACACATAAATCCAGTATCATTATTATGTCATATATTTCATGATTACTTATTATATATACTTTATAATCATTTATGAATGGTTAAAAGTGGATAATGAATCTCATCGCGTCGTGGAGACGGTAGTCCGTACGTACGCACGAGCGATGATATCGTTCTCATGATCGTGGGACTTTATTGGAGTGTATGTATACTATTTCAGAATCAATATCACTTTAAAATAATAATATATAGTTATTATTTACACCATTATACCCATCCAAGTAAGGTGGTGGTGGAAAATAGATTTCACCACGGCGTGGAGACGGTATTCCGTAAGTATGCACGCGCGGTGATTTCATTTTCCGTAGGACGGATAGATGGTGAAATAGGATTGTTTCATACTTATAATAACATATCAGTATATGAGTGATACTGATGTTATTACTTCATAATTAAACAACCTAAGAAGAAGAAGTGGAAGAAGAAATAAAGGTGAAAGAATCGGTAACGGAAATTACCTCTTCTTTGAAGCGCCTCTTTGAGACCTCCTATTAGGGCACTAAAATTGGTCTTTGAGGAAGACCAGAACCTCTAGGATGTTTCTAGGGAAGTGGAGAAGAGAATTTTTCAGGGTTTGGTCGATCTTGAAGGCTCAAAGTTGTGTGAGGAAGAGAGGGAAGAGGTGCCCTTTTATAAGGGAGGAGAGGGGCACCTTTGGAATAACTAAAAATATTATTTTATTATAAAGTCATGTTCGGTTTTAAATAGATCCAAATTGATTTATTTAGAGGCTAAGGTGGGGATGGGTCTAAATCCTCTCATCCAATAGGATTTATATAAGTTTAGGTTATTATTTTACCCTTATCAATTAGATTTAACTCTAAGTTAAATAATTTAACTTTTACCGTGTCATTTTTTTTCTTACACTATATGGTTAATAAACTTACTATATCAAGCCAAAAGAACCCCAAGTTGTTTATTATTAATATATATAATCTTATCTAAGTCATGTGGCCGAACATTATATTTTTAGGAATAAAATAACAATTAATAATATAATATTTGTTTTAAAAACTATTTTATGTCAATTTTGACAATATTTAGTAATTGATTTTTGTGAAAATCATAACAGAATGATAAGTTCAAACATAGTTAATTAAATCAATAATAACATGTCATATTAACCTAGAAAATTAGTGTAATTCATAAAAAGTCTCAAATTATATTTATTTGGGTATCTATAACATCAATTATGTCAATATTTCTTTAATAAGATAATTATTGTAACATCGTTGTGTCATAAATAAATTAAATTATTTAGTGTCTAAAAATTACAAATAAAATACCATTATGTAGGAAATCGTTTTAGATTTCTAATGAATATTTATAGTAGAATTTATCTTATGTATAACCCTATATTAAAAATGTTTTATTAAATAAACTTTGATTTTAACTCTTTTAACTCTTCTTTGAATTAAATAATAATAAATGTCCTCATCTAATTCAAGTGGGCCTAAATGGTCATATTTTATTCCTAAGTTTATTTTTGGTCGAATTTATACTTATCCAATAGAATTAGGACATGTGTTAGGGTAATAATAATATCATTTTTACCCTTAATTACCCTATTTACTTTTAACCGTGGTAAATAAAAGTAAAATGTTACTATTCACGAAAAATTATTTTCATCTCATTGAACCACATTTTACTTACTGACATCAACCGTGTCTCTCGGATTTTTGAAATTCCACTCACAGAAGTACTAAAATTAAGTTTTATTAAAAATTCAGTTTTTTTTAACTACCACTTAGTGGTTTCACTATTCATCAAAAATTGAAAGTTTTCAGAAAAATACCAAAAATTAGGCCTAAGCTATATTTGATATTATAAACTCAAAAATGATTTTTATTTTACCAAATTCAAAACATATCAGTTGCATTAATTAATTTAAAAAATAATTCCCGTCATCAAAACAAATTGCGTGTTTTTAAGAGATAAAAACTATCAAAAGATTGACACTTGTTTATAACTGGTTTAAATGTGAAATTACATCCAATGACCAACATTGTATTAAATTGTAAAAATATATTCTAAATATACTTTAAAACCACTCAAATTAATAATTTATCACTATTAATTATTTCAATGGAAAAAGTTGTTTTTAATTAAAATTTTGTAATTTTCACTATTCATCAAAATATGAAAGTTTTCCGAAAGTCCCCAAAATTTCACCCTAAGCTAATTTCGATATTCCGAATCCAAAAATGAAGTCCATTTTGAAAAATAAAAATTTAAAAATTTAAAAAATTGGTTATTACTATTCATAACGGCTAGTTTTAATAATATTTTAATAGCATATCATTGTTTAGTGAAACTCGGTATTGCGTACTACACACGCTATCGAGGAAGGTCGCAATTGCGTGTAATACAAGGCAAGTCAAGGTTGCGTGTTGAGAAAGCTCCTTTTGGTTTAGTGTACAACACAAGATATTAATGAAATTAAAAAGAATATTTTTCATAAAATCTCGGGGTGTTACACCTGTGGTGCTCGTTTCAAGCCATAAAGTGATTTATTTAGCATGCATACCTTTGATTCATCAACACCAAGAAGAAAAACAACTGGTTGTTCAATGTAGACTTCTTCTTCGAGTACACCATTTAAAAAAGCTGTCTTGACATCCATTTGATATAATTTATATCCTCTCTAGAGAGCCATGGAAAGGAACAGCCTGATTGACTCCAGTCTAGCCACTGGAGCAAAGGTTTATTCAGCATCAACACCTTCAATCTGAGAATACCCTTTACATACTAGTCGAGCCTTGTTTCTGATAACACTTCCATGCTCATCAAACTAGTTCTTGAATATCCATTTTGTTCCAATCACATTGTGACCTTTGGGTCTCTGGACAAGATCCCATGTCTAATTCTTGTCAATCTGATCTAACTATTCATTCATGGCTTTCACCCAGGATTCATCCTTTGCAGCTTCTTCAAATGAGGACGGCTCCACAACTGACAGAAATGCAGAAGGTGTGTTATTCATCCTCCATGTCTGTGTGGGTTCATTCTTATCTCCAATTATGTTAGATGGATCAATATCTACTCTTTGATTTCTCCTGTGAGGTTCAGTCACATTCTCACCATCCAAGATTTCCTCTTCAGATTCTTCATCTGAGTCAACATCATGATGTGACCCTTGAGTATTTTGTACACCTTCCTCTATTTCTGTATTTGTATTTATTTCATGTTCATATTCATTCTCATCTTCTATCTCATTAGTATAGGTACTATTTGAAGCATTTGGGTTTTTTTCTTCAATGATTTTAACATCGTTGCTTTCCACAATCCTCCCCAAGAGTTTATTGATACACTTATAAGCTTTGTTGTTCATTGGATACACAAGAAAAATTCCTTCATCAGTATTGTCACCAAACATTCCTTGGTTTCCTTCTTTATTCCGAAGAAAACATTTTCTTCCGAAAACATGAAAGTATTTCAAAGAAGGCTTCCATCATGCCACAATTCGTATGGTGTCTTCGTTTCTCCCATATAGAGCCCTGTTCGATTCTGAATGTTCATTATAGCTTCAACAGCCTCCTTCCAGTAATGGCGAGAGATACCACTCTCAATCAACACAGTCCTGGCCATATTGTTGACCTGTCGATTCCGACGCTCAACAACTCCATTTTGTTGTCGAGTTCTCACAGCAGCTACCTCATGTTGTATTCCATGTTTTTCTAGGTAATTTTCAAACTCGATGGACGTGTATTCCCCTCCATTGTCAGATCGCAGGACTTTTATTGAACGTCCAGTATCACTCTCGGCAATCCGGCGATAAGTTTTCATGAAATCAAGTACTTGTCACTTCCTGTGAATCACCATTATGAAATCCATTCTCCTATAATCATCAATGAAAAGGACTAAGTACCTTTCTCCATATGTTCCAGCAACATTCATTGGGCCACATACATCAGTATGAATGAGATCAAGAAGATGTGATGCCCTTTTCTTCTTTGGACAATATGAATTACATACCAGCTTCCCACGAATACAAGCATCACAAGACTTTTCCCTTTCACATTTTAGAATGGGAATATTCATGACTATCTTCATATTAGATATCTTTTCCATGTCTTGTTGGTTAATGTGTCCCAGCCTTCGATGCCACAAATAGTTTTCTTCTTCAATAGACAAATAGCAAGAGTTCACATTGCTGTCAACCTGATATAAGTTTCCATCTGTTCTACAGCCTTTCATAAGAGAATTCCCTAGTTTTACTTTTATAGTGCAGCCTTTTGATTGAAGGTTACTATGATACTTGAGTCACAGAGTTGACTTACACTGAGGAGATTGTGGCGTAGACCATCCACATAAAGAACATCAGTCTTCTTCATCTCCCCACTGGCGGGAGTAGTATTCCCACTACATTTAATCATCAAAGCACCATCATTAACAAACCGTACTGTTCCATCAACCTTCTTTTCAATGTTCCTCAAAAGGTCAGCATTTCCCATCATATGGGATGAGCATCCACTATCAAGGATCCAGGTGCTGCTGCTCTTTGTATCTTTTAGGGATACTTCTGCAAGATTGGATTTCTCGATCTTCTTCTTATCTTTCCATGAGATATTGGATTGAGAATAGGATACTGATGAACTTTTAATACTTTCTTCTACATAATATGATTCTTCATACCCATAATCTTTTTCCAGAGGTGAAAAACTGTTTGTGAGAACAACATCATCGTGAGGATGAAAACTGGCCCGTCTTTGAGTGTTGTATTAATTTCTCCTATCGTACTGCTGCCTGCAATACATAGCTTTATGGAAAAAAGTTAGAACAATTAAAATTGTAACCATAGAATAAATTTCTTCTATAATATGGAGGATATGAAATCGGTCTCCTTTGTTGACTTCCCGGATCTTCCCCATTCAAGTAGCTCCGTGCCTCTTCGCAGTACGACAATGTATTGCCTAGATAACCACATAACTGACACTTCATGAGAGGAAATGTCTTTTCACTTGAATTTATCCTCATGCCTTCTTCCTTGGGAGAATAGTTGAACTACCTGTCATTTCTGAATGTTTCAGGATAATTTTTTGTTCTTCTTTTAGTTTGGGTTGAGCGTTTCTTTTTCAGCATTTCAGGTAATGTATCAGCATGTCCAACTTTCATCTTATTGTTATTTTGTCTCTCTTTACTTCCAGCAGTTGATGTCTCATCCTCACAGCCAATTCCACTCTTTCCCATGTAAGTGGGTCTTTGATCACTTAAGATTTTTCCAACCCCATCTGAACCGCACTTGGCTCTTGCTAATAATTCTGCATCTAAGAATCTTCCGAAATGAATTTTCTTCTTTCCCTCATTTGTCGTTGATTGACATTCAATTTTACTTCTAAGAGTAAAAACTTCTTCCTCAAGTCCCTCAAAAGTCTTGGACTTATCTTCTACTCTGGATGAAAGGTCATTTACGACCTTTGCTTGTTCTTCAATTTTAAGCTTTAGTTCCACTACATCATCTGTGCTTTCAAGGATTGAAGACTGAACTCTCACTAGTTCTTCTAGTCGTTCAATCTCTGCTTCAAGCTCATCAACATATTCTGATGATTCTTCAACCATTTACTTCCACTTATTATATCTCTTACATTTATTCTGAGTCTTGGAAAAAGAATCCTTAATTTGAGTCTTTGAATTACCATTAGAAATAATCTGATTATCTCTATCTTTATTGATCAAGTGTTCTGACTTTTCAATGGTATCCATCATGGAGACATGGTTTCCTGCTTTGAATTCTGGTTCTTCTTCTTCACATAATTCAGTATCATCATCTTTATCTTCATAGGAAAAACTCTTCCTTTGTATTTTCTTTCCAGATTTGAAGTCTCCATTTTTGAAAAACCTTCTCTGAGGCTTCTTGATTTCTTCTGCTTCTATTTCATCATCATCAAACTTTCTTTGGCACTGCGAGGCAATGTGCACGACTCTTCCACAACAAAAACATGCTAGAGGTAGCTTGCCTTTAAATTTACCTTTTCCTTTCTTCAGATTCTTGGCGATGAGAGAAAAAATTTCCTTTCCCTCTTTATCTTCACCACCACTATCTTCTGAAATTTTCAGTTCGTCTATGGATTTGAATGAAATTTCCTTTCTTACATGATTTATGGCATCTTCGGGTTTGACTCTCATCTCATATTCCACTAGACTACTTAAAAGATCACCCAGAGACAGTTTGGATAGATCTCTTTCTTCAAGGACAGACACCTTTCCATTGTACATAAGAGGAAGTCTTCTCAATATCTTCTTAACGATATCAATGTATTTGATTTCTTCTCCAAGATCTCTAATTGCTCCTACTACTTCAGTAATTCGATTGATGAATGAAACTGCATTCCCATTAGGATGCATCTTTAAATCGTCAAACCTGTTGTGTAAGAATTGAAGCTTTGCCTCTTTCACTTTGTTGTCTCCTTCATAGATGTTTTCAAGTTTATACCACATAGACTTTGATGAGGTGCAACTCATCACCTTTAGATAGATATGATCTGAAAGAGCTGCAGTGAGAGCATTCTCCGCTTCAGCATCAGCATCAAGAATTTTTCTATCGGTATTTTTCATAGCCAGCGCTTTTGGATCAGTAACATGTATACATTGGACAGTGGAAAAAGGACTTCTATTCTAAGGGATCTTAGATGGGATCTCATTCTATTCTTCCAAATCTAGAAATTACTTCCATCGAAGAGAGGGACTCCCCTGACATTGACTACATTTTCCATGATGACAGAGGTCAGATTTAACACCAGCAACCTTTACCCTCTTATACCACTTGTAGGACCCCGGGACACCCTGAGAGGGGGGGGGGTGAATCAGGGTGAAATATTTTATTTTAAATTATAGGATCTTGTTCCCACGTTGGTAGGAACTTGTAAATCCTATATTATGGATAAGATTAGAAAGAATACATTCACATGTAGAGAGAAGACACAACACATTTTACTTGGTTCACCACTAAGGGCTAGGTCCAAGGAGCATACGCTGACAGGTTGTCAGTCGTACCAAATTCCACTAATCTCCACTAGTTGTGGATTACAATGGTTTGGGAATAATCACTATGTCCCAGGCTCACTGCCTTTACAAAGGTTCAGGGATAGCTCACTACTTCTCATAGGTCACTCCCATTGACTCCCCCTGGCTCACTGCCCTTGGTGAAGTCCCACTCAGTTTATAGACGTGAAGGTATCTTCAATAGATTTGCATTGAAGTCTTTGACTCTACTCAGCATGAGCCTCTGCTTGCATCGAAGTCCAGAATAGATGCACTAGAACACACATAACCACTCAACCGGATAACCATAATGTACAGACAAACTTCACTGACAATTGCGCGCAACAACAAACCTTTGCGCGCAAAACCTCCCTATTGCGCGCAAAACTTTACTTTTCGCGTGGAAAAATATTTCTCACAGAAACCCCCTTTTTCGCGCAACTTTATATTTTATGATCGAACCCAATTTTTACACGCAACTCTTCATTTTTCACGCATCTGTAAATTTTCCGCATAATTCAGAGAATTTCACTCAATCCCATTTACACAATCCTTTTTCGTGCATCAGACCTCGGATCTTTTCTAAGACTTCAACTATCCGAAATGAAGGGGGTCACCTCATATTTATAGGCGTCTAAGACCCCCGCATGCAAAAACCTCTGTGGCGCATAAAACCTCTCATTTAGCGCGTAATCTTTCATGCCAATGCCGTTTTTCACGCACATCATCAGATATTTCGCGCAACCCATGCCTTTGCCGTTTTTGACATTCTAATTCCGAAACACTTTTTGCGCGAAAAACCTCGCTCCGCTATTTTGCGCAGCATTCTATTTTTCGCGCCCAACACAAGTATTTCACTCACATCCTTTATTTTCCGCGCAACACTTCTTCTTTGTGCGCACCTCCTTTTACAAACAATCCATGTCTGCTTGAACTGTATGATCACTTTGCTGGCACACATTTAGAACTTCCACTGATGATTGATAAAAAACACAAACCAAACACCAATTCCTTCATAGAATAGCCATGGTTACAATAAGAGTCTAATAGCATGATGTATAAGACTATAAATAATCCAGACTCATATACTCTCAATGAAAGTAGTGGTCTTAAATCTTACAGCAGATACTATTGTATCTCCCTTCATTTTTCCTCAAAATAGTATAATTGAATTGGAGATTGAGTTTATTATGGTAGAATAACCAATTTAAATTCCTCCTTATCATATGGAATTAGAAAAATTGAGAGTTAAAAAGATTTAACTTTAGGACCTGTAGATGAAGGGTTTTATTAGACCAATTACATCTCCGTTGTATGAACTGGGGTTGTTTTCCAATATTTATATATTAATCTACAAATCTATGAGAACTATAGAAATCTTGGTTGTATTCCAACATTGATCCACATTTAGGATCACATCAGTTGTGGGTTAGTGAGGAGGATATTCCCAAGATACTATTTTGGAGTAGATACTGAATGTATGAGTGTCATGTCATGCCTTTTGGCTTTCCAAATACACTAATGGTGATCTTGGATCTCATGAATATGATCATTCATCGATATCATGGTTCCATAATTATATTCAAGGATTTCATAATTATATTATTTAAGTATTCGATATGAATTTTGGGATCGTAGATATTTATTTGTACACATTGAGTTCATAATCTATATACCAAAATTTCAAAGTGAAATTATATATTTTAGAGGCTTTTTTCCTTGAACATGTAATTATAATGGTGGTATATTATATGGACCTATATAAGGTAGAGGTTTTGATGTCTTTGAAATTACCCATGAATCCTTTGAGATCAAAATTTTTCTTATTATTTTGGGTACCACCATTTCTTTAACCATGACTTCTCCCATTTAGAAGCACTAATGATGGTGTTTAAAAAATTGAGATGAATTTTAATTAGTTTATTAGTGTGAACAAGTTTTACATGAGCTAAAGAAGAGATTAATGATATTATATTTTCGACACTTCAAATATAGAGATTTGATATTCATGGTATTTTGATTTACTTAGGTGTTGGGTTTGGATATTTTTTTAATACAAATAGATTGGTTTGTCAGCTAGATGTCACATAATCTATGACCCTATGAGAAAAAATATCCAACATATGACTTAGAGTTGGAAGGTGTATTCTATACCCTGATGTGTTGGAGTCATTATCTATTTAGTGAGAGTTTTTTAATCTAAATGTACCATAAAACCTCATAATATATTTTCTCTTAGTAATATCCCAATCAAATGTAGATACATTATCTATATTATCTGTAGACATTTAACATTGAGATGGCCTATTCTCTAGGAATGTGTAACGTCATTAAATATACTTTTAGTATCAAAATGTCAGTGTTGTAGGGACTTGGAGAGTGAAAAAACATGGATAAATAGAATCTAATGTGTTTCATTTATGATTTTCAAGTGGATACATCTAAGGATCTGGTAATTCAAACATTTTAATATATAGTGATCATGTATTCATTGGTGGGCCATTTGGTAGTGAGATATGATTTTTATTATAAGTGTGTAGTGATATTTGAATTCTTACTGGGAGATGATTCTATATAAGTACGGTCTTTGGATGAAAACAACATTTTCCATATCCATGGGAGTTTAGTGGTTCTAGATTCATTGATATAGGAGTTGATGAGAGATTTTTGTTCTTTAATGTGGGATGTATATCCATTATTGATGAACATGTACCATGATATCTAATGTCAATTTTGGTGGCAAAGTTTGAAGAGTGACATCACTAGTGTTGTCTCATGGTGGCTTACCTGCCAGAGGGTAAAGGTCAAGAATTAGTTTCTTGGAGGTTATTATAAGAAACATATGGTTCGTACATGGAATTTTGATGATTTGATGATAGAATTTGTTTTAGAGTTACCCAGGATCCTGAGGAGTTGCGATGTCATTTGGTTGATAGTCGATTCAATGGTGAAAGAGTATGATTTATTACTAATTTGAGAGAACATTTTGTGGATAAACATTGAATGTTGTATGTATAGAAGACAATATGCTTGTATGGAACTATTTTAAACATCATATCAGATAGAGATTCATGTTTCATGTTGAATTTTTGGAAGGTCTTATAATTATCTTTGGGTACCCAGGTAAAATTCATTACAATGTATCCTCCAAAAATGATGTACAGTCAGATAGGACAATCCATATTTTAGAGGATATGTTATGGAAATGTGTTATATACATAGGTGGAGGTTTGATTGATTCAATATCCTTGTTTTTAGTTTTTGTAAGACAGTATATTTTATCTTTCAATTGATATTAAACCTTATGAGGCTCTTTATATATTTCAATATCACTCACCAAAGTGTTGGCATGAGGTCGGTGAGGAAATAGTTTTGTGGACAAGAACGGTGTAGAAAACCTACAAGGGAGTGAAGTTAATAAGGAAGGGTTTAGTTACAGTTTAATGTTCACAACAATCATATGTTGATAGGTGGAGGAAACCCATGTAGTCCACAATAGGTGACCTAGTTTTCTTCTGTGTGACTCCTCAACTAGGGAATCAATGATTATAGAAGTAATGGATGACATAATCAATTTTTTTATACTATTTTACATTACCAAGAATGTCAGGAAAATATTCTACCATTTGGAACTTCTTAAATTTTATTAAGATATGAATTATATGTTCCATGTGTCTCATCATCATAGGTACATTCTTGATCCTATGCATTTGATCGACTGTGAGTACACTGAGTTGGATCCGGATGAATTTTTTGGGTAACACCTAGTGCAAATAATATAATGGTGAGAGAAATTATATTTAAGAAATATAGTTACACTTTTCATAGTTTATTGATATCATAGAAAAATTCAAGAAGATACTTTGGAGTGAGAATAAAATATTTGAGCTCAATGGAATATTTTTTCATGTTGAAACCCTAGATATTCTTCTCAAGGACATGAAAACCTTAGATGGGCTATTGTAATGGCATAGTATTTTCCTGTACAATATTTTTTTTAAGTTTTGTAGGTCGTTAATGGGGTACACAATTTTGATAATGGTTAGGGGAAACTATTTTGTGCAACCCATAAATTTGTGCATCCTTTTTTTAGAAGGACAGTGGGTGTCACATGGTTCTCATACGTTTAGATCATATTAATCAACATCACTACCAATATATATAGATTAGGATATGAGATAAATTAATATTTGGTGCATAGTATACCAAACTATGCAACTAAATAATGTGGGGTCCTAGAAGAGTTGGAAATGTTCACACAGTCCTCATGTTGTTTTGAAAAACTTTGCACTGAAACCTTGTTTGCATGAAATTAATAATCCAAATTCCTACTTAATTGTAAAATACCAATTTATTTTCATTCATTATTCCTATAATTCATAATTATCATGAATCTTTGGACTCTATAATATTTTCATACAAAATTTAATCTATTCCAAGTTGGATTGTGGTGGGTAAGGTGGTGATGGATCATGGGAAATCAATCTAGAAGATCTATCATTTCTCGTTATCTATTTTTATTCTAGATCTACTTTTAATAACTTTATATGAATCATGGATCTATAATTTTCAGGGCCATATATATGTATTTTTTGTGATATAATGATGAAATCTTTGATCATTGATAGATCAGTGATGGATATAGTGTGTTTGAAGCCTTCCTCAAATAAGTCTAATATATATTAATGTTGGTGGATTTTGTCTTTTATGTTAGTGTGGAAATAATCCCTTTACCTCATAATATTATTGGATTTAAATTTAGAACCAATTTCATGAGGTATTGGGGTAGATTATAGGATCTCTTAGAATGTGGGTTAAATCAGGATTGTGTAAAATATAGTGCATATTATAATTCCATACATAATCTTGGATTTGAATTTCAATGATCATTTATTAGGAATTAATTAACATCTTGGTACATTATATATAATTTTTTCCTATATGGATTGTCTTTATACCTCAGGTGGAGACCCTTCCTTGGTCAGTTTTTTTAACTTACATTTGGTTCCCCATGAGCCCACAGTTTAGATGGATTGTGTGTTCCTTGATATATTTTTTATTATTTGAGTTATATTTTTTAGATCATAGAATATTGATATACCATTTTTTTACATGTGGTTTCATTTATTACTTTAATTGTATTTTAGTAACCTATGGAATTTCTTATTTTTATGTATTTTTCATTACTATGTTATTACTTTTATGTGGTTTTGATCATAGCTCGTGGAATATTTGTTTCAGTTCACATGTTGACATGTGACCCAAATAGATTTAGCTGACACCTAAGAGTGCGTGTTCGAGAGACATGACTCATTGGATGTGGCTTTCCATGCCATTTTTATAAACTTATCTTGTCATGTTTATACCAAGGGAATTTTATACACCTATATATGTCAGTATGACCTATTGATGGTAATCATATTTATGTATGAGAGAGAGTCCATTTCTTTGGAATTCCATTCATTTGTACGGTCAAAGGGGAGAAGGCAGTCATCAGTCGAGGGATATATTATCCCTTGAAGGTGGGTGTGGAGGTGTTCCATAAAAGAATAACTTGAATTTTTCTTAATGTTGAATGGAGTTACATTCCACGATCTATGTCATGTGATACTACTTATGATATACTTCAAAAATGGCACCAAAGTAGTTATAGATGGGGTTTCTGGTTGCTTGGTCAGAGCATGATCTCTTGCTATGTGGTTGATTATAATATTCTGTGTGAATTTACATTTCCATAATGTTATAAACATTATATACATATCCACATATGTTAAGGATGTATTGTTTGTGTACAAAAATGTTTATACTCACACAATGTATAAGAATATTGGTGCACATGTAAATATGCTGACTAGGGATTTAATGAAGGGAAATTTGCCTATGTGAGGTTACTCATGGTCAGTAATTTGGGAGGTATATATGGAACCATGAAGTTTATTTAATGGTTTATGCTTCATATTATTTTGTTTATTTATCTCCACATGTTATACTTGTTAAACTAAAGCATTAGTGGTCCATTTGAATATAAAATTCTAAACGTTAATCACATTAATAATAGAAAATATTGTATTATCTTTTGTGGAATTTTTTATTTCAGTTATATTTATGTTATAATACCCTGTGATGGTTGGGATTCTTTAGGGTATTATCATCCAATGTTAATTGATCCCATTTTTTAGTCAGTATTCTCTTTCATATGGAGAGGCATGAATGAGGTTATGTAGAAATCCTCCCTGAACTAGGTGATTTTGGTCTTGGTGTTCCACCAAATATGTATCTTCTTATCAATATACAATATACTAAATGTAGATTAATTCATTATTTGAAGAGTTTTTGGTTGATGTGATGTTTTCCCTTACCATGTGTTATGATTAACAAAGTGTTATAAATCTCACCAAGAATATAATGAAACATTCACAATATCATAACATTGATATTAAATATAAAATTATCAAATAACTTATTGAAATAAATTAATAATTACTAGATATTTTTCTAAACAGTTTGTGTAGTGAATATCTTCAATAAATCAATGTATAATGAAACATTTTAGAATCTGAAGTCTATTATGGGCATTCAACCACAATATTTTAAAGGATGAGGTATGTGATCTATATCCCCTCTCTTATATTTTTTTATATTTTTTCCAAAGGGGGAGAAAAAATATGAAAAAATATATATCTATTTATATGTTATTTATATTTAAAGTGATCATATATATTTATGGGGAGTTTTTAAAATGGATAACTTATGACATCATTAGGTTTTAACTATTTTAATAGTTTCTTCGAGTGGATATAAGAACATCTAGAAGCCTATTTTATTTTACGATGATGAAGATTTAAGCTTAGGTAAAATTTCAAAATAATTATTGATCACTATTTTATAGACATCATTATATTATTGTTCAATGGTTATTGATTATTATAATTATTTTTCACACATAGCCTCAATGTTTTTAGATAATGACCCACTTTATGGGTTTCAGATCTTTAATATGTTTTTTTGTTGATAACAAAATCAAAAGGGGGGATTGTTGAGACCAAGTGGTTTTGAGTTATCAAATATGTTGGTTTGAATAATGAATTTTTACTTATGGTGTTTTAATTATCTGGAAGTATATAAATCACCTAAGAAGACAATCCTTCATTTTAATATTTTTGGATATAGTGTTCTATAGAAAGATATATGAGGTTAGAGGATTGAGTTAATCGGATGGAATCTAGTGTAGTTAGTTGATCAGAAAAAATCTAACCTAAAAAGGTGATAGAATTGAACTGAGGAAATCACATAGAGAATAATAAAATTACTAAATTTTGTTTTTTATAAAAACATAATCAGAATATTATTTTTCATTCAAAAATGTACCAAACATCATGATTTCTTAAAGATATTCATTATTAAAGAAATGTTTATTCAAAGTAATGAATTGAAGAAATATGGGTCTTGTTAATAGAGTCCAACTGATAAAGAATGATTGTTAAGACATTAGTTTGAGGATTCCAAGAAATTACTTAAGATAGATGTTTATGATAAAAATAATTGTATATTGTTTTTTGATAGAGTTCATCTATTTTTTCCATGTGATGTCATCAAAAAATGTTTAGAAATGAATTCATCTAGTAAATGTGTTCTAAATAAATTTAATATCATATAGGTTTCTAGATAATGTTTTATCAGATAGGGATACCTTGAAATACATATATATAAGAAATAAATAAATCTTAGAAGATGAAAAAATAAGAATAAAAATTGATGTAGGGATAAAGGGAAAAAATGAACCTTATAAATTATTCCAAATAGAGAACTATCAGATAGACGAGAACCTATGAATCTATAAAGGATAAATAATTTAAGATCATTACAATGTTTTTCAATTTTTATAAATTGTGATTATTTTGAGTTCAATATAAAACACCATAATAACCATTAAGGATAGATTGTAACCACTGAAGAAATTTCATAAAACTATAGATATCATTGATACCAAGATTTTGTGAATGTTCCTACAAATATTATCAACTCAAATTTATAGGTAGGTTTAAAGGTAATCAACTGAATAATTAATCAAATAGTACATTATAATTTAAATTTATAAATTCATATATAAATTTCACACTCATTCCTTTTTTAGGGAAATAATGGTTATACAAATGGGAAAAAGAGTCATATGAAGTGGTTATTTTTGTTGTGCAAGTAGTTGAAGGAGTGAGGTCATGATTAAGAATCTAGAGAGGTCCTTTTATTGAAGAACGAAATAGATAGGTACTAGATAGAGGGGTATCTGGTAAAGAAGTAATAAATAGTATTGTACGATTGATAGAGGTATCAGATAGAAATTTACTCGACTGAGTGGTTCTAGATAGAGTGGTTCCAGAAGAAGAAGTTTCAGATGAATAGGATTGGATATAGATATTCCAGATATAGAATTGGATGTCATTGTGAAGGAAATATATAAAAAGATATTGAAAAAAATTAAAGAATAAAAATTAAATAAGAATAGTGAAGATGTGTAGAAACCTATTGTAGAATATTCATTTCATTGTTGCTAAAATTATTCAATCATATTATCTATTTAATATGAACATAAACTATCAAATTACAATAGTTCTATGAATATGATGAATATACCCTCTTTTATTTTAGTAAAAAAATTATTTTTTACTTAATTATTTGTGGAATTGGATTATTTATAGATGGGATCATGAACTAGAAAATATTATTTAGTAGTGAAAATTTATTTTTTTCTGTTTATGTGGGTGTTCTTGTCAGATGTTTTTCACCAGAGTCACTTCTCTTTAACAAGAGGCAAATTCTATTTTTAATAAAAAATTATAAAAAGGAAGAACAATGATTCACCCCTAGTGGTAACATAGAAACTTATGGATCCTTTCATATTGAATTAAATAAATTTTATTATGTGAATATAAATAATTAATGGGATTCAGTTAAAATAATTTAGTGTAACAAAGTCCTATTTTTCAATGAATTGAATCTTTCAATATATTATTTATTTTTATCTTAAAAAAATTAATTAATCAATATTAATAATAAATTTAATGAAATTTATTAATGATATATTTAAAAAATCAAACTCAATTAATTGTTTTTTACTATATAAGGTTTATCAATTAATTCACTTTTAGTAAAATATATACATTTTTTCTAAAAAAATACGTATCATCTTATAATATTAAAATTATTGTTTATCCCATCTAGAATTTGAATAATGTAAAATGGATTCAATTTTTTTATTCATAATTAAAAAATTATGTACCACGTTCAATTCAATTTGTTTAAAAAAATATTACCAAAGTAAAACAAAATAAGTCACCATAGTAATAGTTAAAATTTGTAAAAAAATGTTAACTTAGGAGGTAAAGTATCAAAATTTTACAAAATATTATATTTGAATTTGTATATGAATGATTTATAAACCTTACCTTATCTTTTTCTCTCTAATAATAAATTTTGGATCCACTTTCCTTAAATTATTCAATTCTCTTTATATTAATAAATTAATAATTACAAAATGATACCCCTCTCAGATATAAACTGGCCCCTTCAATGCCACACTACTCATCAAACAAAAATATTTCTATCATGACCATAATTTATAAAAAAATCCCCAACCCTTATTATGACATCCTATATGTATTTGTCTCCTCAAAAGATCAATCTAAAAAGGCTTCAGGAGTGGTCTGGAGGAGGATATCAAAGGAATATGTAATTGTTTTTACCTATTTCTTTCAAGAATATTAGTTATTCAATATAATCTAAATCTATCTTACTCATACTAATATTTTAACATCATTATAATTTTTATACTAAAATATTTTTATTCTTATGGAATGACAATTATCTACCTCTCTCCTAATCATTATAAAATTGAAATGTGACTTGTGTTATACTCAATTCAATGCCTCCATGGATAACATGTTTCATTTTTCACCACTTCCATGATAAGATGGTATTAAAAGTAGATAAAACTATTAAAAAATATATTTATGTTAAAACTATTTTATAAATCCTTCAACCATGCTCAATATATCAAATTATTTTGACGGGAATTGACTGAATAACCACAAGTGGTTGATGGGGAAAAGATAATACAGTAAATGAATCAAATATGATACTAAATAGATCGTAAAATGAAATATAAATGATTTTTTTTGTAAATAATGTATTTAATAAATTTAATTGTGTTATTCATTAGGTAGAGTCACACACTATGTGAATTGGGATTTAATGAGAGGGTTCTTATCCTAAAAATAAATTCCTTATGACATGGTTCTTATTATGAAACAGTTTTATTTTATATATGTAAATACTCCACTATTGAGTTATTATATATTTAATAATTTTTTTATTCTTGGGTGTTCCATTTTCATTTATGATCAGTATTTTGCTTGTCCATCTATTAATACATTACATAAGTCATATGGGTGGTTGTTAAATTAATTTACATAAATTGAGTTATCATATTTACTCATAAACATTATCTTTACATTTTTTTATTCCTTATTTATTTTTTGATATTTACAAGTCTTCTTCAAATTTCCCCTCCCTTTAATTCATAATTCAATACTATAATTGTCTGTTTGTATACTCAATAGCAACTTTTCATTATGGGATAGAATATTTTTCCTCCATTTCCATATTCCTTATATAATTTCAAAAATTATCTTATCTATACTTCAATGATTTATTAATTTAATTTTATATTGACTTTAAATTAGTTTATCAACTATTAAAAATAATATTTTAACATCTTTTACACGGGTGATTTTATATTTTCATTACCAAAGTGTTAAAAATACTTTACTAATATTTTCCACATGAGTTCCATTTAAAAAAATTTAAAGAATTTTTCTTAATAATATTTAAATTCTTGTTTCCATGGCTTTATAATGAAAATACTATTCCAATTCTTCTATGATTTTTTCATTTTTAAAATAAAGGTTACTGCTTTTAGAGAATAAAAAAATGTATTTAATTACTCTTATGAAAATTTTAATCTTTCACTCAAAATTTCTTATATTTAACTACATTTTTTTTTCAAGGTTTATGTATTTGCATATATTTTAAAATTGATGTTTCCAATGACATTTTTAATCCACTGAAATGGATTTATCGAATTTACTTGATTGTTTTTAGGACAATATTATATATGATTTTATAAACAATTATAGTTTTTTGTCAAATTTCATTTCAAAATATAAAATACCAATTTTTGGGTCATTATTGATTGAAAATATAAAAATAAGGGGTGAATATTCATCATAAAATTTTATATACAAAACTAATTAGGGTATATTAAATACAAGTCTATAGTGAGTGAATTGTTATTTAAATAAATATCATTAAAAATAAAAATAAATATCATAAGGATTTATAGTGGTTCAGAAAAAAATATTATTCTACTCTATAACCACCTTTAATCCTTGAAGATATTGGTATCCACTAATAAAATCAATTTTAAATGTGTGAGAACCTTGTTAGATAGATTACCTTCTAGAAAACCTGGAGGCACAACCTAATCTGTTGAAGGAGGATATCCAAGTCCGTTCACTTGGATTTTGATTGGAAGTCATAGCCCGAACATTTTTTTAGGTGGTGGAAGAACAAAAGGAATAAAAAACTATATTTTGATTGGATGAATCATAAAAAATAATATATGAAATTAAAAATAGAAGGAAAAATGTTACACAAATAAAAACTAATATATGGAAATTAATAGGATTAGAAATGTTGAATTTTTTGAATCCCGATGATTGTTAATCATAGAGAAGGAACATATATTGATGTTTAAGACCTTATGTGATCGTAAAAAGACAACAGGTGAAGCAGAAGTTTTTTATCATTTGAGAAAAGAAATAATGTCAAAGATTTATCACAAGTAATTTATTGAAAATAATATACTCTAGTATTTGTTTTTTATTCCTTGATGATATCTCTCGGATTATTAATATATAAATGCTCTAGGAGTGTGTCCATGAATAATATCTACACAAATCTTGTAAGAGAATAACAATGAAATAATATAATGGTTCACTTTGTTTCTTAAACCTCCGCTTCAAAATAGAGTACAATTGAGATTTATATTTCTTCATTAAATAATAAAATAAAACATTTAATATTTTTAGAAAAACAATTTAAGTAAAAACTGTAACAAATGTATATAAATTTATATTTTTAAAAGAATAATATTATGCAATATAATGGTAGTAAAAACTAGAGTAAAATAGGGAATCACATGAGTTTCAAACTATATTTATATGTTAACATAAAAATATAGTTCCAATAATTTTTTGAACAATCTTTTAGTTATTATTTAAATGGAATATATTAAAATTATTAAATAAAATTATTTATTGAAAAATGATAATGAAATTTTAGAAAAAAAAATTAACTAATGGTGGATTATTGATCTACAAATGAAATAATGAGTGGCGGATTTTTTTTTCTACAACTAAAAACAGAGAGTGGTGGATCAATTTTTCTATGTTAAAAAACAATGTGTGGTGTCTTATTTTTTCTACCACTAAAAACAGACTTTGGTGGAATTCTAATGATGGAAAGTCGTAGAAGATTCTATTGTTTCACATAAATGAAAAAAACAAAAAGGATTAATAAAAACAAAAATAATTATATTCCATTGAACAACCAAAGGCTTCAGAAGAAGAAATAAAAAAAATGTAACAATTTGATGTCCGACATGATTAGATGACATATTTTCAGAGATGTATAATGGTGACTCATGAACAACTATTGGATATTTTCCCATATTGTAAGAAGAAATATGATTGGATGAATTATAATAGAGTAAAATGAGAAACATTATCAACCATCTATATGAAAGAAGAGATGAAAAAATATACTAACAAATAAATAAGAATAAAATTTAAAAAGAATTAAACAATATATACAACATCCAATCATAGAAGGAAGATCTCATGTGGGATGGAAGAGTTTCTATCGAACCACATTAAAAAATTACAACACGTGGATGAAAATGATCCACCATTGATGTCTGATGGTGGGTAAAAACCATCCAACATTTACGTATAATTGTGGATAAAAAATAATCTACTGTTGAAGGGTAATGGTTGATAAAATTATCCACAATTGATATTTAAAGAAGGTATAAATACTTTTTCATTGAAGTGTGATGATATCACTATCGTTGGAACCATTTAACGAGGCTTCTAATCAGTGAAGTTTGTTGAGTTGAGGAGATTAGTGGGAAGTTTGATGATGTATTTGAGCTACTATATGATTGAGGTAAGATTCATAAATAAATTCCAAGAGTAAAAGATGAAAACATTTAATCTAAAAAAAACTCATTTATATTCATCATAGATTTTTTGAAGGTATTTGGTGAACTAGATAACGTCAGACCCCCGAGAAAGATGACCAAAAAATAAAATGATGAAGCATGTGATAAAAAAATATTTTTTAGAATTTAAAACAGATTTAATAGACGAGGTTTAATTGATCTAATAGTTACACATATGTCTATGTTTTCTAAAGATGGATGAATACTAAAACCCAAACCACACCCATATTGATTTGGAGAAGTGGAGTTTGAATTTTTTGTGAATAAATAATGAATATCATTTTTTCAAGGTGGATACCAAGGATTTACACTGGTTATAATTTTCACAGACACAAGACTTCGACCCATCAGGCTACTAGCCCAACACATGAACATAGTGAGCACAATATGTGGGCCTTATACACAGGCCTACACACATTAATCATGCTCTCTACACATAATGTACTCCATCCATCAAGTGGGAAACCATTTTTGGTCCATCCCGTGGGGTTAACCCAGTGGCCCCTCTATGTTGTTGAGGGCTACCGTAGGTGGCTCACAAGGATGGCCCTATTTTTTGTTAACACAAAAAATATTATGCTTATGTAAATAAAAATATAATAACATTAAGTATCAACTTAAAACATTTAAACAATGAATATTAAAACATATAATTAAAATAATAATATTTTAAAACACTTTAATTTTAATAAAAATCACAAGAAATTAATTTATCAAAATAGATAACTATATTAAAATATTAAATATATTAAAAAACTAAAAAACCGAACCTTTTTGTAAATTAAAAATAAAAAAAATTATTAAAATTTAAACAAAAAACTATCACTTTTGATATTTTTAAAAATTTATAATAGAATTTATTCAAAAAATTGGATTCCCTTTTAATCATAAACAAGTAATGTAAAATTAAAAAAGGAGTTTGTTATCTTATGTGTAAATAGTTAGAGATAATATTAACAAAAATGGGAATTAATAAAAGTTTTAATGTTTTTTAATTCTATTTTAAATAGTGTGATATAATTATCATTTGATTAGTGTAGAAAATAATATTAAATTGTCGAAAAAATTTAAAAACATAATAAATTCTTGTTATTACACTAACAGAAACATTAATCTTCTAACTTACCCAATTCAAATTTCATCTTCTCAAATTTAACAAAATCTAACGGTTTTTTAAATATTTCAGGTAGCTATTTTAAATTAGGAATAAATTCTATAAAAATATCACTTTTATTTACATGATCCCCAAGAAAGTGAAATATATCATCTTTGTTTTTGGTTATATAGTGTTGAATATGGTTTTTATAAATTTAAATAGCACTTCAGTTATTACAGTAAATAAGAATTTTAAAAAAAATGATATTGATATTATACAATATTTTTTACCAAATACAATGTGAACAACAACTAGAAGCATCAACATATTAATCCTAAAGTTTAGATAGTTTTAGAGAAATCTATTTCTTTGAGCTCCATAAAATTGATCATTTTCTAAAGAAAAGATTCATAACTTTAGTACTTTTCTGGTCATTTTTGAAACCTCTAAGGTAAAAAATCTAAGTAAGAAAATAAATATAAACAGTTTTCATTATAGTAGAATAGTCTACTATTAATAGTAATGCTGATTTGTATAATTACATATCTAGCAACATTAAGGTCAAATTTTACGGGGTTTGACTGAAACCTATCAAACAAGAAAACTAAAAACATGATGTGTGATCTAGAACAAGTGTGATACAATAGGCTTCTTATCACGCCTAAACACAATATAATATCAATTAATTTACCTGATTATTCAAAGTAGTATTTTGAATTTCTACTCATTTGTTTTTTCATAATTTTCACAGAATGAAGTCTAAATGACTTTATAATCTCTTTATTATACATACCTCAATATAATAAAATATACTCAATCTATTGATTAATATCAAGACGAATTAAAATTTTTTAGTTCTCCCACTAATATGATGTCAAATTAACTCATCATTAACTTAAAAAATCAATATATAGAGAATAGTTTATTGAACCAAATATTATATAATCAACAGATATCATTAAAATTAGTATATCACTTGAAACTTTTTTTATAAACAATATTGGACCAACTTTACCTTTAACAAAATATTTTTTTATGAAAAATTTATTTTAATTTTATAATAAACTCATGATGTTTTCTTAGTACCATATAAGGATTTATTAATGAAAAAAACATGATTTTGAATATTATCATTTTTAAATATATGGGGTTTTTTAAAATATAATTCCTCATAAATAATTTTATTTTAAAAGGAACTTATTTTCATCCATTTGAAATAATTTTATTTTTCAAAAACTGGAAAAATATTATAGAATAGCATGGTTTCCATCCTCGAAATAGAAGAAAAATAGCCCTCAAAGACAATTTCCACTATATGGGAATAACCTTGAGCTAGTATTCATGAATTATTATGAATTATTTTTCTAACTTCACCATGTTTATTAAGATAAATCCCTTTATTTCATATAAAAGGGTAATATTTTGTAAAAAACTAAATCTCATCCATTATTCTTTTTAAATTAGGTAAATTACTCATGCATATATTTAATCCAATTTTAGTCAATTAAATCACTTTTAACATTGATAAGAAAAAAAATTTAACGATAAAAGAACAATTGGAATAGTAAAGTAAAACTTATGTTTTTGTTGAAATTCCAGATTCTAAAATACCAATTACTTTTTAAATGGGGTGATATTTAAGAGTTTTACATTAAATTAGATCACATTGAAAAGAGATATGATCCCACCTCAAAATATTCTCTATCATTATCTTGATCCTTATATCCTACAAATTTAAATCTTATAAAATCATTATTTTCATTGATAGATTTAGAATACTTGTCATTAGAATTATTTTCATTAAACTTAACATACACGTATTCTCCAACAACTAATGTTTTCTTGTTAAAAAATCTATAAGCTTTACTACTATGGGAATATACTAAAAATATTACTTCATTTGATTTATACTTAAAATTTTCTAAATTATAAATAATATTAAAGATAAACACATTACACACAAAGACCTTGAAGAAAAATATTATGTTTAAACCCTTTGAAAACATCATAATTGTTCTTATTTAGGAAACAACTAATTGTAAATATATTCAATACAGGGAATTTTTTATTTATATCTTCCACATAAAAGTATTTAGTAACCTGAAATTCCATTATCATAGAATATGACATTTATTTAATAGATATGTTCTTTATGTCTACCATACCATTCTATTGTAGTGTCCTAGGGGATGATAAATAATGTTTATAACCATTTGATTTAATTATAAATTTAAAAATTCACCACCTATATCACTAAAAATATATATATATATTGTTGAATCATTTATTTTAAATTTTGAGTAAGCTTATTGAAATCACAAAAATTGGATAATATTTTATTTTTATGGGAAAAAAATAAATAAATAAAAATATACTTTAAACATCTGTAATTAAAAATACATAAATTTTACCCTCAAAATTTGTATGTTTTATATGTAAAATTAATTCAATATATATTAATTATGAACATCTAATTGTAGTAGATTTTTCTACAAAATTGAATCTTTATTTGGATTTATTACCTTTTAAATTAAAATGACACATGATATACTTCCATGTTTGAAACTTGGGTAGATTCAGAACCTATTCACTATTTTAAAATTTGTGAAACATTTTGAAATTAGTATTTCCAATCCTCATATGATACAAATTTAATCTTCATCTATAGAATTCAAACACTTATCCTTTTCATTGGTTAGATAAAAAAATTCGATAGTATATATATTTAATTTTCTATTTCCAAAAAATAAAACTAATTTACTTTTCAGAATAATGCATTTATCAATTTCAAATATAAAATTTAATTTTTCACCACAAAACTATGATATAAATATAAGATTATGTTTTAAACCCAATAAATCTAATATTTTTGAAATAGTGATTGTTTAAAAAAATCCTACTTTACTAATACCTTTAATATAACCATTACAGTTGTCTCCAAAATGGACAAGGATGCCATCACATGCATTAAATGATAGAAATTTTAATATATCACGTTTCATGTGACTTGAGAATCCACTGTCTATGTGCCATGATTCATTGATACTTCTAATATATATCTGATTAAATTAAACAATCAAACATATGTTTTTGGTAAACATGCCAATATGGGTCCAACTAGATTAGTAGAACAAAACATAGGAACAAAAATTAATTTTAATAAATTATTTTTGTGTTGATAAGAAGGTAAATACTTAACAAATAATGTTCAAGTATTACCAAAATATTGTGTAAATATCAGTGAACACTCATTGGCATAATTACCTTTCATTCTAAATTTAAAACATTTCACACATTAAAGGATTCCATTTTATCTTTTAAAAAAGTTATTCTCATTTAAGCTTGGAGTAATACTACTTTATCAAAAACCATTATAATTTTGGTTTTGTTTTATTAAAGACGTCATCTTATCATAGTTTTTGTCTTTTATAAAAGTATATAAATCTTATTTAATATCAATAACATCATTTTTTAAATCCAACTTTTCTATTTGAATATTTTTTGAATCTATAAATTCCTTTTCATTGGATTCAAAATCTTTGCTTCTGAGTTTTTTATTTTCTTTCATTAATTTATTATATTCATTTTCAACTTTATAAATATAATAAAAAAAATTAAATATTATATCTTGATCATTATTATTTACAACCATAATGTTTTTAATACATTCATTTTCCTCTTTTATTTTTAGAATATCAAAATTATAATCCTTTTTAGATTTATAATTTTAGAAAATAAATATTTTCATATTATCAAATTCTCTTTTCATTTTCACATTTTCTTTAATAAAATTATTATTTGTTATTTTTAGGTAAGTATACATTTTAGTTATTCGAACTTAGTCATTTTTTTATTTTTTATTTTCCTCAATAATTTTCTTAAAATTGGAATGTACATTATTAAAATAAGATCATGAATCATAAACAATTTCATTTTCATTTCCAAATAAAGAATTATGATCAACATTTTCATGAGTTCTTACCTAAGTAAAGAGTAATTAATTTACATATTAATGAATACCCATTAGGGAAAGAATCATTATCTCTTCTATTTAAACAAAATAAATTTTATTTCTGTATTTTTCTCATCAACTATATATTTGTTCTCTAAGTTATACAATTGTAGAGAGCCTATAAGTTCATCTAAAGTAGACTACTTTAAATTATTAATCCCATTGATGACCACATTCTTTTAATGCCATATTTTTATAAAATCTTTCAATACACTTTCAAGTTGAGTTGTGTTGTCCATGAATTTTTGGAGAGAAATCATACAATTGGATATACATTGGGACCAATGGAATGTCTGGTTTACATATTCTTCATCTCCCATCATGAATTTCTAATATTTTACTCAGAGTATTTATAGGTTGGATCCTTTATGCTTTTTATCCCTATAATGACTCACTTGATGTATCCTTCATATATCTTGGGATTTATTATAAGATGAAAAATGTATATATACACTTATAATTATAAAATAATATAAAATATTTTTCACATTATAATTCAAAAAATATTTTAAAATTTTATTACCTATCTGTGTATCAGGATCCACTTTAAGTAGATCATACGGCTTATCTATGACAGTACAGTACTTCAAACATAGTTGTTTCAAGTATAATTCTATTATGTATTGATAGTTGTCATAGTTACTACCATAAAAGAATGTGGAACTTTATGGAATACATCCATAATTAGAATTGACACCAACAATCATAAAATATAACTTTTCTTTTTTCCCTCAGACTGTTACATCTAGGACAATATTTCGGAATAGAGTTCAAAATAAGCAACAAAAATAATTATAGAGGATAAATTTCCCTTATGTATGGTCCTACCCTCTGATACCAATTATTGTATCATTAGAGATGGAAAATATGATTAGTGGGGGGATGACTAGTCTAGTTAAAATATTTAAGACACAAACAATCTAGGTATATAAAATACACATTTTTAGTGAGTTCAAGGTTATAGAAACAATGTTCTAGATAAATAAAAATAAAACACACAAGGATTTATAGTTTTTCAAATAAAAAATACCCTAGTCCACTCCATAATCTCATATATTCTTCAAGCTGATTATTACACACTAATAACCTCACTTTTAATGGTGTCAGAACCTTATTACAGACACAAAATTTCAAACAACATGGAGGAACAACCCTATATATTACATGTGACCAACCTAGTCTTCTTAGCAGAATTTTTATCAAGAGACACAACCCAAACTTCATTTTAGTTGGTGGAATAACCAGAAGAACGTATGAATTTTTTTGAATAAGAAAATTATAAAACAAAATTGAATAAATTAAAAACACAAGGAAAACATATTACAAGAATAAAAAATAATATTGGGAAATTAAAAAATAATTATAAATGATGAATATGTTGGATCTTTGGGATCATTTATCTCATGGAAGGATAAAATGTCAATGTTAAAATCTTTATGTGGTAACATCTAGAGTATAGAAGTCACAAAAGATCATGAAAAATTTAGAGTTGAAAATTGTCGAAGATGCATCATAAGTAATCTATTCTAAATAATCTATAATATATTTTTTTTTATTCCATGAAGATAGATCCTAGATCATTCAATAAAATATCCTATAAGAGTGTTTGCATTTTCAATATCTTCACATTACTTTTTAGATAATAATAATGAAATTATATGATATTTACCATAGTTTGTAAAAGACTTATTAAAAAACGGATTACAATTGAGATTTATATTTCTTCTTAGGTTATTAAAATAAAACATTTTCTATTTTTTCTTAATAAATTAAAATAAAAGTGATAAAAAATAAAAAAACCAGCATTTACAACAGGATAATATTCTAGAATTTAAATATAGTAAAAACTATAGTAAAATAGTGCATTTTATGAGTTTCATTACTCAATTATATTTACACATAAAAATAATGATATAATTAATTTTTTACACATTATTTGAATTATTATATAAATATAAAATATCAAAAAAATTAAAAACATAATTGTTTAATCAATATTAATTAAAAAATAATAAAAACATTTTAGACACAAAATTTTAACATACGGTGGATTATTGATCTATTGTTCAAAGAGATAGAGTTGTTCTACTTTATCAATCTTTGAAACCAGATATCAGTGGTATGATTTTTATATCACAAAAAATCGAGAGTGGTGGATAATTTTTTCTACCTCTAAATATAGATAGTGGTGGAATTATAATAGTGGAAAAAGACAGTAGATGCTACTGTTTCACTTACAAGTAAAAAGTATAAAGAAAAACCCCAAAAAATATATGCCATCAAAAATCAATGGCTTCAGGGGAGGCAATAAAAAATATTCTACTCTAGTATTTCTAATGGTGGTAGATGTCCTACCATGTGAGATTTCTAATAGTTACTCATTAACCACCGTTAGATATGTTCCAATGGTGGGAAAATATCTAATCATGGAATTCATCCAATAATAAAAAATGAAAAACATTTCCAATCACTAGGATGAAAAAAAGATGAAAAAATCTATTGATAATTAAATAAGAAAACTATTTTAAATAAAATAAAATTATATAATGCACTATATCAAAGAAGTAAGAGCTCATGTGGGATGAATTAGTTTCTACTGAGCCTCTGTATAAAAAAAATAACTACCAATGGATGGAAATGTTCTACTATTGATATATAATGGTGGGTAAAAATAAACAATTATTGATGTTTAATTGTTGATAGAAATGATCCACTATTGAAGTGTAATGGTTTCACCATCACTGAAACCGCCATAGGAGCATAATACCCAGGGAGGCATGTGGAATAAAAGTGATAAGTGGGACCCTTGATGAAGTTGTGAAGATACTTTATACTCAATAGAAAATTCATAATGATATGTGGAGATCTAATGATATAAAAACATGAAGCTTGAAGAAAATCAGTTATATTCAACAAAGTTACTTTGAAGATATTTGGTGAATATTAAAACATCATACAATTGAGGTAGATGACCAAAAAAAAATGAAGAAGCTTGGGATAAAACTAAAATGAAAAGTACATTAAAGCAGATTGAACGGATGAGATTTAATAGATCTCATAGTCCTCTCTCTATCTGAGTTTCTTAAAGAAGAATAAACAGTGAAACTCAAACTATGTCCCACTTCAATTTAGAGAAGTAGAGGATGAGTGGTATATCAAACAAGTTATGATGATCCTCAATTTGATCTGGCTAATAAGGGACATCATTGGTTACACTTTTTACACACATGGGCCTTTAGCCCAATGGGGTACCAAGCCCAACCATGCACCAAAAAAGTGCGCTTTGTGGGTCTTGTACATAGGTCCACATGCATTAATCATGCAATCTATGCAACATGTAATCTAGCCTTCTTCTGGGCTTCCTTAGGTGGGACTTCCCATAGGGTTAACCCAATGGTTCACCTAAGTGGTTCATGGATAGCTTATGTTTCTCAAAACTATAAGCCATTTTTTTCAAAAAAAAATAAAAATAAAAAACATAAGTAAATTAGAATATAATAACATGAAGTATCAATTTAAAACATTTACATAAAAATTATTAAAACAAATAATTTATATAATTAATATTTTAAACACACTTGAATTATAATAATTTTGATTATAAATTAATTTATGAAAACAAATAAGACTAATAAAGTATTAAATCACATTCAAATACTTACATCTAGAACTTTTGGATTTATGATTCAAGCATTATCCTCTAAATTATCTTATGAATTTATATTTCATAAAACACCTTGTTAATAAGAGTTATGTTCTATATAACTATTCAACTCTCTCTTGAAATTATTTTTCTCTTATATGTCTTTATTCCTTTATTTCCTAGATATATTCTATATCACAACCAAAAATAATATTTTTTCCTAGGGCTAAAATAAAAATATACATATTACTATGTACAATTTCATTTTTAATGGTTCCAACTATAAAATCTATTCTACTATATGATAAGAGAAATATTTAAAATTTATATACATGTTATTTCAATACAGGTTATTTTTTATTACCAAGGAATCTTGGTTATGTGTTGTATTATTTATTTCTTCCATAATATGGTGAATGCATTTGAAATAATTAGTAATTTGTGGTGTCCAGAATTAAATATCCTTTCGATGCATCTGTAGGAATTGTGAGACAAACTATAATTGGTATTTATTTTAAACCTTTCTAGTTTATGTATGATGTCTTGGAAAGATGCCTTATTGTTATTTTTATTATGTTCTTCAT
The DNA here is from genome assembly GCA_963277665.1 of Viscum album. NCBI lineage: Eukaryota > Viridiplantae > Streptophyta > Magnoliopsida > Santalales > Viscaceae > Viscum > Viscum album. The sequence continues at coordinate 283,827,610 of OY728165.1, forward strand.
ACATTCCATTACAATGAAATCATTTATTATTTTATACATTATTATTTACATTATTATGTTATCCATGGTTATAATATATTATTGATTTCTCATTTATTTGGAAGTTCTTATTTTATTATCTATTCTAATCATATTATTCGTGCCTTGTTTATTCCATGATAGATTGTGTTATATATTAACCCTTACTGGGAAATTATTGTCACCATTCTTTTCTTCCAATTTTCCCATGTTATTAAGAAGAGTATTAGATAATAAATTTATAGACAAGTTCACATGTTTATAATTATTTGGGAGATGATTAAAAATTATTGTTAAATAACGAGTCCTCCATTTCATAAAAAAAGATCGCATATAATTGTAATGAATTTTGTTTTATCTGGTAAGGGTGTATCTTAACTCATTAGAACATTAAACATAGATGTTCTTGTTTATATAACTGACTCAATATTATTTATAGATGTTTTAATTATGTATGTTTATGTTTGGGTCACTTTGGTTGGTTTCAAAACATGTATGTAACATATATTTTTTTTATCACTAGATCCCAAAGCGAGGGTCTAGGGAGTCATAGTTCAAGTTAATATGCCCACATAGACTAGATATTTACTCATTCTAAGAGAAGATAAGACACAATAGGAATTTTTTTATAGAAGGATACATCCATTGAAATATATCAGAGTATTTAGAAGTCAACGATTGATTATAAATAATAAGGAAAATCTAAGAAAAAACTTCTATATAGAAAATGAAGAAATATTTTTAGGCCACTAATGAAAAAGTAATTCCAAAGAATATTTCAACAAAATGATCAATAAAATTATTAAAATAAATGATGTAAAAGTTCTTGAATATAAACCTAAAGATAATTTTGTAAATTATTTCCCTAACGAAGTGAGTAATGAATTAGAGTAGATAATTTGTGATTCATGAGAATTTCAAAATCTTCAAATTGATGATGATGATTAATTTTAACTTGTATAAGAGAATATCGATTAAGAGATTCAATATATTACTCAAAAAAGAAGTTCTAGAGTTGAGGTTGATCAACACAATATTAATGGATAGAAATGTTCCCAAATATACACCCATAAAATGAAATTAATATAACATTGTTGTCTATTATCATATGTAAATTATACCTCATTAAAATAAAAAGAAATGTAGGAATCATGGGTGAAATACATATATGAAAATTTATACCAAAACAATAAGAAATTGACTTGGAAAATTCTGGATATACATTGAAATTATAATTTAATTTCCAAAAAAATGGGTCTTTAAAAACAATATTGACGAACATGGAATAGTGTTGGGGAATAAAGTGAGACTATTTTTTAAATAACATTCATATATTGAAGGAGTTGATATTAAGGATAAATTAATTCTTATGGAATTAAAGTAATAATTAGTATTCCTTCTGTTAGTAATTTTTAAGGATATTTAATGTGTATAAAATGGATGGTAATATGGTGTTTTTTAATGAAATCATTAAAAAAAGTCTACATAAAACAACCATTAGATTTTTTTAGAACTGATTATTTAATATTTTTCATATTAAAAATATAATTTTTTATCCTAAAGAATGAATCACATTCTTGGTATGCATGGTTGAAAAAATATATAATAAATTTAGAGTTTTAGAGAGGGTTTGATCACAAACACATAGTAAAAGTATTATATTGAATTGAATTTCATGGTTATGGTGTATGTGGGTGATGTTATTTTTTGGTAGAAAATGGTAGAATTTATTTTAATAGATTAAAAAATTGATGTGTTTGGAATTTGAATTACTAATTATTGGAAAATTAACACATATTTTTGGGATGGAAGTATATAAACATCAAGGGACCACATTCATCTCATTGATGAAATATGTTAGACATTTTTTGAATAATACTAGAATAGAAAATTAAAAACTAGTTTTGACATCAATAACAATTGGAATGAAACATGGAAATCTGGGGGGGGGGGATGTGGGAGTAGACATAAAATTATATATAATAATAATTGTAAGTTTATGAAATCATTCAATAACTAGGATCATTTTTATCTATGATATGTTATTAGAATCACAATTTAAGAGTAGTACACATAAAGTTTTTGATACAATAGGATATTAGGTCATATGTAAGGGTTATTCATCACATGGAATGTTGACCATTCCGTAAAGTGACTTTGGATATAATTTATTAGAATTCTAAATTTTTAGATGAACACATATTATAATCAATTCATGATACAATTGATTTAGATTTCAAGGATATATAATATTTGATCATGTCGTGATACAAATCAAACATATTGATTAAGGGAACCATACCAAGGTATGTGGATCATGAAGGAGAAAATGAAGGTTGTGAAAGTTAAGATTTATAATATTTTATAATAAATAAGCTAATTTCATGAAGCAATATATCATACTATGGTGAAAAACAATTTAAAATTTATTAGTGAATGATTTTTTCTATCAAATTGTGATGAATATTAAAAAATCCTGATTATTGAATGAGGAGGATTCTAACATATTTGGTTAATTCTATTTTTCAAGTAGGTTTTTATGTTTTTATAATGACTATAAATTAATAATTTTAATATATGTCATAGAGATTATCATATTAATGATACAATGGTTTGATATAAGGTACATAATGATGTAACTTTAATGGTGAATAAACATTTAATTTCTAAATTACTAGGATAAATTAAAATGAGTTTTAAAGAAGAGAGATAAATTCACACATAAAAATAGTTACAGAATTAATAATATTTGTGATAATAAATAAGATTATATTAATTTTGTATTTAATCAATTATCTATAATTAAATATTTAATTATTATTGTATTAATCTCAATGGAAGATCAATATTTGACATGAGAACTTTTATTCATTTCAATAAAGATATCCAAGTGGATCATAGTGAATCATAGAGAACACCCATAAATATTGGGGTTGTTACTATTTTTTTCCTTTTGAGTTTCACATATATATATTGATATAATAATTTTTATAACCCTCTTGGAATGAAATGGTTAAAAGGGTGGAATATTTTATTCATGTTGGTTGAATGGTGAGCTTATCCTAAAGCTTTTAATCAGAACCTAGTGGAGAGGTGATTAGTTTTATATTAACACATCACAAATATGTTATTGTTTCATATATAATAATTCTGGTGATGTAAGTAAAATATTATTGTTTATTTTTCTTCATTTTTTTACATTTTTTAGTATATGTTTGATCATCATGACACATTGAATTCAAATTTATAAGAATGATAACAATATCTAGTAAACATGAGCTAAGAAGAAAATTTTTAATTCACTCAAATTTACCCTACCATTTTATTGTATATAGTGAGACATCATGTTACCATACAAAATTAACTAACAAGAGAAGACTAACTCATTCAGAATTGAAATACATCCAATAATCAACTATATATAATAAACTTGGCTTATCCAAGCCTACGTGTCACCTTCAAAAACCTCCACGTCACCTACATTTCAATATTCCTTCGGCATTCCGTTGTCCCGCGAAGGCCTTCGCACATACCCCGCTCTACCTCATATCATCCCTCTAGCTTAGGTTTTCTCCCATTCATCGCTACTCTTTGACGCTGAAGCCAGATTCCTCCACTGTCAGTCATCCCTCGACAATCTTCTCTATGGTTCCTGCACCCCTCACTGATTCCCCTCTCCCACCCCCTTCCGGATTATCCCCTCCCGCCCGCACCGCTCCCGCTCACGATTTTCATCGCCTACGACACTTCTAGGTTGATTTCATATCCTCAATTCTCTCCTAACTACAATGCCTCTGATTTGGTCTACATCGTCGAAAATTCATAGCTTCGGTTTTCAATGCCCAGCTTGACTCCTTCATCTTCATACATTTTTCGTTTTTTGGAACCCTAACCCATACAATGGCATCTGAAGTGTCAACCCGCTACCTGCTAGATGATCGACTGATACTAATCTAGATCCACCTCATCAGGCACCTCCGCATCTGGATCCTCCATATCCGGGTCCTCCACATCCTACTCCTTTACCTCGGGTACATCCACGTCAGGCTCCTTCTCCTCGCGAGGGATTCACATTTGAGGGCCGGTGTCGAGCTCTGATTGTCTATTCCGAATGATTTCCTTCAGCATACATATTTTTCAAACAATTTTAAGTCATTCCTTCGATACAACTTCAGTTCGTGATTTGTATCACCTGTATCTATGGTAATTGTGATTTTACATTGTCATAACTTGTATATATAGTTTTTAATCATCATTTCCCCTTATTCTTCATTATTGACACATGGTATGGTTCAGTTTTATTGTCCTACATCGCATGAATGGATTATTCCTAGATGAAATGGGGTATGAATTTGACAAAGCTTGCTCAGAAAAGGGACATATAAGTGAATTTATGTAGACAATATTTTAGCCTGGTGGTTACTCTAGATACATTACGATCCTGCAAACAAGTGCAGGTGTTGTGTTTCGAAGAATTTAAAATCCATAATATCTAGATAAACACTATATCTGAATCTTTTTACATTTTAGACATTGGATTACTATACAAATGCACCTGTACTTCTACTACTTACAACTATACAACATATTGAATTATACTATGAATGAATGTATTTTCCTAGGAACATAAAGTTCTATAAATGCCTTTAAATTCGTGGTAACATTGATTTTATTTACAGTTTATGTTATATTTTTATTCCTATCTATTTTTTATTACAAAAAATTTCTCAAAAATCAGAAAAAATATTTGTTTTTTCAAAATCCATCTCATTTCTGTTGCAGATGTGGAGAATATACAGAGAATGATGCAATATCCATTATTGTGAAGATTTTATGTGTTGTGCACCATGACCTAAAGACATATGGTTTTATTCTTGAAACTTAAAATCTTCTTTTTTATTCAGTTTTATATTTTTGTTATTGTAACTATTGTCTTTGTTGTTTAACAGAACTATCTTTTTCACATCTATAAATGAATAATCTGATATGAAGCTCAATGATTTTGAAATTTTTGAAATTATTAAGCCAGGTATGAATTAATGATCTACCTTGACTTCTTGGATGAGGTATCATTATGTTATAGGATGTTGTATAGATTTGTTTCTCATATATTGGGTGGTCTGTGTTTGGTTTTGCAAAATGTTTCACTTTTCATTTTCAAAAAACACAGGAATGTAGAAACAAAAGATGTTATAAATATTTTTTTATCATTTTTTATTCATTTTCTATTGTTGGATCAAACTGGTTAAAGGTACAAAACATGTATCATAAATCAGAAACATTATTTTTTATTTCAAAATCCATCTCATTTCTGTTGCAGATGTTGAAAATATACAGAGAAAGATGCAAAAGCCATTTTTTAAAGATTTTAAGTGTTGTGCACCGTGACCTAAAGACATAGCTTTTTATTCTTGAAACCCAAACTCTTATTTTTTAATTAGTTTTACGATCCTGCAAACAAGTGCAAGTGTTGTGTTTTGAAGAATTCAAAATTCATAATATCTAGATAAACACTATATCATAATCTTTTCACTTTTTAGACATTGGATTACTATAAAAATGCACCTTTACTTCTATTACCTACAAATATACAACATATTAAATTATACTATGAATGAATGTATTTTCATTGGAATATAAATTTATATAAATGCTTTTAAATTCATGGTAACATTGATTTTATTTATAGATTATGTTATATTTTTGTTCCTATCTATTTTATTATTACAAAACATGTATCAAAAATCAGAAACAATATTTGTTTTTTCAAAATCCATCTCATTTCTCTTGCAGTTGTGGAGAATATTCAGAGAAAGATGCAAAAGCCATTATTGTGAAGATTTTAGGTGTTTTGCACCGTGACCTAAAGCCACAGGTTTTTATTCATGAAACATAAAATCATCATTTTTTATTTAGTTTTATATTTTTTTATTGTAACTATTTTTGTTGTTGTTTAACATAACATTCTTTTTCACATCTATAAATGAAGATGCTGATATGAAGCTCACTGATTTTGACCTTTTTCACATTAATCCAGGTATGAATTAATGATCTGCCTTGACTTCGTGGATGAGGAATAATTATGTTATAGGATGTTATATATTTTTGTTTCTCATATATTGGGTGTGCTGTGTTTGGTTTTGGAAAATGTTTCACTTTTCATTTTCAAAAAACACAAGAAAGTAGAAACAAAAGATGTTATAAATATTTTTATCATATTTTATTCAGTTTTATTGCTAGATCAATCTGGTTATAGGTACAAAACTTGTATCATAAATTAGAACCAGTATATTTTATTTCAAAATCCATCTCATTTCTGTTGCAGATGTGGAAAATATATAGAGAAAGATGAAAAGCCATTGTTTTGAAGATTTTATGTGCTGTGCACCGTGATCTAACGACAGAGGTTTTTATTCTTTAAACCAAAACTCTTATTTTTTAATTATTTTATATTTTTCTTATTGTAACTGTTTTATTTTATGTTTAACATAACTTTCTTTTCATATCAATAAATTAATAAGCTGATATGAAGATCATATCTATGACAACACTTATATTGGTATATGTTTTTTAAATTTTGTATCACTAATATTATCATTATTTAATTATAGTATCCCTCTAATAATAAGTTCTACTTTAAAATCTTTCATTTTATAACTATTATTTTCTAATAATAGATTCTTGATTATGAAAATTATAATTATTGATTGTCTTATCAAATGATTACCAAGATAGTACACACACATTCCAATAATAAAGAAAGTGTCATGAACTGTATTCTTTGAAGAGAATTATTCTTATCCAGAGGTATATATATATATATATATTATTATTTTATTTCCTGTTATTGCATGAATAATATATTTTATGTGTAGTTAATCACCCACATTACTGGTTTATATATTACCTCAACTACATTACTTTATAATTCTCAAAAACATACTTCCAGTTCAAATTTGGGACAAGACTACCCTATACTTATAGAAATGAACAAATATCGGACCCCTATCCATTACCAAGGTTGTTTTTTTAATTTATTTTATTTAAATTCCAAACTTAAACAATTATTATTTATTATTATTCCTGTATCCATAACAGACTCAAAAACCCACATTCCTTTACTATTATTTAAATATATTTTTTAATTAGATATATGTTCTCTTAGATTTTCAATAAGAGTGTTTAAAATGGATGTTAAAATTTTAAAATGTCACAATCTGTTACCATTTTTTCTGAAGAATTTTTCTTCCATTACATATATAATGAGTAAAACAATTATATCAGATAATGATTTTATAGTTTTACATCATAAATTTTAGCACCTATTTAGATTTAACATGATTATATTTGTATAACGTATATCAATTTTATTTTCTACAAATTTTTAATTAGAATGGATTTAGTTTCATATGTCTTAGAGATGGAGTCTAATGTGGTGTCATACTCCGAGCACATGATAATTAGGAAAAACATTAACATTATAATCACTTATTTCACAATATTCATTTTATTGATATTTTTGTTTGTCTCTACGAGTCAGTTGGATTCACTGAAAAAGGAAATCAGGTATGGTGGTTATTCTATGATTTGTAAACATTATTATATTCATCTTCGATTCATTCATAATTTGTTGTTGAATGACAAAGAAATGATTCCTCTCATTGCATAACCATGCTCGACTAGCATTGTCACTGGGTTCTTCACATGCTTGGCCTCATCACTGCAGATCACCTATTAGTCAAATGCAATGATTTTTTAAATGTTTGCAGCACCAATATAGGAAGGTAAATTTTGGTTTTTGGATTCTTCATGCACCTATTTGTTTGAATATTCTATATAGACTTTTTTTTATACAAAAAATGATAATCAAGAAAAACATTAACATTATAATCCATTATATCATAATATTCATTTTATTGATATTTTTGTTTGTCTCTACGAGTCAGCTGGCTTCATTGCAAAATAAAATCAGGTATGGTGTTTATTCAATGATTTATTAAATTATTATATTCCTCTTCGATTCATTCATAATTTGTCATTGAATTACAAAGAAATTTTTCCTCTCATTTCATAACCATGATTGACTAGCATTATCACTGGTTTCTCCACATGCTTGGCCTCATCACTGCAGATCACCCATTAGACAAATGCATTGATTATTTAAATGTTAGCAGCACCAATATAGGAAGGTAAATTTTCATTTTTGGATTCTTCATGCACCTATTTGTTTTCATATTATATATGCACTTATTTTTTATACAGCACATAATAATCAAAAAAAGCATTAACATTATAAGCCATTATTTCACAATATTCATTTTATTGATATTTTTTTTGTCTCTATGAGTCAGTTAGCTTCACTGAAAAAGGAAATCAGGTATGGTGTTTATTCAATTATTTATAAACATTATTATATTCCTCTTCGATTCATTCATAATTTTTCATTGAATTATAAGAAATGTTTCCTCTCATTGCATAACCATGCTCAACTAGCATTGTTACTGGGTTCTTCACATGCTTGGCGTCATCACTACAGATCACCCTTTAGACAAATGCATTGATTATGTAAATGTTAGCAGCACCAATATAGGAAGGTAAATTTTGGTTTTTGGATTCTTCATGCACCTATTTGTTTGCATATTCTATATGAAGTTATTTTTTATACAACACACAATAATAAGGAAAACATTAACATTATAAGCCCTTATTTCACAATATTCATTTTATTGATATTTCTATTTGTCTCTACGAGTCAGATGGCTTCACTGAAAAAGGAATTCAGGTATGGTGTTTATTCAATGATTTATAAACATTATTATATTCCTCTTCGATTCATTCATAATTTGTTGTTGAATGAAAAAGAAATGTTTCCTCTCATTACATAACCATGCTCGACTAGAATTGTCACTGGGTTCTTCACATGCTTGGCCTCATCACTACATATCACCCACTAGACAAATGCATTGATTATGTAAATGATAACAGCACCATTATAGGAAGGTAAATTTTGGTTTTTGGATTCTTCATGTACCTATTTATTTTCCTATTTTATATGCACTTATTTTTTATACATCAAATGATAATAAGGAAAAAAATTAACATTATAAGCCCTTATTTCACAATATTCATTTTATTGATATTTCTGTTTGTTTCAATTAGTCAGGTGGATTCACTGAAAAAGGAAATCAGGTATGGTGTTTATTCAATGATTTATAAGAATTATTATATTCCTCTTCGATTCATTTCTAATATGTTGTTGAATGAAAAAAGAAATGTTTCCTCTCATTTCATAACCATGATCGACTAGCATTGTCACTGGGTTCTTCACATGCTTGGCCTCATCACTACAGATCACCCATTAGACAAATGCATTGATTATGTAAATGTTAGCAGCACCATTATAGGAAGGTAATTTTTTTTTGATTCTTCATGCACCTATTTGTTTGCATAATCTAAATGAACTTATTTTTTATACAGCACATGATAATAAGGAAAAACATTAACTTTATAAGCCCTTATTTCACAATATTCATTTTACTGATATTTCTGTTTGTCTCTACGAGTCAGCTGGATTCACTGAAAAAGGAAATCAGGTATGGTGTTTATTCAATGATTTATAAACATTATTATATTCCTCTTCGATTCATTCATAATTTGTTGTTTAATGAAAAAGAAATGTTTCCTCTCAGTGGATAACCATGCTCGACTAGCATTGTCACTGGGTTCTTCACATGCTTGGCCTCATCACTGAAGATCACCCATTAGACAAATGCATTGATTATGTAAATTTTAGCAGCACCAATATAGGAAGGTAAATTTTGGTTTTTGGATTCTTCATGCACCTATTTTTTTTCATAATCTATATGCACTTATTTTTTATACAGCATTTAATTTATATAGAATTCTAATATTGATTATAATGCTATATAAAATGGGTTCACTGTTCCTGTCTTCATGTATCTATGTATGCTTTTTCCAAAACCTTTTATACCATTAACTGATGATTTAATCTCTATCTATTCAATGATGTCCACTATACTTTAACCATCAATTCACTTTTGTGATTCCATGGGTGTTGAAGTGCATGGCTTAATGCTTTTGGAAATAGAAGGTGTCTTCGTTTTTCCACCAGAATGCCTGAGCTTGCCCCTCAAAATATATGGACACAATATTGAACTGGATTGCATATCCACTAGAATGTCTTAACTGCCCCTTATAAAGGTACCTACTATTTTTAGGTTCTTCAGTAACCTGGAATATGCATCCAATTTGCAGTTTCCAAATAACACTTTCAAGAAGTGGAAAAATACTTCTCACCGTGAAGAATTCATTACTCCATCATTCCTACAGCCTCCTAGATCGATCAGGGTATGTGATAAAGTCCTTTATACTATCTAATATGTTAATATCTCATCTTTCATTTTCATGGACCTGATTTTCTGTCATTTCTCATTACAGGGGATTGGTGCATGCTTTCAAATAACTAGGGATTACCATGAGAACTATGACGATTGTTCTGATAAGACACTATATGGTTGGTATGGAGTGAATCAGAGGCAACTATAGAGGTCTCAATATCAATAGTTTATTCTTTTATTGATTAGAATCTATATTAAGGATTAGGTGAAGCCAAAATATTACATTTATGGAATAGTTGTAGATTAAAATTGGGAACATCTTCTACTTGCTGGAAACTTTCTCCACGTCTAAACATCACAACATCTCTATTTATGGGGAACAATTTTTTCTTTATGTATTATAATTATTCCTCAGCACATCTCATATTTTTTATTAGAACAACTCTTCTTTAATTAAATTATCTTCTACTATGTGTTTCATAGTATGAAATATTGTTTTTCTAAATACAGTTTATATTGAAGTGAGGTTTCCTTCCTTGACTATTCCAAAGTGTTTCACATTAAAATTAATGTATTTTATTTGAAGTATTATAATGATTTCTTCTTAATAGAGTCACTTATAATTCAATATTATTCACCACTTATTTGTGAGTAAAATACATTAAATGTTACTGTTTACTCACAACTATTACAAATAGTACACTCTTAGTAATAATAATAATAATAATTACATATCACCGTGCGTACGCACGAGCGAGTACTAGTTCAATATAAATGAATTTAATATGATAAATGTTTTAGAAATTGATTAATAATATTGATTTTTTCTAGTAATAAATGAAGATTTTGTTTAAATCGACAAGGAAATGAAAAATTATCACCTTGATAAAGTTCATATTATGAGGTAATATGTTGATGAATTTAAATAATCATTTACATGACTTATCTTAAATTATGAGTTAATATTTAAAATATAACTTCTAACTTGTTTTATTAATCTTTCAAATATACTCTATAGAATAGCCCCAAAAAAATAGAGGAATTAAGAAAAAAATTTCTAAAAACATTTGTAAAAGGGATATTTATTACTCGGTGTATCTCCATCATGTGAACTAATAATATTTATAAAAACTTAAATTAAATTAATATATATTTTTATCAAAAGTAAAGATCTTGAATGGAATTTTAGGATAGTGTTAACCACACCAGAGAGAGAAATTATATTAAAAATTAAGAAAATGTAAAATATAGTTGTATAATGTAAAATTTTAGTGTAATATAATAAAAAATAAGATATATAAATATATATATATATAATGATATTTTAATAAATTGGTGATTAAGAAATTACCCATGTTTATATTAGTGATGAATATCCATATTTTTATTGGATTAGTTGGTTATTTTCAACACATTGTGATAAATCACACCTAATTTTTTACCCAATGAACAAAATAATATAAAAGGAAGTTTACTTTTACCAGATCGAATAACATAAAATTATATTCAATGATTAAAATAAGAGTCCTATAAATTTACTTTTACTCAAAAAACCCATATGTGAATATGTTTTTTAATATAAAGTGATGTTTTGATAATGGATTTGAGATTTTATCTAATTAAAAATGATAAATTTATTTAATACAACTCATTTTAGATTAACATAAATGAAAATTGTTCCCTATACTTAATCTAGATTTAGCATAAGTATTAATTTTAATTAAGATTTGATGGTAATAGATATGTATGATATATATATATATATTAATTATTAAAGGTTTAAGTATATATTTAAATAAAAAGAGTTGAAGGTTCACCTATTATGAGGGATGTAGTTTATATAAGATTTTAATTTCTCACTACATTACTATCATAAGACGGAAAACAAGGTTGCAGATGCACTTACAAAAAAATATCATATTAAATTATCTCTATTGAGGATTTAAGGAGTCAAATATTAATGGATATAAAAGTAATATATATGAAAATTATATTATTTTTTGTAGGAAAATTCCTTCCTTTTTCAAATCATTATTCAAAGATCCATCATAGAGAATATTAAGGTCGAATTGAAGTACGATTCGGATCTGAAAGTAATTATTGAATTAATAAAAAACTAAAAGAACCATGAATTCATTATCAATAAATATGGAGTTTAAATATTTAGTTAATTATTATGTGTGACATTGAAACATATATAAATAATGTTATATTGAATGATTCACATAAATCTTATTTTTCCATTAAATAAGTAATAAATAAAATAAATAAAATATTTGGAATAAATTTTTTATGGGATAATATAACAAATGAAATTTCAAAATATATATGAAGGTACTTAGTATGAAGAAATGTGGAATATGGAAATTATAATTTTATTGGTATGATATAAACATTACCAATAAAAAATAGAAATAAAAAAATATCCAAATTTTAATTTTCATGGGTCATCCATGTAACTAAAAAGGAAAAAATGTCACTTGTGTTGTTGTTAGTCAAAATAAAAATTTATCTTGGGTCCGTATTAATTGAAAATATTTCTTTATTTATCATATTTAAAGTATAAATGGGACACAACTTTTAATTATATGTGATTGTGATATTAGTTTCACAATAAAATTATAGAAGTGTATTTTATGAGAATTAAACACTCAGTTGGTCTTTAGTGAATGTCATAATCCACAAAATGATATCCACTTTGGGATGATCATTCCTACATTTCAAGGAAAAATTAAACAAATAATGATTTATTTCATTGGATGATAGTATCGACATACTCCACTATTCAAGATCCACTATAACAATAACATTCCCTCATCATTAAAATGTAACAATATAAAGTACTTCATGTTATGATATTTTGAATTATAATGTTTTATAATGACGATCAAGAAAAAAAATATTATAAGCCTAGAAAATGAACAAAACATGATAAATAATTACTTTTATTTTTTAAAAAAAATTCCTATAATAATATTATGAGAATAATTAAAAGTAAAATGGTAATCCATTAGAATTTTTATCCCATGAAAATTATAAATTACATGGGAATTATAAAATATTAATTTTCACTTCCACTGACTTTGTATTAATTTTATAGTGTCTTCCTTGTATATCTATTAAATAGGTACATTTTACATCCCTCATATATACTAATTGTTATGTTATTTTAACAAAATCATTAATTAAATTATGAAAAAAATTAGATGAATATATTTTATTTTTTAGATACATTTCTATTGAAGAAGAAAAATCTCCATTTTAAAACATTATGGAGAAATATAAAGTATAACAATGATAAATGAGAGCATAATTAATTAATTAAACATAATTACCCCTACTTGTTATTATCTTTAGGTTAAAAATAAAAAAAAGTTTGGGGAAACTTTTAAATTTAGAAGTAATATAAAAATGATGTTTTATTCTTGATCTATTTAAAAAATTATGACTCTAAATAATATTATTTATAGTAATGAAACACTATAGTCAAAATATATAAAGACACCAAGATGTTGGTTGACATTTAAAAAATTATAGATCAATGAAATTTAGTGAACATAATTAGACAAAATAAAAATGTAAATAAACAAAAATAAAAATTAAGGCTTTGAGTTTTCAATTTCTCTTAAAATAACCTATCATAAAAAAACTAAAAATGAATTATTTAATAAGTAAAGAATAATATTCAAAAGGTGATTATCATTTTAGAAAATCAGATAAAACTAATTGAATAATGGGGTTGAACAATTTATGTGGTATAAATATTTATACAAGAAGAAATTTTATCAATATTTAAAATTTTAAATAACTGAAATGAAATATAATAGTATAATTTTCCTAAAATGTTTTTACATTAATTTTTCTAACCCTCTTAATTTTATGATCAATTTAAATATTTTATTTATGTATTTAAATATTTATTTTTTATAAAATATTTTTTCATTTTATAAATTCTAATAATGAAATTATATAAGGGTCAAAGTAAGAATTTTGTAGTGAATAATAAAATGAAGTAATGAATAGTGAAATACATTTTAAATATGTTATTTTTTAAGAGTAATTTATAATAAAAATTGAGCTGAAAAATTTTATATAAATACTTATATTACTCAATCTAGTTTTTGATCATTATAAAGTTTCTATTGAATTGAAAAATTCATCACATTTGATAATCCTAAACCAAAAAATTATTGGTTATATATTCTTTTATTCAAAACATAAATGCTACTTCTCTTATATATAACCCTTACACCATCATTTATACATTATATTAGAAATTCATTAAATTAATTATTCAAAAATAAATTCTACATATACTATTATACACATTGGGTATGTTCTAGTCTCATAAAAACATAAATATTCATCGAATAAATCACCTAGAAAAAGAAAAATATCAAAGAAGGGTTAATTTAAATTTATTCAAACACTTTTTTTCATATTATTATAACAATATTTATAGAGTTATTTAACCATTATAATAACATGAAATAAATTATAAAATTATTCAATAGTTTTATTACAAATATAAAGGTTTTGTTGTTCATATTCATTTCAGTATTCATTCTCTGGTTAGTCAATCACATACATAAAAAAAATTATTCTGTATATATAACAATTTCATGGAATAATATAATTTTTTAATTTATGTTTTCATATAATAATAATTATGAATTTATTTTATGATTATTTTTATATAATAGAAAAAAAAATATAAAAAATTATGAAATTTACTCTTTATAGATAATTAAATATTCAAAAAATATCATTCCATGAAATTAATATTTTGTGAATTTAAAATTTTCCTTTGAGACAATAACCATGAAATATCAAATATTCCAGGTTTTTATTTTCATGTTACCATAGAAATTATCATGTTTGATAATGTGTTAAAAAATAAAACAGATTGATATATTTCTTATTGAGAACACATTAGAACCATAAAAACAAAAACAAATAATCAATAATTTATTGACTTAATGTAATAGAAATTAATAAAAATTAATAATAATAAATTTAATAAATATAGATAAGGTTCTTAGAAAAGAAATTTGTAATATTTATTTCATATTATATTAATCTAGAGGTTCTCCAAAATAATTTTTCACAAAAGGTTCGTAAAATAATTCATATAATCAAATAAATTAATTATTTATATTCTTTATTTACAAATAATCACTCATTATATTAATATATTATTTATATTCCACTCCATGAACTATTATACTATTTATCCATCTTCCTTTTTTGAACATTCATAATTGTTACCATTTTTCTTGGAATGATACTCTTAACATTCCACATGCTATGGTTAAATATTTTTCTCTTATCATTGATTGAACATGATATGATTTAATGATTAATGATGATTTTTACTCCATTATTTGATAAACACACATTTATATATATATATATATATATATATATATTATAATGTAATTAGGTCAACCATAACTATGTGTGCCTCTAATAAGGTGTCCATCGTTATATCTAAAGGGATGTTATGTATATTGTATAGAATGTGTTCCTGACACACTATGTTCTTAAATATTTTTAGTGATACTTAAAATTTTATACTTTCTCACATGTTTTAAGTTTGTTTGAAATTCATATATCATTTTTTAATGATATTCTTCATGTTTGTTTTATTTAAATTCCCTTTTATTGTACCTTGTGATCTCTATATATAGCTCCATGATATTTATTTACATGGTTTATTTAAAGAATCCCTATATTGAGTTGTTAACTCACTATTTCATTTGATATAAGTCTTTAGAGGTTCATATTTAATATGGTGAGTATAAAAAATATAGGAATATTACTTTGATTAATGAAAATAATTATTTTTGTATGATAATCAAATACGAAATATGAATCACATTTTTAATAAAAATCTAAAAATTTGGGTTCTATAGTGTGAATTTTCATACTAATTATTATCAATTTTCTTAGTAAAAGTGTTAAATTATGTATGAGAGTTATTTTTTATTTTGGTTATGCTTATAAGAAATCTATGAAATTAATATTTAATTTAAGACTATGAACAACCAACCATATGAGTAGGTGAACATTTTTGTGTCTCTATATGAGGATTTTTGATATTTAAATCACATGTATCAAAATTTGTAGGAACATTATCACATTGATGATTATTATGATAGTTTTAATTTCTTTTTTACATATATTTTCATACTTTTGGTACACAGTAAAAGAAGAAATATTTGTATTACCAACATAAAACAAATAGATATCCAATTTATATTTGAACTTCATCCCTACTAGAGGCCCATTATTATATAATATGTGATTACATTTTTATATATGATCACTATATATAATTTGATGAATCCCATCCTTTTATATTTTATTGATATTATTTTAACCTCTAAATAAGAACAATTTAACCTAAAACTTTATTAAAATTGAAAAATATATGTTATTTGACATGTAAAATATTAATCGTGGTGTACAATTATGTCATGACCCATCCCCCGAGGCCCGTATCGTGACTACCCCAAGCCCGCCTTCCATAAACCAGGGTCTGGAGACTAGAACCAAAGGCATATTTCCCTATATCTGTGAAGGCATTGCCTTTATAAAACGTGAACACACAACCCGAGTACAAGTGGAAGAAAACACTAAGCAAAACTGTATACAGAAGAAGTACTGGAAAGTAAAAGGGGCCAAAATACAAGCCCAAATGTAAATTACAAATACAACTGAAAGCAAGTACAACTAAAAAAGGACAAATAGTTGGATGGTGAAAGCAGCACCTGAATCGTCCTCCAGGGTTCCTACCTAAAGGGTACGTACAGATGGCCTCCTCAGCACTCCATGACTGTCAGACTCCACCGTGTACCGATACGACGTAATGTCCTCCTCCTGGTACCATCCAGTCCTGGTGCTCTCGGTCTCCGTCAGCACTGTCTGTCTTCTACATCCAACACAACAAGGTGCGGGCATAGCCCCTGCATGGGTGAGTATAATGATACTCAGTAGGGACCCTAAGACCCTCAAGGTCTCACAAAATCTGACAAGGATAAACCACAACGTATGATTTCAATAGATAAACATTACTTAGGCATATGCCCATACATATACCTAAGTTATCATGTAACTCATCTAAATCATGGGGAAAACACAAAGGTCATTGACTCAGCTCAAACCAGGATTTTTCATTAGAGAAACCATGACTGCTGGAGAACTCTTCCTCTGTCGAGTACAGTGGTCCTATCGTGAGTCCAAGGTGCTACTCACAAACCTTAGACTGCCGAGGTACTCCTCCTGTCGAGTACCGCGGGTCTGCCGCCTCACATAGTAGTGCTCCCCACCATGGGTCTGCCGCCTCACACAATAGAGCTCCTCCACCATTGCTCTGCCACCTCACACAGTAGTGCTCCCCACTGGGCTAGTAAAGTCACTCCGAAACGAATCAGACAAGTAGTAATCATGTCTCCGCCAGCTATTAGGTCTCCGTACTCTGTTTGCTTGTCTCCGAGAGGGTCTGATCCACGATCTACAAGCCGATACTCCAAGTTCTACGAATTCCCAAGAAAAATTATCTCAAAGGTCCTCCACATAAAAGGGGTCTCAACGTGACAGACGGAGCGTCAATCGGACGCCCAGTCTGTGAGTTATTAGCATTTTTGTCCCAGGGGCCCAGTTGGTTTCGTGTATGAACCAACCCGACCGTATCTCAAATATACCTCAAACTCCCATGGGGTAATTAGGGAGGGACAGTTTCTCATGAGATTACCATTGCTGTTGACGGGTTGTCAAACGGACGTCCAATGCCAAAGATATGGCCCAAGAAGGAAAATGGGTCAGTAATGGGCCCGGGTCTGGTCCAACCCGGTCGGACCGACTCGGCCCAACCCAGACTGGGCCGACCCAATCTGGGACGACCCAGTGAGACTCACAGGGTCTGACCCGGCCCATTGGGTGGGTAAGAATGCAATGTTTTGACCCGGTCTGCTGGGCCCGGCCGAGCGGACCGCGATGGCGGTCCCACCCGATTGTCGCCACGTAGGCGGCTCGGGATCTTGGCCTGAGAGACTGGGCCGGTTCAGCCAGGGACACAGTCAGGGCGCCGCGGGTTGACTTTGCAGTCCAGGGGGTGGGAGGCCAGCGGGAAGGCCGCGCGGGGCGCGGGTGGGCCAGCTGGTCACCGACAGGCTGCGGGTGCACCGAGTAGGGCGCCGGTGCCCCGGGCAAAGCGCGAGTGTGGTAGGCAGGGTCTCGGGACACCTGGCAGGGTGCCCAAGCACGGGGAAAGACACGACATGGGTGCCGGGAAGTTCGCGGGGGCACCGGGTGCGGCACGAGATTCCAGACAGTGTGCAAGGGCACCGATCAGAGGCACGGGCAGAGGCGCGGGGCGCCGGGAGCGCGCCGATAGGGGCACGGGGCACAAGGATAGCTTCGGCAGCAGCGCGGGGTGTCAGGAGTGTGCCAGGAGCGGCATAAGGCACCAGGAGTGCGCCGAAAAAGGAATGGGGCGTCGGGAGCATGCCAACAGCGGCGCCGGGCGCCGAGCAGCACGCCGACAGGGCCCAGAGCACCGGGTAGCGCACAAAGCGGGGTGTCGGGAGTGCGCCGGCAGGGGCGCAGGGCGCTAGGCAGCGTGCAAGGGCATCGGGCCGTGGTGCGGGGCGCAGTGGTGCACGGGCAGGTGATGCGGGGCATGGCAGCGCGCAGGTAGGTGGGGAGCACGATAGTGCATGAGGGCCTTGGGTAGCGCGGTCTATGTTCGCCGTCTTCTTCGCCATCACCTCAGTGCCATGATGTTGTAGAATCATCACAAAAAGAACAACGGAGGGGTCAAGACATGTTGGTTTGGCCCGCACCCTCTGCTTTTAGAGTGGTAGCATTCGGTTCACATGAATGATGATCAACCACTATAATACATCACCTTGTATCAATCTTCATTCAATACTGAGAAGAAGTAAAGAGAAGCATCATCATGCAATAACCCCTACCTTCTTTGGTGTTAGTAGACGAAGTCGAAGGGAAAAGGCGGGCATTGATTCATCGTCTGCCATGTTTGTCACATACTCCCAACTTAAGCTTGAACATCAGAAAGCGTCTGGGGTAGAAGACCGAGGAAGAAGTGTCGTATCGTTCTTCGCATTCTTCATTGGCAGGAAGAAGCATTCTTCATTGGAGAGATATTTCTCCGAGTTCTTCCAAGCTCCACCAAGAAGAAAGTGCCAACCCAAAATAAAATAATAGACTAACTATTATTTTAATGGTTTGACATGCATTCAAAAAAATTTTAATTAAAATAATAAATTCCCAGAATTAATAGTGGAGAGTTCTCAAAATAAATGGAGAGAGAAAAGGTGAGGAGGCTCCCTAATTAATTGGGAGTTCCATGGGGTTTATTGGGGTTAGAGAAGTTAAAGAGCTCGGGTGGGACCCACCTAAATAAAATCCTCCCAAGGGAGGTTATGTGTGGGTGGGCCCTACCACCATAACCTTTCATGGGAGGTTATGGTGTGTTGGCCCCCACATCCAACCTCCCCTTGGAGATTTTAACCACCTCAAATAAATATAAGCCACAAACTTATTTTTATTTAACTTTATTAAAGAACCCCAAAAACTATCTTCCACTCTCGATAAAACGCAACTACGGTGAATGTCTCACTAAGTAATCACTGACGCTGCGAGATCAATGGTGCCCTTAGATTTCAATTCTGAGCATCGGTTCAAAAGATATAAAATCTCGAACATACATTTACTGAACGTACCCGAACAAAAGTTCGGAAAATTATTATCAGCCACCCTCAACTCGCGCCGGTTGAGGTTAGGCTCTGCCTAGGTGAAACACGGCTCAAATAACTCAATTGTACTCTCGTATTTTTAATCCGAATCACCATTTATATGTTATGAATTTTATAATAAAATAATTGTCACTTAATTATTTTATTCGCTGAAAAAATCTAACTTTTTCTAGTGGCTCACGCTGGACAAAGTTAGTATCTTCATAAATAAAGCATGCTCTCATGAGTTCAGCGGTGGTCTCAGATTTTTAATCTGATCTACTGTTTGTGAGATATAATCATTTACTTTATTTACGGTTAAGCCATTTTGGGATTTCTCACAGGAGGCCCACACCAACTAAACTTAAGTCACACCTAGGGTAAACCTTCCATCATGAGCGCAAAAATGCCCCCGTATTTCTGATCTGAGTAACCATTCAAGAGTTATTTACCTTTTTCAAGAAAATTTCTCACGCGCGTTAATTTAAGATTAACAAAATTTTGACAAATCATTCTGGGCACTCCGGGCCTCAAAATTAGGCTTCATCAGATATTGCGGACTCATAAAATTCGAAAAAAACTAATAAAAAATATTCCTTGAAATTTCTGGGTCTTTACAAATTATAAAATGAGATTTCTAATTGAATATTTTAAAGTTATGTATTCATATATTCATAAATTATATTAATATAACTTTTGAAAAAAAATTCTACTTCTAAACACCATTATAAAGTCAAACTTATGGAAAACCCATGATCAATTTGAAAAAATTAAATTAATTATTCAAAAACACCATATACATAATTTCATCTCTTAAAAGTGATAATATATAATATAGTGTATATAATTTCTTATATATAATAGTTTACTAAAAAAATCCATTCATAATAACATGAATGTTTCTTAATTATAAATTGTGTTAGTTTTTTTAAAAAAAATATATATTATATTTTGTTGTTGGTTTCATAAAAATAAAATCATATATATCTCAATTAAATTTATCATATATAACCACTTAAAAAAAATTACATATATATTTATGTATGTATGTATTAATTCAAACGATAATTTATTTAATTATCTTTATAAATTTTAAATTTAAATTAATTTTTATATTCTACCTTCCAAATTTCTCTCTTAAAACACTAGTCACCTCTCATTTATGATTCAATATGTGACATTAATGAAACCAAATAAAGATATATAAATTTACCTAATACATATATATATTATACATTATAAAATTTATTCTTATATTACTTCAACCTTGGATTTATCCAATCAGTTTCTCTTAATTTTAATTTTTCTTTGAAAAATTTTCACTTCATGTTATTATTTGAGGTTTCTATTTGTATATGAGTATGTTTTCATTAATCAAACTTATATTTTGTATTTTTTATGTTTTAAATAATATTTTATATTGGAGTGAGATAAATTATGACTCATTTTCACCTATGGGTAAAATTAATTCTAAAACTAATGAAAAATAAGGATTCATTAGAGAAAATAAGAAAAAATTACCTAGAATACTTCCTCTATTATTCTTTTTCTCAATACAAATATTAAATAAAATATATAATATTTTAATTAAAATTTTCAATATGTATTAGATAATGATTCAGTGATGAATAATATATGATGTTTTTTTATATACCATCATATATTATGCAAATAAGGAAATACAAAAAAGAAAAATATATGACAATTTTTATAATGAACCATCGTATATTAACATGAAAGATTATTTAAAATAGATTAACATCACATAGTTTTTATCATGTGAAAATAATCAAATTTTATTGAACCATCCATTATAGAACCCCTTCTTTACCTATAGACAATATGAGTGTGATTCTCTAATCCCATCTCCAATATTTCATAGGTTGGTGACTAGCATTGAGGGTATAAAACACTAATCTGTGAGGAATTTCACTAATAAGTCCCTAGATCCTAGAGGATATCCATAAATAAACTATATATAATATAATGAAAAATTATAAATATTTTCTATGATATCATACATAATTATAGGTATCTAAAATTAAAACACAAAAATCAAGACTTATGAAAGATACTCCAAAAACCGATAATAAATTTTATGAGGTTGTAAGGTCTAGGTTAATTATAAGGTACCTAATGAAAATAAATATAAATAATATATATATATATAAGGGGTGACCATACAAGTATATTCAATAAGATATTTCCAAAAACATATTATACATATGTGGAAGAAGCACACTAAATCCTCTGTGGATAAATAGTGAATCAAACTATTTACCTATACTAGGCCATCTACCACACAACCTCCTTAATGACCACTTGAAAAATACACATATAAGAATAAAAATAATAATCATAAATTATAGATGGAAATTCACCCTATATAAACATCTCCATAGAATTAGCCACCCACATTACCTAAAATCATAAGTTTAAGGTGAGTGGAATTAATAGGATATACTCAACACTGAGGGGGGGGGGGGTGAATTAGTGTATGTGAATTTTAAACCCCTTTAATATGTTTATCCCTTTTTCTTTTTATCTATTCCATTGGATATAGTGATTTTATATCAGTTTTCTTCTTCTCTCCTTCAACTTTAAATGCCTCATATCTTAAAAAAACCCACATAAGAGACACAGTAATTTATATTGTTCACCTTTCAAACAAATGGTTAATCCTTGATGTGAACTTGTAAACACCTATATAGACCAAAATATATCCTAAATATATATTCCCTATTTTGATATGAATATTAATTACTTTTCATAGATATATTCCCAAGGATTATATTGGTTTATTTTATTTAGTGACAAGGTACATAATCTTCTTATTTAGTGAAATATCTTCAAAATCTACCATAAATATCCCCCCTTCTTTACTCTTAAGAAACATACCACAATTAATATCGTTCTTCATAAGATGGTAATAAAAAATAAGAAAGGTTGAGATCAGTTTCTCAATAAGGGTTGTCATGGGAAATATATAATCATAACATATGCATAATGGTGTGAGAACATGAGTATAAAATATAAAACCCATACGAAGTATATCGAAGTTCAAAATATTGTTTCATGGAGTAATTATTTAAAGTTAATAATTAATGGGTCATAATAGAATAAAATAAAAAGGGCCCTGAGAATATAAACTCAGAATAATACATAGATTTGTGGCATAAGAGAAAGCTTATAACCTTGTTAACATGTATGATTAGAAATAGGTTCACTCTTTATGTTAATGACATGACATTAATCAATATAATAAACTTATGGACACTCAACTAGTAATGGTCATAACCATATGAACATGAAATTTAGGCCTACAAATAACATTATAAACATGTTATCATGTTCACACATAACATTGTAAACACGTCATCAAGTTCACGCATAACATTGTGAACATGTAATCATGTTTACATATAATATAGTGAACATGGGATTAGGTTCAAACATAACAAGTTTACTCATGATTTATCCATCATTACCTAATGCATTGGTGGTAGACATAGGTCCCAAAAGTCACATAATACATAATTAAATGTGTCACAATATCATAAAACATTCATCATATCATAACCTATGAAAATGAGTTTAGTTACATAAACATTTTACCATAGTATAACTCATGGAAAGAAACAGTTTCATAAAAATATTTTCATAACAATAATAAACAATCCTTATAAATAATAAATATGGTTTCATGGGATCATATCCACATTAAATTATAAGAAACATAAAATTAGGTCATCTTAGTTGGAAAATGATTATGAAAAATCAGTTGGAAAATTTCTTAAGGAGAATATACATTCCAATTTTCAAGAACAATATTTAAAAAAAAGTATTTTAGAAGTTCTTTTCATTGATAATAAAATCATAAAATTATAATAGTATAATAAAAAAAATTATTAGTCATGATGCTGTGAAAATTATTACATGTCAAAAGAAACATCCCATTCATGTTTTTGGTAAAAGACAAGTGGACATTGTTTTGAAAACCACATGAATATTCTTTTTAAAAATTGTTGTGAAAAATTAAAGTTGGGGTAAAAATTAAAAAAAAATAATAGAGTAAAATTAATAACATTTTTAAAACATTTTTAAAAACATGGATATGGAAAAAATGTGTTTTGAACTGAAGATATAAATAAAGTCAACTTTATTTAAAAACATTCTTTAGTAATTATGAGTACAAAAATTGATAAAAAGAGGGTAAAATGTATATTATCATGAAATAAAGAAGTATAATAAAATTCATGAGATTATAGAGGTATGTATAATATTTTATAATAAAAATCATAATCATAATAAATATTGATGATTAAGAAGATTGTAACATAAAACCCTTAACAATTTTCAATATTTTAAATTGTAAGCCCCATTAACACATATCAGCAAAAAAACATTCAATATCCTAAATAGAAGTATATTAATGATATATAATGTAAAATATGATTTATAAAAACCTCATAAAATAATATAGGATCATAAAATAACATATGTTCTGAATAGGAAAAATTGATAAAATAATTCCTCAATATAAGTATTGACTTACTACATACATGTTTGAACCTCCTATTTTTTAGAAAACCTTTTTATGTTTCACATAAAGCCTTAAAATATTTGATTTTATCTCAAAAAGTACTCTAATATATGTAAATGGAATTATGTAAAGCATATTTTTTAGGTCTTTTCCAAACTAAAGTGTTTTGAAGGCGTAAATAGGACATGAGATTGTAGGGCCTTTTAAAAGTGAGGTGTGTGGCACACTTATACTTTTTGAAATGAAAAAGGTGTAACCCTGTTTTTCATATTTCACAAGGTTATAAAATGTTCCAATGTTTAACCTTATATGGTATAAGATCCAAATATTTCCATAAAATGGGTGTTTTAGAAGTTTCATGGTCATGTTACCCATTTTCTTTTTAATTAAACACCTCAATTAACCTATTTTAACATGAACTATGGTAATTAATGTTTATTATTAATAATTTTCATTATGGGAAAAAAATTAATTTATTGTTATTATATAATATAAGTCAATATAATTCTATATAAAGAATCAATTTTTTAAGTGGAAATTTTAAATTTTTAATTAATCTTACATATGCAACCAAAAAGCAATTTTGCAAAGAGAAAAGTTTCATAGGATAAAATTAATTTTATATATAAATTAAATATTAGAATTGATTCAAATGATTAATATATATAATTATAATAATGATAATTTATAATCCATATTAAAATAATTTTCAATCTTTAATATTCTTTAAAATAATTGAAAATTATTAATGGAAAATATTATTTTTCTCTATTCAACAAAAAAATTAAAAAAATATAAAAAAATATTTCCAAGATAATTTTCACTTTATGATTTCAAAAATATAATCTTATTTATTGAAGTAAATTTTGTAAAAGTGGAAAATATTAATTTTCAAATAATTGTACAAAAGCTGACAAGACATATTTTTAGAAATATACAATTTTTAAGTGTAAAATTGGATTTATTATTACCTCTTCTCCATAAAACACATAAGATGAATATAGAAAATTTGATCGAATATATAATATATAAGTTCAATTAAAATAATTCCCCAAATTTGATTTGTTTAATTTATTGTGGTAAAATGTGTTAGAGAACATAAAAATAGTTTTTCAAAAAATTATTACCTTTATTTTCAAATAGTTTTCATTTTCATTCCTAATTAATTAGTCACCAAAGAATTCATTTTATATACATGTTTAAACCATATATTTTAAAAATTTAGTAAATATTATTCATACCCTACATTCTAATGCCTTGGTGAGAACAATCATATTAAATAATAATATTTTCATAGGACTTCAGGTTTTTTTAAACTAGGAGTTCTGTGTAATACATGAAAAACACATTTTTTTATATAAATAATGATAAACAAAGTTTTAAAAGTGAAAAAATAAAAATTTATAGTTACATGTAATGTAATATACAGTTTTTTTATTGTGAAACAAAATATATAAATGATTAAAAAAATTAGAAAAATATATTTCAAAAAATCTTGTAGTGTTCCATTATACCCCCCATAAAATGAATTTCTACCTCAAAATTCATCTCTTTGGTAATAAAAATTGAGGATAATTATTACTAGTTACATCTTCAGGTTACCACATGGCTTATCCAAGAAGGTTTATTTTCTGACAAAAAACATTTACCAAGTTAGTATTCATGATCTCTATCACTTTCTCTATAAGATTTAGAATCTACATCAGCTTTTCTTCATAAGGAAAATAATTCTCAAGTAGTATGATCTATGTGTTAAAATCATGTTATTGATCATTTATGTACTTCATTATGATATATACATAGAAAAAATCATAAATATAAGAGGGGATTGGTTAAATCACCAAGAAATAATATATAGTCTTGATATGATCAATAATTTCACAGGGATTGATATACATTGGGATTATTTTTCAATTATTTTTGAATGTCATTGCCTTTTATCATTTGAAAATTATTAGGAAAAAATTATCATCAACATCAAATTCCAGATCATGTTGATGATAATCAGTATAATGGTTTTATCGACCTTGTGTTTCCTTTATGTGTTAGTAAATGTATTGGACCTTTTCTTCCATTTCAACAGCTAGATAATGGCATAGTAGCTATATTTATACAAATTCATTCTAGTATGTCAGAGTTCTACAATTAGTTTCGTAAAGAGCTTAAAAATTATCCATCAAAAAGCTCAAGTAAGAGCTATTGTTGTAAGAAAAATGAACTAGACTAAGGTGTTAATCCCAAACACCATCGAAATCCATATAATAAGATCTTATCATATCCTCATGGTTTTGAATTATTCACTCTCACTAATACCTTTTTATAATGATGATATGCCGTTTTAAACATATCCTTATATCTAGGGACAAATGATAAATTATCCAAAACATTGAGGTATACTTAGATCCCGATTAGATACAATAGAATTTTGTACTCCATGCAACCTTAACACATCCTTAATTTCTATCAAAGATATATTATCTGAATAGAAATATTCAATAGTATAGATGAATTGTGCCAACATCGTAAGTAAATAAACTACAACACATGTATAATTATTATGTTTAGATGTTTTGGGGAGTCTGTTGGAAAATACCCAAGTGATGTTCTACCATTTCTTTTCTGGTATGAGCAATGGTTATTGTATCCTTTTAATCCATTATATCTCATACTTAACATACTTACACACTAACATACTTATTAGTATATCTCATTACATTGTACCAATAATAATAATCATTCACATAGGTTAGTGGAAGGTGTTATAACCTTGTCTCTCACAGTTATGGGTTCACGACCAGCGACCTTTAATGATACAATAGGTTGTTTCGTAGCTCATAAGTTTTTATTTTTCCAAAAATATATTAATATTTTACCTAAAAATTTCCAAAATTATAGTAATCCATTATTACCTTAAATATGAAGATAATATAAACCATATATGTTACCAATACCTTCATTCATATTCCCACAAAATGTAAAGGCATTATTCTTCAAATTTTTTCTCTACTAAAACATATACAAAGCCAATGGGGTTTAATGCTATAATAGTCTCCCAAAATATCATTAATCTCTATAAACTCCCATGATATATTACAAAAAAATGAGTATCTATGACATTTTACTTATTATCAACCTTAAACTCATAAAACCATGATAGTTTCTATAACAGTTAAGTTAATATTACAAACATACAGATACACATCCAAAATATAAATGACCATTCTTCCCTTAAATAATATCTAATATTATAAAAAATAGTATATAAATATTGGGATTATATTTATCAACCTAATTATCCATTAAAATGCATAATTGATTCACATAATTCATAAACTCCTTACATTTGAAACACTATAGTGTGAGTGGTGCATTATGTGGTGCTTTCTCCAAATTTAAATTATTAGCTAAATTATTCCCATCACATTGACATTGATCTATTTTATAACTATCCTTTACATAAAAAAATCATTGTTTAGAAACCTTAAGATAATCCCCCCATGTTCACTTCCACATTTCAGGCATAAATAAAAGATCATCTTATTTTATCCATGGTTTTTAGTTTTTCCCTTGAATTGAATCTTTATTTTCTTTTTAAAACCATGTAATTAACAGATAACTACAATATCCATTTAATGATTGATAGAAAAATAAATGATATCTTCATATATATCAATGTCTCACATGGATAACTCCCTTAATCTACATAGTTTTAATTTATTGATGAATTGATCAAACATACGTATATGTGGGATGATAATACAAGGAGAGTTCCATTAAAATCTTGTAATATTTTCCTTATAGGTACTAATAGATTCACCATCGTTTTTTTATCATAAGGAATTCCTTTTCTATTTTTTATGAATAGTGTGAAGAAATTGATTATTGAAAAACATGTTCTTAAACTCATCCCATTCCATAGATTCAATTACATCTTTTTGACTCGTATTCATGAGAAGATACCACTATTGATCTTCTTCTACTGAAAGTAAATAAAAAATAAATTTTTTTTCATGCCCCAAATAGGGAACTAAGATTAATATACATGGATATTACCTCATTATAGATGATAATTGGCCTCATTAAAAAAATATTCCCAAGGACCGTAATAGATATGTGTATTTGGAAAAATGGAACACAATATCTTCAAACTTGGTAAAAGTTCCAAAAATTAATCTATAAAGATATTCCCCTTTAGTACTCATACTTAAAATATTTCTTCATAACCTCAAGATATGAAACATAAGTAATTTTGAGATCATATGATCATTAATGGTAAACAAAAGAGATATGTTTGTATAATCATGGTAGTAGGGTAATGATAATTGGATCATAATATTCCAAGATCATAAATGTCATATCAATTATCATAATCAAGAGTCATGGAATATATATTAGTAGATCATAAGAAAAGAATCATAATTGAATCCAGAGAATAATCCATGGAAGTATAACAAAGGAATAATAGATGGAACTGTGGAATCCAGAAGCATATAAAATCATTTCCAAAATATTCAAGGGTTAATTCCAAGGCCATATTAGTAGAATTGGTTCACACCCAAAACCATATTAGTAGTTTTGGTTCACTCTAATGACGTTCTTAGTAGTCAAGGTTCACTCCCAAGACTAAATTAGCAAAAAAATTCTTTTACTAAAGTGAGTTCACTCCCAGTTCCAACCATGTATATCTCAGGAGATATAAATATTTACCCAATTAATTAGAGGAACATGTAGGTCCAAAAAATCACATAATGAACTAATACATATGTTTGAAATAATATAATTAATCATTAATCATACCATGACCCATAAATAAATGGGTATCAAAAAAGTGTATCATATCTCAACCAGAGGAAAAGAGACAATTTTTATAATAATAGAATATCTCCTGAATGGAGTTGAGTTTCATTAGAATTATATCATGGTCTAACCAATGTAATTGAAACTAATTTCACAAGAAAACCTGTCAATTTAAATATAAACCCTTAAACAGAGAAAATAAATATTTTCCATGGGTCCTATCTCAAGTAAATCATAAACAATATCAATGGGTGTTATCTTAGATGGTGAAGGATTTTAAAATATCACTTAGAGAATTTAAAGTAGGAAAATAATATTTCTTAAAAAATTATGTTTTATGATATTAATCATTTTTAAAATCCATTTCCTTGAAAATAACTTTAAAAATATATAAATTATGATTCTAAAATCATTTAAAATACTTTTTAAATATAATAAATCTTTAAAACTTTTTTCTTTGAAAATAAACTTTGAATACTATAAAAGAAGATTTGAAAATCATTTAAAACACTTTCTATAAATAAAATTTTTTTGAAAACATTTTTCATTAAAAATAACCTTCAGAACATATGAATCAGGCTTTAAAAAAATTCAAATCTTTTTAAAACATAAACAATTTAAAAATAATAATTATTCCAAAATAACCTCAAAACATATAAAGAAAAAATTAAAAACCATTTAAAACACTTTTTAAAATATAAAAAAAATGTAAAATCATTTTCTATAAAAATGAGTGTAAATTATCTTTACAAAAATTAATCATTTTTATAAAACACCATTTTGAATGAACATAGATTTCTAGATGAATAGAGAGATAAAATTATATTTTATTAAAATATCTTTTGTAATCATATTAGGTAAAAATAGTGATAAAATGGTACCAATACATGAATATTTAATCAGTAAACATAGGATAACAAAATTCATGATATTTATTAAGATGTGGATTATAATATTTCTTCAAAGGAAACATAATCATAAACAATCTTGATAAAATATGAAATTTTTGAAATATAATATTTCCACTTTTGTAACATTAAATCAAAATTAGCATGAGATAATAACATTAAATTATTCAAAAAATATCATTAGGTGATTGTGATTCAGGATATAAAATTTAAAAGGGAAATATATGCACCTCATAAATGAATATAGGTTCACAACAAAACATGTTTCCTAAAAAAGAAAAATTCAGACAAAATTACCTTACTATTTTTGTAACTTTTTAATTATAATACCCCGTGAAATATAGATCACCAAATTTATATTTAAATACCAATAATTTAACGTATAATAATCATATAATACATTCATGGACATTATATACATCATAAAAAAGAAGCAGGTAGTGAATAATACATAAGTCACATAGAAATAAAAGTTACACTATATATCCCCTAAATACTTGAGTAACTTTTGAATCATGAGATATGTGAAATAAAAACAAAAATTCGAACATTTAATATCATGAAATAAATAAAATTCATAATAATAACCACTTTTTTATTTGTTTTATTGATCTTCATACATAGATCGTGATTTACTTATTTCCACAATTTAAAACATTATATAAATTACATATATATTTATTATATAATTATTTATAATATTCTATAAAATATAGAAATATTAAATGGAATGAACCATTCATGGATATGGTAGGCTGCATGTATGCATGAACGTTGTTTATGTTTTCCTGGCGTTTTGAAATAAAGAAAGAAAATGAAATATTTGTATATATATATTATAATTATTGTAGTGATTATATGTCATAAATATAATATATGTTTAATATACACATATTTAGTACATTCCATGTAAGGTATCAATGAATCAAAACACATTGAGTAGGCAGTAGTCCACAGATCCACAAACAAAGTTATCATATTCCCCACAAATAGAAAGCAAGAAGGTATGTGTTATATAATAATTACAAAACCATAAATAAATCATAAATATCAGATTTATAATATAATAATATTAATTCCATCATTGCTAAAAACCATTAAAGTTGGTAATATAAGAATTAATTTCAGCGATTCATCAGGCGGTAGTCCTCCATACACACAAACGATGATTACATATCCCATTTTATGAAACTATGTGTAGGTGTAGATATAAAACTAAAAATAAAAACATATTAGTATATTTATGATAATAAGGTTAATATATAATATTTTAATCAGAATAAATTATTTTTTGGAGAAATAAATAAAACACAAGTTCATTTTGAAGGATGTTACCTCTTCATTGGTAATTCATTTTGGTTAGCACCGAAGGACTAACTTGGTTTTCTTTATTCCCAAAGTGATGCATCTATTATGATTTATGGGAATTTGAAATATTATATGGTAATTTTGTAATGATCCAAATGGATTGGATGTTTTTAATAATTGAGGGGTTGAGTTCCCTTTTATAGTGGAGGAGAAGACACATTCTTATAAATATAAAAAGGGAAACACATTTGAGAGGTCTCTCTAACCAAATGCGCATCAAATAATAGTCCATTTTTATCCAAGGGATGATATCATCTAAATATTGACATAAATTATTTTTTAACATGGTTATAGGATGTTTTTACCCTTAATTTAATGTTTAACCATAAAGTAAACTTGATTTTACCTTAATCACACTTATTAATTTTAATTATTTTCATTAATATTATTGGTAAAAATATATGTTTAACATACAATAAAATATAAATTATGAATATTCCAAATATTGAATCCATTTTTATAAATTCCGAACACAATAGTGGCTTAAATTTATTTAAAAGTAATCTCACACATGGGATGAGATGACAGGTTTTTTAAGTGAAAATGTTCAAATATTTGAAATTTTTTAATATCCAATTTCATTGTGAAATGGATTCCAATTACCTAAAATATATTAATTGATTTATAATTGATATAAATATAACATAAAACAAATTAAAATTAACATTTATCTATTTATTTAAATTATACAGATATACAGTTCTATATTAAAATTTAGTTTTTTCACGATTCATCAAAAAATTGAAGTTATCAAAAAATACAAAAAATTACCTAGATTAAATTTTTTATATTATTATTTAAAAAACTAATTTTATTTCATCAAATAAAATTTATAAAAGTGAAAATAATTATATTTGATATAGGTTTGTCTTTAAAAGGTGATAAAATTTCCTTTTAAAAAGAAAATCTATCTTTTTGTGTAAAATTAGTTTTATTCTTATATCTCTTAAATAAAACCAATATGTTGAATGTAAAATAGTTAATTTAATATTGTTTATATATTTTGTTAAAATATTTTATCAAAAGTGGTTTACTAATTTTTTTTGAGGTAGGATGTGTTTGATTTCATAAATGTATTTTTCCAGTAAAAAGATTTTATATATTTTCAAAAGTTATTTATTTTGATTTATATTTACTTGGTCTCCAAATAATTAATATTATATACATTTGTAATACATATTTTCATATTTTAATTATTATTATTTATAACCACCATTCTAATGGAAATGTGACAACTATAATAATATTTTATCATTACTAATAATATTACATTGTAGTTTTGTAAATCTATGTATTGAATGTAACATAAGTTATCAAATGAACCCATAATTTTATGTAACATAATCCAAACATAGTCATTCATCTACTAAAATCAAATATAAGTGTTTCTTTTAAGAAATGTAAACTTGGTCTTGCGTGCAATACAATCCAAAATTAGTACATTCATATTACATAAGTTATATTCAGGGTTGTGTGAAATGCAGAATATATAAAAGATTAAATTAATTGAAAAAATATATTTCACAAAATCTAAATGTGTAACATTATACCCCCCCCCCCATAAAATTAATTTCTCCCTCAAAATTATTCTTGGTTTTTATAAGTATAATACTTAAAATTTCCATTCACAAAAACCAACATCATAAAAACGAATACTAAAACTTCTTTATAATTGGAATGTTCGAAACATAATAGTTACCAAGAGTAACTCATAACTATGATTCAACAAAGTAAAACATAGTCTAAAGAGAAAACATTCACATAGAAGATAAAAATAACAATCAAATATTGATGAATAGTGATGGAGAACATTGAGCAGTAGAGGTGGGTGATCTAGATAAAGTTAATGATAAGAAAATCATAAATTTTAATTATCTAATAGACCATTTGATTCATAAGAAATAAAGGTACAAGGATAAACCTTTTTTGGGTTTCAAGATACTTTTTATAGAGTTGAATAATTTTTTCCATGATGGTATATATACTTTATTTCATCCAATTCAATATGCACAATCTTGCCCTTTGGTTGTGCCTTGATCAATTGAGACTTCATATATTACTATAGGGAATGATAGTAAAGTTTTAATTCTTAAATAACTAATAGATCACGATATCCATAAATAGAATGATAATTAATTCCATCAATATTTAGTTAACATAACATAAAAAAAAGTTAGCATAAAATATCCAATATGAAAAAATATTCATTAAGTAAGATAATACTTTAATTTTTACAACCTCATATAATGTTTAACTTAAACCATTACATAAATGGATAACCTTGCAACCCTTCGAAATGATAGAACAATTAGGAATAATTTTACTAATTCAACTTAACATTGATCCCCCATATGTCATAAGGTAGATACCGGGTGTCACATTCCAAACAAATGAATACCTTTATCATGAATTCTATTGAAACATGGTCATATCTTGAATTACCATACATCCTTATTGAAAACAAAAAATATTTATTATTCCAAAGATCATTGTATGTATTCCTTAAATACTGTAATCTCCATCCATGATAGCACAAACCACATTGTCAACAAATCCTTTTTTAGTTATGATCTCATAAATATTATCCAATTTGCGTTATTAATATGTTCATCTATTTATCCAAAAAAATCTAATTTTGTTATCTTCTTGAATAGACTAAGGGTTAACTTACCTTAATAAAAATATATCATTTCTATTAAATCACTTTACTAAGTATTTACCACCATTAAACATATACTTTTCAATTCATAATGAAAAACTTATACTAAAAATACTTATATATTTGAGGATTCATATGAAATAATATTTTAATTTTTAATCATATACACTTCAATAATCAAACTTTATTATTATGATATTACATACGCTTCATAATCTTATGAAAGAGACATATGTATATAAAATGATTTAAATAGTAGTCAAGGATTAATTACAAGGTCACCTTATTATAATAGGTCTACTCCCAAAACCATATTGGTATTCATGGTTCACTACCATGAAAATATTAGTAGTAAAAGTTTGATCCCAATACCTGCTTATCAGAAAAAGTCTTTTACTGAATCGTGTTCACTCCCCATTACTACCATGTCAATATCCAATGATATAATTCACACCCATCACATTATTAAATCATAAATATTTTTTCCACAAGCTAAAAGAACATTGATCATATCATGCCCCATACAAAGAGATAGGTTTCATAAAAATGTATAATATCATAACCTATAAAACTGATACATGTTTCATAATCATATAATAGTATATATAAGTAGGATGATTTCATAAGAATTTTATCATATTATAACCTATAAAAGAAAATTGGATTCATAAATAACATTTCAACTTAAACATAAATCATTCAAAGAAATAAAAAAATGTTTCTTGGATCATATCCTCAGTAGGGAATAAACTATATCAATGGATTTCATCTTAGTAGGAGAATGATTTCGAAATATCACTTCGATCATTTGAAAATGAAAATTAACTTTCATGAAAATCATTTTTAATACATAAAACATTTTAAAAATTCTTTTCATTGAAAATAACCTTGAAATATTATAAAGGATTCCGTTAAAATAATTGAAAACACTTTTTAACAATCAATTTTTTTTTCAAAACATTATTATTTGAATATAACCTTGAGAATATATAATATAATCTTTGAAATTAATTTAAAACCATTTTTAACCATAAATAATTTTTAATCCATTTTTTTTAAAATAACCTTGAAAAAATATAAAGGATACTTTGAAACCCATTTTAAACAATTTTTAGTAAATAAAACATTTTTTAAAACATTTTTATTTTAAAATAACCTATAAAATTAATAAATTGATATTTGAAAACCATTTTAAACAAATTATAAATAATAATCTTTTTTAAATTATTTTTCCTCCAAAATGTTCTGAAAATATAAATGAAAACAATTTTAAATCTTTTTTTAAACAATGTTTTTATAAAACCTAGATTTTATATCACAGAGAGATATGAAGTAGTATTGTTATAAAAACACTTACACAATCTTCATAAGTAAGAAAGAGTTGTAAAATGGTACCAATACATAAATATTTCATGAATAACCATATGATATGAAAAGAAATGACAATTATTGATATGGAGATAATATGATTTCATAAATGGAAGCATAATAAAAAAAATCTTATTAAAATATGATATTTTAGTAATAAACTATCACGAAAGAGAAAGATGTAGTAGTAGATTTATAAAAACACTTTCAAAATCCTTATAAGTAAGAAAGAGTTGTAAAATAGTACCCATACATGAAGATATCATGAATAACAATAAGATATGAAAATACATGACAATTAATGAGATATGGATAATATTATTTCATCAATGGAAGTTTAATTATAAAAAATCCTATTAAAATATGAGATTGTAGTAGTAAACTTTCACCAAATTGGTAATTTCAAATCAAAATTCACATGAAATAACAACATTAGATAAAGTATAAAATATCATGAATATAAGAATTTTCATGATATAACATATCAAATGGTAGTATATACAGCTCATAAAATAGTATAGTTAAATAACAAAACATGTGTCACAAAGATGGAAAATTGATACAAAATTATCATTCTGATTTGGTAACTTTTGAACCCTAAAACCCCATGAAATACATATAAAAATTGATATGTAAATACTAATAAATTTATGGATACTAATAATAGAATGCATTAATGAGTAGTATATACACCATAAAAAAGATCCTAGTGGTGAATAAGGCATAAGTCTCACAGAAAAAAAAAGTGATACTAAAAATCCTCTTATTATATGAGTAAGTTTTGAATCATGAGATCCACAAAAAGAAAACATAAATTTTATTTTTAAATATCATTAAATATAATAAATTAATGATTTAATATTTCAAATTCATGTTTATTCACCACAAGATAAGAATAAGTATTGAATATAGCATACATCTCGTAGAAATAAATTTTAGATGAGAAAAATATTGCCTTAAGTATTGACTTTGTTCACAAAAATTAAAACCTCATGTATTTATAATAGAAGTTTATTATAAATATTTAAAGGAACCATATTATAATATATCATATCACAAATCATTTTATTATGACATTAAAATATACATTTATTAACAATTATTTTTAATGATATGTTTTAGTTATAATTGTGTTATTTTTTGTATATGTTCAGACTTTTTAATCATCATCCACATACATAGATCATGTATTATTTATTTCAAGAATATAAAAAATGATATAAATATCCTATATATTTTGTATATAAATATTTATAATAATGTAAAAATTATAGAAATATGAAACTGAAGACAACATTCATAGAGACAGTAGGCCTTATTAAGCATAAATGTTTTTTATGTTTTCTTATCATATTGAAATAAACAAAGTAAATAAAATATGTTTATATATATATATATAATAATTCCAGTAGAATTATTATGTTCTAAATATCATATAATTTTACAAAAATAATCCTTAATATGGTTTATGTAATGCGTGAATGATTCATTGTGCTTTGAGGAGGCGGTAGTCCACACGATCACAAATGAAGTTATCATATTTCCAAAAAACTAAAATCATGAAGGTATGTGTTATATAAAAATAAAATAATTATAATGTAATCCAAAACATAATATATATTATATAAAAATATTATTTCTATGATTATCCCAAATCTTAACATTTTCTTATAGAAAAAATAATGTTAATTGTTCACGAGGTAGTTGTCCTATGTACACACGAATGATGATTGAGTATACCATTTAAGGGAATTGTGTGTAGGTGTAGGTAAAACCATTAAGATAAAAACATATCCCTATATTTAGGATACTTATATTATTATATAACAATTTAATAATAATAATTGACGAGTTTGGAGAATGAAACAAAACAAAATTTCTTATTGAAGGATGTTATCTCTTCTTTGGGTAATTCTTGTTGGTTTGCGCCAAAGGACTAACATGGATTTATTTCTGTCTAATGATAGACTTATTAGATGAGATTTTGGACATTTTCAGAAAAACTGAATAGGTTTTATCTGATAAAAATTTGTTGATTGTTTTGAATTAGTAAGGGGTGAGTTACCTTTTATAGTGGTGACATTCTTGTAAATATAAAAAGTTAAACACTATTAAGAGGTCTGACTTACATAATGTTCCTCCAATAATGTTAAATGTTAAAGAAAATGGAATATATGGTCTAAATATGTCCATATAATTGATATTTTATATGTTTATATGTTATTTTGATCCTTAAGTTAAATTTTAAGCACCAACTAAACTCATTTTTACCTTAATCGCTGTAATTAATTTTAATTAATTTCACTAATATTGTTTGTAAAAATCTAACTTGAACATACATGAAATTATAAATTATGATAATTAAAAATTTTTAATCCAATTTTTGAAATTATAGACACATTGTTTTAAAAAATTAATCTAAAATAAATCCCCACACAGGACGATAAAATAGGGTTTTAATATGAAAAATGTTTAAAATATTTAAATGTTTTTATATCCCACTTCAATGTGAGATTGATTCTAATTACCTAAATTGAATTAATATATTTTTAATTTAACTAAGTATAATTTAAATTTTATTTAAAATATAATTTATCTATATAAAGAAATTACATTAAAAAGTTGTTTTCAAATAAAAATCACAATGTTTTCACAATTCATAAAAATAAAATTTCTCAAAAAAAAACATCAATTTAGTAAAACTAAATATTGATATTTTGATTTAAAAAAATGATTTTATGTTTTCCAAAACAATTTATAAAATTTTCAAAAAAATATGTTTAAATTAGGTGCGCCATTAAAAGGTTGTAAAATTTCATTTTAGAAAGAATATATATCATTATCCGTAAGATTGGATTTATTCTTAACTATTCCCTAGAAAACACATAAGATGATTTTATAATATTTTATTGAATATAATATATATTTGTATATATATCATTAAAATAATTTATCCAATGTTTTTTAATTAATTTGTTGAGGTAAAATGTGTTTTGTTTCATAAATATTGTTTTCTAACAAAATATTTCTTATATTTTCAAAAGGATTATATTTTTATTTCTATTTATTTGGTCACCAAATAATTCTTATTATATACATGTCAAAAATCATATTTTTATAATTTAATTAATATTATTCATAACCACAACTTTAACAGATAGGTGACCACTATAAGAAAATTAATAGTACATTGTAATTTTGTAAAACTATGTTTTTCATCTAAATTATGTTAAGAAATGAAATGAAATTTTGTGTAACAGATGCCAAAAATAGTGTGGCATGTAGGTAAATCCAATATAAGTTTTTCATGTAGGATAATATTAATATGGTTTTTCATGAATCATAAAGAAAACTTAGTGATTTCATATAACATAATCTAATTCAGTGTTTAGTGAAATGTGGAATATCAAAAATATTCAATTATTTCAAAAACAATTTACAAAATCTTGGGGTGTTACACTAAAAATATTGGAGGAAAAAAAATAACTTTTTAGTGGTAATGATTCATTTCACATCAGCTAGTTGATTAGAAAAACAACTAAAATAATGGGGTATTGCCTCATTATGCTCAATATAATATTTTCCTTCCCTTGACCATTTGGATCTTCAACATGATTCATAGATTGAGAAAGATTTATGAGCATAGAAATGTTATTTTTCATTATATCACAAATAATACATGTCTATTAAATAGTAAAATCATTATATTTTCCAATACACATACCATTAACATGGTTCCATTGAGTTCCAAAAATCAATTAAATTCAAATTTCAAACTGTTAGAAACACTAATCATAGTGTAAAATAAAATAATCATAAAAATCATTTATATGATATCTAAATCATGACACAATATTTTTAAACAATTACACCTTAGGTATAACCTATGTCACTCCTAGTCACTATTCAAACCATTTATGATATTTTTTAAAGAGTCTCTTAATTTCCAAAACATATCCCTTGGGAGTGTCAAACTAAGTGTGTAGTAGGGCCCATTTGCATACACCAAGTGACGATCGACTCTAATAAAATGGACACTTTTTGAAGTTTTTACCCCTAGTTACCTTTTTTTCATACCCATATCCACATATAGTATCCATACGTGGATGTAATTTCTTATAAACCAATCTCTCAATAATTTTCCAATATTATAGGAAGTTTTCCTAAACATTGAATCATATTTATAGTTGTCTTTAGACATATCCGTAGACATATACTTAGACATATCCTGAGGATTCTCTCTTATGTTTTCTCAAACTAGATTCCAAATTTTAACTAAAAAAATCCTCATATTCCATCTTCGGAGACCCAAACATATAATACATAGATATCACATATTAAAAAGATGAATATTTATTAAATTTCAGAAATAAAAACGCAGTAACCATAATATTTTAGTGCCTTTTAAAACAAGGTGCAAAAGAACATTATTTAGTAAAATAACATCAATATATCCTATAAACAACATTCCCCTTTAACTCTTCAAAAAAGCCCTACAAAAAGTATTTATTCATAATATAAGAAGGAGACATAAGAAAGGATTATCACAGATGCACAGTAAGGGAAAAAATTGGAAATACATAAATATAATATGAGCATAAGGGTTTGAGAACATGATAGTAACATGTGAAAATGATTCCATGTATATCAAAGGTAAAAATCACTTGTGATGGAAGAAATATAGTAGTTTTATAGAATAGAAATCATAATAGAATCTATGAATATAATCCATGAGAATGTAATTGTATTATAAGACATATATGTTCAGAATACAAAAAATATTATAACAGTGTGAACAAGTATAAAGAGAAAAAATGGCACTCACAGAGTTAATGATATGAAATGAGTCCCTCATATAAACTTATGGATATGAAAATGGGTCCATTACTAAACTTGTGGAGAAGAAATTCAGGTCCATAAATAATACTATTAACACGTAATCAGGTTCACACATAACATTTTAAACATGTCATCAGGTTCACACATATCATTATGGAGATGTAATCAGGTTTAATCGTAACATTATGTACAAATAATCAGTTTCACACATAATTTGTTTACTCTCTATTTGTCTAGATTTAACAAATAAATTAAGGGTATAAATAGGTCCCAACCATAAAAAAATTTATACATATGTGGGCCACAATATTGTAAAATATTTAACATATGAAAAATCAGTGAAAATGGGTGTTCTTTCATAAAAATTTCCTTAAGGTATAAGTTTTGTAAAGAAACATGTTTCATAAACTTTTTCTCATCATAATTTTAAACCATCCATAAAAGTAATAAATAAAGTATAATTTGAGAAAGTCTTTATTAAATCATAACTAAAATCAAATAATCTCATATTATATTGAATATGATTTTGAAAAATCACTTGGAAATTTCCATGATGAAAATATCCTTCCAAATTTAAAAATCATTTTTTAAATCAGAAAACATTTTGAAAATAACCTATGAAAAATATAAAGAAATATTTAAAACATTTAGTAGTATTGAATGATAGAAATATAGTACCCATTATAACAATTATTCATTTCATGTTCTTTGTAAATCCTAAATGGGACTTGTTATTAAAATGACATGAAGATTATTTTTTAAAAAATTTATAAAAATTAAAATAAGGTTAAAAATGATTGAAAATAATCCCATAGTTAAATTATTGAATTTTTAGAAAACATGGATATGGAAAAAAATCTACCAAAGAGATAAATAATGTTGGTTTTATTTGAAAATATTTTTTCAGAATCAGGAATACATAAAGAGACAGAAATGATGGGAAAACAATTATTCTCATGGAATAAAGATAAGAAAAGGAAGTTAATTAGTTTCTTAAGATGTTATTTATAATAAATTATTATAAAAATCATAATATTAAATATTCGTGATGAAAAATTTGATCATAACATCAAACCCCTGCCACTTAGGTAACATTTTCATCGTAATCAACATTAATGAATAACATTAATAGAAACTTTAAATATAAGGAATAGAATAAGATTAACTATTTAACATGTCAAATGGGATGTGTATACTCCTCATAAAATAATATATTTTTATAACATAATGTTTTTACTAATGAAGAAAAATTGAGACAAAAATTTATTACATTAATTGTTAAATTTTTTTTGTACATGTTTGAACCTCCTCTTCTTTGGAAAACCACTTTAGGTGTAAACTAAAATATTCATTTATTAGTGTAATGATCTAACCAAGTTCTATATGATGTGGTTATATAATTAATTAATAAATCTGGGTAAGTATTTTTCTATCCAAATGTTTTTTTATGTGTAATGATGAAGGAGAAGGGTGGCCTTTTATAAGTGAGGTGAGTGATACACTTGTAATTTTTGAAAAAAAAAGTATACCAATGTTTTTCACATGACAAAAGGAACCAACATGGTCCATTATTGATACTTATATATTATATGTTCTAAATATGAGCATTAAATTGGTGTTGGAAAAATTTCTAGATCATCTTACCTCTTATTGTTTTTGGTTAACCCTCGTGGTAAACAGGTTTTTACCTAAATAGTGATAATTACCTTTTTCCATTTTTACTATTCATTATGGTAAGAAAAATAAATTAACCTTATTATATAATATAAATTTGGATTATTTTAAATATGTAATCAATTTTTCCATCTTATATTCATAAAATTGAAGAAATAAAATTTAAAATTAATCATATAGATGTGATGAAAAAGTAGTTTTCAAAAGATAAAT
The DNA here is from genome assembly GCA_963277665.1 of Viscum album. NCBI lineage: Eukaryota > Viridiplantae > Streptophyta > Magnoliopsida > Santalales > Viscaceae > Viscum > Viscum album. The sequence continues at coordinate 283,870,116 of OY728165.1, forward strand.
TTCTTAAAAATTTAAAAAGTTTTATATAAAAAGTCAATATGAAATTTTATTTCAATGATATAATTTGTATTAATAGATATATAATTCAACTAATTTAACTTCTAAAACCATATTATGATTATTTATAATTTTTATATTCTTTAGAACAAATGATAATTCTTAATTAAAATCTGTATTTTCACTATTTAATGAAAAAAGATCTTCTCATAAATTTATAAAAAACTAAATTAAAAATAAATTTGACCAGATGATTTAAAAAATGAATTTTATTTTTTAAATTAAATTTTCCAAAACTTTCGAAAGATAAATATAAAATAAATTTGAAAAATGTGCGAAAACTACTTTTAGGGAAAAATACTATTTTAATTATAAAATTGTATTTATTTTTATCTCTTTTATAGAAAACACATAAAATGAATGTTAAACATTTTTTTGAATATAAAATATATTAATTTCAATAATATATTTCATCAAAATATATATTTTTTTTAAAAATTTTCTAAAACATATTTGAGGGCATAATAATATTTTTTTATAAAAAAATTTCATTTATTTTGAAATAGATTTTATTTTCATTTATAATTAAATAGTATGGAAAGAATTAATTTTATATACATGTATAACCCTAATAATATCATAATTTAGTTAAACCTATTCATACCCTGAATTCTAACATCTAGGATATAACTATCATGCTAGTTAATAATATTTTAATATTATGTCATGTTTCATTTAAGCTTGGGGTTAGTTGTAGTGCAAGATAAACTTAGGGTTTAATGTAATATAATATAATCATAGTGTTTCAGGTAACAAAATATGGAATTAGTTTTTTTGTAACACTAAATAAAATTGGTGTTTCATGTATTTAAAAATATGAAAAACATTAAATTTACTTGAAATATATATATGTATATATATATATATATACAATGTTTATGGGTGTTAAAAATCTAGAATCACACAACCAACTAGTAAAACCCTTGTGATTTTCAAACTATTATCTATAGATTGTGTGGAATGTGAATCCAAAAAAATATTTCATCCCATGCTATGGAAAATAAATAACAATTATAATTTTATGGACAATAACAAGATGATCTGTCACCAATTTAGATATATTTAAGTTTTTTATGTGCTAAAATTCCTTATGATTCTTATATAACATGCATAGAATAGATTTAGTTATTACTTTTTCATAAAAATATATTTTTCTTCTTATGTGTCATAGGTTGAGAAATCATATCTTCTAATATGAGTATTGTATTTCATAACACCCTTTTGTAGTGAAATTCATGATCAACATTTCCTCTTCTACTTTTACTTCACTTTTATTCTTCCTCTCTATCTTCCTCCATTATAAATGGAGTTGATATAAAATTTTCTCATATATTATAGAGCTACACAGAATTTCCCCTTCTCCACCCTATTCACTTCACTTCTTCTTTAGTTCATTAATTCTCCAACAGTTCCCCCTTCATTAATTAAACTCATAGGTTGTATGAAAATATTATCAGAGTTATATATCTCAACATTTTTTGTGATGATAAATAGTTTTTTAGGCTATGCATAGTATGAAATATTCTCTCTTATCATGGAAGAAATAAATTTTCATTCCGGGATATAGAAAAAAACACTCTTTACTTTTTTGAATAAAAATAATATATATACCTTTGATAATTTATAGAAATATCAATTTATATTTTCCTTTAATATTGCCTCACTATATTCACAATATCATATGAATATATTATTTTTAATTACCAAAAATCTTTGTAATTCAAAACACCTAAAATTTTGGATCTTAATTTCATCCAACTCCTCCTTCCATAACAAATTTTAACTGCATGTGATTGTGAAAAAACAATCATGAGCCTACTTATTCCATGAAATTGGTTTAAAGGTGACACCTCGAGATTTTATGAAATTAATTTTTACTAATTATTTTAATTAATGTGATACATTATATTACACGAAACATAGAGTTTAAAAATCATGATATGCTTTTGAAATATTATTATTTATGGTGATTATTATCACCTATCCATTGGACTAGTGGGAATTAACAAGAATAACTAAATTTTGAAATATATAAAATTTACATTAGACTAAAATTAATTCATTTTTTATTGGTTAATTAAAGATGAAAATAAAAATCATCTGAAAGTAAAAGATATATTTTATAAAAAACTATTTTTTACATATAATGTAACATTATATTGATGAAGTTAATTATTCAATATTTTTGAATTATATTAATTATATATACATAATAGTTAATTAAATGTTTTAACATTCATTTAATATATTTATTGTAATGGGATTATAATAAATCATGTTTTATTCATAAAATGTATTATCCAAAAAAGAGGTTTTAATCACATGTTGCGAAAAAAAATTAATTTTAATTTTAACCACTTATATAAATTGAGTTTGATAAAATGGTTTCAATATTTTCAATCTGGAGGATAAATTTTTTAAGTATTCTACTTTTATTCTTGTACAATATGGATATTAATCGGGTAATATTCATCATATTAGTAATGGTTAAATATGGTTAATATAGGTTGAAAATAAGATATAAAGCCATAAATTTTCATCCGAATTATTATTGGATGAATGTAATTAAATGGTTGTCACATTATAATTAATATTTACTTTTTTAACTGAAACATTTTAATGAATATGACCTATATAATATATAAATCAACGAAAGTTACAAAATATTACACTCAATGTTTATAATATCTCTATTGTTTTCACATATAGAAAAAATAAATTAATGAATGAATATAATATTATATTAATTGTAAATGTATTTATCTTTTTTATTAATTCCCCATAAATATTGATGCTGCAATGAAACATTATTTTTCCAATTAATAAAAAAATATAACAAATTATTTAAAAAATATTAAATGTAATATAATTTTAGATATTTACGTTGTGCAATGAATTTTTTATATTTTTAGGAAAAATAAGTATTCTGTTAAATAATTTGATTAAAATTACACTTTTGTATTTTTTTTATTTTATGTCTAATTAAAAGAATATTGTTTATATTAGATATAATGATATTTTATGAAAATAATATTTAATTAAATAAAATATAAAATAAAAATATTAATGTAGGATAATAGGGAAAATATCTGATCATAATTTTCATAGTTTATAGATTTATAGTCCATTTAAAACCAATTTTTTTGATAATACCTAATATATTTTAACTGTTTGAGAAATTCCAAGAGTGACACTTTTGTTAATTACAAAAGGGAACGCCTCATTTATTTTATTTACACCATATTTCACATTTTTACTTGACAGAACCCTACCAAGTTCTTCTTTAAACTCTCCTAAACACATTCTATCAGTTTTTATCTTACCAAAATACCAAACCTATATCCCTTAAGTGGAAATCAAGAGGATTTATTTCAAATAAGAGGTAATCACCTTAATAGATAAAATTATTTTTAATTATTATTTAACTAAAATAAATTTATTTTAATAATCATATAATAATAACTTTAATATACTAAATATACTTATTGTTATTTTTATTTTGAATCCACTTTTATTCACCCACTATCCATCAAATGGGAAGTGAAAATATTGTTTGTGTGTATGTACGACTTATCGTCTCCAAGTAGCGATATAATTCATTCCTCATCAGTATATTATATAGATGATTAGTAAAATGGGATTATTTTCAATGAATATAATTGTGACTTAATAAAAGTTATATATTTATAATGTAGTATCTACCTTCTTACCTTCCTAACTATTGGAAAATGATAACATTGATCCTAAATATGTGTATACTACCACCTCCACGAAGCGATGTGATTAATTTTTCATTTATTTTTTATTTGGAAGAAATAGAGATATATTTAATGAATGCATATTTTATATATGTAATAATTATTATTATTCAAATTCTATCTATTATTTACCTTTCTTTATTTATATTTATTCGAAAATGAAAATTGTGTTCTTGCGTACGTATGGCCTACCGTCTCCATGAATGGTGGTATTCATTTTTATATCTCTTTAAATGATTAATTACTCAAAAATGTATATAATGAACATATACAGTAGATATATAATTATTAAAATTATTTATATTTTGGATTCGTGATCATAATATAAGGACCAAAACTACTAAACAAAATCTTTCAAGAAAAACAAAGAAAATATTACCCAAAACAATAATTTTAATAAATAATTGTCCAAACAAATGTTGATAAAAGGTTTTGTTAAAATAATATTTCTTATAAGATATTTTAATATGGTTCTATCATAGATTTATAATAAATATATATTTATTACATAGTAGTATTTAACACATACAAAGCATGTTGTAACTAAGGTAATAGATTTTGGACTCACTTTTATTTCTATGAGACACATGAAATATCCCCTAGTTATTTCTATTATGTGGAGTATATACTAAAAATGAATGTAATTTTTCATTCCTATTATGAAAATTACGGTTATTTACATATCTCTCTAATGTTCTTTCATTCACAGGGTTTGTGATTCCAAAGTTACCAAGTTGTAAGGGTTTTATGTTTCATTCTCATTATTAATCGGGATCGTTTAGGATAAGATATTTAATGATAAAATCCTATTATATATATCTCAATAAAATCATGAAATTTATTTTCCTTTTTATTTTTCATAAGAACACATTTTTTTACTTTCATTTTTCTCATCGTAAGTACTCATAATACAAATAATATGTTTCTATGGAAAATCGAATTTATTTTCTCTTTGGTTGAAAATATTTTTTCTTCTATATATAAGTTTTTAAAAAAATTAAATAATTTTTTATATATCATCCTATGGTATTTTAAATTCATTTTTACCCATGATTAAATTTTTATAAGAAAATTAAATTGAATCTTATTTTCATTTTTTGAATGAAGTAATTTTTCAACTTTTTTAAAAAAGTATGAACTATTTGTTTTTTAAATTATATATAATGAAATTAATTTCTCAATACCATGAGAGATTAATTATTTCAATATTATTTAGATAGTTCAACTATTATATTCTAATAAAATGGTTCCTATGATATTTTTAAAATTATTTTATATTAAAGAAGTGATTTCAAAATAGAAATGACATTTTCCTTAAGAATGTTTTAATGATCATTTAACATTATTTTTAATCATCAAAGGCAATAAAACGTGATTTCACTTAATATATACTATGAATATAATCTAATATTAACATCCTTATTCTTTTTATGGATGGTTTTTATTTATCATGAAAATATTTTTATAAAACCCATTCACTTTCAATGGATTGTACTGTGATGAAATCGTTTCAAACTCATCTCTTTTCATGTGTTCTTATATGATGTATTTTTTAAGATCTTATGGGACACATATTAATGGTTTTAATCAAGTGATAGTCCTTGCATTATAACCAAGTAAATTTTTCTTTTTATAAAAAAATATGGGTGTGAATCATATCTCTCCCTTATGCATTATATAAAGACTGATATCTTAGGAGGTATACATGACTGGTTTGGTGAGTGAACCATGATTACTATATTAGTTTTGTGAGTGAACCCAATTCGATTTGATAGTCTTCAGACTGAACATTGACTACTATGATGGTTTTGGGAGTGAACCCAATAGATTATGATAGTCCTAGGAGTGAACCTTCACTGCTATAATGATATTAGGATTGAACCCAATACACTATGATATTCAATGAAATGATCCTTGAATACTAAGTATATTATTTTTTATACTTTTGTGAATGCTATAATTCTATTTATTATGATAATTTTACAATTTCATGGCTTATATTCTTGATTTATTTATGATTCATGTCTTATAAACTACCTAGATTTTTTACCATGAGTCAAAATTATGATTTATGACATACAAGATATGATTTTCAAAAGTTATGAACATTTTATCATATAATTACGTTCCTTCCATGATTAACTGGTCATTTTTATCTCCCTTATTTAAACATATAAAGCCTCTCAGATCATCCTTTATTATATTTCCTTTCCCTATGATATCAACTGTGATTTGTTTATAAAGGGTGCTAGTTATGATGAAATTAGTGGGAGATAATGTAGATATTTTATGAAATATTTTTTTTATGTGTCTATGTTTCCAAAGGCACTGGACCTATAAAATTATTACGTGGATCATTATATTATTTAAATAATATTTTTATACTAAGATATGATATATATTTATGAATATTTTGGGTCTCTATAGTTGGTATCGGAGAAATTTGTAGTTTACATTTGGAAACTATGATGAGATAATATTATTGAGAATTTTGAGGATAAGTCTAAATATAGGACGAAATCATAATGTTTTGGTAATAATATTGAATGAAATTGGTTCAACCTAATGTCTAATAGATTAAGGTGTCATTATTTAGACATACATTAAATTATTTTTCATGATTATGTGGTTTCCCAATATTATTTTTTTACATTGTTATTTCTGGTTTTATTCAATGGTTTGAACCCAAAAAGATCATGTTAATTTTGAATGTGATGTAAAATGAAATGATTTTCCTATTATGAATCCAAAATTTATGGGATATAAAATGAAAGATTGTGTTTCTATGCTCACACAATTTTTTCAAGATATAAATTAAGATGAACATTAAAATTAATAAAGAAGAGAAAACGTTCTATTAATTCCTTCATGAGGCAATGCCCGCATTAATTTTGTGATCAAAAAAAGATAAATTCATTATATTTATTTATAATTTTGAATTAGAAGAATATAAATGGTTTAATTTTATCAATAATATGAGGAAACAAAAATAAATTGACTCTATGGAGATTGATTAGTTTAAGATATTTGTTTTCAACAAGTACATTCCTCATATTCTTCATATCAAAATAGATAAAGAATTAATTGATCTAATGAATTGGTATGATGAATATATTGGTACCTATGAGGTAACTTTTATAATACTTAAGAGGATTTCTTCTAGTAGTATCATCTAAACTTAAATAATGTCTCATCAATTCTTAATTGGCATAAAACCATGTCCCTAAAGAGAATTTTCCATAAGGGGATTTTGTTACTATGAATAAATAATTTGATGTTCCACTAAATTGGAGGCAGATATTTTTTTAATACATCAACCTCATTGTTTTTATTGTAAAATAAATATATAATTAAAAGAAAATTTTAAAAACAATGGAGATAAGAAGGTTACATTTCCATTATTCTCAATGTGTGGTGGGAAACATAGGTGTTGATTCATATTCAAAAGGTGTGTTTATATTAGATGGTTTGGGAGAAACTCAACATCAAATATATAACTATTGTATAAAATTTTGATGATTTATTTCTGTGATAATAACCTTGTCTTTTAACTAATAATGTATTTTTTTCATTATAGAACTCATATCGAGTTCTATACCTATTTCAAAGGCATCATATATAATGGCCCCAATTACATTATAGTAACTAAAGAATAAACACCATTAGAATCCTGAAAAGGGATTAATTGTTTCTTGTTTTTCATAATGGGGTCAACCATTTATTATTTTTAAGAATAAATGGGGATAAATGAGACCTTACATTGATTATCAAGAACTTAAAAAAATTAAAATCAAGGAATATCATCCTCTACCCCATATAGATGACTTGTTTGACCAACTGTGTATAGCTCAATAATTTTATAATATTGAACATCATTCTAGATATCTTCAATTGATGGTAATGAAGGAGGATATTCCAAAGACATCATTTCATTCAAGGTATAGAAACTATGAATTTATAGTAATTACATTAGGTCTTAATTATGAACCCTCTTTATGTGTTGATATAATGAATATATAATTTAGAGATTACCTTGATAAGTTTTTGTGGTATTTATATATGATATAATAATATATTATAATAGGAATGAAGAGTATAATGATAACTTGATAATTGAAAAACATACCCTATGAAAGTATAATCTTTGTGAAATAATTTACAAGTTTGAATTGTGGATTTGGAATGTTTCATTCCTAAGTTATATAATCTCAAGTGAGGGAATATCAATAAATATATCAAATAACGAAGTTATTGAACATTATACCAGAACAACCACTATTACTCATATCTATTGTTTTCTTAGTTTTGTTGTATATTTCAGTGATTTTTTAAAAACTTATCGTAGCTGTCTAATATACTCACCATGTTATCTTGTAAGGGATCTAAATTCTTTTAGACAGATGAATGTGAAGAAAATTTCATGGAATTGAATAGATGGACAGTCAATGCACATGTGCTTACTCTAACCTAGAGTATAAAAGTGTTTGTAATTTATAGTGAAGGATCAAAGAAAACATTGGGGTTCATTATCATTAAAATTATATAGTGATAGATTATGCCTCTTTCCAATTGAAGGTTCATGAGAAAAATTAACGAACTCTGTATTTGGAGTTAGATGGATTTATTTTTTAATTAAAGATAAGGATTTAACTTTTTGGGGAAATTTTTTATATATATACTGATCATAATGTTTTAAATTATACTTTAACATAAAAAGAGTTTAATATGCACCAGATAAGATGGTCACATCTAATAAAAGATTACAAATTCTCAATACATTAACACCGTAGGAATGTGAATAAGATATAAGATGATATGAGCTAAATTGATAATTATATATTAACTATGGTGAGGATTATAAAATATCTAATACTTTTTTATTTTTAAAGAATGGATCTAGAAACATTGATGGAATTGTAGAAATATTGTCTTTCTCAAATGATTTTCAACCATTGATCCAAGTGAAGGTTAAAGAGGAATATAAGGATGATATAAATCTATAAAATTATGTGAAAAAAGTATTCATAGGTATAAACTAGATTTTTATGGGATGATATGAATACAGAACCTTATAATTGTTCCTCCCATACCATATTTTATGAAGGATTTATTGTATAAATATTACATTTCACTATTCTCTATTCATCTTGTAAGTACAAAGATGTATATAAATTTAAAAGAGTATTCCAAGTGGGATAATATGAAGCAGTATATTATTGAGTATGTCTCTAAATTCATGGTATGTCATTAATTACAGTCTAAAATAAATATTTACAAGGGTATGTTACAACCATTATGCATACGATAATGGAAATGAAAAAATACCACCATTTATTTTGTTGTTGGACACCCCTAAACATCAAAATGTTAGAAATGTTTTATGGTTTTTAGTTTATTGACTTATAAATTCATCACACTTAATTTATATTACAGAATATTAAAATCTATATAATCTTTTAGAATATATATTTATGAAGTGTTAAGGTATAATTGAGTACCATATTATATTGTATCTGATCAGTATCTAAGGTCAACCTCAATGTTCTGATGATGTTTTTAGAAGGCTCTAGATACAAAGTTGAGTTTTCATATTGAATATAATAATAAAAAATATTGATATTAGTAATGAACATTTAAAAAAATTATAGGATTTATGGATATATTATTCTATTGATTTCAATGTTTTTTGGAATTAACTTTTCTTTTAGTTGATTTTTCTTACAATAATAGCTTTCACTATGGTATTCATATGGATTTTTAGGAAGATCTCTATGGAAAGAAGTTATAACTCTAACATGATGAGATTCTATTGGAGAGATAAACCTATTAAAACAATAACTAGTTGATGAAATGATTGAGAAACTCAAATCCAATCAGTATCACATCAACACATTTCAGATAGGACAGAAAGGTTACACTAAAAATAATTATAGAGACTTGGAATTTTATGTTGATGTTAAAGTTTTTATAATAATTTATCCAAGGATAAAGGTTATGAGATTTAGAAATAATATAATTTTAAACCCTTGGTATAGTTTCTGTTTCAATGTTATTGATTGAGTAGGGACGGTAGCTTATCATATAGTGTTTCTACCTAAACTCTCTCTAGTTAATGATATGTTTAATGTATCAATCCAAAGAAAGTAAATACATGGTACATCACAAGTAATAAACTCAAAGTTCATACCAAAATAAAATTACCTTTCTTATGAGGAATAACTTGTATAAGTCTTGGGTCATTTAGATAAAGTACTACGGATTAAGACTAGTTTCCTGTTGAATGTTCTCGGGAGAAATCTCAAATTCGAAGAAGCTATATGGGATTTCAAGGATATAAATGAAAAATATATCCTCATTTTTATATATCAAATAAATGACTTTATAGGTAAAATTTATTTTAATTGAGGAATAATGTAACACCCAGAGATTTTCTGATTTTTTTCAAATAAATCAAATATCTTTGAAAGTTTATGTTAAACGCGACAATATGATTAAAATAATTGCATTATATTATAAAAATAGTATTATTTAAATTGAAATTTATCACGTATCTATTTGAATGGTGTGTATGAATAAGAAATTATAAATTACGAATATTATATGATTTGTATATGAATAAAATTAAATAATCGGTTATCGATTATATAGAAATGAAAATAAATAGCATTTGCAAGTAAGAACGATATTTTCTAAAAAAACATTTGTATGCACATAATTTAATTTTATCTACATAAATTAAATAATTCTGTATTTTTTAATTATTTAAATTCTATATATATATATATATTATAGTTAATCATATATTTCGATATTCATTTAATACTTTTCTAGGCCTGGGTTAAGAATAAACCATGTTTTATGCTTAAAAATGTATTTTTATAAATATAGGTTTTCATCATTTGCTGCATTTTTATATTAATTTATTGAACTTATTAAAATTGAATTTAATAAATAAAATCCATTTTTTTAATAATTAGGTTCAAATTTGGTAAATAATATACTTTTATTTTATGTTAAAATTAATAGTATTTGTGATAAAATTTATCACCTCCGTAAAGGTTAAATCGGGTAATTCTAGGATAAAACTAAATATAAGGCCATAATATTTCATCCTAATTATTATTTTAAGAACTAAATTCTATCATTTTCACCATAATCTATAAATTTTATTCTTTAATGGGAAAATTATCAAAAAAATGAACTATATTATATTTAATTGAATGCATGTTACAAAATGTCTCACTCTTAATTTTAAATATCTCTTATATTTCCACATAGGGACAAAAAAATTTATGAATGAATCCAATATTAGTAAAATTATATTCATGGTATAATTTTATTTATCTTTTTTGTAATTTATCTAATGATTTTAAATTCTTTTGAAACACTGAAGTAGTATTTCTCCAAATATTAAAAAATATAATAAATTATTTTCAAAATATTAAAAGTAATATCATTTGAGAGAGATAAAATATTCCAAAAATATTTAAATTATTATGAAATATAATTTTTATTTAGATTAATTATATTAAAATTAAACCATTTTCTGTATGTCTTTAAATTCAAATTAAAGGGAAAATGTTAAAATTAAAAATAATGATATTTTATAAAAATAATATTTTATTTAATTGCATAAAAATCATAAAAATATTAATATAGGACAATAGAGATAGTATTGGGTCTAAAATTTCATCCCTAATCATTTAATAGGTTATTTTAACCACTTTTCAAGAGAATTAATTTAATATGTTTTCAACTATTATGAAGTTCCATGAGTGGTCCTTACCTCAGTTATAAAAAGTCACCCATATTATCTCTTTTTCACACCTCATTGATAATTATAGCTAAAACAACCTATTCCATTTTATATAATCATCTCTAATATCCCTATTATATAAATCATTATCTTCCCAAAATACCAACCCAACCACCATTAATAGGATATTTGTATGTGTTATTTAAAAATTGATGTAATGGCCTAAATCGACTAATTTCACTTTAATTATACCTTACCTCCTATAAATATTTTTTATTATATATAGAATTATTTATTTACTATCCTAATTATACATAATTTTTATTATGATTATGAAACCACCTTTATTTAGCCTTTCCACTAAATGGGAATTGAAAATATAGCAAGTACGTACATACTTCTTATCATCTCCACATAGAGATACAAATCATTTCTCATTAGTGTTTTTAATGGATAATTGTTAATATGGATTTAATGTTTATATATTATAATTATTAATTAATTTTTCTTATGAAATTGTAATATCATATCTACCTTCTTACCATCCAACCCATTGGTAAGTGATAACATCGACAATCCAAACATATGGATTATAACCTCCACGAAGCGATGTGATTTGTTATACATTCAAGAATTATTTCAATGGTAAGAAGGAAATATTTAATAAATTTATATAATATATATGATATAATGATGTTTAATTAAAGGTGAGATAATATTTTTCTTACTTTAATTTCATTTGTCAAAAAAAGAAAACAATTTCATTGCGTACATATTGTCTATCATCGCCAATAAAGTGAAATTGATTTTTATGACTCTAAATTTTATGAATGAACCTAAACATGTATATAATTAATATATATGATATTTATATAAATATTAAAATTTTATATATGATTTAACAATGATCAAAATACAAGGACCAAAACTACTGAACCTAAAAAAATAAGAAAAATGAAACAAATATCACCCAGAACAGTAATTTAATTAATTGATTGGTAAAAAATAGTTGAAAAAATATTCTATTTAAATAATATAAGGTATTATATATAAATAAATATTTATGAATATTTATCTTTATTATATATATAATAAATATTTATTTAATATATAAGATGTTTCAACTTTTATGATGGAAGCCGGAAAAAGGTAAGGGATTTCTATCTCTCTTTTATTTCTGTGAGACACATACCATATTCACCACATGTTTCTATTAGATTGTGTATATACTAAAAATTAATTTATTTTATGATTCATCTAATGAATGTTATGTGGATTTAAATATCCTTATAAGTTTTTTTCTTTTAGAGTTATTGCGATTCAAGATTTACTAATATGGTAAGGGTTTTTTTGTTACAATCTCATCATTTTTATATATTATTTATAGTTATATCTCCAATGATGAAATAAAATGATATATATCTTAAAAAATAACATGATTTATTTCTCATATACTTATTTTATACTAATACATCTTTTCCATTCATTTTTCTTACCTTAAGTACACAAACGACCAAAAATATGTTCTTAGGGAAAATAAAATTTCTTTACCTCTTCCTTCAAAATACATTTTCTTTCATATCCATTGTTTCTAAAAATGATTTAAAGTAGTTTTTTAATATTATCGAATGATTTTTTAAACTCATTTTTACCCTTATTTACATTTTTACAAAATAATTTCAAATTGATTCTTCTTTTCATTTTTGAAACCCTTTTTTAGATTTTTTAAAAGTATGAATATATTATTATTTTATCTTATAAATCATGAAACAATTTTTCAAAAATCATTAAAACTAATTTGGTTTGAATATTCATTTACAAATATCGTTGATTGTTTAAAATAGGAAAAATCATATTATTTTAAATTTCTTGATTTTAAAGGAATGATTTAAAAATGAAAACGATGTTTCCCATGCATGTTTTAATGATATTTTAATTATATTTATATGAATTAATTATAATAAACATTTAACTAGTTTATTGTATACTGGGGATATAGTTTAAGGATTCCATCATTATTCTTTCTATGGATGGTTTATTTTTCTCATGAAAATATTTTTTATGAAAATCATTCTTTTTTCATGGGTGATGTTATGATGAATTGAGTAAATTTTTATAAATATAATTTATTTTCTACTAGTTATTCTATAATGAAATGTTAAGAACCCATTTCATTATGAAGAGAATAACTTTTTATGATTTTAATTTAAAAATAATTTTTGGAATTGTTTTTCCATGGTGGTTATTGAAATATCAATATTTCATTGATATAAATACGATGAAGAAGTTACAAAGTCAGTGGAGCTTGGGGGAAGTGCTTAAGTCATATAATTTGAAGAAACATATAACAGTACGAAGAGGTTTAGTTTAAATGGTGAATCTTTTATAATAGTTATAGATTCAATAAATGAAATTGGATTTTATTTTTGAATAATTATTCTGGTATCTCTGATTATTGTTGTATTGGTTCTAAGTTCAATTAAATTACGTCAATGGTGACACACTATTATCCAAAAAAAACGAGGATGATTTTATCTTTAATAATTCCTTTTTAATTCATTCCAAAAATAATAGAAGATGAAATTTTAACAAGTTCATGCAATATTTAACTATTTCATTAGAACCACGAAATAGTTGTCTTAAAGAACATGTAGATATTAATTTTCATAATGTTTTTGAATAATATAATAAAAAATAACATCTAAAATGAAGTATAACCACGAAATATAATTATTTTCTCATGTAGGTTATTTTAGTTTAAATAAGTGCTTAAATGGAATTAATTTGGTATAATATATTTTGCGTACTTACAATTATTTAGGGTAATATTTTTAGTGGAATTTGACTAAAAAATTAACCAACTTCCCTAGGCCATACAAGAATGTAGTACACCAATGATTGTTTGGGAAACTGACTCAACCACATCCATCCTCATGGTGAAATAGGGTTTGATCTATTTATAGTGGTCAAATGATGTGCAACAGTCTCGTGGATAAGGCTCTTAGAGCACACATATGAACCCATGCATAATTTTGGCCAAAATACTACAAGTGAGTTGCCTATGAATTGTGTGTGATGTGTACTAGTATTGATCCATGATCTCCAATTTCAACAAGCACATTCATGGTTTGTATTATAAAGAGGAGGTATTCTATATATTATGTTTGATGTGGGAAACTCTCTTGATTATATTGTTCACCCTTCTAAAAAGATAAATACATATCACAAGCCATCCAATCAGATTAATTATTTCTGCCAATTTCCAGAGTTGTTTTTATTAAAAATATGCCATATAATATTAAAATATCATCTTGATCTTCCTACTCCCATCTCATTATAGTTTTACTATTTCACCAGATAAGATGGTTGAACCACCATCGGTCAAACCTAAGGATACGTTTATTATATTATGTTTTTAATATTGAGAAGACATGATCAAAATAATCATACACCGCTTTTTGTTTGATTTATTTTAAGATACATTATTTGAAATTAAAACACAATTTTAGGAGGTTGTTTTAACATTCAGTCAGTATTGTTGAGTTAGAGGGATTCAAGGGAATGTGTTTATGAATACATACACATGAGAATATCCATGTATAACAAAAATTATTTCAAGATCATAGAAAAAGGAGACCACAATTCTCATCATCATTAATCCTGTATTTGAAGAATTCAATGTTGAGTCCATTGAGAATCCAAAAAATTGATTTACATGGAATAAATATCATTATTTTAGACAGTGTAAAGAATCTATGATTGTCACCTATAATGGGAGAGGCGTTGAGCCAGTTGATGGTGATTACACTCACATATCCCTTTGAACGCACTTGTTTTCATTAAAAATAGAGCACTCTATCTTAGACTTATGCTATGTGTAAAAAGTGTTCCATGAGCATCTTTGGTGTAAGAAACCGCATTCTTAGACTGGATAAAATATAATTTTTTTAAGAAATTTCTTTTATTGGTGTGTTGGTTTTAAAACCACTCTTCGTAACGAGGTTCTGAGTACGCAAACCATTTCAAGCGGTGACATCGGACTGCGCACGGGCGGTTAGACCGCACGAGTCAAGTCGCGCGATTGAACGGTTTTCAAAACATGTTATATTTAAATTAATTTAAATAAATGGATGTTTTAATAACAATAGTGGGAGATTCTTATTATTTAATGTGGTACAAATGCATTTAATTAAATGTCGGTTAAACACCATTAATTGTGGAGTTGCTGTTTAACCATAAGTGCATCAAAATTAATATTACGTATTATCATATTTAATTTGACATAGGAATTTAATTAATAGAGTGTTATTTTGATGACGTGTTTTATTTGGAAGTTTTTGATCTTAATCATGGTTAAATAATAATAATGAAATTATTATTATTCTTATGGGTTAATTTATTTTTAAAACTAAAGATGGTTTTATAAATTTTGTTGACTGTATATATATATATAGATATATATATAGTTTGTGATATATATATATATATTTAAGTATATCTATATATGTTATAAAAAAGGACATTTTCCACCTTAGTTGGGTCGATGGGCAGGGCGTGACCCCCCCCCCCCCCCACGAATGGCCTTTTTTTATTATTTTCTTCCTTTTTTATTTTTATTTTCCCTTATCTTTTATTCCTTCTCCTTTCCCTCTTTTCTCAATCACATAGCTTTCCCCCAATCCCTAAGGTGCCGACGGTGTGGGTTCCTCCTCCGTCTCTCCTTGCTACGTGACCAAGCTCCATGATCGGACACACCATGGTCGGACCTCCTCTTGCTACGTGATTCAGTACGGCACAACCCCTCCTCCTCAAGGTCTTCCTCCTCTGTCCAAGGTAGTGCACGGCCGTCCCCCTCCCGGTCCTCCCTAGGTGCATCAGCCTTCTTCCCCAGGTGAACCCCCATTCGCGGCCTTCTCTTTCCTGAATAGATCTATGGCGCGGCGAACCCCTGCAGCACGCTCCGGCCTATGTGATCCCCCTCTCCTCCGTATGAGGCATGACCTCCAATGGATGACATCCCAATCTCCTTGCAGATAATTACAATTCTAGAGGACTCGTACAGCCCCTTTCGGGCAGACCTATGCGCGTCCCCCTTGCGATTCTTCCTCCTACGTTGGTTCCACCTAATTGCTTCCTCTATTTGGGTTGAATCATCGAGGTTGTGCGAGCAAAGTGTTGGGACACACCGATCCACTCTCTGACAACTGCAGTTGAGCAAGATTACGATTCTTCGCCAACGTTTGGTAAGAATATAAATATACACCGTTGTTGTATATTTTATGTCAATTTAAATATTATATTGAGTCTATGGAGTGTTTTTTATATTTATCTGGTCCTGTGTCGTTTACCTGAGTTTCTTTTGAGTCTCTGATATGTAGTTGTTGTCACACAGACCATATTGCACTGGTTATTATTGTAGCAATGTATTTGGTGTTACATTTCATGTTATATATATGCATGTTATATATGTGATATGTATATATATATACGCACATCAAAGTCATGCGCGCTCGACTGTGTGACGTGTGAAGTGGTTTTTGCTGATAAAACGTTCCGTATTTAAAATGGACTGACCAAGGTAGGGTCTCTTTTCTTTCCCCTTTAATTTATTAACTCAATGAATTATTTATTTGATGAACCATTATTAGTTTTTAAATTAATTTCTATTTAAATTGTGCAGTTAAGTCTTTACATTAAATTCTATTTAATAAATGTTGTTAATTCTTTAAATTAATTATCGTTTAATTAATGCAGTCAAGTATTTAAATTAATTGAATTTTAGAAGTGAAAAATATAATAAATGATCATTTGATAATAGAAGTCACGTGTTATTATAAAAACCCTTTGTTGGGTTGTGTTATCTTCAATCTTAAAGTAGTGAATAATTATTTTTATTATGTATCCTGTGCGAATTTCATTGAGGTTTATACTTGCACTGATTGATATGTAATAAGTTAGTGTTCTCCCTCTTGGATAAGAATTAATTTTTTGGAATAAATGATTGAATATGTGCAAATAAATTTTTTGACTTATAATAAATTACCTGGATATTTTAGCATGTTTGTTGTGACCCTCGCTTATGGAAAACCCCATTTGGGGTGTTCGATTTGCCTTCTGGACACCCCTTTAGGTGTGATGACGTTTTTGGTACATTTTACATTAGCCCAAGATTATTATATTATTCAATTACCTGTGTTGTGTGGTCCCTTTAAACTGAGTTTTAATTTAATAAATTATTTAAGATAATTGTCTTGGGGAATGGTTATGGGTTGAGGTCTTGTAATCGAGTATCTGTTTTGATTTGATAAGATAAGTGATTGTGGGAAACTAATCATGAACTGATGTAGTCTATGAAAGGTATTTAATTATATGAATTAATTATGTGTCAGAATGTTGATAAAAGATAATTAATTATGAGAATTAATTATGAAACGTTGAGGACTGATTTGGATAATAAAATGTAAAGAATTAACTATGGAAAAGGAACTGTGTCGATTGATTAATTAATTGATAAATGATAATAAATGAATGAGATTTTGAGTCCTAGACATGGAATTCTAGATTGATTTAAAAGTTGGGTTAGGACATGGTGTTCCTCCCTAATCGTTATCCAAGCTTGTGATATTGGGTGTTAGACATGGCGATCTACACCGAATAATTATCTAGGTTTTAGACATGGAGATCTACACCAAACGTGATTTGGGGTGTTAGATATGGCGATCTACACCAAATAAGAATTTGGGGTTCTTGACATGGCGTTCAACACCAAATGAATGATACAATGATTTATGAAAGGATCGAGAGATGTGATTAAAACCCGAGTGAAATGTGATCAAATAAAGAAGGGTAAGAATGAATGGACTTCCAACATGAGTTGAAAACTTGTACTAGGTTATGTGATCACCTAAGGAACATGGAAACCTTGGAAATGATAAGTGAATAAATATATTATAAATGTGAAAAATGATAAAAAGTAATTCTATGCTTGAACAAATGTACATGTGTTATTTTGAATAGGTTCTTACTCCAGCTATGGGCCAAAGTAGGTATTACCGTTATGTGTCATTTTTTGTACATGGACGGGTGTTGATTGTTAATATTGTAGTTTTATTTTTTTGTCAATACCTGCACAATATTTAATTATATTTCATTTTTTAGAGTGGGCTAGACACCGGTGGTTCTGGCCTACTGAGATTTATATCTCACACCCTACTCGGGCCGCCATTGCACTGGGGTACCCCATCAGATTCTATTTGGTTGCAGGACCTCTTCATTGTTATTTCTTGTACTTGGAGTTAGGAGAAAATTACCGATTTGAGGATCAGGATGCTCATGGAGATCACCCTCATGGCTTGATAATTTTGTTTATTTACTTATGCATTGATGTGTAAGCATGTTGTGATGTTTAGTTTTTTCATTGTATAATTAGCATGTCATGCATGCATCTGCTACAAAAACTGAATTTTAGGAATTTTTTCTAAACTTTAGAAATAAAAATGTTTTCCACTGCTTTTTTTTATTTAAACCACTTCCATTGTCATTGTATTTTGTCCACTGTTTTCACTCTGTAAAGAGGGTATAGTCTCCCCCTGACTTACCTTACACCCTTGCCGCTAGTCGGCAACCTCTGGCGTATGTGGAGACGTTCTTGAGGTTATGTTCTGGATCGGCTCGAGTGACCGGTTCAGGGTTGACATGGGTTGGTTCGTGACAAAATGGTATCATAGGACCAGTGTTCTTTCCTTTTCTTTTGTCTTACTATTTCGGGGATGGTAGA
Source organism: Viscum album (assembly GCA_963277665.1). Lineage (NCBI taxonomy): Eukaryota > Viridiplantae > Streptophyta > Magnoliopsida > Santalales > Viscaceae > Viscum > Viscum album. Next base: position 283,889,464 of record OY728165.1, read on the forward strand.
CATGAGACTAGGAATGTGTCAGGGCTTGGGTTAATCGCTGTAGTTGGGACTGATCACCCCATGTATGGGAAATGACCAAGTGACCAGGAATGAGATTGATGTTCATACTGTTTGTTGTTACAGTTGATATGATTTTACCTAGGGTGATTGTTGTGCTTTCCGCTTCTTATTGATTATAAAATGTTTTGAAAAAAATTCCTTGGCCTAATATGGCAATGAAATTTATTTACATGCATCATATTAGACACTTAGAGATTCAAATGCCATGCATATATGCCATTCCATGTAGTTGATTAGTAGGATGCCTGCTAATATTGAATGTGTGCCTTGAATATGTGACATGCATTGTATTTCCTTAGTAATCCTTAAATAGATATCATGTTTCAGTGATACAATTAACATGCTTGTGTGATAATATGCCATACCTCATATCTTGTTTATATACCATGTTTCTATTTTATAACATTGTTTTAGTTATTTCAACATGTTTTGATGTGATAACTACTTGTAGTGAAATAGTATCTTGGTGATAAATGATAGGTTGTTTTGGATAAATCTTATTGGTTGAAATTATGACAGAACTAGTTTTTAGTTTTAAGGTGTATCGGTTCCTTATAACTGGGAAAAAGGGTAACCCATGTATTCGGACCTATGAAAATGGATGCTAATGTGAATCATAAAGTTAATTAATCTTGAATGGGAGCCAAATGCCAGTGGTAAGGTGTATGGGCGCCTTAACGATTGGTAGGTAGCCACCCATGTGATTAAGACTTGTCTAACCATGTGTGTTTGAAAATGGTTATATGTATAAAACTATTGAGTTTTAAATGAAATGAACTGTAATAGGGTTGCTTTTTGAAGAATATGGTTTGAAAGAATGGGACCCTTGGAGGTTTCCTTTTTGGTAAAAGGTATTTAGATTCTAAATTTCTTAATAATTTTTGAATAACATTGAATGTTAAAAGTTTAAGAGGAATTTTTTATAACTTGTCGGTTTGCCCAAGGGCATTGCTTGGAGACTAAGTGACTTTTGCGACAAAGTGCTTGTGTGTTTGTTTGAATTCTTTCAAATGTTAATGGTTGAAATGAATTAAGGGGATCTTTGAGCCTAGTGGTTTACCTTCTTTTCATGACCTAAAGATAGGATCGATGCATGTACTTCGTAAGCGGCTAGCCCGTGGTAGTAGTTAGCACTCTTAGTGCCTGATATGCCTTGTTTCCCTTGTGAACTTTTAATGTTGGTGCCTTTCATAACGTTGTCCCTAGTAGGAATTTTTCAGTTTAGAAATACATACTCATTCTGATGGGTGGTCGTTAACCCCTTTTCTTCTTATTAAATGGATGACTTGTTATGACGTCATCTGGGATGATTGTCGTGTGACATGACACTACCCTGATGTAAACCTTCTTGTACTATTGAGTACAGTTTTAGGTTTCCTCCATGGTAGAGTGACCTGAGCGTTAAGGAATCAGTTTCATCCCACTTCTCTAGATAACTTTTGACTCGAGTGTTTTGACATGCCGATTGGTTTAATTATCATATTTCAGTGATATATTATGATGTGGTGATCGAGGTTCTTGGAAAATCACATGTGGGTTTAAATATTCTAAAAAAGTGCGCTGGTTAGCGGCTGATCTCTTCTTACGATGACATGGAAAACCCTAAGGTGGGTAGTGTCGCATCATTTCCGTAATGTGTTGGTGCTTGCGTGTTAGCACTACTAATCTTCTTGATGATCTTCATTTTCTCTTAGTGCGCTCTCTCAAATGTTATGAGCATGTTCCCTATCTTGAACTCGTGCTAAAGGCACTGAGATAGTGTTGGTTATACGCCGTGCTAAATTTTAAAAGTTGTAGGATTGTCTTGCGATCTCCTCCACAGTGTACACACGATGTGTGATTTCTTGGTCTATGACTTTATTCTTGCAGAGGCACAGTTGTTTTCAGTAACCTTGTGAAGGTTTGATTTCGGAACGTCACCGAGGGTCGGGTTAGGACTTCAGTGTATGTGCAGTTGGCAATCTAATGGTTTTAAAGGCACATCATCAGTTAAAGGATGAGTTTGGGTTTTGGGTCTACGATGTCTTCCAATGAAAGCATGGATAACCTCTTTCTTTTGGTTGATTAATATCGACCATTTTAGTTAATAAGGTTTTGATAATGGCCTTATATGTAATGCTCCGTTTGAGTGTTTATGCTTTAAGGTGAACATTAGATCAGGTTGTAAAGGCTTAAGTGTGGTTTTATTTGGAAACGCTAAAGATGCATTAGGCATTAGAAATGTGATGTGATCTTGTTTAATGAAACTTCATAACCCTCGCAGGATGGGTGATGTTTTCATCGGTTCCAGAAGGCTTCTCGGGGACGAGAAGTTTTTAAGGTGGGTAGTTTGTAAGAAACCACATTCTTAGACCGGATAAAATATAAGTTTTTTATAATTTTTCTATTATCGATGTGTCGGTTTTAAAACCACGCTTCGTAATGAGGTTCCGAGTACACAAACCATTTCCAGAGGTGACATCGGACTATGCACGGGCGGTTAGACCGCGAGAGTGAAGTCACGCGATTGAACCATTGTGAAAACACGTTATTTTTTAATTAATTTAAATTAATGGATGTTTTAATAATAATAGGGGGAGATTATTATTATTTAATGTGGTGAAAATTCATTTAATTAAGTGGTGGTCAAAAGCCATTAATTGTAGAGTTGCGGTTTGACCAGAAGTGCATCAAAATTAAAATCGCGTATTGGCAGATTTTATTTGACGTAGTAATTTAATTAAGAGAGCGTTATTTTGATGACACGTTTTAATTGGCGGTTTTTGATCTTAATCATGGTTAAATAATAATAATGAAATTATAATTATTCTTATGGGTTAATTTATTTTTAAAACTAAAGAGGGTTTTATAAATTTTGTTGACTATATATATATTTGTAGATATATATGTATTTTGGGATATATATATATATATATTTAAGTATATATATATGTTATAAAAAATGATATTTTCCCCATTAATTGGGGCGCTGGGCTGGGCATGACCACCCCATGCATGGCCTTTTTTTATTATTTTATTAATTATTTTATTTATGTTTTCCCTTCTCTTTTATTCATTCTCGTTTCCGTATTTTCTCAATCACGTAGCTTTCCTCAAAAACCTAAGGCACAGGTGGCGTGGGTTCCTCCTCTGACTCTCCTTGCTGCGGGACCAAGCTCCATGATCGGACACCCAATGGCTGGACCTCCTCTTGCTCCGTGATTCAGGATGGTGTGACCCCTCCTCCGCAAGGTCTTCCTCCTCCTTCCAAGGTAGCGCACAACCGGCCCCCCTCCTAGTCCTCCCTAGGCGCATCGGCCTTCTTCCCCAGCCGAACCCCCATGTGTGGCATTCCCTTTCCCGGACAGATCTATGGAGCGGCGAACCCCTGTAGCGTGCTATGGCCCATGCGATCCCCCTCTCCTCCGCATGAGGCACGACCTCCAATGGCAGACCTGCCCATATCCTTGTAGCAAATTATAGTGCGAGACGGCTCGGACAACCCCTTATAGGCAGGCCTATGCATGACCCCCTTGTGATTCTTCCACCTGCGTTGGTTCCACATAGTTGTTTCCTCTATTTGGGTCGAATCATCGAGGTTGTTTGAGCGATGGTCAGGACACTCCGGTCAACTCTCCGACAACTGCGATTGAGAATGATTACGATTCTTCGCTAATGTTTGGTAAGAATATAAATATACATTATTGTTGTATATTTTATGTCAATTTAAATATTAAATTGAGTCTGCAGAGTTTTTTTATATTTTTCTGGTCCTGTGTCGTTTACCTGAGTTGCTTTTGAGTCACTGATATGTGGTCATTGTCACACAAACCATATTGCACTGGGTATTAATGTTGCAATGTATTTGGTGTTACATTGCAGGTTATATATACACATGTTATATATGTGATATGTATATATATACGCACGTCAAAGTCGCATGCACATGACTGCATGACATGTGAAGTGGTTTCTGCTGATAAAACGTTCTGTATTTAAAATGGGCTGACTGACGTAGGGTCTCGTTCCTTTCCCCTTTAATTTATTAACTCAATGAATTAATTATTTGATACACCATTATTAGTTTTAAAATTAATTTCTATTTAATTTGTGCAGTTATGCCTTTGCATTAACATCTATTTAATAAATGTTGTTAAGTATTTAATATAATTATTGTTTAATTAATTCAGTCATGTATTTAAATTAATAGTAGTTTAGAAGTGAAGAATATAATAAATGATCGTTTGATAATAGAAGTCACTTGTTATAATAAAACCCCTTTGTTGGGTTGTTCTATCTTCAATCTAAAAGTAGTGAATAATTATTTTATATAATGTATGCTGTGAGAATTTCATTGATGATTCTACTTGCACTGATTGATATGTACTAAGTTACTATTCTCCCTCTTTGATATTAATTACTGTTTTGGAATAAATGATTGAATATTCGCCAATACGTTTTTTGAATTATAATAAATTACGTGGATATTTTAGCATGTTCTTTGTGACCCTCGTTTATGGAAAACTAGGTTTGGGGTGTTTTCTTTGCCTTCTGGACACCCCTTTAGGTGTGATGACATGTTTGGTACGTTTTATATTATCCCAAGATGATTAGATTATTCAATTACATGTGTTGCGTGGTCCCTTTAAAATGAGTTTTAATGAAATACATTATTTAAGATAATTGTTTTGGGGATTGGTTATGGGTTGAGGTCTTGTAATTGAGTTTTTGTTTTGATTTGATAAGATAAGTGATTGAGGTAAACTAATCATGAACTGATGTAGGATATGAAAGGTATTTAATTATATGAATTAATTTTGTGTCATAATGTTGATAAAAGATAATTAATTATGAGAATTAATTATGAAATATTGAGGACTGATTTTGATAATCAAATGTAAAGAATTCACTATGGAATGGGAACTGTGTCGATTGATTAATTAATTGATAAATGATAATGAATGAATGAGATTTTATGTAATAGACATGGAATTCTAGACCGATTATCTAGGTGTTAGACATGGATATCTACACCAAACGTGATTTGGGGTGTTAGACATAGATATCTACACCAAATGAGAATTTGGGGTGCTTGACATGGCGTTCAACACCAAACGAATGATAATAATGATTTATGAAAGGATAAAGATATGTGATTAAAACCCGAGTGAAATGTGATCAAATAAAGAAGGGTAAGAATGAATGGAATTCCAACATGAGTTGAAAACTTGTTCTAGGTTATGTGATCACCTGAGGAACATGGAATCCTTGGAAATGATAAGTGAATAAACAAAGTATAAATGAGAAAAATGATAAAAAGTATTTTTATGCTTGAAAAAATGTACCTGTGTTGTTTTGAACAGGTTCTTACTCCGGCTATGGGCCGAAGCAGGTATTACCGTCAGGTGTCCTTTTTGAAACCTGGACGGGTGTGGATTGTTAATATTGTACTGTTATTATTTGGAAATACCTGCACACTGTTTAATTATATTTTATTGTCTAGAGTGGGATAGACACCAATGGTTCCATCCTACTGAGATTTCTATCTCAAACCCTACTCAAGCCGCCATTGCATTGGGGTAGCCGAGTAGATTCTTTTTGGTTGCAGAACCTCATCGTTGTTGTTTCTTGTACTTGGAGTTAGGAGCACAGGACCGAGTTGAGGCTCAGGATGCTCATGGAGATCTCCCTTGGTGATTTAGACTTTTTTTTAATTACTTATTCATTTATGTGTAATCTTGTTGTGATGTTTAGTGTTTTCATTGTATCATTAATATGTCATGCATGAATCTACTATCTAAACCAACATTCAGTAATTTTGTCTAAACATTATAAGTGAAAAAATTTTCCGCTGCTTTGTTTAATTTAAACCACTTCCACTGTCATTGTGTTTTTTCCACTATTTTCACTCTGTAAAGATGGTATAGTCTCCCCCTGACTTACCTTACACCCTCGCCTCTAGTCATCATCCTCTGGTGTATGGGGAGATGCACTTGAGGTTATGTCGTGGATCGGCTCGGGTGACCGATTCAGGGTTGACATGGGTTGGTTCGTGACACTTGGAATTATGAAGGGGGTGTTCTACCTTTCTATTTCATGAAGTAAGAGGAACTACACACTCCATGAAAAAAATTCACGAACACATTATTGGAGTTTATACACTTTTATTATTATTTTTAAAGATGGATAAGAACATTAACTAGTGAATGGTTATTATACCCCCACTATGTTATCTGAATATAAACTTGTACATGTGTTTTGTTGATATGTGACACAAAGTGTGCAAAACTATGAACTGTTTTTGTTGTGAGAAGTAGGAATCCCTATGTAAAACCTTACATGAAGACACTATGTATTGTGTTTATATACTTCTTCTAGTAAGAGGAACTACACACTGTGAGTTGCATTAAGGAGGAGTTATCCATGTGATGTTCTCAAAATAAGGTCCTATACTCGTGAACTGAATAGTATTAGACTAAGTGTCATTCATGTAATATAACTGAGTGTGTGAAATAAAGAAAAATAAAGGGAAGCATATGATGATACAATGTCTGTATATACCACTATGTGAAAAGATAATGTGGATACTGAATTCATGCATGCCTTAATATGTTAATTCCTTAATATGTGCATGAATAGATATGTGTATTCATATGAACATGAAGAATTAATTTATGCATTGGATAATAAGAATTCAATACAAGTAAAAGGAAAACGTTCATGCATGGATATATAAACTAATATACAAATGGAATCATAAATTGATACATCATGATTAATGAATAATTTTTTCAAAGTTTTAAATGTTTTATAAGTCCCATGAAAATTGATAAACATTTATAAGATGATGTGATATATTTAGTGAAGTGTAACGAGTGTTTATAAACAATTAATTGAACTAAGAGGAAGTTGATATTGTACACAATAGTTTATATCTTGTGTCGAATAGGAAAGAATAATTATAATGATGCAATGTTTATATGATCTTTATTGTTTGGAAAATCACAAATGAGAATTTATATTCTTGTAAGATGTAGATGAGGTTTCAGTATATGTGGTTTTTCATTGAAGAATAAATATTTAAATAGAAAAAGTGACCAACCACATTGATATCATTTAATTATCAATTATGTTAGAGATTAATTTGGTGTCATTATTCTACACAAAATATTTATTATTATGACTCATAGAAGAAGAAGAAGTGAATATTTCAATATTCTTCTTTGAAAATAAATAATAGTCTATTTTATGTCGTTGTAAATTTATCAGGTAAATCTCATCGAATAACTAAACGGTATAGTGATATCAAACAGAAATATCATCTGGAGGAATATTTTATTTGTTGTTATAAATTATCCTAACAAATTAGGATAAGACTGTCTTCATAGGTCTTATAAAGAACTATCAAGGTAGAAAAAGTTGGAATAGGTGTTTACTAGTGCACATAAGTAGGATTATCTTCATTCCCCCTCCTAAAGTGGAGAGACCCACACTGGATAATGTATTGTCTCATATATAAACTAATATAACATGTTACATCATTAAAATGGATAATCCATGTACTGGTAATAGAAATATATGAAACGAAATGGATACTCTCATTGAGTAGTGAACCTTTTAAAAATATCACGTTCTATATTTTTCTACTTTCATATACTTTCTTGTCATACATTAAAGATAATAATAAAATGTAGAACCTAAAAATTCTAATAGGTGAACAGATAAAAGTTTTAATAGGTTTAAAATGTCCTGAAAACTAATTCACCCCCCCCCCCATAATGATTAGAATATCCTGAACTCATCCTTTCAAGTAGTATAAGATTTACTTTCACTTCTACTAGATTCTCTACTATGAAGCTAATCTCTTTTAAATATTTTATTTTATTTTCTAGTTATAAAATGAATTTTATTTTTGGAGATGAATCAGTTATCATCGTGTATAATTATATATATACTAAGACAATATTGAATATGAAAAAGAATGATAAGGGCATATTGAAGAATAGTTACCTGTTATTTAAAGAATAGGAAGAATCTAATTCTCTTGGCATTGGAAATAATGGTGGTTTTTCAAGATAGAAAATTTATGAGAATATAGATCAATTATCTACCAAAAAGATATAAAATATCTATACTTCAACTAATCAAGTTGTATGTGTTGTTTCCTTTCAAAACATCCCTGGTGAATATCCAACAATAAATGGTGATAAAAATCAATCTAAAACATCTCAAGAGTTATCAATTGATATATTAATAGATATTCTTCATCGAATTCATAAAAGAAATTTCCCCCTTATATATGGGTTCTTTAAATCTATAAAGGAAGACATCATCTAGCTAGAAGGACAAGTTTATTTTATGGATAATGGATTATAATGAAAAATTCTATAATATTTGTATACATCAATAAAGCATGGTTCCTTTGAAGCAACAAAGGGATAAATTTAAATGAGTTCTAAAAAATGGATTAAAGAAGATTAAAAGAAAGATGGAATCAAAAAGACTCTTAAAGAGAAGAAAAATTAACATGAAGAGAAGTTGAAGAATATAACTGATATCAATGGTTTATAATTGAATGAAATATCCAATTAAATTATTGAACTTAACTATTTGATTCATAAAAAATATATGCTTCATGAATATAAAACTGAAATAATTATAAATGTTTATAATGATGAGATTATAATGGTTAAAGATTAGAAATTCCATTTCAATATGAAATTTCTTGAATTAGAAGCTCGGTTGGTCAATCATGAGAAGTCACATATTGACTCTTCATGAAAGAATGAAAGAGTTTCTAATGCTACTCAATTCTTATAGGAGTATTATCAGGTTTAAATATCTACAACATGTTATAAGTAGATCATTATATCTATTGATAATTTATCTCAAGAAGATAAGAAGAATTGTGTATCATCCATATGAGCTTGTATTAATGCCTCTAAAACTTTTAGCAGGAATAGTGCATATTTTAATAGAATTTTGAACAAGTATGAATGATGAAAGGTGATAAGAAACCTACCACCATGACTTGGTGGAATAGAAAATAAATTGTGGAATATGGTTCCCCACAAATATCAAAACATGTCATGTATAAGACCCAACAATCTTATACATATAAAATCAAGATATCAATATTTGGGGGTCAATGTTCATTTTAAAATAGATTTGGGCATTGTGTATTAGATTTTTCATATAATCCTCAAAATTTAAAAGCACAAATGAACCCTATGTCAAGGTAGATAAATAAAAAAGTGAAGAATAAAAATCAAATGACTTGAAGAATATGTATACTACAAACAGACTTAGAAATATTGATAACATATGTGTTATATGAAATTTCATTCATCACAACGTTTCAACATTATCATCTTAGAAAATTTATCCATTGTTGACTGGAAAAAGAATACTACATAAGCTATCTATGAATTAAGGAACAACCTTGGTATAAAATCATAAGAAAGTTATGAACAACAGATCACCCAAGAAGATTCCAAGATGGAAAGAAGAGGAGACCTTGGATTAAAAATCCAATATTTTTAAGGAAAGTGCTTCATACAAAAAAAATAGCATTTCACTGAGAAGAACCCTAGTAGAATATCAGAACATTTTTCCAATATTCAGAATGACATATTAGTAATATGGCTATAAGAATTAAAATAAGGTAGAAAATTAAAAATCAACAATCTAAGAAAATTAAAGATTTAAAATAAAACATCCCATATGATAAAAATAAATTTCATGAGAGTTTCTCAACAAAAGTAAAATCTTGTGTTATTGAATTTGTGTGTGAAAGATATAAGTAATCTGGTAACACTGTTAAATATTATTTAGCCTTTATTCTAGAAACAATATTTAGTCACTAATTGGAGAAAGAATGTATCATAAATGTAGTATGTTAGGATGAAAATTCCCCCCATAGAGAATATAAGTATTTTAATAGATCCATTATTTACCAAAAAAATCAAAACATATGTTCAGATGTGCAATAATGAAAACTAGATCAAATAGATAAACATGTTTTAGAAAAAAATCTCCATCATTTTGTTCATATTTTTTAATAAATTAGGACAATCCTTATTCTCTTAAACCTTTGTTTATCACATTTGTGTTAATAATACTAGGAATTAAATTTGATGAATTCTCTTAGGGGGAGATCCTAAGAAACAATGAGGGTTGTCAATTCATGATAGCCATGCTGAAGAAGTCACCTTCCTTGACTGATTATCAAATTTTATATTCAAATAAAAAATATATGGAGTACAATTTTTGATGAAGTTTATGAATATTATGTCATATTATGTACATGTAGGATAATGATATACCATCTTGAGTTAATATTATCTCTTTCAACCTTGATGAAAAGGTGTTAAAAAAGATCATCCTTTGTGAAGATTTTATTGTTTCCTAATATGGGAAGTCACGAGTTAAGGATCCATTTTGGTGTATTCTCCAATTTATAACTTCTTAGAATCCATTATTGAAGAGATACATCATCATGAATATTCTATAATGTTTTTCCCATTAGGGGTAGGGAAAATCATAATGATATAGAATCTTCCTGAATTATCATTTCAATTGGTATTAAATTTAATCATTCTAGAAATTTATAGAATATAATATCATTAGAAAGGTATTTTTTGTAATATCTCATCCTTGGTTACTCCAGATAAATAACATTTTAGAATGGAGTAATTGAATTAATCAATTACATAAGAAATGTGGTTATTCCCCAAGGTCACTTATCCTTCTTATTTCAATTTAATTTTTTGATCTATTTTCTGAAGTGGGTACAAGAGTTTCAGGTTGATTATTCTTAAATGTTTCATATATCAATTTAGTATCTTCTACTTAAAATAAAATCAAAAAACCCTTCAAGAAATTTTAATTATTTATCATTTCATGAGGTATCATTATTAGTTGGTAAGAGAAAACATTTTTGAATAAATAAAATCATCTTTTTTCTACAGTGATAATAGATCACGTAGACTTGGAGATAAATGATGCATGGAACATGTCTCAAGTATAGAATGATAATTTTTTACCATTAACCTTTCATTCCCTAACAATAACGTGGATAGAAATTTAAATGAAATTATAGAAAAGTAAAGGGGATATAAAAGATAATGGTCCACATATTGACACATTCAATTAGAAATTACTTTGAAGGTATTGAAAATAACTCAAAAATGGGGAGATTGAAGACCCCACATTGTGAATGAGTTATATTTTATGTCATTAATGTTCATTATTTTTCAATAGAGGATAATGAAATAGAAATAATTCATTGATGTCCATATGGTGAATAAAGTAAAAAGTTAATGGAGCTTGGATGAAGTGATCATATCATGTCATTTAAATAAATAAATAAATGGTTTGATTACTTTTAGTTTTAAAGGTGATTCATGAATAATTGTTATAGATTCATTAAACATAATAATATTTCTTTCATGAATTATCCTAGTAACTTTGACGATTGTTGGTATGTTTCTAAGATCAAATAACTTCTATCAGTGGTGAATTTGTTTTTACAAAAAATATGGATGATGATTTTATTTTGAGGAAGTTCATTGGAATATATTCCAAAAATAATATAATAAGAATATTTTAAGAAGGTCAAGAAACCTTAAACTATTTCATGAGAACTAGGAAACTGTTAACTCAAACAATAAGAAAATATTGATTTTCATTAAGTCTTTAAATAATATAATTAAAAATATTGTCTTTCATAAATGATAACTGTAAAATATATTTATTATTTCATGATCGATTATTTGAATATGATTAAGTTTTTAACTAGATTGAATTTGGTATACTACATTTTGTATACTTTGAATTATTATATGTAATATTTTTAGTGGGATTTGAATAAAAAATTAGCCAACTTTTATAGGCATACCATGGGAGTCATACAACACTAATGAGGTTGGAAAGTTACTCAACCATAGCCATACTAGATATGAAATAGTGTGTAGAACATGCATAATTGATGCAAGATATGCAATGGTCCCATGTATAAGGCCTAGAGAGCACATGGTCAAAGCTGTATATAATTTTGGCCAAAAACACATGGGTTCATCGACTGGTGGATTGTTTGGTATGTATACAAGTGATGATCCCCAGTCTCTATCATGAATGAGCTCATTCATTCATTGGATTATAAAGTAAAGGGATGTTGCATGCGGAGTTTGATATTTGATGTAACACCCCATGATTTCATAGTACATTGTCTCTTTAAAGTAATTTAGTAGCTTATATTGCATGTATCACCGACTTGGCTTGGGTTATATGCAAGATTGAGTTTCTACAAAACAACATATCTGTATTATAATTATTTAAATGATATATTAATTTATCAATTAAATATTGTGATATGAATAGTAAAAAATAAATTGTAAATCTTATTTATAGTGTTTATAATGAAATGTATAAGTTTTGTTAAAATAGATATATAATTTGAAAAACTATATTCTTAAAATAACTCCATTTTTCTGTACTTTTGTGAACAATAATAAACCTAATTTTAGACACTTCTATGAATTGAATTTGGTAAAATATATTTCATTTCTTAATTTAGAATATCAAAATTAGTTTAGGACAAATTTTTGGTATTATAATTAAAACATTTAATTTTTGATGAATACTGAAAAATACTGCATAGTACATAAAAACCGACTTTTTATTTAAATAATTATCTTTAATTTAAATTTATTTTAAATTAAAATAGATACATATTTATAATATTTGTACAATTTAATTCATTGTAGTCAGTTTGTAAATTTATTAAATATATAAAAAAAATTGACCTTTTTAACGTCTTTTACCCACCTTTTACACACATTTGAAAATTTGCATAAAACATAATTTTACCGCTTCTGGGAATTGAATTTCAAGAATTCTAGAGACCCAATTGAAATCAGTAAGTAAAATGTTGTTCAATAGGATGAATATAATTATTGGTGAATAGTAACTTTTGAATTTTATTTACCACGATTAAAAGTAAATATGGTAATTAAGGGTAAAAATAATATTATAATAATAAAAAATTACCCCAACAAATGTCCTAGTTCTATTGGATACGTTTTATTAGACCAAAATAAACCATGGTACAAATATATGATCCTTTTTTATTCTCTTGGGTAGGATTATGAAATTTATTATATTTTATTTAAAGAAGTGTTAAAAGTGTAAGATTTAAATTTCAATAACAAAATAATTTTTTATATAGGGTAATACATAAGATAAATTCAACTATAAATATTAATTAGAAACATAAAAATATTTACTAAATCATTCTATTGTATTTATAACTATTAGACATTAAATAATTAAATTTATTTATGACACAATAATGATGCAGTTATTACCTTACTAATGAATGATTAAAACAAATGATATTATAAATATTAAAATAAATATAATATGAAATTTTTTATGACATACAATAATTTTATAGGTGAATATTTCATATTAGGATTGATTAAATGAATTTATTTTTAAGTAATAATGTTTTTATGACCTGTACAAAAATCATTTATTAAATAGTTACCAAATTGTCATAAATGATATTTTAATATTAATAATATTTTATTAAATAATATAAAAGTCATAAAAATATAAGGTTATTCCAAATAACTTGTATAGTTTTAAAATTTCTTAAATGATCTACTTTAGGTTAGTTTTGAAACTTATAGTAACTATATTAACATTGTAGTATAAAAATACAAGAAGACATGGTAAGAGTAAAACTATTTAACTAAAGGTTAAATCTAAATGATAAGGTTAATATGAGGACCTAAAGATGTCTAAAACCTATTAGTTGAGAGGATTTAGACCCATTACCACCTTATCCAAGATAAAAATCTACTTGTAGCTATTGTAAACTAATAATACTTTTGTAATAAAATAATACTTCGATCTTTTCCTAAAGTGTCCATCACCTCTCTTATAAAAGGGCACTTCCGCTTCTCTTAAATTCACACATACCATGAAATTTGGATCGGCCAAAACATGTCCAAATATCCTCCCTAATATCCTTACATAATACTAGAGGCATTAACATGATATGAAAGCCATCCTAAGGTTTATTTTTGTTCAAATCAAAAGGAAACACCCGAAGAAGAGGTAATTATTTTATCACCTCTTTCAATTTAATTTTATTCTTCTACTTCCTCTTTATTTGTTGTTGTAATAATAAAATAATAACTCCATTAACTTATACATTATGATATTTTATTATAAATGTGGTACAAAAATATTAATTATTTTATCCATCCAATGAATGACAAGTTCACCATGCGTGTGTTCGTACGGTTTACCGTCTCCACGTCGTGGTGTAGTTTGTTATTCAAAACTACATTACTTTAATTGGTATAATAATGAGTATAACTAATGTACATAATGAATATAACATGATAATTAATATCTATATATAATATAACATCCAATTAAACACCATTTCACCGTCAATAGAATGATATTGTCGCCCGTTCCTATGTACAGCTTACCATCTCCACGATGCGATGAGACTCATCTTCAAAGATCACCCATGAAGAATTTTTATAAAAATATATATATTGATTAATTATGAGGTATATGAAATAATATTTATACTGGAATAATTTATATTTATTTAGATACATATATGTCATTTAATTACTTCCACACTATACGATAAGAAAACAGAAACAACTTTCATGCATACGTACGGAAAACCATCTCCATCAATGGTGTTTACATTTCATATATATATCTATTATAAATATTTATATTGTCAATATATTTGATATATAAATCATGTTTTATATTTTTAAAGTATTAAATTCTTGATCTAAGTGATACAATCAAGAATAACAAGTTAAAACATGTATGAAAAAGAAAGCGGTTATTACCCAAAATGTTACTTTAACATGGAAATTATTATTAAATGGATAGTATAAAGTAATAAATGAATTGTATATGATATCATAAAAATTAATATGGTTCTGTTATAATTTAATAACATACTATGGTCATTATACAACAGGTTAAACGTACCCTCAACTAAATAAAAGTACAAGGTATGGGTTAATTATTTAATCTCATTATTATCTGAGATTATTTATGTGTAAGTATTTTCTAGGAAATATATATAACCCATGTCCATGTTTCATAAAAATGTTTTCCAAATTAACATTTTAACTTTTTTTGAAATAGAATCTTTATAAATATCATCATTTTAAATGTTATAATGATTTATTTTTTGAAATATTTTTAATTAATATCCTTGTTTTAAAAATTATTTTAAGGATTTATTTATATGAAAATGATTGTTTTAAAATGTTAATTCCATTAAAAAGATACAAAGTTGTATGGAAAACGTTGATTCAAAAATATCTTTTAAATGAATTCCTTAAAAAATGTGTTACTTATAAATGATTTCACAAAAAAAGAATATTTCTCTTAAAGAGTTTTACTGATCATTTTCAACTATGTCAATATCCTTTGCTGGATATTATTATTGATTGAGGTTGATTTATTAATTTATAATTTTCCATATTTTATTAAATGAGATGTGATATTTTTTACTGTGGATGTGATATTTTTATACCAGTCACATTTTTTGGTTAAATTATTGACATTTTTTCTGCTAGTTTTAATACGAATGTTTATGTGATGTTTCAACATTTTCATATGAGGAATGCATTGGACAAAATATCTGAAGGACGTGACCCTCTCTACCTCCTCAATGCATCAGTAGGTATAATGAGACAAACTAGTCTCCTGGAACATGTCCTCGACAAAATTTATATTTATGGTCTTGTAACAAGTTATTGACTTTGAGGTTAAGATGTTCAACATTATACATTCTTTCATTATGATATTTGTTATTAATGATAAATGTTATTATTCGGATAGTGGAATATCCATGTGAATAAGTAAATGGAATTATTTGATTTATCATTTCCATATTATGATGAAGTTTACATTTAAAGGGATTGTGTTTAAATTTTATACCTTGACATAAAAGTCTGTGCTTATTTATGATAGATTCCTCTATATTTTTTATCCTTACTAAACATCTGAGCTCACCCATTTATTATTTTTCATTTTCCCAGGATGCCAAGAAGTGTATTATGATTGTTATTCAGGGTTATTAGAGGGAAATAATGGAGTTCTCAAAGGGTTATTTATGTTGTATTTTCTGTTAGAATGTGTAATGTAATGTTCAGGTATGTGATATATTATCCAAGACTGCTAAACTGATTGATCCTTTGGGACATGATTCCTTGTAATAATGCCAATGTATTAAAATAATTCATCGGCTCCAGGCTTCTGGGGTCAAGATGTTATAGTTGGTATAAGGGGATGTTTAGAAACAACCTTGGAAATAGATTTAGTTAACCTATGATTTGGAAACATTAACCTTAGATAGAATTTGAGGATTAATATAAAATAACATCCAAAATTTTTGGTAATTTAGATATTTTGTTGGTTTTCCAAGCAATACATCCTTGTATGGATACTATAAGTTGATGTGGTTCTGGCACAGATGTACCTAGGAGTGAAAACTCTGACAAGGAGTTTCAGTATTGACCTAGGGTATCCTGGTACATGAAAACGGGCTTTACTGTGCACCTGGTTTGACACTACTAGGGGATATGATTAGGATAATTCAGATTTTCTTTATAATCAATTATGATGGATTTATGTGTAAATATGTCAACAATGAAACCGTTTTTATGATTATGATACTAGATGTGTAAAAATATCCAATTAATGTTGACAATTTTTCTAGTATTGGGATTAAAAATTATGATATGATCTAACATAGTTTATGTCATCATTTAAAAATGCCACCCAGAAGAGGGAATGAGAACTCGGGAAATACACATGATCCAAAGAGTATGAAGGATCATATCATTCATGGTCTTAATCCAAAATTTATAAGGTAAATAGTCTCCCATGTATTCTGATCATATGAAGAAATAATATCATGTGTTACTTAGATAAGTAATGAATTCTATGAGTCATATGTCTTTGAAGGGAAGAAAGATAAGAACATTGTGGCAGAGAAAAATATGGATAAAGGGAAGAAGGGAAAGATAGATTTTCCCACATGTGATAACTGTGGAAAGAATCACCTTGGAAAATTCTTGATGTAGTTGGGGTTTGTCTTAGTGGTAAGCATCCCGTAATAATAAATGGAAAATGGGGGTTCAAAACCCATGGGTCGCAGGTACTGTAGCAGTACTGTAGCGGTACTATAGCAGCGCAGACACTATTCATCGGCGGTTACTGTAGTGGCGGCGATACTGTGCGGTACTGTAGCAACATGTTACTATTCATAGAATGTGAATTGTCCTTAGAATTTGGGCCTACGGTCTATGTAATGGGCTACAAGCCCACTGGGCCTTCAGGCTATGTAATGTGTTTCCCACTACCCAGTTAAAAAGAGGTCTTTGCTTTGATTTAATAATCAAAATGAGGCTTCGGCCCCAACCTTTTAAAATAAAAAAACCTTGGAAAATGCTTGAAGGGAATGGGAGTTTGTTATAAGTGTGAAAAATAGACACTAAGTATGTGATTGTAAGGTTAAGAAAAATGATTCAAATTTAAAATGCTTCATCTGCAAGAAGTTGGGACACTTCGTGAATCAATGCCCAAATCATCAGAGTATACCCCAAATGATAATATTTGATAATTATCAAGTTATGATACTACCACAGATGAAGATGAATGATTAGTGTTTTTATGTAGTTATTAAAGAATTGTGTCATTTGAGTATTTTATTAACGATGTACAAGTTATAAGAATTATAGAGTATATAAGGATTTTATTGAAACACTGTTTCATTAAGGATTTGAGATTGTATGGTAACAAGTCACATGACACAGATTTAAGTAAATTTTTTTTGAAAATATATGGTTTCCGGAAATATAACCCTTAATATGTTTCTGAAATTGAGATAGTGATTTTGGAATATTAGATAGTTGAGTTGGATATGATATATTGGATATTATTGAGTACCTTGGAACTAATTAATGGTTTTTTTATTCTATCATTGTTGTAGATTACAAATTTTTTGGATTTAAGGAGTATATTCAGTATTCTATTTTTTACAAAAGGAATAAGAAAGTACATACCTATTAAAATAATATTTTATGGTAATTCAGTTTGTTACCCTATTTTAATAGAATACATGATGATGGTATTAACATTTTTTATGTGATAAAAGAGATACTAATTATGTTACATTGACCTTCCTTATAAATTTTTGGACTGTGAGTTTGGACATAAGTATTTTGGATAAGTCTAAGGTTGGAATTGAGTAAGTTAAACAATTTATATTTTATTTGAGGTTAAAGTATGATTTTTTGGATACTTTACCCTAATTTTTTTTCAGTAAACATTTAGAAGAGTAAGGGAATAGTTGTGGACCTTATGATTGATAAAATGTGATTCAGGCACAAAAGAATCATTTTTTAACATTCATTTCATAGTGTAAGGGATGAAGTAAAAATATATTGATGCACAACCAAATGATGAGATTATGATTAGGACATGTAATGAAATAAAGTATGTTATTATGAGTTCTTATCTTAATAGTAAATTAATCCATCCTCTTAAAAAAGTATCTAAATTTTTTTGTTATCCGAATAACTTTTTTGATGAACCTATGATACTTTAAATCATCATATATTTATGTCTTTGAGGCCCTCCATTTTCCATTTATTATTCACATGTTAGTGATTGATGACCTAGATCTCCCCTATAAATATTTACATTTTAATCAAATTGTGTGTCTCTAATTTCCACCAATGTTCTTCTATTCGAAATCCTTATTTGGTGGTGACATTTTCATTTCTATTTCCCTCTTATTAAGAAAAGATTTTATTAACCCTATTTCTTATGTGGGTTTTCAACAAAGTTATTTTATATTTTCAACCTTTTATTTTCAAAGAAAATTTCAAATTGCGAGGACATAATTTATTGAAGGAGGGGAGAATGTAACTCCCCATGATTTCATTGTACATTATCTATTTAATGTAATTTAGTATATTATATTTCACCGAACACTTACTTGGCTTGAATTATACGCAAGATTGAGTTTCTGTTAAAAGAGTTATATATTTTGAAAAACAATTTTTATAAAATAACTACTTCTTGTGTTTTTTGTGAACAATAATAAAATTAATTTTAGACACTCCTAATAATTTAATTTGGTACAATAGACATCATTTTTTAATTCAGATGATAAAAATTAGCTTATCTGAATTTTAGTTTTTTCTAAAAACATTTAATTTTTTATGAATAGTGAAAAATACTGAATAATGCATAAAAACAAATTTTTTATTTAAATTATTATTTTAAATTTTAATTTATTTTAAAGAAAAAATTGATACATAAAAAATAAATTAGTCCAATTTAATTCATTGGAGTGATTTTATAATAAGATTAGATATATAAAATTTTTATTTAATTTTTTAACATCTTTTACCCACCTTCTAGGCACATTTTCAAATTTGCATAAAACATAATTTTACCACTTCTGTGAATTGAATTTCAAAAATACGAGAGAAACTGTTGAAATTACTAAGAAAAATTTGGTTTAATAGAATGAAAATTATTTTTTCTGAATAGTAACTTTTTAACTTTATTTAGCACGGTTAAAAGTAAATAGGGTAATTAAGGTTAAAAATAATATTATAATAATATAAAATTACCAGAAAAGAATGTCGTAATTTTATTGGATAATTTTTTTTCATCCAAAATGATCCTTAGAAAAAAAATATCATCCATTTTGATTCGCATTGGTTAGATTAGGAAATTTATTATATTTTATTTAAAGAAGAGTTAAAAGTGTAAAATTAAAATTTTAATAACTAAATAATTTTTAATATAGGGTTATACATAAAATAAATTTTACAATAAATATTATTTAGAAATATAAAATGAGTACCTACATTATGGTATTTTTTTATAATTTTTAGACATTAAATTATTAAATTCAGTTATGACACAATGATGATTCAGTAATTACCTTATTAATGAATGATTAAAAAATGATATTATAAATATTCAAATAAATATAATTTAAAACACATTCTTCCATATAATAATTTATTATGTTACTATGATATTTTAGTGTTGATTTAATGTATTTGTTTTCTATGGAATCAAGTTCTTATGACTTTTACAAAAATAAAGTATTAAATAGTAACAAAATTGACCTAAATGTTATTTTAAAATAAATACTATTTTATTAAATAATATAAAAGCCATAAAAATCTAAGATTATTCCAAATAACTTGGATAGTGTTAAAATTTCATAAATAGTCTACTTTAGGTTCGTTTGGAAACTTATTGTAACTATATTATCCTTCTAGTATAAAAATACAAGAAGACATGGAAAGAGTATAACTTTTTATCTAAGGGTTAAATCTAAATGATAAGGTAAATATGATAAACTAAACATGTCTAAACCCTATTAGTTGAGTGTATTTTGACCCATAACTACCTTATCCACGAAAAAAATACATTTTCAGATTTTAGAAGTAGAAAATAATTTTGTAATAATATAATAATTCACGCTTTTCCTAAAGTGCCCCTCATCTCTCTTATAAAAGTTTGCTTTCCCCTCACTTAAACTCACACATCCAAAGCCATTTGGATCGTCAAAATCTGGACCAAATCTCTTCCCAACTAAACTTAATTCATATTATAGTCCTTACAATGATCATAAATCCATCATAAGGAGCACTTTTTTCTAATCAAAAGAAATACACAGAGAAAAGGTAATTATTTTATCACCTCTTTCAAAGTTCATTTCTTCTTCTACTTCCCCGTTCTTTGTTTTTAAAATATTAAAATAATAAATCCAGTACCTTATACATTATTATATGTTATTATAAATATGGTACAACCATTTTCATTATTTTACCCATCCTATGAATGACAAATTCATCATGTGTGCGTACGTACGGCTTTCCGTCTCCATGTCGTGATGTAGTTTGTTATTCCACACTACATTATGTGGATGGGTATATTAATGATTATAATGATTCTAAATAATGAATATAAAATTATAATTAAAAATTATATATAATATAACATCCAATTAAACAGGGTTTCACCATCAATATAATGATATTATCTCTCGTGTGTACGTACGGCTTACCCGTTTCCACGATGCGATGAGATTAATCTTCAACGATAACCCTTCAAAAAATTTTATAAATATATATATATTGATTAATTATGAGGTATATGAAAGAATATTTGTAATGTAATAATATATATTTATGTAGATAAATATATGTCATTTTCTTACTTCCATACTATATGATAAGAAAACGGAAACAATATTCATGCGTACGTATGGACTACCGTCTCCAAGAACGGTGTTTCCATTTCATATATCTATCTATTATAAATATTTATATTCTAAATATATATGATATATATATCATTTTTTATATTATGTAAGTATGAAAATCATGATCTATGTGATTCGATCAAGAATAACAGGTTGAAACACGTACGATAAAGAAAACAATTATTACCCGCAATGTTAATTTAACATGAATATTATTAATAAATGGGTAGTATAAAGTAATAAATGATTCATATATGATATAATAAATATTAATATGGTTCTAGAATAATTTAATAACATACAATATTCATTATACAGATGGATAAACGTACCCTCAACTAAAGGAAAGTACAAGGTATGGGTTAATTCTTCAATTTCGTTATTATCTGAGAATATTTATGTGTAAGTATTTTTTGAGACATATTTATAATCCATAACCATGTTTCAAAAAAATGTTTTCAAAAGGAATATTTTACGGTTTTTGGGTAGGTAATATTTAACAAGATTATCATTTTAAATGTTTTAATGATTTATTTTTCTAAATCTTTTTTAATTAATGTCCATGTTTCTAAAATTATTTTAAGGATTTATTTATATGGACATGATTGTTTTAAAATTATAATTCATTTCAAAAGTTCCAAAGTTTTATGGGAAACTTTAATTCAAAAATCTCTTTTAAATGTATTATTTTATAAATGTGTTACTTTTAAATGAATTCACAAAAATGGATATTTCTCTTAAGGAGTTTTACTCATCATTTTCAAGTATGTCAACATCTTTTACTGGATATTATTCTTTATTGGGGTTGATTTATTATAATAAAATATTCCATGTTGAATTGAATGAGATATGATATATTTGATTGTGGAAGTGCTATTTTTATACCATTCATGTTTTATGGTTAATGTATTTAAATTTCTCATGCTAGTGTTAGTACAAATGTTTATGTAATGTATAAACATTTTCATATGAGGAATGAATTGGACTTTGTATGTGATGGGTGGGGACTACTATAACCCCTATATGCATCGCCAGGTCTCATGAGACAAAATATTGTCTTAGTATAAGGCCTTGACCGAATTTATATTTAGATTCTTGGCACGAGACCTTGACTTTGTGGTTAAGATGTCTGACATTCTGAATTCTATCATTAGAAGATTAGTTATTAATGTTTCATGTGATTATTCGACCAGTATAATATCGATTTGAAAAAGTAAAAAGAATTCTTTGATTTAACTTTTCCATATTATTCATAAGTTTATTTTTAAAGGGAATGTGTTTCAATTTTATACCTTTCCATAAAAGTTCATGATTATTTATGATAGCTTTCGCTATCTTGTTTATCCTTATTGAGCATCTGAGATCACCCGTTTCTTATGTTTTATTTTCCCAGGATGCCAAGAAGTATATTATGATTGTTATTCATGGTTATTCTAAATTATTAATAGATTTATCAAAGGATTATTTATAAAGTTTTCTTGTTAGAAAGTGTAATGTAATGTTCATTTATGTAATCTATTTTCAAATAATATTAAACTATTCTGTCCTTCGGGACTTGATTACTTGTAATCATTCAATGTATTAATATAATGAACCAGCTCCAGGATTCTGTTGTCAGTCAATTACATGGGATTATCTCTCAGGTGTACATTTCACCATATTAAAATGGGACAGACATATCATGAGCTTTCCAATTTGAATAATTTTTTCTGTTGCTTTCCTATATCAATTAATTTAAAATAAGCCATTCAATTTTTTAATATCATCTTCTTCATCCTACTCCTAGTTCGTGAAATCACTACTTTTTTCCATGGGGATTTTGGTCAAACCACCATCCATAAATCTTGGGGCTTCCATGATCATACTAAGGTTTAAATACAATGATGGAAAAGATCAAAATAATCATGGAAATTTATTTTCATGATTTATTTGAAGATATTATCGTCAAATAGAAAATAATATTTCAGGAGGATTTTTTAACATTCCATCAATATGGTTGAGTTTGAGGCATGAAAGGGAATGCGTTTATTAATACCTTCAAGTGATAATATCACCACAAAACAAAAATAATGTCAATATTTCAAAGAAAGGACACCACCATTTTCGATATCATTTATCCCATGTTTAAATAATTCAATGAAGGGTCCTTCAAGAATTAAATAAATATAATTACATGTCATAAATATCAATATTTGTGGTGGTTCAAAGGTTGTATGATCCTCACCTATAAAAGGAGAGGGAAAACCCCTATTGAAGGTTTTGTCTCTTGCATATCAATTCAAGAGATCCTATTTTATGAGAAAACAGATCTATATTACTTAAACAAATGTGAAGAGGAAGCATAGTTCATTGAGCCTCCCTGGAATCATGAAGTAGTTTGTTTTTTGAAATTTTTTTGTGATCGAATAGGAACCACATACAGTGTGAATAAGTTTAAGAGACACATAAATGGTGTTTAAACACACTTGTTGTTCTTTGTAAATACGGATAGTATCATTAACTAGTTATTGGGTATTATACCCCTACTTTGACACACAAATACAACACTATACATTTTCTTCATTGATACACAACAAAAATTATGTATTACTATGAACTATTTGGGTTTTGATAAGGAGGAATACACATGAAGAACTATAAGCGAAGACACTGTTTATTTATTTGATACATGTCTACCAATAAGAAGAGTAGTACACTATGAGATGCATGTAGGAGGAGGAAACAATTTTATTCTCTTACAAAAATGTCCAATTAATGTGAACTAAACAGTATGAGACTAAATTTATTTCATATAACAAAACCATTTATATTCCCAAAAGATAAACATAAGGAAGAAGAAGGTGATACAATGTATGCATATACCTTTATGTTCAAAGAGTATGTGAATAGTGAATGCACTCATTTATTGATATCTACATTCATTATTATGGGAGTAAATTGATATGTGTATGCATATACACATGATGAATTAAATGAGACAATTTATAATATGGTGGGAATATAAATAAAAGGAAAACATATGTTCATGTATACATAAACCTATATTTACATGAGAACATAAATGGAAAAACTCTTGATTAAAGTATAATTGTGTGAAAGGATTGTAATATTTTTAAGTCCCATCAGAACTATTAAACATGTATAAGATGATGTCATGTGTTTATTGTACTGTAACATGTGTTTATAAAATATAAATTTTACAAAGGAGAAGTTGATACTGCACTCAGAAGTTTATACTATCTATCTAAGAAGAAATAATAATTGTGAAGATGTTGTGTTGAGATGATATTTATTATTTTTCTATTAAAAAAGGATTTTTGTGATTCATGAAATAGGAAGATTAAATTTATATTGATTTTTTATTTTATTGAAGAAAAAATTGTGAAGAATAATAAGTGAATGGCCGCTTTGATATTAGTTAATTATCATTTCATTCATAAAATAATTTTATATTATCATCCCACACAACATTCATTCTATTATGACTTATATAAGAAGAAGAAGTGATGATTTTAGTTTTTTGTTGTGATGAATAAAAGTAGTTTATTTGTATGTTTTTTTCAAGAAACAGGTGAATATTTTTAAAGAACAAAATGACAATGTGAGATCAAAGATAATTCTCATCTGGTGGAGGAATTTATTGGTGTCACAATGTATCTTAACAATAAAAGAAAAAAAAACTTATTCAGAGGTTGTGTAAATAACTATCATGGCACATCAATTCAAACAAGGTCTTTCATAGTGTTGGAAATAAATATTATCATCATTCCCATCCTGATTTGTAGATACCCACACAATCTAAAGTATTGTATCCTAGGAAAACCATTGTAACTCGATACCTTATTATAGTGGAGATTCCATTTATTGTTCATTACCATAAATGGTAAGGACAAGATACTCTCATTGAGTATTGAACCTTATAAAAATATCATTTTATATGATTTAATTCTTTCATATGCTTACATGTGATAAGGAAAATAGAATCAGATAATCAAGATCTTATCAAGTCTAATTTGTAAAGGGGTAAACCAAGACTACTATGATGGTTTGGGTAGTGAACCCAACCCATAATTATAATACTATAAACGTGCCTCGGCTACTAAAGAATTGATTTTAATTAATTATGTGTACACCAAAATTCCATACCGTATGACAATATTATGCTTCCAGTGATTAATTTTTGTATTCTCTTATGATTCATGTATTATATATGCTAATATATCGTATATGACTCAAGATTCTGATTTATGATATGAATCGTACGGTTTTCAAATTTTATCCTCATGTTCTCATATCCTTATGTTCATGTTATGCTAAATTTAATACTGGTGTCTCCATTTTCTACCCATACTGGTCATCTGACCTAGGCCTTCTTTATGGTTACATTTACCTGGTTATGAAGTAAAATATGTCTATTAAGGGTGATGATTTTGATAAATTTAGTGGGAGAATATATTGAATTTTTATGAACTAGTTATTTATGTGTATGTGTTTCCGAAGGCACTAAAGCTATAATATTATGTCATGGATCATTATATTATGTTATAAATATACATATATAATGAAAAGATATATATTTATGTAAATTATTGGTCTCTATAGTAACACACCAACCTGAACCACCAGATCTAATATAGATGGTCATGTGACCTCTTTCATGCCTCCCCGTATGCAAGAGGTTTCTGACTAGCATCGAGGGACCGAGTCTAACCATAGGGAGATTATAAAAATAGAATCATGACAGGTGTTGATAATAATCATAAAAAATTCCAATATATAAGAATATTAATAATGATGAATCTAAATAATAGAATACATTACATAAAATAAATATAACTCCCAATGTAGAAACAATGTCAAATATATAGAGACATATAAATAAATAGATAACTATTGGGTAATCTATAGTATGTCGTGGTCCACTATAATCTTTTTACTCCACTGATACCAGGAAGGTCTGGACCAGGCGAAAGCCTGATCCCGAAAATTTATTAAGAAAAAAGTGCGAGTAAAGACAATAGAAAATATAAGTGCTACATTTCATCAAACCCATACTCATCCCTCTCCCTATCATCGGATAACTCATCCCCAGGATCATCTGACTACCATTCTGAAGATTCATACCTCCGCATCATCTCAAGATACATGTTTTTCTTCCTAAGCATCTCCTCAGACATCTTCTCCTTGATTTTCCGTTTCCCACTATGTCCATTATCCATCTTAGGAGACCCTCCCCTTCGCTTGCCACTATTCCCATTTGCATGAAAAATTTCTTGTGACCCTTCATTCTTGTAAGCAGACCTCGTCGCCATTGGTTTGGGTAGGTCCGTATAGTCCCTCCGTGTCTTCCTCCTACTTTTGGTTTTCCCCTCCACTTCCTTGCTTAGGGGATCATGAGGTCCATGCTTGACAACATCAGTGTAGGATGCTTTGTGGTTATGGAGCTCCTCTTCTTGCAAGGGGTAACCATGTGACTCCACAACACATCCATGGTCAACCTTACTGCTCTTACTCAAGTCATTCATAATTCTTCCAACAACCTGACAAACTTTCGGATTTTCCATCACCATTGTTTCTTTTGTCATGACAAGATCATGTTCACTGCCTTCTGCCACCATAGAACCATGCTGCTGTTTAG
Source organism: Viscum album (assembly GCA_963277665.1). Lineage (NCBI taxonomy): Eukaryota > Viridiplantae > Streptophyta > Magnoliopsida > Santalales > Viscaceae > Viscum > Viscum album. The sequence goes on from OY728165.1 coordinate 283,916,499, forward strand.
CCACACCATTAATGTCCAACCTACCTTGAGAAACCTTCCCATGAGAAGCTGCCAATACCCCATTCACCTCCTTTGAGATCTCCTTGATCTGCTCATCAGAACCCCCTAACCTTTTACCAATTTTTACCTGCTCCATCCCAGGTGAGACATGAGGCTGTCCACCAGAGTCACCCATGGTCAGAACAGCTGAACTCTCCATCACATGGGCAATGATGGAATCTTCATGAGATGGGAGACACTGAACTGCCTCCTCTTCCATTGTTTCATCCTCCTTCTGATCATTATCCATCAAAACAGCAAACTAAACACACGTACACATAAAATAAAAAAGTTTATGGCCAAACATAAGTAAATTATAAAATAAAAATAACACCATACATGTGTTGAGTAATCATGTTCTGATCAATATTCCATGAATGTTGGTCCTGCCTTCTTCATCTAATTACCAAAATGGATTTTAGATAAGTTTGTATCTTCTTTAATGTAACATAGCACATGTGGTTTCCATCAGGAATATTACATGTTCCACCATGTCAATCCCTAATCACGTATCCTTTCAATAACCCATAGAACAGATCTCTGTTTTCTCATACTAGTATATTTTAGTTGGTCACTTATCAAAATACATTTATATGGAAAAATACACACCTGATTTAGAATTTTTACACTACCTCATAATATTTAGTCAATTATACACATCCCTCTATAGGGAGAGTGAATCCTACCTTTATGTACACTCGGAAAAAATCACACCAACCTCAACACTCAACATGATCATATTGATTCCTAAAAACACTTCCAAATACTATAAAACACCACAAGTAATACATGTCACAATAAGAACCAACAAGGAACACCATGATCAAACATTTAGATCCACACATAATCAAATGGTCATAATTATGAAATCCTCATTGCCACTCACACACAGACATGAACCTCTTAACACACATGGGTTAGTCAAGTATAAAGACATATAATTTCATCATCATATATGTGGCCGACACTAGTTTGTAACTTCCTAAATCATGGTTATAAACATAAATGTAAAATATTTTTTTTAAGGTTTCATCACTCAAACCGTGTTAAAAAACTAACCAGAATAGGATCACCTACGAAGTACTCCTAGAACCAATTCCAATCCTATATGAAAAGGTTTCTAGAGTATGTTATGGGAAAAAATCTCACATGTCAGAAAAATTCTTACAATATGTCAATAATCATGAATAAAGTCTTCAAGATCGGTCTAAGGATGGAGAAAGTAAGGCTCCATATAAAATAGGGAATCTACATGGTATAAGGAATGATGTTGTGGAATTAAGGTGTATTGTAAACCATCATCATAGTCTAGGAAAAATGGTTGTGGCATAGGTTTTCAACCACGATGGTAAAAATCGGGCTAATACGGTGTGGTAAACCATTGAAAGTGACCATCATGATGTAAGAAGAAGGTTATTTCTTAATACCATGATGTTTTATGAAATTATACAACATAATATAGTGCTTACTATGTTGATTCCTATCCGAATCCCTTTGGATTTCTTCATCAAAGACCAAACATAGAGAGATAAATGTATTTTTAGGCGTATTTATTGGTTCAATTTGTTTGATAACCCCCTTATAAATACTCATAAATAATCCCTTTGTATTTTTAATGTTCATTCACTGATTAAATTTGAATATAGATTGACATAATACCATAACTATCAAAGAAATATACTAGATGAATGGATATTCCAGCTCAATATAGAAAGGGGCACATTATTTTGATCTAATCCTCCTTAGTAAAGCCTCCTTAAATCATCCCTCCATGGCCAAGGCAATGATGGAACCCCCAACTAAAATATCCATTATACCACAACACATTTCTATTGAATTGTGGCCTTGATTCCACATAACACTACAGTTTTCACATATATTATGTTTTATCCAATCCCTCTATGGAATGGTCATGTGTACTATAGTGCAGAACCACCTATTTTGGTAGTATATATCCCAAAATCTACATAAGTCTCTGAAAACAAAAAAAATCCCTTAGTATTTTATCCAACATTTTCATAACATAATATAAAATGGAAAAAGAAGAGAGATAAATATTATCATTTTAAAAAAATAGGGATTTACAATTATCCCCCTCTTAAAAACTTCTCATATGGGAGAATATTATCTATGCTTTTTATTCAAACAACAAAGGACACTAAGCTTGAACATCTTCCTCATGTTTTAAAATATCCTCTTGGAACCACAAATGATACCATTGAGTATTGATAATTTGTACCATCTTCCCACATAGGACCTTTTAACTCTAGTCTAAAACTCACATTAGATGCTCCATATATGATTCATCTAGTTCTATATAAATTTCCTCATTGTTTATAACATATGAATGATTCGTCATGTACCTATAATGTTGAGAAACATGGAATTGAGCATGCATTATTTGATAACATGGTGGAAGATCCAAATTGTATGCCTCTATCCCAACCCATTATATGAAATCATTGGATCCCAAAAAATTCGGTGCCGACATTCCTTTATTCCTTAATTGTTAGTGACCTAACTGAGGATTCATTATCATGAATAACTAATCACCCAAAGAAAAGTCAAAAGGTATCCTATTATGATTAGTGTATGATCTCTACCTTCTATAAACAATCATCAACTTAGGCTAAATTATCCCCACTTTTTCAAAGGTATCCTAAACAAAATTGTGTACCCTAACCTCAACCCCACTTTCCTCATACCTAAATTATGGTATTTTTTTTATAATTTTTAGACATTAAATTATTAAATTAATATATGAAACAACGGTGATGCAGTAATAACCTTATAAATGAATTATTAAAAAAAGATATTATAAATATTCAAATAAATATAATTTGAAACTTCTTCTTCCATAGACTAATTTATTATGTTACTATGACATTTTAGTATTTATTCAATGTATTGTTTTCGATGGAATCATGTTCTTATGACTTTTACATAAATAAAATATTAATTAGTAACAAAATTGACATAAATGATATTTTAAAAGAAATACTATTTTATTAAATAATATAAAAGTCATAAAAATATAAGATTCTGCCAAATAACTTGGATAGTGTTAAAATTTCATAAATGATCTACTTTAGGTTCTTTTGGAAACTTATTATAACTATATAATCCTTGTAGTATAAAAATACAAGAAGACATGGTAAGAGTAAAACTTTTTATCTAAGGGTTAAATCTAAATGATAAGGTTAATATGATGAACGAAACATGTATAAACCCTATTGGATGAGATTATTTTGACCCATACCCACCTTATCCATGAAATAAATCCATTTTCAAATTTTAGAAGTAGAAAATAACTTTGTAATAAAATAATAATTCAAGCATTTCCTAAAGTTCCCCTCACCTCTCTTATAAAATGTTACTTTTCCATCACTTAAACTCACAACTCCAAAGCCATTTGGCTCGTCAAAAACCTAAACAAATCTCCTCCCAGATACACTAAATTCATATTATAGTCCTTATATTGATCATAAATCCATCCTAAGGAGCACTTTTTTCAAATCAAATGAAATACCGAGAGAAGAGGTAATCATTTTATCACCTCTTTCAAAGTTCATTTCTTCTTATACTTCCTCTTTATTTGTTTTTAAAATATTAAAATAATAAATCTATTAACTTATACATTATGATATGTTATTATATGTATGGTAAAACCATTTTCATTATTTTATACATCCTATGAATAACAAAGTTATCATGTGTGCGTACGTACGGCTTGCCGTCTCCATGCCGTGGTGTAGTTTGTTATTCAACACTACATTACGTGGATGGGTATAATAATGAGTAAAATTAATGTAAATAATTAATATAAAATTACAATTAAACATTATATATAATATAACATCCAATGAAATAGGGTTTCACCATCAATAGAATGATATTATCGCTCGTGCGTACGTACGACTTACCGTCTCCACGATGTGATGAGATTCATCTTCAACGATCACCCTTTAAGAATATATATATATATATATTGATTAATTATGAGGTAAATGAAATAATATTTCTATTTTAATAATATATATTTATGTAGATAAATATATGTCGTTTTCTTACTTCCATACTATATGATAAGAAAACAGAAACAACATTCATGCATATGTACGGACTATCGTCTCCAGGAATAGGGTTTCCATTTCATAAATATATCTATTATAAATATTTATATTCTGAATATATATTATATATAAATCATTTTTTATATTCTGGAAGTATGAAAATCATGATCTATGAGATTCGATCAGGAATAACCGGTTAAAACACGTACGATAAAGAAAACAATTATTACCCGAAATGTTAATTTAACATGAATATTATTATTAGATGGGTAGTATAAAGTAATAAATGAATCATATATGATAAAATAAATATTAATATGGTTTTGGAATAATTTAATAACATACAATATTCATTATATAGGAGGATAAACGTACCCTCAACTAAAGGAAAGTACAAGGTATGGGTTAATTCCTCAATCTCATTATTATCCGAGAATATTTATGTGTGTGTATTTTTTGAGACATATTTATAATCAATATCCATGTTTCATAAAAAAATTCAAAAGGAATATTTTATGGATTTTTGGAAGGTAATCATTAACAAGATTATCATTTTAAATGTTTTAATTATTTATTTTTCTAAATATTTTTTAATTAATGTCCATGATTATAAAATTATTTTAAGGATTTATTTATATGGACATGATTGTTTTAAAATGATAATTCATTTAAAAAGTTCCAAATTGGTATGGGAAACTTTAATTCAAACATATCTTTTAAATTTCTTCTTTTATAAATGTGTTACTTTTAAATGAATTCACAAAAATGGATATTTCTCTCAAGGAATTTTACTCATAATTTTCAAGTATGTCAACATATTTTACTGGATATTATTCTTGATTGGGGTTGATTTCTTATAATAAAATATTCCATGTTAAATTTCATGATCTATGATATAATTGATTGTGGAAGTGCTATTTTTATACCATTCATGTTTTATAGTTAATGTGTTCACATTTCGCATGCTAGTGCCAGTACAAATGTTTATGTAATGTTTAGAAATTTTTATATGAGGAATGAATTGGACTTAGTAAGTGATGGTAAGGGCCTACTATAACCCCTAAATGCAACGGTATTTCTCATGAGACAAACTAGTGTCTCATCATAAGGTCTTGACCGAATTTATATTTAGATTCTTGGCACGAGGACTTGACTTTGTGGTTAAGATGTCCGAAATTCTGAATTCTATCATTATGAGATTAGTTGTTAATGTTGAATGTGATTATTTGACTAGTAGAATATCTATGTGAATAAGTAAAAGGAATTATTTGATTTTACTTTTCTGTATTATTTATAAGTTTATTTTTAAAGGGAAAGTGTTTTAATTTTATACCTTGCCATAAATGTTTATGATTATATATGAGAGCTTCTGCTATCTTGCTTATCCTTATTGAGCATCTGAGATCACCCCTTTCTTATGTTTTATTTTCCCAGGATGCCAAGATGTGTATTATGATTGTTATGCATGGTTTTTATATATAATTAATAGATTTATCAAAGGATTATTTATGCAGTTTTTTTGTTAGAATATGTAATGTAATGTTCATGTATGTAATCTATTTTCAAACAATACTAAATTTTTCTGTCCTTCATGAATTGATTCCTTCTAATCATTCAATGTATTAACATAATGAACCAGCTCCAGGCTTCTGTGGTCGGCGCGTTACATGGGATTCTCTCTCAGGTGTACATTTCACCCTCTTAAAATGGTACAGACATATCATGAGCTTTCCAATTTCAATAATTTGTTCTGTTGATTTCCCATATCAATTAATTTAAAATAAACCATTCAATTTTTTAATGTCATCTTCTTCATCCTACTCCTAGATCTTGAAATCACTACTTTTTTCAATTGGGATTTTGGTCGAACCACCATCCATAAATCTTGGGGCTTCCATGATCATACTAAGGTTTAAATACTAAGTGAACATGATCGAAAGAATCATGAAAATTTATTGTCATGATTTATTTAAAGATACTTTCGTCAAATAGAAAATACAATTTCAGGAGGCCTTTTGAACATTCCATAAATATGGTTGAGTTTGAGGCATGAAAGGGAATGTGTTTATTAATTCCTTCCAGTGGTAATATCACCACAAAACAAAAATAAGGTCAATATTTTAAAGAAAGGACACCACTATTCTCGATATCATTTATCCCATGTTTAAATAATTCAATGAGGGGTCCTTCAAGAATTAAATAAATTTTTTTACATGTCATAAAGATCAATATTTGGGGTGGTTCAAAGGTTGTATGATCCTCACCTATAAAAGGAGAGTAAAAAACCCTATTGATGGTTTTGCCGCTTTCATATCACTTCAAGAGCTCCTATTTTAGGAGAAAACAGATGTATATTACTTAAATGAATGTGAAGAGGAAGCATAGTTCCTTGAGCATCCCTAGAATCATGAAGTATTTTGTTTTTTGAATTGTTTTTGTGATGGAAGAGGAACCACATACAGTATGAATAAGTTTAAGAGACTCATGACTGGTGTTTTAACACACTTGTTGTTCTTTGTAAAGATGGATAGTATCATTAACTAGTAATTTGGTATTATAACCCCACATTGACACTCAAATTAAACACTATACATGTTTTTCATTGATACACAACACAAATTATATATTAATATGCACTGTTTGTGTTTTGATAAGGAGGTATACATATGTAAAACTATAAGCGAAGACACTATTTATTTTTCTGATACATGTCTACCAATAAGAAGAATAATGCACTGTGAGATGCATGTAGGGGGAGGAAACAATTGTATTCTCTTACACAAAGGTCTATTTAATGCGAACTAAACAGTATGAGAATAATTTTATTGCATATAATAGAACCCTTTCTATGCCAAAAATATAAACATAAGGAAGAAGAAGACGATACAATGTATGCATATACCTTTATGTTCAAAGAGTAAATGAATAGTGAATGCATGCATGCATTGATATCTGCATTCATTATTATGGGAGTGAATTGATATGTGTGTTCATATAAACATGATGAATTAAATTAGACAATGTATAGTAGGGTGGGAATATAAATAAAACTAAAACAAACGTTCATGTATACATAAACCTATATTCATATGAGAACATAAATTGACAAACTCTTGATTATAGTATAATTGTGTGAAAGGATTATAATATTTTTAAGTCCCATCAAAACTATTAAACATGCATAAGATGATGTCATGTGTTTATTGTACTATAACATGTGTTTATAAAAAATAAATTTCACTAAGGAGAAGTTGATACTGCACTCAGAAGTTTATATTATCTATCTAAGAAGTAATAATAATTGTAAAGATTTTGTGTTGAGATGATCCTTATTATTTTGATACTAAAAAATTATTTTTTTGATTCATGAAATAAGAATATTAAATTTCTATTGAATTTCTATTTTATTGAAGAAAAAATTGTGAAGAATAATAACTGACTGGTCTGTTTGATATTAGTTAATTATCATTTGATTCATAAAATAATTCTATATTATCATTCCACACAACATTCATACTATTATGACTTTTATAAGAAGAAGAAGTGAAGATTTTAGTTTTCTGTTTTGAGGAATAAAAGTAGTTTATGGTATGTTTTTTTCATGAAACAGGTGTATATTTATAAAAACAAAACAGCAATGTGAGATCAAAGATAATTCTTATCTGGTGGAGGAATTTATTAGTGTCACAATGTATCTAAACAATAAAAGGAAACAAACCTTATTCAGAGGCTGTGTAAATAACTATCATGGCACTTCAATTCAGAAAAGGTATTTCAGAGTGTTGGAAAGAAATATTATCATCATTCCCCCTACTAATTTGTAGATACCCACACATTCTAAAGTATTGTATCCTAGAAAAACCATTGTAACTCGATACCTTATTATAGTAGAGATTCCATTTATTGTTCATTACCATAAATGGTAAAGACAAGATACTCTCATTGAGTATTGAACCATATAAAAATATCATTTTATATGCTTTAATTATTTTATAAACTTACATGTGATAAGGAAAATAGAACTAGATAATCAAGATCCTATCAAGTATAATAGGTAAAGGGGTAAAAGTTCTTATTGGTCTAAAATTTCCCCAAATTTATTTCACCCCTAGTGTCAGGAATATCCCAATCTTCTCCTTCCACATTTCATGGGTTCTTATATGATGAATTGTTTAGGCTCTTATGGAACAAATTTATATAGTTTCCATTATGTAATGGTGGTTACTCTATAAACAAGGATGATGGTCGCATTATAACTAAGGATGGGTAATACCTATAACTCCATCCAAGGCATTGGGAATATGTTGATATCCTATATGAAAAAAAAATTATAATGTGTAGTGAATCAAATTTAGTATGTGACTTATTCAAATATTATAGTAATGATAGTGAAAAATGACTACTACAATGGTTTGGGGAGTGAACCCAATCCAATATAATGATGATTATAGTGAACCTTGACTACTGAGATGGTTTGGAGAGTGATCTGAATCAACTATGGTAGTCTTGGTAGTAAACCTTGACTATTATTATGGTTTCGGTAGTGAACCCAACCCATAATTATAGTACTATAAATGTGCCTTGTCTACTAAAGAAATGATTTTATTTAATTATGTGTATACCAAAATTCCACACCGTATGCAAATTATATGCTTCTAGAGATTAATTTTTTTATTCCCTTATGATTCATGTTTTATATATGCTAATATATATTCTATGACTCAAGATTATTATTTATGATATTCATGGTATGATTTTCAAATGTTATCCTGATGTTCTCATATCCTTATGTTCATGTTATGCTGAATTGAATACTAGTGTTTCCATTTCATGACCTTACTGGTCATATGAGCTAGGCCTTCTTTATGGTTACATTTAACTGGTTATAAAGTAAAATGTGTCTATTAAGGGTAATAATTTTGATGAATTTAGTGGGAGAATATATAGAGCTTTTACGAACTAGTTATTTATGTGTATCGGTTTTCGAAGGCACTGAAGCTATAATATTATGGAATGGATAATTATATTATGTTATAAATATACATATATAATGACAAGACATATATGTATGTAAATTATGGGTCTCTATAGTAACACACCAACCTGAACCACCAGATTTAATATAGATGGCCATGTGACCTCTTTCATGCCTCCCCGTATGCAAGAGGTTTATGACTAGTATCGAGGGACCGAGTCTAACCATAGAGAGATTATATGAATAGAATCATGATAGGGGTTGATAATAATCATAAAAAATTCCAATATATAAGAATATTAATCATGAGGAATCTAAATAATGGAATACATTACATAAAATAAATATAACTCCCAATGTGGAAACAATATGAAATATATAGAGACAAATAAATAAATAGATAACTAGTGGGTTATCTATAGTATGTCATGGTCCACTATAATATTTTTACTCCACTGATAATCCATCCACTGTAGGTCATTTTTCCTTCTTTAGGTATCCTGTTATAAAATCTACAAGATCACTAAAATTCCAAATAAATGTATAAGTAAAAGACTCGGTAGGACACCGCCAATGCATCCTAAACACATGTACACCTAAAATACAAAAGTTTATGGACAAACATAAGTATATTATAAAATAAAAATAATAACATACATGTGTTGAGTAATCATGTACTGATCAAGATTCCATGAATGTTAGTCCTGCCTTCTTCATATAATTACCAAAATGGATTTTAGATAAGTCAGTATCTTCTTTAATGTAACATAGCACATGTGGTTTCCATCAGGAATATTGCATGTTCCACCATGTCAATCCATTATCACTTATCCTTTCAATAACCCATAGACCAGATCTCTATTTTCCCATACTAGTATCTTTCAGTTGGTCTCTTATCAAAATCAATTTACATAGAAAACCACACCCCTGATTGAGAATTTTTACACTACCTCATGATAGTTATTCAATTATACACATACCTCTATAGGGAGAGTGACACCTACCTTTATGGACATTCAGAAAACATCACACCAACCTCAACACTCAACATGATCATTGTGATACCTAAAAACACTTCCAAATCCTATAAAACACCACAAGTAATACATGTCACAATAAGAACCAACAAGGAACACCATGATCAAACATTTGGAGCCACACATAATCAATTGGTCATAATTATGAAATCCTCATTGCCACTCACACACACACATGAACCTCTTAACACACATGGTTTAGGCAAGAATAAAGACATATAATTTCATCATCATATACGTGGCCTACATTGGTTTGTAACTTCCTAAATCATGGTTATCAACATAAATGTAAAATATTTTTTAATGTTTCATCACTCAAACCGCGTTCAAAAACTAACCAGAACATGATCACCTACCAAGTACTCCTAGAACCAATTCCAATCCAATGTGACAAGTTTCTAGATTACGTTATGGGAAAAAATCTCACATGTAGGAAATATTCTTACACAATGTTAATAATCATGAATAAGTTCTTCAAGATTGGTCTAAGGAGGGAGAAAGTAAGGTTCCATAGAAAATAGGGAATCTAAATGACATAAGGAATGATGTTATGGAATGAAGGTGTATTGGAAACCATCATCAAAGTGTTGGAAAAATGGTTGTGGCATAGGTTTTCATCCACCATAGTAATGATCGGGATAATACGATATGGTAAACCATTGAAAATGACCATCATTATGCAAGAAGAAGGTTATTTCTTAAGACCATGATGTTTTACGAAATTCTACAACATAATATAATGCATACTATATTGATTCCTATCTGACTCCCTTTGGATTTCTTCATCAATGACCAAACATAGAGAGTTAAATTTATTTTTAGGTGTATTTATAGGTTCAATTTGTTTGAGAACCCCCTTATAAATACTCATAAATAATCCCTTTATATTTTTAAAGTTCATTCCCTGAATAAATTTTAATATAGATTCAAATAATACCATAATTATCAAGAAAATATACTACATGAATGGATATTCTAGCTCAATATAGAAAGAGGCACATTATTTTGATCAAATCCTCCTTAGTAAAGCCTCCTTAAATCATCCCTCCATGGCCAAGGCTATGATGGAACCCCCAACTAAAATAACCACTATGCCACAACACAATTCTATTGAATTGTGGCCTTGATTCCACATAACACTATAGTTCATCCACATATATTATGTTTTATCCAATCCCTATATGGAATGGTCATGTGTACTATAGTGTGGAACCACTTATTTTGGTAGTAAATTTCCCAAAATCTACATTTGTCTCCCAAAACAAAAATAATCCCTTAGTATTTTATCCAACATTTTCTTAACATAATATAAAAAGGAAAAAGAAGAAAGATAAATATTATCATTTAAAAAAATTATGGATTTACAATTACCCCCTCTTAAAAACATCTCATATGTGAGAATATTCTCTATGTTTTCTATTCAAACAAAAAAGGACACTAAGCTTGAACATCTTCCTCATGTTCCAAAATCTTTTCTTGGAACCACAAATGATACCATTGAATATTGATTATTGGTACCATCTTCCCTCATAGGACCTTTTCACTCTAGTCTAAAACTCACATTATATGCTCCATATATGATTCATCTAGTTATATCTCAATGTCCTCATTGTTTATAACATATGAATGATTCATCATGTACCTATAATGTTTAGAAACATGGAATTGAGCATGCATGATTTCATAACATGAGGGAAGATCCAAATTGTATGCCACTATCCTAACCCATTCTATGAAATCATAGGATCCCAAAAAATGTGGTGCCGAAATTCTTTTCTTTATTAGATGTTAGTGACCTAACTGAGGAGTCATTATCACGAATACCTAGTCACCCAAAGAAAAGTCAAAAGGTATCCTCCTACGATTAGTGTATGATCTCTACCTTCTATAAACAATAATCAACTTATGCTAAATTATTATCACTCTTTCAAAGGTATCCTAAACAAAATTGTGTGCCCTAACTACTACCCCACATTCCTCATTCCTAAATTATTGTATTTTTTTATAATTTTTAGACATTAAATTATTAAATTAATTTATGACACAACGATGATGCAGTATTTACCTTACAAATGAATGATTAAAAAATGATACTATAAATGCTCGAATAAATATAATTTGAAACTTCTTCTTCCATAGACTAATCTATTATGTTACTATGACATTTTAGTATTAATTCAATGTATTGTTTGATGGAATTAAGTTATTATGACTTTTACAAAAATAAATTATTAAATAGTAAAAAAATTGACATAAATGATATTTTAAAATAAATACTATTTTATTAAATAATATAAAAGTCATAAAAGTCTATGATTCTGAAAAATAACTTGGATAGTGTTAAAATTTCATAAATTATCTACTTTAGGTTCTTTTGGAAACTGATTGTAACTATATTATCCTTGTAGTATAAAAATACAAGAAGACATGGTAAGAGTAGAACTTTTTATCTAAGGGTTAAATCTAAATGACAAGGTTAATATGATGAACTAAACATGTCTAAAACTTATTGGTTGAGAGTATTTTGACCCATACCCACGTTATAAATGATATAAATCCTTTTTCATATTTTATAAGTAGAAAATAATTTTGTAATAAAATAATAATTCAATCTTTTCCTAAAGTTCCCCTCTCCTCTCTTATAAAATTTACTTTCCCTTCACATAAACTCAAACCTCCAAAGCCATTTGGCTCATCAAAAACCAGACCAAATCTCCTCTCAACTACACTAAATTCATATTATAGTCCATAAATTGATCATAAATTAATCCTATGGAGAACCTTTGTCAAATAAAAATAAATACATAGTGAAGAGGTAATTATTTTATCACCTCTTTCAAAGTTCATTTATTCTTCTACTTCCTCTTTCTATGTTTTTAAAATATTAAAATAATAAATCCAGTACCTTTTACATTATGATATGTTATTATATATATGTTACGACCATTTTCATTATTTTATCCGTCCTATGAATGACAAATTCATCTTGTGTGCATACGTACGGCTTGCCGTCTCCATGTCGTGGTGTAGTTTGTTATTCAACACTACATTATGTGGATGGGTATAATAATGAGTATAATTAATGTAAATAATGAATATTAAATTATAATTAAACATTATATAATATATAACATCCAATGAAATAGTGTTTCACTATCAATAGAGTGATATTATCACTCGTTCGTACGTACGGATTACCGTCTCCACGATGCGATGAGATTCATCTTCAATGATCACCCTTCAAGAATTTTTTTAAATATATATATATATTTATTAAATATGAGGTATATGAAATAATATTTATACTGTAATAATATATATTTATGTAGATAAATATATGTTGTTTTCTTACTTCCAAACTATATGATAAGAAAACGGAAACAACATTCATGCGTACGTACGGACTACCGTCTCCAAGAACGGTGTTTCCATTTCATATATCTATCTATTATAAATATTTATATTCTGAATATATATGATATATAAATCATTTTTTATATTCATGAAGTATTAAAATCATGATCTATGTGATTCGATCAAGAATAATAGTTTAAAACACGTACGACAAAGAAAACAATTATTTCCCAAAATGTTAATTTAACATGAATATTATTATTAAATGGCTAGTATAAAGTAATAAATGAATCATTTATGATATAATAAATATTAATATAGTTCTTGAATAATTTAATAACATACAATATTCATTATACAGGAGGATAAACGTACCCTTAACTAAAGGAAAGTACAAGGTATGGGTTAATTCCTCAATCTTGTTATTATCCAAGAATATTTATGTGTAAATATTTTTTGAGACATATTTATAATATATATCCATGTTTCATAAAAATGTTTTCAAAAGGAATATTTTATGGATTTTCGGAAGTTAATGATTAACAAGATTGTCATTTTAAATGTTTTAATGATTTATTTTTATAAACCATTTTTAATTAATGTCCATGTTTCTAAAATTATTTTAAAAATTTATTTATGTGGACATTATTTTTTTAAAATGATAATTCATTTCAAAAGTTCCAAAGTTGTATGTGAAACATTAATTAAAAAATCTCTTTTAAATGTATTCTTTTATAAATGGGTTACTTTAAAATGAATTCACAAAAAATGGATATTTCTCTCAAGGAGTTTTATCCATCATTTTCAAGTATGTCAACATATTTTACTAGATATTATTCTTGATTGGGGTTGATTTATTATAATAAAATATTCCGTGTTGAATTGAATGAGCTATGATATATTTGATTGTGGATGTGTTATTTTTATACCATTCATGTTTTATGGTTACTGTATTTACATTTCGCATTAAATTGTTAGTACAAATGTTTATGTAATGTTTAAAAATTTTCCTATGTGGAATGAATTGGACATAGTAAGTGATGAGTGGGGCCTAATATAACCCCTCGATGAATCGGTAGGTCTCATGAGACAAACTAGTGTTTCAGCATAAGTCCTTGACCAAATTTATATATATATTCTTGGCACGAGGCCTTGACTTTGTGGTTAAGATGTCTGACATTATGAATTCCATCATTATGAGATTATTTATTAATGTTTCATGTGATTATTCTACTAGTAGAATATCAATGTGAATAAGTAATAGGAATTATTTGATTTAACTTTTCTTTATTATGAATAAGTTTATTTTTAAAGGGCGTGTGTTTCAATTTTATACCTTTCCATAAAAGATTATGATTATTTATGATAGATTACACTATCTTGTTTATCCTTATTGAACATCTATGATCACCCCTTTCTCATGCTTTATTTTCCCAGGATGCCAAGAAGTGTATTATGATTGTTACGCAAGGCTATTCTAAATGACTAATAGATTTATCAAAGGATTATTTATGCAGTGTTTTTGATAGAAAGTGTAATTTAATGTTCATGTATGTAATCTATTTTCAAAGAATACGAAATTGTTCTGTTCTTCGAGACTTGATTCCTTGTAATCATTCAATGTATTAACATAATAAACTGGCTCTAGCCTTCTGTGGTCGGTGCGTTACATGGGATTCTCTCTTAGGTGTACATTTCACCCTCTTAAAATGGGACAGACATATCATGAACTTTCAAATTCGAATAATTTGTTCTGTTGATTTCCCATATAAATTAATTTAAAATAAACCATTCAATTTTTTAATATCATCTTCTTCATCCTACTCCTAGATCTTGAAATCACTAATTTTTTACATGGTGATTTTGGTCAAACCACCATCCATAAATCATGGGGCTTCCATGATCATACTATCATTTAAATATTAAGATGAACATGATCAAAAGAATCATGAAAATTAATTTTCATGATTTATTTGAAGATACTGTCATCAAATAGAAAATAAAATTTCAGGAGGCTTTTTGAACATTCCATCAATATGGTTGAGTTTGAATAATGAAAGGGAATGCGTTTATTAATGCCTTCAACTAATAATATCACCAAAAAACAAAAATAAGGTCAATATTTCAAAGAAAGGACACCACCATTCTCGATATAATTTATCCCATGAATAAATAAATCAATGAAGGGTCCTTCAAGAATGAAATAAATTTATTTACATGTCATAAAGATCAATATTTGAGGTGGTTCAAAGGTTGTATGATCCTCACTAATAAAAGGAGAGGAAAAAAACCCTATTTAAGGTTTTTTCACTTGCATATCACTTCAAGAGCTCCTATTTAATGAGAAAGCAGATCTATATTACTTAAATGAATGTGAAGAGGAAGCATAGTTCTTGAGCCTCCCTGGAATCATGAAGTAGTTTGTTTTTTGAATTTTTTGTGGGATGGAAGGGGAACCACATACATTGTGAATATGTTTAAGAGACTCATGACTGGTGTTTAAACACACTTGTAGTTCTTTTTAAAGATGGATAGTATCATTAACTAGTTCTTGGGCATTATACCCCCACTTTGAAACACAAATACAACATTATACATGTGTTTCATTGATACACAACACAAATTCTATATTACATTTCACTGTTTGGGTTCTGATAAGAAGGCACACACATGTAAAATTATAAGCAAAGACACTATTTATTTTTTTGATACATGTCTACCAATAAGAAGAATAATGCACTGTGAGATGCATGTAGGAGGAGGAAAAAATTTTATTCTCTTACACAAAGGTCCAGTTAATGTTAACTAAATAGTATGAGACTAATTTTATTGCATATAACAGAACCTTTTCTATGAAAAAAATATAAACATAAGGAAGAAGAAGACGATACAATGTATTCATATACCTTTATGTTTAAAGAGAAAGTGAATAGTGAATGCATGCATGCATTGATATCTGCATTCATTATTATGGGAGTGAATTGATATGTGTATGAATATTCTCATGATGAATTAAATGAGACAATGTATAATAGGGTGGGAATATAAATAAAAGGAAAACATACGTTCATGTATACATAAACCTATATTCACATGAGAACATAAATTGACAAACTCTTGATTATAGTATAATTGTATGAAAGGATTATAATATTTTTAAGTCCCATCAAAACTATTAAACATGCATAAGATGATGTCATGTGTTTATTATATTGTAACATGTGTTTATAAAAAATAAATTTCACTAAGGAGAAGTTGATACTACACTCAGAAGTTTATACTACCTATCTAAGAAGAAATAATAATTGTGAAGATGTTGTGTTGAGATGATCCTTATTATATCGGTACTCAAAAAGGATTTTTGGGATTCATGAAATAGGAATATTAAATTTCTATTTAATTTTTATTTTATTAAAGAAAAAATTGTGAATAATAATAAGTGATTGGCCTCTTTTATATTAGTTAATTATCATTTAATTCATAAAATAATTCTATATTATCATTCAACGCAACATTCATACTATTATGAAGTATATAAGAAGAAGTAATAATCTTAGTTTTTTTATGAGTAATAAAAGTAGTTTATTGTATGTTTTTTTCAAGAAACAGGTGAATATTTTTAAAGAACAAACTTACAATGCGAGATCAAAGATAATTCTCATCTGGTGAAGGAATTTATTGGTGTCACAATGTATCTTAACAATAAAAATAAAACCTTATTCAGAGGTTGTGTAAATAACTATCACGGAACTTCCATTTAGACAAGGTCTTTCAGAGTGTTGTAAAGAAAGATTATCATCATTCCCCCTCCTAATTTGTAGAGACCCACACATTCTAAAGTATTGTATCCTAGACAAACATTGTAACTCGATACCTTATTATAGTGGAGATTCAATTTATTGTTCATTACCAAAAATGTTATGGACAATATACTCTCATTGAGTATTGAAACTTTTAAAAATATCATTTTATATGCTTTAATTCTTTCATATACTTACATGTGATAAGGAAAATAGAATCAGATAATCAAGATCCTATCAAGTGTAATAGGTAAAGGGGTAAAAGTTGTTATTGGTCTAAAATGTCCCCAACTTTATTTCACCCCTAGTGTCTAGAATATCCCAATCTGGTCCTTCCACATTTGATGGGTTCTTATATGATGAATTTTTTTACACTTTTATGGAACAAATTTATATAGTTTTCATTATGTAATGGTGGTTACTCTATAAACAAGGATGATGGTCGCATTATAACTAAGGATGGGTAGTACCTATAACTCCATCCAAGGCATTGGGAATATATTGTTATCCTATATGATAAAAAAATTATAATGTGTTGTGAATCAACTTTAGTATGTGACTTTTTCAAATATTATAGTCATGATAGTGAAAAATGACTACTAAAATGGTTTGGGGAGTGAACCCAATCCACTATAATGATGATTATAGTGAACCTTGATTACTGAGATGGTTTGGAGAGTGATCTGAATCCACTATGATAGTATTGGTAGTAAACCTTGACTACTATGATGGTTTGGGTAGTGAACCCAACCCATAATTATAGTACTATAAATGTGCATTGGCTATTAAAGAAATTATTTTCTTTAATTATGTGTATACCAAAATTCCATACCTTATGCCAATATTATGCTTCCAGATATTAATTTTTTTATTCCCTTATGATTCATGTATTATATATACTAATATATATTCTATGACTCAAGATTATGATTTATGATATGCATGGTATGATTTTCAAATTTTATCCTCATGTTCTCATATCCTTATGTTCATGCTATGCAGAATTGAATACTGGTGTCTCCATTTTATACCCTTACTGGTCATCTGATCTAGTCCTTCTTTATGGTTACATTTACCTGGTTATGATGTAAAATATGTCTATTAAGGGTGATAATTTTGATTAATTTTGTGGGAGAATATATATAACTTTTACGAACTAGTTATCTATGTGTATGTGTTTCTGAAGGCACTGAAGCTATAATATTATGGCATGGATCATTATATTATGTTATAAATATACATATATAATGACAAGATATATATGTATGGAAATTATGGGTCTCTATAGTAACACACCAACCTGATCCACAAGATCTAATATAGATGGTCATGTGACCTTTTCATGCCTCCCTGTATGCAAGAGGTTTCTAACTAGCATCGAGGGACCGAGTCTAACCATAGAGAGATTATACCAATAAAATCATGATAGGGGATGATAATAATCATAAAAAATTCCAATATATAAGAATATTAATCATGAGGAAACTAAAGAATGGAATACATTACATTAAATAAATATAACTCCCAATGTTGAAACAATTTAAAATATATAGAGACATATAAATAAATAGATAACTAGTGGGTAATCTATAGTATGTCATGGTCCACTATAATCTTTTTACTCCACCGATAATCCATCCATTGTAGGTCATTTTACCTTCTTTAGGTATCCTGTTATGAAATCTACAAGATCACTAAAATTCCTAATAAATGTATAAGTAAAAGACTCAGTAGGAAACCTCCAATGCATCCGAAACACACGTACACATAAAATACAACGGTTTATGGCCAAACATAAGTAAATTATAAAATAAAAATAATACCATACATGTGTTGAGTAATCATGTACTGATCAAGATTGCATGAATGTTTGTCCCACATTCTTCATCTAATTACCAAAATGGATTTTATATAAGTCAGTATCTTATTTAATGTAACGTATCACAGGTGGTTTCCATCAGGAATATTGCATGTCCTACCATGTCAATCCCTAATCACTTATCCTTTCAATAACCCAATGACCAAATCTATGTTTTCCCATACTAGTATCTTTCATTTTTCCACTTATCAAAATCCATTTACATGGAAAACCACACCGCCGATTGATAATTTTTACACTACCTCATGATAGTTAGTCAATTATACACATCCCTCTATAGGGAGAGTGGAGCCTACCTTTATGAACATTTAGAAAAAATAACACCAACCTCAACACTCAACCTGATCATATTGATACCTTAACAACTTCCAAATCCTATAAAACACCACAAGTAATACATGTCACAATAAGAACCAACAAGGAACACCATTATCAAACATTAGGAGCCACACATAATCAAATGGTCATAATTAAGAAATCCTCATTGCCACTCACACACACACATGAACCTCTTAACACACATGGGTTAGTCAAGAATAAATACATTTAATGTCATCATCATATACATGGCCTACACTGGTTTGTAACTTCCTAAATCATGGTTATCAACATAAATGTAAAATAGTTTTTAAGGTTTCATCACTCAAACCGCGTTCAATAACTAATCAGAAATTGATCAACTACCAAGTACTCCTAGAACAAATTCCAATCCTATGTGACAAGGTTTATAGATTAAGTTATGGGAATAATCTCACATGTAGGTAAAATTCATACACAGTGTCAATAACCATGAATAAGGTCCTCGAGATCGGTCTAAGGAGGGAGAAAGTAAGGCTCCATAGAAAATAGGGAATCTACATGACCTAAGGAATGATGTTGTGGAATGAAGGTGTATTGGAAACCATCATCACAGTGTAGGAAAAATGGTTGTGGCATAGGTTTTCATCCACCATAGTAATGATCAGGCTAATACGGTGTGGTAAACCATTGAAAATGACCATCATGATGCAAGAAAGAAGGTTTTTTCATAAGACCATGATGATTTACGAAATGATACAACATAATATAATGCTTACTATGTTGATTCCAATCTGAATCCCTTTGGATTTATTTATCAAATACAAAACATAGAGAGATAAATGTCTTTTTAGGCGTATTTATAGGTTCAATTTGTTTGAGAACCCCCTTATAAATACTCATAAATAATCCCTTTGTATTTTTAATGTTCATTACCTGAATAAATTTGAATATAGGTTCACATAATAACATAACTATCAAGGAAATATACTAGATGATGGCTATTCCAGCTCAATATAGAAATAGGCACATTATTTTGATCTAATCCTCCATAGTAAAGCCTCCTTAAATCATCCCTCCATGGCCAAGGCTATGATGGAACCCCCAACTAAAAGAACCAGTATGACACAACACATTTATATTGAATTGTGGCCTTGATTCCACATAACACTACAGTTCATCCACATATATTATGTTTTATCCAATCCCTATAGGGAAGGGTCATGTGTTCTATAGTGTGGAACCACCTATTTTGATAGTAAATTTCCCAAAATCTACATATGTCTCCCAAAACAACAAAAATCCCTTAGTATTTTATCCAACATTATCTTAACATAATATAAAAATGAAAATGAAGAAAGATAAATATCATCATTTAAAAAAATTAGGGATTTACAATTATCCCCCTCTTAAAAACTTCTCATATTTGTGAATATTCTCTATGTTTTCTATTCAAACAACAAAGGACACTAAGCTTGAACATCTTCCTAATGTTCCAAAATCTCCTCTTAGAGCCACAAATGATACCATTGAATATTGATTATTTCTACCAACTTCCCTCGTAGGGCCTTTTCACTCTAGTCTAAAACAAACATTAGATGCTCCATATATGATTCATCTACTTCTATCTAAATGTGCTCATTGTTTATAACATATGAATGATTCATCATGTACCTATAATGTTGAGAAAAATGGAATTGAGCGTGCGCGATTTGATAACATGGGGGAAGATCCAAATTGTATGCCACTATCCCAACCCATTCTATGAAATCATAGGATCCCAAAAAATGTGGTGCCGACATTCCTTTCTTCATTAGATGTTAGTGACCTAACCGAGGAGTCATTATCAGGAATACCTAATCACCCAAAGAAAAGTCAAAAGGTATCCTCCTACGATTAGTGTATGACATCTACCTTCTATAAACAATAATCAACTTAATCTAAATTATCTTCACTCTTTCAAAGGTATCCTTAACAAAATTATGTTCCCTAACCGCTACCCCACTTGCCTCATTCCAACAGAGTGGTAAATGATATGGCCTCCCATAAAGAGACTCATAAGGTTACATATGAGTTAAATCATGGTAACATTTGTTATTTGTGAACTCAACCAAGTTCAAATGATCATAACATGCTCCATTTAGCGATAGAAAAAAAGATCAAATAATATCCTACTATATGTGTATAGTTCACTTAGACTTCCCATCTATCTATGAATGGAACATTGTTCTCAATCATAGTTGAGTCATTAGGTCCTTATACTATTCTTTATAAAAACCTAATATAATACGTGCATATCTATCTAAAAAATATTTAGGGGAACTCCATGTAAGTGTATGATCTCATAGATGTAATCTTTCCTTTATCTTCCACTGAGCGAGTCTCTCATACTGGTAAAAAGTGTCAAAAATTTATCAGTTAATCCAAAATACCCTAGATAGTGTTGCAACTCTTTGGGGTCCAACGTAATCCAATAAAAAATCCCATCAAAATTTCCTCCCACTTCCACATGGGTAGTAGAAGTGTCGAGACAAAACCACTAGGTCACTAGTTCATGGCCTTTACCCTCGTACCGGTAAGGCATTGACAGAAAATCCTTGAAATGTCCCACTTTTCCCTTTTCCATTTGAATTGTCTCTTGAAAACATGGTACAACATCATTTCTCTAAGATTTAAAAACCACATAGAGGTACAATTTATGCATTAGGTTGCCTCTAGGAAGTCATTCCCTCATCATATCACACATTGTGTCTGACCACAAACCATTATTCATCTAATTAAACAGTGAGGATATGATCAAAAAAGGATCAAAAGTCAAATAACCCTTATCCTATAAATCATCAACCCTTTAATCATCCAAAATGTGAATCAAGGACCAATTCTCCTCTGTAGTCAGCTCACTATGATCATTCTCAACCTCTTTAGATACTCCACCTATATTTGTACTGCACATATATCAATGCCTGAGGCATCAAAGTGAACTTCATTTACAATTATTGATTCCCTAAAAATTAGAATATGTAAATCCAAAAAGGATGAAATACCTAAATAGGGGTATTATTTTCCCATAAAAACAAATGAAGAAAATGTGGCCAGAAATATTGGATCACATAAGCCTTTAAGATATATTAAATCATGAAACCATAAAAAGTTCACATGAAGGATCCATGTGTTGTTCATAAACTATGTAAAATATTATCGACACCCCTTTACAAGTCCTTATACTCTTGGTAAGGAGTCTGGAACAATCATTGATCATGTGGTGGCTCCCAGATTAGCACCGTAGAGTATTTTTCCTTACCAATTGATGGAAACCTGAAAATACATCCAAAAATTACTTGGAAAATTGGAGGAAAATATGTAAAATGTGGTTTTCTATTATGGTCTTAAATATCTCGTGACATGCCGAAGTGGTCCAAAAGACAACATAATCCACAATCAAAATGCATGGATTATCTCATGAAATTCCACTAGCATGTCACCACACCACATGATGGGTGTTGGGCATGTCAAAGAGGACTTGTGCTCCACCTCTTGATCCAAATAAAAATAGATGGTTCTGTCGATGATAATGCTTGGGAATCACCATAAGACCATTTATTTGTCACTAAACACATCACATATAGAGTGGATGATTGTCCTTGACAAAAATAAAGGAAACATTGAAAACCCTAGGCCC
Organism: Viscum album; assembly: GCA_963277665.1. NCBI lineage: Eukaryota > Viridiplantae > Streptophyta > Magnoliopsida > Santalales > Viscaceae > Viscum > Viscum album. Next base: position 283,939,632 of record OY728165.1, read on the forward strand.
TCATAAAATAAACAAGGAAATAAAATGTTCAAAATTTGGGATCCTCTTGTCGTCATAAACATCATGTGATGCCCCCATTGTTATTCATGAGGCATCACAATCCCATCTCCATCCCACCACATGAGAACCCACTAGTATATTACCCTCACCACATGAATGGACTTAAACATGTCCAAGAGGTCATGCTCTCCCCCTTCAGCTCCATATCAAAAATTAAATGGTTTTTTAATGATGTTAACATGCTTCCACACCTACCTATTTGTTGGTCATGTAATATATTATCATTGGGGAGAGTGATTTTATTCAAAATAATAATAATACATGCCCATGAGATCCCAAAGGATTTTCCAAATAAAAGAAGTAAATAAAATAGAAAAGGTGGGAGACTATTTCTGTCATAAACTTCATGCAATACACTCATATGCTCCACTGGACCTACAAAAATCCCTATAGCATGACATCCTAATTTCGAAAAGGCCCCTTGGTAAGCCATCCTTGTATCATGAAATATCTCAGACTAGATGCCTAAGATCGCATGAATGCCTTTCAGTTAGAACCTTGATCTCGTGAAGGCCCTTTGATATATCATCTTGAAAATGTGAAACACCCTTGGAATTACCCAATGAGTACTCAAGACCCATTTAATTAACTACAGTCCTATAAATTGGGTGTTGATAGGATGGTCATGAGGTTGCTGAAAATCAAACGATGTAGCTGAAATAACCTGCGACAAGACATCACCAAAACGAGTGACATCAATGCCCCCACTGAATCAAGCCTAGATTTTCATGATATGTTCCTCACATAGAAAAGAATAATCAGGGTGGAGAGGCCTTTAAATCCTCTACACCAAGATCAAAAACTGATTCATTGTATCCTCACACCAACATAGCTATTCATCATAGACGATTTCTTGGAGTACATAATCTCATTATTGAAATGGTTTTTCATCAGATAAAGTCTGGGAAGTAATATAATAAATCAATTGACATGCACAGGAACATCATTTGATCACTCATAGATCACACTAATGACTTCTAGTGAGATTTTGGAAGGACATCCCATAGTTGTTCTAAATTAAGAGATATTTAAAATATGCTAACACAAAAAAGATCAACATCATATGCAATAAAATTCCTGAAGAAAATACTAAAAGTATGGGAAAATAATTAGAATAACATATATTATAATACTCAAGTGCTTCACATGAACAATCCATATCATGCTAAAGTATCGGGATGTGTCTCCTAGATCACGTGACACTACTTTGGTATACTATTTGGATAATGCAATGTCTCTTGGACAAGTAAAAACAAGTCACATGCCCCCCCCCCATAGAAATACCACCCAAGTCTCATGAAACCCTATGTGATCAATATCCAAATATTTTATATCCACTATACAGTTCTCCCAAATCATATGGTGTAATCAATTCTTGTCACTCGATTATCATGATGTAATTAAAGCATGTAAACCAGCTCTCATGACATCCTCTAAAAAAGCTAGCTATATCTTATGACATCCTTCATAAATGTCAACCAACATTTGTTCGAATACCCAGAAAAGTCATCCATAAAATGAATCACCCTAATGATATGTCACATTTACTCCTGCAATAACCTCCAATTGTGTTAGATAGCATTCACGAAGACACCATGGAAATTATGTTGGATCATGTGACTCCCTACAAGAAATCCATCCAAGATCATGATATAGATTCCATAATCATCTAGACAGGTCTTACGATGTTCTTTTCATAAGCTAACCATCATAATGAGATTACCATCATACATGTCATCCATGTTATGTGATGTCCCTCCAAAAAATCAACTATATCATTCAATTATGTTTTGACGTGTTAGGGAAAAATCCCCCGACATGTTTAGAATAAGTTCAAATAATGTTAATAGGAAAATAATAACATGTTAGAAAAAAAATATTACTAGGCCATATATGCATAATAAGACTTGAAAACCTTGTCAATTCCCAATATTAGGTAAACATTAGTGCATACACACCATATGGTAGCATAATATGATATGTCTCACATATAAGGGAAACATTAGTTTGTAAACCCCATCCAAATTAACTATAACTAATATCATTCCTATTATACCTAGGATACATAGACACCTTCCAAAGGCCTAATATCCATACCAAACCTTTAAAGGTTTTTCCCAATACATAAGTCCCACACCCATAAGCAGTGAGACTGTTTAATTTTTATCCCTTATTTCTCACATTGAGCATAGATTAAATGGGCTTAGTAAGTTTCAATAGTCATATCATTCATGTAATAATCCACTATCAAGATACTGAAACCTTGATGTATCCAACGAAATAATTTGATATATCATTCAAATAATGTAAACATTAGTTTGTAAGCCCTGAACAATTGAACTATGAGAAATATGGTTCCAAATATATCTAGGATATGTAGGATGCCTTCTTAAGGCCCGATCTCCATACCAAACATTCAATGAGTTTTCCTTGTATGTATGTCCTTCACCCATAATTAGTGAAACAAATTACATTATATCCCACATTTTTCAAACTGTTCATAGATTAAATTAGATTAGTGAGTTGAAATAATTATATCATTCATGTCATAAGTCACTATCAATAAAAGGAAAACTCAATGTGTATGTCCCATATAGTGAAAGAATATGATATGTCATGTATATAAGGGAAAACATAGTGTGTAATCCCTAATAAAATGAACTTTGAGAAATATTATTCCCTATATAACTAGTATGTGTTGGATTCCTTCTTAAGGATTGAGCTCAAATTGGAATCTAACCCGGTATACACCCTTCCATGTCTCTTTAATTCCAACCCCAAGAACTCAATATCTCCCAAGGGATGATTATCATTCTTAATCTATCAGTGTGTTGATAAGTTCACTAAACAATGATAAATTTTATTCCTTCCATAACAAAGATATGTAGGATTCATTCTTGATGCCCAATATATATATATTAATTACATAGTGGTTTCCCCATCATGAAATCCCCTCACCCATTTTAAATGAGGCTGATTACATGCTATCCCTTTTTTGTCACACCAAAAATAACTCAATTGTGAGGAGTTGTAATGATCGCATCATTTAAATCTTGAATCACCATCAGCTAGGGAAACCTCAGTTTGTAATCCCTAAAAAGCAGCCAGATATAACTACCCACGACATAAGTGAATATTCCTTTGATTCATTTCCCAAGGGAGTGAATGAACTACTGTTACTCTAATTCCTACCATAACCCAGATATTTATGATTCTTCCTTGAGGATTGATATCCATTATCTAGATCCATAGTATCCCCATATATGTCCTTTATATATGAAATTAAACTACATGGGTTTATCAAACTACATGGGTTTTCATTTAATTCATAAAACTAGATACATTGGACACCTCTTAATCACTCAATCTCATCCTAAAAATATTAACCGCCTCCAAGAATGACAAAAAACCCTAGAGTGCCTAGTTATATGGATCCAACAAATAAGTATCTACCTACTGATGGGGAATGTATTAATAACCTCGAATACATATAGATGGATTCACTAATAATACCCCCCCCCCTTCTTGTATACAACGATGATTAACCTATACTCAATTCATTATGGTAATCAATTCTACACTAGTATTATGAAGATATTATCCAACATATCTTAAATATATAATAGTGTATCAGAGTAGGAAAATATTCCCCAAAAAGGGTTTGATGAGACCAACCTCTCATCCTCTCGATCAATTTGAGTTCCTAAGAATATTTGTGTATAAAACCCCAAATGACCACCTATATTTGGAAAGAAGGTATGTACCCAGTTATCGATATGGGAACTGTAGGGATTTTCTATGAAAGATTGATAAATGGTGATCTTGGTGTGAATGATTGTGTAGAATTTTGAACCTCCACCCCCACAATCAATCCATTTGGAAAAATCCATCCACATATTTTTGACAAAATGAAAAGGTAACCCAGTGTCAATCTCCCAAATAACAAAATTTTTGGGTTATTATTCATCGATCCATTTTATTTACACTTCTAACACAAAAAATGTTACCCAATGATGAATATATCAAATATAAAAATGATCATTTGACCATGACAAGCATCTTTTGGTTGATACTCTATAGTCATGGTAATCATGAAATAAGTTAATCCTTTCTTTGACATGTAAATTTGATGAGAATATCCAAGTCATGAAAGAAAGAATTTTTTACCCATTAATATATGATTGAGAACATATAATTATTGTAATGGTGCACTAATTAGTGACCTTATTTTTTATTGTCTCCATGACTATAGACACTACTCTCACAAAAAAACACCATGATATGATATTTCTTCATGCAGTGAATATTTTGGAACCTCAAATGCAACTGAAACCCCTATAGGTCTTATAATGACATCACAATCCCAAAATATATAGTGTATGGTGGTGAGTGAAATATTATGGGTATACCAAAAACATTGTTTGATCGCATCCATCAAGGCTACCTATGAGGTAATTCATGTACTAAAACTAATGAGTCTATACCACCCAAAGAAAGATGTAGTAATGCCAGTGTCCCTTATTTCTATAACCATCTCCTTCAAAATATTATCTACAGAGCACAACAATCAACAAAATTAATATCTACTGAAGTTGGACCAAGGAATCAGTTGTATCTCCCTCCAAGTTCAGGGGCCACTAAGGATGGTTCTTGACAACTGTTATTTCCAGCCCCCTCCTATCAGTACCCTTCAGTTTTTACTCAGGGTACCACCTGACAAACATCCACCTCTATAACCCATCCCTGGGTGATATTAAAGGCACATAGAGTGTGAATGTCTTTGGATAACCAAGACTATGATTATATCCCCACATCCACTGACGAAGCCTATTGAAATATCTCGGTAGTAGCCAACGAGCATACTCATATCCATGATCACTCGAAATAGGTCAGTGGGTATATTCCTATAGCAGGCATCGAGGAGGAACATATCTATACCCTTGTGCATGATGTCCATCATCATATTCTAGTGGAACTGGGATTACATAATTTGTATCATATCCCTTCTTAAATCGAATATATTTTCCTGTATATAGTGGAGATAGAAAATGTGAAGGTTTATATCCTAATTCACACCATGAGAAAATACAATTACATATTAGAAATAGCTAAATAACTCTACCGGTATATTTTGGAACTAGTATAGATATAGGGAAAAATCATATTCATATCCCGGTAACCCGGAAAAAGAAACACTCTAATCATTTTGAATAAGTGTTTTCTTCTATGTAGACGCACAATTTTTCTCCAATATAGGAGGATTAAAAGCATATTTTAGTAAATGAAAATACACTAGACTAGGCTCATATTCTCATTTCAACCGGGGATCACCAGTTGAGATCAGAATATACCATGGGATAGGGGTATATTCCTACCAAAAACATCCAACGAAATATTCCAATGTATCAATATCAAGCACATATCCATGTTCTAGTCGGGGCTCACCTAGTGAGCGAGGCTCATACCTCATGAAAAAATCATATTCCAATTGAAGAATACTATAAGAATACTCCAAAGGACCAATATTAGGATCATATACATGTTATAGTAGGTCCACATAAAGTAATAATGGCACATTCCATGTGGAAGGATCATATTTATATCAATGAATCTTTCTAGAATATTCTAGTAAATGACAAAAGCCACGCACATATTCCTACTTCCACTGATGAATGACTACAACAACATCCTTCCAAAGAAAAAAATAAGGAAATTAATATCCATTATTCCATTTTATGGTCTATCAGCATATTCCTATGGGGAATGCATATTCATACTATGCTTAAATTTCTTTCTAGCTAAATATCACCAAGTGAGAGAATCACATTCCATGGGACATGATCATTTTCCTATCGCAAAGGACTAGTAGTGTATTATAAAGCCTCAGAGTCGGGATCATACCCCCCATTCTCACCAAGTATCACCAAGTGATAATGGAACATACCTCTGGAAAGGATTATATTCTTATAAATAATGAAAGAACTCCTTAGTATATTCCAGAAGCTTTTCAGCAGTGGGCTCATACTCCCCCGACACCACATAGTTAAAAAAATGTATGAAAACCATCAAAAAAAGTATCATTTCCCTACAAATTTCTACAAGTTGGGTTGGTATATTACAAAAAATATTTTTATAAATTATCATGTCCCTAATCATCCCAATGCAAGTGTCCTTGAGTTTTTTCGAGGAACATTCTCAACACTCCAAGTGCATGTCAACTATTTAACCAAAGTAAAAGATGATCATTAAAATTATAGCCCTACTTATGTTTGTGTGGATATGAATCACATGGAATATAATCATGAAATACTCTATGGTAAAATTCTCTATTGTGATATCTCCCACGGACAACCAAATCATCCCATTTCCCAAAAACCTCAATATAAAAAAGTATTCAAAACTCATACCCATTCACATAGAGAGGTTCCTATAACATCAAGGTAAACCAAATATAGATCTCCCTCAACTAACAATAGAACCCCACTCTAGTCATCTGGTGACCCAAATAAGCATCCTCTGTTGTTTGATCAGATAGAAGCATGTAAGTTTGGTGAAGAGGAAACTGGCATTGAAATAAGTAGAGATTTAGATAAAACCAACGACCCCACTATTTTTAGGCCTCTTTAAAATTCTTACTGTGAGACCCATTTTGATCTAGAAAAGGAGTTTATTTCTTATATACATCAAAAAAACTGGAAATAAATTATAAATTTAAGTATAGGTGCCTCCCTTATCTAGGATATAATTTCTACCATAAAACAATCAAGATACTCTGTTTTTAGCTAGACCTAGTTGCTATCTTCATTATCTGAGATCAAAAAATTGAAAAACAAAATATAAATCTATAACAAGATTACCTCCATTGAATCATAAATATTTTATATCTAATCTCTTATTCCACTTCATGCACCTATATTCAAGTATGGGGAAAATATGGATCATACTTCACTGCACACTTGGAACAGTAGAACACTTCATATATGACATCCTGTAATGTTATAGCCTTTAGTGAAATCAGGGGAATAGGTAATGATCAAGAAAGATAGTCACTAAAATTAAATACCACCTCTTCAGTTGTGTTGATACACCCTAAACTAGGGAAGAGGATAGCCAACAAGTCTTTGTGTTAATCCCATGAAATCAATTGATATTCATTTCAAAATTGGAATCCAAGGATACAATCAATTGGATGACATCACATAGAAACCGTCTCTTTTCATGGGCTTCCATTTCACCCAAATACTAAAAAATCACAAGTACACCAAATCAAATAGGACGTATTAGTAGCTTCCATAGAATCCATCTAAGAGATGACCAAGCTTACCAGGATGGGGGAATATCTAGCACCACCTCCACCTCTCAGATCATTAATTCCTGAGAGGATTAATGATATATCCATAACATCTGCAAACAAACCCCATCCCACTAGATTTGGAAGTTTTATATCTCAATCAATATATCCAAGTTAATCATCCACTAATATGGTCCAAGGTAAATCAATTACAATTCCATATCAATCTCATCCCGTTGTGATGGGGGGATTTTTATCTCAATTTAAGTCCCATTAATCATCAAATCCTTGACTAGAAGCACCAGATCCTCAAAAAACCGGATCAATAAAATCCAATTGAGTCCCTAAATAATTTTCATCCCTTAGGGATGGGGAATTTTTCTCATCATCAACACATAGAGAATCATTCTTCAGGTTGGGAGGTAAATATCGATGGTCATCATCCCATCTATTACTCCCGCTGCAAGACAAACCACTGTTATTTCAGGCCCATTTGGTAGTCATGAACAAAATCTCCCTCAAGGTAACAACTCATAAGACACTACATGAGTATCATAGGACAAAGGGAATCAAACTCCATCGGGTTTTCAAGCTAAAATGTCCCAATATGGAAAACACCTATTGGAACGGCCCAAATATATGCAGTGTAGAATCATAATGATGCATTGAAAGTAATGGGATAACCACCATTTTCTAATATAAATTAGTTAATTTCTTCATTTTAGACACAATATTTAATTTGAATCAAGATTCATATGCAGAAGGTCCAGACATGGAAAACCTACCACAAGAAGAGTTTGATTTGGATGCTCCATCCAAGGATCCATGCATTTAGAACAATAGAAGGATACAAAATCTGGAACCTAATAATATAATTTTTCCACCACTATGGTGGGACACTACAAAGGATAAAAGGAAATATGTTTTCACATCCAAATAACCACACCAACGAGTCACAGTTCATTCCATGGTGGAATTATTTTCATAATGTGATAGTGATGAGAAAACGCTTAAACAAATCAATAATGAGCTAATCAGTGGAAATAATTCCAATGGGTATCATCTTTAGGATACGTAGAATATTCCCCCACTTACAAGAATTGATATTCTAGAATGAGTGGCCTCAGGGTGTCTGGATGGTTGTACATCTAGAAATTTGGTCTATATAAATGTGGAAGTGGAAAATTATCCTAACCACTTTCCTTTTTAGAAATAGCCACTCCCTCAGTGGGGTGATCACTCATTCTTCACATGGGTTGAGAATCAAAAGGAGAGAAAAATAAGGCTTCCTAACCAATACTTTAATGCACTATGTAGATGGGATGTGGCTTAAAAAATAGTATCTATTGAACTGATCAATATCATCAAGACCCTAGATAATCGAATGGATGTCATGGAAGTGTAACCAACACCTGTGAAACCTGGAAAGAATACATATCCCAATTGGTTGGATGATAATTTTCCCCCACCCAATTTATGGAATCCTATATTCTCCAACTATGATGGTGTGGGAGACCCTGAACAGTATCTCACTCACTTCGTATCTTGATGTTGTATGATGATGGGCCCTCGAAATCAATAGTAGGAAATAAAGATGAGGTGCTTTTCTATAAAATGGTGGGTACAATTTTTTTTTGGTACATCTGCCTTCCAACAACATCCGATGTAGTATAAGAAGACATTTTTCATCAGTTCCATTAACAATTAAGCTCCACAATGGGGAAATTGACAATCGTTGAGAAAAATAATTTCAAAAACTATAAACATGAGAGGGTGTCTGACTTCATACCTAGATGGGAGGGTTTAACCAACTCACTCAAAATCCCTCTCTCAAAGCAACAGTTTCTAAAACTCTATTCTAAATATATTAGGGATGAGTTTTAGACACCTCTAATACTAATGAAGTATCTAGGTGGGTTTTGTGAGTTCATTGAAATCAGCCAACGTTTATAATATTTCAAACAGTGAACTTGTGATAAATCTCATCTCATGCCTTCAGCATAGGTGAAAATGACTAATAAGGCAGAAGCCACCACTGTTACCCTCAATCTAGTATCAGTTCTCCATACAAGCACCAAAGAAGCAACAAAACCACCAAACACCTATGACTAAGTAGCAATAATAACAAAAATATTCCTTTATATAAGCATAGTTAAATCAGGGTCACCTAGGATTTGGGGAATCCATTAATAAAGCCTAATCCTTAAGAAATGAACAAGAAATCAGTTATTTCATTAAATATGTGGACTATAACCTACTCAAACTAACACATCCTAGGAGTCTCAATGATGTTAACCTCACTAACTGTCCCCACTACTGCACTTTCCATGATGGTTGGGTCATAAAATCTTGGACTACATCATCTTCAAATACTTTCTTAAAATCATGTTCAATTTTGGATAAGTGGTGTCACATAACTCCTCACATTAGGTTTCCTACATAACAATTTCCATGTTTAAATAAGAGGGTGATTGGGAGATACTTCTGATCATGAATGGATAGAAGTTCAACAACTAGATGACTATGAAAAGAGTTGATTGGGAACATGCCACCCTGAGAGCATAACAACGCTAACCCACCACCATTCCTCCACCTAGAGTGTGACATCATATATATCTATCGAAGGTGGATATGAATGTCTAACATAAGAAAAAATCATAGAGTAAGGGTCATATTCTACTCCAAATCTATATATTATTGTTCCAAATTTCTTCCATGCAGCATCCAATGAATGAGCACAAACCTACAAAATGTAACCCTCATCGGATGAAGAGATCATATTTTTTTTGTTAACACGATACACCTACCATACCCATTCTCTAATGATGAATATTCCATTGAGTATGAGTTCCCCAAACCAAACCAGGGAACAGGAGGCCACATGCATAGGAACCAAGGATATATGCAACAGAATGGGTTTTGTTGGACATAATATTTCATCCAACTCCCTATAGAGGAGATATATTTTGATGGGACCCATGGGAAAGTAATCTTACAAGCATAATAGATACATAAAGGTGTCTCAAAACCCTCCAATGGTCATTCATTCCTAGTTTTCTTGCATGATAGTCTAGTAGGGGTGTAATTACCTAATCATTCGAGGAAATGGGGAAGACCAGCACGGCCCGCACAACTGGAAGTATAAGCTTCTCAACCTCTAATAAAGAATTAGGACTATCTTTCTCAAATGACATAGTTCATGATCCACATAAAAGAGAGAAACGCCACCTAGAGAAATTCCAAAATCTGGAATAAAATTATGACACTCTAAAATTGTTGGTTGTTGTCCTACCCAAAATCTCTATCCTAGATGTGCTTCATCATTCAAAAGAACTCATGGAGGAACTCATTGAAGCCCTATAGATCCCAAAATAGTTCGAGATACATGTTACTGCAACCAAGGTGTATTTAGTGGAGACTATGTTGGTAGAACTATATGTCACCATCTCATTCGTAGATTAGGATCATGAAGAGGTCATCAAGGGACACATCATATACCTATATGTTTTTGGTAAAATCAATAATGTCAACATCAAAAGAGATATAATTGATAATGGTTTTTTGATCAATATCATTCCAATTTGAACCCTCAAATATTAGGGATATAGTGAAGGAGTTTTTTCTCCCATAAAGCTGACCATCCAAGGGTTTGATAAGTGTGATCAATGACTATTGGGGAAGATCAAACTCAATGCTCATTTTGGGGATCTCATATTTGATGTTTATTTTATATTTATCCATCAAGATACCACATTAAATGTCTCACTCAGAATTCCCTAGCACCAAATTCATGGGATGGTACCTTCAACATTTCATCAATGTATGAAATACCACATCGATGGAAAGGTTGGAATACTACATGGTGATAGTATTCCCATCTAGAAATGTGAAGCCACATATGATGAGGTAGAATTTTTCAATTAGGAAGGGAAGAAACCAATGGTGTATGATGATATAAAAGTATTATCCCTCAATGGATTGGGGAATGCCCAAGAAAATCCCAAGAGTATGCTCGATAATGATGATGTTATACCTATAAATCTAGTCGAGGTAATAGAACTAGTCCCAGAGATACCAATCCATTTTTTACCTAGAAACATTATAAAATACAACCAGCTCAAACATATCACTACAATGAACTTGATCATAGGGGGTGATAATGAATTTTCTCACAAATACAAAACAAACTTTTAATAGTTCTAGATTTGGCCATTATCAGTGATAGAAAATCTCTAATAACCATAGTATGGTTAAAATTCCATCACTTTTATCATAACTAAAAAAATAATGAAAATGTTATATTTATCCGTGCAAATAAAAGCATTGGTAACTAATCCCTTTTTTTGGATTTTAAAAGTGCTGATAAAGGAAACCATTTATCAGCTTGTTTATTTAGCACTGATAAATAGTACCATTTTCAAAACTTTCAAAAACACTAATAAATGGAATCTTTTATAAGTGATTTTATTTGAACTAATAAATGTATGATTTATCAGTACATTTATTTTCACTAATAAAAGAATAATTTCTTAGTAATTTTTACTGTGATAGTATAGACAAACTTTATCAACAGCTATATAAGATCTGATAAAGGAGTCCCTTTCCAGAACTTCAAAAATAACTGATAAAGTATAGATATATCAGCACATTTAGTAGAATTGATAAAGGTGAAAACTACAATATTATGATGTAGCACACTACATCACCAGAAATAGGTGTAGTGTGCTACAACACACACCGCATCAGCATAAATATAAACAAAAATTACCAAAATATGATTCAAATATTGAATTTAAATGAAATAAAATTTCATAACACAAATACAAGAAAAAGAACACACTATTATAGAATATGCTAGTTTTTTTTATTAAAATTAATGTTAGTTATGATAAAAAAATATGCACATGGAGTCATATCGGTCCCACCGTGCATCGGATTGAGCCGCGACTGAATTACACATGTCCCAAATGACTCATGTATCATTTTCCTAAAATATAAAAACAATCAGAATTTTTTTTCTTCATGTGCTGAAACAACACAGTACATGAGCAGAAATATAAACAAAAATTACCAAAATAAGATACAAAAAATAAATTTAAATGAAATAGAATTTCTAAGAAAAATACTAGAAAAAAAACACTATTATAGAGTATTTCAGTTTTTCTTTTGATAGAAATTAATGTTAGTTTTGAATAAAAAAGATGCCCATGGGGTCATATTGTCCCCACTTTGCATCAGATTGAGTCACAACTGAATTATACATGTCCTAAATGACTCATGTATCATTTTCCTAAAGTATCAAAATGATCAGAATGCCGTTTATTAGTTTTGAGTATTTTAGTTGTTTTTTGGATCAACCTAAATGTCAATTTTCAATAAAAAATGATCATATAGAGTCATACCGGTTACACATGCTTCAGAAATAGGTGATGCTAATCCCTACACATCACAAATGACGTATTTATTATTTTATAAAAGTACCAAAATAATCCAAATGAATTTGATCAGTTTTGAGAATGTTAGTTGCTTTTCTACTAAAATTAATGTTAATTTTGAATAAAAAAGACACAATTTGAGTCATAATATTCACACCATGTATCAGATAGAGGTTCAACTAATCTTTACATGTAAAAAATGATATATGGACAATTTTGATAAAGTACCAAAATAATTTGAATGTGTTTGCTCAGTTTTAAGCATGTTAGTTGTTTTTTACTAAAATTAATGTCAATTTTAAATAAAAAGATGTGCTTTGAGTCATAACTATCACCCCATGAATTGGATATATGTGTGTCTAATCTATAAAAAAAATGGCATATAGATCATTTTCCTAAAGTACCAGAACAATATGAATGTTTTTTCTCAGTTTTAAGTATTTTAGTTGTTTTTTTTTCTAAATTTAATGTCAAATTTTTTTTAAAAAGACGCACTTGGTGTCATTTCAGTAACCACATGAAGAGGATTGAGGTATGACAAAATTATACAAATCTCAAATGAGTCATGGATCATTTTACTAAGGTATAAAAACAATCATAATGTGTTTTCTCAGTTTTGAGTAGGTCGGTTGTTTGTTTATTAAACTTAATGTCAGTTTTGAATTAAAAGATTTACTTGGGGTCATACTAGTAATATTTTGTTTCATATTGAGTTGAAGATAATTATTACAAATCCCAAATGATTAATGGGTCATTTTTATAATGTTTCAAGACAATCAGAATGTTTTTTCTTAGTTTTGAGTTTGTCATTTGTTTTTTATGAAAATTAATGCTAGTTTTGGAATAAAATACACACTTGGAGTCATACCGGTCACACCGTGCATCAGATTGTGGTGAGGTTGATCCCTACACATCAAAAATGATGTATGGATCATATTTTAAAAGTAATAAAACAATTTGAATGTGATTTCTTGGTTTTAAGTTTTTCAGTTAATTTTTTACTAAAATTAATGTCAATTTTAAATGAAAAATATGTACTTAGATTCATACTAGTCCCAATGTGTGTCGGATTATGGTGAGGCTGAATGATACATTTCTTAAATAACTCATTGATAATTTTACTATTGTATCAAAATAATCATAATTTATTTGATCAGTTTTGATTATGTTATTTGTTTTTTTATTTACATTAATGTCACTTTTGAATAAAAAAGATGCAATTAGAGTCATAAAAGTCACACAGTGTATCAGTTAGAGGGGTGTCTGATCCCTACACATGAAAAATGATGTATGGATAATTTTCCTATAGTAAAAACAAATAATGATAATTTTATTACTATGTATTGAGTAGTTCATTTATTTTTTACTAAAATTCAAGTCAATTTTGACAAAAAAAAAAGGCGCACTTGAAGTCACATTGTGCGTCAGATTGGGGCGCAACTAAGTGCTACACATCCCAAATCACTCATGGATCATTTTACTAATGTATCAAAATAATAAGAATGTGTTTCTCAATTTTGGTTATATCAATTTTTTTATTCAAATTAATGATAATTTTGAGTAAAAATATGTACTTGAAGTCATACCGGTCACACTATGCATCGAACTAGGGTTAGAATGATCCCAACATGTCAAAAATTATGTATGTATCGTTGTAATAAAGTACCAAAACAACATAAATGTGTTTTCTGTATTTTGATTATGTCAATTGTTTTTTTCCTAAAATTATTCCCACTTTTGAATAAAAAAGATGAACATGGAGTCATACAGGTCACACCATGCCTTATATTGAGGTACGACTGCTCTCTAACATGTCACAAATCATGTATGAAACATTTTAGTAAAGTACCAAAACAATCCAATTGTGTTTTCTCAGTTTTTAGTACACCATGTGTGTGTTTTACAAAAATGTAATTTTAAACTGGAATGACACACAATGGATCTTTTCATAAGTGAAAAGTGTTGTGTGAAATTTTAAACAATTTATATCTGAAAAATAATCATGGTATGATCCTTATTCTACCTAATTTACCCACAAATTTATTATTTAAAAGTCAGAACTTTTTATCCTCCTCTGCATCATTCTCCACCTCGGTCTTTGCCTCTACATCCTACTCCATGTTGGTCTCAAACTCCGAATTTGCCTCCTCCTTCACCTCTTCCTCAAGGACTCCACCTTTCCCTATGCATTTTCCCGAAAATTTTATTGTTTAAAGGACATTTCTTCAAAACAAATTTATTTCCCCCATTAATCTTATACTTGATAGAGATATAAAAAATAATATATATGTGTTTTGACACTAATTATTCACATAAAAAATATCATTTGAAGGTTATAACTTATGCTATATCACAAACATATCATTTAATCATCTAAATTTTTTATCAGTATACATTCTGAAAAAAAATGTATGTTTCTCACTCATCTATAAATAAATTGATTTTTTCTGTTGAGTAACTCAATTTTATGCAATACTAATAGTAATTAGAAAATATAAACAGGCAAACAATTAGGAAATATATTTAATTAAATTGAAATTATCTTAAAAAACTACCTGTTGGGGGATGTTTGCCTTTTCACGCTGTATGATTTCTCTCATAAATTTTCAAAAATAATATCCACAATTTATTTCATAATCTTATTTCATACATTGCAAAAAAATTATGCAAAATAAGTAAATTGTTATAAAATGTTTTTATAGTAAAATATATCTATATATACCTTAATATGTTTCCATTTTTAGTAATACACATACTTTATATTGTCAGACACTGACCTCAAGCTATGATTATTCCTATATTTAGCAATAGCCCTATCATGAAAAAATTCTCATTGAACCACATAAAAAACATATATTTAAAATTTTATATATATAATGTTGATTTTATTGTATTAAATATTCATGATACAAACTATGTGCAGTTTGTAGGTTGGAAATCCAAGAATTGAATATGAAAAATAAATATTTTTCATGTCAATGTTGATTTCTATTAGCATCCAATGCTTCCTAAATAACAATTAAGTAATTTAAAAATTAAAAATATATTTTTTATGATTAGATCATAGAGTTTTACCCATACATTGAAGGAATCAAAAAAGAGTATTTTGTTACATTAGTTTTTATTATGGACTTTTACTAACTCTTCTTTTTTTCTTATCTATTTCTTATTTTTCCAATGTAATTTCTATCGTAGAAACGATATTGGGATTAATGAATACAAATCATGCTTTACATGATCCTCCCTTTATATAATTGTAATATAAATTCCTATAAAAAATATTAACAGTTATTAAATTTAACAAACATATTTAACTAACTAGTTGGACATACATATTATGAAAACATACCTTATGTATGTATACACAACTGAGATGCCCATCCATTCATGGTTGAAAATACTATTGAGAGGTTCGAGACCAATTATGTCTTTAATGGAAGCTCCAATTATTTCTTCTTCCTAGTTAATGAAATACATATCTTTATCTAGAAATGTGGTCATTGTATGAAGTTTTAGTGTTAATAAATATTACTCTAGAAATGGTAGAGAGAAGGTGCCCTCGGAAGCTTGTTTTGTTTTCTTGGTTGATTCACTATATTTTCATGATTTGAACTTCGTTTCTCTACCGCATTATCCATATGTAATATCATACCTCACTTAAGATCTTTTATCATCAACTGTTACATGTTTTTAATATGAACAAAAATTGTTAAATATGTACCACATGTGTCTTTATAATACTAGACGACCATGCTATGATAGGTCTAATAGAAACCTCAATCATTGTAATATCTAGATCATCAAGGGGAATATGTAACTCAACATTCATCCCAAAAGCTACCTCAATACCCAATATCATGTGATAATTTGTGAGGTTTTGATTGTGTAGCTGGTCTCCCGAGATATTATACACTTTTTCCATCACAACACAAAGGTACATGGGTGTTGATATAAAAAATCACATACAATTACACCATCATAATTTTAATAATAAAAAGTTATAAAAAGTTGTTTGATTCATATTTAGGAGAATGAGTAATGAAAAAATTTATTACTCATGGTACATTTTGGGGGGATTGAATATCCTCAAAGATAGTGGGATCATATGGATCGTGTGTGGTTCTTTTCCCCACCACCGGTTCACTATGATCTTTTTTTATACATTGTACTTTCAAATAGGACTACAAAATAATATCTCACAGTTATCTTATTTGTATTTGAATTTTCCCCATCATATTATATGTATATTCATGTGGTTTTATCTTCTCAAAATATTTTAATGAGAGGCACCAAAACCAAATCCTCTAACAAGACCATATTGTTCAGGGCACTTCAAAGGTACCGAATGTCTCTTTTCTTTTAGTAAAACTGTTGTTCATTCTTGTGTCTAAAACGTACAGAAAATTATGAACATTTTTATTTTATGTAATATAGTTATAAATCAAAATGAGAAAAAACTATGTCATTATCACACATGCTTCCCATACGGCATTTTTTTCATCAACTAATTTGCCCTCCTTTTTTACATGAGCCTCCTTCCATATCATATGATGTGTGAAGGAGGTGGATTAATATTTTGATTCATCAATCTGTATATAAAAAATGAAAATATGTTGTTTTATATCACATAATTAAAATTTCATTATATTTTTTAAATACTTAACATTGTTTTCTCTAATGAAGTGTACCTCGTCCTTCATTTGCGATAGGGGTACTGTGGTTTTGACGCACTTTCTTTATTTTCATCACCCTTTTCAATTTCATAAATTAATAATTTTGAATTAAGTTAGATAAAATAAATAATATATTATATTATATTATTGACCATATTTCACCTGGAATGGTTTCTCATTGCGAATATTGGTGAAATTAGTCCACATTTCCAGCTTTATAATGTCTGCATAAAAAAGTGGTGGGTGGGGATTTATTTTTCCCTCACTGTCCCTAATATGTAACCTCTTCAAAAGAGTATAGAAGAATATATGGGTTTTAACACTACCATTAGGATGAATTACTTATAGAAATATTCTAAAATAAACGAAGTCTCCTAAGAATAATGGAAACTAAATAAATGTTTAATTATATAATTTTTTAGTAAAATTGGCAATGTATATTGTATCCTTACCATTATACCATTTTAAAGGATTTAATTTATTACAGGTGTGATTTGGTGCCATGATTCGATATCAATCAACACATTAATTGTTGTTCTGACCCAAAGATAACTAATTAATGTTGACTTGTTGGTGTTAGTATGATGGCTGTGTTGATTCCAACCAACCTCAAATTTTATACCCTGACTTCATTCATTGATATGTTTATTAAAAACTGTGATGTTGTGTCATTATTTTTTTTAACATCGTTCATCAACATGTTGTTGATCCCCAAATAATTTTTCATTTTCATCATCATCAATCTGTTCTTACTCATGATTGGAAACATCTTCATGTTTAAAATCTATTATCTACATGAGTAGTTAAAAATTTAATTTTTTCTCGAATGACAATAATACAATACACTCAATGCATGAAAGTCCAAAATTTCTTTAATCTTGCATGAAATCATTAACATAGATTTTATACTTCAATACTATTGTAAAACTATCCTTCACTAACATTAATAAATACGTCCAATACACTTGATTGCCTTTCATCACTTGATGATGGGGGATGGCTTGTTTGAAAGTGGGAGTCCAATCCATCATCATGAGATGGAATTCAATCAAGTGTGTATGGAGTAAAGTGTCCTATGAACCTATACTAATGTAATCACTAAAAAATTATCCTCAATAGATATATAATAACCATATGATATGGATGAACAATGAAATCATTCATATCATAATATTTGATATTGACATAAAAATATGACAATTTTTTATTGGGAAAAACAACAGGTCAATACATTTTTTTCCTTGATGAACAGGTCTCTGAAGCCACTTATGAGTTTAAGGGTGTCATACTATTACCATTAAAGGGATAAAAACCTAAAAAGAGCTGATTTATCTCAAGGATAAATGTGAATGTAATAAAAGAAAAAAATACATATGTCACATTTGTAATATAGTATTAGTGGAATCCATCTTTAAAATTCAATGGAATATGTGTGATATATAACACTAAAGCAGTAAAAAAATTATTCGATCATTTTAAGTGATTACACTAGCCTTCAATGATAGAAATATTCCTGGGGAACCTTGATCACCGAAGGAGTTCTAGCACCTTGACATAGTGATAAACAGTGATAAAATAAGAATATAGGTTTGGATATAGAATGAAACAATGTGTTAATTACATTAGCGGGATTGTATCTTTATTTTGCCCTGTTTGGACATGGGTAACAAATTATCTTGACCTATAGGGCATAAATATCAAAACCATCCAATGTATATTTTAATCAATTTTTTTCTCTCTATGGTTGTTCACCAAATAAGATGGATTTTAAAATATTTTTTTATCCTATAAATAAATCATATATCAATTTTTATTGTTAAATCAATTTTTAAATCACATCTCATAATTTTATCGATAAACTATCCAACCATGGATAACTTTAATACTTTTGGTAAATACACTCTTTATATTTTGTTGTGTATTTATAAGTCCATTTACAAAATGATTTCTCACCTCTATCCAATCAAGTTAATTTTTAGAAAAAAATTTGAGCATAATTATCTCACCAAATAAATTCCCCATCACTCTTTTTAACCCATGGTTAATGTTTAATAATAGTCATGAATTAATTAAATATTTTTTTGAATTCAAAAAAAAATTATCCATCAAAATCATAAATCAAAACAACCCATTTCATGGTTTTACAATTTACCAGAATAAATAAAAATCCACAAAACACGTTTTAATTATTTTTACATTTACATTGGTCTCTATATGTTCATCACCCAAAAATGATGACCACTACTTGGTATCTTGTAATCCTTAAAAACCCTCATAATTAAGCCTTTAGAATTTATAATCTAGCATATAAGACGAAATAAATTTGAGAAACTACAACGATTTTGGAAGCCTATTTTACTAAAATGAAGAGGAAATGGAGGGGGTGAGAGGTATCCTTACTAATGCCCGGAGGAGAGTAATACATATTTGTGTGTCTCTTAGAAAAAATGGGCTAGATGTCAAATATAAATTAAAGGAGAAAAATGATAAAATAGAACCACACTTGCTATATTTTAATAGTGATGAGAAGAGATGTAGGGTTCGTCATGTTTAAGAATAGTGCAAAAACACAAAAAATGGAACCCGAAACATCAAACAACGATATAGGAAGAGTATACAATAACATACACGGGATTCTAGCCTTGATTAATCTGATGGAACATAGAGGAGTTTCATAGGAAGGAGAGGAGTTTTGCGAGAGCATGAGAACCACGAGAGACTGATTTGTGGTTAGGGTTTTTTATATAGATCAGGAAAACTTTTAACAATGCTTTAAAAAAAGTGCTAACAAAGACCCCTATTATTAGCACTCAATTTATAAGTGCTGAAAAATGTGTCTTTTATTAGCTCTTTTTTATCACTGATAAATCTTGAGATTTATCACTGCTAAAAAAATGCTCATTAAAGATATAATTATCAGTGCTAAAACATTAGCACTGAAAAATATGTCTTTAATGAGCATTTTTTTAGCATTGATAAATCTCAATATTTATCAGTGATAAAAATATGCTCATTAAAGACATATTCATCAATGCTAATGTTTTAGCACTGATAATTATATCTTTTAATAGCGCTCAATTAGTACTAATAATTATTCATCTTTATTATTTCTATAAATATGCTACTAAATGTTTTTTAATTATATTTATTTTAATAAATTTATTAAAAGTTTATACTTATTTAAATATATATAAGTATTTATTTATAATTATATAAATACTTATATAAAAATATTATTATTTATTTCAAATAATTATTAATATTATAAATATAAATTTATTATTTATTTCTAAATATTTTTTTACAAATATTTTTTTGCCTTTATAAATAGAAATCTAGTCTTATGTACAGGTATTTCAAAAAATATTAAAACTGAATAATTCAAAATGAGTACACTGTAAAAATATTGAAAAAATTGATAAGTTTTATTAATTAATTATATGATATTCAAAAAAAAATATAGTCATAAATATATATATTAATGTGTATCAATACACATTTTAAAAAATAAAAACATAATAAATAAATAAATATAAATATATTAGAAAAATATACAACTTTCAAAGACAAAATAAAAAATACAAAACATTAATAATGAATACCCTAAATGTATTATTAAAAATTAATAAAATGACCGATTAAAAAAATATTAATTTTATAATGCTATACTGAATTTATAAAATATACTAAAATATGAAAAAACTAAATAAATATCAGGTGTATTTGATTCTATATAATGCGTAGATATATTTGTGTGCACATTTGTGTATACAAATGCATTAACACATATATATATATATATACCTGAAATAAATGAAACACACACTATTTAATATATGATAAATTGAAAAATCAAACAACATTAAAAATAAATTGGATATTTATATGTTTTTAATTAAAATTTTATATATAT
This sequence comes from Viscum album, assembly GCA_963277665.1. Lineage (NCBI taxonomy): Eukaryota > Viridiplantae > Streptophyta > Magnoliopsida > Santalales > Viscaceae > Viscum > Viscum album. The sequence goes on from OY728165.1 coordinate 283,961,004, forward strand.
TATAATTATTCACATTATATATATATATTATATAATATAATTAAAATTTATAACCTATATATATATATTGTTTCATTTTTATAAAAAAATATTTAATTGATTAAATGTTTGACATTTTCCTTTATTTACTCATTTTATTTTTATTTGATTAATTTTTCATTTTATTTGGGACCTTTATCAACGCTAAAAATCACTGATGAAGGGAAAATTTTATCAGCACTAAAAAGCCACTGATGAAGGACACATTTTATCCACACAATAAACGAAGTGCTGATATAGGTTTCCTTTATCAATACTAAAATAAGGCACTGAAAAAGGTTAAATTTTATGAATGCTAAAAAAATAAGCACTGATAAAGTCTGCATTTTATCAACACTTTTTTTTTAGAATTGATTAAGGGATTCTTTTATCAGTGCATATTTTAACACTAACAAAGCTGAACTTTATCAGCAAATTTTTCGAGCGTTGATAAATGCAAACACTGTTATAGGTGGGTTATTTAGTAGTGTCTCATGGCCTCTCTCACTGCAACATTGATAGATATTCCCCTATATTTATTACTCCAAATAGAAATTCATTCATAGACCTAAAGGTGGATGAATAACTAGATGACCTTATGAATGATCCTCCCACATTCGAAGATGGAATCTCTACCACCAATGATGAGATGAGGTAGGTAAATTTGGGAATGAAAGAAGACCCATGGACTATACTAATTCATGTCTCTGTGTCTCTTGAGGAGAAAGTATATTATGTCTCATTTATGAAGAAAAACTTAATTATGTTCACTTGTGATTATATATAAATTCCAAAAATAAATCCAAATGTGTTTATGCACAATCTTGACATACCTAGTGACCATTGAGGCTTTAAGCAGGCTACCTGATGGACTAACCCCTATCGTGCTACCTTTATAGTGGTGGAAGTTCAAAATTGTATCAAATCTAAATTTTCTGATAAGTATCATACCCAAGATCGATTACCAATATCATCCATGTCAAGAAAAAACATCAGCATATTAGTGTCTCCATCGATTTCAGAGACCTTAAACCGAATTTCCATATGGATAAATTCTAATTTTTGATCAAAAAAATTATGATCAATGCATCTTTTGGATTATACACCCTTTCAATAATTTATGGGTATTCAGGTTACAATCCGATAAATATAGACACTAAATATGAAGAAGCTAATACCTTTAGAGCATCATAGGGGATCTTTCACTATAAGGTCACACCCTTCAAATTAAATTAATATAGAACTACATAAAAAAGTCATGTATTATATCTTTAAACCCTTCTTGAGATTGATAATTGAATTTTATGTTGACTACCTGGTGGTTAAATAAAACAACGATGTGATCACTTCACAAATATTGAAATTGTCTTTAATACGTAGTTACAACACATGTTGAAGAAGAATCTACTGAAATTCACTTTTAGGGTGACATCATGGTTATTCCTTGGATTTATAGTATTCCAATATATCATAGATTATGAACTTGAAAAGATAGGTGCTATTTTAAAAATGTAACCCTAAGTATTTCAAATAATGAAGGAGGATTCAAGGGCCCATCACATACATTCTGCGTCTCAAATCCAACAAGGTCCGAATGTATCTCCCCTTCACAAGGATAATGAAGAATGGAATCTCCTATAAATAGGTTGGGGACAACTAATAATCCTTCTAGAGTATCAAGAACTACCTTCTACACCAACTGGTCCCAGTTCCTCCGGTGGAAGGTAGACCACTCATCATATGTGTGAAAAACATGGAACACTCATTAGGTTCCCTCTTCACACAAAATAATGATTCATGGAATGATAAAAGTTATTATTTCCTCAACTGAATGATTCTAGGTACTAAGACTCGATACTTGGATGTTGAAAATAAATTCCCAATACTGACTGGGAGTCTGGCCTAATGGGTGGTAATTCTGCAATAATAAACAACCCATTTGTGGCACTAATGGTGGTGAAATTGAAAGAAATTTCTGATTTCCTCATGGAACATCCTACCCTAGAAATTACACATGTGGACAATGAACATCTTGATGAAGACTTTTTCTATTCCCATGAAACTCCTTGAATATGGGAGTTCTATTTTTATGGTACCTCCCAAAGAACTAACTATAAAAAGTTGGAAAATCCAAAGATGAAACAGGTAAGATTTGGGATTTTATTATATTCTAGATAAAATATCATTTTCCCAACTCTTTCTCACTATATGAAGGATTCACAAATAATGATACAAAATACCAAGACCTCATCACTTGCTTTGAACATGCCTAAAATCTACACATATCCTACTTGAATATCGAAGGGTATTATTATAACAACCCTACTCTTTTATTTTACACTTAAACATGACTTACTAAATAAATTCATCACTTGTTATAACATGGAAGATTGATTGGTCCAATGTATTTTGGGATAATGAGCATTACATAAAAACTTAAAATATAAAACACAACATCTTTATTGAAATCTTCCTTTACATGACCATAACATTCCTTCATACTTAACATTGCATGGGATAACCTGAGAACATGCATAAGAAAAATGTGTACTATAAATCCCAGTAAGGGAGTAAAAAAGGCATAAAATTAAGAATACAATAAATGTTAGGAAATAGTCATATCAATGGATCATAAAAGAAACATGAACATAAAGGCTTGATATATCATGATTATTATAGCACGTAAATGTGGCAACAACACTTAACATGGTTTTAGCATGAGCCAAGGATCATTGAACATAGAGCATGAGTAAACCCTCATTGAACTTGAATTATCATGAGTAAACCCTCATTGAACTTGAATTATCATGATTAAACCCTCATTTCACTTGATGTATCATGATACAAATCTTTACGCAATGCATTGAAATGTTATTAGGTTACACCCTTCCTAATTGTTTCATTTCATGCATAATTGTCCCACATGGATCATACAACATGGAATAATTGAAGATCATAATTTATTCCACGATAAAGAAATGTGGAATTAATACATGAAACTATATAATAAATATGTAAACGTGCATAAATTTTAATACCCTTGATAGAGATATGGGAATGGTATTCATGACACAATGACTTTGGCTTTGAAAATCGCTGTTTAATTTCTACAGCATAATGGTGGGACATAAAAATTAATAAAAATGGTTGATCAGAGAGAAAGGGGTGTCTAATCATATGAAAATGAAATTTAATATAAGGGGGTAATATAGATACATGTCCCAATATATGTAATAGAATTTAGATTCATAAAACAAAATAATTTCTTAAATATAAATAAGGAGAGAGAAATTCCTTATGGAATTTGGGCATGGTAACGAGTGTACATAGAAAGAATTAATTATAGAGAAAGGGATATATCATCATTAAAACATAAATAGGGAAGTATAGGGTGGTTTGAAATCATACCCCAACATTTGTAACTAAAAAAAGGGTATAACAACATAATGAAATTTGGACAAAAAATGAGAAAGGAAGAAATCCCTTATGAAACTTCAGCATGGTAATAGGTATACATGGAAGGAATTGATGAGGGTGAAAGGGCTATATAATCATTCAAACATAAAAAGGATAGTATAGGGGAGGTGATAAATCATACCCCAACATTTTTAATTGAATTAAGGAGGGTATTACAACATAATGAACCCGAGATAAAAATAAGAAAGGAAGGAATCCCTTAATTTGAAGTGTGATCCCAATGCCTTGGGAGAGGCTTAAGAGAGTCTTATTTGGAGATTTGGGTGCCTTGAGAGGATTCTAGAGAGAATAGGTAGGAGGATGTTCAATGTCCAAATTCTTTGAGTGAAGAGGAAGTGGGATCTTGGGTGGGTTTATATAGGAAAAGGGAGGGAATTCTTTATTGTTTAGGTTTTGGACACTACACATTAAAATAATCAAAACCACAAACCAAACCATGGGTTTTCCCATAGTTTTTACCAAATGGGAGAGGAAAACATTATTTTATAAGGAAAATGGCCTAAAATTTTAAAATATTAGGATTGCTTATGTGGATGTGAGTCACACTCTCAAGGAAATCAATTTAAACTGTTAAAATGTATGATAAGTCTTAGTGGGTCCACTAAAGCATTGTAAAATAAATAAAACAAACCTAAAATCACATTATTTTATGGTAAAATAGATATTTTTTGATAATCCCATTTATAGAATTGTATTACATCACTATTTGGTCAGTATGATGTCATAAAACACATTTTATAATTAAACGGTATTTAAGTTTTACCTAAAACTTCCACTGTCTCAGAAAATTATGAAAAATTTACAATTAGATAATTTAGATGTCTTGATTCCAATTTATCTAACTAATTTTCTAAATATTTGAATTTATACTTTTAAAATAAAAATTTAAATTTATCAAAAATTCTTGGGTTTTTATGAAAACGACTTTTAAACCTGAATAAAAATCACAATTCCATTCATAATAATTATTTGATCATTTATATTTAATAAAACGTAATTTACTAATAATATTTTATTAAATTATTATTTATTTCAAAAATCCATTAATCCATTAAAATAGATTTCTTAATTAAATATTAACTAAATATTCTCTTTTTAAAAAAAAACTATTTACAAAGTGACAATAATAAAATGAATGTATACTCTCTATAAAACAATAATGTACATAATCACAGTGTTAAGGTATTGTAGCGTAACCCATTATAACACCCACATAAGACCAAAGGGTACGTTGTGTGATGGTGAAAGACTCTTGGGGTGGCTCGAATAACATCTCTTGGGTGGTAATCATTATAAACTCCCACTTCTACCAAAGGTGGTTCAGCTCAAGATTAACATGTTGAAGCTCGGCATGGGCTTGGTCAAGAGTGAATCCCAATGATGCCACCTCCTTTCCAAGATCCAAAAAATGGACTTCACATGGAGAAATTATACAAGATAAGGTCACTACTTCCTTTGTCTGAGTAAAATGGATTTTTAAAGCCCTATATTTATACTAATCAGGTGATCACTATATAACAGCTATATTAGAAATGCTAACAATTTTTAACGGTATTTTAAAATCCAAAAACATAAAACCAAGGAATTACATAAGTTTTATATATCCGTAATAAAACATTTAATTATATCAAGAGGAATCTTTATTAATGAATATTTGGGTTGTTACAATTTTAATATACTAATAAATTAAGTAAATTGTAAATATGAAATTGAAAGGAAAGAATTGACCCCCCCCCCTCCCTCACTGGCTATGCTAGGGGACTAATGGAAGATTTCCCTTTTGATCCCACATTGTATCATGTTCCTTGATCACAAAATGGTCACTCCAACGTGTTGGAAAATTCTTCCATAGTCTTGGACGACCCTGGACAAGAGGAAGCAATATTTTATATCATGAATCAAAGAATGGTATCATCAATTTTCATATACGATATGGAAGAAATAAATCAGGTTATCACCATCCTATAGTGTGAATAACTATTGTCCATCCCCCGAATGGATGGATCTAATAATTAGTTATCTCCAAAATGGTACTCTCCCAATTGACCAAGGTGGAAGGGATAATATTTGGTGCCATGTAGTGAAATTTAACCACTGTGATTGTGAGAATGATAAAAACCCATCAACAGGATAGGCTTCAATGAAATCCTCCTCAGATGCATATAAGAAAGATACATGGAGGTTGTCATAGAGGAAGCCTATGCCGGATCCGGTAGTTCTCGTCATTATGGGATGAGGATCTCCCACCCAACTAGGAGGCTGGCTTACTATTGGAAAACTATGATATATGAATTTGTGGAATTCCTCACGAAATTTTATTCATTCCAGATCTATGAAAACTTCATCCATCAACCACTAAAATTTCTACATATGCCTAAATATTCCATTCCATTTTCAATATAGGGAATGGATGTCTTGGGGACATATCCCATAGCTACAGATAAATATTTCAAGTACATACTTATTAATAATGAATTATTCTCTAACTAAGATGAGACAATACCACTCAACGAATTTAGGATGAAGATTATCATCAACTTTATAAAGTCCCACATCATCACCAGGTTATGGGTCTGTTACACAATATTGAGAGAAAACAACCTCACCCTCTTTTCCATGTAGCTAAGAAATCATACCCTGAGTAAAACATTGAGTCCAATCACCCATACCTCTATCATGTAAGAAAAAAATAGGTAGAATCCTTTTATAATACATTGTATAATATACACCAGAAGATGGTGAATAAAAATTAGAAGTCCTTGTTAGAAAAGTTCATCAATTATTTATGGGCGTACCATACCACCATGCATACTACTACACAAGAAATGCCATATTTATTTTATTATAGGACCAAGAAAGCGATAACCATTTAACTATAACTACCTTCACTTTGAATTTCCATTTTAGAATAACTCTTAGATGATGAGAAATCAAAAAAGTGTCTAAATGAGCTCAAATGACTCGATGAGAGCAGGTTTCATACATATCACAACCTTGAAGTCCATCATAATCTGATCACATATTCCTTCTATAAAAAAATATTCCTTCATTGAATCCTCTAAGGAGAACTACTGTTGTCTATCAGAAATCCAATGATACTAGGGAAGAAGCCTCTCAAAAATGGACCCAAATGGGAAGGGACTTATATCATATATAAGGTCTACCACAATGGAGACTACTCATAGGACACAATTGATGGGTATTGTTTCACACCCCCTCTAATGTGAGGTTTCTCAAGGTATTATTTTTGTAAAAATAATCAAGTTCCTTTCATCATGGAATAAAGAAGATAAAATGTGCAGTACCCTATATCCTGATCACATAATATTAACTTTTATAAATCTCACCATGGTAATAATAATGACAGATTGGAAAAATTCATCCTATCCACATCAATTTAAATTGTGTGGAGAACATCTTCATTGCATGAAGCTAAACTACATAGATCCTCTAGTGGTTCAAAATCATTCTTGTTAGGTGACCCTTTTCGTGGTAGCAAGAGGTTGAAACTACAAACCAGCCGACATCCTAACCGCATGATATTAAATTTTATGGAATAGGTCCTTATTTTGTGGCATTAAACAACATGGATTTTTCCTCAATATATGGTGAAAAACTATATAGAAAATGAAGTCACACAAATGACTCACCGCACATGAGATTGATATGTGTAAAATATGGATGAAATTCCCCTATCCCCATGTGAAAATTATCACCAAATAGAGAATCTCCTCATCCAATAACTATGTATGGATTGATTCCTACCATAACATGATCTGTAGTGATGCACAAACCTTTGTTATTGGTCCCAACTGAGTTTTTACTTTCGATTCACACCGGGTGATCCACGTCTTTATCGCAAAATGATTCACTGCAAGATAATGTCCCTAACTCATGAAATTAAACATCATGGATTTTTAGAAATATATGTGGATTTATTATCATTTCAATTATTTACATTGGGATGTGTTAATCCCATATTGTGTAATATCCACCACATGACCCAAAATTCCCTTGTTTTATTCTTAATCGAATTTGAATAAAGAGAGGAACCCTTTCTATTCATTGATTATCACACATTGCATAGATCATGTTCATTTAGGTATTTTGGAAAGGGATTCCCCCCATGAACGAGGAATATAATCTCATGAAAGGGTTATCATGGTCTTGAATGAAATACCATAAAAGTCATACCATTATTCCTCACCACATTACATTAAACGGTATAGTTGATGTCCTTTGTATAAAATAAAACGACACCTTTATATGGACCTCTCTTCAGAGTACCACTATTATAGATGTTAGTCTCCCACAACACATCCATTCAAGAACGATTTTTTTCTTCATATCTATTATCACAGGATACGTAGTGACATAAATATTTCCATACTTGGGTCCAGCCGTAATACTCTTTTTTTATATCGGGGATCCCACATCCTTACTACACAATGTTAAATTTCTTCTCCCACAAAAAATACTTGTATCTTGATTCATGTAATTAAATGTAACATAATGAATCCTATATCTCCATTCCTAGGCCCGGTTTCAATTATGAATAGAAATAATACCCACCTCTATATATGGTTCAGATATGTGTTCAGAGTTTATTTTTCTATGAACTATGTGTGGCTTGATTCCATTCATCATAGGATATATAGTGATTCCCAAATCTCCAATACTTAGACTAGATACAAGAACCAATGAAAAATACACCCCAACTGCATAGGGATTGAGACAAACAAGAAAACTATTCTTATGTATTAGTCATATCTATGTACAACCTTAATGTGTATATAATATATCTTTTACAATTTTTCCTAATGGTTCCCACATCCTTGCCACATGACATTAAACTACCATGAAACATATGTATAATTACCACATAATGTAAAACTACAATTAAAATTTCCTAGTCAAATGACATTAAAATTCATGAAAAATACCTACCTACTATCGGATATTAATGGTGCATACCATCGCCCATTATCATACCTTATCAAAATACCACAAAATGCTTCCCCAGGTCAACCAAAGTATATGATGATTCCTCTATCTTTCAAGTACCTCATACCATAAACCATACATAGTGTCTTGGGTGCATCTTTTTTTTGAAAATATTTCATTGAACCTAGATAATAAAAAGGTGTTCTCTCTACCTGGCCATGTAATCGATGCATAACGGATCAGACCTACCAACTAGAGAAATAGTATATTTCTAAAGAGGTATTATAATCCTTGTGAGCCTCATGTCACTATGGTGGAACTTGACACCTGAGGGTGTTCTGGGCCATCCCTCGTTTGATTTTACCATATCATTACTCATGATAGATGAACCTATATTTGTGATTTAGAATATTTTCATCTCCCAATCAGAGAGTTGTGGGTCTTATCTTGACCATGGGTATCCTAATTGGTATCATGTGTATCATCCCTCCATAATAGGTGTATGTCCATAATGACCATAAACTATTATCAATTTGGTCAATGTTGTATGACCTTAAACTATTGTGTATAATGTTCTAAATTGCAAGACATTAAACTATTAGTGAAATAGATACAAAACATGCGAGGGTGAAAACCCAAAAATAGTGTCCTAAGAGAACTTCATGTCTTCGCTCGCAAAACTCTTTATCACCAGAGTTTAGGAAAAAATAGGGCATAAATAGATAATTCATAAATCTCATAACAAATAATTTGTAGCCCAAGTAAATTTAGAATCTATGTTAGATGGACCCTCTGGTCCAAGAAAATGTTAGAGTAATGATTTTTTCACCTCTCTTCTCTGTGGGGACACACTCACTAGGTGGTGACACAACTTTTAGGGTTCTCAATTACTTCTTTAATATTACATTTTCTACAAGTCAAACTTCATGGTTTGAGAACTTTCAATTACTATAGACCTTCCATGCTCCATGGAAAAGGATACTTGGCTTCAAGGGACCATTTTATTTTACGATGAATATATGCATATGGATCCTAAATATGTGCCTACAGTTGTCAAAAAATTTATCACTTGGCAAAAATGGGATTTTTCATCCTTGTGATCCCTAAAACCACTATAGAAAAAAAGGCAACTCAGTGTGTTCTGGGTCATTCCAGGTATGATTTTCCCATATCATCCTCCTAATATGAGCACTTTGGAAAATGACTTACAATCCTCATACCAGAATATCCAAGAAGAATGGATATCTTTGATGTTATGTTATATTTTTTTTGTAACCTTTCTCAAAATATAAATATGACCATCCACTCCTAAACCTTTTTATAGACCACGACTCATGATTCGAAGCCATAGTGTGTGTGGCTCAAGTTTAACAATTTAAGAGATACAATTTTACTGGGTTCCATGACTCTTCCCAGATACCTTTCCTTCTTTACCCAACCTCGTAATCTAAATGTTTGAATCATCACGAATATTTCATGGATATTGGAAACAAGTGGAGATCATCTTTTCATGACCATGATATATATTCATAAGGGATTTTACTATCAAACTAAAGTAATATACTTATAAGAAATGAATACCAATCCTTTTGAGCCCCATCAACACCAAGGTAGAACCTGGCACCTTAGGGTGTTGTGGGTCATCCCTCTCACATCTTCACCATCCAATATTCATTGACCCAAAATTTATGATTATGACTTAAATCACCCATATTATAACTATCCAAGAGGACCAAGAATTACTAATATTTCACCCTCAGCTAACATCATACCCATAAATCATACATTTCAATTGGAGATGAGTAGATATACCTTTTTTGATAGTGATAGTGATGTATAAGGGCTTTGAACTTCCAACTAGAGGCATATCCTCCTTCAAAGAAAGGATCTATATTTATTTCTAAGCTTTAGAAACACCTTGGTGGAACTCAGTACCACATTTGGGTTTTTTGGATCATCCTTATAATGCCTTCCCCATATTCCATATTCATCAAACATTTCCTTTTAGAAAGACATTAAACTTCACTGTATCAAAAGTTCTAAGCTAAAATACACTAAACTACAGCATTTAATGGTATGAGCAAAAATACACTAAACTATAGTAATAAAAGTTCTACTCTAAAAGACCCTAAACTACTAAAATATAAGTTCCGATATAAATTAACCTAAATTTCAGCAATAGAAGGTCTGAGCTAAAAGAACCTAGACTACAATAACAGAAATTCTGATCTAAAAGACCATAAAATATAGAAATTTAAGGTATGAAATAAAATATCATAAACTACCTCATAGTAGTAATATATTCTATAAGAATGTAAAATCATAATAGGTCCACCATATATCCTTTAAAAAATCAAGTTATACTCTTCAAGCCTATTAGGTTGGAAAAAAGATATAGCACTCTCCCTGTAAGAAATATATTTTACCTGAAAATCATTTTTTGAAACAAGTAATATCAAGATAACTAAAATAGATACATCAATGAAGAACTTCATGATTGTTGGGCATTCATAATCCCTTCTTAGGAATAATATATCATTATTTACATTTTAACATCCAAGAATTCATGTTTACTTAATATTATAAAAAATATAGGTAAAAATTTCATGCACATTATGAATGATGAAAAACCTAGAAAAAAACATATAATGTTTAGAAGATCCTTATATTGACAACAAACAAGAGAATTAATCTCAACACATCAAAGTACCTCCCCTGAATATATGAGATAAAGAAAATTTTAACAACTATAACTCCATCATAGTATGTTCTCAACATAATGAAAGGAAATTTCAAGCCTATTCTCTCGAGAGGTAACATATTGGCATAATTTGAACAAACAACTATGTTTCAACCTCCTCAATCTACTACAACTCCTTCACTTTGGAGACAACATCATGCTTGGCCATCTCCACCATGTCGATGAGTCCCTGTTGCACCAATATACATTTCTCTAATATTTGAAGTTCATATTGAAATTTGGAAATCTCTTCTTGAATATGGATGATCTCAGACAAAATAAAAATGGTCAAAAATTCAATACATTCAATTTCAACCATCCCAACACTAAACATGTCCTAGTTAGATTTTGCCTTAACCATGTGTTGGGATGATTAATTTACAGACTCATCCTATCTGTTCTCCATTAAAGACGATGCCTCGGAAGGTATTACCCTCATTTCGAGGGCCCTATTCTATTCACTCATAGATATCGACTCCTTCACTCAGGCATTTAGAGTGGTATTATCAAATACCTCATATCCAATGGTATGAAACATAAATAGAAGGGTCCCCAACCGATCCTTCAACCATTCCAAGATGGTCTCTAAAACTAAGGACCAAATCTCCCCCCGTATTTTTGGTGCATCCACTAATAGAATTAAAAAAAACTCATTCCATCATCTAAAAACATCTTATGATTGAGAATATATTTTATTTGGGTTTGTGTCACTCAAAGGAAGAGTTATCTCATGGTCTTTGATGAAGTATGAATGAGACAAGCCTCAATGTTGGTTGATCTAGTCAAGGAAACCTCCACGAATGGAGGGACTAGAGAATATGAACTTCATGGAAAAGACACTGTAAAAGAGGAATATGATTTTATCATTAATATGATAAATTATATGATATTACCAAATAACCAATTTATATGGATGATGATGGAATAACTCCATTCTTGTTTGCATCACTAGAAATGTCTGTTTCCCTAACATGATCCTTGGGTGAAGAGGTGATGTACTCCTATGATGATTGAATTCTTGGAAACTAAAATTATTTTCTAGAATATTTACTTCTCATTTTTCACTAAATAATTATAATAACAAAAGATGATATTATAGGACATGACACGATGTAAATAAAGTGCCCAGTTTTGAAGAAGTATTCACCTTCTCAAAACATCACCTCCATTAAATCCAATTAAGTATAAGAATAGAAACTTATATCATTGTCCTCAAAAAGAATATTTTCTAATGGCACAACCATTGCGACATTAATAGAAGGAAATGAGAATGAATGAACCAGAACCTCTTGCACCGACTCTTCTGGATGGACAGTTCTTGATGGTGAAGGGTCTTCCAAGGTAACCATACACTCACCCAAATTTTGAAGAGTAGATACATGTTCCTATAAGTTAGAGCAGTATGGGACTACTCAATATTGAAAATTAAAGATGTTTTCATAAATTATCCAAGAGAAAAAAATAATGTAATGACATACTTACATGAGTATTGCATGGGATAAAGCTCTAAAAAAACAGACCACTTCCCTTCTAGGGAGGTCCCTACAAAAGGTATTGAATCTAAAGTTGTTGATAAAGAAGAAAAAATACCCCCCCCCCCTCATCATGACCAGTTTACCCATGTATACCTCATCATTGGTCCCTTAGTCACTATTAAATTCATCTCCAACATCCATACCCTAGGTAGAATATTTGGTAGATATCAGGATTGGTCAGTATTTTGTAGATTAAAACTATTTCAATATAATCATAATGGATGTCAATATGGTGTTAATTGAACCATGACTCTTTAATCATAGTAGTAATTTTAGCCTTATCTCTACCTCTATAATGGGATATCCAAGTTCATCCATGACCATTTGCATCATACCCCAAACCACCATTTGGTTAACCAGAGGTAAATAAAAAACCCAATCCTTGAAAATTTTAAATTTTACATAAAGTTATCAGAATAAGGTCATATCCTCTTTAGTTTTATCATTCAATGTGATGCCTATAGAGGAGGTGACATTGGAGAAACATTCCAAAGGTAACTCTAATTGGTGCAGTATACCACGTAGCTCGACCACTTTGTATTTCATCCTCCAAGACTTCTACTATCGAGAAGTAACAGGAAATATTAACACTTATGTGGTTTCTCCCTCTAGTACTACACTTCATGCAACCACATATATTGATTCTCCTACTAGTAATAGAGAATACTTTATTTCATTATGGTGTGCTTATGTAGATGTTGGTCCTCCCTAATCCAATTTCATTATAGGACTAAAATTATCCTCGAAAATCGGTGGTAATTTGTAATCTTCACATATGAATATGGATTGTTTTCCATAGGGATGTGAGAAACTTGAAACCTCATAAAAATTCCAGGATAATCAAATTATTTCATCATGGGGGTATGTCTTATCTCAGCATTAGTCTCCTACCTGGTAAACATCAGAAAAAATTTGGCAGGCCGCCATTAGGTGCTCCTCGGATCGAAGCTAAATGAAGTGAGGACATATAAAATAAACACATTGTAACTGGTGGCTAAACTGGTAGGGTGAATACCATTAATAGAGATGGTCCCCGTCAATACGGGTTGAAATGATTCCCTCATGAAGTGAAATTATATATGCTTGGGCCTCAATATTGTCCTCACCTATTTCTATAATATTGAACATTGAAAATATCCCAAAGGTTCTAAAGAGAAAATGATGATAAAAGATCCTAAAATCCCTAACATCATGATTCTTGAGTGTAAAATATATCACCACACTTATACACTGAAGGTATGGTTTGATGAAAATTTTAGGGATTTCTGGGATGTTTGAATATTCATAGACTCCCATATAATCCCCCATCAAACACCATAATAATTGAAATAGTCCTAAGATCCTATATTGGAATTTACCCTTGTAAACATGAGGAAGAATGAAATAAATTTTGGATGGTACAGTTATTTCTATCCGGATATGCTCCCCCAGTCCATGGAGGTCACCATTAAGAAAGGGAAAACTGTGACTCCACCTTTTACCTTCACCAAAATTATGTACCCAATCAGGTACATTGTGAAGAAAATTGCTAGTTGTATATCCCTGTAAACACTAGGGACAACAACCCCTTCCTATTCTTCAAATTTAATATCTTCAAGTATAGGCCAATAAGTTCCCACTGCACTATGTGAGTTTTTCATAGGAAGACCTTCATCTTCATAGATTTTTGGATCAGAATGAACTTTCTTGATGAAATGTCTCTCCCACGTCCTGAATAGGATATATATCCCAGGAAGAATCTCTTTCAATATGACCTTTTCATGAAACTCAATAATCCATCGAGTGAGGGTATGATTCCTCTTTATGTTATCCTACAAGGAATATGGAGGAACAAACTCATCATACAGTCCACCCAATATGGGTGAACCAATTATATGTTCAACATCCTAGAGGTTAACACCCACCTCACCATGCCTGAGGTGGAAAGTGTTCTTGTCTAGACATAAATGAGTAAATTGTGCAGTCATCATACCCTTTTTATAACAAGAATACATATGTGATATCCAGAAATTCTCATACATATTAATTTTATTCATCTCTGTAGAAAAATAATAAGCGATTTATTTCACCTAGAAGGGCTAGCTCCAATCCATTACACAGTTCCCCCTGATCAGAAGTCCAAGTTGAGAGCCCATCCAAACTTATGGTTAAAGGAGAATTCTTCATTATAGACTTGTACATTTGAATATTTGAATCAATTTCTCTATTATTCCTATTAAAATCTATGGGAATTTATGTCATTATATTCTCATATTATTTTTCTCCCTAAAAAACAAAATATCATGCATGATAGATGTTCTCATGTAAGGTGTTATGTGTTTTTAGAAACCAAGAAGAGGGTATGAGTGATGATTTAAGAAAAGGTATGGGTGTTTCATTAGTGACATTAGACCCATATAGGGGTTGATAATCTGAAAGGGAATAGTTCCCAATTTTTTCTCCCATCAACTATATCAAAATCAACTAAAAATGACCAAATATCATGGTGGAATGTGGGATCGACGCTCTCCATAATAGCATCGCAGTGATCCCATAATGCATTAGCCTCTTTCTTTGAAGGATTATGAGAATTATAATGTGATATGGAATCCATTTGAATAAAATTAACTAGAATGTGTCATAAAGATAAAAATTAAATCATGTTAATGAAATGAAATAAATACTAGTAGCTTCATGCGCATTGCATGAATCAGCATGGGATTCCAAAATGCACAAGGTATTAATGAATCATCTCACTCATGAATTTCTCATAGGGGAATCAAACCATATAATATCACATGGCCAAATGACCCCTCAGAGGACTCGTGATCATGTGATCATTACATGGTCACACAGGACACACAAATAGTTAAAGCGGTCATATGACCAGGAAAACAGATCTCTTGAAACCTTTAAGACAATCGGGCTTCCCCATCATCATGTATAAACCAATTATCGAAGATAATTTTTTAGTTAATTCAGACAAGTTCTTGGACAAAACATGTCTGGTAGAGTGGTTCGCATGATATGGTCCTATAATGACATCTAATGGTGAGTTCTTGTGGAAGAGTCTTGGAAAAGGGTTATGTGACCAGATCAGTGTGAAATAGTTCTGATATTTGAGTATATTTTGATTGAACTACCCTTCTCTTCCAATTTATATATAATTAGAAGGAATTCCAAATATCACTTGGAGCACCAAGCATCACCCTTGGTAACAATTAGGGGTTTTCCAAAAACCTCAAGTACACATTTACTTTCTTCATAGGTGAGTGCTTGACCCCCACAAACATCACTCTTGAGGGATGGAATTTTTTGAGACCTCCAAAATAAGAATCACCAAATCCATAATGGAATAAATACCTGAATATGGGTAATACTTTCCCCATAAAACAATGTAATTATAGTTGGATAAAAATCTTGGATCATATAAGCCTACAAGAGATATGAGATCTTGAGACCTTCAAAAGGTCATGTGAAGGAGCCATAAATAGTGAATAACCTATGGTAGATCCCATTGATCCCCTTTTACTTTTCCTTCTACTCTTGTAAAGGAATCTTAGAAAATTGATTATCATGCGGCATCTTCTAGATGAGTACTCTGGAGTTATGCGACTGGTCAATTGGTGAATAGCTGAAAATCCATCCAAAAAAATCCTTCAAAAATTGAATGGAAATATCTAAAAGGTGGGATCCGCTTGTGGTCGTAAACATCATGTGATATGCTCGGGCGGTTCACAATACACTGCAATCCCCCAACGACGTGTCCACCATACCTCAAGATATCTTGTTGGTAAGTCACCATTTTCAAATGAAGGGTCATAGGCCTGTCAAAGAGGCCTTGTGCTCCCCCAATGGTGATAAATACAAATAGAAGGGTTTTACCATGATAATCCTTGCATATAACCATAATAACCATTATTAGTCTCAGAATGGACCAATGATGTGGATAATGATTTTCTATGACAAAATTCAAGAAAACTCAAGTAACCTCAGGACCTCGAAAAATAAACTAGTAAATAAAAAGGATAAAATGAGGTTTCCTCTTACATATATAAACAACATGTGATGCACCCAATGTGGTTCACAAGAAACCACAAGCCCATGCTTAGCTTGTTACGTGATTTTCAGCTTGCATGTCACCCCACCATGGGAAGGGCTTCAAACATGTCCAATATGTCATGTGATCCCCCTTCATCTCCATAAGAAAAAAAGAATTCTCTTTCCAAGAAATGCTCACGGATCACCACATGACCATTTGTTGGTCACACAACACGTCACCAATTGGGGGAGTAATTTTATTCTACAAAAATCATGCATTCTTTTGAGATCCTTAAACCTTTGTAAAATAATGTAAGGAAATAAAAGATAATGGTGGGAACCTCGTTTCCTCATAAACATCATTTGACGCAATCTTGAATTTATTAATACCTCACAAAATCCCTTTAGCATGAAGGATTGTTCTTATAAAGGACCCACAAAAATCTATCTTGGTCTCATGAAAGGCCCCAAAAAAGTTTCCTAAAATAATGTAAAGGACATTCAATATGTTCTCAGATCATGCGAATCCCCTTCGATATATCACCCTAAAAATGTGAAATCCCATTGGCATGACTATATGATTAAGAAAGACCCAATTAATTGGATATAATAAAACAAATAATGGTTTGATTTTATGTTGTTGTAGTCAACTAAAATCATGTGATTCTCTGGGAATGAACTATGGAAATACCTCTTGAAAGTTCATGACCTAAAATACCTTGGAAGACTCCAAACTATATTTTTGTGATACACGCTGGGTGAAGTAGTGAATAATCGGGGTGGTGAGGCCTATAAATCCACCACTCAACATCAAAAAATCATCATTGTATACTTTCCCCACTACACCTAGACATCAAATTGGATTTATCAATGTGGATTATGTCACAATTGAAAAGGTTTTTCATTAGGTAGTTTCCAAGGATTAACCAAATAGATCATGTGACATGCATAGGAACATTGTGTGATCACTCATTGATCATGTGAAAGACTTATAGTGGGTTATGAGAAAGACATCCTACATATCTTCTAAATCAAACAATACATAAAACAAGATAACACAGAAAAATCTAAGTCTTATACAATAAAAGGATGGAACAACGACTAAAAATATGGGATTCTAATGAGAAGAACATATATGATGATCTTTTTGTGCTTCTCATGAACCTCCTAGGTTAGGAGAAAACACTAGGACATGACACCCAGATCATGTGACACTCATTTGGTATACGATTTTGATCATGAAAACTCACATGGACATGTCCTAGTAAGCCACATTCCCCCCTCTCTCGAGCATTCCACCCAAGTCTCACAAAACCCTACGGTCTCACCATCTAGAACTCAGGATGTCCTCTAGACATGTCATCCAAACCAAATAGTAGAATCAATAAAAGTTATCTAAGTGTCACAATGGAATCAAGACATGTCAACTGGCCCTTACAATATCCTATGGATTGGCCAGACAGATCTCGAGACATCCTTTGGAAATGTCAACATTATTTTGTGATGACATTCGGAAAAGTAAACCATTACATGAAAGACCACTCAGATATGTCACATTGACTCTCGTGAAACCCTCAAATAATGTAATTTATATTTCATGATCACACCTGGGAAATTCCATGGGATATTATGATGCCCCCAATCTTTCCATCCAAGATAATGTGATGGCCCCAAGGATCATCCAGCTAAGTCTTTTGATGTCCTCTACAAAATCCATCCTTAGTCAAAAATGGACTTTATAATTTTCATCCAGATTAGTTGATGTCCCTCAGACAAGTCAAGTTGATCATGCAATTGTCTCCGAACATGTCTGGAAGAAATCATCTGACATGTCAAGAAGACAATAAAGACATATTAGTCAGACAATCAATGCATGTCAAGAAGACAAGAATACCAATCCAATTGGGAATCCCACGACATGACGACCATGTATATCCCCTATATAAAGTAAACCATAGCCTTTATTCCCCATACAGTGGCATTATATGATATGTCATGAATATGATGGAAACCAGAGTGTGTAATCTCAAAATAATTGAACTACTTTGACTTGGATTCCTACTATATATAGGATACATAGGATTCCTTTCTAAATCGCAAGCAACATACCAAACCATCAAAGGGTTTTTCTACTACGTAGGTTCCAAACCCATAAGCAGTGAGATAGATTACTTTATATCCCTTGTTTCTCACAACAAACATAGATTATGTGGGTTTAGTAAGGTACAATAATCATATAATTTTTGTCATAAGACTCTATCTATATAGAAAAACCTCATAGTGCAATCCCCGTCAAGTGGACTAATATTTTATTTCTTGCATATGAGTGAAAACAAAGTGTGAAAGCTCTGACCAATTGAACTATGATGAATTTAATACCAACTATATCTAGGATATGTTTGATTAATTCCTAAGGCCCATGATCAAAACCATGCCTTCAAATGTTTGTCTAATTATGTAATTCTTCAACCCATAAGTAGTGAGATTGATTAATTTCTATCCCTTGTTTCTCACAGTAATCATAGCGTATTTGGTATTAGGGGGTTGTAATAATAATATAATTTGTTTCATAACCCTCTTTCAAGACATGGACTCCTCAATCTATATGCCCAATCTAGTGGAATAATTTGATATGCCTCGTATATAAGGGAAACCTCAGTGTGTTAGCTCTGATCAAATTAACTATAATAACTTTGGTTCTTGAAATAACCATGATACATAGGATACCTTCCTAGGCCCCGAGATCAAATAGGAATATATATGTGTATAATCACTACCATGTCTCTAACCATCCAACCATCAGGACCTAGTCTCTACGATGGGTTTATCATCCTTCATCATCCACTATTAGATTGATATGTTCCTCAAACTACAATGACTCTGATTTCTTCGATAAATAGGATATGTAGGATGCATTCAAATGGAATGATCTCTATATTAAGTACCCAATGGGATGCCTCATCATGAATGTCCTAAACCCATATGCAATGAGGTTGATTAGTTGTTATCCCTTGTTTCTCACAAAAATCATAACTAATGTGGTCTTAGAGAATTACAATGATCACATCATTGGAATAATTAATCTTTATTAACCAGGGTATCCTCAATGTGTATTCATTTATCAATTTCGTGATTTAACTACATACTACACAAGGGTATCTACCTTGGGGAAAGTCTCAAGGGTGTATATTAACAATGATAAATCGAATCCCTACCATAACTATGATATGTAGGAAACCTCTCCGAGGTTTGAGATAAAATATATGGGTCCCCAGTGCCCCCTTATATATCTTTTTCATATGAAATTAAAATTGTTGGGTTTAATGAACTATGTGGGTTTTGATTCTAGTCATAAAAAGGTATGTAGGATGCCACAATATGGCTCAATCCCATCCCCAAAATATTAACCACCTACATAGATTACAGAAAACTACAGAGTTCCTATTTATAAATCTCCAACATATATGTAGCTACCCATAAATGATAAATATATGAAGAAACTTATATACAAATATATAGTTTCACTAATAATATCCCCCTTATTTTATATTAAGATATTTAACTTGTTATCTTTTTGTTAGGTTAACCGGTACCAAATCAGTATTAAGAAGGGATTATAGAACATATATAATATATATAAGAGAGTCCATGAGTAGTAAAAAATCCCACCAAAAGGTTTTTTTGATCCTATCATCCCTTCCTCTCAACCAATGTGAGTTCTTAAGTGTCTTTGGGTCTGAAATGCCAACTAATCACCTACCTTTGGAAAGAATGTTTATATCTAGTTATGGATACAGGAACCATTGGGAGCTTCTATGAAATATTAAAAATTATGAGCTCTATGTGAATGATTTTTAAGAAAATTGAACCCCACACAATCAACCCACTAAAAAATTGTCATCCACATATTTATGATGAAACACAAATCCCAGGCTCAGAGAGTGTCGGTAGTGGAGTTTTCACTAGGCTTTTCTTTAGGTAATGAAAGTATTCATCATCTTGGTCTGACCAATATATATCAGTCCCTATTTTAGTGTGGTCATGGGTGCTGATAGTCAGTATTTGGTCATAGATAAAGCATCAGTAATACCCTATAAGGAAAAAAAATCTTTATCATGAATACGCTTTAGGTACATGTCTCAGACATCATTTCCTCTACTTTATCGAGGTCCATGAATATTTATTACTTCTACACCATGTGTCCTTATAATCTCACCAATAGTTTCCTGAAAACCCTCTTTGATATCTCCTCATAAAGCCAATTTCCTCAAAGAATACATAGGATTATATCAACATATCTCCCATTCTTCTATAATTTTGTATACTAGAAAATAATGTTTTTGATGAAGACCATGATGAATGATTATAAATATGGGTGAAAGATCTTGTTTATGGGAGACATGAAAAACATAGGCATTTTTTTGCTCGAATACCATCAAAAAATATTTTTAAAACACTTTCCTTTACTAAAATTTCTTCTTTGTAATTTCCTCCTCTATAACTCATAACTAGTGCTAGCCTAATCGATGATCAATCTTGGAGAACCAATGGGATAATCATAACTAATAAAAAAGATCATTGATCCAAGGAAGGGGATATATTTTTTTATTGTCACCTAGTTCATCTTACATTAATCAATAGAGAGTCAAATTCTACCATTATCTTTCTTAGAGAAGAACATAGGTGTACCCTATGGTGAAGTACTCATTGTAATAAATCCCTTATTATCCAATTACTTGAACTACACCATGAACTATTTTATCTCATCTAGTTCTATATGATTAGGGGATTTCACGATGTTTTTTTCACTCTCCAAAATATTAATCTCAATGGTCAAGGTCAAGTGCCTCACTAATGAAAATGTTATTAGGTCAAAGACCTTATACTAATGTCTGATCTTAGGTATAAGGCATATTTAAAAATAATCTTTCTTATATTACATGTTCAAAACAAAGAAAAAGTATAAAACTAAATTAAATCTATAAACCGGGAATATTAAGAAGATGCTATCATATAACCCTTCCTTAGCTACATGAATTCCTAGGAATGGCCCTGCTTCATTATCTTAAGAATGTACCACTTGAAAAAAAATCCTTAAAGGACTCCCAAGTGAGACCTTCTCATATACCATCTTAACTCATTATAGTCCACCATCTCTCAGTGGGTCCTTGAAACATAAATGTTGCTAGAATTACTCTCCCTTCTTCAGGATTCTATACCACCTCAAAAATTCTCTTGATAGAGTCCAACTAGTTCTTAGTATCCTATGGTCCATCAGTTCCATGGAATGTTGGAGGATGAAAAAGCTAAAAATCCTAAGGATGGTCGGTCAAAGTCCTCTGAGTGGTTCCACCCTGAATAGGAACAATCTAAATAAGTCCTGGTTGAATGGGATTAGAATACTATATTAATTATGCTTGTATAGAAGCATACTAAGGTAAATACTCTACACCATGGGTGGTGGCATGGGATAATCCTATTCTTATACAACTAGTGGTCTCACAAGTTTTCTCCAAGGTGTCATCTCTATAACATGACAAACATTACGATCATAATAAATTGTAACCTGTCTATTGAATTACTGAATGGATATATAGGAGTCCACCCTTGCCGCAATGTATAACTCTGCCATCACTAACCCTTGTTTTCATCCTTGCAAATTACTCTCAGTTTTCATTTTTACAATAAAACACATAATCATTCTCAGATAGACTAATTAATTTCAATAAATTTTTACCATAGTTACAAAAAAAATCAAGACCTTAAATTAAAGAACAACTATATATGTGTGTGTATATATCTGTAATGTGAACCAATATTCCTAGTTAGGATGCATAAATGTAGCTAAAATATCATAAATCATATATAAACATCATTTAAATCCTCCAATATCAATTAAATCAATGATAATAAAAAACCATAATTTTTCCCAATCTTATGGAAACTAGAGGGACCTCTATACAATGTTGGGTCATCATAGGTATATAAACCTTGTCTGAGTCCCAATTATCCTATATTTTATCTACCATGTCCCAAATCATGTAAAATAAAATAAAATGGTTAGAAAATCTTGATCCTCTAATACAAATTTTTAGTTTCCCGACTTGAACCACTAGGTATGAGATGGAGGGTCACATGACTTAATACATGCCAATCCATACGCAAGAAGCTATCGACTAGTATGAATGGTTTTATTTCTACCATGGGGATATGATACTCTAAGTATCATATCATAGGATTGATAGTAATCAAAAATAATTTAAATAGATAATCCGAGTAATCATGAAAGAACTACCGAATTGAAAACATGACATAAAATACAAGTATCTCTCAAAATGGATATCTTTTTCGGTATATAATGAAATAAATAAATAAATATACAAAGAACAGGACATCCGGAGTATATCTTGGTCTACTACAATATTTTTACTCCCTTTCTCAGTCATCCTTGATAGGGACCTTTAACTTGATTGGGTTTATAGTCATGAAAACTAAAAAGGAACCAAAATTTCTATCTAGGGTGTGAGTGCAAGACTCATCAGTAAATCCCCAATGCTTCTTGAACATAAGTGCACATAATATATAATATTCTGTTTCATGACATAAGTAAATTATCTAATAAATTTAATATTATATATGGGTTAGGCTATCTTGTGCTGAGAAAGCCCCCACAAACCTCGGTCCAACATGCTTTGGCTCATTTACAGTAAGGATATCATATAAGTCAACAAGTACTGCCATTAAGATAAAAAAACTCACCCTAATAATTTGGTGGTTTTTATTAGTAACACCACACATTCCACCCTGTTGATCACTATTCAGTTATCCTTTTAGTCACGCATATAGCAAGTCCTTAAGATCCCATATTGATTTTGGTTGTTCAGTAACGTATGCACTCACTCTACAGGGGTATTTATTCCTACCATTAAATATGATCGAACTGCATTGCACCAAACTAAAGGCTCCACCTAATCATATCGATACCAAAAAAGGTTTCACTAGATATTTAACAATACAATAAATGAATATCATTACAGGTAAAAATAAGGAACACCATGATCAAACATCAGGAGCCATACATAATAACATGGTCGTAATCAAGAAAGTTCTATAGCCACTCACACACCCACATACAACTCGTAGAACACATGGGATAGTCGAAATAAACAACATATAATTCCATCATCATACACAAGGCCCAAAATAGTGAGGAAATCTTTATTTCCCACTTTTCAACATCAACATCACGTTTTATTGAATTAGTGATCACTCAAACAACTTTTATACACCAAGTGAAACATTATCACCGACCAAAAACTAATAGAACTGATTCCAATCCAACTAGACAAGGTTTATAGAGTAGGGTAAGGATGAAAAATCCAATGGGGAGAACTAATTATTATTATAGATCAATCCTTGTCCATAGAGTCCCCAATATTGGTATAATAAGGGAGAAGGAAACCCCTCTAGATATTGGGATTCTCCACGGTGAAATATGGGTTGTTGAAACATGAAGGTGTACTATAAACCACCACTATGGTATATGAAAGATGGATATTTAGTAGACTGAAATCTACCATGGTGTAGAGTGGGGTACTATGGCATGGAAAACCATTGGAAATGACCTCCATGACATAAAAATATGGCTATAACATTGGACAATTCTATTGTCTGGGTTATTGATGTGTTGGAAGAGGTCTATAAGATGTAGTCTTCTCTACATCCCTTCAGAGCTCTACCTTGACATCAAATCATGGTGAGTGAAATGTATTTTGAAGGGTCTCAGAAGGTTTAATCCATGTACTAAACCCAACATTAATACTCAAATAAGATCACTTGTAAATTTTGAAATGGATACTATGAATATATTCCAAAATTGATTCCTTATATCCATAACTACTGAATAACAATATTGAATTAACAATTGTCCCAGATATACATGGAAGGAATAATTTCATTGTGATATATTCCACAATCAAGGCTACAATACAACCTCCATCAAAAAACACCACTACGACACCAAACATTTCTGATGAGGCATGGCCTTGATTCCACATACCACTACAGCAGAGATAGATATGTTATAGCATATCCAACCCCACTCTAGTGTGGTATTGTATGATGTGATGTGGTACCTCATGTTTTGGAAATTAACTTTCCCAAAATATATATATTCAACAAAAAACTTCCCAAATGCCTTGGTTCTTAACCGAACATGATTATAACTCAAGATAAAAATGATAACGAGAAAAACCCAATAAATTAATTCAAGAAACAAAATAGGAATTTATACATTAATTTTTTACTCATTAATCCATTACACTTATATCTCATTACATCTATGATATTCAATGAATTTAAGATCACTATGTATGCATGAAATAATTAATAGAATTATTTTCCATTCCTCATTTCTACATGATAATTTTCATGCAATCAAAACTATAAATTCTGGAATATGTTTATTGTAATGGAATATTCATTTATGAAAAATAATGATACCACCAATTCTTCTTCCCCTACCATTATAATTTATTTCTTCTGATGTGAGGATGAAATATCATGATATTTATTTTTTTCATTAATGAATAACACACATGACATCATATAGATAAATTCCTATAGTCATTCCATAAAAAAATTATTCAAGAAAAATATGAAGAATCCTACAAAGTGTGAACCATGAAATGTTTCATATTTTTTTTTCATATATGTATACATTCCAACTAAAACACCCACTCAAAATGGACTTGGTTATGGTCCCAACTGTTTTGGTGTTCTTCAAATGTTAACTTCTTCAATTTCATAATGGATTTTCTTCCTCTACTATTTACAATGATCACAATAACTATTGCATGAAGTTTATATATAACTAAAGATCATTTCACCTATAATATTTGATTTACCTTTATAGAGAGTGTTTCTAAACTTAACACAGAGCATAAATACCATTAAATATCCTCCTGGATTTATGTGTTACCCTTATGCATTAGGTCGAGTAATCTTTACATTTCAACCTATCTAGTATCGATGACTCTTACATATCCTTGAATCACCATTGAAAAATGGGAATAACCATTGAATTATTGTTATGGATATTGAAACTAACTTTACACTAATTATATATACCATTATGTAGATCAAAATATTTCTAAAAAAACCTTTAAATAAATAGATTTTACCCTTATGTTGAACAAAATTTTTTAGAATACCTTTATATAGAATCTAGTTAACCCTTATGTCGCACATTGTATTTTGATTTTACCTTTATGAATGAATAATTTAACCATTACACTGTATCACTCATTCAAAATGAAATTCATTCATCATTTATTATATTTTTTTCTTTATGTGTGATACTTCATATAATAAATGAGTACATTGAAAATATTCAAAAAATACAATTCAACTACAATTGATCTACATAAATTTTATATTAGTAGATTTTGTGGTATATTAAAACACATATGGTGTAATCGATCTGTGCAATAATTTAACTTAGATGATGTTTTATAGGCCCAATATATGGTTCTCTTTACTTGATGAATAGTGAAACATAAAAACTAAATTCCATATTGAATCTTCAATGAGGTTGTTTTTATTTAATAAGTCACATTGCCTCATCACCAGTTTGATGAAATACCTACTGGTGTTGGTTCTCTCATAGGGTTCCCCATGCTAACCCAAAATATGTTGGATAACTACCCTGAATTCTAAAACAAATGTACCTACCCATGTAGGGGTTATTCTTTATTCACAAATCACAAAATGTTTCCTTCCATATTCGAGCTTGAGTGCCGCTATGATTTCCTAATTTCTTGAGTGGATGTGCTAGATTAACATGGAATATTTTTTTCATTTACTCCATTTATGAATATTTACAAAATAAAATAATTTTATAAACTCATAGCCCAAATCCTATCCTACATCCATGACTTCTCTTCATCAAAATTAAAACATATTTTCGACTATTCTTGTTAATAACATCGGTGGGTCTTTAAATTCATTCATTATTATAGAGATAGAATTAATTTTCATAAATTTTATATGGAACTCAAAGTATTCAAATCTCTATTGATTTTAATAAATAATAAATATCACAAAGCTTATAAGGTAAGAACAATATAGCCTTGTGTCTTCTAATTTCAATTTACTTAATACAATGTGACCCAATTCTTGGGATCCTTCATCAATATTCAAGATCATCTCATATAATTATTCTTCAACATATTGATATGGTCTTCATAAAAACACAATTTCCATCAAAACCCACAGATAATAAATATAAAAAAATGCAATGTGGGTTCAATAAAACACCACTTTGTGCTTGTTTTCAATACCCATTTTAAATTATATGTATATATGAATAATTCAATAAAATCCTTCCACCATTTCTTCACACCAAATTTATCACCAATATTTTATTTTATTTTACTCTCTCCCCCTAACTAAAAATAAATACCATGTTCTTTATAGAAAATGATATCAGTTCATGATTAAGAAATGTTACATAAATCATTCCTCTCTAATTGTAATTTATCTATGCTCGATGTAGAAAAAAAGTGGGATTAATTTAGAAAACAAAGTTCTCCATTGTAAAAAAAAATGATATCATTATGAAATAACAAAAAATATACAATTATTAGAGGATAAACAATAATTTCGTGATATATAAATTAGTGATACAACTTGAGATAAAAATATTTAAAAACAATTATCAAGAAATAAATAAACTAGAATATCATGAACTCACCACACAACACATGTTTAAAAAAATTGTGTACAAAGTCTTAGGATTCAAGTATCGTTGATAAATATTTAACTTGTTACATTATTTTCATTAATTATTTTACTTTATCCATATAAGTAATTAAAATGTAACAATTTTAATCAATTATGAGAGATTTAAAATAATTCCTTAATAAATGAAATAGCTTCAACCACATACATGAATTTCATATTTTTAATGAAATAATTCTATAATCTTATTCTTCATAAAATTATTCATTTATCTCCACCAAAATAAGACATTACACTAAAATTTAATTTTTTTTCCTATTTTATCAAATTCCACATCTTCACCAAGGTTGATATCATCATTATATTTTCTTTAGAACATTGTATGAGAAATAAATCATGGATGGTTTCTTTATCACTTTGTTTTCAAGAATTGACAGCATATCAAATTTCTCACGTACTCAACTTTATACTATTCTTCACCTCAAATTTTCTATATTTAATAACAAATGCAACACATAAAGGTTATGGGAATAAGGTGTATCATCTTGATCGCCATTGTGAATAACATGTTTGAGAGGATTTTCTTGACCATGTTACTATATTTTCCATGCTTCTAAATCTATTAATCAGATTTTATTTTTATTGAGGGAGCATAGAGCCTTTCATATCCTATTTTACATTCTATGGAGAAATGTTATCTTAAACATAATTCTTATTCTATAAAAATACATAAACACCTCTTCTAATTG
This sequence comes from Viscum album, assembly GCA_963277665.1. NCBI lineage: Eukaryota > Viridiplantae > Streptophyta > Magnoliopsida > Santalales > Viscaceae > Viscum > Viscum album. The sequence goes on from OY728165.1 coordinate 283,989,227, forward strand.
TGTTCATCATTCCATAATCTCCCATAGAGTTATTATTTAACACAATGGTTGTCATTTATTGACAACCTCTAATAAAATTTGAGAACTCCATATTGACCGTCTTAATTTTATTTTTGAACAATATGTTTCTTATGCTTCTAAGCCTCTATTCCTATACCAAATATAATGTCCAAATTATTAAATGATATTTTGTTATATTGGTATCTTGTTTGGACCCTCCAAATGGAAACATATGAATGAATTCCTCCATATCACTCTATTTACATATCTCACACTTCGTGAAATACTTGGACCTTATTTGAATCTGATCTTACTTAATCTCTTGATCCATGGAAAACTAACCCTTCTTTACAGGATTCTTTAGAGAATTTTGATTTTCAACTTTTTCAGCATCTTTATTCCAGATGACGTCTCACCAGATATCTTCCTCAAGTAATTTTTTCTTTTCTTGAAAAGTTATTTTAATATATTATTAGATGTTAATGAACAATTTTTTTGACCATACCCATTGAAAATATCATATATTTATTCAAGTAATTCAAATCTATTTGAAACTAATAGATTTATCTTCTTAGTCTATAGATATTGCTTCATTTTATGGTTGTTCTCAAATGAAATGGGCTTCCTATGGTCTTCAATATTAAATGAAATATTCAAAAATATAATTTTCTATTAACAAACATGTTTCCTAACCATAATTTCCTATCACAAAATGATCTTGTTTACTCTACCATATGATTTTTTAAATTTTTATATTTGACATTTTTTTAATTTTAATCATTATTCCCCACTAGTTTATCTCTATTTATGGAACTAGATTCTTCACACAATATTCCTTAATCAATATATTTTGAGGTAATATTACCATATATTTTTTTCATCCTTATATGCATATATTTTATATTTAAACCAAAATTTTTTAAATAAATAGATTTGTTACATGCATAATAAATTGTAATATATGGTACCACTTTCTTCAGAGATGATTGAGAATGAGTATTGGTTGATATCATGATATTTATTCCATAATATTTTACACTTTTAACATAAGAATATTCTTTTAGAACATGTGTGTATGAAACCTTTCTCTCATCCACATATTTTGTAGAAATTTATTGACTATATTCAAGATTTGTAATTTTGATATCAATTTCAAGGAATCTCGAATTGAAAATGTATTTCTCATTATAAAAATATTATATTTTATCTTCACATTCCTTGTAATTTTCAAATCTTCATTATCTATCCTACTCTTTCTTGAAATAGTGTGTTAAGTTATTTAATATTATTTTCCTTTCCATCTATCAGAGCATTATATATGTAAGAACCCATTTTTTACTCAGATATGAATCTTTTAAATTTCATTATAATTATTTATTTTGAGCTGGATATGGATTATTAAATCAGTTATTGATGGTCCAAAGGGTGTTTAGGGATTTTTTAATTCCTGGGACCCATGTTTTTTGGAAGACATGTATGGCACACGGTTTAGAGTAAAATGTGTAAGAAGGCTACACAGTTATGAAAGACTATGCGGATGGTGACTTTATAGAAAGAGATTTACCACAAGGCTGGATCACTGTTTCCCTAACCGTGTGGCCTTACCATGAATGTTCCCTTCAATCCCTAGGTATCCATTCAGGTTTTGAGCATAGTTTGTCAAACCATGCAGACAAACCGTACACAGGCTAATTGAGTTATTTTTTCTACCCTCCAAACCTGAGTTTATGTGGGATTGACCTATTTTTATTCCCTTTTGGATATCATTAAAGGCCTAAGTCAGGGATTGGAAATTATCCTTTTTCTGAGATCTGATCAATCATTCATTCATCACGTTGGATGGGCAACAGTATGTACTCGAGTCCAATTTAGTCATTATTTTCCTCTCTTTCTCTCAACATAGTTATCGTGGTTTGATCATTTTTTTCCTTTTTCTCATATATACTACATTATATGATGAATTAGAGGAATATATAATAGTATAAAGTTTATAAAAACCTAAGGATGTTGGTCTATATCACATCCCTTCAGTTCGTTCATTTTTGGAATTGTGGTGTGGGGCCCACTGATTTCATCGGGGCCATTTATTGAATTTATATTCCATTATTATAATAATTATAATAGTATGGTTAGGATCTTTCTATACATTTGATTGATGTTTGGGGGTTTATGACCAGAACACCATCCATTCCATTTATGATGATTTTCCATAGTTGAGTTTTTAGTGTTTTGACACTTTTAAGCCATTATTTGGATGTGCATGGGCTTGACCGCACTAATGGTAGGCCTCATTATCATAAATTATTGTTGTATTATTTAATGATTAATGTAATGTACCCTTTCACTTACACTTTACCTACCTAAGGTAAGTGCTTCAAAAATATATTTAAATGTGAAAGGGAAATTTGAATGTATACCAAGTATATGATTTGACCAGATTAAATGTGAATTATTCATAGGTTGCATTTCTGTACCACCCTTTACCACATTAATGGAAGGTAGTGGAAGGAACCTTAATTATTGAATATTCTTTAAATGGAATTAATAATGGTTACATGCTACTTAACCTTATCAAACTAATGAAATTCAAGTCTTGAACCAAATAAAATATTACATGAAGTCATAATTAAATAGGAGTGGCTTGACCCAATCTCACCTTGGATTCTTATCGAGGAATGCCTTGAGCACTCGAGAACCCCATTCCAATTCATGGATAAAACTTTCTTAGGTTAAGACACACCTAGATCCCAGTACTTGTCTATTATTGGCTGTCTAATATGACATATGAGGATACCTCACATACTATTAAAGGATTCCCTGGATACACTCCTTCAATCCTGTATTGACAGGTAGGTTCCATGGTAAAATCCCATAGGTCCCAACCACCCTTTGGCCCCATTTTACCTTGGACAATCACCTTGGATTCAGTAGAAATATTATTGTGGAATTTATTAAAACATTATTCTTAGATTAAAATCCTACCCTTATCCAGGATATAATTATTCCTGATTTGGGGACACTTTAGGTCTAAATTTCCTTTGTTGTTACCTTGGAACATCATTATAAAATTCCATTATAGGTTTCCCTGCCATAATATGGAACCTTCACTATTGTTAAAATGTGACTTCTTTATAAACTAATAATAATCAATCAATGGGTAGGTCAGGTTTAGATGTCATCTGAGTGCTGATTTGGGAAATTGGGTATTTAGTTACATAATGATGATTTACTTTATATATGAATTCTTGATCCCTTTTACATTTCCATTAAATGAGCCAGATGTTATAGAAATTTTTTTTGTAGCCCACTGAGATTTATCTCACACCCTCCCCAGGAACAGTTTGGTACCAAGGGTAGATTACATATATGTAGTTGTTTACTTGGGGAAGCATATCGCTTCAATCAATTGATTTATTTCTATTTAGGATGGAGATTCATTAAAGACGACTAATCCAGAGCTCGAGCTGCTTGGGATAGTCATTTGATTTCATTTATAATTTTTTGGAAAATGTTATTCTTTTTTCTTATCTCCATGTTATCTATATTCTCTAGATACATGCCATATCATCATCAGTTGTTGTATGTTATTCTATTTATTTAAGTTATTTTTATTATTGTCTATATTTTATCGTGCTCCATCTATTTACTTATATTTCTTCTGATATTTACCAATATTTATATTTAAACTAATGGCTACACTTTTCTAATGACGGTGTAGCATCCCGACAAACACCCCTTAGGTCCTCACCACTTGTCAAAAGCCTCTAGAATTTAGGGAGATATGCTTGAGTCCATGAGGCCCATCGGTCTCTGAGAACCTATTATGTCTCATCTGGATCTAGTACATCAAAAAGTGGTATAAAAAGAGATTTATTTATTACTTTACTCTTTGGTGAAAATATATTAGATATTTGGAATTCTATGAACTTTTTCATAAGCCCTGCTTGGGTGTCACAAACCCATGTGTAGGGTAAAATCTGAGTTTCCTAAATTAAAAGTGTTGTTTTGTTTTGTCATTTAAAATTGACTTTATTTCACCGTTGGGTAACTCAAATGTTGTTTGGTGTTGTTGATTATAATTCTGATGTAGATTATATCTTATCCTTGGCTCGATGATATGAGGTCACAGAGTGTTGTTACATGCATCATATTAGGAACCTAGAATTCATATGTCATACATATTACCATGTCATAAAGGTGCATTTCAATTCAATGAATATCTTGATATTCTTGTGATTGTTGAGTGATAATGGGATATTTAACTTATGCATTTATAAATTTCTATTGAGATTGAGTGATTTCCTATCTCAATTCATGAAGTGTATGGACCATCAATGGATGGGATGACTAATTTACCAAGTTTAACCATTATGCTATAAATAAATGGGTGTCATTTCCAGTGATAACATGTATGGGAACTGATTCACCAGAAGTGGATGTCCATTATAAAGTTAATCATGACCTCCAAAATGAATTTTTTGCACATTCTTATCCCTCCTTTTAATGTTTATGAATGTTAAAGGAGTGAACTGGGTGATTAAATTTAAAACATAATAAAAATTTTACACGAGCACTTTCTAGCACCTGAATATCTATGTGGGTAGTTGGGGTAGTATACCTTGGGTAGTGATCCTTCTATTTTTATCTTCATCTAGGGATTATCTCTATCTACTTAAAGAATATTCTATAGAATGTTCTTGGAAATTCTAGTCCAATACCACCACAACATCCTTGTATTGTATTCCAGGAGGTTGTGACAACCATGCTCCAGACGTGGTGGGCCCTTAGCCGACACTCTTACCTCTAGGAGTCCCACTCACGGCACTACCGGTTGTACCTGATCTATGAACTAATGACTATTTTTGTGATAGTTTTTTGAATCTGATGAAGTCCATGCATGGTGATCCATGGATTTTACCTATGACGGCTGATATGAATTAGGATTTCCAATAGAATCATCCTTCTAATTTCTCAGGGAATGGAAATCTGTAGGCCCCTGAGTCTTGTATAGAGTCCACCCTATCTATCATTGAGCATATAAAGAAACCTCTATTGTAATGGTTCAATATTTCCATGTACATTCTTCAAGATTTGGTCAGGAGTTGGTGGAATGTGATTACCCAGGCTGGACATCATCAGGGAATGTTATAGGTTGATTTCCATACTATTTTATTTGATAAGTTCTTTCCTCAGATGCTGAGAGATGACAGATCCAGATAGGTCCTGCATCTTGAGTAGGGTTCTATGTTAATTAGGGATTATTCATCCCATTACACAGATTTATAATGATTTTCATCTCTTCTAACCAGTGATGAGATTTCATGTTCCTGAAGCTTTGAGGATATGATCTAGTTTTCCATCTGTACATAGGTGACTATTTTTCACCTACCAACCTTTTAACCAGTAGTCAATCTGGGTCTTATCACTAAGCATAGACTAAGGGATGGAAATAGTGCCAGGCATAATGGAAAAGTCCCATGTCAGGTAATTTTCTCTTCTGTTGGTAGTAAGCATTATCTCAAGGTTTATTTTCAGGGAAGTGACAACCAGATTTCCTGTTTTGGTAAATCCAAATTGATTCATAAATGTGGACGATGATGGAACTTGAAGCCTCATTATGATAGAGACCAAATAAAGTTTCAGAATTGTGGATGTATGGGGAATCTTTAGAAGTTATTCAGGTCCTTTCCACTAGCTTTAAGTGGAAAAGGATCAATTCTAGATCTACCTTCAGAAGCATGTTCTTTTACACCATGTTAAGAGGGGAGTTGGAATTGCACTGAAAGTAATGGCTGAGGAGGAGGTCAGGGCCATTGAAGAAACACCCTTAATAACCAACAGAGGTAATAGAGAAGTTATTATCATGGTAGTCCATCCATTGTAGAGGGTAGTAGATCATGTTAGTTTCACGCACTATAGCCAATACCCAAGGATCAGGTGGTGGGGCCATCTACCGTACGAGACACCATTCTCTTGGCATCTACCATAGTATCTGATTTATTTGATACATGTTCTTCGAACTATTTTATCTCTGTATCAATCGTGTAATATATTTTACTATTGATTCAATATTACTCTGGTGTAATGACTCTATATAATCCGTTAGGGGTACGGACATAAGGTATACCCCTGTGTAGGGTCTTTCCCCTTGAGGTAGGAAGTTACCCTTTCTTATAGAACCTCTTTGTTCACAAGATGAAATGTTTTGATTTCATTCATGGAATGGATTGGTTTTTTCAATATCATGATTTTTTATAATTATATCTCTATAAGTAATTATTTACATCACCATAGGGAATAATTTATCAACATAAGGGTGAGTGGGAAGTTCAAGCTAGTAGAGCTGGATAAGAGCATCATGGGCGAGGTAGAGTGACCACCCAGGTTGAAACTCTATTCATGGAGGATCATGGTTTATGAAAAGATTATTTCCCTCCAGAATTGTATTGTTTCAAGGTTGTATTTCCTGGTGATTTTTCATGGTTACCTCTTAATAGAGAGGTTGTGTTCACAATTGATCTTGTTCTAGGAGAATCTCAACAGTCCAGTCCTTTGTACAAGATGGAACCTACAGAGCTTCAGGAACTCAAGAAGAAGTTATATGATTTTTGGCCCATTGGTTTTATACATCCCAATACATATTCTTGGGGTTCATCCATGATTTGTTCCTAGAAGTAGGATGGAACCTTACATGTATGCATAGATTACGGAAAGTTAAATCAACTTATGGTCAAGAACTGGTATACACCACCTCAAATAGATGATCTATTTGACTAGATCTGGATCGATATGTTATTATCTAAGATCAACCTAAGATCAGGTTATCATCTGGAGTGATTCAGGCCATCAAACATACCACGTACAACTTTCTGTTACAAGTATAGTCTGTATTTGTACCTAGTTATGTTTTTCAGTCTTACAAACACGCCTTATATTTTTATGGCTCTAATAAATAGGGAATTCTACCCCCTTTTAGATTCTTTTTCATGGACTTTTTGAATGATACCTTGGTTTATTCTCAAACTCTTAGAGACAATGCTAATAATCTTGAGAACAATTTGAGTACACTGAGATAACATCATCTTTATTCCATGCTTGCTAAAAGAAACTTTTGGATTGAAAAAGTTCCCTTCTTGGGTCATATTATCCCCAAATTAGGCACATCTATTGACCCAGAAAAGGTTAGTATTATATTTTCCTAGGTGCATCCCAAGAACGTGTTTGATATACAGAGTTTCTTGGGGTTGGCTAGATATTACATGTGTTTCATACAATATTTCTTGCATCCTGGTTAACCTTTTACTTCCCTTACAAAAAATGGTGCCAAGTTCCTTTGGTTATAGGTGTGTGAGAAATCCTTTCAGGAGTTTAAAGAGAGTCTTGTCTTAGTACCTATTCTAATTCTTTCATATTTTTTTAGATATTACACTGTCTTCTATGATATATGATGAATCGACAAAGGAGTAGTGTTGATGCAGGAATACATAGTCGTTTCATATGGATCTCATCAGTTGAGGTCTCATGAGAGAAATTACCTAGCACACAATCTTGATCCAATAGAATTTTTCCATGCCATACGCTTGGGAAGGGAAATGTGGTTATAGATGAACTGAGTCAATAAAACTCAGGCACAAGAAGTATGGGAAGCCAGTGATAGTGTGAAGTTAATGGCCCTATTAATCAAGATATATCTAGAGTTTCACGATATTTACAAGCAGTCTTATATCTCAGATTTGGTAGTTACCTCTTCCTACCTTGAGAAAGGCAAGCAAAAAAAAATTCAGATCCTGAAGTCTTGGTACAACGTGAGAGTAAAGGAGATAACCTACCTCTGGATTGTTCTATAGATAGAGATGACATCCTACATATCCATGGATGTGTCTAGGTCCCTAAAAATATGAGAGAGGAGTTTATAAAAGCATATTGTGCCTCTCAGTGGTATGTTAATCCAGGTATCTCAATGATTTATCAAGACATGTGACGGTAGTATTGATGTCCTGGGATGAAACATCAAATAGAAGGATTTATCACTATAGGTGAAAGCGGATCACCATAAACTTTCAGTCTTATTGAAGCCACATCTAGTCTCAAAATAGAAATTAGAAGATGTTGCTATAGATTTTATAGCTGATTTACCTAGGTTTTCTAGAGGTAGTGACTCTATATGGTTTTCCATTGACATACTGTTGAAAGTATCTCAATTAATTCCTATTCAAGAGACTGCCTCAGTTAATGAGATGTGAAAACCATATGACCATGAAGTTATATGACTCCATGGGGTTCCAAGTACTATCATTTCAGATTGGGATGCTAATTTCAAATCATGGTTCTAGAAGGGATTATTGAATGATATGGTAACACATGTGATTGTAAGAATAGCTTTTCACCCTCTAACCGATGTACAATCAGAAAGGAAAATAAAATTTCTAGAGTATATGCTTCCAGCATGTTTTTTTGATTTCAGTGGTTCATGGGAAAAAGCATGTCCCTCTCATTGAGTTCACCTATAATAATAGCTTCCAAGAAGTGATTCAGATAGATCCTTTTGACGCCTTATATGTCGGGCTATGCCATTTATCCCTATGCTGGCTAGAGGTAGGTAAGGGAGCCCTACTAGGTCATCATCTCATTCTAGAGACTTTGGAGTAGATTTAGGTGATCAAAAAGTATATTGCTAGTCTCTAGTCTAGACAAAAATCTTATGTCGATCGTCGTCGACGACCTCTAGAGTTCGATGTCAGTGATCTTGTTTTCCTTCGGTTATCACCTGAGTTAGTGTATATATGGTTATGAAAGGAATGGAAGGTGTACCCTCTTTATATAGTACTGTTTGAGATACTAGAGAGAGTTGAAAGATTAGCATATCATTTGGTACTACCCAGTGTAATTTTTCTAGGAACAACTTCTTCCATGTTTCAAAGCTTCGTCGGTATCATGATGACATATCTCATATCATTGATCCTGAGAAAGATGAGTTAAATGTTGATGATACCCTTGAAGAGTATCCAGTACGTATCGTTGATCGGAGCATGAAAGCTCTATGAGGAAAATCTGTCCCTCTAACATATTTGTTATGGAAGCCTTGCGGCCTGAAGGATGATACATGGGAGCAAGAGGCCGAAATATGTACTTAGAGTCCATAATTGTTCTAATATAGTGTTTATACACCCTTAGAAGCTGAACTAGGGGATGAGTTCTTTTAAGGGTAAAGGCTGTAAGAACCCTTTTTCACTCAGTTAAGGATACATTAAATTTCAGTCTAATTCTTTATTTTAGGCATATTATGGATGCCTAATGGGTTATTGAAGTTCCCAAGGGTGTCTGGGGATTTTTGGGAGAATGAAACCCATATGTTTTGGGAAAACAGACCTAGTTCACGATTTAGAGAAAACCATACAGGAAATCCACTTGTTTATGAAATACCATGTGGAATGTATCTTTATGGACAGATCCTTACTACATGATTAGAGAATGGTTTCCCTAATTGTGTGGCATAATCATTCAAGTTCCATTTCTTTCTGTGGTACCCCTGTAGGGTTTACACACCGTTTCTCAAACTGTGTGGACAAATTGTGCATAGGATAACATAAGGGTTATTTTACTATTTTCCCCTTAAAGATATACTTAATCCTCCTCCCTCATCCAAGTATGAGTTTATCTTAGAATAACTTATTTATTCCCTTTTGGAGATATTTGAAGGCAGAATATAAGGATTGGAAGATCTCCTTCATCAAAGAACTAATCCATATTTTTTTCATCATGTTAGATGTACAATGGTAAGTACTCGAGTCCTTTTTACCTGTTCTTATTCTCTCTTACTCTCGACCTAGTTATTTAGGTGTGTAATTTTTTCCCTTTTTCTCAGATATGCTCTAGTCTAGGCCAAATTAAAGGATGATATAAAAGTTGAAGGAACATACAACCCTTAGATAATTTTGGAATTGTCATGTGGGACCACCGATTTTATCAGGTGTCGTTTTTTGAATTTATATTTCATGCTTATAATCATTAGAATCATATGGTTTTTCTCTTTCTATTTATGTGATAAATTGTTGGTGGATATGACCACAAATCCATCCATCCCGTGTAGGATTATGTTCTATAATTGAGTATTTAGTGTTTTGACACTTTTAATTCATTTTTCAGATGTGATCAAGTATGACCACAAAAATGGTAGGCCTTTTAGTCATAAATTCTTTTTGTATCATGTAATTGTGAATGGAAGGTACCATGTCACTTAAACTTGGCCCGCATAATGTAAATGCTTCAAATTGATAATTAAATTTTAAAAGGAAATTGGAAATTATACTAAGTATATGAATTGACTCGATTAAATGTGAATGATAAATGTGTTTCATGTCTACAAAACCCCTAACCACATTAATGGATGGTAGTGGAATGAATCATAAAAATTGAATATTCCTTAAATATAATTAATAAATCTTTCATGTTACTTGACCTTAATAAATCTATGTACAAATTTGATGACTTTTTAACCTTTTTAAAAAAATCTGAAAAAAGGTATGAGAATGTATAAAAGGGAACTCCCTTAATTTTTTTTAAATTTTAATCCATTGGGATCATTTTTGTTAAGTGTTATTGATGAGGGAATAAGGAAGAAATTCATGAAGAAGAAATTATTTGAGAAGAAAGAGTGTCAAGGGGGTCTTTAAATAAGCATCTAAACAAGTTATACTCCAAAGTAAACAATAATAAGTTATTAATATCTAAAAGGTTGAGTTTTTTCTTGTCTAAATATGATGATAGTAAAGTGGAAATTGAAAAATTCAACAATGTTTCTCAAGAAAAAATGTTTATTGTAGTTGTTAATAACGAATTTTTTTTAATTAGTAGTTCTAAATAAAAGACTCGATTATGTTAGTGTTTTACCTAAAGAACGAATTGAAAGAATATTTGGGATGATTATAAGACTTAAAAAAATTTAAGTTAAAGATGGAAAGTTATAAATAAAATAATTAAGAATATTTTTTGGAAGAGAAATCGAATCTAATGGAAGAATTTGATTTTTTGAAGAGGTTTATAGATAATGAAAATAATGGGAATGAACATATTGTTGTTATATTAGAGGAAAATGAATAAGAAATGGAAATTTTCCAAAAAAATCTAAAGCTAGACCAAGAATTATAATTTTTATGAAATATTTCTCTAAAGGTGGTGAATGTTATGGAAAGGGTAAACCTAAGAAAGAAACATATAATTTACCTTCCTCAGTTTAAAATAATGATGATAAGTTTCCTAAGAAGAAGTAGTATTGAAATCCATATATGTGGCTAAAACCAAAAAAAATAGGGAATTTAGACTTTTATAAAATTATATGTAGAAAACAAAATATTCTACTACTACTGGTTTTGATAAGGATGGAAAAAAAATATTAATTGAAATGAATATTTTAGTTGATAACATAAATCTTTTTGGTCATAAAAGTTCATATTTGAGTGGTAAGAAATTTACTAGGAAACATGTTCACAAATCATAATAGTATAAAAGTTAAAATCTAAATATTCTTTCTATACCTATTGCTACTATAATGGTGGATTTTGGCATATGGAAAACATGTGTTAGTTTAAAAACAAAATTAATATTAACACATTAATTATATTTTTCAAATATTCAGGGTGAGATAATCCTCTCATAAGATGAAATATGAGAAGGATGATATAAATCTTGAGGACAGACTCCACTATTTAGAAACTATTTTTAAAACATGTGAACGAACAAGAAATCATGAAAAAATGTGTCTTGTCTATCTTACGGTGCAACATTTTTATAAATTTTATCATAATACATATGTAAAAAATGATAAAGAGAAATATAAATGTTTTGTTTTTGAAATCACTCTCAAAGATACAAAAGAAAAAAGACATCGGATCTTGGATTGTGGGTGTTCTTATCATATGACAAGAGAGTTGAAATTTTGGAATAATGTGACATATTTCAAAGAAAGAATGGTGACATTTTTCAATGATTAATCTCTTAGAATAAAAGGTGATGAATCTATAATAATTAGATAAGAAAATTTAAAATTCAAGAAAATTTTATTTGTTAATGGGTTGAAACACAACTTGTTGAGTGTTTCAAAACACTGTGATGAAGGAAATAAATTTGTGTTTACAAAATAAGGTTTTTTTTGTGAAAATATATGAAGCTGGAAGAGTGGTTTCAAAAGGACAACATACAAAGTGAAACATGTTTCATATTGTTGATATAAAAAATCATGTTATCTAAGTGTAATAAAATAAAATCAATTATGGCATAAAATGATGAGGCATGTTTTTTAGATAAATGAGCATGTTATCAGAGAGTGAATCAGACTCAGTTTTTCCAGTGATAAGGAAGTAGTTTCTATATCTCATCTAAGAAAAAAAAAGAAAACTAGTGAAAGTTAGAAACATTATTTCTATCAACATAAAAAAGAGTGGATTCATTCTAGAAATAAAGAATTGGATTATATGGTAAAGAATTAATTGAATTTTGTGTATGTTCGTACATCAGAATATGTTTCTAACATATTCAAAAAACCTTTTCTAAATGAATTATTTTCCAAACTAAGTTTAAATATGGGTTTCCAACTTCATTCTCTCCAAGGTTTATGTATGTGTTTCTTTCCCCTCTATCATTTTGTATTTGAATAGTGTCTTCAATTAATGACATACTTTCTTAAATCTATACATTTTTATGTGATAAACCTTTTAAGGTAGCATGTATTTAGTGTATTTTTCTATAATATTTGAACATAACATGTATGTGTGTGAACTATTCTATTATTTTGTTAAAGTGTGTGGTAAACTTGACTCTATAGTAATGTGAAAGAAAAAAATGATTTTAAAGGTGAAAGACCAATAATTATTGAAGTTTGAAAAATATTTTGTATTCCATTAAATCTTGAGAGCATGATTTTTCTATCAATTATTTTTTTATAATTAGATTGATAATATATTCTTAGAATTAATTATAAGTGATCCATAGCTTGAGATTCCAATTTTTAAGGTTTTAGGAATCTTGAATGACAACAAAATCCAAAGCGGGATATTGTTTGGACAATGTTTCTTGGAAGTTTTTATCAGAGGTAGAAAGAAATTTGTGGGGATTGTTTTTTATTTTTTAATTTATGAAGAAATAGAATCCATTTGTATGTTTTGATGATCGAATGATAGGAAAATATGGTGAATCATAATCAGAAGACCAAAAACATTTTTTATAATATATTTCATCATTTTTGGTTTTCGATTCTGAATAATTTTTATGAATTAAGTTGTTTTTTGGACTCACATTGTGTGAGGAATGTAATATTAAATCTGTATGAGAAGTTTTTTCAGAGTCTTGATGTATTTTATTTTATTTAGTTTCTAAATATGATTGTTTATTTAAAGTTTTTAATATCAAAAGCTATCTACAAACATGTGATCCATGATATGAGAAATAAATAGAGAAAATTTTTCTATGTTTTGAAAAGTGTTTTCAATTTTGGTTAGAAACACAGATGGTGTTGGAAGGATGGAAATTCATAGAAAATTACAATATAAGTTAGATGATTCTATTCTGATCCTAATTTTCTAAATTTCATGAAGAATTTAGGATGCAAGAAGAAGTTTGTGTAAGAACAAAGGGTGTTATATTTATATTGTTCCTAAAGTGATTATTGAACCTTATCCATTAAACTTTTCGATTTATCAAATTGTGTGATTCCCTAAATGAAACAATTCCTAGGATAAGGCATCAGTTTAAAAAATTATTAGAAAGAAGTTTTTTACACCAATTTATCGGATCTAGAGTGCCACCAATCTATTAGATGATGAGGAATTTGTTTTCGGAGGAAAATATATGGTTGTTTCTAGAACCAATAATTGATAAGATTTATAGCCTGATCAAATAGAATAATCTAACAATGTAGTCAACTATTATAATAAAACAAATATTTTCATCAATTTGTTCAAGCGAAAAGAACTCTAATTGGTTTTATTCAAGTGGGTAAAGAATCATCAGACATGAGCTAACATCGATCCACCGAACAGAAAAAGATACACATCCATCCAATGTGGGATGACACCAAATTTTAAATGGACACTGGGATTTATCATACATAGGATCTTCAGTTAGAAAAAAAGAATAAAAGTGTAATTTTTTGAAGTGTTTTTCCAAAGTGTTTGTAGAAGGTGGTTTTTAAGCTATTTATGAAGTGTTGACGTGGGTTCTCTGTAATGTCTAATTGTTTTGATGATGTTTATAGAAAAATAAAAGAAACAATAGTGTAACAAAGTTGCAACAACATTTATGGAAGAATGGTTTCAATGTTTTATTTCTATCAGTTTAAAAGAAGCATTACAATGTTATTTTTTTCAATTAGTAAAGATCATTTTAATGTGAAGTATTTAGTTTATATTTTTTTCACAAGTGTTTAAAATTATTGGAGAAACCATATTTTTTCATCATAATGAAGAAAATTGGAATGAAAATTTCATTAGACTGAAAAATGGATAGAATGTCTGAATTTGGTAAAATTTTGACAAGATTTGAGAATGATTAAGAAGATTTTTGAAGAGTAGATAAGATATTATGAATTAAATGATGTATTTAAAATAATATATAAATTCAAATTATGTAAATTTGTTTGAGTGGGAAAGTGAAAATGGTTTTCTGGCCATTCCTTTCCAAGAACTCATATAAATTTTATAAAGTACATGATTCCTTCTGATTGGTTTGCTATTCTCATGCGGGGGGGGGGAGAGAAATATCCAAATAAGATAGAATAAGGTTTTCAATCAATGTTTTAAAAAAACAAATTTTAGAAAAAAGAAGAATAAGTAAGGATAAAAATCTAAGGTAACCAGATCAGACAATGATATTAGACATAGGTTTCTAGGGAAGGAATAAGTAGTTTAAAAATGTTTCACGGGTATTATTTCCTCATTATTTTCCAGACTGAGCAATCAGATAGAGGATGAATATTGATCCATCAAACTAAATTTCATTCTAAGTATAAATTTTTTTTTCCTTATCTGCTTCTTGGTAGGTGTCACGAATCAAGTCAGGATGCTTGACCTGGTTCGCAACAAGGCCCGAAGGGAGTTCCCAATCCCCAGGAGCTGGCACAAGTTCCCAGGTATCAAAAGTATAACATGGGAATGATTTACCCGATTAGATAAATATAAAACAAATATTAATACAAATAAATTAAAACTAAAATCAGACAACCAAATATGCCCTTAAAGTAATATCAAATTAAATGTTTAAAACATAAACTAAAAACCTATAAGAGACTATAGAAAATGAAAACCAAAACTGAAACCTTTGTGTGACATGAGGAGTCACTTCCCCAAGCCACCACCACCAACCTGAATAATAAAACAAATACAACTCAGACCATCACCGCTAAGCCTGATGCCTCAACCTGGATTACAAAGGAAAAAATCTACAAACACCCAAAGGTGCATGTAGGGTGTGAGACAAGATCCCAGTAGGATTCCATCAAGAAAAAGGATCCATGCATAATTATTAAATGAAAAATGCATTTTCAATTTAACAGAGAAAAAAATAAATGAATAAATAAATTCCCAAACAATTTTAATGAGAATTGTTTTAAGGAAAACTATGTTAGTGAAAACAACATAAATTAAAACACATACACAATAGCTTTAATGGTAACCCCAATTTCACACCATGAGCCGACAGTGAGAAAAAAGTAAAGGAGGAACACAATACATGTGAGAGTCCCTAAAGATACTAGCGTGGGGTGGGACACTAGAACATCACGTGTCTGTGAATAGTGGTATAGGAACACAAAAAAATACATTCTCATGCATGATCCACTACCGTATAACTAGCACACAAGATCTTGTCCACCCACCTAGTACCTCGGCTTCCCATTTGTGCTCAATAGGTTCCAAATTCATCTCACAAGTCATATTCAAATACAAAACCCAACAAATCACTACACTTACCCAATACCATCACATGCACACATAAATTATCTTTAATAACAAGAAGTACAAACATCATGAATATTTACACAACTCAAGTAAAACAATTTTTCATCCTTAATAACCATTTAACAAGACATCAAATATTTTAATAAACATATTTTGATGAGAATAACATGACCTTACACACAAATCCAACACAACCCTCTTTCATACACAATGCCACATAAAGAGCTCAATCTACACAACTTTAACCAATTAAAGAAACCATTTGAGTAGTTTAAAACAAACGTTAACAAACTACACAATTATTTTTGCACTAAAGATATGTCTGGTTTCATTTAAAATTCCACTTTAAAACCAAACACATAGCATAATCTTATAGAAACATGATTTTCACCACTAATACCATTTAGTTAAACATTTTGACAATTTATAAAAGTAGAAGAAGAAGAACCACATGGCCTTATGTCAAAAACACACCCAAACCCCCATTTTAGAATCAAACACACAATATGTCAAACTAAAATATAATCTACATCAATTTCATGATCTAATAAGACAAGTGCACAATTTATAAAACACTAATAACCATCTCGACATGGGTTTTCATATATAATCACACTCATCTCGCATAAACATGTTACTAATAAATCAATTCATAAGATATCTCAATTAAAAAAACAATTTCTAACCATGAAAAACTAATTAAAATAATTAGCTAAATTAATTAAACAAGAAAATTAATTCATCAAAGAATAATTATAAGTGAAACCACCTACATTAGTGTAGACCAAATTCACAACTTGGTGTACAAAGATCCTTGTGCTTCAATCACATCGCAAACAACACAACTAGCCCTAAAATCAAACAATCGAATCAATTACACCATAATCAAACTAGTTTCAACACAAAAAAACCCAAATCTAACCATAACCAAAAGAAGAAATCAACTAGATGAAGGAAAACGCCCCTGTGGTGAGGGTGTGGGAAGATAACTGAGAACTATGGAGAGGTGTCGGAGGTTTTTTGTGTGGGTCCGGCTGTGAATTAAGGGTTTGGTAAAGGGAGGGCCCAAACAAGGGAGGTCGTCGAGTGGCTATCTCACGAGGAAGAGTTCGGTTCGGTTTCACATTCGTCGGTCGGTGTAGCCAGAAGGGGGGAGAGGCATGGCCAATGGTGGTGTGTCTAAGGGTGGTTTGGTGCATCTCTTTGGAGAAGGAGTAGTAGAAATGTCTGGTTTGCTGGAAGGAGTGAAATTGGGAGGCGGATCCATCCAAGGAACAATGCTACTGGGTGCTGTAGGGAGGTGCACCAGGCAAGACAGTAGAGAGGAGGGTCGTTGGTCCGGGTGCGCGTTGGTCCGGTTCGTCGGAGAGGATGGAGGGAGGCTAGTCAGAATGAGTAAGGGGAAGGGGGAGCAGCGTGATAGGGTTACAGGGGGAAAGGGAGGTCCACATGAGGGATAGGGGAGAGCAAGAGAGAAGGAGAAAAATAAAAGATACAAAAAAGAGAGATAAATGAAAAGAGAGAGAGAAATAGAGGAGGGAAAATAAAAGAGAAAATAAAATAGGAAGGGAATAAAAAATAAAATAAGATAAAAAGAAATAAAGAATAAAAATAAAATTAAAAAAATAAAATAAAACAAGGTTCAAATTAATAACAACAAATTTAAATATTAATAATAAAACTAAAAATAATAAAACCAGAATAATATAACCAACCAAACTAATATTATTATTATTATTGAGGACGGACAACATGCACAGTCATGTGCAAGGTGTCATTCCCAAATAATAACATATTTAATAAAAAAACAACCTCTAATTATGTTTGTTCACCACACATGATCACTTATACATCCGCACACCCGTGTAAGAACCCAAATTTCTTTTAAATTAAAACTGGATCAACCTGCATCTCAAACGAAAAACTGAAAATATTTAAATTAAAATTAAGAATCATTCGGTGTGTGACAATTATCCTCACCATGACTCTTTATGCCCCCATGAAGTCCCAAAAGACTTTTTCAACCTATGAATCCAAGAAAGAATGTGAAGATACTTAAAACCAAACCACAATCGCCTGAAGACCGAGCATTCAAAATGCCCATTATCTGAAACTTCAAAGATCTCAAAACTTGAATCACCAAGAAAAATAACCAGCAACAAGGAATTAACCTCAAACAGAACTAAAACATGGAACTCCCCGACCCCAAACATAGGGATCATTAGGGCCACTCGAGACCTTCAAGAACACTCATCAAGTGACCCACTACCCAAGCTAACTAATTAAAATGGTCAAGGTCGGGCGGAGCAGATGTAAGGAGTTACCCCACCAAGTGCACTTTGAAAACAGAGTTTCCCTCATGTTCATCCTATGGTGGTCTCCCCACCATGTTAGAATTCTTTTCAAACATTGGTTCTCCAAACCAAAACGATTCACAAACCCAGACAACCTACAACACTAGCTTTCCCCTCCATGTTCCCTAAGTTTAACCAAGCCAACACAAGAGGGGATGCCAGAGAGACCCGTAATGGGTCTCCCCACCATTTTAGGATTTTCCTAACCCCAAGATATCCACGAGGAATTTCCCATTTATTTTGAGAAATA
The DNA here is from genome assembly GCA_963277665.1 of Viscum album. Lineage (NCBI taxonomy): Eukaryota > Viridiplantae > Streptophyta > Magnoliopsida > Santalales > Viscaceae > Viscum > Viscum album. The sequence continues at coordinate 284,007,778 of OY728165.1, forward strand.
TGAACTAAACACTTCATCATGAACCCACCAACACGGGCAGAGCTGCATGAATGATTCCTTCATTGTCCAACACTCCACCACATTAGATGTTTTTGATAGAGGAAACCCCTAACCTAGTAGAAAACTGGACAGGCACATGTAAATTCCAAAAGACATGAGAATTTCCAAAATGAGTACAATTTCAATTCCTTATCGACCCACAAAAAGGTTCCTAGAGCACACCCGGTGGATTAAACAAGAATACATATTCTCAAAACCTCCTTAGGGCCAAAGAGGGAATTCCACAAAAGAAGACAACAATAAGAAGACAAGGCCCTTAGGCCCTTCACAACAAAGATAAAAACTTCAGAGACAATACCGTGATAGGGAACATAATCTATCCATATCCTAGCACTATAGACTTAGTTCGAACCAAACCTATCCCACATTTGACGAATTTTGACTGTGCGCAAGCTTCACCCTGGGACCTATGGATGGGGAACTGATTTTTGAAGCATCTACCACCTCATAGTCATAAGTTGACCATGTCTAACTAGAACATCTTCCATTATAAAAGCAACCTAAATACTTCTCCTCGTGTCCCATGTAGCAACTCCATCAACATACCGACTAAGAATTGCATAGAAGGACATAGAGTGCCTGACTGACCACACTAAAAATATAAGATTGAGTTGTCCTTAAAACATATAACATGAACTGATGAATGGATCATTCTTAGAATAGATCCCTTCGGTTCGCACTCCTCATCGGATAATGAACTTTCACTTACCGCAATATGAATAAGTTTGAAAACTATTATGAGCCTTAAACTAATTATTCCACACAACCTATAGGGGACATGAAACTAGCTCATCAGGAAGGTCACTGCACATCCTTCTCCACCAGTTGACTGGTCGAGCACCTACAAGATCCACCACATTCCTTTGCCTTTACTTCTTTAGTTATGATGATATAATGAGGTTGGTCTTGAGGATCTCTCAAGACATCCCAATTTGCAACGAAAACGAATCAATCCTCATTTATCGGTCTAGTCCCACTCCACCATATGTACTTGAGACAACTCACACCCACAAAATTTTTAGAGTTCCTAAACAATTGGAAACACGCCTAAATTTCCCCAAACCATTAAAAAATATCCAACCGACATCGATCTCTACAAGCAGTCGACACAATTGAGGAGAACACAACTCGACCACTCCACTGGGTGTCTAGGATGATCTAAGAACCAAGAGACCTGCTGAAAACCCTTGGGATATTTCTAGGGGAATATCTCAAACAAGAAAAAATAAACAACCTTCCGCAAAACCAAGAACTTCACCAAATAGAAATCCACATACCAGACACAAATCCAGAAATTCTAATTTAAAACATCAATTTATTCTTAATGAAAAACACCCGCTTGAAAAAACCAAGCACTGGAAAAAAAATCCTAAAATACCTTTTGAACCCAACGCTTTCACTGATGACATAAAACAATTTTCTATTTCCAAAAAAATTTAAGCAAAAAACCCCATTTTAGAGAAAAATCCACTTTTCAGGAAACAAGAAGAAACCTTAGAAATCAATCACTCACCACTGATATTCCATGATGCCTCGCAAATATGACTTTTCATGCCACTGAGGAACCCATCTACACGATCTAACATATGTACATTAATCATGTCCACAAGCACACGCAAGAAACCATAAGAATACCACTAGACAAAACATGGTTCTTTCTCTTTCAAAAATAAAACATTCCCAATATTCCAAAACTACCCTCTTTATTTCCAAAAACCATTTCAATGATTCAAGAAAATTTTCTAAAATTATTTCCATTTCTAAAACAACCCACTTCTATTTCAGATAACCGAAGACATTATTTTAGTAATTCAATTTCAACAAATCAAACACCAAATTCCGAAAACAAGGTTCAAAATAAACACACCACAAGAATCATGTCAGACTCACAACATGAGAAAAATATGAGCAATCCTAAGGTCTACTTTCCTTTTAAAAAACCCTTTTGTACCCACCAAAAATTGAACCACGAACTCACCAACACTAAAAAACTTGGATGGAGAACCAGTGGTCATGCACGACCCAGCCACATGGTTTAGTAGACTGATCACTAGGCAAGATCCAACCAATAGGAGTGTCTAACTGTACCCTCAGGCATCACATGGTTCACTACTCCATGTGAGACTACACGCGGTACTGATCTACTCCTATTGTAACCCTCAATTCACAAAGGCCAAAGCACAAAACATAAATCCCGAACAACCCCTAGTTACTCAAGGATTTGAATGAGTAAGAATTTTTGATTCTATTCCCACACTTACCCCTTGAGTATAGATAATAAGATCTTTTATTTACCTCACATCCCAAATAACAAAGAACAAAAACCACCCCTATGATACCATTTTGTCACGAACCAAGTCAGGTCACTACAAAACTGATGCCTGACTCGGTCTGTGGCATGGCCTGAATGGCATTAGCGATCCCCATGGGCTAGCATAAGTAATCAGGTATCAAAAATATAACATGGGAATGATTTACCCAAAAAGATAAATATAAAAAAAAATAAGATGAATAAATTAAAACTAAAATCAGACAACCAAACATGATGTAAAACTAAGTTCATGTTTAAAGATTTCCAATTAAAGTAAAAAACTACAAGAGACAACAATAAATGAAAAAAAAACTCAAAACTCTGTGCGACATGAAGATTAACTTCCCCAAGCCACCACCACCAACCTGCATGAGAAAACCAATACAACTCGGACCATCAATGCTAAACCTAATGCCTCAACCTGGATTACAAAAAAATCAAAATCTATAAGCACCCAAAGGTGTATGAAGGGTGTGATCCAAGATCCTAGTAATATTCCATCAAGAAAAAGGTTCCACAAATTATTATTAAATGAAAAATACATTTACAATTTAACATAAATATATAAATAAATAAATGCCTATACAATTTTAATGAAAATATTTTAAGGATAACTATGTTAAAGAATAAAAGTTAAATTAAAACACACACACAAAATAGCTTTCATGGTAAACCTAATGTCACACTATGTGCTGAGAGTGAGAAAAAATTAAATGAGGAGTATAATACATGGGAGAGGACCTAAAGATACTAGCGAGAAGTGAGACCCTAGAACATCGCGTCTCGGTGAACAATTATATTGGAACACAACAACATACATTCTTATCCACGAGCCACTAATAGGGTAACACATCCCTAACCTAGTGGTCTCTCATCATCATAAAAAAATTTAGTTAGTGTTGTAGTCATCAATCCAGCTAAGTGAAACCGAGCCAATGTACTTCCGTATCGCAAGTACACTAGATCTAGTCCACCCACCTAGTACCCAAGATTCCATGTTGTGGTCAATAGGTTTCAAAATCATCTCGATTGTCATATTCAAATAGAGAAACCAATAGTGTCACTGCATTTACCCAATACCATCACTTGAACACAAAAATTCTCATTTAAAAAAAAGAACCACAAATGTTAACATTATTTACACAACTAAATTAAAACAATTTTACATCCTTTGTAACTATTTAATAAGACATCTAAGATTTTAATTAATAAATTTTGAATAGAATAACATGAATTTACACACAAACCATAAAAAACCCTCTTTCATAACCAAACACACACAACGCCACATCAATATCTCAATCTACACAACTTAAACTAATTAAAGAATCCATTTGAGTAGTTTAAAACAAACGTTAACAAATGATGCCAAAAAGATTTCACTAAAGATACATCTGGATTCATTTAAAATGGCACTTTAGAACCAAACACACATCCTAATCTTATCAAAAAATGATTTTCACTACTAATATCATTTAATTAAACATTTTGACAATTTATAAAAGTAGGCCAAAGAAGCACCACACATCCTTACATCAAAAACACATCCAATCCCAATTTTTAGAATCAAACGCACACTAATGTTATACTAAAATATAATCTGTATCTATTTCATGATCTAATATGAAAAGTGACAAATTTATAAAACACTAATAACCATCTCGACATGGGTTTTTATAGAAAATCACACTCATATCGCATAAACATGTTACTAGTAAATCATTTCATATGACATCTCAATTAAGAAAACAATTTCACACCATGAAAAACTAATTAAAAATTACACTAAATTAATTAAACATGAAAATTAATTCATTAAACAATAACGATAAGTGGAACCACCTACCTCAGTGTAGACCAAATTTATAACTTGGTGAGAAAATATCCTTGCACTTAAATCACCCCGCAAACAACACAACTAGCCCTAAAATCAAACAATCATATATATTACACCATAATCGAACCAATTTCCACACAAAAACCCAAATCACAACATAACCAAAAGACAAAATCAACTGAATGAAGGAAAACGCACCTGCGACGAGGGTGCGGGATGCTAACCGAGCACGACAGAGAGGTGTTGGAGGTGAGATGAACACTAGAGAAGTCCCCAGAGGGTCCAGTAGTGAAGTAGGGGTGCTTTCAAGGGAGGTACCAGCTAAGGGAGGAAATAGAGTAGCTTTATGGTGAGGAAGAGAGAGGTTCGGGTTGTCATTCACTGGACGGTGCACCCTGAAGGGGGGAGGCGCGACCAAGGGTGGTACGGCCAAGGGCGGTGCGGCGCAGCTCATTAGAAAAGGAGGAGGGGTGATGGCCAGTTTTCTAGAAGGAGTTGGCTCAATAGGAGGTTCCACCCATGGGAGGGCACGACTGGGCACTGCAGGGCGGTGTGCGAGGCGAGCCGTTAGAGAGGAGGGGGGTCAGTCAAGGTGCACGTTGGTTCTGTTCTCCAAAGAGGATGGAAGGTAGCTAGACAAAAGGAGGAAGGGGATGGGTGAGCACTGCAATAGGGTTTCATGGGGAAAAGGGAGGTTTACAGTGGGGAGAGGTGAGAGAAAGAGAGTGGGAGAAAAATAAATTATGGAGAAAAAAGAGAGATAAAATAAAAGAGAGAGGGAAATGGATGGGAAAAAATAAAATAGAAAATAAAATAGGAATGAAATAAATGAAAATAAAAGAACATAATAATAATAAAAGAATAAAAATAAAATAATAAAACAAGGTTCAAATTAATAACAAAAAAATTAATATAAATAATAAAACTAAAAATAATAAAACCAGAAAAATTGAAAAAACCAAAATAATAGTATTGTTATTATTGAGGTCGGAAAACGTTCATATTCATGCACATGGTCACACACCCAAACAATACCACATTTAATAACATAACATTCTCTAATTAAGGTTGGTCACCACATACGATCGCGTGTACGGCCACGGACCCGTGTTTGACCCAAATTTCATTTTAATTAAAACTGATTCAACCTGAAGCTCAAAAGTGAGACCCAAAATAATTAAATTAAAATTAAGCATCCTTCAGGGTGTGGTAGTAGGAATGTGAAAAATTTTATTTTAATGATTAAAAATGTGCAAGTAAATAAGGATTCCTAGCAACATGTTTTTAACCAACTATTCAAGGTTTCTTAATTTGGTACAAAAACATTTTTTATATCATTACTTCTATAGTAAGAACATGAATTATTGTATTGAAAATAGTGAAACATAATTTTAAGGGTATATCCTACTTGATTTATCCATAAAAAAAATTTCTAGTGGTTTGGGTAGCATTGAAATGTTTCAAAACCATATCAAGGACATATATACTCTTCTTGAGTAGTGAACCTTTCAAATTCTTGTGTTCTTGTGGATGTGTGATTTATTTTTATAAAAGTGATAAATCAATTATAAGAGGTGAAGTTTTCTTCAAAAGAAGGTAAAAAATAAAAGAAAAATATATCATTTTTTACCACTCCCCCTCTTAGTGAAACATTGATCCTAGATGGGATATAATAAGTTGTATCAGAGGGAAGGTTTCCTCCATTTACTCTTTGCTAAAAATTCTTGAAGAAATGTTGTTATGGAGAATATAAATTGTGTGAACAGCTATGTAAGTTCAATCCTAAATTACAATAACTATCATATATATAAATATAAAATGTTTCCATATCTTTATTCACTTTGGTAAAATGTTTTGGAAGCTGCTTCATATTGATTTTATCCTTATGTTGAGAGTGCTCTCCTTATGAATACTGGTAAGAATAACCTTGAGAATGATTAAGGAGATAAAAATTCTTTCGTCTCATCAATATATTATTGTGGGTTATTTTATGTAAATGGAGTTTAAACATTAAAATGTATCATAGATAAGTTGAAGAACAAATTTGAAGGGAACAAAAAAGTGAAGAAGGAAAAGTTACAAATATAGAGGCTAAAGTATGATGATATTAAGATGGGTGAGGATGAATCTTTCGGTGAATTATTTAGAATGAAGAATGATATTATTAGTACCATTAGATTTATTAGGGAGAAGTTGTAAGTCTCAACTATTATTGAAATGATATTGATAAATATTCCAGATAAGTTTGATGCCAAAGTTTCGTCTTTGTAAGATATAGATTTTGAAACACTATCTTTGGATGAAATTTCAAGTACTCTCATTACATGTGAAATTAGAAAAATGGATGTTATGAAAGAAAAAAATAAAAATTTAATCATGAAATGTCATTAAATTCCTCCAATCAATGAAAGTCAAAGAAGAATGTAAAATAGGAAGAAGAAAAATTAATGAACAAGAAGTTGTTGACTCTGAATTCCAAAATAAGCAAAATAACAATATTGATGAGTTATTGACCGTGTTTTCTAAATATTTGAAAATACGTAAAATAAATTATAAAGTGAAAGTTCTCTTTTAAATATTTTGAATTTTGTATCATTGGTCACTTTTCAGTTAGTTTTCCTCAATGGGGGAATAAGGAAGAAATTGATGAAGAAGAAATTGATGAAAAATAATGTGGACCAAGAAGATATTTTAATAAACATATTTATAATTATAATTCCCAAATAGAGGATAAGAATTTATTCAAAATTAAAAGGATTATTTTCTTTTGTAAAGATGATGACAGTAAAGTTGAAATTCAATAATATACTATATTTACTAATTATAATGTTCTTATTTCAATAGTTAATGATGAATTTTTTTGAAGCCCCAATTTTGAAAAAGAATAATAGTCTAAGTTAGTGTTTCTATTAAATATACAATTTAAATAAATTATGGGGATGATTTAATGACATGAAAAATAAATTATAAATTTAAATAATGAAATTTTTGTAAAAACTAATCAAGGATATATCCTATAATCGAAATCTAAACTACTAGAAGACGTTGATTTTCTGATGAAGTATTTTGAGAATGAAAATAGTTGGAATTAAAATATTGAAGTTAAGATAAATGAAAATTCAGAAGAGTTGGAAGATGTTCAAATTCAAATTTATAATAATGTTAAAAGAATTAATAATTTCCATAACTCTTTCTCTAAATTTGGTGAAGGTTTTGGAAATGGAAAACCTGGTAAGGATATACCAAAGTTACCTTCAAATGCTAAAATCAATATTGAAGATGTTCCTAAGAATATGAAATATGATAAATTCATATATGTATCCAAACCCAATAATTGATATAATTTAGAAGTTTCTAAATATTCCAAGCTTGAAAAAATAATCTACTTCTTCTATTTTTGATATGGATGGAATGAAATCCAAATTGAATAAGAACATCCTGGTTTATAATAAAAAAACATTGGATAAACAATGTTCTAATGAAAAAGAGATGAAATTTTTTGGGAGACATATTCAAAACTCTAGATAGTATGAAATATTTAAAGATAAATATTAATTCTATTTTTTCTACTGGTATTTTGGTGGATTTGGGAATACAAACATATGTGTTGGTTTAAAAAAAATATCAATTATCCCATGAATTCTAGAAGGAAAATATTGATCGGGAGAAAATACTCTCAAAGGAATAAATATGAGAAGGATGTGTTGGATTTTGACAATAGATTTGAAACTTCGGAAAATATTTTTTAAAGATGTGATCAACTTAAACATATTGAGAATTGATGTCCTATTTTGTTACCATTATAATGACATGTTTATAAAAATTCTCATAAGCTGGATTTCAAGAAAGAAAAAGATAAAGAAAAATCTTTTATTTTTTAATCTTCTCTCAACCATACAAAAGGGTAATGAACTCAGATCTTGGATTGTGGGTTTTCTTCTCAAAAGACATGAGGATTAAATTTTTTTAATAATGTTAATTATTTTTAATAAGGAATAGTAAAATTTGGAAATGATGAAACTATCAAAATAAAACATACTGTATATATTATCATTATGGAAGAAAAGTTTAAAACCAAGAAAATATCCTTTTATGGTTTCAAAACACAACTTTTCAAGTGTTCCAAAAAATTGTGAAGAAGGTAATAGAGTAGTTTTTATAAAGTTGGTTTTGTTGTGCAAAGATAGGAAGGTGGAAAAGTAGTTATAAGAGGCTAATGTACACAGAGTAACATGTTTCAATTTTGGTATGTATATAAATCATGTTATCTAATCAAGATGAAATAAAAAAATTGTGGAATTAAAGGCTATATCATATGTGTCAGAGAAACAAGATTATGTTATTAGAGGCATAATTGGACCCAACTATTTCTAGTGATAAGAAATAATTCTATACAACTAATCCAAGGCTATGGAATCAAGTGGAATTTAGAAACTTTATATGTTATAAACATAAAAATATGTGGATTCATGATAAAAATGAATAATTTGATCATATGGAGAAAAATGAATTCAAGTTGGAGTTTATTTTTACATCATAACAAGTTGTTGACAAACTAACAAAATCTTTTCTGAAGAAAGTATTTCTCAAAATGAAGTCGATGATGGGATCCCAAACACTCAATCTCCAAGGTTATTTTTTGTGTTTATATCCCTTATCTAATCTTTTAATGGGATAGTTTCTTCAAAGGGTAATATTCCCTAACAAATCTAACCATTGGAATGTGTAAAATATTTTAACGAAGTGTGTTCTAAGGGGGAGTTATTGGTAAGTTGTGAAATAATCATGTAAATGTGTGCACATTTCTAAAAGATTTTTTATGTTTTTATTAAAATTTTCTCTAGATGAATAGGGAAAAAAATAATTTTTGAAAGGTGAATGATAAAGAAGTTGTGAAAATTAAAGAATTTTCATAAGTCACTATTTTCTGAAATCATTATTTTTCTATAAAAATTATTTTTTCCTACAATTATTTCACTCACGTAGGAGTAAAAGTTTTGATATGAATTCATAGATTGATATTAAAATTTTTAGTGATTTATGATTCTTGGTTGACAGCATAATCCAAAGAGGGGGGATTGTCAGGACCAAGTTGGTTGGAAGTTGTTTTTGGATGATGAATGAAGTTAGTGATGATTTTATTGTAATTTCTTAATAGAAAATAAATTCACTTGGTAAATTTTAATGATAAAAGTATTGGAATTAAAGGGTGAATCATAATTATAACATTGGATGTAGTTTTGATAAAAAAAATTATCAGTTTTATCTTTCTATTCCAAATAATTTTTACCAATGAATTTGTTCTTTGGACTCAACCTATATCGATAAGGAATGTTACAATTGGTATGAGAAGCTGTTTTAGAGTCTGGATGTCTTTTAAGAAATTCTGTTTTTAAAAATTAAGATGTTTTTTTTGTATGTTTTCAATATCATGAGTTATTTATAAACATGTGTTCCACGATTTTTGAAAGAAATGGAGAAACGTTTTTGTAGTTTGAAAAATTGGTTTGAGTTTTGGTTGTAAAGACAGAAGGTGTTTGAAGGATGGATAGTCATAGAACGTTCCAATGTAATTCAGAAGATTCTATGCTAATATTTATTTTCTCAAATTCGTGAAGAATTCATGATATAATAATAATTATGTAGAATAAGAAAGGCTGTGAAGTTTGTAATGTTGCTGAAGTGCTGATTGACACTGATCTGGCTAACTACTTGATCCATCAGATTGTCTGATTCACTGAAATAATCAATTAATACATTAAATCATTAATTGGAAAATCTATAAAAATTAAGTCACTAACATTACTAGTCCATCAGATTTGGAGTTCCACAGATCTATCAAAGTCATAAAAGTATTTTGACTAAGATAAATATGTGTGATTTGTTGGGACTGATGATTGAGAATATTCTAAGACTAGCCAAATGGTTTAATCTTAATAATTTAGTCAACCATTTTCATAAAACAAATGTTTTCATCCATAAGCTCAAGAGAAAAGAACATTGATTTTTTTTTCAAGTGGTTTACTAATCATAAAACTGTAGTCAACATTGATCCATCAGAAATAGGTTGACATTGATCTGTCATCAGATGTTGTACTTCATCGCATGCAGGATCATTAGTTTGAGAAAAAGAAGAAAAGAATAATTTTTTGAATATTTTTGTGGAATTTTTTGACAAAGGGGATTTCAAAGCTATTTCTAATTTGTTATCAAGTGGGTCTATAATATTTATAATTTGAGATGATATTTATGGAAAAGACTAAAAAAAGTATAATGAAGTAGAAACAATGATTATGGAATAATTATTATAGTGTTTTGTGCCTATAAGTTGATACAAAACATTTGAATAGGCCGTTTTTTTAATTGGTACAAAGCATCTTAATGATAAGTATTTAGTTATTATTGTTTTTACAAGTGGTTCTAGGGTATTGGAGTGGCTATATTTTTCTATCATAATAAATAAAATCATAATCAAGAAAATCATAATGCTGAAAATTAGAATGAAAATTGCATCAGACTAAAAAATGATTATCAATTATGGAGGTGGCTGAAGTTGTGAGAATATTCAATATGGTTTGAAAAGAATCAAGAGGATTTGATAGGTTCTGATGAATTAATATATGTATTCTAAATTAAATATAAATTATAATTATGTAAATTTTTTAAAGAGGTAAATTTAAAATGGGATCCTACTAATTTTTCTCCTGGCACACCTAAATATTATCGAATATACATTGTACTTTCTAATAGTTGTATTGTTCATGTGTAGAGAGTGAGTGAAAGAGTTTAACAATATAGAAGAAGGTTTCCGGAAAAAAAAATTTCCTCAAAAAAATTTCTTGAGAGAAGAAGAATAAGGAAGGATAGTAAACCATAGGTTACTGAATCAGACTGAGAAATCGGATACATGTTTCTAGGGAAATAATATATTGTTCATAATTATTTCTAGTGTATTATTTCTTGATCTATTTTCTAAACTGATTAATCAAACAGATAAATTAGACCGATCCATCAGACTAGTTTTTAGGGTATCTTTAGAAAATAAAGTTCATACCTGATGCTGAGTCAAAAAGTCAAGAATTTTGTTTTGATTATTAAAAATGTTAATCTTGATAATGTACCGAAGTAACATATATTGAATCAACTATTGATGGTATTTTAACTTGATGCACAAAATCTTTTACCTAAGTTGTTCTATAAGAAGCATATGCACTGTTTTAATGTTTATGGTACCACAAAAATATAATGGTATATCATAAGTGTTGTAAAAATACAAAATTATTGTTTTCTAGTTGATTTTTTTGAATTTTATTTTTTCTAAACCCTTCCAAGGACATAACTACTCCTCTTGAGTATAAAACCGTTTAATTACTTGTGTTTCTATGGATGTGTGATTATTTTTTTCAAAAACAAACATGTAAATCATTAACATGAGGTAAATTCTGTTCCAAAATAAGAGAAACATGAAAGAAAAATATATCACTAACTCACCCCTCCCCCTCACAGTGATATATTGATTCCATGAAGGCTATTACACTAACAACAATACATATAATCAACAACATCTCTATACAATATCCACATGATAACCACATAACATCTCATTTCACAATTCATTTCTATATAATACTTCAAAATTAACAAAAACATCACATTTTTTATACCATAATTAAATTTTAACCATCATTTCATTATTATCAAACAATTTACTTCAAATAATCATTCAATATTTATTTAACACCTTTTCAATTATCCATTAAATCGTTTATTTATTATAGTCCCTTATTCTTATAAATGGATTCCATTCCCATATTTATTTATGTTTTTTGTGGACACATTTCATATTCAATCCAACTATACCGCATAGCTACATCAAAAACTCCTAATCACAACAATGTTATATTCCCACAACCATCACATCCTCTTATATCCCATTAATACAACTACAAAATACCACCTATAATATCCATGTTCTATATTTCACATTAATACATGATTTATTACATTAAATTTCACATAATAAAACCAAAAATATGAATAATTGTTATTTTTATGGGAGTTAGTTACATATAATAACATCTTGAACATGGGATACAACAACATTATTAAAAACATCATTAACATGCTTCTAAAGTTAAATGGATTTTAAAACTGCATGGGACAACCCATGGAAATACATAAGAAAGAGTTGATCTATAAATCCCAGTAAAGGAGTAATCATGGAATAAAATTAATATACTAATACATGATAGATAATATTAATTTTAATGGGGCATAAAATGGACTAGAATAATAATTCATAATATATCATTATAATCATAACATGGTAAATGTGGCAACAACATAAAACACTAATTCATTAACATAGGTCAAGAATAAACCTACAATACATCATTGTGAAAAAACACCATAAAGAAATTAGTTTCTCTCCCTATCCCCACATGACATCTCAGGAAACTAAACATTACCCAATTCATTGGAGAAAAATATAATTCTAGGTGCACCCATCACATTCATTTCATTATCATGGTTAAGTGTGTCAAATGAATCATACACCATGGATTAAATAGTCATAATAATTTATTCCAAGATCAATAATTGTGGAATACATCACTATAATTCCCCAATAGAAAGGTATATATTCATAAATGTGAACATCCTTGATAGGAAATGCGTATGTTATTCACTACACAATTGTTTTGTCTTGGAAAATCAAGGTGAAATTTCAGTGGCATAACATTGTCACTTAAGGATTAATAAAAATTGGTTGTTGAGAAATATGGTATTCTCTCAACACATAGACATAAAATTTTCAGTAATAGAGACATGGAAAAAATAAATCCCAACATTAAAAATTGGAAATTGAAGGCATGTGTTAATGAATAAACAAGAATAAAGAAAATAATCCTAACAACTTTTCGATATGATAACAGATGTACGTAAATGATCATGGGAGGATTAATGAGAGTGAAAGGGGGATCACATAATTTATAAATTAAATGGTTATTAATTGGAATATGTAATTACATATCCCAATATAATAAAATAGAATTTAAGAGACATAACATAAAATAAGTTCTTTAATGGAAATGAGAATTGAAAAATCCCTTATAGAATTTCAGCATTGTAATGACATAGGTAAGGTTCAAAATGGGAGAGGATAATTGATCTCTCATTTACATAAAATCATTTTTATAATAACCTAATTATTATAAATGAATTCAAATATAAAAAATTGAAATTTAGAATACTAATTTCAATGAATGTGGTTGGATTTTAAGTAGGAGATGAAGGTGAGGATCCCTTACATGAGTGTGTGACACCAAAATCTTGGGAGGGGATTCTTGAGAGCTTTGTGTTTCTTGAGAGGTCTCCATAGTGTGTACAGAAATGTATCAATATTATCTAATCATTTTTAGTGAATAGAAATGGGAGATTGTGTGGGTTTATATAGGAAATTAGAGGGATTTCTTTATTATTCAGGTTTTGGATTCTACATAATAAAATATCCAAAACCAAAAACCAACCAATGGTTTTTTCCCATGTTTTCTACCAAATGGGAGTGGTTTTTATCATTTTATTATTCCATGGTATGAAAATGTTAAAATATTTTCCATGCTTATGTGAAGGTGTGTCACACTCTTAAAGAAATGATTTTAAGCCCTTAAAATGTATTATAAGTTTTGGGGGATTCATAATGGCTTAAAAATAAATAAAATAAACATAAAATCATATTATTTTAAATGGAAAAAATTTATTTGGTATTTTAAACTATTTATAGTAATTATTATATGACCTTTAGGTCCTTATGATGTCATAAAACATAATGTATATTTATATGATATTTAATTTTTAGCTGAATATTCGATTGTCTAAGAAAATGATGAAATATTCACCATTGGATAATTTTTAAATTCTTATTCCAAAAATAATATAAATTTTATCTTTATAATTTTATAAATATTTGAATTTGTACTTTTAAAATAAAATTGTCATATATTGAAAAATGTCGTGTTTTTTGGCAATAACAGTTTTCGAACCCTTATAAAAATTACATTTAACTTCATTAAAATTATAATATCATTTATATTTGATAAAAATAATTTTATGATATTAAAATATTATTTATTAATAAAATTAATTAATTCATAAATTCATTAATTGAATTTAAATATTACCCAAAAATATAATTTGTTCTTTATTGTATCAAAATAAAAATTATTTATAAAGTAAGAATAATAGGATGAAAATATATTCATTATTTGATACCAAATAATGTGCATATTCATATATTTATGGAAATGATACATATCCCTTTAATGCACTAGAAAACACCCTAAGTGTAAAGAGTGCGTTCGTGAGACTTTTATGGGGTGGTTCAGTGGACATGGTTTGGGTCATGATCACGATGAGTTTGAACTTATCTTGTAAACAGTTTCACTCATGGTTATGTTGGTGGATTTCATTTTGGACGTGGTCATGGGAAAATATTAGTTATATTATCTCCCTTGTAAGCTTCGATAAATGGGATCCATATAGTAAGATCCTAGTGGTTGAGGCCATCACTTCCATTTTCGGTGTCACCTGAATTTGTTAAACCCTAAATTTTTACTAATCATGGTATCACTATTCAGTGGATATATTATCAATAGTAAATATTCTTAAAATTAATTTAAATTGAAATGGTTGTAATTAAAGAAAATAATTTCATGTGTTTTCTATGACCATAATACTTATTAAGATATTTAATTAAAACAAATGGGTAATTTTATTAATAATAGTTTAGGATATTAAAATATTCCCCCATTAAGAAATTGTGTGCTCCAAATTTTTATTTGTCACACTAAAACAGAATAGGGTAACTTTGTTTCATCACTAACATAGGTTCCCATGACACTTCTTCATACATTTGGATTCTCCAAAACACATTAACAAGGTGCATTTTCTTATTTTATATAACTTTGTCTCCATGTTCGAAGCTCTTTCAATGGCTTCTCCTCGTTGGAAAGATCATTCTCCAATGGTACCACCTCTAGACTGAGTGCATGTGAGGGGTCTTGTATATACATCCTTAAGAGGGATACATTGACTACATCATGTACATGAGATAGGTTAAGTGGTAGTTTTGGTCGGTCAGCCACCACTTTGATGCGATCAATGATCTCAAAAGGGTCGAGGTATCTTGGACTATGATTTTCCTTCTTCCCAAATCTCATCACTTTCTTCCATGGTGATATGTATATGAATAATATGTCTCCAAAATGAAACTCTAGGTCTCATTGATAAATGTTAGTATAACTCTTCTATTGACTATAAGCAGCATTGATGTGCCTCTAAAATGTCTTAACCTTCTCCACCATTTCCTCAACTATTTTAGGACCAAGCAGTTTTTGTTCCCCAACTTCATCCAACCATGCTGGTGTTTTCACCTCTTCATTTAAGGGAATTATAGGGAGTCATTTGGATGATGGAGTGGAAACTATTTTTGTATGAGAACTCAACCAGAGGCATATGTGGGTCCCATTCTCCTTTTATGTCTATAGAACATACTCTAGAAATTAATTCTAGTATCTGAATAGTCTGATCATATTGGACATCAGTTTGAGGATGATAGCCTATACTAAATTTCATCTCAGTATTTAGATAATGTTGTATACTTTTCAAGAACATGTAGGTGAATCTTGGATCTCAATCAGAAAAAATATATTGTCATACTCCATGTAGTCTTACCACTACTCTCATGAATAGTAATGAAAGTCTATGCAACAAAAAACCTCTCAAAATTGTGATAAAGTTATTTCTATTTGTAAGAATATCCACAGAAATCCATATATAATTGTTTCATTGAGATGTCTTCGTAAGTCTGGTGAAAAATTACATGGTGATGTTCTCCCATTTCCATGTTGGTATGGGTGCTAGCTATATATTCCCTTTAGACTTTTACCTTTCAGCCTTTACTTGTTGGCATAATGGGATATTTAATGTATATTCAGTGATCTATATCTTTATATTGTCCCACCAATAGTGGCCAAATATATCTTGATATATATTTTTTATTCCTCTGTTAATAGATAAAGTTGAACTATGTGAATCATCCAACTATTCATTATTTAACTTAGGACTTTATATAACACTTAGTCTTGACACAAATCTAACAATTCTTTCATAAATTTTGAGCTCTGAGGATTTCCCATATCTTTCGTATTGCACCTTATTGTTATTATGTACACCATTTCTTTGATAATCCTTTATTTTTTATAAGATATAGTTGAGAAATCATTTTTTAATGTATTGAATATGATCCTTTCTTTATGATTCCCATGTTCAACCTATTCGAGTCAAAGAAGATCATATCCTTCTTAATTCTCATCAATGAAAAAATTATTGTATCCTTTATAGAGTGAGAATTTTCATCTTTATATTCATTATGCTGATGGTATTGAATTGATAAATCATAATCCTTTATCAGCTCTAACTATCTTCATCGGATCATATTCATCTCTTTCAGTGTGAATATATACTTGAGGCTTTTTTACTCCATATATATTTCACACTTCTCCCAGAAGAGATAATTTTGTTATGTTTTCGATGAAAATATCACTCTATCCAACTCCAGATCATGCATTGGGTAGTTCTATTCATGAACATTCAACTACCATGAATCATAGGATATAACTTTGTCATACTACATTAACATGCAGCCTGCTCCTTTCATTATTTCATCATTGAATACCATGAATGGATCTCCACTTGTGAGTATTGTTATCATAGGGGTAGTGATAAGACTCATTTTCATCTCCTTGAGTCTCTCTTCAAATTAATAACTCTAATAAAACATTAAACCCTTCCATTCTATGTTGGATATAGGGTTTGATCACTATGAGTAATTTCTAACAAATCAATGATGATACCAAGCTAACCCATGTAAACTAAAAATATCTATCATGGATATTGGCCTTTTCTATCCTTCACTTGCTACTATTTTTGTATGGTACATATATATCCCATTGTTTTTATGTTATTTTCCAATAATGATACTTCCTTCAACTAGAAATCAAATTTTTTGTACTTTCCATAAATATTCTCATTTCGCAAGGTTTCTATCACAGTGATCAGATGCTTCTCATTATCTTCTTTGGTTTTGGAGTATATTTTAATATAATCTATAAAGACTGCGAAAAATATTCCATGGTAATATCTAGAGACACTATTCATAAAGTTCATAAATATTGGTGGAGCATTAGTGAGACTCTATGGCATTACTATGAACTCATAGTGCCAGTACCTCATATGAAAAGTAGTCTTGGGAATATCATCCTTCTTCACCCTAACATGGTATTATCCTGATCGTAGATCCACCTTGGAGAAGTATTTTTTGTCCATGTATCAAATCGAACAAGTCATCAATCAATGTCAAATGATACTTTTTATTTATCGTTATCTTTTAGATCTCATGATAGTCAATGAAAAAGAGCATTGACTCGTCCATCTTGTTGATGAGGAAGACGGGTGCACCCTATGGTGATGTACTTGGGCGTACGAACCCTTAATCCATATTCTCATATAGTTGTTTCTTTAGCTCCTTAATTTCCAAAATAGCCCTTCTATACGGATTCTTGGATAATGGAAACACTTTTGGTGAAAATTCAATTGAAAATTCAACCTCTCGGCTATGAGGAAAACTAAGAAATTCTTCAGGAAACACATCAGCATATTCCATCACAATTGGCATGTCTTCAAGGATTTTTTTCCTTAGACTCAATATTTTGAGTAGGATATGCTTTATTTTAGGGAAATAATAACCATTCTTGAGATCTTGGTTCTATATAAGAAAAATCCCCCTCATTTAACCTGTATATAATTGAAGGATGATTCTCAATAGGGAGACTGAGTTCCTTATCATGTAAATTTATGTCAGTTCTATAAAGGGAAATCCAATCATTTTCTGGAATGTGATCAAAATCCACAAAAGGCAGCCGAATATTATTTTCAAGAAGAACATTGTCATAGACTTCAACATGTGATACATAATCATAGATGTTTTCCCTGTTGATATAAAATCATTTCAGTTGGTGACTCAACATTCTTCTGAAACATAGAATATATGCTAGTTGGACATGAATTTAAATAAAAATAAATAAACAATTATTGAGTCCAGGTTACATGTATTTCAATCATCATGATCCATATTAGCATATGACATTCCTTGTTCCCTTGTTCAGGGATATTGTTGATGCTGCTCATGCTTCTAAACCCATGGAATATAGTATTTCCTTGGATAATGCCCAAATTCTCTACACTTATGATATAGAACATTATATAGTACATTAGATTGAACATCATTTATATCCATCGTATTGTCTATTTTTTCATGGAAATTTGACACTTTATGCCATGCCTTTCCACACTTAAAACATATCCTAGTCCCATTATGAAATTTACCTTGGTCGCTCTTTCCAATGTTTTTTACAAATGATTTTGGTTCTTCATTCCCTTATCACCTTTAGCTGATGAAAATCCTTAGGAAAATATCTTCCTCTTAATTGATGGAATTTTTAATTCAAAAAAAGTTCCAGTTATTAATTATTATTCTTGATATCTAGTTTGGAATAATCAGAATATGACCAACTTAATCCCCCATATAATTGGGCACCTCATTTGGGTATTCACCACATTACCATTCACATTTATTTTTTAATTAATTCCACCTATTTACACCCATTATCTAGAATAAAAGAAAATTTTATGATGAGTATTTTTTAAAACTACTAAACACATAAAGGGGAATACAATGAAATTAATGGATTTACTTATTAATGTCATTTATTTTATATCTTATGAATTTAGAGGCATTAATATATGTTTTCCATGATATATTTCCTAAAATATATTATTATGGGAAATTTTTTTAACCCATTATTAATGTTCCATAATTATATTATTAATTTAAAAAAGCATATCCTATGGAATTGTCAAACTAAGTTCATATAAAATCTTGTTTTTGTGTACAAGGTTACACTAATTTAGGCCTTTGACGCCATGTTGGAGTTGTTACACATAGGTATATATGTGCTAGAGCCATTTCCACTTTTAGTATCTAGATAGGGATATATATTATTGATAAACAACTTAATGTATAATTTTCCAAATTTAAGGATGATTTCTTATACTTATTATTATCTGTAAGGCTTTCACTAGATTTCCTTAATCCTAATCCAAAAAATAAATAAACATTCCATATGATATAATCTAGAAAAACATTGTTCATTGTTTTAAATTAATACATGATTTATTACATTAAAGTGAACATAATACAACCTAAAAGATCAAGAATTATAGTGTCTTTGGGAATTAGTTACATAGAATATCATCCTGAACAAGGGATACAGAAATAATACTAAAAACATCCTAAACATGCTTTTGAAGATCCCAGGATTTTAAAACTACATGGGATAACTTAGGGAAATACATAATAAATGAGTTATCTATAAAACCCACTAGGGGAATAAACATGGAATAAGTTGAAGAGAATAATACATGTTAGACAGTAGGCATATCAATGGGTCATAAAAGTAACATGAATAATAAGTCATGATATAGCATGATAATCATAACATGGGAAATGTGGCTAAAAATTAAAACATTGCACAATAAACATAGGTCAAGGATAAACCACCATGACATCAAGGTAGAAAAGGTCCCATAAAGGAATCAAGTCACTCCATGTACCAACATAACATAACCTGAGACTAAACATTACCCAATTCATTGGAGCGCTATATAATTTCTAGCACACCTGTCACATTAATTTCATTATCATGCTTAAGTTTGCCACGTGAAACATAAAACATGGATTAATTCATAATCATAATTTATTCCAAATAATTTAATGTGGAATAAATCTATGTAAGTCCCTGATAAAATGTTTTATCTACATAAATGTGAAAAATATTGATAGAAAATGGATATGGTACACAATTGTTTTGGCATGGAAAATCGCGGTGTAATTTCCGCCCCATAATGGTGTTATTTAGAGATTCATAAAAAATGGGATGATGAGAGGGAATAGGGTTTATAATCACATAGATATAAAATGGAAATTAATATAGACATAGAAAAAACTAATCCCAGCATTAGATGTTTTCAATAGAAGGTATGAGTTAATGAAGAAACATGAATAAAAAATAATCCAAGCTATATTTTGGCATGGTAACAAGTGTACATTAAGGATCATGGGATGCTTAATGAGAGTTAGGGGGTATCAACATTTATAAATTAAATTTAAAGTAATTGTAATATATAATAGCATATCCCAACATAATGAAATGTAATGAGGAGAAATAACATCAATTATGTGCTTGAATGTAAATGAGAAGAGAGAAATCCCTTCCGGAATGTTAGCATAGTAACGGCTCAGGTAAGGGTAAAAATGAGAGTGGATAAATGACCTATAATTTATATAAAATCAATTTGATAGTATTGGAACGATTATAAATATATTAAAATATAAAAAATTTAAATTATGAAGGCTAATTTCAATTAATGTGAATGAATTGAAAGGAAGAGAGGAGGGTGAGGATCCCTTACTTGAGTGTGAGACTCTGATTGCATGGGATGGGCTTCTATAGAGATCAGGGCACCCTTTGAGGACTCTATAGAGTAGGTGGAGGAGTGTATATGTGGTCCAAGGAGTTTGAGTGAATATAAATGGGAACTTGGGAGGGTTTATATAAGAAATGGTGGAGGGATTTCTTTATTATTTTGGTTTTGGACTCCATATAATAAAATACAAAAACCAAAAAACCATACCATGGTTCATTCCCTTGAAATATACTAAATGGGAGTTATTTATATTATTTAATATGGCCAAGTGCCTAACTTTTTAAAATAATTCCCTTTCTTATGTGGAGGTGAGTCACACTCTTAATGAAATCAGTTGAAACCCAGAAAATATATTATAGGTTTTGGAGGATTCATAACGAAATTAAGAAAAAAATTTATTAAGACTAAAATCACAATTATTTAAATGGAAAAAATTTATTCATCCATTTATACCATTTATAATAATTTTCAAATCATATTTTTATCATTATGATGTCATATAACACAAAGTATGTTTATACGATATTAAATTTTTATCTGAAAATTCAACTCTCTCCGAAAATTTTGAAAAATAAAATATTTGATAATTTAGAAGATATGATTCCAAATATAATATTCATTTTATCTAAATAATTTTCTAAATATGAGAATTTTATTTTTTAAAATAAAATCCGCATTTATTAATAAATGATGGGTTTTCTGACAACAACAATTTTCAAACCCTTATAAAAATTACAATTGACTTCATAAAAATTAAATGATAATCTATATTTGATAAAAATTATTTAATGATATTAAAATATTATGTATTTCAAAAATCCATTAATTATTAAATTAAATATTTTAATTTTAATATAAACAAAAAATTGAATTTTTTATTTACTATATAAAAATAAAAAAAATTTAAAAAGTAACAATAATAGGATGAAAATATATTCATCATTCTATAAAACATAGTGTACATTTTTGTATTTTTAGGATTCGGATACATATCCCTTTAATACACCATTAAATTATAAAATTGAATGGTGTGTGATATGGAGACACTCATGGGGTGGTTCTACAAACATGGTATGGGTCGTGATCTTAGTGAGCATGAACATCTCCCATAAACGGTCTCACTCGTTCTTAAGTTATTGGATATTAGTAAGGGCTTAGCCAAGGGTAAATCCAAGGTATACGATATCCCTCATAATTTATAACAAATGGGAATCATATGGCACGATCTTACAGGTTGAGGCCATCACATCCTTTTTCTATTACAATTGGACATTTTTAACCCTATAATTGTATTAATAATGTGATCTATATTCAATAATTATATGTTCAATAGTAAATATGCTTAACAGTATTTTAAATCAAATTGGATATAATAGTAAAAGAATTTTTGCATCTGTTTTATATAACAATAACACATAATAATACATTTAATTAATCCACAAGGGGAATTTTATTTTTAATAGTTTGGGTATTTAAACCACCATAATCACCACATCAATAATAGAAAAAAACAAAATAATTTGAAAAAATCATCATAGAAACATTGTAAAAATTAAAATAATAATAATTTCCATAAATTATTTCTTATATTACATAACCATATTGAATTTATTTATACAATTTTAATGTGGTCCAACACACCAATATCAATATAAAAAATAATAAAAATTTTCTCAAGAATCGTTCCACAACGAAAACAATCAACAATTGGAAATAGTAATAAAAAATATGTAAATCATGATTAATGATATCACCACTCATTTAATTTCTTTAAATATATTCAGTAATTATATTCTTAATCTAATTTTTACTCCAAATCCAATTACAACAAAAGAATTGATTTTCATAATTACACCATAAATAAATAATAGATATTTTGAATCTCGTACCTCAAAAAAAGATTTAATGAACAAAACACATGATCAAGGATGAATGAATGATGAAATAGAACTAAACTCATAATGATTCACCATAGTATATATTAAAATTTGACACGCCCCCTCAAAACCTTAACCAAACATTGACCAAACTAAATATAACACATTTCTATATCCCTTTAAGGGGATATAATGATAATGAATAGAGTAAATGGGGGAAAATATAAAAATGGGCCAAAAGGGATTGATCTCATGAAACAAAAGGATAAAATTCAGAAAAAATATGAGAAAATATTGTGAAAGAAAAATCATAGGGAACCAAGTGTTTGAAGAATGTTAGAGAAGTTGAAGATAACTTGACTATATATGAAAAAATTATTTTAGAAATATTGAAAAATAATATCATATTGTGATGGGGGTCATCATGGCACATCAAGGATCCAACATGAGGATAATGATGTGATATCACTTATTCTTGGTTGTCAAAACCATTTCAAAATAAATATAAACATGGAATATCACAACATAGGGGGATTAAAATGCAAAAATTCTTAATTTACTAGGAATCATGATGAAAACCATGGCCTTCTCCCTCTAACCCGGTCACCCCTCGATAAAAATACACAATGCGAAACTCATCACCATGGCACAAATCATTCTTGTAAGATTAAACTAAACCAATTTAAGATTAAATAGAATAAAAATGATTATTTTTACACCATAACATAGTACACTACACCAAGATTGGATTCTGATCCTTAAATCTAGAGAAAAAATAATAATCATGGAACAAGACTCAACTCATAACTCATATAACCATGCCCTAATGCAGTCCATCTTGATATTGTCAAGATAACACTATCACTACAACTCCATTGGTTAATAATCCATAGCACAACATTACACTTCATAGTGATATCTTATCTTAGAACAAAACTATTATCTAAAATTTAATCTTTATTACACAAACATATTTTTAGCTTCCTCCAAACACCCTCAAAATCCCAAATCCAAAAATTTGAGGACAATATTAAATTCAAGACTCTGCATTAGATACCTGTCAAATGATTTTTTTAGAATTAAAAAAAACACAATAAAAGGTCAAAATAAACATGAAACTCAATATCCTACTAGATACCCCCAAAATATGAATCTCTATATCCCAAAAAGTATAACCAAAATACAAAATATAGGAGAAATACATTAAGTATATATGTACAAGAAAAGTATCTCAATGTCATAACAAAAAAAATATTCACAATAACCTAGATTACTCTGAAATAATCAATGAATAATTCTCCCACATACATTCCTCCATTCCACTTTGACTCTTAATAAAAATATTAATGGAATCACACACTTGTGATAAAAAATCATAGTGATCAAGAATCCCAACAACTATCTCAAAAAATGTCACATATTCCTTCTAAATATCACCAATCAATAACATAAGAACCATTATGAAGATACATATGAATCAATAAGAAATTTAAGACTTAATGAAAATAATCTATCTATGGGGGAAGATATAACTATTATAAAAATCCAACGATAGACTCCAATACATTAAAAGTTTTAATGAACCTAGGAGATAGCTTACTACCTTTATTAAACCTCTATTTCTAATTAAGAGGAGAAACATACAGAAACACATGATCACTAAACCCAAACTCTAAAGGTATCCTTCTCTAATTATTATAAATCTTCTCATAATCATGTTAATCCTTCATACCTATGTAAATAACTTGAACTATATCGAAAATTCTCTATACAAAATTATGTATTGAAATCACTGTCTCTAAACACGTATCCTATCATAATAGATATTCACAAGGCCACCCATACATTTCTATGAATAAAGATACACAATAGGATGAGTAATAGTAATCATTATCCACAAACTAAATCAAGGGTAATTACTTCGTCCATGAATAATTGAAATGTATAACACATGTGTGAAACATTTCCATCGGTGTCTATATCATTCACTTCGTTTGACCATCTGTCTGACAATGAAAAAAAATCTTAAACATAGTCTAGAGACAAAAGAACATTCCAGAACTCCAAAACTCTATAGGAAAATTGTGGATCATCTTTTCTGATAATCATCCTCTGAAACCCGTGAATCCACGTTGTTTTTTATATATACTAACTTCACATAGAATCCATGAAACTCGCCTCCGCGTACATTAGGAAATGATCCAACTTCATCATCTAGTATACTATCAGCTACATTGAATCACATCCGCCCAAGGATCAAGGAAAAAACAATTTTATATATATAGTTTTCATCACAATATTAGTGATGAAATATAATAACTGTAAGACTTTCTAGAACATGATTTCCATTTTTCACCTACTAACACACCTGACATCGAGAAACAACGCCAGTCAACAACTACTTTTCCCCTGGATAATAGAACTAACTCCTCAGGGAATGGAACAACCAGTAAATACCAATATATAAAACTATGGGTAATCTATGGAACTCATTGAGAACCACCCTATTCACTTTAAGTGGAAAATGTAGATTCCTCTAAAAAACACTAATTATTTTCCATCCTACCACAATCCCTAATGAGTATCATCATCGATAATTTGGTATATCCAATCATCCACCTCAGGATCACCCATATAACATGCATAAACCTACATTAAAAATGATGACTACACTATCATCAAAAACAATAATTCTCTACCATTAAATTATTCCATATTAAGATACAACATTGAATTATCCTCCATCATTATCCATAAATCTCCAAACTCATGAAATATGCTTCCATAAATCTGTATACTCATTGTATCAAAAAAAAATTCTCCCTCTCTTGGGTATTGGATTCAACAAAATAATAATCCTATAAAAAATCCATCTACCATCACTATATCAAATTAAATTTTCAATTATATAAGGTATTAAAATATCTATTATGATTTATAAATCTTATAAAGATGTAACCAATGACGTAAATCTAAAACAACATCATATAAAACCCTACTACAACCGAATTATTAATATAGGTGGCATAAATAAACTCATGAGGACCTAATTTAAAAGATATATAGGATATATCTTCTCTATTATACATCAAGAGACAACCCAAACTAAGATGATAAGCATCACAAAAACTCTCAAATATGATTACCCATTCAGGTAAATAGGGGAAAAGGGTAACCTTCTCTTTAGGAACTCAAATATAACCTAGAACGTATTTTTCCATATAAATTACAAATACATCCTAGTCAAAATAATAAGGTGGAATAAAATGAAAGAGAAATCAATAAAAAATACCACTAATAAAATATAGTATAAAAACAATTATGAACCACTAAAACACTCTTGTAGGAAACTAAAAAAACAATGGATTCAACCACCAAGGGATCCAAAAATTATACCTACTAAGAAAAATCATGCCAATTAAAATGCACCTCTCATTTCCAAAACATTATTTTTACATCATTATATCCAAATGGAGATTCAAGATATCATCTAAAATATTCCTCAAATGATTAACATGATCATACTATAACCTATAATACAAGAGAATATTTTTAATGACCACTAACACAAACTGGTCTAGGAAATATCAAAACACTATATTCATCAAGCCCATGAAAATAGATGGGATGTTCATGAAATAAAATGGTATAAACATGAACTTAAGGGTTCAATAATGACACCTTAATGTGTTCATATTTATATATTTCTCCTTTACCCACATCTAATGTTATCCAAACCTTTGATAAAAATTTTAGAATAAACTAGCTCCCTTTATGTAATATAACATATCATCAATCCTTATGAGGGTATATAAGTGTGTAATCATCACCTTGGTTAAACAATTAATAGTCTATACATAACCTCATACTAACATCTACCGTATTTATAAAAATTAGTAAATCTCCCAAAACTGATACACCTAATTGGATAAACCCTTAAACAAAAAAATTATTGATCTCAATCAAAAACTCACACAACTCTAAAGACACCATCGATTAAGGTGACATCGAGATTAGTGAAACACTAAGATAAAACTATATCATTAACATAATATAACTCCAATTATGTAGCTTCAAAAACAATTTAGAAAAAACACTAGAGAACTTCACAACTGAAGGAAGAACTATTGCATAAAGTAAACAATAATAGTACATGTTGTCTTCGTATATCAAACATGCAATCCATTTAATGATCCTTCTGACTAAATAACACTCTATATTTTCCTTTCAAATCAACAAAAATAATCCTACTCATAATGTAAAAAAAGAACATAATTTATATAATAAAACAAATATATTCCAAGAATTAAACCATATGGGTTTTTTATAACAAGAATAAATCCCCAAATGATTGATGTTACACTATTGTCATCTCACATCACTAACACACAATAAGAAAACTAGATTGACTAACAACTGATGTAGTAAACAAAAAGGTAATTATAAATATCCCACATTATTTTATAATTCTCAGACTAAGGTAGGAACTGTGGAGGAGTTTGAAGCTCTAAAATCAAAATTAATCATTATCCAAGATGGAAGAGAAACATATGGTAATTCAGATGATCACTAGAACCCATAGATCTAGAAAATTCAGGTCATACATATAACCATGATCTACTAACCTACCTCACTTCCCTTGATGGTATCACCTATAATGAAATTCTCATCCATATCCCTCAATGTTTATAGAGTCCTAAGAAGTATATTCTCTTGAGAAATTGAAAGAATGGACTTAAGGTTGACTTCTTTTTGGTCAAAACCTCAGCTTCCCAAGAAATTAATATTCTCTATCTAAATACCTACTATAATTACACTAGTTTTTCTAGATTAGTCATGTAAAATCATATAAGCATATATGTGTATTTTTAATCAAATTGTTTTCATTTTTTGGGTGTCTCGGGACCCCATTATTAGTATATTTTAATTTATTTTCCCAAATTTTATTACTATTTATGGTTTCCCCATTTCATAGGTCCTTATATGAGAAATTAGAGCCAATAGCTGATTATAAGATATGGGGTTCAACCTATGAATTGCCAAATATAGGTCTACATTATATGTTATATGTTAGTTAACCATTGGTGGGTTTGTTTAATAAAATAAATTATTTATTTATTTATTTTATTTCAATGACCACACTTCACACTCCTTATGTAAATAACCTATTATGTTGAATATATAAGGTTATATGAACCACCTTAGGAGATATTGGAGAGGAGGATGGATTTTTTCTTTTTTAGAGGATCATGATCTATGATCAGTGTTGATCAAATCAAGGTGAATCCCGAGGTAGGTAGGGAAAATAGTGGATCTCCTTCCTTGCTGATGAAATCACTCTTCACCAAATATCAATGCTTAATCGAGGTAGGTCACATTATATTCAGTATACACTATATTTGATTATTGATCATGGATTAAAAAATATTATTTATATTGATCTAAAATCAAAAAACCTTCTCGGGATACCATTTTATAAATTGAATCATTTAAATTGGTTTGTATTTGTATATATGATATTTCCCTTAACCCCACACAATATGATCGTTGGATAAGATTTCAATGGCCAATGATATGCACCACATTTTTTTATGTTCATTTTCAAATCCATTCTTTTCATTATTTATCTTTGGCTCATAGGGATATAGTTTGACATTGTCGTGGTGTGTTTGACTGTGATCAAACCCCCAGATTCTTGGTGGTTGTGTGAATAATGAACAGATCGATGGTATGGGTATGGATTGAGTTGTGTTGTGGAATAAGGGTTATTTATTTAGATATTTTATATTTGGGGAAATGGTGGAAATTTAATGGGATCCTACACAGTCAATTAAACTTCCAATTTTCATCCATTGAAGGCAGAGAATCATCTGTTGATAATTGTTTTGAAGATTTCTGAAGATTTTAGTGGTCAATCAGGTAAAAATAGTTACACAAATAGTGGATCTTAGATCTATAAGATGAAACATGGTTTATATGTAAAAATAAACCACACATCAGGTATCCTAGAAAAACACGTGTTTTTTAGCCCCTTGTATTTGGCGGCTAGGGTGTCGGGGAAGAAAATAATTTTCCATGTAGAATGAAATGGAATACCTACTACTATATTTTGACATATAATGGGATGATTTTTTAGTGTGTTACATATTTAGTCAATGCATGACTGATAGTAGTGATCTAGTGGCATCATCAAAGTGATGCTAAGTTTGGTAATTCCCCAATCATAACAGGGTGTGGGTCCCATGCTCTTTACTTACGTATTGTGGTACCCCCTTGAACCAAGGAATATATACTCTATCTACTGATTGGTACCTATAGAGTCCAATTCTTTTCATAAATATATATTACATCTTAGAATATGAATGTTCATCATATAAAATAATGATCCACTCCATAAATGTTTAGGTTTAGTTCCATTGAAAAAATAGACACATAAAAAACGGGCCCATAAGTTAGTTTCATCATATCCCACTATGTTCATCATAAATATAGCCCTTTTGTGGCATATCATACATTATATATTCATTAATAACATGGGAAAATAAAATATATCTACCTGTAATTTAATAAATAAAATTCACTTTGAGTCAGAATTAAATGTATTATTACGTTTTATGGTTATAGAAAACTAATGAACTTATTTAGTTATATTATAACCTATCATATTTAATATTTCATTAAGAAACATGACCATTTTATAATATAGATATTGAATAATGATAATATGATTTGTATAAATATAGGGTTTTAAAAAATCCAATTGATAGATACAAAGGAAGTGAGGACCTCACCTCGTATGATTTTACCAAATGAATCTCATTTATTGGATCTCGTAAGGGAGATAACATCACTATTATTATCCCTTTACCAAGCCCAATCTTAGATCCAATAACATAATCATGATAGAAACCTTTTATAGAGTAATTTCAAGCTAATCGATATCATGGACCAAACCATGTATGTTGAACCACCCCATGAAAGTCTCACTATCGTGCACCTTACTGTTAGGGAGTTTCCTAGTGTAATAAAGGGATATATATCAAGACCCTAATAATTGTATTTATTGTATTTTATATAATAATGAATATATTTTCAACTTATTATTATTAATTTATAAATGATTTTCATTTTGATATAATAAAATTGAAATTGTATTTTAGGGTAATATTCATTATCAATTAAGGCATTTATTTTGATGAATTAATGGATTTTTAAAATAAATAAAATTTTAATAAAATAATAGAATTAATTTTTTTTATTAAATATAAATAATAATATAATTTGTATGAAGTAAAATTTAAATTTTATAAAGGTTCGAAAACGTTTATTTTCAAAAAAAACAAAATATTTCTTAATAAATGTCGATTATTATTTTAAAAGTGAAAATTATCATATATATAAAATTATTTAGATAAAATTAATATTATATTTGGAATCATAATGTTGAAATTATACAGTGGTTAATTTTTCATAATTTCTCGAGATAAGAAAAATTTTTGTGTACAAAATTAAATTCGATATAAATAAGATGTGTATTATGACATCATAATGACCATAGAATTATGTAATAAATACTATCAATGGTATCCATGGCCAAATAAAAGTTTACCCTTTATAATAATAATATTTTATTTTTATTTTGTTAATTTTATAAATCCTTTACTAATCCTCCAAAACCTATAATATAATTTAATGTTTTAAAAGCATTTATTTAAGGACATGAATCACTTTCACATGATAAAGGATATTATTTTAATAATTTGGGAGCTTGGAATTATAAAATAATTAAAACCACCCTTATTTTTTTCAGGACCCATTGGAAAAAACCATAGTAAGGATGGTGGTTTTTATATTTTATTATATAGAGTAAAAACCTAATTTTGAGAAATAATAAACATGTCTCCACTCATTTCCTAAATAAACCCACTTAGGCTCCCTTATCTCTTCACTTAAAAAACCTCAGATCACATCATTACTCTAACTTTCCCTCTATATATTCCCCCTAAGTTTCCCCCAATCTCTTAAGAATCTACTCAAAATCATTTGGAATCACCCTCTCAAGGTAAGGTATCATCTTCTTCTCCTCTTTATTCAATTATCTTTGTTATTGTATATCTTTTTACAACGTTTCCAAATGATGGGATATGTTCTTTAATATCCCACTTATTATAGATTTTATTTCAAAATGATGAGATTCGGCTTTCACTCTCATCAAACCCTCCCCTGAATCTTCATATACCCCCATTAAGCTACCAAAATTTCACCATGATTTTCCAAGACAAAAGAATTTTGTAGTGAATACCCATACCCAGTTCTTATTATGGATATTCAATTTTATAAACTTATAATTTTTTTATTATGGACGTGAATTTATTTATTACAAATTTATTTTTGGGAAATAATATTTTATAATATTTTATTCTTTTGTCTATGTTCTATGTGGCACAGTTATGCATGAGAATGAAATGAAAGTGAAAAATATTCATAGAATTATATTGAGCTCTAATAAATTGGGTTATATTATAGTCTCGTGAGATGTCATTAAAGGAATTGGGGAGTGAAAGTTTTATAATGGAAAATTCTATATCATGATACCTTTTAATATATCCTAATATGATGTTCATGATGAAATATTTTATGTTTTCCCACATTTCCCATGTTTCCTTTATGCTATCATGGTATATCGTTCCTCATTGTTCATGATTATGATTATCACCCTTTTATGTCTCATTTATATTCTTGTTTTCTAATTTAATGCTTTCTTAATATTATTCCATTTTTATTCCATTACTTTTATTTATTGATCACCCCTTTCATATGTATGTCCCCAGGTTATCCCATGCAGTTTTAAGTACGATGCAATAATATGAGAATGTCCAGGTAGTTTTCAATAATGTTATTTTATCCCATGTTTTAAGTTGTTATGTAATGTTATTAATTCCCAAGTACACTATACTTATTGATAATCCATGTTTTATTGTGTTTAATCCAATGTAATAAATCGTGAATAATTTATAATTAAAAAAGGGTTGTTATAGTTGGTATCAAAGGAAGGTTTAGTTATTTTTTGGGATTAGGATTAAAAAAATCTAGATATATCTTTAGGTATAAAATTATTTATAAGAAAACATAACTAAATTTTTTTGAAGTATATATTTAGTGTTTCAACAAGAAAATTCAACCATTATTTGATACTATATATAGATGTGGCTCTTGAAAAGATGTACATAGTGGTAAAACCATAAAAAACCGTGTTGAGATAGAGTCGACCAGGAACTGTTTCATGATAATGGGCATTACTGCACACCTAGTTTGAAACTTCTAGGATATATAATTTTTAAATTAACAATATCATTAAAAACCATGCTTAAGGGAACAAAAAATTTCCATAAGTGTATATGTTCGAAAATAGACCATGGATAACATTGATTGAAGCTAATAAATTCATAAGTTGGGTAATACACATTAATTATTAGTTATCACTTTAATGTCATTCAATTCACATTTATGCATTTAATAGTTTAAAATACTCCTAATAATTTTCCCTTTATTCTAGAAAATTGCAAGAAATATGAGGAACTGAGTAAAAAACCAATGTAAAGAAAAATATGATGACCACCTAAATGAGGTTCCCAACCTGATGGAAGTAGGAATCGTGGAACTTATAATTATAATCTCTCAGATGACTCAAGTTCTAATTATAAACCTAAATAATGAAGAATTCTCAAATCCACCTAATAAATAACAAGTTGTAATTGTTACCATATGAATAAAAGGCCCAAAACGTTTAAAGGATCATCTAATCCCTTAATCATGGAATTATGGATCGAATCCATTGAGAATATCTTCTCTAACATTCAATGTTTGGGGAAATAGAATTTTATAATTTTTATTAATCATATATAAATATAATTGGATAAGTTGTGGATATTGATGAAGAATATGAATCCATAAGAATAGATTAAATTTATGGTATGGAAGGAATTTGGAAAATGTTTTTCAAAAAAAATTCTTTATAGCTTTCAACATAAATTGACAAGGTATTTCCTAGAACTCAAGCTATAATATGAAAAATATATCAGGTAATATGAAGAAAACTTCACAATAAGTTCATGATACACCACCATCTTTGTTGTCGCCCCCAAATTCATGGTTGAGTGCTTCTTTGGTGGCTTAAAACCGAGCCTAAAAAAATTCATGGTGATTTGAGACTTTGATACCTATAAAGAAAGTTTTTGATTTTCCATCAAATTAGAAATATATATTGGTAAATTTCAACTGAATCTTTTGGATAAGAAGTGGAAAGTGGATTTTAATTTTGGATTTCTCATGAAGAAAGGAAATTGTTCTATGAAACTTCAATGTCCCACTTGTCAAAAGTGTAGAAATATGTACTCTAAAATATTCTTAATGAGTGAGATGAAATGATTTAGGTACAGGAAGGAAGGACACCAAGCAAGAGAATGTAGATTGAATAATCCCACTAATTCAATGGGGTAAAGGAATGATCAAATCAACCTCAATGCATTATTTAATATTTCTACTGTAATGAATAAGGGAAATTTACAAACCATTCTCTAATCTATGGGTTTTTAGAGACAATCAACAACCTCCAAGGCTAATAGTGTGAGATTATTCCATCACAACCACTATTGTGGATCATGAAAATGATGTGGTGATATGTATGTTAATTATTCATTCATGAATAGTGAATTTACTTTTTTATTCTTGTTCTAAACTTTCCTTAAAATCAAAAAAAGTTTAGTATAACTATTCAAACACCATCACAAATCATGGAAGTATAGTTTTCATTGAAAATATAAAATGGGGAAATTATTGCATCTCAAACATATAACTCCTCCCCTATCAAATTTTTTGGACTTAATTTCCTAATGATCCTTGTGATAATACCTTTTTTTTTGGAATTTGGTGCAATTATATGTATGGATTGGCTTTCATTGTATAGAGTAAAAATAAATTTCCATGTGAAGGAAATCACTCTCCATATCGAAAATATAACCCCAATTCTATAAAGGTAAAAGGATGAGGAAAAATCTTATTTATCACCAATATATCAAGCAAGGATATTATTTCTCTATTAGAATGTGTATGTTGTTCAAAGGATTTATTATAAGGAAAATATTATCCTTGAAGAGATGCCCATTGTGAGGGAATACGCCGATGTGTTTCTTAAAGAATTTTCCAGTCTTCCTTCTATCAAAGTGGTCAAATTTTTAATCAAGATTAGACCTGGGATTTTACTATTATCCATGACTCTATATAGAAGGGCTATTGTGGAACATGAGAAGTTTAAGAGAAAACTATAGGATAATTTGGAAAAAGGGTTCATATGCCCATGTGCATCACCTTAGGGTGTGATAGTAATCTTCATTAAGAAGAAAAATGGTTTAATGTTCCTTTGAATTTATTATCATGATCTAAAAAATATCATGATAAATAACATGTTTCCTCTACCACAGATTGATGAATTATTTGATCAGCTATGTAGAGACCAATACTTATCCAAACTGAATCTTCGGTCTTCATATTATCAAGTATGGATGAAGGAGGAGGATATCCCATATATCACTTTCTTCATATAAAAGGTACGATTATTATGAGTTCATATTATTCTATTCATACTACTAATTAACCTATAATATTCTGGGACCAGATGAATAGAGTATTTATATATTTCCTTGAAAAAAATTTGGTAGTATTTATAGATGATACTGTAATATACTCCAAAACTAATGAGGAGCTTAAGGAGCATATGAGAACTATGATAAAGACATCATAAAAGGTAGAGATTTATAAAAAGTTGAGAAAATGTGATTTCTGGTTGAAGGAAGTCTCATTATTGGGGCATATTATAACAAGTAATGGGATATCTATGGACTTTTCAAAGATAGAATCAATTGAAAGATGACTTAAAATGACATTTTTTAAAGAAATATGCAGTTTTCTTTTGGTTATCTATTAACTATCATCAATTTGGGAGAAATTTATCATAATTTTCAAACCCTCTAACAGAGATAACTCATAATGGAGTAATGCTTGATTGGGACAATGAATGTGAATATATATTTAAGGAGTTCAAAAAGAGTCTTATCACTACACATGTACTTACACTACCCAAAAGTATATAAATTCTAGTGGTATACAAATATGCTTTAAATAAGGGATTAGGTTGTGTGTTAATGCAAAATGATAAAATTCATTGCATATGCGTCGTGGAAATTGAAGGTTCATGAATAGAACTACCCAACTTGTGATCTAGAGTTGGTTATAGTGATCATCAAATTAGAAATATAGAATATTTATCTTCTTGTGGAGAGTTGAAAAATATATAGATATCATAAGATACTCAAGTATATATTCACACAAAAAGAGTTTAATATGCGTTGTTGAAGATTTTTAAAGATGATTAAGGATTATTACGACTCAATACACAAAAATTGTTTAAAAAAATAAAGTGGAAGATTCTATAAGTAGAAATGATCCAAAAAATTTATCATTGATGATAATTGAGAGGGATTTGATATTATTAGAATTTAATAAAATGTACATAAGAATCAAAAAGTATAGAACATCATAAATCTATTCAAAAATTATGGCTCAATTGTCCCTTCTAGAGAGGATAACGAATTCTCAAAGGGATGATGTGGAAATATAGAGGAAAGTGGAAGGGGTAGTAAAATGGGAATCCTTAGAGTTAAATGTTAATAAATATGGTTTTGTGATATTTGGTTCATAACAATATGTACCATCAAATCGTGAGTTAAAGAATGAGATGTTAGATGATTCACATAGATCAACTTTCTCCATCCATCTAGGAAGCACAAGGATGTGTTGAGATCTGTGAGAGAACTATTTGTGGTAATATATGAACTGGAGATCACAGAATATACATAAATATGTCTATTCTGTCAGGAAGTAAATGTTTAAAGAAAAAAATATAAGGGGGTGATGCAATCATTACACATACCATCATAAAAATTGGAAAACATAACTATGGATATTGTCACTGGTATTCCAAATACATCAATAGGAAATAATTCAATATGGGTTGGGGTTATACTTCATCTTAATTTTAGAGGACTTTTTACTTGATCAACTTGTAAGGATATACATTAGAGAAGTCGTAGGGCTTCATAGAACACCAATATAGATTGTATCTGATCGATATCTTAGATTTACCTTTTAGTTCTAGGGGAATCTTTAACATGCTCTAAATACGAAATTTAATATAACTATGGATTATAAACTTCAAACTGATGTCCAACTTAAGTAGGGTATCAATTAATTTGAGGAAATATTGAGAAAATCCTCGATTAACTTCAAAGGATTATGGGATCAATATCTTCACTAGGTCTAGCTCTCATACAATAATAGTTTCCACTCAAGAATCCAAATGGATCCATATAAAGCCTATTATGGGAAGATATGAAAAACACCTATGTGTTGTGATGAAGGTGGGTAATTCAAAATACTAGGTCTATAATTGGTCAAGTAAATAATGGAAAAGTTCAAGACCATTTAGTATCCCATCAATTCTTCTCATAGTTGAAAAAATAGTTAAGATGACAATCATCGATGAGACCTACAGTTTCAAGTTGGTGAAAAGTTATTCCAAGGTATATATTTATAGAATAAATTCATGAGATTTATGAAGAAGGGAAATATTATTATATGATACAATGGACCCTTTGATATCCTTGATCGTATTGGTGTGGTGGCCTATCGATTAGAACTCCAACCTGACCTATCCCAAGTACATAATGTTTTCCACATATCACTCTTGAGGAATTTCATACCTGAACCCACACATGTACTCAATAAGAAGGTGGTACCATTTTATAATGATATTTCTAATGAGTATCAACCAGTGAATATTTTATATTATAGAGACAAAGTTATACAAAATAAAAAATTCACCTCGTTAAAGTATTGGGGAGAAACCAAAAGTTTAATGAAGTTATTTGGGAACCAGATGAGATGAAGAAACATCGTTTCCCACATCTATTTTAGTGTGTGAAATGAAAATTTGGAGGCAAAAATTTCTGAAGTGGGGAATATTTTATCACCTGAACATTTATAAATAATACTCCATTTGTGGTTGAATTAAATTTTTTACTATGTGTTTTGGTTATAGAAAAGACATAAACTTATTTGGTTTTGTTATGTCCAATAATATTTAACATACCATTAATAATCCTTACAATTGATAATATATCCATTGAACAGAGATCATATTATTAGTATAAATATAGTTTTTTAATAAATCTAATTGATATGAACAAAGGAAGTGATGGCCTCAACTAGTAGGATTGTACCCTATGAGGTCTATTTATCAGACCTTCTTAGGGAGGTATCATCACATGTATTTTCCCTTTTATGATCCCAAGATAATATACAACGTCTTAAGTATTAGAGATACTATTCATAAGAGAATTTTAAACTCATCGATATCACCGCCAAAACCATGCACGCTGACTCACCCCATGAAAATATCATTGTAACATACCTTAACCATAGGGTGTTTTCTAGTGTAATAAAGGGATATGTATCAAGAACCTAATAATTTGAATATATATATTGTATAAAATGATTAAAAGATTTTCAACTTATTTATATATTATAATAAAATATTTTTGTTTTGATACAATAAAAAGAAATTGTATTTTATTTTAATATTTAAATTCAATTAAGAAAATTATTTTAATGAATTACTGTATTTTTTAGCTAAATATTATTTCAATAAAATATTTCTATTTAATAACATATATTAAATGTTTCACCCTGACCCCTCTATATAGGATCCTGTGCATTACAAAGTACATTGGCATAGTTAGAAAAAATGAAAGCCTAAAGAAATTATCAGTTTTGTAGTCTTGAAAAAAAAACTACATACATATATGTAACTAAAATTACATTGGATAAGTTTACAAAATGAAATACATTACAAAAACTAAAAACTACATCCACAAAACTCAATAAATGATCTCCTCTTCAAAACCAGTTGAAGATAAACAATGAAAGAGGTGAGGTCAAAGTCTCAATAAGGGTTAAAAATAGTGGAATCATTAATCAATAATAACTGAATCATAAACAATTTGACATAATCAATATGGCATGGTGAATTAACGAAAAACCCATGCCCTTAATAAACTGAGAATGAAACTGCATCCATATATTCTGTCATAGTGAAAACCTCATGGATATTAATAAGTGATAATGAATAAAGATAATTATTATTAATTATAATTCATGTAATTGGAACATGATACCATACTACCATTAAAACAGTTTAGTTTTGTGGGTAGAAACCCATCTGACTTTTGGAAACAAACTTGAAAAGTTAGTCGCCAACTGATTTGTCTCATGAGACCTTTTGATGCATCGAGGGGCTATATTAGGCCCCACCCTCCACTTCAAGCCCAAATCATTCTTTAGTCATAGATTTAATACAAGTACATTCTACCTTCTTAATATTCTTATAGAGTATATAATATAGATTCCTTATTATGTCCATAGTTAAAATAAATTTCCAAATAAACAATGTATATAAAAGGGTATATGACTTAAGAAAATACTAATATCCATGAAACCATAATATGGATATATAATATATTTAAATTTTAAAATGAAAAATGATCTCAAATGGGTAGTAGGTACACCACATAATAATTATTAGGTGCACAATACAAAGTAAGTCAATGAAATGGAAAATTGACACAGAGCCCATTACTACATTTTAATCAATCATTTCATGTGACCAAGAATTAATCAATATAAAATGAATCATTTAATAATAGGAACATAAAAAGAATCATTATATTATATATATAATGGTATTACACATACACCTCATTCAAGATATAAGTGGCAAACAATGTAAATCTCATAAAAATGAACATGAGATGAGAAACCCCTAACCTTATGCTCGAGTGTGTTTTTCTTTTGTTTTGATGAACTGAATAATAACATTTAGCTTCATTAATTAATAATTCCACAACCTTTTATAAAGTTAATTGATTTATTATAAAATTATTAGGTTTATTCATGGCTTTTCTTATGGGTTTAAGAGATAAATTTTTTTTTGAAGCATTTTCTTCATTGTTTTTCACGATTCGTTTACTTGTATCCACGAATGGGAGTTAGTTGGAAATGTTGTAAAACATATAGAACTATTAATATATATTATTAGTGAAATTAAACAGATATAAGTTATATTATAATGGTTATGTGTTATATACTTGAGGATGAATCATTAGTTAAAATTCACTGATAAATGCTTGGATTTAGCTTGGCGGTTTTGTGCACAACGAACTAGTTTTGTATTATTATTCCATATTACGAGTATTTGAGGTTATAGAAAATTTATGGGATGGAATACATATATTTGGATCTAGTTCAACCATAAAAATGGTTTCATGTCCAGAATTGAACATGGTAAAGAAACTGGGAACCCGTCGTCCTTGAATGTGATAAATTAACTCATCTCAGACGGTGTTTTTATTTTTAGTATAAGAGGAGGGGGAAAGAGAGATGATGATGAAATATTCCATTAGCATAATATAATTCTAGTTCATGTAAGGTACTGTAATTATCATAGAATTTGGATGAGAGGATATGAGGAAATATGTATAAAAGAAATGAACTCAAAATAGAAGAAAAATTGAGAAATCACTCATGAAAATTTAGCATCCTAACAACATCACATAAAATTTAATAAAATATTTTTAGGAGATAAAGGGGGTATCTAATCACTCATAAATAATATGGGCAGTAAGGGGGATATGCAATGACATATCCGAACATAATTTAGTTGAAAATAATAGAGAAACATAAAGGAAAGATTTAATAAAAGAGAAGGGTGGTTGATTCTCTTACCTTGTAGTATAACTCCCAAAACATGAAGGTTTGTACCTTGGGCGTTTTAGGAAACCTTGGGAGGACTCCGAGGGAGGTAATACTATCAGAGATTCGAGGATAATGATTTTGGAATGAAATAAAAGAATGAGGGTGAGTTGGTATTTAGAGTAATTAATAGAGTTTTTGATTAATTAAAAGGGAAACCTCATGTCATATGTTAATGTAAATAAGTCAAGTAGACTTTTATATTAATTATTATATCATTTTGATGTCATCAAACTACCTAAAATTCAAAAATATATTTTTACTATTCACAAAAAAATTAATTATTTTAGAAAAATCCCAAAAATTCACCCTAACCTTTTTTCAGTGTGTAGAATTCAAAAATGAACTCCATTTTTTGAATATAAGTTTCTATGTATTTTTAATTTAGTTTTTAAATAAAGTGATACTTTATTCAAAAATAACAATTTTAATGGAATAATTAGTTTTATATCACATTGAAAAATTAATTAAGATCTCATTATTTTATTACCTCAATAAAAATATGTTATAATTATTTACTATTCATAAGGTTCATAATAATATTCGTTATGGTATGTTACTATTCATAAAAAAATCAAGTTGGTTTTATTAGACTGTAAATGACTTGCTAGTCACAACTCTAGATGGCCGTTTTTTGAAATTCAAAACATTGAAGTGGAAAATTTATGTTTAATGGATAGGTTATGACTATCTATTAAATAGGATTTTGTTTCAAAGGAATATAGTGCTTTATGAAATATAGGCTATGAATGGAATTTATTTTATAGAAGAATACCATAAAATGTTTGGGGTGTTATATAATTCCCTTCTTCAGAAACTTCTTCTTCATATGTTTTTGAATAAGTCCGACCAAAAAGATGAGGGTGGTTCTTCTTCATAACATCCTTAGGTTCCCATGTTGCTTCTTCCATTATTTTCTTTCTCAAAAGATCCTTTACTAGGCGAGTTTTTGGATTTCTTAATACATGTTCCCTTGTGTCAAGAATCCCAATAGGTTCTTCACTGTATGACAAATCAGGTTCTAGTTCTATTTCTTTATAGATGAGTACATGCATTGAGTTTGGCATGTATTTCTTCAACAACTATAGATGGAATACATCATGGACATTGGAGAGACTTGGTGACATTGCTAAATGGTAATAAATGGCTCTGATTCTTTCCATAATTTCAAATGGTCCGATGTACTTTGGGATCTATTTTCCTATATTACTAAACCTTAAGACACCATTCCATGGAGATACTTTCAGAAAGACATAATCTCCCACTTGAAATTCCAAATCCTTTATTTGGTTGTCAACATAACTCTTCTACCTACTTTGGGATTCTTTAATATGGTCTTGGATTTTCTTCACCTTTTTCGTGGTCTCTTCAACAAGTTAGGGGCCTATAGGTTTCCTCTCACCAACTTCGTCCCAACAAGTTGGAGTTTGACATCTCATTCCATACAATGCTTCATATGAAGCCATTTAAATACTGGAATGGAAACTATTGTTGTCGGAAAATTTCACCAAAGGAAATTATTGATCCCACATAACTTGAAAATCCATGGATAATGATCTCAGTATGTCTTAAAAAGTTTGAATAGTCCTTTCAGACTGCCTGTCAGTTTGTGGGTGATAAGCAATACTCATATGAAGCTCAGTATTCAAAGCATTCTGGATACTTTACCAAAATTTTGATGTAAACTGGGGATATTGATCAGAAAAAATCAATAGAGGTGCACCATGAAGTCTTACAACTTCAATAATATAATGTATTTCCAGACACTCTAGTGGTAAATTCTCTCTTATATGAATAAAATTTGTTGATTTTGTGAGATGATCAACAATTACCTATATTACATCATTCCTTCTAGGAGACCTCGGTAGTCTGGTGACAAAATCCATCATAATGTTATCCCACTTCCACATAGGAATAGTTATAGGTTGCATCACTCCTATAGTATGTTGTATCTTATCCTTCACTTGTTGACAAACTAGACACCTTGACACGTAGTCCGCCATTTCCCACTTCATATTATCCCACAAAAAATATTCCTTCAGATATCTATACAACATTGTTCTACCTGCTTGTATAGAGAAATTTGAGCTATGAGCATCATCTGGTAGTTAACTTTTTAGTACAGGTAATAATGCAACGCATAACCTCTTCCCAAACTTCAAAACTCTTTCCTCATACATGAAGTCTTCCAATCTCCCATCCTTAACAGCAATACTTTTGTTGTGTATATCTTCATCATCATATTGAGATCTTTTTATCTTCTCTAGTAAAGATGGTTTATCAATAATTTGAATGTGGAATGATGTTTCCCCTTCCATGACGATTCCCTTATCCACCTTTAGTAGATCAATGAATATAGGATCTCTCTCCGTCCTCATTTGAGTCAGAAGTCCATGATCTTTCCTTCTTAATGCATCTTCCACCTTATTTGCCTTTCCTGGGTGGTAGTGTATTGAATAATCATAATCATTGAGTAACTCGATCCATCTTTTTTTCCTCATGTTGAGTTCTTTTTGTGTTAAAATGTATTTCAAACTATTGTGATCTATGTATATCTCACATTTTTCACCGTAATGAAAATTTCTCCATATTTTCATAGCTAAGATTACTAATGCTAACTCAATATCACAAGTTGGTTAACTTTTCTCATTAGTTTTCAACTGACTTGATTCATAAGCAATAACTTTACCATTTTTCATAAGGATGCAACACAACCCATTCTTTGATGCATCTCCGTATATTACAAATCCATCACTTCCAGATGGAAGGGTGAAAATTAAAGCATTGACCAATCATTTTTTCAATACTTCAAGGCATTCTATACATTCTTTTTTCCACACAATCTTAACCCCTTTAAATGTGAGCTTGGTAAGAGGGTTATCCAGTTGGGTGAAATTCTGAACGAAATGCTTATAATGTAATACTAAGCCAATAAAATTGTGTACCTTGGTTATGTTTGTTGGCATGGTCCAATCTTGTATTACTTTTTTCTTTGTAGGAACAAGTTTGATTCCATACTTAGAGACAATATTTACTAGAAAAGAGACTAATTGAATCTAGAATTCAAACTTGATAAACATCCCATATAATTCATGTATTCTAAGAGTTTACAAAATAATCTACATGTGATTCTCATGGTCTCCATATATTTTGGAGTATACTAGGATATCATCAATATACACCACCACAAATTCATTAATATATTCCTTGAAAACTCTCTTCTTCAGATCCATGAAAACAGATGGTGCATTAGTTAGTCCAAAAGAAATTACTATAAACTCATAATTCTCGTACCTGGTTTGGAATGTTGTTTTTGGAATGTCTTCCTTCCTCACAAGAAACTGATGATATCCAGATCGAAGATAAATCTTTTAAAAATATTTGGCTTCAATAATTTGATCGAATAAATCATTAATTCTTTGTAGAGGGTACTTATTCTTTATTGTAATTTCATTTATTTCCTTGTAATCAATTCACAACCACATAGACTCGTCTTTCTTCTTAACGAAAACAATAGGGGATCCCCATAGAGAAACACTAGGGAGAATATATCCTTTATCACTCAATTCCTCTTATTGTTTGTTTAGATCTACTAACTATATAGTGTCCATACTATAAGGAGTCTTTGATATGGGGCTTTCACTCGGAATTAAATCAATGGAAAACTCAATTTCCCACTCTGGAGGATGTCCAGGTAAATCCTTGGAAATACATCAATATATTCATAAACAATATGTACATCTTCACTTTGAATATTTCTTTCATTGACCATATAGATTGGGTTCTCTTCCTCTCCAATAATTTAATTTAGTTGAGCTACTAGGGGTTAATCTACATGAGAATCATATAGTGATGTCTATTCCCTAATGATAAGGGATTCCACACCATTCTCAAAAAATGTAGCATCATTCTTCTTGAAATTGATCTTTGAATCATAATTTGAAAGCCAATTCATACCGAGAATTATATCAAATTCAGTCATTCGTATGATGATAAGTTCAAAAACTAAAGCACGTTTATGTGTCATGAGTAGGACTAATTGAAACTCCGTTGTAGCAATGATACATCCACTAGGGGTTTTGACAGATAACTCCTTTATTAAATCAAATTGGGCATATCTAATTTTCTTAGTAAACTAAGAATATATAAATGAATGCGATGATCCAGAATCAAATAAAGTGTTGGATATGTTTGAGGAAACATTTAAGGTACCTTCCACCAAATCATTAGGAACTATAACCTCTGTGGTTGTAATCGCATAAACTCTCCCTTTCTCTCTTCACCTTTTTCGAGGCATGATTCTTTGGCACTTAGGACACTCATTTTCATAGTTCCCCATATCTCTACATTAGTATCATTGAACATGATCAAAATTTTCTTCTCTATGCATTCATTAGATGAATAACCCTTTTATCTAAACATATAAAAGACTACCATGCCTTTCAATCATTTCTCGAGATGATTATTTTCACAGTTCTCGCATAATAGGAATCTCTTCATTCCCTTGTTCTTCTTTGGAGCTTCACCATTCCCTTAGTTATCAGAGTGCCTCTTTTTATCATGGTTTCCCATGAAAAAATTTGATATAGAAAATTCCTTATCTATTTTGATGGAACTTGATACAATTTCATCATATGATGAAAATTTTTGAGAAACCAGTTCCGTTCGAAGACTTGCCTTAAGACCTTCAAAGAAATGATCAATCTTGTCTTTTGAGTCATGTACATAATCTACGACATACATGGATAGCCTTGTGAAGTTATCTGCATACTCTGCAACAATACCTTCTTCCCTTTCCTTTAATCCAAGGAATTTCCTCTTCATTTCGTTTCATTGCTCACGAGGGAAATATTTCTCGAAAAATATTTCTTTAAAATTCCTAAATTCCATATCTTTTATTTATTCTTCTCCATAGTATTCTGAATCAAGGACCACCATTGATTAGTGTCACCCTTGAGAAAATATACTACCATCAATACCTTTTCATTTTCATTGTATCTTAATGCCATGAATATTTATTCATGGGACTAATCTATAGCTCAGTAACCACAATATTAGTAGTACCACTGAAATATGGAGGCTTCTACTGCATGAAAATACACAACACATATGTGGAATGGTTATTCGTTACACCTTGAGTAAGTTGTCCCAATATGGTCATGATCTGGTCTGCTTCAACATTGGTTGTGTTGACTTGCTTGCAGGGGAGATCCCAACATTACCCATGAGTATTGATTCTACTTGTTCCATTATACTCAATTTCTAAATAATGGAATAGAATAGGTTAGGTTATGAATCTAAAATAGAAAAGTACTTAAAATAGATTGAAATTCTATGCATAACTAATCTCATAAACATGGTTTCTCTGATGAAATTTTA
This sequence comes from Viscum album, assembly GCA_963277665.1. Taxonomy (NCBI): domain Eukaryota; kingdom Viridiplantae; phylum Streptophyta; class Magnoliopsida; order Santalales; family Viscaceae; genus Viscum; species Viscum album. Next base: position 284,052,767 of record OY728165.1, read on the forward strand.
TATTTAAATTCTTGGTAATGGATTTTAAAGAAAATGTGAATTATCCTAAGAGTATCCCCTGGGAGTTTCAATACCAAGAGTGCATTAAGACCCATTTTCGTGTACCAGGATACTTCTGGTCAATCCCAAAACTCCTTGTCAGAGCTTTCACTCCTAGGTACATCTATGCCATATCCACCACTACCTATTTGTATCCAGACAGGGATTCATTTGCTAGAAATATTCACATAATCTATTCCATACCAAAATACCATGACGTTCTTGTATGTTTATCCTCAAATACTACCTTATGGCTTTGTTCCCTACTATACATTTCATAATTTTGTTTCCAAATTTTCTACTAAACTTCTTCTGATACCAACAATAACATCTCGCCCCCTCTATACCAGAGCCGATGAATGACAAAGTACATTTGCATGGTTAGAAGGAATGAAAGACCAAATGAATGATCAGTTTAGTATTATTTATAAAATTTATATACATAGATGTAACTACAATTACATTGGATAAGGTTACAAAATACAATACATAACAAAAACTAAAAACTGCATCCATGGAACTCAACAAATGATCTCCTATTGAAAACATGTTGAAGGTAAAAAATGAAAGGGGGGATCTAAAATGCTTAGTAAGGGATAAAAATATTGGAATCATGAATAAATAATAAATATTTCATAACCAATTTGACATAATCAATATGGAATGGTGAATAAATGAAAAACTCACGCTATTAATAAACTGAGAATGAAACTGTATCCATAGATTTTGTCATCGTGAAGACCTCATGGATAGTAATAACTGATAATGAATAAACAGAATTCTTATTAATTGGAATTCATGTATCTGGAACATGATACCATAATACCATTAAAATAGTTTAGTTTTTTGGGTAGAAACCCGTCTGATTTTTTGAAACAAACTCGAAGGGTTTGTCACTAACTAATTTGTCTCATGAGACCTGTCGATGCATTGAGGGGATATACCAGGACCCACCCGCCACTTCAAGTCCAAATAGTTATTTATTCATAGATTTAATATAAGTAAAATCTACCTTCTTAATATCCATATAGAGTATATAATATATATTCATCAATATTTCCAAGGTTAAAATAACTTTCCAAATAAATCTCGTATGTAAAATGGTATGTGGATTAAGACAATACTCATATCCATGAAACCAGAATATGGATATATAATATATTTATAATATAAAATGAAAAATGATCTAAGATGGTAATTAGGTACACCACATAAGAATTATTAGGTTCACAATACAAAGTAAGTCACAATGAAATGGAAAATTGACACAAAGCCCATTACTAAATTATAATCAGTCGATTCCTGTGACCCAGAAAAAATAATTTTCAAATGAATCATTGAATACCAATAACATTAATATAATCATGATATTATATATCCAATTTCATTACACATACACCACATGCATGATATAAGTGGCGAACAATGGAAATATCACAGAAATGTAAGTAAGATGAGAAACCCCTTACCTTATGCTCGAGTGTGTTATTCGTTTGTTTAAATGACCTGAATAATAAAATTTAGATTTATTAATTAATAATTCAAGAACATCCTATACATGTAATCTATTTTGCATAACCCTATTAGGTTTATTCATGGCTCTTTTTATGGGTTTAATAGGTTCAATTTTATTGTTTTTGAAGCATTTTCTTCCTTGGAATTCATGATTTGTTTACTTGTATCCATGAATGGGAGTTTGTTTGAAATGTGGATAAACATCCAGAATTTTGAATATATATTATTAGTGAAATTAAAGAGTTATAAATGATCTTATAATGATTATGGGTTATATTCCTTAGGATGAATCATTAGTTAAAAGTTATTGATAAACGCTTAGATTTATCTTGGAGGTTTTGTACACAACGAACTTGTTTTGTATTATTATTCCATATAATGAGTTTGTTGGGATTACAGAATATTAATGAGATGAAATATAAATATTATGATCTAGTTCAGCCATAAAAATGGTTTCATGTCCATAATTTAACATGGTAATGAATATTGGGAACCCATTATCCTTGAATGTGATAAATTGACACATATCGAACGGTGTTTTCATTTTTAGTATAAGAGGAGGGGGAAATAGAGATGATGATGAAATAATACATTAGCATAATATAATTCAAGTTCATGAAAGTTATTATTATTATCATATCATTTGGATGAGGGGAGATAAGGAAATAATTATAAAAGAAATGAACTCAAAATAGAAGAAAATTGAGAAATCTTTCACAAAAAATCATCATCCTAACATCGTCACTTAAAATTTCATAAAATAGTTTGAGAATATAAAGGGGGTATCTCATCACTCATAAATAATATGGGAAGTAAGGGGAATATGGAATTACATATCCCAACATAATCCAATTTAAAATAAAAGTGAAAACATAAATAAATGATTTAAGAAAAGAGATGGGTGGTTGATTCTCTTACCTTGTAGAGTAACTCCCAAAACATGAAGGTTGGGACCTTGGGGGTTTGATGACACCTTGGGAGGACTCCTAGGGAGGAAATACTACTAGATCTTTGAGGATAATGAGTTTGGAATGACAGAAAATGAAGGGGGTGACTGGGTATTTATAGTAATTGAGAGGGAGTTTTTTATTTATTAAAAGGGACACATCATGTCATATGTTACTCTACAAAAGTTGAACAGCCTTTTATATTAATTATTATATCATTATGATGTCATTAACCTACTGAAAACTCAAAACTATATTTTTTACTATTCACAAAAAAATTAAAGTAATTTAGAAAAATCCAAAAAATTCACCCTAACCTTTTTTCGACGTGTAGAATTAAAAAATGAACTCCATTTTTTGAAAATATGTTTCTAATTATTTTTAATTTAATTTGTAAATAAAATAATAATTTATTCAAAAATAAACAATTTTAAAGGCATAATTAGTTTTATATCATAATGAAAAATTTATTAAGATATCATTATCTTATTACCTCAAGAAAATAAAATATTATCATTATTTACTATTCATGAGGGTTATATTAATATTCATATTACTATTGGTAAGGGTATGTTACTATTCATCAAAAAATCAATTTGGTTTTATCAGACTCCAAATGACTTACTGGTCACAACTCTAGATGACCATATTTTCAAATTTAAAACATAGAAGTGGAAAATATATGTTTAATGGCTAGGTTAGGACTATCTATTAAATAGGTTGTTGTTTCAAAGGAACATGGTGCTTTATGAAATATAGGCTATGAATATAATTTATTTAAGAGAAGCAAACCATAAAATGTTTTGGGTGTTATATTAAATATAAATGATTGTATAATTTTTATTAATTCAAATGTAATTTTTATAAGGGCTCAAATACTGTTATTTTCAAAACCCAACATTTCTCAAAAAATATTGATTCTTATTTTAAAAGTGATATTTTACATATTTAGAAAAAAATAGATAAAATGAATTTTATTTTTGGGATTAACATTGTTAAATTATAAAATAGTTAGTTTTTATTAATTTTCTTAGGCATTTGAATTTTAATGTAAAAATTAAATACAGTATAAATATATGTGTGTATTATAACATCATAATGACCCAAAAATAAAGTAATAAATTCTATATGTTGTATAAAAGACCAAAGATATTTTTCCCATTTAAAATAATTTTATTTTATGTATGATTTATAAATTTTTTAAAACCATTGTGAATCCCTTGAAACCTATAATATATTTTAATATTTTAAAATCATTTCCTTAATGACATGACTCACTTCCAAATCAGAAAGGATAGTAATATAATTTGTTTAGACCTTGTCCTTTTAAAATATTGAATGAAATATATATTTTATATAACCCATGGGTAATACCATTGTAATGTTTTTGGTTTATATTACTTTATTGTATAGTGTCCAAAACCTATGTTTGAAAAATAATAAACCATTTTCTACTCATTTACAATATAAACTCAGCCATGAACCCATTTATATTCACTAAAAACCTTTTATCACATAATTAATCTTCTATACCCTTTAGAGATCCTTTCTAAGGTTCCCCTAATCCTTCAAGAAGAACCTTCTATTCATTTGAATCACCCTCTCAATGTAAGGGGTCCTCTTTTTCTCCTCCTTATTCATGTATCTTCATTATCATACGTCCTTTATCTCCATTTTATAATGTTTGTATATGATCTTTAATATCACCATTTTTCACCATTTTCATTCTAAAATTTTAGAGACCACTTTCACTCTTATCAAGCCTTCCCATGAACCTTCATACACCCCTTATTATGCTACCAAAATTTCCCTATGATTTTCTATGCCAAACAATTGTTTAGTGAACACCTATACTCATTTCCTATTAATGTTATTCTCTATTATGACCATATAATTATTTGATTGGGGACTCTCGTTTATATATTACACAATCCTTTATCATGTAATAAAATGTAAGTATAGATGATTCCATTTTATATGATCTATGTGGCACACTTATGCATGCGAATGGAATGAAAATGACAGGTGTGCCCAAAATTATATAGAGATACAATGAATTTGGTAATGTTCTGGTCTCAAGATAATTCATACAAATGATTAAGGAATTAACCTAAAAAATCATGATACATTTTACATCATGATTTCATCATAGTAATCCTAGAACTATGTTTATAATGAAATGTTTTATTTTTTTTTTGCCACATTTCCCTTGTTCTCATTATATTATCATGTTATATCATGACTCATTTTTCATGATTATTATTATCACCATTTTATGTCTAATTGATATTTCTATTTTCTAACATGTGTTAATTTACTATTTTTATGCCATGTTTAATCCCTTACTAGGCTTTATAGCTCATGTATTTTCCTATATATATCCCTAGGTTATCCCATGTAGTTTTATATATGATGGAATAATATGATCATGTCAAGAAACTTTTTAATAAGGTATTTGTATCCCATGTTTTAAGTTGTTATGTAATGAACCTAATTCCCAAAGGCACTAGATTTCTTGATATTCTGTGTTGTATTATGTTTAGTCTTAGGTAATTAATCATGAATTTATGTATAATAAAGAGTAAGGATGTCATAGTAATCATATTAAAGGGTGAACTAAGATGGTCATTAAGAGTAAATTAGGGATATATCAATGATCACATCTACATAGAATGAGTATATAATTATGATTACATGGTAATGAAATTTTAAAAACACACCCTATATATAACATATCATAAATATGATTCATGGAATAAATCATTGAAGTACATAACGAAATGATCATAATGTAATTGAATAATATAAGCTGTGAGAGAATAACAATTTCATAAGACATGGATTTTTGGCATACACATTAACAAAGAAAATCTTATGAAAAGGATACCAATGAAGAAATTCATAACATGTTAGGATTGGAATAACCACCTATGTACCTACTTTAGGATTGGGGTAACCTCTCTTATATCCTCTTTTAGGCTTTAGATAACCTCTGATATACCCACTTTTGGGAATTGGATAACCACCTGTGTACCCCTTGAGCTCAAAGAAAACTAATCATTACCCAATTCATTAGAGGGATATATAATTATGGGCCCACCAATTACATAATAAAAATCATATCAGTGTGTTATAAAAGATCAGAAAACATTCATAATATCATAACTCCTAAAAATAAATGGGGTTTAGTAATAATTCATCATATCAGAACTCATGGGAAATAAATGGGTTCTATAAATATTTTATTGTTTCGTCAAAGCATAACCAGTGGAAAATGAAAGCGTTCTACTAAAATATAATTATCATAAAGATAAACCATCTAGATAAATAATATAGATATTATAATTGGATTATATATCTATTAAATCTTAAATAACATCAATATATGTCATCTTAGATGTAAAATTATTTAGACATATCACTTGTAACATTTCATGAGGAAAATATCATTTCTACTTTAAAATCACTTATTTAAAGTCAAAAATAATAATAAATATTAAAGAAAACACTTTATATTAAAATAACCTTAGAAATTTATAAATTAATCTTATAATAATTTTTTTGTGACTATGAGAAATACGATCTGTGTCGTAAATGTTAAAATGAATATTCCTTTCACATTTTATGTGAAAATTTAAAAGATCCTTGTTCGAAAAATGACTAGAATATTCCTTTTAAATGATATTTTATAGATTAAAATGTGTGTAAACATGAAATTAAAAATTATTTGGATAATATTAAAAATATTATTTAAAAAAATAGAAAACAAGTAAATTTAAAAATAAATTTTCAACTAAAGAGAGAAATAAAGTCGATTTCTCATAAAAAAAATTCGTCTCTTGATTACAAAAGAAGAGTAAAATTAAATGGAAACGATTATTCACTATAAATGAATATAGGACAAAAAACACATTAGTAACATGATTTAGGGAGCATAATATTTTATCATGACATATATAATCATAAACAGACCTGATGAACAATGAGATTATAACACAAAACATTTTCCACTTTTGTAATGTTTGAATCATATGTCTCATTAATGAAATAAAATTTAATGGATATTTATAACCAATATTTTTCATGATAACAATCATAAAATAAATTCAGGTTTAGTATATATACAACACAAACTAAATAATTGGTCAATATGTTATATGTCCCATATAAATAAAAATGAGACAAATAGCTCTTACAACAAGTCTTAAATTTATTTATACACAATAAATCTTTGTTATAATAAATATAGAATTATTATAAATATATTAAAGAACCATACAAATATAAATCGTACCATTTATGATTTTTTTTATAACCTCTTATCAACCATTTATTAAAAATGCTTTGATGAAATTGCTATTTTAGGTAATAATTACATTGTTTTCATGTATATTATGGTACGGTAGTTTTGGACATTGTACATTGATTCTGGTTACATAATATCCATATTTTCTATCCTCATATAAATATAACACTTATTCTGTATAAACATATTTATATTCATTCATAAAATTTAGATATTGAAAAAATGAATTACATCATTCATGGAGAAGGTAGTCCGTACGTACACACGAATATTTTTTTCAGTTTTTTGATGGATGTAACAAAAGAAATTTAAATATTAATTATCCTTTAAATAATAACCTTTATATTATATATATAATATATATTAATTTAATATATCATTATTACTTCTCATCTAAAAATAAAATAAAAAACGTTTCGCATCACTTTGTGGAGGCGGTAATCCACAAATACACATGAGCAACATTAGCTTCTTCCAATGGATTGGAAGGAAAGAAGGTAGATATGATATTATAATTACATAAATATTATATAAATATTTTAAATACATATTTTTATCTATCCATGAGAGGAAATGGTGGAAAATAAATTATATCGATTTATGAGGTGGTAGTCCACCGTACATATGATCAACAGTTTCATTTCCCATTTGATAGAAAAAGAGATAGATATAAATATTTAAACTAACATAATAACATCTAAGAATATATTTGATACTTATGATATTATATCATCATGTTTTAATAATATTTTAATGTTTTTTAAAAATAAATAATATATGAACGCTTAACTAAAAACGATACCTCTTCTTTAGATAGCCTCCTTAAGTTACCACCAAACGCCTTCTTAGGAGAGTTTAACAATAAAAATAAAGCATATTGGACATGATAAGAGAAGTAATAAATGTAAATTTACACTTATTTGGTATACTAAAAGGATCTTGTATTGTTTAAGGTATAATAGATTACATGACCTTATATAATTGAAGAATGCAACCCACTTGGAGGGCACATCGAATTTCACCAAAAGAATCTAAAATGATAATGAAATTCCCAAAAAAATGCAGGAAAATGAACTTATATTAAAATTTATAATTTATAACGTTTAAATATAGACATAAAATTTGATTTATATTAGATTTATTGGAAAAAGAAACCATATATTTTGGTCTAACCCCTCGGTAAGCACCTTTTAACCTCAACCACAATAATTAATTTTTTTATAGTTCTTACTATTAATTATGAAAAAAAGAAGTTTTAATTATTAAATAATATTAATTATTATTATTAAATATATTTAATACATTTTACCAAATTTAAATCACTTACATGGTAGAATTTAATTTAAAATTTATCCAACATATGTGATAAAAAGTAATTTTCCAATGGAAAAGGTTTCATAAGTGTAAAAAGTTTTTAAAACAAAATTCAACATAAAATTAATTGAATTTACCTAAAATAAATTAATTATAATTAATATTAACTAATTTTAATTTTAGAATAATTTTAAAATATAACTTGTCTTTTAAAATACATTAAATGAAATAGAATCTTTGAATAAAATAAGTTGTATCACTATTCTTAGAAAAATTAATATTTTCAGGAAAATTTCAAAACTTTACTCTAAGATAATTTTTAAATTATTATTTCAAAATTTAAGTAAATATTATAAATTATTTTATATAAATATTATAAATTATTTTATATAAATATTATATAAATTTAATATATTATTTTTTCACAAAATGAGATAAACCAATTTTTTTAGAAAAAATATATTTTGGAAACATAAAAATACATTACGAGAAAATATATTTACTATATCTAAAACCTTTAAAATATTTTTAAAATGGGTTTTTTCGTAGTCATACAACAATAATTATCATTTATTCTATATAAATCACGTTTAAATAGTAAATTCAATGTTATACTGTGGTTTGTCAAAATTCGGTGTTTCTTGTAACGTAAGCTATCATATAATTAAAAATTATTTAAAAAATTTAATAAAATATAGGGGTGTTACATTATTCCACCACTAAAATTGTTTTAACCCTAAAAATTGTTTTACTTTTATTCTAATAATTGAGGATACTTCTTCCTCGTTATATCCTCAGGTTCCCATGTAGCTTCCTCGGGTTGGTGGTTTCTCTTCAAAACATTAACCAAGTGAGTGGTCTTTCTTCGTAGAACTTTATCTCTACAGTATACAATCTCAATAGGTTATTATTTAGAGAAAATATTATTAAGAGGAATTATAACCTTTGAGATTAATATTTTTTAATAATAATGTATTTACTTCCTCGGGATAGATACATGGGACACATCATGGACCTAAGAGAGGTTCTGTGGTGGCGCCAACTAATATGAAAACACCCTACTCGATCAAGAACCTAGATGAGGGAAATGTAACTAGGTCTCAACATTCCTTTATTTTCAAATATCAGAACCATATTCTATGCCAGAATTGGTATAAATAGTTTTTCACCATATTCAAACTCCAAATATTTTTGATTATTTTTAGCATAAAGTTTACTTTGACATTATGCGTCCCTTATGTGTTGATGAATAGTTATAAACTTATATTTTATTTCATTAACCATCTTTGGTCCCAATATATTTATTTCTCTAACATCATCCCAGTATGTTGTAGTTCTAAAATTATTTCCATAGGGGGGTTCATATGGAGTCATCTAAATGATCAAGTGAAATCTATTTTTGTAATAAAACTCAACTAGAGTAAGGTATTGATCCCAACCACCTTTTAAATCCATATAACAATATCTCAACATATACTCTCGAGTTTGAATGGCCCTATAAAACTGTCCATATGTCTAATGATGATTTATCATAATAAACATAACTAATTATCCAGATATTTCTGAAGATATTACTAGAACTTTGAGGTAAACATAAGATCCCAATCAAATAAAACTTAATATGGTACTCCATGAAAACTTAAAACTTCCTTAATTTATATCCTAGAAAGATGATCCAAAGATAAATCATATCTTATAGACATTAATTATACTAAAATTTTATGTTGATATACTATAACCCTAGTAGAATTATGACTTATATTTTTTGGGGATTACAATGAAAAAATCAATGGTGAAGTATTCCCATTTACATTCTGATATGGATATTGGTTATAGAACCCCTTATAATTTTTCCTATTAACAATATGTTGTTGAAATACCAAGCACTATGATACAAAATCTTCAATATCTTCCTTCATTCCATCCCACCATAAATTTTCTTTCATATCTCTATATATCTTTTTACATCCAAGATTGATAAATAATGAATAACTATGAATTTCTTCATATGGATCCTTCTTCAAATCATTTTTTTATGGAAAACATACATGAACCACAAACCTTATAGTTATATTATAAACATGGTCAAACACATGAACATTTCTATCCTTGTACTACAAATCTACATCATCATTTTATTTCTCTTTAATATCCAAATAGATAGATGGTTGAACACTCATCTCTGAATAATAATATTTTCCCACTTCCATCATGATTTTCAAATCCAACTATTGAAAATCTATACGTATTTTATCATTTTTTATCCTCGTCATGGATAATATATCATGATCCTTTTAGCTCAAAGAATCACCCACCTTTTTTTCTTCCTATGTTGGTAATGTATTGAGTGTCCATAATAATTAATCATCTTCCGCCATCTTCTTTGGAAAATGTTCAACTCCATTTAAGGGAATATATATGTTAATCTATTTTGATTGGTATATACATCACACCTTTCACGATAAATATAATTCCATCATATTTTAAATTCAAAAATTTCTATAGATAACATGAAATCATAAATTTGGTAATTTTTATCATCAACGATCAATTGTATTGAGGCATAATCTATAACCATATCATTCTTCATGAGAATTCATCCCATTCTTCTCATCAATGTATCCCTATAGATTACAAACTCCTCTCCACTATTGGGTATTGTAAGTACAGGTGCTCTGGATAATCTTATCCATAGTTAATTGTAATTTTAATCACATTAATGTATCCAACGGATCTAGGATCCCTTCCAAGTTAACTTGGTTATTGGATTAGTTAGTCACGATAAATTCTCCTCTAACCATTTATAATATATATCCAAACCAAGTAAACTATGGATCTTAGTCATTAATGTTGGTCTGGAAAAATGTTTAATAGCCTCTGTCTTTAATGGATATATATATATACCCTCTATTGAGAATATATGACCCAAAACTGAAATTATTTTAGAAAAAATTAAGACTTTGTAAATTTTTCATATTGATTCTCCTTCTTTAGGTTCTTTACTACAATCCCCAATTAATCTTCATCCTATTCCATAATATTTGAATATATAATAATATAATATATAAATACTACCAAAAACTTGTCAAGGTAACCTATAAACACTATATTCATTAAATCCTTGAAGATAGTGGGGGCATTCGTAATACCAAATGGAATCATAACATATTCATAGTCTCCATAACTCGTATGTAAATTCACCTTGGGTATATCCTCCATGTTATCACTCATTTGATGGTATATATAATGACGGTCAATCTTGAAAATTTATTGATTTCCACGAACCTAATCAAACATGTTATTAATATGTGGTAGGGGATATTTGTTCTTGATTGTGATCTTGTTCAGATCCTAATAATCAATAAAAAGTGTCATCGAGTAACCCTTATTATTTATAAAAATATCAGATGCACCCTAAGGTCACACAAATATCTAAATAAATCCCTCTAAAATATTCTCTTAAAGTTTCTTATTCAATTCATGAAATAGGATTGGGGCCCTTCTATTGGGAGTGTTTGAAATAGGCTTTTTACCATGTATCAGTTCTATTGAGAACTCAACTACAAGTTTCGGTGGAACATTAGGAAACTCTTATATAAAAAGATCAAAAAACTAATAAAAATATGTATATAATCGATGTTGTGTTTCTCCCAAACAAATTGATATAAAAATCCCTTTTCATTGAGAATCATTACCTATACAATTTTTTCTATTTCTATTGGATGCTTATATTTACTATTTCACTGTCAGGTGATAATAGGTTGGTTTGGAATATCAAATATGAATTTCAATCATTGAAAAATGATTTTGTATTTATATAGATAAATTCAATCCATGCTATATATAATATAAATTCAACCTGAGTAAGGATAGTAATATTTTCTAGATGCACATTCCCACAAACTATAGTAAGAGAAGAATCATAGACTTCATAAGCAGTCACCATAAAATTAATGGTTTTCACAACTAATTCACCATGTAATCATTTGGTTGGAATTTTAATACCCATTGAAAATTATTCAGATATAGAAGTGTGTGAATATACAGAATCAAATATGAAAATATGACTTATAGATTAGATGGTAAGCATACCATTCACCACATTGTTATCATGACCCTCATCAGAAATAGTGATCGCTTGCTATTTACCATTTTCTATCAACTTAAGAGGTTTCTGACATTGATAATCTTCATTAAAATTCAAATATTAGAACTTGATAACATAATGCCCAAACTCCTTTAATTTGAAACACTGATGTGTGGGTAGTTCATTATATGGATATTTCAATTTATTTGTATCAATAGGTTAATTATTCCCAAATATTTTTCATTCAACCACCTGATGACGTCATTTACACACTAAAAACATTTAATTCTCCCCTAGAGAAAATTTCTTTCATCTTTCTTTCTACACAATGATCATAAATAAATATCATATTCTTACCTCCATGTTTTTTATATTTTCCTTTAAATTCCATCATAATTTTCTTTTCATAACCCTAATACTCATGGGTAACTTCATTCTACATTTCCACCTTGACAGCATATTGAAATATTTATTTACATCAATTAAATTCCCCATTGGATAAATCTATTCAGAGATAAGGTTTTATTACACCAAAGAATCGATTGGCCTTATATTCAAGTTGGATGATAATACGATATGCATACCTTGTAATTATTATAAAAGTTTCCTCATAGGTAACAATGGATTCATCATCTTTATATTATAGCTCAACGTATTCATTCTATATTACCATAAGAATAGTACAATGAAAATACTTATTTAATAATAATATCTTGAACTCATCCTACACCATAGAGTATATTTCTTCTCATTTCCTCTTATTCTTGATAAGATTTCACCATAGATATGAATCTCCCTTCAAATGATAGACATAAAAATGAATTTTTTATGCTCTAAACACTTGATAATAAAAAATATTTGTTCATGTATAATAATCTATTTCATGAAAACTAGTGTCTTAATAGAACCCCTGATAAGATGTAGAAGTTGTCTCATAAAGTAATTAATAGTTAGTTTTTCACTCTTTTACTCAATTGGAAGTCTAGCATTATTCAAATCTTGATAATGTTTTGTGTTCATGGTAATACTATTTGGAATTCGACCTCCCATGACATTTAGTTTCTCAAGAGTGATTTCATTGCATTGCCTATCACATTCATCATTAACATGATACATTTTGTTCCCAATCATTAACTAAAACCAAAACTCATAGTGTCAAAGACAATAATCATATTATAGTACCAAATAATCATGAAAAAATCACTTATAGTATGTCAAAATCATGGCTCGTTATTTTCCATATATGAAACATTATTCTTAACCTAGTCCATTCATAATAATTATTCAAATATTTCATGATGGTTTAGAAATAGTTTATGAATTCCCAAAATAAATCCCATCAACACATAAAAAACTGGTTCACAAGTGAGTTACGTCATCTCCAACTAATTTTTTCATAACTAAAACCCCTATTAGACATATAATACATAATCAATTTATTCTTGTCCTAGGAAAAATAATCATAAGAAACTGCGAGATAAAATGGATATTAAGGGTAAAAAGGGAGATATCCATGATCAAATAAGCATAACATGAGAATAAAGGTATGATAACTTGAGAATGACATTTTAAAACCATACCCTACATATCATAGATAGTAAAATTAAGTCATGGAATAAATCATGGAATTTTAAAAGACATGAATCATAAAAAACCAATAACATAATCTATGAGATATTAACATTGTCACGTGACATATATTTATGTCATACACATTAGAATAAAAAATATTATGACAAAGATACACACCAAGACATTCATAACATATTATAAATGGGATAACCACCCATGTACCTACTTTGGAGTTGGGAAATCCTCTCATTTACCCTATTTTGGGCATGGGATAACCTCACATGTGCCCTCTTTTACTTTGGGGATATCATCCAATGTACCATTTAAGCTCACATAACATTAATCATTAACCAATTAATTAGAGGAATATATAATTTTGAGACCACACATTTCATAATTATAATTATATAGGTTTATGCTAACAGATCATTGATCCTTTACCAAATTATAATCTGTGAAACTAAATGGGTTTTAGAAACATTTCATCAAATCATAACATGTGGAAAATAAATGGATTCTCCAAACATCTCATCAATTCATCATAGCATAACCCATAAAAAATAAATTTATTTTTTAAATATCTCATTACCAAAAATATAAACCATCTAGAAAAAGAATATGGATGGTATCATTGGATCATATCCCTAGAAAATTTTAATTAATATCAAAGTATATCATCTTATATAGAAATTGTTTTTAAACTATCACTTTAAACATTTCATTGGGAATATATCCTTTCCACTATGAAATGAATTATGTAAAATATGAAAAATTAAAAAATATTAAACAAAATATTTTCATTTAAAATATCCTTGGAAACATATAATGGATACATTAATTCATCTATGAGTCATGATATATGGAAATACTTCCCATATCATACCTATAATAATGAGGATTCCTTTCACATTTTCAATATAATGTCTAAAGAGCCTTGTTAAAAAATGATAAAAATATTCATTTTAAAAAATATTGTAAAAATGTAAAATGAGGGAAAAAGTTTCTTTAAATAATCAGTTGAGTATATTAGAAAATTTCTATTACACATATTTATAAAACCTAGATATAGAGGAAAATTGATTTTCGAATGAAGAGAGAAATAAAGTTGATTTTTCTTGAAATCATTAATTTAGTATCTTGAATACATAAAGGGAGTAAAATGAACTAAAAAATTAATTTTTCATAAATATAAAGAGATTAATAAAAAAATAATTTTAGTTATATATATACCATAATATTTCATTCTCAAAATAAGAATCATAAACAATCATGATAAATAATTAGATTGTAACCTAAAAAATTCCCCACTTTGTTCATGTACGAATCGTAAGCACCAAGAAATAAATAGACCATGTTGGATATTTATATCCTAAAATTATCATACTATTAATAATAAAATATATTCATATTTATTATATACACCACAAAAAAAAGAAACAAGTGGTGAATATGGCATGAGTCCCACGGAATTAAAAGTGAGACAAAAATATCTTTCCTCATGTATTGATTTTGATCATACATATTTGAACTTATTGTATAATGAATATGTTTTTATTATAAATATATTCCAGAACTATACTCATATATACCATAACATATATTATTTACATATATCCTTTAATCACTTTTTATCAAAAATTCTCTGTTATAATCATAGTTTCTGGTAAGAATTTCTTTGTTTTCATGTATGTTCCTAATCAGTAGTTTTGGTATTTGTAATATTATTATCGTTATATCATCTAAATAATATTATTCATGATATAAATATCATATATATTCCTTATATACATATTTATAGTCATTAATATTTTTTATATATGGAAATTTTAATTATTGTGTTCATAGAGATGGTATGTCATACGTATGCATGAACGTTGTTTTCATTTTTTCAAAATATTGATTGAAATGAAGGTAAATATTAATTAAAATTTGTAGAATAATTTATATATAATACATATCATATACATTCATTAAATATACCCTTATTACCTCCACTATTAAAATATAATTAAAAATGTTTCACAATACTTTGTGGAGGCAGTAGTCCACATGTACGCTTAAGCGACTTTATCATTTTACATATGATTGGAAGTTAAGACAGTATATATGATATTATAATTACATAAGAATAATTACTTCATAAATATAATCTTCAATATTTAAATCTGTAATTATATCCTACTCAGAGAGGCGGTGATTGAAAACAATTTACATCAGTTTGTGGGCCGATAGTCTTTCATACACATGATTAACAATATTGTTTCCCATTTGATGGAAGAGTAGATTGATATAAGTATTTTCAATAATATAATAATATCTAATTATATGGATGATAATTATTTGATTATATCTATATATTTGAATAATATTTTAAAGAGTTATAAGAATAAATAAAATAATAACTCTCTGTAAAGAATGATACCTCTTCTTCAGAAAACCTCCTTATGTTTGCACCAAAATCCTTCTTAATAGGGTTTACAATAAAAAATAAGGCATATAAAACATGGTAATGGAATTTAGGAATGTATTTCGTCAGGTTTCTTTTAATCAAAAATTATCTTTCATTACGGATATTATAGGAGAGTAGATGTCCTTTTATAAATGGGGAAAGGAACCCACTTAGAAACTACTTGGAAATATCCCACAAGAATCCAAAATGATAAATTTTTTCACAAGAAAAATGACTCTAAGTGAGAATATATTATAATATGGGATATTATAATTTTGAAATATTATCATCCAGTATGATTTTTTAATTTTTTATTGGCAAAAATTATGTTATCTTTTGGTTAAGCCCCTCAGTAAACCGATTTTAACCTTAAACGTGGTAATTAATTTTTTTACAATTTTTAATATTCACTATGAAAAAGATTTAATTTTTCATTATTAAATATTGTTAATTATTCTTATTAAAAATATATAATTTATGTTACCACATTAAATTCATAGATATGTCAGAATTTAATTTAAAATTAAAACCACAGACACGATGATAAATCATTCTTCCAATGAATAAGTTTTCATAAGTGTAAAAAAGTTTTTATATAAAAAATGAACATATAATTAACTCAAATGAAATAAATTGGATTAATTATAATATAATTTATATATATTTTTTTAAAATTTATTTTAAAATATAATTTACTTTTTTAAATATTTAAATGAAAAGGAACTTCTAAATAAAAATTAGTATTTTTTATTATTGTTCAAAAAAAGTAGTTTTTAAAAAAAAATATCAAAAATCAAATCTAAGATAATTTATAAATTATGGTTTCAAAAATAATGTTCATTTTTTCAACGAAATTTATAAAATTCAAATAAAGTAACTATATTATTTACTCTAAAAACGTTGTAAAACTATTTTTGTGGAAAAAATTATTTTTAAAACATATAATGAATTTAATAGAAAATATATTTGGTGTATCTAAAATCGTTTAAAAAAATTGAAATGTACTTTTCCTTATTAATACCACAAAATCTAAATTCTTGGTCATAATGGTCATTTATAAATAATAATATTAATACTATATTGTGGTTTAGTAAAACTTTGTGTTGTGTGTAATGCATGCTATCGAAAAAAAAAATTATTTGAATTGAAAATTTCATAAAATCGCATGGTGATATAATACCCCATTTTATACCAGAGATTTTTTCCTTTATCTATTATGTGATGCTGCCCTATCTCACTACGGCATGGGTCCTCTATCTATTGAGTGGTACCCCCTTGGCACACCAAGGTTTGGGTACTCTATCTACTAAGTTCCACCCCCCCCCCCCATCACACTATGGGATAGGTTCTCTATTAAATATTGTTCACCATCATGATGTGTAGTAGTGTCAATTTGAAGCTCCAATACATGGATTTCTTGGATGTAAAATGTGATTTTGGGTATCTGAGATTAGCCTTTGGAACATCATGAAGTCTCATTATCCAAGGCTAGGCTATGGAGATAGAGATCTCCTTTCTCTCTCATAAATGATTCATTATGAGAATATATGTTTGGTTTTTGTTTCCCAATTACATTGGAATTATCTTAATTTCATTTCACCATTATATTTCTCCCATTATGGTTTTGGGGGTATCCCACTAGGTATGTTTATACTCACCACTGCATGGGTTTTATGTCATATCTTAGGAAGATGATAGAAATATCGGCGGTGACTTTAATAGAGCATAGTGGAAGTTGGGTTCATTGACCATGTATGGTTTAAACCTTTTAGATCATGGTTTTTTTATTCTTTAATTTTAATTTATTTCTTTTGTTTTTAGGTAGGTACATCAATTCATGTTGGGGATGTATTTTTTCCTTTTGATATTTTGATTAATTTTCTTCAATATTATGTATTGCCTTGAAATTTTTACATAAATACTAATTATCAAGATGTTTTGGTATTTATTATATTCCTTAACACTTTTTAATTGATATGGTTGTGTTCATGCATATAGGTAATTAGATTTATTCCTCTCATTTCATTTATTACTTTGTGGTACTTGTCATCAGACCCAAGCCTATTGGAGGTGGTATTTGGGTTGTCACAATCAACCTTCTGCCAACTAGACTGGCCACGGTCTGTCAGTTCAAGATAGATTGGTATTGGATAAGTGTGTCTTTGGGTTGGGGTTGGAGTGGGACCCATCATGGGGATTTATTGTAAACTTAGAGAAATAATTTAAGAGTGTATCATGTGTGTATTACGGGATTGATAGTCCAATGTTGGGGAAGCGGCTGACATATCCATTCATCGGGACTCTGACTACCATCTTGTTGACTTTGCATATGGGGACATCAATTGTAGTAAACCATTGGTACACTCATCATATATGATTGAATCCTTTTAATTTAATTTTAGATTCATCTCTCCATATATATATATTCCTATATAAATGTGGTACTTCTTGATCACTTTTAAGATTCATTTAAAAATATATCCATCTAGGTTACCGATATAGGATCATTAAAATGAACTATTGATTGATGAGGCCTCAATTAAGGGTCTATCTAATGAAATGATTCCTCCCATAAGGTGACGAGAAGAACCCCCACCGGTGAAGAATCAAATAGTAATCGAATGGTAGGATGATTATTCATGAATGATTAGTGCACTACATGAGTTCCATAATCATAGATCGATGGGTATCCACAATGATCTAGATACACAATCATTAGGGGATTGGATTTATTTGGTGATCTGATTCATTATGATGGTTTTCACCTCGATTGATCAGACGGTTTCATTGAAATACAATTATATTTGTGGAGCAGTAGGGAACTGGTGGAGTCTGACGACACAAAACCATGATGAGATGATTCTTTAATGGGTTTACTTCTATAATTTATTTAGTGATGGGTACTAGCCATTGTGTTTCTACTTCATGTGGATTCGTGTGTTTCTTGGTCAGTAGTAGGGTGGTATGAAATTATTTGAGTATGTTTGAAGGTTAATTAACCTCATGTGTTACTTCCTCGATATGGTGTGAGATGGTTTCTTTCAAGATCAGAAGTTATAGTAGGGCCTATGTAGTGACATTAATTCTTATTTAGTCTCCCAATTCATACCAAGTTATGTTGAAGTATTAAAGTAGTCCTTGGTTATATACAACTTTGTGGAAGAGGGGCTCCATATAGCTAGACCCTATAGTGGACATCATGGGATTTTTTCATCTAAGGTAGCTAGAAGTAACCAACCATCAGTGCCTTTATATAGGAGGAATTCCCATTATAGGACTCAGTAATGTGAATCTATGGCGTAGGGTTCACACAGATGATCCAAAAAGCTATGAGATTGGTGGCTCTATTATTATGATAGGTGATTTCTATATAATTAGATTTCTTAACTCAATGTGTCGAGGAGGGAGGATAAGCAATATATGAACCATCATGGAATATGAACTTGGTGTCAACCAAATTTAACCTATAGGTACAAGTGGTAACTTTTTTGCATGTAGGGATCAAACCCATAGGTACCAAAAAACTAACATTGAGTAACACATATTTTTTGGGACGTTTTTCTATGAAGTGGCCAAATTTGGTGATGATTTCAATTATGAAACTAAAATACTAAAGTACATAAGATTATAGTTTGTACTTAAGAATAAAAATCATAATTATTCAAATGGAGAAAATTAGTTTAGACGACTCAATCCTATGTTGTTATCAGGGCGAGAATATATGTATTTTTTCTTATAAAATCTCAGATCTCTAATTCAAGATGATTCTAAACAATGAGATAATTCCAAAACATTATTGACCAATTTAACCACCATAAAATTTCAGTGAAAATAACCAAATAACTTATAGGATCACTTTGATGATCACTCCAAGGAATTTGATGATATTATCACTAAAAATGTGTCATCGTTAAAGTTGGCGAAGGAAAATAAAAAAATAACTCATCAAATAGAAATCATAAATAATAAACTGATTTTAATATTAAACCACAAAAAATAACATTCAATCAAACCCCAAATAACTCTATAGAATCAACCCATAAAAGTTTTATCCTTCCATTGATGTAAATTTTTTAATGTAATATGAGAGTCAATATTAAGAAGCGATATTAAATAAGTGAAAAAAATAAATAACAAACTGTCCACTATTGTTTGAGGAATTTTAAAAATGTGTGTGTTAATAAATTTACACCATGAATCCATTTTATTGGTGTTTTAATAAAAAATTTAGGTAAAATAAAGATTAAAATAAATTATTAATAAAATAAAATTATTCTAGAAACTATCATAAGATAAATTGAACATACTTTTACAAAATGATAATTTATAAATAAAATTGAAAGAAATAATCTTCCACCCCAATTAATTCACTACCACTTACTTAAATAGAAATTTTTTGGTCATATGGTTGATCCACCATCAATCAATATCATCTCTATTAATTAAGAGAGTAAAAATGTGGATGATAAAAAGTGAAGTGGAATTTTCAATGTTGAATTGAAAAAAAAATCCAGATTCTACACAGTTTTGGCCTGAAAATATTACATTGAATATACAAGAATAATGTATTTTAGAAGAATATAAATACATTATTCTATTTTTCCTCAAATATATTTCAAAATTTCATTCTAATTGGAACATATAATCATATTTTATTCTTTAAATAGGGGGTTGACTATACGGGGCTTCAAATATGTCCCCCAAATTAAACTTCAATTTAGATCTCTATATCTCCTTCAAAAAATCAATATTAGCTATTCACAAAGTTGAATAAATTGTTCCCCATAATTTTATCTATATCTAATTTAAACATGAGATTCATTATTAATGAATTGTGGGATCCACTTTTATTTAATGGATGTATGCCCATTATTCTTTGATCAGAAATTTTTTCCCTGGTTCCCTAAAATGTCCATCTTACCTTGTAATTCATCCATTTAACATAAAAGAAAAAATGTTACACAAAAATTTATCAAACATATCTCAAAATATCTAATTAAAATTTTCAAAATAATTAATATCATAAGATAATGATTAATTACGCCCAAATTGACACACTTAAAAAATGAATTGGAAAATGATGTGAAATTAAGTTAAATTTATAAAACATACTAAACCTGGGGATTATGGACAATGAAACACATCAATATGAAGACATAATCAATAGATATTATCTTATTTTAGTGGATAATAAAACCCACAAACTTTTGTTTTTCTAGTACTGAGAAAAAAGTATCTCAAAAATTAGAAATTGAATTCCCTTTTTTAAAAAAATTTGAACATACAATGATCACCAAAAGAAATAATTCCAAAAAATCATGAAACCTTTCAAAATAATTTATCATTTCATGAGAATATGTCAAGCCCGATCTCATTCTTTTGTTCAAATACATCACTATATTCCATCCAATTTCAATTAATCGTGATGATGTGTTGTGCATAAAAAAAGGCCTGGGGTCCATTTTATTTTTCAAGGGGGAAAATGGATGCACTTAGTGGGAATCCAATTAAACCTTAATATGACTATCCAATTCATATTAATTTTTTCATCATGAATTTTTCTTCCATATTTTATTACAATGGGGATTTAGATACCAACTTAGTGTGAGACACCTATGGAATTAAGATCCCCATGTTTTGAACACGAAACATTTTTTCAATTACATACTATAAAATAGAGATTTAAATCCAAAGTTTGGGGATGAAAACAATGGAATCATGATCCATATGTTCCTGATTCCACCCATATAGAAAGAATATATTTATATGTGGTGACCATTTTTTCAATTTTTTTGTTGCATACTCAAATTAAACTAAAAGTGACCCCAAACCCAATTATATGATGAAAGGGACCCTTGAAAAAAACCTATACCTACAATCTAATAGATGCATTATGAAATTTCGATTAAAAGGATGAAAATTTTAGCAGTAAAAAATTAAAATGGACAACTTCACTTTCCCTAACTATGATCATGAAATTAAACATGCATTAAAATCATAATCAAGGCATTCAAAGTCATTTGAAATTCAGTTTTCATTTTTCACAATGTACATTAATGGATGCAAGGATACTTAAATGAAATTTTCAATAAAAACCCATTTTCAAATTCTATTTTCACTCCGCCATCATAGAATGAAAATACACTTAGTGTTTGAAATAGTAGAGAAGATAGAGTTCAAAATTGAGAATAAAAAATGGGGAAGGTGATTTTAAATGAAATCATCAAAAAAAATCATCTAATTTTGAATTAATCACCCCTTAATAATCAATTAATCAATTTGAATTCATGTCATAAGTTGATACATGGGAGTAATTAAAGTTTAGGTTTGAATTCTGGAATGAATGTGCTTCATTTGAAAATAATAAACTTTAAAAATTGCTAAATTTCACACACTAGAAAAATTAGATCACATTGTAAACCCCAATATAGTTCCCTCATTAATAAAAAATAAAAACACACAAAATAATATTAAAAAAATAAAAAACCATGAAGAATCTGGGTTTCCTCCTAGAAATTTCTTACATTAAAGTCCTTAGTTCAACATAGATCCCCAAACATAAAAAATACCAAAATTCCACATTTTAGGATTTCATTTTTTACCACTTCTACATGATTGATATTTATACTTTTTTAGAGTCTATTTTATGTACACACATATGTGCACTAATAAGTGGAAAAATCCAGGGAATAAGAGAAATTGTTAACCTAGTTATATCTATATCCCTTCCTAAGACATCAATGATCAGTCCTCCTTTATGGGTTTTAATAGAAAAGTGAATGAATATTGAAAGATATCGGTTTTCACCTATGAAGGGATACTTGAATGGTGAAGGAAGGATAATAATTTTCAGATTGGGTTGATTGATATTTGTTAATGAATATTTATAATGTAAATAAAAAATGATTTATTTTTACAAAACATTATAAATAATTTTCTATATTACACATGATTATTCAAACTATGAATTTCCCATAATAGTGTCATTTTTTGGTATCGAATCATATTTCAATATTTTTTTTGAGTTTTTCAATGATTTTTTATTCTAAAAAATAATTTGTGAATAAATATTATAGAAACTCAATCCACGATATCAAATTTACCTCTTGGGAATATTGAAAATATGATTACTCTTTATTTAAACACACATAAACATTTCATTTATCCTATTTAGTTCTCCTAGATTCAAAGTAAAATTATTTATAATTTTCATGATAGGTTTCTTTGTAAAAACATTATTCTATAAATTTTGTGAAGGTACAAAATGAGTGGTAAAGTTTTCTATAACTGTTTCATTACTTTTTAGTTCTAATATTGATGAAGAAACCTCAGAAGTAATTATCTCCATTGTTTGACATAGTTTCTCAAGTATTTTTTTATTTTGATCAAGTTGGAAAATGGGTTGATACAAATGATCTATTATCTGAGGATAAAAATATTATTGTAATTTCACTAGAGGATGTTCATAATGGATTGGTTGGGAATGAAACTAATTATAGGTTGAGATGTTATTTGTAACATTCAATTTTATACATTTTTCTGTATTTAGATATTTATTCTCTCTCATGTATAAACTAGGATATTCATTATACATCACACTTGGTGTGGGGCAGTCAACATAGGGAGGGGTTCCCCATGTTTGGATTTGTTTAAAATGTGAATCCATAGGTGTTAAATCAGGGGTGAGAAGAGAGAAGTGGGATAATTATAATATGTGGGTATCTAATATAACTTACATAGGTCCCCAAAAAAGTTTCCAAAATTTTGTAATTCTCAAATTTACCTTACTGCTATAATCATTAATTATATTTTTTATTAGGTTTGAATCCACAGAGACTTAAGAAGAAACCTACCGACATGTACATTATATAGAGTGGAAAACTATTTGGATTGATTTTTTTTAAGGAACTAAGAATTTAAAAAAAATAGAACACAAAAAAACACAAAATTAATCGAACTAAAAAAATATTGATGATGGGTTGATCCTAGGTTGTATTTACAGTTGGAATGGATGTGATTGTTTTCATATTAATTTCGAGTTGACTGGTTCATGAAGTACCCAATCAATGAGATATGTACCAAATATCATTCACCAATTTTATCAATACACAATTACCCATATAATCAACAGTTCAATTAGAGGTTCAATTTAATGATCAATCTAAGGAATTGTCTCTTTCTAGCACTCAAATAGTGTATTAGTTAATATAAGTAAAGAAAAAGAATATAATTTTTGAAGGAAAGGAACTCTCAATCCATAGAACTAATTTTAAATTTTAATAACATCAATAACATCTTATCCATCCCCAAGATATACCCTATAATAATACTACAAAGTGGTTATCCTTCCATTGATTCAAGGATCTCAATTGTAGGTGGAAGTCCACTTATAATGGAAGAATTGAATAAGTAAAAAACAATGAATTAACAAACACTACACTGTTGTATGAGGAATTTTTCAATTATTGGTATAAATTCAAACATATATTCAATGATTTCACCATGTTAAAATAATTATATAACAATTAAAGAATAATCACATTTATTATGAAACTATTGTGATGCAATAAACTTAAATGAGAAAAAAAATTAATATGTAATTACAAAATGAAAGCTTAAAATTACAATTGATAGAATAAAGAATCAACCCCCAATTCCTTCACCAGAACCACCTTAAATAATCATTATTCAGTCCTTGGTTTGATCTCCAATCATTCTATATAATCCCCATTAATTAGAAGATTGAAAATATGGGTGAGAAAATGAGAAAGAGTACTTTTAAATTTTTCCCAGAAAAGTAGGATCAAGATTATTCCATCTTCTGTAATGAAAATATGACTTTTAAGATGGCGGAATTTGGGATGGTCAAATACTATAACTTTATTATTCCAAATTTCCTATAATATCTATAAAAATTTTATTTTAATTTTGTAACGCCCCGACCCCAGCTACCCAGAGTCGGTGCATTGCTTCGTAACATTGGCATGATCACAAAAGATCAAGTCTCGAAAGACCGATTAGTTTAGTAGCCTTGGAAACACTAGATACATTCGTAAACGTTACATTACATCATAGAGTGAAAAACTACAATAACAAAGTCTCCATAGTCCACACTCATATCCTCTTCTGACTATCCCTGCAGGTCATTCATAAAATACTTCTTCACATCCTGGAAAATATTAAAACATTGAAAGGGGTGAGCTCAGATGCTCAGTAAGGATAACAATAATGCGGAAGCTTTCATAAATAATCATTAACAATTAAGGTAATGTATAAATAAAACAAAAGCCTTTTAAACATGAACTTCAACATAATATGGCAAAAGTAAAATGAGATAATGCCATTCACTTCTTCACATGGATATTCTACTGGTCGAATAATCACATGCAATAACAATAACCACTTTCATAATGAGGGAATGTATAATGCCGGACATTCTGAAACATTTTGTCAAGGCCTCGGCCAAGACATCTAAAATGATTAAGGCCTCGGCCAAAACCATAAATCAAATTGGGAAAGGGCCTCGGCCAATTCCACGTCTAGTTGTCTCATGAGACCTGCCGATGCATCGAGGAGCTATAGCGGGCTCCACCCGTCACTTATTAAGTCCAATACATTCCTCATATGAATAGGTTCAAACATATCATAAACCATAACATAATTGTATCACATAAAACATGCATAAAGGAAACATAACATTTCCACATTTCAATCACAAGATATCAATATAGCACATTGATATAATAAAAATGCTTTCAAAACCATTTTCGATACCAAAATAAAAGAAAGTTAAAACTTTGTATTTATTTTTCATTGAAAAAAAAGATGGCTTATAGAGGAAGCCGAAACTCAAATAATGGTCACGGCGGCGGAGAAGTCGTTGTCGCCGCATAAGTACGGAAAGAAAAACATTCCCATTTTGTCGTTTAGTAAAACGCTTCGTATAAAAAAAATTCCTTTTGAATAAACGTAAAAGTCAAAGGGGTTTATACACCGTATAAAATAAAGTTGTGTATAAAACGAAATATGCCTCAATGAAAGGAGATTGAGACGAAGTCCTTAAAAAGATCATTTTTAAAATAAAATAGATCTATTATGTGTATTCACTATAGGTACACATAAATAAAGTAAAAATAAAAAATAATACATAATAATATCATGACATAATTGGAAAGTAGGAGATTAACCCAAAGAATGGAAGTTGGGTTAAGAAGTTCCCTTACCTCGTGTCTGACTTGACTCAACCGTTCTTTAACCTCCTGAATAATAAACTAGAGTTAATATATACCTTATTAAGAACCATTTTCAACTTCATTATCCTTATTATATCACTTATTACAATGATATGAACATTATGTAATTATTTAAGTTAATAATGTTCATTTTGTCGGTATTTGGTTCTTAAGTCAAAAATAGGCTTCTTACACTTACATGTTGTTAATTTGGTCAAAGGTTCATTTTATCCAGAATGGTATTCATGATGTAGATATCATATATGTCATATATATCCAGTACATACATTCATTTATAATATTACATCACATTTAGAGGTAAGAAATGAAATGCACCGTTCATGGAGACGGTAAGCCGTACGTACGCATGAACGCTACTTCCATTTCTATTTCATATTTTCTGGAATGGAATCATAATGATATGAGAGTATATTATAATTCCAGTATAATAACATATATAATATCATTAACTTTATCCTTCACACATCCCACATATGGTATTAACGAATCAAATCACTTTCAGGGGGCGGTAGTCCGCGCTTCCTAAAATGAAGATATCGTGTTTTACCCATAATGGAAACCATAAAGGTATGCCCAAAATGAAAAAAAACAGAAGCTTAAGGAAAACATAAACATATTATATATCATATATAAAAATAGTGACATCATAATGGCCACCTTTGAAGGTGTTAAATGAGTGTTGAACAATCATCGTTTCGGGAGGCAGAATTTCGCCATCCACGGAAACCTTATGTTCTTTAACCATTTGATGTAGTTGTGTGGAAGTGTAGCTCAAATAAATCTTATAACAACATCCTAGTATATTTAAGATACTGGTGTTGTTACAAAAGAAGTAAATAAAAAGAGTTTAGGGGGTTGGAGAAGCAAAATAAAACCAAAGAACATGAGAGAATGAATTACCTTAAAAAGTGTAACTCCTTTTGAGTTGAGCCTAAAGGCTTCCTTTGAAAGGATTCTGCCCAAAGGGAATCCTCTAGGATGAGGAGAGGGATGTGGAGAGAGCAAATGGGCAGGGGTTGGCCGAGCCAATGGCTTGAAGAGTGTGTGAAATGAGGTAGAGGTGGGGGCCTTTTATAAGAGGAGAGGAGGGGCACTTTTGGAAAGTAAAGGAACATTACATTATTTGAAAATGTGTTTCGGTTTTAAAAGGTCCCACATTGATATAATTCGTGGATAAGGTGATAAGGCATCGAAATCCACTCATCCAATTGGTTTTGGCCATGTCTAGTTCATAGATTTTATATTATCTTTCCATTTTATTTAAATCGTCAAATAATGATGTCATCGCTGCATCATTATTATGTCATAAATAATTAAATTTATTTAATGTCTAAAAATTATAAAAAAATACTATGATATAGGAAATCTTTTTATCTTTCCAATGACTATTTATAATCAAAATTTGGACTTGTGTAACCCTACTTAAAAATT
The DNA here is from genome assembly GCA_963277665.1 of Viscum album. NCBI lineage: Eukaryota > Viridiplantae > Streptophyta > Magnoliopsida > Santalales > Viscaceae > Viscum > Viscum album. Next base: position 284,080,680 of record OY728165.1, read on the forward strand.
GTTTTAGTAAAACACTTTATGTTAGTGTCATTTTCACTTTAACATTAAATAAAAAGTAATTTATGTTATTTCCCAACAAAAGTGGATCCATGGGGTCCCCAAGTTAGGCCATGGCTTGTCTTGGTCGTCCATGACACAACCAATGAGGTTGGGACATGTGTCTAGGTCATTTAATATTATTAAAGTATTATTTATACCTTAAACTACCCTAATTACCACTAATCGCGATTAAGAACTTAATAAGTTACTATTCACCAAAAAATTATTTTTATCCCATTGAACCACATTTTACTTCTTAATGACAACCATGTATGTCGGATTTTTGAAAATCAAATCACAGAAGTGGTAATATTTCATTTAAACGAAAAATCAGTTATTTAACAACCACTTAGTGGTTTCACTATTCATCAAAAATTGAAGTTTTTCAGAATAAGGCCAAAATTTCACCCTAAGCTATAATTGATATTCCGAATTCAAAAATGATGTCTATTTTACAAAATTCCAAACATATTAGTTGCATTAATTAATTTTATAATTAATTCCCGCTGTCACAACAAATAGCGTGTTTTTTAGAAACAATTTATATCAAAAGATTGGCAATTGTTTATGTCCAATTTCAATGTTAAATTAATTCTAATGACCACCATTGGATAAAATGGTAAAAATATATTCTAATTATGCTTTAAAACCACCAAATATTATAATTTATCACTATAAATTATTTTTATTAAAAAAGTTGTTTTAAGTATTTTTCACTATTCATAAAAATTTTGAAGTTCTCAGAAAATTACAAAAAATTCAACATAGGCTAATTTCAATATTAGGAATACAAAAATGAAGTCCATTTTGAAATATAAAATCTCTATAATTTTAAAAAGTGGTTATTACTATTCATAACGGCTACTTTGATTTGTCGCGATGTTTTAGAACTCGAAGTTGCGTACAATGCAAGCTATTGCATTATTGAATGAGAAGCGTATCGTGGAAGCTCGGGGTGTTACATTCTCCCCTCCTTCAATAAATTGCGTCCTCGCAATTTGAAATTTTTCTTGGAAAATAAAAGGTTGAAAATAGAAAATACCTTTGTGGAAAACCCACATCGGAAATAAGGTTAATAGAATTTAGTCTTAATAAGAGGGAAATGGAAATAAGAAAGTCACCACCAAATCATGATCTCGATAAGGAGAACATTGGTGGCAATTAGAGACATATAATTTGAGGAAAAACGTAAATATTTGTAGGGATTGATTGAGGTCATCAATCACAATCAACTGTCAAATTGAGGGCCTCAAAGCCTTCAATCTATGTTGATTTAAAATATCATCAGTTCAACAAAACATAAGTTATTAGGATAACACATTTTTTTTTGTTTTAATATCCCTTTACTAAAGTTTAAGAATTAATTTATTCATTGAATAAGAGATAGGTATATATATATATATGTGTTTGACATTAGAGTTTCAACCTTCAACTCATCTTTCACTCAAAAGATAATAGAACTCAAAAATATTATACTTATCCTAATTGTATAAGGTTCCAAATGTTAACACATACCATTTAGATTAGTAAAATTATTTTGTAATAACCGGGGACTTCCTGTAGGCTAGTGGTAGGAAATAAAGGCCTGTCGCACTATGATTGTGGGTTCGATTCCTGCAGCTTTGTCCGACGCGACGGGTTATGCCCCACCCTGCAGGTTGTCCTTTTCCTAAAACTATAGTATCATAATATTCCAAAAATAATCTTCATAAATTTTTTAACCTTAAACAATACTATCCATGGTTCAACTTAATCCATTCCAACCTTAATAGTTATCCAAAATACATCTGTCCAACCCACAGTCCAAATTTTATAAGGAAGGTAAACATAATGAAGATCCTTTATCCCACGTAACAACATGTGAGCACCTTCATCATGTATTCTTTTTAAACATACTGAATTACCATGATCCCTTATTCCTTATAGAATACTAGATATACTCCTTCTATCCAAAAATGTATACAAAACATCAATCAGTTTCAAGGAAGTTAAGTATATCCAATATAATTTATCCAAATCAATCACGTCTTATTCCAAAATCACAATCTCAGTATCAAAACCATATTATGGTTTATCTTTCTCTCAACCATATATTTTCCAAAAATTTAACCTACTGTGGAGTCACTTTTCTTGGTTCCACACAATCTCAAGTCCTTGATGAAATAGTACTGCAGTACAATCCTTATATACTCCATAATTATTATAACCAGTACATCATTGATACAACACTCAAATTAAAAAAAAAATCTTTAATAACAACATAAGAACTCTAATCATTACTCCTCATCTGTGGTAGTATCATAACTTGATTATTATCCAATAACATCATTTGGGGCATGCTCTGATGATTTGGACATTGGTTTGCGTAGTGTCCCCAATCCTTGCAGAAGAAGCATTGTACATTTGAAACCATTTTCTTACCCTTGCAGTCACGCACTTTGTGTCCTTTTTCTCTACACTTATAACAAACTCCCATTCCCTTTAGGCAAGTTCCATGATGTTTCTTCCCACAATTACCACATATTGGAAAATTCTTCTTTCCCCTCATCCCTTTATCCATCATTCTCTCTTCCATCCCTTTCATCTCTTGCTTCGCTTCAAAGCCATAGGACTCAGAGAATTCTTTACTTATCCTATTAACACATGATACTATTTCTTCATATGTTGAGAACACATGGGAGACTATTTCCCTTCGAAATGTTGGCTTAATACCGTGAAAGATACTATCCTTCTTACTCTTTGGATCATACGTACCGCTGGAGTTCACATTCCTTCTACTGGGCGCCATTTCTATACAACGGCATAAACTAGGTTAGTTTATGAATCAAAATACATAATTCCATACTTGTAAAACACTTTACATAAATTGAACTATTTATGGATATAATCCATAATCATAAAAAGAAATGTTTTCTTTGAGGAAGTATGTACTCATAACCCTTCATAGTGGTTTGTAAGTAAAATGAGAATTATCCTAAGCATATCCCCCGGGAGTGTCGTAACCAAGAGTGCAGCAAGGCCCGTTTTCGTGCACCAGTTCCCGTTCGAGTCTAGCTCAAAGCGGTGTTTTCGGGTTTTACCCCTAGGTACATCTGTGCCAGAGCCGCCTCTACCTGCTCGTATCCAGACAGGGATGTATTGCTCGGAAAAGTCATAACATCTCTATAATACCAAAATTCTAGGAAGTTCTTTTATACTAATCCTCAGAGTTCATCTTAGGTCTACGTGCTCTAATCAGAGTTTATCTAAATCTAGCTTCCAAGGTTAGTACTAAACTGCCTCTGATACCAACTGTAACGCCCCGACCCCAGCTACCCAGAGTCGGTGCATTGCTTCGTAACATTGGCATGATCACAAAAGATCAAGTCTCGAAAGACCGATTAGTTTAGTAGCCTTGGAAACACTAGATACATTCGTAAACGTTACATTACATCATAGAGTGAAAAACTACAATAACAAAGTCTCCATAGTCCACACTCATATCCTCTTCTGACTATCCCTGCAGGTCATTCATAAAATACTTCTTCACATCCTGGAAAATATTAAAACATTGAAAGGGGTGAGCTCAGATGCTCAGTAAGGATAACAATAATGCGGAAGCTTTCATAAATAATCATTTACAATTAAGGCAATGTATAAATAAAACAAAAGCCTTTTAAACATGAACTTCAACATAATATGGCAAAAGTAAAATGAGATAATGCCATTCACTTCTTCACATGGATATTCTACTGGTCGAATAATCACATGCAATAACAATAACCACTTTCATAATGAGGGAATGTATAATGCCGGACATTCTGAAACATTTTGTCAAGGCCTCGGCCAAGACATCTAAAATGATTAAGGCCTCGGACAAAACCATAAATCAAATTGGGAAAGGGCCTCGGCCAATTCCACGTCTAGTTGTCTCATGAGACCTGCCGATGCATCGAGGAGCTATAGCGGGCTCCACCCGTCACTTATTAAGTCCAATACATTCCTCATATGAATAGGTTCAAACATATCATAAACCATAACATAATTGTATCACATAAAACATGCATAAAGGAAACATAACATTTCCACATTTCAATCACAAGATATCAATATAGCACATTGATATAATAAAAATGCTTTCAAAACCATTTTCGATACCAAAATAAAAGAAAGTTAAAACTTTGTATTTATTTTTCATTGAAAAAAAAGATGGCTTATAGAGGAAGCCGAAACTCAAATAATGGTCACGGCGGCGGAGAAGTCGTTGTCGCCGCATAAGTACGGAAAGAAAAACATTCCCATTTTGTCGTTTAGTAAAACGCTTCGTATAAAAAAAATTCCTTTTGAATAAACGTAAAAGTCAAAGGGGTTTATACACCGTATAAAATAAAGTTGTGTATAAAACGAAATATGCCTCAATGAAAGGAGATTGAGACGAAGTCCTTAAAAAGATCATTTTTAAAATAAAATAGATCTATTATGTGTATTCACTATAGGTACACATAAATAAAGTAAAAATAAAAAAAAATACATAATAATATCATGACATAATTGGAAAGTAGGAGATTAACCCAAAGAATGGAAGTTGGGTTAAGAAGTTCCCTTACCTCGTGTCTGACTTGACTCAACCGTTCTTTAACCTCCTGAATAATAAACTAGAGTTAATATATACCTTATTAAGAACCATTTTCAACTTCATTATCCTTATTATATCACTTATTACAATGATATGAACATTATGTAATTATTTAAGTTAATAATGTTCATTTTGTCGGTATTTGGTTCTTAAGTCAAAAATAGGCTTCTTACACTTACATGTTGTTAATTTGGTCAAAGGTTCATTATATACAGAATGGTATTCATGATGTAGATATCATATATGTCATATATATCCAGTACATACATTCATTTATAATATTACATCACATTTAGAGGTAAGAAATGAAATGCACCGTTCATGGAGACGGTAAGCCGTACGTACGCATGAACGCTACTTCCATTTCTATTTCATATTTTCTGGAATGGAATCATAATGATATGAGAGTATATTATAATTCCAGTATAATAACATATATAATATCATTAACTTTATCCTTCACACATCCCACATATGGTATTAACGAATCAAATCACTTTCAGGGGGCGGTAGTCCGCGCTTCCTAAAATGAAGATATCGTGTTTTACCCATAATGGAAACCATAAAGGTATGCCCAAAATGAAAAAAAACAGAAGCTTAAGGAAAACATAAACATATTATATATCATATATAAAAATAGTGACATCATAATGGCCACCTTTGAAGGTGTTAAATGAGTGTTGAACAATCATCGTTTCGGGAGGCAGAATTTCGCCATCCACGGAAACCTTATGTTCTTTAACCATTTGATGTAGTTGTGTGGAAGTGTAGCTCAAATAAATCTTATAAAAACATCCTAGTATATTTAAGATACTGGTGTTGTTACAAAAGAAGTAAATAAAAAGAGTTTAGGGGGTTGGAGAAGCAAAATAAAACCAAAGAACATGAGAGAATGAATTACCTTAAAAAGTGTAACTCCTTTTGAGTTGAGCCTAAAGGCTTCCTTTGAAAGGATTCTGCCCAAAGGAAATCCTCTAGGATGAGGAGAGGGATGTGGAGAGAGCAAATGGGCAGGGGTTGGCCGAGCCAATGGCTTGAAGAGTGTGTGAAATGAGGTAGAGGTGGGGGCCTTTTATAAGAGGAGAGGAGGGGCACTTTTGGAAAGTAAAGGAACATTACATTATTTGAAAATGTGTTTCGGTTTTAAAAGGTCCCACATTGATATAATTCGTGGATAAGGTGATAAGGCATCGAAATCCACTCATCCAATTGGTTTTGGCCATGTGTAGTTCATAGATTTTATATTATCTTTCCATTTTATTTAAATCGTCAAATAATGATGTCATCGCTGCATCATTATTATGTCATAAATAATTAAATTTATTTAATGTCTAAAAATTATAAAAAAAATACTATGATATAGGAAATCTTTTTATCTTTCCAATGACTATTTATAATCAAAATTTGGACTTGTGTAACCCTACTTAAAAATTGTTTTAGTAAAACACTTTATGTTAGTGTCATTTTCACTTTAACATTAAATAAAAAGTAATTTATGTTATTTCCCAACAAAAGTGGATCCATGGGGTCCCCAAGTTAGGCCATGGCTTGTCTTGGTCGGCCATGACACAACCAATGAGGTTGGGACATGTGTATAGGTCATTTAATATTATTAAAGTATTATTTATACCTTAAACTACCCTAATTACCACTAATCGCGATTAAGAACTTAATAAGTTACTATTCACCAAAAAATTATTTTTATCCCATTGAACCACATTTTACTTCTTAATGACAACCATGTATGTCGGATTTTTGAAAATCAAATCACAGAAGTGGTAATATTTCATTTAAACGAAAAATCAGTTATTTAACAACCACTTAGTGGTTTCACTATTCATCAAAAATTGAAGTTTTTCAGAATAAGGCCAAAATTTCACCCTAAGATATAATTGATATTCCGAATTCAAAAATGATGTCTATTTTACAAAATTCCAAACATATTAGTTGCATTAATTAATTTTATAATTAATTCCCGCTGTCACAACAAATAGCGTGTTTTTTAGAAACAATTTATATCAAAAGATTGGCAATTGTTTATGTCCAATTTCAATGTTAAATTAATTCTAATGACCACCATTGGATAAAATGGTAAAAATATATTCTAATTATGCTTTAAAACCACCAAATATTATAATTTATCACTATAAATTATTTTTATTAAAAAAGTTGTTTTAAGTATTTTTCACTATTCATAAAAATTTTGAAGTTCTCAGAAAATTACAAAAAATTCAACATAGGCTAATTTCAATATTAGGAATACAAAAATGAAGTCCATTTTGAAATATAAAATCTCTATAATTTTAAAAAGTGGTTATTACTATTCATAACGGCTACTTTGATTTGTCGCGATGTTTTAGAACTCGAAGTTGCGTACAATGCAAGCTATTGCATTATTGAATGAGAAGCGTATCGTGGAAGCTCGGGGTGTTACAAATTTAATCATCCATTCAGATTTTATGCTTGAAATGGTTGGATGAGTTTAGGGGCATTTCCCACAAATTAAACTACAACTTTAACTCTCAGAATCTCCTTAAAAATATTAAAATTAGATTTGGAAAAAGTTTAATCAAATTATACCCATAATTTGATATATCTTTAGTTAAAATTTAGATCTATATGGCTTGAATTGGGGACCTTAATTTATTTGATAGTCCTAAGGCCCACTATTATTTGATCAAAAATTTATTTTTCAATGGAAAAAGACGTCCACCTTACATTTTGGTTCCACAATTGATTATAAATGAATAAATGTTTCCCACAATGTGATAAATAACATCACAAAATATCAAATTCATATAATTAAAATAATGAATTTAAAAAACTGATTATTAGTTAAACAAAAATTGACAAACTTTAAATATGAATTCCATAATTATATTAAATGATGTTCAATTTATAAAATTCACTAAAACTAGTGTTTATAGTGATTAAAAATATCAATATTAAAACAATAGCAACTAATATTTTCATATTTTAGTGTATAATAAGTTTTGATGTGATTAGAGATCTCCTAGGAGTGGTCAGGGTAGCCCATTAGGAGGCGATGCTAGAAGAGGAGCAGGTGGATCTCCACATTGAAGATCTACTTATGGGGGTTGACACTATAAGCTAATCCCACCACCACCACCACCACCTAGTGACCAAAACCAATCTTATGGAGCTAGAGGTTGGGGTATTGGGCAGTTTTATGCTATGGAGTATAATGACTAGTTTATACAAAAGATGATTTGAGTTATTATATTTGACATTTATACTCTCATACCGGAACTAATAGACAAAGGCCTGAGTCATTACATTATTGTCTTATCCCTTTTTTTGAAAACTGGATATTTTATTTGAGACTTTATCCCAGTGGCTACGAAAAGATGTTACTTTAGGGAGTGATAATTTGGTAGAACATATCTCCTAGCAGTGCAAGTTGGCACTCGGTGGAGAGGGTTTCTCAATGGAAATTTTAGTCATCATGATGAAACCTTATGATGTAATATAAGTTATGGAATTTTTTTCACTATTGATTCCGAAATTTACTATTATCATAGTCAATTTGTATTCCTTCATTCAGATGGGATGTGATTATACACTTTATGTGAGTGATATATTTTGGTTGAGAGAGTGGGTCTCAAGGGAAGAAACCTGCATTCCATCACCCATTAGTTTTCATGTTTAGACCCTAGTACAATGTGTTCTTCAAGAATATGTCTTCCTTCATTAGTGAAGTAGTATTTTGATATCTTCCTTGAAGAAATTTTGGTCCTACTTTCATAACATGATATTCAATTTTGTATTTCCTTTCACCCTAGTACCACACCGATATCTTCTTTAGCATATCATATAGCCCCTACCAAGCTCTGGGAGATGAGGGTAGAATTACATGACCTAATATATATGGGTCTAATCAAACCTAGTGTGTCCCATTTCATAGCTCCAATTTTACTTAAGAAAAGGGAGGATGGTATCTTGAGGATTTGTGTTGATTGTCATTTTCTGAACTAGGTGATAATAAATAACAAGTACACATTTTCATGGATAATTGATCTCATCAACCATTTGAGAGGCATGATTTGGATCTCAAATATTGATCTGATGTTCGGATTCCACTAGTTTATGGTTATAGATGATGATATTTTAAATATGAAATCACAAGTTCACTAGGGAAATAATGAGTACATATTCATTCCTTTCTATGTGATGAATCCCAAAACTGGGTTAATAGCACTTATGAACTAGATATTCCATAAATACATGGAATAATTTATATTGTATCCATTGACAACATAATACTTTAGGCTATATCATAGGAGGATCATGAAGAGCATTTAATTGATTTTCTAAACTTACTCTTAGTGCACCTGTATTATGGTATTCTCTTATAGTGCCATTTTTTGGTCCACGTGTAACGCTTTTTGTGCAATGTAATCTCAAAGAATGTTTTACATATGGACCTTGAGAATATTGATGTGGTGCATTAATAACATCCACCCAAGGGCTTGTCATAGGTGTAGAGTTTTTCTGGCTTGATAGGATATGATAGAAGGGTTGTTGAATACTCATATAGGATTTTAGTTCCTTTTACTTCTTTGATACATAAAGGGAAGATATTTACCTTGATTGAATAATGTCAGTGATAATTTATGGATCTTAGGATGAGGTTGATCAATAATCCTATATTAAAACAAATAGAGGATGGTGTTTAGTACATAGTGTTTTGCATATCCTCTAAAGTTGGTATTTTTTCCTGTTGATGCAGAAGCAGGAAGCAATCACACATGGGTTGAGGTAGTTGAAAACCCAGGAGAATAACTATGTCACTCATATCCTAGAGTTGGTAGTAGTAGTCTTCACTCTGAAGATGTAGGGGGACTATCTTCTAGGTGATCATTTTAATGTTTATTTAGACCATTAAATTCTTAGGTACATCTTCTCATAGAGAGATCATAACATAATATAGAGCTATTGGTTATCATTTCTACATAAGTCTAACTTTAAGATAGTCAATACTCATGGGAATTGAAATGTAGTGGAAGACTTCTTTAACATGAATTCAAATTATTTCTTGTTATAGGAGGTGTCTGAGAAATTGGATTCTTCAAAGGAAACCCTATTTCATAAGAGGGTTTTATGTTTTCTTTAGTTGATGGTGGGAATCCTCAGCTTCTTTATTTTATGAGAGAGGCTCAGTCAGGATAAATATACCATGAGGTTATATTTGACCAGGTAGCCTCATGAGATACACCAAATGGATTTTATAAATTATGGGATCATTTCTTCTTTTTTAGGTATGGAAGGTGGTTCCAGTCATGTTGCATGAGGAATTTATGGAATATTTTCACACATACAACTTGGTTGTACATTATAGTGTGAAAAATATATACATTTTCCTTCAGTAGCATTTTTTGTGGGCTTTCATGAGGTGGATAATTGTTTATCTTCTTTCATGTAATATCACATGTTTCTAGGTAAAATAAGAGGACCAGTTTTTTGAATGTTTGAAAAATAAGAATAATATATCATAGTTCAAATGAGATGGAATATCCATTGTCTTTGTGACTGGGATTCTAGAAAAAGTGAGAGGCTACAATGATATCTAGGTGATTATTGACCATCTTATGAAGTCGATGAACTTTATTTCCATAAATAGTATAGTAAGGTTATGATTTTAGGGTAGTTTTATATATGGTGGATCATCCAGAATAATATGGTACCCTAGATTATTATAATGGAATATGAGGCTCAGTTCACATCATGAATGTGGGGAGGCTTGTAGGAGGCCTTCGGGGACTGGTTGCATATGATTACAGTGTTTCACCCCCATAAATATGGGTAGATAAAGAGAACAATCATGGTGTTTTAGGATATATTGAGGTCTTTCATGTTGTAATTTAGATAGTTCTAGTGGGATCAATATCCATTTATATATTTTTCTAATAATGAAAATTATATCTCTGATATCAACATGTCACCTTTTGAGGCCTTGTATGGGAAACCCTATAGGTCACCCTTATGTTGGACTGAGATTAACGATAATCTCTTATTAGTCCAGAGATGCTATAGGCATTGATTAATAATGTTCTGGTCATCCATGAGTTCTTGAGGATAAACTATAGAAGATAAAAATATTATGCATATTGACTTCAAAGTCCCTTGAAGTTTATATAAGAATACTATGTTTTTCTATGAGTCTCCCTGTGAAGTGGATTATAGAGGTTTGGCTAAAAGGAAAATCTATCTCTTAGTTTCATCAAGCCATTTGATCTCTTTTTTAAGGTTTGTGAGGTGGCATACTGCTAAACCTTTCTCCCGTAGCTGGATCAACTGTAGGACATCTTCCTTATGTCGCAGATGAGGAGATACATGGGTAACCCTATGCACATTATTCTAAAGGGAGAGTTGGACATAAATGATAGATCCACCATTGTGGAGTACCCAGCAGTGACTGAGGATTAGTAGGAGATGATCATACATGGATTGACCATTCCCATGTATTGTGTGATTTGGGAATATGGGAGAATCTAGGTGAGATTATATGAGTATGAGAGTCAAATGATAACTCAGCACACCCCACCATTTTTTATTGTATGTCATTATCAGTGGAAAATCCTTGAAGGAGAGGATAATTTCATGGATCATGTTTTTCTATATTATTCCTCTTAATATCTCCGTACATATATCTAAATTTATCCTCAATGTCAATACAATGTTTGGGTTCCTAGGGATCCAAGAATTAATATATTTAAAATATTAATATACATTAATAAATTCACACATATCAGTTTAGTAATTTTGGGTTCCCCATTGTTTAGAACATTAGATGGGAAATATGAGGCCATGCCCGATTTTGTTACATGGGGTATACACTATGAACGAAAAAATATTCATTGGTGTTAGATGTATTGTGGGATGTAACATGTGGTGAATGTGTTTAATAAAATAAATATTTTTTTTGTTTGTTTAAATTAAATGACTTGACATAATACTGTAATTATAAATACCTCGTTATGGATAATCTTTAAGGTTATACACATAACCCTTGTAGTAATTAGATGGGATGAGATATTTTTTCATTGGTGTATTGGGATTGGGGACTGCCAATGATCAAATCAAGGTGAATCAAGAGGTAGGTAGTGAACATAGAAGATCTCCTTAATATTTCAATAATTTTATATTCATTAATAATTGATCCTTAATTGTGTTAGGGGTTTTTTATATGGTTTATACTGTATTATAATTATGATAATAGATTAACATATCTATTTATCATAATTTTTCATTACCCACCATTCAAGTGATCCCATTTTAAAAAATTAAATCACTTAAACTATGTAATATTTATTTCCATGTCATGTCCCTTTATACTTCACAATATGATCATTCGTTAGGATCACATCGAGCAAAAATTATCATTAACATTTTTCTTTTTTCTTTTCCCAATTTCTATTTAAATTATTCACCATTTTTCTATTGAGTTTTAGTTCATTATTGTTAGGGAATGTTCATGCATGATCAAACACCCATATCCATAGTGGTTGACATAATGTTGTCTTGATTGATGTTCTGGGGAAAGAACAAGGTATTTTGTGCGATGAGTGTGACTGCATTAAATATTTGAGATCTAGGGCAGTGGTAGATGCATGATGGTATCTGGTGTGGTCATTTTTACATCTGATTTCTGGCTATTTGAGGATAGGAATTGGTGTTTAATGATGGTTTCTGTAATTCTAACAGATATTCATGGTCAAATAGTTGAAAATGGTAGTGGAGGGAAGAAACAAAGTTTCTTCAAAAAACCAAAAAAACTCATCATGTATCCTAAAGGAACACTTATCATGTAGTACTCTGACTATAGTTTCTAGGGTTTCAAGGAAGATAAGGATCACACACCTTGTGGGCCACACCATATGCCATGTGACCTCATGTGGGTAGCTCAGCATGTTCTGTCAGAGTATATGGGCATGGAAATGGCCAGGAACACTAGAATGTGTAGAGTACATGGGAATTATCATGTACTTTGACACAACCATGTATAAGAAGATAGGTTTATGTTCATAGGAACATCCTGGAAGGGCATGTGAAGGTCCTAGGTGTCCATGAAATTTCATGTAGTACGTCGTGGTTTCCAAATCTATGTCTAAGGGAGAATATTTCCATGAAAAGATGAAAGGTCACATATCATGTGACCCCATTTACACATCATGTACTTCCTCCAGGAACCAATACCTCATGTATCTCCTTTGAAACACCAATATCGGCCTATGTATAGCCCCTCCTGAGTAGATTTATATGTAGAAAATGATGGTGGACCTTATAGTGGGTTTAGAGATATGACTTGAGGAGTTGATAGCGTGACACTTCATTCGGCGATGATTGGATGATAGAATTGATCTGGTGGGATCCTCAGAGTGATATTGGTGTTATAATCCCCACTATCTCACAAGACTGTTGGTCCCCCATGCTCTTTACTATGGTCAAGTGGTTCCCCCCTATCGCACCTATGTAAGGTTCCTACATATACTGAGTGGTAACCGCTATCCCACCAGGGTGCGGGTCCTCCATCTATTTAGTAGTACCCCTCGTGTATCACTAGGTTCTGGGTCATCCATCTAATATGTGGTATCCCCTATCGTATCAAGGTTTCAGTCCATTATATTCAGAGTGGAACCCTCATCACACATGGGTGTGTTTACTCTATTGGAGATTTTTACCCTGTGTCTATGAAGAAGTGGTGGGCTGAGGGTTCCCCACATGTATTTCATGTAAATACATGTGATATGTTGGGAAATGTAAATGAAAATTCGGAGCTGAAAGTGGAATCATCATCATTGGTTAGGTTGGGCAGTTGTAGATATCCTTTTTCTCTCATATGGGTTTCATTATAAGCATATATGTTGGGTTTTTATTTAATTATGTATTTGGGTTGACCTAATTTTAATTATTCCTTTATATTACTCCCCTTATAGTTTTTGGGGAATTCTACAAGGTATATATATACTCACCCCTGCATGGGAATTTCCTGCACGTTTCATTTCTTATGCAGATTATAGGAGGAAAAACGGTGAATTTGGTGGATAAAATTATTACATAGGTTCATCGACCATGTACAATAGTGGAATTTAGAAATCATGAGGCTAGATATCTTTAGCATTTCTTTATTTAAATTTTCTCGAATTAGGGCTTTATTTGGGGTAGGGCATGTAGTTTTTCACTCTTCAGTTGGCCTTTATTTTTCTTACTCATATGTATTACCTATAGATTATGGAATGAATTGTTGTACTCTAGATGTTACAGTCTTTATTAAATTCCTCTATAGTTTTTCATGGAGAGTGTTGTGTTTGTACACATATGTACTTATGATATGGTCTCCTATTTCATGTTTTATTTCTCAGTAATTTTCGCCTACCCCTTTCCTATTAGAGGTTGGAATAGGGTTCTCACACATGGTATTATACAAGCCAAGTGGACCCTAGTGGGTTGGGAAATGAAAACTAATACTTAATATGTTCTAAATACTTCCCTCTCAATTTTGAAATGTTATATAAAAGAAAATTCCCTATCACCTCATCTTAATTGATCACCTTATGATACATCGATACAGTAAATGGGATGAACTATTATTGATTTTCTCAACATAGTACCTCTTTATGATGTTTCACCCCCTATATTTATTATAAGATATAATATATATATAATAACAAATAAGATTCAAGAATCAAAATCCATGATCTAACACTCTCAATCTCTCCATATAGAGAGAAAAATACTCATACTTCCTAATTATATTTATCATTGATGATTGACACCCATCAGGGAAATGCTTCTATAAATATTCCTATTATGACTTAGAAACCTTACTCTCACCAAGAAAGAGTATCCACAAGAAACTATTACCTATCCACCATATACTAATAGCCAAAAAGTTCCAATTATCATTCCTTGGTTGGATAAAACTCAAAGAATCCTATAGATCCTCCAAAAAACTATATATCACACAATCAGTGATAATATCCATGTTCTTTGATAAGTTATGATATTAGAACTAATGTAATGTCTTACTCCACGAATCATACTCACTAGGATGAACCCTTATATAGTAAAATATAATATGCTACTGTACCTCCCTAATATAAATCAAATGAATATGATGTCCACCATCCATTTATAAAAATACATAACAAAGTCACCCATTAACATGGAACTCATTTAAGATAATTTAATTAAATTTAAATTAAATCCCTCAAAATTTACCCAATTTCAAGATATTTTCAATTAGAAAAAATTAATATACCACACCCAGGTTTCTACCCTACAATTAGAATCATCTCCTTATAATGTCTAGTGAGTTTATTGTTCTTGAGTCAGATCATAAGGGTATTTAAACACTAATTTCCTAGAAAATATCCCCTTCCTGAATCATAACTAGGTTTAAAAAATATTGTTTCCCTAACAATCTCATGTAATAATCACCCATTCAAAACTCCAAACTATATCTTAACTATCAATTATATCTCTAATACCACTCTAGAACTCCTGATCCGTTAGTGAATTTGAGTGTAACCTTTGAATACAACCTCTAATAGGGCACGGGTTTCATACAATCAATAAGGGTATAAAATGCATATATGGGTGGTATTACCCTCATAAATCCAATGAACATATAATAGAATCACTAATAAAATCCAAATAATATAAATAAAATTATGACACAATACATGTAATGTCATATGTAAACAGAGATCTTAAAAAATAAAATATAAAAAACAACTCCGATTGAAGCGACTCCAACATCGATCGTGAACTCCATAAGAAAGTTAGGTCTATCCCATTCCTCAGATACCTCATAAAAATATATAAAAAATGATATATCTATATATATGGGTGGTAATACAAGTATAATTAGTGGGATCCTCCCAAAACACTCTTGTACAGATGTGGAAGAATCATACTAAAAAATCTCTAAAAACTGTATAAGTACCTCATTATTTATACCAGGTCATCTCCCACCAAGCCACACCAAAACGTATTCAGAAAAGATAAATATATAAAGATAGTAACATAACTATTAGAAAATATTGATTTAAAGTAACCATTCATTCACTTCACCTCTAAACTAGTATGCACCAAACTCAAACTGCTTACGTCCTAGCTCTTACATCCCTTCCATAATCACATCACCACATATCACAAAAACACACATCCTTATCCCAACCACATCCATATAATCAAATCTACATACTGTATATTTATCATAACCGTATATAATATCTCTGAAAAAAATCATAGGCTCCTCACCACATATCTATATATCTATATCCTCTTAATGGTAATTTATATCACCTAAAAATATATTCAAGAAAATCCCTATAACCAAGAATTAGTTAGGGATGCAGTAAAATTAGGTGACCTGGTTTTTGGTGTGTCCAAAATAATTAAAAAATATAGTGAGTCTACTGGATTACACAAATCATGTCCATGGGATAACACTTTGATCTAAAAAAATCACTTTTTCACTACCAACTCATGTCATTTATTTTTACAA
The DNA here is from genome assembly GCA_963277665.1 of Viscum album. Classification (NCBI taxonomy): domain Eukaryota; kingdom Viridiplantae; phylum Streptophyta; class Magnoliopsida; order Santalales; family Viscaceae; genus Viscum; species Viscum album. The sequence continues at coordinate 284,096,867 of OY728165.1, forward strand.
CCTCTTACCACAATACAAACTAGTCCCACCATCAGCACACAATAAACATATGATAACTAAAATAATTCCACATTCATAATTAACTTCCATCACCCATTTGAAAATTACTATATACATTCTATTCATTATTCCATATTTAAACTCAATCCATCATCTCATTATTAGAGTATTATTTAATCAAAAAAAATATTTATTAACCACATTATCAATTAACCATTAATTAATTTATTAATTATATCCCCATCATTTACATTAACACATATCATTCCCATAATTCTTATCATTTGTTTCAGCCACATTCCATATTCCACGAAATGAGACCACATTGACATATCAACCACTCCATAAAAATGTAACATCATAGCCACACATCCATCACATCCTCCTATATCTCATCAAGACAAATAAAAAAGGACACCAACATCTTTATATCAATTCAAATAATTAAAAAATGACACAAAAACCATACATAATAACAACAACAACAACAATGTAATTAATATAATAATAATTTTTAAATTTTCATTATTAATTTCCATTTCAATATTTATGTTATTTATTTGATTTTAATATACATTAGCATGCTAATAAATATAAATAAAATTATACTAAAAAATCAGTCAACAATAATAATTAATAGCTTTTAATTTTGAAGTAATAGAGTTACATCCTTCTCAATGATATAACCACCCATTTAGTTTCATTTAATTATATAATTTTATTATCATATTGGTCCAATTTAATCTTCTTACCCAAATACAGTTGAAACATGGTGATTCCAAAGTTTTATGGTAATGAAAAAAGAGATATATTGAATAAACAAACTCAAATAGATCTTTTACAAATTTAGTACAATAATAATGAAGAAACGACTATCAAAGAACACCAAACTCTCAAAGATTCACCATAAGATCTATTCAAATAAAACCCCCATAAAAAATAATCAAACAGAGTCTAGCCCACTTCCATAACCATAAAAAGAGAAATAATAAGAAGTAATAGAAGGAAATATATATTAATATAACCTCAAGTTAAAATATATTTTTCTTTTAAATTATAATTTAAAAAATTCACCATAACATGACTAAATATCTATAGGATACGCCATAGAGTGAAAATGGTTTGAATAATAATGGGGTAATTTAGGAGAACTTGGGTAAGAACATGAATTTCAATTAAAATCTAGAAATATAATGGTTTGGTCCCAGAATTATGGCATGATATCCCCAATTATCAGTTGTCAAAATCATTTCAAAATGTATATAAATAAAGAATATCATGAATTTATGGGGAACACCGCACCATAATACTTAAAGACCTAGAAATCATGATGAAAAACATAGCCTTCTACATATAAATAAATATAAACCAAAAATATATTGTGAAATTACCATCACCATGGAATAAAAAACTCACAAAATATTAGATGAAATCCATGTAATATTAATTTAGAAGAACTATAATAATATCTACACAAAACAATTTAGTACAAATCCGCACATAAGTCTTCCTATATTTAGCTTAAGATTCACAAAATAATCATGAAACTACTTTCAGGATGTTACTTAACTCACCAACCCCCTACATGACCCATCATGGTGAAATTTATTCAACACCTCATCACCAACTCAATGGGTAAACATATCAGAGTGAAACACTACCCTTCACAAAATTATCTTCTATTCTAGCTAAAATTTCATCGAAAAATAAACATTTATTCTACTAAATTCCTCACAAATTCCTCCTAGAACCCTCAAATCCACAAATCCATAAAGTATAATTCCATAAAAAATTCATACCTCTAAACATATATGATAGTATTTATAAAAAATAAACATATATTATTCTTTAAATTCACATATATGATTTATTTTCAATAATAATCACTATAAGTTATTAACTTATAATCGATAATCATTTATTTTAATTTTCACTTGAGAATCATATATCAAATTATCCCTATGTTATCTTATATTTCCTTAAATTTTCTTTAATAACCATGTACCAATTTACCTCCCCCCACAGCCCACTATCTAAAATTCCTTTTTTATGTTAAAAACCTCATGTTTCAGAACACACCTTCTATAAACTATCTCGTAGAACAAGGTTTCATATGTTCTAAAATATATGACATGTAAAATATAGTGTATCAAGACATTATAGAATAAGACATCAAAGGAAAGTACTATTGAGTTAAATAAATCCATTGGAACCTGGAAAGGGATAATCTTAAGATTATCGCATTATTTTTTAGAACATATGATAGTGACCACACCCATAAATTGTCAAAATATTTCTACTACAACTAGTAGTTATAATCAGTTCCCCAACCATCTAGTATTTTTATGAAATCACCTCTGAATATATGTCATTTTTAGTAGATATTTAAACTCCACTATGTCAAATCATTTCTTCAGTGAATATTTTACCTTTCTAAATCCTGTCAAATAACATTAATTTCATATTCCAGTACCACTAAAATTGGACCTCTAGGTTCTAAGTCAATTTTTCCATCTCTAAAACCAAAATATGGAATCACAACTTTTAGTATTTTAAAAAAAACAAAATATATTTTCTTATATAATCCAAACAATCTCTATCATGGGAATAATTTTCTTGCATTTTATCAAGTCATTGGACAATTTCTAAAACATCTCTTTTTTCTTCTTCCTTGAAAGCCACTAATTTTGGGATCTTTATATCACATTTCATTCAAGTCCCCCTGAATCACAATTCCTCCCTATGATTTCCTATAGTATGAACATGGTTTGGATGTATATAAAATTACTAACTACCTAAATATATGAAAACTCAAGCACCATGTCTTAGATAATATTCTAGATGAATATATACTTCAATTAAATGAGTTTTATCTGTGATTGAAACATGATATTTTTCAAAATTTAAGTCATGATCTAACTATCATAGAATTAAATTTCATTTCTCTATAGCCTTCTATGATCCGAAAATAAAAAAAATCAACTATATAAATTCATTCCATTTTTTAATAATCATAACATACGCAATATTATTGGTTGATAGTTCTATAAAAAAAATTAATTTGAGGAATCTAACTCATAGTTGTTCCTATGAAATTAAACACATAGTTAGTGATTCTCTTATATGATTTGGTATCTCCTATAAAGTTTATATCAACATATCCCAGTAATAGAACATGATTAAAAAACATAAGTATAGTCCATAAATTCATCTTTAGATATTAGAATATCCACTTAACCGCTTTTCATTGTTCCTTCTCTGGGTTTTCTACAGATCTAATGACTAATCCCACGTATTTTGAAATTTAAATCCATCTAAAAAACCATAGAATACATTGGAATTGTTGTCATTGATGCATGTGTAACCTTATCTGTTTACTTAGTGAATGTAGAAGGGTTCATTCCCATGTACAATAGTTGTTTTCATCAATTCTGATGGATAACTATATTGAACATAATGACCAAAACCAATAATTCTTTATGGAGTGGATCACTTCACATATAATTCATAATTAATTTAAAGAAGGAATTAATTTGACTTTATAATTATTTAACCATTGATCAATTCAGTAGCCACTCTCATAGTATAGTTGTTATAGTGAATAATTCAAACTATAATTCCTCTAGAGGTATCCACACATGCTTCATGAATCTCAAAATGTAAAAATTGGTATTAAGGGTTCTAGAATGAAGGAATTATTCACCTTTAATCATTAACTATTGATTGAAATAAAAATTCTCTCAAACGTGAGAGATTTATCTCTTCTTCTATGTTTTTTAAAATGGAGGATGAGGATTATCTTTCATTCTTGAGAGAGTTCTTCAGAATTTCTCTCTAAGTATTTGAGATAATTCTCTTTAGATAATCCGTTGGAAAAAAATGCTCACTACAACTGAAATGATATAAATTAGATTATATTCTTAGGGGCAAAAAATTTGTAATTTCATAGAGTCCCTTATCTAATTTTTTATTCTATGAAAAACCCATATAAAAAAATAATTGTTTTATAATATTATATTCTATGGAATGAAATAACTCATGGATGGTTAAATATTATTTGGAAATTAAATAAATCAATACTTATTTTTCTGATATTTTATGAAATATATCACTTCTATCAGGTGTGTAACATGGCCCATCAATCCTCCTCACCATTTATCGAAACTCAAATAATAAATATTTAATTAAATAAAAAAATATCAATATATTATTCAATAAATAGAAAAATAAATATTACATTCAATAACTCAAAAAATAAAAAATTATTTAATATTCAACATACATATATTCTAAACTCGAATAACTGGTGATTGAGTTTATATGATCAAATAAACTCAAATAATTATTATTCCACATTACAATATTAATATTTATTCTTAATATATAAATAAAATATAATTTATCTACGATTATGAATACACATGGTGTGTGACCCACTAGACCACTTTCTCAGTCGTATTTGGAAAACATTTTTAAATTACAAGATTGGCATTTAGAAACATGTCACAACACCAACAGAAAACAAGATAATGTTGCAATGATAGTAATATCATATTAACCCTTGCTATGTGATATAATACCTTTGACTTTATATCTCACCAATCAGGTTGTGTACTTGTGTTATCACCCTATACCTTTAATTTACCTTTTTGTTAGTCGCTAAACTGAACTCCTCGATGTACTATGATGGACATGGATTTAATCCTATAGTTATATTTCAATAAAATGGTATAGTGTATATTAATTCATTAACATAGAAAGGTAAAATCATTTATTGAATTATTAATTCAATATCATATAACTTATGACACAACCAATGTATTATACTCCACCATGAGAAAATGTCATTACAGAATTCCTCAATACATCAAATAACATGATTCGTGATATACATTAATAATAATATCATGTCTACAGACCAATAAAATCATCCATATAATGTAATATTAAATGAAACATATAAAATATGGAATTATTATTCTTGTGTTTCTCTTTAAAACCTCATGTATTATAGATTACAAAGTGGGAATTTTATAAGGAGAAGTCTCAGTATCTTATGATCCCCCAACACCTAATAGAGAAACTTACTATGTATCCTATCATATAGATGTTATCCAGCCCATATGAAACATGCCAAAAATTATTTCAATTGCATTTAAAGGTTCTCATTAAAGAAAGTAATTTTATTTGACTTTTGATTTCAAAAAAACTCTAATGTAATTATCACAATAATTTTATACAAAATAACACTCTTTTTGTGATTATATATTTATTAATATTCAAGTAATAAAATGTAAAATGTTTTTGGGTTCTAGAGAACCAAGTTCAAAATCATCCATTTATACTATATCCATCTGCTAACAACTTGTACTTCATTATCTCTCACATTATATTCAGTATTTTAGTGAGATAAGGATTTAGTTAATAAGTCCACCATGTTTTCTTCTATGGATACTTTGATTATTGTGAACTCACCTCTCTGTATAAAATACCTCAATAAATGATAATTATAATGTATAATGTTCATCCATTGATGTGATCATAGTTCCTTTTTCTGAACCATAATTTTAGTATTATTATAGTACAATGTTATAACATCTTTACGTATATGTATGAAATCAAGTTCACAGATAATGTTTAGTATTCAAACTCTTTCTTTAGCTACATCATAACCTTCAATATACATAGGCACTACAATATAATTAGAAACCACTAGCTAAATAGAACTATTATATATTTCATATCCTCTATTAAGGTAAAACACATATACTGATTTTGATTTTGGATCATTATATTATATCTAGAAACTAGTATTTGTTTATCCCAAAATAAATTGTTCAAAATCATCTCTAGAAATCAAAAACATATTCCTTGTATACATTAGATATTCAGGATATTCACTATATCCATCCAATCCAACCCTCATTGTTTTCCGAATATCTATGTACCATAATCTAGTCATAAGAAACATTAATCATTTTCATACCATGGAACACATGATATAACATATCATATATTTTAATGTGATTCTAATAATTCTCTCTACCTTTACACTTATGTTTTAGGACACGTTTTCTTAGAGGGGTGTATACAATGTAACATTGGACACAATCTCCTCTTGGATTTTTCCATATTGAATATCATAAATACCTTTTAATTATATATACCATAACTTATTCCAAGAAGGATTTTAGATAAATCATGAATAATATTGATCCCTAAAATTTTGACATATTTACATAAATATTTCATAGATAATAATATTTTAACCCTAAATTAACTAACTATAATACTTTTATCCTATTTCCCATAAATAATATATCATCAAATTGTACTATCATGAAAACAATTTTGATCACACTAAACCCCTTATAGATATAGGTATTTCATTAATTCTTTATAAAACAAAATTCCATTGTTGGTTCATCAAAATAGACGTTCCATGATCATGATGCCTGATTTAACCAATAAATAAATATTTTTAAACATCACAACTTATTGTGATCCTATAGAGTCCAAAACCATACCATTTGTGTCATTTAAAAATCTTCCACAAGGTTCCCATTAATTACGGTTTTCTTAAAATCCATTTTTTAAATCTCATAATCATGGTAACCCACTATGAAATGTATAATTCTAATGGATTTAAACATAAATACTATTTAAAATGTTAAATCATAGATTATTCTGTGACATTTCATAAAACATTTAGTAACCATTCATTCTTTATTAATACAAAATTTACTTTATATATAAAAAATCTTCTTTGATACCCATTTTCACCCAACATTTTTTGTGTCAAATGGGGATCTTCAAAAATCCAGACATAGTTTTTATGAATGGAATCCAGTTCTAAATTCATTGATTCCTTCCACTATATTAATTTTTAGTTTCTTAGTGCTTCCTTGTATGATATAGGTTTTTTATATTCAACTAGTAACATTCCAAATTCATTGATAACTATAAAATCATATCTTTTTGGTTATATAACCTCTATAGAATCCTATATTGTACTTTTATCTCTAGAAAACTCTTATTCCTTAGAGATTTGTTAAATTTTTTATTGTCCCAACTCTAATGTATCTTGATCCTTTACTACATTTAATTTTATCTTACTCCCATGATCACTTTTATATATGTGATCCCTATCTTAAAATATGGTTTTTCTCAATTAATTTTCTATCTTAGGGATTAGATATGTAATATCCCCTTACTTATTTGGAATAAGATATAGAGATACAGTTAATGAATCAACATTGTAGTTTGTTTCCATATATAACCTTATAAAGTTATTCATAAATATATATATATGTGTATGTGTGTGTGACAAAACAAATTTATACTCAGTCTGTGACTAAAAATATAATTATTCTTGTCCTTTAGTTAGAACATACTTTAGAATGTTTGAAAAATTTTGTAATGTTTTTCCCAAAGTGGATAATAGAAAAATTACATAACTTCTAATCAGTCTAACTATGTACAAAAATGTTAAATTCTTTCTTTCACTAAAACCATTCCACTGCAGTTTATAAGGATAATTTGTTTGAGATAATATCTCAAAATCATTTAGATAATCAATAAACTCTTAATTAAGATATTTTACAACATGTTTTTAGTGTAGGTTATTTATCTTCTTTCCAAGTTGATTATGTATATCACATGTGTATTCCATAAATTTCTCAAAGGTTTTAGATTTATACCCTATTGTTTAGGAATATCCATGTCTATTAAAGATTTTATAAAATGTTATGAAGTAAGAGTATCCACCACTATCTTCTACTATAAAATTTATATACACATTTTTATAAACTAATACTAGAATATTTTTTCCTATTAATCATTTTATGTAAATGAATATTTGGTAATTTTTTTCTTGTGAACAATAATAACAAATGTACAAGAGTTTTAGTTCAAAGAAATATAAATACCCTTCATGATAAATATTTTTTAGACACTTATCATTTACATTACCAATATAGTGATTCAAAAAATTTGTGTCATATTATTCATGTGAACTTGATTTATTATTTATTTCTATGACATCATTTTTCAAATTCCAGTATGTAATTGTTGTTATTCAAATGAGGGATTACATAATATGTGATATTTTTAGAAAAGTAGAAACCCTTATTTATAAACATAAAAAATAAATCTATATATGTCTAAATTGGACATAAGTGTTATATTTTTTGTTACAACCTGAAAATAATAATTCCCAAAAATTAGAATTAAACTCATAAACAATGTGAGATAGTACTGTCTTCTATTTGTTCCAGCCAGTATTGCTCCATTTGTAGCTCAAAGATCCTCCATTCCTCTTGTAATTGTCATAAATCTACTTGGATCCCAATTTTTGATAAAATTTTAATACTAAAATACAAATTTAATTTATAATTTATATAAATGTCATTATTACACTCGGTAATGAACATTCCTAAATCCTCAACCTATTTCTTCACTAAGGTGATTATATGATTCCAATGAAATTTATTTCCATAATAAAATCACATTTCATCATACTTATTATCTTGTCCCTTGATCATCCTCCTCTTGTATGGGTGGTGTAAAGGCTCTATAGACATGGAATTAGTCTTATATATTTTCTCATTTCATTTCCTTTTATTAACCATAAGGACTATACATTTTTCATTATATATGTCATTATATTCTTAGTGAATTGGAGTCATAAGATATAGGAGTATCTTCTATATATTTTTCATATAAAAATTCACAATAAAACTTGATAATATCTATGAAAGTGAGGTGAGAATAAGGTACGTACATAATTCTTAAGTAGTATGAATCTCAAAATTTCTAAAAATTTAATATAGAAAATAATTTTAACTAAAAGAGTTCTATATATTGTTCCTTATCCAAACATTAATGTAAAGAGTGCCTTGGAGATCATGTATCACTCTTATCTTCATTTATATTAATAATTAAAATGAATATGATATTGTATAGTGTATATATACATGTCTTTATTAAGATATAGGAACTAGCTATTTAAGGATGATAATATGAGGCACTGGACATCCAATGAATCATCCATGTGTTTCCATAATAAAAAATGATCCTCCCCACATTCCACCTTAGTGGGATCATTAGGAACTAAGGACTCCATCACATTGGACCACTAATCTTAGATTAGTACAATGTGAAAGATCTTGTATAACTTTTGGAAGTTGGAACTGATTATAAAATAGTATTAATACAAGATATATCATAGGGATATTGTTTTGGTCAAATGACATTCATTATTATACATTAAATAATAAAATTATACTTTATATTCATTATAAAGTCTATTGTAGTAAATTAATTTTATTAGTCACCCATTATTTAATTAAATATCAATATCCCTCGTTATTGATATGGAATATCTTATATCGTTCCTATTATTGGGGAAAAGAATAACATTCTTATTTGAAAAATCAAAATCAGGCATAAAAATTTACTCAAATGTGGTATTTACAACTATATTAACTTATAGTTCCTTGATATATTGAGTGTGAAGCTGTAAGATCATGTAGTGGAATATGATGGGATAGGGATTTAAAAATTTTGATCATTGATCAATTTAACCATGTCTTCACATGTGGTGCGTAGCCTGGTACGAAAGTTGAGGATCCCACCTGAAGAAATTAATGAATAAAATTAAAATGAAAATTCACGTCATTTGATTTGAAAGTGCATTCTACGATCATTCTTCACTAGCAACCATTTCTCAGAGGAACTAAATATGGAACCCTCTAGATTATCCGAATTCTATTCAAAAGACTATAGAGAACTTGATCATTAATATCTATATGAAACCGTGGAGATTGTATGAAGACTTTGACATCATGATGATCCATCATCATATGAAGGAGAACTCAGTTAGATTTCTTATATCATCATATAATATCAATAAAAAATGGGAGAGATGTTATATCTGGTTATAAAATAATTTATTGAGTAGTTCCTTGAATTAGAGATTCCACCCACTTATATACTGAGGAAGAAAATAGCTTAAAATGCCTCCCCATCCCCTGAATTTTTCTTATCTACTAAGTAAACTATAAACAACAAATTAATACTAATTTTCTGAGTATTAAATATAATTTATATTTTTATAAAAATATTGTAATATAATAAATCTATTACAAGATAAAAGAGATCAATTAACTCAACTCATTATTCTCATAAATGTTAAATATACTATGAATATTAAAATGATATTTTCTCATTAAATATTTTTTAATGTATTCATTTAGTTTGTTGTTAATAATTTTAATAAATAAATTAAACATAAATTATTCTAAACTTCAATTATAATAAATTTATTTATTCCTTGTTGATCATTCAAACTCAGACATCTCTTGGACCTAGTGGTGAGGCCCACTATGTAATATAATCTTATTCACTAGAATATGCTATACTTTTTAATACTCGTATTAGATAACTCCATTGGTCCTTATATTGATAAGTATTAGTACAATTAAAAAAAGACTATCATTTATCATCTCATCAAGGCCTATATAAAGATAGGAAAAATTCATATAAGTGAAAACCTTTCCTGAGATCACACACCATATATTATAATATCTTTATATCATGATATCTCATAAAGACATATTTATACTTCTTGTCATCATCCTTTAAAAAAAATTAGTTTTTGACCTTATTATACATAATTAATTTATTAAACCATATCCATTAATTTATATAAATTATAATGATCACAATCAAATATTCCTGATATATAACTTCCATTCAGAAGTAAAAAATATATATTTGATTATTAAATCAATGTCACACCACCAATGACTAACCCAATGAAAGCTACCTTCCTATGACATAAAGGACACCGTTTTCATATAATATCAATGTACTTGAAAAAATTGTACACATTAATAATAAATTAAATTTATGAGACCAATACAAATGTTTGTAGATAGAAACAACCAATGAGACTTGAAACATGTGGTGTTCATATTGTTGTGTCATTCCTCATGATCTCATCCACTAAAGATCACCAAGTGTGAAATTTATGAGAATAATTTGCAATTATTTTATGTCTCCATAACCTAATAGGCACACATCATATATGTCTTATCTTAATGCAGTTTGTATAGTGTAGGGAGGTAGTATAATATTACTTTCATGGTATCTCTATGTTCTCATTATAGCCTGGGAATGGCTAAAACCTTTTGATATGAAAATTAATCAAAATAAATTACCATATAAAAAGTTGATGCATAAATTTAAATAATAGTATGGTATAGAAACATCGTGTATAACTTGCATTAAAAATTATATTATAATTGAAAATTACTATTCAATTATGGTCTTGGGTACCCACTTTTACAATAATCACACTTTCGCTAGATCTAACTTTATAATTATCCTTATTTTTACTCAAATAAAAATATTATTCTATTTTTCATTTATTTCTTTAGTTTTTATGAATTCCATGTCTCTGCATATTGTCCACTCATCTATCTATAACTTCACCTCCTTGATTAATACTCCTCAAGAGATGATATCCCCAAGTATAATACTTTTTTCACTATAAAAACATGACATATTTTCTAGTACCAGTGCTATGATTATCATAAATTATATTATGATAAAACATTATATCCTAGGTGTGAATCCATGAACTAGAACAAATTGTTTCATATTTTACACTTCTTCTTAATCTACATCAAACTCCAAAATGAAATATTTAATGTCCCATTATAATTTGTGATTCTTATTCTCCATGTGGAAAGAACATTTCTTCTGTACTCTCTTAAGAAAATTTGAATTTTCCTTACTAGTTCCTATGAAGATATATATGACATAACTGGTATTTTCCTACAATAAATTGTATGTTAGTTTTATCATATCCATTACAAAGCATGTCCTATGTGAATGATCCATCACAAAAGCATATATATTTTGACTCGCCATATTAATCTAATCCCATGTATCATACATGTCTTCATAGGTAGATTTATTCCATTTGATTTCAGTAAAAATACATTTTTGAATTGTTCCAACATCTATTTTTTGATAAATTTTTATTATATATACTTTTTACTTGTCCTAGGAAACCAATTATATCTTCATTAGTATATCACATTCCCTAGAACATAGGTTACTACATTAAGTCAATCTATATAGAGTTACATTCATTACAATCTTAACTAAATGAAATACTAATGAATTATTAACATTTGGTATGAAAAGTATTTTTCTGGTAAAATAATGGGACTCACACTTACCTATTGTAGGAACATAGAGAAAATTCATTCTAAATGAATATTATATGACCTTTTTCTTACATATATCCAAAACAAAAATCTAGTAAACTTTAACCTTAATTAGAATTCGATGGTGTCTCCAAATCTTTTAATTTGTATCATGTATACTATTTATAATAAATGTGGTGTTAAAATCAAATTCCAAATATAATGATCATAGAAATTAGTGATGAAAAGTAGAATTCAAACATATTGATCATGATAATTGGTATCAATTGTTTGTATTAGGCTACTTATAAACATAAATATTTAGATATTTAAACCATTAATCAAACCTCATTGATAAAAACTTTACCATACCTGTTTTTTTCTTTTCAATACCACCATAGTATCATGATTTGAAACATTCAAAATACTAAGCACTTGTACTTATATAATTGAAATCCATTTTTTTATTTTAATTGAACATTCAAATATTATATACCTTCCATATATTACTTAATTAAGGGATTAATTATTCTCTATTTATAAAGTATCTCCACCCATAGTTAATATAAAAGCACTTATATAGTTTTATCCTGTACATGCATTCTGTGTATCTAGAACATTATTTCTTTATAAGATCTTATGGAACATGTTCTTATGCCAACCACTTCTTCATCTCCATAATTTACTAAATATAAGTTATTATTCCTCCTACTATCTCAGATAAAGATGTTCACTATTTTATATAAATATATACTATCTCTTTAGTATCATTTTTCTATCTCAGGTAGTTTAGTAATAACCTTTGAAGCCATTATGAAAATTAATTTAGATCTAAAATTTTTATTTTTTGATTATTGTTTTTTTCTAACCTTAATAAACACTTTGAAACTGTGCACATGTTATTGTGACATAATGGTTATATATATTATATTATAACTCATATAATTTCAAATTTCATTATAGTTAGATTATGGTTATGGGATTACACTATTATTTGTGAAGCATGTCCTGAAAAATAATTGAAGTTTATGCAATGTATATGTGTCTCAACATTAATTTTAATTTTAATTACATCATGGATATAATGTGTATAAGGAAATGTATGTTTAGTAATTACACCACACAAAATTTTATTGGTCAATGACTCAACATTAGACTCATCATCAATATTTTACTAACTACCTTATAACATTTAAGTGTACAAGGATATGTGAGTTCATGAATAAATCCACTCTACATTTAATGATTGATTAATTCTTGTTCAATGTAATATTAGACTCATTGGCCCGAAGCTACTCATATATTCTAACCATTCCTGTCACTTAATTAATTTTTACATTCCATAAAACTCTTAAATAAATATTTTGATGTATATCTATGAATATATTACCCTTGTAAAGGTTATATATATCTATATAAACTAATAAAAAAATAATTAGGGCCAACATTTATTTCAAAATATATATTTTTCAAAAGGAAAAAAAGTAAATGTTTAAATGATACCTAAGGTCTTTATCTTAAAAGAGTAAAACCACATAATGGGTATATCCTCAACAACTACTCAGTTTTAGCAGAAAATGAATCATCTATCCAAAATGTGGGATAATTTTGGTCAAAATTTTATAATAATTGGTTATTACCAATGATTAAAACAAAATTCAACTATTAATTGAGTTTTAGACACAACAAACAACATTAATTATACAACTAGAATATTGTCCCCTTGTGTCTAATGGACATGTGAGATAAATTTTTTGGTTATACCCAATAAAAACTTCGATAATAATCATTAATATTGACAACATGAAGTTTTTCATTTCTCATCACTGACTTAGGAATCCCACTTTCTTATATTCTTTTGGAATTCACCTTAATTTTTGTGATGTTTCTTTTCTTACAGGTTACTATATTAAATTCACATATGTGATAGAAAAATTGTATTTTATACCCAGTTAGGATGAAAAAAAACACATATAATTTATGAATATACCTAAAGAAGAAGTTATTACTTACTTCTTCATATTAATTCATTGAATTTATCTTCTATAGAATTATCTCACAACATGCGAAGCAAATAGCCCCTTGTATGATGATTGTCTAATTTTCTTTGGAGTAGATTTTTAAGGTTCCATTGGTTCTTCACTTTCCTTTATGATTTTACTCATTTTATTTATAATAATTCACCATAAGAACTAAATATTAATCTTTTCTGGGTGCTTAATTTCTTGGTAAACTTTATGTAAATGTTAGTGAAGTGTTTTCTCAATATTGTTAATTTTGTAATCATAGACTTAATTTGAGTGATAAGGTGAAAAATATATAATAAAGGGATGTATTAAAATATAGTGATCCATATTTCAATTTACATGTATTCAGTGTGACCATCATTTTATTTATATCTTTCTTTGCATTATCCTTAATACTTATTAGAGGTAAGAAAACATATTAAAAATTAAATCTCCTAATGTTTTTTTCAAAACACCCCAATCATCATGTTAGAATTAGGATGTAAACATAAAATCTATAATACATGATTCTAAAATATAAATCATTCACACCGACACTTCCTGAGGTTTCTAAAAAGGTATTGGGGGTTCAAGAAAATTGAATTTACATTAATATCATAGTACTTTTCAGAAGATCATGTACAAAACATGAAAATTAGTTCTTAATAAGACATTATATTTGTCTAGAATTGATTACTGGGAACTTTTGGTTTTATTGAAATTCTTCTATCAAATAAAATATTAGAATATAAGTACTATATATTGGGTACCAAAATGAAATTATCAATTATATCATTTAAAGTCTCCAAATATTTTATTGAAACTTGGTATCCCTCACTATTAGATTATAAATACCCATTCTCTTGAGTATTTTAGAGGAAAGTATACCTAAAACATCACTTCATAGTGTAGGTTATAGATCCTATACTACTCATAATGTTTAAAGGTAGGTGTATGACTGTGAAAACTCATTAACTTCAAGCTCAGTGAATTGTTAATTAAATCCCCACCTTTTAGAAATCATAAACTTGATTTACTTAATGCTTTTCCTATAAATTGAAAAATGATATCTATGGATACTTAGTAAATTATATATTTATTTAATTCAACCCATTACACTTATAGTTACTCCCTATTAGTAGGAGGTTCCCGTAACTATGGCTGAGGGGGACCTCATATACTCGGTTTGTTTCAAATTTAAGTGACGTAATGTGTTATGACTAAATATTACTTTGAGTGTTTATATTATTTCCTGATGAATGAAATAATTTTATACCAAATATGATAGTATTATGTGATACCACTCACAACTTGACTATGTAGTAAATATAAAATGGTCATCACATCTTAATCTATTTTAAATTATTAATTTTAATTAATTATTTAATGTGGTTTTACAAACAATACTATTCACAAAAAATATAATTAACAATGCATAAAATAAATAAAAAAATATGACTAACCTTAAAATTTTGGTATTTGTTGATCAAATTATTCTCAATAGATCTACTATGACCCTAGAGGTAAAATATATGATCTATGATTGACTTGTATCACACCTCCCACCCCAATCGAATGTATCCATTTATTTTCTAGAATAAAACCTCTTCTCGGTGTGGTTTTCATTTTACAACATCCGCAACATAATACATAAATACTTTCACAAGGGTGAGGGTATCATATGATTTCATAATAAACATTCAATACAACTCTTGTGGAAATGATGTAAATTATAAATATAATGAGGAAGAAAGATGATTTGTGTACCAACTTTTTAATTAATCAATTACTAAAAATATCAATGTCTTGTAATGATCAATTAATAAATGAAACCTAGACATACATTACCTGGTCACCGCCCAGAAATTTTTTATATGAAAATTAGAAATTAAATTTATCATAAAATTATGTGAAAGTTAATTTTTTAGAATTAAAATAATTTAATCTAATTTTAATTAAAAAAGACATGATCCTAGACTGCAGAAAAAAATTATTTTTCTTCAAGAAGAAACAAATAATTATTCAAAATTTTAACTTTTTATTAGGCCCCAATGTGGCCTGAAAAATCCAAAAAATGTGATATTGGGAAAAACATAAGTATTGAGGGACTAATCAGGTCTTTCAAGGACTAACCTAACATTGGAATGTGTCAACCGGTTATATTCGATACCAACTGTAATTGTTGGAGGATTGGTCGTTAGGTTTTGCAAGGGGTAAGAGGCACACAAAGGATGGCCTTTGAAGGGTGGTTGTGATCGGGTAATCTAGACGGTGAGAGGAGGTTGTGTGGAATGGCAGACAATCAATGGGATGAGAATATTAGAGATTTCAAGCACCAAGTGTACATGATGAGAGAAGAGAGTCCAATATAGGAAGAAGACCAATGCCGGTGGGGCTGACTGGTTGGAGGCCAACCATTGGGGGTTGGTGGAATTGTGGTAATACCTTGAGATTTTATTAATTGTTTTTTAGAATAAATTAAATTTTATTGTCGTATTACATTAAAACCAACACCAAATCAATCTTGTGTTATATGAAACAATATATTATCCAGTTTGACACATGAGTCAACTTTTAACAAAATCTTGACATATTATTAATAGACTCATTTAAACATTATCATTATAAACAATCCATTATAGTTATAAAAATGAATATTAATGAATAATTTTAAAATATTAATTTTAATGGTTTCATATAAATAAAACATATTGATAAAAATAAGTACGTAATTTTCAATAAAGTCTTTATATGTTCTGAAAATACTATTTTCTAATAAAACTACGTTTTGTTTCATTTTGTAAAATTAAATAAAATAATTTTATAAAACATTTATAAAATTAGTTTCCTAAAACATACTTTATTATTTAAGTTGTAGTGTTCAAATTATCTTAGGGTGAAATTTGGAGATTTTATAAAAAAATCAATTTTAAGGAATAATGAAAAATATTTTTTTTATTACAAACTGCCTTTTTTAATTTATTCATAATTTTAAATTATATTTTATTTTCTTTTAAAGTGATATTAGTTCATGTATACATATATTAATCCAATTAGGTTCACCTGTATCAATTTCATATTGAAATTTAATATGAAAACATTGTGAACTTTTGATCATTTTCGCATTAAAAACTAGCTTTATCGCCACGTCTATGGGATTAATTATAAATTAATTTTTTACACTTTTGTGATTGTAATTAAAAAAATGGATTCTATATTTGGAATAATTATAATTTATATTTTTTTATATGATTTAATAATTATTTACCAAATCCATTAGTGAGAGAAACAAAAATTTAATATAGTGATTAAGTTAAAAACAAGATTACATATTAATTAAACATAGAATATAAGGTCTAAAAATAACCCAACACTTTTCCAAACACAATAGGATGGATATATACTATCCTTATCATGTATTAGGTTCCAATTTTATCAATTTTGACACCTTTTATTTATGAGAAATATGTCTGTAATTCTCAATATAAAAAATTCACAGGTTTACCACTCACCCAACTTATAAACGGACTCCCACTCTCCCCATATCTTCACACCATCAATACCAAGTGTTTTGGTCCAGAAATTCCCAAATTACTTCGAAAAATTTCACCTGTAATCCTATAATAGATTCTTTTTCCATAAATCCAACCATGAACGGCCTTTTCTGAAAACCCAAAGGTGATACCTTATGAAGAGGTAACGTTCATAAGTGAACATTTTTTATTTATTCATAAACCCCCTTAAATTATAATTTTATCATTATTATATAACAACCTATTTATCTTACATATACTTAGATGTTTTTATTTAAATTTTCTACCCAAAATATTCAAAAAAATTATCAAATTTTTTAGGAAATCATCATTCGTGTGTATGGTGGACTGCCACCTCATGAACCGATGTCATTCATTTTCCACTACCACCTATAAAGGGTTAGAATAATGATAGAAATACTATTAATATATTATATGTATAATATTAATTATATTATTAATCTTATTTAATTTTTTTATCACACATACCTTTACGCTTTCCTTTTTTAGGAAATACGATAATGTCGTTCGTGTGTATAATAGACTACAACCTCATGAAGCAATGTAACTCATTCAAAATTTACATGGAATGTATTTTGGTTAGTTTTAATATAAAAATTTTATTTATATTAAATAAAAATTATTCTGAAATAATAATATTTAATTTACTTTTCTAACTTTCAAATCGATAAGAAAATGAAAAACAACATTCATACGTACGTATGGCCAGCCATCTCTATGGAAGGTGTATTTTATTTCATATCAATAAATTTTATTAATTAATATAAGTTAATTTATACTGAATATATGTTATATTAATATGATCATATAAATTATGTGGATGGTGAAATTATTACCACACTAATAGGACCAAAAATATAACAAATTAAATCATATAAAAAAAATAAAGTTGTTATTACACCAAAATGTATATTTAACATGAAATTTTTAATAAAAAGCTAATAAAATGTCATAATAAAATCATATATGGTATGATATATATAATTATTGTTATTTTATATATTTATAATAAAATTATATATTTTTTTAAAGAAGTTTTAATGAGTACAATGAGAGTCAAGACTGAAGGTAATGGATTTCCATCTCACTTTTTACTCTTATAAGACACATGCTATATTCGCCACCACTTTCTTCTATGTGGTGTATATAATTACCATGAATGTAATTTATATTTATTATAATAACATTTATGTGTATTTTTATCCATATTATGATATCTATTTCATTGTGTTTATGGTTCAAAAGATACAAAATCGGTAAAGCTTTTTTGTCCGAATCTTCCTTCTTGGAGATATATATTAAGATATGCACCTATATTTCTTCATGAGGTGTGTATACATCTAATTTGAAATGTAATATCTTGAATTTCTCTATACTCATAATATTTTATCTTATATTTTATGTTATATCTTCATGGGTCTTATGATTCCATGTTACTAAAGTGGTAATGATTTATTGTCACAAACTCATCATTTATAAGGATTATTTTATGATACTTACAATGATAAAATATTATAATCTATCTCTCAATAACTCACCTGAATTTTAATCCCCTGTGGTTTTTTTATATCTTACAGTAATGGTTCCATTTTTTCACTCTTTTTTACATAAGATAAGAAAGAAATTTTTTCTTGAAGATCCGACTTTATTTCTCCCTTTCTTCAGAAATTGGATATCTTTCAAAACCATGTTTTCTAAAAAAAGATTCAATTTGTTTTAATAATATCTTATTATTTTTAGAAAATATAATTAACCATGTTCTGATTTTTGAAAAACAAAATTGAATGTAATATTTAAACCATTTTCAAGAAAATGCATGTTTGGATTTTAACATAAATGTTAAAGAATTGTTTTTTTAAAATATACGCCAATAATGAAATATTCAGATAGCATGACCAATTTGTTCTTAGAATATTTATTTCTATGTTTTCATTGTTATTTTCAACTAAAAAAGTTTAAAAAAATTATGATTTTACAATTATTTTTCATATAAAAAATAATATTATCCTCAAAAAAAATTTAAATGATTGATCAAAATTATTCTCTATCTAAGATGACACTCATTGACGTTATATATTCATTATTCAGGATGTGATTGAAGGATCCCATTGATTTTATTTCTCTAAAGGGTTAATGTTTTGATTGGATTATGTTTATAAAAACCATTTCTATTCCATGGGTTATACCAATAGTAAGTGTTTATGAAACCTACTTCTTTTCAATTTGTTATCATATCATGAAATGATTATAAAACATGAATTTTCTTCATGTGTAATAATATGATTGATTTATTTTGATAACCATTTCATTTCATGGGTTATTATATGATTAATTTTTGTGATCTTGTGGCACAAATAAGTAAAATTTCATTATGTGATTGGTGGGACCTATATCTCCCTCTAATTAATTAGGTAATGATTTATATATCTCTTGATATAGACATGGATATAATGATGAGTGAACTCCGTAAAATAAGATAGGGTTGGAATGGGGTGTGAACCTGGTATAGTAATAAATGGATGGAATGCTTAGTGAATTTGATACTATGAGACAATTTTTATTCTATTATATCCATGGAATTAAGCCTTAAACAATATTTAAATTATTTTATATTATTATATGTATACGACTAATTCTCGGACTTATTTCAATGTTAAGCTCTTATATATTATGTTCTTTTATTATCTTATGATTCATGCCATATGAATATCCTTCATAGTTCCTTGAATCATTTATATGATCTTTTATATGTGGTTTATGGTTTTCAAATGTTATTATCATGTTTTCATACTCTTAGGTTCGGGTCAATCTTGTGTATCTCCCTCATTTACCGTTATTGAGAATATAAGTTCCCTTTTTTTATGATTTATTCCCCCTGTTAATGGTTATTTTAATTATGTATGATATATCTAATAAGGTTTATAGTTTTCAGTAATTTATTGGGATATGAAATAACTTGCCTATGGATCAGTGTTAATGATTTAAATTTTACAAATACAATAAACTATTATGGTACTCAAGATTGTGTTTTTGTAATGTAATAAATATTTAAAAAAGGATTTAATATCTATTTATGTTAATATTGGGTCTCTATAGTTGGTATCAAAAGATATTTTTAGTTAACCTTTGTAAAGTAACATGATAAAACTTTAGTGGGATCCCCAAGGACATATCTAAGGATAAGTCTATGTATGAGTCAATGTATAAAATTTATCTTGAATTTTGGTAAAGGATAGATCATGTGGTGTACTAGAAATAAATCTATTTATGGATAAAAAAATGTATAGGGATATGGAATAGATGAACCTATGGGTAACAATCCAAAAAACACCGTTTTTATCTAGACTCGTTCAAGAAGCAGTGCACAACAATACTCCTTTATGCACACCTAGTTTGACACTCTTGTGGGATATTCATTGGAATTCACAAACTCTTTATTAACCATCATGGAGGATCTAAATAGATTATAGCTACTAATGACCTAGTATAAACCTAAGGATTCGTATATTAGAGAATTATATGAGATTTCCTTTATGATCAATATATGGGATGAATCCTAGAGGAAATTTTTTTAAGGGGACTAGTAAATGATTTAAGGTTTGAAGGGAAGGTCGATGGGAAATGGATTTCTCAAATAATAAGAATAAGTTAGCTAACAGTAATAATAGAAAGAAAGATTCATAGAATGTACCACCCTCAAATTAGTGCTTCAGGTGTAAGGAGGATAGAAATTATGCTAACCCATTCCCAAACGTAAGGGTAAATGATGATGATCGGTGCTAGTAAACTCTTAAGATTAGGGACAAAGGTAACTCTTAGGCGATCATTATTCCTAAAAAGGGGTCTGATAACAACGTGGTGAAAGGTAAACTTACCATCCATTCTATAACTGATAATTTTTTATTTTACTCTAGATATACCCATTCCTACACATATAACTAATTTTCCAAGGGTATCAATATTTCACCCAAACAATTAGATTTGAAATTAGCAGTGAAAATCCCTAATGGTATGATGATCATATATCATGTCTATGATTCCTCCCTTGTTGACATTGGTAAGAATGTGCTTCCTGCATATCTTTTATTTCTTCCTTTGGTTGTATTTGATTTCTCATAGGAATTGATTGGATTTCTCTACATAAATATCATATAAATTGTTGGGTAAAGGAAGTCATGTTCTATATTTCAATCTAACCTGTGATCATTTATCATGCTTAAGACAAGTATGAAATTACTATGAAAATTATATATATTATATGGTTCTTAATTTCAATTAAAAAGGGGTGTCTATCTTAAATGCTTGGGGAGAAACTCTACATAGAGGATGTTATTATTTTGAGGGATTTTATTATTTAATTCTGAATGAGTTTCCTAGACTTCCACCAAAATGTAAAGTTGTGTTCTCAATAGAACACATACCTGGGGCCACACCAATTTCAAATAATCCCTATAGAATTTCCCTAATTGGGTTTATAGAATTAAAAAATAAACTTCAGGAAAAACATAGCAAGGGATTCATTCATCCATGTGTGTCATATTTTGGTGCACCAGTTCTCTTTGTTAAAAAGAAATATGGATCAATGTGACTCTACATTTAATGTTTTAAATTGAAAAAGATAAAAATCAAGAACAAGTACCAAATTTCTGATATTGATTACTTTTTTTCTCAAATTTAGGAACCTAAATACTTTTTCAATATTTTCATGCATTATGGATATCATCAATTAATGGTTAATAAAGAGTATATACCAAAATGGAATTTTATACAAGTTATGTAATATATTAATATATAGTGATTCCTTTTAATATTACTAATTATCTTTCTATCTTAACGTATTTAATGAATAGAGTATTTAGATATTAGTTTTTTTTATTATGGTAGTCTATATAAATGATATTATTATCTGCATAAAGAGAAAGTAATATCCCAAAGATCTCTTGAGATTGAAATAAATTTTTAGAAGGAATGATAAATTATATGAAAAATTTCCAAAGTGTGAATTTTGGCTGCAAAAGCGTTTATTTTTGGGTCACATGATCCCAATAGAGGGTATATCAGTTTATCCAATAAAGAAAGAGGATATTTAATGTTGGTCCAGATTAACCATGGTGAATGAGGTCTATAATTTTCTTGCTTTATTTGAATATTATCAATGGGTTTTTATAGAATTTCTCATGATTGTATAATTCTTTGATCAAGTTAACTCAGAATGGATTCAAGTTTTTTTGGAAAGATGAACGTGAGGAAAATTTTATGGAACTAAAGAGATGATTAGTCAATACACATGTGCTTACATTACCATGTAGTGTAGAATGTTTTTTAATATATATTGATGCCTCTAACAAAGGTATTGGGATTTTTTTTCTTATGTAAAAGGACATGGTAATATCTTATTGCTCATGAAAATTGAATATTTTTTAGAAAAATTAACAAAACCTTGATTTGGAGTTTGTTGTGGTAATTTTATCATTGATGATATGGAGGAATTATATTTATGGTGAAATGTGTGATATATATATATATATCGATCATAAAAGTCTAAATCATATATTCACATAAATGGATTTGAATATACACCAAATAAGATAGTTATAGATGATTAATGATTATGAATGTTCAATACATAACACCCTGGGAAACTGAACAAGGTGGATGATGCTTTTAGTAGAAAAGATCATGATAGCTTTTCCATGATTTGGATTAAAAAAGTTCTAATATTTCTAGGTTCAAAAGGAATTATATAAAAATCCTAATTTAAGGGGAATATCATATATTTCTAAATTTAATGTTCAGACATCTATCTAAGTGAAGATTAAAGAGGTGTAGATGGAAGATTTATAGGTGTAAAAAATATCATAAATGTTCATAAGATTTAAATTTATCTTGATGGAATGATAAGGTTTAGTAAACATGTAAGTGTTTCATTTATACCATATTTAAAGAATGAGTTATTAGAATAAGCTCATGGTTCTTCATTCTCTATTCTTCTAGGAATCATGAGGATGAATAGAGATTTGAAAGAATATTTATAGTGTGATGGTATGGATGTGATATCATAGAGTTTATATCTATATTCTGGGTTTGTTGGAAAGTTAAGTCTAAAATATAGAATCCTAAGTGGGTGTTTCAACCATTACTTATACCAAAAAAATGTGGGAAAAATCCCCATAGATTTTTCCATTGGACTCCCCAAAAAATATAGAGGGCATAATATTGTATGGGTTTCAGTTGATTTCTTTACTAAAGAAGAACACTTCATTTCCATCAGATAATAATTATCACTAGATAGGCTTGCCATGATATATATTAAAGAGTTTTAATGTCTCAAGGACTACCATATTCCATTGTTTGGGATCGGGATATGAGGTTCACCTCAACATTATGGGAAATTCTTCAGCAAAATCTTGATACATAGTGGAGTTTCAACACTGCATATCATCCTCAAATGTATGTTTTGTCTCAATTATAATTCAAACCCTTTATTATGTTTTGAGATCTTATTCTTAGGATCTAAATGGTGGTTGGGATCAACACATTCCTAAATTTTAGTTTTATTAAAAAAGAATCTCTCACTCAAGAATTCGAATGGACCCTTTTGAATTCCTCTATAGAAAGAAATGTAGATCTCAAAGGTGCTAGAATTAAGTTAGAGAAAGATATATATTGGTACCTAAGATAGTTGAAGAAATGGAAACTAAGGTTAGATCTATTCATCATCATATCATGGAAGTTCATAGTCGGTATAAAAATAATTTTGATAATCATCATTGTGATACATAAATTGAAGTTGGTGATAAGGTGTCTGAATATTTTTCAATGCAATAAGGTTCATAGATTTGAGAAGAAATGGAAACTAATCCATAGTTATATTGTTCCATTTTCAATTATTAATATTATCCTGATAGTGGTAAATCGCTTGGTGATTATATAGATTCTCTCTCAAGCCCATGATGTGTTCCACTTATAGATCCTAAGGAAGAACATACCTTAGATTCCACATGTACTAAACTCAGATGTCATTCCACTAGAGAAAGATATTTCTTATATTCAACAACAGTTGGAGTTTTGGATCATTTAGAGAAATTTAAATAATTAAAACCACTCACCTAGTCAAATTTATGTGGTAGAACCACCAGTTTTAGGAAGCTACTAGAAAACTTGTGGATATTATAAAGTAAAATTATCCCCATTTTTTATGAGAGTGATGAATTTCATCGGAGAAATTCATTTTAAGGGGTAGAGGGTAACACCCTGAGATTTTATGAACTAATTTATTCAATTAATTAAAATTTATTTGATGGGTTTTGTTATTCTCAACAGATATTTAAACATTCATTACATGAAACTGTGGGTTAACTTTCACTATATAAAACACTCGGTTAGCTTGTCTGACACAAAACATTGATTTTTAACAAAACCTTGACATGTAATTAATATAGTAATTTAAACTAAAACATTATAAACTAGCCATTATACATCAAAAATTTAATATTAATAGTTAATTTCTTAATATTAGTTTGAAATATTTTATATAACGAGAATATATTGATAAAACGTACTTAATTTTTGGTAAATATTTTATACGTTTTTAAAACACTATTTCCTAAAAAACCTCTCTTTGTTTCATTTTTTGAACATTAATAAAATTAATGTTATACACATTTAAAATATTAATTTGAAAAAATAAAATTGATTTTTTAATTCAGAGTTTCATAATTATCTTAGGGTAAATTGTTTGTATTTTTCTCAAACATTTTCTTTTTTTAATAGGGAAAAATTCAGAGTTTTAAATGAAAACGTCCTTCTCATTTAACTTTTTTATAATCATAAATTATATTTTAAATTTATTTTAAATATTATCTAGTTTAATTATACATATTTTACTCCAATTTAGGTCATTTTAATCAATTTCATATATAAATTCAATATAAAAACTTTGTAAACATTAGATCATTTTATCTTTAAAAAATCACTTTCTTGTCACATCTGAGAGATTAATTTTAAATTAATATATTCCAATTATAAAATTAGAATTTTGAAAAAATTATTCCATATTTTTAATCATCAAAATTTATAATTTCTAATATGTTCAACTTAATTTTTTACGAAAGTTATTAGTGAAATAATTTAAAATTAAATAAAATTTTTAAGGTTAAAAACAAGATTAAACAGTGGTTAAACATAGAATATATGGTGTAAAAATAATCCAAAACTTGTAAAAAAATATTTTTTATGGACATAGTTCATCCTTATCATGTCTAAGGTTCAATTTTTATCCATTTTGTATACTTTTTACGATGAGAAATTTGGGTGTAATTCTCTGTTTCAAAAATTTAAATGATTCTCACTCCCCACACTTATAAAAGGCCACCCTCTATCACCCTATATTCATGCCGTAAAAACCAATTGTTCCATAAAACAACTACCAAAATCACGAAAAAAATCTCTTGTAGCATTATATAGGCATTAATTTCGGCAGAAATCCTACTAATGAAGGTTATTGATTCAATGAAAAAGGAGTTACCTGAAGGATAGGTAACGTTCCTCAAAGATCATTTTTTTTATTTCAAAACCCATTAAATTGTTTTTATATCATTCTCATATAATAACCTCAATATCTTTAGTATATATATATTTTTTATGTTAAGGGTATGAAATAAAAAACAGACAATTTCATACAATCTCTATTAGAAAAATAACATATACCCATGATTTTGATAACCATCGGGTTCAAGGCCATTGGTATAGAGAAATACCGATAGTGTTTATAAAAACAGTGGGTATATCCAATACCAAGTTTATCATAACCATAGTTTACCCAACCATGGGTAAAAATATCCTATAGAAAAAATATATACGAACAGTTTTTAAACCGTTGGTATAGGATGCTCTCCCCACTAGAAAATAGCCCCTTAATGCACCCCAGAATACCCTTCTAGTAGCCTAGACCCTATAAACAACAAAAGATACAACACTAAAAAAATACCATAAAATCAATATAAAAGTCCACAAAAGTAGTAACTTCAACACAAAACAAACCACAAGGCACTTTTAAATAAAATAAAACATACATATACATCCTCATACTTACAAGATGTAAATTCATGTTTTTAAATGTACTTGTACAAGTCTCCATACTAATTAAAAATAGAGGGGTTTCATATCCCCCCATCAACAATATCCTTATACTCATCCCCATCCCAATCATCATTAGAAATATCATCTGTAGCCTCATCACCAACGGGACCATCAACAACATCCTCACCACCAACAGCTCTATTGCCACCACCTTATCTTGATCCCTACTAGGACCCTCATTGGCATCTCCTAAGGCATCATTTCTAGATAGAATTGAATCTATATATGAATGAAAATTATTATAAGACTATAATGGAAATTACTGACTCAAAATTGACATAGCATTAATGAAATGTTTTTTCATCACCCAACTCCTTCCACACTATTATTTACTACATCCATGCTCCTATAAATCAATTTTTTTCCCTCAACTGATTCTGCATGAGCACTTTCCAGATCAGCAGTTTGAGAGGCTTAAGAGGAGGCCAATGAGGTCACATAACTAGATGGGATGATTTCATTCCCTAGTCTACATCAGAATCTCCCCATGTGATCCATATATAATACTTGACTAAAATGCTCATTTGGCCCAAATTTGTTATCTTATTTATCAACGAGACCCTCCAAGGCAGACTGTTGAAATTATAAACAACATATTAAATTATGAATTTCATATAAATATTTGATATATAAATATAAATTTAAAATATTTTTTTGTGTCTGTTCATTTACTTCACATTAATCTTTATTCTTCCTACTCGAGAAAAATATTTGTTCATGAGGTACATGACCTTCGATACAAATATATCTTGTTGTAAATGAGAAATG
The DNA here is from genome assembly GCA_963277665.1 of Viscum album. Classification (NCBI taxonomy): domain Eukaryota; kingdom Viridiplantae; phylum Streptophyta; class Magnoliopsida; order Santalales; family Viscaceae; genus Viscum; species Viscum album. The sequence continues at coordinate 284,124,554 of OY728165.1, forward strand.
AAAAAATATGGATTAAAACCATATATCAAAAATTCACATATCTAGATTCAAGTAAGGTACATCATAGACCTACAAACATTGAGGTTAATTTTACTCATAAAATATTAGTGGTTTTCAGTATATTTGTTTTGGTGAATATCCTCTTTAGAGGATTCACTTTTAAGTGGGGTTCTGATTGGAATCAAAGCATTTCCTATATGTGGAACCTCAAAATGGATACATTGGAGTATGATTTTTTTTGAATACTATGTTGATATCTATCATGTGGTTAGAGTATGGAGATTTTATGTAATTTATGATGTGATTCTAGAGTAAGATGGTTCCCCTTAATATATTGATCTAGTGATGTGTTGTTTTTTGTGAAAACTCATGGGTTATGATAGTTAATATTTTATGACTCCCTTAACCATTGATATATGAAACTCAGTGTTGGAAAAGGGATGAAATTATCATAAGGGTGATGGTTATTATTGGTGGTTATTTTTTCAAAACTTGTTAGTCTAAAAATTAAGATTCACAATCTATAGGGAAATCTGCGTTTTTTAGCATTATTTAAGTAAAATGAAATTTATAAGTTTTGAATATACTGTAGTGCTATATAGAATTTGTTTTATATTTCTTAATTATTATTTCTTGATCATTATGTGACCAATAATCTATAATATCCATGTAATTTTGTAGTTATAAATAATTACAATACTGAGAGTCGAAGGGGCATGGATTTATTTGAAAGAAGATTTTGCAAAGAACCATACCACTTAGTAGCTTATGTGTTATTTCTTGTAATAATTCAAATTTTTGATCAAGTAGTTATAATATTAAGGGGGGTATAACTATGTTCTTGATAATTTTATTAAATGTTAATATGTATTTATTTTCTTATATTATCTTCTTGGAAACTAAAGATAAAATTTGGACTAAGATGGGACCATTTTTTCTTTAGTGTGGAAAAGACATTGTGAGACATTATGGTATAAGAGCATGTGAATTTATGGTGTGATATGATAATATGTTGTGATACCATTATGGATTGTGGTTAAATGGTTTTATAAATGTTGGTTTATCTGAATAATCATTGATTAAGAGCCTTTAAGTGAGTTGGGTGATGTCAGGATGAAATTTTTGAATGAAACACTTCTAGAAAATTATGCGTGGTTGGGAATTCCTATGATGATAAGTGAATTAATTAACTACCAAGAGATTGAACATGTTTATAACATATATATATTCCCTCAAGTTTTTTTCATGTAATAAATATTGGGAATTTTTTTTATTTTATGGAACCTGTTAATGGTTTATTGGGGAGTGTGGAATGTATGAATTTTGTTCTGATAAAATATGTTTGAGTTGTATGCCTTGATGGAAGTGTAATATTTTCGTAACTAATATACAAAGTTAATGTAAATACCTTATCAAAGAAAATAATTTATTTATATAGGGTTTTTGGAATACTTTTCTATTGGTTTTATTTAGAAATGTTGTTTTATGGTGGTGTCTCTAAGGGAGTAGTGTGGTTTAACATGGAAATTACTTGGGAAGTGTGGGTTAGTATTTGGGAACTATAATGGTGATTAGTTGAATTTATGGATTTGTTTTTTTCTACGTTAAAGAGCTAAATGTGTTTTCTTAGAGATAACGAACAAGGATCATCTATAAAAATTAAAATATTTTGATCCATTAGTGTTTTAATACCATTAATGTATGGTAATATAATTCAAAAAAGGGGTGGAGTTTGACATCAAGATGTGTAATTCCAAGGATAGATTGATGGTTGGTGATTGATATTTTTTTTAGAACATATTAATATGAGTTATTGGTTTTTAAGTATGGTTATGAAATGTAATAGTGCAAGAGTTCTTTCCACATGAGTGAATCAGGTTCCAGAGTTGTTATATTAAGTTTGGTGATGTGAACCTATGTAAGAGTTATTGTCTATACCTGTGGGTGTTGATATTATGATGATAGTGGGATATGTTTGTTCTTATGATTTATTAGTTATTAAATATCTAAAGTCACAATAGGATTGGTGTGTAAATGAATCAAACCACTGGTAGTGAAATTTGGGTTCATGTGTTCACATATCATTCAAGTAGAGTTGGTAGATGATATATAATCATGATAGGGTTTTATTTAGAGGTAATCATGAATATACTAATCATAATGTCCTATGAAACAAATACAAAAAAAATCATCCATAATGAAAGGAATTATTAATAAAAATCTAAAATTACAAAAAGTATGTTCTGATTGGGAAGCTTTATAAATCTACATTTACATAATAAAAGTACAAAAACTATCCCTGAAATTCTTATGGAGAACCTAGAAACTTTAAGAACCTAAGATGGAATAATTGTATGCATGATGAAAACTATTTGAGTAGTCTAAAATTATGAATTAATAGTGCTAAAACTAAATATGTTCAAATTATATATGTGAATCTAAAAAACATACATGCTTAAATTAGTTTTCCTATATTGAGATTTTATAAACTAGTAGATACCTAGGAATATTTGAAGTGATCTAATTTTCAAAGATGAGTTTCAGACTTATCAACAGTGTTAAGACATATTTATAAGCTTCTCAAGATGATTACAAGTCATATATGATGGTGGAAGACCATAAAGGAGTGGATGGAAAGCCTGGTGAAAGAATAATAACTTTCAAACTAATATGATTATTTGTTATAATATAATATCTTGTTAATACCTGATTGTTTTTTAGGATATCTTAATGCTTCAATTGTGAAGTGGATTTTATTTAGATTATCTCGAAGCTATGAACGGAGGATCTTTATATAAAAAAATTAGTCCAAAACGTGGTTAATTTATTAGAAGATAGTTCGAGGAAGTTATTAATGTGCACTTAAATGCTTCTTAGCCTCATGCTTTAGAGATGAATTCTTTTTTATGGAAAATAAATGGATATTTGAATAAAGTTTGGTGTTAGTTGGTTCCATTAATAAAATAAAGATTTTTTATATAAAAGAAAATATATTTGAAGAAGGCTTGGAATTAGTTGGTTAATTGAACATATGTGTGTGTGTGTAGGTAAAACCCCAAGGGGAATAGTTTTGCATTTTGATCACTTTGGTGACATGGGTGAGTGTGTATTTATGAATGTGTTTCGGAATATATAGTGAGTATAAAAATATGGTCTAGTTCTCGAATGAGAACCACCCAAGAAACCAAGTTCATGTGGGCATTGGCCTCTAAGACTAATGTCAAATTGGCACTTAGTATTAATTTCTAATTGGCCTATAGACCTATAAGACAATTTTTCAGGAAAATTTAACTGACCAACAATATAAATCAGGTAATTGTTTTAATTTAGAAGAATGTACATGGTTCTTCTCATGCTCTGGCATTACAGTGTGCCCAAATGTGTTTTTATATGTCATTGCATCTTTATTATTTTGGTTTTTCTCAAACACTTAATAAAAATAAAAAAAACAATATAGGTAATATTTATTAACTTTTATTTAAAAACCATTAATGATTGGGAGGACCATAAACCGACCAGTCTTCCAATATGAGATCATTTTTTGATATTGAGTTTTTGGATAGTCAAGGTATGTGGGTACACCCTCTAAATCAGTACCAACATTGGTCCACCAATAGATATATAACTCATGCTTGTATGCCCTCTATAACTCTCTAAGATCCATCAACCAAGAAAATTTGGTATCTTGACCATAAGGAAAGTCAAACTAACCCTTCAACAAACATATTTATTTATATAGATACATTACTAATATAGATATAAATTTATTAAATTTTCTTACCCATATCTGCACCCATTCTCAATCCTCGATGTCATCACTAATATGTATCCATGAGATCAGTTCCACCAAAATTATATCATGGTACTCGGAAAAAGTGTCCATGAAACTTATACACTATCTATAATTTTTACCTACCATTTGATTTTGTTCATTGTAATCCACCATTATCAGAGTTTTGTGATTCTAGGCTTCTCGCCTACGAGTGTGCCCACGTCGCCTACTAGAATATATCACTGAATAATATAATAGGAGAAAAGGAAGTGTTATGTAATGATACAATAGGAAAAAAATAAAATTATATATTTTGATATAGTTATAATAAAAAACCTAATTTATACTCCTTAGTAGGCTATATTGTATCCATGGATTGTCCTATATTACTAGCCTCCAAAGGAAGTATCTATTCCACTGCATACTCTAGTTGATCTTCATGCAATGGACTGAAAGATGATGGAATAGACTCATTATTTGTTGGATGGATGGTAGGAAAATGGTGTGGTGTAGACATATCATAATATGGGTAGTAGGTTTGGAGATACATGAATGTATAAGGAAATGATAAAGGTGGGAACCTCAGTCAAGGAGGCATATACATGGACTATGAAGAAGTGGATAAATGAGATGATGATAGGGGAATGTATGGGAACCTCCTAGGAGTATCAATAGGGGATGTAAATATGTGGTAGAAAGGGTTTCCACTGATGGGTTAGTGTGGGAAGTGGTAAGATGGGTGCTCTGTCTAGGTCTAGGAGGATCCTTGTTTGGTCCCATGCTTATAGGAAATGTCAACACTTGTGGAGCTGTATATCCCTAAAAAAAATCATAAATAATATGAACATGAATTTATATGTAATTTAGAAGAAAAATATAATAATTATTATGCTCAATAAATAAACCATTTCTGAAAACCCCTGCACGCGTCTATCACTATAAGTGTCAAATAATCTATTCCTGCAAGTTTTTGTAGTATTTTTCATAATCTTCATCAGAATGAAATAGAAGTTTTTTAGAAATGGTTTTTAAAAATAATGCATACAACTTAGAAGTAAAAATATAAAAACATTGTCATAACATATTTTAGTAATAACAATTTAAAACCATGTTATACATTTTTTAAAACCCAAATTTAAACCCAATTTTTTTAAGTGAAATAAATATAATTAAATGAAATGAAGACAAACAATACTAAAACAGACATATCAATCCAAACTGAAACTATATTAAAGTAATTACATTAATACCAACATGATAAACTCAACTCATGATAAATTTAATAAACTCTATACATATATGGTTGCTTCTATATATTACTCATAACTACTTAAAGTTAAATATCAATTCCCATAATGTGATAATTTGAGTCATAAAATGAAATATTGTAGTCAACACCAATAGGGGAGTCAATGGTGGAAAATTCATCCCCAACAACATAAAAAATATTTCTTGTTATTACTTTATTAATGACATCGTAATCAGGTCTCAAAAGTTCATTCACATAAAACACTTGTTTTTTCATTGATGTTAAACTGTATGGTTCATTGGTATATAGGAATTAACTCATGTCAATAAATATAAATCCAAAATCATCAATAAATTTACCATGTCACTTAATTCAATCAAAAAATTTACATTTCATTATAGTGACTCGAACTTGTGAGTAGTAATCTAATAACAATATTTTCTCAACCATTCCAAAAAATTGCACATCTTCATATAAAGGTCGACTATCAGATGAATTGTCTTAATAGTCCATTATAGTAGTTAGAATAATTCTATCATATTGTGTTCTCATTTTGACCTCTCTATCAATTGTAACAAATTTATATCCATTGATTATTAAATATTTTCATTCATGAACCAAAGAATTTTGACCAAAATCCAACACTCTTAATTCTTGAGAAATAGAGTCAATAATTAAACTAAATATCTAAAATATATATTAGTAATACATTTAAATGTATATCTATATTTTAATCTAATTAATGTAATGGACATAGTTTTGATTTCAAACAATCTTGAAACTCCTGTCTATGCAAAGCCTCTCTCCTTCTCAAAGGGAAATATAAATTAAATATACTTATAATTTGTTTATGTTTCCTGCATAAAATGATCATAAAATTATAACGTATATGTGGAATTTCATAGTATGAGATAACATATAGATATAAAATTAATTTATTGATATAGTTATCGAAAAAACCACAGTTAAACAAGACTGTGTAATGTGCTATATCCCACCCTTCAAATCTCAATGTTTCCAATGTAAATGACCCAGTAATTCTTCCAATATGAGGATGAGATAGAAATGAGGGCTCAATTTCTTCATAATTATCATATTAATTTCTCATTGGCTGATTATATCTTCTGATCACATCAAAAAAAACATTGAATAAAAATCCATACATTTTTGGTCCAGATAATCCCTCACAATGGAACCTTCAGGATAATTCTTATTTCAGACATACAATATCATTGTGCACATATTTGATTCAGTGGGATACATCCACCAAAAAGTGATAGGTCCCCCAATAATTGTTTTAGTTGGAAGATGAACTATTAAATGCATCATGTTTGTGAAAAAGTATAGAGGCAAAAATTCAAACTCCCAGAAAATTTACAGTGCCACTTTCTATATTTTTATAAAGAATTCCTAGGATAACATTTTAGAACAAAGGTCTCTAAAAAAATTCCATAATTGAATCACTATCACCCTTACATTATTATATAGAAAAATTTTAATTTTTATTGAAATTAATTAATTAAGAATAATGTGATAATCATGAGTTTTTAGGGATTATAGTTTCAAATCTCTATTATTGACTCATTTAGATATGTTGCTAGAATATACATTAGGAACCCTGATATTCTCTAATAATACCAGAAATTGATCTTTCTCTGGCAGTGTCATCAAATAAGAAGCACAAGGAACTTTCTAGTTGTTTTCATGAATACAAATAGGGTGCAGTTCTGGTCGAATACTTCAATCCAAAAAGCCCTAATGATTTTGAAATTTATATTTAGTATTCCCCTTGATATTCACATGAATTTCAGAAAAAAAAATTCACATTTATTTTTCTCAATATTCATTATATATAAACAAGGATGTAACAAATTGGTAGATGAATATGGAAACTCAAAAAATAAACTTATATTTTTACAACCGTAAGTGGCTGTAGTGTAAACATTCTTCTACTTTTTAGATTTCAACAGACCTTTCCCGAATGAAAACGAAAATCTTTCAATTCATTAAGCACATCACTTACTGAAATATGTGGAGTTGGTTATTCAATGTCAATGGTATTGTCAAACTTCTAGTGATTCTTCATGTATTGATGATACATTGTAATGAATAATCATTTCCCCATGAAACTAAAACCATGATGATATTTAAGGCTTATCGATTTTGTATTCTTCATAAAAATTGGGTGTGATTTTTTTCCCTTCATTATCCACCCAAACATCATTTCATAACTTGGGAAATAAATTATATTCTATAGAATAGCATCACACATCTAAAACATATTTTTTAGGAAGCATTGAATGTATGACTGACCAAATATGAATGTTTCTTCCACTCCCTTATTAAATGATGAAAGTATATATCTATATGATTATCGGGGTCACAAGGTCTTAATATTAGTATAATAATGAAATTTAATGGTGTTTTTCATATAAATTCATATAGGGTGATTATAAACATGAATAAAAATTAACCACATGCTGTGAGAAATAATCATCTCACCAAAATAATTAAAACCATCACAGGTTAAACCCAAACAAACATTACTCACCATATCTCAAAAAATAGGATGATGTGCATCAATTTTCCTCCAAGATAATCCATCTGAAGGATGAAATCATCATTACCTTTAATCCTCTCAAAATTACTCCATCACATATTGGCTGAGATTTCCATAGACATTAATTTATTATGAAGTTTTGGGAATCAATGGAGATGGCCACATAACCTTATATGGGACATAAGATGGTGTGGAATTTTCATTTTCTTCTATCAAGATATTCTACATTCCTTACAGTCATTACAGTCAGCCGCTTCCTCCCAAAATAAATTGCAGTATTCTGAACAATCATGGACTCTATTACTAGAAAACAAAATCCGCTTAATTAATTTCCATTACTTGTATTGATTTGAGGGAATATTTGTACTATCACTAAGAAATTACTTCAAAAATGTAATAATATAATCAATGGAGGTATTAGAAATTTCATACAAGGGTTTCCCATGATATAACCACAATAAAAATTCCAACTTGGTAATTTTAGTACATTCGTGATATAATATTGTTCTGGCATCATCCAATAAATCTTTCACACCCTCAACATAATAATATTCATTATTTTCCTCGTGTGTATTGATATCATTTCCTTCTTGAACTATAATATTATCTCTCTTAGGATGATTCTTAAATTTTAAATGAAAAAATATTAAATTCTACATGCCACTTCTTTATTTTCATTCATGAAAAATCGAATATTGACTCATATCTCCATGGTGATACCAAATATAATAGTTTATTTGAAATGAAAATTATTCTATATAATAGATAATTTCTTCCTGGATTAACCATGGCCATCCAACACATTTATAGCATGGACACTAGAAACAACCTCTATCTGAAGGATTGTTAAATGAAAAATATAAAAAATTCTCCAAATTCATTGAAGCTTGGTTGGAATCTGATCGGTATGATACATCAATCTTCTATCCATTCTATAACAAAGAAAACATTTATCTTCCAATCAACAATGTAAATCATAATTAAAATATTCATTAAAACCAATAGTATTGTTAAATTAATCAAAGCGTACTAGTAGCTAGAAAAACAAATAATAAGATAAATAACATATTCTATAAGTGATGATAAATATCTATTTGTAGCACTGGATTTAAAATTTTAATACTAGGCAATCATATTTAAAAATTAAGTAGATGTCTTTACTTGAGGCTATATTTGTTTCTTTCTTATAATTTTGTCTTTAGCTTCATTTAGAATCTCATTATATAAATATCATCTTTCTCAATTAATTATTTTAAAAAAATACACAACACTTTTAAATTTAGTCGATAATGTTATCTTTTAAAATATAAAATTAAAATATCATGGATTTGGTGAATACTATGTTTCTGATTCTTATACTCCCCTGGTATTTTTTTCTAATGTGTAATAGTATATATAATTAATAATTATTTTTCCATAAGAATATTTTATGTCTAATAGTGAAACACTAAGATCATTATTCTTCTATAATCCAAAGTGAAGAATCATTAATATCAAATATATTAGAAAACTAAAATCAATGAAGCAATCTCTGAAACAAATTTTTGTTATTGTAGATAACCAAACAATAGCATCAAGAGAGAGTGAATTGATGATGAAATAAAACATAATTTTTATCCTACCCAATAATAAAATTTTATTAGATGACAAAATTTATAATCAAATAGAATATGTCATAGCATATAAAAATTAAAAAAAATGATATGTACTATAAAAAATAGTATTATTAAAACATAAAAACTGAATAGTTAAATGTAAAAAAGGAATATCAAAATTAAAAACAAATTCATGATGTACTATATATTAATAAAAATGTTCCATAAAGTATGTTTATTACCAAGAACAAGCAATCATGGATGAAATAAATTTCAATCTAAACCGATAGGAGATTTGATAACCGAGATCAATGCATCCAAGTACCAATTACGAACATCATTTATCTTTCTATAATTAGAAGACCTCAAGTTTATATTCAAAAACATTTTTGATCACCATGGACATTTATAATTAGATATATCTTCAAGATCTTATTATTTCTACATGATCTATAACATGTCCACCAATAGAAATCAGCAATAAACTTTTAGAAGATGCATTTTCCTAGACTTGAAACCTCTTTGATCATGTAGAATCATAAAATGACATTACAAAAGAAAAACTAAGTAGTTTTACAAAGAAAATTTACATAATGGAATATATTTTGAAAAATAAATTAAATTTTAAAAATACAATCACAACCACAATAGTCATGAGATAATTGAGGCTTCAATAACAATTAAAACTATGATTCATCATGTTCATATTTTATAACAACTCATTATCCTCAATTTCATAGTTTAATTTTTAAATAAATTTTTAAAAATATTCAATAGTCATATTATGAGAAATTTATGTTTATATAATATATCATTAGAATAAAAAAAACATAACTATATATTTCACTAAGATAAACTCAGTGAAACATATCTAAGACATCTCAATACTAACATTTGAAGTGGTTATTACTTTTTATGAATTAAATTTTGTTCAATTTCATGATTCTCTAGAAAATATATGAATATTATAGTTTAGTAGGATATATAAATAGAAATTATAGTCTTTACATATGGAACATAAAAAACATCATGTCAATAAAAATAAAAAAAATTGTGTACAATGGTTTTCAAAATAGTTTATATAGAAGGATTGGTAACTCACGATCAAATAATATTGAAATCACAAAAACACCCAATCAACGGAGAATTTTGGAAAAAAAGGAGATGCACCTAAATGAACATTAACATGCCTCAACCTAGGGTGGTATGCATCGACGAATATGAGATTACTAATGGGATTCTCATCGATGAATAAGAATAAGGGATAATTCTAGAGGAGGAGAAGGTCGGTCCTCAATTCGGTGAGAAATAACTCGAACTGGAGGGAGAGGGAAGTAGACCTGTGGGGAGAAGGGGTTCGGCCCAATAAGTTAGAGGGGAGGCTAGGGAGGTTCAAAATATTCTCCCCTCTATCCCATCGATTTTTTAAAAACCATTGGAATAGATTATCTATACTCATGGTTTTAAATAATCCATGGGTATAGAATAACTCAATGTTGGATATACCCATATTTTTGTAAACCATGGGTATAACTCAGTGGGGATAGCCCCTCTTTCTAGAAGTGAATGGGTTACAAAATCGTCATTTGTGTGTATGGTGGACTACAACATTGCGAACCGATGACATTAATTTATTATTTCCACCTCTCAAGGTTTGTAAAAAATTTGTAAATATTGTTTATATATGATATTTATGTTATTTATGATAATATTATGCTTCTATAATTGTTAATTCACACATACCTTCATGATCTCCATTTTTTGGAATTTGATAATGATTTTTCTGTGTTCGAAGGACAACCACCTGGTGAAGTAATATGATTCATTAATGCTTTATATATAATGTATTAAGGATATATTTAATAAAAATATGTCATATATATGAAATAAAAAAAATCGGTAATGATAGTATATCATTTAATTTTCTTTCTTTCAAACAAACAAGAAAATGAAAAATAGTGTTCATGCATACGTACAACCTACTATCTCCATGAACGATGCATTTTTTTCTTATTTGTAAAGACCTAAATTTTCCATTTAATTTTATTAATTATATGGAATTCTTTTGAGATCGTCAAATCTGAATGAATGTGATTCCGAGGCCCGGATTGCCCGGAATGATCCGTAGAAGTTTGTTAAGTTTAAATAGCACGGGTAAGCAGTTTTTCTAAAAAAGTGGAATAAAAATTAAACGGTTTCCTGTACCACAAATCTGAGGGAACCGTTGAGTTCAAGATGGTGGGTTTACCCTAGTCGCGACATAAGTTTAGTCGGCGCAAGCCTCCTGTGACATAACTCAAAAATGGAATAATTGTAAATAAAATAATTAAATGAAGTTATTTTATTTTTCAAATGCTTATAACTCATGAACGTTGACTCAAATTAGAATTTTGAGACCACTTTTGAGCTCATTAGGGTGTTCTATCTTTATAAAGATACTAACATTGTCCAATGCGGGCCAACAGTGATAGTTAGTTTTTGGCCGTAAATAAAATAATTATGTAATAATTATTTTATTGTTAAAATCTATAACTTCTAAATGATAACTCAGATTGAAAATTTGAGATAAATATTGAGTTGTTTGGGGTGTGTTCTCCTTATCCGGAGCCTAACCTTGACCAGAGTAGGTCGAGGGTAAATGTTATTGATTTATTGATCTTTTTTAAGGTACGTTCAGTAAACGCACGAGCGACATTTTCTAACTTTTGAACCAGTGCTCGGAATAAAAATATGAGGGCACCGTTGAAATTTATAGTGCTGGGATTCACTTAAGAGAGGCTCCACTTTGATCGCAGCAGATCTAGATAAAATGATAAGTTTTTAAACTTTTAAAAGAATAATAAAAATAACTCTGTTGATTTTTATTTTTCTTTCTTCTCCACCAACGGACAAGCAGCAACGTGGGACCAGTGACATGTCAAAACAATAAATGGATTAACCTTTCAATTCTAAGTAACTACACCATTGATGGATTAGAAAGGTTCCTAATTAATGGGCCTCCATTAATTCCATGATGGTTTCACGCCCTCCCTCTCTCCTATTTATATAGATCTTGAGAAAAGGTGTCGGCATTGCTTTGCCAAGCCACGAAGTGCTGAAAAAGTGTAGAGATTCCAAACCCTTGGAGGACAGAGCCAGTTCTAGTGGGAGGTGACGAGCAACACCGAAACCCCGAACCAATGATTGACGATCGAGTGATGTTGTTGGAGGCTAGTTGCAGGGGATGGAGAACACTGATCCACTTCATCAATAGAGATATTTTCTCCAACATTCTTGAGGTAGGAGTTTAACTTGATTTAAATTCCAAGATTTTGTTGATAATTTATCTCCCTCGTGATTACAAGCTAACGTGGAGAGAGTGGGCCTAACGAACCCGTCTTGGACCCTCCTCCACCTTGCTACCCATTTTTTTCTTCATGGAAAACCATTGGTGCAGCAGTACCAAGAGATACCAAGGCAGAGGCCCGCACTGGCTGGCCGCGAGGAAGGAGGCAGTGCACTCGTGCCGCCGTAGGAACCGGTCATGGCTCATCATCCGTGACAGTTGGGGTAGGTGGCTGACACACAGGTTGGTCGCGGAAGAAGAGGAGGGTGCAACCAGCACACCGCCGGAGGACTCAGCCCATGGCTCTTCATCCATGGTGGACCAGAGGAAGGTGCTCAACACACCGGCTAGTCACGGGTGATGGAGTGTCGCGTTGTTGCGCACCGTTGTGCGTCGTTGGAGAAGACGGCCGACATTGACAGGTTCGGTAGGACCCACTCCAGCAGTCTAGCAAGCCACGTGGCAGCGCCGCTGTGGAGGAGCCAAACGGCTTTTGGGCCATTCAGGAATTATGGGGGAGCCACTTCCCCATGCCACCTAGCACGAGCCCCTAGCGGGCTATGCTTCACCACGGCTGGGCCGCCTGCCCAGCGGCCACCGGCCTAGAAAGTCGCGAGCCTAGTGGGCTATCCCTTGAGGGTCAGGCCACCCCTTGTATGCCAAGGTAGTCCTCGGCCCAGTAGGAAGAGGCTATCACAGCCCAGCCCAGTCGGGTCGGACCTGGACCGAGTTGGGTCGATGAAAACCGGGTCGGGTTGGCCCAGACCGGGTCAGGCTGGACCCGGGTCCTACCGGACCCAGAAACACTTAAAGGTCCAAATCTTGAGAAACGAACATCCGTTGGATGAACCATCTATGGAGTTGGTATACTTGGATTGAGAGAGCCCTTTTTGTATACTCCACATGATTTTTGGAAATAGTTGTAGTATGGCCGTGTTGGATCGAACCTTAATCCAAAAAGGCCCTCAGAACTAAAATTCTTATAACTCACAGACTGGACATCGGATTGACACACTGTCTATCGTGTTGGAACCCTTACGACATAGAGGTACTTTAGGTTACTTTTTTGTGAAGCTTAGTGGTGGTTGAGGTATGTTAAATATCTCGAGAGGTAGTTTCTACAGAACTCGGGCTCACCAGGTGTGAGGAATCCTCTATTATTCTATAACATGAAAGATGAACATTGATCCTACGTGGGTCAACTACTATCATATCCTGTGTGGGTTAGCACTCAACGATCTTATGTGGGTCAGCACATACCGATCTTTTGTGGGTCAGATCCTATGTGGATCAGTGGGTGTTATTACCTATCAGATCATGTATGGGTCAGCGCTCAGTGATCCTGTGTGGGTCAGTGCATACCGATCCTCTGTGGGTCAAATCTTGTGTGGTTCAGTGGGGGTTAGTACCTATTTATCCCTTTTGGGTCTATAGTAGTGCCTCTTAATAGAATAAGATGATCTAGCATATGACTAATCATATTTACTTCTATACTTAAGTTATACCTAGTGTGAGATGATTCTTTTACCTTCTTGGTGTTATCTTTGTGGTGTTACCTGTGTGGTACTTCTATCTTTGTGGTGTTACATGTGTGGTACTTCTACTTTCATGGTGTTGTCATCGTGGTGTTACTGGTGTGGTACTTATATCTTCGTGGTGTTACCTATGTGGTACTTATACCTTCGTGGTGTTATCTTCGTGGTGTTACCTATGTGGTACTTCTACCATCATCGTGTTATCTTTGGGGTGTTACCTGTGTGGTACTTCTATCTTCGTGGTGTTACTTATGTCATACTTATACCTTCATGGTGTTACCTTCATGGGGTTATCTTCAAGGTGTTACATGTGTGGTAATTCTATCTTTGTGGTGTTACCTATGTGGTACTTCTACCTTCATGGTGTTATCTTCATGGTGTTACCTTTGTGGTACTTCTACCTACATGGTGTTATCTTAGTGGTCTTACCTGTTTGTTACTTCTATCTTCGTGTGTTACCTGTATGGAACTTCTATCTTTGTAGTGATATCTGTGTGGTACTTCTACCTTCGTGGTGTTACCTTTGTGTTATTCTTCCCTCATGTATGAGATGATTATATCTTGATAAATTAGGTATATGTATGGGAATATACCAAAATAGGGTTGAAGTATTGCTTTGTGATTTTTCTTTCATGGATCTTTGGAAGACCTATGGGTGTCTCGGGGTCCCTACTGAGTGTTTTTATACTCACCCATGCACGGGCTTCACCTGTACCTTGTTGTGTCTTGTGCATACGACGGAAATCATTGATCAAGGCTAAGGGAGCCAGGACTGGACGGTACTCGGAGGTGGACCATTTTGTGTGACGTGACGTAGGGACTACTGATCGTGAGATGTACCTACCCATCAGGTAGGATCCTCGGTGGATGATCCATGAGCTATTTTGTATTTTTTAGTTGTATTTGTACATTTCATTTGTACTTGTACTTTTAATTGGGCTTGTATTCTGACCCCTTTACTTTCAGCACTCTTTTAATACAGTAGTTTACTTCGTTGATTCTCTTGTTCTGTTCTTGGACTGTGTGTATACACATGTTAAAAAAGGCAATTCCTTCCCATATTAGGTATATGCTTTTCCGGTGCTAGTTGCCAGCCCCTGACCTATGGAAGGTGGTCTTGGGGTAGTCACTGCACGGGCCTCGAGGGATGGGTCGTGACACTATCACTAGATTTAATGAATTAATATAAGTAAAAAATATAATTAATATATATGACATTTATATCATGATATACATTATAGATATGATGAAATAATTATCAATGTATAAAGACCATAAATTTAACAAATTAAAACATATATGAAAAATAGAGTGGTTATTACCTGAAACATAATTTTAATATGGAATTTTTAATAGAGGGGTAATAAAAGACAATAAGTAAATCATATATGGTTCGATGGATATAATTATTATTCTATAATATATTTATAATAAACTTATATTTATTACACAGGTAGTCTGAATGAGTATGATGAGAGTCAAGACTTAAGGTAAGGGATTTTCATCTCACTTTTTACTTTTGTGAGACAAATACTATATTCACCACATCTTTCTTCTATGTGGGGTATATACATACCATTAATTTATTTTATGATTCTTTAACTAAAATTTATTTATACCCTCATATCAAATTTTTTATCTCTCTTTCATGGGATTTACGGTTAAAGAGCTACCAAATTGGTAAAGGATTTTTTTTCTCAGTTTTCCTTCTTTGAGACATATGTTATGATATGAACCTATATTCTTTCATGAGATGTATATAAAATCCCTTTGAAAAGTAATGTCATAAATTTATCTATACTCATGCTATTTTAATTTCCATTTTACAATATTTCTTTCTGTAGAATACAATTCCAAATAACTAAAGTGGTAATAATTTTATGTTACAGTATCATTATTTATCAGAATGGTTTATGATTACGCTTCCAATGATAAAATATTATGAATTATATCTAAATAATTCTAATTAATTTTCTCCCCCTATGTTTATTCATGATATCTTTAAGTAATGGTACCTTTTTTCACTATTTGAAACTTGATATAATTAAGATTTTTTTTAGAAAATACCACTTTATTTCTCTCTTATGATAGAAATATGTTTTCTTTTAAATAACATGTTTTTTTAAAATGTCTTCAAAACATTATTATTACTCTCTTAAGATTTTTTGATTTAATTTTTACCCTTTTTTAAATTTAAAAAAATGTTTTAAAATGAATCTTCATGTCATTTTCAAAATAATTCTCATTCATATTTTACCATAAATATGAATTGAATCTAATTTTTTACATGTACATCATAAATGAAATTTTACAACATCATGACCAATCATTTCTTAAAACATTTCTTTATAATTTTTCAATTTTATTTTCAAATAAAATGGTTTTAAAAAAATTACAAATTAAAAAGTATTTTCCAAAGTGGAAAAGAAGATTTCTACTAAATTTTTTTTTAAATGATTGATTAAAATTATTCTATATTTAAAATGAATCTGGTTGAAGTTACACATTTCTTACTAGGGATATGATCCAAGGATACAATTCATATTATTCCTCTAAATGGTTTTTTTTATTGTATGATGTTTATGAAACTTTTTTCTCTTCCATGGGTTATACTAAGTGTAAATTCTAATGGAACCTGCTTCTTTTAACGAGTTATACTATGATGAAATGGTTACAAAACCATTATACTATACATAGGTCATGATATGATGAAATTATTATAATACCCATTTCATTTCATGGGATATGATATGATAAATATATTTGATCTTTTGGAACACATGTGTATGATTTCATTATGTGATGGTTTGTAACATTCTCACCCTAGTTACCCAGAGTCGGTGCATTATTATATAACATTAGCATGATCACAAGAGATCAAGTCTCAAAAGAATGATTAGTTTAGTATCCTTGGAAGTACTAGATACATACATAAGTTTTTCATTACATCATGAAATAAAAAACAAAACATCATTGTGTCCCATTTGAGCACACTTATATCCCTTATCTTATCCCTAAAAGTAAGTCATAATATACATCTTCACATCCTGGGAAAAAACATAGAAAGGAGTGAACTTAGATGCTCAGTAAGGATGACAATATAGTAGAAACTTTCATAAATAAGCATAAACATTTAAGGCAATGTATAAGACTAAAACAAAATCTTTTAAGCATAAACTTCAGCATAATATGGAAAAGATAAATAAAATAATGCCATTTACTTATTCACATGGATATTCTACTTGTCAAATAATCACATGTAAAATCAATAGCTAATTTCATAATGATGGAATTCATAATGTCTGACATCATAACCACATAGTCAAGGCCTCGTTCCAAGAATACAAATAATATTTTTTCAAGGCCTTATGCCAAGACACTAGTTTGTCTCATGAGACCTACCGATGCATCGACGAGTTATAGTGAGTTCCACCCATCACTTACTAAGTCCAATGCGTTCCTCATATGAAAATGTTGAAACATAACATAAACATTCATATTAAAACTGGCATATGAAATATCAATACTTTAACTATAAACTATGAATGGTATAAAAATAGCACATCCACAGCCAAACAAATCATAAAACCTTCAATAAAATATGGAATATTGTATCATAATAAATAAAATTCAAATAATCGTAAAATCCAACAAAGTATGTTGACATGGATGAAATCCAAACTATTTGAGAGAAATATCTCTTTCTATTTTGAAATCATTTAAAAGTGACATAATTATAAAATAAAATTATTATTTTTATAATATTAGTATAATATTTTAAGGGATGTTTCAAAGGTGTTATAATGACATAAATTTTCTTCACCCATCGTATAAGTTAAAAAACATTCTTTCTTTAATTTTTTAAAAAGGTCAAAAAGTACCTTGTTTGGAAACTGACAGAAAGATTCCTTTCAAAACATTTTATAAAAATTCAAACAATGGTATAAATTAAATTATCCCATATTCTAGTAAATTGTAAAAATGTTTTGAAATACATTTTTAATAAACATGAAAGTGGATGAAAAAGAGGTCCCAGTAGATACTTATGAACAAACAACCTCGGATAATAAAGAGATTGTAAAATTAACCATTTCCTTGTACTTTTCCTTGGTCGAGGGTACATTAACCTCCTGTATAATAGTTAAATCCTTGTTATTAAATTATAAAATAACCACATACATAAATATTATATCATATATGATCTTTTAATATTTCTTTATTATTGATATTTCAGTAGTATCATTGTTTCGGTTGTTAACTGATTTGTTTTCCTTTATATGTTTTGTTATGTAAGTCAAGTTTGTTATGGATAGAATTTATTTGATTCATATCCATAATGATATTATGTTCTTAAACATTATTTTTAAATCATAAAATAAAAATTATTCTTGAATGGTTACGATGGAAAATTAATCTTATCGCGTTCGTGGAGACAGTAATCCATACGTACGCACGAGCAACAATATCATTTTATTGATGGTAAAATCATATGTAATTGGATGGTATATCATATATACTAAATAATTAACATGTTATATTTATTATTTACATCAATTATACTCATTATTATACATATCCAAATAATTAGTTGCTGAATAACAAACTACACCATGACGTGGAGATGGTAAGCCGTACGTACGCACGTATGGTGACTTTGTCATTCATAGGATGGATAGAATAATGAATATGGTTGTACCATATTTGTAATAACATCACAGTATGTATAAGGTACTGGAGTTATTATTTTGGTATGTAAACAAAAAATAAAGATTAATTGGAAGAAGAAAAGAACTTTGAAAGAGGCGATGCAATTATTACCTCTTCACTGGGTGATTCCTTTTGATTTGATCAAAAGGAATTCTTAGGCTAGATTTATGATCAACGTAAGGCCTATCAGTTGAATTGAGGGTAGTTAGGAGAATATTTAAGTAGGTTTTGGCCGAGAAAATTGTCTTTGGAGGTGTGAAATTAAGATAAATGGATGTACCCTTTTATAAGAGTGGTGAGTGTTACCTTAGGAAAATATTGAAATATTATTTTATTATAAAATCATTTTCAATATTCAATGGCTCCAAATGGATATATTTTTGAGGATATGGTGGGTCTGGGTCAAAAACTCTCAAAAAAGGTTTTAGAAAATTTTAGGTCACCTTTTTAACCTTATCTTTTAGATTTAACTCTTAGTTAAATAGTTTAACTTTTATAATTTCTTCTGGTATTTTTATAATACATGGTTAATAAACATACTATAAAATTCCATGAGAACCCCAAGTGGTTCATTATTGACATATATATCATTATATAAGTCCTTTTTTCAATCCATAAATTTTTAGGAATATATATCATTTAATAATATATTATTTGTTTAAAAAACTCTTTTATGTCAATTTTGACACTGCTTAGTATTTGGTTTTTGTGAAAGTCAACAAAATTTATTACATAGAAAAAATACATTAAATCAATCATAACATGTCATATTTACATATAAAATTAGTGGAATGCATCAAAATTCCAAATTTACATTTATTTGGATATTTATAATATAAATTATTTTAATCATTCATTAAAAAGTTAATTACTGCATCATCATTATGTCATAAATAAATTAGGACATGTGTTCAGGTAATTATAATATAATTTTTACCTTTAGTTACCCTATTTACTTTTAACCGTCATAAATAAATTTCAAAAGTTACTATCCACAAAAAAAAAAATTCATCCTGTTGAACCACATTTTCCTTAATGATATCAACTATGTCTCTTAGATTTTTGAAATTCAATTTAGAGAAGTGGTAAAATTACGTTTCATTCAAATTTGAAAATGTTCCTAGAAGGTGGATAAAAGATGTTAAAAAGTGTAATAAAATTTTATATATCTAATCTTATTAAAAAATGACTCCGCTAAATGAAATTCGACTAATATAGGTATTATGTATCTATTTTCACTTTAAAAAAATTTAAATAAAAAAAATTATTATTTAAATAAAAGTAGGTGTTTAAAAAATAACGTAGTGTTTTTCACTATTCATCAAAAAATTGAATGTTTTCAGAAAAATACCGAAAGTTAACCCTAAGATAATTTTGATATTCCCAATCTAAAAATGAATTCAATTCTAAAAAATAAAATTTATAAAATTTCAAATAGTGGGTATTTCTATTCATAACTACTTTTAAAAATGGCTAGTTTGATTTATCGTGGTGTACTAGAACTTGAAGTTGTGTACATCACACGCTATTATATTATTCAAAGGGAAACATACTATGGAAGCTTGGGGTGTTACATTCTTCTCCCCTTAAAATAGTTTCATCCTCAAAATTTCTAGTATATTACTGGACAAAAATATTCGATTGGTTCTTCATCATAAGTTCATCGGGTTCCCATGTTGCCTCTTCCATTTTATGGGGTCTCCATAGAACTTTTACCAGATAAGTCGTCTGGTTTCTCAACACTTGTTCTCTGGTAACAAGAATTATTATAGGGTCTTTGCAATAAGATAGATTGTGTTCTAGTTTTATTTATTCATAGGTGAGTACATTCATTGGGTCAGGCATTTATTTTCTCAACAGTGATACGTGGAACACATCATGAACTTTGGAGAGACTTGGAGGCATTTCCCAATGGTAAGCAATAACTCCAATTCATTCTATAATACCAAAAGGTATGATGTACTTAGGACTTAATTTACCCTTCTTACTGAATCCTATAATACCCTTCCATGGAGATACCTTCAATAAAACATGATCACCTACTTGAAATTCAAAATCTTCCTTCGGTTATCGGCATATCTCTTTTGCCAAATTTGAGATTCTTTCATGTGGTTTTGGATAATCTTCACCTTTTCCATTCTTTCCTCAATAATTTCTAGGCCTATGAGTTTTCTTTCACCAACATCATCCCAACAAGTTGTTGTGTGACATCTTATTCTATATAACGCTTCATATGGTGCCATCTAAATACTTGAATAAAAGCAATTGTTATAAGAAAATTCTACCATAGGAAAATACTGATCCCACATACTTTGAAAGTCAAGTGAGAAATATCTCAACATGTCTTCTATGGTTTGAATAGTCCATTATGATTGTCTATGAGTTCGAGGGTGGTAGGTTGTGCTCAAACAAAGTTCATTATCCATGGATTTCTAAAGAATTTTCCAGAATCTTGATGTAAAATAGGTATTACGATCAGAAATGACCGATAGGGGTACACCATGAAGTCTTAAAACTTCATTAATATATAGTCTTACTAAACGTTTAAGTGGTAAATCTTATCTTATAGCAAGAAAATGTGCTGACTTGTTAAGACGATAAAAAATGAACAATATTTCATCATTCCTTCTAGGAGTGTTTGGTATCTCCATGACAAAATCTATCATAATATCATCCCATTTACACTCAGATATGGGAAGAGATTGCATGATTCCTCCAGGATGTTGCCTTTCTATTTTCACCTATTGAAAAACCATACATCTTGACACATAATTAGCAATCTCCTTCTTCATGTTGTCCCAGCAAAAATGATCCTTAAAATCCTTATACATCTTAGTACTACTAGGGTGTGTAGAGAAATTAGAGCTATGAGCATCATCCATGAATCCCCTTTTTAGATCAGGTATGTTGTGAACACAAATCCTCTTTCCAAATTTCAAAATTCCATCTTTATATACAAATTCGATCAATCTCCCATCATTCACAGCTTTAATTTTCTTTTAAAACTCCACATCATCAGTCTGTGAACTCATTATCCTTTCTAGTAATGATGTTTTGGAAACCATTTGAAAAATTATTGATGTTTCACCTTCCATGATTATTCCCATATCCATCTTTACTAGATCCATGAACATAGGATCCCTTTCAACTCTCATCTTGTTCATAACTCCATGATCCTTTATTTTCAAATAATCTTCTACCTTATTTCCCTTCCTCGGGTGGTAGTGTATAGTGTAATCATAATCCTTGAGTAGTTAGATCCATCACATTTGCCTTATGTTGAGTTCTTTTTGTGATAAAATATACTTCAAACTCTTATTATCAGTATATATCTCACATTTTTCACCGTAGAGATAGTGTCTCCATATCTTCTGAGCAAAGATTACAGCTGCTAACTCAAGATCATGAGTAGGATAGTTTTGTTCATGAATTTTTCGCTACCGTTATGTATAGGCAATAACTCTATCTTTATGCATAGGGAAACAACCAAGTCCATTCTTTAAAGCATCACTATAAATAAAAAACCCACCATTCCTTAATGGTAGAGTCAAAATAGGGGAATTGACTAATCTTTTATTCAATTCCTCAAAATATTCCTCACACACTTTTGTCCAAACAAATTTAACCATATTACGTGGGAGCTTGGTTAATGGGTTAGCCAATCAGGAAAAATTCTGTACGAAATGCCGATAATAACCTACTAAACCAATAAAACTACGTATGTCAGTTATACTCGTCAGTGCTGGCCATTCTTGGATTGCCTTTGTCATAGAAAGATCAATAGAGATTCTATCCATAGATTCAATATGGCCAAGAAAGGAAATATCTTGAAGCCAAAATTCACACTTGCTAAACATCCCATATAATTCATTTATTCTATGAGTATTTAGAATAGTGCGCAAGTGATTTTCATGATCTCAGTAGCTTTTGGAGTGTACCAATATATCATCAATAAATACCACTAAAAAGTCATCATGATATTCCTTTCAAATTCTATTCATTAGATCCATGAAAATATATGGCACATTAGTCAGTCCAAAAGGAATTACTGTAAACTCATAATGCTCATACCTGGTTCGAAATGTTGTCTTTAGAATGTCTTCTCTCTTCATGCACAACTGATGATATCCATATTGAAGGTCAATATTTGAAAAATATTTTGCTCTATGGAGTTGATCGAATAAATCATAAATGTGAGGTAGGGGATACTTGTTCTTTATTGTTATAGCATTGATCTCCCTATAGTCAATGCACAACCTCATAAGTCCATATTTCTTCTTAACAAAAAGAACATGGGATCCCCATGGAGAAACACAAGGGTGAATAATTCCTTTGTTACTCAATTCTTCTAGTTTTTTCTTTATTTACACTAATTCCACAGTGTCCATTATATAAGGGGTCTTCGACATGTTCCTTGAACCAGGAATTAAATCAATGGAAAACTCAATTTCTCATTCTGGAGGATGTCCAGTTAAATCCTCTAGAAACACATAAACATATTCTTGCACAATAGGTACATCCTCTATTTGAACATTATTATCCTCACCCATAGTTATTTCACTCCCTTCCTCCATAATAATTAAATTCAGTAGAGCTATTGGGGGTGGATCTAGATAAGAATTAGATGGTGACGTTTTTTTCACTAAATATAAGGTATTCTTTATCATCATCAAAAATTGTAACCTCTTTCTTCTTACAATAAATAATCCCATCCAGGTCCAAAATCTAATCCATACCAAGGATTATATCAAATTTAATCATGGGTATGACAATAATATTAGCAGATAAAGAATGTTTACATGACATAATGATAACTGATTGACAAAACATTGTTGCAATGATACTTCCCTTAGGATTTTTGACTGACAAATCCCTTGTTAAGTCAAATTGGAAATATCTAATTTTTTAGGGAAATTGGGAAGACATGAAAGAATGCGATGATCCCGAATCAATTAAATCATTGCCTAATTTTGAGGAAACGATTATAGTACCTTCCACCACGTTATTCAGAGCTTCAACCTCAGCAGTAGTGATCGCATAAGCTTGGATTTTCTCCTGTGGACTTTTCTGAGGTAGGTTTTTTTGACTCTTAGTAATTTCATTTGAATAATTCCCCATTTTACTAAAATAATACCATTAAACATTTAAAACCTCTTTCTTTCCCTTGCAATCAAGAACTTGTTGGAATTTTTCACTACACTGGTTTCAAACTCTCATCCCTTTCGAGCAAGTACCAGGGTGTTTCTTCCCACATTTACAGCAAGATGGAAATTAAACTTTTCCCTTATTCCCCTTATTTACATTTCCAAAGTGTTTAAAGTATCTCTTCTGCTCTTTCTTTTCTTTAAAGTTGTAAGACATGGAGAATTCATTTTCTATCTTGACAGCAAATAAGACTATATCTCTATATGAAGAGAAGTAATGTGAAGATAATGTTCAACAAAGAAATGGTCTTAACCCATCAAATAACTGATCAATATTATTCCTTTGGTTACATATATAATCTGTAGAATGCCTTGAAAACCTTGAAAATTTGGCCTCATACTTTGCGACATTTTCATCCTCCTTTTTCCTTAAACTCTGAAATTGCCTTTCTATATCCACTCGATGGTCAAGAAGAAATTATTATTCCATAAAAAGCTCTTTAAACTCCCTCCATTCCATATTTGATACTTATTAATCCTCATTTTTGTTTTGAATTAATTTCCACCATTGATCTGCATCTCCTATGAGGTAATAAACTTCCATGACAACTTTTTCCCTTTTTCTACTCCCCAAATCATGAAATATTTTCTTTTAAGGAACTTATCCATTGCTCAGCTACAAATGGATTTGTAGTCCCATTAAATGTTGGTGGTTGTTGGCTCATGAAATATCCTTTCATTGATCCTCCACGTTCTAGATTAGGGTGCTTTATATAGGTAATGTTATTATTCATAACCTGAGTGATTTTTCCTAGTATGGTTATAAGTTGTTCAACACCAGTTCCATCACCAACTCAACTATAATTATCTTGAGTATGAGGGAAATCCATAAATGGATTGCATGAATTGATAAGTTTTCCATTCTATCCACTATGCACCATTTCAAAACAATGTCATACATTAGTTTAGTTTATGAATCGCAATACAAAATTCCAAACTAGTAAAATCCCTAACATAAGTTGAACTGTTTATGCATATAACCCATAATCATACAAAAATGTTTTCTTTGAGGAAGTATTTACTCATAAATCCTGAATATTGGTTTATAATGAAAATGTGGATTATCCTAACCATATCCCCTGGGAGTTTCATAACCAAGAGGACAACAAGACCCATTTTTTTGTACCACACTGCCACAAAATAGGGTTTCCACACCACCACCCTTTATTAGAATTGTTAAAGAGGCCCCCTTTATCAGTGCTTTTTTTAGTATCACTAATAAAGGTGTGGCTTTATCATCACTTTTTTCTAATGATGATAGACTTTATAATTCCAAAAAATAATTTTCCTTGAAAAAAAATATATTTATATATAAGTATATTTATATTGATATAAATATAATGTATATATTTTAAATATGTTTTAGATAAATATAAATATACTATTACATTTAATATATAAAAAATTTAAGGAAAATCGCTTTCGAATCTTTTAAAAATTATTATTAATGAATAAGTTTCTAATTATCATCAACTAATAATCATTTAACAACAATTTTAAGACACAAAAAATAGAAATAGAAATAATAAATGATCTAGAATAAGTTAAAAATGTAACTCAAACTTCAAACTTCCATAAATTTTGATCCAGTGTCTGTTTGAGTTCTACACCATATCAAATCAATTCATGCGATGAGCTCTATGAGCTAGTGACCCAAGGGATCCTTCTGTCACAATTTCCGAGGACAAAAAAGTCTTAAAAGACCTCAAAACTGAGTTTTTAGTCAGGATACCCTGATTTTTTAATATTTGATGGAATTTTAGCCTCATTTGAGGGGGTTATTTTTTCCCTTTTTCACTGGGTAATGAATATTTTTCAATGGAATACATTCATATTCGTATTATGGATTTGAAAATTTTATCATTTTTCAGAATGTACTATTATTTATAATCAAATATATAACAATATATACATATTTTTTATATATTCGAACAAAAAAAATTAATTTTATAAATAAATAAATAAACATATTTACATATAAAATATATTTCCCAATATATAAGGATTGTCTAAAAAAGAAACTAATATCCATTTTATTTAAAATACAAATATATGAATATTTATATAACAATATAATATGTGTGTGTGTGTGTCTATATTTGTGTGTGTCTGTATTGACAAAATGATATATATTATCTATATATTCTAAACATATGTATATACATATTAATATATAATATTTCTAAATATATATAAATATGTTTAATTATGCTTACAGATACACATATAATATATGTGTGTGTGTCTGTGTGTGTGAGAGTATTCATGTTGTATATATGTACTTATTTATTTATTTATAAACACAGAAAAAAACTTATTTTATAAATTTATTTAAAGTATGTCTTATAAATATATGTGAATATACGAATATACAAATAAATATATACCAATAGACAAATAAATATATAAATATATAAATATTATTATGTTTATATGTATGTATATATATATTAATATATTAATATATTAATATAGGAATAAATATATATATATATAAATTAATATAACTATATATATATTAATAAAACTATATATATATATATGAATAACTATAACTATACACATATATATATATATAGATTGATAAATCAATAAATGAAGAGGAAAGCGGAATAGAGGAGTGGAAAAGTGTTAGGCATGCATGTGAGGGGTCCAGAGTATGAATCTTGGGAGAGGAAGGGGCAGCGCGTGGGTTGGGAATTAGTTCTAATGCTATTAAAGGGGGTAGGGGAATTGTTAAAGGCATGGGGTGTGGCTAGGGTGTGCGGGTTAGGGAGTTGGGGGGTGGGGCGCTTTCAAATCCCCTCCCTGAAATGATTAAATATTTTTTTATTTATTTTTTATTTATTTATTTTTTAACTTTTATCATCGCTAAAAAAGCATTGATAAAATAGCCCTTTATCATCTCTTTTTTTAGCACTGATAAAAGACCCCTTTTATCAGTGATTTTTTTAGCACTGATAAAAGGGGCCTTTATGAGTGCTTTTCTGAGTGCTAATAAAAGGGACCCCTATCTTCGCCTTGATTAACAATGATTTTCTAGCGTAGTTAATGCCCTTTTCTAGAACTAATAAAGGATATATTTGTAGTAGTGTCAGGATACCCTCTATCCATCCCAAAACCCCTTGTCAGAGTTTTCCCTCCTAAGAACATCTATTCTAGAGCCTCCTCTACCTACTCGTATCCAAAGAGGGATTTATTTCTTAGAAAACACAAAAAAATATCTATAATGCCAAAAATCAAGGAAGTTCTTCTACACTAATCCTCAAAATTCATCTTATGGTAATGTTCTCCAATCAATGTTTTCTTAAATCTAGTTTCCAATGTTTGTACTAAAATTCCTCTAATACCAAGTGTAACACCCTGACCCTAGTTACCCAGAGTCGGTGCATTGTTACATAACATTGGCATAATCACAAGAGATCATGTCTCGAAATACCAATTAGTTTAGTAGAATGGGAAGTATTAGATACATACATAAGTTTTTCATTACATGATGATATAAAAATACACAACGTCATTATGTCCACATTTAACACACTTATATCCCTTAGCATATCCCTGTAGGTCGATCAGAATATATTTCGTCACATCCTGGGAAAAATAAAACATACAAAGGGGTGAGATCAGATGCTCAGTAAGGATAACAATATAACAGAAACTTTTATAAATAAGCATAAACATTTAAGGAAGTGTATAAGAAAAAAACAAAAACCTTTTAAGCATAAACATCAGCATAATGTTGAAAAGATAAATAAAATAATTCCATTTACTTATTAACATGGATATTCTAATAGTCGAATAATCACATGCAAAATCAATAGATAATTTCATAATGATGGAATTCATAATGTCGGACATTATAAACACATATTCAAGTCCTCATGCCAAGACTACAAATAAGATTTTGTCAAGGCCTTGTTCCAAGACACTAGTTTATCCATGAGACCTACTGATTCATCAAGGAGCTATTGTGGGCTCCACCCATCACTTACTAATTATAATGAACTCCTCATATGAAAATGTTGAAATATAACATAAACATTCATCTTAAAATTAAAAAAGGAAATGTCAATACATTAACCATAAACCATGAATGGTATAAAAATACCACATCCATAGTCAAACATATCACAAAACCTTCAATACAAAATGGAAGATTTTATCATAATAAATCAACATCAAATAAGCGTAAAATCCAATAAAGGATGTTGATATAGATGAAATCAAAACTATTTGAGAGAAATATATCTTTCTATTTTGTAATCATTTAAAAGTAACATAATTGTAAATGAAAAATTTATTTTTATAATATTATAATAATCTTGTAAGGGAATCTTCAAAGGTGTTACAACAGCAAAAACTTTATACACCCTTCGTATAAGTTAAAAAAATATTCTTTCCTTAATTTGTCAAAATTTTCATAAAGTACCTTATTTGGAAAGTGACAGAAAGATTCCTTTCAAATTATTTAATAAAAATTCAAATAGGGGTATAAATAAAATTTACCCATATTCTATTAAATAGTAAGAATGTTTTGAAAAACATTTTTAAGAAACACTGATGAAGATGATAAAGTGGTCCCAAAAGATACTTATGTACAAACAACCTTGGATAATAAAGAGATTGTAAAATTTACCCTTACCTTCTACTTTTCCTTGGTTGAGGGTACGTTAACCTTCTGTATAATAGTTAAATCATTTTTATTAAATTATACAATAACCACATATATAAATATGATATCATATATGATCTTCTAATATTTATTTGTTAATGATATTTCAGGAGTATCATTGTTTCGGGGGTTAACTGATTAATTTTACTTTATATTTTTTGTTAAGTAAGTCATGTTTCTTATGGATAATATGTATTTGATTAATATTCAGAATGATATTATGTTCTTAAAAAATATTTTTAAATCATCAAATGAAAATTATTCTTGAATAGTGTTGGTGCCAAAATGTTGGAAGAATAGAAAGAAGAGAAAGAGGCCCCACGGCCAGCTTTGCGAAGCCACATCACAGAGTCCCCCTAAGCAATGAGGCCACCGTGAAGTAAAGGATGTGGTACCCTCCACAAATGCATGTGACATTCGCGAGCCTGCCACGAAGCAAAGGAGGAGGTACCCTCTGTGAACTCTTATGACGTTCGTGAGCCTACCACGAAGCAATGGAGGCGGTACCCTCCGCGAATTCCCATGACATTCGCGAGACTTCCATGAAGCAAAGGAGGTGGTACCCTTTGCGAATACCCATGACGTTTATGAGCCCGCCACAAAGAAAATGATATGGTACCCTCCGTGAACTCTCGTGACGTTCGTGAGCCCGCCGCGAAGTTTCTCAATCCCTCTTTGCACCGCGTAAGCTCTGCTTCACGACACCACTTGCCTATAAATACCGAGCTCCCACTGAGCCCTCGGGACAGATAATATGACCTTTCAACTTTCGAGCTCCCAAATCAAGAATCACCCTTTTCTCTATAAATCCTTAGTTACACGAGGTATTTTTTCATTGTGAAGGGCCTCTGCATTGTCTCATTTCGATCCCCTCTTCTGAGAGGGATGCCTTTCATGAAGCCTAAGGTCCTTCGCGAAAGAAGGGGATCCTCAAGGGGACTCGGGTCGTCGTAGTGCATTTATGCTTCGCGAAGCACCCCTCATGTACACGTGATCCACATTCCAAGGTAAGGTCACTGTACTTCGTGAATCACACTGCTTCCCGACACTTCTCTTCGTGAGGCGCCTGTGCTCCGCGAGGCTGTGCTCCATGAATGCAATTCCACTTCACGAAGTACCTCCCACTTTCACCTCCACCCCATGCTAAGGATAAGGCACTCCACTTTGCGAAGCACACCCCTTAGTAAGTGCCCTTTTCCACACATAGTAACCAAGCTCCACAAGGCCCCTGGCCATGGACCCCTCTTCTTGGAAAATCCTTTTCCCGTGTGACCCTCCAGGTTTGCGCGATGAGATTTCAATGTCCCCGGGACGATACCGACTGTATAGTTGCATCGCCTAATGATTATTTGCATAGGCACGCTAACGTCTACTGCTTCTTTGCATAGCCACACTAACCTAGACCCCTCGATGGTTCTCTCGACGACCCCCCTTCACCACAGCAATACTGGTACCTTCACTCCCAAAAGAAGCAGAGGATACCGGTTATGTAAGTTCTAGGGGTGTGGAGTAAACCCACCTCATCCGAGATGCAGGATTTTAAACTGAAAAGAACCCCCATCCTCAACACACGACGTTAAACTGTGACATTTCCATGTGCCTCTCACGCGGGGTGCCCCCACCTTGGATATTCTCCACGCACCTTGGTCTACAAAGGGGATGATATCCTCCTTTTGGGAGTGGTGTTTGTCCGCGGGGAAGGGCAGCTGCCTTGTTATAAGCCCCTAGCCCTTCTTGCAGAAGGTAGCACTCATGCACCTCCATACTTCCCCAGCACCAGGGCCAGCGGAGGGCATGATGGGAAGTGGGACTCCTCTCTTCTCAGGTTCCAAATCCCTCTCCCGCTGCACTTTATCACCCTCGGGCCTCCATCCTGGAGAATGTCTTGGCACCATGGGCCGCCCAACGTGTAAGACCCTCTTCGCTTCCTACGGACGCACCCTTCACGACGTGATCGTCAGGTATCTGCAACCTCTTGTTTCTCACACTGAGCATGGCCCCTGTGAGCTTAGAGTGAGCACCGACCTTGACTCCTACCTTCAGCGAACTACAAGTACTTTGATCCATGTCAAGGCATGGTATGTAGGAAGCCTCCATGAGGTTCAATCCCACCACCCGGTTGTTCTAACCACCTTCACGTCGGTTCACCAACCCTATGGGCTACCTCCGAGTCTAAACCCCATCCACCATCTCATTGGGCCGCCTCAGAGCGTAAGCCCCAAATCCCCCCCATCCAGCATGACGTTAAACTGTACACCCGAACTACGTGGACTTTGATCCATGCAAAGGCATGGTACGTAGGAAGCCTCCACGAGGTTCAAGCCCACCACTCGGTTGTTCCGACCTCCTTCACATCGGTTCAAACCGTCCTGCATGACGTTAACCTGTATTACACACCATCCTAAATGACGTGGTCTTTAATCTATGTCAAGGCATGGTTTGTAGGATGCCTCCCTGAGGTTCAAGCCCACCACCAGTGGATCCCCGGGTTCACATTCACATCGGTTCACTGACGACTCGCCACGCGAACTACGTGGACTTTGATCCATGTTAAGGCATGGTACGTAGGAATCCTCACGAGGTTCAAGCCCATCACCCATAGGACCAAGGTCCTTATTCACATTGGTTCTCCCACACGCCCCCACCTGAACAACGAGGACTTTGATCCATGCTAAGGCATGGTACGTAGGAAGCCTCCATGAGGTTCAAGCCCACCATCCAGTTGTTCCGCCATCCATTCAGGTCAGTTCGGCCCTATGTAGTAGTAAGTCGTTGTCATCTCATCTAGAGGTAGGTTTTTGGGACCTCATCTATTGGTAAGCCGTTGCAACCTCATTTAATGGTAATCCATTGTCAACCTCATTCGGTGGTAAGCCATCATCAGATGAACTACGTGGTCTTTTATTCCCTGCCACGGGGATATGTAGGAAGCCGCCTAGAGGCTCAAACCCATCACTCATGTCACATCATGGTCTCTCTTTCGAGCCTATGTAGCTTGGGAAGGTCATGCCCCAACCCAGAGGTTCCACTTCTTCTGGATCCCATCCATGCGTCCATTCTCATGGGCCGCCTCCTCACGTGTCCCATCGTCCCACCGAACTACGCAGTCTTTGATTCCTTATTACAGGGATATATAGAAAGTCACTTCGAGGCTCAATACCAAAACCATCGTCCATCCTGACTCTTATCCAGGCCGCCACATCCCAGTGAGATCATGCCACCTCATTACCCTCCATAGAATTTGGGATGATTCCCACGTAATGCTCCTAATATCGGTGTTCTCTCAAGGGGGTTCTTCTATATGATCCACTCTGGATGGTGTTCTGATCAGTCTGATCCATCTCCCCTAGATGTTAAACTTGCGGCATACCCTATGTTAAATATGGGAAGCTGAGGAAATCCTCAGAAATATTCCCATGGAATATGATTCCCCACACTTGATGTGGTATGCCTCGGGCTTCCACGCCCTCAAGAAGCCCTATAATAAGGGAAAAAAGACAGGCACACCAATTCCCCAGCATCCAGACACGCCAGTGATGCCTCAACATGACTACTCCACCAACTGAATTTTGCTGCCCTGACCGAACCCCTTGGAATGTCGTGACAGAAGCAGCGTAATTAATTCATGTCAATGAAAATATGGCGCCGAGAAGAGTTTCATGAACAAAATATTAAATATATGAAGGATACCCAGACTATGTGGCGAGTTCCGAGGAGGAATCCACATAAGGAAGAACCAAAATCCTGTCATCCCATTTCGATCAAGGAGCAGACGTCCCTGAACAAGGAGATAATGTCGCCCGCCTTTGGAAAGAGGGAATGTAGGGTAACAAAAGCCGCTCTTGTCACGCCCAACCAAACAGACGCACACGCCCCAGCGAAATTGTCGGAAACAAATGGTTATGATGGGGAATAAATCTTATCGTGTTCATGGAGACGATAATACATATGTACATACAAGCAAAAATAACATTCTCTTGATGGTAAAATCATATGTAATTTGATGGTATATTATATATACATAATCATTAACATGTTATATTTATTATTTAAATCAATCATACCAATTATTATACTTATCCAAATAATGAAGTGTTGAATAACAAACTACACCACGACATGGAAACGGTAAGTCGTACGTACACATGTATAGTGACTTTTTCATTCATAGGATGGATAGAATAATGAATATAGTTGTACCATATTTATAATGACATTAGAGTATGTATAAGCTACTGGAGTTATTATTTTTTTACAAAAACAACAAAGAAAGAGGAAGTTGTAGAAGTAAACGACTTTGAAATGGGTGATGAAATTAATACCACTTCTTCAGGTGCTTTTTTTGATTTCATCAAAAGGGCTCCTTAGGTAGGATTTATGATCAATGTATGGAGGGTGTCTTTTTGAGGTTAGAAAGTGGTAGCGATGACGAAGGTGAGTGGAAGCAGGTTCCTAGCCACGGACCATAGAAGTATGATGACTGGATGGATCATAGAATAGTTGCGCGTGCCCATGGTATTATTCGGGCACACCTAAATCAACCAGAGCCTTCAGAAGATGCGACTAGTGCCTCTGCGTCATCATCTCAGCTAGCCTTTTCCCAAAAGAGCAAGCATCGGTGGCGCAAGAAGAAGCAGCGTGCTCCACCAATGTCGTCGTCATCTCCCACTCTCAGTGACATCATGCCCCCTGAGATGGGAATCCCTACCAGAATCCACCCAGTGGTGGATGATTCATCAAGTGAAATTCAAGGGTATGATTCGGTTAACACTGTTGAGTTGGTAAATCTCTATATGACTCTCGATGAGGGGGAATGCCAGGTGAACCTTTCCAACATCCCCAGCCGATGCCAACGTCGGCAGAACCGTGACCATATGGGTCATCAAGGCACGTCAGCTGGTGTTTTCAGCGAAGCCGTGCATGCCACTGAAACAAGACATCATGCCTAGTGTAGAGCTCAGCAATCGCAACATCCTCATATGGTGTCCTTGGATCTACCTCCACGTTTGTTCGTGATACTAGATCGGGTAGAGATGCCTCGTTCGCACCACGGCCAGTCTCACCCTGCTACAGTTCAATATCAGTTGTCCAGTTCTCATCCGGCAGCTACTCTTCAGGCCCCGACTAGTGAGCAACGAGACGTGCCTAGCACTAGCCACCCGCCGTTCCAGCAGGTAGAGCCCGTCGTGCCTCCAATTGGAAAGCGGCCTCCTATAAGCAGAAGTTCACACTTGGCATGGAAGTATGATGTCCTCAAACATCTTGCTGGTATTCCAGCTGGGCTCTCTATCCTTGAGGCTCTTTGCCTGTCATCAGACATGCGTGAGGTGCTTACCGAGGCCCTAAGGATCCCCCTCTAGTTTGAGACGAAGGTAGCAGCTGCATAATCCTTCCATGCTGAGGCAATTGATAACACCGAATTCCAGGAAGTTATCTCGTTCTCTGGTGAAGACGAAGACCCTCCCATACAAGGGCACATTCATCCATTGTACATCACAACCCAGTTCAATGGCATGGAAGTCATCTGCTGTCTTGTTGACACGGGCTCTGTGATTAACCTAATCCCGACTCAGACACTGCAGAAGCTGGGGTAATCTGAGGATGATTTAACTCCCTCTGACCTAAGAATCCAGAGATACGACATGATAGAGTACACCCCGATCAGGAAAATTTGTTTGAAGACCCAATTCAGTGGCCTAGTTGCTAGTACCGAATTCATGGTTGTCTCCCAGGACACCGCGTACAACGTATTGATGGGCAGGCCATGACTCCACTTACATGTAGCAATCCCTTCACCATATCACCAATTCCTCAAGTACTCTCTCAATGGTCGAGTTGGCGTACTCCAAGGTGATGCATCTCTTTTCGCCTCTTATGAAGCTTGTTATCTGAATTTTGACTATTACAAGAGCAAGGATAATCAAATTCAGGAAAGTGAGATTGAGCCGTCCCCAGTCACAAGTGACCCCTGGGCAGGTCTGGATGACACCTATGTCTTCCCAATCTATTGATTGGAGGCTAAGACACCCGATATGGGGCAATGCTTTGTTGTTTCAGGTACAAGAGGAAGGCAGATTCCCAGGTCCAGGTGACAATGAAAAATCACCTCGTACTCATACACCAACTAGGCTCGAGTGATCCGGGAATCTCCTACCCATGTACAGTATCGGGATCTCCACCCCATGGAAATGGAAATATGTCATACGTGTCTGTTTCACCGGGATGGAATTAACCGACTCAAGCTGACACGCCACTACTACATTAATATCATCAAGTTTGGCCCCCTGGGCCGAAGGCCATATGGGATTGGATCAACTGCCTTCATCGCCATGGTTTCAGCGGCGCGTGAATCTCTTGATGCACTGTCCACCGCCTCTCAAGCTGGCACCAGCCTCCCATCGAAGTCTGGTGGCTCAGAAGAAACTCCTCCCACGGAAGATCCCTCCATGAATGGAGAAGAGGATCTAGAGGATGCTCTCCCTACCTTTGAGGAAGTCATCTCTTCCACAGTCAATGAACTGGTATAGGTGAACCTTGGTAGTGAGGTAGATCCGAGACCCACATTGATCAGTGCTGCCATGTCCCTTGAGGATCAGTAGCGATACATGAACTTCTTTAAGCAGCACTGTGATGTGTTCGCCTGGAGTTACGGAAAGATTCCAGGACTAGATCTCCAAGTAGCCGTCCACCGCCTTGGTCTCCTAACAAACCATCGTAGGTTCATGCAGCCTCCAATAATGATGCACCCTTCTCATAGTGCTATGTTCGAGGCCGAAGTTGACAAGCTCATCAAAGCCAACTTCATCAAGGATGTCTAGTACCCCAAGTGGCTAGCCAACATTGTGCCATTCAGGAAGAAAAATGGGTATATCAGAGTCTGTATTGACTTCCACGATCTCAACCGCCACTGTATGAAGGATGATTTTCCACTTCCAGTGATAGAGTTGTTGATTGATGTAACGGTTTGGTTCCAAGCCCTCTCTTTCATGGATGGTTACTCTGGATACAACCAGATCCGAATGGCCCCTGAAGATGATGAGACCACCACTTTCAGGGCCCCCCAATGTAATTTTTTTCACCAGGTTATGCCCTTCGGCCTGAAGAATGCTGGTGCCACCTATCAGTGGTCCATGCATTGCATATTCAAGCTGATCCTGGGAACATTGGTGGAATGTTTTCTGGACGATCTGGTGGTCAAATATTGTCAACTCCAAGACCATCTCAAGGACCTTCATAAAGTGATTGGTTTCCTCCGTTCCCGCCACCTAAAGATGAAACCATTGAAGTGTGCATTCGGGGTGACTTCTAGGAAGTTTCTTGGCTTTGTTGTTAGGTATCGAGGCATCGATATCGACCCCGAGAAGATCGAGGCCATCAGCCAGATGCCTCCCCTAAGAAATATTCGAGATCTTTGATTTTTTCAAGGCCACTTAGCCTACATACTCTGATTCATTGAGAACCTGGGTAGCAAGTGTAAGCCCTTTTCTCGGCTCATGAAGATGGGAACCGC
Source organism: Viscum album (assembly GCA_963277665.1). NCBI lineage: Eukaryota > Viridiplantae > Streptophyta > Magnoliopsida > Santalales > Viscaceae > Viscum > Viscum album. The sequence goes on from OY728165.1 coordinate 284,160,686, forward strand.
CTATGAATGGGATGAGGAGTTTCAGATCGCATTTGAGGAAGTCAAGTAGTATCTTCTCCACCCTCCGGTATTGATGCCACTCATCTCTGGAAAGCAACTGATTCTCTATGTCACTGCCCTGGATTGGTCTCTCGGCGCCCTTCTTGCCCAGAAGAATAATGAGGGGACAGAGAATAGCCTCTACTACCTCTACAACATGCTCCTCGATACGGAGACCAGATATTCCCCCATAGAAAGAGCTGTCTGGTGCTCGTGTTTTCCGTACAGAAGGTGTGACATTACCTATAGAACCACGAGGTACAATTGGTCTCTCGGGTAGACCCATTGAAGTACATCCTGAACCACCCCATGTTCACTGGATGACTAGCGTAGTGGGCGGTAATTCTCTAGTAGTTTGACATCAGGTTCGTGCCTCATAAGGATATCAAGGGGCAGGCATTGGCAGACTTCCTAGCTGTCCATCCAACCTCCGCGGACTAGTCTATGGACCTGGACTTTCCCGATGGGGAAATCCTCTTGGAAGACCATGTCGTCCCATGTTGGCAAATGCACTTCGAAGGTGCCTCCAAGAGTCCCACCGGTTGGAGGCTCAATGATCCGAGGCTCAATAGAGTGGGAATGGGTATCGTCTTCATTACCCTGGCGCAATCCATTCTGTCGTACTCATTCCTGTTTTCAGAGGGCTGCACCAACAATGAAGTAGAGTATCAGGCTCTGAATACTGGCCTCAATCTGGCCCTCGAGATTGATATACCCCATTTTCTTGTGAAAGGGGATTCTGAGCTAGTCATCAAGAAATTCAATGGATACTATGTTTCTAGGATTCCAGAGCTCGTGCCATTGTTGGAGTGCACCCTCCATCGAACGGCCTAGTTCCCTTCACGACCGGAGGTTACCCAAGTCCCTTGGTTATAGAATGGTTGAGCGGATTCTTGGGCCATATTAACTGTATCACTTGCAGAACCCGTGTAGGATGATATGATTATACATGTGTCACACCAAAGAGTCATTTCCCCCGTCTCCCTAGAGGATGACGATGGCTTGTGAGTAAGCCATCTTACCACTGAACCCTCCACGTCAGAGGCCCCAGGTTCTTCAGATCCAGTGATCGAAATGACTCTCGACTGGAGATCACCTTTTGTTGAGTATCTCCAAAATGGTTTCCTCCCGGCTGATCAGGCCGAGCACGAGCAAATCTGACGCCGCGCACTGCAGTTTACCCTCCAGAGTGGTTCCAGCCATGAGAAAATACTCTACAAGTGCAGTTTTGATGGTTTTCTCCTCTGTTGCATTCAAGGAGTCAAGATTTCTTAGGTCATGGAAGAGGTTCATGAAGGTTCCTGTAGCACCCACCAGGCTGGGCCGAAGCTGTCCCATCAGATCCAGAGGCTGGGGTACTTCTAGCCCTGTATGATCCACGATTGTATTGAGTTTTCTAGGAGATGTCATGTGTGCCAAGTGCATGCTAACTTCATGCATCGGCCACCAGAACCCCTCCACTCCACCAAGTACTCTTTTCTATTTGCGGTATGGGGACTTGATGTCGTAGGACCTTATCCATCGGCGACAGCCCACCAATCTAGGTTCATCCTGACTGCTACGGATTTCTTCTCCAAATGGGCAGAAGCAGTCCCACTCATGGAATTCAAGGCTCGATCCATTGTTGATTTTGTGAGCTCCAACAACATCTACCAATTTGGATTTCCTCATGCTGTCCTCACTGAAAAAGACACCAACATCCGAGAAGTTGAGCTGAAGGAATTGTAGGCCATGTACAACATTCTCTCCAACCATACCTCCCACTATCATGTGCAAGCAAATGAAAAGATCGAGGTGTTCAACAAAACCTTCTATAACATTTTTAGAAAATGGTTGGCTAGAACAAGAAGAGTTGTTTGGACAAGCTCCCCAATGTCCTCTGGGTTTATCAGACGACGACTCGCAATTCCACCCAGGTGACCCCACATTCTCTAGTGTATGGGGTCGAGGCTATCCAGCCCATCAAGACCCAGATGCCATCATTATACACTGCATTTTATTACTAGAAGGGACCAGGTAAGGTGGAAAAAATCCGTCTAGATGAATTGGAAGCACTCAACGAGAGTAGGCTTTGTGCCCTACACAATCTGGAAAGGCATCAGAACAAGATGGCTAGAGCCTTCAGCAAGAATGTTCGCCTCCGCTCTTTCCTGCAAGGAGACCTGGTTTTTTCCCTCCAAGCTCCAATGATCTCCAGAAAGAAACCACCCAAGTTGAAGCCCAAATGGGAAGGACCTTCCATCATTCACAAGGTTTACTCCAATGGCGCGTATTCCATGGTTACCATGGATGGTGAGCGCACAATGCCTCCCACCAATTCCAAATTCCTCCAGAAATAATTTTCTTGAGCCATACGGTCTAACACGACCTCAATCTATCTGGTCCAACAAGACCTTAAACTGGCTGGTCCTACACGACCTTAAACTGCATGGTCCTGCATGACCATAAACTGAACGGTCCCATATAACCCTAAACTACATGACGGTCCCGCATGACCTTAAACTATCCAGTCCTGCATGACTTTAAACTGTGCATCATCCTACATGACATTAAACTGCATCTTGAGAACTATGTGTGGATTGATTCCCATCCTTCTGGGATATGTAGGAAAGCTCGTAAGTTTCGTTTTGATCCCATCCCCAAACTCTTCTCTTTCAACTATCCCCCCCGGGGTATAGTTCTCTCAGAGTATCCTCTCATGATATGGTGTAGTCTTCCTTATCCCCACTCATACGAGGATTATAAGGGTCATACTTTTTGGCCTCTCCTGTTCTTCTATCCTCCCACATCTTCACCACATGACATTAAACTGAATGGCCTTGAAGAACTACATATAGCTTTATTCCCATCCTTATGGGATACGTAGGAATGCCTGGACATTTCGTCTGTTGGCCCAGCCCAAATGCTAGAATCTTCTCCCTGGGTTAAGATGTATGGCTAGGGTGCACTTTTTCCCCAATTTGTGTTGAGCTAACCTAAATCTGGTCGTACATCCCGCTCCCTGGAGACATTCGACTCTTGGAGAGATTGGTACAGATTTGCTTCACCGGCTCCTTAACTAAGATTCCATCACCTTCCCCATCCAGAAGGTCCCTTTAATGGTATGAATGTTAGGCCTAAGGGCTCTATCTTACCACTTCGGGCCAATTCCCTAGAGGATGTAGTGTAATTAATTGATAAAAATCCTGCGTTTCGAATATGGTCAGCGGTCGATGCTCATTTTTTTCTCCTGACACTGTGTTTTGACCATAGTCAACAGGTGTCCTGGATCGTTAGGACCACCCCAAGGGGTCCCCAAACGTCAAGTGTAGTGGTTAATTCTACCCCGCTATATCTCCAAGTGATGAACTCCCTCCGGGCGTTGCCAACTGTCAGGCCCCTTGGCCTTTCGGGCCCCGTCCCAAGTTCTCTCTTCCGGGATTGTACGGTGTGGTATGGAATTATGTCCTCATTCACATCGGGTTGGTCACTGTGCCATACATCTCCCCGAATGAGACACCTCATCCCCAATATCATCCTCACTACAAGACGTTAAACTGTGAGCTGGTCAGGCCTTCCTGACCAAGGCCCCTTGGCCTTTTTGGGCCCCTGGCCCAAGATCACTCTTATGGGATTGTGTGATGTGGTACGGGATTATTTCCTCATCCACATCGTGTTATTCATCGTGTCGTACACCTCCCTTGTTTGGGGTATCCTACTCCCCTCCTCTTCCTCACTGCATGATGTTAAATTGAAAGCTGGTCAGGCCTTCCTGACCGAGGCCTCTTTGCCTTTTCAGCCCCCTGGCCCAGGTTTTCCCTTATGGGATTGTGCGGTGTGGTGTGGGATTATGTCCTCCTTCACATCGGGCTACTCACCACACCGTACTCTTCCTTGTTAGGGTATCTTACCCCCATGTATCTTCGAGAACTATGTGTGGTTTGATTCCCATCCTCATGGGATACGTAGGACCACCCGAATGTCTAGACTTTGGGTCCAGCCCCATCTCTCGGAAATCTCCATTTCACCTTGGCCCCTTGGCCTACCCTCTCCTTCCTGGACACCTTAGTCAATCATCTTCGGCGGTTCTCCAGTGTACTTAAGGGTACTCTGGTTTAGTACCTGGAATGTCATACTCTGCTCGGACATGCATCCACCCGCTTTTCAGGCTTTGTGTTTCTCTTCACTATGGCTTCCATCACCTTTCACACCCAAAGGGACCCCCAAAAATGGCATGGATACCATGCCTAAGGGATCTCCTACCATTATGGTCCAATACCCCTGAGGGTTTGAGACAAAAAATTGATACAAATCCTGTATTGTGAATATGGTCAGCGGTCGATGCTCATTTGTCTATCCCCATTTTTGGCTAACGTGATGTGGATGCTGCGTGTCCGCCATGGTCAACATCTATCCTCCATCAACACGTCAACCCCATTAAGCCCAAAATGTCGGTTACATGATTCACATCCTTCTCCACCTCATCATGTCCAAGTAGAACTTAGAAACTCCTGGTACTACTCCTCAATGCGCATCTGTGTGATAAGAGGACCGGAGTCATTATAGGGGCTCTGCACCGATAACCCTTTGGTGTGCATTCCATTTATTGCAATAGACCTCTTCCTCTATTGTTTCCTACATCGAGTTTGACTCACGTACCCTTAGGGATCAGGTCAAGGTCTTCGCTTACTTGGAAGGTTTCCATCCCTCTAGGGTCTGAGCTCTAAGACTATAAACTAAGAACTCCTCAGGATTATGAGCGACCTGCATTCCCACCCTCAAGGGATACGTAGAAATACCCAGACCTCTTGTCTTTGGGTCCAGACTGAGTTTTTCTAATTTTTCTTTTCTGTCCTGCCTTCTGGACTTTAACTACAGGACCACGTGGAGTGGTACGGGATTATGTCCTCATTCACGTCGGGTTTGCAATAACCACACCATGTTCACCCTACTCTAAAACTTAGCCCTCCTTTTTCCTATCCCGCTTGTCTCACACGACATTAAAAGGCATCCTCCAAAACTACGTATAGCCTGATTCCCATTATTATGGGATACGTAGGATCACCAGGACATCTTGTTTTTGGGTCCAGCTCACCTAGGAGCTAGTTTCTCTGGCCCTTTCCACTCTTACCTCTATGTAGGTCCCTTGGATTGAGGTCCCCCTCTCGGAATTGCATACGGTGTGATGTGGGATCATGTAACCATTCACGTTGGTTATGTTTCATTGCACCATACACATTCCCCACCTAGCATCGTCTCTGCTACGTCTACACTGCGCGATGTTAAAATGCATGCTTGGTCATATCACATGACCCTAAACTATGACATTATCGTCATGTCCGCACGACGAAAAAAAGAACTGCATTGTGATGACCTCATCTTAGGAGACATCATGTTGGGTATTGGTTATATGCCATGCCATTTTTCAACGCCTTCTACGGCTTGATTGTTGTGGAGATTCCAGGTCCTACTACCCTAGGCTTGTGGCTTCACAAAAAAACCCACTCACCTTAATGTACAAACAAGATTTATCATATTCTTCTTCTCTTGGTACGAGGGCCATGCCCATATGCCCCCTTCTCCTTGGCATTGGTATCTTACCATGCCACGTCAAGAACTAAGTGCAACTTGATCCCCATTCTCATGGGGTACGTAGAAACACCTTTAAACTTTTCCTCAGGCCCAGTTCAACTCTCTTTTTTGGTCCCTTGACCTAGAACCTCTCAAAGGAACACCTGGTTGTCGGAACCCCCGGTTCCCATTCACCTCGTGTTTTTTAGTTACCTTTCCAGGTACCTCCCTTGTTTCCTACCACCTATGGTTGGAGTTCTATGACCCTAAAATAAGATCTCCCTGTGGGAAGGGGCTCGACCCCCCTCTATCTAATACGACTCATTTCCATATTCAGATGTGTTTTGACAAAGAGCCCAAAGTGTGGAATTTTCATGGGGACATTCCCATCGTTCCATGTCCAAGATTTGTGAGTTCTCTATATGGATCCTCATCCTCTTCCACGTCCAAAAGGACCATAGGATGATATGGATGCTAGGATTAAGGGATCTCCATGGATTCTAGGCCTAAGGGCTCTCCATGTACGCTAGGACTAAGGGTTATCCTACCGTTTTGGGCCAACGTCCCTAAAGATCTCGGACGACATTTGCGACAAGTCTTGTGTTTCGAACATGGTCAATGATCGAACCTCATTTGTATGTCCCCATTCCAGGATAACGCAATATGAATGTTGCGTTTCTGCCATGGTCAACGGTTATCCTCCATCGTCACTCCACTATCATTGTGGTCCAAAATTCGAGCTTCATGATTCACACATTTCCACTCTCTCATGTTCAAGTGGAATTCTGACATACTCGTCTCTATCTCTTCGTGCGTCTAGGTGCGCTTCATGGATGAGTTAGAATTATTGGGATGGTGTTCACTGAGCATCCCTTCATCCTAAAATGCCCCTTTCTGTGTCGTGAAAGTCCCACCATTACTTCATGTTTCCCACATTGAGCACAACTCACGTGGGATTAGTAGTTTTGGTAGGATGTGTACCAATGTGGCCAGGCTTCTCATCATCCCACATGATGTTAAACTGCGCTCTCAGAACTATGTATGGCTTGATTCACATCCTCATGGGGTACGTAGGAACTCCCAACCACTCTGTTACGGGCCCAGCCTGATTCTCATTCTTGGTCCCTCGACCTGAAGAGTTTCCTCCAGGGGTACGTGGTGTGATTTGGACTCCAAGTACTCATTGACATCGGTTTCATAGCTACAGCACCACATGCTCCCTGGGCTCTTCCATTTCATGTCCTATCATATGAAGTTAAACTGCAGGAGGCCATATGCCCTCAACACATGCTACTAAACTACAGTTCTACCCTGAACAAGTTCAGGATGCCCAATGTTGATCATGGGATTCACCAGAGCCTCTATCAGAGAGGATTTCACCTGTCGGTGTTGGTATATGACTACACTGCGCTTACAGAACTACATATGGCATGATTATTATCCTCATGGGATATGTAGAGACACCGAGGCATTTCACCTCGGGTCCAGCCCCAGGGATCAGAAGATCATGTTCCTCCCCATTTCAGTCCCATCGCCTGACCCCTCGTGAGGGACCATGTAACTGCAGTTGTACCCCAAACAAGTCTGGGATGCCCCATGATGACATTGGGAAGTGACGGATCCCTCTCCAGAGAGGTCCTGTCTGAAAGAAGGAATGATCCATGATCAAACCGATGCGCCTGTCCAGTGTGCTTCCACCACGGTAGCGTAATTTCAAGAGTGTTGGATTCTGTTTGAACAAACCCTCACTCCACATTCCTCGCTATTCGTGCCCCTTATTTGGTCCCTCTTCCTCTTTCATTTCTGTAGGGACCCCCTAACAGTATGGATGCTCGTCCTATGTCCCTCCTACTATCATGGGCCGACGTTCTGAAAGACTAATGGATAGCATTTTGCGTCGGGCCTCATGTTTCGAAGATGGTCAATAGTCGGCCCTCATTTGTTATCACTGTTTCTGGCTAATGCAATAGGGATACTGTGTTTCGAACATGGTAAACAATTATCTTTCATTGTCACGCCACCCCCCATAGTGTTCCAGATTTTTTTGGGTATCGTGATTCACACCTTCTATTTCCCTATGTTCGGACTAATCCCAACGCCCCTGGAATTACCCTGCTTGTGCACCAGAGCACATCGAAAGAATAGATCTTCAATTTTTATGAGGTTCTAATCCTCCGATTGGGCCTCTCCCAAGTCTTCCTGAAAGATCTGGATTGGTTACTTAAACCCTGGATACCCGAAGCTTGGTCGACGTATTATATTCAGGTGGAATAGCATGGTAATCACCACTTGTTTCTCAAATTGGGCTCGACCCTCGTGAGATTAAGGACTGACCACCAGACATTTCATGAATGTAACGGACACATATAAAGACAACCACGATAACAAAACTCATGCATTCTATGACATAGAATAAATCAAAACATGAAAGTACGTTTTAGATTTTGTGATCCTTACAGCACTTGGGGGTTTATCCCTCCCATGGATGGGTTGACCCCGTCAAAAGAGAATTGTCGTTCCACCACCCTTTGACTTGTGGCATCCAGGAGTTGCTGCTGCCGGCTCAACACCCGCTCCTCCTCAGCAGTTATGGTGCGCAGTTCATCAGCCACAGCTTGGGCCCACTCTACATCTGAATGATGTCCATTTCTTCAGAAGCCTGCCTCATATGCTCTTCTGCCTCTGCCAGCTGGGCCTTCAATCGTGAGATCAGCTCTGACTGTTTGTTAAGAGAGGCTTAGTGCTCATCTTCCGGGATCTGTAGCCATTGGACCTCATTTTCGGCCTCCCGGGGCTTCTTTAGGTTTGTCACCTTCCGTTGCTGCCATCCTACGCTGAGGCCGCAATCATACTCCCAGATCTTCTCTGCCATAAGATCTCGGATGAGAAGACGAGGGTATTGGGAATCCACTCCCCCAGCACACAGTTTGCGCAGCCATGCGTGAAGTCTTTCCATCTCATCCAGCCATAATTCCTGGGGGGGGTCTTTTCGATAAAGGGCACAATCAGCTTCCATGATCGGAGGTGGACTATATCAATATCCTCTTCATCAGAGGTCGTCTGGTCCTAGTCCTCGTGGTTGCCAGGTTCATACACGGGGTATGCCCTCAATAATTCTTCAGCAGGATCTGTGTTTGGCATCGGATCAGGGGAGGTATCTGGCATCAGATCATGCGTGATGGGACTTGGGTCGACCAGTCGATCCTCATCGTCAGACCCCACCTCAATGACCTTAGGCACGACCCCGCTGGTGGTCCCGCCAATGATATGGAGCGCTGCAGCTCGGGTGGGCTGGGTAACTATCTCCTCAATTACTGACATGCCCCTAGGAGGGGCGCCGCTAGAAATCCGGACCAACCTCGCCACAGTAGCCCATGCCAGTCGTAGAATTGTATGTGATAGAGAAGGGAATTCACATTAGTTGGCACGATCAATATATGGCAGTAACAAATTCGGTAGAGAGGACATACCAATATTGAACTCTTGGAGCCGCTCCTGAGTTGATGTTGATGGGAACCTGAAGCGTGGCCCTCCATATAAGGTCATAAGGTCTGGAGATTCTGGAGGAGCCACGTTGGGTGTCATAGCCCTGCCAGACACAGAACTGGATGTGGCCATAGCTGCGGGTTCTGAGGGTCCCGCGTCATCACCCACTGGGGGGTGAGAACGAGGTCTATGCATGAGGTCCTCCTGCATGATTTCGACATTAGTAAAGAGTCCATTAAGTCCTGATAGTAGACTCTTAGGGAAGAAACTTGGAATGTTAGCTCGAGAGACTCTGCGAAATCGTCAAGACCCGAGTCTAGGTCACCGACTTCTCCTTCCTCCAATGGGCTCCCACCACCGTCCTTGTCCCCCTAAGAGGACACATATTATTCTTCCAGTAGGGGGAATCCCTCTCTCAGATCGGCGGCCGACAGTTGTGGGGGAACCATCTGATCCAGTAGTACCCTCACATGTTTTGTCATTGGATGTGGGGCACCCCTGGAATGTACAATGTCCTCCATCTCATCCAGATATTGCTATATCTCCACCGGAGACACTGCAAAATTGGCCCGGACAAGGCCTATACCCGGTAAATCCATCCCGACGTAGTTCAGGTGTTGCCACATCTCATGCAGGATGAGGAATTGCCAATTGACATCCCATATGTCCCATGCCTCTAGGAAAATAGCATTCTCTGACATGTCGATATGGCTCAGCCACTTCTTCGGGGCCTTAGTTGATATCCTACGGAATCTCCTCAGTGGACACCCCTCCAGATGGGTCTACTCTCCTGGGAACACTGGGTCCATAGCCGCTGTTGGATCTGCCGACATTGCCTCACCCTCATCCAGTGTAGGTCTCGCCGCCATGGCAGCCCCTCCACCGCGAGAAGCGCTTGCCACCCTCTGACCCCGACCTCGGGATAGGGAAGGCCTGCCATCACTAACTCAAACAATTGGCTGCATTATCATTTTCCCCAGATAAGATTCCTCCTAGATTATGACATACTCTTTTACCATTCCAAAGGCGGCAGTAGGTGGAGGAAATGTATTTCACATTTTCCATCTTCCCGTGTGAACATGAGCCACAATTGCCTCATCACACATGGGTGACCCTCGTGGAGCGCCTCCCAGTAGACCTGTGGGGTCAGCCGCTGTAGGCATTGGAATTTCCTTGAAAACTGTAAAGAGGTATATGGCTCGTAGAGAGGCTCGCGGTCCACCCTTTCCATCAAGACTCAACTTTGAAAGTCCAGGAGATAGGCCTGGTGCTCTTTCGTCCCCCGACCATCATTGTTGAATGCCCCCGTCGGAAATGGGAACCGGTGAAAATTAAACTCGTCCGCCTTCCATACCTAGTTTAGCCCCAAGGGTATGGTCAATTTGACTGGAAAGCTCCCAGCAGAATTTAGGATGGATGGACGTAAGTTTGATCCCAAAGACGAGATGGGGTTCGTATATTCGTAAACCCCCCTGATGTGCGCCGTGATCCACCCATACAAAAGATGGAAGGCCCCGCATATCCTCGGCGGCCTCTTGACCTCGCTAACAAGTCGTAGGATCTTGTACAATCTGGCAAGCATCGAAATCCCCAGATTTACCCGCCCTCCTATGGCCAGTATGGATTTCATGATGAATGAGCTGGGTCGCACCCCCATGTTGGTATCCCTCGCTGGTAGGATCCAACCACAGATAAGGGCCATGATAAACACTGCCAGTCTAACTATCAGTTGATGTTCGGTACTAACACTAAAACCCCAGGTCTTCCGCTGGCTATCCTCTATGATCTGCCAATACAAATGATTCTTTCCCTGTTGATCCCCCTTAGGGCAAGTTTGAGGCCTCGATTGAAACTCTAGGTCCTTTGAGAAGTTCATGAACTGCTTGAACCACTTCTTGAAGTGGACATCCCTCACCGCTTCTTTTTCTTCTCCGGGGACCAGCCCCATCAGTGCCAGCGCCAACGGTGAAAACTAATCTGGATCCTCCCATGCACTCATGATGGGGAGTAATTCATCAAACATATCCCCCAAGATCGGGACCACCAAAATCTGATGAACATCCCACAGACTGATTCCAACCTCTCCATCGTGCAGGTGAAAAGTGTTGGTCCTAGACGACCATCTGATGAACATCTCTAGAATCAGCTATTTTGGTTGATAAATGTGGAATTGGGAGGCCCATGCCGCATCATAAAATCCCACTCTCCTCAGGTCGGTGATTGTACCACGATTCACTGTCTTATTCCACCCTTACACCGCTGTTTTAAACTAGTTTTGTAATGAATATTACAAATATAATAATAAATTAATATTATGTTTGAATCATTTAATTAATTTTAATCAACATTATAATGGTTAATGTTACTTGTTTTTATTATTTCAATGTAGGTGGAGGTTATTTTAAGGGACCTTGATGAAGTGGAAGAAAAATGGGCAAAAATTGCATGGATCTATGGACATCTATCCACTTTTTTGCATAGTACACGAAATCTGTGCCTCCAAATGGGATGAAATTTTTTGGACCTGTCTAATCTCTAAGAGGATACATTTTAGATTAAGGAACCCAATATTGATTAGGCTTCTATGGGGCCCATCCGAACTGATCTGTCCAAGCCACCGAATATGGAACAAGTCAAATCTGGTGTTCTGTATTTTATCAATATCATGAGCTGTAGTTGTCTAAATGGTGCCAAAATTTCAGTGGAGACATAAAAGAGGTAGTGATACAACGTTTCTATTTTCTCCAATGTGAGATAAGGCTGTCTGAATGCCTAAACGCGTGATACAAATCGATTGATGAAATCTGTGTGCCTAAACCCACCTTCCAATTTTCCTATAAAATGACACCTTGGGCTCCCCATTTTCATGTTCGGCCAAAGAGTGAAGTGCTGCCAATTTGGAATCCAAGAGGAGTCTCCTAATCATCTTGGAGGTTCTAGAGGCCCCTATACTAATAGGGGGATCAACAATGAAGAAGGAGTTCCACCCGAGCTTCCTCATTCACCCGATGTCGAGCTAAATGGTGGGCGTTCATTGTGAGGGAGCTACACACTTGTCAAGGGAGTTCTAATGAATATATTAGCTACTGGTTAGGATTAATTTGGGTGTTAAAACATTTATTTCCATTTATATTACATAATTTCATATTTGAATGCTGTTTTTGATGCGTGCGGATGACATGGTTTTAATTTCTAGTCGATCGGTGTGAGGTTTTGAGTGTGTGACTTGTGTTGTTCCGATTGGATAACACAAGAATCTTTTTTCCTACCCACATTCATGAGATTTCAATATAATTTGGAAGATATTATGACATGCATAAGTTCTAGACCTTGACAATACGATTGTTATGTCATGGTTTGGTTCTTTAAGCAATGAAATAATGACTTAGGAATTAATCTGGATTCCAATTAATTTCAACCAAAGAATTACTCCAACCTTAAATTAATCTCCCAGAATGATGAACTTGAAAGTGTGTAGTGAACTCACAGTTAAACCTTTTATCTCATAATTCTAAAACACCACTTTTTATCAACTATTAAACTCCTTGAATCAATTCATTTTCTTTTAACTGTTTTAAAGCCACCCCTCTTTTAGAACTTCTTAGTAAAAACGCACACTCTGAACCCCCCAATGCTCCTTGAGAGACTACCTAGGGTCTACCCTAGACTATAAATCAACCTTAAAATTATAATCAATTTGACGTGTCATGACAACACGGTAAAATTTTGGCGCCGTTTCTGGGGAGCGCTTTGGTTTTTTGTGCGTGTTTCTTATAAAATTTTTGTAATTTTTGTGAATATTTGTTTGTTTTATCTTCTACCTTTGAATTTCTTTTTGTGTTCTAATTTATTTATTTTTTAGGTTCTGTGTATGATGAGTTATACTCTGGGAGACCTACAATCTTTCAAACCCAAACCATAGAGGATCCTACATCAACAAAACTGAGACACACAAGACAACACTTTGAAGGAGGAGACATCACATCTTAAAATTATTTTTGATCCTTCTTCTTCTTCGGAAACCAAAGTTAAAACTGAACATAACATGTATAACATGGCTGACAATAATAGAATACTAAAATAACTAACCTCACCTTATGTTGATATCCGACCCACTTACATTCAATTACAAGGTGAGGCACCCAATTTGGAACTAAAATCTGGTTTAATTCATTTATTACCAAGATTTCATGGACTGCCTGGAGAAGATCCACATAAGCATTTAAAAGAATTTTATACTATGTGTTCAACATTAAAACCTACTAATGTGGATGAAGAACAAGTAAAACTTAGGGAATTTCCATTTTCATTAGAAGACATGGCTAAAGATTGGTTGTATTATGTAAATTCACCTATTAGAGGTTGGGCAGACATGAAACGACTTTTTCATGAAAAATACGTCCCAGCCTCTTGAACTGTAACAATAAGGAAAGAAATATGTGGGATAAGACAATCTCAAGTAGAAACCCTTCAGGAATATTGGGACCACCTTAAAAGATTATGTTCGAGTTTTCCACACCACTAAATAAGCGATCAACTTTTAATACAATATTTTTATGAAGGTTTAATTCCAATAGATCGTAAATTGATTGATGCTACTGCAGGTGGTGCATTAGTGGTTAAAACCCCAATTGATGCAAGGACCTTAATTGAGACCATGGCACAGAACACTCAATAATTCAGTTCAAGGTCTAGTGTACCCATTCAAGGTGTCCATGAGGTGTAAAGTATTGAATTTGAGAAGAAGGTGGACACAAAGTTTGAAGAGGTAAGTACCCTTCTACGAGAACTTCCTCTTTCCCAAGGTAAATTCCAATCTCCTCCTCCCATACATTGTGGTATATGATCTTCTGATACCCACTATTTTGACCAATGACCCCAGTTGAGAGAAACTTTTGAGAGTTGTGAGGCAATATTTCTTGGATTCCCCTATAACCAACCCTTTAGGCAAGAACTTTACTATCCATCCAACCCTGGGTGGAAAGACAACCAAGACTATAAGAAAGGGGGTATTCAAACCAACCTCAACAATAAGGGAACCTACAAGGTCAAAGTAGTCATCCAACACCACCCAGAAATCCTCAACCACCCCAAAGGCCTTTCCAACAACCCCCTCCAAAAACTGAGCTTAGCCTATGTGATATAATGAAACAAATGGCTGCCAATAATCTCTAATTCCAACAAACCACTCAGGCAACCATACAAGACCTCAAAACCCAATTGGGCCGACTAGATAACACGGTGGGTGAAATCCAAAGCCATGGGTCTGGTAAACTACCCTCTCAACCACTTGTCAACCCTAGGGATAAGGGAAATGTTAGTGATATAACCCTTAAGAGTGGAACTCAACTTAAAATCCAAATAACACCTCCATTAGAGTCATCCCCTCCTAAGGAAACCACAATCCCAACCACTGAAAAAGGTTCAAATGAGGTGGAACCTTTTCTTGAGAGAATTCCTACCAAATGAAAGAGTGTGTCTATTGATGAGTTACCAATCCCAAGCATTCCTATTCTATTTCCCCAAAGAGCCACCCAACCATGGAATCAAAAGGAAACTGAACTTGATAAAGAAATCTTGGAGACATTCAAAAAAGTGCAGGTTAACATTCCGTTGATTGATGTCATCAAGCAAATTCCACATTATGCTAAGTTTCTAAAGGAGATGTGTACACATATAATGAGACTTCATGGTGATGAGAAGGTAATTGTGGGGAGAATGTCTCAGAATTGATACAACCATCGCTTCCCACCCAGTGCAACGATCCTGGAACATTCTCAATTCCATGTACCATAGGGGAGTATTTTTTCTCTAATGCTATGCTTGATTTGGGTGCCTCTATTAATGTTATGCCTCACTCTTTTTACTCTTCTTTGCAGGTCGGCGAACTAAAGCCCATAGGAATAGTTGTTCAGCTAGAAAATCGAAGTACGTCACACCCTTCTTGTGTGTTAGAGGATGTTCTTGTGAGGGTTCAAAATTTAATATTTCCTGCTGATTTTTATGTGCTAAAAATGGAAGATGATAGGATGAATGGACACATCCCAATTATATTGGGGATACCTTTCTTGAAAACCACCAAATCCATAATTAATGTGCATAATGGTACATTATCTATGGAATTTGGTGGTGACATTGTCCTTTCAACATCCTTGATTACCTGAAGCACCCCTCATAAGAACATTCCTCTCTCTTGGTAAAGTCAATTGATGCACTCCCTTCCCCTAAAATCACTTCATTTGTTTCCCCTGATCCCCTTTCTGAATTTTCCACTTTGATTGAAATTATTGGTAATGAATCATGTGTTGATTGTTGTAGTGGTCTAGAAAAGTGTCATGCATGTTTATTAATTGATAATTTCTTGAACACGGAGGATCACATGACCATCGATGATACTGCTATGCTTGTAAAAGATAATTCCTCATCTGATGATGATACCATTGAGTAGTTAGATGAGATTAGTGACCTCTCACCTTCACACACACTCCCATCAATCCAAAATCCTCCTGAATTGGAACTAAATCAACTGCCTCAAGATTTAAAATATTCATATCTTGAGAATGGAAACATGTTTCCAGTCATCATTTCTAGTTCACTCCCTCCTGAGCATGAATTACGACTTCTTGAACTTTTGAGGGAGTATAAACAAGCATTGGGATGGACACTTGCGGACATTCCTAGTATTAGCCCAACAATTTGTACACATCATATTTTATTAACTGATGAGGCTAAACCAGTGAGGTAGGCACAACATCGACTGAACCCAAACCTCTTAGAAGTAGTTAAAAATGAAGTAACGAAATTATTAGTTGCTGGATTCATTTACCCCATCTCTGAAAGCCAATGGGTCAGTACTGTTCAAGTAGTTCCTAAATAAACTGGCCTAACGGTAATTAAAAATGAAAACAATGAATTGGTTCCAAATCGTGTGTAGAATATTTGGTGTGTCTGTATAGATTATCACCGACTAAACTAACACACTAGGAAGGACCATTTCCCCTTTCCATTCATTGACCAAATGCTATAGAGGCTAGCGTGTAAGTCCCATTATTGTTTTCTTGATTGGTATTTTCGATACTTTCAGATCCATATTTCCCCTGATGATCAGGAAAAGACAAACTTCACTTGCCCCTTTGGCACATTTTCCTATAGAAGGATTCCATTTGGCATGTGCAATGCTCCAGGTACTTTCCAGCGATGTATGGTCAGTATTTTTTCGGATTACCTGGAGAATTGCATGGATGTTTTCATGGATGATTTTACTATTTATGGATCCTCTTTTGATGAATGTTTAAGTAGTATTTGTTCCATCCTACGTCACTATATTGAAAATAATCTTGTATTAAATTATGAGAAATTCCATTTCATGTTGCGACAAGGTATCGTTTTGGGACATGTCATTTCTAGGGCCGGTATCCAAGTAGATAAATTGAAAGTGGATGTCATTTCTTCCCTACCATTCCCTAAAAATGTACGTGATGTGCGGTCTTTCCTAGGTCATGCTAGATTTTACCGACGTTTCATTCGTGACTTTAGTAAAATTGCACTCCCCCTCTCCTGCTTACTCCAAACAGAAAAGGAATTTTTTTTTGATAAGGAATGTGAAGAATCTTTTAATAAGTTAAAATGGAGTCTCAAATCACCCTCGGTAATCCAACCACCTCAGTGGGATTTACTATTTGAGCTCATGTGTGACACCTCTAACTATGCAGTAGGGGTAGTCTTATCACAAAGGGTTGATCGAGCTCCACAGGTCATTGCATATGCCTCATGTACTTTGGTCCCTGCCCAAGAAAACTACACCACTACTGAAATAGAATTTAATTCCATTGTGTTTGCCTTGTATATATTCTATTTGTATCTTCTGGGGTCCAAAGTAATCGTTTTCTCAGACCATGCAGCCCTCCGGTATCTCCTAAAGAAACCGGAAGCCAAACCACGTCTCATTCGTTGGATGGTCCTCCTGCAGGAATTCAATATAGAAATTAGAGATAAAAAAAAGGAGCAGATAATTTGGTGCAAGAACATATCAGTTGGATCCTCTCATCCTCATACATTGTCTCATCCCCATGTATTCCCATTAATGACATGTTTTCTGATGAGAAATGTTACAAAGTGCAAGATGTTATTCCCTGGTATGCTGAAATTGTAAATTATTTGGTAGCATATTGCATTCCTACTGATTTCAAAAAACCAATCCAGTCATCTAAAACATGAATCTCGTTGGAACATTTGGCATGACCCCTACCTTTGGCGCACATGTAGCGATCAGGTCCTTAGCCGTTGTGTTCCCGATAGCGAGTTTTAGTCTATCCTTAGATTCTGCCACACTCTTGCTTGTGGGGGCCACTTTAGTCCCCAACGGACTACTCACAATGTTCTTGATTCTGGTCTCTTTTGGCTAACACTTTTTCAGGATGCCCATGAATTTTGTAAATCTTGTCCTCGTTGTCAAAGAATGGAGAATGTATCTAAAAGGAATGAAATTCCACAACAACCCTTTCTCTTTCATGACATTTTTGATGTTTGGGGCATTGAATTTATGGGTCCATTTCCCAATTCTTTTGGCAACTTGTACATTATTTTGGTCGTTGATTACGTATCCAAATGAGTAGAGGAATGGGCCACAAGGACAGATGATTCCAAAACAGTTGTAGAATTTTTGAGAACTCAAATCTTTTGTAGGTTTGGATTACCTAGGTTCATCATCACTGACCATGGTTCTCATTTCTGCAACTGAACAATGCAATCACTTTTTCATCGGTATGGGGTCAGTCATCGAGTATCTACTGTATATCACCCACAGACTAATGGTCAAGCTGAGGTGTCAAATAGAGAGGTAAAACAAATTCTTGAAAAACGGTCCAACCCAATAGAAAAGATTGGAGTCTTCGACTTGATGATTCATTATGGGCCTACCGTACTAATTTCAAAACTCCCATTGAAATGTCACCCTATCGTCTTGTGTTTGGAAAGAGTTGTCACCTCTCTGTTGAGATTGAGCACCGGGCCTACTGGGCCATCAAACAATGAAATTCTAATCATTATGGTGTAGGTGCTCAAAGGAAGTTGCAGATTCAGGAGCTAGAGGAAATGAGAAGAGATGAATATGAAAAATCCAAGATTTATAAGGAGAGAACCAAGGCTGCCCATGATCGTCTTATCCTTCATCGTCAGTTCAATATTGGGCATAAGGTCCTCTTTTATAATGAAATGATGAAGTTGCATCCTGGTAAGCTTCGTTCCCGCTGGTTTGGACCATACACAGTTACTTACGTCTCTCCATTTGGTGTTGTCCAGGTTCAAAATGAAGAAACCAACCAAACATTCACTGTCAATGGGCAGCAACTGAAGCACTTACATGAATCCATTCCGGAGTCCCCGAGGGAGGAACTCCATGTTCAAGAAGCAATCTATGAATGAAAACCACCAGGTTCTATCCTTCCTTTCCACACCCTCTTCTCTTACAGTGAGGACACTGCACATTCTAGGTGTGGGGGGATGGGTACATTCCTTGGTTAGATAGGAATTTTCATCGTTTTCTTTTTTTTTCGCCTTCTTTATGGTATTTTCAATTTTTTCTATCTTGTTGAGTTCATTAGGTTTTCCATTGTCTTTCTTCTTTCTTCTCTTTTTTGCCTTCTTTATGGTATTTTCATTTTTTCCCCATCATAAATTTCAAAGTTCCATGATTCGGTGGCCATAAAGTGGGGAAAGTAAAAATACCATAAAGAATGGTGAAAAAGAGTATATGTATGAATTTAACATCAGGGAGTGATTTTTAGTGAATTGGTTTTCTCTCAATGATATAAATGGTTGTATCACTGTGAAACATTTGAGATGATTGATTCCCCTTGTGTGAGTAGTTTTTGGGAAAACTGTGTCACTAATATCTCCACAAATTTTTTCACAAAACCACAAAGTGTAAATATTTCTTACTTAATATAAGGTAAATATATGTTGGGTTAATATTTTTCAGCTTTAAATGATATTTCCATACATTCATTCCTTATATGATCTGTTTCATTACTGTACCATATTGACCTATGCATGTGTACCTAATGTCCGACTATTGTACACCCTCAAAAAAACAAAAAAAATGGTTGTGACTTTGGTAGGTCAAAAACCACTCCTCCTCAACCTTTGATCTTGTTATAACTATTGCAATTAGTGTTGTGAGGAGATCAAACAAGGGTTGAGAGATGAGTGTTAGACTTGTTCCAAATGCAACTTCAAAAAAATATATAATAAATGAGGTGAGTGATGAAATGTGTGACATATGGGGATATCTAGGTCGGGAGCTTATGGTTTGACTTCTGGGAATTCTTAAATGAGTGGGTCTTTAAATATGATTGCAAAGGATGTAGGACAGGTTCGGTGAAAAAACATTTAAAGCTTAATAATGTTAAAATAACTTATATTTATTTGATAGAAAGTGGAAAGAATAGAATGGAATGGTTTTCACACACACACATGGAGAGTTAGTGTAATGGTTGAATATTGAATTCCTTTCTCATGTTGGTGTCATAAATCTCTTTGAATTTTATTGTGATATGATTTATGAGACATCTTTTTCCATTTTCACTGGGAAGAACTCCTTGGTGCGGTTCGTGCATTGATCATATTACTTTGGTGAATTAAAATTTCCTCAAATGATAAATATTCATGATGTTGGAAATATTTATATATGCAATATTTTATTGGGATATGTGACTTTTCCCAGGAGTGCAAATGTTTAGGTTTGGGGGTGTGATCGTACCACAATTCACTGTTTTATTCCACCCTTACACCGCTATTTTAAACTAGTTTTGTAATGAATATTCCAAATATAATAATAAATTTCACTTTATGATTGAATAATTTAATTAATTTTAATCAACATTATAATGGGAAATATTACTTTTTTTTGTTATTTCAATGTAGGTGGAGGTGATTTGGAGGGCCCTTGATGAAGTGGAAGAAAAATGGGCCAAAATTGCATGGATCTATGGAAATATGTCCACTTTTTTGCATAGTACACGAAATTCCTGCCTCAGAATTGGCTGAACTTTTGTGGACCTGTCCAAACATTAATAAGATACATTTCATATTCAAGAACCCAATCCTGATTCGGCTTCTATGGGGCCCATCCGAACTGATCTGTCCAAGCCACCGAATATGGACCAAGTCAAATGTAGTGTTCTGTATTTTATCAATATCATGAGCTGTAGTTGTCCAAATGGTGCCAAACATTCGGTGGAGACATTCAAGAGGTAGCTCTACAACTTTTTTATTTTCTCCAAAGCGAGATAAGGCTTTCTGAAAGACAAAATGTGTGGTACAAGTGGATTGATGGAATCTGTGTGCCTGAAACCACCTTCCAATTTTCCTATAAAATGACACCTTGGGATCCCCATTTGAAAGTTCGGACAAGGAGTGGAGTGCTGCCAATTTAGAGTCTTATAGGAGTCTCCTAATCATCTTCAAGGTTCTGGAGGCCCCTATCCTCATAGGGGGATCAACAATGAAGAAGTAGTTCCACCCGAGCTTCCTCCTCCACCCGATGTCGAGCTAAACAGTGGGCATTCATTGTGAGGGAGCTACACACATGTCAAGGGAGTTCCAATGCATTTATTAGCTACTAGTTTAGAGTAATTTGGATTTTAAAACATTTCTTTCCATGTATATTACATACATTCATATTTGAATGCTTGTTTTGATGCGTGCGGATGAGATGCCCTTAATTTCTAGCTGATAGGTGTGAGGTTTTGAGTGTGTGACTTGTGTTATTATGATTGGATAACACAAGAATCCTTTTCATACCCACTTTCTTGAGATTTCAATCTTCTTTGGAAGCTCTTATTCTATGCATAAGTTCTATAACTTGAAAATACGATTGTTATTTCAAGGTTTGGTTCTTTAATCAATGAAATAATGCCTTAATAATTAATCATGATTCCAATTAATTTCAACCAAAGAATTACTCCAACCTTAAATTAATCTCTAAGAATAATGAAATTGAAAGTATGTAGTGAACTCACAATTAACCCTTTTATCTCATAATTCTAAAACACCACTTTTTATCAACTATTAAACTCTTTAAATCAATTCATTTTCTTTAACATGTTTTAAAGGCACCCCTCTTTTAGAACTTCTTATTAAAAACGCACACTCTGAACCCCCCAACGCTCCTTGAGAGAAGTCCTATGGTCTAACCTAGACTATAAATCAACCTTAAAATCATAATCAACTTGACGTGTCATGACAATGCGGTTACTCGGCTCTAAACTCCTAGCATGAGGCGCCTACCCAGTAGGCCCATGCTCAATAATTTGTGAAGTTGTCGCCCTGGTGCAGGTCCCACTCATCAGACCAGCCCTTCTTCGAATCCCTCAAGGTTGCCTTTAGTATTGTGCGGTACATGGGAGGGGACATCTCCGGCTGCAATGGATTCCCATCAACAATGTTCAGATGATTGTACAGGCAGTCGATGGTGACAGGTGTGAATTCTTCCTCCGCGTGACCATCAGACGCCCTAAACCATTGGCGCTAGCACGGTGTGCTCCTGAACCAGTAAGCTGGTTCGTCCCTACTCGCCTCCGGAATGAAGATGTCATCCCTCAGCCCGAAGCCATACAAGGGTAGCTTCCTGCAAAATGGATAATTTTTTTGACTCTCTGATAGCATCTCTATCAATGAAGTACGGTCTGAATGGATACGTACCAACTCTCTTAGGCCCAGAAAATTTTCCATCTCATCCCTCCAGGCAGAGTCTAGGAGCACCCCCAGCGCAGCTTCTTGATGGGACATTGGGTTTCAGAACTCATACAAATTTAAGGTTTAGTCGTGAAAACTGTTCGCAGACCTCTTTCACAAATCTCGTTGGCAGATCCTAGCCTCGGCCTGCAAATGCACATTCACGAGGAACTGTCATAGGGTGAGAGTCTCGTGGTTTTTCGTGAAGCCCGATTCATAGAGAGTAGGAGTAGATGACGCGGAGCGTCGCAAATCGAGAGTGAAAATGGAAAAAATTAAGGAGAAGGAAAGGAAATAAGAGATGGATGGCCCCCTATTTATAAGCGACGTCCTTTGGATATTCGTGATGTGTCCAGCCCACATGGAGCTTCGCGAAGTGTCCGGCCCATGTGGCCCTCTGTCCTCCTCATGTACCCTCTTTGTGAGTGAGCACCGCGAATGACCGATGATTTTGGGGATTTCCCTCATACTTCAACCCTTTATTTCTCCACGGCTCCAAGTATGAGGGGGGAATTTTTTGGCAAAAAAATGTTGGAAGAAAATAAAGAAGAGAAAGAGGCCCAATGGTCGGCTTCGCGAAGCCACTTCGCGGTGTCACCCCAAGCAACACGGCTGCCGCGAAGCAAAGTAGGTGGTACCCTCCGCGAACGCCTGTGATGTTCGTGAGCCCGCTGTGAAGCAAAAGAGGCGGTACCCTCCACGAACTCCTGTGACATTCACGAGATTTCTATGGAGAAAAGAAGGTTGTACCCTCCACAAATGCTCGTGACCTTCGCAAGCCCGCCATGAAGAAAATGAGGTGGTACCCTCTGCGAACGCCCGTGACATTCGTGAGCCCGCCGCGAAGCAGCCCAATCCTTCTTGATGCTGCATAAGCTCTAATTCGCGGCGCCTCTTGCCTATAAATACTGAGCTCCCCCTAAGCCCTTGGGATGGAGAATCCAACCTTTCAACTTCCGAGTTCCCAAATCGCGAAGCACCCTTTGCTCTGCAAATCATGAGTTACGCGAGGTATTTTTGCTTCGTGAAGGGCCTCTGCATTGTATTGTTTGGATCCCCTCTTCCAAGAGGGAGGCCTTTGGTGAAGACTAAGGGGCTTCGTGAAGGAAGGGGATCCCCAAGGGGACCCAGGTCGTCATGGAGCATTTATGCTTCATGAATCACCTCTCATGTACATGTGATCCACATGCCAAGGAAGGGTCACTGTACTTCGCGAAGCACACTGCTTCCCAACACTTCGCTTCGCGATGCGCATGTGCTCCTCGAGGTTGTGCTCCACGAATGCCTTTCCACTTCATGAAGCACCTCCAACTTGCACCTCCACCCCATGCTAAGTCTAAGGCACCCCACTTCTCGAATCACACCCCTTCGCAAATTCCCTTCGCCACACAGCATAACCGAGCTCCATAAGGCCCCTTCCCATAGACCCCTGTGCTTGGAAAATCCTTTTCCCATGAGACCCTCGAGGTTTGTGTAATGTGATTTCAAAGTCCCCTGGATGATACTGCCTATAGCGTTGCTTCGCCTAATGCTTCTTTTCATAGGCACGCTAATGGCTATTGCTTCTTCGCATAGCCACGCTAATGTGGACCCCTCGATGGTTCGCTCTGCGACCCCCCTTCACCATGGCATTGCTGGTACCTTCCCTCCCAAAGGGAGCAGAGGGTACTGGTTAGGTAATTCCTAGGGGTGAAGAGTAAACCCACCTCGTCCAAGATGTAGGATGCTAAACTTCCAAACACCCTCATCCTCAAGAAACGACGTTAAACTGTGACATCTCCCTGTGCCTTTCATGCGGGGTACCCCCACCTTGGACACTTTCCACACCCCTTGGTATCCACAAGGGATGATATCCTCCTTATGGGAGTGGCGTTTGTCTATGGGGAAGGGCAGCTGACTTGGTTTAATCCCCGATCCCTTCTTGCGGAAGGTAGTACCCATGCACCACCATACATCCCCAGCGCCAGGGCCAGCGAATAGCATGATGGAATGTTGGACTCCTCTCTTCCCGGGTTCCAAATCCCTCTCCCGCTGCGCTTTTTCACCCTCGAGCGTCCATCCAAGAGTAAGTCCTGGAACCATGGGCCTCCCAACGCGTAATCCCCTCTTCGCTTCCCACAGACACACCCTTCGCGACGTGATTGTCAGGTCTCTGCAACCTCTTGTTTCTCACACTGAGCATGACTCCCGTGAGCTTAGAATGAGCACTGACCTTGACCCCCACCTTCAACTAAACTATGAGGAATTGTATCCATGTTAAGGCATGGTACGTAGTAAGCCTCCAAGAGGTTCATGACCACCACCTAGTCGTTCCGACCTCCTTCACATCGGTTCACCAACCCTATGGGCTGCCTCAGAGTGTAAGCTCCATCCAACATCTCATTGGTCCACCTCAGAAAGTAAGACCAAAATTCCCCCCATCCTGAATGACATTAAACTATACACCCAAACTATGTGTACATTGATCCATGCTATGGAATGGTATGCAGGAAGCCTCCACGAGGTTCAAGCCCACCACTCGGTCGTTCTGACCTCCTCCACATTGGCTCACCCCCGTCCCGCATGACGTTAAACTGTATTCCACACCATCCTGACCTATGTGGTATTTGATCCATGTCAAGGCATGGTACGTAGGAAGCCTCCCTGATGTTCAATCCCACCCCCAGTTGATCCCCGGGTCCACATTCACATCAGTTCGCTGACAACTCGCTACCCGAACTACGTAGACTTTGATCCATGTCAAGGCATGGTATGTAGGAAGCCTCACGAGGTTCAAACCCATCACCCATTAGACCAAGGTCCTTATTCACGTCCGTTCACTGACATGCCCCCACATGAACTATGAGGGATTTGATACATGATAAGGCATGGTACGTAGGAAGCCTCTATGAGGTTCAATCCCACCATCCAGTTGTTCTGACACCCATTCATGTCGGTTTGACCCTATGTAGTGGTAAGCCATTGTTATCCCATCTAGCGGTAAGTTGTCGGGACCCCATCCAGCGGTAAGCTGTTGCGACCTCATTCAGTGGTAAGCCGTTGTCATCCTCATTTGGCAGTAATCCATCATCATATGAACTACATGGTCTTTGATTCTCTGCCATGGGGATACGTAGCAAGCCTCCCTGAGGCTCAAGCCCATCACTCATGTCATATCCTGGTCTCTCCCTCGAGCCTATGTGGCTCGGGAAGGTCATGCCTCAACCCAGAGGTTCCACTTCCTATGGGTCCCTTCCATGCGTCTATTCTCACAGGCCACCTCCTCAGGTGTCCCATCATCCCACTAAACTACGCGGACTTTGATTCCCTTCTACAGGGATACGTAGGAAGTATCTTCAAGGCTCAAGACTAAAACCATCATCCATCCTGACTCTTATCTGGGCTTCCACATATAGCAAAGATCATGCCACCTCATTCCCCTCCATAACATTCAGGAAGATGCCCATGTGTTGCTCCCAATATCGGTGCTCCCTCATGGGGGTTCTTCAATCTGATTCACTCTGGCTTGTGTTCTGATCAGTCTGATCTGTCTCCACTGGACATTAAACTTAAGGCATACCCTGTGTTAAACATGGGAAGCAGAGGAAAACCTCAGATACATGCCTATGGCATATGATTCCCCGCACTCTATGTGAGATTCCTCAGGCTTCTGTGCCCTCGAGAAGTCCTATAATAAGGTAAAAAAGATCGACACACCAATCCCCCAGCATCTAGACACGCCAATGATGCCTCAACGTGACTACTCCCCCAACTGAAGGTTGTTGCCCTGACCGGACCCCTTGGAATGTCCTTGCAGAAGAAGAGTAATTAACTGGTGTCCATGAAAATATGGAATCAAGAAGACTTTCATGAACAACGTATTAAATCTATGAGGGAGACTCAGACTAGGTGATGAGTTCCGAGGAGGAATCCACATAAGGAAGAACTGACATCCCATCATCCCGTTTCGATCAGGGAGAATACATCCCTGAACAAGGAGAGAATTCCGCCCACCTTTGGAAAGCGGGAATGTGGGGTAACAAAAGTTGTGCCTATCATTCCCATACAGACAGATGCACGTGCCCCAGCAAAAGCGTCAGAAATAAATGGTTATGATGGGGAATTAATCTTATCGCATTCATGGAGACGATAATCGGTACGTACACACGAGCAAAAATATCATTCTTTTGATGGTAAAATTATTTGAAATTCAAAGGTATATTATATATACATAATCATTAACATGTTATATTTATTATTTACATCAATTATACCAATTATTATTCCTATCCAAATAATGAAGTGTAGAATAAAAAACTACACCACGACATGGAGACGGTAAGTCGTACTTACGCACGTACGGTGACTTTGTCATTCATAGGATGGATAGAATAATGAATATAGTTGTATAATATTTATAATAACATCACAGTACGTATAAGGTACTGGAGTTATTATTTTGTTATAGAAACAACAAAGAAAGAGGAAGTGTAAGAAGAAAAGGACTTTGAAAGGGGTGATGAAATTAATACCACTTCTTCTGTTGCTTCTTTTTATTTCATCAAAAGGGCTCATTAGATAGGATTTATGATCAATGTATGGCCTATCAGATTATTTTAGGGTAGTTGGAAGGATATTTGAGTAGGGTTTTCTTGAGTCAAATGGTTTTGGAGTTATGAAATTAAGAGAAAGGGAAGTACCCTTTTATAAGAGAGGTGAGGGTCACCTTAGGAAAAATTGAATTTTTATTTTATTATAAAATAATTTTTGGTCTCTAATGGCTCTAGATGGATTTATGTCCATGATAAGTTGGGTGTGGACCGAAAACCTTTCAAAAAATAGGTTTTAGACAAGTTTAGGTCACCATATTAACCTAATCTTTTAGATTTAACTCTAAGTTAAATATTTTACCTTTTAAAATCTCTTCATCTATTTTTATATTACATGGTTAATAAACATAATATAAAATTATAATATAACCCCAAGTGTTTCATTAATGACACATATATCATTATATAAGTCCTTTTTCTGATCCTTATATTTTCAAGAAAATTATATCATATAATAATATAGTATTTGTTATAAAAAATCATTTTTGTAAATTTTGACACTATTTAGAATTTGGTTTTTCTGAAAGTCAAAAAAATATGATTACTTAGAAAAAAATACATTAAATTAATCCTAACATGTGATATTAAACTATAAAATTAGTTTAATTCATCAAAAGTCTTAATTTACATTTATTTGGATAGTTATAATATAAATTATTTTAATCATTCATTAATAATGTAATTACTACATCATCATTGTGTCATAAAAAAATTTAATTATTTAATGTTTAAAAATTATAAATAATATATGATGATGTAGAAAATATTTTTATCTTTATAATGAATTTTTATAGTCTAAATTATCTTTTGTATAACCCTATATTAAAAATATTTTAGTTATTATAATTTGAATTTAACACTTTTAACTCTTTTTTAAATAAAATAATAATAAATGTCCTAATCTAATCCATGTTGATCAAAGAGGATCATATTTTATTCTTAAGGTTAATTTTTATTGAAATAAACTTATCCAATATAATTAGGACATTTTTTGTGGTAATTATAATATAATTTTTACCTTCAATTATATTATTCACTTTTAACTATAGTAAATAAAATTCAAAAGTTACTATTCAACAGAAATTATTTTCATCCTATCGAACCAAATTTTACTTACTAATATTAATCTTTTCTCTCAGATTTTCTAAATTCAATTCATAGAAGTGGTAAAATTATGTTTTATGAAAATTTTCAAATGTTCTTAGGAGGTGGTTAAAAGCCGTTAAAAACTTCAATAAAATTTTATATATCTAATATTATTATAAAATGACTAGAATGAATTAAATTGGACTAATATATGTGTTATGTATCTTTTTTTACTTTAAAATAAATTTAAATAAAAAGAATAATTATTTAAATAAATTTTTGTATTTAAATAATAACGTAGTGTTTTTCATTATTCATAAAAAATTGTATGCTTTTAGAAAAATATCAAAAAATCACCCTAATCTAATTTTGATATTCCGAATCCAAAAATGAATTCCATTTTAAAAAATAAAATTTATAAAATTTATAAAATTGGGTATTACTATTCATAATTTTTTTTAAACAACTAGTTGGATTTTTCGTGGTGTGCTAGAACTCGAAGTTACATACATCACCATCTTTTGTATTATTCAAAGGGAAATGTGTCATGGAAGCTTGTGGTGTTACATAGTTGGTACATATATCTCCCTCCAATGCATTGAGTAAATATTTATATATCTCATGATATAGACATTGTTGGAATGTGGATTAAACCTGATACAATAAGACACAGATAGAACAGGGAGTGAACCTAGTATAGTAAGACAAGAGGCTAGAAAGAGGAGTGAACTTGGTATAGAAAAATACTTTTTCTGCTTTGATGTACTTCAGATAATCATTGAACAATATGGAAATTATTTTCTCTGTTTATATGTATTCCACAAATCTTATGCCTTATGTCAATGTTATGCTCTTATGAATGATTTCCTTTTATTATCTTATGATTCATGTCTTGTAAACATCCAATATTTATTCCTGGACTCCGGTATATGATTCTTGATATGTAAGGTATGGTTTTCAAATGTTATTCTCATGCGCTTAGTTTCATGTTATGCTTATGTATCTCTCTTGTTTACTCTTACTGGGCATCTGATGTAACCATTTTTATATGTTTCCTTTCTCCGTGTTATGGAGATTTGTTTTATGTATAATATATCTAATAAGGGTTCGAGTTGTAAAGAATGTATTGTGAGATGACATAGCTCACATATGGACAAGTTTTTATGTTTCCGATCTTGCGAACCCATATAAATATTACATTAATCGGGAATTTTTTTGTATTGTAATAAATATTCAAGAAAATTGATGTAATTTCTATATATGTTAATCCAGGGTTACTATATTTGTCTCTCTTATTTTTAAATTTTTATTTTTATTATCCTTTCTAAATTTGACAGATAGTTAGACCCCTTTCACAACTTTTCACATTTTTTGTTATTTTTCTTGATCGCAGACAATATTAACCTTTTTAGACTTTTACCCCAATAATAAAAATCCTAATAAATGGTTTGTTCATAATTTGAATTTTTTTAATCCTCATTTATGTAGAAATTATTCCCATTTAAAAACCCTTATTCTGGCCATTAAAATTAGGTTGAAATACTTTGGTTTACTAGAATATTCTATGGATCACCACTTCCTAGAAAACATATAACATACATATAAATATTTTCTTCAATTTGTAATCTTGGAAGTACTAATTTCAATATGATTCATGAAATTGGAAGGCTATAACTTGTTTATCTGATGTTATATTGAATCATAATCTATGGAAATGGGACTATAACAACACCCTCTTTTGATTGAAATAAAATTCAATTTTAATTTTCTTAAACATTTATGCAATCTGTTGAAAATCAATTGATGGTATGAGGGTGCACAGTGGAAGAATATGGTTGAATGATTTAAAATTTTTCATCAATGATCAATGAAAATAAATCATCATTGTTTATGAACATCCTAATATAAAACTCAAGTATCCCATGTAATGGAATTAAGAATAATAATTAAAATAAAAAGTTCTCTCATTCGATTTGAATACACATTCAACAAATATTCATCACTGGAGACCATTACTCGATGAAACCAAATTTAGTTCCCTCTATATCACCCGAAAATTCTTTAAAAGTCTACAATAATGTCAATCATCAATATTTGGGTGCTACTACATAGAATAGATTAATCCTTCGATGTCTCGATGATAATTGTTTTGAAGATCCTTTGATATGTGAAGGGTAACTTGGATCAGCTATTTGGATCATCAATTTCTCTCTTTAGAAAGTTCGTGTGTGGATAGATAGGCTCTAAATATCAGTCATTTAGTATTATATCAAATTAAATACCCCTACCACTTATATAATGAGGTCATAAATACCCTAAAATGACTCCTCGGACCCCAAATGTGTTTCACCTACTAAATAAGAAATAAATGACATCTTGTGACTGATTTAATGATTCATAAATGTGATTTATATTTTTATCACTTATTTATATTAAAATAATTATATTATTTGAAAAAATAAATCCCTCAAATTGACTCTCCATTCTGGATAATATTAAACTAAACTCAAATATTAAAATAATATATATTCATTGAGTATTTTTTTATGTATTGACTTAATATATTGTGAATACATTCAATAAAATACATTCAATATAAATTATTATAAATTCAAATAATAATGAATTTATATATTCCTTATTGATCTCTCAAACTTGGATATCTCCCAGATCATATAGTGGGGCCCACCGAGTCCTATACTCATATTCATTAGAATAAGCCAAACTTTTGAATACACATAGTGTGTGACACTCTAGGCCCTTATCTGAATAGTGGTGAATATTATTCAAAGAACAGGAGTAGATTATAGAAACTCATCAATTCCCATGAGGATATAAGGAAAATACATTGCAATGAAAACCATTTATACAAACACATTTCATGTAATATAATCTCATTGTCATGGGATATATCTAAAAAAAGAATGAAAACCTAATGTCATCATTACTTCTCACTTTTTTATTCAATGGCCTTACTGGGTGAAAATTCCTTCTTCTACCACGACCAAGGATTTGGTGAAGGTACTACCATCATGATAAATTAGGTTTGAGATATTACCTCCTTTTTAAAGAAACAAATTGAATCTAAATTATTCCATCAATTCTATACCACCAGTGATGCACCCCATGAAATCTAACTTGCTCTAACATAAATGTCATAGTTTTCTCATTTAATCAAAGTACATGATCAAATGGTAAAATTACGAATATAATCAAATTTCGAGATCAAAAAAGGTGTTCAAATATTGAAAAAACCAATAACATGTAAAACATGTGGTGTTAATATTATCATATTAGCACTTATAATATCATTATGTAATATCACCAAGTGGAATATTCATGAGAAAAATTCTCAATGATTATGTTCCCCTAGTAGATGATACTCACACATCATTTTTGTCATGGTTTCATGATGATTATTAATCATATGACATAATCTTAAGATTACAATCATGGTATCTCTAGGTTCTCATTATGGCATGGTAACTGTTATAACCTTTTTATACGACAAGTAATCTAAGGAAATTTCCTTATAAATATTTGACGTAGATATGTAAACAATATTACTATAAGAATGTATCATGTATAAATCATAGTATACATGATATTTTAAAAGAAATTTATTATTCAAGTAGGTCTAGGGAACCCAAATTTATGATAGAGTGGACTCCCCTGTCCTAAAATCCTAAACTCAAATTTCATTAATGTCTACCTCTAAGTTAAACCAAGTATTTATAAAATAATCAAACCTTGATGTTACCTTATAATTAATCCAAAGAATTATTTATATAACTATATGATAATTGAAATCCCCATATCATGGGTTATAAAAGTGATTTGACCTGTGGTTTCATTCTAAATAATTTTATGAAAGGTGAAATGTGTCATAGTATTTTATTTGAGGGTTTTTGTTAATATTATGTGTAAATGTTGTATATTTTATTCTTAAAATTATTATAAATATTTTATGAATTTTACATAAAACAATTAACCATGTTTGATAAAATAATTTATACATAATTCAATTATTTAATTTTATCTTATCATTCTTGTTAAGTTATTAACTTTTTGTGATTGTGTTTAAACATCAAATAGACCATGCATTGACAATTAAAATAATTATTTGATATGTTAATGTGATTTTATATACTTATTGGTTTATAAAGAAAAGGATAAATCAACATTATCCCTAGGGGAAGTAACTCCTTAATACCATGACTTGGATAATGATTCCACACTTCTCCTTTAATATTTGTATATCCTTCACAGGTTTCACCTTAGCATGGTCTTGAACCATCTTCACATGATGGGAGCTTCTTCCTTTACAAATTCTTACTCACTTCTAGGTGAGGGAAAATAAGGATTTTCGGATTTATAAATAATATTTGGAAATTTATGATCATAAATAATAAATAGAAATGGATGATATAGAGATCATTAAAATTAATTTAATGTTAAATTTGTCACAAAAATCTTGGAAATAGAAAATTTAATTAAATAAAAAACCTAACACATGCATAGGTTTGTGATGGGCGTTATCATCAAAAAATGCATTGATTATGCATTTAACCCTGTTTTAATTCTTTTATATTTTGTCTTTACTATGAAAAATTTATATAATTAATAATTAATCATTGTATTAATTAATAAATTCATTTATCTTTATTATCACCCCATAGATTCTCTTTTATTCTCATCCTCTGTAATTTTAAATAAAATAATTTTAATGAAAATTTATTTAGTATAAGGAATATATTGACTGGGAATATGTCACTCACACCATGGTCAAACTAATTTTTTTATTAAATTTTAGTACGAATAGGATGTACTATAGTTTTCATAGAACATTCCCTTTTAAAACTACTTAAACCTGTTTTTCTAATTAAATAGTAACAAAGTGTGTGCCAACTCTCAACATGGTGTGTGGAAAATGGTGTGGATGGTATTCATCATGTACTATATACATACACAACAAGTAGTCCAACTTGTTTAGTCATGATATACATGATGTATTGTTATTTGAGATAAGATTCGTAGTCCATATAGAATGGATGACTACACAAAATTCCTTGAATATAAGTAGTGTGTATCATCAAAATGCCCGTGAATTACGCATCATGTCTGAGAACCATGAACATAATGTATTTATAAAACAATGTAGAAATTAATGATTGAATAATTTAATTACACATGATTCACTTTAAATAACATAGTTTGTACTCAGTGAAGAAAACCCTGACACATGTAATGTACATCCAATTACATACCACATAGTTTCATCATACATTAATTTTTCCATTTTTTTCACTCAAAAAAGAATGTCAATATCAACATATAACATGAGTGACTTTAAATGAGTTTCCAGGAAGTTACTTCCATCTACACACTATGTAATCTATTTTTGTACAACTACAATATATGAAAAGTGACATAATGTGTATTTCACAAGGTATAGTATTTTTTATATGGTGTTTATATCTAGATACACATTAAATAATCACTTATGGACCATATCAATCATCTAACAGTAATTACATCGCATGTGACAACACCATGTACTTTGACCACACTACTTTTGTTGATTTCCAGAGTCAAAAAACCTTTGGGTTTACATGATGTGTAACATATATGTACATCTTCTAACTCTATCAAATTGTATGATGAATGGAATTCAATACAAATCATGTTGTAATAGTTTTTAATATCCCCAAATCTGGATCCAATAAACTAGTGCTCTAACTTGGGTCGTCACATGACCTCAGGCATTCCTCCCAATACGTAAGAGGATGTGGAATAGTGGTGAGGGTCTGATAAGTCACGTGGAAAGACTATACCCTCATTACCAAAGTAATCCACAATAGATAACATATGAAATAAAGGAAATAATAATCTAAAAACCAAAACATGAATTTAAAACTAGTTCCCAAATATGGTATAATCCAAACCATATAATAAATATATCATGTTATTCTAAAAGCGCCAAAAGCGATGGAAACCCCCAAAATAAAGGCCAATATATAAATCCCAAAAATTGGTCCTAAATTCAAGTTTGGATCCACATCCATAGACTTCCCAAGACCAACTCAATTCCCTAGCATAGGGTACTTTCCCTTGTCCTGACCTGCAACCACAAAATCTGCTCGGGTACTCAACGACGGCCTGATTCGGGTGTGAGTATAACTAAATATTCCACCACCAATGGTGCCTACAATATATCCTGTCTAAATAGATAGTTCATTAAATTGATAAATAAATTTCAAGGTAAATGAACGGAAACCTGAGTTTGAGTACTCAACAATGATTACATTACCCATTTACATCATTAATTATTTGTTCATCATTTAATAAACCTTCATCACTTAATTTATTTCCATTACATGTTTTTTATGATATTAATCTACATTATTTACACCAAGGAATAATAAAAACAATTTCAAATAATAAGGGTATAAATAATGTTCCCTATCCCTCAGGGGATAAAAATTTCATAAAAAATAAATTACACTTACCTTTGATCCTCGGTCCAGGTAATCTCATCAAATACATTTGTTTGAGGTATAGATCCTCGGTCCCTATCTCTAAATCGTGTATTATGGGGTTGGGTTTAGATTATCAGCCTTACCCAAACCATGGGTGTAGATCCTCATAACCAATTCCCCAAAACTAACAAGACATGTGCATATTCTTATTTATCATTTTACCACATATACCCAGTGAGAAACCATATATAATCAAGACACATAACAATCATGTTTCATATTTCACTTAACAAATAAATCAACTGTAAGAACCTAGATTCTATTTCAAGTATGGATCCATTAAATTCTAGTCTAATTCTTTATTTTGGGCCTAATATGGATTCCTAATAGGTTAGAAAAGGTCTTAGTGGTTTTCAGGGCATTGTCAAATCCCATAACCCATCTTTTTGGGAAACAGACCATGTCACAAGGTTGGTGCATGGTTTTCCTAACCGTGTGAATGGTCTATTTTCATCCAAAACCATATCAGAAGGTTGGTACATGGTCATGCAGCCTAACCTTATGATTTTCCCTTCTTCTCAGATAAACATGCATGGGTTTTCAATATTTGTGGACAAATTGTGCATGGGAAAATTTTAATGTAATTATACTATTCTCCCTTAATGATCTAATTAAGCCAAATCTTCTTCCGTAATATGATTTCCATCAGTATTTACCTCCATAGATATGATTTTGGTGATTTTTGAAGGAAAAATATTGGTATTGAAATATCTTGTTTGTCTGGGATCATATCGAGATTCCATTTGTCACATTGGATGCTCAATGGTAAGTACTCAAGTCCATTTATGCCTTTCTCTTTCTCTCTTGCTCTCAACCTTGTTATCAAGGTCTGAGAGTTTTTCCTCTTTTCTAAGATCTAATCTGATCAGCTCCAAATAAAGGGCCAATACAAGAGTAGGGGATTCATTCAAGCCAAATTTGGGATTTCCATAACTCATCCCTTGAGTTTGTTGATTTTGGAATTTTTTGTGGGGCCCACTAATTTTATCAGGTGTATTTTATTGAATATATATTTTTGTGCTTATAATAATTAGAATCGTATAGTTATTTTCTTTCAATATATGTGATTAATTTTTTGTGGTTACTCCAAAAAATCCATCCATCCCATGTAGGATTTCATTATATAATTCGGTTTTTAGTATTTGACACGTTTGAGACATCGTTCGGGTGTGATGTGGTTTGACCCTTCTAAGGTTAATATTTTCTATATTAAATGGATTCATTTATATTGGTAATTGTAAAATGGAAAGTACCATGTATTTTAACCACTTGACCCACCTAAGGTAAGTGCTTCAAATTGATAATTAAATTTGAAAGGAAAATTTGAAAGTATACTAAGTATATTACTTGACCGGACTAAATGTGAATGATTAATAGGTTGCATGTCCATATAACCTTTTACCAAATTAATTGAGGGAAGTGTAATAAACCTTAATTATTGAATATTCCATAAATGAAATTAATAAAGGTTGAATGCTACTTGGCCTTGTCTGACTAATGAAAGGAAAGGCATAAACCAAATGGACTTATTGATTAATTATGACTTGATTAAAATGTTTCATGATAATTAACTATATCACACTAATAAAAGGAATGTCTTGAATGAAATTAAATATAACATGACTTAATAATTAAATAGGAATGTAATTACTTGAGGTCGCCTTGGATTCCTATCGGGGAAAGCCTTGAGCACATGAGAACCCCATTCTAATTCAAGGATACAGCTTTCTTAGGTTGAGATCCACCAATATCCCAAACCTTTTCTATTATTGGATGCTAGGTATGACACTATAAGATCACTCACATAGTATTATAGGATGACTTGGATGCACTACTTTGATCCATCACTGACAAGTGGGTGCCATGGTTGAAGCCCATTGGGACCAATCTCTACATAACCCCATTTTACCATGGATGAACTACTTGGACTCGGTAGGCATATCATTGTAGAATTCATTATACTATGCTCATTTTATTACACTCTTATCCCATTAAAAGATATAGTTATTACTGAGTTTGTGACCCTTGAGATCTACATTGCCTTGGTTATTACCTTAGAATTTCATTATTAAATATCATTATCGGTTGCCTCGTTACAACTTAGAACCTGCATAATGATTGTCATATGACATATTATAAAATTATGAAAACCAAATAATGAATTAATTACATGTTTAGACACCATCTGATGGATGAAGCATGTACTTGGGTATTTAGTTACATTGTATTGGTTTAGTTTATATATGCATTCATTCACACTATTAAATTTACATTACACGGGCCGAATATAATAAACACAATTGGTGGCGGCCCACATAGATTTATCTCACACCCTATCCAGGCATAATTTGGTACTTAGAGTAGATTTCATGAATGTAGGTGTTGATAAAAGGAAGAATACTGGTAAAAACACTTGATTGCTTGATTTTTAGTATGGATCTTGATAGCAGATGACCGAGTCGGAGTTTGAGATACTTGGGATAGTCTTTTATTTCTTTAATACTTATGTGAAACATGTTATGCCTACTATCTTCCATACATGTTTTCTAGTTTTCATGTGACATGACATATCATTAGTTGTTGAATGTAATTCAAGTTTTCCCATTATTATTATTATTGTCTCTATTTTCCATTGTGCCTTCTATTTACCTATATTATTTCCTCTATTTACCTCAGTTTATATTTATCTGCTACACTACACTCTGGTAATGAGGGGATAGTCTCCCCTTGGACACAACCTATTTCCTCGATTCTAGTTGGTAGACTATGGAATTTGGGAAGATGTGCTTGAGGTTATGTGGCACACCGGTCTTGACGCAACTATTAAGTGGAATCCAGGTTAGGGACGTCACAAAGTGGTATTATATCTGGTTTCTTTTCTTAATTTACTATTTGGAGATGATAGAAAGTAGTTTTGGAATTCTTGGGACTTCGTCATAAGATATTCTTGGGCATCACAGAACCATGTTCAGGGTAAAATAAAGTTACCCAAAATATAATTTTTGTTTTATTTTCCCAATTACAGTTACCATTATTTCACCATTGGGTGACATAAATTATGTGTGGAGTTGTTGATTATTATTATAACTGAGTATTTATTTCACCCTTATCCCGATGATATGAGGGAAAGTATAATTGTTACATGCATCATTATAGGCACCTATTATTCACATGCCATACATATTGCTAGGTCATATTGGTGAATTTCATTGCTTTTCATTTTTTGATATGCTTGTGATTGTTGACGGATGTTAAGATAGTTAGCTTGTACATGTATTACTTTTGGGTTTTGATTGATTTATTTCTAGTCTCAAATCAGGAGGTGTACAGTCTCTCATGGGTTGGGATGAGTAATTAACCATGTTAATATATTATGTTATAAATAAACAGGTGTTGTTTCTACGGATATGGTGTTTGGTCACGGATTCACCAAAAATGGAAATCCATTTTAAAGTAAATCATCACATCTAAAGTAATTGGTTGTACATCCTTACCCCAACTTGTCATGTTTATGAAAGGTAAGTGAGTGAACCTATAAATTAAATTTAAAACAAAATAAAACTAATACTTGAGAACATACAGATATCTTCCCATCTAAGCAGGTGGATGGGGTAGTATGGCTTGGGTAATGAGTTTTCTTATTTTTATATTCTTCTAGTGATGCTACATTTTTTATAAAATCTTTTTTTGAGGTGTGTGCTTGGAATTTGATGACCAATGTTTCCAAAACATTGTCGTATTGTATGCCAAGAATTTGAAGACTATCATTCTCCAAATGCGGTGGGCCCTAATCCTCTATTATCACCTACATCTAATGTAGTCCATGCATGATGCTCTATGTCTTACACCTACAATGGCTAATCTGGCTCATGAGTTCCAGCAGTAGTATCCTCTTACCTTTTCAGGGGATAGAAGTCTATAGGCTGCTGACTCTTGGCTAGAATCCACCATGTTTATCATTAAGTATTAGGATACACCTATAGAGGGGAGGGTCAAGATTTCCACATACGTGATTTGGTATTTGGCCAAGCGCTGGTGGGATGTGATTACCTAGGATGGTTATCATCAGGGAATGTTATGGGTTGATTTATAGACTGCCTTCTATGATCAGTTCTTTACATATATATTGAGTGCTTATAGATCTAGATAGTTCAATAATCTTGAATAGGGTTCTATATTAGTTGTGGAATATTTAGCATTTTTACTAAGTTATAGTGCTTTGCACCACTTTAAGTTGGTGAGGATATTTCACATTCTAGATGCTTCAAGGATGGGCTTGCGTACATTATCCATACGCAAGTGAATGTATTGTGCCTTCCTACCTTACCTAAAATAGTAAATCATGCTCTTATCACTAAGAATAACATAAGGGGTGTAAATAGTCAAATTTTAAAGGATCAGATCTATATTAGGCCAGTAGTACTTCCAGTTGTTAGAAAATATCTCTCTAGGTTTCTCGTCAGGGGAGTGACTTCCAGAGTGCACATTTCAATAGCTCCAAAGTGTTCTATCGGTGTGGAATATAGGGGAAACTGAACCCTAATTGTGATTGAGACCCAATGGAATGTTGTTTTTCTGTCATATGGGTAATCTTAAGCATTTTCTACGGACCTTACCACTAGCTTCTAGTGGAAAAAGATCTATGATAAGTCCACCTTACGAAACATTATCTTTTACATCATGTTAGACAGTGAGTAGGATTAGTACTGGTTGGTCTGGATGAGGAGGAGGTCATGGTAGTAAAATCCAGACCCCTGATCACCAATAGAGGAAATAGAGCAGTTATAATCATGGTAGTCCATCTGTTTCATAGGGTCATGGATCTGGTAAATTCCATGCACTACAATCGGTACTTGAGGATTAGGCTGCAAGACCATCTATAGTACGAGGTACTATTCTTGTGGAATATATTATAGGATCTTCTTTATTTGATACAGGTTCTTCAA
The DNA here is from genome assembly GCA_963277665.1 of Viscum album. Taxonomy (NCBI): domain Eukaryota; kingdom Viridiplantae; phylum Streptophyta; class Magnoliopsida; order Santalales; family Viscaceae; genus Viscum; species Viscum album. Next base: position 284,199,656 of record OY728165.1, read on the forward strand.
AAACTTTTTTCTCTATATCTATCCTAGAAATTCTCTAACCAGAGAGACAGTATTTCTATGGTGTAATGATCCTAGATACACTATTAGGGGTACGAATAGATGGCATACACTAGTGTAGGGACTTTCCCCTTGAGGTAGTCAGTTAATATTTCTTATGGAACATATTCATTCTCAAGATTACAGGCTTCTATTTCATTCTTGGGATGGATCGGTTGGTTCAGTATGAGGATTTTGTAGAATTCTATCATTGTAGGGTATTGTTTACATCACTAGAGGGAAGAAGTTGTCTACATAAGGTTGAGTGGGATGTATATGCTAGTAGAGCTAGACCAGAGCATCATGGGTTAGGTGGAGTGACCATCCATATTGAATATGTCTTCATTGAGGATCAGAGTTTATGAAAAGTTTATTTCCCTCTAGTAGTGGTTTATTATAGAGACATATTTCCCGATGATTTTTCTAACTTACCTATTGAGAGAGAGGTAGAGTTTAAAATTCATCTTGTTCTAGGAGTATCTCTAGTGTCCATTCCCCTGTACAGGATGGAACATATGGGTCTTTATGAGCTTAATCAGTAGTTATAGGATTTATTGGTCAATGGTTTTATACATCCCATTACTTCCTATTGAGATTTTCCCATTATTTTTTCCATGATGTTGAATTAAACCTTACACCTATGTGTGGATTACAAAAATTTGAACAAGCTTATGGTCAAGAATTGGTATCCACTTCCTTTAATAGGTGATATCTTTGACCATCTCCAAGGAGCTAAGGTCTTCTCTAGGAACGATCCAAGATCGTGTTATCATCAGGTGTGTTTCAATCCATCAGACATGCCTCATACAACATTTCATGCAGTTATAGTCTATATGAGTGCCTTATTTTGTCTTTTGGTCTTATTAATTCCCCTACCATTTTCATGGATCAAATGAATAGCGTGTCCCACCCCTTTTTTGATTATTTTTTCATGGCCTTTGTGGATGACATATTGGTGTATTATCACACTCATTGCAACAATTCCAGTCATCTTGATATTGTTCTGAGTACACTAAGAGAGCATCAACTCTTTTCCAAGATTTCTTTGTGCCACTTATGGATTAAAAAAGTTCACTTCTTAGGTCATATTATCTCAGAAGTAGGCATATCTGTTGACCCAAAAAATGATAGTTCTATAGTTTCTTTGGAGCATCCAAATAACTTGTTGGATATACTGAGTTTTGTAACACCTCGACCCCAGTTACCCAGAGTCGGTATATGATTACATAACATTGGAATGACCACAAAAGATCAAGTCTCGAAAGTCCGATTATTTTAGTAGCCTTGGAAACAATAGATACATTCATAAGTCTTACATTACATGATAAAATGGAAAACTAAAACAACATAGTCTCCATAGACCACACTCATATCCCCTCATACTATCCCTATAGGTCATTCATAAAATACTTCTTCACATCCTCTAAAAAATAAAACATAGAAAGGGGTGAGCTCAGATGCCCAGTAACGATAATAATATAGAGGAAACATTCATATTTAAGCATAAACATTTAAGGAAATGTATAACTAAAACAAAAGCATTTTAAACTTGAAATTCAGCATAATGTGGAAGAAATAAAATAAAATAATGCCATTTACTTATTCACATGGATATTCTACTAGTAAAATAATCACATGAAATATCAATAACCACTTTCATAATAGTGGAATGCATAATTCCATACTATCATAACCACATAGTCAAGTCCTTGTGCCAAGACTAAAAATAAGATTTTGTCAAGGCCTTGTGCCAAGACACTAGTTTGCCTCACTATACCTACCGATGCAACGAGGAGATATTGTGGGATCCACCTATCACATACTAAGTCCAATTCATTCCTCATATGAAAAGTTTAAAACATAACATAAACATTTGTATTAAAACTATCATATGAAATGTCAATACATTATCCCCAAACCATGAATGGTATAAAAATAGAGCATCCAGAGTAAAACATAACTCATTCAATACAATATGGAAGATTTTATTGTAACAGATTAACCTCAATTGAGAATAATTAATTTTATTGACATAGATGAAAATAATCATCAAAACTATTTGAGAGAAATATCCCCCTTTTTCTTGAAAACATTTAAAAGACACACTCTTTGTTAAGAAGCCGTTTAAAAATAGATTTTTGAATCAATGTTTTCCATACCACTTTGAAACATTTAAAAGGAATTTTAATTTTAAAACATTAATGTCTATATAAATAAATCCTTAAAACCATTTTTAAAACATGGACATTAATGAGAAAGATTTAGAATAATAAATCTTTAAAACATTTAAAATGATATTTTTTAGTTAGAGTTCCTAACCAAAAGAGAGACACTTGAATACAAATAATTTAGGTAATAAAAACTTTATAATATCATGTTAATAAAGGTATTCATGATATACTATGTCAAAGTACATTATATAAAACGTATAAAATTGAATTGGTGTATAACATCAAATAACTCTCACTGGAATGTAAATTGAGATGAAATCTCTTATAAAGACTGTATCCTTAGGTTAAAGATAAATCAATAACATAATTATGTGTGAAAAATATAAATACACGCAATATTATTGGATATTTAGTGTAAATGATTCATAGTACATTCACACATATTCTTGTAAAAAAACACTAATGAATTGGATATTTATCTCAACAAATTGAGATTGAGTTAAAATTACTCATATAAAGTTCATATCGATGACTTGAGAATTTATCAATTGAGTGATTATGCGTATCAAAAGTATATCCACATAAAGGTTAGTGTAAATTATGACATAAGTAAATTAATAGTGATTCCACACATAATCTTGGAGTAAAATAATCAAAGAAGTATGCGTAAAGCCGAATGAGTTGAAAGTGAAATTTGTAATTCCCTTTCCAATTTGGTAACTTACAAAACATACATCCAATGAAAGATGGATCATAAAATTATGATGTAAATATCCATAATTTAAAGTATATTACACAATGAATACAATCATGGGTAGTACACACACCACATGCAATAAATAATTGGTGAACAATTGAAATCTCAAGGAATTATAAGCGAGATAAGAAACCCATTACCTTGTACTTTTCCTTGGTCTATGGTAAGTTAACCTCCTTGATAATGGTGAAATAATTTTTATTAAATTATAAATGAATTATATACATTAATATTGTATCATATATGATCTTTTAGCATTTCTTTGTTAATAATATCTTAGTATTATTATCGTTTTGGGTGTTAATGGGTTCGTTTTCCTTTATATTCTTTGTTATGTGAGTCATATTTGTTAGGGATGGGATGTATATTATTCATATCCATAATGATATCAAGTCTTTAAAAATTATTTCTAATCATAAAATGATAATTATACTTGAATGGATATGATGGGGGATGAATCTCATCGCGTTCATGGAGACGATGGTCCGTACGTACGCACGAGCGACAATATCATTCTTTTGATATTAAAATAATATATAATTGGATGGTATATCATATATACAGAATTATTTTAATGTTATATTTATTATTTACTTCAATTACACAACATTATCATACCCATAAAAATAATAATCTTTTAAATAACAATTACACCACGATGTGGAGACGGTAAGTCGTACGTACGCACGTATGGTGACATGTCATTCAAAGGATGGATGGAATACTGAATATGGTTATACCATATTTATAATAACATATAAGTATGTAGAAGATACTGGAGTTATTATTTTATAATGGATGTAACAAAGAAAGAAGAAGTGGGAGAAGAAAGGAACTTGAAAGAGGGTGGTGAAAACATTACCTCTTCTTCGGGTTCTTCCTTTTGATTTTATCAAAAGGGATCCTTAGGTTGGATTTATGATAAAAATGAGGAATATAGGTTGAATTGAGGGAGGTTGAGAGAATATTTGGGTAGGGTTTGGCCGAGCCAAAAGGCTTCGATGGTGTGAATTAGAGAGAAGGGGGAGTGCCCTTTTATAAGAGGGGTGAGGGGAACCTTTGGAAAAGCAAGAAATATTATTTTATAATAAATTCATATTCGGGTTATAATGGATACAAAGTGGATTATTTAAAGTTTAAGGTGTGGATAGGTCAAAAAAACTCAAACAATAGGTTTTAGACAGGTTTGGGTCACTATATTAACTTTACCTTTTTTATTTAACTCTTAGTTAAATAGTTTGACATTTACCATGTCACTTTGTATTTTTATATTATATAGTTAATAAACTCACTATAAACTTCAAAGAGGCCCCAAAGTGGTACATTAATGATAAAACTATCATTATATAAGTCCTTTGTCTGAACCATAGATTTTTAGGGATATAATATCAATTATTAATATAATATTTATTTTAAATACTCTTTTATGTCAATTTTGACACTATTTAATAAATGTTTTTTGTTAAAGTCATAACAACATTATTAATTGGAAAAAAAATTATTTAATCAATACTAACATGTCATAGTAACCTAGAAAATTATTTTATGGAATCCAAACTTTTAAATTATATTTATTTTAACATTTATAATACCATTCATTTTATTCATTCATTAATAAGGAAAATACTGCATCATCATTGTTCCATAAATAAATTTAATTATTAAATGTATAAAAATTATAAGTAAAGTACCATTATGTAGGAAATATTTTTATATTTCTAATTAATATTTATAGTTGATGATATAACATGTATAAATCTATGTAAAAATTGGTTTACTAAAAGATATATGCTTATGCCATTTTTGTATTTACTTTAACTTAATTAATTTAAAGTGTCATTATCACATAAAAGTGGCTCCATGGGGTGTCAAAATCGACCCAAATATTCTCATGGTCTAACATGTATCATCAAATAGGTTTAGGAAACGTTTTAGGATAATTTAATTTTATTATAATATTATTTTTATCCTTATTTACCAGATTTACCCTTTAACCATGGTAAATAAAATATTTACCGAAGTAATTATTCAAAATGTATAAATATAAAAGATACCTATTTACACAATTTGGAACTCCTTATTATAAATATGGAACCCAATTTTCAAAATTCAAAACACATAATTGGCAGAAATTAATTTAAAATTAATTCTCTTTGTCAAAACAAAAAGTGTGTTTTTATGAAATAATAACTATCAAAAGATTGACACTTGCTTATGTCCAGTTTAAATGTGAAATTATGTCCAATGACCAACATTTGATTAAATGGAAAAAATATAATCTAATTATACTTTAAAAACACTCAAATTCATAATTTATCACTATTAATTATTTCGATTAAAAAAATTTGTTTTTAATTAAAATTTGGTAATTTTCACTATTCATCAAAATATGAAAGTTATCAGAAAAGTACCATAAATTCACCCTAAGATAATTTTGATATTAAGAATCCAAAATTTAAGTCCATTTTGAAAGATAATATGTATAAAATTTCAAAAGGTGGGTATTACTATTCATAACAGTTCGTTTGGTAAGTCGTGGTACGCTTGAACTCGAAGTTACGGGTAGTGTAAGTTATTGAAATCTTAGGGTGTTACAAGTTTCTTGGGGCCAGATGGATATTATATAAATTTCATAAAATATTTCACACATATGGATTCACCACTCACTAGACTTACAAAGAAGGGTTTCAAGTTACATTGGCTAGAATTGTGAGAGAAAACCTTTCAGGAGATAAGGTGAGGCTTATATCAACACCTATTATAATTCTTCCCAAGCCAAGTGTATGTTATACCATCTTTTGTGACATGACCAGAAATGAACTAGGAGAATTAATGATGTAGGAAGACAGAGTCATTGCATATAGATCTCATCAATTAAGGCCTCGTGAGAGAAATTAACTAACACATGACCTTGATCTTGCATCAGTTGTCCATGACTTAATTTACTGGAGACATTATATTTTAGGTGATCTCTTTGTGGTGTACAAAGACTAGAATAGACTCAAATATATCTTTACTCAGTGTGACATGAACCTCAGAAAACAAATATGGTAAGAATATCTATCCTTTGATTTTGAGCTTGCTTATACCCCTGGGAAGGGCAATGTGGTTGCTGATGCACTGAGTCAGAAAACTCAGGCACAAGTAGTATGGTAAGCCAATGATAAATGGAAGCTAATGGAATCTTCTCTAAGATGAAGCTTTAGTTTCAAGATAGTCACAAGTAGTATTATCTCTCGTGTTTTTTAGCTACCTCTTCCCACCTTCAGAATGAATAGGGTAGAAAATGTTCAGATCATGAAGGCTTGGTACTCCATGAGAGTATATTAGGAGATAACCCCCCTCAAAATTTGTTTATAAAAAGTGACGACTTACTGTGTATTCATGGAGGTTTTTGGGTCTCTAAATATATGAGATAGGATTTTATGAAAGAGTATCATGCCTCTCAGTAGGATTTTCATCTAGGAATCTCGAAGATGTATCAAGACACACGGCGCTAGTATTCATGGAGTGGAATAAAGCATCAAATAGCAGGGTTCATCACATGGTGTTCCACCTTTCATCATGTAAAAGAGACCTATAGGAATGTTACATATGCTTCTAGTCCTACAATGGAAATGGGAAGATGTTTATATGGACATTGTAGTCAGTTTACCTAGGTCTCCTAGAGGTAGTGATGTTGTATGGGCTTTCATTGATTTTCTGATGAAATCATCCCATTTTATTCTGATTCGGGAGACTTTCTCTGTTGATTAGATTAGAAGTATATATTTCTATGAGATCATACAACTCCATAGGGTCCCTTGTACTATCGATTCAGATAGGGATTCTCGTTTTACATCACTGTTCTGGAAGATATTGCATAAGGCTATGGGAACCCAGGTGCTTCTAAACACAGCTTTTCACACTCAGACTGATGGGAATTATAATAGACAATACAGGGTATATAGAATATGCTTTGATCATGTTTCCTTGATTTTAGTGGTTCTTGGGAAAAGATTATACCCCTTATTTATTTTTCCTATAATCATATATTCCAATTTAAAATTCATATGGCTTCTTTTTTAGCCTTATATGGTAGGTCCTTCCATTCAACCCTATACTGGCAAGAGGTAGGTGAAGCTACCCTACTAGGTCCTTATCTCATTCAGGAGACTTTAGAGTAGGTTCAGAAGATCATAAAGCATATGAATACTACCCAATATTGAAAATAATATTATGTCGATCAATGTCGATGGACTCTAGAGTTTGGTCTAGGGATCATGTTTTCCTTTGGGTATCACCCAAGCTAGGGAATAAATAGTTATAGAAGAAAGGAAAGTTGTTGACTTGTTATGTAGGTTCGTCTAATGTTCTAGAGGGAGTTGGTTCAGTGGCCTATCAGTTGTTACTGCCTCAGAGGTATCATTCCATGCACAGAGTCTTCTATGTTTCACATCTTCTTCATTATCATGTCGACCCATCTCATACCTGTGATCCCATGAATGATGATTTATATTCTAATTCTACCTTTGAGGAGTATCTCGTACGCATCATCCACTAGATCATGAAGGTTATCTGAGGCTGGTATGTCCCTCTAGTATGGGTGCTATGGTAGCATGGCCATATGTAGATTAGAATTGGGATCAAGAGGCTGACATATGTGCTAAGTATCCAGAATTGTTCTCATATAGTGTTTCTAAACCCGTGGAAAGTGAACTCAGGGATAGGTTCTTTTAAGGGGTAAGATTATATAAACCTAATTTTTCACTTGGGTATAGATCCTATAAATTTCAGCCTGATTGTTTATTTTAGGCCTAATATAGATGAAAAAAGTATAATCAAATGTCTTAGGGGTGTACGGGGCATGTTCAGAGCACATAACCCATCTTTTTGGAAAACAAGACATGTCGTACAACTGGTTCATGGTTGGCGCATGATTTTTCAAATTGTGCTGATGGTTTATTTTCGAGAAAACCCATATTGCACGGTTGGTGCATGGTTGTGCGGCCTAAACCTGTCAATGCCACTTCTTCCTAGGTACCCATTCATGGTTTTCACACAGTTTTTCAAAAATGTTCAGACAAACCATGCGTAATAAAATTTTATAATAATTTTAGTGTTTTTTACCATAATGGTCTAATTAAGGCACCTCTTCTTCTCTAATATGATTTATATCAGAATTTACCTTCATAGATCTCATTTTGGAGCTTTTTGAAGTCAAAATCATTGGATTGAAATATCTCCTTTTCCAAGGAACTGATCAATCTTTCATTCATCATGTTAGAAGTGCAACGGTATGTACTCAAGTTCATTTAATCATTTCTCTTTATCTCTTTCTCTCGACCTAGTTATTGAGGTGTGATTGTTTTTACTCTTTTCTTATATATACTCCAATTCGAGCCAAATCAAGGGTCGATACTAGAGGAGGGGCGCGTACAAGCCTAAGGTGGGTGTTCTATAACTCATCCCACGAGTTCGTTGATTTTGGAACTATTTTGTGGGGCACACCAATTTCATCAGGCATCGTTTATTGAATTTATATGCCATTCTCCTAATCATTATAACTGTGTGGTTATGACCTTTCTATATATGTAATTAATTCTTAGTGGTTACAGCCACAACTCTATCCATCCCATGTAGGATGTTATGCCATAATTGGGTTTTTAGTATTTGACATGTTTGATCCACTATTCAGGTGTGACTTGGATTGACCCTTCTTAGGGAAAGCTTTATATATTAAATCCCTTGATTTATATATTGAATTACATAATGGAAAGTACCATGTATGCCTACCACTTAACCCACCAATTGTAAGTGCTTCAAATTGATAATTAAATGTGAAAGAGAAATTGGAAAGTATACTAAGTATATGACTTGACCGGATTAAGTGTGATTGATTAATAGGTCTCATGTCCTCAGATCCCCTTACCAAATTAATGGAAGGTTTCAAAATAAACCTTAATTATTGAATATTCCATAAATGGAATTAATAATGTTTTTATGCTACTTGTCCTTGTCACACTAATGAAAGGAAAGGATTTAACCAAATGGACTTATTGATTAATTGTGACTTGAATAAAAGTTTTCATGCTACTTGAACTTATCACACTAATGAAAGGAAATTCCTAAAATAAATTAAATCCTACACAAATTCAAAATTAAATAAGAATGTCCTTCCTCAAGCTCACCTTGGTTTCTTATCAGGGAATGCCTTGACCACTCGAGAACCCCATTTTGATTTAAGGATACGACTTTTTTAGGTTGAGACACACCTAGATCTTGGTCCTTATATATTCTCGGATTCATGGTGTGACATCATAGGATCCTTCACATAGTATTACAAGATGCCTTCGATACATTACTTAGACCTAGCATTGATATGTCAGTGCCATGGTTAAAGCCCAACGAGACTAGTCTATGGTTAGCCATCTTTAATGTTGGAAGAAATCCTTATACTTGGTAGGCATCTCATTGTGGAATGCCTTGGACTATTCTCCTTATGTTATTCTCTTACCGAATTCTAGGCTACAGTTATTTCTGATTTGGTGAACCTTGATGTCTACAATTCCCTAGTTATTACCTTGGAACTTCATTATTATATATCATTACTAATTTCTATGTTACAACTTGGAACCTACACTATTCTTATGATGTGACATATTATAAATTTATAACAATCAAACAAAAAAATTGTTACATGTTCATACACTAGCTGAGGGATAAAGAAGGTACACAGGTATTTAGTTACACTATATTGATTTACTTTATATATGCATGCCTTAAAACTATTACATTTCCATTACACAAGTTGGTTATTATAGACACCATTGGTGTGGGTCCACTAAGATTTATCTCACACCCTCTCCAGGAACCTTTTGGTACCCGGGGTAGATTACATGAATGATGGTGTTTATAAAGGGAAGCATATAGATTCAAAAACTTGATTGCTTTTTGTTTAGTATGGATCTTGATATAAGATAACCGATTCAGAGATCATGATTCTTGGGATAGTCTTTGATTTTCTTTATACTTATGTAGAACATGTTATGACTGATATCCTATATCCATGTTTTCTAGTTTTCTAGTGACATGTCATATCATTTGTTGTTGAATGATATACCAGTTTTTTCATTTATTGTAATTTTTGTCTCTATTTTATGATGTTATTTCTATTTACTTGTATCTATTTCTCTATTTATCTAAGTTTATATTCATACATTACACTACACTCTGTTAATGATGGAATAGTGTCCCCATGAACACACCAAAGGCCTTCACTGCTAGTGGGAATCCTTTGGTGTTTGGGGAGATGCGCTTGAGACCATGTGGCCCACTGGGATCTGAGTGCATATTAAGTGGCATCCGGGTCTAGGATGTCACATCACCCTTATCCCTTAACCCATCAACACATTTACCGTTTTCTTTTCATAACCCATTTAACCCATTTCCCTTTCCATGCCTTAACCCATTTTGGATATTTGACACTTTCCATAAGTATAACCATTTAAAATACTTAACAATTTCCATACATTATCCCATTTAAACTTATTCATCACTAACCATTCATTAATCCAGATACACATAAACCATTTCATATTCCTTAATTCACTTAAGCATTTCCATTTCAATTTCATAATCTATTTGACTCATTAACACTAATCAATTTAACTCCTTTTTCAAATTATGCCAATCAATACCTTATACCATTACCAATAACCAGACACAACCACTATTGGTTCCATTTATAATTTATACTGAAATTTTAACATATTTATAAAGTGATATATTCCATATAATTCTATTTATTTCTTAACACAACTGCGCTCTATGTTCTAAAATGTTAGTGTGCCCCAGTGATGACCATAAATTGATCAAATCATCCTCAAATCATCCCATCGAGATTATGAGGGAATCATTAATTCATTTAGTAAACCATATTACCAACCCCTATCAAAAGAACCAAATCAACAATAATATAAAACTACGAACACAACATTACATGAAAAAATCTATAACAAAAACATGGGATATAATTCGTAGACCACCTACCTTGAATTTGAAGATGAACGCCCCCTTATCCTTAACCATAGATATGTATTCAAGCACTTACTGAATCCTCAACATAAGATCCACCAGAAAAAGAGGGTTTCAGGACCTTATATGAATAATATAAAATCTAAAATCCCTATTTTTTAAATATAATAAAGAGGAATATTATAAAAAGTTGTAGATTTTATTTGCAACCAACATAACATTAAATGGCCTCATATCGAAGGATATTGATCCTTGTGAATATTGAAAGAGTTTTTTTAGTCGCTACGGTTGGGAGGAGAATAAATTTGGAATAAATTGGGTGATATACATAAAATACTGAGGTTTAGTTTGGACTTTTTAATTGGGTACATGGTTTGTCTTCACAGTTTTATAAACCATGCTCAAACCGTGTGACAACCACTGTCTAAGAGGGGTTGAGGTCGCAAGATTTCATAGGAAGCTCCAAAAGGTTTGGAAAATCATGAACCAACTATGTTCAATGCCTCTATCAAAGTCCAAATAGTTTGTCTCTCCCCCTCACGTGTTTTGATTAACCATGAACCCCTCCCCTTGGATAGCATGGTTTGGGCGCATAGTTATCTCTAATCATGCGAAAACATGGAACTTGCACTTGATGGCCAAAATCCCTATGCATCATGTCCCAAACCCTTGGAACACCCCCAAACTTCCAAATATACTCAATAATCATTATATTAACCACAAATTAAGTTATTTTAACCAAAATTTAAATAAATACTTACCACCACAAAGTCCATGATCTTATAACCTCACCACCTTATAATGGCTCATTCACAATCCACTCTTCTCTAGAATCACTGAGCATTCAATGAAAAAAGATTGGGACACTAAGACTGCATATATAACTCCATTTCCAATGTTTCATCTTGAACATTACTATCCTACCATAAAATTAAAGCCAATGGAATAGTTTTTCCCCACAAGACTTCCTCACTATGATACAGAACATGACATGGATTCTCCACAAAGGATGAATCATCCTCAAGCTCAACATCCTCAACATCAATCACATGAGATGGGTCAAGGTGACACTGAAAAAGATGATACACATAAAAAACATTGTGTATACCACTATACCACTATGGAAGAGTCGGTTGATATGTCGTCATTCTGATCATCTCCTCGATCTCAAATGTCCCCACATACTTGGGTACAAACATACTCTATTTTTGAATTTGATGGTGACCTAACCTTGATAAAACATGATAAAAGACATGATCAACCACCAAAAATTCAAGAGACTTATGACACCAATCTTCTATGACTTATATATAATTTGAACCATTTCCATACATTTTTGAATTAACATAACATGTTCTAATGTCTCATGTATGAGACTCAATCCCAACAAGTCTGATTCCCTAGCTTCAATACAACACAAAATTGATTGATATAGTCTTCCATAGAGAACCTCAAATCGTTCCATTTTAATCATAACATGGAATATATTTTTTGTATGAAAACTCAATAGGGGTCATTTGATTTTCCAAAGAAGCACCAAAATCTATAACGCATGCTCTCAACATGTCCTCTAGCACTTGAATTGTACGTTCTGACTACATATCTATCTGTTGGTGGAAGTTTGTACTTAGAAAAAACCAAACTACCAAGAGAACTCTGTAATATCTACTGAAAGTGTGATGTAAAACTCATATCTTGATCTAAAACGATAATATGTGGTACCCCATGAAACTGTACTATTTTGTGAATATACAACTCACCCAACTGATCCATGTTGAATGTATCTCAAATTGGTAGGAAATGATCCACCATAGTTAACTAATCAACTACCACCTAGATCACATCATTCTTCCAAGGAATTCATGGAATACCTACCAAAAACTCCATCATTACATCATACCATTCCCATACTCAAATGATAAATGGATGAAACAAACCACACATTCTATGATGCTCAACCTTCACCTACAGACATTTCAGGCACTGCGCCACAAAACATACAACCACATTCTTCATCCATGTCCACTAATACTACCAATGAAGATCACTATACATTATGGTAAAACCCTGAATCACTTCCCACATTGATGAATGATACACATGCGTCAACTCTTCTCACACAAATGTTAGCACAACCACATGGTCACAAACATAAATGATCCAATCATCACTAACAGTCCAACCGGATGGTGACTCCACACCATTAAGAATTTACCTTAAATACAGGAATTATAAATACTTATATTGTTTATACATAAACCAGATCAGAAGAACAAACTCAACTTCCAAAGATTCAAGGGTCATCTTCCCTTGACCATCTTGCACCTCAATATGCATCTAAGCAAACAACGCCATCATTTTTCACTCCAAACATGATTCTTGAACTTCTTGGTTTTCAGTATTCTGACTCAGAGAGTCTAAAACACTATTTAACCTTTAAAATGTGTAAAAAAATAAAAAAAAAGTATTTAATATATTCTACCCATCTACACTGATGAAGGTTCAAATCATGCTAATAGAATATGTATTTTAGTCTATTGTGTTTGGTATACATCGTAAACCATTCTCCCAACAAGTAATCACACCAATATTTTATGGAATGAACTTCCGCATCCAATTCCAAATCATGAGTTAGGTAATTAATTTCATGAGGTATCAATTGTATTGAACCATATTCCACAACATGAACATGATGGTACGATATAGCATGATCTTCATAACATGGAAATGTTGCAACAACTTAAAACACTTCAACATTAATATAACGGAATTAGGTAAGCCCCTATCCCAAGATGACTGAAAAAAGTATTAGAAAGGAATCAGTTAAACACATATCCCAACATGACATATCATAATACTAAACATTACCCAATGTATTGAAGCACTATCAGATTCACCCTTCATGAACATTTTAATCTCATGCTTAAGTGTGCCACATAGATCATAAAACATGGATTGATTATTCATCATAAATCATTACATGATCAAACATTGTGGAATAAATACATTCAAGTACTAAATAAAAAATGAATATGTTCATAAAGTTGAATACCCTTGATAGAGGAATGAGGATGGTATTCAATGCATGATGATTTTGGCATAGAAAAGGACGGTGCAATTTCGACTGCATAACAGTGTGACATTAAAATTCAGAAAATCAGTTAATGACAGAGAAATGGGTCTATCATCATATATAAATGAAATGTTAAGTAATAGGGTCATATAAATACATGTTCCAACATAATTAATTTGTAAATATAAGGTGTAACATAATACAGAAACTTGAGAAAATAGGAGGAATGAAATAAATATAATGAAATTTCAGCATGGTAACAGGTGTACATGGGAGGGATTATTAAGAGATAAAGGGGTATATCATAATTGAAAAATATTAAGGGAAGTATGGGGGAGGTTCTAGAACATACCCCCATAATTTTTAATTGAAAATAAAAGGGTGTAACAATATAAGGAAACTTGGATAAAAATGAAAAATGAATGAAACCCTTACGTGAGTGTGTGACTTCAAAAGCTTGAAGAGGGGCTTCTTGAGAGCTTGGTGCACCTTGGGAGGATTCTATGGAGGGGAGGACAAAGTAGGGACGTGATCCAAGGATTTTGAGTGAAGATGAGTTGGATATTTTTTGGGTTTATATAGGAAATGTGGGGGGAATTCTTTAATGTTTCAAAAACCTAGGTTTTGGAATCTATATAATTAAGTATTCAAAATCACAAACCCTAACATGGTTTTTTCCCATGGTTTTATCGAAATAATTATGAAAAATATTATTTTATAAGTTTATGGGCCAAATATATTAAAATATTAGCCCTACTTATGTGAAGGTGAGTCACATTATTAATGAAATGAACTTAAAATCATAAAATATGCTATACATTTTAGAGGATTCACTAAGGCATTATAAAATTTGTAAAATAAATCTAAAATCACATTATTTTAAAATTAAAAAATATATTTGGTGTAGTATCCCATTTATGGTACTTATTACATCACTATTGGGTCTTTATGATGTCATAAAACACATAAATATTTATATATTATTTAATTATTATCCAAAAATTTGATTGTCTCAGATATTTATAAAAAATTCATCGTTGGATAATTTCAAAATACTGATACCAAAAATAATATTCATTTAATCTAAATAATTTTCAAAATATTTGAATTTTTACTTTTAAAATGATAATGAATATTTATCAAAAATTGACCGGTTTTGACAAAAAAAATTAAACCTTAATAAAAATTACATTTCACTTCATAAAAATTATATACTCATTTATTTTCAATAAAACTAATTTGATAATAATATTTTATTAAAATATTAATTATTTCAAAAATTCCTTAATTCCTTAAAATAAATTCATTAAAATTAAAATTTTTGTTTTATCATATAAAATATAAATCTTATCAAACTGATTACCTAATCATTTAGAGATAAGGAATTGATATAATCATCATTTATAAGAATTTTTTTAATAATATTATTAATAAAAACCATATTTTAGTATAATAATGTATATATTTCTTAAAAGTACCATTTTTATCTAAAAATAAATTTACCAAATTCATCGTTTTTTGTAAAAGAGACTACTCCCATAAAGGAATTGATGGAATACAAATTTTATTTGTAGAAAGAGATTGCACAATATGTAACTAATACCATGATACATAACCCCTTATAACAATCACATATAACCTTAGTGTAAGGTGTACGATGGTGATAAACTCTTGGGTAGGCTCAGATAACATCACCTGGGTGGTAATCATTATTAACATAAACATCTCCTATAGGTGATTTCATTCAATATTAACATGTTAAATCTCATCTTAAGCTGGGTCAAGAGTGATGATCAGTGACACAAACTCATTTCTAAGCTTCGACGACTGAGCTTCGTATGGCTCATGTCTACTAGATGAGTCCATCAACTCCTTTTTATGTGTCGAAAGGATTTGTTAAAACCGTGTATTTATATTAGTTGTGTGATCACTATTCAACAACTATATTATCAAGAGTAATGATACCTAATGGTCATTTAATCCCAACAATTATAATAATAATAAAAGATTTCATGTTTTTTCTATATCCATAACACATTAAAATAAAGGGAATTATATTCATAAATTATTGTGTCGTTACAGCTACTGACTAGCTTTCCTATTATAGGTGCAATTGCTATTGTATATGAATAGAGTGTAACATCAATGGGAAGAACTCCTCCCGAAAGAGACGATCAAAGTCAATCTAGGAGAGGGTCACCTATTCATGCATATGAGTCATCAGGATCCACCATCTCTCTACCAAGCCCGAAAGAAGGCTCATATCTAGAACTGTTATCTGGTTAAGAGGCATCCCCATTACGTGGAATACTCACGTAACCACCTCCATATAATCCCCAGCTATCTGGGGATCTGTCTCACCTTGGAACTTGGGAGGTCACTGCCTCTGGAACTCATACAATTCACTAAGCCTATGTGTATCCTCTACTATTAAAGCTGGTAAGAACTGATGCTCTCTGGGTGGTGGTATCACTGCTACACCACCTAAGGGGATATCTCTGGAAACAGTCCATGAATTGATGCCTCATTGCTGGAAAAACCAACCTCATGGTCACGCCGTGGAATCATGGAAGGTATTTTATGTGAAATCATCCTGAAACTGAATGAGACGTACCACGGTCAATAGAGGATACCTGGTAAGATGAATTTGACTCAAGAAGGAAATGAGAACACACTCAATTCCTATATGATGCATGAACAATTAATTTCCCACACAACTAGCATTTTCATGTACCGAGTCAAAAAGCAGAATTTGATGTTCTGTTGTATGGATACATCGATCATCGCACCAACATTGGGTTCCCCGACCTAAAATCTGAACTTGAAACACTTAAAAATGTTGCCCCAAAACAATAGTAAAATCAACCACCCTCTAATACCACTTTTTCATGACCCATACCCTATGATCCATGTCGTGACTACCCAAAGCCCGCCTCCCATAGGCCTTTGGCTAATGACGCCGAGTAGGCATATCCCACAACTGGGAGGTATTTTCCATAGTACATGTACGCATGCACCCATCTCCAAGAAAAAGATAAAACTAAAAACACTAAGTAAACATGGATGAAAACCACTAATAAAACCTACTCAAATTAAGGTACCAAACTGAAAGAAAAAGGAGCCATAATACAAGCCCAACTGAAATGGAAAAGTACAAGATCATTGATCTCATATACAGAAATCCCTACCTAAAGGGTAGGTATAGTAAGCTATCTGAATGTCATTGAAGCATACCACGTTCATTGGGTCCCCCTAAATCACCTAGGTCTCTGGCCTACCAAGGGCTCTGTCAAATCTTCTGATAATCTACACAAGACATGACACGTGCGTGAAAATCCCATGTAGGGGTGATTAATACAATACTAAGTAGGGACCCCCAAAACACAAAGTATTACACAAAGGAAACCACAAGGATCACACAAAGTATACCACAAAAAAACACTAATAAATACACCAAGTAGACTACCAAAGTGGAACACTAAGTGTATCCTCTAATAAGTATAATCAAGTGAGTCACTAGAGTCAGATCACACCAAGTATAGGTCTATGGTATGCAAACAGTATTGTTGTAAGAATCCAAAGTACCCTCAAGTAGTAACACGTAGAGCATTGGTAACACATGTAGTTTAGGTAAGACACGGAGTGTCAGAAACACACAGAGTGTAGGTAACACGTGGAGTCTAGATAACAAACGGAGTGTTGGTAATAACCCGAGTGTAGGTAACACATAGAGTGTCATCAAAGACTATAGGACCTACACCCTAGTGGGAAAAAGAAGTGCAGACATAGTCTTGGTAAGACAAAAATCATAGAAAAGACACATAGTCTAGGTAAGACATGCAGTCTAGTTAATCACATAGCATCTAGGTCACAGCCAACCGTATGAATCCTTATTTTTCACGCTCATTCTAAGAGAACCTACTGCTTGATATGATCGTTAGTAGTCCAACTTCCATGGAAACTCACTTAGATTATCTCAAAAGCACCACCTCATAGCGAGGTTCCCAACATCTCAAACGGATCATCAAGAAGACAAATGGTTTAATAGTCATGGGCATTTAAGTAAAAAGGGTCTAGTTAGGTCTAGTTCTAGTTCGACCCGTGTAGACCGACCTGACCTGACCAGACCCAGGTCCCACCTGACCTAACCCACTGGGTCTGACCTGACATGTTGGGTTTACCCGGCCAGTGGGGTCCGGTCCTGTCCAGCTGGGCCCGACCCACTATCGGCCTGACCTCTCGACTTCAACCCGACCTGCTCGAATGTGGGTTCATTTAGTCCACCAAGACACAACAATTGCCGCATCCTCTCTAGTTGCATGTGGCCCACTGCCCGTGTCTCTCTGGGTTAATGCATTCATTCCGCATGACTATCTCCACCCACGGCTCGGTCGTGGATCCTTCGTCCAACGTGGCTCGGGGAGCCGGGCCCTCCCACCGCCATGGCTCACTACAGTGGATGCACCACCATGGGCCCCTCCACCACCGTCTATTGAGCTAGCAGTCATCTGTAGCTGGGTAGCCTCATTGTCTCGTGCCACTGTCACATGCCTTAGGAGGTAGATCTCCTTCTGTGGGTCGCTAGTCACATTCTGGTGCTCCTTTTTTCAAAATGGATGCATCCATGTGACCCTCGAGCCGTGTTCTTCATCTCCAAGAGCTCCAACTCATCTTTCCATCACTCTGGGGGTCCAGTCACATTTGTAACCTCTCAGAAAATCCCAACATGATTACAAGGGTTCGTCGGTGAAGAATGCACGAACGGGAGAGAGGGATGAGCATAAGAACACCATTACAACAGATTTTGGACATGTTTGTGTAGGAATTGGTCCATTCATGTCATCATAAAATATTAATATGGAAGAAAAGAATATTTAATAATTCATCCCCTTTAATTCCGCATTTTTTAACCAAACCGCAAGAACGATCGAACCATGGATCTACCTATTCATGGGTTGTTCTGTGTTCATCGTTGTAAACAAGAATGGGAAAATAATTCACATACAAAAAATAAAACCCCTATCTCAATGATTTTATTGATTGCTGACAAAGCATGAGTCCTATGTTCTTCGTTCGTCAATCCAATAATGCCAACTATGAATCTGATTGATGATCCACCACCATTCATTATAGTTTGATGAGAGGATTTTCCTATATTTTTAATATTTTTAGAGAGTCTAGGGATCATGAATATGATCTTGTATCTCTACCAATATATTAAAAAAAGAAACGCATTTCAGTGTCACTTTTTTGTGGTGTTACAGCATTGCCATGTTGTTTCATTTATGAAAAGAAACAAATTAACAGTTTTAGTGTCACAGAACCACTCTGTCTCTGTTAAATTTTAAAATAAACGTTTTTTAAAATTATTTTATTTTCCTTTAAATTCCCAAAAAAAAATTCCCACAGTCAACCCGCACCGGTCGAAGTTAGGTCCTGCATAAGAAAAAAATATTGCTCTGAACACAATGGGCCCCTCAGATTTCAAATTTGACCACTCATTTAAAAGTTACTAAAACTGCACATGAGCTCTATTTTTATTAAACATAAAACATATTTTGAACATTAATTCTGGGCACTATGGGTCTTGGAATCTTGATCTGTCTCAATGCTTGGTCTTGATATAATTTCATATAACTTTCAAAAAAATTACATAGAAAAATTGGACATTACATAACTTTAATGTTTATGAAATCTTTTATCTATACTAAATATATATTATATAAGTAATACAATTAATATAAAAATATAATATTGAAATTATAAATCAATGTTTAACATTATTGAAATATAAATAAGCTATTTTCTCAAATATAATTATTTCTAGTTCTTCTCTCTTAAAAAGTTATTTCCAATATTCTATTCAGTTTTTATTTCTTTAAGACAAATAAGCCTAATTTTATTTTAGAAAATTTAATTAATTAATTTGGAATCAAAATTATACTTTTCTTTTTTTTTTGTAGAATAATTTTAATGTTTAAAACATAATTATTTCAAAAATAATTTATGTTGCATTTTGTGAAAAAATAATAAAAAATTACCACTTATAGTAATTTAATAATTTAAAATAGATTCCATAATTTTAAAAATCATAACTTATAATATATAATAAGTTTAAGTTTATTTTTAATCATAGGGTATAGTAAGAATGGTAAATATTTATCAAAAAACTAAATGAAAAATGAGTTAATGTTTTAAAATAAAGGGATATGTGTTGTAGATAACACAAAACCTATAACACCCTGATATTTTGTGAAATATTTTTTACAAATAAAATTAATCTTTAAAATATTTTGTGTTACCCAAAAAACCTATTTTATCTTTCATTACATGAAATAATTATTTTATCTTATTTTATACACTACACTGATTTTAGATTTCATTATAAGAAACACTGAGTTTATCTTGTATTATATACAACACCAAATTTAAATGAAACATGACATAGTAATAAAATATAACCATTTAATATGATAGTTATCGATTAACGATTGGAACAGAGGGTATGAATAGTATTAACTAAATTATTTAAATATATGGTTTATACATGTATATAAAATTAATTATTTGGAAACTAATTAATTATAAAGGAAAATAAAAGTTATTTTAAAATAAAGAAAACATTTTCCAGAAAAACTAATATTTTGAACTTAAATATGTTTTTACCTAAAAAAATTAAAAAAAAAATTGGTCAATTATTTAATAAAATTTTTATATTATATATTCAATACAATGTTTAAAATCAATATTATGTGTATTTTAGACAAGATATGAGAATAAATCCAATTTTATGCTTAAGAAGTGTATTTTTATAAAAAATAGTTTTGTCTCCATTTTTAAATTTATTTTAAAATTATTTTTTACACATTTATAAAAAAAATTGAAAAAAATAAACTTTATTTTTGAAATATTGTTGTTAAATTTATATAAAACTCAATATGTTATAATTTACTAAAAATAAAATTATTTCAATGAATATTGGAGGTTCTGGTTTTTATTAAGAACTGACATTTCTTCTAAATAATTTAAAAACATATAAATTAATATAATTTCATTTTAAAATTAAAATTTGTTAAATTATACATATACTCTTACAGATGATGTCATTTTAATCAATTTTCATATTTAATATTCATAAAAAACTATTTAAAACTATGAAACGTTTCTCCTTGGAAAACCATTTTTCATCATGTCAGCGGGGTTGATTTTAAATTAACTATTTTTAATCCTATGAATTTAATTTGAAAAAATGGTTTATATATCTTCATTAATTTCAATTTATATTATATTATTCAACTTAATTTTTTATCATATTTAATAGTACAAACAATAAAAAAAAATTAAATGTTCAATGTTAAAATGGGTTTACAGAGGGGTTAAACTAAAATGATAAAGATTAAAATGACATCAAAAAGTCACCCAACACCAATTTTATGGACATACTTAGACCTTATAACCTATAATGTTATATAATTTAACATTATAGATCTATGTGGATTGTGAACAATGTGGGTACGCCTTTTTCTTTTCAAAAATTACAAGTTTGCTGCTCACCTCACTTATAAAAGGCCACTCCAACTCCACTCTTATTTACACTTAAAAATAGATTTTCATAGTAAAATACCTTACCAAATGTCTTCCTTAATTCACTCCCTATATTATAGATTCCTTTTTGAGATCATATAGATAATATAGGAAGTATTTAGGTTAAACCTAAAGAAGTTGTCCGAAGAAGAGGTAAAATTTTAAACATTGCATTATTGTTTTACATATTCCTATAACTCCTTAAAATATTTTCTAAATATGATAAAATAAAATAAATATATCCTATTTACTTATAGTTTATAATTTTAATATAATACCCTATACCCATATCCACTTCCTTCAAATGTGATATGAAATCATCATTCATGTGTACGACAGATTACCACCTCACGAAGTGATGTCATTCGTTTTTCATTAACTCTTTACTAGAAAGGTAATGAGGGAAAGTAAAATTAAAATATGTGATATATATGAAATAAAAATTAATCTTTAAATTTATCATATTATTTATCTTTATTTTGTTTCATCTTTCAAGAAAATGGTAATAGCCTTTATACATACATACAACCCACCATCTCTATGAATGGTGTATTTCATTTTCTATCTCTAACATTTTTGTACTACTATTAATACATATATAACAAATATATATGATATTATTTTATTTTAAAAAAATCATATGATGTAACCATGATCAAAGTAATATGAATAAAAATTACAAACCAAAACATATATGAAAAATAAAATAGTTATTGCCTGAAAAGTGATTTTAACTAGGAATTGTAAACGGGTAATAAAAGGTCATAAGTAAAACAAATATGGTATTATAAATATCTTTATGGTTTAATAAAATATTTATAATAAAGTTATATTTATTATATATTATTTTTATACATGTATGAAGTATGTCGATACTGAAGGCATGGGATTTTTGTCTCCATTTGTCCTCTTTGAGGCATAAGTTATGTTATGAACCTGACTTCTTTTATGAGGTGTATATACATCCCCATTTACATGTTATATCATGAATATAATTATTTTAATTTTATTTTAATTTTATTTTAATTTTATTTTAATTTTATTCATTAATGATTTTTTAATTCAAAAGTTACCAAAGTGGTAAGGGTTTGATTTTATGATCTCATTATTCCTCGGGATTGATTGTGGTTTTTATTTTCATTATAAAATCGTATGATCCATCTCTTGAGAAACCCATAAATTTAATTTTCCTATGTTTATGTGATGATAATACATGTTTCCCTTTAGTTTACTCTCTTTATGTACTTATGATTCCAAAAATAATAATGAAAACTGACATTATTTCTCACTTAGCTCAAAACCCCTTTTTTCCTCCATATCCATGTTTACTAAAATTGTTTTTAAAAATGTTCTAATGTTCCTATAGGTTTTCTAAAATTTATTTTTACTCTTATTAAATTTTTAAGAGTTTTTTTAAAAGGAATATTCTACTTTATTTCAAAACAAATATCATTTTTATTTTACAAAGAAAGTGAAAGGAATCATGGTTTTAACATGTACTACATTTCCCATCCTTATGACCACTCACTGTTTTAAAGTATATTTTATAAATATCAAAGTTTATTTTCAATGCAAATTATTTTGAATGTGTTTTATGTTTTAAAAAAATTTCAAATTGGAAATTATATTTTCATCAATAAATTTTCCAAGTGATTTTTCAAATTCATTTTCCATTCATGATTACCTTCATTGATGTTTCTTAATATTTATTTGGGATATGATCCAATGGTACCGTATTAATTATTTTTCTGTATGATTTGTGGTTATGATGAAAAGATGTTCATTAAACCCATTTCTTTCCATGGTTTATGCTATAATGAATGTTTTATGAAACAAGACCCCTTTTCCCAGCTTTTGATCAATGAATGTTTTATAATCTAATGGCACACAGATGTATGAATTATGTGATGGGTCTGACTTATATCTCCCTCCAATTCATTGGGTAAATATGGATAATGCATGAGTAAATATGTTATATGTGAACCTAATAACATGTTAATAATTTTATGTGTAAATATGATTACATATTTACAATGTTATTTGTGAACCTAATAAATATTCACAATGTTTTGAGTGAACTTGATTACATGTTCATAGTATTATGTGTCGACCTAGTTTTTGTGTCCATAATATTATGAATGGACCTGATTTCATGTCTATAAGGTTATGTGAGAGACTAATTTCATTTCCTTAACTTAATAACTAAACCTCTTTCTATTTATACATTTTCACAATGTTATAATCTTATTTGTATGCCATAAATCTATGTCTTTTTCAAATGTTATTTTATCATGGATCATGTTCTCTGATTAAAATATGATTCATGTCTTATGAAAATCTAATATTTATTCCATGACACAAGATTTTGATCTATGATATACAGAGTATGGTTTTCATATGTTATGATCTTGTTTCCACACCCTTAAACTCACATTATGTTTACTAATTTTCAATGTTTTCCCTTACTAAGCATCTGAGCTCACACTTTCTTATATTTTCTTCCTAGGTTATGAATAATGTTTCTAAATAGGGTATATTTTTTAAGAGTGAAAAGGGGTAAGATATTTATGGGAAATATTGAAAATATTTCACTAAATAAGAATATTTTGTACCTAGTATCCAAAGTCACTAAACCATTATAGTCCTTGGGTGTGTATTTTTGAAATGTAATGAATATTTTTCTATTTAGATATTAAATGTATATATGAGAAGCATGGGTCTCTATAGTTTTCATAAAAGGATAGGATTATTAAACCTTTGGACATAGGGATAAAAAAACTCTTATGATATCCCCAGGGATATGTCTATGGATATGTCTAGGGAAATGTATAAGAATAAGACCTAATATGAGTCAAATTAAATGAAATTTTCCTAGAATTTTGGTAAATTATAAATAGAGTTATTTACAAGAAATTAAATCCTTTGTGGATATTGTAAGTAGATTTTGATCTAGAATAGAGGTACCTAGGGTTAATAACTCTTAAAAGGGTGAATTTAGTTAGACTTTGGCATTACCTTGTGCATTAAAATGGGCCTTGTTGCACACCTTGTTTGAAACACAATAGGGATATTATTTGTAAATTTAAAAAATATTTACAAACCATCTTAAAGGATTTCAATAATGATCAACATTGACCTAGGTTATACCGAAGGTGTTATAAATAGAAAATAATGTGTCTTGATTTAGATATTCTATAAGTTATTTTTTATGAATATGTGGATTTACACTATGATTAGCATAACAAACACTATTATTTTTCATTTTGGTTGATGGATATAAATCAAAGTAACTATGTTAATACAGAGTGCAACAAAAATTGAAATTATTTTCTTCCTGAGTATCCAATCATTAATGGGGTTGGAATGAAAAATCTCATTGTTATACTCACAAAAAATTATCAATATATGAATAATGCTAAACATACAAACAATCAAAGTAGGGTATGACATTATGTTGAGGATTTAATGAGGAAATGTCCCCCTTCATTTATTAGTTCATCTAATACACTAGTTTTTGAGATATATATATCTCTTCCACTAAAAATGTATTTTCCATTATTCAGTGTTTGTAGAACAAAAAAATCAGTTTTTGTTTATATTTTGGAAGGAAACGTAGATAAATGATGGAATATTATCAAGAATTTGAGTCAACATGATAAAATTAAATCCATGGAATGGGATGAGTTTAAGGACATATTTTTTAATAAGAAATTTCCTCATATAATTCATATGAAATTGAAAAAGTAATTACCTAAGATAAAACAAAATGATGATGAATATATTTTAAACTATGAGAAAAATTTTATAAGCCTTGTGAAGTAAGATTATAGTATTTTCATCTAATAGGAAAGTAAGGTTAACTATTATTTATTGTCTTAAAACAATTTCTCTTAAGGGAGTTCGAGCTAAGGTACTTCGATATATATAAAGATATCATTTTTATGTCATAAATGTGTAATTGAATATTGGAGTTACCCATCAATAACATGGTTTTTATAAGAAAAAGAATGATTTAATTCAAGTTAAACTCTAAAAATGATAGATAAAAGAAGAAGATATTTCATTTCTACTTGAAACGTGGAAGGAAAAAATGAGAAAATGGTCTTAGGGGTACTACTAAACGTTTTATGTGTGGAAATAAAGGTTATATAGTGGCTGAAATAAATATTTATGGGAATAAGTTATCTAATAACTAAAATAGAGAGAAAGATCCATATAATGAACCACCCATACTTTATTTTTTCAAATATAAAGAGTTTGGCCATTATGTGAATCAATTCCCTAATCCAAGGGGCAATGATGATGATAATACACAAAAACATCTAATGGTAAAGCAAAAAATGGAAATATTTTAAAATCACAATGTATGAAGTGAATCATGATAATTAGGGAACAATTATCCTTAACTTTTTAGTGGGTAACTTCATGTTTGATTTTGTATGAAGGAGCCCTATCAAAAAATCATTTATGGTACTTTAACAAAACTTGATCTGATTATAATAATTTATCATCTCCCTCTACATGGATTATGGAATAATGAAATCACATTTTATATTCTATCATTACAAGTATGAACCCAAGATTCCGATATAAATTGTTTTATAATATAAGAGATTATTTAAGGAATAACGGGAGAATTTTCTTTTGAAAGTATATAAGTATTCCTATAATATTAACATAACTTTTATAGAAACCATAATGGGTTTATGAATTTAAGGTTGATCATAAGTTAAAATTATTAGGAATCCCTTCTAAGGATTTATCTTTGGGTTATTTATTTAGGTTAAGGATATTTTCAGATACATTTATAGTAATAAAACACTTTCGTTTTGTATAAATTTTAGTGGAAAAATTGATGAGGAATGACTTTAAATTTTATGGGAATATGATTAAAGGTATTAGTAACCCATAAAGTTTATCTTATCTTTAATTTTAAGGTAATTATATGATATTTTTAATTATTTAATATTTTATAAACTCTATTAGTATATTTTTTTAAAAAAATAACAAGAAAGCTATGTGACAACCTATTGCATCTGAAAAGGCCACGGGGCTTGAACCAATAACCAAAAGGATAAAACAGTGTAGTGCATAACACTAGTATACATGAAAGAATATTTTTTGTTGTTAAATGTAAATAGAGATATTGATAAGTAACCATAGTTTGTAAATATGTTAAGTATGATAGATAATGGTCTAGAATAATACTACAACAATTATCTATACCATAAAGGAAATAATAAAACATCATCATAAGATTTGTCGTCACACTCCCCAAACATCTAAAATAAATAATGTTATGTATATTTTAATTGATCACCTTATAAATCCATCACACTTCATCTCTATCATATAATATTTCTCTTTTTATAAGCCATCCATGATATACATTGAGTAATTTTTAAGGTTTCATGGATTAAAACATTATATTATATCTAATGTGGATCCAAGGTTTACCTCAAA
Organism: Viscum album; assembly: GCA_963277665.1. Lineage (NCBI taxonomy): Eukaryota > Viridiplantae > Streptophyta > Magnoliopsida > Santalales > Viscaceae > Viscum > Viscum album. The sequence goes on from OY728165.1 coordinate 284,226,756, forward strand.
GTTCTGGAGAATTCTTCAGCAGGATCGAGATAGGTAGCTCTGTTTTAACACTATGTAACACCCTCAGATAGATGTTTAGATAGAATGACCAATTAAAACCCTACTGGATATTCTAAGATCTTTTTCTATAGATTTAAAAGGTGGTTTGAGTCAACTCCTTACCCTTGTTGTGTTTTCATACAAAAATAGATCTTACTAGAGCATTGATATGGTTCCATATGAATCCCTTTATGGAAAAAAGTGTATAAATACAAGGTACATCATTAATTTTTCAGAAATAAAACTATTGGGACCTGATATAGTTTATGAAATGGAAGAGATAGTCATATCCATTCTACAACATGTAAGGGTAGCACAATGTCGACAGAAAATTTATGTTGATAATTATCAACATGATATAGAATTTGAGGTTAGTGAGAAGGTTTTCTATGAATTTTCCAATGGAAAAGGTAATTATATTTGGAAAAAAGGTAAAATTAAACCCTAGGTATATCTGTCCCTTTTAAATTACTGATCATATTGGGACCACAGCTTATCATTTGGTGATTCCACTAAACCTATCTCGAGTTCATGATGTGTTACACATATCTCTTCTAAGGAATTACATACAAGATCCATCACATGTATTGAACTTATAGGTCCTACCACTAAGTCATGATATTCATTATGAATAACAACCGATGGTGATTTTGGATTGCACATATAAATTTATATGAAAAAAGTCCACACACCAGGTAAAAGTTTTGCAGAAAAACAACTAGCATGAGGAAGCTATATGGAAACCTGAGGATGTAATTATATTTACATATCCTCAGTTTTTGGTACTACTGTGATGAATTTTTAGGGTGAAATTCATTTTAAGGCGTGTAGAATGTAACACCCCGAGATTTTTTGAAAGACTTTTTTAAAATAAATTTAATATTTTTGATATTGTATAATACACACAACACTATATTTAGATTTTTTTACACATAACACTTAGTTTATATTTCATTACACACAGAACTGGGTTTATCTTACATTACACGCAACACTGATTTTATCTTACGTTACACACAACACCAAGTTCAAACAAAACATGACATACTATTAAAATATTATTATTTAATATGAAATTTATCGCTTAAATGTTGGAATGGTGGGTATGAATAACATTAATAAAATTATGAAAATTTATTGTTTACACATGTATATAAAATTAATTCTTTGATGAACAATTAATTATAAATCAAAATAAACACTATATGAAAATAATGGAAATAATTATCTAAAATACTATTTTTATGCACTCAAATGTGTTTTACATCATCAAATTAAAAATATATATTTTACAGAATGATTTTAAAGAAAATTTTTTATTATATATTAAATAAAATATTTTACATTCCTCTTATTTGTTTTCCAAACAAGATATAACAATTAAGCAAATTTTAAACTTCAAACTCTATTTTCTAAAAAAACATTTTTATCACATTTTACGCACTAATTTTAAAATTAATTTTTTTAAACATTTAGAAAATTTATTTGAAAATATAATCTTAAATTTTATAATTATTATTTCAAAATTATCTTGGGGTGAAATTTTTAGATTTTTTTTAAAATAATGTTTTTTTCGATACATAATGAAAAATACAAGTTTTTATTAATAATTTTAATATCTTTTAAATAATTTAAAAACCAAAAAATTAATTTAATATGGTTTTAAATATATAATTAGTTATATTATATATATTAACAAAATTTAGTTCATTGGTAACAATTTTCATATTTAATTTTTAAATAAAATCTTTTTAATCTTTTGAACCTTTTCAATTTGGAAAATATCTTTTTCATCGCATATGTGGGATTAATTTTAGACTACAGTTTTTAACTTATTTGAATGGAATTTAAAAATATGGATTCATTATTTTAAAATATAGAAATTTATATTATCTAATAATGTTAACATAATTTTGTTCCATTGTGAATAGTAAAACTAGTTAAAATTAATTTTCATGGTTAAGGATAAAACGGGTTTACCAAGGGGTTAAATAAAAACATAAGGGCTAAAATGAACTTTAAACTTTTTCAAAACCCATTTTATATAGATATTTATATATTATAATATATAAGGTTTTATAATATACCATTTGGGAACATTTTGTAATGTCAACAAAGTGGGTACACATTTTTACTTTTAAAAATTACAAGTGTGCCACTCATCTCACTTATAAAAGGTCACCCCCGATCCTGTCCTATTTAAAATTTAAAAACCCTTTTTTCCAACACTAAAAATTAATGTATTCCATACTTACCTCCACATATCCTAGAGTCATTTTTAGATCCTAAATCCAATCTATTAAGGCTCTAGGTTAAACCCAAAAAGGTTTTCTGAATATGAGGTAAAGTTTTTTACTATGTGTTTTGGTTTTACTTCTTCCAATAACTCCAATAAATATTTTACAACTATGAAAAAATAATAAATAAAATAAAATATATAAACTAAAATTTTATTATTTTAATTTCGTAATCTATATCCATTTCTATTTCTATCGAATGGGATACCAAGTCATCATTCAAGTGTTCGGAAAACTACAGCCTCACGAAGCGATGTGAATCATTTTTCACCAACACTTTTCATGGAAGGTATTGTGAGTACATTTTATGAATATATGTGATATATATGATATAAAAATGATTATTTAATGTTAATATATTATTTACCTTTAATTCATTTAATCCGTTGAGAAAATGGAAACAGTGTTTATGCGTACATACGGCCAACCGTCTCCATGAATGATGTATTTCATTTTCTATCCCAAGTTTTTTTGGATTTATCTAAATACATATATACTTAATATATATATATATATATATATATATATATATATATATTATTTATTCAATTTTTATCATTCTATAGATGATGAAACTATGATCAAACTAAGAAGATTGAAAATACTAAACAAAAACAAGTATGAAAAATGAAAACGTTATTACCTGAAACGTGATTTTAACAAAGAATTATTAATAAAAGGGTAATAATAAAATATTATATAGTATTATACATATGTATATGGTTATATAACATATTTATAATAAACTTATATTTATTATACAATATGATTGAATGTGTACGAAGGAAAATGATGCTTTAGTTATGATATTTTTGTCTCAATTTGAATTCTTTGGGACATACGGTATGTTATTCATCTATATTAGTTTAAGAGGTGTATATAAATACACTTTTAAATATTATATCATGAAATTTTTTATATTTATTTTATTTAATGTTTACTTTTATTTTATGAAATAGAGAGGCTTATGATTCAAAAGTTCCCATAGTGGTAAGGGTTTGATATTACAGTCTCATTATTCATCAGGATTGTTAATGACATGCTTTCAATTATGAAATATTATGATCCATATCTAAATAAACTCATTAATTTTCATATAATATTTTTATATCATGAGAATACAAGTTTTACCTTCATTTTCCTATCTTTATGTACTCGTGATTCTAAAATAATGTTTTAATAGAAAACTAACTTTAATTTTATCTTTGATTGAAACCCCTTTTTCATCCATATCCATATTTTATAAAAAATGTTTAATGTTACTTTGTGAATTTTTAAATTAATTTGTACCCTTTTTTGATTTTTTTTTTTAATTTTTTATTAAAGGAATATTCATGTCATTTTAAAAATAAGGATTGTTTAGATTTTACTAAAAATGTGATAAAAATATTTATTTTACCATGTACGGAATTTCCCACCATTATGAACAATAAATTTTATAATGCTTAATTTATACATTTAAAAATATATTTTCATTGAAAATTAATTTGAAAATTTTTTATGATTTAAAAAAATTAAATTGGAAATTATATTTTTCACACAAAAAAATTCCAAGCGATTTTTTCAAATCATTTTCCAACTAAGATGACATCCTTTGATATTACTAAATATTTATTTGGTATATAATCCAATGATACCATATTTATTATTTCTCTATATGTTTTATGGTTATGATGACAAAATGTTAATGAATAATATTTATTTTCACAAGTTATAATGTAATTATATTTTAATAAAACAATAACATTTTCATGAGTTATGATATAATAAATGTTTTATGATATTATAGAACATAGATGTATGGATTATGTTATGGATATGACCTATATATCCCTCTAATGAATTTGGTAAATATGGATAACTCCTGAGTAAATATGTTATGTTTGAACCTTATTGCATGTTCACAATGTTATGTGGGAACATAATTAAACATTCACATTGTTATGTGTGAACTTAATGACATGTTCACAATGTTATATGTGAACCTAATTATATGTTCACAATATTATATGTAGACCTTTATTTCATGTCTATAGGGTTTTGTGTAGACCTGTTTTAATTTCCATAGGTTTATGATAGGGAATTTTTTCATGTCCTTAAATTAATTAGTGAACCTGTTCCTATTTATACATGATTAAAATGTTAAAAGATTATTTGTATTCCACAAATATATCTCATATTCCAAGGTTATGTTCTAATGGATCATGTTCTTTAATTCCATTATGATTCATGTCTTGTGAACTTTCAATATTTATTCCCTGACTTGAGATTTTAATCTTTGATATGAAGGGTTTGGTTTTTATATTTTATGATTATGTTCATTTATCCTTACACTCATGTTATGTTTATATATTTACCATGTTCAACATTACTAAGAATCTGATCTCACCCTCTCTTAGGTTTCCTTCTCTAGTTATGAAGAAATGTTTCAAGTAGGGTATGTTTTTGGAGAGTACAAAAATAAATGATCTTTGTGGGATATGTTTAATATATTTCACTAGATAATAAGATTACATACCTAGTATCCAAGGGCACTAAACTGTTATGGTCCTTGTGTGTGTATTTTTGAAATGTAATGGATATTTTTCTATTAAGATGTGATATCTATGTATGTGAAGTTTGGGAATCTACAAAAATAATTATTAAAAATCATTGGTCCATTTTATTCCAACCTCAATTTTATCGTATTTGGATCTATGACAATTTTATGACACTATATTTGAGAAATAAATATACTAGACAATAATGTTTCAAGTATTTATATGTTTTCAACCCACCTCACTTATAAAAGTGGCACCCCTCTCTTCTATTATCCACAGTCATTTGTCTACTTAGTTTTACTAATACCATTTAAAATATATTCCCATGTTTTTTCTCATCCTAGATGTCCTGGTCCCAACAAAATACCCATTCATGAAGGATTAAGGTGTAAGCCAAACCTGGTTACTAAAAGAAGAGGTATATGTTCATACTGTTCTTTTTCAAGTTTGTTTCATTTTACTGCTCCTAAAAATATTCAATAACCATATTATAATAATAAATATTTTATATTAAAAATATAATTATGTTTTTATATTTATTTTATATCCATTTTATGTCTCCTTTCCATCATATGGAAAATGAAAATATCACTTTTTTGTGCGTACAGTCTACCATCTCAACATAGCGGTGTAATTCATTTTTTATCACCAATTTAATTATATTCTTATAAAGATAAAACTAATGAATATATATGGTATTTACGACCTATTTATTATTTTATAAATATAATATACCATCTCCAATCTTACCCTTCCATCCCATAGAAAATAAAAATGTTGATAGTGTGTATATGTGGACTATCACCTCTATAAAGTAATGTGATTCATGTTTATATTGAAACTATTCATAATTTTTTTTTAAATTATATATAATGAATAAAACTTATATTCACTAAATTATTTTAATATGTATATCATGGAATAATTTAAATAATCTATTAAACATGGAAAATATATTGAATTAATTTTGGAGAAATTCTCTAAGAAAAATTAAGTGGTCGGCATAAGTAAGAACTATTAAATGAATGGATATAAAATTAATATAAAATGATATTTAAAATATAATGTATATATAAAAGTTATTAGTAAAGAATTTAATAAATTTAAATTCGTTATATATGAGGATCAAATATATATGACTATGCGAAGCACAAAGGTTTATGGATTTCTATTACGATCTCATTTTATTTTGGGATTATTTATGTTAAAACATCATTGAGAAAATTATATGATCCTAATATATTAAATCCAATATATTTTATTCTAATGTTTATATGTTTTTTTTACATGTTTATTTTCCATTTATTCTCTTTTTTCATCAAGAATCAACAAGTGAGTTACTTATAATGGGATTTCTTCTAAAAATTCGAATTTTAATGTCTTCAATCCAACTCTTTTCCTTCCATATATAGGTTGTTTTAAATGTTTCATAACTATTATTATTTATAATACTATTTTGATTTGATGTTTTTTTAAACAATATTTTACTTTAAAATTTTTTACAATGAATCTTGTTACCATTTTCTGAATGAGATAATTTTGGAATCCTTACCAATAGTCTGAAAGGAATCATTATTTTAACATTTACAGCACAAAAATAATTTCCCATTGTCATAAATGTTATTTACATTTATGTTTAATTTAAAACTTTCCTCAATTATTTGAAAATAAAATATATTCTTAAATATTCTAGAAATTTGTATTTAAAATTTTTTAAAAGAAAATTTTCTTATTTTAGTAATGGAATTAAAATTATTTTGAAATTTATTTATAACTTTTCTCTTATACAATTCTATAATAGAGTTATTTTTAATGTTTTTCTTCCATTTTGTCTTCTATTTTTGAAATTATTGGTTTCACTGTATAAACCTTCATTTTTTATGAATGACTATTTATCTTTCATGTTTTAATGATTTATGGTTGTGTGGTCATTAAATTTTTCAATATCACCTTCTATATCACTCTTCATCATTTCATTAGAAATTATTATCTCCACCGTCCCCATATTTTTAGTATAATTAATTTATATAGAATAATTTTCACTGATTTGATATGGTCTCCACCATGTACCATTTCTATATATGGTATCAATAGAAGGAATTTTATTATGAAATTTAATTCATTAGATAAGAATTATTTCATAATATTGATTTAGGATGGATAATTGTTGATTTATAAGTAACTTTGAGAATGAATTATATTGATCATTCAATATATGAGGAATTTAGTGGATGTGGCAGTGATGTGTGTGTCCATATTATATATATCCCTTATATGCATTGATGGGTCTCATGAGACAAAATTACATGAATTACATATTAGATGGGTATTTATTTTACACAAACCCATTTATTTAAAATTCTTTGATGGTGGAGCTCTTGGATATATTCATGATATCTTTTCCAAAGCCATGATGGTAATATCATGAATTTCTATATTTAATCATTTTATTTATTGAGAATCTAGTTTTCATTATCAATGTGATCTCTATATTGATATTGTACATGGATGTACTTTGAACCTAGGTTGATGACTGAATAATATGTGTGTTGATTATACACTCTACCATGATGATTATTCATTTTTTATTTATAATAGATTTTGTTGTACGTAACCCTTTATAAGCATCTAATCTCACCCATTATTTGTTTTTCTTTTCCCTTTGATATGAATAAGGATATTTTGGAAGATTTCATGGATGTTACAATGTTTCTAGTACTATGTTTTATATTTCCAATGTAATATGGGAATCATGTATGTATATATATATTAGACTACTAAATTGGTCAATCCTGCATGGTGTGACCCCTTGTATCTTGTACTAATGTGGTAAAGTAATCATCAAATATATGTTATTAAGGCCAGGGTTGTTACATGCTTAGCGGATAATGTTTTTTAATTTAGAAAGTACACCAGTAATAATAAATCGAATTATATTTACCAGTTAAAATGTATATTTAGATGATAATATATTCTATCATTTTTATATAAATATTTATATTTTTCTTTTTTCAGTACATATAACATACATCTATGTATCCAATATGAAAAACTTATTCATTTTTTAATATCAATATTATATGAAATAAATTATTATTAAAAATAAAAATGATTTTAATTAAATATTTGTATTTAATAATTATAAAAATATTCATTTTATATTAACGAAATAACAAAATAATCAAAGTGAAATAGTATAAAATAATTTTTTTCAAATCAGTAAGCAGCGTCAATACAAAGTATATGACTCTTATTTATAAATAAATTATTAAAATATAATAATTATTTAAAATGTGTTTATATTTATAAATGTATATTGGTAATAAAATTTTGATTCCTAGTAACCATTTTACTACTTTTCTCTATGTCTGAGAAAGACCAACTTAATATATTTAAATTCTTAAATCCAATCAATTTGTCATGAGATAAAAGAGTATTATTCAACTAAAAATAAACGTATTTCACTTCTTTTTTCCCTACATTATGCTATATGGTGAAATATTCAAGTTGAAATGTATATATTTCAAAACAAATCTTTGATGTTGGTTTTGATATGAGTTATATGAGACCATTTATAAACATTCCTAGAATTTATGTGGAAACAAGCTCTAAAAGAGTTTGATAAATATTTTTTTTACAGATTTTAGCTTCAAATATACCATTAATCATTCAATCTATATACATGAATTTTTTTTATATTTATAGTGGTTATAAACCTTATTTAATCATTATAGGTGGGGATACTATTTTTTATTAGACATAATACATCAAGTTTCAAATTACATAAGATAACATAGGATAAAATTTCATAGATATTCTACCTAAGAACTTTGTGTCATTTTCACTACTTCCATCTTATGCAGTCTAAAACATAATTTCTTCACACCAATAACTAATATTCTCCTACTTGAACTGATTTAATGAGAAGTTTTATCAATTTAATTAAATTAATAATTCTAATACTACAGTGATATAAAACTTCTTAGAATATTTAAAGTTATAAATATGGAAAACAATATTGATCCCATTATTTCAGTGTTTGAATCATTGAATATTCTAGGAATCCTTATAATAAATTTTATATATCTCATATTAAAACTCTTTTTTATAAAAATGTACTTAAAATATATTGATCTGAATTTAATATTATAACTTCACAACATAACAAACATACATTGGAAAATAGTTAACTATATCTTTTTTTGACTAAAAACCTTTCTTTTATGTCATGACTAAGTGATTGAATCAATGAATTCACATATATATTAATTCATTCTTCCTCATCTAAGATAAAAAATTAAAATGGTTACTATGAAGTGAAATTTGATAACCAATATATATTTATACCTAAAAACATTTTTAGTACATTTTACATTTTCAGAGTCCTTTTACAAATAAAGGATTCATATTCTATTTTTTAAGAATTGTATTATTCTAGAAAAATTATTTCTATTATTATTTTTGTATTAGCCTATTTTATTAACATAACTTTAATATTTTCCCTTTTTATGAAAAAATAAAATAATTACTATTAATGAACATTTATTTCTCTTAACCTAAAGGTATAAATTATTTTATGAAACCATTGTACTATTTAAATTTTTAAATGAAGGACATAGATATTCATGTATATACCATCGGATAACAAGATAATAATTCATAAGATAGGTGTCTCCTAAATAGACGGGCATAGTAAATCTACCTTCTAGGGTTTTTTAATTCTTCCACAACATGGATCTTATCCTCTTGGATTCTTCAGTGGGAGTTTGGGGTTGATTCTATCTTCATCCCATTACTATCAGATAGCGTGGAAGTTTTGTGTACAAATCATCTTTGAAGACATCCCCCACTTCTATTTCTTTGAATAATAAAGAGTCAGAGTCATTAGGATTTTCATTTTCTGAGAGTCTATCCTAGATTCCCTTATCCCTATATATGGCTCTAATATAGGCTCTACTAATGTATATTAATGCTCATTTAATGGTTTTTTTATCATTAAATCGACTTTGGTCTGAACCTCATGTGGTGGTTTCTTAATAGGTGGTGAATGTTTTATTCAATTCCCATGATCTGGTGTCTTGGATTCCATTAGTAAGAAATTCATAGTGGTCAGGTGGTGATATTAAACTTATGGTCATTGGTTGAGGGTCATGAAATTTATGACTCAATGATCCTAAAGTATGATGGCTCGGGTTCATGTAGTTTATGGTTTTTCGGAAAGGGATGTTGGTGGTCTTCTAATAAGTGGTGGAATATAGGTTGGGTTGAAGTTATTCTCAGGGGTTGTTGCTCTGATTAGGTTTCCTCTAGCTAGTCCATTATATTCAGTGGTCGTAGAATCCTTTCTATTTTTCTGACCAATGTTCCTTAATTTTTTGGACTGGCTGTTTGATGGGCTGCATATATCATTAAGATTACTATTTTTTTATTGCATTTGTAATTTGGTTCTTCTCCCCGAAGGTGTTGTAGGGTGTACATCCTTTAAAGATGGATGGGTGTGAGGCACCCATCATTAATCCATTAGTTTTCATTTTTTGGTGGATGGATGGATAGCATGTCCTTGATATTTTCATGTTGATTTTAGTCTAATTTTGTAGCTCATTAGGTTGACACTACTGCAAGTGTCTCACATGAAACATCGGGAAAGAGGCTATAAAGATATATGGGTTTGATTTAACCCATCATACATCCCTCTTCCCACAAGTCAGTGTGGTATAGAGGAGTTCAATGACATGTTTTTTTAACCATCATAGTGCAATTCTTGGCAGAGGGAGTTGAGTTATCTTAGATAGGATTCATTGTTGCATTGTCCGATAGGGGTGGTGACCAGACATTTGACTACTACTTTTCATGATGTATTTTTCCAATTCTTAATTTTGGTACTATGTTAGGGACTTTGGTTCATGTTTATTTTAGGATGTTTTCAGACTGAGTCATGTAATGGGTTCCCTATTTTCCCAGTTTCAAAAGGGTTTTTCTCTTTTCTTATGTTCAATAAACAGGTCTTGACCCTCATCCTTTAAAAATTTATATAGCATAATATTCACCATAGTGTATGTATTTGTATTTATATATATTAGTAAGGTATATATTATGATTGTGTTATCTCATTTATTTTTAATTTTTGTAATTGAAATTTAATTGAAATGAAATAAATTCTTGTATTATAATGAGTTTATAAAAGTTTTATATGATATTTTTAAAGTTTTATGTTATGTTTTCATCAAATTATGACTTCAAAAATAAATCCTAGTTTTTTATAATACTTATTTATTCTGAAATATATTGAAATATAATTATTCTAATTATAAAGTACAAATAGTTTTATATTTTTTTAATACATATCACTTCACAATAATTTCAGTTTCTTAATTTTTTATCACCACAAATCTATTATATTGTGAATTATACAATTATATGATGAATAAAACATTGGATTGGATGAATTATTAAATGATTTATGGTTATAGTTTTTTTATTCAATGAATTTATTGATGTTTTTTTGAGTTTATTCTGAGTGATTGAGATGTTTTTGACATGGTTTGAAGTTCTTCTATTCCTAGTTTATATTAAACATAAAATCTGATGTATAATACATTTAGTTGAACATAATAAGACTTTTTTTTAGTGTATATGACTTTCAACATAATACTTTAGTGTCCCATCATATGAATTTTCTTATGAGTGTATGAATTTTTACGGATTTCGTGTAAGAATTTATGCCACATATGACTTTGCAGTGTATATGAATTGACACATATTGGACTTTGGAGACTCTTGCGTATAAATTTTAAGGTAGGTAATATTATTATGTACTCATTAATAACTTTTAATTATACTATGTATGACATAAATTTTTATGAATTTGACCAGAGTATGATGGACAGTTTTTTTTGTATGACTTCTGCATAATAATATTTTTGTATGAGTTGTAAAGTCTTTATAAATTCCTATAATTTCATATTATTAAGTTTTCTAAATAACTAAAAATTGGTGATTTAATATATTTTCTAAAATTGTAAAGACATTAAATTTAAAGTGTGATTCAAGCATTATGAAAAACTAATGACCCTCATTCCATGAATAACATGATAAAACATGAGATATACCAAATAATAAGAACTTAAAAAGAAAGAGAGTTTATTTTCATGAATAATGTACATGTTTACTATGTCAATTATTTATTGATCTTAATCAAATAAGTTACTTACAAACATTGTAGTTATTCATATTTAGTTTTTTTTTATAGTATAAATAATATTGAAGTTGAGTTTTTAAAATAATTTTGCTCATGCAAGTATAAGTTTACATGGTACTATTTCATGCCAAAATTAATATAATTAATATAAATTACTATAGAGATAGAATAATTTGTAGAATTTTGAAGATGTTTATTTGAAAAACGATGAGAAATAGAATATTTTTCGAACATTTTATATGATAATACAACCCATGTTATATATTTGGTGATAAATCCATAATTAAAATTTAGGGAACCAAAAATGAAAAATTAATAATTTTATATTTCTCAAGAATATTATAAGTTATTATCAATATCACATTTTTGTATTTTGAAAATAAACGGATAAATTTAATGCTCTGGTTTAAAGAAAATTATAAATATCAAGGGTGTTGAAAATTTGAGAGAGATAGATGAATAAAATAACAATATCACTATTTTAAAGAGTAATGAAAGTATATGAGACTGAGTGTGAGAGAATAAGAATAAGAATTTCTTGAAGCTGAGTTTTCATAAACTGTGTAAAAATCTATATACCCCATATCCCAGACTTGATAAGAAGAAGGAAAAAGTGAAGGGCCTATATCTGAGTTCGTTTTCATTAAGAAAACTATTTTCGTAATCTTATAGTGGTGATTATGAGAAAAAAAAGATAATGCAGTTTGATAAAGGGTTTTGTATACCGCAAGGTAATAAGATTTTTATCTTCAGTGATCACTCACAAATTAGATTCTAAATTAGTTGTTAATGAATTGAATTAGTTATATTCTATGAATAATATTGACTTAAATTAATAATGACTATAAATTATTTATTCCTAAAGAAATATACATCTAGAAGAAGATATTTTACATATAGTGTTGTTTTTGTTTCATTGCAACTAGTTAGAGTCGGTATAAAAACTGGGACCAGTGTGACTTTGAGAACTATAGGTTTATGATTATACTTCCTATACATTATAATTTAATGATAAATTTAGAGTTTAAAATATATATAATATAATAAGAATCGGTTTTATCAAGGAGTGAGCTCTCACGCTAAGGCTACACCTTGTAAAAATTTGTGGGTGTCCTACTCTTCCTTATTTTATTTCTAAATCATATCTAAACTATTCATACCCCCTCTTAGTGTAGCCATACGGTCCAAAAGAACGAACAATTGGTATCAGGGTATCAAGTTTACACTACTAAATTCTCTCATGATGTATAAATATGGTTAATATTAATTTTTTAAATAGTATAGTATTGCACACATCTTACGTAATGAATTTCTATGGATATAAAAATAGAATGTTGTAATATTTTTTCCTCGAGTAATAAAATTCTTGATGCATCTACAGTGGGTTTTACACCAACTAAAAGGGGTGATAAAATTACATTTTTTGAAAAAATAAACCTACATGAAGATGGAAATTTTCAGAATTTAATATTGATATCACTTACCGATGTGATGGGATCATAGAGTGATAAAGTAGTTTTGGAAAAACATAAAAGTAGTTATGAATTAAACTTAAAAATAAATTAAGTTAACCTAAAAAATTTTATAAGAATCCTATAAATTTAGAGGATAAATATTAGAGACATAAATAAGGTTAAATAGAAAAACATTTATGATTACTTCACTAGGTTCATTGAAATTGTGGCCAATATTATATCCATTGGTGGAAAAACTAGATTATTCCATTATAGTAAAGAAACTCATGAGTAACATCCCTCACATATTTTAATTTCACATTTATTATACAGTAGATAGATATTATCTCTCATTATATGAGCTTCAAAACATTATTATTGTATATATATTGTTTAAGATGCCAATATTCAAAAAATGGTGAAAGATAAGACGGATTTTAAATCCATGAAGAAGAATATGCTGAATGTATAAGGTCCAAAAAAAATATGGTGAGTCTGATGATGATTATGATGATCATATAGGTAATAATAGCTTGAGAATTATGTTTCCCATATAAAGAAACATGAGAATAGAAAAGGGAAAATATAATGGGAAATATCCCTTGATATTTTTAAAATGTAGAGACATTGGAAAATTTTAATTCAATGGTATAAAGAAAAACTATGAGTTTAAGGCTGATAAATAAGATGGAAAACATAAAATAAAATTTGGGCAAAGGAATACAAATCAGTGAACAATATAAGTGTTAACAAAAATATATTTTCAAGAAGAAAGGGGAGAATATTAATGATCAAATAATAAGGGGGAGACTCTTCCTCTATAATCTAATCTAAAGATAAATCACATAAAAGGTTACAAATATTATTGATTGTCTGTAATTACCATAGACCTCCTCTTGTAGTAATGTGGAACGTGGTAAATTGGATTATATGGAGTATAATATCAGATCATAGTTAAAACCATATCTTGATAAAAATACAAAGATCAATTTGGAGATTAATATTTTAAAGGGATATGATGTACAAAATGTTTAAATGATTTAAGAAACTCTAAAATGGTAAACATAGCTTATTTAATAACATAAAAAATCACATTAAAGAGTAATGATTTGGAAAAGATAAATAAATATCATAAATAATGGCATATAATAAAAGAATAAGAACTAAATAAGCTTGAATCAAAAAATTATAGCTAAAAGGAGTAAAGAAATATTTAGGACATCAAAAAATCTACTGAAGTTGAAGTTTAATCGTCTATATCATTTGATAATATTAGAGAAAAAAATCATTTTAAAACCTTACATAAAAATTTAAAATTATTAAATTTATTTTATCTAACAATTTTGGTGATTATCTATAGTCAAGAAAAGTTAGATCTAGAAAAGATGATGAAAAACACTCTTCCACAGTTATGGAAGATAAAATATTTCAAGGAAGGCCAACATACTTAAATGAAAATCATGATCATGGTAGATATGAATAAAAATGAAAGAAATATATAATTCATATTTATTAAAAGATGTTTTGTTATAATATAATATTCAAATTCAGTGCATTTTTTTATTGATTAAGGATTTTTTGCCACAAATCCTACGCATGTTGTAACAACATGTCTATATATGGAAGAAGGTATGAATCAATATGGATAATCCATATTATTAAAAAAAATGTCTCTCTAATGTAGAAGGCTATGAATGAAACTACCTCAAGTCTATCTACCAAAATATGTTTGAATGTTTGAAGGTATTTTTTGGTATACGTAAGAAATTGGGAATTTTCAAAGGAAGTGTATAAACAAACACCCTAATAGACTCTCTTATAAATAAAAGGAAAAATAAGTTAAAAATAAAAATTAATATGGGAAGAAATTTATTGTGGAAATATTATTGAAGTACCATAAGAAATGAAGATCACAAATAAATGATAATGGGTATTCTTCATATATGATAAGTGACACATAAATAATGAAAAGAATGGTATAATCTGAAGGGGAAATGTTATATTCATAAATTATAGTTCATTTTAAATCTATTGAGTTGTAACTATTTAAATTGAGTCTAAATGACTCAAATTTAAAAAGGTTTTGTTAGTGTAAGTGTTGAAATGAAATTTAACGATTGTGAGTCAATATTGTAATGAAGGAAATGAAGTGGGGTTGAAAAATAACTCACATATCATCAAAGTTTATGAACATAGATGGATCATAACAAGATGAGAAATAATAATTGGAAATGTATTTCATTTTAGTGATTCAACCAACTTATGATACATGACTTCTATGGATGAGAATGACCTATGGCATAGGATTTTTATCTACCTCGGACAATAAAACATGAGAAAGTTTTACATGCATCAAATAGTGTGGTATCTTTATAAACATAGAAGGTAATGATAAGTTGTTTTTAATACATCCAAAAATTATAAGATATTTAAAGGGAAGCACAAAAAAGGTGGATATTCAATTGACCAGACTATTAGGACTCATATATTAATATGTGTGTAGTCCAATGATAAATAATTCAACCAAGGGTGATCTCTATTTTATCACATTCATTTAATAATTCACATGTTTTACCAATGTACTTTTTATGAATCATAAGTCATATCCCATTTCGATTATAAAAATATTTGGAAGAGAAGTTAAGAAAGGGCTTGGTGTATATGTAAATATGATGAGGTTTTATGATAGAAAGGAATACATATCTAATTCATTCAGTAATTACTTATAAAAACATGGTATATGGAATCAATACTTTACACCCTACACAACTCAACCAAATATTTTTTGTTGAGAGTTAAAATAAAAGCAGTATAGAAATCGAAATAACTGTTCTAGATGAAAATATGATTTCATGTCTTTTTAGGGAAGTTGTGTGCACTATTTTGAATATTTATAATAGGTTCATACTAATACCTGAGACACGTAGTAATCTATTTAGAAGTAGTGGTTACATAAAGGTATAGAACAAAAATATTAGAATGTTTGAAAAAAATATATGAGAGGACTTTTATTGGCTATTTTTATACCATGAATGGGTACAAATGATATAGAAAAATTCATCTCAAGATGGTATAATTTTTGGATATCAAAATCATTTAAAAACATCACAGAATATATTTATTCATAGAGGCTGAATATAAAGCTACTAGATAGGTAAAAATGAATATTTTTAAAAAATAAATTATAGAACATTATAGAAATAAGGTGGTTGTGATTGATGCTAACTTATATGTGACCAATGATAAAGACGATGTCGAAAATCTAGAATAGGGAAATCAAAGGATGAAAAATCATGTTTATTCTCATAATATTACAGGATAAAAAGGTGAAACTATCCAAAACATAAGAAGTTTAATCCTTGATAGAACACCAATGATAATTTCTTAATTTGAACCTTATTCTATTTTTCAGGACATTTAGAATTAAGAGTAGATAACTATAATGAATAAGGAACTTGATTAAATTGAGAATAACTACACTTGGGAGTTGTTTCGAAGACCTAAAAGTAAAAAGATAATTGGAACTAGTTGGGTTTCCAATAAAATAAAATTATAAAGGTTATTTCATAAGGAACACAGAAAGGCGAGTCTACTAGGTAAATTTTTATATGGAAGGAGTTAAATTTGATGAAAACTTTACAAAAATGTGAGGAATGGATATCAACATCATTTTCCTGGTAGTGAAATCTCACAAAAACAATAGAAATTGTAAAATGAATGTGAAATATACCTTCCTAAATATAGATCCTGAAAAATTTTCTTTAATTAAATAGACTAAGGGATTTATTCATGGAAAATATGGGAGAATGGTATACAGATTTTGGGATTAATTATATAGATTAAAACAATCCCTCAGATCCTATTATTCTAAGTTGTATAGTTCTTTTAGAAGCATGAATTTTTTAAAATACAATGTTGATAGAAAACTATATATGAAGGAGTTGTGTATAGGTACACTAATTTTCATAGTATATGAGGATGTCATAATTTTTCTGGGTGAAAAAGATAATATTTGTAAATTGTTTTATAAGGAAATGAAGGAAATTTTGAGATGCCTATACCAAGAGATATGTCATATTTTCTAGGATATAAAATCATTAATGTTTTTTATTATATTTTCTATACCAAGAAAAAATACTCTAGGGAATTTTAGAGGATGTTTAGAATGGAATAATGTAAAGTTATTTTTACTCCCATATCTATTATCAACAAATTGATCAATGATGAGGTTGGAACTGGTTTGAATCGAATGGATTATAGAAAAATTATTGGAATACTTCTCTACATGATAACTTCCAAACCTAATATTTTTCTATTGTAAAATTAGGTGATCACTTTCAAATATATCCAAAGGAATATTATATGTTGTAAACTAAGAGGATTATAAGATATATAAAAAATAAACTAGGATCCGGCCTTCTACACAAAAATGATTTTAATTTTATGTTGTATGCGTTTTATTTATGTTGATTTGAGTAAATATTAAATAGAGAGTAATTCTAACTTAGGTTGATAATTATTTATTCGTGAATGTTTCCTAGTATGGTCTATAAAGAATAATGTTTTTATAAATGAACATAGTTGGAGATAAGTACCTTGTAGTCACCCATGTAACATCCCATTACTTTTTTAAGGTATTCCTAAATCCTTATTTATATTGAGCATTGGATGGGTTTTATTTGGAGTTGTTTCGGGTAATTTTTTGAAAATTATAGAGGTTTATATACTAGAGCACGATCTACACTCAGAATTTCAACAGTTTTACGAATGGTGCACTACTTCCATGTTTTAGATGGTGGGATCTGCATAGTATATGCATTGTTTGAACTAACCCTGTGCAGTTTCCCAGGAAACCATGTGGATGGGTTTGTTTAGATTTGATTTTTTTATTAAAATATCCCAATCCCCCCTTTTTGGTCTCGAATAGACCTCCTTTGACCCTAATCCATTTCACCCTACCTCATACCTCCCAAGAAGGATTCTTGGCCCCTCAAACTACTTCCATAAGCTATCCAAGACTAGGAGAACATTAGTCGATCTCCTTCCGGTTAGTTTCCTCATGTTGTTCTCTTCCTCTCATGATCTCTCTCTTTATACTTAAGGTTCCATGGATTTTTATTTTTATTTGTGTATCTAATAACTTTTTTTTGATCTTAAACCTATGTTTGATTTATATTTGTGTGATCTTCTTTCTTCATGCAGAAATCTTGATTTGGGTTTAGCGTTTCGAGATCCTTTGTTTTCGGTATGTGGTTCTATTACAATGCCAAATTTTTATTGAACCTAAATTATTTGTTTAAATTTAAATTTTTTTTAATTTAAATAAAAATATTATGATTTAAATTGAATAGATTTCAACCCTTTTATTTGAAAACCCCAATTCCACTGAATTGGGGTTTTTGAAGAAAAAATGGGATTTTGGATTGGAATTTGAATTTGGGGGGATTTAAATTGTTTAATTTAAATTTTGGTTTTTATGGGAATTAAATCATTTAAAATATTGATTTTAATTGAAGAAAAATCTATCTGATGGAAAGTTTGTGAACAAACTTGAATCATGTGAATTTGAGGGTTGTGATAGTAAGGATAGAATTATTGAATTTGAATGTGAAAATGTATTGTGGAATTGCATGATTTGGTTTCAAATCCATGTTTTGTGAAAAATGTCTTTAAATGTTTTGATGGAAACCTTTGGGTATCATCTTAGTGAAAATGAGGTTTTTTATTAAAAACTCATTATGGTTTTTAAGATAAAATTGGCATATTTGAAGTGGAAAATGGGATGAATTGCATTTTTTTTATAAAATGAATTTCCCATCATCGATTTTTACTTGATAACATGAAATCCTAAGGTAGTTAGTGAGTTATTTTGGGTGGCACTTTATGATTATACGATGTTATAAAACATCATATCATCACATCCCATTCCTTAGGCGTTGGTGATGAGATCCCTTTACCTTAGTCCTAAAGGGGTGTATGTACATACTTTGTCATATTCATAGTGTTGGATTCCTATAGCCTATAACTATCATACCTATTTGAATCATGACCATGTTGGTTGATTGTTTGAATTTTTGAATGAGTATATATTCCATTTTTATAAACTGTTTTATATGCCTTGAGAATTTAGATAAACTATTTATATAATGTTTTAATTTAATCTATTTTTGAGAATTTCTGTGTATGAAAAGTATCCTTTGATTAAAGGAAAATCTAACTTTTGAAATTTTTTACATCAATTGAAATTTAGATAATAAGTTTCTAAAGGTATTTCCTTCTTTAAAACTATAGAGAATTATTTGATTAAATATGATCTGTTAATGCCAAACCTGTTTGTTTTAAAATTGAAATCACTTTTTCATTAAATTTATATTGTCATTTGTTATGGAATCTTTGGGTGAAATCCTATTGGTCTTTGGCACACAACCTAATTTTACCTTTTATTATATTCATATTATTCCCTTCCAAGTTCGAGTAAAGGAAAAGGATAATTTATAGGTGGATCCTACTTCTGAACTTTGGTCTTGGTGAGTTTTTTCCTTTGGGACTTTGGGGTGTTTTTTTCCTTTTAGTACTTTGGTTATAGTACTTTGGTGGTTGTTCCTATTTAAATTTTGGTATGTTACTCCCAGTGGAGTTTTCCTTCGATTTGTATACTCTCTTATTTTTATTTATTTCTGTATTTTTAGTTGCAAAATCGTTCCCACTTTTAGTTCTTATGGTGTCAGGTTCTATTTTCTGACCCGTGGGGATTGGTAATGCCCTTCAGGCTATGTCAAGAGTTAATTAGTTATCGGGTTACAAGGGTACCTAGTTTGGTTTGTGAAAAATTGATATCAGATATCCATGTTGATCTTTTGTCTTAGAGTCAGTATGCATCTTTAAATCTTTTTGGGACATAGGAGGTGTTTTGATTGATTTTTTGGATAGATCTTACCACAATGAACCTTAATTCCCCATTGGTGGAAAGGGAAATATGTCTGGTGGTTTAGTTCTAGTATTTTTCTTATTCTTGTTTGGATAACTTGAAATCCAAATATTGTGCATCCTATCTGTTGGGGTTAATTTTCCTTGTTTCTCAGTTTGGCCTTGCCTAATGTCTTCCTTGTTGTATACTAATGTTTTGTAGCATCAGGCCTCCGAGAAGATATGAGAATTAGACCCAGGATGAAGCTTCTATTGAACCACATTGAGAGAATCATGTTGTGGATCTGAATCTGATTGAGGTGATAGTGCACACTGTCCAAGCTTTGAGATAGGCACCACCTCAAGTTCCCATTAAGGCTTCCATTGTAGAACCTTATAGGTACATTCTAAATAATAGTTCTCAAGATTTCTTTCTCCAGAAACTACCACTGTTTAAGGGCTCAAATGACCCTCAAGAGGTTGGGGAGTGGCTGAGAAGTTTGAAATTATAATTTGAGTTTTTAGACACACCTGAAGAGATAAAGGGATAGTGTTACACATTCATGTTGGAAAGACTAAGTAGAAGATGGTAGGACACTATGGTGACGTCGATGAAACATGAGGTATTAGAGTGGAAAGACTTCAATGTTATCTTCACCGACTATTTCTACCCAGATTCGATGTTTTTGTCCAAGTATATGTAGTTTTTGATACTTCAGTAGGCTGATAGGTCTATGGTGGAGTATGCAAACCGTTTTTCTGATCTTGTGCACTTCACACCTGAGATTTTATCGAATGAGAGGATGATGTATTGAAGGATCAAGTTGGGACGTCATTAGGATATTTGTTCTTAGCTTTTCTTAATGAAGTTTCATATTTATGTTGATGTGCGGGATAGAGAACTAATGGTAGAGATAGATCTGGCTAGCAAGTCATGGTTTTTGGGAGTTTGTTTTTCTCCTAGTTCAAGTGTGAGTTCCTTCAAGGAAAAAAGGAAGCGTGATGATTCTCATTGCAGTTCACGACATAAGGGTTTTTATAAAACTCCTACATTACCAGGTAGAGGTCCTTTGGTTTGTTTCCAGTGTGGAAAGATAGAGCATTATAAGAAGGTTTTAACTGAGGAACCCAAGAATTGTGGCTCCTTTGGGAATTTAGTTCACCTTTATAGGTTATGCCATATTTATTCCACTTCGAACAATGGGACAGGATCATCAGCTGCTTCTAAAACTACAGGAAAATCAAATGCTTCATGTGAAAAAGGTTTCTAGCCACAGGAATCTAGAACAAAGATTATTCATGTAGTGGAAGAGTCTCTAGAGGAAGCAGAAATGGGTCCAGTGACAGTGAGAGGTAACATCACTATAGCTTTGTCATTAGTGACTATTTTATTAGATACCAATGAATCTCATTCATTTATTTAAACTCATTTTGTTATAATTCTTAACCATCCTATGGTTATTTTTTCTTTTTCAGTGGATGTTACTACAACACTTGATACAAAGAGAGAGAAGGTTCTTTATAGTCCATCTTTTATTTTCTCTATATAAGAGTTTAAGTTAGCTTGGACCTTTTTGGTTATCGATATGAAATCTATTAACATAAACTTTGGGATGGATTGGATCATTTCCAATAAATATCGGATTGATTTCTATCTTCTATGGGTCTCCTTGACAACACTCTATGGTGTGTCTCTCATGTTTCAAGGAGAATAGGACGTGTGGCCGAGTAAGGCTAGACCATCGTATCAGATGTTGGGGAAAGTAATATCAGTCATTGCCTTTGACTTGGAGTAGAAATATTTGAGTGGGGTATCCCTCTATTTGTCATTGAGTTTCACGATGTGTTTACTTCTAACTTCTCTAGTTTTCCACCAGTAATAGAGGTTAAGTTTTCCATTGACTTGATTCCTATAACTCAACTAATTTTTATTCCCTCTTATTGCATGGAACTGGCTAAATTTAAAGAGTTGAATTTATGGTTGGATGATATTTTTGAGAAAAGTTTTATATCCCTGAGCGTGTCACCTTGGGAGGATCCAGTTCTCTTTTACAAGAAGGATGATGGTTCACTCCTCGTTTGTGTTTATTACCTAAAGATCAATTGAGTAACAGTAAAGAACAAGTATTTGTTTCTGTGAATTGATTATTTGTTTGATCTGTTGAATGGGGAGAAGTGGTTCTCAAAGATTGATCTTTGGTCGGGTTACCATCATTTGAGAATAAATGAATATGATATTCCTAGGATCACCTTTTAGAGCAGGTATGGACATTACGAGTACCATTTCATGTCCTTTGGTCTATCTAATTCTCTGGTAGTTTTCATGGATTTAATGAATAGTATTTTCCATGTGTATCATGATACATTTGTGGTATTATTTTTGGATGATATCTTTGTGCACTCTAAATCCAAGGAGGATCATGTGCATCATCTGAGAATAGTTCTATGTTTACTGAGAAATCACCAACTCTATGACAAGATTTCGAAGTGAGAATTCTGGATTCGGGAAGTGAAGTTGATAGGATATGTGGTGTTGGAACATAAGATACCGGTTGATCCTTAAAAGGTGAAAGAGGTTATTACATGGGAACCACCACAAAATGTCTTCAAGATTTGGAACTTCCTTGGTTTAGTCAGATATTATAATTAGTTCATGAAGGACTTCTCAAAGTTGGATTCTCTGATGACTACTCTAACTTTTAAGGGAGTGAAGTCTGTGTGGAGTGAGAAATTTCATAGTTATTTTGGTTATATGAAACATCTTTTGACTATTGCACTAGTGTTGACTCTTCCAGAGGCCAAGAAGGGATCTTCGGTCTTTTCCGATGCATTAGGTTTAAGCATAGGATGTGTTTTTATATAGGGTGATCATATTGTTGAATATGGATCATTCTAGCTTAGGCCACATGATAATAATTATCTGACCCGTGACCTTGAACTAGAATATATGGTGCATGCTTTCAATAGTTGGAGGTATTAACTTTATCAAGAAAGGTTTACTATGTTCTCAGACCACAAAATCTTGAGTTATATCTTCTCTCAAGAAGATTTGAATCTCTACTAGAGGCATTGGGTGGAAGAACTACAGTATTTTGACATTGACATCACCTATACACAGAGGAAACGGAATGTCGTTGCAGATGCTTTGAGTAGGAAGATTCCAACTAAAGTAGTGAAATAATATTTGGAAGACTGGAACTTGATGGCTCTCTTTGCACAATTTCATATTGGAGTTTAGGGGACACGTGTTGAGGATTCCTTGGCTAGTGATCAGTTGACATCCTCTCTTCTTGAAATTATCCTTCAAGATCAGAATCTTGATGATGAATTCTGTAGCATTAGAGACTCTCTTAATGGTGGGGAGATAGTTTCCCTATGGTTATTCTCCAAAGAAGAAATTATATGCTATCGGAATCATTTTGTGGTACTGTCTTCGGTAAGGAAATATGTGATGGGGGATTTCCATGATTCCCAGTGGGTTGTGCACTCAGGAACCACAAATATGTTCTATGACATGAGGTGGCAGTTCTAGTTTCCAGGTATGAGGTGAGGCATTGCTGAGTTTATCTCTCATTGCTATACATTCCAACAGGTGAAAGCTAAGAACCAAAAACCATCAGGGTTGGTTCAGCCACTTCTAGTCCCTACTTGGAAGTGGGATGAATTCTCTATGGACTTTTTTTGTCAAGTTTCCATGTACCCAGAGTAAGAATAATATAATTTGGGTGTTGATCGATAGGATGACAAAATTGACTCACTTTATACGCATTTGTGATATAGCCAATGTTAAAGAGTTGGGAAGTGTCTATGTGAAAGATATTGTTTGGTTGGATGGAGTTCCATCTGTTATAGTCTCTAATATATCTCCTTGGATTACTTCTTACTTTTTGATAGGCCTTTGGGAGGGGCTAGGATCACATGTATGTTTGATAATGGAATACAATCCACAATTGAATGGATAGATAGAAAGATCTATACAGATTCTTGAAGATATCCTTTGCACTTGCATTCTCGACTTTGGTGGAGTATGGGATTATCATTTGGGGTTGGTTGAGTTTTCATATAACAATAGTTACCAGTCCATGATTCGGATGGATCCTTTTGAGGACTTGTATGGTCATTCTTTTAAATCTCTATTTTGTTGGTTTGAAATTGGTGTGATTTTCTTAGTTGGACTGAGATTGGTCCATGATACGGCCATAAAGATTCAATTGATTCATTATAAAATGCTGATAGCTGAGATCTAATACAAGTCTTATGTTGATCATCTTTATAGGCCATTGGAGTTCTCAGTTGGTGACCAGGTGTTCTTGAATGTTTTACCCTGGTTGGTTAATCAAAGGATTAGGAGGCAAGGGAATCTTTATACCCTTTTTTGGACCTTTTGAGGTTGTTGAGCAGTTGGGGAAACTTTCATACCGATTAGCACTACCAATGTAAATAAAAAAGATACATAATGTGTTTCATGTTTCTTAGATTTGAGAGTATTTATCTGATCCATATCATGTTTTGAGTTGGCATGATCAGGAAGTGAAACCAGATTTATCTATCACTGAACAACCATCCATGATAGTTGATTCTGAGACCAAGTTACTTTGTGGGAGAATGATACCATTGGTTCGTCTGCTATGGTTGCACGGTTCTGATTATCATGAGACGTGGGAGAGGTCGGCACTAATGAGGGAGAAGTGGACTCTTATTTTATGGGGAGGCTTCTTCGTAGGTTTTCTAGGGACCAAATGTTTCTATGGTGACAAGGTTGTAACATACCATTACTATTTTCCAATATTCATAAACCCCAATTTTGTGTTATCTTCGTTTGGGTTTCATTTGAAGTTGTTTCAGGTGATTTTCTGAAAATTCAAGAGGCCTCTAGTTCAGAGCACGATTTTCACATGGCCCGCACATAGTTTCACAAACCATGCACTAGTTTCATGTTTTGGATACTAGTCTTCACACGGTCTGCACATGGTTTTCCCTAAATGTGTTTAGTTTCCAAAGAATTTGTGTGGATAGGTTTTTCTAGATCTAATTTTTTTATTAAAACGTCCTAATCCCACCTTTTGGTCCTCAACAGACCTCCTTCAACTCTAATTCATTTCTCCCTTCCATAGAGCTCCCAAGAAAGATTCTTGGCCCCTTGAACCCCTTCCCAAATTGATCTGAATCTCGACGAGTGTCGGTTGATCTCTTTCTGATTAGTTTTCTCCTCTAGTTCTCTTCCCCCCACGATCTCGCTCTTTCTCCTTAGGGTTCCCTGGATCTTGGTATTGATTTTTTGATCTAATACCATTTTTTATCTAAATCTTAGGGTTGATTCTCATTTTTTTAATCTTCATTCTTTGTGGAAAAATCTCAATTAGGGTTTGGCGTTGTGAGATCCATTGTTTTCGATAGTTGGTTCTGTTATGGTGCCCAATTTTTATTGAATCTAATTACATTTTTTAACATTTAATTGTTTGAATTTAAATAAATAAATTATATTTTATTTGAATGCCTTTCAATCCATTTTTTGGAAAATCCCACTTATGATGAACTAGGGTTTTTGAGGAAAAAATGGTTTTTGGCTTGGAATTGGAATTTGCTGGGATCTAAATTGTTTAATTTAAATTTTGGTTTTTTTGGGAATTAAATTAATTGAAATGTTTATTTTAATTGAAGAGAAATTTATTTGAAGGAATGTTTGTAAAAACCCTCCGATTCAAGTGAATTTGGGGGTTTTAATGAAACTGATGGAATTGTGGAATTAGAATGTGAAAATGGATTGTGAAATTGAATTATTTAGTTGAAAATCCTGGTTTTGTAAAAAAAATTGGATTAAAATATTTTGATGGAATCATTAGGGTCTCATCTTTGTGAAAATGCATATTTTTTATTAAAAACCTGTTGTGGGTTTTAAAGAGAAAATTGGAATATTTAAAGTGGTGAATGGCATGAATTTCATTTTCTGTTATAAAATGAATTTCCCATCATTGATTTGAACTTGGAAACATGAAAGCCTTAGGTAGTTGGTGATTTATTTTGGGTGTCACTTTACCATTATACAATTTTCTAAAACATCATATCAGTATATCCCATTCTTTAGGAGATGCTGATTAGATCCCTTTACCTTAGGCCAAAAGAGGTGTATGTAAATAATTTTCTATATTCATAGTGTTGGATCCCTATAGCCTAGAGCTATCATAACTATTTGTCACATGACCATGTTTCTCTCTTTTTTCATTTTTGAATGAGTATATATTCCATTGTTATAAAATGTTTTACATGCCTTGAGAATTTATATGAACCCTTTATGTAAAGTGTTTATTTAATCCATTTGTGAGAATTGATTTTATGAAATGTATCTTTTGATTAAAGGAAAATTACATCTTTTGAAATGTTTACCTTAAATTGAAATGTATAACATGATTTTCTAAAGGTATTTTCATATTTTAAACTATAGAGCATTATTTTATTAAATATTCTCTTTTAATTCCAAACCTTTTTGTTTTAAAATTGAAAGCACTTTTTGTTTAAATTTATATCTTCATCTGTTATGGAATCTTTGGGTGAAATCTTACGGGGATTTTTCTCATTCCCGACTTGTGCCTTCAGGTGTTCGTGTATTATCTCTTTCCACGTTTGAGAAAAGGAAAATGATATCTTGGAGGTGGATCCTGCTTCTAAAATTTGGTCTTGGTGATTTGTTTCTTTAGGGACTTTGGGGTGTCTTTTTTTCCTTTTTAGTACTTTGGTTGTAGTACTTTGGTGGTTGTACTTGTTAAACTTCTAGTACATTACTCCAAGTGTAGTTTTCCTATGATATTCATACTCTCTTGTTTTCTTTTCTTTCTGCCTTATTAGTTGAAAAATTGTTCCCACTTTCAGTTTTAATGATGCTAGGTGCTAGTCTCCGACTCGTGGGGATTGAGAACACCCTTCTGGCTATGTCAGGAATGACTCGGTTATCAGGTTACCTGGGTACCCGAGTTTGTTCGTGGAAACACATGATTTTACTTAGATAATTTGGATTAAGTTTCAACTTTCATACTTGATATTCATGGTTGATAAGCCACAATGGATTACCTATGAAGATAAATCTGATATATAAATTACCAAGAATTCAGTTCAATACTATGAATAAAATCATGTTTATCTTATATATCATTGCATAAAAGAAAATGTGGAATAAGGTTATATGAAACATGAGTTCATTATCACCATAGAATAAGTTGAAAATATTTTAACCAAATCATTTTCAAAGGATAATTTCTATGAATTAAGTATGAATCTTAAATTTAGGCCTCCCCCTCTCTCTTAAAATGTTTTAAAAGTTAACCCACATAAAGATTAAGATTTTTTGTTAAAGGGGGAGAAAAAAATTTCATGAACCACCCCTACAGAGAACAACTCCTTGACCTAAAGATAATATGACAGTGACTCCTGATGCATTCCTCTGATAGTCTATGGGATGGGGATTAGAACTGAGTCTATATCACAAAAATATGGGATGAATTACCCTTATTAATCCTAGAAAAATAAGTAAGCACCACCAACCAAACACTATGAATGGTAAGTAAACCAAAATCCTATATAAGAAAACCTAAAATGCATGAATATAAAATAGATTCAAAAATATAAAAAATAAAACAATACTAAAATCATCACATGGAAACAAATATAATAACTCCAAGATTCAATTTAGTACTCTCCATCCCAATCACCAAAGTTATAATGAAAACTAGGAAAGATGTATATATATATATATATATATATATATATATTGGGGTGAGCATAGCATGTATCCTCATTAGGATCAAACCAAATTTCTCTCATTAAATTAGGAAAATATCATATGAATTCATCAATTTATGTTAGAAAAAATAAACAGAACCTATATAAGTTAACTAGTTTACTATAGCCTCACCAGGGCTCACTCATCCAACAACACATTTAACTATAACATAGTAATATTAGAAGATTTATATAAAGTCACCCCATAATAGTTTACCCATTATTTTTTTTCTCTCTCCCAATGAGAATAAATCATTTTCCATCATCCCATACATATCCACTAATAATATCACCAACCGTATATCTTATGTTATGGCACCAATTGCATATGACATCTTGAGGAACTAGCCACAAATATCGTACCACATAACCAAGGTAGTAGGGTGTCATAAACATGGAGGAAATAAACCTCATTCCCCCCTCTAACCATACATGACCCCCATCACATATTTGATCATCTACTATCAGTATCACCAAAAGCTACTATTGAAGGCAGAGTGGGTTGGAAGGGATATTCAGCCATTCATATTCTCACCATCTTATATGTTAGAGAAAATACATCTAGGGTCTCTAGAAATCAACCAAGACCCCACATAAGGTTTCACATGCGAAAAAATTCCATAACCACTATCATAAAACTATTAATACTACACCACCAAGCACTACCCCTAATAGAGAACAACCATCCCATAAGTGTCACATAAAAGTCCCCAACCCATCTTAAATTTTCCATTTGTTATTTAACAATTCATCTACTATGCTTTACCAATTTAATTAATGGTTTAAATTCATACTAATGAAATATTTATCCACTTGCATATTATTATATATTCCAAAATTATTCCATTTCAACTGAACTACTACTAAGTAGCCACCACATCAAGTCATTATGTCACAACCAAGGCTACCAAACAATAAACAACCAAGGCCACCAAGATACAACTAACCAAGGCCACTAATCCACACACATCATGTCAAGAATATAATAGGAAGACTCAACTTAGTCAATTATTTTAGTAGATTTATTTATTTAACCATTTAGTGGATATTATTGAATCAATATGACACCATAATTCACAATTCTATAACAAAAAAATAACATAAAATGGTAATAACAATATTAAATAAAATTGGTAAATACAAGAACATGAAACCTTTCCCTTTAAATTTCATTGTTTTAGTTTATTGTCTTTGTTATTTAAATTCATAAAATACACCCAATAAAAAGAAACAAATATGATAATATCATAAGTACACATATATAGTGAGAGATATCGAATCACCTATGTTAAAATAATATTTTTGATTTACTATGTAAAGACAAAGAAAGAGAGGATGAACCTATTGGATAATACCTGACAGGGGGTCCTCAAATAAATCAAAAACATAGTATTGCCTCATCAACACTACATCCCAATAAACCCACAACTCCAAATATCATAGTTTTTATGAAACATCCAAATAAACTAGGAAGAACTCATGGATAACGTGAATAAGGACTCACTTAATATAAATGATATAGAATATCCAAAGCTAATGGATATGGAGTTGAAAGAGCTATAAAATTTCACCAATTTTCATCCACAAACTAATGTTATAAAATTTTGAATTAGGGAGTTTAGAGGAAGGTTTGAATTTAAAGACATCTTGTAAATCTCCTTATTCATAGTGTGACATAGGGTTTCACTCCGTGAATCAATCCACCTTAGAATCCACTATAAAAATGTGATGGATCCAAAAAATTGAGACAAACACTATCTTTTTAATAAATATTTCATAGAATGAATTATTTGAATTATGAACTACCCAAAAACTTCATCACAATCATTCACGTTATAAACTAGGTATTCACAGCATGAATAACAACCTATATTTGTAGATATAACCCCAAATCCTACCTTTCCTTCTTAAAAATCATCATATATATTACACCACTTAAAACTCACAAAATAATTTTTTGGAAGGATTTGGTCCATTACATTATATTCAGTTCAAATGATTCTCATCCTTGAGAATCAAAACCAACCAGAAAGGAAGCTTCAATATCCCAAAACCACAATTAATACCCTAGGAGATACCTCTCAACCAATGATGAAACTATATCTTAAAATATAACAATAGTATATAAAATAATCATCATAAGGGTCTATTACAGAACAGTAAAAAATCAAGGAATAAATCAATAAGTATGAAAATAAGGGTATTGGGTGTGAATATGTGACTTCCACTCCCATGTATGAACCTCCAGAACACCATGCCTTCATAGAACACAAACAAAGCACATAACACATGATACCCCAATAATGAATCATTAATTCATTCACATTGGTACTAATTTAGAAATTTATATCATTCCCTATGACACTGACTACATGGGAGTAGAATAGTGGAAATATGGGGTCGATCCCATGAATATCAAGAAAGTGTAGTGAAAACCTTCAACCAAATGTTAGGTCCTCATGATTTTGGTTGAATTAAATTATTAAATAATCATATAAAGAAAAATAAACATATACAGATCGAAAAATACAAGAGAGTGGAACTAGTTTCTAGGGGAGGATGTTCTAAATAGATTAATTTCTACAAACTCAACAAATTGAATTAAACATCAATGTAACCATTTATTTGTATTCAATGGTAATTTGATCAATCATTATTAAAACTACCCCATCATCTTGACCCTCTTGGTCTGAGAATCCAAGATAACTAGAATGTATTTAGGGTATTGCGGGATCAAAGAATAATACAATTTGTTGTTCATGGATCAATCATCTTAACTATATTGGGGTTTTTTCCTTTTTAATATAATTTTCCAATAATTTATTACTATGTAAATTAATAATTTAATCATTTTTATACACTAATAAAATTAGATTATCTACTGATAAAGGAAAATATCGAATCACATGGAAAACACCCCTTTAAATATAATTTATTCTCCCCTATAGATTAATTCACTCATCATAAGATGATCACAAATAAAAAATAAATCGAAATATATAGAAGATAAAAAACAAAATAGATAAGGGATGAGATAAATTCAATTGAAAATTTCAAAAAATATCAGAATTACCTGAAAAAGAAAAACACATAAAATAGAAAAGAAAATCCAAACTATGGGGAATGGTCACTGGGAAAAACCCTAGTGTAATCCTCACATTGATGAACTCCTTCCCCAATATGATACATTTCCTTTATCTAAAATTATCTATTTATAGACACCCAAGTCATACCCAAGGTTCACCTATCAGAAAAGGATTAAAATCCCTATAAATGTGTAAAAAATATGTATCTTATAGTTGTTGATGAACCAATTTCACATTGTGAATTCATAATTATCAGGGTGAATGTGTTAGTGTAAAAAAGTGTGTTTTTTATATTTCATTAATATTCATAGTGTGACACATTATTCATGCCTTAAATCCTTCTTGCCTTAGATTTTTGCAGATTTTTCTCCTCATCCGCTATTTGGGTCTTCTAGCTTGTGGCTTGGGTAATTCATTATAGAATCAAATTTCATCCTTCATTTCTCCATTCATTGTGTGAATGGTAATTCATTAAGTTAAACACAATTGTCTAAAATAATCTGAATATTTTTCATTGTTATACTTCTAGTGTTGTGTCATCACACTATATATTCCAAAATTCCCATGTCACACTCTAATTGTTTTTTGATTTGACAGAATTGTTAAATATTCTATAAATATAAAAGTTACATTAAAATAATGCATAAATATCAATCAAATAAATGAAAAATCAAAGTAACCATATATTAAATTAAATTAAATAAATAATTCATTTATTGATATCAACAGAACCTCACAACACTTTCTTCTGATGGTCATGGATCGAAACTAGTTGTTCCAAGAATTTCACATCATTCCTAATATCCAAATCCCTCATTCAATGATTTGGGAGTCACCATGAAGATACCTTCAAATATGGGACACATTGAATATATCATGTAATGTTTCTAACTATGGATTTCTCACCAAATGATATGACACCTCTCCAATGTTCTCTAACACCTTAAAGGGTCCAACAGATTGGGGTTTGTAATTTCTTCCCCAACCAAAACATTGATGGTCTTGTTATATGGAAATATGCAGGAAACAATATCCTATAACCTTAAACTCCAAAGGCCTCCTATATCAATCAAAATAATCCATATAGTAGTCATGGTCTACCTTCATCTTCTCCCAAACCACCTAAATTTTCTATGTTGTGCTTTACACCACATCAAGACCCAGAAATATTGCCTATATGGTATCATTCCACCTTAATGTGAATCGGTATGGACTCCCATATATTTATTAAAAGGGGTTAATATCAATGGATGAATGATAGTTTTTAGTACTAGTAAACTCATCCAAATTTAGGTGATGCATCCATGATCTAATAAAATCTAGGGGACATTCCCTCAGTATTCCCTCTAGGTTATGGATTGTTTTCATTGTCTAACCATCCATCTAGGGGTGTAAATAGTGTTAATGTATAACTAAGAGCCAAAGGTAATATGAAATACCCCCATACCTAATTTATTAAAGTGATGGTCTTGATAAAAAAATAATGGTCATTAGAGACCCATGAAGCCACACCATATCATCCATGCATTGTCTCACTAGGACATCCATAATACGTGACTATAAAATTCCAAGAAACTGAGATAACATCATTAGCTGATAAAAAATCAAAAATTCATAATCTTATATCCCTAATCAAAAGGTAATTGAGGGTTTAAATCCATTAATTTTTCATCCCACTTCCACATAGGGATAATGATAAGTCACAAAAAACTATCGGGGACACGATGTTCTACATTCACTTACTAGAAGACTGAGAATCATTCCATGAACTCTGCCACTCACTCCTTTATTTTTGGACACTAAAACTACCTACTGAATCTATGATGCATATTTGATACACTAGGGGTGACACTTGATTTGAGTTATGGAACTTATAGAGGAATCCTTCAAGTATATTCAATGGGATGAACATCCATCCCTTTAATATAAGATGATGTCGACCACTATCTAACCACCCCTTAGGGGCATCACATTCATCAATATTATCGCACATTATATCTTTGTCTGATTCTACCCACTAAGACACATATACTTTCTATAAAAATAATTTTATACCGTAATCTGGAATAAGCACCCTCTATCATCAACCACCAATGATTTCAGATGAATAGTTGTTTTCTCTCTATCATTATTCATGCATCCTCATTTTATTGAAGATCTCCCTGTGAATTTCTACTTGAGATGTTTTCCATGGGTTTTCCATTTCCTTGTGTATAAGAGATATCATAAATATAATTCTAGAGAAAATCCACCCACCACTTCTCTCATAGATTTAGGTTACATTAGGAATAGATATACCTAAATAATTTTGTGATCTATGAAGACCAAACAGAATTATCTGATGTGGTAATGTTGTTTCATGTTTAGGGAAAACACCAATTTGTCATCTCCAAATATTGGGTAGAGTAGTTAAAATTTTCAAGAAGTAACATCCTAGATCCATATGAGATCATTTAATATTGGTGCATTAAGATTCATCCCAAACCTAAGAAGGAAGCATCACAAAACTCCTCAAAATTATTATCTCTTCATTTAACAGAAGAACTGGGGCACTAAACAAGTGTTTCTTCAAGTATTTGAGTCCTACCTAGAACTAATGAGTCAAAATAAACTTTTTACTTCCTAGTATGAGATGTAAATGAGATTTTAGTGTAAGAAAATTAAGAAAAAAACTCTAATAATAACCCACGATAACAAGAATGTTGTGGACCTCTACCATGTTATTAGGTGCTTCCCAAGAAACAACCACCTCAATCTTTACTATATCCACTACTACTCCCTAATGGGACACCACATATCCATGGAAATGCACCTCTCAAATCCAGAACATACAC
This sequence comes from Viscum album, assembly GCA_963277665.1. NCBI lineage: Eukaryota > Viridiplantae > Streptophyta > Magnoliopsida > Santalales > Viscaceae > Viscum > Viscum album. Next base: position 284,260,883 of record OY728165.1, read on the forward strand.
TTCTAAAATATACCATATTGTTGGTGGTGTTGAAGAGTTTGAAAAACAATCCATATGTGTTTTTCATTCCCCTTATCTGACCTCCAATATATGAGAATGTAATCAATGAACATGACTATGTAATTGTATATGAACTCATGGATTGTAGATTTAATGAGTCCCATGAACTCATCTGGTGTGTTTGTGATGCTCAATAGTATAGCTATGAAATTGACATTCCCATATCAGCACCAGAAAGTAGTCTTTGAGATATATTCCTCCTTTATTATCAGATAATGATATCCTAGACATATATAGATATTAGAAAACTAGCTATATCTCATCAACTAATCAAATATATTACTAATTCTTTAAATAGGGTAATTATTCTTGATCTTCACCTGATTTATCCTCTGATATTCAATACATAACCTTGGAATTTTAACCACTATATTGGAGAACAAAACTAGTGCTTCCCATGATGACACACTATTCTTGATAAAGAATTTCTTTATCTAATCATTATTCTAGATCCTAAAATCCCATAACACTGAGAAATATATCCAATAAGGGTCAATGAAAATTGGGACAACACTGGGTTTTAACTCTATTCCTAACTCAGCATTGAGTTGACAGGGTCGTGTCATAACATCTATAGGTAAAACATCTTGAAACTCAATAACTACTATAATGACCTCAACTTCCTAATATCTCATTAACACTGATTATGAATTATACATCAATGAAAGAATGATATCCACTCACCTACAACCCATACATAAACCTCACTCATTGTCAAACACCACATGATGTCCTATGATATTGAAAAAATCAACTATCCTATAGAAACAATAAATTATTTTGGGAATTGAATACAACTAATACATTCCAAGAATGACATCATATAGTTGTTTCTGTATGATAATGAAATCTACAAATGAATGATGTTACCCCATCATAACTTTGTATCCATAACAAACATCAAAAAATCTATCCAAGAATCTAACATGAGTGTATAACAACATGAGAATGAATATAATCTCCACATATAGTCCCAAATCTTGAACTATCATGGGTGAAAAAAAAAAAGTGAAAATCTACATAATCAAAAAAAGATGCATATAAGGAAGATTATAAACTAATTGTACATCAAACAACCAATGCCCCCTCTAGAACCAATTTTTCGATCATGTGCATCTTGTATTTATCATCTCCTCTACCTCACTTCAAATGTAATCTATTTTATGCACACAAGATTGGGTCCCTCATAATGTGGGACATTCTAGGAATTACCTCTTCCAAATCCACCACTTATAGGATGACAATAAGTTATATAAACATATGATGTTAGGAACTATCACTGATATTACCCTGGGGGAAACAATTTTTGTTGTTGGAGGGGGGTCTGAACACTCAAACCATAATTTCACTTTGAGTTTGATAGAAAATTTCGGTGATAATGACCATGACCACCATAACCAAATCCCAAAACATGATAGCTCCATCTATATGTATGGGAACTACCAACCCTCGAGAAATGTAATAATTATTATTTTAGTTGAATCTTTACCAATCAAAATATAGACTATCTTAATATACATGGCCCCCATCTGTAGATTTACACCATTGAGGTTTCAGATAACTCTCAACTATGGGTTTTTAAATATATTCATTCACCATATCCACCACTTGTGACTTCCTATAAACCTTCAAGTACATAGGTAATATAGATTTTATTCCTATATAATAAAGGTTATGGTGTAACTCTTACTATAAGAATTATTTTCAAGAATTATAATCTTGAAATACTTCAAGGTAAAATCACATAAGGTCAGTAAACATAATCCACAACTCTCGAACACTCATACTCCCTTACTAAAGGGAGATAAACTCCTACCTATTCACTACCTACACCTTTTTTGATAAAAAAGAAAACCCTAAACATCTATTTTAAATCATCCCATGATACATTAGTATCCACCATCTCCCCAAGGTACAAAATTAACCATTGATGCAATAAACCCCTAAACTAGCTAATTTCTTGGGGAACCAATACTCATACATGGATCAAAAAAGTTTTAATTGATCTATGAATCCTAAATATAGAACTCCATTTTTATATTAGAGACAATACCCTCATACGTTTCCAGAATCCAACACCAAAATTCATGAACTGTATTCTAACACTACTCATCCCCTTGATCTGGATCAACCCTCTAATGATCAATAGGGTCGGCCTACTAAACCTTCGCAACTCGAACCACATGTGGGTAAAACCCAACTTTTTTTCTTTTCAAGTAAAATCAAAACCCAAAATTATAGTAGTAATGTGCTTAATTAGATCTAATTAATTAATCATATATTTATTCCAAAAACCACTCCTTTCAAAATTGAGATCATGAAAGTTAAATTCATGTACCTACCCTAGGTCTCTACCCTCCAAGAATCTTCACTTTTCTTAGTACAATCAGAGAGCTTATGGTCTCTATGTTAGATCAAAGGTTGAACTATCCTACGTCCAAGATATAATACCTTGTTTCCATCACATACATTTTTTGTTCAACATTGTTACCTTAATAACTAATTTGATCCTCATGAGTTCTTAACTCCAAAATCCACCATATCTATTAAATGAATACTTTGATACTTTTTTTCATGACCATAAACCACCGGGAACTCATCTAATTCCTAAAATAAAGATAAAATTAACCTCCTAATCCCACCTCTAATAGGCCTCAGGTTAGTGACTAGAGTTGAGGGCATATCACACTAATATAGAAAAAAAATACCTTTAAGAATCTAAATAAAATATAGAAATAACACCAACCAATCATAATTAAAGGTAAATACACCATAATTCCATAAAATAAAACACATATTTCATGAATATAAAATAGATACAAACATCTCCAAAATAATCATGTAGAGGTAACTAAAAAAACTCCAAGATTTGTTCTATTATTATCTGGCCTGATCACCAAATTCATCCTTGAAACATAGAAGATGTATATATATATATAGGGGTGATTATAACATGTATACTCTAAAGGATCATACAAAAGGTCTCCTGTATAAATGTGAAAATGGAATTCTAATGCAATAGTGGACAAATAGTAGAACTACCCAGCACCTACACATGTTAACAAGTTTCCACCTAGCCTTACCAAGGCTCTCTCACATAACAATGCATCTATGTATGGATAAGTAATATCATAAAAATATCAATAAAGGTCCATCGTAACCACTTCCCCACTGGTTTTCTACTCTCAACCAATAAGAGCACATCATTTTCCCTTATACCTTTTATATCCCCCAATAACAACACATACCTTATATCATGTATTGTGGCACTAAATACATGTCACATATTGTGGTGGAAACCATATATGTCATACCAAATAACTAGTGAATTAAGGTATCATTAATGTTTAGTTCATCAACCTCATTCCATCCTACTACCATGTATGACCCCACCAAAAATTTCATCATCCACTATCAATATCACATGAAGAAACTACATAGGGTAGAATGGATGAGAGTGGGTAGTGATACATTCATATCCCCCCTTCCTACATTTTAGTGGAAACACCACCTAGGTTATATGGGTATTAGTCAGGTTATCTAACTCAGATGGGGTGCATAATGAAAAAAAAATAGAATGTAGTTATTAGATTGTTTCACACAAGCCTAAAAATATGGGTTCACATAAGAAACACTACCCCCAACCACCATTATAACACTACTAATATTGTGATAAAAATAATTTCCTATAATGTGTAACTACCATCCCACAAGAATCACACAATGGGTCACAAACTAGTTCAATTTTCCATTTTTAATTTAACAATTCATCAACCAAGATTTAACCATTTAATTATTAATTAAAATTCAAAATAATAAATTCTTTATACATTTTTATATTATTATATATGCCATAATTATTCCATCATAACATAAATACTACTAAGGAACCACCATGTCAAGAGGTTTCATCAGAACCAAGGCAACCAAGCTGAAAACATCCAAGGACACCAAGATGGAACTAACTAAGGCCCCAAAAACCACACACATTGCATCAAGCATGGAATAGGAAAAACTCAACTTGGTCATTTAATTTACCAAATTTATGTTTTTAAATAATTAAATATTATTCTTAATCTGAAATTATAAGGAATAATTCTATAATAATCATAATATAGAAGAAAATGGTAATAATAGTATCAAGGAAACCAGATAACCACATTTTTATTACACTATTCCATTTCAATTTCATTATTCTACATTATTATCTTCATTATGAAAATTCATAACATTTACCCAATAGAAATAAAATCATTGTAATATAATATGTTCAAATCAAATGAGAGTGAACTCAAATCATATTCCTTAAATGAATATTTATGTTTTATTATACAAATCAAAATAAATAGAGAATGAACTATATGGACACAAATACATAAGGGATCCTTGAATTAATTTTCAATGTAGTGTTTCTATATCAAAATAATATCCCAATAATCGCTCAACTCCACACAACATAGCAGTTATAAAACCATTAAATAAATGAAGAAAAATTTTGAGAGAAAGAGAAGAAGGAATCACAGGGACCCCCAATATCAAATCTCTAGAGAAAATAATCAATGTGAATGGATCTTGGGTCTAAAGAACACTAAAATAAAGACAATGACCATCCATAAACTAAAATAATAAAATTATTAATTAGGGGGTTTTAATTTATATATATATCAAAAATCATCCTATTTGAGAATAGATATAGGGTTTCATGTCTTGAATTAGTCCATGTTAAAATACACTAAAAAATATGATTGAACTAATAAAATCATAGGAAATTCAATTCAAGAAGAAATAATTCATTTCCATAATTATTCAGAACCAAAAACACCCAAAAACTTCATCAAAAACATTAACATTATGAACTAATGATCCATGTCATTAATCACCACTTTTAGTTTCAAATTCAAATATATATTTTCCCCTTACTTCCTCAAACTCAACCCAAGGCTTACAACATCCAAAAATCACAAAGTAATGGTCCATAAGGGTCTAGTACATTAAAAACTGTTGAAAAAAATTACTTGTTTCTTTTAAAAAGGGTATAATATTGTAAAAATAGATTATGTACTTGTTGATAATTCATTACTCTAGTTATTACAAAAAAATTGATGGGTTCAAGGAGATTATAAGGATAAGTCATTTGAATCAATTTTCCAATAGTTTCTTGTCATCGAGGTATGGAATTATCTTTAAAAAACTACATTATCCTATGGTGTGGTGTCAAGATGAATCTAACATGAGATAATATTTTATTTAATGATTTTTGAGTAATTTTACTAAATTCAATGATTATTTTGAGTATCTTGAGAAAAAATTGAAAAGTGGTTGTTAATAAATTTAAAGGGAGAGATTGAAGAAACCATTAGATTGGAGGAATTTATAAATACTTATTAATTGTTTCATTTATTATCAATCAAGTACTTAACTAGTTTATGATCTGATTTCAAGTGATTGAGGTTTGAATTTTCTCTGATCTTAGTTTGAAATAATCTAGAAATATGAATATCATGTAATACCTTTCATTGAGCTATATAAGAATTGGTTTTGGGGGAGTATGAATTTTAGCATAATTATTTGAAGTCCCATAATATGAATTTTCCTACGAGAATATGACTTTTTAAGTCACTCATGTAAGACATTATATTGTGTATGACTTTGCAGCATATATAACTTTTCCCAGACAACGCATTAAATCCTACATTAAATGACTTTTAATACAGGGTGTATGACTCTGTATGCACATATAAAATTTTAGTAGATTGCATATAAATCCAATTAATTTAAATTTCACCAGAGTGTCTAAGACATTTTTTCATATTAATTTGGTGTAAAACATTTTTTTATTATGACTTATAGTCTTACTAAATTCTAATAATTCTAGAATATTTAGTTTTATAATAAAATAAAACTGGGTTATATATTAGTATTTATTAAATTATTAAAAATAAAATTTAAATTGTTATTCTAGTAGTATCAAAAATCATTAATCCTTATTCCATGAAGAACATGATCAAACATGAGATCAATTGAATCAGAAGAACTAAAAATAAAAATAAGTTAATTTTCAAGAATAATGTAAATTTTAATTGAGATAATGTTGTGTTAATCTCCATAGCCATAATCAATTTCAAAAATATCAATTATTGAAGATGATTCATTTTTTTTAATCTAAATCATATTTGAGAAAATTTTGGAAAAAAATTAAGTCACTACTGTGCAGGTGTTTTGGGTTCATGTAAATATAGAAATGATAAGTGTTTTTTATTCTTCTGGAGTTTAAATGAGTTATAGAAGTTTAGATCTGCTTGTTTGGAAAGAATATGAGTAGAATGATAGTTTTGGAATGATACATATGGGAAGTGGACCCACATAATGGAGTTACTGAACAACCCAAGAAAAATTATTGGGAACCAAAAAATTTGAATTTTTTATAATTTTGTTTTTTGAAAGAATCTTAAAATGTATTCACAGTATTCCATTTTAGTATTTTTAAAATTAATAGAAAATATTTAGTGTTCTCAATAAAATATATTTATAAATATCGAGGGTTTTGAAAATTTTATAGAGATATATTATTAAAATATTAATCTCAATGTTGTAAATAATGGGTAAATAATATGAGACTAAGTGCAAGAGAAGAATAAGATGAAGTTCCTAAAACCAAGGTTGTGTGAGCTATGTAAAAATCTACATATTAGAGATTTCAGAGTATATAAGAAGAATTATAATGTATAGATACTCTATCTAAGGTAGTGGTCATCTAAAACACTACTTTCCCTATGCTAAGAATATTGATTTAGATAAAATAAGATAAAGTAATTACATAATTAGTTTTTCATGTAGCGAGTTTAGTAGACTAATATCTTTAGTGTTTATTTACCAGGTATATTCTAATTTTTTATTCTTGAAGTTATTGAGTTTCATTATCTAGATAATATTGTTTTTACTTAAAGAGAAAGATAATTTATTTTTTACATAAGAAATATAAATATGAAATAATGACTATCTCATTTGGTGTTGTTTGTGTTTCGTTACAACTAGTGGGATTAAACCTAAAAATTACAACCAATGGGATGTTTTTAATCATAGGTTAAAGACGATACATTCATATCCACTATAATTTCATAATAAATTTATAGTGTAAAATCTATATATTGGATCAATAAACAATTGTAGTAAAGAGTTAGATCTCACGCTGAGGCTATACATTGTAAAAATTTGTGTGTTCCTTATTCTTATTTATTTTGTTCATTAATTATTCATAGTTTAGTCTAGTTTTCAATAGATATAATCAAATTCCAACAAGTCTTAAAGGTTTATTTCTAAAATAAAATAATAAATTGTAAAAGTTTTTTATACTAATTCCCCCCCTTCTCAGTGTATCAATATGATCCACTAGAACTAACAATTATATCTAATAATAAATGTCCCTATTTTAGATTCTCTTAGGGTGCATGAATATATATAAAATCAACTATGTTAATATTAGTGTATTTCTCATATTTTATGGAATAAATTTACATGGTTTTCAAAATATAATTATTCCATATTTATTTTCTTAAGGTCTTGAATTTCTGGATGCATCTATTGTTGGATTTATACCCATTAAAATTGGTGAGAAAAAAAAATTTATTGAAAAATGGAATCTAAAGAAATACGGGTCAACCAAAAGTTCAATTTTTATATCACTCTCTAAGAATTATTTTTCCAAAGTTATGGGTTTGAGAATTTCGTAAGTGGTTTGGGATAAACATGATTTCATATATGATGGAAATTCCATATTTAAAAATGATAAATGATATATTTTATAGAAAAAATATTGAAGACATAGGGATTATTGAATAGTAAACAATTGATGAATACTTGACCATGTTCAATGAATTTGTTATAAATATTAGAATATTTAACGAAAAAACTATATGATTTCATATTAGTAAATAAACTCATGAGTAATTTCCCTATAAGATTTTAACTTAATACTTTTACTCTATAAGATATGGAGGACCACTAAATAGATGATATTAGTAACATTATCATTATATATAAAATAAGAAATATTTTAACAATAGAAAATACGGTTAAATATGATATATATTTGGAATTCATGGGGATTCTTAAGATGTAAGTATAAGATCCTAAAGAATTTGTAGATTCTGATGATGATGATGATAATATATACAATTATTTCAGTAGAATTATTTTTCTTATTCCTAGAAACATCATAAAATGTATGGGTAAATATAAAAGAAAAACTTCCCTTAAAATTTTTACAATGTGATGGTATTGGACAGATTTTTCTCAATTGTCTGAAGAAGAAAAATTTTGAGTTTGATTCTGATGACCAAGGTAAAAACCCTCAAAGAAAAATTTTAAAAAAAATTCTAAATCAGTGAAAATATAGGTGGAAGTAGGAAGATATTTACAAGAAGAAATAAGAAAAGATTGATGAGAAAAAAAGAAGAAGACTCTTCCTCTAATATCCAATCTCAAGTTGAATCATATAAAAAGGTAAAAAAATTTATGGATCATATGTAAGACCAAAAAACCTCATTTTGTAGTGATGAGGAAGGTAATATAGAGACCTATGTAGAACAAATTCATAGATCTGAGTTAGAATCATATCTTGAGAAAAAAATATCAATAAGGATAATAAGGTTTTATTGAAATATGATGGAAATAAAGGTGCAAATAATAAATAATATATAAAATTGGAGACTAAACTTAATGACAGAATTAAAAAAATTAATTCTAATGGCTACTATGTATGAAAATACCAATAAAGATCCTTAATAAAAGTTTGTGTTGAAGGAATAAAAAATTGTTGGATTTGGTGTCCTAGAACCAACTATTTATACATGATTACCTGAATATTTAATTTATTTAAATATTAAATATCTTATTAAATATTTTTCATTTTTATGCATGACTATAATGTAATAATGTCCAAGAGTATTTGTCACATTAATAAGATCATAGCAGTTCCCCACTATGATGAGAACCTTGAAGTTCTATGACAATATTCTTAAATATAGTTCTGTGATTGGATGACATACTATGATGGGACACATAGTATACAGACCGTTAGGTTTGAGTACTCATAAGAAGATGATATTTTATCCCTTGAAGTTCACAATTAGTAATCTTCATGATGAGATATTATTAGAAAAGACCCCCTAATAGTAATTCCACATGTTTTGGTGTCATCGAGTATTTTTATCTGTGAGCATGTGTAATGGTCCTTAGACATTAATATTATCATTTATAAGTGTCATGAATCATGCACTTAAATTTTTTGATCAAAACTGCAATTCCATATGTTGGCGGAAAGTAGGTTACATTGGGTGTGTCATAAATGGCATGTTATTAATAGACGATTCATTGAAGGATTTTACCCTTCTATTTATGGAAGTTAATATCTCAAACTTTTGATTTAAATAGAACCGTGTCCCTAAATTCCATGAAGATGGTGTAATGATGAGTTTATTACAAGTATTCAAAGAATGATGCATCAAGCAGATAGTTTTATGACACTATCATGAAACCATCTTGATGAGATATTGTGACAAAGTGCTTATATTACATAGTTAGTGTTCATATGTGGATGTTGTCATTGTGACTATAGGTTCTTTCTCTTGGGTTCCTTGACCCATTTCTAGATAGTAATCTTGGACATTAGGCAAGCCCCCCTAATTCCAATGAGAAATAATCCAAGAGGGTCACTCGCTATGTTTTTCTAGTGGTCTTGATTAAATTCTATTTGAATTTAATTAATGCAATAAATATTATTCTCAAGATCGAGGAATAATTTTATTCATGTTAAAATGATCGCATAAATTAAATAAATATTTATTCACCAGATTGTGAATAAAATATATTTATTTATTTTATTAAATAATTAAGGAATATTTATTTACTAGTTTTTAAATAAAAATATTTTTTTAAGAGATAAAATATTTTATTTGGGTGTTCAATAAATGGAAGAGGAGTTTGAAGGGACCAAGACCGTGTCCATTGATAAATTAATTATTTACAGGTCAGTAAATGATGTTTATCTAGTTGGTGCAAGAAATAATAATAATATTGTTATCAGTATGAAGCACGATATTTCATTTATGGTTTTCTTTTGCGCATGTTGGTGCACCACAAATAATGGTGTTGTTATTGTTATTATGTGGCATGGTTTTACTCTAATAGTTATAATTTCATTTAATTTTTATTTTTCAATTAAATATAGTAACTAGAACCCTGTTTTGATTAATAAGAAGGTACTTCTGTTGTGCCAAATTCTAGGGAATTGAGAATTGTTGAGCCATACATTTTTTCTCTAGACTCCTCTCATCTCTCCCTCTCAGTAATGATATATGTTGTTAAAGAATGAATAATGAGTGATCAAGAACGATTGAATTAAGACTTTCGTTCCTCCACACTGTCACTCGTAGAATGAGTGGAATTGATCGAAGACCATTAGAGCACGTGTGGATCATCTCTAGAGGGATTCTACTTTGGGTCCTTGCAAACACAATGAAGGCTATCCGGAAGGGTCATTCCAGATAATCGACGATAGTCAGTGAAGAAAGTACCTAAGACACGGGGATTTAATTTCATCAGAAATTATTAAATTAATTATAAAAATGATGTGCAAGTCCCTATTTCTATAATTTGGAACTATTATTATCTTTGTCTAAATCTTTGACTTCAACCTATGGATACTGGCGTTCATCATCATATTGATCTCCGATTGGTCATCGATTGAGGAAAAAGTAATGTTGGACCCTCCAAATATCCATGATTCCACTATGTTTGGAAATAACAAGTGGTATCAGAGTGAGTCAGATCCTAATTTATAATTATTTAAATAATTAGTTGATGATTTGTGATTTAATAATTTAGTTTTTCAATTCAAGGTTACTCATTTTTGTATTATGAACTTTGATATCTAATCTTCCTCTTTTACTTCTCACAGATCTAACAGAATTGAATAATTTTTTTATTAAAATTAAAGAGAGTAATTCATCAGGAAGAACTAATGATTATATCCAGGTGACACGAAATTACACATCATGTGTTTTCACTTTCACATCTTGTTATCTTCCATACACGACATGTAATCCAGACTACATATTGTGAAGTTTTATTCAGTGAATCGATAGTAATTCCGAAATTACTCAATCTTGTGCATTAATGACACACAATGTAGTTAATTCTTACATCGTGTGTTGAACAAGACAGACTGGCGCACGGTCAGTCAGATTACACGTTGTGTGTCCCACTAGACACGGCATGTGGTCCCTTTGGGTCAAGGGAAAAACCATGTATCCCATACACTACTAAGATGACCAGTAGTCGTGTAACCCAAAGACAACATGGAGGGTGGCCCACTAGACATGTTGTGTACTCCATGATTTTCCAAAGTATGCCTCACATAATGGGTCCCTAGGTGTGTACTTCGGATAAGATGGTGAAGGAATAACATTCCATTTAGTTGGAACTACACCCCATTCACTTTACCAAATTACATATAATTAAAACATTAATGTTTATGTAATGTTTATAATTACATATCATGTAGATTCTAATGGGTGTTCACTATGTTACCTCCACGGTTATGTATGATAATCTCAGGGAGATTCAGAAAAGGATTAAGATAAAAGTATGGATTAATTAAAGATAATAACTAATCGATTCAAGCATGATTTATCTTAATAAAAATGATTAAAAAATTTAATTATATTTTTATTAAATGTGTAATTCATTTCATTTATGTGGATGATCATGAGCTAAACCAGACCTTTGTATGTTATTTTTTTCCTTTTAATTTATTTTAAATCAAACTATTGGTTTGAGTTCCATTTATCCTCATTAATGTGTATGGTCTACATGTCCATGGTTTCTTTTATGTAAACCCCTTTTTTTAACTATCACCTTTGTGTGAGTTAAAAATCATATGTAATGGATGGATCCCCAATAATAGTGGAGGCAGTTCAAGATGAAGCTAAGACGAATCCAATCCCAAGAGATACAAAGTTGGATAAGAGTAAAGTTGTAGACATGAACCACAAATGTTTCAAGGTGTTTCTCCCCTAGTTGAATTGTTAGTTTATGATCTTCTGGATAAACTAAACCTTAGAAGAGATCATGATCATTCCCTTTACTTTCTTTATTTCTGTCAGTTTCATGATTTTTTATTATGGATGTGTTGTTGCGACTACATAATTAATGAATTATTAAGCATGAAATATGGAACTAAAATAAACTAGGCTTATGCCTAAATATTATCATGACATAGTTAATCACTTATGTAATTTCCACTTAATATTAACGATCATGTGATAAAGATACTAAGGAAATTTACATATAAGAGATAAATATTCATTAATAAAATATTAAGTCAGACTAAGCCTTCTAATACTTTATTAAGGGAACGAATCAATAAAAATGTGTGTTTGACCAACCCGTGTTGGGAAACCTAATTTTATAATGGAATCTCTCATGAAATTTTCGGGTTGACTTAACCATTTTACATCAAGAGATGTATCCCTTAATAGACATGGTGTAAATTTAGAGACAGGTGTTGAGGAAATCTATGTCGGGATTTTAGGATTTGGGAGTCCACTCAATGAATCAAGGAGATGCAAGCCCATAGTTGGAAAAGACCTGCCTACCTAAATACCTTCAAATAGCTTGACCAACCTCTGTTGGGGTTATGAAAAGGGGAATATGGATCCTTTCCACTACAATGTCCTAGAAACTAGAAATTCTGAATTCAATGGTGAGGGCCATTGGGACTTGATAAAAACATGAAAGACTTAGTAACATTTATTTATTATCTCTCATAAAATGAAATCTAGAAAGTAATAAGTATTTTTCTTCTAGTTTTAGAATAAAAATGACAAACTTGTTAGTTACACTATCCCTATGATCAATACTAGATAAAGAAAACATCCCCACTTGCAGTAACTTCTAGGAATGGTTTATATGCATTCAGGTCATTCTATGACATGAATGGAAATCTTATATATTGGAGTCATCATTACCAAATCTTCCTTCCCAATAGGCGAGTCATGAAAACTTCTTAGTCAACAAAAAACATATGAATGATGTGGTCAATGTTCAATGTTTGATGTTGTCATAAATTTCTAGTGAACTCATGAAGTCTTATGAAAACATAGAAACATGTATCATTCTTGAGAACCTCCATGGTCTTTACCAGGAGAGATAAAGACATAAATGGTTTGAGATCTCCAAGGAACTATTTCAGAGTAAGCTTACATAGGGAGGCCCATATGGGCCTCAAGTAGTCAAACTCATTGGGTACACTGAGTATCTAGACATTCTAGGGTTTAAAATCCTTGAAGAACTGGGTACTGATATCATTCTTGCATCACTCTCTCAGAGATTCTCCAGTTTTGTTCTGAATTTCAATATGAACAGCATTGATAATTATCTACCAGATCTTATATTCCTCATTCGCCAAGTGGAAAATGACATGAAGCATGGAAATCCTTCTGTCCTTATGTTGAATAAGATTAAATGGAATGAGAAGATAATTAATCCCAAATATTTTTCATTCCCTTCCACTAAAAGGAAGATAAAGGGGGGTGAAAGGGAATAGGAATTTTTCAGTTTCACATGTGGCAAGAAGGGCCACTGGAAGAAAAAACTACAACCAACTAAAGAAGAAAGGTGAATATTTAAGTGTGTTTGTTATCGAGTCCAATTTATATGTTTCTAAAAAATTGTGTATTACATATAGCCTGTGGAGATCACATATGTATCCAAATATAGGAACTAGGTAGATTCAAGAAAATTGACTAAGGGGAAGTAGATCTATGAGCAAACAATGGAGTTGTACTTGCTGTTATAGCTATCAGGGACTACCACCTCACGTAGTTGATTGGGATGATCTTAGTTTTAAAATGTTTTTATCATGTGTCTTCTGTAACCACAAACATTATATCTATGTCTATAATAGATACATATGGATTTGTTTTCATGTTTGGAAATGAATGTTGCTTCATTTATAAAGATAACATTTTTCTGTAAGCCACATTTATATAATGGTCATTATGGGTTGGATTACACAATATAAGAAATTGTAATCGATAATAAAACTACTTTACACGACTCATACCACACCCAAATTTGGAATCACCAGCTAGGTCATGTAAAAGAGAAGTGCATGAAAAAGTTACATCAGGATTGATATTTATATTCTTTTAAACTAAAACCACTTGGTGTTTGTCAGGCATGTTTACAAGGTAAAATGGCTAAATCCCCATTTAGTGGGAAAGGTGAAAGAAAAAAAGATCTTCTGGAATTGGTTAACACCAATGTGTGTAGACCATTTCCATTTGAAGAAATTGGTGGGTACTCGTACTTAATAACTTTTACTGGTGATTTTAGTATATATGTATATATATACATAATGAGGTATAAGTTGGATTCTTTTAATAAGTTCAAGGAATACTAGAATAAAGTCGAGAACCATATTGGTAAGGAGATTAAGAAACTCCGCTCAGATCGAGGTGGATAATATCTTAATCAAGACTTCATTGATTACTTATGGCAGTTTGAGATTCTATACCAACTCACTCCTAATTACATACCCCAGTAGAATAGCGTAAGAGAAAGGAGGAACTACACCTTGTTGGACATGGTGGGATCAATGATGAGTCATGCAATTCTTCCATTATCCTTTTGGGGATATGTGTTACAAATAGTGGAACACATACTAAACCAGGTACCAACTAAATCTATAAATGGTATTCCATATGAGCTTTGGAGTGGAAGAAAATCCATGTTATCGAATTTACATACGTGAGGAAGTGAAGCGTTTGTTAAGGCCTCTTCAGGTAACAAACTCACACCCTGAGGAAAAATTTATACCTTTATAGGATACCATAAGGGAAAAAGGGGATATTACATATACGATATCTTAGAAAAAAAGGTTATAGTGTAAAGACCCTCTATATTCCTTGATAGGGAGAAAATCTCTAAAATATATAGTGGTAAGGAGATAGACTTTGATGAATTTGACGCTCAAGGTACACAAGAGTTGGTACAACAGCAGATTGCACAAATCCCTATGGAAGAAAGATCTATTCCAGATACACAAGTATGGAATAATAGTAAAAGAAAGGTTAAATAACTAGAATGGTAAAACGTTTTAGTTATTAAGGATGGTGAATCATTATTAGTGAATAATAATGATATTATAACCTAAAAGGAAGCAGTAAGTTCCATAGATGCTTCCAAGTAGAAATAATCCATGGATTTCGAAATGGATTCCATGCACCAAAACCAAATCTAGATTTTAGTAGATCCTCTAGTAGATGTAAATCCTATTAGTTGAAAATGGGTATTTAATAAGAAAATGGACATGGAAGGATATGTAAATAAATATAAGTCATGATAGGTTGAAAAAGGGTTTAAAAAGAATCAAGAAATTTACTATAATGAAACCTTTTCACCAGTTGAAATGATGAAATCCATTAGAATTTTATTGGACATTACTTCTTACCATTACTATGAGATTTTGTAAATGGATGTAAAAATAGCCTTCCTTAATGGGAACCTTCAAGAAGATATATATATATGTTACAACCTGAAGGGTTTGTGACTCCAAATAATGCTAATAAGATATGTATATTGAAAAAACCCATTTTTGGATTAAAGTAAGCATATAGGTCATGGAACATTCATTTTGATGAATCCATAATGAAATTTAGTTTTATAAAGAATGATTGTGATCCTTCTATATATAAATGGTTTATTGGGAGTGAAGTCATTTTTCTAATAGTATATGTTGATAACATATTATTTATTGGAAAAAATATCAGTCTTACAGTCTGTTATGTCGTGGTTGAATAAATGATTCTCTATAGAGAACTTAAGTGAGACAACATATATTATTGGGACCAAGATCCATTTTGATAGATCCATGAGATTTTTGGGCCTAAGTCAAAGTACTTATGTTGATAAGATACTAAATAGATTCAATATAAGACAATCCAATAGGGTATTGTTGTTAGTATCATATGGCATTCACCTTTCTAGGAAAATGTGTCCTCAGATGCATGAGGAAAGAAAAAGAATGGAAATGATTCTATATGCATCAGTGATTGGGTCATTCGTGTATGATATGTTATGTACTAGGCTATATGTTTCCTATGCATTTAGTGTGGTAGGAAGATATCAAGCTTATTTAGGTGACTTTCATTGGAGGGCAGTCATGACTAACCTTAAGTATCTATGGTTCACCAAAGATATGTTCATGGTTTATGGAGGAGAAGAAGAACTATTAATCTTTCAATATGGATATGCTAATTTCCATAATTATCAAGATGACATGAAGACACAAATGGGATACATCTTCACTTTCAATGGAGGTGTTGCGAGCTAGAAGATCTCAAATAAAGTTGAGGTTGTAAATTCTACAGAAGAGTTTGAGTATATCGCAGCTTCTAAGGCAGAAAAAAAAGAAGATTGGATGCAGATCTTTGTCGAAGAGCTAGATGTGTTACTTATCAGTAATGATCCCATCACACTTTATTATGATAATACTGAAGTATTGGATCTCTCAAAAGAGCCAAGGTCACATCAGCGAATGAACCATATATTATCAAAGTATCATCTCTTGTGGGATTTTTCTTAGATAGTTGAAGTTATATTGATCAGTATCTCCATAGAATACAACGTGGTGAACCCCTTGACTAAAGCCTTGACTCAGCAGAAACATGATCACCATGTGAGGTCTATCAGACTAAAAGTCATAGGGAGTTGACCCTAGTCTACGTAAGGGTTTATTGGAGTTGGTGTCCTAGAACCAACTATTTTTAAATTTATTACATGAATATTTAATTTATATAAATATTAAACATCTTATTACATATTTTTCATTGTTCTGCACGAATATAATGTAATAATTCCCAAGAGTATTTGTTTCATCAAAATGTCATTGTAGTTCCTCTCTATGATGAGATCCTTTAAGTTCTATGACAATATTCTTAAATATAATTATTTGGTTGGATGACATAATATGATGGGACAGATAGTATATAGACTATCAGGTGTGAGTACTCATAAGTAGATGAGAATACTTCTCATGAAGTTCACACTTGGTAATCTCCAAGATGAGTGGTTATGAGAGAAGACCCGCCAGTAGAAATTTCTCATGTTTTTGTGTCATCGAATATTCTTATCTACGAGCGTGTGTAATAGTCCTTAGACTTTAATATTATCATTAGTATGTGTCATGAATCACACACATATATTTTATCATGAAAACGGTCACACTGTATGTTGGAGGGAAGTAGGGTATGTTTGGTGCATCATGAATGAAATATTATTAATGGAAAATTTGAGGAAGGATTTGTCCCTTCCCTTTATGGAAGTTGATATCTCATCCCTTTGATTGAAATAGAATTGTATCCCTAAAATGTATAGGCATGGTTTAATGATGAGTTCATTTTAGGTAGTCAAAGAATGATGTACCAAGAATATAGGTTGATGACACTATCATGAAACCTACTTGATGAGATATTTTTATAAAGGTATTATATTACATAGTGAGAATTCATATGTGTATGTTGTCATTATGACTTTAAGTTCTTTCTCTTGGATTCCTTGACATATTACTAGATAGAAATAGTGGTCTTTAGGCAAGTATACCTAATTACAATGAGAAAGAATCCTAGAGGGTCACACACTATGTTTTTTTTTGTGGTCTCGATTAAATTCTATTTGAATTTAATTAATGGAATATATATTATTCTCAAGACTGAGGAATAATTTCATTCAAGTTAAAATGATCATATAAATTTAATAAATATTTATTCACTGGATTGTGAATAAAATATATTCATTTATAATATTGAACATTTAATAAATATTTATTTACTATTTTGTATATAAAAATATTTATCAAATATAATAACATATTATATTTGGGTGTTAAATAAATGAAAGTAGAGTTCAAACAAACCAAGATAGTGTCTTTTGATAAATTAATTATTTACAAGTTGGTAAATAATGTTTATCCAATTTGTGTAAGAAATAATAATTATATTGTTATCATTATGTGGAATGGGATTTCATTTATGGTTCTATTTGGTGTAAGATGGTGCACTACAAATAATGGTGTTGTTATTGTTATTATGTGCCATGGGTTTTCTCTAATAGTTATAATTGCATTTAATTACTGTTTTGCAATTAAATATTGTAAATGAAACTCCATGTCGATTAATAGGTTGGTATGTCTATTATGAAAAATCCCAGTAAATTGAGAATTATTGAGCCAATAACTTTCTCTCTCTACTTCTCTCATCTCCCCCTCTCAAGAACGAGTTAAGTTCTTTAAGACTGAAGAACGAGCAATCAATAATGATTGACTCAAGACATTCGTTCTTCCATACTAGCACCTGGAGAATGAGTGGCATTGATCGAAGACCATTAGAGAACATGTGGATTGCTTCTAGAGAGATTATACATTGGATCCTTGCAAGTGCATTGAAGGAAATCTAAAGGATCCATTCCAGACGATCAACAATCATCAATGAAGAAAGTACTGAAGACCCAGGTATTTAATTTCTTTAGAAATTATTAAATTAATTATAAACATGATGGGAAATATCCTCTTTCTTGGATCCATCACTATTCTTTTCTTTGTCTAAATATTTGATTTCAATTTGTGGATACTGGCATTCATCATCGTGTTGATCCCAGATTGGTTATCGATTACAGAAAAAGTATAATTTTGGCCCTCCAAACAGCCACACATATATTGCATTTGGAACCAACAAAACTAACTAATCTAGAATCAAAAAATGTTTTAGCTGAAAAGAAATTGAAAATTTATAGGGAATATATTAAAAAATATATTTAATTTCAGTATGAATCATTTATATTAGTTGAAAATACTAGCATAAAAATTATTTTTAGACTATACCTAAAAATAGCAAACTATTAAATCTAGTTTTTACAAAGTTCTATTGATTAAAAAAATCTAGACTTGTTTAGGTTGGAAAATATTATAAAAAAAATCTTCGACAATTGCGGATGAGTAAAAATTTCAACGAACAATAATATCCTTTAATAATGTAAATGGTCACGGTATATCTGGATAGAAATGGGAAGAATATCGAATGCATATTTCTAGATTTAATTTTAGTTACAATGGAAGATTCAGATTTAATGGATATTATTGGTGTTTTGGGTTTTTTGGCTAAAAAACCTATACAGGTTATTAAAATAATTATTAACCTTTAGGAAAGTGTCAATCAAGGGAAAGAATACCACAGATGAAAAAGAATGTTTCTTCAAAGAATAACTATTTGACTAAAATCATCTCAAGTTTCTCTACCCAAAATAGGTTTGAATGATTGAATGATTTTCTTGGTAGATATGAGAAATATGGGTTTTTTCCAATAGGAATGCTCAATAGGGCTGAATTGAGCTTCCACAATAAAAAATTCTATTTTCAAAATTATAAATTTAAAATTATGTATATTTTTATAAATTTATTAGCTATATATAATTTTATACAATAATTTACGTTATCAAAAAACAAAATACAAATCTAGTTAAAACGATTAAAAAAAATTTAGATTTGAAAATACTCTACTTATATCA
Organism: Viscum album; assembly: GCA_963277665.1. Taxonomy (NCBI): domain Eukaryota; kingdom Viridiplantae; phylum Streptophyta; class Magnoliopsida; order Santalales; family Viscaceae; genus Viscum; species Viscum album. The sequence goes on from OY728165.1 coordinate 284,280,566, forward strand.
AAAATAATATATGTCACTTTTCAATGAAAAATATCAGTTTATTTTTCTAAAATCAATTTGAAAATTATTTAATGAAAATTAATTATTATAAAACCATTTTGGAGTCAAGTTAAAAACAAGTACTTAATGAAAAATAACACACACAGTGAAATTGAACAAGAGTTTAGCTCTAAGTTGAATCTTATTCCTCTCTATTAGACTGTAATCAAAAACCAAGAACATTTATTTACACCTAATCAATAGATCAACAATCCAAATTGGGGTCTTATAATAACAACTTCTCACAAGGAAGGCTGGGATATACAAATCCTCTTCTATAGTTATATGTGGGATAATAAAATGTGATTAAATAAGATAAAGGAGTATCAGGGTCCACCTCAATATAGTATAGGAGTACTTCTGAATAAATATGTAGAAAATACAAGAACAGCACAATATGTAATGAAAATAGAGAGAGTAAATAAATCATGTAAACTTCAAGGTAACTCAATATATTATTGAATTTTAGTTGACCATCAAGGTTCTCTTACTTTTCCAATTATCTAGTATTCTCTGTAATGAAATTTATAGTATGTCCATTTTTCATATGAGTTTTTAAATTTCTTATAAAAAATAGACTATTATAGTGAAAATTAATGAAATTTCTAGAATAAAGCACCAGAAACACACATGTATTTCATAAGGGAGAATTTTTTATATTTTTATATCCTTCCCCAAAAACAGTTTCTTGATGAATGATCACTCTTGGACTAAAAAAATTAATTAATCTGAAATGAATCATTAAATTTCAAAACAATTCATTGGTATTTTTAAACTTTATCCATGGTAGATTTGTTATTCATAATCAGTGGAGACTCATCTTATAATTGTTTATGTTGGTCATGAGATCAATTGAAATAAACATGGTCACCTGAACCTTGTGGTCAATTGAATTTTTTCTTTTGGTCACTTCAACTTTCAAATTGTGATTGCTTAAATGTTCATCATGCAGTCACTTGAAAGTTCATTGTGTGGTGACCTGAAATTTCATCATGTGGTCACTCTAATTACTTCATGTGTTCAATTAAGCACTTTAAAATATTTTTTATTACTAAAATATTCATTTAAAATTCTTCTTGTAAGTGATCCACTTCATCATGCAGTCAATCTGTCACTTATAGAAATTTATTCATGGTAAATTCAATGGCCATGTGGTCAATTTGATTAATATACAGTCGATCAACTTTCTCTTATGGTATCTCCAAAACATAGAATAATTATATGTTTCATCCATGGTCCCTTTATGAGATAGGTATTCTATCTTCATGTAGTGAAATTTTATAACATATGATGTCTTCCACACTTATCCAATTTTCATAGTTTTACTATCAAACTAATTAACTACAACAAAACATATAATTAATTATAAACATACAAAATGTGATTTGGGATCAATAAAATAATAAATTACTACTTTAATATTATAATATATCCATTTTTATGATCACATATCATCATAGGATAATAGTTCATGATAAAACACATATCAGAAAGAAAATTAAAATTTTCTAATTTGATACCAATAAAACAGTATTGTCATCCATGTTCTCCCCCTTTTGGAATAATCAAAATGATAACAAATATTAAAAATTAATTGAGACAAGAAATAAATATAATCTTGATGAGAATAAAGATAACCAAGATAATAACTGATACAATAATGATAGGAATAAAGATAATAAACAAAAGAATAAATTTCAATAGTTTAGAATAAGTTTGATGCATATTTACCAATGCTCTATGAGATAACCTAAAAACAATCTGAGCCAAAGTCCCTCTCTCAAAGATATTTGGGATCAAGAGTACATTTTCCAATATTTTGAGAGTGATAATAGGTAGGCTGAGGTGGAGGCTGAGGAAGAGATAAGGATGGTCTAAAAATGATAACTACTCTCAAAAAAAGTTTGAAATGTTTAAAAACTTTTATTGTATGAAACCAAGAGGAGGAATAAATATATATGTGGAGTTAAACATAGAATATACAGGCACTGAAGCATCTGAAGGTATATTCATAACTATAGGGAAAATAGTATTAGTGTGAGCACTATTGAGGTAAGACTCCATCATCCAAATATAGTTCTATAGGTTTAAGGATACTCAATCTATAATAGAGAAAAATTATCTCTTATCCTTCATAAAGATCGAAAAAAGAGGTGTTATAAACTTAAACTTATCTTATTACTATTTGAAGGCCTTAGTGATTAGAGGCATGTTCAGTTCATGAACCAAATATATAAAAAGGAATTTTGAATACAATTTGGTTTAGATTCAACTCATATAGTGATCAATAGATCTTTTGATAATCTATCTGTCACTAATAAATTTCTTAACAACACCTATAACTTCATCAATGGCTTATCAGCATGAGTTTGACAACCAAAAATTATCATTTTCATTGTCTCTAGAAAACTATCTAAATAAAATTTAATTTCTTCTCTAAAAATATATTTAATTAGTTTCTCATGTAGGGTAACACTAACTAAGGTAGCACAAGAAAAAATAGTAATTGGATTATCATTAGAATATAATAATTAAAATATTGCATTTAAATGTCGCTGATCAATCTTTAACATCATGTCCTACAAGTCTTCTTGAAGAGATCCCACTATTCCTCTTAAAATTTAAATCTCCGGATTCATATAATAAACATTTGGAAACATATTAGGTTGAATAAGATGTTGTCGAGACCCACCTTATTCAAGATGAGGGATGGTATAGAAAGACGTCGAGACCTTCCTTCCTCAAGATATAGAAGAGATAACGACCCCTGAGTCCCACCTTTAATAAGCCCTGGGGTGGTGAACTGCACCAAGGGTATAGAAATATCACAAAAGTGGGAGGAATTATCCTTTTATAGTAACAAATATCAAGAGATAAGATGTATCAACCTCAAATAACTCCAATAAAAATATGTATAAAGAAACCAAAATCCACCCCACATGCTTGATTAAGTAAAACTACTATAAATACAAAGAAATATCTAAAGTAAGTCCCAAAATAAAAATAAGCAGCAATGTAGCAACCGTCCCCAACATCTGATCTAGTAAGACCTAGAATGGTCCTTGTAATCTCCCTAGAAACCTGAAAATAGTTTTATATACATAGGGTCAGCATACAAGTATACTCAAAAAGGAAAAACCAAAGTCACCTATCAAAAGTGGGAGAAGCATACTAATGCCCCTGTGAGAAAACAACAGAAACTCAAAAGCACCTAACAATGTATACTATCCACCCGAACCTCGCCAAGTCATGATCACTAAATAACACAAGTCAAGTCAAGTAAATTATTAAGCATATCGATATTTGGGTACCATGCACCACTTCCAACTGGTTAACTTCTCATCCCTAACGGTGAATGTCCTGATGCTACCATGCTCTTCCATAATCCCCACTATCACAACCTACCCATACACACCAAAACCACACACCACATATTACTTGCAACCACATTGGCCACAACCACCACATGTCTCGCCCAAAAATACTTATGCCTCATCCTAAAGACAGCTAAGAAATAAACCAACTCTCGTACAACCAATACTATAAATCTAGTATTAAACCTCAAGCCATTACATCCTTCCTGAAGAGTCTTGGGTGTTAAATTCCTAGAAGTGGGAGTAGGGTAATTTCATTAACCAACCAACCATCCTTCCAGTAGGATGTTGGAAAATACACCCTCCCCCGTAATAATGGGGGTGTTCCGCACATAGTTTCAACACGGGTGGGTGAGTATAGAAAACATAAGGAACTACAAGTTTATTCATATAAGTTAGAAACACAAAATTCATCCTACGGGATTCCAAACATAAAAGAAACCCACTCAAAACCACCTTTTTTACTACACCTACATTCACGTACCACCACTAACAGTAGTCACTTGAATGCTACTTCACTACAAGCTCCAAATAAAAACATACCCTCAGCCGATTCATTTAACCAATTACCATTCTGCATTATCAAATCATTCATTTATTTATTTCTATTTGTACCTGGGAAACTAAAAAACACTGAAAAAATTATAAGTTGAAGCAACCATACCAACCAATGACCAATTCAAACAAGGAAAGAAGTTAAATTGGCAAGGGAACCCATTATAACACTCACAACATGAAATAATGACACAGCCCAGTCCTGCAGCCCCGCTTCCCAACCACCGCCCAAATATAGTCCCGCTACATAACAATTCCATTAATTCCATAATCAATCAATCTCTCATCCTGATAGTCTATCACACATCCTGCACCACCTCATACACAAATCCCACAACAACCACCACTAAACCACAACCCTGTTTCACACACATACCACACCCTTCTCACAAAAACAACTCTTATACCCATCCCTATTCCCACAACCATGATACCAACAACACCACCATATTAACCTCAAAAACCACAAAACCCAACAAGACCCACATATAACATAGCCACACCAAAAACAAAATTATTTTATTTGTATTTATTCCAAAATGGTTCTTTAATTACACTTTGATAAATAGGGTGATCACAAATCAGTTTTGATCTCTGTGCATCCTTTTCATTTAATCTGTAATAAATGATTAATAAGAATTCATGTTAAAATTAATTTCAAGAGAGAATAAATGATAAGAACAAAGAAATATGGTTATGCAAGAAAAGTCCTAAAACAACCATGTTTCCATAGGAATAGAACCCATACACTTCACATTATAGATCAAAGATAACAGATAAAAGCAAGTCGTCATCAACATCTTCCCCATAACAATTTATTCTTTCCTGTTATCTTCAATAAATTGGTTTCATACATATTTATAAGATTACATAAGTACCCCCTCCCCGCATGATACACAATTAAATGAGAGAAGAAGGAATCCCAACCTAGAACAGCAGGCGACCAAACCTTCTTTTTGTGTCAAACAAGGGGTCGCGCGAGTAGAAGATTCCAAGGAAAATTGAATATGGGGGATATAGCACAAGCTTATGGCTTGTATGGGAATAAAAGTTCTATGTGATCCAATAGAAAAGATAATATGGCCACGAATTTATAAAAATAAATATTCTATATCAACGAAAGAAAACGGTTCCAAGGACATTAAATTTGGATCGTGGCCAAGACCGCATAGTTTGACTATTTCAAAGTCCTCAAAGCATTAGGATCATAAATATATAATTAATATTCTTTTAAATTCTTTTAGAAACACCCAAACAGGGATTTAAAATTGATTTATGTCAAATAAAACATATGAGGGGCAAAACTGGAAAAATTGGAAATGAGTCACCAATGGGTGAGTCATTGACAGCAAGCCACTGAGACAGATCCCCTAACAATGAGTCATTGACATTGAGATATCGATGTTGAGCCATGTACATGGAGTCACTGAAGTGAACTACCGGTACCTGACTCACTAACGCACTGAATCACTGATGACCTGACTCACTGATGCCCTGACTCACCGCCGCCCTGACTCACCGATGCCCTGACTCACTGACTCCCTAACTCACTGACACCCTTGACCTAGGAGTGCCTCAACCTACTGATACCTTGACCTACCGATGCATTGACCTACCAACGTCTCGACCTACCAACACCTCATCCTAATGATTCCCTAACACACTGATGTCCTCTCCCTACTGATACCTCGACCTACTGACTCCTCCACCTACCGACGCCTCCACCTACTGAAACCCTAACCTACCGATGCATTAACCTAATGATTCCTTTGAACTACTGATGCCTCGACTTATCAATGCCTTGACCTGTCAATGCCTTGACCTGTCAATTTTTCATCCTACTGATGCCCCAATTCACCAATTCCTTGACTCAATGACGCCCTCTACCTATTGACTCCCTTGACCTATTAATGAAATAACTATAATTTTGGAAAACTATTGAAATGAGATACCATTACCTCCTAGAACACACCAAACACTGGATTTCAACAAATTAATGGACCACAAAGGTTTGGGGCATTACATCAAATACCTCTTAAACTATTCTCTCCCTCTATAATTAAAAACCAAACCCAAAATAAAGAGGTTTCCAAACAACCATACCATAAGATACCTCTCAAGGAAAAAACCACCTCATTGGAGAGAAACCTCAAAATCCAATAACACCTCCTCTAGGATTTTTTGACCCAACAACCACAAGACATTCCACAAAGTCACCAAAAGTCACACTACCCAAACATATGAATCAAGAAATTTCTTTTACCCATGTCAAGATATTATCTACTTTGGGTGGTACTGACTCACCTGCATGGGTTTAATTGAATCTACATTAATGTGTCTTGATTAGGCATCAGGTCCTCCTCTCCTCATTTGTCAGGACTTTATCATATTCCACATAACAAAAAAAATTATCCTATATAAAACAAGGTTCAATTATTACATCACAAAGAAAAAAACAAGAGAAAAACTCAAAACAACTCCAGGTACTGGGCATGAATCTGAGCCTCTTTCTCCCAATTACTCTCCTATTGGACACCATGCTTCCACAACACATAAACCAAGGTAATTTTCCATCCATGTAGCACCTTATCCCAATGATCCTAGATCTCCACTGGCTACTCCAAAAATGTTGCATCGTCCTTGATATCCAACTCTACCAAATAAATGACATGGGAGTCATCGTGAAGATACCAAGATAGGATACATTAAAGATGTTGTGAACCTTCTACAAATATGGTGGAAATTCCAGCTAATATTCCACCTTTCCATCTCTTCCCAACACCTCTAAATGTCTGATGAACCTATGATATAGCTTACTCCCTTTTTTGAACCTCCATTTACCATGTCAAGGGTAAAACTTTAGGAATACATTCTACCCAACCTCGAACTCTAAGTAAATTCTCCTATAATCAGCATAATACTTCTACTAGTAACATGATTCCTTCATTTTATCATGGACAAGTTACACCTTCTCTGTCAAACTATGTACCACGTCCAGACCAAGATCAGTCACCTCCCCAACTTTCATCTAGCACAAGGTTCAACGACACGACGTCCCATATAAAGCATCAAATGGATCTTTGTCAATGGAAGAGTGATATCTCTTATTGTATGTGAACTTTACAGATGTTAAATGTCGCACCCATGACCCACTAAGGATCAAAACAAATCAATGCAACAAGTCCTCCAATGTTTGGATGGTCCTCTCTATTTTTTCCTCCATTTGAGGGTGGAAATATTTGCTGAGGCATAACTAAATTCAAAACGAATGTTGAAATCTCCTCCAAACTGAAGATGTAAAATGTTTATTTTGATCTGAGATAGTGTATTTTGGAACTCCATGTAGCCACACCACCTCATCCACATATATCTACGTTAAGTCATCCATTGTGCTCGACTCCTTGATCGCTAATAAGTGAGCCAATTTCATCAAAAAATACACTACTACCCAAATATCATTGCATCCTCCCAGATCATTTGGTAATCCAGTGACTAAATTCATTAAGATGTCATACCACTTCCACTCAAGGTCATTTTGGGGCTTTAAAAACCCACCGGGAACACGGTGCCAAGCCTTCACTTGCTGGAACACCAAGCACTTTTCCACAGACTCTGCCACTGACCGCTTCATCCTGGGACACTAGAATTGTTCCCTCAAACCCCAGAACATCTTGGAAACTCTAGGGTGTACCTTTATGGGTGATCAATCAAACTCATGGAGAACTTCCTCACATATTTCTACTGAAGAAAACTGCTTCCCATGGAACAATATTTTATGTTGACCATCCTCTGACTATCCCCATGTATCATTACCATGGTCAATGCGATCATTCATCACCTTATCCTCTAAGTCTCCCCACTGAGACTCCCCCACCTTCTACCTCATATATGAATATACCATTATCTAAATAGATGGACTCTACCACTATCCTTTTCTTCATATAAGTGAAAGGAATCCAACTCCTCTATCACCCTCTAAGCATCTGCAGATTCTTGATATACCTCCTTCTGTGACATCCTACTCAAATCATAGGCCATGAAATTACGCTTTCCTGGGGTGTAGGAGATCTCAAAATCATAATCCTAGAGAAACTCCATCCACATCTGCTGCCACAAGTTCAGATCTCACTAGGAAAATATCTACCTTAAGCTCTTGTGATCCGTGAAGACCACAAATTTCTCCCCAATGAGGTAATTTCACCACATCTTTAGTGAGAATATGAACAATTCTAGTTTTATATCATGGAAGGCATAGTAACATTTATGGGGAAGTAACTGCCTATACCCATAAAAGATCACCCTCCAATACTGTATCATTATTCACCCCAATCCAAAACTGGAAGCATCACAAAAAACCTCAAACATCACCCCTTCCTCTGGTAGTCTAAGCACTGGGGAACTGACTAGATTCCCCTTTCGATAGCTGAATGTTTTCTAGAATTTCTCGCTCTATACAAATTCATGGCCTTTTTTGTTCAGAACCATCAATAGAGAAATTACTCCGAATAAATATGGTAAAAATCTCCAATAATGGCATGCTAGATCAACAAAAATATGAATCTATGCCACATTATTGGGTGCAAACTAAGAAACAACTGCCTCAACCTTCGATGGGTCCACTAATATGCCCTACTGAGGCACCACATGCCCACGGAAGTTGACCTATAGTGTCCAAAACATTCACATGGATATCTTTCCATAGAGCTATTAGTGTAAAAGGACCTCTAGGATAGTTTTGAGATACTCAGTATGCTCTAGCTATGATTTCGAGTAGATCAGGATTTTGAAAATGAATATGATGATGATTCGGTCCATGAACTCACAAAATATGGAGTTCGTAAGCCTTCTGAACATGGTCGGGGCATTCGTAACAACTAATAGCATAACCACAAACTTGAAGTTCCCATAACTAGACATAAAAGCAGTCATTAAGATGTAAACCTCCTTAACCCTTAACTTGTGATACCCATACCGTAGATCGATGATGGAAAAATAACTCGCTCCCCTCAGCAGGTTGAAAAGATCATCTATCCTCAATAGAAGGTAATGGTTCTTTATTGTTACCTGATTCAGTCTCTGGTAGTCTATTTACAACCTCAGACCATTGTCTTACTTATTTGTAAACAAGACTGGAGAACCCCACGACAACAAACTAGGTCAGATGAAACCCTTCCTCATTAGGTCATCAATTTGGATCTGTAACTCTCGAAACTCATAAGTTTCTATTTGATATGGATCCATTGAAATTGGACTACCACTTGGTTGTAAGTCTATCCCAAACTCAACATTTTTTTGAGGGGGTAGAGTCACAACCTCCTCAAGGAAAACATCTAGAAAACTCTCTGACAACTCCTGAAACCTCTACCATCTTAGCATCCATCGATCCCACTAACAGTTCAACTAACAAGGAAAGAAGTGTCTCCATACATCGGCTACCCACCTGAATTCTCTGTTAAACAATGAAATATATATGTTGGAATTTCATGTTTGAAAACATGACACTTCTCTGGAAGCAATCAATAACATCATGCATGGAAAACAACTAGTCGATTCCAAGGATAACATCATATAGATTCATATATAGAAGAAAGAGATCCTTGTTGAACTGATGTGGCCCCAACATCAGTCTACATACCAGGAAAAAATCAGACAAGCTGGTCTGATCATCGACTATTTTACTCAACACCAGTGGAACAAATAATCCCTCTATGTCTATTCCCATGGAATGGCCCAGACTGGGTGCAATGAAGTAGTTTTAATCTCTTAAATAAAACAAGGCACAATCAGTAGTACTAAACAAACTAATCGTACCCAAAACGATATTCGTCCCAGTTGAAACTACTACCTCTATAGAAAGTAATTTCCCATGCCCATCTCCTATGCCCCTCAGCTATCTACCGCCTCCCCGACCATACCCTGGTCAAGGTCCTGGAGGATAACCCTAAGGTCGGTATCCTCCTACACTGTCTACCCTTGGTGGAAAAGGGGAATGTTTACCCTAATGTAGAAAATACCTAGACGGCGATAGCTGCTGAGGTGGGTGCTGAACTTGCCCACTTGCACCATATTGAGCTCGATTCAGGCACAGTCTCTAGAGGTTCCCATGTCCTTCTCAAGAAAAACTCTTCAGCCCCAGGTCCGTTGGAAAAATGTGAGGACTAAAGGGTCGGAAATGAAATTGTTGGGGTTAGCTTCTTGCTAGATGAAACCTTGAAGGACCTGACCTCAAAGACTTGTAGTTGATGGCCTTCCCCTTTGAAAAACTCGGTTGACTCCCCTCCCATGGAATACCTTCTCACTATTGCATCATTTTCACTAGCCTCTACCTTCTTCTGAACCTCTATGTATATCGGTGGGGTGAATGAAGTAACCACATACTGAAGATAAGGATGGAGTGCCTCATCTAAGAAAATTGCCTGAGACTCCTCATCCAAAAAGAGATCTGAAGAAAAATTTAAAAGATCCTTGAACTTTATCCCAAATTCCCTCACCGACATACTCATATACTAGAGGGAGATTAGCTCCTGCCTCTTCTCAGTATTCATTTTGGATAAAAGGAATTTTTCGTGGAACTCCTTCTCAAATTCATCCCATGAAACATCAGTCTCCTTCCTCTCCCCGAGGTAAAGCATCCACCACTAACATGATGCTCCCCTCATCTGGCTCACCTTTAGAGGAATGCAATACTCTATCAGATCCCAGATCAAGATAAAAGTAATCACCAGATCCTTGAGACAACTATCTATATCAAAGTTCAAGACATTGACCTTGTACTTCCCTAGAGTATGTCTCTAGAAAGCATGAAGTGTCTTCTTCCAATGATCTTCTTCCTCTGTTGGATTGACCTTCAACCGGACAATTGGGTTATCCAGTTGACCCTCCACTTCTTGTACCACATGTGGGTGATCTCCAAGATCCATAACTGAAAGGAAAACAAGGAACTACTAATCCAGGGTAGTATGGAATTTATTTAGGATTCATGTTAACTCATTGTTTATTTTAATTTCTTGAAAACGCCCAAAAAAACAAGAACACAAGTCATCATGATTCATGTAACTTTCCTAGGGTATATACCCCATTATAGATTTAGCCTCACCTGTTCATTTGGTATGATCATAGTCCCTGCATCAGATCACGGGGAGCCCTAAAATCCTATGTCATAGTTGGCTTTCCTTGCCCTATGTCATGCACCAAGATCACCTAACATTGTTTCCCTACCAACCCATGCAATCCTCACTATGCTTAACTCCAAACTTCATTTTGTATCTCGACCAATGCCTCTAATACTATTCTGTCATGACCCACCTTCTTCAAGATGAGAGAAGGGATATAAATATGTCCAGACCCTCCTTCCTCAAGATGAAGGAGAGATAATGACCCCTAAGTCCTAGCTCGAATAGGACCCAAGGTGGTGAACAACACCAAGGGTATATAAATCTCACAAAAGTGGGAGGCATTAACCTTTTTATAGTAACCAAGATCAGGAGATAAGATTTATAAACCTAATACAACTCTAAGATATATTTATATAAAGAAAATAAAATCCATCCCACATGTATGTTTAAGTGAAACTCCTAGAAATACAATGAAAAATCCAAAGTTCCAAAATAAAACTAAGCAGTGACGTAACAACCATCCCCAAAGTTCAAGCTAGTAAGGCCTATCACAATCCTTATAATCTCCCTATAACCTGAAAAAAGTTTTATATATGTAGGGTGAGAATACAAGTATACTTCGTATGGAAAACCCAAATTCAGTTGTGCACAAGTTGGAGAAGCATACTAATTCCCCTGTGAGAAAATTGTAGAAACACAAAAGAACCTAACAAGGTATACTATTTACCCCAACCTAACCAAGTCATTCTCACAAAATAATGCATGTAAAGTAAAGTAAAGTACTAATCACATTGATATTTCGGTACCCCATACCACTTCTTAATGGTTAACTGCTCATCCCTAATAGCGAACATCTTGACACTATAATGTTATTAGATAAGCCCCACTATCAGAACCTTCATGCACACACCTGAACCACACACCGCATCCATCCCACAAACATCTGGGCCACAACCATTGCACATATCACCCGAAAACACCTAGTCATCATCCTGAGGATAGCTGGGAAACAAACCATCTCTCGCGCAACCAATACCATAATTCTGGTATTAATCCTCAATCCATTACAGTATGCACAAATAGTCTTGGGTGGTAAATTTCTAGAAGAGTGAGTAGGGTAAATTCAGTAACCAGTTATCCTTCCTCCCATTGGGATGTTGGGAAATACACCCTCTCCCATAACAATGGTGGGGTTCGGTACATACTACTCAACACGGGTGGGTTTCGTATAGAAAACATATGGAAGTACATGTTTATAAATATTGGTAAAAACACTCAGCACATCCTAGGGGATTCAAAACATACAACCATCCCACTCAAAACCACCTTTTCTACCACCCCTACATGAACGTACCACCATGAACGATGGTCACTTGAGCACTGCTTCACTACAAGACCCAACTCTAAACATAGCCCCAGTTGATTCATTTAACCAATTATCATTCCGCATTATCAAATAATTAATTTATTTATTTCCATCCTCAACTAGGAAACTACCAAACACTAAAAACATTATAAGGTGAAGCAACCACACCAAACACTACCCAATAAAAACAATGAAGGAATTGTAAATGGTAAGTGAACCAATTCTAACATTCACAACATGAAATCATGACACAACCCAGTCATGAAACCCTACTACCCAACCACAACCCAAAGGCATTCCCATTGCATAACAAGTCCATCCATTTCACAATCAATCAATCTCTCAACTTGATATTCCATCACACCTCCTACACCACCTCATATAGAAAAACCACAGCAACCACTACTAAACGACATCCCAACTGCACACACATACCACACCCTTCACACAAAACCAACTCCTCTACCCACAACCATGCTACCAAAATCCCCACCATATAACCCTTATAAAGAACACAATCCAACAAGACCAAAACAGTACACCGCCGCACCAAAAATAGCTGATAGTATTTATATTTATCCAAAAAAGGTTCTTTAATTCCACTTTGATAAATAGGGGTGATCACAAATCAAGTTTTATCCAGAGGCATCCTTTTCATTTAACCAGGTATACATGATTAATCATATTTCATATTTACATCCATTTTTAGAGAGAATCATTGATAAGAATGAAGCCTCATGGGTATGTAAGAAAAGAACACCAACATCTATGATTTTCAGAGTGATACAACCCATAAAATTCACATTACAGTTCAAGGATAATAGACAAAAAAGGTGATCATCAACATCTTCCTCATCCCATTTTATTCCTTATTATTTTCTTATTTAAATTGGTTTTAGAAATATTTAAAAGAGGACATAAGTACACCCACCCTGCATGATACACAATTAAACTAGAGATGAAGGAATCCCTACCTGGAAAAACAGGTGACCAAAAATCTACTTTGTACTAAATAGGGGGTCCAGATCGCAGGAGACTCCAAGGAAAACTGAACTAGGGGGGCTACAGCATAGGCATACATGTTATCTGAGAAGAAAATTTATCTGCACCCCAAGATAAAAGAGAAGAGATGAACTTGGATTTAGAAAAATCCAGATCCTATATCAATGGAAGGAAATAGTTCTAAATCAATTAAAGTTGGATTGTGTCCAAGGCCACGTGGTTCAACTATTTAAAAGTCCCCAAAGCATTATGATATTAAATATATAATTAATTTCCTTTGAAACACCTTTATAAACTATAAAATAAGTATTTAAACTTGATTTACATCAAATAAAATGTAGGAGGGGTGAAACTTGAAAAACTGGGAAACATTGGAAATGGGTCACCTATGGGTGAGTCACCGACAGCAAGCCACTGACAGTGAACCACCGACAGCGAGTCACCGATGCTGAGTCACCGACACTGAACCTCAGACACTGAGCCACCAACATGACCTACCAATGCCTGACTCACCGATGCCTTGACTCCCCGACGCCCTGACTCACCGACGACATGACTCACTGACGCCCTAACTCACTGATTCCCTTAACCTATTGACGCCTAGACCTACTAACGCCTCAACCAACCAACAACTTTTCTTACCAAATCCCTAAATAAATAATTTCCATGACCTACCAATTCCTCTAACTACTGATTCCCTTGACCTACTGATGCCACGACCTACCGACACCTCATCCTACCGACGCCCTCACTCACTGAGGCCCTGACTCATCGACTCCCTCGACCTATCGATTCCCTCGACCCACCAATGGGAAAATGGGAATTTTTGAAATCCTTAGAAATGTGCTACCATTGCCTCCCATAACACCCTAAAAACTAGATTTTGACAAAGTAATGGACCATGGAGGTTCATGAAATTATAGAGATACAACAATATAAATAATCTTGGAAATCTATTTTTCTCTTATAGTTGCAACTAAAGATTAAAATCCAAGAAATAATTATTTAAGAAAATTTATTAAATCATATTTTAACTCACTTAAATCCTATTTGGAAATATATAAAGAATGATTAAATGGAGAGGGTGAAGCTGGTTTAGGGGGCGAAGACCATTTATCCATTTCTTCCACAAGAAGGTCGTATCTCAAATAAGAGAAACCTTACTAGTCTTTTCGTCATTCTTTATAGGAGTATGGCCCAACACATTATCAGAAACTTGTCGAACTGATAGATTTATCTCTCCTTTAAGAATCATTGGTATGGGATAGAATGTTCTGATAATTACTTTAGGACTAATTTAAGAAGAAATAAATCACTTAGAATCATTGGATAAAATATAGATGTTTAGCCCACCATGTATACCCCCATCATGATCATTACCATAATTTGAACTAGATTTATCTACTTTATAGGATTATTCCCTTTTAGTGGGCCTTAGAGTACTTCTAAACACTATAATTTCATTCTATTCACAACATGAATAAGTTGATATCTTCTCAAACATTTTGTTAGCATGGATTTCCCCAATTATTTCTTATTCACTTGAATCATAATACTAATATTTAAAATAAAATTTAATAAGATAATCCATAAAAACATCAGTATCATCATCATTATCTAAATTTCATTCTTCATAAGGTAAATATAATAAAGGTTAAGAAGATCCAAAAGGCATGACTTTAAGAGTAGATGATTCAACATCCAATAACTCATGAGATTATCCTTCTTATTCATATGATACCTCATCTTTACCATCCAAATATAATATACTTTTCAATTCAATTATTTTAATAGAAACGTTTTCCTTACATTAATTTTCATCAAGTTCTAGGAATGGGTCTTGTTTATCCTTAGGTCTTGTAAGGTTATTTATTTGATTGGACTTCTCATAAAAATTTTCATTATCAGTAACCCATATTTTCCTACATAGATTCTCATTTATCCACATTCTCTTATAACCAATTTAATTCAAACAAACTCTTCTAGAGAATCTTGACTTTTCCTCCCCATTAGAAATAATTATTTTGTAATATAATACTACAGAGTTAACCTTAGGGAATGGAAGTGAACTAAACTTAGAAAAAGTTTTTCACAATTCTTCCATTGGCCTCATAAAATACCTTGGTATGTTAAATTGTATCACATTATTCATTAAAAATAGAAATGAAATATACTAATGTATTGGAATACTAAATTCTCATTTCCTCGGTAAGACTAAATGTCGGATAAACATTACTAATATTTGGTATTGACCATCAAGATCTATGTCATAGGTATTCAAGAGGTTCCAACACTATTCATATCTAGGTGATATTTTTTAGACTGAAAGGTTACATGATATTTAGAATAATAACTCTAAAAATCCTCATAATCCCGTTTAGGGGGTACCATAAAACATTTTCCCAAATATTAGAAGAAAAAACAACCCTTTTGTATTTATATATGTCTTAATAAAATCCATTTTATAACTCATTTATATGTCCACATTTATGTAAAACTTCTTTAGAAACATTAGATGAAAAATCTATTGTTATCACTACACTACTTAGTATAACATTGATGTAACTTCCCTAGTTTTTTATTGAGTCGAAAATCCGCACCATATTTGAGCTTTCCAGTTTGGTGAGAAGACCAACTTTATTTTTAATCTTCATAACATTATTATATGAGTTTTATTGACTCATGGACTTTTTTTTATATTTTTTAATTCTTGTCAAGTGTATTAGGGTTTTGGAATATTTTTGAGTGTGACGGGCCCTGAAAACACAGTTCTAGGAATGTGTAGACCTAGGTGCATGGTTTGGGAAAATCATCTTGCCACCTTAGAGTAACCATGAGTCCCACCTATGGCACTTGATACAGTATTTAAAATTCTGTGGGTTGGGATAATGGTTGTGTGGAACCTCTATAGTTACTAACAGTGGTGATTTTCATGGTCTTTGCATGGTTTTGAAAATCATGTTCTCAACTCATGTGTGTGTGGTTCTTAGATAGTGAGCACAACACAGTTACTGTACAGTCAGTCAAATTTTGTGGCCAAAACCATGTGGATAATTTTTTAGGTGAATTTATAAACTTTACCCTCCACTATTTATCTTATTTTAATCCTCCTTTACTCCATTTATTTGTAACGCCCCGACCCCAGCTACCCAGAGCCGGTGCATTACTTCGTAACATTGGCATGATCCCAAAAGATCAAGTCTCGAAAGACCGATTAGTTTAGTAGCCTTGGAAACACTAGATACATTCATAAACGTTACATTACATCATAAAGTGAAAAACTACAATAACAAAGTCTCCATAGTCCACACTCATATCCTCTTCTGACTATCCCTGCAGGTCATTCATAAAATACTTCTTCACATCCTGGAAAATATTAAAACATTGAAAGGGGTGAGCTCAGATGCTCAGTAAGGATAACAATAATGCGGAAGCTTTCATAAATAAACATTAACATTTAAGGCAATGTATAACTAAAACAAAAGCCTTTTAAACATGAACTTCAACATAATATGGCAAAAGTAAAATGAGATAATGCCATTTACTTCTTCACATGGATATTCTACTGGTCGAATAATCACATGCAATATCAATAACCACTTTCATAATGATGGAATGCATAATGCCAGACTATCATAACCACATAGCCAAGGCCTCGTGCCAAGACTACAAATAAGATTTTGTCAAGGCCTTGTGCCAAGACACTAGTTTGTCTCATGAGACCTGCCGATGCATCGAGGAGCTATAGCGGGCTCCACCCGTCACTTATTAAGTCCAATGCATTCCTCATATGAATAGGTTTAAACATATCATAAACCATAACATAATCATATCACATAAACAATGCATAAAGGAAACATAACATTTCCACATTTCAATCACAAGATATCAATACAAAACATTGATATAATAAAAACGCTTTCAAAACCATTTTCAATACCAAAATAAAAGAATGTTAAAACATTGTATTTATTTTTCTTTTTAAAAAAAAGGTATGGCTTGTAAAGGAAGCCGAAACTCAAATAATGTTCACGGCGGCGGAGAAGTCGTTGTCGCCGCATAAGTACGGAATGAAAAACATTCCCTTTTTGTCGTTTAGTAAAATGCTTCGTATAAAAAGATTCCTTTTGAATAAACTTAAAAGTCAAAGGGGTTTATACACCGTATAAAAGAAAGTTGTGTATAAAACCAAATATGCCTCAATGAAAGGAGATTGAGACGAAGTCCTTAAAAAGATCATTTTTAAAATAAAATAGATATATTATGTGTATTCACTATAGGTACACATAAAGAAAGTAAAAATACAAAATAAGACATAATAATATCATGACATAATTTGAAAGTAGGAGATTAACCCAAAGAATGGAAGTTGGGTTAAGAAGTTCCCTTACCTCGTGTCTGACTTGACTCAACCGTTCTTTAACCTCCTGAATAATAAACTAGAGTTAATATATACCTTATTAAGAACCATTTTCAACTTCATTATCCTTATTATATCACTTATTACAATGATATGAACATTATGTAATTATTTAAGTTAATAATGTTCATTTTGTCGGTATTTGGTTCTTAAGTCAAAAATAGGCTTCTTACACTTACATGTTGTTAATTTGGTCAAAGGTTCATTATATCCAGAATGGTATTCATGATGTAGATATCATATATGTCATATATATCCAGTACATACATTCATTTATAATATTACATCACATTTAGAGGTAAGAAATGAAATGCACCGTTCATGGAGACGGTAAGCCGTACGTACGCATGAACGCTACTTCCATTTCTATTTCATATTTTCTGGAATGGAATCATAATGATATGAGAGTATATTATAATTCCAGTATAATAACATATATAATGTCATTAACTTTATCCTTCACACATCCCACATATGGTATTAACGAATCAAATCACTTTCAGGGGGCGGTAGTCCGCGCTTCCTAAAATGAAGATATCGTGTTTTACCCATAATGGAAACCATAAAGGTATGCCCAAAATGAAAAAAACAGAAGCTTAAGGAAAACATAAACATATTATATATCATATATAAAAATAGTGACATCATAATGGCCACCTTTGAAGGTGTTAAATGAGTGTTGAACAATCATCGTTTCGGGAGGCAGAATTTCGCCATCCACGGAAACCTTATGTTCTTTAACCATTTGATGTAGTTGTGTGGAAGTGTAGCTCAAATAAATCTTATAACAACATCCTAGTATATTTAAGATACTGGTGTTGTTACAAAAGAAGTAAATAAAAAGAGTTTAGGGGGTTGGAGAAGCAAAATAAAACAAAAGAACATGAGAGAATGAATTACCTTAAAAAGTGTAACTCCTTTTGAGTTGAGCCTAAAGGCTTCCTTTGAAAGGATTCTGCCCAAAGGGAATCCTCTAGGATGAGGAGAGGGATGTGGAGAGAGCAAATGGGCAGGGGTTGGCCGAGCCAATGGCTTGAAGAGTGTGTGAAATGAGGTAGAGGTGGGGGCCTTTTATAAGAGGAGAGGAAGGGCACTTTTGGAAAGTAAAGGAACATTACATTATTTGAAAATGTGTTTCGGTTTTAAAAGGTCCCACATTGATAGAATTCGTGGATAAGGTGATAAGGCATCGAAATCCACTCATCCAATTGGTTTTGGCCATGTGTAGTTCATAGATTTTATATTACCTTTCCATTTTATTTAAATCGTCAAATAATGATGTCATCGCTGCATCATTATTATGTCATAAATAATTAAATTTATTTAATGTCTAAAAATTATAAAAAAAATACTATGATATAGGAAAGCTTTTTATCTTTCCAATGACTATTTATAATCAAAATTTGGACTTGTGTAACCCTACTTAAAAATTTTTTTAGTAAAACACTTTATGTTAGTGTCATTTTCACTTTAACATTAAATAAAAGTAATTTATGTTATTTCCCAACAAAAGTGGATCCATGGGGTCCCCAAGTTAGGCCATGGCTTTTCTTGGTCGGCCATGACACAACCAATGAGGTTGGGACATGTGTCTAGGTCATTTAATATTATTAAAGTATTATTTATACCTTAAACTACCCTAATTACCACTAATCGCGATTAAGAACTTAATAAGTTACTATTCACCAAAAAATTATTATAATCTCATTGAACCACATTTTACTTCTTAATGACAACCATGTATGTCGGATTTTTGAAAATCAAATCACAGAAGTGGTAATATTTCATTTAAACGAAAAATCAGTTATTTAACTACCACTTAGTGGTTTCACTATTCATCAAAAATTGAAGTTTCTCAGAATAATGCCAAAATTTCATCCTAAGCTATAATTGATATTCCGAATTCAAAAATGATGTCTATTTTATAAAATTCCAAACATATAAGTTGCATTAATTAATTTTATAATTAATTCCCGCTGTTACGACAAATAGCGTGTTTTCAAGAAACAATTTATATCAAAAGATTGGCAATTGTTTATGTCCAAATTCAATGTTAAATTAATTCTAATGACCACCATTGGATAAAATGGTAAAAATATATTCTAATTATACATTAAATCCACTCAATAGTATAACTTATCACTATAAATTATTTTGATTAAAAAAGTTGTTTTAAGTATTTTTCACTATTCATAAAAATTTTGAAGTTCTCAGAAAATTACAAAAAATTCAACATAGGCTAATTTCAATATTAGGAATACAAAAATGAACTCCATTTTGAAATATAAAATTTCTATAATTTTAAAAAGTGGTTATTACTATTCATAACGGCTACTTTGATTTGTCGCGATGTTTTAGAACTCGAAGTTGCGTACAATGCAAGCTATTGTATTATTGAATGAGAAGCGTATCGTGGAAGCTCGGGGTGTTACATTCTCCCCTCCTTCAATAAATTGCGTCCTCGCAATTTGAAATTTTTCTTGGAAAATAAAAGGTTGAAAAGAGAAAATACCTTTGAGGAAAACCCACATTGAAAATAAGGTTAATAAATATATAACATTAAAAGAAAGCAGGATAAGTACAAAGGTCACCCGATATAGCCCATTATAGGATTCTATGAAAATATGGATATGGAGGAGAAACAAACCATCAAGGTCTGATGGGGAGTTATAGAAAACAGGATTAGGAGAAAGTTTAACCACAAGAAAATCACAAACTTGTGATTGGTTAAACGGTCATTGAATCCCTAGTTGGAAAAGTTAACCGACAAGATTTTTGTTTTAAGTTACCTTTTATAATGTTGAGGATTTTATTTAGGAGATTTACTAAGAACGTAAGGGAATATACATACTTGTTATGTATACTTTCATTCATTAATGAATTTTTACCACAAACCCATCTTTTACTCCAAATGGTAACAGAACTCTAAAATATTCTATTTATCCTAATTGTATAAGGTACCAAAGGTTAACACATACCATTTAGATTAGTAAAATTATTTTGTAATAACCATGGACTTTCTGTAGGCTAGTGGTAGGAAATAAAGGCCTGTCGCACTTTGATTGTGGGTTCGATTCCTACAGCTTTGTCCGACGCGACGGGTTATGCCCCACCCTGCAGGTTGTCCTTTTCCTAAAACTATAGTATCATAATATTCCAAAAATAATCTTCATAAATTTTTTTAACCTTAAACAATACTATCCAAAGTTCAACTTAATCCATTCCAACCTTAATAGTTATCCAAAATACCTCCGTCCAGACTTTCTCTAAAAGGTCTCTAAATTCCAAAATCAATTTATCAGATTCCCAAAACAAAGAAAAGTTTCTCTTATTGTCACATACTAAAAATATGATTACCTTAATCATATTAAAACCTTACTGAAATCAAAAAGTACTGCAGTACAATCCTTATATAGATCACATTATTCTAATAACCAGAATATAATCCATGAGTCCAAAAGCACTAATACATTAGTTATTCTGCTTCAACTGTAGTAATAGCATAAGATTGTCCTTGATCCCTTGTCCTTTTCTGAGGTAAGTTTCCTTGACGCTTAGGACATTCATTTGCATAATGACCCATTTCTCTACAATTGTAGCATTCAACTTTGACAGCCTCTTTCCTTCCCTTGCAATCACGTGCCTGGTGACCCTTTTCTCCACATTTATAACAAACTCCCATTCCTTTTAGGCAAGTACCAGGGTGATTCTTCCCACAATTATCACATAATGGAAAATCCTTCTTTCCCTTTTTCCCTTTATCTGTCTCTTGTTCCACCGTTCTCTTCTTCTCTTGCTTTACTTTGTTGTCATAAGACTTAGAGAATTCCTTTTCTGTCTTGATAGCACACGAGACAATATCTTCGTATGATGAAAAGGATTGTGATACCAAAGCTCGACGGAGAAATGGTTTTAACCCATCAAAGAAACGATCAATCTTACTCCTTGGGTTACGTATATAATCGGCAGCATGCCTCGCTAACCTTGTAAAGTTAGCCTCATACTTTGCGACATTCTCATCCTCCTTCTGCCTCAGACTCAGAAATTGCCTTTCCATATCTGCTCGATGGTCACGAGGAAAGTATTTTTCTAAGAAAAGATCTTTGAACTCCCTCCATTCCATATTCGATACGTCATCATCTTCCTTTGTGTTTTGAATCAGCGACCACCACTGATCGGCATCTCCAGTGAGGCGGTAAACTGCCATAACAACATTCTCCCTTTCACTACTCCCCAGGGCATGGAATATTTTCTCTAAGGAATTTATCCATTGCTCAGCTACTATAGGATTTGTACTCCCATTGAAGGTTGGCGGTTGTTGCCTCATGAAACGGTCTAGCATTGATCCTCCACGTTGCGGATCAGGGTGCTCCATACGAGTAAGGTTGTTATTCATAACCTGCGTGAGTTGTCCCAGTATGGTGAGAAGCTGATCAGCACCAGTTGTATCACTAGCTCCACCATAATTATCCTGAGCAGGAGGGCAATCCCTACACGGAGTTCGTGCATTGATACAGTTTCCATTCCTTCTACTAGGCGCCATTTCTAAACAATGTCATAAACTAGATTAGTTTATGAATCAAAATACATAATTCCATACTTGTAAAACACTTAACATAAATTGAACTAATTATGGATATAATCCATAATTATAAAAATGTATTCTTTGAGGAAGCATATACTCGTAACCCTTCATAGTGGTTTGTAAAGAAAATGGGAATTATCCAAAGCATATCCCCCGGGAGTGTCGTAACCAAGAGTGCAGCAAGGCCCGTTGTCGTGCACCAGTTCCCGTTCGAGTCTAGCTCAAAGCGGTGTTTTCGGGTTTTACCCCTAGGTACATCTGTGCCAGAGCCGCCTCTACCTGCTCGTATCCAGACAGGAATGTATTGCTTGGAAAACTCACAAAATCTCTACAATACCAATATTCTAAGATGTTCTTTTATACTAATCCTCAAAGTCTATCTTCGGGCTATGTGCTCTAATCAGAGTTTATCTAAATCTAGCTTCCAAGGTTAGTACTAAACTGCCTCTGATACCAACTGTAACGCCCCGACCCCAGCTACCCAGAGCCGGTGCATTACTTCGTAACATTGGAATGATCCCAAAAGATCAAGTCTCGAAAGACCGATTAGTTTAGTAGCCTTGGAAACACTAGATACATTCATAAACGTTACATTACATCATAAAGTGAAAAACTACAATAACAAAGTCTCCATAGTCCACACTCATATCCTCTTCTGACTATCCCTGCAGGTCATTCATAAAATACTTCTTCACATCCTGGAAAATATTAAAACATTGAAAGGGGTGAGCTCAGATGCTCAGTAAGGATAACAATAATGCGGAAGCTTTCATAAATAAACATTAACATTTAAGGCAATGTATAACTAAAACAAAAGCCTTTTAAACATGAACTTCAACATAATATGGCAAAAGTAAAATGAGATAATGCCATTTACTTCTTCACATGGATATTCTACTGGTCGAATAATCACATGCAATATCAATAACCACTTTCATAATGATGGAATGCATAATGCCAGACTATCATAACCACATAGCCAAGGCCTCGTGCCAAGACTACAAATAAGATTTTGTCAAGGCCTTGTGCCAAGACACTAGTTTGTCTCATGATACCTGCCGATGCATCGAGGAGCTATAGCGGGCTCCACCCGTCACTTATTAAGTCCAATGCATTCCTCATATGAATAGGTTTAAACATATCATAAACCATAACATAATCATATCACATAAACAATGCATAAAGGAAACATAACATTTCCACATTTCAATCACAAGATATCAATACAAAACATTGATATAATAAAAACGCTTTCAAAACCATTTTCAATACCAAAATAAAAGAATGTTAAAACATTGTATTTATTTTTCTTTTTAAAAAAAAGGTATGGCTTGTAAAGGAAGCCGAAACTCAAATAATGTTCACGGCGGCGGAGAAGTCGTTGTCGCCGCATAAGTACGGAATGAAAAACATTCCCTTTTTGTCGTTTAGTAAAATGCTTCGTATAAAAAGATTCCTTTTGAATAAACTTAAAAGTCAAAGGGGTTTATACACCGTATAAAAGAAAGTTGTGTATAAAACCAAATATGCCTCAATGAAAGGAGATTGAGACGAAGTCCTTAAAAAGATCATTTTTAAAATAAAATAGATATATTATGTGTATTCACTATAGGTACACATAAAGAAAGTAAAAATACAAAATAAGACATAATAATATCATGACATAATTTGAAAGTAGGAGATTAACCCAAAGAATGGAAGTTGGGTTAAGAAGTTCCCTTACCTCGTGTCTGACTTGACTCAACCGTTCTTTAACCTCCTGAATAATAAACTAGAGTTAATATATACCTTATTAAGAACCATTTTCAACTTCATTATCCTTATTATATCACTTATTACAATGATATGAACATTATGTAATTATTTAAGTTAATAATGTTCATTTTGTCGGTATTTGGTTCTTAAGTCAAAAATAGGCTTCTTACACTTACATGTTGTTAATTTGGTCAAAGGTTCATTATATCCAGAATGGTATTCATGATGTAGATATCATATATGTCATATATATCCAGTACATACATTCATTTATAATATTACATCACATTTAGAGGTAAGAAATGAAATGCACCGTTCATGGAGACGGTAAGCCGTACGTACGCATGAACGCTACTTCCATTTCTATTTCATATTTTCTGGAATGGAATCATAATGATATGAGAGTATATTATAATTCCAGTATAATAACATATATAATGTCATTAACTTTATCCTTCACACATCCCACATATGGTATTAACGAATCAAATCACTTTCAGGGGGCGGTAGTCCGCGCTTCCTAAAATGAAGATATCGTGTTTTACCCATAATGGAAACCATAAAGGTATGCCCAAAATGAAAAAAACAGAAGCTTAAGGAAAACATAAACATATTATATATCATATATAAAAATAGTGACATCATAATGGCCACCTTTGAAGGTGTTAAATGAGTGTTGAACAATCATCGTTTCGGGAGGCAGAATTTCGCCATCCACGGAAACCTTATGTTCTTTAACCATTTGATGTAGTTGTGTGGAAGTGTAGCTCAAATAAATCTTATAACAACATCCTAGTATATTTAAGATACTGGTGTTGTTACAAAAGAAGTAAATAAAAAGAGTTTAGGGGGTTGGAGAAGCAAAATAAAACAAAAGAACATGAGAGAATGAATTACCTTAAAAAGTGTAACTCCTTTTGAGTTGAGCCTAAAGGCTTCCTTTGAAAGGATTATGCCCAAAGGGAATCCTCTAGGATGAGGAGAGGGATGTGGAGAGAGCAAATGGGCAGGGTTTGGCCGAGCCAATGGCTTGAAGAGTGTGTGAAATGAGGTAGAGGTGGGGGCCTTTTATAAGAGGAGAGGAAGGGCACTTTTGGAAAGTAAAGGAACATTACATTATTTGAAAATGTGTTTCGGTTTTAAAAGGTCCCACATTGATAGAATTCGTGGATAAGGTGATAAGGCATCGAAATCCACTCATCCAATTGGTTTTGGCCATGTGTAGTTCATAGATTTTATATTACCTTTCCATTTTATTTAAATCGTCAAATAATGATGTCATCGCTGCATCATTATTATGTCATAAATAATTAAATTTATTTAATGTCTAAAAATTATAAAAAAAATACTATGATATAGGAAATCGTTTTATCTTTCCAATGACTATTTATAATCAAAATTTGGACTTGTGTAACCCTACTTAAAAATTGTTTTAGTAAAACACTTTATGTTAGTGTCATTTTCACTTTAACATTAAATAAAAGTAATTTATGTTATTTCCCAACAAAAGTGGATCCATGGGGTCCCCAAGTTAGGCCATGGCTTGTCTTGGTCGGCCATGACACAACCAATGAGGTTGGGACATGTGTCTAGGTCATTTAATATTATTAAAGTATTATTTATACCTTAAACTACCCTAATTACCACTAATCGCGATTAAGAACTTAATAAGTTACTATTCACCAAAAAATTATTACAATCTCATTGAACCACATTTTACTTCTTAATGACAACCATGTATGTCGGATTTTTGAAAATCAAATCACAGAAGTGGTAATATTTCATTTAAACGAAAAATCAGTTATTTAACTACCACTTAGTGGTTTCACTATTCATCAAAAATTGAAGTTTCTCAGAATAATGCCAAAATTTCATCCTAAGCTATAATTGATATTCCGAATTCAAAAATGATGTCTATTTTATAAAATTCCAAACATATAAGTTGCATTAATTAATTTTATAATTAATTCCTGCTGTTACGACAAATAGCGTGTTTTCAAGAAACAATTTATATCAAAAGATTGGCAATTGTTTATGTCCAAATTCAATGTTAAATTAATTCTAATGACC
The DNA here is from genome assembly GCA_963277665.1 of Viscum album. NCBI lineage: Eukaryota > Viridiplantae > Streptophyta > Magnoliopsida > Santalales > Viscaceae > Viscum > Viscum album. The sequence goes on from OY728165.1 coordinate 284,306,847, forward strand.
ACCATTGGATAAAATGGTAAAAATATATTCTAATTATACATTAAATCCACTCAATAGTATAACTTATCACTATAAATTATTTTGATTAAAAAAGTTGTTTTAAGTATTTTTCACTATTCATAAAAATTTTGAAGTTCTCAGAAAATTACAAAAAATTCAACATAGGCTAATTTCAATATTAGGAATACAAAAATGAACTCCATTTTGAAATATAAAATTTCTATAATTTTAAAAAGTGGTTATTACTATTCATAACGGCTACTTTGATTTGTCGCGATGTTTTAGAACTCGAAGTTGCGTACAATGCAAGCTATTGTATTATTGAATTAGAAGCGTATCGTGGAAGCTCGGGGTGTTACATTATTTCTCCATACAAAGTGCTAAATCCATGGGGTCTATTTTACCCTATTTTCAGGGAGTTCATTTAAAACATTTTTTTCTCTCAATTCATCTTGAGTTAAAATATGATATGAGATGAGGAAGTACTTACTAATAAAATTTAGTTGGTTACTATCTTTCTTCTTGATTTCCAAATTATTTTGGTGGGTGTGTTCTATATAAACAATGTGGGCAGTCTAAGAGACCCCTTATAATGAAATTATTTCTTTTTTAATTAATTAATTTTTGATATGAGATTCCTATTGGAAAAATCCTTCTACACTTAAAATGGTTAAGCTGGTAAGGGTATCAGACTAACCTAGGATGTTTAGGTTGGGTGTGAAAATTGAATTAATTTTTTTATATTAATTGTTTAAGTTCCATGGGAACATAATAGTCATGGCCTGAGCATGTAGGTGATGTTGATCACCAAGACTGAGGCAGCATGGTTTGTCGGGTTGGTTGTGGCATGGAATACCTGAGGAGATATTGATCATCAGGTTGATTTGACTTGGTTATTGATACTTGAGGTGACAGGACATCGATATGAGTTCTTGACCTGTATGATTAGATATGGTGACTACCATCAAGATTTTAGAGAAACTGTTGATGGGGAATGAGGGGTTGGATGATGTGGCTTATCTTTTTTGGTGATTAGCGCTCACATTGTTGAATGACGCATCATTAGAGTCATGTGAACATAGATAGGGCTCAATTGAGGTGGTTTATAGCACTCATTGTTGGTGGAGGCCCTCGTACACTATGTGGATTAGGGGATGGTGTTGGCCATTACATATTATGTGGTTTCTGAACATAGAAAGGCATATGGATTTCAATGGATCATCGATTGATGGCGTTGTGACCATCTTTTGGGGTATAAGTCTCTTTATTCTTCTTTAGTCTATTGGGTCAATACTATGGGAGGAATGATATCACCATGCCTTGGGATATCAGCTGATAAACTGATGGTGTTTTTATTTGAGAATAAATATCATTATGCCTTAGGAAGTCGGGCTTCGATCTAATGGTGATTTTTTGATCTTATGTTTGATGGATCAGGGACTTGATTAGGCATGTCTTTGGACATTAGTTTTCATGGTTGATGTCATGAGGTGTCAGTCATATTATTATGGGTGTAACTTAAAAGTTCACCTAGGTTTTCATTCATCGTGGTATTCCATGGTTCATATCTATAGATCCTCTCCACTAAAACTATATATATAAAGAAATGTGTGGTATTCCATATATATAATTTTGGGAATGTATTCAGACATATACCAATGATGGATGAAGTAGGTGATCACTTCCTTGTTGCTACTGAGCACAAGGGAAGTGAGTTATTTATTAAATGTGCATGTGTTTCAATTTATTTATTTTTAGCATACACATGCATATTTATGGATGTAAGACAAACACAGATAGGTGGTTTCCTACTAAGATTTCTTATCACGCCCTAAATTGGCCCAGGGTATGAATATAGACTTAATGTATCTAATATTAGGTAATAGACTTATCATGGGAGCTGAACCTTAGTGATCGAGTTAGACCTTTTTTCTGGGAAGGATGGAATTAGACCATGATGGTTCCTCTACATCAACTGGTGTTTAATTTTTAGTTTCATCGTGATTTATATATTTATTGTACCAATAGTTCCCCACAGGTCACCCTTCTTTTCAATTGTTAGGTATGACCAAATATGATATGTGTTGTCTACAAATGGTGTTAACCATGGGATTTTTTATTATTCTGCTATTGTTTCTTCATGCTTCTACTTAGTTTTTATTGATTTTATGTTGTTTATGGTCTTATTAAGCTGCTATATTTATATATAGACCATTATTATTATCACCACTTGATTTTATAGTTTCCCACCTATCCTCACTCTGACCCTCACTGAAAGTCAACATATTATATCACAAGCCTTTAATACATATATGTTACATCTTTTTAGGTGAATAAAAATATAATCCACTCTAGAAACATAAATTTTTAGAGAATTTGTAGATTAAAAACAAAATATTCTTAATTTTTCAATGATATTTGGCATATAATATAATTATCATCCACCATATTACTCCACTTATTAATACCCTACATAAACCTGTTTTTATCACTTGAGGAAGTAAACAAAAGAATGGGTGAGTTCATATGCTCAGTTAGGGTAAACATTGTAGATATATATATTGGATAATATGAAATTATAAGATAATAATAAGATTATGTGATCCTGAGATTAACTTATAAAGTTCATACCCAACCTAGAATAGATCGTAATCATGATTCTTGGCCTAAAGATTATTATTTCAAAAAACATGAACTATGAGAGTGAAAAAACATCATAAATCAATCATGATCCATAAACTCATGTCATAAAAGTGTGGAAGAATTTTAAATATACAAAAACATTTTATATGTAAATTTTAACTTCCAAGACCATAAAAATTGTGGATTAGGACCCACCTGTTTCCCATAGTGGGTCAGGATTCACCTGTTTCCCATTATAGATCAATCCCATCGACTTGTTTCTTGGTTTTATCTCATGAAATATTAATCTTTACACAATTAATTTTATGGAGATATAGGTCACTCACATATCATAATGAAAACCATATTTATGTGTTCCACATAAACATAAATCATTCAACATATCATAACCCATGAAAAGAAATAGGCTTTATAGACATTTCATCATAACATAACACATAGAAAAGAAATGGGTTTCATAAATATCATTCCATCATATACATAAACCAAACATCTAAAGAATAATAATAGAATCATTGAATCATAATTCCATTAAAGTATAAGAAACATTAATTAATGTTATTATAGATGTAAAATGGTTTTTGAATATCAATTGAAGTAATTCATGATGAAATTATCATTTTTATTTTGAAAACATTCTTTTTTTAAATTCCATGATATTTTAAATAAAAACATTTTCTTTGAAAATAACCTTATAAGATTGTAAATTATACTTCAAATAATTAAAAATTCAATAAATTAAGAAAATAAACTCATGATTTATAAGTTAAACAAACATTCCTTTCATATATTTTTGTCGGAAAAGACTTAAATAGCCTTGTTTAGAAAACAAAAAAAAAATCAAAACTATTTTGTAAAGAGTAAAATGTGGAAAAAATGGATTTAAACATTAATAAGAGAATATTAAAAATATTTTCGAAAAATATTTTAGAAAAAATGGAAAAGGATGAGAAATATTTCCTAATAGAGGCTTAAACATAAAAAATCTTTAATAAAAAAGATATTGTGACATAAACCCTAACAAATATCATATCATTGAAGTGAGAATTAATAAAATGAATTGATTATGTGTATTAAGTATAAATAAAAAACAAGGGTAAATACAACATTATATAATAAAAAATCATTTCACAAATATTCATAGAATGAAATAATCAATTAAATAGTAGTTTGGCCCAATGAAATGAAATTGTGTTAAGAATTCCCTTACCTTAAGTCATGAATTTCTTTGTTCATGTTGAAACCTATTATAAAATAAATATGAATTTATTAGAAATTTATTCCATGATCATATATCCATCATATCATATATAATTTTTTATAACATCTTTTCACCTATTTATTTAAATTTTGTTATTAAAATCACTATTATGGGTGATTACTGCTTTGTTTTCCAAGATTCTTAGAGTTTAGTAGTCTCAGTCCTTATACTTTAATCATGGTTCAATAAATTCTAGAATTTTAATCATGGTTGAAACTTCTTATATATTAATTATATACATATTTATAATTATTCTCAAAAATTATAAACAAAAAAATTAATTACACCATTCGTGGAGATAGGAGATCGTACATTCACATGGACATTGTTTCAATTTTTCATTTAACAGAATGAAAGAAATTTAAATAATAATAAACCTTTACAGAATAATTATTATTTTATATATATCATATAGATTAATAAAAATTATCCTTATTACCATCCATGTGAAATATATGTTAAAATGAATCATATCATATCGTGGAGATGGTAGTCCATATGTATGAAAGAGTGACGTAGTCATTTATAAAAAGATTGGATGATGATAAGGTAGACATAATATTATCATTAAATAGGTATAATTATATTTTAAATATCATATTTAATCATTAAACCCATCATAATACCCATCTATATAAGATGGTGGTGAAAAATAAATTTTATCGCTTTATGGAGATGGTAAGTTGTACGTACGCATGAGTGACAATTTCACTTTTTTATGTTAAACAGGGTGTATAATGATTTTTTCATAATCATAATAAAAATTTATTAATATTTAGGATATTTAAGTAATTATTCTGTGATGAAAATTATATATTTATATTAGTTAAGGAAGAGTATAAAAGGAAAGTGATCAGATAGAGAGATTACCTCTTCTTCATTACATCTCCTTTGGATATCCTCTAAAGGGATCTAAGGTTGGTCTTTTGAGAATAAAATCACATCTAAAATTTTTATATATAAATTTATAGGATACATTTTCATGGTACGGAAGATCTATAAGTCTCAATGTGATTTGAAGAAGTGGGGGAGGCGATGAACTTTTACAATTGAGGTGACAAGCACTTTTGGAATTTCTCAAAATATTAAATTATAATAAATTAGTTTTATATCAAAATGATACCAAATTGAAATTTATTCTAATGTAATATAATATAATATTTTAAAATAATAAAATAATAAATTTTATACAATTTTTTTGTATAATTTTATACCTAATAATTTTTATTAACACTTAGTTGACTTATTTAATTTTTACTATGTCAACAAATTTTTCAATGTTGAATTGGGGTTATTTTTAATTAAGTTATGTAAATTGAATTATAAATGAAAGAATTATGAAATTTTGGACCATATAAAGATTAATTTTTATTTTTAAATATGTTTTATGATTTTAAAATAATTTAATGAAATATTATTTTAATAAAATATCATGAGTATCCATTTTAAAACTATTCATTACATTGCCTTTAAGAAAATAAAGAAAAAAATAACTTATAAAAAAATAATTTAATACACCCCTAATATGTAATAAAAATATATAAAATTCATGCATAATCATAATTAATTATCATTATATTTATTTTAATATTTTTAAAATAATTTATTTGATTGCTTCATTAATTGAGTAATTACTCCATCATTGTGTAATTAATTAATATAAATATTTATTTAATACAAATTAAAAAAAGATACCATGATGAATATAAATATTATATATTTTATAATAATATTTATATTTATAAATATATTTTGTATGACCCTATATTAAAAGTTTTATATTATTCAAAACATTAATGTGATACCTTTGACATTTATTAAATAAAATATTATAAACATCATAATCTCATCCATTTGGCCCCAAAAGTAAAAAATAAATTCATATAATGAAAATGGTTTCATTAATTTAAAAATGGAAACATATATTCATTAATAACCTATTTTTTCTCCAGCTGGACACATAAGATATGTTTAAGTTCAAGAAAGTGACATTTTGTGTCTTTATTTAATTTAAATAATATATAAGCCATTTTCATGGAAATATGTATATTAGACAGCTCAAGTTAGATACTTTAGTGTTAAGGGTTGAGTTAAATTTATCCAATTAATTTTTTTGCATATTTTAAGTTCATTTTATTGTCTTTATCATTTTAATTTTAACCTATATTTCCCAATTTACCTTTTACAGTAGAAACAAAATTTTCCAAGCATACTATTAATATTGGCCAAAAATAAAAGGTAACTATTTACTAAATTTAGACCATTTTAATAAAAATATAAAATCTGTTTTTTAAAATTCAAAACACATAATTTTTAGAATTTAACTTAAACTATACCGGTAAAACTCTATGAAAAACCATTTTTTAGAAAAATAAACTTTTAAACATAAAATGTTTTTATAATAAATTCAGGTATAAAATAATTTAAAAAATATTAATTATATTATTTTAAATAAAAATTAACTCATTAAAATTTAAAAATAATACCAAATATAATTTTACCTATTAAATACTTTAAAATAAAATACACATTTCAATAAAAATCAGTATTTTAATCATTCCTTGAAAAATAAATGTTTTCATGTAATTATCAAAAAAATCATTTTAAGATAATTTTTTGCATTATGAATTAAAAAATTAAATTAATTTTTTAAAATAAATTTTATAGAACTTATATAAATTGATATTCACTCATAAAAATAACAAAAACTCATTTTTTAAGAAAACTTATTTTCAGAGAATAAAGTGACTTTAATAAGAATTGTGTGCTCAATTTATAAGCACTTACCAATACATTAATATTGAGTTGGAAATTTATTTCATAAATTAGTTATTCATATTTATTCCTTCCAATTTAACAGCTAGGTTATAGTGGACTTATACTATTTTGTGGTTCTTCCAAACAAACTATTGCATGCAATACAAGCTATCAAATTATTTAAAGAGAAATATTTCATAAGAATATTTGGGTGTTACATGGAATAATGTTTCATATGTGAAGGCACACATAATGCTTAGTGGAAAACTTTCTTGAAGCACTATTGAGGTGGAAAACTAGGTAGGGGTGTTACAAATGGTATCATTGCAATTTTCCTTTCCTTTTTGGTCTCACTATTTTCGTTATGATAGACCAGAGACAATGATGTATTCAAAACTGTTTATAGAGCTCAAGTTTGGGTACCTACATCCCCATGTATGGGGAATATACCAAGTTTCTAAGGGTGGTAAATTGATGTCCTTCTTTTCAATTTTACATTTTATTTTATTTCCACCTCGAGTGGCCCACATAGGTGTAACGTTATCTTTTATATGGATTTGACTCCAAAAATGGTACAATAACGGATGTTTGATTATGTATCTTGATAGTAACTTAGGATCATATTATGTATTTTTCCTTTTATTGTCATCAGAAACCTATAATGCACTAACAGGGGTTGGTATATTTAAAGTTTCAATAAATAATTTAAAGAGTGTTTTCCTACTTAGTTTCTTTTGATGGAATTCTACTCATCCATCCTAAAAAATGTGATTCTAATGAGATATGTATGTGATTATATATGCATGAGACATATGGTCTTGACTCTAGTATGAGTAGGTAGGAATGATTGTATGGGTGAGTTTCTTAAAGTGTCAATAAAAAAATGAATAGTATTTTCATGTATAGCCTCTTTGGAGGAATTCTACTCAACTACCCCAGATAAATGATAAATGATATCCGATGTCAGAATCTAATGTGGGTAGGTAGGGGCCATGAGGCATGGTTATATGTGATTTTTGGCACTAATATGGGTAGGTAGGGGGCATGAGGCTAAATGATACTTGATACCTGACCCTTATATGGGTATGTAAGGGGACATAAGGATAGATTTCATGGTACATTATGCAGTAGGGGTGTAAGGGTGGTAAGATGAATTACTTATTACATATTTCCCTATCTATGATATTTCTATATATATATATATATACTATTATGGTTGTATGGACATTTTTATTGGTATTCTACAAGTTGTCACCTAGACGGCTTCCAGTGGAGTATCGGGAGGTCAGTGATATTGTGTTGCATGAGCATGCATGGGATAAGTCCACTAAGGTTTGGGATGAGGCCCTATATGGTTATGATGATTATGAGAAATTGGAAAATGATCTAGTATAGGATGGATAGCCAAAGATGGTATATATTGGGTTGTGGATTGATGAGAAGCTCGGGATGATCCTAGTTCATGTCATACAGGGCATTGAAAAGGGAGATTAGGGAGCATATCCATCTTTGGATTACTTGAAAAGGGAGTTCCAGTCTCAATAACCACTGCTATTTTAGGGTAAGGGTGGACCAAAAGTAACAGAGAACTAGATCGAGTTAGCCCAGACTATTTTGAATAGCTCGAGACATGCCCATGTCATAGGGTAAAGTGGGAAACATAAATTTTTATGAGACTAGAAAAATGATGGTTATGTATATAGGTATTGGTGTTCTAACATGAGGTATTGTCCTAGAATTATTTTGAGGCCAGGTTCTTTGAGAACTTCTTCCCAGAGATGTTGAGGGTGGACAGAGCCCATGATTTCTTCAATATCTTATAAGGCGATACTTCTTTCATGGACTATGTATAAAACTTCACATATTTGTATAATTTTTTACCTACTATGGTATGGGATGACATCACTCAGGTGTAAAATATTTAGGATGGATTGTGGCATGCCATCAAGGTGAAGGTGAATATATTTATTTTTTCTTCCTCCTCAGAGGAAATCAATTAGGAACAGATATCAATTGTAAACTTGATAGATCGATCATATAAAAGTTGGGTGATGATGTTAGGTGAGTTGAGTGGTGATAATTAGGTAGCTGAAAGTGGTTCCATGAAGAATCTCAGTAGTTCATTCAAACAAAAGATTTAGGTAGACCACTCAAGAGTGGGTATTTAGTTGTGTGCTTCTATCATCAAAAGCTAGGGTATGTTATAACCCATTGTGATCTAGTTCTAAGGGAATGTTAGTTATGTGGATAGATTTTCTATCTATATAGGTTATTCAGTGATTATTCTCAAACAGGTGGAAGGGAGGGACCAAGATAGACTTATAGATCTGATTTCAGATGGCGAGTGGTTCTAGGAGTTGGTAATTGAGATTCAACTGCACAAAAAAATCATCCAAGATAAAGCGGGAACTAGTAGTGGGTCCATTGGATAGTAGTTGGTGCATATCCATAGAGAGTCTAGGCATCGGTAATTCTAGTTTTAGGCTAGGTGCATGTAGTTTAGATTCCAGGAGAAAAGAATGTTTGAGAGCTTATGACAGTTAAATTAATATCAGGATTACAAGCATGACCGTGTCTTTATTTTGTTTTGTATTTGGCCATTTTTGGTTCCTGAGGAGCATGTGTATAGTTTTGGACAAACCAAGAACTATTTAGTAGTCTAGCATGAGTTATGGTGTGTGGTATATATATGTGGTTTTTTGGCACCAGGATATGTGTGGGCATTGATGTGATGTAGGTTTTATTTGAGGTGTGTCTGCATAGGGGCATCAGCGTGATGTGAGTTCGATATAAGGTGCTTAGGCATTGAAATTTTTTTAAGAATGCATATGTATGTAGTATGTGGTTTTATTTTGGGAATATATTGAGATTCAGGATCTATGGGCATCTAATGGGATGTGGGGTTTTATGAGTGTCATGTATAGAATAGGTATTGATGGGAATTTTATGAGATACGAGACTTGATGGGTGTTGAATATGAAAAAGGCATGATTTGATCACCTGATGAGGTTTAGGGGTGATGGTACATCATGAGAGGAATTTTGAGTCTATGGATAATTGGGGGACCATCGAATGTTATTTTGGGGGGGTTGGGAAGCGACCGGGTAGGTAACCCCTAAGTTGGGGAGTGGATTAAGGGGTGTTGACCTTTGACTTATAGGCCAAGGTAGATTGGTTTAATTTTTTTGGGTAAATATTGATATCTTGTGGATGAGCTATGTTAAGTTGGGTATATTAAAACATCTTGGGCTTTTAACAGGTCAAAACTCTACAACTTGTTTGAATTTTCATGTTTGGTGAGTGGGTTAACATTATTTTTTATCTTCAAAGCCTAATTATTGTATTTTGATTGACCCAATTCCTTATTTTAAGATAGGATTTAAGGATTAGCAAGTGCCTTGGGGATTTCGGTGAGTTTTTGGGTATGATAAGGCCCGGAAACTCAGTTCTTAGAAAGCATTGATAGAGGAACACAGTTTGGGAAAACTATACAGCCTCCCAAGAGTAACCTTATGGCCCAATTATAGCATTGGACATGGTTATTCAAACCATGTGGGTTGGGGAACATGTCTATGTGATGACTCTATGGTTTTTAACATAGGTGATTCGCACAGTTTGCGCTCAGTTTGAAAAACCATGCCCATAACCCATGTTTTTGTGGTGTTTAGATGGTGAACACCACACAGTTTGTGCATGGTTAGCCAAAATATGTGTCCAATACTATGTGAATCATTTATCGGAGTGAATTTATTAATTTTCTCCTCCCCTATTTATCTTCTTTTCCTCATCCTTTTCTCCATTTCCACTGCACACACAAGGGGTCTTCCCCAATTTCTCCTCCGCTTAGTAATTGAGCCAAATACTCCCATTGGACTCTAATCCTTAATCCTATGGTGGCTATATATTGTTCTCTATAAGGCCTTATCTTTTATAGATTTTTTTATATTTTTATTCCAGCACATGAAGTTCTATGTTTGTGTGATCCCTTTTTCCATTTTATTCAAGGTGTTTCTCTGAAATGTTCTTTTTTCTTGATTCGGATCAAGTTTGAGGCTGGTATCAGACTAGTGAGAACCTACTAATACAAATTAGGTGGTTCCTAAATTTAACCTTGATTTTATCAATGATTTGGGGTGATTTTTATATGTTCTATATGGGTAGTCCAATAGGGACCCCTTATAATTAAATTATTACTTTAAATCTAATGACTTGATGATATGATATGACTATGGGCATGCTCCTGCTACACTATAAATGGTTAATCTAGGTAAAGGTCTTGGAAAAATCTATGAATTTTAGTTTGGGTGTGTAAATTGAATTAAAGTTTTTAAATTAATTGGTTGAGTTCTTTGGGAACATTATAGGCATGGCCTGAGGATTGCGGTGATGCTGATCACCTAGACTGAATGACGTGGTTCATCAGGTTGGGAATGTCCTAGAATACATGATGTGATTCTGATCATTAGGTTGGGGAAACATGGTAATCGGTACTTGAGGTGATGAGGTAATCAAGATAGGGGCTTGGCCCGTGTGATTTGAGATGGGGATGACCATCAGGATTTTAGTGACATGATCACAATGGAACTAATTTCAAGATGATGTGGATTAGGTTGTTAAGTGATTTCCACTCACCCTATTGGATAACACACTATTGTATTCATGTGCACACATATACGACTCAGCCAAGGTGGTGTTTACAAATCATCATGGGTAGAGGCCCCAGTAGACTATATGGCTTATGGGATGGTTTTTCCGTTAGATATGTTGGGGGTTATCACTAAAGAAAGCCACATGGATGGTGATGGACCATCGGTTGATGGTGTTGAGATCGTTTTTTGGGGGATTAGGCTCACCGTTACACTTGAGTTTGTTGGCATGATACTATGGGAGGATGGATATTGCTATGCCTCAGTACATTAAATGATGATCTTATGGTGATTTTATTATAAAATAGATATCGTTGTGCCGCAGGATGTTGGTATTCAGCTAAATGATGTTTTTTGAGCTAATTTCTAATGGACCAGTGACTATATTGGGAATTCCATCGAACACTGGGTTAAAAGGTTAATGGCATAAGGTCTCAATGACATGATTATGGGTGGACCCCAAGGGTTGACCTAGGATTATATTCATCAAGGGATGTATTGAGAGTTATTCCATGGATACTCACCACTACAAATATATATATGCAGACATGTGTTGTATTCCATATATATAATTGTGGAATGTATTCATACATATAACGATGATATCTAAAGAAAGTGATTTCTTCTTTGTGGCTACTAAGAGTAAGGGAAGTGTGTTATTTATTAAATGTACTTGTGTTGCCTTTTATTTATTTTCATCATTCACCTACATAATTATGGATGTATGAAAGGCGCAAATTTGTGGTTTCCTATTGAGATTTTTTCTTACACACTACCTGGAACCTTTAAGATTCATTTAGATTTTATGTATCTAAGATCAAGTAAGGGACTGAGATCAGAAGATGGACGTTATTTATTAATTTGTACCTTTTGCATTTAATGGAATAGATTAGACCATGATGGATCCTCTAAATCATCCACTGTTTAATTTTGAGTTTCATCAGGATTTATATAAGTATTTTGATAATGGTTGATAGCTGGATACCTTGCTTTTATTTTATTATGTATGACCCGGTATGATATGTGTTTTTTTAAAATTTTGTTTTTCATGGGCTTGTTTATTATTCAATTTTTGTTTCTTTATGCTTTAGATAAGTTGTTATTTATCCTATTATACTTGCGGTCTTCTTATACTTATATATATATAAATTTACCATTATTATTATCACTACATGAGAGTATGGTCTTCCCACTATCACCTCTCAATCCCTCGATGCTTTTCATAAACCTTTAGTGTATGGGGAGGCATTCCTAAGTCCAAGTGTCCAACTAGATCGAGGAACTATTCGGGTGGAAAACCAGTTCAGGGAACAATAATTGCTTCTAAAAAGAATTCAAAACTAAAATTCACTTATTATCAACCATTATTTATTTAATTTCTCTACATCCATGACAGATCATTCTAAAATATGTGGCTTGATAGTTTTGATAAGTGTGATAGATGAATATTTTCTTCTCTTTAAAGGATGTAATGATTCAATAGAAGAGAATATTATAGTACGCTTCATCCTTACCATCTTCAATGAGATTCAAAAAATATTAAGGGAGAAGGGTCTAGAAATGAGAGAGATTTTTTATTTAAAAAGATGGATTATATTTAAAAATAAATTTATGTTATGTAAATTCATTTTGGCCCTTAAATATTAATACATAAGAAACGTACATAAATATATATTAAAATTTAATAAGATAGGAAAAATAACTTGAGTGGCCATGTGAAATGTCTTACCATATCTTTCTTAACCATGAGCCTTGTGGAATATTCAGATACCATGGTAGAATGACCAACTTAATGAGTAAATATTCATGATATCTTGGGGTATTATAGTAGCCTGAACTAACACACAATAAAAATTTAGAGTATCTTAACTTAGCATGGTATCTTAACCTACTACATGACATATCCTTAAGACCAATTAAGCCTTATATTTAGTTTTGACTTTTTAAAATAGAAAATGTATTGGATTATGATTAAATAAAATAACAATCTCAAGTAATTAATCATACCTAAATCATGTCCTAAATAATTTAATCTTTTAATATTCAATGGTTTTTCAAAAATGGCAATAATATGATGCTTAGTGCCTATGAATTCAAGAGTGATACCCCCTTTTGAAAATGGTCTCTCAAAAATTAAGGCCTTATATAAAAGTTTTTTTCCTATAATGAGATATAGTACTCTTAGAAATACTAATTGTACTTTTATTATCATAATTTATAAAAAAAATTATGAATTGATAACTATAGTATAGTAATTTATATTCCTTATATATAATTTTTGCATAGTAGATACCTAGAGTTATGTAATAAAATTCAATAGTATGTTATGTCATATAATTCGACTATTTAATACACCCAGAATCTAAAGGCTGTCCAAAAAATTTACATGGGTCATATGTAATTTTCTTATCTAACTTAAAATCACTAAATCTTTCATCATAATAATGAACTCAAATACATGTCCTCTATAGTAATATAATCCAAAAAATTTATAGTTTTGGGGTAATTAAAAATTATTTTATCATCATTTAAATGAGATTCTTTGGGTTTTTCATGAAAACATACACACATGAATACACTAAACATTTTATAAAGTCATCTTGTAGTTAATTATAGTAAACTCCCACTCATTAATTTTTATGTAGTTTTGTCAATTGATTTTCTAGTTTCATCCAAATGTAGTTTATAAATTGTACTCATTAGATGATCAGTTCCATTTTTGTTTTACAAACCAAATCATTTTAAATGATATTTTCTATACCTACTTTAATTTTAAAAAATTCCATATTTATTTTTAAAAATTTAATAACCAAGGAAGAATTTTAATTCTCTCATTAAAATAATTTCAAATTCAATTTTCATAAGTTTAGAAAATTCAATACAGAAAGTGTGTTTAGATGAAAAAAATATAATTTCATCAATATGAATTTATATAACTAAAGAATATTTTAAAATTATTTTGATAAATAAGTTTGGATCATCTATAAAATTTAAAAATCCATTTGAAAAAAATGATTTTATCCTATCATACAAGGCTCTTTGAACCTATTTTAATTAATGAAGTTTTTTTTAAATATTAAACACTTGATTTGGTAAATTAGGGTTTCAAAATGTAGGGAGTTGTTCAAAAAAATAATCCACAATAATCTAGCTATTTTATAATGAATACTTAACATAAATTTGATATATTTTTAAACTAAGATGGGATTTATATTAAATCAATATTGTAATGGATTCAATTTTAGATACTGGTGAGAATTTCACTTCATAGTCAATACCTTCTTATTAACTGTAACCCTGTGTAACCAATATACACTTTTTTACAAATATAGTGCCAAAATCATCAACCATATTTTTATACACCCATTTAGTTATAGTCATTAGGTAGTCATTAGGTCTCTAAATTAGTTCCCATAATTTATTTATTTCAAATTGATTCAGTTATTATTTCATAGTTATTACCCAATGCTCATAAATAATTGGTTTAGTTGTGTTATTAGTTTCTGTCTAAGAAAAAAGGTCTGGATGTCCAACCTAGTTTCTAAGATAGGATCTAGTTTGACTACACATATCCAGATCTCATACAACAACATCTAAAGGATGGTATATATGTGTCCTAACAATTCTAGGAATCAAATTAATCGGTTATTCCAAGTGTTATTAAAGTTTAATTTGTTCAATATGGTCACATCTATGAGATTTATCAAATATGTGTTTATAGGTATTGAAGGTGTTATTGATATTAAAATTTTACATATCATTATCAAGGTTTTTTATGGAATATTTGCGTTCATATAGATCTATCTCATGAAAATTGACATGTATATATACTAACATAAACTAATATTTCATGTTTATATATATATATATATTGAGTGGTTGAATAATCTATGAAAATTCATTCATAAATATTTGGTGAAAATTAGTACAGTTTCTCTTTGGTATTTAGAATAAATACTTTATATCCAAAAACTATAATGTAATTAACTTTTTATCTTCTATCATTACAAAGTACATATGAAGTCTTCTTTATTATTATCATGTTTATAACCCTATTAATTAAATAACAATTTTTGATCATAAATTCATCCCAATGATATACATGTAAATCATATTCACTAATAATAGTCTAAGAAATTTCCTAAATAGTTTTATTTCTTATTTTAATGATCCCATTTTGTTGATGTATTCAAGGTGTAGGGAAATTTAGTTGATGGACATGTTTCAAAATTAAAGATTCAAAGTATTGATCCTAAAATTAAAAACCTTGATCACTCCTCAAGATTTTATTGATTATTCTACGAAGTTTCTCTAAAAAAATTTCATATTTAGTAAAATATGAAGGATATTCACATTTGTGAGCTTGGAAGATTACCCATGTGTATCTTGAGTAATCTTCAATAATAATATAAGAATATTTTTTTCCACCTAGACTATATACTCTATAAGGTCCAATAAAACTATTTTGAAACATATCTAATGGATTATAGATCAACACCTCTTACATTAGTTTGAATGAAATTTTGTATTACTTTACATTATGAAAAGGATTTCACACTTTTTATTTTTGAAATTATAGTTTGAGAAGAACATTAACTAATAATTTTATAGTAAGATTGATAATATAGTGTGGATTAAAATGGGCTAGTCTCCTTTTCCACAACAAATATTGTTTATAAAGGTCACTTAATCAAGAAACATTTTGAGATAATAATTATTATATATTAAATGTATAAACATTATCATTCTTAAATTAGAAAATACTAATACTTTCAATGAATCATAAATCTTGAAATCATTATTATCAAATTTAACTTGATAACAATCATCCCATAATTGATATATTTTATAAAGATTATATTTCAATCCACCAATAAATAAAAATGTATAAAGAAGAATAATTTCAGAGTTACTAATTTTTCTAAGTCCAATTATTTTTCCTTTCACATTGGCATAGAAATTGACATGTCCCCAATAAAATTTTATTAAATTCTTAAATATTGAAAACTCTATAGTCATATGTTTTTAAAATCAAATCACAAGATAATTCTGACTTTTAATGGAGCCCTTTAATCACTTTACTTAAAAAAAATATATAAAATGATTTTACTGTCTATATTTTATTGGTTTTATAAAGGTTATCAACCAAAGCCTTAGGAATCCACATTTTTTTATAGGATTTTTTACTACAAAATTGATATATTCAAATAAAAATTTCATATTTGGTCCAAAATAATTATGAAAAATTTTCCAACAATAAGTGGATTTAGTTTTTATATTAAGGTTTTAATATTTAAAAAAAGAATAAATTATTTTTTATATAGCTTCCTCTTCTTTCCAGATGTATATCCAATTCTACTATTAATTTAGGGAGGTTTCTGACTTCCCAAAAACATCTTCAAAGTATTAATAACATTTATAAATTATTCAAAATCTTTTATAAATTTTTGATTTTCTAATTTCAAATAATTATTTTATTTTAATAGGTTTTTATTATTTTCTTTTTCAAGATAAAGTTCATTATTATCATTGGATAATAAATAATACACGTTTTCACACTCTTATATTTATATTTAAGTCATTCATGGTAACTTTGAGCATATATAATTATTTTAAAAGATATTAATTATTAATTTTAGAATCATATAAAATCATCACTAGGAAAATAAAAGGTAATATTAATATTATGTACCTTATATTTAGTGGCCATAAATAAAAAAAAATTCTTTATCAATTGCACCATTACTAAGTGAATAAAAATCACTGGATCTATCTTCAGATTCACTCTAAGTTAACTTCACTTCTTTCATTTTTTTATTCTCCTTATCATCATACATTTTCTTATACTTCAGGTCATGACAATAAGATTAAATATTTCCTTTTCTTTTACCATTCATAAATGGCTATTTCACTAGAGGATTAATTTCTCTTCCAGTCAATTTTTCAATTTTTTTATTTTTTTATAATTTACTTTATAATTATACTTTCAAAAAAATATTCTTTGATAGAATTTTTTTTAATCTTCTAGATTGACAAGCCATTTCCTCATCACATTCAAATTCAAATTAATCTACATATAAATCATCATTGATTACCTCTTTGGATTTATACTTATATGACTTGAATTATATAGTTTTCTTCATAGTTTCAACATATTCAATGTTAGTTTTAATCCCTCTTCGTACATCATCATCATGTTAATCAATTATTTCACTAGAACCTTTCTAATGTCATAAGATTCTCAAAAAGACATGGTAGGGATTATCTACCTATCAATTAATCAACTTATTAATCTTATAACTTATTTTTAGTTATCCATAGGTTATGAAAGTTCCTTCATATATTTTATGATCTCATTAAATCTATAATTAATTTTAGACATCATCTCATAAAATTTAATCTTGAAATAATCATAATTCATGGTATATATATTTAATCTCATTTCTTTAAAATCATATGTTCCATAATGATAAATATTTAGTCTCTCATATTTCAAAAAAAGTAGCACAAGAATATATTATATTAAAATTAAATTCTCCAAAATCACAAAATAAACATTCATAGAATTGCAATTATAGTCATAAGCATCTTTTGAATGAGAAACTCATTCCTTTCTAGAAGTCTTGTATTTTTTTTATATTTATCCTATATAGTTTACAAAATATCTAATCCCATAACATATAAATATATTTTCATTTTAATTTTACTTTGAGAAAAATTAGTTGTATTAGAACAATTTGGTTGATTATAAGTTTAACCTTCAATTTAGAATCTATAATAATATAATATTAATTAAAAATAAATTGGAGTTCTTTCCCTTAGAACTTGATCAATGAAAAGTAAAATAAAGATATTCAAAATGGAGATAAAAAATAAGAGATTAAAAGTAGATTTCATATCAAATGTTAATTCAATAGGAATTTTCAAGAGGGTTGTGAATTGAGATTCCACAAAAAAAAAATATTTTGAAAAATATAAATGTAAATTTTCTCAATTTAAAATATTGGCCTAGTTTACAAATGTAGTAGGTATATAGAATTTTATACATTAAAATAAATTCCCACGGGCTTGATTAAATCCTCGTTAAAATAATTAAAACTATTTATCTCTAAAAATAATCAACTTATATCAAACATAATATACATATATATCACAATAAATTCAGACTATCGAAGTATTTTTTTCTAATATATATTTGAAAACTTATTATGGAAAATAAATAGTTATAAATTATTTTAAAGATAATTCATAAATAACCAGTGAAAGAAAAATAAAACATACAATGGAATTTAATAAGAGGTTACCTCTAATATTTTGTTTAGTCCTCTATACTTGATATAAAGACACTACCAAACACATTTATTAAAACTTTATAAACAGATCCATAACCTGGATCAAGGTTTTTCAAAAAAAACTGCTAATAAGAAGTTCCATGACATATAATGACACTTCCACAATTATACATGGGATAATAAAATGTGAATAAATAAGATAAATGAATACTAGAGTATAACTCAATAAAGTAGAGAAGAAGTTCTGAATGAATATATAGAATAAGTAAGCACGACTCAATATTTAAATGGAATAAAGAGTGTGAATAAATCATGTTATTTTATATGTATCTCAATATATAATTAAATTTGGTTAATATTAAAGGTTATCCTCTTTATGGGATTATTCTATAGTCTTTAGAATGAATGTTGTATTTAGTTTATTATTCTTATATGTTTTTTTAATTTTTTTAGGAAAATAGATTATCTCAATGCATTTTAAGGAAATTTATGTCATAAATCACCAGCATAGAATGTATCATTAATTATAGATAATTCCATGTATTTTAAGTGTCTTCTCCAAAAAAAAATATTCATTTAGGAATGGTCATTCTTGGACAGACAATATTATATACTCTCAAAAGTCTCATTAAATTCCAAAACCAGTCATTTAGGTTTTTTATATTTACCCATGCTATATTTGTTACACATGATCAATAGAGACTCATATTGTGGTATCTCATTCTGGTCACATAGAAAATTGGAATAGACATGGTCATTTGAACCATTCATTTGATTGGATTCTCTCTTACGGTCGCTTCAACCATCAATATGTGGTCACTTGAAAGCTCATCATGTTATCACTTGAATTTTTAATGTGGTTGTTTCAACAATTTCAAATATTTTTGAAGATTGAAATTTTTGGTTGAAATATGTATTATGGTTTATCCACTTCATCAAAAGGATGATCTAATGCTTAGAGAAATTTTTTCACAGCCTATTGAATAGTCATGTGGCCGCTTGGCTTAGAAAAATTTAGATCAACTTCTTCTTATAGTAGATCCAACACTTAGAATAATTATATCTGACTTCCATGATCACTTCATGTGGTAGGTATTATTACTTCATGTTATAACATCATATAACATATAGTAGCTTCAATAATTATATAATTTTTATAGTTTCTTCAGTAATTAATTTTACATCCACAAAACACATAATTCGTTTGAAACATAGAAAACCTCTTTTAGGATAACTAAAATAAGGAATTATTATGTGAATCCAAAATAGGTCACAATGCTAATAAGTTTATGAAAAATATCCCAAGGAATATCTCTCACAAATAAAATGAAAATAAGTTCAAAACAAAAATGAATATGAGAAGTCACTTATTTTGGATGTAGCATTGAAGTAAAACTAGATAGTAACATCATGGATAATTGATAGTGGTTATTCTTAAAAAATGACCAATGAGACAAAAATAATTAAACATGTGGAATAATGAGAATGGGGAGCTATTAAATTCATAAAATATAGTTCCTTTAAAATAGAACGAGTGAGACCTACTAAAATTACGACTAAAGAAATTAAATGTAAAATGGTTTTATTTATTGAAGGGTTGGAACACAATTTACTTAATTTGAGTCAATTGTGTGATGAATAAAATGAAGTGTTGTTTCAAAATAACTTGGGTATCATAAAAAGTTTTAAATTTGAAATAATTATAACCATAGGTGAAAGAAATAGTTGAAATATATTTAAAATTAGTGATTCAACCCACACACAGCACATGACTACCAAGGATGAGAAAGATCCAAAAAATAGGAAAAGTGGCCACATTTTCCAAGTAAACATGTGAAAATATTTCTAATAAAGAAACTATGAGGGACCTTATCAAACTTAAAAGGTAAATTGAAGTTAATTTCGATATAATCAAAAAGTGTAAGATGGTGTAATGTACACATAAAAACATGGATATTTGGTCCACAAGACAATTAGAACTCATATATTCAAATGTGTGTGGTATGAAAATAAATAATTCTTCCAAGGTTTATCTCTATTTCATCAAATTTATTTAATACTTTACCGAGATGACTAATTTTATTTTTTAAAACCATAAATAAGAGACTCTTCAGATCTTTAAAATCTTCAGAAGATAAATTTATAAAAAACTTGTTGTCTCTTTAAAGAAGATGAGGATGGATAAAGGAAAAGAATACATTTCTAGTGAATTTGAGAAATAAATATAAAATAAAGGTATAAGAATAAACATATCACACCCTATACCCCTAAAAATAATTTTTTTCTAAGGGGAAGAATATAAGTATTATGTAAATTCTATGAACCATTTTAGCTAAAAATATGATTTCAATTTTTTAGGAAATTTGTGTTCCTTATTGTGAATATTAATAATATTTTCTTACTAATACCTAAGACACAAAATTATATATATGATTTTTTTAACAAAAAAATAAAACTATAAAATACATTAAATTATTAAAAAATTCATCATTACAAGATGGAAAGGAACAAAAATATGGTTAAGTTTGAAAAAAATAAGCAAATAAGGGACCATTATAAGGTACTTTTACAATGGAAGTGGGTTCAAATTTTAATGAAAAAGTAAAATCAAGATTTTATAATGTTTATATATAAAAAATAATTGAAAATTTTGGTGAAACATATTTATTAATTAAGGCTTAATATGAATCTATTACACTTGGAAACATGCATATTTTTAAAAATTATATTGTGTAACAAGCTAAAAATAAGTAGGTTGCGGTTGATGTTAAATGAAATGTGACCTATGATGAAGAAGATGATGAAACTCTAAAATTTAGTCATCAAAGTATAAATAAACATGTTGATTCTAATAATATTATTGGTTAGTAATATACACATATCCTAATTAAAAATAGATTAATTCATAAAGAAAAAAGATTCCCTTATTTCTAAAGTATAACCTCATACTATTTATTAGGAAATTGGGAATGAAGAGGGTATGACTATTATGAATGAGGAACCTGATAAAATTTAAAATAACTACACTTTGGAGTTGTTTCCAAAGCCTTGAAATAAAAACATAAACAGCACCAAGTGCGTTCTTATAAATAAAATAACGGAGGAACATAAAGTCACAAGGAATGTGTCAAGGATAGTTTGAGAAGGGTATTATTAGATATAATTAATTTATATTGAAGAAAACTTTACACCAATGGAAATAATTAATAATAATAGGATGTTCTTGGTAGTGTAATCTCACAAAAACAATAAGATATATCAAATGGATTTGAAATATTCATTCTTAAATGATGATCTTTAATAAGAGGATTTCATCGAACAACCTATGGGTTTTCTTATTGGTGAATATTATATAATGGTATGTAGGATTAAGAAATCAAGATATGGATTAAAAAAAGTGCCTAGACCAAGGTATACTAGTATGGATTGATTCTTGATAATTATACTTTTTCAAAAGTCCATGTTGATATTAATCTTCATGTGAATAATATGACCACAAGTACCCTCATTTTCATTATATATGTGGATGAAAAAAAATCAAGTGACAAAAATGAATATTTTTGGAGAGTTTAATGGGTAAATGAAGAGGGATTTTGATATTTCAAATTTTCTTGAGATGTCATATTTTTTTGGGATTGAAAATCATTCAAGGGGTTTGTTATATTTTTTTATCCCATGAAAAATATTAAAGGTATTGTTAGAGTTGTTTTTAATGGAGCAATGTAAGGGGTTTTATACCCCTAAAGATTTTTTCTCCAAGATAATCAAATATAATCCTAGACATAGTGTGAATCAAATGGATTATAGAAAACTATTTGGAATCCTTCTCTACCTAACTACTTCCAAACTTGAAATTTTTGTTTGTTATGAAATTTAATATTCACAGTCAAAGTGATCTCAACAAGGATCACATATTAGTAGTTAAGTTTATTCTAATGTATATCAAAATTACACTAGAAATCATCCTTTTATACCAAAATAGTTCTAATATTAAGTTTTCGGCCTTTATAAATATTGAATGGGATATAGATTTCACTGATAAGAATTCCACTTTAGTTTGATCATTATTTCTTGATAAGATTTTTATTCCATTAAATATTAATAAGAAAATTTAAGTTATATTGATAATATGTGAAGCCATGTACATTTCCACCACACATTTCTACACATAAATGATTTGGATAACTGTTAAACTATTATACTTGAGAGTTATGTTTGATAAGACACTATTAATTACCAATGAGAATCAAAGTGTTATTGATCTTTATAAGATTATGATTCAACATCCTAGATCAAAGAACATTTATCTTTGATATCATTACATTAAATAAAAGGTGATGTGAGTTGATATGAAATTTGATTTTTCTATAAATAAGGAATAAAATTGACAATATTCTCACCAAAGCATCAAAAAAGGATAGGTTATCTAAATTTAGGATAAAATTTCATGTTTATCCTTACCCTCTCATTTAAAAATGAGTGAAAGTTCACCCCGCAATGATTTTTATTCTATTATCAAAGGGGAAGAGAAAAGATTCATAACTCTTTACTTATTACTTGAAAAGGGGGTATAATATTTTAAAAACAGAGTGAACTTATTGGTAATCTATTATAGTCATTATTAAAAAAAATTGGATGTTTTCATGATGATTTTTTAGAGATTATAAGTAGAAATAATTTGAATCACTTGGATAATAGTTTCCTAACACCAAGTGATAAATTTATCTAAAAAAGAATAAATTATCCTATGGTGTGGTTTCAATAAGAATATCACTTGAGATAGGCTATGATTTAATTATTTTTTGATTGATTTTACTGAAATTATTATTGAGTTTTAGTAGCTTGAGAAATAATTGAAAAAGGGAAGACAAAAAATCTAAAGGGGATATTAAAGAACCCTTTCCATTAGAGAAATTTTTTAAGGCTTTATAATTGTTTTATTTATTGTAAATCAAGTTATTAATCTATTTTTGAGCTAATTATTTGTGTTTGAGATGTTTTTGAAATTTTTTTTAGTTTTTATGTTCTTATTTTGAATTAATATTTAAATCTATACAGTATATAAGACTCTTCATTGAGAATTGTAATAACTTCTGTTTGGGACCAATGAATTTCGACATAAGTATTTTATGTACAAGTGAAATAATTTTCCTATGATCATATGACTTTATAACTCTCTCATATAATAATTTGTTCCACTTATAACTTTATAGTGTGTATATATTTTCCTATATAAGACTTTAGAGACTCTATTTTACACCTTTCAAGATTGGACATTTGTCTTTATATAAATGTATGACTTTTAAATTCCCCACATATGACTTTAATTAATATAAATTTCACTAGTGAAGGTAATACATTCTTTTTCATGTGATTTTAGTGTAATACTACACGTTTCATATGACTAGTAGTAACTTACTAAATTATTAGAATTCCAAAATATTTATTTTATTCAATAAATAAAACCAGTAAATGCAAGAGAAAGTATTCAATGATAAAAAACTCACATTTAAATTATGATTCAAGTAGTATGATAAAATAGTGATGATTATTACATGAGGAAAAAATCACATATGAGATTAATTGGATGAGAAGAACTCAAAATTAAACTGGGTTTATTTTTAAGAATAAGTCATATGTTTGTTTGGGTGATGATTTACTAATATTTATGGACATAATCAATTGAAATATTTATAGTGATTTTATCCATGTTCATTTTTATAGTTTCAATAATATTATGGTGAGACTGTATAATAAATTCAGTAATGTGAGTGCAGGTTTACTGGTTACTTGTTCAAGTATAAATTAAAAATTATTTATATTCATCTTGGGGAGTTTGTGAGAATTCCCAGTAGGATCAATTAATCACTGAGAGGGGTAGGCGTGAATCATGGATAACTTTTTCATTTAAATTTCCTTTATTTTGAAGCAACATTCACCTCCTATTAAAGAGTTGTTACCCTGATGAAAAAAAACAAAACATACGTCCATAGGAACACAATTATTTAAAATTTTCACTACTCAACAAGAGTATCTACATCCTTTTTACAGTATAGAAACAATTAAATCCCACAAAATCCACTATCAAAAAATACTTTAAAGTGTAATATAATAAGTAGGATATGCCATTACACTTGTGTAACACTATGTTTAATACAACAATATATGTTCTTTAAGTATCATGAAATGATGTAATACAATTTTTTTAACAAACATGTAATAATGCTACTTGATCAACTTTCATAAATATGTTCATAAAAATTTCTTCACTTTCTTACCCAGTGGCTAGAAAAAAATTCTTTTGGACTTTGTAATAATACTCAATCTGATTTACTAGTCTGATTTTCTAATCTAATTTCTCAATATTATAAAATTCCTAGTTTGAATACTGCTAAAAAAATACGAACTTCTCTTTACTCGATCCAAAAATCCCAATCTGATTGCTTGGTCTAATTCCAAAAACCCCAATTATGATCTTGACTCTTCACTTTTCTTTTTCTTTATAGAAAACCTTCCTTTGATAAGCTTTATCTAGAAACGTATTATCTAAAAAATTTCCTATCTTATCTCTCTTATTTATTAACAAGACTTATTTTAGGAGTGTACAATGTGCTTTCTCGCTTTATAGGTGAGCCAAATACAGTTTGGGTAAGATTTTAAAAAGTTTTCCCACTCAATAAAATTTCCTAAAAAATATCAATTTTCCTTGAATTTTTTATACATCTTTGACTTCATAAATTCTTTTTAACTCTTATAATTATTTATATAATCTTCTCATGATTTCATCTCAATTCATACTTTAATTACAATCTCCAGTCTAATTCTGATTTTCTCAGTTTGATTTCCTCATTATGATGAAGATAGTGAACTCTTAATTACATTTCTTTGTACCAAATAGTAAAAATAATCTACCCATTCTGATTTCTTCATTTTAATAAATAAAAATGATTGTTTAATACATTTCTATGCACCAAAAACTTCTAACTAATTGAAATTATATTCCCCAAAAAACAAGAAAACATATGAAAACCAAGCCTTCTCATTATTATCTTTAGAACCAACTGTTCATTATGATGTATTCATTATGATGAGGAAAACATATTTTTCATTACATTTATCTACACCATGTGAATCATATGAGAACCATTATTCAAAATTCTTCAACTTCTTTAATAAATCTCCCTTATTTTCATTTCTTCAAAATACTGATGATGTATCTAGTGTAGTCATTGGTGTCAACTTCATCCAAATAGTCTTGACCCACTTGATTAACATATATCAGAGTCCCTCTTCCATGGTTTCATATTTATCCCTATAGTCTTGAGACACTTGATTAACATATATCAGAGTTCTTATTCCTCTTGAAACAATTGAATAACAAAGATTCCATCAGGAAAAGAATCAATAATTTATATTGATGAAATTATTGACTGTAGTTTTGATTGATCACTGAATTTATTTTTTATATTGGTCACCACAAACTTATCTTATTCTCTGAATTTATTAGTTATAAAAATCTGAGAAAAAACAATTCTACCTATAATAAAAATCTGTATATAATATTTAGAATATACTAATAAATTGAATCAGTGTTATAATATATTACGATGGATTAGTGGAACACTGCATCTGATGGACCAGCTCCAGCATTTTCAACTTCAACAAATTCATATCTCGTAAACCCCTTCCTATATCATGGCTTCCTCCTAACTTTGAATATCATTAAGATCAGCTTCAGTATCATCTAACATCCATTGTGATGTATTGTAATTTCCTATCCTTTCTAGCCAATTATTTCTTTCCAACCAATCCTCAATATTATTGAAATAACCATTTTATTTTTTCCTTCATAAGTATTTCATCATAAGTTCTCAATAAACTTATGAATTTTTTGAATTAAAAAATAGAAAGACATTATCATATTTATAACTTAGTCATTCATACCTTGATACTCATTATGTTCAAAACACTTCCCGGACCCAGGGTGAGTCTGATGAACCATTTCTTTTAGAAAACATCATCCCAATCCAATAAAATTTCTTAATAAATGGGAGTATGATGTACTTAATATGATAGTCATTCAAATCACCAATAAATACAAATTGAGATGATTTCTTATTCTTTGGAATTTCCTTGACAAAAAATTACAACAACTGAATACTATCATCTTCCATATTATCTTGGTTCTAACAATACCCCCCCTTTTCATTTTGTTTCCAACTAAGGTTCAAATATTTCTAAACTTCTTAACCTTAATATATGGATTACTTGTCTACCATTCTAGTCCAAAATTAGCTAAATCATTATTTTTAACCTCTTTATTTTTCTCCTTCCAATTTCATGTTACAAAATTTTCATATAACCACTCCATAAAATACTTAAAATAGTTCACAGAGTTACATGTTGGACTCACAACTCACCCACCCCCCTATGCATTCTTCCTTAAAAGGTTTAACACATATTCAATAGATATATTTATGAAAAAATTATCCAACTTCAAAACATTATCGAAAGACTAGACTACTGAGGGGGAAAACATAGACTTCAAACAATATTATAAGTAGGTTAGACACCCATGTTTATCCTCAATTTTTAAAAAGGTTTATTTGGTAAAGGTTTGGTGAAAATTTCAACAACCTGTTCTGATGTAGAAACATAATCCAGCATCAATTAATTCTTATCCACAAGATCTTTGATGAAATAATATTTGATATAAATATGTTTTGAATGAGAATATTGTATTGTATTTATGGTAAGTTTGATGGCACTTTGATTATAAAAACCCAAGAGAAAGGGTAACTCCACTTCAACAAATTAATCTTCCAACTGAGTCTTCATCCACATTAGTTGAGTAGTATCTTTATTGGTGGAAACATAATCAACTTTATCTATAATGAGAGTAAATGAATTCTATTTCTTTTTATGCCAACTAACACAATTTTTCCGAGAAATAAAACTCCACATGATTTAGATATTTTATCATAAACATTTCCTACCTAATCATCATATCAATACTCAAAAAAATCCATACTTTCTGAGCAATCATACCTGATTCCAATATTTTATGTTCCTTTGATAATTTGAGAATTGTTTTTCCACCAAAAAAATGTGATTATTTTGTAAAACTCTAAAATATTTCACATAAGTTGAAAACATAAATACATTATGTCCTAAGGTATAAAACTACAAAAAAACTAACTATAATACTTCAAAACTCTTTCTGGTCATCTTTTTTTACTTCTCCATCTTTTTCCAACTAGATTCCCATTGAAATAAATGTTAGAACTAGTTTTAATTTTCCAGGATGAAATTATTAAGAAGTTGAATAGCAGACTTTTCTTGGGAAATAAAAATGTTCTTATTTTTGTAAGATTTATAACCCAAGAAATTATTTCATTTCTCCTAACACGAACATCTAAAAGAAATTTTTCATATCTTTAGAAAATCTTTCACATGTTCTTTCAAAATTACCAATAAAAATAATTTCATCAATATAAAAAATTACAATGATGAAAAACCCATTAATTTCTTTGGCATAAAGGTTTTTATTCACTCTTAATTTATTAAAACTCATCTCCCTTAAGCGAGTATCCAATTTGGAATACCATGCTGTGGGAGCATGTTTTTTCCCATGAAAGTATTTCTTCAACTTACTCACATAACATTCATCTATCCCAACAAAAATGCCACATGTTTTCTCAATGTAAACTTACACATCAAGATAAAAATTCGAAAATAATTATTTCACATCCATCTAAAAAAATTTCAACTTCATTTCACAGTAATATCAATAAATATTATGATTATTTCTGGCCTTACCACTAGAGAAAAATTCTCATCAAAATCAATGCCTTCCATTTTTAGTAACCTTTACACATGAATCATGCTTTTTTCCTTATCACTTCAACATATTAATTCAACTTGTTCCAAATCCCCATTTAGTGTTGATAACATTTTTGTTATTTGGCATAGATACAAGCTCCCATTTTTCATTCTTTTCAATTTGATCAAGCTCTCCATTCATATCTTGAACCCGTTCTGGATGCTTAAAAGCTTCATTCACATATTTGGTGTCAACCTTTGAATACAAATAAGTATGTGAAATTTTATTCTTGTTTGAACCCTTTTATGTTTATTAACAATAATATTTTGAGCTTCTACTTGCTTCCTCATCCAAGGATGAGATTTTGATATTCATCGGAATCATTAGAAATAATTGAGTCCGATTCTTCTTCTTGAGAAGGATTAAATTTTTCATCATCCTTATCAACATCTTCATCATAAAATTTTTCATCATGTCTATCTTCCTTATCAGCATGAGTATGTTTATCTTCCTTACATTTTTCAAAAACATTCACATAAAATGAGAAAACTAATCATTCTAACTCTTTGTTGAATCATCTATAACCTCTTCCATCCTGAGCATATCCAATAATTAATCAATCTTCATATCTCTTCTCAAACATTCCAAGGTTTACACCTTTACTATTTATGATGTATGGACGCCAAAAAAACTATTAAGTGTTTTAAATATGGATTTTTACC
The DNA here is from genome assembly GCA_963277665.1 of Viscum album. NCBI lineage: Eukaryota > Viridiplantae > Streptophyta > Magnoliopsida > Santalales > Viscaceae > Viscum > Viscum album. The sequence goes on from OY728165.1 coordinate 284,335,991, forward strand.
ATAAAACATTTCATAAGGAGTAATATATAAACTCCTATAGAATCATCAATTTTAAATATAAATTGAAGTGATCATGGATTGCCTCCAAAAGTAATGAAAGAGACCATGTTCAAGTAACATAGTTCTTCCCATTTCAACCAGACTTGTATTATTATTTTTAGCAACACCATTTTGTTAAGGAGTTTATAGTGTACTAAACTCATGTAAAATTCCATGATTTTCATGATAACATTAAAATTATTTATTTTTTGTGTTCACCACCACTGTCAGTTCTCAACTTCTTCATTGAATACACACTTTCCTTCCAGGATTTCCTTATAAAACATTTAAACATTTTTATAGAATCTAACATAGGTTTAATAAACATAACACACGTAATGTGAGTAAATTCATAAATTAAAGTTATTAAGTATTTATCTTCATTATTTGATTGTTTACAAATTGGCCCACCAATATCAGAATTAATAAGTTCCATGGGTCGTTTAGATGAAATTTCAACTTTCTTACGCAAAACATTTGTTATGTTTCCCATATAAAAAATCTTAAAACACCAAAATCTTCTTCCTAACATATCATAAATTCCCTGAAAACTGCCTCACTTTGATAAATTTCTCATGTTTCTCTGACACATATATCCTATCCTTTTATGTCACAACTGATTTTATTCTACCATACTCAAGTAACGAGAGTTTTGAACCTCACCAACATTGAATAAATTTCATTTTGTACGTTCGGCTCTTGTAATAATATTTCTATCTTGCTCACTTTTCAAAAAAAACCCATATTTTTTAAAATAACATTATTACCTTAATCACAATGTTTTGAAACACTTATCAATTTTTGTTTCATCCCATCAACAAAAAAATCCTTATTGCATTTCAACTTCTCTTCCCAATGATGTCTTATCCAACACATTTTATTCTAAGTGTTTTATCATTTTCAAATTTCATTTTTCTTTATTTGATGTCTTTCACATTATTCAAAAAATTTAAATCCCTTTCCATATAATAAGAACACCCATTATCCATAATCCAATGTCATACTCTTTTTGGTGCATTGAGAGTGGTCTCAATAACAAGATCTTTTTCCTTACCTTTATCTTTTTGAACTTCCATATTCTGAGAATTATTAACAAGCTTTTGGTGTGCTGGTAAAAAAACAAGACATCATTTCTTAATATGTATAGGATGTTCACATATTTCACAAATATATTCCAAAGTTTAGAACCTATTTTTTTTAGAACAACTTTCTCAGATTTCTTCAAAAAATCCTTCTCAGACATCTTACTTTGAGAGGATTGACTCCCCCACAGGTTGTCCTACTATAATTTGTGGAATAAACGTAATTTTTTTTTATTAAACCAGCAGATATTTTTTTGTTACCAAAACCACCACAATACCATCAGTATCTAGAGAAATATTATTTTCCTCTAAAACTTCCATAATGGCCGTAGTAGTGATTATGTTCCTTAGAAATCTTTTTATAAGAACATTGTTGACCACCAACCTTTTTGTTATCAATAAAAAATTCTTATTTAGATCAATTTTATTTTTAACTTTATCAGAACTAGAAATAATAGAAAATTTTCCATTTTTATAATTTTTAGAAATTTTTTATTTTGTGAATTTGTTGGTCTTGGTCACATATATAAAATTATCATCATTATTTTTCTCAGAAATAAAACTAACTTTATTTATAACCTTTGGAGGTAATTTTTTATCCTTCTTGGGTTTACCCTTTCCAAATCTTTCACCGAATTCAGAGGTTGAATTATCAAAACTTTTAACCCTTTTTTTCATCTTTAGAATGTTTTTCTTGGATATGTTCCAACACTTCTTTGTTTTCCTTAAACATTGCTTCTATATGTTCATTATGATTCTTTTATTTATCAAGATATTTATTCAAATAATTAATCGCTTTTAGAAAATTGACATTATCATTGTGAAAACCATATTGATAGTTTGTTAAAGAGTCTTTACTATTCATCTTCCTAATTTATTTTTCAAGCCTGCCAATTATCCTCAGACATATTTCAACTCTTCTTTCAGATGAAATTTTAATTTATTTTCTTCTTCTTCATAATCGCTGCTTCCAAAGTATTCATTGTTAACTATTTCTAAAAATGTATCGTTAACCTTCTCGATGGAATTTTTGAATTAATCCTCACTATCATATTCTTCATCATATTTAGTTAAGAAAAATCACCTTTTGGATTTAGAGAATTCTCCATCCTTTCCTACGGAACAAGATTTATCATGATCACCCAATTTCTTCCCTGATCATATCTACCTTCTATCATATTATTTACTATATTAATATTTATTTATTTTAGGAAAGTTTTCTACAATGTTCCTAAGGGATCTATATTCAAAAAAAATTATGGTAATTTTCCCTTTATATATACCTATACCACTTTTCACGTTTTTGAAAAACAAGAATAAAAATTCATCAAGATTATTACATACCTCTCTTATAAAATTAGAGTCTCCATATTATTATTCAATAAAAACCTTATTTTAATTTTCCCTCTTTAAATCCTTGAAATACATTTCTTAATGAACTTTTGTTTTTAATTTCACAAAATTTCCCTTATAATTTCATAACTAATGAGAGTGAAATAAAAATCATCCAAAGATAATGTTTCTTGATCTCTATCTTACAACAAGGAAATTTTAGGATCAAACTTGTCAGGAAGGATTATCGAGATATTTTCAATAATATTAGAATCTTAAAAATTTTCACCAACACATCTGATAGTGCTGAAATTTCATTAACCATGGAAAATAAGTCACAAAGATATTTATATTCACCCATCTTGATATCCTCATACATCAGCCACCAAATTTTTAACTTTTCATTCTTTACCTTTTTAATGCCTTTGTAAACTTTTTTCAACGTATCCTTGATACCCTTGGAAGTGGAAACAACATTCACTCTTAAAAACTCACTTTTATAAAGTGATGAGAGTAAAACATTCTTAACCCTTCCATAATTATCAAGACTCTTCTTTTAAACAGATGTAAGAGGAACTTAATCATCAATAAGAGGAAATCCATATGTTTCAGCTTCAATAACATCATACTCATTAGAAATAAGATAAGGAAACTTTTTATCTTGCCATATATGATAGTTCTTACCATCGAAGACCAGAATACCCTTACTGTTTACAAAATTTAGATTCTCTATCACAGCTTCTTCTTAAAAACTCCAGAAAAATATTAAATTAAGGGAACCTGGCTGTAATAACAATTAATAATTCCTTATAATATCAATGTTTCACTGAGATGGAGATGTGGTGAATTAGTGATAACTTTTTCTTTTATGATTCCTTTCCTTTGAAACAATTTTTTCCTCATATTAAAGTGATGGAACCTTACTGAAAACAAAACCAAACACACATCCATAAGAACAAAAATACTTGTAAGGTTCACTAATTAACAAGAGTAGCTACAACCTTGTTATGGTATGGAATTAATTTGATGCAACATAATCAACTATAAAATAATAATTTTGTGTGGAATACAATGAGTAGTATATTCCATTACACTCATGTAGAACTATGTTCAATACAACAGTAAATGTGCTTCAAGTAGAACAAAATTATGTAATAAGGTTTTTTAACAAACATTTGACAATTCTTCTTGATTAACATTCACAAACATGTTCTTCAAAATAATTCTTCACTTTATTACCCAGTAGTAGGAAAAATATCTTCTACATTTAGAAATGATACCTAGTTCAATTTCATATATTGATTCTCCAGTATGATTTCTCAATAAGATAAAATAGTATAACCTTATATGGATGAAAAAAATCTTAACTTATTTCCCAATACGGAAATCCCATTATGATTGCTCAATCCAATTTCAAAAACCCGAATTATGTTCTTCTCTCTTGTCCTTTATTCTTCTATTCGGAAAACATTTATCAGATATGATCAATCTATAAAATTATTCTCCTAATACTTTTAGAGGTTCTTCCTCTTCTTTCTAAATAGTAATCATGTTAGGAAAGTATAATGTACATCCTTCTTTTATAGGTGAGCCAAATCTAGTTTGGGTGGTATTTTGAAAAGTTTTCCCACTCAAAAAAAATCTCTTGAAATCTCAATTTTATTTGAATTTTGGATACATATTTAACTTTTTTAATACTTCTCAGCCCTTATATACTCTTCTTGAATATTCTCATAACTTAATCCCACTTCATTCTTTCTTTATAATCTCTAGTCCAATTATAATTTTCTCAATATTATTTTCTAAATATTGAAGATATTAGACTCTTCATTACATTGATCTATACCAAATAATAGAACTAATATACCCATTCAAATTTCTTCATTATGATGAAGATAGATGATTATTAAATAAGTTTCTCTCCACTAAAAACTCCACACTAATTGAAAAGTTATGTGACAAAAAAAAATATGAAAAAATTTGAAAAACAAGTCTTCTCATTATGATCATCATAACCAAATGTTCATTCTAATGTCTTCATTACAATGGGGAAAATATATTTTCCATGTTGTTATTCTACACTAAATGAAACATATGAGAATCATTATTCAAACATCTTCAACCACTTCAAGAAATTTTATTCTATTCATTTCTTTAAATTGATGATCTTGTGTCTGATGTAGTCCTTGTTGTTAGGTTTAGTCTGATAGTCTTGAACCCCTTGATAAACATATATCAATTTTATTCTTCCTTGGTGCCAGCTTCAGTCGGATAATCTTCACCCACTTAATAAATATATATCATATTTTTCTTCCTATTTACCCAATTGGAAAAAAAATATTTTCATCAGGTTAAAAATAAACAATTTATCTCGATAAAATGTTGACTATATTGTTGATTGAATTATGGATTTCTGTCAAGACCTGTCCCCTGGGGCCCATGTCATGACTACCCCAAGCCCAACTTCCATAGGCCAGGGGTTGGCGACTAGCCCCAGAAAGAAATATCCCTAAAAATGGCAAGGAATTGCCTCAAAACCTGTACAAACATCGACAGGGAACACTGTGCACAAGTAAACACAATGGAAAAGAAAGGTGCAACCACAACTAAAAAACACTACTAATTGTAAAAGTGAGTACTAAAAGTAAAGGGGATAGAATACAAGACCAAATGAAATGTAAGTACATCAAAAAGGGAAAAATATCTTGAGGTCATCTGCCAAGGTTCCTACCTGAAGGGTTGGTATAGATCGTCACCGTAGCTCTCCATATCTACCTGTAACCTCCGTACACTGTCTTTTAATCACCTCTGAGCACCGTCAAGCCCTGATCCCTCAAGACTTAGTCTAGTTGTCTATTGTCTGCACAAGACACAACAAGTTGGGGGAAAACCCGTGCAGGGGTGAGTTTAAAAATACCCAGTAGGGACCCTGAGACCCCTGATGGTCTCCCAGATTTCCACAAAGGAAATCCCCAAATCATGATCTCAATCACAAATCTCAAATCAAAAGATAGCTCACACTAGTTATAACTTATGTTCAGAAGTACATATGATTAGTCGTAAAGCTAGATCATCTTATTCTGTCAAGTGGCTCTGTTCCTGGCCCACATAAGATCATTTAGTGCTGACCCACATAGGATTTCTAGGTGCTGACACACATTGGATTTCTCAATGCTGACCCACATAGGATCTCTCTGTGCTGACCCACACCGGATCGCTTGGTGCTAACCCACACTTGATCTCTATTCATTCTTTACATCAAAGTCAGCCACTGGATTCCCACACATAGAACACTTTATTCCAATAGGATCCTCTTCTTAATCCATCAGTCTTATTTCAACTATAAAGAAGTCCCACTAAGAAGTAACACAATGAACTTCCATGTTATAAGAGTTCCAACGCAATAGAAGACACGTCAACTGGATGCTTGGTCTATAAGTTATAGGAATTTTAGTGCTAAGCGCCCAGTTGGATTTGGGTTTGATCTAACCCTACCATAATACCAATTTTCTCTAAAACTCAAGTAGAGTATCTCAAAAGGATATCCTTATCCTAAGGGTTCCGGCATGGTAGATGGTTCGTCAAACAGACGTCTGATTTAGGAGATATACCAATTTAATTGTAATTAGTTCAAAAGGGATCTGGGTCCAGTCTGACCCGGTTAGACCGACCTGACCCAACCCGTTGGGCCCGACCTAAAGGTGATGCACTCATTCCAGTTCAGCTAGCCCTAGTTCGGGCCACTGGGCAGTGGGCTCAGCCCGCTGGGTCATGGGCTCGGCCCACTGGCCATGGGCTAGACCCGTTAGGCTAAGGGTTCAGCTCGGTCCACCAACCGGGCAGCGGAGCCTCCCTACCCACTAGCCGGGTGTGGGGGTCTACTCCCCTCCCAAACGGCCAAGACGTTCATGTTTTCAAAGCAGCGACATTGGATAGTGTCACACCACCTAGCCGGTCTCGATGGACTGGTCACCTACAGAACCCAAGGACTGCAGGTCTGCCCTCTTTCATAGCTTGAAGCCACGTCCTTCCTCCATGGCATGTCGTCGCAGTGCACCGTCATGCTCTAATGCAGTTGGAAAAGTCCAACCACCCCTTTTTCTATCACGGCGCCTTCGGGCACTAACACCTTCTCGTGGCCAGCGGTAGTCGGTCGCCGCCTCTTCCGGTTGTCAGTGTCGTCGCGCTGGCAATGCTTCCAAAGGCCACCAGCAAAGCTCCACTAGTATGATTCCTTTCTTGTATACACCTACAGGCATCATGGGATGGCTCCTACACTGTGCGGCCCAAATTTTCTCCTTGCCTCCATATTTCTCAGTCGCCTATGAAAAATTCCACCAACCCGATATCGACATAGGTTCTGGGCCTTATTCGGCTTGGCATGTGACCTCTACATTAGCATTATAACATGTGAAGGATTTATTAATCACAAAAACTCCCATAAAAAGCCCCATATTATCCTCCCACATTAAATAATGAAACGCTAATCAACCCACTGGACGGTTGATCCGTGTTTTTCATAATATTCAAAAATTGGGAAAAAAGGGAGGAATTAAGCACATAACCCCCTACCTTTAGTTCGCTGGAAGTCACTGTGAATGAGGAAGGAGTGTCCATGTTCGAGGGTGTTGTAGATGAAGGAGAAGCTTCACGTACTTTGGTGCTCATCGTCAAATCCTCCAATGGTCATTGAATCTCCGTTCTACATTGGTGGAAGATGTTGTTGGCACTTCGTCACAGGTTCCTCTCTTCAGTGCCAAAAACCCCTACCCGGGCTTTGTTTAAATATATTAAAAGAGGAGATCTACCCACCGCACAATTAATGAGGTTCATTAATAAGTATAATTAATGAAACTATTAATTCTCCCAACGGTGCAGTTACACAACCAAGTGTAACCGGTCATTAAATGGTCTGACAAACCAGCAGTCCCGCCACCGCTACTCAACAGTTACAAAGAAAGAAATAAAATAACTCATTTAGTTAATTATTGTTTTTTTGTAAAGTCAAGAAAATGTTTTTGTCTAACCCTTGCAGATTGAAGTTAATCTTCCCTTAAGATAATATTGGTGTTGCGGATTCAATGGTTCCCTCATATTTTTAATCTAAGAACCGGTTCAAAAGATATAATTTTCCACCCACATGTTTACAGAACATACCTTAAAAAAGTTTAAAATTCTGTTTCAGGCTCTTCGGACCTTGGAATCACGTTCCATCAATTTTCACAGACTCATAATTGTTCCATTTAACTAAAATATTACATGTAATTTCTAGGTTTTTACATTCTCCCCACCATAGGGAATTTCTTTCCCAAAAGCTACAATAAAATCTATGGAAAAAATGGGGTTACTGAACACATATTTGAGCATCCTGCTCTAATGTTCTCTCTTAGAGGTTCCTGTGTTTCCAATGAACTTGCAGTAGAGGGATCAACCATCCATGAAACACCTACTCTTGTTAATCCTCTATCTCCACTGGGAACTCGGAAAATGTTATCCCATCATCATGTCCAGCTCACCCCAATCGATAACGTGTGATGGATCATGCACGTACCTCCTCAGCTACGACATATGGAAAACATTATGCACCTAGTGCAACTATGGAGTAAGAGCATGGTAGTACGCCACTTCGCCTACTCTACTGAGGATTTGTGAAGGTCCTATGAACATCATAGATAGCTTGTCACTCTGGCCAAATCTCTGCAATAATCGTCGGGGTGAGACTCGTAGGAAGACATGGTCTCCCTCATCGAACTCCAAGGGCCTCCGTCTCCTATCGGCATAAGACTTTCGTTGGCTCCTTGAAGTCTTAATCTGTACATGGATGATCTTCACCTTCTCATTGGTAGCCCGTAACAAATATGGACCCATAATTGTTGACTCCCCTGGGTATGTCTAGCATAGAGGTGATCTTCATGATCGCTCGTACAATGCCTCAAATGGTGTCATGCCAATGGTGGAGTGATAACTATTGTTGTATGCGAACTCCACCAGGGGTAGGTGGTCCTCCCAATTATGGACAAAATAAAGGATGCAAGGACGAAGCATGTCCTCAAGATTTTTTATGGTCCGCTCTATCTATCCATCTATCTGAGGATGAAAGGTGATTCTCAAGAGTTGCTACGTCTTGAATGCCTCCTCTAATCCCTTCCAAAACTGAGATGTAAAATGATCGTCACGATATTAAATGATAGTCGATGGTACCTCGTGAAGTCGTACAATATCCTCTATGTAGAGGCGTACCAATCCCTCTTCTAATCCCTACTCTTGGTTGGGTAGGAAGTGGTCCGACATGGTGAGTCAGTCAATGACCACCCATATGGAATCTTGGCCACTGGATGTACATGGTAGCCTTGTCATGAAGTCCATAGAAATTCCATCCCTCTTCCACTTTGGCACCTCAAGTGGCTGAGTCAAGCCTGCTAGAACTTGGTGCCCAGCCTTCACTTGCTAACAAGTGAGGCACCGTGAAATGAACTATGCCACTGTTTTCTTCATCCCTAGCCACCAGTACAAACATCGGAGGTCCTAGTACATCTTCACCACCCCAGGATGTACCACCAAAGGGGATGTGTGGAACTCCCTCAACAACTCCTCTCGTAGAATCACTAGCACCATGGTACACTCTATGAAAACGATGAAGTTCTCCCCACCTTCAGAAAATCATTCAGGAGCCCATCCTGAGGATATCTGAGCACGTCGGGCCTTTTAGTCAACATCCCAAAGTTGTGACTCCCTGACTTGCTGAAGGATCAAGGGAGTAACTGTCATAGATTGGAGGTAAGTTGATCCATCACTATCCACGAAGGATATCGTCAAAGCAGCTAGCTTCTATGTCACCTCAATCTAAAACTGTAGTCCATACCTCCTTTTGAGTGTGTCTTCCACCACATCCCCCATCCCTGGAGTGTAGACTATCTCAAATTCATAGTCCTGGAGGAACTCTATCCATCACCTCTATCTCAGGTTCTCGTCCATCTGTGAGAATATATACCTGAGACTCTTGTGATCGTAGTAGATAGTAAATCATTCACCCATAAAGTACTGTTTCCACATCTTTAGGGAAAAGACAACTGCCGCTAACTCCAGGTCAGGGGTAGCATAGTTATGATCATGTTGCCTCAACTGTCATGAGCCATAGGTGATCATTGATCGCTCATGCATTAGGACACATCCCAGTCCAGTTCTTGATGCATCGCAGTAGACTACATACCCAATGTGGTCTTCTAGTACCCTCAAGATGGGGGAACTCAGAAATATCTACCTCATCCCTTGAAAATACTACTGTCATCTCTCTATCCACAAGAAGGGTTGTCCCTTCTTTTTCAAAACTGAAAATGGTGATGCTACACTAGAAAAATTAGATACTAATCTCTGGTCGTACCCAGCCAACCCCAGGAAACTCCACACCTCGGTCACGCTCCTGTGTGGATCCCAATAAAGAACTTCCTCTATCTTTATTGAATCTAACGAAACTCCAGCCTCCAAGATAATGTGTCCCAGAAATTGGACTTCTTATATCCAGAACTAGAACTTCGAGATATTTCCATAAATTTAGTGCACTCGGAGTGTATCTAGAACTATCTGTATATGTGTATCATGCACCTCCTCTGATGCTGAGTAGATAAAGATTTTTTCAATGAAACCCACCACGAAGTGATCAAGGTAAGGATGGAAGATTCTATTCATGAGACCCATGAACACTACCAGAGCATTGGTCATGCCGAAAGGAATCACCAAGAACTCGTAGTGGCCATACTGGAATATGAAGTTCATCTTCGGTACATCCTTATCTCATACCCAATGCTGGTGATAGCTTGATCTGAGGTCTGTCATCAAAAACCACTGAGCTCCCTTCAGCTTATCGATGAGATCATCAATCCTCGAAAGTGGATACTTGTTCTTCACAGTCACATGTTTCAGGCACCGATAGTTCATGTAAAGCCTCAAACTCCTGTCTGCCTTTTTGGCGAACAAAAATGGGGTAGCCCATGGAAAAACACTAGGCCTTATGAACCCCTTACCATGAATGTCCTCCAGCGGTACCCTTAACTCAAGAAGTTATGCGAGAGACATCTGATATGCTAGTGTAGATATCGGTGTTGTCCCGGGGTAGATCTTGATGTAGAATTCAACCTATTTTCGAAAAGGTAGTTCTGAAACATCATCAGGAAAGACATCAGCATATTGGTCCACCACTATAGGATAACTTTAACTCCTCACATCAATTGCTCTGAGGGTAAGGCTAGCCAACTGATGAGTGATCAGCTATACCCTCCTCTATGAAATTCCATCCTAAGCTGAAAAAGTTCCCTTCTCACCAGTGAAATTAAACCTGGTCCCTTTCCCACAGTCACACTGCACTTTGCGCATAAAACAATTGATCTAAGGATGGATTGTGAATAACTAGTCCACACCCAAGATGACATCGTAAGGCCTCGATGCTACTACTAGGAGATCCTAGATGAAGCTCTCACCACTTAGAGTAAGCTCACATTGTCAGAACCAGTGTGTAATCATCGAATACTCTCCCTTAGTATTCTCTAATCGTAAGGATCGATCCAATGACTCCATCAAAATCTTTGAGCTCTAAACTAGAGCCGTGGAAATAAAAGAGTGACTGGAACATGTGTCTATAAGTACTACAGATAGGGTGGAATAGATATAGATTTTACCTCGAATCATCTCATGAGCATCGTGGTCATAGACCTCAGCAACCTGAAGCTGATATCGTTCCTATCCACCTACTCCCTCAAGTCGGGGTGGACCTCCTGGAGGTGGTGCTGGTAGAACCTCAAATCGTTGTCGACTACCTACTTCTCGGCCAACTCTTCGGCCATGTCTTCTGCCCTATGGACCTCCTCATTGGAATCTTTTTCATTGTATCAGCGATCTCTCGAACATTTGATGATCATCCACACGGAGATTCAGTCAGTCATGATCCATGTTCCCTTGTCCGTTGTAAGAGAAACAGACTCTAGTCCTCAGATGACCTCCCCTACCTCGCAAACTCTTCACCTCCGATCCGGCATCCTGGGGTCATCTTCCAGAAGTTCTATCTCACTTGGCCTTCTATGTCATCTACATACTACGTACAACAGATGACTTGGCTACCTATCATTCGGAAATTTCTCTCACTTTCAGTGCCTACTCAGCTAGGAATCTCTCCACAAACAATTCTCACTCAAGCACTCTATCCTTCCTCGAGATATTGAGTGATATCATTGACGCTCTGATCTCATATTGGAGACCCTTATCAAAGGTTAGGGCCCTGAAGAATGGGTCTTTTACCATGTTTTTTGAGTAGTGAGAGAGTTTAGTGAATGTAGAAGAGTATTGGGCCACTATCATGCTACCCAGTTGTAAGTACAGTAGCACCGGGATATGCACTGAGCGTAAAGTCACTGGTATGAACTCCTCCCAGAAGAGGGTTTCGAGGTCAAACTAGGAGAGTGTTGCCTCCTCATGTGTCTGGAGGGTCGGGCTCCACCATTTCCCTGTTGTGCCCAGTAAGAGGCTAGCATATAGGATCACCATTTGATCTGATGGTGTCTCAACTAAGAGAAAAATTGTTCCACAACCTCCAGCTAGTCCTCAACTTCCTGGGGATCCATTTCGTCTCCAAACCTCAGAGGCATCTATCTCTGGAACTCATGAAACAAGCTCAGTTAGTGTGAACAGTGTCATGAATTGCCCCTCAGGGACCATGTTGTGACTACCTCAATCTCGCCTTCCATAGGCCAGGGGCTGGCGACTAACACCAGAAAGGCGTATCCCTAAAATGGGAAGGCATTTCCTTTTAACTTGTAAAGACACACAATCCAAGAACAAAAGAAGAAGAAATCATGAAGTAAACTACTATAGTAAAAGTTTTCTGAAAGTAACGGGGCCGAAATACAAGCCAAACTGAATGTTACAAGTATAACTGAAAAGTACAAATACAACTGAAAAGTGAAAATGAGCTCCTAGATCATCCACCTTGGATCCTACCTAAAGGGTAGGTACAACTCATGATCAGTAGTCCAAGTTTCACATCACACCAAATGGTCCACCTCTGAGCACCATCCAGTCTTGGATCCCTCATCCTTGATCAATTTTTCCCATCATCTGCACAAGAAACAATAATTTATGGTCGTATCCAGTGAATGGTTGAGTATAACGATACTCAGTAGGGACCCCGAGACCCCCGTAGGTCTCCCATAGTTCTACAAAGAAAAAACTACAAAGCTATACCACCATCTCAAGAATGAAGCGATATATATAAACTCTACTTAGGTATATTCCCATAAATATACCTAATTAATCAAGATATACTCATCTCATACATGAGGGAAGAATACCACAAAGGTAAACCAATAAAGATAACACCACGAAGGTAACACCATGATGGTCACACCAAGGAGGTAGGAGTACCACATAGGTAACACCACGAAGATAGAAGTACCACACATGTAACACCACTAAGATAACACCATGAAGGTAACACCACGAAGGTAACACCACGAAGGTAGAAGTACCTCACCTGTAACACTACTAAGATAACACCACGAAGGTAACACCATGTAGGTAACACCACAATGGTATAAGTACCACATAGGTAACACCATGAAGATATAAGTACCACAATGGTAACACCACGAAGAAGAAACCACGGAGGTAGAAGTTCCACAAAGGTAACACCGCGAAGATAGAAGTACCACATAGGTAACACCACGAAGATATCACCCCAAAGGTAGAAGTACCACAGAGGTAACACCACGAAGATAGAAGAACCACACAGCTAACACCACGAAGATAACACCATGAAGGTAAAAGTACCACATAGGTAACACTATGAAGATAGAAGTACCACATAAGTAACACTATAAAGATAAAGACTAATATTACATCAGGTATAACTTAAGTAAATAAGTACAGATTATTAGTTGTAAGGTAGATCATCTTATTCTGTTGAGAGGCACAACTGCTGACCCACATAATATCGATAGCTACTAACCCATGCTGACCCACACATGATTTGATAGATACTGACCCACATAGGATCGATAGATTCTGACCCACACAGGATCATTGTATGTTGAGCCACACATGATCACTATTCTTTCTTCGTGTTATAGCCAGCCACTGGATTCCTCTCACCCAGTGCGCTCATGTTTCGTAGAATCTTCCCATCAAGATATTGGTCATACCTCAACCACCACTAATCTCCACAAAGGAGTAACCCAAAAGACTGCCATGTCGTAAGGGTTCCAATGCGATAGACAGTGCGTCAATGGGATGAATGGTCTGTGAGTTATAAGTTTTTTAGTTCTGAGGGCCTGATTGGATTCAGGTTTGATCCAACCCAAACATACTCCAACTATCTCTAAATCTCAAGTTAAATATACCAATAGTACGATCCCAATATAAGGATCCCATCACCATAGACAGCTCATCAAACAGATATCTGGTTCTCAATATATGGCCCTTTAAGTGTTTGTGGGTCCGGTTGGGCACAGGTCTGGTCCGACCAGGTCGGACTGACCTGACCCGACCTAGTCTGGGATAGGCCGCAGAAGGCTCGGACCACTAGGCTGAGGTCCAACCTAGCCCGCAAGAGAGAATCCCATCTTGAGGTGGATCACGGCCCAGCTCACAGCGCGGTCCTCCCGAGCTGGCACGGAAGGGGATCGACCCCCCATTCGACAGGAAGAAAGACAGTTCCTAATGGTGCTACCAGGTCACCGTGGGACCCGCTGAGGGTCCTTCCTCTATGGCGTCAGATCCACGACTCCTCTAGAAGTGCGCTAGTCATGCTAGCTGACTCTTCTGACTTTCGCGACTAACGAGTCGCGACTGGTTCATCCGGTGGCATGAGTGCGCCGCATCCTTCCTCATGGTCGGCCAGTGTTTCGGCCACCATCTTCATCTGCTGCATCTTGGGTTGTGGCCCCTTGCTCACTGGAGGCGTTCTATGGTGCACCTCACCTCCTCTGTGGCCGGCCAGTTCCGGCCTCCACCATTCTTTATTGCCTCGGGGCTCGTCCAACGCAAAGGAAAAGCTTACGAAGAACGCACTGACTTTCAACAAAAAGGGCGAAGGGACCGGGGTTTGTTTTTTTGGAATGCACTCTCTGCATTAGGTTGAGAACAAGAGGGTATGAAGGATTCAAATAACTCTTCAAAAAAATCAATATTAAACCTCACCTCAATAACGATGGAGAAACTCCCATGATTGACGAAGTGGGTCGGTATTCGTCGTCCCCCGCAACTACTCTCCAACGATGTCGGTCGATCATCGATCTTCAGTTTGGGGTTTCTATGTTGCTCTTCACTGCTCTCTGGAACCAACTCCTACCTCCAAGGGTTTGGTGTCGTAGTACTTTAATAGAAATTCGTTTCTTGGTGAAGTAGTGTCGACACCTCTCCTCAAGCTCCATATAAATATGAGATGGGGAGGGTGTCTAAAGCTCATAGAATTTATGAGGGTTCATTAATAGGAACCTTCCTAAATTATAACAATGCAGTTACATAGGATTTTAATGGTCAAGATAATAAATGGTTTGACACATCGCTGGTCTCAAGTTTCCGCTTTTCCGTTGGAGGAAAAGAAAGAAACAAAATAAAATTACAAGGTTATTTTATTTATTATTTTAAAATCCCCAAAAATGTAACATTTTCTCTAGACCTACTGTGGTGGACGTGAAGCCTTCCTTAAGTAAATCCTAGCACTATAGATTCAACGGTGCCCTCGGATTTTTAATTTGAGCACCAGTTCAAAAGTTAGAAAATGATGCCCATGTGTTTACTAAACGTACCTTAAAAAATTCAATAAATTATTAACATTCACCCTCAACCCGCACTAGTCATGGTTAGGATTTTTCTAAGAGAAACACGCCCCATCAAACCCAACAGTACTCTCTAATTTTTAATCCGAGATACCATTTAGAAGTTATGTATTTTAACAATAAAATAATTGTTATTTAATTAGTTTATTTATGGCCAAAAACTAACTTCCACATTTGGCCTGTGTTGGCCAATGCTAGTATCTTCTTAAAGAAAGCATAACCCCATGAGGTCAACTGTGGTCACAGATTTTTAATCTGAGTAACCATTCATGAGTTATAATAATTTTAAAAATCAAATAACTTTATTTAATTATTTTATTTGCGATTTTTCCATTTTCGTGTTTCCTCATAGGAGGCTTGCGCCGACTAAACTTAAGTCGCACCTAGGGTAAAACCGTCATCCTGAACACAATGGTACCCTAGGATTTTATATCTGGGAAACCGTTTAATATTTATTCCACATTTTAAAGAAAACTGCTTACGTGTGCTAATTAAAGCTTAAAAAAACTTTGATGGATCATTTCGGGCACTCCGGGCCTTGGAATCGCGCGCCATCAGATTTTGTAGTCTCAAAATAATTCCATATAATTTAAAAAATATATACAGAAATTATAGGAAATTACATTCTCCCCACCTTAGGGATTTACATCCCTAAAAATCCATAAAAAAGGCAAATCAAACAAAAGAGGGGTACTGAGCACAAATCCAAGCCTCTCACTCCTATGTGCTCTCTTGGAGGTTCCCGTCCTACTGCCAGACTAGAACCAGAGGGATCAATCATCCATGAAGGACTCACTCATGCTGATTCTCTATCCCCACTAGAACCTCCATAAAGGTCGCCACATCGTCAAAGTCCAACACACCCTAGTCAATAACGTGTGATGGATCATGCACGAATCGCCTCAGTTGTGACACATGGAAAAATCATTATGCACCTGGTGAATCTGTGGGGGAAGAGATAGATAGTACCCCACCTCGCCCACTATTTTCAGAATCTAGAAAGGTCTGATGAACCTTGGAGATATCTTGTCGCCCTGGCCAAACCTCCACAATCCTCTTCGGGGTGAGACCCGTAGGAGGACATGGTCTCCTCCTCAGACTCCAAAGGTCTCTATTCCCTATTGGAAAAATACTTTTTCCAGATCTATGAAGTCTTAACATTCTGATAATTGAGTCATCGTGATACAAACTTTTCCACTACTTCCTTCATCCTTGAAAACTAGTATTGGCGCCGGAGGTCCTGGTACATCTTCTCCACTCCAGGATGTACCATTAAAGGGGATGTATGGAACTCCATCAACACCTCCTCCTGAAGTGTCACTAGTACCATGGTGTGTCATCTGAAGTGGATGACGTGATCCTCGCCGTCATAAAATCCTTCAGGAGGCCATCCTAAGGATATATGTGCACTTCGGGCCTCGCAGTCAACTTCCCATGTTGTGCCACCTGAATTCACTGAAGAATTGGTGGAGTGACATTCATAGACTAAAGGGAAGCTGCTCCATCATTATACACAAAGGATATCCACATCATGACTTGCTTCTCTGATTCCTCACTCAGCATCTGCAAACCAAACCACCTGCTGAGTGCGTCTGCTACCACGTTCCCCTTCACAAGAGTATAGACTATCTCAAAGTCATATTCCTGGAGGAACTCTGGCCATCATCGCTATCTCAAGTTCAGGTCCTTCTGTGGGAAGTTATACCTAGGACTCTTGTGGTCATAGTAAACTATAAATTGTTCGGACACCAATTAGTTCTGCCACATCTTCAGTGCAAAGACCAATGCTGCTAACTCCAGGTCATGGGTAGCGTAGTTATGCTAGTCAGTCTTTGTCTCAGTTCTTGAAAGCTCTGATGACACTTCTTTTCCCATTGGAAAGGCTCCCCCATATTTTTCAAAGGTTTCAAGGGTGCCTCTACCCTCAAGAAGTTAGGTACAAATCTCCGGTAGTACCTAGCCAAAGAAAAAGTCACTCTCCCTTCGGGTAGGTAATCTTGGAAACATATTTTGAAAAGATGTTCCCACACCCTACTCCTCATGTTGGGAACTGAAAAATACAAACTGCTGCTTCCATGAGGGTAATGCTGGCCAACTCAAGGGTGATCGGTTGCACCCTCCTATTCATGAGTTATCATGTGTTGCATGGGTTTCCTTTTTCACCGACCAAGGAAAACCCCATTTCAACATTGTAGATAAACCAAAAACTTTTTTTCCTAATACAGTCAATCTGAGTATGAACTGTGGATGTCCATTTCATACCCAAACTAATGTCATAAGGACTCGACGCTGCCACCAAGAGGTTCCAACCAAAACACTCACCTCAAAGGTCAGATCATACCATCGAAATAAGTGTGATTATCAAGTCTCCTCCCAAAGGTATCTCTAGACGTAAGGATCAAGTCAACAGTTTAATCAAAAACTATAATTCTTGAACAAGATTATTGAAAAGAATGAATGATTAGTTCCAATGTCTATTAATACGGTAGATAGTAGTAGAAATAGACCATACCTCTAATCATTCCTAGAGCCCTTGGGTCATACTTCTTGACCACATACAACTACTCCCTTCCCCTGTCCTCCAGCTCCCTAAGCCTGGTGGTGACCACATTGAGGTGGTGGTTGTAACATGTCAAAATGTATACCACCTCATGATGCTCTCCAAGCTCCACATCCACAAATGTTTCCCTACAGATTCATCTTTCCCTATCACTTCCTCTTCCCGAAACATTTTACATTCCCAAGTCTCTGAGACTAGCATCAGTTTCCTGCTTTCCCACTATTAACATTCACTGGTTGCATCCGCTCAGCCAAATAATATTCAACAACAAAGGTTCTCTCTAGTAGCCTAACATAAGTAGGAATGCATAGAGGAATATTGCTAGCTAGGATGTCCCAAAACACACCTCGCTCAGAGGTCTGAGCCCTGAAGCACTGACCGTACTATATTCATCGAGTACCTGTGATGGTCAGCATGCCTCGATGAATACTCAGCTACCGACATGTCATCCTGTCGAAGCTATAGAAGCTCTAGGGAACACTCATCCCTTATCTATTTATGGAAAGAGGACACCTTCTATAAGGAAGGTTCTCAATCTTGTCCACAGAAAAAGTCAACTCTTCACAAGATCAGGTTAATCTAAACCCTCTCATCATCCTGCTGAGGCATGTAGAAGGCTCTCTACCTAGACCTCCATTTGATTGAACGGTGCCCTGGCTAGATGGAAACTCAGCTGCCACCTCAAGACAGTCTTTGGATGCCTGTGAGTCGGGATATCCTCAAAACCTGAGGGGTGTCTGATACTAAAACTCATGTAAGGAACCATGCCTACATGTTTCCTCTACCGGTACTACCAGTTGTGACTGTTGACTAATATGAAATGATATAGCTGGCACACTACTCGAAGGTAAAATCTCGAGCAACGGTCCATGTACCGAAGATTCTTCACCCTACAGACCATCATCATGGTCATGCACTGGAAAAGACTAGTAGCTAAGATCACCATTTTCTCTACTGGTGTCCCAACTAGGGGGAAAACTCTACCCACATCCTCCAACAATTACTCAGCTACTTGAGAATCTATCTCGCCTCAAAAACTCAGAGGCCTCTGAAACTGGAACCCAAGGAATGTGCTCCGTTGGAATGCACCATCTGCCAGTGAAAATGGTGGTAACTACCACCCCAACGGGTGGGGGTGTTGCCGGTACACCACCAGAAGGTACCAACACATTAAGAGGGCCCTACACTAGAGCCTAATCACTCGGTGGGCCGTCATCGTGTACTCTCTCGAGAATCCTAGCTGTCTATCTACACTGAGTCATCCTGATAAGAAACAGGTGTTCCACGGTTATTTAGTTATACCTAGTGAGTTGGCTCTAAAGAAACCAAGGAAAAGCATTTCCAAAACACATTCAATCAGTGTTTTCATGCACCGAGTCAAAAATCAGAATTCAGGATCCTGGTGTATGGATATGTCAGTCGCTGCACCAACACTATATTACACAAACCGAAAACCACACTCATATCACTTAACACTATTTCCACAATGAAAATATTAGAGTCCTAGTTCTTGGTAGAACCGACTCCTCTGATGCCAATTTTTAATGACCCGTCAATTAGGTCCCATGTCATGACTACCCCAAGCCCGCCATCCGTAAGCCAAGGGTTAGCGACTGGCACTGGAAAAGCATATCCATAAAATGGAAAGGCATTGCCTTTTAACCTATAGAGACACACAGTACAAGAACACAAGAAGAATAAACCATGAAGTAAACTGTTGTAGAAAACGTGTGATTAAAGTAAAGGGGCTAGAATAAAATCCCAACAGAAAATTTTAAGTACAGCTGAAAAGTAAAAATACAACAGAAAGGTGAAAAAGAGCTCCTTGATCATCTACTAAGGATCCTATCTGAAGGGTAGGTACAACTCACGATCAGTATTCCTTGTGTCATGTCACACCAAATGGTCCATCTCTAAGAACCATCCAGTCCTGGTTCCCTTAGCCTCAATCAATGTTTCCTATTGTCTGCACAAGACACAACATGGTGTGGGAGTATCCCATGAAGGGGTGAGTATAATGATACTGAATAGGGACTCTGAGACCCCCATAGGTCTCCCAGAGTTCCACAAAGAAAAAACTACAAAGCTAGACCTCCATCTCAAGCATGAAGTGATAGATATCAACTCTACATAGGTATATACCCATACATATACCTAAGTTATCAAGATATACTAATCTCATACATGAGGGAAGAATTCCATGAAGGTAACCCCATGAAGATAACACTTCAAAGGTAACACCATGAAGGTAATACCTTGAAGGTAGGAGTACCACATAGTTAACACCATGAATATAGAAGTACCATAAAGGTAACAGCACTAAGATAACACCACGAAGGTAACACCATGAAGGTAACACCACAAAGGTAGAAGTACCACATAGGTAACACCAAAAAGATAACACCAAGAAGGTAAAACCATGAAGGTAACACCACAAAGGTAGAAGTACCACATAGGTAACAGCACGAAGATAGAAATACCACACTGGTAACACCACAAAGATGACACCACGGAGGTAGAAGTACCACATAGGTAACACCACGAAGTTAAAAGTACCACATAGGTAACACCACAGAGATATCACCATGAAGGTAGAAGTACCACATAGGTAACACTAAGAAGATAGAAGTACCACACAGTTAACACCATGAAGATAACACCACAAAGATAGAAGTACCGCAAAGGTAACACCACAAAGATAGGAGTGCCACATAAATAACCCCATGAAGATAAAGACTCAATCTCACACTAAGTATAACTTAATTACAGAAGTACTGATGATTATTCATAAGCTAGATCAACTTATTCTATTGAGAGGCACTGCTGCTGACCCACAGAGGATCGATAGGTACTAACCCCCGCTGACCCACACAAGATCTGACCCACACCGGATCAGTATGCACTGACCCACATAGAATCACTGAGCATAGACCCACATAGGATCTAATAGATGTTTACCCACACAGTATCAATAGATGATAACCCACACAAGATTTATGTATGTTGACCCACACATGATCTATGTTCTTTCTTCATGTTATATCCAGCCACAGGATTCCCCACACCCGGTGCGCTCGAGTTTTGTCCAATATAACCCTTGAGATATCGGTCATACCTCAAACACCCCTAATCTCTACAAATGAGTAACCCAATGTACATCCATGTCATAAGGGTTCCAACGCGATAGACGGTGCATTAATCGAACACCTAGTCTGTGAGTTATAAGTGTTTTAGTTCTGGGGGTCTGATTAGATTCAGGTTCGATCCAACCTGGACATAATCCAAATGTCTCCAAAACTCAATTGAAGTATACCAATAGGACTGTCTCAATCCAAGGATCCCAGTAATGTATAAGGTTTATCAAACGGGCGTCCAATTCTCAATATATGACCATTTAAGTGTTTCGGGGTCCGGTTGGGCCCCGGTCCGGTCCGACCCGCTCAGACCAAACCAACTAGACCTAGTCTGGGTTGGGTCGTAGTAGGCTTGGCCTGCAAGAGAGAAGCCCGGCCTACAAGGGGTGGCTTGGCTCGAGGTGGAGTGTGGCTCAGCTCACAGCATGGTCCGCCTGAGCTGGTATTGAAGGGGAGCCCCCCATTCAGCTGGCAGAACAACAGCTTCTAATGGCACTTCCAGGTCACCACAGGACCCGCTAAGGGTCCCGCCAACATAGAATCAAAGCCATAGCTCCTCCGGTGGTGCGCTGTTCTTGCTGGATGCCTATTCTGACCATTGTGGCTAACGAGCCATGGCTGGTACCTCCAGTGGTGCAGGTTTTCCGCCCTCTTCCTTGCGGTCGGCCGGTACCATCCGCCGCCATCCTTTGTCGCCCCAGGGCTCATCTAACCTGAAGGAAAAGCTAGTGAAGAACGAACTAACTTTCAAAAAAAGGGCAAAGGGACAGAACCTTGTTCATTTTTCTTGCACCCTCAATGTTAATTTGATAGCAAGAGAGTAGAAAGTATTCAAATAACTATTGAAAAACAAATCAAGATTAAACCCTACCTCAAGAACGATGGAGAAATGCCCATGATTGAGGAAGTGTGTCGGTGTTCATCATCCCCCGTAACTAGAATTCAAAGACATCGTTCGATCGTCGATCTTTGGTTTGGGGTTTTAGTGTCACTCATCACCGCTCACCAGAACCGGATCCATCCTCCAAGGGTTTGGTGTCATGATACTTTACCAGCACTTCATTTCTTGGTGAAGCAGTGTTGACACCTCTCCCTAAGCTCATATAAATAGGTGAGGGGGAGGGTGTCTAATGCTGGTAGAATTAATGTGGGTCCATTAATATCAACCTTCCTAAATTCTAACGACATGGTTACATGGTATTTTAAGGGTCAATCCCATAAATATCTTGACACGTCACTGGTCCCACGTTGTCTCTTGTCCGTTGTAGGAAATGAAAGAAAAAAATAAAATAACAAGGTTATTTTATTTATTCTTTTAAAAGTCCCAAAATCTAACTTTTTCTCCAGACCTACTACGGTCGATGTGAAGCCTTCCTTAGGTGAATCTCGGTGTTGTGGATTCAATGTTGAACTCATATATTTAATCCGACCACTGGTTCAAAAGTTATAAAACACCAACCTCGCATTTACATAATGTACCTTAAAAAAATTCAATATATTATTAACATTCACCCTTAACCCGCACCAGTCAAGTTTATGCTCTACCTAAAGGAAACACTCCCCAACGAACCTAAGGATACTCTCATATTTTTAATCTGTGTTACCATTTAGAAGTTATGTATTTTAACAATAAACTTTTTGTTATTTAATTATTTTATTTATGGTCAAAAACTAACTACCATAGTTGATCTGCACCAACCAATGTCAGTATCTCTCTAAATAAAGAATATCCCTAAGAGCTCAGAGGTGGTATCATATTTTTATCTAATTCACCGTTCGTGATTTATAATAATTTAGAAAAAAATAACTTTTTTTAATTATTTTATTTATGGTTATGCCATTTTCAGTTTTTCTCACATGAGGCCTATGCCGACTAAACTTAAGTAGCGCATCAGGTAAAACCGACATCCTGAATTCAATGGTGCCATCGTATTTTTGATCCATGAAACCATTTAAGAGTTATTCCACTTTTTCAGGAAAACTGCTTACACGTGTTAATTAAAGCATAAGAGAACTTCGACGGATCATTCTGGGCACTCCAAGTCTCAGAATCGTGCACCGTCTGATTTTGTGATCTCAAAATAATTCCATATATTTTTAAATATATATATATGGATATTCAGGGACATTAAAAATGGTCGTCTGGTAGGGATGGTGTAAATTCCTTCCCTACAATTGGTGGTGCTCCTGGTACAGCACTTGATGGTTCCATCACTGTAAGAGGGCCCTGGACCGATGCCTCATCTCTTAGTGGGTCATTATCATGATCTCTCTTTGGAATCCTGGATGGATCTCTATGAGAAAAATCCTGAAAGAAAATAGGTGTTCCACAGTCAATAATTTATACCTGTTGAGATGACTCCAATAGATACGTCGGCCACTGCACCAACACTGGACTCCCTGAACTGAAACCTGAACTCAAGAAACTTAACACTATTTCTCCATTGACAACATAGACTCTTAGTGTATGGATATGTCGGCCACTGCACCAACACTGGACTCCCTGAACTGAAACCTGAACTCAAGAAACTTAACACTATTTCTCCATTGACAACATAGACTCTTAGTTCTTTTTGTAGAATCGATCCCTCTGATACAACTTTGTCATGACCAGTTACCCGGGGAACGTGCCGTGACTACCCCAAGCCCGCCTTCCATAGGCTAGGGGTTGGAGACAATCAACAGAAATGAATATCCCTAAAAATGGGAAGGAATTGCCTCAAAAACATGTACACATAGATACAGGGCACACTAAGAACAAGTAAACACAACCGAAAATAAAGGTGCAACCACAACTAAAAACCACTATTGAATGAAAAAGTGAGTACTGAATGTAAAGGGGCCAGAATACAATCCCAACTAAAATGGAAGTACAAAAAAAGGAAAAATAGCTCCTGAGGTCATCCACCAAGGTTCACATGTGAAGGGAAGGTATATCTCGTCACCATAGATCTCCATGTCTACCGGTCACCTACGTAAAATGTCTGTCAATCACCTCCAAGCACCGTTAAGCCCTGACCCCTCAAGACTCGGTCTAGATGTCCGTCGTCTGCACAAAACACAACAAGGTGCGGGTGAAGCCCATGTAGGGGTGAGTATAACAATACCCATTAAGGACCCCAAAACCCCTGATGGTCTCCTAGAATTCCACAAAGGAAATCCAGAAAGCATGATCTCAATCACAAATCTCAAATCAAAAGATAGCTCACACCAGGTATAACTTAAGTTCATAAGTACAGATGATTATTTGTAAAGCTAAATCATCTTATTCTATCAAGAGGCTATGCTACTAACCCACACAGCATTGGTCAATGCTGGCCCACACAGGATCGCTCGGTGCTAACCCATGCAGGATCACTAGGTGTTGACCCACACAAGATCACTCGGTGGTGATCCACACAGGACCGCTCAGTGCTAACCCACACAGGATCGCTCAGTGCTGACCCACATATGATCGCTCGGTGCTGACCCACACAGGATCCCTCGGTGTTGACCCACACATGATAGCTATTTATTCATCACGTCACAGCCAACCACTAGATTTCTGCACAAAGTATGCTTGATTATGGGAGGATCTGCTCCTCAATCCATTAGTCGTATTTCAACCATAACAAAGTCCCATGAAGAAGTAACCCAACGAACTACCATTTCTTAAGGTTTATAACGCAATAGACGGTGCATCAACAGAATGCTCGGTCTATAAGTTATAGGAGTTTTAGTGTTGAGGGCCCGATTGGATTAGGGTTCGATCCAACCCAACTGTACTCCAACTTTTCTCCAAAACTAAATTGGAGTATCTCATAAGTACCACCTCATCCTAAGGGTTCTGGAACCACATAAAGTTCATCAAATAGACATCCAATTTAAGAGATATTCCCATTTAAGTGTAACTGGGCCGAAAGTGGTCTGACCCCGGTCCGACACGGTCGGACCGACCCGACCTGGCCCGATGGGCCCTTCCTGAAGGGGCTCAGCTTGGCCCAGTTTGACTAGGCTTCACCAAATTCAGATGGGTCTGGTCCGGCCCGTTGGGCCACCGGCTCATCCCGCTAGGCAGGGGGTTCGGCCCGGCCCAGCTGACTGGGCGCGGCTAGCCGGGCCGCAGAACTGCCCAGTCCGTTGGCTAGGCACGGGGGTCAGCTCCCCTCCCGAATGGTCGAGTCATTTGAGTTATCAAAGTAGTGGTTCTGGATAGCACCACACCACCTGGCCAGTCCTGCTGGACCGGTCACCTACGGAACCCACGAACTCTAGGTCTGCCCTCCGCCAAACCTCAAAGCTATGGCCTTCCTCAGAAGCGCACCGCCCTACTCCAATGCAGCCATAAAATGGTGGCATCCCCTTTTTCCATTGCGATGCCTTCGGGTGTCACCACCTTCTCACGGCCGATGGTAGCTAGCTGTCGCCTCCTTCGGTTGTCGGTACTACCGAGCCGATGATGTTTCTATGAGCCACCGGTGAAGCTCCTCTGGTCCGATTCCTTTCTCATCAATGCCTATGGGCCTCCCAGGATGAAGCATACACCATGTGGCCTAAAGTTTTTCCTTTCCACCATATTTCTTGGTCGCCCAGGAAGAACGCCACCAACCCAAGATCATAGGAGGGTTCGTGCCTTGTTCGGCTCGGCCTGCGCCCTCTGTGTTAGTGTTGTAACATGGGAAGGATTTTATTATCATAAAAACTCTCATAAATAAACCCTTCATTATCCTCCTTCATTAAAGAAAAAAAAACATGGATCAAACCATTGGACGATTGGTTCGTGTTTTTCATAATATTCAAGAATGGGGGAAAAGGGCGGAATTAAGCACATAACCCCCTAACTTGAGTTCGCTAGAAGTCGCTGCAAATAAGGAAGGAGTGTCCATTTTCATGGGTGTTGCGGATGAAGGAGGAGGTTCACATCCTTGGGTGATCATCTCTGAATCCTCCAACAGTCATCGAATCTCGGTTCTACATTGGTGGAAGACCTCACCAGCACTTCATCAGAGGTTCCTCTCTTTAGTGCCAAAAACTCATGCCCGAGCTTTCTTTAAGTAGAATAAAAGAGGGGATAAACCCACTTCACAATTAATGAGGTTCATTTATGAATTTAATTAATGAACATATTAATTCTCCCAACAATGTTGTTAAAAAACCATGTGTAACCCGCCATTAAATTGTCTGACAACCCTGCGATCCCGCTACCATCGCTCAACAGTTACAAATAAAGAAATAAAATAACTCGTTGAGTTATTTCATTATTTTTTGTGAAGTCCAAAAAAAGATTTTATTTCTGACCCTTTCTGGTCAATGTTAAGCATCCCTTAAGTGAATCTTGGCACTACGGATACAACGGTGTCCTCATATTTTTAATCCAAGTACAGATTCAAAAGATATAATTTTCCAGCTGCACATTTACTGAATGTACCTTAAAAAAGTTCAAAATTCCATTTCGGGCTCTTCGAGCCTCGGAATCACATGACATCAATTTTCATAGACCCGTAATAATTCCATTTATTTAAAAAAATACATGGAATTTACGGGTCTTTCTAGGTAAATATCCTAAATTTCTATGGATATTTTTTTCTTAAATACATCGGAATTTTACGAGTCCTTGAAATTTGACGATTTATAATTTTGGGGCCCGGTGTTCCCGGAATCAATTTTTGAAGTTTTGTTTGGGTACGTTTAGTAAACATACAAGTGGGTTTTTATAACTTTTGAACCAGTGCTTGGAATTGAAATCTGAGGGCACCGTTGAACTCACAGTGCTGGTATTCGCTTAATAAGACTTTCACCTCGATGGTAGTTGGTAAAGAATAAAAGTTAGTTCTTGGGTTTTTAGTGAATGAATTAAATAAAAATAAAGTTGTGTAGCTTTTTTTATTTGTTGGTTAAAACCTCCACATGGAAGTTGGAAGTTGGAAGCGTGGGGACCACCCGACCATAACCTACCATGAGTGGTTATAGTGGTGGGTCTCACTCGAACCAAACCTCCCGCGAGAGGTTACGATATGGGGACCACCTGGGACTAAACCCACCTTATAATGGTGGGAGAGGAAAACTGCTGAACTCCCCTCATTAATGAGGGAGAGTTTCTCCACCCCCCCCCCCATTCTTTATTGTGCCAAATCCTCCACTTTAATTTATTATGCCAACCTCTTGAATTAATTAAGTGGATCCAAATTAATTAATTCACCCTTTTTGAATTCTTATACCAATGATAGATTTTATAATCTATTACCTTGGCTTCCTATTGTTTCATTTTCAAAAAGGTTGGAAAAAAAGTATTAGAGATTTTGAGAGAATAGATCTTTCCAACGAAGAGCGAACAAATCTCCCAACGAAGAACGCCTTCGACTACGAAGAACGATCTCCTTCGACCTCAATCCACGGACTCCTACTGATGTGGGATGTATTGGACTGATCTTCCCTACTCATCGTCATCAATGAACCGACGCACGAGCTTCGGATTGGAAGAGTGCGGTAGACATGACGAATGATGACAACTTTGTCTTCTTCCCCATGATTCTGTCGACGAACAACGATCAAGGTAGGTGGTTTATTTTCATGTTAATGCTTTCCTTGATTTTTATTTTGTGGATTCAGAAAGAATCGTTGCAGAGGTTGTATAATTTTAAGTTCATCATTCTCCTTTCTTGATGGACCGATTACTATCACCCTAAACGCGGAGGGTGCGGGCCAAACTAACATTGCCCGTCTCCCTCAGTAAATATCTTTTGTGAAGTTATTCAGCATGGCGATGAAACGACAAGGCGATGAGATGATGGATGCGACGTAGGCAACGACCACACTACCCACGGCCTCTACGACCAGTGTCGCCCACTAGCCACGCCCACCATCAGCCGAACTGGTCTTAGCCACCCCGTCCGCCGGCCGAACTGGCTCCACTGCCACGGGCCAAACCGTAGCGCCATCCCAGCCACCCGCGCCTCCCGGCCCCGCTAGCCCAACTCACCACGGTCGTGCCACCTAGCTCCCAGCCACCTACTAGCTTCCCGTGCACCCCGAACGAACCACGCCAGCCCGATCCGTGCCACTGCGTCGGCCTGCACCTCCCAGCCACCCAACCTCTCTGCCTCTCGGCTACTCGTGCCTCCCGTGCTCCCCATCCGAACCCTGTCAGCCAGAGTCACGCCACTGCGTCGGCCCATGCCTCCCGGCCGCCCGGCCTTCTGGCCTCCTGGCCACCCGCGCCTCCCAAGCACCCCGGCCGAACCACGCCACCCCTCGGCCCATATGCGTCGCGCCCTGGCCGACCCATGGCCTCTCGGCTGAACCGGCCTTAGCAGAGCCACCTTGACCTTCGGTCTGAGCCACTAAAAACCGTTCCCTCGCAAAGCCCTTCGGGCTGAGCCTCCCTTGCATCGAACAGCGGCTGGTCCATGCCCTCGCGGTCGGTCCGCGCCCTAGCGGCCCTCCACCGCCCCAGGCCGAACCCAACGAGCCAGCCAATCCAACAGGCCAAGCCGGACCCAACAGGTCAGGATGGGTCAACCCGACCCTGTTCGGCCCAGACTAAGACAGCCCGAGTCAATCCAACCAGATTGGACCGGACCCGGGCCCACTACGACCCTTTACTTTCTTTTGGCCATATCTTTGGCACCGGACGTCTGTTTGATGAACCGTCAGTGGTGCTGATAATCTTGGAGTTTGATGGTCCCTTAGAGTATACCCAACTAGATTTTGGGGCATAGTTGAGATATGTTCAGGTTGGATCACGCATGAATCCAACCAGGCCCCCGGGACTAAAAAGCTAATAAATCACAGACCCAGCGTCTGATTGACGCGTCGTCTATTACGTTGAGACCTCTATGATGTGGCAGAACTTTGAGATAATTCTTCATGGGTTCAATGTCTCTGACTACTATTCCTGGATCCAATGTGGGATCGACAGCTCTGACTACTATTCTTGGATCCTATGTGGGTTCGACATTTCTGACTACTGTTCCTGGATCCTACGTGGGTTCGACATCTATGACTACCGTTCCTGGATCTTACGTGGGTTTGATATCTCTGAATAAAGTTCTTGGATCCTATATGGGTTCTAGAACTCTGACTACTGTTCCTGGATCCTATGTGGGTTCCAGAGCTCTGACTACTGTTCATGGATCCTACGTGGGTTCGACAACTCTGACTACTATTCCTGGATCCTACGAGGATTTTACAGCTCTGACTATTATTCTTGGATCCTACATGGGTTCGGCAGCTCTGACTACTATTCTTGGATCCTACGTGGGTTCGAAAACTCTAACTACTGTTCCTGGATCCTACATGGATTCGATAGCTCTGACTACTGTTCCTAGATCCTACGTGGGTTCGAAAGCTCTGACTACTGTTCCTGAATCCTACGTGGGTTCGACAGCTCGGACTACTTTTCCTAGATCCTATGTGTGTTTGACAGCTCTAAATATTGTACCTAGATCATACATGGACTCGACAGTGTAGATGATTCATTGGATATATCTAATCATCTCTAACTTTATACATAATTTGTTTTCCAGTGTGAGCTGAGTCAATAACTTTTGTGTTTTCCTCATGATTGAGATGGATTACTTGATAACTTTGATATGTATGGGAATATACATAAGTTGGGTTATCTGTTTATTTCATACTTTATGGATTATCCTTGTTGGATTTTGTGAGGCCTTGAGGGTCTTGGGGTCCCTACTAAGTATTTTTATACTCACCCCTGCACGGACTATGCCCTCACCATGTTGAGTTGGTTGCAGACGATAGACAGCACTTACTAAGACTTAGATTTTTAGGACTGGATGATACCTGGAGGTGGAACATACGGCGTAACGGTACATGGAGGAGATGAACGGATGCGGAGTGTTAAGGAGTCTATCTATACCTACCCTTCAGGTAGGAATTTCGTTGGATGATCCAGTAGCTATTTTTACTTTCTTCAGTTGTACCTGTTTTTCCAGTTACTTATACTTTACAGTTGGGATTGTATTTCCGGCCCCTTTAATTTCCAGCACTCTTTTGTTATAAAATTTACATAGTGTCGTGTATCCTGCAGTGTGCTCTGTTGTGTGCGTTTATAATTTTTAAAGGAAATGCCTTCCCAGATTTAGGGAGTTATGCCTTTGGTGCTAGTCTCCAACCCCTGGCCTATGGAAGGAGGGATTGGGGTAGTCACGGTACGGGCCTCGGGGGACAGGTCGTGAAAAATTGGTATCAAAGGGAGGTTCTACTGTAGAACTTATGTCTTTGGTCTTTATTTTTAATAGCAATAGTGTTAAGTGTATTGAGTGTAGTTATCAGTTTAGGGAATCCAGTGTTGGTGCGGTGGCTGACGTATCCATACACCAGGACCTTGACTTATGATTTCTGACTCAGTGCTCGAAAACACTGATTGCATGTTTTTTTTCAAGAGTCTTGTTTTTGAATTCTTTGAGTCGTATCACTATGTATAACTTTTTGACCTTCGAACACCTATTTCTTTTTAGGATGACTCTACGCAGACAGTCATCTAGGGTTATGAGAGTAGTATGCACAGATAGCCCACCGAGCGATGAGGCCTTGATGCAAGGCCCTTTTCTAATGGAGGCACCAGTGGTACCACTCCTCGTTTGGCCACCGATGCCACCAGCCCCAACAGTAGAGAGTGCATACCGCCTAAGCGCATTGTACGAGTTCCAGCACCAGAGGTCGCCCAGGTTCAGGGGCGAGATGGACCCGTAGGTAGCTGAGGATTAGCTGGAGGCTATGGTGAGAGTCTTCAGACTGGTAGGGACACTGATCGACCTAATGGTGATCCTTGTTGTGAGTCTCCTTCAGGAAGTAGTAGGCATATAGTGGAGCCTGATGCTCTAGGTGCATGACGAGGCGACACTACTCGTGGTAGACTTTGGGAGCCTGTTTCGGGCGGAGTTTGTCCCAGCCACCCTACGTGAAGTGTGGATACAGGAGTTACTTCATCTGCATGAGGGTAGCATGATGGTGGCACAGTACTCAGCAAGGTTCACTGACCTCTCACACGACTCCACAGATATGGTGTGGGACCCATTATTCAAGGCTCAGGCATTCGAGTAGGGGATCAGGTGAGAGATCATGGATTCGATGAACTCCCTCACCATCCTGACGGAGGCAGGGTTGTTGGAGCAAGCCCTCATAGTGGAGAGTTCCCTTTCTGAGCAGTCACCAGCTGCGAGACCCACCATCGGGCGTCACGTAGCAGGGTCATCTGCAGCTGGCTACAGACAGATGTCACAGAGATCCATGCGGACCATACCATTAGGTGGACAACCTCAGGACACAGGTTCGGTTGACCGAGGCACATGAGATAGATCCAGTCATACGAGGAACATTTAGTGTTTCACATGCGGAGAACAGGGTCACATTGCTTGTGACTGTCCAAACCGTCATTTGGATGATCAACACACAGTCAAAGGACCGCCCAGGAAGAGAAAGATATTTGATCGAGGTGGTCTGCAGGGCGCTGGCAGATGTGGCAGAGGAGCTGGTCGAGCAGCTAGCGTTGGGTGACATTTCGAGGTGTTATCGCCACCACCACCAGGAGGTCCACCCTGACCATAGGGAGTAGGTGGACAAGGGAGAGCTCCTCTCTATGAAACTGATGCATATGATCATGGCACTCTGTAGATTATTCAAGGTATGGTCTGTGTCTACTCCACCTTTTCTCTAGTTCTTATAGACACAGGTTTCGGTCACTCTTTCATTGCCATTTTCCTCATTCGGAGCTTGAAGATTCCGACGGAGCTGTTGGCTCAATCCTTACAGCAAGAGACTCCTACAAGAGTAGACTCGATGATTAAACATTGGTGCCAATAGTGTGAGATTACTCTAGGATTCGAGATCTTCAGTTGGGATCTCCTAGTAGCGGTGTTGAGGCCTTACGATGTCATCTTGGGTATGGACTAGTTATCTACAGTCCATACGTAGAATGAATGTATTAGCTGAAAAATGTGGTGTGTCTGCACGGATGGGATCGGTTTCACATTCACTGAGGACAGGGGAGTCTTTGCAGTACAGGATAGACTTTCCCAGAGGAGAGTACATCCGATCACTCATCAGTTGGCTTGCTACCCTCGGAGCAGTTGATGTGGACAGTCCGACTTATCCTATAGTGGTGGACCAGTATGTGGATTCTTTCACTGACTATGTCCCAAGTCTACCTCCTCACAGAGAGGTGGAATTTTACATTGACTTGTACCCTGGGAAGGCACCGATATCTAGACCAGCGTATCGAACGGCTCATGTGGAGCTTTGCGACCTATGGGTACAACTAGACAACTTTCCGGGAAAGGGATTCATCTGGCCCAGTGTTTCTCCCTAGGTAGCCCCAATTCTCTTCACCAAGAAGGCATATGGGAGCTTGAGGATTTATTTCGACTACCGTCGCCTGAACCAGGTGACTGTGAAGAACAAGTAATCACTCCCTAGGATTGATGACCTCTTTGATCAGCTGAAGGGAGAACGGTGGTTCTCAAAGATAGACCTCGGATCAGGCTATCAGCATCTCAGAGTTCAAGACAAGGATGTGCAGAATACGGCCTTAAGATGTTGGTAAGTCTACTATGAGTTCTTGGTTATGCCATTCGTCATAACCAACGCTCCAGCAGTGTTCATGGGACTCATGAACAGGATCTTCCTGCCATACCACGATCGCTTTTTCATAGTCTTCATCGATGACATTCTGATCTACTCGACTGCTAAGGAGAAGCATGCCTACCATTTGCAAGTAGTACTGGACACACTCCGATAGCCCCAGCTTTATGGTAAGCTCTCAAAGTGCCAGTTTTGTATCTGAGAGGTTCACTTTTTGGGACCTGTTATCTCGGAGGCTAGAGTTTCAGTAGATCCAGCGGAGATTGAGGTGGTACTTGCATTGGAGCCACCCAGGAGTGTGACAAAGGTATAGAGTTTCCTGGGTTTTTCTAGATATTACCGGAGGTTTGTACCAAACTTCTACAGAGTTGTAGAACCACTATCAGCCTTGATGAATAAGGGGAAACCCTTGGTGTGGTTAGAGATATGCCAGTAGATATTTCAAGAGCTGAGGTAGAGGCTGACTAGTGCCCCCATCTTGAGGCCTACAAAGGAGGGAATAGGGTACGTAGTCTACTACGATGCATTAGGGACCGGACTCGGGTGTGTCCTGATACAGTATAAATAAGTGATCACATATGATTCTCGGTAGCTAAGACAACATAAGAAGAACTATGCTACACATGACATGGAGTTAGCAGCAGTGGTTTTCGCCTTGAAGATGAGGCGGCACTATCTGATGGGTGAACGTTTTAATGTATACTCTGATCACAATAGTCTCAGGTATATCTTCTCCCAGAAGGACCTGAACCTGAGATAGCGATGTTGGATTGAGTTCCTCCATGACTATGACTTCGAGATAGTCTATACTCCTGGGAAGGGGAACGTTGTTGCAGATGCACTCGGCAGGAGGTCTGGTATACAGCTGCTAAGCGAGGCGATAGAGCAGCTGGCTGCATTACAGATATCCATTGTGGATAGATATGGAGCAGTCTTCCTTCAGCTTCTTACAGTCACTCCCCCACTTCTTCAGTGATTTGGGGAGGCATAGAATGGGCATGATGACTGCGAGACACGACTAGTTCAGATATACATAGGGTAGGAACCTGATGGATTTTATGAAGGTGGGGAGAACGTCATCCTATTTAGAAGACGTGCTATGGTACCAGTTTCACTTCAGAAGGAAGTGTTGAGGGGGTTCCACACATCCTTTCTAGTGGTACATCTAGGACTGGCGAAGCTGTAATAGGATTTATGGTGATAGAATTGGTGGCCAGGAATGAAGAAGGCAGTTGTAGAGTTTGTCTCATGATGCCACACTTGTAAGCAAGTAAAGGCGGAGCATCAGGTACCAGCAGGCTTGGTTCAGCCTTTAGAGGTCCCAAAGTTTAATTGGGATGGGATATCCACGGACTTCATGATAGGACTTCCACGTACATATAGAGGTCATTACTCTATTTAGGTGACTGTAGACCGACTCACCAAGTCGTCCCACTTCCTACTGATCAAAGGCCAGGGTTCAGTAGAGAGCTTGGGATGCCTTTATGTACAATAGATTGTGAGGATACATGGAGTACCTTCTTCTATTGTATCTGATCATGATGCATGGTTTACTTCCCGACTGTGGAAGGGGTTACAGGAGGCTTTCAGGATGCAGCTTCATCTAAGCATTGCCTTCCATCCTCATATGGATGTCCAGACTGAGCGGACCATTCAGACCCTCGAGGACATGTTGCGTGCTTGTGTCCTTGACTTCAGTCGCAGCTGGGAGGATCACTTACCTTTGGTATAGTTTTCATACAACAATAGCTATCACTCCACTATTGGGATGGCACATTTTTTAGGCATTATACAGGAAACCTTGCAGATCACCCATGTGATGGACTGAGCCTGGGGAGTCTGCACTAGTGGGACCAGATACGGTACGAGCTACCACGGAAAAGGTGTAGATCATCTAGGAGCAGATGAAGACTACACATAGTAGATAGAATTCGTATGCTGATAGGAGACATAGACCTCTTGAGTTCGAGGATGGTGACCACGTCTTTCTATGGGTCTCACCTTG
This sequence comes from Viscum album, assembly GCA_963277665.1. NCBI lineage: Eukaryota > Viridiplantae > Streptophyta > Magnoliopsida > Santalales > Viscaceae > Viscum > Viscum album. The sequence goes on from OY728165.1 coordinate 284,370,547, forward strand.
ATGAGGTTTACAGATATTTGGCTGAGGCAGTAAGTTATCCCTGTGTTTCATAGGACCTTTTTAAGTCCTCAACAAAGTTGGTGAGGTGGCATATTGCATAGCTCTTCCACCTCAGTTTCACCAGGTGCATGACATTTTCCATGTATCCCAGCTGAGGAGATACATGCACGACCCCTCTCACATCATCGACCATGGAGAGATGGACATCGAAGATGGGGAGACTTTTAAGGAGGTTTCAGTGGAGATTGAGGATCGACAGGAGCGGGTCCTACGTGGATGTTTGATACCTCTATTATGCATTCGCTGGCAGCACGAGAACCTCCAGGAGAGCACATGAGAGTGGGAGGCTAATATGCGTTCTCATTACCCCCACTTGTTCTCTTAGTTCGAGTTGTAGCTTACGGAGACGTAAAGCCCTGAGGTGGGGAGAATGTAAAGACCCAAAATTTCCATGGAATTTTTTTTCTTAAATACATGGGAACTTTAACAGTACATGAAATTTGATGGCGCATGATTCTGAGGCCCGGTGTGCCTGGAATCAATTTCTGAAGTTTTGTTCAGGTACGTTCAGAAAACGTACGAGCAATTTTTTATAACTTTTGAACAGGTGCTCAAAATTGAATTCTAAGGGCACCGTTGAACTCGCAGTGCCATTATTTGCTTAATACTACTTTCACCTCGACGGTAGTTGGTCGAGAATAAAAGTTAGTTTTTGGGTTTTTGGTGAATGAATAAAATAAAAATAAAGTTGTGTAGCTTTATTTTTTTATTTGTTGGTAAAAGCCTCCACTTTGAAGTTGGAAGTTGGAAGTGTGGAGACCACCCGACCATAACCTCCCATGAGAGGTTATGGTGGTGGGGCCCACCCAAACCTAACCTCGTTCGGGAGGTTACGAAGTGGGGACCACCCGGGACTAAACCCCCCTAATAATGGTGGGAGAGGAAAACCTCTTAACTCCCCCACATTAATGAGGGAGAGTCTCTCCACCCCCTCCTTTATTGTGCCAAATCCTCCTCTTTAATTTATTGTGCCAACCTCGTGAATTAATTAATTGTAGACAACTTAATTAATTCACCCTTTTGGAATTATTATGCCAATGATAGATTTTATAATATATTACCTTGGCTTCCTATTCTTTTAGTTGGAAAAAGGTTGGAAAAGAAGTATTATAGATTTTGAGAGAAAATATCTCACCAACGAAGAACGAAGAACACTCCCAATGAAGAACTCCATCGACTACAAAGAACGATCTCCTTCGACCTACATCCATGGACTCCTACCGACATGAGACATCTTCGACCAATCTACAATCCTCATCGTCGTCAATGAACTGACGTACGATTTTGGGATTTGAAGAGTGCGGTGGACGTGATGAATGACGACAACTCTGTCTTCTTCCCCACGATTCTGTCGACGAAGAACGATCAAGGTAGGGGCTTTATTTTCATATTAATGCTTTCCTTGATTTTTATTTTGTGGATTGGGAAAGAATCATTGCGGAGGCTATAGAATTTGAAGTTCATCGTTCTCCTTTTTTAATGGACTGATAGCTATCACCCTAAACGCGGAGGGTGTGGGCCAAACTAACATATCCCGACTCCTTCCGTCGATCTCTTATGTGATGTTCTTCGGCATGGCGACAAAACGACGAGGTGATGAGACGACGGATGCGACGCAGGAAACGGTCACGCTACTCGCGACCTTTGCGACCCACATTGCCCACCGGCCACGCCATCTACCGACCGAACCGGTCCCGGCCACCCCGTCCGTTGGCCGAACCGGCTCCTCTGCCCCAGGCTGAACTGCGGCGCCCTCCCGGCTGCCCGCGCATCTAGACCCCGCTGGCCCACCTCGCCACGGTCGCGCCTGCCAGCTCTCGGCCTCCCGTGCGCCCCGGCCGAACCACACCGGCTCAAGCTGCACCACCACGTTGGCCCATGCCTCCTGGCCACCCGGCCTCTCGGCCTCTCGGCTGCCCGCACCTCTCGTGCACCCTGGCTGAACCACACCGGCCCGAGCCATGCCACCGCGTTGACTCGTGCCTTCCGGTCGCCCGGCCTCCTAACTTATTGATGCCCGGCTTCCCATCCACCCAGCCGCCCGTGCCTCCTAAGCGCCTCGGCCAAACCATGCCACCTTCTTGCCCGACCGCACCGCACCCAGGCCGAACTAGCCCCCGACTGACCCGCGACCTCCCAGCTGAATCGGCCTCGGCCGCCCCACTTAGGCCTCTGGGCCGAGCCGCCCGAACTGTGCCCTCGCGATGCCCTCTTGGCCAAGCCTCCCTCGCACTGAACCGTGGCCGGTCCAAGCCCTCATGGCCTGATGGAGCCCTAGCAGCCCTCCGCCGCCCCGAGCCGAACCCAACAGGCTAGGACTGACCCAACGGGTCAGGACGGGTCAACCCAAACCGAGTCGGCCCAGGCTAAGAAGACCCGCGTCGGTCCGACCGGGTCGGACCGGACCCGGGCCCACTACGACCCTTCACTTTCTTTTGGCCATATCTTTGGCACCGGACGTCCGTTTGACGAACTTTTAATGGCATTGGTAATATTGGAGTTTGATGGTCCCTTAGAGTATACCCCACTAAACCTGGGGGTATAGTTGAGATACGGTCAGGTTTGATCACGCACGAATCCAATCGGGCCCCCAGGACTAAAAAGCTAATAACTTACAGAACTGGCGTCGGATTGACGCATCGTCTATTGCGTTGAGACCTCTAGGACTTGGCAGACCTTTGAGATACTTCTTCGTGGGTTCGACAGCTCTGACTATTGTTCCTGAATCCTACGTGGGTTCGATAGTTCTAACTACTGTTCCTAGATCCAACGTGGGTTCTACAGCTCTGACTATTGTTCCTGGATCCTACGTGGGTTCGAGAACTCTGAAAACGTTTCCTGGATCCTACGTGGGTTCAATAGCTCTGACTACTGTTCCTGGATCCTATGTGGGTTCAATAACTGTGACTAATCTTCCTAGATCCTACGTGGGTTCGACAGCTCTGACTACTGTTCCTGGAACCTACATGGGTTCGACATCTCTAACTATTGTACCTGGATCCAACGTGGTTTTGATAGTATTGAAGATTCAGTGGCTACATCTAATCATCTATAACTTTATACATAATTTGTATCCCTGTGTGAGATGAGTCAGTAACTTTTGTGTTTTCCTCATGATTGAGATGGATTACGTGATCACTTAGGTATATTTATGGGCATATATCTAAGTGGGGTTATCTGTTGATTTCATAATTTGTGGTTTATCCTTGTTGGATTTTTTGAGACCTTGATGGTCTTGGGGTCCCTACTAAGTATCGTTGTACTCACCTCTGCACGGGTTATGCCCACACCATGTTGTGTTGGTTGCAGACGACGGACAGCACTGGCTAAGGTTGAGAGTTTTAGGACTGGATGGTACCCTGAGGTGGACCATACGACATGACGGTACACGGGGGAGGCAGACGGACGTGGAGTGATGATGAGGCTATCTGTACCTACCCTTCAAGTAGGAATCCCAGTGGACGATCTAGTATCTATTTTTCCTTTCTTTATTTGTACCTGTTTTTTCAGTTCCTTGTACTTTACAGTTGGGCTTGTATTTCCTTCCCCTTTACTTTTCAGCACTCTTTTATTATACAGTTTACTTAGTATTTTTTATCCAGCTATGTGCTCTGTTGTGTGCATTTACAAGTTTTAAAGGAAATTCCTTCCAAGATTTAGGGAGTTACACCTTTGGTGTTAGTCGCCAGCCCCTGACCTATTGAAGGTGGGCTTGTTGTAGTCACGCCACGGGCCCCGGGGGATTGGTCGTGACATTACAATTTATTTTTCATATTGGTCACCACCAACTTATCTTTATTCTCTAAATTTATTTCTTCTAACAAATTCCCAAAAAAAATCTACCTCTGATTAAAACTATGCATATTATATTTAAAAGATACTAATAAAATGAATCACTGTTAGAATCTATTATGATGGATTAGTGGCACACAGTGTCCGATGGACTAGTTCCAATAGCTTCAAAATTAGAAACATCATCCCTCACAAATCACTATGTGTATCATTGCTTCCTCATGGCTTTGAATACAATTAATATTAGATTTAGCATCCTCTAACTTCCATTGGGAAGTATTGTAACTTCCCATCCTTTCCAGCTACTTCTTCCTTTCCATCCAATCCTTAAAAAGATTGGAAAAATCATATCTCCCCTTTCCTTCTTAAATATTCCCTCACAAGTTCTCAAAAAGCATATGAATTTTTTGAATTAAAAAATAGCAAATAATTGTAAGATTTATATCATATTAATTTAGACTCCAATCCTATTTATGATCAAAACACTTCCTGAACCCAAGGTGAGTTTAATGAACCTTATATTTTAGAAAACATCTTCCCAATATGATGAAAATTCTTAATAAATGTGATTATGATATACTGAAAATGATGGTGAGTCTGATCAACAACAAATACAAAGTGAGGTAATTTCTTCTTCTTTGGCATTTTCTTGACAAAAAAAGACAACACCAAAATATGGTCATCTTCCTTATCAACTTGGTCTTAACAGTTTGAAATAGATATAGAAGTTTGATGTTTATTTTTTAAGAATCATATGAGTAGGAGGATATTTTTGGAACATTTTATAATGGGAAGTAGACCCATGTGATGGAGTTGGTGATTAATCCATGAAAAATAATGTGGAACCAAAAAAATAAATTTTATAATTATGATTTTGGTTTGTGCCTTATGAATTATTATCACTATTCCATTTTTTAACTTGTTAAAGTGGAAGGATAAAATTAATAATCTTAGTAGGAGAGACTTAAAAATATCTACAGTGTTAAAATTTTTAGATATAGGTAAGAATAAAATAATAATATCTTTGTTTTTCACTATAGGGGAAATGTGAAAGACTATGTATAAGACAATAACAAGAAGAAGTTATTTAAAATGAGTTTGTTTGAGCTATGAAAAAAACTACATACCCAATATTTTAGAGTTTAAAAGATGGATAAGAAAGTGGAAAGATTTCATTTGAGGTGAATTTTCTTCTAAAATCTCTTTTTCTTGAGCTTATAGTGTTGATCCTAAGAAAATAAGTTGTTGAATTTCCATAAAGGGTTCTTTATATAGTTAGACAATCCTATCAAGATCATTATTTTTTATTCACCATGTAGATTATAAAGTTATTTTCATTAAAGTGTTTGATTTTTTTATCTATATAATATTTTTTTGAATCAAGGACTAATGTCACTTATTTGTTTGCAAAAGCAATTTTCATCTGAAAAAATGACTTTCTCGTCTGGTGTTGTTTTTGTTTAATTGAAACTGGAACAAGTTTGTTCAAAAATTAAAACCAGTTTAATGTTATTAACTATAGGTTAAGGATGATACCTTCCTACCCACTATAATTTTATGATATTTTTATTATTGAAAATCTGTAGACTGGAACAACACCCATCTGTAGAAAGGAGTGGTATATCACACTAAGGTCGAACATTGTAAAAAATTATGTGCTCTATATTCTTACTTATTTTCAATATTCATTATGCAAGATTAAGTTTACTTGTTGAGGGAGAGAATCATATCTTAACTGGTCACAAGGGATTGTTTCTAAATAAAAACATAAATTATAAAATTCATGCAACATTGATTCATCCCCTCTTAGTTGGCCATTTGATCCAATGGAACTTATATTTGGTATCATAGCATAACTTTATGGGTTTAATTTAATCATAAAATTTTTATTAGAAGTGTAAAATAACCCAAACAATGGTCATTAGATCTTATAGAATAGAAACCTGAAATTTATATTTAAAATATAGGTAAATAGAGTGCCTAAATTTGCGGTACAACACTAGTACCCATCTTATAGAAACCTAAGAATAAAAAACATAAACATTACATATTTCTAATGATAATCAATATATCTCCAAAATAAATATGCCTTAAAATATATAAAGTTTTAGTGTACTTTGAGACTAGATATATAAAAAATTTATATAAGTATAATATTCACCATCTCTAACATCTTTTTCTACATAAGATGTCCTTCTAGACTCGTCATACTTATTACCCTTCTTAATAACTTGGGGAAAATTAAAACATAAGAAGGGGTGATATCATGTGCTCTGAAAGGGTAAACATGGGAGACAACAATTATAAGAGACCGTAAAATGATCATAAGGGAATGATAACATAATCAAGAGCATGTTATCATAAAAAATATTCACACTTACATAATCATGGATTAGAAAATCCTAAATCAATTCATATCTATAAGAATAATCAATATGGGTGTCAAATAAGTAATTATCATTCAATATTCATAACATAAGCATGTTAAATCATAATCATAGGAAATCATAATCTTGTGAATATAGCTATTCACAATAATGTCCATGCATAATCCTATGAGCATATATAGAGGCGATCATAATCACGCAAAAAAATGTAATCATATCAATTCATAATAATGTCCATGAATATATTTTGATCATATCTATTATAAATCGTACTCATGCATCATACTGCTAACATGTATATTGAAATCATGTCCAGGCATTATCTTATGAGAATTTCTAGAATCAATCATACTCACACATAAAAATGTGAACAAATATATTCACAATCTTATCAATGATATTGTCATCATCTAATGAGATATCAATATCACAATACCCAATAAATTGGAGGGCTATAACAGACCCAACTATCACATAATCATAATTTATTCATATATATTCCACAATATAAAGAAAACATTCATCATATCATCATAGATTAACCCATGGAAATGAAAATATGTTTCAACAGTATTTCAAAATCTTAATTAATAGTAGTCCAATGAAATAGTGAGGATGATATCGTTGGATCATGTCCCTAGAAAATAATAAGTAACATCAAAGTATGTTTTCATAAATGAAAATACCTTTAAAATATCACTAAAACATTTCTAGAAGAAAATACACTTTTCATTTTGAAATCACTTTTAAAACCTTATAAAATCAATAATATTAGGAAAATAATTATTTTGAAATAACCATGTAATAATTTAAATTAATATTTAATGAAAATAATATTCATGATAGTGGGAATATTAATTTGTGCAGTATATGTTAAAATAAATATTTTACTTACACCTTTGGTAAAAACTACCTCATTCAAAAAATGAAAAGAAAACTCCTTTTAACCCATTTTACAAAAATTTAAACATGGTTAAAATTTTATTAAATCAATCATTGTAAAATATTATAAACATTTTTGAAAACATTTTTAAGAGGATAAGTACATGTAAAAAATGATTCGGGACAAAAGAGTAAATAAAGTCAGTTTTTAAAAAACAAATATTGATCAGTTTAAGTACCAAAGAGATTAAAATGGTAATATCACTTGAAAATTCCATGAATAAACATTTCATAAGAAAATATATAGTGTTTGAATTATAATATTAATATAATTTCCCATTATGAAATTCTTTTAGAGACAATCCTAAAAATAAATGATAATATAACATAAACCTATTACCCCTTTGGTAATTTCTGAATTAAAACCTAATAAAAGAGAAAACATTATTTTTGAATCAACATAATTTTTATTATAATAATGAAAAAATACATTCATGGGTATTATATTTATCACATAAAAGAAACTAGTTCTGAATATGGCATATGTCCCAAAGAAATAAAACTGAGATGAGAAACTGGTACCACTTTGGTAACTTTTGAATCATAATCCCCATGAATTAAATAATGTTAAATGAACATTAAAAAACATTAATTAATAACTTTTCATGATATTTAATGCATAACATGAATTACATACTCCTAAAAAACATAAATGGGTTCATAACATCAAACATAGCTCATAGAAACAATATTGAGACAAAGAACCCTTACCGCAAGTATCATCTTACTTCGTATGGATTTGAACCTATTATATAATTAATATATATTAATTTTAAATATATTAAAGAATTATTATCATATATATCATACCCTACATTATTTATTTATAAAATATTATTACCCATTTATTAACCATTCTTTATTAAAATCGTTGTTCTAGGTGATAATTGCTTTGTTTTTCATGCATGTTTTGATTCAACAATATTTGTACTTATTCAGGAATCATGGTTCCCTAATATCTAGAATTTTAATAAATTGAGTATTATATGTAATCATCGTACACACTTTTATAACTATACATGTAAATTGGGGATGAAAAATTAATTACATCACTTCATGGAGATGGTAGTCTATATTTATATAAGAGTGATGCTCCCACTTTTAAATGGATAGAAAGAATGAAAATTAAATAGTAATTAACCATTAAAAAACTATAATAATATAATATATATTATATTTATTTATTTAATACATATTTATTATCATCAATGTGAATCAGTGATGAAAAATGAAATTTATTGCCTTATGAAGGTGGTAGCCTACACGTTTTCACTAGTGATGTTTTTATATCCCATAAAATGGAAAGGAGGAGGATAATCGTTGTTACATCATCATCATAAAATTAAATTTTATTTAAGATACTGAATTTATATTTTATAATAGATACTAGAAATATAAATGAGGTAGAAGAAATAAAAATGAAATTACATGGTTATTAGTTATACCTCTTCATTGAAAAACCACATGTGGCTTATGCCTTAAGCATTGAAATGATGGTATTTTGGAAATACCAGAATCTATTGGACATGGTCAAAGAATATTGTATGGTATTATGGTAGGTATTAGTAGATATAAAAGGCTAGAACTTTGTGAATAATAATGTAGAGTGGGCACAATTGTATATGCGGGGAGAGGACACACATAGAATTTCTTAAAATACTAAATAATATATATATCATAATCTTTTAAAGTAGAATAAATGAACCTAAAATTTATATATAATATGTTATAGGGTTGAATTAAACCCATCCAATCACAATTGGATATGTTTTTGATGTATTTTAATCTTCATATCCTAATTAAACCACTTTAAATCCACTTTACCCTTAACTGTGATAACTTAAATTTTTTCCATGATAACTTAGTTATATGACAAAAATTAAAAGGGTACTTATAAAAATAATTAGACATGATGATTCAAAATTTATAATCCATTTTATCAAATTAAATTTCTACATGTGACATGTAGTAAAATAGCCTGAGATGACCAGATACATCACCCGAGTTGTTCCACCACAAGGCCTGAGGGATGTTCCCGATCACCTCGAGCTGGTGATAGGCACCAAGGTATCCCAATTTTAAACAAAGTATTGATTTAACACAATATAAATCTAGAATAATCAATTGTCTTTTATAGGTACCCATCATGAGGTATCTTTATATTGGATAACCAGGAAAGAATATGTCATTTGAAATGTAAATAAAGACCTACAAACAACCCATATACAAGCTAAAAACGATTTTAGAAAACATTTTCTACATAAATGAAAAAACATAGTATAAATATATTTAATAATTTAAAAATAAGGAAATAAAACGAAACAAAAACTAAATTAGGTGGCCTAAGAGGATGATACACCACATGGCCAAAACATGCTAAACCAAACCAGGCGACAACCACAACATCTCCATTTGATTCCCAAGTCAACCCCACAACCCGAATAGAAACTGATTCCAAATAGAGAGTAGTAACAATCAAACCTTCAAGTCATAACCTATAAACCACTATAAAACATGAAGACTACATACCCACCAATTTGATTATATAGGGTGTGAGACAAAGGATTTTAGGATACCACCATGAGTCTATTACATTCCATGTATAAAGAAACCAAGTCCACTAGTTTGAAAATAATAATAAAATATGTTTTTTCATTTACTTTATATAAAATTTAAATAAAAAAACCTTTAAAAAATCTTAAAATACACTCTTTATGAGAAATTAACTAAATAAATTTACCAAGGTAATTTTATTTATCAAAACCCAACTACATACCATTTTAAAATAAATATACATGAAGTAAAAGAAAGGAAATTAGTAAAACCTGTTTTTTCACATAAAATGTCCTTCATTGAAAATAAACCATCACATTTTATCAAGTACATTTTTCAATGAAATATTCTATCCATGTATTTAATATAAAAAACACTTATTTTGAAATAAATAAACCTTATCATGGTTTAAAACATCCCTTTTTTAAAATCGTCCCTCACAACATCTTAAATGTTTTCAAAAGAAAATTTTACATGGATTGAATTTTAAAAAAAAGATCTATTTTACCATTTTAAAACTCAAAATGAACACACAACTTGATTATAGGAGAGGGAAATACATAAAAATTGAAAATTCATAAAAACGATAATAATAAAATAAGGAAATACCTACAATAGTAATACTCAATCATAAATAATAAATATCTCAAATTAAGCTCAAAGTAAGAAATAGGAAACTCGCATAATAATGTACAAAAATATCATAAAATAACATGCATATCTTGAGGAAAAAACCTATGGATTAATTTCATGAGTACATTATGTGAAAATAGTAGATCCAACCATCATTGAGTAAATAGTTCTAACTCTTATCTTCTAAATAACTCTGAACTAGTCTCATTAGTGACAATCCTCTTACCATGACATTACATTAAACTAGGGTCTACTATCATGCTTGTAAGTATAAAATAGCATATCCAAAGTCCCTTGACTCCCCACTTAGTATCCTAATAATCCACATGTAATAGTTAATGGAGGTGTTCCACTATAAAAAAAATTCAATCTCATTACAACATAAAGTACAAAAGAAATAAATTGCATCAATCATATACCTTCCACCTACAACACCCACTTTAATAATGATCCCAAATCCAAGCTGCATAATCCTTGAATTAAAATTCGTATAACTTTAATATAATGAACACAAGCATAGGAAAAGTATAGTAATGGTGATCTAGTAGGTTGTACAAATCAATAAATAAACTACATTCCCTTTAGGTTATAAATGGTCCTTATATTTATACATAAAAAAGATGTGATTTAGAAATCCATTTTTAAAATCCATTTTAACTCAAATTCAATTCCATGGGTAAATAATTATAATAGAAAAAAATTATCAATTTAAACTTTAAAACCCCTCTTTAAAAATAACCTTTTAATATAAAGGAAAATTTCAGAAATGCACAATCCACAAAAAACATCAACATGATCAAATAACTAATGGAATCATTCCAAAATGAACAAATAAATAGGTCTTACACTCCACTTATAAAACCAATAAATACTTTAAAATATGCACCACTTTTCTTTAAATAATAACAAATTCTTAAAACCATGGGAAACCCCTTTTATAAAGGCAAATAAAACCTTCTATAACCTGGAAGTTTATTTTTAAAACATGAGAACCTATTAAAATTATGGAACATATTTATAAAGAAATAAAACTTCACATTATAAAACCAAATCAGTCCAAATCACTATAAACTAATTTTTTTTATCTAGGAAAATCATTAATAGAACTTTATTGAAAACCTTGGTTGCATAAAACCCCATTTAAAACCAAAAATCCATTTAACTAAATGATTTCCCTATTTTTAGTGGAGGAAATACCAATATAACATGGAAAACCTATGATAGAAAAATAATAGGAATTATACACATCAATAATTTAGTTAAAAACATTTTAAAAACATCAAAAACAAAGGAACTCTTTATAAAAGGAAATAGAATGGAAACTCCTACCTTATGTAGTGGAATCATGATACCTATTATGGAAACCAAAAAATGAGCCTTAAAATATGGCTCATAACCTTTAAAGAACCTGAATCCCCAATTTATCATAGACCTAACTGTTAAAATTATAACCTGTGTCTATTAGGGTTAGATTAAAATAAGGTAAAATGAAAGAAACTATTGAGATGAAGAGAGGATAAATCCTCACCTCTCAATACGAATGAATAAATGTTATGTATTACCTCCAAATCCACATTGATAATATTAGAAGAGGGGGAGAAACCCTTAAGAGTCACCTATGTCAGGTGAGTTCAAGTGGGGTTCATGTGGAGGAAGATCCAATTGAAATTGTTGAACAATTAAAAAATTATCCCAACTTAACCAGGTCACACAGTTGTTTTTCTCGAATTACCAAATTGTCTGAGAAAAATATATGGTTTCCACTGCCTCCAAACTATATAGGTAACACGATTGTCTCACATGGTTTATTAAACCATACATAAGCTATGTGATAACCTTTATTAAAAATATAAATGGAATAATGTTTCCACTACAAGGTTTCCCAAATTGTGCACAGAACCATGAAATCCTAAAAAAATTAAGAAATCAGAATTTCAAACTTGTGGAACCCCAAAACCAATGGATAAATCAACTAAAATATCAAAAGAATGAAATTGAAGTTTCAGGGTGTCATAATTATCCTCAACATGCCACTTTATTCCTAGAAAGTACACTCCCAAAACATAATCAATAACATAAGTCGTGGAAAGGTCGAGATAAACTCACAGGAAAGAAAGTTCCAACCAAAAGACCAACTTTAAAACTGAGAACTAGAAATATAGGACCTGGATATCCTACCTATTTGTAAAACTAGATAACCTGAAACCCAACCACTGAATCACAATAAATCCTAATAACAGATTCTTGAAAATTAAACATCAGGATGGCCACTCCCAAGATGTATATTTAATTCAGGAACTCCACCAAATATGCATACCCAAACCTATAAGGTATTTCTATATCCTGAACTAGACCAAAGGATAAAACAGAACCAACACCTTCGGAACATCTGAGGTCATAATAGATATAATAAATGGAACATCCCAAAGCACTAACCTAGAATAATACTCACATGAATAATGTAAACAACCATAGACTAACCTTAAGTCTCTCCACTATTTAGTATTTATCTAAAATTGTGAAACATTAAAAAGAAAACCCTAAAGAATGATCATATCCTTATAGGAATGATCCACCAACCATAGGCAGTCAGCTCAAAACACACCAAAAGGAAACAACCTCAATAACAACCAAATATTTTCAATACAACACATTACCTAAAATAGGAGTAACACCCCAAATTTGTATCTCTCATAAAAAATAACACGGATCTAACTTTAGGTCATGAGATTATAAGGAGGATAACTCAGTTTCAAAATCATAGAACACCCACACATAGTGATTCTAAAATAAAATATGAACTCAGTAGCTATCATGTTTGACCAAGAATCCAAAATCTTATCCTTGATACCTCATACCTCACCCAAGGCATTCCCATGTCATTCATAAAACAATCCTTAAACACTGGTCAACACCACAAACAACAACAATAAACAGAAACAATGAGAATTGAATATCTAAAAAGATAAAAACACAATAAGAAGGACCTAACATTTATTATAAGAAGAGATATAGGGTTTATAAAATATATAGAACAAAATACCAAAAAATAGTATTTACAAAAGGGGATTCCCTAAAAACAAAAAAAATAGCTTCTGTATCTATAGGTGAAAGCAACACCATAGATCTCTACTTAGATCAAAGCTGGGTTTGAGACTTCATTTCCTTATGGGGTATTTCTATATTATAGGTCCCCTAAGGATGACCATGATAGGAACAATGATGATAGTTTCTTAGAGATATCAGACAGGAAGGCCTAACATGGACAAACTTCCCACATTGATAGCACCCATCCATCTCCCACCTCTTTCTTTTCATAACACTCTTCTCAACACCAGATGAAGTCATAGCATCCCTTTCCATAGTTTTCACTACTGAAAATTCTTCTAAAGAGTCGTAATAGAGAGTGTAGTTCCACTAATCCAAACTCAAACATTCAAAAAAAAGAGTAGTGCACCTCACCATCAAGGAATATGGAATTATTATATACTCAAAGATCTCTTCAATCTTAGCTAGCTGCTCCATCACCTCATGAGATCCTTGATCACTACTAAACATTAGATGATGTTTAACAAAACAAGGTTTTCCTACATGGATATTACATATAAATAGATGAATATTCATTGCATAACAGGACAAAACTATGCCATAACCATATAGTTTTAGTGTCTTTGAAATCCTAGAAACATAAACAATTTATTCATAAAATATTTATATTTTTTCTCACTTATATCTTCATAACTAGAACCCATTTTGACATATCATAAATTATACATTTGTTTGTATCCTATGGAAAGAAACACAATAAAAGGGTGATCTCAGATGTTCAGTAATGGTAAATAACGGAGATATCAAATAAAACATGATCATAAAGGTATAAATACATGAACATAATATTTGAAAATTATACCCTGTGAATCAAAATAGTGATCTTGAGTCATGGAATAAATCTTGTAAGTTTATAAAACATGAATCATTAAATAATTAAAGAACATAAACCGTGAGAGTATAACATAACACATGAAATTTTAGAATGCATATAAGCATATAAAATAATTTCCATTTTAGTCAATGACTATTTAAAATACTATTATAGTGTAAAAATACCCTTACCATCAAATTCACTCTTCATTCCAGTCCTATATTACATAATTGAGTTCACTCCCATTCCAATCTTGTATTACTAAACCTAGTTCACTCCCATTCTATCTCTATCCGTCTAATGAAATATAAATTTTTACCCAACGCATTGGAGGGAGATATAGGTCCGAACTATCACATAATTAAAACCGAATATATTGGTTCCATAAGATCATAAATCATTCACCAAATCTGAACCCATAAAAAGAAATGGGTTTTATAAACATTTCATCATAGCGTAACCTATGGAAAAGAACTGTGTTTCTTAAAAATCATGCCATCATAAACATTAACCATATAGAGAAATAATAATTATGGAATCATGGGATAATATCCCTAGTATAAATGACCTAAAATAATGTTACCTTATATTAAAAATTATTTTGAAAGATCACTTGAAATAATTCTTTCGGAAAATATCCTATCCATTTTCAATCATTGTTTTGAAAACTGAAAAATTATAAAGAAACATATTTAATTTGAAAAAAACCTTATAATACTATAAATAAATATTCAAATCACTAAGTATTCATGACATCAAGAAATTCCATTCATTTTGTATAAGTTAAAAAAAAAAATCTTTCACACTTTTGTAAGAAAAATCATTAAACCCCCTTTATGAAAAAGAATAAAAATATTACTTTTATAAAAATTTGAAAAAAAATAAAAAAGGGATAAAAATAATTTAAATGATAATTGGATAATAGTAAAAACATTTTTAGAAAACATGGTCATGGAATAGGAGTATTCCATAATAGGGACTGAACTTTAGATAATCCTGAATAATTATGAGGTTGTGAAATAAACTCTTACCACTTTGTAATCAATCGATTCATTTTCCCCATGAAATAAAGAAAATTATATAGATATATAAATCTCATAATATTCAGGATAAGAGTCATAAAATAAATTCATGGTTTTTATATAAACCACACAAAAAAAACAAGTAGTGTGTAAGGCATGTATCCAACATAAATAAAAGTGAGACAACAATATCTTACTTCAAGTCGTGAATTTGTTTGCTCATGTTGAAACATGATCTATATAAAATATGATTTTATTATAAATGTATTAAATAACCATATATCTATAATACCATGTATGATTTTTTTATAACATCTTATCACTCATTTATAAATAATTTGTTATTAAAATCACTGTTATTGGTAATAGCAGCTTCGTTTTCCAAGCATGTTTTGGTTTGGTAATATTGGTCCTTATACTTTGATAATGATACCATAATTTCAAGAATTTTAAAAATGGTGTAAACATACAATATATTCATTATATACATATTCATAATCATTCATTAAAAGCATAGATATAAAAATAAATTGCACGATTCCTCGAGACGGTAGGTCGTATGTATGCATGAATGTTGTTTCCATTTTTCATATAATGGAATAAAAGAACGATAAATAATAATATAACTTTCTATATCATTAAAATATTATTTATATATATCATATATGTTTATAAAAATTATCCTTATTACTATCCATGTGAAATATAAGTGAAAACGAATCACATCGCATCGTGGAGATAGTAGTATATACATATGCACGAGTGACATTATCATTTATAAAAAGATTGGATGATGATAAGGTAAAAATAATATTACCATTAAATACCTGTAATTATGTAATATATATCATATATAAACTTTAAACACATCCTAATTCTCATGCATATAATATGGTGATGAAAAATAAATTGTATTACTACATGGATACGATAACTCGTACGTATGCACGAGCGACACTTTCACATCCTATATGATGGGAAAGGGGGTTTATAATGGTGTTTTAATAATCAAAATAACTTTTCAGGATATTTAATATACTTAATTTACAATTTTATGATAAGTTTCATGGATTTTGATGAGGTAAAAAAGAGTATAAAAATAAAGTGATCTATTAGAGTGATTACCTCTTCTTCGTAACGAATCCTTTAAATATCCTTTAAATTTTTCTAGGTTTGATCTTTTGGGAAGAAAATACCCTTAATAATATGTATAGGGAAATGTAAAAGTAAATTTTTTATATTTTAGTCAAGATAGAAGACTCAAAGTGGAGAAATTAAGTGAGGGAGGAGGTGTCCTTTTATAATAGAGGTGAGGGGCACTTTTGGAATTTCCCAAAAGATTAATTTATAATGAATTAAAAATCAATAAAAATACCTCAAAATGGAGATGGATTCAAAGTTAATGTGGTATTGGGTTTAACACCATCAAAAAATATATTTTTTATAAGTTTTTGTGTATTTTTAATTAACCATTAGTAAACCTATTTTAATCTTAACTAGAGTAACAAATTTTTCAGTATTAAAAGGTCATAATTTTGACTTATAAGGTTTCAATTGGACCATAAATGGAAATTTTATAAAATTGTAGGCCATAAAATAATTTTTTTTTATATTTTAAATATGTTTTTTTATTTTTTTTAAACATTTTCAGAAAATATAGTTACTATTAATTTTGACACTATTCATCACATTGACATTAAGAAAATCAAGACAACAAGATAACTTAAAAAAAATACATTAATACATAGTTAATATGTCATAAACATCTAAAAAATTCATATATCTCCTTAATTAATTAAAATTACATTTCTTTTTATATTTTTAATATCAATTATCTGATTTTTTTTATTAATTAGATAATAACTGAATCTGCATTATATAATTATTTATAGTAATAATATATTAACTAAAGAATAAAAAAACATGATGTAGCTAAATCATTAATATTTTATAATAATATTTATAGTTGAGCGTATATTTTAGATAACACTACATTAAAAAAAGTTAAATTTATTAAAAACATGAAGGTAGCATCTTTGAATTTTCATTAAATGAAATATTAACAACATCATAATCTCATACTAATGGAAATAAATGGTTATTTAAATGAACCATCAATTCTTATAGACAAAAATTACACATGAAATAAAATTTAGGAAAGTTTTATGGTCATTTTATTGTCATTATCATATTATTTTTAGCCTAAATTATTCAATTTACCCTTTACCATGGTAACAAAAATTACCATGTTTACTATTCATATTGGCCAAAAAATAAAAAAAACTAATTTAATAAATTTGAACCCATTGATTTCAAATATAGATTCAATTTTTTAAAATTTTGAATACATAAGTTATAGAATTTAATTTAAATTTAAATCACCAAAACGCAATAAAAATGATTTTTCAGAAAAATTCCCTTTTAAAATATAAAATTTTTTATAATAAATTCAAGTATAAAATCCATTTCAAAAACCATAATTGGTTTTTTAAAATCCATATTAACTAAAAATTTAAAAAAAATCCAAAATAATAATTTTTCCTCATAAAAAATTAAAATAAAATACATTTTTCAATAAAAATCAATACTTTTCACTATTCCTTGAAAATTAAATGTTTTTAGAAAACTTTTAAAAAATAATTTTAATATAAATTTGAAATTATGAATTAATAAATGAAATAAATTTTTGCAAATAAATTTGTTATAACTTCTATAAATTAATGTTCACACGAAACCGTATTTTTGAAGAATAAAATGACTTTACTAAAAATTATGTGATTATTTTCAATGAAATTACCAATATATTCATATTAAGTAAAAAATTTATATCTATTTCATAAATTAGTTAATATTATTCACACCTGACTATATAGTGGATAGGAAATAACAGACACATAATATTTTCAATAATATTACGCAGTTCGTTTAAACTCATGGTAGCATTCAACAAAAGCTATCAAAGAAATAAATTTATTTAAAAGATAAATATTTCATAAAAATTTTGAGGTGATAAATAATACCCCCCCCCCCCTAAAATTAATTTCTCCCTCTTATTTTTTCACTTCGAAACAAATATATGTGGGTACCTCTTTCTCATCACATCCTCAGGTGCCCACACGACTTCCTCAAGCTAGTGGTTTCACCACAAAACATTGACTAGATAAGGGGTCTTATTTCATAGAACATTATCTATTCAATCCAAAATATCTACTAGTTTTTTATCATAAGAAATAAATTTTACTAGTTGTTTGGTTTCTTATTTTAGTACATGTGATGAATCAGGTAGGTATGTTAGATCCTGGGTTTTTCCTGAGGTTTATATCTTTTTTTAACTCTTATTGAGTTCTCTTTTGGATTTGACCCTAAAGACAGGGTTGTGGGATGGTTGGGTTTTTTTGAAAGGAAGAGTACAGAGGGATATAGGTTGGTTTTAGGCCAATTATACGATATGTAAAGTGTTTTTCCTAGGGGGGATACCCTAAGGATTACAGAATATGTAAATCATTTACACATCATATAAATGTGTATGGTCATTTTAAAAAAAATAGGCAACGCCTATTATTTTTTTGGAGGAATCACCCCGCACCCTTCACCATTGAATAGAAGAACCAAGGAAGTTATCGAAAAAAAATACCTCAAGGTTTCATTTCATTGTTTTTTTGTTTTTGGGGTTTGTTGAAAAAGAAAATTGATAACATTCCAGCACAGTTTCTTTCAAATTAGATGTTTCGAAGATGGCTCGGTTTCCTAATATTTTTAAAAAATTTGGGCCTCAAAAATCAGTATTTTTATGTAAATGGAAGTATTTACTCATATCATTAATGGAAACCTGAAAATCATATATAGAGTTTTTGGACCGAAATGCATCTAAAGGGTTTTCAGACTGCAATGCATCTAAAGAAGTTTGTATAATTCAAAGGAAGCAATCAATTGTGGATAGAATCAGTGAATTATGCAACCCACAAAGGAGGTTAATTCACAAGATACTTTCATTTGCAGACTATGGTGATTATTTCAATGGTGATTCAAATGAATATATGCGCTATATGAACCGTATAGCGAGTAAAGTATGCGGTGATATATAATCCACAAATGATTTAATAATAATTGTGATTAGTCAGTTTTCCAAGATTTATTTACCAATACAAAGGACCCTAATGAAATCATTAGGTAGACAAAATTTTATTGTAGAATATTGTTTCCTAAGGAATTCAGCTATTTTCATTGTGTTTCGTGTGGGATAAATCCTTATAAGGAGGTAGTTTGTGAAGATATTTTTTGAAGAAAGCTCGCAGAAGGGGTTTGATGTCCACTATATCTCAAAAAGGAAAAGAGTTATCAAAGAATAATCCATCTCTGAAGTATATGTGGTCTATGAAGTAGAGGTAATCTGTGAATTACTCATTTTATGTAGTTCAAGGTAGCCCGTGAAGGGATTTAAAATGTTCTCAAAGGAGTAGAAACAGTTCATGACGAGTCTCTCTTTATGGTAATCATCACGTGGTAAGGTTTATTTCATCAATACGTTAAAAAATTTATATCATAGAACACTTGTGTGTGAAAAAAATCTAATTTTTTTCAAATTTACATAAGATTTATCTGATGGAGCAATGAGCATACTTCAACTAAGATATTAGTGAACTTTCAAATTCTAATTGGTTGAAAACTAGGAGGGATAGTTAGTCTACTCTGAACCATGTATTGGTAGTGAGCTTTAGTGGATTTGGTACATAGGAACATTTACTTTTTATACTCTTGGGATGTACCCCAGTGAGGGTGAACTAAGTAAAATTGTTATGTTTTGTTTATGTTTTAACTCTCATATTATTCATTATTATGTGAAGGAGATAGAATATTGTTTTGTTTAATGATGAAACAAGTACCAAAGAGATATTTGTTTTAATATATCATACCCTGATTCACTCCCCCTATTGAAATATTTAACCTAGTTTGTATAAAAATTGGTATCAAAGTGAAAGATTTAAAGTTCGTGGTTCTCTCTATGTATAATAAATGGAATATATTAATCACAAATGGATTTTAATATTTGATGGAAACAATTTTCAGTAATGGAATAGTCGAATGGAAAAATCCTTTCGATCATTGGGTTTGTATTTTTGGTATTTCTTCCAGTACGGATAGTAATGTTTTATTAGAATTAGAATATATAGAATTGTATATTGATTCCAAAGGAATAAATGCCTTAGGGGGTCTTTCTCCAACACTCTCTATATGAATTTGATGTCATTTATGTCATCACATGATATGTGGGAAAATATTATACTTATATATGAAGAAAATTAAAATATATGAGAATAAAAATTTCAAGTTCTATAGAAAAAATATGGGGAATTTATAATTCACCCCCAAAGATTTAGTAGATGCATTCTTTGATCAAGTGAATTTTATTTTGAAATACATGTGTGGTCATAGAGAAATTATAAAAGATGTGAAGATCATTAATCACATCCTAATAAGAATACCACCTTGGTTTAATCCAAAGTTCTTTGTACTATAGTATAAGGATCCTAAGGAATTGACATTGGATATCTTACATAGTACTCTTGTCACATATGAGATGAGAAATGATGATAACTATTTTGTGGAAAAGGGGAAGGCTAAAGAAGTGGAATTAAAGGCCATGAATAATCTCTATATTAAATATAATTATGAGAAAGACAATGTGGATGAGTTCATGTCATTAATCCCCTCAAGTCTATAAATAGGAAGAGGAAATTTAAAAGGGAAACTTCCAATTACATGATTTCTATGGGGAAATATGGGACATATTGCAGAAAAGTATCCTAACAAGTTTCAATAAAATGGTGTGGATGATGATGAAATTCCCTCAAATAAGTCTTTAGACAATGTGAAAGGAAGGATAAGTACCAAGATAAATTTATTTAAAAATAAGACTCTACTTTCAAAAGAAGAGGATAGTTCAGAAGAATTTGAGGTAGAAGAGTTGGAGGACTTCAAGGATCACGGAGTAGATGTAATGGTGGAAGTTGTTAGAAATTCCAAAACAAGGGATGAAACAGACAATAAAGAAGTAGAAATAAAATAAGGAGTTGTGCTTCAAATCAAATTAAAAGATACTCATGAAGATATATATGTTTTTAGATCCAAGAAAAATAAATTAAACGTGGTGGTTAATGATTCAAAACTCTATATGAAATAGTAAGAATAATAGAAGTCTGAGATAGAAGATTAAATTGAATTACATAAATCTTAAAAGAGAGAAAACATATAAATAATCATTGATTACATTATCAAAGTTTAATAACATACTATAATTATTGATAGTCTGACCAACACCATAAAATATTGATTCAACTACATCAAAGATATTGACGATGATGTTTTCAATCTATTAATAAATTTAAAAGTTCAATAGAAACTCTTAACTCTGTTCAATCATGATACAAAGACAATAGGAAAAGGAAAAGTAGAATTTTGAGTTTTAGTGAAATAGAAAAAGGAGTTTTAGAATAAGAAAATGGTAGATCAAAATGTTACAGATTGTATGGGGATTGAACTCAAAAACAAGTAGTAATAGTTAAAGTTATACCATAATAAACCACTCTGAGGAAAAAGAATGATTTGGGTAGAATTAGAACTATAATATCTAGAGAACCTAGGGGACAGCTAGTGGTGTGGTAGTGACGCACAAGAATTTAACTCAAATTAAATGTTATTTTTGTGGAAATATGAGACACTCAAAAAATGTTTATTATATCCAATAGGCACTGAATTAAATAATAGATATAGAGGTATCTAAACAGATCTTAATATTCCAGGTTATTAGTTAATGGTCATTGTTTCTGGTGTGGAGTATTTTGCACATGGCCAGATATTGTCCATTAAAAAACTGGGGAAAGTACCAAAACATACTCAAAGTTCTCATATGAAACATATCAAGGAATCATTAAATTATATGAAAACAAAAACATGATTTTCAGCATTGAAAGATAAAATAGGTACATCACACTCTGAGGAAGATGGAGAGTATCAGTCGAAGAAGTGGATCAGAAAAAAAAGGAAAAATTAGTTAGTGATTGTAGACATTTATTTTAAATAATTAAATAACACTATAATGTAGATCATTGAAGGTGGATTCAACTAAAATATGATAAGAAGTAAGGATCTGGTGATAGGAATCAGGTATGATAAGGAAGGTATCATAAGATTTGGTAATGATAAAGGCCTAAAAATTATTGGATTGGTAAAATTCAAGTTTGGGGTAGAGAAATGAGATATGTCGATGTCTTGGTTATTAAAGGTATCAGTCACAATTTTCTAAGTATCAGTAAATTTTGTGACTCAGTGCATTCCATAATATTTTAAAACAAATTATGTATCATCCTGGAAAAATGATGGTGCAGTTTTTTTTTCAAGGAAATTGCATGAAGGGAAATATTTAACATGTGAGTGGATAATAATATATATTCTTTCTATCCAAGAAAGAAGAAAAAATGTTATGGAATAAACATATTGCTCATTTGAGTCAAACATGCTTGGAAGATCTGGGGAAATGTGATTTTTATTGATATCTACCTAGGTTATCACATGATCATATGCATACATGTGATGCTTTTCATCACGAGATGGTCATTCAAAATATGTGTAAGAAAAAAGAGAAAAGTTCAAAAAAGTACTTAAGTTGGTGTATATTGATATTTTTAGACCTATTTCACAAAAAGATTTTTATGGGAGGAGATATTATGTTCTCTTTATTGATGATTTTAGTAGAATGGAATGGGTTTCAATCATCACCCACAAGTATGAGGTCTTAATTTTCATAAAAATATATCAAATGGAAGTAGAAAATATGTTAGGTCAAAAAATATGGATTTTCAAAATAGATAATGGAATAGTTTTTAAAAATATCCAAGTAGAGGATATTCTTGAGAAATATGGGATAAGGTGGCAAATTTCAACAGTAAGAACTCCACAACAAAAAAACGAGTAGTTGAGAGAAGAAATCAGATTATCAACAACATGGATAGAATAATTCTTATTGAGAAATACCTTATAGAAATTTATTGTATGGAATTAGTAATGAAATTAGACTACAGAAAAAAAAGATCCTTATTATGTCCAACGGAATAGAAGACTCTATATGACCTATGGTATGTAAAGAATTCAATGTTTAATTACTTTTGAGTCTTCAGAAGTAAGAGTTTATCCTAATAAATATAAAAATAGAAATTTTGAATCACATGGAGATGAAGGAATATTTAATTTCTACTCAAGAAATATAGAAGCATATAAATTTTTCAATAATATACCGGAAAAAGTTGTAGAAAGTAATGATGTGGTTTCGATAGAATATTAGAAAAATATTTTATAAATACATGAACCATTTAAGGAGGATAGTTATGATGTGATAAGAAACTTAGGGGGGTTCTGGTACCTAAATCAGACATTAAGAAAGATTCAAATAATGAAGATTATGAGCATAAACTTGTATCTTCATAGAGACCAAAGAGTTGAGTTGAAATTGATAGGAGGAACATAATCAGTGATCAAACAATGCCCGTAAAGAAAAATGAGTATGAAGACTCTAAAACAAGCATTTTTATTATCATAGGTATATCTAAAGTGTTTTGTAGAAGCATCAAGATATGAGAATTGGGATCAAGCAATGAATTATAAACTTGACAAAATAGAAAAGAATCAGACATGGGAGATTATTTTGAGACTGGAGATAAGAATTTTCTTAGGACCAAATGGGTATTCCTAAATAACCTAAATGAATAAAATACAGTGATTTTAAATAAATAAATACTAGTGTGAAAAAGGGTACTCTCAGATAGAGGGAATCAACTTTGATGAAACATTTTCACCTAATGTGAAGCTAGATATAATCAGGTTATTCTTGGACAAAGCAGTGAAAATAAAGTTCAAAGTTTTTCATATGGTTTTCAAGTCATCATTTCTGATGGGGTTCTAGAGGAAGAAGTTTATATTGAGTATCCAAATGGTTCTCTCATTCATGTATATGAGAAAATAGTTTTTTATATGAGGAAGAAACCATATGGGTTGAAACAAGCATCGAGAGTGTGGTATTCAATGATCTATCAATTTTTGAAGAAGCTTGATTTTTAGAATGGTAGAGTTTATTACAATATATATGTAAATAATGATAGTAATCAAAGAATGATGTTTTTTTTGTTTGTCTATGACATAATATTTGGTGTATCAAATGAAGCACAGTGAAAACAATTCATATAATTCCTGAAAAGTGAGTTAAAAATATCAATGATTGGTGAAGTGTCATTTTTCCTTAGTCTACAGGTGACACAAGGATGTAATGGAACATTTTTTTCTATATTCATATACTCCATGGAGATTCTGAGAAGATTCAAAATGGATAATTCCAAGGAGATGACAGCTTTGGTGACTACCCGAATGAAACTATCATAACATGATGAAGGAAAAGTTATTTATATTACAGAATACAAGAAGATCATTGGAAATATATTATACTTAATAGTGACATGAGCCAATATTGTTTTTTAAACATTCCAATCAGCGTGATACCAAGGTAGTCCAAAATAAATTCCCTTACTTACAGTAAAAAAGAATACTTTTTTACATCTTGTCCATTGTATATTTTGGTTTTATGTATAATGACAAATATCGACAAGATTTATTGGGATATATATATGAATATTGGGCCAGATCAGCAGATGATAGAAAATCAATGTCATTTGATGTATTCTATATTAGAGGATTCTGTATTTCTTGGCTATGTATGAAACTAGATTTCAATTCATTGTGCACCGTAGAAGATGAACATATTGTGCCTACTCAATACTGAATGTAGTTGTTGTGGATGAATCCACATCTTAATGATATGGGAGTTGAATTGAAGTCTCCATGTAACTCCCCGACCCTAGATACCCAGAATCGGTGCATTATTACATAACATTAGCATGATCACAAGATATCAGGTCTCAAAAGACCAATTAGTTTAGTAGCCTTAGAAGTACTAGATACATACATAAGTTTCACATTATATCAGGAAATTAAAAAACAACAACAACATTTTTTCCCCTTTTAACACACTTATATCCCTTAGCCTATCCCTACAGGTCAACCATAAAATACTTCTTCACATACCGGTAAAAATAAAACATAGAAAGGGGTGAGATTATATGCTCAGTAAGGATAACAATATAATGGAAACTTTCATAAATAAGAATAAACATTTAAGGAAATGTATAAGACTAAAACAAAATCCTTTTTAAACTTAAACTTCAGCATAATATGTAAAATATAAATCAAAATAATTCCATTTACTTATTCACATGGATATTCTACTAGTTGAATAATAACATGTAATATCAATAGATAATTTCATAATGATGGAATGCATAATTCCAGACATCATAACCACTTAGTTAAGGCCACGTGCCAATAATAAAAATAATATTTTGTCAAGGCTCTATTCCAAGACTCTAGTTTGTCTCATGAGACCTACTGATGTATCGAGGAGCTATAGTAGGCTACACCCGTCACTTACTAAGTCTAATGCATTCCTCATATGAAAAGTTTGAAACATAACATAAACATTCGTATTAAAACTAGCATATAAAATGTCAATACTTTAACCATAATCCATGAATGGTATAAAAATAACACATCAACAGTCAAACATATCACAAAACCTTCAATACAATATGGAAGATTTTATCATAATAAATCAACTTCAAACAAGTATAAAATCCATCAAAGAATGTTGACATAGATAAAATCAAAATTATTTGATAGAAATTTTGAAATCATTTGAAAGTCATGTAATTATAAAAGAAACATTTATTTTGAATATATTCTTATAATCTTGTAAGGTAATATTTGAAGGTTTTATAACAGTGGGGAATAGCCACACCCACCGTATAATTTAAAAAAACATTCTTACCTTAATTTGTCGAAAAGGTCATAAAGTACCTTGTTTGGAAAATGACGGAAAGATTCCTTCCAAACCATTTTATAAAAAGTAAAACAAGGGTTTAAATAACTTTAACCCATAGTCTAGTAAATATTAAAAATGTTTTGAAATACATTTTTAAGAAACACGGATGTGGATGATAAAGAGGTCCCATTAGATACTTATGTATAAAAAACCTCGGATAATGAAGAGATTGTAAAATTAACCCTTGACTATTACTTTTCCTTGATAGAGGGTACGTTAACCACCTGTATAATAGTTAAATAATTGTTATTAAATTATATAATAACCAAATATATAAATATTATATCATATATGATCTTATAATATTTCTTTGTTAATAATATTTCAGTAGTATCATTATTTCGGGTGTTAATTGATTCTTTTCCATTATATGTTTTGTTATGTAAGTCATGTTTTTTATGGATAGGGTGTATTTTATTCGTATTAATAATTATATTATGTTATTAAACATTATTTTTAATCACAAATTGAAAATTATTCTTCAATGGTTACGATGGGGAATGAATCTCATCGCATTCGTGGAGACGGTAATTCGTACGTACGCACGAGAGACAATATCACTCTATTAATGGTGAAATAATATTTAATTGGATGGTATATCATATATACAGAATCATTAACATGGTATATTTATTATTTACATCAATTATACTCATTATTATACCCATCCAAATAGTGGCGTGTTGAATAACAAACTACACCATCACATGGAGATGGTAAGCCGTACATACGCACGTATGGTGACTTTTTCATTCATAGGATGGATAGAATAATGAATATGGTTGTTACATATTTATAATAACATAAAAATATGTAGAAGGTATTGGATTTATTATTTTGGTATGTAAATAACAAAGAAATAAGAAGTGGAAGAAGAAAATAACTTTGAAAGAGGTGATGAAATTGTTACCCCTTCTTTGGGTACTTCCTTTTTATTTGATCAAAAGGGATGCTTTGGTTGGATTAATGATCAAATTAAGGACTCTAGGATAAATTTAGGGTAGTTGGAAGGATATTTTAGCAGGTTTTGGATGATCCAAATGTCTTTGAAGGTGTGATTTTAAGGGAAGGGGAAGTACCCTTTTATAAGAGAGGTGAGGGTCAATTTAGGAAAAACATGAAATATTAATTTATTATACAATCAAATTCAGTTTATAATGGCTCCAGAAGAATTTATTTCTAGGATAAGGTATTTATGGTTATAAAACCACTCAACCAATAGTTTTTAGACAGTTTTGGGTCACCATATTAACCTTATCTTTTATATTTCACTCTTAGTTAAATAGTTTAACATTTACCATGTATTCTTGTATTATTATAATAAATGGTTAATAAACATACTATAAAAATAAAATACAATACCATGTGGTTATTTAATGACATATTTATCATTATATATGTCATTTTATAAACCTTGTATTTTAGGAATATTATATCATTTAATAATATAGTATTTTTTTTGAAAAACTCATTTATGTCAATTTTGACACTATTTAGTATTTGGTTTTTTTGAAAATTATAACAGCATGATTACTTCAAAAAAATCATTTTGACAAACCTAACATGTAATATTAATCTATAAAAGTATTTTATGGCATCCAAAGTCTCAATTTACATTTATTTGGATATTTATAACATCAATTATTTTAACCTTTCATTAAAAAGGTAATTACTGCATCATCATTGTGTTATAGATATATTTAATTATTTAATGTCTAAAAATTATAAATAAAATTCCATTATGTATAAAATATTTTTATCTTTCTAATAAATATTTATAGTTGAATTTATCTTATGTATAACCCTATATTAAAAAAGTTTTAGTTATGGAAATTTGAATTTAAAACATTTAACTCATCTTTAAATAAAACAATAGTAAATGTTCTAATCTAATAAAAGTGGACCAAAAGAACAATAGTTTATTACTAAGGTTTATTTTGGACGAAATAAACTTATCCAATAGAATTAGGACATGTTTTAGGGTAATAATAATATCATTTTTACCTTTAATTATCCTATTTACTTTTAACTGTGGTAAATAAAACTCAAAAGTTATTATTCACCAAAAATTATTTTCATCATATTGAACCACATTTTACTTATTGATATCAACTATGTCTCTTGTATTTTTTTAAATTCAATTCACTGATGAGGTAAAATTAAGTTTTATACAAATTTTCAAATGTGCCAAGTAGGTGGGTAAAAGACGTTAAAAGGTTCAATAAAATTTTATACATCTAATTTTATTATAAAATGACTCTAATGAATTACATTGAACTAATATAGGTATTTTGTGTCTATTTTAAATTAAAATAAATTTAAATAAAATAATTAATTATTTAAATGAAAAGTCGGTTTTAAACAATAACGCAGTTTTTTTCACTATTCATCAAAAAATGAAAGTTTTTAGAAAAATAGAAAAAAATTCACCCAAAGCTAATTTTGATATTCCGAATCAAAAAATGAAGTCCATTTTGAAATATAAAATTTATAAAATTTCAAAAAGTGGGTATTTCTATTCATAATTGCTAGTTTGATTGGTAGTGGTATGCCAGAACTCGAAGTTGCGTACAGCGCAAGCTATTGTATTATTCAAAGGGAAACGTACTGTAGAAGCTTGGGTTCTTACACTTAGATAAAAATTCATTGTGATAATTCATGTTCTATAAATATAAGAAAAAATATAGTCCATCGCTTGTGGACAAAGAACATCGAAATCAAATATCATTTTATAAAGGAGACGGTGGAGCATGAGCTTGTGAAGTTAGAGTATGTTCCTACAAAACTACGGGTTATATAAATTTCAATGAATGCCTTACCCAAAGAGGCATTTTAGTATAATCAACTATCTCTTCGAGTTCATTTGAATCCCCACACATGAAAAAGTGTGTATGTGAGATCCC
The DNA here is from genome assembly GCA_963277665.1 of Viscum album. NCBI lineage: Eukaryota > Viridiplantae > Streptophyta > Magnoliopsida > Santalales > Viscaceae > Viscum > Viscum album. Next base: position 284,399,742 of record OY728165.1, read on the forward strand.
CTTTTCCCAAGGTATGATATGTTTTTCTCTAATGTACTGATATGTGTTCTTTATAATGTTGCATCCAAAAATGAGTGGCCTTTGGGTTCATTAAAAAAGGGGTAGAAAATATCATGACCAAGATAAGGGGATAATGATAAAGGGTAGAAACTAGGGGGGGTTAAATTTGATGATAATAAAGATGATCAATCAAAGTTTTTAAATCCTCATAGATAGATCTCGTGATGAATGAATCTGACTAGTGTGGGAATGAAGTGTTTCATTTATGAAATTTTCATGCTACTCTTGTTTCTCATGCCGATCATGGCTCATGTTGACTTAGAGTGTGTGGTGAGTAAATCATTGATCACTACCTAGAATCAGAATAAGTGAATTTAGAAAAGGTGTTCATGGAATTTTGAAGTGTTTTCAACAAACCCAGAGGGGGATATTGTTGGAAAAAAATCATCAATGTGTCATTTTGGTGTTTTTGGATTGTTTATGTTTGTTAAGAAAGATAGTTGACAATATTTTTTCATGGTTTCTATCAAATAAGATGTTTTTAAGGTGGTGTATTTTCCCAATGTTTTCTAAACTTTTAGGCCTCAAAAATCGGTACCTATTTTATGGAAAAGGAATGATTTCTACATATCATTATTTTAAAACCTCAAAGCATATAAAAGGTTCATATACCTTAAATAATCTAAAGGTCTTGCAAACCCCAAAGCAACCAAAGGAGTTTTCAAACCATAAAGGAAGTCATCTTTTGCGGATGGAATTAGTGAATTAAGCAACATGAAAATGACGTCAATTCATGGGGGTATTATTGTTCCTGTATGAGGATAATGATTTAATGGTCATTACAAAGGAATAGATGTGTTATGAGAACTATGTAGTGAGTACAGTACGTGGTGATAGCTAATCCCCAAATTATTTAATGTTAATTTATACTAATATGTTTTTTGGGAATTATTTTCCTATATAACATACCTTAATCACATCATTAGGTATATAAAATTTCATTAGATAAAATCATCATAGGAAGAATTTGGCTAAGTCTGAAGTGGTTTGTAAGGGAGAAATTCAGTGAAGGAGATTGTTTTTTAAGATAATTTTCCAAGATAGTTCCAAAAAGTGGTTTGTGGGTCACTATAGCTCTCAAAGAAAAATGGTTCATGTAGAATCATTCGTCTTCAAAGTATAGGACATATATGAGGAAGAGGTAGTCCACAAATCACTCTCAGTACACGGTCCAAGGTAGATCTCGAAGGGATTTAGAAAGTTCATGAATGAGTAGAAACTATCATTAAAGGTTCTCTCTATAAGGCTATCATCGTGCAGTGAAGTGTATTTCATCTATAGGGAGAAAACTGGACATCATGGAACACTCATGTCTGAAATAATTATGAGGTGTTTCAAAATGACATAATATTAATCTGAAGGAGTAGAGAGCACACTTCTATTGATAGAGTAGTGAGCTTTAAAATTTTTATTGGTTGTAAACTAAAAGGGATAGTGAGTTCACTCAGAAACTTGTATTGGTGGTGATCTTTAGTGGATTTTCTACATAGTAACATTTCCTTTTTATGCTCCTTGGACATAGTCTAATGAGGGTGAACAAAATAAAATTTTTATGTCCAATACATGTTTTAATTATTGTACTATTCTCTACTATGGAAAGGCATAAAATAGTGTTTTTTAATGAAATAAAATATCCCAAAAGATAGTTTTAAATCTATCATACCCTGATTCACACCCCCACCCCCAACCCCTCCCCCACCCCTTCCCCCACCCCCTCATGGTATTTCACCTAGTTTTTCAAACAGAACCCAAACCTATGATTTATGGTATCTTTGTTATCTAGATTCCATTTCTTCCTCCATGAGTCTCCTTGGATGTGCATCGGTGAGTAATTATTTCATACATCACTTTTCACTTATTCTCTTATCCTCTAAAATTTTATTTTTATGTAGGATAATATGCTCTATTTTTAGGAAGTTCATCCATTTCTTCATTTTCTTCAAACATAGGCAGACTTAGGAGCCGATATTGGATGAGGGTTCTACTACAGTTATACCATTTGTGTTCTATACCATTCCCTCAAGGTTTTTTGTTTCATATTCCTTATTTTAATTGCTCTCCACATCAAGATTTTTAACATTTTCCTTAAAAATTAATTTAATAACTTGAATAAATTTTTGGAACCTAATTAGGTTTCCAACTTAGTGCCTTTTATCATTGGAGGTTGTTAGCCACAATTATGCCATCCATGGGGTGTGTCTTTGTATCTAACCAATTTTATACTACCTTATTGTTTGAGTGTGATCTCGCCACCTATTTGGAGAGCCTTATATATTTAAATGAGAATTGAATGTGACTTTAGCAGAGGGTTTATGCCTCCTTTTCCATGTGATTACATGATGATTAAAATTTTTAAAAGTCTAAATTAAAATGAGGAAATAATTTAATGAAATCATAAATTTTGAATGATTATAAAATGGTTCGTGAAATTATTAATGAATTTATTGATCTTGATTATGTTATTGGATGATTCATACATTTATACTCCTCAAATATCGATTACCTTAGATGTCATGGACATTACTACTCCATGGATTTTGATTATGGTAGTGGATTCTATGGACATTTCTACTCCTTAGATCCTGATTCCATAGGATTACATGGAAATTTCTAATCAATATATCTGTATTGATTATAGTAGTGGATACCTTGAACATTTATAATCCTTGGATCCTGATTCCATAGGATACCAAAGTTGTTTATGCCTACTTTTCCATGTGATTACATGATGATTGAAATTATTGAATGTCTAAATGGAAATGTAGGAAAGAGTTATATGAACTCATGGATTGAGAAAGATTATAAAATGTGTTATGAAATGATTAATGAATTCATTTATCTTGATTATGTTAGTGTATGATTCGTACATTTCTACTCCTCATTTCTCGATAACAATAGATGTCATGGAAATTACTACTCCAAGGATTTTGATTATGGTAGTGGGTTCCATGGTCATATATCTACTCCTTGGATCCTAATTCCATAGGATTCCATGGAACCTTATACTCCATGGACATGTATTTATTATGGTAGTGGATTCCTTGATCATTTATACTCCTTGGATCCTAATTCCATAAGATTCCAAGTTCATTGCTACTCCTTGGATCTAGATTTCATAGAATGACATGGACGACCTCCTTGGATTCTACCTACATCTTTACTAATTTTCCATCAAGACTATCAATGTAATCGATGATGATGCCTTGGTAATTTATAACTTGGATCCATATATTTTATTCCTAACACTTGATTTTGAAAAATATTTCATAGTGGATGTTTATCATACTTTACAGATAGCCCTAGTATGGGAATTTGATTAAAGTTGTTATACTAGAAAGTATCACATTTTCTTATTTATGCATTATAGTTTCCCTTGTTTATGGGAGTTTGAATATTATTCACAGGGATCCATGTTTGGCTAGATATGATCACATATATTTTTAAACATTAATTTTATTTTTGTTCAACCTGTGGTATTCTGGACATGGCTTTATTTTCTATAAACAGACTAGGAAAGCTATAGAAACAATTTGTGGTGGCCTACTGAGTGTTATCTAACACCATTTTCAGGTAATAATTGGGTACCCAAACATAATTTAGGGATACAGGTAGGGACTAGGGAAATATCCCACTATACTATGCTTGACATGTTCATTTCTTATGATCAGGGGAGAATATGATTGATCTATGCTTGTGATGCTAGTTTGAGAAAGTTCAATTTCTGTGTTTTTTTACTTTTAATACATGTGTTATATTGGATTCATGTTTCCATGTATTTCCTACCACTAGTTATAGAGACATCACATGATCATCATATTCTATATGAAACTTATTTTGGTTTTGTTATTATTATAGTATTTTGGATGTTATCTTCTTTCTTGATTTATATTATGATATTGAATATTTATTCCTTTTTGATGTCATTGTGTTACTATAATCAAGATGGTATAGTCTCACACTATAATACCTTATAACCTCACTGATATTTGGTATCCGCTGATGTATGGTGTGGTACGCTCAAGACCATATGACCCACCGACTTAGGTAATGGTTTAGTGGCTCCCAGTTCAAGACGTTACAATGTGGTATCAAAGGAGTTTATTTTATTTTATTTTTTGTGACACTATTTTGAGACAATATATATGAGATTTGGAGTGTATTATAATTTTTTAATGAGTTTATCCAGCGAGTAGCTAACCCATATACAAGAAAAATCCAAATTTCCTAGAATGGGACATGTTTTTTTGGTTTTTTTCAATTATAGTTGATTTGATTCCACCATTGTGCAATACAATTGACATTTTATGTTCCTTATGATTATGAATTTTTTTTACTTAATGAGATGAGGGTATTCTTTCCCATGCATCATTTTAAGCACCTTATAAGATTCACATGCCATTCATATTCTATGCCATATAGGATTCATTTCCTGACTATATGAAATTTATTATGTGTACCTTGTGTCATAGAATTGTTCTCAAATAATGATTCTTATAGGATATTGAGAAAACATTATTGGAACTTAGAGTTCCTATCATAACTTAAATAATGATTTCCTATCTTGGATATAGTATAAATCCAAATCAATCAATTGTGGCATGTTGATTCATAGACCATCATTCTCATATACTAGAATGTGTTATGGTTGGGATTAATTGGATGCCACACGTTAGTTTATAATGTTTATAGAACCTTGTAGGTTGTACTTGGTGATCCATTTGGTTTAACTATTTAATAAAAATTTTAAGATAAATGAAATTGAATTTGTGAAACAGAGAACTTGACCTCAACCCAGATTTAGATTGGGAAGTAGGCAGTGTCTCTGGTGCTTTTTATAGTTGTTTCTTTTTACCCAATCTTGAATTTAGGAGCATGAAGAGGGGTGTGGCTTGTTTATAGAAAGGATTTGACCTATCCTATGCTTTTATATTTTTTTACATGGTTTCTAATAAATTATTTTATAAGTTGTGTGTTTTTAATTATAGATACATGTCACCATGGAGACCTCTAGTCATGTTCCAAGAGGGTGGTGAAAACCATGCTCTGGAGGTGGCAGCCCCTGGGATACCAACAGAACCTCTAGTAGTTCTTCTTATAGAACCACTATTCATACCATATTTGTGTGTTGATTCCTAGTTCTGAGAGGGTTTCATGTATTTCATATAGTCCATTCAAGGATAACTACATCATGCCTCATATATGGAATAGATAATGTGTGTGTTCTAATAGTATCATTATACCATGTTTTCACGGGATGGTGGTCTATAGTTTTTTGAGCTGTGGCTGGAGACTATTCTATTGTAGCATCTCGATACACCTTCTGAGAGGATATTGAAGCTCTTTAAAAACATTCTTCGAGGAGTAGCTAAAAGTTGGGGGGATGTTTAGATCCAGAATAATATGCTTCAAGATATGGTTTGGAAGGATTTACAATTCCATTTTTATGATTATTTTTTTCCTAATACCCTAATAGCTAAAAGGGATAACAATTTTATGCATTTGGAGTAGGGAGAAATGATCGTTGTGGAGTATTTGGCATGATTTACAAGGCTTCATCATTTTTTGTTGATTTATCTTGTCAATTTTTCATAGAGGAAGAGACGCTTTGAGGAAGGTCTCAAGAATATTGTTCGATCATTGGTAAACATGTTTTGGATGACTACTATTAAACAGATAGTGAATCAGGTGATTATTAATAAATAGAACCTAAGAGAAGCTAGGGGTACAGATCAAGGTTGTTCAGCCTATCGATCTAGGGCTTTAGTTCCTGGTATTAAGAAAAGAATTTTTGAGGCTCCTCATGAGGGTAATACCATCCAAAGTGAATTTGATAGTAGTTATGTCTTCTATCATCAGTGTGGGTGATGGGGACATATGAGGAGTCAGTGAAATAATGACCAAGTGATGTGTTGAGCATACTATAGGATGGGACATGTATATAAATTCTAAAAAATCTTCCCTCTTTCAGTCATTAAAAGGGAATAAAATATATCTCTAGGTTCAGAATTATGATTCATAGAACTATGTCAGGATGGGAGTAGAATTAGTTTCAGTCATTCAGGATGAGGTGGTGGTCATAACTAAGTCATCCAGACACCAGTTCTTCAATGACAGCTGAGTGGGACTACTCTGGGTTGTGATGTATTTTAACATGGATTTAGTTCATTCTAGATATATTGTGTATATTCCACACCTAAGTAGTAGAGAGTCGAGCCGTATATAGTGATAGGTATGATCTTAGTATCCTCTACACTAGTATCTTCTATTTTTTAGATAGGTGACTCTCATTTTTTCATATTTGTACCATTTGTGGAGAAACTTAGTATATTTTTAGAGTTTTATAATGGGGATATTACACTTGATAGTCTATTGAGGATCAGAAAAGAGGGTGAACACCAGTGCATGGAGTTCCCCCGTGAGATTGATGGGTGTCACTTCATATGGGATATCTTTTTCCTTGATATGATAGGCTTTGAAATCATACATAGGATGGAATGACTAGTTTCTTACCATGCCTATGTTGACTATTATCATTAAAGGGTGTCCTCAACTTCACTAGAGGGAAGATGTTTTCTTCACAAGGGAGAATGGGATGTCCAGTAAGGTAAATCTAGACCAAAGCATCATGGTCGGGGTTACATGACAACCCATATTTCTAGTTTTTATATGGATGATCAAGGATCACGTAAGAATATTTTCTTCTAGTGGTTGATTATTTTAGGGTTGTTTTCTTGGAATACATTTTTGGTTTACCTCCATAGAGAGAGGTTTAATTCCTTATCGATCCAGTTCTAGGAGCTGAACTGGTATCCATTTCTCCTTACTGGATGTCTACAATGGAGTTGCGAGAGCTCAACAGGCAGATGGAGGACTTAGAGAAAAAGGCCTTTATATGGCTCAATACTTCTCTATGGGGTTCTCCAGTCATTGTTTTGAAAAAGGTAGACGGAATCCTTAGGCTTTGTGTGTATTACTAAAAATTAAATCAGTTGATGGTTAAGAATCAAAATCCCTTATCATAGATATATGATCTCTTTGACCAGCTCTAAGGAGCATGGGTTATCTCAAAGATTGGTGTCAGGACCCGTCCTCCGGGGCCCGTGCCGTGACTACCCCAATCCCGCCTTCCATAGACCAGGGGCTGGCGATTAGCACTGAAAGGCGTATTCCCTAAAAAATGGGAAGGCATTGCCTTTATAACCTATAAAAACACGCAACCAAGCACACAGAAATATACGAACACAAGTAAACTATATAGTAAAAAGAGTGTGTACAGTAAGAAAAAGGGGCTAGAATACAATCCAAACTAGAAATTACAAGAAAACATAAAAGTACAAGTAAACTAAAACAGCACCTGTGAACTCCCACCAAGGACCCTACATGAAGGGTAGTTACATCTCTCGAATGGTCGTCTATACGGTACGTCTTTTCTAATTTCCACCTCTGAGTTACCTCCCTTCCGAGTACTCTCATCCTCAGTCAACGCTATCTGTCATCTGCACCAAACACAACAAGGTGTGGGTATAGCTCGTGCAGGGGTGAGTATAAAAATACTCAGTAGGGACCCTGAGACCCTCAAGGGTATCACAAAACCCAAAAAGGATAACCACAAGGCATGAAAGCATCTAAAAACCCTAATTAGGTATATTACCATACATATACCTAAGTTATCAAGTATACCCATCTCATTCATGTGGAAAAACACAAGGCCCAACTCTTATCCATATTAAAACTGTTCCACGTAGGAAAGAATACCACGAAGGTAACACTACAAAGGTAAGTACCACAAAGGTATGCCACATATAAGAATACCACAAAGGTATTACCACAAAGTTAAGGACTCATCTCACACTAGGTATAACTTAGGTATGGTAGTAAAGATGATTAGATGTAACTACTAAATCATTTTACTCTATTAAGAGGCAGAACCACGTAGAATCCTAAATCATCAGACCCATATAGGATCCTAAATCATCATACCCACATAGGATCCTAGTACATCAGACCCACGTAGGATCCTAGAGTAGTACCACATGGATTCCTAGAGCGGATCCAAGATGGATACTAGAACACAGACCCATGTAGGATCCCAAAACACAAACCCATATAAGATCCCTTTCTCATGATATAGCCAACTGCAGGGTTCCCGCACTAAGCTCGATTGATTTTAGGAGGGTCCACTCCTCAATTCATAGGTCGATACTCCAAATTCCATGAATTCCCATGAAGAATTATCTCAAAGGACCACCACACAATAGGGGTCTCAACACAACAGAAGGTGCGTTAATCGGACGCCCGGTCTGTAAGTTATTAGCCTTCTGTCTCGAGGGCTCGGTTGGATTCATGTTCAATCCAGCCCAGCCATACCCCAACATTATTCAAAACTCAAGTGGGGTATTCCAAAATGACCCTCTTGATCCAAGGTTTTTGGTTCCATAGACGGTTCGTAAAACAGATGCTCGTAGCTCAAGATATGACCGAAAAAATGAAAAGGGTTGAAATAGGTCTGGGTCTGGTCCGACCTGGTTGGACCGACCCGGCCTGCGGTGCGGCGTCCCGCTGGGTTCGTGGCTGGCCGGTTGTCCATCCTCCTTCACGTGGGGAGGTGGTGCGCTGCGCCATCACTAGAGGCTGGCAGTGAGCTGGCCGCCCTGTCTTTGCCACTGCGGCCTTGTGCCATGGCTCCTACATTCTCGACGGCGTAGACACTCGCCATCGCCTCCCCTTCATACGGTCAGCTGCCACCCTTACTCTGTCATGGCAGACGGGCTGCAACCCTTCTCCGGCAGCGCGGTCACACAGCTGACTTCATTGTGGATGACTAGTGTGTCGGCCGCCGTTCCTGAGCCCCACCACTTTCGGTCATTGGTGACGTACTTCGGGTCACTGGGCATGCCCCAGTGGCTCATTCTTCATTCCATAGAAATTCACACTCGTCTCAGGACATAACATTTATTTCAAGTCCATCCAAATTCAGAAAGGTTGCGGAGAGGTTGGGTCGTGCCTTTTTGGCTCGAACCCTCCACGTTAGAACAATAACAAGTAGCCTGTTTATTCTTGAATCTTGAAGAATGCCAAGAATGGGGTAATGGGTAAACAAATAACAAAACCTACCTCTAAGGTTCATTGACATCGGTGAGGAGAGAGGAAAATACAGACATCGGTTTGTCGTCGTTGAAGATGTTCTACATTGGTTATCCCTCGACCATGTTCTTCGTTAGAGAAGGCGTTATTAATTGGAGAAAGTGTTATTCATTGGAGAAATTTGTTTCTCCGAAGTTCTCCCCTTTTTCCAACCCTTCCCCCCAATTCAACCATAATGAAATATCCAACTTATTAAATTAAGTATTATTAATTTAATTAGAGTTGTCCATTAATTAAGTTGATTTTTCCATAATAAATAAATAGAAGGTGGCACAATTAATTAAGAGAGAGTCAAGAGTCACCTACCTCATTAAATGGGTAGTTTAAGGGTCGTTTGGTCCTTGCCATTGAATTAAAATTGCGTGTTTTCTAGTTTGGGTGGTCCCCACCTCCATAACTCAAATAGAGATGTTTCAAAAGAAAAATAAAAATGTTAAATATTTTATTTTTATTCTTCCACAAAAAAGTGATAAACTAACTTCTACCCTCGACCTACAGCTATCAAGGTGAAGGTATCCTTAAGAAAATATCGGTGCTGTGAGTTCAACGGTGTCCTCGGATTTCAATTTCAAGCACCGATTCAAAAGTCACAAAAACCCACTCGCACGTTTACTGAACGTACCCATACAAAAGTTCAGAAATTCATTCTGGGGACTCTGGGACTCGGAATTACACGCCGTCAATTTTTGCGGACTCGTAAAATTCCCATATAATTAAAAAATTACATGGAATTTCCGGGTCTTTACATTCTCCCCACCTTAGGGATTTGTGTCCCCGAAAAACAAAACAAAAACTAGGAAAACAAGTGGGGGTACTGAGCATCAATCTAAGCCTCCTTTTCCCATGTGATCTCCTGGAGGTTCCTGTGCTGCCAACGTACACGCACCAAACGTATCGATCACCCACGAAGTACTCTCTCTTTTCTATCCTCAATATCCACTAGAACCTCCATAAACATCTCCCCGTCGTCGATTTCCAACACGCCCTATTCAATGATGTGTGAAGGTTCATGCATGTATCTCCTCAGCTAAGATACGTGGAAGACGTCGTGCACCCGGTGAAATAGAGGGGGAAGTGCTAGGTGGTAATCCACCTCGCCAACTCTGTTGAGGACCTGAAAAGGACCGATGAACCTCGAGGATAAATTTTTGCCCCAGCCAAATCTCTATAAACCTCATCGAGGTGAGACCCATATAAAGACGTGGTCACCATCCTTGAACTCTATAGGTCTCTGTCTCCTAGCGGTATAAGACTTCTGCCTGCTCTGTGTAGTCTTCATCCACTCTTGGATGATCTCCACCTTCTCTGTGGTAGCCCGTACCATATCTGGTCCCATGAGTGCTGACTCCCCTGGGTCAATCCAACACAAAGGTGATCTGCAAGGTTGGTCATACAATGCCTCAAAAGGTTTCATCCCAATGGTGGAGTGGTAGCTGTTGTTGTATGAAAACTCCACCAAGGGAAAGTGATCCTCACAGTTGTGATCGATGTCGAGGACGCAAGAACGTAGCATGTACTTGAGGGTCTGAAAGGTCTGCTCAATCTGGCCATCCGTCTGAGGATGGAAGGTGGTGCTCAAATGAAGCTACATCACAAAAGCCTCATGCAGCCCCTTCTATAGCGGGGAAGTGAAACATGCTTCATGATCAAAGAAATCGTCAAGGGTACTCCATGTAGCCACAAAATCTCCTACACGTAGAGGCATCCTAATCTCTCTACTAAACCTTGCTCTCTGATCTGTAGGATGTGGGCCGACATGCTGATTCAGTCGACGATCACCCAAATAGAATCATGACCCATGGATGTACGTGGAAGTCCTGTCATGAAGTCCATGGATATTCCGTCCCACCTCCACTCTGGGACCTCTAAAGGCTAAACTAAGCCTACTGGTACTTGATGCTCTGCCTTCACTTGCTGACAAGTGAGGAACCGAGAGACAAACTTTGTTACTTCTTTCTTCATTCCCGGCCACTAGTGCTGTCGTTGGAGGTCCCGATACATCTTGACCACTCCTGGATTTACCGCTAGAGGGGACGTGTGGAACTCTCTCAACACTTCCAGCTATAAATCCATTGGTACCATAGTACTCCCTCTAAAGAGGATGACATGCTACCCACCTTCAGAAAATCCATCAGGTGCATGTCCTGTGGATATCTGAGCATGTAGAGCCTCACAGACAGTGTCCCTATGCTGCACCTCCCTGACTCGCTGAAGGAGTGGGGGAGTGACTATAAGAGACTGAAAAAAAGTTTCTCCTTCTTGATCCACAAAGGATATCTACAAAGTGGATAGTTGTTCTATCGCCTCACCTAGTAACTCTATACCAAACCTCTTGCTAAGTGCATCTGCTACAACGTTCCCCTTCCTAGGAGTATAGACTATATTGAATTCATAGTCCTCAAGGAACTCAAGACAAAATCGCTATCTCAGGTTCATGTCCTTCTAGGAGAAGATATACCTAAGACTCTGGTGATCAGAGTAGACAGTAAAACGCTCTCTCATCAGATAGTGTCGCCACATCTTCAAAACGAAGACCACTGCTGCTAACTCAAGGTCATGTGTAGTGTAGTTCTGATCATGTTGTCTCAGCTATCAAGAATCATATGTGATGACTGCTCACTCCTGCATCAGGAAACATCTGAGCCTGATCCCTGATGCGTCGCAGTAGACTACATACCCAATGACCTCTTCTGGAAGCCTCGAGATGGGGGGCACTAGTCAGTCTCTGCCTCATCTCCTAAAAACTCTGCTAGAATCTCTCCAACCACAGGACAGGTTTCCCCTTCTTCATCAATGCTGATAAAGGTACTGAAACTCTGGAGAAATCTGAAAGAAATCTCCGGTAGTATCCGACCAAACCCAGGAAACTTCGTACCTCCGTCACACTCCTGGGTGGTTCCCAAGAAAGTACCGCCTCAATCTTCGCTAGATCCACTGCAACACCATCCTTCTAGATGACATGTCCTAGGAAGTGAACCTCTCAGATCCAAAACTGGCACTTTGAGAGATTACTATAAAGCTATTTCTCTCATACTATGTCTAGAACTATCTACAAATGATAGGCATGCTCCTCCTCAGTAGCAGAGTAGATCAGAATGTCGTCGATGAAGACTACTACAAAGTGATCGAGGTATGGATGAAAGATCCTATTCATGAGTCCCATGAACACTGCTAGAGCATTGTTCATGCCGAATTGCATAACCAATAACTCGTAGTGTCCATACCGATATCTGAAATTTGTCTTTTTCACATCCTCATCGTATACTCTGAGCTGGTGATAGCCTAACCTGAGGTCTATCTTCAAGAACCATTGTGCTCGCTTCAACTTATCAAAGAGGTCGTCAATCCTTGGAAGTGGGTACATGTTCTTCACGGTCACCTGGTTCAGGTACCGATAGTCAACAGAAAGTCTCAATCTCTCATCCGCCTTCTTGGCGAACAAAATCAGGGCTGCCCAAGAAGAAACACTGGGCTAGATGAACCCCTTTTCTAGTAAGTCCTCCAATAGTACCCGCAGCTCACGAAACTCTGTGGGATCCATATGATACGCTGGTGTAGATATCGGTGTCGTCTTGGGGTACAATTCAATGTAAAAATCCACCTCTCTATAAAGATTTAGACCCAAAAAATCATCAGGAAAGACATCTACATACTGGTCTACCACTATATGATAGCTCAGACTCTCCACATCAACCTATCTGAGGGTAAGGCTAGCAAACTAATAAGTGATCAACTGCACTATCCTTTGGGTAAGTCCATCATGTGCTGTAAAGGCTCTCTTCTCACCAGTGAAGGTAAACCTAGTCCCATCTATGTGGACACACCGCACTTTGTTCCTAATACAGTAAATTTGAGCATAGAATATAGATAACCAGTCCATACCCAAGATGACGTCGTATGGCCTCGACGCCGCTACTAGGAGATCACAGCCGAAGCTCTTGCCTCCTAGAGTAATCTCACACTGCCAACACCAGTGTGTAATCGTCGAATCCTCTCCCGTAGAAGTCTCTAGCCATAAGGATCAAGCCATCATCTCCATCAGATTCTCCGAGCTCCGAACGAGGGCAGTGGCAATAAAAGAATGATTGTAACCTGTGTCTATAAGTACTACAGCTAAGCTGGATTAGACACAGATCCTACCTCGTATCATCTCCGGAGCGCCATGCTCGTAGGCCTCAGCTACCTGGAGCTAAGCTCACCCCTGTCCACCTGCTACCTGTGGTCGGGGTGGACCACCTAGTGGTGGTGGCGGTAACACATCGAATCGTTGCCCACCACCAGTTGCACGGCCAGCTCCTCTGCCATGTCTGCCTCCTCCCTATGGACCTCCTCATTCTAACCTCTGTCTCTGCCTGGGTAGTCCTTCAACCGTCTGCTGATCATTTGTACAGCGGGTCGGACCGTCATGATTCATATGACCCTGCCCGTTGCATGTGTAACAATGAATGCTCCTCACATGACTAGCCTTGTCTCCAGTTCCCCGCACAACTTACTTTGAATCCTAAGGTCATCCACCTGTAGGTCTGGTCCTCTTGGAACTCTATGAAATCTATCTGCTGCCAGCTGTAGAAGACTCCACTACATCATACCCGGTGGTGGGTCTCACTATAGCTGACTAATAAGTAAGAAAACTCTCAACTAAGAGGGATCTCTCTAACACCCCCACCTGCGTTGGGATGCTAAGATAAATCATCAAAGCCCTGATCTCCGGATTGAGTCCCTGCTCAAAGGACCGGGCCTAGAAGAATGGGTCCCACACCATATCATTGGAGTATCATGAAAGGTCGGTGAACCTCACTGAGTACTGAGCCACAGTCATATTGCCCTGCTGCAGATGAAGAAGTTCTTGTATGTGCACTGCGCGATGGGTCGCTAAAACAAACTCTTCCCAAAACAAGCTCTCAAAGTCTTCCCAGAGAAGGGTCACCTCATCGTGAGCCTAGAGAATCAGGCTCCACCGTCTTCCTAATGCTGCCTGTAGAAGACTGACAGCAAGGATCACCACGAGATTAGCTGGTTTCCCTACCAGTCGGAAGAATCTCACCATGGCCTCTAACCAATTTTTAGCTGTATGTGGGTCCATCTCACCCCTAAACCTGGGTGGCCTATGGTGTTGGAACTCATGTAACGCGCTCAAGCGGAATCCACCCTCCGCTGTTGGGGCTGGTGGCATCGGTGGACCAATGGGTAAGGGTACCGCTAGTGCCTCCGCTAGTTCCCCAACCGATAAAGGGCCCTGCACCGAGGCCTCGTCGCTCAGTTGGATATCATCACGTACTATACCTAGAACCCTAGATGACTGTCTGCGTGGAGGCATCCTATAAAGAATTAGGTGCGCCATGTCCAATAATCTATACCTGGTGAGCTAACTCAAAGAGATCACAAAGAAAATTTTTCAAAACACTCACGCTATGAGTGTTTTCATGCACTGAGTCAAAAATCAGAAGTCAGGATCTTGGTGTATGGATACATCGACCATCGCACCAACACTAAATTCCTTAAACTGGTAACCACACTCACTACACTTAACACTATTTCCATTAAAAATATCAGAGTCCAATGTTCTATAGTAGAATCGACTCCTCTGATACCAATTTTTTACAACCTGTCCCCCTGGGCCCATGTCGTGACTACCCCAAGCCCGCCTTCCATAGGCCAGCGGCTGGCTACTAGCACCGAAAGGCGTATTCCCTAAAAATCGGGAAGGCTTTGCCTTTATAACCTTTAAAAACACGCAACCAAGCACACATAAAGATACAAACACAAGTAAACTGTATAGTAAAAAGAGTGTGTACAATAAGAAAAAGGGCCCAGAATACAATCCCAACTGTAAAGTACAAGAAAAATGAAAAGTAAAAGTAAACTGAAATGGCTCCTGTGAACTCCCACCAAGGACCCTGCCTAAAGGGTAGGTACAGCTCTGGTCCCCACCTCTATAACTCAAATAGAGTTGTTTTAAAAGAAAAATAAAAATTTTGTATATTTTATTTTTATTCTTCGATGAAAAAGTGAAAAACTAACTTTCAGTCTCGACCTACTACAGTTGAGGTGAAGGTCTCCTTAAGCGAATATTGGTGCTACAAGTTCAACAGTGTCCTCAGATTTCAATTCTGAGAAATGGTTCCAAAGTTATAAAAACCAGCTCGCACATTTACTGAACGTACCCAAAAAAATGGTCAGAAATTCATTCCGGGAACTCTGGGCCTTAGAATTACAAGTCGTCAAATTTCGCAGACTCGTAAAATTCCCATATTATTTAAAAAAATTACATGGAATTTTTGGGTCTTTACAATTGATTTGAAATCAGGTTTTCACTAGGTATGTGTTCAACCTTCAAACATAGCATGTAAATATTTTTCTAACAAATATAGTCTATATGAGTATTTGTTTATGCCACTCAGTCTCACAAAGGTTCCAGTAATTTTTATGGAACTGGTGAACTGATTTTTTCATCCTTGCCTAAATTTATTTGTGGTGGTATTCATGAAAGATATATTGGGGGCATTCTCCTAATTAAAAATCCTGATAAACATCTTGATATCATTTTGGATACACTGAGGGAGCATTAGTTATATCCAAATCTCATAAAGTACCACTTCTGGATGGATAAGATTCACTTTTTGGAGAATCTTATCTTAGAAACAGGAGTAATAGTTAACCTAGAGAAGGTTAGAGTTGTATTTTCTTGGGAGAATCCCAAGAATGTTTTTGAAATATAGAGTTTATTAAGGATAGATAGTTTTTAATATCATTTAAAATATAAATTTTCATGATTAACAACACCTTTAAAGGGATTTAATAAGAAAGGTGGGAAGTTTGTATGGTTAGATACTTATGAGACAACCTTTTTAGAGCTTAAAGGGAGACTGACATCAGGGCTGATCTTGATTCTTCCGGAGCTAGGTAGGAACTATACTGTATATTGTGATGCACTAGGTATTGGGAAATTACCTGTTGTCATGCATGAGAAGAGATTAATGGATTATAAGTCTCATTAGTTGATACCACAAGATACAAACTACCTAATGCATGCTCTCAAGATTGCTGATGTTGTTCATGTCTTGCATTGTTAGAGGCATTATTTATGGGATAGAGGTTTTTGGTGTACAAAGACCACAATAACATCAAGTACATATTTACACATCATGACTTGAATCTTAGGCAACGAAGGTGGGATCGTTCCTATGTTCCTAGAAAGGGAAATGCATTTTCTGATGCATTAGGTAGGAGGACTCAGATATAATTAGTTTAGGAGGACAGTAAAGAGTGGAAGCTTATTCCCTGGTTTTTAGAGATACACTTGGAGGTGTAGGATAGTCATGGACAAACTTTCCTTTCTTCTTTAGCTATGATATATACTCTTCTGAATAGAGTGAGGATGACACAGTTATCTGATTTTGAGGGCCTAGTCCTATAAGAGAGTGTGGTAGGTGAAGACATGCCTCTTAGTTGGACTATGGGTGATGATGAAATTCTATGTATTCATAGTCACTTTTGGGTTCCATAATATATATGTGAGGAGATTATGTAATAGTTTCATGCCTCATATTTAGAAATACATCTCGTTATTACTAAGATGTATCATGATTTATGCTATTAGAATCAGTGGTAGGGGATGAATCATGAGATTTTTTTTCCATGAGGTGTTCCACCTATCAATGGGTAATGTTTGAACACCAGCATCCATCTAGGATTTTATATTAGGTACCTATTTCTGAGTGGAAATGATATGATGTTGTGATGGATTTCATGACTGGATTTCTGGGGTCACCTTGAGATAGTGATGTTGTATGGTTTGTTGTGAACAGGATCATGAAAGGAACTCATTTCCTTCCAATCAGGGAGAAATTCTTAGTAGATGAGATTGATAGATTATATATCTATGAGATTTTTCACGTTCATTGGTTTCTCATACCATTGTATCATATAGGGATGCATGTTTTAAATATTTGTTTTGGAAAGGATTAGAGAGGTAATTTGGTACACAGGTGATTCTTAGCACAACTTACCACCCTAAGACTAATGTTTAGTTAGAGTGTACTATATAGGTTCTTGAGGATATTATTTTAGAATGTTTCCTTGATTTTTTGGGATTTTAGGAGTGGCATAAACCCCTAATTTATTTTTCCTATAATAATATCTATCAAGTGTCTTTTCAGATGGAACCTTATGTGGATTTTTATGGTAATCAATATTGATCGCCTATGTTCAATTTAGTGGCTTGAGTGGTGACTCTCCCACATGCATCGTTGAATTCACATAGGTGTTCATTAGTTTATAAATTTATTTTCCAAACTAAAATTACTACTAGGGTATAGTAAAGTGGTAGTATGGGGTTGAAACCATAGATATCACTAGAAGGTTAGCAACCAATCGATCAAAATCCTTTAAAAGTATTTGTCACTTTCACTATTAATGTTTGGTTTTTACTAAAACCATGTAGTTTGGATTTTATTCAAATAATTAAGAAGGGATTAGGGTCAATCCAGGGATCTTGATAGAAGAGAATCTGATATTTATGTTGGAAAAGTCCTATAGCGTAGACTGTGAAGCAGTGTAAGGGTCACCATGTGGTTTTGGTCAAACCAATTGGATCAACCTATGATACAACTATCTGATGGTATGAATGTATCTAACAACCTAGGTTAATTACACTTATCTTCTATGAAAAAAATAATTATAGGCTAATGTTCATAGTCCTGCTCACCTTTAATTAGGTTAAGTTCATTTGATTTCACTTCCCATAGTCAAGGTTGTGAAAAACAATGTAATGAAATTTTTTTATTAACCTAATTATATGGTTACCAAGGTTCAATATACATATTTATTAGGATCAGAAACACCCCTAATCATGACCCCTAGCGTTGGGTGGATTAGTCTCACATGGCAGTGTTGATCAAATCATAGGAATACTACACATGCTATGCATAATCATGATACTATTGAGAAATAATCCATCCAATATTAAAATAATTATGAATAAAGATCAAACAATTAAAATAAATGTAAATATAGTCAAAAACTCATTGTGGATGAGGAAATAAAATATAGTAGTGAAAACATTGATGAAGGATGATGATCAATATTGAAACAGACATCAAAAATGTAAACAGATTCTAAATGGATGAAGAATGGATATAGATTAACAAAAAACGAAAAATAATTTAATAAAATGGGTAAAGAAATGAATTAAAACTATATTTGAAGGAAAACAAATGAAAAAAGGAGAAAAATGACTAGAGAAAACTAAATTATGTGTAGATCTCTATGTTCATGGTGTTTTAAGTATATAAATAGAATGATATCTACACGACATGTAAATAATTCTTGTCATGTATTTTCTTTAAGTGGATTTTTCTTAACATCTACATGTTTTGTAATCATCCAGTACATCATGAATTTTAGATCCTCAATTTCTTCTAGAATATCAGTTAATATCTTTGACCAGGTGAAACCTGTAACATTACACATCATGTAACATTCGTACGTTGTGTACTTGATTTACTTTTAGGAGGAGTATAATGTTTGAAATTTTCACATAGTGTAATAAATGTATACATCATGTACTGGCTTCACATCATGTAAAGAATTCAAGGGTGGGTCTCTGTCTTTAAAAGAATATTTTGAATGATTTCTACACATCATGTATGTAATACACAACATGTAGAGCCTATTTTTTCAATTTTTCATCATTCCTTATTTTGAATCTGTAATTACTAATTACTGAAAAAACAAACGAAAACCAATGAATTATTGAATAAATTAAGAATAAACTTTAATTAAATGTATCTAATAAGTAAATATAAGTTCAACTTATCAAATTCCCTAACACTTTAACAATTTATTATACTTGATAAAAAAATCATCTCGAAAGAGATTCCAAAGGAAACAATTACTAAAATAAGAAACATGCATTTCAAAAAAGAAAATAAAACTATGTGTAAGAAGAAAAGTTCAATCCTTGAGAAAAAATACTACAGATAAAATTAGTGAGACCTCATAGTTCAGTTCTTCATCTAGGTTTTTTATTATTAGAATTACAATTTCATAAATGTTCCTTAAATTCTATACCCATTTCACAATTTACCTCACAAAAAATTTTCTCTCATCAGTAAAGGTATAACATAAATAGTGTTATGAACATACCCTGAATATTGGTTCATAATCATAGGCTTTCATTGGTTCTAGCATCTCCACTTGGTAAATAAAAATATAAAATCAATTAGGAGGACTTCAGAAAAGGTGTTTAAATGAATTAGAGGATAATGGTGGGCGGTAAAGTGATAAAAATAAAGCTCAAAATAAGGGTAGGCTCTAAATTATAATGTATGAAAATAAGGGATAGTTCAATGAAGTATCACCTCCTAAACAAAATGTGTTCATACTAAAACATCTCAAGGTGGGTCCATGATTATATCTAGTAAGGATCCAGAATGTAATGTGTTCCCTTTTTTTCTTTTTTTCAAAAAATAATATCTAGGATAGATCTCACATCCATTACTTAACCACATATGATCTTTTATAGGATTCATTGGTCTGGTAATGGTGATTTTTGACCTTCATAATACACAACCCAAAATATTTTACTTTTTCTTTCAATTTTTTCTTTAAAGGAACGGGGTAAGCATAGAAAATGATAAATGTAATCATAGACCACATAATATTAGTTAGGTGAAAGTATCACCATATATTTCCACAATAACAACATACAATGTCCATCAGTAGTGAAAATTCTCCCATACTTTTTCAAAGGATAATCATGAATCGTACCAAGAGCAGGGTATGAAGGGAAAATCCGCATGAGATAGATCCAACCAAAAATGTATATTTATGGTTATTATAGGATAAAAAAGGGAATATGTACAGGTGGGTCTAAGAAAAAGTGTCTCAAAAAAATTCTCAATCATTTTAAAAGTGTATTTTTTTCAATCATATCCTTCATAATATCTTAATTAAAGTTTTGATAGGTTTACATGTCTTGGGTATATCTCAAGAAATATTCTTAGAAAATCATATGATAGTGTAGATCTAGTATCCTCATGGGAATAGAAGTAAATAAAAATAACTAGAAACCACTCAAGGCATTTTATATATTAATAATTAAATCTAAAGAAATTATAATAATGTTTAATTTTAATTAAATTACTAAACTCTAAAATCATGATAAGAATTATAAACAATAATATAAAAGATCTTAAAAATATCTAAAATAAATCCTCCTTTTATTTATGAGGGTGAAATGAGTTTTTAGGTTTAAATCATCTTTCCCTGAAAAATATATCCTAAATAAGTGAAAATAAGAAATAATCCAATTTTATCAATAATAATTATAAAGATAGACTCCTCCAAAGTTAAAATGAGATAATTTACACAATTTCTTCGAAAGAATCATAAGAGAGATATCAATAGTATCATAGAAAAAATGAAAAGAAAATATGAAATGAAATTAGGGAATCAAGATCTCTTAGTCGGAAAGGTCATTCCATGGGGAAACTTTTTGTAGTTTTAGTGGAGTTTGTTTTACCTATAAAGTTTTTTATAAAGACCAAAACTTTACTAGATAAATCATTAATCAATAAAGTTTAAATGAGATTGAATTAGAGAAATGGGAAGGTTCACGTGGTGGAAAAAATAAAAACTAACTCAGATAAATGTAGAAATGGGGTATAGTGAAGATCGGGGTAACCTACAAAAATAAAATGCTAAAAAAGAAAATCCAAGTTCCTAAGAACATGACTAAAAATAAAATTAATGAAGAAAAAATATGGGTTGTCACTCAAAAATTGCTAATAATAACATCATGAGTTAGATGTGTGGACAAGGGAATCATCCAATGTCATCCATATACTCAAAAGTTCATTGCCTCTTACAAGAATTGGCGGTTATGTCATCAAACTCATGGGGATGCTTTATGTGATTTACTACTTCAAGAGCATATTGTGCATGAATCTCATTGGGTATTAATAGCATTCATTCTCATCATGGTGGGGACCCCTACTGATCATAGATCTCAAGTGATAGATCCTTAAGTTGGCACTCATTGTCAGCAAGATGCTGAGAAATATGATGAATGAGGGTCAACATTGTCATGATAGGTATGTCAGTGACCATATATGAGGCATAAGAGCTATAAATAGCTTAAGAAATGTAGTAATAAAATAAAAATTATCGAATAAGTAATAAATCCAAAATTTGTATCCCATGTATATATAGAAGAAAGGAAACATCAATGTAAATGGAATACAAGTGGAACTATAATGGACAAACAAACAGATAACAAAAGGGGTAGGGGACTAGGATGTAACTAAGTAATAAACTCAAAGTCATAAAGATCCACATCAGATATACCTTAATAAATAGTGGTTACCTACAATTTTCCTTCCTTATCGATATCCGAAATGGAGGAAGGGATGGAGGATAGATTGGTATGATGGTTATTGTGGTGATGGAAGTAGGATCAGTCAAGGAAGGTGAATGGGAGGTGAAATGCATACGGTTTCCATGTGTTTGGAAGTTGAATCTATAAATGGAACATTATATGTTGATGAAATTATAGGTCCTTTGACTTGTTGGTATTTCTCTAATAAAAAAATCATGTTGGGTAGTAGGATCTGTCATCTTAAGGGGAAGGTGGCTGGGGTAGGAGGTCGGGTGTGGCTGGATGATGGAGTGGGGCCTGTATAGAGTGGTGGGAGGGTAGATGCAGAGGCTAATGGTGGAGTGGGTAAGGTAAAATAGTATGGTTCACCAAAGTGAATGCGTAAATGTTGGAAGATCTCATGCTGGTTCTTATTAATAAATTATATAGCAAGCCATAGGTCGAGTGGGGGAGGATGAGGGGAAGGTGAGGATATGGTAGGGACAATGGTGGTGGTGTCGGTGGTGGTAACATGGGTATTTATGGTGGTGGTGGTAAGAGGGATGGTAGTGGTGGTAGCAGGAACATGAGAAAGCGAGGTTGGGTCAAATACATGTTGTGTTGGTGCCTCATCAGTATCCTTCACATATCCCAACACCCACTGGTAGAAGTCATCATCCTTCTTTAGAAGTCCCATCTTGTAGAGAATATAGAGTCTAATACTCCCAATATGGTCAAGGAAGGTGTGGGGCTGGGAGGGTTTGAAAGTATTGAGATGCCTATCTAGATGGTAATGAAGGAGCCTCTCATCAACATACCTTGATTACTCATAGCCTTGGTGTATTAGAACTCATAAAAATACCTAGAAATGTTAAAAATTGGGCTTCACATGGATGATTAAAAGATGAGAACCTCAATATAGATAATTCCCCCATGAGAATCTCCTATGGACAACTTGGTGCAAGATAATGCCTTGTGGAGAATTTGAAGATCCGCACCGTAGAGATGGGTTCTCTTCATCATGCAAGGATCATAGTGGATCTATGGAACTATGATGATCCTAGACTAAATTCATGAAACATCAACCTTATCTTGATCAATCTGTAATCTAAATAAGACTAGGGATACAATGAAATTAGCAGAGTAGATGTTGAGGTTAACACTGAACTTGCTGAGGGAGATCTCTCATGGAATTCCTCCAAGTCTGGATCGAATAGATTTTAAGGCCATCTCAAATGTGGCTAGGAACTCAATAAAGATCTCCCTTAAATTCTCTCCTAACACCTATGTAATTGAGGAGAGGTGAAGCTAGCTGATGAGGTAAAGGACCTCCTAATGGATGTGGATTATCTCGAGCACAGTGAATCCCAGTGTTCTGTTGGTCCTACGTCAGATTTTCCTATATCCAAACTAACTAGACTCATTGCTCATCCATTGAGAAATAGAGTAAGGGATGAGTTTGAGGGAATCTGGTTCCTTGTGACTTCTATAATTTGACTGAAATTCATCAAATATGGAATAGAAGTCAGATGCAGAATAGGAAGATGGGTTGGAGGGCACAATAGGTGGTAGAATAAGGTCATCCTTCTACTGCACGGGTGGGGGAAGTGTGTTGTCATGCTCGGGAATGTGTTAGGTGGGAAGGGTGTGGACGGTATTGATTTTTTCCATGACGGATGGAGGGGAAGTTGAAGGGTTGGATAATATGGTGAGTAGAATGGGAGGATGTGTGGTTGTCGGCATTAGGAATGGGATGATTGGATAGTGATGGGGGAGGAAAGTGAGGATTTTTAGGAGGTTAGGGGTTGTGCACGTAGAGGAGGTGAGAGGGAGGTGGGACATGAACCTAGGGTTCATGGATTTTAAAAACATTCCTAAATATTAAAGGGTTTCTATGATACACATGATGTGTAATTCCTAATTTTAAATTTTTTTGGGTGCAACATTTACATGTCTTTTATTTATTACATGGTGTGTATTAGGTTGTTTGTACCCCTTTTTGTGTGAAGTAATCTTAACAATCATCTAACATCTATAAATCATCCTAAATACTAAACAATCCTACTCTATACTATTGAACCTACCCTAAGATTCCTCCTAGTTAGAATTTTATTTTTTATCTAGAGGTAGACATGTTTTGGTGCAGAATATTTTAATAGTCAAGAGACTCCATTTTTAGAACAATCCTTGAAAATATATGGAATGAAATGAGGAAAGGTATTCTTTGTATCAGGTACCATGTAATTTGTTTTATTTTAATAACTTTATCTCTTTACAATAGGAGTTATTTTTTTATTTCTACTCTTACTAATTACATGATCATATGTATTATCAGTAAGAGAGATAGTATGACAATTCAATGAATCATTGCTATTATTAGCAGTCTCTAACCAATCAAATACAACCTATTATTCACCAAATATGAATATAAATATATCTTGGTAGTCATAAAATAGTGCCTTTCCAGTGGATATAAATGGTCTTCCTATAATATGGGTAATATCTTCTTCCTCTTCCATGTCAGCTAGGAAAATGAATTTTAAAACTTTTACTAAAATGTCCTTTAGAAATCCTCGAGGGTACTTGAATAAATGGTAATAAAGTTGGAGTGCCACCCTTGTTAGTTTTAGTTTTACAAGACTCAGTTTCTTGTAAACACTCATGGGAATGATATTGATACATTCACCAAGATCACATAATGATTTTTCAAAATTTCATGTCCCTATGGTGCAAGGAATTGAGAAACTTCTGAGGTCTCACATTTCTGGGGGTAGATTCCACTGAACAAATTTATATCACTCTTTATTTATAGATATTACTTCTAAGTCCTACATTTTATTTTTCCTCAATATAAATTATTTAAATAATCTTTCATAATTGGTTATTTTATCAATTTTCCCTACAAAGTTAATATTAATATTCAATTTTTAAAAAAACTCTAAAATAATTTTATATTGAATCTCCTTTTTGGATTGTTTCATTCTTTTAAGAAAGGGTACAGGTGGAATGTGTGATGGCGGTCCAATGTAAACTTCTTTATTTTTGGGATTCTTTTTTATTGGAACTTTTCTAGTAGCTTCAAATTCCAAATTTTTCTCCTGATTAGTTCTATCCATTCTTTTATTGTCATCCTCTCTGATTATTGTTGCATGTTTCTTGGGTTCTTCAGGATTATTTTATTATCCTCCCCAAGGATTCTAAAAATCTAGCATATTTTCACTTATAAAAACTATATCTTTATCCTCTTCCCTCAGATGATCTTTTGTATTATCTAGAAAAGTACCTGGTAGTCGATCAAATAAATTTTTTTATATCTTCCCCATTTAATACTCAAGGTTTCATAGGAGAGAATTTTTGTTTTTTATTTCAGTTTCTTGGGTTTTCATTCTTTGTTCTGCTATCTTCATGAAAGAAATTTTTCAATTTTATATTGAAGAGGTTTGGCTTGTTGTAGTGGTTTTTTCAGACCTTGTTGATATTGATGTTGTTGATCTGGTGGAAAATGTTAAGGTCTAGTAAAAGGTTGAATGAATTTTCATTTTGATTGGGGATCTAGACCTTTTTGTGGGTATTCATGTGGTCCTTGATTCCTTTGTGGCATATTTCCACTCCTATGATTAAAATAACCTTGGTTTTTTTTGTTTCCGCTATGGATCTGGCCTCTGTTGATAGTTTTGATATTGTTATTACTGATTTTTTTTTGTTGTAATTAATGTAATTATAATCTTGGAATTGGGTATCCTCTAAGAATTACTTATAGTCCTGGTAAAAATTTGATCCTCTACACATCTCATAGGATTTATTTTATATCATCAGAATAAGAGGGTTGGTGGTGCAGAGGTAATTGAAAAGAATTCTGGTTCTTTGGTAGGGATCTACTTTTACTGTAATGTGGGTAATTTCCTCCACTTTATGAATTATGTGATGAGGTGGTCCTATATCACTTTTCTTTAAACTATAATAATGGGAAAATTCATCAAGAATAGATTTCCTTACTTATGACATTTTGAGTATTAATCCTCTATCAACAGTTGTATCTACCATAGTTCTTGTAGTCAGTTAAATTCCTTGATAGAATGTTTTCAATTGTAGTCACACATCTAGTATATGATGTGGGAACTTGCGGGTTAACTTTTTAAATATATCTCATTCCTCCCATGATTATTCTCCATCCTCATGGGTGAGTTTTTAAATTCCATTTCAGTGTTT
This sequence comes from Viscum album, assembly GCA_963277665.1. NCBI lineage: Eukaryota > Viridiplantae > Streptophyta > Magnoliopsida > Santalales > Viscaceae > Viscum > Viscum album. Next base: position 284,425,513 of record OY728165.1, read on the forward strand.
CGAAGTCCTTATTAGAGCGAATTATTTTTCTAAGATATTTTTGGCAAGTTCTTCCAAAGTCATGATTGACTCAGGATTTTTACTTTTAACCAATTCTTAGCTCTGTTGTGCAAGGATAATGAGAAGAAACAAAGTCTAATTGCATCAACTGATACACCCTAGTTGATAAGGGTGTATAAAACCTCTAATAATTTTAAAATTTGCTTATGGGTGTCTTCACTTTGTATCCCATTGAATTGACCAATATTCTAGATCATGTGAATGATTCTAGGATTTATCTCAAAAGTATGCACCATAATAGTTGGGTGTACAATGATGGTCATAGCACCACTAATGGAAAGAAAGCTGCAATCCTTAATGGTATGATCTTATAGTGTTCAGTTATCTCCCTTATTGGCAGGTGGTGCATATTTCGTGTTTTTTTTGTGGATTATGTAGGATTTTTGCGACCATCCATTTCAATGTAGCGGCATGTCATAAAAGGCCGATTGATCTCAGGGTCGAACAAAAGTAGTTCTTGACCATCAAGGCACTTTGAATGAGTTAGAAGCCCCAGATGCATGTACTTCCTAAGAAAATTAAAGATAGATAGAGGATAGAGGTTCACCTAGAGAATAAATAATGTAAAAAGGAAAATAGGAAATGATAAAAGAACAAAGGGGAAGGGGGTAAGGTAATGAAACGTTCGATCTGAAAGCTATTATTCCTAGTAAATAGTAAACCCTAGAAATAATGCCAAAGTTTGACTCTCTGACATGAATTATTAATTTCATGTGGGAGTTGATAAATTAAAAATGTATAGTCCCATACTATACTTATTAATAGGGAGTAATAAAGTGGTATTGTGAGGTCAAACCCATATAGATCATTGGTAGTTTAGTAACTAATTTAACAAAACCCTTCAAAATCATTCCAAACTTTTACTCTTCATGTTTGGTTTTTAATAAAGATAGGTAGTTTGGATTTAATTTAGTTAATTAATACGGGATCAGTGTCAATTTTAGGACTCTTGGAAGAATATAATCTGAGATTTATATTAGAATAGTCCTATGGCTTAGGCTGTGAAGTGGTGAAAGGTTCACCAAGTGGTTTTAGCCGAACCAATTGGACCTACCTATGCCAGAACTATTCTATTTTCAGGTTATAACTAACAATGTTGATAAATTATTATTAGCTTCTATATAGAAAGTGTCATAGGTGAATGTTTATAATCCTTCCCAACTCTAATTAGGTTAGGTTCATTAAATTTCACTTCTCACAGTTAAGGTTATGAAAAAGAATGTGATAAGAAATTATTATTGACCTAATTACTAGCCATAGGATTACAAAGTTTTAATATATAGATTCATTATTCTCAAAAACACCCTTACTCTTAGCCCCTAAACCTAGGTAGATTAGATGTTCATGGAGGTGTTAATCAAAACAAGATAAATTCTACACATTCTATGCATAATCATGAAATAGTTTAGAAATAAAAATTAATGAATAAAAAGTTAACAATCAAGATCAAACAATTAAAAGAACAGTAAATCTAATAAAAATTCATTGAATGTGAAGAAACAATGAAGAATGGTTCAAGTGTTGATTAAAGAAAGTGATCAATGTTTAAACAAACATCGAAAAGATAAAAAAAACTCACAATAGATGAAGAATGGATGTATATTAACCAATATTGCAAAAGGATTTAATAAAATATGTAAAGGAATGGATCAAAACTAGTTCATAAAGAAAAAATGTGAAAATGGTTGAAAATTTTTGAGATAAAATTAAAGTATTTTTAGCTCTTTTTGTATGTGGTGCTGCAAAACTATTAATAGGCCAAGATATACACGACATGTAAAGAATTCGTGTCATTTATTTTATTTATGTGGGTTTTTTACAATATCTGTATGTCGTGTAATCATCCTACATATGGTGTATTTTAGATCCTCAATTTCCTTTAGACAATTGGTGCATATCTTTTTCTGGGTGGAACCTCGAATTTTTCACGTCGTGTACTTGATTTAATTTTATCAAGATTCTAAACTTTGAAATATACACATCATGTAATGAATTTACACTTTGTATGGTGGATTAATATCATGTAAAGAATTCACAGGCTGGTATGTGGCTCTGCATACATTTTGTGAATGCATTATTCATGTTTTTATATAAAAATGATGTGTAAATCCTATTTTTTCATTTATCATCATTTATTCCTTTAAGTCCAGAATTCCTAATTTCTAAAGGAAACAAACCAAAACTAGTGTATTATCGAATAAATAATTAATAAAACTTAATTAAATGTATCCAATATGTATATATAAGTTCATATTCTCATGATACACCATTTTTCAGACTTTTTCTCATGCAGGAGACATCATAGTGGTCCAATTGATCATGAATCAAATGGATACTACCCAATCTAGATATAAATCTTGCACTAATCGCAATCAATGGTATCTAGATATTCTGGTCATAGATCAGTTCCTTTTTTGTACCTCACTAAGGCTAGGACACATATGAATTATGAGAGAGGGTAAGCTTTCACCGTGGTATGTCAGGTTATTCGAGATTCTTGAGAGGGTCGGGTTAGTATTTAATTAGTTGAAGTTACCTCATAGGTATTGATCCATGCACAACTTCCTCTATGTATATCAGCTACAACATTATCACTCATACCCATTAAATACTCTTCATTTTGATGAGTTTGATTTATAGGTGGATGAAAACTTTTAGGAGCATCATATACATAGTTTCAATCAGATCACAAAGTCTCTCCTAGGCTAGTCTATTCCTCTAGTATGGGTGTTATGGAAGCATGAGCATCTATAGGATGAGACTTGGGAGTAGGAGGCTGACGTACATACTCAATGACTATAGTTGTTCTCGTTCAATGCTTTTCCACCCTTGGAAGGGAAATTTGGGGATCAATTTATTTAAGGGGAGAAAATTGTAAGATTCTAGGTTTCTTCTTGAGGTACAGTTCCATTTGTTTCTGGTGAAACTCTTGTTAAGTTATCTTTTGGATTAGACCCTAAAGACAGGTTCATGGGCCAGTTGGGTTTTTTTTAGGGATGGAAGAGGTAGGAGGTTAGTAGGTTGGATTTAGGCCAATTAAAATACATGTATTTGGATTAAACAACATGTAGTCAATATACAATGTGTAATGGTCTCGGAATGAAAATTAACAATGTGTAAAGTGTTTTTCTATGGATATGAGCCTAACATTTACATGACATGTAAAGTATTTACATGTCATGTAAATTTACAGTGTTAGTTTTTAAAATAAGAGGTAGGGCTTATTATTTTTTATAAAGGACTCACCCTCCTCCCTTCTCTCTCGTGTAAGAGCATGAAGGATGTATGGCCTATTATTGATGATATCTCTATGATATAGACTTCATTTCTTAAACCTTCTATCTCACTGGATGTGTGCCAATGAGTTCTTATTTTAGATTTCTCCTTTTTTATATTCTATTATCACCGATAGAGTTATTTTGGTGAAAGATCTTATTCCTTATCTTCAGGGAGTTCATATTTTTCTTTGTTTTCTTTTGATCCAGGATGAGTTAAGAGTCATTACTAGAAAATTGTTCTACCACAGTTATATGGTAGGTGATCTATAATTTTATCTCAAGGTTTATTGTTTTATATGCCTTGTTTTCATTATGTTGCACATTAGGATTTTTGAATATTCTCTTAAAATTTAGTTTAATGTATTGAATAAATTTTTGAAACCTAATTAGCTTTCTCACTTAATGTTGTTTTATCATTTGAGGTTGTTATCCCCAACCTAGGCCACAAATGGGGTGTGTCTTTGTATCTTTCCAATGTTATGACACCCTGTTAGATGAGTGTGATCTTGAAACTTGTTTTGGAATACTTTTTGATTTAAATTATAATTTAATGAGACTTTAGGAGAGGTTTTATTCCTCCTTTTCCATTTGATTACATGATGCTTGAAATTTTTAAATGTATAAATTTAAATGTGTAAATGATTTGGATGAACTCATGGATTGTGAATAATTATGAAATGTTTTATGAAATGATTGATGAATTGATTCATCGTGATCATTATAGAGGATGAATCAGATATTTCTACTCCTCGAATCTTGATTCCACTAGATTCCATGGACATTACTACTCCATGGATCTTTATTATGGTAGTGGATTTTGTGGACATTACTAAACCTTATATCCTGATTCCACTAGATTCCAATGACATTTCTACTCGATGTAGTTTTTTTATTATGGTAGTGGATGCCTCATATATTTCTACTCCTTCGATCCTAATTCTGTAGGATTTCAATTTCATCGATACTCCTTGTATCGGGATTTCATAGAATGCCTTGGATGAGATACTTGGATTCCACCAAATTCTTTGCTGAGTTTCCATCAATATTATCCATGGAATTGGTGATGATTCCTTGGTCATTTATACCTTGGATCTATCCCTTTCATGTCTGGAACTTGATTTCATAAAATAGTTTATAGTGTAAGTTCATCGTGCTTTACAGATAGCCCTGTTATTAGTATTTTATTATAGTTGTTAGACTAGACATTATCACGCCTACTAATATAGGCATTACATTTTCCTTTGTCTATGTTCACTTGACTATTGTTCAAACGGAACCATATTTGGATAAACAGGATCACATCTGTTTTGACACTTTAATTTTATTACCGTTATACCTATGATATACTGAATATTGTTTCATTGTTTATACATATCCTGGAAATATGAAAGGCACCATTGGTGGTGGCCTACTGATTGTTATCTCACAGCTTGTTTGGGCCACCATTGGGTGCCTAGATAGACTTCATGGATTTAGGTAGGGACTGGGGAAATCACCCATTGTATGATACTTGACTTTCTCATTTCATGGTATCGAGGGAGTACAGGACCGAGCTATGCCTGTGATACATGCTAGAGATAGTTTATTTTTGTCCTTTTTGTACTTTTGATACATGTATTATACTAGATGCATGTTTTCATTTATTTCCTACCATTTATTATATAGACAATACATGATCATAATATTGTATATGACACTTATTTTGGATTTATTATTATTATATTATTTTGCATGTTATCTTCTTTATTGATTTATATTATTATTTTTCTTATTTATTCTCATGTGATACCATTTTCTTTCTCTGATCAAGAGGGTATAACTCCCATTGTACCACCTTAGACCCTCGTTTCTAGTCAGTGTCATCTATCATACGAGGAGGCAAGCCTGAGGCCATGTGACCCACTGGCTTAGGGAACCTTTTAGTGGTTCCTTAGTTGCAGAGTTATTATGTACTTACTCGATAGATATACATGGAACACATCATGGACTTAATACAATTTCAGTGTAAGTTCTAGATGATGATATATTATCTTGATACAATCAAGTATTTTAATGGGATCGATATACCTAGGGATTAGTTTTCACTTCATTCTTCCATACAGAAATTTGTAAAAGGACCTTCTCACAAACTTCAAATTATGAATCATATAGATAATTATTATAATAACATTTTCATACACTTTTTTTAGTCCCTACATGTTGTTTAATAGATATTACCTTCTCTTCCATCTTTTCAGATTTCTTAGGTCCCAATAGTTTTCTTTCTGCAAGTCCATTCATATACATTGGAGTTCTACACTTACTTTAATAAATGGGTTTATTAGGATCCATATGAATGATCAATTGAAAGCTATATTTGTAAGAAAACGAAAATTGAGGAAGGTGTTGATCCCAAACATATTTGAAATCCATAGAATAATATTTTAAAATATCCTCAAGGTTTTGAATTATTCTCTCAAACTTACCATCTATATGAGGATGATATGTAGTGTTGAAACTCAAATCTATATCAAGAGATCCAACACTTAGAGGTAAACTCTAGATTATGAAAAAATAATATTGGACGTGGTATTCCATAAAACCTTACAACTTAATGTATATTCTGGAAAGTGAAAAAAAATAGAAATATTCTCTCGTATAAATAAAGTGTGATGACTTTATAAATTGATCAGTTATAACTCAAAATTATCTCAACATTAAAGCTAAGATAAATCCTAAAGTTTATCAATACCTTTAATCATATTTCCACAATGTTTAAAGGTATTCTGCCTCAAATAACATTTTTAGTTTATAAAGAACCAAATGTTTCTATTTTCACAAATTTCTCCCAAAATATACTAAATCTTGATAAAATCCCATCACATAAAACCTCAAAGTGATTGTAAAAGACATTGAACTTATGATCAAACTTAAACTCATAAATCATTTATGGTATTCATAACTATTAAGTTAATCATACATTGATACATATATGCTTAGAAATATTTAGAAGTTTTAAAATAGAAGGAGACATATGTGCTAAAAATACCATTGGTAAAATACTTATACAATATAATTATTTAATATGAATACATAAATAATTTACTCCTTACACTTCAACAACTATCATGGAATATTCCATTCCATTTTTATAATTTGATTCTTGGATCAAGGGATTGAGTTCAATAATTCCCATGTTCTCCACACATAAGACATTAAACTCTTCAACAATTTGTCACTCTATGACCATATTTTCCACATAGATAACATCTTTCCCTCTATTTTTGATATTCCTCAAGGTTCTTCTTCCCACTGTCCTATCATGTAGGAAGTCAAATATTCTTTCCTATATGTTCATAACCACATAAACTTTTATAAAATTACATCTTACTCTTATTTAATTTGTTAGTAATCTCACTGATGTTCATGTTTTTAATAATATATCTTGATATCTGATTAGGAATAATCACAATATCTTTATCCTTAGTCATCATCTAATTTGGTTTCTCATAGTCACTAAATTTTCCATTAGATTCAATGTTAACATGATTCCTTATGGTTCCACCCATTGACTAAAACTAAAAGAATAATGTGAAAAACACTAATCATAATGGAAAACCACATAATCAAAATAACTTATATGATGTCTAAATCATGACACCTTATATGAAACCTTATGTTTATAATAGGTAATTCATAGTCATCATATATTTAAATCCTTCAAAATGGTTTGTAAATGGTTTGTTAGTTTCCAAGGAAACCTCCCAGGAGTTTCAAACCAGTTATAAAGCAAGGATCATTTTCATGAAACAAGTGATGATAAATTCTTGTTCAATATTCCCTTTTTTAATTTATTACCCCTAGGTACATCTATTCCAAATATGCATCTACTTATAGTATCCAGATCAGAATGTAATTGGTTGGAAACCACTATATTATCCTTTAACAAAATTCTAGGACATTTTCCTATATATTGAATAATCCTTAGATGTATCCTTATATACATCCCAAGACATATCCTTAGAATTATCCCTATGGATATCACTAAATTTTTCTCATCCTAGTTTCCAAAGGTTAACTAAACCTTTTCTTTGATACCAAATATAATGGACCAATATTTTCATACATATATATTACATCTAAATAAATAAATATTCATTACATAACATAAAAAAACCAGACTATAACTATATAGGTTTAGTGCCTTTGGAAACTCAGAAACATAAAAAAATGGTTCATAAAATATCTACAAAATCGAAACATGCTTGGAAGACGAAGCAGTTATCAACCAGAAAATTGATTTTACTAACACATTATTAATCAATGGGTGATAAGTTATTATAAACAAATCATAACTGGTATGAAAGATATATGTTTATGGAATACATGTATAATAATTTCATATTTATTATACAAGAGGTTTCAACATGAAAAAAAAGTTGATACTTTAGGTAAGGTATTTTTGTATCACTTTTATTTTTATGGGACCCATGCCTTATAATTTGATCATGATCCCATAATTTCCATAAAGTTAATGATTTTATACACATAATATATATTCATTATATACATATTTATAATCACTCATAAAAATTAGAGATATAAAAATAAATTACACCGTTCACGGAGACTGTGGGTCATACGTATGCATGAACATTGTTTCTATTTTTCATCTAATATAATGAAATAATGGTAAATAATAAAATATAGATATATAATAATTATTATATATATATATATATCATATATTTTCATAAAAATAATTATTATTACCATCCATGTGAAATATAAGTGAAAATGAACCACATCGCATCATGAATATGGTAGTCCATACATACGCCTGAGCGACGTTATCGTTTCTCAAAAGATTGGATAATGATAAGGTAAACACAATATTATCATTCAGGATGTATAATTATTTCATATATATCATATATAAACATTAAAACCATCATAATTACTATCCATAAAATATGGTGATCAAAAATGAATTGTATCTCTATGGGAAGACTGTACGTTGTGTGTACGCACAAGCGATACTTTCACTTCTTATTTGATGGGAAATGGATGTATAATGATATCTTCATAATCATTATTACATTTAAAAATATTTAGTATACATGATTTATTATTTTATAATAATTATCATGGATTTTTAAAAGGTAAATAGGAATATAAAAAGAAAGTGATTGGTTAGAGTGATTACCTCTTCTTCGTAATGACTCATTTAGATCTCCTCTAAAGTGTAATAGTGTTGATCTTTTGGGAATACTAGAACCTATATAATGGGTATAGGCAAGTTTAAAAGATAATTTGGTGGATTTTGGTAGATATATAAGAATAAAAGTGTTAAAATTAAGTGAGGTAGGAGGTGTCCTTTTATAATGGAGGTGAGGGTCACTTTTGGAATTTCTCAAAATATTAATTTATAATAAATTTAATTTTAATAAAAATACCTCCAAATAGATTTTTTTTCAAATATAAAGTGGTATATGGTTTGAATACCATAAATAAATATATTTTTTACAAGTTTTTATTTAATTTTAAGCCTTATAATTTTGATTAACCCTTAGTGAACCAATTTTATTTGTAACTATTGTAACAACATTTTTAATATTTAAAGATTGTAATTTTTAATTATATGTTGTCTATTGGACCATAAAAGGAAAATTTATTACATTTTATACCATATAATAATTAATTTGTATTTTTTAAATATTTTTATAATTTTTAATTAATTTTTTAAAATATTATTTTCATAAAATATCATTAGTCTCAATTTTAACACTATTCATTACATTAATTTTAACAAAATAAATACAACAAGATAACTTCATAAAAAAACATTTTATACACCTCTAATATGTCATAATAGTTAATAAAATTCATTGAATACTGTAATTAATTAAAATTATTTTTCTCTTAATATTTTTAATATCATTTATTTGATTTATTTTATTAATTGAATAATTACTACCAAAGAATTGTGTAATTATTTAGGGTAATTATTTATTTACAAAAAAAATAAAAATAAAATACCATGATATATATTAATATTTTAGATTTCATAATAATACTTATAGTCTAAAATAACTTTTAGATAACCCTATATTAAAAAGGTTATAGTTATATAAACCATGAATGTGACATCACTGATTTTTCATTAAATAAAATATTATAAACATCATAATCTACTCAAAATGTCCATAAATAGACATATAAATGTACCTTGAATTATTATTTATGAACATTAATCACCCAATAAAACTTATTCAAGTGCTAGTTTTATTTTATTTTTCTTATTAAATTATCATTAACCTAAATTATTCAATTTACCCTTTATTGTGGTAACAAAAATTACCAAGTTTACTATTAATTTTAGCTACAAATAAGAGGAAAATATTTACTAAATTTGGACCCAATGATTCAAAATACTGAATAAATTTTTCAATATTCAAAATACATAAGTTTAATAATTTAATTTAAATTTCAACCGCCAAAACGCAAATAAAAATGGTGTTTCAGAAAAATGAAATTTTTAAATATAAATTTTTTATACCAAATTCATGTATAAAATACATTTAAAAAACCCATAATTAGATTATTTTATATCACAATTTACTAAATAAAATTTAAAAAAAAATACAAAACATAATTTTTCCTTGTAAAAACTTTAATAGAAAATACAGTTTTTAATCAAAATCATTATTTTTCACTATTCCTTGAAAAATAAATGTTTTCAAAAAATTCTTAAAAAATAATTTTTATATAATTTTAAAATTTTGAATTAAAAATTTAAATAAATTTTGTAAAATAAATTTTCTATAACTTATATAAATTAATATCACTCATAAAAATAATAAAAACACATTTTTAAGAAAACATATTTTTGAAGAATAAAATGACTTTACTAAAAATTATGTGATTATTTTCTAAGAACATACAAATACATTCATATTTATTTGAAAATAAATATATATTTCATAAATTATTTAATATTATTCGTACCCTCTAATCCAATTAATTGGAAATAACTAACACATAATATTTTAATAATAATACGTTGTTTATTTAAACTCGTTATTACGTACAACACAAGCTATCAAAGAAATAAAATTATTTAAATAAAAATACTTCATAAAAATATCAAGTTTTTATAGTTTGAATATTAATAATGTCCAATGAATGATCCGAAATTGAAGAAAAATGAGTCAATCTCACTCTATCGTGAGTCTAGGAAAAGTCTGTAGCTAGAAAGGCTACTTCTAGTTCACTAAGATAATTACCGAAAAGATTTCCCTCGTGAATTTATCGATCCATTCTTGGGGTTACATTCTAAAACATAAAAAAATCATTAAATTATCATAAATCCCAACACAAGGGGTATAAATCACACTCCAAATAAAACATGATTACAAAACACGATTAGAACCCTTATTTCAAAAATTCTCAACACGACCTTATTTCCATTTAAAAAAATGGGTTTATAAAAATATTTGAAACCATTAAATATAAATAATAAAAGAACCCATTTCTTGAAAACCAATTTACCTTTAAACCAAAAATCCAAAAACACATCAATAATTTTCCCACTTAAAACCCAAGAAATTCATTCCTTCAAAACCATCCACATAAATATTTTTTTCTATATTTCAAAAACATTTAATCAAATCAACTCAAGTAACAAAAAATAAGGTTATGAAAATAATATTAAACACAAAATAACAAAACAATAATTTTAAACATGGTTAAATCACTTTCATAGTCCATAAAGATCCACTTAAACACTTATAAACAAACCCAAACATACACAAGAGAGGATAAAGGAAAAAAAGAGGGAAAACAAAAAAATCCCAACCATATCCACTTAAAATAATTAATCCAAATGGTTTATTTTTCATTGTTACAACCATGAAAGTGCTAGTATAATTATCCAAAATGTTTTTCATGGGTTGATCCCATTTTGATAGTCCATAATTTTTAATTTCTTTCCACCTATATTTCCTCTAGTTTCACTCTTAAATAATCATTTTTCCAAGAATTCACTTGGGATCTCCCTAAAACTCATAGTAGAATCACATAAAATCATAATATATCAATGTAAAACCAAAATTAATATAAAAATTAAATAAAACACCACAAATCATATAAAATAAAGATCTAGCACAAGGAAGATTTTCCCAGGAACTTCCTCAAACCAACCACCTATGTCCCAATAGTATTAGCTCGTATCTACCATTAACCCCTAGATAAAAATTGGGATATGATTCCATTTTATAGTGAACCATACCAAGAAAATATAACATGCCACCCAATCCATTCCACTATAAGGCCTGAGGTGCGTTATTAATTTACCCAGGCTGCAGACAAGAACCAGGGTATCATAATTGAACACGTGGGAATTATTTTACCCTCGTTAAAACTAGGATTATTAATGGCCTCACCTAGATAATAATTATGAGGTATCCTTATATTTTATTACAAATTCCAAAATATAATATTATAAAAAAATAAAGGCATAAAATAATCCACATAAAAGATAAAAAATATTTTACAAAACATTTTCCACATAAATAAAACCATATTTATACGAAGATTATATATTTCTAAAATAAGTAAATAAAACTAAACCAAAACTAAATTTGGTTCCCTAAGAGACTGATACAGCACATAAACAAAACTATCCTAAAGAAACCAGGAAACAATCCCAACATCTCTAAGTGACCCTCAAGTCACTACCACAACCCAAATAACACCCACTTCCCAACAAAGAGTGGTAATAATCCAATATGAAAGTCACAACCTAATAACCTATAGAAAACATAATAAATTAATACCCACCAACATGTGTATGTAGGTTATGATCCAAAGGCTATTAGGATGCCACCAGGAGTCCATTACATTCCATTTATAATGAAACCAAGTCCCCTTGTTTAAAAATAATAATAAAATAATGTTTTTATTTAATTATAAAAAATGTAAATAAATATGATCATAATTTTAATATTTATTAAAACACGTTCTTTATAAATAATTCATCGAATTATTTTACCAAGATAATTTCATATACTAAAAACCAAATACTTACCATTTTGAGTCAAATACACTTGAATTTAAATAAAATAAATCATCCAAACCTTTTATTTTCCATTAAAATGACCTTCTTTGAAAAAAAACCATACATTGCTTAAAAAATAAAAATAAAAACACTTTCCAAGTATTTCATTTCAAAAGAACACTTCTTTGAATGAAACAAAACCTATAATGGTATAAAACATGCCTTTCTTAATAGCAAACCATCACACAATTTTAAATTGTTTTCAAAATAAAATTTTACAAGGATTTTATTTAAAAACAAACATCTCTTTTACATTTTTAAAACTCAACACACAAATAAAAACAATGTGAGTATAATAAATAGAAATAAATAATAAAATTAAACTAAATAAAGAGTTATAAAAATGATAATTATAAAATAAAGGATGACTTACAATAATAATTCTCAAGTATAAATAAGTAATAACTCGAAATAATCCCAATGTAATAGATAAATTATAAGATGAAATAACCTAAAGACTCATGGAGTGAGTAAATGACATGAAATGAGTGGATCCAAATACCTGCAGGTTAACATGAGAAATGACCATCCCCCGAATCACTCTCAACTAGTCTCATTAAAGGTAATACCCTAGCCAGATCATAAAATTAAACTAGAGGATACTATCTAATGTGTAACTCTCAAATAGCATATCTAATGTCCCTTGAATCCCTACTTATTATCCTAGTTCTACTTATGTAATAGATAATGGAGGTGAACCATTATAAAACCAATTTTAATCATAAAACAAAAAAAAATACCAAAGGAATTAAAGCACGCCAATTATTTACTTTCCACTAATGACACAACCTTTAGTAATGATCCCATATCCAAAAAATCCATGAATAAAAATTCATATACCTTTAATATAAATCACACAATTATAAAAAAAGGATAATAATAGGTATCAACTTGGGGGTACACATCAATCAAAATACTACCTTCCCTCAAGGTTCCAAATGGGCATTCTCTTTATTCATAAAAAAAGAAATTATTGGAAAATCTATTTTTATAATACATTTTAACCCAAATGAAAATCTAAGGGAAAACACACTTAACCCCAAATCACAATCCAATAAAACTTTTAAAATCTTATTTTAAAATAATATTTCAAATTCAAGGTAAATTCTAGAGATTCATAAATAACATAAAATCGTCAAAATGATAAAAAAATTAATAGAATCATTCCAAAATAAAAAATTAAATAGGGAATAGACACCCTTTTTAAAACTTTAAAATATTTTAATATATGCCCCAATTTTATTTAAATAAATAAACAATTATTTACAGTAATGGAATCCACTTTTATAAATGCAATTAAAACCCTCTATAACATAAAATTTTCTTTTTTAAACATGAAAACCTCTTAAAATAAGGAAACTCCTTTATACAGAAAGAACACTTAAACATATAAAATAAAATTGGCCCAAATCACCGTGAACTAATTGTTTTTCTCATGGAAAACCTCTAATGTAATTTTATCGAACACCTTGAATGTATAAAACCCCATTTAAAACCAAAGTGACATTGAACTAAATGATTTACCAATTTTTCTCTTGAGGAAAAAACTAACAAAACATGGAAAACCTTTTCTAAAACAAATATAGGTACTACTCACATCATTAATTTAGTTCAAAAAACACTTTTAAAAACCTTAATAATTCAAGGAACTCTTTATAAAAGGAAATAGAATAGAAACACCTACCTCACATGGTGGAAACATGTTATCTACTATAGAAACCACCAAAATCGGCATTAAAATATGGATCACAACCTTGAAAAACACAAAATAACCAATATAGAACAACCATAACAATGAAAATATTACCAAATGGCCACAAGGGTTAGAGAAAACTAGGAGAAAATTAATGAAGTGAAGAGAAAAAAAAGGATAAGCCCTCAACATTCAATCTGGATGTGAAAAAATTGAGTATCCAATAAAAATCCACTTATAATATCCTATTAAATAGTGATAAATCCTTTGGATGCACCTTGGTTGGGTGAGTTTTAGTTGGGGATCTTAGAGAGGAATCCTTAATTAAAAAATATACCAGGATGAAAAAATTACCTAAACCTTAGCTGGTCACACAGTTGTCTCACATGGTTTACCAAATCATGTGAAGGAAATATGATAACCACTACCTCAAAACATCATACGTCTCATAGTATTCTTACATTATTTACTAAACCATACATAGAATATATAATCGCCTTTATCAAAAACTACAAATTTCACATGGTTACCACTACATCGTTTCCCAAACTATGCGCCAAAATGTGTAACCGTAGAAAAATTTCAAAAACTAAGAATTTTAACCATGGGATACACCAAACCCAAGAGAGAAAGAAAATACAATATCTAAATCAATAAAGTGACATTTTTTTCTGTCACAAGGTAGAAATTACATTTAATATATGAATACAATGACATGAAAAATGGTTTTTATAAAAATATCAAATTTAAGCATAAAATCATTTTACATTGAAATCAATTATAAATATTTTTTCCTTGAATTAATTTGGTTAATAAATAAATAAATTAAGGTTTTAATATTTATTGGAATAATTAAAATCTAAATTTAACCTTAAAACTATACCATTAAATGAAAATACCCAAAAAGAGTTATTGATTTGAATAAAACATAACTCATCTTCAAAAAAGTCAAGCTTGGGTTCCCAAATTCAAAATAATGTTTTTAAAAAATTATTTAGATCCTTAAAAATAATTTTTTTCAAAAAACACTCATTAAATAATATAAAGACTATTTACATAGATATTTTAAATTATTACCTCATGGTTTTAACCCTATTTTACCTATTTTAGCTTTTTTAGGGTGACAAATATTTACCATGGTTACAATTTAAAACAAATAAAAATTAAGTCGAGACTATTAAATTAAATTAATTTTTATGATTCCAATTTTAAAATATATTTTAAAATATTCAATTTCTATAAGTTTTAGAAATTCAATTTAAAAAAATCTCACAAAACGCAATGAAAACCATTTTAAGAAAATTTCATTTTTATGCATAAAAATAGATTTATTCTTATTTCATTCCTCATAAATAAATGTATAAAAATTTATTAAATGTATAATATATAAATTTAATTAAAATTATTAATAATAGTTATTTGTTAATTAATTAAGATTAAAATACATCATGCTCATAAAAATAGGTTTTAGATAAATGTGTTTTTTAAGCACAAAAATGAACATATATAAAAATAAAATATGTTTATGATTACAATGTAATTAAATATATTATTTATAATTAAATAATATATATGTTACTTTAAAATAAAATTTAAAACATAATGTGAATTTTAAATAAAATGATTTAATGAAAATAAAAGATAGATTTAAGAAAATTTGTATTTTTCACTATTAACTGAAAAATAAATATTTTAAAAAAAATATCAAAAATTCATTATAATATAATATTTAAAAGATTAATTCAAAAAATATATTAATTAATTAAAATAAAATTTAAATAAAATTTATAAATAAATTATAATTTCTATGCATGAAATGAAATGAAAACTATTTTTGAAAAAAAACATATTTTTGAAGCATAAAATGACTTAACTAAAAATTGGTAACTTATTTATTATCAAAAAATAAATATATTTTAAATATATAAAACCATTATAAATATTTTTTATAATGTGGTTTTTACTATTAATACGTTAAAATTTAACGGCTAGGTTATAATGGTCGCATTTAAATAATATTATTTTTATAGTATATCGTGGTTCGCTTAAAACTCGATATTGTGTATTAAGAAAGCTCTCAAATATAGAATTTTTAAACTACATTTTTAGGGAGTCATATTATCCCCCACATAAATAAATTTATTCCTCATAATTTTTATCTTGGCAATCAAGGGTTCAATATTTTCAAATACCTTTTTTGAAAACCCACATCATACAAAAGGATAATAAAAATTACATTGAAAAGGGGAAGTGGTAAACATAATGATTACCAAAAATAACACATAATAAGTTAGCTATATGAGGATAAATTTATTGGGAAATTAAAATTTGGACATAAAGGATAAATTTATTTCCAAATAATAATATATAGTGATAGAGATCATTATTATGAGAAAATTAACGATCACAAACCCATAAATTAATAATGGATAAAGAAGACCATCACTTCATTATAAATAAAGGTAATAGGACAAAATTTTTATTTCAAGATCCTTTCCTAGTGTCGAGGGAGCATTTTAATGTCAATATATAATACATGAGAAAATATAAATACTTTATTTATTTCCACTTCATAAGATTAATTTCATCCTTTGGTTGTGATTCGATCAATTTGCACTTTAATCTCATCTCGTATTTCAAGAAATGAATATTAAAGATGAATAGTTTTTATACCAAAAGAACTAAAATTAAATTTTAATGGATCATAATATCCATAAAGTAATTTCATTCCCCATGTATTTGGGTATTTCATAAAACTGAAATGGTTAGCCTAAGTTATCAAATATGAATAAATATATATACATAAATATCTAAAATATTTATATTAACACCCAAAGTTAATATTAAATCATTCTATAAAGAATTAACCTTAAAAATATTTGAAATATACCAAACCAAAACTGATACCCAAGGATTAGAATGATTTGATCACATATTCTTCCATGATCAACTAAATTATTATCTCCAAATAATATCAATTACCCATAAGGTCATATATCAAAATGTATATAACCTAATCATATACTCCCCAAAATATGCTAGTTGTTTCCATAAATATTTTAAATCACATTAAAGTTTCAATAAAATCGAATATACTTCCAAAAATTAATTATACATAATCTTTGTAATTTATTTGATTAATATAAATCATCTCATTAACCCAAATAAACATTATTATCACAAAATCAATCATATATTAAGGGTTATATATCGCTCAATCATATGTTTTCAAAAAATATCACATTACCATGAATATATATATATTCTAGGTTATCAGTACCATTCATCATGTACTTGGAAATCCTTAATGTAAAACTACTTTAGAACAATAAGTATATTTTTCATTATTCCTATAACCATAATATCATTGATAAAACACTTATATAAAAAAAATTATTTAATTTCAATACATAAACACTTCAATAATTTCACTTTAATTATTGTAGCAATATAATAAATTTCTTGTTCTTGGAGTTATCCCATGTATTAGAGAATTGACTTAGATTATTCCCAAGTTTCCCACACATAATAAATTGAACTATAAATGGTACCTTTAAATTTATATTATTTACCTCAAATGAACTATCCATTTTTCCTTGATAATTAGTAAATTTATTCTATTCTTTTCCACATATAAAAAACCATCCCATTTCTTTGAGACATTTCCATGGGTGTTTCTTCCCACATTCTCAACATGTAATAAGATGAATTGTCTTTCCTCTATGGTCATCATGAAACTCCATTTTTTCTCTTATTATTTTTTATAGGAAACTAACCAAAGTTGATTTTTTAATATTATAATGATATAGTTGATTATAAATATACCACAGGTTTCACATTATAGATCTTATTTTATTTGGTTGATCATGAGGAAAAAAATTCCATTATCTGTCACATTATGTGTTATCAGAAATCCTCCTAGTTCTATAAATTGACTAAAACTAGAATGCATATTTTGAGCAACAATAATCATATTGATAAATCATATAATCATGAAAAATAATTTGTAGGATGTATAAATCATGACACCTTCTTTTCACTATATGAAACCTTCGGTTTAACCTAGGTTATTCATTATCATAATCTATTCAAATCCTTCATAATGTTTTATAAAGAAAGTGTTAATTAACTCATTAATATCTCCTGAGGTTTTCTATCCTTGTGTGGAATATTTTCCCACTCATCATGCATTAGTTAATATTTACTTAATACCCAATAAAACCCTTTCAAATTTGTTACTCATAGGTGCATTTATACCATAGTATTATCCAATTTATAGTATCTAGATAGATATATATTTTCTAGGAAAACCACACAGTCTCTATATTACCAAATATTTAGGATATTATCTTATACTTAAACCAATCCTCAGGTTTTTTAACAAAGTACTCTAATCTTAATATCTAAAAATAAAGATCTACTATGATTCCAACTATAGAAATGAAATTAAAAAATACATAGAAATTACATCTATTTGATGAATATTAAAAAATAAACATGACTGATAACTGTGAAGGTTTAGTGTACTTGGAGACTATATATATAAAAAATTAATTTAAGTATAATATTCACCATCCCTAATATATTTCTGTATAAAATGTACCCTTCTAGACTCATCATACATAGTAGCAATATTCATAACCTAGAGAAAACTAAAACATACGAAGAGGTGATATCATATACTTGGTAAGGGTAAACATTGGATAAATCAATCATAAAAGATAAAAATATGATCATAAGGGTATGATAACATAATCAATTTCTTGTTCTAATTGTAAATATTCATACCCAGAAAATATTAGAGTGTAAACTCTAAGATCAAGTAATGTCTAGAATCGTGATTAATAAGAGTGTTAAAGTAGGAATCATCATTCAATATCCAAAACCTAGTCATGTGGTATCATAAGCATAGTAAATCATAATTTGGTGAACATAGGTATTTCCAATCATGTTCACACAAAATATTTTAATCCTAGATAGAAGTGACCATACTCACACATAAAAATGTGAAAATATCCATTAAAAATCATGTCCACTCAAAATATTGTTAGAATATTTAGAAACAATCATAATCAAGAATTGAAACATGGACATCTCCATTTACAATCATTTATATGTGTAAAATTGTGAGCATATCTAGAAGAAGTCATAATAACACATAAAAATGTGAATAAAGTTATTCAAAAACATTTTCATGCTTATCATCAAAATCTAATGAGATACCAATATCACATTACCCAATGTATTGGAAGGTTGTAATTAACCCAACTACCACATAATCATAATCCATTTATATATATTCCCTAAGAACATAAAAACAATCATTATTTTGTTATATCTTAACCCATATAAAATAAAATAGGTTTCATCAAGATTTCATTATCATAAAAAATTACCATATATAGAAAAATGAATATGGTATCACTGGATCATGTACCCATTGAATCATGAGTAACATAAAAGTATGTTCTCATATATTAAAATATCTTTAAAATATTAATAGAAAATTGCTTATGAAAAATACCCTTTTCATTTTGAAATCACTTATTTAAAATATAAAAAATTACAAAATATTAGGAACAAAATACTTTGAAAAAAAGACATGGAATATTTTAAATGAATATTAAAATAATAGAGTATTCATTATGGACAGAAAAATAATTTTTTCACTATATGTTAAAATAAATATCCAGTCTGCATGTTCGATAAAAAGTACCTCATTCAGAAAATGACAAGACAGTTCATTTTAAACCATAATATAGAAATTTAAACATGGGTAAAAATATCATCAATCAATAATTTCATAATAGTATAAACATTTTTGAAAACATTTTAAAGATAATATAGTAATGGAAGAAAAATATTCCTGACCAAAAAGAGGAAATAAATTCATTTTTCCTTAAAAATATTTTTTGATCATTTTAACTACCAATGAGAGAAAAATGGTATTATCACATAAAAATTACTTGAATAACCATATGAGAATAAAATATATGGGGTTTAAAGGATAAAATCTATATAATTTCCCTAAACTAAAATTTAGTATATACAATCCTAAAAATAAATGAGATTGTAACATAAATCCCTTTCTGCTTCGGTAAACATTGAATCAAAACTTTATAAAAGAGGGAACCTTAAATGGATTTTTAAATAAACATAATTTTTATTAAAAGAATAATAAAATATATTAATGGTAGTATATACACCACAAAAATGGAAAAATTGGTGAAATGGTTTGTATATGCACTCCATAAACATAAATGGGTTCATAACATCAAACATGTCTCGTAGAAAGAATATTGAGAAGAAGAACCCTTACCTTAAGTATCATCTTTCTCTGTACACATTATAAACTCATGTATAATAAATATATATTTATTATACATATATTACATATCCATATTCATATATATCATTCCATGTATTATTTACTTATAACATCTTATTGCTATTTTATTAATAATTTTTATTAAAATTATTTTCTAGGTGATAACTACTTTGTTTTTCATACATGTTTCAATTCCAAAATCCCATTCCTTGTTAATTAATAATATTTCCAGAATAAGAATTATTTTAATCATATCATGAGTATCATATTTATTCATAATATAAACTTTTATAACTATTCATATAGTGATGAAAAATGAATTGCATCACTTCATGGAGATGATAGTCTGTATGCACGTATGAGTGATATTTCCACTTTTTAATGGATAGAAAGAAATAAAATTAAATATAAATTAAAATTTACATAAATATAATAATATAACACATATAATATATATTAATTAAATCCATCATTGTAACCATAAATGTGAAGTGGTTATGAAAAATGAAACACATCGTTATGTGGAGGTGGTAGGCCACACATACGCACAAGCGATGTTTTATTTTTCCATAGGATGGAAAAAAGGTAGATAATGGTTATTAAATCATAATAATAACTAATAATTATATTTAATATAATAAATTAATTATTTTATAATGTATATAATAAATTTAAATGTGGTATAATAATAAATAAAATTGAAAGTACCTAGTTAAGAGTTATACCTCTTCATTGAGAAACTACCTTTGGATTACACCATAAGCATTGAAAGGATATTATTTTTGAAATAAAATAACCTCTAAGATATGTAAAAGAAATATATTATGGTATTTTGTAAGATATTGGCTGATATAAAAGGTAAAAACTTTATTAATAAGTGAGGATATGAGGTTCCCTTTTTTAAGTGAGGGAAATGACACACTTAGAATTTGTAAAAACACTAAATAATATATATATATATATATATATATATTATAATCATGTAACGTGGCACCAAGGAACCATAAATTAGAATATAATATGTTATAATGACAAAATAAACTCAAAAAATTGTATTTGGACAAATTTTGGATACATTTTAAGTCTTATCTCAAAGTTACCCATTTTAACCTTAATTGTGATAGCTTAACATTTTACCATGATAACTTAATTATATGAAAAATAAATAAAAATGTAATCTAAAAATTATACACTATAATTAAAAAATTAAAATCCATTTTATTATATTTAATTTCTATATGTGCTAGAAATTGTATTTAATATTAGAACACAAAAATCATGAAAAATAGTTTCATGTAAAATAACTAATTTAAGTGTAAAAAACATTTTACATAAAAATCAAGCATAAAGTTTGTTTCCATTTTAATAAAAAATTATTTCTTTATACTTTTTTATGACCCAAAATCTAATATAAACCAACATCTATACCATTAACTTCAATGACCCAAAAAAAAGTTTTTAATTTGAATAAAATATATCTTATCTTCACAAAAGTCAAACATGGGTTCCCAAATTCAAAATAATGTTTTAAAATTAATAATTTTACTCCTAAAAAATATATTTAGTCAAAAAACTCATTGAAAAGTATAATAACAAGTTTAATAGAGATTTTGAAGATTTACCCAAGAGTTTTAACCATATTTTATCCATTTTACCCTTACCAATGTGCCAAATCATTATTATGGTTACTATTCATAATGAGAAAAAATTAAGTTTAAACTATTAAATTATATTATTTATTATGATTGAAAATATTGAATCCATTTTATAATATTAAATGTCAATAATTGGTAGAAATTCATTTTAAAATATTCACATAAAACGCAATAATAATCATTTTTAGAGAAAAAAACATTTTTAAGAAAAAAAATAGATTCATTCTTATTCCATTACTAGTAAATGAATGTTAAAAAATTTAATTGAATATATAATATATAAATTTCAATATTATCACTAATAAATAGTGATTTTTTTAATTAATTAAGATAAAAAATTCACATATAAAAACAGTTTTTAGAAAATTATGTTTTTTAAGCCCAAAAATAAACTTATTCCAAAATCAAGTATAATTATGATTGATATGTAATTAATTAAAGTATACTTATGATAATTTAATATAAAATTATAAACATAATGTTACTTTTAAATTAGTTTATTTAATGAAAATAAATAATAATTTTATAAAAATTGGTATTTTCACTCTTCAATGAAAAATAATTTTTTTAGTAAAATACCAAAAATTAAATATAAGATAATGTTAACATGAAGAGTTTAAAAAATTTATTTATTCAATTAGATAAAATTTCTAAAAATATTAGAAATTATATATAATGATAGTGTAAAAAATGAAAAAAAATCATTTTTAAAGAAAGTATATTTTTAAACATAAAATGGCTTTTTTGAAAATTGAGTACTTATTTAATATAAATAAATCAATAAATTTTAAATATCTTAAACCTTTGTAAATATTTTTAATAATGTGTTTATTACTATTCATACCTTTCAATTTAATATCTAGGTTATAATGGTCAAATTAAAATAATATTATATTTATAGTATATCACCGTTCGCTTAAAGTTGTGTATTCAGTGTTTATAAAGCAATCAAGCATAGTATTTTTAAACTAATTTTTTAGGGTGTCACACATATTATTTATTCAATGGGATAGAGTGTGTTTTAGGAATATAATAAGGAATAGTGAACAGAATCTCCCTTACTCTAATATGATACAAAGGATAAGGGATTCATGATCATATCATAATGATACCTCAATGTTGAAGGGATGCTAGAACCTTTGTTGATAAATGATAAAAAATTCCTAGTAAATAATAGAATTTCCACAAAAATATTTACATGAAACTAGTGATCATATCACCATCAATAGTATTCCACAAGAGAGAACTATTATTATTTTATAAGAGCATCTCAATTCTCTTACTCTATAATGTATCTCATGTGTTTATGCTATTGAGTATAATTCATCGAACTCTTTTCAATGAATTAATGAAACATATTTAATGAACCGATATTTGGTTAGAATAATGATGAAACTATTTAGGAGAAATGAACTAGCTATTTCATCATACGAAATAGTTCAAATATGCTTCTCATGCATATTTAATATCATATATATATATATATTATATTCATGAATTAAATACATGATAATATACATACATCATATACATATATTAAATATACATTACAGATTATATCATATTATATATATACATGTACTTCATGAATTGTATGCATGTGTACCTGAATCTCATGAATTTACATTTTATCTCACATCTAAGAATCTCTCACCTACACTAAATTCCCATAAGGACTTTTTTGTTAAACTTTACAACTCTTTTTAAATCCACATAAACTCTTTGTGATACAGTTTCATTTGAATCACTTTATTTTAAACAAAAAGTTTGCCTAAAATTTTATCCTTATACAAGGAAATAATTATGTGACCTTGTGGGATTTAAAATCATTGAAAAAAAATATTAGATCTCAACTTCATATATGTAAGAAAATAGTATCCTCAAGAAGAGCACCAGTGCTACTCAAGCTACTAATAGGTTGGGTGTGATCTCTATCAAATATAATCATATATATATATGAACATTTCAATCACAATATGTATCATATAAATAATATTTATTTCAATATATTTCCTTTTTCCATGACATATAGTGACCACTAGACATGGAACACATCAATCTATTATATACAACTCATGTTTTCTTGATTCTCAAAAAAAAAGTCTAACAAAGTCCATGAATATGTCACATGCCATTCATCTACCTACTGAGTACATGACATTCCCCTCATCTAAGTCGATAAACACATTATATTTAAATAAAATAATCATGTCCATGAATTTATTTAGTCTAATTTAATCAAGGTTCGGATGTATTTACTTATCATATAAGTGAAAAAATCCCATCTTGGTTGTCCTCCAACTGATGACATGATTAACATCATACCCTACCACCCCCATATTAAATAAGTTATTTTTAAAATTTCATAATTAGGGTATAAAATTTTAGAGGTTCTCATTCTAGGTATCTCACCAACCTTAGGTAAGATGGTTTGATGATAAGTTTACACCTATGAGTATATCAATGATAGTATTTCATTCCATCAGATATACTTTGGCGGGTCTGTCCAAGTAATAAGTCTATACTTATTACCTCATGAATCTATTATTTATACATCTTATAAAATTATTTTTAATGATTATAATAATTTATTTAATTGAATTTTAATAGTTCAATACACCCCATAATAGTCTGTAATTATAATTGGTTAGGGAAAACTCAAATTCACACTTTGAAGGGATGTTATCATTAAATTTTCCATGTAAAATAAATTGAAACACATGTGAATGAATGAAAATTTGAGATTTTATTTATTATAAAAACATGATACATTTTACAACCATTAAAAAATCTCATATTTCTTACACCCATAGATTCTACATGACCCTCATGTGGTTGTTGTGGTAACGGTTTTGTCAATGGATCTGCTATATTCTACTTTGTATCCACCAAAACAATATTTACATTTCAAAACTAAATGATATCTCATATAATATGACATTTTTGAAGAATTTTTGTGGTCCTTTGGTGATATTAGGGTCACTTACCCGGGGTAATATCCCAATTGTTGTCACAATATAACTCAATTTCTCACTTGATACCAGGAACCACTCCATGTTTAGTAATGAACTTCATGATCCAAAGTTCATACTTCATAGAAACATATGTAGTGATATACCCCACCTATATTATTGAGTCTATTATGGGGTATTTCTTGGAAATATTCAAAATTATATCTTCACCATTAAGGAAAAAATAAAAAATCATATTGAGATCTCAAATCATTTTCATCATATTGTAAACTAGCATCTATGTAACCCTTTAAACAAAGATCATCCTCTCCTATAAAGACCAATAACACATCCTTATTCCATCTAAAGTACTTTAGGATACTCTTCACAAAAATATAGTCACTATTTTCATGATTATATTTCTGTCTACTAATTGTGCTCAAATCATGGGATACATCGGGTCAATTACATAACACATCATACATGATTTATATGGTGACTGATGTATAAGGAATAATATCCACCCTTTATAACTCCTTATAATGATCCAGAATCATCCTAATATTTATTCCATAAAACACATTTAAAGACCCATTTTGGAGTTCTACATACTAATCCACTTTATCACTTTAAAAATATGTGTGTTTTGACTCAATCCAGGTAACCTATTATATCTATATCTATAGATATTCATACCCAATATATTGGCTTCTTCACACATGTCTTTCATTAAGAAACATTTACGTAACCACGCCTTCATAGAGTGAAGTGTCAGGAAATTATTTTTTATAAATAGTATTCCATCTACAAATAGTGTTAGAAAAACCACTATACTTCCACTAAACTAGTTATATAAACAAGAATAACATGCATTTCTAATGAAATAAAACTTTTTAATTAAATCATTAAACCATATATTTCAATAATGAGAATATTTATTTAGAACATAAATCTATCATTTAAAATTATAGACCCTAATAGACTCATTTTAAATATAAAAACCATCAAGATATGTCATATACATATCCTTAAATAATTTTTTTAAGGTATGTGTTTTGGACATCTATTTAATATATCTCATAATCATAATGATATGTTATAGCTAGCAAAATCTGAATAGACTTTCCCAACACAACACATGAAAAGGTTTCTTCATTATTAATACCATGAATTTTTTTTAACTCTTTTCTATAATAAATTATTTATATGTATAAAATATACCATCCATTTCACTTTTCTTTTAGAAAAAACTACTTTCACCCTATAGTTATTACCCCTTCATGTGCATCCACCAAGTTCCAAACTTGGTTAGTGTACATGGAGTCAATATCAGATTCCAATATCCTCTTGGTAGTAAGTAGGTTCATCTCATATGAATATTACTTTGTCATCATTATACATGATAAATGCATATCTCTCAGGTTCCATATGAATACTACTATACCTTTGAGGTTATTATGTAACTTGAGTCAGCTCTTCTTCTGCAACTCTTTACCGAACCGGCATAACCACCATCTCAAGAACATTTCCTACATATTATTCATGAAATTATCTTGGTTTTAACTTTTCTCCCAACCAACTACACTTTCCATGTTTTTTCTCTCAATTAAAATATTATATCAATCCAAAAACACTTTCTGTTCAGAAGGATTGTAGAAATAATATCCCTTAGTTTCCTTGGGATAACTAAAAAATATGTATTTTATAAATTAGGCTATATATTTTCATGATATAATCATCATATGAGTTATTTTTAGATATAAATACTCATAAAATACATAATGAGATATTTCAAAATCTATATCTCATATAGTGTCTTTATGATTGCTTCATATGGAACACAGTTTAGCAAAAGTGTATTTATCTTCAGAGAACCCACTAAAATGAAATAGGAAGTTCGCATAGACTCATCATCAATTGAAACATATCTAATGGGGTATTATTAATTCTCTCAGAGATTCCATTTGTTTGTAGTATTCCATGATGAGTGATTTTTGGAATAATTCCATAATTAATTAGATGATCAATTAATTATTGGCTTAAGTTTTCACTACCATGTTCTGATTAGAGAATCTTAATAATTTTTCCCATTTCAATTTTTACTTCATTATAAAACTCTTTAAAAAATTTAAAATCTTCATACTTGTGATTCATTATAAAAAAATAAACATACCAACTTAATTCATTGGAAAAATTAATAAATTATCGAAAATAACCACTTGATTGAGTACTCATTGGTCTACATAAATCACTATTTATGATATCTAATAGTCCACTATCACTTTCACCTTTTCTCCCAAAAACATTCCTGTACATTTTTTCAAATAAAAAATATCCCCATATATCAAACGATTCATAATAGAATGAGTTAAATAATCCATATCTATAGAGTCTCTAAATGTGTTTTTCATCTAAATGTCTGAGGAAACAATACCAATGTAATATGATATTGTAATCAACCCTAGACTTCTTATTTTGAATTTTATAAATAGTATTATCCATATATAGAATATATAAAACATTAATAATATTCCCAATTCCACAAAATATTTCAATCTTATATATAGAAAAACTCTTTCCATGGTAATGAATGAAACTATCATCTTATCTAAATGAGATACAGAAATCAAATTCATTTTTATAGAATAAACATAATAATAGTTTTTAAATTATTGGAATAATTAACTTTCTATACTTTGATAATAAGTTATAAATTCTAATGCTACAACTTTTACTCTATTTCCAACATGAATATCTACTTTACCCTTCATCAATTCTCTCATATATATAAATATGTGTTTTAAAGCACAAATGTATGGTGCACACCTAGTATCTAATACTAGTGAGTCAAAACTAGTGGAATAAATGTCTATAACATTCATATTTATATTCACATATTGTTTCTTCTTGAAAAATCTTCTCAACCTTATATACAAATCTTTAATTTTTTTATACATCATACCTAATAGTTATCTCTAAAAGATTTCTAAGGTCCAAAAATAAAAATTACATATTCTAGTGTTTTTAAACTAGAATTAAAATTTGAGAATATTTTCAATTTATAGTTTTAGATAACTAAGAAAAACTCTTAAAAATTAAACCCTTACATTAAAATTGGACACTTATACTCAGTATCCATTTTTTCCACAAAACAAAGGTCTTTAAAAAATATGATTTCTCATTATGAAAAATCTTCATATTTTTCTAATTGATCTCATCCTTGTACCTACACACCCTTAAACCCTCTGAAAAAACTTTTTAAAACTTGAGATGAGAACAAAAATATCATTAAGGGATATAATAGAAAGAAAACTATCAATCCATGAATACTTATTAACCCATGAATTTTTTTTTGAAAAGTTATACTTTTCACCAGTAAAATATAATATTTTTAGCTTTCCTCATGAAATCATAAGTTAATTATAAAACTACATAGAAAAAAAATCATAAATATAACTTTTTGAATCATTTCCATATCACTCTTACATTTACTATAGCTATCATAGATACATAGGGAGTAACCTTTATGGTAACATTTGGAATAACCACCACATTATATTCACTAAATCTCTTATGAGAAACCCTATTGGTTAACTCTATCTCGTTACAAAATTCATTAGAGAGATATAATGGTATCACCAACCATCGATTTATCATGAAACCACTCATAATAATAAAAAATTCCCAAGAACCATAACATATAAATCTTTCATAAAATAAAAATAACTTTTCCAGTTTGAAATCACTTTTCATTTTTACAAATCCACACACTCATAAATGAAAACACTTTATTTGAAAATAAAATTATAAACATATAAAGTAAGAATTAAAAAAATTAAAGTGACATGAAAGGGGGGAATTATTTTCATGCCTTATATGTTAAAAAACATTCCTTTTGGATTTTTTTAAAAATGTTTTATAGAGTTACTTTAAAATATGTTTTTAAAAGAAAGGCCCTTACATAAAACCTAAAAAATATACCTTTTTAGAACAAATTGATATAAATTATAGAATTAATTTTTTAAAACATTCAAGTTTGTATAAATAAATTCATAAAAACCATTTTTAAAATATGTACATGAAAGAGAAATATTTATAATAATAAATCAGTAAAACATTAAAAATGATGTTTTAGTTAAAGAGTTCCTTACAAAGATCATATCCTTGAGGTGAGAATTAATAAAATGATTCAATTATGTGTATCCACTATAAATACACATAAAACAATTTTAAATACAACATAATATATTAAAAAATAATTTCACATATAATCTTATCACGACATAATCAAGAAGTATATTTTTAACCCAAAGAATGGAAATTGGGTTAAAAATTCTCTTACTACATTGTAATCAGTAGAATCGTATGACACAAGAATGGGTAACATTTATAATAACATTAAATATAGTGAGAATAAATAAATTCATGATATAAAATGTAAAATTATACTTATATACACCTTATAAAATAATATATGTGCATAACATCAAAATAGGCATCAACGAAATAAAATTGAGATGAAGTCCCTTACCTTGAATCAGACTCATCTCATAAAACCTTTTCCATCCTGAATAATAAACATAGGTAAAATATTTAAATTGTTGAGTACATTTTTAATGTTTATTGTTTATTTTATATCACTTATTATATATTTATGAAAATTACTTAACTATTTAAGTTCATGTCATACTTTTTGATGAAATTCAGCACTTCAGTCCAAAATGACACTAATATTATGTTTATAGTCAAAGTTTTCATTAGTAAATCATATATAGAATACTATTAATAAAATTATTATAATTTTTAAACAACAATTTTTATTTTAAATCAAACCATTATGTTTTTTATGAGAAATTAACAATGATTAATCATGGAGACGGTAAGTCGTACGTATTCATGAGTAACATTTCCATTTGTCCATGATCATTATGAAAATAAAGAAAATATAATTTTATCTTCAAACAATTATAATAAAATTATTTATATATTATTAAAAATTTAAATATACTTTTATATATCACCCATGTGATATGATAATAAAAAATGAATCACATCACTTCGTGAAGGTGATATGTCACACGTACTCACGAATGATGTTATTATTATTCCATGCATGGAAAGGTAAGAATTTAAATGATATATTTTATTTTAATAACTATAATTATTTAATTAATATTATATATAAACATTAATTAAATCATTATAACCAGTCCTCATAGACAGTGATGGAAAACAAATTATATCAGTTCGCGAGGTGGCTGTTTGTCGTACACATGAACAATAATTATTTTCTAATTTGATAGAAGTATAGATATATTTAAGTGATTATGCTAAGATAATAATATTCCATTATATTTAGGATAAATTATTTATTATTTAATCATGTTTTAATTTGATTTTAAGAAAGTATAAGAAAAAATAAAATGAAAATACATGAATAAGACAATACATATTCTTCGGATGATCTCTTTTTCTTAACACCTTAAGGCCACTAAGTGTGGTGTTATTAATAAATTTAGGGATATAGAATTTGTATAGGTATTATATTAAAGGATTTGGTCATATATTGGTTGAACCAAATATTTTTTTATGTGTGAATTAAAGAGAAGAGTTCCCCTTTTATAAGAGAGGAGAGAGGAATTTCTCAAAATATTAAATTAATATAAATTAATTTTCAATTCCAAATAGATCCAAAGTGAGTTATTTAGAATATAGAATGATTTTGGGTAAAAATATATCCATACAGTTATACAAGTTTTTTTTTTTAATCATTGTCTTTTTGTTTTTACCCTTATTTGACCTCTTTAATTCTTATTGTGATATCATGTAATTAACACTTTAAAGGTTAATATAATTAATATAAAATTTTAAAATAAAATTCAATGATTCATTAATTACATTTTAAGACTAATCACAATAATTTGGAAAAAAAATATATTTTTATGAATTTTATAATTTTTAATAAAATATTATTTATTTAAAAATATCATTTATTTCAATTTTGACACTATTCATTACTTGAATTTATAAAAATATCATAACAAACAGATATATTCAAACCAACACATTAAACTTATCAATAATATTTCAAAGTCAAGTGTGAAATTAGTGGATGGAATTTCTTATACCAAATTATATTTATTTTAATATTTTTAATGCAATTTATTTTACATTTTCATTAATTAAAAAATTATTGTAACATCATTGTGCAAACCTTTAATTTAATTATTTATTCCTTAAAATTTAAAAATAAATTAAAATGAAATATATAAAAAATTTATCTTCAAAAATAATATTTATAGTTTAGCATATCCCCTATAGAATACCATATTAAAAATATTTCATTTGTTTAAAACATAAGTACGATAAGTTTGATTTTTCTTAAAATTAAAATACTATAATGGGATTAAATTCATAAAGGTGGATTAAATAGGTCATAAAATAAACAAACGATTATTTTTTTCTAGAATCACTCATCCAATAAAATTATTTCAAGTTTTAGGGTGATTATTTAATATTTATAATATTATTTTTAACCTTAATTGACTGATTTACCCATAACTGTGGTAACAAAAATTACTAATGTTATTATTCCTATTGGAAAAAAAATAAATGGGAATATTTAATAATTTTAGACCATATAATTAAAAATATTTAATCCATTTTTCAAAATTCAAAACACATAATTGGTTAAAATTAATTTAAAATTAATCTCATTGATGGGGTGAGAAAACGGGTTATTAAAGTGAAAATGTTCAAAAGATTGAAATGTTTTTATATTAAAATTCATTGTAAAATTGATTCAAATAGACTAAATTGGATTACATTTTAAAAAAAAATTATCTAATTATACTTTAAAACCAATCAAAAATATAATTTAATGCTAAAAATTATTTAGATGAAAAATCTATTTTCAATTCAAATCTATTATTTTTCACTATTCATTAAAACATGAAACTTATCAGAAAAATACCAAAAATTCAACCAAAGTAAATTTTGATAATATTAATTCAATTAATAATTTTTTTTTCAAATATAATTTATAAAAATTTCAAAAAAAATAAAACAAGTGCTCTATCAAAAGAAGACAAAACTGAATTTTTTTTAAAATATATATATCTTTTATGCATAAAATTGGATTAATTATTACATTGCGTATAGAAAAATCATAGGATGAATGTTATACATTATATTTAATATATTATATATACATTTAATTAATATAATCCTATAATATTTATTTGTTTATCTATTGGTATAAAACACACTTGTTCACATTTAAATAGTTTTTCAGAAAAAAATTTGCTTTTAAAAAGAGTTTTATTTTCATTTATAATTAATTAGTCATCAAAGAATTAATCATATATACATGTGTACACCCTATTTTCATAATTAAGTTAATTTTTTTTCATACCTTCCATTCTAACGGCTAAATTATAACTGTAATATTTAAATAACAATATTTAATTGTTCATTTAAGTTTAATGTGGAGTATTTTGTATTCTATCTAACAGAGTATTTATTTTTTAAACTCAGGATGTTACAAGATTATCATTAATTATTCCATAGTCTATAATATTTAAAAATAAATGGGTGATAATCACATATTGACTCTTTTTATTAAATACTTTAAAATAAAGTTCTGCAAATAAAAATTATGACACTTACATAACATCAATTTAGTGAGCCAAGTTCCATATTTCACACAGTAATAACCTTGGTTTATAATAAGACTCATTACATTAGTTATTAATGTATAGATTCATTCTAATCACAATAGTTTTGATTCTTTATTATTTATTATAAAACTCTTTATCCATATCCATAATATGGATAATACTCAACTATATTATTCTTGTATCCTAACCCTTGGTGTTTCCCAGCTACGTGTAACCCATAATAAATGTCAAAAATAAGATAACAAAAAATATATATGGGAAACCCAATTTGGATTGAAGTTTCCTAGTTTGATAATCTATAATCACTCATTACTTTGTTTCCTTACACAACATAATATAGGGGAAGCCCCACCTTATTACAAAACTGACTGATTGAAAGATAAAGGTCTTGACAAGTATCTCTTTGGAAAGAAACTCACAATTAGTTTTTAAGGGTTTTCCAATCTCGCTAATTTAATGTACATTGTATGCATATTAAATTTATAACTATTAAATCATATTAAATATTTATCTTGTTATGTGTTATTCCTTTTATTATATGTATCCATATGACAATTTAGTTTTTGATTCCCTATTCCATCCAAAAAATGATTGTGTCCACCCCGCATTAATGTGAAACACTTTACAAAACCCACAGGTGTGTGTTACTCACCCAAAAATAGATGCTAAAAAATGCATACATATCCAAATTAATAACATACATAAGGTGAATGAACAATTCATGTAATGGAAGAGATTTATATGATATCAAAAATCTTCACATGAGTCAACTCAAAACTATATATAGCCAATATCATTCACATTTACAAACAAGTCCTAGCCTCTAAGATAATTGGTGGTCCAGCCCCAAGTCCCTCTGCCTGGGGAGAGTTTACTCAAAAGATAATTCAATTCATGATATCTCTAACAATTAATATACATAAACTATATTTAATTATTATTCATAATCTCAAAACTCAAATTACAAATTAAGGTCATGGTACATGAAAAATAACTTTTAAAGATTCATAACAAACATGTAATGTAGGGATCTAACTCCTAGAATAAGTTTAACAATTAAAATATGCATACATAATATTCACATTTCTTAAACAATTACAAAACATGAATACCCATGTAATTTAACAAATCAATAAAACTTTTAATTATTTTTCCAAAATATGAGATAACTATTCATGAAAAATTCATAAATTAAATCAACCTGTAAACATTTTATAAATTATAAAAATATAATATACATTTGAAAAACTTGAATAAAATCATTTTTTATCATTTCAATATAAAATCCTCTGTATTTTTTATTTTATGTCATCTATATGATAGTTCATAAATTATAAACATTTTATAATTTAATTATATTAATATAACCATTTTATATAATCTAAATATCTTATTTTATGTAATTTATAAATACATTATAAATTACCACTTATGATTTCTAAATAAACCCTTGTATTTTTAGATCCCAAAGTGCGGCATATAATTATGGTAAACTGCATTTTAATATTAACATTTAAAATTTTAGAAAAATGTTCAATAAAAAATTATTTAAATAATCATAATCAATTTAAAATTAATTAATTTATAATATATTTATAAATTTTATATTCCCAAAATACCTTTTAACAATATTTATAAACATTTTATAGACAATAAAAACCATTTAAAACCTTAAAAAACAAACAATTTTTTTTAAATAATTCTTTTTACCATTATACAGAATATCTATTTTCTATAAGTTTATCCTCCCTTTATCCTTATTCAGACAATCTGCAGAAAGTTAACCTTATTTTACCTTTATAATTAAACTATATATAAGGGTTAATGGAAAAACCCATATGCAATAAAAATCTAATGGAAGAGTGGGAAGAAACGAACTGTATAAAAACCCATATGTGTAAAGGTATATTGTTATTACTATTATATAAACCTAAATACATATGGTTAATATCTAGATACCTTTAGTTAGTCAATGGTCATAAAGGTATTAGCTTTATAAAAATGATTTTTTAAGGTAAGTTTCATATTATAATTACATAAACAATTTACATAAATGTAAGTATCAAACTTCCTTTTCATGAACCCGTAACATAAATGTAAGTCTCAGGGTTACCTTTATGTGAATTCTTGAATAAGGTAAAATCCTATATTACCCTTATATATCTCACGTAAAGGTCTGAAATTTTTCAATTTTTTTTATTAAATTCTATATTTTTTAAACTATTTTTCATATACATCAAAAAAAGTGATTCAATGAAGTTTAATTCTTGAAGAAACAAGTTTTGATACCACTGGTGGGTTTTGTTTAGTAATATAATGATTATTGTCTGTATAAAAATACTTAAACATTGGAAGATCTATATTGAAGAATAAAAACATAAAAATTATCTAAAAAGATAGGAAAATGGTGTACTTGGGATTTGGGTATAGCAGAAACGTCAATATTCTTCCTTTGATTTTGATGGAGTGTGTTTGAGGAAGATCATGAGGGGAATTGAAAAAAATCACCCTCTCTCTGAGGTGATATATCGGCCAAAGGATCCATGATTGTATCATGAGGATACCATATTGTTGAAGTGGTGATAGATCCTTCATTGAGAAACTATAAACAGTGCTATCAAAAGAAAATAGTTTATATATAAATCATCGATTGAAATTGATAATCATGTCTCTATTGATAGTATTCTATAAAGAGAACTATTCTCCGTATATATAATCATCTTAATAATCCTTATTTAAAATGAATCTCATGTTTTTATGTTATTAATTATAATTCATTGAACTAGTTTTAATGAATTTATGGAAATCCTTTAATAAACCAACCTTTGGTTTTAATATTGATGAAACTATTTGGGAGAAATAAACCAGCCATTTCATCTCACGAAATAGTTTAAATATGCATCTCATGAATACATAATATATATATATATATATATCATATTCAAGCATCCTATGAATGATAATATACATGAATCATATTCATGATAATATACATACATCATATGCATATATTAAATGTACATTATATATAATATCATATTATATATATATATATATATATATATATATTAATGACCTGAATTTTTTCCCAATTGGAAATAGCTAAACTTTTTAGTTTTTAGAGTCTCATGACCTCATCAGGGGTAAAATAGTAAATTTACAATAGTGGATTATCTCATGAAAATATTGAGGTTTCTATTGGTTCTGGTATATAGTGTTTACCCCCAAGAAAATCCATCATAGAAAAGTGAGTACTAAGAGTCCTTGGAAATGATAAAATTAAAAATATTACTTTATTTTTATTCTAAGAATGTTCATTCCTAAATAAATGAATATATTTGAAAAACAGGATCTTAGATGGGAAATCTGATTCCGTGGTTGAGTCTAGAATGTGGGTTTTACCATATGAATGACATAAGTTTTATACACATTATGATGCTCTATTGTTTTCTATTACCGAGAGATTAATTAAATTAATTTATTTGTTAATTGATTATTAAATGGAGAAACCTCATAATTTATCTATTTATTCCTTATTAAATTTTTTCAATATGGTTATTCATTGGAAAAAAACTATTGAGTATATAGAGGGAGATGATGGAGAGACTGGGGTGTGGTTGTGATAGTGGTGGATCGGAAGGATGAGGGTAGATTCATAGTAGTCTCGAAGATCATAATTGTGATAATAAATAAAATCATGGTTATGAAAAAATATCAAATCACTAACCATTGTTAATTTATGCTGGTATTTTTTATTAATTATCAATACCTTGTTTTTGATGTTTATGTGATCATAGATTAAGCTCCCCTAATTGAATCCATGATTGCGTATCATTTTGACCTTTCCGACCATGATTTTTGGTTGATAATTTTGGATTATGATAAATTGGTTGGGAACCTACATTTAATCCTTGTTTATTTGTTTTTCATGATCATAGATAATGATCATTCATGCATGATCATCTATATAGCTCGTTTTAGTGATTTATAATGTATCTGCCTTTGTTCTTTGTGTTCATCAATGGATTTGTATTCCTGCTTAGTGATTCCACTATTACATGATATGATTCTCATTTTTTTTTGTATATTGGAACCATGTATATAAATGTGTGATCTAAATTGATGATAGTAACATGATGATGGAATTTGGAATATTTTGGAATGTGATGGAATAACAAAATACAGTTACATCACGATCAGTGGAGGCATACAGAAGGATGAGGATTCGATGAAAGATATTGATAACAATGATCAGTGGTCAAAAATAATTTATAGAAATAGATTATTCATTGAAATGGTGTTTTTTAGAATATTTTATGATAATGTTAATATACAGATGAATTGATGGTGGTTTTTTTCAAGTTGAGTTGTGCACGGGAGAATCAGTATGACAGGGGTTCAATTTCCCGATGATTGGTGGTTGGAATATAACTCTCAGTTATAGCACAACCCTAGTCAACATAGTTATAGTCATCATAGAGTATTTATCTTTTATTTTAAATAGAATCAGTGGAATAGGTGTGAAGATAAAATTATGCACTAAATCTATAAACTTTCAATAAAATTATCGACTATGCATCTTGCAGTTCGGAAGAACACACATTATGTTTAGTTAGATATGTAGAACTTGGATTTCCATTGAGTTAAATATAACACGGTTGTGTGTCTATGATTACATGTCATGTGACCGTTAACATCCATATCAGTGCATATATGGAGTACAATCCTAGGGAGCATGGATAGTCTACAAACCTTATATTTGAAAACTATACCCCATGTATCCTAGTAGGGTACACACTGAGTGTTGAACCCCAACCCTATATTCCATGAGAATATTTTTACATGTTTTTTGGTTGTTATTTTGAACACCATATTCATTATAACTAAAAGTCCTAGTTTTTTATTTTGGGTGACACACTGTGTACCCACTTGAACTTGTCGTTTATTTTTCTTTGGGCTAGAATCATACCTTTGATTAGTCCATTATAAGTATAATTATTTGTGGATTAAAATTATGGCCTTACCTCTTAAATACAATAGATGATAATTATTTCATGTGATTATTTTATACTACATTAAATCATAGAGATCAGGATTAGCTTCTAGACATTGATGGAAAATGGAAACCCACTCTAATGGGATATTTTTTTAGGGTTAATTATCCTCTTAACATCCATAGGTAGGACTAGAAATACCCCTGTAGGATTTGAGTATGGGATCTTATACCTACCAATTAGATAGGTTTCGTATCCTCCATATTATTACAAATAATGGGATCTTATATCTGTAAGGATAATATCCCCCATTTCTAAAGTGCTAGAATTGGGCAAGAGATCATCCATTTTGGTTGGTATCCCCCTAAACTACAAGGGTAATGGGATCCTCTAATATAGTTACATATTGATTACATGGGTTAATAATTTGGTTATCTGATTATTGGTTGATTTTTTAATTTTTGAAGGCTATGATGATCCATTATATAGAAATTAATCTCCTCTCCTACATGGATTCAGTAAAAATTTTTGGATATAAAAATTCTATACAGTTTCAACTTTCATAAAACCTATGATCCCTTAGCACCCTAAGGGGTTTCCTTTGATATGTGATGTTATTACTGGATATCAACTTTTATCTTCATGAACTATTTGGAATTCCAAGCTCAAGTGGATGCTTGTACAAGGTGGATCTGAGTATTAGAGTTGTGATTACTGGGAATACTCAGTATCCCTTATACTTTTAGTGGTTTCACATAACTATATTATTCTTCTTTACTTACTTACTAACACTCCTTAGTATTGATATTTTTGAGAAAATGATTTTCTTTGTTCTTCTTTGTTTTTTGTATAATCTTACTAAGTATGATTATAATATCCCTTTCACGGACCTTGGTCCCACAAATGTAGTGTTTTTTCAGGTGAATCATAGGTCAAAGATGGTCTATTGGATATGGATTTGACATAGTTTGTTCAGATCTGACACCTAGAGACTTCATGGGACGCATCATAGATAAATCTTGGTGGTACCAAGAGATGATGGTAGTAGGAGATGTTTGTATTTAGAGACATCTTACAATGGGGGACCCTATATGAAGGCTTTATTTAAATTTTTGTTTTTGTGTAGTTGGGTATGTATGTTTTCCTCTTCTTACATTATATTACTCATGCTGGTTATCTATGTGGATCTTAGTAGATTTCTAATGCATGTGGTATATATAATTTAGTTTTTTTCATTTATATATATCATGTTGGTATTTTTTTTCTTACCTTATACATTGGATATATGAGACTAATTAATGTGGGTTGTTATGGGATAAGGCCACCCATATGTGTGATAAGCCTATAAAATGCTAGTCACCAGCCCTTTTCCTTTTAAAGGTATTCTTGGGGTGGCACACTCATCTTACCACCAGTATAAGTGGGACCCTAATGACTTGGGTTGGGTCATATATATACTTTATGCAATATATTCATGTGTAAAAGCATCTCATCTATGTTCATTTTAGTAAAAATTTAACAAAAAGTTCCCCCTATTAAATTCTCCCAGGTTTTTTGAAGATAGATAATATTAATTCTATGAATAGTATAGGGTTTTACATAATTTATGGAATGAATTTCTATGTTTATAAAAATATAATGTTTTCATATTTTTTTTATTCAAGTCTTAATGTTCCTAATTCAATTATAGTGGGATTTCAACCCATTCGAGGGCGTTATAAAATTATATTTATTGACAAAATAAACCATGAGGTGCATGGGAAAGCTAGAAATTTCATTTTGATGTCACTATATAAAATTGTGTTTACTAAAGTGATGGGGTTGAAAACATCTAAAGATGTTTGGTATAAAATTGAAATCAGATATAAATGAAATTTTAATGTGAAATAAGTTAATATAAAAATTTGGAAAAGAATTTTTGAAGAAATAAATATGGGTTAATAGTAAATCATTGATGATATTTACATCAGGTTCAATGAAATTGTGAGAAATATGAGAGTCTTTAGTGAAAAAAATAGATTATTTCATTATAGAAAAAAACTCATGAGGAACTTCCCTAAAAGTTTTGATCATAAGATTTATGATCTAGAAGATTGTTAGGATCTCTTGATAGATAATATTCACAATATTCTCATTTTATATAAAATTAGTAAGACTCATGCATTAAAAAATAAGGAGAAATATGAGATGTATTTTTTATAAATTATGATGCTTAAGTTGAAAGTATTAGTCCTTGAACAATCTAGTGAGTCAGATGATGATGATGATGATATAGATAACTATAGAATGAGATTTATGTAAATCATCTTTGAAACCTTCAGTAAAGGTAAGGGGAAATATAATAGGAAACTTAATTTTAAATTCTTTAAATATATAAGAATTAAAAAATTATATTTAACTATAAAAAGAAGAAAAACTTTTAGTTTGATGTCAAGGACCAAGATGAAAAACCTCAATGAAAAATTGGGAAAAGTGGTCTAAATAATTGAATAATATAAGTGACAATAAGAAGATATTTACAATAAGAAATAGGATGGGTTTTAAGAGAAAAAGAAGAAAATTAATTATTTTACTCTAGTATCTATCTAAACATGAATCACCTAAAAAGGTTACCAATATTATAGATCATCTGTAAGACCATTAAACCTCCTCAATAAGTGATGGGATAAGGTAGCTAAGATACCTATCTAGAGCACATACTCAAATTTAAGTAAAAATAATTTCTTGAAAAAAAAATCTATATGAGGTGATTAAATTATTAAATAAATATTATGGGAAGTAAGTTGAAAATAAATAATGATCTATAAAAAGATAGACTAAAATCACTGAATAACATAAAAAATCAATCTAAATAGTTTTGATCGTGAAAATATCAAGGAATATCATAAAGAAAATCTTATGTTAAAGTAATAATAATTAAGTAATAATAAATAAATAAAAAATTTTATCTAAAAAGGAGTTAAAAATATTCATTATGATATAAACAATATATTAAAGTTAATGTTAAATCACCTATATTAGTTTAGAATGTTGTCACAGTAAATCAGGTTAAAATTATACCTAAAAAATAAAAAACTATTAAATATTATTTTTCTAATAATGCAAGTGAATATCCAAAATATATTCAAGTTCATACTAGTAAATATGATTAAAAATACTCTTCAATAGCTATGTAAAAGTTAATATTTAAAGGAATAGAAACATCCTTAGAGAACAATAATGGTCCACATAGATATGGATAATAATGAAAATAATCTAGAATGGAGTTTTTTAACAAAATTATCATTATAATGGAAGATTCGGATTTAGAAAATACCATTAGTTTTGTGGGGGTTTTGGCCACAAATCTTACACATGTTGGTATAATATATCTCTACCTTTAAAAATGTATGAATCAAATGGGATTAGAAATAAGAATAAAAATAATGTATATTAAGTGAAGAAGGTTGTGAACAAAATCACCTTATGTTTGCCTAACCAAAATTGGATTTAATGCTTGAAAAAAGTTTTTTGATAGATGTGATAAATGAAGGAATTGTTCTGAGAAGTATATAGAAAATCTCCATGGTAATCTCTCTTACAAAAAAGGTACAATAATTTCAATAGAAAAAACAATAGTAAAAGTCATTTATTAAATAATTTGTATTAAATTTAAGCAAGAGAGGAAGGTCATGGATGCTTTATAGTGGGAGTTCTTCAAATATGACTGGTGACATCAGAATCATTTGAAACATGGAAGAACATGAAGAATTAGTTTTTACATTTATAAATGATAGTTCCTTGAAAATAAAACTGAGTTAGAACTTATAAAATAGATTCTTAAGGACTCAAAAGAAAAAAATGTTTTGTGTGTGTAAGGGATGAAACACAATTTACTATGTGTGAGTTAATTATGTTAAATGGGAATGAAGTGGTGTTTTAAGAACTCATTTATCATCAAAATTTACAAATGTGGGAGGAACATAACTATAGGTGAAATAAAAATTGAAAACTTATTTCAAATTGGTTATCTAAACAACTCATTCTACATGACTACCAAGGATGATAATTATTTGTGGCATAGAATAATTGGCCATCATGGCCAAGAAAATATGAGAAAATTTTATATACATGAAATGTTAAGGGATATTCCCAAAATTAAAAGTTAAGTAGAAGTTGTTTGTGATACATGCCAAAAGTGGAGGATGGTGCAAGGGATACAAAAAGAGTTTTATATTTGGTCTACTATACCATTGGAACTCATATATTCCCATGTGTGTGGTCTTATAAGAAACAATTCAACCAAGAGTGATTTCTATTTCATCACATTCATTGAGGACTTCAGCTGGATGGAAAATTTTCTTTTTATGAAGTATAAATCAAATGCTCTTCAGATATTTAAAATATTTATAATATAAGTTGAGAAAGATCTTGGTGTCTGTATGATGAAGATGATGTCTTATAATAGAAAAGAATACGCATCTAGTACATTCAAGAAATTACCTAGAAAATAATGGTAAAAAACATCAATATTGTATACCCTACACCTATTAATAAAATTTTGTGTGTGAGAGTAAAAATATAAGAATTGTGGAAATGGGAAGAACCATGTGAAATGAAAATAAGGTTTTATATTTATTTTGTAGAGATGTTGTGTGAACTATTGTGTATATTTATAATGGATGTTTAAGGAGACCTAAAACACACAAGTATCCATATGAGATGTGGTGACACCAAAAGGAAACTATTAAAAACTTCAAAGAATTTGGAATCCTTTTTCTCATGAATATAAAGAATAAAAATCTAGGAAATTCTAAATAAAGATCTGAATAAGGGACATTTCTAAGCTACTTTTCCAACAGAAGTGGTATAAATCCTATAGAAAAAATAATAATTCAAGATGGTATAATGTTTCAATATCAAAATAATTTATAATCATTATAAAATAGATATTTTAATTAAGGTTTAAGATAAAGATATTGGATATTGAAATATTCATATTTATAAAAAATAGATTGTGGAACT
Organism: Viscum album; assembly: GCA_963277665.1. Classification (NCBI taxonomy): domain Eukaryota; kingdom Viridiplantae; phylum Streptophyta; class Magnoliopsida; order Santalales; family Viscaceae; genus Viscum; species Viscum album. Next base: position 284,468,252 of record OY728165.1, read on the forward strand.
TGCTTGAAATAAGCAGGTTATGGTTGATGTTGACTCAAATGTGACTAGGGATGAAAAAGATGCTAGAAATCTAAGACATAGGCATCAAAAGATAAAGAAACATATTGATTATAAGAATATTATTGTCTAAAAAGATATACCTTCCAAAACTAGAATAATGCTAAGTCTTTAGAACCAAACTTCACACTAGTTTTGAGGCCATTGAGAATAAATATTGGATGGCTATTCTGAATGACGAACTTGATCATATTGAAAATATCTACACTGGGTATTTTTTTCCAAGATCTAAAAACAATATAATAAGTGGTACCAAGTGGGTTGTTATAAATAAATTAAATTATAAAGGTTAAATATTGCAGAACAAGGATAGGTTGGTCTTCAAGTGATTTTCTCATATAGAAGGAGTTGGATTTGAATAAACCTTGAACCAATGTCGAGAATTGATACCATTAGGATGTTCTTAGTAGTGGTATCTCACAAACACTATAATATATATGAAATTGATGTGAAATGTACTTTACTAAATGTTGTTATTAAAGGATATATTTTCATTGAGAAACGTGAGGGTTTTCTTCTTGATAAATATGGGAGCATAGTATATAGGCATAATGAAGAATTATATGGATTCAAAAATACAAAAAATTCTAGTTTTCTAAGCTAGATGGATTCTTGAAAAAAATTAATTTTTCCAAATCCATAGTTTATAGTAATATATATGTAAAGGAGCAGTCAGTAGGTACTCTTATTTTCATAGTACATTTGGATGATAGAATTTTTATAGGTGACAAATAGAATGTTTGTAAAGAGATTTCTGATGAAATAAATATTCATTTAGAGATTTATATATTGTGTGAGATGTTATATTTTATAGCATTGTAGATTATTCAGGTGTTTGATCATATTTTTCTATCCCAATAATAATAATACAAGGAATTATTAAAAAAATGTAATATATTAATTTAAGGGTTTTTCTTAACCTATATTTATTATCACCAAGATGATCAAACATGAGGTTAAACTATTATCAATCAAAGGTATAAGGACCTGGCCTTAAAAATTACATATTATAGTGACTTTATTCTATAATTTACTTTATTATATTCCCAAGTATATTTTAGGTTTATATTTTTAGAGATATTGGTCATAAATATTATATAAATAACCTATATATATATATATAAATTGCACACTATTAATCAGTATACATTTTTTTCATAATATAAAACTTTTAAAATTAAAAACATTTGATTTTTATGAAAAATATTCATTAATTTTAACTTAACCTATTATTTTCACTCACCCATCCTTAACCCCAGTGAAAAACATTTTAAAATATGGAATGAGCAGAAAAATCTTAGTAAAATGCATAAAAATAAATATATTAACTATTAGTCCATGAATACTTATAAAAATTTTACTATTTCAATATAAACTATAAGATTAAAATAAATATTTTATTAAAAAATAAATAACCTTCTCTGTCAAAATCTTTTCATAAAACATTTCATAATAAATTTTAAAGGAAAAAATAAAACTCAATGTTTCTTTGAAATCATAGAAAACTCATAATTTTGTTTTTACAAAATTATAATTTTCACCCATAAAAATTAAAATATACCTTCCATTAAACATTAAATTATTATCTTACCTTGATAAATCATAATATTCACATAAAAACAAAGATCAAGCACAGATAAAACATGTAGGTAATTTAGGGAATCATGTTCATATCATTCTTACAAATGGGATAACATTCATGGTTACACATAGAATAAGCATATCAGTTACACATAAAATAACTATCACGATTATAATTGGAATAACCATCATAGTTTATTCCAATTTTCTATTAGGATAAACCTAATCTATTAATTATGTCTCTTTACCCAAGGCATTGGATAACTATAAAGGGATCTCCCTCACTTTTTTTATAATTAAACCACCTGTCCTCATAAATAATTCACAATAACCATAACATAAATCAAAAAATATGTCATCATAAAAATTTTCTTTTCACCAATAAGAAAATATTTTTGGATATTGACATATCCATAAAATTTTAAAAAAAATTGAAAATAACTAGAAAATAGGAAAGGATGGTTTTATTTTAAGAAAACTATATATCTTGTAAAGGAATACAAAAAAATTATTACAGTGGATTGAAAGGTCATTCTCATCATATATGTTAAAATAAAATATTCCTTTTGTCTTTTTTTAAATAACATTAAATCATTCTTTACAAAGATTATTTTTTAAAAAATTTAAAATGAATTAAAAATAATAACAAAATTTCTCTCTTGGTTAATATATTTCCATACATATACAACCATAAAATAATTTCAAAAATGTGGATATTTAAGAAAAATATAGTTTTAATGGAGACTTTGAAATTGCATTTTTTTTAAAGAGTCTCTTGCCTTGAGTCTGGATCATGACGTACAATCTTTTTGTTCAGAAATAATAAAAATGTGTTAATTATTTTCTTATTGAGAAACTTTTTTAGTTTTATTGTTCTTTATATCCCACTTATTAACATGTTATAATAATTACTTAATCATTTAAGTTCACGTCGTATGTTTTGATAATATTCGGTTCATAAGTATAAAATGACTTCAGAAGGTTGACTACGGTCAAAGAGGAAATTATTGCATAATATCTAGAATAATAATACTTAAATAAATATCATATATATACATAAATAATAAATTTAAAACCAATCGTGAAGTATGGTTATGAAAAAGTAACTATGTGACAATCATGAAGATGGTAGGTTATACATACGCATGAGTAACATTTCCTCTTTTCAACGATCATTATAGAAAGAAGGTAAGTATTAATATATATTTATATAATGGTAATAATATCATAAATATAATATTATTTCATTAAATACACTTATATATATATCATCCATGTTGTTTGGTCATGAAAAATGAATCACATCGCATTGTGGATGTGGTGGTCCATATGTATGAACGAACGACGTTATAATTTTTCAATGAATGGAAAGGTAAGAAAGTAAATGATATATTATTTTTTTCATAATGATAAATAGGTCATTAATATAATATATAAACATTAATTTTATCATTATAACCATCCCAGATAGATGATGATATAAAATGAATTACATCAGTCCCGAATGCAGTAGTCTGTCATGCACGCAAACTATGGATTACCTTCTTATTTTAAAGAGTTTTAAGATGGATATGAGTTATTAAATTTAAATAATAGATTCTAAATACATGGTATATGCAGTTTTTATTATCTCACAATCATATAAAAATATTTGAAGGGGTTTTGAGAATAAATAATACAAAAATGATTGGTTAACAATGATAACTCTTCTTTGGATGACCTATTAAGGTTTCCACCAAAAGCCTTTCTAGGTTAGTTTTATAACAAAAAAATCTAGTATGACGTGATGAGGGATGTAAGTAAGAAATTTTTTTAGGTATTTTTTGAACCAAACGGTTATTTATGTGTGTTGAAATGAGAAGAATATGTGCCCTTTTATAAGAGAGGGGAGGGGCGCTCCTAGAATTTATTAAAATAATAAATTAATATAAATTAATATTTTTGTCGAAATGGACCAAAATTAATATTATATAAATATAAGATAATTATGAGTCTAAATAATCTCATAGAATAAAATTTAGACAATTTTTTATCACACTTTTATCCTTTTTGTTTTGTTTTAACTCAATATTAACCTTTTTGAGAACTACCATAATATTAAAGTTTTCTACCCTTTAAGGGTTAATAATGTTACTATAAAATTGAAAACAACACGTAAATGGATCATGGATTATTTAATTGACCATATTAAATCAATTTGGCCAATATATTATTTTTATATATTTTAAATAAGTTAATGAAATATTATTTATTATAAAATATCATTGATGTCAATTTTTGAACTATTCATTTACTTTGATTTTAATAAATTAAAGACAAGAAAATGAATTCAAGTAAAATTTATAAACACATCTATAATATTTCATTTTTATCTATAAAATTTAGGGGCCACGTTAATTCTTTCAAATTATACTTTTTTTAATGTTTTTATTATCTTTTATTTGATTTTTCCGTTCATTGAATAATTATTGCATGAACGTTGTGTAAGGATTTAAGATAATTATTTCAACACTAAAAACTAAAAATAACTTACCATGAGGGATATAAATATTATATATTTCTAAAAAACATTTATAACCAAACATATCCTCCCTTTATACACATGATAAATTATATAGTTATTAAAAAGAAGAGTGTGACAGTTTTTACTTTTCCTTATATAAAATATTATAAAGATCATAATCACATAAAAATAGAAAAAAAAATCCCATATAACATAATATTTTATGATTATGGGAAAACTTGAATAATCAAATAAAATTAAGGCAATTTTTAAGTTACTTTCTAGTCCTTATCATATAATTTTTAACACTTAATTATGTTATTTAACCCTTATTCTGGTAGCAAAATTTACTATGGTTGCTATTCGTATTGACCAAAAATAAAATGAACCTATTTAAAAAATTTATACCCCATAATTACAAATATGGAATGGATTTTTCATGATTCAAAATAAATAATTTGTGGAATTTAATTTAAATTTAAACTGGAAAAATACATAGAAAAACTGTTTTTTATATTAATTCCCTTCTTAATATAAATTTCTTTTATACTAAATTAAATTATAAAAATTATTTCAAAATCATTGCCTAATTATTTTAAATAAAAATTAACTTATTAAATTTTAAAAATATAAAAATATAATTTTAGTTTATAAACTATTTAAAATAAAATATATTTTTTAATAAAATTAGTATTTTCCACTATTTACGGAAAAATAAAAAAAATTATAAAAATTTTAAAAAAATTACCAGTGTAATTTTGATACACAAATTTAAAAAATGATATTTATTTTATAAAATAAAATTTCTGAAAAATTCATAAATTAATTTTATCATTTTCTTACAAAAATAAATAAAACCATTTTTGAAGAAAACATATCTTTGAAGATTAAAATGGATTTACTAAAAAATTGAGTAATTTTTTTATAAAAATTAATCAATAAACTTGAATTTATTAAAACATGTATATATATATACATATATATATCAAAAATTATAAAATCTAATTCATGCCCTCCAATTTAACAACTAGGTTATAATAGTCATATTTGAATAATAATATTTTGTGATTCAATTACACTTAGTGTTGCGCATTTTCTACGCTATAAAACATAGAATTTCTTTTAAATTATTGGGATATTACATTATCCCACCCTTTAAGAAATTTTTTCCTCACAATTTATAACACAATATTGTTAATAAAATATTCAAATCCCATATCATAAAAGAGGTTTAATAATACTTCCTCTTGAAAATAGGGTAAGAGAAATATGAAGGTCATCTCAAATAACCCATAACTAGGTTTCCAAGTAGGATAATTTTTTTGGGAAGTGACAATATAGACATGGAAGAGAAAAGTAACACCCAAGTATTGAATTAGATTGATAGAAAACATGGTTAAGATAAAGTCAACAAACATAATATCATAAATTTGTAATGGGTGAAGAGACCATAAATTTTTCAGTAATGAAGGTAATAGGATAACATTTTTCTTTCAAGATCTGTTTCCTAGAGTTGAGAAATTACATTAGCATCAAGAATAAAACCATATGTAAATATACTTACATGATAATTATAATTTTAACCTTTAATAAATTTCCACCAAAATATCATTTCTTATTTAAACGATGAGTATTTAAAATGAATTTTTTGTGTTTTAAGCACTAAAATCAACTTTTATCGGATCATATACTTCTAAAAATGGATAAAATCTACACCTACTATCTTTAGACATTAAACAAATCCAAAATGGTCAGAACAAGTTATGATAATTTCCAAAAATAATAAACCTTCTTTTGGATAAATACAATATTAATCTCTAAAGCCTCAATGATAACACATACGGTTCAACTTAGATCATTTAATACATAAATAACCCTAAAATTCTTCAAAATATTATAGACTAAGGTTAAAACCTAAAAATATAAACTAATTGATCACATATTCTTGAAAAATAAATTTAAAATTTTTCTCCAATCAACATAATTTCATATACCTAAAAATATAAATTCTCTAAACATATAATCTTGACAATATTCTAATAGTTTCCATAAATAAATTAAATCACCAGAAAACCACATTAAAATCATATATTCTTCTAGAATATAATTAAATAAAATCAAATAAATATTTGTTTACCTTAATCAAATAAGCTTCCAAAAATAGTGAACATCTTTTGAAATAACATTAATCACATAATCATAAAATCACTTTTCAATCCCATGGTTATCTCAGGACTTTCCATAGGCTAGTGGTAGGAGTTGTTTCTTAATCACCCTTCGGTTGTGGGTTCAATACTCACGGACTTTTTGGATATTAAGGGTCATCACCCGACTTGTGGGTAGTCCTTTTTCTAATACTATATTTATATAATTCTTATAATGTTCCCAAAAATATTATCAAAATACATAAAAAATATCAATAATAATCAAATATCATATAAACCCTAAAGGTTATCAATACCTTTAAACTTATTTACACAAAATAAAAAGAGAATTATTCCTTAAATAAATTTTTATATGTTAAACTTAAGTGTTACATGTACCTCAAATATCTACCAATACTCAATAAATGTCTCCCAAAATACTCCCATCATATAAAACCATAAAATTGTTGTCAAATACTTTTTAACTTATGATCTACCATAAATATACTACTACATCATAACTCTTGAATACCTATATGTAGAAACCTTAATCATTCAACATTATTTATTAACTATTATTTTCCATATCATTCCTTAATAATTCCTTCTTATAAAAAAATATGAATCATGTCATAATATTAAAAAATTTCAAACATAAGTCAAGATATAATCCATACCTTTCATATTTCATTTTCAGTTCCTTAATCTTCAACAATAATGGAATTAGGCATTACTAAACATTTATATGTATGGTCTGGTTGATCACATTGTTGATCTTTCCCTCTAAAACAATTATTTTCACAATTCCTATACTCCCTATATTTAAAATATTTAATGGATTCATTTGGAAGAACTTTATTCCTCTTTATAGTGTTAACTGAATGCTTCCTTTTCTTTTGAAATATTTTTTATTTATTCCCTACTTTACCACATACAAAATATCTTTTGGTAATTTTAAAACATTTTCTTGGGAGCCTCTTCCCATATTAATGATACATAGTTCAATTAATATTTTTTACTTTTATGATATTTATTACTTGAACTTCAAATAATATTTACTTCTATCTTAATTTTTGAGTTGGTAAACTCACTTAGGTTCATGTTTTTAATCATATCTTATGATATCTATTTAAGAATAATCATAATAGTTTTCACTACATTTACTCATATAGGTTTTCATTCAAAAAACCACCACATTTTCCTTCACATTCATTGTTACTTTTATTCTTATAAGATCTAGTCATTTATTAAACCGAAAAGGTTTGTGTGATCATATATATAAAATCACAGGAAACCATATTATGAGGATGATAAATAGTAAGATATATTAAACCATGGTATCTCCAACACTTTCATATTTATCCAAAATAACCATAATTATCCCTAAAATACTATCTTTTGTGGTCATCGAAGACTTTTAACACATAATTCAAATAACATCCTAAACTATAAATTAATCTAATCACGTCTCTCATACCAACTATAAGGACATGTCCTTAGACATTATATATTATAGTGAATTTAAACTAAAATTAACTTTCTCAGATTCCAAAAGATCTTTCAGGTTAACTATTTTACATATTTAGGTCATAAATATTAATTAAAAATCCCAAATATATATAAAAAGTGGACACATCTAATCAATATCAATTTTTTCATTAATATAAAACTTTTAAAATGACACATGTTTTTCTTTTCATGAACAATATTCATGAATTTAAACTTAACTTATTTTTTCCCTTAACCATCCTTAAACCCCATGAAAAATAGTTTAAAACATGGTATGAGAATAAAAATAATAGTAAGAGATGAAAAATAAAGAAATTTTTAGTTCATGAATACATATAAAAAATTTCTGTTTTTAAAATAAACTTTGGGCTCAAAATAAATATTTTATTACCAAAGAAATTAGAGTATCTACCAAAATATTTTCATAAAAAAATTCATTAGAAATTTTAAAGGAAAAAATGAAATTCATAAGGTTTATTTGAAATCATGAAAAACTTATAATAACTATTTTTACAAAGTTTGATGTTTCACCCTTAAAAAATATCATATACTTTCCTTTAAACATAATATCAATATCTTGCCTTGAGATATCACAAGATTACCATAAAAACCCACAAAATAATAGAAAAAATATATAGTTTACTTAGGGAATCATTTTTTTATCATTATTAAAAATGGGATTACCTTCAAAGTTACAAATATAATAGTCATTAGGGTTACACATAAAATAACCATCATGGTTACAATTGGAATTACCATCACAGTATATTCCCATAATCTCTTAGGAGAAACATAAATCATTAACATTGTCTCTTTACCCAATTAATTATAGAGATATAATAGGTTTATCCACCCTTATTTTAAAATGTAACCACCCTTCCTCATAAATAATTTCTAAGAACCATAAAAACATTCAAAAAATATTTCATTATAAAAATGTTCTTTGCATCTATAAGAAAATAATTTTGGATATTGATATATCCATTCCATTTTAAACTGATTTTTAAAAATAATAATAACATAGGAAATGATTTTTCTATTTTAATAAAAGATTATATATATTAAATGAATCAAAAATTCATATAATGGTTATAGCGGTGGGAGACGTTTTTGTCATTGTATACGTTAAAAATTGAACATTCCTTTTGTCTTTTTGTAAATAATGTTAAATCATTCCATAAAAGATTACATTTTAAAAAATTGAAAAAAAGTAAAAATAAAAAAATAAATTCCCCTTTATAATTCACTTAAGTACATATAAATACATTCATAGAATAATTTTAAAAATATGGATATGGGAGAAAAATTGAGTTTTAAGCGAAAACTTAAAAGGGGATTTTTAAAAACAAAGTCTCTTATATTTAGTCTAAATCATCATGTCTGTTATTTATGTTCCTGAATAATTGAATATTATTAATTATTTACATGTTTTATAACCTTTTTCAAGCTTATTATTTCTTTTATCTCACTTATTACCATGTTATAACCATTACATAATCATTTAAGTTCACATCAAATGTTTTGACGATATTCGGTTCATAAGTCCAAAATGACTTTGGTGGTTTAACTATATTCAAAGAGGTAATTATTCCATAATATAAAGAATAATTATCATTTAAATACATAAATTATACTTTTAAAACCAAACATTAAATATGGTTATGAAAAATGAATGACATTACAATCATGGAGACGGTAGGTCATATGTATTCTTGAGTAATGTTTCCATTTTTCATCGATTATTATGAACAAAATATAATTATTATATATTTATATAATGATAATAATAACATAAATATCCTATAATTTCTTTAAATATTATTATAAATATCATCAATTTTATATGGTGAGGAAAAATGAATCACATCGATTCGTGGAGGTGGTAGTCCACACGTACGCATGAATGACGTTATAATTTTTCAGTGAATGGAAAGTTAAGAAATTATATTATATATTATCTTTTAAGAATGATAAATATGTCATAAATATAATATATAAACATTAATTCCATAACTATAACCAGTTCTGAAAGACGGTTATGGAAAATGAATTACATTAGTCTATGAGGTGGTAGTACGTCGCATACACAAATGATGGATTCCTTCACCATTTGATGGAGGTTAGAGATGGATAAAATTTATCAAATTAAAATAATAATATCAAATAATATGTGATATACCTTTTTTATTATCTCATCATGTTTGAACAATATCTGAAGGAGGTATAATGAGAAATAATACAAAAACGCTTGGTTAAGAATGATACCTCTTCTTCGAACAACCTCTTAAGGTTTACCACCAAAATCTTTCCTAGGTTGGATTTATGATAAAACCAAATCATATAGAATGTAATTAGGGATTTAATGAAGTTATTTTATTAGTTACTTTATGAATCAAATGGATATTTATGAGTGTTTAAATGATAAAAAGCATCCTTTTTATAAAAGAGGGGAGGGGGACTCCTAGAATTTCTTAAAATATTAAATTAATATAAATTAATTTTGATACCCAAATAGATCCATATTGATAGTATTTGAATTTAATATGGGTATGAGTTTAAATAATCTCATACAAGATAATTTTTTCAAGTTTGGATCACGTTTTTACCCTTAACTTTTTTTTTAACCTTTCGTTAACCCTTTTTATATTACCGTAATATAAAAGTTTTTTTACATTTAAGGGTTGATAATGTAACTATAAAATGAAAAACAACCCATAATTAGACCGTGTTTTATTTAATTAACCATATTCCATTATTTTTTTAGAATATAAGTTTTTGTCATTTTTAAATAATTTAATAAAATATTATTTGTTATAAAATTTCATTAATGTCAATTTTAGAATAATTCATTTACTTTAACTTAATAAATTCAATAAAAAAATAAATTAAAATAGAATACCTCAAAACTGTAATAATATGTCATTTTTATATATAAAATTCTAGTTTTGTATTAAGTAATTAAAATTATACTAGTTTTAATATTTTAAATATCATTTATTCTATTTTTCCAATAATTTAAGAATTACTATGTTAGCATTGTGTAAGCATTGAAGGCAATTATTTCTTCACTAAAATTTAAAAATAGACTACCATGATGAAAATTAATATTTTATATTTAAAAATAATATTTATAAACAAAAATATCCTCTAATTATCTCCATGTTAAAATTATTATATTTATTAAACAAAGTGTGTGGAATTTTTTACTTTTCTTTACATAAAGTATTATAAAGTTCATAATCACATCCAAATGGAAAAAAAGCCATATAACTGAATCTGGGATAAATTTGGATGAAATTTAATTATCTAATAAAATTAAGTCAAATTTTATGGTAATTTTATAGTTCTTATCATATTATTTTTAACCCTTAATTACCTGATTTACCCTTTACCATGGTAACAAAACTTACTATGGTTATTCATATTGACCAAAAAAAGGGACTTACATAAAAACTTTGTACCCTATAATTCCAAATATGGAATATATTTTTAAAATTTTAAAACTTATAACTGTAATGATTTAACTTAAAATTAAACTGGTAAAACATGATGAAAATGGTTTTCCAAAAAAATACCAATTTAAATATAAAATGTTTTTATTCTAAATTAAAGTATAAAAATCATTTAAAAACCATAATTCGATTATTTTAAATATAAATTAACTAATTAAATTTTAAAAAAAATACATAATAGTACTTTACTTTTTAAAAACCTTAAAATAAAGTATAGTTTTAAATAAAGTCATTATTTTTCATTATTCACTGAGAAATCAAACTTTTCAGAAAAATTTCAAAATTTCACCATAAGAAAATTTTTATTTTAATATTTCAAAAATGATATTTATTTTATAAAATAAAATTTCTAAAATTTTCATGAATTATTTATATCATTTTCTCAAAAAAATCAATAAAACTATTTTTTGAATAAAACATATCTTTGAATAATAAAATGGATTTACTAAAAATTGAGTACTTATTTTCTAAACACTAATCAATAAATTTTTATTGATTAGAACATATATATATATATATATCATAAATTATTTAATCCTATTCATAACTACCAATTTTAACAGTTATATCAATCATGGTTTGATTACGCTTGGTGTTGCGTATTTTGTGCACTATCAAACAAAGTCATTCTTTTAAAATATTGGGATATTACAAAGGGCTTACAAAAAACGGATTGGAAAACTTATCTACCAAAAACTTATAAACCTAAAATTGTTTTTCTTACACTGTTCACTCACTTACAAATTTATCCTAAGTAATCTCACATGTTGTTAGTAAAGATAATTTTGAGATATATCAAAATTATACTAGTATTTCTCCAATTATATCAAAATAGTTCTGATATTATGATTCAAGGATTTACATATGTTTATTGGGATAGATATTTCACTAATAGGAAGTCTAACTTAGGTGGATCATTCTTTCCTATTGAGATTTGTGTGTAAATGAATATAAATAAGTAATGTTTACTGGAATCAATCATAGATGAAGTCGAATAAATCACAACCATATGTACTAGTACTCATATGATTTTGATAAAGGCTCAAATAGAAAACATAAGAGTTAAGGTTGAGAATAACTTTGCACTAACTATGAAAATAAAAATTTTATAGATATTTCCAATAATCTGGTTCACTACTCGATCTCAAGTCACATTGATCTTAGATATCATCGCAAAGAAAAGGTGGAAGAAGGCAATGTGAAACATTAGTTTTTTGGCACAAAGCAATAAGTTGAAAATATTTTCACCAAATAATTACCAACGTAGAGGTTCTCTGAATTAAGGATGAAACTTTTTTTTCATACTTCCCCTCTCACTTAAAAATATGTGAATATTAAACCTCATAAAGCTTTGTATTGTGATTCCAATGGGGATAGAAAAGTGTCACAACTCTTTATTTTTCACTTTTCAAAGGGGAAGAAGATTCTAAAAAAATATTTTTTACTTATTGGTAATACTTTATTGTGGTTATATCAAAAAGGGGTAAGTTTTTTAGATGATATGAAGGAAATTATAAGGATCAATCATTTAAATCACTTGGCTAATAGTTTCTAGTCCCTGAGGGACGTAATTTTCTAAAAACACTACATTATCCTATGGTGTGGGGTTAATATACATCTCACTTAAGAAGGACTATGATTTAATGTTTTTTAGTGAGTTTACTAAAATTAATGATGAGTTTGAGTAAATTTATAATGAGTTAGAAAATGGTTCACAAAAAATAAAAAGGAGATACTAAATAACCATTTGGATTGGTGGAATTTTTAAAGTCTTGCAGATTATTATATTTGTCTTAAATCAAGTGATTAAAGTGTTTTTGATCTGATTATAAGTGATTTAGATATTTCTAAAATGGATTGAATTTATTTTGGTCTTAGTTTGAATTAATTTTGTAATCTAGATAGTGCGTAATAATTTTCATTGAGAAGAATAATACTTTTTGTTATGGTATACGAATTTCAAAGTAAGAATTTGATAGCCTATTATATGACTTTTCCTATGAACATATGACTTTTTAAGTCTATAATGTAATACATTATACCACATATGACTTTACAAAATGTATGATTTTTTTACATAATACATCAGAGACTCCAGTATATTAATTTCAAGGTAAGGAGTTTGACTATGTATGTATGTTTTAATTTGAAGTACCCCACATATGAATTTAATTCATATGAATTTAACCAAATCTTGAAATAATTTTCGTTTCATATGAATTTTTGTATAAGAATTTGTTATTACTATTACTTTTAAAGTCCAACACAATTTTTAGAATTAAATAATATTTATTTTTTGGAAGGAAATCAAACCATTTGATGTGAGAGTTATTATTAAAGTATAAAAACATCACATTTAAATTGTGATTCAAGTAGTATAAAAATTAATTAAACTTTATTATAAAAAGAAAAATATCAAACATGAAATCAATTGTATGAGAAGAACTTAAAATGAAACTGTGTTTATTTTCAAGAATAATGTATATAATGATTATGATGATTCTTTGCTGATCTTCATGGACATAATCACTTTCAAAAAAAATCATCATTCAATATTGGTTTATTTTTATATTCTATATAATATTGAAGTTAATTTTTTAAAATAAATTTATTTTTTCAAGGGAATGTTTTCTCTTTACTTAGAAATGTATAAATGAAAAATGATTTTTATTGTGAATTGTAGGGTTTAAATGAGTTTCCAAATTTTGAAGATACTTTTTTGGTAAAAAGATGAGTGGGAGGGTAGTTTTAGAACATTTTATAAGGTAAGAAGACTAATGTGATTAATTTGGTGAGAAATCCATGAAAAATCAAAGTTTCATGACCCCACCCACTGGGACCCACCAAGAAAGTGTAAATCCAAGTATAAAACACTAATCCCACCTTCAAAAGGCTAGAGGCTGGAAACTAACACCAATTAAGCATAACATGAAAACATGAGAGGCCTTATCCTAAAGTAAATGTACCCACTCACACATCTCCATACACCATAATAATGTAGAAAAAAACTGATACTAAAAATGTATGTGTAACATCTATCTCACATCAGAGTACAATAAAGGAAATAATAAATACAAAATAAATAAATAAAATCCCACCAAAACCATAAATGTTTCCAACCTACTAAAAAATAGGACTACTATTAAGATGAAAACTTCTAGAACCATCGACAACCCATATAGCACAACTAAGCTCCACCTATCCCTAGTCCTCCTAGGACTCTATCAAAAAGACTATCCTAGGCATAAGACACGACATGTGCAGGAAGATCCCATGAATATGTGAATATAAAAATACCCATTGGGAGACCATGAAATCATCAAACACAAATAATAAAAGATGGGTTAATCTCTAAATCACAAATCTAAAGGAATAAATAAGATAACCCATATATGCTCAAACTTAGACACTAAGTCTTAAGGAGAGGTCATTTTCTCATTGGAATCCTAAAATTATACTAGAGTCTCAATGGAAACATCATGTTGAGAGAGATTTCTCACAGGGTCTCACGTTATTGATCACACTCATCTAAGAGGACATACTCATTAGTCCTTTCTGTGAATAAGCGCCAAGTAAACTGAGAGGGTTCATCTGAGATACTCACTCGATCATACTTCAACTTACCAAGAGATAATAGATGTTGAAACATAGATAGTGTGTCACACCTATGGCCAATGGGGAACACCTGACCCTAGATAGATTAACCCTCTAGGTAGGGGATCAAATGTCCTAGTATGTAGGTTGCATGATACAAGACACTACTTGGGGAGAAGGATGAGAATCAGGATCCAACACCTGGGGCTCACAGAGGGATACCTTCTCTAGTCCACTAAGTGGATATTACGTCAAATGTTCCAGACTAGATACTAAAAAACCATCATGTGGGTGGAAAAAGAAAATTTACTCTGGAAAAATAGAAGGAGGGAACACACCTACACTAATATTCTTTTAGGGAACTCACCCAAGCTTATACCATTGTTGTTCTCAGAAAAACAAGGGCTCTAAATTTCCCTTGAAGAAGTACATGGAATGTCCCATGGGGTAAATAGTGTGTCTCACTATTTCTCACACAACCCATGTCATGTCATCTCATATGGAACACCTTTCTCAAGATTCACATAATGTTGTTACAACACAATCATGTATAGGTCGGGCCATCACATAGTGTGTGCCATATTCTCAACCTCATGTACCTTCCAAAGTAAATGGGTTGTACTATAAAACTCACAAAAAATGTAACGAAAAATCTAGGACATGAAATATTCCATCTAGCCAAGAACGTGTACTTTTTGAAGTTCATGGGGTGTTCCCTTCCCACATATATTATGAGTATAATTGTCTTATTTTTCATGTACTCCCTATACATGGTGATCTGGATGGATAAAGGTCACATAGCATGTGGGATTCCCATATAGCATACGATATTCAATTCAAATCATAAACCCTATCGACTACATATAGGTGACTATATGACATGTGTTATTTCAAATAACTCTCCATGTACATCAAAATTTCACTGAAATTTATGATTATTCAAACATATTCTTCTATACATACACCATTTCCTTTAGTTCTACCATGAATCACTCCACAACACCTTGATCTAGATTTAACACACCCTAAATATCATCAGTGGCCAGATTTCAACCACCCATTGAATTGAAATCGCCTATCATTGTCATTCTGAAACACCCTTATGGCCTGAATTATGAAAATATCCATCTATTATACCTTTTCCGGATCACCAAAATTTTCTAGGTCTGAATTTTGACTGCTCATAGATCAACAATACCCATCATCATACCATAGGATAGATTATCTCAGTCTATCTAATAGATCCACCTTCACTTGAACCATCATCATATTCCCTTCATCATCTTGATTCCTATATCATAACTCTAAACCCAAAAATAAACTAGTAACCATGAACCACTATTATAAAGAATGAATTTATAATGATCATTCCACCCAAGTGTCATTAAATCATTAACCAATTGAAATTTCATGAAAAACATTGAAGAATGGTAGGAGAAAGAAACATGACACAAATTAAGTTATGATCAATGATCACGTTCATTTGTCCATCATCATCAGAATCCAAAGAACGGCATGGATTATCAAATCAAAAAAAATCAAGAGAGGATAAATCTCAAATCCCTAGATTTAGGAACAGAAATGAAACCTTATACAAATAAATGAATAATGATTCATGAATTAATTTTGAAATAATTAATTCGCATTCAACTCAATCTATAAATGATGATTAAAACATAAAATCAAAATCACTACCTCAGATTAGATCAATTCTTGATGAAGAATGTTTTCACATCATTATCATTGGTGAGATCCAAGAACCCCATCTATGATGATGAGCATTGAGATACTTTGATCTTCTATCTATGGCCCTGTGATCATCTACCAAATACCTCACCACTTAAGTTATCTCTATACTCTCAATCCTCTAGGGTTATGTGTATAATCTTGTGGAATTCACCATAGATGGGATTAAATAGAGAATATACTAGGGTTTGGAAAATAAATGACAATTAAATTAATTAATAAATTCATTTAATCCTCCCATGACATTACTCTATCAAAACATCCAACACTGACATGACTTATGCCACACCTACGGTAAAAACCATGCCTGGGATTTAAATGTGGTCTTAGTTTTCCCATATGAGACATTTTTTGGGAGATATTCCATTATTTATGAAACAATTCATGTACTCGATATATTATATTTAAAAAAATGATATATTAATACTGAGGATCTAAGGGCCCTATAATCCCACATTGACTCCACACATTACTCTGAAAATATTATTTAAAATATTCCAAAGTGTCAATTATAAATTTTAGAGACATTACATTCACCCCACCTTCAAGTTGTTTCCTCCCAAAAATAAAAAACCTACTCCCATGGGTGAGGGTACTGAGCTCACATCTAGATTTCTTACTCTCATGATCTCTCTTGGAGGATCCTATGCTGCCAACAAACATGTACCTAAGAAAAAAACTTTCCTAGAAAGGTTCTTTTCCTATTGGCTAAAAAATTTCAATGGACACCTCAAAAATATAACTCTACCCTCAAATTCCATCTTACCCAGGTCAAAAATGTGCAACGTTCATGAACATATCTCCTTATCTATGACACATGGAATATATAATGTGACTAGTCTAACTATAGTGGTAGATAAAAGTGGTATTCCACCTCGCTATCCCTATAAAATAATAGGAAAAGTGCCTATGAACCTCAGAGATGGTCTACCACCTTAGTCAATCATTTGTAACCTCATTGAGTTGAGATCCTTGAGAACACATGGTCTCCCCCATCAATTCCCAAAGGCCTCCATTGTTGGTATGCATATGACTCATGAAATCTCTAGGTAGTTCACATACACCAATAGATGAATTGTACCTCCACTTCCATCACTTACACCAACTATGGGTCCATGAGTGATGACTCCCCTAGATTAGTCCAGTACATTGGTTACTTTTAGGGTATCCCATACAAGTACTCAAACGGTTTCATACCAATGATGAGATAGTAACTATTTTTATATGAAAATTCCACCAATGGAAGGTGTTCCTCTCTAACTATTACAATATTAGTATACAAGCCTAAAGCATGTTATTCAAAATCTAAATGGTCCACTTCTACAGGCCATTTATCTAGGATTATAAATTTCATACTCAACTAAAATTGAGTCCCAAAGCCTACCTTAACCCTATTTTTAATTATGATGTTAGGTGAGAATCATAGTCTAAAATAATCATTAAGATAAATCCATGAATATGGACCACATACCACATGCATAATAATCTTAAACTCTTCACTAAGATTTTCTCTTTGGTGGTTATGAAGTGTGAAAAGTTGGTGAGTCAGACTACAATCACTCTTATGCTATTGTGACCTCTTTTTAATCATGGAATCCCATCATAAAGCCCAAGGAGGCACTGTCCCACTTTAAATATCATCCCAGAAAATTGGATTTCTCATATTGGTAGTTGAGGCATTAAGAGATAAAATCAGCAACACACTAATACATCCTTGGAAACCCAGACCGATACTAAAGGATCTTGGTGCATTTTTTCCTCTCTCAGATGTATGAATAATGAAAAATCATGAATCCTCCTCATAAATTCTTATTATGTTGTGAATGGTTTCATTTTCGATCCTTTATTGAGAATGACATGATCCCCACCTTAAGAGAATCCTTCAATATAAAATATAGTGGATATTTAGTCACATGATATCTGTCTTAAAATGGTGTATATATCTCTCCAAGGTGAAAAATACTACTAAAAAGTCTTGATTTGTGTATTTTTTCCATGGGGTATCAGTTGTTATGACCCATATAAAAATAATGCTTACCTTTACACCATAAAACATTCAATACTAGATCTAGAGGAATTTTATAACAACACATAATCAATGACCACTTTTGGTGGTCTCAATATGGGGGCATTCATAAACTACTTTTCCAGCACTAGGAAACATTACTGGAACTTTTATAACTGTAATAAAGGTTTCCCATTTTAGGTAAAATCTATCAGAGGTACCCTGATCCATGAGTATTTTTGGACAATTTGTAATGGAATCCTACCAACCCAAAGAAGCTATGCACCTTAGTAACACTATTTGGTGGATTCCAAGATAAAACTTCCTCTAACTTTACTAGGTCCACTATTCATCCCATATCTGAGAAGATATATCTGAAGAAGTTGACCTTATAAATATAGAGTGGACACTTTGAGATATTGTTATAAATTTGGTACTCTCAGAGTATGTCTATATCCATACATAAGTCTCATGCATGCTCCAAATCTTATACCAAGTACACAAGGATTTCATTGAAGAATACTACCATGAAATGGTCCAATCATGGTTGAAATATCTAGATATTAAATCTCATAAAAAATTTTGGGAATCCAATACACTAAAGGTACCACCAAGAACTCAAGGTAATTATAGTGTCTATGGAAAGACACCTTCATTATATCTTCGTATTAAATCTAAATCTAGTGATAACCCATTCTATTGTTATACTCCAAGAAACACACCACCCCTAACCCTTAGGTGAAGAAATCATAAATTCTCAAGGGTGGATACTTCTTAATAGTCACCTAGTCTAGTAAACCATAATCCGTGCATAACCTCAAGCTCAGATACACCTTATTGGTGAAAAACACTATGGATTCTTAGGGTAACAGACTGGGTCTGATGATTCCCTTTCTCTATAGATCCTCCAACTGCACCTTCAACTCTCATAGCTCTATAGGTTCATCGAAAACACTAGTTCAGATATCAATCCATCTCTATATTCAGGTCTATGAAAAAGTAGATCTTTATATGGAGTGTAAATTCTGGAATATCCTCTTTAAAGACTCCTTCATATACCTCTAAAACCTTAGGAAACTAGAATCTCATGAAATCTAATACTTCAAGGGTCATACTAGCTAACTAATAGGGAAATGGTCATATCCTCATGCATAGAAGCATTCCCTACTTTTCCTAATATCCATCCTCACTGAAGAAAGAAAATCTCATCCCACCAACTCAGATATATTTTAACCCTCACTAGTAATAGTTAATTAGGAATGGACAGTAAGTAACTAGCCCATACCAAGGGAAGCATTGTATGGTTTCATCACCATAGTGAAAATATCCAATGTGAATCTCTCTCTCCACCTAGAGTCAGGTCGGACTATATTTATATTTTTGTAATCACTAAACCTTCTCTACAGGATCCTTCAAATGAAAGGTTTGAGCTTAAATGCTTCACTATCATCACTAGGTCTCTAATAGGGGATGTTATTAGGGAAAAGTGGCTTCTGAATATTTACTAAAACTATATATTGAGGAGATAAGACATGGGTTTTACCTTAAAACACTCCTAGAGCCTCTAGTTCATGATCCTCTACAATCTAAATCTATCCTACCCACTACCCCCATTTCTCCACAACTAGGGCTCACTCTAACACCTTAGCACATCAAATAGTCTCAACCATACAAATCAAAGGGACTCATCCTCTGTACCTCGACATTATCCTCTTTGAGAAGAACTGACTCTCCTTCAAAGCTTTAAATCGTGTCATAAGAGAATGTGTATTATTGGGGGCAGTGTCCCTCTTCTTTTAATGTCTAAATCCACACTAAGAATCACTATAATAGGGCTCCACCAAGGCCTTGAATCACCTTGGATAAGTCTCATCATTGGGACCACCATCAAGAGAGGTCTTAACTAGGTGGACAACTCACACCATAGACTCAAGAAAGTCCTCTACATCCTGAGTGGGGGCCTGACTTATAATAAATTCAAGGTATTATTTATCTCTAAGACTCGCATATAACACTCAACATATGTGTTTCATCTTCCATTAATATCAAAACCAATCACTACTTATCCTGACAAGGTGCATCCACCTAAACTTTCAGAGGTGAGTCAATAAGAAACTAAATGGATAAAGACACCATGAACTAACCACCCAGATATTGACTCCTACACAAGTCCCTAAAATGAAGTTTCATCTCCAAGAAGATCATAATCATGATTATGCTATGGAATCCAAGTTATCCAGTATTGTGGAAGCATCTAACAATATTTGAGACACACCACGTTCAAAATAGAATATATATGGATCTATCTCAAGAATATCATGGAAAAAATTCATTCTTATATGATGAATGTAGCACTTTTTTCCTTATTACCAATACTTATATTTACTAAGTTAACAAGAAGGTTATTCGATTCATAGAGGATAGATATGTTAGCCACCACACCACTGTTAGGTTTCATGGCTCGAAAGATGAACTCAATAAACATTAACATTGTTTCCCTAGTTCCCAAAACAAACCTCACAACTAGACTATATCCAAACTAAAACCTGTAGATGAACCCCTTTTAATATAATTATATCATTACATGGCCCACTGGGGGCCATCTGGATAGTAGAAAGCCAATTTTGACACTCCAAACCCACCTCTAATAATATAGGGGTTAGCAATTGGCACCAAGTAGGCATAACACACACATGGGAGGCCTTATCCTTGGGTAACTATATCCATTCATGAATCTCCATGCACAAAAATAATATGGGAAAGATGAAAATTGGATATTATATATGCTTGAATAGAATCTATCCCACATTCGAGTATAACAAAGTAAATAAAAAATACAAAAGGTCCAAGTACAAGCCCATAAAAACTATAAAATATTCAAACATACTAAAAAATAATGATATTATCAAGAAGAAAAATCCTAGAACCATCCTTGATCTATCAAGGAAAAATAAGCTCCACATTTTCCTAGTCCTCCTAGGAAAATGTTGAATGGCCTTTCATCTATATAAAACATGACATGTGAAGAAAGAGCCCATGTAGTGGTGAGTTTAAACATACCTAGTAGGATATCTTGAAATCACCAAACACAAAGAATAAAATAGGGACTTATCTCTAAATCATAAATCCAAAGGAATAAACAAGATAACCCAAATATTATCAAAGGTAAATACCAAGTCTCAAGGTGAGGTCATGTCCTCACTACTGTCATAGGATCCTAATAAAATCTTAAAGGTAATATCCTTCTAATAGAACTCACTCATCAGGTCTCTCTATACTAATGGAAGTCATCCAAGAAGTAATACTCATATTTTCATGTTGTGAAAAAGTACTAATTAAACTAAGAGGTCTTATCGGAGATACTCACATGATCAGAATATAACTTACAGGAAGACAAAAGATGTTGATACATTGATAGAAGATCATGCATAGGTCTAATAGGAGACACCTAACCCTAATTGGATTAACCCACTAGGTAGTGGATAAAACATCCAAGTACTTAGTTTACTTGATACCTAACCCTACCTAGATAGAAGGATGGGAAGGAGGATACAAACCTTAGTCCTCATGGATGGATACCTGTTATAGCATACTGAGGGTATCTTATGTTCAATAATCAAGACTAGATACCACACAAAACCCTTATAGAGGTAGACTGAGAAAACTCACTCTAGAGTAATAGAAGGAGGGAATGCACCCACACTAATATGGTTTGAGTTTACTTTAAACTAAAGTAGGTATAAGAAAAAAAGGCTCTAAATTTCCCTTTAAGAAGTGAATGATGTGTCTCATGGGGTACATGGTGTATCTTACTGAGTATAGAAATACTCATGTCCTATCATCTCACCTAATATGTCTTCATCAAGATACATGGCCAGTTGTTATAACACAAGGTTTGTAGAGGTTGGTCTGTCACTTAGTGTGTTCCATATTATCAAGACATTGTACCTTTTGAAGTACATGGGGTGTAATTTACAACTCATATGGTGTGTAGAGTCTAGTCCAGCACTCAGGTTGTGTTATCTTCCCAAGTCCACATACCTTCCAAAGTACATAGGGTGTGCCCATCACACATAGAGTGTGGGGCCATATAGATTCCTAGTCATGTAATCCCTATACTTTCAAATCTAGCAGGCTAAGGGTTTTGTGGAATATGGGATGACCACATGGTATGGGATATCTAACTCAATGTGTAAACCCTAGAAAGTGTATAGAGGGGACTATACAACGTGTGTTCTTACGAAATAAATTTTGTGTACATCATAGTTTCACAAAAGTTATATACTATTCACACATCTTCACCCAATACACATATGTGGCCTTCAATCCCATTGTGGATCACGCTATCACACTTGGATTTCAGTTGACAGCACCCACAATGATGTCATTGGTTTGATTTTGACAACCATTTGATCATAAAATTCCCATTGTTTCCATTTTGAAGCACTTTTATGGCATGGGTTGTAAAAACTTTCATCTCCCATACCTTCACTAGATCTCCACTATTAGTAGTGGAAAATTATAACCACCCATAGCTCGGTAATACTCATTTTCACACCACTAGAGTGATACACTCTATTTGAATCATAGATCCTCCATCACCCAAACCATTTTTGGATTCCCATAATCACTTACATGCCTCTTTTAAATCTCCAAAACCTAAAACTGAACCTATTACCATGATTTTTTGTGCCAAAGAATGAATGCACAATGATCAGCCCTCCAGAGTATCATCTAAATATTATCCAAAAAAATTATTGTTGATAAATGTAAAATAATGGAGGGATAAAGGTATATAACACAAAGTGATTTATGATTGGTGGCCATGTTAATTTGGACACTATCCTAAAAATACAAAGAATTGGGTGGATTGTGGAATCAAAAAAATAAATAGAGAATAAATCTCAAATTTCTATATTTAAGATGAAAAAAAATGTTGTAAAACCCAATAAATAAATATAAATTAATTAATTTTGAAGTAATTGATTTTAGTTCATCTCATTCCAAAAATTTAGATGAAATCAAAAACTAAAGATCCCTATCTCAAGTTAGATCAATTACTATTGAAGAACATTTCTGCATCATTTTTATTAGTTAGATATAAGAACCCCATCAGTGATGATGAGACTCATGGTAATATAATAATCAATCCACAACCTTGTGATCATATTCCAACTCACTCACCACCAGAGTTCTATCCATCCTCTCAATCCTCTAGGGTTATGTGGATGTCCCTGTGTAATTTTCCGTAGAGGTTGTGAAATATAGTATCCATTAGGGTTTTTTAAATAAATGAAAATTAAATTAATTTATGTAATATTACCATGATAGGAACTACTAAAATTTTCAATGATGGCATGGATTATTTCATGCCTTGGGTGAAACCCATTTTTTATATTCAATGGTGATCTCAATTTTCCCATCTAAGACACTATTCGGGAACTATTCAATTATTTCTAAAAAATTGTGCATGGATGATATATTATATTTAATATTTCCAAAATTCCATGCCAAAAAATCATGTTACTTTGAAAATAAAATTTTAAATATTCCAAAGTGTCAAATAGAAATTTCGAATTCATTTATCCTAGTGAATCAAAATTGGAAATTTTATGATTTTTCTTTGTGTTAGTGTTTTATAAAGACTTCTTAGTATTCCATTTTTTTATTATTAAAATGAAAAGTTCAATTTAATGATCTTATATGGAGAGAAATATAAATATAAAGGTTGTTGAAAATTTTAGAGAGATAAAATAATATAATATAAATATCATTATTCTATAAATAAGGTAAAGAGCATGATACTAAGTACAAGATAATAAAAATAAGAATTTCATGAAGATAGGGTTGTGTGATTTGTTTAAAAATTTACATTCAAAAAATTTTAGAGTTGAGAATAATAAGGTGAATTTTAATAACTCATATCTAAGGTATTTTTTATCTAAAAATCTATTTTAACTAAGATTATAGTGGTGAGTTAGAGAAAAAAAGAAGAATCATTTCCATAATGGGTTCTGTGTGCAGGGAGTTGAGAAAACTAAGAACTTGTGTGTTTATTCACCAGGTAGACTATGAAGTTTCTATTCTTAATGTTAGTGGGTTATATTATTTTAATAATATTATACTGAATCATGGAGTAATAAAATGTATCAATTTCTAAAGAAACCATCATATGAAATAAAGTCTTTCTCATCTGGTGTTGTTTGTGTTTACTTGAAACCGGAGGGAGTTGGTATAAAAATTATAATTGGTGGGATGTTTTGAATTGTATGTTAGGGATGATACCTTCCTACTCACTATATGTTGATGATAAATTTTTTTGATTCAATTCCCTAGAAAAAACTCCTATCTACATTATGGTTACCTATACTTATTGTTTTGAATATTAATAAAGTTTTTATCATATCATGATTGGTCATCTATTTGACTTAGTGTGTGATAATGTCCTAAGGGTACTTGTTACAATAAAAGATCAGAGAAGTTCTCTTCTAGGAAAAGAAGCTAAAAGTTCAACAAAAATATTCTGAAATATAAGTTCTATACCCAGATTGTATCATTTGATGAGTGTAGAGTCCCATGTTTTGGGGACTAGAAGAAATTTTTAGAAGGATATTGAATTTTGGTGTTGGTGTATAGACCATTTTATTTAGGTTTAAATTAATTTTTTGGACCTAATAATTATTTATAAGGGATTCAATGAGGTTTATATGGTGTCTGGGGCTCGTTCAAAGCTTGGATCCGCAAACCTTGAAGAGGAATACTGGGTCACATGGTGAGGAGAAACCATCAAATCATCCTACACAGTTTCCCTATACCATGCAGAATGAGGCAGTGGGGTACTGGGGTCCACACAGTTATTTTATAACCATTAAACCCCCAGAATATAGTTGTGTGGTGTTGTAAGCCTCTTGGATAGAGTCAATTCACACGATTGGTGCACGGTTTGTCCAACCATGCGGAAAAACCATGTACCCTGGTCTTTATGGGTAAAATTACCATTTTACACTTAATGAGTCTAAATCTAACCTCCCTCTCTTTTCTAATAGGTTTTTCCCCATCGCTCTTATTTGAAGATTCTCCCAAGCCTATCCTAGGCTTTGATCAATCTCCTACATCCATTTTCAGAATCAAACATCATATGTTCCTATGGATTCCTCTCGGTAATCTCTTTGTTCCTCTAACTCCTTTCTTAGTTTCACTTCATTATTGATACTCTGTATTCATGCGATCTAATTTTCCCTATTTTCAAGGTGTTCATCCATTTATTTTATATCCCTTTATCTAAACCAAATCAAGCCTCAATTTTTAATGTGTGAGTCTTCCATGGTATAAGGTAGGTGGTCTATAGATTTTCCCTCAAGTTTCATCATTCTAATAAAATATCCCCATGTAAAGAATTCCAGACTTACCTATTGTCACTACTAATTTATAATTTAGTTTAAATAAATATTTCTTAGACCACCCAATGTTGTGTTTAAACCCTCCTTGGTATGGTTGGATGTTACGACCTCAACCTGAACCACCCCTTTAGTGTGGGTTCGTTAAGTAGAATGAGTTGAATGTTGTATTCCATATGTGTGAGCCACCCATTTGGGGGTGCTATTTATATATATTTATGCTTTTATTGAGTTGATTCATTGCCTTCCCTAATCCACCATTATATCAGATTGATTTAAGGCTTATGATGAAATTGGATTGTTTAAATTAAATGTAATTAATTTTTTGATAACAATGTCATGTTTTCTAATAAAACCCCTCTATTGAGGTGAGCTATCATCTAATCCAAAAATGTTATGGTCTTAGTTTTTTACTTGGGTTGGTGACATGCTTAGTACATGGGTCTTATTTTTTTAATTTAAATTTTTAATGGGATTGGACCCCTCCCTTAGTATGCATGACTTGTAATGTGTCTTTCCTATATATGTAGCGTACTAATCTACACCTTGTTTATGATAAGGAATAGTTATAGACTTGGACTCTTTAGGGATTTAAATTTTAAGGAATTATGTATTTTTAACGCCATGAGTGATAATCGGAATCCTTTTATGGAATTTACAAGGATGGGCTCATGAGTTCATGAGGCTTCCACTACCACAAAACAGGGCAAGGGAAGCACTTTACTTTATCAGTTCTAAACAAAAAGCGCTGATAAAGGGGTGTGCCTTTATCATCACTAACTAAAATCGTCGATAAAGGTGTACCCTTTATCATCACTTTTTTTAGCATTGATAAAGGTTACATTTATCAGCACAATTATTTGCGCTGATAAATGTTTTTATTATTAATTTATATAAAATTATTATATTTATATTCAAAAATATTTTTTATTTATATACATTAAATATAAAAATTGTTTATATTTAATATATATTTTTTAATATTTCAAATATATATATAGAATTTTTTAATTGAAAAAATTATTTCTAATATTATAATTATATATATATATATAATTAAATAATTATAAGATAATAATAAATAAAATTAAATAATAAATATATTTATTAGATTTTTTTATTTATTATAGATTTATTAGATTAATTCATTGTATTTATTGTATTTGTTATATTTATTATATTTATTATATTTATAAATATATAATAATTATATATATTTATTTATTTATTTATTTATAATTAAAATTATTGAATATATGTGTGTTTTCCAATGAATTTGGTCAACTAATATATATATGTATAATTATAATTTTTTTAATATATATTAACAATTATATACCAATATTTATAAATATATACTATTTATAGTTATAGTTATTAATGAATAAATATATATTTATCCAATATATTATTTTAAATAAATATATAAGAATATAAATAAATTATTAAAATTATTCCTTTATAAAATAAGTATTTATCAGCGCTATACTTTTAGCACTGATAAATAGGTATTTTATCAACGCTTTTTTAGCACTGATAATGGTCTATCTTTAACAGTGCTGAAAAAGAATTGATAAAACACCTATTTATCAGTGCTAAAATTATATCATTGATAAATTTATGTTTTATCAGCGCTTTTATTTTAGAATTGATAAAACATACCTTTATCAGCACTTTTAACTTTCACTGATAAAGGTTCCAATGGTTTTTATAAAAGAACTCTAATAGGCCCCTCCTACCTCACACCTGTTCAAGACTTTGCGGAATTTGAACCCTGTGCTTGCGACCCCTCCTCTGCAGTGACCCCTCCTCCTCCTCCTCGTCATCCTCTGCCGCCGCTGCTGCCTTTTCCTCCACTTTTTTCGCGACCATCTGCCTCTTTTGTCACTGTCGATGCCTCCGCCGCCGCTACCTTCATCATGATCATTCCTCCATCATAATCCCTCCCCCGCCGTGATCCCTCCTACTTCTTAAACCTTATAGATATGAATTTTTAGTTCATTCTGATATATATAATTTTTTCATCACTGCTGGCACTCGGTTTTGTGTAAAATATGGGAAACCTAGGTAAAACAATTTGGAACCATTGGTGCGTATGGGTCATGGCTCAATTCTTGTGTATTTTTACAGAAACCATGAAATAATAATATGATTTCACAGTATAATTTAATACTTAATTGGACAACAATGGTCGATAGTATGGAATTCGACTAATGCATAGTCATTCAGTCCACTAATGAGCATCTTAAAAGCTTGATGGGAACCAATATCTTGGATTTTCAATTTTCTAATTAGTTTCTATTATATGTGGTTGGGGGTGTCCAAGAGGGAGTGGGATTCCAGGAGTGGAGGGTGGGCATGTCCAGGAGGGGAGGGAGGTGTCCAAGAGGGAGGGGTGTCCAGGAGGGAGGGTTTCCAGGTGGGAGGGGGTGTCTAAAAGGGAGGGGTGTCCATGAGTGGGGGTGTCTAGGAGGGGAGGGAGGGGTGTGTCCAGAAGTGTGGGGGATTCTAAGAGGGAGGGGGTGTCTAGGAGTGAGGGTGGGTGGGGGTGTCTATGAAGGAGGGGGTGTCCAAGAGGGAGGGTGTGTCCAGGAATGGGGGGTGTCCAAAAGTGGGGTGTCGAGGAAGGGAGGGGGGTTGTCCAGGGGGTGGGAAGGGGGTTTTCCAGGGGGGCTGTGTTGGGGGTTGTCCAAGGAAAGGGAGGGGGGTGCAGGGGGAATGGGGGTGGGGGGCTATCCCGGGAAAGGGAGGGGCTGCAGGGGGAGGGAGGGAGTTGTCCAGGGGGAGGGAGGGGGATGCAGGTGGAGTGGTGGTGGCTGTCCAGGGGGAGGGAGGGACTGTCTAGGGGGTCTATCTTAGGGAGGGGAGGTAGGGGGTTTGGATAATCACACTAAAGAACTAGTAGGGAGGGGGTGTCCAGGATGGAGGGGTATCCAGGTGGGAGGGTGGGTGGGGGTGTCCAAGAAAGAGGGGTTGTCCAGGAGGTAGGGGTATCCAGAAGTGGGGGGTGTCCAGGAGGGGGGTGTCCAGGGGGGTGTCCAAGAGTTGGGGGGTGTCGAAGATGGGAGGGGATGTCTAGGGGGTTTTGTAGGGTGGGGGTTTTCTAGGGGGAGGGAGGGGGAGGGGTTGTCTAGGGAAAGGGAAGGGGGATGCAGGGGGAGTGGGGGGGGGTTGTCTAGGGAAAGGGAGGGGGTTTCCCAGGAGGAGGGAGGGGGCTCCAGGTGGAGTGTTGGGGGGATGTCCAAGGGTGGTGAGGGGTATGTCTGGGGGGGATTTCCTAGGAAGGTAAGGGAGGGGGTCTAGCTAATCACACTAAAGAACTAGAAGATCAAGAGATAATTGAACTAGTATTATCATGGCATATCTAATTATGTAGGTTCTCATCAGTACCTCTATAAAACTAATAAATAAATTCCATTCATACCTTCCACAGGACCTTAGATATTGTATGGGGTCCTTAGAGAGAGATAAGTGGTCAGGGTCCAAGACGGGTTGGACCTGATGACTGATGCGAACGCGCTAGCACTCATTCCATTTGAACTAGCATGGGATAGTACACTCTTAGAGGCTCCTGATATATGTAACTGTTAAGTTTATAGCCTATCTAGGATGGTGGTATCACTATGAAAATGTTATAATTTATTCTAAAATTGAATACTCATATGAAATTGAATACACCATCATGTATGTGTCATATTGTATAACCTCTATTTACACTTTTAGCACTTCAAGGTGAAGAACAGTTAGTATTGATAGAAGGGACTTTATATGTGACTCGAGATCATTTTTTATAGGAATATTTCATTATCACCAATCAATTAAACATTGAGGTGATGGAAGTGGCTAATAATGTGGTTGATAGAGGTATGTTCTCAATTATTATCATGAATGCTAATTTTCTGATGGCATTTTTTTTCTATTGACTAATAATATTTATATGCTTTATTAGATTAACTCCATATTAGAGCTCAGAAGTCCCAGACCATTCCACTTTTTATCTCTCCCCACTATAATAACTAGGTCACAAGTCTTTCCTTTTTCAAGAACATAAAGGGATGTGAGTATGAGTCCCTCACTTAGAAACATGGTCGTGGAGTATATTCTTATTTCTGGACTAGTTCTGAGTTGAGTTTCGGAACATGCCGCATTTCATCAGTAGTTTTAGTCACAAGTGTGGGGGATATTTGGAATGTAATCATGGAGGGAACCTTCAAAGAGCTAAAATACTAGTTTGGACACCTCTGGTACATGTTCACAACCCTTTGTTATAGTGATTTATATTATGAATAACTTTATGCTAGTGTGAAGGAGGTTGTCACCGTGAGGGAGAAAAGAGTTTCATTGAGCTAATTGTATCGATGGTGGAGGCGAAAAATTCAGACATTCAACATCAAAATGAGGACTTGAATGAATTATACATATGTACAATAGAATTAGAAGATCATAAAAATTTATTCATTGATGGGAGTTATGAGATAGAAAACTTCTAACATGAATTGTATCACCTATAATAAATACTCAATTTTGTAGAGAAAATAGTGATAGAGCAGCATAATCTTATCAATGTAGCAGAAAAGTCCAGATTTGATGTTGTTAGTAGGGAAGAGGCACTAAAACAGGGTGTAGATGTGGAAATTAAATCAGTTTCTCATTTATGTTAATCCATAGCCTACTCTAGAGAATTGTCTAGAAGAGATTGAGGGGTATTCTGAGCGCATACTATTTTGAGTGTTCTAACTTTATATTACCCCCCCCCCATATTTGGGGAGTTATGGGAGAGACTCTATACATTGGAGATTCCTCCCTTTTTTATTGTCAATAAATGAAACCTTTTGGATTCCATATTGTTGTTGACATTTCTTACTCTTCTTTTCTCATCCATGTAATCTTAACAAAACAATATTTATAAGTCAATGAATCATTTTGAGCCTCTTCTAAAATATTAATTCAATCCAAGGAAATATGGACATGTAAAGGTTGTAACAAGTAACAATTGACATTTTATTAGTGTATTATTTATTATTAATGTTTAATTTATTTCATTATTGTATTAATAACATAATATTTGTTTTCTTATATACATGGAATTTTTTTCCTAAGTTCGGATGCTTTGTTCGGAAATTAGTACCATGGATGAAAATTGTTGAGAGGGGATCAAGGATGAAAAAAGGATGAAACATTAATGTTTTAACTATTTGTTTTATAATTGTAATTATAACAATATAAAATAGTTTTTGAAATTTATATAGCAGTGTGTTTTTTATATTGATGATTTCAAGTAAATGTATATAGCATTGTATGGGAAACTCTTGTGCGTGCTACTTTTTTCTTATATGCTTTGTTTGTGTGTAGGTGTTGTTTTGTGAAGTAGTTTTTTGTTGTGTGTGCAGGTGTTGTCTCAGGTGTGTAGGTGTTGTGTTGGTGCTAGGTTTGCTCAGGCATCTTGGCCTTTATCAGTGCTTAAAATAGCACTGATAAAGGGTACCCCCCTTTATCTTTTCCACAAATAATAGTGCTTTTATATCACTATTAAAGATGGTTTATAGCACTTTTAAAATCCCTATTTTTAGTAGTGTTCATATTTAGGGAGTGATACATGCTATATCTTGGATGGCCTCACCGTGTGTGTGTTTTACCAGCACATGAGTGATTTTGGTTCCCAAGGGACCACTTGTGTATGGAATCAGTGTTAAGATGGTTACACAATGCCACTAGTGATACTAAAACCCCTTTGTGAGATACTAGGGACTAGCTCAGAGGGGACATATTTTACTTATGTCAAGAGTGATACTTGGGATTATATTTATGGATCACCATGGATGGACTGCACTACAACAAATTGGGCTTTTAAAGGTTCTAAAAACTCTCTTTAACAGTGCTAGAAAAGCATTGTTAATCACAACGAAGATAAATGGGGTCCCCTTTATCAGCACTCTAAATAGCGCTAATAAAGGGTCCCCTTTATCTACGCTAAAAAAAGTGATGATAAAGGTCCCCCTTTATCAGCGCTTGTTTAGCATGGATAAAGGGCCACATTTATTAGTGCCATTTTGAGCGATGATAAAGAACTCCTTTATATACACTAAATTAGTGCTGATAAATTCCAATTTGCTTGAGCAAACCTATAACTTGCACAGCACCTACACAGTACCTGCACACCTGAGAAAGCACCCTCACGCATAGTAGAAAACTGATGCACAAAACAACACCTACACACAAACAAATCATAGAAGAACAAAATAGCATGAACAAGAGTTTCCCAAACAATGTTATATACATTTAATTTAAATCATGAATACAAAAAAAACACTTCTATATACATTTAAAACAATGTTTTATATGGTTATATTAACAATTATCCAACAAACAATTAAAAACATTAATGTTTCATCCTTTTTGCATCTGTAATCCCCTCTCAACAATTTTCATCCACGGTATTAGTTGCCAAACAAAGCATCTGAACTCACGAAAAGAATTCCACCTATATAAGAAAAAAAATATTATGTTAGTAATACAATAATGAAATAAATTAAACATTAATATGAAATAATTCATTAATAAAATGTCAATTATTACCTGTTACAACCTTTACATGTCCATATTTCCTTGGATTGAATTAATGTTTTAGAAGAGGATCAAAATGATTCGTTGACTTATAAATATTGTTTTGTTAAGATTACATGGATGAGAAAATAAGAGGAATAAATGTCAACAATAACATGGAATCCAAAAGGTTTAATTTATTGAAAATAAAAAAGGGAGAAGTCTTCATAGTCTAGAGTCTCTCCCATAACTCCCCAAATATGGGGGGTAGGATAAAGTTAGAATACTCGAAATATTATGCACTCAATATACCCCCTCGATCTCTGCTAGCCAATGCTCTAGAGTAGGCCATGGATTAGCACAAATGAGCAGGTGGTTTAGTTTCCACATCTACACCATATTTTAGTGCCTCTTCCCTACTAGCAGCATCAAATCTGGACTTTTCTACCACATTGATAAAATTATGCTGCTCTCTCACTATTTTCTCTACAACATTGAGAATTTATTATAGGTGATACAATTCATGTTAGACGATTTCTATCTCATACCTTCCATCAATGACTAAATTTTTATGAGCTTCTACTTCTATTGTACACATGGATGATTCATTCAATTCCTCGCTGTGATGTTGAATGTCCGAATTTTATGCCTCCACCATCGATACTCTCAGGTCGATGAACCTCTTTTTCTCCCTCATGGTGACCACCTCCTTTACACTAGCATGGTGTTCTTGATAATGTAACTTACTATAATAAAGGTTTGTGAACATGTACCAGAGGTGTCCAAACTAGTATTTTAGATCTTTGAAGGTACCCTCCATGATTATATTCCAAATATCCCCTAAACTTGTCGTTGAAACTATTGATGAAATGTTTCATGTTCTGAAACTGAACTCAGGACTAGTTCAGAAATAGGAATATACTCTAGGACCAAGTTTCTAAGTGAGGGACTAATACTCACATCCCTTAATATGCTTGAAAAAGGAAATACTTGTTCCTTATTTATTATAGTGGGTATAGATAAAAAGTGTAATGGTCTGGGACTTCTGATCTCTAAGGTGGAGTTACTCTAATAAAGCATATAAATATTATTAGTCAATAGAAAAATGAAGCCATCATAAAATCAACATTGATGATAATAATTGAGAACATACCTCTATTAGCCACATTATTAGCCACTTCCATCACCTCAACATTGAATTGATTGGTGATAATGAAATATTTCTATAAAAAATGACCTCGAGTCACATATTACGTCCCAAGTATAAATACTAATTGTTCTTCACCTTGAATTGCTACAAGTGTAAATAGAGGTTATACAATATGACACATACATGATGGTGTTTTCAATTTCATAGGAGTATTCAATTTTAGAATAAATTATAACATTTTCTTAGTGATACCACCATCCTAGATAGGTTATAAACCTAATTGTTACATATATCATGAGCATCTAAGAGTGTACTCTCCCATGACAGGTCAAAGGGAATGAGTTCTAGCACGTCTGCATCAGACATCGGGTCCAACCCTGCTTAGACCCTGACCACTTATGCCTCTCCAAGGACCCCATACAATATCTAAGGTCCTGTTTAAGGTATTGAAGGAATGTATTTCACAATTTTATAGAGGTAATGATGAGAAACAACACAATTATATCATCCATGATCATATCAGTTCACTTTTCTCTTGATCTTCTAGTTCTTTAGTGTGATTATCCAGACCCCCCTCCCTCCCCTCCCTAAGACATACCCCCTGGATAGCCCCCTCCCTAACCCTAGAAATCCCCCCCCATCACTCCACCTGTAGCCCCCCTCCCTCCTCCCAAATAACCCCCCTCCCTCCCCTTGTATCCCCCTCCCTTTCCCTGGATAGCCCCCCCTACCACCACTACTCCCCCTGCATCCCCCCTCCCCCTCCCACTGTTGGAACCACTATGTGTATAAGGTTGTATTTGTTGTCAATAATTGTCAATGAAGATTCAAAATGAAGGAGATCAAGAAGTAATCTGATGAAGTGGGGGAATGATAATTTAGACGATTGTTGTAATGATCACAAGTTCAAAGAACATGTGTCAAAGGTGATACATTGTTTAAAATAATGAAGAATGTGAGGTGTAATTCATCTGAGGATGATTAACGAAGAATGGGGTTTTTGGATGAAGACAATGCAATTCCTCCTTATTTCATGATAACCATGGGTTTTTGATGAAGACCATGCAATTACTCATGATTGCATGAGAACCATGCAAGAGACTTCTTGAAGAATTGACTCATATGCTTTGCATGAAGTAGATAATGATGGCTGAAGAAGAAGACAATGTGCAAGGGATTGGACTTCTATGATGGCCATGCGGAGATTGAAATTATGAGATGGCCATGCACATCACATTATATCAGAAGATGATGGTTCTAAAGATGTTCCTTAAAATAATACATATCACGATAGTGGAGTTTATGATGACAGCAGAAGAGTTGCTGAAGGATTCAAATCACCGAGAAGAAGTGTTTTTGAGGTGATTTTTCTTGTTGAAAAAGCAAACAAACGAAATAAAAACTTGTTGACAAAAAGGGATTTCATGATGGCATGTCGAGTTCAAGAGTTGTGTTCAACGATCTATGTTTGATTCAAGAACATCGACAAGGGAATGGATGATCTAGAGGCGGTACAAAAAGAGCAGATACAAGGTGGCGTCGTTTCCCAGTGTTTGCCAAATTTTTGGGCCTGAAAATTGACAAATGGAGAAAAGGGTTTTTGGAAAAGGGACTTGCGCTCCGTGTACTTGAAGGCTTGGAAACTTGTGTGCCATATGTTTTTTAGGATCAGAACATCAAAATATGGCAAAGGGATAAGGGTCGCGCAAGTTTTGGTGAGGTCGCGTAGGTGACTTGCGCGCCATGAAAGAGACTTGTGCGCCAATACCTTGGAAGCTTGAGAACTTGCGCACCTATGGTTTTTCAATACCAGAAGATCAAAATTTGGCAAAGGAAAGAGGTTCGTGCAAGTTTGGAAGTTGGTCGCGCAAGTGACTAGCTGGGGAAGAGACCTGCGTGCCGAGACTTGCGCACCGATGGTTGACTTGCGCGCCGTCATGCAGGGTGGTCAAATTGCCTATAAATACTGGACCACCCCTCCTCATTTGCAACGGAGTTCAACACTTAGAAAAGTCAGAGCTACCGTCGCGCAGGTGTGGAAGTCACACAAGTATTGCATGTGGTCGCGCAGGTGGACTTGCGCGCCAATATTAGAGGTTGCGCGCCGGTTATTGGTTGCGCGCCCAAGGCGGTTCGGGAGAGAAAGGAAGTGGGCCGCGCAAGTTTGTAGTTGGGGAAGGAAGTATCGCGTAGGTGCTTTGGTGACACTTGCGTGCCATTTTGGACTTGCGCGCCGTATTGGGACTTGCGCGCCGGGCTTGGAAAAAAAGTGCCAGCTGCTTTTGGAGTAGGCCCGTCCTTTTAGAGCTGAACGAAAGCTGAAAGATTGCTCTATACCTTCAGTGCAACAGATGATGAATTTGTTTGAAAAGATTGAAGAACAATGAAAAATCTAGTTTTATGAATAGAATTGGTACCGCAAACACATGACTGGTGTTTAACATCCTCATTGTGCTTTGCGAAGAGAAGAAGAACGGTTCGTGCAACTAAACTCAGATCTACACAGAAAGAGGGGAATATATCAATACACTTAGGTGTTAGTATTGAGAATCAAAGGAAGATAATAAGAAGATATAGTGAATTCAGTTAATGCACTAAATTATAAGGTTGAATACAAAAGAGAATCAACTCGAGACTCTGATGTAAGAAAAGTCTCATGCTGAACATGAGACAAAGACTTCAATGAAAATCTATTGAAGAGACCTTCATGTCTATAAACTGAGTGGGACTTCACCAATGGCAGTGATCCAGGGGGAGTCAACAAGAGTGACCCGAGGGACGTAGTGAGCTATCCCTGAACCATTTGTAAAGGCAGTGAGCCTGGGACAGAGTGACTGTTCCTGAACTATTGTAATCCACAACTAGTGAAGATTAGTGGAATTTGGTACGAACGACAACTTGTCGACGTATGCTCCTTGGATGTAGCCCTCAGTGGTGAACCAAGTAAAATTGTTGTGTTATCTCTTTTCATGTTAATGTTTCATTACTGATCATATCCATCATATAGGTTTAAGTAGTTCCTACCAACGTGGGAACAAGATCCACAACTTTAAGAAGAAAAATTTGACCCCCTGATTCACCCCTCCCCTCTCAGGGTGTCCCGGGGTCCTACAAGTGGTATCAGAGCGATGTTGACGTATGTTGGATATTCTCCAGTAATTCTATTCAAAATAGGATTTGATTTTCTTTCCTAAAGTCAACAATGAAGAGTAGTCTTGATGAAGATTCAGTCATTTCTGAGCAGAAGTCTACATCTAGCAAGACCATGACAAACAGGAAAAAGAAAGAGAAGAAGCAGCTAAAGAAGTCCCTCGTGACCAAAGAACATATTGTGTCTTGTTCTCCATGCCATTCCAATAATGAAGAAACATCCATCTTGGAAAGTATCAAGCAGGTGGCTCAGGATTCCTCTAGAAGAAAGGATGACACCCCTAATTCAAGCTTTCAGGAAAAACTCAAAACATATCTTCATGATATTTCTGAAGAAAGGGTTGCTATTATTTGTAGCCTATTACAATCTATGCAGGTTGAGATCACTCAACTAGATATAGAAGCTGACAATATGGAAAAGGGGTTGGAAAGAAAAGTTATGGAAAGTATGAAGCTCACCAAACAGGTGAAAGTATTTTAGGAAAAAGAGGAATTCAATAAGACTCTAAAAGAAAAGATCCATGCACTTGAAGCTGAGATGAAGAAGAGAAATGAAGTCAAGAGTTTTTTTTTTGGAAGAAACTTCCATGAAATTCAGGGAACTTGACTCTTTGTTACAAAACAAAGTTAAGATGCAGGAAGATGAGGTTGAAAGATTGAAGAACACTTGTGAAGAGAAGATGATCATGATTGAAGATCAGAATATCATCCTCAATATTGAGGGTCAAAATTTGGAAGCCCAGTTGACCAAGATTGAGAATACATATATTGAGACTTCAAAAAAGAATGAAATGAGTGATGCTTGTACTCAATGTATGTTGGAGGAATCTAAAGCTAAAATACCTCCAACATGTGATAAGAATAATATGACAACTCTTGATTATCCACATCAAGAATCAGTTACTACTGGTACTCAATGCTCACTGGGGGATTCTATTGTCGAAATACCTCCAACATGTGATAAGAAAATCATGACTTCACCCATCGATCTATCACAAGCAACTGAGAAAGTGAAGGTACCATCCAAACCATCTTGTACTCATGTTTCTAAATACATTCCTACAATCAGTGTAGGTTGGAAGAAAAGTTCTAAACAAGTATAGATGAGGAAAGGAGAGAAGAAGAAACCTACCACCATGGCTAGGGTGGATGGGAAGAAAAAGGAGGAAGTTGATTCCTCAAATAGAGGACAAAAAAATTAATAAGAAGGCCCAACAACCTCATAAAAAAGTTACAAAGAAGAAAATATTTGTGGGTCAATGTTGGTGCTGCAACAGATTTGGGAATTGTGCGCTGGATTGTTGGTACAATACCTTTAATGGAAAATCACAAAGAAAGCGTATGTCAAAAGGAAGAAATCCAGAGAAGAAGAAGCAACATCTGCAGGTCCAGAAGCATCTATTTACAGCAAACAGATTTAGAATTCTTGATAACATCTGTGATGTATGAAACGACTGTGGTCACAAGAATGGTTCATGCCTATGTCAATAGATATCCAGAGCTGATGGGAATAGAAGACCACACAAGCCATATAAGAAGGAAGAATATTCCTTGGGAAGAAATCAGAAGAATAGTTTGAACACACATTTCCCCAAGAAGATCTCAAGTAGGGAAGCTGGGAAGACCCAAGATTTTAGATCCATGAAATTGAAGGGTCATTCATCCAAAAGAAACACTAAGTGGGAGAGACATAGAGTGAAATTATTAATGAAACATTTCTTAAGTTTGGATTGATACCCTCCCTACCATGCGCTTTGTATTTCTTGTCAATAAGGGGGAGAGAAGATGAAATGAACGTTTGAAAAGAAAAGTTTTTTGAAGAGAAGATTCTCATTTTAACATTGACGAATTCATTTCAGAAGATGTATAAGGTATTGACAACAAAATACAAAGGGGGAGATTTTTGGAACCACTTTGTGTATAAGGTTGTATTTGTTGTCAATAATTGTCAATGAAGATCAAAATGAAGGAGATCAATAAGTATTCTGATGAAGTGGATGAATAATAATTCAGACGATTGTTGTACTGATCATAAGTTCAAAGAACATGTGTCAAAGGTGATACATTGTTTACAACAATGAAGAATGTGAGGTGTAATCCATCTAAGGATGATTAATGAAGAATGGGGTTTTTGGATGAAGACAATGCAATTTATCCTTATTGAATGAGAACCATGGGTTTTTGATGAAGACCATGCAATTACTCATGATTTCATGAGAACCATGCAAGAGACTTCTTGAAGAATTGACTCATATGCTTTTCATGAAGTAGATAATGACGGCTGAAGAAGAAGAAAATGTGCAAGGGATTGGACTTCTGAGATGCCCATGCAGAGATTGAAATTATGAGATGGCCATGCACATCACATTGTATCAGAAGATGATGGTTCTAAAGATGTTCCTTCAAAGAATACATATCACGATAGTGGAGTTTGTGATGACAGCAGAAGAGTTGCTGAAGGATTCAAATCACCGAGAAGAAGTGTTTTTGATGTGACTGTTCTTGTTGAAAAAGCAAACAAACGACATACAAACTTGTTGACAAAAGGGATTTCGTGATGGCATGTCGAGTTCAAGAGTTGTGTTCAATGATCTATGTTTGATTCAAGAACGTCGACAAGGGAATGGAAGATCTGGAGGTGGTACAAAAAGAGCAGATACAAAGTGGCGCCGTTTCCCAGTGTTTGCCAAATTTTTGGGCCTGAAAATTGACAAATGGAGAAAAGTGTTTTTGGAAAAGGGACTTGAATTCCGTGTACTTGAAGGCTTGGAAACTTGCGTGACATATGTTTTTGAGGATCAAAACATCAAAATATGGAAAAGGGATAAGGGTCGTGCAAGTTTTGGTGAGGTCGCACAGGTGACTTGTGCGCCGTGAAAGAGACTTGCGCGCCAACGCCTTGGAATCTTGAGAACTTGAACACCTATGGTTTTTCAAGATCAGAAGATCAAAATTTGTCAAACGAAAGAGGTTCGTGCAAGTTTGGAAGTTGGTCGCGCAAGTGACTAGCTGGGGAAGAGACTTGCGCGCTGAGACTTGTGCGCTGATGGTTGACATGCGCGCCGTCATGCAGGGTGGTCAAATTGACTATAAATACTGGACCACCCCTCCTCATTTTCAACGGAGTTCAACACTTAGAAAAATCATAGCTCCCGTCGCGCAGGTGTGGTAGTCGCGCAAGTATTGCGTGTGGTCGCGCAGGTGGACTTGCGCGCCAATATTAGAGGTTACGCGCCGGTTGTTGGCTGCGCGCCCAAGGCGGTTTGGGAGAGAAAGGAAGTGGGTCGCGCAAGTTTGTAGTTGGGGAAGGAAGTGTCGCACAGGTGCTTTGGTGACACTTGTGCGCCAGTTTGGAATTGCGCGCCGTATTGGGACTTGCACGCCGGGATTGGAAAAAAAGCGCCAACTGCTGTTGGAGTAGGCCCGTCCTTTTAGAGCTGAACGAAAGGTGAAAGATTGCTCTATACCTTTAGTGCAACAAATGATTCAATCGTTTGCAAAGATGGAAGAACAATGAAAAATCTGGTTTTATGAATAGAAGTGGTACCGCACACACATGGCTGGTGTTTGACATCCTCATTGTGCTTTGCGAAGAGAAGAAGAACGGTTCATGCAACTAAAATCAGATCTGCACAGAAAGTGGGGAATATATCAATACACTCAGGTGTTAGTATTGAGAATCAAAGTGATAGAAGAAGAAGATACAGTGCATTCAGTTAATGAACTAAAGTAGAAGGTTGAATACAAAAGAGAATCAACTCAGGACTTTGATACAAGCAAAGTCTCATACTGAACAGGAGACAAAGACTTCAATGCAAATCTATTGAAGATACCTTCACGTCTATAAACTGAGTGGAACTTCACCAATGGTAGTGATCCAGGGGGAGTCAACGGGAGTGACCCGAGGGACGCAGTGAGCTATCCCTGAACCTTTTGTAAAGGAACTAAGCCTGGGACAGAGTGACTGTTCCTGAACAATTGTAATCCACAACTAGTGAAGATTAGTGGAATTTGGTACGACCGAAAACTTGTCGGTGTATGCTCCTTGAACGTAGCCCTTAGTGGTGAAACAAGTAAAATTGTTGTGTTATCTCTTTGCATGTGAATGTTTCATTGCTGATTATATCCATAATACAGGTTTAAGTAGTTCCTACCAACGTGGGAACAAGATACACAACTTTAAGAAGAAAAAGTTGACACCCCGATTCACCCCTCCCCTCTCAGGGTGTCCCGGGGTCCTACACCCACCCCCCTCGACAACCCCCCCCCCACCCTACACAGCCCCCTCCCCTCTTGGACACCCCCCAACTCCTAGAAACCCCCTGGACACCCCCTCCACCACTCTTGGACACCCCTAGACCCCCCCCCCCACTCCTGGACCCCCCCCCCTCCTGGACACCCCCTCCTTCCTGAACACCCCCCACCCACCCTACCACCTAGACACCCCCTCCCTCCTGGACACCCACTCCCTCCTAGTTCTTTATTGTGAATAGCCAGACCCCCCCCCCTCCCCTCCTCGAGATAGCCCCCCTGGAAATCCCCTTCCTACCCCTGGACACCCCCCCCCCACTCCACCTGCAGCCCCCCTCCCTCCCCCTGGATAACCCCCCTCCCTTTCCCTGGACACCCCCTGACCCCCCCCCCACCATCACCACTCCCCCTACAGCCCCCCTCCCTTTCCCTAGATAACCCCCCCCCCCCCTCCCCCTTGGAAAACCCCCCTCCCACCCTACATAGCCCCCCTGCACATCCCCCTTCCCACCCCTAGATAGCCCCCCCCCCTCCCCTCCTGGACACCCCCCCCCCCACTACTAGACACCCCCCCCACACACACACACACTCCTGGACACCCCCACCCTCCTGGACACCCCCTCCTTCCCGGACATCCCCCACCCACCCTCACACCTGGACACCCCCTCCCTCCTGGACACCCCCTCCCTTATGGACACACCCCCTCCCTCCCCTCCTGGACACCCCCCCCACTCATGGAAACCCCCTCCCTTTTGGACACCCGCACCCACTCTTATACAACCCCTAGACACCTACCTCCCTCTTGGACAGCCCCTCCTTCAGGGACATCCACCCTCCAACCTGGGCACCCCCTCCCACCTGGACACCCCCTTCCTCATGGACACCCCCTCCCTCTTAGACACCCCCCTCCCCTCCTGGACACCCCACCCCCCCCCCCCCCCACTCCTGAAAACCCCTCCCTCCTAGACACCCCCCACACACATATAAGGGAAACTAATTAGAAAATTTAAAATCCAATATATTGGTTCCCATCAAGCTTTTAAGATGCTCGTGAGTGGACTGAATGACTACGCATTGGTCGACTTCCACACTATCGACCATTGTAGTCTAATGAACTATAAAATTATAGTGTGAGATTATAAAATTATAACATGGTTTCTATAAAAATACACAATAATTGATCCATGACCTATACACACCAATGGTTCCAAATTGTTTTACCTAGGTTTCCCATATTTTGCACAGAACCATGTCATACCAGTGATGAACGGCCTTATAGAGATCAGAATGAACTAAAAATTCATATCTATATGGGTTACTAAGTAAGATGGATCACAGCGGAGGAGGGATCATGGTGGAGGAAACAACAGTGGAGGCAGCGGCAGCGGAGGGGGAGGAGGACAGTCGCGGAGGAGGAGGAGGAAAAGGCAGCGACGACGGGGGGGGGGTGGGGGGGGTGGGGGGGTGGGGGGGGGTGGGGGGGGGGGTGGGGGGGTGGGGGGGTGGGGGTGGGGGGGTGGGGGGGGTGGGGGGGGTGGGGGGGCATCAAAAGTGCAGGGTTCAACTTCCATGAACTCTTGAATGGGTGCGAGGGAGGAGGGACCTATTAGGGTTCTTTTATAAAAACCGCTAGAACCTTTATCAGCGCTAGTTAAAATCACTGATAAAGGTTTGTTTTATCAGCGCTAAAATAAAAGTGCTGATAAAACATACCTTTATCATCTCTTTTTTAGCACTGATAAAGTCAGGCATTTATCAGCACTAAAAAATCGCTGAGAAAGTACCTATTTATCAGCACTATAATATTAGCGCTGATAAATAGGTGTTTTATCAGAACTTGTTTAGCACTGATAAAGATAGACCTTTATCAGCACTAAAAAGCACTAATAAAACACCTTTTTATCCTCGCTAAAATTATATCTCTGATAAGTACTTATTTTATAAAAATATAATTTTAATAATTTTTTTATATTCTTATATATTTATTTAAAATAATATATAGGATAAATATATATTTATTTATTAATAATTATAACTATAAATAGTATATATTTATAAATTTGGATATATAATTGTTAATATATATTAATAAAATTATAATTACACATATATATTCATTGACCAAATTCATTGGAAAACACATATATATTCAATAATATTAATTATAAATATATATATATATATATTAAAAAGTATTATATATTTATAAATATATTAAATATATTAAATATAACAAATATAATAAATACAATGAATTAATATAATAAACCTCTAATAAAAATAATAAATCTAATAAATCTAATAAATATATTTATTATTTAATGTAATTTATTATAATCTTAAAATTATTTAATTATATATATATATATAATTATAATCTTATAAATACTTTTTTCAATTAAAAAATTATTTATATATATATATTTAATTATTAAAAAATATATATCAGATATAAACAATTGTTTTTTATTTAATGTATACAAATAAAAAATATTTTTGCATATAAATATAATAATTTTATATAAATTAATAATAAAAACTTTTATCAGTGCTTTTATCTAGCGTTGATAAAGGCATTCCCCTTTATCAGCGCTTTCTGTTTCGCATTGATAAAGGGCAGTGCTTCCCATACCCTGTTTTGTGGTAGTTCTCCTTCAACCAATGTAAATATATACTCTCCTAGTGCGATACTTGGGTTACTTTATAAGGTTCACCTTGGATGGGAATAGGATGTTATATAAATTAATTCTAGATATTCCCTTTAAATAAATGTAATATGTTAAGTGATTATTTAAATGACTTGTTCTCCAGGCCAAATCACATGCCTAGGTTCAGTCCTTTCTAGATGCTTAAATTTTGATGAATTTTTATTAGTTATATCCCTTTCACCAGGGTTACTTTTGGTTCATAAATTCCTTATTAGGCCAAAGAAAGTATGGCCGGGTTAGGTGTCCTGGATGGATTCAATCCCAACTGGCTATTTATTTATTTCGCATTGCTTATTTACTTTTGTTACATGGCCACACTGATTATTTTATATACATGGACTATTTTATGCTTTAAATTCCAATGGTGTTATCATATTGAGTATATCTCACACCCTTCTTGGGTTGACATTGCACTAGGGTACCTGAGTATATCCTCTTGTTCGTATGTCCTTGATATTTTACTTGTATTTTGCATTGTACCTCGGAGTTAGGAGCATAGGACTGAGCTAGTAATAAGGATGCTCGAGGAGATCACCCACGGGGCATTTTATTCTTTTATTTTTTCATGTATTGTACCATATCACCTATTGTATGTTTCTTTATTTATTAGGTATCATCACATGGACATGAATTTATGTTCTTATTTGGTGTTGGCCATGTTTATTCAGTTATTATATTTATATTTCACTCCTATATATTTCTTTTATTACTACCTC
Organism: Viscum album; assembly: GCA_963277665.1. Lineage (NCBI taxonomy): Eukaryota > Viridiplantae > Streptophyta > Magnoliopsida > Santalales > Viscaceae > Viscum > Viscum album. Next base: position 284,512,818 of record OY728165.1, read on the forward strand.
TATTGTTTCCTATTACTTATTTTATAATATATAGTTATCCTACTCTTATTATTAGGTTATAGTATCCCCACCATACCAACATTATTCTCTTACTTTTAATCAGTACCCTCTTGAATATAGGGAGGCACGCTTGAGGTCATGTGGTGACCAATTTGGCTACTGGTTTTATAGGAAGTCGGGAAGGGATGTTACAAAGTGGTATCAGTGATTTCTTTTTCCTTTGTATTACTATTTTGGTTGGTATACAGAAGACTAGAAATGTTTTGTCACTTGGTAAAAATTCATGTGTGGGAGTGATCAACCCACACACAGGGAAAATTCTAAGTGTCCAGAGATGGGATTGTTGTTCTTATTGATCTCTATTACATTTGATTATGATTTCACCTTGAGTGATTGGAGTACTTTCCAATACTTATTGGTTTATTAGATTTATCATTTACCCTTGTCCTAGTACAGAAAGGAGGAAGCAATACAAGCATCATCATAGGCACAAAGGGATTCACATGTCTTTAAAATGTCATGCCATATAGATTTCATTATTAGGTTGTTTGAAATTGTTTTTGTGCCTTGTGTGTTATTTTTCTGTATCTTATATACCATGTTAGGTGATTTTGGTAACATTTTTAGCATTCACCTGCTTAGATATTTTATTTTCATGCCTCTATAATTTAAATTATCATGCCTTTCTTACATTCTATGTTTTAGTTTTTTCTACTTTCATGGTATCTTTCCATGCTCACTTTACCTGATTGGGCTTATTCAGTATGTCTAGTAATTCTTTTAGCATGTATAATTACTTACCATGTTGGGAGACTAATTAAAATTATTTGTTTCCAATTTCCATACTTTTATGTTTATTTAGTGTGGGATGAAATATTTTTTTTATGGTTAAATGGGATCCAATTTCCAATTTTTAAAGAGTACGGGAAATTTATGGATTAGAGAAAGGGTAACCCATAAAATAAAACCATTATTAATACACTTTACATACTCAAGGAAAATTGTATAAATATTAAAGAGATTAAATTTTCCTTTATCCAAAATTAATTGGTTGTGGTTAAATGGGAGCCTTCCTGTAATCTGTAAATTGTATAGGTGCTTTACAAATAGATAAGTGGTAATCCATATAACTGAACCATTTGTATGGGCCCTATATACCTAGAGACTATTGAATAAATATAAAATATTTTTACCCTTAAATTAATTGGATACCTTATTGAGTATTATACCTCTATTAATTGGGTATAATATCCTATAAGGATAAAATTATTTAATGCACAACTAGACCCAAGTAGGTTAGTTGGGGCATGTTGCTTATGTAATGAACCAGTAAGGGTGTTTTAAAAATAATATCTAAAATGTTTGGGTTGTATTTAATTTGACCCAAAATGTATTAATGGTACCCTTATTGGACTCTTTTTTATTTTGGTGTGCCTTAGTGCTTAACCCTATGTGGGTGTGCTAATTCTATGTGTTGAATGAAGTGTTGTAGTCGCCTATATGGGTTGATGTGTAAACTTAAGATGCCATCCTTGTTTACTAGTACCCCTTTAATTAACAAAATACCTTCTATATACTTTTTATCTATATTTAAATATGAGGCATTAGTTAATTAGAATTCCAATTACAACCTAAAGGATTTTTTCCTTTATAGATTACAATTTCCATTTTCTCTAACTAAGAAAATTGTGAAAGCTTGTAAATAAATAAATAAATAATGCTTAAAGTGGGGGTTGTATAATCACTGACCTAATTATAATGGGATGTCAATAAATAAATAAATATTAAAAATTAATTTTAATATAACTTTCTTTTTTTCTTGAGGCCTTATCTAGATAATTTTATCTTATTAATCGTATTAGTTATTTCCTTAAAAATAATCTTTGAAATGTTTAAAATAATAATAAAGTTTTGGTTTAATGCCTTAAAATGGAACCTTAAGTGGTTTTTTTATCCTTAACCTCTTGTAAGGGTAGATATATGTTTCCTTGAGTAGGTTCCTTGAAATGGGAATGTGATCATTGCATGTAGGCCTCTTTCTTTATCATTTGGACCTAAATGAAAGGCTCTTATGCCTAGTAATTTTATAGGCATGACCTCATTTTTTTCTCAATGATTTATGCTTCAGTAAGAGGATTTCTTGTTATAGGTATTTCCCTCAATCCTTCAAATCCCTTTATTGTTTCTTGTAAACCTTTTTAGGTGTTTAGTTATGTTCATGTGACATAGTCCCGTGTAGGACTCTTAGTTTCTAAAATGAAACCTTTTTTTGGAATTGTGTTCATGTGGTGTTTGACACTCTTTATGGGCATGATATTTGTGTAAAACTTAGTTCTAGTGGTTTATACATGCCTAGGGAATGGACTTAGTAGGTTGTATGAACCTTCTTCTTTCCCTCTTCAGTGTTCGACAACTCTACAGGTCATCAATATTCTTAACAGTTATATGGGATAGTATGAATTGGGTTTAGTTCTTTTTTTTCAAGGATATTAGATGCATTGGGCTTATAATCCTACAGATAGTGTCAATGGTTGTTCCACTTTACTCATGAAACCTTAGGGTGGTATTTTTTGATATCCTTAGTACTCATACAATTGTTAAGCTGGTAAATCAATCCTTTTTTAGTTCAATGGTAAACGCTTGATCAATAGCTTTTACGCCTCAACCAGAGGTCATCTCGGAGTTAGGGTCACATGAGAATCTAACAAAGGAAAACTCATCCCAAAACTCAGGATGGTGTTCCAAGGTTGATAGGTTCTTTTAAAATGTTGGTCCATTTTTTTGTCTCTTACACCTTTTTTATTGATGCATGTGGACGTAACTCAGGTGGAGTTACTCACGTATGTCTGAAGTGAATTTGAACCTATTGCACTTGTAGTGGATTGTATGTCATTTATTTCAATCTAATTATTATGGACCATGTTGGCCACATCCAGGACCTACGATCAGTGGTTGGTGGGGTGTGTTCTATCAAATGGTATCATTTTCTAATAGTATGATTACTAGGACACTCCTAAGGTGCATAGAATCATGTTAGAAATGTCATATCACATCCTTAAAGTACAAGGAACACAACCAAGAGAACCATTCAGAGTTGGTTAGTGTTTTTTTTTTTTGAATGCCCTTGGGGCTAGTGAATTTCGAAAAATATTGATCCATGCAAGACAGTATGGTGATGATGGGTGGCTACGAGTGTAACCATTGAAAAAAATTGTTGTTCGTGGAAGGACTTTGTGGATTTTGTTGAATGATCATGGGATTCTTGATCTAGTAAAATCATCATGGTTGGGAAATAGAAATTTTTTGGTGGGAGTAGCTATGTTCTTCTAAGTAAGTAAACCAGTCATGGTTTGATTTCTCTTCCTCACCGTAGTTGGTTTATGGTTGGTATAGAACTGTAGTGAAAACTTCATCTTCAGGTAGTAGGAGTGTCTCAGATCCATTTTAGATATTTTTTAAATTCTCATAGTGTACTCTTATTTTAGAGATGAGAATGTCCTCTACCTTGACAACATCCATGTATACTAAGAGAGAATCAGTTATATGTTGTGCTAAATATTAAACTCCATTGGTCTTAGTGGGTTAACTCTATTATATTTGTGGTTCAAAAGTGTTATTTTCCTTAGAGTCATGGTTAGTACTGAGTGATACCTAGGTTCACAAGTAGGAATGCCATGTTCGAAGTCATGGAAATTATTGGCTTCCCCTTTGACTTGATCACCAAGTGGATTTCGCCTCAGACTCAGTTAGTGTTATTGATATGTGGACGTTTTTCCATGTACATAAATCTCACCTATAATTTCATTTTAAGATTTTCCTTCAATGCCCTCCTTGAATTCCTATTGGTGATTCATAGGTTGCCCCAAATTGTAGTCAGTCTTAGATGAGGTGTTTTAAGGGTGATGATTCTTGTGATCAAGATCTTGCATGCACCCATGTTTGTGTTGGGGTATGATATCATAAGTGGATTTTGGACTAGAACTATCATTGGAAGCCGGATATGGGCCTAGGTGAGGTAACTCAGAGAAAATCCTGAGGTACATTCATTAATATGCATCAGGTTTAGATTTTGAAATAAACTAGTTGTCTAAGATGAGTGTTAATAGAATTTTCAATCGGTAGTGGCTTGACATGTATTTTTATGTATTAGTTAAAATTCGGTCGGTGCGGAAATATTTCAGTCCTGACATCAAGTTAAGATGGGTTCTATGTAATTATCGGCTACATATTTTCATGGAAAAATCAACATGATCATTTTGAATGTGGTCATTTTAGGATCATCCCTTTGATTGAATCGTGTCATGCGTCATGAGTTTTGTCAGAATTCTATGGGCATGTTTGAAAGAAAATTCTGATGATAGAAATACCATGATTTGGAATTGGTCCTTAAATTAAAGAACCTATGGTGGAAGAACCATAGTCTAGATAGGTAAGAAGATGATGTGGAGATCATGTATCAGGTAAGAAGGGATTGGGTAGGCACCATCTTGGTGTTTTGGTTTAGAAAAAAAACATTGTCTTGAGTTTCTATGATGTATTTACCGTGTGTTAAGGTGACACTAAGAGGTGCATTGGGTGTTAGGAAACACAATGTGGACTTTTAAACAGGACTTCAAAACCTAAATAAGTTGAGTGATTTTCTCTTAATTTTCCCAACGATTCATGGGGATGAGAAGTCTTAAGGTTGGGAGATTATAGCATCCCATGTTTTTGAACCGGATGAAAATTCTTAAAGGATCTTGAATTTTGACATTGGTGTAAAAACCATTTTATCAATTTAAATTACTTTGTTTGGACCTAATAACGGTGCCTTAAGGGATTCAAGGAGGTTCTTATGGTGTCTAGGGCTCGTTCAAATCCTGGATCCCCAAACTTTGAAAAGGTATACCGGGACGCACAATTAGGAGAAACTATGTAGCCCATCTGACACGGTTTCCCTAAACCATGTGGCATAAGGAAGTGGGGTGTTGGAGGCCACATGGTTTATCTATAACCATGTGAACCAAGTAGCATGGCCATGTGGTGCCACTGGCCTTCTGGATAGAGTCCATTGGCACGATTGGAGCATGGTTTAGCCAACCATGTGACCAAACTATGTTCCCTTGTCTGTGTGGGTAAAATTACCATTTTACCCTTAATAAGAATAAATATAACCTCCCTCTCTTTTCCAGCAGGGGTGTCCTCCTCCCCTTTGTATGATACTTATCCCAATTTTAACCTAGTCTTTCATTGATCTCCTCCATCCGTTTTTGTAATCGAGTGATTTTGATTCCTATGGATTCATCTCGGTAAGATCTTTGTTCATGTAGCTGCTTTCTTAGTTACACTTCACTGTGACTATGCTATCTTCGCGAAAGCTAATTTTCCTTATTTTTAGGGTGTTCATCTATTTCTTCAATTTCTATCAAACCAAAAAAAAATAAGCTACAATTTTTTATTTTTTATTCATCCATGGTATAAGGTAGGTGGTTCATAGCTTTTCCCTCAAGTTTCATCATTATTATAAAACATCATCATGTGTCATATGACAAAATTACCTCATGGTGCTTCTAATTCATAAATTGGTTTCACTAATTTTTTCTTTGATCACTTTATGTTGTTTTTGAACCCTCCTTGGTATGATTGGAGGTTACAACCTCAACCTAAACAACCCCTTTAGGGTGGTTTCATTAAGTAACATGACTTGAATATTGTCTTCCTTATGTGTGAGACACCCCTATGGGTGAACCATTTATAAATATTTATGATCTTCTTGAATTGAGTCACTCTATTCCCTAAACCATTATTGTAGTGGTTTTCTTTAAGCCCTGTGAAGAAATTGGATTTTTTAAATTAAATTTAATGTATTGTTTGATAAAAATGTCATGTTTTCTAATAAAACCTTTCTTTTTAGGTGTGATGTCTTCTAATCCAAAAATGTTATTTTTATTGGGTTCATCAAATTCTTAATAAATTGGCCTTATTTTTTGTAATTTAAATGAAAAATGGGCTTGTCTCTCTCCCTTGGAATGTAATACTTGTATTGTGGGTTGCCTATATACGCAGCATCTTACTTGGAACCTTGTTTATGATAAGGTATGGTTATAGAATTGTCCTCTTTATTTATTTAAATGTTTAAAATAAGAATGTATTATTTACACCTCAAATGATACTCAGATTCCTTTTCACAAAATTCCAAGTACGGGCTCATGAGTCCATGAAGATTCATACACTGGGGTTGATACCTGTTATATCTTGGATGGTCTCACTATGCATGTTCTTGACCACTACATGAGTGATTCCAATTCATAGGGAATCACCCATGGATGGACTTGGTGGAAAGATGGATACACCATTACACAAGTGATACTCGAAACCCTTTGTGAGATACCAAGGATGGACTTAGAGGGGATATATTTTACTTACATTGGAAGTGATACTTAGGATTACATTTATGAATCACCATGGATTGAATCCTTCGAACTTGGTAAACTATTACAATCATATTGTGATACTTGTTTTTCTTTATAAGATTTACCTTAGACAAGAATAAAATTTCATATAAATGAATTATAGATATTACCTTTTAATAAATGTAATATGTTAAGTGATTAAATTAAAGGATACATCTACTATTCCAAATCACATGCCTAGGTTCAGGCCTTTCTAGCTTCTTAAATTTGGATGACCCATTATTACTTATATCCCCTTTAATGGTTTAATTTTTCTTTAGACATTCTGGATTAGGTCAAAGAAGACATGGTCCAGTCAGGTCTCTTAGAGGGATCCTATCTCATCATGTCTATTTATTTAATTATCATTTCTTATTTACTTTTGTTACACATACACACTAATTATTTTATATAAAAAGTCTAGTTTATGATTTAAACACTATTGGTGGTGGCCTATTATATGTCTCACACCCTGCCCAGACCACCATTTCACTGGGGTACCTGAGCAGATCCTCTTGTTCGTAGGTCCTTGATATTTTTCTTGTGTTGTGTATTGTACTTGGGAGTTTGGAGCATGGGACTAAGCTAGTACTCAGGATGCTCGAGGAGATCACCCATAGGGCCTTTTATTATTTAATAATTTCATTTATTATATCATATCACCTACTTTATGTTTCCTTATTTATGAGGTTTCAGCACATGGACATGAATTCATGGTTGTATTTGGAATTTTCCACATTTAGTTAGTTGTTATATTTATCTTCTGCTTCTTTGCCTTTCATTTATTACTACTTTCATTGATTTCTATTACTTATGTTATTATATATCACTATTCTACTATGATCATAAGGGTATACTCTCCCCCACCAAATCAACATTAGGCCCTCCCTGCTATCAACAACCTCTAGCATACGGGAAAGCATTCTTGAGTCCATGTGTTGATCGGTCCGGCTACTGGTTTTATAGGAAGTCAGTCAGGGACATTTCAACGATATGAAAATGATACATGTTATCAGGGGTGGAGACTCATTGTACTTTTTTAAACATTCTCATGGTGTAAAATCTTGGTAATTTTTATTATAGAATATTATAAGTGTCACGACCTATCCCCTAGGGCCCATGTTGTGACTACCCCAAGCCCACCTTCTATAGGACAGGTGATAAAAAGTAACACCAAGTAGGCATATCCCAAAAGGGGAAGGCATTTCCTTTAAACCTGTACACATTCACAAATCCCAAATAACAGAAATTAAACACAAAGTAAAGCACAACTATCTCTGATACAACTACTAACAGTACATTACAAATTGTAAGTACAAAGGGGCCAGAATAGAATCCCAAAATCAAAAAGAAAAGTACAACTTCCATGGTCCCTCTACTCGAGACCTTACAAGAAGGGTAGGTGAAGGGCAGCTGCCTGTAGCCGTAGAAGTATGCTCATACATCCCATATCACTAAGAACCACCTATCTCTGACCACCAAGGTCTTAGACAAAGCGTTGATCACCTACATGAGACACAACATGTGTAGGCGAAGCCTGTGTAGGGGCAAGTAACACAGTACTCATTAGGGGCCCCAAACCACAAAGGAAAGACCACAAAGCAAGACTATAAAGCAAGAACAGAAATAAATGAAATCTCACACTAGGTATAACTCAATGAATATAAAATAATATTATCAATTTTAAAGATGAATTATCTAGTGATATTATGGGACTCAGCACTGATGAGTCACTGAGGTTCGCTCGGCTACAGGACAACTGAGGTCTGCTCCACTACTGGACCAGTGAGGTTCGCTGGGCTATGGGACCATTGACGTCTTCTTGGCTATTGGGAAACTGAGGTCCGCTCTACTACTGAACCACTGAGGTCTACTCGGCTACCAGACCACTAAGTTCTCCTCAGCTACTGGACTACTGAGGCCCACACAGCTACTAGACCATTGAGGTCTTGCTCATCATATCTTTTGTGTTACTGCCAGTAGTAGGATACCCACTATCTAGTTCACTTGATTCTGGGAGAATCTACACATAAATCCATATTTCATATCTTTAATTCCATGAAAACTCACTTAAATTATACCCAAAGGACCTTCAAGTCACACGGTTTCCAACTCCACAGACGGTGCATCAATCGGACCCCCGATCTGAAATATATTTTCATTTTAGTAAATAGGGACCGGTTTTTTTTTGCGCCTGGTCTGACGTGGTCGAACTGACCCAACCAACCCGGCCTGGTGTTCTCGCATGACCCGACCTTATTCATCTAACCCGACCCTACCTGGTTGGGTCTGGGCCAACCTGGTCCATCTTGGCCCAGTGGCTAGGCCTATTGGGCCTTGCTGGACCCAGCCTGGTTCGATTGTGGGTCTAGCCCACCAAGTTGCCCAATGACCTGGTCCACATTCTCTGGCCTGGTCTGACCTATTCGGACCTGCTTCTTTCCATTCGTGCCACACAGCGGCCCAGTTTTCTATCTGACATGGCCTGCATGGCAGGCTGGTTCTCCTCTAACTCGGGCCGCCCGGCTGCCCGATTCTCTCCGTCAACTCGGCTCACATCAGTGGGCTAGTCTGGGTCTGGCCCAGATGCCATGATGGCATCCAGTTCGTGTATCCATGTGGTCGGATGAGGCTGGTCGCCTCCTCTATGAACGTGGTCCACACTGGACCGTGTGTCAATGCACGTCGCGACCCACCTCGCGGACTGCTCGAACTGACGCAGCGCCCGATCGATATCGCCCCCCTACACTAATGCGGCCCCAGCTGGCTGCGGCCTCTACCACCTCGGCAAGCCACCTCTACTCCAAACTATCATAGCCTTATTCACCTAACATGGCGCCCCGCCGGTACTGGGATCATATACTGCTACAACCCACTGGCCACGGCCTCCTACACTGCGGCACACCACCATCCGCATGTGGCCACTGCCACATACCGCTGTCAACCTTCGTTGTCATACAGATCTAGTATCGTTACGGGGTCGAATCTTCAGTCCCAGGTCATTGTTCTATGGATCGAAGGCACAACTACCACTTGTTCATAAGGCATGAAGACGCGAAGAAAAAATTGAGGGGGGGAGAACACAAAAAAAAAATCATGAAAGGCGGATCATAGATGTTGTTCAAGTTGGAATAGATTCATCTTTATTAGATGGTTTAACGAGGAAGAACAAACAACATGAATCACACTCCCCTAAAATTCCACAAGTCAAATCTCATCCCGCAAGAACAAACGACCCGCGGATTAACCTGTTAATGGGTTTGATCTGCGTTTGTTGTTTTAGAAAGAAGAACAGGGAAACTAAATCATAATGAACAAAATCCCTACCTGGAGAACATGTTCGATTAGATGAAAGATTCATCGCAGAAGGTGAGCCTTCCATGAAATTTATCAATCCATCATTGATGGTGAGATCTCTCGCAGAGGAGGGGGAGTGCTCTAAATTGTTGGTGATCATCCTTTTTCAACAGTGATCCTCTAGATATTCAAATTTATTTGAAAGATCCAGATTTGATCTCCAATTCCTATTATCTCATTAAATGGGAAAACAGGTCGCAACATTTTTTTTACGCTGAGTTGCCACTGTTATGATGTTTCATTTAGAAAAAAGTGTTTCTGTTACTTTTTGTTGTAGTGTCGTTGCACGGTTTCATTTATGGAATGAAATAGCCATCTATTCACTGCATTGTAGTGAAACAATTTTGAATAAAATAATATTTTTAAGTTTATTTTATTTTTCCTTAAAATGTCTGAAAATTAACTTTTTTCCTCATCCCGTACAGGTCAAGGTTAGGCCCTACTTAAGAAGAAAACCTTATTATGAACTCAACGGTGGTCTCGTATTTTTAATCCGGGTTACTTTTGTGATTTATGAGGATTCTAAAATTAAATAATTTTTATTTAAATTATTTTATTTATGGTTACGTCCCAAAAACCAACTTTCACAGCTAGCCCACACTAGCCAATGTTAGGCTCCGACTAAGAGAAGAACACCCTCAAGATCTCAACGGTACTTTCAGATTTTCAATCAAAGTTACCATTTATGATTTATAAGGATTTGAAAATAAAATAATATGTATTAAATTATTTTATTTACATCCAAAAACTACTTTCCAGTGTTGACCTATGCTGGCCATTTTCAGGCTCTTCTTAAGGAAAGAATACCCTCAAGTTCTCAACGGTTGTCTCTGATTTTCAATATGGTTCACTATTCATGAGTTATAATGATGTGAAAAATAAAATTATTTTAGTAAATTATTTAATTTATGATTATTCCATTTTCAGGTTTTATCACTGGAGGCTCATGCCAACTAAACTTAATTCCCGCCTAGGGTAAACCCGCCATCATAAACGCAATGGTTCTCTCAGATTTCTGATCCGAGCTACCATTTAAGAGTTATTCCACTTTTTCAGGAAAAACTATCTTGTGCACTATTTAGAACTTAATATTTTTTGATAGACCATTTTGGACACACCGCGCCTCAGAATCACACATTGTCTCAACGCCTGGTTTCAAAATAATCCATAAAAATTAAAAAAAATCATGGAATTCCATAACATTATATTACGCCCACATTTATAGATTTATGTCCTCATAAGTCAAAATAATTGATAACAAACAAATGGGGGGTATTAAGCATGGATCTGAGCCTATCGCTCCCACGTGCTCTCTTAGAGACTTTTATACTTCCCCAAACGTGCACTAGAAGAATTGATCACCCATGAAGGGTCATCTCCTGTCGATTCTCGATCTCTACCGAAAACTCCAAAAGTCACCCCGTCGTCAAATCTCCAGCACGTAGAGGCATCTTGAGCCCTTTACTAAACTCTGATCCTAGGTATTTAGGATGTGGGTTGACTCGGTGAGTTGATCAACAATCACCCAGATGGTATCGTGTCTCCTGGATGTACATGGTAAACCAATAATGAAGTCCATCGATATCATATCTCACTTACACTCTAGTACCTTGAGGGGTTGTATCAAACATACTAGGACCTAGTGCTCATCCTTCACTTGCTGAAAAGTGAGCCATCTCGAGACAAACTCTTCCACTGCCTTATTCATCCTCGACCACCAGTACTGACGTCGGAGGTCCTAGTACATCTTCGCCACACCTGGATATACTTCCAAATGGGATGTATGGAACTCCATCAACACCTCCTCCTGCAATTCCACTGGTACTATGGTTCATACTCTAAAAAAGATGACGTTCTCCCCACCTTTCAAATATCCATATTGGGCATGCCCTATGGACATTTGGGCGCGTGTAGTCTTACAGCTGGCATCTCTGAGTTGCACCTCCCCGAATCACTGTAAGAGTTTATGGGAAACTACCATCGACTAAATAAAAGATATATACTCTATATCCATGAAGGATACCTGAAGAGAGGTCAACTACTCTAAGGCTTCATTATATAGCTATGAACTGGATCTTCTGTTGAGAGCATCTGCCACCACGTTTCCCTTCCTAGGAGAATAGAATATGTCAAATTCATATTTCTAGAGGAAATATAGCCAAGTCTCCCTTTAAGATTCAGATCCTTTTGAGAAATGATATACTTGAGATTCTTGTGGTTAGAGTGGACGATGAATTGTTCTTCCATAAGGTAGTATCACTACACCTACAGTGCAAAGGCTACCACTTCCGACTCATGGTCATGAGTCACATAGTTCTTCCCATTCATTCTTAATTGTTGTGATCTATAAGCAATCAATGCTATCCCCTACATTATGAAAGAACCAAGCTCGATTTCTGATGTATCACAGAACACCACATAATCGGTGCCATCCTCTGGAAGCCTCAAGATAACAGCACTTGTCAAGATCTGTTTTAGCTATTGAAAGATCGCATGGCATCTTTCTATTCATATGAAGGGTTTTCCCTTCTTTTTCAACGCATTCATGGTTTCTTCCACTCTAGATAATTTGGGTACAAACCTCTAATAGTAACCAGCCAACCCAAGGAAACTCCACACCTCGATAATGCTCTTGGGTGGATCCCAAGCAATCACTACCTCGATCTTTGTTGGATCCACCACAACTCCATCCTTTGAGATGACATGTCCCAAGAAGTGGACCTTTCGTATCCAGAACTTATAATTTGAGAGTTTTTCGTAAATCTGGTGCTCTCATAGTGTGTCCAGAACTATCCTCAAGTGTATCATGTGCTCCTACTCAAACATTGAATACACTAATATGTCATCAATGAAGACCACTATAAGCGGTCTAAGTACGGCTGGAAGATCCTATTCATGAGTCCCATGAACACTATTGGGACGTTCGCATTGCCAAACAGCATCACTAAGTACTCATAGTTTCCATAACTAAATCTAAAATACATCTTCGATGTATCCTCATCTCATAATCAAAGATGGTGATAACCTGATCTGAGGTCTATCTTTGAGAACCATCTCTCTCCCATCATCTAATCAAAGAGGTCATCAATCCTCGGTAGAGGATACTTGTTCTTCACGGTCACCTAGTTTAGGAACTTGAAGTCCATGCATAACCTCAAGCTTCCATTTTCCTTCTTAAAAAACAATATTGGGTCTTACCATGGTGAAACATTGGGCCTTACGAACCTCTTCCTCTGTAAGTCCTCCAACTGTACCCTCAACTCCTGGAGCTCTGTGGGAGCCATCCAATATGAAGTTGTAGATATCAGTTCCATAATGAAGTACAGATCAATGAAAAAGTCTACCTCTTTGTGAGGATGTATTCCTGAAACATCCTTTGGAAAGATTTCCTCATAATCATCCATGACTATAGAGAGTTGAAAACTCAAAACATCCACTGCTACATGGGTAAGGATGGTTGTATACAGCTACCCCCTTTATTTGTTTTCAAACTCCCTGAGCCTGGTGTCAACCACATTGAGGTGGTTGTTGTAACATGCCAAAATGTATACCACCTCCTTCTTCTCTCTCAACTCATCTGCCACGTCTTTTTTCATGTAGATTAATCTCTTCTAGTCATTATCCCTGCCCTGGTGGCCCATCCACCATTTCATTGTCAGCGCAACGGGCTATACAATCTCTAGAGAGATGGACCTTGATGTCTCTTGAAAATCATTACCTCTTTCTAGTCAAAATGGACCCACCCTATGAGCCTTGATCTATAGATCCTTTGTCCCCATCTTTTCACCCCGCAGATTATCCTCATCATTATGTGGTAGAATCTGGACTGGATGTCTACATGAGAGCACCTTGAAACAAAACAAGATATACCATGATCAATAGAGTATACCTGGTGAGATAACTCAAGAAGGGCATGGAAAACTCAACCCATTCCTATAAAATGCATGTACCATATTTTTTCCCACAATTAGTGTTTTCATGTACTGAGTCAAAAAGTATAATTCAGGGTCTTGGGGTATGGACACGTCATCTGCCGCACCAATGCTAGATTCCCTGTTCATAAAGTTGAACTTAAAACACTTAACATTGTTGTCCCAAACCAAAATCATAGACTCTCAGTTATTATGGTATAACCAACCTCCTCGAATACCTCTTTGTCTTGACCCATCCCTCAAGGCTCATGACATGACTACCCAAGTACGCCTTCCATACGATAGAGGCTGGAGACTAGCATCGAGTAGACATATCCCAAAATAAGAAGATGGTGCCTTTAAACCTCTACACATGAACAAAGCTCAAACTGTGAAAAGTAAACACAATGTAAAGCACAACTGTAATTCAGACAACTAATAAGATTACAATACAAACTGTAAGTACAAATGGGTTAGAATAAAATCCCAAAACCACAAAGGAAAGTACAACTTCCATGGTCCATCTTCTCAAGACCATACCTGAAGGGTAGGTGAAGCGTAGCTGCCTGTAGTAATATAAGTATGCCCATCCATCCCACATCACTGAGCACCACCAAGTCCCAGACCACCAAGTTCTTCGTCGAAGCGTCGATCACCTACACCAAACATGACACATGTGAGCGAATCCTGTGCAGTGGTGAGTAACACAATACTTAGTAGGGACCCCAAACCACAAAGGAAAGACCACAAAGCAAGACCAAAATGCAAAGACAGCTCACACTAGGTATAACTCAAAGTATAGAAAGTAAATTATTAGTTGTAAATCTTAATTATCTTGTACTATTGTAGGAATCATCCCTGATGAGTCATTGAGGTTCACTCGGCTACTGGACCACTAAGGTATGCTCGATTATTGGACCATTAAGGTCTGTTGGGCTAATGGACCACTGAGATCCACTCGGATACTAGACCATTGAGTTTCACTCAGCTACTGGACCACTAAGTTCCACTCAGCTACTCGACCATTGAGGTCCACTCAGCTATTGGACCACCGAGGTCCCACTCGTCATATCCTTCATTCACAGCCACCCATAGGATTCCCAATCTCTAGTGTATTTGATTCTAGAAGAATATAATCCTCAAGCCATTGGTCATATCTTACTACCAATAAAACACACATAGATTAAACCCAAATGACTGTCTCATCACATGGGTCCCAACACTGTAGACAGCACATCAATCGGACACCTAGTCTTAAAGATATTGGTGTTTTATTAAATAGGGACCAGTTGCATCAGGGCCCAGTTGAACTTGGTCAGACTAACTCGACCAAACCATCCTGGGGGTCCCACATGAAATGACCCAATTCGGCTGACTCGACCTGACCCTATTGGGTCTGGACTGACCTGGTTCATCCTGGCCTAGTGGCTAGGTCCATTGGGCCTTACTGGTCCAGGCCTAATTCAGCTATGGGTCCAGCCCGCCAAGTCACCCAGTGACTTAGTCTGACTTAGTCAGGCTGTATTCTTTCTATCCAGGCTTCACAGCAGCCCGGTTTCTTATCTGGCCCAGTCCTCTTGGCAGACTGGTTCTCCTCTAGCCGGGGACGCCCAGCGGCCCAGTTCTCTCTGTCGTCCTGGCCCAAATCGATGGGCCGGTTTGGGTCCATCCCAGACACCACAAATGCATCCGGTTCACATAGCCAAGTGGTCGGATAAGTCTAGATACCTCCCCTCTATACATGGTCCATGATGGACCACATGCCAATTCATGGGGCGACCTACCCTGCAAGATGCTCGAACCGATGCAACGCCCAACTGGTACCACCCCCTGCACTATCGTGGCACCCGACTGGCACCACCCCCTACACTTCTGCGGCCCCTACTAGTCTCCTTGGTGTGTCGCCTCTGCTACGCACTGCTATGGCCTACTGAACATGGCCTTCTTTTCCCGACACAGTTCCCTTCCAGCGCCGGTATCCCATACTGATGAGGCCCTCTAGCCACAGCCTCCACCGTTGCAGAGCACTGCCTTCCTCATGCAACTACTGCCACATGTCACCACCACCTCTGCCATCAGCCTTCATCATCACAGCACTCTGGTGTCATCACGGGATCCAATCTTCAGTCTTGGGTCTTTGTGTGATGGATCGAAGTCACAATGACCTCTTGTACATAATCCATGAAGACGCGAAGAAAAAATGGAGGGGGAGAGAACACACAAGAAAATAATGAAGGACGGATCATAGCCATTGTTCGTGTTGGCATTGATTCATCCTTATTAGATGGTTTAACAAGGAATAACAAACAACATGAATACCACTCCATTAAATTTCATAAAGTCAAATCCCATCCAGTAAGAACAAACGACCCTCGGATCAACCTGTTAGTGGGTTGATCCACATTCGTTGTTTTGGAAAGAACAATGGGGAAACCAAATCATAAAGAACAAAACCCCTACCTGGAGAATAGGTTTGATCAGATGAAGGATTCATCACTAAAGGTGATCCGTCTGTGAAATCCCTCAATCTTTAAGAACACGGATCTTTGTTATAGGTATGTTTCTCCTTTTCTGGTCGTTTTTTAGAAAAGAAGAGTTTCTATAAATTTTTGAAGTACACGTCGTGTACTTTCTGAGTACATGCTGTGTACTCCCTTGTCGTGCCAGGCCCTGTGCTGGCCATGTCCGGGCCACACACACGGTGTGTAGGGATGAAGTGGAGTCCTCTTAAAGCGGAGTACGTAAAAATAGAGTACACGTCCTGTACTCAAGAAGTACACGCCGTGTATTTTCTTTTTTTTTCATTAAATGGACTGGGGTCGCACCTAATCGACAGAATCATCTTCTTAAAGGTCTCATTTGACTGAGATATATTGTATGTCCATGGAACTTCTCTGAATCCATGCGCCTTCATCCGTTCTCCGAATCAACTGATGCCGATTGCGTTGGCACCGCAGCAGTGAGTTCTTCCTTCTCTTAGAGCCATGTTTTCCAATTCCTTCTCTTTCGTAAGTTATCATGGGTTGATCGTTTTATGTGTTTTCGTAGATCTATTTCGTTCTAAGGAGAATCAATCCTTGTGGTTCAAGTATATCGATCTCCTAGGATTGAGGTAGGTAGTTTGTTCCTTACCTTTCAATGTATTTGAGTTTTATGTGCAAATTCCACCAATACCCATGAACGGGGTATTGCATGTTTACCTTTTTTCCCTGGTGGTTATTTCTGCCTTGCTTTCATGCTTGTGTAGAGGTAAATTGATCATTTTTGTGTATAATTGTTGTTCTTGGATGTTTTTCCCATGATTTTTTCTTGTTGAAACCTTTGGTCATTGTACCTATTTCCATGCCTTGTGATCGTAGGAAGGTATGATGTTGTTAACATGCTTGTTTCTTTGTAGACTGTTTATCCAAGTAGCTCTATAGGTGTACTTTGGTTAGCCAAGTAGCTCTATAGGTGTACTCTGGCCTTATAGCATTAAAATTCACTGACTGGTGTGGGACCATGAGAACCCGGTGCTATAGACTATGAGGGATAGACCGAGTGAGCTTCCCAGAGAGTCTTAGATATTATAGACTATATGGGGATAGACCGAGTGAGCTTCCTCAGAGATTCATGGACATTATAGACTATAGGGGATAGATCGAGTGAGATTCCCAGAGAGTCTTAGTTATTATAGACTATAGGAGGGTAGACTGAGTGATATTCCTTAGAGATTCTTTACCTTGTTTGAATGTATTTAAAACCTTCCTAGGCTAGAGGAGGAATTGACCGAGTGAGATTCCTCAGAGAGTTTGTGGAATACCTGATCCTGTAGGACGATTGACCGAGTGAGCTTCCTCAGAGAGTCTCTAGACCTTGGGGCCAAGAGGGTTAGAATGTGTGATCTCCCTCAGAGAGTCCCTAACTACCCTAGACTATAAGGGTAATTGACCAAGTGATATTCCCCAGAGTGTCTTATAAATTTGTATGACGAAACCAGAGGGGTTAGGCTGAGTGCACTGCCAAGAGGGTTGTGGTACTTTTTTGACAGACCAGAGGGGATGGCTGCGAGTACTTCCCAGAGGATTTCCTATTTTTTTAGCTATTGCTTCACCGCTACTTTTTGTTTTGGGGATTGATCACTGTTGTATATCATCCTATTTATAGCTTACTGATTACTTCCTGCTATTTCTGCTACTGTTTACTGTTTATTGTACTATTACCTATCATATACTCACTAACTGTTAGGCACAAATCTGTGGGTGGTTTCCTACTGGGATTTAGTCTCACACCCTATTTGGTTCATGCTTTGGGGCCCAAACAGACTATGTTTTTGCAGGTATAGACAAGGGAAATTGCCCTTTAACTTATGGTACTTGATTGATTTGGAGCAGGAGAGCATGGGACCAATCATTGGCTTGCGATGAGGAGGAGATGTTTACCTTTTTTTGTACTTGTTTTAGTACTATTGTATTTTTAAGAATTCTGACTTGTTTGGATGTTTTCCTAGATTTTATCCTGCATAATTTCATGTATATACATATGATTTCTAGTTGTTGTTGATTTAGTCGTTCCACTGTTTATTATTTTTGGTTATTTACTGCTTTCGTTCTTGAATGTTTATTTACTTCCACTGTTTACTTTTCCATTGAGGGCATAGTTTCCCCACTATCACACCCAAGGCCCTCGCTGCTAGTCGGCAGCCTCTAGTGTTTGGGGAAATGAGCTTGATGCCGTGTGACCAACCGGGTACGGGGCACCTTTAGGTGGACTCTGAAATCAAAACGTTACAAAGTAGTATTAGAGGAATTATTTTCTCTTGATTTACTATTTGGAGCCTTTAGCTAGGGATAGGACAGTTTCGGTACTTGGTAATAAGTTGTGCCCGGGAGTAGCTAACTCGTGTACAGGGAAAAGCCATACTACCTCGTTTATTGCAGTTTTTTGGTTTTGAGATTTTACAGTTGATATGATTTCACCTAGAGTGATTCACATGACTTGTGTTGTTATTGTTGTTACTATTATGGTTATATTTCTGTCACAACCCGATGAGATGAGGGTATGCCATCTCATGCATCGTATAGGCACTTGTTAGAAATCACATGCCATGCATTCTTTCCATGTCATCTAGGATGCATTTGCGATTCCATGTTGTTGTGATAGACCTTGTGTATATTATGCATGCTGTTGTGATAGATACTTTGATAGAATCCTTGTTGTTTGATAGAGGACTGTTTGTATTGTACCTTGCTTAAAATGAATGCCAAATTTTGATTCTTGAGGTGTTATGGGCCCTCTTGAATCAGAAATTTGTGGATCATTGACCTGTTTTTCCTTATATATGACTGTTTTGGGATGCCAAGATTTGGTTCGTGGGGAGTATGGGCCCTCACGGATCAGAATTTGGCACCTTCATGCCTTGTTTTCTATGTTTCTGGGCTTCAGTGCAGTTTCTGAGCTACTGCCCGGAAAAACCCAGAATACACGGCATGTACTTTATGACTACATGCCGTGTAGTTTCAGACCATGTCACTGACTGTGTGAGTAAGAACACGGTGTTGAGGAAGTGTATTTAGGAACACGCCATGTATGGTAGGTGCACGTCGTGTAGTATAGATCCGTGTACCCGGCCATGTCACTAACAACACGGGTCGGGGAAGCTCGAGTAGAACATGTCGTGTTGGTAAAGAACACACCGTGTAGTCTTGTTCCAGGTACCCGACCATGTCACGAACAACATGGGTCGATGTTATCTTCTCCTATACATGCCGTGTTTTTTTGGAACATTCTGTGTAAGGTTCAGCCGTGTAGCCGGTCGTGTAACTAACAACATGGGTTTCCGAGACCTTGTCTAGTACACGTCGTGTCCTTAGTGAACACATCGTGTAGTCTAGGGTTAAGAGGACCGTGTGAGTTAGCCATGTAAAGAGACTCGGGTAGGGTAATAGTGTTCAAGTACACGTAGTGTGTGGGGAAAACACGCAGTGTAGTTGGGGTGTTACACGACCAAAGGTGGAAGGTGTACACGCCCATGTCTTTGGTTTAGGTGAACACGCCATGTAGTTTTATACACGTTGTGTAGTCGTGTTTTGTAAACTTGAATGTTTCCTTCTATAGTTCCCATTTTGTACTCTTGTTTTCTAAGTCTTTGATAATCCTGATCTGAGGTTTTCTTTTAATCTTTTTAGAGCTATGCCTCTGAGACGTCCTCCGATTGTACGTCATTTGTCAGACAGTGATTAGACATCGGATATGGCCGATCAGGGACCTCTTGAAAATCCTCCTTCTGTTCCAGCCTTGGCACCAGTGGTTATACCCGTCGCAGGCACCGATACACAGTTCAGGGAGGACTTCTTGAGGATGATGCAGACTTTTCAGGGAGCACCGCCTCATGCCCTGTTGATGGCCTAATTGACGCAGTTCTTTCAGCAAAATCATCCTTCTACTTTCTCAGGGGATGGAGGACCCCAGGCTGTAGAGTTGTGGTTAGAGGCCATGATGAGGATCTTCGAGCATCTGGAGATACCCCCAGAGAAAAGGGTAAAGCTATCCACCTATATGCTATGTGACACCGCCAAGAGGTGTTGGGAGGTGATCTCACAGTCAGGGCACCAGCAGAGTATGTCTTGGGACAAGTTTCGGCGCACCTTCTATGACTAATTTTACCCAGAGACCTTGAGGTCCGACCAATCCCAGGATTTTATGAGCCAGCAGCAGGGCACTCTTTCTATTATGGAGTACTCATCCCGCTTTACTGAGTTGCAACGCTTCACACTGATCCTAGTAGGTGATGAGTTGTTCCTTGCTAGGAAGTTCGAGGATGGTATCAGGTAGGAGATTCATTCCCAGGTGAATATCTTCAGGTTGACTTCAATATCTTTTATCATCAACCAAGCGTTGATCACTGAGCGCAACCTAAGGGATTCCGGAACTGTGAGCCAGGGCGGTTCGACATCCAGAGCTGGTGTTCCTCCTACGGATAGTAGGAAGCACCATAGAGAGTCTTCTCAAATAGATAAGGGTAGGCGAGATGTATCTTCTGGTAGCCAGGTTGTATGCTACCAGTGCGGTAGGAGTGGTCATACTAGGCCCCAGTGTCAGCAAGATCCGATGGAGTGCCGATCTTGCAGTAAGATGGTCCATCTTCAGCGCTTTTTTCATATCTTCTCACCTTCAACTGGTGGTAGGGGTTCTTCTATGACCCCGCGTTCAGAATATGCTTCACCAGTTTGGAAACTGGAGTTCTTCTGGCCGTTTGGGTCAAGGTGGAGGTCACGGCCGCGGTGGTCAGTAACAAGGTTACCAGCGACAGCAGAGTGGGTCAGCTCAGAGTGGTCAGCCAAGGACGTAGGGCCGCGGTATAGTCCAGACCTTTGTCGTGGATCAGACCTATCAGGAGCAGGATCCTGAACCTTTACAGTTCAAGGTACGATCTTAGTAGCCTCAATTTTATCTTCATCCCTTTTCGATACTGGTGCTTCGCATAGTTTTATCTCTATTTCTATTGTGGAGAGCCTTGGGCTCTGTATCTCTTTGTCTGCCGACTTGTTGACTCTTTACACGCCGTTGGTAATGATGACATCTAGCATATGTTAGTGCAGAAAGTTCCCTCTTGAGGTTTCAGGGTGCCTTTTCTTATGGTACCTCTATGTCCTAGAGATGACGGGCTATGACTTCATTCTAAGGATGGACTGGTTGGTTCCCTTCTAGGCAGTCATTGATTGATATTGTTGCAGGGTGAGTTTCGTATCACCAGAGGGTGGATCTTTCCTTCATAGAGGTGACTAGGATGTCCAGGCGGGTAGAGCTGGACTAGAGCATCGTGGTCTAGGGGGAGTTACAGCCCAGATTGCCAGTCTTTATTTGGATGACCAGGGGACTTCACAGTTAGACTTTCCTCCAGTGGTGGACCATTTCAGGGATGTCTTTCCAGAGGACTTTTCAGGTTTGCCTCCGGAGCGTGAGCTAGACTTATCGATTGATCTCATGCTAGGAGCGGCATCGGTGTCCATTCCTCCTTATAGGATGGCTACACCTGAGTTTCAAGAGCTCAATAAGTAGTTGGAGGAGTTGCAGTCAAAGGGTTTCATCCGACCCAGTACTTCTCCTTGGGGTTCGCCTTTTCTGTTTGCAAATAAGGTAGACGGCAACCTCCGTCTTTGTGTGGATTATCGGAAGCTAAACCAGTTGACGGTCAAGAACCGATATCCCTTGTCGAGGATCGATGACCTCTTTGATCTGCTTCGAGGAGATTGAGTGTTCTTGAAGATCTATTTGAGGTCCGGTTATCATTAGTTTCATGTTATACCATCGGATATACCTCTTACAGCCTTTAAGAGCAGGTATGGTCTATACGAGTATACAGTCATGTCGTTCGGTCTCACGAACGCGCCAGCAGTTTTTATGGCACTAATGAACCGAGTGTTCCATCCGTACTTAGATTCCTTTGTGGTGGTTTTCGTCGATGACATCTTGGTGTACTCTCACACTCAACACGACCATGCCACACATCTTGAGATCATTCTGAGTACACTGAGAGAGCATCAGTTATATGCTAAGCTCTTGAAATGACACTTTTAGATGGATCAGATTCACTTTCTGGGTCATGTTATCTCAGAGACAGTAGTATCAGTGGACCTAGAGAAAGTGAGGGATGTAGTTTCCTGGGAGCAGCCAAAGAATGTATTTGAGGTGCTGAGTTTTCTAGGGATGTCTGGATACTACAGGCGTTTAATACAGGACTTTTCACGCCTAGCAGCACCGCTGACAGGTCTGACCAAGAAGGGGGAGAAGTTTTTATGGTCAGATTCTTGTGAGTCTGCCTTTCAGGAGTTGAAGGGGAGTTTGACATTAGCACCGATACTGGTCTTGCCAGAGCCAGGCAAGGGCTATACTATTTACTGTGATGCTTTATGTATCGGACTGGGAGCTGTGCTTATGCAGGGAGATAGGGTCGTTGCATATGGGTCTCAGCAGTTGAGGCCACATGAGAGGAACTACCTGACACACAATCTAGAGTTGGCAGCTGTTGTTCATGCCTTACGCTGTTGGAGACACTACCTTTGGGGAGATAACTTTGTGGTTTTCACCGACCAAAAGAGTCTCAAGTATATCTTCACTCAGCATGATCTAAATCTGAGACAGTGCAGGTGGGTCGAGTATCTTTAGTCTTTCGACATCGAGCTCGCCTATATGCCAGGAAAGGGCAACGCAGTGGCAGATGCATTGAGTAGGAGAACTCAGATTCAGGCAGTTCAGGAGGCCAATAGTGAGTGGCAGCTTATGGCTCTGTTCTTTGAGATGCACTTGGAGGTGCACGACAGACAGGGATAGACTTTTCTATCTTCTGTAGTTATTACCTCTTCACTTCTTGATCGGGTACGGATGAGGCAGCTATCAAACTCATAAGTCTTAGTCCTTTGGGAGAGTGTGTCAGGAGAGGACCCTCTTCCTGTATGGAAAGTGGGTGAGGATGAGATCTTGCGTTTCCAGGGATGTGTATGGGTGCCAGTAGACATATGCAAGGAGCTAATGCGGGATTTTCATTCCTCATTTTGGGTAGTTCATCCTGGCGCCACCAAGATGTATCGTGATCTACACCGCCAATACTGGTGGCCAGGTATGAAAAGAGATGTTTTTAGTTTTGTCATGAGGTGTTCTACTTTCCATCAGGTGAAAGCAGAGCATTAGCAACCAACAGGTCTTTTACAGCAGTTAACCATTCCTGAGTGGAAGTGGAATGATGTCGTGATGGACTTCGTGACCGGATTACCGAGGTCACCTCGAGGTAGTGATGTTGTTTGGGTTGTCGTCGACAGACTTACAAAGTTTTCTCACTTCTTGCCGATCAAGGAGACCTTTAGTGTTGATGAGTTGGGATGGTTTTACATCCAAGAGATTCTATGTCTACATGGAGTTCCACACTCCATTGTTTCAGATAGGGATGTGTGCTTTTATTCTCGGTTCTGGTAGGGACTTCAGAAGGCTTTGGGTATGCAGTTTCTTTTGAGTACAGCATACCATCCCTAGACTGATGGCCAGTCCGAGCGCACGATCCAGGTGCTTGAGGATATGCTCCGAGCTTGCATTCTAGACTTTGGCAGTTCTTGGGAGAATCATATTCCTCCTGGTGGAGTTTTCCTATAACAACAGTTTCCAGGCTATTATTCAGATGGTACCTTACAAGGCTTTGTACGGTAGGTCATGCCAATCACCCTTATGTTGGCATGAGGCAGGAGAGGCAGCTTTCCTGGGACCTTGTCTTGTTCAGGAGATCTCAGAGTAGATAGATTTAATTCAGAAGAGGATGTCTACAGCACAGTCTCGGCAGAAGTCTTATGCTGATTGGCGGAGACGACCTCTAGAGTTCGAGGTCGGGGATCAGGTTTTCCTGCGTGTCGCACTGAGGTTGGGACACAAGAGGATCCAGAGACAGGGTAAGCTTTCACCACGGTATGTTGGTCCATTTGAAGTATTGGAGAGAGTTTTTCCGGTTTCCTATCGGTTGTAGTTACCTCAGAGGTATCGAGCTATGCACGACATCTTCCATGTTTCCCAGCTCTTATGTTACTTTTCAGACCCGTCTCATGTCTTTCAACCCGAGGAGGTTGATCTTGAAGCGGATGTGTCATTTGAGGAGCATCCCATCCGGATTGTCGATCGCAGTACGAAGGTTCTCTGTGTCCAGTCTGTTCCTCTAGTACGGGTGCTATGGAAGCACGGGCGAGCGCAGGACGAGACTTGGGAGAGGGAGGCCAACGTACGATTGCAGTGGCCGGAGCTGTTTGGGGTTTCTTCTTCTACGCCTCGCTAGGGAAATATGGGGACGAATTTATTTAAGGGGGAAGTTTGTAAGAACCTGGATCTTCGTTACAGGTATGTTTCTCCTTTTCTGGTCGTTTTTTAGAAAAGAGGAGTTTCTGTAAATTTTTGAAGTACACGCCATGTACTTTCTGAGTACACGCCGTGTACTCCCTTGTCGCACCAGGTCGTGTGCCAGCCGTGTCCGGGCCACACACACGGTGTGTAGGAATGAAGTGGAGGCCGCTTAAAGTGGAGTACAGAAAAATAGAGTACACGCCATGTACTCAAGAAGTACACACCATGTACTCAAGAAGTACACACCGTGTATTTTCTTTTTTTTCATTAAACGGACCGGGGTCTCACCTAATCGATAGAATCATCTTCTTCTAGGTCTCGTTCGACCGAGAGATGTCGTACGGCCGCAGAACTTCTCTGAATCCTTGCACCTTCATCTGTTCTCTGAATCAACTGTTGTCGATTGCATTGGAACCGTAGCAGTGAGTTCTTCCTTCTCCTAGAGCCTTGTTTTCCAATTCCTTCTCTTTCATAAGTTACTGTAGGTTGATCGTTTTATGCATTTTTGTAGATCTACCTCATTATAAGGAGAATCAAGACTTGTGGTTCAAGTATATCGATATCCTAGGATCGAGGTAGGTGTTTTGTGCCTTACCTTTCGATGTCTTTGAGTTTTATGTGCAAATTCCCCCAATACCCGTGAACGGGGTATTGCGTGTTTACCTTTTTTCCCTTGTGGTCATTCCTTCCTTGCTTGCATGCTTGTGTAGAGGTAAATTGATAATGTTTGTGGATAATTGTCATGCTTGGATGTTTTTACCATGCTTTGTTTGTAGAGACCTGAAGCTTGACGTACATGGAAATTACATTACTTTTGAGGAATACATAGTACATAACAAAAACAGACACACAAGGATCGTAATAGTTTAGTGTCTTTGGAAACTCGGAATAAAATCTTCTAATCGTGGTGAAAGATCTTCAACATCTCCCAATAAAGATCTTCCACTTTTTTTCTTACCTAAAACTTTTCTTTATATCTTGGGGAAAAGAAAACATAAAAGGGGTGATCTCAAATGCCCAGTAAGGGTAAACATAGAGAACATAAAACAACCCATAAACATTTGAATGCAAAAACTTGAACATAAAATCTAAACATCAAAATCTTGAGCAAAGACATGAATATTGGAAGTACGTAAATCATATATCATAAAGGAACATCAATCATGATAAAATAGAATGGGAATAAAACATGTAATTGTGGAAACCATTAAGCACATGATACGATTTCCATAGTATCCAAGGCATTACTGGCAAGACCATCTTAGTGGACAAAGTCCCTTTCTGAATCGAGTTCACTCCTCATTCCAGTCTTGTATTACTGAACCGGTTTAACTTGTCGTTCCAGCCATTTCTATCTCATGAGATATAAATCTTTACCCAATGAATTGGAGGGAGATATAGGTCCCACCCATCTCATAATGAAATCATTCTTTCTTTTTCCACAAAATAAACATACATCATTCATAATAACCCAATAAATAAAATGGGTTTCATAAACATCATCCCATCATCACATAATCCATATAAAAGAAATGGATATCATTTAATAATAAGAAAAGTGAAACCATGTAAATCATAGAGACATGATACTTGAAACATACACATATGAAATAATGTCATCTTAGATGAAAAATGGTTTTGATAAAACACTTGAAATGAATTCTTGAGGAAAATATCCTTTCTTCTTAAAAATCATTCTCTTTTCACAAAATGTCATGTAATTTAAAAAAAAGGATTTTGTTGAAAATATTCATGAAATATTTTGGAGGAAGCTTCATGAAAATAAGTCTTTATAAAACCGTAAAAATCTGATTGTGCCTTATAAGTTAAAAAAACATTCTCCTCGTACTTTTGTCAGAAAAGTCAAAAAAAGTACCTCGTAACGTAAAAAAAAGAAAGATTCCTTACATAACATGTAGTAAAAGTAAAAAATGGGTAAAAAGGACTTTAAACATACATGAAAACATTTTTATAAAACATGTACATGGATAATAACAATAACCCCAATAAATATTTACGAATAAACAATCTTGGATAAGAATGAGATTGGAATATTTGTCCCTTACCTTAGGTCTGATATGCTTCATATAGATCCAAAACTCCTGTATAATGATTTAAATAATGTCATTTACTTATTACATAATCATATTCATTGTTATGATATCATATATGTTTCACTTATGACTTTATATTACCTGTTCTTTTGTAAATTCCATGTTAATGTAGCGTTTTGGGTAAAATCATTTCATTTATCGTATGTGTTTTGACTTGTAATTATTCATATGATTACTTAAATCATGATTACTTAATTCCAGAATATAAAACATGATTTATATATAATATATATTCATAATATACATATATATAATAGATCTTTAAATGGAAATAAATACACCGTTCATGGAGACGGTAGACCGTACGTACGCATGAACGTTGTTTTCATTTCCTTATTGAGTTGAATGGAATTAAGTAGATGACATAAATATATATATATACATAAATCCAGTAGCTTTATAATGTCATATATTTAATTATTATTTCTTATATATACTTTATAATCATTCTTAAATGGTTAACATGGAGAATTAATCTCATCGCGTCGTGGAGACGGTAGTCCGTACGTATGCACGAGCGATGATATCGTTCCCATAATTATAGAACTGGAGTGGATGGTATAATATATCAGAATCAGTATGATGTTATAATAACAATATATAGTTATTCTTTACACCATTATACCCATCCATGTAAGTTGTTGGTGGAAAAACATATTACACCACGGTGTGGAGACGGTATTTCGTACGTACGCACGCGCGGTGATTTTGTTTTCCGTAGGATGGATAGAATGTGAAATATGGTTGTTTCATATTTATAATAATATATCATTATATTAGGGATACTGATGTTATTACTTAATAATGAAACAACTAAAGAAGAATAAGTTGAAGAAGAAATAAAGTTGAAAGAATCGGTAACAGACATTACCTCTTCTTTGAAGTGCCTCTTTGAGACCTCCTTTCAGGGAACTAAAATTGGTCTTTGAAGAAGACCAGGACCTCTAAGATGTTTCTAGGGAAGTTTAGAAGAGAATTTGGAAGGTTTTGTCCGAGCTTGAAGGCTCAAATTGGTGTGAGGAGGAGAGGGAGGAGGTGCCCTTTTTATAAGGGAGGAGAGGGGCACCTTTGGAATTCATAAAAATATTAATTTATAATAAATCTAACCCCACTTAAAAACCTCCCAAAATGACTCATATTATAATATTAGATGATATAGGGTTGTAATATCATTAAAAATAAAATTTATACATGTTTTGATCTTATTTTAAACCTTATCATTTTGATTTATCCTTATTTAATCTATTTAAGTTTATTTGTGGTAATAATATTCTAAATTCCAAATGGTTATAAATAATCACTTATGTGTTGTTAATTTTCCATAATTGGATACTTTATGAAATTTTAGACTATATAAATTTCAATTTATAATTTTTAAATATTTTTGTGATTTTTAAACAATTTAATAATATGTTATTTTTATAAAATAACAATAGTGTCAATTTTGACACTATTCATTTATTTGAATTTAAATAAAATCTAAAAAGAGGATATATTCAAAATAAAATATTTAATAGATTCATAAAATTTTATATTTATCTGGAAAATTAGTTGATCACATTAAATAGTTCATATAGTATTTATTTTATTATTTTTAAAGCCATTTATTTGGTTTATCTCTTAATAAAATAATTACTACAACATTTTTGTATAATTATTTAATATACTTATTTGTCGCATAAAAATTAAAAATAAAATCCTATGATGAATATAAATCGATTACCTTTCACAATAATACTTTTACTAGAATTTATCATCTTAAAATAATAATATTTAAATTGTTATATTTATTAAATTATGAAGGTGACAACTTTGGCATCATTTAAAATAATAAAATATAAGTGTCATAATCTCTTTTATAAGGCTCCAAATGGTAAAAATATTCTACCATTGGATGATTATGGTTTACATTTACATGACCAATAAGTTTTGGTCAGGCTGTTGTGCATTTTATGGTCACTATTAGTTTAATAAAAACTATATTCTTGATTTTTCACTAGATAAACAATTTCTACATCACTATTGTGTCACACTTAATGATAATTATTTAATCACTAAAAATTATAAATAAATTTATATGATGTAGATAATTTTATTAGATTTCTGTATACTATTCATGTTTTAAGTTTCATGAAGTTTATCGCTAAATTAAAATTAATATACTTATAAGATTTAAGAGAGTGACATGTTGTCACTTTCTTTGATTTTAATAATAATTAAATTATTTTCATGGAAAAATGTCCATTAAATGATTCTAATAAGACCCTTAGGTGATATGGGTCTACTTTTAGTCATCCAATAGGATTTTTTCAGGTGTTAGGTTAATTTTATAATCTTATATTTACCCTTAATTACCCGATTTACCTTTAACTATGGTAAATAAAATTTACCGTAGTTACTATTCATAAAGCCCAAAAATAAAAAGTAGCTTATTAACATAATTTGGACCCAAAGATTCTGAATATGGAATCCATTTTTCCAAATTCGATACACAAAAGTTTCAGAAATTAAATTAAAATTAATCTCGTTGTCGAAAAAAACGGGTTTTTGTTTAAAATATTGCAAAAGATTGAATTGATTTAACCTACGAATTCAAGGTAAAATCAATGTTAATGAAATAAATTATATTAAATGGTAAAAATATATTCTATTTATACTTTAAAACCATTAAATATTATAATTTAACCACATAAATTATTACGATGGAAAAAGTTTTTTTTAATTAAAATATAGCATGTTTTTACTATTCATTAAAATATGAAAGTTATCAGAATAATATGAAAATTTTATCCAAGGTAAAATTTTATATCCTTATTCCAAAGAATAATTTTATTTTATAAAATTGAACTTATAAACATGTCAAAAACTAGATTTAAAGTGGGTGCGCCATCAAAAGGCGGCAAAACTGCATTTTTTGAAAAATACTTATTTTACCCGAAAAAATTATTTTGTTCTTATACCATGTTCTATAAAATGTGTAAGATGAATAATAATGTTATAAAATTCAAAATTTAGTTAATACTATTCATTACGGCTAGTTCATAATAATATTATAATAATATATTGTTGTTTAGTAAAACCTGGTATTGCATAGAACGCATGCTATCGAGGAAGGTCGTGATTGCATGTAATGCAAGCCAAGTTAGGTTTGCGTGTAGTGAATGACTCTTTTGTTGTTTCATATAACAAAATACATTGAATATATATATATATATACTCAATGTTTCGTAGAATAACTACTATCAAACAAACATGAAATTGTGTGTAACACGATCCAAGATAGTGTTGCGTATACTGCAAGCTAATACGGTGTTGCGTATAGCGCAAGATAATCTTGGTGTAGTGTACAACAGATGATATGAAAGAAATTAAAACGAATATATCTTATAAAATATCGGGTTGTTACATTCTACCCCCCTTAAAATGAATTTCTCCCTCGAAATTCATCGGGGTTATAAATCGTTTACTATTCATAAAAACCCACATCGTAAAAAGGAATACTAAAACATAACTTTAAAAAAGAAAGTTAGAAACGTAATGGTCACCCAAGGTAACTCAACATTGGGTTTCCACATAGGAGAGTATAGGTGAAAATATGGATATGGAGGAAAAATCTAACCATCAAGTTCTGATGGAGAGTGGTAGAGAACATGGCTCTGAAATAGCCAACAATCACAAAGCCATAGATTTGCGATGATCTAAGGTACCATCTAATTCATAGAATATAAGAGAACTAGGACAACATTTTTGGTTTTCAGGATCATTTCTCTAATGTTGAATAATTTTTGAATCAAAAGAAATACTTACTTGATTTTTGTACAATCTCACTGTTGTTCGTGCCTTGAACAATTTCCACTTCATCTCTTAAAGAAATGAAGTTGAATTTGCCATTCATGAAGTTTTAGAAGATCATGTGATAGAATGATGAGTCATTCCCTCTGTTTCAAACAAATGGTTAGAAAAAGTTCTCAAATATACATAAGTCCATCTATGGTGTGGTTAATCGTATACGATTCAAAAAATGAACTTATACTTCATTTATCATACAGCTTAATAAAATAAAACTAGTTTCTACTAACCAGGGACTTCCTGTAGGTCAGTGGTAGGCGATAAAGGCCAGTCGCACTTCGGTTGTGGGTTCGATTCCTGCAACCTTGTCCGACGCGACGGGTTTTCGCCCGTCCTGCATTTTATCCTTTTTCTAAAACAATACTATTATAACAAAAAGTTCTATCCTTAAACAATACTATCCATTCCAATCTTTAGGCTTATCCAAAATACTTCTTTCCAAACTCATTTTATAAAGAGAATGATTACTAAAAAGGTCATATAACAAGCATGTGAATACCATCATTTATCTCTCATATATCTTGTTGGTCACATTCTAGTCATGTGAACACCTTAATCATGTATTCTCTTGAAAAATGAATACCCATTGAATCTTAGTGAAAACATGAGTGTTGTCAAAAGTTAACTCTTTCCACATACCAAAATCCTCAAAATTCGATATACTCAAACCATGATATCACTTATTCCTTATATCAATCATGAGCTTAGGAATATTGTTAAACATTTTATTTTCTCCTTATCCCTTCATTATACGCATATCATCTGCTTTCCAAAATATTTGAATCACTTTTCATGGTTACCGGTACAATAAAATTATTGAAAACCAAAATAGACTAATAAAAAAATATTCTAATACACTATAAAAGTACCTCAACAAAATTATTTTTGAATACCAACACATAAACACTTCAATCCATCCCCTTTAATGATTGTCCTGGAATAAGTCCTTCCTTGATTTTAGAAGATACATTTTAGGTCGGGGCATTGAGTTGGGTAATGCCCATGTTCTCTACAAATAATACATTGAACACCATAACAGTCTGTCACTCTATGACCCTTTTCTCCACACAGATAACATCTGTCCCTCCATTTTAGGTATTCCTCAAGGTTATTCTTCCCTTCTTTAGAAATCGCAATCTTCCTTTCTTTATGCTCCTCAACATGCGAACATGCATAAAAGTCTATCTTTCTCTTTTTTGATGAATTAGGCATACCACTAAATTTTACCTTGTTAATCATATATCATGATGAATGATTCGGAATAATCACAATATCTTTCTCTCTAGGCATTATGCAATTTCATTACTCATAGTCAGCAATTTTTCCATTGGATTCAATGTTAACCTAATTCCTTCTGGTTCCCTCCATTGACTAAAACACAAAAATAATTCTGTGAGAGGAAAAAATCATATAAGGAAAATAACATAATCAAGGGGGAGTACCTTAAATATCTAACATCTTAGGTTAAATTCTATGATCATTAACGCAATTCTAGGACTATAACCTATACTTATACTTAACCTTAGGGACATCCCTAGACAGACCTTAGAAATATCTCTAGGGATCTCACTAAAGTTTTCGCATCCTGGTTTCCAAAGGTTGACTAAACCTTTCCTTTGATACCAACTGTAGAGACCCGAAGCTTGACTTACATGGAAATTACATTACTTTTGAGGAATATATAGTACATAACAAAAACAGACACACAAGGATCGTAATAGTTTAGTGTCTTTGGAAACTCGGAATAAAATCTTCTAATCATAGTGAAAGATCTTCAATATCTCCCAATAAAGATATTCCTCTTTTTTTCTTACCTAAATCCTTTATTTATATCTTGGGGAAAAGAAAACATAAAAGGGGTGAGCTCAAATGCCCAGTAAGGGTAAACATAGAGAACATAAAACAACCCATAAACATTTGAATGCAAAAACTTGAACATAAAATTTAAACATCAAAATCTTGAGAAAATACATGAATCTTGGAAGTACGTAAAGCATATATCATAAGGGAACATCAATCATGATAAAATAGCATGGGAATAAAACATGTAATTGTGTCAACCATTAAGCACATGATATGATTTCCATAGTAGCCAAGGCATTGCTTCCAAGACCATCTTAGTGGACAAAGTCCCTTTATGAATCGAGTTCACCCCTTGTTCCAGTCCTGTATTACTGAACCGGTTTAACTTTCCGTTCCAGCCATGTCTATCTCATGAGATATAAATCTTTACCCAATTAATTGGAGGGAGATATAGGTCCCACCCATCTCATAATGAAATCATTCTTACTTGTGCCACAAAATAAACATACATCATTCATAATAACCCAATAAATAAAATGGGTTTCATAAACATCATCCCATCATCACATAATCCATATAAAAGAAATGGATATCATTTCATAATAATAAAAGTGAAACCATGTAAATCATAGAGACATGATACTTGAAACATAAACATATGAAATAATGTCATCTTAGATGAAAAATGGTTTTGATAAAACACTTGAAATGAATTCTTGAGGAAAATATCCTTTCTTCTTCAAAATCATTCTCTTTTCACAAAATGTAATGTAATTTTAAAAAAAAGGATTTTGTTGAAAATAGTCATGAAATATTTTGGAGGAATCTTCATGAAAATAAGTCATTATAAAACCGTAAAAATCTGTTCGTGCCGTATAAGTTAAAAAAACATTCTCCTCGTACTTTTGTCGGAAAAGTCAAAAAAAGTACCTCGTAACGTAAACAAAAGAAAGATTCCTTACATGCCATGTAGTAAAAGTAAAAAATGGATAAAAAGGACTTTAAACATACATGAAAACATTTTTATAAAACATTTACATGGATAATAATAATAATCCCAGTAAATATTTACGAATAAACAATCTCGGATAAGAATGAGATTGGAATATTTATCCCTTACCTTAGGTTCGATATGCTTCGTATGGATCCGAAACTCCTGTATAATGATTTAAATAATGTCATTGACTTATTACATAATCATATTCATTGTTATGATATCATATATGTTTCACTTATGACTTTATATTACCCGTTCTTTTGTAAATTCCATGTTAAAGTAGCGTTTTGGGTAAAATCATTTCATTTATCGTATGTGTTTCGACTTGTAATTATTCATATGATTACTTACATCATGATTACTTAATTCAATAATATAAAACATGATTTATATATAATATATATTCAGAATATATATATATATAATAGATCGATAAATGGAAATAAATACACCGTTCATGGAGACGGTAGACCGTACGTACGCATGAACGTTGTTTTCGTTTCCTTATTGAGTTGAATGGAATTCAGTAGATGACATACATATATATATATACATAAATAAAGTAGATTTATAATGTCATATATTTCATTATTATTGCTTATATATACTTTATAATCATTCTTAAATGGTTAACATGGAGAATGGATCTCATCGCGTCGTGGAGACGGTAGTCCGTACGTACGCACGAGCGATGATATCGTTCCCATAATTATATAATTGGAGTGGATGGTGTAATATATCAGAATCCTTATGATGTTATAATAACCATATATAGTTATTCTTTACACCATTATACCCATCCATGTAAGGTGTTGGTGGAAAAACAGATTACACCACGGCGTGGAGACGGTATTCCGTACGTACGCACGCGCGGTGATTTTGTTTTCCGTAGGATGGATAGAAGGTGAAATAGGGTTGTTTCATATTTATAATAACATATATATATATTATTTATACTTATGTTATTACTTAATAATGAAACAACTAAAGAAGAATAAGTTGAAGAAGAAATAAAGTTGAAAGAATCGGTAACGGACATTACCTCTTCTTTGAAGTGTCTCTTTGAGACCTCCTTTTAGGGCACTAAAATTGGTATTTGAATAATACCAGGACCTCTATAATGTTTCTAGGGAATTGTAGAAGATAATTTAGCAGGGTTTGTACGAGCTTGAAGACTCAAATTGGTGTTAGGAGGAGAGGGAGGAGGTGCCCTTTTTATAAGGGAGGAGAGGGGAACCTTTGGAATTCTAAAAAATATTAATTTATAATAAATCTAACCCCACTTAAAAACCCCCAAAAATGACTCATATTTGAATATTAGATGAGATAGGGTTTTAATATCATTAACCAATCAAATTTAGACATGTTTTGAGCTTATTTTAAACCTTATCATTTTGATTTATCCTTATTTAATCTATTTAAGTTTATTTGTGGTAATAAAATTCTAAATTCTAAATGGTTATAAATAATCACTTATGTGTTGTTAATTTTCCATAATTTGATACTTTATGAAATTTTAGACTATATAAATTTCAATTTATAATTTTTAAATATTTTTGTGATTTTTAAACAATTTAATAATATGTTATTTTTATAAAATACCAATAGTGTCAATTTTGACACTATTCATTTATTTGAATTTTAATAAAATCTAAAAAGAGGATATATTCAAAATAAAATATTTGATAGATTTATAAAATGTCATATGCATCTATAAAATTAGTGGAGGACATTAAATAGTTCATATAATATTTATTTTATTATTTTTAAATCCATTTATTTGGTTTATCTCTTAATAAAATAATTACTACAACATTTTTGTATAATTATTTAATATACTTATTTGTTGCATAAAAATTAAAAATAAAACCCTATGATGAATATAAATATATTAACTTTCACAATAATACTTTTACTCGAATTTATCATCTTAAAATCAAAATATTTAAATTGTTATATTTATTAAATTATGAAGGTGACAACTTTGGCATCATTTAAAATAAAACAATATAAGTGTCATAATCGCTTTTATAAGGATTAAAATGGTCAAATATTATACCATTGGATTATTATGGTTTACATTTACATGACCAATAAGTCTTGTTCAGGGTTTGGTGCATTTTATGGTCACTATTAGTTTAATAAAAACTATATTCTTGATTTTTCACTAGATAAACAATTTCTGCATCACTATTGTGTCACAATTAATGATAATTATTTAATCCCTAAAAATTATAAATAAATTTATATGATGTAGATAATTTTATTATATTACTGGAAACTATTCATGTTCTAATTTTCATGAAGTTTATCACTAAATTAAAATTAATATACTTATAATATTTAAGAGAGTGACATGTTGTCACTTTCTTTGGTTTTAATAATAATTAAATTATTTTCCTGGAAAAAAGTCCATTAAATGATTCTAATCCAACCCTTAGGTGATATGGGTCGACTTTTAGTCATCCAATAGGATTTTGGTAGGTGTTAGGTTAATTTTATAATCTTATATTTACCATTAATTACCCGATTTACCTTTAACTAGGGTAAATAAAATTTACCGTAGTTACTATTCATAAAGCCCCAAAATAAAAAGTAGCTTATTAACATAATTTGGACCCAATTATTCCAAATATAGAATCCATTTTTCCAAATTAAATACACAAAATTTGCAGAAATTAAATTAAAATTAATCCCGTTGTCAAAAAAAACGGGTTTTTTTAAACATTGCAAAAGATTAAATTGATTTAACCTACGAATTCAAGGTAAAATCAATGCTAATGACATAAATTATATTAAATGGTAAAAATATATTCTATTTATACTTTAAAACAATTAATTATTATAATTTAACCACATAAATTATTACGATGAAAAAAGTTTTTTTTAATTAAAATATAGCGTGTTTTTACTATTCATTAAAATATGAAAGTTATCAGAATAATATGAAAATTTTATCCAAGGTAAAATTTTATATACTTATTCCAAATAATAATTTTATTCTGTAAAATTTAACTTATAAATATGTCAAAAACTATATTTAAAGTGGGTGCGCCATCAAAAGGCGGCAAAACTGCATTTTTTGAAAAATACTTATTTTACCCGAAAAATTTATTTTGTTCTTATACCATGTTATAGAAAATGTGTAAGATGAATAATAATGTTATAAAATTCAAATTTTAGTTAATACTATTCATGACGGCTAGTTCATAATAATATTATAATAATATATTTTTGTTTAGTAAAACCCGGTATTGCGTACAACACACGCTATCAAGGAAGGTCGCGATTGAGTGTAATGCAAGCCAAGTTAGGGTTGCGTGTAGTGCATGACTCTTTTGTTGTTGCGTATAACAAAATACATTGAATATATATATATATATATATATATATACTCAATGATTCGTAGAATAACTATTATCAAACAAACATGAAATTGTGTGTAACACGATCCAAGAATAGTGTTGTGTATACTGCAAGCTAATACGGTGTTGCGTATAGTGCAAGATAATCTTGTTGTAGAGTAAAACAGCTGATATGAAAGAAATTAAAATGAATATATCTTATAAAATCTCGGGTTGTTACATTATTCTTATTGCAACCTTTGGTCTTTAGCCTTTTGTCGTTGTACCTGTTTTCATGCCTTGTGATCGTAGGACGATATGATGGTGTTAACATGCTTGTTGCTCTGTAGAATGTTTAGCCAAGTAGCTCTATAGGTGTACTTTGGTTATCCAAGTAGCTCTATAGGTGTAATCTGGCCTTATAGCATTAAAATGCACTGACTGGAATGGGACCGTGAGAACCTGGTGCCATAGACTATAAGGGATAGACCAAGTGAGCTTCCTAGAGAGTCTTAGATATTATAGACTATATGGTGATAGACCGAGTGAGCTTCCTCAGAGAGTCTTGGACATTATAGACTACTGGGGATAGACCAAGTGATCTTCCCAGAGAGTCATAGTTATTATAGACTACATGAGGGTAGACCGAGTGAGCTTCCTTAGAGAGTCTTTACCTTGTTTGAATGTCTTTAAAACCTTCCCAGGCTAGAGGAGGAATTGACCGAGTGAGCTTACTCAAAGAGTATGTGGTATACCTGAGCCTATAAGAGGATTGACCGAGTGAGCTTCCTCAGAGAGTCTCTAGACCTTGGGGCCAAGAGGGTTAGACCACGTGATCTCCCTCAGAGAGTCCCTGACTATCCTAGACTATAAGGGTAATTGACCGAGTGATCTTCCCTAGAGAGTCTTATAAATTCATATGACCAAACCAGAGGGGTTAGGCTGAGTGCACTGCCCAGAGGGTTGTGGTACTTTTTGGACAGACCAGAGGGGATGGTTGCAAGTACTTCCAAGAGGATTTCCTATTTGTGTTAGCTATTGCTTCCCCGCTACTTGTTGTTATGTGGATTGATCACTGTTGTATATCATCCTGTTTACCGCTTACTGATTATTGCCTGCTATTGCTGCTATTGTTTACTACTTATTGTACTATTACCTGCCATATACTCACTGACTATTAGGCACAGATCTTCAGGTGGTTACCTATTGGGATTTAGTCTCACACCCTGTTTGGGTCATGCTTTTGGGCCCAAACAGACTATATTGTTGCAGGTATAGACAAAGGCAAGTACCCTTTGACTTCTGGTACTTGATTTCTTTGGAGCAGGAGAGCATGGGACCAAGATTTGGCTTGCGATGTTGAGGATCTGTTTACCTTATTTTGTACTTGTTTTGGTACTATTGTATTTTTCAGAATTGGGACTTGTTTGGCTGCTTTCCTAGATTTTATCTTGCATCATTTCATATATATACATATGATTTCTAGTTGTTGTGGATTTAGTCTTTCCGCTGTTTATTATTGTTGGTTATTTACTGCTTTCGCTCTTTCATGTTTATTTACTTCCTTTATGTACTCTTCCAATGAGGGCATAGTTTCCCCACTATCACGCCCAAGGCTCTCGCTGCTAGTCGGCAGCCTCTGGAATTTGGGGAAATGCGGTTGAGGCCATGTGACCAACTGGGTATGGGGCGCCTTTGGGTGGTTTCCAGAACCGGGACATTACACAATACATCATTGAGGGTGAGATATCTCACAAAGAAGGGGGAGTTCTCAAAGTTATTGGCAATCGTCATTTGTCAATGGTGATCCTCTAGAGATTCATAGTTATTTGCAAGATCTAGATTTGATCTCCTATTCATGTTATCTCATTAAATGGGGAAAACATGTCGCATTGTTTCTGTTATGTTGAGTCGCTACTGTAACACTATTTCATTTAGGAAATAGTGTTTCTATTACTTTTCATTTCAGCATTGTTGCATGGTTTCATTTATGGAATGAAATAGTCAACTCGTCACTGCGTTGTAGCAAAACAATTTTGAATAAACTAAACTTTTTAAGTTTATTTTATTTTTCCTTAAAACATCCAAAAATTACCTTTTTCCATCATCCCAAATCGGTTGAGGTTAGTCCCCTGTTAAGAAGAACATATCATTACGAACTCAACGGTGGTTTTGGGTTTTTCTTTGGAGTTACCGTTTGTGAGTTATGAGGATTCGAAAATTAAATTATTTTATTTAAGGTTACGTCCCAAAAACCAACTTTCACAGTCAGCCCATGCCGCCCGATGTTACGCTCCGCCTAAGGGAATAACACCCTCATGAGCTCAATACTACTCTAAAATTTTCAATCTGATTTACCTTTTATGAGTTATAAGGATTTGAAAATAGAATAATCTTTATTCAATTAATTTATTTATATCCAAAAACTATTTTCCACTATTAGCCCACGCCGACCAATGTTAGGCTCTACCTTAGGAAATCATGCCCTCAAGAGCTCAATGGTGGTCTCATATTTTCAATATGAGTCACCTTTCATGAGTTACAAGGATTTAAAAAATAAAATAATTTAATTTAACTATTTTATTTTTGGTTATTCCATTTTCAGGTTTTCTCATTGGAGGTCTGCACTGACTAAACTTAAGTCGCGAATAGGGTAAACCCACCATCCTAAATGCAACGGTACCCTCATATTACTAATCTGGTCACCCATTTAATAGTTATTCCACTTTTTCAGGAAAACTACTCATGCACACTTTTTAAAACTTAACATTTTTTTACGGACCATTCCGGGCATATCGGGGCTCGAAATCGCATGTCGTCTCAGCGCCTGGTTTCAGAATAATCCCCAAAAACTAAAAAACATGGAATTCTGAAAAATTAAAATAAGAACATGACCGTCCAGTAGTAAATCCATATTTATATGTTTCATTGGATGTTCTTATCTATGGTCATATGTAATTATCCTTATAAATTAAGATTGTTATTCATGTATTTCATGATTTTTGTAATTTGATATATTATTAAAAATTGTGATGAAATATTATCATGGGGATATAGGATACATGGGGTGTGTCATGAATACCATTTTATTAATGAATAATGTGAGAAATCATTTAACCCTTTTGTTTTTTAACAAAATCTGATATCTCATTCCCTTTAATGGTTATGGAACTACTTGATTAAATCCATCTCTATAGTAGTGTTATCGGCAAGTTCATTTCCAAAAATACAAAGAATGATACATGGAGAACATATTTTGATGACACCATTATATAACCTGA
This sequence comes from Viscum album, assembly GCA_963277665.1. NCBI lineage: Eukaryota > Viridiplantae > Streptophyta > Magnoliopsida > Santalales > Viscaceae > Viscum > Viscum album. The sequence continues at coordinate 284,552,762 of OY728165.1, forward strand.
TTAATTATAGATATTGAGATAAAGGTATCATATTACATAGTGACCATCCGTATGAGGCTATATACCATTATGACATTATATTATTTCATTATGGGTAACCTATAGTGTTTCTAGATTATAACCTTGAACTTATTGTAGTTCTATCTAATCAACTAATAAATAGGCCGAGAGGGTCACACACTAAGTGTATCTATAATCTCAGTTGAATTATGTATGGATTTAATAAGTTGGAATAAATTTTATTCTCACATTATGGTTTAATAATTTTAGGGGTTGGTTGATCGCCAATATTTAATCACAATTTATTAAAGTTAATATGTGAGTTAAATAATAATAAATATTTATTCATAAGATTTAGTGAATATAATATTTATTTTATTTATCATTAAATAATGAAGTAATATTTATTTATTAAATAAATAGTCTTTATTCGAGTTTTTATGAATACCAAGGAGAATAACAGAATGAGTTTGATGGTATGGATGGATATGATATATTAAATATCATTTAAATAATTATTAATTTATTTATTTAACAAATGATATTTATTTATCTATAAAAGTTTTTCTTGTCAAGTGAATAGTATTATTATTTATATTATTATTAAATATGGGTTTCACTGAGGAATTGTATAAGGGTCAATGTGCAATGTTTAACCCTGACCTATCTCTATAAATACATGGTTATATTACATTCTAGGGTTATCTACTTATTGTACATAACAAGCCTATAGAGAATTCCCTTAAACCCAAGAGAGAAACCTCCCTCTTAAATGAGCTTAATATCAAGCATGTCAATCCCCATACACCCTCTAAAGTCTTTGAGATACCCAAAAAATATTTCATCCATAAATAGATTCTCACTATTATCAATGATAAATGATATAATCGATCATAATCGACCACACTAGCACCAGGTGATTCTATGACATTGTTGTGTAATTTTAGAGCATGTATGGAACACTAGTTGAGGGATTATAACCTTGGTTCTTATGACACAATGATGGTATAGTGGGAGTGGTATATCGATTCATTAAAGAGGAAGGAATTAAAATATTAAGATAATTCTAAATCTATATATAAATTAATTATAAATTATATGTGATGATCCTGCATTTTAGATCTGGTATCTAAAAGTAAATTAATCTTTGATTTATTTATATTATTCATTGTGTTCTTCATCATGCACATCATATATTATTCATAAATTTTAAAAAAAATCCATGTTTTCCATTTAGGCACTTCCACTATGCCTAGAACCTTTAAGTGGTAACAAAGTTATTTCATTATTAATTTATAATTATTTATTAATCATTGATTCATAATACGAATTTGTTGCTAGTTTTATTTCTTTAATGATTATTCTTTAAATATGAACATTGAAAAACTATCTTCCCTTCTTTATTCTTTCTTGTATAATTGATAAATGTTAAAATTAACATGAAGAACATCTGAAGACTCCATAAAGAGATGTCGTGGGTTTTGGCTAGATAACAAAAGAGTGAACAATGTGTATCTTGGAGGTACATGTCATGTACCTGTATTAAATTCACAAAGATAACTCAAGTTAAAATTGGGTGTTCATGAATTAACTACACATGGATTTCATTTAATACACATCACTTTTTGATCGGTCCAGGAAGGCATTCTATTTTTTGAACTACATGCCTTTGAACTCATTTTCATTCTATGTAGTCCGCATATTTTTATGGAAGAAAACATGGAATCCAAGCCATGCCATGCATTTATTAAATGACATATGGACTAAAAATCCATGCAACATTGAGGTTACAAAGTGTGAAGTTGGTGTACACATCATATACCTCATACATGTTTGTGTCTAACAAACACACCTAGTCCTTAGGAATGTGTCACAAACATGATAAAAATAGAGTACACAGTATGTATCTACATAACATGTAATGTAACCTATTTTACCTTGTTTAATTAATCTAATATGGGGATAAAAATTAATGTTATAATTAAACCTATTTACATGTGTTTCATGTGTCATTTATTGATAGTACACACCATGCAATGGGATTATTAATTATATATTAAATTATTTTTTTTGTTAAATTATGAACTGAAATATGTCTATGGTCTTTACTTATAGTTTACTCTATGCATGTTGATAATATCACAAGACATATAATTTAATTACTATCATGATTCATTTATTGAACAATTTATTCCTTCAAATTATGGTTCATGTAGTGTATGTTGGATACTATGTGAATACATAGTGCAAGGACCAGGTCAAGTAGTTTGGATAGATATATATTGTTTTCTCCAAGTATACAGGTGTACTTTATTAATTTTCAATAAAATTAATTTGTTTAAAATTATGGATGATGGAAATTTTTGGAATATTTAGATGGAATTAAGATAAATTAAATTAATTAATTCATTAGATAATTAATGAGATTAATTTGTGATGTTTTATCTTAATTAAAAAATGAATTTAAATGAATGAAATCTAGATTGGAAATGTAATTTTTTCATGTTCATGGATTATCATGATCTTATATGATAATTGTGCATATGATTAGTTTAATTTTAAATTTATTATTAAATTAAATTGATGGCATATGTGTCACCCCATCCTTGCATTATGTAAGGGTTTATGTGGCCAAAGTTTCTTTTATAAAAACCCTCTAAACTAATTATTTGGTTCCACTCACCTATGTATGTGTAAAGCCTATGTAATGGATAGATCACTTGATAGAGCCTAGGAAATTCAATTTTAAAGCTATGGAGAAACCAATCCAGGAGATGCATAGAAGGACAAGTGGAATGCTACAAAAAATCAAATTTTGGTTTAAACCTCACAACTTCAACTATATAACTAAATTCCATACTAGAGAATGATAACCTTTACATAGGATAAAATTTCTAGGAATGGTATAATAAATTTCTTGTTATATGACACCGCGAGTGAAAATTATACATGCTGGAAACCCTAATTCCTAATTTTCTTCCAAAAAGGGCTCATGAGGAAGAATAATCTCTCTACCTTAAACATATGAACGATGACATCTATGTCCAATGTTTAATATTATCATCGATTTATAGTGAGATCATAAATAAACATAAAGATATGGATTCATATATCATGATTTCACACCTTTGTGATCATTTTCAATAGAAGGTCATACAAGAGAGACATCAAATCTCTAATTCACTATTCAGATGCAAGCTTAGAGAGTTAGCGCCAGCGTAACGTCCCGTACCCGTCCAGCCACCCGAACAGTGCCGAACGGGTCGGGTGTCACTACCTTAGGCGCACCTCCCCTGAACGCCAAAGGCTGCTGACTAGCAGCGAGGGTCTGAATAGGTATAGTGGGGAGGCTATACCCTCTCGGAGGATTATAATAAGGGTACTGGTCCAAGTATAATAGTGAAGATGCAGCCGAAAGAAATGACTCAGCAGACTCGAACCAGACCCGCATAGCAGAAGCATATCAAATATCAATAAACCAGCAGAAGAAATATAGAAACAACAGCAGCAGAAAGTAAACAGAACAACATGCTGAAGAATACACACAACTACTACTATAACCAAACAAGGCATGCATCTAAAGCAAGTCATACAGAACAAAATATAACGGCGCCAATGGCTAACCAACAGTAGCTACAACAATTAATCATGCTGATACAGAAAAGAAACAAAACAAAGTAAACCCCAGCTAGGCATGAACTCAAGGTCCATACCATCTCCAAGCAACAACTAACGTAACCCAGCACCTGAAGTTGGCGTCTTTCCTGCAAATAAATCCATAAAGTCTACACGCGTCTTGAGGGGCCCGTACAGGGTGTGAGACAAATATCAGTAGGATACCAACCAACGGTGCGTACCAAATATATGTGTTTAATTAGTCATGAATTACAAGGAAATTAGTAAACAATACTATGCACAAGTAAACACAAACTCCACTGGTGCTCGACAGCCACCATGGAGTATCACCTGCTTCGGCCCACGCCAAAATCAATGGTATGTAACTCGACACCACATGCCACCTAACACCTCGTGTCTCAAGTACCGACGTCCCGAAGGTATGCCCAAGAATAGTAACCCGGAACCATGTGCCTCCTAAAACCCCGTGCCTCAAGTACCGACGTCCCGAAGGCACGCCCAAGAATAGTAACCCGGCACCATGTGCCTCCTGACACCTCGTGCCTCAAGTACCGACGTCCCGAAGGCACACCCAATAATAGTAACCTAGCACCATGTGCCTCCTGACACCTCGTGACTCAAGATATCCCCTGAAGGCTCCTCACCTCCCACGTGGCTTTCTACGGCAAGCACCCCCAACCAGAATACCTAACCACAGCTACGGGGGCCTCTACCCACATGAGTGGTCAAAACCACCTCATCATGGAGTATCTCTGTGTGAACACTACTCAAACTTCCGGGTGAGCGGTAATACCCAAATAGTAACTAAGTCACCAAAACATCTAACACCTCGTGTCCCTACGACCATGTCGCTCAAGTCCGATGGCCTCGCCATCAATGTAACCCGGGCCATGTCCAACCTGACTGTCGTACTGCCTCAAAACGACGTCCATGACGCCCAATCCTATGGTCAAAACCACCCAACGTAACCCAGGCCAAGCCCAACCTATGATCCGTATCACTCAAGAATAATCGGGCCATGCCCAACACCACCCAAATGTTCCAACAGACGCAATTAAAAAATTGCATATATAAGATGTTTAAACAGAAAACATAAACCAGAAAAACAAACTAAACAGTTGAATTGCACTATACAAGGTGTTGTCCCATACCAGTACTGAGGTCTTAAATGCCTCTAACAATTATAACAGGATTTAATAATTTAAACTACACAGTTTAACACTTTAATATTTCAATTAAAACCATTTTGGCATTCACTGGCCAAAATGCCCTGATGATCCACGGCCCCTCACCGAGACCACTCACCCAAACTGGTAACAGGGCATACCCAAATAAATCCTATAGGTCCAATAAATAATTTAGTGTGAAAAAGCATATAAAACGGGTCCCGCTCAAAATACCTGAAAACACACCGAAGGCCACATCACCCAAACAACCACGAAAACACAAAATAAAGTATTCACCACCTACCTGAGACTCCTACGATGATACTCCTCTGGTAACAGCCTTCAATTCGGTCTAAAACGCGGTATATCTACAAAATAATCAAAACCGATCAAACACCTATAACTCATTCTAGAACGAAAATCAGAAAAAATGGCTAAAGAGGAATCGAGGCCTTACTGAGGGGGTTCCAACGCTCTAATAAAAGCTCGAAATGGGTCTTGGATGGTGATCCGGGGAAGGATTGAAGTCCCGACTGGCTTGGTTTGCGAATCCGGGAAGAGGGTATGAGGTTCTGCCTCAATACGAGGCTACTGCCCGTTTTAAGTGAAAAAAATAAAGTACACGGTGTGTACATTAGGACTACATTCCATGTATATTTCATTTAACTGTTCATAAGATGGCAGAATTCCACCGACTTACTTTCCGAACCTTCCGACATGAGTACACGGCGTGTACCGGGTTTTTCTTCTCTTCCTCACCGACTTACCCACACGCCATGTGTTTCCTTTATACACGGATAGACTACACAGCATGTCCAAAGGGAACACGGCGTGTCCCTAGTTCTACCCGGCCAATAGGCCTACATGCCATGTACGGCCTCACACGGTCGGGGGTATACATGGTGTGTTCAAAACTACATGTCATGTAGTAAGAAACTACTACACTGTCATCACACGGCATGTACTTGGAGAGCACACGGCCGGTCACTCGCCTAAGCATACACGGCGTGTACTTAAAGTACACGGTGTGGAGTCTGGAAATTTCCAGAAACTTTTCATTTTCTCCAGTTTCCTCAGAAACCAGCCAACAATTCAAACAGGGTTGGTATTTTGACCCGTTTTCAAAAACTCGGGTTCTTACAAACTCCCCACCTTAATATAGCTCGTCCCCGAGCTACCGAACGAAACCCTGAGATGGCACCAAACTCACCCATCCCGGTTAAACAACATGGACTACCCCGGTCCCAAGGTTCTGGCTAAATTCCTTAAGGGGCTCCCCACCTTAGGAATTGCCTACTCAGTCTCAACCAACAAAACTTAAGCAAATAAGGTTTACTAACCTGTTTTCCGAACACATAGTCCTTCCCTGACGCATCATCACTACCGCACCTCATTTTCGATCACATGTCACTCCCAACACCCAACGTAGCCCGTACCGCATCAGTGTCTGCCTCCACGAGGTCCTGGTGCCTAGCACCTCATGTAACCTACATCCTCGATGCCTCGATGCCCACAGCACCTCAAGTAACCCGCATCCTCGATGCCCCGATGCCCACGACACCTCAAGTAACCTGCATCCATGATGCCCCTATGCCCACGGCACCTCAAGTAACCCACATCCACGATGCTCTGATGCCACACATCTCATACATATATGTATATATATATATCATGCACCCGATATGGTGACAATCCCACTAACTAGCATTTAGTCAGTCCACAAAGATCCTGCGCACCACATGCACTCAAAACAGACATGCCTCTACAGGTCATGCCAAAAAGGAAAAATGGAGATCACAGCCACACCGCAATGTACCTCTAAATGTCGTCGGCTCACCAGCCTGCTCAGCCTCTGGAAGCTCCACTGCATGCACCTGGCCTGAGACACGGCTGCCTGACGCCTAACCTCCCTACGATGCTGCTCCAGTCACTGGCCACTGACCCCTCAGCTGGGTCCCACCGTCTCTGTCATGACCTCCGCGCATATCTGAACCTCGACTACCCTCTCCGGGTACCAAACCTGAACCAACTCCAGATGCTGCAGTCTATCTTGGTCCCTGCCTGCCAGCTATCTGAGAAGGCTGCCTACAAAACCTCTCCAGATGTTCGTCCTATCCACATGCCCGAAACTCCTTTGATACCACTTTGTAACGTTCTGTACTCGGCCAGCCACCCAAACAGTTCCCCTGTTGTCCAAACTGGAAGCAAATCACCAAAGAACTACCATGAGGTGTTCTAGCTGAATCCCTAGCCCGACTGCCCTACTAGAACTCATCCCGTCCTTGCTTCCTGTTGTCCGAACCATCACCTGAAGCTGTCGCCCTGCCCAAGAGAGACTTTTCTCTCTCACTTCCCTTGTCTATGAGTGCCAGATCCACCGCCTCGGAAAAATAACTCAGCCTGAAGATGTTCACCTGGATCCGAATGGCATGTCGTAAGCCATCCTCGAAGCGCCTCACCCTAGCTGCATCATCGCTTACCATACCAGGTGCAAAGAGAGACAACTTTGTGAAGGTAGCTGTGTAGTCCATGATAGACATATCTCTCTACTGAAGACTCAAGAACTCCCAATCTCTCACTGCCCTCATCATTTCCGGATAAAAGTTCTCGAAGAACCTGGCCTCGAAGTCCTTCCAAGCCAGTACCTCGTGCCTACGAGCCTGAACCTGTATGTCCCACCAACGCTTTGTCGGTCCTCTCATCATGTACATCACCTGCTTGACCCTCCGCCCTGGAGGCATCTCTAGCTACTCGAAAATCATCTGCATTCTCTTTATCCAGTTCTCAGGCACCTGTGGACCACCCTATCCCTGAAAAAGTGGCGGGTGCTGCTACTGGAACTCCCGCGTCAGATACACCATAGATGGATCTGTATCTTGTGCACCTTTGTCGATCCCCTGCAAGACCCGCACCATGCTTGATCAGAGCTTCTCGTCGATCCACGGCCCGAATGTTGTCAAACCCAGCTACTGTCCGGCCTGCACTAGATCCTGAACCTGATCCTATCCATGAGCCTGTACCTGCAGCTCATGCTCTGCCTATACCGGATCCTGAACCAGATCCTGCACCTACGGCAATGTACCATCTCCCGTCTAACACTCCATCCGAGTCACCCAAAAATGAACCCGCTGAATACCATAAATGGTTAGACAACCTATATATGTATATAATAATATATTCTACATAGATAAGGAAATTAGTAAAAGGCAGTGCATAACAGCTACCCTTACTCCCCCTCACCATAACCCATGCCCCATAGTATTCTGGCTTCATGGCCTCCTTACCCGCCCTCAACAGAGCCAAGTATCAAAAGTACCTTGGGCCATGCCCGTCCTGACAACCCACATTGCCTCAAACCGACGACCGAGTCACCCAATCCTGACAGTTACACTGCCTCAGCCATAGTACCTGCCTGCTCTCATAAGAGTCAGACCCAAATATTCGGCCACATTCAATTCTACAAAAATAAAGCATGGCATACACATTGAAACATACAAGAAATTCTATCAGGAATTTCACCAAAGTACATTTCAAACATATAAAGCATGGAAATTGATATTTCATTCACATGGAATTATCACTTCACAAAGCATACATGCAATTATGAAATTGAAATACCCTAAAAAGGTGCCTATCAAAATCCAAGCAACCAAGCCTTGCCATACCAGGCCAAGGTCCAATTCTCCCTTACCACATCGGGTCAAGGATCATATATCGCAATCAAGAACATCACACATCAAGTGAGCCACTGAGGTGAAAATCATATAAACTGTAATCTGAGAAAAAAAGAAAACAGTAATTCCCACCCACGGAAACTAGGTCCATCCCTCATACCTGGGGCTGTAGGCACCCAAGAACAAGCTGGTAACTTAGTCCCTGTAAGAAAATATCTCCAGTCTACCATATCCCAAATAGTAAAACCAATAGAAAGTAATGAGAAGCCTCAAACTCATTAGTATCCGGAAAACACTGCTACTAAATCCCTATCAAAAACCCCTCTGATACCACTTTGTAATGTCCCGTACTCGGCCAGCCACCCGAACAGTACCGAACGGGTCGGGTGTCACTACCTTAGGTGCACCACCCCTGAACGCCAAAGGCTGCCGACTAGCATCGAGGGTCTGAATAGGTATAGTGGGGAGGCTATACCCTCTCGTAGGATCATAATAAGGGTACTGGTCCAAGTATAACAGTGAAGATGCAGTGGAAATAAATTACTCAGTAGACTCGAACCAGACCCGCATAGCGGAAGTATATCAAATATCAATAAACCAGCGAAAGCAATATAGAAACAACAGCAGCAGAAAGTAAACAGAACAACATGCTGAAGAATACAAGCAATTACTACTATAACCAAACAAGGCATGCATCTAAAGAAAGTCATACAGAACAAAATATAACGGCGCCAATGGCTAACCAATAGTAGCTACAACAAGTAAGCATGCTGACACAGAAAAGAAACAAAACAAAGTAAACCCCATCTAGGCATGACCTCAAGGTTCATACCATCTCTAAGCAACAATTAACGTAACCCATCTCTTGAAGCTGGCCTCTTTCATGCACGTAAATCCATAAAGTCTGCACGCGTCCCGAGGGGCCCATGCAGGGTGTGAGACAAATCTCAGTAGGATACCACCCAACGGTGCATACCAAAGATATGTGTTTAAGCAGTCATGCATTACAAGGAAACTAGTAAATAGTACTATGCACAAGTAAACACAAACTCCACTGGTGCTCGACAGCCACCATGGAGTATCACCTGCTTCGGCCCATGCAAGAATCTATATCGTGAAACCCGGCACCACGTGCCACCTGACACCTCGTGTCTCAAGTATCGATGTCCCGAAGGCATAGCCAAGAATAGTAACATTGAACCATGTGCCTCCTAACACCACGTGCCTCAAGTACCGACGTCCCGAAGGCACGCCCAAGAATAGTAACCCGGCACCATGTGCCTCCTGACACCTCGTGCCTCAAGTACCGACGTCCTGAAGGCATGCCCAAGAATATTAACCCGGCACCATGTGCCTCCTGACACCTCATGTCTCAAGATATCCTTTGAAGGCTCCTCACCACCCACGTGGCTTTCTACGGGTAGCACCCCCAACCAGAATACGAAACCACAGCTACATGGGCCTCTACCCACACGAGTGGTCAAAACCACCTCATCACGGAGTATCTCTGTGTGCAGACTACTCAAAGCTCCAGGGGAGTGGTAATCACCAAATAGTACCTAATCCACCAAGACATCTGACACCTCGTGTCCCTATGACCATGTTGCTCAATTCCGATGGCCTCGCCATCCAAGTAACCCGAGCCATGTCCAACCTGACAGTCGTACTACCACAAACCAATGTCCATGACGCCCAATCCCGTGGTCAAAACCACCCAAAGTAACCTGGGCCAAGCCCAACCTGTGATCCGCATCACTCAAGAATAACCGGGCCATTCCCAACACCACCCAAAGGGTCAAACAGAGGCAATTCAGCAATTGCATATATAACATGTTTAAACAGAAAATATAAACCAGAAAAACAAACTAAACAGTTGAATTGCACTATGCAAGGTGTTGTCCCATACCAGCACTGAGGTCTTAAATGCCTATAACAATTCTAACAGGCTTTAATAATTTAAACTAAACAGTTTAACACTTTAATATTTCAATTAAAACCATTTTGGCGTTCCCCGGCCAAAATGCCCCGATGAGCCATGGCCCCTCACCCAGCTCGCTCACCCAAACTTGTAACAGGGCATACCCAAAGGCATCCCATAGGTCCAATAAAAAATTTAGTATGAAAAAGAAGATAAAACGGGTCCCGCTCAAAATAAATGAAAATGCGTTGAAGGCCAAGTCACTCAAACAACCACGAAAATACAAAATGAAGTATGCACCACCTACCTGAGACTCGTACGATGCTAATCCTCCGATAACAGCCTTCAATTCGGTCTAAAATGCAGTAGATCTACAAAAGAATCCAAACTTCTCAAATGCCTATAACTCATTCTAGAACAAAAATCAGACAAAACGGCCAAAGGGGAATCGAGGCCTTACCGAGGGGGTTCCAGCGCAATAATCAGAGCTCGAAACGGGTCTCGGATGGTGATCCGGGGAAGGATTGAAGTCTCGGCCAGCTTGGTTCGTGAATCCGAGTGGAGGGTATGAAGTTCTGCCTCAATACGAGGCTACTGCCCATTTTAAGTGAAAAAAAAAGAAAGTACACGGCGTGTATTTTAGGACTACATGCCGTGTATATTTCATTTAACTGTTCATAAGACGGCAGGATTCCGCCGACTTACTTTCTGAACCTGCCGACATGAGTACACGGCGTGTACCTATGGGTACACGGCGTGTACCTATGGGTACACGGCGTGTACCAGGTTTCTCTTCTCTTCCTTGCCGACTTACCCACATGCCATGTGTTTCCCTTATACATAGCTAGACTACACGGCGTGTCCAAAGGGGACATGGTGTGCCCCTGGTTCTACCTGGCCAATAGGTCTACACACCATGTATGGCCTCACACGGTCGGGGGTATACACGGTGTGTTCAAAACTACATGCCGTGTAGTAAGAAACTACTACACGATCATCACACGACATGTACTTGGCGAGCACACGACCAGTCACTCGCCTACGCATACACGGCGTATACTTAAACTACACGGCGTGTAGTCTGGAAATTTCCAGAAAATTTACATTTTCTCCAGTTTCCTCAGAAACCAGCCAAAAAATCAAACAGGGTCGTGATTTTGACCCGTTTGTAAAAACCCGTGTTCTTACAGCTAGCTGGGCCTCATGGAGTCAAGATAATTGGCTATATAGAGTGCTTAAAAATATTGGATTTTAATATACCTGATTAGCTACCCAAATATATCATCTTTTCCTAACTACCTAAGATATTTTATGGTTTCATTATTAATTATAACATGAGAAATAGAAATAATACACTTTTGGAACTTCTTACATTCATTCACAATGTTGATAAAGAAATGGGGGATAAAAAACTATAGTACTTATGGTTAATAAGAAAATGAATAATAAGGAAAAGGGATCCAAAACTAATTCCAAGTATAAGGATATTGAGAACTATACTTAAAGCAATAAGAATATCCAATGATAATCAAAGGAACAAAATAAAGTATGTTATTGTGTGGAAAGTTATGCCACTGGAAGAATAACTACACATAGATAGAGAAGAAAGGGGAATATTTAGGTGTATTCATTATCAAGTGAAATATTTCTATATCTATGAATTGGGTATTAAATAAATCTTCTGGTGCTCACATATGTATTCAAATGTAGTAACCTCATAGATTTTGAAATAATACATGATGATAGGTAGATTTATAGGTATCCAATGTAGTGAGGTCGGTTTCTATAGCCATTGGAGACTACCATATCACATTGCCAATAGGGTTAATCTTGGTTTTAAAGAACTGTTATTATGAACATGGTATTACTAAGAACATTATATTGTTTTATTTCCTTGACATTGATGGATTTGTTTTAAACTTTGGATAAAAATAATTCTACTTTTGTAACAATAGAATTTTTTATGGTATGGAATAAATGAATACTAGTATTTATATATTAAATTACAATAACTAAGTGTTGAATATTGACAATGAATTAATTTTTCACAACTCATTTCACACTCAATCTTGGAATCAGCATCTTGGTGACATAAATGAAAAGCACCTGAAAATATCTATAAAGATATTTATTTATAATTTTTTGAGCTAAAACCACTCGACAAATGTCATGCTTGTTTACAAGGTTGGATGACCAAACCACCTTTTGGTGGGAAAGATAAAAGGTTTATATATATTCTATAATTGGTACATAATTGTGTGTTTATAACTTTTCTAATAGGATCTACAAGTGGGTATTCTTACTTCATTAATTTTACTAATTAATTTTTTGGGTATGGATATGTCTAATTAATGAGGTATAAGTCTGAGTCCTTTTAGAAATTCAAATAATTCAATAATAAAGTAGAGAATAAACTTGGTAATCAAATAAAGATGCTTCAATTTGATTGTGGTTTTGAATATCTTAACTAAGGGTTTATTGATTTTCTGTGAAAGTGTGAGATTCTATATCAACTCACTCCACTTTATACACCATAGTGGAATGGTGTTAGTGAAAGTAGGAATTGTTCCCTAATTGACATTGTTAGGTTAATTTTGAGTGGTACTATAGTGACCCAATCCTCTTACACAAATTATTACATGTTTTTTAAAATAAATATCCAATAAACACAACCTAAGGATCAAGAGACCTTGTGTATTTGGGAGACTAGGTGAATAAAACATCAACATGAATAAAACTATATAGGATAACCTGTGTAATACATAAATAAAATGGGTGATCCATAAATCCCAGTAAGGGAATGACCATGATAATAAAGTGTAGAATTTGAGTCAAATGGCATAACATGATATCATAAAAGGAAAGGATCCTGAATTATCATATGGAAGTATAACATAAATAAGATGGAATAATAAAATAATGGAATCATAGGAATGTAGAAATAATATAAAACATGACATAACCATAATTCAAGGATAACTTACAAGAAAACATAACATGTTAAATAGATCCCCATAGTGGACTAGTTTACTACCTAATCCCATACATATCATCTCATGAGATATAAATATTACCCAATGCATCGGAGCACTATCTAGGCATTCTCGTCATAATATTTACATGCACATGTGTGCTAGAAAAGGAAATCAAACATATGTAATAAACATAAGATTTACCCATGGAAATAAATGTGTTATCTAATCGTGCCTTAATCATAACATAAGTAATATCAAAATGTATTTCATGAAATAAGGTATTAAAGTATTCTTGGACATTCATAGGTGAAAAATAAGGATAGGGCATGAAAAATTATGTCTGAGTTAAGTGAGGACATGAAAAAGTGTGTATAATTCATTTTATAAAATGAACCTATTAATATGGGTTTTAGGAAAAAGGGAAAATATTATTTAAATTGGGTGTAATACCTCATGTCCATACAGGTGTGAGGAAATTAAATTTTTGTTTGGTGGATTTTTTTTTTTGAATTGGTACACATAATGAGTTTTTGAGGGTTTAAATTTCTCAAATGGATTTTTTGAATGTGTTTTTAGCTTTAGTAGAGGGAATGGGGGTTTAAGTGAGCATCATAAGTAGTTTAGGTGATTAGGATACTATAATTTAGTAGCAGAATTAGTTTAATATCATGACCACATCGGTCACACCATGAGTTTTAAATAAAGAAGGGGAAAGTCTCCTCTATCTAGAATATTCATGGTGTGACCACTTTGGTCACATCATGAACCACCTCTGTATAGTTTTTTTTTAAATAATATGGGGATGGACCCCCCTTTTCTTCAGAAAAGTGGTGCACATGTGGAGAGTCTCGGCTAGACCTCCCATATCCTTTCCTCATTCTGTTCAAGGTGATCTTTGGTGAATTTATATGGAATTTCAAAGTAGTTTATTCCTCCCCCTTCCTTCCATGTTTTTTACCTCTATTACTTCTAATTTCACCCAATTTTGGTTTAGCACTTTTAGATATTTCGACTAAATCATGGTGGAAATCACCCAAATCGATGGGAATTTTTCTCATCCTAACTAGAGGATAACCCAAAATGAAATATTCATAAAATTTCTCATCATTTTAGTGGAGGTAATATGATACCCTAATTTAGTTATGGTATTTGATAAAATTAAATTAATTCGGTGATTAATTAGGTTTCGATAGTTGGGGATTTTTCTCAATTTGGTTTTGGGGGTTGGTTGTGGACTCTACTGGTGGGGTTATTTGAGGTAATGGTGACGTAGTGGTGCTCAGTGAGTGGTTTTATTATTATTCTTCTTGGGTTTAAATTAAATAATTAATTATTTTTTTGTGATTGATGTGGTACTAGGATCATGGTTCATGGTGTGATCTTGGTTGTGGTGTGGTCAAACTTATACATGGTTAGATGGGCTAGGGCAGCAGCTACCGACATTGTAAAATAAAAGGTAAAAATTCTAATAAGGTAGGTGGTTCTGGTACTTTCCCTGTGGAATTTATGATTTTTCATATATTCATGTTGGTGTTTTATATTTCAACTAATGGTGTTTTTCTTTTTAATTAATTAATTTCATTTCTTAATTTAAATTAAAATGTTTAATTTTAACTAAAAATCCATGGAATCAATAAAGTTCCAAGGCCACTAAGGGCGTTAGGAAGCAGCCTATCTCGACCACCAAGGTTCGAGGCCTCAATGATAATTTATTTCTTGAGTTATTTGAAACCTTAAGAGATACAAATTAAATGGATTAAGCTTTTTGATCATAACATCCATGGTGTAGGATCCTTTAGACAACTCCAAGAAGAGGTGTGAGTTTTACTAGATCCCTAGACCTCATAATCCTTAGAGAATATTTTTATTCTATGACTTAGACCTCACTTGGAGAGGGAGGTGGTTAATTAAGAGAGGTAATCCTACATAGACCATGAACCACCTTGAGATGCCTTATAGTCTTAAACTTGGTTGATATTACCTATGATGCGAGAAGATTGTTATTAAATATCTTGATTAAAGTCTATAAGGAATGACCTAGGAGGTTGAGGTGACATAAATGATTAGGGAATAATTGAGGGGTGAGTTTTATTGAGTGAAAAGTTTTAACCCCAATGATATCATGTTCTAAATGGGACCTCAAGTAGGGAACCCCTACCATGTGTTGATATAAAAGACCCCAAGTAGGGAACATTTCCTCTGTTGTGATCAAGGGGTCCAAAATAGGTTCCTTGACTCTTATTTGAGCCTAGGAGGGTGTGTGATACTTGGGAAGAGACAGTTATGGGTGTCACATTATAACTCGTTCCTAACTCATGATCCTCAGGGACTGTAGACAATGGTGATGGGTTCAGGTGTTCAGACTACCCCCATCTTTTATTTATGCCTTCACTTTTTTATTTTTGATGAAGTTATAGATACTTAGATATACTTCCTAGTACCCGACCAATGGTCCTAATGCGATGTGATGGTTTTTTTGTGGATTCCCCTGGGTGAATCTTGGGTTCTATATTTTATGACTCATGTGATACTGTCATGATATGATAGATGAGATGGAATCGTCATGGATGCCCAAATGTTCCTTTAGGGATATGACTATTGATCCACATAAGAATCCTTGGGATGTTGAGATTTAATCTCAAGTCTATAGAAACCCCAACTCCAGTAGCTCATAACTGGTGTCTACTTTATTACATTAGTATAAGATACAATGAATTTCATCTCGAAGGACTAAATAGTTTAGTATTCTTGGTAAACTAGATACATACATGATTCTTGCATTATATTTGAATATACAAATTAAAACACATTTTTTCAAGAATAATATTATTCCCTCTAGAATATACTTGGATATAAATCATTGTAATATTCATGGATTCTTGAGAAATGAAAAAAATATGGGATAGCTCAAATTCTCAATAAGGGTTAAGTATAAGAGAATATATCATGAATCAATAAGAAATAATAAATATGGAAAGGTTAATAACTGAACACACATGTCATGTAATCAATAAACTGAGAAATAAGTTCATCTAGAGATAATATCAATATTAAAATATCATGGATATTAATAAATATTGAAAGGTAAATAAATGAACACACATTCCATTTAAATAACTTGACTATCATGAAAATATGAGGAATAATAAATATGGCACAGTAAATAACTGAACACACATGCCATATAATAAATAAAATAATAAGGAAGTGAATCCATAGATAATATCAATATGAAAATATCATGGATAATAATAAATATATAAATTTAAATAACTAAAAATGAATGTCATTTAAATAACTTGACTATCATGACAATATAAGGAATAATAAATATGGAAAAGAAAATAATTGAACAAGAATTACAATTAAATAATAATATAAGAATGAAATTAATCTAGATATAATATCATTTTAGAAATATCATGGATAATAATAAATAAATTTTTAGTGAAGGTAATGCTTAATTATTGGATTTCATGTCTCAGACACATGATACCTCTACCATCAAGATCTATCCTTGAGACAATTTCAAACTACTAGGTACAAACCCATCAGGTATGGCCAACTGATATTATCCTAGCCTACTCATTCACTTTATGAGAGTACATATGCATTTAGGGGATATCTATAACAAATCCCCTCTCATGTTTTCATATCCAAATCATTATTTATATATCAAATAATCGATTTAATTCATGAACAATGTGCCTTATCGTCAAATATCAACATTGATTAAGGAATAAAGATTTATCAATATTTCCCAATATAAACAAATAACTATAAATGTATAACATCATATGTAGAAATGATATTAATTTTTATAAATAAACATATCATGGATAAAAAATACGGATATTTAGGAGAAATTTAATGTTCATAGGAAAGTGAATAATTAAAGGGAAATTTAATAACTACAAAAATGAATAAATGAAGTGAATGTTGATACTTCCCTTGGTCAAAATAATCCTAAACCATTCCTAAGAATAATAATTAATGCATTAATATAATATTTACCCATTTTGTTTAGAATAAATGGTTTTTTTCATTGATGAATAGAAATATCTTTAAAAATATTCTTATGGAAAATATCTTTTTCATTTTGAAAACAAATTTTTAAAAATAAGAATTTAAAAAAAAGAAAAAATATTTATTTTAAAATAACCTTTGAAACTTATGAAAGAATCTTTAAAAAATTGATTGTTCATGAAAACTGGAAATTTTGTTCATATCATACACGTTAAAACAAAGATTCCTTTCACTTTTTCTGTAAAATCCAAATGGGAATTGTTTTGAAAAAAACATGAAGATTCCTTTAAAAAATATTTAAAAAATTAAATATGGGTAAAAATATATTTAATAAATCATTTGTATGGTTAAACACATTTTTGAAAAAAATTATAGAAAACGGGGTTTTGGTAGAAAACCAATTTTTGACCGAAGAGAGAAATGATGTCGGATTTTGTTAAAAACATTTTCTCAATTATTTTAAGTACCAAAGATTGTAAAATGGTACTATTACTTAAAAATATCCCAAATAAAAATAGTATAATAAAATATAATGTGTTTATTTGTAAATTTTTAAATAATTTTTTTCAACTGAAAATCAATGATAAATAAACTCGATTAGAATGAGATTGTGAAATAAACCCTTATAATGATCATAAAATTTAAGTGAGAATTAATCAATGAATAGATTATGTATATAAACTAAAAATACACCTAAAAAATTTATAAATACAACATAATATAATCAAAAATCACTATGCACATAATCTTAGAATATCAAAGATGACGAAGAAGTAATATAACCTAATAAAAATAAATTGAGTTATGAAATTATTTACCACTTGGTAACTCTTACGTCATATCTCGTTAAATGATAATTAAAATTGAAACTTAAAATACCATAAATTATTAATGAATCATTATATTACATTTAAAAGGTTCATTATATACACCATTTAAAATAAATTAGGTGTATAACATTACAGTATGCCTCAATGAAGGGAAATTGAGATGAAGTCCCTTACAAAGATCATATCATTGAAGTGAGAATTAATAAATGAATTGATTATGTGTATCAACTTTAAATCCACATAAAAAAAGTGTAAATAAAATATAAAATAATAATATTTCATTAAACACAAAATCTTATCATGATATAATCAATGATGTAGAAGTTAAACCCAATGAATGGTAATTATGTTAAGAAATCTCTTACCTCACACTTCCTTTTGGTTGAACGTGCATTAACCTCCTATATAGAGGTTTTAAACATATTATTAACTCATAATAGAACTATATTAATATTTATAATATTATATATGATCTTTTTATATTATCTTATCACTCATTCGTTAATAATTTTTCACTATTCCCATTATTTTGAGTGTTACTTGCTTTGTTTTCTCATTCAAGATTTGTTATGAAAGTTATGGTTATTGTGCATGTTATATAGTTATATTATCTCTAGAATAATAATCATCAAATAATTATCATATTTTTACAAAAATATTTACTTTTAAACCCAATCATTGAATATTTTTATGGAAATTGAAGTACATTACGAATCATGGAGACGGTAGGTCGTACGTACGCATAAGTAATGTTTTCATTTTGCAATTGTCATCGTAAAAATATGGTGATTGATATTTTATCTTTAAATAATGATAATAGTATCATATATATATATATATATATATTATTTCTTTAAATATACTTATATATATTATCCATGTGGTGTGGTGATGAAAAGAGAGTCATATCGCTTCATAAAGGTGGTAGTCCACACATTTACAGATGATGTTGGCATTTTTCAGTGTAAGAAAGAAAATGATATATTATATTTTCATAATAATAAATTTAACATGAATATCATAATTATTTAATTTATATTAAATATATTAATTACCATTATCCTTATTAAATTCTATGTAAATTGTTAGTGAAAGGTGAATCACATCGCTTCACGAGGTGGTAGATCATCGTACACATGGGCGACGTTATCGTATCCCCTAAAAAATGGAACATAAAAAAATTATATATGATATAATGATTAAAGAGGTATAAATATGTTATAAATATCGTATATATACTTTATATCCATCATCAAAACCAGTTGTGAGAGGTGTTAATGGAATAATGAAGACATTTGATCACAAGCTTGTTGTCTGTCGTACATACGAATGATGATTTCATAGCCGATTTGATAGATGTGGGGATAGTTATATGTCATGAAATTATTATAAAAACATATATGTATATATAATATAATTAATTTATTATATAATTATGTTTTAATAATAATTTATGGAGGTATAGGAAGAAATAAAATAAAAAATCTCGTTGAAGAATGTTACCTCTTATTTGGGTAAAATCCTTAAGTTTCCACCAAAAGCCTTAATAGGTTGTATTTATTCAAAAATAATGATTATAGTTTTAGGGTATGTAATTTTTAAATTTATTTTGTAATTTCTTGGCTGAAACAAGATTTTTTTAAGGTGTGATGAAGAGGTTAGAGGGGTGGCCTTTTATAAGTGAGGTGGGTGGCATACTTGTAATTTTTGAAAATAAAAAGGTGTACCCACATTTTTCACATCCCAAAAGGGTAAAAAATAGAGTATTATAGAGCCTTAAAAATTATATGGTCTAAATATTTCCATAAAATATATTTTAGACAAGTTTTTAGCTTATTTTATTTCTTATCTTTTTAGTTTAACCCTCGGTAAATCCATTTTTACCTTTGTCACGGTAATTAATTTTTACTATTTTCACAATTCATTTTGGTAAAAACTTAAGTATTAATTATTAGAAAATATAAATATTATGAATCCAAATATTTATTGTCACGAACCAGGTTGGTTTGACCCTGAACCGGTCACCCGAGCCAGTCTGCGACATGACCCGAATGGCGTTCCCAATCCCCACGGGCTGGCAACTAGTTCCGGGCATCAAAATAAACTAGTTGGGAATGATTTTTCCCATAACAAAGATAAATTATCAAATGATGAACAAGAAAATAAATAAAGGAAAATAAACCAAATAACTTGATAGTGGAAAAAAAGAATAAATGAAGCAATGTGACATACCTCATGTGACTATGTGGGTCACTACAGAACATAAACTACACTCTCTCCCAAAATCAATCCAAGACTGAAGCCTACAACTAAAAATTAAAGTAGGCATGAGCACCAAGATACTCAGTAGGAATACCAAAATATAACCATGTCCTATTCCCCTACCTTTAGTAAGAAATCCAATCATGCCATTTTGAAAATAAGATATAATAAACTAATGTTTTTCCTTCTTTTCCAATTCAAGTAAAGAGTTTGCATTTTCAAGTAAAGCATTTCACTCCCACTACATTTTCAAAATAGTTTCCAAGCATGAATTTATGATTAAAAATGAAAAGAAACCAGTTTGGATTGAAATATGGTTTTCAAAAATAAGACATCAAATATGAACACACTGAAATAAAAAATACATCACAAGCAGCATGTCGCAAATGAGCACCATGGGTAATCCCTATAGGTAACTAGAACAAGTGGGAAACTAGAGACATCGTACCTCAGTGAAATGTGGCTTAGAAACCACGACCCTCAGAAAACGTGGCTTAGAAGACCATGACCCTCAGTAATTCATATGTTTAGTTAGTGTTGTTGCGTCAATCCTACTTGACAAACTGAGACGAACCCCTACGTTTTCATCTAGCATACTAGTCCTGGTCACCCACCTGGATACCTAGGTTTCCCATTGTGCTCTATTTCAAGTGGTGGTGAGTTTTTATTTATCAAGAAAACATATATGTACATAACATTTACTTTATCTAAAACTCATTCAACCTCTCACCATCATTCTCCCTACTTAAGTGCATTCCCCCTCTTTCACATCACACAATGCATAAGCATCAAATTAGGCACATAATCACACATTCAACTTAAAAAACATTTTTTTAAAACCAAAGGGGGCGTGCCTTGAGAGAGGTTTTTCTTTTTAATAACGCATTCTTAAGATGCCAAACGGTCTTAATTACATAAATGGAACATTTTTTTCTTTTTTTTACAATTAACTATCCAAAAGGCCAAACACCTTAGAAAATACACATTACCTGTTCAAACCCACTTGGGAAATCAATTTCCAAGAAAATTTACTTAAGACTGATAGCATTAAAAATACATTTCAATTTCCAAAGCAAAGGCATAATCAATTCTAGCAACTGCAACCAAATTTCATAGTATTTTTATATAGAATAAATGTAAAACATATTTTTAAAACAAGAAAGCAATTATGAAATTAAAATTAAAGGCATAGGCATAGGGGACCTACCTCAAACTTGTCGCTATTTGTCGACGACCACTCAAACCGACACTTGGCGCATACACGCACATGAATTTATACATATATATATACACACCCCTAGCTGTATTGCACATATTCCCCACACCATGAGGGAATATATATAAAGAGGGTATATATATATGTTTCTTATCCTATGCATGTACATATAGGATACCTCGACACCCACAGCCCAAACCATCATAGCAAGGTCCACGCACTACACAAATAATTTAACAAAACAATTAAACACTTAAACAATCTATAAAAAGTTTCAAAATAACACATCAAGAAGTTGTACTAATAACACACCACTTACATAACTCATAAAACCAATTAAAAATATTAAAAGAAAAGCACACAATCAATTTAACCATTTCCAAAGGCCATTTTAAATCATCACATAAACCGGAACCAATTCTAAAACATGCATTCTATTGTTTAAACCATTTAAAATTTACATTTAGAAATACATGACAACTCAAACGTGCCAAATTATGCATTTCCCCTTAAAACATACTCTCAATCCCATTTACATACTCAAACCCACCATTGAAGACATACTCACACCAAAACAATATCCAAACATGTTTCACACACTTTATAAGATTTAATAAACCACTCAAGAATTTTATAAAACAACTCCAAGCGGTATCACGAGACTTTGAACACAAGTTCCCACTCAAAAACATCTTATAAGGCCAAATGCACACCAATAACACGATGAAACATAATTCGCAGCCCCTGCACGACATAATAAACCAACAAAAAATTTTATAAAACACAACGAAAGGCTCAACATTGGTTTTCACAAAATCAAAACATTCATATCAAATAAACATGATAATACACACATTTAAATCATATCAAACCTCAAGTAAAAAATATATCCTCACCAAGTAAACAAATAAATGAGTATACCAAATTAACTAAATAAGAAAATTAATTCATCAAACAACACTAATATTTGTAAACGCTTACCTTCGGTGTCGAAACTTCTGAATTCCAGTGCAAAACTTCAATTGCACTATATTCTCACCATAAGAGATCAAAGATGAACCCTAAATAGCAATAATCAACTAAAAAGACAACCCCTAAACATTTTAGGGTTCGGCCAAGATATGTTCACCCCATGAAATCTAACAAAATACCAAAATAGTGGAATGGGAAGGAAAAAAGAGGGCTCACCGGAGGACGGGAGGTGGCTCACCGGAGGGCCTTGGCCAGCGGTGGTCGTGCAATAGGGAGGGGGGCTCAGTGAGTAGAGTCGGTTGGGCTGGCTGGAAGGCAGGGACTGGAGATGGCAGGGCGGTACGAGGTCTCAGGCGAGCGCGGAGGGGCGAGGCGGCTGGCCGAAGGTGCGGCGTGGCCGGAGCGGGAGAAGGTCGGGGCTCCGGGTGCGCGCAGGCGAACAAAGAGGAGGATGGGGGGATCGTGATAGGGAAAGGGGGGATGGCCATGTAGAATAGGTTTTGGACCCTTTTTTTCTATGTAATAATAATAATAATAATAATAACAATAATAATATTATTAAAAATCATATTATTATTATTATTATTAAACATTTTATAAAATTCAGTTTAATTTAATTTAACCTGGTTTATTTTATTTATTCATTTTTCTCATTTACTATTTAAGTTGATTCATTTATTTATTTTGAATATTGAGGAAGTTGCATTGATCACCTACATTTGGACGCACGGTTGAGAAAACTGCGCCCGAACCGTGTTGCCTGGTACTACCCACTTGCTGGGTCAAGTCGTGTGCTTGTCGCGTGGTTCTATAAACCGCACGCGAGTTGCACACCATAACTCTGACTCACCCGGGAGTCCATGTGGGCACCACGCAGTTCCTCCTAACCATGTGGGATGACCGTGTAGTAGTGGAAAAAAATTGCCTAAATCCAAAATAATAATTAATGTAATTAAAATAATTAATCAGTCAGGTCAGGGTGTGACAATTCTCCTCACCACATACACTTTCTGCCCCCAAGAAGTCATGAAGTCGTACGTTGGTCAAGAAATGATTCCATGCCTGAACAGAAGCAGAAGAACCGTAGAAGACTGAGAATCTAAGGATGACCTTACTTTACACAGGTAACACCTGACTGATTCAAGAGAAAACTGAAGCCCGAGGTTGGGGGGAGAACATGAAAGGGTTCTCCCCACCACAAGAACTCAACCAGGAATGGGGAGATGTAGAAACTCTCAACCAATCCAAACTAACTTTTATAGCATAAGCGAACAACACCTCAACTGAAACTTGGAACTCCCGACCTGAACTAGAAACTCCCAACACCAGGAGAAAAACTTCCAAGAAGTACATCATCCAAAATAGTGAATCCAAGCAGAAAGATAGGCCTTGACTCCTCCACATGCTCTTACACCTCCAATGAATAAAACTAAAATGAGATCAACCCATACAAGGTCCAGACACACTTTTAAGAAAAATACAAGATTTAGAAAACCATGATTAGAAAAACAAAACTATTTGGATTATAATAGAACAAGTTTATCATGACTTCATGAAAAAACAATGAACTCACAACCATGTAAAATCTTTTACAATGGAAAAATAAGAACGAAAAGACTTTAAATGTTCCACTACCATCAAGGGATTCAAAACCTGAACTGAGGCTTCACACCTCCGACAACTCCTGAATGTGCACAAGCTTTACCCCAAGACATATGGCTAGGGATCTGATGGCTGAAGCATCCCCTTCCTCACAGTCAGGCACTATAATTTCTTCGGTCACATCGTCTTCTCCAGGCGACGATTCCTACATAACTTCTCCAAGAGACCCAAACGGCCACACTGATGAAAATCCTTTGGAGGATGAGGATAAGGCAATTTAAAGTACCCAAACTAGCCACACTCGAACCAAACAAGAGGGTGGCCTGACTAATAGATGATGGAATTGACAAGAATATTTGTATGAGAGAGGTTCCTCCGGTTCTCTCTCCTCACCAGGTGTATAACCTTCTCAAACACCAAAAAGAATCGGTCTTCGAACCCTGGATGAAGACCCTACACAAGATAAACTTTAACTGATTCCACAACACTACCTTCGGAGAAAAGGGAATCAACCCCTCCAAATGCCTGATGTAATCCTTTACTGTTCATTGGCCTTTTCGACACTCACGAGCTCTACCACTTTCCTCACCTTCACTTCCTCAACTATAAACTATCAGACAGAAGTTGTCTTAAACACCTTCCAAGACATCCCATCATGCAACGACGTTGGGATCATCTTCTTCCATCAATCCAAAACTGAACTTTCAAACGAACTCGAACTAGCATGAGCTTTCAAAACTTTGGGAGTTCCCAATAACCTGAAACCATCAATAGTTTCACCAAACCAGTCTACTACCTTCAATAGATCATGATCACCATGGAAGACAGACAATAACTGAAAATAATTCAATTACACCACCCCACTAAAAGTTTAGGTTAAACCAACAACTAGAAGAGACTCACTAGTACCCTCTGGGACTTTTCTGGGTAGCATACTCAAAAATAAGAGGCACAAAGCTGAATCAAAACTCAACATAAATAAAAATTCCACACTTCAATCACAAACTCAAACTCAAACTAAAATAAATATTCCAACCACAATTTAGTATGTCAAAACCAAGAACCCATGAAAAATAATACCCAATACAAAAAGAGAATGCTAAACAATTGCTCACTCACTTTTCAAAACATTTAAATTTCATTTTTGAAAACCATTTTTTCAGCAAACAAAACAACTTAAATATCAACCATTGGTATCTCATGAAGTCTCACACATACATATACTTGTGATAGCTCAAGCACCCATCCACTCACATCACCAATTTCTCTGCTTGCCACATGTGCACCTAAATGTATGTGATCACTCATATGAATACCAAGGGTCAATTCAAGACACTTCTCATTTCCAAAATAGACCATTCAGCACAAAGCACAAATTCCCAAACAATTTGAGGAAATCACTAATCATTAAAGCAACACATTTCCAAATTCCAAAATGCTTTCCATTTCAAAAACCATTTTTTAATCCAACAACCATATTCCCTTTTTAAAACCCCTTTCACAAAACTCCATTTTAATTTTTGAGATCTACTCACGCCAACCAAAATGAAGGTCAAACATAACTCACATCAAAATTTCCAAAAACACTAAACTAGTGGCTATGTCAACCTAGTAACATGGCTTAGTAGACCATGCTTCGAGTGATCATTAACCACAGGAAGCATCTTGAACTGTGTATTTGGGTTGTACAGGGGTCGCTACTCCATGCAAGCCCATCGCGTAACACTGGCTCACTTCCTTTATCATCCCTCATCCACACAGACCAAGCCAAAGAAGAAAATTCAAATCTCAGACTAACCCTGGAAACTCAAGTCTCGGGATGGGAAAGGGTTCATGACGTCATTCCCACACCTACCTCTCGATTCCCAACACACCTAATCACTAAGATACCTAACACCCCCAAATAACAAGGTTCCCCTCTTATACCATTTTGTCACGAACTAGTCCGGGTAGACCCTGAACCGGTCGCCTGAGACGGTTCGCGGCATGGCCCGAAGGGCATTTTCGATCCCCACCGGTAGGCAACTAGTGTCAAGAATAAAAATAAACCAGTTGGGAATGATTTTTCACATAACAAATATAAATTATCATATACTGAACAAGCAGATAAATAAAATAAAATAAACCAAACAACTTGACATTGGAAAAAAGAATAAATAAAGCAACGTGACGTACCTCAGGTGACCCTGTGGGTCACCACGGAACATAAACTACACTAGCTCCTAAAAGTGATCCAAGACTAAATCCTGCAACTGAAAAGTAAAGTAGGCGTCAGCACTGATATTCTCAGTAGGAATGCCAAAATATAACCATGTCCTATTCCCCTTCATTTTTTAAGAAATCCAATCATGCCAGTTTGAAAATAAGATATAATAAAATAATGTTTTTCCTCCTTTTCCAATTCAAGTAACGAGTTTTTATTTTCAAGTAAAGCATTTCACTCCCACTATATTTTCAAAATAGGTTCCAAGCATTCATTTACATTTCAAAATGAAGAGAAACCAGTTTGGATTGAAATATGATTTTCACAAATAAAACATCAAATATGAACACACTAAAATAAAAATTACATCACAAGAACCATGTCGTATATGATCACCATGGGTAATCCCTATAGGTAGCTAGAACAAGTGGGAAACTAGAGACCTTGTACCTTAGTGAAATGTGTCTTAAGAACCACGACCCTCAGAAAACATGGCTTAGAAGACCACGACCCTCAGTAATTCATATGTTTAGTTAGTGTTGTTACGTCAATCCTGCTAGACAAACCAAGATGAAGTCATGTTGTTTCATATAGCATACTAGTCCTGGTCACCCACCTAGATACCCAAGTTTCCCATTGTGCTCTATTTCAAGTGGTGGTGAGTTTTTAGTTATCAAGAAAGCATATATGTATATAACATTTTCTTTATCTAAAACTCATTCAACCTCTCACCACCATTATCCCTCCTTAAGCGTATTCCCCCTCTTTCACATCACACAATTCATAAGCATCAAATTAGGCACATAATCACACATTCAACTTAAAAATCATGTTTCTAAAACCAAAGGGGGGGTGTGCTTCAAGAGAGGTTTTTCTTTTTCATAACGCATTCTTAAGATGACAAACGGTCTTAATTACATAAATGGAACATTTTTTTCTTTTTATTTTTTACAATTAACCAACCAAAAGGCCAAACACCTTAATAAATTCACATTACCAGTTCAAAACCACTTGGGAAATCAATTTCCATGAAAGGTCACTTAAGACTGATAGCATTAAAAATACATTTCAATTTCCAAAGCAAAGGCATAATCATTTCTAGCAACCGCAACCATATTTCATAGAATTTTTATATAGCGTAAATGTAAAACATATTTTTAAAACAAGAAAGCAATTATGAAATTCAAATTAAAAGCATAGGAATAGGGGACCTTCCTCAAACTTGTCGCCATTTTTTGACGACCACTCAAACTGAAACTTGGCGCATACACGCACATGCATTTATAAAAATATATATACACACCCCTAGCAGTATTGCACATATTCCCCATGCCATGAGGGAATATGTACGAAGAGGGAATGTATATATATATATACGTCTTACCCTATGCATGTACATATAGGATACCTCAACACCCACAGCCCAAACCATCATACCATGGTCCACGCACTACAAAAATAATTTAACAAAACAATTAAACACATAAACAATCTATAAAACGTTTCAAAATAACACATCAAGGAGTTTCGCCAATGACACGCCACTTACATAACTCATAAAACCCATTGAAAATATTAAACGAAAAGAACATAATCAATTTAACCATTTTCAAAGGCCATTTCAAATCATCACATAAATTGGAACCAATTTAAAAACATGCATTCCATTGTTTAAACCATTTAAAATTTACATTTAGAAATACACGACAACTCAAACGTGCCAAATTATGCATTTCCCCTTAAAAACATACACCCAAACCCATTTACATACTCAAACCCACCATTGAAGACATATACACACCAAAAAAATATCCAAAAGTGTTTCACACACTTTATAAGATTTAATAAACCACTCAATAATTTTATAAAACAACTCCAAGCGGTATTGTGAGACTTTGAACACAAGCGCCCACTCAAAAACATCTTATACGGTCAAACGCACACCAATAGCATGATGAAATAGAATTAGCAGCCCCTGCATGACATAATAAACCAACAAAAAAGATTATAAAACACAATGAAAGGCACAACATGGGTTTCACAATATCAAAACATTCATATCAAATAAACATGCTACTAAACACATTGAAATCATATCAAACCTCAAGTAAAACTATATTCACACCATGTAAAAAAATAAATGAGTATGCCAAATTAATTAAATAAGAGAATTAATTCATCAAACAACACTAATACAAAGAAATGCTTACCTTCGGTGTCGAAACTTCCGAATTTTAGGGAAAAACTTCAATTACACTACATTCGCACCATAAGGGACCAAAGATAAACCCTATGAAACAATAATCAACCAAAAAGAGAACCCCTAAACACGTTAGGGTTCGAACAAGATATGTGCACCCCATGAAATCCAACAAAACACCAAAATAGTGGAATGGGAAGGAAAGAGAGGGCTCGCCGAAGGAAGGGAGGTGGCTCACCGGAGGGCCTCGACCAGCGGTGGTCATGCAATAGGGAGGGGGCTCGGTAAGAAGAGTCGGATGGGCTGGCTGGGCGGTGGGGACTGGAGGCGGCAGGGCGGTGTGAGGTCCTGGGAAAGCGCGGAGGGGCGAGGCGGCCAGCTGGAGGCGCGACGTGGCTGGAGCGGGAGAAGGTCAGGGCTCCGGGTGCACGCAGGCGAACGAAAGGGAGGATGGGGACAGCTCGCGATGGGGAAAGGGGAAAGGGGGAGATGGCCAGGTAGAATAGGTTTTGGCTCCTTTTTTCTATGTAATAATAATAATAATAATAATAATAATAACAATAATATTATTAAAAAACATGTTATTGTAATTATTATTATTAAACATTTTATAAAAAATTAGTTTAATTTAATTTAACCTATTTTATCTTATTTATTTATTTTTCTCAATTAACATTTAAATTTATTCATTTATTTATTTCAAATACTGAGGCAGTTGCATTTCTCGCTTACACTCGGATGCACGGTTGAGGAAACTACGCCCAAACCATGCTGCCTGGTACTACCCACTTGTCGGTTCAAGTCGTGCGCTTGTCGTGTGGTTCTATAAACTGCACGCGAGTCGCACTCCATAACTCCGACTCACCTGGGCGTCTGTGTAGGCACCGTATAGTTCCTCCTAACCACACGGGATGATCGTACAGTAGTGGAAAAAAAATTTCTGAAACCGAAAATAATAATTAAAGTAATTAAAATAATTAATTAGTCTATTCGGGGTGTGACATGTAATCCATTTTTTCAAATTCCATCCATAGTAGTGCAAATTTTTATTTTAAAATTAATCTTTCATACGCAACGCGGAAGCGGGTTTTTAAAGGGAAAATGTTCAAAAGTTCACAAAGTAATTATATAAACATTCAATATAAAAATTATTCTAATGATATAAATTATAATAATTGATATAAAATTTAACTAATTTTACATCAAAATAAAATCAAAAATATAATTTAACTTTATAAATTATTTTAAAAAATGGCATTTTTCAATTTAAATTCTATATTTTTCACTATTAATTGAAAAATAAAACATTTTAGAAAAACAACAAAAAATAAACCTAAGATAATATCTATATTATGAATTTAAAAATTAAATTTATTTTTAAAATAAATTTTATAAAAGTGGTAAAAAATTAATTTTAAATTATGTGCGCAAAGTGCAACTAATCCGTCTTGTATAAAAAACTATTTTTCAGAAAACATTTATTCTTCTTCTAAATATTATTATTTTTTTTCTAATCAATAGATGACCATAATTTTCATAATTTTGTTATTACTATTCATATATTCTAATTCAATGTCTATGTTATAACAGTATTCTATATAACGGTTTATTTAGACCTAGGGTTGCGTGTTCCGCAAGCTATCAAAGAGATTAAATTTAAAGAAATATATTACATGGGTTGTTTAAGCTTGGTGTTCTATGTTTTATACACTATAAAAAAATAATGTTATTCTTTTGAAATCTTTTAGTGCTACATTCTCCTCACCTTAAATAATTTCCATCTTTTCAATAAAAACTTGATATCAGTAATCATTGGTTTGATATTTAAAAATTATTTTAATGAAACCACACATTGAAAAAAGAGTTGATAAAACATCTTCTTAATAAGATTGAAAGGGAAGTAAAAAGGTTATATATAATAACACATTACTAGGTTTCTAAGTAAGATAACATTGGTGGAAAGGGAAGATATGAACATGGAAAAAAGAATAAATAATTATAGAGTGATTAAGGCAATTGATCATATGTAAGTAAAAGATATATGGAAAGTTAATATCCTAAAAACTATAAATCTTTTATGATTTAAAAGTCATTATTATTAATTATATATGAATATAATAGGATAATGTTTTTGAATATCATTTTCCTCAAGTTGAGGAATTATTTCACTCTAAAATAAAATAAGGAATTATACTTACTTGATATGTTTCTATTTTATAAAAACAATCTCATCCTTTGGTTTTTCTTTAATAAATTTCTAATTCATCACTTATTTCAATAAATAAATACCCAAAATGAATTTTTTTTATTCTTGAATCACTAAAATTCACTTTTATTGGATCTTAAGATCCATAAAATAGTTACAAGTCTTTCCAATTGTCTCTAATAATTTTTCAAAGCCAATATGGTTATCACAAGTTATCTGATACATTAATATGTAAACCTTAATAGTTACAACACTTCTTCATCATTAATATTTATTCAAAAAAAAATAACTAAAAGTAATGACATGTTAAACAGGAAATCACATTGGCCAGTGGTAGGTATTAAATCCTTATTGTTCTTTGGTCATGGGTTCAAGACCCATGGCCCTGTCAAACATGATGGTTTGTCACCCAGAATGTAGGTTTTCTATTTTATAAACTATATTAATATAATTACTATAATATTCCCAAAAAAATATTATGGACATCTTTGAAATAAAATTAATTATTAAATAACCATTTTACTAAGGATTTAAATATAACCTTTTTTTCAAAAAGTCTAATAATATTATTTTAATATTATTAAAATTTCATTAATGATAATTTCAACCCTAAAGGTTATCAATGCCTTTAAATTTAGGTCTATAAAATTTGAAGGAATTATTCCTCAAATAACTTTTCCACTAAAAAAATTTGTTTGTCGTAAATTTCTCTCCAAATATCCATAATCTTCGTATATTCCTTTCACATAAAACATAAAAAGGGGTTTTTAAGACTTTGAACTTATGATAAATCTTACACTCATAAACCAATGATGATATACATAACTCTTATGTTAATTAAGAAACATATGCTTCTTAAATTTAACACAATCCTTAGATGTTCATAATTCTTATCAACAAAATACCACTGGTAAAAAAATACTCCAATAATTTAATTATTGAACCCCAATTCATACACACTTCATCCATTTTATTTCTACATATATACTTCTTTTTTCCAGGATTTATCATTTTAAAGAGGTGATTGACTCAGATGATGCACAGGTTCTCCCAAATTAGTACAACGAACTATAAGTAGGTCCTTTGGATTTTTTTTATTTCCTTCTATCATTGTAACATCCCAGATAAATAAAGAATATAAAATTTTCATATTTATTAATATTTGTGAATTAAATATTAATTTTACTTTAAAGGGGTTTCTATGTTTGATAGCATACCCGATACACAACAATGGGTTTCTTTGAAATCTTACGTTGCACACTAACAATATATATTATTATTTTAAATAGTAGTTAATGCCTAGCTGTTGTACTGGTGGGAATAGAAATAACTAACTAAATATGATTATACATGTTTGATAAATGGTTTTACATTTATCCAATAAAATTTAGAGGCTTAAAATAAGAAAAGAATTCAATTTTAAGCATAAATACTCTACTATTCTTTAAAAGGTTGATTTACCGCCTTTGGATGGAGAACCCTATTTAAATATAGTTTTGGTCACTTTAATATATTATATTTGACCAAAAAAATACTTCTTTAGAATCGGGACATCAAAATTTACTTTGTGTAAATTTTTGGAATTTTTCCGATAAAGTTCATCTTTTAATGAATAGTGAAAATATTGTATTTTAATTCAAATCTGCTATTTAATATAATTTATTTATATGGTTAGATTAACATTTTAATTGGTTTTAAAGTTTAAATAGATTATATTTTTACCATTTAACCCGATGTTGGCCATTGGAAGTAATATTACTTTGAAATTGGACATTAACAAGTATCAATCTTTTGATGGTTATTATTTCTTAAAAACACGATTTTTCTTTTGACGACGGGAATTAATTATAAAATTAATTAATTAAACTTATATGTTTTTAATTTGGTAAAATAGAAATCATTTTTGAATTCTGAATATCAAATTTATTTTAGAGTGAATTTTTGGAATTTTTTGAAAACCTTCAATTTTTGATGAATAGTGAAACCACTAAGTAGTAGTTAAAAAACTGAGTTTTTTGTCTAAATGAAATCTTACCGCTTCTCTGAATTGAATTTAGAAATCCCAAAATTCACGATTTTTATTAGTAAGTAAAATTTGGTTCAATGGGATGAAAATAATTTTTGGTGAATAGTAATTTTTTACTTTTATTAACCGCGATTAAAGGTAATTAGGGTACTTTAATGTAAAAACAATGTTATATTACCTTTACACTTATCCTAACCTCATTGGATAAGTTATGTCCGACCAAGACAATCCATGGGTCAATTTTGGAACCCCATGGAGCCACTTGGGTAAGATAATGACATTAATAACTTTTTATTTAAAGTAAAAATTAAAATATCATAAACATGTATTGTTTTACTAAAACAATTTTAATGTGGGGTTATATAATTGATATATTTGACTATAAATATTCATTAGAAATATAAAATTATTTCCTACATAATGTTATTTTTTTATAATTTTTAGACATCAAATAAATAAAATTATTTATGACACAATGATGATACAGTGTGTACGTCATTAATGAATGATTTAAATAAATAAGAGTATAAAAATTAAAACAATATCCAAAACTTGTCCAATTATTATTGGATGATTTTATTTAAAACATGGGACACCTTATATTCTACTTTAATGTTTTGGGGACCTTTAGAAACCGAAAATCATTATATAATAAAATAATATTTTCAAACTTTCCAAAAGAGCCCCTCCTCTCCCTTATAAAAAGCCCTCACCTTTTACCCATTTCTCAAACTTCTCAAGCCTTTGGCTCGTCCAATATCTATTCCAATAAGCTCTCAAGATCTATCTCTTCATCCTAATAGCCTTACCTTAGTAATAAAGCACTTCAAGAAACCCTTTTGGTTCAAACTAAAGGGAGTTACCTGATTTAAAGGTAATGTCTTCTCTTAAGTTATTTTGTTTTATTTTACATCTCCAACCCCCTAAACTATTTTTATTACTTTATTTTATAACAACACCAGTATCTTCAATATACAAGTATGTTTTTATGAGAATTATTTGAGCTACACTTACACACACCTCAATCTAATGGGTAAATAACATACTGTTTCAGTGGACGGCGAACTACTGCCTCATGAAACGATGATTGTTTAATTATCTCCTACCGCCTCTCATGGTGGCCATTATGATGGAACTGTATCTATATATGATATATATTATATTTATTTTTTCTTTATTCTTCTGTATTTTCTTTTTATATCATACCTTTATGGTTCCCATAATGGGTAAACACGGTTATTTCATTAGAGGAAGTGCGGACTACCACCCCCCCAAAGTGATATGGCTCGTTCATGCCATACGTGGAACGTATAAAGGATATAATTTATGAAATTATGTAACATATATGACATACATATTATACTGAATTTATAATATAACTATAAATCACTATGTTTTCATTTTATTAAAATATGAAATAGAAATTAAAATAATGTTCATGCGTGCGTACGGCTTACTGTCTCCATGAACGATGGATTTCATTTCTTATCTCCAAATGTTATATACTATTATAAATACATATATATATATATATATATTTGATATATATGATATATATTACATCTAAATGTTGAATATCATTCTGT
The DNA here is from genome assembly GCA_963277665.1 of Viscum album. Lineage (NCBI taxonomy): Eukaryota > Viridiplantae > Streptophyta > Magnoliopsida > Santalales > Viscaceae > Viscum > Viscum album. The sequence continues at coordinate 284,587,260 of OY728165.1, forward strand.
AGATAATGGACTTTTGACCACATGGACAATTTATAATTATAACAAGTTCATTTTTGACTCAAGTACTAAATATCGACAAAACAACCATTATTAACTTAAATGATTACATAATGTTTATAACATATTAATAAGTGATATAAAAAGAATAATAAACTTGAAAAAGGTTCTTAATCAAGTATAAATTAACTTAAGTTTATTATTTATGAAAAACAAGGAACAAACAAGTCAAGTCGGACACGAGGTATGGGGATTCTTATCTCACTTTTAATTCTGTTGGATTTCCATTGATCGCCACTTATTTATTGAATGTGGTGTATTTTGTACTTCCATTTGATATGTATTATCATTATTATCTTTATATTCATGGTATTATAAAATTCAATTGTTGTTTATTATCTTTTGGTCATACGACTCGATTGATTACAATGAGGTAAGGGGTTTTCATCTCACTTTTATTCCCGTGAGATTCATGCTATATTTGCCACTATTTCCTTTTGTGTGGTGTATGTATTGCCCATGATTGTATTATTTGTGTAATTTAATTTAATTTATAGGTACTTACATCTTCATTTATGATCCTTCTTTCATGGGGTGTACGTTTCGAAAGTTACCCAAATCGGTAAAGGAACCTTTCACCCTCCTCTTTTTAAAAAGACTGATTTTTGTTATGTATTTTAATTTACATCTTCTTATGTTGGGATATGTTCTTCTATATCCTTATTTCTGTAATTTTTATGTCCAAGTGATGAGATACCCTTTTATCTCTCATCAACTCATTTTTTGAATTTTAAAGTGATGTCGTTAGGCTGTCAAATTTCTGTAAGGGAACTTCTTTACCCAATTTTAATTCTTTGGGTTAAAACTCTACTTCTCGATTATGTCATGATATGAATATGTGTGGATTACCTGTGATTATTTTACACTTAATATCCACTTATATTGGGTGTATTTATATTTTTCACACATAATTACATAATTGATTTATCCTTAATCTAAGGATATCATCTTTGTAAGGGACTTCGTCTCAATCTCCTTTCATTGAGGAATATTTTGTTTTAATTCATGATTTTCTTTTATATTCCGTATAAACTCCTTTTAATTTTCATTTCATTCAAAGAGAAACTTTTTCTATGAGGTGTTTTACTAAATGACAAAAAATAATGTTTCTCTTAACGTACGTGGTGACAATGACCTTTCTGCTGTCGCAAGTATTATTTGATCATTGGCTTCCTTAACAATCCATAATGTTTTTAAAAGGAAAATAAATACCATATTCTCTTTTACATATTTTGGTATTGAAAATGGTTTTGATAATGGATTTGTTATGTTAATATATTTAAAAGATATATTTTGATTGAAATGTGGAAATGTTAACTTTCCTTTATGTTTTTTTATGTGTTACGAACATGTTATGGTTCTAGGGAATTTTTATGTATACAGGTGGTTCTGTGAAAAAACCAGGGTGGTTGAGCCCGAGATATCTCTCCAATGAATTGGTTAACGTGACGGAGGTAAATGTGAATGTTTCTCCTAAGAGATTTAGGGAATATACTGTGATGGGTATTCCAAATGTAACTCTCTGCGTAGTCATGATAGCTACAATGTAAGTATGATATGGATGCCACAAGTTACCTCTTTGATTGGTGATTACTATGTGTTATTCATAAATATTATGATTTTAGAAGGTATTTTATGATTGAAAATTATGGTTTCATTGATTTGTATTTATTGATTGGTTAATGTTTCCTTTCCTTATGTTATAACCCTTACTGAGCTTTTTATGATCATCCCAATTTTTTGAAATTTTTTTCACACTTTATAAGGAAGGGTAGAGGAAGGAATTATTCAAGAATATTTATATTAAGAAAAGAACTCTTTTATTATTTAAGGATTTTGTTATTGTTGTGAATAATCGGTTATAGTAGAAGTGTCTACTTTGTAATATTAAAGTTGATATGTAATAGTTATGGATTAATTATCTAAAACTCTAAACCTGAAAATATCCTCAATGTGAATTATTCATTTAATTCAAGATTATGATATGTTTTAAGGTCTGGTCTTTATAGTTGGTATCAAAGGTCGTTTTAGATTACTTTAGAGGTTAGGGTATTTTTTTAAAGCATAAGTGACATTACCATAATGGTTAGGATTTCAGAAAGAGCCATAATTTTTTTAGATAAATTGAATGGTTTTAAGATAACATGAATAATTATATCTTAGTATTTACCCTACTCATAAGATATTATATGATGATTTTACTGATATAATCACACTGGCCTTTTTGGTTTTAGTAAATGGATGGATCTAGAAGGCACCAATGTAACAGTGGATGTGAAGAAAACTGTGACAGTTTTCTGAATGATAAATCAAATGAAATGGGAGTTGTTGTGGGAACTCTTATGGTTATTCTCAACCAACTATATGGAGTCATGATTGACCACATGAACCTTAGTTATTCTTATAAGGAAACATATATGCGAGAAACAAATCCCTATGGAAGTTCAGGTAACAATAATAAAGGTAAGTATGTTTAAAAACCTATGTGTCAGGGATGTGGAAAGAAACACCTAGGAAAATGTTTCAAAGGGACATGAAGATGCTATAGATGTGGAAATGAAGGTCATAAAGCAAGAACCTACCATGGAAAAAAGGAAGAATCTAGTTGACTCTAGGAAAGGGAAAGAAGTTCTTTCTAAGAGATCAATTGAATGTTTTAAATGTGGTGTTCATGGTCATTATAAAAACACATTTCCTATGAATAAGTTTTGGGAATGGTGTCACCAGGATCATAAAAATATCTGTTTACCAATACCTAATGCCATTCTGATTGAGGATGAAGAAACTGACAATGACCAATGAAAGGTTTGAATTATTTCTTAACATATGTTTTGATATTATTGAATCTTAGGATATGATTCATGATTTTGTTTGTAGGAAAGAAGTATTTCAGAATAAGTTGAAAAGGAATGGTTAATGGATCATGAAGAATATTGAATGAGTAAGAATTTAATATATAAGAGATTCAATAGTTATGGTAGACTTTAGTATGGTGAAATGCTTAAAAGTATTAAGGCTCTTTTGATGATAGGATTACATTAGAAGACTTTTTATAGTATGTGCAACCCTGAAGTTTGATATATGAAAATTTTATTCAAGGAATAATTATCTTTTATTTTTTGGATATAGTTATAAAGAACCATTTGGGTTTATATGATCCTTGAATTTGAGGCAATTACAGGTTAATGCATTTTCAGATGCAAAATTAAAGTTATTAGATAACATTCATGGTTAAAATATGTTATGGTTATTTTAAATGAATTTATCTATTTTTGGGAATGTTATAAAATTATATATTTTTTGAAAAAGGACAACATGTGGACCGTGTGACAACCCGTCGCTTCGGACAAAGCTGCAGGAATCAAACCCACAACCAAAGTGTGACTGGTATTTATCACCTACCACTGGACTATGTGAAGTCCTTGGTTAGTATGACTAATTATTTTTAGTTAGATGATCTTATGAATCAAGAATAAGTTGATTTTGGGTTATCTATATAAATGATTAACCTATCATGGAGGATATGTGATTGGGTTAATTTCTTTTAAATATGAGACTTTAAGAGAAACTAATATTATTTGGATATAAAGCTTAAGATTTATCTTGGAAGACTATGTGATTAAATCCTTCTAATATTGGGTTTCAATCTTAGTTTGGATTACTTTGAAGAATTTTATAGACAGCTATTTATTGAATGTTATTTGATGAACTTTGGGATTTGTTTGACAAATTTTGGAGATTAAGAGTATTTTTTCTTTTTGTAAAAGATTATCCTTTTTGGGTATTATCTGATCTTGTACTAACCATTTTGGTTTTGGTTAAGGTCTAAATACATGGGAAATATATAGTTCATATTTTTTGTATTATGTGATTCACTAGAAGTTGATTATAGCGCTCTTAATGTGAAAAAGTCATCCTAAATACTCATTGTTTGGAGAAAATATGAGTTTGTGTTAGAAATCTAGTAAAATATGAAAGTCTACATGAAAAGTAATCATGTTTCCTTATATTTTTAGTTAAGCTCATAAATAAATTCCTACATGAAAAGTAACTTAAAACAAAAATGTTGTCTGTTAACTTTTCCTTCTGGGGAATCAAAGACCGTTTAACCCATCACAAGTTTGTGATTTTCTGGTGGTTAACTTTCTCATGATCATGTTTTCTATCACTATCCACCAGAACATGACCGTTTATTTTCTCTTTCATATCCATGTTTTCTTACATGGAATCCTGGTATGGGTTAACTAGGGTAACCTTTTTACTTCTCTTCCTTTATTTTAAAGTGATAGTTTTATTGACTCTTTTTCTGATGTGGGGCTTTCAATGAAGTTTCTGAGCCCAATTTTAAAATTGCGAGGACGCAATTCCCAAAAGGGGGGAAGGATGTAACATCCTGGATAAATAAAGAATATGTAATTTTCATATTTATTAATATTTGTGAATTAAATATTAATTTTACTTTAAAGGGGTTGTTATGTTCGATAGCGTACCTGATACGCAACAATGAGCTTTTTTGAAATCTTACGTTGCACACTAACAATATAATATTATTATTTTAAATGGTAGTTAATGCCTAGCCATTGTATTGTTGGGAATAGAAATAACTAACTAAAATATGATTATACATGTTTGCTAAATATTTTTCCATTTATCCTTTAAAAGTTAGAGGCTTAAAATAAGAAAATAATTAGATTTTAAGCATAAATACTCTAATATTCTTTAAAAGGTCGATTTACCGCCTTTTGATGGAGAAACCTCATTAAATATAGTTTTGGTCACTTTCATACATTCTATTTGACCAAATAAAATCCTTCTTTAGAATTGGGACATCAAAATTTACTTTGTGTAAATTTTTGGGATTTTTTTGATAAAGTTCATCTTTTAATGAATAGTGAAAAAATATTGTATTTTAATTCAAATATTCTATTTAAAATAATTTATTTATATGGTTAGATTAACTTTTTAATTGGTTTTAAATTTTAAATAGATTATATTTTTACATTTTAACCCAATGTTGTCCATTGGAAATAATTTCACTTTGAAATTGGACATTAACAACTATGAATCTTGTGATGGTTATTATTTCTTAAAAACATGATTTTTGTTTTGACGATGGGAATTAATTATAAAATTATTTAGTGCAACATTTATGTTTTTAATTTGTTAAAATAGACATCTTTTTTGAATTCGGAATATCAAATTTATCTTAGAGTGAATTTTTGAAATTTTTCTGAAAACCTTCAATTTTTTATGAATAGTGAAACCACTAAGTATGGTAAAAAACTGAATTTTTCGTTTAAATGAAATTTCAATGCTTCTTTGAATTGAATTTAGAAAATATGACATTAATGGTTGTCATTAATAAGTAAAATGTGGTTCAATGGGATGAAAATAATTTTTGGTGAATAGTAATTTTTACTTTTATTAACCGTGATTAAAAGTAATTAGGGTAATTTAAGGTAAAAAATGTTATATTACCTTGAAAATTGTCCTAACCTCATTGTATGTGTCATTTCCAACCACTAAAATCCATGGGTAAATTTTTTAACCCCATGGAGCCACTTGGGTAAGATAATGACATTAATAACTTTTTATTTAAAGTAAAAATAAAAATGTCATAAACATGTATTGTTTTACTAAAACAATTTTAATGTAGGGTTATATAATTGGTATATTTGACTATAAATATTAATTAGAAATCTAAAAATATTTTCTACATCATGGTAATTTTTTTATAACATTTAGAGATCAAATAAATAAAATTATTTATGACACAATGATGATGCATTGTTTACGTCATTAATGAGTGATTTAAGTAAATAGGAAGATAAAAATTAAAACAATATAAAAAAATTGTCAAATTCTTATTGTATAATTTTATTTCGAACATGGTACACCTTATATTCGACTTTATTGTTTTTGGGACCTTTAGAAACCGAAATTAATTATATAATAAAATATTATTTTTAAACTTTCTAAAAGAGCCTCTCTTCTCCCTTATAAAAATCCATCAATTCCTACCCATTTCTCACACTTATAAAGCCTTTGGCTCATCCAAAATCTACTCCAATAAGCTCCCAAGATATCTCTCTTCATTATAGAAGCCTTACCTTAGGCATAAAGTACTTCAAGAAACCCTTTTGGTTCAAACCAAAGGGAGTTACCCGATTTAAAGGTAACGTCTTCTCTTAAGTTTTTTTGTTTTATTTTACTTCTCCAACCCCCTAAACTCTTTTTATTAACTTCTTTTATAACAAAAAAAATATCCTCAATATACTAGGGTGTTTTTATGAGAAGTATTCGAGCTACACTTACACACACCTCCATCTAATGGGTAAAGAACATACTGTTTTAGTGGATGGTGAACTACTGCCTCACGAAACGATGATTGTTCAATTATCTCCCACCACCTCTCATGGTGGACATTATAATGGCACTGTATCTATATATGATATATATTATTATTATTTTTAACTATTCTGTGTTTTCTTTTTTATAGCATACCTTTATGGTTCCCATAATGGGTAAACACGATAATTTCATTAGAGGATGTACGGACCACCGCCCCCCCAAAATGATATGAATCGTTCATGCCATACGTGGAACGTATAAAGGATATAATTTATGAACTTATATAACATATATGACATACATATTATACTGAAATTATAATATACCTATTAATCACTATGTTTTCATTTCATTAAAATATGAAATAGAAATAAAAGTAGCGTTCATGCGTACGTACGACTTATCGTCTCCATGAACGGTGCATTTTATTTATTATCTCCAAATATTATGTACTATTATAAATACATATATATAATGGATATATATGATATATATGACATCTAAATGATTAATATCATTCTCTAGATAATGGAATTTTGACCACATGGACAATTTATAATTATAACACATTCATTTTTGACTCAAGTACCAAATATCGACAAAACAACCATTATTAACTTAAATGATTAAATAATGTTTATAACATGGTAATAAGTTATATAAAAGGAATAACAAACTTGAAAAGGGTTCTTAATAAAGAATAAATTAATTTTATTTTATTATTTAGGAAAACAAGGAACAAACAAGTCAAGTCAGACATGAGGTATAGGGATTCTTATCTCACTTTTAATTCTGTGGGATTTCCATTGTTTTCCACTTATTTATTACATGTGGTGTATTGTGTACTTACATTTGATATGTATTATCATAATTCTCTTTATATTCACGATATTCTAAAATTAATTTGGTGGTTATTATCTTTTGGTCATACGACTCGATTGATTACAACGAGGTAAGGGGTTTTCATCTCACTTTTATTCCCATGAGATTCATGCTACATTTTCCACTATTTCCTTTTGTGTGGTGTATGTACTACCCATGATTTTATTATTTAGGTAATATAATTTAATTTTTGGGTATTTAAATCTTCATTGTATGATCCTTCTTTCATGGGGTGTACGTTTTGAAAGTTACCCAAATAGGTAAGGGAACCTTTCACCCTCTTCTTTTTAAAAAGACTACTTTTCATTATGTCTTTTAATTTACATCTTCTTATGCTGGGATATGTTCTTCTATATCCTTATTGATTTAAATTTTATTTCCATGTGACGATATACCCTTTTATCTCTCATCAACTCATTTTCTTAATTTTAAAGTGGCGCTGTTAGGATGTTGAATTTCTGTAAGGGAACTTCTTTACCCAATTTCAATTCTTTGGGTTAAACCTCTACTTCTTGATTATGTCATGCTATGAATATGTGTGTATGACCTCTGATTGTTTTACACATAATATCTACTTATATTGGGTTTATTTATATTTTTCACACATAATTACATAATTGATTTATCCTTAATCTAAGGATACCGTCTTTGTAAGGGACTCCGTCTCAATCTCTTTTCATTGAGGAATATTTTGTTTTAATACATGATTTTCTTTTATACGCTATATAAACACATTTTACTTTTCATTTCATTTAAAGAGAATCTTTTTCTACGAGGTGTTTTACTAAACGAAAAAAAAGAATTTTTTTTTAACGTACGCAGTGACAACGACCTTTCCACCATTGCAAGGTGTTTTACCTCTTTGATTGGTGATTAATATGTGTTATTCATAAATATTATGATTTTAAGAGGTAGTTTGTGATTGAAATTATGGTTTCATTGATTTGTATATATTGATGGGTTAATGTTTCCTTTCATTATGTTATAACCCTTACTGAGCTTTTTATGATCATCCCAAGTTTTTCAAAAAAAATTCATAGGTTATAAGGAAGGGTAAGAGAAAAGAAGTATTCAAGAATATTTATATCAAGAAAAGAAATATTGTATTATTTAAGGATTTTTTTATTGTTGTGAAAAAATGGTTATTATATAAGTGTCTACTTTGTAATATTCAAGTTTATATGTAATAGTTATGGCCTAATTCTCTAAAACTATAAACCTAATAAGATTCTCAATGTGAATTATTCATTTAATTCAAGATTATGAAATGTTTTAAGGTCGGGTCCTTATAATCATAATCTTAATTTTTCATTGGAAATTCTTTGATTTATTCCCTTACTTTCCATACATAATGAATTTTACCATTCCATTGAGACACTTTCATGTGTTTCTCTTTCCACATTTCTTATAATATGAAAATTGATCTTTATTTATTTCATGGTCTTTATCACTCAGGCTCTTATCGAACTCCGTCCTTCTCTTCTTTAGTGAGTATGGGAGTTGGTTAAGGTATATGTTGTTGGTTATGTTTTAGGTAAAATTATTAGTCATAGTCATAATATATTTCACTCTAATCATCATCCCATTTGGTTACTTATAGGAATCACATTTTCCTTCATATTCAATTTTAACATGATTCTTTCGGGTTACATCCATTGACTAAAACCAAAAATAATTATTTAAGAAATAGTAATCATAGTGGGAAAACCATATAATCGTTTATAGGATGTTTAAATCATGACACATCTTTTTTTATATATGAAACCTAAGGTTTAAAAAAGGTCATTCATTTTAATCATATATTTAAATCCTTTATAATGGTTTATAAATAAAATATGAATTTCTTTAATCATATCCCCTGGGAGTGTCAAAACAAGTTCTTAGTAAGTCCTATTTTCATGCACCAAGTACTAATTAGGTCAAACCCAATGCACCCTATTCAGAGTTATTACCCCTAAGTACATCTGTCTAAGAACCATATCCACTTTTAGTATCCAGACAAGGATGTATTTTTAGGAAAACCCACATATTCTCTACCTTACCAAAACATTAATATTTTATTATATACTTATCATAAAAGTATATCATAGGGTTATATAACCTAATATATGTATTCCTTAATCTATTCCTCAATGTTTCTACTAAACTTCCTCTAATATCAATTTTAGCGATCTTGATCCCAGTATCTCGGAGCTGCTGTCTACTTTATTACATTAAAATAATATACAATGAATTGAAACCCCAATGATCGAATAGTTTAATAGTCTTTTTAAACTAGATACATATATAATTCTTGTATGTAATTTTAATATACAAATTAAAAAACATTTTGATTCATAATAACATTATTCCATATATCATATCCTTTCATATCAATCATAGTAAACTTCCTGGATTCCTGGGAAAGAAAAAAAAAGGGTGATCTCAAATACTCAGTAAGGGTTAAGTATAGTATAATATATCATTAATCAATAAGAATAATCAATATGGTAAGGTAAATAATTGAACATATATTCCATGTAATCAATAAACTTATAAGTAAGTTCATCTAGAGATAATATCAATAAAAAAATATCATGGATAATAATCAATATGGAAAGGTAAATAACTGAAACACATGACATTTAAATAACATGAATATCATAACAAGGTAAGGTATAATCAATATGTAAAGATAATTAACTTGAAAATCATTCCATGTAATCAATAAATTGATAAGGAATTGCATCCACAGATAATATAAATATGAAAATATCATGGATAATTATAAATATGAAAAGGTAAATAACTAAACACACAATCCATTTAAATAACTATACTATCATGACAAGATAATTCGTAATCAATATGTCATGGTAAATAATTGAACACACATTCCACTTAAATAATAATATGAGAATGAAATGTATCCATAGATAATATCATTGTGAAAATTTCATTGATAATAATAAGTGAATTATTAATGAAGGAAATACTTAATTATTGGATTTCATGTCTCAAGAACATGAAACCTCTACCATCAAGATCTATCCTCAAGACAGTTTAAAACTACTAGGTACAAACCCATTGGAATTGTCTAACTAATTTTTTCTAGATTACTAATTGAACTCATGATACATTTTATGCATTGAGATTATATCTATAATCAGTCCCCACCCATGTCTACATATCCAAATCATTCCATGTATACCAAATAATATATTTAATTCATGAACAATGTGCTTTATCATCAATATTTGTATTGAATAAGGAATATGGATTTATAAATATTTCCCCAAATAATAATATAACTTTCAATGTATAACACCTTATGTAGAAATGATATAAAATTTAATTAGTAAACATATCCATGATAAATAATATTTATTTATGTGAAAGTTGATGTCCACAAGTGTAACGACCCAAAATTTCATTAATGGAAAATCCCTCTTGATCCAGTTAAATGTTTCTTTATGAAAAAAAAAATGTTTTTATAAGATGTCAACTTCCTTAGTTTTACATTAAGATTTGTGACCGTTACTTTTATAGTCGTTGAACAGTGATCATCTGGGTAGTTTAAATATAAGGCTTTAACGAACCAATTTTCTACTCAGACAAAGGAAGCGATGGCCACATCCAGTAGAATTGCCCCTTACAAAGCCCATTTGTCGGAGCTCGGAAAGGAGGTGGTGTCTTTGGGCTTTTCCCTTGACCAAGCCCAAGCTGAGCTTCATCAAGTCAAGCTCGAACGTGATCGTCTACGGGAAAAATGGAAGTTGATAGAGATTACCACTCGAGCAATGTTATCCGAGCAACCCCAAGAGTCTGTCACCATCGCACACCTTACCCTTAGGTCTTATGCGGCTATTTTAAGGGGTTATGTAACAAATAAGTAGCACCATGTTCATGTACATTATTTTTGTATATAATAATGAATATAATTTCTGGTCATTTTTGATACATTGTAATTAGTTTTTAAAGTACAAACGGTGTTTTTAGTTATTATTTAATTAAGAATTATATTTTATTAAATTAAAGGATTTTTGAATTAAATAATATTTTAATAAAATATTATTATTAATATTAAATTAATTTTTATTAAATATAAATGATCTTATAATTTTATGAATGCAATTAAAATTTTTATTAAGGTTTGAAAGCCATTTCTGTCAAAACCCGTGAATTTTTTATAAATGTCGGTTTTTATTTTAAAAGTAAAAATTCACATATTTAGAAAATTATTTAGATAAAATAAATATTATTTTTTGAATCAGGACGTCGAAATTATCCAACGGTGAATTTTTCATAATTTTCTGAGACAGTCAAATTTTTGGGTAAAAATTAAATACCATTTAAATATATAATGTGTTTTATGACATCATAATGACCCAATGGTGATGTAATAAAATACCATAATCCTTATGTTCGTCCAATATATGTTTTATCATTAAAATAATGAGGTTTTGGGTTTGTTTGACTCACTTTTCAAAGCATTAATGGAGCCCTCAAGACTTATTCAACACTTTGCCTTTTTAAATTAATTTCCATAGGAGTGTGACTCACCTCCACATAAGCAACCCTAATTTTTTAATAAGTTCGGACCTTGGACTTGTAAAATATTATTTTTCTATTTCCTTTTCCAGAAACCATGGGAAAATACCATGGGATGGTTTGTGGTTTGGATTATTTTAATATAAGGGGTCCCAAACCTAAATAATAAAGAATTCTCTCACCTTTCCTATATAAACCCACCCAAGCTCCCACTTCCTCCTCACTCAAAGCCCTTGAAGTTCGTCCAACCTCTGCCCTACTCTCTCTAGAATCCTCTCAAGGTACCCCAAGCTCCCAATAAGCCTCTCACAAGCCTCTCTCTAGCCTTTGGAAGCACACTTCCAAGTAAGGGGTTTTCTTCCTTTCTCATTTTTTGTCAATTTTCTTTAAGTTGTATTTCCCTTTTTATTTCAATTATGAATGTTGGAGTATGGTTTTGCACCTCCCCCATACTTTCCTCTTATTGTTTGAATGATGGGAGAACCCTTTCTCTCTCATTAAATGCCTCCCATGTACACCCGTTACTATGCCGAAATTCCAAAAGGAACTTCTCTCTCTTATTTTATATTCAAGAAATACTTTTGTATCATGAATCTAAATTCCATTTCGATTGTTGGGACATGTATATATATGAACTCCTTACTGTCCATTACATGTAAATATGATGAGGAACCCCTTTCTCTCTCATCAACCTTTTTTTATGAATTCTTATGTCACGCCGTTACGCTGCCGAAATCGCACCGATTTTCTAAGCCAATGTCTTTGTGTAGTGAATACCATGCCCATTTCTCCATCAAGGGTATTCACATTTATGAACATTTACATATTGATTATAAAGTTTCATGTATGAATTCCATATTCCTTTATCGTGGAAGAAATTATTATGTTTTATGAATCCATGTTTTATGATCCATGTGGCACACTTATGCATGAAATGAAATGTTTAAGAAGGGTGTGCCCTTTATAGCGCTCCAATGCATTGGGTAAAGTATAGTATCATAATACGTCATGTGCAATGAGTGTTGACTCATGCTAATTCAAGTGCAATGAGGGTTTACTCGTGCTTCAAGTGCAATGAGGGTTTACTCATGCTCCATGTGCAATGAGCCTTGGCTCATGCTAATTCAATGTTAAGTGTTGTTGCCACATTTCCATGTTATGATTATCATGCTTTATCATGCCTTTATGTTCATGTATCTCTTATGCTCTATTGATATGACTATTTCCTAACATGTATTGTACTCCTCATGTTATTCATTGTGTACTCCCTTACTGGGCTTTATAGCTCACCCTTTTCTTATGCATGTCCTCAGGTTATCCCATGCAATGCTAAGTACGAAGGAATGTAGTGGTCATGTAAAGAAAGTTTTCAATAAGGATGTTGTATTTAAAGTTTAAAGTTTTTATGTAATGATCCTAAGCCCCAAAGACACTAAACCTCTCGATCTTCTTTGTTGTATCAAGTGAAGTTTTATGTAATAAAGCATGTTTAAGTTGTAATAAAAAGCAGGGTTGTCATAGTTGGTATCAAAGGATAGGTTTAGTTATTTTTGGGATTAGGAAACCCTAGTAAAGCCTTAGATACAAGACTAATCATAATAAAAACATCCCTAAGTTTTGGTAAATACTAAGTAAGTGGTTTATCAAACAAATACATCCTTGTCTGGATACGAGCAGGTAGAGGCGGCTCTGGCACAGATGTATCCTAGGGGTAAAACCCGAAAACACCGCTTTGAGCTAGACTCGAACGGGAACTGGTGCACGACAATGGGCCTTGCTGCACTCTTGGTTACGACACTCCCGGGGGATATGTTTTGATAAATTCACAATCTTAGTATGAACCCTTATTAAGGGAAAAATGCCCCTAAGGATATATGTTAGAAGGAAGATCATGAAAAGCCTGGATTGAATCCTATAGACTCATGAGTTAAAGAGATTAAAGTTTATTTATAAGTCATCAACTTTTGTCTTTGGATTACCCTTTATGTGTTACCCCTAACTTTCCTTTTATTCCAGCCAATGGCTGGTAATAGGAGAACTCGGGCTAACAACTGTTGTGAAGATCAGTGTGATGATTGTACTTATGAGATGCCCAATCCAATGGGAGCGGGAATCGCGAACTTTGTCACGCTTCTCTCTCAGATAACTCAAGTTTTGAATAGAAACACTGGTCAAGAGGAACGTTCAACCCCCCCCCCCCCTAAGAAAGAACAAGTCGCTATTGAAAGCTTCATGAGACAAAGGCCTCCTACTTTTAGTGGATCATCCGATCCCACGATTGTTGAACAATGGATCAACTCTATTGAAAAGATATTCTCCATCCTCCAATGCTCTGAAAAAGAGAAGGTTCTCCTGGAGGCTTATCGTATGGAGGGTGAAGCTGATCAATGGTGGACGTTGATCAAAAATACGAAGCCTGAGGAGGAGATCGAGGCTTTGGAATGGAAGGTATTCCGGAAGATGTTTTTTGATAAATATTTTCCACGCACCCTCCGTCTTAAGATGGAAAGGGACTTACTTTCCCTCAAGCAGAAAGATTAGGAATCTGTGGGAGCGTACGAGGCAAACTTCACAAGGCTTGCACGATACGCTTCAGGCTTTGTCGTTACCCCCGAATGCAAGGTTGACCGCTTCTTTGGTGGGCTGAAGCCTAGCTTGCGGAAAGCATTAGCGATCCGTGACTTCGACAGCTATGAGGAAATTATCCGATGTGCCCTCAAGGTTGAAATGGAGATCGGAGAATCACAGGGGTATCATGGGGACAAGAAGCGGAAGGTGGACTTCAATGCTGGTGGTCCGATGGATGAATCCAACGGTGCTAAGAAATTCCAGCACCCCACTTGCCAAAAGTGTGGAAAGAAGCACCCTGGAAATTGCCTTAGGGGGACAAGAAAATGCTTTAAGTGTGGAAGAGAAGGGCACCTAGCTGTTAACTGTCAGCAAGAAGGACCCGCGGCTGCGACGGAGGGGAGGAACGCTCCGTTCGAACCTCAACGCGTTGTTCTATGCTTCAAATGCAAAGAACCGGGTCATTTTGCGAATCAGTGCCCTAATCCAAGGGTTATCGGAGGCAATCAACAACCTCCAAGAGAGCAAGGAAGAGCTTTTTCCATCACTTCTGCCGAAGTGAACCCCGACAACGAAGTGGTGACAGGTACGCTAGTTATTCATTCAAGAATAGCGAACGTACTTTTTGATTCAGGTTCTACGCATTCTTTTATATCTCAAATTTTAGTAGAACAATCCCTGCACCACCACAAATCATGGAAGTAAAGATGTCGGTGAGTACGGCAAATGGGGCAATCATTGCATCCCATGAGTATAAGTCCTCCCCTGTTATAATCTGTGGATTGAATTTCCCGGCGAATCTCGTCATACTCCCTTTGGTGGAATTTGATGCAATTCTTGGCATGGATTGGCTTTCCTTATATAGAGCCAACATAAATTGTCGGGAGAGGGAAATCACACTCCATATGGAGAATCGACCCTCGATTCTTTACAAGTGTCAGTAGGAAGATGAATCTCCTTTAGCTCCATCATCTCAAGCATGGATATTACTACCTTATGAGCACGCATATCTGTCTCAGATGATTGAGTCCAAGGAAGAAACCACCCTTGAAGAAATGCCTATTGTGAGGGAATTCGCTGAAGTATTTCCCGAGGAACTTCCTGGTCTTCCTCCAAGAAGAGATGTTGAGTTCTCAATTGAACTTATACCTGGGGTGCTACCAATATCCAAGACTCCATATAGAATGGCTATGGTTGAGCTTGAAGAACTGAAGAAACAACTACAGGAGAATCTGGATAAAGGGTTTATACGCCCAAGTGCATCACCATGGGGTGCACCAGTCCTCTTCGTCAAGAAGAAGGATGGGTCAATGCGGCTTTGCATCGATTATCGTGAACTTAAAAAAATCACGATAAAGAACAAGTATCCTCTCCCAAGAATCGATGACTTGTTTGATCAGCTGCGTGGATCACAATACTTCTCCAAGGTCGACTTGCGGTCGGGATATTATCAAGTAAGGGTGAAGAAGGAAGATATCCCCAAGACTGCTTTTCGTACAAGGTACGGGCACTATGAATTCATAGTAATGCCTTTTGGACTCACCAATGCTCCAGCAATATTCATGGACTTGATGAATAGAGTCTTTAGAGATTACCTAGATAAATTTGTGGTAGTCTTTATAGATGATATTCTAATATACTCCAAAACCAAGGAGGACCATGAGGAGCATTTAAGAACTGTACTGGAGACTTTGCGAAAGGAGAAGCTCTATGCCAAGTACAGCAATTGTGAGTTCTGGTTGAAGGAGGTCTCATTCTTGGGCCATATCATCACAAGCAATGGGATATCTGTGGACCCCTCCAAAACAGATGCAATTGAGGGATGGCCGAGGCCAACATCGGTAACTGATATCTGTAGCTTCTTGGGGTTAGCTGGATATTATCGACGATTTGTGAGAAACTTCTCACGATTGTCCAACCCTCTTACCAAGCTAACTCGAAAGGGAGTAAAGTTTTCTTGGAGTGATGAATGTGAAGAAATCTTCAAGGAGTTGAAAGGGAGGCTTATCACTGCACCCGTGCTCACTTTACCCACAAGTGGGGAGCTTTTTGTGGTATTCAGTGATGCTTCGAAGAAGGGATTAGGATGTGTGCTGATGCAGAATGATAAAGTGATATCCTATGCCTCAAGACAGTTGAAAATCCATGAGCGAAACTATCCAACGCATGATCTGGAGTTGGCGGCGGTGATCTTTTCCTTGAAAATCTGGCGGCATTATCTCTATGGAGAGAAATGTGAGATATATACTGACCACAAGAGTCTTAAATATATATTCACACAGAAAGAGCTTAATATGCGCCAAAGAAGATGGATAGAGCTCATAAAGGATTATGACTGTTCAATACATTACCACCTTGGGAAGGCGAACAAGGTGGCGGATGCCCTAAGTAGAAAGGATCCAGCAATTCTATCAATGATGAGAATTGAGAAGGATCCAATCTTCTTAGACTTGATGAAGATGGACGTGGGAATCATAAAGAAGGGAACATCATCAATCCTTTCACAAATGATTGCTCAACCATCTCTTTTGGAAAGGTTAAAGGATGCTCAAAAGGATGATGCGAGAATCCAAGACAAAGTGGAAGCTATCAAAAAGGGAAAATCCTCAGAGTTTAATACTAATGAAGAAGGAATTGTGCGGTTTGGGAAAAGACTATGTGTCTCATCAAGTTCGGAGCTGAAGAAGGAACTTTTGGATGATGCACATAGTTCAAATTTCTCTATTCACCCAGGGAGCACAAAGATGTATCGAGATCTCCGAGAAAACTTTTGGTGGGATAATATGAAGAAGGAGATCGCCGAATATACATCAAAGTGCCTGGTGTGTCAGCAAGTGAAGGCAGAGAGGCAGAAGTCTAAGGGGATGATGCAACCATTGCCCATACTAGAATGGAAATGGGAGAACATCACCATGGACTTCGTCACTGGACTTCCAAGGACATCCAAAAGCAACAATGCAATCTGGGTTATTGTGGATCGTCTTACAAAGACTGCACACTTCATTGCTATTCGAGAGGATTTCTCTTTGGATCAACTGTCACAGATATATATCAGGGAAGTGGTACGGTTGCATGGAGTACCACTATCTATTGTGTCTGACTGAGATCCAAGATTTACCTCTAAGTTTTGGAAGAGTCTTCAACATGCTCTGAATACTGAACTGAACTTCAGTACGTCCTATCATCCCTAAACTGATGGCCAATCCGAGCGGACTATCCAAACACTTGAGGATATGTTGAGAGCGTGCTCAATGGACTTTAAAGGAGGATGGGATCAACATCTTCCTCTAGTTGAGTTCTCTTATAATAATAGTTTCCACTCGAGCATCCAAATGGAACCATATGAAGCCCTGTATGGGAAAAGGTGTAGAACACCGGCATGTTGGGATGAGGTCGGTGAACGTAAGCTGCTTGGACCAGAAATGGTCGAAGAAATGGTGGAGAAGGTGAAAACCATTCAGCAGCATATCAAGGCAGCCCAAAGTCGACAGAAGAGTTATGCAGATAATCGTCAACGAGACCTTGAGTTTAAAGTCGGAGACATGGTGTTTTTACGCATATCTCCGTGGAAGAAGTTCATGAGGTTTGGAAAGAAAGGGAAGTTAAGTCCAAGGTACATCGGCCCCTTCGAGATTCTTGATCGTGTTGGGGCTGTGGCCTATCGACTAGCACTTCCACCTACTATGGCCAAGGTGCATGATGTCTTCCATGTATCCCTCTTAAGGAAGTACATACCAGACCCTTCACATGTACTCTCTTCTGAGGTGGTACAATTAGAAGACGATCTTTCTTATGAGGAGCAACCAGTGAAGATCTTGGATCATAGAGAAAAAGTTCTACGAAATAAGACAATGCCCCTCGTCAAGGTGATGTGGAGAAACCACAAGTTTGAAGAAGCAACTTGGGAGTCGGAGGATATGATGAAGCTAAGTTACCCACATTTGTTTTAGTGTGGGAAAAGGAAAATTTCGAGGGCGAAATTTCTTAAGGGGGGAATGTTGTAACGACCCAAAATTTCATTAATGGAAAATCCCTCTTGATCCAGTTAAATGTTTCTTTATGAAAAAAAAAATGTTTTTATAAGATGTCAACTTCCTTAGTTTTACGTTAAGATTTGTGACCGTTACTTTTATAGTCGTTGAACAGTGATCATCTGGGTAGTTTAAATATAAGGCTTTAACAAACCAATTTTCTACTCAGACAAAGGAAGCGATGGCCTCATCCAGTAGAATTGTCCCTTACGAAGCCCATTTGTCGGAGCTCGGAAAGGAGGTGGCGTCTTTGGGCTTTTCCCTTGACCAAGACCAAGCTGAGCTTCATCAAGTCAAGCTCGAACGTGATCGTCTACGGGAAAAATGGAAGTTGATAGAGATTACCACTCGAGCAATGTTATCCGAGCAACCCCAAGAGTCTGTCACCATCGCACACCTTACCCTTAGGTCTTATGCGGCTATTTTAAGGGGTTATGTAACAAATAATTAGCACCATGTTCATGTACATTATTTTTGTATATAATAATGAATATAATTTCTGGTCATTTTTGATACATTGTAATTAGTTTTTAAAGTACAAACGGTGTTTTTAGTTATTATTTAATTAAGAATTATATTTTATTAAATTAAAGGATTTTTGAATTAAATAATATTTTAATAAAATATTATTATTAATATTAAATTAATTTTTATTAAATATAAATGATCTTATAATTTTATGAATGCAATTAAAATTTTTATTAAGGTTTGAAAGACATTTCTGTCAAAACCCGTGAATTTTTTATAAATGTCGGTTTTTATTTTAAAAGTAAAAATTCACATATTTATAAAATTATTTAGATAAAATAAATATTATTTTTGGAATCAGGACGTAGAAATTATCCAACGGTGAATTTTTCATAATTTTCTGAGACAGTCAAATTTTTCGGTAAAAATTAAATACCATTTAAATATATAATGTGATTTATGATATCATAATGACCCAATGGTGATGTAATAAAATACCATAATCCTTATGTTCGGCCAATATATGTTTTATCATTAAAATAATTAGGTTTTGGGTTTGTTTGACTCACTTTTCAAAGCATTAATGGAGCCCTCAAGACTTATTCAACACTTTGCCTTTTTAAATTAATTTCCATGGGAGTGTGACTCACCTCCACATAAGCAACCCTAATTTTTTAATAATTTCGGACCTTGGACTTGTAAAATATTATTTTCCTCTTTCCTTTTCCAGAAACCATGGGCAAATACCATGGGATGGTTTGTGGTTTGGATTATTTTAATATAAGGGGTCCCAAACCTAAATAATAAAGAATTCTCTCACCTTTCCTATATAAACCCACCCAAGCTCCCACTTCCTCCTCACTCAAAGCCCTTGAAGTTCGTCCAACCTCTGCCCTACTCTCTCTAGAATCCTCTCAAGGTGCCCCAAGCTCCCAAGAATCCTCTCACAAGCCTCTCTCTAGCCTTTGGAAGCACACTTCCAAGTAAGGGGTTTTCTTCCTTTCTCATTTTTTGTCAATTTTCTTTAAGTTGTATTTCCCTTTTTATTTCAATTATGAATGTTGGGGTATGGTTTCTCACCTCCCCCATACTGTCCTCTTATTGTTTGAATGATGGGAGAACCCTTTCTCTCTCATTAAATGCCTCCCATGTACACCCGTTACTATGCCGAAATTCCAAAAGGAACTTCTCTCTCTTCTTTTACATTCAAGCAATACTTTTGTATCATGAATCTAAATTCCATTTCGATTGTTGGGACATGTATATATATGAACTCCTTACTGTCCATTACATGTAAATATGATGAGGAACCCCTTTCTCTCTCATCAACCTTTTTTTATGAATTCTTATGTCACGCCGTTACGCTGCTGAAATCGCACCGATTTTCTAAGCCAATGTCTTTGTGTAGTGAATACCATGCACATTTCTCCATCAAGGGTATTCACCTTTATGCACATTTACATATTGATTATAAAGTTTCATTTATGAATTCCACATTCCTTTATCGTGGAAGAAATTATTATGTTTTATGAATCCATGTTTTATGATCCATGTGGCACACTTATGCATGAAATGAAATGTTTAAGAAGGGTGCGCCCTTTATAGCGCTCCAATGCATTGGGTAAAGTATAGTATCATGATACGTCATGTGCAATGAGTGTTGACTCATGCTAATTCAAGTGCAACGAGGGTTTACTCGTGATTCAAGTGCAATGAGGGTTTACTCATGCTTTATGTGCAATGAGCCTTGGCTCATGCTAATTCAATGTTAAGTGTTGTTGCCACATTTCCATGTTATGATTATCATGCTTTATCATGCCTTTATGTTCATGTCTCTCTTATGCTCTATTGATATGACTATTGCCTAACATGTATTGTACTCCTCATGTTATTCATTGTGTACTCCCTTACTGGGCTTTATAGCTCACCCTTTTCTTATGCATGTCCTCAGGTTATCCCATGCAATGCTAAGTACGAAGGAATGTAGTGGTCATGTAAAAGAAGTTTTCAATAAGGATGTTGTATTTCAAGTTTAAAGTTTATATGTAATGATCCTAATCCCCAAAGACACTAAACCTCTCGATCTTCTTTGTTGTATCAAGTGAAGTTTTATGTAATAAAGCATGTTTAAGTTGTAATAAAAAGCAGGGTTGTCATAACAAGAAAGTGAATAATTCAAGTGTAAGTTAATAACTACAAAAATGAATCAAGGAAGTGAATGTTAATACTTTACTTGGTAAAAATTATCATAAATCATCCATTGGAATAATAATTATGGTATCAATACAAAATATACCCATTAGAATAATAATAAAGGGTTATTGTAATTGATGAATAGAAATACCATTAAAATATCTTTAAAAACATTCTTAAGGAAAATATCCTTTTCATTTTAAAAATAACTTTTTAAAACTAAAAGTTCACAAAATATTTGAAAATAATTTTCTCTGAAAATAACCTTTGAAACTTATGAAAGAACATTTAAAATATTTTAGTGTTCATTGACAGATGGAAATTTCATTCTTTCCATACACGTTAAAAAAAATATCCCTTTCACTTTTTCAGAAAAATCCAAACATGCATTGTTTTGAAAAATAAATGAAAGTTTTTTTTAAAAAAATTAAAAATTAAAAATGTGTAAAATAAATTTAATAAATCATTTTTAAAATTATTAAAAACATTTTTCAAAATTTTTTTAGAAAATAGGGTTTTGGTAGAAAATAGATTTCTGACTGAAGATGGAAATGTTGTCAGATATTCTTAAAAATATTTTCTCAATTATATTAAGAAAAAATGAGTAGAAAAATGGAACTATTACTTTAAAATATCATGAATAACCATAGAATAATAAAATTAAATGTTTTTATTAGTAAATGGTCAAATAATTTTCTTCAACTGAAAATCAAGAACAAACAATCTCAATTAGAATGAGATTGTGAAATAAACCCTTAAAATGATCGTAATGTTGAAGTGATAATTGATAAATGAATAGATTATGTGCATAAAATTAAAATCCAAAAAAAAAAGTGGAAATATAACATAATATAATCAAAATTCACTACACACATAATCTTAGAATATCAAAGATGACGAGGAAGTAATATAACCTAATGAAAAGAAAATGAGTTATGAAATTCTTTACCACTTGGTAATGCTTAATTAAAATCCCCTTGGATAAAAAAAATTCAAATTGAAACTCAAAATACCATGAATTATTAATTAATCATGATATTATATTTCAAAGGGACAGTATATACACCATATAAAATAAATTAGGTGCATAATATTACAAAATGCCTTAATGGAGGGAAATTGAGATAGATTCCCTTACAAAGATCATATCATTGAAGTAAGAATTAATAAATGAATATACTATGTGTAAAAAATATAAATCCACATAAAACAAATTGAAATAAAATATAAAATAATAAAATTTCATTACACACATAATCTCAGCATGACATAATTAGTGAAGTGAAAGTTTAACCCAATGAATGGTAATTGGGTTAAGAAATCCCTTACCTCGTGATTCCTTTTGGTTGAACATGTCTTAACCTTATGTATAGTGGTTTTAAACACGATATTAACTTATAATAAAACAATATTAATATTTATAATATCATATATTATTCTTTTATAACATCTTATCATTTTTTTGTTAATAATATTTCATTATTCTTATTTTTTTGGGTGTTAATTGCCTTGTTTTCTCATTTGAGATTTGTTATGAAAGTTATGGTTCTTGTATATATTATATAATTACATAATATCCATAATAATAATAATGATATAATTATAATATTTTTAATCAATTTTATTTTAAAAACAATCTTGAAATATGGTTATGAAAATTGAATTACATTACAATTCAGAAGACGGTGGGTCATACATACGCATGAGTAACATTTCCATTTTCCAATGATCATCATGGAAAGTAGGTAAGTAATATTTTATCTTTTCAGAGTGATCATAATATCATATATATAATATTATTTCCTTAAATATAATTATATGTATTATCCATGTGTTTTGGTGATTAAAAGAGAGTCACATCACTTCATGAAGGCGGTAGTCCACACAATCATGAAATATGTTATTATTTTTCATTGTAAAAAATAAAATGATATATTATATTTTCAGGATAATAAATATTTCATTAATATAATAATTATTTCATTTATATAAAATATATTCAATAACATTATCCTTATTATGTTACATTTAAAGTGTTAGTGAAAGATGAATCACATCGTTTCACGAGGTGGTAATCCGCCATACACACGAGCAATATTGTCATATCCCAAAAAATAGAACATAAAAATTTATATATGGTATAATTACTAAATAGATATAAATATTTTATAAATATCATATATATACTTCATATCCATCACCACACCTAACCATGAGAGGTGATAATGGAAGAACGAATGACATCGGTTCACGAGGCAGTGGTCTTCCCTACACAATAATAATGATTTCCTAATCCATTTGATGGATGTGGGGATGGTTGTAGGTCATGAACTTATTATAAAAACATATAAGTATATTTAATATACTTAGGTTGTTATATCATAATGTTTTAATAATAATTTATGGAGGTGGAGGAATAAATAATATAAATATTCTCAATGAAGAACATTACCTCTTCTTCGGGTAAACTCCTTATGTTTTCACAAAAACGATTCCTAGGTTGAATTTATTCCAAAAATAAGTCTTCTAAGAATAGGGTATGGAATTTTTAAATTGATTTGGGTATTAATTGGTTTAACCAAAAGGGTTTGAAGTTGTTAATAAGAGTGGAGAGGTGTGTCCTTTTATAAGTGAGGTGAGTGGCACACTTATAATTTTTAAAAATAAAAAAGTGTACCCACGTTTTTTACCTATAAAAGGGTCCAAAATATATTATTCTTGATCCTTAGACATTATAGGGTCAAAAAATGGCCATAAAATGGATTTTAGATAAGTTTTTTGTCATTTTAACCCTTAGTTTTTTAGTTTAACCCCCTGATAAATCCATTTTTACCTTAACCGTGGTAATTAATTTTTACTATTTTTACTTTTCATTTTGGTCAAAATTTTAGTTGAATTTATTAAAAAATATAAATTAATATGATTCCAAATATTGAATCCATTTTTCTAGATTCTATTCACATAATTGGTAAATTTTGATTTAAAATTCATCCTGTAAACACGATGAGAAAGCGGGTTTTTAAAGAGAAATTGTTCAAACGTTTACAATTTTTTTATATCAAAATTCAAAATAAAAATTATTCACATGACCTAAATTATATTAATTTATATAAAATTTAACTAATTTTACTTTAAAACTAATTAAAAATATAATTTAACTTTACAAATAATTTTAAAAAAAATGCAGTTTTCAATTAAAATTCGATATTTTCACTATTCACTGAAAATAGAAACATTTCAGAAAAATCCCATAAATTCACCCAAAGATAATTTTTATATTATAATTTTAAATAAAGATTATTTTGTAAAATATTTTTTATAAAAGTGGTGAAAATTAATTTTAAAATATGTTTACAAAGCATGATTAATCTGCCTTTTATAAAAAATAGTTTTTCAGAAAAAATATATTTTTCTTTTAAATGAAACTTATTTTATTTATAATAAATAGATAATCATAATTCTCATAATTTATTTAGTATTATTCATACCTTACAATTTAATGTCTAGTTTATAATGTTATTCTATATCACGGTTCATTTAGACACAAGGTTTCATGTTCTGTAAGCTATCAAAGATATTAAATTTAAAGAAATATATTTCATGGGTTGTTTAAGCTCATAGTTCTATGTCTCATATGATATCAAAAAAATCTTATTTTGAAATATAATGGTTTTATAGAGTCTTTATGGTATGACTCAAAAGCCAAGGGTCTCTAAGATTCATAACATAATTAGGATGCAGGAGTTTATGCTTGGGGATTATTATTATTATTATTATTACTATTATTATTATGAGATTCCTAGGTCATCCCTAGGATATAGTTTGTTAATATTGATGATATAAACTATACATGATAGTTATTCCCATGATTCCTAGGATCTAGCTAATTGTCATGGGGACATCGAGGTTGTTTCAGATATAGTTATTTCTTGGGATTCTTGGGAATCGGCTTTGAGACATTCATTATACTTGGAGTTTGGAGAGATTCCTAAGATTCCTGGAATATGGATATTGATCCATTCATGATGAGGTATTGTATGCTTTATCCAGAGTATTAGGTATTCCTAGGTTATTCCCTAAGATATATTATTTATATGGTTATAATGATATCATCACATTTTTAGAGACACATTGGCATTGGTAAAAGCATGTATGGTTGATCAATGTCCTATATCTAAGGATTGATAGTGGATTATTAGTAAATTATTTCATATAGTTTATTTATGGTACTCATTCGAGCATAAAACATGAACATATCATGACATTTTTGGTATTTATGGGACTGTGTTGGTGGTTCCATACTAATTTAGGTACTCTCTCCCTGGTCGGGGTACCATTTCACTTGGGTACCTAAGTAGAGTCTCACAAGGTTATAGATATATATTAGGTTAAGGCTAAATATTATATGTTTAAGATGAAGAATCTTGAGTGGGACTAGGATATTGGAGGTGAGTCCTAGAGTTGGGGAAAATGCCTATTTGATTTTTCTATTTTCTTTTATTTATTTACTTTGTATCTTTGATTGTCCTAGTGGAAGATTTATCTTATATTATTATATGTCATCATTTTACTATTATCACATGTTTCTTCTAATTTATTATTTTTGTACTCTAATGGTTTTGGATTTTTTATGGTATTTGGTTATTTATTTTATGATTTTTCACTATGATATATGGGTTATATTCTCTCTATGGTACATCTTTAGACCCCCGCTTCTAATCCATGAACTTTGGAATATGAGGATGCATGCCTAAGGTCATGTGGTGCTATAGTCCTGGGAATTTTTTGCATGGTATATGGGTCAAGAAATCACAAAGTGGTATTAGTAAATTTTTATTTTCTTTTAATATTTGAATTTTTTTAGCCAAGAGATAGGAATGTGTTATCGCATGTGATAGATATCAGGTTGGTGCGTTATGAACACCTATTCTAGTAGGAAGACCAGATTTCTAAGGATGGGATTAATGTCATGGATTTATTTTTTACAGTTATATGATTTTCACTTCTTGTGACACACATGATATTTTATATTTATGGTTCCTACTATTTTTCTGATCTTTACCCATTGGTAAGAGACCTTTTATTGGAATTTAGCTATTATCCCATATAGGTAATAGGAATCGCATGTATCATCCTAGATCTTTAGTATTCACATGACATGTATGGACCTAGTAGTTTCATTTTTATCACTGATGATAGAACTGGTTGTTTAAAGTGTCAGAAATAACTCATAAGATGTTTTCTTATATAATTACTTAATGGAATTCTACTCAACTAGGCCAAATTGTGTGTGTGTGTGTCCTTCAGATGGCAGGTCATATGGATCCACAATGTAGTGATTGATGATGAGGGTGCACATAAGGTGTAGTGACTCTAGTGGGTTAGTAAGTCATGTGGTGCCTTAGTGGTAAACCCCTGGTGAGTGTTTATTATCAAGGTTTGGTTATTTAAAGTGACAATAATAACCTATATGGTGTTTTCCCATATATCTTAGAATATAATTCTACTTGATCAAAGCGTTGATTTTTTTTCCTTAATATAAACCATCTATGATGATTCAAATGAATATGGTAGTGGTGATCAGTGGGTTTTTAATTCTCACTGGAGTAGTCTTGTAGGTGGATTCTCAGTGTGAATCGGTGCCTGATGGTTGATGGTTTTTATTTTGGGTTTTGTTGTATGAGATCATGAGTGGGTATGTTGGTTTGTGAGTTATTATGTGACCTTTGATATGGGATCATGATTGGTGAATATGGTTTATGATTCGTGAGAGACCTGACTTTTAGGCTAAGTGGAAGAGCTATAGACCACTAGAATTTACTAGGAACTAAGTGTTTTGGTGCTTATTTTTATTACAAGGGGAACCCAAGAGAGGGGTTTGCCACGGATTATGAGTTCTTAAGAGATGGAAGTGTGGGTGGGTGCTTCAGGTTGGGATCAATTCACATATAGTGATATTGAGTATATGGTATGGGCATGGTTATACCTCAGTACCCTTTATCTGATAAACACCTTGAGTGATAACACTTTCAAATGTGAGGCACTATGAGTGTCATAGTATCGAAACTAGATTCAAATGGAAGGATTGTTCAGGTTCCTTGACTTGTTGTGGATGCATATAATACATGATGAGAGCACAGGTAGATGCTCGTGACATGGAAAGAATGTGCCTATGTATATAGATATACTTAACATGGGAAGGATGTCAGGCTTTTGGGAAGAGTGCATTTTCAATTCCCTTGGATTGATAGGTTTACATGGTATTGAGCATAATCAACCATGTTTAGTGATGTGAGACTCATAGGATCATGGATTGGGTTCTATTGACCAAGTGGTGTGAGAGTGTACACTCATTTCTTTTGGAAGGAAATCTAGGTGATGCATAGAACATGTTGAATTTTAAATTAATGACGGTTGAGGGTTAGCCAAAGGCCAATGATAATTGTGAATGTTGGTGGGTATAATACTCTAAAATAGTATATTAGTGGTGGTTATTTAGATGGGGTTATTCACAACCCCCACTAAATTAATTTTCAAAATAAATAAGAGGTATTTATGCACAACCCCCAAAAATCATATAATTTAAAGGGGGTTCACAACCCCCTATGAATATTTTATCATTAATTTGTTAATATTTGGTTTGATTTTAGAGGCGGTTATGCTAAAATAACCACTAATTTAATAATTAGTGGTGTTATATATTTAGTTAGAGGTGTTATATATATATATTATATTCAGTTAGATTTTAAAGGTTCTATATATATATTATATTGAATTTTTTTAAGAAAATAGTGTGGGTTCATAACCACCTCGATTCTCTTAAATTGGAGGGGTTTTTGGACCCTCTCTAATCTATGAGATTATAGGTGATTTTGAACCCCCTCTAATTTAAGAGATCATATGTATTATGAAACCCCGCTATTTTCTTAAAAAATTCATATGGTATAATATATATATATATATATAATTACAACATAATATATAAATGTATTTTAATATATTATAACATATTATATAAATAATTTACGTGATTTTATTTAATCATATTTATATGTATACATAAATATAATTGTATAATCTGTATATACGGTAATATATATTTTTTGTATAAAATTGTATTTCATATAATATTAATTATAATATAAATTCATAAATATATTATATAAATATATAAATAAATATATTTATTTAAAAAATCATATAAAAACCTTTTTAATTTTTATAATAATAATAATAATAGATTATAAAGATATATACTTACAAACACATGCATATAATTAGTTGGGGTTTTTGAACCTCCCCCCCCTATAATTTAAGAAATTAGAGGAGGTTTATAATCACCTAATATAGGTGGGTTTAACCCCCTCTAATATTTTTTATTCTTTTTAAATTATATCAAATTATAGAATGTGTGTGTGTATGTGTCTTATAAATACGTTGTATAAATATATTTAAATACATTATAAATATATTATATAGATACATTAAATAAATTCAAATATGTATAAAAACATTAATGTAAGTATATACAAATAATTAAATATATATATATATATATATTCTTTATTCTATTATTAAATATATAAATACATTATATATATATATATTAATATAACCATAAGTATCCAAATTGATATATTAAATACATATGCGTATACCTGATATAACTATATAAATATGAATATAAATATATGTATAGGTGTATAAATATTCATAAAATTTTATATATATATAAATATTATATATATTTATATAATATATATTTAAATGTATTTATAAAATATATAATATATAGTATTCATATAAATATGTAATATTTTTTAATATTTTTTAATTGTGTACTTATAAATATAATATATATATATATATTCATAATATATTTTGGTAATATACAAGTGTATGAAAATAAGTACAAATATTTACAAATTAATATATAAATACACATTTTTGTTTTTATGCGTGTTTGATATAAATGTATTTATAAATACATACATACATAATTTTATTTAAATATATGTAAATATATAATTTATAGAGGTGTGCAGAAAATATATATATACATATATATTAAACATATATATTTATATTTATATTAATATAAATATATGTATTTAAATATATATTTATATTTATATTTATATTTATATTTATATACATATATGTATTCAAATATATATATATATATATATATATATTGATACAAATGTACACATATAAATTATATAAATATATATATAGTTTATATATTTAAAGTATTCAAATATATTTTTCAAATGATATTTATTTTAATAAACATGTAAATATATATATAAATACAACAATATGTATAATATAATCAGAAAGTGACTTTCCGAAGTGGTTCAGGTCCGGGTAGCAATTTAAAGGAAGGAGGGATTGAATCTCAAGGGTTCCTATTTTAAAATCGACATGTTGTTGGGGTCTGGATAGGTTTGATAGTACAGGATAAGTGGGTACACACTAGGGAGGCAAAGGATGACCCTAGAAGGGACTTGAGGGGATAAGGTATGGGGGGAGGACATGGGGTGGAGGGGGAAAGTACATAAATGTGTGCAGGTGAGGCATAAGAGGGTAACTGGATAGATGGAGGGGGAGGGTGGGTTTCACCCATGGTACAAACATGGGTTCAAAAAAATAAATGTTAGGGGTGGTTTTGAAAAGTTCCCCTAATATTTCTTTTTTTATTGAAGCCGCCTATATCTCATGGGTGCTCCCCACCCTCCCCACTTCTTCCATTTGGGGGGATGAGGTATAATAGGGGAATAGGATAGATGGAGGGGGGTGTTGGTTCGCACCCATGGGACATAGTTGGGTTTAACAAAAAAAGAAATTTTAGGGGTGCTTGTCAAAACTGCCCCTAAAATGATCAAAATTTGGGGTGGTTTTGACTGGAGCCCCTAACATTTCTTTTTTTGTTCTTAAACTTGTAGCTTTCCCATGGGCACTCCCCACCCTCCCCCTACTTCTATCTAGGGGGTGAGGAATAGGAGGGTAACTAAAGAGAAGGAGGGGGGAGGGTAGAGCACGCCCATGGGATAGAGGTGGGTTCAATAAAAAAAAATAGGGCTCTTATGAAAACTTCCCCTAAATTGATAAAAATTAGGGGTGGTTAAAACCTCCTTTAAAATTATGTTTAGACTCAATTAGAGGTGGTTTTAAACTACCTCTAATTTCATAGATATATTAGGTTTTGTTGAAACTAACCCAAATTCATATGTTTCTAGAAAATCTAGGCCAAAATTAGAGGGTTGGTCAAGCCCATAATACATAGGTAGGTTTAATAAAAAAATGTTACGGGTGCTTCTCAAAATCGCCACAAAATATATCAAAATTAGGTGTGGTTAAAACCACACCTAAAATTGTTTTTTTTACTTTATTAGAGGTGGTTTTCAAATTCCTATAATTTACTAGATATATTAGGGGTGGTTGAAACTGCCCCTAATTCATTCATTTTTGAAAAAATGATGTCATAATTAGAGGGGTTTTAAACCCCATTTAATTTAACCATGTCTAAATTCACCATAACTTTACCATCAGTTCCTCAAACCCACCCCTAACATCACTAGGCATACACATTATCAGGATTTCCTCATAATCACCACTAATGTATTTAGAAAGGGTTATAACTTCCTCTAATTGGGTTATTTTTTTAAGTGTAGTTTCTTAAGGATTGGATAAAAATGGGAAATTCCATTATGTGGAATAGGAGGCTCTAGAGTTGGATCAGGGTGTAGTGGCATGACCTATCTACCTCAATCCTGGTCAGGTATTGAGAGGATAAGAAGCATGACTTGGGAGGAGTGAAACACATGTAGTGATAAAATATATTGAAGTGGCACTCGAGGAGTGGTATAAGGTGATCCATATTGTGGGGAGTTCAATATTGGTCATTTTAGGGAATAACCCTCATTATGATTGGAAAATTGGTAGTTTCCAAGGATGAAATTTATGTGAGTTTTTAATGGGTGTTAATTGATGTTTCATGTTGGAACTCAAGTATGAGAGAGACCTTCACACCCATCCATTTTGTGTGGTAGTGGATAGAGAAAGAGTCGGGATAGAATAACCCTAGGTTGGTAGGGTAATGGGTGTGAAAGGACTTATTGTTGTATGGTCGACATGAGTAAGTGAATCTATTTTATTTGGTCTTGAGGTAAATAATATATTTGAGATTTTGATGAGATGGTGATGAGTCAGTGCATTGGCATCGGATGTGGGATAGTTTTGGTGTGATCTAATAGTGGTTCATGAGGTTAATTGTGGTTCATGATATATTTTAGATGGTGAACTAATTTCATCACATGGTTCAAGGGAAAAACCAGTGATTTGTGACATGTTTCAGGGGGTGAAACAGTTTCGTAACATGGTTCGAGGGGTAAACTTGTTTTTTTGTGTGATTCCGAGGTTGAATCACATTAAGAAACACAATAAAGAAGTATGTTGAGACAAAAAAGGTTGGAAAAAATGGGAAAGATGTTACTATGGTTTAAGTACATCATATCTGGTATGATGGGGGTCTTTTGGGGTTTGGTCGGGACCTTTCAATGAAAGGTCAGTGTCTACATGCCTTATTGATGGTCGGTTTATACTTTTCTAATTTAGTAAAATATTAGAGATGATAAATATTAATGGATTTCAGAATGTGTTTTTATACATATTGGGGTGCGGAGAGATGGGATCTGTACTAAGCAGTCTATTAAACCACTAAGAATGTATTTGGATATACAATTATAATTGTGGGGAATGATATGTGTTGAAATCATCTATGATGAGTTGACTTCTATGGTGGGGATCACTATAAACCTATTGATGTATCATTTATGACAAGGTTGTGTCCTAGGATATACAAGCATTATGGATCACCATCTAGTTGTTTTGTTGGTGATATAAAGTAGTGACTTGGTGTTTTTTGGATAGAATGCCTTGCATTTAAAGTTGGTCAACAGGATCTCGTTTGGAATTTTAGGACCAAATGTGACTCCTTGATCGTGAGTTTGTGACCTGAGTAGGTTGGGTTCATTGGATAAATGGTCAGTAAGAATTCTCAATGATGAAAAGATTTATGTTGGAGAGATTTTAATACACCATGTCCATATGGGTGTGAAAATTATTTGGGAATTTGAATTTTCATTTGGTGGGAGGTTTGTTTTTGAAACCAAGACTCAGAATGGGTTTTTGATGTTTTAAATGTCCTAAAATGGGTTTTTTTATTCATTTTGATCTTTATTGGAGGGATTAGGGGTTTATGAGAGCATAAAAAGTAATCCAAGTGGTCGGGATGCTACAATTTAGCAATGGTTTCAGTTTCATGGAATGACCATATCGATCACACCATGAGTTTTTGAGACATAATGGGAAGGACCCTCTCCCCGAGGTGTTCATAGAATGAACAATTTTCTCACACTATGATCCACCTATGGATATTTTTTCTTATTTTTAATTGTGGGATTATCCCCCCCCCCATACTTCAGATTAGGATTGCACATAGGGATGGTATTGTTTAGACCCCCCCCCCCCCCTCCCTTCATCACTCTATTCCAGGAAATCATGTATGTGTTTGGATGAAATTTTTGGGTAGGTTCTTCCTCTCCCTTCCTTCCATGTTGTTGTCCCTCTGTTCCTATTAATTTCTCCCAATTTTGTTTTAGGGTTTTTGGTTATTTATAGCAGATCATGGGATAAAGCGCCCCAATCGATGGGGATTTTTCTCAACCTTTATAGAGAAGAACACAAGATGTAGTCTACATGTTTCTTGTCATTGTTTTGGGGGAAGTAAGCTACAAACATAATTTATTTAGTTTTTTTGTTTAAATTAAATTAATTTTATAATTAACCAGGTTTTAGTGGTTAGGTATTTTTCATAGGTTGGTGTCGGGGGTGTGTTGTGGACCCTTCAGGTGTAGTTGGATGAGGTTCGGAAATCCGACAATGCTCGGTGAGTGGTTTGGTGATTATGTCACTTGGGTTTAAATTAAATAATTAATTATAATTTTTTATAATTAATTATTTTTTGTGTCTGATGTGTTTCTTGGAGATTATGTGGTGATACGAGATTGGTTTAGGCACCTTCGGACTTGGAAAAGGTAGTATGGGCTTGGATAGCAACTTTCAGTCTTGGAAAATAAAAGGAAAAGCTTATAAAGAGGTAATTGATCCTAGTATTTTACCTTTTTCATTTATGATTTTTCTTATATTCATATGGGTTTATAGGCTTTCCACTAACAGTGTTTCCATTTTAAATAAATTAATTGTGTTTCCTAATTCAAATTAAAATGTTTAATTTTTACTAAAAACCCATAGAATAAGTAAAGTTCTTAAACCACTAAAGACCTTGGGGTTGGTATAGTGCCTTATCTTCCAACGGTCAAGGCCTAAATGAAAATTTATTTCCTGAGGTATTTAAATCCTTGAGTGGTGCAAAATAAATGGATTGAGCTTATTGGTCATGATAGAACTATTGTATGTTCTTTTTAAAACCTCTAAGTAGATGTGTGAGTTTGACTAGAGTCCTAGTTTTATAAGGCCTTAGAGGACCTTTTAGTCATTGTCTTAGACCTCTATTGGGGGTGAATTGAGAGAGGTTTTCCTTCATAGACCACAAACCACGTTCAAATTCATTAGAGGACTGACCATGTTTGAGATAACCTGTGATGTGGGTGGAGGTTTAGGCCATCTCTTGAATAGTGCCAGTAAGGATTTATCCATGAGTCAATGAGGTCATACTATGATTAGGGTATTATAAAGGGGTGATTTTTCCTGACTGGTGGGTTTTGACCCTGGTGAGACCATGTTCTAAAGGGGACCCCATGAAGGGTTCCCATGCCCTATGTTGACTTAAAGACCCTGAGTAGGGTACCTTTCTTATGTTGTGATTCATGGGACCCGATTAGGTGCCTTGACTCTTATTTAACCCTGGGTGGATGTGTGATACGTGGGAAGTGGTTATTATGGGTGTCACCTTAGAACCCATACCTAACATGTGAGATCTAGTGACTATGGATAGTGCTGAATGTTTTAAGCATTCGACCAACCCCATCTTATATTTATTCTTTCACTTTATTTTTTATGCAGCTATGGATACATATATGTACTTTCTAGTAATAGACATTTGTGTATGATGCGATGTGATGGTGATGTTGTGGATTCCCATAGATTCTTACATGGATCCAAATTTTGAGCCACATGTGATACTAGCATGATAAAACATATATGATGATGTAATCATGGATAGACAGATGTGCTTCCTTGGATCTGGCTATTAAGCCATGTTAGAATGCCCAGGATGCCAAGATTCAGCCTTAGGTCTGTATGGGGAACCTTAGACACCAAGGGTCCCTAGGAGTCCTAGTATGTCTATGATTTAGGTGTTTTAGATTGGAAAGTATTATTTTTATTATTATTGTGAGATTCCAAGATCACCCCAAGGATTCAATCAATCAAGCCTGATGATATCACTTATACCTAATAGGGATTCCCAAGATACCTGGGATCCAATCAGTTGGCATGGTGAAATAGAGGATGTTTTTTATATAGTGATTTCTTAAGAAACCTGGGAATTAAATTCAATCCATTCATTATACCTAGAGTTTTGAGATATTCCCAGGACATTTGGGATATGGATATTGAGCCATTCATGATGAGTTGTTAGATGTTTCATCCTGATCATAAGAAATACATGGGTTACACCCATGGATCGGGTAATTATATGGTTGGAAAATATCATGACATTCATAGAGAAACCCTATCACTGGTTGAACCAGGTAAATTTGATCGAGGTCCCAAACTTGAGAATCAAAGGTTTTTTATTTATTTCTTTCATTTTATTTAAAGTTCTCAACTGATCATGTCACATGTACATATCCCTGCATTGCCGGTATTAATGGGATCATATTTGTGGTACCCTTATGAGTTATGTACTCTCACCCAACTCGGGCCTCCACTGCACTTGAGTAATCGAATAGACTCTCACTTGGTTGGGGGTACATATTTCATTGAGGCTTGATATTATGTGTTAGAGCTAGATCAGCTTGAGTGAGACCAAAATATTAGAGGTTAGTTATATAGATAGGTGAAGGACATATATTCTAGTAATTTTTCCTTTTTTATTTACTTTTTATTATTTATTGGTGTAGTTTTAAATCTATCTTGTATTCCTACATGTCATCATTTTACTATTATCACATGTTTCTTCTACTTTATTATTTTCATACTCAGGTGTTCATTGATTTTATATGGTATTTATTTATTTATTTTATGATTTTTCACTATGATATAAGGGGTATAGTATCCCATTGGTACCTCCATAGACTCTTTCATCTAGTTAGAACCTTATGGGGTATGGGGAGGAACACCTGAGGTCATGTGTCACTCTGGTCTAGGGAACTATTCAATTAGCCTCCAGGATAGGACGTTGTAGAGAGCAAAGAGAATATTAATTTACATAAAACCATAAATGAACTAAAAAGGTTTTATATAATGAAATGATGGATTTTAAAAAATATGGATCATTTAAAACATTTTATAGAGTGGTGTATGAAAATAGAGACATAAAAAAAGAAGTTCCCCTTAATGAGGTTTTCTTAATGAATTAAGTTGATAAAGAAACTTTAATAACATGTATATACCCAAAAAAATAAAGGTAATAATAACTAATTATGTATGTGAGGGGAAATTTTTTTAAGAATATTAAATAAATAAATGATAATAATAGTGTGATTAAGTTAAATGGAAAGGGCATGGCCTAAAATAAAGGAGGGTGGTTCGGAAGTTCCCTTACCTCAGGTCCAGATTTTTAATACACTTTCACTTAACATCGTGAATAATCAAATTAGATTTATTAAATACATTATTGAGAACATTATAACTATATATTTTATTTATAATCAATCTTGTATATACATTTAGAGTCATTTAATTGAGATATTGTGTCTTTAATCATAGTCCCAAGGTTGTTTGTTTCATGGTTCTATGGTCTCATCACTTGTGGATAATTATAGAAGTTATTTATTTAATTGATCCATAAATACATAAGTGTAATTTTATGGAGTTAATGTGTTTCCAAAAGTTATAAAGATTCATATTATCAAATATTATTCAAAAAATAAAAATTATTCATAGATTATAGGTGTTATTGTTATACACATAATTCACTTAGGTGATTTTTCCGACCATGATGAACTTGTTGGTTTTCCTTTAATATAATGGATATAAATACATTACATATTGTGATATAGAATATAAAATAATTATTTATATGATTTTTTACCATTATAAATGTATTAAAACCATCCTTGAAGGCGGTGGGGAAAAACAAAGTGCATTGTTTAAAAAGGTGGTGAGTTGACCGTATTAAGAATAATGTTTTTATTTTAGAATGAAATGATAATATTTTAGATAATTAAAATTAC
The DNA here is from genome assembly GCA_963277665.1 of Viscum album. NCBI lineage: Eukaryota > Viridiplantae > Streptophyta > Magnoliopsida > Santalales > Viscaceae > Viscum > Viscum album. Next base: position 284,623,765 of record OY728165.1, read on the forward strand.
ATTAACATAATAAAATTATAGTATATTTATGATACTGGATTCATTATGTCATGTTTGATGTAATTTTTTTAGAGGATGAAGAGGAGAAAAATATTAAAAATCTGGGTTGAGTGTATTACTTTCTCCTTAGGTTGTCTTTTCTTAGGACACCCCTTAAGGTTCATTAGAACTGGTTTTTGGTAAGATAATAACTCCTTGAAAGTGGGGAGAAGATTTGGGTATTTAAATGGGAATATTTTGGGCTATCTTCAATGCATAAAATGTGTGAGTAGAAGGGGTGGTTATAGGTTGGTATTTATATGAGGATGAGAGGGGTGTTTGTTAATATAATATTGTTTAGTTTATTATTTTTACTCAATACTACCAATAGAGTTTATTATTATGCCTATATATAGTAATTAGTATATGTGAGTTCAAAATAATTCTCACTTACATCAACCATGACTCATTTTTTCATGTATTTTTCTTATAATGAAAATTACTATATTTTTTCATATTTCACTATTCACCAAAAATTCAACTATTTTTGAGAAATACAAAAAATTTACCCAAACAATTTTTTTATTTTTATATTACAAATTTGAAATCTATTTTATTAAAATTATATTCTAAATATGAGAAAATTAACTTTTTAAATAAAATACTTATTTATTTGAAAAATACAAATTTTAATACTATGATCAATTTTATGACCCATTGGAAAATTACTTATTATTGTAGTTGGTGTTATAGAACCAACTATTTTTACTTTGGATTACATATATATTAAAATTTTGAATATTAATAAAACATATTATTATATATTATTCTTTGTTCTTCATGAATTTAATATAATAAAGTCCTAGAGTATCTATCGTATTGATAAGGTCATACGAGTTCCCCTCTATGATAAGAAACTTTCTTTAGTTATATGGTCATATAAAATACTATTATGGGAAATATAGAATTTTTATTGTCAGGTGTTATTAATAATAAGAATACAAGACTTCTTCTCACAAAGTTTTCACTTGGTAATCACCAATATAGGAGATTATGAGAACAGACCTTCCTGTAGGAATTCTACATGTTTATGAGTCATCAGATATTTCTATCTGTGAGCATGTTCAACTGTCCTTATATGTTAAGATTCATATTAACACATTTCATGACTCACATTCTTTGATGTATTTCATAAACCATGATGATATATTTTATGGTGAAGTTATATATGGTGGGTGTGTCATGAGTGATGTGTTATTAATTAATAAGTAGATGAAGGATTTTTCTCCTCCATATTTATAGAAGTTGATATCTTTTACCTTTTTGTTGAAATGGAACTATCGCATCAAATTCCATGGCCAGGGTGCAATGACATGTTTATTATAGATAGTTAAATAAATACATATCAAACACATAGGTTGATGACATGTGTGTGCAACCTTCTTGATGAGAAATTGTGATAAAGTAATTATATTAAATAGTAAGCTCTTGTGTGTGGTTTTATACATTATGACATTAAATTATTTCTCTTGGTTTCCTTGGCCCGTTTCTAGAGAGTAATCTTGGAATTTAGGAAATCTCATTTATTTAAAATGAGAAAGAAACCTAGAGGGACACACACTAAGTGATTCTATTGATCATGATAAAATTCTATTTGAATTTAATTATTGGAATAAATATTATTCTCAAGACTATAATAATTTTATTCATGATTTATTAATCACAAAATTCATATGGTAATAAATAAATATTTATTTATTAATAAATAATTTATCTAATTACCTGAATATTTAATCAATATTTATTATCTATATAGTGAATAGAATATTGATTTTATTTATTGAATTTTGAATAAATATTTATTAACCATAATATGAATATAATATTTATTTATAAATAAATATTTAATAAATATTTATTCTGGTAATCGATAAATGAGGAGGAGGATGAGTAAACCCAGATTGTGTCTAGTTATAAATATTAATTTACAAGACAGTAAAATATATTTATCGTTGTTCTAGTTATCACATGCCAAAAAATAATTATATGTTATGGGTTATATAAGGTTTATTATATTATTTTAGGGTTTTTTTGAAATTAAATAATAGTTTAACTTAAAAATATAACTCTATAAAAATATTTTTATGTCTATTGTGTAGGGTTGGTTAAGAATTGAGAATGATTGTGCATAATGAATTTCTCTCTTGATTCATACTCCTCTAATCTTCTTAAGAAAAATATATTCCTTCAAGCTTAAAAAACATGAAATGTTCAAGACAAATAACACACGATAATCGAACCACCATGTTAGCTCTAGGAATTCCATCAGTATTGTTTAAAGATCAAAGGAACATGTGTCAATCACTACTAGAGGGGGTTTACTTTGGATCCTATCTACAAATGATGTTAATATTAAAAGGGTTTTAGAGGATAAACATTTTAATAAAATAAATATCCTAAGACGAGCTAATATTTCTTTATATATAGTTCAAATTAATTATAAATTTAACAACAAAAATATCCTCCCTAAGATATATAGTTTTTATGTCAATATTCAATAGAAATTTTTCATTGGTCTTGATGTTTATGTCTTACAAAATTTGTGAATTATCCATAGAATATAACAAAAACCTTAATGGTAATTTACCCAAAAGGTGGTTTTACTATACTTGCAACCTTCAAGTGGTATTATAAAAGTCATACTTAAATTTATAATTATTTATTTGATTTTTATTTGATTATGAGAAATAGTGGTTAGATCTTTCATTTATAGATTATTTTTTCTTTAATATGAAGTTTAATTAAAATTATTTTAACATTAAAATATTATTTATTGAAGATTTGTAATTTTGTAAGGGTTAATAGCATATGAAGAATGATCGAAGATGTCATTGGGGGTGTGAAATTTTTTGGTCAATATATTAGATTACATAGCATGTAGCTGGAGTACGCATTGTGTACCCAAGATCATTGCACCTGGACATGTCATGGGATACATAAAACACCAAGAAACTATTAAACATGGTGCATTTACTTTACACTACATGTAGACTGGACCAAACTGCCACATGGTTTTTTGGATTATATGGTGTGAATTTGGGGTACACATCATGTAGTTTATATGATTTTGTGGAGAAATCCATGCTATCTATGTTTTAAAATACACTGTTTATAATCATGTGAGACTAAAATCCTAGATAATTAACGAAATACATGGTGTGTCATCAGAGAATATGATGTATAATTCATTAATTCTCATATCAAAATAATACACTAAGTCAATCAGTGGGATACCCGAACATATGAAAAGTAGAACACATGACATGTAGACAGTGTACACGTTATGTGGTTCTGCATCCGAATAATACACTAAGTCAATCAGTGGGATATGCAGACACATGGAATGTATCTAGTTATTACACACTATATAATATGGTAGAGATAAAAACTGAATCCCTGGGTGTTTATCCTGGATACACGGAAATCAGGGAACATAGTGTGTAGCCTATAAGTACATGTCGTGTAGTCCCCCGATAAAGAAAAAAATTAAACTACATTAAAATAATTAATTATAGTAATAAAAACTAATTACACTATTGGTACTGGATTTATTTAACTATTTAATTGAGGTATTTTAAGAATTAATAAATAATAAATTAATTTATTGTAATTATCTGTAATTATTGGTCATCTTGTTTATTTTCCATTAATGAATTTATAATGGGTATATCCAAGATAATTCTGATGGACATTAAGATAAAGGAAATTAATTAATTAATTAATTAATACAAGTGTGTTTATCTTAATAATAAATAATATATTGAATTGAATGGTAGCTAGTGTAATTATGCATGTGTATTACCAGTCATGGGATTTGACCAGACCTGTGTATGTGTTGGTATTATTTAATTTAATTTTATTATATAGGTTTTCAATTATTAATTATTAAATTAAAAAATGGTGTTATGTGTTTCATCCCTCCCTCTATTACTAAGTTAGACTTATGTGTCTAAGGTTGTTTATATAATTACCCTTAACTAATCCATCAGTTCCCCTCAACCACGTGTGAATTATAAACATATGTAATAAAAGAAATATTCCAAGGTGGAAGGAGGTGGTTCAAGATGAGACTAGGATGAAACAGACCTAGTTGATACATAAGTGGACTAGTGAAATGTTTAAAATCATGACAATACTGGAATAAGTAGTTTTTCCCTAGGGTTATAGGTTGATTTATTGTCCACTCAATAAATCAACCATCAGATAAGCTCATGAACATGTCATTTATTATTTATTTATTTATTTATATCTTATGTATGATTTATTTTATGGATGCAAGATTGTGATCACATTAATAAATAGACTAATATTCAAAGATATAATTTAAATAAGTGGATTATGTGTAAATGTTTTATCAAAACATGGTTAATCACTTAAGTAAAATCCACTTAATATTAACACATCATGTAAAGAATAAAAAATAAAAAAAATATGCAAAATAAAAAACAAAATCCCTCAAGTTAATATTAAGTCATTACACCTTCCAACATCTAAATTAAGATGAAACCATATTTAATTTTTTTTAAAGGTTGGGATCGAAGCCTCAATTTATTATTTAAAGCAAAGACCTCTTTTTAGACTGGGTAGAGGAAGACCCATTACATAGCTCAAAGGCCCAATGTCAAGTGGCATGAATACAAGGCTTGAAAGCCCATTTTTTCCCCAAAGGACCCCTCAGTGAACAGTATTGCTACAGTGCCCACACTGCTACAGTACCGCCACCGCAACAGTATCTTCTACAGTCCCTCTGCTGCTACCGTGCCACTACTGCTACAGTACCGCAGCTGCTACAGCTCCTACTACAGTACCGGAAATTCTCCCCTGGTCGGATTTGATCCTGTTACAGGCACTTTTAATTATAGGCTAGTATTAATTAATATGATGTTTGGCTTAACCAAACATGTATTGAAATTAATGACCATATCTGTACAATAAAAATTTGGAGGTAAGTGTTGAAGAAATCGCAGTTAGGATTTTTGGATAGGGGAGTCCACTCCATAGTTCAAGGAGTCTACTATTATATATGGAAATACCACCTACCTAAATAACTTATTATTTGGGGAGGCTTGATTGCTGTTTCTTCGGCGTCGCCTCCCCCCTTCTTCTTCCAGCATGTACCCAAGGTAGTTAAACTCACGAGGGAACTCGTAGGCTCGTACGAGTTAACCTTTTATCTCATCCCCACCGATTTAGCTTGTTGATGGAATTGGTTTTCTGTGGAATTGGTCTGCAAAAATGCATACTCGGAGCAAACTCGTTGACTCGGGAAAACTCGCTGAGTTAATCGAGTGAATAAAATTATGTTTTTTTAAAAACCCGAATGAAGTGGATTTAACGCATCCAGAGGGGAGGCGCACCTCACACCTAGGTTTTCAAGTTTTAATTTCTTCCTCTCCGCTTTGCCCTTCCTCACACTCATATTTTTTCTACTGCTCTGTTTCTTCGGCTAATGTGTAGTATACAAATCTACTGCAGCCTTGCTCTTGGACTTGAGTCTATCTCGACATCGCATCGCACAAAGGAGTGGGAAGCATCCCACCTCAACCTCGCATCGCACAAGACAGCCGAGACAGGATAGGTGATTGGGGTTTTTTATTTATTCCCTGTAATTCTAATTCTAATTCAATTCATGTAAGCCTTTTTGTTTGATGAATATCCTAGGAGCACACACCTGCATGTCCTTTCAGAAAACTTCACAATATCAGGACATGATATTAGAAAAGCACAAACATCTGGTGACTCTTTAATTGTCATTAGAAATTTAACCTTGATGGAACTCACATGGTGTTTTTCATCCTATCTAAGAGGATTAAGTGTAGCAGTTAGAAATTAGAATGCAGCCTCCCTTGAAATAGTTAGGATTATGAGAATGGATTTTAAGTATTTACCCAGCTGAAAACAAATTGAATTTAAAATCTGGTACATATAGTACATTGATAAGAAAAAGGTTGGGATTGAGGAATACTTCACCGATTCAGTCAACTATTTTGGTGGTTGCATTGGAAAGTTTAATAGTAATATGATGAGAAATTTTTTTCATTTATTAAAAAAGTGGTAAATGTGGTGACATGTGATTGGAATCCCTCGTGTCAAGAATCCATTCATTTTTTACGCAAGTACGCCATTGCAATCTCTTAATGATTATTTGGGGTGTTCTAAATTTATTTATTGGTGTATGATTTTTTATTTACTACTAATGATTTTAATATGAATCGTTGGTTTATGCCTGAACTAATTTGAATTGTTGGTCTGAATTCTGATTTAAATTTTTTTGATTTTAATTGTTATTGGTGTGATGTTAATTGGTTGTCTCTTGTGGATTACTGTATTTTTTTTTGGATTGTTTCCTTTTATGATTCAATGAATGCTGATTTTGGTTCAGGATAATGTCTTCCTCATCTGTCCAAAAGAAAATTATTTACAAAAATAGCAGTGGAAATAGGTCTGATTCTGCTTGGAAATTTGGTTTTGATGTTGAGAAAAATGAGGAAAAGGTTAAATGCAAGTTCTGTGAAAAATTGTTTTCAGGAGGGATTAATCGATTGAAACACCATTTGGCTCAAACTAATAAAGATGTAGCACCATGCAGAAGTGTGTCTGATGAAGCGAAACAGAAATGTTCAAGTATGCTTCTTATAAATATTGGCTTGAGTAATAAAAGAAGAAAAGATCTTCATGATATTGGGGATGAAATGAATTCTTCTTGTTCAGGGAAAGATGACACAATGATTGATAGGTTTTTGAAAAAATCTATTGAGACTCAGTCTTCAATTAAATATGCACAACCTTCTATGAATCAGTTTTTGAAAAACGAGTTGTTTGAGGAAACAAATGCCCAAGTAGCTCGGTTTTTTTACACAAGTGCTATACCTTTTAATTGTGCTAGAAATATAGAGTTTGTGAAGATGTGTGAGATGATTTCACGATGTGGAAATGGATATAAACCTCCATCATATCATGATATAAGGGAGAAGAATTTGAAGAATGAAGTTTCTTACACACAAGAGATACTCGAAGAGTATAGAAAACAATGGAAAGAAACTGTTTGTTCTATTATGTCTGATGGATGGACAGATAAGAAGAGAAGATCAGTCTGTAATTTTTTGGTAAATAGCTTGAAAGGGTCTGTATTTCTGAAATCAATTGATACATCTGATATATCAAAAACTTCTGATAAAATCTTTGAAATGTTAGATGAGATTGTGGATTTTGTTGGAGAAGAAAATGTTGTTCAAGTACTTAGTGATAATGCTTCAAACTATAAAGTTGCGGGAGAGATGTTGATGTTAAAAAGAAAGCGCTTGTATTGGACTCCTTGTGCTGCTCATTTTATTGATTTGATGTTAGATGATTTGGATAAAAAATTAGATGTTCATAAGGTGACCATTTCTAGGGGAAAAAGGTCACAACATATATCTATTCGAAGACTATGCTCATTCCTTTGCTCCAGGAGTTCACAAAAGGGAGATATTTGATTAGACCGGGTATCACTCGGTTTTCTACCTCATAATTAACTTTGGGATGCCTTAGTGAGCATAAGGGTGATCTAATGAATATGTTTACATCACAAAAATGGCGGTGTAGTAGGTTTGCAAAAGAGAAAGATGGCAAGAAATTGCAATTAACCGTGTTAGATGCATCCTTTTGGCATGATGTCATGACTTGTTTAAGGGATGTATTCCCTCTCATTAAATTACTTCATCTTGTGGATTCCGATGAGAAACCATCCATGGGATTCCTTTATGAGGAGATGGACCGAGCAAAGGAAAAAATTAAGGAAAATTTCAGTAATACCAGGAAAAGGTACATCATTTAAAGTGTTATTTTTTTATTACTATTATGTGGTTTTCATTGAATATTAATCTTATGTTGTTATCATTTAATATGCAGTTATCTGCCTATTTGGGAAATAATTGATGAGATGTGGGTTGTTCAACTCAATAGGTCATTGCATGTTGCTGCCTATTATTTAAATCCTCAATTGCACTATAGTTCCAACTTTAGGGCTGGTGCAGCAGTCAAAATTGGCTTATATGATTTCTTGAATAGATTAGTGTCCACCCAAGAGGAGATAGACCAAATTGATTTGCAGCTAGACCACTTCAAAAATGCGAGAGGCCTGCTGGGTATGGATTTTTCAAAAAGGATGAGGGATAAAAAGACGCCAGCTGATTGGTGGGATTCATACGGGGATGATGTCCCTGAGTTGAAGAGATTTTTTATCTGTGTTTTGAGTTTGACCTCTAGTTCTTCTGGATGTGAGCGTAATTGGAGTGCATTTGAGATGGTAAGTTGAGAATGATAATTAATCTAATTACATTAATATTTTGATTTAATACATTTAACATATTTTTCTCTTGTATTTTCAGGTTCATACAAAGAGGAGAAACCGCTTACACCAAAGCAAGATGAATGATTTGGTGTTCGTTATGTTCAATTTAAAATTGAACGAGTGAAGGACCATAAGAAAAAAAAAGTAATGAGCCATCTGTTGTTGATGATATTTCCTCCGATGAAGAATGGATAACTGAAGCAGATGATTTTCAACTTTTAGAAAAAGATGAGGAAAATGATGCATTTGATGATTCTAATCCCAATTTAGATATGAAAATTCATGATGATATTGGAAATGATAGTGATCAAGATGGTGATGAAGATGTTGCTCAAAATCTTCAAGCTGGTCATGGTTTTAGTGAGGCTGAAAATGATGATGATGAGGATGATGATCTTTTTGGTGGTGGAAGAATCAAATCTATTCAGGATTTTTATTGATTTTTTTGCTTAATTCTTTAATGTCTCAACTTTTTGGTTTTGAACATTGTTTTTAAGTGGCACTCTTTAAGAACTGATCTTTATTTTGACTTATATATTTTTGGGGGTTATACTGACATGATCAAATGAATTCTGGTATAGTGGTTGGGCTTGTTCTTTATGATGTCTCCTTCTCTAGACCTGTATACTTCATGCATTCATGGAAATATTATTCTGCTATTTCTTTTTGTTTCAATGTTGACTGATCTTTTAAGGACTAGTTGGGGCATATTCAGTGGGGGTTCTGAGATTGGAAGGGCAAATATTGCATCACGCATAGGTTGGCTCTTTCAATGTTGACTGCTCTTTTATAGTCAAATGAGTGCTGTGAAGATAGTGATATGATGAGGTGTTCTTGATCCTTGCAAAATACGAGGAAGTTCAGGTGTGTTGTTTGCATTAGGTGGACGAGTTGTTGGAAAAAGGGGTAGAAGTGGCTATCTATAGTGGGCAGGTCAGTGTCTATACATGTAGTTTGGGTGCTCAAAGGAGTCATTTTTCCCTTCTTCTCTTTAATTGATGCAAGCAAGTTGATGTAATTTGTTCTCCCCCAGCAAAACCAGCCACAACCCAAGCTTGAACTTAGTCAAAACCACACCAAACCCCAACCTTCCAGCCTGCATCTAACCGAGAAGACAACGAACAATAAATGGACAACACCACCTGCAGAAGACCATCCAACAGAAATTCCCTACCAGACCACCATAGCCCATCCAAACCATAGCCACAAACACCCCAACACCAAGAACACTGCAGCATAGAGGCCCCCAACACACGACCACAACCGACCAGCACCTAGAACTATATCTGGACAGAAACCACACTGGGACTAGAAGCCTCAGCAGCAGCAGCAGCTCCATGCACCAAGCAGCAGATCGCTACCCCACCAATCCCCACTCCACCAGACATATGCCCCCATAAAATCACCATCCACTGCACCCAGAAGAACACAAGAAGCATCCAGCACAAGCAAAGAACAACAAATGGACACAACCCATTTTGCTCGGGGGAACATGGTGCCTGGGTTTTTCCTAATTTCAACCCTTCATTTTTATGCGGGATTAGAATTTAATTAAAGTGAAATGTTGTTTGTTTTTTTATTTATTGCTGATTATTTTAATCTGAATTGTCGGTCTATGCTTGAATTGATATTAATCGTTGTTTAATGCAGATTTGAATTTTTTTATTTTAAATGTAATTGGTGTGATGTTAATTGAAAATCTGTGTGAATTGGTGTAATTTCTTTTTGATTTGTTTCCTTTTGTCATGAATGATGACTTCGGTTTTCCTAAATTTTTCCTTTTAAGTTTTTTGGGTTGTTTCCTTTTGATGTAAATTCAAATTGACAGTAATTTTTTAGTTTTGTTTTCAAACATTATTAATGAAAAATTGGAAATGCATGACGCCCAATTGTTTTTTTTTTTAATTTAATTGTTATAATTGATTTTGATGTGGCTCGATTATGATGGAATCCGGTTTATATACTATAACTTAGGTTGATAACCTTCTTGCTGGAAAGTTTCAAATGATGACCCAAAATCTAATTGAAGTAGACTCTTACCAGTCGAATCTCAAGGTCACGATGGAGTTGCCATCCGAGATCCGTGGAATTGGTTACGAATCCGTGATGCGGGATGAAGAAACCATGTGTGGCTTCGGCGCGGACTATGGCATGTCTTACCTCAGTGAGGCGACGTCACCTCGTCTTCCGGTGAGGGCTTCGGACGATGCTCCCTCAGTGGCGGAGGTGCTCGCTGGCAAGGATGACCCTCTCTTGACAAATCCGAGCCGCTTCGGTTTGGAAATCTGAAGGTAAACCCCGATTTTTTCTGGATCCGTGCGGAATGAACGGAATGTGTGCCGAGCCGGCTGTATGGGACGGGATCCGAGCCGATTCAGCGGCGCTTCGGACATGATCTGGTGCTTGCGCACAGTTTGATGTTGAAGATTTCCAAGCGTGGCCTTGTTTTGTTTTGTCGTTGCTGGATTTGTTGGTGTGTTTTTGTTGATAGAATGAAATTGTGGCTAGATCTTGGAATTGTCGTTGGTGGTTTTGAGGGTTGGTGGTCTGACTTCATCATGGCTTGCTCTGGAGGTCCTATCTACTCCTTTGCTAATCTGGCTTTGTGGTCCATTTCTCCTTTCCAGGTCAGTTTGGTTGTGAGATGACTTCCAAGGAGGTTTTGGGATTTGATTTTGTGGGCGGTAGGGTGTTCCAGGAGACATGACATGTTCTGGACTTGGTGGTTGTCTTTGTAATTTGAACTTTTGGGAGGTCGTGGAGATAGCCTTTGTTGAGATCTTTGGTCGCGCGTTCCTCTGCTCTTGTTTCAGGATTCCGCCACTCTCTTCGAAGCGGATTTGAGTGCTGGTCTTCTTGGTGTTTGGGATGTGAGGGCGAGCAACTGTCGACGCCTTGTGGTGGCTCCCTCTCTGTTGGCTTCTGGTGATGTTCTTCGAAGGTTCCAATGAGGTTGTTGCGTTCAAGGACAAAAATTGTGGTCCTTCTGACTTTGATTTTTATTTTTAAGTCTGCCCGCGCATGGCTCTTCATGGTTTGCATCAACATGTTTGGTCTATTGTGATTTTGTGATTTTGGTATGTGAAAGATTCTAGACAAGCTATAAGGATCCGCTCCAGATGAGGTTCCAGAGCAGGAGCATTCACCAGATCTTGATCATCCGGATTTGGAAGAACGAGAGGGTATGGTTTCTACCATCGGTACCAGGCTCGTGCAACCCTGCACGAGACAGCTAGCCGAGCGGTCATGCGATGGTGGAGGTTTGACACAATGATGTAATCGCTGGGGAGGGGCGTTTATTGTAGTCTTTTTTCTAGGTTGTCTTTCATTTTTAATGGTTTTATTGGGTGAAGTTGTTAGGGTTCACACTTAGCCTTTAAAAGTGTAATTTGAAAATACAAAAAAAAAATGGATTCTGTTGTTAAATACCTTATTATGGTTTTGAAGGCCATGGTATGGATCATAAGGAATGGAAATATAGATCCTTGCCACTGGAATGTTTTGAGTGGTGAGGCATTTCTAGTTCAATGGTGAAGGTCATTGAGACCTGATAAAACAGTGGTAGACTTAATAAAATTTAAATTGTTATTATGTCTTACATAATTTTTCATCAAGAAAAGTAATAATAATATGCTCTTTTAATATTGTATAATAATGGAAAGTTAGTCAACCATGTTATCTCTGTGATCAATTTTAGAGAAAGAATATCTCCTAATTAGAAGTAACTTCAAATAATAGTTTAGATTCATATGGGTTGTGTTTCATCATGAATAGAAATCTTACATGCTAGAATCCTCATTTCCTAATATGCCTACTAAGGAGGCAGGTGATGAGGATTTCACTGTATATGATAAAAATCTGAGTGACCGAGTAAAAATACAGTGTTTAATGATTTCATTCATGTCTAATGAACTCATGAAGTGTCATGAAGACATGGATGCATTTATCATGCTCCAATATCTTTTTGGTCTCGACCAAGAGAGAGAAAGATAAGAATAGTTTGATATATTCAAGGTGCACTTTCAAAGAAAACTTGGATAAATAGTTCCATATGTGTGTCACATAGTCACACTCATTGGATGCATTGAGCGACTAGAGGTTATAAGATTTAAGTTTCCTCGTGAACTAAGCACTCATATCAATATTTAATCACTTAGAGATTATTTGTTTTTTTCATCAATTTAATATGAACCACATAGAGAATTCGCTTCTGGATATTCTCACACTGCTTCACCAAGTCAATAGGGAGATGAAGTGTAAAAAGCATTCTATCCTTATGGAGAACAAAAGTAAAGTCCAAGAAAAGAGCTATAAATTTAAATCTTCTTTATAATTCTCTTCTAATAAGATAATGATCAAGGGAAATAAAATGAATAGAATGTCGTTTGTTTCACATGTGTAAAGAAAGGTTACTAAAAGAAAAATTGCACCTAGGAAAATAATTAAGGGGAAGCTTTGGGTGTGTTTATTATTAAGTGAAATTTATTTGTTTCTATAAATTGGGTATTAGATACAGTATGTGGTAAAAATATTCGTATTCAAATATAATAACCATATATATTCTAGAATATTTCATAGGGTTAGGTAGAATTATGGGAAACCAATAGATCTAGACTTATTGTTTTCCTATTGGAGACTACCACCTCACATTGCTGATAGGAATTATCTTTTTTTTAAATATTATTATTATGTTCCATCTATAAACATTATTTATCTATCCAAACTTTATACATAAGGATTTATTTTGAATTTTTTTATAAATGTCTCTTATTTTATAAAGATGTCATTTTATGGTAAAGTACATTTAAATAATAGACTTTATGTGTTGGATTAAAGAAACCAAGTAATGAGAATTGATAATGAAACTAACTCACATGACTCATTCCAAAACCAAATATGGAATCACTGGATAATTCATGTAAACAAAAATCATTTGACTAAATTAAACCAAGATGGATATTTGAATTCATTTGAACTAAAACCACTTAGTGTATGTCATGAATGTTTGTAAGAGAAAATGATTAAATCCTTGTTTAGTAAAAAAGGTGAAAGGGCTAAAGATATTCTTGAATTAATTCATACTGATGTGTGTGTACCATTTCTAGTTGAATTAAGGGGTGAGTTATCATACTTCATTACTTTTGTAGATGATTTTAGTCTATAAAAATTTTTCTACTTAATGAGGTATAAGTCAAATTCCTTTGGAAAATTCAAGGAATTTATGAATGAAGTTGAGAACCATCTTGGTAAGAATATTAAGAAACTTCACACAAACTATGGTGGAGAATATCTTAATCAAGACTTCATTAACTATTTATGGGAGTTTGGGATTTTATCCCAAATCACACCTCCTTATACTCTATAATGGAATAGTGTAAGTGAAAGGAGGAATCTCATCCTATTAGGCATGGTGAGATCAGTGATGAGTCGTGTGAGTCTTTTATTATCCTTTTAGGGATACACATTACAAATAGCAACATATATACTAAACTAAGTTTCAACTAAAGTGGAAACCGGAATTTCATATTAGTTTTTTTATGGAAATAAACCCATATTGTAAAAAATATGAGTGTGGGGTTGTGAATCATTTTTTAAGACAATTTATAGAAATAAACTTTCACCCTGAGGAATTATGTGTATCTTTATATCCTATCCTAAGGAAACTAAAGTATATTACCTATATGATATAATAGAAAATAAAGTTGTGGTTAATAGACATCCCACTTTTCTTGAAGTGGAACACATATCTAAATGATATATGTGGGAGTGTTAAGATAAACAAGAGTTGGAAATAAATAATTATTATTAACTAATAATAATGATAATATAACCTTCAAGGAAGTAGTAAGTGACATATGTGTTTCTAAGTGGACACAATCTATGAATCCTAAAATCGATTTCATATAACAAAACCAAGTCTGTATTATGGTAGATCCTCTAGCAGATGTAAATTCTATTGGTTTTAAATGGGTATTCAAGAAGAAAATGGACATGGATGGAAAATTTAGTACTTATAATCCATGACTGGTTGAAAAAAGGGTTCAAAAAGAATCAAGGAATAGTCTATGATGAAACCTTTTCACTAGTTACTATACTAAAACCATCAAAATTATACTTACCATTATAACCTACCATAACTTTGAGATTTGGAAAATGGATGTAAAAATAGACTTCCTTAACATAACCTTCAAGAATATTTATATATGGCACAACCCGAAGTGTTGTGACTCAAAATGATACGAACAAGGTATGAAAACTAAAAAATCACTACCACAAAAATAGTTTTTCCCAGCGCCACACTTTTATCAGCGCTAATGAAAAAGCGCTGATAAAGGGGGTACCTTTATCAGTGCTAAAACAAGAACTGATAAATGTGCCCCTTTATCAGCGCTTTTTTTAGCCCTGATAAAGGTACCCCCTTTAACAGCGTTTTTAGTGCTGTTAAAGGTACCCCCCTTTATCAACGTGTTTTCGTTAGCGCTGATAAAGGGTCTACTTCCAAAAAAATCATTAAAAAAATATATTAATATTTAAATATATAGATATAGTTATATTGATATAAATATAATATATATTTTTTAAATATAATTTTAAATATATTTTAGATAAGTATAAATATACCGTTACACTTAATATATAAGATATTTAGTGAAAATGGCTTATAAAAATATTAAAAATATTTTTATTTAATAATTTTCTAATTATTAAGGAGTAATAGTCATTTAATAACAATTTGAAAACTAAAAAAATTAAAAAAAAAATTAAAAAAAAAGATCCAAAATACGTTGAAAACGCAACTCGAACTTCAAACGGTCATAACTTTTGATCCGGGTGTCCGTTTGAGCTCTACCACATATCAAATCGAATCCTGCGACGAGATCTACGTGATGGTGACCCAAAAAAAAACCTCTATCACATTTTTCGAGGCTCAAAAAGGCCCAAAAGGCCTCTAAAACTGAGTTTTTAGTCGGGGTACCCCAATTTTTTAACATTTTGTGGATTTTCATCCTCGTTTAAGGGGATATTATTGGATTTTTTTGGTGGGGACTGAATTTATTACAAGGTATTACATTTATATTGATATTATTTCTTTGAAATTTTATCATTTTTTATAATGCACTTCTATTTATAATCAAATATATAACAATATATACATATTTTTTATATATTCACACATAAAAATTTAATTATAAATATAAATAATAAAATATATTTACATATAAAATATATTAGATTTATCTAAATAATAACTAATATCCATTTTATTTAAAATACAAATATTTGAAAATTTATATACCTATATATTAATCTAACTATATATATATATATTAATCTAACTATATATATATATATTAATATAACTACATATATATATATTAATATTACTATAAATATATATATTAATATCACTATAAATATATATATTAATATAACTATATATATATATATTAATATAACTATATATATACATATTAATATAAATATATATTACTATACGAATAAATATAACTAAATATATATATATATATATAAATAGAGATATACATTAATATAACTATATATATTAATATAAATATATATATATTAATATAAACATATATTACTATACTAATAAATACAAAAAAATATATATATTTATATATATATAGATATCATGAAATGTAAAACAAATCAAAATAGAGGAGTGGTAAGGGCTTAGGCGTGTAAGGGGGAGGTCTCGAGTTCAAAACCTGGTGGAGGCAGGGGCGCGCGAGCATGGGGGAATATGGGAGCTAGCGCTGATAAAGGGTGGAGGGGGTGCATGGGGGTGCTAGAGGGGGGTGGAAAAGCACTGTAAAAGGGGGGGCTCAAGCGCTATAAAATCCCCCCCGATTGGCAGGATTTTTTTAATTTTTTTTAATTTTTTTTAATTTTTTAACATTTATCAGCGCTTTTAGAAAAGCGCTGATAAAAGGGGTCCTTTATCAGTGCTAAAAAGGAAGTGCTGATAAAGAAAGCACTGATAAAGGACCCTTTTATCAGCGCTTTGTTTTAGCGCTAATAAAAGACCCCTTTTATCAGCGCTTTTTTTAGCACTGATAAAGGGGACCCCCCCCCCCTATCTTCACCGGCTTTAACAGTGCTTTTCTAGCACTGATAAAAGTGGGGTTTTAGCGCTGATAAAAGGGGAATTTGTAGTAGTGGATCCATTTATGAATTAAAATAAGAATCCAAGTCACGGAACATTTGATTTTATAAAGGCATAACAGAATTTGGTTTTATAAAGATTGAATATGAACCATGTGTATATAAATGGATTAGTGCGAGTTTAGTCATTTTATTAATATTATATTTTGATGGAATGTTTCTTATTGGAATAAAAATACTAGTATTAAAGTCTATTAAAGCATGGTTAAATAAGTGCTTCTCCATGAAGGGCTTTGGAAAAGTAGTGTATATTCATGGTATAAAGATCTATCATGATAGATCCAAGAGGCTTCTCAATCTATGTTAAGGAATATATATTAACAAGATACTTAAGAGATTGTGTATAGAACAGTCTAAAATGATATTATTTCTATTGTCACATGGAATTCATCTTTCTAAGAAAATGTGTCCTAAAAATTATGAGGAAATATAAAGGATGGAAAGTACTCCATACACATTAGTGATTGGGTAAGTCATGTATGTTATGCTAAGTACTTGGCTAGATATTTCCTATGCCTTAAGTATAGTAGAAACATAACTGGATGACCACATTGACCACCATTGGATGGTATTCAAGACTATCCTTAAGTATATGAGGTGTAATAAGGATGTGTTCCTAGTATATAAATGGGATAAGAAAATAGTCATTATAGGATATGTAGATGTTATTTTCCCAACAGATAAATATGATCTAAAATCACATAAGAGATATATATTCACTCTCATTAGAGGTGTTGTGAGCTGGAAGAGCTTAAAGAAAGTCATGGTTGCATATTCTACAGTATATTCTGATTATATTACAAATTATGAGGTATATAAATAATTATTTTTAATAAGAAACTTAATCCAATATCTTAAAGTAGCACCTATAAGTAATGATCATATCACAATTTATTATGATAACACTACAGCAGAGGATCTTCCAAAGGATCCAAGGTCACATCATCATATGAATCACATACTTTGGAAGTATCATATTTTGGGAGATTTTCTTAAATATGTGATGTCACAATGAGTATATTTTCCATGGAAGAAAACATGGATCACCCCTAACAAAATCCTTAACTTAGTAGAAACATGATCATCATGTATGTTCTAGCTCACTAAAAGCCATAGGTAGTTTTCTCTAGTCAAGGTGGAAGTATCACTACTGGAAATTCAGGCTATAGCCACAGTTTTAAACCGTGGATATAGGTCGTCAAACCGTGCCTATTGGTAATAGCCACGGTTTGAGGAACCATGGATAAGTTTGGTGTGGCTATAGGCCTAGAATTATAGCCATGGTTTGGAACCGTGGCTATAGGTCTAGATCCACGGTTCAAATCGTGGCTATAGGTATACAACCACTGTTCTAACCATGGTAATATCTCTATATCCATGGTTTATAACTGTGGCTATACTATAGGAGGGACACAATTTATTTCCATGGTTAGAAACTGTGGCTATAGGGTCTGAAAACCCATAAAAATAGACCCCCACCCCCTACACAGCCCCCTGCAGTGGCCCACCCCCTGCAGACCCCTCTCTTCTGAACATTGGACACCCCCACCCTACATAAACCCCCCTCCCCTGGATAGCCCCCTCCCACTGGACATCCCCCCTGGACAACCCCCCTGCAAAGTACCCCTCTTGGACAGACCCTGGACACCCCCCCCCCAAACAGACCCTAGACACCCCCAGACCCTGGACACCCCCCAGACAGACCCTGGACACCCCCCGGACAGACCCTGGACACCCCACGGACAAACCCTGGACACCCCCGGACAGACCTTGGACACCCCTCGGACAAACCCTGGACACCCCCCATAGACATCCCCTGGACACCCCCCAGACCCTAGACACCCCCAGACCCTTGACATATCCCCCTGGACAGCCCAGATGGACAGCCGATACCTCCACTCCCCTGGACAACCACCCCCACCCTTCTGGACAGACCCTGGAACCCCACCCAGAACCTGGACATCACCCCATACCCCCCCAGACCCTGGACACCCCCCAGACCCTGGACAGATCCCCCTTAATAGCCCATACCTCCACTCCCTTGGACAACCACCCCCACCCTCCTAGACAGACCCTGGAACCCCCCCCCCCCCCCCAGAACCTGGACACCCCCATTCCTTCCCCCCTACCATGCTCGTTTCCCCTCCCCCCTGCCCCTGCCAGCCCCCACTTTCAACCCCCTACCATCCCCCACTTGCACCCCCTTGCCAGTCCCCTCCCCCCTTCCAGTTTCCCCCCTACCCCCTATCAGTCCCCTCCAAATTAAATTATACACGAATGTTACTTACATAATAAGAATTAAACAAATCCAAATATATAAAAATCACTTAACTGCACTTACATGAGTCTCCCTATAAAACAAACTATCAAAGAAGTCTGGAACCAACTCAAAAGTACCTACAACACAAGGTAGAACATAATAGTTATCATCCCCTAAAATTATGGTAAAACAAAACAACTTAGAATATTAACAAAGAATATAACTCAATAAACAAGAATAGTGCATCCCCCTGCTAGAACCCCCTGGACAGCAGCCCCCCCCCCACTACTGGACCCCCCTGGATAGTAGCCCCCCCGGACAACAGCCCCCCTGCTAAACCCCCTGGACAGAACCCCCCCCCCCTGTAGGACCCCCTGAACAGCTGCCCCCTGGACCCCCTGGACAACATCCCCCCCCCACTTCTGGACCCCCCTGGACAACAGCCCCCCCTGAACAGCAGCCCCCCTGCCGAACCCCCGAGACAGAACCCCCCCTGCTGGACCCCCTGAACAACTTCCCCCCTGTTGGACCCCCTTGAACAGCTTCCCCCCTCGGACCCCCTGGACAGCACCCCCCCCCCCCACATCCCTTTCCCCCCACCCTTGCACCCCTGGACAGCAGCCACCCCCTGTTGTGTGGATAGTTATATGGAGATTTATAGGTGTGTGTTGTGGTTCTTCCTGGTTTCAGGTTGGGTGGGGAGGGGCTACTCAGGTGGAGGGGTGTATGTTTGTAGGGATTGGTATGCAGGTTACTTTAGATTCTTCTTAAGGTTGAGGCTGGGAGATGCTGGGTTTATCCAATAGAGACTTACAGAGATTCTCATAGTGGGGTTATAGGTTTCTTGTGGAGGATTTAAGAGGTGGGGTTGTGAGTTTAATGTTTCTTTTTGGAATTATAGGACCTTTGAAGATGGGTTTTAGTTGGGGGTGTTGTTGTTTGGATTTTTCTACATGGTGTAGTATAGGATACACTTACATGGTGAATGGTGCTGGTTGGTTTGTGATTTCTACTATGGTTGGTAACATGTTTTTGGTGCATAAGGGTTGGATTTCTGGTGTTTCTTATTTGTTTTGGATTACTAATGTAGGCTTCTGGTTCTCTTGATTGTCTAGTGTGGTGGATATAGTTTGGGGTGGGTCTTCAGGTGGTGGTTTGGAGTAAGTTCAGTTGGCTTGTGCTCAGTTTCCCCATCTTGTGTCTATTTTCCATGTTTGTGGAAATTCATATCAGATTCGAATTTGAAGCCACTATCTTCCTTTAATTTTCTTTCTGTAAAAGTGTAGTGTCAACAGGTAATAGGTATTTCTCTCAATGAAAGCACCAAGTTGATAGGTGTTTCCAACAGGTAGAGATAAATAGGACTAGAGTTTTTCTCTCTTCTGATTAGTTCAAACTAGTATAGAATGAAAAATAATTATACGGACATACCTCCAGGGAGAAGATGGCTCTGCAATCCCTAGAACTATCCAGGCTCTAACAAATAACTGAATACCCATCCCCAATGGTCTCGACCTCCAATTTATTTAACAAACCATTTACCATTGAATTCTAATTACAACACTTCCCCCCAGTAGTCACATTCCAATACCAGCATTGTGTTTGAATCTCTAAGAAGGTTGCCTCCTTTTAGGGAAACTGACTACACCATTAAGCTAAAAATAGGGGCCGAACTAGTGAATATCAATCCATGCAAACATTCTTACCACATGAAAATTGAAATAGAGGATCAAGTATAGGAGTTGCTGTAATTAAGATTTATCATACACAGTCACATACCATATTTGATCCCGATAATAGTGGTTAAAATAAAATATAGGGAGTGGTGAATGTGTATTGACTATCATGCTTTAAACTAACTAATAGTTCCTGATAATCATCTTATTCTTGTAATTGTGGAATTAATGGATGGGTTGCATGAAGTGACTTATTTTACCAAGTTGGATTCAAAGTCAGGTTTCCACCAGGTACGAATGAGGGATGGGGACATTGTAAAAATAGTGTTTAAGACTTACAAGGGGCACAATGAATATATAGTTATGACATTTGGTTTGATGAATTCACCAACAACCTTCTATGAAAAAATTACCAACATATTTCAGGTAATGTGGTGGGAGTTTTAGTTTTTTATGATATATTACTCTATAACAGTGGATGGGAGGAGCACCAAGAAATTTTGTAATAGATTTTACAACTAATGATAAATAATTCCTTACATTCTAAAAAGTGTAATTTTGGAAAATGAAAAGTGGAGTATTTTGGGAATATTTTTTCAGCAGAAGGTGTTTCTATGGATCTTAAGAAACCAGAGGCAGTGGTGGAGTGGAAAGCACCATTATATTTTAAGGAGATAAGAGGGTTCCTTAGACTTACTGGGTTCTATTAAAAGTTTATAAGAGATTATGGGAATATTGTAAGACATTTTATGGTATTAAACAAAAAAAGTGGAATTTATTCTGGTTGTTGATGGTGTAGGTATTTCTATGGTGGATGTTTTAAAATTCCCTTGAGATGCTGGATGTTGCAAGTTGGGAGGCATGTTTCTGGTAGATGGGTGGTTCTCTTTCTAGGGTGGGTGCATGTTGACTACTTGGTGGGTCTAGAGGTGTTGGATTCAGGGTGGTTATTAGCTCACATTTGGACCAGGGACTGCTTGGGGATTCTTTAGGTTGTATGATGGGTTAGGTGTGGGTGATGCGGGGCACTTCAGATGGATGGTACTAGTTGACTGCTGGTTTTTTAGACTTTCTTATGGTGGGGTGGTCCATTTTGATGCAAGATGTTCAGATGGTGATGGATGGGGCCAGATGGTGGTCTGGGGATGATTTGGTTTCTAGCTAATATTTTTGGTGTTGTGTCTACTATAGGTGCTTATTGTGGTTGGATATGGTGTGGTTTAGGGTTATTGTGCAAGTAGGTGTTGGTGTAGTGGCCATTAGTTGTCATGGTTGTCTAGAGGTCTTTCACTCTAGGCTTTGTTTGTATAGGGATGCTGGTCTGGTTGGTTGATGTTGGTTGCGGGGCTGGGGGTTCAGTGGTTCTATTTCTTTGGATAAAGCTAGACTTTTGGATGGGTGATGGATTTTGGAAACTTGTGTGTGGGTGGGTAGGTATGTGTGGGTGGGTGGGTGGTTGTGAGTGATTTCATGAATGCATGTGTGTTGTTGGTTTCTATCATTTGTGACTACTTCTTTTTGGGTTTTTATATTTCTCCTTTAGCCACCTTGTTTCCTTGGTTATACTTCCCCTAAGAGTGCTTGTTGGTTTTGTGCTTGGGAGCTTCTGCGATTCCTTCTGCTGGTTTGTAAGTGGTGCATATTCTGGGATCTTATGCTATTTGGTGGGTTTATAGTGTGCTATTGATATGATACAATATATATATATGGGGTATTCATTAGAAGAAATGTGGAAACACAAGTGATGGAAGTTGTAAAAAGAGAAATTAAAAGAAGTGAAAAGGAAATAAAAGGGGAAGGGGGATAATCAATTAGAACCCCAAGGATACTTTCTCCTTAAAACCCTAATTATAAAGAACCAAAAAGGTTGATCACTCCTTTGATAATCTTTACATGAATTCACCTAAGAACACAAGAAACACAAACATAATAATTTTAGAAAATCTCAAAATTCGTAATTAACCTTCAATGGGTACAAAGAGGTGGCTATTTATAACCAAATGTGAGGGATACATGTCAAAATACCTGGCCCAAAAAACATCTAAACCCTAACCCACAATTTTGAATTTATTTACACATGTCCATGGATTTAGGGAACAATATATCCACCGATAAGACTTTTTGACATCACCATAAAAATTTTGGAGATTCCCACCATGACATTAGATGTCGGGGGCTAGTGAGGGTTGGAACTGGTGGCTGGGGCTATTTTACAGGTGGCAGAGGGCTGGCATGAGTGTTTTACAGAAGGCTGGGGGGTGGTGGCTGCTGTGGTGGATGGTACGGGCTGGATTGCAGGTGGTTGGGGGTCGGTGCGGGATCGAATGCAGGTGGAAGGGGGTTGGAATGCTGGTGGAAGGGGGCTAGTTGCAGGTGCTGGGGGGATGGTGCGGGCTAATTCAAAGGTGGCAGGAGGGGCTGTTGCGGGCTGGAATGCTGGTGGCAGCGGGATGAAATGAAGGTGGAAGGGGGCTGGTGTGGGCTAGATGTGGCTGGATCAAGGCCAAATCACAGCATTACCACGGCGTGACCGCGGTGTGTTGGCCCGGTCCAGCGACATCCGCAGGGCAGCAACTTCCGGCCAGGAGCGAAGGGAGCAGGAGGAGGCGGGGAAACATTCCGGTCGTCGCCCCACCGACAAAAATTGTGATTAGTCAGTCTCAACATTGATCACAAGACTCATGAAATACTATCACTGCGAACCACCGCGGGATGTAATCCTGGAGCATGGAAAAATCATGGCATTACCGCGGTGTGACCGCAGTGTGACCGTGGCGTGGCCACTGTGTGTTGGCCCAGTCCAGCAACATCCACAGGGTAGCATCTTCTAGCCAGGAGTGAAGGGAGCGGGAGGAGGCAGGGAAACATTCCAGTCATCACCCCACCGGTAGAAATTGTGATTAGTCAATCTCAACATTGATCACAAGACTCATAGAATACTATCACTGCGAACCGTCGTGGTGTGTCATCCTGAAGCAGGGCCAAATCATGGCATTACTGCGACGTGACCGCGGCCTGACCGCGGCGTGACCGCGGCGTGACCGCGGCGTGTTGGCCCAGTCCAACGACATCTGCGGGGCAACATCTTCTGAGTGAAGGGAGCAGGAGGAGAGGGGGAAACATTCCAGTCGTCACCCCACCGACAGAAATTGTGATTTTTCAGTCTCAACATTGATCACAAGAATCACAAAATACTATCACTGGGAACCACCACGGGGTGTCATCCTAGAGAAGGGCCAAATCACTAAATTACCATGGCGTGACCGCGGCGTGACCGCGGTGTGAACACAACATGTTGGCCCGATCTAGCGACATCCGCGGGGCAGCATCTTCCGTCCAGAAGCGAAGGGAGCAGGAGGAGGCGGGGCAACATTCTAGTCGTCGCCCTGCCGACAGAAATTGTGATTAGTCAGTCTCAACATTGATCACAAGACTCATGGAATACTATCACTACGAACCGTCATGAGGTGTCGTCCTAGACTAGGGCCAAATCACGGCATTACCGCGGTGTGACCACGGCGTGACCGCGGCGTGACCGTGGCATGACTGCTGCATGTTGGCCCAGTCCAGTGACATCTACGGGGCAACATCTTCTGGCCAGGAGCGAAGGGAGCAGGAGGAGGCAGGGAAACATTTCGGTCGTCACCCCCGTCGGCAGAAATTGTGATTAGTCAGTCTCATCATTGATCACAAGATTCATGGAATACTATCACTAAGAACCGCTGTGGGGTGTCGTCCTAGAGCAGGGCCGAATCACGGTGTGACCGCGGTGTGACCGCGGCGTGTTGGCCTGGTCCAGTGACATCCACGGGGCATCATCTTCCGGCTAGGAGCGAATGGAGAGGGAGGAGGCGAGGCAACATTCCAGTTGTCGCCCCTCCAGCAGAAATTGTGATTAGTCAGTCTCAACATTGATCACAAGACTCATGGAATACTATCACTGCGAACCACCGTGGAGTGTCATCCTGGAGTAGGGACAAATCACGACATGACCATGGTGTGACCGTGGTGTGACCGCGGCATGACCGCGGAGTGACCGCGGCGTGACCGCGGCATGTTGGACCGGTCCAGCGACATCTGCGGGGAAAAATCTTCTGGCCAGGAGTGAAAGGAGCGGGAGGAGGCGAGGCAACATTCCGACCATTGCCCCACCGAAAGATGATAGAACAGATCAACTATTTAATATGATATAACAAGGGATTGCCAGAAAAGGTTGTAGCGAGTAGCACAATGACGCAACGTCTAAAGGGAAACAAAATGACGGAAAATAATCATACACCCTACACAAACCATTTACAAATTCATTCACTTTTCCTAAACATGGAAATTTTATTTATAATATTCAAAGCGTGAAAAGGAAAGTGTCATGGTCAAGGCATATGCCCACTCGGGCAATGTTATTTGAGTTAAACGAGTATGATAAGACAATTTATATTATTCAAAGAAAAAAAACTAACTAGCCACAAAACAAACACCAACAAGAGGCATATGAAAGACTCAAACCAAATCGAAACATGATACAAATAACTATCACTACTCTTTGGTTTAGAAGACAGCTCACCTCTGTTGGAGGGGTTTTATTATAAAATCATGGAATTGCTTTATCACAGAATTCATTTAATTATATTTAACATTTATTATAAAACTCATTCAGCACAAATCAAATGCAATAATTTAATAAACTAGATCAACATAACTATCACTGTGAGTTTTCACAGACAGCGCACCTCCGTTGGAGGGGTTTTATTATAAAAACATGACTTTATTTATCAAAAGAAACAATTATATTAAATAACACTTATTCAAGATATGAAATTCAATATAATTAAGAATAATTAAGAAAGAAGCTAAATTCAATTTAAAGCATTCTTGAATTAAAGAAGCTAGAAGAGGGATCCTTCCTCAAGGTGGAACCAAACCATTTACTTCGGCTCTTGGAGCTTTCTAACTAAAAGTTTCTACTCCCCCACTGGCTATACGCACCTTCAAACACATGCAAGGACACCTAGCCCCTATGCACACACCTGCATGGCCATGAGCATGTGCAAGGGGATCCTTTCACATATGCTTATATTCATATACCAGTCTCTACTCACCTGCGTATGCATATATATATATATATATATATATATACATGGGCACATATCATATTTAATACAAGTAAAAGAAACTATTAACTGAAAAAAATAAAATGACTCACTGCTTGAAAATATACCCTTGCTTCAGTCTTCCATGATGTTTTATTTCTCCAAAATCGAGTGTTACTCCATCATGTCACCTTGTAAGCAGGATCAAAACCCTGAATGAATATTGATTATACTGAATATATTGAAAACATAAATGTGTGGTACAAACTATTGCAATAAAGTGTTAAAAAAATTGAAAATTATTTTTGACACTACCTATAATTATCTATGTGTGGACGTGTATAAGGTGATATAGAAATGTCAGCTTATGAAAAGTCACTATGTATAATTATCTTTAGTGCACATGACTTGTGTGACATTAACATTAGGTTAATCTTATGTGTTATGTAGTTAGACCATGTAAATTAAGCACCAATTATAATGTCATAATACCAACTACTGCATCTTCTAGTCATATTTAACAATATGCACCATATCTCTTATAAAACATGGTGCTCTATTTTTCAACATCATGAAAGATTCCTACAATTTTTTCATTTTAGAAAATGATCTTGTGAACCAAGCACACAACATAGGTCTAATGCCGCTAAGGGGGTTGAAATGATCAAAAGACCCTTATTTATCTTATAAGAAACAATTAGAATCCCAAAATTCTAAGAACACCATTCATGAAACCCAACACTATGATGTATATTAAATAAAGAACCAATTTTTATACCTTTTAGTGGACTGTACTTATACAAAATCCATCATTCATATTTTTAATGAATACCCCTCCAAATATTTCCATCGAACCTCCCTCTACAGAGTGTATCTGCGGGCCAACATGAATAACTCAATTATCAAAAAAGATTTTCCAACATTCCATAATAAATTGTTAAGAAGTTACAAATTATTTTAGTACATATGTAAAATATGATTATTTAAGGATCAATATAGTAATTTTTAAAACAAACCAACCAAAGAAATTTTGTTAAAAAGTTACAACCTGTTTAACAAATTAGTGCACAATGTGCATGTAGTCCAGCCAAATAAGTGCAGTTTATGGGGTAATTAGAGGGAATGTCTCCATGTAAACCTGTTATAATCTCAATCACCAATGATCTTTTCATCTTCACTATAGCTATCATAACATCTATCCCATATTGGGTGTCTGCAGACCTATGTTAAATATGGGGTGAGAAGGAATCTAATTAGCAAATTCGCCAATTAGAAATCTCAGATTCTATGCAATTTGATGGAAAATCTGATTTGGATAATTACAGCTATATAGGAATCAAATATGTACTGAATGGCAGTGTCTTTGACTACAAGAGTAGTTTCAACTACAATCTGCTTCAAAATTTCTAGATCCCTGCATGGAGAGAGGCAGGAACACATTATTGCTGGTTAAACACATATAGAACCTCTATTTACCTATAGCAAAATCACACTGAAAGAGAATGTAGGTGAGAAGATGACCACCCCCAATATTATTATTTATTAGATGAAGACAAGCTAGGGAATCCACTGTTACCTCTATGTCCCAATTGAAATATACAATAAGAAAAGGAAGGGTCAAAACTATATTGATATGTATACGTGAGAATATATAGAATACACATATCATACCTGAAACTATCTCAAGCAGTACCTGATCATGTCCATCCCTTGTATGCATCATCATATGGTCCCAAAAAATGGCACCATGAGTTTGGAATAGACTACCTATAGATGGTGGTGGGATTGGATTGAAACGTTATCCATCTAGAGCTCTTCTTAATCTTGCAGCATCTCCTAATCCTCAAATAAATCCACCTCCTGAAGGAAAACACTATAAAATAGAGGGACACCCCTAACTACAGTGATGCCTTTCTAATAGAAGACCATCCACACTACTACCATAGTGACAATGAATTATTATATTGGTTGTGAAATTTGGAACCATATATTATCTAAAAATAGATGTATTTAATTTCCAACATCCCTACTATATTAATCTGTACATAGATATTATGTAAATTTCTGAAATAAAGTTCAATATATGTACATAGAAATTCAACAATATATGTACAAATGTATTAATATGTACACGTTCTGGATAGTCAATCTATATACACATATATGGTGTTGAATCCCCCTAACATGAAAGCATCATTTAAGTTTTTTTTTTCAGGAAAATAGTATAATATTGTTCGTTGTCAGTTGCTTCATGTTCCTGACATAAAATGAACTCTTATAGCCTATCATGATTTATATTGTTTGAAATCAATTAATATAATATTTCGGACCCAATGTAATTAATGTACAAACAAAATAAGTTACCTAACCTAAAGATGTAGTTAAAATAGGTACAGATTTCAGATTTCTAGGAATATCTTGATGTTTTATTTGAATAGAATATCATAGTGAAATCATTAAAGCAATGAGATTTTTAATAATTTATACTCTTCTTATTCACAAGAAGAAATCATAAAAAACACAATTGAATAACAATGCTAATAAAAACAGTGATAAAAAATGATCAAACTTAAAGCATAAAATTTAGAATCTAAATATAACTTTGGGTTAATTCAACTTCATTGCAATTTCAATTAACTTTAGAAACATATAACATTCCAATAAATTTCCGAAAAATAATAATGAAGATAGGAAATTCCAATTGAGGACCTGTATCGAGAAGTGATAAAACCAAAAAGTCATGAGGGAAAAATACAGCCATGTATACACATTTAAAACGTGACTCTTTCCTAGCATATCTTTAAAATTAATATAGAGTTTATAACCTATGAATAAATAGATTTTATTGAAAGAATGGGGTTATTAACCTTTGTGTTTAATGAAATAAGAAAAAAAATTAACATAGGCAACACAATAGTCTTTTATATAAAAATGATAATTTACAGACAAAAAAATATAGAAAATCTGTAACTAAATGAAAAATAATGTACCGAGGGTGTACTTAACTTCATTGATTTAACAGTTTCCAAATCCATGGAAATAGTTGTTGTCATACTACTATTATGTGTGATATCCTGAGAAGATTTTGGGATAGACAATAGATTCCCAAAATCTATAGAATGGCTAGTTGAATCTATAGTTTTAGAGCAATTATCAGGAACATTTGTTTTACTGTTAGTCTGAATCTTTGTCCCTAATGAAATAGTGGCATTTAATAGTGAGGTGTCCTCGATTTTTCAAGTACTTAAAGATGAGGAGTGATCATCCACAGATTGAACAGGAAATGATCTAGTGCACACATAGTTATGAGGGGGTGCAGTGTATGCATTTCATTCATTGCACTTCAAGTTTTTACCTGGGCTATGTTCATAATTTTGGTTAGATTCTGAAATTTGTTCTATTGAGCATGTATTAGATTCATCCTTATTGGATATCTTAATAGTGTATAACACCAAAATTTCAATTTCTTCTAAGAGGCCTTTATCTTTAATGGAGTTTTCTTCTTATTCAGCCATATCATCCCATTTAGTACTTGAGTTATCCCCTATGTGTATCACTTTGTTTGACTATTTCACCCAAGTTTTAGATTTATTTGATGGGGGTACAGGTATATCTATCATAGGGGTTTTATCCTTTTTATTTCTCATAATTTCCTTCCAATCATTTTCAACTGGTTGTGTTACTTGTTTTCTAATTACTCTAACGTTGAAAATTTTATGACCAATGATATTACAATGTTCACAAAAGGGAGGTTTCCTCTCATATTCAATTCTAATTTAAGTTTTTTAGTCATTTGAATTGAAATTAACTATGGTGGGAAGCTTTGAATCATGTTTAATTTCCACCATAACTCTAGAAAAGAGACATAAGTCGGCATTTAATGTTCTATGATCAATTTTGAGGGGATTTCCTAAGGAGGAGACAGTATCATTCAGATTTTTTTGGGTGCCAAAATAAAAAATTAAGACCATGTATTTTGACCCAGACTTTGGACAATGTATTCCTATGTGTGTTCGGATTGAAGTTAGAGTCCCAGTTAGAAATTATGAGTAAACTGATTTTAAGATTGAGGTTTCCAGTCCTCCAAAATCTCTATAGATCCTCTTGTGATTTCAACAAGATATGAAAATATCCTTTGCCAATTGGAATTAATTTCTAGTTTGAATAATTTTAGTAGATAGAAATATGTGTATGTAATTCAGATAAAGGCCAAGGGAAATCAACTTTGAGGTATGAGAGGTGAGATGTTACCACGAAGGAGACCGGGTTGCCTCGTTCGGTGACAACAACGAGTTGCCTCATTTGGAGGTGTGGTTTCACTACTTGGGTGCCTCTATCTAGTTCTATATCGATCAACTTCATATTCTATTATAGGGTTGTGGGTTATTGTTCACCGAGCCACTAGTCCACCCATTTTATCTCTCTAAGACCTCCCTGGCCTTGTACCCTTCCTCTTCCATTGACTTATCAACCCCTATCCCTATTCTGACTAAAATCAGTGGCCCAACAAGCTGACACTATATTCAAATTACTATTGATATCAGCAACCTGACTTCCCAACATGAGTATTTGCTAGCTTACCAAAGCAAGGGGAAGGGACATGCCACCAAAAAAGGTGAAGAGAACTACTTTTTTAACCATAATACCCAAACTAGAACATATTTTTAGATTATAAAGGTACTTAATGAGTATCCCTCAAAATAAACTCTGACACAAACCACGACTACATTGTAGAGTTCCCTAGTAGTATATGAGTAGGCTGCACCTAGTACCCCAGATTAGAATCCTCTTATTTTAGACCAACCCATTCTAGATGGGTAGCCAGTTTCCACCTTGGTTTCACATTATCCATAATAGGTAACTATTCATTCTGTTGATAATACCAACCATATTAAGTAGCTCTATTCTGATGAGAAGGATACTCATATGGAAAAAACTAGACAGGGAACCTGTGGATGTGAACCTAGAGTCTTAGGATCTTCCTACTCCCCAATTTTTATCTATTTTGAACTTAACTTGTGTTGGATATGTATTTATTTACACTTTTGTTTATTGTTTGTCTGTTTTATATGCATTTAATGAACATATAGGCTAATTTTTTAACCACCTCTTCTTTGTATGCATCACTATTTATCTTTGTTGACTTAACCACTTTAAAGTAAAGGAATTTTATGACTGTGGACTCGCATCCCCTTGCTCATAACTGAAAAAAGGTTTCCAACCACACCATATTCATTTTTTATTCACCACAAGCCCTATATATCCCAGGAATCCTTACATGGAAATATAAACATTATGGAGTGAGCATCTCAGAATAGAGAAACAAAATTAAGTGAAACCTAATGAACACCCAAAGGGTCATACCAATTGGAATCTAACTCAAGGATACAAGGATCTAAAATCATGCACTAATCCCCAAAACCGACCAACACCTACAAATATAAGAATATTGGTCCTCACAAGAATGGTTCACAAACTTTACCTTCAATTATCTAAAAATGGTCAACAATTTACTCTCCACTTTGAAAATTAGCAAGATCCATGAATAAGAAAATGACCTTGAAGATAAACACTCCCCTTTAACCTGATAACTTTCGGGGAGGCATGATTTAATCAAATAAAAACATATACCAAACTTTGTTGTGTTTATAAAATAATTTCAAATGGTCCCAACCTGCAGGATGGGACAAAACCCATAAAGCACAAGAAAACAAGGAAACCCATATTCCAAAAATCACATTTATTTAAAAAACACTACATTCTAAAATAAAAAAAATCCATTTTCTGATAACTCCAATGTTTTTAGAAGCAAAAAACCATTTGGAATAAATTTAATTCTTTTAAAATTCAACTTTTCGTAGGGAGTTCCAAAACATTTTATCTCGATTTTAAAAACTACTAATTCACTTACAAAATAAAGAATCAACTCGAATGCTCAAATACCATTCTCTACACCATTTTCCAAAAAATTCACCCACAATTATTTTTTTTTGTTTTAAATATTAACTGCATCATCATCATCCAATGAAAACAAAAAATATTTTTTGGAACACAACCCAAGGGATATAAAATTATCATACAATTGTATAGACAATGATTTTTATAACTAAAATTTTTTCCAGATTCCATAACCAAATCAACCAATATAAAAAAAGAAATAAAAATTTGGAAAAGAAATTCCAATTTATAAACAACAAAAATGGAGTAACCCCCAAACCAGAAATCTTTAAAAAAATTCAAAACCATTTTGTAGATAAGCTTAAATTCTTCATTTCAAAACGAAATAACTTTCAATAAAAAACTCACATTTTACTGAAAACTGTTTGAACAATCACATGAAAATGGGGGAATAAAACAAATACATGTAAAAACCAATTTACATCGTCAACATAAAATAAGACCCACCTTGACTGAACTACTTGTGCATTAAATTTCTAAAGGGTAGTCTAAACATCTATTGAAATGGGATACAAAACCATGCTTTACTAATCCATGTAGTTATATAGGTTATGGTCCATTTATCTAACATTCCCTATAATGTCATTAAGGTTGAGTGTTTTTTCACTACCCTGTTTATCTGACCGCGTTAACTAACATAATGCCATTGAAAAAATTTTTTCCCATCAAAAAATTTAATCTGAGACCTAAGGTAACTCACACAATACAAATGAGGATTTTCACATCATCACAAAAAATCAAGTGAAATTCAAAATTCATAACTCAAACCCCACTAACCGTGGAAACTCATGTTTCATTATTAAGGGTGGTGACTAAGAAACCACTCATGACCAACCCCCAAAGTCCTGATGACAATCTCAACTAAATCATACCCAATTTTCCCAAATAACAAGAGATGGATTGGAGAACCAAGGTCCCTATACTGAATCATAGGATCTAATACCATTTACAATGAACTGTCATGGAGATACCATCTTAATAAACACATAACCTAACCCACCACTAGCCTGAAGGGGTTTCCTGATACCCCAAGCTAGATACTAGTACATGGGTATTGAGAAAACCCTTTTGGGAATGATTTCTCCCATGAATATTAATGTGAAAATAAAAAAACAATGGAAAAAAGAATTAAAAATCATTAATAACATAGTATAAGAAAATATCCATAAAAGGATATATATTCAACTAAAATAAAACAATGTGGAAGAAGATACATAAATATAATAGGATAAAAAAGGGTGATACAACAATCCAAAATGAAAATAGATAGAGAAACGGAACCAAAAGAGATCTGATAACACAACCTATGAAATCTGACCACTCATCACTTCCCACTTATCTATTCATAAATAAACCCAAACCAATGAACTGAAATAGATTGCTGATTTCACCCAAAAATTTTATAAACGCTAAAACAATTCATAAGGAAACGTACCTCAAGTGAAACGATGAATGCTAGAAGAGAGGAGCTCAATCACGAAGAGGGAAAATTTGATCATGCGGAGGATGGGGAGATCAATCATGAAGAGGGGAAGAACTGGCTGATGCACTAAAAGTAGGAGGAACGCCCAAAGAATGTGCGAGGGATGGAGGAACTGAAAATAGAGAACCCGGCAAAGGATGGAGGAACCGAAAAGGAGAAGATGGAGAGGATCTGATGAGGGAGAATCGATCAGGTGAATATCTGTTGAGGATAAGGGTTTTGGGAGAGAAAATATCAAGTGAGAGGGTGGGATAGGAAACCCGAGCGTGAGGGTGGGAGAGGAAATAGCGAGCGCGAGGGTGGGAGAGGCGAGCAGAAACTCGAGCGCGAGGGTGGGAGATCAAAATTAGAGGGATTTTTTTCCACGGGGTAGAATCTCTCTGTGGTTTTATCTTGCCTATAGACATGGATAAATTAAAGTGTGGCTATTGATCTGTGTCTATATGTCATTTTTCTAGTAGTGAAGAAGTTTTATCTTGAAATTTGTGGCTACCATTTTATCTGGGAGTTTTTTGTGCTATAAATGTATGGACTCAATTTGATTCTCAGTATAGATTGGCTAGTTTTATACTAGGATCATATCAACTATTATTGGAGGAGAGTGAATTTTCAATCTTTAGAAGGGGAAAAATATATCTACCATGGTGAATGGGAACTTTAGGTTGTTCATCTAGGACCAATTCCACTCAAATTGGATTGAATCACAGCCCAGGTAGAAAACCTTATTCTAGATGATAGTGAGTCATAGTAGGATATTTTTTCTCCAGTGGTGGACCACTTTTAGGATATTTTTCTTAAAGAGTTCTCTAGATTACTACCTGAGCGGGATATTGATTTCATAATTGAGTTAGTGTTAGGATACAAACCTATTTCTATTACACCCTAATAGATAGAACCAATGGAACTTTAGAAGTTAAAAGTCTAGTTGAAGGATCTAGAATCTAAAGGATTCATTCGATCAAGTACATCACTTTGAGGTTCCCTTGTGCTATTCACTAAGAATGTGTGATGTCCCAGACCCAGATTCCACTAAATGGTTCCCTAATCTTGGTTATCCACATGGCCTCAAGCACACCTGTCCATACGCCAGAGGCTGCTGATTAGTGGTGAGGGCCTCAGGTGTGTTTTTTGAGAGACTATGACCTCTAGTCAGAGTAGCACAATAGTTCAATCAATATATAAATAGCATAAGCATATCAATAATGGAAAAGATAGTGAAATTGTGTATAACCATCCAAACACTAAATAATAATAAAAATAAGTGAAATGGATTATATTCAAAAGATGACGATGTCTGGTATCTACAAAACAGGTAAAACGTATATATATGGTAGCAGGCAGTCAATACAGTACATGATATACAAAAGGAAAAAAATGCCAAAATCTATTTGAGAATCACAAGCTCTATCTCAGTCATATTCTATAAATATACCATCCTAATTTATGCAAGAATCAATGCATCCATAAGTGGACGCTTCCCCTTATCTACAACTGCAAGCATATAGTATGCTCGGGTACCATCAGCGGCCTAGGTAGGGTGTGAGATAAACTCAGTATGCCACCACCAACGACGTCTATAAATATCCAGTCAGTGCATATAATATGGAAGTGTGTATATAATAAATGATAAGTAGTAAGTAAAATTTTAAACGGGGTTGAATCTAGTTCTGAAAGGACATCATGCTTATAGTTCCTACTTCGGCCTAAGTCGGATGGTCTCTAAATAAGTAACTAGATGTATACACATATGTGGACTAGATATATTATGATGTCTATTGTAACGACCCAATGTTTTTCAATGGAAATTCCTTTTTTATAAATATGTAATATAATCATGAGAAATTACAACACAATGAACTACTAAGTACTACATGACCTTTAAACATAATTTTGACAATTCTCTGTTTAGAATTTTGAAAATCTGACATTCACGGTTGCGATTAGTAAGATGTTTAGAGTCCGATAAGACAAACTAAATTTTTGGTGAATAGTAACATACCCTTATAAATAGTAATGTTAGACTTATGAATAGTGATATACCCTAATTAATAGTAAACTTACCTATGATATTATATAAATAATATTTAAGTGAAAGTATGATGTGCTTATATTTTTGAATAAGTAAATAAATGTTTTAAAACTGTTTTTTGAATAAATTATGATTTTAATTAAATATTAAATTAATAATATATAGAAAATTATTTTTGAAAAATTGATTTCATTTTTGGATTCTAAACGTGAAAAATGGTTATGGTGAATTTTTAAGAATTTTCTAAAATACTTGAATTTTTTATGAAAAGTAAAATACGATAATTCACAATAAATGCTAAAAACTGAATTTCTACATCATGATTGAGTCATGGATGATGTAAATGGCCATTAGTTTGAAATCACATTCATATATAATTGTCTTTGTTCACAATAATCATTATTATTTCTTGTCTTATGGAAAAATAATAAACTAATGATTAAAATATTATGAAAAACCTCATCCCCTCCACTATAAAAACCACTCACACTCTCCTTTTCTATTCACTCCTCTCAAGCCTTGTGTATTACTTAAATTCTGACCAAATATCTCCCCAACATTCTTCCCCAAGTTCATCATCCTTTTTTCTCATCAAAAGACTAAAACCTCTCCCCTTAAGAGGTTCTCAAAGGAGATAAACTCAAGAGGTAAATTCTTCTTTCCAATTCCTTTATTTTCTTTTAAGTTATTTTCTTTTATTTTTTTATTTCCTCATCTACCTTCACCCAAATGGAATTATAAATAAATTAACATAAATTTACTTTAATTTTTTATTATTATAATGGTATAATTCATTATCATCTCTCTTTTCCCCTTCTTTTATACGAAAGAAATGAAAACATCGTCCGAGATGTGTTAATTTATCGCATTCAAGGATGACAGTTTATCAATTCCTATTACCATATTTTATTATGGCCATGAAACCATTTTTATGGTTGAACCAGACTATTAAATATTTATCTTATCTTATGTTTTTTTCTAGAATCCTATTTCACACTTGATGTAAAATAATAATGCAAAACAAGTTAATTATGAGCAAAATCGCCAAATTAATTCAAGTGTTTATCATTAATGATTTATATAATGATTCAACTTCACTCTAAGTAAAAAAATTAAATTTTAAACCATGTAAACTTATGTATGTTCAATAATAAAATATAACTTCAATTTTGGACAACCACCTTCATCATACATGTTAATCTGAACATGAATATAAGTGAACCGATCATTAAAACCAAGTAAGCAAATTGACCCGAACAATGAAATTGAACCTCATAACCAATCAAAATGGTTATAAATGAACTTTAAAATATTATACTAAATATTATACATATATAATGGTTTATTTAATTATTAATTAATTAACCTAATTTTAATATTCATGTCATTGATATCAATTGGAGAAAACTATCATACTTAAGGTAAGGGATCCTCTCTATTTCACTTTTATTCAAGATTGTCCTCTATGTTATGACCTTTTATGTGTAATTCCTAATGATGGGATTTGATTTATCACCTCCAAAATACTGAAATAATGATTTATAATTGATAATAAATCCCTTTTATCTCTTATTAAGTCCTCTTAAGTACACCTAATACCATGGCGATGATCCATAAGGGATTATACCTAAACCTCTTTTATTCCTTTAAGTTGCCTTATCTTTATTTTACCAAAATGAAGTTATCTTATATTTTTATGTACATATTATAAATTATGTTTACATTTACTAAATTCATTTATCAATACCCTTTCATCATTCTATTTTGGGGATATACATGTTTTTAAGTGATTCTCTCCTCAATACTTCCTGATAAGAAAGCTTGTTTTAAGGGGATTTCATGAATTCTTACCCGATTTCAAGTTCACTATATATTTTATTTTAAGCCACCATTTTCTTTATAAAATAAGTCTTTTTTATTTTTGAAAACCTTCTTGGTCCACTTCTGGTTTTTTATAAAGTATTTTTCCCTTTTCTATTCTAAAGGCTCTATAGTGTTTTCCTTAAAACCGCTCAAAAATGTTTTTATGCCAAAATTTCTTGAATACATTTTTTACATGTTGTCACTTATAATTGAAATCAATAACCATGATACATGACTATTTTAACTTATGAATTTCCATGTATATTTTAGTTCCTTTCTTTCATGGACACTTTTATGATACACCCATTTTTTATGCTTTATAACTTGATTGTGGCACCCAATTTTTTCCATGGGTAACCCTTATGTTTATGTAAGATTGATTATGTATGATTATTTATGTGGAAAATATATTCATGAAAATTTAAGATGGGTGTGCCTAGATAGCTCTTTAATGCATTGGGTAAATTTAAGTCTCATGAGATGTTATGTGCGACGGTCTTAGAAATTAGCCTTGGCTTGTGCTACTATGTGGAATGATCTTGGCGATTAGCCTTAACTCATACTAAATTCATGTTTTATATTACTGCCACATTTCTATGACTCCATTTTTATATGATTATATGAATATATGTTATGGTTTCATATGTTAAATTCCTTTTTATATCATCATATCGTTCCTTCTATTCCACTTCCTAATGCTTTGTTCTTATGGTTATTCCCTTACTGGGATTTTTAGCTCAACCCTTTGTTCATGTTATCCCCAGGTTATCCTATGAAGATGTATGATCACAATGAAATTTAGGGGCTCTTTATGAAAACTAAATAAAGAAATGTTATATTTAGTTCTATGTTATTATTTTTATGTACCTAGTCTTTCAAGACACTAGACATTACGATCCCTGGCTTGTACTCTGATGTATAATTATGCTTAAAATCATGTAATGTTATGTGAAAAGGCTAGGGTCACTATAGTTGGTATCAGAGGATGGTCTAGTTATTTTTAGATATTAGGAATAGATCACCTTAGTGATAACCTTAAGTATGAGAATAATTGTAAGAAAACATCCCTAAATTTTGGTAAGTATAGAGTAAGTGGTTTATCAAGAAAATGCATCTCTGACTAGATACAAACAAGTAGAGGTGGCTCTGGCATAGATGTACCTAGGAGTAAAAACTCCAACAAGGAGTTTCGAGCCTGACCCGAGGTATCCTGGTACACAACAACAGGTTGTGTTGCACTCTTGGTTTGACACTCCCAAGGGATATGCTTTGGTAAATTTATGAGCTTAGTACATACCATTATTAAGGGAATAAAAAATACCATAAGAATAAATGTTAAGAAATAGATCAAGGATAACCTAGGTTTAAACATAAGGAATCACAAGTTAGAATATACTTCTCCTTTAAAAGTTTATCCTTTTATGTTCAAAGTTTCCTTTTTTATTCTCAATAGTTAAGTATTCAATCCCTCTAATTGCACGTTATTTTTCTTAGTTAATGGTGGGAAATAGAAAAACACATTACAACAATCAATGTGATAGGGAATGCAATGATTTCCCTAATGATATGTCTGATATGATGGGAATGGGTTCTCAAAACTTCAAGATAGTACTTGCTTAGTTGGCTGAAGTTATGAATAATAACTTGAATCATGTGGAACACCCTCATCCTTCAAGGAAAGAACAAGTTGTCATTGAATCCTTCATGAGGAAAATGACTCCCATGTTTAGTGGATCTTCTGGTCCTCTCCTTGAAAAATAGTGGATTAACTCCATTGAAAAGATATTCTATATCCTCCAGAGCTCGGAAGAATATAAAGTTTTACTTTTGGTTTATTATTTTGATGGGGAAGATGATCAGTGGTGGACACTGATCAATAATATAAAGTCCCAGTATGAAATTTATTCCATGGATTAGGAGGAATTCAAGAGGATGTTTTTCAATAAATATTTTCCTTGAACCCTCCATCTCAAGATGGAAAGAGAGTTCCTCAGACTCAAGCAGAAGGAAGATGATTCCATCGGGGCATATGAAGAAAACTTTACATGGCTTTCAAGGTATGCCTATGGCTCTTTCATGAACACCTAAAGTAAGGTGGATTGATTCTTTAGTATACTAAAGATGAGTATACAAAAAGAATTAGTGATTTGAGACTTTGATAGTTATGAGGAGATTTTCTGTTGTTCCCTCAAGGTTGAAATGGAGGTTGAAGAATTTCATCAGTCTCATGGGCCTAGTGACAAGAAGTAGAAAATAGAGAACAACATGGGTGGTTCAACAAAAAAATCACATGATGGAAAGAATCATGACTATCCCACTTGTAAAATTTGTAAGAAGAAGCATCTTGGGAGATTTCTAAAGGGAATCAAGAGTTGCTTAAAATGTGGAAAGTTGGGACATATAGCTAAAAATTATCGAAGGGATATGAAAAATCCCACTAATGTGGAAGATGAAAGGAAGGTTCAGATAAATGCTCAGCCAGTGGTGCAGTGTTACAAATTCAAGAAACACAGGCCTTGTGAAAACAATTACCCTAATCCAAGGGTTTTCAGAGGAAATCAACAACAACCTCCAAGGAAATAAGGAAGGGATTATGCTATCACTAATTCTAAGGTGGATCCAGACAATGATGTGGTGATGGGTATACTAGTTATTCATTCAAGAAAAGATAACATACTCTTTGATTCTGGTTCTATGCATTCTTTCATATCTTTCAATTTGAGTAGTTTTATTCAAATGCCACCTCAAAATATAGAGGATAAGTTATCTATGAGAACAGTGAATGGGGAAATTATTGCATCCATGATTTATAACTCCTCCCCAGTTAACATTTGTGGACTAAACCTCCCAGAAAATATCATCATACTTTCTTTAGTGGAGTTTGATGCTATCTTGGGCATGGATTGGTTATCTTTATACAAAGCCAACATCAACTATCGGAAAAGGTAGATCACTCTTCACATCCTGAAGCATCCTAAAATTCTTTACAAGTGTAAGGAGGAAGATGAATATCCTTTAGAATTATTGTCTCAAGTGTGGATATTATTTCTTTATGAGCAAGAATTTCTAGCTCAAATGATTGAGACAAAGGAGAGAATCATGCTTAAAGACATACCCATTATGAGGGATTAAACTGATGTATTCCCTAAAGTTTTGACTGGTCTTCCTCATGATTGAGAAGTTGAGTTATCAATTAAACTTACTCTTGGATCTCTATATATATCAAATACACCTTATAGAATGGCCATTGTAGAGCTAGAAGAGCTGAAGAAGAAACTACAGGAGAATCTGGATAAGGGTTTTATATGTCTGAGTGCTTTACTATAGGGGGATCCAGTCCTCTTCATCAAGAATAATGATGGTTCAATAATACTCTGCATTGATTATCGTGAGATCAATAAAATCATGATAAAGAACAAGTATCCCCTACCTCAGATAGATGACTTGTTTGATCAGCTTCGTGGTGCCAGTTATTTCTCTAAGGTGGATCTTCAGTCAGGATATCACCAATTAAAGGTGAGAAAGGAAGATATTACCAAGATTTACTTTAAAATGAGGTATGGATAGTATGAGTTCATATTTATGCCCTTCAGACTCACTAATTATCCAAAAACATTTATGGATTTAATGAATAGAGTCTTTAGATATTATCTCGACAAATTTTTGGTGGTATTTATCAATGATATTATAATATAATCCAAGAGCAAGGAGGAACATGAGGAGCATTTGAATATTGTGTTAAAGACTTTGATAAGGGAGAACATGTATGAAAAGTTCAGTAAATGTGATTTCTGGATTAAGGAATTATAAATCTTGGGGCATGTTATAACCATCAAAAGGATATCTTTGGACCCTTCTAAGACAAAGGTAATTGAAGAGTGACCCAGGCCAACATCTGTAACGGAGATACGTAGATTTATGGGTATATCTGGGTATTATCGATGATTTATGAATAAATTTTCATGATTGTAAAACCCAATGACCCACCTAACATAGAAGGGAGTAAAGTTTGTTTGGACTAAGGAATGTGAATACTGTTTCAAGGAGTTGAAAAAGAGGTTCATCACACTCTCAACAAGTGGAGAACTCTTTTTTGTGTAAAGTTATGCTTCAAATAAGGTCTTAGTTTGTGTGCTGATGCAAGATGATAAAGTGATATCCTATTCCTCAAGGTATTTGAAAATCCATGAGAAAAATTATCCTATGCATGATCTAGAGTTGGTGGTAGTGATATTTGCATTAAAAAGTTGTCATCATTATCTCTATGGGGAGAAGTGTGAGATATATACTAACCACAAGAGTCTCAAATATATATTCACACAAAAAGAGCTTAATATAAACCAGTAAATATGGATAGAGCTCATCAAGGATTATGACTGCTCAATCCACTACCATCCTGATAAGGCAAATAAGGTGGTAGATGCTCTAAGTAGAAAGGATCTTGCATCATTATCAATGATGAGAATTGAAAAGGATCTGATCTTATTAGATTTGTTGAGGATGGACATGGTAATCATTAAGGGAGGAAAATCATCAATCCTTTCTCAAATGATTGTTCAACCATCCCTCATGGATAAAATAAAGGATGCTCAAAGAAAAGATGTGGAAATTCAGAAAAGGGTGGAAGCAATCAGAAATAGGAAATCCTCTGATTTCAAATTTGACAAGGATGGAGTTGTAATATTTGGGTCATGATTATGTGTACCATCTTATCTAGATATAAAGAAGGAGATTTTTAATGATGCACATAGCTCGACCTTCTTTGTTCACCTAGGGAGCACAAAGATGTATCGATATCTTCGAGAGAACTTTTGGTGAAACAATATGAAGAAGGAGATTGCTGAGTATACATCAAAGTGCTTGGTATGTCAACAAGGTAAGGCTAAAAGACAGAAGTCTAAGGGGATGATGAAACCACTACCCATACTAACATGGAAGTGGGAGAAAATCACCATGGACTTTGTTATTGGACTTCCAAGTAAATCCAAAGGAAACGATTCTATATGGGCCATTGTGGATCATCTTACGAAGACAACTCACTTTATCGTAATTCCAGAGGACTTATCATTGGATCAAATTGCACAAATTTACATCAAAGAAGTGGTAAGGCTACATGGAGTACCAATATATATTGTATTATATCATGATTTTAGATTCACCTAAAAGTTATGGAAAAGTCTCCAACATGCTCTAAGCACTGAACTAAACTTCAATACGGCCTATGATCCTCAAACTGATGGTCAATCTGAGTGAACTATTCATATACAAGAAGATATGTTGAGAACATGTTCTATGGAATTCAAAGGAGGATGGGACTAACATCTTATACTGGTTGAATTATCCTACGACAACAGTTTTCACTTGAGCATCTGAATGGAACCATATGAATCCCTTTATAGGAAAAGGTGAAAAATACTAGTATGTTGGGATGAAGTCAGTGAGCGTAAGTTGATAGGACCTGAAATGGTAGAAAAAATGGTGTAGATGGTGAAAACCATTCATCAGCATATCAAGGTATCCCAAAGTCGATAGAAGAGTTATGCAGACAATCATCGATAAGAGCCTGTGTTAAAATTTGGAGACATGGTATTTCTCCGCATATATACATGGAATAAGGTCATGAGGTTTGGGAGGAAAGGAAAGTTAATTCCTAGGTACATCGGCCCCTTGAAGATCCTTGATTGAGTTTAAGTTGTGGCCTATTGACTGGAACTTCCACCTACCATGTCCAAAGTACATAATGTCTTTCATGTATCCCTTTTAAGGAAGTACATACTAGA
Source organism: Viscum album (assembly GCA_963277665.1). NCBI lineage: Eukaryota > Viridiplantae > Streptophyta > Magnoliopsida > Santalales > Viscaceae > Viscum > Viscum album. The sequence goes on from OY728165.1 coordinate 284,666,459, forward strand.
TCCTTCTCATGTACTCTCTTCAGAGGTGGTACAGTTAGAGGATACTCTTTCTTATGAGGAACAACCAGTGAAGATCTTGGATCATAGAGATAAACTGCTAAGTAACAAGACTACTCACCTGGTCAAAGAACTATGGCAGAACCATAAGTACGAAGAGGCAACATGGGAACTAGAGGAAGCAATGAAGGAAAAGTACCCTCGCCTGTTTATGGACTAGAAGGTATAACAAAATTTCAAGGGTGAAATTTTATAAGGGGGTAAGAATCAAACGACCTAATGTTTTTTAATGGAAATTAAATTATTATAAATATGTCATATAATCATATGAAATTAAAACACAATGAACTACTAAGTACTATGTGACCTTTAAAAATAATTTTGACACTTTGTGTTTTTAATTTAAAAAATCTGACATTCACGATTGGGATCAATAAGATGTTTGGAGCCCGATAAGACAAACTTAATTTTTGGTGAATAGTAACATACTCTTATGAATAGTAATGTTACCCTTATGAATAGTGATATACTTTAATGAATAGTAAACATACCTATGATAGTATATGAATAATATTTAAGTGAAATTATGATGTACCTATATTTTGGAATAAGTAAATAAATCTTTTAAAACCGTTTTTTAGAATAAATTATGATTTTAATTAAATATTAAATTAATAATATTTAAAAAATTATTTTTGAAAAATGGATTTTGTTTTTGGATTCTACACATCGAAAAATGTTTAGGGTGAATTTTTGGGACTTTTCTAAAATACTTTAATTTTTTATGAATAGTAAAATATGATAATTTACAATGGATGCTAAAACCTGAATTTCTACATCATTCTTGAGTCATGAATGATGTAAATGGACATTGGTTCGAACTCACATGCACATATTACTGTTTTTTGTCACAATGATCATTACTATTTCTTGTATTATGGAAAAATAATAAAATAATGATTAAAATATTAAGAAAAATATCCTATATACTATAAAAACCACCCACACTCCCCTCTTCTCTTTACTCCTCTCAAGCCTTGTTCCTTAAATTATTCCCAAATCTCTCCATAACATCCTTCCCCACTTGAAACATCATTTGGTCTCCTAAAAAGACTAAAACCTCCCCCCTTAAGAGGTTCTCAAAGGAGATAAACTCAAGAGGTAAATTCCTCTTTCCAATTCCTTTATTTCCGTTCAAGTTTTTTTCTTTTCATTTTTCTTTTCTCACCTACCTTCACCCAAATGGTATGATAACTCTAGTAACATAAATGTACTATAATTTTTTTATTCTAATGGTATAATTCATTATCATCTCTCTTTTCCCCTTCTTTTATATGAAAGAAACGAAAACACCATTCGAGATGTGTTAATTTATCGCATTCAAGGACGACGGTTTATCAATTTCTATTACCATATTCTATTCTATTCTTGAAACCATTTTTATGGTTGAACGTGACTATTAAATATGTATTTTATCTTATGTTTTTTTCCTAGAATCCTCTTTCACACTTGATGCAAAATAATAATTCAAAAAAAGTTAATTATGAGAAAAATTGCCAAATTAATTCAATCTTTTATCACTAATATTTTATATAATGATTCAAATTCAATCCAAGTAACCAAATTAAATTTTCAACCATGTAACCTTATGTATTTTCAATAATAAAATATAACTTCAATTTCAGACAACCACCTTCATCATACATGTTTATCTGAACATGAATATAAGTGAACCGATCATTAAAACCAAGTAAGCAAACAAACCCGAACAATGAAATTGAACCTCATGACCAATAAAAATGGTTATAAATGAACTTAAAAATATTATAATAAATATTATACATATATAATGGGTTATGTAATTATTAATTAATGAACCTAATTTTACTATTCAGTTCATTGATATCAAGTGGAGAAAACCATCAGACTTAAGGTAAGAGATCCTCTCTATTTCACTTTTATTCAAGATTGCCCTCTATGTTATGCCCTTTTATGTTTAATTACTAATGATGGGGTTTGATTTAACACCTCCAACATACTTACCTCATGATTTATAAGTGATAATAAACTCCCTTTATTTCTCATTAAGTCCTCCTAAGTACACCTGATACCATGTTGATAATCCGTTAGGGATTCTACCCGAACCTCCTTTGTTCCTTCAGGTTGTCTTATCTTTCTTTTACCAAAATGAAGTTATCTTATCTTTTTATGTGAATATTATAAATTATGTGTACATGTACCAAATTAATTTCTCAATACCCTTTCATCATTCTCTTTTGGATATATACATGTTTTTAATTGATTCCCTCCTCAATACTTCCCGATAAGAAAGCTTGTTTTAAGGAAACTTCCCGAATTCTTACCTGATTTCAAGTGCACTATATATTCTGTTTTAAGCCAACATTGTATTTATAAAATAAGTCTTTTTATTATGAAAACATTCCTGGTTCACTTCTGGTTTTTTATAAAGTATTTTTCCCTTTTGTATTTTAAAGGCTCTATAGTATTTTCCTTTAAACTGCTCAAAAAGGTTTTTATGCCAAAATTTCTTGAATAATTTTCTTAAATGTTGTCACTTATACTTGAAATCACTCACCATGATACATTTATATTTTCCCTCATGAATTTACATGTATATTTTAGTTCCTTTCTTTCATGGACACTTTTATGATACACCCATTTGTTTTGCTTTGTGACTTGATTGTGGTGCCCAATTCTTTCCATGGGTAACCCTTATGTTTATGTAAGATTAATTATGTATGATTCTTCTTGTGGTAAAATTATTCATGAAAAGTTAATATGGATGTTACCAGATATCTATCCAATTCATTGGGTAAAGTTAAGTCTCATGAGATGTTATGTGTGGTGGTCTTGGCGGTTAGCCTTGGCTTATGCTACTATGTGGAACGATCTTGGCTGTTAACCTTGACTTGTACTAAAGTTATGTTTTATATTACTTCCAAATTTCTATTACTACATGTTTATATGATTATATGTTTATATGTTAAGGTTTCATATGTTAAATTTCTTTTTATATCATCATGTCATGCCTTATATTCCTTGCGCTAATGCTTTGTTCTTATGGTTATTCCCTTACTAGGGTTTTTAGCTCATCCATTTGTTCATGTTATCCCCAGGTTATCCTATAAAGATGTATGAGCACAATGGAATTTAGGTTATATTTATGAATACTAAATAAATAAATGTTATATTTAGTTCTATGTTTTCAGTTTTACGTACCTAGTCTTCCAAGACACTAGACTATACAATCATTGGCTTGTACTCTGATGTATAATTATGCTTAAAATCATGTAATGTTACATGAAAAAGCTAGGGTCGCTATATCTATAACCATATATGTGGCTACTACCACTATATTAGACCCGAGGCATAACTTATACATCCATAATTTGGGTAATGAGTATCATAATAGTGTCAAGGGATGCCATGCCTAGTATCATAGGAATAGGGGACACTATGCCCAGTATCACAGTAAGGGTTGTTATGCCCGAATATAACAACAAGGGTCGTCATGCCTATATCACATATATAAAGGGTCACCATGCATGTATCATAATCATAGGGTTTCCATACTTTTATCTCATTTATAAAGGGTCGTTATGATCGTATCATAACCATAGGGTTTCCATTCCCGTATCACCTCAATAGGGTCATTATTCCCATACACCATAACAGTAAAAAGCAAACATTGGATTTAATATGAGCCAATGGATAAATCATGACTCATTAATATTCAATAATAACTAGGGCATAACCATTGTTCTATTTAATTATGTAATGTGGGTGTGCCACTCACCTCCGTTCAATTTATCTTAGATTGGTAAGTGTGTGTTATTCGTGCTATACTAAAATAATTACCCATTTTCCTTATGGTGTCACAATTTATAAATCACGCCAAAACCATTTAGACGATGTTTTGGACATTTAGTTATTTATAGACACATGATCAATTTGATTGAAACACTTTAAGGGTTTTCCATGATTTAAGGGGACCTAAGAAGGTCACGAGGTTCTGAACTAATGCAAACATTTAAAGGATGATTAAATTTAGGGGTAATTCATGGTGAAACCGGCATGCGACACAACGAAAAATATTATAAAACATATCAACATTTATAGATAATAACTAGACCACATACCTTATACCTATATAGAAGAACTCGTCCAGTATCAGCCTTTAGTTTGGTCTATATTGGGAGAAATAACAAAATAGACGAACGCCCTGAAAATAGGGAAAAATAGCCTACACCTAAATAACTCATTCAAGAGAAATACAAATTAGGAATGGTGAAATATGAATATATTACTAAATGATGGATATCTAATGATACAAATGAAAATCAAAATAGAGTTTGGATAGAAGTTTTATAAATGAATCTAGGTTGATGGAGAAAAGAGATCAAATGGGAGAGAAAACCCCACTGAAAAACTAGAGAAAGGTAGACGTGGGGTGTAAGTTAATATAATTTAAGAAAATTTTATTAAATTCACTAAAAAATTAGGGGTCTCATGGTTTGGATGCATGGTTGGATAAATTGTGGGATAACGGTGCACCCTTCACTGTCAAAGGAGGGAACCTACATGGTTAGGCCACACGGTCTAAGAAACCATTCCATACACATCTTCTAAAAACTTCAGTTCTCCCCACACAAATGTGAGACCCTAGTTTCATGGTTAAGGAAAACCATGGACCATGATTGGCCCTATAAAACGCTTTGCATGGTTAGAAGAAATTGTGTTGGCTGGGCTGCATGGTTTCTACTAACTGTGTGGCCCAATGATTTCTTCCACCATTCGGGGTTCGGAGCTCTGAACAAGCCCAAGATACCACCATTTACTCCATAACCTCACTATGAATTCATATTAGGTAAAAAAATATATTTAAAATATAAATTAAAATATCCACACCTCATAGAAAAATCATATTATTACTGTCTTCCCCCTTAAAGGAACTTTCCCCTGAGTTTCCATTCCAAGGGTTGTAAAACACTATCTAGGGAAAACTCCAACCACTAAGCACGTACGTCGGCCTCCCGCTATCAAGTCTAATCCTGTACCCAGACATGATTCTATATCTCGCATACTAAGGGAACATATCATCCTTAGAGATCCTTCATGCTCCTATCAATAATGCATATAGAACACTCTTTAAAATAAGCATTGACATCCAGTTCGACATCCTTAGGATCAAAAAGTATGAGACGGGTCGACATGATAATGATGAATCTATGAAACGTGGAAGATGTAATGCATGAAATGGTCCCTATGAGGTAATATTAACTGATATGTTACTATCCTAAATCTCTCTAAGATCTCAAATGGAGAAATATAATGAGGCAACAACTTCCCTTTCCACCATATCCATCTATGCACAAGTCTGGGTGATACCCGTAAGAAAACATAATCCCCGACCTCAAACTATATAGGTTATGGATGTAGATTGCAAAAAGATTTTTGTATAGACTAGAAAGTAGTCATATGCTTCTTGATAAGCTAAACCTACTCTTAAGTCTCCTACATAAGATGAAAACCTGGTAGTGTTGCCTCTCCTACCTCTAACTAATATAGGGGTGAATAGAAAGACATATCATAAAGTGCCTGATAATAATCCATCTAAATAATCACATGAAATATTTTATTATAGGAAATTTTTGAGAGATATATTATTCTACCAAGAACTGAAGAAATCAAGGACACCTTCCTGGAGTATATCCTCCAACACCTATATCATTCATTCCGATTTTAAGTCATTATGAGGGTGAAAAGTTGTGTTCAGAAGCACCTGTGTACCCATAAATATCTATAACCCCTACCATAACCTCAATGTAAAATGAGTATCCCTATCTGAAATAATATTGTGAGGCACACCATGTAGCTGTATGATCTCATGGATATACAATCCTCCCAGTTCGTCAACTGAGAAAGTATATTGGATAAGAGGTAAGTAGATTAATTTTTTCAGTTATTTCATGACTGCCCAAACTATGTTGATACCTTGAGGAAAACTTAGTAAGATGATGAAAAAAATTCATCACAACATCCTCCCATACCCATTTTGGGATTGATAATAGTTGTAGTAAGCTAGTAGGTCTCTCTTACTTCGTCTTCACCTGCTAACAGGTGGAACACCTAGTGATAAAACCTGATATGTGATGTTTCATCCCTAATCACCAATACTTTTGGTGCATATCAAGATACATATTGGAGATACCCAGGTGAACTGCCCACTGAGAAGCATGTGACTCTCATATCAGTTTCTCTCTCATATTTGTGGGAACTCGGATACGCCCATTTATATATATAATTTCATCATCATCGATGGTATAATATATGGAGGTGGGTCCTCACCAAAAATACTCTCTCATAGGAACAAACCTTAAGGATCTAAAATCTGCCTCATCTTTACTCTCTTCAAAAGTGAATAGCTTACTAATATAAAAGTAAGTACATATTGTCCTTGACGGTCCTGCACCTCTATGTGTATCTCAAAAAATAAATCCTTAAGATTCTACTCACTATTGGCCTCCTGAATTGCCTATGTCTAATTTCTCCTACTGAAATAATCATAAAAAACATTGTATTTCCTAGGAATATAGCCTAGCTCGAAGTCAAAGTACTATAGATATTCAACTCATCTTCACTTCCTAAGATTGAAGTTACACTTCCTGAAAATATACTTGAGGTTTTTATGGTCCATAAACACCACAAAACTCTCTCCTATAAGGTAATACCTATAAAAATGCAAGGTGTGAACAATATTTGACAACTCGAGATCATGCATTAGGAAATTATTCTCATGATTCTTTAGTTTTCAAGACCTATATGCAACAAACCAATCTTCCTACATTAGAACTTCTCCTAGACTGATACCTGATGCGTCATAATATACTGTATAGTTTCTACCTTAATCTAGAAGAATCTGGATCAGTGCTAAATTCAAAATCTATTTCATATCCTAAAAGGCTTTCTTATAGGATTCATATCATACAAACTTCAAACCCTTCTTAGTCAAGACTGTAAGAGGTGCTACTAAGCGTGATAAGTCCTATATAAAATGTTTGTGAAATCTAGCTAGCCCCAAGAATCTCTCTATATCAAACATGTTCTTGGGATGCTCTAAAGTAGCTAAAATACTCACCTTCTATGGGTCAACTAAAACTCCTACCTCTAAGATAATATGACCCAAAAGTGAACCTTTTTGATCCATAAGTGAAATTTACTGATCTTAGCATGCAGTTGGTACTCTCTCAGTGTATTCCAAATGATCTCAAGATGTGTGGCATGGTTAGTTCGAGTATAAGAATACACCAATATTTCATCTATGAAGACTGCCACAAAGGAATATAGATAGGGATGGAAAACCCTATTTATAAAACCCATGAAGACAGTAGGTGCATTTGTAAGACAGAATGGCATAATAGGATACTCATATAAACTGTACCAACTATGAAAAGTCATATGTGAAATATCTGAAGGCCTGACTTGCACCCGATGATAGACCAATCTTAGGTTGATCTTCAAGAATACACTCACTCCTCTGAGTTGGTTAAAAGGATCATCTATAAAAGGTAATGGATGCTATTTTTTATAGTAATATTATTCAATTTTTAGTAATTAACACAAAGCCTAAGTGTTTTATCCCCCTTCTTGGTGAAAAGGACTGGTGAATCCCAAATAGAAATATTGGGTTGTATAAAACCCTTGACCTTTAAATCCTCTAGTTTCCTCTTGAGCTCTTTCAACTCAGTAGTATCCATCCTATAAGGAGGAATGGATGCTGGTGAAGCTCTAGAAACTAGCTTGATAATAAACTCCATATCTCTCTCATTAGGTAGTACTAAAAAAAATTTAGGAAAAACATCCCTGAATCGATCGACTATAGGAGGGAATTAAATATGATGTAATCCTTGATCATTCCTAAAAATTATAGAAATCTAGGCAGTCACTCCACCTAGCCCAAGATACTTTGGTTCGTATCTACCTGCCTAGACATTCTTCCAACCCTAATGAATATAAGTATCACCCTCTAGTGATGTAAAATACACCTTCTGGTGATAAAAATCCATATAGGCATGATAGGAAATCAACCAGTCCATCTTGAGAATGACATAGAAGCCTATCATCTTGAGGAAAAAGAGGTCTCGTAAGAAACAATAATTTCCTACCTTAAGGGGGAATTCCTTACACTGAAATACACTCTCTGAACATAAACCGAATGGTTTATCAAGTGTCATAATACCATAGGAGTACTCAACATAAAGTCCAAGGATATCCAAAATATCCATAGATATGAAAGAGTGTGATGTACATATATCGAATAAGGAATACAATATAGTAGAGTTTACTAGAATAGTGCCTCAAACAATAGATTGTTTGACACCTTGTTCCTCTGGTATAGGTTGCACTGAATAAATATGGTCTGATCTCTAGACCTTTTCTTCACCCTGACTACCTAGAGAGGGTCTGCTCTGCTGGCACTATAAATCAGAAGTTTGGCTACCATGACTAACACTTCCTCCATTGTCTGTATAGTCATAAGTACTCTAGAAACCTTCATAGTGAGGTGCTACTAGTCTTTCTTCTAAAGGTGGAGCTATCATGGATCCTCTCCCACTCATCACAAATGGAAAGGTCTTATAGAAATGTTGTAGATGCCCCAATATTCCACAACCTTGGCACTTGACGGGGTCTTTGGGACATTGGGGATTCTTATAATGAGGCTTTCCACACTGATGACATACTATGTAACTATCAACAGGTGTCACCTGGCTACTACTGCTCACGTGTGTAGTCTCAAAGTGTCGCTTCTGACCACTAGTCGAACTAGTAACTTGTCTTGGTTCTGAATTTCCCTGGATCACACTATCTGCTTCCCTCAAGTTCTGCTCAGTGATAAGAGCTTGGTTCACTATATCATACATGGTAGTCAACCAAAAATCATTTACCTAAGAATTAATATTATTCCAAAGGACATCCTCAAATCGTCTTGCTTTCGCTAGCTCATCAGTCGTATAGATAGTCACAAAGCACTAAAGCTTTGTAAAATAGGCTGAATAGTCTATAACTATCATAGAACCCTATTGTGGGTTAATGAATTCCCTGGAAAGATTATACCTTAAGGTCTTACGGAATAATTAGTCCTAAAATATAGACTATAAGTCCCTCTAAGACACTTCCCAATACTGTCATGTCTGGTTCAGAATATTTCACCATCGTTTAGTGAATCCACAAAGTATATAAGTAAATAGTTTCACACTCCTCTCATGAGGTGTCTCTAAATGATTGAATATAAATATAATCATCTCAAGTCATATCACTATAGCATGTGGTCCTCCATCCCCTAAAAACGTTGGTGGATGTTGTTATAGGAACTCTCGAGTCAACTCTCCCATTGAAGGAGAAGAGTAGGGATCTCCCTGTATCATCTGCATAATCCATATAAAATCTCCTCATAATTGGGAATAATTGCTTGCATCGGGAATAGGAAGAGGTGTTAGGGGTGGTGCTACTGAAGGTATCACTAGCGTCTCAGGTCCCACCACCTCCAGATCATGGTTATCACTACCTTCCTAGCGTACGACCAGATGATGTCATGGTGTCATAGCTCTAGAAATTCCAAATGTATGCCTCATATAGGATTTAACAGCGATAACATCACATATACATGAATAGAATAGGTACAATCCTTCCTATGTAACAGTCACACCCATCTACCTGCTCAAGGTGATAGGTCTGGGTAATAGTAACATTTATATAGAACACAATAGACACTACCTACTGCCCAATAATAAAGATAGATCTGGGTCAAGATCTGTGTTTTATTGTATTCAATTTCATTTAAATTCATATTTTTATGACATTTATCTTCAAATGGTTAAACCAAATGGGTCACTACTTTCTATCCATAAGGTCTCATACACCTCATGAACTGAAATGTGGCATCCACTTAATTCACACCATAACACGTTCCAATCCATGTGACCAATGGTCCATGACTCAAAATACCATAGTTGACTGCTTAGGGTGTTTGTTGTATCCTATAAAGGAAGAAACTATTTAGGTTATGGAAGATATTCTACGTACCAACTATGTTTCTCAATCCCATGCACAAGAATTTTTCAAATAACAGGTATATCACTCAAAGCACACATCATAATTGTCATACAGTCAAGAAATACATCCTATATGGTATGCATAATGCATGGCATGTGAATTTTAACAAGTGATTAAAATGATGCATGAGATGGAATTACCTCATATCATAAAGCCATCCGAAAATAAAATCCTCAATCATAGAAATAATAATATCATAATTTAAGTGCATCACTAAATAGTGGAATCAAATCAACTATAAGAGAAAAAATATAGAACAATATGTCCCATCCTAGGTAATTTGGCCTTTCCTTATACATGGGTTATCCACTCCTAGGAACAACTCATTAACAAATCCTGATACATTTCTAATATCCTAAATTATATTCCCAAATAATAAAACAAAAGAAAAAAAAGATTCTCTGATACCACTTTGTGACGTCCCGGACCCGGATAACACTAAATGGTGCCCCGATCTCAGTTTTCCACATGGCCTCAAGTGCACCTCTTTGTATGTCAGAGGCCGGTGACTAGCAGCAAGGGTCTAGGGCATGTTTGTGGGGACACTATTTCATCTGGTTAGATTAGTACAACGGTGTAATCAATAGATAAATAACGGGAACATATTAATAATGGAAAAGATATTGGAAGCGTGTATAACCATATAAGCACTAAATAATAATCAAAATTATTAGAATAAATAATATAAAAAAGATTATGATGTAATGTCTCTATAAAATAAGGAAAATATATATACATGGTAATAGATAGTCAATATAGTACATGATATACAAAAGGGATAAAAGGACAAAATTTATCTGAGCATCCCGAGCTCCAGCCTAGTCATCTGCAATCAAGCTCCCATCCTAAGTCATTTAAGAAGTTACACATCCATAAGTGGATACTTCCTCTTATCTACACCTACAAGCATATAGTTTGGTCAAGTACCATTGACAGATTGAATAGGGTGTGAGATAAACTTGGTAGGCCACCACCAACAGTGTCTATAAATATCCATTCAATTCATATGATATGGCACTGTGCAGATAATAAATGATAATCAGTAAGTAAAACTATAAAGAGGGTCAACTTTAGTTTTGGAAGGACACTGGACTTACAACAATTACTTCGTCCTAAGCCGGATAGTCTCTGAATAAGTAACCGGATGTATACACATATATAGACTATATATGTAGTGACATATACATCCATATATGTGGATACTACCACTAGCCTATACCCAAGGAATAAATTAGACATCCATATGCTAGGGCATGATTATCACAATAGTGTTAAGGTATTCCATGCCCAGTATCATGGGAATAGAGGACGTCATGCCCGGTAGCACAGTAAGGGTCGTCATGCTTGGATATAATAACAAGGTTCATCATTATTGTATCACATATATAAAGGGTTTCCATGCCCATATCATATTCATAAAGGGTATCTATGGCCATATCATATTTATAAAGGGTTTCCATTCCATATCATAATCATAGGGTTATCATGACCGTATCACATTTATAAAGGGTCGTCAGGACCATATCATAATCATAGGGTCTTCATGCCCGTATCACCTCACTAGGGTCACCATGCCCATACAACATAACAGCATTAAATAAACATTGGATTTAATATGAGCCAATGAATAACTCATAACTCATTAATATTCAATAATAACAAGTGTGCAACCATTGTTCCATTTAATTAGGTAACATGGGCATAACACTCACATTCATTCAATTCATATTAGATTGGTAAGTGTGTGTTATTCGTGCTAAACTACGACAATTACCCATTTCACTTATGGTGTCACAATTTAGAAATAATGCTAAAACCATTTAGATAATGATTTAACCATTTAGTCATTTATAGCCACAAGTGAAATTTGATCGGCATGCCTCAAGGGGTGTCCATGATTGAAGGGGACCTAATAAGGTCATGAGGTTCTCAATTAAGGAAACCATTTAAAGGTGGATTAAATTTTTGGGCAACACATAGTGAAAGTGATGTGTGGCACAACAACAAATATTATAAAACATCTCAACTTTAAGGGATAAGAAATAGACCACCTACCTTATGCCTATAGTGGATCACTCATCCAATATCAGCCTTTGTTTTGGTCCAGATCAAGAGAAAATGGAAAAAAAGATGAACATCCTAAAAATACGGTATAATATCTTATACTTAAATAACTTCATCGAGAGAAAAAAAAATGATAGACAATGGAAGATGAATAGAGCACTCACTGATGGCTATCCAACGAGATGAATGGAGATTGAATCCAAGTTTGAATGGATGTTTTATCAATAAACCTAGGTTGATGGAGGAAATAGATCAAATGTGAGAGGAAACCTCATGTCTGTTGGAAAAATAGAGAAAAAGATATTTGGGGTGTAAGTTAATAGAATTTAATGTAAATTTGGTAAATTCACCCAAAAATCAGGGATCACATGGTTGGCCAAACCATGCACCAACCATGTGCCCTTCAATATCTAAGGACGAAACCTACATAGTTAGTTCATATAGTCTAAGAAACCATGTTCCAACCATTCTATACACCTCTACTAAAAATTGCAAATCTCCCCCGCACAATCATGCAGACCTGGGCACATAGTTAGGTCAAATTGTGAACCCTTCTAAGCCCTTTGAATGTTGGAGTTAGTGTTGTAAACCTAATTATTTGTACATTGGATTAAATTTATATTCTAATATTTCAATATTAATAAACCATCATATTACATAGTGTTCATTTTTTTGTATGACTTTAATATAATAATGTCTAATAATATCTATAACATTGATAAGGTCATAGAAATTCTCCACTATGATGAGAACCTCAAAATTTCATAATGGTATTCTTAAATATAGTTATATAGTTAAACATACTATGATGGGACACATAAAATATTTAATTTCATGTTATATTACTCGTAACCAGATGAAACTTCTTCTCATGAAGTTTTCACTTGGTAATCTCTAAGATGAGAGATTATGAGAACAGAACTGCATGTAGGAATTTTTCATGTTTATGTTTCATTAGATATTCCTATTTGTGATCATGTGTAATGGTCCTTGTACTTTAATATTATTATTAATACATGTCATGACTTGTGCACTTTTTTATTTCATAAACCATGACGATACAGTTCATGGATAAGTTTCATATGTCTAGTGCATCGTGAATATTGTGTTATTAATTAATAATTCAATGAATGATTTTTCCCTTCCATATTTATGGAAGTTTATATCTTGGTCCTTTTATTGAAATGGAACTATATTATTAAATTCCATGTTCATGGTGTAATGACATGTTTAGTTTTTATAATTAAATAAAGATGTATCAAGCTCATAGGTTAATGCCACGTGTGAAAACTTCTTGATGAGATATTATGATAAATGTGTTATATTATATAGTAAGTGATCATGTGTGGTTTTAAATGTTGTGAAATTGACTTCTTTCTCTTGGGTGTCTTGACTAACTATTATACAATAATCTTGGACTATAGCCAAGACTGTTAAATTCCAACGAGAAAGAAGCCGAGAGGGTAACACACTAAGTGTTTCCATTGATCTCAATTAGATTATAATTGAATTAAATTATTATAATAAATATTATTTTCAAGACCAAGGAATAATTTTATTCAGGATTTATTGATCACAAATATTCACAATGTTATAAATCGTTATTTATTTATTAATAAATAATTTATTTAGTTTCTTAAATATTTAATAAATATTTATTCACCATATTGTGAATGTAATATTTATTTTATTTATTGAATATTTAATAAATATGTATTCATCAAACTATGAATATAATATTTATTTATGAATAAATATGTAATAAATATTTATCAGGGTATTCAATGAATTCTATGAAGGATGAGAGGACTGAGATCATGTCTAGAAATAAATATTAATTTACAAGATGGTAAAATATATTTATCCTTGTTCTAGTTAGTGAAATCCAAAAAATAATTAAATGACATGGGTTCATAAAGTGTTTATTATAATATTTAAGGGTCTTTATGAAATTAAACAATATTTTTACCTAAAACTTCAATAAATATATTTTTATGTCTATTGTGTGGGGTTAATCGATATTTGATAATTATTGTTTATAACAGATTTTTATCTTGATTTCTCCTCCTCTCATACTCTCAAGAACAAGAGATTACTTATAGCTTAAAATAACTTGAATCAATCAAGAAGAACAATAAAAGAGAATTGATCCTCCACACTAGCACTCGACATCCCATCAGTGTTGTTCAAAGATCAAAGGACCGTGTGTGGAACACCACTAGAGGGGCTCTACTTTGGGTCCTCCCTATAAAATTATGGTAATCCAAAAGGGTTTGGGATGATCAACATCTTTATCAAATAAATATCCTAAGATGAGGTAATCTTTCTTCAAATCTCATTTAAACTAATTATAAATTTAGCATGAAAAATATCCTCTCTAGGTTCTAGACTTTTTATGTCAATATTAGATGGAGAAATTTCACTGGTCATGACAATTTCATCTTGCACAATTAGTGAATGATCATCAAATCTGAAAAAAAAATTAATGTTTATTCACCCAAAAGGTTCTTTTTTATGCCTAGAACCCTCACTTAGTGTATCATAAAATTATATTATCATTTTAATAAAGCTTAATATTAATTTATAAACCCATTTTATTAAAATAATATTTCTTTTAAATTATTATATTTATCATAAAAATGTAAATAAAACATATATGTTTTACAAAAATCTAAACACTCATTTTATCATTTTTAAATCATTTATTTATTTTTATCATGATATAACTTTGCTATGTTTTTATTTTATAAGATAACTAAATATTATTTCACACTTCCATAGGTGAATTTACTATTATAATGGTTAGGTTACTATTCTTAAAGGTCATATTACTATTCCAGTGGTTAAATTCCTATTACAATTTTCATATTTATAATGTTCATACAAGTCTCTAACCTTTTATAAATACCTCATATTTCATTCATTATCCATTAACTTTTATTTTCTCTTTAGGTTATATATATTTTCATTATAAAAAGGTATATTTCATCATTATTATTCTAGTTTCATTTTTATAGTGTTTTTCATGAGTGTGATCATTATATGGGATCGAGCATATCCAAATTTTAATATTATAGTTATATTATTTTCTATTTTTACACATTGTAACACTTTCAATTATTATGGATATATTTATTATATTAACGTCATTTTAAAATTAATATAATAAAAATATTCTATCATGTGGTGCATGATATTTATATAATACTATATTAAAAAATTGACACATTTATATAATT
Organism: Viscum album; assembly: GCA_963277665.1. NCBI lineage: Eukaryota > Viridiplantae > Streptophyta > Magnoliopsida > Santalales > Viscaceae > Viscum > Viscum album. Next base: position 284,681,893 of record OY728165.1, read on the forward strand.
AGAAAGGAAATTCCATTGATAAAATTTTGGGTCATTATATTATTCCCCCTTAAGAAATTACACCCATGAAATTTCATGTCACCCACTAAGATGAAAAAAATTGAGGGTATTTATTTTTTCTTTCATCTTATGGTTCTCGTGTTCTCTCCACATACTTATGGTTATTCCATAGTACTTTAACTAGATTAGTAATCTTATTGTGTAGAACTTTGTTTCTATGGTCCAAGATCTTCACTAGATACTCCTAATAAGAGGGATCTTGATCCAACTATGCCACATCTAAATTTAGTAAATGTGAGGGACCTTGTATGTACTTCTTTAAGAGGGATATGTGGAACACATTATAAACTTGAGACAAGGATGGTGGTAGTGTTAGTCGATAGTCCATATCTCCTATGAGATTAAGAATCTCAAGGTGAATAATATATCCAGAACTTAGATATACCTTCTTCCCAAATATCATGACTCTATAAGAGGGAGATATGTGGAGAAATACTTTCTCTCCAGTCTCAAACTCTAAGTCCCTCTAACAGTTACTAGAATTTCCCTTTTATTTAATCTAATCTATCTTGATGTACTACTGAATGGCCTTGAACTTTTCGACCTTTTCTTTAACCATTTCAAGTATTAGTAACTTGTGTTCACTAACTTCATCCCAGAGCACATGTGTTCTACATATATTCCCTTAAAGGAATTTATATGGATCCATTTGGATATTTGAGTGGAATATATTATTGTACTAGAACTCTACTAGAGGAAGATATTGGTCCCATCCTCCTTTGATGTCCATAAAACATGCTCGCAACATTTATTCTAATGTATAGATAGTTAACTTATAATGGACATCAATTTTGGTTTGATAACTCATACTGAAGCTAAAATTAGTTTTTATATAATTTTAGAAACTTTTACAAAACTTGGAGGTAAACCTTGTATCTTGATCAGACACAATCGATAGTGGCATTCTATTCAGTCTCGCCACTTTCCCGATATATATCCATGAAATTTGATCAGGTGAGAATTTCATTCAAATTGCAATGAAGTTATCAGTATTTATAAGATGATTCACTATAACCCATATGACATTACTTTTTATGGATGTCTTTAGAAGACCTGTGATAAATCCCATGGTGATTTTTTCTCATTTCCATGAAGGTATGGGTAATGGTTGCATCATTCCCTTGTACTTTTACCTTTCATTTTTCATTTTATAACATACCAAGAACTTTTATTTATATTCTACAATATCTTTCTACATAGTTTCCAACCAATAGTTTTCTTGAATATCTTGATACATATTTGTTCTCCCTACATGGATAGAGAGTTTTAAATTATGTGCATCCTGAAATGGTTCCTTTTTTTATCTTAGGAATTGATGGTACACATACTCATAACAAAAATCTTACTAATCCTTCATTATTTTTGAAATATAAGGATTTTAATTTTCTTATATCTTCTACCATATTCTATATTTCTACATTATCCCTTTGAGAATCATTTATCTTTTCCATAATGGATGGTTGAGCAATCATTTGGGCTATGTATGATTTTGTTTCTTACTTTATGACTTCCATGTGGATCCATTAAAATTTTAAGATGATTGGATCCTTCTCAATTACCATTATTGATAAGGTTCTAGTATACTTTATACTTATATAATCTACCACATTATTTTCCTTCTTAGAATGGTATTGGATTGTGCAGTCATAGTCCTTGGTCAGATTCATTCATCTTTAGTGGTGCATATTAAGCTCCTTCTGTGTGAATTTATACTTGAGGCACTTATGATCTATATATATTTTACACTTCTCTCCATAGAGATAATTCCACTAAATATTCAATGAAAATATCACTAAATACAACTCCATATCATTTTTTGGATAGTTCTTCTCATGAAATTTCAACTTCCTTGAGGCGTAGGCTATCACTTTATAATTTTTCATCAGTACAAAACCCAATCCTTTTTTTTAAGAATCATTGTATACCATGAAAATTCCATCACTTGTGGGTAGTGTGAGTAATTTTGCGGTGATAAAATAATTTTTCAATTCCTTGAATCTATCTTCGCAATCATTTTTATAAACAAAATTCACTCCCTTCTAAGTTATCTTGGTCAACGAGTTTGACAATTGTGATAAGTTTCTCATAAATAATCAATAGTATCTAGATAGTCCAAGGAAACCATGAATCTTTATCATAGATACTGTTCAGTTCCACTTCTCAATCACCTTTATCTTATAAGGTTCCATAGATATCTCTTTTTAGTGATAACATTCCCCCAATAATAATAATTCCTACATCCTAAACTCACATTTACTGTACCTTTCATATAACATATCATTCAGTTGTTTTTTTAGCATAATATTCAAACACTCTTTATAAAACTCCTTGATTTTAAATTATATCAGAATATAATCTATAAATAATATTGAAAATTTATTGAGTTGGTCTCTAAATTATCTATTTATTAATTCCATGAATATTTTAAAAGCATTAGTGAGTCTTAAGGGAATCATTATGTACTCATAGTGTTTATACCTTGTTCTAAAGTCACTCTTATGGATATATTATTTCTTAACCTTTAATTGGTGATATATTAATTGAAGTTCCAACATTGAGAAGTATTGGGCCCCATATAGTTTATCAAAAAATTCACAAATCCATGAAAGGGGATACTTATTCTTTATCTTGGTTTTTTTTTTATTTTATGATAATCAATGCAGATGTGAATTGACCCATACTTCTTTATGATGAAGAAGATCGATGAACCACATGGTGAAGTACTCAAGTATATAAAACCATTTTATAAATTCTCTTGTAACTACTTATTTATTTATTATAACTCAATGGTGTATATTCTATAGGGAATATTTGATATGGTAAGAGATCTAGGTATAAGTTTAATTGATAACTCAACCTCTCAGTCATCAAAAGTCTAAGAAACTCTTCAGGAAATAAATCAATATAGTTCCTCATAATGGGCATGTCTTTAGGCATGATTCAATACTTTATCTCAATCATTTGAGCTAGATATACTCACTTATAATGAAATAATATCCATACATGAGAAGAATATTCAAAATTAGTTTCATTATCTTCCTTACACTTGTACAAAATATGAGGATGGTTTGGGATATATAGAGTGATTTATCTTTCTACACATTTGATTTTGGATTTATATAATGATAGAAAATCCATTCCCAGTATAAAATCCAATTCAACTAAAGGGATCATGATAATTTTTAAGGATATTTAGTGCACAAACCTTTACTAGGGATGATTTATATACTTGGGATGTGATAATTTTCACATTTTTTAATCTCATGGATAACTCAACCTCCATGTTTTGAGGTGGTGTTTGTATAGTACTACTAGACTTTCATGATATAAAAGAATGTGTGGAACCATAAACAAATAATATTTTCACTCTTATTTAATAAATAACTAGCATAACTATCACCACTTCATTATGAGGTTCCACCTTAGTAGCAGTGATAACATAATACCTACCTTGATCTATAAGACTTGGAGGTTTTTATAATTGATTATCTCTAACAACCATTGTCTTAAGGAATTTGATTTAATAGTATTTATATTCCTTGTAGTTGAAACACTGGACTACAAGATAGTTATTAATCAGAACCTCCTTTTACTCTATCTCATTAATGGGATTCTTTATCTCCCTTCAAAATTGATTAGTCTAATTCCCCTCTTTTCCATACTTGAATCATACCTATGTTCCCTTGATAAAGTTTTTTAGGTGATTCTTCCCACACTTTTATCATGTGGGAAATTGATTTTTCTTTCCTCCGTGTTATTTATCCACTAATCATCCCAAATTAAACTCCATTTTCTATTTTTTATCCTCAACCCCTCAAGGACATTGAGAATCAACAATCTCCATATCAAAATTAAGTAAAAAAAATAAAATCTCTTCATAGATTTAAACTTCTTTAATCCTTAAAAATTTTCATAGGCTTATATTTAATCCAATAAATAAAATGTCCACCTTACTTTCGATGTAGATGAAAAAAGTCAGAGGAGTATTGTACAATCCTTCTGAAGTATTCCTTTTATGCCCTGATAGACTCATCATCCATTTTATTTAGTCAAAGAAACTCCCTCTTCATTTTAATACAGATAGTTCAGGGGTTATGTTTATTGAAAAATATTTTCTTGAATCTTTCTCATTCCATGGATTTTATTTCCACCTTGGTTGTTGTGTTCCTAATTAGTGTCCACTATTGATCATCTTATCCCTCTAGGGGATAAACAACCAATATGAATTTATCTTGTTCAAATCATTGAAGGGTGGAGAATATATTCTCAATAGAGTTAATAAATTTTTCATTGATGATGGGATCATAAGATCCAATAAATTTAGGAGGCCTTTTCATACAAATTACTCAACCATAACTTTCTCTTTCTTAAGAGAAGGAGGATGTATCACATGATTCAATTTATTATCCATAACTTGAGTCAGTTGAACTAATACTTCTATGAATTTCTTTTATACCACTCCCAAAAGATTAGGAATATCATTAATGAAGTCATCACATTTCCTATCACATTTTTTTGGCAATTTTTTATCAATTTTCCACTATTAAATGAAATAAAAATAAAATTGGGTATAATAATACTTAAAATAATAATCATATAAATAGGAAAACTAGGAACTTAGATGTAATAACTTATAAATTACATGTATAAACTAACTTATGAGTATATATTTTTCAATAAAGTTTATCCATTTTAATTTTCTTATAAGGTTTTCTAACCTAAAAAATTATTCATGTCCTTCATAATGGTTTTTAAAGAGTTTGTAAATTAACCAAAGTGTATCCCCCAAGAGTGTAAAACCAAGTGTGAGGTAAGTATTCTTTTTTTTTAATAAAGTATAGTTCATGTTAATACCCAATGATCTGTTTTAGGTTTATTAACCCTAGGTACATCTATGATAGATCCACATCCACTTATAGTATCCAGATAGGGATTTCGTTTCTTGGAAACAACTTGCTCAATACTTTACCAAAATTTTAATATGTTTTCCTATACTTTGACTTATCCCTAGGGTGTTTTACCAATTTATTATTTTAATAATCCCCAAAAATAACTATACCTTACTATGATACCATCTATAGTAACCCAAGCCTCTTATACATATTTCTACATGATTTTTAACATAAATATCCAGTAAAAACAACTCAAATAAGGAGGGGTCTAGTGTATTTGAGAGAATAGGTACATAAAACATTAACATGAATCTGAAATAAAAAATATTTATTATGATATCCATAATTTTCTCTAATATTCATTTTAGATTCTAAAATTACATAAGATAATCTGGGGAACACATAAATATAATTGGTGATTCATAAAGCCTAGCAAGGGAATGATCATGATAACGAAGCATAACATGTGAGTCAAATACAATAACATGATATCATAAAAGTAAAGGATCATGAATAATCATATGGGATCATGACATAAATAATATTGAATCATAATATTACGGAATCATAAGAATTTTTTAACAATATAAAACATTACATAAGTGTAAGTCAAGGCTCACTACCAAGACAACATAACACGGTGGACAGATTCCCATCATAGATTAGGTTTACTACCTGATCCCATACATATAATCTCATGAGATATAAAAATTAACCAATTAATTAGATAATAATATGGGCATACCCATCATAACATGTACATGACTATGTGTTCCACAAAAAGAAACCAAATATAAGGAAAAAAATATAAGAATTTCCCATGGAAATAAATGGGTTGTGTAATGATGTATTATAGAATAACCAGATTAAATTTTATAATGGTTTTCATTAAAGAAGTTATTAAATCATTATTTTATTTTTATAGGTAAAAAATAAGTATATTCCATGAAAAATGATGTTCAATTGAAGTGAATATGTGAAAGAGTGGATTAGACACTTTATAAATTTACCTCTTAAGCGGGGTTTTAGGATAAAGGGTAAAGAGTCTTCAGAGAAGGGAAAGAGAATATTAATTTCCCTAAAACCAGAAATTAATTTTTTTCCATAATAAAGTGTTCAATTTTAGAATCCATGTAAGGTTAAAAATATTTTATGTTGTGGTGCATTAAATGATATAGGAAAATGAGAAGACCCCTTGAGTCAGGTTTTCTTAACGAATGATGTTGAGAAAGAAACATTAAAAACATGTATATACCCCCCAAATTAAGGTAATAATAACTAGGTATATATTTTATGGTCACATATATATATATAATATTAAATCAATAAATGGGAATAATAATGTGATGAAGTGAGTTTTAGATGGAAAATAGAATGACCCAAATTAAAGGAGGTGGTTCGGAAGTTTCCTTACCTCAAGTATGGATTCACTCTTCACTTTCACTTAACATCCTAAATAATAAAATCATATTTATTAAATAGATTATTTATAAAATTATTAAAATATATTTTGTTTATTATTAGGATTATATGTTAGTTTTGAGTTATTTAATTGAGATATTGTGTCTATAATCATTTCCCCAAGGTCATTCGTTTCATAGTTCCAAGGTCGCATCACTTGTTTATAATCATGGAAGTTATTTATGAAATGGTTCCATAACTCTAAAAGTATAAGTATATGGATTTAATGTGTTTCCATATGTTAAAATTTTGATTATTATCAAATATTATTTAAAAAATAATAATGATTTATAGGGTATAGGTTTTTTTGTTATACGCCTCGTTCATTTAGGTGGGTTTTCTGATCATGATGAACATGTTGAGTTTCCATTAATATTATGGCTATATATCTATGATATAATGTTAAAAAAAACAGTTATTTAGATAATTTTTAACCATAATAAATGTATGAAAACCATCCTTGTAGGAGTTGGTGAAAAATTAAGTACATTGTTTATAGAGGTGGTTAACTGACCATATTATGAACATCATTTTCATTTTAGAATGAAATGAGAAGATGTTGGATATTTTATATTACATTAACATAATAAAATTGTAGTATATTTCTGATACTATAGTCATTATTTCATGTTTGATGTAATTTTTTTGGAGGATGAAGAGGACTGAAGATTAAAAGGCTCGATTGAGTGTATTACCTTTTCCTTTGGTTGTGTCCTCTTAGGCCACCCATTAAGGACCATTGCAATGATATTTTGGAAAGACTACAACTCCTTGAATGTGGGGAGGAGGTTTAGGGAGTGAAATGGGTAGATTTTGGGCTATCTTAAAATATTATAAGTTTTGAGGAGAAGAGGTGGTATTTATAAGGCGGGAGAAGAGTATTTTTTAATATAATATGATTAGTTTATTATTTTTTCTCAAGACTACCAATAGTGTTGATTATTGGGAATATATAAAATAATTAGTTCATGTTATTTATAAATAATGGTCACTTACATTAGTTATGATTCATTTATTCATGTATTTTTCTTCTAATGCAACATACCCTATTTTGTCGTATTTCACTGTTCAACAAAAAAATCAACTATTTTAGAAAAACACCAAAAATTCACCCTAACTATTTTTCAATGTTTATATTATAAATATGAAATCTATTTTATCAAAATAATTTTATAAATATGTGAAAATTAATTTATTAAATAAAATATTTATTTATTTGAAAAATACCAATTTTAATATTATGATCATTTTTTAAACCTTTTAAGAAATTACTTATGGTATCGTAAAATTATATTACAATTTTAATAAAACTTGATTTTATTTTTTAAAAAAACTAGAAGAGTTATATTTCTTTTAAATTTTTATATTTATCATAAAAATTTAAATAAAATATATATGTTTTCTAAAATACCAAATACTTATTTTATCATTTTAAAGAATTTATTTAATTTTATCATGATATAAATTTTATATATTTTAATTTTATAATATGACTAAATATTATTCTACACTTTCATGGGTGATTTTACTATTCTAACAATCTTATTACTATTCCTAATGGTTAGATTACTATTCCAACTATCATATTATTATTCTAATGGTAAGATTTGTAACGGTCATATGGGTTTCCAACCTTCTATAAGTACCTAATATTTTATCCATTCTTCTTTCACTTATATTTTCTAAAAAGGATATATATATATGTTCATTTTCAAAATAAATTTTACATTACTAGTATTTTTTTCATTTCTACAGTGTTGTTATTGAGTGCGATCATTCTAAGGGATCGAGTTCATCCAAATTTTCATATTATATATATATTTTTTCAACTATAAAACTTTAAATTATTATAGCTATATTTATTCTCTAAATTTAATGTTCAAGTAAATATAATAAAATTTTGTTGGTTTCATCATGTGGTGTAATTTCTTTATATAATACTATATTACTAAATATCAAACATTTATATAATCAGAAGGAAAATTCCATTGATAAAATTATGGGTAGTTACACATTCAAATATTCCTATATCTTTTTGGGTATATTAATTACACACTACACTATACATACTAAACCATGTACCAACTAAATTGGGAAGTGGTGTTTTGATTTATAGAGTGAAAAGAAACTTTTTTTGTCACATATTTACGAATGGGGTTGTGAGTCATTTATTAAGGATAAATCTGGTAAAAAAATAGCTCCCTGAGGCATGAATTATATATTTATAGGGTATTATAAATAAATAGGGGGTATTATTTATACAAACCCTCATATAAGAATCTGGTCATCACAATATAAGCTATTTTATTGAGAGGGACCACATCCTCAACAAGGATAGTGGGATTGATATTGACTTCAATGAAATTGATGCACAAGATACAAAAAAAATGGTATAAGAATAGATTATTCAAGTCACCATGGAATATGTTGTTCTTAAAATAAAATTACTATACAGGAGAACCAGAGATGTTACAAAACCAAAAAGATATGGTTTTCTAGTCACCAAAGATAGTGACTCGTTACTGGTTGACGATAATGATCTTATTTCCTACAAGGAGGTATTAGAGAGCTCAAAATCTTTACAATGGTAAGAAGCCATTGATTCTGATATGGATTCCATATATTAGGACTAATTGCTAGTTCTAGTTGATCTACTAGTTAATTTAAATCCTATTTGGTGAAAATGGGTGTTCAATAGAAAAATATACATGGATGGTAAAGTGAGTACCTAAAAATCATGGCTAGTGGCTATGGGGTTTAAACAGTGTCAAGGAATTGAATATGATGAAAAATTTTCTCTAATTTCTATGTTTAAATCCATAATAATTCTACTTAATATAGAATCATTCCATGACTATTAAATTATTCAAATAGATGTCAAAATAACCATCCATAATGGGAACCATCAGGAAGATGTCTATATGGAATAAACAGGAGGGTTTGTGACTCTAGAAAATTCTAAAATATTTGAAAATTTTAGAGGGACACTTATTGATAGAATCAAGCATCCAAGTCAGGGAACACTCAGTTTTATGAAGACATAATATAATTTAGATTCATTAAAAATGAATTTGAGCCAAGTTTTAACAATCAATTTAATGGGATTGTGGTTATTATCCTATAATATATATCAATGACATATTATTTACTGTAAATGAAATACCAAATTTACAGTCAATTAAGGACTGGTTGAGCAAGTGCTTATCTATGAAGTAATTAGATGAAGTAGCCTATATTTTAGGGATCAATATCATTTATGATATATTCAAGAGGCTGCATGGATTAAGTTAAAGTATATACATTGACCAAATACTACAAATATTTAGTATAGAAAAATCTAATAGGGTATTGGTTCCAATACCACATGGTATACATCTTTCCAAGAAAATATATTGTTATAAATAATGAGAAAGAGAGAGAGAATGAGTAAAATCTAATATGATTATATGATAGGATCAATCATGCATTTCATGTCTTGTACAATGATTCATGTTGTTTATACCTAGGACATGATAGGTAGAAATCAAGTTAATCCATTTGAACAACATTGGATTGTTGTTAAGGCTATATTTACATATTTTGGGTGAAGTAAAGATATATTCCCCATGTGTACAGGTGATTATGATCTACTCATCATGGGTTACATAGATTATATATTTCATGATTGATTATAATGATCTAAAGTCATAGTATAGATATGTGTTTAGTCTCAAAACAGGATTTGTGATATGGAAATGTTCATAGTATCCATTTATCACTGATTCTACAATGAAGTTTGCATATATAGTGGCTTCTAATGTAGCCAAATAATTTGTTTAGATATGAATTTTTTTCTAATATATTGATGTGGTGGCTGACACTAAATACCCTATCAAATTTTATTGTGATAATACTGCAATGGTGGATCTACCAAAGGAGATAATACCACATCGATGGATGAATCACATACTCTATAAGTATCAAATATTGATGGATTTTTTCTAGAGGGTTCATGTCATGATTAACAGAGTTTCTATAAAATAAAATGTGGTGAAATATTTAAAAAAAATCCTTATCTCATTAGAAGCTTGAATATCATGTGGGAGCTATCAAACTGAAGGTTGTTACCAGTTGGATCTAGTGTAAGTAGAAATTTGTTGGATTTGGTGTCATAGAACCAGATTCTATACACTTTATGATTACCTATATTAATTTTTTTAATATTAATAAATTTCTTACCACATTATGATTATTATTCTACATGACATAGTATGTGATAATGTTTTAAGGATACCTATCGTACTAAAAGGTCATAGAAGTTCACCGCTATGATGAGAACCTAGAAGTTCCATGATAGTATTATTTAATATAAGTCATGTCACTAGATGATATCATTTGATGGGACATAAATGATATAGGATATCATGAGTGGATACTCATATAACTTTGAGACACATTCTCATGGTGTGATCCCTTGTTAATCTTCAGTGCAAGAGATTATGGGAACATGACTCGCTAGTTGGAAATCCACATTTATACATGTCATTGGATGTTCATATCTTTATATGGGTGTAATGATCCATATAATTTAAGATTATTATTAATGAATGTTATTATTAGTTTAATTTTATGTATTGATGAAAACTGTGATGACATATAATCATGATGGAGTAGGATATATTGGGTGTGTCATGACTAACATTATATTAATGAATAATATGAGAAAGTATTTGTCCCTTATATTCTTTAATTAAAGTGGAAATGTCATGAACTGACCCAAAAAATCCCACCTAGCTGGTGGAAAGGCTGAGTGTGACCCCCCAAGCCCGCCTCTAATAGAATAGGGGTTGTATAGAAGCATTCATATGGCATAATCTAAAATGAGAGGCCTTAACTTAATGTACTTGTATGCATACACATAGTCATCTCCATCCAAAAGTATAGAGGGATTACAAAAGTCTGAAACATATATAGTATAACCATTCATGAAATAACCTCTAGGGAATACATAATATTGTGAAAATATATAGAAAATTATAAAGGGGAAAAATATATATCCAACCAAAAATGAAGTACAGATCTAGAAACAGCTAGAAAAAGTAAAATTGAAGATAACTCAACTTTTGATCTCTATGTTTGACAACTGAACATGGTCAATACACTCAATTATTTCTATGCTCCATTGAATTCATCACTGGTCTTCCTTTTTTTGTAATAAATGACACATGCAGGAAAATCCCATGTTGGTTTGAGTATATACATTCCTAGTAAGACGCTCCAAAAACCATAAACAATGAAATAGAGAGACACAATAGAAATTATCTCAACCCATAGAAAGAGGGAAATGAAAACCCAACATATATGGCCATAAAGAAACTAAAAAGATATAGAAAGGGTATCTCTATATCCACAACCCAGTTAAGAAATATGAGTCATCTTACAGATCCAAAGGTATCATATCATAGCCAATAACCATGCCCAACCTTATGAGAAACACATTGGAGGGACCACTCCTCCCCATTATATGCCATTGTTGAGGGGGAACTATCTCCAATCTATGCATCTCATGTAACCTATGAAGAATATGGATGTATCATACCTTTCCATTACAAATCACAATTTATGGAGCACTAATCCAATAGAGGACCTACCCTAGATCAATGATGGGGAGTCCACTCCAAAGATAGAGGAATCATTCCCTCTATAATGTGGGGGAGCACTTCCTCTACTGTAATGACCTGAACTTTTTTAATGATAATTGTTTTATAAAAATATGTGTTATATTATACTAAAAAAATTATATCTATTTTATAATTATATGAGTATAAATTGAAATGTGACCATCTGATTTCAACTTTTATATGACCTTTATTAAATATGACCATTAGAAACTCTTAATAATAATTTTTATTCTATAATTAGTGTTATAAATAGAAATGATAATGGTTAGTTAAGGAAGAAAGGAGAAATTATGGCCTCAACCAGTAGAGTCATGTCATACAAATTCCATTTTTCTGGTCTTGGGAGGGAGTTAGCATCATTGGGCTTCACTCTTGATCAATACCAATTTGAACTTCAACATGTTAAGCTTGAATGAAATCACATATAGTAGAAGTTCAAGTTAATGGAAATTACCACTTAGGAGATGTTATCAAAGCCACCCTAAGAATCTATCATCATCACACACCTTAATCTTAGTTCATATGCAGGTGTTATAAGAGTTTATGTTTCGAGGACCTAGTTACTTAAAGATTAATGAAATTTTATAAATTAATTTTTTGTTCTATCATTTCCATTTTAAGAATTGTTTTTCTTAATAAAATTGATTTGGAATTTGATAAATTGATTTTTTCAAACAGAAATTATACTTTTCAGAAAATATATAAATATTATAATAAACAAATATATTATTAATAGTACTTATTTCAATTAAATATTATGTTCAAAACACTTCTATTTAAATATAAATGATAGAATAATTTTATTTTTTTCAAGTGTCATAAATTTCATTATGCATTTTTTATCTGCTGTTATTTTTAATAAATAAGGATTTTTATATTTAAAAGTTAAAAGTATCATATTTATATAATTATTATGATAAAATAAATATAATTGTTTTAAATCATCACATCTAAATTAGGTTTTGGTGAATTAATGAGAATTTTAAAAAATGCTTTATTTTTCTATGAATAGTGAAAATACAGTTTGAGTTTTTCGGCGTGTTTAATGACGTCATAATGATGTAATAATTAATATAAAATTATGGTTGACTACTTTGGATTAAAATATCATAATATTTTTCCCAATTTTCTAATAACATTATCAAATACCATGGGCAATCCCATGGTTTTTCATTTACCACAACCTAGGTGTCCAAAAAATTTAATAAACAAATCCTCCTATTTTGCTATAAATACCCACCCATTTATCCATTTAATTTCACTTAAAATTTATAATCCATGAATATCTGATAGTTTTACCACCCAAGTATTCCTCTCAAGGTTTTATCAAGTCCCTAAGGTTCCGATTCTCAAGTTTTAGGAACACTCATCAAGGTAAGGGAAATCTGAACTTCTCTTTTCCTTTCAAGTTTTCTTTTTATGTGGTATGTCTTTAAAATTTACATATTATGTTATTCTATAAATTTTATTATATCCATTTAATTTATTAATTTTATTTTCTTAATTTTATAACCTTTTCCCATATATTTTTTCCATTTTCTAAAACCATATTTCGTACTAGTTATGCTGTCAAATTTTCTTCTTAAAATTTCTCTCTTTCTCTCAAGAAATTATCTTATTTTATTTTGTGAATAAAATAACCTATTTATTTTATAGGGGTATTCAATTAGATTTTAAAATGATCTATTTTATTATGGTATTAATATAAATGAAACCCAGCTTCCTTTTCTTGGGTTAATAATGACATAAAAATCTTATCTTTAAGAACTTTTATTTTTAAAGCCATGATTTTGATATAAAACCTGTTTATTTTATTCCCCTTGGGTTATTTATTAAATGTTTTATTATTATATATGTGGGTCACATTAATTAATACATATTAAGTTTTCACCCTAATACCACTCTAATGCATTGGGTAAAGAATTTAATCTCTAGAGATGACATGTTTTATGATACCTTCGTGAATAACCTTAGTATTTTTATGAAACCTAGGTGATAAACCTTGGTGATATTCTTATGAATGACTAAATTAAATTATTTAGCCACATTACCCCTGTTATTATTAATTTAATTTTTACTATGATATGTCTTTTTTTTCTTTTCTCATGCCTTCATGATATTATTCAAGTTCTTATCAATAATTCTCATGATCACTTGTAAATTGTTTCCCTTTATTTCCCTTACTGATCCTTATGCTCACCCTTTCCTTCGATGTATGTCCCTAGGTTAGGATATGAAGTAATTTTACATAGATTGAACCAAATAATAATCCATTCAATTAGATTAAATTAATTTTTTATGTTTTCATGTATTATGTACCTTTTTTTTCAAGAAACTAAACTTTAAAAGATCATTTGTTTGTAAAATGTAATGTAAAGTTATGTAATAAAAAGGTGGGATGTCATAGTTAGTATTAGAGGATGGTTTAGTTATTTGTGGAAATTTGGATTTAAAAACATTATGAATAACCCTAGGGACAATTTTAAATATAGAAAAACATCCTGGTATTCTAGGGAAGTATTAACTAAGTGGTTTCTGAGTAAAGAAATATATGTCTGGATACAAACAAGTGGACGTGGTTTTGGAATAGATGTATCTAGGGGTAAAAACTCTGACAAGTTGTGTCGGACCTAACTCAGTGTAACTCGGTACATGACAATAGGCCTTACTGCACACCTAGTTTGACACTCATAGGGTACATGTTTAGTTAATCACAAGATTTTATGAACCATTATTAAGGATTTATATAAAATTTAATTATTGTTAAAGAAATAAATATTTAAGAATGATGTTTTAATACATAAAATTATTTAAGAATTATAAGATTATTAAATGAGACACATTTCTCACTAAGGTTTTCTTCTTTTATAAAATGAAGAGAAATAGGAGAAACAACATAAATAGTGAGCGTAACGGACCAGGTGTTGGCAGTATTCTAATGGAATTCGGAATGGAAAACATCATGATAATGATGAATCAACTGACTTGAGTTATGATCAATAACTTGAATCAAGATGAGTGACTAGATTCACCTCAAAGGGAAAAACTTTCCATCGAGTCCTTTATGTGTCAATGACCACCTTCTTTCAGTGAATCTACTAACCTATTTATTATTGATCAATGGATAATATCTATATAAAAGATATTTTATATAATTCATTGTTTGAAATAAGATAAATTCACCTCAACTGTGAAATTCATAGAGGGGGAATCTAATCAGTGGTAGACACTGGTTAAAACAAAAAAAAATCTAAAAGAGGATATTGATAAAATGGATTGGTAAGAGTTTAGGGGAACATTTTTCAAAAATATTTTCCTTGTTCAATGAAAATGAAAATGGAGATGTAATTCCTAGAGATAAAGAAGAAGGAAAATGAATATGTGGGAATCTATTAGATGAACTTCACAAGATTTTCTCATTACACCTCTATATTTTTCATGGATCCTAATAGGAAGGTTGATAGAATCTTCAGTGTACTAAGACCCCATCTATAGAATAATCTAGCCAATTGAGACTATGAAAACTATGAGGAGATCATGAGGAGTGTTATGAAAGTTGAAATGGAGTTTGGAAAGATGTATTGGTCCCATATATGGAATGAAAAAGAAGATAATTTTGGATCCAAACTTGGGGAGGAGCTTTGATCAAGGAAGAGGAGGAAAGTAAGTGAAACTTCCCATGTGCAACAATTGTGGGGAGAAACATTTGGGGAACTATTTTCTTAGGAGTGGGAAATTTTACAAGTATAGAAAATATTTCCATATTTCTCAAAACTATCATAATGAGGTGAAGCCTCAACTTCTCAACACTAACGACAAAGGGAAGATGGTGCTAGTCCATCATGAATTTTAATGCTTTAAGTGTGGAAAATTTGGGTACTTTTTTAATTACTGTCCAAATCCAAAGTTAATGGAGGGGAATCACCATCAACCTTAGTATATGAAAATATAAACGTTTTATGCTTTTTCTATCATGAAAACTAAATTTGAAACTCCAAAATATGTGTTTTTGGGTACTCTCATTGTTTTCTCAAATCTAGCAAGTACTTTTTTTATATAGGTTCTACATATTCCTTCATTTCATCTATATTTGCAAAGAATATAGAATCAATCCCTAAGATACTATAATTATAACTATTATTCAAGACTTCTGGAGGGATTATCCAAGAATCAACAGTGTATATAAACTCTAGTATTTACATTAGTGATAATAATCTCATCGAAAATCTAGTAGTCATTCTCAGGCTATAATTCAGAATTATATTGGGGATGTACTAGCTCTCAAAGTGAAATTCTATGATCAACTTTAAAAGTAAGAAAATCTTAGTAGTCTTGAATGGAAAACCTATATTTGTTTTCAAGGGAGATATATCTTTACCTGGGCTTTGGCTAGAATCACCTCTCATAGCCTTCTTTATGAAAATGATCGGTGAAAATAAATAAGGAAATGAAAGTATACGAATAGAGAATTCTCCTTTAATTTAAGAATACATTGATATATTTCCTAAAGAGTTACCTGGACCTCCCCCCGAAAGAGGGGTAGAGTTCTCCATTGATCTCATGCCTAGTTCCTAGATGATTTCAAAGACCACGTATAGAATGAAAAATGTGAAGCTAGAGGAATTAAAGATACAAATCCAAGATCTTTTGGAGAAGGGGTTTATCTAAAAAAGTGTGTATCCTTGGGGAACACCTATTATTTTTATAATGGATGTTTTAATGCAGATATTTATTGATTATAGATAAATTAATAGGATCACAGTGAAGAACAAGTACCCTCTTCCAAGAATTGATGATTTATTTGACCAGCTTTATGGGGCTCAATTCTTATCTAAGATTGATCTTCAATAATCAATTGAGGGTGAAGAAAGAAGATATTCCAAATACCTTATTCCAATTAAGATATGGGCATTATGAGTTTGTTTCTATTCCCTTATTCTTGACTAATTCTCCTGCTATTTTTATGGATTTGATTAATAGAGTATTTATGGACTACCTTGATAACATTGTGGTAGTTCTTATTGATGATATTAGGATATATTCTAAAAGTTTAGAGGGGAATGAGGGTCATATAAGGGTTATATTGAAAACTCTGATAAATAAGAGGATGTTTTTGAAAGTTCATCAAATGTAAAATTTGGTTACAATAAGTTGCTTTCTTGGAGAACATTGTAACCGATGAAGAAATCTCAGTGGATCCTACCAAGAAAAAGGTTGTGTGGGAGTGGCCTCATCCTACAACAATAACTAAGATTAATATTTTC
This sequence comes from Viscum album, assembly GCA_963277665.1. Taxonomy (NCBI): domain Eukaryota; kingdom Viridiplantae; phylum Streptophyta; class Magnoliopsida; order Santalales; family Viscaceae; genus Viscum; species Viscum album. Next base: position 284,699,230 of record OY728165.1, read on the forward strand.
TTTAGATTAGTGGGATATTATAGGAGGTTTGTGAAAAACATTTCATGAATTTCTAATCCACTAACCAAGTTAAATAAAAAAGGGATCAATTTCATATGGATAAAGATGTGTGAATAAATTTTCCAAGAGCTAAAGAAGATATTGGTTACTGCACCCATATTAACTCTACACTCTATTGGGGACAAATTCATTATTTTTAGTGATTCATATTTGAAAGGTCTTGGGTTCATTATCATGAAAAATGATAAGGGTGTTTCTTATGTATCTCAACATTGGAATCCTCATGAGAAGAAATATCCTACGCATGACTTGGAGTTGGATTTGGTTGTTTTTACTCTAAAGATATGGTGGCACTATCTTTATGGGGAGAAATGTGATATATACATAGACCATAAATGTTTGAAGTATATTTTCATGAAAAATGAATTTAACATGAGACAAAGGAGATGGTTGAAACTTCTTAAAGACTATGATTGTTCAATTAATTATCACCCTGGTAGAGAAAACAAATTTGTTGATGCATTAAGTAGGAAAGAACCTGTTGTGCTGGAAATGATGAGGATTAAAGGTGATCCTTTGATCAAAGACCTAGAAAAACTAGACATAGGAATCGTAAGGGAAGGGACATCATCACCCCTATCCCAAATTATTTCTCAACCTTTATTATTAGATAAGATCAATAAATATCAATGAGATATCTCATTGTGGAAAAATTATATATATGATGTGAAGGATGGGAAGTTTTATTAGTTCAATATTGATCAAGATGATGTACTGAAATTTAGTACAAGACTACATGTTCTATCTATTATGAAAATAAAGAAGGATATGATGGATTAATCTCATAGATATACATACTCTATACATCCTGGAAGCATGAAAATGTATAGGGACCTTCCTGATCATTATTGGTGGGGTAACATGAAAAGGGAGATTGCCAATTACACTACAAGGTGCTTAGAGTGTCAACAAGTGTGGGAAAATCAAAAACTTCCTAAATGGGTATTACAACCACTACCCATAATATCATGGAAGTGGGATAATATCACTATGAACATTTTTCACTATTCTCCTAAAAACATCCAAAGGAAACAATTAGATATGGGTTATAGAGGACCATCTCACCAAGACTGCCCATTTTATCTCTATTCAAGAAGATTTCTCTCTTGACCTACTTTCCATTATATATGTGAAGGAAGTGGTAAGGCTTTATGGATTTCCACTTTCTATCATATATGATCATGATCCAAGGTTCACATCAAAATTTTGGATAATTATTCAACATTTTCTGAATACTTAATTGAATTTCAGTATGACCTATCACCCTCAAACTGATGGACAATCTAAAAGGAATATTCAAACTCTTGTTGACATATTGAGAACATGATCAATGTAATTTAAAAATGAATGGGATCAAAATCTCTTGTTAGTTGAGTTCTCATACAACAATAGATTTCATACGAGTATTCAAATGATATCTGATGAAGCTCCATATGGGACGATATCTAGAAATCATACTTTTTAGGATGAAGCTCGTGAGAGAAAGCTTCTTGGTTCTGATCTTGTGCAAGAGATTACAGAAAAAGTTTATTCCATCCAATAACACATAAATGCAACTTAGATTCGGTAGAAGAGCTATGTTGATAATCGTTGAAGGGACTTAGAGTTTGTTGGTGATAAATACATCATCCTAATTTCAACTTGGAAGAGAGTCATGTAGTTCGAGAAGGGAAACTTAACCCCATGTACATTGGACCCTATGAAATCCTTGATTTCATAGGATCAGCGGCCTATCATCTTGCACTTCCTCAAAATCTATATCAAGTTCATGATATATTCCTTATATCTCTTATAAGTAAGTGCAAACCTGTAACGACCCAAAGTTTATCAATGGAAATTCACGTATTATAATTATGTCATAAAATAACATGAAAACACAACATAATGAACTAATAAGTGATAAGTGACCTCTAAACATAAGTTTGTCACTTATGTGTTTGGAATTTTGAAAATCTGACATACACGGTTGTGTTCAAGATGATTTTTGGAGTCTAATAAAACAAAAATATTTTTTTGGTGAATAGTAACCTACCCTTATGAATAGTAACATAACCTTATGAATAGTGATATACCCTAATTAATAGTAACCTTACCTATGATAGTATAAAAATAATATTCAAGTGAAAGTATGATGTACCTATATTTTAGAATAAGTAAATGAATGTTTTTAAAACTGTTTTTTTAGTAATAAACCATGATTTTAATTAAATATTAAATTAATCATATTCAGAGAATTATTTTTGAAAAATAGACTTCATTTTTGGATTCTACACGTCGAAAAATGGTCAGGGTGAAATTTTGGGATTTTTCTGAAATACTTGAAATTTTGATGAATAGTAAAATATGTTAATTTACCGTATATATACATTATAAGATAAATAAAATATTCCTAGCATCATGGAAGATGTCACCACCCATGGTTCGAATTCACATGACCCATTAAATATTCTTGGTCATGGAATACTTACTATTCCTTGTCTTGTGAAGAAATAATAAATTAATGATTATAATATTATGAAATCACTCCTCTCCTCCACTATAAAAACCCCCTCTTCACTCCCTCTTCTCTCCACTCCACTTAAGCCTAGTGACTTGCCAATATTCTGCCCAAATCTCTCCCCACAATTCTCCCCCATGTCCAAAATCACCTAGACTCTTCAAAATACCAAGACCTCTCCCCTTAAGAGGTTCTCAAAGGAGGAAGTCTCAAGAGGTAAATTCCTCCTCCCAAATTCTTCTTTTCTTATAAGTTATTTTATTTTTTATTTATTTCCTCACCTCCCTTCACCATAATAGTATGATAAATATAGTAACATACATGTACTGTAATGGATTCATGCTCGTGGTATATTTCATTATCTTCTCTCCTTTCCCCACCCTTTTATTTGAAAGAAATGAAAGCACCGTTTGAGATGTGCTAATTTAGCACATTCATGGACAACGGTTTATCAATTTATATTATTATCTTTAATTCTGGTCATAAAACCATTTGTGTTATGGTTGAACCAGATTATTATATATTTAATGTATCCTATTTTTGGTTTTTTAATCCTTTAGTAAAAATGGAATTTAGTTATAATGAAAAACACATTCTTAGTAATCAAATCCGCCGATTAACAAAAAACGGTTATCACTATGGTTATATATATAATAATTATAATTCCCTATAAGTAAAATAATTAAAATTAAAACCATTTAATCTCCTAGATATTAACTAAAAGAATATAAATTCAATTCTGGACAACCACTTTCATCTGGTATATAATCCAAACTTGAATATAAGTGAACCGATCTTTCAAAGCCAAGTAAACAAACGAGCCCGAACAATGAAATTGAAAGTTGTAACTAATAAAAAAGGATTTGAATGAACTAAAAAGGGTTATAATAAATAAATTGAATATATAAGAGGTTCTGGACTTATTAATTAATAATCCTAATTTGTTTATTCAGGTCATTAATAACAAGTGGAGAACACCAACGGATTTAAGGTAAGGGATCCTCCTCTTTTTACTCTTAATCAAGATTGTTCTCTATGATATGCCTTTTTGTGTAATACCAAGTGATGGGGTATGTTTATAAACCTTCCCCATACTTCCCTAATGTTTTATAAGTGATGATAAACCCCTTATCTCTCTCATCAAACCCTCTTAGTTACACCCGATACCATGCCAATAAACCATGATGGATTCTACCTGAACTTCCTTTATTCCTTCGGGTTTCTCTATCTTTATTTTTACCAAAATGTTGTTGTATTTTCTTTTATAACTTAAAAATTATGTTTATATGCTCTAAAATCATGTTCCAAGATCCATACCTCATTCTCATTCGGAGATATACATGCTTTTAAGTGAATCTATCTTCGATACTTCCCAATAAGCACACTCATTTTAAAGGAACTTCCCAAACTTTTACCCAATTTCAAGTGAACTCTATCTTCTATTTTAAGACACAATTATCTTTTTAAATTCTGTATTTTTATTATGATAACATTCTTGGTTAAATTATGGTTTTATATAAAAAAAATGTCTTCTATACTATTTTAAAAGCTCTATAGTATTTTCCTTAAAATCGCACAAAAATGTTTTAATGATAATGTTTCTAAAATACATTTCTCATATGTTGTAATTTATGTTTGACACCACTTAACATGTTATATTACTATTTTAACCTATTAAAGTCCATGTATTTTCTAATTATTTCCTTACATGGACACTTTCATGATACGCCCATTGGTTATGATTTATGTCATGATTGTGGTACCCAGTTATTTCCATGGGTACCCTTATGTTTGTGTATGGTTGATTATGTATGATTGTATATGTGGTAATAATATTTATGTGGCAATAATATTCATGAAAATGTTGATATGGGTTCGCCCAGATAGCACTCCAATGCATTGGGTAAATTTAAGTCTCATGAGATGCGATGTGAAACAGGATTCGCGGTTATCCTTGACCCGTAATAAAATGGGAAACGAGATTGGCGGTTAGAATTGACCCATACTAAAGATATGTTTTATGATTCTGCCACATTTATATGATTCCATATTTATATGATCCCATGATTATATTAAATTATTTTATAATTTTCATGCTTTGGATATCATTATGTCATGCCTCTTAACTCATGTGCTTGAGATGTATCCTTATTTTCATTCCCTTATTGTACTTTTTAGCTCATCCCTTTGTTCATGTGTTCCCCAGGGTAACCTATGCAGATGTAAGGGCTCAAAGGAAGTTATAAGATCTTTATGGATATTAAATAAATTTTTTTTTATCCCATGTTCTATGTTATATGTACCTAGTTTTCCAAGACACTAGACTTAACGATCCTTGGCTTGCACTATGATGATTAATAATGGTTAAAATCATGAAATGTTTTATGTAAAAGGATCGGGTCTCTATAGTTGGTATCATAGGATGGTCTAGTTATTTTTGGAGATTAGGAATTGAGAACCTTAGTGAAAACCTTAAGTATGAGACTAAGTATAAGAAAACAATCCTAAATTTTGGTGAGTATAGAGTAAGTGGTTTATCAAGAAAATACATCCCTGTCTGAATATGATCAGGTAGAGGCGGCTCTGGAACAGATGTATATAAGGGTAAAACCCGAAAACATCGCTTTGTACTAGAATCGAACAGGAACTGGTGCATGATAACGGGCCTTACTACACTCTTGGTTACGACACTCCTGGGGGATATGCTTCGTTAGATTCAAGAACTTATTACAATTGTTATTAAGGGAAAAAAAGAAGCCTATAAGAATATAAGTTAAGAAATAGATCAAGGATAACCTAGATATAAACCTAAGGAATCACAAGTCAGGATATACTCATTCTTTATAAGTTCATACTTTTATGTTCAAAGTTTCTTTTTATGCTAAATATCTAAGTATTCAAGACCTCTAATTATAGATTCATTTTCTTAGTTAATGGAAGGAAATATAAGAGCATGTTCCAACAACCAATGTGATAGGAAATGTGATGATTGCCCTAATGACATGCCTAATGTGACCGAATCAGGTGCTCAAAACTTCATGGCAGTACTTGCTCAGCTGGCTTGAGTTATGAATAGTAACTTGAATCAGGTGGAACTTCCCCCTCCTCTACGGAAAGAGAAAGTTGTCATAGAATCCTTCATGCAGAAAATGCCTCCCATGTTTAGCAGGTCTTCTGATCCCCTCCTCAAAGAACAATGGATTAACTTCATTGAAAATATTTTCACTATCCTCCAGTGCTCGGAAGAAGAGAAAGTTGTACTGGAAGTCTATCATTTTGATGGGGAATCTGATCAGTGGTGGACATTGATCAAGAATACAAAGTCCCAAGAGGAAATTTATTCCATAGATTGGGAGGAATTCAATAGGATGTTTTTCAACAAATATTTTCCTCAAACCCTCTGTCTCAAGATGGAAAGAGAGTTCCTCGGACTTAAGCAGAAGTAAGATGAGTCCATCGGGGCATATAAAGCAAACTTTAAAAGGCTTTCAAGGTACGCCTCTGGCTTTTTCATGAACACCAAAAGCAAGGTTGATCACTTCTTTAGCGGACTAAATCCGAGTCTATGAAAAGTTTTGGCGATTTGAGACTGCGACAGCTATGAGGAGATTGTTCTTTGTGCTTTCAAGGTTGAAATGGAGATTGGAGACTCTCAGTGGTCTCATGGGCCTAGTGACAAGAAGTGAAAAATGGAGAACAACATAGGTGGTTCATCAAAAAAATCCCATGATGGAAAGAAGCCTCAGTTTCCCCTTTGCAAAAATTGTGGGAAAAAGCATCTTGGTGACTCTCTCAAGGGAACCAATAATTGCTTCAAATGCAGAATGTTTGGTCATCTGGCCAGGAACTGCTGAAGGGATATGAAAAATCCCGCTAATGTTGAAGAATAAAGGAAGGTTTAGATCAACACTCAGCCTGCAGTGTAGTGTTATAACTACAGGGAGCTTGGGAATTATGTGAACAATTTCCCTAAGATGAGGGTTGTCAGAGGCAATTAGCAAAAACCTCCAAGGAAACAAGGAATGGATTATGCTATCACTACTGCGGAGGTGGGGCATGATAATGAAGTCATACAAGGTACACTTACTATTCACTCAAGAATGGAAAAAGTCATATTTGATTCTGGTTCTACACATTCCTTTATATCTTGAAAGTTTTCTAGAACTATAGAATCAAATCCCCGAAACCTTAAAGAAGAGATATCTATAAAAACACCAAGTGGTGCAATCATTTAAACCCAAGTGTTTGACTCTTCTCCTATTGGCGTATGTGGGAAGATTCTTTCAGAAAATCTCATAATACGTCCCTTGGTGGAATTCGACACTATAATGGGAATGGATTGGCTCTAGTTATATAGAGCACATATCAACTATAGGGAAAAGGAAATATCTTTTCATATTCCAAACCATCCCATGCTCCTCTACAAATGCAAGTAATATCATGAATCTCCTTTGAAAAATCCTTCAATGGTGTGGGTGTTAATTCCCTATGAAGAAGCATACCTCGCCCAAATGGTTGAGTTGAAGGAAAGTTCCAACCTTGAGGAAATGCACATTGTGAGGGAATATGGTAATGTATTTCCCGAAGAGTTACCTGGAATCCCCCTGGATCATGAGGTAGAGTTCTCAATTGAAATCATACCCATAGCTACTCCTATCTCAAATTTTCCATATATGATGGCTCCTATCGAACTAGAGAAGTTAAAGAAGCAGCTGTAAGAGCATCTAAAAAAAGGTTTCATATGCCCTAGTGCATCACCTTGGGGTGTACCAGTGCTCTTTGTGAAGAAGAAGGATGGAATAATGCGGTTGTGTATCGATTATCAGGAACTCAACCAGATCACCATAAAGAACAAGCTCCCAAGGATTGATGACTTGTTCGACCAGTTAAGAGGAGCTCAATACTTCTCAAAGGTGGATCGTCATTCTAGATATCATCAGGTAAAGATGAAGAAGGAAGATATTCATAAGACTTCCTTCCAAACAAGGTATGGGCACTGTGAGTTTTTGTTGATGCCCTCTGGACTTACTAATTCCCCTGCAATCTTCATGGATTTGATGAATAGAATCTTTAGACATTAACTCGGCCAATTTGTGGTAGTTTTTATCGATGATATTATCATCTACTCAAAGAGAAAGTAGTAACATAAATAACATCTAAGACTTGTGTTGGTGACATTGAGAAAGGAGAAGTTGTACACCGATTTTAGCAAGTGTGACTTTTGGATGAAGCAAGTCACGTTCTTGGGACATGTGATCACAAGTGAGGGAATTTCTATGGATCTTTCAAAAACAAAGCCGATTGAGGAATGGACCAGGCCCTCTAGTGTCATAGAAATCCATAGTTTTCTTAGATTAGCTGGGTACTATCGACATTTTGTGAGAAACTTCTCACGATTGTCAAGCCCGCTAACAAAGCTAACAAGGAAAGGGGTAAAGTATGTCTGGATGGAAGAATGTGAGGGAAGCTTCAAGGAGCTAAAGATAAGGCTGATCACTGCACCTGTACTCACACTACCGAAAAGTGGAGAAAGTTTTGTGATATACAGTGATGCTTCAAAGAAAGGCTTGGGTTTCCTACTCATGAAAAATGATAATGTAATAGCCTACGCCTCACGAAAATTGAAGATCCATGAGCAGAACTACCCGATGCATGATCTATAGCTGGAAGCCATGATTTTTGCCATGAAAATCTGGCGGCACTACCTTTATGGTGAGAAGTGTGACATATACACCGACCATAAGAGCCTAAAGTATATATTCACACAAAAGGATCTCAACATGCGTCAAAGGAGATGGTTAAAGATAATCAAGGATTTCGATTTCTATATTCACTATCATCCTGGAATGGCAAACAAGGTAGCTGATGCTCTAAGCAGAAAAGAACCCACTACTCTATCCATGTTACGGATTGAGAAATACCCTATCATCTTGGATATGTAAAGAATGGATTTGGAAATCATAAGGGTAGGGGATATATCCTACCTTTACCAAATGATTGCATAACCATCCATCCAGGATAGGATTAAAGAAGTACAAAGGGATGATGTAGAGATACAAAAGAGGGTGAATGTAGTAAAGGAAGGGAAGCTTACAGAGTTCTATATCGATGATGACGGTGTGATTCGATTTGGAATGCAGATTTTTGTGCCTTCATCACCTAGGATAAAGAAGGATCTATTGGATAATGCACATAGATCAATATTCTATATCCATCATGGGAGTACCAAGATGTATCAGGATCTCCGAGAAAACTTCTGGTGGGATGACATGAAGAAGGAGATTGCTGAATATATATCAAGGTGCTTGGTATGTCAGTAAGTTAAAGCTGAGCGAAAAAAGTCCAAAGGCATGATGCAGCCATTGCCTATACCCATGTGGAAATGGGAAAATTTTAATATGGAATTTGTCATGGGTCTCCCAAAGACATCAAAGGGAAATAATGCAATATGGGTTATGGTTGACCAACTCACCAAGACTTCCCATTTTATCACTATTCGGGAAGATCTCTCACTTGAACAACTTGTAAAGATATATGTAAAGGAAGTTGTGAGACTGCACGGTGTTCAACTCTCAATTTTCTTTTACTGTGATCCAAGGTTCACATCTAAATTCTGGAGGAGCCTTCAACATGCTTTGAGTACTGAATTAAATTTCAGCATGGAATATCACCCCCAAAATGATGGCCAGTCTGAAATAACTATTCAGATGCTTGAAGATATGCTAAGAGCCTGCTCTATAGAATTCAAAGGTGGATGGGATTAGCATCTCCCATTGGTTGAGTTATCATACAACAATAGCTTCCACTCGATTATTCAGATGGATCCATATGAAGCTCTATATGGAAAGTGATGTAGAACTCCAACCTATTGGGATGAAGTTGGATAAAGAAAGCTACTTGTACCTGATCTTGTTCAAGAGATAACAGAGAAGGTTCAAGTCATCCAGAAACACATCAAATTTACTCAAAGTCAGCAAAAGAGCTATGCTGACAACTATCGAAGGGACTTGGAGTTCGACGTTGGAGATAAAGTCTTCCTTTAAATATCTCCATGGAAGAGAGTTATGTGATTCAGGAAGAAAGGGAAGGTAATCCCAAGGTATATTGGCCCCGTTGAGATCCTTGACAGCATAAGAACCATGGCCTATCGTCTTGTACTTCCACAAAATATGGGTCAATTTCATGATGTGTTTCATGTATCACTACTGAGGAAGTACATACCAGACCCCTCACATGTACTAAACTCAGAGGTGGTGTAGATGGAAGATGATCTCTCCTATGAGGAGCAACTAGTAAAGATTCTAGATTGGAGAGATAAGTTTCTACGCAACAAGACAACTTATCTTGTCAAAGTGTTGTGGAGGAAACATAAGTTTGAGGAAGTAACTTTGGAACCAGAAGAGGCAATGAAGGAGAAACACCCTCACCTGTTTGTGTAAATTGAAATTTCGGGGGCGAAATTTCTTAAGGGGGGAAGAATGTAACGACCCAAAGTTTTTCAATGGAAATTCCCTTCTTATAATTATGTCATAAAATAACATGAAAATACAACATAATGAACTACTAAATGATAAGTGACCTCTAAACATAAGTTTTTCTCTTATGTGTTTGTAATTTTAAAAATCTGACATACATGGTTGTGTTCAAGATGATTTTTGGAGTCTAATAAAACAAAAATAATTTTTGTTGAATAGTAAACTACCCTTACAAATAGTGATATAACCTAATTAATATTAACCTTACCTATTATAGTATAAAAATAATATTCAAGTGAAATTATGATGTACCTATATTTTAGAATAAGTAAATGAATGTTTTTAAAACTCTTTTTTAGTAATAAACCATGATTTTAATTAAATATTAAATTAATCATATTTAGAGAATTATTTTTAAAAAATGGACTTCATTTTTGGATTCTACACATCAAAAAATGGTCAGGGTGAAATTTTGGGATTTTTCTGAAATACTTGAAATTTTGATGAGTAGTATAATACTATAATTTACCGTATATGTACATTATAAGCTAAATAAACTATTCCTAGCATCATGGATGATGTCACCACCCATGGTTGAAATTAAAATGAACCATTTACTATTATTGGTCATGAAATACTTACTATTCCTTTTCTTGCAAAGAAATAATAAATTAATGATTATAATATTATGAAATCCCTCCTCTCCTCCACTATAAAAACCCCCCTTCACTCCCTCTTCTCTCCACTCCACTTAAGCTTAGTGCCTTGAAAATATTCTGCCCAAATATCTCTCCAATCTCCTCCCCCACGTCAAAAATCTCCTAGACTCTTAAAAATACCAAGACTTGTCCCCTTAAGAGGTTCTCAAAGGAGGAAGTCTCAAGAGGTAAATTCCTCTTCCCAATTTCTTCTTTTCTTTTAAGTTCTTTTCTTTTTTATTTCTTTCCTCACCTCCATTCACCATAATAGTATGATAAATACAGTAACATACATTTACTGTAATGTATTCATTCTAGTGATATATTTCATTATCTTCTCTTCTTTCCCCACCCTTTTATTTGAAAGAAATGAAAGCACCGTTTGAGATATGCTAATTTAGCACATTCAAGGACAACGATTTATCAATTTCTATTATTATCTTTAATTCTGGTCATGAAAACATTTGTGTTATGGTTGAGCCAGATTATTATATATTTAATATATCCTTTTTTTTATGTAATCCTTTTGTACAAATGTAATTAAGTTATAATGCAAAACACGTTCTTTGTAATCAAATCCACCGATTAACAAAAAACGGTTATCACTATGGTTATATATATAATAATTCGACTTCACTCTAAGTAACCTAATTAAAATTAAAACCATTTAATCTCATGGATATGAAATAAAGAATATAACTTCAATTCTGGACAACCACTTTCATCTTTCATATAATCCAAACTTGAATATAAGTGAACTGATATTTTAAAACCAAGTAAACAAATGAGCTTGAACAATGAAATTGAACCTTGTAACTAATCAAAAAGGCTTTGAATGAACTAAAAAGGGTTATAATAAATAAATTGAATATAGAATAGGTTCTATTCTTATTAATTAATAAGACTAATATGTTTATTCAGGTTGTTAATAACAAGTGGAGAACACCAATGGATTTACGGTAAGGGATCCTCCCCTTTTTACTCTTAATCAAGATTGTTCTCTATGCTATACCTTTTTGTGTAATACCAAGTGATGGGGTATGTTTATAAACCTTCCCCATACTGAACTAATGTTTTATAAGTTATTATAAAACCCTTATCTCTCTCATAAAACCATCTTAGTTACACCCGATACCATGCCAATAAACCATGATGGATTCTACCCGAACTTCCTTTATTCCTTCGGGTTGCTCTATCTTTATTTTTACAAAAATGTTGTTGTATTTTATTTTAGAACTTAAAAATTATATTTATATGCTCCAAAATCATGTTTCAAGATCCATCTCTCATTCTCTTTCAAGGATATACATGCTTTTAAGTGAATCTCTCTTCGATACTTCCCAATAAGAACACTCATCTTAAAGGAACTTCCCGAACTTTTACCCATTTTCAAGTGCACTCTATCTTCTGTTTTAAGACACCATTATCTTTGTAAATTATGTATTTTTATTATGAAAACATTATTGGTTAAATTCTTGTTTTATATAAAATAATTTCTTCTCTACTATTTTAAAAGCTCTATAGTATTTTCCTTAAAACCACCCAAAAATGTTTTAATGTTAATGTTTCTAAAGTACATTTCTCATATGTTGTCATTTATGTTTGACACCACTTACCATGTTATATACCTATTTTACCCTATGAACGTCCATGAATTTTATAATTATTTCCTTAAATGGACACTTTCATGATACACCCATTGGTTATGATTTATGTCATGATTGTGGTACCCAATTCTTTTAATGGGTACCTTATGTTTGTGTATGGTTGATTATGTATGATTTTATATGTGGTAAGAATATTTATATGGAAAGAATATTCATGAAAATGCTGAGATGTGTGCGCCCAGATAATGATCCAATGCATTGGGTAAGGTTAAGTCTCATGAGATGCGATGTGAAACGGGATTGGCGGTTAGCCTTGACCCATACTAAAATGGGAAATGGGATTACTGATTAGCCTTGACCCATACTAGAGATATGTTTTATAATTCTTCCACATTTATATGATTCCATTTTTATATGATCCCATGCTTATATTAAATGATTTTATAATTTTCATGCTTTGAATATCATTATGTCATGCCTCTTAACTTATGTGCTTGATATGTATCCTTATGTTCATTCCCTTACTGGGCTTTTTAGCTCATCTCTTTGTTCATGTGTTCCCCAGGGTACCCTATGTAGATGTAAGGTCTCAAATGATGTTAGAAGCTCTTTATGGAGATTAAATAAAGAAGTTTTTTTGGACCATGTTTTATGTTATATGTACCTAGTCTTCCAAGATACTAGACTTAACGGTCCTTGGCTTGTACTAAGGTGATTAATTATGCTTAAAATCATGAAATGTTTTATGTAAAAGGCTCGGGTCACTATAATACCTAAATCTTCACATGTACTAAATCCTAAGGTGGTACAACTGGAACATGACCACTCTTATGAGGAGAAGCAGATGAAAATATGGGTCCATAGAGACAAGTTTCTATTCAATAAGACTTCCCACCTCGTTAATGTGTTATGGAGGAACCAAAAATATGAAGAAGCCACATGGGAACCAGTAGAAACAATTAGGAAGAAGTACCCACACCTTTTCTCAAATGAGGGAATGGGATGAAATTTTAGGGATGAAATTTATTAAGGGGGGAAGAATGTAACGACCCAAACTTTTTGAATTATAATTGTTTCCTAAACATATATGTTATATTATACTAAACGCAATTATATATCTTTAATAATTATGTGAGTATAAATTGAAATGTGACCATCAAGTTTTAACCATTATATAAATGTTGTCCAATATGACCATTGGAAACTCTTAATAATAATTTTAACATTATAATTAGTGTTATAAATAGAAATGATAATGGTTAATTAATGCATAAAGGAGAAAGGATGGCCTCGACCAGTAGAGTCATGTCATACAAAACCCATTTTTAAAAGCTTGGGAGGGAGGAAGCATCATTGGGTTTCTCTCTTGACAAATATCAAGCCAATATTGAACATGAGAAGCTTGAACAAAATTGCCTACTGGATAATTTCAAGTTAGCTGAACTTACCACTCGGGTGATGTTATTCAAGCTGCCCCAAGAATCTATTACCATCATAAACCTTACCCTTAGGTCATATGTGGGTGTTATAAGGGGTTATGTTTTTATTCCCTATTTACTTAAAGTGTAATGACATTTTATAAAAAAAAATTGTTTTATCGTCTCCGTTTTAAGAATAGTTTTTCTTAACAAAATTGAGTTAGAATTTGATAAATTGATTTTTTCAGACAGAAATTATAATTTTCAAAAAAAATATAAATATTATAATAAACTAATATATTATAAATAATAATTATTTTAATTAAATGGTACGGTTAAAACACTCCTATTTAAATATAAATGATAAAGTAATGTTTTTTCATTCAAGTGTGAGAAATTTTACTATGTAATTTCATTATGCATTTCCTATCTGATATTATTTTTAATAAATAAAGGTTTTTATATTTAAAAGTAAAAATTATCATATTTATATCATTATTATGATAAAATAAATATCATTTTTTAAATCAACACATTGAAATTAGGTTAGGGTGAATTTATGATAATTTTCTAAAATAATTTATTTTTTGTGAATAGACTAAATACAATTTGAGTTTTTCAGTATGTTTAATTAAATCATAATAATTTAATAAGTAATATAAAATTATATTAAACTATTTTGGATTAAAATATCATAATAATTTTCCCAAGTTTCCAATACCATTGTCAAATACCATGGTCAATCCCATGGTTTTTCATTTACCTCTACCAAGATGTCTAAGTAATTTAATAAACAAATCCACATTTTTTCTATAAATACCCACCCATTTATCCTTTTTATTTCACTTAAAATTAATCCACCATGAATATAGAATAGTTTTTTCTCACAAGTATTCCTCCCAAGGTGTCCTCAAGCCCCCAAGGTTCTGATCCTCAAGTTTTAGGAACACTCTTCAAGGTAAGGGAAATCTCAACTTCTCTTTTCCTTTCAAGTTTCCTTTTTTAGGTGGTATGTATTTAAAATTAACATAATATGTTCTTCTATCCATTTTATTCCATAAATTTACCTTATTAAGATTATTTTATTAATTTTATACCCCCTTTTTCCTCTATTTTTACCATTTTCTAAAACCATGTTTCATACCCATTACGCTGCCGATTTTTCTTCTCAAAATTTCTCTCTTCTTCTCAAGAAATTATCTTATTTTATTTTGTGAATGTCCAAAACTCTATATTTTCTAGATGTATTTACCAATATGTAAAAATTATCTATTTTATTCTGTGATTAACATACATTAAACATACATTTATTTTTTGTGGGTTAATAATGACTAAAGATCTTATCTTTAAGTACTTTTCTTTTTAAAGCCATTATTTTGATATGAAACTAATTTATTTTATTCTAAAATGTTTTATTATGATATATTTTCCTCTAATTAATTAATAAATATTAATTTTTTACCATTATAGTGCTCCATTGAATTGGGTAAAGAATTTAATCTCTAGATATGACTTTTTTTATGATACCTTGGTGAATAACCTTGGTTATTTCTATGACACCTCAGTGATAAACCTTGGTGATATACTTATTAAGGACTCAATTAAATGTAGTATCCACATTTACATGTTATGATTCATGTTCCTTTTACTATGATATGTCTCTTTTTTCTTTTCACATGCCTTTATGATATTCTTCAAGTTCTTATCGATAATTCTCATGATCACTTGTAAATTGTTTCCCTTACTTTCTGTTACTGGGCCTTATGCTAACCCTTTCCTTTGATGTATGTTCCCAGGTTATGAGATGAATTAATTTTAAATATAGTTAACCAAATAAGAATTAATTCATGTGGATTAGATGAATTTTTTATGTTTTCATGTATTATGTATCTTTTTTTCAAGAAACTAAACTTTAAAATATCCTATGTTTGTAAAATGTAATGTAAAGTAATGTAAAAAAAGGAAGGATGCCATATAACCTATATAAAGTATATTTTTAAAGAAATCCCTATATAGTGATAGGGTATTAACGTCCCTAATAACACTCTAATGATCACTCTTGGTCATTTTCATTATCTAAACATAACTGAAAAAAGCATCCCGCTCATATCACCACACATCATAACTTTGATGATAAAAAAAATCCACCAGCATGCACTGCATGGAAAGCTACTAATTATTGGATACTCATGGTCCCAAATATGATTCTGAAATAAATAGATACATTAGGTAATTTTTTTTGGAAAAAGTACATGGTGTATACTAGGGGGCACATGGTGTGTTCCCTCATCTAAACACCTGGGTATGTCCTTTCAAGGAAATGGATTGGTAATGCATGTGACACTAAATGGAGTGTTAATGGTTCACACAATGTGTATTCTCACCCTAAGTCTTGGGTGTGTACACTCATTATATGGCTCAGTTGTCCAGGTACATACACATAGTGTACCCCTCAGGTTACATGGAGAATCTAACCACATGGGGTTCTAAGTGTGTACCTTCAGCACACAGTTTAACTTACTAGGTAGGATGACATGGTGTGTAGTCCCTAACACGTGTTGTGTGACATTTAACTCAGCCAAAACCCTATTCACTGTAGAATCATTGACTACATGGTATGTGTTCCTCTGAAATACATGGTATGCAGTTGCATATTTCAAAAAAAGTGAATTATTCCTTCACACAGATTCCATATATATGATTCCCACATATTCATATGCCATTTGACTCACTTGATATTTCCAAATTGGAAGGATTCCATTTTTTATCGTCATTCCTAACCTTCAGTGGCTGAAAAATAGAAATCTGATTACTCAATCAGTAGTCATTGCACTATTACCACCATTTAGATTCTAAATCCATGAATCCATCACCTATAACCTGAAAAACACCTTGATTCAGCCATAGAACACTAATCCATTTATCATTAATTAATCCTCCATGAATCTAGGGGTTCAAATGCACTCAAAAATGTCCTAGAAATGTATAACCATGGCCCCGAGGGCTAACAAAGAAGAATGTGAAGAATGGAGGGGGAAAATCACATGAACACAGTGAAACCATTGTTGACCTATGATATCTCATCCAATAATTACATAGAGTATAATTAGGGTGGAAATAGGGGTGAAACAAAAAGGAATACATAACACATATCAAGAACTTTAATTCATACCAGGCTCATGAAAGGAACGACAATCACTGAAAAGTAAGCAGATAAATAAAATCATGTATAAAAATGTAAACCAAGGGAAGAAATAATAAAGAAATAACCATACTTGCCTCAATTATGGATCTATAATTGTTTAAGAACACATCTACTATAAATGAAGAATAATTTCCATTATGTTTTTCATCTGTATCATAGTCCACCATGATCTTTTCTTTGATCTGCATCCTCAGGTTTGTCAGCGCCAATGAAGAATGTTCTAACTCCTCTTAAATCCTACCAGTGTTATGAGGATAACACTATAAAAACATAATAATGATTTATTTATAGAGTATTATTAGGTTTAAATTTTTTAAACTAATTAATTAATTAAATTAATTAATTCAGTTAACATACCTGCCAACGACTGCCTCAACTGAACGTCTGATGTCGACTAACCTTAGGTCACACTGAGGATAAACCCCCTATTCTGGATTCAACCATGATTTTGAATTTATTATATGAGGTATCAATAAATGGAAAAACTATTACTAAAAAACTATGTGTGTGCATTCTTTAAAAAATATTAATATTATATATATATATATATATCAATTCTGGGGTACCGAGACACCCAAACATAGTGTCGGCTCCATCAAAAAATCCAGAGATAAACATGGAAATATTAAAAGTAATAAATCCACAAAACTAGAGTCATTACATTCTTTCCTCCTTCAAGTATTTTCATCTCTAAAAGCCTAATCTACACAAAAATTTGGGGGTAATAATCCCAAATCATACTCTCATGCTCTCAGGATCTCTCTTACACATTCCCGTGGTACCAAAGTAAATGAAGAAAAGATATGGTCCATCCATATAGGATCCTCTCCTACTAATCCTTGATCACCACCGAATACTCTGTAAATTTGGATTCATACTCTATATCCATCTTTCCCTATTCAATAATATGTGTGGGTTCATAAATGTACATCCTCAACTATGACACATGGAAGATGTCATGCACTCGATCCAATTATGGGGGTAAGTCCAATCATTAAGCAACCTCACCAACCCTCCATAGGATCTTGAATGGCCTGATGTACCTCAGGGAAATCTTGATTCCTAGTCCAAATCTCTACAATCCCTATCTTGGGGAGACTCTCAGCAAAACATGGTCTCCCCACTCAAACTCCAAGGGCATATGATATTGATATGCATAAGATTCTTATTGTCTCTAGGCTAACCTCATATGCTCATGGATTGCCTATACTTTATCCATCATCACTTACACCATATATGGCCCAAAAAGATATTCCTTACCAATATTAGTCTAAAATAATGGTGACCTTTAGGGTCTACCATATAGGTCCTCAAAATTTCTTTGATAATAATAGAGTGATAGATGTTATTATAAGAAAACTATGCCTATGGAAAGTGATCCTCTCAACTCTGACCGAAGACTAACACATAAACTCTTAGCATATCCTCCAATACCTATATAGTACACCCATTTTTTCCATCCATTTAGGGGTGAAACTCCATGATCATCCATGAATGGGTCCTAAAAACCTCCTACAGACCTCTCCATAACCGTGATGTGAACCAAGAATTATGGTTAGAGAGAATTATCATGGGGGCCCTATGAAGCCAAGCGATTTCCCACATGTATAAATGCCCTAAACTCTTGATTGAACTCTGGTCCTTGATGGTAAAGAAGTGTACTGACTTGGTAAGTCAGTCAATAATTACCCATATATAATCGTCACCTCTCACTATCCATGGAATCTCTAACACAAATTTTATGGATATTACATCCAATTTACACTCTAATATATCAAGTGGATTTATCAAAACCTGATGATCATCCTTTACCTTTTGACGTGTGAGGAATCCAGAGGCAAACTCATTGAAACTCCACCACATGCCAACAAACCAAGACAATTTTTGAATATCCTGTTGGGCGGAGAAAGAAAGGAGTGATGGCAAGAGGGGGGGTGAATTGCCTTTTAAAAAATGATTAACAAATTAAAATCAAAGTGAAGGTGCAGCGGAAAAAAGGCAAGACACAAGAATTGATAACGGAGTTCGGCCAAAAACCCGGCCTACGTCTCCGCTCCCAACTCAACCGTTGAGAGATTCTACCGCTTTCTTTTTAATGGTTTTAGCAAGAAACCCACTAGGCTTTGAGGTAGCACTAGAACCTATTACAGCTTGCTTTTGGTGGTTAAGCAAGAACCCACTTGCTTTTAATGGTTGAGCAAGAACCCACTAGCCTTCTTACAGGTGAAGGCTAGCTCACCTATGACACAATCCTTTCAAAAGGAAAGGATTGAAGAAACCTCTTCACACCTTAGTGGTGATGTGAAACCCAAAAGAAAGAGGGATGAGAAAAGGTGTTGGGGTTTGTAGGCACAAACCCAAATTTAAAGCTCAAAATAAATATACAATAAAAACCATATATGAGAAGAAGCCTTGGGCGCCTTTGAATGATTGGAGATGTTGAAGGCCGCTTCCAAGCTTCTTTGGTGGAGCTTCTTGGATGTGGAAGTTGTTGGAGCACTTGAGGTTCCTTTGAAGGAAGTCACCGGAGGTTGGCCAATTGATACAAAATATGTATGTTGGCTTCGTATATAATTCGGGTAAGTGTCCGGGGATTCCTTGGCCTTTATTTATAGGCATGGAACCCTTGGGGAGTCTTCGGAGCCGTTGTAAAGGGCCTCGGAGCCGTTGGAGGCCAAATGGGAGTTGACTGGTCAAAGCCAACGACTAGTTTGACTGGGCTACCGGATGGCCGGTGCAGGGCCACCGGCTGGCCGGTGCCTTGGATGTTGAGAAGGCCTTCTACCCAGGCAGCACCGGCTGACCGGTGACAGAGCCACCGGCTGGCCGGTGGTGAGGCAGTAGCCATCACTGTTGTATCAGGTTGCCACCGGCTGGCCGGTGACAGAGCCACCAGCTGACCGGTGGAACCTGGCAGTGGGCAATGCCTCTGCCAGGTCCACCGGCTGGCCGGTGCTATCACACTGGTTGGCCGGTGGACTGAAATTCAGTCCACTTCTTGTCCATTCTTGGGCCAACTTATTGGAAACCTTGTGCCTATCATTCAAAAACACTTCAAACAAAATTAGACAAATAATAAGGTGATTGTGATCATGAAAATCAAACAACGAGGGGAACGAGAGGTACAACAATCTCCCCCTATTTTGATGATCACAATCACCAAAACAATAAAAGTAAAATACATAAAAGAAAGACGTGCTTAAAGGATAAAGAAAGTAAATGCTAAGCATGATCAAAAGGATTCTCCCCCAATCAATCAAGAATTTCTCCCCCTTTGTGATTATCAAAATAGCACGGGGCATAAAACTTGATTGATGGAAGGGGTTTGAAAAACTAGATATGAGAATTGAAAAATCAATTGAGATTTTTGAAATTGAAATGAAAATTTGAATAACAGTTTGAATTGAAAGTTTTGAATCAAAAACCAATTGAAATTTGAAATTTGAAACCAAATGAAATTTTTGAAATTGAGAGTTTTGAATCAAAAAAGAATTTAAATTGAAAAATGAATCGAAAGAGATTTTTGAATTTAAGAAAATTTCTCCCCCTAAATAAAACAAAAGATCATCGGGGAAACGAAACTATTTTTGGCCCGGAGAGACTCGCCAAAAGGGATTTTTCAATCCAAATTTGTTTCATGGCGGGTATTCTCCTATAAAACTCGTCCGAATAAAAAATAGATTTGGGTTGACCGTACCGGGAATTTTTGCAATCACACTCATAAATGAGGTGCCCGGGTTTCTTACAATAATTACAAAATTTAAAACTAGAGCTCCCCCTTACAAAAACAGTTGGAGCATGGGAGGAGGAAGCTTGGTTGGTGTAGCCAAGTCCATGTGTGGTTCTAGAAACATGTTGATAACCAAGGAGTTTTGAAAGGTTTTGTTCTCCGTTGGTGAATTTAGCAAGAGATTCCCTTAGATCTTTGATTGTTGATTCCAAGGAATCAACATTGGGAATGTTTTGTAATTTGAGGGACAAATCCTCCTTCTCTTTGAGAAGTTGTTCCTTTTCGGAAGAGAGTTTTTTGAAATTCTTTTTCAAAGCAACGAATTTTGAAGAAATCTCATGAAAACCATTTTCTAATTGGTCTCGCACATGTTGAAGTTCTTCATATGATAAATGATTAAAAGAATTTGAAGATGAGGACGAGGATGAGGAATCGGAAGAAGTTACCTCGTGAAATGCCATTAGGCATTTTGTACCTTGGTCGCTCGAGGAGGAGGAGGAGGAGGATGAGGAGGTGTCACTCCATGTCGCCTTGAGGACCTTTTTCTTTCCTTTTTCCTTAGCCCGTTTCTTGTTGAGTGGGCAATCGGGCTTGTAATGGCCCTTTTCGCCGCACCCGTAGCATTTTACCTTGGGCTCCGATCTTTTGTCGGGTTCTTGCTTTCGATGCTTGCGGGATTTCTTCTTCTTGTGCTTCTTCATAAACTTGTGCATTTGGCGGGCGAGATTCTCCATTTCCGAGTCGCTGCTTGAAGATGAAGAAGATGAGGAAGATGAGGATGATGAGGAGGAGCTTACTTCTTTTTGTACCTTGAGGGCAATGTTCTTTGGTGTCTTGATTGGTGTGCCCTCCTTTTGAGATTGCCTCCTCATGGTGATCTCATATGTCATGAGGGATCCGATGAGCTCTTCGACCGGCATATTCTTGATGTCCTTTGCTTCTTGGATAGCCGTCACTTTTGGAGCTCATGATCTTGGTAGAATCCATAGGATCTTTTTTACCATAGTTTCTACAGAAATATCATCACCAAGGGACTTTCTCCCATTGCAAACATCAGTAAAACGCGTAAACATTTCAGTAATAGATTCAGATGGATGCATGGTAAAAGACTCAAAATCTTGACGATACATGTCCAATCGAGTATCCTTGACTTTGTTGGTCCCCTCATGGGTAACCTCCAAAAGTTTCCAGATTTCATGTGAGGAGGTGCATGTGGACACTCGATTGAATTCATTTCGGTCAAGGCCGCAATGTAGAGCGTTCATGGCTTTGCCATCAAGCTCGAAATTCTTAATATCGGCGGGGGTCCATTTGGATTCGTTGGGGGAAGACAAAGAATAACCTTGCATGACAATTTTGTAAATAGGATATCCTATGCTTCTTAAAAAAGTGGTCATGCGGGTTTTCCAATAATTATAGTCGGTTCCATCAAAAAATGGAGCACTACCCAAAGAATAGCCTTCGGGGGCGAAAGAGGTTGATGCCATCACAATGGATCTTGAATTTGAAACTGGTTAGGGTATTACTCAAATTTTGCCTTTGATACCAATTGTTGGGCGGAGAAAGAAAGGAGTGATGGCAAGAGGGGGGGTGAATTGCCTTTTAAAAAATGATTAACAAATTAAAATCAAAGTGAAGGTGCAGCGGAAAAAAGGCAAGACACAAGAATTGATAACGGAGTTCGACCAAAAACCCGGCCTACGTCTCCGCTCCCAACTCAACCGTTGAGAGATTCTACCGCTTGCTTTTCAATGGTTTTAGCAAGAAACCCACTAGGCTTTGAGGTAGCACTAGAACCTATTACAGCTTGCTTTTGGTGGTTAAGCAAGAACCCACTTGCTTTTAATGGTTGAGCAAGAACCCACTAGCCTTCTTACAGGTGAAGGCTAGCTCACCTATGACACAAGCCTTTTAAAAGGAAAGGCTTGAAGAAACCTCTTCACACCTTAGTGGTGATGTGAAACCCAAAAGAAAGAGGGATGAGAAAAGGTGTTGGGGTTTGTAGGCACAAACCCAAATTTAAAGCTCAAAATAAATATACAATAAAAACCGTATATGAGAAGAAGCCTTGGACGCCTTTGAATGATTGGAGATGTTGAAGGCCGCTTCGAAGCTTCTTTGGTGGAGCTCCTTGGATGTGGAAGTTGTTGGAGCACTTGAGGTTCCTTTGAAGGAAGTCGCCGGAGGTTGGCCAATTGATACAAAATATGTATGTTGGCTTCGTATATAATTCGGGTAAGTGTCTGGGGCTTCCTTGTCCTTTATTTATAGGCATGGAACCCTTGGGGAGTCTTCGGAGCCGTTGTAAAGGGCCTCGGAGCCGTTGGAGGACAAATGGGAGTTGACTGGTCAAAGCCAACGGCTAGTTTGACTGGGCTACCGGCTGGCCGGTGTAGGGCCACCGGCTGGCCGGTGCCTTGGATGTTGAGAAGGCCTTCTGCCCAGGCAGCACCGGCTGACCGGTGACAGAGCCACCGGCTGGCCGGTGGTGAGGCAGTAGCCATCACTGTTGTATCAGGTTGCCACTGGCTGGCCGGTGACAGAGCCACCAGCTGACCGGTGGAACCTGGCAGTGGGCAATGCCTCTGCCAGGTCCACCGGCTGGCCGGTGCTATCACACCGGTTGGCCGGTGGACTGAAATTCAGTCCACTTCTTGTCCATTCTTGGGCCAACTTCTTGGCAACCTTGTGCCTATCATTCAAAAACACTTCAAACAAAATTAGACAAATAATAAGGTGATTGTGATCATGAAAATCAAACAACGAGGGGAACGAGAGGTACAACATATCCTTGTACATATTTTTCACACCTGTATGTAAATCCAAATGGGAAGTGTGAAACTCTCTCACCACCTCCTCTTGCAATGTGATTGAAACCATTGTCCATCCCTATAAAAGGATGATGTTCTCCCCTACTTCATAAAATCTATCCAGTGTATCTCCTAAGGATATATAATCATGTATAACCTCATATTAAATGTATTACAACTGAGTATGTATCACATGTTGATGAAGAAGTGAATTCACCATTATATAATGAATAAAAACCACACCCCTCTCCTCCACTAGGGTTAACTGCAAAAAATACAACTACTCAGATGCCTCCTCTACCATGAAAGAATGGGACTTCCTGGTAAGGTCATCTACCACCACATTTCCCTTCCCAGAAGTATAGACTATATCAAATTTATATTCCTATAAGAACTCCAACCAGAACCTCTATCTCAGGTTAATGTCTCTCTGAGTGAAAATGTATCTAAGTCCCTTTGGCAGTCAAAGAGAACAATGAAAAACTCAACCATATTATAACATCTCCACAACTTCAAGGATAATATTGTCATTTCCAAATCCAATTCATGGGTTATGTAAAACTACTTATGGGGTCACATCTTCCTCCACCCATAAACATTCTATGAGAACCTCTGCATCAGCACGCATATGAGTCCAACTCTATACTTGAATCCCTTATTTGGTTGTATCCTACCAACTGAAGAAATTACACACCTATTATATGATCTTAGTTGAATCATAATCCATTACTACATTAAAAAAATTGTGGATAAAAATCTAAATAATGATCTGAGATAAAATTCCCTAGAAAGTTAACCTTGTTGATCCAAAACTGACACTTCGAGAGCTCATCATAAAGTTGGTTCTCACATAGTAAATCTAGGTCTATCCTCAAATTATCTACATGTTCCTCCTATAATGAAGATTAAATGATGTTGTTATCGATGAATACAATAAAGAATTGGACCAAATATGGCTTGAAGATCTAGTTTATAAGATCCATAAACACAATTGGGGAATTCATCACCCCAAAAGGAATCATCAGGAAATCATAGTGTTCATAGTGAAATCAGAATTTCATCATTGAAATATCATCATCATGAACCCTCAATTAGTGATAGTTAGACCTAAGATCGATCTTTAAAAACCAACTCTCGACTCTCAACTAGTCAAAGAGATCATAAATCCTCAGAATTTGGTAATTATTCTTTATCATTACCAGATTCATGCGTTGATAATCAATGAAAATCCCAATATCATGTCTGCATTTTTCACAAATAGAACTATAGCTACCTGGGGGGGGCATGTTGGTTATGATAAACCCCTTCTCACAAGGGTCCTTCAACTGAACCCTTATCTCCAAGAGCTTAGTAGGGTGAATTTGATATGCCACAAAAGATATTAGTGTGATCCCAGGGTGCAAGTAGAAATTGAATTCAAACTCCCTCACACTTGAACACACTGTAAAACATCACTGGGTCTAACTACCACTATGAAAACAACCCATAAGAAGCTCTCTTCTTCAAGAGTCAATTCACACAACAAAAATCAATGTGTGATCATTCACGCTTCCTCAGTATGAGTCTTTAGCTGCAAAGTTTTACCTAAAAGATCCACTGAATCCATAGGTTTTAAATAAGGGATACAGAAAGGAAAGAGTAATTTACACATTTTCCAAGCTAAAAAAGAGGGTTCATGGGACATACCATAGATCACACTAATGCCTTCAAGTCACAATACTACAAAACATGGCTTTAACAATGCTATCCTTTATCAATTATAGAAGAAAGCAATGATAAATGTACCCTTTATCATTGCTAAAATAAGCGCTGGTAAAGGTTACATTTTATCAGTGCTTTTTTTTCTAGTGCTGATAAAAGGAACCCTTTATTAGCACAATTTCTAGCACTGATAAAAGGAAACTTTTATCGATACATTTTTTTAGCATTGATAAATAGTGTCCTTTATCAGTGCTTTATGTTTATCATTGATAAAGTACGCCCTTTATCAGTGCTTTATTTTAGCTCCAATAAAGGAATCCTTTATTAGTGCCTTTTTAGCGATGATAAAAGTACTAATAAAATGAAATAATGAAATAAATAAAAAATAAGAATTATTTTATTATAATAATATTAAAAAAATATTAAGTAAATAATTATAGATAAAAATGAATAAATTTATTGTACTATATATAAATTATAAATAGTATATATTAAATATATAGATATATGTAAAATAAATATTAAACAAATAAAAATTAAAAATAAGTAAATTGAGAAAAATATTAAACATTATATTAATTAAATAATTATTGATAATGTTAATAAATAGTATATATTAAGTATATATATATATATATGAATGTATGTAAATATGATTTATATAACACATAATATTATTTGTTATTTACATTTAATAGTAATATATTTAGTGAATAATTGTTTATAATTAAAAATTAATATGAATTAAAAATACTAACTAATTGCATTGAGTAATGGTCATAATTGAATGTCATTTGATTTTTCAATTTAACATAGATAAAACTTATTATATTTGTTTCACATATATGTAATTAATCAATTTGTATATATATACACAGACACACAAATATTTTTATGCGAATTTAATCAATTTATATTGTTTATTTATATATATTAATTTAATATGTTTTAATATTTTCAATATGTATCCATTTTTTAATGATTTATATTAATCAAACTTATCCAAATTTTTAATATTGTAATCATTTTTAATTAATCAATTTTACTCATTTTCAACATGCATGCACTTAAGATTAAATATTCATTAATAATGTTAAAAATACATTTATAAAAAAAATATTTATAAATAAATATATTTATAAAAGTATATTTACTATTTTAAAATATTTATAATTAAAAATAAATAAATACTATTTGTTCAAAAATTATTTAAATTATTATAAATAAATTATTATAAAATTATAATAAATTTATTTAAATAATGAATATATTTACTATATTTATATATATAATTATATAAATATATATAATGATATGAATATCATTTTTTTGAAAAGTATTTATATAATTATAAATAAAAATTATATATTCAAAGAATTATGAAATTATTATTTTATAAAAAAATTTATTATAAGTATTATAATTATATATAATAATTATAATTTTAAAACAAAGTATTATAAGTATTTATCAACGCTCTTTTAGCACTGATAAAGATTCATTTTATCAGTGCTTATTAACTTAGCACTGATAAAAGGTATCTTTATCAGTGCTTTTTTGGATGTGCTGATAAAAGCGTCATGATCTATTTTAAGAACCATAACCATCGTGAACTAGTTCATGATATCTGAAGCTCTATATGGAAGAGACCTACTATCGACGCTCTTTATTGTCGAATTCAATCTTGAATCTAGGCTAGAATCAAGGCTCCAATTATTCTAAGGCTCGAATCCATGTCTTGAGCGATTCAATGGTTGAACGAAACCGAGTCTCAAATGAAATATAGGTTTTTCGATATCTTTAATTTCCCTCAGTTATCCACTGAACCTTCTCATCACACATATTTTTATCCCAACAAGTCCAGTTGAACTATCCTATAATAAAACAACCCAGAATTCATTGTTTTTTCTTTTGAATGAGGTCTGAGATTCTTGAAAAATCCTCTGTTGTTTAGATTTAAAAAAAGTAGAAAATATTTACACTTGTAATCGATATTTGTATCTGGTTTTATATCTATATCATTTTATTATTTGTTTCTATTTTTTAAACATCAATGAAAAATAAAAATGCATATAAGTGGACCCAACAACAGCTTTCTCGGAACGATGTTCACTGAATGAATGAATAAAATATTATCCATTTTTTTATCAGGGGCTATAAATTGGAGTCTTGATCAATGGTTTAGTTTGGCCTCATTAATTCTTTTAAGTGTTTCATTTCCTTTTTTTCATCTTACTGGTATGATTTACACAAATATCAGTGAGATCAAGTGATTTTTTATAGTGATTTTTTCTACCTAGAAGAAGAAGAATAAATATTCATCAATCAAGTAATGAAGATTATCTATTTTATTTTTATGTTCATATTTTAATAGTAAGGAAATTTATTTTTATTCTAATTATTTATTTTAAATATGATATTTTTTTATAATTATAATATTTTAAAGAGATTAATTGTTTATTGATTTTAACATGATTTATTTTTCAGAAGGTAATTTATTTTCATATGTCAAATTTTTATTCTAACAGTTTTTTTTATAAAATTTAAATTTTATTCAAATTATAATAATTATCTTGGATTAGTTATTTATTAAAATTATGTTATTATAATTGATTATTTTTACATTATGTAAAGACTTATATTTTTCAACAAAAATTACAATATCATGTAGATATATGTATATTATATAGATATATGTATATGAAATTATTTTTAAGTTATTAAAATTTTTAAAACATGTTTTATATTCATTCAAGTATTTATATTTTTAAAATATAATATAAAACAATAAAAATTCTGGTTTGTTATTGTTAAGTGGATTTGATTTTATAAAAGTATATGTTTATATTTCAAACAAGAAAAGTTATTATTTTATGCCTCTACAATAAATAAAATTTATTATCATTTGATGTTTATTATTGATAGTAAGTTTTAAATAATTAAAACTATCATGTGATGTGTGAAGATTCCATATAAAATCATGAATGTAATTTTTAACATAATATATGGCCATCATCTTAACTCATAACATAACATACATGCACTAGTTTTATTATTCATGTAAATTTATGTGTTTTTAATGAATTATCCCTTTATTCCATCATCTTATTATGCATGAATTATTTTTATTATTCATGTTTTTGTGAGGTATAATAGGCTCACAATACCTATATTACATGACATCTACCTCTTCGAAATATATGAGTACCAACATTATTTTATCATTATCCTTTGATCATTCTCCTTTGATCATTCTCCTTTGATCATTCTCATTTGATCATTCTTCATTGACATATTTCTATTCATTCATTTCAGCCTTGCTTTTATTTCTTGCAGTTGATAATACCACTTTATTTTCATCATGAGGGATTGGACTTCAAGCTTAAAACTGGGATAATGAAAATAAGGAAATGGGTCAAGAATGCATACAACCATCAGGAAAAGGATAATTTCTACTACTTGTTTAATTAATTTTTCCATCATTTTATCTAATATTTGAAAGTTAATTTCCTTATCATTTTTATCTAATACTTATTTAGTTTTTTTTTCATAGATATTTCGGGAAGTTATATTTTTATTTCCACTATCTATAACAAGCCACAAAAGAGATTAAATGATTCTTTCTGCCAATGTTACCACGTTTTCCATTTTCATTGTATTTCTTTGTAAAACTTCCAATATTGCATATTGATTTGATTTTATTATCTAAAAAACCATTCTCATTATTGAAATACATGGGATTATATGAAGCTCATGTTCCCTTTGTGGTGACTTCTCATGATATAATGGGAACATGAATTTCCTCTGCTTTTCTGACTTTCAATAACAAGAAAGTTTTTTTGGATAAGAACATCAAGTCAATATGTAGTGTTTTTAGTTTGACATGGAAATACAATGTAAATGTGGTAAAATTGTAATTTATTATGTTTTTATCCTTTGGGATGTGTAGGAATCATCCACACCTCAATCTGACACATGGTGTGACCAGTATGACTTTAAGTGCTTCTTTTTATTTAAAATTGACATTAATTTTAGTAAAAAGGACAAGTGACATACTCAAAACCAAGAAAACATATTAATTTTTTTTTGATACTTTAGGGAAATGATCCATAAGTAATTTTAAATGTGTAGGAATCAACCTCACCTCAATTTGATGCATGGTGTGACTGTTATGTCTCAATGTGTCTATTATCAGTTTAAAATCGACAGTTTAGTTCAAAAAATTCCACTCACTAAAAATAGAGAAAATGCACTTGGATTTTCTTAATAATTTAGTACATTGAATAATAATTCATTTTTACGTGTATGAATCAATCTCACATCAAATCAATACATGATGTGATCAGTATGAGTCAAAGCGTGTGTTTCCAGTTTAAAATTAAATTTTAGTAAAAAAAATACAAGTGGCATACTCAAAACCGAGAAAGCACATTAATATTGTATTGATACATTATTAAAATTATCCATAAGTCATTTTAGATGTGTAGGAATCAGTCGCACCTCAATTTGATGCACGATGTGAACGTTATGACTCAATGTGTCTGTTATCGGTTTCAAATCGACTGTTTAGTTCAAAAAATTCCACTCACTGAGAATAGATCAAATGCACTCAAATTTTATTGATAATTTAGAAAATATATTTTTAATTCATTTTTTATGTGTAGTAGTTAGTCTCACATCAAATCGATACATGATGTGATTGGTATGATTCAAAGTGTATGTTCCTAGTTTAAAATGACATTTAAAAAAAACTCAAAATTAATAAAACACATTAAAATTGTTTTGATACTTTAGGAAAATGATACATATGTCATTTTAGAGGTTTAAAAATCATATGAATCTCAATCCGACACATGGTGTCACCGGTATGACTCCAAGTGTGTCTTTTTATTTAAAATTGACATAAATTTTAGTCAAAAGGACAATTGACCTACTCAAAATTGAGAATACACATTCATATTGTTTTTATACTTTATTAAAATGATCTATAAGTCATTTTTATGTGTAGTAATCAGCCTAACCTCAAACTGATACACAATGTGCCCGGTATGACTCAATGTGCTTGTTATCTATTTAAAATCGTCAGTTTAGTTCAAAAAATGTCACTCATTGAAAACCAAAAAAATATGCTCATTTTTTCTTGATAATTTAGGAAATGAATTAATGAGTAATTTTTGATGTGTAGGAATTGGTATCATTTAAAACTGATACACGATGTTATCAGTATGATTCAAAGTGAGTGTTTCCCGTTTAAAATGACATTTTAGTAAAAAAATATGAGGGGCATACTCAAAACTGAGAAAAATAATTTGTATTGTTTTGATACTTTATTAAAACTATCCATAATCTATTTAGGATGTGTAGTAATTATCCTCACCTCAATCTGATGCATGGTGTGACTGATATGACTCCAAGTGAGACTTTTTATTTAAAATTGACACCAATTTTAGTAAAAAGGACAACTGGACAAGTCAAAAGTGAGAAAAAACATTCATATTGTTTTGATAATTTATTAAAATGATCCATAAGTCATTTTTATGTGTAATAATAAGCCACATCTCAATCTGATACATGATGCATCTAGTATGACTCAATGTGTCTCTTATCAGTTTAAAATCAATATTTTAGTTCAAAAAGTGCCACTCACTGAAAACCAATAAAATGCACTTAGATAGAATTTATAATTTAGGGAATTGATTAATAAGTCATTTATGATGTGTATGAATTGGTATCATGTCAAACCGACATATGATGTGACTAGTATGAGTCAAAGTGCATGTTTCCAGTTTAAAATGACATTTTAGTAAAAAAGACAAGGAATGTACTCAAAACCAAGAAAACACATTTATAATGTTTTAATACTTTAGGAAAATGATCTATAATCCATTTTAGATTTGTAATAATCAACCTCACATAAATCCAACTCACGGTGTGATCGGTAATACTCTAAGTGTTTCTTTTCATTATATAAGTATCATTTTAGTTTAAAATACACATCACATCACCAAAGCTGAGAAAACACGCCTAGATTATTTTCTCATTATTATATTTGAAATTAATTAATTAATTTCATTATAATTTTTATCTTATACTTATTTATTTAATTTTCATAGAGATAATTCATGAAGATGAAAAATAAATGGTGTGACATGCAAGAATCAACCGCAACTCAATCTAATACATAGAGTTCCTTGTATGACTCAAAGTTTAGTTTAAAATTAACACATTCTATTAATTTAGTTATTAATATTATTACTAACATAATAAATATTTTCTTATATAGTTGATTTTTTTCTTGATAAGGGGTTAGGATCAAAAGACAAAGTAAGACAGGTGTTTTTGAATGTATGTAATAATTTGTAATTATGTAATTATACAAACCAATGCTTGAAATTTCTATAATATAGTGTTTTTTATTGTATTTGTATTGTACATTTTATTTTATTTAAAATCTATATCCATACTTTATTTTGATGATTTATTAGTGTTTTTGGTGTTGTGGTGTGCTGTTGCAGCACACTGCAATATACCCCTTTATCAGCACCTCTTTAAGCACTCATAAAGGACCCATTTATCAGCACTTTTTTAGCGTTGATAAAAGACAAGGGCTTTTAATATCACTCTAGTATTCAGTGCTTCTCTAGAACTGATAAAGGAAATTTTTAGCATTGTTAAAGTCCATTTACAGTAGTATCATAAGCCTCCACTACCTGGATCTATCCTTCAACTTAACCATCGGTTTCCCACAACCAAGGTTCGCATTAATACCTCAGTACCACCAGAATTGTAATGACCCAATGTTTTATCAATGGAATTACCTTATTAGAATTATTCCTTATAGTATAATCACATTAGGTAACACAATGACATATCATGATACTAAATCCTATGCAACCATTAAACATAATTTTTCCACTTTTGTGTCTTGAATTTCAAAAATATGACATACACGGTTGCGTTCAGGGTGACTTTTGGGGTCTGATGGAACAAAATTAATTTTTGGAGAATATTAACCTACCCTTATGAATATTAATATGACCCTTATGAATAGTAAATAGTCCAAAAGAATATTAACCTACCCTTGAATGTATAAATAAAATTTAGGCATCTTATAAGTGATAATATGACCATAGTAAAAGTATTAGTATTTTTGTAAGTCGTAAATAATTAACTACAATTAATTAATTAATTTAAAAGAAATTTTATTTTTATAAAATTTGTTCATAAATTAACAATTTTATGTCTTCTGGTTTTAAGATAATTTTATAATACCTTATGTAATTTTTGAAAGCATTATAAAATCAGCTATGTTTTTAAAATATATATTTTTCAAGTAAATTATGATTTTAATCAAAAATTAAATTAAGAATATTTAGAAAAATATTTTTGAAAAAATGGATTTCATTTTCTGAATCTACATGTTGAAAAATAGTTAGGGTAGATTTTTGGGATTTTTATGAAATGCTTGGATTTTTGATGAATAGTGAAATATGATAATTTACAAAATATGCTAAATACATTAATTATTGATTCATGGGTGATGTTATTCTGATGTAAGCACCATTAGTTCGAACTCACATGCAAATATTACTATTTTTTTCATTTATTAATTATTATTTCTTTTCTTATTGAAAAATAATAAACTAATGATTTAAATATTAAGAAAACCCTCCTTCTCTCCACTATAAAAACCACCCACACTCCCCTCTTCTCTTCTCTTCTATCAAGCCTTGTTCCTTGACTAAATTCTACCCAAATATCTACCCAATCTCTTCCCCCATATCCATTATCCCTTGTTCTACTCAAAAGACCAAATCCTCTCCCCTTAAGAGTCTCTCAAGGATGATTAATTCAAGAGGTAAATTCCCCATTTCAATTATTTTACTTTCCTTTTAAGTTCCATTGTTTTCTTTTCTATCCTTACCTATCATAATAAAAATTTTATGAAAACTCCAATACCTTATATGTACTATAATTTTTTTATTATAATGTAATAATTTATTATCATCTCTCTTTTAACCTTCTTTTATACTAGTAGTAAAAACACCATCTGATATGTGTTATTTTACCATATTTAACGAAGATGGGATTTCAATTTCCATTACCGTATTTAATTTTGGTCATGAAACCATTATTTTGTTTGAAATAGACTATAATATATTTATTATGTCTCATATATGGTTCTGTAATCTTTTTTACATATGGTTTTGATTTATAAAACAAAATGTGTTTGTTGTGATCAAAAACCGCCAATTAACCCAAAAGGTTATCACTAAAGTTTTATGTAATTATTAATCTTAACTCAAAGTAACAAAATTAAATTTAAAACCATGTAACCTTCTTATTTATAAATAATATAACTCCAATTCTATACAACCATATTTATTTTACATGATTATTCATTCATGTATATAAGTAAACTGATCATGAAACAAACAGACCCGAATAATGAAATTGAACCTCATAACTGATCAAAAAGGTTATGAATGAACTCAAAAAGGTTATAATAAATAAATTACATGTAAAAGAGGTTATGGAATTATTATTTAAAAATCCTAATTTTATTCTTCATGTAATTAATATCAAGTGGATAACACCATCATACTTAAGGTAAGGGATTATACTTGAACCTCCATTATTCCTTCGGGTTGTTCTTGCTCTCTTTTTACCCAAATAAAATCCTATATTATACTTATGTACATATTTTAATTGTTGTTTATATGTCCAAAATCATGTATCAATATCCATTAATTATTCTTTTTTGTGTATATACATTCTTTTAAGTGATTTCCTCTTTAATACTTCCTGGTAAGCAAACCCATTTTCAGGGACATCCCGAATTTTTTACCCAATTTCAAGTGCACTCTACCATATGTTTTAAGCCACTATTGTTTTTATAAAATCATTATTTGTACTATGAAAATATTATTTTTTAACTTCTGGTTTTATATAAAAGATTATTCCCTTTTTGATTTTAAATTCTCTTTAGTATTTTCCTTAAAATCGCACTAAAATGTTTTAATGCTAAAATTTCTTAAATACTCATTTTACATGTTATAACTTATGTTTGGAATCACTTACCATGATATATGACTATGTATGTTCTAATTCCTTTCCGTTATGTATACTTGTATGATACTCCCATTAAATTATGCTTTATGACATGATTATGATACCCATTTCTTTCCATGGGTTCCCTTATGTTTATATATGATTGATTATGCATGATTACTTATGTGGAAATCATATTCATGAACATTAAGGTGGGTTAACCTAGATATCACTCCAATTAATTGGGTAAATTTTAGTCTCATGAGATGTTATGTGGAACGGTCTTGGCAGTTAGCCTTGACTTGTGCTACCATGTGCAATAGTCTTGGAAGTTAGCCTTGACTTATGCTACCATGTGCAATGGTATTGGTGGTTAACCTTGACTTGTTCTCCTCTAAGTAAAACAAACCTTGAATCATACTAAATTTATGTTTTATGTTTCTAACAAATTACTATGATAACATGTTTATATTATCCCAAGTTATACATGTTATGGTTTCATATGTTCAATTATGTTATATGCTTTTTTATATCATTATATCATGCTTCCTAACTAATGTGATAAAGCTTTATATTATTCCCTTACTAGGATTTTAGATCACCCCTTTGTTCATGTTATCCCTAGGTTATCCTATGATGATGTATGAGAACAATGGAAGTTAGGAGCTCAATCTGAATATTAAATAAAGAAATGTTTTATGTTTTCGTTTTATGTTTTCAGTTTTATGTACATAGTCTTCAAAGACACTAGACTTCACAATAATTGGCTTGTATTCCAATGTATAATTATGCATAAAATCATTTAATGTTATGTGAAAAGGTCTAGGGTCACTATAGTTGGTATTATTGGATGCTCTAGTTATTTTTTGGAGATTAGGAATAGAGTACTTTAGTAATATCCTTAAGGATGAAACTAAGTATAAGAAAACATCTCTAGATTTTGGTAAGTATAGAGTAAGTGGTCTATCAACAAAAATATCCCTATCTAGATATAAATAGGAAGAGTTGGCTCTATCGTAGATGTATGTAGGGGTAACTCCCTAAAACACTGTTTTTATCTAGACTCGAATGGGAACTAGTGCACGACAACGGTCCTTAATGCACTCTTAGTTTGACACTCTTGGGGGATATGCTTTGGTAAATTAAAAATATTAGTACGAACCATTATTAAAGGAACTAAAAAATCCCATAAGAATATATGTTAGGAAACCTATCATGTATAACCTAGATTTAAAACTAGGAAATCCCAAGTTAGGATATACTTTTCCTTTAAGAGTTTATCCTTTTATGTTTAAAGTTTCATTTTTATACTTATTAGATAAGTATTCAAGACTCCATGATTGTACATTATTTTTCATAGTTAATGGAGGGAAATAGAATAACACGTTCCAATAATCAATGTGATAGGGAATGTGAAGATTACCCTAATGATATGACAAATATGATGGTAATGGGTGATCAAAACTTCATGAAAGTACTTTATCAGCTGGCTTAAGTTATGAATAATAAATTAAATCATGTGGAACTCTCTCATACTCTAAGGAAAGAGTAAGTTGTTGTTGAATATTTCATATTTCAAAGTCCTCCCATGTTTAGTGGATATTTTGATCCCCTCCTCATAGAATAGTGGATTAAATCCATTTAAAATATATTCTTTTTCCTCTAGTGCTCAAAAGAAGAGAAATTTGTACTATCACTTTATCATTTTGATGGGGAATCTGATTAGTGGTGGACACTGATCAAAAATATGAAGTCTAAGGAGGAAACTGAATCCATGGGTTGGGAGGAATTCAAGAGAATATTTTTCAATAAACATTTTCCCCGAACCCTCTATCTCAAGATGGAAAGGAAGTTCCTTGGACTCAAGAAGAAGGAAGATGAGTCCATTGGGTCATATGAATCACATTTTACAAGGATTTAAAGGTACGCCTCTATATTTGTCATGAAAACTGAAAGCAAGGTGGATCACTTATTAAGCAGACTAAATCTGAGTCTATGAAAAGAGTTGGTGATTCGAGACTTTGGAAGTTATGAAGAGATTATCTGTTGTTCCCTCAAGTTTGAAATAGATATTTGAGACTCGTAATGGTATCATGGTCCTAGTGAAAAGAAGTGTAAAATGGATTCTAATATGGGTGGTTCAAAAAATAAATCCCATAATGTAAAGAAGATCGAACATCCCATGTATCAAAATTATGGGAAGAAGCATCCTAGTAACTGTCTAAAGGGAACCCAGAATTTCTTAAAAATGTGGAAGAATGAGACATCTGGCTAAAAAATGCTGAAGGGATATGAAGAATCCTGCTAATGTGGAAGAATAAAGGAAGTTTCAGATACACGCTCAACTAGTGGTGTAGTGTTACAACTGCAAGGAACATGGGAATTATACGAAAAAATGCCCTAAGTCAAGGGTTGTTGGAGGCAATCAAAAACAACCTCCAAGGCAATAAGGAAGGGCTTATACTATCACTACTACTAAGGTGGATCCAGACAATTATGTGGTGAAAGGTATGCTAGTTATTATTTCAAGAATAGAGAATATACTATTTGATTCTGGTTCTACACATTCTTTCATATCTTTCAACTTTAGTAGAACTATTCAAACACCGCCCCAAAATTTGGAGGATAAGTTATATATGATAATATATAATGAGGAAATTATTGTGTCCAAGTTTTATAACTCCTCCCCGGTTAATGTATGTGGACTGAACCTTCCATAAAATCTCTTCATACTTCCTTTAGTGGGGTTTGATGTTATCTTGAGCATGGATTTGATATCTTTATACAAATCCAACATCAACTGCCGGGAAGGGGATATCACTCTTCACATCCCGAAGCATACTCCAATTCTTTAAAAGTGTAAGGAGGAAGATGAATCTCCTTTAGAATCATTGTATCATGTGTGGATATTACTGACTTATGAGAAAGCATTTCTATCTAAAATGATTGAGATGAAAGAGATGATACTTCTCAAATAAATGTCCATCGTGAGGGATTACACTGATGTATTCCCTGAAGAGTTTCCTAGACTTCCTCCTGATTTAGAGGTTGAGTTATCAATTGAACTTATTATTGGATCTCTTCCTATATTAAATACACCTTATATAATGGCCACTGTAGAGTTGGAAGAGCAGAAGAAGTAGTTACAAGAGAATATGGAGAAGGGTTGTATATGCCTGAGTGCTTCACTGTGGGGTACACCAGTCCTCTTAGTCAAGAAGAATGATGGATTAATACGCTTCTACATTGACTATTGTGAGATAAATAAACTCATGATAAAGAAAAATTATCCCCTATCATAGATACATGACTTATTTTATTAGCTTCATGGGGCCAATTATTTATCTAAGGTGGACCTTCAGTCAGGATATCACCAATTAAAGGTGAGGAAGGAAGATATTCCCAAGAATACATTTTGAATGAGGTATGGACCCTATGAATTCATAGTGATGCCCTTTAGACTCACTAATGCTATAGAAATTTTCATGGATTTAATGAATAGAGTCTTTAGATATTACCTTGTTAAAATTTGTGGTAGTCTTTATTGATGATATTATGATATACTCCAAGAGAAAGGAGAAACATGAGGAGCATTTGAATACTGGGCTAAAGACTTTGCAAAGGGAAAATAAGTATGTAAATTATAGTAAATATGAGTTTTGGATGGAGTAATTATCATTATTGGGGCATGTTATCACTAGAAAAAGAATATATGTATATCCTTCTAAGACAAAGGTAATTAAAGAGTGGCCTAGGAAAACATATGTAATGGATATCCATAGCTTCCTTGGTCTAGTTGGGTATCACCGATGATCTGTGGAGAACTTTTCATGATTTTCAAACCCAATGACCAAGCTGACACAGAAGGGATGAAGTTTTTATAGACTCAAGAATGTGAGGAAATATTTAAAGATCTCAAAAGGAGGCTTATCATTGTGCCATTACTCACACTTCCAACAAGTGGAGAACTATTTTTGGTGTACAATGATGCTTCAAAGAAAGTATTAGGTTTTGTGCTAATGAAAAATGATAAATTTATAGCCTATTCCTCAAGGTATCTGAAAATACATGAGAAAAACTATCCTACGCATGATCTAGAGTTGGCGACTGTGATATTTGTGTTGAAAATATAGCAGAATTATCTCTATGGGGAGAAGTGTGAGATATATACCGGTTACAAGAGTCTCAAATATATATTCACACAAAAATATTTTAATATGCGCTAGTGAAGATGGTTAGAGCTCACCAAGGATTATTACTTCTCAATCCACTACCATCCCAGTAAGGTAAATAAAGTGGTGGATACTCTAAGTAGAAATGATCATGCATTTTTATCAATGATGAGAATTGAAAAGGATCCAATCTTCTTATATTTTTAGAATATGGACATGGGAATCATTAAGGGAGTAATATCA
The DNA here is from genome assembly GCA_963277665.1 of Viscum album. Lineage (NCBI taxonomy): Eukaryota > Viridiplantae > Streptophyta > Magnoliopsida > Santalales > Viscaceae > Viscum > Viscum album. Next base: position 284,737,897 of record OY728165.1, read on the forward strand.
TCAATCCTTTATCAAATGATTTCTTAACCATCCCTAATGAAGAAAATAAATGATTCTCAAAGAAAAGATGTGGAAATTTTAAAAAGGGTGAAAGCCATTAGAAATGGGAAATCCTATGAATTCAAGATTTATGAGGAAGGAGTTGTAAGATTTAGTTCATTATTATATGTATTATTAGATCCATATATAAAGAAGGATATTTTGAATGACGCACATAGATTGTAAAGACCCGTAAATTTCAAGGAAATTTTTTTCTTAATTTTCTTTGGAATTTTACAAGAACGCAGTTTCTGACGGCGCCTGATTCTGAGGCCCGGTGTGCCCGGAATCATTTTCCGATGTTTGGCTCGGGTACGTTCAGTGAACGGACGAGCGGGGTTTTCTAACTTTTGAACTGGTGCCCGGAATCGAATTCTGAGGGCACCGATGAAATCGCAGCGCCGGTATTCGCTTAGAAACGCCTCTTTCGGAGTTGCGTTTGCTCGGGTGTGGTTTTTAATTTTCGGGCTTAAAGTTAAGAAATAAAATAATTTTGCGACAACTTTATTTTATTTCACATAAGCCACTTGGAAGACACTTGAAGCCACTTAAAGGCAGCTTGAACTGAGTTGAACTGGATAGGATGCTATCCAGAAATATCCTACCCCCCTTGGTAGGATATTTGTGATGTGGGGCCCGCACGAGCCCCGCCGTTTCTTTCCGCTAAGAAACGCACCCGTGAAAACCCGTCTTAATGAAAGTCAACCGACGCATTTTCTAAATTCTTAACAGACCATTTAATTGGGCGGTTTATTTCGTGAATTAAATGGGCTATTTCTTTCGTGAATTAAATGGGTCGTTTCTTTTGTTGAATTAATTCAACGAATTGATGGATCGTTTCTTAACCAGTTTTTCAAATTCGTTGGCGTAATAATAAAATAAGGCCAACGCTTAACCTCTGGTTATTTGCGCTTGAGAAGATTTGAGAGAACCATCGTAACTTCTTCTCCCTCGCGAAGAACACGAAGAACGCGAAGAACGCCGAACCCGGAAATCGACGACGCCTTAGCCCGAGACGTTCTTCTGATCTACGATCTTCGATCTCCGATCACCGACCATTTGAGGTGAGTGATTTCGGACTTCCGCTCAAGGTTCTTTTCTTTGGGTTTAAACACAGATTTAAATACTAATAATTTAAATCTGTTGTTCTTGGTTCGTTGAGTTCGCCGACTCAACGCCGGTTTCCGCGATGATGTGACGCCTCCCCGCGACGACGCGACAATCCCTCTCTTCCGCGACGATCTCTTCCGCGAAGAACGCCCGCGCACGACGATCGACGAGGTAGGGATTTATTTTGGAAAATTACCCCTTTTTAATTTTCCGGTGAACGTTCTTTGAAAATTAAAAAGTCGGTTTCAAATGAACAATTTTATTTTTAATTAAAATTGTCGGTTCATGTGTTGAACAATTTTTCTCCCGGTTGTTTATCTCTAACGCGGAGGGTGCGGGCCAAACGAACACGGCCCGACGACCCTCCGTCGTTCTTCGTTTTGTGCGGATTTGACGGTCGACGACAGAACGTGCCGCAGCGGACGTTTGACGATCCCGCAGTAAAGAACGGATCTTGGGAGGAGCAACGGCGCAGACGGGAAGGAAAACGGGCCACCGGAGCGACGCCGGCGGCCCGCGGAAGTTGCCGGCGGCGCGGGTCACCGGCGCGGCGGCGCCGGCGGCCGGAGGCGGCGGCGCCCCGGCGTGCCGCCGGACGAGACCGCCACGGCTGAAGCCGCGGCGGCGGCGGCCAACGGACCCGCGGCGCGCGGGTCCGGTTCGTCCAGGTGGGACGCGGCTCAGCCGCGTCCGCGGTTCGCCAGCGCGGCCCGCACGTGGGCCGCGGTTCTTCCTCAAGCCGCGGGTCAGCGCCCGCGGCTTCCACCCGCGCCGCTCGGCCAAGCCGAGCCGGCCGAGCCGGTCGAGCCAGACCGGCCCTGGCCGGGCCGGGCCGGGACAGCCGGGTCGGACCCGGGTCGGGTCGACCCGGTTCGGGTCGACCCGGGGGGGGTCGGGCCGGGTGGGCCCGGGCCCGTACCCCCCATCTTCGGACGTTTTCGTTCAAACGCCCGTATCTTGAGTTTTGTGCCTCCAAACGACTCACCGTCAGCGGCAACGCGATCCTTGGATCGAGACGGTCGTTTTGGTATATCGCACTCAAGGTTTCAGAATACTTTGAGTTCGGTCGGGTTGGTTCGTACACGAGACCAACCGGGCCCTCGGAGCGGAAACGCTCATATATTGAGCTACGAACGTCCGATTGACGTGCCATCAGCTTTGTTGAATTCCTCTAAGTGAGACAGATCTTTTGGCATACTCCGCCTGAATTTTGGACACAGGTGGAGTGCGGTCGGGTTGGTTTTGCCTTAAAAACCAACCGGGCCCCTGGGACGAAAATGCCAATATCTCTCAGACCGGGCGTCCAATTGACGCGCCGTCTGCGAAGTTGAGTTCTTGTTGACGATACGGAACTTTTGGATACATCAACTTCGGACTTCGTGTCAGTTGATGTATCAGCCTCTCGGCTCGTGGAGCGGACCCTCCCGAACGAGCTTGCTGTGTGCGGGAACCCTAGTGCTGGTTGCGACTGCTACTTCGACAGCGACGACCGTGCAGAGATCCTCAGTGGACTGCGGCGACGACTGTGCAGAGATCCTCCGTGGACTCCGACGATGACCGTACAGAGATCCTCAATGGACTGCGGCGACGACTGTGCAGAGATCCTCAGCGGACTGCAACGACTACTGCACTCAGCGATCCTACGTGGATCAGTGCTACCAGTCCTGTGTGGGCCCGATCCTGTGTGGGTCCGATCCTGCGTGGGTCAGCGCTCAGCGGTTCTGTGTGAGCCAGCGCCTACAGGTCCTGCGTGGGCCCGGTCCTGTGTGGGCCCGATCCTGTGTGGGTCATCTCTCAGCGGTTCTGTGTGAGCCAACTCCTACAGGTCCTGCGTGGGCCCGATCCTGTGTGGGTCACTGCAAGGTTAGTACCTATCGATCCTTCGTGGGTCCGACGACTTAGATGGTTCAATGATCATCTTTATCGTCATCCGAAGAAGTATACCTGTGTGAGCTGAATCTTGTGTTACTCTCCTTTGTGGATTGTGTTGAGCTATCCTGTGTGGATTTACTGTTTACTCTCCTTTGTAGATTGTGTTGTTCTATCCTGCGTGGGTATACGTTTTGCTTTCCTGTGTGGACTGGGTTGTGCTTGGGCTCGGACATTGGAGCTGAACGGGGAATTGAAGACTTAGGTATATGTATGGGCATATACCTAAGCCGTGTCAGATGTTACTTCGTGATTGCATCCCTTCTTCGTGATTTATCCTTTGTGGATTTCGGGAGACCTTCGGGGGTCTCGGGGTCCCTACTGAGTAGCTTATACTCACCCCTGCACGGGCTATGCCCGCACTTCGTGGTGTTGGTTGCAGACGACGGACAGCGCTGATCGTGGAGGAGGCGTGCGGAGTAGGACAGTACCCGGAGATGGACCACTGGGCGGGACGTACTCGGAGCGGTTAGGTGGACCCGAGGAGCAGTGGAGGCTATCTGTACCCGCCCTTCAGGTGGGACTTTCGGAGGACGGCTCGACGCTGCAGTTTTCCCTTTTCAGTTGTTGTTTTTCCTTTCAGTTGTACTTTACAGTTGTGCTTGTATTTCCGGCCCCTTTTACTTTTAGTACAGCTTGTACAGTTTTTACTTCGTGTTTACTTTTCCGCTTGCTTACTCTGTGGTGCTTGTTTTCTTTTCAAAGGAAAATGCCTTCCCTTTTTGTTGAGATTTACACCTTGGTGCTAGTCGCCAGCCCCTGGCCTATGGAAGGCGGGCTTGGGGTAGTCACGACACGGGCCCCGAGGACGGGTCATGACAAATTGGTATCAGAGGTGGTCGGTTCTATCGCAGACTCTGATCTTTCTTCTATGTGAAGCAAAAGTGTTTAGTGTATTGAGTGTGGATATCAGTCCAGGGAGTCCAGTGTTGGTGCGGCGGCCGACGTATCCATAAACCAGGACCCTGACGTCTGATTCCCGACTTAATGCACGAAAACATTGATTGCATGTGTGTTTCAAGTTTTCTCTGTGATTACTTGTGTCAGCTCACCAGGTATACTATTCTGACCGTGGCATACTTGTTTCCTTTTCAGTATGGCACGACGACAGCAGCCAGCTAGGGTTCCTAGAGTAGGGAGCGACGACAGCCCACCAAGCGACGAGGCCTCGGTACAGGGCCCGTTGACAGCAGAGGCACCGGCGGTACCTTTACCCGCCGAGCCCCCGATGCTACCAGCACTGGCAGCTGACGACGCACGACGCCTCGGAGCTTTGCACGAGTTCCAGCACCAGCGACCACCCAGGTTCCGTGGGGAGTCGGACCCCCAGGCAGTCGAGGACTGGCTGGAGGCGGTCGTCCGAGTTTTCAGGCTAGTGAGGACTCCAGCAGACCTCATGGTGATCCTCGCGGCGAGCCTACTGCACGCAGCAGCCGGACGCTGGTGGAGCCTGATGCTCCAGGTACACGATGAGGCCACCCTCATCTGGACGGACTTCGAGAGCCTCTTCCGCTCAGAGTTCATCCCGACCACCCTCCGAGTGGTGCGCATCCAGGAGCTTCTTCAGCTGCGGCAGGGCAGCTTGACGGTCGCTCAGTACGCGGCGAGGTTCACAGACCTTTCTCGGTACTCGAAAGACATGGTACGGGACCCCTTCTTCCGGGCCCGGACCTTTGAGCAGGGTTTGAGACACGAGATCAGGGCATCGCTGATCTCCCTCAGCATCCCGACCCAGGCAGGAGTACTGGAGCGAGCCCTCCTGATCGAGAGCTTCCTGGCTGAGTCCACAGCGAGACCCAACGCAGGGCGGCAGATAGAGGAGTCTTCGGAAGCTGGTAGCCGGCGGATGACTCAGGGTTCCAGGCGGACCAGACCTTCCGGCAGGTGACCTCGGGACACTGGCTCAGTAGTGCAGGGCACCCGGCCCAGAGCCAGCCTTCCGAGAGGCAGACAGTGCTACGAGTGCGGCGGGCAGGGCCACATGGCTCGTGACTGCCCAACCCGTCGTACTGAGGGCCAGCAGACGGTGGAGGGGCCACCCAGGCAGAGGTAGAGGGTCGACCGTGGCGGTCCGCAGGGAGGAGGCGGACGAGGCAGAGGAGCTGGCCGAGCAGCAGGTGGTGGGCGACGCTTTGAGGCTCTGCCACCACCACCACCAGGAGGCCCGCCTCGACCACAGGGAGCTGGAGGGCAGAGACAGGCTCAGCTCCAGGCAGCGGAGGCCTACGACCACGGCGCGCCAGAGATGATTCGAGGTACGATCTGTGTCTATTCCACCCTTGCTGCAGTTCTGATAGACACAGGAGCAAGTCACTCTTTCATAGCCACTGCCCTTGTTCGGAGCTCGGAGATTCCGACAGAGCCGTTGGCTCGATCCTTACGGCTAGAGACTCCTACGGGAGTAGACTCGACGATTACGCACTGGTGCCGGCAGTGTGAGCTTACTCTAGGAGGTGAGAGCTTCGGCTGGGATCTTCTTGTAGCAGCGTCGAGGCCTTACGACGTCATCTTGGGAATGGATTGGTTATCTACGGTCCATGCTCAGATTGACTGCTTTAGGCGTAAGGTGCGATGTGTGTGCACCGACGGGAGCAGGTTCACCTTCACCGGCGAGAAGGGAGCCTTAGCAGCACAGGATTGACTCACGCAGAGGAGAGGTCAGCCCATCACTCATCAGTTGGCTAGCCTCATCCTGGGAGCAGTTGACGTGCGGAGTCCCAGTTTTCCTGCAGTGGTGGATCAGTACGCGGACGTCTTTCCAGACGACGTTTCAGGACTACCTCCTCACAGAGAGGTAGACTTTTATGTTGACCTGTACCCCGGGACAGCCCCGATATCCACTCCATCATATCGGATGGCCCCCGCTGAGCTTCGAGAGCTGCGGGTACAGTTGGAGGACTTACAGGGCAAGGGGTTCATCCGACCCAGTGTTTCGCCCTGGGCTTCCCCGATTTTTTTCGCCAAGAAGGCGGACGGGAGCTTGCGACTGTGTGTCGATTATCGTCACCTGAATCAGGTGACAGTGAGGAACAAGTATCCCCTACCCAGGATTGATGACCTCATCGACCAGCTCAAGGGAGCACGGTGGTTCTCGAAGATAGACCTCAGGTCAGGCTATCATCAGCTCAGAGTTCGAGACGAGGATGTGCAGAAGACGGCCTTCAGGTGTCGGTATGGCCACTATGAGTTCTTGGTTATTCCTTTCGGCGTGACCAACGCTCCAGCAGTGTTCATGAGCCTCATGAACAGGATATTCCAGCCATACCTTGATCAATTTGTCGTGGTCTTCATCGACGACATTTTGGTGTACTCGACGACGGAGGAGGAGCACGCCTACCACCTACGTGTTGTGCTAGACACACTCCGAGAGCACCAGCTTTATGGCAAGCTCTCGAAGTGTCAGTTCTGGTTACGTGAGGTCCACTTCTTGGGGCACGTCATTTCTGAGGAGGGAGTTGCAGTGGATCCCGCGAAGATCGAGGTAGTGCTAGCTTGGGAGCCACCCAAGAGCGTGACAGAGGTGCGGAGTTTCTTGGGCCTAGCCGGATACTATCGGAGATTTGTGCCGGACTTCTCCAGAGTTGCGGCCCCACTCTCAGCGTTGACGAAGAAGGGGAAACCCTTCGTGTGGTCTGACAGATGTCAGCAGAGCTTCCAGGAGCTGAGGCAGAGGTTGACCAGCGCACCTATCTTGAGGTTGCCTGAGGAGGGAGTTGGATACGTAGTCTACTGCGATGCATCAGGGACCGGACTCGGGTGTGTCCTGATGCAGGAGTGGGCCGTGATTGCCTACGGATCACGTCATCTGAGGCCGCATGAGCAGAACTACGCTACCCATGACTTAGAGTTGGCAGCAGTGGTCTTTGCCCTGAAGACATGGCGACACTATCTGATGGGCGAGCGCTTCACAGTCTTTTCTGACCACCAGAGTCTCAGGTACATCTTCTCTCAGAAGGACCTGAACCTGAGACAGTGGCGATGGCTCGAGTTCCTCCAGGACTATGACTTTGAGATAGTCTATACTCCTGGTAAGGGGAACGTGGTGGCTGATGCCCTCAGCAGGAGGACGGGCATCCAGCTACTTGAGGAGGCGACAGAGCAGCTAGCCGCTTTGCAGATATCCTTCGTGGATAGAGACGGAGCAGCCTTCCTTCAGTCTCTCACAGTCTCTCCTCCACTTCTTCAGCGGGTCAGAGAGGCACAGCATGGGGACGTTGACTGTGAGACGCGGCGTGCACAGATATCCTCGGGACAGGCACCTGATGGTTTCTCCCTTGGAGCAGAGCACGATGTCCTTTTCAGAGGACGTACCTTGGTACCAGTCTCCTTACAAGAGGAGGTGCTGAGAGAGTTTCACACTTCTCCTTTGGCAGTACATCCTGGAGTGGCGAAGATGTACCAGGATCTCAGACGACAGCACTAGTGGCTGGGCATGAAGAAGGCTGTGGCAGAGTTCGTTTCACAGTGCCTCACCTGCCAGCAGGTGAAGGCAGAGCATCAGGTACCAGCAGGCTTGGTACAGCCCTTGGAGGTCCCGGAGTGGAAGTGGGACGGGATATCTATGGACTTTGTGACTGGACTTCCACGCACTTCCAGAGGTCACGATTCCATTTGGGTGATTGTTGACCGACTCACCAAGTCGGCACACTTCTTACCCATCCGAGAGCAGGGCACAGTGGAGAGCTTGGGGCGTCTCTACGTTCAGGAGATTGTACGACTTCACGGTGTGCCATCGACTATCGTCTCCGATCGGGACGCTCGTTTTACTTCCCAGCTTTGGAAGGGGTTGCAGGAGGCGTTCGGGACGCGACTACGTCTGAGCACCGCCTTTCACCCTCAGACGGATGGTCAGACGGAGAGGACCATTCAGACTCTCGAGGACATGCTCCACGCATGTTTCCTCGACTTTGGTCGCAGCTGGGAGGACCACCTACCCTTGGTGGAGTTCGCTTACAACAACAGCTACCACTCCACCATCGGGATGGCACCCTACGAGGTGTTGTACGGCAGGCCTTGCAGATCTCCTTTGTGCTGGACAGACCCTGGGGAGTCAGAACTTGTGGGACCAGAGATGGTCCGGGCCACGACAGAGAAGGTCCATGACATCCAGGAGCGGATGAGGACAGCACAGAGCCGGCAGAAGTCATATGCTGACAGGAGGCGGAGGCCACTAGAGTTCGAGGATGGCGACCACGTCTTCTTGCGGGTCTCACCTCGACGTGGTTTGAGGAGATTTGGCCGAGGCGGAAAGTTGTCTCCACGCTTCATCGGACCCTTCCAGGTCCTCAGCAGGGTTGGCGAGGTGGCTTATCGCCTGGCTCTGCCACCTCAGTTGCACCGGGTGCATGACGTCTTCCATGTATCCCAGCTGAGGAGATACGTGCACGACCCGACGCACATCATTGACTATGGGGAGATAGACGTGGATGATGGAGCGACTTTTGCGGAGGTCCCAGTGGAGATAGAGGATCGACAGGAGCGGGTCCTACGTGGGCGATCGATTCCTCTTCTGCGCATCAGATGGCAGCACGGGAACCTCCAGGAGAGCACTTGGGAGTGGGAGGCTCAGATGCGTGCTCAGTACCCACATTTGTTTCCCTAGTTTTTGATGTATCTTTACGGGGACGTAAAGTCCTGAGGTGGGAGTAATGTAAAGACCCGTAAATTTCAAGGAAATTTTTTTCTTAATTTTATTTGGAATTTTACAAGAACGCAGTTTCTGACGGCGCCTGATTCCGAGGCCCGGTGTGCCCGGAATCATTTTCCGAAGTTTGGCTCGGGTACGTTCAGTGAACGGACGAGCAGGGTTTTCTAACTTTTGAACTGGTGCCCGGAATCGAATTCTGAGGGCACCGATGAAATCGCAGCGCCGGTATTCGCTTAGAAACGCCTATTCCGGAGTTGCGTTTGCTCGGGTGTGGTTTTTAATTTTCGGGCTTAAAGTTAAGAAATAAAATAATTTTGCGACAACTTTATTTTATTTCACATAAGCCACTTGGAATCCACTTGAAGCCACTTAAAGGCGGCTTGAACTGAGTTGAACTGGATAGGATGCTATCCAGAAATATCCTACCCCCCTTGGTAGGATATTTGTGAGGTGGGGCCCACACGAGCCCCGCCGTTTCTTTCCGCTAAGAAACGCACCCGTGAAAACCCGTCTTAATGAAAGTCAACCGACGCGTTTTCTAAATTCTTAACAGACCATTTAATTGGGCGGTTTATTTCGTGAATTAAATGGGCTGTTTCTTTCGTGAATTAAATGGGTCGTTTCTTTCGTTGAATTAATTGAACGAATTGATGGATCGTTTCTTAACCAGTTTTTCAAATTCGTTGGCGTAATAATAAAATAAGGCCAACGCTTAACCTCTGGTTATATGCGCTTAAGAAGATTTGAGAGAACCATCGTAACTTCTTCTCCCTCACGAAGAACGCGAAGAACGTGAAGAACGCCGAACCTGGAAATCGACGACGCCTTCGCCCGAGACGTTCTTCCGATCTCCGATCTCCGATCTCCGATCACCGACCATTTGAGGTGAGTGATTTCGGACTTCCGCTCAAGGTTCTTTTCTTTGGGTTTGAACACAGATTTAAATACTAATAATTTAAATATGTTGTTCTTGGTTCGTTGAGTTCGCCGACTCAACGCCGGTTTCCGCGACGACGCGACGCCTCCCCGCGACGACGCGACGATCCCTCTCTTCCGCGACGATCTCTTCCGCGAAGAACGCCCGCGCACGACGATCGACGAGGTAGGGATTTATTTTGGAAAATTACCCCTTTTTAATTTTCCGGTGAAAGTTCTTTGAAAATTAAAAAGTCGGTTTCAAATGAACAATTTTATTTTTAATTAAAATTGTCGGTTCATGTGTTGAACAATTTTTCTCCCGGTTGTTTATCTCTAACGCGGTGGGTGCGGGCCAAACGAACACGGCCCGACGACCCTCCGCCGTTCTTCATTTTGTGCGGATTTGACGGTCGACGACGGAACGTGCCGCAGCGGACGTTTGACGATCCCGCAGTAAAGAACGGATCCCGGGAGGAGCAACGGCGCAGACAGGAAGGAAAACGGGCCACCGGAGCGACACCGGCGGCCCGCGGAAGTTGCCGGCGGCGCGGGTCACCGGCGCGGCGGCGCCGGCGGCCGGAGGCGGCGGCGCCCCGGCGCGCCGCCGGACGAGACCGCCGCGGCTGAAGCCGCGGCGGCGGCGGCCAACAGACCCGCGGCGCGCGGGTCCGGTTCGTCCAGGCGGGACGCGGCTCAGCCGCGTCCGCGGGCCGCGGTTCTTCCTCAAGCCGCGGGTCAGCGCCCGCGGCTTCCACCCGCGCCCCTCGGCCAAGCCGAGCCGGCCGAGCCGGTCGAGCCGGACCGGCCCTGGCCGGGCCGGGCTGGGCCAGCCGGGTCGGACCAGGGTCGGGTCGGGCCGGTTCGGGTCGACCCGGGTCGGGTCGGGCCGGTTCGGGTCGACCCGGTTCGGGCCGACCCAGGGGGGGTCGGGCCGGGTCGGCCCGGGCCCGTACCCCCCATCTTCGGACGTTTTCGTTCAAACGCCCGTATCTTGAGTTTCATGCCTCCAAACGACTCGCTGTTAGCGGCAACGCGATCCTTGGATCGAGACGGTCGTTTCAGTATATCGCACTCAAGGTTTCGGAATACTTTGTGTTCGGCCGGGTTGGTTCGTACACGAGACCAACCGGGCCCTCGGAGCGGAAACGCTCATATCTTGAGCTACGAACGTCCGATTGACGTGCCGTCAGCTTTGTTGAATTCCTCTAAGTGAGACAGATCTTTTGGAATACTCCTCCTGAGGTTTGGACGCAGGTGGAGTGCGGTCGGGTTGGTTTTGCCTTAAAAACCAACCGGGCCCCTGGGACGAAAATGCCAATATCTCTCAGACCGGGCGTCCGATTGACGCGCCGTCTGCGACGTTGAGTTCTTGTTGACGATACGGAACTTTTGGATACATCAACTCCGGACTTCGTGTCAGTTGATGTATCAGCCTCTCGGCTCGTGGAGCGGACCCTCCCGAACGAGCTTGCTGTGTGCGGGAACCCTAGTGCTGGCTGCGACTGCTACTTCGACAGCGACGACCATGCAGAGATCCTCAGTGGACTGCGGCGACGACTGTGCAGAGATCCTCCGTGGACTCCGACGACGACCGTGCAGAGATCCTCAGTGGACTACGGCGACGACTGTGCAGAGATCCTCAGCGGACTGCGACGACTACTGCACTCAGCGATCCTACGCGGATCAGTGCTACCGGTCCTGTGTGGGCCCGATCCTTTGTGGGTCCGATCCTGCGTGGGTCAGCACTCAGCGGTTCTGTGTGAGCCAGCACCTACAGGTCCTGCGTGGGCCCGATCCTATGTGGGCCCGATCCTATGTGGGTCATCTCTCAGCGGTTCTGTGTGAGCCAACTCCTACAGGTCCTGCGTGGGCCCGATCCTGTGTGGGTCACTGCAAGGTTAGTACCTATCGATCCTTCGTGGGTCCGACGACTTAGATGGTTCAATGATCATCTTTATCGTCATCCGAAGAAGTATACCTGTGTGAGCTGAATCTTGTGTTACTCTCCTTTGTGGATTGTGTTGAGCAATCCTGTGTGGATTTACTGTTTACTCTCCTTTGTGGATTGTGTTGTTCTATCCTGCGTGGGTATGCGTTTTGCTTTCTTGTGTGGACTGGGTTGTGCTTGGGCTCGGACATTGGAGTCGAACGGGGAATTGAAGACTTAGGTATATGTATGGGCATATACCTAAGCCGTGTCAGATGTTACTTCGTGATTGCATCCCTTCTTTGTGATTTATCCTTTGTGGATTTCGGGAGACCTTCGGGGGTCTCGGGGTCCCTACTGAGTAGCTTATACTCACCCCTGCACGGGCTATGCCCACACTTCGTGGTGTTGGTTGCAGATGAAGGACAGCGCTGATCGTGGAGGAGGCGTGCGGAGCAGGACAGTACCCGGAGATGGACCACTGGGCGGGACGTACTCGGAGCGGTTAGGTGGACCCGAGGAGCAGTGGAGGCTATCTGTACCCGCCCTTCAGGTGGGACTTCCGGAGGATGGCTCGATGCTGCAGTTTTCCCTTTTCAGTTGCTGTTTTTCCTTTCAGTTGTACTTTACAGTTGGGCTTGTATTTCCGGCCCCTTTTACTTTCAGCACAGCTTGTACAGTTTTTACTTAGTGTTTACTTTTCCGCTTGCTTACTCTGTGGTGCTTGTTTTCTTTTCAAAGGCAAATTCCTTCCCTTTTTGTTGGGATTTACGCCTTGGTGCTAGTCGCCAGCCCCTGGCCTATGGAAGGCGGGCTTGGGGTAGTCACGACACGGGCCCCGAGGACGGGTCGTGACATAGATCATCCTTCTCTATTCACCTAGGGAGTACAAATATGTATCAAGATCTTAGAGAGAACTTTTTGTGGGACAATATGAAGAAGTATATTGATGAGTATACATCAAAGTGCCTGGTATGTCAACAATTGAAGGCTGAAAGATAGAATCCTAAGGGGATGATGCAACCACTACCCATACGAACATGGAATTGGGAGAACATCACCATGGAAATTGTCACTGGACTTCAAAGGGAATCCAAATGAAACAATTCTATATAAGTCATTATATATCATCTTACAAAGATATATCACTTTATCACAATTCTATAGGACTTCTCATTAGATCAAATTTTATGGATATATATCAAATAGGTGGTAAGGCTTTATGGAGTACCACTATCTATTGTATCCAATAGAGATTTGAGATTTGCCTCGAGGTTTTGGAAAAGTCTCTAACATACTCTAAGCACTGAACTAAACTTTAGTACGACCTATCATCCTCAAAATGACGAACCAATTGGGTGAACTATTTATACACTAGAATACATGTTGAGAGTGTGTTCTATAGACTTCAAAGGAGGTTGGGATCAACATATTCCACTGTTCAAATTCTCCTACAACAATAGTTTCCACTCCAGCGTCCAAATGGAACCATACGAAGTTCTTTATGGGAAAATTTAAAAAACACTAGCATTTTGGGATGAAGTTGGTGAGCGTAAGCTTCTAGGACCTGAAATGGTAAAAGAAATGGTGGAGAAGGTGAAAACTATTCATCAGCACATCAAGGTAGCCCAAAGTCGAAAAAAGAGTTATGTAGACAATCATCAATGAGACCTTGAATTCAAAGTTAGAGACATGGTATTTCTCTACATATCTCCATAGAAGAGGGTCATGGGGTTTGGGAAGAAAGGAAAGCTAAGTCCCAAGTACATCGGCCCCTTCGAGATCCTTAATTGTGTTGGAGCTATGGCCTATCCACTGGCACTTCCACCTACTATGTCTCAAGTGCACGATGTCTTCCATGTATCCCTCTTAATAAATTACATACCAGATCCTTCATATGTATTGACTTCAGAGGTGGTATAGTTGGAAAATGATATTTCTTATGAGGAGTATCCAGTGAAGTTCTTGGATAGTAGAGATAAAGTTCTATGAAATAATAGTACTCACCTGGTTAAGGTGCTATGGTGGAACCATAAGTAAAAAGAGGAAACATGGTAACTTGAGGAAGCAATGAAGGAAAAGTACCCACACATGTTTATGACTTAGAATGCAAAACAAAATTTCAAGTGTGAAATATCATAAGGGGGAAGAATGTAACGACCCAATGTTTTATCAATGGAATTCCCTTCTTATAATTATTCCTTATAGTATAATCACATTTGGTAACACAATGAAATATCATGATATTAAATACTCTGTGACCATTAAACATAGTTTTTCCACTTCTTTATCTGGAATTTTTAAAATATGACATACACGGTTACATTCAGGGTGACTTTTTTGGTCTAATAGAACAAACATAATTTTTGGAGAATAGTAACCTACCCTTATGAATAGTAATATGACCCTCGTGAATAGTAAATCATCCAAATGAATATTAACCATACCCTTGAATGTATAAATAAAATTTAGGCATCTTATAAGTGATAATATGACCATAGTAAAAGTATTGGTATTTTTGTAAGTCATAAATAATTAATTACAATTAATTAATTAATTTAAAAGAAATTTTATTTTCCTAAAAGGTGTTCATAAATTAACAATTTTATGTCTTCTGGTTCTAAGATAATTTTATAAGACCTTATGTAATTTTTGAAAGCATTATAAAATCAGTTATAGTTTTAAAATCTATATGTTTTAAGTAAATTATGATTTTAATTAAAAATTAAATTAATCATATTTAGAAAATTATTTCTGAAAAAATGGATTTTATTTTTGGATTCTACATATCAAAAAATGGTTTGGGTGATTTTTTGGGATTTTTTTGAAATACATGGATTTTTTTATGAATAGTGAAATATGATAATTTACAAAATAAGATAAATTCAATAATTATTAAGTCATGGGTGATGTTATTCTGATGTAATAACCATTGGTTTGAAATCACATGCACATATTACTATTTTTTTCATGGTTTCATCATTATTTTTTGTCTTATAGAAAAATAATAAACTAATGATTTAAATATTAAGAAAACCCTCCTCTTCTCCACTAAAAAAACACCCACACTCTCCTCTTCTCTTAACTCTTCTCAAGCCTTATTCCTTGTCTATATTTTTCCCAAATAACTCCCCAATATCCTCCCCCATGTCCATCAGACCTTTATCTCTTCAAAAGATCAAATCCTCTCCCCTTAAAATCTCTCAAGGAAGATTAATTCAAGAGGTAAATTCCTGTTTTCGATTCTTTTACTTTCCATTCAAGTTCTATTGTTTTCTTTTCTATCCTTACCTATCCTCATCCAAATGTAATTAAAACTCCATAAACTTATATGTATTGTATTTTTTCTATGATAATGTAATAATTTGTTATCATTTCTTCTTTACCCTTTTTTATACTAGTAGTAAAAACATCATCTGAGATGTGTTAATTTACCACATTCAAGGACGATGGGTTTTCAATTTCCATTATCATCCTCTATTATGGTCATGAAACTATTATTATGGTTGAAACAGACTATTATATAGGTATTATGTCTCATCTATGGTTTTTTAATATTTTTGTACACATGGTTTTGATTTATAAAATAAAATGTGTTCATTGTTATCAAAAACCACCAATTAACTCAAAAGGTTGTCACTAAAGTTTTATATAATGATTCTTCTTCACTCCAAGTAACCAAATGAAATTTAAAACCATGTAAAATTCTGTATTATCAATAATATAACTCCAATTCGGCAAAAACATATTAATTTTACATGATTATCCATTCATGTATATAAGTAAACTGATCATGAAACAAATGGACCCGAACAATTAAATTGAACCTCACAACCAATCAAAAATGTTATTAATGAACTCAAAAAGGTTATAATAAATCAATTAAATGTAAAATAGGTTCTTGAATTATTAATTAGTGAAACTAATTTGATTATTAAGTTCATTAATATCAATTGGAGAACACCATCGGACTTAAGATAAGGGATTCTACCTGAACCTCTATTATTCCTTCAGGTTGTTCTTACTCTCTTTTTACCCAAATGAAATATTGTATTATGTTTATGTATAACTTCTAATTTCTGTTTATATGTCCAAAATCATGTATCAAGATCCATTAATCATTCTCTTTTATGGATATACATGCTTTTAAGTGATTCGCTCCTCAATACTTCTTGATAAGAAAACCCGTTTTGAGGAAATTTCCTGAATTTTTTACCCAATTTCAAGTACACTCTACCATATATTTTAAGAAAACATTGTTTTTATAAAATCTGTATTTTTACTATGAAAATATTATTATTTCATGTCTTGTGTTATATAAAATATTATTCCCTTTTCAACTTTAAATGCTCTTTAGTATTTTCCTTAAAACCACACTAAAATGTTTTAATGCTAAAATTTCCTAAATACTCTTTTTATATGTTATCACTTCTATTTGAAATCAATTACCATAATATATTCCTATGTATGTTCTAATTATTTTTACTCATGGATACTTGTATGATATTCCCATTAAATTATGTTTTATGACATGATTATGATACCCATTTCTTTCCATGGGTTCCCTTATGTTTATATATGATTGATTATGTATGATTCATTATGTGGAAAGCATATTCATGAACATGTTAAGATGGGTGCACCTATATATTGATCCAATACATTGGGTAAAGTTGAGTCTCATGAGACATTATGTGCAATAGTCTTGGCGGTTATCCTTGACTTGTGAAACCATGTGCAATGGTCTTGGTGATTAGCCTTGACATGTGCTACCATGTGCAACAGTCTTGGTGGTTAACCTTGACTTGTGCTCCTATAAGTGAAAAGAGCCTTGAATCATGCTAAATTCATGTTTTATGTTGCTTCCAAATTACTATTATTCCATGTTTATATAATCCCAAGTTATACATGTTATGGTTCCATATATTCAATTATGTTATATGCCTTTTTATATCATTATGTCATGCTTCCTAACCAATGTGCTAAAGCTTTAGCTTATTCCCTTACTAGGATTTTATCTCAACTCTATGTTCAGGTTATCCCCAGGTTATCCTATGTCGATGTATGATCACAATGGAAGTTAGTATCTCAACATGAAGATTAAATAAAGAAATGTTTTATGTTTTTAGTTTTATGTACCTAGTCTTCAAAGACACTAGACTTCATGATCCTTGGATTGTATTCTGATGTATAATTATGCATAAAATTATGTAATGTTATGTGAAAAAGGCTAGTGTCACTATAAGAATGACCCAAAAAATACAATTCAAGGAAACTCATCCACCAAAACTTGACTATATCTATATTGTGAGGAACTAACTCGCATGAATGGTTTAAATCATGTTAAAAAATAACATGTCTTGGTGGGAGAAGCATCCCCCTTCCTTGCATGCTCTAAGACACACCAAAAACACCAACACAGGGGGGGGGGGTAAACATAGTACCATGAAGCAATGTTAATAGAAAATACCTAAATAATAAAGGAAAGTGGGTTATAGATAGTAACTTGAACTATGTTCCCATTCCCTGGATCTGAAGCCTCTATTTTCTATCCTCCTAGTCCAGTAATATGGGTCAGGAAGTCTTGTGCATGATGACCTTTCCTACTATAGGTAAAGCATAGACAAACCTTATGATGTCTGAATCTTCTATAAGGATTCTGAGTTAAAGAACCTTTTTTCTGGCCTAATCCACCACACTCCCATTACACTGTAGATCCTCACATCAAAGTATGAGCATGAGTGTGCCTAATATGTTGTCATCCTAATGACCAATGTCTACTAGTTGCTGCAAAATTTTCAACTCCATGGTATCCACTTCCTACTCTAGTATCCCAATGCTCCCTTTCCCAAAAGCTCTACATAGCCCGAACCATATCAAGGAACACCTAAACCTGAACTGGTGTTCTATTAGAGGGATAATCCTCACTATGAAAAATCATTCAAACTCTGCCCAAGAGAATGTCTCCTCATCATAATCCTAAGTAACCAAACCCCACCAACTCCTCACTACCCCTTAGAAGAGGCCGGTTGTAAACCCATCTATCATCATTTTGGTGTCTGCATAAAATAGAAAACTCAAATTATAGACTATATATAAACCTATGATTCTAGAGGGTCTGACCTACACCAGAATCTGGGTGGTCTTTGATCATTGAACTTTAGAAGCAAGCTCGGTCTATGCACATAGTTATCCTGAACAGCTAGAATGGTTAGTTTTTTCATCTATCATGAAACATTAAACTATCCCACTGGGAGTGGGTCATACTACTATTCAACATAATTAAGAATTTCTCACTACCCATCTATAAAACCCACCTCATGAACTGGAACCTGAATTGAAACATTAATACTATGTTAGTTTTAATGGTGACCCTGAACTAGGGGGCTTCATTCAACTAGTCATAGTCACAACCTTGTATCTATATCCTAATTAGTTTTCATCATGGAGATATCCCAAAAATTGACAATATGTACCATCGTTAGATGAGTATATATGGGTATATGACTCAAGAAGGACATGAAATTCAAATTATCTAATCTTATATGATGCATGTAACATTAATTCCCTATAACTGATGTCTCAGTATGATGAGTCCACAAGAAGGTAGTCGATTCCCCGGTGTATGAATATGTCATTATTCACACAAAAATTGGTTTCTAATGACTAAAATCCACACTTGATACACTCTGACAAAATTTACCTAAGTTCCCAAACCAATCCTCTCCATGGGTCAAACCCCAAACATCGGCCCAATGATGAACTGCTCTGATACCACTCTATCATGACGCAACACATTGGGGAATGCATGGCCAGTAACAATATGAGTGTGACCCCCTAAGATTGCCTCCAATGGGATAAGGGTCAACAACAAGCATTGAAAAGGAATAAAATAAAATTAGAGGCCTTATCCTAATGTACCTGTATGTGCACACACAATCATTTTCATGAAAAGTGCAGAGGAATATTAAAAGACTACAACATCTAGAGTATAACCATGCATGAAATAACCTCTAGGGAATACATCAAATTATGAAAATATATATCCAAAGAATATAGGGGAAAATAAACAACCAACCAAAAATGAAGTCATGAACTGGAAATAACTGAAAAAAAGGAAAAATGAAGAGAGTGTGACTGCTTATCCTTAAGTCTGAGCATTGAAATCGATCAATTCACCCAAGTATTTTTATTCTCTATTGAATTCATTGCCTATCTACCTATCATCTTTATAAGACATGACACATGAAAGAAAATACCATCTATGGGTGAGTATATATATACCCAATAGGACGCCCCGAAAACCATAAAGGGAGAAATAGAGAGACACAATAGAAATCAGGACAACCCATAGAAAGATGGAAATGAAAACCCAACATATATTCCCACAAAGAAACCCAAACAAGATAGAAATGGGATATCCATATCTATAGACCAACTAAGAAACATGAGTCATAATGAAACTACAAAGGTAACTTCTCATGGTCAAGAACCATGCACAACCTCATGAGAAATAGGGTGGAGGGACCGCTCCCCACCATTATGTGTCATATACAAGAGGGAACTATCTCTTATCCATGGATATTATGTAAGATCTCAAGAATATATATGTCATGCACCTCACTGCTACATAGCACATTCAAGGGAGAACTACTCTAATGGATGACCTTCCCACTATCAGAGCTCAATGATGGGGATTCCACTCTATAGATAGAGGAATCACACCCTCTGTAATGTGGGGAAGCACTGTATCTACCTATATAAAGGATATGGGGGGCCCTCACCATGGAGAGTGATAGGAGAGTAATGACCTTGGTAACACTCTGATGATCACACCCGATCACTGTCACTAGCTAAGCATCATTGAAAGAAGTGTACCACTCACATCACCTCATGTTGTAGATCTACTATTGAAATGAAGTCCATCAGCGTATTTTAGGTGGAAAACTAATCAGGATGGGATACTCATGGGCTCAAATCCAAGTCTCAATAAAATAGATACATTAGGTAGAAGATTTTGGAAAATGTACACGACATGTACTAGGGGTCACGCGGCATGTGACCTCATCTAAACACCAGGGTGTGTCCTCGCCTGGATATGGTTTGGAAATACATGTGACACTACATGGCATGTGGTTGGGTCGCACTATGTGTACACTCACTTGAGGTACTAGGCATGTACACTTGGTACATGGCTCTACTAGCCAGGTATATACATATGACATTCCCTTCAAGATATATGGTGTGTCTAACCACATGGGGTCTAGGACGTGTGCCTTCGGCACATGGTTTGGCTTCCCAAGTTTGATCACATAATGTGTGGGTCCTCCCACATGTCTTGTGTTACTTAACTCATCCAAAATCTGAGTCGTTGTGGAATCCTTAACTACACAACATGTTTTCCTTCGGGATACATAGCATGTAGTTTCAGATTTCATAGAAATTGAATTCCTCCTTCATGAAGATTCTAAATCTATGATTCTCATCAGTTACTCTATTTTTTTACTCACCCAATATCACCAAATATAAAATTTTCCATCTTTGATCATCATTATCAACCTCCTGTGGACAGAAAAGAGAAATCTGATTAACCAATCAGTAGTCATCACATTTCCATCACCGTTTAGATTAATGATCCATGAATTCATCACCCAGATCCATCAAAAATGACTTGATTTATCCATAGAACACTAATATGTTCTTTGTTCTTTCATCCTCCATAAATTTAGTGGTTTTTTATCACTTGAAACAGGCCTAGAAATGTTGAAATGCGACCCCATGGACCAACAGTGAAGAATGAAAAGAACATAGGTGAAAAGAACATGAACATGGTGAAACCATTATGGGTTATTGAGGTCTCATACAGTGATTAAATAAATAAGAATTAGGGTGAAAATTGGTGAAACAAAAAGGAATACATAACTTGAATCAAGAAGTTTAATGGATACCAGGCTCATGCATAAAGCATGAATCATCGTAAAGAAAGCTATTAAGAAAAATCATTCGTAACAATTTAAACCAAGGGTAGAAATAATAAATAAATAACAAGAATTTTTTTGATTATGGATCAATCATTAGTGATGAATGTGTCTGCTGGTGATCATAAGAAGATCTATTGTGTTCACCATCTGTATCATAGTCCACCTCAATCCATTCATCGATCCACATCCTTGGGTTTTCCAATGCCAATAAAGAATGATCCTCCTCCTCTCAAATCATCCTAGTTTTATGTGAGTAACCCTATAAAAACATCATAACAATGTATTTATAGAGGATTATTAGGTTTAGTTTTATTAAATAAATTCACTTAACATACTCTTCAATGGATGCCTCAACCAAACATCTCGCGATGACCAACTCTAGGTTGTGCATAGGGTAAACCCCATGTTTTGGATTCATCCATGATCTCGGATTTCCCATCTTAGGTATCTATCAATAGGAAAATAATTACTACAAAACAATGTGTGCATGTGATTTAAAAAAATAATACTTTTTTAATATATTAATCACGGGGTCTTGAGACACCCAAACACAACGCAAACTCTATTGAAATATATATATATATATTCAAAGGAAAAAAATCTAAAAAACTAGATTCATTAAATGATATATCATGACCTTTATGATAATAGAACTTCCTAATTAATTCCATGACCTTCATGAAATTTTCAATAATTTTTTTTATGGAAAGTCAAATAAATAAATATCGAGCACGTAGGTTGATGACACTAGCATGAAACCTGGTTAATTATCGATATCTATATAAAGGGATTATATTATATAGTGAGAATATGTATGAGATTTTATGTTTGTATGACATTAAGTTCTTCATCTATGGGTTCCTTTGTGTGTTTTTAGACACAAAACTTCGACTTCAAATATTTTTATCTAATTCCACTAAGAGGACTAGAGGTTCATAGACTAAGTGTATTTAGAATTTCAGTTAAATTATATATAAATTTAATAAGTTATAATGAATATTATTCCCACTATTTATGGTTTAATAGTTATTCAGGGTTGGTTTATCATCAAGATTTAATCATGATTTATTCAAAAGAATAAATATTGGAGTTAAATAATAATAAATATTTATTCTCTTGATTTAGTAAATATGGTATTTATTTTATTTAACAAAGAATAATGAAATAATATTTATTTATTAAATAAATATTCAAAATCAATTTTTGATAAATTCTAAGGAGAATAAACGGACCTATTCTGATGGTCTGAATGGAAATGATATATTAAATATCATTTAAATAAATATTTATTTATTTATTTTAAAAAATAATATTTATTTACTCATAGGTATAGTGTAATATAAGTGAATAATAATATTATTTATATTATTATTATACATGGGGTTCACTATGGAATAGGGAATTGGCTAAGGGAATTTTTGAAATTGTCAACCCTAACCTACCTTTATAAATACATAGTTATATAAAATTCCCAAGTTATCTTCTTGTTATGTAAAAAAACCTGGAGAGAATTCTATAAAACCCAAGAAAGAAATATCTCTCTAGAATGTTCTCAACATTAATAGAGTTTATACTCCTCTATCCCTGCAATTCTTTGAGATACCTGAAGAATATTTAATCCATGAAGATATTCTCACTTTGATTAATTAGGGATAATGAAAGCGATCAGAATCGACCGGGCTAGCACTCAGTGATTCTATGGAAACATTCTAAGATTTTTTAGCATGTGTGGATCACTACTGGAGGGATTTTAACCTTGGATCCTATGATGCAGTGATGGTATGATGAGAGTGGTCTACTGAATCATCAATGATGAAAAAATTACAAGATCAACATAATTTTAAATCTATCTATAAATCAATTTGCAAAATTATATATGATGGTATTTTATTTTGGTTGTGGCATAAATATGTCAACTAATCTTCAATTTAATTCTATTGGTCATAAAAATATCCGTTATGTGCATCATGGATTATTCATTGATTACAAAAAGAATCCTAGTTGTTTGTTTCCAATAGGCACTTACACTGTGTCGGGAACCTTCAAAATTTATATTGTAAAATTTGTAGACCAGAAGAACAATTAGTTAAAACAAGGAGTATTCCCTCACAATAAGGAAGAACCTTGTAAAAATTTGTGTGTGTTTTGTTCTTCCTTTATTTCTTTATTCATCATGCAAAAATTAAAATTAAAATTTGTGTTGTACTAATTCACCCCCTCTCAGTGTATCCATTTGATCCACTGGCACTAACATAGACATTTTGTCATCTCTATTTCAGGAGAATATCACTTTTTTTTATTTTGTTATGTATAAAATATTTTCTATGGAAATTTTTTTGTTTTATGATATAAATTGTTTTATTGTTGTTTTATAGTATTTATGATGATGTTGTTAAGTTTTCTCTCATAAACACAAGCACTTTTTTTATTTTAGTGGTGTTGTTAAAGAAGATGTAATATAATTTTTTTTTAAAATAATTATAATATACTATAGTTAAAGTTAATAATAACCATATTATATATATATATATATATATTTGGAGCTTGGGTGTAAAATTAAATCAAACACACACACCTCACACGTAGGTTGGGAAGGCAAGGCATAGCCCCCCCAGGGGATAACCCACCAATCAAGCCTCATTTATTTTATATTAATGGATTAAAGGCCTAGTGTTCATGAGGCCCTTTACATGGCCCAAAGGCCCATTTTTACTAGCCCAAAGGCCTAGTGCAGCGTCATTCCAACATTATCCCCCGCGTCAGGCCTGTATCACTGTCTTCCATCATCATGCCTATGTCTCTACCTTCCCACATAATATATGTGTCACCTCTTATGTCATAAATACCCTTAAGGTAATTTCTGGGATTCAAACCCTAGTCTTTTGGATGTAGAATTATAGGGTTTACCACTCAGGCACCACCCCAACTGCAGAAGTATATTGGGAAACGAGGTGTTCTCGGGTGCCACACTACGCCTTTACTAGGACCAACCCATCACCTGTGCATCATCCTTCCCCGGATAAATTCAAGTTTGGAAGGGCTTGAACCTAATCTAGTTCTATTGTCTGGGATTTTCTTCCTTACACAGTACCACTTGATAGAAACCACCATATACAGTACTGAATGGATGTTATATATCATTATGTAATATATAACAATTGTTTAGAGAAACCACCATATATAGTACTAAACAGATGTTATATATCACAATTAAATAAATAAGTGTCATATATATACCAATATATAAAAAAATAAAATAATATATGAAATTTATTTAAATAACCAACATTATAGATATATATGATGGTAAAAGCCCATCATATATACAATATTCTTAATATGATGATTTTTTTTTCTAAAACCATAATCTATTTTATTTTTGTACAAATACTTTAATTTTAATATATATTTATATATATATATTAGTGAAAGATAAATTTAATTGTTTTTTTAATTGATAAATTTTCAACTTCCCTACTGTATGATCAAATTTTAGTACAAATCATGTGTCACAACCTGACCTAAGATGGGGCTCGGGCCACAACTACCCCAAGCTCACCTCTATAGTTTAAGGGCTGGTGACCAGCACTGAAGGAATAACTAACATGGGGATGACTTTGTCTAATTACCTGTATACACACATGCATCCATATTGATGTAGAATTGAAGAAAAGGAGAAAAATATGAAAAACACTAGGGATACAACCATGCATGAAAACCCTCTAGACAATACAAGAGTACAGTAGTATAAAATGAAAATTAAAGGGTAAAAATACACGTCCAACCAAAAATATGCCCCAACTTGGAAAAACTAGAAAGTAAAATGCTGAGAAATCCCATCTTCTGATCTATAATCTATGACCGTCGTACATAGTCTAAAGTACCAGGTATCCCTAAGATTATTTATGGTCACTATCGACCTGTTTGTCATATACATAAGATACAACATGTTTAGAAAAATACCATGCATGGGTAAGTACATACATACCCAGTATGACTCCCCAAAATATTAAGGGGGCAGTAAGAGATACAGAAGGAATAGAAAGATAGTAGAATAGTAAACAGGATGCAAGATGTAGTGAAAGATAATATCTCAACCCAAACCAATAGGAAGTAACCTTTTCCAAACACAAGGGGATAAAAATGGTGTGTATATGGACTAAACATTGAGTCCTTTTCCACCTATATCAGGAGAGTGAGCTCATTCAACCATGAGAAGCTAAACACAGAATGCACATGGTGTGCCCCATGTGTATTTGCAACCCATGGAAGAAGAGTAACCAAATACCAAGGTATGGATATAGATGAATATGTATGTGTGTGTGTGCTAAATCAAAATTATCCCAAAATATATAGTAAGGGAATCTCCATCTCATAGCTCATCCTAAGAAAAGAGATGCCAATGGTTCCAAAAGTCTATCAATGATTCTCATCATCTCATGCATCTGACTAGAAGTAATTGTGTGAAGTACCAAACCTCTCCACTATGTTACACAACCAAGGGGGACAAAATAAAAGTAGAGGACTTGTTCCCTAGTGTGTCAGGGGGCTCCACTCTATAAGTATCCATAGAGGACTTGTTCTTTAGTGCGTTAGGGGGTTCTACTCTGATGACATGAGGACCCACGCCCTATTTGATTAAGGGTTCCACTTGGTAGGTAGAACCTATTCCCAAGATGATGGGGGTTCCAATATTATTTCGTGAGGACCCACACCCTAGTGTTACAGGGGGTTCCACTCTGGTCATCAAGGACTCACACCCTATCTGATAAGGGGTTCTACTAGAAATGTAGAGGACCCTCTCCCAAGCTAATGGGGGATTCCACTATATAGTTTGAGTAATTTTGGACTATTCCAATTGGGGGTTCCACTCTAGTCATTGAGGACCCACAACTTATCTGATAGGGGGTTCCAATAAAAAGTTAGAGGACTCATACCTAAGCTGATGGGGGTTCCACTATATAGGAAGCCTCTAGTGATCCCATTTGATCACTATCATCGTCAGGTGTTGCCTCATTAAGCATAATACTTGAAAATTTTTATATAATATCTCAAAAGGAACAATAAATGGAATCATCACATTCTATGTGTAAAAATACTAAGGATAGGCTACTCATGATCCAAAATCCGATTTCAAACGAAGGAGATATGGAAGATTGAATTTTACTAAAAAGGATCCAAGGGGTACATGGTGTATGAGGGAACCCACACGGAGTGTGGTCCCACTACATCACTTGACCATGGCCCTAGAGTTACATGGATTTCCAAATATGTATGGATACATGGAGTGTGGGTGATATACATGGAGTTTCCATGCCACACAAGATCTTACTTGTGTGCTTGGTCATGTCTATGTATCCAAGTCATGTTTGTGTACTTTATTACATAGCGTGCCACTTTACACAAGGTACCAGCCATGTGCTTTGGTCATGCCCATATACTCGGGAACATGGAATGTTTTTGGCCATGTAATCTATCACACATCTCATCCACACAGGGAATGGTGTACATGGTGTGCAGGGAGTCTCATTGTGTGCCATCCTTATAAAAAATCAAAACCCCAGTTGTCATATTCAAGGGGATATAAATCATGTGTTCATCAATTTCACAACACGTAGTCTATATTTTCATTGTTTCTTATATTTGTGATCCATTATTTGATTCAGGTCATTCTGCCAAAGTTCTATCCTCGTTTCCACCCAAAATTAGAGGATCTAGTCCTGATTCGTCATTTCCAGCCATCTTGTGGCCAGAAAATGATTTTGTCAACCCATTGAGGTTCCACCGTATGCACTTCTCACCCTGTATCCTTCTGACTTTGATTATTCAATCTTTAACCATCAAAACAATCATCCATAACCTATTACCAATCTAGATCTTTCCCTCGTACGTCATTTTTTTATGATTCTAGGGTTTTGATCAGTCTCAGTTCTATCTGGAATTGTCGAATAAATATTGTGGGGTCCTACTAGTGAAGAATGTGAATAAATTGAGGGAAAAATTCATAATAATAGAGTTTTGAAGTTCATTTCCATGCATTCTTATCCAATTATCAAGAACAAATATAATCATGGTTATAAAACAAGAATAGCCTATTAAATCAGTACATAAGAGCATGCCAAGGATCCGTAATTGGTGTAGATCAATAGAGAGGATTGATTAACTCAATCAATTTAATCAAAAATGGAATAATCTATAGTTTTAGGATTCCAACCTAGAGATATTATCATTCATTGTTGAAGAACGTGCTCACTAATGATCGAAGGAAGTCATTGTGTTCGTAGTATCCCAATCTACTTCGATCCAGTATTTCATCATCATATGAGGTGATTCACCAATGAAAAGGGGGAAGAAGCATTGGAATCCACCTAGTGTTTATGTATATAATCCTGGAGGATTCTCCATAGTAGTATTCTTATAGACATTTTGTTTAGGTTAAATTAATTAATTAATTTATCCACTGAACACACTGCCAATGAGAGAGATATCTGAACACCCCGCACCGACCTATTTTAGGTTGCACCTAGGGTAAACATCATGTTCCAGACTCAACTGTGATCTTAGATTTCTGATCCAAGCTTCCATTTAAGATTTAGATCATTTTATTTAAGAAAATTAATGCACATAATATAAAATATATTTTTATTTTTATAAAATTAATTATAGGAACATCAGGCTTCAAAATCACATGTCGTCTCAATATTTGTCTCTAGAAATATATGTAGAAATATTTTAAAGTCCTACATAGAAAAAACTGAGTTCTTATATCATTCCCTCCTTCAATATTTTTTTCCTCAAAAAGAAAAACTAAACAAACAACTCAAGATACTGATCCCGCATCTGGATCTCCCACTCCTAGGAGCTCTCCTACATGTTCCTATGTTGCCACAACACATGAACTAAGTGGATGGTTCGTCCATGCAGGTTCATGTCCTATAAATCCTCAATCTCCACCAAGTGATCTATAAAATTGGATTCATCCTCAATTTCCAGCTTTCCCCAATCGATGACATCTGTGGGCTCATGCGCATATCTCCTCGGTTATTAAATATAGAAGACATCATGCACCCGCTCCAGTTTTGGGGTAGGGAAGGGTAGTAAGTAACCTCGCCAACCCTCTGTATGATCTCGAATGGCCCAATGAACCATAAGAATAGATTTTATCCCTAGATGAACCATTATAATCCTCATCATGGGGATAATATTAGGAAAATATGGTCTCCCTAATTGAATACCAAGGGCCTATGACGATGATCTACGTAAGATTTATGCCCACCCTGGGTCATCATCATCTTCTCGCGGATGACCTGGATCTTCTCTATCATCGCCTGCATAAACTCTATACACATAAGATATGTCTCAACAATCACTGTATAGAACAAGTTTTACCTTCATGGTCTCCCATACAGGGCCAGAAAAGGTTACATGTCGACAGTTGAGTGGTAGATATTTTTGTACACAAACTCTACAAAGGGAAAGTGATCCTCCCAACTCCTATTGAAGTCTAACATGAAATACCTTAACATATCCTCTAACACCTAGATAGTTTGATCAGTATACCCATTGGTTTGGGGGTGAAAGGTTGTACTCATATTCATATGTGTCTCAAATCCCCCCCTGCATACCTCTCCACAACCATGATATAAACTGTGCATCATGATCAGAGATAATCGTCAAGGGAACCCCATGAAGTCGAATGATCTCCTATATGTACAACTTCCCAAAACTCTTCACCTAAATCTATTCATTGATAAAAAGGAAGTATGATAACCCCATGAGTCATTCAACTATCACCCAGATGGCATCATGGCCCTTTGTTGTACATGGAAGCCCTATCACAAAGTCTATGGATATGTCATCCAACTTCCACTCTAGGATCTCAAGGGGATGCAACAAACCTGCCAGAACTTGGTGCTCAGCCTTCACCTATTAATAGGCAAGACACCAAGAGAAGAACTTAGATATGATCTATATCATGTTAGACCACTAAAACTACTGCTGAAAGTATCTATACATATTCACCACATCGGGATATACAGCTAGGGGAGAAGTATGGAACTCTCGCATCAACTCCTCCATCATCGTGACTGGGACCAGCATCCATCCCTAGAAAATAATGACATGAATCCATCATTTAAAATATCCATATGGTGAATATACTATAGATATCTATTCATTTAAGACCTCATAGTCGATGTCTCCCAGCAGGGACTCTATCACATGCTCGAGAAGTAGAGGAGTCGAAACCATCAAATGAAGAGAAGTTGTACCCTCCTACTCCACCAGGGTCAATTTCAAGGAAGAAAATTACTCTAAATCCTCCTGCACTAAGTGAGCCTAAGGATTCCTACTAAGGGAATATACTACCACATTTCCCTTCCATGGATTATAAACTATCTCAAAGTTGTAGTTTGATGGGAACTCTAACCAACATCGTTGTCTCAGGTTCAAGTCTCTCTGTGTGAATACGTACCTAAGATTTTGATGGTCTGAGTAGACCAAAAAGTTCTTCCCCAGAAGGTAGTGTCTCTACATGCTCAAATAAAATACTACCACTTTCATATCTAGGTTATGAGATGTGTAGTTCTTCTTTTTGGGTATCAAATTACTTGACTAATATACAATGACTGACTGCTACTACATCAACATGGACCCGATCCTAACTCCTGAGGTATAGCAATACACTATGTAATACATGCCCTCCTCTAGTAGTATCAACACAGGAGCACTATTCAGCCTCATCCTCAACTCCTTGAAGGTCATCTGGAACTTCTCAATCCATGTAAAAGGATTCCCTTTCCACATCAAGGTGGTCAAAGGGGCTACAATCCTGGAGAAGTTTTCCACAAACCTCCTATAGTACCCCACCAAACCAAGAAATATTTGCACCTATGACACGATCTTAAGTGGCTCTTAAGAAAGCACTGCATCGATCTTCATTGGTTCTATGTATAAATCATGCTCAAAAAATGACATGCCCCAGGAAATGAATATTGTTAATCCAAAAATGTCACTTAGAGAGTTTCCCATAAAGCTGGTACTCTCAAAGAAAATCTAGAACCATCCTCAAGTTCTCTTCATGTTCCTCATATGATGTAGAGAAGATGAGTATGTCCTTGATGAATATAGCCACAAACTGGTCCAAGTAAGGTTGGAAGACCTAGTTCATCAAATCCATAAACATGGGGGGGTCGTCACACCAAAGGGGATCACTAGGAACTCAGTGTGTCTATAGAAACATAGAAATGATAGTTTCTTAATATCAGCCTCATGAACCCTCAACTAGTCATAGCTGGATCGAAGATCGATCTTTGAGAACCATCTCGCACCTTATAAATGATCAAATATTTCATCAATCCTTATAAAGGGTTACTTTTTCTTTATCGTGGCCCGGTTCAGGTGATGATAATCCATGGAAATCCACAAGCTCTCATCCACATTTTTCATAAACAACACTAGAGCTGCCTAGGGGACACACTGAGCCTGATGAAACCCTTCACTCGAAGGTCCTCCAACTGCAACCAAAACTCTTAGATTTAAGTAGGGGTTATCTGATATACTACAGAAGATATCAGTGTGGTCCATGGATGCAAGTTGATACAAAACTTCATCTCCCACCTCAGAGGTATCCCTAGAACATCTTTAGTGAAGACATCTGTATAATCTTAAACAACTAAAGGAATCCAAATGCATGAAGATCCTACTACACCAAGGGATTCACTCTTCAAATGATGGGTTATGGTCTTTAGCCTCCTACTCACAAAAATTTCTCACCTTCTATCAGATCTCTCTCTCCCATAAAGGTGAATCTCATACCATCAGTGCGAAGGCATCTGACTCATCTGTGGTGATAGTTAATCTAGGATCTGATCATGGAAAACCAATACATACCCAAGATGATGTCATAAGGTTCAATCATGATTACCAAAAGGTCCCACGAGAACCTCTCTTTACCAAGTGATAGCTCACACTGCCAGTAAATAATAGATATAAAAGAATCATTCCTTATAGGAACCTCAAGATGAAGATGTTGAGATAGCACCTCAACTAGGAACTCCATATATCGTACAAGGAGTATAGAGATGAATTAATGACTAGAACTTATGTATAATAATAATAAAGAAAGATTATAATAAACATAGATCATATCTATGATCATCTTGTGCTCTGTGGGGTCATAAGTCTCTAAAGCCTAAAGTTGTCTGTAGCCTCAACCGCCAGTTCCCTAAGCCTAACATGGGTCATTTGGTGGTGGTGGTGGAAGGATCTCATAATATTTTCCACCACCCATGACGAATCTGCATCCCTGGGGCCACCTTTCCCTTACCTAGTAAATCCCTAATCATGGAACTACCTTGACCGTGGTGGTCTATTAGCTATCTGACTACGCTCCTCAGCATGTCTATTTGGGAATTCTCATGCCATGTTACCTATCTCATCACAAGTATAGAACTTCCCCTCTCCAGGATTCCCTGACCCTATGTGTTTCCCCTGGACACATGTCTGATTCTGATCATAGGGAGTTCTCTTGCATTGAGATCCTTCCGTCTACCATTTTCTAGCCACTATATATGGTTCAACCCTGTGACACCTACTACTAGATCCAACTACCTAGAGTCCCTCTGATAGGAATCTCTCTATAAACAATGCTCACTTTAACACCCTGACATAGGTGTTTATTCAAAAGGTTACTACGCTGGATTAGATCTCTCAGCGAAGTCCCTAATCAAACTTTTGTGCTTCGAAGTAGCAGTCTCAGATCATGCCAAGGGAGTACTGGGTAATGTTTTTGAACCTCACTGTGTACTCATCCACTTTCATCCATCCCAAATGTAGCTCAATAATCTCTTGAATATTAAATGAGCACAAGAATAAGGGGTAGTACTCCTCATGGAACAACTGATGGTAGTCGATCCATGAGAGTGTCAACTCATCATGCATCTTGGTAACAAGACTCCACCAGCACCCGACTAATCTACGGAAAAGTCTGATTTCCAGTGAAACAACCTGATCTGTTAGTGTCTGAATGAGCCTAAAGACATATACCCCCAAATCTATCCAATCCTATATTTCATGATGACCTATCTCATCATGGAACCTCAGCAGCCTCTAGCACTGGAACTCGTAGAGAACGCTAAGCATGTGCGCTTCCTCATCCTGCTCAGTTATTATGATCTTCTGCTTAAAAGGTGGTGGTGATACTAACTTCTCACATAGAGGAAGAATCTCGTGGGATGGACCCTAAACTAAGGAATCATCACTCGTCATATTTTCATCATGATCTAGAACTGGTATCCCGGCTGGTTGTCGTCGCAGAGGCATCCTAAAATTTTCATCAATATATACCATGGTCAAATGAGCATATATATATATATATAATAGAGAATAGGATCAAGAATAACAATCAAAGACTCAATACTATATGATTCATGTACCATTGATCCCTCTAACCAATGTATTGATATTCCTAGTTGACAAGAAGGTAGTCAAGGTCTTGGTGAATGGATACATCAGTCATCCATACCATCACTAAGTTCTATGGTTTGAAAACCGTACTCGATAAACTCTGACATTGTTGGGCTAATCCAAACCAAATCCTCATAAGGGAACTACTCCAAACATAGTCTCAAGGATTGAACCACCTTTGGTACTAATCTTTCATGACCCGAATCAAGTCAGGATGAGAGCCGCAACTGCCCCAAGCCCACCTCCATAGGCTAGGGGATGTGACTGATGTCGAAGGAATAACTAACATGGGGAGGACTTTTCCTAAGTACTTGTACACACACACATAGTCATATTGATGTATAAGTGTGGAGTAAAAATAGAAAAAGATGAAAAACACTATTGATACAACCATGCATGAAATACCTTTTTATAGTACAAGAGTATGGTAACATAAACTAAAAAGTAAAGGTTCAAAATACACACCAAACCAATAAAATGTCCCAACCTAAAAAAACTAGAGAGTAAAACATTATGAGATCCTAGATCTTAATCTCCAAGATGCGACCATTGTACGTTGTCTTAGGTACCAGTTATCCCTAAGTTATTATGTAGACACCGCCAACCTATATGTCGTCTACATAATACATGCCACATGCGGGCAATGACCATGCAGGGGTGAGTATATACATACCCAGTAAGACGCCCCAAAAGCTAAAGGGGGAGTAGATAGAGATAAAATAGGAATAGAAAGAGAGTATAATAGTACACAGGATTCAAGATGTAGTGAAAGAGAATAGCGTAACCCAAACCAAGAGAGAGTAACCTCATCCAAACCTAAGGGGCTCAATACAGTGTGTAGATAAACTACATGTAGATTATTATCCACCTATATCAGGACAGTAGACTCATCCAACCATGAGAAGATAAACATGGAAATATCATGGCATATCCTATGCATCTTTGCAAACCATGGAAGGAGAGTAACCAAATCCAAAGGTATGGATACATATGAATATATATGTTCTCAGTTAAAAGAAACTCAAACAAGTGAGTAAGGGAATATCCATATCACATCTCATCCCAAGAAGAAGAGTCACCAATAGTTCCAAAAGTACATCAATGATATTTGGCATCTCATGCGTCTTCCCAAAAGTGACTATGTAAAGTACCATGCCTCGTCACTATTCCACAGAGCTGAGGGGGAACAAACTCCAAGTAGAGGACCCACTCCCAAGTGCATCAGGGGGGTCCACTTTGTATGTATTTTTAGAGTAATCTCACCCCAGTGCATCAGGGGAGTTCCACTCTAGTGTCATGAGGACTCATGCCCTATTCAAAAGAGGGTTCCACTTGATGGGTAGAGGACATATGCCCAAGATGATGGGGGTTCTACTCTAGTGTCATGAGGACTTTTACCCTGGTGCAATAGGGGGTTCCACTATGGTCATCAAGGACCCATATCCTATCTGATAGTGGTGTTCCATTCAGAAGGTAGAGCACTCGTACCCAATATAATGGAGGTTCCACTCTATAGGTCAAGGAAATTTTCCTTGGTGCGACTGGGGAGTTCCACTTTGGTCATCTAAGACCCATTCTCTATCAGATAGGGGGTTTCACTCGATAAGGTAGAGGACTCGTTCCCAAGATGATGGGGGGTTTCACTCTATATGAAGCCTCTAGTGATCCTGCCATATTACTTTCATCGTAGGGCATCGCCTCATTAAGCATCATTCCCATAAAATTTCACATCATATCTCAAAATCAAAAACCTAGGGAAGTATCATGTTCAACATGGAAAAACACTTAGAATAGACTACTTGTGGGCCAAAATCTGAATTTCTCTCTTTTTGAAAGGGAATTTCCTAGGTGTGGCCTTTTCGAACCCTCCACACTAGGAAACCCCCCTCCCCACGAAGGGATCACTCTAGAGAGATCCCCATCTGGGAAGGAGACGTTGCCAATCGAGATGGTAGAGCATCCTGGAGGATTACGACCCGAGCGATGATGGTTCAACTCAGCAATTCATCAGCATAGATGGGTTGCGCCCCATTTTTTCCACCCAGTCACAAAAATATGAATTCAAATAAAGGAGATATGAAAGATTGAAGTTTCCTGACAAGGATCCAAGGGGTTCACAGTGTGTGGCCTAGCTCCATTTTCTGGTTGTATCCTTGGAGGTACACGACTCACCAACTGTGTAGGGATACACGGCATGTGGGAGATATACACCGTGTGCCCATGCCACTCGGGGTCATTAACATGTGATTAGTTGTTTCCATGTATCCAAATATTGTCTGTGTACTTTAGTACATGACATGCCTCTTCACATAGGGTGACACCCATGTGCTCTGGTCATGCCCGTGTACTCGAACACATGGTGTGTGTCTGGTCTTGTGCTCTGTCACATGGCTCATCCACTCAGGGAAGGTTGTACATGATGTGTAGGGTGTCTACATGGCATGTCGTCCTTATAAAAACCCAAAACCCTAGTTTTCATAGAAATGGGGTTGCATGTCATGTGTGTATCACAGTACATGGCTTGTAGTCTATATTTTCATATTTTATCATATTTGTGATCCACACTTAGATTCCGACCATTCTACCATAGATCTAGCCTTGTTTCTGCCTGAAATTATAGTATCTAGTCCCAATTCATCATTTTAAACCATTTGGTGTCCAGAAAACGATTTCATTGACCCACAGGGGTTTCTTCATACATACCGCTCTCCCCAAATCCTTCCAACTTCGATTATTTGATCTTAGGCCATCAAAAATATCATACATAACCTATGACCAACCCAAATCTATCATTAATTATTTGATCCGTCCCTTTTATGTCATTTCATTGCGATTCTGAGGGTCCAATTAGGCTCGATATGGCTCGCCAACATCGAATCGAGACTACGGGGTCCTACCAGTGAAGAACGTGAGTCAATTGAGGGATAAATGCACAAAAACATAGTTTTAAAGTTCATTATCAATCATTCTTGGTCAATGATCAAGAATGGAGATAACCAGGGTTAGAAAACTAGAATAACCAATTAAATCAGTATATAGAATCATGCCAAAGATCTCTATTGACACAGATCAATAGAGGGGATTGATCTTATCAATAAATTTAATTAAAAATGGTGTAATTAATAATTTGATGAGTCCTAACCAGATATTGGATCATTCTCTATTTAAGAATGTGATCTCCAACAATTGAAGGAAGTCGTTGCATTCACGTCATCCCAATCTGCTCTGATCCAACATTTTGTCTTCATCTGAGGTGATTCACCAACATAAGAAGGGGAAATTCTATAGAATACTCCTAGGTTTTATGCATATAACCATAGAGGATTATATATGTAATTATTATTATAGACATTTTGTGTAGGTTAAATTAATTAATTAATTAATTTATCCACTGAACGCACCACCAATAAGGGAGATATTTGAACACCTCATGCTGACCTATTTTAAGTCATGCCTAGGGTAAATATCACATTCTAGATTTAAACATGGTCTTTTATTTCTAATCTGATCTTCTATTTAAGATTTATCTAATTTTCTTTAGGAAAGTTCGAGTGTGCAATATAAAATATATTTATTATTTTTATAAAATTAATTCTTTGCACACCGGGCCATGGAATTGCACGCCGTCTCAGCATCTGACTCTAAAAATATGTATAGAAATATTTCAAAGTCTTATATGGAAAAACCAATATCTCCACGTCCTGGAAATAACTTCATGTCTCATAGATCATGCATAATGAATATATTTAGTTGTTCTCTTAATATGAGTTCAACTATCATAAATGATCGCTGATGAAAATTTATTTTACAATAAAAAAATGGATATGACCTTTTTTTGTTAGGTAAACACCATAAATGAAAATTGGTCATTTCATGAAATTGGATTCTACTAGAAACTTATATTTCTATTAATTATTCAAAATATGGCTTGACGAATGACCCCAAATAGGAATTCATGACATGTTCGGGCTATAAATTTTCAAAAACAAAACCCTTATCGACAAAAACTTCATTTCCATTCACACAATTTATCAAATAGGTGGTCATCATCACTAACTTAACCATCTCTCGTAGCCCCTTGTTAGTAAACCAAAATATGCTTTTCAACATAGCTCTATCTTCTAAATACTTGATATAGACACAATCTGTAAAGACCCGTAAAATTCAAGGAAAATTTTTTCTTAATTTTCTTTAGAATTTTACAAGAGCGCGGTTTCAGACGGCACCTGATTCCGTGGCCCGGAGTGCCCGGAATCAATTTCCGAAGTTTGGCTCGGGTACGTTCAGTGAACGAACGAGCGGGATTTCATAACTTTTGATCCGGTGCTCGGAATTGAAATCTGAGGGCACCGATGAACTCGCAATGCCGATATTCGCTTAAAGAGACCTTTTCGGGAGTTGCGTTTGTTGCGGGTTGAAAGTTAGTTTTGGGGATTAAAAGATAAGTAAAATAAAATTTTGTTTGAATTTTATTTTATTCGTGGTGGTTAGACTCTCTCATGGGAAGTTGTTGGTGGGGCCCACAACCACCCAACTTCCCATGTGTGGTTATGAGGGAGGTGGGGCCCACACGAGCCCCCACCTTTTCAAGTTCCCTAACTCCCCTCTCTCCCTCTTAATGGCTTGACATCTTAACTTCTATTTAATTATACAACTCATGTATATTAAATAAGTGATTTAATTTTGGAGTTATCCATTTTGAATTTCAAACCTTTGAAATTCTTGGTTAAATTTTTGATTAAATTAAGCTCTTCTCTCTTTTTGTTGGGTTAGAACGCTTTGGCCACCTTGAGAGCTTTTGAGAGCTTCTTCTTCATCTTCAAGCTCTGACGAAGAACACGAAGAACGCTCAAGCTCCGACGAAGAACGATGCCTCTCTTCTTCGTCCTCCATGTCAACGAGAGGGAACGCCGCTTCCTCCTCGGACCTTCTTCGTCGGCATACGAAGATTCGCCAACGACGTATCTCTTCGGGCATATCTCTTCGTCAACGGATTTGACGAACGACGACCGCGACGCCCGACCACCGCGACGTTGTCTTCCGCGGGACGTTGTCAAATCTTCGATCTTTTACCCGAGGTAGGGGTTGTTGAATATTGTTAATTTATTCCATTTCTTGCTCGTGGATCGCATGTCTACGTGAGGCTTTTGAATATTTTATATAAGTGTTATTGTTTAACGTGAGGGGGGCCAGACCGCTTGAACACGACCGAACCCCCCTCCATCGTTCATGTTGTTTATTCTTGCGGGCGGAAGCAAGGTGGCGTGGTGCCGTCGCACCACGCGGATAATTGTACGTTTAACTTACGCGATGCCGTCGCGCGCGCACCATGTAAGAAACAACAAGAACACGACGCCGTCGCGCCGGGTTGAATGAATATCAAAGCACGGCGAAGGGGCGCGGTGCCGTCGCACCGCGCCGGACGACGAACACCGCGGCCGGTTCCAGGCCGCGGCGGGACGAGGAGACCGCGGCCGGTTCCGGGCCGCGGCGGAAGAGAAGACCTGCGGCCGGGCCGCCGGCATCGGAAGCCGAAGGGGGGACCGGAATTTCCGGTCCCGTTGGAGAAAACCGGCCGGCCAGCTGGCCGGCCGGAAGGCATTAAACCGGGGGAATTAATCCCCCGGCCAGCATGTAAAACCCCCCTCTTTAAGAGGGGGGCGGTTCCATGAAAGGGGGGCAGCAGCCCCCCGGTTCACTTAATTAAACCGGCCCCCACGTGGGGGCCGTTTGTTGCAAAGGCGCGGCACAAAGGCCGCGCCGCTTCACAAATCAGCGGGGGCTTGCCCCCCGCGTGCCGACCGCGTGCGGCCCCTCGCGGCGCCAGACCGCCGCGGCCCGCGGCCCGCCGCGCCGCCGCGCCGCCCCAGGGGGGGGGGGAGGGGTCGGGCCGGGTCGGGCCGGACCCGGACCCCCCCGTTTTGAACCTGTTTCGGTCTTTTGGCCATAACTTGATCCTCGGACCTCCGAATGACGAACCGTTTGTGGCAACGCGATCCTTGGATCGAGACGGTCGTTTCGGTATATTGCACTCAAGGTTTAGGATTACTTTGAGTTCGGCCGGGTTGGTTCGTTCACGAAACCAACCGGGCCTTCGGAGCGGAAACGCTCATATCTTGAGCCACGAACGTCCGATTGACGCGCCGTCAGTCGCGTTGTGTTCCTCTTAGTGAGACGGATCTTTTGGCATACTCCGCCCGAGGTTTGGACGCAGGTGGAGTACGGTCGGGTTGGTTTTGCCTTAAAAACCAACCGGGCCTCGGAGACGAAAATGTCAATAACTCTCAGACCGGGCGTCCGATCGACGCGCCGTCTGTTGCGTTGAGTTCCTATTGACGATACGGAACTTTTGGATACATCAACTCTGGACCTTGTGACAGTTGATGTATCAGCCTCTCGGATCGTGGAGCGGACCCTCTGAACGAGCTTGCTGTATGCGGGAACCCTAGTGCTGGCTGCGACTGTTACTGTGACGACTACTACTACTGCTACTGTGACTGCGACGACGACAGTACAGAGATCCTGTGTGGATTCGACGACGACGACTACAGCACTCAGCGATCCTACGTGGAACAGTGCTACCGAACCTGTGTGAGCTGAATCTTCTGTTTACCTTGGGCGGTGGAGCGCTTGGGTGTAGCGGCGGACTCGTGGTACTTGTCAGTGGTGGTGCGCTTGGATGCAGCAGCAGACCCTTGGCGGTGGAGCGCTTGGTTGTAGCGGCGGACCCGCGATACTCTACGGAGTATGTGCGCTTGGTTGTAGCGACAGACCCGCGACGGTGGAGACGTGCGTGCAGAGTACGGAGACCGTGTAGATGACTGAGACCTGACGACTGCTTGACCGACTCGACTTGGAGTGAGTCGACTAGCCCAGTGGACGGAGCGCCCAGTAGTTGGCAGCAGACCCACGGCGGACGGAGCGCCTGGTAGTTGGCGGCAAACCCGCGGTACTCGACAGGAGGAGTACCTCAGCAGGCTATCTGGGTGAGCGCCCGGTATTTGGCAGCAGACCCTCAGCGGACGGAGCGCCCGGTAGTTGGCAGCAGACCCGCGGTACTCGACAGGAGGAGTACTTCAGCAGTCTTAGGTTAGTGAGCAGTACCTCGGAGTCGTGACAGGACCACTGTACACTTCAGAGTTGGGGCTCTTCAACATTTACGGTTTCGATAATGAAAATCCTGGTTTGAGCTGAGTCAATGATCTTTGTGATTCCTCATGATTGAGATGGGTCGCTTGATAACTTAGGTATATGTATGGGCATATACCTGGGTAATGGTAATCCGTTGATTTCATAAACTTGTTATAATCTGTGTGGATTTACTGTTTACTCTTCTTTGTGGATTGGGTTGTTCTTGGGCTCGGTGTTGGAGCCGAACGGAAATTAGTGACATAGGTATATGTATGGGCATATACCTATTTATCGTCGGGTGTTACTTCGTGATTGTATCTTCTTGTGGTTTATCCTTTGTGGATTTCGGGAGACCTTCGAGGGTCTCGGGGTCCCTACTGAGTATCTTATACTCACCCCTGCACGGGCTATGCCCGCACTTCGTTGTGTTGGTTGCAGACGACGGACAGCGCTGACTGCGGTTGAGGCTAACGGAGTAGGTCGGTACCCGGAGGAGGACCACTGAGCGGGACGTGCTCGGAGCGGACAGTTGGACCCGAGGAGTTGTGGAGCTATCTGTACCTACCCTTCAGGTAGGATCCGTGGTGGACGATCCAGGAGCTGAGCCATCTGTACCTACCCTTCAGGTAGGAATCGAGGAGGACGTCCCAGGAGTCGCTTGTACTTTCAGTTGCTGTTTTCCCTTTCGAGTTGTACTTTACCTTACAGTTGGGCTTGTATTTCCGGCCCCTTTTCTTCAGCACAGTTGTTCTAGTTTTGTGTACTGCTTTTCTTCCGCTTGTTACTCTGAGGTGCTTGTTTACTTTATTAAGGCAATGCCTTCCCTTTTACTGGGATTTTACGCCTTGGTGCTAGTCGCCAGCCCCTGGCCTATGGAAGGCGGGCTTGGGGTAGTCACGGCACGGGCCCGAGGGCGGGTCGTGACAAATTGGTATCAGAGCAGTTCGGTTCTACCGCAAACTCTGATCTTTTCTATGTGAAGCAATAATGTTTAGCGTATTGAGTGTGGTTATCAGTCCAGGGAGTCCAGTGTTGTTGCGGCGGCCGACGTATCCGTACACCAGGACCCTGACTTCTGATTTCCGACTTAATACACGAAAACATTGATTGCGTGTGTGTTTCAAAGTTTTCTTTTTGATTTCTTTGTGTCAGCTCACCAGGTATACTGTTTGACCGTGGCGCACCTGTTTCCTTTCAGGATGGCCCCACGACGGCAGCCAGCTAGGGTTCCGAGAGTTGAGCGTGACAACAGCCCACCGAGCGACGAGGCCTCGGTACAGGGCCCTTTGTCAGCAGTGGCACCGGCGGTAGCTCTACCCGCCGAGCCCCCGATGCTTCCAGCAGCAGCCGCTGACGATGCACGTCGCCTCAGCGCACTGCATGAGTTTCAGCGCCAGCGACCGCCCAGGTTTCGCGGGGAGACGGATCCCCAGGCAGCAGAGGACTGGCTGGAGGCAGTGGTACGAGTGTTTAGGCTAGTGAGGACACCAGCAGACCTCATGGTGATCCTCGCTGCTAGCCTACTACACGCAGCAGCAGGACGATGGTGGAGCTTGATGCTCCAGGTGCATGATGAGGCATCTCTACTTTGGACGGACTTTGAGAGCATCTTCCGCTCGGAGTTCGTCCCAACCACCCTTCGTGCGGTGCGTATTCAGGAGCTTTTACAGCTGCGGCAGGGCAGCATGACGGTCGCTCAGTACGCGGCGAGGTTCACCGACCTTTCTCGGTACTCGACAGACATGGTACGGGACCCCTTCTTCCGGGCTCGGACCTTCGAGCAGGGTTTGAGACACGAGATCAGGGCATCGCTGATCTCCCTCAGCATACCGACTCAGACAGGAGTACTGGAGCGGGCACTTCTGATCGAGAGTTTCCTTGCTGAGTCTACACCAGCACAGCAACTCACCGCAGGGCGGCACGTGGCAGAGTCATCTGCAGCAGGTAGCCGACGGATGACTCAGGGTTCCAGGCAGACCAGACCTACCGGTGGCCGACTGCACGACTCAGGCTCAGTTGTACGGGGAAGCCGGGGTGGAGTCAGAGCCAGGCGTGCCGAGAGTGGGCAATGTTACTCCTGTGGCGGGATTGTTCACATGGCTCGTGACTGTCCGACCCGCCATGCTGATGATCAACAGTTAAGTGAAGAACCTCCCAGGCAGAGGCAGAGGTTCGACCGTGGCGGTCCGCAGGGAGGAGGCGGACGAGGCAGAGGAGCTGGACGAGCAGCCGGTGGTGGGAGACGCTTTGAGGCTCTTCCACCACCACCACCAGGAGGTCCACCCCGACCACAGGGAGTAGGTGAACATGTGAGAGCTCAACTTCAGGCAGCCGAGGCCTTCGATCATGGAGCTCTGGGAGCCGATGGACAGGAGCTGAACTAGTGGATACATCCTTTGTACTTCTGGTTCCTTGTTGCATTTGTGTAGCGTCTTGTATTATGAGCTGCAATAATAAAAGACGCATACCTTTGTGATATTTTCGTTCTTGTCCTCTTTCGTGATGTTACTAAGAGGTTCCAGTTTTGGTTGTTGACTTGACCCTCACTTGTGAGACATCTACTGGAGGAGACCCAGTTACCACACACTGATGCCGACAG
Organism: Viscum album; assembly: GCA_963277665.1. Lineage (NCBI taxonomy): Eukaryota > Viridiplantae > Streptophyta > Magnoliopsida > Santalales > Viscaceae > Viscum > Viscum album. The sequence continues at coordinate 284,779,644 of OY728165.1, forward strand.
TGTGACTCAACCCTTGGAGGCGAGAGTAACGGTTTAATCTCTTAGTAGTAGCGTCGAGGCCTTACGACGTCATCCTTGGTATGGATTAGTATCATCCATGTTAGGATTGACTGTTTTAGGCAAAGAATGTGGTTCATCCAGTGGATGAGACCAGATTTCTCTTTTCGGCAAAGAAGAGATCTTGCAGCTCTTGTGGGACCTGTGATGGTCCAGGCCACGACAGAGAAGGTCCAGGTCATCCAGGAGCGGATGAGGACAGCTCAGAGCCGGCAGAAGTCATACGCTGACAGGAGGCGGAGGCCACTGGAGTTCGAGGATGGCGACCATGTCTTCTTGCGGGTCTCACCTCGACGGGGTATTCGGAGATTTGGCCGAGGTGGCAAGTTATCTCCGCGCTTCATCGTACCCTTCCAGGTCCTCAGCAAGGTTGGTGAGGTGGCTTATCGCCTGACTCTACCACCTCAGTTGTACCGGGTGCATGACGTTTTCCACGTATCCCAGCTGAGGAGATACGTGCACGACCTGACACACATCATTGACTATGGGGAGCTTGACGTTGACGATGGGGCGACTTCTACGGAGGTCCCGGTGGAGATAGAGGATCGACAGGAGCGGGTCCTGCGTGGGCGATCGATTCCTCTCGTGCACATCAGATGGCAGCACGGGAATCTCCAGGAGAGCACATGGGAGCGGGAGGCTCAGATGCGTGCTCAGTACCCTCATTTGTTTCCCTAGTTTTTGATGTAGCTTTACGGGGACGTAAAGCCCTGAGGTGGGAGTAATTTAAAGACCCGTAAAATTCAAGGAAATTTTTTTCTTAATTTTCTTTAGAATTTTACAAGAGCGCGGTTTCAGACGGCACCTGATTCTGAGGCCCGGAGTGCCCGGAATCAATTTCCGAAGTTTGGCTCGGGTACGTTCAGTGAACGAACGAGCGGGATTTCCTAACTTTTGATCCGGTGCTCGGAATTGAAATCTGAGGGCACCGATGAACTCGCAACGCCGATATTCGCTTAAAGAGACCTTTTCGGGAGTTGCGTTTGTTGCGGGTTGAAAGTTAGTTTTGGGGATTAAAAGATAAGTAAAATAAAATTTTGTTTGAATTTTATTTTATTCGTGGTGGTTAGACTCTCTCATGGGAAGTTGTTGGTGGGGCCCACAACCACCCAACTTCCCATGTGTGGTTATGAGGGAGGTGGGGCCCACACGAGCCCCCACCTTCTCAAGTTCCCTAACTCCCCTCTCTCCCTCTTAATGGCTTGACATATTAACTTCTATTTAATTATACAACTCATGTATATTAAATAAGTGAGTTAATTTTGGAGTTATCCATTTTGAATTTCAAACCTTTGAAATTCTTGGTTAAATTTTTGATTAAATTAAGCTCTTATCTCTTTTTGTTGGGTTAGAACGCTTTGGCCACCTTGAGAGCTTTTGAGAGCTTCTTCTTCAACTTCAAGCTCTGACGAAGAACACGAAGAACGCTCAAGCTCCGACGAAGAACGACGCCTCTCTTCTTCGTCCTCCGTGTCAACGAGAGGGAACGCCGCTTCCTCCTCGGACCTTCTTCGTCGGCATACGAAGATTCGCCAACGACGTATCTCTTCGGGCATATCTCTTCGTCAACGGATTTGACGAACGACGACCGCGAAGCCCGACCACTGCGACGTTGTCTTCCGCGGGACGTTGTCAAATCTTCGATCTTTTACCCGAGGTAGGGGTTGTTGAATATTGTTAATTTATTCCATTTCTTGCTCGTGGATCGCATGTCTACGTGAGGCTTTTGAATATTTTATATAAGTGTTATTGTTTAACGTGAGGGGGGCCAGACCGCTTGAACACAGCCGAACCCCCCTCCATCGTTCATGTTGTTTATTCTTGCGGGCGGAAGCAAGGTGGCGTGGTGCCGTCGCACCACGCGGATAATTGTACGTTTAACTTACGTGATGCCGTCGCGCGCGCACCATGGAAGAAACAACAAGAACGCGATGCCGTCGCGCCGTGTTGAATGAATATCAAAGCACGGCGAAGGGGCGCGGTGCCGTCGCACCGCGCCGGACGACGAACACCGCGGCCGGTTCCGGGCCGCGGCGGGACGAGGAGACCGCGGCCGGTTCCGGGCCGCGGCGGAAGAGAAGACCGGCGGCCGGGCCGCCGGCGTCGGAAGCCGAAAGGGGGACCGGAATTTCCGGTCCCGTTGGAGAAAACCGGCCGGCCAGCTGGCCGGCCGGAAGGCATTAAACCGGGGGAATTAATCCCCCGGCCAGCATGTAAAACCCTCCTCTTTAAGAGGGGGGCGGTTCCATGAAAGGGGGGCAGCAGCCCCCCGGTTCACTTAATTAAACCGGCCCCCACGTGGGGGCCGTTTGTTGCAAAGGCGCGGCACAAAGGCCGCGCCGCTTCACAAATCAGCGGGGGCTTGCCCCCCGCGTGCCGACCGCGTGCGGCCCCTCGCGGCGCCGGACCGCCGCGGCCCGCGGCCCACCACGCCGCCGCGCCGCCGCGCCGCCGCCGGCCGCCGCGCCGCCCCAGGGGGGGGGGGGGGTCGGGCCGGGTCGGCCCGGACCCGGACCCGGACCCCCCCGTTTTGAACCTGTTTTGGTCTTTTGGCCATAACTTGAGCCTCAGACCTCCGAATGACGAACCGTCTGCGGAAACGCGATCCTTGGATCGAGACGGTCGTTTCGGTATATTGCACTCAAGGTTTCGGATTACTTTGAGTTCGACCGGGTTGGTTCGTTCACGAAACCAACCGGGCCTTCGGAGCGGAAACGCTCATATCTTGAGCCACGAACGTCCGATTGACGCGCCGTCAGTCGCGTTGTGTTCCTCTTAGTGAGACGGATCTTTTGGCATACTCCGCCCGAGGTTTGGACGCAGGTGGAGTACGGTCGGGTTGGTTTTGCCTTAAAAACCAACCGGGCCTCGGAGACGAAAATGCCAATAACTCTCAGACCGGGCGTCCGATCGACGCGCCGTCTGTTGCATTGAGTTCCTGTTGACGATACGGAACTTTTGGATACATCAACTCTGGACCTTGTGACAGTTGATGTATCAGCCTCTCGGCTCGTGGAGCGGACCCTCTGAACGAGCTTGTTGTATGCGGGAACCCTAGTGCTGGCTGCGACTGTTACTGTGACGACTACTACTACTGCTACTGTGACTGCGACGACGACAGTACAGAGATCCTGTGTGGATTCGACGACGACGACTACAGCACCCAGCGATCCTACGTGGAACAGTGCTACCGAACCTGTGTGAGCTGAATATTCTGTTTACCTTGGGCGGTGGAGCGCTTGGGTGTAGCGGCGGACCCGTGGTACTTGTCAGTGGTGGTGCGCTTGGATGCAGCAGCAGACCCTTGGCGGTGGAGCGCTTGGTTGTAGCGGCGGACCCGCGATACTCTACGGAGTATGTGCGCTTGGTTGTAGCGACAGACCCGCGACGGTGGAGACGTGCGTGCGGAGTACGGAGACAGTGTAGATGACTGAGACCTGACGACTGCTTGACCGACTCGACTTGGAGTGAGTCGACTAGCCCAGTGGACGGAGCGCCCAGTAGTTGGCAGCAGACCCACGGCGGACATAGCGCCTGGTAGTTGGCGGCAAACCCGCGGTACTCGACAGGAGGAGTACCTCAGCAGGCTATCTGGGTGAGCGCCCGGTATTTGGCAGCAGACCCTCAGCGGACGGAGCGCCCGGTAGTTGGCAGCAGACCCGCGGTACTCGACAGGAGGAGTACTTCAGCAGTCTTAGGTTAGTGAGCAGTACCTCGGAGTCGTGACAGGACCACTGTACACTTTAGAGTTGGGGATCTTCAACATTTACGGTTTCGATAATGAAAATCCTGGTTTGAGCTGAGTCAATGATCTTTGTGATTCCTCATGATTGAGATGGGTCGCTTGATAACTTAGGTATATGTATGGGAATATACCTGGGTAATGGTAATCCGTTGATTTCATAAACTTGTTATAACCTGTGTGGATTTACTGTTTACTCTTCTTTGTGGATTGGGTTGTTCTTGGGCTCGGTGTTGGAGCCGAACGGAAATTAGTGACATAGGTATATGTATGGGCATATACCTATTTATCGTCGGGTGTTACTTCGTGATTGTATCTTCTTGTGGTTTATCCTTTGTGGATTTCGGGAGACCTTCAAGGGTCTCGGGGTCCCTACTGAGTATCTTATACTCACCCCTGCACGGGCTATGCCCGCACTTCGTTGTGTTGGTTGCAGACGACGGACAGCGCTGACTGCGGTTGAGGCTAACGGAGTAGGTCGGTACCCGGAGGAGGACCACTGAGCGGGACGTGCTCGGAGCGGACAGTTGGACCCGAGGAGTTGTGGAGCTATCTGTACCTACCCTTCAGGTAGGATCCGTGGTGGACGATCCAGGAGCTGAGCCATCTGTACCTACCCTTCAGGTAGGAATCGAGGAGGACGTCCCAGGAGTCGCTTGTACTTTCAGTTGCTGTTTTCCCTTTCGAGTTGTACTTTACCTTACAGTTGGGCTTGTATTTCCGGCCCCTTTTCTTCAGCACAGTTGTTCTAGTTTTGTGTACTGCTTTTCTTCCGCTTGTTACTCTGAGGTGCTTGTTTACTTTATTAAGGCAATGCCTTCCCTTTTACTGGTATTTTACGCCTTGGTGCTAGTCGCCAGCCCCTGGCCTATGGAAGGCGGGCTTGGGGTAGTCACGGCACGGGCCCGAGGGCGGGTCGTGACACAATCCCTCACCTCCCACAAAAAAAATCATGAGGATGGGATTCCCATCACACTTGAAGTACTCTCCCAACACTGAATTTATGGTCTTCATGGCCTCCACCATGTGGTTGTGAAGCATAGAGGTAAATGGCTGGTTAACCATGTGTGTATCGGCAATGTGGTGGAAGACATGTTTGAGAACCTTGTAGTCTTGGTCCACCGTGCCTAGAACCCCCTTAGCCAGTCCCACTCATGGTCATTGTATCAGAGAAGTGAGGGGTGGGTGTGGTGGAGAATATGCTGCGCAACATGATGGCGTGCACCATCACCAGTGGCCCCACATAGAAACATAGGAACTGTTGTAGGCCCTTGGTAATGGCCAGGAGGTGGAGTGAGTAAGTGGAAGAAATCACCCTCGCATTGGAAGTGTAGATGAGGATGCACTTATAGTATTTGTACTTGGGGTTATAGGATTTGAATTGGAAGGACCAATGACCATAGGAACAACTAGTGATGTTGCAGAAGAGGAAAAGTATCTAGTCGGAGATGGCATAGTTGAGGAGGGTGATAACTTACCTGGGAGGGTTCTAGGGGCTTCGTTGGTACCAAGGGAGTTTGAGCTTCAACTTGGGCATGAAGGTCTCATCCCTCTCTAGGGAGTTGTAAATTGGTGACTAATCAGGGTAGGTAGCACTCTTATGTTGACCATAGGTTCCGGCCCTTGGAGTTCTCTATTGGAAATCCGGTTTTCTTATAGGTGTCACCTCATTTGGGGAATTAATTTTTGCAGAAACAAGGGAAGTTGACATCATGGTTTGTAGAACTATTTGAGATTTCTAAGCATATAAGAACAATAGCCTATTGATTATACCTCCCTCCATATTATCGAGGTATACATAACACATTCCATGTGTCTCAACTTTTTTTGTACAAGCCCAATCTTGCACATGTAATCAAAAATGAGGACGTTGAGTTAGAACCAGATGTATCATTTGTGGAGTGACTAGTATGAATTTTGTACCAAAGTGAGAAGGTGTTGAGGGGGAATATGTTACCACTTTTTTGAGTTTTGTGGAAGTATAGATGAATCCAAGAGGAAACTTGAGAAATAAAGTCGGATGTCTGGTCATAATGACCTGAGTTATTCAAGAAGAACTGCTAGTGACACTTCTAGAGGATGATAAGTCATTAGAGGGGGATATTTGTGACATCCTTGAATTTAAAATGTGTATTAATTTATGTTTTAGCATATCTTGGTTTTGCTTTTTAGGATTGATAGAGGTGTTTAGGGGCTGAGAATCGTAGGCGAAGGATTTGGGGGAACCAACCAGTATCTTGGAGCTACTGGTGTTCCATTGGCTTGTCAGAGGAGGTGGTAGTAGCCCAAGTTGAACCTAGGTTTTTCCAGCTCACTGGTACAAAGCCACTGGCCAACCGATGGCTAAGGTAGTAGCCCAGGCTTTTACTTAGAGCAATCAGCCAGCTGGTTGGAAACCACTGACTAGCCAATGGTTCCCAAATATCCCAGTCAATAAGGGAGCATTTTTAATTTCATTCTAATGTACCTTTTTGTTTCCCTCTCTATAGGTTCAACCCTCACTCTAATAGAACAACCCTAGGAGCTCCCTTTTGATGGAATTTTCTCTCTCCTTCCCCTCTCTTCAGTGTTTCAAGTTTGGATCGATCTATTGAATTCCAAATAGTATGTTTCATCAGTTTTAGCCTGAATCCTCTTCTTATCTTGAGATAAATCATAGGTATAATCCATGTTTTTTATATTTATAGATCTCGTCGTGATCTAATGGATAATTTTTTTGTTTTTTGATGGATAGATATTGAATCTAGAGAATATTCATCCTTCCCTTAAACAGATCTAGACCTATCATTGGTAGTAGATATCATTGGGTAAGTTTATTTATCTTTAATCCCATGTCATGTTCTCCTCCTTAAATATTGGTTATAAAATACCTGTTGTGATGAATTGGGATTGGTTCTAGGAATTTTTAGTGCACAGATTTGGTTTAGTGATGACTTTTGACAATTAATGTTGGAACGCTAAGGTAGGAAGTCCTTACTATTTGATGGTCTTCCTGTATTAAGTTCCTGTTATGACATGATTGTGTGTGTGTAGCCCTTGAGACCCTTGGTTGATATGATTCACATGTGGGTGGGTGTGTGACTTGTGTTTAATATGATTTACATGTGGGTGCATGTGTGCCCTATGAGACCCTTGCTTGATATGAAATTTTTATTACATGCTTTATCATGCCTTGTTTTTTGATGCATGTTTGGTTTCTTTATGGCTGGTTTTTGGGTACCAGGTAGGTTTAGCTTGACTCAACAACCCCATAGTGGGGAAGTGTCATCGTTATAATTAAATGTTGTGATTTCACCTTCATAGATGACTTGTGGTAATGTTTCTTTCCCCATAGCTGGATATGGGGTCGAAATGTGTGTATGTTTCTTGCCCAAGAGGAATATATTGGGTCTACATGTGGGAATTTGTCTTTCCCTGGAGTTTTGAATTGGGTTGACATGAGAGCATCATGACTTTCTCTTAAAGGTGATCTTGGAATTATTTCTTAAAGGAGGAATGTGGATACTGGATAGTTGGGTGAATATGATGAGTCGACGTGTGGATCACTTGGCATTATCTAATTCATGAAACAATTACTTTTGACTTTCTCTCCATTATAGTGTTGAAATAGGTAGAGTTCAGATTCGTGGAATCAAGGTTAGTGCACAATGAATTGACACATGATTGGTTATTTATGAGTTTATCTTATTGTCATGGCATACACTTCTATATTTTATATATCATTTTACTTATATTAAGGATTCATTGGTGGTGTCCTACTGGGTTTATACTCATAGCCAAAATGAGTATCTCGGTGTGTGTGTGTGTGTGTGTGTGTGTGTGTGTGTTTTGTGGTCATGAATTCAGTAATGTAAAGGGCCTAGTGTTGAGAAGTAGAGTAAGTGAAGCTTGGAGGACAGGGGAGATTTCGGGACAAGATTCATACTATTACTATATAGACTTTAATTTATTTTTTTCTATCTCAATACACTTGGTTGAACTACCACATTAGGGGTTATTTGGTTATCTTGTATGACTTATATGTCATTTGTTAGTGTATGAAATTATTGTTTATTTTCCCAATGTATTGTTTTGTGGTTATTTATTTATGTTTACTATGTTTTTTATGTATGGGTATTGTTACTAATGGAATAGTCTCCTTACGACACCATTCAGGCTTTCGCCGCTAGTCCTCAGCCTCTTGTGTACGTAGAGGCGCACATGTGGTCATGTAACACTCCAGCCCGGACTTGGTGATTCAAGTCAGGGAATTACAATCCACCACTATATTTTATGAATAATATTTTGTTGTCTTGGGAAAGAAGATCAATTGTTTATTGCTAAAGCAACCAGTATCATAAAGGAATTTCACATCTGGTGTTTTTTCTGTTTCCTTGAAATTGGTGAGAGTGGGTGTAAAAATTATAACTAGTAGGTTGCTATGAACTATAGATTGAGGATGATTAATTTCTACCCACGATAAGTTGATGATCAATTTATAGTGGAAAATCTATAGATTGGAACAACACCAGCTCCATCGAGGGGTAATTTATCATACAAAGGTAAAATCTTGTAAAAAAATTCATGTGCCATGTTATTCCTTATTTTCTTTATTCATTGTGAAAGGATTGAGTGTACTCATTTGATCCACTTGTACTAACATCCATATTTTTTCATCTCTATTTCTGGTGAATATTGTTTTTATGTATAAACTAATTTTATGATAAATTATTTGATTTTATGATATAAATTGTTCTATTGATGGTGTTAAGTTCCCTTACACACACTGTTTTTTCCATCTCTATTTATGGTAAGGGTTGGCTGCTTATTGGATCGCTATCTTCCCAAATAGAGCTCTCTGATTGGGAATGATGTATTATCATCCTATAAAATTCTGGCATAACCCGTCTAGATTTGGGTCAGATTTGATCCCCGACACTCACATATAATATAAATTATTATTATTTTAAATAAAAAAACCAATATTATATCAGTATGTGGGATGAAAAACTTGTAATTGTGGCAGAAAGGAATCTTTGAAACAAAAAAATGGGTCTGGATCACTGCTCTCTTCACATCATTTATCTTTCTGAATGTATTATTAATATGCTCATTTGTATAAATTTTAATGATTAAAAATGAAATACTTAATTTTATTTAACAAAAATAAATATTTTTATAGTTATTTGAATGTTGTGAATGGTTTAATATGAATTAGGGGTTTGAATGTTGGGAAGAAAATATTACAAAGAAAATCACACACAAAAATGTAACAAACTAGTAATTTGCCGGTGCATTCACATGACACTATAAATCAACTCTTATTTTTACTAAGAGAATACTATTTTACGAAGATAATAATGAACATTAACATTTAATATATTAAAATTACAAATAAGTGGTAGATAATATTGGAATACAAGTTGAGAAACAAATGATACATCATCAAAATAGTAGAAAACATTAACGAAAAGTGTAAAGGAACAAAAATTTATTTTGTACATGGATAATTGAATTACATGAATGAAGTTTCCATTACAAATAACATTCACAAAAACATTGGTTTTTACACTGAAATAAAAAGTAATGAAAATTAAAATAGAAGACTGTGAAACCAAGAAAGATAAAAAAATGTTTGTTTAACAGAATGATGTATTGCACGTAAAGCTTTGTTTCTTAAAATAAGGTCGTGTTTTGGAACATAAGGTTTTGTTTTTTTAACATATATTTGAAATATCAGAATCTACTTTCATATCAACTAACATTCCAAAGGAATTTTGAATATCCTTCTTAACAGAAATAGGTGTGTCCTTGGGAGAGCCCATCTCTTGGACATCCTTATTAATTAATGTTTGGCATCCATTCAACTCTGTCATAACCTTTTTTTGCCCTCTTCTTCATAATAGAGTCAATATTTTCATCAGTGAATATTGTTGAAAAAATGGGTAATCTAGAATGCGTACAGTGGATATTCAATACATATGTGTAACTAAAAGTCTATGAACAAAACATGTCAAAATAACTTTTATTTAATCATGAATATCTAATACAATTCATACTGTAAATATAAATATAAATAATAAATATGATAATAAAAAAATCAATCGGTTTTCAGTATTACCTTGCTATTTCACCATAAAACATCAATCATATTTTTTAGTCTTCATGTTTATGTTTTCCTTCGTAGGGTGATGCAATTCATTGGAATGGCTTGTTATAAGCGCAAAGTCTCGATACATATTAAGATTTTGTTGGACCGCATCATCACCATCAAACTCACTCAACCGTTTTTTATACATAAAGAATTGATTTTAAAGAATAAATAGCAAGTAATAGTGTCAAGTGAAATCATAAAACCATAAATCAAAATAGTAAAAGTTTCCAATTGAGAAGAATAAATCCACTGTATGTTTTATTCATATAAAATATGCAAATGACCTCAAAAATGCATTGTTACAACTTATTAATAAAGATCCACCGCTTTTATGCTCTTATGATGAAAAGATAAAAAGAATATTGTAATACGGTCGTGTTTATTTTACCATAAATCAAAATGGAGAAATTGAAAAAAAAATATTACCTGGTTATGTTCAATGCTACTACTAACTCGTGAAGATCCACTTCTTTGATGATCCTATACAATAAGAATAAGAAGAAAATTTTTTACGTTTTTTTTGTTCTTTAATGCAATTTAGGAATTTATAATCAGTATTACCTGACTGTCTTCAAATATTTGATGAAAATTACTGATGTAATTTTCATTTTCAGTGATGAATAGAACATTATAGGTGTTCTGTTCAGAAGAACGGTGACAGTTTTGAATGTTGTAATTTTTTACATCTATTAATAACAAAACTTTTTTTTATTTGAAAAATGTTTAAATCTAGAGGAAAACCAAACTCATCATGGTCCTAATTTGAAAATGAAGAGAAATGTTAGTTTAAATAAACTAAAAATCTATTAACATGATAAAAAAGTTGTATAGTTTTACTTGTATCAAAGCATCTCTCAACTGTGCAACTATTTTGGTTATAAATTGCATTACTTTCTTGTTAAAGAGAATGACTGAAAATGAGTCTTTCAGATCAGTCGCCATCAATTGCACTCTAAATATGTTGAATTTAATTTTTTTGATCAGACATTGATTTATATCATAAATATTACACTAGAATACTAACCAAATAATTAATTAATAATAATTGATAAATAAAAATGACAAATGACAACCTTGGAGTAGTGCTATTAGGATAAGTTTTGAAATTTTGGCACCAAATGTCTGCATCTGAACTGTGTACTTTATTCATAAAAGAGTTGCGTGATTCATAATACCGGATGTGGGAACTTTGGATTTTTTTATATTGTAGCTGAAATTAAACACCTTGTAGGCTATGAAAGAATGTGTAGATATTAATATATAGATTATAGCAGGAGATAGTTGAATATTGTGTAATACTGCATAATGAAATTATAAATTTCATGATATATTACTTACCTCTTGACAGTTTTTAACGCTATAAATTATTATTTTTGTTATTCCAAAAATTCATAGGCGTAATAGAACTGTTCGGATGCATTGGTGGTGGACTATGTAATTGTGATTGAATGACCAACCCAGACCTGATAAATTCAGAATATGAAACATTATAAAAAACAATTTCTAGATAATTCATATATGATGTAGGCAGTTTGAAACATAAAATATGAAAAAGTAATTTTAGGGAACACGAAACCTATTTCGGATGCTTTCTATTATTGGAATGTCCAGGATTAAGAGTATTTTCGATGCATTAATGGTATTTTTGAGAATAAAAGAAGCTGAAAGAAGTTCCAAAATAGAAGCATAGAGTATAGTGATAAAGTAATATACAAAATGAACAATAAATAGAAAGAGTAAAAAGGTATTGTGTAGATAGAAATCCTACCACTCAATCTTTTTTCCTTGACCAGCTGCAATATCAAAACTATAGATGAGTCATTGTTGTTTTCCAAATATTTTGACATGTTGTTTAAAAACTCACCATATAAACTACAGTTAACCTGTAACACTTTGTAAGAAAAGAAAGAAAAAATATTGTTAATTGTATTTTATCGGTAAAGTAAATTATGTAGACAAAATGGCTAACCTATCATCCTCTAAAACTATTTACATATTTCAGTTGGAATTCCCCATATATTTTATAGTATGTGAGAAATGAAGATGTCAAATAATTTCTAAAACATAGAAGAATAAATTAGACAGTACTTAAAGAACAATAGAACATTCTGAAAGACAATGTCATTTGTAATAGAGTACAATATGTGACATATAATGATAAAACTGAATAGTATGCAGTGAGAGAATTATTTATACAAAAATTGATTATTTAAATACATAAAAGAAACATGAGTTGAATAAACATATAAGGACATAAATTGTAGTGGTAATAAATTGTACCTATTATATGTTGTTATGGAACCCTTCTATGAATAATGTCATCAAAATAAGTGAAATCAAAACTGAATAGTATTAGTTGAGAATCATATGGATGAACATATGTGGTTGATGTGAACAATATTCGGTAGACATGTATGGTCTCCAAGTAGCTACCTTGATTCATACCTATTTGGAAATTTTGTATAATATAACTCAAGGCTTCACACAACAACAGTTTGTACTTGGAGATTAGGCGATGATTACTAACTGTACACTAAATATTTATTCCCCACAAAAGGTATTTTTAAATGTTTAATAAAATTTTTTAAAACAGATATCATATGTCATCATTATAGAATAATGTAATGAAATATTTGAACATGATAACATAGTAATGATAAAACAATAGAAAGAGTTTCAATTTTATATGGTAAACTCACACATTCATCGCCAAGAATGAGATCAATAGATAAAACATCATTGGAGTACATGGATGATGAATTTCAACACATATTGAATACAATAATTTGTATATTTAGTGTTTCATCATCCTCAAGGGTAATCTCATTCAATGGAGTTATTGACCGTGAAATTTTTGTAACTCTATACATTTTGAATTAGTGTACAAATAAAACATAGTAATCAGTAATGAAAATCATGAATTTATACATATTTATAATGGAAAACCACAATTAAATTTCAACATTCTAATTTAAAATATACCTAAGAAAAGTTATCAAAATTTTCTTTGCACACAATGTATTATGAGCAACTAGAGGTCATGTTATCTTTATCCTCAACTAATATTTTCAAACCCTTTTTTAACATGACCCTAGATACAGCAACATATATTTCTCCATGAAAAAACATAGGATTTTGAAGATATAAACCAACACAATAGAGTGATTCCCCCTGAATTTTGTTGTAACAACCTGACCCCAGTTACCCAGAGTTGGTTCATAATTACATAACAATGACATGATATATGAAATCATGTCCTGAAATACCGATCAGTTTAGTATTCTTGGAAACAAGATACATACATAAGTTCAACATTACAACTTGAAAAGAAATAAAACAATAATTTATTCCATTAGAAATATCCAAGCCTCCTAGATTATGCCTGCAAGTCACTCATAACTAACTTCTTCATATCTTGGTAAAATAAAACATAAGGGGTGAGCTCAAATGCTCAGTAAGAGTAAGCAATACAGAGGAAGATAACATAAACATTAGGCATGGTGAATAATTGAAAACACGTGTCTTTACAAATAATAAACATGAACACTTTATGGAAGGAATATGAGGTGAGTAAACAATGCCATAAAAAACATAGTCATGGGTATTCTACTAGTCGAATAACCACATGAACCATCAATATTATTTTCATAATGAGGGAATGTATAATGTGGGACATTCTGAACCATTTTTTCAAGGCCTCGGACAAGATGTCTAAAAATGATTAAGGCCTCGGCCAAAATCATATAAAAAATTGGGAAAGGCCTCAGCCAATTCCATGTCTAATTGTCTCATGAGACCTACCGATGCATCGAGGAGCTATAGAGGGCTCCACCCATCACTTACTAAGTCCAATACATTCCTCATATTAAAATTTTGAAACATAACATAAAAATTCGTATTAAAACTAGCATACGAAATGTCAATACTTTATCCATAAACCATGAATGGTATAAAAATAACACATACACAGTCAAACATATCACAAAACCTTCAATAAAATATAGAATATTTGTATCATAATAAATCAACTTCAAACAAGTTTAAAATCCATCAAGGGATGTTGACATTGATGAAAATGATTTGTAAAACTCTTTGAGATAAATATCCCTTTTTCATGAAAACATTTAAAAGTCACACAATTTAGAAAAGAAGACATTTAATGAAATTTTTGAATCAAATTATCCCATACCACTTTGAAACTTTTTAAAGGAATTAACATTTTAAAAACATTCATGTCCATATAAATAAATCCTTAAAACCCATTTTGAAAACATGGACATTAATGACAATGATTTAGAAGAATAAATATTTAAACCATTTAAAATGATGATCTAGTTAAAGATTCCCTTCCATAAAACCTTAAAATATTCTTTTTGAAAATATATTTATGAAACACGTATGTGGATGATAAAGAGGTCTCAGTAGATACTTACGTAAAAACAACCTCAGATAATGAAGAGATTGTAGAATTAACCCTTACCTAGTACATTTCCTTGTTCAAGGGTATGTTAACCTCATGTATAATAGTTAAATAATTGTTATTAAATTATACAAGAATCATATACATAAATATGATATCATATATGATCTTTCAATATTTATTTGTTAATAATATTTTAGTAGTATCATCATTTCGGGTGTTAACTGATCTGTTTTCCATTATATGCTTGGTTACGTAAGACATATTCGTTATGGATAGGATTTATTTGATTCATATCCAGAATTATATTAAGTTCTTAAACATTATTTCTAATCATAAAATGAAAATTATTCTTGAATGATTACGATGGGGAATGAATCTCATCACGTTCGTGGAGACAGTAATCCGTACGTATGCACGAGTGACAATATCATTATATTTATAGTGAAATCATATTTAATTGGATGGTATATAATATATACAGAATCATTAACATGTTATACTTATTATTTAAATTAGTTATACTCATTATTATATCCATCCAAATAATAAAGTGTTTGAATAACAAACTACACCACGACGTGGAGACGGTAAGCCGTATGTACGCACGTATGGTGACTTTGTCATTTATAGGATGAATAGAATAATGAATATTGTTGTACCATATTTATAATAACATAAAAGTATGTAGGAGGTACCATAGTTATTATTTTGGTATGGAAACAACAAAGAAAGAAGAAGTGGAAGAATAAAAGAACTTGAAAGACGATGGTGAAATTATTACCTCTTCTTCGGGTGTTTCCTTTTGAGTTGATCAAAAGAGCTCATTAGGTTTGATTTATAATCAAAGTAAGGACTCTAGGTTGATGTGAGGAAATTTGGGAGGATATTTTTTCAGGGTTTGGCCGATCCAAATGGATTTGGAGGTGTGATTTTGAGAGAAGGGGAAGTGCCCTTTTATAAGAGGGGTGAAGGTCACTTTAGAAAAATATTAAAATATTAATTTATTATACAATCATATTCGGTTTATAATGGATAAAAATAAATTTATTTCGAGTATTAGGTGGTTATGGTTCGAAATAATCTCAACCAATAGGTTTTAGACAATTTTATGTTACCATTTAAACCTCATATTTTAGATTTAACTCTTAGTTAAATAGTTTAACGTTTACCATGTCTTCTTGTATTATTACACTATATGGTTAATAAACTTACTCTA
Source organism: Viscum album (assembly GCA_963277665.1). NCBI lineage: Eukaryota > Viridiplantae > Streptophyta > Magnoliopsida > Santalales > Viscaceae > Viscum > Viscum album. The sequence goes on from OY728165.1 coordinate 284,795,215, forward strand.
AACTTCCAAGAGAACCTCAAGTGGTTCATTAAAAACATATATAATTTTATTTAATCCATTTTTCTGAACCTTAGAATTTTAGTAATATTATATCAACCAATAATATAGTATTTGTTTTAAAAATTAATTTATGTCAATTTTGACATTATTTGGTATTTTGTTTTTGTGAAAGTCATAAAAACCTTATCACTTCAAAATAAATTTATCTAATAAACCCTAAAATTTCATATTAACCTATAAAATTAGTGGAATTAATCATAACTCTCAATTTAAATTTATTTTGATATTTATAGTATCAATTATTTTAATATTTTATTAATAAGGTAATTACTGCATCATCATTGTGTCATAAATAAATTAAATTATTTAATGTCTAAGAATTATAAATAAAATACCATTATGTAGGAAATATTTTTATCTTTCTAATGAATATTTATAGTTGAATTTATATTGTGTGTAACCCTATATTAAAAATGGTTTAGTTATTAAACTTTGAATTTTACACTTTTAACTCTTCTTTAAATAAAATAATAATAAATGTCCTAATCTAATCCAAGTAGACAAAAGAGGATCATATTTTATTTTTAAGGTTTTTTTGGTCGAATTACACTTATCCAATACAATTAGGGCATGTGTTAAGGTAATTATAATATCATTTTTACCCTTAATTTCCCTATTTACTTTTAACCGTGGTAAAAAAAAGTCAAAAGTTAATATTCACCAAAAATTATTTTCATCTTATTAAACAAAATTTTACTTACTTATTTCAACCATGTCTCTCGGATTTTTTAAATTCAACCCACAGAAGTGGTAAAATTAAGTTTTACGCAAATTTTCAAATCTCCTAGGTGGGTAAAAAAACGTCAAAAAGTTCAATTAAATTTTATACATCTAATTTTATTATAAAATTACTCCAATGAATTAAATTGAACTTATATAGGTATTATATATCTATTTTTACTTAAAATAAATTTAAATAAAATAAATAATTATTTAAATAAAAAGTTGGTTTTAAATAATAACGCAGTGTTTTTTCACAAATCATCAAAAATTGTAAGTTTTCAGAAAAATTCCAAAAATACTCCCTAAGATAATTTTGATATTATGAATTCAAAAATGAATTATATTTTACAGAATTAAAAATATATAATTTTCATTTATTAATTTAAAATTAATTCCCTTTGTCAAAACCAAAAAGTGGGTTTTTAAAAAGTAAAAACTATCAAAAGATTGACATGTGTTTATGTCAAATTTAAAAGTGAAATTACTTATAATGACATACATTGTATTAAATGATAAAAATATAATCTAATTATACTTACAAACCATTCAAATGTATAATTTAACACTAGAAATTATTTTTATTAAAAAATTTGTTTTCAATTAAAATTTAGTATTTTCACTATTCACCTAAATATGAAAGTTATTAGAAAAACACCAAAATTTTATCAAAACAAAATTTTCATGTCCCGATTCTAAATAATAAGTTTATTTTGTCAAATTTAATATATAAAAGTGTCAAATATTGGATTTAAAAAGGGTTCACCATTAAAAGTCGGTAAAATTACATTTTCTGAAAAATACTTCCTTTATTTGAAAAAAATGAATTTGTTCTTATATTATGTCTAAGAAACACATAATATGGATGTTAAAATTCATATGGAATATATAAAATTCAAAATTCAGATAATACTATTCATAACTGCTTTTGAACAGCTAGTTTGGTAAGTCATGGTGCGCTCGAACTTGGTGTTGCCTGTAGCGCAAGTTATTGAATTACTTTAATGAGATAACGTACTATGAAATCTTGGGGTGTTACATTCTCCCCTCCTTTAAAAAATTTCATCCTCTCAATTTGAAATTTTTCTTCGAAAATAAAAGGTTAAAAATAGAAAAATAACTTTGTGGAAAACCCAAATTAGAAATTGGGTTAATAAAATTTAGTCTTAAAAAGAGGGAAAGGGGAATAAAAAAGTCACCATGAAATTATGATCTCGATTAGAAGAACATTGGTGGAAATTAGAGACACATAATTATAGAAAAAACGTAAATATTTATAGTGAGTGATTGAGGTCATCAATCACAAACAAGTGTAAAATTGAGGGCCTCAAATCCATCAATCTATGATGATTTAAAATATCATCGGTTCAACAAACCATATGGTATTAGGATAACACATTTTTGGTTTGAATATCCCATACCTAAAGTTTAAGAATTAATTTATTCATAGAATAAGAGGTAAAAATATACTTTATAAGTAGAGTTTCATCCTTCAACTAATTCCTACCACAAACTCATCTTTCACTCCAAAAGATAATAGAATTCAAAAATATTCTATTTATCCTCATCGTATAAGGTTCCAAAAATAATGAAATTATAATTCATTTGTCACAATATTTAAAAAAACTACATTATACAAGTCATGATATCACGTAGGTCAGTATTAGGTGATGTACCCCTGTCGCCATTTGGTTGTGGGTTCAAGTCTCACTGCCTTGCCGGACGTAACAGGTTGTCACCTGACCTCCAGGTTGTCCTTTTTATAACAATCCAAAAATAATCTTATGAAATGATTTAAACTTAACAATAGTATCCAATGCAAAAACTTAATACATTCTAAGCTTTAGACTTATCCAAAATACTTCTGTCCAAACTCACAGTCCAAAATTTATAAGGAAGGTAAACATAATGAAGATCTCTTTTTCAACGTAATAACATGTGAATACCTTCATCATGTATTCTCTTAAAACATGGTAACAGCCTAAATTACCATAAAAGATTTTTGAATATGTTCATGATCCCTTATTCCTTATAGAATACCAGATATACTCCTTAAATCCAAAAATGTTATAAACTCCAACAATGATGGAATAAACAAACAATTAATTTGTTCCAAGTTAGTCAATAATATAAAATATAATTTATCCAACTCAATTATATCTTATTCCGAAATAATTATCTCAGTTTCAGAAACATATTAAGGTTTATGTCCCCCCAACCATATATTTTCCAAAATTTTTATCTTGAAACTATGTCACTTTACTTGGTACCATAAAATCCAAATCCTTAATGAAAACGTACTACAGTACAATCCTTATATACTTTATAATTCTTAATACTCAAATGACACAATTCTTTAATAACAACATAAGAAAACTAATCATTCCTCTTCATCTGCAGTAGTATCATAACTTTATTATTATCCAATAGTAGCATTTAGGGTATACTATGATGATTGGGACATTGATTCGCATAGTGTTCCAACTCCTTGCAGATGAAGCATTGTACATTTGAAACCTTTTTCTTACCCTCACAATCACGTACTTGGTGTCCTTTTTCTCCACATTTATAACAAAATCTCATTACCTTCAAGTATTTACCAAGGTGATTCTGTCCACAGTTATCACATATGGGAAAATCCTTCTTTCCCCTCTTCCCTTTATCTATTTTTCTCTCTACCATCCTTTTCTTCTCTTGCTTCCCTTCAAAGCCATAGGACTCAGATAATTCTTTACTTATCTTATTAACATGTGATATTATTTATTCATATGATGAGAATGTGTGAGAGACTATTTCCCATTTAAATGTTTTCTTAATACCATGAAAGATATGATACTTATTACTCTTTGGATCATGTGTATTTCTGGAGTTCTCATTCCTTCTACTGGGTGTTATTTCTAAATAATGGCATACACTAGGTTAGTTTATGAATAGCAATGCATAATTCCAAACTTGTAAAATACCAAACGTAAATTGAAAATATTATGCATATAATCTATAATCATAAAAAATGTTTTCTTTAAATAAGTATTTACTCTTAAATACTTCATAATGACTTGAAAACAAATGTGAATTATCCTAAGTATATCCCCTGGTAGTGTCATAACCAAGAGTGCAGCAAGGCCCGTTGTCGTGTACTAGGATACCTTGGGTCAAGCCCAAAACTCCTTGTCAGGGTTTTCACTCCTAGGTATATCTGTGCCAGAGCCACCTCTACCTGCTCATATCCAGACAGAGATGTATTTCTTGGAAAATACATAAAATCTCTACATTACCGAAATTCTAGGAATTTCTTCTATACTAATCCTTAAATTCTATCTTAGGGAAATGTTCTCTAATCAGAGTTTTTCTAAATCTAGTTTTCAAGGGTTGTAATAAACTTCCTATGATACCAACTGTAATGCCCCGACCCCATTTACCTAGAGTCGGTGCATTATTACATAACATTGGCATGATATAAGGAATCATGTCCCAAAATACCGATCATTTTAGTAGTCTTTGAAACAAGATACATACATAATTTCAACATTACAACTTGCAAAGAAATAAAACACTAATTTATTCCATTAAAAACATCCAAGCCTCCTAGATTATGCCTGAAAGTAACTCAGAACTAACTTCTTCATATCCTAGGAAAATGAAACATAAGAAAGGGGTGAGCTCAAATGCTCAGTAAGAGTAAGCAATACAGTGGAAGATAACATAAACATTAGGCATGGTGAATAATTGAAAATACATTCCTTTAAAAATAATAAACATGAACACTTTATGGTAGGAATATGAGATGAGTAAAAAATTACATAATAAAATGTAGTCATGGGTATTATACTAGTAGAATAACCACATGAACCATCAATATTATTTTCATAATTATGGAATGTATAATGTGGTACATTCTGAAACATTTTGTCAAGGCCTCGGACAAGACGTCTAAAAATGATTAAGGCCTCAACCAAAACCATATAACAGATTGGGAAAGGCCTCAGCCAATTCCACTTCTAATTGTCTCATGAGACCTATCAATGAATCGAGGATCTATATCAGGTTCCACCCATCACTTACTAAGTCCAATACATTCCTCGTATGAAAAGGTTGAAATATAACATAAACATTCGTATTAAAACTAGCATATGAAATGTCAATACCTTACCCATAAACCATCAATGGTATAAAAATAACACATCCACAGTCAAACATATCACAAAACCTTCAATACAATATAGATGACTTGTATCATAATAAATCAACTTCAAACAAGTTTAAAATCCCTCAAAGTATATTGACATAGATGAAAATGATTTGTAAAACTCTTTGAGAGAAATATCCCTTTTTCATGAAAACATTTAAAAGTCACACAATTTAGAAAGGAATACATTTAATGACATTTTTTAATCAAAGTGTCCCATACCAATTTGAAACTTTTGAAAGGAATTAACATTTTAAAAACATACATGTCCATATAAATAAATACTTATAAATCATTTTGAAAACATGGACATTAATGAGAATGATTTAAAAGAATAAATATATAAACCATTTAAAATGATGATATAGTTAAATATTACCTTCCATAAAACCTTAAAATATTCCTTTTGAAAATATTTTTATGAAACACGGATGTGGATGATAAAGAGGTCCCAGTAGATGCTTACGTAAAAACAACCTCGGATAATGAAGAGATTGTAGAATTAACCCTTACCTTGTACTTTTCCTTGGTCAAGGATACGTTAACCTCATGTATAATAGTTAAATCATGGTTATTAAATTATAAAAGAATCATATACATAAATATGATATCATATATAATCTTCTAATATTTCTTTGTTAATAATATTTTAGTAGTATCATTGTTTCGGGTGTTAACTGATCTATTTTCCCTTATATGCTTGGTTATGTAAGTCATGTTTGTTATGGATAGGATGCATTTTATTCATATCCAGAATTATATTAAGTTCTTAAACATTATTTATAATCATAAAATGAAAATTATTCTTGAATGATTATGATGAGGAATGAATCTCATTGCGTTCATGGAGACGGTAATCCATACATATGCACGAGCGACAATATCATTATATTTATGGTGAAATCATATGTAATTGGATGTTATATCATATATACAGAATCATTAACATGTTATACTTATTATTTACATAATTTATACTCATGATTATACCCATCCAAATAATGAAGTGTTTGAATAACAAACTACACCACGACGTGGAGACGGTAAGCCGTACATACGCACATGTGGTGACTTTGTCATTTATAGGATGGATAGAATAATGAATATAGTTTTACCATATATATAATGATATCAAGGTATGTAGGAGGTACTGGATTTATTATTTTGGTATGAAAACAACAAAGAAAGAGGAAGTGGAAGAAGAAAAGAACTTGAAAGAGGTTGGTGAAATTATTACCTCTTCTTCAGGTATTTCCTTTTGAGTTGATCAAAAGGGCTCCTTAGGTTGGATTTATGATCAAAGTAAGGACTCTAGGTTGATCTGAGGGTATTTGGGAGGATATTTGGGTAGTGGCTAGCCGAGCCAAATGGCTTTGGAGGTGTGATTTTGAGAGAAGGGGAAGTGACCTTTTATAAAAGGGGTGATGGTCACTTTAGGAAAAGATTAAAATATTAATTTATTATACAATAATATTCGGTTTATAATGGATTAAAATGAATTTATTTCGAGACTTAGGTGGTTATGGGTCGAAATAATCTCAACCAATAGGTTTTATACAAGTTTAGGTTACCATTTTAACCTTATCTTTTAGATTTAACTCTTAGTTAAATAGTTTAACTTTTATTGTGCCTTCTTGTATTCTTACACTATATGGTTAATAAGTTTACTCTAAACTTACAAGAGAACCTAAAGTGGTTCATTAATGACATATATAATATTATTTAATCTCTTTTTCCTAACCTTAGATTTTTAGGAATATTATATCAACCAATAATATAGTATTTGTTTTAAAAATTAATTTAGGTCAAATTTGACACTATTTGGTATTTTGTTTTTGTGAAAGTAATAACAACCTTATCACTTTGAAAAAAAAATTATCTAATAAAACCTAAAATTTCATATTAACCTATAAAATTATTTTAATTCATCAGAAGTCTCAATTTACATTTATTTGGATATTTATAATATCAATTATTTTAATATTTCATTAATAAGGTAATTGTTGCATCATCATTGTGTCGTAAATAAATTAAATTATTTAATGTATAAAAATTATAAATAAAATACTATTATGTATGAAATTTTTTTATCTTTCTAATTAATATTTATAGTCTAATTTATATTGTGCATAACCCTATATTAAAAATGGTTTAGTTATTAAACTTTGAATTTAACACGTTTAACTCTTCTTTAAATAAAATAATAATAAATGTCCTAATCTAATCCAAGTGAACCAAAGAGGATAATATTTTTTTCCTAATGTTTTTTTGGTCAAATTACACTTATCCAATAGAATTAGTACATGTGTTAGAGTAATTATAAAATCATTTTTACCCTTAATTACCCTATTTACTTTTAACCGTGGTAAATAAAAGTCAAAAGTTACCATTCACCAAAAAATTATTTTCATCTTATTTAACCACATTTTACTTAATAATTTCAACCGTTTCTCTTGGATTTTTTAAATTCAACTCACATAAGCGGTAAAATTAATTTTTATGCAAATTTGCAAATGCTCCTAGAAGGTGGGTAAAAAAACGTTAAAAAGTTCAATAAAATGTTGTACATCTAATTTTATTATAAAATGACTTCAATAAATTACATTGAACTTATATAGGTATTATATATCTATTTTGACTTAAAATAAATTTAAATAAAATGATTAATTATTTAAATAAAAATTCGGTTTTAAATAATAATGCAGTGTGTTTCACTATTCATCAAAAATTGAAAGTTTTTAGAAAAATACCAAAACTCCACCCTAAGATAATTTTGATATTCTGAATTCAAAAATGAATTCTATTTTACAAAATTCAAAACATAGAAGTTTAATTTATTAATTTAAAATTAATTCTCATTGTCAAAAGCAAAAAGAAGGTTTTTTAAAAGTAAAAACTATCAAAAGATTGACATGTGTTTATGTCAAATGTAAATGTAAAATTACTTATGATGACCTAAATTGTATTAAATGATAAAAATATAATCTAATTATACTTACAAACTGTTCAAATGTATAATTGAAAACTATAAATTATTTTGATTAAAAAATTTGTTTTCAATTAAAATTTAGTATTTTTCACTATTCACCCAAATATGAAAGTTATCAGAAAAACACCAAAATTTTATCGAAACTAAATTTTTATATCCTGATTATAAAGATTAAGTTTTTTTGTCAAATTTAATATATAAAAGTGACAAATATTGAATTTAAAAAGGGTACGCCATTAAAAGGCGATAAAATTGCATTTTTTGAAAAATAATTCCTTTATCTAAAAAAATAAATTTGTTATTATATTATGTCTAAGAAACACATAATATGGATGTCAAAATTTATATGGAATATATAAAATTAAAAATGTAAATAATACTATTCATAACCGCTTTTGAACAGCTAGTTTGGTAAGTCGTGGTGCGCTCGAACTCGGTGTTGCGTGTAGCGCAAGTTATTGAATTACTTTAATGAGATAACATACTATGAAATCTGGGGGTGTTAAATTTGTTAATAGTCATTACATATGAAACAATCAAATTATATTGTCTTCTATGTAATTTTAAAGTCCATCTATTGTCATAGTGTGTCATATTTATTCTTAGAATGAATGTAAGAAACCCAGAATGACAGCCACTTAAAATTTATACTCCAATGACATGGTCACCCAAATATGTAACAATCATACAGGTACCATTATATAAACCCAATAATTGATCTACATTTCTAAGAAAAATAATGGGTACCCCAATCTTCAACACAACTAGATAAATAGGCTATTTCCACGGATCTATAGCCACAGTTTTCAAAACCATGGTTATAGGTAGGTTATAGCCACAGTTTTATAAAATTGTGGCCATAACAATTTTTTCATAGCTTATTGCCTCGGTTCTATAGAAATGTGGCAATAGGTCTCCCATGCTTTCGCAGGAGAAAATTTTCCCTCCAAAAAAATAGCGGGAACCTCTATTTCCACAGTTTTTAGGCTATTTATACATTTTTTTAATAATATATATAACATTATATATATATATACCCAAAGTCCTCAATGGTGTAGTGGTTAGGAGGCTGAAACGTAAGGGTGAGGTGCAGGGATCGAATCTGGCTGGCGACATATTTTTTTTAGGTTATAGCCATGGTTTACCGAGGCTATAGTCATAGTTTAAAATGTGGCTATAGGTCAATTGCCATTGTTGACAACTTTAAGACCTATTTCCATAGATATAGCACCTACAATTGCGAAAAACTCTAGTCGTAGGCTACGACAACAGTTTTGGGCCCTATTGCCACAGTTTTCAACCGTGGCAATATAACTTTTTTATAGTTGTGCAATTTAATTTTGTCGGATGGTAACCCAAACACATTGATACCATTTAAAATGTCAGCTATATGTATGTTTTTTGGCCTATCTATATCAAAACATTCATTTCAAATAGAAATTGAACTGAAGTGTTCTTTGCTTTCAGAAGAAGTGAGATATAACATGTAGTCATTTACTTCTTGAACAATATCACGTGTTTGTGAAAATATTGCATGGACTTTCAAATAACTAACATCACCATAGTTATCATTGAAATTAGGGTATGTATAGTCAAAAAATGTAGTCATTATATTCTCAATTAATGTAAGAAGATATGTTGATGGAATTTGAATGATTGTTTCACCATCATTAGTCTCACTAATTCAACCTTCACCAATATCCAAAGTTTACTTAGATTATTGTTGAAATTCATTTGAATAATTACTGGAAGTACTTAAATGCAATCTCATGTTCTTTTTTAAAGTTAAAATATGAAATTATCTCCACATATATGATGGATTTATACATGCAAACACAATGTCACTTCTATCACCACTTGATATTACTGGCAGTATTTGTCTGAAATCCCCACCCAAGACAACTATTAGGCCAACAAATGGTAAATTTAAAGCATTATAATTTTTACTAACAATATATCTCTCAATGTATGATCTAGATCTTCATAATAGTGTTTACGAATCATTGGTGCCTCATCCCAGATAATCAGTTTTTTTGATTGAAGAAGTTATACAACATCACTCCCTTGCTGAATATTGCAAACTAACTGATCATTAACATAAACTGGAATACAAAATTTAGAATGATCTATCCTACCATGAAATAGGATCCGTGATTCTATTCCATCGGAAGAAACAACAATAACAATTTTACCTTCTGACCGGAGTAGACTTGTTAGTACTCTCCAAATAAAATTCGTACTCATGCCTCCATATCCATGCAAGAAAAAACCCTAGCAGCAAAAGATAATGAAGACATAATGGAACCCATCACCTATTTTTGTTCAATGATAAGCCTATGTTATAAAGTTATATACTCATTATGTAGGATTTCCCTTCTAAAATTAAGTTCTTATGCAACTAAACGGTTTTTTTGAGTATCAATTAAAGCATCTAAAACTGGCATATAAGGATAATATTGAAGAGATCTACCATTTCTATGAAGAATGTTGTCTATTTCAAGATAAATATACATTTTTCCTTGATAATAAGTGAGTTTCAAATCTTGAAAATAGAGAAATATTATTACAAAAAAATTATAATAATATATTTCTACAGTCATCACCTTTTTCAAGTATGATAAAATGATTGGTATTAAGTTACAGAATGAACCAAACTGATATAATTTAATAAGAACATTGTTTTATTGTATGTTGTAAGCATGTCCAAAACATGAAAAATTTAGTAGTATAAAGTTTAATATTAAATTTGTGTTGTACAAATATTTTATGAAAGAAATATTTTATTAAAGCTATAAAAAAGATGTATATGATACCGGACCAAAACAACCTATACCCCTATAAGAACATAATAATACAAATTATCTTTTATTTGAATTATTGGTTAGTGAAATGAATATAAAATATTACCTACAGAAGGTGTATGTTTCTAGAGTGTATAGGATGACTAAGATAATTGACAGTTAATATATTTCTGAATATATTTACATAATAAATGAAAAACTTCCAAATGTTGAGCATACAGTTTTACTGTAGGTGGGGATCTTGTCTATAATTTGTAGAATAAAATAATATGAATATGAAATAGTAAATCAGTGTAGTATGAATTTTTTATAAAACAAAATGATTATACCCCTATAGGAACACAATCATATATATTATATTTTACAGTTAAATGACTGATTACTACAAGGAATGAAAAATTATACCTTCAGTAAGTGTATGCTAGAAAAGTGTTTAGGAGGAGTATGAAAAATAACAACTAAGATGTTGTAGAAAATGTTTATATATGAAAAAAAATATTTTAGTAATATAATGAAAGAAAAAAAAATTAAATCATAGTATATTATGGATATGTATAACCCAAATGATCATATAATAGATAGAAACTTACAATATGGCCCAAATTGGTATAATGTTTCCATTATAAATTCTGACTATTGTTTGCAATCACATTCATAATTTTTAAGAATGAAGAATTATAAATAAGACATAATTATTCATAATGTATTATCGATATGTGTAGCTTCCATGAAATTTAATTTATTAAATACAAGTCATTACTTAATAGATAATGTTAAAAATATTAGAAATATATTGTAACAATATTTATTGTAGTCAGATTCAGCTGTGTATAAAACTTCAAATATAGTAAAATTATGTACCTTGTATTTGTAGCCTCTGTCGTTGGGAATAGAAAATATCTTCACTCAGGAAGTTTCAAGTTCCATGCCGGACAATGCCAGGGTGAAAAATATTACTTTAGAATAACATGTTGGTGAAGAGTCTGCGCAAAGAGTGTCCCATTACAAATCGACATAGCATCTTGGTAATTTTGAATCATATACCTTAGAACACCAGTAATGGTAGAAGGTAAAATGATATGCTTCCCACATAAAGACCCATCATTGTCACCTCTAAGGAATGTATCTTGCAACCCATTGTAGAGTTCAACCCTTACTCACTTTTTATTAAAGTGAATAAATGGAGGTCTTTGAGACTTAATCAATATATTATCATCTACAATAAAAATTTTCAATAGCCTTCTAGAATAAAGTAGAATCGATGCATCATTATAACATAATTACAAGTGATAAGAGGAGTACTCTCTCATTATTACTTTCCAGAGTTTTGTACTTGTAGTGAAGGATGTAGCGCAATAGAATATGTTGTCAACATATCTATCTTGGCTGCCTATGAAAACTAATAGATATTTCAATGGAAGGTACAATGGGTGTAGCTCATCTATGTGTTGTAATTCACCACTTTTTATTTGAATGGTTATATCCCACTCTTAATTAAGATCTTAAATGTCACTGACAATGAGCATTGAAATTTCAGAAGTAGTTGATAAGTTATATCACTACGGGAAAAATGGGTATTTGCGACGGGTTATTTGCGACGGGAATAAATCTCGTCGCAAATAGTCCCGTGAAAAACTTATTTGCGACGGGGGTATTTACCCGTCGCAAATAATTAGGCTTTTGCGACGGGATTGCTTTCCCCGTCGCAAATAGTTTTCCCGCGATGCGCGCCAAATCGCGGGAAAACTATTTGCGACGGGGGAATAGTCCCGTCGCAAATAACCGGCGGTGGTAAAAGGTATTTGCGACGGGAATATTCCCCCATCGCAAATAGTATGTCGGCAGGTGGTTATTTGCGACGGGACCCGTCGCAAATAACTATTTACTCGCTGACCGTAATAAATGTCGGCTAAGGTATTTGCGACGGGACCCGTCGCAAATAACCCTATTTGCGACGGGAATCCAGTCGCAAATGAACCCGTCGCAAATAATCTAACCTATAAATACCCCCATCCGTTTTTTTCAAATCATTCTCATTCTCTATCTTCTCCTGCTCTCAAACTTGTGTTTCTAAAGTTTAGTTTTTCTTCAGTTTAAATTTTTTCTTCGGAGCTGATATTAAAGTTTTGAAGAACGATCAGAGCAGATCAGTTTTCAAGGTATTTATGTTCATTTTAATTTAATATTTATTTTTAATTTTTTATTAGTTTCAATTATTCTTAATTAGTTGTAATTTAATTATGTTTATATTGTTTTCTTACTTAATAAATTTAAATTATTAGTATTGTTCATAGTTAATGGTAATTAGGAATAATTAGTAATAATTTTTAATAATTAAGAATAAATATTAATAATTAGTAATAAATACCAATAATTAGGAATAAAAACATTATTACATTATTAGTATATTTTATTATTAATATTAAAATAATATAATTTTTTATATATATACAATTCTTTTTTCATCTATGTGTTTACTGTCTTCACATGTATTATTTGTATGTGGAGATAGAAAACGCACAGATGAAAAAAGAATTGTATATAAATCAGAAAATTATATTATTTTAATATTAATAATAAAATATACTAATAATGTAATTATTTGTAATTATTGGTAATTATTCCTAATTGTTGGTAATTATTTATTTAATTACTAATAATTAGGAACAATTATCAATAATTATCAATAATTAAGAATATTTAGTAATAATTAGTAATAATTAACAATAATTAGTAATAATTAGTAATAATTAGCAATAATTAGTAATAATTAGTAATAATTACTAATAAGTAGTAATAATTAGTAATAACTACCAATCAGTAGTAATAATTAGTAATAAGTAGTAATAATTATGTATAATTTGGAATAATTACCAATAATTAACAATAATTAGTAATAATTAGTAATAATTAGTAATAATTACCAATAATTACCAATAATTAGTAATAATTAGTAATAATTAGTAATAATTACCAATAATTGCCAATAATTACCAATAATTAGGAATAATTAGGAATAATTAGGAATAATTAGGAATAATTAGGAATAATTAGGAACAATTATCAATAATTATCAATAATTAAGAATAATTAGTAATAATTAGGAACAATTATCAATAATTATCAATAATTAAGAATAATTTGTAATAATATGAATAATTGCCAATAATTACCAATAATTAGGAATAATTAGGAATAATTAGGAATAATTGCCAATAATTACCAATAATTAGGAATAATTAGGAATAATTAGGAATAATTAGGAATAATTAGTAATAATTAGGAATAATTATGAATAATTAGTAATAATTATTAATACTTCGTAATAATTAGTAATAATTAGGAATAATTAGGAATAATTAGTAATAATTATTTATAATTATTTTTAATTATTTATAATTATTTATAATTATTTATAATTATTTATAATTATTTATAATTATTTATAATTATTTATAATTATTTATAATTATTTATAATTATTTATAATTATTTATAATTATTTATAATTACCAATAATTACCAATAATTACCAATAATTACCAATAATTACCAATAATTACCAATAATTACCAATAATTACCAATAATTACCAATAATTACCAATAATTACCAATAATTAACAATAATTAACAATAATTAACAATAATTACCAATAATTAGCAATAATTAGCAATAATTACCAATAATTTGCAATAATTAGTAATAATTAGTAATAAATACCTAAAATTAGGAAAAATTAGAAAAAATTAGGAAAAATTAGAAAAAATTAAGAAAAATTAAGAAAAATTAAGAAAAATTAGGAAAAATTCTCAATAATTAGTAATAATTACCTATAATTAGTATTAATTACCAATAATTAGTATTAATTACCAATAATTAGTATTAATTACCAATAATTAGTAATAATTAGGGTTAATTAACAATAATTAGTAATAATTATCAATAATTAACAATAATTAGTAATAATTAACAATAATTATTAATAATTACCAATAATTACCAATATTTAGTAATATTTAACAATAATTGCCAATAATTACCAATATTTAGTAATAATTAACAATAATTGCCAATAATTACCAATAATTGCCAATAATTACTAATAATTAGTAATAATTATGAATAATTAGTAATAATTACGAATAATTAGTAATAATTACGAATAATTAGTAATAATTACTAATAATTAGTAATAATTATGAATAATTAGTAATAATTACCAATAATTAGTAATAATTACTAATAATTATCAATAATTACTAATAATTATCAATAATTACTAATAATTATCAATAATTACTAATAATTAGTAATAATTAATAATAATTAGCAATAATTACTAATAATTAGTAATAATTAGTAATAATTAGGAATAATTAGTATTAATTAGGAATAATTAGTATTAATTAGGAATAATTAGTAATAATTACCAATAATTAGTAATAATTATTATTAATTACCAATAATTAGTATTAATTACCAATAATTAGTATTAATTACCAATAATTAGTATTAATTACCAATAATTAGTATTAATTACCAATAATTAGTATTAATTACCAATAATTAGTATTAATTACCAATAATTAGTATTAATTACCAATAATCACCAATAATTACCAATAATCACTAATAATTACCAATAATTACCAATATTTTCCAATATTTTCCAATAATTACCAATAATTACCAATATTTTCCAATAATTACCAATAATTACCAATATTTTCCAATATTTACCAATATTTACCAATTATTACCAATATTTACCAATAATTACCAATATTTGCCAATAATTAGGAATAATTACCAAAAATTATGAATAACTACCAATAATTTGGAATAATTACCAATAATCTGGAATAATTACCAATAATTTGGAATAATTACCAATAATTTGAAATAATTACCAATAATTAGGAATAATTACCTTATTACATTATTTGTATATTTTATTATTAATATTAAAATAATATAATTTTCTATATTATATACAATTCTCTTTTCTTCTGTGTTTTTTCTGTCTCCACATGTAATATTGGCATTCTTTTTCAAAATTATCAACCTACTCGCCAATGGAGAGGTGAAAGTGAATGTCAATATTACATGTGGAGACAGAATGTGAAACACACAGATGAAAGGAGAATTGTATATAATATAGAAAATTATATTATTTTAATATTAATAATAAAATATACTAATAATGTAATGATGTTATTATTATATAATTAATATTTATGAAAAAAATTATATTAGTATTATTAAAAAAATAAAAAAATCAATATAATATTAAAATTATCAATATTTGTAACAGGTTTTGCTTTATTCTCAATATATTCAATCCTTGCTTGTGTTTTTTCTAACAAATTATTCAAAACCAGTAATGCTTTTATATTTTATAGAAAAATATGGAACAACGAGGTCGTCAACAGTCATTATTAGATGACCGCATATGGATAAATCAACGTAGAAATCCAAATGGTTCTGGTTTAAATCCAGTATATATAGAGGGTGTGGAGATTTTTTTATCATTTGCGGCATCAAATCCAGAATTTGTTTCAGAAGGAAAGATAAAATTCCCTTGTAGAAAATGTGCATTGAGAACGTTTGACACGTTTGACAAAGTGGGGGAACATCTCTTGCGTTTTGGTTTTCAAGCAGATTATGTTTTTTGGTATCAACACGGTGAACACAGTTCCAGAGCAGGTGATACCAACTTGATTCCGGATCCATCCCAATTTCAAGATTTAGTACATGATGTTGCAGGTTCATCTGCTCAACATACAGAAACTCCGGCTGATATAGCTTCAAATCCTGAGTTGGGACCGTCTGAATTTTATGAGTTGTTGAAGTCTGCTGAGGATGCATTATATCCTGGCTGCAAGATGAGCAAATTAGAAGCAGTTGCAAAATTTATGGCTATCAAATCAGATAACGGAATGTCAAACACCTGTTTTGACCAGATATTTTATTTGCTGAAAACACTGTTACCCGAAGGAAATGTTTTACCTGCAAATTACTATGAAAGTAAGAGGTTGGTTCGAAATTTGGGACTTACTTATCAGAAGATTCATGCATGTTCAAATGACTGAATTTTATATTCTGGGGAAAATGAGTCGTTGGATAGTTGTCCCACATGTGGGAAACTGAGATATAAAGAAGGACAACACGGGAAGTCTGGTTTGATTCCTGTAAAACAGTTGAGATATTTTCCGCTTACATCCAGACTTCAGCGTTTATTCATGTCTAAGAATATAGCGACAATGATGTCATGGCATAAAGAGAATAGTTCAACCGATAAAAGCTTGAATCATCCAGCCGATGGTGATTCATGGAAACATTTTGATAGAGTGCATCCATCCTTTGCTTTAGAAGCTAGAAATGTTCGACTGGGCCTTTCCACTGATGGTTTCTGTCCGTTTGGATCTTATGGTAGTCAATATTCATGTTGGCCTGTTTTTTTAACTCCGTACAATTTACCTCCATGGATGTTGATGAAGGAGCCATATATCTTTTTGACTTTACTAATTCCAGGACATCCGAAGAAAAATATTGATGTTTATTTGAAGCCATTGATTGATGAATTAAATTTATTGTGGAGTACTGGTGTCAGTACATATGATGTTGCAACGAAACAGAATTTCATACTGAGAGCAGCATTGATGTGGACAATAAGTGACTTCCCGGCTTATGGGATGTTATCTGGCTGGAGTACACATGGTCAGAAATCATGTCCTTACTGTATGGGAGAGAACAAAGCATTTATGCTCATTCATGGAAAGAAACCTTGTTATTTTGACTGTCATCGCAGATTTCTTCCAGCTGATCATCCTTTTCGCATAAACAGATCTCATTTCAGAAAAGGAACAGCTGAAAGGGATGGACCTCCAAAAATGCTATCAGGTTCGGAGTTAAAATCATTTGTATTTTCATTACCTCCCATCACTTTTGGTCCCACAATAAACCAACAGAAAATTTCTGGTTTTGAGAAAGAACACAATTGGATTAAACGTAGCATATTTTGGGATTTGCCATATTGGTCTGATTTGTTGGTCCGACACATGTTAGATGTCATGCATATTGAGAAGAACTGTTTTGATAATTTGTTTCATACAGTTTTGGATACGCCAGGAAAGAGCAAAGACAATGTAAATGCACGTTTAGATCTTGCCCAAATTTGCAAGCGTCCAGAATTGGAACTATTTGAGAATGTCAGAACAGAAAGGTTACTGAAACCAAAAGCAGCTTATACACTGTCTAAAGAAAACCGTTTATTATTTTGTCAGTGGATTGCAGATTTGAGACTTCCAGATGGTTGTGCTTCCAATTTGGGTAGATGTGTAAAGAATGGTCATATTACTGGATTAAAAAGTCATGATTGTCATGTTATAATGGAGAGACTTCTACCCATTGGATTAAGAGGTCTGTTGAATTCTGTGATTTGGGATTCCATAACAGACATGTCTCATTTTTTTCGGGAAATTTGTGCGGCTACGGCAGATTATGATGCTCTAGGAAAACTTGAAAAAGATGTTGTTGTAATTATATGTAAACTGGAAAAAATATTTCCGCCGTCTTTCTTCGACTCAATGGAACATTTGATGTTACATTTTCCATATGAAGCCAAATGTGGAGGTCCGGTACAGTTTCAATGGATGTACCCATTTGAAAGATGCATGCAAAAATTGAAAAGAAAAGTACGCAACAAAGCATCTGTTGAAGGATCTATTGCAGAAGCTTATTTGCAAGAGGAAATATCTTTTTTCTGCTCCCATTATTTTGAATCTGAGTATCCTTCAAAACACAACCGAATGGGACGGAATGAGAGTAATATTGATGAAATCGACAATCAATTATCTGTTTTCAACCAGTCAGAGCTTGGTTTTGGTGGAGTTTCTGAACGCTGGCTTTCAGATGATGAACATCATAGAGCTCATACGTATGTTCTGCTCAACTGTGAAGAGATGACATCAGTGGTATTGTAAGTGTTTATATCACTTATTCTATCATTTATGTTACAGTAAATAACTTTGGTTTTTATAGGTTGTATGATAATCATATCAAGAAACAAATTCCACAAATTACAGCAGCTGCTCTCGAAGAACGTCGACTGAAAAATTTCTCTCAGTGGTTTCAAAAACTGGTAACATAAATTCTTTATCTTTTAGCAACTCATTCAATGTATAGTTTACTATATTGATAATTATTTCACAAATTTCCAGGTGTCTCGACATGCTGATAAAATTGACAAACGGCTGTGTGTATTGAGTAACCCACCTTCCAAACTTGTTAAAACTTATAATGCATATGTGGTGAATGGATTTCGATTCCACACACATGAATATGGGGAATCGAAAAAAACAATGAACAGTGGAGTTAGCTTGAGAGGATCTCATCATCGATAAAATGAAGTTGACTTTTATGGCATACTTGATGAAATCATTGAACTCTGTTATCTTGGACAACATTACATAACCATGTTCAAATGTCGGTGGTTGGATACAGAGAGAGGCGTGCGTGTTCATCCGACTCATGGAATCATCGATATTAAATGTAAAAGTGTTCTCGCAGTAAATGAACCATTCTTATTGGCTCAACAGGCATATCAAGTTTATTATGCAAAGTACTGTGCAACATCAAGAGACTTGACTGATTGGTGGAGTGTAATAAAAATCAAAATTCGAGACAATCAGTTTAGTCAAAGTGAATGTGCTTTCACTGATGTGCAAAGAATTGAAGTTTTTCAAGAGAGTACTCAAAATCAATCTTTTTTACAAAGAGACGTGAGTATCGATGACGACACCCCACATTTAAGAGTCGGTGATGACGATGATGTTAATGATGTCACACATGAATTTGAAATGGTAAGAGATGAAGCAACTGCAACTCGAATGGATATCGATGATGTTGAGGAGGAATATGAAGATGACATTGACATATATGAAGATGATGATGAAGATGAACACTTATAGAATTCAATGGTATTTATATACAATCATAATATGTATATATGTATATATAATAGTAATTATCAATTATTTGCTAACATTAACATTTTCTGTTTCAGATGGACGATGCCACATTTCATGCGTTGGCGGATGCTGACCTGCCTTTCGATGCGGATGAGTTGCTGGCAGATGACCCTCAGCCTGCAGGCGCTCCAGGGAGTACGCGGAGGGGGCGCGGTCTTGCACGATTGATGATTCCTGACCCCGTCCCCGAGCGACGTCCACGTCTTGGGTTTGATCCGCGCACCCGGAGGTGTGATAACCTGTGTGATAACCTGTGGATTTGACTAAGATTTCATTAATCCATTCACATAATAAATGTTTATTATTTTTTCAGTTTTTCGCATATAGCAGTCGGACAGGGCAGCGCTATTTTGCGCAACTATTTCTCTCAGCCGTGGACCACATGGGAGCAGATTCCCATTGATGTGCAGCAGGCCATGTTCGGCCATTGGTTGGTACGTACGTAAATAAATAATTTTTATTTTGAAAATTATCTCATTTCTAACTTGATATTTTGATTTATTTATAGGGTTTATGGTATCCGATCGAGGATACCATGCGTGACGCCATCCACGAGGCATGGGAGGTGGCCATGTGTGATCGCCTTCGTCAGTTTTTGCACAATTTAAGAAAAGCTGCGATGAAGAAAGCAGGAGTGTCAGAGTTTGAGGAATCATGTAGAGCACACCGACCAGAGTATATTTCATCCCATGTATGGGATGGATTATGTGCGCACTGGTTGAGTGGTGCCTTTCAGAGGAGATCATCGGTGGGGAGGCAGAATCGGGGGAGGCAGGAGGTGACTCATCGAGCTGGGAGTCGTTCTTTCAGTACTCATAGACAGCATCTGGTACGTACATTATTTATAAATATTTTATATAACTATAAATATTAACAGTTTATTTTTTATTCTTATAGGCTGTCGAGCACCCCGATATTACAGAGTACGACGTATATCGGAGGATGTATAGTGATCCTGCTACTGGGGAGCTCAGAGGTGATCGTCAGCATCACATCGTGGTCAGTATTATTTGTTTTCAAGTTTAAAAATTAACTGCATATAATATATTTACAATTTTAATTTTAAATTGCAACTATAGGAGTCATATGAGGCCGCAGCGGCACAGGCCCGGCCTGAGAGTCAGGCCGAGTCATCAGATCAGACCACTGCCCGTCAGTTTGATGAGGCGGCATGGATGCAGGCCACCCAGTATGCCTTCGAGAAGGGCCGGGTAGTTGGTATCGGCTCTCGACTGACTCCCGGAGATTATTATGGCAGTGTTGCGATGTCGGCGTCCAGCTCGAGAGGAGCTCGTGCATCTTCTTCTACACAGTATGAGGATCAGTTGCGATCTCAGACTGCACAGATAGAGAGTCTCCGACAGGAGCAGGAGCATATGCGTCAGCAGCATGAGGAGGAGCGTCGACGCCAGTAGCAGCTGTACGAGGAGCAGGCGAGTCGGTGGCAGCAGTAGCATCAGGAGCAGATGAAGTACATGCGCCGACTCACTCATGCTTTAGGGATGGAGTTTCCTCCACCACCATTGCAGATCCCCCACCTCCCCCCCTCCCCCCCCCCCCTCCTTCAGATTAGAGTTTGTATTTCTGTTATAAAATTTGTGAAATCAAAATATTTTTTTTTCTATTTGTAGTTTCTGTCTCATTATAAAATATTAATAATATTATATTTTTAAATAACAATATTAATATGAATAATAATATTATTTATATTTTATAATATTAAATTTTATATATATATTAAAATTTTATATATATATTAAAATTTTATATATATATTAAAATTTTATAATATTATAATTTAATTATTTTTTTTGTAATACTTGAATTATTTTAATATTTGAATGTAAAATAAATCTATTATTTTTATATTAATTAAAATAACTTATTAATATTTTTTTATTTATGAATTATAATTGTAATATTATTATATTAATTAAATCATTTATTAATATTCTATTATTTTTTATTTTTGAATTATAATTCTACTATTATTATAGTAATTAAAATAATTTATTATTTTCATTTGTAAATTATAATTCTATTATTATATTAATTAAAATAATTTATTAATAATTTATTTTTTTTATAGTATTTGCGACGGGATACTATGCCCGTCGCAAATACTAGTATTATTAATGGTTTTTATTTTTTTTAAAAAATTGTATTTGCGACGGGTCCCGTCGCAAATACTAGTATTATTAATTTTTTTTATTTTTTTTAAAAAATAGTTTTTGCGACGGAACCGTCGCAAAAGAGATTTGCGACGGGTCCCATCGCAAAAACTATTTTAAAAGTTTTTTTACAAAAATACGGAATACTATTTGCGACGGGGAGAATGTCCGTCGCAAAAAAAGGCTTTAGCGACGGGCCCATCGCAAATAAGTGTAGTTGCGATGGCGTTTTCAGCAACGGGCTATTTGCGACGGGATCCCGTCGCAAATAGCCCATCGCAAATACCTGTTTTTCTAGTAGTGTATGTCACTGCATCCCTTCCTCATATTTTAAGAAGTTGAAGCTTTAAATTTGGAATTTCATGACACTCTAGAACATCCCTTGCACTTCTGAAATGATGTGCTAAAGTTTTTTTCTCATGAAGAATTTATTGTAGTTTCTCAATAATATTATAATAAATAATATAGTTATGGTTTGTGCCATCAAAGACTCATACGAAATATTGGTTAATATAAATTTTAAAAAGTATTTTTCAATGAAGTATTTATTACTGAATCTAACAGTCACCTGAAGGCCCATTCTCTATTGTGAGACTCATTTGAAGTGTCGTACACATATAGTTGTGAAAAAATTTCTGGTTTTCCGTCAATAGGACATAAATTACCAATACGATGGTAGTTCTTTCCATTTAATATAAATATATTTGGAGACCCACTAGTTTTCACATATTTATTAACCTTCCCACCCAATGACATGAATGCAAACATAGAATTATAAATGTGCATGTGGTCTTGGAATGTTATTAACTTTCTAGGGGTGTAATTGAAAACTAATGTTCATAGGTATTATGGACATGAAATCAGTAAGTCCAAAGAAATATTTCCTGGTGAGCAGCATAAAGTGAAACATGGGTTATTTCTGTTGCTGCATTTTTTATTTCTCTCGTCAAACCAGAATTTAGAACCACAATACTCACAGACGTTATAAGGATCTCCAACATCCAAATATGCTAAGATAAAAAAGGAATATAATATATGATGTTATTGGAAAAGTAAAAATGATATCAAAAACTTGTTTACAATGTTATTGTAGTAAAAAGATAGTTTAAGTAATTAAACTAACCTCTGTGTTCCACAGTTTGTAGTAGTAGTGAATTATTTGCAGCCACCACCATTACATTATTTCTTAGTGCCGTATATTTTATAATAGTATTAAATAAGGGAAAATTTTAATTCTAAACAATAAAACATATTTTTTGGCATACCTATAAAATGTGTAGTAGGATCTATGACATCAATTATTGTTACAAGTGTTCCCAACATTATATAATTCATTATAGTTTGAACCACTATAAGTAGGTTAGAACCTGCATGTATAGTAGTAGCTCGTCTCTAGAACAACTTAATTTATAATATAATTAAATATTATATTGAATACATAGATATATAAATATAAGTAAACTATGGTATTTCAATTATTATTTCTAATATGCCTAGGTTTGAAAAGTACTTGTAGTTTCTAGTAACAGTTTCAGTAAAATAGTTTCTATTAGAAATTAAATGAATAAGAAATAATGTTGAAATGACATAGAAGAAAATTTGTACTTCAATGATTTTTTCTTACTATGAAGAGGTGGGAATTTTAGAATTAGTAAGAATATTATCATCATTAGTCAAACCTATCAAGATTAATGAAGAAATAATAAATTTTTAAATTAAATGCTTAGATAAGAAGCATTATTTTCATTATATGATAGTAACATAATGCTTACAATATGAAAGACCATGTTGTGTCATGGTATTTTTTTTTGTCTTCAGTTGTTTGATCTAGAAGATAAGGTTTAAAAATTACCAGACTGTTGATGCACTATTAAATAAATAGATCATAAATTTTATCAATTTATGGTAATTTGATCTTTATTAATAATGTATAGTAATTCCACTGGTTAATTTAAAAATGATGAACTATTGATGGATATAAGTGACAATGGAATCTGTGTTCCTCTTCTCGTGATGCCATTTGGTGTTAGTGGTTCAGTTATAGAACAATTTTCAAGAGATTTTGATCCTATAATTATTTAAATATAGTAAATATATATACTAAATGATTGATAAATAATGGAATATTTTCAAGTGAATAAAATACATAACTCACAACCTATTTTCCATTGTTGCCTTAGTAGTCTTCTTTGAAACCTCGATTCTCTATATCTTGAAGGGGATTAAATTTTTGTATGGTTTATCTTTGTATTTATCTACTAAGGAGTTCAAGAAAATAATGCTATGCACCACAGTGATAATATTGCATGTAATAAATCTTGTAAATGAAAATAGTAAGTCCACTATGCATGTAATCAAATGCATTTATGAAAACATCAATGAAAAGTATAGAGAATATGCATGAATGAAACTGAGAAAATTGTATATTGAATGAAATAAGTTAAGCATAACTAAAATGCATGAATCTTTGATATGGTGGAAAAAATAAATATCAGTCCTGGAAAAAAATTTAGACGAAGAAAGATTGGCTGAGTAGAATAAGTACAGGCCATAACTGGTGAATCAGAATAAGGGATGTATTGTAAAATTGTTTGAAAATTTAATATGAAAGTGGAATTACTAAAGCTTTTAGAGAGGGGGAAATTTTCCAAAAAAATGAGGAGAACACACCTTTTGTGGATCTCTAGAGTTGTAGGGTCTATGAAGACATAAAGTTGTATAGAAATGGTGGCATACCGAATAAAGTGGATTTGTAATTCCTAATTTGTGAATACAGGTGTATTGTATTACAATAGTGAAATTTGGTATAAATAGACTGAAATGAAAAACTTTAAAGTGGAGAAAACAATAAGTCCACTATGCATGTAATCAAATAAATTTATAAAATCATTAATGAAAAGTACAAGGAATCTGCATGAATGAAATTGGAAAAATTTTGTATTGAATGAAATAATTTAGGCATACCTAAACTATAGGAAAATTTTATGTGGAAGATGAAATAAATATCAACCATGGAAAAATCATATATGAAGAAAGACTGGTCAAGAAGAAGAAACACATGCCATAAATGGTGAAACAGAATAGGATTTCTATCGTAATATTGTTTGAAAATTTAATATGAAACTGGAATTAATAAATCTTTTAGGGAATGGAAAAAATTTCTAGAAAAATGATGAGAACACACCTTTTACATAGCTCTGAATCTATAAGGTCTATGAAGACACAAATTCATACAAAAATGGTGGCGGACCGAACAAAGTGGATATGTAATTCCTAATTCATGAATTAAGATATATTGTATATCAGTATGGAAATTTTGTATTAATAGAGTGAAATGAGAAAATTTAAATCATAGCCAAATGTTACAAAGATTTTAGGAAAGAAAAATTACCGTATGCGTGATCTGTCTGTAATAGGTTGAATTTGTGCTAAGGGAAAATGTCGACCCATCACTGAGATCTAGAAAGCAACAAGAAGATTTATTTTCAAAGAAAATATTAGGTGTTCATAATAGTGAAGAGATTCACGGAGAGGTTGTGGGATATTGGGAAATCGATAGTCAGTTGAGGAGAGATAGATGATCACTATAGGTGTTATAGGAGGTCGTCAGTGGTGAATAAAGAGATGTATGACTTGTGGGAGGTGGAGCATAGAGAAGAAGAAGGACACCAGGAACCTTAGGAGTAGCCGAGGGAACTTGCGAGCGAGAGGGGTACCTAAACTGTAGGGCACTTTGATGTGGTAGATGAAGTCAATATCAGTCCGGAAAATAATTATAGATAAATAAAGATCGACCGAGTAGAAGAAGTACATTCCATAACTGGTGAATCAGAATAGGAGATGTATCATAAAATTGTTAGAAAATTTAACATGAAAGTGGAATTACTAATGTTTTTAGATAAGGGGAAATTTTTCTAGAAAATGAGGAGAACTCACCTTTTGTAGAGATCTGGAGATGTAGGGTCTATGAAGACAAAAATTTGTATAGAAATGGAGGTGAACTGAACAAAGTGGATTTGTAATTCTTGATTTGTGAATGCAGATGTATTGTATTATAATAGTTAAATTTGGTATGAATAGAGTGAAATGAAAAACTTTAAAGTGGAGAAAATAGTAAGTCCATTATGCATGTAATCAAAGACATTTATAAAAACATCAATGAAAAGTGTAGGGAATATGTATGAATGAAATTGGAAAAATTGTGTATTGAATGAAATAATATAGGCAAACCTAAACTGCATGGAGCTTTTATGTGGCAGACGAAATCAATATCAACCATCAAAAAAATCATAGATGAAGAAAGATTGGCTGAGAAGAAGAAGCACAAGCAGTAAATAGTGAAACAAAATAGGAGTTATATCATAATATTGTTTGAAAATTTAACATGAAACTGGAATTACTAAATATTTGAGAGAAGGGAAAAAATTTCAAGAAAATGAGGAGAACACGCCTTTTGTGTAGATTTGGATCTGTAGGGTCTCTAAAGACACAAATTCATATAGAAATGGTGGTGGACCAAACCAAGTGGGTCTTTAATTCCTGGTTTTTGAATGTAGATGTATTGTATTTCTGTATGGAAATTTGTTATGCATAGAGTGAAATCAGAAACTTTAAGGTAGAGCCAAATGTTATAGAGAGTGTATGAAAGAAAAATTACCGTATGTGTGATATGTCCATAATAGGTTGAATCTACGCTAAGGGAAAATGTAAACTCATCGCCGAGATCTACAAATCAACATGAATATTGATTTTCAAAGAAAAGAATAGGTGTCCCTAATAGTAAAGATATTTTCGAAGCGGTTTTGGGATGTAGGGAGGTCAATAGTCGGTTGAGAAGAGATAGAGGATCACTATAGGTGTCAGAGGATGTTGTCGATAGTGGATAAATAAATGCATGACTTACGGGAGGTGGATCATGGAGGATACAAAGGTAGGTCAATAGTCGCTCTGACCAGCCACCCTCACCTTCGGCCACCTATTCAGCCGATGCCCCTTCCGACGTAGCTCCTTCGGCGATGCTCTCTCCCTCCGTCGGCCTTCCCTCTGCTGGCACCCTTTTTTGCCAACACGCGCGTCCCCTGCCTCCTTACTCTAGTCGCCGCTTGCACCCCCAACTCAGCGCGCCTCCATTTTAGCCGCACAGTGCCCCGCAACCCCCCACTGCTCCGACCAGCCCCTGCCGATGTGACGTGCACGCTCATAGCCACCCATGAACCTCCTATCTGGCTATGCAGTCTCCGTGTGACCCCTTTGTCATCCCTCGGTTGTTTCTCAACGCATCGTGACCCCCCTGGATACTTCGACTAGCTCCTTCGTCAACCGCGCTAGCCTTCACACCACTGTTGATGATGTTGGTGACCTTCCCCATGCATTTCAACACCACGTCGGACCGTTCACCCATTCGTGTGACCCCGATGGTCATGCACGTCTCTGCACCGAGGTGAGGTTTGCACTGTCTCTTGCTTTGATTATTTTAAATCAACGTTTATGTGTTTTTAGTTATTTTTATGGTTGTTGCGGCGTGTTGGAAAGGTAACTTTGTGATACTACGGTCATCGGCGAGCGCGTGCTTATGCGCCTGTGTGAGGCATGTCACATCATTGTGTTTGGATTGTGAGTCGAGGTAGGTCCCCCACTACACTTGCCTTTGAATTTAGAATTTATTTATTTCTTGTTATTCTATTGATTTTTGTTAAATGTGAAATAATATTAAATAATTGTTTTTAGAATAATGATTTGTTTTAAATGATACTATTTATTTCTATGCATTGCACTAAAAATATTTTTTGGAAGAATTGTTGCATAATGGTGAAAAAAATGCTTGTTTGGCCTTTGAACTTAATTCATGAAATTTTAAGTGTGGTTCTGGTTTGATGGTAAATTTTTTCTTCTTACGCGTGAACAAATGTTGGGTTTCTCTTGAGAAATAGTGTTTCTTTTAAAAGTTTACTCAAGGCCCGTTTGGGCTCTTAATGACAGTGGGGTACGTTTGGATATTTGAAAATGGGTTTACTTGTGATGTAAATGTGTTGGTTTCTTTTTGAAAAGGGTTGGTTTCTCAAAGGGTGTTTAAGGCCTATTTGGCACTTCAAAAATAAACGGTTGTGTGAAAAACTCTTCATGGATAATTCTCTTTCCTTGGTTACATTGAATGTGGCGAGAGGCCCATGTTAAGTGGATACCTTGTGTTTGAATGGTTATAAAGGAAATAAGTTATTCCATGCGGTGACTCAGGCGATGCTTGTTGTCAGAATTATTATTATATATATGCATGTGATTTGATACTCGGTTGGTATTGGTTGGATCACCCTTTTTGTTACACGTGTTGACATGAGAACCTGTCATAGTAAGTGAATTTTCTATGAATGATTATTGCACTAGTTTATATTACGCATTTTCTAGTGGCCCATAGTAGGGAGATGTTTTGTTATTATTACTATGGGATTGGGCCCCTCGGCCAAGCTAGGTAGGGTGATAGTTGGGCGTTAGGGCATTATGACATCATTGAGTAGGGCATGCCTTCAGGATGAGTCACATGTATAGTACGTTCTGGATTGTTCACGAGGTCCTAGGTTTGACCTAAGTTTCCTTTAGCACTTATTTGTACATGGCGGACGATTGAGGTGCTTAGTTTGGTTGATGGACCCCGTTTTCTACTTTTCCATTACCCTTGTTGTGTGTTTTATGTTGCATATGGTTTTCCTCTTGTTTAACAACTAAACTTTGGATTTTAAATCGTTCGTGAAAAATGTTTTTAAAATGTAATTCACCTTTTCCTTTAAACCATAAACTTGTTTTTAAATTGAAAAGGGTAATGGACTATTAGTTGCTTTAGAAATGAAAGTGCGTAAGAAAACCCATATTTTATATAATGTAGTTCAAACTTGACATTATTAAAATTTTGTATTTAATGGTAGTGCTTTGGGAATAGATTGTTGGGCACGCCTACTGAGTTTTAATACTCATGCCTGTAGTGTTTTCCTATTTTTGGTTTTTGTTGCAGGTTTGACTTGAGCTTTTTTTCCATGGGCGGGTGTTGGTTGTGGTTTGGAGAGTGACTCTCAGGGTCACGAGGAGTTTTGGTTGTGGTTAGGTTAGTGTGTTGTTGTTGGTTGTTCTTTCTTTTTCATGTCATTTATTTACTTTGCGTTGTTCTACCTTTTATGCTGCTTTATTTATTTTCATTGGGCGAAATCATTCCCATTTGTTCTTTGTTGATTCCCTAGTACTTGTCGCCAGCCCGGGAGGATCAGGAACGCCTCTCAGGCCATGTCGCGGATCGACTTGGGTGACCGGTTCAGGGTCGACCCGGGTTGGTTCGTGACATGAGAAGTCGTTAGAGGGGGAGATTTGTGACATCCTCTAATTTAAAAGCTATATCAATTTATGTTTTGGAATATCTTGGTTGTGTTTTTAGGCTTGATAAAGGTATTAAGGGGATGAGAATCATAAGCGAAGGAGTTGGGGGAACCAACCATCAGCTTGAAGCTACTAGTGAGCCACTAGCTTATCGGTGGAGGTGGTAATAGTCCAAGTTGAACCTAGGTTCCACCACATCACTGGTACAAAGCCACTGGCTAACCAATGGCTAAAGCAGTAACCCAGGCTTTTACCTTGAGCTATCAGCCAACCGGATGGCAACCACCGACCAACCGGTGGTTCCCAAATAGCCCAGTCATTAAGGGGGCATTTTTAATTTCATTCTAATGTGCCTTTTTGATACCCCTCTCTATAGGTTCGATCCTCACTCAGACAGAACAACCCTAAGATCTCTCTTTTGATGGAATTGACTGTCTTCTTCCCCTCTCTTCATTGTTTCAAGTTTGGATCGATCTATTGAATCCCAAATGGTAAGTTTCGTCAGTTCTAGACTGAATCCTCTTCTTCTCTTGAGATAAATCAAAGGTCTAATCCATGTTGGCTAGATCTATAGATCTCATCGTGATCTAATGGATAATTTTTTGTTGTTTGATGGATAGATATTAAATCTAGATAATCGTCATCCTTCCCTTGAACGGATCTAGACTTATCATTGGCAGTAGATCTCATTGGGTAAGTTGATTTATCTCTAGGCCCATGTCATGTTCTCCTCCTTAAATGTTGGTTATAAAATCCATGTTGTGATGAATTGGGACTGGTTCTAGGAATCGTTAGTGCATAGATGTGGTTTAGTGATGACTTTTGACAATTGATGTTGGCACACTAAGGTAGGAAGTCCTTACCATTTGATGGTTTTCATGTATTAATTGTGTGTTACGTCATGCTTGTGTGTGTGGCCTGTGAGACCCTTGGTAGATATGATTCGTGTGTGGGTGTGTGTGTGACTCATGTTTGATATGATTTGCATGTGGGTGCATGTGTGGACTGTGAGACCCTTGCTTGATATGACATGCTTATTACATGATTTATTATGCCTTGTGCTTGGATGCAAGTTTGGTTTCTCTGTGGTTGGTTTATGGGTACCGGGTAGGTTTAACTCAACTTGATAGCCCCTTAGTAGGGGAAGTGTCATCGTTGTGATTGAAGGTTGGGATTTCACCTTCAGAGATGAGTTGTGGTAATGTGTCTTGCCCCAGAGTTGGATATTGGGTTGACATGTGTGGATGTGGCTTGCCTTAGAGCCATATATCGGGTCGACATGTGTGAATTTAGCTTTCCCCAGAGCCGTCAATTGTGTAAACATGTGAGCACCGTGACTTGCCCTTAAAGGTGAGTGTGGAATTA
Organism: Viscum album; assembly: GCA_963277665.1. NCBI lineage: Eukaryota > Viridiplantae > Streptophyta > Magnoliopsida > Santalales > Viscaceae > Viscum > Viscum album. The sequence goes on from OY728165.1 coordinate 284,825,901, forward strand.
TTCCTCAAAGGTGGAATATGGATACTGGACAGTTCAATGAATTTGATGAGTCAGCGTGTGGATCACTTGGCATTATCTAAGTCATGCAATGATTACATTTGACATTCCTTCCTGCATGGTGCTGAAACAGGTAGAGTTGGGGTTTGTGGAAGCTTGGTTAGTGCACGATGACTTGACACATGATTGGTTATTTATGAATTTACTTTATTCTCATGGCATGCACTTCTATATTCTATATATTGTTGCATTTATGTTAAAGACGCATTGGTGGTGTCCTATTGAGCTTATACTCACACCCTGTCCGGACATCTCGGTGTGTGTGTGCAGATTTCATGATCAGGAATCCAACTAAGGGCAAGGGCCCAGTGTTGAGCAGCTAAGCAAGTGGAGCTTGGAGGACATGGACGATGTCAGGATGGGCTTCAGACTATTGTTACAGAGACATTAATTTATTTTCTTCTATCTTTCGTACACTTTGTTGACCTACCACATTGGGAGTCATTTGGTTATCTTGTATGACTTGTATGTCATTTGTTTGTGTATTACATTATTGTTTACTTTCTCGATGTATTGTTTTGTAGTTATTTATTTATGTTTACTATGTTTCTGATGTATGGGTATTGTTACAAATGGCAGTCTCCCTACGATCACATTCAGACTTTCATCGCTAGTCCTCATCCTCTTGTGTATGTAGAGACGCACATGTGGTCATGTAACATTTCAGCCCGAACTTTGTGATTCGAGTCAGGGCTTTGCAATCCACCAGTGAGTGATCTGTATTCTATGAACAATATTGTGTTGGCTCAAGGAGGAAGATCAATTATTTATTAACATGCATCAAAAAGGACTTTCACATCTGGTGTTATCCGTGTTTCATTGCAATTGGCGAGAATTAGTGTATAAATTGTAACCACTAGGTTGGTGTGAACTATAGATTAAGGACGATGCATTTCTACCCACGATAAGTTGATGATGAATTTATAGTGGAAAACCAACAACCAGCTCCATCAAGGGGTAATTTCTCATACAAAGGTCGAATCTTGTAAAAAATTGCATTTGCCCTGTTATTGTACTTGTTGAGAGAGGGAATTAGATCTTAATCGTTTGCAGTGGTTTGCTTCTAAAAACAAAAACAGTAAAACTGCTGACGCTGATTCATCCCACTCTCACAGCCCCCATTTGATCCACTTGCACTTACATCATCTCTATTTCCTGTGAATATCGCTTTTTTTTTTGTTAATTATAAACTAATTTCAACGATAAATTATTTGCTTTTATGATATAAATTGTTCTATTGTTGTTCGCTAGCAAATGTGATGATGGTGTTAAGTTAAGTTCCCTCACACACATTTTTTTTAATTATTCGAAATACGGCTTGACGGCCGACACATGTTCAGGCTGTAAAAGCACCACACACACAAAAAAAAAAAAAAAAAACTCCAATCGACAAGAGCTTCGTTTTCCGGCCACACAATTGATCGAACAGGTGGTCGCCGCCGCCGTCAGAGACCCTTGCCGGTAAACCAGAAGACGCCTTCCGACGCAGATCCGCGTGGCGCGGACTCTATATAGACGCACTCCCTGGCCTCCCTCCACAGACTGGCGAGGATGGGCGTCCCATCGCTCTGGTAGTACTCTCCCAGCACCGGCTTTATGGCCGCCGTGGCCTCCACCGCGTGGTAGTGCGGGAGGGAGGGAAAGAGGTGGTGCACCACGTGCGTGTCGGCGATGTGGTGGAAGACGTGATTCAGAAGCCCGTAGTCGCGGTCCACCGTCCCCAGCGCCCCCCTCACCCAATCCCACTCGCGCCCGTCGTATCGGGGCAGCGACGGGTGGGTGTGGTGGAGGAAGATGATGAGCACCACCACCGCGTGCACCACCACCAGCGGCGCCGCGTAGAAACAAAGGAACCACTGCACGCCCTTCGCCGCGGCCAGGCGGTGGAGCGAGTACGCGGCGCCGATCACCCCCGCGTCGGAAGCGTAGATCAGGATGCGCTCCCGCTCCCCGTACATGGGGCTGTAGGGGTCGAAGTGGCAGGCCCACCGGCCGTAGGAGCGGCCGGTGATGTTGCAGAGGAGGTACAGCGGCCAGCCGGCGACGGCGGAGCCGAGGAGGGCGAGAGCCCGCCCCGGCGGGTTGGAGAGGCGGCGCTGGTACCAGGGGAGGTCGGGCTTCAGCTTGGGCACGAAGGTCTCGTCCCTCTCGAGGGAGTTGGCGTTGGCGTGGTGGAGGCGGTGGCTGATCTTCCAGGAGAAGTAGGGGACGAGGAGGGAGGAGTGGATGAGGAAGCCGAGGGCGTCGTCGAGCCAGGCGTGGTCGCTGAAGGCGTGGTGGCCGCACTCGTGGGCCAGCACCCACCACCCGACGAGGAAGCAGCCCTGGGCCGCCCAGAATGCCGGCCAGGCGGCGTAGCGGAGCGGGGCGGGGATGAGGTGGAAGTAGGCGGCGGCGACGTGGTGGAGGAGGAGGATGACGGCGAGGTCGGCGAAGACGTGGAAGAAGGATCGGAGGAGGGAACGGCGGAAGCAGCGGGGAGGGATGGCCTTCTTGATGTCCGCCAACGTGAACGGCGGCTTCGAGTGGGGGACTTTCTGGTAAGGGTTGGCTGCTCGTGGGATCGCCATCTTCCCAAAAATATCTTCTCTGATTTTGAAAGAGGTCCACTCGTCCTATAAAAGTCTGGCATAACCCAATACCGTATCCGGATCACCATCCGAAAAAATTGGGTTTGGGATTAAAACGAAACACCTATGATTAATCGGGTCGGATTCGATACCCGATACTCATATATAATATAAATCATTATTATTTTAAATAAAAAACCAATATTATATCTTATCCATCTGTCGGATGCCAAAGTGCGTAAATGTGAAAGAAAGGAATCTTTCAAATCAAAACACGGGCTTGGATCGGCAAATTTGGCACAATGGGGGGTGTTATGGATCTATTTTTTTTTTTTAATTTGAAAACTAGGTCAGAGGAGCTCGCTTTGAATTTCCAACATTCAAAGTGTCTCACTTGAAGTGGGTATTCTAAATCTATCGGGCACCACTTCAAGTAGGTGTTCAATTAATTGTAATTAGATGTTTAATTAATTGCAATGAGGTAATTAATTAAGTGCAACTAGGTAATTAATTAATGGTAATTGGGTAATTAATTAATGTTAAGTAGGTAATTAATTAATTCTAATTATGTAATTAATTAATGGTAATTAGGTAATTAATTATTGGTAATTATGTAATAAATTAATGGTAATTAGGTAATTAATTAATTGTAATTAGATAATTAGTTAATTATAATTATGTGTTTAATTAATTGTAATTAGGTGTTTAATTAATTGTAACGAGGTAATTAATTAAGTGTAACTAGGTAATTAATTAATGGTAACTAGGTAATTAATTAATGGTAAATAGGTAATTAATTAATTCTAATTAGGTAATTAATTAATGGTAATGATGCAATTATTTAATGGTAATTAGGTAATTAATTAATTCTAATTAGGTAATCAATTAATGGTAATTAGGTAATTAATTAATGGTAATTAGGTAATTAATGAATGGTAATTAAGTGATTAATTAATTCTAATTAGTTAATTAATTAATTTTAATTAGGTACTTAATTAATGGTAATTAGGTAATTAAGTAATGGTAATTAGGTAATTAATTAATTCTAATTAGTTAATTAATTAATAGTAATTAGGTAATTAATTAATTCTTATTAAGAAATTAATTAATTCTAATTAGGTAATTAATTAATGGTTGTAACACCCCAACCAATCAAACTAGCCATTTAAAAAGTAGTTATAAATAGTAATACCCACTTTTTGAAATTTTATAAATTTTATTTTTTAAAATGGACTTCGTTTTTGGATTCCGAATATCAAAATTAGCTTAGGGTATTTTTTTGGTATTTTTCTAAAAACTTTCAATTTTTGACGAATAGTGAAAAACACCGCGTTATTGTTTAAAACTGACTTTTCATTTAAATAATTATTATTTTTAATTAGATTTATTTTAAAATCAAAATAGATACATAATACCAATATTAGTCCAATTTAATTCATTGGAGTCATTTTATAATAAGATTAGATATATAAGATTTTATTGAACTTTTTATCGTCTTTTACCCACCTTCTAGGCACATTTGCAAATATTGCATAAAACGTAATTTTACCACTTTTGTGAATTGAATTTCAAAAATCTGACAGAGACGGTTGTCATCGGTAAGTAAAATGTGGTTCAATAGGATGAAAATAATTTTTGGTGAAAAGTAACTTTTGAATTTTATTTACCACAACTAAAAGTAAATAGGGTAATTATAGGTAAAAATGATATTTTAATTACCCTAACACATGTCTTAATTCTATTAGATACGTGTTTTTCGACCAAAATCAACCATAGGACAAAAATAAGATCCTTTTTGATCCATTTGGATTCGATTAGGACATTTGTTATATTTTATTCAAAGAAGAGTTAAAAGTGTTAAATTCAAATTTTAATAAATAAACCATTTTTATTATAGGGTTATACATAAGATAAATTCAACTATAAATATTCATTAGAAAGCTAAAAAGATTTCCTACATCATGGTATTTTATTTATAATTTTTAGACATTAAATAATTAAATTTATTTATGACACAATGATGATGCAATAATTACCTTATTAATGAATGATTAAAATAATTGATATTATAAATATTAAAATAAATGTAAATTGAGACTTTTGATGCATTCCACAACTTTTATAGGTTAATATGACATGTTAGGGTTGATTCAATGAATTTTGTTTGAAGTAATCAAGTTGTTATGACTTTCACAAAAACCAAATACTAAATAGTGTCAAAATTGACATAAATGAGTTTTTAAAACAAATACTATTTTATTAAATGATATAATATTCCTAAAAAATAAGATTCTGGAGAATGACTTATATAATGATAGATATGTCATTAATGAACCACTTGAGGTTCTCTTAACATTTTATAGTAAGTTTATTAACCATGTACTATAAAAATACAAGAAGACATGATAAAAGTTAAACTATTTAACTAAGAGTTAAATTTAAAAGATAAGGTTAATATGATGACCTAAAATTGTCTAAAACCTATTGGTTGAGAGGTTTTCGACCCATCCCTATCTTAGCCTCAAAATAAATTCATTTGAAGCTATTATAAACCGAAAATGATTTTATAATAAATTAATATTTCAAGCTTTTCCTAAAGTGCCCCTCACTTCTCTAATAAAAGGGTACTTCGCCTTCTCTTAACTTCACACCTCCAAAGCCACTTGGCTTGGCCAAACCCTACTCAAATCTCCTCCCAACTACCCTCACTTCAACCTAGAGGTCTTACTTTGATCAGAAAGCCAACCTAAGGAGCCCTTTTGTTCAAATCAAAAGGAAGCACCCGGAGAAGAGGTAATTATTTCATCACATCTTTCAAAGTTCTTTTCTTCTTCCGCTTCCTCTTTCTTTGTTGTTTCCATACTAAAATAATAAATCCGGTACCTTTTACATACTAAGATGTTATTATAAATATGGTATAACCATATTCATTATTCTATCCATCCTATAAATGACAAAGTCACCATACATGCGTACATACGACTTACCGTCTCCACGTCGTGGTGTAGTTTGTTATTCAACTCTTCATTATTTTGATGGGTATAATAATGAGTATAATTGATGTAAATAATAAATATAACATGTTAATAATTCTTTATATATAATATATCTTCCAATTACATATGATTTCACCACTAATGGAATGATATTGTCGCTCGTGCGTATGTACGGCTTACCCTCTCCACGATGCGATGAGATTTCGTTCCCCATCGTAACCATTCAAGAATAATTTCCATTTGATGATTAAAAATAATGTTTAAGAACTTAATATCATTATAGATATGAATCAAATACATCTTATCCATAACAAACATGACTTATGTAAAAAAACATATAATGGAAAATGAATCAGTTAACATCCGAAATAATGATAATACTGAAATATTTTTAACAAGGAAATATTAAAGGATCATATATGATATCATATATGTATATGTGGTTCTTTTATAATTTAATAACAACGATTTAACCATTATATAGGAGTTTAACGCACCCTCGACTAAGTAAAAGCACAAGGTAAGAGTTAATTTTACAATCTCTTTATTATCTGAGGTTGTTTATACCTAAGTATCTACTGGGACTTTTTCCTTATCATCCACATCCGTGTTACTTAAAAATGTATTTAATTTTTTTTACTATATCCTATACTATGGGTTAAAGTCATTTATACCCTTGTTTTAATTTTTATAAAATGGTTTGAAAGTAATTTTTCCATCGTTTTCCAAACAAGGTGCTTTATAACCTTTTCTACAAATTAAGGAAATAATGTTTTTTAACTTACACGGTGGGTGCGGCCATTTTCCACCGTTATAACGCCCTTGAAGATTCACATGCAAGCTTATAAGAATATTTTCAAAATAAATGTTTTCTTTACTTTTAAATGATTTCAAAGTAGAAAGAGATATTTCACTCAAATAGTTTTTGGATTGATTTCATCTATGTCAACATCCATTGTTGGATTTTACACTTGTTTGAAGTTGATTTATTATGATACAATCTTCCATATTGTATTGAAATTTTTGTAATATGTTTGACTGTGGATGTGCTATTTTTATGTCATTCATGTTTTATGGTTAAATTATTAACATTTTGTATGCTATTTTAATACGAATTTTTATGTTATGTTTCAACCTTAACATATAAGGAATGCATTAGACGTAGTAAGTGATGGGAGGGGACTGCTATAGCCCCTCGATACACCGGTAGGTCTCATGAGACAAACTAGTGTCTTGGCCTAAGACCTTGAATAAATTATTATTTGTAGTCTTGACACGAGGTTTTGACTATGTGGTTATGATGTCCGACATTATGAATTCCATCATTATGAAATTAGCTATTGATATTAAATGGGATTATTCGACTAGTAGAATATCTATGTGAATAAGTAAATGGTATTATTTGATTTATCTTTGTCATATTATGCTAAAGTTTAAGTTTAAAAGGTTTTTATTTTAGTCTTATACACTGCCTTAAAAGTTTATGTTTTCTTATGATAGTTTCTACTATATTTTTATCCTTACTGAGCATCTGAGCTCACCCCTTTCTTGTCACTACTGAAAAAAACGACCTATACCCACGGTTTTGGGAACCGTGGGCTGGAATGACATCGGTATAGGGGTCTCAGCCTATACCCACGGACCGTGGGTATAGGGGAGTCAAATGTGGCATATGCTGGAACAACGTGGCACACAATAGACCCCACAGTTTTCAAACCATGGGGTATTTATTGTTTTCAAAAAACAAGCCTGGGGAGTTTTGAACCCGCACCTCAGCCTGAATCTCGCGGCCGCGCCCCACCGACGGACCAACCAAGCTGTAACTTTTATTCATTATATGTACATATATCTGCGTATATATATTAATATAGCGTATTTAAATTAAAAAAAATGCACCGCAGGGTTCGAACCTGCGCCTCGCGCTGAGCATCGCGGCCGCGCCACACCAACGGACCAACCGAGCTGTAATTCATATTTGTCATACATACATACATTTAAATATTTATATTAATATTATCCACGTGGGGTATTTAAATTCAAAAAACTCGTCCAGGGGGATTTGAACCGAAGACCTACAACACCCGCGGCGAACAGTTTACCAACCGAGCTACAGAATTTTTGAAATTATATATTTTTATTTACGTAAATATATTAATTTAAACCGTGAATAAATGTATTCCCGCCAATTTTTTTTCGTGTCCCGCCTAATTTTCTTTCCCCGCCATAATGCGGGAAATCTATACCCACAGTTCTCAGAACCGTGGGTATAGGTCTTCAAAAAAAACCGCAATACCTACGGTTTTCAAGAACCGTCGGTATAGGTCTTCGGAAAATACCCTATACCCACGGTTTTCTCCAAAACCATGGGTATAGGTCTTAAAAGAAAACTATACCCACGGTTTTGGAAAACCGTGGGTATAGGTTCACATACTATCCCTATACCCACGATTTTGGAAAACTGTGGGTATATGGGTACCCTATACCCTCGTTTTTTTGCAAAACCGTGGGTATAGACCTATTTTCCAGTAGTGTGTGTTTTATTTTTCCCAGGATGTGAAGAAGTATATTATGATTGACCTGCAAGGATAGTCTATGGGATATGAGTGTGTTCAAAGGAGACACAATGTTTTTTTTTCATTTCATAATTTAATGTAAAACTTATGTATGTATCTAGTACTTCCAAAGCTACTAAACTAATCGGTCTTTCAAGACTTGATCTCTTATGATCATGCCAATGTTATGTAATAATGCAATGACTCTGAGTAACTAGGGTCAATGTGTTACAATGGTAATTAGGTAATTAATTAATGATAATTAAACAATTAATTAATTTTAATTAGGTAATTAATTAATTCTAATTAGGAAATTAATTAATTCTAATTAGGTAATTAATTAATTCTAATTAGGTGATTAATTAATGGTAATTAGGTAATTGATTAATGGTAATTAGGCAATGGATTAATGGTAATTAGGTAATTAATTAATTATCATTAGGTAATTAATTAATGGTAATTAGGTAATTAATTAATTCCAATTAGGTAATTAATTAATTCTAATTAGGTAATGAATTAATGGTAATTAGGTAATTAATTAACTCTAATCAAGCAATTAATTAATTCTGATTAGGTAATTAATTAATGGTAATTAGGTAATTAATTAATGGTAATTAGGTAATAAATTAATGGTAATTAGGTAATTAATTAATTCTAATTCGATAATTAATTAATGGTAATTAGGTAATTAATTAATGATAATTAGGAAATTAATTATTTCTAATTAGGCAATTAATTAATTCTAATTAGGTAATTAATTAATTCTAATTAGAAAATTAATTAATGGTAATTAGACAATTGATTAATGGTAATTAGGGAATGGATTAATGGTAATTAGGCAGTTGATTAAGTGTAATTAGGCAATTGATTAAGTGTAATTAGTGGCTCCATTCGGTGTAATTAGGGGCTTCATTAAGTGTAATTAGCGAAGTAATTATATTAATTTGCAAAGTAATTATATAAATTAGTGAAGTAATTATTTTATAAATTTCTTCTAGAATATACCATTGCATTACATTCTAGGTATGATAATGAATTTAATTTTTCATCTACCATGACCTTGGTTTGTAATTGAAGTTATGAACTTGAATTTAGTTGTTGAATATATTTTGTGCATATTAAGTGTTAGAGTTTTCATGAATTGAATGATCTCTTGAGTAAAGTATCCTTGGGTAGTGGGGCTTTGGGTCGGACCACCTACTTTCCTAGAGGCTTTCCTTGTCTAGGAAAGTGAATGATGTTGGCTATCTGTCGCTCCGAGCTTACTCATGTAGAGTTTGCAAATCTAATATAACTCTATGCTTTTACGTGACATGTTCATGTACCTCATGCATATGATGCATGTGGATATGTATGAATATGTTTGACTTCTATTTTTGGGTAAATAACACAAACTTGTGGGTTTTGTAAAGAGTTACACATCAATATGGTTTGAACATATTGATTTGATGGAGGTATTAGGATTCCAACCTAAATTACAAGAAGCGTACATACATAAATTAATCCTCTGGTCATATTTAATTAATAATGATGGTTTATTTTAGATAAAAAAGATCAATGCCTATATTTGTTGCAATGGTCAAATAATTGAGATAGAACAAGGATGTAGTTATAGTATACAACCAAAAGGTGTTGTGATACTTAGAGGTTGTACAACTTTGGAATCTCTTCAAAGGAAAATTCATCGAAAGTTAAAACCGATGAGCAATCAACTGATAGATTCAATCACATAAAAACATCTGCAATTTGTAGATAGGTTTTGGCATGTGGTATATTTAGTAATTAATGATGAATAATGAGAATACATACTTTAATTGGTTAAGTATTAACCTGACAATAAAATGATGGAGTTGTATGTCACTATAGCTACAATAGAGGTTCCGTCAACATTGGAAGTTGGGCCATCACAACTTCAGGAGACTATGTCATATCATCCTGCTATAACACATCAAGAAGTTCCATCAACAATGATAGTTGTTCTGTCATTTCCTTCGGCCACAGTTTCATAGTATAATCCTCCACGTACTTTAGATGTGTTGGTCGATGATTTTGAGGATGATGACAATTTAAAACAAAAAGATGAAGAGGAAGTTGAAGAAGAATAAGAGCATGAGGAAGAACATTCTATTCCCACTCATGTGAGGTTTAACCGACTGTTGAACCATCCTCCACTATTGGCTTCATGGTCAAATGAAGTCATGAATCGCTTTCCAGAATTTGATTGGTCAGTTATTACTCTTAGTACAAAATTTCTAGGAATTATTGGTGGCAAAAATCAAATGTCGGATGAAGGTGTTCTATATATTGGAAGAGATTTTGAGAGAAAAGATGTAATGAAAAATGTGGTAAAAAACAATATCACATTGAAATTCATTACTATTATGTTATAGAAGAGTCAAAGAGGTCTTATTATTTGATCTGTTGTGACAAATATGATTTAAACAATCAAATGCTTCTATGAGCTATAATTGATAACACTTTTCACAGTTGGTGCATCACTAGATTTACTCCACACACATGTTGTCACATGAAAAAATTTCATTATATGTTGAGTTTGTTTCAACTATTATTGTTGAAATTATTAGAGCATGTCAATATGTTCTTGTCATTCTGGCGGTGGAGCAAATTAAAAAACTTTTTGGGTATCAAATCTCTTACCAGAAGGAATGGGCAACACTAAAAAAGGCTATTGTGAAAGTGTAAGGTGATTAGGAAGAATCTTATCAAGTTTTACTTCAACTTATGGAGCTTTTATGCCACAAAAATCAAGTGATCTATTAGTTATATACTACTGAATATGTTAATCAACACAACCAAGTTAATCAGTCGATGGTTTTGTTTGATAGATTGTTTTAGACATTTTTACCATATGTGGTAGATTTTATAAATTGCAAGAAGTTTATACATATTGACGACACATTTCTGTATGGAAAGTATACATGAATTTTATTGATTTCCGCCACATAACATGGAAATCAAGCCCCTCTACTTTTGGCATTTTCAATTGTGGAGAAGGATAACTTCTCATCATGGAGATGGTTTCTAGCATGTATTCAAGAGCTTGTTATAGATGTATAAGGGATTTGTATTATTTAAGATCACAATCATTTAATCAAGGAGGCAGTACAGTCTGAGGGTCTTTCCTAGAGTCCACCCTATTCCCATCATCGATACTGTATTCGACACATTGCCAGCAATTTGCGAAAGAAGTTCAAGAATGAGTCGATGAAGAAATAAATCTTAAAAATTGGTATGAATATCCTTTTTTGTTTTAAATATCACTATCATAGTTACTTCCATATGTGTTTAGAGTAGTTATTGTTTGATAGCATACAAGCTTCAACAACAAAGGATGAAGGAGTGTTTGGAAGATATTCACTGAGCTAATCTGAAAGTTTGTGATTACATGATGAAAATACCAAAGCATTAATGGTCGTTGGCATATAATGATGGGAGGAGATATGGACATATGAAGACCAACATTGTAGAATGTATAAATGGAGTTTTCAAGGGAGTTTAAAAATTACCTATCATAGGTAAATAAGAATATTTGACTATATGTTACTCATAAGAGATACAATTATAATATAATATTAGCATAATGTTTTAAATATAAATTATAGGTTTGGTATAAGAGAACTTCTATCGTAGTGTTAACTATTTTATGGAATGAGGAAAGCAGGATGAGGAGGGTTTGAACAGAGGGATGCACTATGGACACCATTTCTAATGTGATATAGAAACAATTATTTAGGAGGCTACAACTTATCATGTAACTGCATTTAATCATCCAGAGTAATAATTTGAGGTCGATGAGCCTGGTGATGTTGTGGCTTGTAGAAATGGTCTTGTGTGAGTTTTTTTATTGGATAAATGTTACTGTGAATGTTGGAACTTTCAATAATTGAGATATCCTTATGGCCATGTGATTACAACATGTGACTACGTACACATATCTTGGGAGTAGTTCGTTAATCCATTTTATCAACTAGAGAGTATTAAAGACTACTACAATACTTCGTGGATTATTGTAATAGCCCAATCTACCCCACGATCATGATATTGTCTTCTTTAGGCCTATCACACATGGTTTTGCTTTCCCTGGACTCTGGCCCTCAGACATCCCCCAGGAAAAGGCCTCATGATGGGAGAGGCATCCAAACCACCTTGTAAAGTGGTGCTTCGTGCTCCTCCTCCTTTGAAGAAGGATAACCATAATACACCCATAGAATATCCTAACGTCCTCGCTGGCACATCAAATGGACACTGGCTCTGACACCATTTGTAACGGCCCAATCCATCCCATGATCATGATATTGTCCGCTTTGGGCCTAGCCCGCACGATTTTTCTTTCCCTAGGATCTTTCCCTCAAGCATCCCCTAGGAAAAGGCCTCATGATGGGAGAGGTATCCACACTAACTTATAAAGGGTCTCTTTTTGCTCCTCCTCCTTCGATGTGGGATATCCATAATCAGCACCCTCTGGCGTACGAGGATGCATGCTTGAGGGCATGTGGCTAACCGGCTTGGGGAACCACTCAACGGCACCCGGGCCGGGACATCACAAAGTGGCATCAGAGGGGTTTTCTTTTCTTTCTTATTCTTTTGTCTTACTATTTTGGGAAAGGTATATAGGAGACTAGGAAGAGTCGAGGCTTGGTAATGAGCTTGTGCATGGGAGTTGCAAACCCATGTACGGAGAAAAATCCAAGTACTCAGGGTGGGATTGTTGTGATTGCTATTTGTTGTTACAGTTGTATATTATTTCACCTTGGGTGACACACTTGTGGTGTGATGTAATATTTGTTTTGGAAAATTGTTGAATTTTGATTCATGGACTAAAGAGGCATGATACTTGATTCTGCATGCATCATTCTAGGCACTGATGGAAAAATGGGTTATGGGTAAGTTGTTGAACTTGAACTATTTTTCTTTATTGTGAGATTTAAATAATGATGCAAGATGAGAATAAATGGGAGTCTAATGAGATTCTTGATTGTTGAAGTGAGTATGAGAAATTAATTAATTGTTGAATTAATTAATTTGAGTTAATGTGATTAATTAATGGATAAATTAATTAATGAGAATAAATATACCCTTGTTCACCAAGACCTAGGAGTAGGATGCTTAAGGGTAGTGAAAAGGCCTTGGTGTTGACCGTGTGGTGAGAAAAAGGGGAATGGACATGTGGAAATTTGTTGTGTTAGTTTCTCCTTATAGGTAAATTTTATAAGGTTGTGTTATGAGACCAAAGATGTGTGTTTGACTTTATATAGATATTCCTCCACGATTCTTGTTGAGGGAGAGACCAAGGGGTATGTCCTGAAACAAACTTCCGAATAGGGAGCTTGAGGCACCATTGGTGCAAGCTGAGGAAGAATGAGAACAGTTTCAAGAGAACTTTTCTCATTTTATGAAATTCATAGAGAGAGACCCAGGGCGGGTTCAGAAAAGAATGTATGAGTCAACAAGTGAGTTTCAACTACAACACCCTCCTACTTTTACTGGAGAGGGTGGACTCGAGGGAGCTGAATTCTAGATTGAATCCATAGAGACGTTACTTGACCATATAGAGAATCTGTCTTAGAGGAGGTTCAAGTAGGATGATTATATGCTATGGGGTTTAGTGAAGTACTGGTGGGACATTCAGGTACAATCTGGACAGACTGATGAGATGTTATGGAATAACTTTCTGGAGAAGTTCTTAGAGAACTTCTATCCAGACACACTAAGGAAAGATAATGCTTTAGAGTTTATGCATCTGACAAAAGGAATCCTACCCATAATGGAATACGCTGAACGTTTCAAATATTTACACCATTTTTCTCCAACTTTAACGGCAGATGAGGCTTCTTCATAAAAATGATTTTAGGATGGACTTAATTGTGAAATTAAGTCCCAGGTGAATATATTTAGGCTGAAGAAATTCTCAGAAGTGGTTAATCAGGATCTCATTTTAGAGGGGAACCTGAAGAAGGCTTCCAGTACTGGACAGGTAGCTGGATGATCCGAGAGCGGGCCTTCTGAGAGAAGGAAGCACCGTCATGAGAATTTTAGTCAGGACAGTGGAAAGTAAGGTGGAAATTCAGGAGGAACACTTACACAAGATCTTTCTCATGTGATTTATACTAGTGCGGTAGGAAAGGAAACTATCGTACACATTGTCCTCGACCACCAGTGGAGTGTCAGTTTTGTTGCAAGATAGGACACCTGTAGAAGTTCTTCAGGAAGTAGTGACAAGTTGGTGCTGAGGGAGTAGCTGCTCAGAGTTAGAGTGTGGAAAGGGGGTCTTCTACACCATATAGGTCTGGTATCTATAGTTCTACTAGCATAGACGGTAAAGTCAATGGATGTGGTGATTCAGGGAATGATCACTCATATCAGTAGAGTGGTGCGGCTCAGGGGAGTCAGATGAAACCATAGGGAAGAGGGGAAGGATAGATACATGCAATACATGATACACTTGTTGAGAGCGAGGATGGTCCATCAACAATGAGAGGTACTATTCTAGTTGATTTTACTTTAGCTATTGCTTTGTTTGATACTAGTACCTCTTATTCATTTATATCTACAAATCTTGTTAATGGTTTGAGCTTGGAGGTAGAGTCTGTAAGCGGGGTGATGAATATTGATACACCGTTGGGAACACGGTCAAGGGATGCCTATTTATGAAAGGTATGTTCACTAGATATTGGAGAGTATTGTTTCCTTTAGGATATCTATATCCTTGATATAACGGAATTTGACCTAATTATGGCTATAGACTGGCTAGTTATATACCGAGCCCACATAGATTGTTATCGCAGGAGGGTGACCTTTATATCTCATGAGGGTGACCAATATGTTCTTCATGAAGAATGGAATATCCATGCAGGATGAGCTGGGACAATTACTCAGCAAATGGGAGAGCTCACAGCCTAAGTTTCTAATCTTTTACTGGATTATGGTAGTGGTAGACAAGACGTCCTTTCACTAGCAGTAGAACTATTTCAGGATGTCTTTCCTGAAGAATTTTCAAGGTTTCCACCTGAGAGAGATGTGGAATTCACTATTGAGATCATGCTGGGGGTTGAGCTGGTATCTATTCCACCTTACAGAATGGCACCAACTAAGCTTCAAGAGCTCAAAACGTAGTTGGAGTAATTAGAGGATAAAGGTTTTATCCCTCCAAGTACGTCACCTTAGGGATCACGTGGTTTGTTTGGAAAGAAGGATGATGAGAGTTTATGCTTGTGTGTCAATTACCAAAATTTTAATAAAATGACTATGAAGAACCGATATCCTATTCTGTGTATCAATGATCTGTTTGACCAACTGAAGGGGGCTTCTGTGTTCTCAAAGATCGATCTGAGATTAGGGTATCATCAGGTTAGAGTTTGTACTTCTGATACACCAAGAACTACTTTCAGAAGAAGGTATGGAATTTATGAGTTTGTTGTAATGTCATTTGGGTTGAAAAATTCTCCAGCAGTATTTATGGCCTTGATGAATGGGATCTTTCATCCGTACTTAAATCAGTTTGTGGTGGTGTTTTTGGATGACATCTTGGCGTACTCTAAGACTCATGATGATCATTCCCAACATCTTGACATCGTCTTGGGTACACTAAGAGAACATCATCTTTATTCTAATATATCTAAATGTCAGTTTTGGATTGACAAGGTACACTTTTTGGGGAACATAAACTCAGAAGAAGGTGTGGTGATGGAGCTATAAAAAGTGAAGGTGGCGATTTCTTGGGAGCATCCCAAGAATGTTTTTGATATCTGAAGATTTTTGGGATTAGATGGTTATTAAAAGAGGTTTATCCAAGACTTTTCCTGATTAGAATCACCACTTACAGGTTTGAAAAAGAAAGGGATAAATTTTGGTTGGATAGAAGCTTACGAGAATTCTTTCCAGGAGTCGAAGAAGAACTTGACATTGACACCGATTTTGATCTTACCTAAGTTAGGTTAGGATTACACAGTGTATTGTGATGCTTCTGGGATCAGACTAGGAGCTGTGTTGATGCAAGGGGATAGAATAATTGCTTATGGGTCTCGAAAATTAAGGCCATATGAACAGAATTACCCTACGCATGACCTCGAGTTAGTATTAGTATTTTATGCTATTAAGTGTTGGTGACACTATCTTTTTGGGTGAAAAGTTTACAGTTTTTATGGATCACAAAATCTTGAAGTATATCTTTTCACATTGTGACTTGAACCTTCGACAACGAAGATGGGTAGATTATATGAATTATTTTGATTTTGAACTGGCATATACACCCAAGAAGGGGAATAGTGTGGTTGATTCCTTGAGAAGGAAAACTTAGACTCAGTTGGTACATGAGTCGAGTGCAAAGTGGAAGAAAATAACTTTACTGGTAGAAATGCATGTGGTAGTTCAGGAGAGTCAGAAGATGATGACTCTAGTTTCTATGGTAGTGGAGTCTACACTCTTGATAAGGATTAGGGACAGGTGGTATGAGGATCCAGAGTGTTTAACCTTAAAGTAAAGCCTTGAAGGTGGGGAGACACCTTTATACTAGATGATAAATGAGGATGAGATCATATATGTGAAAAATTAGGTTATTGTGACTATGAGTATGCAAGAAGAACTCATGTGAGAATGTCATTCCTCAAAGTTGGCGGTACATCCTGGGGTGAAAAAAATTTACCGTGATCTACGACGTCAGTTTTGGTGGCCAATCATCAAAAAAGGAGATAACAAGGTTCATAACAAGATGTTTCACCTGTCAGTAGGTGAAGGTAAAGCATCAACGACCAAGAGGCCTTTTGTAGCCATTACCTATTTCAGAATGGAAGTGGGATGACGTGACTATGGATTTTATGGTAGGAATTATAAAGACTCTTAGGAAGAATGATTCTATTTGGGTCATTTTGGATTGACTAACGAAGGTAGAACACTTCTTTTCTATCAAGGAAACCATTACAGTAGAGCAGTTGGGGGATATTTACATGAGAGAGATAGTTCGTTTGCATGGGGTGCCACAGACTATAGTTTCAGATCACGATTCATGCTTTATTTCATGCTTCTGACAGGGATTACAAAAGATGCTTGGTACATAATTTCTGTTAAGTATAGCTTTCCACCCATAGAAAAATGGGTAGTCAGAGAATACCATACAAGTGTTAAAGGATATGCTGCAAGCATGTGTACTTGACTTTGGTGGTTCATGGGAGAATCACTTGGATTTAGTGGAGTTTTCCTATAACAATAATTATTAGGAAACTATATATATGGAATAATATGAGGAAATTTATGTTAGAACTTGTATATCACTGCTATGTTGGCTAGAGGAGGGTGAGTCAGAGCTGTTGAGACTGAGTCTCGTTCAGGATACATCAAAGCAAGTGCAGTTTATTTAGAAACGTAACTACAGATCAGAGTAGGCATAAGTCGTATGCTGATAGAAGAAGATTAACCCTATAGTTTACAGAGGGTGATCATGTATTCCTTTGAGTTTCACCTAGATTGGGTCACCATAGGATACGGAGGCAGGTCAAGTTGGCACCCAGGTTTGTAGGACCGTTTGAGGTGCTAGAGAGAATCGGGTCGGTGGTGTACCGATTAGCACTTCCACAGAAATTCAGTGCTATGCATGATGTTTTCCATGTGTTATAACTATTGAGGTATCACCTCAACCCTTCTCATGTGATTTATGTAGAAGAGGTTGATCTCAAGATAGATTCATCCTTTGAGGAGCATCCGATACGTGTGCTGAGTCGCAGTGAGAAAGTGTTATGGAGAAATACCGTGCCTTTAGTTCATGTGTTATGGCAACATGGAAGTGTTCACAAGGAAACTTGGGAATGGGAAGCAGACATGAGGGCTAAATGGAACAATCTTTTTGTACCAGAATATTAGCGAAGTTCGGAAGTGCAGCTCGAGGATGAGCAGTTATAAGGTGGGGATATTGTAAGATCCCAACCTTTTTTGGAGAAATCTCGAGATATGTAAGATAATTAATTGTGAGAATTAATTATGTGCCATGATGTTGACCAAAGATAATTAATTGAGATAATTAATTATGGGCCATGATGTGATCAAGGATAATTAATTGTGAGAATTAATTATGATGATTGAGATTTGATATGGATAATTAATTAGGAAGAATTAATTATGGAAAGAGAATTGTGTTGATTGATTAATTAATTGATGAATTAATTAATGGGTTGTGTGCTTAGTTAATTGTAGAATTAACTAATGGCATTTTAATAATTTAACTAATCATTGGATTAATAATGAAATAATGTGGAAAATTCTTATGAATTAATGAATGATTAAATGGATGATATTTTTGTGGTGTTAGACATGGAATTCTAGACCAATTAGAAGTTGGGACTTGGAAATGATGTTCCTCCCCAATAGATATCCAAGCTTGAGATAATGGGGTGCTAGGCATGACGAACTACACCGAATGAGAAAATGAGTTCTAGGCATAGATGACCTATACTCAATGAGATTTTGGTGCTAGGCATGACGACCTACAAAAAATGAATGATAATAATGAATGATGATTCAACGAGATTGTGGTTCTAGGCAAAATTACCTACACCAAATTAATGATAATAATTAATGATTATTCAACTAATATTTGGGGTGCTAGGCATGACGACCTACACAAATGATTAATGATTTTTAATGACGATTCAAATGGGAAACATGAATTGAAATGGGACTAATGTGTTGATTAAAGATTAAATGACAATGTGATAAATTTTTAGATTATACATTGTATTTATTGATTTATAAAACTTCATGCACTATATTTTGACTAGACTCGTTTTAGACACCATTGGTGGTGGCCTAATGAGTTGTACTCACACCCTATTCGGTCCACTTGATTGGAACCTAAGAAGACTTTGTTGTTGTAGGACATACCTGGGATAGGTTTCTGTTTGGGATTGGAGCATGGGAGAGGGAACCAGACATGGTTCAGGACCCGATTTAGATTCGTTGTGTCTTTACTTTGAGTTGTATTGTAGAAACATTACATTTTCATTGTCATAAAAAATTTTACCTTTCATTTGAGTATTGTATTCTTATGTTTTGATTATCATATGACATGGATTTTTTCTGGTTATTTATACATTTCCGCACTTTATTATTATTATTTTCTTATGTTGGTGTCTTATTTTTATAAAAGAGGGTATAGTCTCCCCAAGACTGACTTACCAGACCCTCGTTGCTATTCAGAACCCTTTGGCGTACAGGGAGGCGCGTTTGAGGGCATGTGGCCAAACGGCTCGAGGCACTTCTCAGTGGTACCTGGGTCGGGATGTCACAATGACAATCAGGGAATATTAGAATTTTCGGTTGTCTAATAGTGCACTCACGCTTCTACCGAACAACACTGGGCTTCGACCTAAAGAGAGGCCAAAGTCGACTCGTATTCAGAATGAGATGGATTGGCCCAATGAACGGGCACCTGGAAGAAGGTGAAACATATGCCTCCAGGAAGGTCATACAAAGACACATTTACCTAGACATATAGAGCAATCATCTAATTATTAAAATGAATCATGCACTCTATCAGTCACTGTAAAAGTTTGTACATGTAATAATTTTTATCATTATCACCATTTTTAATCATATTTGTCTTATTTGTATATAATGTAACTTTTAGAAAATGTACCTATATATTATAAACATTTCAAACATTGGTTTATAAAATTACATAAATAAAAATTATTACATACATTAAAAAACAATCCTAACTGTTAATGTTACCATGATTTCCATTATCTTTCTTTGCTGAACTACCAACATTTCATGAATAGATTTAAACAAACCACATCAAATCAAAAAAAAAAAGAATCCACCTATATAAGAAAACAATTATTATGAGTAATACTAAAAGAAATAAATTAAACATAAATATAAAATAATACATTAAATCTATGGACAATGGTTTTACTGTGCAAATATCAAGATTACCTTTACATCTTTCCAAATGATTTCTTTGGTCTAGATATAAGATAATAACAAAACTAAGTATTCTATGTTCACTTTACTACTATTAGTTAACTGCCGCTTATCATAGTATGTGATATGAACTTCTTGCCCGACATCCCCGTGATGCTCTCATCCCACACACGCTTGCTGCTATCTCTATTATATCACCATTCAGGATTCACTTTTCCTTCTCTTTATGTACCAATTTACTACTTGTAAAGATGCATGATGCATGCAGCTGCATGCATGTAGTAAATGGGTCCAGGAAGAGAAGGAAAAGTGAATGCTGAATGGTGATATGATACAGATGGTGCGTGTATGTGATGAGACCATCACAAGGATGTCAGGCAGGAAGTTTAAATCACATGCTATGATAAGTGACAGTTAACCAACAGTAGTGAAGTGCACAGAGAATCCTTAGTTTTGTTATTAAATTTGTGAGTGATGCACAACCAATCTATATTTTGGATTCATTGATCAATAGATCCAAATAGACATCAATATTCTTCTAACACACTACATCAGTAGAAACAACACTAGAAATGACCAAAATACAGAATATAAATGAACCCACACACAAGGCACATAGAGCGGGTTTCACAAAAGTAGACATATCAAAATAAGCATTATAGAAATAGGGAAACTAATTCATGAAAGGCTAACCATTTAAAGGTTCACGTTAAAAAAAAAACAAAACCATTTGAACTATGAAAGGATAATTTCATCAGACTTTTATAATGAATGATGAACTTAGAACAGCCACAAAAAAACAAGGAAACTCTGAACGTCTTCACCTTAACATAGGAGACAACAAATGAGCCAATGTGTTTATGATTCTTTCATACATTACATGATAAATTTTATACCTTACATAATAAATGTCATATCTTACATGAAATTAATATTTTACTATTCATACATTCATATGGAGAAGCCTCTATTATCTGCCTAGGAGTCGCATGTGTCAAGTGATGTGTTGGTGTGATGACCTATTAGACTTCTTTCTATTTGAAGATCACACCATTTTCATCACGATGCACCCTCAACAGTTATTTGTTTATAACTCAAACGTGCTAAATTTTATAGAGTCTCTATGTGTGACTTCAAGACCATTGATCACCATTTGATTGCTGCATTATTTAAGAGATGGTGACTAGAGACACACACATTTCATCTCCTAGAGGGGGAGATGACCATTACTTAGAGGACGTCACCTACATTCTAGGTTTACCCATCCATGAATAGGCAGTTATGGCTGCCACTAGTGGCAATTTCTCTGAAGTCATATAGCAACTACTAGGCATTGATGTCGTCGGTGTATGAGGTGTCCTCCAGGGTTCACGCTTGCGCATGGGGTGTATTGATGAGAATTTCACCATCATTCCTGATGATGAAAGCGTGGATACGCTTATTCAACATATGAATGAATATATTTTTCGACTGATCGAAGGCATGTTGTGCGTCGATTACTCCACCACTTCGGTACACATGATGTACCTCCCATTAATTGATGATCTTGATCAGATGGATACATATAGTTGGGGGTCTACTATATTGTCACATATGTATAGATGTCTTTTTACCAGTTGTCATGCTGATGCACATAAGATTGCAGGTTGTATGGTTTTGGTACAAATGCGGGTTTGAGAGAATTTTCCACACATCGCTCCTCGAGTTGTCGCACCACTTGCACCGAATCTATTTCAGGACTGTCCTCGAGGACACTGGTATGTTTACATTATTACTTTAAATTATTTAGTATTGTTGTTATTGTTTTTTATAAACTTACCATATATTAATATTTTTTAACTAGGTGGAGTCAGTCTTAGAAGTATTCATATACTCCAAGACATAGTGTGTATAGTTTTGGACATATATTTGACTCCATAGTGCTAGCTGATGTAAGCTAAACATTATTTTTTTGTAGACAAATTTGTTTTTTATTACCATTTTAAGTTATTTTAATGTAATATTAGTAACATTATCATGCTAATATATGACTTATTTTTTGAGTTTACATTTCAGGTTTCATGGAACATGTATACCGGTTTTGTCTATACATCACTTCCACCATACTGCACAACTATGATTGTAGATCATACTGCAGTGGGGCCACTCATCCACTTCTACATTATTGAGTGGCACTAGCCAGACTAGGTCATGTGCCATTTTGGTTATATAAAACATATTC
The DNA here is from genome assembly GCA_963277665.1 of Viscum album. Taxonomy (NCBI): domain Eukaryota; kingdom Viridiplantae; phylum Streptophyta; class Magnoliopsida; order Santalales; family Viscaceae; genus Viscum; species Viscum album. The sequence goes on from OY728165.1 coordinate 284,848,231, forward strand.
CTATGGCACCATGATGGGACGATGCGTTATATTCGATTATTCTTATAGGTAGACAGACAACAGGTTGGTGACAGTTTCATGAAACTTATATCGAACTTTGGGACACGCGCGCCCAATAAAGTATCTTTCCATATAGATATCCCATAGATCACTATCAGTTATCTGATCAGGGGGATTATGCAGACTGGTACCGAAGATACACCATCATGCACCTTACATGTTAGGGTCTTTACAATCAATAGTTGGTATGTTTACTAAGATTTATTATATTTGTTTAACCCACTTTTGGTATTAATTTATTTCATTTATAGTTAGATGACATTGCTCATCTTTCACATATCACACATCCTTAGGAGGAGGCATATATTAGGCAGGATGTAGTTCACCGATATGTGTTGGCTCTCAACAATCCTCTCCAGTTCATATGTGACAATTTCTATGATGTAGAGCCATAGGTATATCCTGATCCATATTCTTCAGCTAAAGCTCTTGGGAATGATAATGTCACTACTATGCCTGCTGAGGATGTGCACCACCACTGCCACCACTAGCTGAAAGACAGAGACGAGTATATTAGGAGGGGTAGAGGAAATGACATAGACGTCCGAGAGAAGCTCTTGCAGATGATGTCGCACTGCTGAGAGATGATCCTACCCAGCCGACTGATGATCTTGCACAGTAGGGAGATACTTATATGCCACATATGTTGTCTCTGATGACTACTTTAGACTACAATCTGGGTGTGCTAACACAGCTTGTGGTGGCCCCCTCTCCTACAGATGGGGACTTCTTCAATGTCCTATTTTTTCCATTTTTAGGAGCTCTGGGGACATATGGCTTCACATATGATTTCGGGCCGTCCTCCACACGTGATGTTGGTTAGTCCTCTACAAAATACCATGAGGAGGCACCAGAAGCACCAGAAGAGGAGGAACCCGCAACTAGGACACCAGAGTGACACAGATGTCAGACGCAGAGTGGGAATGAAGTCCAGACGCCACATTGTGGTTCCAGGTGGCATCAACGTTGATTTATTCGGATGTCATGTTGTATATATTAAAAAACTTATTTAATGAGATAAGTTATTGTTGTTTTAGACAAATAAAAAGATATTCAAAGTCTTATAATTGTAACATTATTATGTTTCATGTATGTGACTTTATAAGCGTATAAATTATAAAGAACAAATGCAATCTAAATGAAATTTGTCGCACTAACTAATAAATGTAGATTTATAATTATATATATAATGAATATATTTATTATTATATAATTATACGTGTTTCTATATAAATAAATATTTATAATTATATAAATATAAATATATTTAAAATTATATAATTATTAATAAATATTTATAATTATATAAATATATATATCTTTATAAATATATATATCTTTATAAATATATAATTATAAATCTATAATTATAAATCTATATTTATAAAATTTATTTATTTATAAATAAATTAAAAATATTTATAATCATATAATAAATTTTAAATATATATTTATGAATATAATTATAATTATATTAAACATATTAAATGGTAAATATTTATTTATTTATAAATAAATTTAAAATATTTATAAACATATATTAGTTTTTAAATATATTGTAAATAATTAAATATAATAAATATATTTATTATATGTTCAAAAAATACTTCAAATTTATTTATAAATAAAAACTTATAACTATATAAATATAAAATTTTAATTATATAATTATAAATACATTTGTAAATATAATTATAATTATATATTTATTATGAATAATTATAATTATATATTTATTATAAATATTTATAATTATATATTTATTATAAATATATATATATATATATATATATATATCTATTTATAAATAAATTTTAAATATATATGTAACCATATTTTAATAATTATATATTTATAAATATATTTACATTCATATTATTATAAATATTTATTTATAAAGATAGGTTTATAATTATATAATTATAATTATTTTTATTATTTAAATATATTTATATAAATAAATTTATATTTATAATTATATTTATGTATATATATATTTAAAATTATATTTATTTATAATTGTAAATATATATTTATATAAATAAATTTTTATTCATAAATATATATATAAAATTATATTTATGAATACATAATAACAATTCTTTAGATTTATTTATATTTATATTTATATTTATAACTATATATAATTTAAATATATTAAAATATAAATAAATCTAAAGAATTGTGATTATGTATTTATAAATATATATTTATAAATATATATTTATAAATAAAAATTTATTTATATAAGTAGATATTTTCAATTATAAATAAATATAATTTTTAATATATATACATAATTATATATATATATATATAAAATTATAAATATATATATATAAATATAAATTTATTTATATAAATATATTTATAAATATATAATTATTAAAATATAGTTACATATATATTTAAAATATATTTATAAATATATTTAATATTTATATGTAAATATATATATATATATATATTTATAATTAAATATTTATAATTAAATATTTAAAATGGGGGGTGGAAGGGGTGTGAGATTTGGAAAAAAAATACAATGCGCCAATTGAATTAGCTCTTTGGGTTTTATCCCAAAGCACCACTTCATCTGGTGCTTGACCAACCCATTTTCCTATATATAAAAAACCCACATCCCTTTAATTAAAAAAAAGAAAAAAACCCATCTGCTAAAATTGCCTACCTGGATTACTACTTTCTTCATGTCATCTATCTTTCTGAATTTATTATTAATATGTTCATATGTTTTGAATAATAAAAAATATGTTAAAATTTATATTTATATCGTTTTGGGGAAGGAACAATATTGCAAACAAAATCAAACAAATGTAAGAAATTAGTTGGTGGGGATCAAACTCGAGATCTTACAGAAACTCATAGAGACAACTACTGTTCAAATTTATAATAGAGTTTTAGAAAATTGTGTTATATATTTAATTGAGGTACCATGGTTTTAGTTTTATAATTTTTGTTTTGATCCAAAATAAATTAATTTGGGAGTTTGTAAATTTTTGAATAGATGATGCATAAGATTTTAATATTTATGGTTTTATATCAACCTTTTTTTTGTTTATGGAGAGATTTATTCAAAAATCCATGTTTAGACTTATTTAACAACATATGACATTTTTAAGAAATGAAGATTTAGGGTGCTAAAGAAATGGAATAATCTACTATTTTTTATAGTTTTTGATTTTAAGGTTTATGTTTCTCATTTGAAGATTTATAAATTTATTATTAATTATAATATAAATTAATGATTTGAAATAAAATTAAAATTAACAAAACATATTTTATTATTTTGTTTTTTTATAAATATTTGAGGTTTGACCTCATGGTTATGGCCATTCATTTAGTTCTTGAAGGATTTATAGACAATTTTACTCAACCAAACCGTACGATGAAAGATCAAGACCCAAGATCAATCCTTAAAGCATTCCCACATTACAAGTCCATCCAAAGAAATTCAATATTATCCAATATAGGTGTGATGATACTGGTTGGTTTGCTGAACTTATTTCAATTTTACAAGTTTACATACATGAATTTGGTTGTAGTAAATTTAATATGTGCAATTAATGAAGTTATATTTTTTGAAAATATTTATAATTTGTGAAAATTACAAAAGGATAGACTCAAACAATGTGAATGATCATTCACAATTTTTTTTGTTCTATTTGTTATGGAAAATAGTCATCCCAATATGTTATCTCTTTATCTTTAGAGATTTATATACTTTGAAAATTAGTCATCGTTCAAAATCAAATCACAATTACAACTATAGCTTTTTGAAATGGATTATCACTATTTAGAACAAGCTGATTGTCATTTGTGATAGTAATCACAAATAATATCTTTTTCTACTTATACATTAAAGATTCAAACTAAATCCACATTAAAAATTTGTTGCAAATATATTTAGATATTATTCGTGTGATTTTAACAATTACATTCAACTATCACAAATGCCTTTAATCGATGGTCTGATGCCATCATGAAAACAACGTTGCAAAAAATAAATAGTGATGACTAATACTAGACACAAACATGATACCAAAAATCAAAAATAATATTAAAAAGTTACAAATATTGTAAAAAAAAAGAAAACTAAAAAGAATACATCAACATTAAAAAAAATACAAACTTATTTAAATGTTTTAAAATTTATTACATATTCAATTTCAAAAATCAATGATTAATAAATAAATCATTTTCATGGAGGATAATCTTCATCAAGAGGTGTTCAAATGACAGATATATGCCTTAAAACCATAATCACACATGATTTGTTTTATGTTATATCGTATAATACAATATGGGTATGTCATAGGGTGCGACATACATGTTACAAAAGGAATGTTCTATGCCTTTGGGTATATAGTTTTATACGATATACATTTATCATATTGGAGCTATCTAGGCCAAGTTATAGTGCATGACATGGGCTTACCGTATGACAGTGTCGTTATAAGAATCGTATTGTATGATTCTCATAACATCTTATGATTAAGCATTGGTAGTCAAACATTAAGAGACAATGTTCAGATATCTCTTACATTGAATATCATTAATAACAATTTTGTAAGCTAAAACATATGATAGAATTGAACCGGTCAATGGGTTACAAATAATTGGTAACCTCATGCATTACTTATACATTAAAAAATGTATAAGTAATGCATGGAAAAGATTATGAGTGTTTTGGGGCCTATATAAGGAAGTAGTTTCCATGAGAATGATGTGAGACTCTTGTGCTAGCTTCCTACCGAATTTCTCCCTCCTTGGAAGCTCTCTTTCTCCTTATCACTTTTCCACTAAGAGGTACTAGAATACAGTGAGAGTTTTGGGAATTCCACCCAAGTGTTGGGTGATTCAGTTGATCCATGGATACACCATGAAAGAGTGAATTATTTGGATACCACTCAAAAATCTTCATCAAACTAATGTTTGAAGTTAGTAGTAGAGGCTCATCAGTGAAAGGTACAAAGTTCTTCATTTATAGTTTATACATGGTTTCAGTTTTCATAGCATATTGATCCTAGGAAATATGGATCTAATGTCTCCCACTACATTGAAAAAGTGTTGTTAGATCTTTATAAACCCTAATAGTGGTATTAAATCCCTTCAATGATTCTTGACTCTTGAAATCATGTTTAAAATAAAGAAATTTTATATCTTATTGGAGTCATATTCCATATCATAAGGTATGATTATATTTTTTCTTTGCAATTGGCTATATGATATGCAATATCATAGGCCACGATATAGTTGCGCCATATGATATGAGATATCATAGGCGATGAAAAATTTGAAATCCTTTGATTATATATTATAGCGTACAATATAGGTGCCGTAGCAGGTGATAATGTCGAATAAATTCCACCAAACAAATCATCAAATCATCGAGGAGATATTAGTTATATCACCAAATATGATACCCAGACCTTGAAAGGATATCACAGTCTCAGATTATCTACTGTAAAGTATGATATAGAGCATCTTAAGATGATATCATGAGCCGTGTTATCAATCAAGAATTACGATAAATGATATGTTGTTAAATATGATATACATGAAAAATTTGTTTTTTATAAATTTCAAATATGAATTGAATTGTATAATTTATAAATTGTTTATAAATTATGGAAAAATATGTTCTGGAATATTCATTTAATTTATAAAATGATTACAAATCAATCAATTAATTTTTTTTATAACTAATTGATTATCTTCTTATGAAACATTTATTAAATAATTATCCATATTATTAAATGTTAATATTAAATACCTTTTGAGATTATATGACATGAATTATAATTTGAATATAAAGTGTTTATATATAAATTATAAGGGTAATTTATATAATTTTTATAAATTAAAATATATTAAAAAATATAAAATAGTTTAGATTTAATATTATTAGTAGTTCATAATATTTAATTTGAAATGTTCAAATTAAATGCTTTATTTGAGAAATTATTTAAACCATGTCAAAATGAGTTTTGATAATTGATATGATCAAGTTTTAAATAATATTATATGTGATATTTTGTTTTTATAAATTTTTTACATAATAGATTTAGAATTAAAATTGATTATATTTAATTTAATATCAAATATTTTAGTATAATTCCATATAAAAGGACAATAAGAAGGAGTTCATATTAAATATGAATATAAAGAGTTTATATATGACAACCCTTCTCTTTATTAAACATTATTTCATGATTTATTACATAAGAGTACACATAATACAACCTAAAAGATCAATAATTCTAATGTATTTTGGAATTATCTATATTTCATAACAACTTAAAACATGGGTTATATTGAAATTATTGAAAACTTCCTTGACATTATCATAATTTTCCATCGTACTTAAAACCTCATGGGATAGCCCGGGGACATACATAAGAAAGGGGTGTGATATAAAGCCACTGAGAATAAAAATGGTATAACATGAAGAAATTATTATATGTTAGATAATAGGCATATCAATTAGACATAATAGGGGTAAGAAACATAAACATGAACAATGAGGCATGATATAACATGATAATATAAAATTAACATGAGAAATGTAACAACAACTTTAAACATGAAATCATAAACATAGGTCAAGGATAACTATGAAGACATCATGATGGAAAAGTCCTATGATCAATTAGGTTCACTCAATATTATCTTACACGATGTATCATGAGATTAAAACATTATCCAATGCATTGGAGAGCTATATGATTTTGGGCACACCTATCAATTTCATTTTATTCACATGCATAAGTGTTCCACATAGATCATGAAACATGGAATAATTTATATTTCCATTTTATTCCATGATAAAGGAGTATAGAATAAATACATTTAATTCCCCAATAAAATAATTATAAGTTCATAAATGTGAACAAACGTGATAGTAAATAAACATGCGTATTCACTATACAATTGTTTGGCATGAAAAATTGCGGTGAAATTTCATCAACAAAATGGGGGAACATAAATGTTCTTGGGAGGGATTAATGAGAGTGAAAGGGGTATATCATATCATAATTTATAAAAAATAAGGGAAGAAAGATGGATATGGAAGAACATATTCCAATTTTAGGAATTAGAGAAAAAAGATGTAAGATAATTAAAATACTTGAATAAAGTGGAAAAGGAAAGGATCCCTTACTAAATTTTGGAAAGGTAACGGGTGTACACAAAGGTTCATGGGAGGGATTAATAATAGAAAAAATAGGTCTCTAATCATTTATAAATCAAGTGGATAGTAAGAGGGATATGGAATAACATTAAACAACATGAAAAAATGGGAATTAAGAGACATAACATAAAAGTGGTGCTTGAATAAAAAGGAGCATGGGAGGTCCCTTACTAAATTTCAGCATGATAATAGATTACGTAAATGATATAATGAGATGGGATAAAAGTTATATCATTATTATAGAATAAATTGGATATTATATGGATCATTATAAATAAATTACAACTTAACCAATTGAGATTCAAAAGGATAATTACAAAAAAGGTAATAGAATGGATATGTGAAGAGAGAAATCCCTTACGGAATTTCAGCATACTAATGACTTAGATAAAGGTAAAAATGAGAGAGGATAAATGATATCTCATTAAAATAACATAAATTTTATAGTAAGGTAATGTTTATAAATAGATTATGATATAACCAATTAAAATTAAAAAGAATAATTTCAAAGAAGGTGCTTGAATTGAAAGGAGGGGAGGAAGGTCCCTTACCTCGAGAGAGTGATTCCTACAAGATTTGAAGGAGGTTATTGAGATCTTGGGGAACCTTGGGAGGACTCTATTAAGGTTAGGTAATAATAAGTATGTGATCCATAGTTTTTTAGTGAAGAGGAATGAGATCTTGGGTGGATTTATATAGAAAAAGGGAGGGGAGTTCTTTATTATTTCCCAAACATATGTTTTGGATTCTATATATTAAAATAATCAAAATCAAAAACCTTTACAGGGTTTCCCCCCATGGTTTGGACAAAAGATAGGTGGTTTTAATTATTTTATAAGGCCAAGGGTAAAAATTATTAAAATAATACCGTTTCTGATGTGGAAGTGAGTCATGTCCTTAAAAAAATTATTTAAAAAACTTAAAATATATTATAGGTTTTGGAGGATTCATAAAGACATTGAAAAATTAATAAAATAAACTTAAAATTACATTATTTTAAAGGGAAAAGATATATTTGGTCATGTATACCCATTATAGTATTTATTACATCTTTTTTGGGTCATTATGATGTCGTAATACACACCGTATATTTATAACGTATTTAATTTTTTCCCGAAATTTTGACTGTCTTAGAAAATTATAAAAAATTCATCATTGGATAATTTCGATTTTATGATTCCAAAAATATTATTTATTTTATCAAAATAATTTTTAAATATATGAATTTTTATTTTGAAAATAGATTTTCCATTTATTGATAAATGTTGAGTTTTTTGACAATAATAGTTTTTCACACCATTATAGAAATTACATTTGACATCATAAAAATTATATTATAAATTAATTTTGTCAATAATAATTTAATAATATTTTATTTAAATATAACTTATTTCAAAAAAAATCTATCAATTCATTAAAAGGAATGTCTTAATAAAAATTGCATACTACTAAAAAATATAATTTGTGTTTTATCATATCAAAATGTAGTTTTTATCAAACTGATTACTTAATTATAAAGTAAAAAAATAAGGAATAAATATAATAATTATTTAAATGAAAATTAAATATAAAATTAATATGGTTAATTTTTTGTCCATCCTTTATTAAATTATTTTTACCCTTAATTAACCTATTTTACTTTTATCACGATAATAAATATTTACTACAGTTACTATTCATATTGTCAAAAAATAAAGTTGAACTTATTACCTAATTTTAATTAAGATTATTCAAAATATGGAATAAATTTTATCAAAATAAATCTATATAATTGGAATAATTTATTTTAAAATAAAACCCGCAAGCATAAAGGAAAGTGGTTTTTCTGAAAAATGTATTTTTTCAAGAAAAATATGATTTTACATTAACTATATAACAAGTAATATTAATTATATGAATTTGAATAAATAATGATATATATATAACACATAAATTTAATTTAAATTATTTTCCATTAGGGTTTTTTTAATTAATTAAAATGGAGAAACATTATGCATTTTAAAATAGTTTTCAGAAAAATGTGTTTTTAAGCCTAAAAATAAACTTATACTAAAATATGATATAAAGATTATTTAAATGTAATTATTTTAATTAAATATATATAAATAATACTTATTTTAACTTTAAATAAAATAAAAATAAAAATATTACTTTTAAATAAATTAATTTATCAAAATAAGTGACAATTTTACATAAAAACAGTATTTTTCACTATTCATTGAAAAATATATATTTTCTAAAAAAATACAAATTTTCACCCTAAGTTAATTTTGATATGTTGATATCAAAAATTTATATCATTTTATCAAATACATTTTCTAAATATTCTAGAAAATAATTTTAATATTTTTTCATAAAAAGAAATAAAAATCATTTTTGAAGAAAACAAATTTTTAAGAACAAAAATACATTACCAAAAATTGATTGATTATTTACTAAGAATTTATCAATATATGAAGGAAATATTCATATATTTAATAAATTAGTTAATCCTTATCATATCTGAAAATTTAATGGAAAGGTTAAAATAGTCATATTTAAATAATCATTATTTATTTGGGCTTCATGTTGCGTATCACATATACTATAGAACATATTTTTCATTTTTTTAAAACTCAGGGTGTTACATTCTCTCCCATTTAATAAATTTAGTCCTAACTGTTTAAACTAAAAATTGGTAAGAATTGTTTTGCCAATTGAAAATATATTTATAAAAAACTAACATTGAAAAAATGGTTAATAAAACATCCTCTTGAAAAGAGAGAAAGGGAAGTATGAAGGTTATCACATAGGTTTTCAAGTATGATAACATTAGCAGGAAGTGAAAACATAGACATGTAAGAAAAAACTAACACCAAAGAACTAATTTAGTGTGATAGAGAACATAGTCAGAAGAAAGTAGATGACCACAAAACTATAAATATGTGATGGATAAAATGACCATAAATTCATCATAAATGATTATAATATGATTTTTTTTATTAAAGATTATTTTCCTTGAGTTAAGAAATTCTATTAGCATCTAGACTAGAAACATAAGGAAATATACTTTTCTGAAAAGTATAATTTCATCATTTAATCAATTTCCACTATAATATCATCTTTTCTCCAAACTATGAGTACTTTTAAACTATTAAACACACAAACAAGAATCCAATTAACATTAAAGGGATAACTTATAAATGACATGTATTTCTTTAACTTATGAATTTATAAGATTCAATATAAGTTATCCATTATCTATTTCCTAACATAGAATCTTATGAGTATTCTTGTTCCCTTAATAATGATTCGTAATGAGCTTGTGAATTACCAAATCATATCCCTCAAGAGTGTCAAACTAGGTTTACAGAAAGGCCCATTGTAGAGCACCATTTCCCGATTGAGTCTTGCTCAATGCGGTGTTTTTAGGTTTTACCCCTAGGTACATCTATGCCTGAGCCACATCCACCTGTAGTATCCATACAGGGATGTATTTTCTTGATAAACGGCTTACTCTATATTTTACTAAAATTTAGGAATGTATTCTTATGTTTAGTCTTATCCCTAAGGTTTTCAATAGAGTTTTCTAATCTTAATCCCAAAAATAACTAAACTTTCCTTTGATACCAACTATGACAACCCGACTCTTTATTACACATTATTTCATGATTTATTACATAAGATAACATATAATACAACATTAAAGATTAATAATTCTAGTGTCTTTGGGAATTAGGTACATTACATAACAACATTAAACATGGGGTACATCAATATTATTGAAAAATTCCTTAACATGACCATAGTTTCCCATTGTACTTAGAACTGCATTGGATAACCTGGGGACATACATAAGAAGGAGGTGAGTTATAAATACTAGTAAGGGAATAAACATGTAATAACATCAATAAAGTATAAAATTTTAGACAACAAGAATATAAATGAGACATAATAGGGGTGAAAAACATACACATGAACAATGAGGCATGATATAGAATGATACCACAAGGCAACATAGAAAATGTAACAATAACTTCAAACATGGCATCATAAACATAGGTCATAGATAAATGACAAGATATAATGATAAAAAAAGTACCATGATTTATTATTTTCACTCTATAATATTTTTTATGATGTCTCATGAGACTAAAACATTACCCAATGCATTGGAGCGCTATATAATTTTGGGTGCACCTGTCACTTTCATTTCATTAACATGCATAAGTGTGCCACATAGATCATAAAACTTGGAATCATTTATCTTAAAATTTTATTAAATGATCAAGGAGTGTGAAATAAATACATTTAATTACAAAATCAGAGAATTATAAGTGCATAAAGGTGAACACCTTTGATAGGAAATGGGTATGGGTATTCACTATACAATTTTTTGGCATGAAAAATCATGGTGAAATTTCGATAGAAAAATGGGGGCACATAAATGTTCATGGGATGGATTAATTAGAGTGAAAGGGGTCTCTAATCATTTATAAATTATAAGGGTATTAAGTGGGATATGGAATAACATATCCCAAAATTAATAATTGGAGATAAAAAGCATAAGATAATGAAAATTCTTGAATAAGGAAGAAAAGAAAAGGATCCCTTACTTAATTTTGGAAAGGTAATAGGTTTAAATAAAGGATTATGGGAGGGATTAATAAGATATAAAGGGGTATCTATTCATTTAGAAATAAAATGGATAGTAATAAGGATATGGAATAACATATCCCATCATGAAAAAAATGGGAATTAGGAGACATAACATAAAATCGGTGCTTGAATAAAAAAGAGAGTGGGAGATCCCTTACTAAATTTCAGCTTGGTAATGAATTAGGTAAATGCTATAATGAGAGGGGATAAAAAGTATATAATTATTATATAATAAATTATATTTTATAGGGATCATTATAAAGACATGAAAAATTAACTAATTTATATTCAAAAGGCTAATTACAAAGAAGGTGCATGAATGGAAATAAGAAGAGAGAATTCCCTTACGGAATTTCAGCATAATAATAGCTTAGGTAAAGGTAAAAATGAGAGAGTATAAAAGATATATCATTAAAATAACATCAATTTTATAGTAAGGTAATTTTTAAAAATTAATGATAATATAACCAATTGAAATTAAAAATACTAATTTCAAAGAAGGTGCTTGAATTGAAAGGTGGAGTGGAAGGTCATTTACCTTGAGAGAGTGATTCCAAAAAGATTTAGAGGAGATTATTGAAATATTTGGGAACCTTGGGAGGACTCTATATAGGGTAGGTAAAATTAAGTATTTGATCCATGGTTTTTGAGTGAATAGTAATGGGATATTGTTTGGGTTTATATAGAAAAAGAGAGGGGAGTTCTTTATTATTTCCTAAACATATGTTTTGGACTTTATACATCAAAATAAACAAAACTAAAAAACTTCCTATAGTATTTTTCTAATGGTTTCTACCTAATAGAGGTGGTTTTTATTATTTTATAAGGATAACTTTCTAACTTATTAAAATAATACTTTTTTTGATGTGGAAGTGAGTCATGTCCTTAAAGAATTTATTTTAAAACCTTAAAATATATTATAGGTTTTGGAGGATTCATAAAGGCTTTATAAAATTAATCAAATAAACTTAAAATAAAATTATTTTAATGGGGAAACATATATTTGGTTTTGGATACCATTTTTAGTATTTATTACATCTTTTTTGGATCATTATGATGTCATAATACACATTGTATATTTATACCATATTTAATTTTTACCTGAAATTTCGACTGTCACATAAAATTATGAAAAATTTACCATTGGATAATTTTTACATTTTGATTCCAAAATATTATTTATTTTATAAAAATATTTTTCTTAATATATTAATTTTCATTTGTAAAATAGAATTATAATTTATTGAGAAATTAGAGTTTTTTTTGACAATAACAGTTTTTTGCACCATTATAGAAATTACATTTAACATCATAAAAAATATATAAAAAATTAAATTTATCAATAATTATTTAATACTATTTTATTAAAATATCATTTATTTCAAAAAAATACATTAATTCACAAAAATTAATGTCTTAATTAAACTTGCATATTACTTAAAAATAAAATTTGTGTTTTATCACATCAAAATATAGTTTTTATCAAACTGATTACATAATCATAAAGTAAAAACAATAAGTAATAAATATAGTCATTATTTAAATTAAAATGATATATAAATATTCATATTTTTAGGTTTACTTTCTTTCTATTCTTTGTTAAATTATTTTTACCCTTAATTAACCTATTTTATTTTTACCATGGTAATAAATATTCATTACAATTACTATTCATATTTTCCAAAAAACAAGTTAAACTTATTTCCTATTATTAATTAATATTATTAAAAATATGGAATTTATTTTATCAAAATCAATTCATATAAGTAAAAAATTTAACTTAAAATCAAGCCCACAAGCGCGATGGAAAGCAGTTTTTTTGAAAAATGTATTTTTTTCAAGGGAAATATGATTTTACTTTAACTATATAACTAGTAATATTAATTATATGAATTTGAATCAATAATGATAGATATATAACCTATAAATTTTCATTTAAATCATTCCCTATTAGGGGTTATTTTTAATTAATTAAAACGGAGAAACATTAAGTATTTTAAAATAGTTTTAAGAAAAAATGTATTTTTAAGCCTAAAAATAAACCTATACTAAAATCTGATATAAAGATGATTTAAATGTAATTAATTAAATTAAATATAACTAAATAATAATTATGTTATCTTTAAATAAAATTAAAATAATATTTGGACTTTTAAATTAATTAATTTATCAATAACAATGACAATTTTACATAAAAATGGTATTTTCACTATTCAATGAAAAATATACATTTTATGAAAAAACCCAAATTATCACCCTAAGTTAATTTTGATATGATAATATAAAAAATTTAGATCATTTTATCAAATACATTTTATAAATGTTCTTGAAAATAATTATAATATTATTTCATAAAAAAATATAAAAATCATTTTTGAAGAAAACATATTTTGAAGAATAAAAAGACATTACCAAAAATTAATTGATTATTTACTAAGAATATATCATTATATTTAGTAAATATTAATATATTTCATAAATTAGTTAATTCTAATTATATCTGAAAATTTAATGGAAAGTTTAAAACAATCGTATTTAAATAATCATTGTTTGTTTGGACTCGGTGTTAAGTATCACATATTCTATGAAACATAGTTTTATTTTTATTTATAAAAACTTTGGGTGTTACATTATATTTAATTGATTATGTAATTTCTATAATGCATGGATAAATTATAAATTGTTTATAATTTCTTTATATATGAATTGTTTATAAAATTATTTATCTAATGTTTTAATATATGAATTATTCATTTATTTAGTTTATTGCCTATTTTATTCATTAATATAATTGTTATATTATTAATGGATATATAATTTAGTTTAAAGTGTTAAAATACTTCTATAAATTTTCATACATGCATCTAAGGAGTCACATGCGAGGTATGATAATTGATCTTATTTTTTTTACCCTAAATTTGTCTTGTATTGGGTTATGAGTTTAGGTTTAAAGGTTAAGTATAGTTTATACATATTAAGTGTTATAATTGTGATGGAATTGAGGTCTCTATTGAGTAAAGTATCCTTAGGCTAGACTGTTCACCAACCTAGAGGCTTATGCCTAGTTTAGAAAAGTGGGCAATGGCTATATGTAACTCTAAGATTACACTTGTGGGGATTGTTGGTTTCAAATAATTATAATAATTTACATGAAATGGTTTCATGTACCTTATTCATGATATGCATTTAGAAATTTATGAATATAATTTTCTTTCAATTCAGTTTAGGAACACAATCCATGGGTTTTGTAAAGAGTTGCACATTAATATGGTTTTAACATATTGATTTAGTTGAAAGAATATGATTTCAAACTAAACCATTATAATCATGCATAAATTTAAAGGGAGTACATGAGATAAAATTGTAAGATTAAATCCAATTTTAATAATACTATGTTTTTGATTCCTTACCAAGAGAACACTTTTCAACACCTCAATCATCTGACCAGTATGTTCATGCCAAAGCTTGGTGCCCCTATAATATTTTTTGTATAGAAATAAATTAATGAGGTGACCTTGAGAGTTAAGTTCCATGTTTCTAGAGTTTCATTTGGGTTATACATAGTTGAGAAACTCTAATAGTTAGGATACAAGAGGAATATTATTGATTTAATCCACATGATGGATTGGAAAAGGAGTTTCCCACTCAACTATCTAAGTGTCATATATGATATGATTGGCATAATATTTTACCTAAATAATTAAATTGATGAGCTTAATTTACAAGTGGGGCCATTTCTTACTGAAATATGGATCTTAACCCACTAATGGATATGATGTACAACTAAAATTGGGTATAATTTTAGTGAGATAACATTTCAAAAAGTATTTATTAAATGAATGTAAAAAATAATACTTATCTGATAAAATATTTTTTTGTAGATATAATGAAATAATTATCATCTTTGATCTTAACTTTGAGATCTATACTAGATAATGGAGGGGATTAACTTAAGAAACTTCTTAGACATGTGAAAAATTGAATATTTTTTCGTAAGTAGGAAGAAAAAAACTATGTGTTAAGTAAAACACCTTTCAGAATAACCTAATGTTAATTTTTTTCAATAAGTAAATATAGATAATTATTATAATCATAGATTAATTAACATAAGGGTTCACATTCATTATATGTAAGATGAACAAATAAATATTAATCTCTACACATATAATCAATGTGATTGAGTGTGCTAATTACTTCGAGAGACTGATGTTTCCTTAAAAGCTTGATTTTCTATTGAATTCATTTTTGAATCATTATTTGAAAGGTTATGAGGAGGTGAATAATTTTAAGAAATGTTTACCCCATTCCCTTAAGGTTTTGAGGATAAATTATCATGACATGTGATGTCTAGGCTCTGGTGTTGTGCATAAAATTCTAAAGGTAAAGGTTTAATCCAAAAAGTGAAGTAAAGGTTTAATCCAGAAAGAGAAGATTGTTGTTTCCCAATAGTTAGCCTTGTTCCTTGAAATATAATAGAGGTATTAGGAAGTAAGGGAAATGTTTCCCTAGGATGGAAGTTTTTTTGGATATCTGAAGGAGTTTGAGAAACTTTATGAAGATTCCATGTTAAGTATTGATGTTATGAAAATCAATTATTTGATTTTGAATGGTATATGATACTAAATATATATTTTACAAATGTTATAAATATACAGAAGTTAAAAATCAATTAATGAATTGATAGATCTTGTAATTTTTATTCAGATAATGAAGTAAAGGGTTATTGATTCACAAAATTGAATATAAAAGAATATTTCAAGCCTAAAAGGATCTAAATAATGGATGTGTATTGTTATCTCATTTATCTTATATGATAAGATAATTTATTTATTAATAAAAAGTTATTATGAATAATATGAGATGATGGATTTAATACACATGGTCTTTGATTCATCATATTCTATACCATTCTTTAAAATAAGATAAGGATAAAAAGTTTTTTTTATCTAGGGTAAAGAGTTTATCCTATATATTTGTTAAAATATGAGGAGTTGAGATTCCACTAACCTTTAGTGGAATATTTTAAATAATAAAGTATTATTTTCCAAACATTACTCCAAACACATAAAATACCATATATAATATGGATATAATAGTTTATTCATTAAATATTTCTGCTAAAGGAAATAAGGGTTATTTCTTAACACAATTGTTTTTGTATCTTAGAATGATATAATAAAAATAATACAGTTTCTAAGAGGTTAGTGGGAGTATTCTTGGAATTGGAGAATTTCAAAAGTTAACAAATAAAGGATTATACCAGTCAAAATTCCAAATAATATCCTAAAATATTTTAAGGTATATTAGTAAATAGAAATTTAAAATGTTATATTTAGTAATGGTAACAAAGTGAATATCACTTTATATCCTAAAAGAGTTTAGGATATGCTGGTAAGTAAAAATGTAAAGAGTTATATTAGTTAGACAAATATTTCAAGGAAAATGTTTTTTGGAAAGGGTTACAATAATTATGTTGATGATGAACTTACAATGATATCTAAGTAGAAAACATAAGATATTAACATCATAAAATTTTATGTTGTAAAGTTATGGAATTTGAATACTTTATTCAAGGATTTTAACATTATAAATATGATTCCTAAGTATTACTATTATTCAAACTGGATTTCAATATAGATGTTACTCACTAAAGAAGTTTAATGAGATATATTTATTAGATGATCACATAAAGATGTCACAAGAATTGTATGGAGATGTAACGAGTTTAACAAAAACCTTAAAAGTGAAAAAAACCCTGGGTCGATCTGGTGGTCTATCATATAAGACATGATTATGATGGGTGATTATGTATAGTTCTATTAATATTTTAAAGGAGTTTAGGAATGTAAAATGTATCATTTTATACAAAATTAAATCTATTATTTATCATTCTTACATGTTGGATGTATATATTTTTTGAAATGAAATGACAATTAACATAAAAAGTATGACTTTGAGTTATAACTAACTGATGTTCATCATGTATTATTATAAGTTATGAAAAAATGTTATGGTTTGTGTATAAATTATTTCATATAGATATATAAAATATAATCATGAGTCATAAAAGGAATTTTGTGCACTAGATGTGTTATGAAAACATTGGGATCACCGATAATAGTTGATTCCATAATAAGTGTAAAAGGGATAAGAAAGAATGAATAAAAATAAGAACAAGAACACATGATTTGTGTGGTTTATAAAAAAATCCCTATATTTATGGAGAGGTAAAAAAATTCACTATGTCTAGGAGAAAATTACCAGGAACAAATTCAGAGTACAAAAGTCCTATCGTGAAATGAGCTCATAAAGTACTACTATGCTATAGTAACAAATGTTTCTGTAGTGCCAAATTATAATAGTAGGTCCACTATAGTAATTGTGGAAGTAATTATATGGAGTTATAATAGTCATTACAGTAAATTCTATGACCTTACAGTTCATGTAGATAAGGTTTAAACTATTACAGTACCTGCTGTCGGTGTCAATGGTCACCTTTTCTACAGTTGGACACCTTTGCTACAGTACCTCCATAATTTGGGTTGGGGACATTCGGCCCTTGGATCCCCACCCATGGGGAAGTTTTCCCCTATAACCCCCAATAAACTCAACACAAAGGTCGAATGATAAAGATTTGTAGACTCATGTACAGTATGAGATGCTAACTATTGGCTCAACTTCATCTGATGAATTAGTCTCTACCATTACAATAATCTCCCAATTAGAACATAATATAGGAAACATACCTCCTTCCACAATTCCATATTTATATAATTTACTTAATATGTTCTCCTCATTTCTTTCTATCACAAATGGCCTCTTTCCCATCAAAGCTTCAATTTCAAGATAATGATGCATAAAAGACAAAAAATTTTCCCATCAAAACTTTAATTTCAAGTTGACGATTCATGATATAATAATTAATTTCCCTTCCATTATTCTATAGTGTTCTTATATATTCATCCTATCATCCCCCATTCATTAACGAAGAACAAAAAAGGCATAATAATTCCTCTACTTCTCAATCACTGTTAACTTTGTTCACATGTCTACCAGATTATTGGTTCTATGGATCTTATAAAAATCCAATAATAATCATACATTAAGTCTCTAATAAATTGGTACTTTTACTAAATATGATTCATCAAATCATGAAACACTAGGTTATCCATAATATTTATAACACTTTTACTATTACAGTGCAATACATTTTCCTCTTGATTTCTATTCACCGCCTTCAAAAAGTTTTTCAAACAAAGCATCTCCTTCCTAGATTCTGTTACAATAATGTACTCTAACTTTATGGTAGATAACACCATAATATTATATAATTAAGATATATATCTCACTATAGTTATTCCACAATTAAACACATAACCTGTGGTACTCCTCCTATTGTCAACATCACCTCAAAGTTCAACATACACATACCACTATAATGTCTTTCCTTTACCAAAACTTAAATATAATTCCTTGTTTCCCTTAAAATACCTTGGTATCCACTTTATATATTCTCAATTTTTCTTTCTAGGGTCATCTATGTAGTTTCTCACAATTCCCAATGCATGAGAAATATTAGGTCAGGTATAAACCATGGAATACACCAAGCTTCCAACAATTGATGCATGAAGAACCATTTCCATGTACTCAAAAGCTTCTAATATCATTAGTGATTTATCCTTTGATAGTTTAAAATGTCTTACTGAGGGAATAGGAACTAAATTTTATTCTAGTATACTAAATCTTATCACAACATTTACAATGTATTCATCTTGTAGTAACATCAAGATTACAATTACATGGTCTCTCTTGATCTTCATCCCTAAAATATTACTAGATTATCCAAGATTTTCATCTCAAACTCCTCATCTAGTGACCGTTTCAACTTATCAATACTCTTCATACATGATCCTATAATGATAATTTCATCCACATATAGAAGTAATATAATGTAACCATCACCAAAATACTTAAAATAAAATCTCTGATCTATGACACACTATTTGTATTAATTTTTACTCAAGAATGAAAAAAACTTCTTATTTAACTACCTTGGTGCCTACTTTAACCTATATAAAAGTTTCTAGAGTCCACGCACTAGGAATTAATTTCCTAACTTAAAATATCCCTCTAGATTATAAAAACAAATTTTATCCTCTAAATCTCCATGAAGGAAAACAGACTTCTCATTAAGCAGCTTAATATGTAAATACTATGATGAAAAAAATACTAAGAACCACCCAGATGGTGGTCAACATAACTACAAGTGATAAAATTTTAGTGAAATATAAACCTTATTTCTATTGAAATCCTTTCACCAACAACCTTGTTATGTACCTCCTCTCACCATCATTTTCTTCTTTAACCTGTTATACCCATTTGTTCTGTAATTATTTCTTTCCTTTGGGAAAAGGAGTCATCTCATAATTATTGTTTGTATGTAATAAAGAATTATCCTCCTTTATAGACATATCCCACTTTCTTTACTCTTTCAACTACATTTTCTCTTCAAAACATTCAGGATTTCCACAATAGTCAATAAAAAATAGTATAGGGAAGATGAATATAAATACTTGAACTTAACCATCCCATGACTACATGATTTATATAAAATAATGCAATACTAACATTTCCATGACCTTTTCAGGTTTAGAGTTTTAGATAATTAGAAAAAAATATTACATATCAAAATCCATAATTATTTCACATATTGGAAATTTATAACCAAAAATAAATAATATATCCATGGAAGAGAAAGAGTTCAGAGGAAACAATCAAAATATTTAAGTAAAGGTTTAAAAGAAAAACCCATTACCCTGAGTCCCAACTCACCTTATACGTCCTCTACCTTCACAAATAATAAAATTATATTAATTATTAAATTTATTAACAAAATTTTTCATATTAATCTCCTAGTTATTATTCCTATTATTTCATTTATTATCTTGTTTCATTAATGTACCATATTGGTATTTTGTACATCAATTATTTTGAAGTCATTCAGTTCATAATCTCTAAAACTTCCATGGTATATTTTTAATGATCAAATATCCTTTTACAATGGTTCCATAAGATACATAAGTGTATTATATATATATAATTATAGAATAAAGAAAGTTAAATTGGTCATGAAATAGTTACCATTCAAATAATCTTCCTTGATAAGCCTATTTTTTATGGTTCAAAATGTTTATGATTGTTTCATTTAAATTTCATTGTTATAAAAACTATTTTAAAATAATAGAATAATAATCATGAAATTAATTTAAAATAAATGTTATATTCAATAATTAAATCTATTTTTAAGAATATCCATGAAATATTTAAGTTTATTAAAAAATTATCATTTACTTTGGTGGAAAAAAACTACCATGATAAGCAATGTTTTTTCAAAAGAGTTTAAAATAAAAAAACCAATAAATATTTGAGTTTTATAAAAAAATTATATTATAATTAAAATAATATTTTAGTTTTACTTTTAAATATTACTTACACTATTAAAAAGAGTAATATGAGAGTTGAAATGAAAAGATACAGTTTTGAAAAATCCTATATTTTGGCATAGTGGTGGCTTATGAAAAAAGGTTTTATGAAAGGTAATGAATGATATATCATAATTAATGGATCAAATATATTTCAATAAAACATTAATTTAATCATGGAAGAAAAATAAGATAAGGTTTAAAATATTTTAAAGATAAATAATCATAAATAAGAAAGGATAAAGAGGCTTGGAAACCCTTACCTTGCTCTTTGAATCGCTTCCTTTAGGTTGAGTCTACAGAATTCACAGTTTTTTTATTAAATAAAAATAATTATAAACATGTAAAAAGATTTTTATAGAAGTATTTTGGTTGAATATGTGTATAAAACCAAAATTAAGATGTGTTTTGTAATGGTTATAATGAGTCCCCTTTTATAGGAAAAATTTGATCGTGTTTTACAAATATTAAATATTTAAGGGTCAAGAATATAATTTTAAAAAGGAAAGTGGCTCTTAAATAGAAAATAAATAATATTATAGACCATTAAATCTATACAAATGACTTAAGATTAAATTTTATGATTTTATTACTTTATGAATCATTTTTTAACATTAAATACCTTTTAAAGTCATTTTAGGGTTATTTTAAAAATTTAACTTTAAAAATATCTGGATATATATGTAATTTGAATTTAATAATTTATATAATTTATTGCCTATAATTTTTATCCATAAAAATCATGAATCACTATATTTCATGTAGCATCTCATCTCGAGTTCCTCTAATATGGTCCCCAAGATGGTGGGCCACAAGACCTCTAGCATATCTCCCCAAATGCTAGAGGCTGCTAAATAGAAGCAAGGGCTTTGGGTAAGTCCATGGGGAGACTATGCCTTAATATAAAAATGTATTTTACAAAAGAAGACAATATTTGAACAAGTATCAAAAGCAATATATAAAAGCAAACAGACAACAGTAAAAGTTAATAAATGACCCAACAAATAAATAAATTGCGGAAGCTGAATAATCATAAAAATACCAAGATGATGTCAATGCATGATGAAAAATGAAAATAGTAAAACTATAGGGGTATGGGGTACAAGCATATACTGCATGCTGAAAAAAACTAAAAAAATTTCAAGAACCACCACATGGCATCCTGAGCATAGGCTCGGTCCTCTACCCCCAAGCTATATCCAAAAAAACAAAGAAATCAAGAATCAGGAGCAACACGCTTCCTTGTATCCATACCTGCAGACATAAAGTATAGCCAGGTACCAAATGGCACCCAAGAAGTGTGTGAGATATACTCTTAGTAAGATGGCACCCATATTGTCTATACCTTTCCATTTCGTTCTATAAACAAATAGCAGTGTGACATATATATTAAATGCAAACATTTATATAATTGAAAAATACTGTAACTTGGTCTGGGTTCCTAAGTGGACACCTATTCCATACCACCAACTTCATCCTATGCTGGGAGTCTGAAAGAGTACTTGGTAAAGAAGAAAGATATATATATATATCAAGGCCTAAGTAACACAACACACCAAAAAGGGCATACCCCTAAGCTTGTTCTTTGGCTTGGGGTTTAATCCATGTTTCAAACTAGGAGTACTAAAGGCACAAGAGAGGTATCACAAAGCATGAATAAAAACTCTGTGTAGTATAAATAAAATATCTCAAGCATTCATATTAAAACTAAAAAATTAAGAGGTGGAGTCCGATCCCATCCCCGATGTTCACTTCGGAGCATCTAATCAATTAAATCCAATGCCACCAGCCCATCCAAGTCAATCCTCACAGGAGTACAAGTATCACTCATGGTATGGTAATTATGAGTCCGTCACAGGCATCACATGTAAGGGATCGAGTATCAATTGAGGCTAGGTATAGCCAAATTTCCAATAGATCCATCCTTAGTTTCCCCTTAGGGAACTGGTATCACCCAATAGTATAGAAAAAGCCCGAGGAAAGACCTTTCTTTGAGATCCTAAAACATTGCTTTCCCAACGCATAGTATGGTAACCCATCGAGTATGAAAAGTCCAAATGTTGGTCCTTAATACAGAACCCACATTCTCTCCCCAGCCCGATATATTTAAAACAACAAGGAAATAATATATATATATATATATATATATATATATATATATACATATAAAGAATTTATGATTGCCCCTATTTAATTAACCAATTTAATTCCACATTTACTATTCATTTCAGACAACATTCACAACTAATAATAATAACACAATATTAAAAAAAAGTGGCACTTTATCAGTGTAAGAAGAGGCACTACATTTATTACTTAGAAAGACACGAAAATACTTATAACAACAATTATTTAGGCATATAAAAATTCAAGGAAAACCAAATACATGGTTTAAGATCCATACTAAATATTTTAATCAATTAAAAACCTCAATCCAAGTTATCGCACACACACACATAATGATAAACAAATGGTTCAAGGTCAAAGGAAAATATGCCAACTATATCAGCACACCCAAAGGGGTATCTAATGGTATGAAAACAACCTAGGAAAGGGTTCTCCTTAAATAATATTTTTAAATATCAAGACAAAACAATTCAATAAAATTAAACACATTATTTATGCTTCACTGGAAGGCATCGATGAGTGGCACAATGGTACGATTTAAATAAAGTGAAAAAATGATGGGAAAGATCAAAGTAACCCAACCTCATTGTCTTATTATATCCCATATCCCGTGAAAACCTTTGATTTTACCTAAAATAGAAGAAATCATAGTATTTAGAGAAAACCCCAATTTTTGGGTAAAAACATTCTACAACAGATTGCATGATAGAGAGTGTATAAAACTCAACGATTCTTGGTAAGGATGATTAGCCTTACTAAGATCTTCACTACTCTTTTTATGGTTTTAGAAATGGAGAATAGACGGAGGTGTAGTGGTCTTCTAAAGAAGGAGGAGGGGGTGGTGCACCACCTGGGCAAGGGGGTCACAACACAAAAGAGAGGGGGATGAGGAGAGGAGGAAGGAAAAAAAGAAAAAAAGGAAAGAAAAAAAGGGATGAGAAAAAAAGAAAAATATAATAAAGAAAAATAAAAAATAAAATAAAAATAAAAGGGAAGAGAAAGAAAAATAAAAAAATAATAAAAATGGTCTAAACCCATTTTTAATTATTTTCATTCTTCTAATGTCTGATTTTTATTTTATTATTTATTTTCATTCATTTTTCATCTCTTTTTATTTACATAAATTTATTTTTATTTATTTTAATCCCTTTTAATTATTTTTGACCTAAATCAGTATTCTAGGGTGTGATGTATTAATTTTACATAAAACCCACACAATCATTTAAATAAATTAATAGCTACTCGAGACCTACAATAGGATGCATGAGTGCATGCCCTGGGTCACTTTAAGAAATTGGAAAAAAATTTAAACGGTTTATACCTTGGTTAATTCCGGGATGTTACAACCTTCCCTACTTAAGACAACTCATCCCTGAGTTGTGATTCTGAGGGTAGTGGAACATCATCTGAGAAAAGTTCTAGCCACTGAGCATGTACATGAGTCCCACTCTCAGGTCTCATCCTGAACGCATCCGTGTTTCTATAACACTCAGACTAGAGGAACTGACATTCCTCAAAGAACCTTCGTGCTATAATCGACGATACGAATCAGACGCTCCTCGAAGGATACACTTACCTCAAGATCGATGTTGTTGGGATCAAACGAATGAGATGGGTCTGGATGATACCATCAAAGATAAGAGATATGGAATAAATCATGCATGGCATAATAAATATTAGGTAACAACAACCAATAAGCTATCGGCCCAACTCTCTCCACTATCTCAAATGACCCGACATATTTCAATGATAACTTTCCCTATATCCTAATTCTCTTATGACCTAATCTCGGTGAAACACACATAAATACCCGATGTCCCACCTCAAGCTCTAAGGGTCTGTGATGATGATCAATATAATACTTTTTTTGGACTGAGTTGTATCCATATGCTTATGAATTAGCTGGACTTGCTCAGAAGTCTCCTGAATGAGATGAGGACCCAGAAGAGATGCCTCAGTTACTTTGATCCGACATAGAGGTGAACTACACGATCTACCATATAAGGTGTCATATAGAGCCATTTTAATTATTTCCTAAAATCTATTATTATATGTAAAATCAACGATAGAAATATGTTTCTCCCAAGAGCCACCAAAATCAAGGGTACAATCTTTCAATATATCCTATAACACCTGAATGGTCCGCTCGGACTTCCCATCAGTTTTTAGGTGATATACAGTACTCAAAATCACTTGTGAACCTAGTTCCTTTTGAAACCCTTTCCAGAATTGCGATGTGAAATGGGTGTCTCAGTCTGAAATGATAGAACGGGGCATGCCATGAAGTCAAACTATCTTTTGAATATATAGCCTTCTTAACTCATCTATAGAGAAGGTCTCCTGGATAGGTAGTAAGTGTGTGAATTTGGTCAACTTATCGATGATCACCCATACTACATCACTACCTTGAGTAGATATCAAAAAGCCTATAATGAAATCCATGGTGACATCATTCCATTTCCACTTAGGAATAGACAATGAATGTATGAGTACAAAAAGTCAGTAGTTCTCTGCCTTCAACTGTCAACCGGTGGAGCACTGGGTAATGAAACCTGCTATTTTCTTCTTCATAAATGGACACCAGTACTAACGATGCATATCTTTTTACATCTTGAAAATTCCAGGATGATCTACCCAAATAGAGGCACGAAATTCCCTCATCATCTCTCTGAATATCCGAAGGCACCATACACGGCCATGGTAGCGCTGATTTTCACTACCATCAATAACCCAACCAGGAGGCAGGTTCTCTCCTGTGACGCTCTTACTCAAAATGATCCCCTCCTGATCAAATAACTATCACATACAAAATCACTTTAGAAGAGAGGACATCACTACCATATTTTCTATAACTGGTTGTCTGCACTACTCTTGAATCTCCAAATACATCACAGAAAATAGAGCCATCATCTACCAATCACTAATGACTACTTGGACAACTTGTGTCTACATCTTACATCTAAGAGTGTTAGACACGACATTAACCTTACTAGGGGTATAAGAAATATCAAAGTTGAATGACTGCAGGCATTCAACCCACATGTGCTGCCTTAATTTCAAGTGTCACTGTGTGGAGATATATTTCAAGATTTTGTGATCTGTGTAAACAAAAAACCTCTCTCCCAACATGTATTGTATCCAACATCACAAATAATGAACCAAAACTGCTAATTATAGGTTGTGAGTAGGATAGTTCTGCTCATGAGGCCTTAGAAGATGAGATCCATAACCCATAACTCGATCACTTTACATCATAATTGCACCCATTACAACTCCTAAAGCATCATAGTAAATACTATAACTTCTGTCTGGATTAGGAATAATCAAGATTGAAGCATCTATGAGTCTTCCTTTTAACTCATGAAAATATTTATCTCAAAATTCTGACCAGATGAACTACACACCCTTATTAGTCAAGGCTGTAAGAGTCACTACTAAGTGGTAGAAATCTTGGATGAAACGTCTATAATAGCCAACAATTCCTAAAAAGTTGTGTATGTAAAACACATTCTTGAGATACCCCCAAAAAACTACTGTGATCACTTTTTATGGTTAAAATAATATGACTGCCTCATATATGATGTGACTCAAGAAGTGAACCTTATTGATCCAAAAGTGGCACTTACTGAGCTTCACATATAGCTAGTGACCTCTCAGTGTACTCAACATGATCTCAAGATGGGTTGCATAGTCGTTTTTGGAGCACAAATACACTAAGATGTTGTCAAAAAAGACTACCACAAAGGAATCAAGGTATGGGTGGAAAATCCGATTCATCACATCCATGAAAACTGCTGGTGTATTCGTGAGACCAAATGATATAATCAGATACTCATACAAGACATACCTACTCGAGAATGTTGTATGTGGTATGTTAAATGGTCTCACATGCATCTGGTGATATCCTAACCTCAGGCCAATCTTGGAGAAACTAGTTTCTCCTCGGAGCTGGTTGAATAAGTTATCTATGTAAGGAAACAAATATCGATTCTTCACTATAATCTAATTGAGTCGATGATAATCCACACAAAATATGAGGGTACCATCTCGATTCTTGGATAAAAGGACTGGTGAACCCCATGGCGATGTGCTAGTTCTAATAAAACCCTTAGCCTCAAGGTCTTCAAGATTCTTGATTAGCCACTAAATGAGGATAATATTAATTGTTAATATACATAATATTCATGTTATTTATTATTCATAAACACCATTTTAGTGCATTTTACACTTTGAACATCATTTCACATTATGATTGTAATACCTTCTTAAAATGCGCTATTATGAGGTACATTTTTGAACATCATTTGAAGTACCCAATGATTCATCTTATTTTAAGGAATCTAATTATAAATATTTTAATTTGATATTTTTTTAAATTTATCTACACTTAAATATGAACATGTTTGATTCAGGGATCAGTGGAGAATTCATGGAGGATGATGGAGATATTTGGAAATGAAAGGAAGCAATTCTGGAGAAGGCAGATTGGACACCATCCCACTGGTGAGATTGTGGGGCCAAACATACAAGCCCAATTAATCCCAAATTTCGTGTAATGCTATAATACATGTATAGGAACAAATAACTCTTCAGGAGAGAATGCTAATTCGGCTTACATGGTGGTCATTTAGGCGGCCCAATTTAGAGATAAAATTCTGGGCCAGATTCTGAGGACCATAAAAACATCCCACTTATTTGATCATATCTCGGAATCCAAAACTCCAAATAGGCCCAAATTTTACAGGAGGTTAGAAGAAATCCGGATCTACATTTTCTTCTTCTATTTACCACTCTGATTCTGCAATCTAGAAGGTCATCCAAACGCGTCTGTTCGGTGGATGAAAGATGGCTGCCACCTCGGGTCAAATATGGAAAAGTCCAAATTCCACAAGCTTTCCACCACCTATGGCCTACCAAAATTAATTGAGATGCTTTCTACTATTGGAGTCTCGACCCAAGAGATCAAAAAATTCCTATTTAATCCAGTGGTGTTGTATGATTTAGGAATCTTTGAGCTTCCTTTCATTGTAATGTTATGCTGCGGTTTTGATGTCTCAAATTTATCTTCCACGTGTAAGTTGTTTTAAATCATCCTTGTTTCTTAATAAAAGTTCTTATTCTCTTATTATTCTGTTATTATCCTTATCTATTTGATACCGTTGGTTCAAGGTGTGAACTTGTTCATACCAAACCTTGTGATATTATCAAACAACGGTGGAGTGATTGTTATTTTATTGCATTTTTTTTACTTTTCCATTTCCTCCCTTATGAGTCTACTTTCCGCTTCCATTGAAACCATGGGATCAATGGAGGGCTAACCCACTTATGGGTTGATCCAAGGGAGTATAAAGGGGCTGTATTGGATGTTATTCATCACCTCATTAATGTATAATCACTTCTTTAATTGAGATTTTTATTTGATGGGTTTTAAACTCCATCGTCCTTGTTGAATTTAAGGCCACACACTTCCAGTGCTAATACGAACCTTTAACTTGAAGTGCTCAAAACCTTGATCCTTAAAGTGTATAGGTAATTAGTATTAAAGGGTTTAGGTATTAAACCAGTAAGTGATGATGTTGTTTTATCTCCTTAAATGAACCCATCTCAAATTTAAGAAATTGAAATCATTAAAAAGATTATACATCCAATCCACCCCGAGCGATAACCTAGGATCAAATCATTATTTTAATTTGAATTCACTTAAGTCTCTTAAAGTTAACTTAAACCCATATAAAATAAACCCAAAGTTGGCCACTTCATAACCAAAAACAATAATTAGAATGTGCGTGTCTATAAGTTACTTCTTAGGTCTCTGTGGATTCGATAACCCAAGCTAGACTACAAGGACCGTTCTACCTTCTTCTCTTGGGTAAATTTGAGCGAGAATAAAATTTTGGCGCCATTTCCGGAGACCTAAGTAAGTTATCTTAGACACCATCATCCTTTTTTTTCATTCTACTTCTCTTTTCTCACTCCTCACTCCTATGGAAGTCAATTTTGAACAAGTCCAAACATGGGAAACCTATCCCTACTTTGATCACCCAACCCCATGTACGATGTACAATGACCATCCTAATTCTTACTTGTGGGATCATCAACAACCTACTGAACCACAATGCTTTTATTCATATGATCCACAATACATTCTAACATATTATGAGTTCTAATCCCAACAAGTCCAATCTGAACACCCTCCTGTGCAATTCCAACAACTTAATTATCCACCTGAAATAGACCATGTTTCTCAACCCCTTACCCATAATGATCCACAACCATTATTTGAAAAATTGTGTCAACAAATGGAGATAATGAATTCTTAGGTTTCATCATTGAGGTTAGAACTACAAAGAATTAAAAATTTTGAGGAACCCATCCCTACACAAATTTTCCCTTCCATAACCTTATGTGAAGTGTCTAGTTTCCCACAAACCTCTTATGAATTTACTGAAGAGAAAACCTTTGGATTTAGGGAAGATGAGGAGGATCATGGAATTGTTTATGGGTGTTTGAATCAGGATGAAATTGAATTTTTGGATTCACAAGAGGGAAATTTGACATCGTGGATTGAGTCTCCTAAGTATAACTCCATTGATGAATTTTCAAAAAGACCAACCATTGAACCATTGGGAGAAATCAAAAACTTTGAGTCCATACCCATTCCTGAAACTGATCTTTCTAATTTGGTGGTTGAATCTTCTATTCAAAAGGAACCTATTTTGTTGAGAAATTTGGAAAATGAAACTGATTTGGATTCAAAATCTCAACATGTGTTTGAATGTACTATCCAACCTGAGCTCAAAATTATTGTCCTTCCTTCCATGATCAAGTATCCCTTTATAGGATATAACCATGAAATTTTATTTGGAATTCATTCTTCTCTTGAAACCAAAAAAATTGGAATGGTCATTGATGTATTTGGAAAAACTACAGTGGAAACTGGATCAACCATTTCAAACATTCCTTGGATTTTTCCACTCATTGTAGAACATAGGTTTGTACATGACACAAATTATAAGTATAAAATAAATATAAAACTAGTAGAAGTGGTGAAACATGTGGTAATTAAAATGTTTAAAGTTGTTATTGGGTAAGTTAGGGGTGTTCATGTCGGGCTAACGACGTTAAAAAAAGCGCTTCATGGGAGGCAACCCATGGTTTTCATGTTTTTAAACTT
Source organism: Viscum album (assembly GCA_963277665.1). NCBI lineage: Eukaryota > Viridiplantae > Streptophyta > Magnoliopsida > Santalales > Viscaceae > Viscum > Viscum album. The sequence continues at coordinate 284,878,919 of OY728165.1, forward strand.
TTTGGAATCATTTTTTTATTAATCATTTTGATATTTAGAAATAAAAAAAATATACTGTTGACCTGTTCTTCTATAATGATTATGGATGAGTATGAAAGGGGAGCACCATATTCATCCATGTCACGTGGTGTGATCCTTGAGTAATACCTTACCCAGAAAATTAAAAGGAGACAATGTATCATTAGTTTGATTTAAAAAAAATAGAGAAATAGGAAAAACCATAAAAATGATGATACTTGGAATTAAATAAGTCATTGTGTTGTTTGTTTTTTCTGGTTTGTTCTTCTTTTTTTAGGTACTATTTTGGGTGATACATGTTCAATCAAGGAGGTGCCTACATCCCCCAAGAGATCAAAGGACTAATTTGGAGCAGCAAGAACTTCAACTTCAACCACCAGGTGATTTCATTCCATGATCCTCAGTTTCAATTTCCTTTTTGAACTTCCATTATCTGCCTCTACTCCTTCTAAATTTTCATTTCTTCAAACATTGGGGACAATGTTATTTTAAGTTGGGGGGAGATAAAAAAAAAAAAAAATTCTTTTGTGTAAAAAAAATGAATGATTTGAAAAAAAAGAAGTGTAAATGGAAGGAAAAATTCCTTTAACTTTGAACATGGTAATACACATTGCACAATTTGAAACTAAATATCAAATAATTTAGCATACCCTGATTCTGATTTTAATCCTTGTATAATTTCATGAGCATAGATTTTGGAAAGTGTGGCTGTCCAATGTGATATTTCATCGTTTATATTTTCATCCCAATAAAAAAGATCACAATGCACGTCCTTTGGATAGTGGGGTATTAGTTTGAGTTCATGGGGTCCCATAAATAAATAGCATAGGTTTGGTGATCATTTTAGTTTAATATGAGTATTCAAAAAAAAAAATTAAAAAAATGCGCATAGAGCAATGAAATGACCTAATGCGTGGCTTTCGGCACTTGGGGATCGTGACTCCATAGTTGTCTGGCCCAGAGTTAGTAATTTTATCTCTATTTTTGGTAATTTGAATTTGTTTTTGACTGAGTTAACTCGATATAATGCCCGAGTATGTGGGATTCAGTTGGTGCCCTAAGGTCTTTGAGCCTGGGAGTCATCGACAAAGTCTCTCTATAGGGGTTGACTCTTTTGAGTGCAATTTCAATTACCATGGAAAAATTGCAAAAAACAAAAACAAAAAAAAACAAAAAAAATAATATACAAAAAAAAATGAATACTCATCTTAATATTTAAATGTGATTCCACCTAGCGCTTCCGTAATTTCCCCCTTGAATAAAGATGAACCCCCATGTCTATTGTGATACACAACACATCCTCATACTTAATTGATATTGGATGAAATATGGAAATGAATTTGAACAAAGGAATGAGCTTGGGATTGGGATATTCTTATGAAACTATCTTGTATTAAAATATTTTGATGGGTTTCATGATTTTTTGGTATAAGGTTTTTTGGTGATCATTGTGTATTAAAATGTTTTTGGAAAAGGTAATTCAAATTTTATTTTTGATGAGATATATTTTGCTCGGGACTAGCAAAACTCAAGTTGGGGGGTGTGATTAGCCAATAAATGAGGATAATATTCATTGTTAATATACATAATATTCATGTTCTTTATTATTCATAAACACCATTTTAGTTCATTTTACACTTTGAACATCATTTCACATTATGATTGCAATACCTTCTTAAAATGCGCTATTATGAGGTACATTTTTGAACATCATTTGAAGTACCCAATGATTCATCTGATTTTAAGGAATCTAATTATACATATTTTAATTTTATATTTTTTTAAATTTATCTACACTTAAATATGAACATGTTTGATTCAGGGATCAGTGGAGAATTCATGGAGGATGATGGAGATATTTGGAAATGAAAGGAAGCAATTCTGGAGAAGGGAGATTGGACACCAGCCCACTGGTGAGATTGTGGGACCCAAAATACAGGCCTAATTAATCCCAAATTTCTTGGTATGTTAGAATACATGTATAGGAACAAATAACTCTTCATGAGCGAATGCTAATTCGGGATCCATGGTGGTCATTTAGGCGGCCCAATTTAGAGATAAAATTCTGATCCAGATTCTCCGGCCCAGAAAAACAGCCCACTAATTTAATCATATCTCTGAATCCACAACTCCAAATGGGCCCAAATTTTACAGGCGGTTATATGACATCCGGAGTTCCATTTTCTTCTTCTATGTTCCACTCTGATTCTTCCATCTAGAATGTAATCCAATCGCGTCGGTTCGGTGGATGAAAGCTGGATTCCACCTCGGGTCAAATGTGGAAAAGTCCAAATTCCACAAGCTTTCCACCACCTATGGCCTACCAAAATTAATTGAGATGCTTTGTAATGTGGGAGGCTCGACCCAAGGGATCAAAAAATGCCTATTTAAGGCAGTGGTGTTGGAGGATTTAGGAATCTTTGAGCTTCCTTTCATTATAATGTTATGCTGCGATTTTGATGTCTCAAATTTATCTTCCACGTGTAAGTTGTTTTAAATCATCCTTGTTTCTTAATAAAAGTTCTTCTTCTCTTATTATTCTATTCTTATCCTTATCAATTTGATACCGTTGGTTCAAGGTGTGAACTTGTTCATACCAAACCTTGTGAGATTATCACACAATGGTGGAGTGATTGTTATTTTATTGCGTTTTTTTTACTTTTCCATTTCCTCCCTTATGAGTCTACTTTCCGCTTCCATTGAAACCATGGGATCAATGAAGGGCTAAAACACTTATGGGTTGATCCAAGGGAGTAGAAAGGGGCTGGATTGGATGTTATTTATCACCTCATTAATGTATAATCACTTCTTTAATTGAGATTTTCATTTGATTGTTTTTAAACTCCATCGTCCTTGTTGAATTTAAGGCCACACACTTCAAGTGCTAATACGAACCTTTACCTTGAAGTGCTCAAAACCTTGATCCTTAAAGTGTATAGTTAATTAGTATTAAAGGGTTTAGGCATTAAACCAGTAAGTGATGATGTTGTTTTATCTCCTTAAATGAACCCATCTCAAATTTAAGAAATTGAAATCATTAAAAAGAAAATACGTCCAATCCACCCCGAGTGATAACCTAGGATCAACTCATTCTTTTAATTTGAATTCACTTAAGTCTCTTAGAGTTCACTTAAACCCATCTAAAATCAACCCAAAGTTGGACACTTAATAGCCAAAAACAATCCTTATAATGTACGTGTCTATAGGTTACTTCTTAGGTCTCTGTGGATTCGATAACCCAAGCTAGACTACAAGGACCGTTCTACCTTCATCTCTTGGGTAAATTCGAGAGAGAATCAATTATTCTTGAGTTCTTGGAGCTCTTTAGGTGTCATACAATAAGAATAAATAAAAAACTAGTGCTACAACTAGAACAAGTTTGATAGTGAACTCTAATTCCCTCATAGGAGGCAAGATAGAGAAATCATCTAGAAAGACATCCCTAGAGAAATCCACAATAAGAGGTGACTCCACTGACTGCAGTCCCTGATCGCTCATAAAGAGACTTTCTAGTTGAGATGCCATGGTTCCTAGTCCAGAATGCTTGGGTCCAGCTCGATCTTCCTGGATATCCTATTCTCCCTTATGTGTAAAAGTGCTTACCTCGAGTGTTGTAAAGGAAACTCAGTGGCAATAACAATCCACTTAGTCATGATAAAAAATGAGTTAGTCCATACTGAGAATGAATTTAAATCCATACATCTTGAGGAAAAAGAAATTTATGATGAAACGGTACCCACCTATATCAAGGGGGAACTCATGGAACTGAAGTATGCTATATATTATGACCCAACGGAGTTTCAAGAGATATAACACCATATAAGTATTCTATGGAAAGACCCAAACTCTCAATAGTATTAGTGGATATGAAAGAGTGTGAAACACTGGTATCAAAAAAGGGAATAAACTAAAGTAGAGGCTACAAGGATAGTACCTCTAACCGTAGAAGGACATGGGATCTTCTCCACTAGCTATAGATGCACTACACACATATGGAATGAACCTCATCCCTGAAATAATGCCTGACTAGTCTGAGCAGGTCCACTATGCCGATGATGGTGTTCTGGAACTTGACTTCCTCAGCCACATACTCCACTACCTTGGCCGGATTGGCCAGTGGAAAATGAACTCCTAGTCTGACATGAAGATATAGATCCCATACCTGAGGGAGGTGCTAGCACAGATCCTATGTCACTGGATGATAAAGGGAAAGAATAAAAGAAATGATGATAGTGACCCATCTTGTCGCAAGATCGACACTCCATTGGGTTCCTCGTGTATTGGGTCTTCTTATGGTCAATCCTATCGCACTGAATACATATGATAGTGCTGTCAGTATGTGTCATTTGGATATCATTTTTTCCATGTGCACCCTCCAAACGACGCTTCCTACTACCTGAAGAACCATTACCCTACCTCAAAACTGAACTACCCTGGCTCATAGGATAAGATTTCCTAAGATTTTGTTCCATAATTAAGGCCTGATTCATGATATCTGTAATGGAAATCAAATGAAAGATGCTCACCTATGAGCAGACAACATATGAAAGTCTTTCCTTAAAGATCCTCGAAGTAGCCTGCGTGTCACCGGTTAGAGACAGAGTAAAATGATGAAGCTTAGTGAAATGATTATAATACTCTAACATTTTCATATATCCTTACAGAAGATGTAATAACTCCTTGGAATGATCTTCTCTCAGAGTCTGTGGAAATAAGTGATCATAGAAAGCTATCTAGAAGTTTGTCCAAACCATATCTCTGGGATACTTTGACTGAGAAATGACATCCCACCAATGCTTGGTGGATTTACGAATCATAAAGATAAAAAATTTGACCCTTCTCTCTATAAGCATCTCAAGATAGTCAATGATGGTTTTCATATCTTCTATCCATGACTCTGTAGCATTGGGACCACCATCCCCTGAGAAGTAGGGAGGATTTTTCCACAGAAAATCTCACGTAAGATCTTCCATAGTCGGGGAAAGCCTGAGAACACTATGAAATAACTTTATAAACCTAAGAAGAATATCCCTAAACTGAGCATTGGTACCTAGTGTAAGATTGAGAGGAGGTTCCACATGAGTCACTACAGGAGGTACTATAGGAGGTGCTACAAGTGGTTCTACAGGTGGTTATACAAGAAATAGTAATGGTGGTTTCAAAACCACCAACTCTAGAATGCTCTCATCGCTACTATCTTAGAATATAGCATGAAGAAATCATGGTGTCATTGCTCTAAAATTTCTAAATTCACACCTTAGACCAAATTCTATGGTAGATGAGGTAAACAAGTAAAGGAGTAGTAAGAAAATGGCAGGTGTAAGGCCTCCCAGGTAAAGTCAAGTCAAAGTCTAACAATTCCACTTAAGGTGGCCATTTAATATTGAAAAATGGTACATACATTATATTTAACAAGAAAGTATTGTAATATATTACAACTAAACACAAAAGGACTCACATGAAAATAGACATATGCACATTGAAAATAGACATGGAATGGAAATATGCATGTCATTTTAATCCCTATGGTGCCTAATATGATGCATGTAAATGTATATCCCTCATGTTATGAGGATTAAATAGTAAAAATTATCATCTCAATAATACCAATACCAGTAACAACATAAAAAAAGTGTGTCATCCAACAGTGAAGTTATATCAATAGTAAATAATATAATCAATAACTAAAATCCCCAAACCAATAAATTTGGGTTTCCCCTATACATGGGTTAGCTATGTCCAAGAATAGGGTAAATTAAAATTTTCTATTTCCTAATCTTTTCTCTAACCTAAACATTAATAAAAAAGGAATAAATTATCTTCTAATAATACTTTGTAGAATCCCTGCCTGAGTGCCTCTAAAATGGTCCCCGAGATGGTGGGCCACAAGACCTCAAGATAATATCCTCAAATGCTAGAGGCTACTGACTAGTAGTGAGGGCCTTGGGTAATTCCATGGGGAGATTATGCCCTCACAAGAAAAGGTATTTCACAATGGAAGATAATATTCAAACAAGTAGCCAAATCAATATAGAAAAGAAAATAGACAATAGCAGAAGCAGATAAATGACCCAACAAATAAATAAACTGTGAAAGATGAATAATCATAACAATACCAAGATGATGTCAATTTATGATGCCAAATGTAAATAGTAAAAGTAAAGGGGTATAAGTTACAAGAAAATATTGCATTCTGAAAAAAACTATTCAAGGACAAAAAATTACCACATGGTATCCCGAGTATAGGCTCGGTCCTCTGCCCCCAAGCTCCATCCAAAAAAGAAATAAAATCAAGCATCGGGAGTGGCACAATTTCTTGTATCCATACTTGCGGACATAAAGTCTACTCAGGAACCAAATGGTGCCCAAGTAGGGTGTGAGATATAATCTCAGTAGGCCGACACCCATAGTGTCTAGACCTTTCCACTTCATGATGTAAACAAATAGAAATGTTCCATATATATTAAATACACACATCTAAATAATTTAAAAAGACTGTAACCTTGTTCGAGTTCCTAAGAAGACACCCATTCCATACCACCTACTTCATCCTATACTGAGAGTCTGAAAGAGTACCTGGTAAAGTAGAAATATATATATATATATATATAGCAAGGCCTAAGTAACACAATACACTAAAAATGGAATACCCCAAGCTTGTTCTTTGGATTGGGGTCTAATCCATGTGTCAAACCAGGTGCACTAAAGGAATAAGAGAGGTCTCACAAAGCATAAAGAAAAACTCTATGTAGTATAAATAAAAAATCTCAAGCATTCATATTAAAACTGAAAAATTAAGATGTGGAGTCTGATCCCATCCCCGAGGTTCGCTTCGGGGTATCCAATCAATTAAATCTAATTCCATGATTCCATCTAAGTAAATCCTCATAAGAGTCCAAGTATCACTCGTGGTATGGTAATTATGAGTTTGTACCAGGTATCACACATAAGGGATCAAGTATCAACAAAGGCTGGGTGTAGCCAATTTTCCTAAAGATCCATCCTCAGTTTCCTGTTAGGGAATCGGTCTCACCCAATAGTATAGAAAAAGCTCGGGGAAAACCCTTTCTTTATGAGCCTAAAACACCGCTTTACTGGCGCATAGTATGGTAACCCATCGAGTACGGAGAGTTCAAATGCAAGTCCTTAGTACGGAACTCGTATTCTCTTCCTAGCCTGATATATTTAAAAAAACAAGATATATATATATATATATATATATATATATATATATATATATATATAATAGAGCAATAATTTATGATTTCTGCTATTTAATTAACAAATTTAATGCCACATTTACTATTCATTTCATCCAAAAGTCACAAATAATAATAATATCACAATATTAAACAAAAGTGGAACTTTATCAGTGTGAGAAGAGGTACTGCATTTATTATTTAGAAATACATGATAATAATTATAACAAAAATTATTTAGGCATAAAAAAATTAAAAGAAAACCAAATTCATGGTTTAAGATCCATCCCAAATAATTTATTCAATTTAAAACCTTAATCTAAGTTATCGCACACGTGCAAGTAATGATAAAAAAATGGTTCAAGGACAAAGGAAAATAGGCCAACTATGTCAGCACACCCAAAGGGGTATCTAATGGTATACCAACCTAGGAAGGGGTTCGACTAAAACAAGAGTCACAAAGATCAAGGCAAAACAAATTAATATAATTATACATATTATTTAGGCTTCATCGGTAGGCACCAACGAGTGGCACAATAGTGCGATTTAAATAAAGAGAAAAAATGATGAGAAAGATCAAAGGAAATCTACCTCGTAGTTGTATTATATCCCACGTCCTGTGACAACATTTTATTTGACTTAAAACAGAATAAATCATAGTATTTAAGAAAAACCCCACTTTTGGGTAAAAACCTTCCACGATAGATTGCGTGACATAGATTGGATGAAACTAAATGATGTTTGGTGTGGATGATTAGCCTTACTGAGAGCTTCACTATGCTTCTGATGGAATTGAAAATGGAGAAGAGACGGAGGTGCATCAATCTTCCGAAGGAGGAGGAGGGGGTGACACACCACCTGGGCGGGGGGGGGGGGGGGCGACACACAAGAGAGGGAGGAGAGGATAGGAGGAAAGAAAAAAAGAAAAAAAGGAAATAAATAAGGTAGGGAAAAAATGAACAAAGAAAGAAAAGTAAAAATAAAATAAAATAAAAGGGAAGATGAAGGAAAAAATGGATAAACCCATTTTTAATTATTTTTATTCTTCTCATGTATGTTTTTTATTTTTTTATTTATTTTTATTCCTTTTTCATATTTTTTGATTTATTTAAAAAAATTTATTTCTTTTAATCCTTTATAATTATTTTTAACCCGAAACACTGTACTAGGGAATAATGTATTATTTTTCACATAAAACCCACATAATCATTTAAATAAATTAAAAGCTACTCGGGACCCGCAACAAGCCACATGGGCGCGTGCCCTGGGTCACTTTAAGGAATTGAAAAAAAACTTTAAATTGTTTTTAATTTTGTTAAATCTAGGATGTTATAGTTCATCCAAATATTATCATTTTAACTATTTTTAAAACTATTTACTTTGACTTTTCTCCCGCTTGCATAAGCGCTGCATCGATGCATCATAAGTGTTCCAGATAATTAATCTATTAATTAATATTAAAAATAAATTAGCAAAATATGAGTATATTTTATTATTAAAAAATATAATCATCTTAAAATTTCCATAACATGATTTATTCCCATTTATATCATGTTATCATTTTTAACATAATAATTTTGACGTTTCATACCTTGCATAAGCACCAGGTAAACATTTGGATGATTATCTTAATACATAATTATAAAATTCATATATATATATCAAAATAATTGATTATTTATCATTTTTATCTCTTATTATCCACCAAATACATATCCCTTCCTAGATACTATCTTAAAGACATCAATTTTACTTTTTTAATGTCGCGTAAGCACTACATAAACATCAATAAATGTTTTCATATTTATATTGATATAACAATTAATTTATATTAATTGAATAATATATATATGATATTTTAAGTAAAAAATCATGTAAGAGATGTTACATGAGTTTTATAAATCTTTATGTCATATTTAAATGATGATGATGTCTTAAAAGACATGATATTCATAAAAAATGTATTTTTCAACTATTCACTAAAAAATCAACTTGCTTAGAAAAATACCAAAAAACCAACATAAGATAATTTAAATATACTAATACCAAAAATAAATTTCATTTTATAAAATTAAATTTCTAAAATTTAGTAATTTAACTTTTAAAAAAACCCTACAATACAGAGAAAAATAATTTATTTAGAATAAAAACTATTTCTTTTTCAAATGAAAAATCATAGTCTTGTTCTATAAATTAATAAAGTTATTTATAATTTTATCATAATGATAATTGTTAATATGAATCCATATAATTATCATGAATATACATTCATAAACTTTTCAAAAATTAAATAATTATTTTGATAAATAAAAATACAAATTATGTTAAGAAAATATATTTAACCTTTTAATAAAACATATTTCATGTCATGAAGTAAACACAATAATTTTAAATGTATAATTTGTATCTAATTGATTATATAATATCTTTTTATACATAATATTTAGATATATAAATGTTCAAAGTAAATATATAAATTCAAATTTACAAATATCAATAAATCATAAAAGTGGTGTATTATAAAAAATACATGGGTTATCAAAATGAATAACTTTGCAAAGGTATTATAATTGATGTTGATCTCCTAAAATCCATTTTAGTAGTAGTATCCACTAGTCCTATTGGCGTATGCTCAAGTACACCTTTAAGCTTCACTTTCTCCTGACACATTGATAGTTTATTCCCACCCTTAGTTTCTATTTCACGACGATCCTTATATACAACACCTTCATTAAATATCACATTATGGGATCTAATTATATTATTATTCACATAAAACCATAAGTCATATCCAATATCCTTATCACCATATCCAATACATAAATATTATTTAGACTTAGCATCAATCTTGTCCCTTAAATTAACATCTATATATACACATGCCAAACTACCAAAGACTCATAAATGAGAGAGTCTTTCCTCCTTTCCTGACTAGAGACCCTTAAGAAAGCATTACCCCATTGGTATAGATACACTTATATTAATGAGATATATTTAAATATTCACTACCTCAACCTAAAAGGTCTTTGGTAACCCAAAGTGTAGCCTCATACTTTTGGAACGTTCATTTAATATTCTATTCATCCTTTTAACCGCACCCATTCTATTGTGGTGTACCTAGAAGTGTTTTCTCCCACTGAATTCCATTATTAGTATAGGATTACCTAAACTCCTTACTATCTTTCTTTACTTTATTGTCAGAACACAATTATCTTTCATCTTGATTCATTCTCTACCAAAGTCATCCACCTCAAAAACATGGTAAATATATCAGAATTTATTATCTGAAAGTAAACCCACACATTCCTTATTTAATCACTAATAAATGCCACATAATATAGTTATTATATAAGATAATACATGGTTATAGGACCCTAAACATATTTGTGCACAAGGTTTATCTTCTCGGCCTTTGGTGTTATCACTTCTTTTACAAAATATACTTTCTTCTACTTTCCAATTATAAAATCTTCTCACAATACAACTTTTACCAACATCAACTTTGATATATTTCCCTTTTTTTCTAACACCTTCATCCCCTTATCACTCATGTGGCCTAATCTATAATTAAACTATTGTGAATACCTGATAGGTTTTTTCATGAATATCCATTTAATTTTATTTCATGTTGTATAGAGTTCTATTCTTACTCCTTGAGATATGAACATACCTCCCTTGGTAATTTTCCATGCACTACCGGTGAATGTGGTGCTAAATCATGAATTATAAAGTTTACTAATAAAAATAATATTCCTTATTATTCTAGAGATATATCACACATTCTACATAATGAGAAAACTTCCACTATTGGTTTTGATCTACACAGTACCCTTTCCTACAATCTATAAGGGTTCATCATTAGCAAGATGTACCATTCCAAAATTTTCAAAAACATAATTATTCAGAAATATCTTCATCGATGTGGAATGGATGGATTACCCTATGTTTAAAATCCAGAGACTCCAAATGGATACCCATGCTTAGTTTCAACACATCATTAGTTCCTTTAGCCGTTGTGTTTGTTGCATCAGTTTCAAGTCCCTTTCATTTGTCTTTGTACTCCTTATTGACATATTATTTCTTCCCAAAACTATAACAAGTAGTACTGAGTCCCTTTTCTTTATCTTGACTCTTTCCTCTCGATTTTGATCATCCTATGAGATTATCTCACTGCATAAATCAAATTCTTCCAACCATATGAAAAGTAGATCCAAAGAATCTACCCAAATATATAATCTAGATATCCTCGCTGAGGATTAAATATCATGTGATACCGTAAGATTTTATTTTGATATTTTCTATTAAAAAGGACACTATGTTTGATATCATGTAGCACACACAACACTGTGTTTAAACAAAATGTAAAATAATATTATTTAAATATGAATTTTATAACTTAGCCGTTGGGTTGATGGGTATGAACAAGAATAAATGTATTATGAAATATATGTATAAAATTTTCATTAATAAAATTAATAATCAATCCTACATTTATTTTAAATTGGTTTGAAATGAATATAAAATCTAGTGAAGGTAAAAGAGATATTTTTCATAAAAATATTTTTATGTATGCAATGCATTTTGATCTTAAAAGATAAAAATAATCACTATTAATAAATGAATATAATTAATTAAGTATATTATATATACATTTTAATTAATTAATATTAATTTAATTTTTTTATTAGGAATGTAGTGTGAATAAAGTCATTTTATGCTTCAAAAATATATTTTCTTCAAAAATGTTTTTATTACATTTTATATATGGATATTATAATTAATTTCTTAAAATTTTATAAATTTTATTTTAAAAAATTTATCTTATTTTTGAAATAATAATTTCATAATATTAGTAGGAATAATTTTAGGTATTTTTTTTTGAAAATATTTATTTTTAAGATAATAGTGAAAAATACTGATTTTGGTAAAACTGTCATGTATTTTCATTAAATAAAGTACTTTAAAAGTTTAATTATATTTTGAATTTTATATTAAAGTAAAATATGGATCATTTATTTATAAATAATATAATAAATTACATAGGTATCAAAATTATACTTTATTTTGGTATAAGTTTATTTTTGGGCATAAAAACATATTTTCATAAAAATTGTTTTTTGTTGTGTTTTACACATTTATATTAAAATTGATTTATTAAACTTATAAAAATTTAATATTTAAAAATGGATTAAATATTTATAATCAATAGGTTCAATTTTTTTAAAAAGGTCCCTTTTTTTGTCATTATGAATAGTAACCATGGAAAAGATTTATCACCTAAGTAAGGGTAAAACAGGTAAAACAGGGTTAATACTATGGGATAAGGATTTAAAATATCTATAACAATATTTTATCATATTTTATGAGTGTTTTAACTAAATATATTTTTAAAGGGTTAAATAATTTATTTTAAAATATTATTTTAATATGTAGCCCATGCTTGGATTTTATAAACATAAATTATATGTTATCCAAATTAAAAATATTTTATGGGTATTTGCATTTACTGGTATGGTTAGAAGATTAAATTTAGTTGTGTATTGATAAAAAAATTATAAAAACATTCATTTTTTTATTAATTAACCCAAAAAAATCATTTAAATAAACTTCTTACTTTATTTCAAGTCAAAAATGATTTTTTTGTGCTTAAATCCGGTATTTTCCTAAAAACTATTTTCATGCATTTTGTGTACTCATATTAAAAGTAATTTATAACACCTATGGATTTTTAAAATTATAAAATGGATTCCAAATTTTTAATAATAATTTCAATTTTTTAGAATCCATCTTTTATTTTTGAGCATATCATTAAGTCATTATGGTAAAAATTTAAGTTATCACAGTTAAGGTTAAATTGAGTTTAATCAAGGTTTAACTAGGATATAAGGCTTAAAATGTATCCAAAACTAGTATAAATGTGATTATTTTAATGTGTGTAGACCCTAAAAAATATTATATATGAATTTGGGCTTCCATTTTTCCACTTTACCATGAATAACACCTTTTAATATTTTAAAACTTTGAATAATTACAAGAGTGCCACTCCCCTCACTTATAAAAGGGAACCTCATTTTTTCATTTATTCACAAAGTTTGAGCACTCTAGATCATAAAATAAATTCTTAAACAAATTAATATCTTCCTTAACTTCATTATTGAGTTCTTGGTATTACCCTAAGACCATCCTATGAAGGATTAAGGTGTAAGTCAAAGGAGGTCTCTCAAAGAAGAGGTAATCATCTTACCCGACTCTATCAAAGTTTATTTATCCTTATACTTACTCAAAAGCTACTGTATATATCATAATATATTTAATCAAGTATAAAAAATACAATGAGATATTTTTTTTATTATGGTACAACCATTTATACATTCTTTCCATCCTATGGAAAATGAAAACATCATTCGTGCATATGCACGACCTACTTTCTCCATGCAACGGTGTACTGTTTTTCATAACTGCTTTACTTGGGTGCTTATAAAGGTGTAATTAAAGAATATATATAATATTTATTAAATAATTATTATTATATAAATATAATATATCATATACCATCTTACCCTTCTATCTGTTGGGAAATAATAACATCACTCATGCATACATTCAGATTACCACCTCCACGAAGTGTTGTGATTTATTTTTCTATTACCACCATGAATTGATGATTGTAAAATTTTATATAATAAATAAATGTTATAATAATTAAATTATTAACATTATGTACATAATGGATCAATTTCACAACTTCTTTAACTATGATCAATATACCAAAGTAATTTTGGAGAAATTGACTGAACAACCATAAGTGGTCGATGTAAGAAAAATATATTCAATGATTGGATTTAAAATTATTATAAAAGAACATTAAAAAATGGAATATAAGTGAAAAATGTTCTTCATAATTATTTAATAAATTTATATTCATTATATAGGGGGATCAAACACGAATGACTATGTGGTGACCTAATGTAAGGGTAATTTTACCTCATTTCTACTCCAATGAGACATGTTTTACATTATGCACCTAATTTATTTTATATGGTGTATATAATTCCCCTTTTACATATTATACCATTAATTCCTCTTTATTCATGGTATTAAAATTTTTTGATTCAAGTTTTCTCATTTAATATTTTTTATTGAAAAGTTACCAAAATAGTTCAGATTTAATTCTCAATCTCATTTTTAATCGATATTGTTTATGTTTAAATTTTTATGGAATAAATTTTATAATATATTCCCATTAAACTATATATATTTTCATCTATTCTGGTTATTTATTATTTTTCCATATTTTCATCCAATTTTTCCTCTCTTTGGTACTTTAAACAATCAATAAAATATTTTTAAGAAAATTCTACCACATTTATTCTTTAATTGATGAACTTTTTATTCCATGTCCATGTAATTTAAAATGATTTCAAGAATGATATTTTATATGATAAATTTATTATTTAAACTAATTTTTATCCATATTTTAACTTATTTTCAATGTTTTTAAAGTAATATTCTTATCTTTTTCTGAATTTAGTACTTTTGGACTTTTTACCAAAAGAGTGAAATAAATATTTATTTTTAATGTTTACTGAATAAACTATTTTTTTCCATCATGACCATTTTTTTAGTTGAATATTACTTTAAAAGTTTCCATGGTAATTTTAAAGAAAATATTTTTCTCAATATTTTGGGTATTATTATTTAAAATGATATAAAAAGAAAAGCGCATTTCTTAAAGGAATTAAAATAATTTTTAAAAGTGAGTTATAACTATGTTCTTACACAAAGTTAATAGGAAGTTATTTTTAATGTTTTTATTCCATTTTTTTTTCTATTTTTAAAAATATTGGATTTATTCTAGTCCCATTATTTATAATTAATTATTAGTCTACTTTCATCCTTTACTAATTCATGTTTTTTTGGTCATTAACTTTCTCATGATCACATTCCCTATCACTATAATTTTTTTACACATTATTTTTCCCTCTATGTCCATATTTTATGTATCATGGATTTATACAACATCATTTACATCAATTTTAAGTTGACTCAACTATATAACATTTCTATATACAGTGTCAGTTGAAGGAATCTTATTAAGAAAGTTATTACATTTATAGGGGAAATATTGATGTTTCATATTCTTGGTTCAATACAAAAAATTATTGAATTATATAACATTTTAAGAATGAATTAAATTTATCATTAAATATATTAGGAATTCATTGGGCTTATTAAGTGATAGGTGGGGACCATTATAGCCCCTTGATTCATTGATAGGTCTCATGAGAAAAATTAGGTTGCCACATTAGTTGGGTAATTAGTGTATAATTACCCATATAATGAAAGTTTCTTGGACAAGGCCTTTATGATAAGATTCAAGATAACTTGGATGAGTACATGATAGAATGATCATGAATGTAAAAATTTATTCATTTACATTATTGATAATTTAGTTTTCATTATCCATATGATTACTATGTTGATATTAGACATGGATTTACTTTGAACTCAAGCTATTGATTGAATGACATGTGTTTTGATTATCCACTCTTCCATATTGACTATGCCTTATTTAATAATGATAGATTTCACTTTACATAATCCTTAATAAACATCTGAGTACCCACTTTATTTGTTTTACTTTACCTAGGATATGAAGAAGTATTATTTAAATAATTTCAAGGATGCAAGAAATTTTTTCATGTTATGTTTTTAATTGAAAATGTATTATAGAATTCATGTATGTATGTAGTTTTCCAAGATAGATAAACCAATAAATCATGGGTGATGTAATCCATTGTATTTTTTAGAAACATAATAAGTAAGAAACTTTTGGGTTTTTGGAGTCATGGATGTTTTATCTCACACATCATTCAACTTTAAAATTTTTATACCCCAAATAAATGGTCATGGTTGTTACATTACCTTCCTAAATATTATGTAACAAAGATAGTAAGATTAGTGTACATACCTCATCATCTATCATAATTAACACCAATCTCAACTAACTCAGTGTTAGGTCCAAAAGGGGCTTTGATACCTTGAGAGGGGGGGGGGGGGGGTGAATAAGAGTATGGATATTCTTTTCAAAGCAGTTCCTACCCCATGATATATAGACCTCTTTATTATAAGGGTAATTTTTTTTTGAACTTAAGTGTTTATGGTGATATTATTATTTCCGTATTTATCTGATGATGATGCTTGAAAGTAATATATTAAAGCAATCACACAGGCACACCGATTTTACTTGGTTCACCCTCACTAGGCTACGTCGAAGGAGTATATAATGAAAATGTTCCGATGTACCAAATCCACTAAATCTCACTACCAATTACAAGGTTCGAGAAAACCACTTCTATGCCTAGGCTCATTGCCTCTATAAAGTTTAGGGTAATCTCACTACTTTCCCAAGGGTCACTCCCTATGTCTCTTTCTCTGGCTCATTACTAGTGGAAAGGATCAATGTCTTCCTCTTCCTTTGCTCAATACTTTTTCAAGTGATCCAATCATAGTTTATAGACTTGTAGGTCATTTCATTAACTCCAATGGATGAATCCTCTATTGTATATAGATTCTCTATTGAATTCTTACTGTCATCCACTGATGAATGATATTTTACCATAGATGTACTGGGTGACATCAAACTTTCGCACAACCTTAGGGTGAATTATGCACAACTTTAATGCCTTGAATGAAAAATGTGACTTGTTCATAGAAATAAAACTTGCATACAACTTACTAATTTTATAAAACCCCCTTTGTACGTGCAAATCAGTACTTGCACATAATTTCTTTATTGCGTACAACCCCCTACTTACATGAAAACTCTATACTTGCATGAAACTCACTACTTGAATGATCTAGAGCTACGATTTCCTATAAGTGTTGAGAATTACCAAATGAGGGGGTATCCACCTATTTATAGGCATTACCAACCTTTCACGCAACTCACACAACTTTTACCCAAGTGCGTAAGTCTCATTCCTGCATTTCTCTTCATGAAAATCCATCTTTCGTACAAATCCATATCTTACACACACTTATTTTATTTTACATATTTTTATGTAATGATGTTGAAATATTCCTTTCATGAAAATTTACAACCCTCTTTAAACCTTTAATGCAACTTTGTTTTTCAAAAACACTTTTATCCATTCTCCAATTTTAGGACTCAACAATTTGGAAAACACTGAGAAATGATGCCACCTTATATACAATATTTTTATACCATCTCTAGAGCATCCATTCCTTTATTATATATCGTTTTCAACAATATCTCTAGAACTCAACAAATTATCATAAAACCCCTCTTTGTCAATAAACACAATAAACCCAAAAATATTCCAATGTTACATTGAGGGGGTTTTTCCAAACAATCTCCCCCTTTGGGTTTGTTGACAACTCTTAAAATTTTGATACATTATGAAAGATTCTTCTATATTGTACCACTATTTGCATATTTCTATTCAGATAGATATCAAATATTTACTCAACACATACTCTAAGACCACATGAGCCATGCTCGGCATGAGAAACAAGATTATCATGAAAATTTCATCAATGAATCACTTTATTCTAAAAAACACTCAACTTATTTTATCACTAACTCCATATATTTTGATATATATCCTTTGATCAATCACTTTTAGCATCATCAAATTTAAAACCCCCTACTTCACTGCTTGGGTTCTCATGTTTTGGAATGCTTAAAGATGTCTAAGCTAAGATCTGACTGTTTCCTCATAACACCAAATAATTATCATCATGTTACTCACCTATCTCACTACTCCACCTATTAGCTTCTCCACCTGTCTTTATCAAGACATTATTTTCTCCCTTTTAATAGACACATTTTCTCCCCCTTTGTCAACAAACTCGAAGGTCTCTTCGTTATATTCTGCAATAGGGTAAAGAACACATTTTAGTATGTTAGAAAAAAACACTCCATACCTTGGGGAGAGGGGGTTGTCCCACATCCACACTTTTTCAAGTACAAGGAGTCGACTAAACTCCCATAGCTAGTTGATGCTGTTTAAATGCTTCTTTGGGTAAGGCCTTTGTCAGAATTTCTAGAACATATTGTTCTATTGGCACATACTACAAATTCATAAGCCCTTGCTCTAACTTCTCCTTGATAAAATGTTACTATATTTCAATGTGTTTTGTCCTTGAGTGATGTAATAGATTTTTTCTAAGATTTATAGCACTTGAATTATCACAATGTATTCTGATCAGATACTTCACTTAAAATCCCATATCATCAAGATACTTCTTTATCCACAATAATTGCATGCATTCTTGAGAAGCCGAAATATATTCTACTTCTACAGTGCTCAATGAAATACAATCAAGTTTCTTTATTATCCAATAAATACACAATCCTCCAATATATAATGCCCCACTTGAAATTGATTTCCAATCATCTACTGATATGGACCGATCTATATCTGTATAGCCCAATAAATTTTGCAGATATTTTTCATTGTATATAAAACCAAAATTCATCATGTACTTAATATACATGTGTATTATTTTCACTGTAAGAAAGTAGAAATACTTGGGATTTCTTTGATATAATTCTGATTTGTATGTGGGAAAAATAGTAGCAGGTCCGGTTATTGTCAAGTATAATAAAATTCCAATTATTTTCCTATATTCTATGTTATTAACTAGTTTACCCTCATCATCCTGTGATAGTTTCATCTAGGGAACCACCAGTGTCATCATTTCATTGGAATTTCCCATTCTAAATCTTCTCAAAACCTCCTTGGAATATTTAGATTGAGAAATTAATGTGTTATATCATGTTACTATAACCATTATACTTTGATTATTTTCATCATTCACATATAGATTTTAATCAACTACACCACACTAAAAAACCAAGCTTCTTCAAAAATTGATCTAGTATTGAATACTATGCTCTTGGTTCTTTATTCAACCCATATAGAGAATTCTTAAGTCAAAAAACTTTTTTTCATATTCATGAATGAGAAAACCATCTATCTTCTTGATATAAACTTATTCTTCAAGAACCCCATTTAGAAATGTTGACTTGATGTACATATGAAAAGATTTGAAATTTCTTTGCACTGTTATGTCCAAGAATATTCTAATTGTATCCAACATTTTAATAGGTGAAAATGTATCATCAACATCGATACCCTCTATCTGGGAGTACTCTTTTCACACTAGTCATTATTTGTTTTGTATTACTGTTCCATATTCATTCATCTTGTTGCAAAAGACCCATTTGGTCCCAATAAAATTATTCTCTGCTGGTCTCAAAATAATCTTCCACATTTGATTCTTCTCAATTTGGTCAAAATATTCATTCATAGACTGAACCCAATTCTCATATCCAACTGCTAACTCAAAAAATTTAGGATCTACCTATGATAAATTTTTTTATTTCTATAGAGTCTTCATCCTCCTTGTCTGCACTAGTATTTTATGATCACCAATGATGTTCTATCTGACTATTTCTACTCAGATATTTATATTTTGTGTAGATATATATTTTAACTTTTATTTTTAATCATAGGTATCTTATTTTGAATCATAATTTTCCACTTATACACCCTGATTCTCTTACCACCCCATCACTTTAATCAGACAACTGGTTACTCAGTCTTTGAAGATTCTGTTCAATCTCTACGACAATGGCATCATTTTTTTCAACTACTTTACTTATCTTCTTATTGAAACATTTTTGGTATTCACTTGAAAATTATTAGTATCCTGAAAATAGTCAGCTGATACCATAATGTTAGAACAAAATAGAAAATCATGAAATACATGAATGTTGCTGATTCTCCTACAGTCTATATTCTCTTGATGAACAACTAAAACCTAAACCAGGGAATGATACCAATGGTTATATATTAAATAAAACTTGGAACCACAAGATCTTCCATGTATAGCTTTGAAAAATATTTAGTTTCAAAGAATACACTTCATCATATCATTTCCTTTTTCTATAGTGCAAAACCTTTTGATAGATATTTGAAAAATAGAAATGTTGTGTAACTCCATTTGTTGAATCTGATATCATATGTTAATTTCAACTATTCATATCATTCACTTCGTATATGCATCCATTCAACTTATGCACTCATGCCCTTTCAGCACACACAACCCATGGATTGTATCTTCCCCTTAGTCCTGAACAACATTCAATAGATATTATAAAAATTTAATTCATGGGGAGAGGGGTACCTCTGAAATTTTCTAGATGAGGATTGTGTTAAATCCTGATGAATCAACCATTTGATACTTTTTGCAAAGCACTATACTATTTTTTCTGATTATTCCAACTACCTATCCAACTTCATCTATTCTGGCCATATGACTAAACATTATTTTACCCACATATTGAGTCTTCTTCTAATATTTTGATTCTATAAAAAATGATTTTTTCCTAATTTTAGATTTAAACCCATTTGTAGAAATTTCATTCTTTGATGCTCCACTAATATGCCATTTTTCATGACTATTTCTTTAAGATGGAATCTTTTCACTGTTCATCTGCTCTTTCTTCTTCCTCATTTGGATGGATCTTTCTGCTGCCTTCAATTCTCACCATGTTGCATGACATGTGATTTTTTCAAAGAATTCCTTATTCATTTTTCTTTTTTTAGTCATTTGAGTCTCCACACTATTTATTGCTGCTGGTGGGTTCTTCTATGAACATACATTATTCATACTCACAACTTCATTATCTCTTACCTTTTTCTTCTAGGTTCATTCACATTCACTCCAAGAGAGATGTTGTGAGTGTAGTGGATGAGGTGCTCGATACACGTTTTATTTAGTTTCTTGTGTTTCCTCCAAGAATTTAAACATATTTTCCAACTTATCATTTTGTATTTCAGTATAGACTTTCTCATTATACACCAATGAAGTTGAGGATCTCCATTCGAGTTAATTTTCTCTCCCTTCTTTCTTTCAGCTACAATATCTTTCCAAATTACCATGATTAGAACATATAAAACATCTCCCATTAAAAACATACCTCATGTAATCATTTCTTGGTTGAGATGTTGATACATCATGAGTTTTTATTTGGACATTGAGATCCTGGGATTCTTGACACATACTCATGGTGTGTCTCAGTATTCCAAAATAGTAACATTTCATGGATACTTTTTTATGAGATAACATTCTTTAAAATTTATCAAGATAATTCTTCTTATTCTCAGATTTAGAAATATTTATATCTTCACAATATGAAATATATTCCAAATCCGCTGAATAAAAACTTGATGTATGACCATAAATCCCATATAAATAAAGCATGATATCATTACTTCATTTAAAAAATTTTAGGTATATTTCCAATATTTATAGTATTTTTTTGTATTTTTGGAACTATTTACAACTCTCAATCTGTCATGAATGGGAGAGGATTCATCATATACAATACTTTTTTTTCCTAGAATGTATGGTCTTTGAGATGAGAAAATATGTTCTTATTTCTCCTAAAAAATAACATATTTTATTTTCATTTTATCATCACCTACCGAAGGGTAATCAAATATCAAGTGAAAAACATCCTTTAATTCAGGCTTGCCTTTGGCATTAGATTTATCCACTTATTTCTTCACTTATTCAAGGTCTTATCCTATATTTAATCTTCATATCCCATGATTCAAGTTGATAATTATGTTCTCTCTTGGGATTCTTCCCACTACTAATATCATATTCCAATTCTCGTGTGATCTTATACATCATGTCACTTTTCTATTTTATTTTAAATTTTTTATGATCAGTATAATGAGTATAGAATACATTATGTTTTTTTAGCCTATAGTTATCCTAAACTAGTTTAGATATTTGTGTAGCAAGATCATCATTTCTGGATTTTAGATTCTAAATTTCATCTGAGTTTAGATTCATTCCCTTATCATTAACTTTTATTTTTTCTATCCTTTTAGATATCTTTCATAATTCTTTATATTGGGAATCATTATTCTACCTCATATCATTAGCGACATCAATAATCCTTTTATTTAATCCTTTTAGCTTGTTGAAATAAATTTCTAGTACTTGGATATGAATTTGATTAGATTTATTTCTTCATCCAATTTCTAATCCAATTATTTTATTTCATGGTAAACTTCCACTTTTGGCCTTCGTGTAATATTTTCATTATTAGTAGTATCATCATCACTGGGAAAATCAGGTCCTTCACTCATTCCTATAACATCATTGAATGAGTGAATAGTTATACTATCTAATTCATCCATGTATTTTGTTAATATGTTTTGTTTTCCATCAAATGAATCACACTCTTTCCAGTGACATTTCCACATTGAGGAATTCCTCCAGGCTTATTCTTTTTCTTTGATTTTCTTCCTTTTTTACATGAAAAAAAGATAAGATCAGACTGAATATTTAACTTCAACAATCAACTGAACCAAGCCATATAAAAAAATGATAAAAGAAACCAACATCTAACACCAATTATTAGGTCCAAAAGGGCCTTGGATACCTTGAGGGGGGGGGGGGGGTGAATTCGGGTATGGATATTATTTTTAAATTTCTTCTTTCTCCACAAGATCTTGAACTCTTTATTATAAGGGTAACTTTATTTTCAATTAATTGTTTATGGTGATCTTATTATTTTATTATTTATCTAATGATTATGCTTGAAAGTAATGCAGGAAATCAAGCATACATGCGCACAAATTTTACTTGGTTCACCCTCAATGGGCTACATCTAATGAGCATACAACAGTAATGTGACAATGTACAAAATCCACTAAATATAACTTCCAATTATAAGGTTTGGGCTAGATCAATTCTATTCCTATGATCACTACCTTTACAAAGTTTAGGGTAAGCTCAATGCTTTCCCAAGGGTCACTCCCTATGTCTCTTTCCGTGGTACTGCCTGTGGAAAGGATCACCATATTTCTTTTACTATAATCACTTCTCTTGGAATGTATCCACTCATAGTTTATGGACTTATACTTAATTTATTATCTATAATTAATGCATCCTCCACTATATATATATATACTCTATTTAATTCCTACTTTCATCCACCGATGAATGCTGCTTTACCACAGAGGTACTGGGTGACTTCAAACTTTCATGCAACCTTATGGTGACTTGCACAAAAATTTAATTCATTTCATGTAACATGTGATTTTTTCACAAAAAAAACTTTCATTAAACTTACTACTTGTAGAGACCCGTATCTTGTCGTACATGGACATTACATTACATTTGCGGAATACTTAGTACATAACAAAAACACACACTAAAGGATCGTAATAGTTTAGTGTCTTTGGAAACTCGGAACGTAATCTTCTAATCGTGGTGAAAGTTCTTCAATATCTCCCATAAAGGTCATCCCTTTTTTTTATACCTAAAACCTTTCTTTATATCCTGGGGAAAAGAAAACATAAAAAGGTGAGCTCAAATGCTCAGCAAGGGCAAATAAAGGAAATAAAAATCATATCATATCTTTATGAAAATCAAAACCTCCAAAGAGATCATAATATCTTAACATTGAATAAATCATAGAAGTGAAAATGAGATCCCCATAATCATAACATAAAACTTGAAACTTTGTGGCATGCACACATAATCATGGAAAATCATTTCTTGTTAGTCATGACTCATTGCCAAGACTATCTTAGTGGACAAAGTCCCTTTCTGAACCGAGTTCACTCCTCGTTTCAGTCCTGTATCACTGAACCGAAATAACCTTCCGTTCCAGCCATGTCTATCTCATGAGATATAAAATCTTTACCCAATGCATTGGAGGGAGATATAGGTCCCACCCATATCATAATGAATCCTTTCTTATGTGTGCCACATAATCATAAAACATACATCATTGCATAACACATGTAACAAAAATGGGATTCTTGAAACATCATGACATCATAAATCAATTCATATAAGATAAAGGAATTCATAAACATAATTCCATCACAACATAGTCAAATCAATGTAAAAATATGGATAGAAACAGAACCCTTTATTATCTTAGATGGAAAATAATTTTGATAAAACACTTGAATTGAATTCTTGAGGAAAATATCCTTTCTTCTTCAAAATCAATTTCTTTTCACAAAACATCATGCAATTTTAAAAGAAAGAGATTTTATTGAAAATAGTCATGAAATATTTTAGAGGAAGCTTCATGAAAATAAGGCTTTATAAAACAGTAGAAATCCGTTCGTGCCGTATAAGTTAAAAAAAACATTCTTCGTACTTTTTTCGGAAAAGTCAAAAAGTACCTCGTATGACAAAAGATTCCTTTCATAGATATTACTAAAAACTCATCGAAGGGTAAAAATGGATTTAAACAATTGTAGGTGGATGGAAATAATATTACATATTGATGAAACATGGATGTGGATGATAAAATACACCCCATTAAATACTTACGAATAAACAATCTCGGATAAAAATGAGATTGTGATATTTTCCCTTACCTTAGGTCCGTTTTGCTTTGTTCGTGTCCGAAGCTCCTCTTCTTTGGAACGCCTCTTTGAATCCTCCACTTAAGGAACTAAGATTGGTCTTTGGAGAAGACCAGGACCTCTAGGATTATTCTAGGGAAGTGGAGAGGAGAAAATGGCAGGGTTTGGCCGAGCTTGAGTGCTCAATTTGGTGTGAGGAGGAGGGGTAGGAGGTGCCCTTTTATAAGGGAGGAGAGGGGCACCTTAGGAATATCTCAAAATATTATTTTATATTAAAGTCAAAATCGGTTTATAATGGTTCCAAAGGGTCTTATTTCGAAGCTAAAGTGGGGATGGGTCGAAATCCTATCAACCAATAGGATTTATACAAGTTTAGGGTATTATTTTAACCTTATCAATTAGATTTAACTCTAAGTTAATTAATTTAACTTTTACCGTGTCTTTTTGTTTTCTTTCACTATATGGTTAATACACTTACTATAACATGCCAAACGAACCCCAAATTGTTTATTATTAATATATATATCCTTATCTAAGTAATTTGGCTGAACCTTAGATTTTTAGGAATAAAATAACAATTAATAATATAATATTTGATTTAAAAACTATTTTGTGTCAATTTTGACACTATTTGATATATAATTTTTTTGAAAGTCATAACAGAATTATATGTTCGAACCAAGTTGATTAAATCAACATTAATATAACATATTAACCTATAAAATTAGTGGAATTCATAAAAAGTCTTAAATTACATTCATTTGAGCATTTATAACATCAATTATGTTAATATTTCCTTAAAAGGGTAATTACTGCATCATCGTTGTGTCATAAATAAATTAATTTATTTAAAGTCTAAAAATTATAAATAAAATACCATTTTGTAGGAAATCTTTTTAGCTTTCTAATGAATATTTATAGTCGAATTTATATTATGTATAACCCCATATTAAAAATGTTTTAGTAAATAAACTTTGATTTTAACTCTTTTAACTCTTCTTTGAATTAAATAATAATAAATGTCCTAATCTAATCCAAGTGGGCCTAAATGGTCATATTATATTCATAAGGTTGTTTTTGGTCGAATGAAACTTATCCAATAGAATTAGGACATGTGTTAGGGTAATAGTAATATCATATTTACCCTTAGTTACCCTATTTACTATTAACCGTGGTAAAAAAAAGTGAAAGTTACTATTCACCAAAAATTATTTTCATCTCATTGAACCACATTTTAGTCCTTGATATTAACCGTGTCTGTCGGATTTTCGAAATTCCATTCACAGAAGCGGTAAAATTAAGTTTTATGCAAAATTCAGTTTTTAACCTACCACTTAGTAGTTTCACTATTCATCAAAAATTGATGTTTTTCAGAACAATGCCAAAATTTCATCCTAAGCTATATTTCATATTCCGAATTCAAAAATGAAGTCTATTTTACCATATTCATAACATAGATGTTTCATTAATTAATTTTATAATTAAATCCCGCTGTTAAAACAAATAGCGTGTTTTTAAGAAACAATATCTATCAAAAGATTGACACTTGTTTATGTCTGGTTTAAATGTGAAATTACATCCAATGACCAACATTGTATTAAATTGTAAAAATATATTCTAAATATACTTTAAAACCACTCAAATTAATGATTTATCACTATTAATTATTTCGATTAAAAAAGTTGTTTTTAATTATAATTTAGTAATTTTCACTATTCATCAGAATATGAAAGTTATCCGAAATGTACCAAAATTTCACCTTAGGCTAAATTCGATACTCCGAATCCAAAAATGAAATCCATTTTGAAAAATAAAATTTACAAAATTTCAAAAAGTGGTTATTACTATTCATAACGGCTAGTTTTAATAACATTTTAATAGCATATCGCTGTTTAGTGAAACTCGTTATTGCGTACTACACACGCTATCGAGGAAGGTCGCGATTGCGTGTAATGCAAGGCAAGTGAAGGATGCATGTTGTGCAAGCTCCTTTTGGTGTAGCGTACAACACAAGACATTAGTGAAATAAAAAGAATATTTTTCATAAAATCTCGGGCTGTTACATTCTACCCCCCTTAAAATGAATTTCGCCCTCGAAATTCGTCGGGGTTATAAATGGTTTACTATTCGAAAGTTTCTTTAATAGAAACCCACATCGTAAAAAGGAATACCAAAACCAATATTTAAAACTGAAAGTATGAAACGTAATGGTTACCCAAATAAACTAATCACTGGGTTTTCACATAGGTGAAAATATGGATATGGAAGAGAAATCTAACCATCATGTTCTAATGGAGAGTGGTAGAGAACATGGATATGGAAAATCCAATAATCACAAATCCATAGATTTGTGATGATATAAGGTACCATCTGATTCATCAGGTATAAGATCACTAGGACAACATTTTTGATTTTCAAGATCATTTCCCTAAAGTTGAAAATTTGAATTAGAATAAATACTTACTTTATTTTGGTACAATCTCACTATTGTTCGTGCCTTGAACAATTTCCACTTCATCTCTTAAATAAATGAAGTTGAATTTGTTATTCGTGAAGTGTTAGCAGATCATGTGATAGAATGACGAGTCATTCCATCTGTCTCAAACAAATGGTTAGTAAAAATTATATGCATAAGTCGATCTATAGTGAGATTAATCATATATGGTTCCTAAAATGGACTTATACTTCATATATCATACTGCTTAATATAATAAAACTAGTTTCTACTAAACAGGGACTTCCTGTAGGCCAGTGGTAGGCGATAAAGGCCAGTCGCACTTCGGTTGTGGGTTCGATTCCCACAGCCTTGTCCGAAGCGATGGGCTGTCGCCCGTCCTGCAGGTTGTCATTTTTATAAAACTATATTACTATAACATCCCATCAATAATATCGAAAAAACTTCTATCCTTAAACAATACTAACTTATGTCCAACATAATCCATTCCAATCTTTAGGCTTATCCATAATACTGCAGTCCATTCTCATAACATAGTGAAAACGATTACCAGAGATTTAATACCATCGTTGATCCCCATATATCATAAGATATATCTTGTTGGTCACATTCCAAACATTCAAAGGCCTTAATCTTGTACTCTCTTGAATACCCATTGAACCTTATTGAAAACATGAATTCTATTAAAAGTTAACTCATTCCATATACCAAAATTCTCAAAATTCTATATACTCAAACCATGATATCACTTAGTCCTTATATCAATCATGAGCTCATGAATACCATCAAACATTTAATTTTCTCCTTATCCCTTCATTATGCGCATATCATCTACATTCCAAAAATATCTGAATAACCTTTCATGGATACTGGTAACATTAATCAGACAACAGTGTAACAATCCTTACATGTCTCTTTAATCCATAGTACCATGAGATTACTTATACAACATTACACATGATAAACATGTAATCATTCCACTACATTATTAATCCATTGACCGAGCTTCAACAATTCTTTCATCTCACATATCATTTGTAGTCTCTTCATCATCATCCACATAAATACTACCCATATGACCATACTGATTCTCTTCATGAGTCTTTCCCTTAGGGCATTTGTTTGCATAATGCCCATACATTCCACATTTAAAACACTTAACCATTTTTGATGTCGTAGCAATACCATTATCCTCATCCATGGTGTTAACCGACCCTTTTCCTTTGCACTTACTTGCTTTGTGTCCTTCTTTTCCACACCCAAAGCATCTTCCAGTTCCCTTAAAACATTCTCCTTGATGCCTTTTCCCACATGATTTACATAGGGGAAATTGAACTTTCTTTCCTCTATGATCATCATGAAACTCCATCATTCTCTTATTAGCCGAGTCAGGAAACTTACCAAATTTTACTTTATTGATCATATTATGAGATTGCTGATTCGGCATAATAATGATGTTTGGACTTACAAATCCCATTTCATTTGGTTGCTCATAAAGAATATCATTCCATTGTCCATCATATCCTCCATTATCGTGAATCATCTTGTTTCCAGCCATATTCTAAAACCCAAAAAGAATAGTGTGAGAGGCAAAATAATGCTAAGGAAAACAACATAGTAAAGGGGGAGTACCCTTAATATCTAACATCTTAGGTTAAATTCTATGATCGTTAGCGTAATTCTAGTATTATAACCTATACGTATACTTAACCTTAGGGACATCCCTAGACATACCTTAGAAATATCTCTAGGGATCTTACTAAAGTTCTCGCATCCTAGTTTCCAAAGGTTGACTAAACCTTTCCTCTGATACCAACTGTAGAGACCCGTATCTTGTCGTACATGGACATTACATTACATTTGCGGAATACTTAGTATATAACAAAAACACACACTAAAGGATCGTAATAGTTTAGTGTCTTTGGAAACTCGGAACGTAATCTTCTAATCGTGGTGAAAGTTCTTCAATATCTCCCATAAAGGTCATCCTTTTTTTTTACCTAAAACCTTTCTTTATATCCTGGGGAAAAGAAAACATAAAAAGGTGAGCTCAAATGCTCAACAAGGGAAAATAAAGGAAATAAAAATCATATCATATCTTTATGAAAATCAAAACCTCCAAAGAGATCATAATATCTTAACATTGAATAAATCATAGAAGTGAAAATGAGATCCCCATAATCATAACATAAAACTTGAAACTTTGTGGCATGCACACATAATCATGGAAAATCATTTCTTGTTAGTCATGACTCATTGCCAAGACTATCTTAGTGGACAAAGTCCCTTTCTGAACCGAGTTCACTCCTCGTTTCAGTCCTGTATCACTGAACCGAAATAACCTTCCGTTCCAGCCATGTCTATCTCATGAGATATAAAATCTTTACCCAATGCATTGGAGGGAGATATAGGTCCCACCCATCTCATAATGAATCCTTTCTTATGTGTGCCACATAATCATAAAACATACATCATTGCATAACACATGTAACAAAAATGGGATTCTTGAAACATCATGACATCATAAATCAATTCATATAAGATAAAGGAATTCATAAACATAATTCCATCACTACATAGTCAAATCAATGTAAAAATATGGATAGAAACAGAACCCTTTATTATCTTAGATGGAAAATAATTTTGATAAAACACTTGAATTGAATTCTTGAGGAAAATATCCTTTCTTCTTCAAAATCAATTTCTTTTCACAAAACATCATGCAATTTTAAAAGAAAGAGATTTTATTGAAAATAGTCATGAAATCTTTTAGAGGAAGCTTCATGAAAATAAGGCTTTATAAAATAGTAGAAATCCGTTCGTGCCGTATAAGTTAAAAAAACATTCTTCGTACTTTTGTCGGAAAAGTCAAAAAGTACCTCGTATGACAAAAGATTCCTTTCATAGATATTACTAAAAACTCACCGAAGGGTAAAAATGGATTTAAACAATTGTAGGTGGATGGAAATAATATTACATATTGATGAAACATGGATGTGGATGATAAAATACACCCCATTAAATACTTACGAATAAACAATCTCGGATAAAAATGAGATTGTGATATTTTCCCTTACCTTAGGTCCGATTTGCTTTGTTCGTGTCCGAAGCTCCTCTTCTTTGGAACGCCTCTTTGAATCCTCCACTTAAGGAACTAAGATTGGTCTTTGGAGAAGACCAGGACCTCTAGGATTATTCTAGGGAAGTGGAGAGGAGAAAATGGCAGGGTTTGGCCGAGCTTGAGTGCTCAATTTGGTGTGAGGAGGAGGGGGAGGAGGTGCCCTTTTATAAGGGAGGAGAGGGGCACCTTAGGAATATCTCAAAATATTATTTTATATTAAAGTCAAAATCGGTTTATAATGGTTCCAAAGGGTCTTATTTCGAAGCTAAAGTGGGTATGGGTCGAAATTCTATCAACAAATAGGATTTAGACAAGTTTAGGGTATTATTTTAACCTTATCAATTAGATTTAACTCTAAGTTAATTAATTTAACTTTTACCGTGTCTTTTTGTTTTCTTTCACTATATGGTTAATACACTTACTATAACATGCCAAACGAACCCCAAATTGTTTATTATTATTATATATATCCTTATCTAAGTCATTTGGCCGAACCTTAGATTTTTAGGAATAAAATAACAATTAATAATATAATATTTGATTTAAAAACTATTTTGTGTCAATTTTGACACTATTTGATATATAATTTTTTTGAAAGTCATAACAGAATTATATGTTCGAAACAAGTTGATTAAATCAACATTAATATATCATATTAACCTATAAAGTTAGTGGAATTCATAAAAAGTCTTAAATTACATTCAGTTGAGCATTTATAACATCAATTATGTTAATATTTCCTTAAAAGGGTAATTACTGCATCATCGTTGTGTCATAAATAAATTAATTTATTTAAAGTCTAAAAATTATAAATAAAATATAATTTTGTAGGAAATCTTTTTAGCTTTCTAATGAATATTTATAGTCGAATTTATCTTATGTATAACCCCATATTAAAAATGTTTTAGTAAATAAACTTTGATTTTAACTCTTTTAACTCTTCTTTGAATTAAATAATAATAAATGTCCTAATCTAATCCAAGTGGGCCTAAATGGTCATATTATATTCATAAGATTGTTTTTGGTCGAATGACACTTATCCAATAGAATTAGGACATGTGTTAGGGTAATAGTAATATCATATTTACCCTTAGTTACCCTATTTACTATTAACCGTGGTAAAAAAAAGTAAAAAGTTACTATTCACAAAAAATTATTTTCATCTCATTGAACCACATTTTAGTCCTTGATATTAACTGTGTCTGTCGGATTTTCGAAATTCCATTCACAGAAGTAGTAAAATTAAGTTTTATGCAAAATTCAGTTTTTAACCTACCACTTAGTAGTTTCACTATTCATCAAAAATTGATGTTTTTCAGAACAATGCCAAAATTTAATCCTAAGCTATATTTCATATTCCGAATTAAAAAATGAAGTCTATTTTACCATATTCATAACATAGATGTTGCATTAATTAATTTTATAATTAAATCCCGCTGTTAAAACAAATAGCGTGTTTTTAAGAAACAATATCTATCAAAAGATTGACACTTGTTTATGTCTGGTTTAAATGTGAAATTACATCCAATGACCAACATTGTATTAAATTGTAAAAATATATTCTAAATATACTTTAAAACCACTCAAATTAATGATTTATCACTATTAATTATTTCGATTAAAAAAGTTGTTTTTAATTATAATTTAGTAATTTTCACTATTCATCAGAATATGAAAGTTATCCGAAATGTACCAAAATTTCACCTTAGGCTAAATTCGATACTCCGAATCCAAAAATGAAATCCATTTTGAAAAATAAAATTTACAAAATTTCAAAAAGTGGTTATTATTATTCATAACAGCTAGTTTTAATAACATTTTAATAGCATATCGCTGTTTAGTGAAACTCGTTATTGCGTACTACACACGCTATCGAGGAAGGTCGCGATTGCGTGTAATGCAAGGCAAGTGAAGGATGCTTGTTGTGCAAGATCCTTTTGGTGTAGCGTACAACACAAGACATTAGTGAAATAAAAAGAATATTTTTCATAAAATCTCGGGCTGTTACACTACTTCCATGTAACTCCCTTCTTATTAACAACTCACTACTTGTGTGCAACTTCCTTCTTACACGAAACTCCCTACTTGCAAGGAAACTCCATACTCGTGGGAAACACACTACTTGTGTGATACAAAACTCTAATTACCTCTAAGTATTGAGAATACTCAAATGAGGGGGTATACACCTATTTATAGTCATTTACAACCCTACGTGCAACTTTTTTAACTTTTCCTTGAGCGCACAAGTCTTATTCGCGCAAGTCTCTTCGTGTAAATCCATCTCTTATGTGCACTTATTTCCTTTTCCATATTTTTATGTAATGATATTGAAATATGGATTGCACATAACTTTATAAACCTCCTTAAACCTTTCATGCAACTTCATTTGAAGAAAATACTTTTCTCCATTCCCCAATTTTTCGACCAAATTTTTTGGCAAACACTGGGAAATGGAACCACTTGTATACAAAATTTTTGTCCTGCCTCTAGAGAATCCATTACTTTGTCATGGATATTTTTTTTAACAAT
Source organism: Viscum album (assembly GCA_963277665.1). Taxonomy (NCBI): domain Eukaryota; kingdom Viridiplantae; phylum Streptophyta; class Magnoliopsida; order Santalales; family Viscaceae; genus Viscum; species Viscum album. The sequence goes on from OY728165.1 coordinate 284,911,682, forward strand.
CTCTCTAAATCTCTACAAATTATCATGGAAACCATCTTTTTCAAAAGACAAAATCAACCCAAAAATACTCCAATGTTACCTTGAGGGATTTTTCCCCAACACTTGGGATTATGTTGAATTCATCAATGTGATCAATAATGAGTTTCCATTAAATAATATTCAAATTGAATAACCATCTCATCAAGTTCAGTTTTTTCGATATAAATGGATTCCAATAAATATTCACGAGTTATTTTATTATCCCAACTATATTATTCTATTATATAATGTTAAACACCCTTTTTTAACCAACCTAGGGAACCCAACTCCGAAAACCTATTGATCCAATAACTCTTACTCAGTCTTCTTCATTTTGTTAGTTTAACAACCAAAAGTGGAAACTAAAACTTTTTTTTGATAAATATAACCCTCAATATTTATCTTTTTATAACTAAATTCACATCCATTAAATCGATCGATCTTTAACTTTACTTCTTCCATAGACATCACACAATTTTAGAAATATAACCTCAATATTTTGAACTTAGGATTTAATACTAGTTTTTATGGAAATTTTTAGATAACCAATAATATTAGATTCATTAGGATGACTAAAAGGTAGAAAAAAAGGAAGAATAATAACAAAAAGAATGGAATAGTTTATGAAAAATTCACAAATCTATAGAGAGACAAAACAAGTCACCATGTCTGGGAGAAAATTATAGGGCATAATTTTAGAGTATAATAAACTTAGTTTGAAATAAGTTTATAAAGAAATGATGTGCTATAGTAACATATGTTTCTATATTTCGAAATCCATATGGTATGTACACTATTATACATTAATGGTGGAAGTAAGTCCATAGAGCTATAATAACTATTCCAGTAAAGTCCATACCACTACAATACCATGTCTATAAGGTCTGCATTGCTACAGTACCCACTATCGATCTCGCTGATCAACTATTATACTATTATTAAAATATAAATTAATCCCACAAGTATACCATATTAATTTTCATACACTATATATTTGGTATACTAGGGGTGCATGTTTCATATTGGGATTTCTCCATAATTAGGGTTAGAAAGATTCATAGCATGAGAACCTTCATACATTGATACCTTTCTTATGAAATATTGGAGGTTTAAATAACTAGGGGGTGTTTGGGTATGTTTCTAATCATAACATTGTTTGAGGATTAACTAAAATGTGATTTTTCCTCTCATATGACAATTACTCCATCTAATCCCTCAACTGAGATAAATTAGAGTTTTTGACCATACATAGATAAGAAACATGATTTTATTATCTATTTGATGAGGGGAATGATATGTAATCATCCATAATGGTGAATGGAATTTGATTTATTGATTTAACATGTCAATTTATACTTGTAGAATCAGTAAAATACGAGTAACTATAAGCGATTAACATATTTTATGTCCTATAGATACCTGATGTATTGAAAAAATGGATCATATGAAAATGTATACTTATATATGATACAACTAGTGTATACATGTATATATATACATGTGTTTTATGGATATCATGTTAGATACCTTTGTATCTTGAGTAACACTAATGATTTGTAAGAGGCCTCTCTTTGCTTACATCTATGAATTTAGGAATTCATATTTGTTTTCAATGATACAAAAGTCCATTGGGTCACATTTTACAGTTGATTGAATATGGATTGAGTTTTATGAAACTTAGATAGGTACTCTAAATGAGTATAGAGTTAATAAAAATTGAGTTTTGAATGGAGATTAACATGTTATTACATATGATGTGATACATGGTGAAGAATGATGATATGTTTTCCAAAAGTGTTTAAAAAGATATCCAAAATGATTCTTTTTGATATGGGTTCACAGGTAATTGTGTAAGATATAATACAAGGTGAAATGAATAAAAGTATATGAGGATTTATTGAAATTTTGAGATTTATGGAATATTACTTAAATACATTAAAACATATGTTTTGTTTTAGTCTATATAGTATATAATGTTATGGATATATTGTAGGGTAGGACTTACATGTTGTAAGAACCATGTTTTATGCTTTTGGGTATATCATTTCATATGATATAGAGATATCAAATTGGTTCTAACTAGGAAAAGTCATTGTGTAAGACATGGGCTTATCATATGGAAGTGTTATTATAGAAATTTCATTATACAATTCTTATAACACCATACAATTAATAATTTTTAGTTAACCATTAAGGGACAATGTTCTGATCTCTCATATGTTTTCTATCATTAATAATCATTTAACAAGTTAAAGCATTTTATATATTTAAATTGTGTGAGGGGTTAATTTTTTTTGTAATTACATGTATCAACCATACATTTTATAATGTATGAGTAACTGCGCATGAATTATTTGGAGTGTCCTAAGGACTATATAAAGAAGAAATAAACATAAGAATGATTTATGGTTATTATTATATCTTTCCCCCAAACATTTCTATCCCTAGAATCTCTCTTTCTCCTATTCTCTTTGTTATCGAGAGGTATTTTCATACCATTAGGGTTGTGGGAATCCCACCTAAGAATTGGGAGATTCAATCACCCATAGACACACCATAGATGAGTGAATATTTTAGATGCCTCTCAATGATATTCATAAAATGAATTATTGAATACAGTTGCAAAGTCTCATTAGTGCATGGTAAAATGTTCTAAATTTATAGTTTATACACAAATTTTGTTTCCATAGAAATATTATCTTGGTAAATGTGGTTTCTAATGTCTTTTATTTCCTTAAATAAGTGTTGTTCGATCCTTAGAAACCTTAAAATCAGAAATATCATCAGAAATCATCATAGAATCTATAGGGCTGGATAACTCTATCCCTAAACTAAGTGAATGATGACATGATATCTTAACCATTCTATCATGATCACCATACTTATGAAATAACTATTCATGCACCTGCACATATCATATTTTTTAGTTTATTATTAACCACTAAAAAAACATAAATGATTGAATGAAAAAATATATTTTAGGTAATATATATTAGTTATAATAGTGAATAATTTAATATATATGCATGAAATGAATATAATTTTGTCTTAAAACTATAAGAAAGGTAAAGGAAGAAGGATAACATAGAGTCCCTATGGGATAAGTGAAAAATTAAGAATCAACTTTTGCAATGTTATTATGATATTGTGTTCCCTATATAACCCAATAAATGAACTAATAATCTCTAAAAAAATGTATCCATAAATTTTTCATCATGTGAATCAAAATGAGTATCAATAAACCAATAATAAGTGTAAAATATACATTTAATCAGGATTATTATGCGGTTAATATTTTATAAGATTAAGAATTATAGTACTTTCTAATATCCATTATATTTTAATCCATTATGTATAAAAAATTAAGGAAAATTTAAATAGAAGATAGATTATCATTTAACATATAATGCATTTAATATTTATAAAAATTGTATTGACTTATATTCATCTATGTTGGTGGAATCATATAAAACTGGGCTTGATTGAAGTTAGATTCATGTGTCCTTGGTGATTTAAAATTTGGATCTAATTTTTAAGGTTAGTCGATATTAATAGAGTATGGTTTTACAGGAGTTTTAAGGTTTCAGTGAATCTTTGAGGGTCCTATTAAAGGTTAGGAGAAGGTGGAAAATGAAATAAAGGACTATATAAGCCACCAGGTAGCTGATTGTGTCTCACTAGGTACCTATTGGTTACTCATTAGATACTCAGTGTGATAGGTATGGGTAATATGACTATGAGAGTCCACTAGAGGCTTAGTGGAAACCAACCTAGGGTTTAGTTAGCCACTAGATACCCCATGGTGGCTACTGGGTACCTGGTGGTCCCATGATGATTTCTTTTAAAATTTCATTTAAAATAATAATAATTTTTTTAAATTTAAACATTAATGTTTGTTTTAAATTTAAGACCTAAATCTACCTTCTATCATTTTCATTTGTCTACAACCAAGGGAGGTTGAACTCCCTCCCTCCCTCCTTTCCTTCCACCTTCTTCCACCTCTAACTTCTCTGAATCTTGTTCGACTGATGATCCACTTGAAACAATGGCCTTTAAGTGGTTATTCTAAGCCATTTCACCCATTTTTTTATTATTTTATTCTCCATTTCTTTGGTGTATTTTTTTGGCATTTTCACATACTTCATTGATTTCAAGAGATGAAGGTAGATTCAAAAAATTATGATGAATGGGTATGCTCTTCATAATATAGGGTAGGTGGTCCCTTATATATTCCCTCAATTTATATGTGTTTTATGTATGATGTGATAGATAACATGGGAAAGTTTGTGTGTTTGACTAAGAATTGAGATGATGGTGATTGAGGTGTTTATGTGAGGTTGATAAAGGATTATAATAACCATAATGGATGTTTCATATGTGGAGAATCATGATTTTAGTTATGTACCTTGATTATATCAACCTGTAGTGGTTGAATAGATTTGGAAGTGGAACCCACAAAAGGTATCATCATACTAATTAAGTCTTTTATGGTTATGTGATATTCAAAAGAGTAATGTTTGGCATTCCATTGAGGGTGATGAATCATTCCTTGTGAAATGAATTAGTTTAAGTTGGTGGTTCTTGATTATAGGGATTACTTTGATGAAGTAACTTCCATCCTTGACTAAAATTACTACCAAGGTGTTTCGTGCAACCATTTTTTCCATGAGTAAAACCCTATAAAGGGTATAATAGTATAGTGGTTGTCAAGTTAGTAGTTTTAATTAGAGTGTTTGGGTTTGTAATGGTTATAAGTGTGTTTTAAATGCTTTATCACATTTGATAAAGTGAATTGGAATCAAATGGATTATATTCACCGAATAAAGGGATGCTCTTTGAGTTTCCTTGAGTGATAACCTATTGAGGGAGGGTAACCACTTCTATATAGTATTATTATAATATATAAGTTAATAGTAATATAAGGTAGTGAGAGTAATAATATAATAATGGATTTATCTTTTAAATACATTTTTATAAATTTGTTTTATTTTTAAAGAGATTAAAAGAATTTTTTGATAGTGATATTCTCTAAATCCTTGAATACATATGATGTATAAATAGTCTATATCATATTGTATGATATGTAATGTTCCGACCCTAGATTCCTAGAGTCAGTGCATTATTTTAATACATTGGCATGATTACAAGGAATCAAGTCCCGAAACACCGATTATTTTAGCAGTCTTGGAAAATAGATTACATACATGAACGTTACAATACACTTTCTAACATACAATACAAAAAAATCTTTTGAGAATGACATTATTCCCTAATCTTAACCCTGAATCTTAAACATAAAACACTTCTTGGGATCCTAGGAAAATTAAAACATAGAAAGGGGTGAGCTCATATGCTCAGTAAGGATAACAATATACTGAAAACTTTCATAAATAATCATAAATATTTAAGGCAATGTATAAGACTAAAACAAAATCCTTTTAAACATAAACTTTAGCATAATATGGAAAAGATACAATAAAATAATTCCATTTACTTATTCACATGGATATTCTACTAGTCTAATAATAAAATATAATATCAAAAGCCACTTTCATAATGATGGAATGCATAATGCCAGACTTTCATAACCACATAGTCAAGGCCTTGTGCCAAGACTAAAAATAAGATTTTGTCAAGGCCTTATGCCAAGACACTAGTTTGTCTCATGAGACCTACCGATGCATCGAGGAGCTATAGAGGGCTCCACCCGTCACTTACTAAGTCCAATGCATTACTCATATGAAAAGGTTTAAACATAAAATAAACATTCGTATTAAAAATAGTATACGAAATATCAATACTTTATCTATAAACCATGAATGGTATAAAAATAACACATCCACAGTCAAACACATCACAAAACCTTCAATACATTATGAAATATTTTTATCATAATAAATCAACTTCAAACAAGTTTAAAATACATTAAAAGATTTGGACATAGATGAAAATTATTTATAAAACTCTTTGAGAGAAATATACCTTTTTCACGAAAACATTTAAAAGTCACACAATTTTGAATGGATAGTTTGGTAAGTTGTGGTGTGCTTGAAATCAGTGTTTCTTGTAGTTCAAGTTATTTAATTACTTTGAAGAAATAATGTACTATGAAATATTGGGGTGTTACATTCTTCCCTCCTTCAATAAATTTCATCCTCGCAATTTGAAATTGTTATTCTAAAATAAAAGGTTGAAAATAGAAAATACCTTTGTGGGAAAACCCACATCGGAAATTGGGTTAAAAAAATTTATTCTTAATAAGAGAAAAAGGGGAATGAAAAAGTCACCACCAAATTATGATCTCGATTAGGAGAACATTGGTGGAAATTAGAGACACATAATTGGAGAAAAAATGTAAATATTTATAGGGAGTGATTGAGGTCATCAGTCACAAACAATTGTATAATTGAGGGACTCAAATCCATCAATATATGATGATTTAAAATATCATCGGTTAAACAAAACATAAAGTATTAGGATAAAAAATTTTTAGTTTTAATATATCTTACCTAAAGTTTATGAATTAATTTCTTCATAGAATAAGAGAAGAAAATAATATATACTTGACAAGTAGAGTTCCATCCTTTAACTAATTTCTACCACAAACTCATCATTCACTCTAAAAGATAATTATACAAAAAAAACTATTTATCCTATTCGTATAGGGTTCCAAAAAAATTAATTTATAATTCATCTAACAAAATTTTAAAAAAAATACATTATTCAATCCAGGAAATCACGTGGGCCAGTGGTAGGTGATACACCCTTGTCACCCTTCAGTTTCGGGTTCCAGTCTTGTGGCCTTGTTGGACGCGATGGGTTGTCACCCGACCTCCAGGTTATCCTTTTTATGGAAATCCAAAAGTAATCTCAAACTAGACTTATCCAAAATACTTCTGTCTAAACTCATAGTCCAAAATTTATAAGGAAGGTAAAAACAATGATGATCATTTTTTCCACGTAATAACATGTGAACACCTTCATCATGTATTCTTTTAAAACACTGTAACATATTGAATTACCACAAAACCTTATTGATTACATTCATGATTCCTTATTACTTATAGAATACTGGATATACTCCTTCTATCCAAAAATGTTTTAAACTCTAACAATTATGGAATATAAAAATAATTAATCAGTTTCAAGGTAGTCAAGAATATCCAATATAATTTATCCAAATCAATCATATATGATTCCAAAATCAGTACCTTAGTATCATAACTATATTATGGTTTATATTTATCTCAACCATATATTTTCCAAAAATTTAACCTTCTATTAAGTCACCTTTCTTGGTTCCACACAATCTCAAGTCCTTAATGAAATAGTACTACAATATAATCCTTATATACTCTATAATTCTTATAACATGTACATTATTAATACAATACTCAAATTACACAATACTTTAATAACAACGTAATAAATCTAATCATTTCTCTTCATCTTCGATAGTATCATAACATTATTATTATCCACTAGAAGCATTTGGGGTATACTCTGATGATTTGTAAATTGATTCGCGTAGTGTCCCAACTCCTTGCAGATGAAGCATTGTACATTTGAAACTTTTTTCTTAGCCTTGCAATCACGTACTTGGTGTCATTTTTCTCCACAATTATAACAAACTCCCATTCCTTTAAGCATTTACCATGATAATTATTTCCATAGTTATCACATATGGGAAAATCCTTCTTTTCCCTCACCCCTTTATCCATCTTTCTTTCTTCCATCCTTTTCTTCTCTTGCTTCCCTTCAAAGCCATAGGACTCAGAGAATTCTTTACTTATCTTATTAAAACATGATATTATTTCTTCATAAGTTGAGAATACATGGGAGACTCTTTCCCTTATAAATGTTGGATTTATACCATGAATGATATGATCCTTCTTACTATTTGGATCATACGTATTGCTGGAGTTCTCATTCCTTCTACTGGGTGCCATTTCTATACAATATAATACACTAAGTCAGTTTATGAATCACAATGAATAATTATAAAGTTGTAAAATACCTAATGTAAATTGAACAGTTTATGTATATAATTTATAATCATAAAAAATATTTTCTTTAAGGAGGTATATACTCATAAATCATTGATAATGATTTGTAAAGAAAATTATAATTATCCTAATCATATCCCCCGGGAGTGTCGTAACCAAGAGTGCAGAAAGTTCTGTTGTCGTGCACCAGTTTCTATTCGAGTCTAGCTCAAAGTGTTATTTTTGGGTTTTACCCCTAGATACATTTGTGCCAGAGCCGCCTCTACCTGCTTGTATCCAGACATGGATGTATTTTCTTGGGAAACTCACAAAATCTCTATATTACCAAAATTCTAGGAAGTTCTTCTATACTAATCCTCAAATTCTATCTTAGGGTAATGTGATCTAATCAGAGTTTATCTAAATATAGTATCCAAGGTTATTGCTAAACTTACTCTGATACCAACTGTAACACCCCAACCCTAGATTCCCAGAGTCGGTGCATTATATTAATACATTGGCATGATTACAAGGAATCAAGTCCCGAAAGACTGATCAGTTTAACAATCTTGGAAAATATATTACATACATGAACTTTATATTACAATTTCTAACATACAACACAAAAAAAATCCTTTGAGAATGCCATTGTTCCCTTATCTTAACCCTGCATCTCAAATATAAAACACTTATTGGGATCCTGGGAAAATTAAAACATAGAAAGGGGTGAGATCATATGCTCAGTAAGGATAACAATATAGAGGGAACTTTCATAAATAAGAATAAACATTTAAGGCAATGTATAAGACTAAAAAAAATCCCTTTAAACATAAAATTCCACATAATATGGAAAAGATACAATAAAATAATTCCATTTACTTATTCACATGGATATTCTACTAGTCGAATAATCACATGAAATATCAATAGCCACTTTCATAATGATGGAATGCATAATTCTAGACTTTCATAACCACATAGTCAAGGCCTTGTGCCAAGAATACAAATATGATTTTTTAAGGCCTTGTGACAAGACACTAGTTTGTCTCATGAGACCTACCGATGCATCTAGAATCTATAGCGGGCTCCACCCATCACTTACTAAGTCCAATTCATTCCTCATATGAAAAGGTTCAAACATAACGTAAACATTTGTATTAAAAATGGCATACAAAATGTAAATAATTTATCCATAAAACATGAATGGTATAAAAATAACACATCCACAGTCAAACATATCACAAAAACTTCAATAAAATATGAAATATTTGTATAATAATAAATCAACTTCAAACAAGTTTAAAATCTATTAAAGAGTTTGGACAAAGATGAAAATCATTTGTAAAACACATTGAGAGAAATATCGCTTTTTCATGAAAACATTTAAAAGTCACACAATTTATAAAGGAAGAAATTTAAAGAAATTTTTGAATCAAAGTTTCCCATATCAATTTGAAACTTTTTAAAGGAATTAACATTTTAAAACATTCATGTCCATTTAAATAAATCCTTAAAACCATTTTGAAAACATGTACATTAATGAGAATTGTTTAGAAGAATAAATATTTAAAACATTTAAAATGATGTTTTAGTAAAAGTACCTTAACAATAATCCCTTTGAAATCTGTTTTATGAAACATGGAAATGGATAATAAATATTTCCTCGTAGATACTTACGTAAAAACAACCTTGTATAATAAAGAGATTGTGAAATTAACCCTCACCTTGCACTTTCCTTTAGTCGAGGGTACGTCTAACCTCCTGTATGAAGACCATACTATGTTATTAAATTATAACAGAACCATATTAATATTTATGATATCATAAAAGATTCATTTATGACTTTATACTACCCATTTAATAATAATTTCCATGTTAAATTAACATTTCGGGTAATAATTGCTTTCTTTATCGTACGTGTTTTAACTTGTTATGCTTGATTGTATCACTTAGATGAAGATTTAAATACTTCCAGAATATAAAAAATTATTTATATATTATATATATATTTATAATATAAATATGTATAATAGAAATATATATGAAATGTAAAACACCATTTATGGAGACGGTAGTCCGTACGTACTCATAAACGCTGTTTCTGTTTTCATATCGGATTGAACAGAACTAAGTGAATACGATATATGTAAGTACACACACACACATACATAAATATATATATATATACAGTAGCATTATTATGTCATATATTACATACTTAATAATTATATATATTTTATAATCATCATTGAATGGTGAACGTGGAAATGAATCTCATCACGTCGCGGAGATGATAATCCGTACGTACGCACAAGCGACAATATCATTATATTGATGGTGAAATCGTATGTAATTGGATGGTATATCATATATAAAGAATCATTAACTTTTTATATTTATTATTTACATTAGTTATACTCATTATTATACCCATCCAAATAATGCAGTGTTTGAATAACAAACTACACCACGACGTGGAGACGGTAATCCGTACGTATGCACGTATGGTGACTTTTTCATTTATAGGATGGATAGAATAATGAATATGGTTATACCATTTCTATAATAACATCAAATTATATAGATGATACTTAAGTTATTATTTTATAATGGAAACAACAAAGATAGTGGAAGTGAAAGAAGAAAACAACTTGAAAGATGTGATGAAATATTTACCTATTTTTTGGGTTCTTCCTTTTGATTTGATCAAAAGGGATTCTTAGGTTGGATTTATGACCAAAGGAAGGCCTATAGGATTAAGGGAGGAATTTTGGGAGGATATTTGGTTAGGTGTTGGCCGATCCAAATGGCTTTGTAGATGTGAAATTAAGAGAAGGGGAAGTGCCCTTTTATAAGAGAGGTGAGGGTCACTTTAGGAAAAGCTTGAAATATTATTTTATAATAAAATTGTTTTCGGTTTCTAATGGCTCAAAAATAATTTTTTTAGAGGATAAGGTGGTTATGGGTCGAAAACCACTCAAACAATAGGTTTTAGACAGGTTTTGGTCACCATATTAACCTTAACTTTTAGATTTAACTCTTAGTTAAATAGTTTGACATTTACCATGTCTCTTTGTATTTTTTTATTAGATGGTTAATAAAATTAATATAAAATTCCAATAGAACCCCAATTGGTTCATTAATGTCATATATATTATTATATAAGTCTTTTGTCTTAACCCTATATTTTTATGACTATTATATCAATTAATAATTTAATATTTATTTTAAAAACTATTTTATGTCAATTTTGACACTATTTGGTATTTGTTTTTTGTTAAAATTATAACAACATTATTACTTAGAAAAAAATTTATTTAATAAACCCTAACATGTCATATTAACCTATAAAATCAGTTTAATTCATCATAAGACTCAAATTACATTTATTTGGGTATTTATAATATTAATTATTTTAATCTTTTATTAATAAGGTAATTACTACATCATCATTGTGTCATAAATAAATTTAATTATTTAATGTATAAAAATTATAAATAAAATACCATTATGTAGGAAATATTTTTAGATTTATAATGAATATTTATAATCGAATTTATTTTATGTATAACCCTATATTAAAAATATTTTAGTTATGAAAATTTGAATTTAACACTTTTAACTATTCTTTGAATTAAATAATAATAAATTTCCTAATCTAATATAAGTGGAACTAAAGGATAATATTTTATTCCTAAGGTTGTTTTTAGTCAAATTACACTTATCCAATATAATTAGGACATGTGTTAGGGTAATTATAATATCATTTTTACCCTCAATTACCCTATTTACTTTTAATAATGGTAAATAAAAGTCAAAAGTTACTATTCACCAAAAATTATTTTCATCTTATTGAACCAAATTTTACTTAATGAGGTTAACCATGTCTCTTTTATTTTTTAAATTTAATTCACATAAGCGGTAAAATTATGTTTTATGCAAATTTGCAAATGCTCATAGGAGGTGGGTAAAAGACGGAAAAAAGTTCAATAAAATTTTTACATATCTAAACTTATTATAAAATGACTCTAATCAATTAAATTAAACTTATATAGGTATTATGTATCTATTTTTACCTAAAATTAATTTAAATAAAATAAATAATTATTTAAATAAATATTCGGTTTTAAACAATAACTCATTGTTTTTCACTATTCATCAAAAATTGAAAGTTTTCAGAAAAATACCAAAAATTCACCCTAAGATAATTTTGATATTATGAATTCAAAAATGAAGTATATTTTATCAAATTAAAAACATAGAAGTTGCATTTATTAATTTAAAATTAATTCCCGTTGTCAAAACCAAAAGGCGTATTTTTAAGAAATAATAATTATCAAGAGATTGACACTTGTTTATGTCCAATTTCAAAGTGAAATTACTTACAATGACCAGTATTGTATTAAATGGAAAAAATATAATCTATTTATACTTCAAAACCATTAAAATGTATAATTTAACACTACAAATTATTTTTATTAAAAAAGTTGTTTTCAGTTAAAATATAGTATTTTTTACTATTCACCCAAATATGAAAGTTATCAGAAAAACACCAAAAATCTTTTGAAAATAAATTCTTATGTCCCTATTCTAAATAAGAAGTTTATTTTGTCAAATTGAATATATAAAAGTTTCAAATATTGGATTTAAAAAGGGTTCGCCATTAAAAGGTGGTAAAATTGCATTTTTTTTAAATATACTTCTTTTATCTAAAAAAATGAATTTGTTTTTTTATTATGTCTAAGAAACTCGTAATATGGATTCTAAAATTATAAGGATTATATAAAGTTTAAAATTTAGTTAATACTATTCATAACCTCTTTTGAACGGCTAGTTTGGTAATTCGTGGTGTGCTTGAACTTGGTGTTGCGTGTAGTGCAAGTTATTGAATTACTTTGAAGAAATAATGTACTATGAAATCTTGGGGTGTTACATGATATATATATATATATATATATATTTCTTTTGGTATGAAATATAATCAAACTTCACATTTTTTTATAATGAAATAGTGATATTTCAACCATTTCCTTGGAAAAATTATATGATATGGCTATATCATAGGTGTTATGATTGACAAAGTGAGAAGATATTTAATAGATAAGTAATGTAGATTCTATGAAGGTGTAACTTCCAAAAATATATACAAAATTAGATTCAAGGTGACACATTGGAACCTACACTCTAGAACCAACACTAGTAGTGTCAGATTTTAGTTGATGCAAAGTGCTAAATAAAAGATTGATTTTGGACACTAGAATTGGTGTAGAAGAAGAATGATCTATTCTGGAATCTTACAATGATACATGAAAAGTAGGAGGATGAAACTAAATCATATTACTATTCAATAAATCGATTGGTTGAGGCGGTGGCCATTATCAAGTGGAGGGACTCCCACAAAGATCAGATGGTGGTGGGACCATATTTTCTAGAAGTCATATACAGAGCTCATATATAAATAGATAGAGTGGGGCCACATGGATTGTTCTTTAAATAGTCATTTATAATATTTTTGTTAGCTTGTACTTTGTAATGTTCTATTATAATCTATTTTTTTGTCATTTATTGAAGCTATTGTTTCCTATGGAGTAGGAATTATTTTGAACCATGCAAATTTCTATGTTCCTTCATCATGTGATTTTCTTATGTATACTTATCTTCCATTTGGGTTGTATAATGTGAGTGCTTATTGAGTTTTGGAAGGTACATTGTCGGGGTTCTTAGGATTATTATTTTTGGATACAATTATCCATTCCATCATGCATTCATACGTTTTGGATTTCTTTATTCCACATTTGAGGATTTTGGAGGTTGTGGTTGAAGGTTTCAGGGTACAAAAAAAGCGGTAGAGCCCATTCACAACAATGTTTTTCATCAGTTTCATCGGATAAAACCCTCAAAACTTGATGAAGAAACCCAAGATTATTCATAGAGAGTAACTTTTTAAATTTAATTTATAATTAATATAAAATAATAATTACCTCAATTTGATAATTCTTTCTTTGATGTTGACAAATTTGATAGCCTCTATCACAGTCAAATCATATTTGTGGTGTAAGAATTCAAAGACGAATTTTCTAGTGATATCTACACCTGATATATGAATCTAAAAATGTCACTATTGATATTATGGGTGCTAGCATGAAGGAACCAAACCCCATGTGTTGTTCACCATTGATCGTAATAAGAATTTTGTTAGTATTTAAAAAATTCCTTCTCTTGTTATCTTGGTCTTGAGAGGGAGGATGAGGATTTTAGCTCATTATTGAGTGAATTCTTGAGAGGTTATCTCAGTCTCGAGAGAATTATCTAGAGAGGAAATATTGTTTCCAATAATTCACACAACCCTAGAAAATGATATAAGATAGAATATATAAGTAGGGTTAAATATTAGATAATTGAACTAAGGCCCTTCCTCAAATATTTTCTCTAATATATTCTCTATGTATAATAATAATATTATTATTATATTCCATGACATGAATTAACTCATGATTTTTTAAATATCTTTTTTAAATAAATACATAATTTTTTATTTAAATGATATTAAATAATATAAGAAATTTTTATTAGGTCTTTAATTCATCCCATCAATCCTCCTCAGAATATATCAAAAATTTAATAATACAATTTTATTTAAATAAATAAATTTAACTATATTATTCATTAAATAAATAAATAAATATTATAATCAATAATATAGAGAATAAATATTTTTATTATATTCACATAACTAAATAAATATTTTTATTAACTATTTATTTATTACCTTGTGAATAATAAACAAGCAATAATTTTATATTACATTCTTTGACTCAGAAATTAATATTTTTTTAGAGCTAATGGATCATATGATTACACCGAAGGGGATAGTTAATCAATGTAGAATTTTATTTTTACCATTTATTCCTATGTTGTAAATAAATTGTAACAACTAAGCCATGCTGATAACACATGTACTCCTCCTTTTTAATACGAACATCAGGTTCTGACCCACCATATAACACCCCTAGTTTCAGGTATGACATTATTTTATAATTTTTATTCTACGATCAAATTCATTGTAATAACTTTCTGGAATAGTTCTGATAAGTAAATAGAAACTAGTATGGAATCAGGCTATAGGGGAAATTCACATCATAAATAGGAAATTCACAATATGAATTTTTATTGGGTAGATATCATGAAATGTTTCATAAAATGAATCGATTATAGTAGGTGGATGCCTAAGGTTGTTCAGGACATGCAACATGTTTAAAACATAAAACCATTTTTCTAGAAATTAAAACTAAAGCGATGGGTATTTCAACACAAGTGACCCATCGATTAGTCACAATGTGAATTGGGTATTCATACTGTGAATGTGGTTGGACCTAGCTTGTTTTAGCCCATTATGTGAGTGTAAATCCTCATCCAGTTGCCTAATTCCCCCTCTAGACTTCTATATCTACCCTAGACTACTTACAGTGATCCTCATCATCCAAACTCTAATTTTAGTAGATCTTCAAGTGACCTATTGTGGAAATAAAAGGTTAGGATATCTTTATTAATTATCATCTTTGATCTCTTAAATATTTTTGGAATAGAAATATAGATCTGTGATGTCACATGGATCTATATGAATTGGATGATTTTTGATGAGATCTTCTTGGGTTTTAATAGAGGAATAGATAGAAGAGGTGGGATCAAAGGAATCATATTATATCTATTATTACAAAAAAACTTAATGTAGGTGGATTATCTTCCACTATACTATTCCAAAACTTGTTAGATTGTGTTTTCCTAAAGTGTTGTTATTATTTTCTTGGAATCCCCTTTAGAAAATTTATATGTAAAATCCCTATTTTTATGTGATTTCAAAAGGGTAGGTTTAAAAGATAGAAAAAAATTGATTTTAAAAGAATATTAAGAGAAAATTTGTTTTCAAGAAATGGTTTAATGGGTAGTCTAGAATAATTATATTGGCATGTTTTCATGTGAAAACGGGACAAAATATGGGTGTGAAATTACCCCCATCAAAATGGGATGGAACAAGGTAATGAAAGTACCCTCATCAATGTGTTTCACCATGAGATGACTTGGGGAAGGGATAAATCACCACTCATGATTATAGGAAGGTCCATGGTTTCACAAATTGTGTGTGTGCATGAGTATGTAATTGGAATGAATTTGAAAAATAATAAGAAATATTTTCAAAATCTTTATTTAACATTTCCCATGGAACATGTTATAACTTTTATCAACTGTTTATCTACTTCTCAATTTTTTTATATAAAATGTGATAAATTGTTCTTATCCTAGTGGCTTGTATTGGTAAGTATCTATAGATTACCTACTAAGTGATATAATCAACCCATTCTTGTGAACTTTGGTGCGTTAGCATATTTCATCTACTGAGATATAATTAAGGGGAAAGTTTCTTACTTCACTACTAGTATTCCTTGATGTTGTTGATTTGGTTGTTAGAGCTGGATCTAAGGAGTTTCTACATATTGTATTGGTGTGGTTCCACTTTGGTGTTAGGGTCTTTCTTCTTTAGAGTCTTAGCCTTGTACTCTTATATATTTATCTACTATTACTGTGATATGGTTATTATATTAGTATTTTGTTGAATTATGTGATTTATATCTCATGCATCATATTGTGGTATTGGTTTTAATGTCTTTCTTTACAGGTTATTTGGGTTCTTATGGAAAATCATCCCCCAATGTTATCTTAGTACCTTGGCATTTATTTCTTACATTTGGTGTCTTGGAGAGGCCACCTAAAGTTAGTATGACTCTATCTATTCTCAAGACAATGAGTTGGGGAGGGATTTTACACATCAGGAAAAATCAGTTTCCACACAAACAAATGTTTTCCCCCTAGGGCCCACCCACATCCCCAAATAGATCACCATACTAATGACCACCCCATATGCCACATATGTTCTTTTATTGTAAATTTTCCTCACCTACACACACCTTTAGAAACTTCCTAGAAGGTCACCCATCCTAACATTACTCTAGGACAAGCTCTCTTAACTTTGGAGTTCTAATTAGGTGGGCTCCAAAAAATAATGGTTCACCTTTTTAACATGATTATTAACATTTATTCTTTTTAACACTTTAACTTTATGGGGTGTTACATTATCCCCAAATTTAGAGCACAACGTCCCCATTGTGGACCCTATATTTCAACACAGGCAGTGCCACAACACTTTTGTATGGGTACCATTTTGATACCACAGTAACAATTGGGACCTACTGAAAACATTTTCGCCTCACCTTTTTAATATGGAAATTGAGTTTTGGCCCACCAGGAACCATTAGTTTCCTCACAGACACACATTGTTCCCCTTAGGGCCCACCCACGTGCCCGAATGGATCATCAGATGAATGACTATCCCCAAATTCCAACAGATTTTCTTTTAGTTCAATTTGTTCCCACTCACACACACCTCGAGAAAATTTTCAAAAGGTGACCCATCCTGACACTACTCTAGGCCAAGATCGCTTAATTGTAGAGTTTCGATCAGGCATGTTCTCGAAAATAATGGTGTACCTTGTTGATATGGGTAGTAACATTTAATCTTGTTAACCCTTTAACATTCTAGGGTGTTACATAAATCCTTATGACCAGTTAATATCTAATTCTCTCCCTTGTATACTTCACTCACAACCTTACAAAAAAATACAAAAATTAAAGAGAATAAGGAACAAAATAATTTTTATAGTTTAACCACAATTTGTAAGCCTATTACTTTCTAAAATAGTTATTATCATGGTTATATATATTTCACTATAATAAAATTAAGAACTTACAATGGGTAGGGATGAATCAAACTTCACCAATAGTTTTACAATATCTCATTTCTACCAGTACATAGCATCCCACTAGTCATACTCAAAATCCATAAATATACAATGAGTTAGAATAAATGAGAAAGATCACTTGAAGCTCTAGGTTTCTTTAATAGCTGATAAAGTGTATTGAACCAACCCACCAGGGTACACTTGGTCAGTGGAAGTCTAGGCTGCCACAACCCTAAGACCGCCTCCAATAATCCAGGGTTTGGTGACAAGTGCTGAGAAGAAATAACTATAGTGGGAGGCCTTTTAATAATGTACCTATATGGATGAACCTAACCATCTCCATGAAGTAGTGCATAAAAATATAATGTAAATACTTTAACATCTATAGATAACCCAAAATGTAATAAACTATAGGGAATACATTAGGGAATGAAAGAATACAACCCAAGTGTTAGGGGAAAAATAAAAAGCCAACAAAAAAATGAAGTCCAGTCTTGAGAACAACTAGAAGAAATGAAATTTGATGGATCTTGAATCATGATCTCAAAGACCGACCACCATATGTAGCCTATGTACTCAAGTATTCCTATGCTCCACTGAAATCACTATAAATATATCCTCCATATACATAAGACATGACATGTGAGGGAAAATCCCATGCAGAGGTGTGTATATAAATACCCAATTGGAAGCCCTAAAAACTGAAGGGGGAGTAATAAAAGATAATATAGAAGTAGTTAGATCAACCCAAAATAAGGGGGAAATGAAACCCAAAAGCACACATATGCTCAAAAGAAAACGAAATAAGAGATAAAGAGGATCTCTATCTCACAACCTAGCCCAAGTAGACGATTCTTCCAATAGTAGAAAAGGGGTCCATATCTAATGCCTAACATCTCATGTATCCATCATGTTAACTAAGTGGAGGACCCACACCTTGCCACTGTACTGCATAGTCAAAGGTGCACAATATCCAATATAGGAATCATGCCTTAAAGCACCAAGGGGGTCCACTCAATAGGTAGATGACCCACACCCTAGTTCATTAGGGGGTTCAAATCAATAGGTAGATGAACCATTCCCTAGTGCATTAGAGGGGTTCCACCTAGTATATAGAGGACCCATGTCCTAGTCTATCAGGGGTTACACTTAGTAGATAGGTGACCCACACCCTAATGTATTAGGGGGTTACACTCAATAGGTATAGGACCCACTCCCTAGTGAATCAAGGGGGGTACTTATTAGGTAGAGGATCTACACCCTTATGTATCAGGGGGGTTCCACTAAATAGGTAGAGGACCCATGACCTAGTCCATTAGGGGGGTTTAACTCAATAGGTAGAGGACCTATGAACTAGTCCATTAGGGAGGTTCCACTAAATAAGTATAGGACCCATACCCTAGTATGTTGGGGGAGGGGGGGGGGGGTTCTATTCAACCAGTGAAAGGAGTACGGGGGACCCACACACTGATACGACATGGGCACTATCGACCACAACATCTCTCATTGATGATCTTTCTTGATTACTACCATCATCAAGCATCGAATGAAGAAGTTTTATTCTTATAACATTCCACTTCGTATCTCAAAATACACTATGATAGGTACCATCAAGTTCTACATTAAAAAAATACTCAGGATAGGATACTCATGGCCCAAAATCCAAGTACCGACAAAGGAGATACACAAGGTGGAAGTTTCTCACAGGGGTAAAAAATGTGTATGGGGACCACATGAAATGTGGTCCTACTCCATTTCCTAGATGTTTTCTCCTTTGGACATAAATTATAGGCCATTTCACCATACATGGAATGTAAGGGGCCCACATGGTGTTTCTCATCCACCCAGGGCCTGCCTGTGTGCTCCTGTCAATGCCCATGTTTTTTGGGCCATACCATATACCTATCAATATACCTAAACTTGCTTAGGTACCTGACCATGACCATGTACTCCAAGAGTACACAATGTGTCTTATTACACGGGGTCCTAGCAGTGTGCAACTAGCACACAACTTAGACTCTTGGGGAGGGTCACACAATATGTGGGCCCACTACACAGTGTGTGATCCTTATCTTCTACAAAACCCTATCCTCCGAAGCTGGGTGGGGATACATGACATGTGTTCTTCAACTTCACGTTGTGTAGTAGAAGTTTTTTATAGAAATTATGGTTCTTCACATAGATCTCTAGATCCACACACACTACTATGAACCCCACCATTTGACCACCTAAAACCGAGAGGATTTTCTTTATGAAAACGATTCCGAACATCTGGTGGTCAGAAATCAGAAACTGGTTATTCACATGAATACCACATGTCATATACCTCTTGATCCCATCATTACTCCAAATACCAGATTCACAGAGCATCACCCACAACCTATGATACATCCTGATCCGTCCTCTATTTTCCAATTCTTTAATCTCATGCTCATATTCCATTTATCCAAGGGTTTTGTTATTCTCAAACCTGCCCGAAAAAGTTGAAACATGACCCTATAGGACAAAAGTGAAGAACACAAAGAAGGGGGGGGGGGCATATAAACAAAGTAAATCTATCATTGGATGATCATTGTTGGAAAATTATTATAAATCATTGATTAACATGGGTGATAAAATGTGTAATAAGGGAAGAATTATACTAGATTAATATAATCAATAAATTATGGGGATCATGCAAAGAATAATTACCATAGATCAAAAGTAGATAAAAAATATGTTTACTATTTTAATCAAAAGGCACATAAACCATAATTTATTATCCTTACTTTGATTATGGATTGATCATTGGTGAAGAACGCATTTTCTAAGGATTGAGATGATCCGCTACATTTGCTACCTGTTGATCCACATCGATCTAATCTTTTTTCATCAACTGATCCCAAAATTCCAATGAAGAATGCTCTAAAATTCCTCTCAAATCCTCCCTTGGTTATGCTGCTATCCCTGTAGATTTTTCATAAGAGGGTATTTATATAGGATTTAGATTTGGTCATTTAAAATAAAATAAATAAATTTAATTATTTATTTTAATTAAATACACCACCAATGATAGCCTTAACCAAATATCCGACATTGACCAACTTTAGTTTGCTCCTAGGGAAAACCCCATGTTCTAGAATCAACCATGGTCTCAGATTTCCAATACTTGGATTCACTTAGAAGATATAACATTATTTCTGAAAAACTATATACACATGATATTAATATATTTAATATTTTTATAACATTAATTTCAAGCTTAGAGGGTCTGAGAATCCCACACCATCTTATTACATAGATCCATAAATATTCTTTAATATATTTAAGATTATTATAAGTAAAAAAAGTCACTATATTATTCACCACTTCAAGTCATTTTGTCCTTTAAAATCACAATCTAAATAAAAATGTGGGGATATTTTTAGTGTCCCATACCCCAGTAACTTAGATCTAGTGTTTAATTTATTACATTGACATAAGATACAGTGAATAACATCATGAAGAACAAAATATTTTAGTAGTATTGGTAAACCATATACATACTTGGGTCTTACATTACATTTGAATATAAAAATTACAACATATTTTTATTTCAAAATACCATCATTCCCTCTAGAATATCCTTGCATATCAATTATAGTACACTTAATGGATTCCTATGAAAGGGAAAAAAATAAGTGTGAGATAAAATTATTAGTAAGGGATAAGTACAATTAAAACTATCATGAATCAATAATAATAATTAATATATAAATGTAAATAACTAAAAACACATTACATTTAAATAAATTGATTATAGTAATCAATATGAAAAGATAAATAACTGAAAAAAATTCCATTTAATCAATAAGATGAAAATAAAATGCATCCAGAGATAATATCATTATGAAAACATCATGGATAATATGACGAGTCATAATAAATATAGAAAGGTAAATAATTGAAAACAAATTCCATATAATCAATAAATTGATAATTAAATGCATCCAGAGATAATATCATTGTGAAAATATCATGGATAATATTTACTAAATTCTTAATGAAGGAAATTAATAATTATTGGAAATCATGTTCTTAGGTACCTGATACCTTTACCATCAAAACCTTTCATAAGGTAGTTTAAAACTATATGTTAATACCCAATTAATTATAACTTACTGATTCACCTCATGAGACCACCGATGCATTGGGGGTCTATATAATTTTGGGTCCCACCCATCACTGTAGGTCCAATTAATTCATCATGTATCAAATAATTTATTTAATACATGAATTAATATTCCATTTCAATACATATCCATATTGAGTAAAGAATACAAATTTATCAATATTTCCCCATATAAACAAATAAATTTCATTATAGAAAACTATATATATAATTGATATAAAGTTTAATAAATAAACATATCCATGATAACTAATATATATATTTAGGGTAAATTTAATTTTTAATGATCATAGGAGAGTGAATAATTTAAGGGGAAGTAAATGACTACAAAAATGAAACAAGGAAATGTATTTCAATACTAACCTTGGTCAAAATAATCATAAACCATCCAGAGGAATAAAATTGATGATATTAATAGAGAATATCCCCACTGAAGTATATATAAAATGAAGGGGTGTTTTCATTGATGAATAAAAATACAATAAAAATATATTTTAAAAACTTATTGAGGAAAATAACCTTTTCATTTTGAAAATCAATTTTTAAAAAATAAAACATTTTGGAAATCCTTTTATTTGAAAAATAATTTTAAAAACTAAGAAGTTCTAGAATATTAAGGAAAAAAATTTCTTTAAAATTATTCTTACAAAATTTTAAAGGAATTATCAAATAAATGATGTCCATTATTAATTTTAATTCCATACATGTCCTAAAATTTAAAAAGAACATTAATTTTTCATTATAAAAATATTAGAAAAGTTCCTTGTTCGAAAAAATACAAGAAGATTCATTTAATTTTTTTTAAAAGTAAAAATGGGTAAAATTCTATTTAATAAATCATTTATAATAGGTTAAAAATATTTTTTAATTTTTTTAGAAAACATTGTTTTGGAAGAAAACATGTTTCTAACTAAAGAGAGAAATGAAGTCATATTTTCTTAAAAAAATTTATCAATTATTTTAAGTATTAAAGAGTGAAAAAATAGAACTATTACTTGAAAAATTAATTAATAACTATAGGAGAATAAAATTAAATGGTTTATTAAATAATTATTAAATAATTTTTTAATGTAAATTCAAGTATAATCAATCTCCATAAAAATGAGATTGTGAAATAAACCCTTGTAAAAAACCGTGATGTTGAAGTGAGAATTTACCAATGAATCAATTTTGTGTATCAAATGTAAATACACATATAAAAATTAGGGATACAAAAAAATATATTAATTATTAATTACACACATAATCATATAATATCAAAAATAATGAAGGAGTAATATAACCCAATGAAAATAAATTGAGTTATGAAATTCATTACCACTTGGTAATTCCCAATCTAAATTACCTTGGATGAAATAATTCAAATTGAACATAAAATACCATGAATTTTTAAGGATTAATGATATTAAATATATAAGTGGTAGTATATACACCATATAAAATAAATTAGGTGCATAACATTACAATATTACATAATAAAGATAAATTGAAATGAAGTCCCTTACCTCGCACTTACTTTTGGTTGAACATGATTTAACCACATATATAGTGAATTTAAACATGATATGAACTTATAAAAAAACTATATTAATATTTAAAATATTATATATGGTCCTTTTATAACATATTATAACCCTTCATTTATTAATCATTCATTATTTTCATTATTTTGGGTGTTAATTGCCCTGTTTTCTCATGAGTGTTTAGTCAGGAAAGATCTGATTCTGGTAAGTATTATATTATCCCATAATATAAAGAATAAAAATCATGACATAATTATCATATTAATACATAAATTATACTTTTAATTCCAATCATGTAATATGGTTTTGAGAAATGAAGTACATTATGATCATGGAGATGGTTGGCCGTACATACACATGAGTAACGTTTCGATTTTTCAATGATCAATATAGAAAGGAGGAAAGAAATATTTTATATTTACATAATGTTAATAATATAATAAATAAAATATTATTTCTTTAAATAAACTTATATATATCATTCATGTGGCGAGGTTAAGAAAATAGAGTCACATCGTTTCATGAAGACAATAGTCCACGCGTACACGAATAACATTATCATCTTTCAGTGAGAGAAAAAGTAAGAAATAAAATGATATATATTATCTTTTATGAATGATAAATATGTTATTAATATCATAATTATGTAATTTATATTACATATATTAATCAAAATTTTCCTTATTACCTTCTATATAAAGCGTTAGTGAAAAATGAATCACATCGCTACGTGAGACGATAGACCTCCGTACACATGATTGACATTATCGTATCCCCTATGAAATGAAAAGTAATATATATATATATATAATATAATGAATCCATAGGTATAATTATGTTATAAATATCATATATATAATTTATATCCATCATCCTAGCTAACCATGAGAGGTGGTAATGAAAAAATGAATGACAATGATTTGCAAGGCGGTAGTCCACCATACACACAAATGATGATTTCATAAACCATTTGATGGAAGTGGGGATGGCTATAGGTAATTAAATTATCATAAAAAATCAAATTATATTAAATATTAGTTTATTATATCATCATGTCTTAATAATAATTGAAAGATACGGAGGATGAAATAAAATAAAAATTCTTGTTGAAGAACATTTCCTCTTCCTCGGTAACCTCTTTAGGTTTGACAAAAATCTTATCTAGGTTATATTTATTCAGAAATTAAGTA
Organism: Viscum album; assembly: GCA_963277665.1. Taxonomy (NCBI): domain Eukaryota; kingdom Viridiplantae; phylum Streptophyta; class Magnoliopsida; order Santalales; family Viscaceae; genus Viscum; species Viscum album. The sequence continues at coordinate 284,936,342 of OY728165.1, forward strand.
TTATAGGATACGAGGATAGAAATTTGGAAGATATTTGGGCAGGAATTAGACAAAAATTAAGGTTTTAAGGTCTGAATAGGATAGGAGAGGGGATGACCTTTTATAAGTGAGGTGAGTGACACACTTGTAATTTTTGAAAATAAAAAGGTATACCCACTTTTTTATCATTATAAAAGGGTCCAAAATGAATTATTATATATAATTAAGAATTATAGGGTATAAATATTTCCATAAAATATATTTAAGAAAAGTTTTTAGGTTATCTTAACCCTTATCTTTTTAGTTAACCCCTAGTAAATCCATTTTTACCTTAACAATGGTGAATAAATTTTTACTATTTTCACGATTCATTTTGGTCAAAAATTAAGTTGAAATTATTATATAATATAAATTATGATGATTAAAAATATGGAATCAATTTTTTTAAATTAAATTTACCGAATTATAAATATTTAGTTTAAAATTAATCCCATAGACGTGACGAGAAAACAAGTTTTAAAGAGAAAATGTTCGAAAGTTTACAATGTTTTTATATAAAAATTCAATATGAAAGTGATTTAAATGATTTAACTTTGATTAATTTATATATAATTGAACTAATTTTACTTTAAAACCAATTCAAAATATAATTTAACTTTATAAATAATTTAAACAAAAAATCAGTTTTAAATTAAAATTTAGTATTTTTCACTATTCATCAAAAAATGTTTTTTTAGAAAATACCAAAAATTAACCCTAATATAAATTTGATATTTTTATTTCAAAAACTAATTTAATTTTTTTAAATAAATTTTCTAAAATTTGTACAAATTAATTTTAAAATATGTGTTCAAAGCGTGCCTATTCTTTCTTTTTGAAGAAATAATGTTTTAAAGAAAAAAATATATTTTTTGTTTTAAATAATCCTTATTTTATTTATAATAAATAGGGAACCATAATTTTCATAATTTAGTTAGTAATTTTTATACCTACCAATTTAATAACTAATTTATAATGGTATACTATATTACAGTTCATTTAGACTTGGGGTTGCATGTTCCGCAAGCTATCGAAGAGATTAAATTTAAAGAAATATATTACATGTGTTTTTTAAGATTAGTGTCATGTGTTGCATACTACATAAAATATAATGTTTTTATTTTATAATTTTGGGGATTTATATTCTACCATACTTATATAAAGTGCTTCCTCTCAATTTAAACTTGATCTTGGCATTCAAGGGGTTGAAATTTAGAAATAAAATTGTTAAAGAACCCAGATCATAAAAAGGTTAATAAAACATACTCTTAATGAGTGATAAAGGGAAGTAAATAGGTAATATATAATAACACATAACTTTGTTTATAATTAATATAACATTAGTGGAATGTGAAATATGAACATGGAGGAGAAACATAAATAATTATATAGAGTGGTAGAGGTCGTTGATCACAAGAAAGTAAAGGATCAATGGAAAGTTAAGAACCTCAAAACCATAAATATGTGATGATTTAAAAGACCATCAGTTCAACATAAATGAAGGTATTAGGATAATTTTTTTATTTAATATCCACTTCCTTACGTTGAGGGATTCTTTTACTATCTAAGAAGATAAGAAAATTATTGGACCCCAGAGTACCCTGAGAGGGGAGGGGTGAATCAGGGTGTCAACTTTTTCTTTTAAAGAAATGAATCATGTTACCACATTGGTAGGAAATTGTTAAAACTATCTATTAGAATAGTGAAATAATAAAACTTTAACATTAAAAAAGACAAAAAAATAGTTTTAATTGCTTCACCACTACAGGCTAGTCTAAAGATCATACGCTGACTGTGTGTTTGTCATACCTAAATCCACTAATATTCACTAGTTGTGGGAAATAAAGTTCATCCATATTCTCTATGTTCTAGGAACACTGCCTTTACAATATTTTAGGGATAACACACTACATCCCTCAGAATACTTTCGTCGACTCCCCCTATCTCACTATATCAAGTGAAGTCTAACTAAGTTTATCAACTTGAAGGTCTCTTCAGTAGATTGAAATTAAAGTCTTTGTCCCTGAATCACATGAGGCTCCACTTTCACTGTAGACTTGAGTTCATACACTTTAAAAACACTATTCACTAAAAACTAGATGATAAAAACTGCCTTTTGCAAAACTCCTTTGTGAAGATCACTACCTTCACGAACCAACCTACTATCACAGAGCTAACTAAGTCAACATGGAATTCCCAGTCATCACAAAGCACCCATTACTCAAAAGTGTTGGCATCAGTCAATAATTAACTAGTATTTTCATGATTCTCAAGATCACATAGAATTCTAGATTCGTGGATCTCCCTACTTTCATGAAATCAGAGCGATTCAATTTTACTCCATAATTTTTCATATTAAATGAAGTGGGGGTAGCCTCATATATATAGGCTCTACCCTTTGAGATGCTCTACCACCTCTAGTTCATTTTTCAGATCTTTCAAAAATATATTTCTAGTGATCCTCCATTAGTGAAGCTCCTCTGAGATTTTATGTGGTCGTATAGATTATCATCAACACATCACGCAGTCGCGGTGCTATATTTCTTGTAGTTGCAGAGAACTCCATCAACCCATAATGAACTCATGAAACTCACATTTGAGAAACCTAGTCTTCACAAAACCCATGACTTTACCATATTTATGAATTGTTGATTCCAGAAAACAACCTTTTTTTATGATAGCGTCTTCCTCTAGATTTTGATCCCAAAAATTTGATAAACACTGGAAAATGATTCCACCTTCAACACTGTTGTTAACCTATACTATAATATCAATTGTATTGTAAACTCCTTGATCAAACTAGCGTAGATTGAAAACATACAAAAACCAGACTCTATTTATAACAAAGAACAACATTGGTTCCAAAAATCTCCTCCCTTTGGGTTTGTTATCAATCTATAGGTAAATTCAATAAACCACCAGCTGGTATCAAAACCTAATATGTAAGAAACAAATCATCCAATACTCTAAGTCTACGTGAGAAATTCTCAGTGCAGAAAACAATAGGGGAAGCATGAATTGGGTTCTTGTGTTTTGTAATTCTTAAATATGTCAAAGCTAATATATGTTTTTTTCCTCATAACACCAAATTCTCATCATGTCACAGAAGCATTTAATGGTTTTTCAAACCCCTATAACCATGGTTTTTCAGAACCCTACAAGAATCAAAACTTTATCACATTGAATTTCACATTGAATTTATCTATAAAATATTCTCATTTTTAAATAAACCCAAACTTTATGATTTTTCCTTATAGAGATAAAAAACTCCCCCTAGATCGTATGTACCCCATAAACATGCATCACTTCCATAATAAAGATTAATATAGTTAACACAACTGGGGAGAGGGGAGGAACCCTAACATCCTCATGCACTGGGAGGTTTTTAAACGTCAAGGTTCAACCGATGTTTCTCGAACACATGTGTTGCCAATGGCTTTGTTATAAAGTCAGCCACTTGGTTATAAGTTCCAACTTAATCCATTTTAATCATGCCTTGTTCAACTTTTTCCTTGATCAAATGATATCTGATTTCAATATGTTTCATACGAGAATGGTAAATAGGATTCTTCGTAAGATCAATCATTCTATTGTTATCATAGTGAATCACCATTGGTTGTTTAAGCTCATCACCAATATTAGTCAGTTTTTTCTATATACACAATATCTGAGTTCAAGACTTTGTATGAGAGATATACTATACTTTAGCAGTACTAAGAGAGGTTCTTTCCTACTTATTACTCAACCAGACCACATAATTCTTGCTAATAAAGAATGCTCCATCACTTGTAGAATTTTTATACACCACATCTATAACACAATCAGTATAAAAAATGTCGATAGTTCATTAGATCTTCTCACATAAAAGGCTAATCCATAATTGTGAGTACCTTGAAGTTACCTTATAATTATTTTAATTTCCACCATATGTTCTTTAATCAGATTAATTTGAAAGATGGATGCAAATAATATTGAAAAGATGATATTTGGCCATGTTTTAGTTAGGTATAATAAGTCTCTAATGATTCTCTTACACATGGTGGGATCTATAGAAGTCCCATCCTCATGCTTTCTATGTTTTTCCCAACTGTAATCGAATTCAAAATAGATTTGGAGTCATGAATATTGAATTTATTCAAGAAATATTCTGTATACTTTTCCTGAGAAATGAAAGTGTAATCTCTATTGTGAATTACCTACAACCCCAAGAAGTATGAGAGTTCTCTAATCGTAGACATTCCAAATTTTGATTTCATGTGATTTAAAAATTCTTCTACTGGTACCTTCCTACTGATACCAAAAATGATATTATCCACATATGCCAACACCACAAATTGATTTTATTATGAATTATTCACATAAAGATTATGATATAAACCTCTTCTTTTGAATTGGATCTTCTTCAAATAAGCATCCAGTCAAGAATAACATGTATAAAGTGACTTCTTCAGACCTTAGAGAGAATTCCGTGAGGTTTTGATGAAGTTTATTTAATAATGGTTTCCTCTTTTAATTCTTCATATGAATCAAATTCTTTGTGTCAACCCAGAATATTTTAAAAATATTCCTCTATTTCAGCATCTGAATTTGTACCTTAACCACTGATCATGATACCTCATGATATGATAACATATATATTTTCATTGAAGTGTCATTCACTTCCATTCCAAAAATAAGACACTAAACTTGATAATAAAATTTTAAAGAAAATCAACTTGAAAATAATTTTCTAATGACATGTTAGTCAAGAAAGTTTCAAAATAATAAGGTTAGATAACAATTAGAATAATGATTCTGACAACTTCTTCATCATTATTCATTTGTCTCACCCAAAAGGTAAATACATATCAGCATCTTCATAATGGAGGATCTCATCTAGAATGATTTAAATAAATTTTAGTATGGAGAATACAACATAATGGTTCTTCATATTGTGACTGTCCACATTGGATAACTTTCAAAACTTCACCAAGGATAATATTCTTGAACACCTGTTCTCTAGGATACCTTAAATAAGATAAAGCCAAGACGGTACCTTATTTATCCTAGTTGTCCAGAATAGAATGTCTTTAGCTTCATAAAAAAATAACCCTCCATCATATTTGTATTTGAATACCAAATTGTGGAATCATTCAAAGATGATGATTTATTCAGCTTGGATATAAAAAAATAACATACCCCATCGCTTCTTAGGTAACCCCCCTGAGAACATGTTTCACCAATAAATTCCCTACATTATAATAAGAAATATAATAACAAAAAATTAAGGGAATAAAAAGGATCCTTATTTCTTCATCAATATAAATTCCAAGGTTGAAATGTTTTTCTCAAACAAGTCGCTCCATTCACTCTCGTATTCATTCTTACACATCTGAACATCTGTTCTGATTTACGTTGAGGCATCATGTCACACCCCGACCGGGTTTGACGCGCGACTTGCGTGCGAGTTATAAAACTATGTGACAACACACAGTTTGAATATGTATGTGGTCAGAACTGGGTGGCACAGTTCGAGCGCAGCTCGCTCAACCATGCACTTGACGACATGCATGCTGTGTTCTTGCCCAAAATCCAAAATAAATTAATAAATTCATTAAAGGATAAGTTAAATGAAATTAATTAAAATAAAAATTAAATAAAAGAGTTTTATAAAAAATTTTTATACATAAAATAATAATAATATTATAGTTTTAATAATAATAATAATATTGTTTTGGTTGTTATTATTATTTATTATTATTATTATTATTATTATTAACCTGTTAATAAAAAAAATGAAAAAATATATATGGGAAACCCTAAGGGGGGCGTCGTGCCCCCCTTCTCTCTGCGCTCTATAGCCACGCAGAGCCACCGACACAGCTCCCAGCAATCACCTGCTGTGGCCCCTCCAATGGCTCACTGACCGCCATGCTCGGCCGCCCTCCACCTCGACCCCTATGCGCACCCTTTGACAGCCCAAACCTGACCAGAAGCTCCCCCACACAATGACCACCCGCCTCCCAGCCTCCTCCTGGCACCTCCGCCCACCCCTGCTCCTCACTCCACCGTCCGACCATCCGACCACTGCCCGATCTTCCAGCCACCTCCTGTACGGACGCCTCATGCCATCCCTTCCCCCATGCCCTAGCCCTAAGGCCATACCTAGCACTGAACTCACTGCACCCTCACCCCTTTGCTATGGCGAACAGCAGCGGAAGACCTGAACCCCTTGCACGCCTTACATCCGGCAACCCGAACCCCTTGCACGCCTTGTTTCCAGTGAACTTAACCCCTTGTGCGCCTTGTTTCTGGTAGCCCGAACCCCCCCGCACCGCCCCTCCTGACATATACTCCTCCCTTACGATATATTTTTCTTAAAATTTTGGTTTTTTATTCAATTTAATCAAGATTTGACATTTTGATTAGTGTTTTGTGATTTTTTCACCGTGTTTAGAGTATGCGATCAATGTATCGGGACCCATTGATCCATGTTTTGGCACCCGCAGCCAAGGGCGAGGAGGATTGGCTTGTCTCGCTATGCCACCAATGTTTCAGGTAAGGTTATAAAACCTCTTTTTGGAGTCACACATTTATTTAAGGGTGTTAAAGTGTTTATGGTTTCTTAATAATTTATTTGGGTGTGCGTTGATCCTTGTTGCTGAGTTTTTATGGTCCTTGTACTTGTTATAGTGAGCTTTGTCCAACTTTGAAGGTGTTATCATGCATATATTAAGGTATGTATATATATATATATAATATATATTCCCTTTATGTATGTATTCCCTCATGGTGCGGGGAATACATTCATTGGATTATGGACATATGTATATATATATATAGGTATGTGCGTGCGAGTGCGGGCTAGTTATGAGTGGTTGCTACCTTTTTCATCAGGTTCCAAAGTGTTTGGCATGACTTGGTTCCCCTTTGAGGTAGGTGTTTCCATCATTTCTCTCATCCGGAGTTTTCCATATGCACTTGCATTATTTCATTTAATTTATAAATGTTATTCTCACCTTTATAAGCCTGATATTTTATTCATTGCAGTGTTTTTTATGATGTTTAAAAGTGTTAATAATAGCTCTGAAATAGTTCCTTGGTTATGTGTAGGTGTTTCCATGACCTTTCTCCCAATTTTAACCCATCTAATTCTTGTTTTTTCTTAATTAAATCTTAGATTTTTTTTCTCACCTATATTATGTTTATAGTTAACTTATTATATTGTTTTCCTGTCAGAATATTTGATTAAAAATGGATTTTTAGATTCTCATCTATTTATGCACATGTTTATGCCTTTCCAACTTGGTTGGAACTAAATGAATTTATCAGCAATTCATATTGTTGGATGTCTCGAGTGGTGTTTTCTTGTAGAAATATTTTGTGGAACTTGTATCTCCCACATTGGTTAGTTTTATGGAACTTAGTGTTTTTGTAGAAATGATTTCATGCGTCTCTTTGAATTGGTATTTTTCTAGAATCCTTTATTTTATAAGAGGTTCTTGTTTTCTAAATGTTTTGGGTCTCTTCTTGGAGTTCTTTAAATTGGTTTGAAAAAAAATCCATGATTATATTCCCATTTGTATTTTGGTGTATATATTTTGTTGAGTGTGTGGTGTAAGGCAATGCTTGGTTTGTTTTTACGAAATTGATCATAGTATCACTAAATACTTCTATGTCGATGCTTTGAAATGTGGAACTTAAGGGACCATTTGGATTTTTTAAATACGAAAGAGGTGTCTAGATCTATTTTAGAAGAGCTTGTGCAATGTTTATGTAAAACTAAAGGCCCAATTTACAACTCCAAATGTTTAATAAAATGGTTTTTATAATTGAATGATGTGACAGACCGGTTGGCACTTTGTATGTTTGAAATTTATGCATATATATATATATAAGTATATGGGGTGATCCTATCTAGGGTAACCCTTTATGGGTGAATTCATAGGAAGCGTCTGTGTTTGGGTATGGAAAGTGCAGTGAGATGAGTCAGGCGTGCGAGGGCCTTCCTACATAAATGGTAGTATTATAACCACCATGGTTTCCTAGGCATATTATAGTTGATCGAGTGATGGTTTCTTATCATCCCTGATTATACAGGTTGGTACCCACTGTTAGGTGTATAGGCCAGATGGGGAGTGCCGCTGGTTTCTATTGCTGTGAGGGCAGCCAGTTGGTTATAGATTTAGAAGTTTCACCATATGCCGGTAGGTGGTTCCAAACCGAGTACATCCAGGGGTATTCTAGGGATGTTTAGGATCCCCATGGTTACCTAATTATTTAAATTGCTTGTTTACCTTCATCTATACTTTTCAGTTTATTTTTAGTTTGTACTGTTTATTCATTTCTTTTAGAATAACCTTGATCTTTCTGTCTTGTTTTTGTTTATAAAACATAAAATGGTTTTAGAAGTGGTATATAGAATGTGTTGAGTTTTCTTTAAATGGGGAAAACATGTTTCTTATTTTAAAATATAAAAAAAACTAATTTCATACTTGTATTTCAAACTTGTGTTTATGGACTGCTTCGGAAAAGAGAACTACTGGATTCAATAGTTTATTCTTGGCATCCCTACTGAGAATCTCGGTGCTCACACCTATTATATCTTTCCAGTTGCAGGTTTAGTTTCTTGTTCAGGTTCCTAGTTCACCTGCTCAATATTGGATAAGTCTTGGTTTCATGGGACAAATCGTTTCCAATAGTAAGATTTTGATGCCTGACACTAGTTTCCAGCCCGTGGGGATCGGGAACGCCCCTCAGGCCATGCCGCGGGCTAGATCAGGTGACCGGTTCAGGGTCGACCTGGGTTGGTTCGTGAAAAAATCATATCAGAGCACACCCTTCTTATTTGGGGTGTCCGGTAGAAGGATATTAGGACTGTCAGGGCTCAGGAGGTAGGTTATGGATCGATGCCTTATCACGACTGCTCATGACGATACTTGAGTTACCTAGGGTAGTCCGGGATTTGAGTCTTTTGTCTTTAGTTATTTTGGATTGAGGGATGACAATGGGGGTGAATCGGTTCACGTTGCGGCCTCACATGGGGTGGTGACCCATGTGGAGTCCAAGTGCCCGGTTTAAGGTTCTCTTAGTGTTATGCCTTACTTGGGGCATGGCTCACCACCATGTCGTCATGTTTGGCATAGACACTAGTTCCTCATTCCGATGGTTTATAGTTGGTTGTGTTTTGTTTTGAACTCAGTTTATGTGAGTGTGTGTTAAAAATGATAGTGATTTTGAAAAGGGAAAAATATATATAAGGGGGTTTCTTTCAAATTGTTTTAAAATTAGTAAAGTGGATTTCTGAAGAGAAAGTGTATTGGTTTGGAAAAAATTGGTATGTGTTTGGATTTTAAAAGGGAAAGAGATGTTTGAACCTTGACTTTCTTTATGGAGGGTCACATGTGAATGGGTATGCGTGGAGAGTGCTTGGGGGAACTTGTTCGCAGATGATGTAAGCAGGATTGAATGAACGCATATATGACGGTTCATAAGGTTTCATAGGTGGGTTTTAAAAATTTAAAATAAATGATGGTTTTTGAAAAAGAAAATTTTTCTTGTGTTTATTTATGTTTGGATTATGTTCCTATTGACCTTGGATCAGGATATTTCTTTTATTGAGCCCTGGATTGATGGAAATCATAGTTGTGTTTTTTTTCATGATGTTCTAAATATGCCGCCTAGAAAGTTCCCCAATGTTGCTAATGAGTCATGCCCAGTTCCCAGTTATTTTCATGTGTTTCCTATTTATTGAGGTAATATATGTCAGTTAGAAGTATTTGTGTGGTTTGTAGAAATTAAATGTATCTTTGGTTTGTTGGGAACTCATGAGGACGTTAAGGTTAATGCCGTATTAGGTTTATTTGAGGGTCCAGTTCTGGACTAGTAAAGATGGGATATCTCATGGTCATTAGAGTTTTGGGTGTAGTCGGCGGTTGTCAGCTTTCGTACGGGTTTTCTACCTGGTGAGGGGTGCCTTACAAAAGAACCTATTCTAGAAAAATCTTCTTCGTCGGTACTTGCTCCTAGTTTATCAGACCGCTCTCTTTTGCACCACTAGTATGGACAGTCTGGGCATTCTAAGACGTCATGTTGCATCCCTTTGAAAATATACCACCATTGTGGTTGTTTGAATCATTGAGTATAAGGAGTTAGGGATGAGAGGATTCAAATTCCTGGCTGTGAGGTAGGAGATGCTTCAACCATCAGGGCCCCAGCCACAGGTCACGGGGTAAAGTCATGCACAGTCAGGAGTTGCCGAGGGTGTGTCAAAACTCAATCCAGATCATTTTTTCATCCTTGGGATGAAATATAAAAAGTTTCTTTATTCTATTTTTTTCATCTTCGTAAGCTCATCCTTGTTTGGTGGTGTGATAAACTCATTCTACCACAATTTAAACGGCCTTATCTTCTCCTAGTGCGGCTTTCAAATCGTGTGTTGTCCATGAAGGGTGTTAGGTCCATGAATAAATGGACTCATTCTGATTTTGAGTTGGACTCATCTGTACTCATTAGGGGAATGTTTGGTATCGTGAAATTGAGGGGAAGTGTTGAGTTCATTTCTCATCCTTAGGTTTCTGGGTTGTTTCATAGCAAGATTTCATCTAAGTCTCAGGAGTGTTGTTCGGTCCACGTGGAGATATTGAAGGAGTTTTGCCTATGGGTTCCTACGTTGGGCCACCCCGGGGGGTGTTGTGTTCAGATTTTAGGGTTATCGTGTTAGTGTAATTATTTTGGTGGGGAGAACCCTATCATGTTCCACCCTCAACCTCAGATAGAGGTTTTTCTTTTTTTAATTTGGTCGAGTGTGACGTGTGTTGGGAATAGTTACCCTGAGGCTCTTGGTTTCCTTTGGTTTTTTTGGGCATAGAATTAATTCTTGGCTATCTTTGGGCTCGTCAACTTTCTGGGGGCAGAAGGTGTCTGTGGTGGGGAGAATTGTCACACCCCGGCTGGGTTTGATGCCCGAATTGTGTGCGAGTTATAAAACTGTGCGATAACATGCAATTTGACTTTGTATGCGGTCAGTGCTGGGTGGCACAGTTCGATTGCAGCTCACTCAACCACACACTTGATGGAATGTGAGCTATGCGGTTTCCCGACATCCGAAATAAATAAATAAATTCATTAAAGGATAAGTGAATTGAAATGAAGTAAAATAAAAATTAAATAAAATAGAGTTTTAGAAAAAATGTTTAAGCATAAAATAATAATAATATTATAGTTTTAATAATAATAATAATATTATTATTTTGGTTGTTATTATTTTATTATTATTATTATTATTAACCATTTAATAAAAAAAGTAAAAAAAATATGGGAAACCCTAATGGGGCATTGTGCCCCCTTTATCTCTGCACGCTGTAGCCTTGCAGAGCCACTGCTGTGGCTCCCGGCAGCCGACTACTATGGCCCCTCCAATGGCACACCGACCGCCATGCTCGGCTGCCCTCCGCCTTGGCCCCCTGTGCGCACCCTCCATCCTCCCAAACCCTACTAGAAGCTCCCCCGCACGGCGACCACTCGCCTCCCAGCCTCCTCCCGACCCCTCCGCCTTCCCCTACTCCTCCCTGTGTTGTCCGGCCACTGCCCGATCTTGCGACCACCTCCTATCCGGCCACCTCATGCCGTGGGGATCAGGAACGCCCCTCGGGCCATGTTGCGGGCCGACTCAGGTGACTGGTTTAGGATCGACCCGAGTTGGTTCGTGACACATCATGGATCTATTCACATCCTCTTCTACTTTGTGTGAATAATTTTTCTTCTTAATGACCATCATGGATGATAAATTCTTACTTTTTTTAAGGGCTTATTCTTTTTTAGGTATTAAGGTAAAACAAGCTTTTGAAATTTGAACAAATTTCTTTCATATCTCATACAAAACTTCTTTAACACAAGATCTTAATTTTGTTAGTAAACACTCATGGAATTATTCCTCATTGTGTGGAACCTTTTCTTTTCCATTTTCAGTGGTCTTAGGCTATAAATATTTACATTTCCTAATTATTTCCAAATATTATGGCCAGATAACTAACATGTCATTAGGAACTATTGAAACATGTTTTGATCTTCCACATGGTATCCTAAGTATTTCATCCCTCTTATTAGTTCTTTATAATGCACTTCCCTTCAACATATTATATTTTTAATCTAGGGTCTTCTTTGTTTCCTTACATGATATATTATTGGGAGAATTTGTGTTCGCAATCTTCTTTTGATTTCTTCCCAAGGTAGCTTCTTCATACCTAACTAGATTTTTGGGTCTTCTTTTATTATCATTGAACTCATGTTGAGATAAACATTTACCTACTTTGTGACCACTTCCATTGCATACATCACAGATGTTATCAATAATTCCAAATCTATTTGTAGTATATAGATAATTCCAGACCTATGGATATTTATTATTTAACTTTTTATTGCCCCCCATTGAGATAGACTTCCTTTGTGATTTAAAATTTTTAGGATTGTACAAAAAATTTAATGAAAAATTACCAAATCTATTGAAGCACCAACATTAACCCACAAATCTTGATTTATTTATATATATTGTATAAGGTTTTTGATTCTTATTCATAAATTTTTGATCTTTTGTTGGAAACTAACTTCCATACTCTTTCTCCTATACACCCTAGTCATGGTGGTTGTCTTATTTTCTCCTTTATTCATCCATAATTTTCCAATATTTATCTTACAACCTACACTCTTCATGATAATAGGTTCAGATGCATTAACACAGGTTAGTGTGGATGGTACCTATTTCTTCTTAGCTACTTGAGATAGATCATAAAAATATGTCATGATCTTCTTATCACATGTCAGAGGTATTTTAGTTTTATAATCCTCTAGTGAAAGTTGTGTATCTACAATAGCTTTTTATTTCTTTTGGGAATTATCAATATATGTCTTCTCAAGATTGACCAACTGGGCTTCCAAATATAGACATTTCATATTGAAGATGATTTTATGATCTTAAATAGTAGTCATATTTTCTTTAAAGGCCTTCATCATTGTAACAAATTATTCTTCATGTAGTTTTACTTTATTCTAAATCAAATAGTCAAGTTCCTTGATCTTATTAGATATTCCTTTCAATTGTAGACCCTTTACATCAGTACTATTTTTCAATTTCTCTTCAAGCACATGGATCTTTTCTTCAAGATAATTTTTGACCCACTCTTTATATTCAACTTTATTGAGGAATTTTAAGGAACTTATTTCAAGTTACCTCTTTGTTTCTTCAATGTTTTCAACCTGTGTGAAGATATTTAAACATTCATGAACTTTTCCTTCCAAGCCCTTTTCTATAGCATTAGTTTCTCCTTCCAGCTAGGTGATCTCTACCTGCATACATTGAAAGATTCCACAAACAATGATGACCATTTCTTCAGAAATATCATGAAGATATTTTCATAATCATTCAATTTAAAATTCATGTGAGGTTGTAGATTGATCAAAATTATGACTTGTTCTATGATATTTATTTTGAGGACAACATTCGAAGGTGATAACACATACCTCCTGATCATTTGAAAATTTTGATTTATATAAGGTAGAAGAATTTTCCTTTTCTTTGATAGAAACATGATCCATATTATCTGTACTTTCCAAGACTGATATATATTCATTTCTAGGAAGTTATGGAGAACTAGATAATACCTTTTCATTAGATAAGCGGGAGTTCATCAAATGTCTCTTTACTTTATTTTTCTTATTCATCATGGTCTCGGGGGATATATAAGTATACTCAGATATAAATTAATATTCATCAAAACTGTACTTGATTATTGACTGAGGAATGAAACTCAAATATTCAACAGAGAATAAATTTATTGTAGAGTATCCAACATAGAAGAACCTTGGCTCAAATACCATTTGTAGGACCCCAGAGAACCCTAATAGGGGAGGAGTGAATCAAGGTGTCAAATTTTTATTTTAAAGTAATAGATCTTGTTCCCACATTTTTAGGAAATTATTAAACTTATCTATTGGAATAGTTCATTAATAAAACATTCACATAAAAAGAGATAACAAAACAATTTTACTTGGTTCACTACTAAGGGATAGTCCAAGGAGCATACACCAACAGTGTTTCGGTCATACCTAAATTCAGTGATCTTTACTAGTTGTGGAATGTATAAGTTTATACATAGTTACTTCATTCCAGACACAATACCTTTACAAGATTTTATAGATAACACATTGCGTTCCTCAGAACACTTCTATAAACTCCCCATAGATTACTGCCTCAGGTGAATTCTTAATCATTTTATTGACTTGAAGGTCGCTTCAGTAGATTGGAATTAAATTATTTGTCCCCAACTTGCATGAGACTATACTTTCACCATATACTTGTGTTGATTCACTTTGAAAGCACTTTTCACTAAAAACTATATGTTCAAAACTGCCATTTGTGAAGCTCCTTCACAAAGTCACTACCTTCATAAAGTAACCTACCTTTGCTGAGCTCACTCAATCAATACATAATTCCTTATCATTTGGAAGCACCCATTACTCAAAATAATTGGAATCAGTCAAGACTTAACTGGTCTTTTTTTGATGCTCAAGATTGCATAGAAATCTAGATTTACAGAGCTCTCTACCTTCACAAAATTTGAGTGATTCACTTTTACTCCAAAAATTTTCATATAGAATGAAGTGGGGGGGGGGGGTAGCCTCATATATATAGGATCGGTCCTTCATGATGCTCCACCACCTCCATTTAATTTTTCATATCTCTCCAAAATATCTTGATGGAACTCCTCCATTCACGAAGCTCTAATGAGATTTAACGTAGTCATAGATATTACCATCAACACATCATACAATTACAATGCTACATTTATCGTAGTCACGAAGAACATCTTCAACCCATTGTAAACTCATATAACTCACCTTTGTGATACCTAGTATTTTAGAAACCCATGCCTTTACCAAATCTATGAATAATTGATTCTAGAAAACAACCTTTTGTGATGCAAGACTCTTACTCCAAATTTTTAGCCTAAATTTTTTTCATACACTGGGAAACGATGCCACCTTTAATATTATCATTAGCTTGTATTGTAAGATCACTTTTCTTGATAACTCCTTGATCAAACCAGTGTGGATTAACAAAAAACACAAACCAAACTCCATTTCCAGAAAAAAATAATGTTGGATCCAATAAAAATATACTTAATTTATATGTTTATATTTCATAAGTACAATTTCATCCTTTGGTTTTTAATCAACAAATTTCCAATTCATTTATTACTATAATAAATGAATATCCAAAAATGAATTTTTTATGTATTACACACTAAAATTCACATTTAACAGATCATGAGATCCATAAAAGAGTGAAAAGTATTTATGTCTATCTCTAACTATTTTAAAAATCCAATATGGTTAGTGAATGTTATCCAATATAATATGTTAATCTATAAAACATAATAGTAACACCACTAGTTAATTATTAATATTTATTTTTCAAATTGTTTAACTAAAAAAATGACATATTAACTAGGGAATCACATAGTCTAGTGGGGGTCATTAAACCTTTATCATCCTTCGATTTTGGGTTTAATCCCCATGACCATTCCAAAAGTGATGGGTTGCCACCCAACATGTGATCTGTCCTTTTTCTAGAACTATATTAACATGATTTATATAATGTTCCCAAAAAAATATTATGGAAATCTTTGAAATAAAATTAATCACTCAATAACATTTTCACTAAGGTTTTCAATACATCTTATTTTTTTTTCATAGCGTCTAAAAATATTTTTTGACTATTATTACAATGTCATTACTGATCATATTAACCCTAAAGGTTATCAATACCTTTAAACTTATTCCTAAAATATAAAGGCATTATTACTCAAATAACCATTTTTTATAAAACATACACTAAACAAATGGGTTGTATTTCAATAAATTTCTAACAAAATATTCTTAATATTATGACATTAATACCACAATTTTTTTAAAAGTGGTGTTTAAGACTTTGAACTTATGATCATCCTTAAACTCATAACTCATGATGATATCCATAACTTTTAAGTAAATGAATACACAAATTATTCTAAAATTTAATAGAATCCTTAGATGCTTTGTGATTCTTATAAAAAAAATATCATTAGTAAAATACTTCTACAATTTAATTCTTGAATCATAATACACAATTACTTATTCTGTTTTATTTTAACATAGGTCCTTCCTTGGTTTAGGGGTTAACATTTAGAAGAGAAAATTGGTTTGGATAATGACTAGGTTCCCCACATTTAAGACAATTAACAATAAATGGATCCTTATTATGAGATTTATTTCCTTCCATCATACTCTTTATTTTTCATTGATAATTTGTTACTTTATTCCTTTAATTTACACACATAAAGCATTTTCCCATTCCATTGATACACTTTACTAGGTGTCGCTTTCTATATTTCTAACATGATTTAAATTAATCCTTCTTTCCACAATGGCCTCTATCACCCAATATCTTAGAGAACTCCATCCTTATATTCTTTGGTAATTCCAAGAGTTGGTTAACGTATAGGGTTTTAATAATATTTCAAGATAACTAATTAGGCATAATCAAAACATCTTTCATTCCATTCATCATCCTATCTGGTTTCTCATAGTCACCGACTTTTCTTTCATATTAACTATTACCATTATTACTTTGTGTTCAATCCATTGAATAAAAACAAAAATTATTCTTTGAGAAAAAATAATCATATTGGTAAAACCATATAATCATCTATATGATGTATAAATCACGACAAGTTATTTTCAATATAAGACACCCTAGGCTTAACCTAGGCCATTAATTATCATTTTCTATTCAAATCCATCATAATGGGTTGTAAATAAAATGTGAATTATCTTAACCATGTCCTTAGGGAGTATCAAAATAGGTGCATAGTAAGACCCATTTTCATGCACCAGGTAATGATCAGGTCAAGCCCAATGTTCCCTTTTTGGAGTTATTACACCTAGGTACCTTTTTTCTAGAACTATGTCCACTTGTAGTATCCAGATAGGGATAAATTTCAAAGAAAAACACATAATACATTCTTTATCAAAACTTTAGTATGTCATTCTATACTTATCTTCAAATTATATCACAAGGTTATATTCCCTAATTTATGTTTTCCTAAATCTAGTTCCCATGTGTTCTACTAAAATTCCTCTAATACCAACTGTAGTGACCCGTACCTTAGTAACTTGGATACAATGTCTAATTTATACATTGGAATAAGATACAAGTAATCATATCTTGAAGGACCGAATAATTTAGTAGTCTTGGTAAACCAGATACATACTAGAGTATTGCATTAAATTTTAATACACACATTATTTTTTTTGAGAATATCATCATTCCCTATAACATATCCTTGCATATTAATCATTGCACACTTCATGTATTCTTGGAAGAGGAAATAAAATAAGGGTTAGATCAAATACTCAGAAACTGTTAAGTATAGTGGAAGCTATCATGAATCAATAAGCATAATAAATATAGAAAGGTAAATAACTAAACAAACATTAAATTTAAATAACTTAACTATCAAAATCAATATGACAAGGTAAATAACTAAAAACAGATTCCATATAATCAATATATTGAGAATGAAATGAATCCTGAGATAATATCATTGTGAAAATCTCATAGATAACAAGATAAGGCATAATCAATATGGAAAGGTAAATAAATGAAAACACATACCAGCTAATCAATAATATGAGAATGAAATATATCCAGAGATAATATCATTGTGAAAATCTTATGGATAATAATAAATTAATTCTTAAAGAAGAAAATTATTAATTATTAGATGTCATGTTCTCAGACACATAACACCTCTACTATTAAGACCATTTAAAATATGGTTTAAAACTATAGGTAGAAACATATTTAATACTATATTACTAATTCAACTCAAGAGACCGCTAATGAATCAATAGGATATATAATTATGAGACCCACATATAACTATAAGTCCAAATCATTCCTCATGTATCGAAAACTCGATTTAATTCATGAATCAATATGCATTTTCAAAAAATATCCATATTGATTAAAGAATACAGATTTATCAATATTTCCATAGATAAACAAATAACTTTCAATGTATAATACTGTATATAGAAAATATATATAGTTTAAGAAATAAAAATATCAATGATAAATAATGTGGACATTTAGGGGAAATTTAATATGCAACAATAAAAGGAAATTTAATAATTTAAGGGGAAGTTAATGACTATAAAAATGAAATAAGGAAGTTAATGTCAATAATATCCTCAGTTAAAATAATCTTAAAAGATATAGAGTAAGAATAATCGTGATATCAATGCAACATATCCCAATTTGAGTATATGTAAAACAAAGGGTTGTTTTCATTGATGAATATAGAAACCATAAAAGATCTTTAAAAACATTCTGGATGAAAATATCAATTTTCATTTTGAAAATAACTTTTTAAAACATAAAACATTTTAAAAATCCTTTCCTTTGAAAATAACTTTTAAAAATTAAAATTTTTAATAATATTAGTAAAAAAAATTCTTTTAAAATATCCTCATAAAATTTTAAAGGAGTATTCAAAGAAATGACGGTTATGATGTCGAGTAATTCCCTACATGCTATATAAGTTAAAAAGAACATTCATTTTGCACTATAAAAGGTTAAAAAACTTCCATTTTGATAAAAGTAAAAGAATAATACTTTGAAAAAATATTTTAAAAATTAAAAATGGGTAAATAATTATTTAATAAAACATTTTTAAGAGGTTAAAATCATTTTTGAAAATATTTTTATAAAACATATTATTTGAAGAAAATGAATTTCTAACTAAAGAGAGAAATAAATTCATATTTTCTTGAAAATATTTTATCAATTAGTTTAAGTAAAAAAAGAGTGGAAAATGGTAATATTACTTGAAAAATTCATTAATAACCACATGATAATAAATTAAAGGGTTTATTAAATAATTTCATTCAATGGAAATTCAAGTATAAATAATCCTCATTAAAATGGGATTGTGAAATAAACCCTTTCAAAGATCATGACGTTGAAGTGAAAATTTACCAATGAATCAATTATGTGCATAAAATGTAAATACACAAGGAACAAGTTAAAATACAACAATATATATTTAAAATTTATTACACATATAATCTTATAATATTAAATACAATGAAGGAGTAATAAAACCCAATGAAAAGTAATTGAGTTATGAAATTCATTAGCACTTGGTAATTCTCAAGTAAAATTACATTGGATAGAATAATTAAAATTGAAACTTAAAATACAATGAAGTATTAGGGATTCATGATATTACATATAAAATAATTAGTATATAAACCATATAAAATAAATTAGGTGCATAACCTTATAATATGCCTCAGTAAAGAGAACTTGATAAGGAGTCCCTTACCTTATGCTTGCCTCTAGTTGAATGTTATTTAAAATATTTATGTTGGTTTTAAACATGTTATTAACCTATAAAATAATAATAATATTTATAATATCATATATTATCCTTTTATAACAAATTATCACCCATTGGTTAATAATCCTTCATTATTTTTATTGTTTTGGGTGTTAATTGACTTGTTTTCTCATGCATGTTTTATCCTGAAAGATCTGATTCTTTCATATATTATATTGTTAAATAATATATAGAATAATAATAATCAAATAATTATAATATTAATACATAAATTATAATTTTTATACTAATCATTAAATATTATTTTGAGAAATTAAATACATTACGATCATAGAGACGGTAGGTCATATGTACGCATGAGTAACATTTCCATTTTTCAACGATCATTATGGAAAAGAGGTAAGTAATATTTTATATTTTTATAATTATAATAATATAATAAATACCATATTATTTCTTTAAATAAACTTATATATATCATCCATGTGGTGTGGTTATGAAAATATATTCACATTGTTTCTTGAAGGCGACAGTCCACACGTACACGAACGACATTATCATCTTTCAGTGAGTGAAAAGGTAAGAAAGAAAATTATATATACTATCTCTTAGTAATTATAAATATATAATTAATATTATAATTATGTCATTTATATCACATATATTCATTAACTTTATCCTTATTACCTTTCATGTAAAGTGTTAGTGAAAAAATAATCACATCGATTCGTGAGGCGGTAGTCTGCCGTACACATGAGCGGTGTTATTGTATCGCATACAGAATGGAAAGTAAAAAGTTATATAAAATATAATTATTAAATATGTGTAATTATTTTATAAATATCATATATATAATTTTTATCCATCATCATATCCAACCGTGATAGATGGTAATGGAAAAATTAATGACATCGGTTCGTGAGGATGTAGTCCACCATACACAAGAATGATGATTTAGTAACCCATTTGATAGAAGTGGGGATGGTTTTAGGTCATGAAATTAACATAAAAAATATAATTTTATATAATATACTTAGTTTATTATATAATCATTTTTTAGTAATAATTAAATGATGTGGAGGAATAAATAAAATAAAAACGCTCGTTGAAGAACACTACCTCTTCCCTGGGTAACCTCCTTCGGTTTGCACCAAAAGCTTCTATTGGTTGAATTTATGCCTAAAACAAGGCTTATAAAATTATAGGAGGGAATTTATGAAGGTATTTGGGTATTTATTGGCTGAAACAAAAGTTTTTAATGTGTGAATAGGAGAGGAGGGCATGTGTCCTTTTATAAGTGAGGTGAGTTCCATACTTGTAATTTTGAAAAAGAAAAAGATGTACCCACATTTTTACATGAAAAGGGTAAAAACATAGTATTATAGAGAATAAGACATTATAGGGTCGAAATATGGCCATAAAATAGATTTTATATAAGTTTTTAGGTTATTTTAACCTTTATTTTTTAGTTTAACCCATGGTAAATCCATTTTTACCTGAACCATGGTAAATAATTTTTTATTGTGTTCACTATTTATTTTGTTAAAAAATTAAGTTCACCCTATTATATAATATAAATTGTTCTAATTAAAAACATTTAATCTATTTTTCCAAATTCAATTCACATAATTGAAAAAAGTTAATTTTTAATTAATCCTCCAGACGTGATGAAAAAATAGATTTTTAAAGAGAAAATGTTCAGAAGTTTACAAAGTTTTTATATAAAATTAAATATGAAAATGATTCCAATGAAATAAATTGGATTAATATATATATATAATTTAACTAATTATACTTTAAAAACAATTAAAAATATAATTCAACTTCATAAAAAATTTAAACAAAATGGTAGTTTTAAATTAAAATTCAGTATTTTTCACTATTCATCAAAAAATGAAACTTTCTTGAAAAATGAAAACAATTCACCCTGAGATAATTTTTATATTATAATTTTAAAAAATGAAGTTAAATTTTATAGATAATATTTCTAAAAGTGGTAAAATTAATTTAAATTATATGTGCAAAGCGTGACTATTCCGTCTTTTAGATAAAATAGAGTTTTTCCTAAAAAAATCCTTTTTTTCTTTTAAATGATTATTATTTTATATCTAATAAATAGGTAACCATTATTCACATAGTTTAGTTAGTATTATTCACACCCCTTAATTTAATGGCTTGGTTATAACAATATACTACCTTACGATTCATTTAGATTAGGGGTTGTGTGTTTCACAAGCTAGCGAAGGGATTAAATTTAAAGAAATATATTTTATGGGTTATTTGAGCTTGGTGTTGCATATCAAATATGCTATAAAATAATTTTTTTCTTTTATAATTTTGGGGTATTACAATATTGATCCCACATATGGCTCTCCCACTCCCATGAGATTTCTTGTATACTCCCATGTTACCACAACACACAAACCAAGGGTATGGTCCATCCTCATAGAATCCTATATTGTTGATCCTTGATCACCATTGGGTAATCCATGAAGGCGGCACAATATTCAATGTCTCACTATCCCCAGTAAATAATTTACATAGGATCATGCACGTATCTTCTCAACTACAACATTTGGAAGACATCATGAACCCACTCCAACTATGGGAGAAAGACTAGGTGGTAAAAAACATCACTAACCCTTCATAGTATCTCGAACAACCCAATGAACCTTGGGGATAGATTGCCTTCCAGTCTAAAACTCCACAATCCTCATCATGGTTAGACTCTATATAAAAATTTTTCTCCCTACTCAAACTCCAAATAACTATTACATCAATCTATATAAGATTTATATCGGTTCTTGGGTGTCCTCATCTGCTCATAGATCACCTGGACCTTCTTCGTCGTCGCCTACACCATATCTGGACCAATAAGAGATGCCTTACTGATCTCAGTCCAACATAGGGGTGACCTAAATGGTCTTCTATACAAGGCCTCTAAAGGTTCCATGTTGATTGTAGAGTGATATATGTTATTATAAGTAAACTATACCAATGGAAAGTGATCCTCATGTCTTTGATGATAATATAACATGCATGCTCTCAATATATCCTCTAACACCTAAATAATGCACTCGGTCTACCCAGCTTTATGGGGGTGGAACACTATACTCATCCTCAATTGGGTCCCAAAATTCCTTCTGTTGGCCTCTCCCCAACCATGGTGTGAACCTCACATCATGGTTGTAGATAATAATCGAGGGTACCCCATGGAGAAAGATGATATCCCACAAGTACAACTGTCATAGCCTCTCCACTGAACTCTACTCCCTAATGGAAAGGAAGTGCATCGAATTCAGGAGCTGATCAACAATCACCTCGATAGAATCATGGCCTCCCACTATCCATGGAAGACCTATAAAAAATTACATGGATATTCCATTCCATTTATACTAAGAGATATTAAAAGGCTATATCAAACCTGCCAGAACTTGGTGGTCATCCTTCACCTACTAAAATAAGAAACAACAAGAGACAAACTTAGAGATAGTCCACATCATTCTATCTGAAAAAAACTCCCACTAAAGGTCCCTATACATATTCCCTACACCGAGACGTACAAATAAAAGATAAGTGTGAAACTTCATCATCACCTCATCTCACAATGTGACTGGAACCACTTTCCTTCATTGGAAAAGGATCATGTTCCCCCCTCCTTCAGGAAATCCATATGACGAATCTTTTGAGGATATCTGGTCATGAAGAACCTCACATTTGATATCTCCAAAATGGGCCTCTCTCACACATTTGAGATGTTTTGGAGTCAGAACCATCGAATTAAGATCATATTCACCCCTCTCATCCACTAGGTTCAGTAACAAAAAAGACAACTGCTCAGAAACCTCCTCCACATAATGTGAATTGGACTTCCTATTAAGGTCATCTACCAAAAAATTTACCTTCTTAGGTTTATAGAACATAAACAATCATAGCCCTATTAATACTTCAAACATAACCTCTATCTTAGGCTTAGATCTATCTATGTGATGATATACCTAAGACTCTAATAGCTTGAGTAAACAAAAAGCGCTCTCCTAAAAGATAGCGCCACCTCATCTTTAGAGAAAAGACTACCGCTACCAACTCTAGGTCATGAGTTGTGTAGTTATGGTCATGGGGTCTCAACTGCATTAACCCATATGCAATCACTTCCTACCTATGTATCAACACATATCCGATCCCAACTCTAGAGGCATTCAATACACTACGTACTCCCTCCCTCTTCTGGTAGTCTCAAAACTCGAGCACTGGTCAACCTCAACCAAAACTACTCAAAGGATCTATGACACTATTCGGTCCAATAAAACACCTTCCCTTTCTATGTTAGAGTGGTAAAAGGGGATATAATCATATATAATTCCACCATGAACCTCCTTCAGTACCCCACCAATCCATGAGAAGTCTGCACCTCTGACATACTCTTGAGTGGATCCTAATCAAGCAATTCATCAATCTTCATCGAGTCTAAATCTAAATTATAATTAGAAATGAAATTCCAAAGAAATAGATCATTAAAGATCTATAACTAACACTTTGAGATCTTACCATAAATCTGGTGCTCCCAGAGTAAGTATAGGACCATCCTCAAGTGATCTACATGCTCCTCCTCTAATGTAAAGTAGATGACTATGTCATCGATGATAGAAACCAAAAACTGATCCAAGTATAATATGAAGATCTGGTTTATCAAATCCAAAAAAATAGACAAGAAAATTTTTCATGCTAAAAGGTATCATAAGTAACTCATAGTTTTTGTAGCAAAATCAAAATTCCAGCTTTATAATATCATCCTCATGAACCCTCAACTTGTGGTAGTTGTACTTTAGATCGATATTTGAAAACCTACTCAAACCTCATAATTGGTCAAAGAGTTAATTAATCCTTGTCAGGGAGTAATTTTTATTTATTGTTACATGGTTTAGGTGATGATAATCCACACAAATCCTCAATCTACCATCCACCTTTTTCATCAAAAAAACTGGAGCTGTGTAAGGGGACACACTGGGTCTGATAAAATCCTTCTCTCAAAGGTCCTCCAACTACACCCTCAGCTCCCATAGCTTGGTAGGGTCCATCCAATATTCCACATAAGATTTTGGTGTAGTCCTAGGGTATAAGTTGATGAAGAATTCCATATCCCACCTTGGAGGTAGTCCCGAAACATCCTTGGGAAAGATGTCTATATCATTCTAGTCTTGTAAAGGATAATCATGTCCCATATGTCTAAAGGAATATGAACCTCTTGTAATGAAAATAAATTTGGGATCAAACCATGTACAACCAGTATATACCCAAGATGAAGTCATAATGTTTTATTATTATTACTAGGAGTTATCACATGAAACTCTCTCCACCAAATGATAGCTCGCACTACTAGTAGATAAGTGATATCACCCAGTTAGAACCTCTAGAAAAAGATACCATGTTAAGGACTCAATAAGGAACTCTAGATCTTATAAAAGAGATAAAAAATTAATATGTGACTCAAACTTGTGTATGTAAGTACTTGATAAATAGTATAATAAAAAGATATCATACCTCATATCATCTCATGAGCAACTAGGTTATAAGCCTCCATGGGTTACAACTTCATGTGACCCCATCTTCCAGCTCCCTAAGCCTGGAATGGGCCTCATAGTGGTGGTGGTTTAAGTATATCATAGTGTCATCCTCTACTAGTTTCTTCTATTTTAAGATCCCCTATCACTTCTCAACTGGATCTTCCTCCCTGGGGGCCACCCTAGCTATGCTTTAGATAACCCTAATAATTGTGTTTCCTATACCGTAGCAGTCCATTTACTGCTTTCCTTCTATCCTCGGTACATCAATTCATAAAATAAAGTTCCATATGGCCACGACCATCACATGTATAGAATATCACTTCTCTGGACTATACTGGTCCTCTATGTGAATCATACGCTTCTTTTCCACGTGACTGAGACCATCCATGAGAAGGTCTCTAATGTCGATACCATGCTGACTAGTGCTCTCCAACTGCTACAAATGACTTATCCCCATGACACCAACTATTATATCTAGTTACATGGAATCCCAAAGATAGGAATCTCTATATACAAGTGCATAATCTAACAGTCCAACATAAGTGGGAACTTATAGGGGAACCACACTGGTATGTATGTCTCGATGGAGACCCTGGTAAAACTTCTGTTCCTAGAAGTAACCATACTATACCATATTGAGGGAGTATCACATATGGTCATTGAACCACATGGTATAATTATCAACTGACATACTACCCTACTACATCTCTAGAATGTCCTAAATCTAAACTAATCACAAGATCAAGGGGTAGTACTCCTCATAGAATAGCTATTGGAAGTCAGACCATGAGAGTGCTGACTCATAATGCATTTACATAACTAGACTCCACCAATGCACTGCTTCTCCATGAAAAAAATTGATTCTTGTGAAACCATCTAATTAGTTGGGGTTTTTATGATCCTAAAGACTCAAATCACTGAATCAATCCAATCCTCCACTGGATAGGGATCTGGCTCACCATAGAATCTTAGCGACCTTTGGTGCTGGAACTCACGATTTATGCTAAGTCTATGCACATCCTCAGCCATACCTACTATAAAATCTACTACTCAACAGGTGAGGGTGATACTAACTACCCATTTGGAGGAAATATATCATGAGATATCCCTAGAACTAAGGTCTGATTGCTCATTGGATCATCATCATGATCTTGAATCAGTAACCTTACTGGCTGTCTTTGTGGAGGCATCTTGAAAGTGATTAAGACATACCATGGTAAGATCACACACACACACACACACACATAAATATATTTGTTTGGAAGAATCAAGAAGAATAGTCAAATTACAAAATCCTATATGATGCATGTACCATTATCCCTTAAAATCAATGTCTTGGTATGCTGAGTTGAAAATTAGGTAGTTAGAGTCTTAGTGAATGGATACGTTGAACGCCACATCGATACTAGATTCCCTAGCCATAAAGACACACTTGAGACACTTTGACACTATTTACCCATGTCCCAACCAATAATTATAGTGGAAAACTCCAAACACTATCCTAAGGAATGAAATACTCTAATACCACTCTATAACGACCTGACCAATCAAGGCCTACCTGGCCGGTAGAAGGCCGAGCCGACACAACCCCAAGCCTACCTCCAATAGGCCAGGGGCTAGTGACAAGAAGTGACACAGTATAACTATAATAGGAGGCCTTTTTCTAATGTACCTACATGCATGCAACCAACCATATCCATGCATTAGTGTAGAGTAATATAAAGTAAATACTATAACATCTTGAGATAACCCATTTATGAAATAAACACTAGGGACTACATCAAGGTATGACATAATACAACTAAAGTGTAATGAAAGAAATACATGACCAACCAGAAACAAAGTCCCAAGTTGAAAACAATTTAAAGAAATAAAAGATGAGAGAGATCAAATCCTGATCTACAATCCTGACCACTATGCATGGCCTATGAAATAGAGTATCCCTATGCTGAATTGAAAGTATTTTTGATCCATCCATTGTCTACATAAGACACCACAAGTGCAAGAAAATCCCATGCAGGGGTGAGTATATATATACTTGGTAGGACACCCTAAAACTGAAAGGGGGGAGCAATATAAGATATGATATAATTATTCATATCAACCCCAAGAAATAGGTAAAAGAAACCCAAAAAAACATATATGATTCAAAGAAACCTATATGAGAGAGAAAGGTGATTTCTATATCACAGTCCAACCTAAGTCGACGGGTCTTCCAATAACTCCAAAGGGGTCCATCTCTGATGCCCAACATCTCGTGTTTCTATGAAGGTAACCTTGTGAAGTACCCACACCTCACCATTGTGTCTCATAGATGCGAGGGAACAATCTCCAATAGAAGGACCACACCCTAATGTATTGGGGAGTGACACTCAACAGGTAGAGGACTCATTCCCTAGTGAATCATGGGGTGACACTCTATAGGCAGATGACCCACTCCCTAGTACATTAGGGGTGTGCCACTGATTAGATAATGGAACCAAACCCTATTCCATTCGGGGGGAGGGGGGGGGGGTCACTAATTATATAGAGGACCCATGGACAAGTGCATCAGGGGGTTCCACTCAATAGGTAGAGGACCCATGTCCTTGCATGTTAGGGGGTTACACTAAGTAGGTAGAATACCCACACCCTACTATGCCAGTGGGGTCCCACTCAGTAGGTAGAGGACACATGCCCTAGTCTATTTGGGTGGTACCACTCAATAGGTAGAGGACCCATACCCTATTCCGTTAGGAGGGTGCCACTTAATAGGTGGAGGAACCACACCTTAGTCCTTTAGGTGGGTTACACTAAATTAGTTTAACAAGTAGGGGGGCCCCGC
Organism: Viscum album; assembly: GCA_963277665.1. Taxonomy (NCBI): domain Eukaryota; kingdom Viridiplantae; phylum Streptophyta; class Magnoliopsida; order Santalales; family Viscaceae; genus Viscum; species Viscum album. The sequence goes on from OY728165.1 coordinate 284,964,169, forward strand.
ACCCTGATACAATGGGGAGGGGGGGTGTTGACCCTGACCACTCTCTCTGATGATCCTGTCTGATCACTGCTATCATCAAGCATCCCCTAAAAAAGCGTTATTCTTGGAAAATTCTAAATTGTATCTTAAAAGACATTATGAAGGGTATTATCATGTTCTACATGGAAAACTGCTTAAGATATGCTACTATAGGTTAAAATCCAAGTCCAAATTAAGGAGATACACAAGTTAGAAGTTTCTTATAAAGGTATATGACATATATGGGGTCCATAAAGTGCGTATTTCCACTCCCCCGCTTGGCTATGTTATTCTATGGATATGGTTCAGAGGCCATTTTATTGTACATGGAATGTAAGGGGCCCATATGGAATGTATCATCCACCTAGGAATTTTACATGTTCTCATGGATGTGATAATGTTCATTAGTCCATGCCATGTACCTGGTCATGATTGGTTATATGACCGTTATTACATACTCCTAGAGTACATGTGTTTCCTCCCATACAGGGTCCCTGCCATGTGCAACTGGAATATGACATAGCCACCCATTGAGGGTCACATGACATATGGGTGCACCACAAGGAATGTGATCCTTATATTTACCAAAAACATAGTAGTCGTAGCTGGGTGGGGATACATGGCATGTGTTTTTTGACTGCACACCAGGTAGTCAAAATTTCCATAGAATGTATGGTTATTCACACGGTTCTCTAGATCTACACCCTCCACTATGAATTATTTCATTTTATCACCCAAAACCTATGATCCATCCCAATATATAATTTATTTACCAATCCATTCATCATACACACATCATCCATAAATATGGGGATTTATCACACTTAAACCCACCCCATAAAAGTCAAACCATGACCCAATTGGCCAACAGTGGAGAATGTGAAGAACGAAGGGGGGGGATAAAGCACATAAAAAAAGTGAATCTATCATTGAATAAGAATTATTTGAAAATGATCATAAATCAGGGATTACCTGGGGTGATAACATGTGTAATAATGGAAGAATTATACTACATCAATATAATCAAAAAATTGTGGTTCTCATTCAAAGAAAAATTATCATAGATCAAAATTCGATAAAATCCATGAACAATATTTTAATAAAAAGGTTTCAAAACATCAATTGGTGAGACCTACATTTATTATAGATCAATAATTGGTGAATAATGTGTTCGATAACGATGGAGATGATCTATTGTATTCACTTCTTATTGACCCACCTTGATTTGTTTGTTGTTCATCATCTGATCCCAATCTACCAATGAAGAATGCTCTAAACCTTCTCTAAATTCATCCCAGTGTTGAACAACTAACCCTAGTGATTTTTTATAATAGGGTACTTATAATATTTTTAATAGGACATTTAATATAAAATAAATAAATTTTATTATTTATTTTAATTAAATGCACCACCAACGATTGAATTAACTGAACATTTAATGCTGGCCAATCTTAGGTCACACATAGGGTAAACCCTACATTTAAGAATCTATGGTGGTATTATATTTATGATCTGAGGATCCAATGAAGATATATCCCATTATTTCTAAAAACTGCATGCACATGATATTAATATATTTAATATTTTTATAACATCAATTTTGGGCTCACTGAGCCTCAGAATCTCACATCGTCTCAATGCCTGAATTCGAATATATTCCTTCATATATTTCGAAGTCTTATGAGAAAAAGATCATTAAATGAATATCCTTGTATCAAGACATCTATATTGATATAACTGAATATTATTAATTTATTTTATAAATACATCATCTAATAATAAGAATGGGAGTTCTAGTTGTCTCTTTCTCTCTGCATGAAAATACTTTAAGGGTTTTTCTTCTTCTTCTCTTCTCTAGGCCATAAGCATGGGTGAAGAAATATTTTCACTCACACACAACCTCATCATCATCTTATCAATTCTTTATTTATCCTCTTCTCAACATCTTCTATTTTATATTTCTCAACCATGAATCCCCTTTCTCTAGGAAACCAGTTTTATGGACATATTTCAAATTAATTCCATGAATCCTTTTAATATATCCAAATTAGTATTAAATAAGATGTATTGAATCCTACAAAAATAATGTTCCATGAGTATAATACTATTTTTTAGCTTCCTAAAAATTTCTTCCCAATACTCGTTAAATACATTCACATGGGTCTTCCACCCCACATTCTCATGAAGATACCAAAATTTTCCATATATACTTCCTCTAACACATACTAGTAGAGAAATTAATTACTCAAAAAATTTTATTTATGAATATCAAAAATACGTAGAAGTTGTTTGATCATTAGATAACTACCTTATCTCACTTCATAACTTCTTCAATATTCTTATGACATGAAAGAAATATTTGAGGTTAAACACATCTCAAAATTTGGCTTAAAAAAATTATTTTAGAACTTCAAAACACTCGGTCAACATCACTACTTGAATAATATGTGATTTAAGGAACTGAAGAAAAAAATAGCATCATCCCATTTATATAATAATTATTATTGAAAATAGAATAAATCATTTCATCTCCATTGATATCTTTATCTTATAGGCATTCTCATGGTTGATCATGTTCTTCATGAGACAAGGATCATGGAATAATCATTTTTCTTAAATGAAAACTTAATTGTGATATTTCATAGATTAATGAATCACTTTATCATTTCCATATATAAAATTATTTAGAATGTATCAATTCTGGAAGCATGTTTTTTACAAAGTAAAATTTCATATGTGAAATCCAAAAATATTTAACAAACTCATATTTCTCACAAACAACTTCAAATCACTAACACATAGGATAATTCTCCTACATGTAGGATAATTCACCTTTATGTTTTTCTTGAAAGTATTATGGGATTCAAAAAATTTATATGAGATTATATTTTTGACAATTTGGTAAACTGAAATATCATATTCAATCAAAAATTTTAATCAAAAATTTCATATATATAGGATAATTAACTTACATGGTTTCCCTATACAATAATTTACTAATCCACATATCATTCCTGTAGTTGAATTTACCTACATGGTGAAAAATATCATATGCACAGGAAAATTACTTTTCCATTTTCAAAAAATGTTATACATGGATAAAAACATCATTCACGATGCTCAAATTTCTTACACAGTGGTCTCATAGAATAATTTACTTTTCCAAATTCAATATCCAATATAGTAATTATCGAACACATCCAATATTCCCAAAACATCTTTAAAGAATTTATATACACCTAACCACCTTAAAATCAATCCAATCATCTTAAAAAATATATCAACAACCTCTAACTATTCTTAAAAATTATTTACAAAAAAACCTTCATTAACTCCTAGGGTACTTCAATATCCCCCTTTTTAATTCTTTTGAAACTCTCTAAAACTCTTCCATAAAAAATATTAGATATGCCTTTGTTTTGTAGTTCATTTAATATCATGAGAATCATCAAATAAAAAACTTCCTCATATAAGAAGTATCATTCCCCACACTAATAGATAAGTTAATGTTTTTGAGATAATTAAACCCCTGAATGATAAGGTATTATACCAAAGTGACTTAAATAAACTCACCCTTAATGCATGAAAAATGACCCCCTTTGACAAATAAGTAAGAGTTGCAACAATATTATTTTACCCCCATAAAAAAAATACAAAGTCTCATGGGTTTTTAAAAAAAAATAAATTTAGGTGGTGGTGATGGTGAAGGGGGGGGGGGGGTGAATAAATATTTAGGCTTAAGATAAAAATCATATCTTTTGAAAATTATTTAGTAATTTTTTTTCAATTTGTTCCTTAATACCAATGAACTCAAGAATCACATCACTATTTTACACATTTTATTATAAAAAATGATATCTATGGTCAATTTTCTTGGATTTAGAGTGTTGAAGTGTATTTTTAGAAAGATCTATATTACTTTCATTGTCACAAGCAATGCACAGTGGTATCACAACTTCAACTATCAAATATAATAACAAAACTTTCTTCCAAATCATTTGTGTACAAGCATGATTAGATTTTATGTACTCATATTTACTTATAATCAATGTTAGTGATATTTTTTTGCTATTATGTGAAACACATCTTTCACCAAGAAAGAATGTACCACCTGAAGTGGACTTCCTTTCAATACAATATCCATCTTAATTAGCATATACAAACCATTATAGAGACATATATGGACTGAGTTTCTATGTGAATCAAAAACTCAATGTGTATTTTATATAGATTAAGATTATATTGACTACCAACATGTGTGATTACTTAGAAATAATCTAAAATCGAGTACATAAGGTCAGAGTAAAAACAATTTCATGTATGGAGGATATTAAATAAAGTAGTATTACAATCAATTTCCTGTATTATTTTTAATTCACAGATGTCTCAGTATCACCCTTTATTAGATTGTTACTAACATTCATAGAAGTATAGATCCATTTATGTTCCTTCATAGAAAACTTCTTCAACAATTATTTTTAGTACTTTTCTTGAGATAAAAATATATAATCAACCCTTTGTATGATTTATAGCACCAAAAAATATGAAATATCACCCAATATTAAATTTTTTAAATTCATTTTCTTTTCCTCATAAAATTTCATATATATAGACTCTTTTAACCTATAAAAATAACATCATAAACATATAATATGGAAATAGGGGTACTAGTGGGAAACACCTTCCCATAAATATTATTATTAATTCTCGATTTGAAAAATTAATGATCCTCAACCATCCATAAAGTTTGAAATAATGGGATCTTGGGGTGTGATTAAACCCATATAAAAACTTTTTAAGCCTATAAACCATGATTCAATATTTTTTAAGGAGAAAAACCCTAGGTTGTACAATGAAATCCTATTATCTAAGATCACTATTAAAGAAAGTATAGTTCACATCAATTTGATATATTTTTTAATTTTTTTGAGATTCCACAGCTAAGAACAATCAAATGCTATCAAGCCTTACTAATGGGAAAATATTTTATCAAAACCAACTCCTTCTATCTAATAATAACCATTTTAAACTAGTCTTTATTTATTTTCACTTCTCCACTTTCATTCAACTTGTTTTTAAAAACCTACTTAGTGGCAATGGATTTTTTATTTTTAATCCTAGAAACAAGTTTCCAAATGTTTTTTTATCTATTTAATGAATATATTTATTAATTAGAACTATATACTCTTTATGATCAAATTCATCAAAAACAATATAGTTTTCAATATTTGAAATAAATAAAATTTAGTTTCTTAATCTTATCCTTATTCACGCATGGATAGGTGCATCTTTTTTGACAATAATATTATAAAAGTAAACATGTTTTCTTAGCCTATGGTAATTATTAACCTCACCCTCAGTCCTTTATTCATCATTGGTAACATTTGAATCAATATTAACCACAATTCTTTCAGTCATCGCTTGCCCACCAGTCAGTTTTTTAGAATTTTTCATGTTTCTATCCCTAATAGATTAATTTTAGTCTCAAAAAGCATATCTAATTTTAAATTATTTTCAATTATTTTTACATCTGAACATTCCAACACATGATTTTTGTTTTTAACACAACATTTGTAACAAGTTCCTTTAGAATGATACACCAAAAGGTTCATTCTTTATCCTTTTATTTAAACATTCCAAGATTTTTGTTCTTAATCTTCATGTAACAAGGGATTACAAAGACTTTAATGTATATGATAATGAGTTTTTGTTATGACACATCTCATATAAATTATTATGATTTTTAATTCTTAAAAATAATCTATTTTTTATATGCACATAAATACAAATAAATTCTATCCAAAATAAATATGTAATATTATACACAACTTGCATAGTTCTTCCCATTTTCACATCACTTCTATTTTTACTTTCAACCACACAATTTTGTTGAGGGATTTATGGTGTTCTATATTGATTTTTTATCCCATGATTTTATAGGCATCTCACAAAAGAATTAATTTTGTATTCTTTCTATTTTTTAACCTTACCCTTTTTAGGTAAACAACAAACTCTTTCTTCACTTGTCTTATGAAAATTTAAAACATTTTTATATCCCAAGCCCAATTGTTATCTAAGGGAATTGATGTTATTTTTATTCTCTTTTATTTCATATATGTAGAAGTGTATTCCTCACCTTCTATTCTATCTCAAAATTTTCTATATTATTAATTGGAATCTTTATGGTTATGTAAAATTGATTCAACTTTTAGAGAATTTTTAGGTAATATTTTAACCCAGAATAATGTATTGGAATTATAAACTATTATATGTGTCTCAAAATTTCTATCAATATATTTCTTGAATTATTATTGGATCCATTTAAAATCCTTTTTAGTTGTATGTTATTTTTATTTTAGCTTACTAAGTTCTTCTTATCTGGAGAATATTTTTTCTTCAAGATCCCTCCTGATATTTTCATTCCCAGCCACTTTCAACTTTTATTTCTTGATACCTCCAATGAGTTTAGTTTATTTCTCAAGAAACTCTTCTGTTGATTTAATCTTCTTACCAAAAAAATTATTTAGTTCTTTAACTTCCTTCTTAATATTAATATTCTTCTAAAGACATTATTCTAACTCATATATGACCATGCACTCTATATATTCATCTTCAACATAATCCCTTTCACTACACGAGGAGGTTTCTTTGTTCTACACATGTTTTATTAAGTTTTGTGAAAATTTTAAGCCCTTCATCCTTAGATTTACTATAATATAAAGTGTCTTCATATATTTCGTTTATTATTAAGCTATTCATTTATAAAATAAAAAAAATTATTCTTTAACTCATCAGATAAATTTTTAACCCTAGAGATCTTCCAACACTTACTTTTCTTTCAATTTTCATAATTATCATCAACCTCATATCCAATATTCCTCTTCTTTGGACAATTTATAATAAAATTTCTAACACTACCACCATTTAATAAATTCAAGGAGAGTATATCATTATAATTTTCTTTAACTTTCCTAATATTTTTTGAGATAAGTAACACAATTCTATTTTCATCTCTATCTATTAAATATTCAAAATTTTATTCAGTAAAAATATTAGTCTTTTATTCTTTTAGCTTTAGCTTTATCATGGACTCAAAATACATCCATTATTTGACTTTATTATTAAAATAATGTGTATTTTTTAATTTATATGCAATGAGGATATAATGTAACTCATTAAGTAAATAATATTTCCTATCTTCCAGAACAAAAATTTTGGGATCAAATTTATATGGTAAATTTCTCATGAGTTTCTTCACAATAACGTGATCATATAGGGTTTCACTGAATCCTATGATCTTACTCACAATTTCATTATATCTAGCGAAGTAATCATCAATGGGTTCCTCCTCACCCATATTTATATCTTCAAACTTACTTATATATATTTTTAGATTTTTCTATTTAACTTTGACATTCATTTTATTGATGCTCTCTAACTTATCCCATACTTGGTAGTTTGTAGAACCATAAATATGTTAAACAATTTCTTTGAATGATATATAATAATTACTTTCTATTATTTTTCAACGAATTAAAAATTTCTATTATTATTTATGTTTATATGATAATAACTTTGAATAGGTGGAAAACCAACTATATCTACATCAATAAATTTAATCCTAAGTGATAAAAAATAAGTCAACATCCTATTTTTTCAGTCATGGAAATTTTTCCCATAAAATTTTTGCACTTCGCTAATATTTAAAGATTTGATTTTTATATCACATGACACATTGAGAGAGTTTGTAAGAGGGAACCTTATGCTCTAATATAAATTTTTAGAGCCAATGGACCTTTTGACTACACTGAAAGGTGGGGTGGATTAATGTAGACATTTTTACTATTCCTTATTTTGATGGAAATAAAACCCTATGAATAGTTATGATTCAATTTACTCATTTGTATAATTGAACTCACAACATTGTTAGAAAATATAAAAGATAAAGAGAACACGAAGAAAACAATTTTTACATGGTTTAAAAACAACTTGTAAGATGACTACTTTTTGAATCTAGTTATTATTCTGATTATAAATTTTACACTATAAGTTAATCACCAACTCGTAATGGTTAGGTAAGAGTCACCCATTTCATAAAGTTTCACAAGATCCTAATTATACCATTAAATATAATCCCAATAGTCATGATAAATATCCTACTAGTTACAATTAGTCAGAACAAATGAGAAATATCACTTGTTGCTCCAGGTTTCTTTAGATGCTAATAATGATCCTTCTCTCAAGCCAACTGGATAGAAAAAAAATGAATATCCTTATTTTCTTTCATAAATACAATATCTAATTATAATAATGGGAGTTCCATTCACATATTGGTCACTATATGAAAACCATTTGAGGGGTTTTCTTATTTTTCTCTTCTCAAAGCTGTAATCATGGGTGAATCCATATTTTTAATCACACACAACCTCAACATAAGCTTTTCAGTTCTCTCTTTATCGTCTTCTTGACATATTCCACTTTATATTTCTCAGTCAGGACTCATATTTATTAGATAAACCAATTTAATGAATAAATGACATACTAATTCCACATATCCTTTTCATATACTCAAACTGGTATAAAATAAGATGTCTCAAGACAACAAAAAGAAATCACAATGAGTATAATTATCTTTTTAGATTCCAAGATATTTCTTCCCAATAATAATTAAATAATATCAGATGGATTTTTTTGCACACATTCTATTGAAAATACAAAAAATTTCCATATCTACATCCTCTGACACACAAAATTAGATAAATTCATTACTCACTAAAATTATATTTATTAATATCACAAATACATAATAGTTGTTTTATCTTTATATAATTTTCTCATCTTGCTTTATAGTTTATTAAATTTTCTTATGGCTTAAAGGAAACATTTTTAGCACAATTAATCTGAAAAATTAACATAAGAATGTTATCTAAGACCCCCATAACACTAAAATATCATCATTACTTGAATAACATGTGATTTAAGGAATTAATGAAAAGTAAAGAATATTTCAATTTGTATTAGAGTTATTATTGAAAATAGAATAAATCATTTAGCTCCATTGATATCTTTTTCATGTTGTTATTCTTATGATTTATCATGTTATTCATGATATAGGAATCATGGAATCATTATTTTTGTCGAATTAAAATTTAATTGTGATACTTTAAACATTAAGAAATGACTTGATAATTATATTGTATGAAATTTTTCAGAATGTCAAAATTCTAAAAACATGATTTTTCACAAAGGAAAATGTCATAGGAGAGTTTATGAAATATCATATAAACTCATATTTATCACAAAAGACTTCAAATCACTAATGCGTAGGATAATTTTCTTATACATAGGAAAATTATTATTATTTTCCTAAAAGTCTTACATAATTCAAAAAACTCAAATAGGATCAGATTTCTCAAAATTTAGTAGACTCAAATATTTTATGAAAACATAAATTTCATACGTGTAGGATAATTGACTTATGTTATTCCCCCAAATGATAATTTACTAAATAGATCTCATCTATGTAGCTAAATTGACGTACATGATGAAAAACTTAAATTCATAGGAGAAATGCCTTTTATATTTTCACAAAATATCACAGACAACTCAAAAATTCATATGTACTACTCAAAATTATTTTACGGTGATACCATTGGATAGTTTACTTGACCAAATTCAGTTTCAGGTATAGTAATTGTAGAACATATCCAATACTCACATATTTTCTTCAAAGTATCTCTATACACCTTTAACCATCTCAAGAACATTCCAATAATCTTAAAAAACATCTCCACAACCTCCAATAATTCTCAACAAAGACTTATAAAAAATTCAAACCTTCAATAACTCCAAGGGTAAACTATATTTATTTAATAGTAAACTCATATATATTCTAAACTCAAATAACTAGTTATTGAATTTATATAATCAACATAATTTAAATAATAATAATTTCATAAATTGAGAATTATATTTATTCATAATATTAAATTCAAAATTAATTTAATTGGGATCCTAGATACACTTAGTGTGTGACCCACTAGGCCTCTTTCTTAGTGTTATTAGGAAAACATTACTAAATTACATGTTTAACATCTAATAACACTTCAAGGTACCCATATAGAAATAAGTTATTTATTGAGTAGAAAAATTACTATATATTTGATTTTGAAAATCAAAATACACCCATTTTGTAATTATATTTAACTTGAAGTTTGGTTGTATTTGTATTTGTTGTAATGGATAAAAATCTAGTAATCTTTATTTTAGAGGATTTAAGTCAATATTGAAGTGTGTGAAAATTCAGAGAATTGAGATTTCATGTTAAAGATAATTTATCAGATGTTTGAGCATTATAGTGGTGCTAGTTGATGCAATTAGAAGATAGGGAGATAGGATGAGTTCATCAGAAGATAATAAATAAGATTTTATTCCATTTCAAATAAACCCAATGTTTTTTGAATCCAACCATTAAAGTTTTTTTACAAAGACATCCATAAATAAACACTGATACCATGGAGTTAAAAAGTAGTTTAATTTAATATTCTAAAGAGTTTAATCATTTTAAAGTTTTAAATAACTTGTTTCCTAGGGAACTTCCAATTTTATTTTATTTAGAGGGATTATCTTAAGTCATGTATTGGTGTAGTGTTTCATTGTAAATTCTCAAAGTTTTTCAATTATAATTGTTCTTGTTGAAAACTTTGTGTCATGATATTCCATGTATGGAAGAAATCTATTTCTAATAATTTGTATTGAGGTATTTTTCAAGGAATACAGATCTGTATCAATCCTTCGTGATTAAGGGATTCTTGGATCTAAAGAAATAGTGTATGTTATTAGAGAAATATTATCTTCTAACAGGTCTATAGTCAAGGTATTTTAGGGTTAGAAAGAAAAATATCTACCAACATATTTATAGTTGAGGATGTTACATTAATTGGAATTGGGATACATGGATCTGTTTTATAATCCTCTTAGTTCATAGGATAAAAAAACTTCTTTTTATTATAAGGTATTTCGTAATAATATCCTTTTAGAGTTTAAGAATTTTAATCCTTACTATATGCATAATTTTAACACTTCAATATATTTTTCTTATTTTTACCATTTTTAAAAAAATTTTCTAGACATTATTGAAATTTTGACCATTTAAATTTTCATCATGATTATACTTTTTCTCTGATATATTGTGGGTTAATCATAAGTTTGTGTTTTTGATCATATAAACTTAGTGTGGTTGAAGAATTGTATTTATTTTTTAATGTTAAATTCACCCTTCTCATGTAGTTTACCTAAATTAATTTTCTAGGATAAAATTCAGTATCATAGAATGTCAAAATTTGAGACTGGTCCTAATATTATTCTCTTTATTTTACATTGTTTTATAAAAAGCATCAAATTTTACTTACATTAACTTTGTGTTAGAGAAAATGTTGTATTTTAATGAAAGAAGAAATATCAATTTCTAGATAATCTGAATCCAAATAAACCACTAATATTTTATGGTAATGATTATAAATACTAGCATGATCAAATGGATATATTCATTATAAATACCAGTGTAGAAAATTTTATTATCAAGATAAGAATTTATAAAATTCTAGAGGAAGTGTTTAAAACATTTACTCAAATAGAATGAGATAATTATTTACTAAATTTCCATGTGAAGAATAATTTACTAAGCTATATTCAATGAAACATATACTATTAAGTTTCTCTATATATAACTTCATGTGGAATCTAGAATAACATGGTTGATATACATTTTGAATGTTTTAAGGTTCTTGAAACTAAGAGAGATATGACTAGAGCTAACTATCAAGATTTTGATTTATTTCCTTCATAAACTGTTACAAAAATGAATCAATTAATGATGATTATTGTAAATAACTTACAATCTCTTAGTGAGAAAGAATTATCATATGATTATCTGATTGGGAATTTTTTTAATATACACAAAAAAGGATGGTATCCAAGAGGAGAACTATAGATGAAAAAAATTTCTAAATTATGTTTGGATGATCATATTAGAACTCTCATGAAATATAATAGTATATTAAAAAGAAATACTGAAAAGGAATAAATGAAAAATGGTGTTCAATTTTAATCAAATTCCAAAACATTAAATTATGGATAAAATAATTTTAAAAAAGTTCGTTAAAAATAAATTCAACGAAATCTTCAGATTATAGTAATTTGGAACCTAAATAAAGTGAGATTTCTAATATGGAAATAAAAATTTTTAAAAACTGTAATTTCTAAAGAGATTATTTTAAATATATAAAATATAGAAAGGATAAGTTAGATAATAAGGGTTCTACAGATGCTATTTTTTATTAATTAAGAAAAAATTGATATATTCTACTAAACTATCTATAATTGAATAGAAGGGAGCCTAAGTATTCTAATAAATCTTAAAAAGGAATGAAAAGAAAAGTTTAAAGGCCTTAGAAACTTGGAGTGTATATAAGGGAGATACTTCATATGATAGTTCATAAAATAAAAGTGATGATAGTCATAGGATTATTTATTTTTATACCAGTGTTCTTGAATATGCATCGTTATAAGAAAAATATTTAGTTTGAAAAGTGAGGATCGAAGCTTTGACATATTTATTTTGAGACCAAAATTTCAATTTTTATCAGATGATGAGTTTGAGTATGATAAAGTGGAAACTTTCCTTAACATATGATGATAAGAGATTTAAGTTACTAAATGTGAATATATGTACCAAATACTTTATAATAAATAGTCATATTATAAATATAAAGTTGTTAAATTAAAGTATAATTTTACTAAATAAGAAAATATATTATCTACGGTATGAACAGAAAATGTTAATCTAATATCATAATGGGATAAAGTGAAATGTTAATAAAAGAATAAAAATTTCAAGAATAAAGTTAAGTCTATATCTTTTTTGAATTATGAAAATGATAAAATAGTTAAAGTAAAGGAACCAAAAATTAAACACTTGAATGAGTTGAATGAAGATAAGGAATACATTGTGGAGATTACTGCTAAATTGAAAAATAATAAAGACTTGAAAAAATAAAAAAAATATATGATTGATAATTAAAGTTGAATTATGAGATAAAGTGTTTAAAGAAATTACTTACGAACTTCATTACTCATAGATAATATTTTGATAAAATGTATGGGAAACTAAGGCCATCTATGATAAATAGATCCTAAAATGGTAGTAAAGCTATCAGAATATCAATTTATCAATTTAATTATTTTATTCCAAGTAAAGAACCATTTCTACACGAAGTTTCATAGAGGAGGAAACTGAAGAGGAAATTTTTATTTGAATGGAGTTTAATATCTTGGAACTCATCATGCTTTTATTTCATGGTAACTATCTACTTTTGAGCATTAAAGATTAAAAAAAATGTGGGTGCTGAAGCTTTTATTTTCTAATATTACTAGATCCAAGAATTACAATATACCAAAGGCCTAATTTCTAAAGAATTTAAGCCATTTTTTACCAATAAATGTATTTTTATATCCAGTACCCACTTACAATTATTTTTTAATTTTATCAAAACTTATATATTCTAAGAATATTTTTACAAGTATGTTTTGATTTTTCTAATTTTTTTTCATAATATTCTATATTAACTCCTTTTATTTAGAAGGTGATTTTATTTTTTATTTTATACAACTTTTTAAGTAGGTTAATTTTTAAAATTCTAGAGTTCTTATATGTTTTTAAGATATAATTTTTCTAGAACCATCATCTATATAAGAATATAAAGATGACTTATCAAAAGATAACTCCTAGGGGATTATATATATTTGTTTTTAAATCTATAAATTTTAAAATTTTGTATTTATTTTGTATATAATTTCATGTCCTTGTTCTATTGTTAATTTTTTATTTTATCATATATTAAGATATAATATTTAAAAAATTTAAAATTTAAGAAATTGAGAATTTACGATATTAACAATTTAATTATTTTAATGAGTTATTACATCATATGTTTTGGATTGAATGTTTTTATACTATTTGATCAAGGAATGATCGATGGTGAGATTAGTCAACAATGAAAGCTATATAATGGGGTGGTGGAACCCAAGTAATTTGGTTGTATTCATTGTCAAGGTGCTGCTATAGTGCTTTCCAAATTTACAATCTACTATTTATTTTCCATTGTTGAAATGGAATCTTGAAGGGGAATATCATGTAGAGAGATCATATATGAAAGGAATATAGATCAATATTTTTATTAAAATAATGATTTTTCCTTGAATTAGGTAGTAAAATTTCAAGGATTGGAGTATGTTTATTTAGAAGTTGAATATTATGAATTATTCTACCCCAACTTACCCATGAATTCTATGGATCTACAAAGTTTATTGAAGATGGAGCTAAGAAATGTATTTCTTTTACTTTTTTTTGAAAATCAATTAATTTTATCTTTGGATAGGTTCACCGATATAAATTTTACTAGCACATGAGTACCTTTTTTAATCTCACATTCTATAGAAATTAGATGGAAATTTTTTCAGGAGAAAAGCATAGGACAATATTGTCTTTATGAAAGAAAAAGTTCACAAGACAAATCAATTACCATCAGAAGATAGAATTATTTTTCACTGGGTCCAACCATTATTATTATCAAGAAAAGAAGATAATGATGTCATGAATATCTAGGATGGTTATCTGTTTTATTTTCTTATGATCATATTAATCAGGTGAAGTTTATTTAGTCTTATATTTAATCTATATATACTAAAATGGTGAAGTTAAAGTTTTTATATCCTGGGATTATCAACAGGGTGATTGTAAAGTTATTGAAATAAGAAGGAATTATAAATGAAGATCACACTAAAAGGGTGAGGTAAAACCCTATTAATCACGAGACCATATCTTGAATGAGATTACTCTTTTATTTTAATGGGAATAAATTTATTAAGAAATCAGATGCATGTTCAGTTAATTTTTAAAAATATATTAAGAATAAAATTGATAGAGACAAGGGAAAGAATACATCATAGGAGAATATGATTGTAAAATAAATTTTTCTGGCTACCTAGTAATCTCCTCAAAAGTATAAGAAAGTTGAAGAATCTAAAGTTCCATAGATAGTAGTTAAAAGGAATTTAAGGGAATAATTCTAGAAGTTAGTGGATATGTATAATGAATATATGAAGGATAAAGTTGAGGAGGTTAAGAAGAATAATAAGGAAGAGATGACTTTTTATAAACCTTAATTTTGTTGAGGTAAGGTAGAATCTAATTATTTTAGAAAAGATAATCATTATAAGCTGTAGGAAGAGAATAATAAGAAAATATATTCTCAAAATATAAATACCTCTTAGGTAATAAGAGCTATTTTTCTTCTATTACTATTTGAGAATATTTTTGTGAAGATAAATATATCAAGATAATGGCTGATTTAATAAGAAAATGGAAATATATGATGATAAAATAACCTAAAAAATCTTCGTCATTCAATTATATTAATAATGAAGTTGGTGAAGCTACTAAGAAGGATAGTGAAATAATTTCACGAGTGGTTATTCCACTAAAAATTGTTTCATCAAGAATTCGTCCACAGTAAGTTCCTTTTGTGAATGTTCCCCAAGTTAAAGTTCCCGTAGTTAGGGAATATGTTTATATGAAGATAGTCGAGAAATAATTTTAAATGGACATAAAAAAATCTAATAGGTTTAGAAAATTATTTAAAAAGATATTTCATTAGAGGAGTCATCAGTTCACACAACTACCACTGTTACTTCAACCCCCTCATAAAATTATTCAAAAGAAATAACTTTATGAGAAGAAGTTTTTTTATGGAGTTCATCCTTATCAAGTTTAGCTTAATGTAGAAAGATAAAGTATTCACATCTTTTTTCAGTTTCACTATACAGTAACTAGATCAGAGAGAAATAAGACCTTAGGTGTGCCTCCTCATATGATAGTAGCTACTGAATAGTAGTGATGATATATGGTGATATAGTGAGGAGACTATACCCATAAATTATTGTTAAATAACAACAAAAATAATTAAAGTCACATATAACTAGAAAAATAAAAGATCATACATCATGTCAATTTCTAATAAATCATATATCTCATGCGATATCAAAATAAATCTATATACATATAAGGAAAGTCAAACATACAAGGAAGATTATATACACCAACATCCAAAAAATGAAAAAAATGAAAAAATGAGAAAACTATACAAAACTAGTACTGATTCCTAGATTGGTCCCTTATCCCGTGGTCCACAATTTCTAACAATCATGAATTAATCATAGGGTGATTTCCCTTGTCCTTTCTTGAAACTATGAAGTCTTCTCAGGAAACAATGTTAGCTGGAGAAGGGTGCGAGTAGAACTTAGTAGGCCACTACCAAGGACATATATAAAAATATTTAGTTCTAGATAAAATTTATGTTTAAGTTTATAATAAATTAAGTAAATCATATAAAGTAAACCACTATCGACCCTCAGGTTTTGTGATGAAACCCAAGATCAACCATACATTCTTTGACCAATTTCAGATATCTTTGACCGTTGTATATCATGTTAGTAAACTCAAAAATTAATATGAAGATCATATTCAAGGAATTCTGAGACATTAGGCTTATGAATGAATCTAAGATGATTTCCATGGAACTCCAAGTCACTAGGACCAAGGCCTACTAAAAATAGTATATCCAAAGCATTACCAATCAAAAAGATCAATGAAAAATACAAGGAGTATTTCCAAGGCATTCAAAGTCAATAGGCTTGAAGATGAATCCAAGGGGATTTCCCAAGGCATTCTAATTCACAAGGTTACTACCGAATATAAGGATCATGTACACAACATTCCAAGTCAATAGGCATCAAGTAGAATCCAAAATGATTTCTCAAGGAATTATAATTCACTGGGCTAGCCCCAAATCCTAGGAGTATATCCAAGGAATTATAAGTCAATTAACATATTCATTTATCAACTATGAATTTCCTTTGGAGTTTTTTTAATTTTTTATCAAAATTGTTTGAGAAAATACAGATGTTCTTGAGTTATTGATTGAGGCTGTAATGAATATTTTTGAGATTCTTTCAGTTGATCTGTGGTGAATTCAAGAGGTTTTTGTGATCATTTGAAAAGGATCCATATTTCTACTTAGATATGATTCTTGGATAAGTATCTCCACATAACCATCATTTTTCCTCTACACAAGAATCATTGAATTCTATGTATATATAATTTTTAAAGAAAAGGTATTGTATGTATGCATCATTATTTAAAGTTTGAGGTTGAATAAGAATGATTTTCCTTCGGCGTAACCCTCATCCTACTATGTAATAATAAATCATGTCTTTATAAGGGTAAAATACATGTTTTTTAAACATGGATCACTTGTGCAGAATAATTATCCAGAAACTATAAGAATGGTTATGTAAAAATATTTTAGAATTTATATAAACATCATTTTATTCTTTGAAATAAAAAATCATCTTCATAAAAATCATGTAATCTGTGTATCCCTAAGTACTTATAGAATTTTAAGGTATCTAAAATTTGAAAAATTAAAGTTTCTAGAAGTTGAATATTCTAAGGAAAACTTAATATAATGATTTTGTTGAAATTTTATTCATGGATATTATTTTTATAATCAATGAAATCATTATAATTTTTTTTGATTTGGGAGTTCTTGTTGAGGAAGTACCTAGATCCTATCAAGTGAGAAATGATTGGAGGCTATTCCATAGTATTATGGTGAGTTTTTGAATCATGATAAATTATGGGCGCTTTATAGTATAAGGAAAAATGACATACTGGTAAAAAACACACCATAGTAGTGAATTTTTTGTGTAATACAATCACCTATGAGAAATTATGACCTAATTATGCAACAATAATGATAATTTTAGGTGAAATGAGGAATAATGATTCATCATACTTGAAAAATTAGGATATTATGGAAACCATTTTTTTGGTGACTATGGTTATTTTGAAAATTACCTATGATAAATTAAGATCCGTAACTTGTCATGGTGGTGGCCATGGTGTGTTTAACTAGAGAAGAATTTCCCAAAGATGTAGAAGGTTCTCAAATGATTTTTTTCTGGACAAGAAAATGATAAGAATGGTAGAATTGGTATTTTTTTATAGATATGTAGATAATTTAAGTATAAAATATTCAGAAGATCATGGTTCATGGAAAATATCATAACACAATGGGGAAGGAAATTGAATGAGTTGTATATTTTTATTGAGTGAATAATCATGTATAATGAGATGGATAAGAAATTTTCATAAATTATTTTAATTTTGGGAATTGTGAAATTAATGAATATGAGTATTTATCCATGAGAGTGATTTTGTGATCAAATATTAAAAAATTAGAGCATTCAAATATTGTGAGAAGAAAGAGAGAAGAGAGTCTGAAGACTAATGTTCAGAAGTCATTATCTATATACATTTGATCATGAGCTATCAATGAAGAAAAATCCATGTTTTAGTATTAAGAAGAAGATATACCTCAGAGTATAGATGAATTGAGAAATATATTCTTGAATACTCTTGAAGGATCATCAATGAAGATCTACAAATACTATTACTGAAGCAATTGAATCATCAAGAAGAGATATCTCATTCTAGTTACAATCTTTGTATGTTGGATGTGCGAAACTACATAGTATGATATAAATATTGACAAGAATAGTGTGATTTTATGTTCATATTGTAAGCTTATAACCATTGTTCTTGTAGTGAAAAATCTACAGTGGTGTGTGTGGGTGGAGGGTGGGGGGTAACCAACCATGATAAAGAGTAGGTTTACCTTGAAGGGGATAAACCTTTTTAAAAACATAATGTTCATTTATCTTTAATTTTTATCTTACATGAGTGTGGATTAGATTTAGATATTAGTGAATTTAAATTTAACAGATCACAGGGGGTGATTAAAAAGTGAAAATAAATTTTATAAATCGATCACCATAGATTCAACCCCTTCTTAGTGGTGCAACCCAATCCTAGGCACTTTAACTAGCATCGGAGTGAGGTTACTTTATTAGATTCTAAAAAGTATCAAGAATTGATAATTTTAATTCCTTGAATAATTAGAGAGATCCTACATTTTATGGTAATAATTACCATAGATAAAAGAACATATTTTTTCCATATCTTTTATCCCTTAGATTGGATGTAAGATATGATACAGGTTTTTGGTTTTTCATTGTTTGAAAAGGATGCACCAATAACCTTCCTTGATAAAAGAAATTTGGAGATTAATGGAAATACAAAAATGAATCAATTTTAATGAATTTTCTAGAAAAGGTCTACACAAAGGTTATGTTACATTAATTTTATAAATAAATATGGGAAAAGATGTAAAGTATCTATGAAGGAAATTTGAATGTGAAATAATCCAAATTAAAGATTTAGAGAATCTAATTTAAAGACACTAAGATGAATGAGGCAGAAAATATTGATTACTACTTAACCTAAGGAAATAATTTTTTAGTAACATTATAGTATTTGGTAAAAAACTAGATGAATCTAAAATTGTAAAGAATCTTATAAGGAACTTTCTAAATATGTTTAATTATAATATCTTAGCTCTAGAAGATAGAGAGTGTGATGACCCGTGTTGTAATGGGTTGTAGAAAATTAGGAGAAATTTAAACTTTTTATTCCGAGAAGTGTTTTAGGAAAAATTTTAATTTATCCTATTAAATAATTTCAAATAATTTTCATGAAAACTCTATTTGTCTTTAAATAGGATTATTACCCTAAAAAGGAGTATGGTTGAAATCTTAGTTGTTCAAAATTTGTAGAGTATTTAATATTAAATATTTAAATAATTAAATATAAATTTACTCATGCATATTTTTTTCAGAGAAATATTTCAAACAGAATGTTTGATTGAGATTATTTCTCTATGGTTCACTCTGGAATGGTGGGGGGGGGGGGGTCCCTTGGTGTGGAATAAACCCATCTTAGGTTCTAGTGCCGAGGTTGGGCCCTCTTTTATTTCCTTTTTAATTTTTATTCCTTTTTATTTTTTTCCTTTTGTTTCCTCCCTCCTTGGATTTCCACATGCATAGGTTCTCACCCCCCCTCTATAGACATTGTGTGGATAATATAGAAGAGGGATAGGGAGAGGAAGAAGGTTCCATTAGGGGTTTTTTAGGAATATATTTGAGTGTGGTGGATGGAGGTGGTAGTTTTTTCAAGAAACTTTGGTGTTTTATGCTTGTATATAAGCCTATTTTTATGTTTTATACCCCATTCCACATAATTGTTTCATTTTTATCATTTAAATCCATTTATGGTTTATAAGGACCCCTTTAGGGATGATCTAGGATTAATCAAAACAGAGGTTTCAAGAGGTTTATAAGGGTTTACCATTTGTAAATCCTCGACACATGACATGTGGTTTCAAGAACACATGTCATGTGTTCGTCATGTTTGGGGAAGATGAATTTTTTTAAAGTACACACAATGTAATTTTAGTAAATTACATGTGGTCATAATTTGAAATGTATTTGAGAAATTTGGTATATGTAGTGTTTGAGAATACACATCATGTACTCAGAGTACACACTGTGTAGCAGTACATGGATATGTGACTGAGTACTTGGGAATGCAACCCATATAGGGAGGACATGGTCATGTGGCGGTACACATCCATACCCCATATATGCCTTGGTAATATAATAGTACGTGGCTGGAACTTGAGTGTTCCTTGGACATGTAAAATTATAAGTCCAGGTTCAAATTTGAGAGTACACTCCATGTATTCAGAATTAAACATTGTAAACTTTTTTTAATGCGTTTTGGGTATTTTTATGCCCCAGAGTTAGAATTAGACATATGAAGAGTTCCTTTTGAGTATTTTTATTTATAGATAATGATAGAGGAATTCTTTCAGTGTTTATATACCATCTTTATAGTGTTTTGGACCGAGATAGTTTGGTTGGAGAATTTCTTTGAATTTTAGATTCAGAATCCTCCAATGGGTTGGGTTGTGTGATGTGAGACCTAAGTGAGGGTCATGAGCTCATTAATTTTATTGGATTATGGTTGCTTGGTTGGTTTTTCTCAAGGTTATTTTATATGGATCCCAAAAGGTGTGATCAATTAGTTTCACTATGGAGATATTGGATTGTCCCTAGATATATGGATTGGTTACTCATGTTTAGAGAAGTTGAGTTTTAGATCATATGTTTGAGGATCAAAGATATTGAAGACTTCTGGCTAGGTTGATGCCATGGGATGAAAGTTCCATCAGTGTAATTTTTTATTGTTGGGATGGGTCAGAGGGACCCATTTGGATGCCCTTATGGGAGAGATAGTACCTGAGGCTGGGTTGTTATGTGGGGATGCCAACTGAGGTTTTCTTGCAATGGGATTTACCATGAGGTTTCTCTTGTGCTAAGGATATTTTATAGGGTTTATTTTTTTTGAGGTGGCCGCCATTGAGAATTACATTTTAGGAATGCTCATGCTTTTGTATTACCTTGTATGCATATTGTTGGTCAAGGATTAGTTAGAGGCCACTTGAGGATTTTTCTCATATCAAGCTTGGCCCAAGTCTTTGGATGAGATAGAGGAACCCCTTCATAGGGTGTTTTTCTCTTGTTGTTTCCTTTTGTCTATTTTATGATCATTTGAAAAGTTTGGCCTAAGAAATTAGGTGTAGCTGGGGAGTCCCTAGTAGGATGTTTCTTTATACTATGACATCGAGGACTATGCGACCTCTGAGTTTTGTGAGTTGAGAGTTGGTCAATGCTGCTAGTTAAGCCTTTTTAGACATTAGTTTTGAGATTTTATCAGTGCATTTTCCATTGGTCATTATCTAATAGTTTATTGGTGCTTCTATTTCATATTTTTGGGTGTTAGGTTTGAGAGTTGGATCGAACTACATTCTTATAGCCTTTGGAAAAGATGTTTGAGGCTGTTTCTGCTCAGAAAATGGTTTCAAGAGGATACCCTTAGGATATATTAGACTGAGCATAGACCTTGAGTTTTTTTGTGGTTCTCTCCTATATTTGATGGATATGGTTAGATGAGATTTGAGGGTTAATAGGTGATATGGATGATTGAAACCCTCTAGTTGACACTTATTCACATGCTAGAGGTCATCATCTGTGAATATTAAGTGATCTTAGTTATTTGGATGAGAGACCTGGGATACTATATTTTTTGGATCCATGGAGAGATGGAAACCCTAGGATAGTTTATCATCGGGCCCAAGAATAGATGGGAACCCTAGGAGAGTGTATCTGCTAGGCCCATGAATGGAGGGAGCCATGGAGAAGTGTAAACTTTTAATCCTTTGTTTAGATCTTGATTTTTCTTATAGGACTTTCAGGACATTATAGGATATCTAGAGACTAGCATAGAGTCTTGTCTTTTGTTCAGATTACGCTATTAGAGTCATAGAGATTGGTATTTGTGTATTGTTTTGTGGATGCCTATGGTTACAACCTAGGGTCCTAAATTCATGCCATTTAATTTAGATTCTTTTGATCTCCTATAAATATCAAGTGGATGGACCTAATATCGAGTGGTGGGGTGATCCACATGCTATAAATACTCTGGAATGGGACAGAGCAGGGGTAGTTTTACCTCAAGCTTCAGACTAGAACCAAAGTTGGATATGTTACTTGTTTCTGTTTATCCTCACTTTATTTTATATAGTTTTTTATTTTATTCTAAGTGTTATTAGTTTTTTGGATGGGATGGGTATATCACATGTGCATGAACTTTTCTATGATAATAAATTATAGGTTCACCATTGGGGATGGCCTATTGATATTTATTTCTCACCCCTATACATGAACCTTAGTGTGAGTGCATACTTTATATCTAATTTCATATAGAGAATAGGTTGTAAATGGGATCAGGTGAAGCCCAATGTTTCTTTTTTGAGCATTTCTACTCATGTAGAGTCTCAAGACTGGGCTGGTGTTGCTCAAAATTCAATGAAAATAGGTATATGGTTCATCTCGAATTTGATAATAGATCTTAATGTATTTATTTTCAGTTTTTATTTTTTATATTTTTTTCCTAGTGGGAGATAAATGTTGTCTATTTTTCATGTTTGTGAATCCTTATGATTGTATACCTTAATTCATTTATTATAACATGCTATTATTTTAGATTATTTTTTATGCACTCTAATGTTTATCCTTGAGGATATTTTGGTTATTTGTGCTTTTATTTTACTCTGAATTGAGGGTATAGTCACCCAAATATATCTATTAGACCCTCTATGCAAGGTGGTATCTTCTTATGTATAAGAAGGATTTATTGAATCCTTATGGTGGGCGAGATTGGGTTGACGTGTTAGGTTGACCCATGTTAGTTTGCAACAAAATTTTAGAAGTTCCATATTTTTTTATGATTTGGAGAGTTGGTAGACTTTTTTTCAATGAATGTGTTGAAGCTTGTGATGAATATTAGTTTTTTGTGTCGCAAACACCTTTTCTAATTTTAATTCCAAGTTTTCAGGGCATGGTATTTTTTTTTCAGTTTCTATTTTTACAGTTGTGTGATTTCACCTAGTGTGATGCACTTCGGTTTGTGAATTTATGGTTTATTCTTTATTTGGATCTTGACCCATGGGTAAGAGGCTAGTGTTCATGCAACATTATAGGCGTATATGATTCACATGAAATATTATTTCCTATATTCAATTTCAACAATGATTTTGGTTAAGTTTTTTAAATTGTCTGAAAAATCCTATATGATGCATTATATATATTCCCTTAGTGGAATTTTACTTAACTGAATTGAATTTATATATATATTATTCTTAAGATAGATCATTTAAATTTTGTGACAAGATGTTCACCAAAAATGGAGATGTAGAACCTTCATCAAGGGATGCATAGAGACCCTTGTGGGTTAGTGTGGGCTCTGAGTCCCCTGGTTGTATCATGACGAGGGAAATGATTCTTGAGAGATATTTGGATTGGGATTAAGTTTCATAGAGGTTGTGGTTCCCCTAAAGTCCTAGGTTTTAGTTTCTTAGGAGGGAGATGTTCTTTCCATGTGTTGTTTTCCTGGTCTTGTGGTGGGGCACATGTGCCTACTATCACTGGTAGCTTGGGTGGGAATAACCATTCTTCCTTGGAGGGTCCATTGAGATTCTATTTCTCCAGATTGTGGTTAGGTATGAGGATTCATAGTGCTTGATAATTGGATCACTCAGATTGCTCTCTTTCTTGTGGATGGATTGAGAGGGAAGGTTTTGTTGGACACTTGGCACTATTTGTTTTGGTTGTGCTTTGGATAGAATAGTAAGAGAGAGGTTGGATGCTTATGGCTTTGGATTAATTCCTGAGTGGAGGGAGGTCATGTGGTTGATATTTTCATGAGGGATATTTCTCAATTTTAAAGAGGAGTGATGAGGATGCTTCAATTTTTTTGTAATTTTCCTATGTAAAGTGCTTGGCCAGTAGTTTTAGGCACATTAGAATAGGTTTTTTTTGGACTTATCCCTTGTGAGAATAATTTCAGTTTCACATTTGAGAGAATTTTAAGGAATTACTTGTGGTTGGGAGTGAACCATAATATGTTGGTGGTTTTGAACCTCATTTTAAGCGGTTTATTGAGTGGGAAGGTTTCTATTCCTAGTGAACAAGGAATGATAATTGATTGTCATAGTTTTTATGCTGGTGTTCAAGTGTGATAGATTTAGAAATTTCTATTCATTATGATTGGTGATTGACGTAGCTAGGTATTTTTTGTTTTCCATTTGGGAAACATGGTGATGATAAAAATATTACCATGGTAGAGAGCTTCAGATCATTCGTAGAGTAGTGTCTCTCATATTGGCAGAGGGTTGTGGATGCTATAAGACTGTTCATTAGATAATTGAGATATCATCATCTGTACCAATGCATGGGTGGGAGAATATCTACTTGTGAACCCCTGAGGCTTCTTGAGGGCCAGAAGAATTTATGGTGGGGTGTTTGTGATGATTGATTTCATCATGAGTTTTAGAAAATCAAGATAATTTTGAAATTTTTGTTCCTAGAAGTGTTTTAGAGACAAAAAGGTAATTTCTCCTATTAGGTGATGATATATAATTTTTATGACCACTAAGTTGGTCTTAGAATTGGGTTTTTACCCTATTATAAAAGTTTAGTGGAAATCCAATCTATTTGAATTTTAAAGAATATTTAATATTTAATTAATTAAATATTAATTTATTTATGCATGTTTATTGAGTGAAATATTTTTAATAGATCATCACATTGAGATTCCATCTTCGTTGTTGAGTTCTGAACATGGGGTTTTTATTAGGTGAGGCATAAACTTATTGCAGGTTATGTGGCTTAGTTTGAGTCCCATTTTATTTTCATTTTTTATTTATTTTTCTTTTTTCATTTTCTTTCTTCCATTTATGGATTGCATCATATTCAGGTTCTACCCCCATATATGGGAATTACATGGACAATAGAGAATAGGTAGAGGGAGGAGGTTCCACCAGGGGGTCGTCTGAGGCCCTTATTAGAGTACAATGACTACATGTGGTGGTTTCAGCATGAAGCTTCATCATTTGTTTCTCGGAGGTATTCCAATTTTTGAGTTTTATGACCTTATCCACATAGTTTTGGAATTTTTAACTTTTAAATCCTTTTATGGTTGTTTAGGACCCTCTGACGGTTGATCTAGGCATAATTTGGGAAAATGGGGGTTTTGAGAGGTTCATTGGGGTTTATCAATTAGAAATCCTAATCATAGGAAACATGTTATCAAGAACACACACCCTATGTTCTTTTTATTCAAGGAAGATGATGTTTTTTAAAGTACATTCTATTTACTTTGAGTACACACCATATAGTGGTACTTGGACATGTATATGATTACATGGGAATATGAAGTGTTTGGGACTACACGACATGTAGTAGTACATGGCTATGTTGTCGGGTACTCAAGCATACACCCCATATAGGGGGAAATAGTCTTGTGGTAGTACATATCCAGAACCCATGCATTCTCTTTTAGTGTACTAGTACATGGCCATACCCAAGGTGTACAATATCCATGTAGATGTACATATCCAAGTGCATATTTGAGTGTACATGCCATGAACTCAGAAGTACACAACATGTACTTTTTCCTATAAGGGGTTTTGAGTGTTTTTGTGCCCCAGAGTCTGAATTGGACAAAAAAGAGTCCATTTTGATATTTTGTCACTTATATCATAATGGTGGAATCATTTTGGTGTTTAAATAATTCATATATGGTGTTTTGTATTGAGATAGTTTGGTAGGAGGATTTATATGAGGTTTAGATTCAAAATACTCCACCAGGTTGGGTTGTATGATATGAGACCTGAGTGAGGGACATGAGCATGTTATTTGGATCAGATTTTGTTTTACATGTCTATTTTGTTTGATTTTATTTCAAATGGAACCCAGAAGGTAGGATCAAGTAGTATCTATGAGGAGATCTTGAACTGTCCCTGGATATCGGGACTAATTTCTCAAGGTAAGAGAAGATGAGGTTTAGATCCTATGTTAGAGGATTAGAGCTATTGAATCCTTATGGTTGGATTGAAACTATGGTATAATGTTTACAATTGGGTGTCATTATAACGTTGTGATGGTTTTGAGGGATCCATTTGGATGCCCTTATGGGTGAGATAGTGCCCTAGTATGGGGTTTTTTTAAGAGGCCAACTGGGGATTTCTTGCAATGGTATTTTCCTCAAGTTTTTTTCTTGTGTTTAAGAGACCTTGTAGGTTTTCCTACTTTCAAGGTGGTCTTGATATCCATTTAGAATTACCTTGTATGTGTGATCATACTTTTGGATGCCCTTGTAGGTGTATTTTTTCTCAAGGATTAGTTAGAGGCTACTGAGGGATGCTTGATGTATTTCTCATGCCAAGCTTTTCCCAAGTATTTGGACGAGATAGAGGAACCCCTAATAGGGTGTCCTGCTACTACTTTTTCCTTTTTTGCTTTTGAGTATTGTTTGATAGGAGTGGTTGGAGAGCTTGGGTGAAGCAGGGGAGTCCCTGGTAGGACTTTTCTTTATGCTGTGACCCCAGGTACTATGAAGGCCCCACATTTTTCTAGATAAGAGTTGATAAACAGTTCTAGTTCATCCATTTTTAATGTTTGGTTTGAGATTTATATTGAAAAACTTTCTTTTGGTTTTTATCTAAGAGTTAGTTGGTGCTGTTAGTTCAACTTTTTAGATGTTAGGTTTGAGAGTTGGATCAACATAAATTATGGTAGGATTTGGACAAGATGTGTGAGGCATTTTTGCTTATAAATTATTTTGAGGAGGAGACCCCTTGGATATCTTAGACTAGGAACTAGCCCTAAATTTTTACCTAGTTCTCTCCTCCACTACCTATACATGGTTAGACAGGGTTAGGGAGACAATGAGAAATATAGATGAGTGTAACCCTCTAGTTTAGAGATACACACTGGCTAGAGATCATATGTCCTGGATGGTAAGCACTCCTAGTTACTTATATGTGACCCTTAGGATAGTGTATTTTTGGTTCTATGGCTTTATGGAACCCCTAAGATAGTGTATCTATCAAAAACTGGGATGGATATGACAGCTGGGATAGTGTATATATCTACCCATGGATAGAAGGATCCCTAGGGTGGTGCACACTATGAGACCTTGATTTGGTGCAAGATTTTTTCTATAGAAATCTCAAGACATAAAACATTCTTTAGAGTCTGATGTAGAATCCTTTTTCTATTTCAGGTCATGCTATTAGAGTCCTAGATCTTGGTAGTTGAGTTTATTCAAGAATAAACCTATGGTTACACCATGGGGTATAAAATTTGTGCCTTTGTGTTTAGATTTCGTGGATATCCTCTGTAGATACGGGGGATGTGTTTTATTTCATGTGTCGGGGTGATTCAAGTTCTATCAATCCTATGGAATGGCTGAGAGTGGGGGTAGATTTACCTTGGGTGTTATACCAGAACCCAATGTTGGTTATTTTACTTATTATTTTTTAGTCCTCTTTATTTTATACAATTTACTATTTTATTCCATTTATTATTAGTTTTTGTCTAGGATAGGAATATCACATGTTTATGGATTTGTATATGATAGAAGATTATAGGTTCACTATTGGGGGTGACCTACTGATATTTATTTCTCATTATCTATACCTAAACATTAGTGTGCGTACATACCTTATTTATGCTTTCAAATGGAGTAAAGGTTGTGCAGTGGATCAAATGGACCCCTAGTGTTTCTTGTCTGAGTGGGGACACTCACGTGGATTCTCAAGATCATGCTACTGTAGCTCAAGAGTCACGAAGACATGGTGTGTGGTTCGAATCGGAGTTGGTAGTAGAGAATGATGTATTTATTTTTAGTTTATTTATTTTTTATATGTGGTCGGCCTAGTGGGTGACTGGTTTTTTGTTTTTCTTTATTATGAGTATATATGACTGTATTCCAAATTTCATTTATTATAGCATGTTGTTGTTTTAGATTATTTATTATGTGTACTATAATGTTTATCCTTGTGTATGTTATGGTTATTAATTATCTTATTTTACTCTGAACATATGGTATAATCTCTCCACTAAATCCATTTGACCCTCACTGCTAATCGGTAGCCTCTAGAATATGGGGAGGAATGCTTGAGGCCTTATGGAAGGCCATATCAGGTGATGTGTTAGGCTGACCTGGTCCAATTTTCTATAGATATTATCATTAATTAGATTAATTACATAATATACTCATATCCTATAATATGATAAATATTTATACCTTCAAGAAGATGGTAAAAGATAAAATGTCCTTTGAGGCTATGAGAAATTTGAAAATAAAAGAAAATATTGATGATATAAATTCAAGTGAATATAAAAATAAAGAGTATGATGAAGAGTATTAAATAATATTTTCTCTTATTTCAAAGAGGTCTAAGAAGGGAAATAGTAATAAAAAATTCAAGTATCCACTTATATACTATAAATACAATGGACCTCAAACTGTTTCCATATATTATCCAAAAAATAAAAGAGAAAATTTTATAAATGAAGATGATGAGATTCCAAAACTAAATAAGTGGGATAAAATATGAAAAGAATAATTAAAATTTCGAAAGAGAAATATGATATATTCTAGAATAAAGACTAAAAATATGATGTAAAAGGAGAAATAAGTTGAATATTCATCTAGCAGTGAATTTGGTGAAAATGTTACCAATTTAATGAATAAATTTGAAAAGGGTTTGATACTTCATGTAGTGAAGAAGAAGTTTCAAAACCAAATGATATGGAACACATTTTGAAGGATAAAATTGAATCATTACTTAAAAAAACACCATACTCAATATAGAAAATAAAAATCCAGGGAAAGAGAATAATACGTCGATATAATAGAATATTTATTTTTAAAAGAAATAAACTACCCTTATTTTAGAAATCAAAAAATTGAGGCTAAAGTTGTTGAACATGAGAAAATGATAAAATATATTAATGACGAATCTTCTTTCAAATAACAATATTTATTTAAGACATAGTTTAAGCATATTGAGTTAAAAAATGAGTTGAATAACCTAAAATAGGATTTCAAAAATTCCATTGAAGTCAAGGTTAAATCCCCTAGTTAAATTGAAAGGACTTACATAAAATATTAGGTTAAATATGTAGATGATAAATCTAGTTGTAATACAATTTTTACTAACAATGTAGGTTCAGACTTAAAATTTGGATATGTATGAACCAATAAGGATGTTGAGAAATATAAACCAATATCAGTAAAGGAAAGAAGGATATCTGGAAGCACTTTAACTACCCAACCAAGGTAAATTCAAACCCAACCAGTGTTGCAGAAAAAATTCTGAACATTATTTAAAGAATATTTCTTTTTTATCCAAGAAAAATTAGGTTTCAAGTCCATTTCTAGTGTTTTATAGTTTTTATACATAAGGAATACAAGTGTTGGTACAGTATTTCATAACTTGAAAAGGGTCATGAAGTTAGGGGGAGTTTCTTAGAAGATATGGATTCAAATATTTAGAGAAGATAACCAATGAAGTTGATTATTTTTAACTTTCTAGATCAGAACAAATTTGAGAGTCTTGATGAAATCTGTGAAAGATGTAAATAACAGGGACATTGTTTAGATAAGTACATGATAAGCTCTCAAGAAAAATTCCCTATGATAAAAATGGTAAGGGAATTCAAAATCACAGATAAGAAAGGGAATGTTTAGATGAAGTTATATTAAAGGATATTAGAAGAAAAAATCCATTTATTCTTGATAGTAGGTTCTCTTCCCACATGATAAGAAAAACCAATATTATGAGAAATATTGAGAAGAATGAAGGAGGGATTTTCACCTTTGGAAATATTTATTTTATAAAAATCAAAGGTGTTGGATCATCTAAAATAAAAGCACAAAATCTGAAATCAAATGAAATTTTATATATAGAGGGGATGAAGCACAATATCTTGATTACCATTAAACCCTTTGATGATGTGAATGAGGTTATTTTCATAATGAAATCATTTATTATTAGAAGTTAAAAGGGTAGAAATATTATATCAGAAGGAAATAAAAAAATTGAATTATATTTTTAATTAGTGATCTAACCATTTTTTTATTTGAGTAGAAAATAGGAAAGTATATTATGTAAAATTAGGCTCATTCATATTGGTCATTAAAGCCTAAGAAATATGAAAAAAACATGATTTCTTGAGAGTTATCCAAAATATTAAATTAGAGAATAATGCTATTTGTGGAACATGTCAAAAGGGTAATATGACTCAAAAATACTGTATGAAGGTAGATATTCTTAATACCAGGCCACTATAGATAATCCCCATATATTTATGTTGTCCAATGAGGAAAAATTATAATAGATTATATTTTTATTTTAGAATATTCATTTATGACTATACTAGAATGAACAATGTGATTTTCATCATAAAAAATTACAAATCCATTAATATGTTTAAATTATTAAAAAGATATGTTGAAATAGTGTAAAGACCCAGATTTTTCCATGTATTTTTTTAACTATATGGAATATTACAAGTCCTCAAAAATTGACAGCGCATGATTCCGAGGCCCAGAGTGCTCGAAATGAATTTCAAAACATTTTATTAGGTACGTTCAGAAAACTTGTGAGTGGGTTTTTGTAACTTTGAAACCTGTGCTTGGAATTGAAATCTGAGGGCACCATTGAACTCGCAGTGCTGATATATACTTAAGGAGACCTTCACCTTGACCACAGTAGGTTGAGGGTAGAAGTTGGTTTTTCAAATTTTTGTGGGAGAATAAAAATAAAATAAAATAAAATAAAACAACTTTTATTTTATTTTGTTTGAAACCTCATTTTTTTGAATTATAGTGGTGGGGACCTCCTGAACCCTTCTTTAAGGTGGGGAAAACCCTTGGGACCCTTCTAATTTATTATGCCAATTTATTTTGCCAATTTATTATTCCAATTTATTGTGCCAATTTAATGTGCCAAATTTGATGTGCCAACATTAATCCTTAAATCATTAAATTGGCACCACACCTCTCGCGGGAGAATCATTGGTAAAAGAGGAGAGTTTTGGATAGTTGGAAAGAACATTCTCCAATGAAGAACCACCCCCAACGAAGAATGAGGAACCGACGCCGAGCCCGGATCAAAAGTGTCTTGCGAGAGCGACGAACACCAACATCACCATCTCATCGAATTCGTCTTATTCCTCCTGACATCTCTTACGGGCGAATCAGGAAGGGGTTTAATTTATGTTTGAATTTACTTTATTGATTCTTCATATCCTAAATTTACGACGATGATGGCCAAACGAACATGGCTATCGTCCCACACATAAACCATGCTCCTCTTTTTTTACTCTTCGTGCATTCTTCATGCGTTCTGCAATGCCTAATATTTATTGAAGCTAGAAACACAGAGTTTTGCTCAGCATGATATATGGACATGGAGCCCTCGATGTAGGGATCACGAATATGCGATCGTTTAATTTTTCAGGCTTAAAACAAAGCCACAGTGGCTCGAAGAAGAAGAAGGCGGC
This sequence comes from Viscum album, assembly GCA_963277665.1. Classification (NCBI taxonomy): domain Eukaryota; kingdom Viridiplantae; phylum Streptophyta; class Magnoliopsida; order Santalales; family Viscaceae; genus Viscum; species Viscum album. Next base: position 284,996,185 of record OY728165.1, read on the forward strand.
TGGTACCCAACCGGTCGTGAGGAAGGAAGGGCGGTGCACGTTCGCGCCGCCTGTTGATGAGGAGGTCGTGGCCCTTCGTCCGTGGCGGGGCAGGGTGGTGGTCGGAAACCGGCTGACCGTGTGGTAGAGTGGCGGCGCATGTCCGTGCCACCGGTGGAGCAGGGGGGCCCCGACTGTTAGGCCGCGGTAGAGGCCGAATGGCGGTCAACCTTTTTGTCTGGCCTTGGTGGAGCAGCAATGCATGAACGTGCCGCTGGGAGGAAGACAGGACGACCTTTCGGATGACCGCACCAGACCGGGTGTGACCCCTTCGGCGGGTCCCGCGTTCTACCCCACCGAACGGTCCGATGGACCGTTCGGGAAAACCGGAAGGGGGCGCTCCCCCTTCAGTGCCAGCTCGGGTGGACCATGCACCTAGGGGGTCATGCCACCGGGACAACCAGACCAAACCCGGACCGGATCGGGTCGGGCCGGGTCGGACCGGGCCCAGGCCCATCCATACCCAGTTTCGCCTTTTTTGCCATGACTTGTGATCCAGACGTCCGTTTGGAAAACCGTGAATGGTGAAAGAATCCTTAGATCGATACAGTCCTTTTGGTATACTTCACTTGAGTTATGGATATGTTTGGAGTATGGCCGGGTTGGATTGGACCCCAAATCCAACCAGGCCCTCAGAGCGGAAATGCTAATAACTTACAGACCGGGCATCCGATTGACGAGCCGTCTGTTGTGTTGGGTCCCTTTTCATGTGACAGACCTTTGGGATACGTTTTAGTGGAACTTCGGGGAGGTTGAGGTATGAACTATTGCTTAGGGAGCAGTTCTCCCAAGCATGATACGTACGGAACCCTACGACTGACTGAGACTTTACGACTGCTGACTGTTTCGACTCGGAGTGACTCGACTGGCCCAATGGATATTGCCTCTATGTGACGCGGTAGACCCACGATGGGAAGAGACTTTGTGTGATGCGGCAGACCCTTGGTACTCAATAGGAGGAGTACCTCAGCAGGCAATGAGGGGGAGCGACTCTATTTGACGCGGAAGACCCATGGTGGGGAGCTCCTCTGTGTGATGCGGAAAACCTACAGTACTCGATATAAGGAGTAACTTAGAAGTCCAAGGTTAGTGGGAAGCACCTCTGTGTGATGCGGCATGCCCACTGTACTCGATAGAGGAGGATTTATCCAACAGCCGAGGTGTTCAACGTTGTGATTGGGAATGTTACTTGTTACTATCCCTAGAGAATCCCATGGATGGATATTGGCTTCCATAGCAATCCTATGTGGGTCACCTTCATAATTCTATTTCTTAGATTTTTATACCTAGTGTGAGATGATTATTTACCTTTGTAGTATTCTTTCCTACATGGAATAGTTGAGCTTTGGGCTTTTGTGTTTGGACTTGTGTTTCCTCATGATTTAGATGAGTATACTCGAAAACATAGGTATATGTATGGGCATACACCTAAGTAGGGTTGATAACTATTTTCATGATTTGTGGATTATCCTTTGTGGATTTTGTGAGACCTTCGAGGGTATCGAGGTCCCTACTGAGTATCGTTATACTCACCCCTGCATGGGCAACGCCTGCACCTTATTGTGTTTGGTGCAGACGACGAACATCGCTGACTGAGGATGAGGGTACCAAGAATGGTGGTAGCTTCGAGGTGGACATTAGACAAGGCGTACCTCAGAGATGACCGTTCGAGATCTGTACCTACCCTTCAGGTAGGATCCTTGGTGGGTTTTCATAGGAGTTGTTTTCAGTTATACTTGTACTTTTCTGTTTACTTGTACTTTTTAGTTTTACTTGTACTTTTCAATTGGGTTTGTATTCCGGACCTTTACATTCTGTACACACCCTGTTTACTTTATAGTATAATTTTTTCTTAGTTGTGTAAGTTTATAGGTTAAAAAGGAAATGCCTTCTCGGTTTTTGGGAATACTCCTTTCGGTGCTAGTTTCTATCCCCTGGCCTATGGAAGGCAGGCTTGGGGGAGTCACAACACGGGCCCTGGGGGACAAGTCGTGACAAATTTGTATCAGAGGAGTTCGGTTCTACCAAAGAACTAGGACTCTAATCTTTTCGGTGAAGTAATGGTGTTAAGTGTTATGAGTGTGGTTTTCAGTTCGAGGAGTCTAGTGCTGGTGCGACGGCTGACGTATCCATACACTAGGACCCTGACTTCTGATTTTCGACTCAGTGCATGAAAACACTGATTGCGTATGTGTTTTTGAAATGTTTTCTTTGTGATCTCATTGAGTCAGCTCAACATGTATAAACTTAATGACTGTGGTGCACCTATTTGTTTTCAGGATTCCTCCACGCAGACAATCAGCCAGGATTTCAGTTAGAGTATGTGATGACAGCCCACCAAGCGACGAGGCTTCGGTGTAGGCCCCCCTTACGGCAGTTGTACCACCAGGTGGGTACCGACACCACCACCACCCATTGGGCAGACGATGCCACCAACCCCAGTAGTAGAGGTTACACGCCGCTTGACCACTTTTCCTGAGTTCCAGTGCTAGAGGCCACCGAGTTCTGGGGCGAGGCAGATCCATAGGCGGCTGAGTATTGGCTGGAGGCTGTGGTTAGAGTTTTTCGACTGGTAGAGACATTAGATAATCTCATAGTGATCCTTACCACCAGCCTTCTTCAGGTAGCAGCGTGCAGATGGTGGATCTTAATACTCCAAGTTCATGATGAGGTCACTCTTATCTGGGCAGAATTTGAGTGCCTTTTCCGGGCATAGTTCATCCCAGTGACCCTATGATCAGTGTGTATATAGGAGTTTATCCACTTGCAGTAGGGTAGCATGACTGTGGCTCAGTATTCAGTGAGGTTCACCGACCTCTTGCGCTACTCCACTAACATGGTGCAGGACCATTTCTTCAGGGCCTGGACCTTCGAGTAGGGGCTCAGAAAAGATATTATAGCTTTGATGGTTTCTCTTAGCATCCCGATGCAGGTGGGGGTGTTAGAGCAAGCACTCTTAGTGGAGAGCTTCCTTGCTGAGCAGTCGCCAATAGTGAGACCCACCACTGGACGACACTTAGTAGAGTCATCTACAACTTGCAGTAGACAGATGACACAAAGGTCTAAGAGGACCAAACCTATAGGAGGATGACCACAGGATATAGGGTCAGTGGTGTGGGGCCCACAAGGCAGAGCAGGATAGACAAGGATCATGCATTGTTACTTGTTTGGCCGGTAGGGTTACGTGGATCGCGATTACCCGAACCGCTATACTGACGACCAAAAGACGGTCGAGGGACCGCCGAGGTAGAGACAGAGGTTTGATCAAGGAGGTCCACAGGAAAGAGGAGGATGTGGTAGAGGAGTAGGCCTTGCAGCGGGCAGTGGACGACATTTTGAGGTTCTACCAGTACCACCACCAAGTGGTTCACCCCGACTATAGGGAGCAGGTGGACAGGTGCGAGCTCAGATCCCGGCAGCTAAGGCTTACAACCATGATGCTCCAGATACAATATTAGGTACGATCTATGTCTACTCTACCTTGGATATAATACTTATATACATAGGTTCCAATCACTCATTTATTTCCACGACCCTCATTCAGATCTCAGAGATTCCAACAGATCCGTTGGCTCGATCCTTACGGTCAGAGACTCCTATGAGAGTGGATTCGACAATCAACCACTAGTGCTGGCTATGTAAGATTACTCTAAGAGGTGATAGATTTGACTGGGATTTCCTAGTAGTGGCGTTGAGGCCTTGCGAAATCATCTTAGGTATGAACTAGTAATCTACATACTATTCTCATATTGACTGTATTAGGCGCAAAGTGCAGTGTGTATGCACGGATGGGACCGGGTTTTCCTTCACTGGTGAGAAGGGAACCATTTCAATGTAGGATGGACTTACCTAGAGGAGAATACAGACGATCACACATCAGTTGTCTAGCCTTACCCTCAGAGTGGTTGATGTAGAGAGTCCGAGCTATCCTATAGTAGTGGACCAGTACACTGATGTTTTCCAAGATGATGTTCCGGGTCTAACTCCTCGCAGATAGGTTGAATTTTATATCGACTTGTATTTTGGGATCGAACCAATATCTACACCAGCATATCAGATGGCTTCTGTGGAGCTTTGAGAGCTGCGAGAACTGCTGGAGGACTTGCAGAGCAAGGGGTTTGTTAGGCCCGGTGTTTCTCCTTGGGAAACCCCAATTTTGTTTTCCAAGAAGGAGGATGGGAGTTTGAGACTATGTGTGGACTATCGGCGCCTGAACCAGGTTACCGTGAATAACAAGTACCCACTCTTGAGGATTCACAATCTCTTTGACCAGCTAAAGGAAGCACAATGGTTTTCGAAGATAGACCTCGGATCAATCTATCACCAGCTCAGAGTATGAGATGAGGATGTGCAGAAGAAGACCTTCAGATGTCGGTATGGCCATTATGAATTCATGGTTATGCCTTTAGGCATGATCAATGCACTACCAGTGTTCATGGGACTCATGAACAGGATCTTCCAACCATACCTCGATTGGTTTGTGGTAGTCTTCATTGATGACATCCTAATATACTCAGTGATGGAGGAGGAGCATTCCTATCATCTTCAGATAGTTCTGGACACACTCTGGGATCACTAGATTTATGGTAAGCTCTTGAAGTTCTAGTTCTAGATTTGAGAGGTTCACTTTCTGGTACATGTCATCTCGGAGGCTGGAGTTGTGGTGGATCTAGCAAAGATCGAGGCTGTGCTTTCTTGGGAGCCACTGAGGAGTTTGATGGAAGTGCGGAGTTTCCTAGGTTTTTCCGGTTACTACTGGAGGTTTTTTCCTGACTTTTCTAGAGTTGCAGAACCCTTATAAGAGTTGAAGAAGAAGGGAAAACCCTTCATGTGGTCAGAGAGATTCCATTAGAGTTTCCAGGAGCTGAGAAAGATACTGAAAAGTTCCCCTATCTTGATGCTACCGAAGGAATGCATTGGGTATGTAGTCTACTACGACGCATCAGGGACCGAGCTTGGATGTGTCCTGATGCAGGAGCTAGTAGTGATCACATATGGTTATCGACATCTAAGAGAAAATGAGCAGAACTACGCTACCAATAACCTGGAATTAGTATCAGTGGTCTTCACCTTGAAGATGTGGTGACATTACTTTATGGGAGAACGTTTTATAGTCTACTCTAATCACAAAAGTGTCAGGTATATCTTCTCTTAGAAGGACCTGAACCCGAGACATCGGCATTTTATTGAATTCCTCTAGGACTATGACTTTGAGATAGTCTATACTCCTAGGAAGGGTAACGTAGAAGCAGATGCACTCAGTAGGAGGTCTGGTATACGATTTCTGAGTGAAGCGATAGAGCAGTTAGACACTTTGCAGATATCCTACATGGATCGATATGGAGTAGCTTATCTTCAGTCTCTAACAGTCACAGCCCCACTCCTTCAGTGAGTTTGGTAGGTGTAGCTTGGGGACATCGACTGTGAGGTTTTACATGCTCAGATATCCATAGGATAGGCACTTGATGGATTTTCTAAAGGTGGGGAGCACTTCATCCTCTTCAAAGGATGTACTTTAGTACCAATGGTGCTTCAGGAGGAGGTGTTGAGGAAGTTCTATATGTCCCCTCTCGCAGTGCATATAGGAGTGTCAAAGATGTACCAGGGCCTACGACGTTAGCACTGGTGGCCGGTAATGAAGAAGGAAGTGGCAGAGTTTGTCTCTCGTTCCTCACTTATCAGCCAGTGAAGGCAAAACATCAGGTTCCCGTAGGCTTAGTTCAGCTATTAAAGGTGCCAGAGTTGAAGTGGGATGGAATTTCTATGGACTTTGTGATAGGACTTCCACACAGTTCTAGAATTCATGATTCTATCTGTGTGATCGTTGACCAACTCACCAAGTCAGCCCACTTCCTACCAATCAGAGAGCAGAGTTCAGTATAGGGCTTAGGACACCTCTACATATAGGAGATTGTATGGCTTCATGGGGCTCCATCTATGATTGTCTCCGATTGTGATGCACGATTTACTTCCCGGCTATGGAAGGGGTTGTAGGAAGAATTTAGGACACAGTTTCGGTTGAGCACCGCCTTCCATCCTCAGAGGGATGGCCAGGCAGAGCAGACCATTTAGACCCTCAAGGACATGATATGTGCTTGTGTCCTTGATTTTGGCCACAGGTGGGAGGATCACTTGCCTTTGGTGGAGTTCACGTATATCAAAAATTATCACTCCACTATTGGTATAACACCATTCGAGGCATTGTACGGGTGACCTTGAAGATCACCACTTTGTTAGACTGACCCAGGGGAGTCAGCACTAGTGGGACTGGAGAAGGTTTAGATCATCCAGGAGTAGATAAAGACTGCACAGATTAGGCAGAAGTCCTATGCTGATAGGAGACGGAGACCTCTTGAGATCGAGGATGGTGACCATGTCTTTCTATGGGTCTCACCTCGACGAGGTTTGCGGATATTTGGCCAAGGTGACAAGTTATCTCTGAGGTTCATCAGACCCTTTCAGGTCCTCAGCAGAGTTGGCGAGGTGTCTTACTACTTATCTCTTCCACCTCAGTTACACCGGGTGCACGACGTCTTCCATGTATCCCAGTTGAGAAGATACGTGCACGACCCTTCACACATCATTGACTAGGGAGAGCTGTACATCGACGATGGGGAAACATTTTTGGAGGTTCTAGTAGAGATTGAGGATCGACAGGAGTGGGTCCTTCAGGGGTGGTGGGTACCTCTGGTGTGCGTTCGTTGGTAGCACATGAACCTCTAGGAGAGCACATGGGAGCGGGAGGCCCAGATTCATGCTCAGTACCCCCACTTGTTTCTCTAGTTTGTGTTGTGGCTTTCGGGAATGCAAATCCCTGAGGTGGGGAGGATGTAAAGACCCAAATTTTTCCGTGTATTTTTTTTAATTATATAAAATATTACAAGTCCGTGAAAATTGACGGCGCATGATTCTGAGGCCCGGAGTTCCCGGAATGAATTTATGAACTTTTTTAAGGTACGTTCAGTAAACATGCAAGCGGGTTTTTGTAACTTTGAAATCAGTGCTCGGAATGGAGATCCGAGGGTACCGTTGAACTCGTAGCACCGATATTCACTTAACGAGACCTTCACCTCGACCGCTGTGGGTCAAGGGTAGAAGTTGGTTTTTCGACTTATTGTGGGAGAATAAAAAGAAAATAAAATAAAAAAACTTTTATTTTATTTTTTTTGAAAACTCATTTTTCTTGAATTCTGGCGGCGGGGATCCCCCAAACCTTTTAATGTGGGAGAAAACCGTTGGGATACTTCCAATTTATCATTCCAATTTATTTTTCCGATTTAATGTGAAAACTTTGATATGCCAACATTAATCCATAACTCATTAAATTAGAACCAGAACTCTCACTGGACAATCGTTGGCAAAAGAGGAGATCTTTGGAGAGTTGGAAAGAACATTCTCCAACGAATAACCACCCCAAACGAAGAACAAGGAACCGATACTGAGCTTGGGTCGGAAGTGTCTTGTGGGAGCGACGAACGCCGACGTCACCATCTCATCGACTTCTTCTTCTTCCTTGCGTCTTCTCTTACAGGCGAATGAGGTAGGGGTTTTATTTATGTTTGAGTTTACCTTATTGATTCTTCATATCCTAAATTCACGATGACGATGGCCAAACGAACATGGCCATCATCCCGCACATAAAACTTTCTCCACTTTATTTTAATTTTTCGTGTGTTCTTCGTGCGTTCTTCAATGCCTAATATTTATTGATGTTGGAAACACAGAGTTTTTCTGAGCACGATATATGGAAAAAGAGCCTTCGATGCAAGGATCGTGAATATGTGATTGTTTAATTTTTCGAGCTTGGAAAAGAGATGCAGTGGCTCACAGAAGAAGAAGGCGGCCGACACCCAACCGACCACAAGGAAGGAAGGGCCATGCGCGTCCACGCCACCGGTTGGTGAGGAGGCCATAGCCCGTCAGTCGCGAAAAGGTAGGGTGGCATCCAACAACTGGCTGGCCGTGTGGCAGAGTAGTAGTGCACGTTCGTGCCGCTGGTGGAGTAGGGGGGCTGTGGCTGCTTGGCCGCAACGGAGGCCGAAGGGCGGATAACCTTTCGACCGACTGTGGTAGAGTAGTGGAGTGTGACCGTGCTGCTCGTAGGAAGACTGGAAAACCTTCTGGATGGCTGCACCAGACTGGGCGGGACCCCTCCAGTGGGTCCCGCGTTCCACGTAACCAAACGGTCCAATGGACCATTTGGGAGAACCGTAAGGGGGGCGCTCCCCCTTCGGTGCTAGCTCAGGTAGATCGCACACCCAGTAGGCCAGGCCCTGTGGGTCACACCAATGGGTTGGGTTGGGCCTCACCTTCACGGGCTGGGCTGAACCACGACCCAATAGTCCAGGCCCGCCAAGGCCTAGGCCAACCAGACCCAGTTTTTCCTTTTTGACCATAACTTGTGATCCGGACGTCCGTTTGACAAACCATCTATGACACCAGAATCCTTGGATCAAGATAGTAATTTTGGTATACTCCACTTTATTTTTGGATAAGTTTGGAGTATGGTCGGGTTGGATCAGACCCCAAATCCAACCGGGCCCTCGGAGCGGAAACACTAATAACTTACAAACCGGGCGTCTGATTGACGTGCTGTCTATTGCGTTGGGTCCCTTTTGATATGACAGACCATTGGGATAATTTTATTGGAACTTCGGGGTGGTTTAAGTATGAACTATGGCTAGGGGAGCAATTCTCCCAAGCTTGATACATAAAAAACCCTACGACTGGCTGAGACTTGACGACTGCTGATCGTTTCGACTCCGAGTGACTTGACAGGCCCAGTGGGGAGCGCCTCTATGTGATGCGGCAGAACCATGGTGGGGAGAGCCTCTATGTGATGTGGAATACCCTTGGTACATGATAGGAAGAGTACCTCAGTAGGCCATGAGGGGGATCTCCTCTGTGTGACGCGGCAGACCCACGGTGGGGAGCTCCTCTATGTGACACAGCAGACCCACAGTACTCGATAGGAGGAGTACCTTAGTAGTCCAAGGTTAGTGGGAAGTTCCTCTATGTGACGTGGTAGGCCCAATATACTCGATAGAGGAGGAGTTCTCCAGCATATGAGGTGTTCGACGTTGTGACTGGGAATGTTACTTGTTATTATCCCTAGAGAATCCTGTGGCTGGCTATCAGCTTCCATAGCGATCCTGTGTGGGAAAGCTTCATAATTCTATTTCTCAGAGTTGTATACCTGGTGTGAGCTGAGTCTTTACCGTTGTGGTATTCTTTCATTCATGAAACAGTTGAGATTTTGGATTTTGAGTTGGGACTTGTGTTTCATCATGATTGAGATGGGTATACTCGACAACTTAGGTATATGTATGGGCATATACATAAGTAGGGTTGATAGTTGTTTTCATACTTTGTGGATTATCCTTTGTGGATTTTTTGAGACCTTTGAGGGTCTCGGGGTCCCTAATGAGTATCTTTATACTCACCCCTTCACGGGATACACCCGTACCTTGTTGTGTTTGGTGAAGATGACAGAAAACTCTAACTGAGGACAAGGGTACCAAGACTAGAGGTAGCTCAGATGTGGACATTAGACGAGGCGTACCACCGAGACGACCGTTCGAGATATGTACCTACCCTTCAGGTAGGATCCTTGGCAGGTGTTCATAGGAGCTATTTTCAGTTATACATGTACTTTTCACTTTACTTATACATTTCAGTTTTACTTTTACTTTTTAGTTGGGATTGTATTCTGGACCTTTACTTTCTGTATACTTCCTATTTACTTTATAGTTTACTTTGTGATTTTTTGTGTAAGTTTACAGGTTAAAAAGGAAATTACTTCCCGGTTTTATGGAATACTACTTTTGGTGCTAGTTTCTAGCCCCTGGAATATGGAAGGTGGGCTTGGGGTAGTCACGACTCGGGCCCCAGGGGAAGGGTAACGACCAAAAGAGTTAGGTGTATTTATCAAGAAATTGAGATATGACAATGAAAAATAAAATTCATGTTATGTATTTAGAAGATATTTTTTATATAGGGGATCAAGCATTAATTATACAAACCATATACTCCCTAACAAAATGGTGTTTTATAGAGAAAGAATAGAATCATTGTTGAAATGGGTAGGATTATGTTAGATGAAAACAAAGTCTCATAATTTTTTTGAGAGAAGTTGTGTCCACTCCTGCACACATTTACAACCGATGTCTTTGGAGACCTAAGAAACATCTCACTAATTATGAGATGCGGTATAATAATAATGAAACTATAAAGTAGTTGAACATTTTTAGTTCCCCATACTTTATAAAGATTAAAAATAATAGGTTGGAAAATTTTGATGAAAATGAAAGTGAATGAGTCTTTATAAGATACTTATCTGATGGTAGTGTGTACAAGTGCTATAATAAGAGGTTCCAAAAGATATTAGATGATTTATATGTTAATTGTTTTGAAATTTAGTGCATAGGAGTCCCACTATATACAATATATTAGGAATTATTTGAGTAGAACAGTATGCAGAACTTTGATCAGTAGGTTGGGAAAGAACCTAAAATCCAACCAAATAATATTGATATTTATTTATAAAATACAAGTGATGATGATGATGAGAAATAATGATATGATGGAAAATAGTTTTAGAAGTTTTAAAAACATTACAAAACATAAAATATCATTGTAAAAGAAGAGGAACAAGTATAAATAAGACATCAATGATAAGATTAACCAAATAGAAAATAACACCACTTAGGGGTTAGTGATAAGGCCTAAATATAAGAATTTGATCAGAAAAAAATGTGAGTTTAGAAACACAATTAATGAGAAAGGTGATAGGATAAAAAATTATTATATATTGATATGAAGATGACAAGAACTAATTAAATGTATATATTTTGTAGAAAAATTTTATCTAGTAGCAAGAATTGAAAAAACTATAATGGTTTTAGTAGTGGATACAAACAAGAACTATAAAGTTAATTAGATTGATGGGAAATTGGTATTTTCGAATGGTGATCTCATGGAATAAGTTTTTTATTGATCACCTTCATATTTTTATTATGGATATTGATGGAAGCATTGTATGTAGATTGAGAAGGCATTGTATGGATTGAAACTATATTTTAGATCTTGGTAATAAAAAATTTGATAGACTTCCGAGAAAAATTAATTTCATAAAAGAAATTTTGAAAACAATATATATGTCAAGGATCTAGCCATAGGTACATTAATTTTTATTTTCTATATTGATGGAATAATATTTGATAGTGACACTGTGTACCATAGTGAGTAATTTTCTAAGAAAATAAAAGATAATTTTGAGATTTTCTTATTGTGAGAACTGAATATTGTTTTGGGATTATAGATTTGGAATATATTTTTATTTAAAGAAAACTTATGCCAGGAAGTTGCTGAAATTTTTTGGCAAGGAAGAATCAAGAGTGGTTTTAAAAACAATTTATACTTCAAACAAACTATATAATGATTGAAATGATAAAAATGTTGACTAATATAAGTTTATACAGGTTATTAGGAGCCTTTTATATTTAACAGATTCAAATCCTAACATAACCTATGTGGTGACACTGTGATAAATTTTTGAGTGACCCAAGGGAATCACACACACTTAAAACAAAGATAGTTCTAATATATTTGAAAGGAACAATGAATTATGGGTTTTTATATTGATACAATACTAATATGAACTTTATTATATTCACTAATGAAGTTTTGGTAGGTGATTGCATAGATAGAGGGTCTACTTCAGTTAGTGAGGTATATGTGTGCTGATAAAATAATAAATAGAATTTAGTTACACTTAACACCATTTATCTAGAGTTTTTGGAAATAACCCATACATGTACATAGGTTTTATGGATGACTGTACAATTAAAATGCTTGAATGTTGAGACTGAGATGTCATTGAGGATACTCTATGATAAACAAAGTGATATATATTTATTAAAGAACACAGTTCATCATTCTAGATCTAAACACATAGATACCATATATCATTTTATTAAAGAAAAAGTGTCTAATATAGATATCAAGATAGAATATATTTTTACTAAGAATTAGATTACTGATATCTTCACCAAATCAATGCTAAGAGAGTGGTTCTACGAGTAGAGGATAAAACTCAATTTTCAACCCTCTCCTATCACTTAAATATGTGTGAAAGTCTACCCCAAAATGAATTGGACTTCATTGATAAAGGGGGAGAAATAGTGAAACAAATATTTATCAAACAAGGGTAGAATTATTGATAAAAGGGGAAGTTCATGGCCTTGACATTTTATGTTTTGGACAATGCTTAATAGGGGATATATTTGAAAGTGAACGATAGTATGTGAGTTATGGGTTTAATTTTTTAGGGGTATTTCATTTATGTTATTTGTCCACAACTTCTTAACAACAAGGGATAAACTTATTTCAAAAGAATTACCTTATCTGGTAGTGTGGTACAAGAGCTATCTCATAATAGAGAGGTCATCATTTTGTGATTCTCATTGAGTTATTGAGAGTTATAAATAGTTAATAGGTTATTTTTGAATATTTTCATGATGTTTCCAACCAATCCAAATTTGAGAGATTAAAGTAACATTAGATTTTTTAATGTTTTTTCAATGGTTTTTTATCACAGTTGAGAGTCTTTGTAAGTTATTAAGTTATTGATAGAGTATGTAAATATTTTTTTTAGATTTTTTGAGATGATTTGTGGAAAAGTAAATAATTTTTTGTGAGTATTTGAATATGATATGGATTCATAATTTGAGATAAATTTTGGTAAAGTATCTCTACGTAATAATCATTCAGCCTCTGCATAAGCATCAATGAGAGCTATGTATGAATCAAATTTTAAGTACATATTGTATTTAGAATTTCTAGGAAGTGTAAGCATGATTTTACTTCTACATAACCAATATTTTTCTATATTAGATTAAATCATGTCTGTGTAAGGGTGATATAAATGTTGTTTAAACCTAGACTACTAGTGCATAATCATCATCCATACACTATAAGAATGGATACATAAAAATATTTGGGAACTTTTTTAAAAATTATCCCCTACTATGTAAGAATCGCTTAAAATATATAGGAATCATATCATCTATGTACAAATCAACAATTAGATAATTTTTAGGTGTCTACGGTTTAAGAAATTTGATTTTCCAGAAGTTTAATATTTTTTGGAAAACTTAATCTAATGATGTTTTTGTGATGTTCTTCATGGATACAATTATTATGACCAATAAAATGATCCTAATTAAATATATTGATTTTGGAGTTCTAGTTTAGGAATTATCTAGATTTTGTGAAGTGATAAATGACTGGGGGTTATTCTGTAGTGTTCACTATGGTGTTTTTTCAAATCATACTAAATTATAGGAGATTTTTAGCATATTGAAAAGAAACATGTTTATGGAAATAATTCCATATTTATGAGTATTTTATTTGATATAATCACATATGAGAAAATATGTCCTAGTTATTCCAGGGGGATGATAATTTCAAGTAAATTGAGGAATAATAAGTCATCATATTTAAAAAACTAGAAGATTAAAGAAACCACATCATTTTGGTGAGCGTGTTGATTATGTAAATCAAATGTGACAAACAACAAACTGAAACTTATTTTAGAGGTAACCATGGTGTTTATAATGATATTATAAGTAATTCAAGATGGATAAGGTTCTTGAATGAGTTTTATTGGACAAGAAAATGAAAATAAGGGAAGAAATGGTATTTTATTTTAGACATACAATTAATTTAAGTAGAGAATTTTTATGAGATTGTGGTGAATAAAAAAGGAACTAAAAAAATGAGGAAAGAAATAAAATGACCCGTATATTTATGTTAAGATAATAATCATGTATATTGAGAAAGATAAGAAAATTTCCAAATTATTCTGATTATAAGAATTATGAAAATGAAAAATATGGGGAGTTATCTTTGAGAGAGATGATGTGCTCAAATATTTTAGAAACATAGGGCATAAAAATATTGTGATAATGATAGAAGAGAGTTCAAATCTTGAATTTTCAAAATCATAGTCTACATCAATTTGAGATCAAGCTACGAGTGAAAAATTTTTGTGTCTTGGTATTGAGAGTAATATCTAAGTCATAGTTTGCATGAAGTGAGTAGGATATTCTTAAAAATATTATTTATTGATCATTGAAGAAGATATGAATAAACTATTCCTAAATAAAAAAAATCCTCAAGAAGATATTCTCATTTTGGTTACAATATTTGTATGTTGGAAATAATATTCTACATAGTTTGGTAGGAATTTAGATTAGTATAGTGAGACTCTATTCTCATACTTTAAGATTGTATTTTTTGGGCTTATTATAAATAATCTGGGATTGGGGGGGGGGGGGGTGGAAACTAGCCCTGAAAAGAAGTAGGTTTTCCACAAAGGGGTCAAACCTTATAAAAATATTTATTTCCATTTCCCTTTAATTTTATTCTTACATGAGTGAGGATTAGATTTAAATATGATTAAATCAAACTTTAATAGGTCATAGTAATTTATACAAAAGTGAAAATAAAGTTTAAAAACAAATCTCTATAGATCCATCCCCCCATCATAGTGGATTAATTCAATCATAGTCACTTTAAATTAGCTCAATTTAATTATTTTAGGGATTACATAATAGGAACACACAACAAGTCCAAAGAAATTACCTAGGTATCCCTAATATCACACTTGGTGACTTTTTTTATGTCCATATCACCCCTAGGGTGAACTCTAAATTAACATATAAATTCCAAAGTATGAACACATAAAGTGTTGGATAAGGTTTCAATATATACTCGCCAACAAACAATTTTTGACCAATGCTAGGGTTTGATTTTAAGAATTAGGGTCATGAAATACTTATTTTTATTTTTAGGTCAAGAACATGTTAAATGGTTGTGAAATATCATCACACACACAATGAAAATGAATATAATTAAAAGGATATATTTAATAAAAACTACCTTATAATCATATAATCCCACCCATTGAATGTTGGCCATTGATTTGGTCTCAAATGGAGGAAATTAGGAAGGAATATAAAAATGATGAAATAGGGACTAAATAGACATAAATGGTGTGAGATTTCTAAACAGTGAAAGAAATAGAGATATTGAAGATATTGAGATATCCTTTCACCAATATTTCCATAGGTATGAACATCACATGATTTTATCATGGTTTGAGGGAGAACTCAACAAGGAAAAGAAATAGGAAGGAATGGGGGGGGGGGTCGATCGCATGAGGGAGAGGAAATGAAGGATTTTTTGCAATTAAAATTAGATGGTAACTTTGGTAAATTCAAAATTTTTAAGTCACTGGGAATACCACATGGTGTTTTAAATCATAGACCAACCATGTGATTCCAACTATTTGAAGAACCACACCACACATAGTTACATAAACTATGAACCAATCATGATATTACCACTATTCTTAAGAACAACACAACACATGGTTATCCTGCATGGTCAGTTAAAACATACACCAATCATGAGAAAAACACCTAAAATTTATTATTGGTTTCACATAACTTCCCCAAGAAACTATTATGAATTAAAGAACCATGCACCATACCTTTCCCTTCCACATGGTTAGGGCACAATTATCCCTAACTATGAACCCTAACCTATAAATTTTATTTTTCTTAATTTTGGGACTTTAACCCTATGAAACACATTTGAGACAACTCAAAATCCCCATAACCACTTCCTTGTCCTATCAACTAAAGTAGTAAACAAGATTGAGGTAAAATTAAATAGATCCATACCTTAGAAAAAACTGGGGTTTTACATCCTCCCACCATATAAAAGTTCATCACTGAGATGCACTTTGGAACATCACCAAGCCTCATCAGTGAATAACTCTGAACATTGGGACTATATATTATACTCTCATTCCCATGTATCCTACTAGATATTCCCATTATACCATTATAATTTAACCACATGAACTATATTTTTGTGCAAAGTATCATCGCTCTAATCTAAAATACAAACCAAATTATCTTCAAAATATGTTTTAACATCATGCTCGATATCTTTAGATTCATTCACATGAGATGAATCTAAATAATACAGTCAAATATGTGGTATGTGAAATACATCATGCATAGAATTGAAATGCAATGGAAGATCCAATCTGTGTGCCACTATACAGATTCCCTCTAAGATCTCGAAAGAACCCACATTTCTTGTATATAGTTCTCCCACATATAAATATGATGATGCCCCAATCGATGTGACATTAATAAAAAACTTTCTCACTGACCTAAAAATCGATAGGATGGTGTCATTAGTTGATATGTGACTTCTACTTCATTTGGGGGGTTTCTATCCACTTCCAAATCAAATGCACATGCTCCGACGTCTCCTATACAAGGCTCAACCCTACAATCATAGTATCACCAAACTTCATCCAACATAGAGGATAATGAAATAGTTTTACATATAAGTCCTAAAAAGTTTCCATTTTTATCAATTCCTAATTTCTAGTATTGTAGGATAAATATTTAAAAGACAAGTGGTTCTATTAGAAACTATTAATATATTGGATACAAGCTATAAACATATCCTCTAGAATCTGAATCATATACTTATACTATGCATCGGTATGTGGATGATAGAGAGTTCTCAAAATCACCCACATACCCAGTTACCTCTATAAAATCTTCTTGAAACACAATGTAAAATGAGTGTCTCGATTTATAACAATACTGTAAGGAATCCCATGTAAGAACACTATCTCTCTAAGATAATTCTTACCCAACTTATCAACTAAAATGTTTCTCGAATTGGTATGATGTGAGTTACTTTAGTTAGTTGACACATGATCACCCACACCATGCCACTTCCCTAGGTAGTCCTTGGAAATCATGTTATGGAATCCATGATCATGTCATCCCAATTCCACTTGGGAATGGGTAATGGTTGAAGGAGACCAGTGAGTCATTGATGACGAACCTTCACCTGCTAATATCTATATAAGAATCTGAAAAATCCCATGATGACACTCTTCATATCTGACTTCTAGTATTTTCGATACACTCCATGATACATAATAGTTAAAATTGGGTGTATTGCTTATTTCAAGGTGTAAAAGTCCCTCACAAACTCTTCATGCATTCACATGGGGAACATGGTAAGACCTTACACATGAAGGATCTAATATGTGTTAATAGATCATTATGGAAGTGTATTGCCACCATATATAAATTCTCTTACAAATAGAAAATCTAAATCATAAAACTTGTTGCAACACCCTAACTTTAGTAACTTGTCACCATTAGTTATTTTACTACACTTACACAAAATACAAGGGATAAAATCCTGAAAGATCCAATAGTTTAATATTCTTGAGAGACTAGATACATACATGAATCTTACATTACATTTTAAAACATGAAATAAAACTTAAACATTATATTAAAAACTTTATTATTGCTTCTAGTAAATCCCTAAAATCATTTATATATCCCTTCATGGTATCATAGGGAAAGGAAAACATAATAAAGGGTGAGAATAGATGCTTATTAAGGGAAAGAACATGATATAAGATATCATACGATAAATAAATCTTGAATAATATAGAAGAGATAAATAATAATCAAATATTCTATATAAATAATATCATAAATGGGGATTTAATCCATGGATGACATAGAAACATAATCTCATGATCCATTCTTAATGAACATGGACATTACATTAATTTTATGGAATACTTAATACATTAAACAAACAAGAAACCAAAGACTGTATTAGTTTAGTGACTTTGGAAACCTAAAGCACATTTTTCTAATTTTGTGAAAGATCTTAAACATCTTCCATAAATATCTTACACTTTAGTTTTGATACAAAAAACATTTCATTATATCTTGGGAAAAAAATCATATGAAAAGAGTGAGATCATATGATCAGTAAGGGTAAATAAGGAAAATATTAAACAAAACATGAACATAAGAATGTAAAAACATGAACATGACTTTTTAAAATCATAAAATTTATAACATATATCAAAATCTTAAGTCATGGAATAAATCATGATAGTTTATAAGGCATAAATCATAATAGAATATGATTCATGAGAAAAATCGAATTGGCATAAAACATGAAATTGTGGAAAATACATAAGCATAGAAAATCATTTACATATTATCCAAGACTCTTTTACAAGACCATCACAGTGGATAAAGTTCTATATTGAACTGAGTTCACTCCTCGTTTAAGCCATATATTACTAAACTGAGTTTACTTCCTGTTCCAGCCCTGTATTACTGAACCGAGATCATTTCCCATTCCAACCCTATCCATATCATGAGATATACATATTTAACCAATAAGTTAGAGGTAGATATAGGTCCCATACATCTCATAGTGAAATCATTATTATGTGTGCCACAAAAACATAAATCACTCATCATAGCATAAACCATGGAATAAAATGGGTTTCTTAGACACCATTCTATTATAACATAATTTAAATAAAAATGGATTTAATAAATATCATTCCCTCATAAACACAATAAAAACATAATAATAATTTCGATAGTATACTTGAAACAAAACCCTACTAAGAAATTCCATCTTATATGGAAAATAGTTTTTATAGAACAGTTGAAATTAATTCTTGAGGAAAATGTCCTTTCTTCTTCAAAAATGTATTCTTTCATCAAAATTCCATAAAAAAAGAAAATAATTTATTTGAAAATAACCTTGAAATAATATAAAGTAAGATTCATATAAATAAGGAATTATGAAAATGTAAAATTCTATTTATTCTATATAAGTTAAAAGAAAACATTCTTCTCCTACTTTTGTTGGATTAGTCAACAAGCACCTCGTATCGAAAATGAAAAAATATTCCTTTCATACCATTTAATAAGAATTAAAAAATGGGTAAAATTGACATTAAAAAATTGTATAAGAATATAAATAATATTTTTTAATACATAATTAGGAAACATGGACATGGATGATAAATCTACCCCATTAAATACTTACTTATAACCAATATAAGATATTAATGAGATTACAAAATTATCCCTTACCTTAGGTCTGATATCATTTTTATATTTCTAAAATTACTATATAATGATTTAAATAATTTCATTGACTTATTCTAGAGTCATATGTATTTTTATGATATCATATATTATCATATTAGAATCCATTTGTTAATAAAATTTCATTTTTACTCGTTATTCGGGTATTAACTGCTTCATTTTCTTATGCATGTTTTGTCGAATAAATGCCAGTTATCCTTATTAGGGTATAGTTGTATCATTAAAAAAAATTATTATTATAATATATATCATATTTATTCATTATATACATTTACATAATCACGATTTAATGGATATCATACAGAATAAATCGCATCACATCGTGGAGACGGTAGGTCGTACATACAAACAAGTAACGATATCATTCCCATAATTGTGAAAAAGTATAGAAGTTGATGGTATATATTTTTTTTCCATAATATATATCATGTTATAATAATAATATATATTTAATATTTCCATCATTATACCCATCCAAGTAAGGTGGTGGTGAAAAATAGATTACCCCACGTCGTAGAGATGGTAAGCCATACATACACAAGCGTGGTGATTTTGTTTTTCATAGGATGGATAGAAGGTGGAATATGGTTTTTCCATAATAATTATAAAATCTTAATATATAGTTGACACTATATTTATTAATTTAGAATGTAAAAAACCCATTAAGAAGAAGTAGAATAAGAAATAAGTTTGAAATAATCAACAGAGGAGATTACCTCTTCTTCGACGAGCTCCCTCTAGATCTCATCTTAAAGGCACTAGAGTTGCCATTTTAAGAAGAAAAGAACCTATAAAATGTTACTGGGTAAATTAATAATGTAAATGGGTTAGTTAGTACTGATCTAAGAGGCTAAAAGTGTATTCAATAAGTGAGGGAGGAAGTTTCCTGTTAGAATTGAGGTGAGGGGAAGTTTGAAATCTTGACAAATATTAATTTATAATAAACTCAAACCACATCCAAAAAACCTCTAAAATGTAATATTTTAAAATATGATCTAAAATAAGGTTGTCATATCATCATCCAATAAATTTCAGACAAGTGTTTCTATTAATTTAAACCTTACCATTTTAACTAACCCTTAGTTATTCTATTTAACTTTAACTAAGGTACCAAATTACTAAATATTAAGAGTGAAATATTTACTTATTTTATGTCAATTTGACTGTAAATAGACACTTTAGAACATTTTAAACCATATCATAATTATTTTATATTTTTAAAAATGTATTATGATTTTTAAATAATTTAAAAAACATTATTTTGATAAATCATCAATAGTGTCAATTTTAATACTATTAAATTTATTGATTTTTTAAAACATTAAGATAACAAGTTAACTTAGAAAAAAATATTATATTACTAAGAGGTCAAGGTAATCTATAAAATTCATTGGATATAATAATTATTCCAAATTATATTTATTTTAATATTTTCAATAACATTTATTTGTTATTTCTATTAACAAAATAATCCATACATCATATTTGTGTAATTATTAAATATAGTTATTTTTGAATAAAAATAAAAAATAAAATACTATTATAAATAAAATACCTATATATTTGAGAATAATACTTATATTAGAATATATATTTTCAAAAATCCTACATTAAAAATGGTATATTTATTAAAACATTATTGTGAAAACTTTAACATCACTTTAAATAAAATATTATAAGTGTCATAATCTTTTCCATATCACTCTTAATGGTAAATAACTCATACCTTGGATGATTATAGCCTATATTTAATCTACCAATAATATTTGGTCAAGTGATTCTATCTTTTATGGGTTATTATCATTTTAATAAAAATTATTTTATTTATTTTTCATCAATTAAATAATTTCTCCATCATCAATGTATAAGCCTTTATGAAAATTATTTATCTCATAAAAATTAAAAATAAAATACCATGATAAATAAAATCATTTTATATTTCAAATGAGTATTTATATCCAAATTTATCTTCTGTATAGCCTTATATTAAAAATGATATAGTTATTAAAATTTGAGCAAGGCATATTTAACTTTTCTTTAAATAAAATAAAATAAATGTCCTAATCTCATCCAAGTGGCTTCCAAAGGATACCATTTTTACCCAAAGATGATTTATGTCGAAACACACTCATCAAATTCTATTAGTATAACTATTATGGTAATTCTATAATATTATTATTACCCTTAATTACCTGATTTATGCTTTTACCGTATTATTACAAATTACCAAAGTTACTATTCGTAATGCCAAAAAATAAAAGAAATATATTTACATAATTTGGAAATATTGATTAAAAATATAGAATCAATTTTTAAAAATTAAAAAAAAATAATTTTTAGTAGTTAATTTAAAATTAATTCCATTTTTGGAATGAGAAAATGAATTTTGAAAGTTAAAACATGCGAATGATTGAAATGGTTTTAAATATAAATTTATTTTAAAATTAATTACAATTAAATATATTATATTAAATGATAAAAATATAATCTATTTATAATTTAAAACAATTAAATAAAATAACTTATCCATATAAATTATTTTGAGAAAAAATTTGCTTGCAATTAAAATTTAGTATATATTTACTATTCATCAAAACATGAAACTTAGTAAAAAAGTATCAAAAATTCATCCAAAGTAAATTTTTATATCTTAATTCCAAATAATAGGTTTATATTTTCATATGAAAATTATTAATGTGTTGAAATTTTAATTTAAAATGGGTTCTCTATTAAAATGTGGTAAAATTACCCTTTTGATAAATATAGGGTTTTATGTATAAAATAATGTTTATTCATATCCTATGACTAAAAATTATATTGGATGAATATAAAAAAATATTTTGTTAAATATATAAAATATATATTTTATTAATTTTATTTCCTAATTTTAATTTATTTAGTTTATAAAAAAAACAACTTTGGGAGCATAAAAATAAAAATATTGCCTTTATATTCAATTGGTATGTATTTTCTTCTCTAAGTAATAAATTTATCATTTAAACCCTATATTTTTGTAAGTTACTTAATAATATTCATAACCGATAATTTAAAGGCTAAGTTATTATCTTTTTTAAATAATTATAAAATGATCTTTCATAGAAACTTAGTGTTTCATGTATCACAAGCTAAGCTGGTGTTGCATGTAGTGAAATCTTAACATGGTGTAGCGTGCAATGCAAGACATCCAATAAATCAAAAAACATATTTCATAAATTTATTAGGGTATTTCACATAAATAATCACATGGATAAAAAAAAGTTTTATAATGATAAAATGCATAATTTTAGATATCATAATGATACCATCAAGGATTTATGCCAAGACATCATACATAAATAGATAAAGCGTAAAAAAATAACTAAATTAGTTTGTATCATGAGGCCTAATTATTTATTTAGTGTCTATAATAGAACCTTCCCATAACTTACTAAGAATAATGGATTCATCAAATGAAAGGGGTGAATAAAAATTTAATACATAATCAACATAAACATTCGTATCGAAAAACTAGAATAAGAATTGTTAATATTTTCCATAATAAACAAATATAGAAACATGATCATAAGACATAAAGATAAATTAAATGGATGGTATCATTAAATTATATCTGTAGTAAAGAAAAATATTCATCAAAGTATGTTTACATAGATGAAAATACTTTTAAAATATCACCAAAACATTTATTGAGAAAAATACCATTTTCATTTTGAAATAACTTATTTAAAATCTAAAAATTTCCATAATATTAGAAAAAAAATTATTTTTGAATAACCATGAAAAATTATAAATCAATCTTCAAGCTAAATAATATTCATAATGGTGTGAAAATCCATTCGTGAAGTAAGTGTTAAAACAAAGATTCCACTCACACCTTCGGTAAAAAGGGTCTCATTTGAAAGTAAAAAAGAAGATTCCTTTTGAAAATTTTGATATAAAGTAAATAATGGGTAAAAATTAATTTAATAAATCATTTTGAAATTTTAAAAACATGCTTGAAAACATTATTTAAAAAATATATATATGTAATAAAAATTTTCTTGACCGAATAGAAAAATATAGTCAGTTTTTATTAAAAAGGTTCTTTAAGAATTATGAGTACTTATAGAGAGTGAAGTGAAAGGAAAAACTATAATTTATAGAAATAAATAGATTAGAAAAAAATATATGTGGTTTATTATAGAAATATCATATAGTTCTCCCAATTTAATATTAAACATAAACAATCCTAAATAAGGTTGAGATTTTGAAATAAACCCTTACCTTAGGTATGAATTTCTTCATATATTCTTTTAACCTCATTTATAATAAATTGATATTAATTATAATTATATAACAAAATATTATTCATACTTATAATACCATAAATGGGTTAATTATAAAATATTATCACCTTTACATTAAGAACCATTCATTGTCATTATCAATTTGGGTGTTAAATGCTTCATTTTTCATGTATGTTTCAATTCGAAAGATATGGTCCTTGCATATTTATCATGGTTAATAAATATATATAATTTTAATCAAGATATAAATATAATATTTATTCATTATATAATATTTAGAATCATCCAGGAAAAGAATATATGAAAAATGAATCACATCAGTTTGTGGAGGTGGTAGTCCACACATATGTACGAGCAACATTATATTTTTTAATGGGTGGAAGGGTAAGAATATAAATGATATAGTATATTTATAGAATAATAATTATATTATAAATTAAATATTTATTCATTAGTTAAATATTTATAACCATCCAAGTATATTGACGATGAAATATGAATTATACCACTACGTGGATGCGGTAGGCCATACGTACGCAAGAACGATGGTAGCATTTTACATAAGATAGAAAGGAGATGAATAGGGGTAGGGTAAACAGAATAATAAATTTTTTATATGAAATATACTTATATTATTATATGATAATGTTCATAGAACATTTTCATGATATAAAATAGGAAGTAAAACAAAAACACACAATTAAGAGTTACACATCTTCTTTGAATAACCAACTTTAGCTTACACCTTGATCTTTCTAGATTGGTCATTTTATGAGAAAAGATTTTAAAGATAATATTTAGGAAGTTTGGTAATGGATTTGATCAATTATTGGTCTAGATAAGTGACTCAAGAGGTGTGAAGAAGAGAGGAGAAATGATTCTCTTTTATAAGTGAGGGAAAGGACACACTTGGAATCACTTAAAATATTTTAATAATATAAAGTCATTTCTAGTGAAAGTGGATCCAAATTTTCATATATTAAAATATTATAAGTTTAATGTTAAAATAAAACGAAACAATTAGGTTTAAGAATGTTTTTTTATCATGAGGCCTCATACATATATTTTTAACCCTTTTGACCCATTTTACCCTAAACCGAGGTGAGAAATATTTACCATAGTTACTATTCATTATAGAAAAACGTTTAGATGGAATTATTACATAATATTAATCATTATAATTAAAAAATATGGAATCTATTTTAAAATATATTATTTTTATAAGTGTTTGAAATTAATTTTAATATAAGTACGCAAAAGGAAATGAAAATTATTATTAGAAAAATGATAATTTTAAGTATAAAAACGATTTTATAGAAAAATAAAGTATAATATTGATTATAATCAAATAAATTGGATTATTCTAAATAAAA
This sequence comes from Viscum album, assembly GCA_963277665.1. Classification (NCBI taxonomy): domain Eukaryota; kingdom Viridiplantae; phylum Streptophyta; class Magnoliopsida; order Santalales; family Viscaceae; genus Viscum; species Viscum album. Next base: position 285,020,923 of record OY728165.1, read on the forward strand.
GGATACTTATTTTTATTTAAAAACAATCCAAAACTGAAATTAACCTTGTATATACATGATTTAGAGAATAGAACAAAAAATAATTTATTTTTGAACAAAAACACTACTTAGATTTTTAAAATATTAAGAATATATTTACAAGTTCAAAATTATATTTTTTATATCCTATACTAATTCTTAAATATATATTTTTTATATATAAATGTTTCATAAATATTCAAGTTATTATTATATCATTATAATTTCACAAAAGAGTAAATTTTTTGTAATATCAGTATTTTTCACCATTTACCAAAAATATATTATTTCTGAAAAAAATTAAAAAATTCACCCTAAGATAATTTTGAAATGATAAATTAAGAATAAAAATTTATTTCATCCAATTTAATTTATAAAATTCATGATTTTTTAAATCACATTGCTGAATAAAGATATGTTCATTGTTTAATTGTTTCTCTAGAAAGAAAGGATTACTTCAATTGAAGCTATGGTGTAAACTCCTTCCCTAATTCAAAAATTTATTCCTCAAAATTTCTATAATTTCAACTCATGAAATGATGTGGTTATTTCTTCATCATAACTTTTTATTGTTCCCAAATCTTCTCTTTTATCTTATCATTTCTCGAAAGTTCCATTACCAACTGAGTTGTTTGATTTCACGACACTTGTTATCTTGTGTCATGAATTTGGATAGGCTCTTCATATAATGATATATCATGTTCAAGTTTTATTTCTTCAAGAGGAAAAAACAATTATTTGGTATGGCTTGTACATCCTCAATAAATAAATCTGGAAGACATCATGAACTTTATAAAGGCTTGGTATAATTACCAAATGGTAAGCCACTAGACCAAATATTTATAGAACATTAAAAGGCCTAATGTACCTATGAGTTGGTTTAAGTTCCTTTTTGAATCTTATAACACCTTTCCATGAAGATAACTATAAGAAAATATGATGTCCCACAAGAAATTATAAATCATTTATTCAATTATTAATATAATTTTTTTTTCTACTTTAAGATAACTTAATATGATTTTTGGATAGTCTTCACTTTCACCATTGTATACTCATCACGATCTGGGATTACAATATTCCTTTCCCTAAATTCACCCCAATGAGTGGGTGTATGAAACCTCTTTCCATATAGTGATTCATATGGCACTGTTTGAATTATTTAATGGGATCAATCATTGTATAAAAATACCACCAAAGGAAAATTCTGATCCAACATACCTTGAAAGTAAATTGATCATGAAATCAATATAACGTATAATTTATTAATAGTTCTTTAAAATTACCAATCAGTTTGATAATGATAATTAGTGCTCAAATGTAACTCAGTGTTGATATCCTTTTGAATACTTATTGAGAATTTTTATGTAAACCATAGATCACAATTAGATACAAGAGAAAGAGGTTCACCAAGAAGTATCACAACTTCATTAATATAGATCCATGCAAGGAACTCAAGAGGTAGATCTTCCCTTATAGCGAGGAAATGTGTGGACTTGGTAAGTAGACCAATAATAACCCATACAGAAATATTCTGTCTAGGAGTCTTTGGTAATCTAATGAAAAATCCTCTACAAATATCATCCCATTTTCACATAGAAATAGGTATAGGTTTCATGAATCCTTTCAGATGTTGTATTTCATTAATTAACTATTCAAAAACTAAGTATCTTTAAACATAGTCTGCAATTTCCCATTTTATATTATTCCTTCAAAAATTTTCCTTTAAACCTCGATACATTTTGTTGCTACCAAGCAGTATGTAGAAATTTCAGTTATGAGATTCATCTAACAATTTTATTTTCAAATCAAGAACAGATGAAATAAATTTTCTATTTCTAAATTTAAATATACTATCTTCATATATGATGTCTACTAAAATCCCATTTTTCACTGATTTTATTTTATTTTTAATATTATTATCAACAAACTGAGAACTTTTTATTTTATTTAATAAGGATGGTTTAGAAATCATTTGGAGTAGATGTGATGTTTCTCTTTCATTAATGATTACCATATGCAACTTTAATAAATACATGAATATAGTATTTTTTAAAATCTACATTTTAGTCAAAACTTTATAAACTTTCTCACTCAAATCACTAGACACTTTATTTTACTTCCTAAGGTTGTAGTGTATTGAGAAATCATAATCCTTGAGTAGTTCTGACCACATAATTTTCCTCATGTTGAACAATTTCTGTGAGAATATGTATATAAAACTTTTTTTATTCATATATATTTTATGCCATTCACCATAAAGGTAATTCCACCATATCTTCAATGAAAAAATTATGATTTATAACTCAAGATCATGGGTTGAAATTTTTTATTCCCGAATCTTTAACCGCCTTTATGCATATTTAATGACTATATCATTCTTTATAAGGACATATCCAATTACTTTCATTGATGAATCATTATATATATATAAAATACACCCCTTCCCAATGGGAAAGTCAATATCGGTGAATTGAAAATTATCCTCTTTAATTATTCAAAAAATTCTTTACATTCTTATGACCATATGAACTTAACCCATTTACATGTCAACTTGGTTAAATATTTATATAATCAAGAAATTTTTTGAGAAAATTGTCAATAATAACCTGCTAATCAAAGGAAACTATATACCTTTGTTATATTCATTGGAGTTGTCCATTCCATAACCCCCTTTATCTTTGAAGGGTCAATTGATATTTCTTACTTAGAGACAATTTGGACAAGAAAAGAAACTTCGTGAATCTATAATTCTCTTTTGATTAATTTTCCATATAACTTATTTTCTCTAAGATTTTTAATAATAATTTAAAAATTACTCTTATACTGATCATAGATTTAGAGTATATTAAGATATCATCAATAAATACCATAAGAAAATTATCAATATAATCCTTGAATACACTGTTCATTAGGTCCATAAAAAATAGGGCGTATTAGTCAATCCAAAGGGAATTACTGTAAATTCATAATGTCAATACCCTATACAAAATGCTATTTTGGAATATCTTTCTTCTTTAGATATAGTTTATGATACCTATAATGAAGATCCATGTTTGAAATTTTTTTAGATCCCTGAAGTTAATCAAATAAATCATCTGTATGAGGCCGAGGATACTTTTTTTTATAATAATGGGATTTATTTCCTAGTAATAAATATAAAAACTCATAGACCCATATTTATTATTTATAAAAATAAAAATTGATCCCTATGGTGAAACACTAGGGAATATAAATCCATCATCCCACAACTCCTATAGTTTTTTCTTAAGTTCCACTAATTCCATTGTGTTTTTATTATAGGGAGTCATAGATTTAGGTTTTTTATTAGGGATGAGATCAATGAAAAACTCAACTTTATGATTTAGTGGTTGTCTAGGTAGTTCTTTAGGAAACAAAAAATTCATTCCTTTAAAATAGGTACATCCTCTATTAGAAGGATACCTTTCCCATTCATAGGATATGTCTGATATTCTTATCCAATAATTCCATTAAGAAGATCTACTAGAGGTGGATTCAGATATGATTTAGATGATGTTGTATCAATATATGAAGATAAAGTATTCCATATATCTATCACACGTCATAATATACTTCTCTTAGTGATATTTTTTTCATTATAATTTTAAATCCAATCCATACATAGGATTATATCAAAGTCAACCATAGGTATTATAATCAAGTATGAAAATAAGCTAAGTCTATGTGTCATAATGGGTACTGACTGATATATTCTAGTTGTAATAGTATTTAAACCTTGAGTATTGATTAAAAAATACATTTTTAACTTTCTATGGAAATATATAATTTTATTGAAAAATATGGAACATATAAAGGGGTGAAAAGATCTAGAATCAAATAAAGCATTAGCTAAACTTGAGGCTATGATCAATGTGCCTGTCACTACATATTTAAGAACGTAAACCTTATCTATAGTGATATAATAGTGTTAGACATGATCCATTTGAATTTATAAGGTGAATTTTCCTGATTCTTGTACAATTCATTAAAATAATTTCCATATGCTTGTAGTTGATACATTGAACATTCGAAACTTCTTTTTTCCCATAAAATCATTGGCCTAATGGCCTTTCTCAACACACTTATATAAAATCCCATTCCAATCAAGTATTTTCCATAGTGTTTCTTTTTACAATTATTATAATTTAGAAATTAAAAACTTTCCTTCTTCCCTTTTTTCCATATTTCCTTTTCTAGAGTGCTCAGTCACCCACTTCTTTTCTTGCTTTCCCTAGAAAACATAAAACATAGAGAATTGTTTTCTTGTCTTGATGGAACTTAATACTATATCCTCATGTAATGAAAATTTTAGAGACACTAATTTCATTATAAGTCTAGTATTTATCTCATCAAATAATGAATATTCTTACTCCTTGTATTATGTATAAAACCCATAGAATATGTTTCTTACCTTATAAAATTAGCTTCACATTCAACAACATTTTCTCATTAATTTTGGATTATATTGAGGAATTTCTTTCCCATATTAGTTCATTAATCATGTGGAAAGTATTTTTCAAATAATATATCCTTTAAAGTATTCAACACCATACTATTTATCTCCCCTTAATCCTTAGTGTTTTGGATCAATGACCACCATTGATCAACATCTCCCTTAAGATGATAAACTTCCATGATAACATTATCTCTTTCAATACTTCCCAAAGTGAGAAGTATTTTCTCCAGGGACTTGATCCATTTATCAAATACTAATGGGTTAGTGGTCCCATTGAATGATATAGGTTTCTATCACATGAAGTGTTCTAATAATGTTTCATTATGTTGGATTTTAGCAGTCACTCCCTATGAGCAAGGTTATTGGTCATAACTAGAGTCAGTTAGCCTAATATATTTATAATTTTTTCAACTCCAACCCCAGCTCCCGCTATAGATTTATTTCTTTAATTTAGATGGAAATATCAATATATATTATGTTCATTGATAAACTTTCTATTCCTTCCACTAGGTTCTATTTATAAACAATGTCATTTGTATAATTAACATAAAACATTATGAATTTTAAATCATAATGTATAATTCTAAATCTGGTGTAATAATTAACATAAATCAAAAACTTATACATAGATAATCTAGGAATCATAATCTTAGTATATTCAATAATATATTCAAATAATAAATATATTTTCAAATATTTCAAAATGGGTTTTAAAGATACTATGAATCAACCAAAGCATATCCACCGAGAGTTTCTAGCTAGTTGGGAAATCTTAGGCCCACTCATTGTGCACCGATGATGATCAAGTTTATACCCAATCCACCAATTTCAGAGTTATTACCCCTAGGTTCATTTTTTATAGTACCATATCCAATTTCTAGTATCCAAACATGGATATATTTTCTTTTAAAAACAAAAAATATCTACTTTACTAGGACTTTATTATATTATCATATACTTATACTTATCCTTAGATTTTTTCATTGGGTTATGTTCTCTAATATATTTTCCCTAAATTTTGATCCCATGGTATATACTAAACTCCCTTTTATTCCAATCGTGATAACCTAACTCCAATAACGTAGTTCTAGATCTTATTTTACTACATTAGAACAAAATACAATGAATCACATCTTGAAGGATCAACTAGTTTACCATTATTAGGAGTATGAATACATACATAATCCTCATATTATATCTAAAAACATGAAATATAACTTAAAAATTTTAGTGATAAATTTATTATTCCTTCTAGTGAATCCCTGAAATCATTCATAGATCCCTTCTTGGTATCCAAGAGAAAAGAAAAAATAATAAAGGGAGAGCTCAGATTCTTAGTAAGGTAGATCATATGATAAAATATGGCATAGTATAATAAAACAATGAATAACATGACATAGATAAACAATAATAAAACATGCCATATAAATAATTTCATAAAAGGGGAATAAATACATATATGATATAGAAACATAAATATTCACTTGAATAATAAAAAATATTTTTAAAATGATAGAATACGTAATAATGAACATAATAATCTTAAAATCAAGGCCTTATGACAAGACATCATACATAATTATATAAGGTGAATGCTAAATACCCAAAATAGTTTGTATCATGAGATCCACTAATGCATCGAGGGGCTATAAAGTGCCCCACACATCACTTACTAAGCCAAATGGATTCATCATATAAGAATAGTGAATATAAATTCATTACATAATCAATATAAACATTCATAATTAAAAAATTGAATACAAAATATTAACATTTTTCCCAATGAATAAATATAACAACATGATCACAAACCATAAAAGGAAATAAGTTAGATGGTATAATTATAGTATATCCCTAGTATAGCATAAGATTTATCAAATGATTCTAACATAGTTGAAAAAATCTTTAAAATATCATTGAGACATTAATTTAGGAAAATACCATTTTCTTTTAGAAATCAATTAATTAAAATATTTTTTTTGACAATATTAGAAAACACATTTTCTTTGAGAAGAAGCATGTAAACTTATAATGAAACCATAAAGGAAAATAATATTCATGATGGTAGGAAAATTAGTTTGTGTGGTAAGCATTAAAACAATGATTCTCTTCACAAATTTGGTAAAAAGTTCCTTGTTTGGAAATTGATAAGAAGATTCCCTTTAAAACATTTGATATAAAGTAAATCATGGATAAAAATGACTTCAATAAATCATTGGAAAATATTGAAATTATTCTTGAAAATATTTTAAGGAAAATATGGACATGAAATAAATTTTTTTCTAACTAAATAAAAATGCAAAGTCTTTTTTTATTAAATATTCTTTTTCATGCTTTTGGGTATTTAGAGAGAATAAAATAAAAAAAACTTGTAACTATATGACCCTATTTTTTTCTTTAAAGACATTAAAATATGTTGAGGAATATTTTTAGAGATCAGACCTCAGATGGCATGATATTCTAAGGACCAGTGGGATAGAAATGATATTATAAAAAAATTAAATATATTAATAACACACACCCATAGTTTTTAAAAAACAATGGAATAAATACACAAACAAAGTCTTAGATCATAAATATGAGACCACAGTTGAATCTAGAAAGTAGAGGTTTCCCAAGGTTCAACCTATAGTCAGTCGGCACCAGACATTCACATGAGATAGCCGTTGGATGGTTTGTTAAGTGGATTATGTAATTATATAATTAAATTAATTCATTTATTACCAACAAAAAAATTTTCTCTTTAAATAAACTATTATGGAAATTCTTCAGGGTTAGCCACAAAACCATGGGAGATTAGAGTGGATCCTATGATATTATTTATTGGTAGATCGAGGTCATAGGATTACATTTGATCTGATCAAGGTGGATCGAGAGGTAGTAAATGTAACAAGACTTAGCCTTTACTAAAGAATGAATTATTAACCAATTAGTGACCCTAAATTGTGGTAGGACTCATAAATTGTGGATTTATTCTATTTTTATTAAAATATTGAGCATTGATTTATCATCTTCTTTTGATTCTATGATCGCACATTCTTCTCATGAGCCCCTTAGACGAGTTAAGTTTTTTAATTCATGTTATTCATGAGTTATGCCATTTCATCACCCCAGTTTTCTCGATATTTGTTTTTTGTCCATGAAATCATGGACAACAATGTTTTCACCTTTTTTCTTATGTCTTCCCCCAACCTTTCTAGGCATACATCAACATTGGTCCACATGGTGATGATTTGGAATTTATAGGACCAGTTCAAGCATGATTAAACACTAAGATTCATGGAGGTTTGTTGAATGATGAACAAATCAGTGTTTTTGAGGAGGATTGAGTTGGATTTATAGTGATGCATTTTGGTTTCTAGATCCATAAATGGAAAAGAGTGACATGACATGTAGTGGATGCATACATGACTTTGAGAAGATCACTATATTCCTTTATCTGGTAATAGAAGGTTGGGAAAATACTATTGGAGTATTTTCCATTTTTTGTGGTCAACAAGAAAGATCCTCTATGATGAGGCTGGATCTATAAACCTCTCGAGGAATCCATGGATTCTATAAAAAACTATACTACATGTTGTGTATCTCAGACGAACACATGACATGAAACCACCTTGGTAGTGGATCTAGAGTTTTGGGAACAGTTAGGGATCACACACCATGTGGTTAGAGCCAAACAAAATGTTCTCCTCCTTGGGAAGCCTAGACATGTGCCAGTTAGCACACACTTAGGACCCCAAGCGACCACACATGCTGTATACTCCAAGAGTGCATGGGAACTAGCTAAAGCACATGGGTAGGCCCTGAATGGTCAATACATGCTGTGAACCATCCATAAAATCCATTTACAATGATATGGATTCAAAACCATTTCCATATAAGAACATGGAAAAGTGATGAGGTAGGGTCACATTCCATGTGGACCCCTTACACACAATGTACCTCCATCAAAAACTTATTCTTCTTGAAACTCCTTTCTTTGGAATTTTATTTTGGAAAGTGAGAACCCTATACCAAATAGTTTTCCACATAGAACATGATTGTGACCTTAATTATGGAATGAAATATGTTCTGAACATGATGCTTTTTTAGGTGATTCTTGATGATGCAAGTGATCATGATAGGATCATCAAAGATATACTGGGGTCATTACTCTCAAGTTTCACCAGGGTGTAGCTTCCCCATACCATTAGAGAGATGTCAGGGTCAATACTCTCATGAATCTCTAGGGTGTAGGTTTCCCATATTGTTTATATAGATAGATATAGTACACCTCTACATTGGTTATAGGTACTCTATCCATATAGAGGCACTCCCCTATCTTTGAGCTTCGATGGGGCATGGGTCCTCCATGGGAGTTGTGGCTCCCTCAACTATAGAGTGTAGTAATGAAAAGCGGGACCTTACACACATCTTTTGGTGAGGTTTCATTTGATGTTGGGCCTCGATGATATAATTTTGGAGCTGTAGGATAACTCATCAAATTTGGATGTTATGTGAGATGGGGATCCCATTTATCTCTTATATGTGTTTTTTACGACCATATATATGTGTATCTTTTGGGTTTTTCTTCCCTCTTTATTTGGGTTGAGATGAACATTATTTTATTTTTATATTGATCCCTTTCAATTTTGGGGGTGTCATACTGGGTATGTTTATACTCACCCCCACATGGGCTTTTCCCATGTGCGTCTTGTCTTATGAATATGATGGATAGATCCATAGTGAATTTGGTAGAACATAGTTATACACGGGGTGCATTGATGTCATATGGTGGTAAAGCATTGAGATCAAGAGTCGGGCTCTCTCATCTTTATTTATTTCTAGTTGTTGTTAGGTTGGGACTTCATTTCTAATTGGGAAAGTATTTTTTCATCTTTTAATTTTGTTTTATTTTATCATAATATGATGTATTTTTTAGAGTTTATTGCAAGCATGGTTTAACTCTATATGTTCTAGTATTTTTATTATTCCTATAAACTATTTCATGGAGATGGTTAGGTACGTGCATACAAGAACCTTAGGAAAAGCCCTCCCATTCCATTTACGCCTTATTGATGCTTATAGCCTACCCCTGGCTTATTGAAGGTTTGATTGGGGTTGGATGGATCAACCTTCTACTAGTGTGGTGGGTCTCGGTGGTTGGGTCATTATTGGGTGGTATCCGAGTAGTTCATTCCTTGGGATGGTGTTTGGAGTTGTCCCCTTACAAGGATTGGTTGGGACTTAGGGAAAAATTGTAAAAGTGTCTTTAGTGTGGATTTTGGGTTAAGGAACCCAGTATTGATGTAGTGATCTATGTATTCATACAACAAGACTTAGAATACATTCTTATCAAATCAGCATTCTGATAAATTGAGTTTCGGGAACAATAGTACATGCATCATATAGGATTGAGATCTTTGAATATCTTTCTTGAGTCATCTCCCCATATATATATATTCTCACCTAACAATGGTACATCTTGATAACTTTCAGGATTCCTCTATTAAGACATCTAGCTGGGTTACCAATTCAAGATCACGACAATGATATGATGAGTGATAAGGCCTCAGTTTGGGGGCAAGCTGTGAGGTTTTTCATCTAGGCCATCAGGGAGAAACATAGCAGACAATTCAAACGGTTTAGGATAAGGGTATACATATGATTATCACACTCCATGAGTCCCAATGTCATTGACCTATGATTTTTTTGTAGTGATCCATATCTCTAGGTAGTAGAGGATTATATTGAGTTAGTGGTTTGAGTATTCAATCTAGTTTGGACCCTAACATATTAGATAGTTGTGCTAGCATCCAATATTTTCCATGAAGTAGTTGGGAATTGGTAGGGTTTGGTTATGTGGACCCATGATGAGTTGATTCTCTCATGGTCTAGCTTCTAACAGTTGTTTCATGATAAGTATGACCTTTTTTTTCTTGTTATTAGTTCAGATCTATGAGCTTATTGAGTCGTATAAAGGTGATATTCAGTAGCTAAGTATTGCATGAGGTTCATTGACCTTATGTGGTACACCCTTGATATTGTATAAGATGGATTCTTCAGAGTGAGGAAGTTAGAACATGTTGTCTATAGTGATATTTGAGCTTGTGTGATTTCCTTATGCCTAACCACATATAATGGAGTGCTAGAGTAGGATATGGTGATTGAGATATTCCTAGAAGAAATATGTCGGGTGGTTGGAGATGACATTGTACATCATGTGGATGAGTCATTTATAGTAGGTAGCAGGCATTAGATGTCAAGATCCCAAAAGATGTGGAATTCACACTGTCAGACTCAAACATGATGATATGTGGATTAGGAATTTTTTAAAGGATATAGTTACACTAGAGTGGGGTTATACTATGATTTAAATAGGTGAGGTCACTTAGCTCATGGTTTTCTGATCTTTCATGTGGATTAGGACAATTAAATAGTGGATAAACCCCAATGGTAGAGGCAACATTGTGATCAGAAATATCCTAGATGTGGCCATGACAGCCCACCAGATGGTAGTGCTGACAGAGGGGTAGGAGAAGCTCTATAGGGAGGAGAAGTTAATGGAGGATGACATTATGGTATCCTACCACCACCACCACCACCAAGTGGCCCATGTTAGTCTTAGGGAGATATTTTTCAGGTCTGTTGAAAGTTTTAGGCCATGGAGGGTTATGACCAGGCTAGACATGAAATTTTTGAAGGTATGATATGTGTTTATTATACTATTTCCTAAATATTAATAGACATAGGTGTGAGTTATTCCTTTATCTCCATATTTAATTTTCGATAGATGTATATTCCATTTGAGACATTAGCCTAGTAGCTATGACTAGAAGTTCATACAGGTATCGATTCTTCGACATCAGTTGTCTTCCAACATTGAATGCTATCACTTAGTGGAGATAGATTTACATGTGACCTCTTAGTCATCACAATTAGACCTTATAAAATAATCCTGGGTATATATTGGTTTTCCATGGTTTGGGTCCAGATTTAATTCCATCATAGGTGAGTTAGATTCCTTTGTACTAATGGGACAAGATTATTCTTTATGGGTAAGAGAGATCACATGTCTAAGAGAGTGTTCCTTGAAAGTAGGAGGATGCATCCCATAACCCATAAGTTAACAAGTTTATCCCTTGTAATACTGATCTATTTAGGAATTTGGATTCCCTCAGTGGTGGAACACTATATGGAAATCTTCCCCAAATATGTTCTGGGACTACCTCTATGGAATAAGAAAGACTTCTGCATTGAACTGCACCCCAAGAACATACTGATATCTTCAATTTCATATTGGATAGAACCTGTCATGTTTTGGGATTTGAGAGTTTAGTTCGAGGACCTTTCAGAGAAGGGTTTCATCAGACATACTGTGTCCCTTGGGCATCTATGATTTTGTTTATGAAAAAGGAGAACAAGAGATTGAGGATTTGTATTGATTATCATCATCTTAACTAGGTAAAGACAAAGAACAAGTACCCCATACTAAGGATTAACATCCTCTTTGATCATTTATGAGGCATGAGTTGGTTTTCAAAGATCGATCTTAGGTCAGGCTACCACTAGTTGAGGGTTTGGGAGTCTGATATTTAGAGGACGATATTCCAATTTCACTACAGACACTATGAGTTCGTAAGGATTCCTTTCGGTGTGAAAAATTCCCCCATTATGTTTATGGATTTGATAAAATAGATCATCTAGCCATACTTAGGTTGATTTTTGGTTGTATTCATTAATGAAATGATCATTTACTTTTCATTAGAGGAGGAACATGCATAGCCTCTGAGGATGAACATAGACTTACTCTAAGAGAACTAGATTTATGGTTATCTATAAAAGTTCTAGTTTTGGATTTGTGAGGTTCACTTTATGGGACATGTCATTTCGGAGAATGATTTAGATATGTAACCAGGGAATATTTATGCAGTTCTTTCTTCGTAGCACCCAAGAGCATGTCATAGGTGCAAATTTTTCTTGGCTTAGAAATATATTACAGGAGGTTCATGTCTGAATTTTCTAGAGTAGCATCCCCTTTGACCAGCCTGATGTGGAAAGGGTATCTATTTATCTATTCTAATAATTGTTAGAGAGCCTTTGAGTAGTTGTGGATGAGGTTTAATAGTGGTCATGTGTTTAGACTATTGGAAAAGGTCATGGAGTATGTAGTATTTTATGATGCCTCTAGATTTGGGATCAATTTTATTTTGATGCATAAGAAGGCATTGATCGCATATGGGTTGATGAAGTTGATACCCCATGTGAAGAAATACATTAATCATGACCTATAGATGGAAGTGATGGTCTTTTCTATAAATATGTGAAGACACTATCTTTTGGGAGAGTGCTTTTTTATTTACTCAGACCACCAGAGTCTCATGTACATTTTCGAATAGAAAGATCATAACCTAAGACAAAATAACTGGTTTGAGTTCTTATAGGACTATGACTTCAAGATATTCTATTTTTATGAGAAGGTAAAAGTGGTGGTTGATTCCATTATAAGTAAGTCCCATTCATGCTTAGTGGCAGAGGCATCTAAACAGTTAAATTATTTGCAGATGACCCTGGTGGTGGAGAAGGTTGAAGCTTATCTTTAGTCAATGGTGTTGAGTTCTCTACATCTCCAGTGTGTGAGAGTGTAATTGTTAGGATACATTGTCTGTGAGGTTCTTCATGACATTATATCCTCACAGGATGCACTAGATGGATTCTATAATAGAGGAGAGTATGTAATCCTTTTGTGAGGATGGACGGTGGTTTCAGTTGCAATGTGAGAGGAGGTGACAAGGTAGTATCATACTTCTCCCTTTCTTATAAATCCTAGAGTGAAAAAGATGTAGAAGTATCTTTAGTGGTAGTTTTTGTGGCCTATCATGAGGTAGAGCGTATCCAAGTCCATATATCAGTGTCTCATATGTCTATTGGTGAAGGATGAGTACCAGGTTTCAATAGGTTTGATAGATCATCTTGAGATATCAGAGTGGAAATGGGATAACATATCCATGGACTTTGTGATAGGGATTCCATAGAAAACATGAGTCCATGATTCTATTTGGGTGATAGTTGGACAACATACCAAGTCGATACGATTCATTACTATTAGGAAGGAGTGTTCGGTGGATATTCTGTGGAATTTTTATGTGTGGGAGATCATCCGACTCCATATGGTACCCTTTATGATTATCTCGGACCACGATACATTATTTATGTCTCAGTTGTGGAGAGGCCTACTTGATGCGTTCGAGACCCAATTTTCTATGAGTACACAATTCCACCCGCAGAAGGATGGGAAGACTAAGCAGAATATCTAGGTATTAGGGGATGTTCTTTGATCTTTCATATTGTACCTTTTCTAGAGTTCGGTAGAACACTTTCCATTGGTTTAGTTTTTTTATAATAATAGTTATAACTATAATATCAGCATTACACCTTTATAGGCCCTATAAGAGAGACCTTACATGTCACCCTTATGATGAAATAAGATTGGAAAGACATCTCTTGTTAGGACAGATTTTGTGCAGGATATGATTGAGAAGTTTTAGGTGATTTATGAGCATATGAGGACAGCTCAGAGTTGACACAAATATTATAAAGATCAAAATTGTAGGATATTGGAGTTTGAGTAGGGAGATAATGTTTTCCTAAGAGTCTCCCCAAGATAAGGATTGTAGAGGTTCATATGGGGAGGAAATCTATCCATGAGCTTCATCACTATGTTCGAAATCTTGTATAGGGTTGGTGGAGTTTCTTACCACATAGCCTTAACACACAGTTAGAGAAGGTTCATGACATCTTCCAGGTATCACAGATGAATAGATATGTGCATGATACTATGCACATAATTGAGTAAGGAGAGATAGACATTGAGGAAGAATCCACCTTTGTAGAATAACCAGTGGTGATTGAGGGTTGCCAGGAGAGAACATTGTGAGGACAAACCATTCCCTTGGTTAGTGTTCTATGACAGTATAAGAGCGTGCATGTGAGCTCTTAGAAGTGAGAGATCCAGATATGGGATCAGTATACCTATATTTTTGTGTTTCTTATATTTTTATATGTGAAATGTATTGAAGGAGGGTAAAATGTAGTGTTCCAATTTTTTTCCCAGAAAATAATTTGAAATATATTAAGGAATATTTCCATAGCCAAGCCCTGATATAGTGTGAGATTATGAGGCCGAGTGTGCCTGAAATTGGTATTATAAAAATATTAAATATATTAATATCATGTGCACATATTTGTTTAGAAATAGAGGAATAAATCCCCAAACAAAGTCTTAGATCAGAAATCCAAGACCATAGTTGAATCTAGAATATGGTGTTTACCCTAGGCATGACCTAAGGTTGTTCATCACTGGATGTTAAGATGAGGCATCCATTGGTGAGTACCCTAAGTGGATGAATTAATTAAATAACTTAATTAACCTATTTATCTCTCAAAAAACTAATTTATTTTCTAAATATAATTTTATAGAAATTATACAAGGTTAGCCACAAAAACATTGTTGATTTTAGAGGATCCTATAACATTCTTTGCTAGTGGATTGAGATTGGAGGATGATAGTTGATCGGATTGAATTGGATCAAGATGCAGAAAATGTAGTGGGACTTATCCTTCACTGGAAAACACACTCTCCACCAGTGATTGATCCCAAATCAAGGTAGGACTTATCAATTCTATATTTTCCCCACTTTGATTAAAATATTTATCAATGATTTATTATATGCTTTTGATTCTATGATCGCACATTCTTCGTATGATCCTCATAGATGAGTTAAATTATTTAATAAAATTTATTCTTAAATTAAGCGGTGTTATCACCCCATTTTACCCAATATATGATTATTGTCCATGAATTCTTGTCCCGGGTTATTTTTACATTTTTATGTGACTTCCCCCACCTGTTCTTCACGTTCTTCACCTTTGGCCCATGGGGCCACAGTTCAACATTACCGAGGCAGGTTCAATAATGATTGAATATAAATATTCATGAAGGTTTGGAAAATGATGAGTGAATTGGTGTCTTGTGGATGGATGAGGATTGATTGTGTGTGATACTTTGCAGTTCTCAGATGCACGAACAACGACAGGTGACGAGACACGTATGGGACACATATGAGACTTTGAGCGGATCACCAAATTCTATTTTTCATAAATAAGAGGATAGGAAATGATATTTAGAGGATTTCCCCTTTAGTTTCACATGGTATATAGGTGAGATACATGGAGGTGATGTCAGATCTAAAAACCGCATGAGGAATCCAAATATTCTATGAAAAACCAACTATACTGCATGCATTATGGAATATCACACAACGTTTATCCCCCTTAGATACGATGACATGGTTTAAAAAAATTTAAGGATTACATGGCATGTGGTCAGATCCAAAAATCATTTAACCCTCACTAGGTGGCCAAGATGTGTTCCAGTGGGCACTTGCTCATGACCCCGTACGTTCGGACACACCATGTACTCTGAGAGTACATGGGCATAGGCTAGAGCATAAAGGCTAGCCCCAAGCTATTGAGACACGCAGTGATCCACCCATACACACCATGTAATATGTTATGGATTCCGAATCATGTCCAAAGTAGAGAAAAAATAGTTGAAGAGGTGGGTCCCCATGTCGTGCGGACCCCTTTTCTTGCCATATACCTCCCTCCAGAACTTCTTCCTCTCATATCTCCTTCATTTGGACATGAATTTTAGCTCATGAGTAGCCTATCCTGAGTATTTTTATATATAAAACATGATAATTTCATTTATTGTGGAATGAAATATATGATATGAGATGTTCCAAGAATGAAACTTCTTTAGGTGATGCTCAATGATGGTAGTGATTAGGGCAGGATCATAGAAGAGATGTTGGGGTTAGTACCCCCTGTCGCACTAGGGTGTGAGTTCCCCATACAATCAAAGGTATCATGGGTTAGTAATACCTTGATGAACTAGGTTGTTGGTTCCCTAAATTTTTTTATATAGATATTTAAGGTTCTCCCTTACACTGAGTGTGAGTCCTATATCTACAGAGCATTTCTCCCCCATCTTCAAGCACCGACGAGGTGTGGGTCATCCATGAGAGTTTTGGATAACTCTGTTTTGGAGCACAATAGTGAGGACTTTTACCCTCCACACATATCTTGGTGAGGTTTAATTTTAAGTTGGGAATTAGTAATCGTATTTTGGAGCTGTCATCTTACTCATAGAATTTGGCTAGGCTATGAGATAGAGATCCTCTTTCTCTCTCATCTAGGTTTCTTTATAAGTATATATTTATATATATGTGTGTATCTGTTGTGTTTAATTTCCCTCTTGATTTTTTTGATTTGACTATCATTTTATCTTTCTATCCCTCTATTTCAATTTTTTGGGGTCCTACTAGGTATGTTTATACTCACCCATGCATGGGTTTTTTCTACATGTGTCATGTCTTATGAAGATTATAGATAGATCGATGGCGAATTTGGTGAATCATAGTGAAACCTGGGTGCATTAACCCCATAGGGTGGTTTATCTTGGATATTAGGAGTCATAATATCTCAAATTTATTTATTTATAGTTGTTTTCAGGTTAGGATATCATTTCTAATTTGGTATTTATTTTCCCATTATGCTTCAATTTTATTTTATTGTACTTTGATGTATTCCATAGAATTTATCGCATGCATGGTTACACTCTAGATTTTCTATTATTTTTATTATTACCATGAATTATTTAATGAATATTTTTGGGTGACTACATATAGGTACATTATGAAAAGGACTCCCATTCTATTTATGTCTTCTAAGTGATTGTCACTTGCCCCTGACCTATTAGAGGTGGGCTTGGGGTTGTTATGTCTCAACCTTCCGCCAGTTAGGTAAGCCCCAATGGGTTGGGTCGTTATATTAAATTCTATAAATAAATAGAGTATAATAAAATATATCAGGTTTAAGTGAGAAATATTACATAATTCCCCCAATGTATGATTAAACATAAACAATCCCAAATAAGGATGATATTGTGAAATAATCCCTTACCTCAGGTCTGAATTGCTTCATAAGTGTTTTTAAAATCATCTATAGTAAATTTAAATTTATTATAATTATATTCTAGAATCATATTCATACTTATAATACCATATATGGTTTACTTATAACACCTTATCACCCATTTATTAACAATCATTCATTATCATCATAATTTCAGGTGTTAACTAATTTATTTTTTGTGTATTTTTCGATTCAGTAGTTATGTTCCTTGCATCAGGATCATGGTTAATAATATCCATAATTTTAATGATTATATAAATATAATAATTATTCATTATATACATATTTATAATTATAAATTAATGGTTTAAATGAAAAATTAATCACATCACTTCGTGGAAGTGGTAGTCCACACATACGCACGAACAACGTTATCATTTTCAATAGGTGTAAGGGTAAGAATTCAGATGATATATTATATTAATAGATTCATAATATTGTCATAAATATAATATATATTCTTTATTTATATATTTATAATCATCCAAGTAAATCAGTGATGAAAAAAATTAAACTGCTACGTGGAGGCGATAGACTGTACGTACACACAAGCGATGTTTTCATTTTTCTTAGTATGGAAAGGAGATAAATAAGGGTTGTGACACAATAATTATAAAATTTTATTATATTAATGATAATTATTTTATTATATGATCATGGTTATATAATATTTTAAGGCGGTAGAAGAGGAAATAAAATAAAAAAACTCAGTTAAGAGTTATACCTATTATTCAGAAAATCACCTTTGAATTACACATTAAGACTTATAGGTTTGTACTTTGATGAGATAATATCCACTAGGTCATGAAGAAAAAGTTTGGGAAGGTATTTTTGTAACTATTGGTTAAAATAATTGTCTCAAGATGTGTGACCAAGGAAGGACAAGTAGTTCCATTTTATAAGGGAGGGAAAAGGAACACTTGAAATTACTTAAAATATTTTAATAATATAAAGAAATTTTCTTTTAAAAGTGGATAAAAATTGTCATATACTATAATATGATAAGGATAATGACTAAATAGAACCAAAAAATGAGGTTTAATCCAGGTTTTTGTGTTATATTGAATCATAATCCCTTATTTTTAACCCTTTTAACTTATTTTACCCTTAATTGAGGTGATAAATATTTACTATGGATATTATTAATTATGAACAAAAATTAATTTGGTAATATTAAATAATATTAATTATTATGATTAAAAATATAAATTATATTATATATTATTTAATTTTTATGAGTGGAATAAATTAGTTTTAATATAAGTCCACAAAACACATTGAAAATCGTTTTTTGAAAAATGCTTAATTTAAGTATAAAAATGATTTTACAAGAAAATACATTATAATGTTGATTAGAATTAAATTAATTTGATTATTTTAAATAAAATGAGACTTATTTTTATTTAAAATAAAAAAAAACCAAAATTAACCTTGTATATACATGATTAAGAGAAAAAATGACAAACATTTTTTATTTGAACAAAAACATTACTTAGATTTCTAAAATTTTAAGAATATATTTATAAGTCCAAAATTATATTTTTATATGAATTATATTACTTATTAAATATACATTTGTTCAAGAATTTTTTTAATAAACATTATATTTTCTCTTATATCATTATAATTTCATAAAAGTGACAATTTTTTAAAAGCTATATTTTTCACTATTCACCTAAAAATCAACTATTTCTGAAAAATATTAAAATTATACCCTAAGGTAATTTTGACATGAAAAATTAAAAAATGAAATTCATTTCATCAAATTTCATTTATAAAATTTATGAATTTACATTTAAATCACTTTTTGAATAAATATTTGTGCATTATCTATTGTTTCTCTAGAAAGAAAAAATTAATATAATTGAAGCTCAGGTGTTACAACCAGATCCTATTATCCCTACTAAGGAGTGAAGATGTAATTTATAGATATGTAGGGGCCACTCAGATGTGATACTCATAAAATTCCAAATAAATCTTGGTAAATATTTCCATTAACTTCAACTCACTAGTGGAATTATGAACTATCGAGGCACACGTCTTATAGCTCAATGTATCTACAACTAGGTAACCCATACCAAGGGTGTAGGGTAGATAAAAATAAAATAAATATAAATAATTAAACAACTATTTTTGTCTAATGTTTAAGTCCCTTTGTGAGAATATATACTTCCTTCTTGTCACGAACCAGCTCCATACCACCACTGAATTGGGTACTCGAGCTAGCCCATGATAGAACTGAGGTGTGTTTCCAATCACCCTAGGCTAATAATTAGTTCCCTAGAATCAAGTTAGATCTTGGGTGTCTGATTTATGGTAACCTAGATCTTGATTATGATAGAATGGTATCAAAGCCTAGGTTCATAAAAGGACCAAGGTTTTAGAGTTCCATTAATTATTTATCTAATTATGGTAGATTGGAGTTAGAATCAATAGAGATATGGAGGTGGGTTATGGGTGGGTGATTGGTCCCCACTAATCATGATGAAACCTGAGTTACCACAATATTTTAGGTTGTTAGCTTTGATTTGTATATTTATAAATTGTTATTCCCCTTTGGGTTTTGAATTAAACTTGTTTCTTCTTATTTTTTTGGAATGGAGGTCCAATTTATGTACACATAATTCTATAATTCTTGTAGAATTTCATTGCTTGATTGATATTTTTTATTGGGATAAGTCAATCCCAATGATTGAAATCAATTCTGTGGAACTTGTTTCAGTATATGGGGATTGGGGATGCCCCTCAGGTGTGTTGTGGGCCATCTCAGGTGTTTGGTTCAAGGGTAACCAGATATAGTTTTTGAAAATTATTTTGTGATCAGTATACACCATTGACATATTTTAAAATAGGTAATGACACCAAAATATTAAGGTATTTACCATAGTTTCTAACTTTAGTTCATGTTTCAAATAGTTCCTTTCTTATAGACTTGATTGGATGGACCCATAAATGACTACATGACTACCTTACGTAGAGACTATTATTGGGCCATTCCTTGATGTTTCACAATACACAGTATAGTTTCGAATCAGATCAGGTAAGGTCAAGATTGGAATTATAGTCAATATTCCCTTCATCTCTTAAAAATCACTCTCATAAGAATTTGTATAAGTAAACTTCACTACTTTATTGGTCTTGCCTATCATTTGTGAAACTAAAATGGAGAGGTCCCAAATGAACCTCCAATAATAAATTTATAGGACTAAAAATATATATCAAAAAAATGTTTTTGGGATGCTCCTAAGAATCCATTGATCATACGATCTTGGGGTCGACTGATACTCCAACCTCATATATAAGATGCCCCAAAAATTGTACATAGTCAATAGAAAATGGGACTTTAAGAGCTTGACAGATAACCAATTCTCCTAAATCATACCTAATATAATTTCTAAATTCCATGTATGCTCCACCCTTGACTTAGAGTACATGAGAATATTATAAAAAACAACCATGAAGGATTCTAGATACATATGGAAAACCAAATTTATAAAATCCATAAACATTGTTGGCGAATTTATCATACCGAAGGACATCACCAATTACTCATAAAAACCATGATTTTTTATAAAGGAAACGTGAGGTGTGTTTGAAGGTATCACCCTTAACAGGTGATAAACCAATCTAAATTCGATCTTAGAGAAGATTTGGGTGCCTCTAATCTGATCAAATAAATTATCAATATGAGGGCGTGGATATAAATTTCTAACTGTTACTAGGTTCATCTTCTATTAATCCACAAAAATCCTTTAAGATATATCTTCCATCTTATTGAATAGGTCTGGAGAACCCGAAGGTGATTTATTGGGTTGTATGAATCCATTAGCCACCAAATTCTCCAACTGAGCCTTTGACTCATGAAGATCCATTGGATCCATCTTGTAATGTGGAATAAAAATGGGCTCTATGATCGACATGATCTTAATGTAAAACTCAAACTCTCTCTTGGGTGGGAACCCTAAGAAATATTTTGGAAATAATTCCCTAAATTGATCAGACATAAGAGGAAAAAATCTATGCTTCTTCTATTCATCATCTGACATAAGTATGGAAACCTAGAATATAATCCCACCCACCTACTGATAGACAGGTCTTACACAACCCTCCTATAAATCCCACTCACAAAAAAATACATAAATTTCACCCTTAGGGGATGTGAAAGTAATCCATTTATGGTAATAGTCGATATGGGATTGGTATGGAACTTAGAAGTCCAACATGAGACTCAAATCAAAGCCACTTATCACTAATACGAGATGATCATAGAGACATATATAGCCACTAACCTGTAGGGAAAACTCTCTATACCAGTAAATTCCATCAGATTAAAATGACCTTGGATTATAAATAAACAACACACTATATGGGTACTGATTGACTATACCCAATCCCCCAACAAACTGAGTAGATATAAAAGAATATAAAACTCTCAGGTCAAACAAAGAATAGGATAACATATAGGAAACTAGAATCATACCTTAGATGATAAAAGTTTCAACATCACGATCAATAGGGTTGGGCTAAACAACATACAAATGCTATGTATCATATTCTTGAGTCCCCACCTAGCTCCCTAAATATGCTTTGTCATACTGGTACTTTTGCCTCTACCCTTGAAAACGAAACCCTCTACCATGACCCAAATGACCAATGGATCTCAAAATGACCACCCACCGCAGAATTAATGAGAAAAATTTAGAATAATACACTTTTCTGGAGCCCCTATCACTATACTTATAGGGAAATATCTTATAGTATATCTTTAGGTGTCCTAAACTCTCACAAAGTGGACACTCTAATGGCCTCTGATCATACTAAGTTTGTATGTGGCTAGGTTTTCCATATTCATGGCACCACATTGAACTATTATTACAAAGAGATGAATCAACACCCATACTACTCTTCCCAACACTTCACTAATACAATCTATTGGAATAGTGATTCCAACTACTATTGGGACCACTTTGTGTATGAAGCTGTATTTTTTGTCAATGGTTGTCAATGCTATTAAAAATGAAGAACGAGATCCAATGTTAATGGAGTTTATTTGAGGTGATGTTTCCTAGAGAATTGTTACGGATTCATAACATTGGATGCCACGTTTGGGAAATTCTTCATGATGTTAATTCATATGATTTTTTCATTAATCCTAAGTTCAAATAACTTGTGTCAAATGTGACACACTATTTACAACAATGATGAATGGGAAAGTATCATCCATATGAGGTAGATTAAAAAATAATGAGGATTTTAAGATGGTCATTCAATTCTTCACGGATGCATGCGAACCATGAAAGAGATTACTTGAAGAAAAGAATCATATGATTTGCATGAAGTATAGAATGATTGTTAAATTAGAAGAGAGAGTGTGGAAGGTCTTGAAATTCTAATATGGCCATGCATTTCACATTGCATTAAAATAAAACGATTCTTTGATGATTTTTATTTCCCAAATATCATAAGTTTGGAGAACTTGTGATGTAAGCCTTATGAAAGAAAAGGGGGAGAAAAGGTGATGCCCATCATATTCAGTTTTGATTAGAAAGAATGATATTACTGGAATACATGGAAATATCAATACTTTCCATTTCAAATATGATGATGCTAAAAGTGATCACTAAATGACTAAATATCATGAAAGATAAAGTTCATGATGAAACCAGACAATTTTTGAAGAAGCTATATGATAGTGAAGAAACATGGGTGTTCTTTTTGAAGAATATATTTAAGGTGGTTCCATTTCACCTTGTTTCCCAAATTTTTGGGCCTCAAAATCGGGAATTTGTTTTTTCCAATGGAGGGTTTTTTCTCATGGGAGTGAACAATATGAAGAATGGTAAAGAAAATTTGAAAAGGAAGAGAACTATATACCTTGGATTATGGATTACGTACAATGTCTAAGAAAGGTTCGAGGATGTGTACTAGGAATTAGGAATGGTATGAGGGAGTGGTCCATGAAACTGTAAACGGTCGCAGTGGAAGGTGATGTTGTATGTGGACAGTGTATGAGACAGTGGGAATGGTACGTGGAGTGGTTTGCGGAATCAAAAAATGATACATTACAGAAAGAGTTTCGGTACGTGAGATGGATCATCGTTGGAGAAAGAGAAGAAGTTTGGGGACCGGTAGACTTAAAATATGCAGAAGGTCAACAGTACATGATAGGCATATGGTACACAGTGAAGGTTCACAGTAGGAGAAGAAGTACACGGTGGATGCTAACATTACGTGGGAGAAGAAGTATGCGGTGAAGGTTGTCCCATATTAAAAATTTGGGTGAAATGGAAAAGAATATTTTTTAGAGTTATTTGCCTATATAATGGAACCTAATACCATCATTAAGGGGGAGAGAAATTTAATTGAAAAGATCATCTCTAATAGAATAATTTGTAGAAGATTGAAAGTTTTTCGTGTGGTGGATTCTACAAAAGAGAAGTGGTTCACACAAAATGAATTTTTCTGAAGGTTCTTATGGGGATTCATAACCTGCAAAGGAATTACAATATTTGTAGGAGGAATTCTAGTACTTAGAGTAATAATATGTGATACATGGTTATGAAGTTGGTCCGTGAGAGAAGTCTGCAGGTGGTATGTAGAAGTGAAGGCGGTTTGGGAACAAAGAACAGTTCATGAACAGAGGGTGGTTAGAAGAAGCAGAAACGATATAATGATGAGATACATGTAGTGGTATGTAGAGGAAGTACATGAAGGTGGTATGCAATGTTAGTGATACACAGAGCAGGAACAATATGCAGAAGTGGAGTAGGTGCATTACGTGACTCCAGCGCAGTACACAGAGCAGGTGAGGGTATGCGGAGCATGAGCTGTACACGGAGCAGTCATGGAAGGCAGAGCAACTGTAGTATGAAGATAAGGCATGGTACAGAGAGAAGAGGTGATATGCGGATGTGAAGCTCAGATGGTACATGGAGGAAATATGATTCACGTAGAGGAGATATGCTAACCACACCCGGTACATAGTTTTCTAAGGAGAAAGGTGATTCGCGTTAGGAACAAGTGAAGAAGAAGGATTTTGGAAAACTTATATTCAATTATTCAATCCATATTTACTATTATTATGCTAAGCTAATATGGTCTTCATTTTTCAGATAATCACAAAGGGAGTTTTCAATTCTAGAAATTAGAGGCAGAAGTTTTAGTGTGGTTGGTTTTCACTGAATAAGTAGGAGAAGAAGACTGTGCAACTTTCATGTTTGCTACTGGGAAAGAAGAAGAGGGTTACTTGCCTACTACTTTGATAGTAACCAAGTTAATATCACTTAAGAAGATAAAGAGTAGAACCTACCTTTGAATAAGGAAGAAAACTATCTTCACAAGAAGTACAAAGAACCATCTAGAGGGTGCAAGTTAAAAGATTATTGTCTCCCTTCCCCCTCCAAGTGTAGGGAATCAAATTGGGTAGTGATTATCTCATTCTCTCTAAGTGTAATAAGCCACAATGACTAGAATATTGTTTTCCTAGTCATCCCGCTGTAACATAATATTACATTATATTGGAGAATCCATGCATTGGTTATTCTCATGCATGGTAAGGACATAGCTGCTCTTATTGAGTTGTGAACCTTGTAAAAACATCGTGTGCATATTTTTACTACTTTCACATTATTGCATGCGATAGGGAAAAGATAATAAGAGAATCAAGAACCTAATAGGTAAATAGGTACATGGATAAAAAGTTGAAATTGGATTAAAAAGTACCTAACACTAATTCACCCCCTCTCAGTGTTAGAAATATCCCAAACCGGTCCTATCAATTGGTATCAGAGGGTAATGTTCACCTCTGTTGGATTCTCTACAATGAATTTATTCACTTTTGAAGACATGAGTTTCTTTCCTAAGTTTTCAATGACGTTCACTTTTATTGAATATTTTTTTATCTATGAGCAAAAGGCCACATCTACCAAGACCACGATGAATAGGAAAAAGAAATAGAATGAAAAAGATGATGAAGAAGTCCCTCTTATTTAAAGAAGGGGAAGTATCTGGATCTCCATACCTTGCTGACAAAGAAGACACATCAGTCATGGAAAGTAATGAGAAGGTGGATTAAGTTTTACCCAAGAATATGGATAACCTTCCTACCTCAAGTAATCAAGAGGTATGTGTTAGAACATTTTGAAATTATTCTCACGATGAAAATGCTAGCATAAGAGATGATGATCAATCTAAAGTCTCTTAAGAGTTGTTAGTTGATATATTAAGAATGATTTTGTATAACATCCCTGAAGAAAGTGTCTCACTTATTTGTGGAGTATTTAAATGCATTAAAGAATATATCACCCAACTAGAAGAAGAAAATAATGTTCTGGAGAAGGGATTACAAGAAAAAAATTGTGAATGTTTAAAGATCTCCAGACAAGATGGATCCTTTGAAGCAATTAAAGAGGGAATTTGAAATTATTTCCTCAAAATGGATCAAATAAGTTGAGGAAAAGGAGGGAGTTAATAAGACTCTGGAAGATGAGATCCATGCACTTAAAAAATATATAAAAAAGATCAATGAAGTCAAGGAGTTATATTTGGAAGAAAACTCCATGAAGATTAAAGAATATGACTCTTTGTTACAAAACAAAGTGAATCTAAATTAAGATGAAGTTGAAAGATTGAAGAAGGAATGTGAAGAGAATATGATTATGATTTAAGACTATAAAGTCATCCTCAATATGATATGTCTATAATTGGAAGCTCAATTGACCAATCTTGATTAGACACATATTGAGTCTCCACAAAATAAGGGAACAATAGCTACTTGCACTCAATGTTCACTGGAGAATTCTACTTTCAAAAGACCTCAAACATGTGATAAGAAGATCATGGATTCACTAATTGATTTATCAAAAGTATCTGAGATGAAGGTACCATCCATACCAACTTGTACTAATGTTTCTAAAATTGTTTATACAAAATGTGTAGGTTGGAAGAAAAATTCTAAACAAGTATGGATGAAGAAAAGTGAGGAAATACCAATCACCATGGCTAGGGTGAGTATGAAGAAGAATATGGAAGATAAATCCCCATATAAAGTACAACATTTTAAGAAGAAGATACAAAAACCTTATAATTAAGACATCGAAAAGTCAAGGTTTGTTGGTCATTGCTGGTGTTGTAATAGATTTGGGCATTGTGAACTAAATTGTTGGTACAATACCTTAAATGTAAAAGCACATAGAAAGACCACCTTAAGGGGGTAGAATCCAAAGAAAAAGAAACAACATCCACAGATCTGTAAGAATCTATATTGTAAATAGATTTGGAATGTTAGATAACATCTGTGATGTACGTAATAGGAGTGGTCACATGAATGATGCATGTTTATCCCAACAGGTACCCAAAGTTGATAAGAAAAGAAGACCAGAGGTGCTGGCTAAGAATATAGAAGAATCCTTGGTAAGTAGTCATAATAATGTTGTAAAAAATAAGTATCCCAGGAATACTCTAAGGAAGAAATATGAGAATAACTTAGATTCTAAATCCAATAAGGTGAATGGTGGTGCATCCAAAATAATTACTGAGAAGGATGTCACTCATAAGAATCCATGCGGAAGATCCAATCTTGATTCCTCATTTCCTAATGATTTATTAGTTATCTCTCTAGAAGAATTGGAATAAATGAGGAAAATGGAAGATGCACCGGCTAAGGCTAGTGAAAAAAGTAAAAAGAAGATTCTACATGAATATAAAGAAGTTCAGTGTGTGAGGTACATCAAGGATGGACATACTGTTAGAAAATGAATTTAACTCAATCCATCCCAAGAAGAATTACTCAAGAGGATGAATGTTATTCCAGGATACTCTAGTGATTTAAAATCTCTTGAAGAAAGAAGATTGACACACAAATAAATAGAAAATATATTGAAGTCCACAAAATCATAGTCATCATTGAAGATCAGTTGTAAAGGTTTGAAGAATAGAGCATCTGAGTTGATAAAATCATCTCAACCTTATTGTTCACATTGATGAAGGAAGGAGGATCTACCTTATTCCCTTAAATATTTGTGTATTGTATTTTTTTCTGATCATATAGGGAATTGAAGGTGAAGTAAGATCTCAGGGGGAGAACATGAGATTAATTGATGAGAAGTGTTCCCTTGAGGAGGAGACACATGAAGAAGCTTTCATAGTTATTATCACAATCAGTATCAACATTAGTTGGTATAAAATTCAATTACTGTGAATATTTTTTGAATATCATGTTATTGGAAAAGTTATGTCATATCTCAATCTCTCATCCTTGGTTACTCAAAAAATAAAATCTTACAATAGGGGGGGGGTAACTAAGTCAATTAGTGACATAAGATAATTAGAAGTGCCACAAGGCCACTTATCCAGCCTATTGAACTTGAATGTTTTTGATCCTTTTGTTGAAGTGAGTGAAGGAGTTTCAGGTTGATTATTTCATATCATTATTATTATCCTAAGCTTGTAATGAAAGTGGAAATCCATTTAAGACAATTACATGAGTTCTCATCACATGAGGTATCACGATCAGTGGTTAATGGAAAAATTTGTTTTCTAAATCAAATACTATTGTTTTATACTCTGATCATAGATAAAGTATACTTAGAGTGAAATGATTTATGACACATTTCTTAAGTATAGACTGATACCCTATCTACCATGAACTTTGTATTTCTAGTCAATAAGGGGGAGAGAAAGTGAAATGAAAGTTCAAAAGTGAGATAAAGAAAAGTGAAGAGGAGAAAGAATATTATAATTTTGATATTGAAACATTTATTTGAGAGAAATTTTAAGTATTTACAACAAATACAAAGGGGGATATTGTTGGGACCACTTTGTGTATGGATTTTTATTTTCTATCAACAGTTGTCATTGCTGATCAAGATTAAGAAGGAGCTCCAATGTTAATGGTGGTTGGTTAAAGTGATTATTCTTGAATAATTATTATGGATTCATAGAATTGAAGGCCATGATTGGGAAATTATCCATGATGTTAATTCATACAATTATTGAACTGATCCTAAGTTCAAAGAACTTGTGTCAAAAGTGACACTCTGTTTAAAACAATGAAGAATGGTGAATTATCATCCATCTGAGTTTGATTACGGAAGAATGAGGATTTGAAGAAGTTCATGAAATGCTTTAAGGTTTCATGAGAACCCTGAAATATATTACTTGAAGAAAAGAATCTTATGATTTGTATGAAGTAGAGAATTATTGTTGAAGAATAAGAGAGAGTGTGTAAGGTATTGACATTCTAATATGACCATTCATTTCACATTGCATTAAAACCAGATGATGATTTGATGATTTTTATTACCCAAATATCATAAGTTTGGATAACTTGTGATTTAAGCCCTATAAAGGAAAGAGGGAGAAAAGGTGATGCCAATCATATGCAGTTTTTATTAGAAAGAATGATATTGCTGGAAGATAGGGAAGTTGTAATACTTTACTTTGTAAATCTGACGATGATAAAATTGATCAGTCACAAACTAAATATCATGAAAGATAAATTTCACGGTGAAAGCAGAAAATTGATGAAGAATCCAGATGATAGTGAAGAAATATGGGTGTTCTTGCTAAAGAATATATTTAAGGTTTGTCATTTCCTAGTGTTTTACAATTTTTTGGGCCTCAAAATGGGGAATTTTTTTTGGAAATAGAGGGGTTTTCTCATGGGAGTGAATGACATGAAAAATGGTGAAGAAAATCAGAAAAGGAAGAGAATCACATACCTCAGATCATGGATCACGTACCATGTTCTGGATGGGTTTGCGACCATGAACCAGGCAACAGGAACGGTACACGGGAGCAGTCCGTGAATCCATAAATGGTCACGATAAAAGGAGATGTTGTACACAGACAGTGTACGAGACAATCAGAATGGTATGTGGAGCGTTTCACAGAATAAAAAAATAGTAAACTGTGTAAGGAGTTGCGGTATGTGGGATGAATCATCATTGGTAGAAGAGAAGTAGTGCATGGAGTGGAAGTATTATGGTACATGAAAGGTCAATGTTATGTGGTAGGCACATGGTACTCCGTGAAGGTTCATGGTAGGAGAAGAAGTACTCAGTAGAGGCTCATAATACACAAGAGAAGCAATATGTGGTGAAGGTTGTACCACATTGAAAATTTGGGTAAAACGAATTAGTGTATTTTTTAGAGTTATTTACCTATATAATGGAACCTAATACCATCATTAAGGGAGATAGAAATTTAATATAAAAGATCATCGCTGGTGGATGAATTTGGTGAAGTCTGAAAGTGGGTTTCAAGGTGGATTATGTCAAATAGAAGTGGTTTACATGAACTGAATTTCACTGAAGGTTCTTTCTAGTATTAATAACTTGAAAAGGAAGTTCATTATGCATTGGAGGAAGTCCAATACGTATAGAACAAATATGTGATATGAAGTTAAGAGGTTTTCCCACAAGAGAAGTATGTAGGTGGTATGCAGAAGTGAAGGCAGTCCAAAAATAGAGAACAGTTCACATATAGAGGGTGGTTAGAAGAAGCAGAAACGGTATTCTAAGGAAATACCTATAGCAGTACGCAAAGACGATATGCGAGGGTGGTATGCAGAGCTGGTGGTACGTGGAGTAGGTGTATTACGCAGAAGCGGAGCAGGTGTTGTACGCGGTTCCAGCGTAGTACACGGAGTAGGTGCAGGTAAGCAGAGCACGATCTATACACGGAGCAGGCGCGATAGGTGGTGTAGGGAGAAGTGGTGATACACAGAAGATAATAAGGAATGGCACACAGAGGAAAAATGATTCACAGAGAGGCAATCTACTAACCATACGCAGTACATAGTTTGAGAAGGAGTAAGGTGATTCGCGTAAGGAACAAGAAAAAAATATGGATTGTGGACAACTTATATTCAATTATTCATGCCATATTGAATGTGATGATGAAAATCTAAGCTGGTCTTCATTATTTTAATAATCACAAAGGGAGTTTGTGATTCTAGAAATTAAAAGCATAAGTTTCAGTATGGTTGGTTTTAAACTGAATAAGTAGAAGAAGAAGGCTATGTAGATTTCAGGTTTGGTGATGGGAAAGAAGAAGAGGGTTAATTTCCTACTATTATGTTTGGAACAAAGTGAAGGGAACTTAATAAGATCAAGATTAGAAACTACCTTTGAATAAGGAAGAATAATTTTTTAATAGGCAGTATAAATAATTAGCTAGAGGCTGCAAGTTGGAAGAAGATATCTCCCTTCCCCCTTTAAGTATAGGGAATCAGACTGGGAAGTGATTATCTCATTCCCTCCTCCAAGTGTAGAAATCCACACTGACTGTAGAATTGTTTTCCTAGTCAAATTACTATAACAAAATATTACATTATAGTGGAGAATCCATGTAATGGTCATTCCCATGCATGTCAAGGACATAACTACTCTTATTGAGTGGTGAAACATGTAAAAATATCATGTGCATATTTTTTCTATTTTCATATTATTGCATGTGACAGGGAAAAGAGAAGAAGAGAATCAATATCTTAATAGGTCAAAAGGTACAAGGATAAAAAGTTAAAATTTGTTTAAAAAGTCCCCAACACTGATTCACCCCCCTCTCAGTGTTAGGAATATCCCAAACTAGTCCTCTCAATTGGTATCAGTGGGACAAGTTCACCTTTGTGGGATTCTATATAGTGAAGTTATTCTCTTTTGAAGACCTGAGTTTCTTTCCTATGTTTTCAATGAAGTGAACTTCTAGTGAATATTTCGTTATCTCTAAGTATAAGTCCATATCTACCAAGACCATGATGAATATGAAAAAGAAGGATAAGAGAAATCTAAAGAAGAAGTCCCTCTTGTCTAAAGAAGGGAAAGTATCTGGATATCCATACCTTGCTGACAAAGAAGACACATCAGGTATGGAAAGTAATGAGAAAGTGGCTCAAGTTTCCACCAAGAAGATGGATAACCGTCTTAACTCAAGTAATCAAGAGGTATGTTTTAGTACATTTAGAAATTATTCTCATGATGAAAATTCTAGAACAAGCGGTGATGATCAATCTATAGACTCTCAAGAGATGTCAGTTGATAGATTAAAAATGATTCTACATAGCATCCCAGAAGAAAGTGTCTCGCTTATTTGTGGAGTATTTAAATGAATTTAAGAAGATATCCCCTAAATAGAAGAAGAAAATAATGTTTTGGAGAAGGATTACAAGAAATGTTTTTTGAATGTTTAAAGCTCTCTAGACAAGTTGGATCCTTTAAAGCAACAAAGGGGAAATTTGAAATGAGTTCCTCCAAATGGCTCAAATAAGATGAAGAAAATGAGGGAGTTAATAATACTCTAGAAGAGGAGATCCATGCACTTGAAAAAGATATGAAAAAGAGAAATGAAGTTAAGGAGTATATTTGGAAGAAAACTCCAAGGAGATCAAAGAACATGACTATTTGTTACAAAACAAAGTGAAGAAACATGAAGATGAAGTTGAAAGATAAAATAAGTCTTGTGAAGAGAAGATGACTATGATTGAAGACCAAAAATTCATCCACAATATGAGATGTCTAGAATTGGAAGCTCAGCTAAACAATCTTGAGAAGACACATATTGAGTCTCCACAAAAGAAGGGAATAGTAACTACTGGAACTCAATGTTCACTGAAGGATTCTACTATCAAAATACCTCCAACATTTGATAAGAAGATCACAGCTTCACTCATTGATCTATCACAAATAGATGAGAAGAAATAATTATCCATACCAAATTATACTAATGTTTCTAAAATGGTTTCTTTAAAAAGTGCAGGTTGGAAGAAAAATTCTAAAGAATCATGGATGAAGAAAAGTGAGGAGATACCTATCACCATGTCTAGGGTGAATAGGAAGAAAAATATGGAATATAGATCCCCACAAAAAGTACAAAAATCAAGAAGAAGACTCAAAAACCTTATAAATAAGACATCAAGAAGTCAAGGTTTGTTGGTCAATGTTGGTGCTGTAATATATTTTGGAATTGTGCATTGGATTGTTGGTAAAATACCTTAAATGTAAAAGCACAGAGAAGGACCATATCAAGGGGCAGAAATCCGGTGAAGAAGAAGTAACATCTACAGATACAGAAGAATATGTATACTACAAAAAGTTTTTGAATGTAAGATAATATCTATGATTTATGAAATAGAAGTGGCCACATGAATGGTACATGTTCATCTCAATAGGTACCCAAATCTGATAATAAAATAAGATCACAAGAGCTAGCTAAGAATGGAGAAGCATCATTGGGAAGTAGTCAGAGGAATGTTGTATAAACTAAGTCTCCCAAGAAGACTCCATGGAGGAAATCTGAGAAGGCCTTGGATTCTCAATCCAAGAAGGTGAATGGTGGTGCATCCCAAATAATTACTAAGAAGGATGTCACTCATAAGAATCCATGTGGAAGATCCAATATTTATGCCTCATTTCCTAATGAAGTATTAGTTATCTAGATAGAAAATTTGGAAAGAATGAGTAAAATTGAAGATTCATAGGCCAAGGCTTGTTCAAAAAGAAAAAAAGAAGATTCTACATGAAGAAAAAGAAGTTCTTTGTGTGAGGTGCA
This sequence comes from Viscum album, assembly GCA_963277665.1. Classification (NCBI taxonomy): domain Eukaryota; kingdom Viridiplantae; phylum Streptophyta; class Magnoliopsida; order Santalales; family Viscaceae; genus Viscum; species Viscum album. The sequence goes on from OY728165.1 coordinate 285,053,978, forward strand.
TCAAGGATGGACATACTTTTAGAAAATTCGTTGAATTTAATCCATCCAAAGAATAATTCCTCAAGAGGATGAAAGTTTCACTAAGATACTCTAATGCTTTAAAATATCCTGAATAAATAAGATTCACACACAAATAAATAGAAGAAATATTGATTTCCACACAATCACAGTCAGCATTGAAGATCAGTTGTGAATGTGTGAAGAACAGAGCATCTGGGTTGAAAAAATCATCTCAACCATGATATTTACATTGATTAATAAAGAAGGATCCACCATATTCCATTAAATCATTGTGTATTTTATTTTTTCTTATCATACAATAATTTAATTTTAAGAAATATATTAGGGGAAGAACATGAGATTCAGTTATGAGAAGTGTTCCCGTGAGGGGGAGACATATGAAGAGGCTGTGGGAGTCATTATCTCAATCAGTATCAATATTAGTTGTTATAAAATTATATTACATTGAAAATTGTATGGAGATCATGTTATTGGAAAAGGTATGTCATATCTGAATCTCTCATTCTTGGTTACTAAAAAATAAAGATCTTACAAAGGTGGAGTAACTAAATCAATCAATGACATAAGATAATTGAAATTTACCCAAGGCCACTTATCCTCTGAATTGCACTTTAATGTTTTTTATCCTTTAGAAAAAGTGAGTGCAAGAGTTTCAGGATGATTGTTTTATATCAACTTTATTATCCTAAGCTTGGAATGAAAGTGGAAATCCCTTGAAGACAAGTGCATGAGTTCTCATCTCATGAGGTATGAGGATCAATGGGTAATGTAGAACTTTGTTGTCTAAATCAAATCCTCTTATTTTCTACATAGATCATATGTCAAGTAGACTTAAAAGTAAAATTATTGATAACACATTTCTTATGTATGGACTGATACCCTATCTACTGTGAACTTTTTATTTCTTTTCGATAATGGAGAGAGAAAGTGAAATGAATGTTCAAAAGTGAGAGAAATAAAAGTGAATGGGGGAAAGAAGATTCTCATTTTGATATTGACATATTAATTTGATATAATTTTGAAGTATTTTTAACAAATAAAAAGGGGGATATTATTGGTACAAATTTGTGTATGAAGTTGTATTTTTTTTCAACAGTTGTCAATGCTAGTCAAAATAAAGAAGGAGCTCCAAAGTTAATAGAGGTTGGTTGAAGTGATGATGTATGGAGAATTGTTATGGATTCATAACAATGGATGACAAACTTTGGAAATTCTCCATGATGTTAATTCAAATGATTGTTGCATTGATCCTAAGTTCAAATAACTTGTGTCAAAGGTGATAATCTATTTACAACAACGAAGAATTGTGTAGTATTATCTACATGAGGTTTATTAAGAAATAATGAGGATTTGAAAAAGGTCACGAAATACTTCACGGTTGCATGAGAACCATGAACGAGATTACTTGAAGAAAAGAATCATATAATTTTCATGAAGTAGAGAATGATTTTTGAAAAAGAAGAGAGAGTGTGGAAGGGTTTGGAATTCTTATATGGCCATGCATTTCACATTGCATTAAAATCAGATGATTCTTTGATGAATTTTATTTACCAAATATCATATGTTTTGAGAACTTATGATGAAAGACTTATGAAGAAAAGGAGAAGAAAAATGTGATTCCAATAATATTCAATTTTGATTGGAAAGAATGATATTACAGGAAGACATAGAAGTTACAATAGTTTCCTTTGAAAATATGATGATGCTAAAAGAGATCGGTCAAAGACTAAATATCATGAAAGATAAAGTGCAAGATGAGAGAAGACAATTGTTGAAGAATCAAGATGATTGTGAAGAAACATGAGTGTTCTTTTCAAATAAGATATTTAAGGTAGTGAAATTTCCTAGTGTTTTCCAAATTTTTGGGCCTCAAAATAGGGAATTTGTTTTTAGAAATGGAGTGTTTTTCTCAAGGGAGTGAACCCAATGAAGAATGGTGAAGAAAATATGCAAAGGAAGAGGACCACATACCTTGAATCATGGATCACATACCATTTCCGGGAAGGGTTCTCGGCCAAATACCAGGCAATGAGAATGATGTGAAGGAGCAGTCTGTGAATCCGTAAATGGTCGTAGTGGAAGGCGATGCGGTACGCGAACAATGTACGAGACAACGAGATTGGTACATGAAGTGGTTTTCGGAATTCAAAAATGGTACACAATGGAAAGAGTTGTGGTACGCGGGATGAATCTTTTTTGGCAGAAGAGAAGTAGTACAAGGACCGGTAGGCTTTCGGTATATGGAAGGTCAATGGAATGCAGAAGGAACACAATACGTAGTGAAGGTTCGTGGTAGGAGAAGTCGTATGTGGTGGAGGCTCATAATACCAGAGAGAAGTAGTATGCGGTGAAGGTTGTCCCACATAGAAAATTGGGGTAAAATAGTTTATAGAATTTTTTGGAGTTATTTTCCTATATAATGGAACCCAATCCCATCATTAAAGGAGAGCGAAATTTAATAGAAAATATCATCACTGGTGGAAGAATTTGGTGAAGTATGAAAGTGTTTCATGAGGTGGATTCCGTGAAAGAGAAGTGGTTCGCGCGAAAGGAATTTTTACAATGTTTCTTGTGGAGATTAATAACCTAAAAATGAAGTCCAATATGAAGAAAAGGAAGTCCGGTATGTAGAGTAAGAATATGCAATACACGGTTAAGAAGTTAGTCCATCAGAGAAGTTTGTAGGTGGTATGCAGAAGTGAAGGCAGTCTGTGAACAAAAAACAGTTCAAGGACAGAGGGTGGTCAGAAGAAGTAGAAAAGGTATGACGAGGTGATACACATAGTGGTACACATAGGAGATACACAAAGGTGGTACACAGAGCTTGTGGTACGCAGATCAGGTGCATTATGCGAAAGCAGAGAAGGTGCAGTATGCGGTTCCTGTGTAGTACGCGGAGGAGGTGCAGGTACGCGGAGCAGGATCTGTACACGAACCAGGCGCGGTAGGTAGAGCTGCTATAGTACACAGAACAGGAATGGTACATGTAGAATAGGGGATATGTAGAAGGGAATTAGGGATGGTACATGAAGGAAATATGATTTGTGGAGAGGTGATTTGATTACCATACCCAGTACACAGTTTTTGGAGAAGCAAAGTGATTCGAATAAGGAACAAGAGAAGAAGAAGGATTGTGGCCAACTTATTTTCAATCATTCAGGACATATTGTCTTTGATGATGCTAATATATGATGGTATTCATTAATATGATAATCTCAAAGGGAGTTTGTGATTCTATCAGGTAGAAGAAGAAGTTTTAGTGTGGTTGGTTTAGCACTAAAGAAGTAGGAGAATAAGACTGTGCAACTTTCAGGTTTTCTGTTGGGAAATAAGAAGTGGGTTACTTTACTACTGCTTTATTAGTAACCAAGTGAAGAGAAATTAATAATATCAAGAGAAGAACCTACCTTTGAAGAAGGAATAAGACTGTCTACACACGTAGTATAAAAAACCAGCTAGAGGCTGCAAGTTGGAAGAGGATCATCTTCTTTACCCCTCCAAGTGTTGGGAATCACACTGGGAAGTTATTATCTCCTTCCCTATTCGAAGTGTTGGAAGCCACACTGACTAGCAGATTGTTTTCCTAGTGAACCCCCTATAACATCATATTACATTATAGTGGAGAATCCCTACACTGGTAATTATCATGCATGGAAACGAAATAACTACGCTTATTTAGTGGTGAACATTTTAAAAACATCACGTGCATATTTTTACTTCTTTCATATTATTGAATACAATAGAGAAAAGAGAATAAGAGAATCAAGATCCTAACTGGTCAAGAGGTACAGGTATAAAAATGTTGAAATTGGTTTAAAAAGTCCCCAACACTAATTCACCACCCCTCTTAGTGTTAGGAATATCCCAAAATAGTCCTCTCAACTACCAGATGAACCATTACTGATCAATGTTTCTAAAGCTAAATTCATAGAACCTCAGGCTTCCTATAAGATCCTTTTAGTAATAAGGGCCTAATTCACCAACATTGATAAATTATAAAGGTGAAAACCCTTCACCTAAACTCATATAAGATACAAGAGTTCATCCTCAAAATGTTTCACTTTCTAGCTTATACCCTACCAACAATGGGGAAAATAACTACAAATCCATATAATAGGTGGAACATTCCATTACTAACATACCTCCCTGCTCAAGGTGCATGAAATAACTAGCCTAATTCTACCTCAGTTTCTCAGGAAATAAATGGAAACATGGTCTAAAATTCTCTCTAAGTAATCCACGCATGTTGTTCTTCTAGGAGTAGTAAATCCAAGTAATGATTCTCTGATCATTGAAGAACATATATGATTATATTTTCCATTATCTCCATGGTTGTCTCAATATATTCCAAAATCTCTTATATAGAATCTACCCAAAACTCAGCTACCCAAGGAACAATCTCCCCCAATAATAAAGGTGGATACTACAACTAAAACTCTATGGAAATATTTGACATTATTGATGAAATTCATGGAGACTCTACCTCCATCATTGGTAAAACTCTCACATATCTCTCTTTTATATGAAAATCTATCCTTAACTTTGATAACACTAGATGATCTAGCTCAAGAAGTAGTGGAGAATGCTCATCACTACCCTTATGAAGCTTGACTTGAGGTCATCATGAAGTAATCCCTCTATAATCCCAAGAACATTCCTCCAAATACACCACTATAATATCTCTTTATATTATAGTTTAGGGGAAGAAATAATATTCATAAAGTTTCACTATTATTTAAATCCCTAACACAAGGTCTCACAACCTATGAACACTCTCTATAACCTCATTTACCCATACTCATGGTATTTCTACATTATTATAGAATCCAAATCATTTCATTTTATTTAGTTTTCATAATAATTTCATAACTAAGGATAAAATAAATAAAATACCAATTAAAATATATAGAGGAAAAAAATTTATATGTTATAGTTGGAATTTCATTTAACTAATATCATAATGTAACCATAATTTAGAAGCGAAAAATTTAATTTTTCAATGATTTATAGAATTTGTTACATACTATGTTGTTATCAAGTTATATGGGTAAAACCACATCAGTCAATTAAAACACCTTAAATAACCAAACCAAGTATCCAAATAACCAATTAAAATCAATCATGAAAACGTTATGTAAATACTACATGATTTTTATGATGCATATACACAAGACCTCCTTCAATTTCAGTAAATGCGATAAAAATATCATAAATAATAAATTCAAAAATCATGTGTTTCACATGAGGTGAAATATGTAAATAGTAAAAGTAGAAACCAAAATAGAAATCCCATCCCAAGAAATGTGGAATTTACTCACATGTGGGTTAGTTACTCCTAGACATCAGTTCCATACCAATCCCCAAAAATTATCTATATTCTATCTACTTTTCACAAATAGTCAGATAATAAAAAGAGATTTGATAACACTTTTACACATCCTTAACCCAACTCAATAAATTATTACTGGATCAAAGAGAAAAAAATCCAGGAGTGTCTCCCCATATTCCAGAGGCTATTGAATAACTATGAAGATCTAGGGTGATACCATGGGGATACTATATCCTTATATCATAGTGAAATAATAGTGGAAATAATGGCGATAACAAAAAACTAGATAAATAAAATATATTACATCATTACAAGTTCCAATATATTTACCCAAGCCTCTTCCACATATTATTACATGATTTTTAACATAAATATCATATAAACACAACCCAAGGATCTATAGGCCTAGTATATTTGGGAGAATAGGTTCATAAAACATCAAAATGAATCTAAAATATAAAGTATTTATTTTAAAATATATAATGTTATCATAATTTTATTTTTGATTCTAAAACCTCATAGAATTATCTTTTTAATACATAAATAAAAGGGGTGATTTGTAAATCCCAGTAAAAGATAAGAAAGATAACAAAGCATAACATATCAGTCATATGGAATAACATGATAACATAAAAGACATGTCTCATGAATAATAATATGGAAGAATAAAATAAATAATATGGAATAATAAGATTATATAATCATAGGAATATGGAAATAATATAAAACATGACATGATCATAAGTCAATGCTAACCACCAAGACAACATAACATAGTGGAAAAAGTCCCGTAGTGTATTATGTTTACTCTCTAATACCTTATATATAATACCATGAGATATAAATATTACCCAATGAATTGGAGCCTTATTATGTCACACCCTTCATAATAAGTACATGTTTTTTTATGGAATATGAGGAAATAAAAACAAATTCATAAGCATAAGAAATACCCATGGAAAGAATTAGGTTACATAATTTTACCTCAAAGCCTAGATAAAGGATATCACATAGGGATTTAAAGAGAAGAAGGAATTAAATCTTTATTTTTCATATTTTATTAAATAAAAATAGGCCTCAAATACAAAGTTCATTTAATTAATATTTGATTAGAAAGGATGGATAATAATTTTAGACTTTAACATCGCTAGCGAGGTTTTAAGAAAATGATAAAGAATTATTAAAGATGGTAAGCGTATCATGTTTTCCTTAAAAAAGTGAATAAGAAGGGTTTAATATAAAATAATAGTATTTATAAAAAACTATTTATTATTAAAAAACATTTTATAGGGTTATGTCTATCCTGGAATAAAAAATTTGGAAGTTTCCTTAAAAACTTGGGCTTTTTAAAATAAATATTAAGAAGAGAACCTTAAACTTGTATATAATTAAAAAATAAAACATATAAAATCAAGGTATATATGAATGTTACATATATACAACATATAGAAGGTTTTTATCCCAAAAATTAGGGAGGTAAAGTAGGAAAAATAGAGAAAATTCATAACCAATGAAAAGAGGGTGGTTCAAAGAGTTACCATACATTAGGTCTTGATTAACTCGATACATTAATATAACATCCATAATAATAAAATTAATTTTTTAAAATAATTTGTTAAGAATTTATTTTAGATATATTTCACTTATTATTATTCTTTTATCTCTGTTTATGATCATTTTATTATAATATTATGATCATGTTCATTTTCCCATGGGCATTCGTTGAATGATCCAAGGTCTCAATAGTTTATAGGTAATTATGAGAGTTCTTATAGCATGGTTATATAAATCTATAAGTGTGATGAAATGTGTCTAATTTCATTCATAAAGTTTTAAATGGGTTTAAATGTCAAATAGTATTAAAATAAACATGGTTCATAGAGTACAAATATTATTGTTTTATGGTTAATTCACTTAGGATGGTTTTTCGACCACATGGTAATTACATGATTATATTTAACCATATGACCATTTATCCAATCCAAAATATGAAAAGATATATAATATATTGATTTAAATAAATTTTACCCATAATAAATTTATTAAAACTGGCCTTGAATATGGTGGTGAAAAATGAAGTACATTGTTTAGGGAGGTGGTGATCCGACCATAATGGGAGAAAAATTTTCATTTTATATTGTAATGAGAAGTGGTTGGATACTAGATATTTAATTAAAAAATAAAAAAAATATATTTATCATAATAGTCATTATTTCATGCTTTATAGAGGTGATAAGGAGGAGGTAGAATTAGAAAATAATTTATAAGAGACAAATTTAGAATATCACATCTTTGAATCTCATCTCTTGAAATAAACCTTAAGGAACTTTGGTTTTTCCTTTTGGTGATACCAGAACTATAAGAACATAAGGGAGAGGGTTGGTAAGAGAAGTGAGTATATCTTTGGAAGGCTACAAGGCTTATAAGGTGTGAGGAGAATTGGTGGTATTTATAAGGGGAGGAGAGGGGTGTTTTTGAATATAATATTCATTAGTTTAGTATTTTGGATCAGGACTACCAATAGTGATGATTATTTTAACCAAATATAATAATTATTACATTTGAGGCTATTCCAATGTATTTATTACATCATCCATGACTCACTAATTCATATAGTTAGCTTGTAATGTCGAATAATTTATTTTTTTATTTCACTTTTCACAAAAAAAAATCAACTATTTTAGAAAAATAAAAAAAATTCCCTAACCATTTTTTAATATTTAGATTATAAAACTGAAGTAAGTTTCATGAAAATAAACTTCTAAATATTATAAATTTAGTTTTTAAATAAAATCCACATTTATTTGAAAAATTCCAATTTTAATATTATGTTCAATTTTATAACCCTTCTAAATAATTACTTATGGCTTCATAAAACTATTTTATCACCATAATTTAATGTAATATTGTTTTATAAAATAATTTTATGAAGATAATTTTTTTAAAAAAATATAAATTTATCATAAAAATATAAATAAAACATATATGTTTTTCGAAAACACAAACAATTATTTTATCCTTTTTAGAATGTTTATTTATCTAAAAGGTGATTTTGATATTTTTTTATTTTATAAGATAGATAGATATTATATTACTATCTCATAGGTGACGTTACCTTTTTATTGGTAAATAATATATTCCTAATGGTTATATTACAATTCTAATGTTCAAATTACAATTCCAATAGTCAAACTTGTAATGGTCATATGAGTTTTCAACCTTTAATAAATACCGCATATTTCATTCATTATTCATTCACTTATGTAGATTACTATTCCAATGGTCAAAATTTTAATGGTCATATGGGTTTTCAAACTTCTATCAATACCTCATATTTCATTCATTCTTCAATCACTTCTATTTTATTTTAATTTTATATATTTTCATTTTCAAAATTGACATTGTATTACTAATATTTTGTTTTGTTTCTATAGTGTTGTTTGTAAGTGTGATTATTCTCAGGGATCGAGTAGATCCAAAATTTAAAATTATAATTATATTATTTTCTATTATTTTGTCTAATTTTAATGTTGGTCATTTTATTGAATTTATATATACTCTTAATGTAATGTTCAAGTCAATATAAAAAAAATGTTGTTGGTTCTATCATTTGATATATGTGATTTATATAATACTACATTACTAAATATGAAAATTTTGTAAATTTAGAAGGGAAATTATATTGATAAGATTATGGGGTGTTACAACCAATAAATCACATAACTCATGCCATTTCAAAATGAATCTATATACATGATAAGAAATTCATACATAAAAGGAAGATTATACACACCAATATTAAAAAAATGAACAAATGGATAAAACTAGGAAACTACCAAAAACTATACTCGAGTCCTAGAATAATTTCAACACCCATGACCCACACTAACTAATAATAAATAACCATTCATAAGGATATTTCCCTTATCCTATCCTAGGGTAATGAAGTCCGCTCGAGTACCAATATTGTCTTGGGTAGGGTGTGAGTATAAATAAGTAAGTAACCACTAAAAATGTATATAAACATATCCAATATGATATAAAGTACATGCATGTATAATTAATAAATGAAATCATAAAAATTAAACCATCGTTGAACCTTGGGTTCTAAGGCGACACTCAAGATCAACCATACCAGCTTAATCTAATGTTGGATGTCTCATAACACTATATATTATGGGAATAGGCTCAAAAACAAATCCAAGGAGTATATAAAAGTCATTCTGAGACACTAGAATCATGAAAAAAAATCTAAGGAGAATGTCTAAGGAATTTAAAGTCACTAGGTCTAAGATCAATTCTAAGGAACATATCCTAGGAATTCCCTGTAAATGGGTTCAATGATGAATCCAAGGAGAATGTCCAAGGAATTCCAAGTCAATAAACATGAATCCAAATCTATGGGGATTTCCCAAGGAATTCTAAGTCTCTAGGATATAAATGATTCCAATGACCATATGGATGGAATTACAATTCAATAAGAATCAAGCCTAATCCAGAGGTTTTCTCATAGAATTCCAAGTCATTAGGATACCACCAAATAAAAGGATTATGTCTAGGGCATTCCAAGTTAATTGATATATTCATTCATCGACTAGATTTATTTAATTATTTATTGAACCACATAATATGAACACACAATAAATCCTACAATACACTCTATTTATCCTCAATAAAACATTTTGTCACTAGTTTAAGTCCTTTTCACCCCTAGAGCCACCTCAAAACTCCAATATAATTTCTAAGGTCAGCACACCTCAAGTGGTGGCTAAGGTTTCCATCAATACTCATCGACGAACTACTTGATAATTGTGGTAGGGTTCAATTTAAAAAATTAGAGTGTCATAATATTTATTTATATTTTAAGGTTAATAACATTTTAAGTCTCTATGACCATTCATTACATACACAATGAAAATGGTGATAGTTGAAGGGATAAATTTATGACCTCCTACCTTAGACTCACATAAGACCACTCATTAAAACCCTAAAATAAGGAATTAATAAGAATAAATGGAATGATATCATTAGATAGAGAAATAATAATATAAAGACAAAAGAAATAGAGATAGACATACCCTAGGCTTACTGTAGGGATGAACATCACACTATTTAATCAATGTTTGAGGTATAAATAACTAATATAAACTAAGCGGAAGGAAGAGGGTGTGTAATGGTGTGTGTGTTTGTGTGGGGGTAGGGGGTGGGGGTGATGGTCATTTGATAAAGAAGAAAAGAAGGGTTTTTTTCATTTAAAATCACTAAGTAAATTTAGTAAATTTATAATTTTTAAGTCACTGGGAAAATAAAACAGTTTAGTCACACTATTTTACAAACCCTCTACCGACCATGTGGTTGACACTATTTTGAAAACTACACCACACATGTTTATCCATCACGGTTAAGTAAACCATCCTCAAACCATGTGGTTCCCACTATTTTAGGAACCACACTACATACAGTTTGTCCACAAGGTTTAATAATCTATAAAATAACCATGTGAAACACACCTATAAAATATTATCGTTTCCACATAAACTCCCATATAAATCTATAAGATTAGGTTCATAATTATCCCTAAACATGAACCAATGGAGTTTACAAACCCACAACTTCCATTTTTCTCACTTTCGGGCCTATGAACCTACAAAAAACCTCTTTGAACACTCCAACTCCCTTTTAACACTTCCATAGTCTATAAAATAAGAAAGGAAACAAGAATAAAGAAAAATAAAATGGATTAGTACCTATGAAAAAACCATGGTCTTACAATATTCATCATAAAAAGATGATCAAAATATAATAGATGTTGTTTAATTTGATGATTTTATCAAAAGGATTTGAATAATGAGAAAGATCAGATAGTTCATTGGAATCTTCCTCTATGACCGGATCATAGAGAATTGAGAAAAAGTTAAATTATCAGTGTAAATTATGGAATTTGTTTGATAGATTATATTATACTTTACAAAGTTAAATGATATAGTTAATTTTATGTAAGGTCATATAATCAATTATCATGTTTCAAAATGATATAAAAAACATTTGATTAAGTTATATAAAATAAAGGTAATCTAAGAAATATTAAAGAGAAATGTGATTTCAATTATTTTATAATGACATATTTTTATAAATATATGAAATATCAAGAAAAGAACCTCATGTTAATAGATTAAAAGAGTGATTCATATAATTAGAATTTTGATGCGTTGTATAAATAGTATGATAAAGTTGAAGAAGTCCTTAAGGGTGTTTGTGAGAAGATTGATGAGAAATAAAAATCAATTGAGGAGTTAAAGAATATTGTGTCTTTTCAGATGATTAGATAGTAGATAAAAATCAGAAGATGGAAGCTGAACTTTATAATTTGTAGTCTTAAGAGGAGATGATGGATGAGAAATAAAAACAAATCATGAAGCCAAAACATCTGTTCAAAAATGTAAATACCCGGAAATTTCAAGGAAATTTTTTTTCTTTATTTTCTTTGGAATTTTACAAGAATTCAGTTTTTGACGGCGCCTGATTCCGAGGCCCGGTGTGCCCGGAATCATTTTCTGAAGTTTGGCTCGGGTACGTTCAATGAACGAACGAGCGAGAATTTCTATCTTTTGAACCGGTGCTCGGAATCGAATTTCAAGGGCACCGATGGAACCGTAGAACCGGTAATTGCTTAAGAACTCCATTTCCAGAGTTACGTTTACCCGAGACAAGATGATAAAAATTGTGGAAGTTTAATTTATAACTTATCTACAATTTTTATTTTCTTGTTAAGTAGATTAATTGTTATGTTACAACACTTGACCCTCTCTTAAGTGGTTTTAATCTATGTAAGGGAGTTAGGGGTGGGACCCACTTGGAGTGAACCACCCATGGGAGGATTTAAGGTGAGGTGGGGCCCACACGAACCCCACCCCTTCAAATTCCTGACTCCCTCAACTCACCCCTTTAATGTTGACAACCTGGCTTGAATTAATTAAGTGGAATTAATTCAAACATTTGAAATTCAATTTCTTATATTGTGTTAATAAAATAAGACTTGGGCTTATTTTATTTTTGGTTAGAGTCTTTTCGCGTTGGGAGGATTTGGGAGGCTTGAAGAACATCTTCTTCAACGACGAAGAACGTGAAGAACGAATCGGTCTCCGACGAAGAACGTCATCACGTCTTTTCTCCGAAGGACGACGACGTGCCATCCCTCATTCTTCTTCCCACAACAAAGGAAGGGAGACGCCATTCCACCCCGGAAAATCTCCGTCTTCGTCTACGAATCCTCTTCTGCAACACCGACCCGTGACGCGACGTCTTTTTCTCCGCGACGGTAACCTCGTTCAATCCACGCTCGAGGTAGGGGATTTATTTTATTTAATTATTTCCGTTCATGATTCCGGTTTGTCGATCTTCGTGGATATACGACTAAATGTTATCGTTTAACGAGAGGGGGCTGGACCGCACAAACACAGCCGAACCTCCTCCTTTATCCATGTTTGATTCTTTGTGTTTGGGACGGAATGGCGTGGTGCCGTCGCACCACGCGAGAATCACACGGCAAGTAATACGCGACGCCGTCGCGCCGCGTCGTGAAGATGAACAAGGACGCGACACCGTCGCCCCGCATCAAAGAAAACCGAAGACGCTGCGACCGGAGCGGAGCCACGACGGTGGGGTGCGGTGCCGTCGCACCACGTCAGAAGAACCAAGTTGCGGCCAGTTCCGGGCCGCGGCGAAGCAGGGTGACAGGCGGCCGGTTCCGGGCCGCCGGTGTCGGCGATGGAGGAAGGACCGGCCGTCGCCGGTCCTTGTCGGCAGAACCGGTCAGCCGGTGTAGGCCGACCGGACGAAGGGGAGCCGGGGGAATTAATTCCCCTGGCCGGCTCTACAAAACGGCCCCCTTAATTTGGGGGGGGGGGGGGTTACACAAGGGGGGCATGCGCCCCCCCCCCCCCCCTTTGCCAATGGCTCGGCCAAAGGCCGAGCTGGCCATTGCGCTGGGCGCGCTGTGCCCAGGCCGGGCCGGCCGCCTGACCGGTTTGCCAGGCCGGGACGGGTCGACCCGGAACCGGGGCGGGTCGGTCCGGTTCGGGCCGACCGGGGGGTCTCGGGCCGGGTCGGTCTCGGGCCCGAAACCCCCGTTTTCGGACCACTTTTAGTCAAATGCCTATATCTTGGGCTATGGACCTCCGATCGATGCACCGTCAGTTGCGTAGAGATCCTTGGAATGAGATGGTCGTTTCGGTATATTACACTAAAGGTTTTGGAGAACTTTGGGTTCGGCCGGGTTGGTTCGTACACGAAACCAACCAGGACCTCGGAACGGAAACACTTATATCTTGAGATCCGGACGTCCGATTGACGTGTCGTCGACTTTGATGGATTCCTCTAAGTGAGACAGATCTTTTGGATTACTCCACTCGAGGTTTGGATGCCGTCGGAGTGCGGTCGAGTTGGTTCTCTCACGAAACCAACCGGGCCCCTGGAACGAAAAAGACAATAACTCACATACCGGGCGTCCGAATGACGCGCCGTCTGTCTCGTTGTTTTCCTCTTTATGAGACGGAACTTTTGGCATACCTCGCCTGAGTTTTGGATGCAGTTGGATAGTGGCCGGGTTGGATTGCACCCGAAATCCAACCGGGCCCCTGGAACGGAAAAGTTGATACCTTTCAGACAGGATGTCCGTTTGACGAACCGTCAGCGGCGTTGATGATCACGTTGAGAAACAGTCCCTAGGAGTATACCCTATGAGAGTTCGGGGTACAGTTGAGATACGGCCGGGATTGGTTCGCTCACGAAACCAACTGGGCCCCTAGGACGAAAAGGCTAGTAACTCACAGACCAGGCGTCCGATTGACACGCCGTCTGTTGCGTTGAGACCCCTATGATGAGGCGGTCCTTTGAGATACTTCTTAGTGGGACTTTGAGATACATGGAGTATCGACTTGTAGCTCTTGGAGCAGACCCTCCCAGAGACGAGCGTGCGGAGTACGGAGACCGTGTAGCCGACTGAGACCTGACGACTGCTTGACCGACTCGACTTGGAGTGAGTCGACTAGCCCAGTGGACGGAGCACTACTTTGTGAGGTGCAGACCCATGGAGGACGGAGCACTACCTGTGTGACAGTGCGGACCCGCGGTACTCGTCCGGAGAGTACCTCAGCAGGCTATTAGGGGGTGTGCACTACTGTGTTTGGGTGACATACCCCGACGGGAAGCACTACTGTGTTTGGGTGGCTGACCCACGGTACTCGATAGGAGGAGTACCTCAGCAGTCTTAGGTTAGTGAGCAATACCACGGAGTCGTGACAGGACCACTGTACACTCTAGAGATGGAGCTCTTCAGCAGTTACAGTTTCGATAATGAAAATCCTGGTTTGAGCTGAGACTTGTGACCTTTGTGTTTACCTCATGATTGATATGGGTCACTTGATAACTTAGGTATATGTATGGGCATATACCTGGGTAGTGGTTATCCGTTGATTTCATGATCTTGGTGTTTTCCTCATGATTGAGATGGGTTACTTGATAACTTAGGTATATGCATGGGCATATACCTAGGTAGAGGTTATCTGTTTAGATCTTCATTGTGGTTAACCATGTTGGTTTTAGTGAGACCTTGAGGGTCTTGGGGTCCCTACTGAGTATCATTATACTCACCCCTGTACGGGCTATGCCCGTACCTCGTTGTGTTGGTTGCAGACAACGGGCAGTGCTGACGGAGGCCGAGTGTTCGAGGACTGGACGGTACCCGGATGTGGACTACACGACGAGTCAGTACCCGGAGGTGGACTACACGACGAGTCAGTACCCGGAGGTGGACTACACGATGAGACGACACACGGAGGAGGTTTACGGGAGAGAGCATTGAGGAGGCTATCTGTACCTACCCTTCATGTAGGATCCGTGGTGGACGATCCAGGAGCTGCGCCATCTGTAACTACCCTTCAGGTAGGATCTGAGGAGGACGACCCAGGAGCCGCTTCCTTTCTTCCAGCTATTGTCTTTTTCTGTTTTACTTTGTTCAGTTGTAGTTGTACTTCCTTTTAGGTTTGTATTCTGGCCCATTTACCTTTCATCACTTCTCTTTGTACTTAGTGTTTTACTTCCGCTTGTACTCTGTGGTGTTTTCTTTACTTTTATAAAGGCAATGCCTTCCCTGTTATCGGGATTTATGCCTTTGGTGCTAGTCGCCAGCCCCTGGCCTATGGAAGGCGGGCATGGGGTAGTCACGGCACGGGCCCCGAGGACGGGTCGTGACAAATTGGTACCAAAGGAGTCAGTTCTACCGCAGAACTTATAACTCTGATATTTTCTTTCTGTGAAGAAATAGTGTTAAGGGTACCGAGTGTGGTCTTCAGTTTAGGGAGTCCAGTATTGGTGCGGGTGGCCGATGTATCCATACACCAGGACCCTGAAAACTGAATTCCGACATTGTGCACGAAAACACTGATTGCATGTGTGTTTTCCAAAAGTTTTATTTAAATATCATCTCAAACTAGGTCAGCTCACCAGGTATAATCGTTTGACCGTGTCACGTTGTTTCTTTCAGGATTCCTTTTCTTGGACGACCTGCTAGAGCCCAGAGGGATGTGCGTGCTGACAGCCTGTCGAGCGACGATGCTTCGGTACAGGGCCCTCTTGCAGTTGAGGCACCAGCGGAGGCACCAGAGGTACTACCATACGTTGGGCCACCAATGCCACCATCCCCAGCAGTAGACGATGCACGCCACTTGAGTGCGCTGCACGAGTTCCAGCACCAGAGGCCACCCAGGTTCCGGGGAGAGACGGAACCACAGGCTGCTGAGGTTTGGCTGGAGGCTGTGGTGAGAGTCTTCAGGCTAGTGGGGATGCTGACAGACTTCATGGTGATCTTTGCTACCATCCTTCTTCAGGCAGCAGCATGCAGGTGGTGGAGCCACTTGTTCCAGTTTTGTGACGGGATGACCTTCGCATGGGAAGACTTTGAGACCTTCTTCAGGGTGGAGTTTTTGCCAGTATCTCTACACCCCGAGCGTGTACAGGAGCTTCTGCCTTTGCCGCGTGTTTTTCGATCAGTAGCCGAGTCATCTGTGGGGAGTAGACCGATGATGCAGAGGTCCAGGAGGACCAGACCAGCAGTTGGATGATCTTGGGTTTTAGGACCGGTGGTGCAGGGCACCCGGGGTGGGGTCAGAGCCAGGCGTGCCAGAAACAGACAGTGTTACTCATGTGGCGGGAAGGGTCACCTGGCATGTGACTGTCCGACTCCTCATATAGTTGATCCGCAGACGTTGGAGGAGCCACCGAGGCAGAAGCAACGACGAGTTCTTGAGCAACATCCGAGCAGTGGACAAGGAAGTAGAGCTCCGAGAGCAGGTGGACAGGAGCGGAACTAGTGGATACGACCCTTGTACTTCTAGTTCAATGTTGCTGTTGTATTCGTGTCTTTTTACTATGAGCTGAAATAATAAAAAAGACACTTATCTTTGTTTTCTTTCCTGTCCTTTTGTTTGGTTGATACTGAGTGGTCCCAGTTAAAACTATTGACTTGACCCTCACTTTTGATATTTCTACTGGAGGAGACCCAGTGACCTAACACTGATGCCGATAGTGTGACTTGACCCTTGGAGGCGAGAGTGACAGTTGGATCTCTTGGTAGTTACGTCGAGGCCTTACGACGTCATCCATGGCATGAATACATAATTCATGTCAGGATTGACTATATTGGGTAATGGGCGTGGTTCATCGAGGGGATGAGACCGAGTTTATCTTTTCGGCAAAGGAGAAATTTTGGAAGCTCTTCAGATCATAGGAAAGGAAGGTGCAGATCATCCAGGAGCGGATGAAGACTGCACGGTGTAGTAAGAAACAGGAAACCCACTCCAGTCTTAGAGACTCGAGTGTGTTAAATGTTTAAAGAAGAGGAATATTTAAAGAGAGATGAGTCTGTGAAGTAGCAGACGTGGAGGCAGAGCTAGGAGAGCAGTATGAGGTGGTGTACATCTTAACATGCTACAACCACCCGCCTTAGTTATCCCCGCCAGGATCAGGGAGCTGGAGGGCGGAGGAAGAGTGCGGCTGCATGCGGTTAAGGAGTGTGACCCAATGTCTCTAAAAATGATTCAAGGGACAGTCTGTGTCCACTACTAGTTACTGTAGTAACATACGTTGATATGAATCATTCCTTGCTTTCAAAAATCTTGTTCCAGACCTAGAGTTTCTGGTAAGCTGTGGACTTGACCCTCACGTCTGGAGATACCTCGGGAGGAGACTCGATAATCACACTTACACCGACAGTGTGGTCAGACCCTCAAGGAGAGAGTTCCGGTTGGAATCTCTTGGTGGAAGCGTCGAGGCCTTACGCTGTTAGTTTGAGTATGGAATGGGCAATAACTGTTCATACTCAAATTGACGGTTTTAGGAAAACATCAGGATGGGTTTTCCTTGGTCGGAGAAAAGGAAACTCGTGGCAGCACAGAATGAACTCTTTCACAGAAGGGTGCGACCGATCACACTTGAGTCGGTCAACCATACCCTCGTGGCAGCAGTCGTTTGAGATTCAGTTCTTATAGAAGTTGGAGACCTCTAGAGTTCGAGGATAAAGATCATGTCCTTATACGGGTATCACCTCGACGAGGTTTACAGAGATGTGGCCAAGGCGGAAAGTTATCTCCAAGGTTCAATGGACCTTTCTAGGTCCTCAGCTGAGTAGGCGAGGTGGTTTGCCACTTGACCCATCCACCGCAGATGCACCAGGTGCACGACGACTTCCACGTATCTCAACTGAGGAGATACGTGCTCGACACTTCGCGTATCATCGACCATGAGGAGGATGCTGGCGATGAGGTTACTTCCACGGAGGTTCCAGTAGGGATCGAGGATCGACATGAGCAGATCCTATGAGGATGGTCGATTCCTCGGGTGTGCTTTCTTTGGCAGTACGGAACCTCCAGGTAAGTACATGGGAGCGGAAGGCTCATGTGCGTGCTCAATACCGCTTTTGTGACCCTAGTTTGTGTTGAAGCTTTACGGGGACGTAAAGCCCTGAGGTGGGAGTAATGTAAATACCTGGAAATTTCAAGAAATTTTTTTTCTTAATTTTCTTTGGAATTTTACAAGAACGCAGTTTCTGACGGCGCCTGATTCCGAGGCCCGGTGTGCCCGGAATCATTTTCTGAAGTTTGGCTCGGGTACGTTCAGTGAACAAACAAGCGAGAATTTCTATCTTTTGAACCGGTGCTCGGAATCGAATTATGAGGGCACCGATGGAACCGTATCGCCGGTAATTGCTTAATAACGCCATTTCCGGAGTTGCGTTTACCCGAGAAAAGATGATAAAAATTGTGGAAGTTTAATTTATAACTTATCTACAATTTTTATTTTCTTGTTAAGTAGATTAAGTGTTATGTTACAACACATGACCCTCTCTGAAGTGGTTTTAATCTATGTAAGGGAGTTAGGGGTGGGACCCAGTTGGAGTTAACCACCCATGGGAGGATTTAAGGTGAGGTGGGGCCCACACGAACCCCACCCCTTCAAATTACTAACACCCTCAACTCACCCGTTTAATGTCGACAACTTGGCCTGAATTAATTAAGTGTAATTAATTCAAACATTTGAAATTCAATTTCTTATCTTGTGTTAATAAAATAATACTTGGGATTATTTTATTTTTGGTTGGAGTCTTGTCGTGTTGGGAGGATTTGGGAGGCTTGAAGAACATCTTCTTCAACGACGAAGAACGTGAAGAACGAATCGGTATCCGACGAAGAACGTCGTCACATCTTTTCTCCGAAGGACGACGACGCGCCATCCCTCATTCTTCTTCCCACAACAAAGGAAGGGAGACGCCGTTCCACCTCGGACAATCTCCATCTTCGTCTACGAATCCTCTTCCGCGACACCGACCCGCGACGCGACGTCTTTTTCTCCGTGACGGTAACCTCGTTCAAGCCACGCTCGAGGTAGGGGATTTATTTTATTTAATTATTTCCGTTCATGATTCTGGTTTGTCGATCTTCGTGGATATACAACTAAATGTTATCGTTTAACGAGAGGGGGACGGACCGCACAAACACGGCCGACCCTCCTCCTTTATCCATGTTTGATTCTTTGTGTTTGGGACGGAATGGAGTGGTGCCGTCGCACCACGCGGGATTCGCATGACAAGTAATATGCGACGCCGTCGCGCCGCACCGTGAAGATGAACAAGGACGCGACACCGTCGCGCCACGTCAAAGAAAACCAAAGACGCCGCGGCTGGAGCGGGGCCGCGGCGGTGGGGTGCGGTGCCGTCGCATCGCGTCGAAAGAACCAAGCCGTGGCCGATTGTGGGCCGCGGCGAAGCAGGGTGACCGGCGGAAGGTTCCGGGCTGCCGGTTTCGGCGATGGAGGAAGGACCGGCCGTCGCCGGTCCTTGTCGGCAGAACCGGACGGCTGGTGCAGGCCGGCCGGACGAAGGGGATCCGGGGGAATTAATTCTCCCGGCCGGCTCTACAAAACGGCCCCCTTAATTGGGGGGGGGGGGTTACACAAAGGGGGCAGGCGCCCCCCTTTGCCAATGGCTCGGCCAAAGGCTGAGCCCAACCTGGGCGGGTTGGGCCGGTTCAGGCCGACCGGGGGGTCTCGGGCCGGGTCGGTCCGGGCCCGAAACCCCCGTTTTCGGACCACTTTCAGTCAAATGCCTATCTCTTGGGCTACGGACCTCCGATTGATGCACCGTCAGTTGAGTAGAGATCCTTGGAACGAGATGGTCGTTTCAGTATATTACACTCAAGGTTTCAAAGAACTTTGGGTTCGGCCGGGTTGGTTCGTACACGAAACCAACCGGGCCCTCGGAGCGGAAACACTTATATCTTGAGCTCCGAACATCCGATTGACGTGTCGTCAACATTTATGGATTCCTCTAAGTGAGACGGATCTTTTGTCTTACTCCTCTCAAGGTTTGGATGCCGTCGGAGTGCGGTCGGGTTGGTTCGTTCACGAAACCAACCGAGCCCCTAGAACGAAAAAGCCAATAACTCACAGACCGGGCGTCCAATTGACGCGCCGTCTGTCTCGTTGTTTTCCTCTTGATGAGACGGAACTTTTGGCATACCTATCCCGAGTTTTGGATGCTGTTGGATAGTGGCCGGGTTGGATTGCACCCGAAATCCAACCGGGCCCCTAGAACGGAAAAGCTGATATCTTTCAGACAGGACGTCAGTTTGACGAACCATCAGCGGCGTTGATGATCACGTTGAGAAACGGTCCCTATGAGTATACCCTATGAGAGTTCGGGGTACAATTTAGATTCGGCCGGGATTGGTTCGCTCGTGAAACCAACCGGGACCCTGTGACGAAAAGGCTAGTAACTCACAGACCAGGCGTCCGATTGACGCGCTGTCTGTTGCATTGAGACCCCTATGACAAGGAGGTCCTTTGGAGTACTTTTTCGTGGGACTTTGAGATACTTGGAGTATCGACTTGTAGCTCATGGAGCAGACCCTCCCAGAGACGAGCGTGTAGAGTACAGAGACCGTGTAGCCGACTAAGACCTGCCGGCTGCTTGACCGACTCGACTTGGAGTGAGTCGACTTGCCCAGTGGACGGAGCACTACTTTGTGAGGTGAAAACCCATGGAAGACGGAGCACTACCTGTGTGATAGTGCGGACCCGCGGTACTCATCCGGAGAGTACCTCAGCAGGCTACTAGGGGGTGTGCACTACTGTGTTTGGGTGACATACCCCGGCGGGAAGCACTACTGTGTTTAGGTGGCTGACCCACGGTACTCGACAAGAGGAGTACCTCAGCAGTCTTAGGTTAGTGAGCAGTACCTCGAAGTCGTGACAGGACCACTGTACACTCCAGATACGGAGCTCTTCAGCAGTTACAGTTTCGATAATCAAAATCTTGGTTTGATTTGAGACTTTTGACCTTTGTGTTTACCTCATGATTTATATGGGTCACTTGATAACTTAGGTATATGTATGGGCATATACCTGGGTAGTGGTTATCCATTGATTTCATGATCTTGGTGTTTTCCTCATGATTGAGATGGGTTACTTGATAACATAGGTATATGCATGGGCATATACCTAAGTAGAGGTTTTCTGTTGATATCTTCTTTATGGTTAACCATGTTGGTTTTAGTGAGACCTTGAGGGTCTCGGGGTCCCTACTGAGTATCGTTATACTCACACCTGCACGAGCTATGCCCGCACCTCGTTGTGTTGGTTGCAGACGACGAGCAGTGCTGACGGAGGCCAAGTGTTCGAGGATTGGACGGTACCCGGAGGTGGACTACACGACGAGTCAGTAACCGGAGGTGGACTACACGACGAGTCAGTACCCGGAGGTGGACTACACGACGAGACGACACACGGAGGATGTTGACGGGCGAGAGCGTTGAGGAGGCTATCTGTACCTACCCTTCAGGTAGGATCCGTGGTGGACGATCCAGGAGATGCGCCATCTGTACCTACCCTTCAGGTAGGATCCGAGGAGGAAGACCCAGGAGCCGCTTCCTTTCTTCCAGCTATTGTCTTTTTCTATTGTACTTTGTTCAGTTGTAGTTGTACTTCCTTTTAGGTTTGTATTCTGGCCCATTTACCTTTCATCACTTCTCTTTTTACTTTGTGTTTTACTTTCGCTTGTACTCTGTGGGGTTTTCTTTACTTTTATAAAGGCAATGCGTTCCCTGTTATCAGGATTTACGCCTTTGGTGCTAGTCGCCAGCCCCTGGCCTATGGAAGGCGGGCTTGGGGTAGTCACGGCACGGGACCCGAGGACGGGTCGTGACAAAAAAAATTCTCAATAGGGAATAAATTTTCATATTCCATTTATTATAATCATTTAACTGATTTTAATTATAATATAAACATAAATTTTATTATTTTATTGAGAGGAATAATTTTTTGAAAGGAACCTTGAACTAATTCATGTTTTGATAATTACAAATATTCATTTGTTTTTTTTACTCTAAAATGAGTATTTAAAAGACTTGATGTTTTTATAAATTCATGAATGAATTGAGTAATTATAATTTCTCATATCATTATAATGTCTAATATTTTTTATGGTTGTTAGTGAATCTTTCACTATTTCTTGATGAAAATAATGGTGTTGAAATAGTTTAATCTTAGTTATTTATTCATTATTCAAATCATTCCTTAATTTTATATTATTTATTGATTTACCATGTATTCATATTATTCCTTATTAATATTATGGTTATATTATATGAAAAACTATATTTGGGAATTTTTTGGAAAAATTATTTACCCTTACATAATTTCCTTGTTAATTTTATGCTACATTAAGAAATTGAATCCAACCTTTATGCTACTTAAATAATTTTTTGTAATATTTAAAAATTTTATAGAATTTTTAAGTTACCTTTACATAACATGGAGAAACCGCATTCTACATTTACATAGTATAAAGAAACTGCATTCTACCTTTTCGCAGTGTGTAAAACCCACATATTAACTTTACATAATGTATATAAAATAAAAATTACCTTATATATCTCATACAAATTACCCTTACACAACCATATCTAATTACCATTATGTAATCCTTGCAAATTAACTTTACACAACCAGATATAGTTATCCTTATGTGGCTTTTAGAATTCACATACTAACCTTACATAGTGTATAGAATATAATGCGTTACCCCTATACGATACCTTTATAAAGCCTATAAACTATATTGTGAAATTAATAAAGGTTTTGAATGAAATAGAAGGATATATCATGGCCCAAATTGACTTAGATTTTTTCAGATCTAATGAATATTTTTCAATTTACATGATTTATTGTAATAACCAATGAGTTTTTTCAATGGGTTTAGATAAGGAATTTCATAACCAAGATAGGATAATTTCACATTGTATTTATAATTAATTTAATAAGGAAAGAAGAAATACCTCATTCTAGATTTATTAATTTATTGAAGGTGTTGATCATATGATCTTTATTTAGTGTACCAACATTACACTGATTATGATTGAAAGTAGAACCCCTGTAGTGGTAATCCACACGTGCCTCTTTGATCTCATAATGTCACTGATGATACTCTGTGTGCTAGTGCGGTGGTATCGATATTATTGCATAATTACTTTGATCACCACCATGATCTGTTTATTCTTCAAGGATTATCTCTTGGTCCCTTAGAATTGAGAGGGTAGAGGATAATCTCTCGGTTCTGAGAGAAGAAACCCTAGAGGGCTCGTTGGTCTTGAGAGAGCTCTATGATTGAATGATATTGTGTACAATGATCATTATCCATAAAAAATGACATAGACATCTATTTATAGAACTAATGTTAGGGTTAATTATTAATTAATTTCACAAAGGTCCAAATAAAATATTTAATGCTTTATGAACCCCATGTCATGTAAAATAATAATAATATTATTTTATTTCATGGAGTTTTCTAATCCACACAATGATAAATATTATTTACATTATAGTAAATAAAAATTTATCATCAGATATGAAAATTATTCATCTCATCCTTTTCATCATTTATTTAATTCTAGAATAAATATTTTAATATATATTATTCATTCAATAAATGAATAAATATTATATTAAGAGTATGGTGAATAATTTTTTTAATGTTCATGAAAATAAATATTGTTTATAGACTTGTGAATAATCCAAGATATAAAAAAATATTTTATTATGTGGTCTAGTGAACACATATTTATTCTAATATTAATGTAATAAATTATTTATTTAATAAATAAATATTTATTACCTTATGATTATCTAAGAGGTTTATATATCCACATAATTAAATAGTTACATTGAAAATATATTTTTTTAAATATTTTTGATCAGTAAATCCTAAATAAATATTTCTTCTTGATATATAGAATAATATATATTTAAACCAATAACTATAATTAATATATAACTAATATTAGTGGAAAAACATAGTGTGTGTCAGTTTTGGCTTCATTCTCATTGGCATTATGCAGAATTTCATAAAATTGAATGTTAATATCTAACAATGTGTCAAGCCACCCAATGAGAAATAAGTTAATGTCATAATTTCTACAACCACATATGAATAATCACTATGTAATATAATCCATTTGTTATGATATCTCATCAAGGAGGTTTCAAACCCATGTCATCAACTTATATGATTGACATGTCATTATTTTTTATCTAAAATAAACTCATATATAAACCATGTCCATGAAATTAAATGCAATAATTTAATTTTAATCAAAGGGATATGATATCATATTCTAAAAAGATATAAGGGAAAAATCCTTACTATATTTATTCATTAATGAAATATCATTCATGATTCATCCAACATACCATACTTTCCATGAATATATGGTGTTATGGGTTTGGTCACTACATAAAAGTACAAGACTCATGATATTAATTAAAAATAATATTAAATTCCAAGGATCGTTACACACACTCATAGATATAAATATCCAATGACACATAAACATGTAGATTTCCTACAGGAAGGTTTGTTCTTGTAGTATCATTTCTTTAAGATTACAAAGTGTGAACTTTAAGAGACGACGTCTCATTTAATTATGAGTACTCAAACCTAGAATTAAATATACTACGTGTCCCATAATAGAATGTTATCCAACTGTAGAGAATATCATCATGGAATTTTAAGGTTCTCATCATAGCGGAGAAATTCTATAATAATTTCAACGAGACACATATTTTAGGACATTATCACATTATTATTACATAGAATAACATTCAATATGTGATAAGGTGTTTATTAATATTAAAATCCATGAATAAATTTTTATTATAAAGTAGTTGGTTCTAGGGAAACAACTCCAACAAGCCCCTACTTTCACTAGAGCCAACCAATAACGACTAGTTAGTTATCACATGTTAAATATTCTTCTACTGAGTATAAATAAACTATTTGGGCCTACCACGTTTATATGGTTTGGGTTGGTATAGGCACATGACTATATGGTGAATATGCTTACCATGATAACTATACCTTGTTAAAATCCCTCAAGTAGTGATACTAACAAGTATCTACCACTTATTCACCTATCAAAAACCTAACATGTTAATTAATTACATAGTCAAATCTTATTATAATAATGATAAAATTATTTATTTTGGTATAACCCAAAATAAGATCACGTTATTTCTAAAAGTATTCTTAGGATTTATTATAATCCACAACATAGTTGGATATTGTAGATATGAAATCCATTGGTTGTAATAAGTTCATCTTTTATATTATTTTAGCTTTACTATTATATTAGATCAAAATTGAACTAAACGAATATATGTGTTAGATTACCTTGATCACTAGTATTATCACTTCTCCAAATACTAAGAACTCATCCACTTATACTTTATTATGTAATATAGGAAATTTCTAACTACAAATAAATGTAGTTATGTTGGATTTGTTTGATATTCACCTAATATACCTCATTCATCAGTAATATTAAATGTCAGTACATAAGATGGAATATGAGATATATTCATAGAACTTAAGCTTGTGAAATTATTTTTTTCTAAAAAATACTTTCCTATTCCCATGCATGTCCAACCTGAAAGACTATATTCCACTAAATATTCAGTCTTGAATTTTTCCTACTTGTATTTTTCACTAATTTTTCAATATATGTACTATGAAATGGATTTAAATAACCCATGGATCCATTTTATAGATCTTGTTCGCTAGAACTTGGTTTTTACTTCATGTCATTCTTGGAGAAATTAATTCCTTGGTCTTAATAAATTGGAAAGAGATAAAATTTATTTTCCATGTGTTTTCAACATACCTATCTTGAAAACAATAGTACTCCCATGAACTTTTTAGGGATACATGGAACTCCTTCACTTCCTAAAGAATTATTCTATGACCACCATACATGATTTATCTATAAATTAATTTATATAATCTACATATATTATTATTATTTATTGATATCATTGACTATTTCTATTTATTCCATTTAGACATATACCATATGGTCTCCTTTTGGTTTTTTCATATAGACATCTTCTATAAGGTTTTCTATAAAATAGGTGGCCTTGAAAATCAATATTCTAATACAATGATAATAGAAGTATGATTTAACAAGTATAATTAAAAAGTATTTTAGTCATGATGATTTTTGTATATTTTTTGCATAGAATAAACCTTTCTATAATGAATCATGATTTATTAGTACCAATTTGTACCATCCATGTATAGTTTCTCATGAATACTTAGAAGCAGTATCAAGTCATTGAAACATCTAAAGTACAGAGTTCCTGAATACTGATACATGGAATCCTTTACTAAATTTATACATACTTGCAAATCATAGGATTTTTCAATATAGGTATTATTTGTAGGAATCATTATTATGAAATAATAATATATATATCACCCACTACAGTGAACAAAAACCACATATTTGGTTATGAATTAATACACAGTATATGTTTAAGGAACTACTCTTCCCACAATTCTTATGGGAGTCCATTATTCATATACCAACTAAAATGCATCTAGATCCTTAACCCATAAAATTTATGCCTAATACCACTATTCTTAAAGGGATAGGTTTCTATTATATAATCATAATTATTCTTGAATAGACGTTAATATCCATAGTTTCTATATGATCATTAACTAAGATTCATTAACTATTTTATGTTCATTTGAAGCTAAATACTAGATTTTAATAAATGTTTTTTTAAAAAAACTTTTGGTATTGACTAAATATATTCTTATAATATCCCAACTATGATATGAATTGTTAGTATAGTTGGAATATGGTATAGTTATTTTCACTATTATTTTTAAAACATGTATTTCCAAAAGTTATGAAGAATTATAGTACATAAATACTTATCATTGATCATTATTTTACAACCATAATTATATTTATTTATATAAACAAATCTGTGTTTGGTAATATGTTTACTCTACATGGCTATGACAATTGATTACTTGAATAATATTTTCTCTGAAAAGCCTTCTCGGAGGGTCCTCAATCTTTATAAAGTGTTCTCATTTACATCTTTGATCATTTAAATTTTTTTAAAGAATTATCATGAAGTATTTAAATTTACCTCTAACTATAGAATATTTCACATGGATTTGTAAACTAATTCTAGAATCTTTAATGGAATACCTTTAATCTGAAAGTTTTCTTTGTATACAAATCAAAATGTTTTTCAGTATACCATGAATTTTAACTCATAAGAGACTAAAAAATTTTCTATGTATAAACAAATAAACTAAATTGAGTTTTTTTAAAAGGAATTGTCTTACCATAATTGGTTAAGAGTATTATTTTTATATTCATAATTTATTGGACTGTATATCTGTGATTCAAGAGTTACTGAACAATTACTTTAGCATGAATACCATAGAAAAATTTATTATTAATATGAAATAATGTCTCATTGTTTCTGACTAGAAACTAAGATAAATATTTTGGAAATACTCATTACAAACATGAATCAATCTATTCTAAATTTTTTGAAGTAGTGACTTCTCACTATTGACATAGGAACCACCATTTCTCAACTTGTAGGTGAACTCGACCAACTTCATATAATATGTATGAAAATTTATAATTATTGAATGATAATATATATAAACCGTACTATATTTAATTCCTAATAAATCCGATGGAAATATTATATTCAATGATGAATGTTTGAAAAGTTTATAACTATATATACTTTAAGTTATTGCAATTCTTAAAATAACCATTTCCTTCCACATGAGAAGTAAATAACCACTTGTTTATTTCCCTTACTCTGAATCCATTATCTCTTTGAAATACAATGTAAGAAAATCTTTGAATTTAAAAATCCTTGTTATTTTCAAAATTTATTTCATTATTTTTACCACAAGGAGTATGAAATTATGTTTTCAGCAAACATTATTTTCCATATGAAGTATAGAAAAAAGAATTTAAGAGTGGGTTTTCCATATTTTTTATATGGAATTGGATGATTAAGGATAAACTTTGGGGTAATAATGATAATTTTATATTCATGTATATTATCTTATCAAAATTTAATATTAACTTTTAACAATGTACTTCAACACTTGAAGACATAATTTAAGATATGTACCCATTTACAATTTACACTAAAATAGTGTTGGAATAATATCATTTATCTTTAAGCCTTTATTTATTATTCTAAAGTGATACAATATAAGATAACTTAGTGGAATCAAGCTCTATATAACTTCTATAAAAACCCTTTTCACCACCTCTTGGTTGGAATATTATCATTTTTAGGAAATTCCACACATAGTAAAAATTCTCATATAGTAGTCAGTATAAAAAAATATATGCCTGCTATAAAAGATTTGTGCCAGTGGGGACATGCCTCGAGTCAATGAATGAATATAGTAATAATGTTGAGGTTGAATTATTTTATATTATCTACAATAATTTAAAATCATACTATTAGTAATTAACTTGATTAAAAAATAAGTATGACCAAATAAATTAATTATTTTATTAAGTCACCCACTATTGAATCAAGACCCAGTGGCCCTCACCATTTAACATAGCATACCACATCACAAGGATATTCTAGTGGCTGGAACCCATATTTTCCTTCTTATAATCTATGTAAGGGCCTAGTCAATTACTCAAAGGTATTTAGGTAGGTAGTCTTACCAACTGCGGGCCTGTAGCTCCTAGGTCTATCAAGTGGATTCCCCAGTATTAAAATATATATTCAAATTTTATCAATACCTACCTCTAAGATACACCAAGTCTTATAAGGGATACTTATATTGATGTTAACTTGGAAAAGTCAACCCAAAACCATTATTAGAATTCCCTGATAAATGTTAGTGTCTTGGAAAGGGTCATTCAAACACTTAGTTCCATGGTTTCATTCTAAATCTTTTAGTGAAAGACAAAGTCTTAATTAATATTAACTTTAGGGATATTGTTTATTATGTGTAAATTTTATTATCTTATCTTTTAAATACTATTTATAATTAAGTGTCTTAATATATTAACCATTTCCTAAAAAAACATTTAAGTATAATCCATTTATTTTAATTCTATATTTATATCTTAGTCCATTTATTTATGTGATTTTGGTTTGGAATATATAAAATAAATAATGAATAGATATAAAAAAATAAATAATTAACTTGATAATGATCTTATATAATGGTAGATTTATTAACCATATAATAAATCAACCTATGAATCAAGGGGAAAACTCGTTATGCTCCATCATTCCACTAATTATCCTATTTATCATTTGGGTCTGTTTCACCTCACCACGATTAATCTATCTTGATCTTAATCCATGATCCTTGGATTCTCCTTCCTTTAAATAGGTTTTATAGTCACACATAGGTGAGGGGAACTGAAGTATTGTTTGATGGAAACTCACATAAAACAATCACAAAAATACATGTCCTACATAATAGAGGATAGAGGGTTGACACTTAGGTCATCATATTAATTAAAAAATAAAATAATATTGAAAAAAACCATGAAATAATTAAATTAAAAGAAACTAAAGATATAAATTGGTATGAATACTCTCATGAACATTCAATTTTATAAAATATATACATATTTAAAATTACTAGCTAGCATTCATTTTAAATAATTTTTTATTTAGGATAACTGCATGAAAATTAACAAATCAATCATATTATTAATTTAATTAATTATTTTTATTTTATTACCCATCTAAATAACCCTGGATGTAACATAATAATATTTTAAAATGAAACACCATGTTCAATATCATACATGATACTTCACATTGAGCTTAAACATATTACTAAATATTATTATGCAATAGTTTCCGCATAGCTATTAGAATAGTGAGAATGAATGAGATGAACTAAATTAGGAAAATATAGTTTACACATGATAATAAAATTAATATTTGGTTACCAATTAATTATAAATTAAAATAAAAACCAATGTAATATAAATGATGTGTTTTATAAAAAACAATTTTTATACCTACAATGAAATTTTATCTTAATAAATTAAATTAATCACTATTAATAAAAGATATAAATGAAAATTATATGTTATATATTCAATAAAATATTTTTAAATTCATCTAATATTTTTTATAGTCTTATGATAAAAATAAATCCAATTTTAATAATAAAAGATATATTTTTTTAAAGGTAGTTTTTCCGCCTATTAATGACGCAATTGTTTTAAAACTAAATTTTGACACTTTTATAAATTTTAGACTGTATCATTATTTTAAAAGTTTGAAAAATTAATTTAATAATTATTTCTCAGCTACATGAGGATGAAATGTTTGTTAAATTTCAAAATGATCAGTATATTATTTTTAAAGGTGATTTTGTCTTATTTTTTCCCAAATTGAAAGACAATATTTATTCAGTTAATTTTTATATATTAACTAAAAAAATTTCTAATTAATTAGATACTATTAAATCCAAAAATATTTTATGGTATAGGTGGCTTGACCATGTAAATTTTAGGTTTCTATATAATATGGCCAAATAGTAACGAATTCTCGATTTACCCTATTTGACTTTGGACAACACATATGTGTGTGGGTTATGAATAATATGTAAAAAAAAGAATATTTTAGATTTATTAATTTTGTACAAATAGTAAGACCTCTTCAACAATTGAATTTATATTTATTTATAAAAGTTTAACTTTATATTTTTTTTATAAATAATTATGTTTTTTTAATTATAGATCATTTTAGTATATACACATGGGTTTATTTTCTTGAACACTAAAATGAGAATTTTTCTAAATTTATGGATTATTATAAATTCATTAAAAATGAGTAAGTATATATTATTATATTAATTATAATTGAAATAGTTTTACAGTAAAATTTAACTTGTATTGTGAGGTAAATAGATATTCTCATATTTTTTTAGAACCTAGGACACCCGAAAAAATGGTGTTGCGGAAAGAAAAAATAGGGCCCCTGGGTAGAAAACTGATTAATATGTTTAATTTTCCAAAAAATTTTTTATCAGAAGATATGTACAAAGATAAATATGTTACTAATAGTATTATTTTAATTACCATATTGATAAAGACGCCTTATGAACTTGAGGAAGGTAGAAAATCAAGAGTTAGATATGTTATAGTTTTTGGTTACAAAGTATTTATTTTTAATAACAAGGTTGTGTAAGATAAAATTTATTTAAAATTAAAATAAGGTATTTTATTAGATAAATAAAATGTTATTAAGGCATATTGAGTATATAATAAAAGAACTATGATTTTTGAAGAGTCTATTAATGTAAAAATTGATGTGAATAGTTTAAATAATAAATCAATTGGTGATAATATGATTGGAGATTTTTTTTAGAATTTTACTTTAATGAGAATGAAAAATTATATTTGAAAACACCTATTTAGTTTTAGAAATACCCACTTTAAATAACATTTAAAATTCATAGAGACCATTCTATTGAAAAATTTAATGGAAATATTTGTTTAAATGTTCAAACTAGAAATTATTTAAGTAATTTCTATGTTTATCATGATTTTATTTATTATTTTTTCCTTAAAATTATTAATAAATATTTAAAGTATTATAATGGGATATTTTCTTTTAATAATTTAAAAACTAGTTTTCTAGAAGTAAAGCTTGAAATTTGGTTGAAACACTAAAAAATGACATGTTATTGGAACTAATCGTATATTTTGAAATAAAATAAATTATTATAAAAATTATGAAAGAAATAAATCTATATTAGTTTCTCAATAATATTCACAGGAAGAAAGAGTTGAATTTAATCAATATTTTTCACTTTTTTTGAAAATATAAAGTATTAGGACTTTATTTTAAAATATAGTTTTTCCTGGTTTCATTTTTTTTCAAATGGATGTAAAAAACGATTTTCTAAAAGGTTTTATTTTAGAAAATTTTTATGTAAAAAAATTCCTTATTTCAAACATTAAAAATATCCTAATTATGTGTTCAAAAATTTTAAATCTATATATGGTTGGGAAAAAGATCATAGTTCTTGGTATGAAATTTTATCTAATTTTCTTTTGATTTTTTTACGAAAGTTAAAGTGGATCTTAATTTTTTTTATTAAAAGGAGATGTCATAACTTTTTGAATTTTCAAATTTATATTGATTATATTATTTTTATATCTTCTTGTGAAATAAATTTTAAAGAATACTCATATTTTTTAATTACAAATTTGATAAGAGTTTGATGGGAGAATCAAAATTTTTCCCTGGTCTTCAGATTTTTCAGTGGAATGATAGATTTTTTCTGAAATAATTTAAGTATGATATAGATTTTGTTAAAATATTTACTCTAGATCCAAATAAAATTCCAAAGACTATAATTATTAATTTATTTAAATTATATTTAGATTAATCTAATATATCTTCTGATACTAAACTTTTTAGAGGTATGATTGATAATTTATTATATATGAGATCTCCTAAGCCTAATGTTTTGTGTGTGTTTATGTTCTTGATATCTATATAATCAAAAGAAAAGTAATTTAAAGGCTATTAATAAGATTATGAAATATATTAAAGATTATTTGAATCATGGTTTGTTTTATAATGCTAAATCAATTTTTGACTTGGTTTGTTACATCGATTTTAATTTTAGTGGAAGAAAATTTAGTATAAGAAGTACCTTTGGTATGGGTCACCATATTAGAAAATGTTTATTTTCATGGAGTTCAAGGAAACAAAATTCTATTGCTTTATAAACTAATAAATCTTAATGTGTTTCTACTACATCATATTATTCTTGATAATTATGTATTAAGAAAAAAATTTAGGATTTTTGTTTTGTATATTCTATGAAAATAATTTTACTATTTATTTTTCCCAAAATCATTTGTAATAAAAAAATAAAAATATTCATTTCTGATATAATTTTCTTATAGATCATGTTAAAAAAATAAAAATAAGAAATATATTTATATATAGAATCAACTTTTTGATATTTTTACAAAGTATATGGAATTTAATAAATTTGAGAAAATAAAATCTAAACTTAGTATGATGGAAATTTTGACTTATAACATAGGTTAAATGGGAGTTTGAATCTATTTTTAAACTAAAATTTTAGTAGTTCACAGATCAAAACTTATTTTTTTGTTATATAATTCATTTTAGGGTCTCCTTGAGACATTTTTGGAAAGATTCTGGTTTAGGAAATTTATAAAAACTTTTTTATTCAATTTTTTTCAATTTTAATTCTTTTTATCATAGTTTAATCTTATAGAATATTCTTATAAAATTAAATCTATTTTCATTTTTTAAATATTCTTTTGGTATTTTAGGAATTTTTAATCATTATATTTAAGAAGATATATCATTGATTAAATATTTTTTATATTCTATAATTATTAACTATCTTTCATATTCTATTTCAAACGATTTAGGATTAATTTCAATTTGTTACTGATTTTAAATCTATGCTAAAAATCTATCTTTAAACTTTTGTACAATATATTTCTCATAGAGGAAATAACTATTAAATTTATCTTAATAATGAGGAAAAATTGTTTTTTAAGGACATATATTTTTTATATTTTTTATTGATTCCTAAAGGGTGAGATATTTTGGTATTCAATGATTAGTTTCGTAATTATCAAAATTAGAGTGATTATTGAGTGGAACCTTGAACAAATTCATCTTTTAAAAATAATAAAACTTTATTTGTTTAATTATCTATATAAAAAGTATTTAAAAGACTTAATGTTTTGAAAATTTTATGAATTGATTGAATAATTATAATTTCTCATAGTATTATTAAGTCTAATATTCTTTATGTTTGTTTTTGAAGATTATACAGTTTTTGGAAGATAAAAATATTGTTGAAATAGTTTTCTATTAATTATCTATCAATTGTTCAAATTATTCTTTAATTGTTTATTATTTATTTATTCATTATTTATTCATATTATTACTTATTATTATTTGAGTTATATTCTATATAAAACTATGATTTGGAGTTTTCTGGAAAAATGATTTATCCTTATTTAATTTCCATGTTACCTTTACACTACCAAAGAAACTGCATCCGACCATAACCCAGTTTAGAGAAATTTAATGTTCGATTCAAAATATCAATAGAATATATCAGTGAACTTTACAAAACTTGAATAAATTTTATTGTACCTTTATCAAACATGAATTAACTACATTCTACCTTTATAGAGCATGTAAAACCCACATCTTACCTTCGAATAGTGCATATATAAAAAAAACTACGCATATATAGCTCTTATTAATTACATTTTTATAGACATATCTAATTACCTTTATGTATATATGAAACTAGATTTAGTTACCATGATGTGAATTGTAAAATTTTCATGTTACACTTACACAGTGTATAGAATATGCGACATAACCTCTATGCAATACATTTATGCAGCTTGTAACCTCTCCTGTAACAGTAACTCAAAACATAAAAAACATGAAAAATAAATTAAAAATCCTTTTTAATTCCATATATTAATGGAAATATATTAATAGTGAATTACTAAAATATGAAATCATTACGACTTTATAAGAATCATTTCCAAGGATATTAAACAAATATTTCATGCACCATAACTATTAGAGATTGAACCGAAAGATTCTTTTTTGGAAATAAAAATACTTTTTGGAAGGTATGAAATTTATTATTCAAATTTTAGGGATTTGTAATTTTTTTCTGGATAGAGATACTGAAATGAAAATATGATTTAACCATCGATCAAGATAAGAATAAAAAAATCGATAAATAGAGCTTGAAAAAACTAGATCAGATTATTAAAGGGTATAATCAAGAGGATCATACTTAAAAAATTTATGATATTTTTTAGGTGAAAATAATATAATAATGATTTATAAGAAAAATACGTGAACCAAACTGCAAAATATACTCTGGACTTCAACAGGAAGTATTAAATTTCTAAATGTGACCCATATTACTTAAACTCATCTTTGGGATTATTTATTAATTTTTAGTTTTATGATTCTTTATTATATATTTTATTTTTATATCATTAATCATGTGTGTGTTATGAATACCCTTAAAATAGTATGTGAGTTTGGGTAGTGATTAACCTATAAAACTAATGGGTTGTGACTCTTGGTTGAAAAAGGAACTATCTATTTGGTCATCCCATCAGGTGTGAAAAAGGATGTAACACCCTGACTTGAATATCAAAGAATGTTCTGGAGTGTTACATGACCTCATACACACCTCCCCATATTCAATATTATTCGTATTAGTGGAAAGGGACTAAACTGGAACATGAGGAGACTATACCCTTAGTAACAGATAATAATTAGATTTCACAATAAAAGAAACCATAATCAGAGTAAATAACATAACTAAAAAGTAAATAGAGGATCATATAATAATAAAACCAACCCATTACATAACAATATTTTATACCATACAACCAAAAAACCATCCAATATTAAGTTAAGTATTAATGAAAATAATGATGGAAGATAATATGAGATGTCATAATAAGCTACTTACCGTTCACTATAAATTCAACTTCTACCCTGCTCCTCCAGCTCAACCACCAGACATAGGGTCCATTCCCTATACTAAATCCATGGTCGTAAAGTCTGCATGAACACCACGATTATCTAAGAGGGTGTGATTATAAAACTATAAGTAAACAACAAATAAATGTTTAATATAAGTACAACATTTATATAAAGGTTTATAAAATGGAAGAAAGTAAGTGCACAAGTAAACAAACACATGTCGGGTCATCATGCATTAACTAGGCTTCCATCGACCCCGACCCAACCTACATTGTATCCATGTTGTAATAGAGGTTATTTCTAGTTTCCACTAATCTTAGAATACTCCACAAGTTCAAAATAATACTTGAAAAATTCCATAATCCAATCGTGCCTTAGATCAGGTCATAAGGCTGTCATGCCCACTCCCAGTCTTGGGTCAGGCCTCAAGAACATCATTCCTTGCCATTAGTCATTCAAGACACATCCATAATCACCATGTATTAGGTCAAAAAATCTCCAATTATAATATATTAACCAATCCATAAAGTTAAAACATGTTACTTTGAATCTAGTTAGCCAAAGTTTACGAGCCCTATATATATACATACACAAGGAATACCAAGGAATGTCTTGATCTATATGCATGCACAAGAATATCAAATCAAGAAAGGTATCATGAACAAAAAAAGACACACAAGAATGTAATATCAATAATGGTATCATAGTCTACATACACACACAAGTATGTAATATCATACTGTTTTATAAAATTTCTATAACATGGTAAGGAAATTCCATCCATTAGTGTATTGAATCCCAACATCAAATATTTCCACCCAAATAAATCCCACACACCAAAAATCCATATAACCAACCCCAAATCACCACAAGGATTATAGAGTGAATATCCAAGAAGAAGAAGAATATTTCAAGGGCTAGGATTAATTTAGACTTACCTAGTGAGATCTAGTATATTGATTGGATCTTGATAAATATGAGAACGATCAAGACAAAACTAGATTTATATCTTCCTTTTATTTGAATCTAAAAGGAATCACATTAGATCATATCATATTTCCTACATATAACCATTATAGTCTAGATCTAAGTTCTTTTACAAGGATAAAGGAGGAGATATTGAAATAACTAGAAGGAAAAAAGGATGAATGATAACATACCTTGAAATACCTAGGACCGATATCTCTAGATCTAATGTAATTTCACTTTAGAGTAAATAAATTCACCCAGGATGATCACTGGAATCCCCAGGTTTGAGATCCCTAGGTATTGGGGGGAAGAACTAGGGGGATTTAGGGATGTTTTGAGTAAAAATATTAATTTTTAGATAAATTAATATCATGCGCATGGTTGGGTATCCTAGTTTATCAAACCATTCTCCAACTGTTAGAGGCTCACTGTATATCCAAGGCACCCACATGGTTTGTCCACAGGTTTTGGTAAAACATGTTTCAACCATACTTTATATATTATTCCATGGTACATGGTTATCTAAGGAATGTATTATGGTTTTCTATAAACATTCACCAACCATGTTCCACACACTTCTCCTCTCTAATAGACTGCACAATTTTCCAGGTAAAACCACAAAAATTCCCTTAACCATGATCAAAACATATTCTTCCATAACAGCTTCTAAAACCCTCAAAAAACCACCCAGAAGTTTTCTAAGACTACTCCCAAATGAAGTATAGAAAAATAATTTTTAAGGATGAGCTAAAAAAAGGCACAAAACACCTATAAAGTTCAAGCCATTATAATATACCCCTATAAGGACTTCTCATCCTCAAGAAGTGTATCTTGGGGTTTAGATCAAACAACTAAGGCCACTAATCACACACATATGATTCCTATTACATAGTTTACTTTTATAGAAATCCATGAAACCACACAATTGAGTTAGAGGCACTACCAAGTCTCGTAGCCATTTCATCATTTCGGCGAATAATGCTTATTGGATGATCCTCAAATAAAGAATCTAACTCAAACTCAATGTCTTAAATACCAATCACATGTGAAGAATTCAACTCATACTTT
The DNA here is from genome assembly GCA_963277665.1 of Viscum album. NCBI lineage: Eukaryota > Viridiplantae > Streptophyta > Magnoliopsida > Santalales > Viscaceae > Viscum > Viscum album. Next base: position 285,091,833 of record OY728165.1, read on the forward strand.
TTAACATTATACATATGGAACACATCCCATATAGTGAGATTCCATGAAGGAATATCCAATTATTAATCCACTATACAAATATGTTCCACTGTCACGAATGGTCCCACAAACTACTATGCCACTTTTTTTGACCTTCACAACTTTTGATCCCCCAATCAAGGTGATACATACAATAAAAATTAGTCACCTATGAATAAATATAAATTTTACTATCATTGTACTTCATAAGAGTGTTCCCTTATCTGAGCAGTGACCAACCATTTCTTGATTCACGATACTCACTTAGAGATTTCTTATACTAAAATCAGACCAATAACTACTGAATACCTAACTTTTCAACTAAAAACTTATACAATATGTCCCGCTCACTCCCATAATACACAATAACAAATTTTATTTCTTTTCCCAATTTAAATGTTCCAAATGAAACTTTATTATGATTTTCACATGATTCATTCTGTTAATCAAGACACAAACCTTACTATCCCCTATCATCATTCCCTCATAACAACCCATGCTTGGTTCTATAGGTTTGTGTCACCAATTTATCATTGATCACCTTTGATTGATACCATCACAAGGGTATCATTCATCTACAATTATAACTCGGTTGTTTACGCGTATACAAAAATCCAACCACCTATAACCATGGGTTAGGTTCACCAATAAACCACTCCAGTTGTGCAGTAAGAAATTAATTCCCCACTAAAATATAAGTAGAGACACATCCTTCCATAAGACAAATCCTGTAACTCATAATAATTTACAACAACTTTTAAATAGGACCACATTACCAAAACTAATGAAATAACCCAAGGCCTCATCCACCCACCTAGACAAAACTCTTGTGCCTTAACATGTCATGGAATCACATGTTCCTATCAGTGAACAATAAGAATTTGCAGTCTTTTTAAGCTCCAAAACTAAGAATTCCTCAATTTTTTAAACCATCTTATTGATCTCACAATACTAAATGGATTCCCAAACTAAAATTTCATCACCACACGACTTGACCATTCTTAGGCTATTAATAATTCCTTAGATGAAATGATCACCTCACACACCAACAACACCATGACTAAAGGGTAACTTTTTTACTAACTCATAGAGGCCCCAACTCACTCATGGATCATACAATAACACCCGGGTATTATAGGTCAATCCTCACCAACTTACACCATGGCATAATTTCAATAGGATATATAATCGATCATCCACCCATTATCCACCAGACTCATTGATCAGCTTCACCATCATCACTATACCATCAAATATTTTATTGATGAGAAAATAAAAATTCTATTTTTTTGTTGAATCCAACATTAACACAAACCTTATATACAAACTTTGTATCACACAACTCAATCTTGATCTCTATATATTCCACAAAAGGCTACCATCTTCCATTCTTACACTATGAAAGAACCCTCCAGACCATGAAATATTAATCTAACATATTAATTTTGTGTATTCAAATTCCAAAATTTCAACATCCCTTACTTATCTTAGTCAATCATTGGTCATCATCACTAGACATACACACATAACTATGTGGAGGCACAATAAACCCTATACACAAGGAAAACTAAACACCACAACATTGTTGGATCAGATTATACCAAATATACACAAGAGGGGGGTGAATTGTGTCTTTTAAAAATTCTATACTAGATCGTGTTCTGCCCTTTAACATTAATCAGATGAATTAATGCAGTAGAAATTTAAATTGCAGAGACACACTATGTATAGTAGTCCACTCCACCAATGCTCTACTCCACGAGCTTGATGATTTTCACTATTTGGTCCTCTTGTCAACATACCATTCCACAACTGAGTACAAGAAGTTGAAACCTTTACAATCTAAAGAAAAAAACATTATGGTTCTCTCACAGAACCTATACAGCTTAGTATGAGAATCCGATCACTCAAGAATAGAAAAGAAAGGTATTTATACATTGAAAGTACTTTACAATTTTTCTTCACAATTGCAACAGAATTCAATTGATAGTAGATGGATCGTAGACTTCAGAAATAATAATCTTCAAATAAGACTCATTCTAAGTTGATCCTATTGTAGTAGATATATATAAAAAATAATTCACAACTTCATCAGTAGCAGATTCACAACAGATCATCAAAGTAGAATGAGAGAATCTTCTATCGTGATTCTTCTTCTTCAATAAACAAATCTTTGTCGCTCTTTTGAATCAGTAGATCCATGTTTTCTATAGTCTCTGTTTTCCTTCTTTTTATGAATGTTCAATGTTTCTATTTGAAAAAACTCATATATATTCTCTGTGTAAATATCACATCTATATAATAATGAAGAGAACTTCTCCTACAAATTTATATCCAAAAAAGTTTCCTTCTGACTCAAAATAATAAAAAATTTAAAATAACAGAGCAGTCGTAACTTCCCTGAAGATCCGGCATAAAAAGCTCCTTTTAAATTTATCCTTGAAATCATTGATAAAACGGCTTTAAATCAGTCAATGACGCGCTTTAAAATCATCTTTAATTGTAACGACCCAAAGTTTCATTAATGGAAAATCCCTCTTGATCTTATTAAATGTATCTTTATATAAAATGTTTTTATAAAATGTCAACTTCATTGGTTTTATGATAATAATTGTGACTGTTACTTTTATATTCGTTGAACAGTGATCACATGATTAGTATAAATATAGGACTTTAACAAATCCAATTTACTCAGACAAAGGAAGCGATGGCCTCATACAGTAGAATTGCCCCATATCAAGCCCATTTTTCAGAGCTCGGAAAATAGGTGGCATCTTTGGGCTTCACCCTTGACCAAGCCCAAGCTTAGCTTCATCATGTCAAGCTCGAACGTGACCGTCTACGGGAAAAGTGAAAGTTGATTGAAATTACCACTCAAGCGATGTTATCCGAGCCACCCCAAGAGTCTGTCACCATCGCAAACCTTACCCTTAGGTCTTATACGGATGTTTTAAGGGTTTATGCAACAAATAAGTATTACTATGTTCATGTACATTATTTTTGTATATAATAATGAATATAATTTCTAGTCATTTTTGATACATTTTAAATAGTTTTTAAAGTACAAATGGTGTTTTTAGTTATTATATAATTAAGAATACTATTTTATTAAATTAAGGGATTTTTGTATTAAATAATATTTTAATAAATTATTATTATTATTAAATTAATTTATATTAAATATAAATGATCTTATAATTTTATGAATGAAATTATAATTTTTATTAAGGTTTGAAATCCATTTCTGTCAAAACTCATGAATTTTCGATAAATGTCAGTTTTTTTAAAAGTAAAAATTAACATATTTAGATAATTATTTAGATAAAATAAATGTTATTTCTAGAATCAGGACGTCCAAATTATCCAATGGTGAATTTTTCATAATTTTCTGAGACAGTCAAATTTTTGGGTAAAAATTAAATACCGTTTAAATTTATAATGTGTTTTATGACATCATAATGACCCAATAGTGATGTAATAAAACACTATAATCTTTATGTTCGGAAAATATATGTTTTACCATTAAAATAATGTGATTTTGGGTTTGTTTTACTTACTTTTCAAAGAATTAATGGACCCCTCAAGACTTATTCAACACCTTGCCTTTTTAAATTAATTTCCATGGGAGTGTGACTCACCTCCACATAAGAAAACCTAATATTTTAAGAAGTTCGGACTTTGGAATTATAAAATATTTTTTCCTCTTCCGTTTTCCAAAAACCATGGGAAAAATCCATGGGATGGTTTGTGGTTTGGATTAAGTTAATGTAAGGGGACCCAAACCTAAATAATAAAGAATTCCCACATCTTTCCTATATAAAACCACCCAATATCCCACTTCCTACTCACTCAAAGCCCTTTGAGTTCGTCCAAACTCTGCTCTACTCTCTCTATAATCCTCCCAAGGTTCCCTGAGCTCCCAAGAAGCCTCTCACAAGCCTCTCTCTAGCCTTTGGAAGCACACTTCCAAGTAAGGGTTTTTTCTTCCTTTCTCATTTTTGTCAATTTTATTTAAGTTGTATTGCCCTTTTAATTTCAATTATGAATGTTGGGGTATGGTTTTTCAACTCCCCCATACTTCCCTCTTATTGTTTGAATGATGGGACACCCCTTTCTCTCTCATTAAATGCCTCCCATGTACACCCGTTACTATGCCCAAATTCCGAAAGGAACTTCTCTCTCTTTTTTTACATTCAAGGAATGCTCTTGTATCATGAACCTAAATTCCATTACAATTGTTGGGACATGTATCTATATGACCTCCTTACTTTCTGTTACATGTAAATATGATGAGGAACCCCTTATCTCTCATCAACCTTTTTTTTATGAATTCTTACGTCACACCGTTACGCTGCCAAAATCGCACCGATTTTCTAAGCCAATGCCATTGTGTAGTGAATAACATTCCCATTTCTCCATCAAGGGTATTCAACTTTATGAACCTTTACTTATTTATTACAAAGTTTCATGTATGAATTCCACATTCCTTTATCATGGAATAAATGATTATGTATTATGAATCCATGTTTTATGATCCATGTGGCACACTTATGCATGAAATGAAATGTTTAAGAAGGGTGCGCCCTTATAGCGCTCCAATGCATTGGGTAAAGTATAGTATCATGATACCTCATGTGCGATGAGTGTTGACTCATGCTAATTCAAGTTCAATGAGGTTCTACTCGTGCTTTATGTGCAATGAGGATTTACTCATGCTCTATGTGCAATGAGCCTTGGCTCATGCTAATTCCATGTTAAGTGTTGTTGCCACATTTCCATGTTATGATTATCATGCTTTATCACGACTTTATGTTCATGTTTCTTTTATGCTCTATTGATATTCCTATTGTCTAACATTTATTTTACTCCTCATGTTATTCCATGTGTACTCCCTTATTGGGCATTATAGCTCACCCTTTTCTTATGCATGTCCTCAGGTTATCCCATGCAATGCTAAGTACGAGGGAATGTAGTGGTCATGTAAAGGAAGTTTTCAATAAAGATGTTGTATTTCATGTTTTAAGTTTTTATGTAATGATCCTAACCCCAAAGACACTAAACCTCTAGATCTTCTTTGTTGTATCAAGTGAAGTTTTATGTAATAAATCATGTTTAAGTTTTTATTAAAAGCAGAGTTGTCATAGTTGGTATCAGAGGATAGGTTTAGTTATTTTTGGGATTAGGAAACCCTATTAAAGAATTAGATACAAGAATAAGTACAATAAATACATCCCTAAGTTTTGGTTAGTATTGAGTAAGTGGGTTATCAGGAAAATACATCCCTGTCTCGATACGAGCAGGTAGAGGCGGCTCTGGTACAGATGTATCCTAGGGGTAAAACCAGAAAACACCGCTTTGATCTAGACTCGAACTGGAATTGGTGCATGACAACGGGCCTTGCTGCACTTTTGGTTATGACACTCCTGGGGGATATGATTTGGTAAATTCAAAAGCTTAGTATGAACCCTTATTAAGGGAATAAAAAAATTCCCCTAAGAATATATGTTATAAAGTAGATCATGAAAAGCCTAGATTTAAGCCTATAGACTCATGATTTAAGGAAATAAAAGTTTATTTATAAGTCATCAACTTTTGTCTTTGGATTACCCTTTATGTGTTACCACTAACTTTCCTTTTATTCCAGCCAATGGCCAGTAGTATGTGGACTCGGGCTAACAACCATTGTGAAGATCAATGTGATGACTGTACTACTGAGATGCCCAATCCAATGGGAGCGGGAATCACGAACTTTGTCACGCTTCTCTCTCAGATAAATAAAGCTTTGAATAGTAACATGGGTCAAGAGGAACATTCAACACCCCTAAGAAAGAACAAGTCACTATCGAGAGCTTCATGAGACAATGGCCTCCAACTTTTAGTGGATCATCCGATCCCACAATCGCTGAACAATGGATCAACTCCATTGAAAATATATTCTCCATCCTCTAATGTTCTGAACAAGAGAAGGTTTTCCTGGCGGCTTATCATATGGAGGGTGAAGCTGATCAATGTTGGACGTTGATAAAAAATACGAAGCCTGAGGAGGAGATAGAGGCGTTGGAATGGAAGGATTTCCGGAAGATGTTTTTCGATAAATATTTTCCACACACCCTCCGGCTTAAGATGGAAAGGGACTTCTTTTCCCTCACAAAAAAAGATGAAGAATCTATTGGAGCGTATGTGGAAAACTTCACAAGGCTTGCACGATACGCTTCCGGCTTTGTCATTACACCCAAATGCAAGGTTGACCACTTCTTTGGTGGGTTGAAGTCCAGCTTGCGGAAAGCTTTAGTGATCCATGACTTCGACAACTATGAGGAAATTGTCTGATATGCCCTCAAGGTCGAAATGGAGATCGGGGAATCAAAGGGGTATCACGGGGACAAGAAGCGTAAGGTGGACTTCAATTCTGGTGGTCCAATGGATAAATCCAACAGTGCTAAGAAGATCCAGCACCCCACTTGCCAAAAGTGTGGAAAGAATCACCCTGGAAATTGCCTTAAGGGGATGAGAAAATGCTTCAGGTGTGGAAGAGAAGAGCACCTAGCTATTAACTGTCGGCAAGAAAGACTCATGGCTGCGATAGAGGAGAGGAACACTCCGTTCGAACCTCAACGCGTTGTTCAATGCTACAAATTCAAAGAACTAGGTCATTTTGCAAATCAGTTCCCTAATCCAAGGGTTTTCGGAGACAACCAACAACCTCCAAGGCAACAAGGAAGATATTTCGCCATAACTTATGCCGAAGTGAACCCCGACAAAGAAGTGGTGACAAGTACAATAGTTATTCATTCAAGAATAGTGAACGTACTTTTTGATTCAGGCTCTACACATTCTTTTATATCTCGAAAGTTTAGTTGAACAATCCCAGCACCACTACAAATCATGGAAATGAAGATGTCGGTGAGTACGGAAAATGGGGCAATCATTGCATCCCATGAATATAAGTCCTCCCCTATTATAGTATGTGGATTGAATTTCCCGAAAAACCTTGTCATACTCCCTATGGTGGAATTTGATGCAATTCTTGGCATGGATTGAATTTCCTTATATAGAGCCAATATAAATTGTCGGGAGAGGGAAATAACACTCCATATGGAGAATCGACCCCCGATTCTTTACAAGTGTCAGGAGGAAGATAAATATCCTTTAGCTCCATCATCTCAAGCATGGATAGTACTGCCCTATGAGAACGCATATCTGGCTTAGATGATTGAGTCCAAGGAAGAAACCATCCTTGAAGAAATGCCTATTATGAGGGAATTCGCGGAAGTGTTTCCTGAGGAACTGCCTGGTCTTCCTCCTAGAAGAGATGTTGAGTTCTCAATTGAACTTATACCTGGGGCTCTACCAATATCCAAGAATCCATATAGAATGGCTGTTGTTGATATTGAAGAGATAAAGAAACAACTACAGGGGAATTTGGATAAAGGGTTTATACGCCCAAGTGCTTCACCATGGGGTGCACCAGTCCTCTTCATCAAGAAGAAGGATAGGTCAATGAGGATTTGCATCGATTATCGTGAACTTAACAAAATCACGATAAAGAAAAAGTATCCTCTCCCAAGAATCGATTACTTATTTGATCAGCTGTGTGGAGCACAATACTTCTCCAAGGTGGATTTGTGGTCGGGATATTATCAAGTAAGGGTGAAGAAGGAAGTTGTCCCCAAGACTGATTCTCGTACAAGATACGGGCACTATGAATTCATAGTAATTCCTTTCAGACTCACCAATGCTCCAGAAATATTCATGGACTTGATGAATAGAGTCTTTAGATATTACCTTGACAAATTTGTGGTAGTCTTTATAGATGATATTATAATATACTCCAAAACCAAGGAGGATCATGAGGAGCATTTAAAAACTATACTAGAGACTTTGCACAAGAATAAGCTCTATGCAAAGTACATCAAGTGTGAGTTTTGGTTGAAGGAGGTCTCATTTTTTGGCCATATCATCACAAGAAATGGGATATCTATGGACCCCTCCAAAACAGATGCAATTGATTGATGGCCAAGGCCAACATTGGTAACGGATATCCGTAACTTCTTGGGGTTAGCTAGATATTATCGATGATTTGTGAGAAATTTCTCATGATTGTCCAACCCTCTTACCAAGCTAACTCGAAAGGGAGTAAAGTTTACTTGGAGTGATGAATGTGAAGAAAGCGTCAAGGAGTTGAGAAGGAGGCTTATCACTGCGCCTGTGCTCACTTTACCCACAAGTGGGGAACTTTTTATTGCTTTCTGTGATGCTTCAAAAAAGGTCTTAGGCTGTGTGCTGATGCAGAATGATAAAGTTATATCCTATGCCTCAAGGCAGTTGAAAATCCATGAGCGAAACTATCCAACACATGATCTGGAGTTGGCGGCGGTGATCTTTGCCTTGAAAATCTGGCGGCATTATCTCTATGGAGAGAAATGTGAGATATATACCGACCACAAGAGTCTTAAATATATATTCACACAGAAAGAGCTTAATATGCACCAGAGAAGATGGATAGATCTCATCAAGGATTATGACTGTTCAATACATTACCACCCTGGGAAAGCGGACAAGGTGGCAGATGCCCTAAGTAGAAAGGACCCAACAATTATATCAATGATGAGAATTGAGAAGGATCCAATCTTCTTAGACTTGATGAAGATGGATGTGGGAATCATAAAGAAGGGAACATCATCAATCCTTTGACAAATTATTACTCAACCATCTCTTTTGGAAGGGTTAAAGGATGCTTAAAATGATGATGTGGGAATTCAGGAAAAAGTGGAAGCTATCAAAAAAGGGAAATCCTAAGAGTTTAATGTTAATGAAGAAGGAATTGTGCGGTTTGGGAAAAGACTATGTATTCTATCAAGTCCAGAGCTGAAGAAGGAACTTTTGGATGATGCACATAGTTTAAATTTATCTATTCACCCAGGGATCACAAAGATGTATCGAGATCTCCGAGAAAACTTTTGGTGGGATAATATGAAGATGGAGATCGCTGAATATACATCAAAGTGCCTGGTGTGTCAGCAAGTGAAGGAAGAGAGGTAGAAGTCTAAGGGGATGGTGCAACCATTGCCCAGATCAGAATGGAAATGGGAGAACATCACCATGGACATTGTCACCGAACATCCAAGGACATCTAAAGGCAACAATGCAATCTGGGTTGTTGTGGATCCTCTTACAAAGACTGCACACTTCATTGTTATTCAGGAGGATTTCTCATTAGATCAACTGGAACAGATATATATCAAGGATGTGGTAAGTTTGCATGGAGTACCACTATGTATTATGTCTGACTAAGATCCAAGATTCACCTATAAGTTTTGGAAGAGTCTTCAACATGCTCTGAATACTGAACTGAACTTCAGTACGGCCTATCATCCTCAAACTGATGGCCAATCCGATCGGACTATCCAAACACATGAGGATATGTTGAGAGTGTGCTCAATGGACTTTAAAAGAGGATGGGATCAACATCTTTCTCTGGTTGAGTTCTCTTATAATAATAGTTTCCACTCGAGCATCCAAATGGCACCATATGAAGCCCTGTATGGGAAAAGGTGCAGAACACCAGCATGTTGGGATGAGGTCGGTGAACGTAAGCTGCTTGGACCAGAAATGGTCGAGGAAATGGTGGAGATGGTGAAAACCATTCAGCAGCATATCAAGGGAGCCCAGAGTCGACAGAAGAGTTATGAAGATAATCGTCAAGGAGACCTTGAGATTAAAGTTGGAGACATGGTGTTTCTACGCATATCTCCGTGGAAGAAGGTCATGCAGTTTGGAAGGAAAGAGAAGTTAAGTCCAAGGTACATCAGCCCCTTCGAGATTCTTGATCGTGTCAGGGCTGTGGCCTATCAACTAGCACTTCTACCTACCATGGCCAAAGTACATGATGTCTTCCATGTATCCCTCTTAAGGAAGTACATACCGGACCCTTCACATGTACTCTCTTCTGAGGTGGTACAATTGGAAGATGATCTTTCTTATGAGGAGAAACCAATGGAGATATTAGATCGTAGAGAAAAAGTTCTATGAAATAAGACAATGCCCCTCGTCAAGGTGTTGTGGAGAAACCACAAGTTTGAAGAAGTGACTTGGGAATTAGAGGATATGATGAAGCTGAGTTACCCACATTTGTTTTATGTGGGAAAAGAAAAATTTCGAGGGAGAAATTTCTTAAGGGGGGAATATTGTAACGACCCAAAGTTTCATTAATGGAAAATCCCTCTTGATATTATTAAATGTCTCTTTATATAAAATGATTTTTTAAAATTCCAACTTCATTGGTTTTATGATAAGAATTGTGACCGTTACTTTTATATCCATTGAACAGTGATCACATGATTAGTATAAATGTAGGACTTTAACAAATCCAATTTACTCAGACAAAGGAAGCGATGGCCTCATCCAGTAGAATTGCCCCATAAGAAGCCCATTTTTTGGAGCTCGGAAAAGAGGTGGCGTCTTTGGGCTTCACCCTTGACCAAGCCCAAGCTGAGCTTCATCATGTAAAGCTTGAACGTGACCGTCTACAGGATAAGTGGAAGTTGATTGAAATTACCACTCTAGTGATGTTATCCGAGCCACCCCAAGAGTCTATCACCATCGCACACCTTACCCTTAGGTCTTATGCAACTGTTTTAAGGGTTTATGTAACAAATAAGTAGTACTATGGTCATGTAAATTATTTTTATACATAATAATGAATATAATTTCTATTCATTTTTGATACATTGTAAATAGTTTTTAAAGTACAAATGGTGTCTTTAGTTATTATTTAATTAAGAATTATATTTTATTAAATTAAGGGATTTTTGAATTAAATAATGTTTTAATAAAATTTTATTATTATAATTAAATAAATTTTTATTAAATATAAATGATCTTATAATTTTATGAATGCAATTATATTTTTTATTAAGGTTTGAAATCCATTTCTGTCAAAACTCGTGAATTTTCGATAAATGACAATTTTTGTTTTAAAAGTGAAAATTAACATATTTAGTAAATTATTTAGATATAATAAATTATATTTCTGGAATCAGGACGTCGAAATTATCCAACGGTGAATTTTTCATAATTTTCTGAGATAGTCAAATTTTTGGGTAAAAATTAAATACTGTTTAAATTTATAATGTGTTTTATGATATCACAATGATATAATAGTGATTTAATAAAATAATATAATCTTTATGTTCAGACAATATATGTTTTACCATTAAAATAATGAAATTTTGGGTTTGTTTGACTTACTTTTCAAAGCATTAATGGACCCCTCAAGACTTATTCAACACCTTGCCTTTTTAAATTAATTTCCATGGGAGTGTGACTCACCTCCACATAAGAAACCCTAATATTTTAAGAAGTTCAGACTTTTTCCTTATAAAATATTTTTTTCCTCTTCCATTTTCAAAAAACTATGGGATGGTTTGTGGTTTGGATTAAGTTAATGTAAGGGGACCCAAACCTAAATAATAAAGAATTCCCTCATATTTCCAATATAAACCCACCCAAGCTCCCACTTCCTCCTCACTCAAAGCCCTTGGAGTTCATCCAACCTCAGACGTACTCTCTATAGAATCCTTCCAAGGCGCCCCAAGCTCCCAAGAAGCCTCTCACAAGCCTCTTTCTAGCCTCTGGAAGCACACTTCCAAGTAAGAAGTTTTTCTTCCATTCTCATTTTTGTCAATTTTCTTTAAGTTGTATTGCCCTTTTAATTTCAATTATGAATGTTGGGGTATGGTTTCTCACCTACCCCATACTTCCCTCTTATTTTTTGAATGATGGGAGACCCATTTCTCTCTCATTAAATGCCTCCCATGTACACCCGTTACTATGCCGAAATTCCGAAAGGAACTTCTCTCTTTTTTTACATTCAAGCAATGCTCTTGTATCATGAAACTAAATTCCATTACAATTGTTGGGAAATGTATCTATATGACCTCCTTACTGTCCATTACATGTAAATATGATGAGGAACCCCTTTCTCTCTCATCAACCTTTTTTTTATGAATTTTTACGTCACACCGTTACGCTGCCGAAATCGCACCGATTTTCTGAGCCAATGCCATTGTGTAGTGAATACCATGCCCATTTCTCCATCAAGGGTATTCAACTTTATGCACCTTTACTTATTGATTACAAAGTTTCATGTATGAATTCCACATTCCTTTATCGTGGAATAAATGATTATGTCTTATGAATCCATGTTTTAGGATCCATGTGGCACACTTATGCATGAAATGAAATGTTTAAGAAGGGTGCGCCCTTATAGCGCTTCAATGCATTGGGTAAAGTATAGTATCATGATACGTCATGTGCGATGAGTGTTGACTCATGCTAATTCAAGTGAAATGAGGGTTTACTCGTTCTTTATGTGCAATGAGGATTTACTCATGCTCTATGTGCAATGAGCCTTGGCTCATGCTAATTCCATGTTAATTGTTGTTGCCACATTTCCATGTTATGATTATCATGATTTATCAAGACTTTATGTTCATGTTTCTTTTATGCTATATTTATATGCCTATTGTCTAACATGTATTGTACTCATCATGTTATTCCATGTGTACTCCCTTACTGGGATTTATATCTCACCCTTTTCTTAGTCATTTCCTCAGGTTATCCCATGCAATGCTAAGTACGAGGGAATGTATTGGTCATGTAAAGGAAGTTTTCAATAAAGTTGTTGTATTTCATGTTTTAAGTTTTTATGTAATGATCCTAATCCCCAAAGACACTAAACCTCTCTATCTTATTTGTTGTATCAAGTGAAGTTTTATGTAATAAATCAGGTTTAAGTTTGTATTAAAAGCAGGGTTATCATATTAAATCTGGCTAGAAATTAGCCTAATAATCCACTTGTAGACCGTTGCATAATAATATAATCTTTAATTCTCTGACGCCAAACATAGGGTTGAACTGTATAGAATGAATCTTTCAAATGTAAGGTTGAACACAAATGTAGGGTTGATGTCGCATCCTTCAAACGTAAGGTTGATTACAAACGTAGGGTTGTTGAACCATAATTTTCTTCTCAATAATCAAACGTATGATAAATGATCCATACTTTTATAAGCTTTCAAACTTAAGGTACATGATCCATAATTTTGATGAAACGTAATATTTTTTACAAAAGTAATGTTGATGAACCATACTTTTGAGAAACAAATGTTACATTTAAAACATATATACGGTTATTCTTCCATACTTTTTCAATAATCCAAACGTAGGGTTCCTTCCTAACGTATGGTTCCTCTTACATAATTTTACGATAATGTATGGTTGATTAAACATACTTTTTTGATATCTCATAAAGTATATATCGCATTTCATCCTTATTCTACATTTCTCCACATAGGGTATGAACAGTGTTTCTAGAACACGCTTAAGTAATTCCCAAATATGTAGAGCATGAACAATGTTTCCAGAACACGCTAATGTGAATACAATAGCAATTAAATCTAATTGTTCAAGAACTTAAATATTACTTCCAAAAATAAAAAAATAAATAATAAATTCCTGAAATATATTTAAAAAATAAAATCATTAGAAAAAAATTAAGGGTATTTGTGAGCATCCAAATCAACATAGAGATAGAGTATTGTTCTAAAAAATTTCCCCCTTTTTAATAAAAATATTATGTATCATCGAAAAAAACACTTTCTCAATAATCTCCCCCATTTTGATGATCACAAAACCCATAAAATAACAAATGAAATTAACATACAAAATTAATTACATATAGTTTTGAATTTTGTAAAGATAAATACAATATTAGAATTTATCAATTTCTCCCACTTTAAAGGATTAAGATAATGCTTAATATTTGAAAAGGTTTAAATAAAATGTTGTGTTTATCCAAATTTCTCCCCCTTTTTGTGATATCAAAAAGAATTATAGAAGATGGAATAGAACACATTTAATGTAGCACCGAACTTAAGTAAATGATATTATTAACTGTTTGTAAATAATTGGACATGGATTACTGGAATATCTAAACAAATACAGTAAAAAAAACAAAGATAAAGTGAATCAAAATTTCATTGAAAACATGAAATATGTACAATCGTGATGATCACAGGAATCAAGGTATTATAAGAGTATGAGATAGGTTCTATCTCCTCTGAACTACTGTCTTGATTTCTGTCAACTACTATCTTAGCCTTTTCATCATTCCATCTCCCAGTTTGATAATAAGATCTCGATTCTCTAAAGTCATATGAATATCTTATATCAAGTTTACTATGAAAAACTCATTAAGTATCTCTTCCTTATCCATAAACAGAGTTAACATCTCTGTGAACTATGTCAGCACAGTTCTGAAACATGGTTCACTTGAGGTCAACTAGTTGACCAAAGACTTCTGATTATCTAAAAAAATTGATAGTGAAGCACTATTGCATTGAAAATCATGGAATCTATCATTCATATTGATCATTTCTGCTGTGATAGCCTGAAATATTATGATTAAATCAAGTGAAGTACCAGATCCACTAGCTTCACTGGTTCTGATAGATGAAAACCATGTCCCCATATAGGTTTTGAATTATGACAGATCTGACTTTATCACCATTTCTGATTTCATCTTGTGTACCTCTGTCAACATCTCTTGCTTAAAATTTTCAACTTAATTTCAGGCAACTATACTTCCTTTAGGTCTCTGAAATTTGAACTGTTCTTTCTCTAAGGATCTCCTCAGAGCAACATTTTCAGATTCCAAATTAGACAACTTTCTGTACAGCTCTTCTCCTTGCTTATTCACTAAATCAGAGGCACCCTATCCTTGATTCTCATTTTCAGATTCAATGTGTTGCAATAGTACTAATGGAAAAGATTATGCATCAGATTTTTATTTTACTTCCTCCTGAGTTGGATAGTCCATAGAATTTTCCCCAGAGTATTTTCCAGACTCTTCCATATAAAAATCCTCATGAATTACCTCTGTTTGAACTTCAAAAAAATTCTCATCACAAACATCAGTAATCAGTTATTCCATTGGATTTTCTAAAATAATATCTTCCTGATTTTTCTGAGGACTGGCCACTTCTTCACAAGGCTCTGCATCCTTTTCCTTTTTAAGTGTAACGTCAACTTCAGTTACAATATGTGGCTCAATTTCAATTTTTACTTGAGGAGTCACTGTAATTTGAGTAGTATCCTCTTCTTGTGCTTTCTCAAAAACATCATCTCTGACAAAACTGTAAGAGAGTAAATCTCTTGTTCTCAAAACAGGTGAAATAAGTTCCTCATTAGAATCTATTTTTCCTTGAATCTGAAGTCCCTCCTAACTTCCTTCTTCTTGAGTTTCTTTAGTTTCAAATTTTAGTTTTCTTACAGTAGTGCTCACTCTCGAATCAGCCTGTCCCTCCTTGGACTTTACAGACTGAGCTTGAGAACTCTCTTCTGCTTCCTTAGCCCCTACTGGAAAAAGTTTTCCTTTCAATGTGCTCCAGAAGTAACCAATCTTTCATAGGGTCCTAGCACCAAAAGTGTTACTATGATGACATCTAACTCTGGTTTACACCAACCCCACCATATCCCTTTTGAACATAATTTTTGAAATGAATCTACCAAACATATAAAAATTCATACAGGATTCTGATTGACAATAATAATGAAGATACCTTACCATGTACCAAGGAAAATTAATCCTTATATCACTCATTAACAGAAACATTATATACAAGTCTGGATATAAGATTTTCCCCAACTTAGACATCCTCGGTGCAATCCTTGTTTGCACAAATTTCACTAGGATTTTCTGATCTGGATCTAGGTCCTTTATCAACATCTTCCTTATATGATTAGAATAAAAAAAAGACATGATATCTTCAGACTTATGCACTAAATCTCCTGTATTTTTCAAATTAAAATGAAAAACTCCCTCATGAGGGTAGTTCAGAATCTAACCAATCTCTATAGAGGATATCGAAACATCTTTATCTTAAATCTTCGCTACCATAGTATCCTCATCTTCTCCTAGACTAAATTGTACATAATTAAAGAAATATCGTATTTCTATCTCATACAAAAACTTAGACTTCTCACCATTGAAGTTATTCTCTTGATTTTGAAATGAGAGATCTTGTTTCAGTGTAATATTCATCTGAAATAGCCATTCCAGGTCTATGGCCTTTCCTTGCAAATTTTTTCTTCCTTTGGAGCATTGTTTCTTTGTTGTGATGGTCTCAGCTTCATCGTTTATCTTGGTGTTGGCCATTTCTGTCGAAAAAATATCTGAAGGTTCGAAAGAGGATTAGGGTTTTGAAGGTTCAGGTTTTAATAGACAAATAGCTATAAAGCGACGCAGGTTTGAAGGGTTTTTTTGGTAGAAAATGAAATGATTCTGAATTGAAAAGGTTTCTGACAGCCTTGATTCACATGTCCTCAATAATTATTACATAGATATTAAAAACGAATAAAATTGATCGCGCAAAAAAAAACTTATTCTGTTTAAAAAACAAATAACTAATTTATTTTAAACAGTATTAAAATAAAGAAACAACATAATAAAATAAAACTTTATTTAAAATTAAATAAACCTATCTCCCCCTTAATAAAATCAAACCTTACAGTGGGTTGTGGTCTAGTAAAAATGTCTTCTAATTTAATTTCAATACTTAAAAATTCCAAAGATATATCCTTTTTAAGAACATGATATCTTAGAAAATGAAGTCTGATATCAATATGCTTAGTCCTAGAATGATTAATTGGATTTTATGAAATATTTATAGCACTATTATTATCACATGAAATATTCGTACTATTAAAATTTAGTCCAAAATCCATAAGAGTGTTTTACATCTACCAAACTTGTGGACAACAACTGCCAACAGATAAATATTCTCCCTCGGCTATTGATAGGGAAACTGAGTGTTGTTTCTTCCTTGACCATGAAACTAAGGATTTTCCTAAAATGTGAAAAGTTCTCGAAGTGATTTTCCTATCTAATCTACAACTCCCAAAGTCTGCATCTGAATATGAAATTAAATTAAAATCAGACATTTTAGGATAAAGAAGAGATTGAAAAATAGTTCCTTTTTAATATAAAAAAATTCTTTCAACTGCAGTTAAATGGGATTATTTAGGATTTGATTGAAATATTGCAAAAAGACATACTAAATACATTATATCTGGCCTACTAGCAGTAAGATATAATAAACTACCAATCATACCTCTATATAACTTGTTGTCAACTGATTTTTCCGTTTCATCCAAATCAAGTTTTATATTAGTACACAAAGAAGTTGTATATGTCTTGATATTTTCAAGTCCAAATTTCTTTAGTAAATCAGTAATGTATTTTCTTTGATTTAAAACATTTCCAAAATATTTTTGATAAATTTGAAGTCCTAAAAAGAAATTTAATTCACTTATCATATTCATTTCAAATTATTTTTGGATTATATTTGAAAACTCATGACAAAGGGATTTATTAGTTGAACCAAAAATTGCATCATCAACATAAATTTGAACCAATAAAATATTAGAATTTACAGTTTTCTAAAATAGTGTTGGATCTGCCATTCCAATAGTAAAATTATTTTTCAAAAGAAAATAGCTTAATCTTTCATACCAAGATCTAGGTGCTTGATTAAGTCCATAAAGAGATTTTGTAAGTTTAAAAATAGAATATGGTTTTTGAGAATTTTCAAAACCAGGTTGTTTCATAACATAAACTTCCTCTATCAAATAACCATTTAAAAAGGAAGACTTAACATCCATTTTAAATAATTTAAAATTCATATGAGATGCATATGCTAATAGGATTCTAACGGCTTCTAATCTAGCTACATGTGAAAAGGTCTCATCATAATCTATTCCTTCTTCTTGATTATATCCTTTAGCTACTAGTCTCGCTTTATTTGTAGTTATTATTCCTTGATCATCTTGTTTATTTTTAAAAACCAATTTGGTTCCAATAACGGGATAATTCTCTGTTCTTTCAACTAATTTCTAGACTTCATTTCTTTTAAACTGTTTTAGTTCTTCTTGCGTTGCTATCATCCAACTTTCATCATCTAAATCTTCTTCTATAGACTTTGGTTCTAATTGGGATAGAAAGGTAGAAAACTCAACAAGATTTCATATGTTCCTTATAGTTTTTATTCCTATTTCTAAGTCTCGTATTATAGTTTCTAAAGGGTGATTCTTTAGGGTCCTTTAATGTCTAGGTAGTACAATTATATTTTCTTCAGTGTCAGGTTCTTCAAGGATGTACTGAATTTCATTTATATCTTTTTCCAAATCATCTTTCAGGTTCTCAAGTCTAATGTTATCATTAGAATCAAGCTCATGGATTTGATCTGTCCTTCTCTCAAAGGGATCAGATTCATCAAATTTCACATGATCTGATTCTTCAAAAATCCTTGACTTTTTATTAAAAATTATATAAGATTTGGAAGTAGTAGAATATCCTAAGAAAATTCCTTCATCAGATTTTGGATCAAACGTACCAAGATTATCTTTGGTGTTTAAGGTGTAAACATTGCATCTAAAAAATTTAAAGTAATTTTCTTTAGGTTTTTTGTTACTTCAGAGTTCATAGGGTGTCTTTTTTAAAATTGGTCTAATTAAGACTCTATTCATTATATAGCAGGTTATGCTTACAGCTTCCGCCAAAAAATAGGTAGGAAGACTGTATTCATTTAGCACAGTCTTAGCCATTTCCTGAATAGTCCTATTTCTTCTTTCAAAAATTCCCTTTTTTTGAGGCATTCTTGGTGCAGAGAAGGTATGTTTAATACCCATATTTGAGAAAAAATAATTGAATTCTAGATTCTTAAATTCTCCACCATGATCACTTCTTAATGAAATTATTTTAATTTTTTTAAATTTTGAACAGCTTTGAAAAAACTTTCAAATAATGTAAAAGCTTCATTTTTAAATTTTAAAAAGAAAATACATGTAAATCTAGAATATACATCAACCAAATCATATACATATAATTTACCAGCCAATATTGCTACTCTTGAAGGTCCAAAAAAATCCAAATGGATAAGTTCTAGAGGTTTAGATATAGAAATTTTGTTAATATATTTGAAGGATGATTTGTGCTACATGCCAAGTTGACATGCATCACAGAATCTATCACTTTTAAAATTGAGACTCGACAAATCAAAAACTAATTATTTCTTGGATAATTTATGTAAAACATATATATTTCAATGTCCAAGTTTTCTATTCCAGATCTAGGATTCATTTATCTTATCAGTTAAGTAGTTTACTTGTTGTTTACATAAGGAATTTAAATCCAGGGTGTACACATTGTCAGTTCTAGGTGATCTAAATTTAAGTAGTTTATTTTTGAAAATAGAACAACAATTGTTAGAAAAATTAACAGCATAACCATCATCACATAGTTGAGAGATACTTATCAGATTGTGTTTCAATCCTTGTACATTAATTACTTTGTTGATTTAGACAGCTTCGGGATCTCCAACTGCTCCAATGCCAATGATCTTCACTTTGGTATTGTCACCAAAAGTGACAAGTCCACCATATTTTTGGATAAGTGTGGAGAAATTTTATGAGCTTCCACTCATATTCCTTGAGCAGCCACTATACATATACCATATGGTCTTTTTGTCTTTTGTGACCTACTTTCTGCAAAGGCATTTAAACAAGTTGCTTTGGTACACATATTCTATTGGGTCCATTTGTGTTAGCCAGCAATGATCTGGGAATATAGATTTTTTTTTTAAAATCAATAGAATCAAATAAATTATTTGAAACAAAATATTTATTAATACCACTTATTTGAAGTTTTCTTAAGAAATAGTTTTTAGAAACATGTCCCCTTATTCCACAGTAATTACAATTTAATATTTTTGAGCTTGGAACAAAATAATTCTTGTACAACTTAGGTTTTTCACCTTTACTACCAATACCAAATATTTATTTCTTAATAACAGTTTTTACAAGAATTTCATTCAAGAAGTTTTCTCCTTTGGTAAAAATAAGGGCTGCACTTTTATATGTTTCTTCTACTGTTTGCAGTGTTTTTATTTTAGCTTCATGATCTGTATAGTCAATGTTAATTGAATTATACTTATTAGTTAAATCCTTAAATTACTTTAGTATTATATCTCTTTCATCTGAAACAACCTTGTGAATGTTATTTAATGACTTATGTTTCTTAAAAAAAGAGTCATATTTTTCTTCAAGCATGTTTCAGTAGGCTGCAAGTTTTTCATTAGAATAACTTGTTTCAGAACTAGAGTTAGAGTCAGAAGTGTAATATGTTTGTACCTCATATGTTTCTTCCATAAAGAACATGTTGGATTTCAGATTTACTTCTTCCTTCTCTGAGTCTGATTCTGAAGAGCTGCTGGAGTCTTCAGACACATTCCATGTATCTTTCATTGAATTCTTGTCTTTTTAATCATAATCATTTCTTTTGATGAATTTCTTCTTCTTGTATTCTTTTAACTGTGGACAGTCACGTCTGATATGACCCATATTCTTTCACTCATAACATTTGACTTCCTTTTCATCCTTTTTGAATGTTTTTCTGAAACCTTTTTTCTTTATGTAGAATTTACTAAAATTTCTGGCTAGCTGAGCCAGTTCTATATTAGAATTCGATGAATTAAAACTTTCTGATTTCACCTTTACTTCTTTTTTCTTTATCTTTTTTCTTTTCCCTTGAGTTGAATCTTTTAAGGCAGTGTCTTCTCTCTTGATCAGAACCTTATGCTCATTTTCTTCATCTTGCATCTCGGCTTTATACATCATAAGTGTTCCAATGAACTCTCTCATGGTTAAGTATTTGACAGGTTTTAACTGTCTGATTGCAGCATAGATTCCATTCCATTTAGTAGGCAGTAATCTCAGTACATTTAAAGATTGATCAAATTGTTTGATTGGGTCTCCCAAATCTGTTATATTTTTGACAATCTATTTTAATCCTCCATTCATTTGAGTAATGCTTTCACCTTCAAACATTCTAAATGTGTAAAATTTAATCTTAGCAGTAGCATATCTCTTTTTCCTGACATTGTCAGTTCTTTCATAAGAAAAAACAATAGTTTTACACATCTAATATGTTGTGGGGCATTGAGATACTCTGTTGAATTCATCAGGTTCTAGACCACATATAATAGCATTCATTGCCTTCGAGTTCATATCATACTCTGCTTCAGTAGTTTCACTCCATGTCTCAGGTTTTTCAGGTATTTCATAAGGAGTCGGAATCTTTGAATATACTTTGTATCCAAGGTTTTTTAGATATATTATCATTCTTGATTTCCAGCATCCATAATTTTCTCCATTTAAGTACGGTGCTATGACCATAGAAATTCCCTCTATTGTCTCAGTCATCTTTCTCTATGTATAATCACTTTCATCTTTTTAAGGATTTATTAGAAATCTTAACCTTTGATACTAATTATTGGATCGGATTATACCAAATATACACAAGAGGGGGGTGAATTGTGTCTTTTAAAAATTCTTTGCAAGATCATGTTCTTCCCTTTCACTTTAATCAGATGAATTAATGCAGCGAAAATTTAAATAGAAGAGACACACGATGTACAGTGGTTTGGGGAACAGAAGGCCCCTAGTCTACTCCACCAACTCTCTACTCCACGAGTTTGATGATTTTCACTATCTGGTTCTCTTGTCAGCAGACCATTCCACAACTGAGTACAGGTAGTTGAGACCTTTACAATCTATGAAAAAAACCTTCTTGTTCATTCAAAAAACCTATACATCTTAGTACGAGAAGAAGATAACTCAATAATAGAAAATAAATATATCTGTACTTTGAAAATACTTTCTAGTTGTTCTTCACAATTTCAACAGAATAAAATTGATAGTAGATGGATCACAACCTTCTGAAATTTTTATCTTCAAATAAGAGTCGTTCTAAGTCAATCCTGTTGCAGTAGATATATAAAACAAATAATTCACAACTTCAGCAGTAACAGATTCACAGTAGATATTCGATTTAGAATGAGTTAATATTCTATCGTGATTCTTCTTCTTTAATAAATAGATCTTTGTCGCTCTTTTGAATCAGTAGATCTGTGTTTTCGATAGTCTATGTTTTCCTTCTCTTTATTAATGTTTGATGTTGCTGTTCGGAAAAACTTGTATATATACTCTGTGTAAATATCACATTTATATAATAATAACGATCACTTCTCCTGCAAATTTAGATAAAAAAAAGTTGCCTTATGACTCGTGATAATCAAAAATTCAAAATAAAATTGTAGTCATAAATTCCCTCAAGATTCGGTATAAAAATATCCTTTTAAATTGATTATTTAAATCATTGATAAAACGGATTTGAATCAGTCAAATACGCGCTTTAAAATCAGCTTTAAATCTGGCTTGAAATTAGCCTAATAATCCGCTTGCTGACCATTGCATAATAATATCGTCTTTAATTGTCTGACACCAAACGTAAGGTAGAACTGTATAGCATGCATCTTTCAAACGTAAGGTTGGACACAAATTTTGGGTTGATGTCACATCCTTCAAACGTAAGGATGATTACAAACGTAGGGTTGATGAAATATACTTTTCTTTTCAATAATCAAACGTATGATAAATGATCCATACTTCTATAAGCTTCCAAATGTATGGTACATGATCTATACTTTGGATGAAATGTAATATTATTTAAAAATGTAAGGTTGATGAACTATACTTTTGAGAAACAAATGTAACATTTAAAACTTACGTACGGTTCTTCTTCCATACTTTTTCAATAACCCAAATGTAGGGTTCTTTCCTAATGTAGGGTTCCTCTTCCATACTTTCTGGTAATGTATGGTTGATTAACCAGACTTTTATGATATCTCATGAAGTATACATCACATTTCATCCTTACACTACATTTCTCCATGTAGGGTATGAACAATGTTTCCAAAACACACTAATGCGAATAATTTAGAAATTAAATCTCATTGTTCAAGAACATAAATATTTCTTCCAGAAATAAAATAAATAAATAATAAATTCCTGAAATATAATTAAAAAATAAAATCATTAGAAAAAATTAATGGTATTTGTGAGCATCAAAATCATCATAGAGATAGAGTATTGTTCTGAACAATGTCCCCATTTTTAATAAAAATATTATGTATCATTGAAAAACAAAAATTGCTCAACAAACACTTCCCAAATTCTAACCCACACTTCCCAATTATTCACAATGTTAAAACATAGTTTACTCAAAGAGGCACCAAAAAGCCTTATTATCATCCAAGACTACCTCTACTGAGACTTTCTACATGACCCCCCATCAACCAAAGAAACTCATCCAAATGAATGCCTTTTTTTTCAATTCTAAAGCTCAACCATAACCACTACCCTTTTACTGAGCCAAACTAATTGACCATGATTTATTTGAAACCACTAAAGATGTTCAGTGATTTTTCATGAACCTAGAATAGGTTCACTGAAAATAGATGATACTCCACCAAATTGCACTAGGAGAATACCCCTTGAAGAAATATAGAGACTCTAAAAAAATCTACTACCATGGTAGTTCACTAAGCTAATACCCATCAGATATACTTCCAACCACACATAAAACTCAGAAAAAAACTTCCTGATGACATGCTTGACAACACCATCCACTCATATGAGGGACATTCTTCAGTGGCCATTTTAAAAATATAAGGTTCTTAAAAACTTTTAACTCAAAGAACTAAGGGTATATTACATGTTCTTGTGGAAAACCACTTCTTCTCACAATCCCAAAACATCATGTATTAAATGATTCATGCCACTCTAAAGAACAAAAAATGGCCTCAACTCACTATAAGACCCATTTTTGGTTTCCAAGTTGAAACAAAAATATAAAAATTACACCTTAACCCAAATTATTCTTCTTAATAATATCATAAAACCCCCCCTCCATAGACTGGACAAAATATTCATTCCATAAATCACTACAGGTAGTAACACCATAGTTACTATCCATTAAAATTATTTCCAAACTCATATATAATTTACTTATAAGGCCTTGATACTCCCTATAAGGTCATGATTTATAACCTAGAGATTACCTGATAAGTACATATGCTCATTCCCATACAGATCAATCATCAACAATTAAGGTCCATAAGATCCAAACCATGAACCACTACACACCTCTCCTTATAACATCTCGCTTTCTTTCTGCTCTAGTCAAAGAGAAAAATCCAATTGTTTACCTCATAAGGCCTACAAAACATGACTTTCGAACTAACTGGTATAGAACTAATGGCCTCCAAGAACAATCATAGCCCTTGTATTGCTATAATCTTTACTCTCACACCTTTATTCACATATAAATGGTCTAGGGTGGCATATTACATCAACCCATCGAACCCATGAGCATCTACCCAAAACAATACCTTGATTGATTAACCAATAAAAGAGTTAAAATCTAACTCAAGGTTCAAACAACCATTAAATTTTTGTAACCCCATTGTACTCACTTTGGAGAGAGTTACACAACCATCACACTATGACAGAACAAGGCACACACTCATTTTAAGGGTCCAATGCCAATGATATCTCCAATTAAAACTATCCAACCTCTACTAACCTATCCCCTAAAGGAATATATTCACCAAAAAATACATAAGAAACATTATAACTTTGGATAAAAAAAACAAAAAATATATTTCAAACACAATTCACATCAATAAAAACAATATAAATTATGATCTTTACTAACGTTATACATAAACCCATCAAGAAAAATTCTCCTAAGGGGTCTGACACAAATATTTTAAAAACCCCAGTTTAAAAGTGCCAAATTGGCCTAAAAAATCCCATATCAATACACCAAGTTATTTACACAAATTTTAAAGTACCATTTCAAACAACCTTTTAAACCAAAAAATTTGGGAAACCACTTTCAAAATTATTTAAAAACACCCAAATAAAAATCCTCCTTTTAAATACTTTTGAGACAAACCAACCATTTTTATTATTTAAAATAATTTCATAAAAATAAAAACTACACAAAGTTCATGAACTAACCAAGGTGAAATAACTTTTCAAAATACCTATTCTATTCAATAAACCTATTCAAACCAGTTAAAAAATACATGGAATCCATAAATTCTATTTCACAAAAAAGATTTCCACAATCCCCTTTAGAAACCAAAATCCCTTGAAAACCATTTAAAACCTATTATGTTAACTGCATGTTCCTTTTTAAAAACATTTTGAATGATCCAACACAAACAACATTCCAGAAAAATATAAAATAAAATTAAATCACTTCATAGACAATACTCAAGTCCATATCATTAACACCTACATGTTAGTCACAATCACATATATAACGGTTATAACATGATCAATTTTTATAAAAAATTTATAACAAGTACATGAAATATGTACCTACATTCCAATCCATGATGCTTGAATTAAACCACTCTTTCTAATTGGCCTAAGAGATAATCCTGTCAACCATAACACTAAAATCTTACGAATCACTAATGGTGAAATGAGTTAATTGTAAAAGTGTAAACCAAAAAAGAAATCCCACCCCTAGAAACATGTAATTATATCATAATTGGGTTATCCACTCCCTGGAACTATTTTTGTTCAAAGTCCATATATTATCCTATCTCCTATATATATTTCCAAAATATCCAATGAAAAGAAATCAATATTAGATACCATTTTGTAATTCCCTGACCCAAATCATCAGGCTTGGTCTAGAGTGTCACATGATCTCATGTTCACCTCCCCATATATAGGTGGATGTTGAATAGTGACATGGGACATAACTAGAACATGGGGATACTATGCCCTATATAATAGATAACAATCAAAGTACATAATTAAAGAAACAATAATTAGAGTAAACAAAAAAACTAAAAAGGAAATAGAAGATAATATACAAATAATATCAACCCATTATATAACAATATTCCATACAAGAACACAAAACAAACATTAATCTATAAGTCAAGTACTACATATTTTTTTAAATATAGTAAGATATTATTTAACAAGCCTCCCATAGTCCATCAAACTCCACCACATTCTTTGCTCTTCTAGCTCAGCCACCCAATACATATCCCTTTCCCTTTATTGGATTCCTAACTATAAATTATTCACATGAATTGAAATTCCCATTCAGGGTGTGAGTAAAAAACCTATATAAAAACACTAAAATATTCTTAAAATTAGTGGAACATTTTTATAAAGGAGTATGCATCGAAATAGATTAAATGAAAAACTAAACAATCACATGTTTGGTCCTCAGGTGCTATCTAGGCTACCATGAAAGTTGAACACAACTTCTTTGGATCCATTCTATAAGAGATGTTTTGTTTGGTTTCCATGAAAGTCAGAACATCCCATAAGGACAACACAAGTCTCAAAATATTCCATAAGGCCATCATGCTTTGGGTTAGTACACAAGGCTATCATACCTGCTGGAAATCTCTAGTCATGCCTCAAGGCCATTATGCCCTACTATTGGTTATTCAAGACCCCACCATAATCATCACATGTTAGGTACACATGCTTCCCCTCTAAGGGATTAACCAAGACATGAGTATATACTTGTAACATAGATACTAGAAAACAAAAGTATATGATCCATACACATGAACACACAAGACATAACAAAGAAAGTCTTGAGATATACATACGCACAACCATGTTAAATCAAGAAAGGTCACATGAAAAAACAAACACACACAAGAATGTTATATAAATAAAGGTATTAGGGGATACACACACATACACAAGAATTATATATCATAAATTTTTATACAATTTATATAACATATAAAAAAACTTCCAACCTTAATCATATCAAGGTCCAACATCATATTTTTTCACCTAAATCAAGATCACACACGAATAATCCATAAACCAATGCCAAATCAACAAAAAAGCATTCAATATTTAATATACAAGAAGAAGAACATTTCAATGTCCAAGGTTGGTTTATACTTACCCAATGAGATCATATTTAATGAACAGATCTAGATGAATCCAACAATTATCAAGACAAATTTTTATTTCCACCTTATTTTTTTAATATAGAAGGAATCAAATTAGATCATGTCATAATTACTATATCCAACCATGAAAGTTCATATATAAGGTATTTTCATAGAATAATAGAGAAGATCTATCAAGAACTAAAATAATTGAGGAAAAATGACCACATGCCTTGAAAGACCTGGGACTGACGTCTCTAGATCCAATAGAATTGCTCTCTAGAGGGAAGGAATTCACCGAGAATGGTTAGTAGAGTCTCTATATTCAACATCACTAGGTGTAGGAGTAATAATTAGGGGTGATGTGCCAATTTGTGTATACATTTTTAAACATTCTATTGAGTATCTAAAAATGTTTTCACTAGATATATGTTTTTTTGGAGATAAAATGCTTTAATTCGGTGATCATGATGCTTTTAACGTATTTTTGAGCCTAAGACACAAATAAGGTAATATCAAAAAAAAGTTTACAAATACACAGTGTGTACTTTATATATACAAGCAGTGTACCTTTTCCCAAACATGAATCATCCAACATGAGTACTCGCCCATATTGTCATCTAGATTCACACACTGTGTAAAATTAATTTACATGCCATGTTCTCCCTTCCAGAAGAATTTGTTGCTTGAAGTTGATACTAAATTCCATGCAGGGTGGTGATACATGGTGTTTACCCCCACCAACCAACCACCGAAACCTTTAAATCCAAGGGCAGTGTGGAAATCACCTACCGGTGGAGAAAGTGAATCTAGTTCAAGTTGAATTGATTACACACTGTGTAATTTTCGGTACACGTCATGTAGTTTTAAATTATATAAATAGGAGGGAAGACCCTTCAAACAAGGGAGGGAAAACTAGAAGGAGAGTGTTGTGGGACAACAAACGAGGAGGTGATGCTGCACTAACTTCCCGATGATCTTATCTCCAAATCTATTGTAAATTTTATCTCAGTTATTAAGATTTTGTTATTCATCACTTAATACATGTATAGCTAAATCCCCCATGTGTTGAGGGTTTATATGATTATGGTTCACTATTAATCAACCACCTTATTTTATTTGTGTTATTTATGTTCCTCTCATAAATACCAAGAAATTTTTTACTGAATATCGCTGAAAACCCCATATCAGACCAAGAACTTAATTTATAGGGATCTTAATAGAAAGTATGACAAATCACACCCATGCTAATTGGGTTAACTTGTCATCTAAGAAGGGCCTACAGTTAATAAAATTAATAGGTCTCAATTTTCAGACCAAGGATTTGGTTCCTATTGATTCAAATAAAACTCACCAGACCAAGGGGGTTCTGTTATATTGGAAACCCATAGATGTGAGTTATTATGAACAACACAACATGATAAGAAAATAAATTTATCGATGAACTTGAAAAATCCATATCCTCGATGCATTCTCCCCATTTAGCATGAGAATCAATTTTTCTTTACATTTTTCTTTGTATTTAAAGCAATCCATCAAGAAATAGAATAATTATTCACTTTATCCTTAGAACATCAAACATCGACTCTAATTTTTTCCAATATTTACCTAATTAATCAAAAACTAGAGAAGCAGAATGCATTAGCTCTCTCTCCCTCTGGATCGACCCCATAATTACACTATCTAATAGTAAGATTGGGTACTTCAATTTGGGCTCCTGAACAGAACACTTTGGCCGAAATGATACCATGGGGTTTTAGGGAGTTTTGTGGTAAAATAAGATTTTTTAGCTTAATATCACACACATGGTTTATAAAAACTTGTGTCAATCATGCGAGTCTCAATGTGTCTTCATGGAACTGAACTAGTTTGGCGACATAGTTTGGTAAACCTTGTGGCCAATATTATTTATCATTTATTCTTTGTTACTTTTTTATATTATGAATGTTTCATGCTTATATATAACTATAATACAACCATGAACTACCCACTACTCATCTCAAACAGATGAGACGATTAACTAGGGAATACCACATAGTTTCCTTTAACCATTATCAAATTGTGATCCCTATTAAAGGATTCTAAAACCCACCAAACCACCTAAGAGATACCTGATTCTTCTCCCAAACAAATAATAACCCAAATAATTTTAAATAAGGACCTAAAAATAGTCATAACACACCTGGAAATTCCGATCTGTTAAAAAAGAAGGGAATAGGGTGGTGACTCTAGGTGCGAAAAAATTAGTTTTTTATTAGAGGTTGTGACCCCCTTCAAAATTCAGGTAACTATATTAGTGGGTTAAAAACTCTCATTTTGAGTGTAAGAAGAGTATTCATAAGATAAATTTGATCCAAACTACTATAAAAACATTTTTTTTAATATTTTATTTTTTTATTGAAAATTAACACAACTCTAATTACTTTTTAAAATTTATTGAAGAGGTCAATTACCCCTGGCTTTACTATTTAGTAATTCTCATTTTTAGACCAAATAAAATTCTTCATCAACTATTTAATGTTGAAATTGTCTTGATTGGTCTTATTTCATTTTATATTTTCTAAATTATTTTAATTTATGATGCATGAATGTTTTAATTTATGAGGAATATTTTAAATGTGAATGATTTTTTTAGAATTAGAGATTTTTTTCTTATTTTAGGAGATTATCTCAAAAATACCAAGGGGGAACCACTCAAAAACACTGACTAAAAAGCATTATTTTTCATTAAGTTTGACTGAATATAATTTTAAGTGGGATTTTGTTTAAAATAAGAGGATCTTATTAGTTTAATACTTTGGTTCAATAGTTTTTTTGTATTTCTTTCTAAAAATTACAAAGGGAGATAATTTTTAGAAAAAATATGCAAAAATTTATTTTTGATTTCAAAAGAGGGATAATTTTGAAAACATTTTTTTGTAAAGGGGGTTAATTAATATAATTTTGTCAAACTAGATTGTTTTAAATATTTTAATGAAAAGGGAGATATTTTTTTCATTATACCTTATATTATTTTTTATATTTAAAATTCAATAAAATCTACATTTTTCAATTATTTTTGTTCTTTGAAAATAGAGGGAGTATTTTGAGTCAAATAACCACTTTATCATTGATTTTTAAAATCACAATACAATCATATTACAATTTTATTTGACCTAAATTTTGGTTTTAGCTGTATTTTTTGTGAATGAAAAAATTTCATAATCACAATTGAAAAAGATTTATGTCAATGTTAAAGAGTATCAAAATATAGATAACTGAGAGTTATTGTAAAATTTAATTTACCTGATGTTTGAGAACTATAATGGTTCTAGTTGATGACAGACAACTATGATGGTATATGTTGAGTTCATCAAATGATGATTAAGAAGATTATGATTCCATTTTAACTAAACACAAAGTTTAATGAATCTGAACATTGGATTTTATTATGAGGATGTCTATAAATAAATACCAAGACCTTGGATTTCAGAAGAAAGTTTTTATATAATAATTCTGAAGAGTTTGATTGTTTTGAAGTCTACAATATCTTGTTTCTAGTGTTATTTTTGTTTTATTTTCTTTAGAGGGATTAGATTAGAGGATTATTTTGTGAGGTGTTTCATTATAAAAGATCTAAGTCTTTTACTGATAATTGTGCATATTAAAACTATTTTGTTATGAGATTCAGTGTATGGAAGTAAGCTACTTCCGGTCATCTAGATCAAGGGATTTTGTACAGAAGATATAATTGTGTTTATCCTTAATGATTAAGGTATTTTAAAATTGGAAGACTGAGTATTTGAGGTGAGGACACTAATCCCTTTTGATAGGTATAAAAGCAATGTATTCAGGGGATATGATGATAAAGATACCAACTAATGGGTTTATATTCAATGAAATTAATGTAATTGGAATGGGGATACTTGGATTAGGTTTGTGATCCTCATACCAATTTGGATAAATAAGAAGACTTTAATTTATTGGATGGTTTTGTTAATAATATACTATTAGAATTTAAGGATTGAAATCCTTACTCCTTGTATTGTTTTAAAACATTTCAGTGTTTTTCTTATTTTTACTATGCTTAAATACTTTTTTTGTAAGTTATTTAAATTATGAATATTTAAAAATCTGTTGAACTTATACTTTTTTACTCTAATATATTGTAGGTTATGCACAAGTTCATATTTATGAACATTTTAAACCTGAGTTTCCAAGAAATATTAGATAGTTTTAAGCTACAATTCACTAAATTCTTTTAGTTTACCTACCTTTTTTTCTAGGTCAACATTAATGTTACAAAGAAAGCAACCTCACATGAATTCTTACTATGTAATATGATCTCGTTGTCTCAATATCTCATCATGTAGGTTGAATACTTGTGTCATCAACCTATATGATTTATTTATCTTTATTTTACTATATAAAATGAACTCGTCAATGAACTACCATGGACATGGATTTAATCATATATTTTTATTTCAATTAAAAGGATAATGTTATCTACTTATGTTAAAGAAGAATTGATAAATCCTTTCCTAACTTATTCAATTAATTTCATATCACTCATGATGCACTCAATATATCTTATGTATCATCGAGCATATTTCATCATTTTTTCATTAGTACATTAAATTGTGTGATTCATGATATACATTAGTAATAATATCAAGTATGTGGTGTTGGAACCAAATATTTTCTTTGCTGTTTGTAGAGTTTGGTTTGTGTTTATTGACAATCAACACTGGGTTGATTAAGGAGTTTAGATGGAAATTGTTTTTATAGTGTGTGTGACTTTAGTGTTGAATGTGGAGTTATTTTCCAGTGTTTTCTAAATTTTTGGGTTTACAATTTTTAGAATAGATAAAGGTGTTGTTGGAAAAGGAAGTTATGCACAATTCTGAAGGTGAATTTGAAATTTGATCACAAGTTATGTTTCGGGACCGACTTATAAAAATGAGAAAAAAGAAAGAATGACATGCAATAATTATTTTTTCATGGAATTATTTTATGTTTCAAATGGGACATAAAAAGTGACTTAAGTTCAAGTGGAGTTTTGAGTTTGTCACTTCAAAATACATAAAATTCATGTGATGCTCAAAAAAGGTGAATTTGAGAGGAAGGTTCTTATGCACTGAATGAGACATAAAATTTATGCTTAGAAACATGGGGTAGGCATACAAGGAAATTATGCATAGGGTTTTAAAGTTATATAAAAACTAGTTTACCCCCATCCAAGACTTATAAATTTCTCCAATGAATATTTAGTTTCTCTGCCATGTGAAAGAGTTACATGCAAAGGACTTATGCATAAAACATTCTGCGCTCAGAATGTTCCTTGAGTCTATCTCAGCCAAGTGAAAATTGTAGTGTTGTTGTGAGAAATAGGAGGGTTTCTCAAAATAAATTTCACATGAAAAATTATAAAAATTAAATGAAAATAATAGGTGTTATGAACAAGAGATGAGATGAGTTTCTTTCAAGATTTTAATATCTAGTTTGTTTGATCAGTGATTTCATGTGCATCAATTCAGGATTTCAATGCAAGTAGAGTATCATTCTAGTCAGGAAAAATTACTTAAATGCCAATCTAATGAAGTGATATTCATGTTGTTAAACTAAGTAAGACTTAATCCAAAGTAGTGAGATAGGGGGAGTCGACAGAAGTGTTATGAGGGAGGTAGGATGATATCCATAAAATATTGTAAAGGTAGTGAGACTTTCATAGAGTGGATATGTCTGAACTTCTGTATTTCACAACTAGTAAAGATTAGTGGATTTAGGTATGAAAAAAACACTATCAATGTATTATAATTAGACAAGAACTTAGTGGAAAACCAAGTAAAACTCCTATGTTGTATCTTTCCGTGTGATTGTTTAAATTACTACACACTACCATCAGGTCAGTTTAACTGGTTCCTTCCAATGTGGGAAAAAGATCTATAACTTTAGAAGAAAAATTTGACACCCTTATTCACCCCTCCCCTCTCAGGGTGTTCCGGTGTGAAACAAGTTGTTTATGAGCCTACAGGTTCCTGGAGTGAAATCTGTGCTTTTTTTTCATGAAGAATTTAGAAAATATCAGGGGAGTCCCCCTATTTGATAGAAACAAATTCCAAATTTATAAGAATATGATGAGATCTGATCTACGATCTCATGGAATGGATGTTATTTTTTTTCCAATGAACAAGGGATATAATCCACCGATTCATCACGGCTATCTATGACTAAAATATAAAAAGAATTCTTGATGAAGATTCCAAAGCATAGAATTCCCTTACTCCATATCTATCTGATCAAATCTATATAAAGGTTATGAGTTTCACTTATTCCAAGTCTATGTGGATAAACAAGAAAATATATATAAAGATGAAAAAAATGAAAGAGATGAAACTACATGTTTTTCATAATAGGTTTGATGATCTAAAAATTCATTTTGATGAAAATAAAGATACTTTTTTAATTGAATTAGTGATTTTTTTCGAGAAATATTAGGACTTGGTGAGGAAATCAAAGACATTGACATTGTGAAGAAAATATTGAGAAGGCTTCCACCTCTCTATAATCCAAAAGTGTCTTCCCTTAAGGAATGAGATCTATCAAAACTGTATTTGGATGATCTGCTGATAATTCTGGAGGAATATGAAATGAGAGTCAAACCAGAAGATACAAAAAATTGAGTAGGCAAGGAAATATCTTTCAAAGCCATGAAAAAATTTTCAATTTCAGGATATAGAATTGATCATGATAATGAGTAAGATTAAATTATTTCTTTTATTGATAAGAGGTTCAAGAGAGGAATAGGTAGATTTGAAGGAAAGCTTCCTCTAGCCTATTTTTAATGTGGTTGAGTTGGGAATATTTCCTCTCAATGATTTAGGACGTTTGATGATAAAGAAAGTGATTCTAGAAACAAATAGAATCCTTAGAAAAGTTTTCCCCATAATGAAGACTTCAAACTAGGAAATAAATTATAGATAAATAGTTTCATCTATAAAGAAGAACGAGATGATAAAAAAAATTTGAGGATGAAGAACTCGAGTTTAAATCTAGAACCCAAGAATACATGATGGATACAGTTGAAAATTTAGAACCTTCAAAATATAAAGGAAAAGATAATCAGTTGGTTGGTGATGATGATCTCATGTTGGAACTTGAGGATGATCTTGGTAATATTGGAAATCAAAAACAAATAAAAATAATGGTAAGGGTCATTCTGAAAGAGTCATTTGAGTATGTTTATTGGATTGAAAAAAACTGATCGACTGGAAGAAGGAGATAAATAATATTCAAAAAAATTAGGAAGTTTGGAAGATGTTTTAGAATTTAAGATCATGATTGAAGAAAAGGAAAAGTTCATCAATAACTTTACTTAAAAATGGAGGAGAAAGCTAAGACAGTTGAGGGGATTGAATAAGAAGTTGTTACTCCACGAAGTAAACTAGAAACTAAATCAAATTTAAAGGAAACAAAGAAGAAAATATTGTTTTGAATATTATCAAATGCAGAGCTATTAGAAATAGATAAGAGTGGTTATAAAGTAGTAGATAAGGTTTTGAATGATTAAATATCCAAATTTATGGGAAAAAGTGGAATGTTTTGTGATGTTGAAATATAAAAGGCTGGAAACAAGATGAGCCAAAATAATGGGAAGAAGAAAGTTGTATATATCACAAAGTCACCTGAAATACAAACCAAGAAACGTTCAAATAAAACTGAATGGATAATTGAAAACTATAAAAAAGTATCTAGAAATGATCACCAATCAAATTATTTTCCTAGGAAAAGGGTCATGAGGAGGAATAGAAGTGATAAGAATTTCTGTCTTATGAAATTTCAATTTTGTGGCTATCTCGTCCATACTATGACATACCATGAAGAGTCAAGAAGATATTTGAATATGTAAGAGCTAGTAAGTCAAAAAAAGAGAATGAACTCACATCCTTCATCTTATAGAAGAAATGGTTTTAATGGATATTGTTTTAAATCCTCTAACTTTGCCTATAAATATATTGATTGCAGGAAGAGGAAAGGTAGGAATTTTTCTTACAAAACTTAGAGAAAAGTTTATACTCACCAACTAGATGGAATTAGTATTGAAAATATGTTTTCTCATTTGTAAGAAAAATATTATTATAATGAACCAATGAAAATGTAAAAGATATGGGAAAATCTATATTTAGCCTCCATTCAATCAAATATTTTATGGAAGGAAAAGTAGAAAATTGAGAAATCCAAACTTGAAAAAATATCTCTCAAAGACACATAGAACAATAGGACCTAGATTATTGATAGTAGGTTGTCAACCCATATGAAGGGAAATAAATAATTATTTCTGAATTTTAATAAAAGGGTTGACGTAACATTAAAGTTTAACAATGATGGTTCTTTAAAAATCGAAGTTAGTGAAAGTATAGAACTAGAAAATGACGAGATTAAGAAAATGGAAGTTTTTTTGTGGAATATTTTCATCCCAAACTCTTGAGTGTGAGTAAACTCTATGAATAAAGAATTATATTGAACTTTAATCAAAGGGGATGCACTATCATAGGAAATATAGGTAATTATATCATTAAAGGATGTATAACATATGGAAATTTACACCGGTTGGACAACAAAGAGAACATTTGTTAATTAATTGTTGAAGAAGAAAAAAAAATTGTGGCATCGTAGGTTGGGTCACATTAATAAAAAATTCATGAGAAATATATCTAATCTGATGATAGAAATTGATATCCCAAATCTAAATCATGAAAGGGAAAATACATGTGATTCTTTCATGCCAGGAAAGTTGGTCTATAGTTCATATCAGCCAAAGAAGAAAAGAGAATAAAATCTTCCTGATCTCATCCACACAGACATATGTGGTCCAATAAATGTTTTTGGGACATATGGAGAAATTTAATTTGTTATTTTTATTTATTATTATAGTGGAATAGATTTTGTTAAGATTATACAGAGGAAAAAACAAGTGCTTGATTGCATGAAAAGTTATCATTGAATAGCTGAGAATGATACTGGGCATACAATAAAAGTTCTATGATATGATAATGGAGGGGAATACTCATCCATTGGATTTTAAAATTACCTAAAAAATGGAATAAATAATGAGGTGGATGTTGTGAGAATTGCATAAAAATTGGAGTTTTTGAATGCATAAATTGATAGGTGAAAAATATTGCCAGAACTATTCTTATTGGGAGTCGTATCTCTCACTATTATTGTAAAGAGACAATTCAAGCCGCACTGTACACTGAAAAATGAACAAGGCTTTATATGGAAGAAACCAATACACCATAAGAATTGTGTCATAAAAGGAATCCCTCTGTGAATTATTTTTGTGTTTTCCGAAGTAAATGTTTAATTTCAAACAAATAATGTAATCAAGGAAAGTATCGTTATGATGAAGAGGAGGGAATATTACTTGGATATTCAATGAAGATAAAAGCCTAAAAATTCTATAATAAGAATATTGGAATAATTGTGGAATGTTGTGATTTCAAGATCATTGAAGATAAAACCAAATATACCTACAAAATCCTATATGATGATATGATAGAAGGTGAATAAGATGGTGAACAAGGGTATGATTCAAATGTAAAAATATTATATGTCTTTAAGATCATTCGGAGGAATAAAAATAAAGTTTATTAAAATAAGAATTTTAATATGAAGCCATGGATAAAGAAAATTCATTATATTCTCATAGGGAAAATATAAGATAAAAAATTGATCAATCCAAAATCATTGGGGATTGGACTGCCCCCACACAGACAATGAGAATGAGGAAAGATTCACATTAAACCTTACTATAATTTTTTGAAACCAACCTCATTTTAAATAATCTAAAAATGATGAATCTTGGGTTAAGTCCATGAATGAAAAACTGGATCAAATTGACAAAAATCAGACATGTGATCTTATTAACAAACATGAAAATCACAATGTGATTGGAACAAAATGGATCTTTAAAAAAAATTCAATGATCATGAAAATGTGATAAAAAAAGAAATTCTTAGTCTGTAAAGGCTATACACAAATTGAAGGAGTTGATGCTAAAGAAACATTTGTTCTGGTAGAAATACTGAAATCTATTCGACTTTTCTTTTCTATGGAAATTCAAATAGGATACAAAGTTTTTTAGATGGATGTCAAAAAAACATTATTAAATGGTGTTCTTGATGAATAAGTCTAAATTTAACCACCAGTGGGATTTATGATTATAAATGATGATGAAAAGGTTTACAGATTAAAGAAGTCCCTATATTGTCTAAAGAAGGCACCATATGCATGGTATTCTCAACTATATGCTTATTTTAAGAATCTTCAATTCAAAAGAGGAGCTCTTGATCATAATATCTTTGTGAGGAATTAAAAGTAAGATAAATTTATGGTTCTTCTATACATAGATGATATTATATTTTGTAGAAGTGGGAAATGATCAGTGGAATTTTTTTTGACCACATGAAATCACAATTTGAAATGTATATGATTGGCGAAATCACATACTTATTAGGGCTTCATGTTATTCCAAAGAGGTATTACACTTTTATTTCTCAAGCTAAATATGAAAAGTGTTCTTTTGAAGAAATTAAACATGAAAGAATTCAAACCAATGTCAACTGCAATTTCAGTTGGGAAAAAACGTGGAAAGAATAAGGATGAAACCTCTATAGATCCCACCATGTACAGTAGAATCACTGGAATCTTATTATACATGACTATAAAATGACAAGATATTGTCTTTGAAACATGATTATAAGCCCAATTTCAAAGTAATCCAAAGGAAGAGTAATTGGAAATAGTTAAACAAATCATGAGGTATATTCAAGATATCCTCAATTTTGGGTTATACTTTGTTTCAAGAAAAGATAATTAATTATCATCATTTTTTGATGATGAATAGGATGGAGATGTGTTTGATAAATAGTATACAAGTGGTGGAGTAATCTTTATAAGAAAAAATGTGTGGTATGGTTGAGAAAGAAACAAGATATCACTTCTCTTAGTGTGGTTGAAGCTGAGTATATCTTCACCACAAAGGCTTTCACTCATCTATTATGGATGAATAAATAATTATATGATATTGGTGATGAGGTGAAACAGCCAACAGTGATTCACTGTGACAATAAGAGTACGATTGATATTATGATTAATTCAGTTCATCACTTTTGTACAAAACATATTGAGATTAGAAATCATTTAATCAAGGAAGAATTTGAAAAAGGTGTATTTTAAATGGAGAATGTTGGAACTGATGACAAAGTGGATGACATTTTGATGAAGCCTTTGGCCACACATGTGTTTTTAAAACATTGGTTTAACCTCGGTGTTTAGCCAACTCCCAATGCTTGAGGAGGTTACAAATTATCCCCTCTTCCCATTTGTGTAAATTTTTTAATCTATTTATTAATGTGATGTTGGTTTATGGGGGACATAAAATCTAAGGGGAGTGTGTTTTTGAGCTCTTTATGTATTAATACAAGTTCCTTGTGTTTATTTACAAAAGGGGAGAATGAGAAATTTAAACATTACAAAGGGGGATAATGATAATTTCTTTATTTCACAGGGGGGATGTAAATTTCAATGTTTGTATAATTTTTTACTTTCAGGTTCTATAACATGATGTGAATTTAGTGTTATGAAGAACCAGAAAGAGCTTAGCTTGGACATCTTTAAGCATTAAAAATCATGAAACCGAATTCATGATAGGTGTAAGGAGGAAATAGTTAGAGCATAGCTTGGAAATCTTTAAGAATTCCAAAACATGAGAACCCAATTCATGCTTCCCCTCTTGTTTTCTACATCAAGATTTTCTCACATAGAATTAGATTGTAAGATGAATTGTCTCTCACATTTTAGTTTTTGATTGTGTCCAATGCTTTATTGGATTTATCTACATATTTCCAACCAACCCAATGGGGGAGTTTTTTGGAACCAAGGATTTTCTTTTTTGGTAACTGAGTCTCATTTGTGTTTTTTGATAATCCACACTGGGTTAATCAAGGAGTTTTAAATTAAAGTTTTTTATAGTGCAGATGACTTCAATGTTGAAGGTGGTGTTGTTTCTTAGTTATTACAAAATTTTTGGGTCCAAAATTTGGAGGATGGAGAAAGGTTTTCTTGGCATTGGAAATTATGTGCAAGTCTGAAGGTGAATCTGAAATTTTCACGAGAGTTATGTTCTGGGACAGACTCATCATAATACGAAAAAGGATAGAATCACGTGCAAGAGTTTTTTTTACAAAAGGATCTTATGCACCAAATTCAATGTCAAAAGTGACTTATGTGCAATTGTACTTTCAATTTCATCACTTAAAAATAAAAAAAGGCATGAGACACATGAAAAAGTTGATTTTGAGTGGAAGGATATTATGTGCTGATTGTGACATCAAGTTCAAGATTATGATCATGGGGAAGGCACACAAGAAACTTATGTGCATTTTCATCTATATATATATAAATTAGTATACCTCCATCCAAGAAATATAATTTTTTACAAAAATATTCAGTGTCTCTATCATGAAAAAGACTTGCACGTAGAATACTTAGACACAAAAAAAATCTTATACGTAGAATGTTCTTTGTCCTATATCGGCTGAGTGAAAATATTGGTGTTATTGTGTGAAAGAGGATGGTTGAATGAAATATATTTTTCTTAACAATACTAAAACTTGCACACAAAAATAGGCATATCATGTAAGAGTTGAGTTTCTTTCAATATTTGAATAATTAGTCTATTTGATCTGTGATTTCACGTGCATCAATTTAGGATTTCGATGCAAGTAGAGTCTCATGCTAGTCACAGAAAAATAATTAAATTAAAATCTACTAAAGATACCTTTCACTCTTTAAACTGAGTAAGAATTCATCCAAAGTAGGGATATAGGGGGATTTGATGAAAGTGGTTTGAGGGAGGCAGTGTGCTATCCCTAAAACCATTTAAAGAAAGTGTTCCTAGCACAAAGTGGATTTGTCTAATTTTTTTTATTCCACAAATAGATAAGATTAGTGGATTTAGGTATGACCGAAAATTTTTTAGAATATTCTTCTTCGACTATCCATTAATGGTGAACAAAGTAAAATTGTTGTGTTGTCTCTTTGCATGTCTTTTTTTAAATTACTACACACTACCATCATTAATTTTTAATAGGTTCCTTCCAACATGGGAATAAGATTCATAAATTTAGAAGAAAAAGTTGAAACCTTGATTCACCCCTCCCCTCTTAGGGTGTTCCAGGGTCCAATATAAGGAAAAATAGAAATGTCCATATATAGGAACATCTAATGAGTCATATAACATTTATAATTACTATTTGTTGATCTATACTCATGACCTCCACTCTTAGATATCTCCAAGTGGAAAACTTCATGAGCAGAATCCTCATTTTCTTATGAGAATATTTCACCACGTAGTCAAAAATCATCCATTCCCTATCAGATATACATCATCTAGACCATAAAACAAATTCTTAATACTATTTTTATGGAATTTATAGGTTTTTATTATATTGATGGATTAATATAATATTTTTATGTAATAAATAATCTAATGAAATAATAACATTATTATTATATAGAAGAACACTAATCATGTGATAAGTTATTGATTAAGATTTATTTCATTGAATATTTTTGTAATAAATAATGTAAATTTAGTTGGTTCTAGAGACAAAACTCTAATTGACTCCCATTTTCACTAGTATTAACTTCTAACTAACTTTTTAGCTATCACATGAATTTTTTTTACAAGGCATGAAAATTACTACTAGGACTGCCCCATTCTACTAGGGATAGTTTTCTTAATACTACTTCACTCCTTTGAGAAAATACCTCAAGAGATGATATCATCGAGTATTTTTCCATTTATACTATATAAAAAAATTGACATATTATTTAAAATCATATCCTATAAAAAATGTTTCTATACAAATTATTAAGCTACATTAGAATCCAAAATATACTCAGTCTACATAATTATAGAAAAAACTAGCTGTAATATTTTTTTCCTACTTATTACCTTAGCCTTATTGTAATTTTTGATCAAACTGATCTAAAATAAAAATAGTTTTGTATCCCCTTGATAACTGACATTCCCATCCCTCAAATAACTAGGTACTCATTCATTATACTTTCTCAAGTAGTATTGGACATTTTTAACTACAAGTCTATGTAGTTCTCTTTAATTAGTTGGAAATTTTACCTCTCTAATTTATAAATAAAAAATATTGAATCTAGTTTCATATGATGGAATATGAGATATATTCCAAAGTAATCTTAAGAATATGTAATTATATTTATAATTAGAATCTATTTCCATGATTTTTCACATAAACATAGATAGATTTCATACCATGTGACAAAGGTCACAATTCAGTCTTGAACTAATCTATCTTTTATTTTTTAATACCTTGTCAATATATATACATTTAATATATCTAAGTATCCCCATAGATATATGCATATTGTTCTTGTTCCCTAGAACTTGTGTTGCTACATTCAATCATACTTGGTGAAAAATTTCATTAATATTAATTATCTTAAAGGCTAAACAAATATTTTCCTTTTATTATTAACATATAACACTTAAAAAACTTTAATTCTCTCACTAACCTATTTTACACACATGAAACACTATCATTATTACTAATACCAAACTCTTATGGATTCATCAAACAAACATTCTATGATTATAATGCTTACTTCAATACATAATTTAATTTTTGTAAATCACATAATTTATTGGAATTAGTTTTTGTAACCAACCTTTTTTGATGTGTCATATATTTATATTCCATAGGGGTTCCTTCAAGGAAGCTTATATTGACATCCAAATTCCCTATATAATGGTCATATAATGTTTCTATGAAAAATTTAATTATATAATGGATTTATCATGATTATTGGTAAAAGGTTTCTATCATAGGCTATGTCTAGACATATCTTGAATCCTTAAATAAAAAATCAAGAATTATTGGTACTATAATGTACCATCCATGTCATGTTTTTTCTTGAATATCAACAAAAAATTTACATAAACTAAAGAAACAACCAAAATACTAAACTAGATTTTGGTACATGGAATATTTTTATGAATTCATATGAGATTTATAATCTCAACATGATTAAATTTACGATTTCCTTGTAGGATTCAATATTATTTTACAAAAATATATCACATGTCTTGGTGAATATAAAACCACCACTATGGTTTTAGCATTCTTATCTTGCATGCATCTATGGAATAATTCCTCACACTAAATCTAGTAGAGTTTTGTGTTCCAATGAAAAATCATGTAAAACTATATCCCTGACTTCATTAAAATTTAGTACAATCCCAATATATAAAAATATAAGTTACTTACACTTATCAAAATATAGTATCTCTTGACTAATACATTTATATCTTAAAAATTATAATATCCAAAGTAGCTTTAGAATAATTACCAAAGATGCACTATGTATTTTCCTTGATGATAGTATGTAGTTAAAACATTATTTTAACAAATTATTCTCATAAAACACATGAATTCATGAAATAATGGTTTACCATCATATTTTAACTTATATGAAATCCATTAGTCAATACAGTTACTATATACTTATTATTTACACTGGTATTTGAAAACCATGAATTAAAAGGAATAATAAAAGAATTTCAAAACATATATGACTCCTCCTCAATCCTTTAAGTACTACCACCACATCTCTGATGTTTATAAGGTAATGTGAGTTTAGGAACAAATCAAATATATATTTAATTTATTAATGAATACATGATTAATATATCATCCAATAAGAATACTTAAAGGGACTTATATCCTTTTCCAAGTTCATTCATTACATCCACTTTACATTCCTAAAATCTCCTAAATGAATCTCATGAAGTATAGTAATTTACCTCTAGATTCACATTAGAATAGTTAATGTGTATCTTGTTGAAATAACACTATAATATTTGTGGATATAACTTTATCAATAAAGGTTACTTTTTCTAAATATTAAAAATTAAGTATGTCGAATACCTAAGAGTTATATCTACAAAGAATCTAAACAACCTTTCTGGTTATATCATTGATGATTAATTTTCTTACCAGATACTGAATTATCTTGAAAAGATTAGAAATGATTGTAATATTTTATATTTATTATTAACTTCCCTTATCAGAAATCTATGATTTAATTATTATCAAACTATATTAGTTAAGTATGAAAAACCATAACAATAGTCATTTTGATCCTGAAATAATTTCTTATTTTGTTTATAACTAGACATTGAGATAAATTATCTGGTAATACTCAATATAGGAAAATATTTTTACTAGGATTAATCCACATAGAAATATAAAGTTGTATTCTTCTCATTACGGACTTAAAAATCATAATTTATCAGATACTTAGAGAATCAATCTTAATTTTTATAATGTCTCTGAACATCCTTGGTTCCTGTATTTGAATACAAATATGTGTGTTTAATGTTGTATTTAATACGCAAAAATTAAAACAAAAATACTAATAAAATGATGAATATACTCGAAGTATAATATTATACTTGTTTATTCTTCAATTCATTGATGTTCCTCTTCTAATAACCTTTCCTTCCACATGAGAAGTATATGGCCTTCTATTCACCACTCTCCCTCAAATTCCATTATTCTTTAAAGTTTTTTTTTGTAAAATATACATAAAATTTGAGATATTAATGGGATTTTAAACATATTATTGAAATTTATTCACCATAATGTGTGAGGAACTATGTTTCCACTAATCCTTAGTTTCAGATAAAAACATAGTTAAATGTATTTTGAGTGGATTCTCCAAAATATTCATCCTATAATTCTTGATGAATATGAAAAAACATGATGATAAGAATGATAATATTA
This sequence comes from Viscum album, assembly GCA_963277665.1. Lineage (NCBI taxonomy): Eukaryota > Viridiplantae > Streptophyta > Magnoliopsida > Santalales > Viscaceae > Viscum > Viscum album. The sequence continues at coordinate 285,135,628 of OY728165.1, forward strand.
TATTAATGGATAATTTATTATACATATTGAAACAAAAAATTTATAACTAATCAATATACTTCAATATATTTAATGTAAGATCACTAGCTAGTTACCTGTCTTCTAGTTTACACTTGTACAATCTAATTAAAATATCATGTATCTTTATCCTCTATTTATCTTTTTAAAGTTATAGGGGATGAGATATCATGATGTATGAATTCTTGTCATTATATTTCATATTCATCCCTCCATACATAACTGATATTATAACTCAATGAACATTAGATGCATCCTCCATGCAACTCATTTAAGATGCCTTTTCACATTCAGTCACTCATTGAGGTGGATGATCGAGAATATGGGATTATGGAAAATAATAAATATTTTACTATATTAGTATAGTGTATAAAATATTGTAATAATCATGGAAAGTTCCAATAAAAATACATTTTCTCTATCTAACAAAGATCACATTTTTTCTATTGTTTCTCTTGACAATTTTACAATATTAAAGCATATTTTAGTACGTTATATTAATTACCAAGTGAGATTTGATAAATTAATTTTATTAGTACTCCACTATTTTATCATATCCCAATAGCAATCACATTTTGATTCAAAATATCATGTCGCATGGATATTCTAGTAACAAGGATCCATATTCAATTTCTTAAAACCCAGACTTTGGAAAATTAAATTACTTAAAGGTATTTTTTAGGTAGTATTTCAAACTATATTGAATCATATTCCCTTGATCAATTGAATTAAATCCACAATCCTAAAATCCTAAACTCATTTTTCCTCAACACTTTACTCCAAAATGCAGTAAGTAGACTATAGAACATTGCCCATAATACTGATTTGGTTAAGACAAACCATTATCTTTATTATGACTCCCTAATAATTGAAAAGTTTCATAAACTATGGCTTGACCAGAACATTAATTATGATTTCATTATAACACAAAAGAGGAAAGGTGTTATATGACTTAATATTTTCATAGGAGATTTTTTTTATCTTTATTAATAAATATTCAACATTTTATCATTTACATGCTTGTTAATATAATATGTATTTTCTAAAATTATTTAACTTTGTAAAATAACATAATTTAAACATAATAAATAAATTTTATTTCAATTTTCATGCTTGTTAATTCATTTAATTTATGTTATCACATTTAACCAATCAAATAAATAAGTATATCACAAATAAATAAATATCTATTCATTTTGAAAAATAAAACAAACATGTAATATGATTAGTTGGTTTTAACTATTAGTTGGTTTATTGAGGGGAAGATAAAACAACCCACTAAATTAGAAGAATAAATCCTTGAGTTGATAACTGGATCTAGTTACAATATTCCACTTTTAACCTATGTATCTCCTTTACTGGTTTCACTTTTTCGTACTCTTGAACTATGTCCTCAATCCTACAAGATCCTTTTTTACATATTCTTAGTCACTCATAGGTGATGTGTACTAAGGGTTTAGGTTTATATAAAATAAACCATGGACACATAGGCACATACATAATATGGAGGAATTATTGATACACAAATTATGATATTTAATTTAATAATTAATTTATCACAAAAACCCATGAAATAAATAAGAAAATTAAATATAAATCAAAAAAATACATAGGTTGGTCATGATTATTATCATCTAAAACATGTAACCACTATAATTTTTTTCCATTTTTAAATTCAATTCTTTCTTTATTAATATATATTTTTTGAATTAATAAATTAACCATCTTATTTATTTTGATTATTTTATTTTAATTATTTGCCGAAATATTCCCTAAGATTCCCATAATATTTAATTTAAAATAAATTATTATTTTTAATATAATATTATTCTATACATGACATTAAACTGACTGGGAACATGTCATGCACCCTGTTTTCTAGATTTAAATTCAGTTTAGAATTTAATATACATCGTATGTACTAGAGGTAACATGATGTGCCTTCTGCATTACATGGTGTGTGACTTTAACTATGTATGGTAATTCTTGTTTACAATGTACTTAAATAATATGTATGAATTCAAAAAATTTCATGATATACATGATATGTTGTTCCATGGGTATGGTCATGTAGTCTGAATGATGTTTTTGACCACATAACATACTTTGAGTAAATGAATTTTGTATCGCTAATGATTATCATTAAGTAAAATATGTGTATGAAAATCATACAAGTCATGTATTTTGAATGATCACATATAAAATAATAAATAAATAATTTAATTACATACAACCCATGGAAATTAGTTAGTGTGTACTTTGTATGAAAAACCTTGTCATATGGAGTGCACAGGCAGCTAAACTCCATGTAATTTGTTTTTTTACTTTAATTAATTTTCCTTTTGGGTGTTTTAATCAAAAACATATTCATTTCTTAGTGCGTACCTTTAATTTTTAGGTATTATTTACCCATTGTGTACAGTCAACTCCATGCCATGCAGTCCCATTCAGGCCACAACACAACATTCGAAAAGACTCAACTTATATTCTACATGGTAAATTATATGTTACATAGTGTTCACACAAGATGCACACCATGTAATCACTCAGGGACCTTGTAAATTAGATAAAAGTCAATAAAAATGTTTGTTTTAATTATATTTCATGTATTCTGACCACACAACTTCAAAATCATGTAGGTTTACATGGCGTGTACACTAGCTACATTCCATGTTCTCGCTATATAGACAAGTTTCAACTAGTGGTCAACAAATTATATTTAACTAATATGTATACCAATCCTAAATTAAGTTCTATGATTATAAAAACCCATATTTATGGGGTTGACTAAGGGTACACAACATGGAATTGTTTTGTTATGCACTGTGTATCCGTGTCCTGAAGCCAGAATCCTTGACACCTTTAAATGGGATCTTTGAGCATTTTTCATCAATTATTAGCCTCAACTTGGTCAAATGAAACTAAATGATCATGAAATATAGAATTTTAGATTACATAATAAAAATTAATAATGAATGTTAGCAAAAAATGTGGAAATAGATCAAAAAAAATAAATTATTATAAATTAATATGTGACTGCTCTCACACCACTTAGAGGTTTTTGGGTGTAGTGGAAGTGGTTGGGCCTATTATAAAAACTGTTTTTCATTATTTTATTTGGATAAAATTCTCCAAACCTTAAAAAAAACTCCATATTATTCATAGATAATATATTTTCATACTTAATTAATAATTTATTTAAAATAACAAATACCTTGATTTTGATAATTATTTCCTTGATGTTGGTCAATTTTTGTTTCCACTCTCATAATTAAATTTTAATTATGGTGGAAGAATCTGAATTGTAATTACTCTAGAAAAATCTACACATGCCCCATGAATCATGGAATGCCATTTTTGGTATATTGGGTTCTATCACAGAGGATTAAAACATGTTGTGTTATTCATCATTGATGACAATAAGAATTCTCTATGAATTGAAAGAATTCTTTCTCTTATTCTTCTAGTATTAAGAGGGAGGAGGGGGATTGTATCTCATTTTTGAGATAATTGTTGAGAGGTTTTTTTCAATATTGATAGAATTATATTGAGAAGAAATATTGTGCACAATAATTCACATAACCCTAGAAAATTATATATGATGAAATATATAGCTAGGGTTAAATATTTGATAATTGAGGTGAGGCCATTAGTAAAATATTCACTCTAATATATTATCCATATAAAATAATAATAATAATAACAACAACAACATTATATTTCATGACATGAACTATATAGTAAATATTTAAATACCATTTCTTAAATAAAAAAAATAAAAAAAATATATTCAAAAGATATTAAATAATCTTTATTATTTCCATAAATCCTTTAACTCGATCAATCAATCTTCCTAAACATTTATCAAACCCTGAATAATAAATATTTATTTAAGTAAGTAAATATCACTATATAATATATTTAATAAATAAATAATTATAATATTCTGTAAAATTTAAAATAAATATATTTTTTATAATATTATAACTAAATAAATATTTTTATTAAATATTTATCTATTACCTTAAAAATAATAAACAACAGATAAATAATTATTATATTCAATGAATGAAAATAATATATTTATTTAATATTCAACTCACACATATTTATTCAAAATATTAAATTCAAATCGAATTTAACTGGGATTCTGGATATACTTATTTTGTGACCCACTAATCCGCTTCCATAGCGGCATTGGGAGGAATTTCCTAAAGTGCAATATTGTTATCTAGAAATATAATAAGGAACCCATATAGAAATTAATTGACGTCTCAATGAATACTACCTCATATGAATGGTTTCTGTGTACTATAATACCTTTGTCTTAATATTTCGTCAAGATGATTACATAATTTTTTCACCAACCGATATACTTGATTTATCTTTGTTTGAATACCTAAAATGCACTCATAGATGAACTAACATGTCTATGGATTTAATTAGACAGTTCAATTTTAATTAAATGGTTAGAGATATTTTCTTCTATTAATTTAGCAGGGAAAATACTTTCTTGATTTATTCAACTAATTTAATTTCACATATGACGCACCCAATGTATATTACATCGCTGTGAGGATACACCATCATAGTTTTTGTCATTACATCAAATAAAATGATTCATGATATACATTAATAATAATCTCTAGCCTAAGGATAGACACATTTGAAGATAGAAAAATTTAGTAACACATATAACTTGTGAAATTACTTTTGGGGGGTTTTCCTTCATAAGATCATCTCTCAAATATTACTAAGTGAAAAAACTCATGAGTGGAAGCCTCACTTTATTATAATAATACATCATATGATATTTAAAAAAATACCTATTTCATGTCACATATATTTCATCTAGACTATAGGAAATTTATTTAAGAATACTTTTATAGAATTTATATGTTCTCATTATAGTAGGGAACTACTATAACCTTTTTATGTGACAAAAACTCTTAGGAAATTATCAAATTAATGTTATATATAAGAACATTCATAATGTGATAAGATATTTATTAATATTCATATCATTGAATATTTTGTTAATTGAAATTATAAAGTCCATTGGTTATATGGGTCAAATTCCAAAATGGTTACCCTGTAATAGTTCTTTAGGGGTAATAAGTGACATTGAATCTTGGTTTAGAGTTTTTAAGGAAAGATCAAATTATTAATTATTGTGAATGTTAATTACCTTTCCATTAATGGAGCCGGTTATCTATAGACACTCACTTTTTACTTTAGGTTACCAATATATTAATACATTTCTTATTACATGATGAGTGTTCTTATAAATAACATTAATGTGATAATTCTTTAGAGTATCTATCATATTAAAAGGTTATTGTTGTTCCCATATATAATAAAAACCTTTAAATTCTATGATAATATTCTTAAACAAATATCTCATGGTCTAGATAACATCTATATTATAGGAAACAAATGATGTTTGACTATAAGGTACTAGGGGTTCATAAGACATTAAAACTTATTATTCATAATTTTACACTTTTGAATCCCCAAGAATAAATGTTATGAGGACAGGCCAAGTAATAGTAATTCCACATGATATATTTTTCATTGGATATTCCAATTTTTGGATACATGTATTTTTACCTAGAATAGAGATCATTATTAATGTATATCATAGATCACATAATTTTATTTATTTATGAAAATATTTATGAAATATTATCACAATGAGGTTGGATATCTTGGGCTCATCAAAAGTGATATGAAATTAATTGAATAAGATAAGAAAGTATTTGTCCCTTCCGAGTCAATGGAAGAAGAAATAATTGATCCTTAAGATAAAATTGAATAATATGATTAAATATATGGTTATGGTGGTTCATTGATGAGTTTATTTTATTTTTTCAATGAATTATAAATCAATAATATAGGTTTATTATAGAAAATATTCAACCTTAATGTTGAGATATTAAGAAAAATATATTATATTGAATAGTAAGAATTCATATGAGCTTGTTTTCACATTTTAAAATTAACGTCATTATCTATGAGTTACTTGATTAGATTGAACTAAACTCTAGTAAATCAGAGTATATGTCTACTTTATTACATTGTAATAATATACAAGGAATCATATATTGAAAGACCGAATAGTTTGGTCATCTTAGTAAACTAGATACATACTTGAAATTCACATTACATTTTAGAACATAAAATACACCAAGAATTTTCTTTGATATATCCATGATTCCCCTTAGAATATTCCTATATATCAATCAAAAAACACTTTCGGGTATCTTTGGGGAAACAAATAAATGGTTGAGATCAGATGCTCAGTAAGGGTAAGTATACAATGGAAGCTGTGAAAAAATAAGGAATAATAAACATTGAAATTTTAAAAACTAAAACACATGCAATTAATTTATAACTTGAGCATAATATGGAAGGAATAAATGATGATCAACTAATTACATATAAATAATCACGTAATATTGAAACTTAAACATGGATATTCTAATTAATAAAATAATCACATGGAATATCAATAACTAAATTTGTAATGATGGAATTCATAATTCTGGAAATCACAAACATACTATAAAGGCCTCATTACAAGATTTATTTCCATCATTTCCTCATGCCAAGACACTTATTTAAATGGGTAAGTCCCCATTCAAATATGCATGTTTATTTTTCTCATGAGACCTATTGATACATCGAGGGGATTTGTAATTTGGGCCCCCACCTATAACTTAATAATTCCAATGCATTCCTTATATAAAAGAGGAAAAACATAATCAATATAGAAATTCATATTAAAAAAATAACCCATGAAATATAAATACTTACCAATATCAATAAACATAATCATTAACCATCTAGAGTAATATAGTGAATGGTAATAAAATTGCATGTCCTCAGTCAAATTGATCATAATCCATCTAGAGAAATAATAAGGATGGAATTAATAAAAAATATCCATATTGAATCATTATTAAAATAATGGGTTTATGTTGTTGATGAATATAAATACTATAAAAATTCCATTAAAATCGTTTTTTAATAAAATAACCTTCTCACTTTGAAAATCACCTTTAAAAAAAAGTTCACAAAAAAAATTGATTTTTTTTAAAATAAAATTTGAAAACATTTAAAATAAGGTTTAGAACATTGAGTGGTCATGATATAAGAATGTTCTGTTAACGTGTTATACATTAAAACAAATATTTCATTCATATTTTCAGTAAAAGCTAAATGAGACTTGTTTTGAAAACAAAATGATAATTTATTTCAATTTTTTTAAATAATAAAAATGGGTAAAAATATATTTAATAAATTATTTTTATTTTTTCAAAAAATTGAAAACATTTTTAGAAAACATTGATTTTGATGAAAAGTATTTTTGATCGAAGAGAGAAATAAAGTCATATTTTCTTAAAAATATTTCTCAATAATTTTAAGAAAAAAAAAGTATAAAATGTTAATATTACTTAAAAGTTTAATGAATGGAAATTTGAGAAGAAAATTGATTTATTTCATGATATAAATATCAATTAATTCCCCCAAGTTAAACTTAAATAAAATCAATCCTGAATAATGATGAGATTGTGAAATAAACCCTCACCACAATTTCAACTTCTGAATAAAAATACCCATGAAAGAAATAACCACAAATGAAACATTAAATAACATTAATATAAATAGATTCATGATATAATATATCAAAAGGGTAATTATATACACCAACTAAAGGAATAAATGGTGATTATGATGTATGTCTCATGGAAGTAAAAGTGAGACGAGAAGCCCTTACCCTTTGTTCAAATTCCATCATATGTCTAAAAAACTCAGGTATAAAAAATTTAGATTTATTAAACACCCATTAAATAAAAATAATCATACATATAATTCTATATATTGTTTACTTATTGTATTTTATCACTAGTTTATTATCAATTTTTTTGTTAAAATCACTATTTGTGGAGATAATTGCTTTGTTTTTCATGTATGTATTGGTTCGGTAATTTTGGTCCTTTTAATTTGATCATGGTGACATAATATACATAATTTTATCCATGATATAAATATAATATATATTTATTATATATTTATTTATAGTAATTTATAAAACTTATAGATTGAAAATGGATTAGATCGCTCATGGAGATGACATGCAATACGTACGCATGAACGCCGTTTCCATTTTTCTCGAAAGATGGAACAAAAGTAAAATAAATATAAACTAACTATTAAAGAATAATTATAATTATATATATAATTTATATTAATAAAATAAATCCTTAGTACTATACATGTACAAATAAAATTAAAAACATTTCACATCGTTGTTTGGAGGTACTAGGCCACACATACACACAAGACGTGTTATTGTATTCCAATCGATCAGAAATTAAGAGGTAATACGTGATATTATTTTAATATAAGTATATATATATCATAAATATCAAATATATTCATTAAATTTTATCCTCATTAACTTTTATTCAAAGAATTAGCAAAAAACAAATCACATCGCTTCCTGAGGCGCGAGTCCGCTGTACACACAAGCGACATTGTCACATCCCTCAAAAAATGTAAAGTAATATATTTTATTTATATAAGTATAATAAAATAATATATATAATATAAATATGTTAAATTCATCATTACATCCATCCTTTAAAGGTGGTTATGGAAAATTAATAACATTAGTTTGTGAGGCGGTAGTCCGCCATACACACAAATGATGATTTACTAACCCATTTTATAGAAAAGGAGATTGATATAGTTCATAATACTAACATAGTAAAATATAAGTATATATATGATTATATTGTTAATATATAATCACGTTTTAATAATAGTTTAAAGAGTCGGAGGAAGAAATAAAATGAAATGCCTGGTTAGGGATATTAACTCTTCTTGAGACAACTTCTTTTTGTTTGTATCAAAATCCTTACTAGGTTTGATTTATTACCAAATAAAGGATTCTAGGATGATTCGATAGAATTTAAAAAGTGATTTTTAAGGTTTTTTTCTGATACAAAACGGTTTTAAGGTGTGAAGGAGAGAGGCGTGTGTGTGACATTTTATAATTGAGGTGAGTGGGACACTAGTAATTTTTCAAAAGAAAATGTGATACTCACATTTTTAATGTTCCAAAATCATATAAAATGGATAATTATTGACCATTATACATTATAGGGTACAAATATGTCTATAAAATATATTTTATATGTGTTTAGGCCATTTTAACCCACCATAAAATCTGTTTTTACCTTAACCCTGATAAATATTTTTTTTTCTATTTCTACTATTCATTAGTGAAAAAAATTAAGTTGAAATTATTAGATAAAAAAAATTATTATGATTCAAAATATGGAATAAATTTTTTTAAATTCCATTCATTTTAGTTTTAAATTTTAATTTAAAATTAATCCAACATACACGACTAGAAAGCGAGGTTTTAAAGAGAAAATATTTATACATTTACAATGTTTTTATATAAAAATTCAACATGAAATTAATTACAATGACATAAATTAGATTAATAGATATATAATATAATTTAATTTAGTTTTAGAACCATATTAAAACATATTGGTAGATTTTAAAAGCTTTAAAATCAATAAAAATTTTAAATAAAAACTAGTAATTTTGACTATTCACCGAAAAATTAATCTTTTTAGAAAATTATCAATAATTCACCCAAAGATTATTACGACATATAGTTTTCAAAAATAATTTTTTTTCAAAATTTTTTTTTTAAATTTGGTAGATATAAATTTTTAATTATGTGATAAAAGGGAGACTATACCACTTTTTAGAAAAATTAATTTTTTTTAGAAAAGAATTCTTTTTATTTCAAATGGTTCTTAGTTTATTTATAATAATTAGATAACCATTGAATATATTTCATATATTTTTAAACCATATAATTTTAATAATTTAGTTATTACTATTAATACCCACTAACTTAACAACTAGATTATATTGGTTATGTTTAAATAAAAATATTTTAATAGAGTATCATTTTTCATTCAAAAATGATGGTGCGTGCATTGCAAGATATCGAAGAGATTGAATTTATTTAAAAATAAATATATAATAAAGTCTATAGGTAATAAATGTTCTTCTAATATTGGTGTTGTATGTCATACATTCTATTGAATTTGATGTTCCTATTTTAAAATCTTAGGGTGGTACATTCTACCCCCTTAAATAAATTGTATCCTCATAATTTAATATTGACCTCATTAATCAAGGGTTTGAAATTTGAAAATTCCCATCTTAAAATACCACATTGTGAGAAAAGTTAATAAATAAACCTCTTGATAAGAGATAATAGGATGCACCTAGTCATCTGGAATAATCACATAACTAGATTTCTAAGTAGGAGGACACATGTTAGAAGTGAAAATTTGGACATGGAAGAAAACCATAAATAATTGTAAAGATTGTTTGAGATCACTGATCAAAAGAAAGAGTTTGATCTAGTAAAGGTTAAGGGAAAAAATCCATAAATCTATAAAGGGTTAAAAGGCTTTCAGTTCATCATAAATGAGGGTATTAGGATAACATTTTTATTTCAGGATAATTTTTCGGGACTAGAGGAATTATTTTACTCTTTAAGAATATAAGAAAATATACTTACTTGATATATTTCTATTTCATAAGAACAATTTCATCCTTTGGATGTGCTTTTATTAATTTCTACTTCATATCTTACTCTAAGAAATTAATATCAAAGATGAATGTTTTATGCATGAACCACTAAAATTAATTTTTAAAAGATCCTACGATCTATAAAAGTGTGAAAAGTCTTTCATTTTGTTTATAAATATTTTCCAAACCCAATATGATTATCACAAGTTGTCAAATATAATACATTAATCTCTAAACCTCAATAGTAACAACACTTGTTCAACAATAATATTTAACTATAAAATCATTTAACTAAAAATAACGACATATTAACTAGGAAATCACAAAGGATAGTGGTTGGTGTTAAGCCCTTATCATCCATAAATTGTGGGTTCAAGCCCCGCGACCTTACCAGATGTGATGGGTTTTTACCTAGCATGTGTTGGAGTTGGTGTCCTAGAACAAACAACTTTGTACTTTATTCATTAATAAAATCCTTATCACATCATTATTATTCTTCTGTGTGACAATGAATGTGATAGTGTCCTAAGGACAGTTGTTGCATTAAAGGGTCATAGCGGATCACTACTATGATGAGAACCCGGAAGTTCCATAACACTATTATTGAATATATGTTCTATGGACGGATGATTTTATTTGAGGGACAAAAATAATACAGGCCATTAGGGGTGAGGACTCATTAAACTTTGAGGCACCTTCTCATGGTGTGTGCCCTTAGTAATATCCAGCAGGATATTATGAGAAGGAGACCCGCCGGTAGGAAATCCACATTTCATAGTGTCATTGGATGTTCCTATCTGAGGACGTGTGTATTGGTCCTTAGACTTTAAGATTATTATTAATGGGTATTACAACTTGCTCACTTAGATGTATTGAAGAAAACTGTGATGACACACTGTTCCCAGCAAGGTAGGATACGTTGGGTGCGTTACGAGTAATACTGTATTAATAGAAAATTCCAGAAAGGATTTGTCCCTTCAGTTCCATAATGGAAGTAGATATCTCAGGCCCTTTGATGGAATTGATATAACCTAAATAAATCCATGGCCATGGTAAGGTATGGGCGAGTTCGATTTCAAAAATTCAAAGAAAGAATAATTGAGCACGTGGGTTGATGACACTAGGATGAAATCCGCTTGATTAGAGATATCGTGACAAAGGGATTATATTACACGGTAAGCATTCATATGAGGTGACACGTCATTGAAGCATTAACTTCTTTCTCTATGGGTGTTTTGGAGTGTTTCTAGATGCTAACCTTGGACTTTATGCAGGCTCCGCCTAATTCCACTGAGAAATAGGCCTAGAGGGTCCCACACTAAGCGTGTCCATGTATCTCAGTTAAATATTAATTTAACAAGTTAAATAAAGAATATTCCCGACTGTTGATTAATAATTATTTAAGGATGCCTGATCACATTTATTTCAACACTAGTTATTTGAGAGAATATATTGTGGATGAAATAATATTTATTAGCGAGTGATGCAGTTATATTTATTCAAGAAATAAATAGCCATTACTCAAGGTCTAATAAATGTGGTGGAGAAAATAAAGAAAAGTGAAAAATAAAAGTACACACCCTGTATATTTAATATACATGCCGTGTAGTTTTATGGAAAAAATTACACGCCATGTATTAATGATTACCCGGAGTGTAGTTTTCCAGTTAGGATTTTGAGGATATAATATTGTTTTATTAAATGATATTAATTATAATCAGCATGGGCGCATGTCAAGGAATTAATAATTCGACATGGGGGTTTCAATAAGAGATAATGAAATAAATAAAATGCATAACACATTTATTTATTTTCATAACTCTGTAAACCTCAAACCTGATTATAAATATCCTCACAATCCCAACACTTTTCACTAATCCTTGTGCACAACAATTCGGGTTAATTCTTTCAGGGCCGAAAGAACTACTTCCTCTAAGAACGGTCTTAAGACCGAGAGGGATCCTCCTCCATCAGATCAAGGCAATCGAAGGCAGACATCACAAGTGAAGGTTCTTCCACGCTAGCTCCCGGAGATCCCTTCGGCGACGTCCAGAGATACGTGGCACAAGTGTGGATCACCGCTAGAGGAATCATACACTTGGATTCTACGATGCAATGACGGATCATAGGATCATGACTGGAGACATATACGAAGGAACAATTCCACCAAGGTAATTCTTGTTAATTAATTAAATTAATTATAACCAAAATATTATGATCCCATCTCTATGGTTCTAGGATTCCCTCTTTTTTTTCGTTCATCGTTCTATTCCGAAGATCTGGCGTTTTATATCGTGACCGATCTCGGTTTGAACGTTGTTTAATGCTAAAATTAATGTTGGGAAAACCCACCAACATGCTTCCGCTGTGCCCAAAACCTACAAGTGGTATCAGAGGGGTCATATCATTGATTATAATTATTTAGTTTTTCGTTGATGTTTTACACATTTAATAATTTAGTTTTTTCAATTCAAGTTTAATCGTCCTGGAAATATGAATCTCGAGATCTGTTCCTCCTCCCTCATTTTTCATTCACCTCAAAGAAATGAATTTTTTCTATTAATTTTGATTAAAATAAAATAGAAGAACTTATTCAGAGGAGGCAAACGTTTCTGGCCATACAACACCAGAATACATGACGTGTATTCGGAAGTACACGCCGTGTAGTCTAGGTTCAATGCATTGACTGATCCGCCAAATCAGGCCGTGTATTAGAGTATACCTATGTCATTTATGACACCGTGTGTTGACCAGGAACAAGTGGAACATGGTTTCCAGATTACACATTGTGTGGTCCAACTGAACACGGTTTGTAGTCCCTTCAGGTTAGGGTTGGACCATCTACCCCGTACATGGCTTGCCCGGCTGGAAACTGTGTAACGTGGAAACTACACGGTGTGTGTCCCACTGTACAAGCTGTGTACTCCGAAAATTTCTGAAGTAAATTAATACGCCATGTCCCCGGGAGTGTACTTGAGATGGACGGTGAAGAAAAGTACACGCCGTGTAGTCGGAACTACACTCCGTGTACTCACCCAAATTATGCAGATTTATTATAATTTATTATCATATTATACGAACCCTTGATACATGTACCATAGTGCAGGAATAAAGCTGAGGCACAACATGTGATAGGTGTTTTATATATATGTGTTTAATTTAACATCTGCGTAATAAATGGGAATTCACCGGGTTGCCTCCAAGGTACAAGTTACGTATAAGGATAATTTTAAATAAATTTATTTGTTTAAAATTATGATGTATGAGAATCTCAAGGAAGTTCAGAAAAGGGTTTAAGATAAAAGGATTGATTAATAAAAGATAATTAATTGATTCGAGCGTGATTTATCTTAAACAAGAATGATTAAAGAACTGAATGCTAGTTTTATTTATGCGTAAATATCGTTGCATGTATGGATGATCATGAGATAGACCGAAACCTTTTTATGTGAATTGTTTCTTTTAATTTATTTACTTAAATTAAATTTGTTGTCCTGCGAGCCATCTCCTCATTAATATGTAGGGCCTGCGCGCCCAAGGATTCTTTTATGTAAAAACCCCTTTTTACCCCTCACCTGCATGTGAGATAAATTCATATGTAATGGATACAGCTCCCAAGATAGTGGAGGCGGATCAAGTCAAGAGCCAAGGTGAAACCAATCCAAGGAGATACAAAGGTGGACAGGTGGAAAGCTGTAAACACTAACCCACAAGGTTCAAGGTGTTTCTCCCCTAGGTCTTGGGTTAGTTTATCAACCGCTAGATAAACTAACCAATAGAACAAGCTCATGATCATACCATTTAATTTATTTCTATCAGTTGCATTGTTTATTTATTGTGGGTGTGTTGTCACGATCACACAATAAATGAATTAAACAAGCATGTAAGATGAAACAAAAATAAAACTGGATTATGCATATATATTATCTTAGACATGGTTAATCACTTAAGTATATCCCACTTAATATTAATAAGAATTTAATCAAAGATAAGAAATTGGAAATTTACGTATAAGGATAAAATCCCTTAAAGAAATATTAAGTCGGTATAGCCTTCCATAATCTTGGTTATAATCGAACCATAGTTCAAAGTGCTTGACCAACCCTAGTTGGGGTGATTTCAATTATCAGGGAATTCTAATTCAAGGGTTTGGGTTGACTTAACTTGGTTCACATAAAGGGTTGACTTCCATAGTAGGACTTGGTGTGGCTAAGAGGACAAGGTTGAGGAAATCAAAAATAAAAGGATTTCAGGATTGGGGAGTTCACTCAACAGATCAAGGAGCTGCGAGTTAATGCAGTTGGAATTTGGAATGCCTACCTAAAACCCTTTAAGTTTCTTGATCAACCCTAGTTGGGGTAATGCGAAGGGAAATATGGATCCTTGCCACTAGAATATTCAGGAAATAGAATATTTCGAAGTCAATGGTGAGGGCTATTGGATTTCGATAAAATAGTGGGAGACTAATAAGTATTAATTTATTTATTTGTCTCAGTTTTGTAATAAAGTACTAAGCCTTTTATCATCTTAATTTGTAGAAACGATAAGAAAATTACTTCAAACATATCATTGAGAACCATACTCAAGAAGGAAAACCTTCTCACCAGCACCAATTTCCAAGAGTGGCAGAGGCGTTTATGCGTCATCCTTCTCCACGAAAGAAAATTGTATGTGCTGGAAGAGCCTATTCCAGTTGCGCCTGGGAAAGAGACTAGTGATGAAGAATTATCTCTCTATATAAAAAACATGGATGATGCCACAAATGTCCAATGTTTCATGCTATCGGCCATATCCAATGATCTCTTGAAGAAACATGAAAACATGGACGCGTATAGCATGATGCGTCACCTTAAAGATCTCTACTAAGAGAAGGCAAGACAGAAGAGGTATGGGATCCCCAATTCTTTATTTAAAACTAAGATTAGAGAGTCTGTGCCAGCTGGGCCTCATGTAGTCAAGATTATTGGATACATTGAATGCCTGGACATCTTAGGGATTAAATTCCTGGATGAGTTGCGTACAGATATCATCCTATCATCACTGCCCAAGACTTTCTCTAGCTTTATTATCAACTACAACATGAGAAACAATGAGAAGAGTCTATCGGAAATTCTGGCCTTGATTCTCCAGGTAGATAAGGACATGGGGTGTGACAAACCCACAATCCTTATGGTGAATAGAAAAAGGAAGGACAAGAAAAAGGGACCAAAGACTTATAAACGGTCTGAAGCCCCTGAGCACCATCCCTCCAAGAAGGGGAAGATCCAGAGGCATGGCAAGGAATGGGAGGCGGTGTGTTTTGCATGTGGCAAGCAAGGCCACTGGAAGAGAAACTGAACTCAGAAGCATGGGTATGCTAAAGGTGAGTTCGTTATCGAGTGTAATCTTTCTATTTATACACACTGGGTATTAGATACAACTTGTGGGGCTCACATATGTATTCAAATGCAGGAACCACGTAGATTTATAAAGATTTCTAGATGAGAGGTGGATCTTTGAGCTGCCAATCGCGCAAGCCTGGCTGCGTTGTCTATTGGCGATTACCACCTCTCACTGCCAACTGGGATGATTCTGGTTTTACATAACTATTATTATGTGCCTAGTGTTACCAAGAACATAATTTTTGTATCTTGTTTGTATATGGATGGATTTTCTTTTCAAATTTGGAAATAAGGGTTTTCTCTTTTATAAGAACAAAGTATGTTATGGTATGGAACATTTAAATAATGGTTTGTATGTATTAAATTATGAAACCCAAGTGTTTGAAATCGCTAACGAAACAAACTCACATGACTTATACATCACCCAGTTGTGGCATCACTGTCTCGGTTATGTAAATGAGAAGCGCTTGAAAAAGCTTTGCCAAGATGGCTATTTAGACTCTACTGAGCTAAAACTACTTGATAGATGTAACACTTGTTTACAAGGAAAAATGACCAATCCACCTTTTGGGGGATAGGGTGAAAGGGCCACATAGCTTCTAGGAATGGTACACACGGATGTGTGTGGACCATTTCCAGTAGAAGCTAGGGGTGGATATTCAGACTTCATTACTTTTACTGATGATTTGAGTAGATATGGCTATGTCTACTTAATGAGGTATAAGTTAGAGTCCTTATAGAAATTTAAGGAATTCAAGAATTAAGTAGAGAATCATCTTGGAAAAAAGATAAAGAAACTTTGATCGGATTGAGGTAGAGAATATTTGAACCAAGAGTTTATCGATCTTCTACGGGAGTCTGGGATTCTATCTCAGCTCACTCCTCCTTATACACCACAGTCGAATGGTGTTAGTGAAAGGAGGAACTGCACCTTGTTAGTCATGGTGAGGTCGATGATGATTCATGCGGATCTTCCATTATCCTTTTGGGGATATGAATTACCAACTAAGACAAACACATGAAACCGAGTACCAACTAAGGCGGAAAATTGAATTCCCTTCGAGTTATGGAATGGAAAGAAACCCATTTTGTCACACACACATGTACGGGGATGCGAGGAATTTGTTAAGGTCTTCTCGGGAAACAAACTAGCACCTCGGGGCACAAAGTGTATCTTTATAGGATATCCCAAGGAAACTAAAAGATATTACCTATATAAACCTCAAGACAAGAAAGTTACTGTCACCATACAAGCCATATTTCTTGAGAGGGAGCACATACTCAAAAAGGATAGTGGGAGCAAGATTGACTTCGACGAAGTTGATGCTCTAGATACACATGAGTTGGTACAGGAACAAGTTCCACATGTCCTAGTTGAAGAGGTTCTAGACACACATGTACTGCGTAGGATCTCAAGAGAGGTAAGGGAACTAGAGAGATTTGGATTCCTAGTCACTGAGGATGGTGAATAATTATTGTTGGACAATGATGAACCTCTCTCCTACAAGGAAGCAGTAGAAAGCTCAGAAGCTGCAAGATGGCTAGAAGCTATGAATTCTGAGATGGATTCCATGTATGAGAACCAAGTTTGGGTTCTAGTCGATGAGCCAGTTGATGTAAAGCCTGTTGGATGAAAATGGGTATTCAAGAGAAAGCTGGAAATGGAAGGTCAAGTTAGAACCTATAAAAGAAGGCTAGTGGATAAAGGATTCAGACAACATCAAGGAATTGAATATGATGAAACCTTCTTTCTAGTTTCCATGTTTAAATCCATAAGAATCATACTTTCCATAAAATCTTACCATGACTACGAGATTTGGAAAATGGATGTCAAAACAGCATTCCTTAACGAGAAACTTTAAGAAGATGTCTATATGACACAACCAGAAGGGTTTGTGACACCAGGTGAAGCCAAATGGGTTTACAAGTTGTAGAAATCCATTTATGGATTAAAGAAAGCATCCAGGTCATGGAACATTCAATTTGATGAAGCCATAAAATAATTTTGGTTCATTAAAAACGAATGGGAGCCATGTGTTTTTAAGTGGTTTAATGGGAATGAGATCGTTATCCTAGTAGTATATGTTGATGACATATTTCTTATTAGAAACGATGTACCAGTCTTACAGTCAGTTAAGGACTGGTTGAAAAAGTGTTTGTCTATGAAGTACTTGGGTGAAGCAGCCTATATTCTAGGGATCAAGATAATTCATTATAGATCCAAGAGGCTTCTTGGACTAAGTCTGAGTACATACATTGACAAGATACTAAAGAGATTTAGTATGGAACAATCCAAGAGGGGATTGGTTCTAGTGTCACATGGCCTACATCTTTCTAAGAAAATGTGTCCTCAGACACAACAAGATAAAGATATAATGAGTAAGATCCCATACGCTTCAGCTATAGGATCCATCATGTATGCCATGTTATGTACCAGGCTTGATGTTGCCTTTGCACTGAGCATGGTAGGCAGATATCAAGAAGATTCAATAGAACAGCCTTGGACTGCTGTTAACACTATCCTTAAGTATTTGAGAAGAACTAAGGATATGTTCCTGGTGTATGGAGGAGACGAGGAGCTTGTCATCAGAGGGTATGCTAATGCTTGTTTTCAGAAAGATCAGAATGATCTGAAGTCTCAATATAGATATGTTTTCTGTCTCAATGGAGGAGCTGTGAGCTGGAAGAGTTCAAAGAAGCTAGTTGTCGTCGATTCTACAGTGGAGTATGAATATATAGCGGCTTCTGATGCAGCCAAAGAATCCTTTTGGATTCGTAACTTTGTCTAGGAGCTTGATGTTGTGCCTAGCGGTAAATATCTGATTACATTGTATTGTGATAATACTGCAGTGGTGGATCTTGCAAAAGAACCAAGGTCACATCAACAGAAAAATCACATACTTAGGAAGTATCACCTCTTGATGTATTTATACCAAAGGGGTGATGTTGCAGTGAGCAGAGTGTCCACGGAAGAGAACGTGGTGAATCACATGACTAAAGGCCTATTTCAGCAGAAGCATGAATATCATGTGAGAGCTAGCGGGTTAAATGTTGTTAGCAGTTGGCTCTAGTCCAAGTGGGAGTCTGTTGAAGTTGGTGGCCTAGAACCAACTACATTGTACTTTATTCATTAATAAAATCCTTATCACATCTTAATTGTTTTTCTACATGACAATACATGTGATAATGTCCAAAGGACAGTTGTTGCATTAAAGGGTCATAGAGGATCCCTGCTATGATGAGAACCCGGAAGTTCCATAACATTGATCTTGAATATATGTTCTATAGCCGGATGATGTTATTTTAGGGACACAAATAATACAGGCCATTAGGGGTGAAGACTCATAAAACTTTGAGGCACCTTCTCATGGTGTGCGCCCTTGGTAATATCTAGGAGGATATTATGAGAACGAGACCCGCCAGTAGGAAATCCACATTTCATAGTGTCATTGGATGTTTCTATCTACGGGTGTGTGTATTGGTCCTTATACTTTAATATTATTATTAATGTGTATAACAACTCGCGCACTTATATGTATTGATGAAAACTGTGATGACACACTGTTCGCAGTGAGGTAGGATACGTTGGGTGCCTCACGATTAATACTGCATTAATAGATAATGCGAGAAAGGATTTGTCCCTTTTGTTCCATTACATAAGTAGATATCTCAGGCCCTTTGATAGAATTGATATAGCCTAAAAAATCCATGGCCATGGTAAGGTATGGGCGATTTTGATTCCGGAAAGTCAAAGAAAGAATAATCAAGCACATGGGTTGATGACACTAGCATGAAACCCGCTTGATTCTAGATATCGTGACAAAGGGATTATATTACATGGTAAGAATTCATATGAGGTGATACGTTATTGCGACGTTAACTTCTTTCTCTATGGGTGCCTTGGAGTGTTTCTAGATGCTAACCTTGGACTTTAGGTAGGCTCCGCCTAATTCCACTGAGAAAGAGGCATAGAGGGCCACACACTAAGCGTGTCCATGTATCTCAGTTAAATATTAATTTAACAAGTTAAATAAAGATTATTCCCGACTGTGGTTTAATAATTATTTAAGGACGCCTGATCTCATTTATTTCGACACTAGTTATTCGAGAGAATATATTATGGAGGAAATAATATTTATTAGCGAGTTGTGGAGTTATATTTATTTAAGAAATAAATATCCATTACTCAAGGTCTAATAAATGTGGTGGAGGAAATAAAGAAAAATAAAAAATAAAAGTACACACCGTGTATATTTAATATACACGCCTATAGTTTTATGGAAAACAAGTACATGCAGTGTATTAATGATTACACATGGTGTAGTTTTCCAGTCAGGATTTTGAGGAAATAATATTGTTTAATTTAATGATATTAATTATAGTCAGCGTGGGCGCATGTCAAGGAATTAATAATTCAACATGGGGGTTTCAATAAGAGTTAATGAAATAAATAAAATGCGTAACGTGTTTATTTATTGTCATAACTCTGTAAACCTCAAACCTAATTGTAAATATCCTTACAACCCCAAACTTTTCACCAATCGTTGTGCACAACAATTATGGAGAATTATTTTAAGGCCGAAAGAACTACTTCCTCCAAGAACACTCTCAAGACCGAGAGAGATCCTTGTCCATCTGATCAAGGCGATCGAAGGTGGACATCGCAAGCGAAGGTTCATCCATGCTAGCACCCGGATATCCCTTCGACGACGTCCAGAGATACGTGGCACACGTTTGGATCACCACTAGAATAATCCTACACTTGGATTCTACGATGCAATGACAGATCACATGATCGTGACCAGAGACATCAACGAAGGAAGAATTCCACCAAGGTAATTCTTGTGAATTAATTAAATTAATTATAACCAACATATGATGATCCTATCTCTATGGTTCTGGGATTCCCTCTTATGTTTTTCGTTCTTCGTTCTATTCCAAATATTCAGTGTTTTATATCGCGACGGATCTTAGTTTTAACGTTGTTTAACGCTAAAATTAATGTTTGGTAAACCCACCAATGCGCTTCCGCTACGCCCGGAACCTACAGCATGTAGGCTGTCCTTTTTCAAAAACCCTATTAATATTATTTCTATAATGTAACCAAATTTTAATAGCCTATAATTACCTAAATATAAAATAATAGAAAAACCTTAAAGGTTATCCATACCTTCATAAAAACAACTTTTCCATTATTATCTCAAAATCAAGAACATATTAAGTGATATACTCCCTCAATCTTGTGTTTTCTAATAAGTTCAACCTACGATTGAATCCCTTTTATTCGAACCATTCAACACATGGTTTAAAATACTTAAATATATACTACTTCAGTACAATCCTTATATATTTGATAACTCTTATAACTAGAATATCATTGATTAAAATACTCCTATAACAAGATTATTGACTCCAAGCACATGAACATTAATCATTCCACTTCATCTATAGTAATAACATAAGATAGACCTTGATACTTTAGATTATTTTGAGGTATATTTCCTTAATTCTTAGGTAATTCATTTTCATAGTTCCACATAACCTCATTGTGGAAGAACTGCACATTAGAATATTATTTCTTTCCCATGAAATCATGAGGATGGTGGCCTTTTTCTCCACACATGAAGCAAACACATTTTCCAATTAAGCATGTTCTAATGTGTTTCTTTCCATAGGTGTCACACATTGAAAAATCCTTCTTTCCCGTCTTCCCTTTATCCATATTTTACTCCATAATCCTCTTCTTATCTTGCTTCATTTCAAATACATAACACTATTGACATCCACCAAATGAGAATAATAAAAACCAAAAATTAAAAAATACCTAAATATGGGTATTGTTTCCCACCCACAAAAGAAAAGGAAGAAGAAGAAAGTTGAAGATATGTGAATCTCACGAACTCCAAGAAAAATCATGAATGAATGACTAGTAGGAGGTCATGCGGATGGCCACATGTAGTGCATATTCTTTGGAAGGTCCCATAAAACCCCTTCGACAAGTACATTTTCTCTCGTATCCTGAATAATGAATGCCCATGCAATGATAGGCAGATAAGAAAATCTAGACCTTTGGCTTGACAACTAGAAGTCTCTTGGAAATCTATCCAAAAATACTTCAACAATAGGAGGAAAATGAAGAAAATAGGGGAGCCTCTCATGGTTATAAATGTTCATGTAACACATCACTGATGAGGATAATAGTTGTCCTCAATAACGTTCAACCTAAATCACAAACTGTTCAACATCTATAAAATAAATAAAGTAAATAAAAGGGGGAATAGAAAAAAGCCTCTTGCATTTGAAAAATACACCTAACACACCCAAGGTAGTCCACAAGACACCGCGAGATCCAAATGAAATTCCCACCTCATCTCATGAAATTACACTAGATTTTCCTCCTCATCACGTGAAGGACCTCAGGTATGTCCAAGAAATCTTGCACTCCCCTTTGGGTTCCTAAGGACAGATGAATGAAATTTTCCACGAAATGATCATGCATCTCCATAGGACCTTTATTGGTCATGGTACACATCAATGAGAGGTAGAGTAATTGTCTTCAATAATACTAATAAAACCTCACATAATCTTTAATCTTTGTAGAATAAGAAAAGGAAATAAAAAGGGGAAGAGGTAAGAGCCTCTCACGGTCATAACAATCTTGCGACGTGCTAAGGATTTCCATGGTACAATCTCAAAATACCCCTTGAAAAGATAGTTTGGGTTCACAAAGGAACTTCGACAATCCATCCATGCCTCATGAAATATTTTGTACAAGTCATTGAACATCATGAAAATGCCTCTCGATAAACACCCTAATCACGTAAAAGTACTTGGACATGTAAATATGAAAAATATGGAGGTTTTATAGCACGCCTACATGATTTCACAAACCCCAATAATTAGAAATAATCAAATAAAGGAGGTGATTATGGGATGGACTCATGGTATCTTAAAATCTGGTAGCATCCTCAGAATGATCCACTTCAACGACTCACAAAGGCACGTGACACCAAGGCCCTCTGCCAACTCTATCCTGGATTTGTGCGATACACATTGGGAAAACCATTCACTTACCGAGGTGATGAGGCCCATAAATCTCCCACCCTCACATAAATATTGTAGTACTACTCTATAGAAAATAAGTTATCCATTTTTCATCCAAGTTCCATATTAGATTTCTTGGAGTGGTGGATCTCGAGACCAGAAAGTTTTTCTCCCTGTAAGATACTAGGGAATGAAAAGAGTGATCACATTCCATTCATAAATAACTTCACATGATCACTTATAGATAATGTAAAGGAATTATGATCATACATGTGAAGAACATTCCACACATCCACTAGATCATGAAGGACCTAAAAAAGCTAACACTGAACAAATCTAAGGAATTCACAATATAAATACTGGAACTAAGACTAATAATTGGGAGACTAAATCAACTAAATTTACACTAACCCTCATTTTCTTCACGCAAACCACTCAAGACACGTGAAAACACCAGGGAATGTCACTCAGGTCTCATGATACTCCTTTGGAATACTATTTGGGTCATCCAAAGTCCTCTATATGTGTCAAATAGAGTCATATGGCTCCCGTGGGCATTCCATCAAAGTCCCATAAATCCCTTTGATATATCGATTAAATCCTTGCAATGTCCTTCAATATATGTTAACTGACTCATATAATGGAACTAGTTCATGTCAAATGAATCTCACAGCAGCACTCGAGCATGTCAACCAGCTCTTGTGATGCCCTCCAGGCACACCAGCTAGGTTTCATGATTCCCTCAAGACCAGTCATCCAAGATAAGGGATACCTTCTGAGACATGTCACAATGACTCTCAAAACACCCTCAATATATGTCATCTAGTTCTTACAATGACATCAGGGTAAGTTAGCTAGGTTATGCGACACCCTACAGACAAGTCATCTAGGTCATGTGATGTCTTCGAGGAAAAAACTTATGGGTCTTGTAATGTCATCCAGAAAAGTTAGAATTGATCATGACACAACTATAGAACATTCCATCCAAACCATGTGAAGTCCTCTAGACTCGTCAACTAGAACATATGATTTCCTTGAAGACATTTCAGGAGAAAAATCTCTGACATGTTGAGTAGGAAATCGAGGCATGCCGAGTGGACAATCAGCACATGTCATGTAGAAACGAAATCTAATTAAACCGGGAAAAAATTAGTGTGTTGGACTCAAATAGTGACATAATAAGATATGTCACAATTATAAGGGAAACATTAGTGTTTAATCCCTAATTAGTGAACTATGAGAAATATGATTCCTACAAGAACTAGGATATGTAGGATTCCTCTCTGAGGTCAAAGCTCCATACCTACTATCCCAAGGGCTATCCCAATATGTAAGTCCCATATCCATATGTAATGAGATTGATCATTTTATATCCCTTGTTTCTCCCACCAAGGTTAGATCATGTGGGATTAAGTAGATGTAATAATCATATCATTTACATCACAAGACTCTAGTAAATAAGGTAAACCTCATAGTGTAAGCATCAATCTAGTGAACTATGAGGAATCTGATTCCTTTCATAAATAGGATATGAAGGATGTCCTTCTAAGGATCCAATCCAAACTCAAATGGGAATCCACCTCAATTATACATCTTTATAGGTCTATGAAATTTCAACAACCAGGACCCAATCATTCCCATGGGATGATCACTCTACCTTATCCCTCAGTAGTCTGAGAAATCAACCAAACTATGATGAATCTAATTCCCTCCATAACCAAGATACATATGATGCCTCTCGGAATCCTGATATCTATATTAAATCTTCATGGGGGTATCCTAGTTAATAATTCCCACATCCATATGCATTGAGACTCATTATTTGTTATCTATTATTTTTCACACCAAGCATAGATCAAGTGGAATTATGGAGTTTTTGTAGTCATATCATTCAAATCATATATCTATACCATCTAGGGAAACCACAGTGTGTAATCCCCAATGAGAGGCATGCTATATTTTCCTCCAATAAAGGCATTTACCTTGGGGCCAGTCCAAAGGGCATGACTGAACTATGGATACTTTGATTCCTATAAAAACTCAGATATATACGACGCCATTCTAAGGCCTAATCTCAAATAGGAATCCCCCATAGTGTAATTCCTCCATGTCTCCAACATCTAAACCATTAGGACCCTATCATCCCTATGGGATGAGCTCTTCAACTCATCCATAATTGGATAGAGAAACCAAATGAACTACAACAACTATGATTCTCATCATAATCAGGATATGTACGATATCTCACTGAGACATGAGATTGAATAACCAGTGCCTCAGAGCACCCATATATGTATTCTCTAAATGATGCCAAACTATATGTGTTTAACAAACTATGTGGGTTTTGATTTCTATAATGACCATGATACATAGGATGCCTCATAATGGATCAATCCCCTCTTCAAGATATTAATTTCCTCCATGCATGAAAGAAAATTACAAGGTGTCTGGTTATACAACCCCATCATATAAAGTATCTATTCATCACTTGAAAACGAATGGGTAACCACACACACACACACACACACATATATATATGGATTCACTAGTGATATCCCATTTTTTCTATTGACTAATGAGACCCCTTTTCTTTTGCATAGAAAGAGGGTTAACTGATAATCATTTTATTAGGGTAACCAATCCCGTATCAAGATTGGGAAGAGATTCTAAAAAATGTCTTAAATATATAAAGGAGTCCCAAAGTAGGCAAATATTTTCCCCAAACATGACATGATGAGTCTGAACACACATCCTCTCGACCAATGCGATTCCCTAAGCGTCATTGGGTATGAAACCTCAATTATTTTCTTGAATTTGGAAAGTAGGCCTATACGTAGTTATGGATGAGGGAACCACTGGGATTTTCCATTAAGAATGATAATAGTGACCCAATGCTAATGATTTTTGAAGAAATGAACCCCCCAATATCAACTATTAGGCCAAACCAAATGCACCCTGCGGTCATATCTTCTCCATCGAAACAAAAATGGTGAACCCAATATGAATCGCTAAAATAGAAAATGATTGGGTTATTATCTATCAAGACATTTTTTATGCACACTATACACAAACAAAAATGGTGAAACCAACATGAATCTATGAAATAACAAATCAATGGGTTATTATTCATTGGGATATTATGTTTTCATGCTATACAAAAACTAAAAAGGAGAACCTGATGTGAATCTCTCAAATAACAAAATTATCAGTTAATAAAACATCAAGCCACTTTGTTTTTCATGTCATAAAAAAACAAATATTATGATCCTTCCATGAATATTCTACTTCATCCTCTATAACTAGGATTCCCATAAATAATTCCATCCTCACTTTGATAAGTCGAAGTGAGCAGAATGGATGGATCGAGAATAAATGAAAAATTATGTTAACCATGCATATTTGATTGATCACATCATGCATATGATGTTTCACAAATCAATGACCTTGTTCCCTATTTTCTAAATTAATATAGATAATGCTATCATCAACAACATCCTGATCTAATAAAATGTCTTCATCATCAAGTGGCTATTCTGGTAGATCACCTATGACTGCATGCCCTACGGGTTGCAAAATGATCTCACCATCCCGAAAAATTCAATGTCAGGTAAAGAACATGATGATATAGGAATTACATCAATGTTGTACAATACCAACCCTCTAAAATACTAATCAGGGTCTCCAAGAATGGAAGTCGATGAGTTCGCATTTTCCAGGGAAAGCTGCATTTAATTTAGTGGCCCTCAATGCCATAACCAACCGATTCAAGAGATTATCCCCAGGGTGAAACAATTACCATCTTCAATATCTAATAAAGGTTTAATAGGAAGCCAAATACAACTCCCTACTAGTTCAGACCCCACCCAAGAGGGATCCTTCCAATCGATGTTTCCAGCACCATCCCACCGGTACCCACCAGTCTTCTATTGAGGGTACCAACCAACACACTACCGCCTATCATGCCAATGCACAAGAAGTAAGGAAGACACATCAGGAAAGGTAGGTTATGGATAACCATGAGTGGGATAATATCCTAACACCTATTGAGAAATTCATATGGAATATTCTGATGGTAACTGGTGATGGGGCTCATATCCCTACTCACTCTGAATGAGTCTGTGGGTATATTCCCACAACAAGAATGGGAGAGGTGCATATCCCTACCCCCATACATGATGTCCATAAATATATTCCGATGGAACAAGGAGTAAATAAGTGGGATCATATCTCCTCTTCAATCTAAGATATCTTCCAGTACATAGTGGGGATAAAAAATATTTAGGCTCTTATCCCTGCACACACTTTTCTAAAATACCAATACATTTTAGCAATAGTTGAAGAACTCCGCGGACATATTCTGACACTAGTACAGATAAAGGGACATGCACATACTCATGTCCTTACAACTATGATATATATACACTATGATCTTTTTGATCGAGTGGCTGATCCAGAGCAAGCGTACATTCTTGTTCCTTCCTAGGATGATTACCGGCATATCCAGGTAAATGATGAGGTAGTATAATGTTCTCATATTCCTATTCTAATTGGGGATAACTAGGTGAGAGCTGTACATGCCTTGGGATAGGGGCACATCCATTTTAAAAAATTCTAGAAGCATATTCCAAAGGCCCAAGATCAGGCTCATATCCCCGTTTTGGATGGGGATCACTAAGTGATAAGGGAAAATGCCTCAAGAAAAGCTCATATTCCAATCGAAGAAGTCCAGCAACATACTCCAAAGGCCAAAGATCGGGAAAATATCCCTATTATATCTAGGTCTAACCAAGTGACAAATGAACTAATCCTCAAGATAGGATAATATTCTTGTGAGTGAATTTAACCCACATATTCCAATAAATCACAGAATCGAGACACATATTCCTACTTCCTTCCATGAATGAATGCAACCACATCATCTTGAGGCAACACATGATGAGTCTCATATCTCTTCTACCATTTCATAGGTCCGCCAATATATTTTGTTATGGAATGTATATCCATACTGGGCTCATATTCCTGCTCCAACTGGGTCTCACCAGGTTAGAGTATCACATTCCTCTAGGTAGGCTCATATTCCTATAAATAAAGTCCAAAGGCATATTCTATAGGCTCAATATTGGGATCATACTCCCATTCTATCCAAGGATCACCATGTGAGAATGACACATGTCTCAGGATAGACTCATATTCCTATCAATAATGATAAAACTCATTGGAATGTTTCAATAGCTTTTTAGAATCAGACTCAAATTCCTGCACCATCTGATGATTATAATAATATTTTGGAAACCATCATACAACAGGCTCATATCCATGTACAATTCCAAAAGTCAGGTCAACATATTCTGACCATGATGCATAATGTGTCCTATATTCCTAATTTACATAATGTGAGTGTCCTTGAGGTCATTCGAGACACATTCCCAATAAAAAAAGGGTTTTCAACTCTTTAACTGAATAAGAAGATGATTATTACCCCGAAAGTTCTCCTCATGGTAGTGTGGAGATGGATTCAAGGGAATCTACTCTTAGCATCCACCGTGGTCAACCTCCCCATGGATATATTTTACATGGACAAAGAAATCCTCCCCTTTCCAAGATGCCTTCATATAGAAAGGTCTCCAAAACTCTCATACCTTTTTATAAAGAGGTGGTGGAAACATCTAGGACAAATATATATTTTTCCCCATCAACATCCAATAACAATCCACTCCAGTCAGCATAAAAACATCAGAATCATCTTCTATGGTCTGATCAGATGGAGGCGTGTATGTCTGATGAATAAGAGGCCGACATTGACATATGGATAGAGTTACCTAGAAACAACCAATCCATAATTTTTTGACACCTCACTACTTATGACTATGAGATTCCAGATGATCTAGAAAATGAGTGCATGCCTTATCGATGCCAAAATTTGTGGGATACTCATCAACGACTAAAGGATATACACCTAACTTATCTAGGATTTGAGGACCACATTTATACCATAAATATACTCTATTATTAGTTAGACCTAGATACATTCTTTATGGATCGTGATCCAAAACCAGAAATGAATAAAAAAATCTACAACATGCATGCCTCCATTATATCACAATTCTTCTATTGCTGACCTATGAAGCCACGTCATGCATTCAAATTCAAGGATGGGGATAGAATAGAGTGTTACACTTTGTCACACCCTAGGAATATTAGAACCCCTTATATACAATATCCAATAATGTTATAGATTCTAGATAAATTAGGGGACCAGGTAATGCTGGGTCTAGTCAATCAGTATAAAAAAATTCCCTCACATCAATGATGCCCAGACATAATGAATGGAGGGAGAGGATATCCAAAATGACATAAAAAATGGCCCTTAAAAGCAGTGGAAATTCATTTTAGTTGTGGAGACAAAAGTTAAAACCATTTGGATAACTTCCCATAAATAATGATCCACATCATGGGAGTTCATCACACTCAGATCCTATATGAGAACAACTATGCCATATCAAATGAGCTTCATCCACAACTACTATATTAGAAGTCCATGAATGGAATGAGATCTATAGCCATAGAGAATATATATCACCACCTACACCCCTCAAATCGTCAATCACTAAGAGGATTTGGGACATATCAGTAGTAAGTATGAACAAACAACAGTCTAGTAGGCTGAGGGAATTTATATCTCAATCACCATCCCTAGGTTCATCATCCCCTAAGAGTGTCTTAGGGAAATCAACTGTGATTCTAGATCAACCCCATCCTATAGGGATAAGGGGATTTTTTATCTTCATGTACATCCTGGGAGTCATCAAACCCCAAAATGGAATAATTGGATCCTAAAAAATAGGACCAATCAATGCCAATTGTGGACCCAAATAGCCCCATACCATAAGACTTGGGGCATTTTAATCATCATCATAACCATTAATAGAATCAATTTTCTCCATTTTGGTAGGAAAATATCAACAATTGGCATCCAACCTGTTCCTCTCACCACGAGAGAAACCTCTGCTGGTTAGGTTCCATTTGAAAAAATGACTGGAAACTCCCTTAAGGTCACTTTTTATAGGCTAGGATGGGAGGAACAAACAATAAATAAAATCATACCCCTTTGGGGCCACAAGTCAAAATGGCCTAATATGGCCAAGGGTTTGAATAACAAACCAGATGAAGGCAGTGATGAATCGTCTTGTTGCATCAAATGTAATGACACAACCACCATTTCCCGATATGCCTCCATGAATGTCATCACTATCAACATGGTAGACATTTTGAATGAAAAAAAAATGAAGAGGCTCACAACATGGAAAACCCACCTTGGGAGGAGGGTGATTTGGATGAACCAAATGAGGATATGTGCACCCACAACCAAAGAAGGCTCTAGAATTTGAAAACTCAAAATACTGAGTTTCCACCTCTATGAAATAACACTTCAAAAGAAAAGGGGAAGGGTATGGCTATATACCAATCACCACCCAAAATAGTTGATGTTCCTTCCATTGAGAAAAAACTATCACAATACAGGAGTGAGATACAAGATCTCAGACAAATCAATGAGGAGTTACTTATGGTAAATATTCTCACTAGGTATTTTCTTCAATAAGAGAAAAACATTCTCCCTCTTATGGTCGATCTGCTAGCACGAGCTGTATCTCTGTATCAGACTGGCTTCAGATCCAAGAAGATGGTCCACCTAAATGAGAAAGTTGAAAAAAAATAAAAACTTAACTCCATTATAGAGACAACCACTCCCTTTCTAGAGTAATAATTCAGTCTTGGTAAGAATAAAAAATCAGTGGTATAAAAAGGAATGTCCACCTCATCGACCCCCACCCGCTCCCTGTAGACATGATACATTACAGATAGAAGTCCCACATAGAGTTTCATAACATCATCGAGTCCCTGTCTACTCAAATGGAATCCATGGAAGGGTGATGTGTACCTATGTAATATGAGAGGAATTCATGTCCCAAATGGGTGGATGACACTCAACATCCACCCAATTTTGAACATCCTACCCTCTCTACCTTTGACGGTTTAGGGAACCCCAAATAATATCTCACACACTTTGTATCCTGACGTGTGCTGATAATGGGCCCTTGAGATCAATAGGAGTCAACAATGATGAGGTGTTCTTTATAGACTATGATAGGAACAACCTTTTTTTGGTACATGAGTCTTCCAGTAGGATCCATTATATGATAGTAAGACCTTCATCGTCAATTCCCTTATCAGTTCATCTCTACATTGAAGAAATTGACAATCACAAACCTGAAAAACTGCAATCAACATGAAAATTAAAGGGTTTTTTAATTCATAGATAGATGGAAAGGATTAACCTATTCACTTAGAATCCTTCTCTCATAGGAAAAATTGTTGGAACTTTAGGGTGAAAATATTTGGGGGGATTTGTAGACACCTCTGATCTTAATGAAGTATCCAAGTAGGTTATGTGGGTTTTTGGAAATTGAACATCATCTGGAGAATTCCATTTAGGGAACCCAATCCAAAAATCAAATCATTCCCTTAGAATAGAGGAAAATTATAGGAAAAGTAGAAGCTATAGCTTTCAATATCAATCCATTAGTCATGATAATCCAAGGACATAGGAAGGTCTTGAATCACCAATCACCTTCTATCGAGCGACGATAACTAAAAAATCACCCTCATCCAAAAGCACAGAAAAATAAGAGTTTCTTGGGATTTGAGTAATGGATGAACAAAGAATAATCCTTATAAATGAAACAAGACCCTAGTTATTTATTAGTAAACATTGAAAATAACCTCCTCAAACTACCATAACCCAGAAAACCCGATGAGGTCGACCTCACTGACCATCCTAACTACTTCCCATTCTACAGAAGGATGGTTCATAATATCCAGGACCGATTCACCTTAAAATACATCCTTAAAGGCATGGTCAATTACAAACATGTAGTGTTAGATAAATCATTTGAGAATATTTCCTACATAACTGTTACCCAGTCAGAAGAAGATGACATTTTGATGAAAGTTTTGACCATGCATTAGTGTAAGTTCAACAACTAGATAACTCAAAAAATAGTTGATCAAGATCATGACACCCTGATATAACAATGAATTAAACCCATAGTACTCCACCAGTTAATATGGATAAATAATATATGCCTCCCAAAGGTGGGCATGACCACTAGAAGCAGGAAGAAATAGAAGTGAAAGAGTCATATTTTTTTCCAATGTAAGCCCTGACTCATGCATAAGTATTACCTAAAACATTGGAATCATGAGAACCACCCCAAAAAATGGAACCCTCGTAATAAAAATATATCATATTTGGCTCTATCAACATAATAAACTTTTAATAACCCTTCTATGATGATGAATATGCCTTAGAATACGAATTTCTTGTATATAACCATTGAATGGGAGGCCTCATGCACAAGAATCAATGATACACATGACATCATGGACATGGTCGAATCCAATATTTCAATCACATCCCCACATAGGACACATATATAGATTATACCCATGGTAAAGCACTCCATTAGTCTCAAAAGAGTCACAAAGGTGTCCCCGAACCCTCTAGCGGTCAACCACACCCAATTGTCTTACATGACCACCCAATAATGATTTGATTTTCTAATCAGCCCAAAAAATATGGAGTAAAAACATGAAAAATTCCACTAGAATAAAATATCTATTTTAACTTTGAATAGGCACTGAGACTTTACACCTCAAATACATCATCTTTTGAGCTTCATTTCCAGGAGAAACACTATATTAGGATGTTTTGAACTTTGGCACAAAAGTAAGACATTCTGAAATAGTTAGAGGTGGTCCAATCCTAGCTCTCAATACTCAATGAAATACATATTTTAAAGTAACATAGGGAGGCACTAGTTGAATCCCTTAAAATCCCATAGAAGTTTAATATAGAAGCCGCTACAACCAAGGTTTAGTCAGTGGAGACCGTGCCATCAGAATACCATGTCGCCATCTTGTTCACCAACTGGGATGAGGAAGAAGTCATCCAGGGGAACATCATCCTCCTATATGTTTCAGGAACACTCAATAATGCCGATGTCTATAGGGATTAGGTTTACAATGGTTTTTGGATAAACCTCATACCGGTTCAAACACTATGATGTATCAAAAATAGAAAAGGGGATTTTTATCCCATATGGATAAACATTAAAGGGTTTGATAAGCATGAGAAAAAACCTATTGGGAAGATCAAGATCGAAGCTTAGTTTGGGGATCTCAAATATAACATTGAGTTTACAGTTATCCAGAAAGACACCACATACAATTTCTTATAAGTAAGGACCATGATCCATATCTTTTTGGTGGTACCTTCAAAATTCCATCAGTGGTTAAAGTACCCCATCAATAGAAGATTTGACATACTACATGGTGACTAAAAACCCTTCGTGAATTGTGGAGCCACATATGCTGAAGTATATTTCTATAAAAGGGGAATAAGGTAACCAATAATAGATGATGATACACATGTTTCATCCCCTAATGGATTTGTGACCGCCCTTGTAAATACCTATAGTATGATCGATAATTACTATGTGCTCCCCATAAATCTAGTCGAGGTGATAAACTTGATCTCAGAAGTTTAATCCCCTCCTATCCACAGTGATAGTGTAAAACATAGTCAACTTCGATATCTCTTTGTAATGACTTAGGTAGTGGGGGATGAAAATGTCTCTTCTCATGGCCTCTCTCACCACGATAGTGATAGAGAAGCCCCGGGTTTTCCAAATTCAATTGAAAACATCTCCACTATCTTAGAGGTCGAAGAAGATAAGAATGACCTCATGACCTCCCCTCCCACATTCGAGGAAGGTGTCTCTGTCACAATCGATGAGCTTAGGAAAATAAATCTTGGAACATAATAAGACTCGCAGTGTACATTGATCAGTGCTACAATTCCCTTGAAGAGAAACCTATATACATATCATTTGTGTAGAAAAACCAATATGTGTTCACTTGAAAATACACAGAAATGCTCAGACTAAATCTAGATGTGAGTACACACCATCACAACTTACCCGAAGAAAATGAAGGATTGAAGCATAAAGCTAGGAGGATGAAAAATTCTCATTCCACCAGTTTATAGGTGGAATTTGACAAATTAATCAAATAAAAATTTCTCTACGATGTGAAATATGCAAGATGGATTGTGAACATCATCCCCATGAAGAAAAAAGAATAGGCTTATTAAGGTCTTCATCAATTTTAGAGACCTTAATCGATATTTCCCAATGGAAAAATTTCCCATTGCCTATCATAGAACTCTTGATTGATGGAACTTCTACCTTCCAAGAATTTTTCTTCATGTATGGGTACTCAGGGTACAATAAGATAAAGATGTACCCTGAAGATGAAGAAGCTACTACATTCAAAACACCCTTGAGGATGTCTTTGTATCAGGTCATTCCCTTTGGATTGAAGAACACTAAAATCACTTATCAACTAGATATGAATCATATATTTAAGTTGTTCATGGTAAATATAGATAAATGTTATGTTGATGAACTAGTGGATAAATCACCACAACAATGCGATCAATTAATTAATCTCTGAATAGTCTTTGAGAAGCTACGACCACATAGTTTGAAGAAGAATCTGTTGAGGTGCTCATTCAAGGTAACATCAGGGAAGTTACTTGGATTTGTGGTATGCCATTAAGACATCGAGGTTTACCTAGAGAATAATAGTTCCATATTAGCAATGAAAACCCCCAAAATATCAAATAACTAAAGAGGATCCAAGGGCACATCACCTACATTCAGTTATTCATTATCAAACTAGATAGAAAATCTCTTCCCTTAAGTATGTTAATGAAGAAGAGAATCACTTATCAATGGGATGATGATTTCAGAGAAGGATTCAAAATCATCAAGTGGTACCTACTATATCCACCAGTTCTAATTCTTCTGGTGGAAGGGAGGCCACCCATCTTGTATGTGGCTGCCATGTAATATGCACCGGGAGCCCTTTTTATAGAGAAAAATGATACGGAGAGTGATAAAAATATCTAATACCTTAGTTTAATAGTGTTGGGTACTTTGTCTTGATACTTAGATGTTGAGAAGAACTTCCTTACACTCATCATCATAATGTATAATCTATGGAATTACTTGAAGCAACATTAATTCCACCTGGTCTCTTGTATTAATCCACTCAAGTATATCCTTGGCCTTCAAAATGTTGACATGACACTTAGAATGATGAGTGTCCATTATTCAAAAATATTTCATTCAGTTTGTATCATAGAAAGCGGTGAAAGGAAATCCCCCAGATGATTTCCTCACAATACATACTACGTTGGAAAATTCACTGGTAGACACCGTGTGTCTAAATGAGGAGGTATTCTATGCCGATGACACTCCCCAGACATGGGAGATGTATTTTGAAGGTTCATCCCAAAGTCTTATCAGCAATAGTATATAAAACCCGAATCTTAATCAGGTTTTATTAGGGATAGTGCTTATCTCTCCTGATAGGCAGTTTGGCCCTAATCTTTCTCACTATTTGAAGGCTACAAAAATAATGAGGTAGAGTACTAAGTCATCATTTCTGGGTTAGAACTAGCCCTACAGTTTCAAATAGATTACTAGAATATCAAAGGAAATTCATAACCAGTGGTAATTAAAAATAAGAACTAACCCCTCTTAGTGTCTATGTTAGGGTACTGATGCCGGAATTCATTTATGATCCCACATTTCTTCATGTTCTCTAATCACAGAATGCTCACTCCAACATGTTGGATAATAGATCCACAATCTTGGGTTACCCTGATCAAAAGGATGGAATATTCTATATCAAGCACAGAATAGTGGCATTTTCAAGAATCATATGTGATATAGAAGAAATAAATCAGCTGAACACCACCCTAGAGTGTGATGAACCAATTTCCAACCCTGGATAGATGGATCCCACAATCAATTACCTCCAAAATGGGACTCTCCCAACAGATATAGCCGAAAGGGAATAATTTCAGTACTGTGCATTGAAATTTACCTTGATGGATGGTTCAAATGAGATTAAATCCATCTACAAGAGTTGATTCGATGTAATCCTCCTCACATTCATAGAAGAAGGACATATTCTTGTTTTCATAGAGGAATTCCATGTAGGCCCCTGCATCGCTCATCAGTCTAGGACCAGGCTATCCCACAAAATCAAGAGGTTGGGATATTACTGGAAGATCATCTACATGATTGTGTGGAATAAAAAAAATATTCATGCATTCCAAATCCATGAAATCTTCATCCACAATTCCCTATAATTTATACATACCACTAAATATTCCTGCGCATTTTTTATTTGGGGAATGGACGTTTTAGGGACGTATCCACCAACCACAACTAAGTAGTTCAAGTACATCCTTACTAGTGCTGACATATTTTCTAAATGGATTGAGTCACTACCAATCATAGAAATTGAGATTAATAACATCATTAACTTTATAAATTTTAATATCATCACCAGGTTTAGGTTCCCTCACACAATATTGATGGCCAATGACATCGACATCAATTCTACATAGTTGAAGAAACTATACTAGGAGTAAAAAATTGAGTCAAATCGTTCATTTTTCTATCATTAAACAACAAATGGATAGATAAAGGCCTTCAATAAGACTCCATAGAATATAATTTAGAAGATGGTGAATAAGGATAAGAATTCATGGCCAGAAAATCTCCTCCAAATTTTATGGGCCTACCGTACTACCACACGTATTGCGACACAAGAAACACCATACTCACTAGTGTATGGGATCGATGTAGTCTTACCCATAGAAGTCTATCTGCCTTCACTTTGAATATCCATTTGTGGAAATCTATTAGACGATGATCAATCATAGAAGCAGCTGTGGTTCTATGAGAACATGTTACCCACATTGAACAATCTTGAGGTCCATTAGAATCAGATCACACGGGCTTTCAATAAAAATGTACACCTCCATTTCTTCCTCCAAGGAGAATTTGTATTGGCTCTTAGGACCCCAATGATACTGATAAATAATCCCCTAAAGATAGAACCCAAATGGGAGGGAACTTATGTTATAGATAAGGTCTATCACAATGGGTCTTACTCATTGGCCACAATGGTTGGGGAACACGTCACTCCCCCACCATTGAGAGGTTTCTCAAGAAATACTTTGAATAAACTATTATCATATGGGGATCCATGTCAGTGTAATTTATGATATTCATATCAGTTACATGATGTTAAACTATATGATCTCATAAAGGTTACATGATGTTAAACTATACAAGCTCATATTGACCACATAATGTTAAACAATATAGAGAAGTCCTAAATGAAAGACTTTAAACTTCACAACATACCATGTCCTAACCATATGTTGATAAATTGTATAGATACATCATGGTATAAAGATGTTAAACTACCCGACATCTATTATCATGACCACATGATGTTAAACTATATGGATCCATCCTTATCGCGGGTCATTAAACTATATGGATGATGTCCTTTCCACATGAAATTAAACTACATGGGTTGTATAAAACTACATGTGGCTTTATTCCTACCATAACAATATTTGTAGTGATTCATAAACCTATAAAATTAGGTTCAACCACAATTTTTCTTTTCTTTAACATTGGGTGTTCCACATCCTTACCACACGACATTAAACTGTATGGAAGATATCTATTCCGCATGACATTAAAGCTGCTTTAATTCTTTATAAATAGATTCTTCTTTTCAATGAGGTATATAGGGATGACTTGATACTATATCTTGGACCATACACTATATGGCACAAAATTCCCCAGTCATATCCCCATTTGGATCTAAATATTGAGAAATTTTTTTCCATTCCTTATTTCTCACAATTAGAATAGATCACGTGAGATTAGGAATTGTAGTAAGGGTTTACTTGAAAAAACAAGTCCCAAAATATCATGAAAGGATAATCATGGTCTTGAATAAAAGACCATTAAAATCATATCATGATTCATCACCAAATGATCTTTAACTGCATGGTAGATTTTTTTTTCACAACATAAAACTATACATTCC
Source organism: Viscum album (assembly GCA_963277665.1). NCBI lineage: Eukaryota > Viridiplantae > Streptophyta > Magnoliopsida > Santalales > Viscaceae > Viscum > Viscum album. Next base: position 285,173,751 of record OY728165.1, read on the forward strand.
TATAGATCACGCCCGAGAGAACCATCATTGTTGGTTCTAATATCTTACCACACCTCCATTAAATAAATACATGTGGATTTATTCTTATAATCACATGTTTCATAAAGACGCATGGATCCCTAATCGCAGACCCATCAGCAACAATCAATAGAAATAATTCCCACCTCAACGTATGGGTCAGACCTACCTAAGCTGTTTACTATTCATGAACTATGTGTGACTTGATTCCCATCGTCATAGGATATGTAGTGATGCACAAATTTCAAACTGTTAGATCAGTCACAGTATATTATTATTAAAACTCTCTCTGCTTTTCATACTAGTCAAACTTGGGAAGAAAATTTATTTAAGAACTACATGTGGCTTGATTCCCATCGCCATGGGATACATAGTGACACCCAGAATTACTTCCAAATTCCCAACTGCAATATTACCATTACTCATAAAGGAATCACATCCTCACTGCAAGATGTTAAACTATACTACACTTCAAGAACTAAGTGTATATTGATTCCTTTCATCACATGATACATAGTGATGCTTAGATTCCCAATCCTGGGTCCATCTACAATAACTGATAAAAAAGGGGGATGCTATTGCACACAATATATCATGTAAAAATATATCACTTTTTTTCCACATCCTTACAATATGACGTTAAATTGCAATGAAAATGTCTTGGTTTCATGACATTAAAACTTCATAATAAGTTAATCATTACCGCACAATGTTAAACTGAACAAAGAATGTTCTTATCACATGAAAATAAACTCCATATAACACATACTTACCACATAAAATTAAACTAAATGGAAGAAAATTAGTCTATACTACATGAAAATAAACTGTGGAGACCACCAAACATATTTTATTCCTTATCAAGGAACCTTAAATTCCTTATCTAGTCAAGAAGAGTACGAGGTGCATCCATAATATTTTAAAAGAACCTCAATCCATAAAAATTACTTCATTCTTTAAACACCTCATGTTGCCAAAAATATTTCATGGCCCCAGGAAAAGATACTCAGCTTTAAGGGAACCTTTTCTTGACTATGCATGTATTCCTATGGATCCTGCATATATGCCTATGGTCATCAACCAAATGAATCTCTCTGTAAAAAAGGATTTCTGATCCTTGTGATCCCTGACATCATTGTGGTAGAACTTAACACCTCAGTGTGTTCTGAACTAATCCTAGTATGATTGTCCCATATCATCACTCATGGCCTGAGAACCTCGATCCATGTAATACCATATTTACATCTCTTTCTTGAAAGTATGACGGGGTACTCTTTACCCTGGGTATCATAATTAGGCTCTTGTGTATCATCAAAAATATTAAGTGTAGGTGAATCATGAACTCAAAATGACCACACTTTGGTCAAATATATACAACCCTAAACTCTACCCTATAGTGGTCAAAATTTTAAGACCTTAAAAAACTAGAAAAATAGACACAAAACTCCTCAGGTCAAAAACCCACAATGGTAGGACTATAAAAAATTCAAGTCTTTGGTCACTATACTCTTCATCTTCAGAGTATAGAAAAAAACTAGGGCATAAATAAATGATGCATAAAGATTATAAGATCTCCTCTGTAGCCCTAATAAATGCTAAGATATGCTGACTGGACCCCCTAGTTTAGGAAAACGTTAGAGTAATAATTTTTTCACATCTCCTCACTGTGAGAATATATTCTCTAGACGGTGACAAATAATTTTAAGGTACTCAAAACCTTCTTGGATAATAAATTTTACACAAATAAAAATTCATGATTTGAGATTCTCAGATTACCATAACCTTCCATGGTCCTTGGAAAAGATACCTAGCCCCAAGGGACCCATTTCTTGTCTATTCATATATACCTATGGATTATACATATGTGCATATGGTTGTCAACCAAATTTGTAACTCTGTAGAAAGGTATTTACAATCCTTATGATTCATAAAATTTTTAGGTCATAACTCAACACCTCTGTGTGATTTAAACTACTCCTAGTACACCTATCCCATATCATCAACCCGACCTAAACACTTTGTAACATGATTTACAATCTCTACAATAAACTATACGAGTAGATTCGACATCCTTGATGTTATGCCACCATATTATTTACCATTTCTCAAGTATGGAATGTGACACTTCATTCCAAAACCTTTTATGGACCACACATCAAGATTCAAAACCATAGGGAATAGGGTTCGAGCATTATAATCAAGAGGATAACTACCCGAGGGGGCCAGAACCCTTCCTGGATTGTTTTTCTCCCATATCCAACCTCATCTTATGGATGTTTGAGTCTATAAAAATCTTTGATGTCCCTTGTAAACTAGTAGATATTATCTTTTTCTTGAACATGATACCGACACATGCGGTCCCTGACCCACTAACTAAAGGCATATCTTCCTTGCTAGTAAAGAGATTCAATCCTTGTGAGCCCTAGAAACACCATGATGGAACCTGGATTCTCAAAATTTTCCCAACGTCAAGATACATTTTTCATAATTATAAATGTATGCCGATGGATCCTGCATATGATCCAATGGTCGTAAAACAAATGTGTCAGTCTGCAAAAAGGTCTTTCCAATCCTTATCATCCCCAGAAACACTATAGAGGAACCTGACACTTCTGTGTGTTTTGGGTTATTTTTGGTATGTCTGCACAATATCCCATTATCATTGATTAGGTTTAAGCTAGAAGAATCTAAAATAATTAAATATAGGGTCTAATCTAAAAGAACCTAAACTAAAGAAAAAAAAATGTCCAAGCTTAAGGACCGTAAACTACAAAAACAAAAGGTCCGAGCTAAAAGACCCTAAACTAAAGAAATATCAGGACCAAGCTAAAAGATCGTAAAACAGAGCAATATCAAGTCTAAGATGAAGGACACTAAAATAGAATGGTATAATGTTCAAGGTAAAATACCTTAAACTAAAGTGATAGAAGTTATAAGCTAAAAGACCCTAAACTACAACAATAGAACGACCATTCTATCAGTCTGTAAACTATAGAACACCAACAATTTAGTCTGAAAGAGCTTGTAAAGTCCACTATATAACCTTGGAAAAATCAAGATACTCTCAACAAGCCTACTAGATTCAGAAAAAATAGAGCTCTCTCCCTTGGGGACATATATTCTACCAAGTTATCATTCTGAAAATCAGGTGATCTCAAGATAACTGAATAATATTTGTCAGTAACGAACTTCATGTTGGTGAAAATTCATGGGTGATTCCTGAAAATAATTTTTTATGATTTAAATATTCAAATATAAGAATTCATGTTTACTTTATATTATGTAAATAATGGGTATAATTTATTATTCATATAATATCATATCATCAATAAGTGATGCACATCATGAATAAAAGAAAATAAAACTGGAAAACACACATAAAGTTTAGAAAATAAATTCATTGATAGTAGGTGACAGAAAGAATCTCCACAATTTAGAGTCTCTCCATGAATATCATCAAAAAATGGGGTGCATATCTATGACCCAAAAAAAAAATATGTCGGCTAAACTATCCAAGTCGGTAAGCATTTGGTGGGTAGTGTCAATTGAACAATGAAGTGTCACTTACCCCAACTCTTCTAATTCTACCCTAGGATGGAGGGTCTCAACAAAAGTTTTTATCTCCTCCACTCTCTTTCAAGTGGTTTATAATAAGGACAATTATGTTGAATTTTTAGACATCAGGTGAGCTATTATTTCCTCACATCTCTATATTTGGGTAGTCTAAGAATCCATCTGGGATTGTAATGTAGATATCCACTTGAAACCCTAATCTAATGCCACCTATGACTCCTTCATCTACTCAAAAAGGGGATCCTTGTATAAAATGTCTTGAAAGTATCTCTCATTGATACCCAAATCCAACTAAGTTAGGAAAACATTCTTCATGATTTCATATAGCGGTTGTAAATCAAAACCATCCACTCCCAAGTCATTAAACAGTTGATGAAGGAATTCCCCTTCGTTACATGACACTTTTAAAAGAGTATTAGTAATCAAGGTATGAATATATTTCCAGATCATCCTATGTTTCATCTGATCTCATATGACTGATGGAGAAGTTATGACAGGAGGAGAAATAACTAGTTGATATGGTAAGGAAGCAGGAGAAGAATCCTCATATTCTCTTCTCTCAACTTAAGCATTGCTTGTTTCCACTGTGGGAGGGATAATTTACTCAACAGAATCAATATCGCTATTAGAATAATCATCACTAGGATGAGGGATCTTCCTTGAAATATTTCCCATATATTCAATCACCTCATTGTTGCTATGGAAAGAGAGGTCAGTGAAGCTAATGGCCTCTCTATATAACGGATCAACTGGCTTAGCATGCCATCTGGAAAAACTGCTACCAAATCATGGGCATAATCCAGGGTAAGGAATGTGGGAGAATTAGTGGGTAGAATAATGATCTATACATCAGTATCCTCATGCAACAACATCATCCAGAACTAATAGATGATCCTTGGGTGCTTCTCTCCATGTACACCAGCCAAGGGAATAAGAGAAACTCTATGGGTATAACCAAATTGAAGATAAAACTGGTAGGGAGTATATGGGTCACAAATGAACAGATTTTTCATCCTAGCTATGAGAAAAATGTACCTAATAGGGATCATATAAGACCTTTCACCAAGGGATATACTTCTATTGTCAACAATCAGCCCAGTCAGTGTATAATAGAGGGTGAAATCAATGCTATAATATTGATGCAACACATCTTTAACTTCAACAGAGATTAGTGACATATCCCCAACCGTAGAAATGTTGAGGAATCTAAGATGAGATGAATCATTGGTGATCCTGGTGGAATTTTTATATTCATAACAATGTAAATGCTCCCCTATCTATCCAAAGGAAAAATGGAAATATCCGCTAATACTGTAGGGGGTGCTACCTTGCTGAATATAGAACATGAGTTGGTAAAGATGTGAAAGGACTGACACTGCCTTGTTGAGATGATTTCCTTTAATTAATCACCCACTATTACAAGTGTGCCAACACGGATCCCTGAACATGGATCCCCAATTGGGTAAAGACATCCATTAAAATACATGGTCATAAAGCCCACTAGTATGAGGCTTAAGGATATATCTAAGTTCACTTGGTATCCTAACAAATTATAGTCCCTATCATCCAAAATGGACCAATAGGATCCGGTTCTATTGAGGAACTTCAAGGAAGGAAAAAGGTGATGGTGTATGGTAGTTGGCCTAACCCCACTGTAGTAGAGGAAGATATTGATCATGTCCTTGAAGGAAATAAGAGAGGACAACGTTAGATCCTTCCTCAGGTTTTCCTTCACAATGGTATGCATTTCCTTTTCCAAACCTAAAGTACGAAAGGGATTATACAAAAGATATTCGATCAGAAGAAACACATCATAAATCTCTCTAATAGGGGATATCCCACCCAGTTGATATATGTCCTATAGGGATATGCCCATTTCAATATGTGAAAAATGGAACATATTGGTGCTAGTAAACCAGCAGTTAATCAACTCTTGAAGAATATCAGGATTTAGGTAGATAGTGAAATGGGAAATACACATGAATTTATAAATAGGGACCCTATATAACTAGTCAGCAAACTCCAATCAGCTTTTTATAACCTAGAATGGCCATGCCAATTCATCATAGAAATTACTATTTGGATGAAGATCCCATTTTGAGATCCATCAACTACCTAGGTTGTTCATAGAGGGAGTAAATATATTAAAATAAATCTAAGAAATAAGATGATAAGAAAATCACAACCATCTGATCCCAAGGGATAGTTTTCCAATATATAAGAAAATCCTGTGATTGAGTTGTGAATAGTCATCCATCCATGAAAATTGTTATCTGAACATAGTCAAGAGAAGCCGACACCCATCAAGATAGAAAATTAGATTATGGAGGAGGAATTTTTACATCTTCCAAAAAGATGAACTCGTATATAAGAGTTCAGTGTGATAAAGGATAATCCCATAAATCAAACGAGATGAACCTATTCAGAAATTCATTATTAGTATACACATGGTATTAGGGATCAGCTTTATGATTTCTAGAAATCATACCCATTTGGTTAGCCAAAATAGGGGAAGTGTGATGTGAACTAGAATCCATTTTAATAAAATTTAGTGGAACATGTTAGATAGATAAAATAAAAAATTGTCAACATAAAGACATGAAATTACGATAGTATCATGCACGTTTTATGAACCAACAAAAGCATTCATGAATCAACTAATGGTATCTCAAATTGCATGTCTCTTGGAGATCTCACTGGTAAAAAACACCCATAGGGAATCATACAATTTCATGAACCATTAAGGAATCACGATCGCATGACCTGGATGTAGTCACTTGAGTAGAATGATAGAAGGAATATCTTATGATTAGGCCATCAAACCTTGTAGAACCCTCAAGACAATCATGTCACTATGGAAAAATTTCAAATAATTATTGAAGTATAGTTCATAGTTGGTTTGACTAGGAACTTGACGAAAAGCGGTCTTGTGGGAGGGTTATCATGAAACGGGCTTGCGATGAAGGCTTGTGAACATATATTGTGATCAGTCTTTGTGGAATGATCCTGTGATGAAGACATGTGACCGAATAAGGGAGAGAGATTTGGAGAAGTGTGAAGTTGATGACTGAATATCTCTCTACCCCCTATATATAGGGAATTCCACTGAATACCTGGTGTCACATGAAGGACCACTCGCCTTGCCGGGTCACCCGGTTTCTGACTGGGTGGGAAAAATGAGGCCCAAACCACCTGTGCTGACGGATTTCTTGACGAACCATCGCCGCCTAGGTTGTCACCCTCCGGGACGCTCTGTCATCTCAGCTGGAAATGACTCCTTCCCGACTGGGGCTCTCTCCGGAGTGACCTCTTCGTGGGGGGGGGGGGGGGGGTTCCTTGTGTGGAGGGTTCGAAAAGGCCACACAAGGGAATTCCCTTTTTCCTGCTTACATAAAAATGAAGGACCATATTTTTTCCAAGTGACTGGCTCATGACAGTGCGAAAGTCATAGGAAAACATTTAATTTCCTCAGAACTGAGCCCCTGTCCCTGTGAATGTCAATCCTGAGGGATGTGGGGGGAATTGGTCAATTCCCAATAAATAGGCATTAAAAAATACAAAATGATAGAAATAGATGAATATGGGTATATTTTTCCCCAATAAAGAAAATTAATAAGAAGGAAGTTGAAGATCCATGAATCGTGCGAACTCCAAGAAGTCTCACAGATACATGAACTATATGAGGTTATGAAGATGGACACACACATGGCAAAACCTATGGAAGGTCCCATGAATCCCCTTCAACAAGTAGTTTCTCTCTCACCAATGTTCCCCTGACAATATTTGGCCATCCGACAATAACTAGATAAGCCCCTCTAGACGTGCGACTTTTCAACCGACAGATCCCTGACAAACAATCCAAAGGTCCTTTGAAAATATGAGTAAAAGACCTAAATAGTAGAAGCCTCTCACTTCATAAAATCTCATACGACACATCATTGATGAGAATAATGGTTGTCCTCATCAACATTAAAACTAAATCATGAACTCCCCAACCTTTGTAAAAGAAACAAAGGAAATAAAATGGGGACGTGGTGTAAGCCTATGCGGTTGTAAAAGCCACGTGATACGCCTCTCGCTATCTACAAGACACTATGAGATCCCAAATATGTGACCACCTTGTCTTGCGAAATCCTATTGGATTTTAATCCTCATTATGTAAAGGGCCTCATGTATGTCCAATAAATCTTGTTCTTCCATTTGGCTCCATAAGGATAGATGGATGAAATTTCCCATGAAATGCTCGTGCATCTCTATAGGAAAATTGTTGGTCACACTATGCATCACTGATAGGTAGTGTAATTTTTCTCAACAATACATATACAAAATCATGTAATCCCCAAGATTTTTAGAATACGCAATGGAAATAAAAATGATTGGTGGTGAGAAACTCTCACGGTCATAAAACTCTTACGACATGCTAAGTTTGTCTGTGGTACGGTCTCAAAATACCCCTTGGAAATCTATTTTGGGTTCAAAGAAGCACCTCAATGAGCCATCCTTTCCTCATGAAATATTCTAGGAAAGGAATTGAGTGTCATAAAAATTACTCTCGACATACACCCTAATCACATGAAAGTCCTTGGACATTCCAATATAAAAAATATGAAAGTCCTTTAGAATGATCAGATGGTTCAAAAAACCACCATTAATTAAGAATAATCCAATGAAGGTGGTGTTGAATAAATGGACTCACGATTACTAAAAATTAGGTGAAATAATAAAAATGATCAACAACAACATCTCATGAAGATGCATGACACCAAGGCCCTTCACCAGCTCCATCCTGGATTCATGCAATACGCATTATGAAAACCGGTGACTTCATGGGGTGGAGAGTCTTATAAATCCCACACCCCAACATGAAAAATGCAGTACTACTCTCTAAATGATAAGATTTACCTTTTTCATCCAAGCACCATAGTGGATTTCTTAGAGTGGTGGGTCTCATGAATGACATGTTTTCAGTTAGGTAAGATACTATGGAACAATCAGAGTGATCATGTTCCATGCATAAAGCACTTCACATGATCACTCATAGATCATGTGAATGAATTTTGGAAGGACATGTGAAGAATATTCTACACATCTACTAGATCACGTGAGACCTAAAAGAATCTAATACTGAACAAATATATGGCATTAATAATACAATGGATGTAACTAAGACCAATAAATGGGAGACACAACCAAATATATATGCGCTGATCCTTATATGCTTTTTTGTAAACCACCCTAGACACATGAAAACATCAAGGCATGCCACCCATGTATCACGACTTCCCTTTGGAATACTATTTGGGTCATGTGAATTCCTCTAGATGTGACAAATCAAGTCATATAGAACCCCTGGGAATTCCATCCAAGTCTCATGAAGCCCTCTAGGCTCACTATCCAGGCCTTGAGATTCCTTCAAGATGTTTCTCTTGACTAATATATTATAACTAGTTAATGTTAGATGAATCTCGTGGTAGCACCCCAACATGGCAACTAGCTCTCATGATTCCCTATACGCATGATATACAAGTCTCACGATGCCCTCCAAACATGTTAGACAAGACATGAAACACCCACCAAGACATGTCACACTAACTCTCGTGACATACTTCATATATTTCTGCCACATATTATGATGGAACTAGGGTAAGTTAGATGAATCATGAGACACACTCTAGATAAGTAAGTCAAGTCATGCAATGGATTCCAAGACAAACCATCCAGGTCTTGAAATGTAATTCAGACAAGTCAACCTTGATCATGCAAAAACCATTAGATAAGAAATACAGACCATGAAAATTCCTCCAGACAAGTAAACTGGATCATACGATTGTATTTAGGACATGTCCAGAAGACACCCTCTGACATGTCGAGAAGGAAATAAAGGCATGTCGAGCATACATTAAACACATTTCATGTATTAAAGAAAGACAATTCAACTAGGGAAATGTTAGTGTGTAATCCTCAACCAATGAAATAATATGATATGTCCTTCTTATAACAGAAATTCCAGCTTGTAAGACCCGACCAGTGACCTACGAGAACTTCCCGCTAGAACCAGAATATGTAGGAATCCTCTATGTGGTCCGAGCTCTATACCAACTGTCCTAAGGGCTATCCAAATATATAAGTACCATATCCTTAAGAAATGAGATTGGCCATTTTCCATCCCTTGTTTCTCACATTGATCATAGCTCATGTGGGATGATAGAGTTGCAATAATTTTATCATTTTCATCATAAACCTCTATCAAACAAGGGATACCTCAGAGTGTATGACACAATATAGTGAAATACATGGACTCTAATTCCTACCTTAACCAGGATACATAAGATTCCTTTCTAAGGTCCAAGACTGAAATAAAATGGGCATCTGACTCAAGTGTTAGTCTCATCATGTCTATGACATTTCAACCATCAGGATCCAATCATTCCCATGGGCTATTCACTCTACCACATAACTCATCAGATTGAGAAATCAACTGAATTATAATGACTATGATTCCTTCTATAACCAAGATATGTTGGATTCATCCCGGATGCATGAAATATTCATTAAATCTCATTAGGGATATCCTAATATATAAGTCTCACATCCGTATGTAGTGAGACTGATTACTTGTTATCCCTTGTTTTCCACACTGATCATAGATCACATGAGATTATAGAGTCGAAGTAATCATATAATTTGCCTCACAAATCTCCTCCATCTAGAGAAATCTCAGTGTGTAAGGCCTAATGAGTGGAATGATATATATACCTCAACATAAAGGAATCTACCATGGGGCCAGTCCCAATGTCATGACTGAACTATGAAAAGTCTAATTATTACAATAACCCAAATATTTAGGATACATTTCTATGTCCTGAGCTCAAATAGGCATCCACCTCAGTGTAGGTCCCCCAATATATCATACATATCAACCCTTAGGACCTATCATCACCATGGGATGAAATCTCTGCCTCATCCATTAGGGGACTAAGAAACCAAATGATCTACGATATCTCTGATTCTCACCATAATTAGGATATATAGGACGTCTCCCTAGGACTCAAGCTTCAATAATCAGTTCCTCATACACCCATATATTTTTTCTCTTCATAACATTAAACTACATAGGTTTAATGAACTTCATGGGTTTTGATTCCTACAATAATGAGGATATTTAGGATGGATCATAATGACTCAATCCCCTCCTCAAGATATTAACGACCTCCCAATGCGACAAAAAATTCCGAAGCGTCTGGTTATGTGAACCCAACATATAAACCAACTATTAATCACTTGGAAACATATGGGGATCCTCAGATTCATATATATGGATTCATTAATGTGATCTCCTTTATTTGTAACATAAAAGGGTTAAGAAATAATAATTTTTTTAGGGTAAACGATCCCATATTGGGATTTGGAAGAGATTTTATAACATGTATTAAATATATAACAGAGTCCTGGGGTAGGAATAAACTCCCCCCAAATAGGTTGTGATGAGTCCGACCTCCCATATTCTTGACCAATGTGAATCCCTAAGCATCATTGGGTATGAAACCCCAATTTTCTGCCTACCTTTGGAAAGTAGGCCTATACCCAGTTATGAATGTGGGAACCATTGAGAGTTTCCATTAGGAATAAAAATGGTGACCCTACATTAATTATTGGGCAAGAAATCAACCCCCCATAATCAACCCTTAGGTGAAACCAAAAACACCCCATGATCACCTATTATCTATTGAAAAAAATACTTAAATAATTATTTCTATCATTTGATATCACAAGATATTATATCTTCAAATGAAGATAAATTTTGGTAGATAGTTACCCTATAAGTATTATCTTAATCACATTGACTAAATTATCAATCTTTACATTTGGATTACATATATAGTCTATAAGAAGCCTTGGAAACCTTGTATAGTTAGCTTCATACCTAGAAATTTTTTCCTCTTCATTCTATCTTAGACTCAAGAACTGTCTTTCCATATCCATTCATTGGTCCTAAGGAAAATATTTTTCCAATAAGATAACCTTGAAATCATTACATTACATGTTTGTTATTTATTTTTCATCCATAGTGTTTTTAATCAATGACTACCATTGTTCCACATATCCGAAGAGATGATAAATTACCAAGAAAACTTTCTCCATTTCACAACCTCCCAGAGTGAGAAATATAAACCCTAAAGAACTTATCCAATGCTTAGATAAAATTGGATTTTAGTCTCATTGAATGATGGAGGTTGATGATTCATGAAGGGATATAACATTGTTACAATGCATGGTGTATGAGTATGCTACTTCATGTGAGAATTATTATTATTAATAACCTGAGTCAGCTACCCTAATATGGTTATAATTTAATAAGTTACAACACCAAATACAACTCCAGCTCAATTATCTCACACAAGAGGGAAATCCCAACATAGAGTATGTGTATTGATATGGTTAATATTACTTCTGTTAGGTTATATTTCTAAACAATGTAATACACTATATTAGATCACAACATTATGAATCATAGTATATAATCCTAAAACTAGTGAAAAAAATAATATAAATTTAAATAATTATTCATAGATAATATCATAATTATAAACATAGTTTATTTTGGGATATATTTACTTTAAAATTCTTCATAGTGGTTGGTAAATAAAATGAAAATTATCTAAATCATATCCTCTAGAAGTGTCAAACCAGCTATACACACTATGAAAAAATTGTAAGTAGAGGCAGTTTTTTTGTGAACTAGCAGTAGATTAAACTACCGCATTTTAGTTTAGCTGTGGTTATTAAAACTTCCACATATTTCATGGTCACTAGTCATTTAGAGGAAGTTTTATTATTTAATGAAAATCCTGTTAAGTGTCATGTTTTGATAATTTAGCGGAAGTTACTTTCTTATTTATCATCGGTTTTTTATATTAAAAAAATAAGGGGAAAATATAAATAAAATAAAAGAAACCACTACAGAACATATTAGTAGTGGTTAAGTGTAATTTATGATAAACATTTTTTATTCAATGTATTTTGTGGTGGTTACTTAAAACCACCTATAAATCATATTTATTTAAATAAATTAATAAAAAAATATAAATATAAAAAACTGACATATAATAATCTAAAAAAAAATATATGACAAACCCATTATATATATATCATACATCCAGAGTCATATATAAACATCCATTCATCATAACCTCAATCTAAATTAACCCATATATCTATCATTATACATATACAATATTTCCAAAAATAACCAATTCCTATTATACATCTGTTTCATGACCTCCAATGCTTCTGTCTACCTCCACATCATGTCATCAACTGAAACCATCCACATCATCTCATCAACTATAAAAAAAATTAGACAAAAAGTAAAACTACACTTAATAAATCAGACTTACAGTATTATAATTGATTAAATTTTAACATACCAAGAAAAATAAGAACCATTATGACTACCTTTTAAATAATTCCATGGATCAAAATGGTCAACCTCCTTCCTACTGCCAGCTTCTTCCACCTACAATGAAAACCATAAAATTTAAGAAAAGAAATGTGAAATAGAAAAGACACATAATATATTCAGAGTGATACACATAAAATTTGTTATATTTTTAATCAATCAGAAGGAATTTTAAAATAAAACAAATAATATATAATGAAAAACACTTTGAAAACAGAAACATAATTATTTAAGATATGATTCCGCACTTGAAACTGAAAAGGGATAAGTAAATATTCAAATTTATTTTTAAAGCGACGTTCGATGTTCTTGAAATTAATTTAATATTTTTTTAAAGATTTTGATATCACAACATGTCCTATCTTTGAAAAAAAACTAATCGGCGGTTTTCCCATGATTGAACAAAAATACGAGGTCATTTGTTATGGTTTTTACCATTCTATGAATGTTCTAGTGTTTTAAAACACTGAAAACATGTTTAGAACAATAATGGAAAAACCATTATTTAGAATGATGTGATTTCAATTCCGATATTTCACAATTAAATAAAAGTTCATTTCCCCTAATTTTAGTACAATACGATATTGTTTCTTAGTTTTGAACATTATACCCCCATTTTGTGTTTTAGAACACAAAAATGTGTTTACGACCATAACAGGAAACCGTTATTTGTAATTACATTCCATAGGTCTATACATTTCACAATTAACTCGATATTGGTTGTCCCTTAATTTTTGGACAATACAAAATTGGTTGTTTGGTTTGGATCGTTCCACACACGTTTTAGTGTTTTAAAACACTAAAAACACATTATGACCATAACAAGAAAACCATCATTCGGGATTATGTGTATTTGGTTTATACATTTCAAAATGAATTTTAAGGTATTTGGACCCTTATTCCAGGACAATATGATGTTGTTTTCCAGGTTTTGACCATTCCATGCATGTTTTAGTGTTTTAAAACACTAATAACATGTTTACAACCGTATTGGGAAAACCTTAATTTGGAATAATGTGTTGTTAGTTCCTACATTTCAAAATTAAATATACGATGGTTGTCCCCAAATTTTAGAATAGTTGAATATCCTTTATCTGGGTTTCACTATTCCATACACATTTTAGTGTTTTAAAACACTAAAAATGAATTTAAAGACATGACAAGAAAAAAATCATTTGGAATGACGTGCAATCGGTTCGTACATATCAAAATTAAATCTAGGGTTGTTTCCCATGTTTTTAGAACAATGCAATATTATTTGTATAGGTTTGACCATTCCATGAACATTTTAGTGTTTTAAAACAATAAAAACACATTCATAGAAATAATATGAAAATCAAAAATTAGAATTATGTGTCTTCGCTTCCTATATTTCAAAATTAAATATATAGTAGTTTTCCCCTTATTTTAGGATAATACGACATCATTTTTTTGGTTTTCACCATCCCACACATGTTTTAGTGTTTCAAAACACTAAAAAAGACTTACAACCATAATGGGAAAACTATAATTCAGAATGATGTGTTGTCAGTTCCTACACCTCAAAATTAATTATATGGTAGTTTATAATAATTTAAAGACATTACGACATCATTTACATGGTTTTGACCATTCCATGCCCGTTTTATCGGCTTAATACACTAAAAACATGTTTATGTCCATAACAGGTAAACTGTCATTCATAATTATGTGTATTTGGTTCCTATATTTTACAATAAAATCTATAGTGCTTGTCCCCTAAATTCAGGGAAATACGATATCATTTTCCTAGTTTTCACCCCCAGACACTTGTTTTTTAAGGATTTTATACCTTCCATAAGTGTTTCTGAGTAATTCTAGCCCCACTGCACATTGGATTGACATGTTGTTAGTGCGTACACATAAAAAACTAATTAGTAGTTTTACCATGATTTTATGACAATCCGACATCATTTTTCTAGTTTTGATAATTCCATGCATGTTTTAGTGTTTTAAAACACTAAAATCATGTTTAGAACCATTATGGGAAAACCATCATTGTTAATGATATGCTATCAATTTATAAATATAAAAATTAAATCTATGGTGGTTTCCCCCTAATTTTTGGATCATATGATGTTGTTTTATGGTTTTGATCATTCAAAGCATGTTTTATTGTTTTGAAAAAAATAAAAATGGGTTTTGGGTCATAAGGAGTAAACTGTAATTCGGACTAACACAGTTTTAGTTACTAAAATTCACAATTAAATATATGGTTTTTGTAACCTGATTTTAAGAAAATATGATATCATTTTTTCTATTTTGACCATTCCATGCTCGTTTTATTTGTTTTAAAACACTAAAGCACATTAATGGACATAACGGGTAAACTATCATTCAAAATGAAATTTCATTGGTTCTTACATTTCAAAATTAAATATACAGTATTTTCCACTAATTTTTGGATAATTTGACATTTTTTATCTATTTTTGACCATTCTAGGCATGTTTTAGTGTTTTAAAACACTAAGACAGTGTTTATGACCATAATAGGAAAAATGTCATCCAAAATGATGTGTCGTCAGTTCCTACATTTCAGAATTAAATATATGGTTGTTTTACAATAATTTCTGGATAATCTAATATAATTTTCCTAGTTTTGACCATTCATTGAACGTTTTAGTGTTTTTAAACACAAAAAACATGTTTATCACCATAACAGGTAAACCGTCATTCAGAATGATGCGCCATCATTCCTACAATTCAAAATTAAATCTAAAGTGGTTGTCCCATTATTTTAAGACAATTCAACATCTTTTATATGGTTTTGACCGTTCCATTCATATTTTAGTGTTTTAAAACACGAAAAATGTGTTTACGACCATAATGAGAAAACCGTCATTTAGAATGACATGCCATCAGTTCCTACATTTCAAAATTCAATCTCTTATCATTTTACCCTAATTTAAAGATAATCAGATACCGTTTTCCCGGTTTTGACCATTCAATGAATTTTTTAGTGTTTTAAAACACAAAAATGCAATTACATCCATAATAGGAAAACTGGAATTTGAAATGACCTGTCATCGCTTCATAAATTTCAACATTTAACATACAATAATTGTCCCATGATATTAGGGCAATCAGACAACGGTATCTTGGTTTTGAAACCATGAAACATGTTTCCAAAACTTTGATATCTTTTAAAATTTATTTTTGAGTCATTATAATTACACCACAAATTGAATGAATGTGTTGTTTTCTTTTACTGGTCACAAATAATTTAATAGTAGTTTTACCATGATTTCACATCAATATGAGATCGTTTTTTATTTTTTTGACCATTAAATGTTCATTTTTGTGTTTTAAAACAATAAAATAACATTTACAAGCATTACAAAAAAACTGTAATTGGATTGATGGGGCATTGATTCCTATATTTCACAAATAAATATTTGACTTTTGTCCGATGATAACTTTTGTAATCATTAAATATTTTATTTAAAATTAAAATTATATAATTAATATATTAGTAATAAAATTAATGATTTAGCACTATTTCTAAAATTAGTTAATTTAATTAATAAAATTTATATTGGTTACTTTAAATATTTCGGTGCTCAAATTTGATTGAAGAAAGAGAATTTTACATTTTAAACCACCATGTATTTCATGGTCAATACTCATTTAGCGATAATTTTTATAGTTGAGAGATAGATTTTATATGTGTTCTTTTTTTGGGTACTCAGTGGTGGGTTTTATTCAGTTAGAGACAAATTGTTTAACAAAAAAGAACAAAAAATAACATGGGAGAAGTTAATGTAACCATTTAAAAATTATTTAGTGGAAGTTATCAGGAACCATCACTAAATTGATAAAATATTTTTTTTAGTGATGGCTATGAGAAATTTTAGCTAAAGAGATTATGGATGTTGTTTGTGTTCTTTGAAAATGTGTGAATTATCTATGGAATTTAGAATTTACCTTGGTAAAATGAGATATAAAGCTAGAAATTTCCTCAATATCATGCTGGTTATCCAATGAAATACAAAAACTAAAGCATTTTCCATTTTTGACTGCCACTAATCCTATGTTTGCCTATAATAATCTTGTTATTTCACTTTTTATTTCAATCATGCAATTTCTATTTGTGATTCCTAATCAACAACACTACTAGAACCCCCACCGGGTGTAAAAATAAAGGATGACACTACCCCACCAAATAAAGATATAGGAGTTGGCCTAGAACAAATCCCTTTTACTCATCTGGAATGATCCTTTCATAAAACTATTCCAACTACATCATTTTGGGAAACCGATGATGATTTCAAAGGGTTCACGTCCCAAAATTCTTTGATTTTATCCTATTAATACAAAAAATATTAACACTGATTTTTTTTAAAATATATAAACTTCATAATGTTATAAAATTAATAAATTTTTCATTAGTATTTATTGATATTTAAAAACTATAAAAACATATTTTTGAAAATTATATTATAAAAATAAACAAGCCTTAAACCCAATTAATTTAGGCCAACAAGATGTATCGAACGATGCCAAATTTGCATCATCTAATCCATGTAGAGGGCCCCATTTAATTGGGTTTAAGGCTTTTTTTGTTAATTTTTTTTTTATTTCATTTTTTAGTAATGAAATAATATGAAATGGTGATGAATAGTACTTACTCTAACATTTTTGGTAGGGTCATTTACAAAACATCCATCAGGTTTCCTATACATTTTAAACCACATATCTGTTTGGCCAAAAGAGTGAACTAATTCATTAGAATTTAAAAAAAATGAAAACAAGTTAGAAAAAACATTGAGTTATAATAAATTGATATAAATAATAATGAATAAAATATAATCCAAAATTTTATTGTTCTAAAAGAGATTTGAGACCTTAGAATGTGAGCAATGAATTTCTTCTCATGAGTCACATATTGTTTTCAGATAATTCCTAAAAAAATATAAAAATTTATATAAATTTTAATTTTACTGTGTTTATATTATTTTGATACTCTATAATATTCAATAACTTCATTATATAAATCTCTATTGATATTGACAATGAACATTCATTCCTTATGAGAAATGCCTTCAGGAACTTTCTAATACATTTTTACTGAGCTCAGAGAAGTGTCATTAAACTCATGCCATAATATCCAATTAAATTATCTCTATTTCTTGCCCAAATTTTTCAATGTCCATTGGTGTGAAATGGATTTAGGGAAATCAAAATGAAAAAACATCTAGAAATAAAAAATATAATACATTATTAGTATATTAAAACATTTTACTCCTGTATTTTAAATTAGTAGTCAAGGTTTATTAAAGTAATATTACCTTTAAATGAATATCAAAGACCTAATTTCTAAAAATTTTAGGAATATGCCTTCAATCTTTATAATTAATGTGAAAACTCCCCAAACCGAAAAAAGCTTCCCAGGAATCTGCCTGTAGATTCCAACAATGCCACCCGTAGGCACCTTAAACTCATTAAATTAAATGATAATATTGAATTCCATTAAGTACCACACATATTTCATGTTCATATTTGTATCCCTTATATGTTTTCATTTATCTATTTAAAAAATGAATTGAACAATGAATAAAATAATAAGTTTTTTTTTTGAAAAATAACACACATACCAGTAACAATAACTCCCCAATATCACTTATATGGGGGGTGAAGAAGTATTCCACCACTAGAGGTGAATAAGGCAGTGGGATACCAATGAAATCTAGGGAAATGGCTGGATTTCTAGCAGTCTCAGGTAAAATATAATCACTATAATCCATATAAGATGATGATAGTGGTGGCGTGCTTTGAGATGCTAATCGGCTAGGATCCTTGATTTTTTTGTTCTCGACATTCGAGTATTTCAAATGATTAAGGAATGTGTTGTTTCAAATTTATGTTATAGAAAATTAATTAAAATGATTGGAAAATTTGTGTTAAAAAATGAATGTTTTTAAAATCCATATTAATGGAGTTTTGATATATTCCCATGGAATTGAATAGTATATCAAAAAAAATCTTTGAAGTAGTTAATTTCTTATGAGAAACTTGTAAAAATTCAATAAAATGGGTTATTCATTTAGTATGATTCACTATTTTATTTTAATATGTTATTTTAATATTATATATATCGAACACAACATTATAATCATAACTAAATCCTAGGGTATTTATGAGAGTCCTATATCATATCATACAATATATCTTTGATATATTTTATGTAATATAATGTTGTGTTTCATATTTATATATTGGTTATTATTACAATATAAATAATTATAATGATTCATATAATCATTTATAATAAATATACATTCATAATAATGTTCATAAATTTGTATATAAAAAATCTATAAACTTTAGTAGTTAACAATTAGATGTATCTCTTAATAAATGTTAAGTAATTAAAAATAAATAATGTGATCCCTATATGTTTATGGTAGTGTCAAATTACCAATGATAGATTATTCTTTCTTCTTACCTCTTCTTTATTAATATTTAATGATAGTGTTATAAATAAAATTTTCTGATCTGTCAATCCTAACATAATATTTTTCGATTTTGGTGACCAATACAAAAAATATGGGAAATAGAAAGAGAACTATTTCTTAGTGATCATCATCAACTATACTTTATCAATATATATTATAGAGTACTTGTGGTAAACATAGTTATTTTACTTTATTGGTATTTGGTTTTAATTTTTTGATGATAGATTAATATTTAAAAGGGTTCTGTCTATAATTTATGAGAATATGATCATCTCAAAAAATCTATTTGAACTCATTAATTTAATAATTAGCAATAAAATTTTGAAACCTTTTTAATATGGATTATAGAATGATGTTTGTGTCATGATTGACACTAAGAAATGATCATAGAATCTCCAAGTAATTTATATATATAATAATTATGGGTATGTGAATTTGTATACAAGAACCCACAATCATTATACACCAAAAGTGTACCATTGATACTCTATATCCTTATATCTATCTATTGTTAGATATAATATATTTATATTTTTTAAAAACAAAAAATTATCAATATTCACAAATTTAATTCAAAAATTTTGATTCACAAAAACTGACATTATTATATAAAAATTAAAAAATAATACTTATTCATAACATATGTATCTATCCCTTCAAAAAACATTATTCATAATACCACTCTCAGGATTTTATTTAATCAACAATAAATACCCATTAGATTTTGTATTCACTCAAAGAGGGGGTAGGTTGAATCTCAATAATTATTTCTACGTATCTCAACTGAATTTGTAATTACTCTTTCTGATATTTAAACTTCTATCCTACTTATGATGTATATAACTATTTATGAATTCTTAATATAGTTGAACACATTAAAAAAATAAACCAGTGATAGTATCTTGTATAATTTTTTCAAGGATCAAGCCTAATGTGGGAATATACATCATATTGTTTTTTGGATGAGTTTTATATAAAATATTATCTATAATAAATCATATTGTATACAAATTAATGATATTTTATCATACATAACACTATAATTACAAGGGGAGAGATGGTATTATACACTATAATTCTACTCAATAATAGATTTAAGGTGACGATAATGCAATCTTTATGGGGGTCTGTGTTGCCGACAAGGAGGGGGTCTGAGACAAAGAGAGGGAGGTGGGGGGGGGGGGGGGGTCCATGTCACCGCCAAGGAGGGATACTGAGTTGAGGGAGGGAGGTTAGAGATTGTGTGTTTGGGGGGGGGGGTCGCGTCACTGGCGAGCTAGTTAGATAGGAGGTCAAAGGGTGGTTGAGGGGGTCGTGGGCTTGAGTCTTGACCGGGGAGTGGTGAGTAGGTGGGGTATGGGGAAAGGGGGTCACGTGCTTGGGATCACTTCCAGGGAGAGGAAAGGTGGTCATGGGAGTGGTGGGGTGGATGGGGTAAGGGGCTAGGGTCGTACATAAGGATAGGGGTAGGGGGATGGATTAGGGTTTTCTAAAACATTTATTGGTGGTTTAATTGAAACAACTTCTAATTGAAAACATAAAAAAATATCACTATAATTTCATGAAACCGATATGATATTCTTATTTTTTGTAACCATATTTTTTTCAAGTATTACTAGAACCAATTTGAATAGAGAACTACTAACCATATCTTTTCTTATAGTGATAGTATGACATGTTTCCATGTACCAAATAATTCTTGAGTCAATCCTGAACCATATTTTTTGGAGTTATTACCCCTAGGGGCATCTATTCTAGAACTAAGTACACTAGTAGTATCAAGAAAATAATGCACTTCTAGGTAAAACATATTATCTCTACCTTACTAAAACATTAATATGTTTTTCTATACTTATACTCAATTTATATCATAGGGTTATGTTCCCAAATCAATTTTTTCCAAAATCTAGTGCCAAAGGATTACACTAAACGTTCTATAATACCAATTTTAGTGACCCTAACTCCAGTAACCTAGAGATTATATCTATTTTATTACATTTTTTAAGATATAAGAAATAATATCATGAAGGATTTAATATTTTAGTTTTCTTGGTAAAATAGATAAATACATGAAATTACAATTACATTTTAAAACATAAAATATATAAATAATTTTCTTTAATATATCCATTATTCCCATTAATGTATCCCTAAATATCACTCAAAAAACACTTCTTGGTATCCTAGGGAAGTTAACACATAAGAAATCAGTGACCTCAGCTACTCAGTAAGGGTAAATGTACAACTGAATCTATGAACAAAGAAGGAATAATCAATATGGAAAGGTATATAATGGAAACACATTCCATTTCGTCAATTACTTGAGCATAATAGATCATGAATTAATGATGATCAAATAAGTCCATATAAATAATAACATGATATTGAGACTTAACCACGTATATTATAACTAATTGAATAATTACATGTAATATTAATAACTGAATTCATAATGATATGACTCATAATGTTGGAAATATTTAACATACCATCAAGTCATCATTCCTTCAATTATTATCACCAAGAACCCATTTTAAGACATCTTACATAAATGGGTAAGGCCTCATCCAAATACCCAAGTTAGTTTGTCTTTTTAGAGATATGGATGCATAGAGGGGATATTTAATTTTGGGATCCACCTATAAATTAATAAGTCCAATTAATTAATCATATGGAAGGGTTGTAACAAATTCAATATGAACATTTTTATTGAAAATCTAACATAAAAAATGTTAATACTTACCCCCATTCAATGAACATAATCATAAACCATGAAGAGTAATATGGTGAATGATAATAAAATTCAACATTCCAAGTCAAACTGGTCATAAACCATCAAGATAAATAATATAGATGGTATCAATACAACATATACTAAGTGGATTATAAGTACAATAATGGATGCTGTTTTTAATTAATAAAAATACCATAAAAATTTCATTAAAAACATTTTTGAGGGAAATAATATTTTTAATTTGAAAATAACCTTTTAAAACAAACAGTTCACAAAAAATTTTGAAAATAACTTTCTTTGAAAATATCCTTTGAAATTTTTTAAAACAATATTTAAATCATTGAGTAGTCATGATGGTGGGAAATTACATTCACATTGTACAAGTTAAAATAAATATTCCTTTCACATTTTCTCTAAAATCTAAACTAAACTTTTTTAAAATAACATGAAGATTTATTATTATTTTTTGTAAATAGTCAAAATGGGTAAAATATTTTTTAATGAATTATTTTTCAATGTTTAAAAACATTTTTGAAAACATTTTTAGAAAACATGGATTTTTATGACAAAGGATTTTTGACTTAAGAGGGAAATAAAGTCAAATTTTCTTAAAAACATTTGATCAATAATTTTAGGTACTAAAGAGTGGATAAATGGTATTATTACATAAAAATTTCATGAATAAATATAGTAAAATACAATTATTTTTTTTTCAAGATAGAAATATAAAATAATTCCCCAAAGGGTGCCTCAAATGTAAAAAATCCTGAATAATGATGAGGTTGTAAAATAAACCCTTACCACATTGGTAACTTTTTAATAATAAGCCCATAAAAGAAATAACATTAAATAAAAATTCAAATAGCATTAATACAAAGAGATTAATGATATAAAATATCAAAATTGGTAGGTTATACACTATAAAGGAATAGGTGGTGATTAGGGTGTATGTCCCATGGAAGTAAAAGTGACATGAGGAACCTTTAACACTTATTAGACTTCCTTCATATGTGTATGAACCTCATGTATAATAAATATTTATTTGTTAAAAATCCATTATATAAAAATACTCACATATATAATTCCATATATTATTTACTTATAATATGTTATCTTTCCTTTTTACCAATTATTTGTTAAAATCACTATTTTGGGTGACAATTACATTGTATTTCATGTATGTTTTGGTTCGGTAAATTTGTTCATTTTAATTTTATAATAGTTAAATAATTATTATAATTTTAAAAATGATATAAATATCATATATATTAATTATATAATTATTTATATTAATCTATAAAATTTAGAGATAAAAATGTATTACATCGTTCATAGAGACGGTAGGTCGTACATACACATGAAATGTATTTCTATTTTACTTGACTGATGGAACGTAAGGTAAATAAATATTAAATTAACTTCATATAATAATTATTATTTTATATATATCATTTATATTAGTAAAATATTTCCTTAATACCATCCATGAAATAATAAAATGAAAACATTTCTCATCACTATATGGAGGTGGTAGTCCAAACGTACGTACAAACAACAATATAATTTTCCAATGAATTTGAAGGTAAGAAGTTATATGTGATATTAATATTACATAAGTATTTTTATATCAGGAATATAATATATATTTATTCAATTTTATCCTTAACAACTTCCATGTGAATTGTAAGTGAAAAATGAATCACATTACTTCACGAGGCGGTAGTCCGTTATATACACGAGCGACGTAATGTAATCAATCATGGATTGGTAATTAAGATGGTATATGTGATATGATAATTAAATAAGTATAATAATATCATAAATATCATATAAATATGCAAAATATATCCTTAAATTCATCATTGAGAGGTGGTGATGGAAAACGAATTACATCGATGCGTGAGGCAGTAGTCCACTGTACACACGAATGATGATTTCATAACCCATTTAATAGAAGAGGATATTGATATAGATAATTAACTTAAAATAAAAACATAAAAAAATATTTAATATTTTTTTTGTTACTATATCTTCATGTTTTAATGATAATTTAATGAGGATTAGGAATAAAAAAAATAAAACACTTGGTTAGGGACGTTACCTCTTCTTCAGGAAACCTTTTTTGGTTTGCACTCGAATCCTTAATAGGGTGGATTTATGACCAAAAAAAGGACTATAGGATTATGGGATGGAATTTGGGAAGTTATTTGGGTATTTCATTTCCAAACCAAAATGGTTTTAAGGTTTGAAGAAGCGAGAATAGGTGGGAGTTCAACATGTGAGGTGAGTAGCACACTTGTAATTTTTTAAAATAAAAAGTGATATCAACAATTTTCACATGAAAAATGGATCCAAAATGGGTCATTATAGACCCTTATAAATTATAGGGTCTAAATATGTCTATAAAATATATTTTAGAACATTTTTCAGGTTATTTTAACCATTATATTTCTTATTTTATCCCTTAGTAAATCCATGTTTTTTTTAACCATAATAGATAATTTAAATTGTTTTACTATTAATTATGTAAGAAATTATGTTTAAATTATTATAAAAAATAAATTAAACTTATTAAAAATATTTAATCTTATTTTAAAAACTCCATTAAAATAATTGGTAAAATTTATTTTAAAATTAATCATGTAGATGTATTGAGAAAATGTGTCTTCAAAGAGAAAATGCTCAAAATTTTACAAATTTTTTATATCAAAATTCAATATTAAATTGTTTACAATGACAGAAATTTGATTAATAGATATATATTTTAAATAAAATTACTTTTAAAACCATATTAAATCAATTTCCAAGTCTTTAATTGTTTTATAATAAATAAGAATTCTTAATAAAAACTAGTATTTTTCACTATTCACTCATACATTTATATTTTTAAGAAATTATAAAAAATTCAACCGGAGATAATTTTGAAATTTATATTTAAAAAATTAAGTTTATTTTATAAAATAAATTTTCTAAATGTGGTAAAATTAATTTTAATGTATGTGAGAAACGTGTGACTTTTCCTCCTTTTGGAAAAAATACAGATTTTCAGAAAATATTTTTTTCCTTCAAATGGTTCATATTTTCTTTATGATCAATATATAACTGATGAATTTATTTTATACATTTGTATATAATATAATTTATATAATTTATTTAGTATTTTTCATACCCACTAAATTAATGTCTATATTATAATGGTCATCTTCGAATAATTTAATTTTAATAGAGTATGAAGTTTCGTTCAAAACCATTGTTGTGTGAATTAAAAGTTATCATATAGATTGAATTTATTTAGAAAGAAATATTTACTAAAGTCTCATATGTTATATTTTCCTATAATCTTGGTGTTTTTTATCATAAATTCTGTCAACAATAATGTTCCTATTTTAAAATCTCAGGGAATTACATTGATGCATTGCAAGACAGAATTTTTTGAATATTACATAATATCACATAATTACATTGTGAAATGTGGATTAGAGAGTCACACAATAAGTGTATCGAGAATATTAGATAAATTTAATTTTAATTTAACATTATCAATAAATATTATTTTTTATTCTTAGAATAATAATTATTTTAGTTTATTAGACCATATAAATTTAAATCACTAGTTATTCGAGTTTATGATATATGTGAGTTGAATATTAAAATAAAAATATATTCACATAATTTATAAATATAATATTTATTTATTTTTGAATTAATAATTAAATTATATTTATTTATTAAAATAAATATTGATCTTTTAGGAATCAATAAATGTCTTGGAGGATTTACCGGATGATCCAAGGGCCTGATGGAAATGATATATTTTATTTAATATCATTTAAATAAAAATTTCTTTGTTTCACTAATGATGTTAAACTATTCATGAGTTTTCACATGTTATGAAATATAATAATAACAATAATGTTATTATTTGAATTTTTTTTACTTATAATAAAAAATTATATAAAAAAACATTTTTTAATTACTAATTGTTAAACCCTACGTATATAATTTGATTTATATCATTCTATAAGGGAGTGAGAATCATTATTAACAATAAATTATCTCAAATTAATTATTTCCTGAATGAGAGAATCTCTCACGAATTCTTTCGATGATGTAGAGTGAATAATATTTCTCCCCCTCTCAAGAGTGAGAAAGTAAGAGATAAACTCTATTATGATCAATGATATATGGCATAAAAAACTTAGTTCCTCCATGGTAGCACTACAAATATCAATGATGATGCTTCAATATTTTTGTAGCATGTGTGGATATCAATAAAGAAAATATTGTTTTGATTCCTCACTAAAATTATGAAATGATAAGAGTGGAATTCCTATGGATCAAAAATTCGAATAATTTTCATGTAGAGGTAATTATTAGTTATAAGTTAATTATCAATTAAATGTGAAGGATCATTTCTAAAAGAATACTAGTCTAAATTTGTCAATTTATTTTAGTGTTTTTCATTGAAATCAATGAAAACCATTATTAGTCATTACAAAGATCTCTTATTCCACAACCTTGAAATTTTAAGTGGTATCAGAGTGGTTATTTTATAATTTATAATAATTTATAATTATTTTGATCTATTACCAGTTTTGTTGGCATGATTAAATTTCTAGTTCCTCATTCTATAAATAAAAAAGTCATGGTAATTTGTTCATTTGAATTCATATGACCAAAAAAATTGCAAGAACATATGAAGAATTATCAAAGATCCCATCCTAAGGTTTCGATGATATTGGCTGGATGACATAGATACATGAAATGTAATAAAAAAGCACATGTTTTTTAACCTTGGTCAACCAAAGAAGTAAAGGCTATGAAAATCACTTCATTCTCTGATGGGGTCAGTACAAAGTTTCATCACATGTCATGTAATTAATTATAGTTGGAACACACTTTGATAGAGAGTACATAACATATAGCTAGTGTAAACACAATGTAACTCCTCTTAGTTTGGACTCTGTGTAAATCACACAAGTTTTTTAGTAAAAGTAAGTCACATCACTACATTCCATTTATTGACTTCAAGTCGAGCGATATACTATCACTTGGAGTATATTGCATGTAGCCAGATTTACACACTATGAAACCTGTAATAACCTTTGAAATATACACGTTGAGTCCCTAAGATTGTATTACAGGTGTTTAGAAATGGATTATACATCATTTAGCTAGCTATACATGTTGTGTAACTTAGTCCAACTCATTAAAGGTACACAATAAAATAGACCTATCTTATGAGTCAAACATGAAGATAATTAAATCACTATAGAAATATATGGAATTTAGCTATTTTTACATGCTATGAGACAAGGTTTTTCCACACCTAGTAATCATAGAGTGAACTTTCACTACTGGAAAATGGATCTATATCCACAATTTTCCCAAAAACTGTGGCTATAGACCCACCTATACCCATGGTTTTCATGAACCATGGGTATATGTGACATTTTCTAACCTATACCCACTGTTCTTGATAAACCATTGGTATAGGGTACCCATGTATGTGTGGGAAGACAAAAAATTGCACGGGAATGCCGTGGAAAAAACTATACCCATGGTTTACAGTGAACCGTGGGTATAGGTGGAACCTATATCCATAGTATTTATGAATCATGGGAATATCCTCCGATATGTAAGCCTATACCAACCGTTTATGAAAACTATGGGTATAGGGTCCCTTATTGTTTGAGTCTAAAAAAAAATATAAGTTAATTTATATATAATTACAGAGAACTTCAGTTGATGTACTAGAAAAGTGGCTTTAGCGTTTAAACATAATCTAGGGTTTGATACTCACTGTTTATATTTTAATTATACCAGGTTTAATATATATATATATATAAATATAAATCAATAAATATTAACACTATCGGCAAGATTAAATTGGCATAGTGGTGGAGTAATTTAGGTGTTCGGTAGCGATGCGAGTTCGAATCACGCTTCTAATTTGTTCTTATATAGGTGGTATAAATTAATATATTAAGGTAGGTATAGAATTTTATAACGGAAAAGAGAAACGTCCTAGTTGGAAAGACGAAGTACTTTAAGTGACTGGTCGCAGGTTCGATTCTCGGTGGAATTTTTTTTTTCAATGCAGTTAATATATATTAATATATATACATAGATATACATGTATTTAAATAAAGTTCAATCAGATGAGTTGGTTAGGTGCTTGGTAACTGACTTGTAGGTCACAGGAGTGAATATCACTGGCTACACGAAACAAAATATTTAAAAAAATTTCTGAAATTTTATACCCACAGTTCTATTACCGTGGGTATAGGAAATTTTGTAAACCCATGATTTTAGAACCGTGGGTATAACTCTATGACACGCTGGAAAAAATATATACCCATGGTTGAAAAACCATGGTTATAGGTTGTGTACCTATCCCAATGCCTCTATTTCCCACAGTTTCCCAAAACATGGGTATATGTTATACCCACGGTTTTGGGGGCTATAACCACGGTTTTGAACCATGGGTATAAGTCATTTTTCTAGTAGTATTTGGTGAGTTGTGTGGAATTAAATTATTTAATAATTTTTTTTCACATAATTTTGTAAATACATGATTAGTATGATCATCGTACATGTTGTTTACATATTGAGAATATCCAATGGTAAGAGTAATTAATATTCATGGCATATTGTGTGGTTATACATGAATAATATATTATATAGATTGACCCAAAAAACAATATTTTATGTATATCACAACATATTGTGTAGGTATACATGCAGTGTAAGTATGAAACACACAATAAGGACTATACACAATATAAGTCAAATGCCATGTTGAGTGACTTTACAGAAAATTTAATTATTAAACTCTATATCTGTGTCTAATGAGATGTATAATGGGGAACAACATGTTTCCTATAGTATATATCATTTATATATTAAATCCAAAAATTGAATTTAATCTGAATAAGATGTCACATGATGTGTACCTAATCATTACATGCTGTGTAATTAATATTTTTAAATTAAAATTAATTAATTAAATTTATTTCAAATTGTAGAGGAAGGGAATATCATGGATTATTTAGATAGATAATTAAGAAAAAATAATTAATTACTAAATTAGTTTATTAATTTATTAATTTGAGAAATTTTTCTTAATAAATAACGAGTCAAAATGAATTATATAATGTATAATGTAAATTTATTGCATGTTCTGAATGATCATGAGTTTGACTAACATGTGTATGTGTTGGGTTTCAACTTAATATAATTATATATTACGTTATTTTTTAGGATAATTTTTTTATTAAATTAAATAATATGATTAGTATATCATCCCTTTCTCCTACATTACATATGGTTTGGTGTGTTTAAGGATTATTTATATTTCCCTAAATCCCTAGTTCCCCTCACCTACATGTGAGAATTTTATTTCAAAGGATGGATCTCCTAGTGGGATGTGAAAGTTCAGGATCTGAGATGAGGTGAAATATACAAAGGAGATACATAGGTTTGTGTAGGAATGCCACATATTGAGCTAAGTATCAACCCAATGATTTTTTATCCCAATGTTTAAGGTTGGTTTATCTTCATCTTGATAAACCAACTAGTAGTTAAAAGATAATGATCATATAAATTATTTATTTTATTTATTATTGCATTTTTATTTATTTATTAATGTGATTCATGGTATATTTTATGATTAAATTTGATCACATAAATTAAATGAATTAACAAGCATGAAATATGATATAAAATAATGGAATTTTTCATAAATTATTTTATCAGACATGGTTAATTAATTAGGTTAAACCGATATAATACTAGAAAGAATGTAAAGGATAAAATAAATAATAATTATTCTAAAATATAAAAAATTTCCTTAAAGGAAAACATTTTGTTAGTAATATCCTTCCACTAATTGAGTTAAATTGAAACCATAGTTCAAAGTACCTATCTGGACCTTTTCATAGTGATTTCAATTATTAGGGAGTTCTAATGAGAGTTTTGGGTTAACTTATATTTGCTATCATTATGGTTTAATTTAATTTAAAGATAACTATTTATATTCAAGGAAATAATTGAGTAAATATTACTATTGGATTTCACAATTGGGGAGTTTACTCAATAGATAAAAGAAATGTGTGTTAATAGAGTTGGAAATACTACCTACCTAAAAACATTTGAATAAATTAATAAGATAATTTCTAGATTATATGAAGGGGAATGTGGATCCTTGAAACTTGAATATAAGTGTGATAACACTTTCTAAATCTAATGGTTTGGGATACTGGGATTTGATAAAATAATGGGAGAATAATAAAATTAATTTTTTATTTCACACTTTGTAATTGAGATAATGTAATAAAATATAATGTTATTTTTTTTTGTAGAAAAATGACTATCATTCATCCATGATACTTTTTCAACAATCTATTTTGGAGAAATATAATCTTATAAATGATGGTATGTTTTAGGATTTACACATTCTCTTGTAAATCAAACTTTGAAATGAGAAGAATCTATACATACTAGAGCCCATAGTTTTTATTAATCCATCTAAGAAAGAATGTGAGGAGGAGAATAAATTATTTTGTAAACACCTGGATGATGTATTGTAAGTAAAATGACTTATGTTATAATTATTGACTAGTGAGCCTTTAATGCTTCATAAAAACACAGATTCATACACTATATTGTATCATCTCTTTAATATTTAATTAGAGAAGAAAGACAAGATAGGTTTATTATCTCCAAGGCACTCTTTTACATGTAATATTGAAATAAGGTGAACCAACTGGATCATAAGTAGTCAAGATGATTGGAAATGTTAAACATTTAGAAATTTTGTGTTCTAAGATAACCAAATAATTGTCTGTGTGCCACATAATTTTTTCACTTAGTTACATTTTATCATGTTTTATTTGGAATTTCTACCTAAAAAATATAGATAAGATGCTCCTTGATCTTCTGACTTTGATTCATCAGAATGATAAATTTATAAATCACAATTTTTTTTATGGTTAACAGGAAGAAATGGAAGGTGAAGAGACATAATAATAAATCCACATCTATAGAATATTCAAAACACTCTTCCAAGAGAAGAAATATTAAATTATATGATAAGTAGAAATATTTAGTGTGTTTTATTTTGGAATTAAAGGCCATAGGAGGAAAAAATGTTCCACATTGAAGAAGAAAGGTGAAGCTTAAGGTTAATTCATCATCAAGTGTAATATATCTATTTCAAAAAAATAGTATTAAATATAGCTTTCAGTTCACACATTTGTATGCCAAAACAAAGTCCAAGTAAATTATATAAGATTACTAGAGGTGAGATGGATCTTATTGCTAAGAATGGAGAAAGACTAGATATGATAGCTATATTAGACTACTATCTTAGGTAGATAACTGGTTAAATTATGTTTTTAATGAATTTTTATTATGTGTCCTTTGTAGAAAAAATCATAATATTACTAAACTGTTTATGCATGGATGAATTTATTTTCAAATTCATAAGTAGGTTTTACTACTTTTGTAAATATATCATATATTATAGAATAAAAAATTTGAATAATTCTATTTATGTAACAGAATATGAAAATAAAGTATTTTAAATAAATAATGAATCAAATTCAAACAACTTGCATGACATCCAATTGTGGAATCAATTGATTTTCCTTGTAAATGAGAAGCATGTGAAAATACTATATTAAGAAGGATATTTATATTATTTTGAACTAAAACCCTTAGATATATGTCATTATTATTTATAAGGAAAATTAATCAAAGAACCATATAATGGAAAATTTAAAAGAGTTGTAGAGATTTGTGAATAGTTTATAAATATTTATGTGGACCTTTTCTAGTATAAGATTGAGGTGGATAATATTACTTCATAAATTTTACCAATGGATTTAATTGGTATGGATATGTCAAATTAATATTGTATAAGTATGATTCTTTGATAAATTTTAGGAATAAACTAATAAATTATATTATCAAATTGGTAAGAAGATAAAGATAATCCACTCAGACCATGATAATGAATATCTTAATCAAGATTTCATCCTTTATCTAATGGATTTTGGGATACTATATCAACTCACTTAGCCTTATACACCATAGTGGAATAGTTATTTGAAAAGGGGAATGAAACCTTATTTGACATAGTGAGAGTGTTAATTAATCATGCGAATCTTACGTTATCCGTTTGAGGATACACATTATAGACAACATTATATACACTAAATCTTGTTTTAACTAAATTATTAATCATACTTTTATATTAGTTTTGGTAAAAAAAGAATTTTTTTATGTCACATATTCATGTATGGGGATGCAAGAAATTTTATAAGGATATTCTAAGAAATAAACTAGCATCACTAGGAATTAAGTGTATCTTTATTATATATCCTAAAGAAACAATAGGATTTTACCTATTCAATCCTTAATATAAAAAGAAAATCATGCCAAGAAAACAAATATTTTAAGAAAGGGAGCACATCTCTAAAGAGATAGTTGGAGAAAGATAAACTTCTATGAAGTTGAAACCCAATATATAAAAGAGTTAGAACATAAACAAATTCCATGAAGCCTAGTGGAAGAATTTATTTTGGAGACATAGGTACTATATAGTAGAATCAAATAGGTTATATTGATATGGTTTTCATGTCACCGAGGAAGGTGGACTATTATTAGTCGAAGATAATAAACCACTGTCCTATAAATAAGTTTTAAGCAGATCAAAAGTATAAAAGTGAAAAGAAACCATGAATTATGAAAGGTATTATATGTAATACAACCAAGTTTGATTTTTTTGATCTTATAATAGATATAAATTATTTTTGGTGAAAATGAGTATTTAAACAATAAGTAGAAATAAACTGTGAAATCAGTACCTATGAAGTATGACTGGTTTCTAAAGATTTTAATAAATGTCAAGTCATAGACTATGATGAAAAATTTTCACCAAATTTTATGATTAAATCCATTATAAAGAGTTTCCTAAGGTACCTGAGGCATACAAAAGATATGTTCTTAGTTTTTTAAGGATATAAAAAACTAGTTATTAGAGGAGACACAGATTTTAGTTTCCAAATATATTAGAATGATTCGAAATCACTTTTGGGATTTGTGTTATTACTTAATAGATGATCTATGAGATAAAAGTTTTCTAAGTAGCTAGTGGTTGTTGATTATCTAATAGATTTTTTGTATGTTGTAGCTTTTGATGCAGTAAAGAATTAGTGTGGATATAATATTTTATATAGTTTCTTGTTATGTTACATCACAAGAAAGATTCTATCACTATGTATTGTGATAATACTGTTGTAGTGGTTCTAGAAAAGGATCATAGATCACATAAATAGAAGAATAATATAGATTATAAGTATAACCTCTTGAAGGATTTTTCTTAAAGGGGTTAAGATATAGTAATAATATTTTATATAGAAGAGAACATGGTGCACCCATTGACTAAAAACTTATCTTAGTATAATTATGAATATTTTTGGAGATCTTGGGAATACAAGTTTTGTACAGTCGACTCAAGTTCTAGTGGGATTTTGTTGGTGATGGTGCGTTAGTACCAAATAATTTCATACTTTTAATTACCAATATATTAATAAATATCTTATCATATGATGAGTGCTCTTCTATGTAAAATTAATTTAATAATGTTTTGAGAGTATCTATCACATTTTAATGTTATATTAATTACATTCTATAATGAGAACCCTAAAATTATATGACAATATTCTAAAACATATGTTCTATGGTATAGATATCTTCTGTAGGACATGAAATTGATAATGTTTGAATATTAGGTGTTGGGTGATTATAAGACATTGAATCTTATTATCATTAATTAATAAATAGGTAATATCCAATAAGGGAGGTTATGAAGATAGAATTTCCAATAAGAATACTACATGTTACAGGTGTCGTTGTATATTTGAATATGTGAATATGTGTATTGGTTCTTAAACTTGAAATAATTATTAATGTATATCATGAATCATGTAATTTTATGTATTAATAAAAATCATGATGATATATGATCAAAACGAGGTATGATACGTTGGGTGGATTATAAGTGATATGACAATAAATGAATAAGTCAAGAAAGGATTTTTCATTTCTATATTAATGGAAGAAGATATCTATTTTATTTTGAGTGAAATTTTATTGCATAGTTAAATCCATAGACATGGTTATTCATAAACAAGTTCATTTATTAGAGTCAAATAAATAAAAATAAACCATATTGGTTGATGAAACAAAGTATAAAACTCTATCAAAGAGATATCAAGATAAATATATTATATTATATTGTAATTATTCATTTGATGTTGTTCTCATTGTAACATTAACTTAATACTCTATGGGTACTTTTTTGTGTGGTTAGATGTTGATCTTAAAAATTAGATAAGTTCACCTAATGCCATAGATAAATACACCCGGAGGGTCACATACATTGTATCCATAAGCTTAGTTATTTTTTTTGAATTTAATATTAAGAATAAATATTATTCTCAATTTGTGGATTAATAATCATTTAGGATTATTTAATTACATAAATTC
Source organism: Viscum album (assembly GCA_963277665.1). Taxonomy (NCBI): domain Eukaryota; kingdom Viridiplantae; phylum Streptophyta; class Magnoliopsida; order Santalales; family Viscaceae; genus Viscum; species Viscum album. Next base: position 285,208,564 of record OY728165.1, read on the forward strand.
AAACAACCAACTATTTGAGTTTAGAATATATATGAGTTTAATATAAAAATAAATAACATGTAGAAAAAAAAACTATAGATATGGGCTATCCCATGGATTTAGTCCCCTTTCCTATGGCTATAACCCCTATCCCATGGCTATAGGTTATATCCACATGAATAGTGTCTATGGTTGCTATTAGTGTCAATATATCCCACTAGGATACAACCACTATAACAACCCTGCTCTTTGTTACACACTTAAAAAAGATTTATAACATAAAACCTCCACTTTATACAACATGGAAGATCAATAGGTCTAGTGTCTTTAGGGATTAGGAACATTACATAAAAACATAAAACATAAAACACACATCTTTATTGAAAACTTCTTTTACATGACCACTACATTCCCTCGTACTTAGCAATGCATGGGATAACCTGAGGACATGCATAAGAAAAGGGTGAGCTATAAAGCCCAGTAAGGAAGTAAACAAGGCATAACATGAATAATAAAGTAAATGTTAGAAAATAGGAAAAAAGGATCATAATAGAGACACGAACAAAAAGGCATTATATAGCATGATTATCATAACATGGAAACGTGGAAACAATACTTAACATGGTTTTAGCATGATCCAAGGCTTATTGCACATGGAGCATGAGTAAAACCTCATTAAAAATGAATTAATAAACCCTAATTTCACGTGAATTATCATGAGTAAACCCTCATTTCACATGATGTTTCATGATACTAATCTCTACCCAATGCATTGGAGTGATATCAGGGCACAACCTTCTTAAACATTTCATTTCATGAATAAGTATGCCACATGGATCATACAACTTGGTTTTATTCAACATCATCATTTATTCCATGATAAATAAATATGGAATTAATACATTACACTCTATAATAAATAAGTAAATGTGCATAAATGTGAATACCCTTGATAGAGAAATGGGTATGGTATTCACTACACAATGACTTCGGCATGAGAAAAATGGCTGTGTAATTTCGACAACATAACGACGTGACATAAGAATTCATAAAAATGGTTTATGAGAGATAAATGGTTCTATAATAATATATACATGAAATAGATAGTAAGGGGGTCATATAGATTCATGTCCAAACAAATGTAATGTAATTAAGATTCATAATACAAAAAAATTTCTTGAATGTGAATGAGAAGAGATAAATTCTTTATAGAATTTCGGCATGGTAATAGGTGTACACATAAGGCATTAATGATAGAGAAATAGGTATATCATCATTTAAAACATTGAAAGGGGAATATAATGGAGGTGATAAATCATACCCCAACATTTTTAATTGAAAGTAAAATGGTATTACAATATAAAGAAACTTGGATAAAAATAAGAAAGGTATGAATCCCTTACTTGGAAGTGTGATCCCAAAGGCTTGGGAGAGGCCTGAGAGAGGCTTCTTGGGAGATTGGAGCACCTTGGTAGGATTCTGGAGAGAGGAGGACATAGGTTGGACGAACTCCAAAATCTTTTAGGGAAGATGAATTGGGATCTTGGATGGGTTTATATAGGAAAGGAGAGGGAATTCTTTATTATTTAGGTTTGAGACACCACACATTAAACTAATCAAAACTACAGACTAGTCCATGGTTTTTTCCCATGGGTTTTTCCAAAGGTGAGTGGAAAAAAATTATTTATAAGTCAAATGGCATAAATTCTTAAAATAATAGGATTGATTATGTGAAGGTGAGTCACTCTCTCAAGGAAATCAATTTAAAAAGATAAAATGTTTTATTAGTCTTGGAGGGTCCACTACTGCTTTGTAAAAGAAATAAAATGAATCTAAAATCAAATTATTGTAATGCCAAAACATATATTGGCCTAACATAATGTTTATCGTATTTTATTACATCATTATTAGGTCATTATGATGTCATAAAACACATTATATAATTAAATGGTACTTAACTTTTACCCAAAAATTTGACTGTCTCAAAAAATTATGAAAAACTCACCATTGGATAATTTAGACATCCTGATTTCAAAAATAGTATTCATTTTATCTAAATAATTTTCTAAATATGTAAATATTTATTTTTAAAATAAAAACCGATATTTATCGAAAATTCACGTGTTTTGAAAAAAATAGCTTTCAAACATGAATAAAAATTTAAATTGTATTTATAAAAATTATACAATCATTTATATTTAATAAAAATTAATTTAGTAATAATATTTTACTAAAATATTATTTAATTCAAAAAATTCCATTAATTCATCAAAATAGATTTCTTAATTGAATATTAACCAAAAAATACAATTTTTTCTTTACAAATTAACAATAATAAAGTGAATGTATATTCTCTTTACAAAATAATGTACATTGTGCTGGGGTCTTGTTACATAACCTCTTATATCACCCATATAAGACTAAAGGGTAAGGTGTGCAATGGTGACATACTCTTGGGTGGCTCCGATAACATCACTCGGGTGGTAATCTCTATTAACTTCCACTTCTCCCAAAGGCGGTTCCGCTCTATCTTAATGTGTTGAAGCTCAGCTTGGGTTTGGTCAAGATCAAAGTCCAATGATGCCACCTCCATTCTGATCTCTGACAAATGGGCTTCGTAAGGGGAAATTCTATTGGATGAGGCCATCACATCCTTTGTCTGAGTAAATTGGATTTGTTAAATCCTTATATTTATACTAATCATGTGATCACTATTTTACGGATATATTATAAATGGCCACAATGCTTAACAATATTTTAAAATACAATAACATAAGATCAAGGAAGTGTATAAGTTTTATATATCCATAACAAGATATTTAATTAGATCAAGAGGAATTTTCATTAATGAATGTTTGGGTCGTTACAATATTCCCCCTTAAGAAATTTCTCCCTTGAAATTACCTTTTCCCACACTAAAAAAGATGAGGGTAACTCTACTTCATTACTTCCTCTGACTCCCACATTTCTTCTTCAAACATGTGGTTTCTCTACAATACCTTAATGAGGGGAATTATCTTATTTCGTAGAACATTTTCCCAATGATCTAAGATCTTCACTGGCTTCTCTTTATAGGAAAGGTCATTCTCCAATGATACCTATTCTGGATTGAGTACATGTGTTGAGTTAGGTATGTACTTCCTCAAGAGTGATACATGGAATACATCATGGACTTTAGATAGGTTCGGTGGCAGTGCTAGTTGATTGGCCACTACTACAATGCGATAAAGGATCTCAAAAGGGATGATGTACCTTGGGATAAGATTTCCCTTCTCCCCAAATCTCACAACTCTCTTCCATGGTGATATGAAGATGGATACCATGTCTTCGAAATCAAACTATAGGTCTCATAGATTATTATCAACATAGATATTTTGTCGACTATGAGTAGTTTTAATGTGCTGGTAGATGGTCTTAACCTTCTCTACAATTTCTTAGACCATTTTCGGACCTAGGAGTTTTCTCTACCCAACTTTATCCCAACATTTCGGTGTTCTGCACATCTTTCCATATAGGGCTTCATAAGGATCCATTTGGATGCTTGAGTGGAAACTATTATTGTAAGATAAATCTACCAGAGGAAGATGTTGATCCCACTCTCCTTTGAAGTCCATTGACCATGCTCTCAACATTTCCTAAAGTGTTTGGATAGTTCACTTAGATTGGCCATCAGTTTGAGGATGATAAGCTGTACGAATGTTTAGCCCAGTTTCGAAGCATGTTGAAGACTCTTCCCGAACTTAGAGATGAATATTGGATCCTGATCAGATACAATCGACAGCGGTACTCCATGAATCCTTATCAAATATCTTATGTATATCCATGCCAGTTGATCCAGTGAGAAATCCTCCAGAATTGCAATGAAGTGTGTAGTCTTTAAAAGACGATCCTCCACAACCCATACAACATTTTTACCTTTGGATGTCTTCGGATGTCTAGAGAAAAATTCCATGGTGATGTTCTCCCATTTCTATTATGGTATGGGTAATGGTTGAATCATCCCCTTATACTTCGGTCTCTAAGCCTTCACTTTCTGACATACCAAGCACTTTGATGTATACTCAGCGATCTCCTTCTTCATGTTATCCCAATAATAATGATCTTAGTGATCTCAGAACATCTTTGTGTTTCCTGGGTGAATGGAGAAATTTAAACTATGTGAATCATCTAAATGTTCCTTCTTTAACTCTGAATTTTATGGAATACATAGTCTTAACCCAAATCTCACAATTACTTCTTCATTAAAATTGAACTCCGAGGATTTATCTTTTCTGAAAGTTTCCACTTTATTCTAAATCCCCACATCATCCTTTTGAGCATCCTTTATCGTTTAAAAAATAGAAGGTTGAGAAATCATTTGTGAATGGATTGATTATGTTCCCTTATTTATGATTCCCATGTCCATATTCATCAAATCTAAGAAGATTGGATCCTTTTTAATTCTCATTAATGATAGAATCACTGGGTTCTTTCTACATAGAGAAGCTTCCACCTTGTTCTCTTTCCCAGGGTAGTAATGGATTGAGTAGTCATAGTATTTGATCAGCTCTAACCATATTTGTTGGAACATGTTCAACTCTTTCTATGTGAATATATACTTGAGGGTTTTTTGGCCTGTATATATTTCACACTTCTCCCCAAAGAGGTAATTCCACCAAATTTGAAAAGCGAAGATCACTACGGCCAACTCCAGATCACGCGTGGGACTACCTTGAGGCATAAGATAGGGATTTTTCCTTTTTTCCTCAAATTCCATCAAAGGGATCCTTATAAAATTTTCAAGAATAAAATTCCCACAAACTTCAAAATTTTATACAACACTTATAGAAGTTTTTTTTCTAATGATTCAATATCATTTCTTCTTGGGTCTTAATGTTCTTAGAAAACATAAAAGATATACTAATAGGACATGAATTGAAATATATTATGACATATAATAATTTTAAGTAGTGATTAAATTTAATTCATTCATCATTATCCATCTTAGCATAAGACTTCTCGTTCTCCCTTGATGAAGGTGATTGTTGATGCTCATCATGCTTCTCTGTACTTGCAAAAGAGCACTGTTCTTGATAATGACTGACATCTCAAAATTTATGACATAAAACCATGTAAGATACCTTAGATGGAGATTTTTTTCCATCCATAACATTATCCATTATTTTGTGGAAATTGGATACTTTATTCCATTATTTTCCACACTTAAATCATCTCATAGGCCCTTTGTGACATTTCCCTTGGTGCCTCTTTCCACATTTGTTGCATGATAGAAATTGGGTCTTCTTTCCCTTATCACCTTTATAAAATGGACTTTCATTAGATTTCATCTTCCTATTGCTTGATGTACTTGGGTATTCAAAAAAATATCAATTATTAATCATTATTTTTTATAGCTGGTTTGGAATAATCACGATATGTTGTACTTGAGCTTCCATTTGATCGAGAATCTCACTAGGGCGTTCATCAAGTTTCCATTCGCATTGGTTGTTAGACATATTACTCATATTACTGGTCATTGGATGGAATAAAAGGAAATTTAGGGGTAACACATAAAGGGTAATCCAAATGAAAAAATTGATAACTTATAAATTACACTTATTTACTTAACTTATGAATTCTTACGCTTCAATCTATGTTATCCATGATTTACTTCCCATCTTATATTCTTAGGGGGAATTTTTTTCCCTTAATAATATTTCATACTAAGATCATGAATTTACCAAAGCATATCCCCCAGGATTTTTGTAACCAAGAGTGCATCAAGGCCCATTGTCGTGTACAAGGATATCCCAGGTCAAGCCCAAAACACTTTGTCAGAGTTTTCAGTCCTAGGTACATCTGTGCCAGAGCTGCCTCTACCTAATCGTATCCAACACTACTACAAAAACGGGCAAGGGAAGCGCGCCCTTATAACAGCGCTAAGAAAAACCGCTGATAAAGGATACCCTATATCAGCGCTAAAATTACAGCGCTGAAAAAGCAAATGTTTATCAGCGCTTTCTTAGTGCTGATAATAGTAATATTTATCAGCGCTAGAAAAGCGCTGATAAATATGATCTGTATCAGCGCTAAAATTTTAGCACTGATACAGTTGGTCTTTATCAGAGCTCAAAAAGCACTGATAAATGTTCGCCTATATAAGCGCTAAAAAAGCGCTGATACAGAACACCTCTATCAGCGCTCAAATTTCAGCGCTGATATAGGGTATCCTTTATCAGCGCTCAAAAAGCGCTGATAAAAATTATCTTTATCAGCGCTAAACAAGCGCTGATAAAGAGACCCTGTATCAGCGCTATAATTGTAGCGCTGATACGGGGAATCTTTATCAGCGCTTTTCTAGCGCTGATAAATCATAATATTATCAGCGCTGATAAAGCTAGATTTTATCAGCGCTATAATTTTAGCTCTGATAAAGGTAGCCTTTATCAGCGCTTTTTTAGCGCTGATAAAACCTTAGTCGACTTTTTTATAAAGTCGGTCGCACAGTGCCCTCGTTTTATCGCAGCTAAAGCCCTCACGGAACCGTAACCCTGCTACTCTTCTCCCGAATACCGCTGCTGTGTTCGTTTCGCCGGAGCTTGCCGCCCTCGGTACACTCACCGTCCTCCGCCGCCCGCAACACCCTCGGCCGACCTCCACCGCCTGCCGCCCTCGGCTGCCCGCAATGCCCTCAGCTGCCGTTCTCTGCCGCCCTCGGCCGCCCTCCGCCGCCCTCGGCCGCTCTCCGCCGCCTCCACCGCCCTCCGCCTCACTCGGTCGCCCTCCGCGGCCACCTTCCGCAACCCGCAACGCCCTCGGCCGCCGCCTTAAGGTAACAATCTATGAAGAAGATGTATATGTTTTCATATAGATAGATTTTGTATAGCTGATTCTCTCTAAGTGTACTCATGATGATGTCCAGATGTTGGGAATGATCATCATTATTTTGGTATTACACCAATATGTCATCCATAAAACAACTACAATCTGGTCTAGGTACAAGTGAAATATTCAACTCATCAAGAGAATAAATGCCATGGGGAATTCGTCAACACAAATTTTATTATGAAGAATTCATAAAAACTATACATGATTTCAAAATTAGTTTATAGTATATCATAATTTCTCAACCTCAAATGATGATAAACAAACCTTAGATCAATCTTAGAGAACAATATGGAACCCCTCAGCTGGTCAAATAGATCAAAAATACAAAGAAGTGGATATCTGTTCTTAATTTTCATCTGATTCATATTCTATTAATATAAACACATATGTAATGTTCTGTCAACCTTCTTGGAAAGTAAAACATGAGATCCCCAAGGTGAAATACTCGAGCAGATGCACCCTTCATAATCTAACTCCTCTCATTGAGTTTTATGTTCCTGAATCTATTCTTGTTTCATTCTGAAAGGCGTTATATAAAATGGCTCAACTCCACGCATCAGCTCAATCATGAACTCAAAGTCTCTTTTAGGTGGTAGCCCTGATCAATTCTCATGAAACACATCCTAGAACCAGTCTACTACTGGGGGAAATATTTCTTGTTTCAATCCATTATCATCAAGAAAAATATTCGTAAACTGGTCTATGTTCTCACCAAGTTGTGGAAGAACTGGTCCTACATGGTCTACCAAGATATCCCATTCTCCATAAAAGACATGGGCTCTACCCTTATGAGGCATGACAGTCACTCATCTACGGTAACAATCAATGTGATATTGATTAAAAACCAAAAATTACATCATCACTATCTATTCAATACATATCATATCAAGCATGTATAAATCCAAAATGAAACAATACTCACAAACCATGAGGGAACATCCCTTACGAAGACAGATGCCTTCTAATCACACCCCCAATGGTGTGTTGACCAACATGATCCCACAAAAGTACTCTAACACAAAACAGAAACCATTTACCAAGAGATAAGATATAAAATAATGAGAGGATCCCCTATTACAAGTCTCCTTTAGGTTCCCCTATTCGGTGCTCTGATAAAGGTATCTCTCATCGATTGGAAATCCTCTATCTCCTGTTATATCCTCCTTATAGAGTGATAGATAATCATCTTTTTAGTGAATCTAATATTCTTTTTTATGAATCTTGATTGTAGGTTAGACTACTTGATCTCCTTCCAAGGAAGTGGTTCCCTTCTACTGTATTTGGAAGTCTTCTTTTGTGTACTTGAACCATAAATACTAATATTTGAGATTCAAATAGGATGTAGATGAATAAAGATTGGATGGATTCTAATCGTTTAAAAATAGAGTACGAGAACGGAGTGAAAGAGTTCATCAAGTTTGCAAAGGATCACACAAAGGATCCTTCTCAAATCCTTTGTCCGTGTTTATGTTGTTGTTATTCTAGACTACTTACTCTAGAGGAGTTGGAAGAACATTTGATATGTCACGGAATAGATCGGAGTTATAAATGTTGGAATAAACACGGAGAAAAAGCGAATGTAGCTACTGGCTGGGATAAAACTGCGTTTTATGGATCGTCAGATATGAATACAAATATAGGTAATGAAGAAGACCGTATGCAGGATGTGATTACAGATGTCAATGATGATGAAGATCGTATTGAGGAAATGACAAAGACAATTCAAGATGAACCCCGTGATTGCCCAAAATTGTTTGATAAGTTAAAGAGTTGTGAAAAGACGCCATTGTATGCTGCTTGCACTAAGTATACAACATTGTCAGCTGTACTGAAGTTGTATAAATTGAAAGCAGGCAATGGATGGAGTGATGTTAGTTTTACGGAACTACTTTCTCTCTTGAATGACATGCTCCCGGAAGATAATGAGCTCCCAAGCCGGACATATGAAGCTAGACGAATGCTACGCTCGATGGGAATGATTTCTGAAAGAATACATGCCTGCCCGAAAGACTGTATATTGTTTCGAAAGGAGAGAAAATCACTAACAGAATTCCCAAAGTGTGGTGCTTCTCGATACAAGAAAGATAAATCCAATCCTACGAAAGTTGTATGGTACTTTCCAGTCATTCCAAGGTTTAGGCGTTTATATGGAAGTGAAGAAACTGCAAGACAATTGTCGTGGCATGCAGATAAAAGAAATAAAGATGGGTTATTACGTCATCCGGCCGACTCTCCTCAATGGAAGAAAATTGATCATGAGTATCCTGAATTTGGAAAAGAGCCGAGAAACCTTCGTCTTGCGTTATCTACAGATGGAGTGAATCCTTTTGGTTTTCAAACCAGCACTCATAGTACATGGCCTGTTATGTTGCTAAATTATAACTTGCCACCCTGGTTATGCATGAAGCAAAAATTTATCATGTTATCTATGCTTATATCAGGACCAAAACAACCAGGTAACGATATTGATGTTTATATGACTCCTTTGATCGAGGATTTGAAGTTATTGTGGGACTCAGGTGTAATGTTGTATGATGCTTATAAAAGTGAATACTTCACGTTGAGAGAAATGTTGTATGGAACAATAAATGATTTCCCTGCTTATGGAAATTTTTCAGGCTATAGCATTAAAGGAACTCAAGGGTGTCCCGTGTGCGAAGAAGATACAGAATCAATTAGGTTGAAACATTCATCGAAATCTGTGTTTCTAGGACATCGTAGATTTCTACCTCGTCGGCATAAGTACCGATCTTGGACGACATCATTCAATGGAAGTTTAGAAAAATGCACAACACTGTCTCCACTAACAGGTGATCAGCTGTTTGAGAAAGTAAAAGATATGAACACTGTTTTTGGTAAACCATTTTCGGAAAACCTTACGAAAATCGGTTGGAAAAAGAGATCAGTTTTTTTTTGAATTACCATACTGGAATTGTTTGTACGTCAGACATTTTCTTGATGTGATGCATGTGGAAAAAAATGTATGTGATAGTGTTATTGGAACGTTGCTAAATTCCCCTGGCAAAACAAAAGATGGAATTAAGGCAAGGTTGGACATGGTTGACATGGGAATACGAGAAGAGTTGGCTCCCGTGAAAGGTGAAAATCGAATGTTTCTTCCTCCTGCTGCTTATACTCTTTCTAGGGCAGAGAGATATCAGTTTTGCAACTTCTTTAATGATTTAAAGGTTCCAGAGGGGTACTCATCAAATATCAAGAACATTGTGTCAATGAATGATTTGAAGTTAAAAGGTTTGAAATCACATGATTTCCATGTTTTGATGCAAGATCTAATTCCAATAGCTTTACGTTGCATTTTACCCAAGAATGTTCATCATACGTTAACCAAACTTTGTTTCTTTTTCAAAGCTATATGTAGCAAAGTTTTAGACCCGGGGAAATTTCCAGCTATGGAAAAAAAATTGTCATCATATTATGTGAATTAGAAATGTTCTTCCCGACAACATTCTTTGATATGATGGTTCATTTGATGATTCACTTGGTGGGAGAGATTCGACTTTGTGGTCCTGTGCACTATAGATGGATGTATCCTGTTGAACGGTATATGAAGATTTTGAAAGGATATGTCAAAAATCGAAGTCGGCCAGAGGGTTGTATAGTGGAGCGATATATTGTTGAGGAAGCCATTGAATTTTGTATTGAATGCCTATCTGATGTGGAAAGCATTGGTCTCCCGAAATCTCGTCACACTGGACGCATTGAGGGTGGGGGAATTTCTAGAAGAGAAGTTGTAACAATCAGTATTACAGATCGGGAGCAGGCTCATCTTTATGTTTTGCATAACAGTTGGGAGGTTTCTCCATATATTGAAACTCACAAAGAAATTCTTAGGCAGTTGAATCCATCGAGGGCTGAAAAATGGTTAGCAGATACACATAATCACCAGTTTATAGGATGGTTTCAGGACCATATTTTTAAGCAGTTGGATGAAAATCCGAATTCAATTTCAGAACGACTTCGATGGCTAGCCGCTGGACCAAGTGTGTATGTATTATCTTACAGTGGGTATGTAATTAATGGTTATACATTCTATACGGATGAACATGATGAAGAGAGTACCATGCAAAATAGTGGAGTTACACTAGTGGCTGAAGCGATGCATGTTTCTGGTAGTAAGGATAGAAATCCAATTTATGCAAATATGTCATACTCTGGAATTATCAAACTAATATGGGAGTTGGATTATACGACATTTCAATTGCTGATTTTTCAATGCAAATGGATTGATAACAATAGTGGTGTTAAAATAGATGAATGGGGATTTGTGAAAGTTGATTTTAGTAAAGAAGGGTATAAAGACGAACAGTTTATAATGGCATCACAAGCGGCACAAGTTTTTTATGTTCCAGATCCCGCAAACCGAAAGTGGTCGATTGTTCTGTTATCGTCCAAAACTATTGAGGGTTCCGATGAAAATTCAGTTGAGGACGATCCTTTTAGTGGTACGTCACAATCAATTCGGAGCGGTCCCAATACAGATGATGTTTTGTATGTTAGAGGAGACCACAATGAAGGGATTTGGATTGTCGATAGAGGTGTCAAATCTCTTCAACCTTTGAAAAAAAGAAAGAGAGTTCAGTAAACAGGTTATATTTTGTTTGTAATATAGATCTTGTTATCTCATGTTATTATCGAATCATTACAGAATTTATGTAATTTGAATGAACTGTTCAACCACTTTTGCAGATAATGACTTCTGCACATTCTGGTGCTCCTAACCTTGAGACTGAACAAGTCTCTCAAGCAGCTGCTGCTGTGGCTGCTGCTGCTCCTGCTGCTCCTGCAGCTCATGCTGCTGCTACTGTTGCTCCTGATGCGGCTCCTGCTGCTCCTACTGCTGTGGCTCCTACTCCTCCTCCTGCTGTGGCTCCTGGTGCTCCTACTGCTCCTGCTGCTGCTCTTACTGCTGCGGCTCCTGGTGCTCCTACTGCTACTGCTGCTGCTCTTGCTGTTGCGGCTCCTTCTCTTAGTGTTGAGGTCCAACAACCATCAGCACATGCCATTGATATTATAGTAGATGAACATATAGATGATGTTGATATCGATGAAATGGTCGGGAATGAAGGACCGACGTCGCAGAAATCACAGGTGCGTCGTAGTTTGACAGTGTTAGCCAAAATTCTTAAGGCGAAAAGCAAAGGCATCAAATTTGAAGTCGGATGGAATGCACGAGGCCAACATGTGAATCCCAACAAGGCTATGTTTAGCAGTTACATTGGAGTTGTCACTCGGCAACGCGTGCCGATTGACATCGATTCATGGCACCATGTTGTGTCCGGGTTGAAGGCTGTGATCTGGGAAGAAATTACGGTAACATTATGAATTTATTTCTTTAATTAACTAGCAAATAAAATGATGAAACAATGTCTTACTCTTCTCAATCTCTTGCAGAGTACATTTATAGTAGACGACTCACACAAGGATTATGTACTAAGTCTTGAAGGAAAGATTCATCGAGGTTTTCGTACTATTTTAACAAGATATCACCTGAAAGATTCTAAAGGTAAAATAAACCCGCACCCACCCATTGTCTATGCGCACCTGATATCCCAAGAAGCATGGGATGCATTTATTGGCCGTCGTGGGGATGAGAAGTTTCAGGTACATTGTGAGTGATAATACGTTGTTTGAGGATACCTGTATTCATCACTTTGACTGTCAATATTTCATTTATGAAATAGAAACTCTGTACTGAAAATAAGGAACGTGCATCAAATCCAACATACCCCTATCGTAAAGCAAGGATGGGGTACGCTTCATTAGAAAAGAAAATGGTACATATTGTAAATTTACAGTAATATTTTTAGGTGCCAATAAACAACATCATAATTATCTTTCTATGTTTATATGTAGATTGATGAATCTAAAACCAAATGCACTTCTATCCCACGTCATGTGCTATGAAAGGAGGCACGTGTGAACAAAGAAGGGAAGTTAATAGATGAGAACACACAAAAAGTGTGGGAAATATGTGTAAGTATGACACGATGATAAAAAGATTTGTTTAAAATTGCTATTACATAAAAATAATTAGTTTTTTTCCTATATCTGACAGTCACAGGAATCAGCTACTCCTGTAGCTGATACAGACCTATTATCGACGGCTTTGAAGCAGCCAGAAAAATACGGTCGTGTCAGAGGTGCAGGGTTTGGGGTGACACCCCGTGTATATTTTGAGAAGAAGAAAAAAATGGATGATACAGAGAAAAAATTGGAACAAATGAGCGAAAAAATAGCAACCCTTGAAGAACAATTGAAATGGAAGGGAGAGTTGCTAGCAACTTTTATGGGTGGGAAGCAAAGGGAGGACACAACTCAGGAACCACCACCGCATGAACATCCTGCCCCACCCCCCACCAGCTTTGAGGTGAGCCATTCACCTAAAAAAAATGTCTTAGCCGTGGTAATAAATATTCTAATAACGGTTCCCATGAAATATGAATCAGATAAACACTGATAATTTATCTGTACTGATCTTCTACAGGGTGATAATGATTGTGATTTATATCTGTCAACACCCACCTATCACCTTGTAGCGAGGGCTACAGTGTTCAATATCCCAGATGCCACACTGCATAATATACCACTTTCAAAAGATCATCTGAAAGTGACGATTACTATAGCTCATGAGCCAAATGCAATGCTACCTATTCCACTTGATGACGATGATATTCATACGGTCGAAAAGGCTATTGGGACATTCATTGAATGGCCGACACAACTTGTAAGAGTACATGCAGACAAAGAGGTATTTATTTCCTTTTATTTTCAAGCTAAACCCTTAACAATTAATGAAAAGAGTGTCTGAATCAATGATTGTTGTTATAGACGGAGAAAGGAAAGGGGGTGACTAACATCGGCTCGAAACCATCTAAAAGATCGACCAATCGATCCCAAGGAGCTACTGAAAGCACAATAACACCACCTTTTCTCTTTCCACATTTAATAGCATTGAAGACTCATGTGGATACGAAGCTAAAAGATGGTAATAGTCATATAGTGATTTTCGAAGATAATATATACGGAGAGGAAAGTCAATATTTCGTTGCTGCTGAAAATGTAAATGAAATCCTTGAAAACGGTTGTTTAGGTGTCACTGTTGTAAATGTATATATGAGGTATGTTTCCATGAATTGATTTCCTAAAAGCTGATCTAATGTGAAAATTATGACTAAATGCATTTTATATTGTTGACAGACGCATTTATGAAAAACAGTTGAAGGGATTTTCCCATGAGCCAAGATTTGGACTGGTTAGTCCTCATATCACATCAACACACCAAACAAAAATAGAGTCATCAAAAAGGGATGCAATAGTGAAGGACTTGCTGAAAACATTTGAACGCAAGATTACAGATGACAAACTTTTCCTAATACCAACCATGTAGGGGTAATACTCTACGATTAAAGCATATCAATTATATTTTCACTTATTTTATTACTTATTCCTTTTTGTGTTTTTAGGAAACATTTGTTGCTAATTGCGGTGAACTTGGATACTCCGAAGATTTATTTTATGGATTCAAAGCTAGGATATCCATCAAACCGACCATACATGATGGAGTTTGTGAATCTGTAAGACACTACATCTTACATTTTAGGTCTAAACATCAATTTATATAATATATATTATCTTTTACTGAGGATTCTGTTATGATAGGGCGGTGTACCAATATCGTCTAAATCATGGTATGAGGACAGGGGCTAAGCATAAGGAGCTGAGCAAGTACTACGTCTGGACAAATATCAGGGTATATATAATAAAATTTCACTATCCAAACACATGTCAACACAAGTTATTTATTCTCCTAATGATCAATTTTTTTTGCAGTGTCCAAAACAAACAAACGATAATGATTGCGGTTATTATGTTTGTAAATTTATGAAAGAGATCGTTTTTCATCAGCAAACTAGCATCCCTAAAGAGGTATTTTCAAAAAAAATTACTAGTTCGTTTAAGTTATTTATTAATTCTTTATTTTTTTATTTTGCAGTACTACTATGACTGCCGAAAAGCCTCATACTCACAAGATGATATAGATGTGTTCAGAAACGAGTGGGCCGCATACCTGATGACAGATTGTACACAAATACAATGAAGATCTGACTTGGGGACATGTATAATTGGTGGTCATTTTTAAGAGGGGTTAAGGGGATCAGAAGATGAAATATTGTTGTATGTAAATGTTCGTAGAAAAATTGTAATTGTTATTAAATAAAAAATTCTTTCTCCAATGAGTCATTTTTCCATTTTAACAGATGATATGCACCAGCAACATGAAAGAATGTTGAACCACTAAAATGGTCACTCTCTTGTTTAAAATGGACACCACTTTAATTGAAAACAACAACTGACCTACGGAAATCCGACCAGACGCATCTGGATTGCCTTCATCCTTTAGGAGAACGATCCACGGGTCCTTGGTGACGTGTACGAGTCAACTCCGCCTCAATCCGAGGCACGGTGTGACCGCTACCACCCAAAGGGTCGCTCTCTTGTTTAAAATGGACACCACTTTAATTGAAAACAACAACTGACCTACGGAAATCCGACCAGACGCATCCAGATTGCCTTCATCCTTTAGGAGAACGATCCACAGGTCCTTGGTGACATGTACGAGTCAACTCCGCCTCAATCCGAGGCACGGTGTGACCGCTACCACCCAAAGGGTCGCTCTCTTGTTTAAAATGGACACCACTTTAATTGGAAACAACAACTGACCTACGGAAATCTGACCGAATGCATCCGGATTGCCTTCATTCTTTAGGAGAATGATCCACAGGTCCTTGGTGACGTGTACGAGTCAACCCTGCCTCAATCCGAGGCACGGTGTGACCGCTACCACCCAAAGAGTCGCTCTCTTGTTTAAAATGGACACCACTTTAATTGGAAACAACAACTGACCTACGTAAATCTGAACAGACGCATCCGGATTGCCTTCATCCTTTAGGAGGAGGATCCACGGGTCCTTGGTGACGTGTACGAGTCAACCCCGCCTCAATCCGAGGAACGGTGTGACCGCTACCACCCAAAGGGTCGCTCTCTTGTTTAAAATGGACACCACTTTAATTGGAAACAACAACTGACCTACGTAAATCTGACCAGACGCATCCGGATTGCCTTCATCCTTTAGGAGAAGGATCCACGGGTCCTTGGTGACGTGTACGAGTAACATGCAAGAATGATGGACCAAATTTCTTTGGCCTTTGGACAAAAAAACCATTATAATCTCCAAAATACCTTCATATCATGCATGAACCAGTAAAATCTCCAAAATACCTTCATATCACGAAGTTCTGAAAAGAGTCACTATTTAAAAGAAAGTCACAAATTTAGATACATCTCGAGATGGTCAGTTTAAAGACATTTTGAGGGAAACTACTAAATACATTCTCAGATATGCACACATCCCCCACTTTTAGATCGTTGTCTACTACAATGATCTTCCAAACAAGATATGCATTAGAACGCTCATGATACATAGAGCAATTCACTGGCCACCTTCGAAAATGATCTGAAGCACAAACCATGACAACATTATGTTTTTAACTTCAGCACCTCAATTGAGAATGTGACACCTTTCAGGACTTGGTGCCATTGTATGTCATTTCGTCCACTGAATGGGTCTATCCTTTTATTTAATTTTTTTAACTTCAGTCAAATATTCTAGAAAGATGTCGCGGTAGATCCTTCACCATTTTGTTTTGCTGAACATCTCATTACATTGTTAAAAAAAACAGGGTGTCTTGCAAGGGCAATACATTCCTGTATTGAAGATGATGCACTCCCATTTATTCAAACCCACAAAACCACCCCACGACGCGGCGGTCATCGGCAGGTTCCTGGGTTCCTCCCCGCCTTCCAGAAAAATCTGAGTCCCTGTTTTCTCATGCGGGGTGGTTTTGTGGGTTCGAATAAATGGGAGTGCATCATCTTCAATACAGGAACGTATTGCCCATGCAAGACACCCTGCTTTTTTTAACAATGTAATGAGATGTTCAGAAAAACAAAATGGTGAAGGATCTGCCGCGACATCTTTCTAGAATATTTGACTGAAGTTAAAAAAATTAAATAAAAGGATAGACCCATTCAGTGGACGAAATGACATACAATGGCGCCAAGTCCTGAAAGTTGTCA
The DNA here is from genome assembly GCA_963277665.1 of Viscum album. NCBI lineage: Eukaryota > Viridiplantae > Streptophyta > Magnoliopsida > Santalales > Viscaceae > Viscum > Viscum album. The sequence continues at coordinate 285,225,568 of OY728165.1, forward strand.
CATTCTCAATTGAGGTGCTGAAGTTAAAAACATAATTCTGTCATGGTTTGTGCTTCAGATCATTCTCGAAGGTGGCCAGTGAATTTCTCTATTTATCATGAGCGTTCTAATGCATATCTTGTTTGGAAGATCATTGTAGTAGACAACGATCTAAAAGTGGGGGATGTGTGAATATCTGAGCATGTCTTTAGTAGTGTCCCTCAAAATGTCTTTAAACTGACCATCTTGAGATGTATCTAAACTTGTGACTTTCTTTTAAATAGTGACTCTTTTCAGAACTGCGGGAGTTAACATTTCTCCAACATATTCACACACAAAATCACCCTTCGACATATCCTACAATGTCTTCAGACCCCACCCATTCCCCTCGGCTGTCAAAAAAACCTAAAAGACAATGGCTAGAAATGATCATTCCAAAATGAATTTAAACTGAAACCTTCCAGAAAAAAATAAAGTACAATACCTGCAAGTTGTAACTTAGGCCGCTTTGCACAAGCCGATTTCCACATTGTTTGTAGCAACCACATTTGCTCCAACACTCTAATGATCTTCATTGCTTCATGTCTTTTATACTCTTCCAGAAACCCTTCTCTAAGAAGGTCAACTATTGTGTATTCATACTCACCTTCAAATGTGACGTGTACGAGTCAACCCCGCCTCAATCTGAGGCCTGTTGTGGCTGACACAACTCCAAGTGCCTCTGTTTTGTTCAAAATGGACTTATTTTTAAGTGAGAAATCAACAACTGACATATGGGAAACCAACCAAATGCCTTCGGATTGTGTTGATACTTTAGGACAATGATTCATGGGTTATATGTGACGTGTACGACTCAACCTCGCCTCAATCCGAGACGCGGTGTGACCGGTATCACTCCAAGTGTATGTATTTAGTTTAAAATGGACAATATTTTATGTACATACGCCAAACTGATCTAACGGCTTCTGATTTCATTGATACTTTTTCACAATGATCAATGACTCATGTGTGACGTGTACGATTCAACACCGCATCAATCCGAGGCCCGGTGTGGCCGACACCACTCACAGTGTCACTGTTTTGTTAAAAATGGACTTAATTTTAAGTGAAATCAATAACTGACATACGACAAACCGACCAAACACATTGGGATTCTATTGAAACTTAAGGAAAACTATCCATGGGTCAAATGTGACGTGTAAGATTCAACCCCACCTCAATCAGAGGCGCGGTGTGACCGGTATCACTCCAAGTGTATGTATTTAGTTTAAAATGGACAATATTTTACGTACATACGCCAAACCGATCTAATGGCTTCTGATTGCGTTGATACTTTTTCACAACAATCAATGACTCATGTGTGACGTGTACGATTCAACACCGCATCAATCTGAGGCCCGGTGTGGCCGACACCACTCACAGTGTCACTGTTTTGTTAAAAATGGACTTAATTTTAAGTGAAATCAACAACTGACATACGAAAAACCGACCAAACACATTGGGATTCTATTGAAACTTAAGGACAATGATCCATGGGTCAAATGTGACATGTACAAGTCAACCCCGCCTCAATCAGAGGCGCGGTGTGACCAGTATCACTCCAAGTGTATGTATTTAGTTTAAAATGGACAATATTTTACGTACATACGCCAAACCGATCTAACGGCTTATGATTGCGTTGATACTTTTTCACAACGATCAATGACTCATGTGTGACGTGTACGATTCAACACCGCATCAATCTGAGGCCCGGTGTGGCCGACACCACTCACAGTGCCTCTCTTTTGTTCAAAATGGACTTATTTTTAAGTGAAATCAACAACTGACATGCGGCAAACTGACCAAACGCATTTGGATTCTGTTGAAACTTAAGGGAAATGATCCATGGGTCAAATTTGACGTGTAAGAGTCAACCCTGACTCAATCGAGGCCCGGTGTGGCCGACACCACTCAAAGTGCCTCTATTTTGTTCAAAATGGATTTATTTTTAAGTGAAATCAACAACTGACATACGGGAAACCGACCAAACGCCTTAGGATTGTGTTAACACTTTAGTACAATGATCCATGGGTCATATGTGACGTGTACGAGTCAAACCTGGGGTGGATTACATGGCTTTCCTACATGGAATATATCCCACTACACGTCTTTAATGAGCCAGCTACGCAGTTTATCCCTTGTACAGATACACAGGAAGAATCACACGAGATCGACGTCATGTACTAACATAGGGCAAGGGTGCATAAGAGGACACAAGATCAAAGGGTAACACGTATATGTTTTTTAACATGCCATGTAATTTCCTATTGATATGACATGTATATTCACACAGGCAGCTGAACATTGGAGTTACCCAGGGTAAAACGACAAGGCATGTGACCCTTTAAATGACACATAATTTAATGTACCATGATTGATCTCTTTGAACACTATATCAAGGACATATTTCATTAGGGTTGGCTCCCATGATCCTTCCTAGGATGGTTTTGGTATCTTTTCCAACTTACGGTAGTACGATCGCTTCAGCAGGACGTCCTAGACATAGTTGGAGTCTCTCTGAAAGTCCTGGAGTGAGATCATATATCTATTTTTGAGGTCCAGGTAGAGTCATGTATCAACGCAACCAATCCTACCAGACATCGATCCTATATATAGAATGTTAATCTTGATGTCTCATTACAGTCCCCCAATTTATGATATGTTACCTTTTTTGTATTAATATACATAATTACTAAGGGTGATGGTTGGGAGAGTTAGGATATCCTTTTTATGTATTGCAGAATGATTCAAGGAGCACGGGCTCTGCACGATTTGTCAAAACCAAGTGGCAATCCAAGGAGAAACAATGCATAGTGGAATGTTCTAGTATTTATCTTCTGAGTTGTGTAGGAATATTTTGTGATACTATGTAATGAGGTAGTTTTGGTTTCTGGGTAGATGGTGTCTAACTCATGGTAAGAACACTGTGTGGTTGGGTTGTGATCGGTTGATGACATGCTTGTGGTTGATATACTGGTTTTTGTGCAGGTCTGTGGTTGATATACTGGTTTTTGTGCAGGTCTTCTCGGCTGGCTATACTAGTGCAGGTTTTTTATTAGCAGCAGGCAGGGATTTAACAGCGCTAAAAAAGCGCTGTTAAAGGCTACATATAACAACGCTTGCTGTTAAAGGTATCCTTTAACAGCGCTCTTTTAGCGCCATTAAAGGTGACATTTAACAGCTCTTTTTTAGCGCTGTTAAAGGTGACATTTAACAGCGCTAAAAAAGCGCTGTTAAAGGACCCCCCCTTTATCAGCGCTGAGCTTTACAACGCTTTTCTAGCGCTGTTAAAGCCCGATTTTAGCGCTGTTATTGCCCGTTTTTGTAGTAGTGCAAATAGAGATTAATTTTCTTTATGAACCACTTAATCAATACTCAACAAAGTCTAGGGATGTTATTATTAGACTTATTCTTATATATAAGGCTCCACTAGGGTTTTATAATCCTAATACCAAAAATAACTAAACCTATCCTCTGATACCAACTATAAAAACCCTGGTGTTTATTACACACATAAACAATATTTATTACATAAAACCTTCAATTAATACAACATGGATGATCAAGAGTAATAGTTTATTTGGGGATAAGTAACATTAAATAACAACTTAAAACAAAAAACAAACATCTTTATTGAAAACTTCCTTTACATGACCACTATATTCCCTCGTACTTAGCATTGCATGGGATAACCTGAGAACATGCATAAAAAAAGGGTGATCTATAAAGACCAGTATAGAAGTAAATAAGGAATAACATGAATAATAAAGTACATGTCAAGAAATAGGCATAAAAAAGGATCATAAGAGATACATGAACATAAATACATTATATATCAAGATTATCATAACATGGAAATGTGGCAACAACACTTAACATGGTATTAGAATGTTCCAAGGATCATTTCACATGGAGAATGAGTAAACCCTAATTGCACTTGAATTAGCATGATTAAACCTTCATTTAATTTAAATTAGAATGAGTAATACCTCAATGAAGTTGACTTATCATGATACTAATCTTTACCCAATTCATTGGAGCGCTATCAAGCTGCACCCTTCTTAAACATTTCATTTCATGCATAAGTTTTCCACATGGATCATACAACATGGTTTCATTAAACATCATAATTTATTCCACGATAAAAGAATATGTAATTAATACATGAAACCTTATAATCAATAAGTAAATGTGCATAAATATGAATACCCTTGATAGATAAGTGGGAATGGTATTCACTACACAATGAATTTGACTTGAGAAAAATCACGTTGAAATTTCGGCAGCATAAAGCATGAAATAAGAATTCATAAAAATTATTTATGAGAGATAAATAGATGTATAATAATATATACAAGAAATGGACAGTCAGGGGGTTATATAGATACATGTCCCAACAAATTTAATGGATTTAAGATTCATAATAAAAAACAATTGCTTGAATGTGAATAAGAAGATAGAAATTCCTTACCGAATTTCGGCATGGTAACGGGTGTACATGGATGGAATTAATGTGAGAGAAAGAGGTCTCTAATAATTTCAAACATAGAGAGGTGAATATAAGGGAGGTGATAAATCATATCCCAACATTTTTAATTGAAAGTAAAAGTGTATTACAATATAAAGAAACTTGGATAAAAATAAGAAAGGTAGGAATCCCTTACTTGGAAGTGTGATCCCAAAGGCTTGGGAGAGGCTTGAGGGAGGCTTTTTGGGAGCTTGGGGAGACTTGGGAGGATTATAGAGAGAAGTGGTTTGGGGTTGGATGAACTCCAAAGGCTTTGAGTGAAGAGTAAGTGGGAGCTTTGTTGGGTTTATATATCGAAGGAGTGATAATTATTTATTATTTAGGTTTGGGACAACAGACATTAAACTAATCAAAACCACAAACCAGACCATGTTTTTTCCCAAGGGGAGTGTAAAACAATATTTTATAAGTAAAATATCTGAAATTATTAAAATAATAGGGTTGGTTTTGTGGAGGTGAGTCACACTCTCAAGGAAATCAATTTAAAAATCTAAAATGTTTTATAAGTCTTGGAGGGTCCACTAAGGCTTTGTAAAATACATAAAACAAACCTAAAATCACATTATTTTAATGGTAAATCATATATTGTACGAAAATAATTTTTATAGTATTTTATTACATCACTATTTGGTCATTATGATGTCATAAAAGACATTATATATTTTGACGATACTTAATATTTACCAAAAAATTTAATTGTCTCAGAAAATTATGAAAAATTCACCATTGGATAATATCAAAGTTATGATTCCAAAAATAATATTCATTTTATGTAAATTATTTTCTAAATATGTTAATTTTTACTTTTAAAATAAAAAACCGATATTTATAAAAAAATCATTGGTTTTGACAAAAACAGCTTTCAAACCTTAATAAAAATTTCAATTGTATTCATAAAAATGATACAGTCATATATATTTTATAAAATGTAATTTAGTAATAATATTTTATTAACATATTATTTATTTCAAAAAAATCCATTAATTCATCAAAACAGATTTCTTAATTGAATATTAACAAAAACAATATTATTTGTTCTTTACAATGTTACAATAATAAAGTGAATGTATATTCTCTATAAAAAATATTGTGCATAGTACGAGGGTCTTGTTACATAAAACCTTATAAAACCCACATAAGACCGAAGGGTAGGGTGTGCGATGGTGACATACTCATGGGGTGGCTCGGATAACATCGCTCGAGTGGTAATCCCTATTAAGTTCTACTTCACCCGTAGGCAGTTTTGATCGAGGTTAACATGTTGAAGCTAGGCTTGGGGATGATCAAGATCGAATCCCAATGACTCCACCTCATTTCCGAGCTCTGAAAAATGGGCTTTATACGGGGAAATTCTTCCGGATGAGGCAATCATTTTCCTTGTCTGAGTAAATAAGATTAGTTAAAGCCTTATATTAATACTAATCATATGATCACTGTTTATCAACTATATTAGCAACAATCACAATGATTAATGGTATTTTAAAATCCAAAAACATAAAACGAAGGAAGTGCAAAAGTTTTATATATCTGTAACAAGAAATTTAATTAGATCAAGATGAATTTTCATTAATAAATTTTAGGTTTGTTACAACCACAAGCCATGTATGTGTCTATATATCTTAGATATATCCAACTCGGTTTGGTAACTACTCCACAATTATCCTATATGCATGGGTAAAATTCCCAAGTCAATAGGGTGGCAGTGATGGGGATATAGCAATAGTCGAGTCTACCCTAGATATTGTAATATAGGGAGGGTAATATAGCCACATTTGGGTTTACTATAACCATAGTGTACTAGGGAGGGGGGATATAGGCATGTTTCAGATGACCAGTGGCTGTAGGATTTCTAAACAAATACACCATAATGAGAATCGAACTCGGATCTTTCCACTACCAAGGGAGAGCCTCTACCCCTTCACTAACACCATAATATATATCTAACATATATAAAATTATATTTATAGATATTATGTATTATTATTATCAAATGAATTGTAATTTTATGGGGGGATATAGCAACAGATAAGAACCTGTGGACATATAGAACCTATAGCCACGGGTAATCCTGATGGTGGCTATAAACCCCACAATATGACACTATATAGCCATGGGATGGACCACTCGTGGCTAGATCCCATGAAACCACACATTATATCCATATTTTGGACCACATGTGAAAAAAAAAACTCAAACCCCACACCCTTTTCCCATGGGAATTCCTACCCATGGCTACACCCCTACCCCTACACCCTAAGGCATAAGCCTCAATGCCCATGGCCACAATCCCTTATCTCATACTCTATTTCCATGGTAAATCTCATTTTTTTCTATATCCCTTAACCTAAAATTTATTTCCATGATCCATTACTACTATGGATACACCCTCCAACCCCTGAACCCTATCAACATAGGCCTTGCCTATCATGGATACAGACCCTGGCCACACACCCTATTGGCCAACCCTTCCATAGCATGGCTACAACCATAGCCTCTACACCCTCTAAAAACATGCTTAAGATCTAATGGGTATATACCTTTACCCAAAACCCTATTGGCATGGGACTCACCACCTATGGATTAAAACCTAAACCAACACATCCTATAGTCACATCCCACTCCACTCGTGGCTATAGGTTCTTTCCTACCTCCTTCCAATGAAAATATTTTTTCCCACATTTGTGTGGGTTCAAATATAACTACACGAACCTTTTCCTCTAACATCATGTCCCATATATCCATGATCATTTTTCCCATGGATATAGGTAAACTATATCCACGTACAAGCAGAAATGTGGCTATAGGTTCATGGATATAATTTTTTATAGTAGTAGATATTTATTCACAAGATTAGCGAATATAATATTTATTTATTTATTGAATAACAAATACAATGATATTTATGTATATAAATACATATTTATTATTCAGGGTTTGATATATCTAGAAGATGATTTATGGGAAAAGATAAGGTCATGATAGAAATGATATATTTTATTTAATATCATTCAAATAAATATCGATTTATATATTTAATAAATGATATTTAAATATAAACGTGTTAGTTCATGTAATAGACTATTGTAATCATTATTTGATATAGGGTTTACATAGTATAAGAAATTAAATAAATGGCCTTTTTGTAATCACTAATATTTAACCATATATATAATCTGATTTATATCATTTTAGAAGGTAGCGATAATTTTTATGAAAAAATAATTCTCTCAGGATTGATAGAATCTCTGAAGAACTATTTCAAGGACACACACAGTATAATACTTATCCCAACTACCAAAAATGTGAGAATAAGAGATAATATCTGTTGTGATTAATAAAAAATGATATAAGTATCTTGGTTCCTCTACGATATCCCCTGGAATACCAGCGACACTGTTTTGAAATATTTTGATAATTTTTGGATACCACTAGAGTACTTATATTGTGGAATATTTATCATAAATATTGACACGAAAATCAACAATATTGATTAAAAACAATAAGAATTATTAATTTGAGGTAATTATGGGTTTTAAATTAATTATAAATTAAATTTGAAATATCTTCTCTTGAGAAATTTTGGATTTCATTCATTATGTTTTTCAGATTTATCCATTGAAACTGATGAAAACCACTATTGGGAATCACCCCAACCACTTCTGATGCACTCCAAACCATTATCCGTTACAATTTTTTGATTTAGTGGGATTTTTATATTTCAAAATATAGTGTTATAAGAGTTAAATTAATTGTTGAATAATTTTATTGAACTGATATTTTACATATAGAAGATGCAGGTGGAGGACTAATTATTCTAAAATAGTATCTAACTTTTTTTGGTCGAGGTTATTATAAAGGAAACATCAAAAGTTGAATTATAAAGGCTTTATAAAAAGGTTATAGATGTGGTATGGGTGATAATATCACAAAATAAAGCCTTTAACATCTTATAAGTAAATAAAACTATTGAATTAGTGGTGATTTTTGTGAACATGTATGAAAAGAATTCCATAATGAAAAAGTGTTCATGTTTCAATGAGTTTTTAGAATGATTATGTCGAAAATAATGTTAAAAGATTATTATTTAAAAAAATTTAACATATTCCAGAGTCATCTAGAGTCCATTGGTGTTAAGTTTATTAAAGGTGTGTGGGACTTAATTCTTTCATAATCACTTACAGAATCATGTTGCCTGATTGTGACTTCTGGGAGAAACTCAAAAAGTAATAATGACTTATTTTTCATGTAAATATAGGATTTGATCCTAAATAATAAGTCTGATAAGAAGATAATTCTTAGTGTAACAAGATATTCTTTTAGTACAGATTATAAAGGATGTTACACTTGGTTATGTTATATGAAGGTAGGGGAAAATAGAAGAGATAAAATCTAAGGGAAGTCAATTGGTCTTGGTGAATCTTTTTGTTGTCAAAATGAATATAATGGAAATTAATATAAGGAATAAAGAGGGGATGGTGTTAAATATATAAATATTGATATCGTTTTATCTGAAAATTCTATAGATGAAGGGTAGGATAGAACATTGATCCTAAGTATCACAAGTTTTATGGTGACATGGATCATTGAATCTAGAGTGTCATTTCCCTAAACATTATAAGGTGTATGTTTGAACAACTATGTTTTTTTAATCCTTGGAAATGTTCCAATTTTGGATGAATAGGTGGTTGAGGTTTTTGGAAAAGTTTATGTGTTCATTTGAATGGAGAAAAAAAATCTTTTTAACTCACAAGGTATTAAATATATCACATATTCTGTAGAACATAATTTACATTGGTCAACTTTATGATGCAGGATTATATAGAATCCTTGTGGATGTATCTGAAAAATCACACAAGATTTCATGGTGGTGTCCTGAGGTGTGAAAGATGAAAATTTGACTGATATTCTAGAAGGTTCACTACACAATATAGTATAATCTTATAAAATATCAAATTTATGAAATTTACATATTGGTCACATTGTTAAGAAAGTATTAATAACATTAAATGATAATGGATTGCAAAAAATTGATCATGTGGAGTATAAAAAATCTAAAATCCATATCCAATGTAAATAAGGGAAGGTATCATTCATTATATTTGGAAAGGAACAAAATAATTGTAAGTTTGAGATAGTTAATATGAATACATGGGGAGAATCATTGGTTTGATCTCATATGGGTGCACTGTAATACAACACCTTCATTTCTGATACAAATAAGAATGTGAGGGTGTTTTCATCAAACCAAAGTTTTAAGGTTTTAGAAATTTCATCCGATAGATATCTATGGATGAATATGAGATTAAAAGGAAGATAAAATTTCTTCAATATAATATTAAAGGTGAGTATTTATGAAAAAAGAGTTTCAAACACTATATTGGATGAATATAATCCAAACAAAGAAGACTATCCCTATGATAACTAAGAAAATTATAATATTAAAATGTCTAAATCAAACTTTGAATGAGAGATCTAAGAGAGTACTATTAATTTTTAGTTTCCCAAGGGAGTTTTTTTCCTAAGTGGTTTACTATGTGTCATATCTCATGAATTAGATTCCTTCCCAACCAATAGGGGAAAAACTTTCTTAATAAATTTCTTATATAATAAAGCTTCAAATTTCTCAACTAAAAGTTTCCAGGTAAATTTTTTATGACCATATAAATTCCAAGGATATAGATAATATAAAAGATAATTCTCAGACATGTTTCTTTATAGAAATTGTAAATAAAAAAATTGGTTTTATACTCTGGAATAATAACTAAGGAATGGTTATTATTTTATAGAACATCCACCTTAATGATTTTTTTTAAAAGATAAAAAATCGTAATAAGAACCTTTTGGGAGAAAAGAACCAATTTAGAAAACCAACATTGAGCTGAGATGAGTCCGAGTGGTGTCGAGATGTTCAAGGAGCATAGAAGAAGTCTGATAGGTACAAAAAAGTTTTGGAAAAGATGATGATAAAGTTAATAAAATTAATTATCATGATGTATCATGAAACTAAAGAATAATAGACACTTAGAATATAGTTTAGGAATCATGATATTCATAAAGATCTGAACTTCAAGGGTTATGTAATTACACTAGGGTTAGACGACCAATGTTGTTATTTGATTATGAAATTCACTTTCTCTAAATTATAAATTATGGGGAACCCAAAATACTTAATGATATGAGAGATCTACATGAATCATTTTAGTGTGAGTTATTAATGAATGAAATTATGTATTCCTTAAATTTTTCTAATAAATGGGAGATAATGGAATTATCACATGGTAAGAGAGAACTTAAAAACAAGTGGGTTTATTTATTGAAGGAGGAAACAAAATGTAGAGTCCAATAAAAGGAACTAATGGTTTTAAAGCACATAAAATAATCATAAGGTATGTACTTTAGTAATATTTTATCACATGTTTTTAAGAACAAACAAATCCATATGGTTCTCTACCTGGTTTCTGTGGAAGTTTTTTTTCTTGAACAAATTGATGTCAATAACAAGTTACTTTATAGGCACTTATAAGTAGAAATATACATATAGAAACTAAAAGGTTCTATACTGAAATATAATGAGATAATTGTGTGAAATATTAAGAAAAGTTTTCATGGGCTTAAATATGACAACCCTGCTTTTATTACAACTTAAACATGCTTTATTACATAAAACTTCACTTGATACAACAGAGAAGATCGAGAGGTTTAGTGTCTTTGGGGCTTAGGATCATTACATAAAAACTTTAAACTTGAAATACAACATCCTTATTGAAAACTTCCTTTACATGACCACTACATTCCTTCGTACTTAGCATTGCATGGGATAACCTGAGGACATGCATAAGAAAAGGGTGAGCTATAAAGCCCAGTAAGGGAGTACACAATGAATAACATGAGGAGTACAATAAATGTTAGGCAATAGGAATATCAATAGATCATAAGAGAGACATGAACATAAAGTCATGATAAAGCATGATAATCATAACATGGAAATGTGGCAACAACACTTAACATTGAATTAGCATGAGCCAAGGCTCATTGCACATGGAGCATGAGTAAACCCTCATTGCACTTGAAGCACGAGTAAACCCTCGTTGCACTTGAATTAGCATGAATCAACACTCATTGCACATGACGTATCATGATACTATACTTTACCCAATGCATTGGAGCGCTATAAAGGGCGCACCCTTCTTAAACTTTTCATTTCATGCATAAGTGTGCCACATGGATCATAAAACATGGATTCATAAAACATAATCATTTCTTCCATGATAAAGGAATGTGGAATTCATACATGAAACTTTACAATCAATATGTATATGTGCATAAAGGTGAATACCCTTGATGGAGAAATGGGCATGGTATTCACTACACAAAGACATTGGCTTAGAAAATCGGTGCGATTTCGGCAGCGTAACGACGTGACATAAGAATTCATAAAAAAGGTTGATGAGAGAGAAAGGGGTTACTCATCATATTTACATGTAATGGACAGTAAGGAGATCATATATATACATGTCCCAACAATAGAAATGTAATTTAGATTCATGATACAAAAGTATTGCTTGAATGTAAAAGAAGAGAGAGAAGTTCCTTTCGGAATTTCGGCATAGTAACGGGTGTACATGGGAGGCATTTAATGAGAGAGAAAGGGTTCTCCCATCATTCAAACAATAAGAGGGAAGTATGGGGGAGGTGAGAAACCATACCCCAACATTCATAATTGAAATCAAAAGGGAAATACAACTTAAAGAAAATTGACAAAAAAATGAGAAAGGAAGAAAACCCCTTACATGGAAGTGTGCTTCCAAAGGCTAGAGAGAGGCTTGTGAGGAGCTTCTTGGGAGCTTGGGGAACCTTGGGAGGATTCTAGAGAGAGTAGGGAAGAGGTTGGACGAACTTCAAGGGCTTTGAGTAAGGAGGAAGTGGGAGCTTGGGTGGGTTTATATAGGAAAGGTGAGAGAATTCTTTATTATTTAGGTTTGGGACCCCTTATATTAAAATAATCCAAACCACAAACCATCCCATGGTATTTGCCCATGGTTTCTGGAAAAGGAAAGAGGAAAACAATATTTTACAAGTCCAAGGTCCGAACTTATTAAAAAATTAGGGTTGCTTATGTGGAGGTGAGTCACACTCCCATGGAAATTAATTTAAAAAGGAAAAGTGTTGAATAAGTCTTGAGGGCTCCATTAATGCTTTGAAAAGTGAGTCAAACAAACCCAAAACCTCATTATTTTAATTATAAAACACATATTGGCCGAACATAAGGATTATGGTATTTTATTACATCACCATTGGGTCATTATGATGTCATAAAACACATTATATATTTACATGGTATTTAATTTTTACCCAAAAATTTGACTGTCTCAGAAAATTATGAAAAATTCACCGTTGGATAATTTCGACGTCCTGATTCCAAAAATAATATTTATTTTATCTAAATAATTTTCTAAATATGTGAATTTTCACTTTTAAAATAAAAACCGACATTTATAAAAAATTCACGGGTTTTGACAGAAATGGCTTTCAAACCTTAATAAAAATTTTAATTGCATTCATAAAATTATAAGATCATTTATATTTAATAAAAATTAATTTAATATTAATAATAATATTTTATTAAAATATTATTTAATTCAAAAATCCTTTAATTTAATAAAATATAATTCTTAATTAAATAATAACTAAAAACATCATTTGTACTTTAAAAACTAATTACAATGCATCAAAAATGACTAGAAATTATATTCATTATTATATACAAAAATAATGTACATGAACATGGTGCTACTTATTTGTTACATAACCCCTTAAAATAGCCGCATAAGACCTAAGGGTAAGGTGTGCGATGGTGACAGACTCTTGGGGTTGCTCGGATAACATTGCTCGAGTGGTGATCTCTATCAACTTCCATTTTTCCCGTAGACGATCACGTTCGAGCTTGACTTGATGAAGCTCAGCTTGGGCTTGGTCAAGGGAAAAGCCCAAAGACGCCACCTCCTTTCCGAGCTCCGACAAATGGGCTTCGTAAGGGGCAATTCTACTGGATGAGGCCATCGCTTCCTTTGTCTGAGTAGAAAATTGGTTCGTTAAAGCCTTGTATTTAAACTACCCAGATGATCATTGTTCAACGGCTATAAAAGTAACGGTCACAAATCTTAACGTAAAACTTAAAGAAGTTGACATCTTATAAAAACATTTTTCATAAAGAAACATTTAACTGGATCAAGAGGGTTTTTCCATTAATGAAACTTTGGGTCGTTACAACATTCCCCCCTTAAGAAATTTCGCCCTCGAAATTTTCCTTTTCCCACACTAAAACAAATGTGGGTAACTTAGCTTCATCATATCCTCCGACTCCCAAGTTGCTTCTTCAAACTTGTGGTTTCTCCACAACACCTTGACGAGGGTCATTGTCTTATTTCGAAGAACTTTTTCTCTACGATCCAAGATCTTCACTGGTTGCTCCTCATAAGAAAGATCGTCTTCTAATTGTACCACCTCAGAAGAGAGTACATGTGAAGGGTCTGGTATGTACTTCCTTAAGAGGGATACATGGAATACATCATGCACCTTGGCTATAGTAGGTGGAAGTTCTAGTCGATAGGCCACAGCCCCAACACGATCAAGAATCTCGAATGGGCCGATGTACCTTGGAATTAACTTCCCTTTCTTTCCAAACCTCATGACCTTCTTCCACGGAGATATGCGTAAAAACACCATGTCTCTGACTTTAAACTCAAGGTCTCGTCGACGATTATCTGCATAACTCTTCTGTCGACTTTGGGCTGCCTTGATATGCTGCTGAATGGTTTTCACCTTCTCCACCATTTCTTCGACCATTTCTGGTCCAAGCAGCTTACGTTCACCGACCTCATCCCAACATGCCGGTGTTCTACACCTTTTCCCATACAGGGCTTCATATGGTGCCATTTGGATGCTCGAGTGGAAACTATTATTATAAGAGAACTCAACTAGAGGAAGATGTTGATCCCATCCTCCTTTAAAGTCCATTGAGCACGCTCTCAACATATCCTCAAGTGTTTGGATAGTCCGCTCGGATTGGCCATCAGTTTGAGGATGATAGGCCATACTGAAGTTCAGTTCAGTATTCAGAGCATGTTGAAGACTCTTCCAAAACTTAAAGGTAAATCTTGGATCTCGGTCCGACACAATAGATAGTGGTACTCCATGCAATCGTACCACTTCCCTGATATATATCCATGCCAGTTGATCCAAAGAGAAATCCTCTCGAATAGTAATGAAGTGTGAAGTCTTTGTAAGATGATCCACAATAACCCAGATTGCATTGTTGCTTTTGGATGTCCTTGGAAGTCCAGTGACGAAGTCCATGGTGATGTTCTCCCATTTCCATTCTGGTATGGGCAATGGTTGCATCATCCCCTTTGACTTCTGCCTCTCTGCCTTCACTTGCTGACACACCAGGCACTTTGATGTATATTCGGCGATCTCCTTCTTCATATTATCCCACCAAAAGTTTTCTCGGAGATCTCGATACATCTTTGTGCTCCCTGGGTGAATAGAGAAATTTGAACTATGTGCATCATCCAAAAGTTCTTTCTTCAGCTCCGAACATGATGGGACACATAGTCTTTTCCCAAACCGCACAATTCCTTCTTCATTAACATTAAACTCTGAGGATTTTCCCTTTTTGATAGCTTCCACTTTTTCTTGGATTCTCGCATCATCCTTTTGAGCATCCTTTAACCTTTCCAAAAGAGATGGTTGAGCAATCATTTGTGAAAGGATTGATGATGTTCCCTTCTTTATGATTCCCACGTCCATCTTCATCAAGTCTAAGAAGATTGGATCCTTCTCAATTCTCATCATTGATAGAATTGCTGGATCCTTTCTACTTAGGGCATCCGCCACCTTGTTCGCCTTCCCAGGGTGGTAATGTATTGAACAATCATAATCCTTGATGAGCTCTATCCATCTTCTCTGGCGCATATTAAGCTCTTTCTGTGTGAATATATATTTAAGACTCTTGTGGTCAGTATATATCTCACATTTCTCTCCATAGAGATAATGCCGCCAGATTTTCAAGGCAAAGATCACCGCCGCCAACTCCAGATCATGCGTTGGATAGTTTCGACATGGATTTTCAACTGCCTTGAGGCATAGGATATCACTTTATCATTCTGCATCAGCACACATCCTAAGCCCTTCTTCGAAGCATCACTGAATACCACAAAAAGCTCCCCACTTGTGGGTAATGTGAGCACGGGTGCAGTGATAAGCCTCCTTTTCAACTCCTTGAAGCTTTCTTCGCATTCATCACTCCAAGCAAACTTTACTCCCTTTCGAGTTATCTTGGTAAGAGGGTTGGAAAATCGTGAGAAGTTTCTCACAAATCGTCGATAATATCCAGCTAACCCCAAGAAGCTACGGATATCAGTTACCGATGTTGTCCTCGGCCATCCCTCAATTGCATCTGTTTTGGAGGGGTCCACAGATATCCCATTGCTTGTGATGATATGGCCCAAGAATGAGACCTCCTTCAACCAGAACTCACACTTGCTGTACTTGGCATAGAGCTTCTCCTTGCGCAAAGTCTCCAGTACAGTTCTTAAATGCTCCTCATGGTCCTCCTTGGTTTTGGAGTATATTAGAATATCATCTATAAAGACTACCACAAATTTATCTAGGTAATCTCTGAAGACTCTATTCATCAAGTCCATGAATATTGCTGGAGCATTGGTGAGTCCAAAAGGCATTACTATGAATTCATAGTGCCCGTACCTTGTACGAAAAGCAGTCTTGGGGATATCTTCCTTCTTCACCCTTACTTGATAATATCCCGACCACAAGTCGACCTTGGAGAAGTATTGAGCTCCACGCAGCTGATCAAACAAGTCATCGATTCTTGGGAGAGGATACTTGTTCTTTATCGTGATTTTGTTAAGTTCACGATAATCGATGCAAAGCCGCATTGACCCATCCTTCTTCTTGACGAAGAGGACTGGTGCACCCCATGGTGATGCACTTGGGCGTATAAACCCTTTATCCAGATTCTCCTGTAGTTGTTTCTTCAGTTCTTCAAGCTCAACCACAGCCATTCTATATGGAGTCTTGGATATTGGTAGCGCCCCAGGTATAAGTTCAATTGAGAACTCAACATCTCTTCTTGGAGGAAGACCAGGAAGTTCCTCGGGAAATACTTCAGCGAATTCCCTCACAATAGGCATTTCTTCAAGGGTGGTTTCTTCCTTGGACTCAATCATCTGAGCCAGATATGCGTGCTCATAAGGAAGTAATATCCATGCTTGAGATGATGGAGCTAAAGGAGATTCATCTTCCTCCTGACACTTGTAAAGAATCGGGGGTCGATTCTCCATATGGAGTGTGATTTCCCTCTCCCGACAATTTATGTTGTCTCTATATAAGGAAAGCCAATCCATGCCAAGAATTGCATCAAATTCCACCAAAGGGAGTATGATGAGGTTCGCCGGGAAATTCAATCCACAGATTATAACAGGGGAGGATTTATACTCATGGGATGCAATGATTGCCCCATTTGCCGTACTCACCGACATCTTTACTTCCATGATTTGTGGTGGTGCAGGGATTGTTCTACTAAACTTTTGAGATATAAAAGAATGCGTAGAACCTGAATCAAAAAGTACGTTCGCTATTCTTGAATGAATAACTAGCGTACCTGTCACCACTTCGTTGTCGGGGTTCACTTCGGCAGAAGTGATGGCAAAAGCTCTTCCTTGCTGTCTTGGAGGTTGTTGATTGCCTCCGATAACCCTTGGATTAGGGCACTGATTCGCAAAATGACCCGGTTATTTGCATTTGAAGCATTGAACAACGCGTTGAGGTTCGAACGGAGTGTTCCTCCCCTCCGTCGCAGCCGCGGGTCCTTCTTGCTGACAGTTAACAGCTAGGTGCCCTTCTCTTTCACACTTGAAGCATTTTCTTGTCCCCTAAGGCAATTTCCAGGGTGCTTTTTTCCACACTTTTGGCAAGTGGGGTGCTGGAATTTCTTAGCGCCGTTGGATTTATCCATCGGACCACCAGCATTGAAGTCCACCTTCCCCTTCTTGTCCCCATGATACCCCTGTGATTCTACGATCTCCATTTCAACCTTGAGGGCACATCGGACAATTTCCTCATAGCTTTCGAAGTCACGGATCGCTAATGCTTTCCGCAAGCTAGGCTTCAGCCCACCAAAGAAGCGGTCAACCTTGCATTCGGGGGTAACGACAAAGCCGGAAGCGTATCGTGCAAGCCTTGTGAAGTTTGCCTCGTACGCTCCCACAGATTCCTCATCTTTCTGCTTGAGGGAAAGGAAGTCCCTTTCCATCTTAAGACGGAGGGTGCGTGGAAAATATTTATCAAAAAACATCTTCCGGAATACCTTCCATTCCAAAGCCTCAATATCCTCCTCAGGCTTCGTATTTTTGATCAACGTCCACCATTGATCAGCTTCACCCTCCATACGATAAGCCTCCAGGAGAACCTTCTCTTTTTCAGAGCATTGGAGGATGGAGAATATCTTTTCAATGGAGTTGATCCATTGTTCAGCAATCGTGGGATCGGATGATCCACTAAAAGTAGGAGGCCTTTGTCTCATGAAGCTTTCAATAGCAACTTGTTCTTTCTTAGGGGGGGTTGAACGTTCCTCTTGACCAGTGTTTCTATTCAAAACGTGAGTTAGCTGAGAGAGAAGCGTGACAAAGTTCGCGATTCCCGCTCCCATTGGATTGGGCATCTCATTGGTACAATCATCACACTGATCTTCACAACGGTTGTTAGCCCAAGTTCTCCTATTACCGGCCATTGGCTGGAATAAAAGGAAAGTTAGGGGTAACACATAGAGGGTAATCCAAAGACAAAAGTTGATGACTTATAAATAAACTTTAATCTCTTTAACTCATGAGTCTATAGGATTCAATCCAGGCTTTTCATGATCTTCCTTCTAACATATATTCATAGGGGCATTTTTCCATTAATAAGGGTTCATACTAAGATTGTGAATTTATCAAAACATATCCCCCGGGAGTGTCGTAACCAAGAGTGTAGCAAGGCCCATTTTCGTGCACCAGTTCCCGTTCGAGTCTAGCTCAAAGCGGTGTTTTCGGGTTTTACCCCTAGGATACATCTGTGCCAGAGCCGCCTCTACCTGCTCGTATCCAGACAGGGATGTATTTGTTTAATAAAACACTTACTTAGTATTTAACAAAACTTAGGGATGTTTTTATTATGCTTAGTCTTGTATCTAAGGCTTTACTAGGGTTTCCTAATCCCAAAAATAACTAAACCTATCCTCTGATACCAACTATGACAACCCTGCTTTTATTACAACTTAAACATGCTTTATTACATAAAACTTCACTTGATACAACAGAGAAGATCGAGAGGTTTAGTGTCTTTGGGGCTTAGGATCATTACATAAAAACTTTAAACTTGAAATACAACATCCTTATTGAAAACTTCCTTTACATGACCACTACATTCCTTCGTACTTAGCATTGCGTGGGATAACCTGAGGACATGCATAAGAAAAGGGTGAGCTATAAAGCCCAGTAAGGGAGTACACAATGAATAACATGAGGAGTACAATACATGTTAGGCAATAGGCATATCAATAGATCATAAGAGAGACATGAACATAAATTCATGATAAAGCATGATAATCATAACATGGAAATGTGGCAACAACACTTAACATTGAATTAGCATGAGCCAAGGCTCATTGCACATGGAGCATGAGTAAACCCTCATTGCACTTGAAGCACGATTAAACCCTCGTTGCACTTGAATTAGCATGAGTCAACACTCATTGCACATGACGTATCATGATACTATACTTTACCCAATGCATTGGAGCGCTATAAAGGGCGCACCCTTCTTAAACTTTTCATTTCATGCATAAGTGTGCCACATGGATCATAAAACATGGATTCATAAAACATAATCATTTCTTCCACGATAAAGGAATGTGGAATTCATACATGAAACTTTACAATCAATATGTATATGTGCATAAAGGTGAATACCCTTGATGGATAAATGGGCATGGTATTCACTACACAAAGACATTGGCTTAGAAAATCGGTGCGATTTCGGCAGCGTAACGGCGTGACATAAGAATTCATAAAAAAGGTTGATGAGAGAGAAAGGGGTTACTCATAATATTTACATGTAATTGACAGTAATGAGATCATATATATACATGTCCCAACAATAGAAATGTAATTTAGATTCATGATACAAAAGTATTGCTTGAATGTAAAAGAAGAGAGAGAAGTTCCTTTCGGAATTTCGGCATAGTAACGGGTGTACATGGGAGGCATTTAATGAGAGAGAAAGGGTTTTCCCATAATTCAAACAATAATAGGGCAGTATGGGGGAGGTGCGAAACCATACCCCAACATTCATAATTGAAATCAAAAGGGAAATACAACTTAAAGAAAATTGACAAAAAAATGAGAAAGGAAGAAAACCCCTTACTTGGAAGTTTGCTTCCAAAGGCTAGAGAGAGGCTTGTGAGGAGCTTCTTGGGAGCTTGGGGCACCTTGGGAGGATTCTAAAGAGAGTAGGGAAGAGGTTGGACAAACTTCAAGGGCTTTGAGTGAGGAGGAAGTGGGAGCTTGGGTGGGTTTATATAGGAAAGGTGAGAGAATTCTTTATTATTTAGGTTTGGGACCCCTTATATTAAAATAATCCAAACCAAAAACCATCCCATTGTATTTGCCCATGGTTTCTGGAAAAGGAAAGAGGAAAACAATATTTTACAAGTCCAAGGTCCGAACTTATTAAAAAATTAGGGTTGCTTATGTGGAGGTGAGTCACACTCCCATGGAAATTAATTTAAAAAGGCAAAGTGTTGAATAAGTCTTGAGGGCTCCATTAATGCTTTGAAAAGTGAGTCAAAAAAACCCAAAACCTCATTATTTTAATTATAAAACACATATTGGCCGAACATAAGGATTATGGTATTTTATTACATCACCATTGGGTCATTATGATGTCATAAAACACATTATATATTTACATGGTATTTAATTTTTACCCAAAAATTTGACTGTCTCAGAAAATTATGAAAAATTCACCGTTGGATAATTTCGACGTCCTGATTCAAAAAATAATATTTATTTTATCTAAATATTTTCTAAATATGTGAATTTTCACTTTTAAAATAAAAACCGACATTTATAAAAAATTCACGGGTTTTGACAGAAATGGCTTTCAAACCTTAATAAAAATTTTAATTGCATTCATAAAATTATAAGATCATTTATATTTAATAAAAATTAATTTAATATTAATAATAATATTTTATTAAAATATTATTTAATTCAAAAATCCTTTAATTTAATAAAATATAATTCTTAATTAAATAATAACTAAAAATATCATTTGTACTTTAAAAACTAATTACAATGCATCAAAAATGACTAGAAATTATATTCATTATTATATACAAAAATAATGTACATGAATATGGTGCTACTTATTTGTTACATAACCCCTTAAAATAGCCGCATAAGACCTAAGGGTAAGGTGTGCGATGGTGACAGACTCTTGGGGTTGCTCGGATAACATGGCTCGAGTGGTGATCTCTATCAACTTCCATTTTTCCCGTAGACGATCACGTTCGAGCTTGACTTGATGAAGCTCAGCTTGGGCTTGGTCAAGGGCAAAGCCCAAAGACGCCACCTCCTTTCCGAGCTCCGACAAATGGGCTTCGTAAGGGGCAATTCTACTGGATGAGGCCATCGCTTCCTTTGTCTGAGTAGAAAATTGGTTCGTTAAAGCCTTGTATTTAAACTACCCAGATGATCATTGTTCAACGGCTATAAAAGTAACGGTCACAAATCTTAACGTAAAACTTAAAGAAGTTGACATCTTATAAAAACAATTTTCATAAAGAAACATTTAACTGGATCAAGAGGGTTTTTCCATTAATGAAACTTTGGGTCGTTACATTAAATAGGTGTCAATGTAGTGGAAATAAATGTTTGATAACTTTATAATGGTAAAGAAATTCATTAAGTGAAATGTTTATGATTGTTTCTATTAGAAGGTGTATTAATATTGAATAATCATTAAAATTATTTTCTATATTAATTAATTAAACTTAATTGGACCTATGATGGTATGAATGGAATAGTTGAAGAGTGAAAAGTTTAAAAGCTTAAAGATGAAGCAACTTGGTTATGTAGAGAGGAAGTTTAGGATATTGATCTGATGTGACATGATATTTAAATTATTTTTATCCTTTATCAATTAGAGTATATCTAGAAGGTATCAGTGAGATTTATAATGAATGATATAAAGACCATGTGGAATCCCCTATCTAGAGACATTGAATATTTAAAGGATAAGAAACCTAAAGTAGAGGTTGAGACTAAGTACATAAATAGGTTTCTATTAACATCAACTGTGGGAATTCTAATATATACCATGGTTTTTATAAGGCCTAATATATCATAAGTGGTAGTTTTGGTTAGTTTTTTTATTGAAAATACAAGAAAAATAGAACTAGGAGGCTGTTAAGTGGATCATTCAATCTCTCAAAGGAATTGTATATATTGAACTCTATAATGGAATAGATGATCCTCTACATGGATTTATAGATTTTGAATTTTGTGGAGATAAAAACTAACAGATTAGAATAATTTTGTTTTTTTTATTTTCTATGGATATTTTATGAGATATATGTCTAGTTTATATCCAATAGTTTCACTATCTACCACAGAAGATGAGTATGTTGTAATTATTGAAGTAATAAAGGAGTTATTGTGGATGTATGGTCTATTGATGGAGATTATAAAGATTCCATAAATTAGTATGTTGTATTGTGATAGACAATGATCTATTCACTTGGATAAGAAGATAAAATTACCCACCCAACCAAATAAAATCAACTCAAGTACAAATTCATTAATACACTCTTGAAATAAAGAGTTCTAGAACTGTGGAAAGTTTAAGGGAATATGAATCTAGTAAATTTTCTGAAAAAAGATATAGCTTAGGAAATTCTAGATAATTGATGTACTTCAGATAGTCCAAGATAACATGAAGATCAAGAAATCTCAAAATCATAGATAGAATAAAAGATATGAACTTGATAATGAATGTTATATAAAATGAGGCTTATTACATAGGGGACATAGTGATGAATCCCAAAAAGGAATCTCCAGAATAATATTGTTAGGCTTGATTATGTGAGATTCCTATTTTCATCTATGTAATATATATATTAGGAAAGGTTAACTTATAGTACTACATATAGAAATGAAAAACTAAAGTATAGAACTAGAATAAGTGGTGATATATTTTAGACGATGTGAAGTAATAAAATGAATCTTGAGCCTAGATGTTAGCAGAATTATAAAACTAGGAATATGTCCTCTAAAATATTTCACTGATATAAGAAATGTGTGAGGATGAATCTAGTGCAAGTCCCTATTCCCCAAATGGATTAGTTAATGTAGTGTTTCTTAGGTAGTGGACTTGATAAAGTGGAGGGATGTCCACGAATATCTTATGATGGTGGATCCAAATTTATAGGAAGTTAGTTGCGGTACTAGTCTATAAATATATAGAGTGGGTCAACTTGAATCATTCATGAAATAGTTATTTTTTAAACTTATGTCATCTTATTTTTGTAATTTTCTATTAGAGTCTCTTATTTCATCCTTTATTGAAGTAGTTGTTTCCTCTAGAATTTGACTTGTTCTGAACCACATAAATTCCTATATTCCTTAATTATGTTCTATACTTATGTATATTTCTTATTTCATATGGGTTGTGTGTTATGAGTACCTTCATTATTTTGGAATTTGTGCATCTAGGGTTCTTCGGATTCTAAGTCTTGAATACACATATCCACGGTAGCATGAATTTTGACCTTCCAGATTTCCTTGTTATATATTTGAGTATTGCATAGGTTGGGACATTTACTTTCAGTGTAATATTATGGTTATGTTATAAGTATTAAAATAAGTGGAATCAAACTATATGATTCACATGGAACCTTTTTATTAATGAATGAATGTTGAGAATTATGAGTTAATTTTTGGAAATATTCTACCCATGAGTATCATTGTAAATGTTCATAAAGATGAAACAATGTGAATTTGATTTTTCTAAATGAGTTACAAGATTTGTAACCATCCTCATTTACTCATATGTTTTGTAAATCACGAGTAAATGATACAGAGACACAAATAGTATCTACAAATCTTATATGAGAGGAAGAAACCATTGAGATATCATGCAATATATGAGAAACCCTCCTACTAAATCCATCTCTTCATGAAATCCCTTATCCTCTTTCTCCCTTTCCACCACGAGTTACTATCTTACCATGGGAGTTGTGGAGAACCTAAAAGAATAATTGGGCAATTCATAAATTCTATTAGTTACACCATGGAGAAAGGATCCCAATGATTAATTATATGATATTTCCATAAAGCATATAATGAAAGGAAATAACAGAATCTATCAATAGTGTAATGTACATGTTTTTCATTTATAATATTCATGATTTTGGTTTTATATATCATGGTGATCTTGGAATTTTATGTTTATTATGTCATCCACTTTATTGAATAGGTGTTATTTGACACTTAGAAACCCATAAGTGGAATTAAAGACCTTATTTTTATATTGAATCTTCAAATCATGTTTGAAATATGAAGAAATTGTATATCAATATGAAGTCATATTACTTATCATAAAATAAAATATGAATTTTTTTATCTGGTAGTATTTGTGATTTGTGATGCATAAACTACGATATGGTTGTTCCCTAGGATATAAGATATAATAGGCAATGAAAAAGTTTTAATCATTTTATTTATGTTATATTGTAACATATGATGTGGTCTAGTAATATATAATGACAAAACTATTTTTCACTAAAAATTAGAGCATAAAATCACTAATATGATATAATGTATATCATAAAATATGATTGAAAATTCATAATCCATATCACACAAGTTATAAGGAGCGAAACTGATTTTGTACTCAATATCATTTTATGATATAATTCACATCATAAAATATGATTCACATTAAAATTTTGATTTTTTTAAAAAAATTCCATTAATGAATTTAATTTTACAATTTATAGGTTGTTTATAAATTATATAAAAATATATTTTTGAATATTTAATTAATTTATGTACGTTTTTGAAAATTAATTAACAATAAAGTCATTATAATTGATTATAAAGTTTTTTTCCAAACATTTAGTAAATAAAAAACTATAATATTAAATGTTAATATTAAATACCATTCGATTTTATATGACATGAATTTTCATTTGGATATAAAATTTTTATATAATTTTTTTGAGTAATTTATAAAGTGTTCATAAATTTAAAAACATGTAAAAATATAAATAATTCTATATTTAATTATGAAATTTTAAAATTAAAGGCCTTATTTTAGATATTTTTTAAACCATATGAAAAGTAGTTTTCATAACTGAAATTATCAATGTTTAAATAATATATAAATATGACATAATATAATTTATTTCTTGATATATGAATAAATCATATATATAATTATTATATTTTGATATCATATGTTTAAGTAAAATAACATATAAATGTCAATATGAAGGAGTTTATATTCGAAATAAATAAAATGTGTTTATATTAATTTAATTATAGAATGTCTATAATCAATGGGTAAATTATAAAGTGTTTATAATTTATTTATTGATTGTTCATAAAAGTTTTACCTCATTTTCAAATATTTGAATTATTCATTTATTTAGATTAATTCCCAAATTTATTCTTGAATGTACAATTTGTATAATATGAATAACTGTATGATTTAATTAAAATAATTAAAACATATTCTATAAATTTCTAAACATGCATAATAGGAATTATATGTTAGGTATAATAATTGATTAATATTTACTATATCATAACACTCACCTGTTCAAGATTTATGTAAAGAGTTTCAAATCAACCTGATTTCAATATATTTATTTGATGGAAGGAATAAGGATTCCTAACTAAATAATTAGAATCATGAATTGATATAAAGGAAATACATGACATAAATGGTGAGATTAAATCCCCTTTTAAAATACTTAGTTTAAGATTCCTTCTAAATAAGACACATGTCAAAACATTAATTATCAAACATGGTAGGTCATGCTAGAGACGGGAACCTCTAGAATATCTTATATAGGTAAAGAAAGTAATCCGTGATACTAATGGGATTTGGTTTCTGTTTTTTGAATTTTATTTGGGTTATACTTAGCTGGAAGACTCATAAAGGATTAGATTATGAGGGGAATAAATTTGAGTGAATCCATTTGATGGATTAAGATAAAAGGTAATCTACTCAACTAATCAAGTGACATATATGATATATTTGACATCATTATCTACCAAAATGGATATGTAGTGGGATAACCATGAAAGTGATGCCGATCTTAGGGAAATATTGATATGTTCCCTATCAAGACCTTACCCACCGAGGCCTTCCTAGCCTACAGTAATATGATAATGAAACCCCAAGACTTCCTCTTACAGTAAAGGGCCTAGAAACTAACACCAAGTAGGAATATCACATGCATGGGAAGACTTATCCTAAATTACACATACACCCACATGCATCTCCATACACCAGTATAATGTAGAATGGTAAAAAAATCATACTGTAAATTCAGGCATAACATCTATCCCACATTTGTGTGCAATAGGTAGTACAAAAAATCCCTAAAATCTATGTAAAATCCCATCAAAACTATAAAATAACCCAAACTAATGACAAAATGGGGGAGGATACCCAAACAGTACTCCTGGATCCATATGTTGTTTATCTAATATAATTAAGATCCACTTACTCTTGGTCCTCTTAGGACTGCATTTAAAGGTCCTTCATCTGAATAAGACACAACTTGGGTGGGTAGATCCCATGAAAGTTTAGGTATATATACACCTATTAGGGAACCCAAAAATCGCCAAGCATAAATCATCAGGAGATAATAGTCAGCTCATCACTACAAAGGCAAGCCAATTAGAATATGAGACATAACCATAATAATAACCTAGATATACTCAAAGGTAGACACAAAGTCTCAAGGTAATATCACAATATTACTTCTAGCTTATGATTATACTCGAGGATAAAAGGAAATACTCATCCAGGAGAACTTACTACACAGGTATAGATATGACTCATAACACTCATCTGAGAGGACATACTCATTAGGTCTTTACATGAAGAATCACCAAGGAAAACTAAGAAGAATAATCCAATACACTAACTAGGTCAGACTAAAAATCACTAGAAAACAATAAATATAAGTACACATATTGGGGATTATTCCTAGTCTATATGGGTTATACCTGAACCTAACTAGAATAAACCTATAAATAGGGGATCATACCCATATTGGTTTTTCATGTTATTCATGACCTTACTTGGGGAATAGGATATAAACCCTGGGCCTCATAGAGGGATTCCTACTATAGTCTCCAAAGGGAATCATGTCTAATTCTGAAGACAATATTCTACATTAAACCCTAATGGAGGTGAAATCAGGAATCTCACCCAAAAAAATATAAGGAGGGAACACACCCAAACTAGTATCATTCAAGGGAATACACCCAAAATGATTCCACAAATAGTATAATAAAAAAGGGGTCAAATTTTCCCTTTAAAGAGAACATTATGCATGCTATGGGGTGCACAATGTGTCTATATGATTACAACACTTATCATACCCTTACACCTCACATGAAATGTTTATTCTGATACACAGTGTGTATACTAGGGGTACACATTTTGTAGAGGTCAGGCTGGAACTCGGCGTGCCATCTTCTCAAGCCCGTATACTCTATTCCATACTCATGTACATCAGTCGTGTTCATGTACATTGGCCCTATATGAGTACTTTACAATGTAAATGGGGGTAAAATCCATATAACATGACATTTAGGGGACATGATGACACTCATCATGTTCCATTTATCCATTTCCCATTTGATTTTTGAAGTACATGACATGTTCCCCAAAACACACCATGTGTGGGGTCACATAGACACTTGGGTGTGTACTCCCTGTACACACTGAGCTGGCTGGGTAAGGGTAACATTAAATGTGATTGAATCATATGACGTGTGATATTTAACTAAATATATAACCCTAGACACTTCTCATGGGGATATAAATGGTGTGTGTTCCTGTGGAATTCATGGCATGCACATTAGAATTTCATATAAATTCTAAACCATTCAAACATCTTCACCCGCATGTTTCCATTACCTTCTCGACCATAGAGAATCATGTCACAACACCAAGATCTGGTTTGACCACCATCTACTACTAGATATATGTTCTATTATATCTATTTTTCATTTTAAAATCATTCATCATTTCAATCCTAAACCTCTACATAGTCTAATCATGGGAAGAATACAATCCACACCAACATCAGGTCTCTATCATCATCAGTTTCTAGATCTAAGCCACCAAGTCTATGTATATATCCTCTTCTAATGCATCACATTATTTAATTCCAAACCCACAAATCTAGGGTACTTGATATATTCTGGATCTTTCATTATCATTCCTCACACTATAATCATGTTTTTATCATGAAACCGAACTATAGTAACAATCATTCTCACTAAACAATGAATATACAATGATTTTATACCAGGTATTTTTGGAACCACCATCCAATGGAAACATTGACAATTAATGTGTGAATAATGGTGGGAGAAAACTACAAAAAAACATGAGGAACAAACCTCTTATTTTTTTTGTGTTGGGATCAATCCATTTATGGATAATTATCAATTAAATTAAAAATAATGAAGGATAAATAATTTTTATCAATTGAAAATCCTAGGAAGATAAACACAAATTGCAAATCCAAACAACAACCTATGAATAAATATTCTATGGAATTAATTCAAATTCGATTAGAGATTATAAAAAAGGAGATTAATCCATAAAATAAACATCATACCCATGTTTGGATTGATCATTGAGGAATAATGATACCTCTTCATTGTCATTGGTGAGGTCCAATAATTCCATTAGTGATAATGATCTCTTTAGCACACCAATCATCAACCCACGATCCATTATCATTCGTCTAAGGTTCTCCTCCATGACTCCTCTACAATCCCTAGGGTTATGTGGGTAACCCTATAGATTTTACATAAGAGGGTTTAAATAGGATAAAAACAAAGTGTTTTGGACATTTAATAAATAGTAAATAAATAAATAAATTTATTTATTAATCCACCCATGATTTCACTTAATACTAACACTTGACTTGAAAAAAGGAAATTCCATGCCTAGGGTAAAACCCACATTCTAAATTTAATGACGGTGTAATATTTTCCATCCAAAACCTCATTCAGGTCATATTCCATTATGCATAAAAAAACTTCACATGTATGATAAAATATGTTTAATATTTTTAATATATTCACACTGAGGCTCTCTGGACCTTGAAATCCTGGGATGACTCCACTCCTTACTCCAAAAATATTTTTGTAAATATTCTATAGAATTACATGAAAACAATGGTTGTTACATTCTCCAAACCTTCAAGTACATTCATCCCAAAAATAGAAAACCTACTCCAACAAGAGGGCACTGATCTGAAATCTAGATCTCCCACTCTAACAAGCTCTCATATAGGTTCTGGTGCTTCTAACAAATATATACTTAAGAAAAAAGCATTCATAAGAGGGGACTTATCCTACCAGTTCTTGAAAGCCGTCGAGAACCTTGAAAATGCAACTCCACCCTCAATGTCCGAGTCACCCAGGTCAATAACGTGAAACGAGTCATAAAGATACCCCCTCGGCTACAACATGTGGAAAATTCGATGGACTTGGTCTAATTTTAGTGGTAGTGATAAGTGTTACACAACCTCACTAACCCAATGTAATTAAATAAAGACTATCAATTCAGATATATAATGCCCCCTAGCCAAATATATATAATCCTCAATAAGGTGACATTTTTTAGAACACATGATATCCTCATAAAACTCAAAATTAATGTATCATCAGTCTTTATAAAACTCCAAACATTACGAGGAATTCCTCATCCACCCCTAGATGGACTTCACCTTCACTATTATTTATCACACCAAATGTTAACCCATAAATGTTGTTTCCCACTAAATCTTATTAGTATTGAGATGACTTTAAGGGTCTCATGTATATGAACTCAAATGGTTCTACACTAATGGTGGAGAGGTAACTTTCATGATACGAAGGTTCTACCAATGGTAGATGATCCTCCCATCAATTACCAAAAATAACTTGCAAACCCTGAGAAGGATCAGATAAACTTTAATGGTCCTCTTTTACTATTTATATATATTGAATAGAAATACCATTATCAACCACAAACAAGTCCCAAAGTCCTCTCACATCCTCTCTATAATCATGATGTGATGTGAGAATCACAGTATAAAATGATCATCATGGAAACTCCATGAAGACAGACTACCTCATGCACTAATAGGTGTCCTAAAATCTCTAGTAAACTCTACTATAATATGGTTGTAGAGTGGGAAAATTAGAGAGTCAGTCTAAAACCACTAAGATAGTGTTGTGACCTCTCATTGATCATAAAATCCCTATATTGAGATCCATAAATATACCATTCTATTTCCACTACCATCCATGCACCTCAGTCTTCACCTAGTTATCGATGAGGTATCATGAGTTAAACTAAAAAAAAAACACTACAACAATGTTGGATACCCAACCCAATGCCAAAGGATCACAATAAATCCTCACATATCCACGATGTACTATTCAGGAAAAGTATGAAATCTCCTTAACAATCACTCTTAAAACATTATTAGGGTCATTTTCAATCTTAGAAAAAGGTTTATGTGATCACCACATTCATAATATCCATTAGAAAAATTTATAGTGGACATCTGTTGATGAAAAATCTCTCAAAAGATTTCCATATTTTGTGCTTCCCTAATACACTGAAGAATACGATGGGTAAAAACTATCTACTAGAGGTACGATGCACCATACCCATCCTTATGGATCAACTGATCCATCATCTCACTGAATAACAACTGAAAAAACATTATTGTGAGCATCTTCTACCATGAACATGCATTTGGGTGGCTCCCAAGTTGTACCACCTCAACCTTTATAGGGTCCACTATCCCACCATGTCCTATAATATAAATCCCAAAATATAGATCTCCCAAATCAAGAAATGATACTTCATGAGCTTCCCATAAATATGGTACTCTCAAAGCATGTCTAGAACCATCCTCAAGTGTATCTCATGATACTCATTGGATGAAAAGTACACTAGGATTTCATCAAAGAATACTACCTATAATGGATCCAAGAAGGGTTGAAGGATCCAATATATAAGTCTCAAAAACACTACTGGGGAATTCAACGTGCTAAAGGGTATCACTATAAATCAAAGAAAATGTAGAGGCATTAAGAATCCACACTTGATATACTATCCTCTCAAACCTAGATCCATTGATAACTTATTTTGAGGCAAAAATATGAGAACCACTTCACCCCTAACTCCTTGTTGAATAATTCATCAATTCTTATGGGTGAATAATCATTTCTAATATTCAAATACTTATAGTGTTGTTATTACATTCCTAACCTTAATCTCTCGATTTCCTTATGGGAAAATAATACTAGGCTTCACATAGGAATAAATTGGTTCTAAAAACCCCTTTAATATATAGATTTTTATAGCGACAACTTCATCTATAATAATTACATTGAGTTATTTGATATGATATATTAAATGTTGGGTCTTAACTAGTATAAATATATGTGGAATAAAACTTTCTATGGGAAGGTTATACTATAAGATCCTTAGGGAAGATGATTTTACAAACTTCTAACATAGTAGGAAACTGAAATCTCAAAACATTCATTTCTCTAATTGTAATACCATCCAACTAATAAGAAGTTGGATGCATCCCCATATAAATGATCTCATCTTACTCTTCCTAGGATTTATTCTCAACAATAATAAAATTCCATCCCATTAACATAAAAATTTCATAGCCCTAACTGGTAATAGTCAAGTAACCATGGATTGTAGATAAATAGACCATACTACGGAAAAATTATTAGGGTCTCACCACAATGGAAATATTCTAGATTAGGTTATATCTTCTCCAAAAAACAGGTCACAATGTCAGTAGAAGTGTGTGAGCACTAAACATTGTCTTCAAGAACCTAAAAACATTGGGTTCATGCTAAAGGGTCCACTAGCATCTCTAGGTCTCGAACACAGATCATGTTTAGGGAAATGTAGCGTGTTACTAAGTACTAAAACTATAACTTGAGCAGTGAAGACAAATGATATAACTCAAACCTCACTTGGAGCCTCTAATTCATAATCTCCTACCATCTAATTCCATTCTTTCCCTTTTACACATGTTATCCATAACAAGGGATCACTCTAAAACCTTAGAAGAAAAATGACATGAAAAATACAAGTCAAAGGAAATACCCCACCACACATTGAAACTATATTATTTATATGGAAGTGACACACTCTTTGAGTTTTAAATCCCATCAAAAAATGTGTATTAGTAGGGTAAGAATCCCTTTTCCCTATGCTTGAAAATCCACCTAAAACATCACTAACACATGGATCTATTGATTTATATTACCACCCTAGATATGTTTTTACAGTAGGACCACCATCAAGAGGGGTCATATCCAAGATGAAAATTCACAATAAAAACTCATTTAAATCTTCTATAACTTGAGATTAGGTAATGGATCACCATGATTCATAGGTGATCTTTATCTCTAAAACTAATGAAGCACACTCTGCATAAGTGCATCATCTTCCATTTCCATTAGAACCAACCACTTTTCAACCTCATATGGAGCATCCACTAGAACCACTATAGGTTGGTTAACATGAAGTTGAATGATTGGAGAAATATCTTTCTATCTACCGAAAAGAATCATCTCTTTCACAGGACCAAAAAAAGAAGCCTTATCTCCAAGAAGATCATAATCACAATCCTACTATGGAATCCTAGTTGCCTATCATTTTGGAGGAATAAAAGGATATCCAAGATGTTTTGTGGTAAAAATAAAAGATCTAACATGGTGAATGAAGGTCATGGAAACCACAACCCATTACTATATGATTAATTTACCAACATTTTACCTATAAAAAATTCCTATTTTTACTAAGTCAATAATCTATTTATCAGTGTCCCAGAGAATAAATAAATCATCTTCCACACTAACACTAGATTCCCTAGACTGAGATATGTACTTGAGACACTTTAACAATATTTCCCTAGTTCTCAACCCAAATCTCAAAAGTAGAAAATCACAAAACCCCAATCCTAAGATAACCTCTTTTAGTATCACAATGTCATGACTCGACCAAATAGGGACCGCCTAACCGAAAGTAAACTAATAACGACTCCCCAAGACCACTTCCAATAGGATAGGGACTGGTGAATAGCACTGGGTAGGAATATAACACATATGTGGGGCCTTAACATAAAGTATATATACACACACACACATCTCCATAGAATAGTATTATGTAGAAAGGTAAAAAACTCATATTGTAAATGTGTACATAACATTTATCTCAAATCATAGTATAATAATTAGTATATCAAAAAGTGTAAAGGTCCAATTACAATCCCACCAAAACATCAAAATAACTCATCCTATTGAAAACACAAGGGTAGACACCCAAAAATAACTCTTGGATTCATCAAAGGTTCATATAGTAAAACTAAGCTTCACCATTTATTTGTACTCATAGAACTCCAATAGAAAGACTATCATCTATATAAGATATTAAATTTTCAAGAAGAACCAATTTATGGGTGGGTGTATACATACCCAAAAGGACACCCTGAAATCACAAAGTATAAATAATTAATAGAGTGTAGTCAGCCCATCAACATGAAGTCATGTCAATCTAAAATAAACATAATAATAACCTAGATATACTCAAAGTTAGACACCTAGTTTCTAGGTGAGGTCACTACCTTACAGTCATCCTAGGATTATATTATAGGCTCAAAGGTAACATTTATCTAGGAGAAATCACTCCATGAGTCTTTATATCACTAATGGAACTCATCTAAGAGGACATAATCATTAGGTCTTTCCATGAAGAAGCTCTAAGTTAAACTAAGAGGTCTCATCCAATATACTCACTTGATTAGACTATAACTCATTGAAATACAACATATGTCGATACACAGATGGGGGATGACACTGAGGGATTTTGGGGTATACATGAAACTAACTGGAATAACACACTAGATAGGGGATCACACCCATGTATATTGGTTTTGTGATTTATGACCCCACCTATATAAGTTTATAGAAATAAGGATATAAAACAAAGGCATCATGACGGTATTACTACTCTAATCCATTGAGGGGATCTTGTCCAATGCTCTGAATAATATGCTTCACTGAAACCTCATGGAGGTGAACTAGGAAGATCCCCTCAAAACACTAGAAGAATAGAACACAACCACACTAATATGGTTTGACGGAAAACACCCACACTAATACCAAAAATGGTGTTAGAATAATAATTTCATTAAATTTTCATTTAAGGAGTAAACATCGTTTCCCATAGGGTACATGATGTGTTTCTCTGAATATGGAATTTTCCATACCATACCATCACACATGACATGTTTCTATAGATACAAATTATTTATACTCAAGGTAAATAGTGTGTAGAGGTTGGATAAAACTAAGAATTTCATCTTCTCTAGAATGTGTACTCTATACGATGGCCTTGTAATCAGGTCATTCCCATGTACAGTAGCCATGTCTAAGTACTTTTCAGCATACCTAGGTCATACTACACATCACATTATGTGTAGGGGTAGGTATACCACTCAACATGTGCCATATGCCTAAGCCGATGTACTTTCTAAAGTGAATGACATGTTCTCTAAAACACATAGTTTATGGGAAAAAATGGACACCAAGGAATGTACTCCATGTACACACTGATACATATGGCTAATTGTAACACAACTTGTGAGTGAATCACATAGTGTGTAATATTTAACTCAACATGTAATCCTATCCATTATCTAGAAGAGACTACACGACATGTGTTTCTCTGGACTATATTCTATATACATAATAATTAATTAGAAATTTCAAACTATTTACACCTATTCACTCTCATAATGTTTCCACCTTTAAGATCTCCGAGAATTACGCAAAACACCTATATTTTGGTTAACCACCCTCCACGACTAGAAAGAATTTGGATTCCAGCCATTAATCCTTAGAAAATGGCTCTTCTTTTCTATCCTAAATCTCCACACTATCCAAATCTTGAGAAAACCATTGTCCACAATCACATCGGGTCTCCATCATCACAAGTGGGGGATTCTGAGAACCTAATCAACATGCAGATAATTCTATAGTCCCCCATATCAATGATCATGAAACAGATGAACAAAGTGATGCTAATGAATTATAAATCTTCCTTTATCAGTCCTCACACTGCAAAAATTCCCTCAATCCCAAACCTAAACCTATGTTAATGGTCCATTATGCTAATGAATTATTGTGAAATAATCATCTACCAAGTATTTTTCAAACCGACGGCCAAAGAAAACACCTATAATGAATGTTTGATGAACGATGGAAGAAAAGTAAAAACATATGGAATGAACCTTACCCATTGTTCAAGTTGTCCTAAATCCATTAATAGAGAATTATTAGTCAATATAAAACTAATCAAGGGTCAATAATTATAATCAATTCCTAATATTAGAAAGATAAACACAATTTTCAAGTACAGACATCAAACTATGGATTATTATACTAAGCTATTAATTCACATCTAATTAGGTATAATTAGAAAAAGGTATTAATATAAAAAACATCCTACCTTAGGTTTAGATTTTTCATTGATAAATAATTCTTTAACATCATTACCATTAACGAGACCCAATAATTACTCCAATGATGATGAACTCCATGGAAAACTGATTATCAAACCATGATCCATTTCCATTCATCAATTTTTATCCTCCATGAATCCTCTATAATACCTTGAGTTATGTGGTTAACCTTGTTAATTTTACATAATATGGTTTAAAAATAGTAATAATTAGGTTTTTTTGTCTATTTAATAAACAATAAACAAATAAACAAATTATTTATTAATCCACCCACAATTGCATTTAATATTGACACCCAATGTGAACAAAGGATATATTGAAAATGGGGTAAAACTGATATTATTGATTTAATTTAAGTCTCAAAGTTTTCCATTTGGAACATCATTTGGGATATATTCCATTAATTATGAAAAAACGTGTACATGTGATATAATAATTTTATTAGTTTTAATATATTCACATCGAGGTTATCTAGCCTCTAAAATATCGCACTGACTCTGATCCTTGATCAAAAAATATTCCTTGAAATATTCCAAAGTGTTACATGAATAAATAATATTATTTATAGTTCCACTAAGGGATTTGATGAAAATTTTATTAGGCTCATTATTTTAGTGGGAGAATATTTATTTAAAGCCCGTATTAAATGAAAATAAAACATGATATTCATCTGATAAAATCTTCAGTTGTAGATAAATAATATCACCATCATTAGACATTACATTTAGATCAATACTAGTAAAAGGATAATATTAATTTGAAATAATTCTTTGACTAGTAAAAAAACATAATATTTTTTCCCAAAGAAGGATAAAATCAAGGTGTTAGTATAACAAATTTTAGAGTATCATAATATTTAATTAGTTCATCAAGTCAATTTGGAGAATTATGAGAAACACAGATTAATTTACTTTAGGTTTCAAATAAATTAGATAAAAAACTATTAAATGAAATTTAGTCACAAATTTTATATTCAATATGATTGAGTATGTTAATGACTTTGTGAGACTATAGTCTCTTTTAAAGTATTTTTTGGAAAAAGAATCCATTATGAATTTTTTATTAGAAACGTTTCAATAAAAATGAATGAGTTATATAACTTTTTACCTATTTTATCAAATATTTTGAGGATAAGTGGGCATGAAATGTGTCACAAAACAAACTAGATAACCCACTAAATTGGTACCCAAATCAATCCCGACACAGCTTGAAGGGTTTTCTGGATCTCCATGACTTTGTGAATTGAGCCTGGGCATCAAGAAATGATCAAAGGGATTGATTATACCACAAAAATAAAAAAATAAAATGAAATTAGTGGATAATAAAAAGAAAATAGTTTGTATTATAAAATAGTCATAAATAGAAAAATTCAACAAGGTATACAAGAAAACAAACCAAAACACCTCATAGCCAAAAACAACAACAACATAGTATCTTCTCATTGTATGTAGAACACTAACTCCTCCATTCACCACAAAATCCCAAGGTCCTATTATCAATAAAACTAACCACCTATTTTTAGTTCTTTCTCTTTTATTGTACATGGCATAAGAATGCCTAAAAACTCCTAGAAGAAAAATTAGGGTGTGAGAAGTAATATCCCAGTTGGATTCTACAAATCATTTTATAAGAATTCCATTTCAAATAAACCAAAGATGGTACTTTTTTTAACAAACATGGAATGTTAATCATTTATCAACTCATAATCAATATTTATTTTATAAATATTTCAACGGAAATTAATAACCTTTTAAATATAACCATTTTTATGAAAATCAGAAAAAACTTAGTTTTTCTGTAAAAAAAGATAGAATAAATCATTTCATAAACATAATATGTTATAAATAACATTCAATCATAGAACCTTGGTTATAATCCTCAGGTTAAGTTAGGTCAGTGAAAAGATTTAAGACAATATCAGTGAAATACTGCTCTAGGTGTGCACAAATCCATTAATCTCAATCCTAGGTGGAATAAGAGTCCACCCCAATGAATGAAACCCCCTCCCTCATCAAGTTTAGTTTTTTCATCATAAATCATTTTATAGGTAGAGTTAATACATACATAGATTGTATATCATTCCACTTACCTAGTATATCATGCATTTTAAGTAATTCAGTTGAGTCAAATTATCAATCAAGGATAAAATCATTCATATTAAATCAATTTCATCAATCAACATTCAATAAACCTAAATTAAAGTTTCAAACCTACCATTTTATTTCAAAAACCAACATAATATTGTTTTCATCAAAACTCATTCCTTTTAAAAAAACTCATTTCATTTCAAATCCATAAAAATTGCAATCCTTAATTTCTCCAGAATCATCATTAAAGTCTTTCTTCAAATCATTCTTTCAATTAAAATACATTTCAAAAAAATTAATAATTTATTTGAAAATACAAAGCCATAAAGGTTCAATAAACACCATTCCATTTTGAATTTTTTTTATCAAGGATCCAAATTTATACTTTAAAAATCATTTAGAAATCCATTACAATTAATTTAAGTAATAATAAATCAACTAATAATAATTTCATTAAAAAAAACACCAATCTCAATAATAATATCTCTAAAAAATCAATGAGGGATCCAAAATTGGTGAGAAATAAAAACCCACAATTATTTCCATACATTGATCAATTAAATCCAACCTCTAACTCTCTTACACCGATCTATAATAGAAAAGAATAATAATATTTCCAAAGGAACCATATCTCCTTCTACAACAACTATAACACCAAAAATCTCCTTTAAGAACATACCCTATCTAAAATATGAGGTAAAGGGTGAAAAATTATGAGTTTAATAAATGAAAAACAATCTTGGATTCCCATTAAAACGTTTCATTAATATTTCACATGAATGGTGTAACCTGTTTATAAGATTCTATGGCCATTCATCCATTTCTAATTTGGAAACCACTTCCCCACACCCTCGTTCTTCCCACCGCAACATGGTGGATCTTCTTATAAGACCCTCTATGGGGACTAACCATTCCATGGTGACATAATACTAGGTGTTTTTTCCCTACCATGGCCTCCACCATGGCCATGGTGCATTGTGAGACCACAACCAGGCCATGCTCTGGGCTACATTCTTTTTGGATCCTTTCATGGTGTACAAGAGACATTATGGGACACCAAAGCCTACACCATGACCATGGTGTTTCCCATTTAGAAAATAAAACACTAAAATACTCTTTTGAATACTCCAAACACAACTAATGATTCTAAGACTTATAAGAAGAAATTTTAGGCTCAAAATAAACAAAGTAAACCCAAGAAAGTACTTAAAGTAAAAGGTCTAACATTATAAGTATCCCCACCATAAACTATTTCTTCCCCAATAATTCCTCTTTAGGAATACTAGTTCACAAAGAGATGTATCCACTAATCTCTCATAATTTCCTCATGATCCCATGTCTCATTAGAATCCAAACCATGATACCATAGAAACATAACCAATGGTGTGGAATTTCTATGAAGAACCTTCACTTGAGAATCAACAATATGAACTTGATACTCAGTTGCGATCATATCAAGTTTGACATCAAGGTCCTCCCAACTCAAAACATGATATGGGTATTAACTATACTTCATTAGATGAGATTAATAAAACATATCATGGATCAAAGTCATCTATGGTGTCAAGGATAAATATCATGACACCTTTCCAATCATCTCAATATCCTTAAAAGGTCCCATGTATCTCACTGTCAAATTCTCTTACCTTTCAAGCCATTGGTGATCCATCCAAGGTGATACTCTCAATAACACCATTCACCAACCAATAAATATAAATGAGATCAATAACGATCCACATAATATTTACACCATCTTTTAGTTTTCACAATTCTATAAAAAATCAGTTGGATATTTGTCTTTATCTCCCAGGCCAAACTAGGCCCTATTTGGTAAGTTTCACCAACCTCCAACCAAGAAAAAAGAGATTTACAAGGCCAACCATACAAGTCCACAATGGGTACCATTTCAATGGATGGACAAAACCTATTATTATTGGAAATTTTGACCAAACCAAAATGGTATTCCTGAGATCCTCTAATGTCAAGGACACAATCATGAAGCATGTATTCAAGAATCTGTATAGACCTTTATGTATAACCATCTGTTTGAAGAAGGAATGCTATACTCAACTTGACCTGAAATCCCACTATATCTGATAGGCCTCTCAAAAAATTTAATGTTAACTACGGATACTAATCTATAAAAATAGAATATGGAACTCTGTGTTACTTGAAAATGTATTGCAC
The DNA here is from genome assembly GCA_963277665.1 of Viscum album. Taxonomy (NCBI): domain Eukaryota; kingdom Viridiplantae; phylum Streptophyta; class Magnoliopsida; order Santalales; family Viscaceae; genus Viscum; species Viscum album. Next base: position 285,265,322 of record OY728165.1, read on the forward strand.
ATATAAAATTTCCAAATCTTTTACTTTGGTGGTACCACAAATGGGAAAAAAGTGAGGTGGTTTGTTTAATTTTTTAATCAATATTGAAATCAAATTATTTAATCAAGGATTATATGGCAAGAAAAAAATGAAATACATTGATATATCATCTCACTTCCAAGCTAGCATAGTAAGGGATTGAATGAAATCCAGATTGTTTTGATGCTCGACCTCGATTTACTAACAATTATAATAATGGGAATCAAAATTAGTAGTGTCTTTTTCCATATTTGGATACTAGAATCAACACCTCATATCTAAATACATCTTATTCAATCCTGGCTGAACCAAACCTTGGTAATTATGAAAATATATGATCACAACCTTCTTCATATGTGACATAATAAAATATATATTCCTAAAAAATGGCACTCTAAAAAGTTAGATACCATTCATAAATAGTCTCCCCACCATATAAATAATCCCTAATTACTTTGAACTCATCATCAATCTACTGTTCCTAGAGGATTATCTCACTAAAAGAGGATGTCAAATGAACACTCTCCAAAAAAATATTAGTCTCATAATCATGGACTCTTAAATTCATGTGAGAAAAGAGATCTTTGATATTCTTCTCCTTTGGTGATTACTTCATGGATTGGGATGGTATGTTCTGACTCAAAGAATCAGTATAAATTTCTCCCTTCCCAGCGATGTTGGAAATTTCAAAGTCAAAGGATTGTTGATATTCAACTCATATACTTTATTGGATATTCAAATATTTTTATGAGAATATATAACTCGAGCACTTGGAATTAGATTTAACAGTAAAAATTTCCTTAAAAAGGTAGTTTTATCCACTCTTAAGTGTGTGAAATATAGTATTGAGTTCTAGATCATTTGTGGGACAGTTCTTCTCTTGTGGATAAAGCTGATGAGAACAATAATACACCATATAACTAACCTACATTAGAATGAAAACCGAACATTAACCTGAAGCTTATCAAAGGACCGTGTGGCCCTACCCATCCTATAGAAGAGTCAACAATAGAGATGAAGTCAAATAACACTTCATATAATTGAATGAAATATATAATATTGATTACCAAATTAACTTCACTCCTTTCTAAGTGAGTGAATTTAAAAAAGTGGCTACCATAGAAAAGTATTTCATAAACTAGCTACAATACCCTACTAAGACTATGAAGCTCCAAATTTCAAATACCTTCATTGATACCATTTAATGAGACTAGGTTCTTCAATAACATCACCCTCCAAATTAATATTATATTTAGACAATTCGGTATAAGGGTAGAAATTAAAAAATATATCTAAAAATCCTCTCAAATAAAGCACATGATTCTCATAGGTTTTTGAGTAAAAAAATATTTCAATTAATCAGTAGAGATTTTTGTTGAATATCATATTTATCATTGGGATACAAAATGTTGGATCATTTTTTAGATCAAATAACATAACAAGATAATCATAATGGTCATAACTGCTCCTAAAAGAGGTCTTTTCAAAATCAAACTTCTTAACCCTGATATGGTGGTAGCAAGACTGAAAATAAATCTTAATGAACCCCCTTTCCCCTTTTATATCATAAAAAAATCATCAATATAGGGAAATGAATACTTTCACTTGGTCATAAAATAGTTTAGATTTTAGTAATCAACACACAAGTGAAGGGTTCCATGGACGTTCTTGAAAAAAACACTGGTGTTTCCCAAGGTGACTCATTAGGTCAAATGCGTCCTTTGGTCATAAAGCTATCAAACTAATTATTCATCTATGTCAGTTCATATGGTTCCATATGATAGGATGGAATATATATGGGCATAGAACCTAAAACCATGCCTAAAGTTAACTATACCTCCCTCACCAATGGTTGAACAAGAATGTATGATGGAAACACTTCCTTAAATTACCAATATTCTAGATGAATTTCAATATAAGAATATTCTTATTCTTAATAAAAAACACTCAAGAATATCATCCTACCCAACTCAAGAAGAGGTGGTCCAACTCAGTTAGTCCTCATATCCCATTCTCCTTGAAAACACGGGCCTTTCCACCATGAAAAGTAAAGGATACCTATCGGTAACAATAGTCAATATTTGATTTATGATAAAATAACCAATATATCCCAAGATTAAAATACAAAGGATTCATACAAGGAACCAAAAAGTCTTTGATGATCTTGATCTCTGATAATTTTTTTACAATAGGTGCATCAGAGACCCTACTCTCTCTTCACATAGGGAGGTGTTTCGACTTCCATCACATAAGGCCTGAGATCCATTGTTAGATTCAATAAGTACACAAAGTTATTAAATATGAAATAATGAGAGGTACTTGTATCAAATAAAGCAGTCACAAAAGATGGATAAATTTTAATGGTACCTATCATTGTCGTAGGACCCACATCAATTCCAATTGGAGACTCATCTACTGTGTGAAGTTTTTTCCCCAGATACCTATGGATGGAATCCCATTGTTCTTAAATCATCTGACTACACCATAGATTATATTGGTACTAATGATGTTGTACCACTATATGGAGGAATAAAGAAATGCAAAAATATCTGTCTGTTTCCTAAATATCTGTATGAGCTATAAATATTCAGTGTCTCAGTACATGCATGATTTGAGAAACCAACCTTTCAACAGAAACAAATTCACTGGTCCATTACCATATACTATATATTATTTAATTAAATTATGTTATTGAGGAACACTACCAATTTTTATACTTTTAAGATCCATAAATATTTTATTTCCCTTAAAGAAACCACTAAAGTTACCATTAGGAGAAAGAAGAACTCATGTTAACATTGAATTACCATCCAAGTCAATTTATTCCATTAGATTCATATTTAGAACATTATTATAAGAGGTAAGAATTACTATGAATACCTAAGATTAAATATTTGATTAAAGACCCATATCAAACCTATAGGAATTCATATTCACATTCGAAAGAACATAAGGTGAACGTTGAGGGAGTCTAATAAAATGATTGGAATATTGTGTATCTAACCAATCACCCGGTGAAGATTTATAAACTCCATGGACTTAGTTAACACCATAAATTTTTTATATAATTTCTCTATAAAATGTTTCTTGAAGTATTTCGACTCTAATCCTTTAATATTATTTTATGTCACTATAATATACCACTATCTACAGGTAGGAACTTCAAGTTTTATGATAGCATATTTAAAATTAATGGAGTATGATGACTCTAAGAATTCAAATAATTTTTCAATATTTTAAAAAAAAATTATATGCCTCTTGAGGATCACAGGTTCCTTTGAAAGATGGTGGTTTCTGATGAAAAAACTCATGAGGTTTATATCTTTTGTTATCTATTGGAGGTTCCACCCATGGATACTAAAAGGGAAAAGGTGTTGCTACTTGGAATAGAATTAGGACTGCACAAACTACTTCTTAAATGATATTCTAATCTACTTGAGGGTTTGATTGTGGTAGTTTATCATCATCTCCCTCCTAAATTCGGATCAACAACTTTCTTGGGAGAATGATACTACACAACATCAATTGATAAAAAGTAAACATTAGTTAAGAGACACAATAAAATCAACTATATTAGTCAAAAATTAGCTTGGGTTGACAAGTCTCAGATCATATTTTGAGAAAAATCTAGAATCAGATAAATTTATTCCTTAATAACTTTTTTCCAAACCACCCATGGTAAGTTAAGTATTGTTACAATGAGATTTGGATATTAAATCACTCATAACCTACCCTTTAAGTCTAAAAAAATTATTTCACATGTCTATTAAAAAAATACACACTGAATATAGACAAACAAGAGGATACTAAACCTATTTTGATTGTAATTTTCTATGAACCAACCTAGATAACCCTAAAAAATAGTACAAGAATAAATCCTGGCACATCCTGAAGGACGTTCTCGATCCCCATAGACGAGAATCTAGTACATGGGAATCACGAAACAAGCAAAGGGAATATTATCACCACTAGAATAAACAAATAAAATGAATTCAATAGATAAGAATAAAAAATAGTCAATATGATAAAAATTAATCATGGGAAAAAATCCAAAAGGTAAACAAGACAACAGCCCAAAAAATCTCATAACCATTGACAATTTCCTCATGATATCCCTAAACAATAGGTTAAACATGAACATAACCTACCTCCACCACCTCCTAAGTTCCCTCTATCATGAACACCCACTACCTCCAAGGGGTTCTTTTCCTTTTTATAGATCTAACATAATAAATTCTACAAATTCCTAAAGTAAAATTTGTGTGTGAGATACAATAACCTAGTAGTATTCCACCATGAAATTCATATAAAATTTATATCAAATAAACCAAATATGCTCGATATTAGTAAAAAATGGAATGGTAATCTTTTCTCAATTCATAATCAATCATGTTTTTAAAATATTTCAATAGAAATATATAAGGGTGTACAAAACAAATTCTATCCAAATAAACTATGAATAAGAATATATATCAAAAAATGCATGAATAAAGCATTTCTTAAATATAGTCAAGTATAAAACATTTTCACTCATAGTACTATGGTTATAATCCTCGAGGTTAGCTAGATCAAGTCATAATGTTCTGCATATTCATGGTGAAATACCGCTTCAATTGTGGATAGATCCCTAGATCTCCAGCCTCAGGGTGAAAATATTATACCCCAATGAATGAACCCCATACCGTTATCATGTTTAGTCTGTGTTTTCATTATTAATACACATCTTTATTGAGCTAATACATACCTATCATGTATATCCTTTTTTCTAACTACCCAGTATCTCATGTGTCAGAATGAAATCAATTGATTCAAATCGTCATTCAATAGGTGAATCCTTTATCTCAAATAATTTTCATAAATCAATGTTTAAGAATACCCAATTAATATTTCAAAAAAAATCATATTTCAAAAACAAATATCAAATGGTTTTATTCAAAACTCATTGCGTAAAAAAATTAATTTCATTTCAAATCCATAAAACATTCCATACCTCAATATCTCAAGAATCATTATCTAAGTTATTCTTAAAATCATTCTTATAATTCAAAAATATTTTCTAGAAATAAACACTTTATTTGAAAATCCATAGCTAAATAGTTTCAACACAAACTATGTTATTTTAAATACATTTTTCAATATTTTCCATTTAGGCTTAAAAAATAAATTAGAAATTAATTTCCATTCAAGAAAGAAAAAATGGTTTCCATTTATAGGAATTGAATTATGAAACAATCGAGATTAATAAAAATATCTCCACACACCCAATGAGTGATCCAAAACCAGTGAGAAAGATAAAATCACAATTATTCTGACACAACAATCAATTAAATCCATCCTATAATTCTTTTACACGAATCTGCAGTATTGAAGAACATGAATCTATCCAGAGGAACCAAATATTCTTCTAAAACAATTGTAATTACGAAAAAAGTACTTTAATAACATACCTAATCTTAAATCCAAGTCAAATTTTGGATAAATACTTGTTTAATCAAGGGAAAATGAGTTAGTAGACACATTAAAACATTTCATTAAACTTTCATGTGGCCAATGTAACTACCTTAGAAGATTGAGAAGCTATTTTACCATTTGAAATTTTGAAACCTTCATTACAATTCACCGGTTTTTTCTAGCATGGAATGGTTTATCTATATTAAAGACTTACCACATGGATTTACCCTACCATACTGACAAAATCCATGGAATTTTGGCCCTACCAGGATCTCTACCATGACCGTGGTGAGGCTTGTTGGTTATGGTAGATAGTGCATCCAAAACAAAACTAAACTTGGGGGAATGCCTATTTTAGATTTTACCTTGGTGAAAAATAGATTATAAGGGATACCAAAGATTAAACCATGACTGTGGTTCTTATGGTTTAGCATAGATAAGAGAAAAAACCCCTTTTAAAGCCTCAAAATACCTCCAATACTTATGAAACTGAAAAGAATAAACTTTGGTCTAAAAATAAATGAAGTAAACTAAAGAACATACCTGAAAGAAATCACCAGGATGTTAAACCACATGATTTATAAGATCTAATAATATATTGATAGAATAAAAGGGTAAAGGTTTGTTCTAGTGAAATTATATTGGTTTTTCTGAGTAGTTATCCACAGTCATTTAAACCTAGAGGTGTTATAAATGGAATGAAATATTCCATTTTATGTAATTATATGGGATAAATGAATGGGTTTGAGAAAATATATAGAAGTATCAATGTCAAGTGTTGATGTTATAAAAGAAATTATTAGATTTTAAAGGGTATATGATACCCAATGTATATTTTACAAATGTGGTAAATATGGATTAGTTTATGATTATGGAAATATTTTATGGATCTTTTAGTCTATAATCAACTGATAAAACAATAGTATTCTAAATTCATGGAGTAGATGAAAATGAATAATTTAAGCTTAGATGGATTTAAATAAAGGATGTATTTTCATCTAGTTTATATTGTATTATAAGATATGTTATATGTTAACTAGGAACTTTTATAGAAAATATAACATAATGGATTTAATACACATGGTTTATGATTCATCATATTCTTTAACATATTTGAAAAGAAGATAAAGATAATGGATTTTTATCCTAAATAAAAGAGTTTATCTATGATTTTTATTAAAATTTTAGGGATGTAATCCCAAAACTCATAAATGGAATATTTTAAGGAATCACTATTCAAAAATTATACTCTATCCATGGGTCACGACCTTGTATATTTTATTTTTGACTAAGATATAGGTTATATCCATGGACTGAATTCACGTGGCTATAGGCTTTTACATGGGACCTAGTTTACTTCAACACATTATAGACACAGGAAGAGGCCAAAGGCTATAGATCAGTATACATAGGAGATCAATAGACACTTTAAATATTATTATTGATATACAGTTATTTAAAAAATAAGCTTCCACTAGGTTTTGAAATCCCATTTAACACTTATGATTAGGAATTATCTCCCACTCATCTACGTTAATTTTCTATATATATAGTAACATACACACCCACACATCCCACACACATATATAAATATGTAAACAAATTTAATTATTATTATTAAATTATAATTATTATGATTCCATTCTGGAGGTCTATAGCCATGGATGACCTTGGCTAAAGTGTATGGGTGGGAGGCTTATAGCCACAATCCTCTATGACCATCGATACATGGTATATTTGTGAAGACCTATAACAACAATTATACTAAAATATGGCCATTAGGTTAGTCTATATCTAAAGGGGTTATTTACAAAGACCTATAAACATTGTCATACTTGATTGTGGCTATAGATTTGGGGTTGGAGGTCTATAGACACAATATTCTACGACCATGGATATAAGAAACAGTTTTAAAATTCTATTTCCATGGTCATATAGGATCATGTATATAGGATCTTTACTATAGAAATTACATAGAAAAATACATTTCCAACCATGTACATGGGAAAAAATATAACATATAGCAGCAGTCCTGTATGACCATGGCTATAGTTACTCTCTACTCACAGTCATATAGGTCTTTGGTTATAGCCCCTAGAAGTTGGCCAATTTTCAAGTAGCTAATAATGTATTCTTTTCATAATAAAACTCAAAACACATAGAATAAATTATATAATATGGATAAATAGAATATTTTTCATATATTACAAATAATAATAATTAGGTGTTATTTGTAAATAAAAATGACTTTACATATCTTATAATGATATTATAAAAAGAATATAATAATTAAGAGGGTATTCAGAATATATTTAGACTTATAGAAGTTCAAAGTGAAACTAATATAATATTAAATAGGTCAAATTTTTTTAAATGTCACTTTATATATCAAAAGTTCTTAGGATGTGTTTGTAAAAAAACGATTTATAGAGTAAAATTTATTACAAAGATGATATCAAGGAAAAAGATTGAAGGAAAAGTTTAATGAATGATGATGATGATGAACTTAGAAAAATTTCCAAGTAAATAAAAAAGTTTTTAACATTGTATGATGGGATGTCATGAAATAAAGGATTTTTAAACAACATTTTAAAATAATTTAGCATTAAGAATATGATTCCCAAGCCTCACCATTCTTTAATTTTTTTCGTAGATGTCACTCACTTAAATAGTTTAGTGGGAGGGTCTTTTAAAAAGTATCAAAGAGATATGACATGAATTAAATAAAGATGTAATGAGGTTTACAAAACCTAAAAATTTTATGAAACATAAGGCCTATCTTGTAGTATATTTTATGTGATATGATTATATGAGAAGTAATGTATGGTTATTATAAGCATTCTTAATTAATTTTAAAAATATAAAATTGTATATTTTACAAGAATAGTTGTCTCTACTTTGTCATTCATTCACATTTGACACTTATATTGCATGAAGTGAAATTATCATTAACCTTGAGAAGTAAAACATTGAGTTATACCAAAGTGATGTTCTTAATGGAGTATTATAGACTATGATAAAAAGTTTAATTTAGAATGAGTATGGTTTCATATTAAAATTCAAAATATGTTCAAAAGGCACAAAAAATAGTTTTTTCTATAGGTTGATGTAGCAAGTATACCAAAAGAAGTGTCATACACAATTTATTTGGTATAATGGAGGTGAATGTTTCGTATTAAATCCAAATACGTGAGATTGATAAGTTATTTATCATTGGAATGAAAAAAATTATATACCTTTCTTATGAAATACTTGATGTTTATATAATAATGGTTGGTTGGAAATGTTTCTAATTATGTCTTCAGTTGAATCTTAACCAAGTTAGTATTTTTCCTCTCATATAACGAGTATGGAATAGGGTCCCTCGATTGAGATAGACTAAGGGTGTGTATGGATACACCTGTACAAGGAACTATGTCATTCTTATCCACTTGGGTGAAGTGAATGTGATGTGATTATCCACTTAGATGATTCAAATGTGATATATTCATTGAATTGGTCAATCTATAATCAAATAATTGGGAATGTAAAAAGAGATTATATGGGATTGACATACTCTGTGACCCTTGGTAACATGATGTATTGGAAAAAGGGATTATATGATTATAATTAATTGTATATGATAAAAGCGGTTAACACAGATATAGTGATACATATGTTTGATGTGGATTATTCCAGATCCCTTTTTATCTTTAGTAGTAATGATGCTTTAGTAGAGGGAAATATTTTCTTACATTCATGAATTCAAGAATTCATATCTGTTTTCATTTCTGAACCATGGGGTCATACTTTTTGGTTGACTAAATGAGGCATTTGTTTTATATAACTCAATGATCTTAATAAAAGTGTTTTTGAGTTTATCCAAAATGATTTATAAGGGATATTCGTAATATATTTCATATGATGTGATACAAGGTGAATGTAGAGACCTGAAGCTTGATGTACATGGACATTACATTACTTTTGCGGAATACTTAATACATAAAAAAAACAGACACACAAGGACCGTAATAGTTTAGTGTCTTTGGAAACTTGGAACATAATATTCTAATCATGGTGAAAGATCTTAAACATCACCCATAAAGATATTCTTCTTTTGTTTTCTTACCTAACAATCTTTCTTTATATCTTGGGGAAAAGAAAAATGAAAAAGGGTGAGCTCAAATGCTTAGTAAGGGTAAACATAGAGAACATAAAACAATCCATAAACATTTGAATGCAAAAACTTGAACATAAAATCTAAATATCAAAATCTTGATCAAAGACATAAATCTTGAAAGTACGTAAGGAATATATCATAATGGAACATAAATCATGATAAAATAGCATTATAATAAAACATTTAATTGTGGAAAACCATTAAGCACATGATATCTTTTCCATAGTAGCCAAGGCATTGCTTCCAAGACCATCTTAGTGGACAAAGTCCCTTTCTGAATTGAGTTCACTCCTCGTTCTAGTCCCGTAACACTGAACCGGATTAACTTACTGTTCCAGCCATGTCTATATCATGAGATATAAATCTTTACCCAATGCATTGGAGGGAGATATATGTCCCAAACATCTCATAATTAAATAATTCTTACGTGTGCCACACAATAAACATACATCATTCATAATAAGCCAACAAATAAAATGGGTTTCATAAACATCATCCCATCATCACATAATCCATATAAAAGAAATGGATATCATTTCATAATAGGAAAAGTGAAACCATGTAAATCATAGAGACTTTATACTTGAAACATACACATATGAAATAATTTCATCTTAGATGGGTAATGGTTTTGATAAAACACTTGGAATGAATTCTTTAGGAAAATATTCTTTCTTCTTCAAAATCAATTTCTTTTCACAAAACATCATGAAATTTTAAAAGAAAAATATTTTGTTTAAAATAGTCATGAAATCTTTTGGAGGAATCTTCATGAAAATAAGGCTTTATAAAACCTTTAAAATCCGTTCGTGCTATATAAGTTAAAAAACATTCTTCTCGTACTTTTGCCGGAAAAGTCAAAAAGTACCTTGTAAAAGAAAGATTCCATACATACAATGTAGTAAAAGTAAAAAATGGGTATAAAGGACATGAAACATACATGAAACCCTTTTTAGGAAACATGTACATGGATTAGAATAATAACCCCAGTAAATACTTACGAATAAACAATCTCGGATAAGAACGAGATTGGAAAAGTTATCCCTTACCTTAGGTCCGATATGCTTCGTATGGATCTGAACCTCCTGTATAATAATTTAAATAATGTTCTTGAATTATTACATAATCATATTTTTGTTATGATATCATATATGTTTCACTTATGACTTTATATTACCCGTTCTTTTATAAATTCCATGTTAAAGCAACGTTTTGGGTAAAATCATTTCATTTATCGTATGTGTTTCGACTTTTCGTTCTTGATATTATTACTTATTTCCTGATTTACATAATTATAGAATGTAAAACATGATTTATATATAATATATATTCATCATATACATATATATTATAGATCGATAAAAGGAATGAAATACACCGTTCATGGAGACGGTAGGCCGTGCGTACGCATGAACGTTGTTTTCATTTCCTTATTAAAGTGAATGAAACTAAATAGATGACATAAATATATATATACATAAATCCAGTAGCATTATTATTTCATATATTTCATTATTATTCATTATATAAACTTTACGATCATTCATGTATGGTTAACATGGAGAATGAATCTCATCGCGTTGTGGAGACGGTAGTCCGTATATACGCACGAGCGATGATATCGTTCCCATAATTATTGAATAGAATTGTAGTGGATAGTATAATATATAATAATTAGTATGATGTTATAATAACCATATATAGTTATTCTTTACACCACTATACCCATCCATGTAAGGTGTTGGTGGAAAAACAGATTACACCACAGCGTGGAGACGATATTCCGTACGTACGCACGTGCAGTGATTTTGTTTTCCGTAGGATGGATATAAGGTGAAATAGGGTTGTTTCATATTTATAATAACATATCCGTATATGAGGTATACTTATGTTATTACTTCGTAATGAAACAACTAAAGAAGAGGGAGTAGAAGAAGAATGGAACTTGATTAAAACGGTAGAAGGTATTACCTCTTTCTCGAAGTGCCTCCTTTAAACTTTCTCTTATGGCACTAGAGTTGGTCTTTTGAGAAGACCAGTATATAGAGTAGGTTTCTAAGGAAGTGGGGAAGTGAAATGGGCAGGGGTTGTCCGAGCTTGAAGGATCAAGGTGATGTAAGGAGGAGAGGGAGGAGGTTCCCTTTTATAAGGGAGGAGAGGGGCACCTTTGGAATCCTAAAAAATATTAGTTTAATATAAATTCAAACCCCACATAAAAACATCCAAAAATGACTCCATTATAATATTAGATGAGATAGGGTTGTAATATCATCAACCAATAAAATTTATACATGTTTTGATCTTATTTTAATCCTTATCATTTTGATTTAACCTTATTTAATCTATTTAAGTTTATTTCTGGTAATAGAATTTTAAATTTTAAAAGGTTATAAATAATCACTTATGTGTTGTTAATTTTCCATAATTGGATAGGTTATGGAATTATAGACTATATAAATTTTAATTTATAATTTTTAAATATTTTTTTGATTTTTAAACAATTTAATAATATGTTATTTTTATAAAATAACAATAGTGTCAATTTTGACACTATTCATTTATTTGAATTTAAATAAAATATAAACAGAGGATATATTCAAACTAAAATATTTAATAGATTACTAACATGTAAAATTTGTCTAAAAAATTCGTGGATCACATTAAACAGTTCATATAATATTTATTTTAATATTTTTAAAACCATTTATTTGGTATATCTCTTAATAAAATAATTAGTACAACATTTTTGTACAATTATTTAATATACTTATTTATTGCATAAAAATAAAAAATATAATCTTGTGATGAAGATAAATATCAAATAATTTATAATAATAATTTTACTCGAATTTATCATCTTAAAATTACAACATGTAAATTCTTATATTTACTAAATTATGAAAGTGACAACTTTGGAATCATTTAAAATAAAATATTATAAGTGTCATAATCTCCTTAATAAGGATCAAAATGGTCAACAATTTGTCCAATGGATGATTAGGGTTTATATATACACTAATAATATGTTTTGTTCAGATTTTTGGGCCTTTTAATATGTATTACTATTTCAATAAAACTATATTATTGATTTTTCACTAAATAAATAATTTCTGCATCATTAATGTATAAGATAATAAGGTAATTAAATAACTCTTAAAAATTACAAATAAATTACCATGATAAATAAAAACATTTTATCTTTAAAATGATTATTTATAACTGAATTTATATTCTATATAAATTTATATTAAAAATACTTTAATTATTAAAGTTGAGTGAGACATATTTCACTTTCATTTAAATAAAAGAAACTAAAGGTCTTAATCACCTCCAAGTGGGTTCCAATGGATTCCATTTCAACCCAAATATTCCTTAGGACAAAATATAAGCATCCAATTATATTAAGACAAGTGTTAGGGTAATTTTATAATATTATATTAACCTTTAATTACCCGATTTACCTTTTACTATGGTAAATAAAATTTACCATAGTTACTATTCATAATGCCCAAAAATAAAAATTATCTTATAAACATTTGTAACCATTTACGTTAATAATGTTCATTTTGTCGATATTTGGTACTTGAGTCAAAAATGGAATTCTTATAATTACATGTTGTTCATGTGGTCAAAGGTTCATTATATCCAGAATGATATTCATGATTTATATATAATATATATCATATATATCCAGTATATACATGTATTTATAATAGTACATAACATATGGAGGTAAGAAATGAAATGCACCGTTCATGGAGACAGTAAGCCGTATATACATATGAACACTACTTTCATTTATATTTCTTATTTTAATGGAATTAAAAAATAATGATACATAGGTATATTATAATTCCAGTATAATATCATATATAATATCATTACCTCTATCCTTTATACATCCCACATAAGGCATTAATGAATCACATCACTTTGAGGGGGCAGTAGTCCGCACTTCCTCAAATGAGATTATCGTATTTATCCACTATGGAAACCACAAAGGTTTGATATAATTGGGAAGTAAAGAAACATAAAGAAAAAAAAAACATAATATATATCATATATAAATACAGTTCCATTATAATGGCCACCATGAGAGGCGGTAGGAGAAAATCGAACAATCATAATTTCGTGAGGCATTAGTTTTCCATCCACAGAAACATTATGTTCTTCATCCATTAGATGGAGGTGTATGTAAGTGTAGTTCGAATCCTTTCATAACAAAATCCTAGTATATTGAGGATACTGGTGTTGTTACAAAAGAAAGGATTAAAAAGAGTTTAGGGGTTGGATAAGTAGAATAAAAGAAAACAATTTAAGAGAAACCATTACCTTTAATTTGGGTAACTTCCTTTGGTTTGAACCAAAAAGACTTCTTTAAGTTCCTTCTTCCTGAGGTATGGCTTCTAGTGAGAGGATATGGATGTAGGGGTCTTAATTGTACAGAGTTTTGATGAGCTAAATGGCTTGAGAGGTTTGAGGAATTGGATAGAAATGGTCTCCTTTTATAAAGGGGAGGAGGGACTCTTTTGGAATGTGTGAAAATATTATTTTATTATAAAATTAAATTTGGGTTCAAAAGGTCCAAAATCATTAAAGATAAAGATAAGATGACTCATGGTCGAAATAAAATCATACCATCAGAATTGGGCATGTTTTGGATAATATTTTAATCATTATAATCTTATTTTTTAAATCATTTATTATTGAGGTAAATACTGCATCATTATTTTATCATAAATAATTTAATTTATTTGCTGTATAAAAATTATAAAACAATAACCACCATGTAGTAAATCTTTTTAGATTTACAATGAATATTTATAGTCGAAAATATAATTTATATAACTCCTTATAAAAATTAATTACTAAAAGATTTGTGTTAATGTCAATTTTGTCTTCACATTAAATTAATTGATCTATATTGTCATTTTCACTCCCAAGTGGCTCAATGGGGTCCCAAAAATCGACCCAAAGATTCCCATGGTCATTAATGACTCAACCAATTAGGTTTGAACAAGTGTTAAGGTAATTGTGAATTATTATAATATTCTTTTTACCTTGAATTACCCTATTTACCTTTAACCGTGATAAATAAAAGTAAAAAGTTACTATTCACCAAAAATTATTTTTATCTTATTGAACCACATTTTACTCCTTGATATTAAATGCGTCTCTCGGATTTTTGAAATTCAACTCACAGAAGTGGTAAAATTATGTTTTATGTACAATTTCAAATGCTCCTAAGAGGTGGGTAAAAGATGGTGAAAAGTTCAATACAATTTTTATATATCTAAAATTATTATAAAATGACTCCAATGAATTTCATTGAACTTATATAAGTATTATGTATCTATTTTTACCTAAAATAAATTTAAATAAAATAAATGATTATTTAAATAAAAAGTCGGTTTTAACCAAAAAGTTAGTGTTTTTACTATTCATCAAAAAATTGAAAGTTTTCAGGAAAATATCAAATTTTCACCCTAGGCTAATTTTGATATTCCGAATCCAAAAATGATGTCTATTTTTTCAATTTAAAAATATATAAGTGTAATTAATTAATTTTAAAACTAATTCCCGTTATCAAAACAAATAGCGTGTTTTTAAGAAACAATAACTGTCAAAAGATCGACACTTGTTTATGTCCAATTTCAAAGTGAAATTAATTCCAATGACCAAAATTGGATTAAATGGTAAAAATATATTCTAATTACACTTTAAAACTAATTAAAAATATAATATAACCATATAAATTATTGCGATGAAAAAAGTTGTTTTTAATTAAAATATAGGGTGTTTTTACTATTCATTAAAATATGAAAGTTATCAGAATAATATGAAAAATTTATCCAAAGAAAATTTTTATATCTTGATTCCAAAGAAGAATTTTATTTTGTCAAATTAAAATTATAATCATGTCAAAATCTATATTTAAAGTGGGTGCACCATCAAAAAGGCGGTAAAACTGTATTTTTTGAAAAATACTTATTTTACGTGAAAACATTATTTTGTTCTCATACCATGTTCTAGAAAATGTGTATGATTAATAATAATGTTATAAAATTCAAAATTTAGTTAATAATATTCATAATGGCTAGTCCATAATAATATTATAACCATTTGTCGTTGTTTAGTGAAACCCGATATTGCGTACAACACATGCTATCGAGGAAGGTAGCGATTGCGTGTAATGCAAGCCAAGTCAGGGTTGCGTGTTGTGAAATACTCCTTAATTGTTTCATATAACAGAATGCAACCATATTTCATTTATACATTGAATATATATATATATATACACTCAATGTTTTGTAGAATAACTACTATCAAACGAACTTGGAATTGTGTGTAACACAAGCCAAGAATAGTGTTACATATACTGCGTGCTAATACGGTGTTGCGTATAGCGCAAGATAATCTTGGTGTAGCATACAATAGAAGAAATCAATGAAATTAAAAAGAATGATTCTCATAAAATCTCAGGTTGTTACATTGAATTTTTTTAATTACTATCAAAATGTGTTTCAAAAAATATCTAAATAGAGTTTTTGATATGGTTTCAAAATTTATTGTATATGATATAATATAATCTGAAATGGAGAACAGACATTGAGAATTTTGTTTAAGTGAGATATTGATGGAGATATTACATAAATATATGAATGTATATGTGGTCTAAATGATCTATATCATATTGTATGACATAGATTTGTAATGTGGTATGAAATATTAACTAAATACATTTTATTATAAATGATATATTGATATCATAACCACGACATTATCCAATTAATACAATATGTACATATTATAGGGTCATATTATATGTCTTAAAATATGTGGAATTATAATGTGTGACTCTTAATGCACCTAAATATTAAGTAGTGTTAGTTAAATGTTGTAATTTAATGTTTTAAAATCATCCCCCAATAGGTGTCATTATAAATGTTTCATAAATTTTAATTTTATAAGAAGTTGAATTGGTTGAATGGGTTATAAGTATCGTAACCATCTCCAATTACTCATACATTTTATAATATATTAGTAAATTCCACTAAGGTTTAGGGAGTATTCTCCTCACCTATATAAGATATAGTATCTATTGATGTTGTGTGAGATATTTGAAAAATACTTCTATTGAATATCTCTTTCAATGAAAGCTCTTATCCCCCTCCCTTTTCCACCAAGAGGTACAAGTATTCCATGGAAGTTGTGGATAATCACACTCATAAGTTGGGTAATTATGATAATTCCATGAATAAAATAAGTTCGAAGGAACCCGGTGTTTACGTCTAATATTTCACCAAAAGTATGATTGAATTCAGTAGATGAATCCATAATCAATTAAAGGTACATGTTCTTAATTTATAGTATTCATGATTTCTGTTTTTCATAGTATGGGGACATCAAGATTTGAGGTTTCTTATGTTTTCTATTGTATTGAATAAGTTTGATTTGATATGTAGAAGCCCATAAATTTTATTATTTCATGAAATGATTAAATTTTTTAATGATATTTTTTATGAATTAATTCTTAGTTCATTTTTTATTCTTTCTATATACATATTCGATAGAAATTTATAGAAAGTTTAAAATTTAATGTAGAAATTTGGTTTTAAATTATTAAAAATGTTTCTTAAGTGATGAATTATGGTGGAAATGTAATTAGATATTTCTTTTTATGAAAAATTATTAGTTTATTGTATTCTTTCTATATGTATGTTTACTGTACTTATGTTTCAAACATGAAAGTATAATATAAATATTTTTATAATTTTTTTAATAATATACTTGATGAATATGTCTTGATTATCATGTATTAAGAAATGTTCCTATTAAAAAATAAATGTAGGTATCTTTAGAACCCAATTATTTTTTATACTTTCTCTATATTAATGTACATTATGGTACATGAAATTTTTACCCTTTTCCCATAATGGTGTATATATTGGAATATGATAAGTTTATTCTATTTTCTATAAGGGGGTGTCATTAGAACTTTATCAGTTTTTTAAGGTTTCCCCCAATGAAAAAGTTTCCATTAGTGAATATATATTATCTCAACAATCATAGATTCCATGAAAAGCTTGAAGAAGGTATTGTCAGTTTTATAGTTACTAGGAATGAATATGTGAAATAAATAACAATGTTATGTTTTTTATTATCTTTTTTAATAGAAACATATAAATAGATTACTTAGGATATCTAATTTTCTACCTATCTAGTTATAAAACTTCATTTCATATCATGTATGAAATAATATATATGGTGGTTTATGATAGGGACATTATTGGTTGTGGACAAACTAAGTTATTTACTCAGACCCTTCATGTGAACCTTAGTGGATGTACATACCTTATATTTGAGATTTACATCAGGATATGAGCCCTAGTATATCTATAAAATTTATAGCTGGTTGAATGAGATAAAGTGATAGTTTTGAAGTGATTGTGTGGTCATATTAACTATGTATCATTCACGTTTTTTTAGTTCTTAATTTCATATGACTATCCTATTTAGGTGATCCTAGTTTTGATATAATATTTTATGGAATTTATTTGATTATATAGTTTCTTGAGGGTTATTTATATATCATGGTATTCATTTCTTTATTATTATATGTTGTAATTCAATATTTATCAATATTATGATTGAATTATCTGTTTTTTTCATTCCCTAATATAGAGCATATAACATCCCTATATATAACTATAAACCTTACTACTAGTTGACAACCTTAGGTGCATGGGTAGGCAAACTAGTGGTGTAATGTCTCGTCTGTATATATATGTTTGAATTTGAGTGGAATTTTAAAATTTCAAATTAGTAGACAGACTGAATTTTTAATTGGGTTTCAATGTTTAGTTCTAAAGGATGTAGTTCCTCTAAATAGTTATTTTGTATGAGTTTTTATGCTCAAGATCCATATCAAGATCTCAAAAGGGCCCTAAGAGGTTCTAGGTTTGTTGCTATAGTGATCCACCTTCTAGCTGATAAGAACCACCAACAAGCTAGTGGCCCTTTTAAGAAAAAATTTCATTCTTGACCCCCTAGTTTAAGAGGAAAATCCTATTATTTTCCTCTTTCATTACACATGCAACTGGACCTCCCTCTCTACCTCTTTCCCTTATTCTCCCATGATTATCGAGTGTTTGTAAAGTAATTTTGTGGAAGTTCAAATTACGATCATCTCCTCCATATTATGTTCTTACTCCTTCTCATATGACACTAATTTATTATAGTTTGGGTTTAGGTTGGAAATGGGTATTTCACCATAGAATAGTGAAATCACCCAATTCGTTTGGATTTTTTTTGCTACCTAGCTAGAGTACATCCCAAGACAATATCTTCCTCCACCATCCATTGTTTTTTCAAAGTAAAAACATGCTGTAGATTTATTTAAGATTGTATATTTAAAATTAATTTAATTAATTATGGAATTGGTTCTTGAACTTAGGTCTTGGGTTAGGATTTTTACTAGGGGTGTGTTTCGGTTCTCTTATGAGGGCATGGAATTGGTTCTAGTGTGACACGATAATCTAGTGAGTTTTTATCGAATATGATGATTTTGAATACTTTTGTTAATTATTTGTAAATGATATAATTTTTTATATTGCTGTCATTGTTTAATATAAGAGTCGGGGTCGTTAGCGCAAGTTATACTGAGCATGGATAATCCTCAAAAAATCTTGACAGAGTGATTATTCTATAGAAACAAATAAAAAATGATCCAAATGAGGTAGGTGGTATCACATACAAGACCATGGTTTTTATGTTTTGTTATATAAAATGTGGTGTGAGGAATCACCAATGTAGGTGTAAGTATGATAATATATCTATATAAGTTGGAAATTTCATATGGAATATGAATTTTTGATCAATAGACAACACTATTTTAGATAAACAATTTGGAACATGATTACAAATGTTGGAACCTATGAAAATTATGTTTTTTAACTTGGAACAAGGATCATAAGGTATCTTAGAGGTTTTTGTAATTTAATAGGGGTTTCATTCTTTGATTTTAGGTTCTAGAAAATTTTTAGCCTTTAGAACATGGTTGGAGCATGGTTCGTGTTGTCTGTGAGGCCTATATTACATAGGCACAAGGATTTAAAATGTCGGGAGGCCCCAAAAAACAATGAGAACGTATACAAAAAACATTAGACCTTATGCCCATTTTGTGATGGAGTTGGTTCCATAGAACCAAATTTTGTGTACTTTATGATAATCTGTACTCATAGTTTTGAATATTAATAAACAACTTATATCATCGTGATTGTTTTTATTTGTGATATAATATGTGATAATGTCCTAAATGTAGCTATCACACTAAAAGGTCATAACCATTCTCTGCTATGATGAGAACCTAAAAGTGCTAGGAAAATATTATTAAAATATATGGTCTATATTTAGATGATATCATTTAAATGAAATGAATGGTAGACACTATCAGGGGTGGAGACTCATAGGACTTTGAGTCATATTCTCATGGTGTATGCCCTTTGTAATATCTTGTGTAGGATATTATGAGAATTAGACCCGCGAGTAGAAAATCCACATTTATATATTTCATTGTATGTTCCTATCCATGGATGTTTGTATTAATATTTAAACTTTAAGATTATTATTAATAAGTATTATGAGTCATGTACTTTGATGTTTTGATAAAAACTGTGATCATATATGTTCATGGTGAGGAAGGATATGTTGGGTGCGTCATGAGTAAAATTTAATTAATGAATAATGATAGAAAGTATTTTTCATTCTATCCTTTAATGGAAGTCGATTTAATATGCCCTTTTATGGAAATAATATATCCTAAATCAATCCATTTATATGGGGTTTTATAGGAAATATTGATTTCTCAAAAGTCAAATGAAGAGACTTTGGGAACACAGATTGATGGAACCAACATGGAACCTGCTTGATTATGGATATGATGATAAATGGATTATGTTATAGAGTAAGAATCTGTGTTAGGTATTATGTCATTGTGAAATTTAATTCATTCTCTATGGATACCTTTGTATGATACTATATGTTATCCTTGGACTTTAGGTTTCTTCCCATAATTCCACTAAGAAAGTGGACTTGAGGGCCACACACTAAGTGTATCTAGAATCTAAGTAAAATAATATATTATTATTTATTATTTAATAAGTGGAATAAATATTATTCCCACACATGGTTTACTAATTATTACTGCTTTCTTGATCACACATATTCAATCACAATTTATTCAAGAGAATGTTATGTGAGCAGAATATTTATTTAATGTTTATTTTCTATTTAGTAAATATAAAATTTATTTATTAATTAGAGAATAATGTAGTGATATTTATTAATTAAATAATTATTCATTATCCAATTCCTAATAAATATTGGGGAGGAATGATGGACATATTTTTAAGGTCTGATGAGAAATAATATATACTGAATATTATTAGATAAAAAATATTTAATTTAATTTTCAAGTTAATCACATGTCAATAAATAATAAAAATATTATTATTAAAAACATGGATTAATACAGGGATTAAACAAATATTTAAGGTAAATTGTGAAAATATTAATTTCTAAATCCTAGTGATATATAATCCCAATTATATTATTTTCAAATCGACTCAATTAATTTTTGTTGTTGTCCACAATGAATTTGGAGAATCCTCTCAAGCCCTAGGGAGTTCCCTTCTCTTAGAATGATCCCATGAACGGAGAGAGATATTCCTACACCTCCCACTCTCTATTAAAGAGAGATCAAATATAATTATTTGGAAGTTATTCTCATGGAAATCAAAGGTGGATGAAAAAATAGATAGGATATACAATGCTAGCACGCAGAGATTCTTACAACAACATTCATAGATATGTGAAAAATGTGCAGATCACTGCTAAAGGAAATATTATCTTGATTCCAACAATGAAATGATAGTATAATGTAGATATGTTGTCAGATCCATCAATAAAAACATAATTTACACAAGGTAATTATTTAATGGGTTAAATTAATTATAAATAATATGTGATGATCTTATGCTTGGTTATGAAATTCTATCCCTTGTCTGTTTTATTTTATTAAATTATGTTTATGATGACATTTATTGTCATGTAAATATCATTTTGATTATCGATCATGAAAAAATCAATGTTGGGAACAACCCATAACACCCTTCCACTACGCCTGGTTCCTACAAGTGGTGTCAGAGAAGTCACATAATAGTACATAATTATTTAAAATATCATATATTGATTTACACATTGGTCATTTAGTTTTCAATTTAATTTTAATCATTATTTAAACATAATTGAGAGATATTATTTTTCCTCTTTCACTTCTCATATATATAATAAAATTGATTAATTGAATTAATAAAATATAATCTAAGGTCTCATCCGAAGGTGTTGAGAATTTTTGTTAGATAACATAATAGTACACGCCATGTACCTGGGGGTATAAACCATGTACTAGTCTTAAATGAAATATAAATTAATTCATAATTAATTCAAGATATGTGCATTTATTAAATGTAGTGAATTTAAGTATTCACCTTGTGTTTACTAGGAAATCCTAGTACATGGTCATCCAGAATACATGCCATGTTGCCCAAATACACGATGTGTAGTCCTGTAGTAACAAATTGACCATGTATCTTCTTACACAACCTACCTGAATGGTGTCTGTGTAACTCAGAGACCACACACTGTGCAACCCATCTACATATTGTGTTCTCCAATATTTTTCATGGAATGGTTTACACCGCAATTACCTAGGCTCGTGCCACAAATAGACATTGAGAAGGGTACATTCCATGTTTCTATCTTATAAAATTTTTATACTTATACCAAATTACACAGAATTAAATTTAATTTATCATATTGTGTAAACATGATCAACATGTGCTTATGTATGGTCATTAAATTGATAGGACACACCATGTGATGGGTTTTTAATATATATATATATATATATGTTTGTGTGTGTGTGTGTTTAATTAATTAATTTATAGTATTAAAATATGCATATCATGTATGAGTTGTAGTAGAGTTATTACTCTATGTTAATTGAAGTAGAACACATGATAGAAAAATCATGTAATCCATGTAATCATTAAGTTGATAGGTACATGTCATGAAATTATCTGATAATTCATGTATTCCACGTTTCTTAAAAGTAAAACATATACAAGTATAATAGATGATGGGTAGATTCAGATGAGTATTCACTCTATTGCCTCCAAGGTACATTTATGTAAAAATAAATTTTAAATAAATTTATTTAATTAGTTTAAAATTATTATGGATGAGAATCTTAGGAAAATTTGGAAGAGAATTAAGATAAAATAATTCATTAATTAGAGATGATAATTAATTGATTTGAGCTTGATTTAACTTAAATAAGAATAGTTTTAATTGAATGCTAATTTTATGAAATGCGTAATTCATTACATTCATGTGGATGGTCATGATAATAGACCAAAACTTTGTATGCAATTGGAATAATTTTAATTTAATGTTAAATTAAAATTTTCGGACTACATTCTTTATATACTCTTGTTATAAAAGGTCTTGCATGCCCATGGTTTTTTATATAAACCTTTTCCCCCTCACTTTTGTGTGAGTAAATAATATGTAATGTATGGAGATTACTAACAAGTGGAGGAAGTTCATGTTTGAAGCGAAGGAAAAAAAATCCAATAGAGATACATAGGGTGACCAATGGAAATCTGTAACACAAACCTTAACTGGTTCAAGGTGTTTTCCCTAATATCTATAGTTAGTTTATCATCCACTAGATAAATTAATAATTTGTAAAATATTATAATCATACCACTCTATTATTTAATTTATAACAAGTTTCATTTTTATTTCAATATGGATTTTTTTGCGATCACATGAATTATTGAATTAACAAGAATGCAAGATAGAATTAAAATAAATTTTCTTTTGCATAAATATTATCTAAGACACAGTTCATCTCTTAATTAAATCCACATAATATTAAAATTATTTAATAATGATTATAATTATAAATTTATGCATAAAATATAAAATCTATTAATTATATATATTAAGTTGGTATAGCCTTCCACCACTTTAGTTAAAATCCAACCATAGTACAAAGTTCTCGACTAGAAAAAATTGGGATGATTTTCATTATTGAGGAATACTAACATTATTTTATGGGTTGAAATAACTGAGTTCACATAAAGGGTTAGATGAAAAAGTAGGACTTGGTTTAACTGAGAGGTAAACATTTAAGAAATCCAATTTAAGGAATTCATGATTGGAGAGTGCACTCAACGTATCAAAGAACTAGGCATTAATGTAGTTGTAATTTTTAATTCCCACTTAAATTCCTTTAATTTCATGACCAACTAAATTTTGGGTAATGAGAAGGGGAAAATGGATCCTTGAAATTATAATTTAAAAAATAAGATATATTTTTAAGCCAATGGCAAGGGATATTGGGTTTTGATATAATAGTGGGATATCAATAATTATATTATTCATTTATTTGTATAAAATTTATCATATAATGTACTAAATATACTCTCATTTTATTTATAAAAATATAAATAAAATGACTTCAAATGTACCACTAAGATCAATACTTGAGAAGGAAAACCTTGTCATCGACACAAATTTCCAAGAGTGGAAATGGCGCTTACATATTGTCTTATGCCATGAAGGGAAAATATATGTTCTATAAGAACCTATTCTTGATGTTCCTGGTAATGAGGCATGTGTGAAAGAGTTTTCTCTCTATGAGAAAAATTATAAAAATGCTACAAATTTTCATTTTTTAATGCTATCATCCATGGCCAATGAGATTTTGATGCAACATGGGGACATGGATTCATATATCATGATGTCTCAGCTTTGGGATCTCTATAAATAGAAGGAGATACTAGAGATATATGAGATCTCTAATTATTTATTTACAAATAATCTTAGAGAGTCAGTGCCTATAGGGCCTTGTATAGTCTATCTTATTAACTAAATTGAATGCTTGGACTTATTATGGATTAAATTATAAGATGAGTTGTGTACTGATCTCATATTATTCTCACTACCCTTGAACTTTTATAATTTTATTCTTAATAATAATTTTATTAATAATGAGAAGAGTTTTTAGAATTCTTTACTTTGATTCACTAAGTGGATAAAGACATAGGGAATTCCAAACACAAGGTTTTTATCGTGAATAAGAAAATGACAAACAAGGAAAAGGGGCCCAAGACACACAAAAAGTATAAGGATCCCACGTGTCACCCTTCTAAGAAAAGTAGGATTGAGTGGCAGTGAAATGAAAGGGAGGTAGCATATTTTTCATGTCTCAAGGAAGTACATTGGAATAAGAACTATATCCAGAGGCGAGGTGAAGCTAAAGGTGCATTTTTTATCAAGTGTAATATTTCAATATATATACATTGGGTATTAGATACATCTTTTGGTGATCAAATATATAACCAAATGTATGAACCAATTATATTATAAAAGATTTATAGAGGAGAGGTGGATTTGAAAGAGGATAATAGTGTGAGGCTAGCTACTCTAACCATTGCTGATTACCACCTTTCATCGCGAACATGAATGATATTGGTTTTAAAATAATTTTTATGTACCAAATTTTACCAAGAACATAATTTATTTATCATTCCAAGATAAATATGGTTTTATTTTCAGTTTGGAAATAATTTTTTTTCTTTTACGAATACAATATATGTTATGGTATAGAATAGTTAAATAACTATCTTTATGTATTAAATTATAAAAATAATGTTTTGGAAATAGATAACGAATCATGTTCACATGAATAGTATAACACTCAACTATGGAATCAACATCTTGGTCATGTAAATGAGAAGCATTTGAAAAAGATCTATCAAGATGGTTATTTTGACTTTTCTAAGGTAAAACCACTTGAAAGTTGTCGTGCTTGTTTAAAAGGTAAAATGACTAAATTTCATTTCAATGGATAAGGTGAAAGGTCTACAGATTATTTAGGATTATTACACACTGATTTTTTGGACCATTTCTAGTAGAATCTATAGGTGGATATTCTTTCTTTATAACTTTTACTGATTACTTGAGTAGATGTGGCTATGTCTACTTGATGAGGTATAAGTATGATTCCTTTGAGAAATTCAATGAATTAAAGAGTAGAGTAGTGAATCAACTTATAAAGAAGATAAATAATATTACTGTATCAAGGTGGTAAATAGCTTAACTAAGTGTTTATCAAACTTTTACGTGAGTTTGGGATTCTATATCAACTAATTCCACCTTACACACCACAATGGAACAATGTTAGTTAAATGAAGAACCATACCTTTATAGACATGGTAAGGTCAATGATGAGTCATGCAAATATTAAATTATCCTTTTGGGGATATTCATTACAAAATGCATCATATACATTAAATAGAGTATGAACTAAAGAGGAAAATAGAATTTCCTTTGATTTATAGTGTGGAAAGAAACCCATTTTTTTACATACACATGTATATGGTTGATAAGAATTTTTAATGCCATATTTGGTAAAAAAATAATCACCTAGGGATTTTTTTATCTTTATAGGGTATCCCAAGGAAACAAAGGGATACTACCTATACAAACCCCCCTACAAGAAATTGACAATCCCCAAACAATCCATATTTTTTTGAGAGGGAGCACATCCTCAAAAAAGGATAGTGAGAGAATGATTTACTCCAATGAAGTTGATGCTCCATATACAAAAGAGTTTGTATAGGAACATATTATATAGGTCCCCATGGAAGAAGTAGTTCCTAAAAAATTAGAGCATTGGAGAGGTAAGATAACCAAAGATATATAGTTTTCTAGTCACTGGAGATGGTGACTCATTGTTAGTTAAAAACAATGAACCTATAACCTATAAAGATAAAGTAGAGGGCTTAGAAGATACAAGATGTAAAGAAGATATGAATTATGAAATGGATTTCATATATCAGAATTGAGTTTGGATTATGGTCAATGAGCCAATTGATGTAAATCCTATAGGGTGAAAATAGGTATTCAAGAGAAACCTGAACATGGGAGGTAATGTAAATTCATATAAAGTAAGGCTAGTGGATAAAGGGTTTACAAAATTTCAATTAATTTACTATGATGAAACCTTTTCACCATTTTACATGTTTATTTCCATTATAATAATACTTTTTATAACATCTTACAATGACTATGAAAATTGGCATATGGATGTCAAAACTATTTTCTTTAAGGGGAACATTCAGGAATATGTCTCTATGACACAATGAGAATGGGTTGTGACTCCAAGTGAAGCCAAAAAGTTTTTCAAGTTATAAAGATCTATTTATGGATTAAAGAATGAATCTAGGTCATGGAACATTGGTTTTGATGAATCTATAAACTAATTCGGTTTCATCAAGAATGAATGTGATGCATATGTTTAGAAGAGGTTTAGTGGGAATGCGATCATTATCATAATAGTATATGTTGGTGACATATTACTTATTGGAAATAACATACAAGTATTATAGTCATGTAATGAATATTTAAATAGGTGTTTCTACATGATATAATTAGGTGAAACATCCTATATTCTAGGGATCAAGATCATTCATGAAAGATCCAATATGATTAATGGATTAAGTCAAAGTACATACATTGAATAGATAGTAAGGATATCCAGTATAGAGAAATCCTATAGGGGATTGGTTCTACTGTCGCATGGTACAAACTTCTCTATGAAAATGTATCCTCAGACATAATAGGGAAAGGACAGAATGAGTAAGATCCTATACACTTTAGTGATAAGATCAATCTAGTAGGCCATGTTTTGTACGAGACTTGATGTTTCTATAAATTGATCATAGTAAGAAGATATCAATAATATCTTGGAAAAAAATATTAGTTTACTATTAAGGTTATCCTAAATTGTCTAAGTCGAACTAAGGATTTGTTCATGGTGTATGGAAAAAACTAGGAGTTGTTCATCAATGATTTCACTGATGTTAGTTTTAAAAAAATATCAGAATTATTTGAAGTCGTAGTCAGGATAGATTTTCTGTCTCGAAGGAGGAGCTGTGAGTTGGAAGAGTTCAAAGGATAAATTTTCTACTGATTCTATATTGGAGTCTGAGTATATAGTAGTTTATTATGTAGATAAGAAATCCATTTGGATACGAAAATTTATCTAGGAATCTGATTTGGTATATAGTAGTAAAGACCCTATCACATTGTATTTTGATAATAATCTAGTGATGAATCTTTTAAAAGAGTTAAGTTCATACCAATGGACAAAGAATATACTCTATAATCATCAAATCTTGAAATAATTTTATCAAAGGGGTCATGTTTCAAGAAGAAGTCTACCCGTGGAATAGAATGTGGTAAAACCCTTGACTAAATTTCTATCTCAACAAAAGAATGAGTACCATGTGAGAGATAGTGGAATGAAGTTAGTTAATAGTTGGCTCTAGTGGAAGTGGGATTTTGATGGAGTTATATCCCTAGAACCAACTTCTATGTACTTTATGATAACATGTATTCATAGTTTTTAATATTAATAGACTCTTTATGAAATACTGATTATTATTCAATGTAACTTAGTATGTGGTAATGTCCTAGGAGTATATTTCAAACTAAAATGTCATAACAGTAATCTACTATGATAAAAACCCATAACTTTTACAAAACTATTCTTAAATTATTTGTTCTATAGTCAGATGATATCATTTGAGGGACATAAATGATAAATGTTATCTTGGGTAGTCACTCATTGGACATTGAGGAACATTATCATGATGTACGCCCTTGGAAATATTAAGTGTAGGATATTATGAGAATGAGACCCACCAATAGGAAAAAAACATTTATATTTTTCATTATATCTTCCTATCTATGGATGTGTTTATTGATCCTTAGGCTTGAATATTATTATTAATGAGTATTATGGGTTCCATGCTTTGATGTATTGATTAAAACCATAAAAAAATTTGTTTACAGAAAGGGTAGGATACATTGGGTGTGTCACAAGTAATATTTCATTAATCAATATTGAAAGAAAGAATTTTGACCTTTTATTATTTAACATAATTCAATATCTCAGTCCATTTGATAGAAATTATATAGCATAAATAAATCCGTAGACATGGTTTCTATAGGAAAGTTTGATTTCCAAAAATTCAAAGAAATAGACATTGAGGACACAGGTTGATGGAACTTGCATGCAACCTATAAGATTAGAGATATCATAATAAAGATGTTATACTACACAGTAAGAGTCTGTATGGGTTATTATTTTGTTGTGACATTAACTTGTTTCTCTATGGGTGCCTTAGTGTGTTTATAAACTCTAACCTTGGACTTAAGGCTTCTTTTCCTAATTCCCCTGAGACATAGGCCTTGGGGTCACACACTAAGTGTATCTAGAATCTTAATAAAATAATATATTATTATTTATTATTTAAAAAGTTGAGAAAATATTATTCTCACACATTATTTAATAATTATTAATGTTTTATTTATCATATTTATTTCGTCACCATTTATTCGAGAAAATATTATGTCAAATGAATTTTTTATAAATATTTATTTGATATTTATTAACTATAATATTTAATTATTTATTTTCGAATAATGCAGTGGTATTTATTCATTAAATAAATATTAATTATTATAGGCTCGATAAATATTATAAAGGAATAGTGTACTAAGTTTAAAGGTCTAGTGATAAATAATATATATTGAATATCATTTGACTAAAAAAATTTAAATTTAATTATCAAGTAAAGAATATATCGAGAATTATTATTATTATTATTATTATTATTAACACATGGTTACATAGATTAAAGGGAACTTGTAAAAATAATTTTCTATAATCCCCAGTGATATATATGCAGAATTATTTTATTTTGAAATTATGTCAATTCATTTTTTATTTGTGAACAACTAATCCAGATAATAATATCAAACCCTAGAGAGTTCCATTATTTAAGAACACTCCCATGAATAGAGAAAAATATTACTTTACATACCACTCTCAAGTCAAGAGAGATAAAAGAGAATACTTTACAAGTGATTATCATGGAGATCAAAGGCTAATGACGCAAGTGATAGGATACACAGTCTTAGCACCTCGAGATTCCTACAATGACATTCCAAGATTTTTAAAACACGTATGGATCAATGATAGTGGAAATGTTCTCTTGATTCCTATAATGCAATGATGGTAAAACATATATGTATTATTAGATCCATAAAAAAATAAATAATTCACCCAAGGTAATTATTTAACAGATTAAATTAATTATAAATAATATGTGATGATCTGGTGGTCGGTTTGGACATTCTATCCCTGTTCTATTTTCATTGATTCAATTCTATGGATCACTGCATTCATCGTCATATAAATATTGGATTGATCATCATTCATTAAAAACCCAAAGTTGGGTTGAACCCATTGCATGCTTCCTCTACACTCAAATCCCATAATTGGTGTATGTTCTATAAAACCTTGTGTTATTCCCTTGTGAGGGGTGTTATCATTAGATTGTGGGCACACATGGTGGGAAACAATTTTGGTAAATTGGGAATCCAAACCATAGAACTAATTAATGGGGGTAAAATTACCATTTTCCATATCAGTACATTAAGAGGTAATCCCATTATTTCTCCCATTTTTCTCCCTCACATAAGATAACTCTCCACCCATTTTTTCCCCTATTGAAAATCTTTAAAGGGGGTGTTCTTAGTGTATTTTCATAGAAATTTGACGTATGATCTCCCCCAGTAGACTCTCTTAATCCTCTCATCTCTTTATTTATATTTCAAATTTCTTTTGTTAAGGATCTTAGTTATTATTCAATCATATAATGGTGGAATTATATACTAGTGATGGGACATTTGGTCTACTTATGAAGAGGATGTCCTGAGAGGGTGTTTTCAATTCGATGCATCTTGTTTCATTAAGGTATGTATTTATGGTGATTTTAAAAATCTTTAAATACTAAATTACATTTTTTGGGGATTTTATTGACCACTTTTCTTAGGTATTATTCTTGGATCAAGTTTGAGGATGTTTTGTGGGTTTTTGGAATGTTTTTTATTATGGTTTCAGTGCATCGGGATTGAATGGGGAAGTTTTAATCATTTTCCATTATAAATAATTCATTTTATTTATTGTAAATTGTTGATATTAATTAATTAATTAACTATAATTTAATTATAAATAATAAATTTACGGTGGTTTGGTTATGAGACAAGACCCTGTATGTCATAAATCTGCTTGGATGGACCATGATCACTACTTCCAACCCTTGAAAAGTGAATAGAATGATTCTTATGAGGTAGGTGTCCTATCATACATTCCCTGTGGAATTTACTGTATCAAACCAAAATATTAAAATATTTTAATTTTTGAATAAATTTAATTTTTTTCATTTTTTCCACAACACTATGTTAATCTTACACTACAGATAATAATTAGTGGGCTTTTGTTTCACACAAGACCCAATTTTACCAAACAATAATATATTAATAAAATATTATTATTTAATATAATATAAAACATGGTCATTAAATTAGATGTTATGAATAGTATTAACCTCATTTTAAATTTTATATACTTTATATAATTTTCACATTCATCTTTTTTATTTTCTAGACATGATATAAGAAAAATTCAATTTTTTGGATAAAAGAAGTATTTCTAAAAAATTGCAGTTTTGTCACCTTTTAATGGAGAACCCATTTTAAATCCAATATTTGAAACATTTATATATTTAATTTGTAAAAATAAACTTTCTTATTTTAAAGTGTAATATCAATATTTTCTTTGGTTCAATTATTGGTTTTTCTGATAAGATTCATGTTTTGATGAATAGAAATTAATACTTAATTTTAATTGAAAACAACTATTTTAGTCAAAATAATTTATATTTTTAACTTATAAAATTTCTTAGATTAAAAGTATAAATAGATTATATTTTTATCATTTAATATAATTTTGTTCATTTGTATTAATTTTACCATGAATTATTTTGTAAAAAAATTCAATATTTTTCAATGTTTTAACTTTTAAAAAAGAGTTTTTAATTCTGACAATGGGATTTATTTTAAATTAATTACAAAAACTTATATGTTTTGAATTTAAAAAAATGGATTCCATATTTTTAATAATTGGGTCCAAATTATGTAAATAGGGTCTTTTTAGTTTTGGGAATTATGAACAGTAACTTTAGTAATTTTTTTATTACTCCAGTTATGGGTAAATCAGGTAATTAAAGGTAAATATAATATTATAAAATTACCCTAAAACCTATAAAAATTCTATCGGATGAATAAATTATACCCTTATCACTAATTTTTCTAAATTGTGTCATTTAATGGAACCTTATCTATGAATATGATATGAATATTATAAAAATTAATGAATGAGACAAAATGTCGCACTCTCATTTCTTAAAAGTATAAAAATTTTAATATAGAGATATTTAAGAGATATTATGAATTTTAAATACCCTATAGAAATATATAATAATTAAATACATCAGATAAATTTATTTATAGATTTTGGAGATTAAATAATTATCATTAATGATGACAGAATGGTGATGAAGAAATTCTTTTATTAATAAAAATATCAAATAAATGATATTAAAAATATTACAAAAATATAATTTTAATTAATTAATAAAATAAAATAATTTAATATATAACTTTGACATGTTAGTGACATATTCGAAATATTTTCTTGAAGTTATCCTGTTGGTTTTATATTTTTAAAAATGAAAATATTTGGTAGTGTTAAAATTTCCATAAATGATATTTTGAAATAAATACTATTTTATTAAATGATATAAAAGTCATAAAAATATAAGGTTTAGAAAAATAACTTGGATAATGTTAAATATATCATAAATAATCCATTTTTTGGGTAATTTATAATAACTATTTTAACCCTATAGTGTAAAAATACAGGAGGACACGGTAAGAGTTAAACTGTTTAACTAAGAGTTAAATCCAAAAGATAAGGTTAATTTATGACTGAAACATGTTTAAAATTCACTATTTGAGATCATTTAGACCCATAATCATATTATGATCTAAATAAATTACTTTGGATCTATTTTACACTGAAAATACATTTATAATAAATTAATATTTTAAAATCTTCCAAAAGTCCCCTCACCTCTCTTATAAAAGAGAACTTCTCCTAATCTTTAATTCATAGCTCCAAATCCCTTTTTTTAGTCAAAAACTACCCATTTTATCTCCAAAAATCCCTAAATTTTTCTTAAAGTCCATACCTTGGTAATAAATCCAATGTCATCATGCATGCGTACATACTAAAGGAGACACTCGAAGAAGTGGTAATTGTTTTACCAATTCAATTCAATTTATTTTCTTATTCTACTTCAAATTATAATATTTTTAATGCACTGAATTGATAAATATATTATATAATATATGATTATATTTTTTTTATTATTATGTTACAAACATATTATTCCTTTTACCCATCCTACAAGAAACAATGTCATTATGCATGCATACATACGACATACCGTCTCCACGCCGTGGTGTGAACTGTTTTTCATTACACATTATTTTTATGGGTATAATGATGAATATAAAGGATTTAAGTAATTAATATAACATGATATTATTTCTATAAAATTAATATTCCATCAAATTCCATACCATTTAATCATTAAAGATATGATATTGTCTCTCACGCATACGTACAGCTTACCATATCCATGATGCGATTAGATTCATCTTCCACGTTCACCATTCAAGGATGGTTATAAAAATATATATTTTTAGTAAGTATGAAATATATGAAATAATAATTCTACTGTAATAATATATATATATATATATATGTGTGTGTGTGTGTTTTTGTGTGTACATATATGTCATTCACTTATTTTTATTCAATATAATATGAAAACTGAAACATCGTTCATGCGTATGTACGATCTACCGTATCCATGAACGGTGCATTCCATTTCATATATCTACCTATTATATATATTTATATTCTGAAAATATATTATATATAAATAATTTTATACATTCTATAAGTATTTATATCATGATCTAAGTAATATGATCAATATTAACAAGTCATAACACGTACGATAAACAAAGCGATTATTACACAAAATGTCTCTTTATATTGTAAATTATTAATAAACAAGTAACATAAAGTCACAAACGAATAATACACGATATCATAAATATTATTATGATTTTTAAGAAGTTAATAATATGTTTAAAACCATTATACAAGAGTTTCGAACACATACATATAGTACCAAACCTAAAGTAAGTAAATTTCATCTCACTTTCAATTTTCATGATATATAAGACATTATAACCACCTATTTCTTGTTTGTGGTGTATGTAATACCCATATTATATTTTATATCATGAATAAATTTATATTCATTGTATTTAAATGTTCCTTTCATGATATTGTGCTTATTATTTAGAGTTTCAAAGCGGTATTGGATGCTTTGAATGTTTAAAGAATTAATCCTCTTTCTATTTCAATATTCCTGAATTTATCTTACACAAATATTTATATAGATATAAAGGGATTACAAAGGAAATTTTATGTCTATTTTTAATTTCATTCAATTTTTTACCAAAAAGGAAAAAAATTTGAGGTTTTATTTCATAATCTCATTATTATTCAAGATTCTTCATATGTAAGTATCTATTGAGACACGTTTTTCATCCATGTCCATGTTTTAAAATTTCTTTTAAGGAATTATTTATATGTACATGAATGTTTTAAAATGATAATTCCTTTCAAATGTTTCTAAGTGATATGGGACACTTTGATTCAAAAATCTATTTTAAATGTTTTCTTTTATAAATTGCACGAATTTTAAAATTTTTCAAAGAGATATTTCTCTCAAAGAGTTATAATGATTTTATTAGATTATTTTCATCTACGTCAGCATCCTTTGTTGGTTTTTATGCTTAACTAAGATTGATTTGTTATGATAAATTAGATCTAAAGTTTTATGATATGTTTGACTATGGATTCATTACTTTAGATACCATTCTTAGTTTATGGTTAAATTATTCATAATTCGTATACTAGTTTTGAATATGAATGATTATGTTGTTTATGTCTCACCATTTCTAAATGAGGAATGTATTTGACTTAGTAAGTGATGGTTGGGGCCCAATATAGCCCCTCGATGTATCAGTTGGTCTCATTATATGAAATCAATCTGTGACAAACCCTTCGTGCTTGTTTTCCATGAATTTTATCATTATCAGGAGGATAGATCTCAACACAAATCAGATGGGATTCTACTTACAAATTTAAACTATCATGATGATAGATCTTGACAGTAACTTTGTTGAGGATATATCTTGATAGTGAAGATATCCTAAATTATACATTCTCTCATTATGATATTAGTTATTCCTATTCCATGTAATTATATGACTAGTAGAATATCAAGGGTAATGCTTATTTTATATATTATTATTTATTCTTTCCATATTATGATAATGATTTTTTAAAGGGCATGTGTTTCAGTTATACATATTTCCCAAAGGTTTATGATTATTTATTAATAATAGCTTTTGTTGTATTCTTACCCTTACTGATAATCTGATCCCACCCATTTCTTATATTTTATTTTCTAGGATTCCATGAAGTGTATTACCAATGATATACAGGGTTATTTTGGTGAATAATGGTGTTGTCAATGGATTATCTATGTTTTATTTTTTGTTTTTAATTGTAATGAAAGGTTCAAATACGTAATCTATTTTTCAATAATGCTAAACTGATCGGTCCTTCGAGATTTGATTCCTTGTAATCATGCTAATACATTAAAATAATGCACCGGCTCTGGGCATATAGGGTCAGGGCATTACATTTGCGCATGTTTATGGTGGTATGTGAATACTTGGGCCTACCCCCGATAGTGAAACCCCCTATTTACATTTTTTTCCAATACTTTTTATTTAAAGAAATTTAGTTTACTGTAATGGAAAGACTCTAGTGGTCACGAAAAAACCCTTGTGTGTTAGATTTATTATTTTCTCTCTATTTTATAAGACTATGACCTTTTAGAATTTGAATAGTCTCTATACCTCTTAGGAGGTGAGTCATGTCATCCCTTATACAGAAAAAGGTGTAAATAAATTAGGACAACCGAGATCGAGTTGTGTGTTTAGACCATTCTAGAGTAATCTTCAACACATATATAGGTCACAAACCCTATTTTGATTATTTCCTCAGTTGAAATATCCTATGTGGATAGAAAGACAACGCTACCATGTTCATGATTCTGTGGGACTTGACTTCCAGGTGCATTCGGTGTTAACCTATGAACATGACTTTGACCCAGAGGATCCCAAGTAAAATCTCTCTTCTTGCATATGATTCCAAGGGTCACAAGATGGTTAATTCTTATTATGATTTTACTTAGAGGAACCAAAGTGGTATACCTAAACTTAGATGTGGGAATAAGGATCCTTGAAGGGACACCTCTTTAGTGTATTTCCCTAAGTTCCCTAGTGGGATCCTTAGTGGTTGAATGACCCTATGTGAGTGAATTATTGTTTGGGGGTAAATATGGTATTGAGTGTCACCATAGATCCTATAATAATCATTGGAGCCCAAGAGGAGGTGGTATTAATGTTGGGTTAGGCACTTGACCAACCTTGTCCCTTATTTATACTTCACTGTATAATTATTTATGAAATTATGGATGCTTGAACTGCTTCCCAGATCTCAACATATGTGCCTAATGTGATGTGATAACATTGTGGGGATGCCTAGAGGTAGTTATTTATATTTTTATTACGAATCTTATTTAATATAATGATATTTTACTAGAATTTATAGGGTCACTAGGATTCCTCCCTTTAGAAGGAACACATAAGAGGTCACTGAGTGCATCTTAGAACCCCTTTTAGATAGTGTGTCACCCATGATGCCTAGAATTCTTGGATTCAAGTGATTATAGAAGTTTTTGAGTTGATAAATCTCCCCCAAGAACTAGATTATTGGGATATTCTCAAGTATTGATGAAGATATCATTGATCGATGCATGGGATACTCCTCAGGATTAGGTGGACATGACATGATTGTATTGCAAAAAACTATGTAGGAATAGGCTCTTTATCCAGGAATTAAAGGATTGTATTTTTTTAATTTTGGATCCAGAGAGCACTCTTAATATATTTCCTAAGGTCTACCCCCCATAGGAATTCATCATGTTTCCAATGTCTTTATGTCCTATCAACCGAGACCTAGGAATTTGAGAATAGACTAGATTGGGGAATGATGAGATGTAATCTAGGTTCCATTGGTTGTACCTGGGTTTATGGGTATGCATAGAAGCTCAAGAACTTATTTAAGGTATTTATAGTTGATTCCTGGAATCATACTTTATATTTAGCGGAGGAAAGTATGAGTGATCCTAAGGCCTAGGAAATGTATGCCTCTATAGTGACATATATTTCTAAAAGACATTATGGGACTAGCCAAAGTAGGTGTAGTTAGACCAATGTAGCTATTAGGCCAAAGGTATAACATTGGTTAATTATTTATTTTAATCCATTATTATTTACTTTATTTTCTCAGTTTAATAGCTGACACATATATACATTGTATTTACTGTCTATTTATGTGACTGTGTTGGTGCTAACATACTGAGTTTTATACTCAAACCCTACTTAGACAACTATTTCGCAAGGGTGACTAAGTATATATTCACTTGGTTATAGGCACATGATAGGATAGGGCCCGATAATAATTAATAAGGATGAATCATATGGGTACATGGATCTTGTTATGTGGTACAACTCAGTGTGGACAGTAGATCCTTGAACATTTATTGTTTTTTTCTTTCCTTCCTATTTTTATGGTAGGTCT
Organism: Viscum album; assembly: GCA_963277665.1. Taxonomy (NCBI): domain Eukaryota; kingdom Viridiplantae; phylum Streptophyta; class Magnoliopsida; order Santalales; family Viscaceae; genus Viscum; species Viscum album. Next base: position 285,302,860 of record OY728165.1, read on the forward strand.
AGTGAATGATCAACAGTTTATGTATGACATGGATTCTTGAGAATTTACAAAATTTCATTAATTATTTTATCCTTTATTATTATTATTATTTATACAACACTCTAATTATTTATGGTTATAGATGTTGTTTTCTTATTTCCACTATTTTTCTTACACTGATATTTGAGAATAGTCTCCCCAAATACACAACCTAGGCCCTCACTACTAGTTGGAATCCATTGGTATATGAGGTGGTTTTATTAATGCCTTGTGGAAAACTGATCTGACTACTGTTCATAGATTGAGTTGGGGAGGGGCATGAAAAATTGATTTCAGAGCACTTCCATTCCTATTGATTTACAATTTGGGACTTGGTAGATTGAAGTATTATGGATGTTTCCGAGCCTATAATGGATATAAAACTACTTCATCAAGAACACATATTCCAATGATAGGTATTGGTTACTAGGGATATTGGATTACTATCCTTGGTTTGTGAAGATTTAGTTGAGTATGATTTTCACTTCAAACGAACCACATGTGGTGTGGATTTTATGATATATTATGGATTTATGGATCTCAAAACATTAGCGAGAGGAAAATAATAAGTTATTAATCTTGGCCAAAAGAGGCAATATCCTTTTGTTTATACATCATAGTTTGCATGTAGGGTCCACATGTCATAGGCATCGTAGTGTGTGGGTTCACCAAAAATTGTGGCTTAGAGTTTAAATTTTCAAAAATAACATAAATTTTGTTTTCCTATATAGGTTCTTAGGGGAATTATACTCAGTTATATAACCTTGATTACATTAATTATTATTGGTTGGAAATAGATATTTCATTGAATAATGGTGAAATAAACTGGTTGCTTCATAACATTCATGTAACCTTCCTAGGGGGTGTCCTAAGAAGATTTATGTCTGGTGCCATTTAATTTTTCATTAAAGGTCTTCCATGATGTAGATTTTATTAAGGTTTTATATTAAAATTAAATTGAATAAATTAGGGAATTCTTTCTGAAACTTAGGGATTATCCCCTAACTGGAACTAAGGATGTGCTTTATGTTTCTTGCATTAGGATGGACTTAGTTTCGATGTAAAGTGACGACTTGATGATTTTTATTGTATATTACTATTTGAATTAAATCGTTTAATTAATTTTAAATGATATAGTTAATTTATTTAGTTTTTTTGTTTGAGATATGATCCTAGTTGGTTAGAAAAGGTTTTGTTAACCATGGATGGACCTTGATAGGCCTTAAAAGAGATGTCAAAATATGAACATAAATGAATAAACTCTAGATAAGTTAGGTGGTATCATGTACTAGTCCTCTATTTTTATGTTTTTTATATGGAATTTTATGTGTGGGATCTAAACTATAGTTGGTACCCTCATATGTAATTTGAATTATTAAATTGAAATAAATTTTCAATTCTATAGATACTAGTTAATTGAACTCCTTGAATAACATGAGTAAACACATAGTCCACATTTGTCATAGTAAACTAGCTTGATTCCTTGGTTTCTAATGGATGAGGTTGTGACCTTTGATTTAGTTTTCCTTAATACAAACACCATGTTTCATACTCCTAGTATTAAATTAAAGTGTTTATGACATGGTGGCCCTCCATGTGATCCATAAGAAAATCCAATGGGAGGTATTAGTTAACTTGGGATGATTGGATTGAGTGGGCCTAGCAAGGACCTAAAAGATATCCTCGATCTAATGGGATTGTTTCCATGACCAAGGGGAAAGTGAATTTTCCCTAGAATTTGTTTAGTTTAATAGGCTGGATAGTAGGAAGAATGGACACAAATTGGGAGATAGGACTAACCTAGAGAGACCTTAAATAATGATATAGTTCATGAATCATATCTTAGAGTGTTTCCAAAGTGAAAAAACCTGAGTAGCCAGGGAGGTTGTTCCATCTTACTAAAAATGTTTTGGTATGCTTCATCCTTGGAGAAATGGGTGATGACATGAGATTGAGTTTGGAAACAGGGCCCCAAGTGGGTGCCTCTACATTTTATACCTAAGGAGACACCATTTTTTTCCTCAATGATAGATCAACCTTGAGTGGGTGAAATGGACTATGAATAGTGATGTTGGGATTATGGGTTAAACTAAACCGGGTTTCTTTTTATTTTGATGTTTCATGGAACATGCCCCTGGGGAAGATCATTTATATGGTATGTAATAATCCCATGGGAGATTTATTATTTAATTTTATGGGTGGTAAATTACTTTGGGGTGGTTATTATTCTTTGGTGCACTAAGCTGAGAAAAATCATGTAGGGGAGGTTCGTGTTACTATTGTAGGAGAGAATTCCCATAGGGGAGTTCTATGATACTATTAGTGGGGCTTCCATGGATTTGGATCCTGGGTTTGATATGATATATTGGGGTAGATATTTATTGTAGAATTACTAAGGTTTATGATACTTTTAATCTATGATCATTGTAACAACTTGAGATTTTATGAATTTTTTTAAATAAATTTAATTTCATTGATAACTTTCATTATACACAACACTGAGTATTAACAAATAAAAATATAATATTAATACTTTTATTTAAATGAGAATATTAAAACCACGCTATTAAACTTTGTGTAATTAATAGGAATAAGAATTTTTTTAAAATAAAGTGTAAATGTTTTAGAAAAATAATATTTATTGATAAATAATTACTTAATTTTTAGTAGTTATTATACTCTTTGAATATATATTTTTTTTTCAAAAAATGATTATTATTTCTCTTCATAAAATAATAATAATAATTGTTTTCTAATTTTAGGAATTTTATTTGAACAAATAAAATTATTCTTTGGAATCAACATTATCTTAGGGTCAAATTTTGAGAATTTTATGAAATGATATATTTTTCAATGATTGGTGAAAAATACCAATTTTTATTAACAACTTTCATTACGTTTAAAGAATTTAGAAGTTTCATTTGGTTTTAATATAGATATAAAATTAAAATGAGATCAATTATTTTATTAATAATCCAATTTAGGTATTTATAATCAATTTTATGTTAAAAATTGTTATAATAACTTTTTTACTTATAAAATTTTTCTTTTGGAAAACCAATTTTTCATCGTGTCTGTGGTATTAATTTTAAATTAAATTATAAAAATTATATTAATTGAATTTAGTAAAATGGATTCTATATTTGGAAAAAAATAATTAATATTATATAATATGTTCAACTTACTTTTTTTTCATAATGAATAGTAGAAAAAAGTAAAAAATAATTACTGCGGCTAAAGTTAAAATGAGCTTACTGGGGTGTTAAAGTAAATAAGATAAGTGTTACAATGACTTAAAAACTCATAAAATTACTTGTTTATGGTTATATTAAAAACATATCTCATCTATGGTTAAATAATTAACCATTTAGAATCCTTTTTGTTTTTAGAAATTGTGTTAATATGTTTTTATTTTAAAAAATTCCAATTGTGTTCCCTCCCCCACATACGGCCTACTATCTCCTTGAACATTGTAATTAATTTCTCATCTATGACATTTATGAGTAAATATAAAAATTTACATAATTCAAAAATATTATATTTATATAATTATTAATATTATAGAGATTATAGAACCATGATTGAAGAAATATTAATGAAACTACCAAACCAAAACATAATGAAAAATGATGCTCTTGTTACCTAAAACATGATTTTAACAAGTATTTTTTTAAATGAAAAAACAAGGTCACCATTAAATAATATATGGTATGATAGATAGGATTATTTTGATTTAATATATGTACAATGATCTGATATTTACTATACAGGAGGTTTTAAGATATTTGAAGAAATTCATGACTTCAAGTAAGGGATTTTTGCCTCACTTTCATTTTGGTGAGACACATGACATATTCACCACTTATTTATTTTTGATAGTGTATCCACTACCCATGATGTAAGTTTTTAATTATTATTATAAATTTTATTGGTATTAAAATTTTCATCTATAGTTATTCATTTCATGGGGATTATGATTCCAATGTTACTAAAGTGCTAAGGGTTTGATGTTACAATCTCATTATTTATCAGGGTTGTTTATGATTATTCTTCAAATGAAGAGGTCATATGATATGAATATAAAGAAACACATTAGTTTTCTTATTCTATATTTTTTTGGGAATAAATGTTTTTTTCAGTCATTTTTATCTCTTTAAGAACTTAAGATAACAAATGAATGTTTTTAAAGAAAAACGACTTTATTTCTCACATCGATCAAAAACCGTATTCTGGTATATATATATGTTTTTATAAAGAAGTTATAAAAAATGTTTTTAATATTATATAAATATAAGTAAAATTCATTTATATCCATTTTTTAATTTTTCCAAAATGGGTTAAAATGGGACTTCTTATCATTTTCTGAATGAGTTACTTTTTTCTTTTTACTGAAAATGTGAAAGGAATATTTATTTTAATATAAAAACAGGAATTGAATTTTCCACCATAATGAAAAAAAATTATTTTAAGCTTCATTTACATGTTTCCAAGTTTCTTTTCAAATTTTTTTCTTTATAAATTGTGAAATTTTTATATTTCAAGTAATTGATTTGAAATTGAAAAGAATATTTTACTCAAGAATGTTTGAATGATATTTTAATGGTATTTATATACATAAATGAAAATTAACTCAGATATTTCTTATGGTTTTCTAGGGATATGATATAATGATACCATACTTATCCTATCTCTGGACAGTTTATGATCATGATGATAGATGTTTATGAAAACCATTTCTTTCCCATGGGTTATGATATAATGGATGTTTTATGATCTTATGGAACCCAAATGTAGGATTTTGTGATGGGTGGGACCTATATCTCCCTCCAATAAACTGATTAAGGATTAATGTTCTATTAGATCACAAGGTTATATGGTAGATTATCCCAATCTCAAAAGAGGGTACACTGAAGGTTTTCCAATCCCAAAAGATGGTAAATTGGAGGTTTTCCCAAGCCTAAATGTAGGTACACAGGTGGTTATCACAAGCCTGACATGTTATGAATTTCTTGGTGGGTATCCTTGAAATAAGATTTTCCATGGTAATGTGTATGCCAAAAATATATGTCTTATTCCAATGTTATGTTCTAATGTCTAATGTTATTTGATTCATTTATGATTCATGTATTATGAACTAAAAATCTTCATTCCATGACTCAAGATTATGATATTTTATATGTAGGGTATGGTTTTCAAATTTTATTCTCATATTCGCATAACCTTAAATGCATGTTATGTTTACATATCTATTTTTTTACCCTCCCTAAGTATATTATATATCTCTTTATTATGTTTCAATTCTATATTTTATGAAGAGAGGTATTTTGTATTATATGTATAATAAGGGTTCTAGTTTTGAAGCACTTATTGAGAGATGACATAAATCACTTTTGAGCCAGTTGTTTGTGTCTCCAAGATTCCAAAGATATTGGAGCTATAAAATTCTCAGGTGAATAGTTATGTTCTGTAATTAATATTCATATACTAAGATTTAATATCTATATTTGAAATGTGTTGGTTAATATAGTTTGTATTAGAGAAAGTTTTAGTTTACCTTTGTAAACAAGGATGTGAAAACATTTGGGAGAACCCTATGGATATGTCAAAGTATAGAAAAATTTCATATAATCATGGTAAAGGATATAATGAGTAGTTTCCAAGAAATTACATCCTTATCTAGATACTATAAGTTAATGTGGATCTGGAAAATTTGTACATAAGGGTAAAAACTTAAAAAAAGGAATATTAGCCTCGGACTTGATCATTACCTATCTATGACAATGGGCCTTGCTTCTCGCCTATTTTGACACTCTCGGGGGACATGTTTTTTGAAATTCACAATCTCTTTACAAAACATCATAAAGGATTTTAATAATGAACATGAATGAACTAGGTTAAGATGGATGTGTCATAGATTGAAAAGAAGGTGTCATGATTTAGATATTCTACAAGTGAATTTTCATGATTATGTTGTTTACCACTATGATCGTTATTGCTAAAAATATTATTTTTGGTTTTATTTAATGGTTGGAACATGAAGGAACCATGTTAATGATGAATAAAATAGAAAATGAAAATATTTTCCTCTTAAAAAACAAAATTCTTTAGGATATGAAATAAAGAATATCATTTCTATACTAATAAAACTTTCTCAAGCAATGAAGCATGCCAAACATACAAATTAAAAAAGGTGTAAAAAGTTATATTGAGTCCTTAATGAAGAAACATACACCTTATTTTAGTGGTTATTATGATCCATTAGTTTTATAGCAATGGATTAGTAACATTAAAAATATATTTTCCATTATGCAGTGTTCAGAGCATGAAAATCTATTTTTGTTGTCTATTATTTGGAAGGTGAAGCAAGTCAACAGTAAAATATTATCAAAAATATGAGTAAACAATATGAAATTGACTCTATGGAGTGTGATGAGTTTTAGAGGTTATTTTTTAATAAGAATTTTCCTTTTATTATTTTTATTAAAATGGAGAGGAAATTCCTTGAGCTAAAGTAGAAGTCTGAGGAATTTTTTGGTACCAAAGAGGAAAATTTTACAAGACTTAAAAATTATACATCTAGAATTATGATTCAATTAGAAAGTGAGGTTGATTGATTCTTCAGTTTATAAAAACCAATTATTAGAAATTATTTATCTATAAAAGCCTTTAATAGCTATAAATATATAATTTTATGTGCTATCAAGATGGAATTAGAGATCCGAGTTACCCATCAATCTCATGGTTTTGATTAGAAAATAATGATGTAATTTTAAAGGAAACTCTAAGAACCATGGATATAATAAGTTGAGATTTATTTTATTATGTAAGTGTGGAAGGAAATATAGTGTAAATGTATTATAGATACTTTTAAATGTTTTATGTGTAGAGAAGAAGGTCATAGAGAAGATTAATGTCAATTTTATGGAAATAGGTTCACTAATGAATGGAATAAAGATAAATCACTATAGAATGAACCAACCAGACTTTAGTGTTTAAAGGTAAGGAATTTAGGAATTATGCTAACCAGTACTCAATTTTAAATTTTACTTATGATGATTAATTTCTGCAACATCTAAAGTTGAGAGAAAAGGGAAATATCATGCAACCACTATTTCTGATGAGTGGTGCGATAAAGATGCGATGAAAGGTTCACATACCACCCACTCCAGAACTAGTAATATCTTATTCAATTATAGATCTACCCATAATTTCATATCTAAATAAAATTATAAGGGTATCAAAATTCCACCTAAATTAATATATGATCAAATAATATTGAAACTTGATAATGATATTATTATCACATCTTAAGTCTACAATTCCTTGCCAATTGAATTTTATAGGAATATGATTCTTCAAAATCTTGTTATTCTCTCTCTGGTTGAATTTGATGTTATCTTAGGTATTGATTGGATTTATCTACATAAATACCACATCATTATTCGATCAAGTGATTCTATGTTTGATATTATAAACTAACTTACGATCATCAATCAATGTGATGATAAATATGAACTTCTGATAGAAATCAAATCTACTTTTGGGCATCGATTCTTATTAAAAATTGGTTTTAATCTTATATGTTTAGGGAGAAACCCAATATTAATGATATGCCTATTTATAGTGAGTTTGTTGATTTATTTCTAGAAAACATTCCTAGTATTCTACAAAAACATGATGTTGAGTTCTTAATAGAACTTATACATGGTTTTACACAATTTTAAAAGACTCCTTATAGAATAACACAAATTTAGTTGTAGGAATTGAAGAAGAAACTACAAGAAAATAATGAAAATGGATCTACTCAGACAAGTGTGTTAACATGGGCCACACTAATTAATTTTTAAAAAGAAATATGGATTGATGCGACTCTGCATTGATTATTAAGAATTGAACAAGATCAAAATCAGGAACAAGTATCATATACCCTATATTGAGGACTTATTTGATCAAATGAGTGGAGCTCAATAATTTTCCAAGATTTACCTTTCTTCTAGATATCATCAATTGAGGTAAAAAGGAGAATATACCCAAGAAGACATTCCATATTGGACATGAACACTAGGAATATATAGTGATGGAATTTGGACTTACTAATTCCCTGAATATCTTTATGGATTTAATGAATGTAGTATTGAGAGTTTACCTTGATCAGTTTGTGGTAGTATTTAAAAATGATCTTATTATTTATTCATAGTTCAAGGAAGATCATAAATATCACTTAATAATTTGGATATATACCTTAGGGAAAGTAAAATTATATGAAAAATTAACTATGTGTAAATTTTGGATGAACAATATTTCATTTTGGGTCATATAATCTTAATATAGGATATATTTATGGATTCCTCAAAGATCAATATTATTGAATATTGGCATATAAAAACCATTGTGAATGAGATCTGTTGTTTTCTTGGATTAGCTATATATTATAGAAATTTTGTGAAAAATTTCTTATAGTTATCTAATCAAATTACAAAGATAAAATGGATCTGAGTGAAGTTCCTTTGCATAGATGAATGTGAGGAAAATTTCAATTAACTAAAGATAAGGGTAGTTAGTGAACCTATTCTTACATTACTCTATAGATGAGATGGGTTTAAAATCTATATTGATGCATCAAATAAGTGATTGGTATGTGTTCTCATGAAGAAAAAGATGGTGATAGATTATGCCTCGTGAAAATTGGTGGTCCATGATAAAAATTGCCCCAATTGTGATTTGGGGTTAGATGTGGTAATTATTAAATTAGAGATATGAAGGAATTATAGTAATAAAGAAAGATGTGATACAAATACTAATCATAAAATTTTAATGTATATGTCCACATAGAAGGAGTTAAATATGTGCAAGAGAAGATGGTTGGAACTGATTAAAGATTATGACTACTTGATACATTTCCACCCTTGTAAAGAGTAAAATGTGGATAATTTATTGAGTTTAAAGTATCATTATATCTTATCCATGATGAGTATCATGAAATATCAAATATTTATTAATTTTTAATGGATAAATAAGGACATACTGAAGGAAGGGGAGAAATCTTGTATTTCTCAAATGAGTGTTCAACCATTTATTCAAGTGGAGATTAAAGAGGAGACAAAGGATGATGTAGAGATATAAAAGATGGTAAAAAATGTTCATAAGTTTAACCTTGGATATGATGGAATGATAAATTTCATGAATCATGTAAATGTCCCATTCATACAAGATTCGAAGATGGAGCTATTGGAGGAGGATCATAGCTCTTAATTCTCTATTCATCAAGGAAACACAAATTTGTATAGGGATTTGAAATATTATTTCTTATGGTAAGGAATAAAGGGAGATATTATAGAGTTTTTATCTTAGTTCCACTTATTTCTACAATTTAAGGATGAGAGAAAAAATACTAAGGGATTTTTATAAATATTACCCACACTAGAATGGAAATGGGAAAACATCACCCTAGATTTTGTCATTGGACCCCCCAAAAAATATAAAGGGTATAATGTGATATGGTTTGCTGTTGATTTCCTTACAAAGTTAGCACACTTCATTTATATTAAATAATAATTCTATATAGTTTATATTTCCAAGATATACTTTAACTAATTGGTGAGGCTACACAGAGTACCATATTCAATTATATCTTATTGGTATTCAAGGTTTATCTTGATGTTCTTATAAATTCTTCAGTAAGATCTTGATATCGAATTGTGTTTTTGCACTACATATCATCCTAATATTTATTTTTAGTTTGAAAGAATAATTAAAAACCTTAAGGATATTTTGGGATCTTATCCTATGGATTTCAAAGGTTTTTTGGGATCAATAACTTCCTCTAGTCATGTTTTCTTACAAAAATATATTTTCTTGAGCATTTATAAGAATCCTTATGATTCCTTATATGGAAAGAATTGTAGAATTACAATGAACTATGATAAAGATGGAGAATGAAATCTATAAGGACATGATATTTCTAAGGAAATGGAAAAGAAAGTTAGAGGCACTCAACAATATATAAGGTAAACAAAAAGTCAACAAAAAAATTATATAGATAATCATCGACGTGATCTGGAGTTTGAAGTTGGTGAGAAGGTTTTTCTTTAAATTTATCTATGTAAAAAGCTTATGATAATTATAAATAAAGGAAATATGGTCCCTATGTATATTATTCCAGTATATATTCTTGATCCAGTGGGGATGGTGGCTTATCGCATAGTGCTTCCACCAAACATCTCTCATTTTCATGATGGATTACATGTATCTCTTCTAAGAAAATAAATAATTGATCCTTCATATATACTGAACTCATATATTGTACAACTATATCATGATATTTCCAGTGAAGAAAAATATTTTTTGTTTCTAGATCATAGAGAGAAAGTGATATGAAACAAGACCACTCACATTTTCAAAGTTTTTTTGTGAAACCACTAATTGAGATAACTACATGGGTATATGAAGATATGATGAGGAATAATTATAATCAGTTTTTTACTAGAGTGATGGAGTTTTTATGGTGAAATTAATTTCAAGGAGGTAGAATATTACACCCTAAGATTTATTAAAATATAATATTTTATTAAATAAATTTAATTTCTCTAATATCTTGAATTTCATGCAACATCGAGTTTCAATGAATCACAATATACTATTAATATAATTATTTAAAAATGACCATTATAAATACTATTATTTATAAATAACCATTATAAACTAGCTTTCAAACATGGTGGAATGAAAAGAAATAGAAAAATTTTAAAAATTAGTTATAAATTTTTTATATAATGAAAATATACTGATAAATATGTAGTTAATTTTTAATAAAGTATTTATTCTATTCAAGAACACATTTTTCTCAAAAAATGATTTTTATTGATTGTTGTGTAACAAACAATAAAATTGATTTTTTTATTTAATAATTTATTTGAAAAATTAACTTCATTTATGGAATCAGCATCATCTTAGGGTAAAATTTTGAGAATATTCTAAAAAGATATTTTTTTGATGAATAGTATAAATACTGATTTTTAGTAATTTTTTTTATTTAAATTATTTAAAAGTTAAGTTTGGTTTAAATAGGATTTTAAAGTAAAAATAGTTCAATTATATTATTTTTAATCTAATTCATGTATTTGGAATTAATTTTATTCTCAACTTTAATATAATTTTTTTATAATAATGAGAACTTTTTTATTTGAAAAACCAATTTTCTGTCTCTTTTTTGGGATTAATTTTAAGTTAACTTATAGAAATTATATGAATTTAATTCATAGAAAAGGATTTAATTTTTGTAATTAGAATAATTAATAACATATAATAAGGCCCATATAATTTTCTTTATAATGAATACTAAAAAAATAAAAATTAATTACGGCGGTAAAGGATAAAACATGTTTACCATGGGGTAAACTAAAAAGATAAGGGTTAAAATGACCTGAAAACATTTCCAATTCATATTTTATCACTACATTTTGTTCTTTTATCATATTATATTTGATAATGATACCATTGTTGTCCTTTTGGTTTGTAAATAATGTGGGTATATTTTTTATTTTCAAAAATTCCAAGTGTCACATGTCCATCACTTATAAAAGGTCACACACTATCATATCCTATTGAACCTTAAAGATAGTTTTGGATCATAAAATAACCACAAATATACATTCTTTATTTACATTCTCAAGTTATGTAGGCCATATTTTTATTAGGAAACCCACGGAATACAACTTTTGGTGGCCACCTAATGGGGTTTTTTAAAGAAGAGGTATCGTTCTTAACTGAGCGTTTTATTTAATTTCTTATTACCCCTAATTAAAATAATATTAAACAATGATGAAATAATAAAATCAGTTTCTATCATATACTTATATTTTATTATGTTAATTCCATAACCGTCATCCATTCACTCTTCCATCAAATGGATAAAAAACTATCGATTGTGTGTACATTGAACAGTTTTCTCACGAATCGATGGAAATCATTTTCCAGAACCACCTATAGTGGGTGAATATAATGACGTATTAAATTTATATATATATATATATATATATATTTATGAAATAATTATACTTCTATAACTACAACAACACATATACCATCTTACCTTCCAATCTATTAAAAAATGATAACATTGCTCGTGCATACGTGTGGACTACCACATCCATGAAGGAAATGACATGATTTTCATTTTATTTTGACACGGGAGGTAATAAGAGTAAATTTAATGAATATAAATGATATAAAATTGATTTTGGAAAGGTGAATTAATATTTTCCTGTATTTCATTCCATCTGTCAAAAAAATTAAAACATTATTCATGCGTACGTACATCCTACTAATTAAAACATATATATAATGAATATAGATGTTATTTATATCATGATTAAGAAAACTTAGATGATTTAACCATGAAACAATTTAATGTAACGAAACTACCAAACCAAAACATAAATGAAAAACGAAGCAGTTATTACTCGAAACTTTAATTTTTCAAGGAATTTTTAATAGACGAGCAATAAAGGTTCATCATAAAATCCTATATATAATGAAATAATATTTGTATAATAATAAAATATTTATTAAATAGGATGTTAAAATTATTATTTAGAAATTTGATACTTCAGGTAAGGCATTTTTGTCTCACTTTTATTTATGTGAGACACATTCCATATTCACCACTCGTTTCTTTTGTGTGGTGTATATAATGATTATTAAATTATTTTATGATTATTATTATGAATGTTATTAGTATTTAAATTCTCATATAATTTTAATTAATTCATGGGTATTATGATTAAAAAGTTACCACATTTTTAAGTATTTGATGTTACAATCTCATTGTTTATCTGGATTGTATGTGATTATGATTCCAATGATGAGATAATTTGATCTACATCTCTAAAAGGAATGAATTTTCTTATAGAATAGTTATTTCATGAGAATAATTTTTTTATTTAATTTTTATCTCTTTAATAACTCATTAGACTTAGTGAATATTATTAAAAAAGATGACTTTATTTTTCACTTAGGTCGAAAACCATTTTTCTTTGATATCCATGTTTTTCCAAAAAATATTCTTAAATAATGTGTTTAATATTCTCAAAAATATGTTAAAAATATATTTTAACCCATGTTTTAATTTTTAAAAAATGATTTAAATGGAGTCTAATTGTTGTTTTCTGAATGAGATGCCTTTGAATTTTTACCAAAATTGGGAAAGGAATCTTGTATTTAACGAACAAAGCATGAACAATTTTATAATATCATGACCACCAAATTATTTTACGATTTATTTACATGTTTCCAAGGTTAATTTTAAATAAAATTTTCTATTTAATATTTTTTAAATTTTAAGAACTTAAATAAGTGATTTCAAAGTGAAAATTATATTTTTCTAAAAAATGTTTTTAGTAATCTTTTTTATGGAATTTCAATACATTTATGACTATAGCCTTAGATGTTGCTTTTGATTTTCTAGGTATATTATATAATGATACTATCCATATAATTTTTCAACATTTTTTATGATATTTATGATTTGTTTTTGAAATTCATTTATTTCCCATGGGTTATGATATGATGAATGTTTTATGATCCTGTGGAACACAAATGTATGGATTATGTGATGGTTGGGAAATATATTTCCCTCCAATAAATTAGGTAATGATAAATGTTATATGAGGTCAAAGGGTACATAAGAGGTTATACCAAGACCAAAATAGGGTACATAGAAGGCTATCCCAAGCCCAAAATAGGGTAAATGTTAGGTTATCCCAAGACCAAAGTAGGTACATGGGTGGTTATCTTAAAACTAACATGTTATGAACATATTTTTGTGTAGACTTGAGATAATATTTTATATTCTTACGTGTATCAAACAATCTATATACTATGAAAATGTTATGATCTTCTTTAGTTCCTTTATGATTCATGTGTGATAAACTGCTATGCGTCATGCCATGACTCAAGATTATGATCCTTGATATATAGTGCCTAGTTTTAAAATTTTATTCTAGTGTTATCATACTAGTATTCTCATTTTATGTTGATAAGTCTGTTGTTTACCCTTAACGAGGATCTATTCTCACCCTTTCTTATGTTTCCTTGGTTTAGGTTATAAATAAAGGAATTATACATGATATGACTAGGAAAGGGAGATAGTTATGTAGAACTTTGTGGGAGATGAAATAGATCACTTATGAATTAGTTGTTTATGAAACCAAGGTTCCAATTATACGAGCACTACATGATTCTGGAATGGATCATTATATTATGTATTGAATATTCATCTACTATGATGTAATATATATGTATGAAAAATATGGCTCTTTATACCTGTGCTAATAAAACTATTTTTGGGGAGTTACATGATATTATATGGTATATAGGGGGTGGACTATTTATATTATATTAGTAGGTTTAGTTCTCATCATATTATCAAATACAATATGAAACTGGCTAAATTAGGTAATTTTGATTAGGCTCATTAACCTAAGGATATGCAATGATATGGTATGCAACAAAAGGGTTGGAATGATCTGTATGATGCTCCTAGAGGCACATCAACACTAACAGAAGCATGTAATGCGGTTTATTTATTATTTATGTTTTTATTTTATTTAATTTGAGTTGAGAATATAACATGAACACGTAAAAAAATATTTTAGATAGTAAAAAACGTCATTGGTAGTGCCTTACCATGTTTTTTACCCATGCTATGCTTAGGCCTCCATTGCACATGGGTACCCAAGTAACCCTCACTTTTTACAGACTCATTTGGCTGAGTGATGAGATTTATCAAGAGGGATAGCTTGACGTGTACATGGATCTTGGTATGTGTTTAGGTTTAGCATTGGGATTATAGCCTAATTTGTATTTAATTTACCTGTTTTATTCAATATATGTGATCGAACCAGTGATCTATCAGTCATGTTTGATTTTATTCCAATACTAATTTTATACTACATGTTCTGTTACCTTATTTTTATCTGTATACTTTGAAACTTTATTTTTTTGTACAATGTTTGGTTTACCTTATTATTATTTCACACTCATATATAGGTGGTATAGCCTCCCCACAGTACCTCCTTAGACCCCCTTGTAGCTATTCAGTATCCTCTAGCATTCAGGGAGGCAAGAATGAGTTAAGTAGTAACCATAATTCAAGGCATCGATTAGTAGTCTGAGGTGGATGTACATTACGAGAGGTATATGACACATTGACTTAGGATGTATGAATTACATATGGGTCAATCATAATATAAAGAAATAAAAAGAAATGTTTTATTTGTTTTACTTAATTGGGATATGGTGGAAGGGGATATGAATAGTTAATACATGGAACAATTTCTATCCTTTTACTTAGTCAACACATGTATGATGAATAACCATGTTATAAAGAATGGGATTATGGTTCATGGTTTTGATTATTTTTGTTTTGGGGATTAAAAATGTATTATATATAGATTATAGTTTATTATAATTTTTAGGTATTAGTGATAATATTTGTTCAAACATTAATTATATTTAGCACCTAAGATCACATGAAATGTGCATGATTTTCTTTGATTGGTAATTAGATTTTATAAATATTTTTAATAATGTCATAAGAATGTTTTTTGGAAAAAAAAATATTATGAAAGGGTTTTCATCATTTTAATTGTCTATAATATATTAATTAGTGCTTTACTAAATGATTTTTTTTGTGGTACATTAGTTTACTAAACCCAATTGTAAGAAACTAAATTTAGTAATGTTTTTAAAGATATATTTTTAAAATAAAATCAACGGGTTAGGTTAATTTCCACATCATTAAAAAAAGTAATTAATATTTACCTGAATAATTTATTAGTAGTGTATTAACTAATTAACTCCTATTATGATTATCTTTCTGATATTGTCACTTTATAGTGTTATTTTGGAGATATGTATTTTTTTTATTCTATTGATTCAAAAGAGAAACCCAATTTCCTTGAGGTATGTCTTTGGTGATTTGAGTAAGTAGATATAGTTTTTTATTAAGGTGCATGTTTGTATTTTTGGGGATAGATTATGAATCTTTGACTTAGTGATAGTGTTGTGACATGCATGAGTTCAGGGTAATACTAGATAATTAGTTCCAATACGTGGATTTAATTGATTGTATATTTTTTAAAAGAATATATAGTTCTTGGTATGGGTTATTGGTGTGTGAAATGAAGGGATGTGTGATTCATAATATAGTTGATTAGGTGAATGAGTATTAGAATGACAAGATCATGCTCATTGTTGGATAATCCAATTAGGTATCTATCCATCATAAGATTTTGTTCTTTTTTTATCATTCTAGTTTTATAAAACTTAAGGATGAGATTATTAGATCGAGATTTTTTGAGGAAGATAAAGGGAACCTTGTTAGTAATAGTTAAGTGATAATCAACCAATTAGTTTTGTAGAAATGATACATTAACAGATACAATTTTCAAATAAAAACTGATTTAGGATTAATAAATATAGGATGAGATTTAATGAAATGATAATAAAAGGATACTAGAATTATCAATTATTTGAAGGTGAAGTGCTATCTAACTTTCGAAAATGGATTGGGATACCAAAATGTTTGAAATTGTATTGAGAGTATCTAATTCTCTTTTGAATGAACTACCACTTCTAAAAAGTTTTATATTCTTTTGAAATTGTCTTATATAAAATGTGAGACACCCATTTTGTCACATTTGAGTATTTAATTTTATATTTATGGGTTATTAAAATTATTTTGAGTTTTGGGAAAATAGTTATTAGTTTTTGGTTGGTTTTTCCTACATGAATTAGAACAATGCATGAAAATAATTGAGAATGTGTAATTGAATGGGGAAAATTGGAATTCAAATTTAGAGGAAGTGTGTTGCATGAGTAACATTCACTATATCACTACCCATGGATAGGGTTAATTTATATTTTAAATCCCTAAAGTATTAAATTTTAAATGACTGATTTAATGGGAGGAGCTCTATATTTTCTTCCCAAAACATAAAAAACTCTATAGGAACTCTACCCAACATCGACTCCATTTTCTGATCCTCTTCTTGGATTCACTTTTCAAGATCTAACTTCAAAAACTAGTCCTCTTCAAGTATGTATCCCCACTCTTCTTCATTTAGCTCATTATTTCCTTTCCTATCACTCTTTCATCACACAATGAACATAAAGGCATGTGTTCTCCATTTTTATAGAGAAAATTTTGGATGGTGTGTTTGATGCTAGAGATTTACCTTGTTTTCTATATAATTCCCCATCCCAGGCCTCCTGAACAGTACCTGGTTAGGGGTTTTAACATGACCTTAGGTGCACCTCCCTATACTCCCAATGCTCATCAATAGCAATGAGGGATTAAAATAGTAATAAAGGTACTTTTACCTCAACCTTAAATCCAATGGGTCATAATTGAGTCTATAGAAAATTTGGATTAACCCATTCATATAAGAAACATCCCAAAAACAAATAAATACAAAAAGGGGTCCTAGAGGATCCCTATTGTTCAGAATAATAAAGTAGTAATAAATTTAGAGGATGGATTAAAACAGTACATATTATCATTGGAAGATATATATATATAACATACATCATTATATAAATATTACAATGATACACTATCCAGTACATGTGCATAACAATAATTATAATGTAAACAACATGTACTCTGAACCACACACTAAATTATCCCTATCGAATACTCATCCTTGAAACCCCTCTAAAACCAAATAATATTTCAATATTGGAGTGGTACTTGTGCATGATATAAAGCATGAATATCTACCCATGTACTTCAAAAAACATGTCATGTACATGGGTAAGGGTGATTCCCATTACCTAGTGAAAATCATTATCACCTCAATATCCTAAATTTTATTGTGATAAAATAGATGTTAATGTATTATACAAAATTATTACAAGTCATGTTCATGAAACACACCCACTTAGGAATCCCTGTTGGATTCCCCATAAAAAATCTTCCCACATTAAGAACATTTTTTGAAATGGAATCCCATGGAATCATTACATACACTATTTTATAATAACAAAAATTAATGGAAGTGTTCTTTAGAAAACAACACATTTGATTTGAAATACCATTTAAAAACCATAACTTAAAATCACCCTTTTCATTTGAAATCCCATTTTTAACCATTTCCTAAGAAATTTATTTTCCTTAACCCCACCTTTTTAAATATAAACATAAAAAGGAAGTCACATTTTCATTTAGATTCCAACTAATTCCACTTATAAATATGTAAATAGGGATAAAAACACTTGTTCAAAAAAGCACAACCATTTAATCATTTAACATGATACACAATCCTTGTAGAAAACTTGGTCTACATGGGCCTATCCTAATTTATGGAGAAAGATCAAAGAAATCATGTAAACATGCTGTAAATAATTATAATGATAGAACATGAACATAAAATCACCAAATTAGCAAGATAAATAGTAATGTAAATGCAACATACCTCACTTAGAGTTAACTGAATTTTACTTGTCAAGAAACTCTACCAAATATAGATCCAATCTGAAGAAATATGATAATGAGAATATCAATAATTTAGGAAATAATAGTCCAAAAATAGGTAAACAATTCAAGAAACTAGAAATAAAAACACAAGGGTAGTTAGCCTTACCAAATACTACACTCTGTAACATATGACAAAACATTCTGAAAATATTTGGTGAATATCTAACCTAGGAATAACAAGAGGTATGAGAAAACATTGTAGAGTTCCCTCATTATATTCTATAAAATGTGTCCTAAAACCAATTTTTCATTAAATATAATAAATTTGTTAATATTTTATAAAATATGGTCAAAAGTTTTCATAATAAATTTTTTGAAAACACTGGGACCCTTACATATAACCCTTATATATGGGGTGGCCCTTACATGTCACCCTAAGGGTCCCCTATGTACCACCAACCCTAACACATTATCCATTGAATTTTTCAAATTTTAGGACCATTACATATAAAATAAGCCTTACATATCAGGTAATTACTATTATTTATTACAAGGAACACCTTGGAACTTTTCCAAATTTCATTTCCCAATAACCCTTATATATTAGGGAAATGGCCTTTATATATCATAGAGTGGAATAAAAGTTATATTTACATGTCATCATGGATAATCCTACATATAAAAGTGTGTATAAAAATATTAAATTATTTTTCCTCATAGGTTAAACCTTACACATCATGAAGTTACTCTTATATATTCCCCTACAACCATTATGAAGTGAATTTTTTGTATATTTACTTTTCATAGTTAGGTAAACTCTAGGATGAATATTATTTATCATCTTGAAAACCATTATATATTAATCTCCCCTATATCAACACTTTACCATATTTACAACCCTTAAAAAGTTGAATTTTACATTCTAGAATTAACATATTTAGGAAGAAATGGTTTATCCTTTTGTATCAAGATACTCATATATAAGATTACCCTTTACACACAAAGACTATTATATAAGATAACTTAGCCATATTTTGATACAAAAAACATTATCTTATTAGGAAATTCATCACCTATGATATACACCAGTCATACCCTTTGAATAAGACACCTAAAATGACAGAATTTTTATAACTTGTCCAAAATGTTTCATACATCCATTAATTTTTTTACCAATAATAACCTTCAGTATTCTTACGGCCTTTAATCTAGCATTTTAATAAATATTTTCCTCTACTATAATGTGATATTTATCCCACATCAAACTCATGGAACCCATAAATAATGAAATTATCCCTAGTGTCATAATATAGTATTCGTCAACTTCACAATTTTACCTCCATGTGCAAGACAAGTTATGGGAACCCTAAAATCCTTCTGAACCTTTAAACGCATCCAAAATATCTCTTAAAAAGTTATAACTGAAAAAAAATTAAATCAAGACCAAATTCTAAAAAATATCCCCTACATCAGGACTAAAAAGTTAAAATTTCTCCTAAAAACAATTGATCTTAAATTTGAGTCATTATACAATCCCCATAATAAGATTTTTCATTCATGAGAAGAAATCATGAATATCATTAGAATTACAATACATTAGTTTGAATTTGATACCAAACTATATACTGAATTTTGTATAATAATGAACATGAATCAACTACCCTAAAACTAAACTCTAATACCCCAATATTTGGACAAAATCTTGGATTATCCCCAAAATAAATCACCACATCCTGAAAAAAATTGTAGATGTGGTTTCCACTTCACAAAATCTAATTCAATAAAACAACCCTGGTAAGTGTTTCTATGGATAACCATTATAGAAAATCATCTACACCACCTGTTGATGCATCTTCATATCTCCTAATCTCAATTCTTAATTCCTAGAGGCATCATGGATTCATCCAAACACTAACACCAATGTCAAACCTGACACTCTGTGTAATTCCATGGTTGGATCCGTGACTAGACAAATCCATCATCATAATCCATCAACTGGTATTGATGAATTTTGATCTAACTAACTCTTGATTTACATGAAATTGCAACATTATATTGATGCCGAAACAAAAAATCTATCTCAAAATAAATCCAAATCCAAATTATAGTATTCACCGAGGAACTAGATAAATTAGAAATATCTACACACTTGAATCCCAGTTCCACCTCAATCATCCAATAAATAGTTTCACTATATCCATGACCTCTCCAAAATTTAGGAAATATATTAATGACTTATTTGATTCTCTCCACTATAAGAGTATCCCCACCATCAACCCATTCAAAAAATATTTTATTTTCATTGCCTAGGTCCCCTGCATCACTGAACATAATGAATGGATGTGATCACCCAAATTAAACCCGATTTGCAGCATGAAACACAGATTACTACCCATTATCAGCATATCAGGGATTCCATACGAGGCATTCACTACATTGTTTCCACAATTATGGCCAAACCAACCAACAACCAAGGCAAAAATCTACACCATATGACATTTCTTACACTACCCATCGAGCCCAAAATGAAATAGGACCCCTCATCTCAGGCATGTTGATATTCTAGAGACATGGTCATTTTATCCTTGATAACCCGTATCAGGGATCATACTAAGATAGACCATACCATAGTACTATGATCTATTTCCAATGTTATAACTTAGTAGTGTGGTAACCCTTTCCATCCTTATTAAGCCTTGAGACACCATTCCCATAAGAATACCACCAATCAAAACCTGATTGTCTTCAAGTCACTAGCATAATTTCACCATGAGCTAACTATAAATTCCCTTGGTTCCCAAAAACAATTTCATGAGAACTCCGATTTTACCCATCACCAAAAACTAATACATTTCTCAAATTTAATAGTAATTCCCATGACATTGAAGTTCCAAAAAATAATTCATCACTAAAATTATGGTGATCCCAAAAAAAATATTTACTCATAATGGATGATACTAGGAAATGGTTCTACCCACCATATAAATTTACCACCAAAAACCCACTTCATGTAGTCCACTCCAATAATGTCATGTGTTTCTGAATTGGATGAAAATCCAAATGAATTGGAATTTTAGAAATTGGTGGATAGAGTGTTTTACATACCAAGATTTGAAGTGTAATTGTGAGAGTTGGAACACATCATTGTGTTGTTTTTGGACTTCATTAAAGACCTGATAGGTCCCTCAGAGGTCTCATAGAGTTTCTAGAGCACAAAGCCCTAAAAATCCGGAGATCGGGTGCTCTGAATAGGGTACATGGTTTGTTTGAAACCATGTGGTCCCCAGTATCAAACCATGTGGATTATAAAGGAGAGAAAATGAAAAGAACATGGGTTTCACATAGTTTTTTCAAAACATGTGCCTATCCCACATGGTTAGTTCCACTTAGATGATACCTAAGAACTATTCATCTCATGGTTGGATAATAATTATAATGTCCTTGTGACACAATCATACAAGGTGGGGTTATAAGGTAGCATGTGCCGCATAGTTGTTTCATGGTGCTGCCAAACTGTGTGGCCTAGTTTTTTGGTTAAAATTACCCTTTTACCACAATAAGTTCAAATCCTAATTTCCTATTTTATTCTTCTCCTAGAATATTTATGAAGCTCTTCTATGGCACTGTGGGTTCCTCTTCCTCTCTCAACTAGGCATCAAGATAACCCCTCCATCCATTTTCTATTTTGAACTCCGTCAGTCTCTATGGATCCAAAAAGTTAATCTCTAGATTCATTTGGATCCTTTCTTAATTTGATATTCTCTTAAAAAATTTGTTGAGATGCATGCTCGTTTTCCCTATTTTCTGGGAGATGTCCATTTCATTGATTTATTCCGAACCAAATAGAATAAGACCTTGATATTGGATGAGTAAAGCATCCCAAGCATAAAGTAGGTGTTATATTTATTTTTCCTTGATTTCCAATGTTTTTATAAATATTTTTTTTACACCACATGTCAATATTTACTTCACATTTCCTTATAATTTCTTCTATTATATTGAATTGATCCTTACACCTTTTATTACTCCCATTGAGCATTGTTGAGTAATTAGAGGTTTCCAATCAGGATCATAGACACCCATTGGGTGTGATGAATTTTTTTACCCTTTATAATAAGATAGGTTAAATGTTTTGAATGACTTATAAGCATTATTCTTGGTTTAATAATGGACTTTCCACTTGTAGGGAATTTCTAAAATGACAATGAAAACTCTTAAATTTCATGTTAAAACTTCATGAATTGAATTTCCATGTTGGATATATTCAAAATTGTATATTTTTTAATTGGGTTTATATTCTTGAATATGGTACTTAACTGTGTTAAATAATTTTTTTGAAAAAAATATCATGTTTTTATAATAAAACCCCTCGAATGAGGTGTGTTGTCTTTGAAATTAAAAACTGTTAATTTGTAGTTTATAATATTCTTGGCTTAATTATTTGATTTCATGGATTGATTGAATGTTGGATTGGTGCATTGACTCTTTGGTTATTCCAAAATGGAATTTACCTCTTTTAATACATGTTAATTTTGAACAAGAGGAAATTCTAAGTGATTGTACTATTTTATAAACCGTATGAATTGACCCGTACATGTCTAAATAAATAATGATATGAGATAATCTAAAGTGCTTGGCTTGCTTTGTAAATGGGACTTTCCATGTAGGTAATTTCCCAGTTGACCATGGTACCTTTTAAGTGCATCTTTGAACCTTGTAAAATGAATTTTCATGCTTCATTAATTTAATTGGTATGAAATGAACGAGTTGGATATAAATTATGTATTGCCTTCCTTAAATGATTTAAATTGTATGAAATGAAGGGAATGGATTGACATGATGGATTTCCATCCTTGGATATTTTAAATCTTTTAAATGTTTTGACTTGATTATATCAAGTGGAATACTTCAAGATGGGTTTCATTCTGTTAATGAGTTAAATGTTATAAATGAAATTAATTGTAAATGGTGGAAAGGCCACACCAATTGTAGCATGATTTGTACATGCTATTGTTAAATGTGACTCCCTGGATTATGTAACAGGATTATTAAATTTAAAGCATGAGTGGTATTGCCTCTAGGATTCTATTATTTTAGTAATATGATTATATATCATAAATAGGATGTGGATGATGGTAAGTTATTTTTTTTACCATGGATGAAAATCACACTCCCTTACATCGGGTGTTGATACATGGCATCTCACACTAGTGATACTAGTGGGATGTTGGGTTGAGGCACCACAAACCCTATTTAGAGTGTTGTTATTATGTAACACTCACAATATTGAGTGTTTTTCATAAATTATTACACTCTATTTGGATCTAGGTAATACACCATATTTATTGAGATTATAGGATTATTTAGACTGGTCATGGATGTCTGAGTTACACCCAATCCAGCTAGAAACTAGTACTCCAAGTATATGGTCATTGGAATTTGCACACACTTGGTTCATATAGGAAAATAGAATATATAACTATACTATATATATTATTTCTATATATAATTTTGTTAATTAGATAGTCATTACAACCATGAGATGAAGCAGGTCGAGCCGCCATGTGTCCTTTGGGATCCTGAGTATCCTGGTTGTTGTTTATTTCAATATTAATTATTTATTCGGCACTGCTTATTATTCATTCTACCAGTACACTACTTTACCTTATATTTAATGACTGGATTCAGTCATAGACTCTATGAGTGGTAACCTGCTATGATTTATATCTAACACCATGTTTAGTCCAAAATTGCAATGGGGTACTTTAGTAGAGCTCAATCTTGCAGGACCCCAGACCATTTATTGGGATTTTTTAGTACATGGGGATTAGGAGCACAAGATCGATTTGGAGATTAGGATACTCATCGAGATTACCTTTGGGTTTTTTTTATTTTCTTATTCTTTTACTATACTGTGTCTTTTTCCTTTTTTATGACTTTTGTTTTAGCTATGTATCACCATAAAGACATGCATGAACCCTTATATATTGGAATTGGCCATATTTTGTTATCAACTATTATTATTCTCTCACTCCTCTCTACTCTTTTATTATTTCATCTGCTATTGCCTAATGTTTACTTTATGATTTATCATTGTGATACTTTTATTATGAGGGTATAGTCTCCCTACCATCACCTCCTTAGACCATCCCTGCTAGTTGGAAGCCTTTGGCATATATGGAGATGTTCTTGAGTCCATGTGACCCTTGGTTCTAGATACCATATTAGTGGTTAGTTTGTTATAGACATTAGAAATCTACCTAACCCACAAAAAACACATCTATATACTTGATCCCAATTGAAAAAATCCAGCATATGATCCTAAAATTCATGAATCACTTGAAACCATCATGACATACAAACCAAATACACTACTCAACTATCCCAATCACTCTAGGTCAATAGTTGAAAATAAACCCAACCCATATAAACCCACCCAAATTGTTTTTACCAACATAAAAACCAACTAGTCTACATATATCAACCTCACTTGGATATTTCTAGAAAACAGACAACATACTATCCAAGAACAGAATTCAAAAATCCATGTCATTCTTGGTTTAAATATTAAAATACAAGAATACAAGTTTAAATAGATAATAATTTTTATTCAAACTACATCAAACATATTATATCCACCAAAACTGACCTTAGTTTCCATAAATCCACTTGGTATCCAAGAATTTCCATTGAAACTGGAATATCAAAAATCATTGGCCTAATGAGTCAGTTATATTCTAAAAACCAACCCCATTTTTAAAATGCATCATAAAATAATTATTTTTAAAAAAACATTATATTTTATAAAAACTAAATAATATAAAACTATTATAAGTAAAAAGAACTTAAAAAACTATTTATGCATCTCTCATGCCACCACACATGTATTTGTTTTTATAATAAGAATTTTCTTGAAAACCAATTATTCTAAAAATCATTTCCCTATGGAGGACCAATAGTTCCAATCACAATCATTCAAAATACCCTTGGATATATATTAATATAATTACCCCTTATATAATATATTTGAGAAAAAATGAATATATTATTACTTTCATTAATTTATAATCAATCTTGATGATACAATATATTAAAAAACATTGCTCATAGAGACATGTATCATCCCCTATGCATGAAACTAGCATGATGCATGAACAAGGTCACTAACTACAAGCTGAGAACTATGAATCATATTGATTCTCATCCATCCCACATTGGGATTATAGTTCTAAAACCCCCCTCATCCTAGAGTACTTAGTCATACTACTGACATTCACTAATAACATGAGATTTAACTAGAACCTAGTTGGCTATACATGCTATTGTTCTACCCACCGATTATTAAAAACCTAAATCTATATCTAACTATATCAGATCATATAAAGGGTAATAAAAAAATGGTGGGTGGGTGTGGGGGTTAATGAGTGTGTACAAAATTTTTAAATCCCTTAAATCTTGTTTTTTATGGTTCACCCACAATTTCATCCCTGATATAGATGTATGATAGAAAAAATATGTTTTTATGTGGATTTCCTCCATGAGGACGATTACTTCCTTGGTGAAACTTGGTTATCCCATATTAATAGTCCACTTGTTATTATAAAAAGAAACTCATGAAAGGGTGTGACCTTGAACTCATATATTATGCTAGCACCAACAAGATAAAATTTCACGTCAACAGAAAAAACTTAAATCTTCTAAATAATTATCACATATGATTATATTATCCTCTAAAAGGATACCAAATGATGATATTATTTCTATATATTGCATAAAAATCTCTAGATGCTATTCTTAGCCTTTATTCTTCTTTGATACAATAGTGTATGAGCTCACTTACTTAGGATTCTCACCACATATCTGTTTCTTTAATTCCTTTAAATATATATTCATCAAATATTACCTAAACAGTATTTACATAATCAATTATGGGAACATCCCTTGATTTTTGGTGGCCTAAATCAATTCATCCAAACTCCAAATATTTTAGTCAATGTTTTAAATATATTCTTTCTGGAAGCTCATAAGATTACTTAAACTGTTTCATTCTTGAGGTATTGTAATCATCATCTGATTATTCTTTATTTAAATATTCAATGAAATCCATTCCGTTTGTTTTCTTTATATTTACACATATTCATGGTAACATGGAATCTTAGACTGTGGTGTGGAATCCCTTTTCTCATAGTAATCTCCTTAACTAGTCTAACCCATTGATTAGATAAAGAATGATGATCATGTATGATCATGATGTTAGATTCATGAAGAACATAAAACTTGAATAATATGATTACAATCACATCCCATGGAATATAATTATCCATGAAACATGAATTTTCACATAGTAAATCTCTCATAATTTTCTAACTGGATTATCTTTTGGGATCCTCCAAACTTCAATGCATGAGATAAATTATCTTATAGGATACTCAAACCTCAACTGTATAAGATAAATAGCTTTGTTTATTTTATTAATGAATTCATCCACATATAATAATTATATTATATTTATTTAGAATATCTTATGGGATTTCAAATATATTATACAGATAAGATTAATTACTTTACCAAATAAATCCGATTAACAATTATTCTTTTGTAGCTGAATTATATTATGTGTCTCCACGTAAGATTTTTTCCTTTGTAAATTTTATACTCTAGAATACTGCATCTATATTATCTTCAAATAAATAATGAACATCACAAAATAAATTCTAGTACTTCTCACTCAATTTAAATCATTATCTAACAAGTCATCACTCCATATGTTTAGAAGATGAAATGTGATTCTCAAAAGGTTGGAACCTCCATGCCCCGACTAGATTATTCCTATATTGGAAAAATTCAACATTATACTATATATCATACACAATAATTCCACTTCACTAGCATAATTCCTAAACATAAAAATTAGATCATCTATCGTAAAAGTTCACATGCATTGAAAAAAATTGAATACCATCCTCATGTGGGTTTAACAATCTCTCCCTTTGGATTTTTTTAATAACTCAAAATGCTCTCCCATTTGTTGAGAATAAATCCAAAGAGAAAAACTATGAGGGATAAACTAAATATCCTAAGAGAAAATGAGTCATGAATCAATCATATATATTTCTATGTGATCTAGATCTTTATATAAAACCATAATTATTAATTTAGTCTTCAATTTTTTTCTCATGATTACTCAACTCAACACCATCAAATCATCATGAATAAAAAAATATGCTGCAAAATATTTCCAAATAATTTCTTGAAAAACTCCTAACGTACAATACAATAATTCATAAATAGGTGAAACAACTTTCTCACCCAATAAAAAACATCTCATATTGAATATAAGAAGGTTAAAATGGATGAAAATTCTCAAATAAGTATACCTTAATAAGAGGGGGTAGACTACACTCCCTTTTTTTCCTTAGATTCTAAAACTATTTAGTTGTGAGTAGTATGGTTAAAATATTAGTAATATATTCTGTAGTGGGAGTTAATTTTATTTTCATAACATTACCTTCAACATTATCCTTTATAAAGCGATATTTTATCTCTATATTCTTTATCAAGGAGTGTTGTGCAATATTTTTATATATGTTTAGTTCCCTTTCATTATCACACTCAATAAGAAAAGGTTAAGTTTCTTCAAAACTCAAATATTTTAACTTTTTCTTCATCCACGTCATCTATTTATCTTCTTGTGATACGACCACATATTCATCCTTACAAAAGATTAGTGTTTTTGATGCTTTGTTATTTTAATTCCATGAAACTCAACTTTTTACGATTGAAAATTCTACCCCAAATATATATTTTAAATCATCTATAGCTCCTTCCTGGTCGATATATGTAAATCCTCAAAGGTCGAACTCACATGTATTCTTATAGTTAAACCCATAATTTAACATAATGGTAATGTATCTTAATATACTCTTTATAAATAATACATGTGATTCTATAGGATTATATTAGAATATATAACAATTATTAATTGCATTCAGAATATCTTGTATAATATCTCTAAAAAAAATAAGAATACAAATAAATATTTAGATCTATTTATCTTTAATATCATTAACTTTATCATCATTTCATATCATTATTCCCACATGAATGTGTGTTGTTATCCCTATAGCTTATTGTTTGTCATACTTATTTATGATTTCCTTAGAGAATGTTTCTTGTGAAAAAAAATCATTTTTCTACTTGTGAAATTATTTAATCCCAATAAAAACCTCATTTTTCCAATCACCGACATCTCAAATATTTCATTCATGTGTTTTGAGAACTCCAAACACAATATTTAAATATTTATATAATTTCATTTCACTAACATGTACAGTCAAAAAATTGACGTGGTGTTAGTATTCTTTATATAAAAGTTTCTATCCACCAATCCTTTCTAAAAATTCTGGAATTAAGATATCCATCAGGATTTAAATACTAAGAAATGGGTTAATTCATCAAAAAATAATTATATATCTTTATATAACGTAAAATAATTATTTTTAAGTTATGTATAAATACAACAGGTTGTTCGATGAACACTTCTTCATCAAGATCTCCATTCAAAAAAATAACTTTAACATATGTTTTAAATATCTCGATGCTTCTCCAAGCTGCTTTGAGAAAGATTATTTCTATGGACTCATGTCTATCCATTGGGGAAAACATTTCATCAAATTTAAACCCCTCAATTTTAGAGTATCCTTTTTAAAAAATATTATGTTAGTAACACAATAAAATTTTATGTTAAGTAAATAATAATATTGATTGTTTTCATAACATGAATCAATGAACTTTAAATAAATTGAGATATATTATAAACATATTATAATTTAAATGTTACCATTTAAACCTAGCCATTCAATTTGTGGGTATGAATATGAATAATGGTATTATAAAATATAAATATAATTTTCATACTCAAAAAAAATGTATTGATTAAATATTGGTAAATAAGAACGTATTTTTTAGTGAAGTCATTTTAAACTTTAAAAATGAATTTTCTTCAACAAATATTTTTGTTGAATTTGGTGATTGAAAATTAAAATTAATTTCTTACACTTATAGAAATTTTATTTTATAAAATTAATAACATTTTTAAAATGATCATATTTTAATTATCTTAAGGTTATTTTTTTTCTAAAAAGATTTATTGTTCATTGTATAATGAAAAATTACAATTTTTGTAAAACTGTTTCTTCTTTACATTGAATCATGTAATTTAAAGTAAAATTATATATATAATTTTATATTTAAGTAATATTAGTCTCATTTAATTAGTCATATTCCAATTAAAAGTAAAATTATATTTTGAATTTCATATCATTGTGTTTTGTTCCCATATATTAAAATAAATTTCCCCCTTATAGAAATAAAATTTTATAAAATAGATTCAATATCTATAATTATGACGTTAAAATTTTTTAAAGAGGCCCATTTTATTTATATGTATTATGAATAGTAAAATTGGTAAAATTTATAACCACTGTAAGGGTAAATCGTATAATTAAGGTAAAAAATAACGTTATAAGGATTTAAAATTTATCTAACACCTTCATCATTCCTACTTTTTGATCTATGTTCGAAAAAACTCACAAATAATTTGAATTATGACAATTTTGTTCCATTTTTATTTGGTAATGACATTTATATTTATTTAGGAAAACTATAAATAAAAAATGAAACTCTTTTGTATGTAATTTCCTATATATATTCACAAAGGGATAAGAATATTTTTATGAATTAATATAAAATTTTATTTGGAAATTAATTAATTTATTTTTGTTATGTCATTTTATTTTTCATTTTTAGTAATTGTATAATTACCTTAGATGTGTAGATAGTACTAACATAGTGGTTGTGAAAATAGTAGAGAAATCCAAGTAAATGATTTCAAAAACATTAAAAGTAATATTTTATGGATTAAAAATGGTGTCACATAGAATATATAGTTACTAATAAACTATAATTTATTGTTAAAGAATTTATATTTGAATTATTTTCAAATATTTAGGTATTTAAATTCAAAATATGTGAATAGTTCATTAAATTATATTAATGGTATATTTTGTTAATAATATAATATTAAATGATGTAAAAATCATAAAAATATTTAAATATGAAAAATTGGAAGGGATATGGTATAAAATTTTATACCTTATCATTTTTTATCCAATTTTCAGTTTATAATTAAAATTATAACTGTTTTGTAGTGAAAAGGTTTTTACCCCAGTTAAGGTAAAAATTAGTTTGTGAAGGTGTTCAAGAAAAAGAGAAGGTTTAAAATTCAAAATAAACCTATAAAAATTTTATTTGTTGAATTTATTTAAACACTAAACTATCTTAGCTTGGAAATTTTGGCAAGATGGTTCAACTTTCAAAAGAAGAAAATTTATTATATTTAAATAGTTTTTCTATTTCCAAGTGTGTCATTTCTTCACTATAAATGGACACCGCATATCCTTTATTTTTCACACAATATTGGGTAACATAACTTAAAAAAACCAAGAACACATATATCTAAACATACTTATCAACATTTTATAAGTTCTGGTATTTTCAAATACCAATCCTAGGGTCCTTACGTGAAGATCTAATGGAGGTTCCATAAATAAGAGGTAATCGTATTTACCGACTCTTTCAAAAATTATTTCTTCTTTTACTTCATCTAATTTTTTTGTGACAATTATAAAATTATTAATTAATTATCATAAATATCATTATATGTCTTTATATTTATAGGAAAACTATTTTTAACCTCTTTTACATGCTATGAAAAAATGTCAATCATGCGTACGTATGACCAACTATCTCCACATAGATGTGAAATACATTTTTCATCACCAATTTATATGTATGGTTATGAATACGGGAATAATTAATATATATGGAATTTATTACCTAATTATAGTTATGGTAATTTTATATATTATTTATATTCTTACCCTTCCACTCATTGAATAATGATAGCATCACTCGTGCGTATGTGTGAAATACCACCACCATGAAGCAATGTGATTCATTTTGCATGAAAATATTTCAAGTATGATACTAAATATGTATATAATTAACGTATATTCCATTTATTTCATTATAAAAATTCTTTATATTGTGGAACTATGACAAATATGTAAGGACTGAAAATACCGGACCAAAACATACAAGAAAATGAAGGAGTTATCACTCGAAATATTTAATTTAATTTAGAATTGTAAATAAATGTATATTAGATGTTAAAAGTAAATAATATATGGTATGATATTTTATAGTGTAGGTGTAAGATATATTTATAATAAATCAATATTTAATATATAGGATGATTGAACATGTATAAAGTAAGTCGAACATGAGGTAAGGGTTCTTCATATAAATATTGTTTTTTGGGACATATTTGATGTTATGAACATATTTATGTTTATGATGGGTATATACTACCCATTAGACATGTTAT
Organism: Viscum album; assembly: GCA_963277665.1. Taxonomy (NCBI): domain Eukaryota; kingdom Viridiplantae; phylum Streptophyta; class Magnoliopsida; order Santalales; family Viscaceae; genus Viscum; species Viscum album. The sequence goes on from OY728165.1 coordinate 285,334,803, forward strand.
TTCATGAATATATTTATATTCATGGTATTTAAAAATTTATTTTAAGTTCTTCTTTCATGGGGATTACAATTCAAAAGTCTCTATTGAAGTAAGGGATTTATGTTTTAATGCCATTTTAATCAATAATGTTTATACTTGAATTTACATTGAATATATTTTCTAATACATGTCTAAAAATATATATTTCATTTTCTATACTCAATTTATTCATTTAATTATTAATTAATAGTACCAATTTCCTATTTTTGGTACTTATAATTACCAGGAAAATGTTTTCACCAAAAAACACGATTTCTTTTTTAGTCAAGAATATTTTTCATCCATGTCCACGATTTATTTAAAATACTTTCAGATATCCTAATTTGAATCTGAATTTTGGAAATATATAATATCTATTGATAATATAGGGTAATTTTATTATTTATATAGGGTAAGGATTAGAGGTTTTATTAGAGGTTAAATAAGAATTAGACTCTCCAAGAACTTCACATTTTTAAATAGGTAAAAATTATTAAAATTATTAAAATTATTGTGGAGGAGTTAGGAAAAAAGATTAATGATAGAATGTTTCATCAGTAGCGATATAGTTATGGATGAAGAGACTTGAAGAACTATCAAATATGTATATATATAAGTTTTCATAAACCTGTTAAGGTCACTATCTTCTCGAGAAACATGCTCTAAATCCTAAATAAAATCATAATTTTTCGCCATGACCGCTTCGAAGACTGGATTCATAGATATGAACATATCAACTTAGGACTTAAAGACCGAGTCACTGGGGAATATTAAATTAAAAAGAAAGATTTATAAACAAACCTTTTTAAATATGAATTTTTATAGATCCTACTTAGGTAATAATCAATTTATATCTTATGGTTTTCACTATCTTGAACAAATTTATTATTATACTCTCATACTACTTCCAAGGTTGTGAAATATGGTTTTGAAACCCATCAAACACAGGTTCTCCGGTCATTCTAATCTCATAAAACACAAACTTCAACTCATATTGAATAAGTTTTCAAATATTTTATTCAAAAAAAAGTATCTAACCAGTGTGAGTATAATGAGTCACAAGATGATGTTAATACAAAATATTCATGAACCTATGGTCCCACTAAATCATCATATCAGATAAATGGGCCTGAAGAGCACAAAATTGATCTATAAAATATGAAATATCATTCTACATCATATCTATCTAAAATAAAAATTTATGATGAAGGTGATTAATCAACAATGCAATATCTTCATAATTGTCAACATTATTAAATTTTTATAATGAGTTATCGAAATTAACAAAAAACTTAAAGAAAATATCTATTTACTCTAACTTGGACACATCCAAGTTATGTTTAGTGACATAGGAAGTAGAAGTAATAGAGGGTGTAGTAGTAAGGGGAGATATATCACTTTCTTAATACCTAACATATATCTATGGTATATCATATAATGATCCATTAGAATCTTCAACTATATCCTTATGAAAAACAAGCTCAGATTACTCACCTTCCATGGTGGGAGTAAGAACAAAGATGTATTTAATGGTATGATATATAGAAGGTCATGTTGGATACACCTCAATTATCTCTTTACTATAAACCTTAGTAATCAATGATCCTTCTAGATCTCTTTGAATATAGATAATGGTAGGTCCACCATATCTAGGTGCACTGCCTCCAAGATCATTCTTATTAGAATTAAGATAGTCTAGGCATAAAACATGTGGTCCAAGTGACTTCTCCCAATTATAAAGTTAACTAGGTACAAGATGTCTAGTATAAGTCTTAATAATTGGATATCATTTTGATCTATATCCAAATTCATCATATTTAAAAGATTTATCACATTATGGGTCATCCTCATGAGCTGCTCTAGGTTCTTACTCAAGGTCTACAACTTCTCTTTATTATTATACTTATTTAAAATGAGAAACATTATCATCTAAATATCCCACATTTTCATCAGGTTTGAGACCTCGATCAACTATATCCCTATATCTAATAAGATACTTCACTAGATTAAACATTTCATACAGTTTTTCCTAGTCATTTACCCATCACATTTTCTATGGTTTCTTGGTTACTCCCATTTTATTATAATTATATTTGTTAAGACAAAATATATCATTTGAAGTTATTCTTTCTTCCCCTTAAAGAACTATTACTTTATACTTTATAAATCCTAAAATGAGATTAGGATAAGGTAATGAAATGAACCTTGAAGATGGATTACAAAACTCAACTATATATCTCATGATATATCTAAAAATATTTATTTGAACTAAATTATTCATAAAAAACAATAAAATATAACTTTAATTATATAGAATACTAAACTTATTATTTATTGTAAATATTATGTGATAGATGACCATGAACAATAGACTACATTATCCTCTTATCTTAGTAGATGTTGGATTTCAATGAGTTCTATTTCTAGTTAGTTCATCTAAAGAATTCTAAAACTCTAAATGTGCATGATCAAAAGGATAATAACTTTGAAAACACACATATTTTCCTTCATGAAAAAAACCTAAACAAATTCCTAGTGTTTCAAAGAAAATTACATAACTTCACTATTGACCATTATTATGAAGATGTCTCTTTTTCAACAAGTAAAAAAACTAGGTGTGCATAAAAATTCTTGAAAAAATTTAGATAAAAGGGCTTCCATTTTCTATAAACCAATAAGAACATCCCTTATTTTGAATCAAATTGTTGAAAAACAATCTTCCTCACTGCAACCATTGTGCATCAACTTATTTTTAGGTTTAAACTAAATAATCAATTAACTGAGGATTATTTTGTTTTACAAATAAATTTATACTTACTTTTTATTTAGTTGATTTATTATTAGGAGATGGATAGACTAGAGGAATTACATTAGTGTAATGTTTCAATTTCAACATTTTTTATTCATTTCATGTCTTGTAGAGTTTTGGATATTGGAGGAAAAAATATCGACATTTGAGTTAGATAATGAGAGAGGTTTGAGATAGGATAAAATGATTTTCTCAAAATATTTAAATAGGATAGAGTTGATTTAAGGGAAAATATTGGCATAAATTCATATTGTAATTATAATTCAAATTTCAATCATTCAGAGACTAAAATTATAACAAATATAAAGAAAATCTTACTAAAACATTTTCATGTAAAATTCAATGGAAACTGGCATAGTATGTCTGCTAACCATGGAAATGTTATATCATATGAATGGTATTCATGATAACCATGACCTTAGAGTATGTATTAAAACTACACAACAAATATGTTCACCCATGAATAAGTACTAACAGTGTGAAAAAGTATTCATAGAAAACAGAGTGAAAATGTGAGTTAATACTCATATTAAATATGGTGACCGCATGCGTAAGTGTTCATATTAGTCATATTAATGGAATGAAAAAAAACATGGTTGACATACTGATCATGTTGAATTCACTTCATGGTTACTTCCATAAATTCTCATAAAATAAAAGCTAAATAGAACTTAAATAACTTCAAAGTATAAAATTTAATTAAGAAAATTATGATTAATTATTCATACCTAATTTAAATATAATATAATTTATTCTCTCAATATTTACGGGGGTTTTTTAAATATATAACCAATATGATGTTCAGTACCAATGAAATCAAGAGTTATATAACACTTTTGATAATGATCTCTCAAAAAAGATGTTTTTTATCAATGATATTTGTTCAAAAATGTGATATAGGATTATTATAAATAGTTATCATCGTTTTATTATAATAACTTATAAGGGATATCAAAAATTGTTATCTATAGTCATGTGATGTATGTTTCATCAATATAATCCATGCATAATAACTATCGAAAACTATATACTCAGCTTTAGCAGTGGATAATGCAACAAGATTTTGGTTCTTACTACATCATGAAACTAGAGACTTGAAAAAAACTGACATGTTCTATACTTACTTTGTCTATATACCTTTAAACTAATAAAATAAAGATATGAATAACTCATTAATTCAAATGATTATCCTCTTGAGTAAAGCAATCCTAAGTTAGTTTTATTTTTGAGGTATTTGAATTTTTTTTACTCAGTGAATAAATTTAACTCTTTTCTATTTTATTGAAAAAGAACACACATACACACACAAAACATTATTTCAGTCCCTCTAGAAGTTACGTATAGTAAAATTACAATAATACCTTGTTAAGTGGTTTGATTGACCGGTTTCCCAGTTCCATCAAGATATAACTTGAATAAAGATCACATGGGAGTATCACTACCTTTAGTTTTATCTATACCAAAACATTTTAAATGGAATTTAGTTTACTTTATTTTATTTAAAATAATTCATTTATTTTAAAAAAATCTAAAAAATCAATAAATAATTTTATTTCAACCATCAAAATCATTTCAAAAGTCATTTTGCATCATTTTTAAAAACACTATACACCAATAATTTCTTAAAGAAGAAAAAATTATATCATCAGAATATATTTTTTCTACTAAAACATATTTTGAAACTTTTTTTATAAATAAATTAGGGTCAACTATTTATTTATTAATCCTTTTGAAATTAATAAAGAGATGATCCTATCATACAAATCTATAGGATATTTTTTGTAAACCATATAAATATTTTGTTAATTTAAAAACATGATTTGGAAAGTGAGGGTTTTGAAATCTAGGGGTTTTTTAATAAAAACAACCTCAATTATATAACTATTTAAGAGTTCACTATTTACATCGATGAGATATAATTTGAAATCTAAATGTGCTATAGAGGCAAGCACTATTCTTATGGATTAATGTCTAGGTACTAGAGAAAATGTTTCCTCATATTCAATTCCTTTTTCTTGTTTATATCCCTGTGCAACCAGTAGAGATTTATATCTAACCATTGTTCCCAAATCATCAACCATATTTCAATAAAAGAATTTAGTTCCAATAGTTAAATTGTATTCTAGCCTTTCAACTAGTTTCTAGACTCTATTTCAGTCAATCAAATTTAACTCTTCTTGAATTTCCATTACCCATAACTCATCATTAGTTTCATTATTTATGTTATTAGGTTAAATATGTGATAAGAGGTATTTGTGTTTAACTTGGATTCTTAAATAATATATATTTTTAGTTTCTTTATAATGGTCTACTAAAATTTCATATAAGGAATGATATCTATGAGGCCTAACATATCTAGGAATATAGGTTTTTGAAACTCCATATTCATGTATAGGTTTAGGTTAAGGATATTTATCAAAATTGGGATATTCTTTTGTTGGTTTCATGGAAATTTTAAAGGGTTTGACATTAATATTTAGATTGTAAAGATAATATTTATTTTCTTTTCTAAAGAGGCCTTATATTCTTTCAGATCTGCTAATCAAACTTGACATTTACATATTATTCCCAAATATTAATACTTTTATTAAACACCATGTATGATTTACTTGATATATAATATCCATGAAAAATTACTTAAATAATCTTGGAAGAACAATTTTCAATATTATATTTTTTGTTGAGTATAAATACTTAATAACAAAAAAATCTAAATTAATTAACTTTGGGTTTTATATCATTCCATAATTCATATGGGATATTCTTTATTAGAGGTCCATATAATACTCTATTATTTACATAGCAAGTTGTATGCACAAATTCCTCTGAGAAATAAATAGAAAAATCATACTAATTGGGCATGCTTCGACAAATTTCATTAAGGGTTATAATTCCTATCTCTAAACCAATATTATACTATAGAGTCCTAGTAGTATAAATGTTATGATTATAGGCATTTTGAGAGAAGAAAGATCTAATACATTGGTTTTTAAACTCACAACAATAATCAATTTTTATGGATTAAATTCCAAATACACTAAATATTTCTACAGAAATATCATATTTTGGAATATAGGAAAATTATTCACTTTAAAGAGTATAGAAAAATGCATATATATATATCTTGAATAATCATCCCCAATAAAATTCACATAATGTTTTCAAACTAAACTAGAACCTCTACAGGGACCCAAAAAATCAATCTGAACCAACTTTAAAGTTTGACATGTTGATACTTATTTATTTAGTTTGAAAGGTTTTTTGTACTTCTTTCCCTTTTGACAGAGTTTATAGACTCTTTCTGTGGGGAATTCTAGTTTGGGAAGATCCTTGAGTAAATATTTTCGAGTTAGATTTCTAAGTGAGAGTATGTTTCAATGACCTAGTCTCATCTTCCAAATCCCAAATTCTCTGTCAATGGATTGAAAAAAAGAAATATTTTAAGAAAATAAAAAATTGAAATCTACATCATGAACATTATAATTTCTCATGTTAGTAAATACTAAAATATTTTTAGAATAAAAAAATTTGACAGAATTTTTTTCAATATTAACATGTAACCCATCATAATAGAACTAAGATATTTTAAGAATATTATATTTTATTCCATCTATAAATAATACTTTAGAAATTAAAATAGTAATAGAGGAACCAATTTTACAGAGACTAATTATCATCCCTTTGGAATTTTCACCAAAAGAGACATATCCATGATCAAAATTGACTAGGTTTTTGAAACCTGGGTATTTCCTAGCAAAATTTTTGAAACATCAACATTCAATATACCATAGTTTTTATTCTAACATTCCAAATAGGTTTCTTAAAAAAATATTTATACTAAAATATGATTTTGTACCCATATTTTCTTGGGTCCATAAATGTTAGTAATAAAAGATTTAGGAATCCATAATTATATTACTAGTTTACTAAAACTATTACATATAATTTTATATGGAAACACCCTATTGGGTCCTATTAAATAATAACTATTAAAAAAACTATAATAATTGGATCCTGGGACAAATTTATTTTTATACATTATTCTATGTCCAGGTTGGTATCCAATTCTAGTGGTATAATGAGGTGAAGTTTGTTTTCCATGTATCTGGGTTAGGGTTTATCTTCCATTTTGAAATCTCTCTAAATATTTATTTAATTTATCATTATATAGTTTTAGCTTATTATTTTCTTTAATAAGTTGGTAAAATTTATCCTTTTCTAATACAAGATCAGTTTTAAAGTGAGCAGACATAACATTATGCTTTTTTAGAATTTTATATTTAAATTTTAATTCCTTGAATGTATATTCCAAAAAGTTATAGTGTCCAGATAATTCATTAATTTAAATATTATAATCATTATTTTTAGTATCTTAAGGAAAAAATATATTGAGGGGGGATTCAGGAAAAACATTCTTTACCTTAGATGTGTCTATCATAAAGAAAAAATTAGACCTGTCATTTTTGTATTCAATACCTGATTCTAAATCACTTGAGCTATTATATGAGACAGTCTATGTGAAAATCATAGACTTTGTTTATATCTTGTATTTTTCCTCATAATTTTTATTATATTTTAATTTGGGTCAGTTTTCCTTAATGTGTCATTTTCCTTTACACTCATAGAAAATTACTTCATTTGCAGAATAATATTTTCTACAATATTTTATCTAATTTAAGTTATCATACATACCTCTATAATTTGGTTTATTGAATAATTTATTCTTTTTATAGAACTTATTAAATCATCTTTCTAAATGAACCATATCTTCTTCACTTTCTAATTATTATTCACCATCATAAGAAATTTCATTCATGATCTTTTCTCTTTAATTTGAATTATGATTATTGAAAGAAAATGACCTTTTATTAGGTTCATCATCAACTTATTTGTAAAATTTGTGTTTCTAATCATACATCATGGGATTTCGAACAAGCTATTTTTTCGGTAAATTACTTATTTCAGATGATTACTTATGGAAACTAAAGTTCCTCTACATCATTCTAGTAAACATTTGAGAATTTTAATTACTTTAACATTACCATTAATGGTTTTAACAAAATAATGGATTATACTTAAAAAATCATTAAACCTAAGATACATATCAGAAATAGTATCATCATGTTTCATATTAAATATATCAAATTTTTTAATGTAAATATATAAGTTCACTTCATTAACATTTTTAGTTCCCTTAGGAGAGAGATCTAGTGTATCCCAAATTTCAAAATCAGTAGTGCAATTATATATTCTATTGAATTATTTATCTTCAACGGTATAATATAAAGAATTCATATCTTTATAGTTACAGTAATAAGAAATATTAGTGTCATCACTACAATATCTTCTAGGATCTTTAGGTAATTCATATTTTTCCTTGGTAATAGTCCAAATATCAAACCCCATGATCACTATATCAAATTTCATCTTAATATTCCATTGAGAATAATTACTTACATTATAGTAAGTAGGTTGATTGTTGACATTTACTTATTCATTATTGTTATTTATAAAGAATTAATTTCAGAAATAACAAAAAATTAAGATCTCTAAACAAAACTAGATCATAGTAAAAATATTTTTGAAAAATATCTCACCCCAAATGTTGGTCCTAGTGGAAAACTAAATAGGGGGTGAATTTAGTTTCTAATAAAAACATACATTTAAATAAATTTGAAAATCATTAATCCCCTTATTTAATAAAAATGCCCACTTAACAAAAATAGTATATTTATATAAGTTGATCATTGAAAATATTTTTAAAATTTTAATAACATCTCAATTAATATAATTTTGAAAATATTCTAAAGTTTGAATATAATCTACTTCTATCAAACACAATATATAAAACACCATTTTTTTAACTATTAGAGTCAACTTTTGTTTTAAAAACTACATACCAAAACTAATTCAATTGGAACATTAATAAACAAAAAAGGTAAAGGAAACAATGAATGTGTTAAAAGGGTATGGTATCAAGAAAATAATTAATCCCCTCTACTAGGAAATTACCTACCTCCATACAGTTAATTATTAAATAAACTGATCCAAAACCTAGATTATGTTTTACAATTAACAACACAAAAGGTTATCCTAGAAGGAAACCCTTTCTATAGTTATACGTGGAATAAAACTAAATTCTTTCTTACACATGACCTATTAGGAAATTTTTCATGGGAATAGAAGTGAATGAATTGAGGGAGTATCAAGTACACTCTTGTTTAGCACAAGAGACTGTGTTTTAAAAATAAACATAGAAATAAAAATACACAACTCAAAGGTAAATCATAAATAGAAATAGACAATGATATATAATAGGAAATGTGATGAAGTGTGATCTGAATAACTTTGGTTTTATAGATTCCTTTAATTTTTCAGTGGAAGGAGCTCGTTCAAGTTTCACTGTATGTTTAAGAAAATAGAGTGTCATAGTCTATTCTCTATAGCATAGGTGAATGCTTTTAGGATCCTATATTATTCTATATGTGAAACTCTAAATATTATTTCTACAAGAACCTATTTGTCTTAAAAGGAACTGTATTTGAAATTATCCCTTAGAGAACAATCAATGTAATATTAAATGAATTTATGCTTCATTTAATATTTTGAAAACTAGATGTTGGAGATTTAAAAACACTCCATAAGAATGATGTTTCTGATTTTTTTGTAGCCAAATAAAGTTTCATATATCCAATTGGTACATATGTGTTTTCAAGAGGTAAGACACATAGCTGATTTATTCATGCAGTCGATTTCTATGTTAGAGATCTCATAGATAGAGGTGATTCCATAACATAGCTAAATTTTCACATAAAAGGTCCATGAATCTATATGGCCATGTGTTTTTTCATGTGGTCACTATAATAATATACATGGTTTGTATATTACTTTATGAAAAATTTATACATACCTTTGAATGGTAACTTATTTTCTTTATATGGTAGGTAGTTTCCTTTACAAGGTCACATCACTGATTTTCATGGTCAACTGCATGGTAGGTACATCTCTATCTCTTGGTAGATTGATTGAACATGTGGTAAGATGAAATATAACATTAAGTAAGGTGACACAGTCACTTTACCTTCATGATAAGTTCAAATTCATCACATTTTAATCACGTTTCACATGCGGTATGGTGTCATTGTATGTTCTAGATATAGCCATTTTTTCATGTTTTGGCTAGAAATCCATTTGATGATAAAAACATGAAATTAATTTGTAACATTACTAAAATGATTTTGGATCATTAAAATAAGAATATTTTTGACTAAGACAACAATTTACCCCATTCCAATGATCACAAATCCTGACATAGAAATTGAAATAAACTTCATATAACAAAAGTATATTTATATAGGATTGAAATAACTATTTGTAAATATCCTAATATCATGAAAAAATTTCCAATGAATTTAATTAATTTTAATTTATCATGAACTACTTATCATTAATTACTCCCCATTTTGGGATTAAGAAAAGTAATAAAATAAATAAAGAGATTGAAATAAAAAAGATTATTTCATTAGAAGATAAAAATGGATTAAAAATGGATTCTAAAAAGGTAAAAAAGTCTCTATCATAGATCATTTTGTGAATCTAAATATTGTACACCTATGAAATATATAGTAAGGGTAGGGCCGTTTCCTTTGGATTTAGAGGTTGGAAAAAAGGTAGTATAAGGAGTAGAGGAAGAAGAGGGCTGTCTATAGTGACCCTAATTTTTCAAATATAGCTGTTACATCATTTTTGAAGATAAAAAACATTAAATAATTACACAACTTAGATAAAAAGATTTAGTGTCTTGGGAAAATTAAGAACATACATAACACTAACAAAATAATATATAAACATTTATTTTTATTCCTTATTCACTAGATTCTTAGATTCCCTTGTGTTCTATTTAGTATAGGTAATCACCTGAGGATATACATCAAAGAAAGGGGTGAGCTAAAATACTAGTAAGAGGATATATGATAACATGAATTAATATATCATGGTGTGAGAATAATAATAATAATCACCATAACATATTTATGGGATCATCAAAAGAATCATGAGATAAAACATTATATAAAGGCACAGAATGTGGAAATACATTAAAATGAAACATCTTGTATTAGTGGTCAAAATGACACATAATTGTGAACAAATATAGAATCATGTTCACACATATTTAACTTTAGATCATGAGATTTATAACATCAGCCAATGAATTTGCGTGATATATAATTCCTGGAGCACCCATCACATAACAACATTTACAATATCATGCATACCACAAAGAATGTATATCAATCTTGGACATAAATTAACCCATGGAAAGATATGGGTTTCATTTAAAAAATAATACATTCATGAATATACTTTTGTGTTCCAAAAATAAATATGGAACACCAGACTTTGTTTAATAATAATCAATATTTAGTGAAGGAAACAGTCTCATAGGAAGTAAAAGATATATTTTTGGAAAGAAGAATTATTTTGGAAAAATATTTGCATTTGTCATAAAACTAGATTGGAAACATTTATTTCCCCGAAAATAGAAGGGAAAGAATATAAATTATATTTAATTACAATTAAAGGAATTAACATACTGAAAATGTTGTGAAAGGGGGAAAACCTAAGTAAATGGAGTTGGGTTCGAGAATCCTCTTACCTTATGTCTGAATGCTTATTTCTCTCTAATATTTTATATAATAAAATTTGATTCATTAAATAAAATATATATAACCTATATACATTTATTTTTGTTGGTTATAGTTTTATAAAATTTATTTATTTCTTTTTAGATGAGTTATAGAGTTTAATTTCATCATTCGGGAGTGTTTATTTTTGTGCTTTTCATGATCGGTTCCCATGAATATGACTATGGATGTTCATATAGAATGGATACAATTGTATAGAATTAAAAATATTTATTATTAATTAACATAAAAATGGTTAAATGGTTATATATATCATTTGGTTAAATGTTATGGGGATGAATCATTTGATAAAAGGTTAGTGAAAATCATTTAGACTTTTTGGCATTTTTCGAACATCACAAACTAGTTTTGTTCCATTATTTATTTTTGTGAATATAAGTTAGTTCTATAAACTAAAAAGTGATATTATATACCTTTTAATATATATACTAACCATTATTGTGGTTTTATGAACATCCATGAAAGAATTAAACGAAAATAAAAATGCATCGTCTATAATGTCGGTAAATTGACACATCATGGGTGATGATTTCATTTTTTGAATAAAAGAGAGTGAGAAAAGATTTTGATGATGTATATTCCATTATAATGATAAATTTATAGTATATAAAATATAATAGTGTAATAATTAATAATTTTATAGATGAGGTAAGGATAAAATAAGAAAATAAGAAGAAATTAAAATAAATTAAATAAAAATAAAGAGGATTTTACCTCTTAAATTCTTCTCTTTGATAACCTCATCAAGGCACCTAGGTTTGGTATTTTGATGATGTAAATGGATCTTGGAATTGGGGGAGGGGATTGGAAATATTATTGGTTATAAATTGTACAGATCTCAATGCTTGTAAGGTGTAAAGAGAAGAGGTTGTGATGGGTGGTATTTATAGGGGAGAAGAGATGTGTTTTCTCAATATTTTATTCATTACATTATTATTTTTTCTCATGACTATGAATAGTTTGGATTCACATGAATATTTATAGTAAAAAGATAAATATTTTTCTGATATTATGGTCTTTACCTCATCCTTACCTCAACAATGACTAAAAAATTCATGTATTTAACTTTTAAAAAAATTATCATATTTTACTATTCACTAAAAATTTATGTATTTTAGGAAAATCTCAAAAATTCACCATAACTATTTTTTCATGTATAGAATTAAAAAATGAGCTCAATGTTATGAAAATAATTTTATAAATATGATAAAATTATGTTTTAATTAAAATAATCATTTATTCAAAAAACCTGATTTTAATATTATAGTTGATTTTAAGACACTTTAAAAAATTAGCTAAGGTATCATAAAATTATATTATAATAATAAGATATAAAAGTATAAATTTTTTTAATAAATTTTATGATACTGAATTTTATTTTAAATCATAATATAAATTAAAATTTTTTAATTAAATTATTATGACTTATAAAAATACAAATAATTAATTTATCATTTTCAAAACATTAATTAACTTCTACTAAGATATAATTATATCTTATTTCCACTTCTAATATGAAAAAATTTTATTTATACTTTCGTAGATGATTTGACTATTTTATTGGCTGATTTACTATTCCTAGCGGACTCATTACTATTCTAAAGGTCAAGTTACTATTTCATCAGTATAGGTTCCTTCATTTCTATAAATATCGCTTATTTCATTTTTATTTTGGAGGGTAAAGTTTTTATTAGGTTTTCTATGTTATATATGTATTTTATACCATACACGATAATTATATAAATGGATGTAATTCCACTGATAAAAGTTTGGGCCATTTTATTCTCCCCCCCCCCTTTTGAAATTTCACCCACAAAATTTTATTATACATAAATTGGTGAGGGTACTTCACCTTAATTACCTCCTATAGTTCCCAAGTCTCTTATTCATACTTATGGTTCTCACACAATACTTTTTAACGGTGGGTTTTATTATTTCAGAGAAAAGTATCTCCATGATCGATAATATTTAATGGTTATACCTCATAAGAGAGATTATCTTCTAGTTGTACCAACTCTGAGTTCAGCACATGTGGGGGATTGGGTATGTACTTACTTAGGAGAGATACAGAGAACACATCATGACTTCGATCCATACTTGTTGGTGAGAAAGCTGATAAGCCACTGCTTCTATGCAATCAAGGATTTCAATGGGGCTAATGTACCTTGGTCTAATATTCCCTTTTTTCCAAACCACATGAATATTTTCCATGGTGATATTTGACAAAAGAATTTCTCTCCAATATTGAAGTCCAAGTACCTTAGACAGTTGTAAACATATACATTTTTCCAAATCTAAATATATTTTATGTTCTGATGGATGGATTGAACCTTCTCTATAGTCTCTTTTATAAGATCCAGTCCAAGTAGATTTCGTTCACCATATTAATTGTAACAGGTTGGCGTTCTGTCTCTCTTTCCATATAAAGCTTTATATGGAGCCATCTGGAAAATCACGTGGAATCTGTTGTTGTATGAGAACACATCTAATGGGATATTTTGATCTCATCTACCTTTAAATTTCATTGAGAATGGTCTTAGAATGTTCTTGAGTATCTGAATAGTACTTTAATATTAGCCATTAGTTTGGGGGTGATATGCCGTGTTGAAATTCCATTCACTACTCAATTCATGTTGGAGAATTATTTAGAAATTAGAGGTGAACCATGGATCACAATTAGAGATGATTGAAAGTGGTACCCCATGAATCCTTACGACATACTTCACATATATACTGGAAAGTTGTTTGAAAGATATATCTTCTCGAATAGTGATAAAGTCAGTAGTGTTCATTATCCGGTCCACCACAACCCATATCACATTGTTTTATTGGGATGCCTTTGGGATACTTGTGAAGAAATCCATGGTGAAATTCTCCCATTTCCGTATATGTATAGTCAAGGGTTTCATCATCTCTTTGGACCTCTGTTTCTCTGCATTAACTTGCTGAAATTTCAAGGACCTTGAGATATATTTTTCAATTTCCTTCTCCATGTTGTCCCACCTAAAGTGTTATCGAAGATCACAGTACATCTTGAAACTTCCATGATGGATAGAGAGAGTTGATTTATGAGAATTATCCAATAGATACTTCTTTATCTAGGGTAATGAAGGCATACTGAGTCCCATTCCAAAATGAATCAAACCATCATTGATATTGAACTCTTATAGATTACCTTAAATTATTTCTTTCACCTTATTTTGAAGCTCTAGATCACCCCTTTATGCCTCATTGATCATATCATGGATATATGGTTGTGAAATCATTTGGGAAAGGTAGGATGTATTCCCTACCATTATTATTTCCAAATCTATAATTAAGATATCAGTGAAGATAACGTCTTTCTCAATCCACATCATGGATATGGTAGCAGGTTTTTTCTACTAAGATCATCACCTATCATGTATGAATTCCTAGGATGGTAGTGAATAAAGAAATCATAGTCCTTGATTCGATCTAACCATATCCTTTGACACATGTTTAAATCCTTTTGAGTGAATATAAACTTTAGACTCTTGAGATTTCTATATATGTCACACAGCTCACCATATTGGTAGTTACATCATAATTTAAAGCCAAAAACGCAACTACTAGCTTTGTATCATGCATTGTGTAGTTCTTCTAATTTATCTTCAAATATAATGAGGCATAGTCTTTCACTTTTTCATTCTTCATGAATATTTAACTCAAGACCTTCTTAGAAGCATAACTATATATCAAAAACCTATCTCAACTTTTAGGTAATGTGAGTACATGGGTAGTGATCAACTTATTCATTAGATCCTTGAAGCTTTCTTCACATTCTTCCATCTAGACATACTTTACCCCTTTCCTTGTTAACTTATTTAGTGGGATAGAAAATTGTGAGAAATTTCTCAAAATGAATTGATATCACCCTATTAAGTTAAGAAAACTATAGATTTCCATGGCACTAGAGGGTCTAGGCTATTCCTCAATTGCCTTTGTTTTTGAAGGGTACACAAAAATTCCCTCCCTTGTGATCATGTGTCCCAACAACGTGAAATGATGTATCCAAAAATCACACATTCTAAACCAGTAATATAACTTATCCTTCCTTAATGTAGCCATAAAAATCCATAGTTGTTATCTATGTTCCTCCTTTATCTTGGAGTAGATAAAAATATCATCGATAAACACTACCACAAATTTTTCATGGTAATTTCTAAAGACTCTATTCCATAAATCCATCAAGATTTTAGGGGAATTAGTAAGTCTGAACAGCATCACTAGAAACTGAAAGTTATGATAACTTGAACAAAATTCAATATTATGAATATATTCCTTCTTCACATTTATCAGATGATATCCTAAATTATGATCAACCATTGAGATGTACTGAGATCCTCATAGTTTATTGAATAATTCATCAATACTTGTAAGAGGATACTTGTTCTTTATGGTGATCTTGTTGAGTTCTTGACAACAGATACACAACTTCATTTACCAATCCTTCTTATTCACAAAGAGAAATGGAGCCCTCTAAGGTGATGCACTTGGGAATTTGAACCCTATGTCCAAATTCGCTTTCCGTTTCTTCTTTAAATCCTCCAATTTGATATGGGCCATCCTGTAGAGAAATTTTGAGATAGGAGTAGATCTGAGTATGAGTTCTATTGAGAACTCTACCTCAATATTTTAGGGATGTATGAGTAGAACTTTGGGAAATATATCAATATATTCCCTTATAATTAAATTTCCAAGAGGTTGATACCTTCCTTTGACTCAATATTTTGAGTGAGTTATTCTTATTCACATGGAATCAACACCCACTGTATTGAAGGATTTTCAAAAGTAGTTTCATGATATTCCTTCCTTTTGCAGAGGAGTATGGGATGGTTCCGAATATGAGAGGATATTTACTATTACCAAACTTTTATGTGTGTTATATATAATGAGAGATAATACATCCTCAATTTATTGTGAAATTCCACTAAGGGAAGAATCAAGAGATTTTTTAGAAGTGTCTTCCCACATAGATGAACAAGAGAATATTCCGACACATAGGTTGAAAATATTGAACCACTAAGAGTTTTTATGAATATCTCTACTTCATGGTTTTGGGGATTCTATTCAATAGTTATAGAAAACATGAATGATATAAAGTAATACGTAAAACTAGATTCAAATAAGTCTTTAAATTCATTAGTGAATATGAAGTATACCTTATTCGACTTAATTTTATTCCTCTAGTTCATCAATAGTGTTGGAATAATATTTCCCTTGATCCTTTGGCTTTTGTGGATGCTGGTGATGTTTACCCTCAAGGGCTCAAGGTTTTATACACTGACTTGTATAATTCACATGATCCCAACAATTGAAGAATTGAACAGTGGGTGGTGCTATCATTTCTTCCATTACATTGACCAACTTCATTAAGTATATACGACATTCCTGATCTCGGTATCCTTTAATCCCACATTTATTTCATTTCCCAATCCCTTTGAGGTAGTTCCCATAATGATTTTTCCAAAAATTTTGACATGTGTGTGGTTTAGATTTCTTTCCACTTTTCTCCTTAGATCCCCTAGATTGAAAATCCATCTTTTTTTTCTTTATCACCATAGAAATGGGACCATTATACAAACTCTATCTCTAATTTGAGAGAATAGAGAGAAAATTATTTATATCTACCAAAGCCTAAAATTGCTAGATCCTTTAGAAAGTTTGGTTTTAAACCACTAATGAATCAATAATTTTTTATAGCATTATAGATAAAAAACTGAATTGTACCTTGCAAGCCTTGAGAAATTTTCTCCATAGGATGGGAAAGATTCACCTTCATTTTGATTTAGCTCTATAAAATATCTCTCCATATTTTTACGAAGATTTTGAGGGAAATACATATTAATAAAAATTGTCTTAATGTCTTACTACTCTATCTCTTCAATTTTTTTCATTAGCTAAGTGTTCATAATCAACACCCACCATTGGTCTGCCTCTCCATCAAGACAATAAACTTCCAGATTCACCTAGTCCATATAATAATAGTGAAGAAAAGAAATTTTTTCCCCATTGAGATGACCCACTATTCTGCAATGAGTGGATAAAAAGTTACACTAAATCTTGGAAGTATTTTCTATATAAAAACCTCAATATCAAAAGGAATATTATTTCCATTTTCCAAACATGGTAGTTTTGATTTTTTAACAAAAATATTAAAATAATATCTATTTTAACATACATGGAAAGAATGTAATTTACCGATGTCTTAACAACTTAATGATTTGATTCTTCCTTAACAATATTCCATATTATTTTCCAAATAATTTTTTCTTTAATATTTTTTAATAATTTGTATAATAAATTAATAATTTCAA
Source organism: Viscum album (assembly GCA_963277665.1). Classification (NCBI taxonomy): domain Eukaryota; kingdom Viridiplantae; phylum Streptophyta; class Magnoliopsida; order Santalales; family Viscaceae; genus Viscum; species Viscum album. The sequence continues at coordinate 285,352,673 of OY728165.1, forward strand.
AATAAAAAGGGTATTTTCATCAAGAAATTTCCTAGTGATCTTTTAAAAGTATTTTTATCTATGTCAATATCCTTTAATGATTATTGAGGATATATTTTAATGATACCATTCACTAGATGGATTATGAAAATATTAAAGTATTAAAATTTCATATTCTAATTATTCCAATATGGAAAATTGCCTATTGTTAAGGCATGTCAATTATATTGTATTGTTTATTCATATAAATAATGCATTGGTTGTATTAGGTGATGGGTGGGGCCTAAAATTATGTATCCCTTAAATGCATGAGTTGGTCTAAAGAGACAACATGTTGCATATTTCTCCAAGGTATTACCTATTTTGGTAAGATATCATGGCATGGGACCTTGATGGAATATTTATTATATATTTGAATAAGGACCCAGTGGTATGTTTAAGATCCCCAACATTAATATTTTTTTCCTTATGAAATAATTTATTGATGTCCATGTGATTTTTCAAACTGTTATGTCATCCATCGATATATTTATTGTCCATGTGATTATTTATATTGAATTATTTGATCATTATTTATTCCTGCCATATTATTCATGCCTTATTAATTCTATGATAGATTCCCTTGTACACATTTCCTTACTGAGCATCTCAGCACACCCCTTCCTTTTATTTAATTTCCATAGGATCCCAAGAAGTAAAATATGCATCCTATATAAAATTTTGTGTTTTTTATATTCTATTCAATAGGGGTTGAAATGAAAAAGTAATCCTCATCATCCACAATTATTGTCTACCTACTTCCTTCTTTATTTTAAAAAACTATAATAGTGTCATGATGTCGTTGTATTTTAATGCACTCTACCTCACCATTTTTTGTATTTTATTGTATTATTAATATCAAAAAATTGTATTTGGTTTAATAATTTCCGACTGTTTGAAATTTTATACATTACAGGTTAAATAATCATTTTTTGTGAAAATATGTATTTTATTGATTATTTTTGTCATTTTGAATAATTTTTAAAATAGTTATTTTATTGTATTTTGACATTCACTTTTTATTATTTTGTTTCTTAAAATTATAATTTTTCAATATTTTAGTTATTTTATTTTTTAATTATTTTAATTTTTTCCAAAATAATAATTTCATTAATCATTTTTTTAATTAATTAAATATTTCTGTAATTAATTTTCAATTTAATTAAACTTTAATTGACTAATTAATCTTGTAATCATTTTTTTCTTATTCCCAGTTAATAAGTTTAATTAACACATTCTTTTAATAAGATAATAAGTTACTTTACTTTGATTTATTTTTTATTTAATTATTTAATGTGTTTTTAAATTAATAATTTCAATTTTTTTATTAATTTTTTCTTAAAGTTTAATTAATTTTCATTGTGTGTGTAATTAATCTTATTTTCCTCTTTTTATATTAACTCATCATTTCAATTAATTTATCATTTTTTTTGTAAATAAATTAATATCATTTCTAGTTAATGGCTCTTTAAATAATTAAATTATATTTAAAAAATTAATTTCTTTCCTAAAATATTTTAACTTGGTATTTAATAATTTTAAATGTAATTTTTTAAAGTTTTCATATTTATTTATTTTATAATTTTAGTCAATTTATTTTTATTAGTTAAATTATTTTATTCTTGTTTTTTTCTTTGTTTTATTCATTTTCTCGACCTTCGGTCAAGCCCAACATACAACCAACCGCTTCTAGCGGTGTCTCAATTGATTCATCACCAAACACCCCCCAATGATGACTCCTTAGGTTACAATCACCCATTTTCCCAATAGTTACTCAAGGAGTTACCATTCTCCTATTACTCGATGTTGTACCAATAACAACTCACTGCCAGCCCCCAGCCTTCTACTCCAATCTCACTCAACAGAAGATCCCTCCATCCAACGATGACTCACTCAAGTCACCATTGTTCTCTGACCCACTTTCACCACTCATAAAAACAATAACAACACATCCCAACAGTAGAAGAAAAAATAGATCAATTTTAGAAATGGAAAACCAAATCAATGACATCAAAATATTGAATCACATATACGAGTAAATAATCATGAAAGAAAAATAATTCAAAACTAAATACTTAGTGCATAGAAGAAATCAGATGCAAAAGAATAATCTAATAACACTGAAGACCGTAGAGAATCATGATATGATATCCCCGAACCCTTCCTCTTTCCTATAGATGAAGACAACCATCGCTTGAAGCCTCCAACGCAAGCTAGAAGCCCCATCATCTGAACCAATTGCCCAATTTGGATCCACAACATATCTCACCCTCATCATGCTGACGACCACTAAATCCCAAATCTCCTCACCACTATATGAGATCCCCCTTTTATGGTTGAGTAGCTACTGATCCACCCTCTCCATCTCCCCTCTCCTTTGCCTCTCGCGAGCCACACCATCCCCTTCCCCTCTATCGCACTGAAACCCCCTCCACCTTCCTTATTTCGTATTTTATTTCTTATTTATATTATATATATTATATATAATATATATTTAATATAATATATATAATAATAATTAAAATAATCAATAATAATAAAAATAATAAAATAAATTTAAATATGTTAATTACTTTGAGTATATATATATATATTAATACATATATTTTTTTTACATAATTATATAATTAAATATAATAATATATATTAGTAAATATAAATATATATTTAGATATATATATATATATAAATAAAAATAATAGTTACATGTGAATATTTATAAGTTCACTTGTTTTTAATTTATTGTCATATTTTTTTTATAACTATAATAACATTAATGGTTTTTTATCATAGTTATTTTTTTATACTATCTCACACCTATTTTATTCTTTCTATTTTCTGGCAGAAGATGGTGATCAAAGGCTAAGATCATCGGAAATTATGAGGGGTTATATGGGTCACTGCAAGAGGCTAACTATAATCATCGAGAGTTCACTAAAGAGATGACAGCAAGCAAGTCAAAGGTACGCCATGTGGATGTTGTTTCATGTTATGATGTCTTTGTTTTTTACTTTTTTTGTTTTACAATAAGAGGAAAACCAGTCCTCTATATTTCCACAACACCCACTCCCAGACACGAGATACCTCCCCAATTCCTGGAGATGAGAAACTCAGTCTTCATTCATCTTTTGCATATTTGTTTTCAATTTGATTTCTTCTTTTTAAATAAAGTTGTTCTACTTTGTTTTTTAATTAAAATTGTGATGTTTGTTTCAATTCGTATTTTTTTTCATTCTTCCTCTTGTGTTGTCATTTCAGATCATAAGTAATGAAGATCAAATTTTCATGTCTATATTCAAGAATTGGAACCTGATGCTAACTGAAAATCTGATCTTCAATGTGATCATCACATCTTTATCACTCTAAGGATATCGTGGAGGTGGATTGGGATGTGCAGGAGAGCATTATTGTAATGAATGGGTTTACTTCTCGATTTCCCTTGATTAGTTTTTACTTATTCTATTATCCTGCTTGATTGAGTGGATTGGATAGGTTGTGTGACTTTTGACCTTTCAATAATCACTTCAGTCAGGGAGATATTTTTTTATGGAGTGATTTGATTTAGTGATTTTTGTACTTTTGGGTGAGTGATCATGTGTTCGATGTAATTTTTTGTAGGAGTTCTAAATGTTTTTGGAGAGAGAGGTGTGTGGTCTGAGGTTTTGGTCATGTATTGGGTGAATTAAGATTTTTTGATTTTATTCTTTTGTAGATTAATGATAGGGAGTTGAAGGTTTATTGACCTAGGTATAGACCTATTATTGGTGGCATCCTTCTTATATGTCTTTCTTCCTTTTCACGTTCTTTGTGTTGTTCTGTGCTTCTTTATGCTTCTTTTTTCATTATTTTATCCCTCTCCCTCATGTGATTTTCATCACTATTTTTTCTATTTTGATTTTATATTTTCTAAATATTTAAAAATACAAAAATATTTTTGAAAATACCACTAGGGGAATCCACAATACTTCCTTGAGAGAGATCCTAAGGTTATCCACTTTTCTATATCTTGGGTCTTATAAATTTATCTTTGAATGTCCTCACAACAAAGACACCATAAAAATTTGGTTCCATTTTTGGAGAAGCAATGTTTTCCTTGGGGATTTTTTCCATTTAAAAAAAAACTAAAAGAATTAAAAAATCACTAAAAAATTACCCAAAATGTATACTGTATTTTCTTTTTCTAATGACATTCTTTCTTTTTCTGATGTGCAAGAACTGTATGAGGATTTAACGTTATTTTCATCTTGGTTACAAAAATGACCAGTCAGAGTTCTCTCTGATTCTACATAGGCTATGACTCATACAAAAAAAAAGTATGCATATAAATTCAATCAAATAACTAAGGGTTTGTAGGAGAAGGTACCTTCCATGAATGATTTGATGGAAACAAAGAGGATCCCAAACTTCCTTAGACCAACCTACCTAGATTAAGAGTATCAAAAGAGAAATTTTGTACTCCAAAATAACCACTAATGTTTCACTTTATAGAAAATAACTTAAAATAATGGAAAAAATAAATAGAATAAGAGAGAAGAAACTAGAGACACTGTTAATTGAGTCTGAATTAACCTATGATTTTCAACTGGAATTTCATGAGTTGCATCCATATTTTTTTTAAAGAGTTGATAAGAGATGGAACGGGTAGACATTAAATTATATGGGCATAATATGGGAGATCATTTTATTTTCAGCACTGTATTTGATGATTTCTTGTGTTTTGATTTTCCTAATAATTTTTATTTGACTCAACATGTCGAAGAATAATCAGATATCCTCTCCTTTTCCTTAGATGATAGAACCCAATAGGTGATGTTTTTTGAAGAAAGGCTAGAGGAGGTTTAATACCTACCTCCTTCTAAAGACATACTCCCAGAATCACTATTTAACCATGAGGAAAAACCTTCACTACTTTAAGGAGTTAAATTTTTTAAAATTAATATTTATTTTTATTTGACATTGATTTTGTCAAAGATGATATTAATTATATTTCTCCCATTGTAGGTATTGAGAATGCAGTCCATTTCTTTCATTTATTGGAGTTTCAAGAGGAATTTTATGCCAAACCTATTGAGGACGTAATGGAACTTCCTGTGTTTTTTGAAAATTACAATTTGGGAGATAGTATTTTTGAAGAAGAATTTATAGAGCTATGCATGGGGTATGAAGAGGATAATGATACACTTCTAGTTTTCAATGGAGGGTCTATTTATCAAGTGAATATAGAGGATAAGTCTCATTAAATAGATGAATTTTCACAACTTGTCCACACCCAACATTAATAAAAAGAAGGGGGAAGTTCTCATACATCTTGTTTCCATCTCCATTAATCTATAAATGTTACACTAGCAAGGAAGGGGACTTAAATAAATATGACTAAGGGAAACTCCACCAATGTAAAAACACTAAAGTTGGAAAGAACCACATATAGTGGTTTTTGAGAAAGAAGCCACATACCCCCATTATATTGGGGTTGATGCATTAACAGTACAGTTGTGGACAACAAAAATACATCACCTCTTAGGGATTATCCCAGTATTATCCCTTTCTTTTACTAATTTAGTTTCTTTATGCATTCTATTTTAATTTGGGCCATTTTCAATTAGGATATTAATCAGGCAGTTATTTCTACATGGAATTAATTTTAGACCAAGGGGATTAGCACACTGGATTAATTAATAAAATTCCCCAACTCACTCTGTGGTTTAATTTCACTTTAAACTTTAATTATTGAATTTTAATGTAAATTTTTTTACATATATAACTACTTGAATCGAGAAGCCAGATCTCATGCACAAATAAAACACATAGAAGAACCATGAGGCAAAGCAAAAAAATGAGAAGCTTCTACATTCTTCCATGAAATAAGTGTGGGGGAGTCCCCCTGTTTTCTTGTAGAAATTGTGAATTTGTTTTAACTTCTCGAGTTTTGGAGTCTAGATTCTAGTGAGTTGAAAATTTAGATGAACCCCTTTTCTAAACTTTTCTAACCATTTTTTTCACATTCATTCTGATTTTTTTGTAGTTAATTGTTATCATGCAACTATTTAAAATTCTCTGAAAAATATTTTTTCTGGTTATGAAAATTTATCAAATGAAATTTTCAGAAAAAAATTAATTTCACTTGTTTGCTGGTGTTGGGTAGTGGGTTTTCTCTTGTTTAAGTTTTTTTTGTTTTTTTTTGTTTTCTTTTTTATGTGTGGAAAAACAAAATTTTGAACATTCCTTTAAACCCATCACAATTTTTCTCACACTAAATTGCCTATATTTTTTGAAATTTGCTATCTCCCACATTGAGATTCAACATTGGGGATAATTTTGAGTTATAAGTGTGGGGGAGAGGGCTGTTTCTCTCACTTCAAATTCCCACTAATTTTTTTGGGTCAAAAAACAGTAAATTTTTGTTTCAACTATATTCAATTTATTTCAAAAAAATTCAAATTAATTATCAACTTGAGGGTTCATTTTCATCATTCTATACATAAATTATATCATTCCTGGTGGTTAACAATTTTCTGTTTGTTGAGATTTTCACAACTAAAATTTTTAGAGTTGTATGATTTCTGAGTGGATTTTCACACTGTTATTATAGATTTTTTGTTGATGAACTGAGTAACAGAGTGTGATAGGATTGTTATTTGTGTAATTATGATCATAAATTTTGGTAACCAGAAATTTGAACTTGATCATAGTAGACTCACCTTTTAATAAATAAAAAACAATCACTTTTCGGTTCCAACTAAATTTGTAATCTTAGAAGTCCTTTGAAACTGGAGTAAAATAGGAAAATGAGATCCAATGGTGAACATATAAGATTCCAGTCACTGGGTGTGTGAGTTATCCATATGTATATATCAATAAGTGAATCTACACAACGCTTTTCACATATAAATAGCTGGATAACAAAAATGAAAAAAAGAATAAAGTGTCTAGCGATTAAAAATGATTTCATCAAGGTGAGGAGAATTTTTAACCTAGGTGAAGAAGGGAAAAATTAAAATGTATGAAGATAATTTTAGTTGTATCAATAAGGTGATTAAAAAATAGTAATAAAAATAAACTTTTTTTGAAACTAAGAGAAAGTGAAAATTGAAGGTTCCTTTTGTTAAGGTTTTATTTTTACATATATCTAAAATGTTACAGCTCTTTGAAATGGAACTTGAACTGGAATTTAAGTAGAGTAGTAACTGACCTCATCTTGAAGGTATGAAATCTTTAACAGTTAATAAATCTATTTTTTTTCTTGATCTTTAGTGTGTCATTGAATTTAGGTAGGACCTTTCGTGAACTCATTCTTTAAAAAACCTAACCTAGTTCAGTTCTGTTGTATTTAAATGCCCAGACATGCTTCATTTTGGAGACTACTGTGAAGTATTTTGTGTCTGTTTCAAAAATTCAAGAACATGCATTAGTTTGATGAATTTTTTGAAGTGTGGGGGAGTTTGATTTGACTGTTTTATATGCAGCTTGCCACGTTATTTATTTTATTTTATTTTATTATTAATATCAAAACAATTTGTTTTGTCTAATAATATCCCGCTGTTATGAATTATTTGCATTATAGTTTAAATAATCATTTTATGTGAAAATGTGTATTTGGTTGATTATTTTAGTCATTTTGAACAATTTTTTAATTAACTATATAATTATGTTTTAACATTCATTTTTTATTCTTTTGTTTCTATTTAAATTATTATATTTCATTATTTTAATTATTTCATTGTTTCATTGTTTTATTCTTTCCAAAATAATAATTTAATTTATTCTTTGTTTAATTATTTACTTATTTATGAAATTAATTTTCAATTTAATAAATCCATTAATGACTAATTAATATTGTAATCAATTTTGTCATTATTTTTTATTAATAAAGTTAATTAAATGATTATATAAATTAGATAATAAATAACTTCACTTTGTTTCATTTGTTTTCTAAATTATTTAATGTCTTTTTCAAAATAATAATTTCAATTTTGTTTCATTAATCATTTTATTTAAATGTTTAATTATATATTATTGTGTTTATAATTAATTTTATTTTCCTATTTTTTGATTAATTCATCATTTATTTTTGTAACTAAATTAAATTCATTTTTAGTTAATGGTTCATTAAATAATTAAATTAATTTTAACAATTTTATTTCTTTATTTAATTATTTTTATTTGGTATTTAATAATTTAAAATTTATTTTTTTTATAATTTTTTTCAATTGATTTTACTATTTAAATTATTTTATTCTGGTTTATTTTTTTGTTTGATTATTTTTTAGGACCTATTGCTGAGCCCAATATATTGCCATCTTTTTCTAGTAGTGGCTCCTTGAGTCACCATCACTCATCTGCCCATTGGTGACTCAGGGAGTCTCCTTTATCATCTTACTCACGTTTGTACCTACAAAAACTCACCGCCAGATGCCTATACCCCAATAAAGACTCACTCGAGTCACCGTTGTTCTCCGACCAATGATCACCTCTTAGAAAACCAACAACAACAAACCAACAACACGAAATCCCAACAGTAGAAGAAAAAATCGATCATCAGCAGAAAAGGAAAACAAAATCAACTTTATCCAAACAATGAATCATATATTCGAGTAAAGAATCATGGAAAAACATCAAATCACAACTAGATCCATAGTGCCCAGAAGAAATCAGCCACAGAAGAAGAACCCAATAACACTGGAGATTGAAGAAAATCCAGATTAGAGAACCCCAAGACCTTCATATTGCATGTGTATGAAGGGAACTATCACTCAAAGCCACAGCTTCCAAGTGGAAGCCCCACAGTATAAACCCACGACCCGATCTAGATCTGCACCGCACCTCACCCACATCGTGCCATCCCCCAATCTGTCTCAAAGATCCTCTCCACCAACTGAGACCCCCTACCCTTGTGGTCAAGCAAGTTCTAATCCATCCTCTCAATCTCCCCTCTCCTCTACCTCTTTCCAGCCACCCCTCCCCCTTCCCCTATGTCGTTCTGAACCTCCCTTCTTTTTCTTATGTATTTTATATAAAAAATATAATATATATAACTTATTATATATAATAATAATAATAATAATAACAATAATAATAATAAAAGTAATAAAATCTATTTAAATCTATTAATTTATTATGTATATATATATATTAATACATATATTTTTTTGAACATAATTATATAATTAAATTAAATAATATATATTAGTAAACATAAATATGTATTTAAATATCTATATATATATCTAATAATTTCAATAATAATAATAGGTATATGTGAATATATTTTAGTTAACTTTTTTTCAAAATAATTTTATATTTATATTATTGGTATAATAATTATAATAATTTTTAATAGATGTAACATTTTTTATTCTATCTTATGCCTGTTTTCTTCCTTATATTTTTTGATCGGAGCTGACAATCGAAGAATGAGATTGTGGAAATGTGTGTGGGGATACAAAAGTTTTCTAAAGAGACTAACATAACTCACCGAGGGTTCACTAAAGAACCAACAGAAGGCATGTTAATGGAACGCCACAAGGATGTTGATGCCTCTTAAGATGTCTCTCTTTTTATTATATTATTATTAATTTTTCAATAAGTGGAGAATCACTCCCCTCTATTTCAACAACACCCACCCTTGGACACAGGAAACCTCTCTAATTTTTGGAGACGGGAACCTCACTCCTACTTCATCTTTTATTTTTTTTTCAATTTCATTTCATATTTGTAAATATAGTTATACTACTCGATTTTGTAATTAAAATTGCGATGTTTATTTCAATTGTGATGATTTTTTTGTTCTTCCTCTTGTGTTGTGATCTCGTATCTCAAGTAATCGATATCTAATTTGGGAGTCCAACTCCAAATTTAGGAATTTTAACCCGATGCTACCAGGATATCCAATCATCAATGTGATTATCACTTCTTTGTCACTATGAGGATATTGTGAAGGTGAATTGCGATGTGAAAGAGTGCTTTCCTACACCTGTTTGGTCTCTTTATCAATATCCCTCCATCATTTTCCACTTATTCTCTTATTGTTATTGATTGATAGGATATTAGAGGTTGTGTGACTTTTGACCCTTCAACAATCACTTCAATCAGGGAGGAATTCTTAGCTAAAGTGATCTGATTTGAAAATTTCATCACTTTTGGGAGAGTGCTTGTGTGTTGGAAGAGATTCTAAACATGAGTGCTCAATGTTTTGGGTGAGATAGGGGTGTAATCTGATACGTCAATCATACATTGAGTGAATTAAGAGTTTTTGATTTTATTCTTTATTAGATATATGATAGGGAGTTGAGGGTGGATCAACCTTGGTCTAGACATATTCTTACTGACATCCTTCTTCTATGTCTTTATGCCTTTTTTTCTTCATGTTTTTCTATATTTCTATCTGTTTCTTGTTTCACTATATTATCCATATCCCTTCTTTAATTTTCATCACTATTTTTTCTATATTGGTTTACTGTTGTTAAAATATTTTAAAACACTTAAATATTTTTAGAAACACCCCTATGAAAATTGAAACTTCTTCTTTGAGAGAACCTTGAGGTTAAACACTATTCTATATCATGGGTCATATAAATGTATCTTTGACCGTCCTTATGAAATGGCCACCACATAAAAACTATCCATAATAATTTTATATATTTATTTTTATAAAACTTGATATATTTTCCATTTAGAACATACCAATAAAGTTTCCATCCTTATCTTTCCCATCCTTATGAAATGGACACCACATATAAACTATCCAGAAATTGATACCTATTAATATGTCTCTATTTTTATTATATTATTTATCATTTTACAATAAGTGTAGAATCACTCCCCTCTGTTTCAACAACACCCACCCCTTGGATACGGGAAACCTCTCTAATTTATAGAGACGGGAACCTCACTCCTACTTCATCTTATATTTTTTGTTTTCAATTTCATTTCATATTTGTAAATATAGTTATACTACTCTATTTTATAATTAAAATTGTGATGTTTTTTTCAATTGTGATGATTTTTTTATTCTTCCTCTTGAGTTGTGATCTCATATTTCAAGTAATCGAGATCTAATTTGGGAGTCTAAGTCAAAACTCAGGAATTTTAACCCGATGATACCAAGATATCCAATCATCAATGTGATTATCACCTCTTCGTCACTATGAGGATATCGTGAAGGTGAATTGCGATGTGAAAGAGTTCATTCTTACACCTGTTTGGTCTTTTTCTCGATATACCTCCATCATTTTCCACTTATTCTCTTATTCTTCTTGATTGAGTGGATATGAGAGGTTGTGTGACATTTGACCCTTCGACGATCACTTCAGTCCGGGAGGAATTCTTAGCTAAAGTGATCTGATTTGAAAATTTCATCACTTTTGGGAGAGGGCTTGTGTGTTGGAAGTGATTCTGAACATGAGTGCTCAATGTTTTGGGTGAGATAGGTGTGTAATCTGAGAGGTCAATCATACATTGAGTGAATTAAGAGTTTTTGATTTTATTCTTTATTAGATATATGATTGGGAGTTGAGGGTGGATCAACCTTGGTCTAGACATATTCTTACAGAAATGCTTCTTCTATGTCTTTATGCCTTTTTTTGGTCATGTTGTTCTGTATTTCAATGTGTTTCTCTTTTCACTATATTATCTCTATCCCTTCTTTAATTTTCATCACTATTTTTTCTTTATTGGTTTACTTTTGTTAAAATATTTTAAAACACTTAAATATTTTTAGAAACACCCCTATGAAAATTGAAACTTCTTCTTTGAGAGAACCTTGAGGTTAAACACTATTCTATATCATGGGTCATATAAATGTATCTTTGACCGTCCTTATGAAATGGCCACCACATAAAAACTATCCATAATAATTTTATATATTTATTTTTATAAAACTTGATATATTTTCCATTTAGAACATACCAATAAAGTTTCCATCCTTATCTTTCCCATCCTTATGAAATGGACACCACATATAAACTATCCAGAAATTGATACCTATTAATATGTCTCTATTTTTATTATATTATTTATCATTTTACAATAAGTGTAGAATCACTCCCCTCTGTTTCAACAACACCCACCCCTTGGATACGGGAAACCTCTCTAATTTATAGAGACGGGAACCTCACTCCTACTTCATCTTATATTTTTTGTTTTCAATTTCATTTCATATTTGTAAATATAGTTATACTACTCTATTTTATAATTAAAATTGTGATGTTTTTTTCAATTGTGATGATTTTTTTATTCTTCCTCTTGAGTTGTGATCTCATATTTCAAGTAATCGAGATCTAATTTGGGAGTCTAAGTCAAAACTCAGGAATTTTAACCCGATGATACCAAGATATCCAATCATCAATGTGATTATCACCTCTTCGTCACTATGAGGATATCGTGAAGGTGAATTGCGATGTGAAAGAGTTCATTCTTACACCTGTTTGGTCTTTTTCTCGATATACCTCCATCATTTTCCACTTATTCTCTTATTCTTCTTGATTGAGTGGATATGAGAGGTTGTGTGACATTTGACCCTTCGACGATCACTTCAGTCCGGGAGGAATTCTTAGCTAAAGTGATCTGATTTGAAAATTTCATCACTTTTGGGAGAGGGCTTGTGTGTTGGAAGTGATTCTGAACATGAGTGCTCAATGTTTTGGGTGAGATAGGTGTGTAATCTGAGAGGTCAATCATACATTGAGTGAATTAAGAGTTTTTGATTTTATTCTTTATTAGATATATGATTGGGAGTTGAGGGTGGATCAACCTTGGTCTAGACATATTCTTACAGAAATGCTTCTTCTATGTCTTTATGCCTTTTTTTGGTCATGTTGTTCTGTATTTCAATGTGTTTCTCTTTTCACTATATTATCTCTATCCCTTCTTTAATTTTCATCACTATTTTTTCTTTATTGGTTTACTTTTGTTAAAATATTTTAAAACACTTAAATATTTTTAGAAACACCCCTATGAAAATTGAAACTTCTTCTTTGAGAGAACCTTGAGGTTAAACACTATTCTATATCATGGGTCATATAAATGTATCTTTGACCGTCCTTATGAAATGGCCACCACATAAAAACTATCCATAATAATTTTATATATTTATTTTTATAAAACTTGATATATTTTCCATTTAGAACATACCAATAAAGTTTCCATCCTTATCTTTCCCATCCTTATGAAATGGACACCACATATAAACTATCCAGAAATTGATACCTATTAATATGTCTCTATTTTTATTATATTATTTATCATTTTACAATAAGTGTAGAATCACTCCCCTCTGTTTCAACAACACCCACCCCTTGGATACGGGAAACCTCTCTAATTTATAGAGACGGGAACCTCACTCCTACTTCATCTTATATTTTTTGTTTTCAATTTCATTTCATATTTGTAAATATAGTTATACTACTCTATTTTATAATTAAAATTGTGATGTTTTTTTCAATTGTGATGATTTTTTTATTCTTCCTCTTGAGTTGTGATCTCATATTTCAAGTAATCGAGATCTAATTTGGGAGTCTAAGTCAAAACTCAGGAATTTTAACCCGATGATACCAAGATATCCAATCATCAATGTGATTATCACCTCTTCGTCACTATGAGGATATCGTGAAGGTGAATTGCGATGTGAAAGAGTTCATTCTTACACCTGTTTGGTCTTTTTCTCGATATACCTCCATCATTTTCCACTTATTCTCTTATTCTTCTTGATTGAGTGGATATGAGAGGTTGTGTGACATTTGACCCTTCGACGATCACTTCAGTCCGGGAGGAATTCTTAGCTAAAGTGATCTGATTTGAAAATTTCATCACTTTTGGGAGAGGGCTTGTGTGTTGGAAGTGATTCTGAACATGAGTGCTCAATGTTTTGGGTGAGATAGGTGTGTAATCTGAGAGGTCAATCATACATTGAGTGAATTAAGAGTTTTTGATTTTATTCTTTATTAGATATATGATTGGGAGTTGAGGGTGGATCAACCTTGGTCTAGACATATTCTTACAGAAATGCTTCTTCTATGTCTTTATGCCTTTTTTTGGTCATGTTGTTCTGTATTTCTATGTGTTTCTCTTTTCACTATATTATCTCTATCCCTTCTTTAATTTTCATCACTATTTTTTCTTTATTGGTTTACTTTTGTTAAAATATTTTAAAACACTTAAATATTTTTAGAAACACCCCTATGAAAATTGAAACTTCTTCTTTGAGAGAACCTTGAGGTTAACCACTATTCTATATCTTGGGTCATATAAATGTATCTTTGACCTTCCTTATGAAATGGACACCACATAAAAACTATCCATAATAATTTTATATATTTATTTTTATAACACTTGATATATTTTCCATTTAGAACATACCAATAAAGTTTCCATCTTTATCTTTCCCATAAAAATTTCTTGCACTTATGTACTATTTCATAATCAAGAAATAACTTCCAAAAAAACTTAAATATTTAACATTTGACTTATTTTTAAGCCATATATCGTAGGTGGTCATGTCTGATTTGTCCTTAATAGAAATCTATTATGGATTATTCCAACTATTGTGATTTCTTATAACAAGTATTATTCTGAGGTTTCATGTATAGTGAGTATATTTCATCCATATAAACTATAATTATATACTTCCTTTTAGCCACATCATTTATTTTGAAGAGTATATGGAGAACTATATTCATTTCAGATGCAGTTTTTTTTTAATATATTCTTTAAACCACCTATTTTCATAATATTTACCATTGTGCAATCTCAACCTCTTTATGTATAAGCATATTTACATAATTTCAATCCTTCTAAAACACTTTATTCATTGAAAAAACAATGTTTTCAAGACATCAACATAATTAATTTTATCCTTGAGAGTTCATCTAAGAAATTGATTAAATATCACTATATATTTGTTTATTTCTAAATCATTGGGCCACACACATCCAATTAAATTAGTTGAAGAGGCTTTAAAGTTTGTATTTCAACTCTGTTATGCATCATGTTCACGATTTTTCCTTTTGTGCATAATATGAAGATAGTAGTAGTACCTTCTTTCAAAATGATTAAATTTCTCACAAATCATTTTTAGATTAGTTTCTTCATAATATTTGTTTCAAGGTGACGAAGTCTGATGTTCCATAACATATTTTCTACTAGTTTATTTAAGTAGCATCTTCCATTTTAATCTCTAACATAAAATAGATTTCACAGGGTTCTTGAACCCCTTACAACTACAACCCCATCTTTCATCCTTTTGATTAAACATCCATTATTTCTAAAAATAAGTTCATTTATAGAATCCCATAATTATGATTCACTTAATAAATTATTATTTTTTCCTTCCACAAATTACACACACTCTGGAATAATTTGACATTTACCGATGTTTATTATCCCTATAACCTTGTTTTTTAGAGAATTGATAAAAGAAAATTTCACATCTCACCCTTCATATTTCTCAAGAAAATTAGGATTTTTAGATTACCTTTCATGTGATATTAAAATAGTATATCTAAAATACAAGGATTTTCATATTTCAAAGCCTTGAATGATAGTTCAATATGATTTTCTAATTTCCCGAATTAAATTTGATTTTGGTTTTTACTAAATTTATAACATATATTTTTTCATTTAGGATAAAGGAAATGAATATTTTTTTAGGTCAACCTTCATGATAACATCTTCAATAGAATTATTACAATCATTCAAAACCGTTAATCACTTCATACATATTTTCAACCTGTCAATGCATTTATTACGTTCTCACCTATGCTTATTGCATCCCCCATAATTATTTATCTCTTATTAGTTTTATAAGAGGTATATTATACCATTTATTATAAACCTTATAGATTAAAATTCCCTAATACTAGTAGTATCCTTGAAATGTTCTATTATTCAAAAAATTATACTATTAAATGGGTTGTTGTCTTGCTCTGTCTTCATCCCTTGACCGAGTTGATTTCTCAGTTTCCTTTTTGAGTTATTCCATGAATATTTAAAACTATTTAAGTTCAACTTTCAATGTTTGTTTCTTTATATATTTGAACAAATTTGAGACTTTATTTAGACCATTTAGTTGTTACAGATTTTACTCTATCATATGTTTCTTTATTTTAAGAATAACACCTTATAGAATTTTCCTTTTTATATGTTATATCTTTCATTTATTACCATTTCTCATATATTTCTTAAAATATTCACCAATTTTTTCACTTTTTTATATAATTTTATCAACACATATATTGGTTTCATCATTCTATCTTCCATGTTTATGAATTTCTTTATCCCCTAAAATAATGGTGGAATTCACAACTTAAATGATTTTTCACTTTTTTGAAATATTAAGCTCCAACATCTCAATTTCTTTGAAATGATAGAATTTTTCATCCTTATATTTTCTATGTTTGAAATTCATCTTTTTAGATGAGTTTTATTTTCTCTTATCCTTCCAATTTTATTTAAGTACATCTTGATCAATATTATCATGTTGTATTCCTTAGAAGTCTCTTTGGCTTCTAGAGTATACTCACCATTTTATTGAGGTTAATTTTTTTAAAGGTTTAAATATTATTCCTATTATGCTATGAGAACTAAATGAGATACATCTCCAACAACTTCCTTATCACCACTTTATTCACTATCAGACACTCCTCATTCAACTGATAGAAAGATAACTTTAAAAAAACTAATGGAAAAAATCTTATTTTGTTTGGATTGATAAATTGAGAGATTAATAATAGTGATTTTATTTGAAGCATCCATATTGTCATTTTATATTTCAAATATCAATTGGAAGTTAATTGAAAAATAAACAACCTTTCCACATTTTAAATAGTTGAAATGTATTTTACCTATATACTTGCATCTTCCTCCTCTTTTGATACTTATTATAATGAGAGAAAGAGTTTCTTCATAATATTCCATGCCATAAAATTTATTTAGAAAATATTAATTTTATTCAATTTTTATGCATTTTAAATACATAAAAGTAATATCCTTTTTCTAATTACCTTTTCACTTCAATGGAATCCTCTACTCATTTAATAATTAATAAGTGTACTATTTAGTTCATCAATTATAAAGTCATAAATATCCACTTATTCAAAAGATGAGATATTGTAATCAAATATATATGGAAGTATTATCAACATTTTTTACAATATTAGAGTCCTAAAGAGTTTCTCTAAACCATCTTATTGATTTTACAATCATATTTCCATGGTAATTAATTAATCAATAGTTTTATCCTCCTACATTTTTACATC
Organism: Viscum album; assembly: GCA_963277665.1. Lineage (NCBI taxonomy): Eukaryota > Viridiplantae > Streptophyta > Magnoliopsida > Santalales > Viscaceae > Viscum > Viscum album. Next base: position 285,369,940 of record OY728165.1, read on the forward strand.
TTTAAATTTTTTCAACTAATCTATTGATTTTATTTTTTAACCTTTTTATTTCCTTCATAAATTTCAAGATGATTCTTCAAAATAAAATTAGTGTTCCTACAACCCATGAAATTTATCAGTTACATTTCATATATATAAGAATATAAAGTATTCATGGCCTTCCCATAATTTTCAATATTTCTTCTATCAGTCTGTATCCATCCTGAGTTTCATCTCAAAAAGTAATTCCATATTGAAAAAAATCAAGAACATAAAGTCTATGAGAAATAATGTAAGGAATCATTCTATATTTCCAAGAGTAATATCGTTTTCCTTTAAATGTTGATATTCCATTACTTTTTTTATAATTGTGTTGATCCTTAGAAAAAACATAAGAGATAAGAGAAAAAAACCACTTTGATACAATATATTGGATCACATAAAGGGTGATACACATTAGGTGTGGGGGGTGAATCCATGTGTACCAAAATTTTAAATCCATTCACTATAATTATTTTTTAACACTTTAATTGCATGTTCCTAAATAATTTATAAATAGGAAAGTCACAATATGTTTATTAAGATTATTCAACTCCTTATAGACGATTATGTTCCAAGAGAAATATGGTTATTATCCGACACACATACCCCCATTCATATTTTCAAATGAAACTCAAGAAAGTGTATAAATTTGAACTTGTACAATCTACCGACACTCACTAGATATAATTTCTCATCAATATAACATAAATTAAAGATTAAAATTAATGTCCAATGATGAACATATGAGCCTCCACAAGGACCCCAGATGTTGATATTATTCGACTTAGTTTCTTATAAATATCTAGTAGTTTTCTCTAGTGTTTCTTATGCTAATTTGATGCAATAGTGTATCTACTAACTTACATAGGATTCTCACAACATCTCTATTTTTTTCATTCCTTATTATTAATATTAACCAAATATTGTGTGAATAAAAATTCCATATTTATTTATAGAAACCTATCCTAATTTTTGGTGGCTCATCATGGTTCCTTCAAACACATTACATTGAAATCAAAGATTCAAATAAATTATTCTTGAACATCTGGCTAAAGACTCAACTTGTTTCATTTTTGTAATATTTGAATTATCATGAGGATATTCATTATTTAAATCTTTGACTTTATGTTTTCTTGATATTAATATATTTTCATATAGAGGTGGAATCTAAGACTACTACATGGTACCCCTTAATCTTTTAGTAATCTATTTTTCTGGTCCTCTCTTTTGATCTCAACAAGATTCATGATCATGTATGATCATGATGTTTGATTCATGAAGAATATTAAACTTGAATTATTTTACTACAATAATATAAGTCAAAAAATAATTATTTGAGATACTTGAATTTCCATCAAATAGATATCTCATAATTTATTGAGTAGGTTATCTTATGGGATCCTCCAAACCTCATTGTCTGATATTAATTATCTTATAGGATTCTAAAATATTTTGTGGGTTAGATAAATACTTTTGATGATTTTTCTTTATGTTTAGTCCATATAGATAAAATACTTATTTGTATTCAAAATGTCTTACTAGATATCAAATATAATATTAATGTAAGATAAATTCCTTCTCCAAATCTAGCCAAATCACAATCCATCTCATGTAGCATAATTCTCTTACATTTGATCTCTGTAAGATATTTTCATTCATTAATTTTATTCCCCTCACAATACTTCCAAATTGTATTCAAATAAATTATAAATATATTAAATTAAATAATGGGGATTTTCAATCATTTAAAAAATCATCAAATTAGTCATTAATACCTGTGTAAAGTTGGTGTAATGTTATGCACAAAAGGATAGGACCATCAAGCCTCGACAAACATCTTCACAAGATAAGAAAGTTAAAACCTCTACAATCTATTGTAGGTAGTACTTTCAATTTACTAGTGTATATTATTAGTATTGATATAAGATCATAAATCCTCATACCGGAAATGTGCTGTAAAAAACACCATCCTCAAGAGGGTTTAAAAATTATATTTTATCATCCAAACACATGTATTGATTACATTTTATAGTGCCTCATCCTTGGTTACGTGAATGGAACTTGCACATGGATCATCACCTAACCTAAATTACTAATCCCAATACACAACATGTTCTTAACTAATGGATAGGGATGTAAGTAGTCATGTGGAGAATATTCCCTAAAAATTAAAATCACTAGGTTCATGCCTAAGTCTACCAAAAATTCTTCATAACCCATTCATATAAAAGACATCATCATATAAATATAATAATGGAATAGTGTAAAGTATATGTTCAAAGTAATTACTATAAATTAAATAAATTTCATTCTAACCAACTCACTTAAAAATCCCTACTAAATCAAATACCTCTATTACCTGTTAAACATGATCCACATGTCCAACTTGAATAAACACTTATATCTGAGAGAAAACATAAGGTTTATCTATGTACATCGAAACCCATGCTATGTATATGGGTAAGGGATTATTCTAATGAAATAGTAAGTATATATAACTCCTTAATATATTTAATGATTCTATGTCCAAAAAGATGCACATACTATATATATATGAGTAGGTGAAGTCATGATGATACAACCCAATCAATTAGAAACAGAACATAAGATTCATAGGAAAGCACACATGTCTGGACATCATGTGGTAACTAGGACTCCATGACACTTGACCATACCTACTTCAGCCTATTATGATAATAAATTAATTAGAGTTAGATCAAAAGGATTTCCTCATAGAAGGTAATATCTATACCTATTATCGAGTTTATAGGAACATCATTAGGGTATGGCATCACAAAAGCAATTTCTGATATATAAAAAAGCATCATGTCCAATTAGAGATTAGATGAATGTATCTTAACACCCAACATATAACATAGGACATATTATCCACACAGAGAAAGGTATCATGGATATGTATTATATATAATAGTCAATATACCACAAGATATCTTATAGGGGATCTATGTATCCAACCTCTCATATATGTCAAACCTCCCACTCATAGTAAGGTCCCATGAAATAACATAAACCATACCAATATGAGGTGAGTCTTTTAGGTAGTCTCCTATTAGGAAAAAAATAAAATTGGGAGAATCTTAATATCCATCCCCTCACACATGCTAAACCATATCCCTCATATAAGTATCATGGAATATAATAATCCACACCATTATCAGATGGGTACCATGTAAAATCATATATCTTAATATCATAGGAAGGGATTAGAGGAGGTAATATCAGCATCTAACCTCTCACGTGATCCAAACTGCCCCCTCAGGGTTGGTCCCATTATGTAAGTTGAAATAGATTATTATTAGTTGGGTCTAATGTATAATCAATTCATGTCATAGATCATAATATCTCACTCAGGTTTTCATCTCAAACATATTAAATGGTAGGAAATAGGAATAATTTATATGCATTGTAAACAGTCAATAGTTTCAAAAAATTACATCCCAAGAATAAAATAAATTTAGTTACAACCCACATATTTTATCTTCACCTACTTATTAAGGTTACTCCCATGAAACATATTCATCCACCCAACACCTAGATAAATGTTGGATTTATCACACTAACCATATTTTAGACATTCGTGCCATAACAACTCACTCTATGCCCAGTTTAATCATAAATAAAATACCGAATAGCTTTATATAATAAGCTGAAATTCAATAAAACCAATAAATTTTAGCATCTCCACCCTACATGGGTTCAATCGTATCAACTCAAACCAAACCAGGAACTTTGATTCCTAAAGTCATACATCAACAGACCGACTCATGCACTCAAAAATAAAATAATTTATAAAATGATATGTAAATGACATGACATTGTAAGGGATTCCAATACTATCATGAATCATTATAAAATAAGAGAAAGACTCTTGAAATCATAATCCACATCACACAAAAGTGTACAAGAATTAGAAAATAGGGCAAAGGCTACACGAGGATAAATAAACTAAAACATTCTAAAAATAATACCTTATAGTTTTACATTAAATAATAAATCAATAACTTTTATATACCATTTTTTAAAATACATCACATGATGTATTTAATAATTATTGACCCATAACAAAAAACGAAATCAAACATTTCTATATGAAAACCCTACATTTATTATAAAACACCATTTCAAAACTATCATGTGAAATCACCATTTTCATTTTAAATCCCATACTAAACCATTTACTGAGAAATCAATTTTCCTATAATACTAATTTATAAATCCATAAATATAAAGAAAATTTAATTTTCCTTGAGACTGTAACTTATTCCACAAAACAAATCATAACGATGGACACCAACATTAGTTTGAACAGGTTTCTACTAAGGAACTCTTTAACATGTTATGAATTCTTTATTGACTATTTGGATGATGCAATCCAATAAAAATTTATTGGGTGTGGTCAAAAAATTCATGAAATCATGGTTGAAAAATTCATAGTGTTAAAACACAATCATCAAATGAACAAATGATCAGGCGACAAAGCAAGGTAAAGGCCACCTACTTTATTCAAAGTTAACCAGACTCTACTCCCTATGAAATTATAGTTGATCTAGACATAATAAAAATAAATATGATAATATGATAAAATTCCTAATTTAAGGAATAAACTATTGGAAACATGGAATGAATGAGAGAAATTAAACGATACTCAGGGGATGTTATCCTTACAACAAAAAATGATATGAAGATTCTATATGATTTAATGAAGATATAATAGGTGATGAAAATAGAAATGAGAAAAAATCAAGGGAATGATCATGGTATTCTCGCCAAAATGGACTAAACACACCTTTTAATTTAATTTATTCAATTTATTAATAATTTATAAAATCCAGAAGAAAACTCATCATGCTCTATTTTTAGAAAACGCTAGGATGCTTATATAAGACCCTAACATATGGGGTGACCCTTAGGTTCTTCCCATGAAATACATTACATATAACAAGACCTTACTCATCTTCCATAAAAAATTTCAATGTATGGGGATCTTATTTATAAGACAACCCTTTTGTATTAGGGAATTAGCATTAAATATCATACAAAACAACTTGATTATTTGTAAAATCTCACTACCTAAGGACCCTCAAGTATTGAAGAAATTATCTTTATATATCATTGGTAAGACACGAATTTACCTGTAAATATAATCAAAGATAGTTATACATATAATATGGTATCTTTACCGTTTATCTAATTTTCCATAATAGGTTAACCCTAACACATCAAGGAGTTACTCTTATACATTCCATAAGAAACCCTTACATATATACGTTACCTCATATTTACTTTTAAAAACACAAAGAATCTATACAATAAATCTTACGCATCATTTGGGTTACCTTTACATATTGACCCCTATATGTTGATACTTTTCCATATTTTGAACCCTTCATGGGATGAATGATAGTATGATATTTTACAGATAAGTTTATTTTTATTTCAATATTTATCACCCAAATATCTTATCAAATACATGGGCTTTATTACACTTGTATTTTCATGTGAATTTATAATTAAATAATTTTTTTGTTTAAATTAAAGAATTTTGAGTGATAATTATATTTTTAAATTAAATGTATTAAAAATATATTATATTTGAAAAAATTTAAGGAATTAATTTCTTTTCAAAGTTCCATTTATTTTTTTGAAATATTTTTTTGTGGCCATTTTTAAATTCATTTATTAAATATGAGAAATTTTGTTCCATTTATTTTTGGGGGTTGAGTTTATGTAGTGCTCCAATAGTATATGTATCATAGATCCATGGTTTAAATGAATGCCCTATACTTATAATTATTCAACCCCATTCCACACTTCAGATAACCATATGTAAAGCTACCCTAAGTAAAGTGACTATAAGAGAAGATCAATCACAAGTGTAACTCAACTGACCATGAGCCTCCCACATCAACCAAACATAAGAACATAAATAAAAACAAGTGAGTATATTAATCTAACTCCAAACCTTAACTAACCACAATACTCAACCAAATATGAGACTCCAATCTGTGAAATCGACCATGAATTCTAAGAAAATAAGTGAATATTCGTTCAGTAACCACATTCACTCCAATGTATGGAACATTGTAAAGATTTAATATACCTTAGGATTGATATAATTTTTGATGCCTCACTGAGCTCATATACCCTATAATTATTACCCTTCTTCTAAGTGACCAGAACATACCCAACTAAGTTGAGCCACCCACACATACCTTTCTCACCCAACTGACCCAAACCGTGGTTCCTAACGCTTATCACATTGTTGTGACGCTAAATTTTATTTGAATATATGATTAAATAACTAAACCGATGTTTAAGTCCAAGATAAAATAACTTTTCACATATTTTGAATGCTCCGATGAAGTGAATTTGAAGGATAACTCACCCATGCTTGTGTAGAATAAATGTTTTTTTTCACCATGAAGGATCAAATTTAAGGTGGACTCAATGATTCCAAATTCTATGGATAGAATTCTATAGAGGGACACACATATGATGCTTGAACAAATAATTGAACTAGTGTAGAGACATGCATCTACAATGGATGAGACCACACCTAGTGCCTAACTCACATAAATCCAACCATTAGTTCACACTCACAAAAAGACCAATAGATCTACTTGTTCGAGATTCTATATCACCTTTAACTGATGAGGATATAAACAATGAATTACTAATTAGGAACTTTAGTGAAAAAACCCTAATATAATTCAATGAAACTAGTCATAATTATTTATCATCTATTTCCAAACCATTCCATTAAAACCAATAAAATGAGTTCTTATCACTGAGCCGCACTTGAAACAATAGAGTTTCCCCTTATTTACTCCTAGTTAAGTAGCATGATTAACTCTACTAGGTCCTGAGTACTAGTCTAGACCAAGTATTGAAGACAAGTATAAGTCATGAACAATCCCATCACTTCATCCTATCTGTAACAAGACAAAACTGGCCATCATAAATATCCCATTTTCCCCAACTAATCCTCACAAGAGGCTTGCAACATCAATTTGATGATCACTCTGAGAAACACTTGTTCTCCATAATACTGTGTTGAAGTGAAGAAAATAAACATGTGTTTCTTCTTAATATAAAGCTCGATAATGGGATGGTCACCTTAAACTATTATGATTAGTATTTCAATTTTATAAAAGAAATGAGATTGGGATATTGAATAAAAATGGGATGGTGGTATGTGAAAAATAGGACAATTACCCATTTAAAATTGTTACCAACTCTTTTTATCTATTGTTAGTTTCGAAATTAAATTTTTATGTGTAATTTTGTTGTTTTTTCAAAATTATACTTAGTTTTTTTATTTATCTACATAAATTCTATGTTAGTGAATTGTATAATCTATAGTAATAGAGCACTAACTCGAGGAAAAGTCCATGGGGTGATCTTTCCGTGATCTAAAGTTTATTTTATTTTATAAAATTATGTTTTTTAACAAATTATGATGGTATAATAGAATTTATTTGAAACAATGAAGAGAATTATCACTTTCTCTATACAATATTATTAGCCTCATTCCAATCTCAACCGAATCATTTCCTCTCCCGTATCTTAGTCCAAAATTCATATTATTGGAGTCATGTAGATCAAAGGATGAACATTGTATGACTAGGAATGGGTAAAGGGTGGTGGATTATCTATGATTATGGTATTTAAATGAATTGAAATAATATACGAGGTGAGACTTGGTGTGAACAAAATATTTTTGAAGGTATTCTATGCTTTAAAAATTAAGCTGAGGTTGGTATTCCATATAATAATAATAGATTTTATTATCAATATATCATAATCAATAAATTTATAAAATGGTTCTAATGAATCTTCCTATCCATTTGTTTGTTTTATTGAAAAGTAACATTAAAAAATATTAATAATTGATTGATATCAGTGATAAACTAGCCTCAAAACTCATTGAGAAAGACCATGGTTTGACCACTAGATTGCATTAGAGGTTAATAATTTTTTTGACCATGATCCATAAGAATCATACCATAACATGGAAGAATTTTCAAGGAATTAATAAGGAAAATCACATTTGTTTTTCACATTATAAATAAATTACTATTTTTAAATTAAAATTAAAATATCTAAAAAAATTTATACTGAATCACCCTCCTTAGAAGATATTGTTTCTGATATTACAAATAAAATTAGGGTGATTTTAAATAGTATGAGTGAGGGATATTTATTGAGATTATTGATGAACTTAAATAAAATGTAAAAAAAAAATATTTCATAAGCCTTGGTAAAATAGCTTAAAGAGTTTTCACTGTTTTCAACAGAGTTATATATAAGAGGGTTGGAGGAGTATAGAGAGATTTAAAGATAAAAACTGATCATCATGTACTTTTCTTAGGATTTCAATGAGGTCGAGGGTTTTGTTGGAAAATTTACATTTCAATACTATCAAAATGTTAATACATAGAGACTTTAAATTATGAAAGTGAGAAAAAAGTTTAATTAAATAAGGGAGATGAACATAACTTTGACACATCTTATTTATATTTCATTTAAACTCAGTTAAAATTAGGCTTTACATATTTTTAAACTACTAATAAAAAACATTTTTGTGGGCCTCAAATAAATATGTGAAGGATTACAGAGATGCCATTCTTGAAGTGTAATATTTTGAACAAAATATAGAAGATCTAAAGCCCACACTCTAGGAAAGAAACTTTACAATAACCACACAAGAGGAAATGGAATTGATAACCCATATGTTGTGGGAGATACTTGTACATTGAATATGTATCATTTTGATTTAATTGAAACTAATTATAAATGAAATTATTCTTCATTTATCCATAAAATTTCAATAATAGTGAAATATACTCTATAAGAGGGAATGGAATAATCCATACATTATGTGGCTAAAATAGAAGAGAATATTTTGTTACCCACACTAATAGAAAAAGAGGAAGTGGTAAAAATATTCATATAAGATGGAGATAAAGTAAAAAAGTAATTCAATATACTTCCCAATCTAATGAAATACACACTCAATAAAAAATAGAGGGCATAAAATACGAAATGTGAAAAGGAGGATATTTATGAGAATAAGAAAGCTGAGAAATTCTATAGAGAAACAAAATATGGAGGTTTAGGCCAAATAAAATCCATCCTATGAAAAATTGGAGATAATAATAAGTTTATAAAACTGTGCATAGGAAAAATTATAAAACCTATTAGGGGTGTTTTATTGAATAATTTTTATCACTTTTTTTAATTTATATTCTATGTTTTATTTTACAAAAATAAAATTATTTATACTTATTTATTAGGAAATAAACTGGATGTAAAATAACTAAAAAAGTTCAATAAATAGATTCATAAAAAAATAAAGTGAAAATGACAACTTTTCAATGTTTTACATAAAATGTAATAACTATAGATAGGTTGTCACCTTCGATAATCAATTTTTTATCCCATCCTTTTATTAAATTTTTCATGAAAACTATATGATTTATGTTAAATAATTTTTAGGATATAATGGAAACTATGTGTGGTGGTGTATCTAAATTATGGACGATATTCTATTTATTTTATGTTTTTGATTTATATTTTAGTGTGTTTTTGTAGTATGTTTTGAAAAATGTAAAAAATATACATATTTTTTTTAACAATATACAGAATTGTTTTTTATAGTTTTTTCTTATGTTTAAAACTTTTTTTGAGATGAATTTAAAAATCTAGGAAACTTTTCACACCATGTTTATAGTGAGGTATTTTATCTTATAATTGATCCTAAAAATATCAAATGATTTTTCAGTGACATTTCCCCTAATATTCATAAAAAATTTGGTTTTATAATTAAGGAAAGGAGTGTGATTGAAAAATTTAAGTGAAATTAAAATTATAACAAGAGGAAACTAGATTTTTGAATTTGAATTTATAGAACATATAATTTTTGGAACACCTAAATGATCCAACTAAAAAGATATTCATATAAATCCACTAAAACTAGATTAAAATGGGAATTCAAGACCCGATAATAATGTTTTATGATGTTTAGGCTGCGGGTGTATGAGTAATAATTACCTATATAAATTTAGTAAGTTCTTTTCACATACGTGATCGGTAAAAATACAATAAGTTACTTTATAACAATAAAAAATGAATTTATGGTGATGAGAATATTGAAAATAAGTAAAGAAGTGGAAAATGTATTTATAAAAATATAATTTTAGTTGTATAAGGAAGTGGAAGATGGATTTTGGTATAAAAACCAAATGAGAGTGTAATTTTCTGAAATTTATTGATGTTAGAGTTTGAATTACACTATGATTAAATATATTTCATTCATAGAAATAAACTTTTTTCTTGAATTTAAGTAAGGGATGCGAATTAAATTCATTTTTGAAGCCTGTTAAAATTTTCCACGCAACTAAATAAATAAGTCACCTCACTCATTTCATGGTAATTAAAATTTTCCATGGGTATGTCTTTTCTAAATAAATAAAATTGAGATGGAATTTATTAGTCATATTTTGGAATATGTTTTCATTAAAGATATGGTTATTGAACTTGATTTAGGCTGATTTTTTGTTTCCCTCTATATACTTGACTATTTATAGCTTCATTAAAATTATGCATGTTGTTTTAATCAAGAATATAAAACTATGTAAGTCATAATTTATGTCTAAATTTCCCTTTATAAAATATTAATTTCTTATTTAAAATTTTTTTTATGAATTGGTGTAATTTTAATGTGATGAAAAATATGAATTTATTGAATTTGAACTTGATTTAGGAATTGTAGAATAAGAACTGTTGATTGTGTTGTTAGATGTTCATTATAAATTATTTCCTAGGATGAGAATATTCTAAGTGTGGAGGTGTGATATAACGATATTTTATTAAAAATTTCATTTTTATTTTACTAATTCACTCCCTCATATCATATCAAATAAATGAATTTTATAACATTGTTGCCTTTTCATCTAAATTTATAGATGAATGATTTTTTTTAGTTTAATGTCTCGATTTTTGAATGATAATTAGATTAAAAAATTTAAGGTGTTGAGAATACATTTTCTTTGGAATAATTTATAGAATTAGTTTTTTCAAATATTAATTGATTTTATTGTGAATATATTTTATTGTGGATATTTTTAAATACATTTATTAAAATTTAAAATTTTTGCTTATTTTTTTTGTAGGTAGTGTGTGTTAGTTCCTCATAAAATATAGGTGGCATGAAACCAAGGATACCATAAATTCCCAATACCAACACTTCATCATTCCCTCTCCACACTTAAAATGACCTCTAGAACAGTGACTGTTAGTGAAGTGACTGTAGGATATGATTGACCAGAAAATTAAGTCAACTGATCATGTGACACCAGCATCAACTGCCCATAAGATTTCAACTGATCACAACTGAAGATATCAGGATACCACAACTCCTAAATCAACCACAAGAATCAAACAACCATTAGAATCCAAGATAATAGATCAACCAAAAATTCTGATAAAACATGTAATCTTACCTGATTGACCACATCCACTACAATTGGCCACACAATGTATGGATTGAATCTACCACAAGTTTTATATTATTCTAGAATTACACAGTTCTTTATACCATATGGAGGACTTTTGTATGTTGTGTAAGAGTAATATTTTACCTAAGACACTATATTATTGAATATCCCACATCATCTTCCCAAGACCGAGCACCCTTATTCCAAGCAACCATATTATGCACAACTAATTCGAGCCACCCACACATCCCTTGTTCATCTGGATAAACCAACCCAAGGTGCATAAAACTCTTTGAAGTTCTTCACCACTCAATAAAAATTTGAGATATGCTCCATTTAATGAACCAAGGATGAAGTCTGAGATTGAATGAATCTTAATTAACTATAGATTCTAAAATTAAGTGAATTTGAAAAATGAATCACTCAAGGTCATGAAGAATACAAATTTTTGTTTCCTATGACAGATCCAATTTAGAGGGTGATTAAAATCTATTAAACACTATGACTTGAATTCTATATATGGATGACCATATTGGGTTTGAAACAATTTTTGAACCAGTAAAGAAACATATTTTTATGCAAACTAATTCCTCGCATATTTCCAACTTCATGTCAATCTACTCTCGAGTTCACAATCACCAAATTCACACAAAATTCACTTGTTGGAGCTCTACCATCAACATTACAAGACAAGTAGTTCACCACTGATTTACCTAATAGGCTCTCTAGAGTACGATAACCCAAATGTCGATCAACTAAAGCAGTCCAGATCCATTCACATCCATGTCTAAACAATTATTTGGAGGTCAGTTGTGATAGTTCCTGACATTTAGCCTAAAAAACACCAAATATGTCCCTCTTTAACACTTGTTCTATAGAAAATTTTTGACCCCACTAGGTTCGAGTTATAATTTAATACCATTTATTGGGGCCTAATCTTGTTCAGGCCAAATCCCATCACTCCAGCCTATCTGAAACAAGTCTAAACTAACATGAAAATGCACCACATTTCACCAAATTCATCCTCATGTGAGGATTTCCATAGTGCATTAATGAGAATGCCGAGCAGTATGTGTCTTACACTATAGTCCAAAGTAGTAAATAAAATAAACTCATAATTATTCTCAAATCCATATACATCTTGATTATGAGAGGAGTCCCTTAACATGGTATGATTCATTTTTCAATTTTGTTGGAGACATAAGGTTGGTATACTGAATAAAAAATGGGATAAGGGTATGTGAAAAGAGAAGAATTTCCCTCCATGAGTTTTCAACTAACAATTTCTCTACAGTTTTCATTTTCAACCTATTTTTTATGTAAAATTATGTTATTATTTCTCTATTCTTCTTATTTCATGTGATGTATCTTCATTAATTCTATACTAGTGATGTCTAAAATTCATGGTAATAGAGTAATGACCCAAGGAATAGTCATAGGGGATGTATCATAGTGATAAAATTTCTGTTATCTTTTATTTATTTATGATTTTTAAATTTTAATGATGGGGTTGTGGAATTTCCCATGAACTGTAAAGAAAATTCTCACTTTCTCTGGGAAATATCCAAAACAAAATTCCAATAAAAACGAAATCATTTTACATTATTCTTTAGCAGTCCTAATTTCACATTATTAGATTCATTTGGATCAATATATGAATGTTATATGAATGGGAACATGATCATGGTGGTAGTTTTCCTATAATTTCGGAATGTCCACCACTTTACACTATAGAGGAAGTGAGACTTAGTGTTATTAGAAGATTTCCAAAGCCACCCTAAGAATTGAAAATTAAATTAAGGTTGGTATTCCAGGAAATAATAATTTATTGTGTTATTATCAAGTATTAAGTAATAAATTTGGAAAGTGAAGGACTTTTGTTTGGATAACCATGTACTGACCCATTTTCTCGCTAATATTTGTTTAGTTTTTTTTCCATTTTATTCTATTTTCTTGTACACACTCAACAGTATTTCAATTTCATCAATTTTTTATTTTTTTAAAATGAAATATTAAGAAATATTAATAAGTGAATAAGAATATAGAATAACTGGCCCCAAAACTCTATGATAAAAAACCTAGATAGTACACTAGACTCAATTCAAGGTTAATAAATTCTTTTTACCACGACCCGAGAAAACTGTGCGATCAATGAATAATGTGTTCTAATATTAGCTAATTTTTGAATAAAGGGTGGACCGTTAGGTATCAAGATACCCATATGTAACAGTAACCTTTTCACATAATGAATTTTATATATGGGGACTTACACTTTTTTTGAGTTAAAAATCTTCAACTCACTAGGCCAGTCATAGCCTATGACATACACAAGTCATACCCAATGACAACACAACCTAAAATTAATGAATTTTTAAAACCTCTATAAATTCCTTTAGTTTTCCATTTAATAAAAACTAAATTAGAAAATTACCTCTATCATTTTTCTATCATTCACTCTAGCATTTAAGCTATGGTGCCTCATGGCCACAAAAAGGCTTTCAGTCCATACTGAACTACGACACTCCTAATACATGCCATAATCCAAAATGTTATTTCATTCTATTTTAATGAAAAATATCATTCCAGACCTTAGGATAACTTCAAACCACCTAAAATACATATATATTCTCTAAACATATTCAAAAAACATCTCTTGATGATATTCCAACACCATAAAATTTTGATCAGAAATGAAATTCCTAAAATGTACCGTATCGTGAGGCTAAGACACTCAAATTTACCTAAAAAATTACCCATAAAATTTTTGGGGTTTCTCATTCATGGTATTTTTATTTCTCATTTTTGAATGGAATAACCTTGATTAGTTTTATAATCATCATATTTTAGTAGGTGTTTTTGTGTAATTTTTTTATTTAGAATGTCTTGAAAAACATATGGGTCAGAAACATCTTTTTTAGTATATTCATATATTATGATAAAAAATATTAAATGGATCCATGTTTTTATGTTTTCCTCATTTGAAAAAGAGGTACTTTATATATGTTTTCTCTGTTAATCTAAAAAATACTTTGAGGCACTCAAGGTGTTTGTGAGAATTGCGAGGAGGTCTTTTATAGTGAAATCATTTTCCAATGGGGAATCTTCAAGTTCAATTAATCCCCAAAAAAGATAATTGGCGATATTTTAATGATTATTTACACTACATGAGAACAGACCTATACAAATGGTTTTTCACCATGGTTTTTCAAATTATTTCTATAGATATGACATATACGTACAATTTAGTTAAATTGTTGGTTTAGGTTAACCTATAACAATAGTTTAGATAAATCTTTGATATGACTCCAATTTTTTTGCTACCTATGATAATGGATATAGAAGAAATTTGGCATTAGTAACGTATACTAACCATTTAAACAAATTATTGGTATGTATACCACCTATATTGACAATTTAAATATACAGTTGGTAAAAAACAAATTTTTTTAGGGACCAATATCGATGGTTCTGGAAAACCACTGTTATATGTATATACCAATGGTTTTATAGAACCATTATTATAAGTTATATTATTATTTAGGTATTTTTATATACAATAATGTTAAATAATTCAGAATTTATAATAACTTTTATACATACACATTTATATTATAGCACCAAGAATGTTTTGTGTGTATTTTCCTTTAAATTAATACTATGTTGAATAACATGTTTCACATGTAAAACTCAAATAAAATAAACTATGAAACATTTTATTGAGATAAAATTATATATTGAAAGATAAAAATTATGAAATTATTATAATTTAAAAAGAATCATCATTAAGAAAACAACAAATTGAATAAAACCACAAGTAAATAAAAAGACAAAGAACATGAAATCCTTACCCAATTGGTTTGTACTGAAGGGAACACCTCTAATTGTAACTAAATAAATAAGGAAAAACATTATAAATATACTAATTTTTTTGATAAATAATTAAATGAATAAGATGAATGATTGTAGGGATTCATGTAAAACTATATATAGAAATGTAATATTACCATTATATATATGAATATTGGACATATGACTGAAGGATATATAACCATTTGATATACGGAAATTGGACATATGGTGTTTGTTTACAATAGTATATAATTTTTATATTGAAGCGGTGTAATTATTATTTAAAAATTAAACGTAATATAACATAGAAATAAATAAAAATTTATGAATGAAATAAAAAAAATTAAAATACTTCATTATAGAAATAGGTATTTTCTAATTACAGATTATTAATATTATTAAATATATATTTAATGTGTCTAAAATTAAAATAAATATTATATTTCCAAATGGATTTATAATATTTAAAAGTTATAAGATAAATAATTTTAATAAAATTTGATTAAAATTATTTAATGATAAAAATATATTTTTATCATAGAATTATTATTTTTCTATGTTTTGGATATTTTTATCATAATAAATTAAATTAATATCTTTAAAATGATTATTCTAATTAAATTTAATTTTTTAATAGATTAACACTCATTTAACTAGTAGTGGATATGAAATAACATTAACAACACCAATAGTTTTAAAAAAAATCATTTTTCTCTAATTAATGTTTTTTCTATATATTTTATGATTTCATTTCAAAAATTAATTTATCATATTTATAAATTCAATTAGATTAAATAAAGTTCCATTTTTTAATAAGAACATAAAAATTATATAACTTGTTTAATTTCATTTTGTTACAAAAAATAAATTACCAGGGTGAATAGTGAACAACATTGGTAAACTCTAAAAATAGTAAAATAAAGTATATGATTAAAATATTGTATGAATATTAAGAATATAAAAATAAAATTTTATAATGGATTCAATCACGTGAATCATTTTTTTAAACTTATGGGGAAACTTTATATTTAAAATAGACCTTCCTTAACCATTATACAACGAGAAATTAAAAAAATGACACGTAAACTCACTTATAAAAGGACCTCTCCACCACATCTTAGAAAAAATAATACACATAAATTATATATTCAGTCCCTTATTATTCCCACCATAAACTGTTCTTAGACATTTGGATAATTTCGGTCTCAAGAAGGAGGCTTAAATCCTTCATTTCAAAGGAACACATTTCAAGGAGCGAATCCATTAATGTAAGTATCATGTTTTTAACCGCATTTTTCAAATACATTATCTCTTAAAATATTTATAAATATTATTATTCAATATAATTATTATATATTAAAAAAATTATGCTTATTTGAAAATGAAATTTATTTTATATATCTCTAAACTTCTACTGATTTCATTTGTATAACATCTTCTTGTTGGCATCTGTTCAACCACCACCATCAAAGATGCTATAACAAAACCATCATTTTCAAAATTCATAAGTATTAAGACATTAATACAGGTAATATAACCTATTAATTAGAAATTTATATTATTAATATGGTTTATAAGGGTGGAACAAAAATTAATGTTCATTATAAAATAACTTGTTGTTATCAGTAAATTAGCTGAAACATGCTCATCATAGATTCTACTCTTGTAAACAAGAAACATACATTATATCAAATAGACATGGGTTAGAATATATAATTAGGAAAAATCAATTACACTACCATGAACACTAGTAATGATAATCATTTTTTAATGAATGAGGTCCTAAATTTTCATTATCAAACTTGTATGAGACAATCAAAATAGAAAACATCAGATAATGAGAATAAAAAATAAATGACTACTATAAATGTAATAAATAGTTATAATCAAAGTATAAAAAATCTACTAGACATGAATAAGGTTCTAAAATAAGTGAGTAATATAATTTTATATATTATACAATAGGTTAAAGTGCCTTTTTGGAAATCAGAAGTAAATAAATAGGATTCTCATCTCAATTTCCTTTCATAGAGATATGTTCCATGTTCACCGCCTATCACTATGGGAAATTTGAATATTAGCGACGTGTTATTTGCGACGGGTAAGTGTCTCTTCACAAATGGCCCATTGGGAGGGACTATTTGCAACATGACCCTCTACTCGTCGCAAAATGTTTGGCATGGGTTGCACGCCAAACCGTAGGAAATCTATTTGTGATGGGCATAATAACCATTCGTAAATACAAGACTGCGTTTTTTAGTATTTCTGATGGGATTTATCCCCTATCACAAATGATATGTCGACAGGTTGGTATTTGCGATGAGACCCATCAAAAATACATTTTTAACCACCTACGCTAATTAATAGGGGGTTAGTATTTATGACGGGTCTCGTTGCAACTAATCTAACCTATATATACCCCAATCTGTTTTTTCTATCATTCCACTCCTCTCTCATCCTCTCTCCTTCTCTATATATATATTCTCTCTCAAAATTTTCTAAGTTAAATTTTTTAAATCGGAGCAACATTCACAGCGTAAATCATCCAAATGATTTAGTTTTAAGTTATTTATCTATTTTTTATTATTGATTTAATTCAGTTCATTTGATATTAGTTATAATTATCTTAAATTAGAGGCAATTATATTAAATTAGAATTAGTTAGTTTAATTTTGCATTATTTTTTTTACAAATACATATGATCAGTGTTAATTATTATTAATTAATAGTTATATTAATTATTATTAATTACTAATCATTAGAATTAATTATAAATTTTTTAATAATTATTAATAATTATTAATATTTAGTCATAATTAGAAATAAATAGTGATAATTACTAAAAATTAGTGTTAATAAGTAGTAAATTGAAATAATTATTTATAAATAATAATAAATAGTAATAATTAGAAGTAAATAGTAACAATCAAAAGTAATTAGTAATAATTAAGAATAATTTGTGATAATTAGTAATAATTAGTAATAATTAGGATTAATTAGTAATAATTAGGATTAATTAATAATAACTATGATTAATTATTAATAACTATGATTAATTAATAATAATTTGGAGTAATTAGGACGAAATAGAAATAATTAGGATTAATTAGTAATAAAAAAGGAATAATTAATAAAGACTAAGATTAATCAGTAATAATTAGGTTTTTTGAGGAATAACTAGGAATAATTGGTTATAATTCAGAATAAATTTGATTAATTAGGATTAATTAAGAATAATTAGGAATAACTGGCAATAATTAAGAATAATTTGGAATAATTTAGAATAAATAAGAATAATTAGTAACAATTAGGAATAATTATTAATAATTAGGATTAGTTAGTAATAACTAAGAATAATTAGGAATAACTATGAATAATTAGGAATAACTGGTAATAATTAGGTATAACTTATAATAATTAAGAATGATTAATAATTAGTATGAATAATTAGTAAGAAATAGAAAAAATTAGGAAAAATTAGAAATAATAATTAATAATTAGGAATAATTAGTAATAATTATGAAGAATTTGTAATAATTAGGAATAATTGGTAATAACTAGGAATAATTACTTATAATTTGTAATAATTAGTAATAATTTGTAATAATTAGTAATAATTAGGAATAATTAAGAATAAGTAATAATAATTAGGATCAATTAGTAATAGTTAGAAATAATTATGAATAATTGGGAAAAATTAAGAAAAATTAGGAAAAATTAGGAATAAATATGAATAATTAAAAATAAATAGGAATAAATAGGAAAAATAGGAATAAATAGGAATAAATTCAGAATAATATGAATAAATAGTAATAAATTTAGAATAAATAGGATTAATTAGCAGTAAATATGACTGATTAGTAGTAAATATGATTAATTAGCAGTAAATAGGATTAATTAGCAGTAATTAGTAATAAATAGTAGAAATTAAGATTAGTTAGTATTAATTATGAATAAATAGTAGTAATTAGTAATAAATAGCAGTAATTAGTAATAAATAGAATTAGTTAGTAATAAATAAGTGTAATTAGTAATAATTAGGAATAATTAGTAATAATTAAGAATAATTAGCAAAAATTAAGAATAATTTGTAATAATAAGTAAAAATTGGAAACAAATAGTAATAAATAGTAATAATTAAGAATAAATTGTAATAGTTAGGAATAAATAGGAATAATTTCGAATAAAGTATAATAATTGGGAATAAAAAGTAATAACTAGTAATAAATAGTAAAAATTATTAATAAATATTGATAATTAGGAATAATAAGTAATAATTATTAATATTTAGGAATAATTAGATATAATTAGGAATAATTAGAAATTATTTGGATTAATTAGTAATAATTAGTAATAATTAGGAATAATTAAGATTAATTAACATTAATTATGATTAATTAATAGTAATTAGAACTTATTAGCTGTAATTAGGATTAATTAGCAGTAATTACGATTAATTATATGTAATTAGGATTAATTAATAGTAATTAGAAATAATGATCAGTAATCAACTATAATTAGAAGTAATTAGGAATAATTAGGTTTAATTAGAAATAATTAGAAATAATTAGGATTAATTAATAATAATTAGGAATAATTAGAAATAATTAACAATAATTAGCAATAATTAACACTAATGAGCTATTATTAGCGAGAATTCGCAATAATTAGTGAGAATTAGGAATAATTTAAAATAATTTGTCAAAAATTGGTAATAATTAGTAATAATTGGGATTAATTAGTAATAATTAGTATTAATTAATAATAATTAGGATTAATTTGGATTAATTATTAATAATTATGATTAATCAGTTATAATTAGGATCAATGAGAAAGAATTAGCAATAATTAGGAACAATTAACAAATAATTAACAATAATTAGCAATAATTAGTGATAATTAGTATCAATTAACAATAATTATCTAGAATTAGAAATAATTAAGATTAATTAGGATTAATTTTTAATAATTAGAAATAATTCGTAATAATTTTAAATAATTTGAAATAAATTGGCACAATTTTCATTAGATTGGTGGCATTCCATTTGCTCTATGACTCATCCCCTTGAATCTTTCTTCCACTAAAATTACTATTAAAAATCTTGTATAACATACACATATCCATTTTTGTATTCATGAGAATTGATATGCGTATGTTGGAGCATATTTTTCATACTAATTTCAATGAGATAAAGTTGCAAGGAGATGAGCAGTCGGAAAAATGTGGTTATTTTGTCTGAGGACCCATCTTCTTGCAACTTTTTATGACTAAAATCATTTTGAAAAATCTTCTTTGATGTTCAAATATTCATTTTATATGCACGAGAATATAGAGTAGTGTGGCGAGGCCTCTCTACCCTCTATTCTCATGCATACGAATATTATTATTTTATTAATATTAATAATATTAATATTATTTTATTATTATTATTATATTAATATTATTTATATTATTAATATTCTTAATATTTTTATTATTTTTATTTTCCAATATTATTTTTTAATTTTTTTCTGATATTATTTTATTTTTATTAATAACATTTTTTTATTCAATTTTATTTTTTCCTAAATTTCTTAAGATATTTACGACATGTCCCCCATCACAAATATATATTTTTTTAATCTCAAGAAACCAATTTGTGATTGGATATTTTTTAAAGGGGTTCCCCATCGAAAAAAAAGCATTTACGATGGCTCATCACAAATGCTTTTTTTAAAATAATATCAGGAAAAATATTCGCAATGGGATGTGGCCCCATCACAAATAGTTTGTTTTTGAGACAACCCGTCGCAAAAATATTTTTTGCGATGCCTTTTTTGCAATAGGCCATTTGCGGTCGGGTCCTGTCACAAATGACCCATTAAACATAGTCTAATTTTCAATAGTGTATGATCATTTCTTTAGTGAATACACTACCCCATGAGTTCCTTTTATAATAATTTTCATGAAATTCACAGGATTTAGAAATACATCTCACATTATCTATTTTTATGGATTTTTATTAAATCATTAATAAAGTCATAAGTGTTTCTTTTAAATATCACATTGAAATTTAGAATATTTTTTACTAAATTTCTACTAAAGGAAATTTTATGTTCCTACTATAGACAGCTTGATATATTTTATTATAATCTGATTATTTTTTTACATGTATCCATACAATTTAACCTCCAATTGTTTCACAATTCAATAAAAAAAAATGCTCGTATGTGGATCCAACCTGATCTCTTATTTTTGGTCATAAATTTTTTATCCTTTTTGTTCATATTATTTAGTTTATTTTAAATGTGTATTTATCTATAATTATATTATTTTATGGCCATTTAATATTGAACATTATTTTACTTAATAAACAATTAATGGAATCTCTTTTTGATGTTTTTCTCATAGTTTATTATTACTATCATTGATTTTCTTTACAAAGGCATGAAATAAATATTTTTTAACATCGTTTCATGAACATATTTTAACAATATCTTCATCAGTTTTCATTACAAATATTCTTTTAAAATATTTCATCGGTTTCCCAGTAATATATATTACTTTTTTACAAAATATTTTCTTTTAAAATAGAAGCTATACAAAATGTAACGGTGGTTTCTTGTTATTTCTAAAAATAATTTTTTAATACTCTTTAAATGTGATTTTAATATATATATATATAAATATAATTTAATATTTATTATTATTTACATGGTATATGTTATAATGAAACTATCCATATTATTTCCTTTGATGTTTTAAGATCATATTTTAAGTAAACCTTCATGAAACACCTTAATTTCTCCTAGGTTAATTTAGATATGATGGAATTATAAATTTCTTAATGTTCTTGTGACATAATAGTCTATAGTGTTTTATTATGTGATGGGTTGGTCCATTATATTCGTCCAACTCATTAGGGAATTTTTATATATATCATGAGATTATGATGATACACTGGTGGTTATTGAAAATGAAAATTGTTATGAAGCATGGGTGATTAGCCTAGGTACACTTTATTATGGGAAGGTGGTTAACCTAGTTTATTATGATATGAATGTAATAGTGGTTAAACATTACATATGTTATAGAATATATATGATTATATTTGTTTCCATATTGTTATGTAATTCAGTATACTTATGTTATGTTATCATGGATCATGATTATTGGATCATGTTTCCATACTCCTATGACTGATGTCTTATGTTTTCCAAAAATCATTTTTCCATGACTAATAATTTATTATATTTTTTGTTGTTTATGATTATCTTATATTAAATCCATGCACCATGATTATGTCTTTTTTCCCAAATTCTTATCTTAATCACACTTACAATCTTCGATTGAAATATCTTATGTTCACCCTTTACCGAGATTCTAGGTTCACCCTTTATTATATATCTATTTCCCAAGGTTATAAAGAAGAGTATTAAATACAATATATCAATAGGGGTATCTTGTGTGAATAGTATTTATTAGATATATTGAAAAATATTTGTGAAATAAGTTTATTATATATATTTTCTCTAAATACACTGAACCTATAGTTTCTTGATGTGTGATTTAATATGAGATATAATGAGTATTCATATCAAATGATGTTTATATTTATGTATATTTTTCTTGGTTTGTGGTAGTTGGTATCAGATTTAGGTTTTGTTATTTTGGGAGTTTTATTATGAATAATAAGAAAATAAATCTTTGAACAACCTATTTTGTACCTAAAGTGTTGTTGGATAAACCTAAAATTTCTTAATTTGAATTGATGGTGTCTTAGGTTAAGATATATTAGGCTTTAATTTCATTCATATATGATTGTTTACTATGGGTATTATTGTTTCATACTCAAGATTACCATTCTGGCTTCATTAAGGGAATGAATATAGAATGATGATGTTGGAGTGGTGATAGGTATACTCAATTTTGAGAACCTTTTATTTGATCCTAGTTATACGAAGTCTATAAAATATTGAATAGTCTATTAGATTATCTATTTATTTCCCCAATAGATAGATATTGAATTATTAGTGGAAACGCTCTGTGGTATGATGATTTCATTCCAATAAATCATCTTCGATTGAAGTTTGTGGGAATGAGCTTCCTAAAAACCATATTATTCTTACTTTAAATTAATTTTATGTGTTTTTGGGTTAGGATTGGGTATCATTACATAGAGACTATATTACGTTTTTTTGATAGGGAAGTCATATTTTATATCCTGAACCATCCTATGATTTCTTAATAGTGAAAGGCTAACTATGAACCCTATATGTAATTACTTATATTATATAGGTCTTAATACCCAATGATGAGTGGTATTGAGCTAAAATGGGTGGGGAAAAACTCAATATTGAGGATATGATGATTGTGAGTGAATACAATTTTTATGAAGAGTTTCTATGTATTAATCGATATCATGAGGTTGAGTTTTCCGTATAAATCATACTTGATGCTATATGTATATTAGAAAATCATTACTGAATACCCCCAATTGAATGTGAATAATTAAATAAGTAACGATAGGAGAACCTTCATAAGACTTTTATACACTTGAGTGCTTCACCATGGGTGGAATCAGTCATCTTTGTTAATAATAAAGTTGTGTAAATGAATCTTTGTATTGATTATCATGAACATAGATTGATTATTATCAAGAAATATTATACACTATCTTATATTGATAATTTTTTCAATTAAATATGTTTGGATTAATAATTATCAATGATTTAACTTTGATTTAAATATCATCAATTTAGTGTGAAAAGATTTTTTGTACACAAGATAGTCTTATTTATAAGAGACAAACACACACACACACTAAATTCATAGTGATTCTATTCAAACATATAAATTCCACTTCTATATTCAGGGATATAATTAATAGAGTCATAAAATATCACATTAATAAATTTTGGTGGTATTTATAGATGATATTCTTATATAT
The DNA here is from genome assembly GCA_963277665.1 of Viscum album. Taxonomy (NCBI): domain Eukaryota; kingdom Viridiplantae; phylum Streptophyta; class Magnoliopsida; order Santalales; family Viscaceae; genus Viscum; species Viscum album. The sequence goes on from OY728165.1 coordinate 285,394,259, forward strand.
TTGTAGATCAATGAATATCATGAAGATCATTTATGGATTGTGATGAAGACATTGAGAAGAGAGAAACTATATGGAAAATTTAACAAGTGTGATTTCTGGCTATAAAAGTATCATTCTTGGGTATTGTAATCACATGGGAGGGTATATCTGTGCTTCCCTAAACAACGGAGGAGATTAAAAAATATACCATACCAACAATTTCAATATTTATTTATAGTTTTATTACATTTAATGGATACTATCAACACTTTTTTAGAAATATATTATTACCATCCAAACCAAAAACTAAGATAATTTTAAAAAAAGTCAGGTTTCTTTAGATAGATGACTCTGAATACAATTTCATGGAACTTAATAGAAGGTTGGTCACTGAAATATTACACATACTACCCAACACTATAGAAGGTTTTGTAATAAACTATGTTTGAATAAATAAGGGACTAAGATCTATCGTTGTGAAAAATAACATGGTGGTAGCATATGAATAACGAAAATGAATTGTTTATTAGTAAAATTACTTGATTATTGATTTAAACATTGTAGTAGTATTTTAATTAAATTAATGGTGGAATTATTTATTTTCATAAAATTGTGAAATACATATAGATTACCTGGGTTTAAATTTAATTTCACTTTAAAGAAGTTGAAAATGTGCCAAATCATATAGTTATAGTTGATCAAGGACTATTATTACTCAATAAATTATAATCATAGGAATTAAAAAAGTGTAGGACCCAGGGACACCCTGAGAGGGGAGGGGTGAATATGGGTTTTAACTTTTTCTTTTTAAAGTTTTAGATCTTGTTCCCACGTTGGTAGGAACTACTTAAACTTGTATGATGGATATGATCAGCAATGAAACATTCACATGCAAAGAGATGAAATAACAATTTTTACTTGGTTCACCACTAAGGGCTACTTCCAATGAGCATACATCGACAAGTTGTCGGTCGTACCAAATTCCACAATACTTCACTAGATGTGGATTACAATAGTTCGGGCACAGTCACTCTGTCCCAGGCTCACTACCTTTACAAAGGTTTAGGGATTTCTCACTGCATCCCTCAGGTCACTCCCATTGACTCCCCCTAGCTCACTACCGTTGGTGAAGTCACACTCAGCTTATAGACATGAAGGTCTCTTCAATAGATAGACATGAAGTTCTTTGTCTCCTGTTCAACATGAGACTTTTCTTGCATCGGGGTTCATAGTTGAGGCTCTTTTTAGTTCAAACCTTCTTCTTTAGTGCAATGACTAATGCACTAGATCCTCTTGTCTCTGTTTACCTGAATCACAACCACTATTGTGATTTCTCAATAAATGAATCTCACCTTATGTGGCATTGTCTGAATCAGTTCTCCATGTATGCATGATATCATGCATGTATCATTTATAATTCCTCTTTAATCTCACTTTGCACCGAAGGTATCGAGAAATCTTTCATCTTTCGCGCAGCTCCAAAAAGATGGGCGTGCTCAAACAATACCTGGCGCACTTCTCCAAGACCGGCACGCAAGTTTCAAGACCCGTGCGCAAGTCACTTGTGTGGTACAAATTCGACGCGCAGGTGGAACTAACCCACTTGCGAGACACTGCCTCCTTCAACTCCAAACTTGTGCGACTCAGTGCCTTTAACTCCCTAACCACCTTGGGCTCGTAGCCAACAATCGGCGCACAACCTCTACATGCTCGGCCCAACTAACACTTGCGCAGCTCAACCACCTGCGCGACGAGAGCTTGAAAAATCTATAAGTCTTGAAATCCTTGTAGAATGAGGATGGGTGGTCCTCTATTTATAGGAAAACTAGACCCCCATGCGCGGTGGTGTGCAAGTCTTCCCTCAGCGCGCATGTTCCAGCACGCAACTCATCCGCCCTAGCTTCTATCGCGCTACTCACTTGTGCGACCACACCAGTACTTGTGTGACCTTCTTTGATTTTCAATATTTTGAAGTTCTATTCTTGAAAAAAAATAGGTGCGCAAGTTTTCGATCCTCCTAGGAACTGACGCTCAAGTCTCTTCATGACGCGCAGGTCACTTGCGCGACCAACCCAACACTTGCGCGACCCTTTTTCCATTTCCATTTTCCATGTTCTGATCTTGAAAAACACTAGGTGCGCATGTTTCCTTTTCTTCAATTACATGGCGCACAAGTTTCATTGCCAAAACCAGTTTTCTCCATTTGTTGATTTTCAGGCCCATAAATTTGGCAAACACAGGAAAATGGCACAACCTTGTATCTGCTCTTTTTGTACTGCCTCCAGATCATCCATTCCTTTGTCGAAATTCTTGAATCAAACATGGATCGTTAACCACAACCCTTGAACTCAACATGACACCATGAAATCCCTTTTTTCAACATATTTTTATGTCATTTTTTTCCTTTTTCAACAAGCACGATCACCTCAAAAACACTTCTATTCTATGATTTGTATCCTTCAGCAACTCCTATGCTTTTATCAAAAACTCCACTATCGTGATATATATTCTTTGAAGGAATATCTTTAGCATCAACATCTTATGAGACAATGTGATGTGCATGGACATCTCAGAATTCCAGTCCCTTGAACATCGACTTCTTCTTCAACCATCATTATCTACTTCATGCAAAATATATGATTCATGTATTCTAGAAGTATCTTGCATGGTTCTCACGCAATCATGAGGAATTTCATGGTCGTCATCAAAACCCCATTCTTCTTCAATCATCCCAGATGGATTATACCTCAAATTCTTCATTTTTGTAAACAATGTGTCACCTTTGACACATGTTCTTTAAACTTATGATCAGTACAACAATCATCTGAATTTCTATTCCTCTATTTCATTGGAGTACTTCTTGATCTCCTTCATTTTGATATTTATTGACAACTATTGACAACAAATACAGCCTTATACACAAATTGGTTCCAACAAAAAGGTATATGGATATTTTATAAGGAAGGATCATGCTAACATATACATTATGAGGATAAAAAAAGATTTATTACTCATGTATTTGAAAAGGATATCTCTTGAAATCATAAAGGAATGATAGAAATCATGTCCTTCTCAAATTATTTACAAACCATCCATCCATGTGACGATCGAATAGGTATATAAAGTAGATATAGTGCTACAAAAGATGCTACAAAATATTCCAACATTCATCTTTAATATTAATATAATTATAAGATCCAAAAAAATGAATATGTGTCCAATAAATACCAAAATTGATTCAAGATCAGTTGAATGATGCACACAATTCATCATTATCTATACTTTTTTGGAATCCAAAAGATGTATAAAGATATCAAGAATATTTTTTAGTGAGGTAAAATAAAGAGGGATTTTGTAAGTATATATCTCAATTCTTGGTTTTCCAAAAAGTTAGACATGGCCATCAGAATTCTTAGAGGATGACCAAATAATTACCTATACCAATATAGAAATAAAAGAACAACACTATGAATTTCAATGTTGGTATTATTAATCCATCTAAATTTTATAATATAATTTTGGTTATAGTTTATTGACTTATGAATTAATTACATTTCGTTTATAATTGAGAATATTTTTCACTCAAATAACTTTCCAAGATATACATAAACAAAGAGGTAAATCTACATAGAGTTCCACTCTCAATTATATCTAATCAAAATTAAAGGATTATCTCAATGTTCTAGATAAGTATTATATAAAAATTAGAGATAGATTTAATCTTTAAAATTTATTATCATCCTTAAACAAATGATCAATCTGAATGGACCATTAAAACTATTGGGTATATACTAAGGGCCTATTCAATGGATTTTAAAGGAGTTTGGGATCAACACCATCCCTTAATAGAGTATATTCAACCCATTTAGTGACACATTAGAACTATACAATGTTGATTAAAGAACTATACAAATAATCATTCATGAGATTTTGTATTTGAAGTCAGAGACAAGGTATTACTTTTAATATCACCATGGAATAGAGTTATGAGATTTTGGAAGAAGATAAGTTTGAGCCTAAAATATAATGGCCCTTTTAAAATACTTAATCATGTGACGATTATATCTTATCTTCTTTAAATTTAAAAAACATATCTTAGGTGAGTAACATGTTCTTTGTATCACTTTATATGACAGCCCTGCTTTTTATTACAAACTTAAACATGATTTATTACATAAACTTAAATTTATACAACATAGAATATTGAGAGGTTTAGTGTCTCTGGGGATTAGGATCATTAAATATCAACTAAAAACATGAAATAAAACATATTTATTGAAACATTCCTTTACATGACCACTATATTCCCTCGTACATAGCATTGCATGGGATAACCTGAGGACATGCATAAGAAAAGGGTGAGCTATAAAGCTCAGTAAGGGAATAAAAATGGAACAAAATGAGTAATACAATACATTTTAGACAATAAGCATATCAATATAACAGAAGGTAAGCATAAACATAAAGGCATGATAAAGCATAATAATCATAACATGGAAATGTGGCAACAACACTTAACATGGAATTAGCATGAGCCAAGGCTCATTGCACATAGAGCTTCAGTAAACCCTCTTTGCACATAAAGAATAAGTAAACCCACGGTAAAATATTATTAGCATGATTAAACACCCATTTCATATAATGTATCATGATACTATACTTTACCCAATGCATTGGAGTGCTATTAGGGTGCACCCTTCATAAACATTTCATTTCATGCATAAGTGTGCCACATGGATCATAAAACATTGAATCATTCAACATAATTATTTATTCCATCATAAAATAATTTGTAATAAATACTTGAAACTATTTAAACAATACATAAATGTGCATAAAGGTGAATACCCTTGATAAAGAAATGGACATGGTATTCACTATACAATGACTTTGTCTTGGAAAAACGCGGTGCAATTTCGGCAGCATAACGGCGTGACATAAGAACTCATAAAAATGGTTGATGAGAGAGAAATTGGTGTCTCATCATATTTACATGACATGGATATTAAGGGGGGGGGGGGTCATTTATATACATGTCCAACAAATGTAATGGAATTTAGATTCATGATACAAAAGAATTCCTGGAATGTAAATGAGGAAAGGGAAATTCCTTTCAGAATTTCGGCATAGTAATGGGTGTACATTGGAGGCATTTAATGAGAGATAAAGGGGTATCCCATCATTGAAAAATAAATAGGTCAGTATAGAGGAGGTGAGGAACCATACCCCAATATTTATAATTGAAATTAAAAGAGCATAATAGCTTAAAGAAAATTTGACAAAAATGAGGAAGGAAGAAAAAACCCTTACTTGGAAGTATGCTTCCAAAGGATTGAGAGAGGATTGAGAGAGGATTCTTGGATTATTGTGGCACCTTGGGAGGATTCTAGAGAGAGGAGGGAAGATTTTGGATAAACTCCAAAGGATTTGAGTTAGGAGGAAGTGGGAGCTTGATTGGGTTTATATAGGAAAGGTGAGGGAATTATTTATTATTTAGGTTTGGGACCCTCACATTAAACTAATACAAACCACAAACCATACCATGGTTTTTGATGATTGTTTTTGGAAAAAGGTAAGTGGAAAAAAATATTTTATAAGGAAAAATTCTGAACTTCTTAAAATAATGGGGTTGCTTATGTGGAGGTGGGCCTCACTCCCAAGGAAAACAATTTAGAAAGACAAGATGTTTAATAAGTCTTGAAGGGTCCATTAATGCTTTGTAAAATAAGTCAAAAAAACCCAAAATCACATTATGTTAATGGTAAAACATATATTTGCCAAACATAAGGCTTATAGTATTTTATTACATCACTATTGGGTCATTATGATGTCATAAAACATATTATATATTTAAACGGTATTTAATTTTTACCCAAATATTTGACTATCTCAGAAAATTATGAAAAAATAGCCATTGGATAATTTTGAAATCCTGATTCCAAAAAAAAATTCATTTTATCTAAATAATTTTATAATTATGTTATTTTTCACTTTTAAAATAAAACCCGACATTTATCGAAAATTCTTAGGTTTTGACAAAAATGGCTTTCAAACCTTAATAAAAATTACAATTGAATTCATAAAATTACATGATAATTTATATTTACAAAAATTTAATTTAATACTAATAATAATATTTTATTTAAAAATTATTTAATTCAAAAATCCATTAATTCAACAAAATCTATTTCTTTGTTGAAAAATAACTAAAAATAATATTTCTGCTTTAAAAATCATTTACAAGGTAACAATAATAAAATGAAAGTATATTCATTATTATATAAAGAAATAATGTACATAGGAATAGTACTAGGGTCCTATTAAATAACACCTTAAAACACCCGCATAAGACCGAAGGGTGAGGTGTGCGATGGTGACAGACTCTTGGGGTGGCTCGGATAACATTTCATGCATGGTGATCTCTATCAACTTCCACTTCTCCTATAGACGAATTTGTTCGAGCTTAACCTATTCAATCTTGGCTTGGGCTTGGTCAAGAGAGAAGCCCAATGAAGCCACCTCCTTTCTGAGCTCCGACAAATGGGATTCATGTGGAGCAATTCTACTGGATGAGGCCATCACTTCCTTTGTCTGAGTAAATTTGATTGTTAAAGCCCATATTTATACTAATCATGTGATAACTATTCAACGACTATATTAGCAACAATCAAAATTCTTAATGGTATTTTAAAATACAAAGAAATAAAACAAATGAAGTGCATATGTTGTATGACCATTTTACATACTGAGGCATTTGATTAGATCAAGATAGATTTTCATTAACCAAATTTTGGGTCATTACAATCCTCCCCCCTTAAGAAATTTCGACCTCGAAATTTCATTATACATTCTAGGCCAAAAATAGATGCGGGTACTTTTCCTTCATTACTTCCTCTAGTTCCCATTTTTATTCATCATACTTATGGTTTCACTAAAGTACCTTGACCAGATGAGTATTCTTGTTACGTAGAACTTTGTCTCTATGATCCAAGATCTTCATTGGATGCTCCTCATAGGAAAGATCATCCTCCAACTGTACCACCTTAGAAGAGAGTACATGTGAAGGGTCTGGTATGTACTTCCTTAAGAGGGATAGCTGAAAGAAATCATGTACTTTGTCCATGGTAGGTGGAAGTGCTAGTCGATAGGCCAGAACCCCAACACGATCAATAATCTCAAAGGGGATGATGTACCTTAGAATTAAATTACATTTATTTACAAACCACATGACCATCTTCCACAGAGATATGCATAGAAATATCATGTCTCCAAATTTAAACTCAAGGTCTCGTCGACAGTTATTTGCATAACTCTCTTGTCAACTCTGGGCTGCCTTGATATGCTGCTGAATGGTTTTTACATTCTCCACCATTTCGTCGACCATTTCTGGACTAAGCAGCTTATGGTCACCGACCTCATCCAAACACGTTGGTGTTCTTCACCTATTCCCATAAAGGGCGTCATATGGTGCCATTTGGATGCTTGAGTGGAAACTATTGTTATATGAGAACTCAACCAGAGGAAGATGTTGATCCTATCCTCCATTGAATCCCATTGAGCATGCTCTCAACATGTACTCAATTGTTTGGATAGTCCGCTCGGATTGGACACTAGTTTGAGGATGATTGGACGTACTGAAGTTTAGTTCAGTACTCAGAGCATGTTGAAGACTCTTCTAAAACATAGAGGTAAATCATGGATCACGATTGGACACGACAGATAGTGTTACTCCATGTAGATTCACCACATCCCTGATATATATCCATGCCAGTTGATCCAATTGTAAATCATCCCGAATAGAATTGAAGTGTGAAACTTTTGTAAGACGATCCACAACAACCCAGATTGCATTGTTTACCTTGGATGTCTTCATAAGTCTAGTGAAAATTTCTATGGTGATTTTCTCCCATTTCCATTCTGGTATAGGCAATGGTTTCATCATCCCCTTAGACTTCTACCTCTATGTCCTCACTTACTGACATACCATGCAGTTTGATGTATATTCGTCAATCTCCATTTTCATATTGTCCCACCAAAAGTTTTCTCGGAGATCTCGGTACATATTTGTGCTCCCTGGGTGGATAGAGAAGGTTGAGATATATGAATCATTCAATATCATCTTATTTATCTCTGGATCAGATGGTACATATAATCGCATCCCAAATCATACAACTCCTTCCTCATAAACATTGAAATCAAAGGATTTCCCATATCTAACAGTTCCCACCCTTTTCTGAATTTCCACATATTTTCTTTGAGAATCCTTTATTCTCTAAAAGAGGGATGGTTGAGCAATCATTTGAGAAAAGATTGATGATGTTCCTCCCTTAATGATTCCCATGTCCATCCTTTGAAAATATAAGAAGATCAGATCCTTTTCAATTATCATCATTGATAAACATGAAGGATCCTTTCTACTTAGAGCATCTGCCACCTTATTTGCCTTTTTGGGATGGTAGTGGATTGAGCAGTCATAGTATTTGATCATATTTAACCATCTTCATTGGTCCATGTTCAACTCCTTCTGTGTGAATATATACTTGAAGCTTTTGTGTTCCGTATATATTTCACATTTCTCCCCAAAGAGATAATGCTGCCAAATTTTTAAAGAGAAGATCATTGCAGCCAACTCAAGGTCATGTGTTGGATAGTTCTGTTCACTAACTTTCAATTGCTTTAAAGCATAGGAAATTAATTTTTCATTTTCATCAACACACATCCCATTACCTTATTTAAAGAATCACTAAATACCCCAAAAGTTCTCCACTTGTGGGTAAAGTGAGAACAGGTTTAGTGATAAGCCTCGTTTTTAATTCCTTGAAGATTTCTTTGCATTAATCACTCCAAGAAAAATTTACTCATTTCCTAGTTATCTTGGTTAGAGGTTTGGACAATCATTAGAAGTTTCTCACAAATTGTTGATAATATCCAGCTAACCCCAAGAAGCTACGGATATCCATTATCGATGTTGGCCTCGGCCATCCTTCTATTGTAGCTGTCTTTGAGGGATCCATAGATATTCCATTGCTTTTGATGATATGGCCTAAGAATGAGATCTCCTTCAACCATAACTCACACTTTCTATACTTTTCATAGAGCTTTTCCTTCCACAAGGTCTCTAGTACTGTTCTTAGATTCTCCTCATGATCATCCTTGGTTTTGGATTATATCAGAATATCATCTATAAAGACTACCACAAATATGTTGAGGTAATATCTAAAGACTCCATTCATCAAGTCCATGAAGAAATTTGGAGAATTAGTGAGTCTGAAAGGAATTACTATGAATTCATAGTGCTCGTATCTTGTACGAAAAGCAGTCTTGGGGACATATTCTTTCTTCACCCTTACCTGATAATATCCAAACCACAAATATACCTTGGAGAAGTATTGTGATCCATGTGGCTGATCGAACAAGTCATCAATCTGTGGTAGAGGATACTTTTTCTTTATTGTGATTTTTTTGAGCTCACAATAATCAATGCATAGGCGCATTGATCCATCCTTCTTCTTGACGAAGAGGACCGGCACACCTCACAGTGAAGCACTCGGGCGTATAAAACCCTTCTCCATATTCTCCTATAATTTCTTCTTTAACTCTTCTAGATCTATGGTAGCCATTTTGTAAGGTGTCTTTGATATTAGTAGAGATCCATGGATAAGTTCAATTGTGAACTCAACCTCTCGGTCCGAAGAAATATCACGAAACTCTTCAGAGAATTCATCAGTGTATTCCCTCATGATGTGCATGTCTTCATGCATGATTTTCTCTTTTATCACAATTATTTGACCTCGATATGCTTGATCATAAGGCAGAAATATCCATACATGAGAAGATGATTCAAAAGGAGATCCATATTCCTCCTTGAATTTGTAAATAATTGGAGGATGCTTTAGGATGTGAAGAGTGATCTCCCTTTCCCAGCAATTGATATTGTCTTTTTATAAAGATAGCCAATCCATGCCCAAGATAGCATCAAACTCCACTAAGGGAAGTATGATGAGATTTGCTGGGAGGTTTAGTCTACAAAAATTAGTAGGGGATGAATTATAGACCATGTATGCAACTATATCCCCATTCACTATTCTCACACATAACATTTCCACCAAATTTTGAGGGGGTGTTTGAATTGTTCTACTAAATTTGTAGGATATGAAGGAATGCGTAGAACCAGAATCAAATAGTATGTTCGCTATTCTTGAATGAATAACTAGAGTACCTATCACCACATCATTTTCCGGCTCCACTTCAGCGGTAGTGATAGCATAAGCCCTTCCTTGTTTCCTTGAAGGTTGTTATTGGTTGCCTCTGACAACCCTCAGCTTAGGGAAATTGTTTGCATAATGCCTAAGCTCCCTGCAGTTGTAACACTACACTACTGGCTGAGTGTTGATATGAACCTTCCATTATTCTTCAACATTATCAGTATTTGTCATATTCCATTGATATTTCATGGCCATATGACCAAACATTCTGCATTTCAAGCAATTCTTGGTTCCCTTGAGATAGTTACGAGGATGTTTCTTCACATAATTTTTTCAAGGGAAAAAGTAAGGCTTCTTCACATCATGGGATTTGTTTGATGTACCACCCATGTTGTTCTCTATTTTCTTCTTCTTGTCACTTGGACCATGAGACCACTGAGAGTCTCCAATCTCCATTTCAACCTTGAGGGCATAACATACAATATCCTCATAACTATCGAAGTCTCAAATTTCCAATGCTTTTCATTGACTCAGCTTTAGTATGATAAAGAAGAGATCCACCTTGCTTTCGGTGTTTATGACAAAGCCAGAGGCATACCTTGAAAGCCTTTTAATGTTTGCATCATATGCCCCAATGGACTCATATTTCTTCTGCTTGAGTCTGAGAAACTCTCTTTCCATCTTGAGATGGAGGGTTTGAGGAAAATATTTGTTAAAAAACATCCTATTGAATTCCTCCCAATTCATGGAATCAATTTCCTCTAGGGACATTGTATTATTGATCAGTGTCTACCATTGATTAGTTTCCCCATAAAAATGATAGACCTCCAGTACAACTTTTTCCTCTTTGGAGCACAATAGGATAGAGAATATCTTATCAATGGAGTTAATCCATTTTTCCGCAAGGAGGGGATCGAAAGATCCGCTAAACATGGGAGGACTTTTCCATATGAAGGATTCTACAGAAACATTCTCTTTTCATGTAGGAGGATAGAGTTCCGCCTAATTCAAGTTATTATTCATAACTCGATCTATCTTGGCAAGTACTGTCATGAAGTTTTGAGCACCCTCTCATGTCATATCAGGCATATCATTTGGGAAATCTTCACATTTCCTATCACATTGGTTGTTGGAACGTGTCCTTCTATTTCCCACCATTATCAAAGAAAAAGGGTGTATAATTAGAGTTATTAAAAACTTATAAAAAAAGAAACTTTGAACATAAAAGTATAAATTTATAAAGAATAATTATATCATATCTTGTGATCTATGTTATCCTCAATTTATTTCTAAACTTATATTATTATGAGATTTTTTATCCCTCAATAATAGTTTGTACTAAGCTTGTGAATCTACCAAATCATATCCCCTAGGAGTGTCATAACCAAGAGTGCAGTAAGGCCCATTTTTGTGCACCAGTTCCTGTTCGAGTCTAATTCAAAGTGGTGTTTTCATGTTTTACCCCTAGGATACATTTGTGCTAGAGCTGGCTCTACCTTCTTAAATCGAAACAGGGATATATTTTTTGATAAACCACTTACTCAATATTCATCAATACATTAGGATTATTTTATTATCATTTTCTCTAAGTATCACCTATGGTTTTCTAATCCTAATCCCAAAAATATCTAAACCTATCCTTTGATACCAACTATGACAACCCTTCTTTTTATTACAAACTTAAAAATGATTTATTACGTAAACTTCACTTTATATAACATAGAAGGTTGAGATGTTTTTTATCTTTGGGGCTTATGATAATTACATTACATCTTAAAACATTACATACTACATCCTTATTGAAAACATACTTTACATGACCACTACATTCCCTCATACTTAGCATTGCATGGGATAACCTGGGGACATGCATAAGAAAAGGGCGAGCTATAATGCCCAGTAAGGGAATAAACATGGAATTAAATGAGGAATACAATAAATGTTAGACAATAGGAATCTAAATAGAGCACAAGGTAAGCATAAACATAAAGGCACGATAAAGCATGACAATCATAACATGGAAATGTGGCAAAAAAAATTAACATGGAATTAGCATGATCCAAGGCTCATTACACATAGAGAATGGGTAAACTCTCATTGCACATGAAGCATGAGTAAACCCTCATTGTAATTGTATTATCATGATTAAACAACCATTTCACATAATGTATCCTGATACTATACTTTACCAAGTGCATTGGAGGGCTATCAGGGCGCACCCTTCTTAAACATTTCATTTTATGCATAAGTGTGCCACATGGATCATAAAACATTGAATCATTCAACATAATTATTTATTCCATGATAAAAAAATGTGTAATACATACTTGAAACTAATTTAACAATAATTAAATGTGAATAAAGGTGAATACCCTTGATAGATAAATGGACATGGTATTCACTACACAATGACTTTGGCTTGGAAAAACACGGTGTAATTTCGGCAGCATAACGGCGTGACATAAGAACTCATAAAAATGGTTGATGATAGAGAAAGGGGAATCTCATCATATTTCAAAGAAATGTACAGTAATGGGGTTAATTTAGATACATGTACAACAAATTTAATGGAATTTCGATTCATGATAAAAAAATATTTCTTGAATGTAAATTAGGAGAGGGAAATTCCATTCAAAATTTTGGCATAGTAACACTTGTACATGGGAGGAATTTAATGAGAGAGAAAGGGGTATCCCATCATTAAAACATAAAGAGGGAAGTATAGGGGAGGTGTTAAACCATACCCCAACATTTATAATTGAAATTAAAATGGCATAACATCTTAATGAAAATTGGACAAAAAAGAGAAAGGAAGAAAAAACCCTTACTTGGAAGTATGATTCCAAACGGTTGAGTGAGGCTTGAGAGAGGCTTATTGGATGCTTGGGGAACCTTGAAATGATTCTATGGAGATGAGGGACGAGGTTAGACGAACTAAAAAGGCTTTTAGTGAGGATGAAGTGGGAGATTATGTGGGTTTATATAGGAAAGGTTAGATAATTCTATATTATTTAGGTTTGGGACCCTCACATTAAACTAATCCAAACCACCAACCATTCCATGGTTTTTACCCATGGTTTTTGTAAATGGGAAGTAGAAAACAATATTTTATATGTCCAAAGTCCTAACTTTTTAAAATAATGGGGTAGCTTATGTGGAGGTGATTCACACTCCCCAGGAAAACAATTTAAAAAGGCAAGATGTTTAATAAGTCTTTAAGGCCCCATTAATGCTTTGTAAAATAAGTCAAGAAAACCCAAAATCACATGATTTTAATGGTAAAAAATATATTGGCCTAAAATAAGGCTTATAGTATTTTATTACATCACTATTGGGTCATTATGATGTCATAAAACATATTATATATTTAAATGGTATTTAATTTTTACCCAAAAACTTGACTGTCTCGGAAAATTATGAAAAAATCACCAATGGATAATTTCGATGTCCTGATTCCATAAATAATATTCATTTTATCTAAATAATTTTATAAATATGTTAATTTTTACTTTTAAAATTAAAACCGACATTTATCGAAAATGCATGTGTTTTGACAAAAAATTGCTTTCAAACCTTAATAAAAATTACAATTTCATTCATAAAATTACACTATAATTTATATTTTAAAAATAATAATTTAATAATAATAATAATATTTTATTAAAAAATTATTTAATTAAAAAATCCATTAATTCATCAAAATATATTTCTTAGTTGAACATTAACTAAAAATACTATTTCTTCTTTAAAAACTATTTAGAAGTTAACAATAATAATATGAAAGTATATTCATTATTATATAAAAAAATAATGTACATAGACACAGTACTAGGGTCATGTTAAATAACCCCTTAAAACACCTGCATTAGACCGAAGGGTGAGGTGCGCGATTGTGATAGAATCTTGGGGTGGCTCGGATAGCATTGCACGTGTGCTGATCTCTATCGACTTCCTCTTCTCTCGTAGACAGTTCTGTTCGATCTTAACTTATTGATGCTCAGCTTGGGATTGGTCAAGAGTGAAGCCTAATGATTCCACCTACTTTCCAAGCTCCAAAAAATGGGCTTCGTATGGAGCAATTCTTCTGGATGAGGTCATCTCTTCCTTTGTCTGGATAAATTAGATTATTAAATCCCATATTTATAATAATAATGTGATCACTGTTCAACGACTATATTAGAAATGGTCACAATTATTAATGGTATTTTAAAATACAAAAAAATAAAACAATATAAGTGCCTATGTTGTATGACCATTTCACATACTAAGGCATTTAATTAGATCAAGATGTATTTTGAATAACCAATGTTTGGGTCGTTGCACTTTAAAGTAAGTACATACCTTAGCTTTGACATGTATTGAACTAAAATGTAGTATATATAGAAATAAAATTCTTAGAAACATATTAATTCATGATTATTAACAAACATTTTCTATAAATACATTCCTAGGATCTAGATTTCTTTTTTATTTAGAAGATTAGTTATGAAAATAATTCACCGTAAACATAAAAAAATAATCATTATTAAAAAATCCACATAGTGTTCCTAACTCAGTTAGATGTTCTAAATTTTTATAGGATACCCTGGAGAAGATACATTATAAAAAGGATGAGATATAAATCCTTATAAGGGAATAAACATGGTAATAATGCATTACATGAGAGTCAAAAGGAATAACATGATGTTATAAATAATATTATTTTAAGCATAGAAATATGGAATAAAAAAGGTATATCAGAACATCATGGAATCAAGGATTATGTAGAAAAAACAAAATAAATTAAATCATAATCATAAGTCAAGGGACACTCCCCTTACCATCAACATAAAGCATGAAAATTCCCATAGTGTATTAGGTTCACTACCGAATCCATTACATAATATATATATATTGGGAAATAAATATTTAAAAAATGCATTGAAGGGATATATAATTTCTGGACCATCCATCACATAATTGAAATCATACATATGCATTCCACATGAGGTGAATAAAACATACATAAACCAGAATCATGATCAAACACAAGAGAATGAATTGGTTTTCAAAATTTTGATTTAAGGTACAACTAAATGATATATCATAAAGATTCCCACGATAATAAGTAATTAAATAATTTTTTAGATTCATAAATGAAAAAGGGATATAGTTCATAAACATGGAGTTCCAATGTAGAAAATTACTAAGAGTGATATTAAAGAATAAAAAATAAAAAAGAACCACATGAGATATGATTTGTGAAATTAGTAAAAGAAATTATTAAATAAAAAAGGTTATTTGTTTCCATAAAACTAGAATTAAACCAAGTGGGCTATATATAAAATAATTAGGGTTTTTGAAGATATTAATTTTTTAAAATCATTTTTTGGTGGTGATTCTTGACATGAGTCAATAAGTAGGAATGTTACCTTAAACAAGGTTTACTTAAATGTGGAAATTTCAAAGGGAACTAAAAGAAAATATAACCCCCAAAATGAAAGGTAAAAGTCACTAGGTCTATATTTAATGTACATATATAAAAGAATATAATAATTTCATGTGTTTAAGATTATGTAAAATGGATAAAAAGTAAGGGAATATATAACTGATATATAATAATGGTGGTATGAAAGATCCCTTAACTAGAGTCCTGATTCGCTCTGCCCTTGCACTCAAATCCCGAAATAATTAAATGTAGACGACAAAATTCTTACTAAAGAACCTTATTCATCTATTTTTTATTTTATATAGTCCATTTATTATCATTAATATTTTATTTTTTATATTGTTTTTTCTTAAGTGAATTACTTAAATTTGTTCGGCTATTTCTTCCATAATTCATTAGGTATATTGACCAGGGTAAAAAGTGTTATAAAATAACTTTATAATATATATAGTATTATTAGTGAAATGAAAATAAATTATATATATTAAATATATATTTAAATCCTTTCATGTTAGATGGTGATGAAAAATGAAATTTTTCGCTCGTAGAGGCGGTAGTCCGCGCGTATGAAAAATTAACATTTCCATTTCTCAAAGAATGATATAGATTTAATATATATGATAATTTTGAATATTATAATCATAGTTATATTATAAATATAATATTTATTCATTATTAACATCAATAAAACTATGATGTTAGGTGTTTTTGGAAAATGGATGATGGTGATTCGTGGAGGCACTAGTCTGTGCACTTGCACTAATGACACTTTTGTTTTTTAGTGGATGATGAGTGAAAATAATGGTTATTCTATTTATACAATAAAATATCAGTATAATAGGGATATAGATTTAATTACATTGTTATAGATATAATATTATTGGATGAGAAACATAATTTCATAGTTTTAGAATGATTTTTAAGGGAAACTTATAACATGAAGTGAAAAACGGATCAACTTTTATACATGAAGAGGATAGAAAGTTTAGGAGAACACTTTACAATATCAATACTATAAAGTTAATATTCAAGGTAAAATGGTTAATAAAGGGACAAAATAGGAATGAAAGATGAGTTTTTATTGATCCACCCCTGTACCACCCATTTGGAAACACGGTTTAATATGTTTTTTGTCATTTCTTCTAGTAAATCAATTTGTACCATTTTTTACTTTTACTGAGGTAATTAATTTTTAATAAAAAAAATTAAAATTGATCTTTTTTTTAATATGACCCATTTTATTTTAAATTTGAATATATTTTTATAAAATAATATTCTAATAGTGTGAAATGTTAATTTTATAATAAGTATAGATAACAGGAAAACATAGTTTTTAGGAATATTATGTTTGTAAAATTAAAATTTATGTATAAGATAAAATTATCATGGGTTTTTATTTTCCATACCAAAACTGTTTTATTATGAAAAAAATAAATTTTATTTGTATTTAAAGTCAATCCAAAACTGATTTTACCGAAGTAGTTTTTAATTAAATGAAAAGACTAAAAATATGTTTTTATTAAAATAATAATAATAGTTTTTTATTGTATTGTTAATCATGGGGTTTATAAATTATAAAAAATATCATTCAAATTCATAAGATTAATCCTCAAATACATGTTTAATTAATTAAGATGTTTTAAAAAAAACTAAGTCTTGATTATATACTGATAAAGAAATAAAATCCCTCATTACAACAAAGATTATATTTTTCAAAATTCATCTACAACCAAATTACATTAAATAAAATTAAGACATTATTATTAAACTAATATTTATATTCCAAATCCATTGATGATTTTAATTTTCCTAGATTAAAATTTTAAATAAATATTGAATTCAAAATGTAGTTACTACTATCTATTTCCACTAGTTTTGCGACTGAAATGGTAAAATTTAACATTTTTTTAAAAGTATCATAATTTTCATGTTAGTTCAGTGTTTTGTATGAAACCAACCAATCAATAGTAAATTTTTTGAGGGAAAATTTTCGCTAAAATCTTGGGTTTTTACTATACAACTTGAGCATGATCTCTCTTATGAAAAACAATTGGTATAAATATTTCATCATAGAGATATGGTATAATGAAGCAAGGCAACTCGCCTGGATAAAGTTCTCTGGAGGAATTATAAGATTCTAGAAGATTTTTGGGAACCCCAAAAAAAGAAATGATGTAAATTAACTTTATTTTTTATCTGAGTAATAGAATTTAATTGAATAAATTCCTTAAATGGGGACAAAATATAATACCCTAAGATTTTAATATATATTTCTCCTTAAATAAATACTATTTTTAATAGCTTGATTCATATTAAACACTATACTAAAATGAAACATGATATATTTTATTAATATTAAATATTAAAATGAAAGATAAAAATTAATAAAATATGATAATGTAATATCAAACATCACTAAAAAACTAAAAGAGAAATAAAAGCACAATTAAATAAAAATACGATGAACATGAATTTTTTTTACTTATAATTTTTATTGAATATCATACATATAGTTATAATAATGTAAAGACGGAAAAACACTATAAATATAACATAAATTTTGAGGATTATTTAAATTAATGGGATAAAGGATTCTAATGTTATATATAAGGTTATATATATAAATATAATATGACTGATATATATGTGGTTTTTGATCATATAGTCATTTGACATCTGACTGTTAGACATAAAGCCTTTGAATATACAGACATTGATTATATGGTTAGTTTATATATTTTTATATAATAGATAAATTTTATTTATGTGGTTGTTAGTAAAAAATTAAATGTAATACAATTTAGTAATAATAAATAATTCTTGAATTAAATAAAAATAAAATTTGGAATATTTTATTATAAAAATATATTATTTCATTACATATTATTATTATAATTATAGAATGATTTTATGTGATTCAAATTAAAATATGTCTATTAATTTTAAATTAATTTATTTTATTGATTGGTTAGAATATAAATATTTTTAATGTGATGTGATTAAAAATATTTTATTCTAAAAAGTTATTTTTATAAAAGAATTGTTTTTCTAAGTGTGGTGTATTTTTATATTGATTATTTAAATTG
Organism: Viscum album; assembly: GCA_963277665.1. Classification (NCBI taxonomy): domain Eukaryota; kingdom Viridiplantae; phylum Streptophyta; class Magnoliopsida; order Santalales; family Viscaceae; genus Viscum; species Viscum album. The sequence continues at coordinate 285,412,957 of OY728165.1, forward strand.
ATAATTTTCAAAGGATGACGAAATAAATTTTTATTTTTTATAACAAAAATTTTATACATTTTATGTTTTTATTTAAAATATAAATTTACAATATTTAAAATTTTAATTTGATTAAATAGAGTTATAATTTTTATTTTTTAAATCAAACTTAGGTAAGAAGGTTAATTTCATTTTTAGGCATAAAAATAATTTATTGTGGTGAATAATTCAAGAAATTGGTCAACTATAAAAAAATATAAAATGTAGTATATGTTTAAAATGATGAATAAAACTTATAAAAAAATTTATAATTGAGTTAATACTAGAAATACTTTGTTTTTTCAACATATGGAGCCACTTGGGTTCTTAAAATGACCTTCCTTAACAAATAAGTAATGATAAATTGTAAAAATGACTCACAAACTCATCTATAAAATGATATATCCACCACCCCTTGAAAACTACTTATAACCTCTAGTCATATATTTAATACCTACCAATTTTTCCTCCCCTAATTTTTTTAAAGATATTTGGTTGCTTCTAGTTTCAAGAAGAACGCATAAATTTTTCATTCATATAGAGCCTACTTTATGAAAAATAAAATTCATCAATATAAGTATATAGTTATTCCCAATATTTTTTAATTACCTTCTTAGATAAAATAATTAAAAATGACATTAAACTCTCTAATTATGTTTTATTAACATCATTGTTATTCAATGAAAATTATATTGAAATTATATATCATTAAATTCTCAATCATTTCATTAGTATAACTTATTCTTGTTTGGGTCAGTTCAACCACCTACATGGATGACACTATATAAAATCATCAATTTATTCATTAATAATTATCAAGACATTAATAATTGAAAAATAAAATATCAATTAGTGATTTATATCATGAATATAGTTATATAATTCTAAAAAATGAATGGTTATTATAAAGTGACTTGTTGTTATTTTTAAATTACTAGAAAACTATTCATCATAGATTCCATTATCATGAACCATACCCTTAACATCTCTCAAATGAACTTGGGGAATAATAAATCATTATAAAAAATTATTCCTCGACCTTGGAAAATTTAGGATTTATGACCATGTTGTCAATGTACAAGTATCATCTTCTCTATTATGAAACATATATGAAACCATCAAAATTACAATCATATGATGATGAAAATAAACAAAAACTAACTAATATATCTATAAAAATTAATTTTATTTTAATATTATAAAAGATAAAATATGTGAATAATGTTATTAAATAAGTGATTCATATCATTATCCATTTTATACTGGAGGCTAAATTTGCATTGTGGAAATCATGAGTAAAGGTAAGGGTTTCCCAAATTAATTTCCTTTCTTTGAGATATTTTCCAATTTCACCACCTATGTTCTTTTATATAGTGTACATAATTCCTCATGAATTTATTTTATAATTCTTTTCATTCAATTCAAGGGGCTATAAAATTCATCTCACTTTCTCATTTTCAATGACTTTTGAATAAATAATTACTAAATCCATAAGGGTTTTTTTCCAATATCACTTTGAAATCAATATTGTTTATAAATAAGTCTACATAAAGAAAAAATTTATGTTTCTTCTACCTAACACCCAATATATTTTATTCTATTCTAGTTTTTTTGTATTTACATGTCATTTTATCTTTTCACCTCCCTTTCCATCATAATTCAACTAAATGAAAGCTTGTAAGTAAAGTCGGCCATATCTTTTTTTCTTAACTAAGAGTCTTTATCTACTATTTTCATATTCTTGGTTTTTTTTAAATACCCTTCTTTACACTTCATGTTTTAATAAGGTCATTTTATATTTTACTTATATAACATTAAAAAATAATGAAAGGAATCACTTGTTTACTTTTTATTCATCAGTCATTTTCTATTGTCTTTTAATTTCTTAAAAATATTATGAATGGAATATTTTTTCAGTATTTAACTCATTAACAAATTTTTATACTGTATTCATTATTTTCCTTTGGGAATCTCCCTTTCAATTTTTTCATGGTTTTCTAAATTTATTTAAATTTCATTTATTTAATAAATTATTTTATATTAAAAGGAAAAAATCAATAATTTAATGATTATTTATTATTATTTCTCAGAGTAATTTTTTATTCTCTAAAAAAGTGTTTTTTCATATATGTAAATAAAATTTAAAATTTATAATGATTAAATGGGGATATAATTTAACAACATCCTTTTATTGATGTCTTATGATCATTATTTTTGTGGAAACAATTTTAGAACCAGTTTTTTCTCACAAGATTATTAATTTATGATGAAATTATAAATTTTTTTATATTCATGTGGTATAAAAAATATATGATTTATCATAAAGTAATGGATGAGTCTATTATATCTCTCCAATTCATTGTGTAATGTTTTATATCATATGAAATTAGTATAGGACATGTGTGGTAAACCCAAGTCCAAAATGTTATGAAGCACCTGTAGTTATCTTAATTCCACTATATAATAAGAAGTGGTTAGCCTAGTCTATTATGATATGAATTTCTTAGTATTTATCCATAAATAATTCTATTATTTTTATTAAAATGTTTATACAAACTTTTTATTTTATGAAACATACCTATGATATGTTCTCAGGACTCATGATTGTTGAATCATGGTTCTACACTCCTATGACTCATGTATTGTGTTTTTAAAAATCCTTATTCCATGACTCATGATTTATGATATATATTTTATTAGGTATGATTATTTTGTATTATGTTAAGGAACATTGATAGTGTAATCATACTAATAAGCTCATCTTATACTAACTTATGATCTTCGATTGACATCTATTATGTTCACCCCCATAATATCTAATCTCGCCCTTTCTTATGTTTCTATTTACCCAAGTGAAAAACAAAATATTACATATGATACATCTACAAGGGTATAATTTATAAAGAGTATTTTTGGGATATGTTGAAGAATTGTTTTAAAATAAGTTTTTATATATCTAAAATCGAAAGACACTAAATCTATAGGCTTTGAGTATGTAATTTGTTGTGAGATGTAATGAGTATTAATGTAAAATGATGTATATATGTATTTATGCATATACGTTTTTCTTGGGTTGTATAATATATTTACTTAAATATATTCCTAACATTTTTGTTGGATAGTGGTTAAATCATTGAATAATAATAGAAGGGCTCTAGGTTAAAAAATAGTTACTATGTATTTTATATATCACCTAAACCAATGGTTTTACTATAGTGTTGGTATAGTTATACACCAATGTTTTTATAACCATTGATATATATGTATATAACAATGTTTATTTTAAATTATTGGTATAGACCTACACTGAAAGGATCACTACAAATTAATCCTCAATAAATTATTATAGTCTATAATAATGTTTTGGGAACATATAAAAATGATTCCAAATCATTTCCATAACCACTATTTCTTATATTGTTTTATTTCCTATCATGTTTTCAAATTAAGGGTTTGTTTTTCTTATGAAAAATTTTTATTGAGTTTTTTTATTCATTTGTAATATTTTTTGATATATATAACCCATTTGTACTTAACATTTATTTTAATAGTGTTTAAATTGCTGTTACAATTCTATGGTAATTTATAATGTATATTTTATTGGGTTGGTTCCCCTCATGTGTTTTTTAGGTCCATTTAAAAAATCAAATATTTTTATGGAATGTTTGACAATTCTCGAATTGATCCCCATTATCTTATTATATATTAATGGTTGATTATATTGTGATGTAATTTTTTCATCATTATATATATATATATCTGTGTGTGTGTGTGCTTGTGTAAACACTGGTGTAAGGGGATGTTTCTATAAAAGTGGTTTTGTGGAGATTCATGGATTATTTTACATGTTATTTTGTTCATTATTCAATGTTATGGTCATATTTTTTCTCAAAAACATTAATATTATTCATGTCAACCCTAGGTAATAGGGTGATAAATCAATAGTTATTTTAAATAATAGTTAATTTTATAAACATTATATTAATTTTTAGTTAATTATTAGACTTTTACTATTGGTATTTCCTCTTCATAAGGCTATTTAAGAGTAATTTGAGGGTTATTTAATTATGAATGCATTGATTGGCCAGAATATGGATCCACCAAAATATGTCTAGGATTTCCTTACAAGGACCCGAGGAGTCTCCCCTGGCTATTACTATTTGAGTTATATTTATATATTGATGATTCTTGACTGTGTTCACTATTTTATCATTTTTTTCATTGACTATTAACATGATTTTACAGATTTTTAGAAATATTTCAAATGGTGTTTAAAGGAAATTTGGTTTTCATTTGAATGTGTTATGTCTGTTTTAAAAATGGGACAATGAGGTTTTATAATAGTATTTTTTTTAAACCAAATGAAAAAATTATATTTTAATAAATTGAATCACACTAGAATTTATGACATTTACTATAAAATTATTTTCATTTAATCATTAGTGGAATCTAACTAGGATTGTTTATCTCACCTGCTACAAATAAAATTTGATGTGTATATAGTCTATATGTTTTTATATATGTATTCATGGTTTTATTTCAATTTTTGATAACTTGAATTATTCAACTAGTTGATGGAAGTATTTGTGATGTTGAGGTAAACTTGGTTACATATAGAATGTTGTGCTTTCTATTGAGTCTTATAAATGTTTAAAGATGTCTATTATGTCAAACTTATTAGTCTTTTCTTTGAATATTTTATTTTACAATTTATTTGTCTCATATTATTCAATTTTTTTAGTAATTTCAGAAGTTATGTATTAATTGGTTTATTGGTTCTACCATTTTTATTTTTGTATCATATTTGAAAACATTATATTTATATTCCATGGATGTAAAAGTTTTGTATAATTTATGAAAAATTTTCTAGAAGAGAAAAATATTTATTTATTAATATTTAATGTGTGAAATTTTCCTTAGGGTTTGAGTTTTATACCCCTGATTTTTGTCTCCAGATCCTAAAGATCTCGTATGAACATCATGAATTGTAGTGTACGGATTGGGTGACATGGTAGGTTAACCTGAGTTGGGTTGTTATTAAGTGTGATTCATGTAAATAACATATGACATGGAGCTGGAAAGAGGGAATAGAAGATCATATGGGATGAATTTCATCCCTCTATTATTTAAAATTTTCATTCAAAAAATGGAACACCCAGAATAGTGTTCGAAATTCATTGAGATTTTCCAATCCATTTTGAAAAGAGTTGTGGAATTTGGAATATTAAATTTTTTGTATTTTACTTTCAAAGAAATAAACTCATGAAACAATTTTTAAGGGTATTTATGAGTCATTAATGGAACATGTTGGTATCTTTTTACTATGAAACCTACTATGGGGTAATATAGAATTCACTTTCTATAGGGGTAAATGTTTCCTTACTACGTGATGACGTATGGAGAAATGTAGTGGCAGGAAAATAAAGGGTGTAGGTTGAAGATATTTGGGATGTCATAGGATATACCAACCCCTTAGGTGCATATAAACCTCTTTAACCTAGACTAAATTTACTATGACGTGCTTATATTGTGAATGGATGTGACTTGTTTAAGTCATACATCATGAACAAATTGAAATAGTGTCGGGGATTTAAATAATACAGAGCACCTATTTGGAGGAAAAATATGTTCTTGGAGGTTCACAGTGGTTCTGATGTGAGTAAGAGATATTTTGTAAGGCTTATTGAAACCCAACATTAGGGTTTTGAACAAATTATATCTTAGGAAATGGTATTTTAAAACCCTGCAAAACCTAATAACCTAGAGTAGGGATTATTGATCTCTTTAGTTGACATATTATGATCATAGATTATGAGTGATGGTGATTACATGATTAAGAAGACCATATGAATTAGTGTTTGGGAAGAGTGGGATATGAGGAATCCTATGTTTGGAAGAACAACATTGAGTGTTCATGAATATAAATATTTTCTCTTGTGTAATACAATGAACATTGGGGATGATGATTCTAGTAAATCTAGACCCATAAATATAATTTTTCATATTTATTTCTATATGAAATTTGGTGTATTAATCTTGTAAAGTAATGAAATTATATATTTAACTAATAATCAGAAATATCTAGATGAAATTGGATTGTGTGTCAATCACTAAAGAATAATTTTATTGATTGAGTGGAATTTTTTTTGAGAATTGGGTAAATATATGATTCTTAAATGATTCCTAAATTTGGTAATTTATCTATAATTTTCTAATGAAAGTCATAATGTTTGGTAACTATATCATGTGAAACTTGAGAATCAAGATAGTTAAAATATGGGAATAGATAATGTTAGTCTACACTAGGAAAATAAGATTGAAATATCATTAAATTAATGAATTATTTAATACTTCACCTCTCAGACCTAATGAATAAATTCCAAGGTAGGTATTAAAGTGTTGCTTGCTTGATTCCCTGAGTGGATGGTGATTTTAGCTAGTATAGGTTAGCTTAGAAAATTGAAATTTTTTATAATTATCACAGGTTAGGGTATTATTACTACTATTGTACGAAATATGTTGGTACTTTAATCCATGGAATATTCATGAATTCATAGGATTTTTATTGGGTTGAGTATCAATTAACTCTCCCTATTAAAGTTTGAATGCAACGAAATGATTCTAGTATTAAGACTTTTATTCAGGATGAGTCTATTCAATATTATTGATTACAGTGGGATTTTATATAAAGAAGATTGTGGTGAAAATTATTCATAAAGGTAGTATTTATGAATTATTTATATTAAAAGAGAGGTATGTAGTTTCTAACTCAAGTTGAGGTGTTAAAATTTAAAGGAACGTTTGAGGAATTATCAAGGATACTTATAAGGAATGAGAATTAATATGATGGGAGTTTTGTAACATTATTTTTTCTATGTTTCAAAATAATTTAAGAAAAATGAGGTTTAACAGAGTTATAATTGACTCTTTTTTAAATATTTATAATTTTAATATGATTTTCAAGGTCAAAGGATTGAATAGGATATTATTTTATAAGAGTATATATGTTTTTATTTAAATTAGAAGGTGGGGTGAAGGTTGGGAGATAGTATCTAACATAATAAAGGATTAATTTCTTTTGAGGCACTTAGTGAGGGGTCTTGTGGTCTTTGATGTGATAAGATGATGATAACATTCTTACAAGAGTCTATCTTGGGTCTGATGGGCCACCAGGTACCTTGTTGTGCTCATAGGGTACTTAGGTGCCTCATTTTGATTTCTTTTAAATAAAAATTTGAATAAAAAATTATTTTATATTTAAATTGAAAACCTAAGACCCATTATCTAATTTTCAACCCGTTGATCATGCTGATATTACAAGATCAATTCCACCCTCCTTTAACTTCTCCTTTTTTCATATGTAACTTTTCCTGATCATGTTCAATCAATCATCTCTTTATGTAAATAGACTACTAAAAGTAGGTTTAATCCCTCATAGTTATTATTTCTCTATTATCTTTTCATTTTACATTGATATATCATAAACCCAAATGGGTGTTTTCATGAATTTGTGATTTTTTAAAATCTATCATAATTTTACCCACGATAATGGATGGGTTTAATTCATATAATATAAGACATGTGGTCTCTTGCATGTTAATTTAATTTTTATGAATTTTAATTTATGTTGAGATTTATATCAGGGGTATTTGGATCTATTGGACCAAGAACTAAGATGGTAGGTTTTTGTGTGTTCATTTTTGGTTGAGTAAGGAATCATAGAACCATAATATATGTGTTACATGTGGTGCATCTTGTTTTTGATGATGTATCTCGATTATATAAACTTTGTATGGTTGGTTATATTTCAAAATAGAACCTATGTATGATATCATACCTTAAGCTTAGTATTTTAATGTCTTATGAGATCTAATGGAGTGATATTATTCTTCCCATTAAGGGTAATGATTCATCCCTTGGGAAATGGGTTAGGTCTGGTTATAGGTTCTTAATTAAAGTGTTTATTTGGATGAAGTATCTTAAATACCTATGTTAAATTTCTAGTGATGGGTCCCATGTGGACTTATTTTCTTTGAGTGTAACCCTATACAGTGTTGTCTATTTTAGTAGTTTTCATTTTAGTGGTTTTACCCTATTATTTAGGGTTTTTAATATTTATAAGTGTGGGGTAAAATACTTATCACCCTTATTAATGTTTCTTGGGATTAAATAGTTCATATTTTCTAAATTTTGGTTTGTTATATATGTACCCTTGAGTGATAAACTATCAAGGAGGGTAAAGATTTCTCTCTAGTATGCTTTTAAATGTTCATGTGGATAGTGACAAAAGGTATCATGAGACATAACAAAATTATAGATTTTTTTTGAACATATTTTTCATAATTTTTTTATTTGTATCTGATTAAATGAAATTATAATATTTCATTCTATGATTGGTATAATATTATTATATTATTTTTCTGAGTTGATTTAATTCTTCATTTTTATTCTTTCCATGAAAATATGTTTTGGGAATATCATATCATAGGGAACATTTTTGGGTGGTATTTGGTTATAAATTGGCATGAAATATTCTTAATTGATGGATAATGGTGGCGTGGAATTAGATTCATGTTTTTATGGAACATGATTAGATTAATGTTTTACATCTAATATGTATATTTTTTCTTAGTTTTTAAAACAAGTATGAAATGTGTATATATTTTTACAAACTATTTAAGATTCTCCTTAAATAATTAGTCTTCAAGATGGTTAATATGGTGCACTATATGGGAGTTCCTAGAATACTCAATTAGTCTATCCCCTTCCCCATAAATGGGTACATGGTTTAACATGATATATTTATCTCCTTACTATATTAGTGTAAACATTGTAAAATAATAAATTTAACCCTTTCCTTATACCGGGTTTTCTATAGGGATCAATCATATTTTCTTTTTTTTCCATTATCATACAAGTTTCTACTGATGTATATGTACTATTTCCACTAGTTTAGATTTTGATAATGAATCAAAATTGGTAAGTTAGTTTTGATAGAAACTGGTAAAGCACATGGAAAAGAAATACCATATATATATATATAGATTATTTTTTAGAAGTAACATAGAAATAGATTAATGAGATTCTATGATTATATTTATATCTTGTGTGGATACTAAATTTCATATAATTTATGAACTTGTATAAATTATGAACTTTTTTAAGGATGTTGTTGATGGTGGAATATTTATTTATGTACTCACACCCTATATATACATCTCATTTATCATGCATACTCTAAATTTAATATACTGGTCAGAGTATGTTCCCTAGATCAAGTGGACATGCTTGGGTAAATTGATTATGATGAATATATATATTAACATGATATCAAGGTCATGATAGTTTTCTATCATTATTTTTATTCTTTTAATGATGTATTCTATATGACGAACTAGTTTAAAAGGTCCTTGTTTCAATTTGAGATTGTATGAATTTTTGGTCCTCTATGTTATTTCATGTGATTTTTTTATTTATCATTGGGTAACTTCAATAATAATACAATGTTATTCTCTAATATTTATCTATATTGTGATTTTTTAATCATAATATTTTGGGTAACATGATATAGATATTATAATCTTTCTATAAACTATTATCAAACCCTCACTCGTGTTAATAGACATTATTTTATGGGGAGTCATGCTTGAATTTTGTGACATTTTGACTCAATTAGTATAGGTAATGAAATGGTTAGGGATGTTAAAAATAATTTAACGGGGATATGTTTCATTTTATGCAATCAATTTGGTAAATTTTATAGTATTATTTAATTTTAATGTAATTCATTTTGACAAAATACTAGAAAAATGAAAAAAATGGGTAAAAATAAAAATAAAAAATAATAATAGTAAAATAAATTTTAAATAGTAATAAATAAATAATTAATATCCAAATTAATAAAATAAATATTAAGAAACCATAAAACTGGTAAATATGCACACATGTGTTCTTGCATACTGTAATATTCCCAACCATGTCAGCTTGAATGATGCCAAACCAAGGTTGTCAAGTTTCCTCTAGTGAACCCCCGATATTACAAAGGCCATAAACCAGTTTAAATGGCATAAGTTAAATACAATTATATAGTTGAGAAACATATATAAAAGGAATCATAAAAAATTAAAAATCAGACCCCTTGGATAATGAAAATCCAATACAAATAATGTGAGGACATACATATCCTCTAACTCAACTCACAAAAGTTTTCTACTGAATCTTCATCCTTTATAACACTATTAATTTTGAGTCATTATTCTGGCTATAAGTTGATACATGGACCAATAATAAAATATAAGGCTTGTCCACACCATCAAACCCCATGTCATGTATATAAATCGGGGTAAGTCTAATGACCCAAATTGATTCCCCCACAAACCTTGACACACTGAGTGTTGGATATCAGGTGGATATATGTGAAATATTATGGTGAGTATCAATAACTAAATCAGAAAAAATAACTTAAGTATGCTCATGCAATACAATCATACATGTGTGGCGTCATAGAGAACAAGACACACACACACCTCAAAGATACATATGGAACTATCCAACTTACTACATGTCGAACATGCCTATAACCGATGAAAAATATACCCTCATATCAAAATATTGTATACCACTAGGTTATTCTACTATAAAAGTACTTTATTTCAAAGAATTATAATATCCAAACCAAAAAGTCACACTTAATTGATCCCCCCTGATCCACTAGTCATCTCACTCCCCCTCAAAATCTATGACCTAAAATATAATGAGAAAACATCATGGTAAAAAGGAAATATAGAAATGGAAACAAATAGGTCCCAAACATTAATATTAACCACAAAATTTCATAAAAATACAAAAGGGTTATCATAAAGGGTTTGAAATAATGAATAGAATTAGTACATCAATCCCAAGATAAAAAATGGTAAAATAAAGATATTTCCATACCATAAAAAATAATAGAGATGTCATCTTTCATGACCTACCCCATATCAAATCATATTTCATCATAAACTATTTTATTCCTTTTCCAAGGTCTTATAATAGGTTTATCCACGAAGTAAGTTAGTCTAATAAGTCATAATTATATAGTGGGTCCTCTGAATATTATTCCATGATCATTCTTAGAGCCACTTTATCCATCATCGTTTTTCTAGATACCTATGTAGAAGATAAAAACTAGAGAGATTATACAAAAAATGGAGAAAATAAAATAGAACATGGGACCTCATAATAAAATTAATCATTATCCTTAAGTAAAAATAAAAAACTTTGGTTATCCAAGACATTACATCTTTATAGGGGTGAATCCTAGTTAAATGGATATATTTTGAAAGTACCATTTCCTCATAATATATGTTTCCAATCTCTCTATCTTACACTAACATAATAAAATATAACAAATAAATGATCTTATTCCACTCCAATCAACTGATCCTTATTTCTATCAGGTATCAACAAAAAAAATGAGACTATATCACCATAAATTGATTTAATTGTCAATAAAAATGATAATGGGACTATCTTAAACAATAATTGATGAGGAAAATCAGATGGGTACTTCTATAATGAAAAAAGGAGTCCCACCATTATATAGAAATATATCAATACCTACTCTAAATTGTTATAGTTAATAATCTCACCAATCACTCAATCAATACTAGATGTCACATACCATTCTAAGGATCATCACATACACAGAATAAAACCCATGTGAGATCATTAATATTAGTCTCACAATAATCTCTTAAATTGGATCTAAGACATAAGGATAATCATGAGGTCCTATTGTCTACCACTATCTAGGGTACCTCTCAAGGTTATATGAGCATATAATCACTAGAACACACACTAGATGTAAATTATAGGATTTTCCATGTATTATTTTTGGATAATATTTGAAATCTTTTCAAGACCAGGTGATAAGACAACGTTTGATTCTGAGGCCCGATGTGCATGGAATAAATGTTTTAAATATATTTAACATATTTAATAGCACACACACACACACACACAGTTTTATGAAAAAAGTGGAATAACTTCAATATGGGTTCTCGAATAAAAAAAATGAGGGGGACCATTGAGCTCTAAATGTGAGGTTTACCTTAGGAACAACTTAAAATTAGTTTATATGGATCATTTACAAGAAATTCATCACATGCACTAAAATGAATAATTTTTTTAATAAAATCATTTTATTTTATCTGTATTTACACATCAACTAAAAATCATGAAATAGATTGTTATGGTAATTTTCTAGGGTTTTCCAAAAAACCCTAGAGACAGAAAAGGGCCATTTGAGAGAACTCTAGAGAATCCACGTAGATGAATAGTGATAGGATCATGAACTGATGATTGATGCACCTCAGATTTGATGAATATTTCCAACGATGATGAAAATGAATTATTATTTTTCATCGATCTAACTAAATCGAGGCTGGGAATGAGTTTTTATTTGGTTTTTCCCATTATTGATTTATATGATGAATACATACCAATCTACGAATAGATCGCTCCATGTTTCTATCATCTTATAGTAGGAGCTTAATTTCGGGGTTTATTTGGGATATTTCTTTGTTGATGTTGATTATTTGATTTTTTTTTCTAACATTGAAGAACCTATATTGACACGAACATCAATCAGGCTCTGTTCCTATGGATTTTCTCTTGTTCTTTTATCCCCTGACTCATCGTTCTTCATGTGAATTCTTCCTTTGGAACGCGACTCATCTTATCCCTATCAATCAATAATTTTGAACCTTTTTCATTGTTCAATGACATAATATCAAATATTTGGAATTGGAAAACATGAAGGAGGTGAAAATATGAAGACTAATCGATTCCGAAAATAGTTGATACCTGAATTTTCATTCCGCAGTTCTCCTTGATCCATAATAAAGAATAATGATTTGTATAATTTTCTATGTATATTTGATAACTTAATGTGTTGTTCCAGGATAGAGTGGCTTGGATGATCTTGTATCTTCGATTTCATAGAAAAGAAATCACCATATCAGATGATGGAGGTGCTAGATCGAATGAGGACCAGATCTCAGATTCCAATTTTTTTGTAACACCCAACATGTTTATCTGATCTACATGCCATGTGGGACCCCCTTGTGGTGGATAGGGATTCCAAATAAAGTTAAGTATCACATAGTGTGTGACCCATGTCACACAACATGAGGTCTCTCCAAAGTGGATCGACATTTACATTGGTAAGTACATGAACACAGGGTGGAGTACACAGGTTGCCTACATGATGTGTACTCTCCCACATAAATGCATATCAGACCGATTACAAAAGCTAAGACATGTACTGGAACATGGGAAACATTTCACATTCTCAGCCATGTATTGGCACATGGGTAGAGTACACAGGATGCCTACATGATGTGTACTAATACATAGACATAGTTTGATGAAACATTTTGTTTACATGGGAAGGACCCAAGGTCAGGTGACACGATGTGTACCCCCTTCTACACACACTGTACTCTCTTATACATGGATTCTATATCTTGTACTATGTATCTCAGACAAGTTTAATTAGGGTACATTACACTTTTCTATTCCCTTATGGTTAGTATGGAATCATTTCCAACTCCTAGGACAATGATCCCTTTAGCAGGACTTTCTGGATATAGTCATTAGAATCCCTCCGAGAGGCCCAAAGTGAGATCCTCTATTCATCTTCACACCGTAGATGGAGTTCATGGAATCTATGTGACCAACACTATGAGGGATCTGATCCTCTACTTAGTGGGTTAATCTAGGTTGAGTTGTTGGTATCACCCCATAGACCTAGAATTGATCCTCATATGTTATATATTATCTCTTTAGACTTCAACATGTTCTTTCTCCTGATAAGACTCAATGAGCAGTACCTCTTGGATGGTCGTCCTCAGTGCTATTGGACTCAGGAGCATGTTCTTTTAGAAGAGTTCTTCATGTAATCTTCGAGATAGTATCCTAGGGTTCACATTCTATGGTTGGGGATTACCTCTAGATTTTGTGTCTTTGATGAGTATATCTATATTTTCTTATTATATGTTCTATAGACATATAAATGTGTAGAGATGACTCTATTTTTTGCTACATGATTTCTATTTTCAAGGTGTCCAATTAAGTATTTTTATACTCACCCATATATGTGAATTTCTTACACATGTCATGTATTATGCAGACGATCAAACTTTTGATGGAGTCCTAGGTGGAAAAGGACCAGACAGTGCTTAGTGAGACCAGAGATACCGAGGTGTGTTCCTTTAGATTTAGATAGTAGTCCGTTTACATTTAGGTTATACTTGTTTTAAAAACTCTTTATGGTGGGATTTTATTTGGCTATGTTTACTCTCTTTACTAACATCCATACTCTGGTGATGATATTTACATGTATAAACACATGGTTATTCAGTGGTTTTTACATTTTTCCATTTCTATAGTCTGGGAGATGTGTGTGTGTACAAGTACTTATGCTAAGGCCTCCCATGTTAGTGATATGCCTTATCAGTGCTAGTCGTTAGCCAAAAGTCTACTTTAGGTGAGGTTGGGAAGTCACCATAAGGTCCCCACTAGGACAGATCATGATAGAGTGTTATTAGAGCAGTCAGTTCTACCTTAGGTCTATGAGTCTATGATATTGGTTTGGGTAAATAGTGTTGAGTGTTTCAAGTTCGAATTTTAGACAAGCAACTACAGTGTTGGTATGAAGACCAACATATCCATACACCAAGACTCTGATAACCTACTTCTTGATTAGTTACATGAGAACAGTTCTTATAGGGGAAACAATGGTACCTGAATCATATAGAAATGGGATGTTCTTCCATGTCCATCTTGAGTCAGCTCTCCAGATATACTCATAGATCGTGGTACATCTTGTTTGTTTTACAATGTCTCAATGATGTGTACCAGCTAGGATTCATCATGATGATAATGAGGATGATCCTCTCACTGATGAGGCTTCAATATGGGGACTAGTTCCTTAGATTTTACCTCTAGGTGGTGTACCATCCATACTGCTGCCTATAGAGCATCACATAGTACCTAAAGTACCAGAATATGAGGTGCACATGCTGAGGGTGTAGGACGTTGGGACACCCTGAGAGGGGAGGGGTGAATCAGGGTGTCAACTTTTTCCTTTAAAACCAAGAATCATATTCTCACGTTGGTAGGAACTACTTAAACCTCTATGATGGATATGATCAGCAATGAAACATTCACATGCAAAGAGATGACACATCAATTTTTGCTTGGTTCACCACTAAGGGCTACGTCCAAGGAGCATATGCTGACAAGTTGGTGGTCATACCAAATTCCACTAATATTCACTAGCTATGGATTACAAAGGTTCAGGCATAGTCACTTAGTCCCAGGCTCACTGCCTTTACAAAGGTTTAGGGATAGCTCACTGTGTCCCCCAGGTCACTCCCGTTGACTCCCCTAGCTCACAACCATTGGTGAAGCCCCACTCAGTTTATAGACTTGAAGGTCTCTTCATCAGATAGACATGAAGTTCTTTGTCTTCTATTCATCATGAGACTTTGCTTGCATCAGGGTTCTGAGTTGATGCCCTTTTCAGTAAATTCCTTCTTCTTTAGTGCAATGACTGAATAAACTAAATCCTCTTGTCTTCGTTTTCCTGAATCACAACCATTATGTGATTTCTCAATAAATGAATCTCAGCTTAGTTTGCATTGTCAGAATCAGTTCTCCATGTATGCGTGAGATCATGCATGTATCATTTATATTTCCCCTTTAATCTCACTTTTCACCGAAGGAATCATGAAATCTTCCTGCTTTTGTGAAGCTCCAAAAAGGCTGGCAGGCTTTAACAACACCTGGTGCTCTTCTCCAAACCCAATGCGCAAGTCCCAATACGGTGTGCAAGTATTCGGTGCAGAAGTCCAAACTGGAGCACAAGTGTCACCAATGCACCTATGCGACACTTCCTCCTTCAAATTCAAACCTATGTGACTCACTTCCTTTCTCTCCCAAACCGCCTTGGGCGCGCAGCCAACAACCGGCACACAATCTCTACATCCGCGACCAAACTACCACTTGCGCGGATCTACCACCTGCCCTATGAGAACTCGAACAATCTCTAAGTCTTGAACTTTTTCCTGAATGAGGAGGGGTGCTCCTCTATTTATAAGCATTCAGATACCCTGTGCGACGGTGCGCAAGTCTTCTCTCGGCACCCAGGTTTCGGCATGCAGATCATCCGCCCTAGCTTCTATCGCTCTACTCACTTTCACGACCACACCAATACTTGCGCGAACTTCATTCCTTTTCCATGTTTTAAAGTTATGTTCTTGAAAAACAATAGGTGCGCAAGTTTCCAATCTACCTAGGCATCAGTGTGCAAGTCTCTTCCTGGCACACAGGTCAATTGCGCGACCAACCCGACACTTGCGCGACCCTCTTTCCTTTTCCATTTTTCCACATTCTGATCCTGAAAAACACTAGGTTTGCAAGTTCCCTTATCTTCAAGTACACGGTGTGCAGGTCTCTTTGACAAAACCACTTTTCTACATTTGCCTATTTTTAGGCCCACAAATTTGGCAAACACTGGAAAACGGCACCACCTTGTATCTGCACTTTTTGTACCGCCTGCAGATCATCCATTCCTTTTTTGAAATTCTTGAATAAAACATGGATCGTTAACCACATCCATTGAACATGACATTCCACCATGGAATCTCCTTTGTCAACAAATTTTTATGTCTTTTGTTTGATTTGTCAACAAGCACGATCACCTCAAAAACACTTCTTTTCGGTGATTTGTATCCTTCAGCAACTCTTCTGCTTTCATCACAAAATCCACTATTGTGATATATATTCTTTGAAGGAATAGTTTTAGCATCATCATCTTTTGAGAAAATGTGATGTGCATGGCCATCTCAGAATTCCAATCCCCACATGGCCATCTCAGAATTCCAATCCTTTGCACATTGTCTTCTTCATCAACTGTCATTATCTACTTCATGCAATGTTCCTGTGATTCAATTATTCAAGAAGTCTCTTGCATAATTCTCATACAATAATGAAGAATTGAATGGACTTTATCAAAACCCATGGTTCTCATGCAATAATGATGAATTTCATGGTCTTCATGAGAACCCATGGTCCCCATGCAAGAATGAGGAATTTCATGGTCTTCATCAAAACCCCATTCTTCTTTAATCATCCTCAGATAGATTATACCTCATGTTCTTAATTGTTGTAAATAATGTGTCACCTTTTACACATGTTCTTTGAACTTATGATCAATACAACAATCATCTGAATTTCCATTCCTCCATTTCATTGGAGTACTTCTTTCTCTCCTTCATTTTGATCTTCATTGACAACTATTGACAAACAATACAACCATATACACAAAGTGGTCCCAATAGAGAGAAAATCATGAGTTTCAGCAACATAGACCCCTTATGATCCAAGGTGATCCCAACCCACAAGAGGATGAGGAATGTCTTAAGGCGGTGACCCAAGTTTTCTACCTAGTTAGGACACTAGTAGATCAAATAGTGGTTTTGCTAGAAAGCATTTTTCATGGATCATTATAACGATGGTGCGGCATAGTGACTTAGTATTATGACAAGGAGACTCTCTCATGGAAAAAGTTTGAGTGTATCTTTATATAGGAGTTATCACAAGCTACACTAAGAGATATGCATATCCATGAGATTCTACAGCTCTAGCAGGGAAACATGACAATAGCTGGGTATTCATCAAGGCTTACCAACCTTTTCAGGAACTCGATGGATATGGTTTCAGATCAATGCTTCAGGGATAGAATATTCAAGTGAGGTTTTTATAGATATATATGATTAAATTTTATCCCTCTATGTATTCCTAACTATGTTGGGGTGCTAGAGTGATCTTCAGTGGTTGAGAGTTTCTTAGCTGAGTAGTTAAAACCGCCAGTTGTCTGTAGTAGGAAAATAGGAGTAGTTACCTTAGTAGAAGAGAGTCGACGTCAGTCCTAGCGACCTAGACATGGGAGACATTTCAAGAGGATGTCCTAGGATATATGATCTATAGTTGAAGGATCAGAGGGTGGTTCTTTTTAGCATATAGAGAGGTGGTACTGCTCATGTGAAAAAATGAGATATCTTGATCGAGATTGTATGAACCTTTGTATACCTGACTGGGTAATCTTAAATGGCCCACATAGGAATAAGAAGTGGTAGGAGCAGGTAGTCTCAAAGGAAGTAAGATGTGGTAAAGGAGTTGGGAGAGTTTTAGAAGGTGGTAGACACATTGAGATGTCACCAAAACCACCCAGGTGGTCCACAATAGGCTTAGAGAGCTTGGGGATAGGGGTGGGGACAAGTTAGTACTATGTAAGAATACAAACCAAAGGTTCTGGGAATGATTTGAGGTACGAGCTATGTATTTTGTACCTTAGCTTCAGTACTGATAGACATGGGTTATATTCATTCCTTTCCTTCCACACACCATGTATGTTACTTAGTGATTCTAGTTGAACCTTTAGCTCAACCCTAACACATGGAGACTCTTATTAGAGAAGAATCAATGTTCAATAACTTGTACTGAGAGTGTGAACTATCTCTTATAGGTGAGAGTTTCTATTGAAATCTCTTGGTAGTAGCATAAATTACTTATGATTTCATTTTTGGTTTAGATTTGTTATATATATTTAATGAGAATAATTACTAATCTATGTGAATGGTGTGGTGTGTACGTCGTGATGGAACTAGGTTCTATTTTGTTGGTGAAAATTAAACCCAGGTAGTTTAGGATGGACACATGCATAGGAGGGTAAAGTAGATTACTCATGTGTTGGATAGACTAGACCTTGGTGTAGTGGATGTCATGAGTTCCCAGTTTCTTGCAGTGGTGGTGGAGTACAAGTACATCTACCCTGAATATGTTCCAGGTTTACCTACCTACTGAGAGATAGAATTATGCATTGATCTGTACCACAGTATGACACTGATATCTGTACCGTCATATCATATGGATCCCGTAGATCTTTGCAATATGTGGGTGAAGTTGGAGTACTTACAGAGGAATGGATTTGTTAGGTCCTGTGTTTCACCCTAGGCAGCCCTAATTTTGTATACCAATAAGGTTTACAAAAGCCCGAGGTTTTTTGTAGACTACTAATGCTTGAATTAGGTGACCATGAAGAACAAGTATCCACTACATAGAATTGATGTCCTATTTGATCATTTGAGAGGGGATTGATGGTTCTGAAAGGTCGACCTCAGGTTGACCTATCACCAGCTGCAGTAACAGGACAAGGATATACTAAAGACGACCCTTAAATGTTGATACGGTCACTGTGAGTACCTAGTGATGCTATTTGGCATGAATAAAGACCCAAAAATGTTCATGGGACTCATAAATCAGATCGTTAGTCCCTAATTACACTTGTTTTTGGTAGTCTTCATCGATTATTTCATTTTGTACTTGACGTTCAAGGAGGATCACATGATACACCTAAGGATGGTTCTAGATGCACTACGAGAGCACCAAATTTATAGAAATCTCTTAAATTAATAGTTTTGGATATAGGTGGTCTACTTTATGGGACATGTTTTCTCAGTAGATGGAGTGGAAGTGGACCCGACCACAGTCAAGGCTATGTTATCTTTGCAACGACCTAAAATTGTTATGGAGGTGTGGAGATTCCTTGGGTTTGTAGGATATTACAACAGATTCATATCTGATTTCTCTAGGATATCAACACCAACGATAAATTTAATCAAAAGGGGTAACCTTTAATGTGGACATAAAGGCACCAATAGTCTTTTCAAAAGTTGAGGTAGAGTTTGACAAGTGGTCCAATAGTAATATTTCCAGAGGAGGGTGTTGAGTATGAAGTGTTTTGTGATACATCAGGAACCAGGCTTAGTTGTGTCTTGATGGAAAGAAAAATGGTTATTACCTATGGTTCATGTCCATTGAGACCACATGAGTAGAACTATGAGATCCATGATCTTGAGTTATAAGTGGTAGTATTCTCTTTGACGATTCAGTGACACTACCTGATGGGTGAGAAGCTTATAATCTATTCTGATAACAAGAGTCTCAAGTATAAATTCTATCAAAAGGATCTCAACTTGAGATAAAGGCGATGTATAGAGTTACTCTAAAATTATGACTTAATTTTTTTATACTCAAGGGAAGGGGAATGTGGTAGAATATGTTCTTGGTAAGAAATATTGTTCACAACTACTGAATGAGGTGTTCAAGAAGTTTTCCTCATTGAATTTATCCTTTGTGGATGGAGTTGGAGTAGATTACCTCTAGTTGATATTTGTTACCCCTCCAATTTTACAGTGAGTTCGGAAGGAACAAATTGGGGATACCAACTATGAGACCCAAAATAATTAGATATCTATAGGTCATGATCATGATGGTTTTTCTTATAGTGGAGAGAATTTCGTTCTTTTCATAGGACACATGATGGTACAAGTGATTTTGCAGGAAGAGGTTCTAAGAGTGTTTCATACGTCTCCTTTAGTGGTATATCTAGGTGTGGAAAATATTTTACAGGACCTTTAAATTCAGTTTTGGTGTCCAGGGATGAAGAATGATGTTTCATAGTTTGTCTCCAAATTCCATACATGTCAACAAGTGAAGGCTAAGCACCATGTTCCAGCGAGTTTATCTCAACCCCTTGAGGTTACAGATTGGATGTGGGATGGTATATCTATGGACTTTGTGATGGGTTTACCACATAAATACATGGGACATTATTCCATCTAGGTGATCATAGACCCACTAACTAATTCATCCCACTTCCTAACTATACAAGAGTAGATTTCAGTAGAGACATTGGGAAGCATCTACATTGGGGAGATAGTCCGACTCCATGGAGTCCCAATGATGATTGTTTTCGATTGTGATTATTACTTAACATCCTAGTTGTGGAAGGGATTATAGTAAGCTTTTAGAACTCAGTGTTATTTGAGTAGAAAATTTTACCCACAAACAGATGGCCAGACTAAGCAGACCATTTATGTCCTAGAGGACATGCTATGAGCTTGCATGTTGGAATTTGGTTGTAGTTGGGAGGATCAGCTACCACAGGTGGAGTTAGCGTATAACAATATATACTGTTATTCCATTGGTATGAAAACATTTGAGGATTTGTATGGGAAACCCTTTAGGTCACCAATTTGTTGGAATGACCCATTTGTGTTGGTACTCATGGGTCCATAGTTGGTATCGGCTACAACAGAGTAGGTGAAGATCATCCAGGAGCAGTTCAAGACTACACATATCTATCAAAAGTCTTATACTGACATGTGGTTAAGTACTTTGGAGATCGAGGATCTAAATTATATGATACTTTGTGGGTTATCTACTCATTTAGTGTGAGTCTGGTGGTAGCATGAGAATATCTAGGAGAGAACATAGGAGCAGGAGGCTCATATTCGTGCTCAGTACCCACATCGTTTTGAGTATCCCTTGTTTTGGATTTTCAGGTACATAAACCTCACGATGGGAAGAATGTAATGTCTTCTATTTTCTATGTATTATTTTTTGGAAATTATATAGACTATTTTCAAGACCAAAAGTTGAGACGTTATGTGATTTCGAGACCTAGTGTGCCCAGAATAAATGTTTGAAATATATTAAGTATATTTAATAGCACACACATTCTATTATTTTTGGAAAAAGTATAATAAAAAATAAAATAGTACCTAGGTTAGAAATATGAGGATACAATTGATCTAAAAATGTTAGTTTTTCATGAGACGCAACATAACCTTAGTCAGTGCGGGCTATTTGTGTAAAAGTCATCACAAGTGATGAAATGAATAAAATTATTTAATAAAATTATTTTCTTTCATTTTCCTTTATACAAGGACTAATGATATTTAAATATATTGTTATGGAATGTTCTTAGGGTTAGCCACATAACTCCGAAAACACTAGAGGACAATTTGAGAGAGCTATAGAGAATCCTCTCAAACAAACGGCAGTCAATCATCGATGCTCCTAGAATATGACGGATCTTCCCAATGATGATGATGACACATTCTTTTTTGTCATATATTGAACCAAATTGAGGTAGGTCATGAGTTTTGATTTGGGTTATCCCCATTATTAATTTCTATAATGAACGCAAACCAGTAAATGAAAAAACTGATCCACCGTTTGATTGTCTTGTGGGATGGGCTTAATTGTTGGTTTTATTCGGGGTATTTCTTTATGGATGATGATTATTAAATTTTTTTTTGATGGTGATGGACCAAGATGAACATAAACATCAATCATGATCCATTACTCTGGATTTTTTTGTTCTTTTCTCCCCTGATTCATCATTTGTTGTGGGAATTCTTTATTTATACCATAAATTGACCAATCTCAATTGATTGATCGTTTCATACCCATTTCATGGTGTAATGACCTGATATCATGTTTATAGTATTAGAAACAATGATGAAGGTGAGATGATTTAAATTAAGTGATTCAGAAAATGAAGTATACCCCAATTTTCATTCTTCAATATTCTTCGGTGCATAATGAAGAGTGATTATTTGATTCGTTTCCTGAGAAAATATGATTATGGAATATGTTTTTCAATGAAAGAAATGCTTGGAAGAGCTTGGATCTTAGATTTAGTGGTGAATTGATCACTGGATTGATGTTTGGAGGTGCCAGATCGAATGTGTAGAAGATATGGGATTCTTGACATGTTCTTAATATACGGTGTGTATGTTTGATCTACACATAATATGGGGCCCCATTACGGAGGCCAGGGATTCAGAAGAAAGTTAAATATCACATGAAATGTGACCCCTATTAGATATCATGTGGTCTCTCCCAAGTGACATGACATGTACTTTAAGATGTACATAGACACAAGGTGGAGTAAATGGGTTGCGAACATGGCATGTAATCCCCCACGTAGACATGGGTTAGACTGAGCACATGAGCTAGTCCGTGTATCAGAACATGGGAAAAAGTACACAGTCTATGTCATCTACTGGAACATAAGTAGATTACATGGTATGACTTCATAAAATTTACTACAATACAGACAAAGTTTGAGGACATCAGCCATTTACACAGGCATGAAACAGGGTCAAGGGACATGGCATGTACCCCCTTCTACACATTGTGTACTATATTCTACAAGGCATGGATATCTGGTCATCTATATCGTGGAAAAGTGTCATTAGGATTTGTTCCCCATATCCTTTCCTACAGGATTAGTATTGAATAGTTTCTATCTCTTAGGTTTGCAATAACTTCAGCCAGACATCCTATATACAATCGCTGGAATCCCTCCAAGAGGCCCAGAGTGAGATCCCCTATTAATCTTTGTTCCCTAGGTGGAGTTCTTGGTATCGATGAGTCCAATACTATGCAAATGTTTCTCATCTAATTAGAGTGTTAATCTAGATTGAGTTGTTTGTATCACCCCATGGCCTTGGTAGTGATCCTCGTCTATTATATCATATCTCTTCAGACATAGGAGTGTTTTCTCCCCAATGAGTGCTTTGGGGAATCATTGTGCTCGAATCCGAGAGATGGAAAACTATGGTTGTGTCTTACCTCCATACTGTGTGTCTTTGTTGAGTATAATTGGATATTATTATTACATGTGTTTTATACATATACATGTGTAAAGTTGACTATATTTCATTTGTTGCATGCTTTATGGTTTTGGGGTGTCTTACTGGGTATTTTTAGACTCACTTCTGCAAAGGATTTTCCTGCACATGTTGTGTATTGTAAAGATGACTGAACTTCTGATAGAATGCTAGGAATACCAAGTCTAGATGGTGCTTAGTGAGACCAGGCAGTCTGAGGTGTGTTCTTTAGGCTTTAGATAGGAGTCCCTTTACTTTTATGATGGACTTATATTATAGACTCTTTGTGGAAGACTTTTAGTTTTCCATGTTTACGTACTTTACTTCCTATAATTCTATGGTTATAGGATTTAGATATTTCCATGCATGTTTGTTTAGTGGTTTTTACTTTTTATCATTTTTATAGGCTTGGATATGTGTGTGTGTACATGTACTTTGGATAAGGCCTCCCATGTTAGGGATATGCATTCTTGGTGCTAGTCATTATCCCTTTTCATACTGGAGATGGGGGAGTCACAACATGGGCCCTAGTAGGATGGGTTGTGACACTAGACATCCAAATATAGTATTACTAGTCCTCCACATAAAAAAAGGTTTTAAAAATATTATAAAAACTATCTAGAATCATCATAAAATATTAAAAACCATACAAGGTAAAATTCAATCAAGATATCACCCGTAAGAACACACTTTAGAAATAGGTAATTATCCATATGGGGTCACTCAGTCCAAAAAATCAATCATTACCTTACCTATTTTTCATTTTTTAAAATTATTGTCAAATAACTATTTTTACATCCATTTAAAATCCATCTCTTATTATCTTTACTCACCCAATTCCCATGAAAAAAATATACGGAAAATGTATTTAATAAATCACCAACTTATATCATTGAAATATCATTACAAAATAGATAACTTAAAATTATTTTTTCTATTGAAATTACTCTTCAACATAGAAAACTACATAAAATATTATTTTCAAGGTTAACCCATTACCTTTTCTAAAACTAACCAAAGAATAAAATCTCAGATCATCTTGTAATCCATAAATGGTCCAAAATTGAACTTTTAACTAAGGCACTACATAGAAACACATACTTTTCATCTATATGTATTACATCATATTAGTTGATTATTAGTTAATATAATACAATGATATACTCCAAAATCATATTGGTTGAGTTCCTTCAGAAATGTTGAAACATAAACAACTAGTTCTTAAGTGAACTACGTTGTCTCCCATTACGTTCTTCATAAATATAACACTTCTTATAAATATCATATATAATACCTTTTATAATAAACTAGGGAAATGAAACATCATAAAGGGTGAGATCTGATGCTTTGTAAGGTTAAACATGGGTGACACCACAGATCAATTGAATATAACATGATCATATGGGTATGAGAATATGATCATAAAAATTTAAAATTATTCCATGTATATCATAGAATATAATCATGCATCATGGAATAATGTTTGGTTGATCATAAAACATAAACCATAAAGGAATCATCGAACATTATCCATGACAGCACAATATTGGCATAAAACATAGATTTCAGGCATACATATAAGTATACAAAATCATTTACTTGGTAGTCAAGGAACATTTAAAAGACTATCATAGTGGCTTGGGTTCACTCCCCAAACCATTCTTGTAGTCAAGGGTCACTCCCAATATTATCATAGCGAAGAAATTCCCTTACTAAACTGGGTTCACTCTACATTCTATTCATATTTATTTCATTATATATCCATATTCACCCAATTAATTGGAGGGTTATATAATTTCAGGCCCATCCATGAAATATTATAAATAATAAATATGTGTGCCACAAGATCATATAAAATTAATTATATCATAATAATATAACTAATGAAAAGAAATAAGGTTTCATAAAAATATTTTCATCCTAATTATAAACCATACACTGAATGATTAAGGATGATATCATTAAATAATATCACCAGTAATTATTTTGAAACATCAACGGATTTCAACTTATATGTAAAATTATTTTAATATATTTCATAGAACATTTCTTAAGGGAAATAAACTTTTTAATTTGAAATCACTTTATTTAAATCCAAAAATTCACCAATTATTAATGAAAACAATTTCATTAAAAAGAGACTTGAAAAATTGTAAAGTAAGCTTTTATGAATTGATCAGTTAGGATTGAAAAAATCTTTTCATGTTGTATAAGTCATTAGAAAATATTACTTTTACACTTTTGTAAAAATTTAAAGAGTAAATTGTTCCAAAATATATAAGAATATTCATTTTTAAATAGTTTTTTAAAAATTAAATAATGTGTAAAAATGAATTTAAACAACCGTAGGATAATAATTATTGATATTTTTAGAAAAAATGTGTTTGAAAGAAAAATATTTTTCTACCAAAGAAAGAAATAAATTTGGTTTTCATTAAAAACATATTCATATGGTCTCTTGAGTACTTAAAGAGAGGAAAAATAAATTAAAACATGTATTCTCTATAAATAAAAAGATGATAGGAAAATAAATTAGTTTATTGATGGTTATATCATGAATTTTAATCATTCTAAAACTTAATCACAAATAATCATGATAAATAATGATATTGTAAAATAAAACCTTATCCCAATTCCAACATTATTTATATGTGTTCAAACCTCAAGTGTAATAAATATATATTAATTTTAAATATATTATATAACCTTACCCATATAAATCATACCATATATTATTTACACTACAACCTTTTATCACCGATTAATTAATAAATCTTTAATATAATCTATATTCCTCGTGATAATTGCTTCATTTTTCTGGAATGTTTTGGTTTAGTAATTATAGTCCTTAAACATTGATCAAGAAAAAATCACATATATAAAGTTAATAATTATATAAATATAATATATATTAACTATATAAATATTCAGAGTCATACATATATGTTATAGGCTAAAAATTAATTCCACTACTCATAGAGATAGAAGGTTGTACATATTCATGATTGCTATTTGCATTTTTTGGTAGATCGAACAAAAGAAAGGTAAATAGAAATTAGCATTTTTATAGTCATTATTACATAATATATATAATATATATTAATTAAATCTAACTGTTTTATAATCAATTTCAAAATAAAGTGAAAAATAAATCACATTGCTTTGTGGAGATGGTAGTCCAGATGTACACAGAAGTTACATTATTATTTTCTAATAGTAAAAATGTAAAAATATAGAAGTGAAATAATTATAATATAAGTATAATATGACATAAATATAATATATATATATATATATACATTAAATAGCTCATTATATTCATCAGTGAGAGGTAGGGATGGAAAAAATTACATCGGTTAATGAGGTGGTAGCCATCGTACACACGATCAATAATTTAATTTCTAATTTGATAGAATAAGATATAGATATATGTTATTCTATTAACATAATAAAATCCAATTATATAGAAGATAATTGTTTAATTATTTTACCATGTTTCAAGAATATTTTTAGGTGTTATAAGAATAAATAAAATGAAAACACATGGTTAAGAACTACACATATGCTTCTGACAACCTCATTAGGTTTATACCTAAATCATTCTTGGACAGTTTCATGATAAAAAAAGGACTATAGTTCATGGGTATATATTAATGGAAGTTATTTTCTATGGTATTTTATGAAAAAATTAGTATCTTGAACTATGGATAGGAGAGGATAGGTGGAGTAATTTTATATGTGATAGAGAGGACACACATGAAATTTTTGAAAAAAATAAAATATATTAACATATTATTCATTAAAAATGTATAACAAATAAAAAAATTATAGAATATTAGATGGTATAGGGTATAAATATGGATATAAAATATAATTTAGAAAATTTTTCATGTTTTTAACCCTTATCTCTTTAGTTTAACCCTCAGTAAACCTATTTTAACCTTAAACGTGGTAACATAATCTCACATTTTTATAATTCATTATGACCAAAAATTATGTTTAAATTATTAAATAATATTAATTAATATAATTTAAAACATTTAATACATTTTATCAAATTCAATTAACATAGGTTCAAATTTTTATTTAAAATTAAACCCACAGACGTGACAAAAAGTGGTTTTCAAAAAAAAGTTTTCTTAAGTATACAAACTTTTTAACTAAAAATCCTATATAATTTTGATTCCAAAGATATAAATTGGAATAAAAATAATATAATTTAACTAATTTTAATTATAATTTTTTAAAAACAAATAATGGTACTTTTTATGTTCTTTAAATGAGAAGATAATTTTTAATATTAATTATTATTTTTCACTATTCATTGAAAATTAATATATTCATAAAATTCATAGAAAAATCACTATGAGATAATTTTTACATATTTAATTAAAAAATAAATTAAATTTATTCAAATACATTTTATAAAATTGGAAAAAATTAATTTTAAAATAAGTGCACAAAACCCAACAATACTGTTTTTTAGAAAAATTACAGTTTTAAGCATAAAACAATTTTCATTCTTATTGAATGCATAGAAAAATATTAGATGGATGATAATTTTTTTATAAAATATATAATATTTAATTTCATTAAAATAATTCACTATTATTTATTAATTTAATTTGTTAAGATCACATTGTGTGCATACAAATAGCTTTTCAATTTTTTTAACAATAAAATTATTTTCATTTTCATTTATAATAAATTGACAACCGAAAAATTTATTTTATATATGTGTTAACCATATAATATTGATAATTTATTTATTTATATTCAAACACATCAATTTAATGGATTGATTATAATGGTATACAATATTATTGTTAATTTAGACTCAGGGTTACATTTATCACAAGACGTTGAATAGATTAAATTTATTTAACTAAATATATATCACAAAACCTAGTTGTGTTACACACCAACCAAAAAATTATTTAATCAAGATATGAAATATTTAGTAACAATAAAAATTTTAAGGACCCAAATCATTTTATGGGGTTACAAAAAGTCACATTTTCATGTATTTTATAATAATAATAGCACATAAGTAGTAAATTGCTAACGAGAATGCCCAAAAAAGCCAACAAATTAGTAAACATAATGAGAAAAACATAGATACCAATTTTTAAAATCCATTAATTCATATATTCTCACATATGACATTCATAATTCCATTTATCACCTAAATATTCAATGTATCCATATTTTAATAATATTATTATATTAAAACAAACTCTCATAATCATCAGAAAAATGTAAACACACTCAAGGGTGTATTGATTATGGGATTCTAATTAAAAATGTGTATGTGGTCTATAATGGATCCTTGACACTATTATGAGTAAAAAACCATTTTCTATCATCTAATCCATCATTGAAATTTTCCCCAACATGATGAAACTACTATGAAAAATAACTTGGTGATGTACCTTAAGAAAAATAGTGATCAATTGTGTGAAATAATAATTCTTTCACCTTCTCAAGCTATCAACTATTAATAAACCATGATAAAAAATTAATATCACTACTATGTGGTTAAATATATCATCAAATTTTATATCCCATCACACCAAAGTTATAAACAAGTGTGGGTTTGAAGAAAGGAAAGAAAAGGAAGAAATATTACCGTAAATCATCACAGAGAACCAATATTATAGAACTATGATCAAATATGAGGAATGGATAGATGAAAAAACAGAGGAATAATTACTTACAATATATATGGTATTCTAAAACAAGTAACCCATAAGGGTGGTTAAATTTAAAATAATCCAAACAATTTCTCCATTTCGAAAAAGGTGCCTGAGTACCCCTAGGTGTCTAATGGTACTCAAACACACACTATATGGATTACAAAGACTCTAGGGGAGTTCCAATGGTCTCCTAGTGGAATAAGTAGTTATTCATAACCATTGGTTTTCCCTAAGATACATTTTGGTTACTTTTATTAATATTTAAATTTATTTTAACTAGAAAGAACATGAAAATTGACTAGTATATTTTATACCCACCACTTCATCCCAAAAACCTCCATTTCTATATTCCAAGAATACATATAAATAATTAATATTGATATGATTTATGTATAATAAATTTAAGACTTCTTAAAATCTAATAGATTCCATCCTTCCTGATGTTTAACAATCACCTAATGATGTATGTAATTAAAAAGTCCCCACTATAATGATTTTTATCCCCAAAAAGCATTATGAGTCATTAGCCCAAAAAATATAGACTTATCATATTGAACTATCCATTACTGTCTTGTCCCATTCTATCCTAAAATGATAATCAAAATTTTTCTACATAACCCTAAATACATGATCAAACTACTCTTGTAACATACCAAATTGTATACCTAGGAGCTGTATCCAAATCTGAATGATAGAAACCAATGGGTCATTCTCGATCTCATTAGGTTTTCATAAGTACCAAAGGTATACCTCAATTAAATGAGAATTATTTCCCTATAGTTGGGGGATTACAAAGTTGGTAATTTAACCTCTAAATTTATTTTAAAATCCAAGTTCAAATATAGGTGGAGGATAATTTATGTGGTATTGTAGCAGTTCTATAGATTTTTAGTAGTGTTGATTCTATAATGGGGACTATAAAAATGGTACTAATAGTCAAAAAAATGCTTTAAAAATATTTATTGTTAACTTATTACATATATGAATTTAAAAAAATCCCTTGAATTTGAGTTATAAGGCCTCCATGACATCATTTCAGGGGCTATAGTTTGTTTGGATAACCTTTTATCAGTTGATTTGATAGTGTGATGGATGTTAAAAATTAAGTTATATGAATGCAAAGAATATATGTTGTTGATCATTGGTAGTGGCAGAAATCATTTAAATCACACCCAGAGCCCTTGTGTGGGGCTAATATGGATGACTACATATGTGACATCGAGGAATAAAGATGGAAAATTATAGTATATCCAAAGGGGCTACTGTAGATTAAGTCCTTGTTCCTCTAGGACATCATACCATACACTGTATGGCCTTTGGGCAATGAATTTTTGGGATTTTATACATGTAAGGGCTCTATATAAACGTAGTTAAAAATTGGTCTTATCTAGAAAATAAAATAAAAAAGGAGTCTGAAGGGAATAATTTACCCTTTTCTTGATAATGAATAAATGAGACTTACATAAACCAATTCAACATGCATATGAAATAAAATTCAAATGGGCATATTAATGATATAAAAGACAAAAAAATGAATAAAAATATCTCTATCTCCATATGAAACACGAAAATTCACCTTACATTCCCTTCATTAATCCCCTTTTAAGACAATAGTCCACTCCCAAGGACAACAACAATGATCATTCTTATAAAAAAATAAATAGGATATAAAGATGAATGTACATAGGGGTGTGTATATACGGTGTTAAATAATTCCATGTAGAATATTTCCCTGAATCTATGCAATTAATTTTTTAAGTTAATATAAAAGAACCTGTTTGAAATACATGTAGAATATATTTTACATATTTTTTTAAATAAAATAACTTTTTTCCTTTAAATTTTTAGAAAAACCATTTCAACTTAGAATGAAGAACATATATAAAGTGAGTAATTAAGAATCCATATGAGGCACATAAATAAGTTTTTTAGATAAATATAATAAAAAATAAACCCTTGTTATAAATGAAGCACACACGAGATAATTCATATCATAAATAAAGGCACAAGATAAAAAAAATTAACATTGGATAACTACATTAAGGCATATGGGAAAACCTAATACCTCACTAACAGAACAACCTTCTAGACTATAGTAAAAACCAACTAACATTGACCTTGATTTTATATCATGAACTCATTGGTAAATGTCCCCAATGCAAGAGATAAGTCATGAATAGGTACATGATCTTGATCAAAATCAAAGCTCATGTAACAAATATCATTGATTATACACTTAATAACCAATTCTCCCATCTAAACCATAAATCTAAAACCATAAATCTTTTACCAATATCATATCATGAATATCAAATGATAATAAACAAAATAACGCCTTTATTTTATTATCATCAATATAAGAGGAATATTTAATGCAAACACACAAAAAATATATTAATTTTAAACATTCCAAATAAATATTTATAAAACATAACATACATTAAATCCATAGAAAAAATTCCATAAAATTCAAACATATCTTTAAACTAAATTATATATTCAATAATATCAAAAAATGGCTCATAAATATTTCATTCAAAAAAATTGATGCCTTAAATATACATTTTATAATGATGAAATAGAAAAAATATTTATGTTACCTTTATAAAAAACAAGTTCTTTTTAAAACATATTTTAAAAATATATTGAAAACATAATAAATATTAATTTAATTATATCAAACACCATTACTTCATAAATTCATAGGAGCATAATTTTATAAAAATATCATAAAAATCCCTTAAAATTACACATGTTTAGAAACTTAATCATGAAATAATTTTATGAAAAAGCATAGAAAAATTATGGACACATCTAAATACATAAAATAATTTTTTAATGCTAATGCATTAAGAGTTATGGAAACTAAATGGAAGAGCATAGATGAAACTTACTAAATGATGATAAAATCAAGATTCCATCAAGAATTTAATATGGAGTGGTATTATGAATGAGTTCTTCACCCCTTTGGCATAAAAATATATCTAAAAATTATTATTATTTAATTGAAATAGAAAATACCCAATGTTTCTGTAGTATAAAACCATAAGGAAGAAAACTATTGAGATTGATAAGAAAAAGGATCGAAAATAAGATAAATAGAGAAGAAATTATACACAAAAAACTTTTATGTAATCCATCACAAGAGGATTAGAAGAAATGATAGGAGTAGAGAACTCTCCCCCTCAACCCTATGCACCGTGACAAAAAATGAAATGGGTAGGAGTGATCCTTCTATATTTTGTGTAAATATTATTTATATTAATAATATTATAAATTAAAAAGGTAATCACCAATTTAAACCCATTTAGAAATATCCACACAAACACACAAATTCATCACAAAAAAACTCATATAATAATAATATTGATGATAATAATAATAATAATAATAATAATAATAATTTTTTTACAAAATAACACTTTAATAAATATATATATATATATATATAAAATTTGTAGGAATTTTTTTATAAATCACGTATAAAAATCAATCTTTAACACTGTATCCATAGTATAAATAATGTAAATTGGGGTTTTTAGGAGTCTAGGACATGAAAAATAGAGTTTCTAGTCATCTCTTAGGGTTTCATGGAAAGATTTAATCGTTCCCTAAACTATGTAACAATTATGTGCTAAACATTGTATCAACTTTCAATTAATTTATAAAAATAATGAAAAATTTCCATAACTGTTCATGCTAACTGTTCATCTGTAATTTTTTTCAAAAATGTTAAATTTATATTTTTTCAACATCTAAAAATTCTATAAAAATAATTATTTATTGATAAATTAAATATTGGTGGTGTTACAACACTCAAAATTCCATGTAATTCGATCATTGATTTTTTCACTAATTCTTCATAGTCATTATCACACCCCTTGAATAATTTTACTCCACATTATCTACAAATACTATTCATGGTAAAATTATAAACATTTGAGAATCCAATATGTAGACACTACCAAAAACCTAAGTCGGTGTACCCATAGATCATCCAATCCTAATTTACTAAGATTCAATTAATCTATGGACTTATGGTTCTCCTTTATTATTTTTTAAATACTAAAACTAAATTCCTCTTAAGGGTGATCATTACCCTAAGTAATTTTTATTGAAATTCACCCCACACTTTCAAAACTAAGAAACTATCAATCCCCATGTAAAACTACACAGTCTATAATGAAAATTTATAATCCTTAAATGAAAATCATGAAAACATCTAAAATTAATCACACGATATACCTCAAATGTGTAATTTAAAATTCAAGGGTCACTCTCATTAAAATAACTAAAAACAAGAAGACCCAATTATATAATCAGAGGTTCCACATTTAGAAAACCCCAATTAATAATTTTATGAACCTCAAAAATCACCTATGTTTTAAACAATCCCCTTAGTTCCCAAGGGTTTTCTCTAAAAATTTAAAAATCCCTTAATATCTATCCTCACATATTATTTTTAAGACAAATATCCCCATTTTCAAAGACACGTGTACTATATTTTTTATTTAAATTTAAAAAAATCCATCACTTTCTTTAAAAATAGAAAATTGCTTGACAAACCTATAGTTTCTATCATTTTTTCTAAAAAACTACCTCGTAAAATGATTTTACACATTTCTTGAGATAAAAACTAATAACATTTCAAAAACATGTTTTCCTCAAAAACCAGTTTTTATTTTATTTCAAAACAAATAGTTACATATTCGAGTTCAATTAAAATCACTCTATAAATTAGTTTTATGCATACCTTTTACCATCACCCAAGTTTATATTTTAAAAAACTATTTATAAATTTTTTTAAAAACATTTCCCTATGGTGTCTAACTAATCAAGGCCAAATACTAATATGAAACATAAACCTTTATATACCATAATAATTAATTATCCAATAAAAATATATTATAGAAAACATAAATTATATTGGTATCATTAAATTAATATTATATAGTATCTTGATTTTATATCAATATGTAATTCACTTTAACACATGTCAAATTACCTAAGATTTCCATAATAATATTGTGTAATCATTGAGAAAACTAACCCTTAGTTGAGCCCCATGTTACGTCTTGAGTCTTACCCATTTCATACCTTGAACACCTAATAATGTCAGGATCATACATAGAGTGATTACTCCCAACACATGATATCCCTTGTAAACATGGGTTTCAACACAATCCACAACTGCGATGCATTCTCTCTGTCTACCAACCAAGTCTCTAAATCATATCTCTACCTCTAACTGAATTTTTACTAACTAAAAAAATATAATACAATTTTGATAAATTTCTTATTTTGATATGTTCTTGATGATTAATTTTTTGTTATGTAATCTACATAGTACTTATACAAGTGAATAGAGACATTACAATATAGTTACTTGAAGGCTCATGCCATATTTATTGGGATAAAAATGTTCTTTTCACCAAATATGGTTCATGAATATAAAATAAATGATAAAATGTTGTTTTTCTGGTGTTTTACTTCATATATTTAGACCTAAACTAAGTAACATAAATTTTTAATGTAAAATATGTGTAAAAAACCACAAAATATTGAATGATAATAAAATAATGATGAAACAATGTTGGGTAGTTTATTGATTCAAATATATTTTACATAAATTACATGTGAAATATATAATATCATTAATGAATTATTTAATTACTCGATTAATAAAAATTTATATTCATCAATACAATTACATGTCACCCAAAGGTTTAATATACATTCTATTGAAAATGAGTTCATGTTTTATATTCAATAATCAAGTGTGCCATGAGTTTTTAGGTTACTATCATAGATCGTAGCCTCAATTTCATCCCCAAAGTGATTAAGATGGAACTTCCCCATCTTCAATAATCTATTCCCTGTGTTTTTAACATAGTTAATCAATATAATAATTTATTATAATAAAAATAAAATTTATACATTTAATTGATTTTTTAAAATTTGGGGATCAATAACTAAATATCACCATATCCCCACTAATTATCTGAAAAATATTGCCTATAATACAAAATTAAAAGAAATAAAATCTGAAGGAATCATACCATTTTTTATTCTTGAGATAATCTATGGTTTTTAACTCCACTCTAACTAAGGTTTAAATCTTAAAAAAATCCTCTCAATCTTTGAATGAGTTCAATTTTTTTACTTTATCTCAAACCGTCTCTCACGGTGTGATCATTCCATGTAAGTAATGTGGGATGAGATAAGTACATGTGTAAATTTATACCCACATATTCAATTCTTTAATCATCCTTTGAGTTCCTTCTCTATGATCCATGCTCCTATACCCATCTCCACTCTCTATTATATCGATAACCATCTATACAAGATGTTATCGGGTAAATTGATTTAATTATATAATCTATACACAAGATTACCCATGTTGGATGTATTCCATATCATCATCATATATAATCAATAGATCTAGTGCCTTAATATTCCTTCATTATATCAATATTATTGTTCAAATTCCTTCTACAGTGATTCTCTTTTGTTCTAAACATTGATTAAATCTTTCAATGATGAAATTTTTTTTTCTGTATAGATTTACAGAAAATGAAACAATATATATTCTATTTGTAGATAAATTTTTGTTTGTTTTATTGACATATATGGTGTTAAAGTTATTTCACTATATTAAGGTGTGTCCTAGACAATATCACATTGAGTTACTTTTTATATTTATTTAGCTTTAAAAAATGAAAAAATATTGTCTGTTATAGCTTTGATTGACATCATACGATATTTTGAATAAGTGAAACATGTATAAATATGCGATTTTTTATATTACCTAAAAATAAGGGATCACAACACTAAATTAAATTCTTCTTTTCAATATGTTTTGAATTAATGATGATAACATTCTATAAATCTTAATTCCATGAGTTATAATGTATAGATTGTTGTGATTGACATATCCTAGTATGGATTCTTTCCCTTACATGCATACTAAATTACTTTTCACTATTATCCCATGTATTATCACTATAAAAATATTATATTATCACTATTCAAGTAGGTCATTATAGTCTAAAAAATCATATTACTTCACTAATAATATAAGACAAATGCATTGATCATATGTTTCAATCTATTTGGATTCGATGAAAATGAAATTATTTTAGTTCTATATCCTTTGATTTTAATGGATAAAATATTGGGACCTTTTCATTGTCTCTATGAATAGTAACAAAAAAAATTCCTCACACTTTTAATTTTATTTGTATTTATGACTCATTCAATATCTTCTACATGATTTCTTTATTCGATTATACATTCCATGATTCTATTCATGAAAAAATAGATGTATCAATTAAAATAAAATTTTAATTTATATATATAAAAATATATCAAATGAATTAATCTTAATTATTTATGTTCAATATAAAATTATTATAAAAAATATCAAAAAAACTATTTTATTAAATATTAATACAATTTTATTAAGAAAAATTAAACCTACTGTTACACCCAAGCCTTAATTATAGAACATAAAAAATAAATTTTTATAAAACTATAATACAATGAAAAGTTTAATATTTCAGGGCACAAAAATTCCTCTTTTATATGATGAATATTGATTTTGGACATAAAACCTCAAAATAATCCTTGAATAAATTCTTGAAATTTTTCCTTTGTACATGTTGTTTTGGATAATTAAAAATTTATTATTTAACTATTATCATTTTTTTTATAATAATGTGTTATAATATGTATAATTAAAAATTTATTGACTTTTAATATTATATAATTAAATATAAGATCATTTAAAGGTAAAAAGTGATATTTATTCAAAAATATGGTTTAAAAAAAGTAATAATGTATTTCCATTATAATTATTTAAAATAATCCTTAATAATGAATTATTTAAAATAAATTTATAGATTATATAAGAATTTTTTTTTAATTTAAATATATTTAATGATGATTAGTAGTTATATAGTTAATGTAAACTCATATTATTCTTGAAGAATGCATTACTTGAAAAAACATTTTTCAGTATGTTTTACATGTTTATTTTTAAATTAAATTAGTAAAATTTTGTGCAATGAATTTAAAAAATTAAATTACATATTTTTAATAGGAATAATTAATATTAGGTAATAATTTTAAATTATTTACTAATCATTATTAAAATTAATAATAATAATAATTAATTATCACAATTAAGGTAAACATTGGTTTACTAGGGGTTAATCTAAAATTATAGGGGAGAAATGACCTAAAAATATAATTACCCCTAATTGGTTAGATTTATTTAGAGCTTATAAATTTCAAAATTTAATATTAAAAGTTTAGGGGGCATAGTTTTAAGAAATTATTGAAAAATAATGAACAATTACAAGTGTTCTGGTCACCCAAATTATAAAAGGGAGCCTCCTCCTCTAATTTATTCAAACCTATAAATAAATTTAGCACAAAAAACCCTTCCATTTTCTCTAAAACCCCTTAATACCATTATCGAGATTATTTTTTCCCCAAAATACCAACAAATAAGTCCTTAATAAGAGATCCAAATGAGGTTCTTCTAAACGAAGGTAATTATCTTCAGCAAAAAATTTCTTCTCGACCACCTTCACTTTTGTCATAACAATTCCAATATAATATCCCTAGGATCTATAATATATTTATATATTATTTTTTTCTTCCATGATATTATTTCATCTGATTCTAAAAAAATGAGAAATAAAACCATCACTTGTTCGGATAGCAGACTACAGCCTCGTATACGGATGTAAATTGTTTTCCATTAATGAATCACATAGATAGAAATAATGATGAAACCAATGAATATATATGATAATTATGAAATAATACTAGTTCTATAAATTTAATATACCATCCAATTCATTTTTCTTTCATCAATTAAGTAAATGATAATGTCATCCATGCATATGTATGACCTACCATCTTCATGAAATGATGTGATTCATTTTACAAGTTCAAAATTTTAGAATGATTATAAAAATGTATAAAATTAATAAATATGATATCTAAAACTTAAAATAATTATTTATAGTATGAAACTCTATTATATACAAAAAACATTGGACCCTTAATGACAAAATTTCATGATAAATTGAAACAATTAACACCTGAAACAATTTTAATAATGAAATATTAGTAACGAACGAGAGATAAGATGTTATAAGAATATAATATATGATATTATAAATCTTGATATGGTTATGGTATAAATTAATAACTTTCCTAAAATCATTTCACATGAATTTAAATCATGTTCAACTAAATAGAAGCATGAGGTATGGTAAATTCATCTTAATTTCCTCTCCATTGGGGTATATTTGTTCTTATGTACCATTTCAAATTTATATGATATATATACTGACCCATTAATATATTTATCGACAGTACCTATATATTCATGATTATTAATGTTTCAATTTATGTTTATTCTTTAAAGGGGTAACAATTCAAAAGATATTAAAGAGGTAAAAATTTATATTACAATATCACTTTCTTTCATTTATTATTCATAATATCCAATAATATTATTATCCTAAGGACATTTAAGAAGTTTTCATGTTTTCTAATAAATATTTCCACTCTTTGTTACTTAAATAAACCAATGAAATGTATAAAATAAAAACCAATTTTATTTCTCTTTTATTCAGATATTTTTATTCCATGTCCGTATTTTTCAAAATTGGTTTGAGAAAGTCATTTTGTTTACTCAAATAGTTTATTAATGAAATTTAATGTTATCCTGAACTTTTTAATGGGTTTTAATGTAATATTTTTCAATTTCATTATAAAAATTCAAAATGAATGTTTTTAATATATATAGTGATGGCCAAATTTTCCTCCCCCATATACATTTTATGATATTTATATTCTTCTTAAAATTTTTATTTTTTTAAAAAATTACGGAATTATTATTTCATTATTTGACTCCCATTCCTTTTATTCATCCAATGTATAATATTTTATTATAAAACCTATATTTCCAATGAACAAATGGTCAACTTTTATCTCTTATTAATTTTGTGGTCATTAACTTTCTATTGAAACATTTACTTTCCTCAAATAATTGTATGTTAAATTTCTATTAAATATTAAAATTATTTTTATCATGGATTTTATTATTTCCTAAATAGTGTACTATTTTTACATATGATGGTTTTTTATGAGATTTATTTGATTGATTGGAAAAAATCATGATAAATTCATATTTTTACTTTATATGTAAATTTATTAATAAGTAATATTTTTTATTAATTTATTTTATCATTAAATATTTGAGTAATTGATTGGAAATGCAGTAGAGGGTGGGGAATGGTTATAGATATCCTCTTTATGCATCGACATGTCACACGAGACAAATAGTTGGCCAAATTAAATGTGTTTTTTGTGTATAACATTGCATGAAATAAACTATCATAATAAAATTTCTCGATGGTATAAATATCCTTATGTCTGAGTTCATGATTTACAACATTATACATTTCTTTTATCAGGAATTCAGTTATTATTATACATGAGATTATTATATAAATATCATCCATGGATTCATTTTGTGATCAAGTTATTAATTAAATGGAAAGTGTTTTAGGTTATTTACGTTGACATAATGATTATTCCTTATTTAATCATGATTTAATCCACTATACAAAAACCATAATGATCATTTGAGATCACCCTTATTTGATTTGCTTTACACAACATATTAAGAAGAATTATTTGAATGAGTTCATGGACTTTAAATGCTCTCCTTTACAATATTTTATAATTTATTCCCAATGTAAAATGGGTATCCTATATGCATCTAGTTTTAAAATACTGCAAAACAGATCAATACTTCATGGATAGATTTCTTGTATCTATAATATATAATAATTTTAGCACTGACTCTATTAATGGAGTCTGGTGTGAGAACCCATGTTTTTTCAGCGTGGAATTTTATGCATAAATTTTAATTTTTGTCTTGAGATTATTTTAAATAGTAAAATGTTCATTTTCTCTTAAAATATGACCACGTATAATTTTTCTGACTACTCTATTAGTCTCGGAGTAGGGCTCTTACTCTATGACATGACTTTAATAGATTTATGAGCCATTTGAATTTTAGTATAATAAATAATAAATAGTATTTAATTAATTAAATATTAATTCATTCATGGACGATTTTTTTGATATATATTTTAAATTGATTTTGGGATTGAGATTCCATATCTTTCAGTGAGTCTAGAATGGGGAGCTTTTCCTAGAATGATCATAACCTCAGGTCAATCGTTGTGGCTGGCCAAGGCCCCCTTTTTCTATTTCTTTTCCTTTTCATCTTTTCTTTTTCATTTCTCTTTTTTCCCCCATGGATTTTCAAAAAATACCATGATTCTACTCCTTCCCCATCACTAAGAGGTACTAAGAATAGGGTGGGAGATAAAGACATTAACTGGAAGAGAGGTACCACCATGGATCTCGGGACATGCCAGAACATCATGCCGCAGCCATGGGTCATGAAAAGGGGTGGATGTTTGGCGGATTCCACCAAAAGGTAGAATGTTTTAATTTTTTTCCCATATATCATCATAAATTTTTCATTTTCTAGTTTTAAATCCCTATTATGACTACCTAGTACCCCTTGTGGGTCAATCTATTGCTTTTTGGGGAAAACCTTGGGTTTCAGAAGATTTGGGGGGTTTTCTATTTGGAAATCCTGATCACATGGTGTGTAGTTCATGAATGCACACCATGTGTTATTTATATTTGAGAAAGATGATATTATATAAGTAAATAGTTTTTATATGCTATAAAAGCTATGTTATGGGGCTCTTTTTTGTAGTCGAGCACCTGACCAGAAAAATTGTGTAGGGACATATGGCCATGTAGAGTACACAACCTGAACATGTTTGGGTTGCACCCCATATATAGGTACAAAAATAGGCCAAGTACATGGAAAAACCAAGTGAGGTACATAGGTAGGTCCCCCATTTAGGGTAAATTCCATGTAAACATCTTATATGCTATTTACATGGCCTTTTACACACTATGTTTGTCTAAGGTCCATGCCCAAGCAAGGCATTGGAAGAATACATTGTGTACTGGGTATGCAGGATGTGTACTTCCTCAAAGATGACGTTTTAAGGGTTTTATCATACCTCTTTATCCAATAGTTGGTATTGGATCCACAATTAGTTCATTTGATGTATCTTTTCATGAATATCATAATGGTAAATCCCTTAAAATTAGAGGTTCTTCCTCAGATAATCAAATCCATTTTTCTCCTGAGAGTGAGAACTTGATATGAGATTAGAGATGAGCTATCTCTCTTGACCAATTCTATCATATATTTCTATTTTAGTATTTCTCTCTTGAAATATGTACCCTTTTGGCCCAAGAGTTCATGATTTTAGTTGTTTCCAAGGATCCCCTATAGGATTCCTCTATATATGTTTCAACCGAGAGGATCCCATGTAGGATGACTCTATATTATGACTATTACTAAGGGTACTATAAAGGATACCCTTTCTTACATATTGAACAAGGGAATATCTTATAGGATCCCTTTAATTGTGTACCATTCTTAGGATCCTAAGTTGGATGCCACATATTCGTTACTGATTCAAGGATCCCATGTAGGGTATATACTTTTACGTTTATTGATATTGATTCTGAGTAGGATTCCTTTAACTATGTGTAGAACTTTAGGAAACCAAGTATGATTCCTTTCATGTGAAATGATATGAGAAACTAGTGGGTGACCCGATGTTTGGCCGATTCTAATTTAGTATGTCGGGTTTGGTATAAATGCTAGTCGTTATCATCATAGAACCTATTCCAAACAATTAAGCCCATAGAGATCTATAAGTAGTGGTTTTTATCAGTGTTTTTAAACCCTCTCCCTTTATTTATATATTAAATTTCTTACTACTGATATAGTAATGATTATTAGTGGTTCTTCTTAGTTGGTGTATGATAATCCTGAAGCGATGCGACTTGTAACTTTGGGATGGTGAGACTTGCTTCTTGGGATCCTTCTTGTTTCTTTATTTGGGGGAGTATACATGTGTCCTGGGATATGGATTCTAATAACTTTTATTTATATCTTTGGGATACATAGACATTCATTTGGGGATCCGGGTGTTGAGCCTTACTATTTCACGATGGAGATATGTACTAACTAGAATCCCACTTCTAAGAGTTATTCCATTGGGATATCTTGATGTACATCATAGGTTCTGGCTCTTGAGCCTTACTTTTTTTAATTTTATGTTTACTATTACTGTAAGTCTAATTTTTCCCTAGGATTCCTCCCTATTTAGGCATACAGAGGTAGTATAATGAGAGTGTCCTGGAACCCCTCTTATAATGCACCACTCTAGGAATGGATACTCTACTAGTATTATAGGGGATGCCAAAGGTTACTAGTTGGGAACTTCCTCCACAAGTAGTGGGATACTAATGATATCTAATAGGATGAAATTTATCTCCTTGCTTGATGTCGAGGATACTCCATAGGATCAGTGGATGCACTATTATAAACACTTTCCAGACTTTTATAGGAGTGTGTTATTAATCCATTTGTTGAATGATTATCTATTGATATAT
Source organism: Viscum album (assembly GCA_963277665.1). Taxonomy (NCBI): domain Eukaryota; kingdom Viridiplantae; phylum Streptophyta; class Magnoliopsida; order Santalales; family Viscaceae; genus Viscum; species Viscum album. Next base: position 285,455,831 of record OY728165.1, read on the forward strand.
CAGACTATGAGAGTATTAATTACACACCACATAAGGTTAATCCCACTTGGGGATTATTCATACTGTAATGTGGTGATTGACTATGGATCGAGACCCAGAAATCAGAAATCAGACTCTATTACATGTGGATTGAGTATTTTGACATCTAGACCAATGACACATTTACAATATTGTATGCTCGTATATGAAATTCACATTATAGTGATTGGAGGTGAGTACGGGTGGACCCAGGTCTAGGATATGTATCCCCAGTGGTGACATAGAATTCTCAAAGACATTTCTGCCACTGGCCAAAGAGAGTATTTTTTTGGGCTTACAAACCCTGATATTGACTTAATTATACATGGCTTGAGTTGTATGACATAAAACTTAAAGCCTTTTTCACAATACATCCTGATGATGAAGTTTAGGGACCCAATGATTGTATACTGTTTTTATGTTATTTTTACCTTACACATGTATATACATATTTATATATATATAGCTAAGGGAATATTTAAAAAAACACACACACACACCGATATATATATATATATATAGACATGAAGACACATTACCCAGTTAACTAAGATTGTGGACCTAGAGATTGACTGTGGTCACACATTATTTGTTTTATTTATATTTCCAGTTGTGTCCTAGTTAGGTTGAGAATATTGAATGAGCATGCACCAATGATAGTGAATTTAAAGGTTCATCTTTAGTGTGGCCAACTAAATTTATTCCTCAACTCTATACATGCACCTCGATGTCCATGTATACTTTATGTCTCCATTTATGGTTGGGTATAGATTCATTATGGATAGGTCTTTTTCTTACAGTTGCATGATCAAATGGAGTTATTCATGTGGATTCTTCTTATCAGGTTGGAGTAGTTTGATAGTGTCTTGGAGACTGAATATATGGTCTGTCTTGGAGTTAGTAGTAGATATTTGTAATTTAATTTTAGTTTATTTTATATACTCTATCATGTATGTTCATCCTAGTGGATGACCAGTGTTGTATGTATTACATGGATGTATGAGATTTTATATATTTTCCTTTTTTATTATAGTGTGTTCTATTTGAGATTTTTTATTTCATATGCATTATGTGATTTACTACTATGGATCATTTGTGGCTATTTATTCTACTTCATCTATGATATGGGATTATATTCTTCCAATTGTGCCACATTTATACCCTAACTGCTAGTTGGTAGCTTCTGGCATACAAGGAGGTGCACCTGAGCCCTTGTGGTGAACCGTATCGTGGCATCAATTTAGTGAGTCTTATGTAGGTATGTTTCAAATTGTTATTAGATCAATTTACTTTCCTATTTTATTTCTATTTGGTATATGTTAGACATGATTATTATGAATGTCTCCTAACCTATATGGGATATCAGGTATGTTCAACGAGAAAACTTGTTTTGGTAAGAGTTCCTTGTTTTGGAGGATACGAGATCGTTGTTATAATATGTTATGTTATAGTTTTATATTATTTTCTCTTTGAGAATATCACATGTTGTGTGAATGTTATTATTTATTATTTATTTATTGATATTGGACCATTTTAAAGATTCCAACAATTGATTTAACTCTTGGCCAGAAAAATTTAGAGGCATCTCATGCATTATATTTGGCAAATCGGATTTAAATGCTATAGGCAATCTAGTGTGATTTTTCTGACAATAGAGGAAAATTGTTTAATGTGTTATAAAAAATAAAAAAAAATCTATATATATTTTTAGTGTACTTTTATTCAATTTGGATGAATTACTAGCATATTTAATTCAGGTGATAGGCCTTGTGGATCTATAGTGATACAATTTCCAGTGAGGCTAATGAATCAGTCCTCATGAACGTGAGGTTTAGTGACCCTAGTAGGTTGATAGGGATCCATATGCCCATGTGTTAAACCCCCTTTAGGGTTTTGTTAGTTATTTTTGGCAGTTTAAGGTGTCAATAATAATCTATACAGTGTTTTCATGCATTGATTGGAATGAAATTCTACTTAACCGAACTGTGTGATTATAGTACTAACCCATAAATCTCAGTATTAACAGTTCATGATTTTCTAGTAGACCCTTTATAGGGGTATCCTTTCATTTATGTTTATCTAGTTAGATTAATATGTAATATACGAATAGGTACCAAGATGTTGGGGTTTTACCATATATATATTCCATATGTGTGTTAGTTCAATATATCTTATACATTGGTATCAAGACCTCTTGGGATAATTCCCATAAAAAGATGCTCAAAAAATATCAGGGCCCCATTAGGATAATGTTAATTGTTTTTAACCCTTTTGGTCTTGTGATATTTACCTTCCATATAGAGTTTTTATCTTTTGGGCTAGGCGGTTAGACCTTGAGACCCAGTTGTGAGACTTGATCACTAGAGCTAGGTGGGATACCTAGAGGCCCTTGGCATTGAATCGGACCCTTACAGGTTAACCTTTTCATTTGAATCAAGGTAAAACTATGTGTGGTGTTAAATCATGCTTTTGGATTCCTATTTTAGGTAGTAAGTTGGGTTGTATTCTCTTTTTTTGAGACTGATTCACATTATGTGCTCAGGTTTTATGATATATGAATGTTGATTCCTTTTACTTTTGAAAAAACACCTAGGGTGCTTGGGTATCAAAACTAGATCCGATGGGCAAGAATGTTCTGGTTCCTGGCCCTATTGATCAGTGTTTCTACTATTTCATGTGTAGTTAAAGTGCATGTAGAAGCTCATAATGAGAATGGTGATGGAAAATGGGTTGCTGTGGATTAAATCATGTAACATGTAAGGTGGATGATAATGAAGAGGTGTTCCAAGTAATATTCTACATTTTGTTGAATGATGTGCCATGTATCACGATCAACATGGTTTTAATACCAGTTTGGCTCTTGGGAGAATGAGTCTGGTGATAAAGGTACACCCTGGTTACACATGGTATGGTTTAAATATTAAGTATCCATAGAGAGCATCCAATCTACACCAATATTATTTTCATTTATAATATCTTTCATGGATTGATAGTGGAACCTATTAAGGCTATGCTCAAAGAGAATTATAAGGTAAGACATTTGGCGGGTAGTACACCATTTTCCATTGAAACTATTCTATAGAAGAGGGAATATGTGATGTTGTGAGGCGATGATAAGGACACTCCAATGATGGGGAGTACCAGATCAGAAATATTTAAGTATATCCCATGTTGGGGAGTTGTAGACGCTATGCGATTAGTAATAGGAAAGTTAGGATAGAGTAGTTATACTGATTCTCTGGAAGAGATCATGGATTCTATTTACCACCATGGATTCTTAGGGATGAGAAGTTTTATTGTGTGTAGATTGTAAGAAACCATGTTTTTCTGGACTGTGACTTTTACAATTTTTTTTCTTTAGATGCTAAAAAAGGGTATAATATTCATTTTACCCTAGAAAATGGTTAGGTATAATTTTTATGACCACTCTGTTGGTTTGAAAGTAGGGTGTTTACCCTCTGACCAAAGTTTGGTAGAATTATGATCCATTCAAATATTAGCAGAATTGTAAAGAACCATAAATTTCAAGGAAAAGTTTTTCTTAAATACTTTGGAATTTTACGAGTCTGTGGCTTCTGACAGCACTTGATTCTGAGGCCCGGTGTGCCCGCAATCAATTTCTGAAGTCTAGCTCAAGTACGTTCAGTAAACAAACGAGCATGTTTTTCTATCTTTTGAACCAGTGCTCAGAATTGAAATTTGAGGGCATCAATGAGCTCGTAGCGCCGATAATTTCATAAGGGGACCTTTACAACAGTTGCGTTTTAAGCGGGATGAGAATTTATATTTGGGGAATTTTATTAAAATAAATAAAATTGGTGTAGCACAATTTTATTTTTAAGGATAGTGGTTATATCCTCCCAAAGGGAGTTAGTGGTGGGTCCCACACCAACATAACATCCCATGAGATGATATTTGTGGGGTGGGGCCCACATGTGACCTAAACCCTTGAACTTCCTATAACTCTCATAAACCCTCATTAAACTCCCTTGTTTAATGTGGACAACTCTCCCATTAATTCATGCCAACTCCTTAATTAAAAAATTGAATCCTCCAATTATTAATTAAGTGTTTTGAATTTTGAATTTTGAATGTTTGGCAAGTTTAATTAATATAAGGGGACGCATTATTTTAATTTGGTTGGCACTTGTTGTGTTGGGGGAAATATTTGAGAGAGAGATCTTGTGAAAGAAGAGGAGAGCTTCTCCTTTTTTGAAGAACACCAATCCTCCAACAAATAACGACGATACTTCTTTTCTCTTCTCCAAGACAAGAGTTGAGACACCAATTCTTCTTCGGGTGCACTCTGATGACAACATAAATGACACCGTCATCCACGACGCTTTTCAACCGCGAACCTTATTCGAGGTAGGGGGTTCGCTTAATTTATTTTAAATAAATTACTCCTCCGTTCTAGTTGTATTCAAGTGAACATCTTTAGCCGATTGTTACTGCCTAACGCGGAGGGTGCGGGCCGAAAAAACACGGCTCGACAACCCTCTGTCATACCTTGTTTTGTTTTGAATCGGGAAGCGGTGATGATCGAAGGCAGCGGCCGCACGCCGACTGAATGTGGAGGAACCGAGGCCCGCAACCACTGGATGCTCGACTGAGGAAGAACCGGCAGGCCATAGTCGGCCGGGCCGAAGTGAGAAACCACGACGCCCCATGGTTCCGCGCTGTAGAAGACCGCTGCCCGCCCGAGCGGGCCACTTCGACGGAAGAACAAGCCGACCCATTGTCCGGCCGGGCAGAGGGGAGTCGCGGCGCCCTCAGGACGCCGCGCTGGAGAACCCACGGCCCACCCGAGAAGGCCGCATTCGCTAGAAGGCCATTCGGTTTGGGAGGGCAGCACCGCTTGGCGCCATCGGTTCGGGCAGCCGGGGGGCCACCCCCCGGATGGCTCGACCTATGGGCCGAGCCGCTCGCCCAGCCTACCGAGCCGTGGCCAGCTGGGCCGCACCCTACCGGGCTGGTACACGCCGCGCTGGGTCGGGCCGTGCCGGGCCACGCCGCACCCCACTGGGTTGGGCCTCACCATTTTGGGTCGCACGACGCCCCTTCGGGTCGGGCCGCGCCGCTTCGATTCGGGTCGCGCTGCTTCGGCCCGGGCCGCGCATCTTCGGGACGGGTCGCGCATTTCATCAGGCCCGTCCGACCCACTGCCGGGTTGGACCCTCCAAAAGTTGGGTTGACCTGACCCACCATCCCACTGGGCTTAACGGGTCGGGCCTGTTTTCACATAAAGGTTAATATCTCGAAGGCCGCGCGTCCGATCGACGTGCCGTCCACAGCCCTGGGACCCTCGCGATGAGGCTGTTCTTTTGTGATACTCTAAGTGAGTTTTGGACAACTTTCGATATCTACTGGGTTAGAGATGAGCGTATTTCTAACCAGGCCCCTAGAACGGAAAGCCATTATCTCTCAGACCGGGCGTCTGATTGATGCACCATCTGTCACGTTGAGTTCCTATTGACAAGACAAAACTTTGGGATACATCAAATCTGGACTTTTTGATAGTTGGTGTATCTACCCCCTTGGCTCGGGGAGAGGACCCCCTCCAGAATCGAGCCTACTATGTGTGGGAACCCTATAGCTGGCTGCAACTATGATGACGACTGTACTTGGATCCTACGTGGGTTCGGCAGCAATGATGACTATACTTGGATCATATGTGGGTTCGGCAGCGATGATGACTATACTTGGATCCTACGTGGGTGCGGCAGTGATGACGACTGTATTTGGATCCTACGTGGGTTCGACAGCGATGACCACTGTACTTGGGTCCTATGTGGGTCTGGCAGCGATGACGACTGTACTTGGATCCTCCGTGGGTCCGACAGCGAGGACGACTAAACTTGGAACCTATGTGGGTCTGACATCGATGGTTACTATACTTGGATCCTACGTGGGTTCGGCAGTGATGACTTCTGTACTAGGATCCTACGTGGGTTTGGCAGAGGATAGGATTCAGAGGCTACACCTAATCATATCCACCCCTCTTTGAAAGTAGTATACCTGTGTCAGTTGAGTCTTGACTTTCAATCTTTATCATTGATGTGATTGACTTTTTTCCTGGGTGTACCGAATTATTCTTTGTCTCGGAAGTTGGAGCTGAACTGAGATTGATGACATAGGTATATGTATGGGCATATACCTAAGTAGAGTTGGTTGATACTTTGTGTTTGTATCTTTCATTTTTGGTTTATCCTTTGTGGATTCTGGGAGACCTTCGGGGGTATTAGGGTCCCTACTTAGTATCGTATACTCACTCCTGCATGGGCTATGACCGCACTACGTTGTGTTTAATGCAGACGATGGAAAGCACTGATCGAGGTGGAGGCTTGTGGAGTTGGACAGTACCAGGAGGTGGACCACTTGGCGGGACATTCACGGATCAGACGACTGGACCAGAGGAGCTGAGGAGACCATCTGTACCCACCCTTCAGGTGGGATATCTGGAGGATGACTCGCTGGTTTCTATTTTACTTTACTACTATTGTACTTTCCTTTTATTGGTATTGTAATTTTAGTTGGGTTTGTATACTGGCCCATTTACTTTTCAACACTTACTTCTATACTCAATTTTACTTAGTGCTTAATTCACTTGTGTACTCTGTTGTGTCTGATAATTTTATAAATCCAATCCCTTCCCTTTATCAGGATTTATGCCTTCGGTTCTAGTCACTTGCCCCTGGCCTAAAGAAGTAAGGCTTGGGTTAGTCACAACATGGGCCCCGAGGATGGGTCGTGACAAGAATAATTAATATTTTATATTTAATTAAATGAATTTTAATTTATTCATTATATTTTTTGGATATATCATATGAACAGTTCGTCTTATTGATAATTTTTCACCTTGATTGATTCCAAAATAGGGATTTTTACCTAGGTGGGGTATAAAATTAGGTCAGGCATCGATTCCCCTTTTTATTTATCTTTTTATTTTCTTCTTTTCTCTTCACATTTACTTTTCTTTATCCCCTATATTCTCATTCATGCCCCTACGGCTACTCCTTCAACATGACATAGAGAGTATAGTATGTGTTAGAGAGAGAAATAGAGAGAGGGGAAGTGAGCTACCACCACATATCTTCTGACACACCCAATCATCATGTGACAATTTCGGATTGTGGGAATGGGCGAAGGTTCAAAAAATTCCCCCCAAAGGTAATACTTTTACTTTTTTTCCATAGAACCCTATATATTTTTCAATTTATAATTTTATGCCCCTATTATGTATTATTAGGACCCCTTTTGGGTCTATCTATTTACTTTGGGGAAACTAGGGGTTTCAGGTTATTTGAGGGGTTCCCCTTTCTAAAATTTTGATAAAATGGTGTGTAGTTCTAGAACAAACCTCATGTGTTTTTCATGTTTAGGTAAGATTTTATTTTATAGGGAAATGACATTTTCGTGGTATATAGGTCATGTAATAAGATGTTTCTATGCCTCCAAGAACCTGACCGAAAATTCCATTTAGGGGAACATTGCCATGTAGAGTACATGACCATACCTTGTGTGTGTTGTATGCTATGTAGAGGTTCACAACCAAGATAAGTATATGGGCAATCCATGTGAGGTACATGGGTCGTTACACCATGTACATGTCTTACATATTTTTTACGTGGGATTTTATACTCCATGTTCTGCTGAGGTACACTCGCATGTGAGGCCTTGCATGAACATGCAATGTGGTGGCTATGCACACCATGTACTTCCCCAATGCTACCCTTTTTAGGATTTTTCATATATTTTTACTTAAGAGTTGTAACTGAACCCATGAGTAGTCAATTTTTAGTACAATTCCACATAGATCAAAATTGTAAAACCCTCAATATGATTTAAGGACTCCTAGGTGGCATTTCATTTAGTTTCTTTAATGGAGTAGTTCTTCCTATGGAAATTTAATCCAATTGTATCTTGAGAGTGACACCATGACTTGAAATGAACCATGTGATATATCTATTGACTGGTTCTTTCATAGGATTCACCTTGAGTACATATCCTTTGAGATATGTGCCTTTCTAGCCTAGGAGGTGGTGAGTTTATTTGTTTCTAAAGATTCCATGTTGGAATCCTCTACTTTGGTTTCAACCAAGTGGATCTCATGTAGGATTAGTCTACCTTATGAACATTACCAAGGGTCCCATAGAGGATACCTTTACTAAAATGTTAACTGAGGGAATCCCTTATAGTATCCCTTTACCTGTGTACCATTCTGATGATCCCACGTAGGATGCCTCTAGTTATGTATAGATTTGAGGATCCCATGTAGGTTAATTCCTTTTACCTTATTTGATGAGGATCCAAGTTATGGTTCATTCTCATATGCGTAGACCTTGAGGATCCCAAGTAGGATTCCTTTCTTGTGTAATGACATGAAGGAAATAGTGAGAGCCCCAATGATTTATTGAGTCTGAGATAGTTCACCGGGTTTAGGTAGATATGGTAGAGGGTGTCACAATAGAAATCATTCCAAACTAGTAATCCCATGGGGATATAGAATAAGAGGTGAGTTTAGGTGTTTTCTGGCCTCCCATTTCTTTATAAATTCACTTATTTACAACTGATGCAACAATGATTACCAGAGGTGCTTCATGGTTAATGGTTGATGAGTCTGATGTGATGAAACTTATAACTTTGGTATGCACAGATGTGCTTTTTTATATTCATCTTATTTTTTATTGGGATTTATAAATGTTATTTTTGGGACCTAGCTTCTAATCCATTTTATTTATGAATTTGGGATACCCAAATGTGATTGTTGGGATCTAGAGTTTGAGGAATACTATTTTAGGATTTCCAGACATACTACTCAAAATTTGGCTTATATGCCTTATTCTATTTGGATTTCAAGATATACTTCATGGGGTCTGGATCTTGAGAATTACTTGTTTGAATTTTAATGTTAATATTACGATAAATCTAATTTTTCAATAGGATTCATCCCTATTTAGAGATATAGATGTTGTTTACTCGGAGTGTCTTGGAACCCCTCTTATATTGTGTTGTTCTAGGAATGGATAGTCTGCTAGAATTCTTGGGGATACCAATGGTTTTTGGGTGGTTTATTTTCCCTTGAGAAGTGATATTCCAATGAGATCCTAGATGATGGACTTCATCTCTTCGTTTGATTCCTATGTTACTCCCTAGTATTGAAGGATGCACAATTATAAATACTCACCAGAATTTCTAGGAGTGTGATGTTTAGCCATATATTTAATGATACTTTGTTGATATACCAAATTAGGAGTACATTCCTTACATACTACATAAGGTTCATCCCCATTAAGGATTATCTGAGTTATGATATCATGATTTTCTATGGTCCATGACTAGGAAGTCATACATCAGACTAGATTATAAGTTGATTGATTAGTATTACATATAGCTTAATGCCACCTTTATCAGATTGTCTACTAGAATATTAAATCCTCGTTATAGTGATTTTAAGTGAGTACAGGTGAACCTAGGACTAATACATGTATCCCCTTTTCATGATGTATCTTTCTCAAATATATTTATAGAAATGGCCAAAGAAGGTATTACCAATTTAGATTATAGACACAAGTACTAACTTAATTATATTCAACAATATTAGTAGGACATCTAGTTTAATGCCTTTTGACAGGGTTTCCAAATTATTGGGATTACAGACCCAATTATCAACTATTGTTGTTTATATTATTTTCACCTTACTCATATATATACATATTTTCATATGTCAGTCATTTTTGGAATATATATATATATACACATGAGAAAACATTACCTAGTTGATCGGGATTATAGACCTAGGTATCTACTGTGTTTACATGATTTTTATTAATCATTCCAGTTGTGTCTAGGCTAGAATGAGAATATTTCATGAGTATTCATGTATGACACTAGATTTATAGTTTCATCATTAGGGTGGAATACTGAGAAATTTTCCCATGCCTATATGTGCACCAAAGTGTGAATACAAACCTTATATATACTTTTCAAGTAGATCACAGTTGCATGATGGATATGTATTTGACCCACGGTAGCATGATCATGTGGAGAAACTAATGTGGATTACATTTATTAGGATGGAGCAGCTTGACAGTGTCTTGGAGTTCAGCAATGTGGTGTATCTTGGATTTAGTAGTAGAGACATGCAATTTTTATATATATATAATCCTATATGTATGGTTGGCCTAGTGGGTGACAAGTGTTGTATGTATGAAATATCTATTCTAGATTTTATAGCTTTTAATTTATTATTATAGTATATTATATTTAGGTTTATTTATTGGTTCTCCACTCTGTGATTTACTACTATGGAAGATATCGGGTCATTTTAGTAGTTTCTACTCTAACATGAGGGTAGATTATCCCCATTGTACCACCTTTAAACCCTTTTTACTAGTCGGTAGCCTCTGGCATATAGGGAGGTGTGCATGAGGCCTTGTGGAAAACCATCTTGGGGAACAGGTTTAGTAGATCTTGGGTTACAAATTTACATTTGGTTTCTAAAACAATATTAAAAATACTATAGTAATAACAAGATAAATTTATTCAACTCACATTCCCCATACTTGATAGATTACTTTCACATAGGTAATTACTCTTAATTATTTTCACAATTAATCCATTTAATTACAAATTTGAGCCATAGGAAGATAAATGTAAATGGATTAATGGAATCATACCTTATTAAATTAATCTATCTGAAGGACCTCATTCATAATTTTCAATTTCACTCAATAATAATTAATCATTATATAAATAATATGATACATCCATTTACCTCTAACATATTTGAGTTCAATATTACATATTAGTTTCTTCTCTCTTCATAGTCTGGCACATTTTGAAGTTCATTTTATAGTAATTCATTTTTCATTTCCCTTATTCAATAATTGGGTATAACTAATTTGTAACTAAATAATTTTAATAAATATAATTCCCATGAGTTTAATTTTAATAACTAGGTAATGTAACAAACATTGATCAATTGGATTTTTTATTTATATTGACTCTTATTCGTGGATTTGTTTTTTGACACAAACACACACACCTACTTTATTCGTAGTTATTTTTTAATGAATATTGTTTGGTTTCCAACTAATCATTTCACTCTAATTCAATTGAATTTATCCAATTGGATGGTTTATATAAGACATTATTATGTTACAATTTCACAATAAACAATTTATTCAATGTAGAGTTCATTTTTCTATTAAATTAATTCTTAAAATTTATTTAACTAGAACATTTTCACATAAAATCCAATGATCCACTTATATAAATAATAAACTTGAGGAGATCTATGTGAGTTTCTCTGTTAGAGTTTGTTGGGTCAAATTCTCTCTAGTGGGTTAACAATACACAACTCACTCAATTTCCCCCAAATTTTATTCTTATTATTTGGTCATTATATGCAAAAAAAAGAAATTAAATAAATGATGTAACAGTAAAAATAAACATGAATGAAATTAAAATAAAAAAGCAACAATATACTCCCATTCCTTAGTATTTATTTTATAAAGTGCATGTTTTTAAAATAATATATGTCTGTTTCTTTGTATAATAACCATATTTAGATAATATTAGTAATATAATTTGTCGGGAGATTTTATATTTTCTTATAAAATTAAAAAACATAAATGAAAATTCCTATTCATAAGATACCACCCAAGAATTATTTTTTATAGTCTTTGACTTGATGTATTCATCCTTAATAATTCATCCTTGTGTTATAGGACTTCTCCAACACCCTCTATTAATGTTTATATTAATAATTTATATATTAAAAAACTATTCTCTTTTTGTTAGTAATCATTAATGCTCCATTTAGATTCATATTCATCACCTAGAATGACTAAGATAATACAGATTTTAGTTTTCTAGGAAATGACTTTACCCATGAATTGGATAATAAGACTTTTTGTCCTTCCTCAAATTCCTTTTTCTAAATTATCCTATCATGAAATAACATATCCATCTCCCTGATAATTCTTATATTCTTATATAAATCTGAACATGTTTCCTTTAGCTCATTCATGATTAAATTTCCCCGCTATTGTTCCACCTTGTAATCCATTTTCTCTATATCAACTACCCAATATTTGATAATAAAGTGAAATTATTTTACTAAAACCAGCCTATATAGAGGTATTCCAATTACTATTTTATATTCATCCATATAATCCCATAATATATCATTCAAATTTGAAATCTATTTATTCCTTGAAAACAAAATTGTTTTATGAAGAATCTGTTTTAATTCATTGATGGATACTATATTCGACCCACTGGTTTATGTCTAGTATCATGTTATTGTTTAATTTTTAGAATATAATTCTCTATAGGTTATTTAAATTGATTATTCTTCAACCAGAATCCATTATCATTAATGATATATCAATGAAATTTATACCTATAAAAAAATTTCATCAAAAATTTAATTACTAATAGTCCTATATTAATTGGTATATAATCTTACTCTACCCAATTTTAAACATAGTTAAATTCAACCAATATGTATTCATTACCATTGTATTTTTAGAATTACACCCACAAAATCTAGGCCCACACATAAAAAATAAAATTAAATAATTCTAGATTGATGATTTTCTTGTCTTATTACCATGTTTTATTTTCTCTTTCACTTAACAAAACATTTAACATATTCTCTAGAATGTCTTTATAAAGCATACTGATTTAAACCACACTACAAAACTTTTGATATACTATATCTGCTTCTATAATTTTCTCTAAAAGATAATGATAGATAAGGATTCAAAGTTTATAAAATCTTATCATATCGGATACATGTTTTGATAATTCCATTACCAAATTTTCTATAAAATAATGGTTCCTCCATAAATAATGATTTATATTATCTTTAAGCCTCTTCTATTAATTCCATGATAACCCTTTTTGTATCATATCTTTAACTATATAATTTTAAAATTATGATTACCAAGGTATTCCGATGGAATTTATTAAAAAATGGTTACTCATTAATGAATTATCCAATAAGAACATCAGAATCATCTTCCATTAAATTCTCTAGTCTTGAAAAATGATTCGGTATGCGATTTTTTCTCTTCTTATCCTTGACTACACGATCAAACTATAACAACCCTATAAAAGTGAGAGATAAAGGATAAATGTTACTACCCATGTCAAATAGGTGAACATTTATTTTCAGGAGCCTACCTGTTTGGAACTACATATTTAATCATGTTGGCATTTTAGCAATGATTATGATGGGTGACCTTTTGGGAAGTTTTATAGGGTGTGGGTGAGTGAGGATAGAAAATAATGATAGAAAATGTGTTTTCATGTGGAGACAGTCATTAGTATGATAAGTGAACTTAGTGAGTAATATACAGTGGTGTGATGGGAAAGAAACTGAGGTATTATAGGAGACTCATGGGGTAAGATTACTAGGTTCATGACTCAGGTAAGGGAGGGTGGTGAAAAATTGAATCAGAGTCAATACCTATCTAGAACTATAGAGGCACTACTAGGGTTTGGTGTATTGGGGTCCATAATGAGTTCATTATGATTTAAAGAAATGGAGAGTGTAACACCCCCTTAAAAGTGACATATAAATGGATAAATGTTACTACACATGTCAACAAGTTGGACATTTATTTTTGAGATAATACCTGGTTAGAACTCCATAGTTAGGCGTTTTAGTCCTGTGATAGCGATAAGGATGGGTGACCTTTTAGAATGTTTCCTATGGTGTGTGTGAGTGAGGAAAAAAACACACTAAAATAACATGTATTGGCCTTCTGGGATGTTTCCCTAGGTGTGTGTGAGTGAGGAAAACACACACTAAAATAACAGGTGTTGACCTATGGGGACAATCATTAGTCTGACTAGAAACCCCATTGAGAAATATTTATTGATGTTCTATCAGGTAAACCAAGGTATTATAGAATACCCTTGGGGTCATATGACCTTGTTGATGGTTAGGGTAAGTAAAGAGATGTGACACAAACTCTTTTAGAAGAATAACCCTCTTTATTAATCATTTTTTAGATTCCTTATTTGACAGTAACTTTTTTAGAGTTGGGTAATCTGTAAAAAATATCACCTTACTAACAATTAAATAAGGTCCCAATTTCTCTATTTCCTACACCACTATAGGTAATAAATATATCTGTAATAGTATAGTTTATTGGGGATCCATTGATCAATTTATTATAATATTATAATAAATGTGGTTTCTTTTCATTTCTCTAACCAATCACACTCCCTAATGGAAAATTACTAGAATCACACATGATTTAAAATAGAAAACATTATTCTACTACTTTAATGATTAGAGATAAGTCTAAATCCCTTCCAAATCCATTAAATTATTCCAAATAATCCTTGTAAATATCATATTTCAATTCCCTTATCAAAACTAAAAACAATAGTCTTATAATTTTCAAGGATCCCTTGATAAATATTTTATAAAGGACTAAAATCCCATAAAAAATATTAATCTTCTTCAATGATTTTATATACGGTAGGGTTAATATTAGCTTTATTTTTTCTTTATCAAATTCAATTCCATTTGAAAGGGCCCTCACAAAAAATGAGAAATCACTGAGAGGGAAGAGGGGTAAATCAATGATTTCAATATTTTGTATGTTTCCCCATAAAAAATCTCCAACACCTATTAATGTTAATTATAGGATAACTTCATATAAGATACCCACACTCAAAGGAATAAACAAAAAATGTTAATATAATTTTTAAGGTTCACTATAAAAAATGAGAAACTAAATTCTTGGAATGGAACATCAAATCCCATGATCACAAAATCAACTAGAATCACCACGAAGATTACAAATGTGTAGGTATTATCCCTAAAATCAGGATACAAAACGCATATCTCGCCTTCAATAAAGTGCTCCCACACAAACAAAGACAATGAATTTTAATTTTAACAATAAGAGATTATTCCTCTAAGATAAACTTCCTTCAATTTATTATTGTTTTTTTCCTCTTCTTCATTCAATACATCCTCTTCCTGTTCTATTTACACACCAACAAGTAGTAATATATACTTTTATTTTTTATCAGTATTCCTCTACTCAAGGTCTTAATTCATACAAGACTCTAATGTTAATGGTCTCAAACAAAAAAACTCCTTAGTACCATTCAAATATGAATTTCAATTTCCAATTAAAATTCAATTATATTTTTCAACTCATATTCAACTTATGTTTCAGTTTTGATCTTCTGGATCATTAAATTTTTCTTATCCATCATTGATTCCTAAATATGATTTTATATATTGGGTATGAGTATACCATGAGTCATTAAATGATTCATGTATTCATATTCACTCAAAATTTGTAATTCTTCATTAACCATGACTTTTTTATCTTCACTATAATGTGTTGTACTTTGTTTTTATTTAGAAAAGTCTAAAATAAATTCAATATATCTTTAAAATTCCATGGTCTATGAAGTTTTATCCAATAACCATTTTATAGAGGGGTTCTTACCACACCACAGAATGTTACATGCCATATGAATCCCCATATTTAACCTTAAAATAATATATAAATCAACCTTTTTGTTTCACTACTTTGGGTAAAATAGGCTTTTATGTATCATCATTCTTCAAACTGACCACTATAGGTGGTCCATCATACAGAAACCACTATTTGGAATCTAATGTAACCACCTTTTCATTTTTACTATACATTTAACTATGTATTCCATTTTTTATTTTCCTCAACATTTGTCTCATGTAAACCAATTTTCATATAGGTTGATCATAATTTAGTCACTATCATCTTCATATTCCTTTAAAATAATTATATGCAAGAAACCATGAATTAGACCATGAATTATACAATCATTGACATTTCTTATAGGGAAATTTCTCAATTGATACACATTCTAAAAATCCTATTTCAAAGATTATATCCCATTGTAATGATGTTTAGTTCAATAAAACATCACATATCTTGATATTCTCGCATAGAATATAGCTAACCAAAATATCCATTTCCTGAGAATATATAATATTTCACTTCCCAAAATAGTTCCACATATGTTTTTATGCTTGATTTTGGTGTAGTGTTGTCACTTTCTCTTCAAAAATATTTGATCACCACTTATTATAATTAAAACACTTTCATATTATTTTGATCATTCAAAAACCTTATAATGAAGTTTACCTTAAATGAAACACCACATAACAGTTGAGTTTTAACATGATTTATGTGTTTTGATGAAATGAAAACACAATAACCATATCCATTTTACACATTTAAAATTTATCTTCCTTAAAAAATATCAATGTGTTAGGAAATTATTTTTTCCCTTTTATGTTCATCATGATCCCCTATGTCTCAAAAACCTTCCCAAGGTCACAACCACTATTTATCTCACTACCTTCAATATTCTTAGCATAAAAAATATATCTCTTTCTTTTTTTCAACCATTGAGAAAAATCACTTATAAAAATAAACATACTTAATAAAAAATCATAATTTAATAATTCTAAGCCTATGTGAGTGAACATGGTGTAATACAAAATAGAATTGAAAAAAATAAATCATATTTCCCATTTTGGTGACTTAAATTCACTTCTTCACAATTCCATTCCTTCAAGGACATTACATCCATTCGAAAAACATTTATTTGAATATATAAATAAATAATTAATATATACACACTCAACAACTAGGATAAAACATCTCACATTCCTAAAACACACTCAAACACTTTGAATTCACAAATTACCACCTTTTAATCATCCCATAAAATGTACTCCCTCTTTAGAAAAGTTATACTCTTTGAATTAAATTTTTTCCACTCACTTATTAAATTGAGTAAAGAGAAATGAGAGATTTACGTTTCTTACTCTCCAATTGAAAATAAATACCTCTTGAAAATGTGAGAGAGGTGGAAAAATCACTATACCATAGAGTTTAATGATAAACTCCCTTAATAAACCTAAAATTATGAAATTTATCTCTTGACAGTGGATTAGTGAAAACATAATCAATATACTCCTTATTAGTAATTAACTCCAACATAAAATTTTCTTTCACTCTATAATATAAGGATATTTCCATATCAATGTGATTTTATTATGAATCATGAACCATATTTCTATAAAAATTCATAACCTATTGGTTATCACATCCCAAAATTAGAGATAACTTTATATTAACCACTAGATCATCTAATTTATTCTTCATCTAGATCAATTACGTTGAATATTTAGATACAACAACATAAACTATATCAATAGTACTAATAATCACTTAATGTTTCATTTTTGTATTCTTTTCCACACACTTCTCTCCAATAATGAAAACTCCATTTAATTTTGATGTTATATAATCTATATTTATATAACAATCATAATCTATACATACAAAACGATTAATGTTTCCTTTACTACCATATTTAAAGTAATTCCCCATGCTTTTGATGTATCTAAGAATTTTATTTCCCTCCAAAAGATATGATTCTTTAGAAACACTTTTAAATTTAGTCCATTGTGTAATGATATAAACTAAATGTAGTTATAAGGTTTTAAATATATAAAAACTATAGTAATATTTGTAAAAATTCTTAAATTAACTCACTTTATCTCTCTATCCCATGATATCTTTGTTCTCACTAATATTGGGGTAGAAAATAAAATTTAATCGTCCATTTCAAATGTCTAGAAATGTTCTCAGGCATACTTATATGGAGATAATAAAATATGATCCTTTTATATAAAAATTTTCTATCCAAATAAATTCCTCATATATATAAGAAATAATTCCTAAAATATATTATTCATATCCAAAGAAAAAAACCATGTAAATGCATTCCTTACTTTCAAAAATCATAATATATTCTACATAGATAATAATAATAAATGATACCTATTTTTTGTTTTATTTTGAGGGAACAATCCACTCTTACATTCTAAAAATTATCTTCCATGAATTATAAATCAATAATTTTAAATGTGAAAAATCATACTTCATATTCTATATGAAGGAATACGTTTTGTCTCTCAATTTATAATTCAAATTTAAATTGTACATAAATAAGGCTAACATGAAATCCATTTGAATATTTTTTTGTCACATTTTTGATACAATAATAAGAAAAATTAATATAGTCTCAAGTGGAGAGAAAAGAATGAATGTTTCATTGAAATAAATTCTTTCCACCCATGAATTTATTTTTGACAAGATTCATTCATTGTTTCTCATTATCTCTCTTTTCTTATTCTACTTGTTATGAGACAACCATTTTATTCTTATGAATTTTTTATTTTTGGGATTCGGTACTAAATCACATGTTATATTTTTCTCATTCTAATCTAACTCCTCACATATATCATTGATCTAATCTTAGTTATCTAAAGATTCATTAAAACCCTTCTATTTAAACTGGGGAAAATGAGGCATGAGTTAATGTTCTCAGTGTTCTCCTCATTTGAATCGATAGTCCTTGATCACAAATAATATTCAATAAATCCATATAATTTCATAGAACTGGATGATTTGAAAGAGGATTTCCATTATCACTAGAAAGGGAAGAATCATCATATTCAATCGGAACTACTTCTAAATTCATGTCTTATTTAGAAACATCAAACTACTTATCAACCAATTCAACTTCATCATATTCCCTTATTAAACTATATTCATTCTATGTAACTTTATTCTTTGAGTATTCCAACCCCTTCACATCATAACTATTCAAAATATTCCATATTACACTATTGTAGCAATGATATCCTCTTTTATTTGGAGGATAAGGAAGGATGATACCATCAAATAAAATTCATTAAAACTTCCCTAGATATTTACCATTATCTTTAAAAATAAAAGGGCTTCAAAATACCATAAATAATTTCTATCAGGAGGTATTATTATAATACATATCATAAAATTTCAAATCATAATTGGGTTGGAACAAACAATGGTTTTGAATCTAAATCTTGGTACTTATTTCTTTCCTCTAAAAAATTGATATGTATATGGATCCACCAAAATAGTTTAATTCATTGCAAAAAAACATCAATTAATCCTTTTAAAAACAAAATTTTCTTATGGGGTATATGATAAATTTAATTCATGATTAATACTATTTTTTACAAGGTCTTTTTTCAACATTCTACAATTATATCCACACAATTTTTCTATAATTATTTAAGAATTCATAAAAAACCTCAAGTTCAAAAACTTATGTTTTAAGAAAATACCTAAAATATAGCCAAATTCATCAAAATTCAAATAAAATACATATCTCTATTTGTTTATTTCTTCCTCATTGACTTGAAAAAATATTAATGATCAAGATCTAATGGGATAGATGTTTGAATCTCAAATTTCTTAGATAAAAATTGAAACCTTCCCTTTTTGGAATTTAGATCCCATCTAACTTATACCACTATTAATAATAGGAATTCCATGAAAATTATTTACCTTGGAAATACTACTCAAATTTTTTATCTAATGTGGAAAAGTCTTTGTTTCCATAATTGATATTCTCTAATCAAGCTAAAGAATTGTGGTTTTTTAGTATCACCAACCCAATAAAAGTCCATTTTTTTCTATCCTCCTTAAAATATATATCCATGTTTAATTTTTTTAAAGAAATTATATTTTCAAAATAACCCCTCATTTTTTTATCACATAGTTTAAATACACTCACTATGTTGTGTTCTAACCCATCTAGAAAAAAGTGTGTTTTTTGAATTTAGCTTATCTTATCCATTGAATTATAAACAAATTTAGTTTAATTAGAGTGGAACATGATTTTAAAATTTCACAGAACCCTATTTTAACTTTTCAATATCACCCAAAAGCATCAAATATCCTTTCATCTATGAAAAAAATCCACTATCAATGATTGATGGGCATTCGTTTTGCAATGCACTGAGTGTGACCGTAATAAAAAACATAATATACTCTACTTATTACTTATTATTTAGATAATTTTGAGTGTTGAAACTAAATTCATTTTGAGTGGGTATTATGGTTATTAAAAATAAAAAAAAATTAATGGGTTGGTTCCACCTTTCATAAACTTCTTCCAATGATTGAAATTTATATTCAACATTCTACTTAGATTTTTTTGATTGTTTATGAAATTTTCTAATTTGAGTGAGATGAATCACCACCAATATCTACCTCCCATATCCTATAATATTTTATAAATATTAATAATTGTTCTAAAGTTTCATTTATATGTTCCTAAATACAAACCAAGACTTATAATATCCATAAAAATCATACTTTCCTTTAAACACATCTTTCTATCCAGAAGTGAAATTATTTTATTATTCCACCATTTGAATATAAACCATGATATATATTTTTTCAAAACAAAATTAAGGTACACTCTATATAATCTCTTCCTAAATATAGACTTATTTATAACCCTTTTTGATTCACTATTAGTATATTTTTTTACCTAATTTTGTCCTTTTATATATTTTATTATTTCTAGGAACTTTTTATATTTTCACAAATTTTAAATTTAAAACCACTATATTTTTCTGTCATTTTAAATCAACCACTTCTTCAACATTTTTAATATTTTGTGAATTGAAGTTTAGATGTTGGATTCTGACTTTACCATTTTTTCCCACATTGATAAATGTATATTGGACATTACAAGGATATTTCTCTTTGTTTAGTCTTCTCTTCAATGTAAATATTCTATTTCTTGTCTTCAATGATTATATTCTTCATGTTATTTATTTAATTAATCAAAATTTATTTCTTTTCAGTATGTAATGAATTTTTTTTATTAATGGCTGATCATGTTTCTTTATTTTCATATTTTACTTCTCAGGAAGTTAAATCTTTGAAAGCAATTCCTTGAGTTATCTCTTTAAAATAAAATCCATTTGTGTTTCCTCCTTACTTCCATCTCTACTACTCTAAAAAATTGTAATTTATTATTTATTTACCACTTAAATATGTATATTTTCACTACCATCATTGAAATTCTTTACTCTTAATTTTTATCAATAATATCATTTTATTCATGAATTTTTATGAAATTTATCATTTTTAAATTTAATAAAAATAATTAGATTTTTCCTTTGAATAAATTTTAGATTTTTCAAATATTCATGATTTCTTCCTTAAGGAAATAATTGGTTTATCATCCTCATATTAACACTATTCATATTCTTTTAGCCTTGGATAGTATTCTGAAAAATTTCTAACCTTTCCAAAATTAAAGAACTTCAGGGGGTAACTTTCCTCAATACATTATTTTCTACTCCTAATAGTTCATGATATGAATGAAATAAGTTTATACAATTTCATTTCATCTTCCTATCCTCCATTAAAATCTTATTTATCAGTATAAATTTTTTTCATACTCTTTGATTTCTTTAAATATTTATTTATATTTACCTATCAACCTTTCTCTTCTTATTAAAAGTGATCCCTTTTCTCTATTCAAAAGAAATTAAGATGAAATAAAACCCATCCAAAAAAAGTGTGTTAAGATCACTAATTATTGGAAACCAAACTTTTTTCAAACCCATCTATTAAAATAGGTTGTATCTTCTCAAAAACCATAAAATACTATTTCTTATAACTAAAACCATTGATGATACTCACCATGTCATTAAATATAGTGAATAAGTAATACATTGATTCATCGTCATTTCTCCTAGGATCTTTATAATATAATTTCAAATTTTTAGGTTTCATTTCTTCATTTTCAAAGTACCTGCATGGATATTTTACAATTTATGCAATTTCCTTTTACTACTTTTATCAATTTAACATTTAGAAACTCATATTTTATAAATATATGATAAAATTAAATTTCATGTATGATCGTAATTCACCAAATTCATTACATATACTTTCAGGATCACAACTGCTTCATCATTTGGAAAAAATCCATTAGTGTCATCCTCTAATACAATAAAAAATATTCATAGAATATTTAACAATATAAATTTAAAAATAAGATAATTATTCACTAATAAAGTTTAAATCCCATTGTATCTAACTAAATTAATGTTTTTTGTGTGAATAAAATAATTTTAGATCCCATATCCTCAAACATAGAGGAACACTTTCTATTTATAATTCAAAAAATTTATCATCTTGTAAGGTAACATGGATTTTCTGAAAATAGTTGAATGTTCATTAAAAAACATTTAGAATTCACTTAGATGGTGGAGTGAGAAATTATTTATTTAACTCCTTTTATATGTTTATCTATAAAAAATCTTCAAAACCTATTAAATTCCAAAATTATTTAACTGAATCCAAGATAATAACTCTATGAGGTACAATAAAAATAATAAAAACCAATTTTTAAAATGTATAATACTCATAATGAGTGGCTATATCCTTAGCATGATCTAGTAAAACTCATGATCACATATTCCACTAGAATCACTATGTATATTATAAATGAACATGGATTATCCTTAACCCTATGATACATAATTCATCTACAATTTTGAGTAAATTTCTCCATTACAAATAAAGATGTAGAATCTTAATTTTAATTACAAGAGAGTCGTCAACTAGGTTTAACTTGAATTAAGTTATCATTAGTATTCTTACTATTATATATATTCTCCTTAAACATTTATAATAGATGACACTCATATTTACTAACCCTTTTCTCTATATTCAATTATATAGGATCTAAATTCATACAACAAACGTGTTCATAAGGCACCTTAAATAAAAAATTCCTAACCTTCCTTCAAATTTAAAAATAAAATATAATACTTCCTTCTCCATAACATAAAATTAATCCACTTATTTTATATCCTTTATATTATTAAATATGTCTTTGTCACCATTTATTTATATGTGGGACTTTAGAGATCAATTATGAGTATCACATGAGTCATAAAATGATCCACAATATCAAATACTCTCAAAATCTATAATTCTTCAATGACCATGAGATTTTCAACAACAACATATTGGGTTAAACGCCATTTTAGTTCAAACTACTCTAAACTAAATTGAAACCATTTAAAAAAAATATTCCTTGCCATATTCTCAAATTTCCAATTTATATTGGTATTTTAGTCCCACACCCACGCATGTGCCATAATATAAGACTCTTTATTTTGAACCTTAGATAATAGCTTTGAATTAACCGAGTCATTTACCTTTCTATGGTATAGGCCTCATTTATGTTTCAAATTTCTTCAAGATAGACCCTTTATGTAGACAAACACATGGTCACCACCATTTTTATTCTTTGACAATCACTTTTCCACTTTTACTAGTCATTTAACTATTTATTACATTATGATATTCCTCCAAATTGGTCAGATAGAAACCAATTTTCATCTACGTTAATCATACTGGAGACACCATCATTTTTATCTTCCATAAAATTAATAATATGTGATAAATAATGGCTTTAACCACTGTGTGTACAAGCCACTCCATTTCTCATAGTAAAATTAATAATTTAGATAAAATTCTATAATCCCTATTTTGATGATGATCTAACAATTTTACTTGTTATATCTTGTAATTCATTTCACTATGATGTATCCGTATAATATTCTATAGAATAAAACTATCAAAAACTCCCATTTCATGAGAATCTATTTCATTTTTCTTTCTAGGATATCACTGCACCAATTTATTTTTGACCATAACACAGTGAGCTCACTTATACTTCACATAGAATCAAACACCATTATTCCACATCAAAACTCCTTAAATGTTCTTTCAATCACTCTAAAGCATTGTAATGAACGTTAACTCATATAAAACACAATGTATTAATTGAGTTTGGAATACATATATATATATATATATATAATAAAATATAACATATAAACTATATACATACAATCTCTTCTCTTATCCATAATCCCTAAAAAACTTCATTGTGAAAGGTAATTATTCTTTATATTATATTCTCATGAAAACTCACCTTGGGTCTAAAAAATCTCCCCATGCTTATAAAATCTCTTAATATTACCATTTTATCTATTCTTAATCTTAACAACATTCATTAAAATTATATTCCCCAACATAATTCCTTCTTTAACTAAAAAAAGGGGGTTTTCATTGTTCAATGAAGTGATTGACAATTCATATATTTAAACCATATTTGTTATATTTTCCATGTATTATTTAAAAGAAAATCCTACAATAAAAATTTCATTTATAATTTTTTTTTATCTCTCTCCACCATGTCAAGAAAAATCTACCATACAGTATTGGAATGTGTCAGGGTCACCACATACCCCAATATACACTCTCTTGTATGTAAATATTACATATAGACTTGTGAATGCAGTATTATCTTGGTTTGATGGATCAATTGGTACATGATTTTATCTTGAGAAACCATCAAATAAACAATAATGTGAGTGGACATAGAAACTTTCAAGCATCGATTCAAAAAATGGTTGAGTGAAATAATATTTTCTTTTTGTAAAATTATTCTTTTTATAGTCAATATATACTCTTTATCCAATTACAATACTTATGGTATTTTTTTCATTTTTATCATTTGTTAGAATTTTCTTTCTATCTTTCTTATACACAATATGAATAAGGCATACCCATGAATTGCCTAAGACATGATAAATTATTCTAGAATTCATTATCTTAGGAATTTGATCCTTAGAAACCTTCTTAATATTTGTGTCCAATCATCATTGACACCCAACAATATGGTTGGACTCATCTTATATCAAGATCTTGTTATTTAGTATTTAAGGACTTGTCCCCTTAATGTTTAAATAATTATTTTAAAATTTTAAATTGTACCTTTTAAAAACCTCAAATAATTTTTACTTATTTTTTTTTAAAATATTATAAAAAAATAACTACAATATTTTTTATCCAATGTAGGAATAATTTATTTTATGTTCTAGAATATTTTAATGATGTATATGTGATTATTAGAGAAATTGTTTCATTCCTTATATACCATCACACAATCCCTCTTTCATTTAAATATACATGTTTCTTTGATATTCTCTATGATATTAGGAATAATTTTCTTCTAATTCCTTTTTTCACTACCATGTATTCATATATATCATATTTCTCAGAAAACTTTGGTACTCAAATGGCTTTTTATTTCCTATTCAATTTTTTTCAAATAATAGTAATAGATAAAAAATCATATATCCTTTGTGTATTTCTGATTCCATGAAATAAGTGTTCATCTCTTTATATTATCATGTTTAAAATGTTATATTTCCTTATGGATAATTAATGAGATCACCCTATGTCACTAATAAAACACTACCATGTATGGAAAGTACCACCTTGTCAGTCTCCATGTGAAGTACTTAGAAGTCATCCAGTAAGATCACCATATCAATTATAACTAAAAGGTATTCTATAAAACTAGTAAGATATGTGATATATATATATATATATATATATATATGTATATTTTAAACCATATGTTTTTGGTTTTATCTCCCCTATTTCAGATTTCTTTTATTTTATTAGAGGAACAATATTGATTCTATATCCAAATTATCCAAACATTTGGATGCCATTTTTCCTTCAAACTCAAATGGGATTTTGTAGCTCCTTAGGTCCTTTAACTTATATAGTGCATTATTATAGAAAACATAACTACATTTCTCAATAATTGATACTATTTAAATTTCTTCATCCTTTTATTATTTGAGATAATGTTCATTACAAATTATTTGTATGGAGTAATTTTAGCTAATGCCTCTATAAATAGAATTCCCACTATAATATTTTGAATCATTTGAATGATTATTTTAAATATATTGTATCTATGTTTCTCAAATTATTTACCCATTTAAATAAATATTTAAAGGGGTTAATATGATTTTATTTCCCAGTTTAATATATTCAATATGACCCTTCCATGGTTCCTCTTCTACCCACTCTTTATTAAGTGATTTTTTTTACAAATACATTTTTTTCCTCTAGATGAGTAACATATATTGAGTCTTGATTGGGAATTTATTTCTTTTTTCTTAAATCTAATTCATCATAATCTTTTTCTTACTCTTCTTTACCTTTCATAGTTATACCTACTTACATAGTAGTTTGTATGATTCTAACCTTAGGAATTATTTTAGTGGAATTTAGAAACTTAATTTTGGTGCATATATATATCATAGGGATATCTTAATGTTTTTAGGACTGTGTTCATTGAAAAATTATGTTAAAAAATATATATTACCATTAAATATATTACATGTCACGACCCGTCCTCATGGCCCATGCCATGACTACCCCAATCCCACCTTCCATAGGCAAGGGGCTGGCGACTAGCACCAAAGGCATAAATCCCAATAAAAAGGGAAGGCATTGCCTTTACGAAACGAAAGAACACAGAAACAGAGTACAAGAATAATATACACTAAGTAAATAAGTATAACAAACGTGATGAAAGTACAAGGGGCCGGAAATATAATCCCAAAAGAAAGATACAGCTACAACTGAAAGTAAATTACAACTCAAAGGACAACAGCTGAAAGGTGAAAAGCAGCTCCTGGATCGTCCTCTGGGTTCCTACCTGAAGGGTAGGTATAGATGTTCTCCTCAGCACTCCATATCTATCCGTCTCCTCCAGGTACCTACTCGTCGTGAGATCCCCCTCCGGGTACCAACTCGTCGTGAGATCCACCTCCGGGTACCGACTCGTCGTGAGATCCACCTCCGGGTACCGTCCATCTCTACAGGCCTCAAAAACGATCAGTGATGTCTGTCTTCTGCAACCAACACAACGAGGTGCGGGAAATTCCCATGCAGGGGTGAGTATAGGATACTCAGTAGGGACCCCGAGACCCTCAAGGTCTCACAAAATCCAACAAGGATAATCACAAAGAATGTTCTCATCAGATAACCCTTACTTACGTATAAGCCCATACTTATACCTAAGTTACCAAGTAACCCATATCAGCCATGAGGTATCACACAGATATGAAGTCTATGGATAACCACTACTTAGGTATATGCCCATACATATACGTAATTTATCTAGTAACCCATCTCAATCATTAGGAAAACACAATGGTCAATGACTCAGCTCAAACCAGGATTTTCATTATCGACACCATAACTACTGAAGAGCTCCATCTCTGATGAGTACAATGATCCTGTCATGACTCCGAGATACTACTAACTAACCTTAGACTACTGAGGTACTCCTCCTGTTGAGTACCGCGGGTCTTCCACCTCAAAATGTAGTGCTCCTCCACCATGGGTATGACACCTCACACAGTAGTGCCCCCACTCATAGCATACAGAGGTACTCCTCCTGTCGAGTACCGTGGGTCTGCCACCTCACATAGTAGTGATCCTCCTCCATGGGTCTGCCACCTCACAAAGTAGTGCTCCCCACTAGTCTATGCAAGTCACTCCGAATCGAATCGGACAAGCAGTCATCAGGTCTCATCCAGTTACACGGTCTCCGTACTCTGTACGCTCATCTCCGGGAGGGTCTGCTCCACGAGCTACAGGTCGATACTCCAATTATCACTAAGTCCCACGAATAAGTATCTCAAAGGACCGCCTCGTCATGGGGGTCTCAACGCAACAGACGGCGCGTCAATCGGACGCCCGGTCTGTGAGTTATTAGTCTTTTCGTCCCATGGGCCCGGTTGGATTCGTGTATGAAATAACCCAACTGTATCTCAATTGCAACCCGAAATAACATAGAGTATACTCATAGGGACCATTTCTTGATGTTCTCACCAACGCCTCTGACGGTTCGTCAAACGGATGTCCGGTCTGAAAGTTATCGTCTTTTCTGTTCCAGGGGCCCGGTTGGATTTCGGGTACAATCCAACCCGGCCATACTCCAAATACATCCAAAACTTGAGCGGAGTAATCCAAATTTTCCTTCTCACTAATAGGAATCCAATAATGTCGACGACACGTCAATCGGACGTCCAGAGCTCATGTTAGAGGCACTTCCGCTCCGAGGACCCGGTTAGTTTCGTGTTCGAACCAACCCGGCCATGCCCAAAGATCTCCGAAACGTTGAGTGTAATATACCGAAACGACCATCTCAATTCAAGGATCGTGTAACATCTGACGGTGCATCAATCTAAGGTCCATATCCCATGTTACAGGGATTTGAACGAATCTGCCCGCTTTTAGGGGGTTTGGGCCCGTACCGACCCGACCCAAGACCCCCTGAGTTAGCCCGAACTGGGTCGACACGACCTGGGTCCAGGTCCGGCCTGCTTGGGCACGGCCTGGCCCAGCTGGCGCGGCCCGACCCAATGGGCATCCCGTCCAAGCGGCTGGGTACCCTGGACCCGAGCGAGCGGCCCAGCTCGGCTGGGCGCTCGGTCTGTGACTGAGTGGCACTAAGGGGGAGCGCTTCCCCCCTCACCTTGTAATGGAAGCCCCATGTGGAGGGACCACCTATTCACCACTGGGGGTTACGACCCCTGGAATTCTGAACGGTTGGCCCGGTTGGCTGGCCGGTGCCACTGCCACGGGACCCCGCAGTCCCGCCCTCCAAGCGCCGGCGGCCAGTTTATGCAGCCACCTCCAGGTCTTCCGCCGCGGCCAAAGGGTCGTGGCTCTTGATGCTCCGGCGGCCGGGGAGTCTGGCCGCCCCCTTTCGGTGATGACTGGGGCCTTAGATCGTGGCCCTTCTTTGACCGGCATGGTGTGGAGGCGCCACGCCCCTCCGCTGTGGCCTGCCCCAGCTGCGGCCCTTCAAGATGCTCCGACGCGGCACAACGGCGCCACACTCCTTCACCGCGGTTCCCTCGTTTATGCGCAGTGCGACGAGACCGCCCCATCTCCGTTCCAATCCACAATGAAGGAAAACCGTAAAAAGGGAGGAGGGTCGGCCGTGTTTGTGCGATCTGGCCCCCTCCTGTTAATTGATAGCAAGCGGCTAAAATATTAACGATGAAAGGCCAAATATTCACGAACATTGAATCAAACCCCTACCTCGAAGAAGGCGTTCGTCGGTGTCCCGGTAGACAGCGTTGCGGTAGACGGGCATCGTTCCATCAATGTCGGGAAGGATGAAGCCAAGGGTGGCGTCGGTGTTCTTCGCGTTCTTCACTGGAGAGGATATGATTTCCCCAAGTGTTGGGCATTGCAATACTTTACCAATGCTTCGTCTCTTGGTGAAGCCATCCCAAAAACATCTACCAAGCTCCCTATATATAGGAGAGGGGGAGAGGTATGTAACCATCATGGAATTTATGATAGTTCATTTATTTGGAACCTTCCTAAATCCCAATGATATGGTTACTTAATTTAAAAAGGGGGTTGGGAGAATTAAATTGCATTGGCACAATTTAACAGGTTCCTTGACACTGTTTAAGAGTGGAGGATTCCAAGAAGTTTCCCCTATATAGCCTGCGTCAAAACATATGACACGAATCAATTTTATGTTGACACATAAAATTAATTGACAACAATTAATTTCACGTCGATGCATAAAATTAAATCACAGAAATTACTTTTTACGTCGACCCATAAAATTAACTCACAAAAACTAATTTTACGTCAACTCATAAAATTAATTGAGATCAATTAATTTTACATTGACACATAAAATTAACTGACAACAATTAATTTTACATCGTCCCATAAAATTAATTGAGTGAAATTAATTTTATGTCGACATATAAAATTAATTGATGGGGGGTTTGAGAGGTTTCCTCTCCCTCCCCATTAAATGTGTGGTTAGGGTGTGGAGGTTCCATCACCATCTCCCAAGTGGATCTTCTAACCACTTTATCTGCACTGCATGTGTTTAACAAAATAAAATAAATTATTCACTTATTTTATTTTATTATCCCACGTAAAACCCAAAGAACTAACATTCATACCCGATCATCCCCCATTGAGGTGAAAGTCTTCTTATGAGAATATCGGCACTGTGAGTTCAACAGTTCCCTCGTAATATGATTCCGAGCACCGGTTCAAAAGTTATAAAACACCGCTCGTACGTTTACTAAATGTACCTGAAAAAAAAGTTTGGAAAATTATTATCAGTCACCCTCGACCCACTCCAGTCAAGGTTAGGATCTACCTAGGAGAAAAACTCCCCAACGAACTCAATGTTACTCTCATAGTTTCAATTCGAGTTACCGTTTAAAAGTTATAAATTTTACAGTAAAATAATTGTCACTTAATTATTTTATTTACGGCCAAAAACTAACTTTCTCATGTGGCTCGCGCCAGCCAAAGTTAGTATCTTCTTAAAGGAAGCATACCCTCACGAGTTCAGAGATGGTCTCGTATTTTTAATCCAAGTTACCGTTTGTGAGTTATAAGAATTTGAAAAATAAAATTACTTTAATTATTTTATTTACAGTTATGCCATTTTCGGGTTTTCTCACAGGTGGCCTGCACTGACTAAAATTAAGTCACGCCTAGGGTAAACCCGCCATCCTGAGCTCAACGGTGTCCACGAATTTCTGATCTGAGTAACCGTTTAAGAGTTATTCCATTTTTTCAAGAAAACTGCTTACGCTCGTTAATTTAATCTTAAAAAAACGTCAGAAAATTATTCCGGGCACACCGGGCCTCATAATGAGGTGCCTTCAGAAACTGCGTACTCATAAAATTCCAAAAAATTTAAGAAAAAAAAATTTCCTTGAAATTTACGGGTGTTTACATTACTCCCACCTCAGGGATTTACGTCCCCGTAAAGCTACATTGCAAACTAGGGAAACTAAAGGAGGTACCGAGCATGCATCTGAGCCTCCTGCTCCCAAGTGCTCTCCTGGAGGTTCTCGTGCTACCAAGGAATACACACTAGAGGAACTGACCGTCCACGAAAGACCTGCTTCTGTCGATCCTTGATCTCCACTGGAACCTCCGGTAAGGTCATCTCGTCATCGATGTCCAGCTCCCTGTGATCGATGACGTGGGTCGGGTCATGCACGTACCTCCTCTGTTGAGATACGTGGAAATATGTCATGCACCTGGTGCTACTGAGGTGGATGAGTCGAGCGGTAAACCACCTCGCCTACCCTATTGAGGACCTAGAAGGGTCTGATGAAGCGTGGAGATAACTTGACGGCCCAACCAAAACTTCGTAATCCACGTCGAGGTGAGACCCATAAGAAAACGTGGTCGCCATCCTCAAACTCTAGTGGTCTCCACCTCATAGTTGTACTGAACCTTCTCTGGTCCTACAAGAGCTTCTAAGATTTCTTCTTTGCTGATAAGATAAATTTGGTCTCATCCCCTGGATGAACCACGTTCTTTTCCTAATACAGTCAATCCCGACATGGATGATACTAATCCATACTAAGGATGACGTCGTAAGGCCTCGACGCTACTACCAAGAGATCCAACCGTTACTCTCGCCTCCAAGGGTTGAGTCACACTGTCGGCATCAATGTGTGGTCACTGGGTCTGCTCTAGTAGGTATCTCAAAAGTGAGGGTCAAGCCAACAGTTTTTAACCGGGACCTCTTAGTATCAACCAAAGAGATGGACAGGGAAGAAAACATCACAAATATAAGTGTCTTTTATTACTGCAGCTCGAAGTACAAAGACACAAATACAACAACAACATGGAAATAGAAGTAAAAGGGACAAAAAGGAATCCACAAGTTCCACTCCTATCCACCTGCTTCTGGAGCTCTACTGCCTTATCCACTGGTCAGTTTTTGCTCAGGCACCTGTCACTGCTTCTATCTTAGTGGCTCCTCCAATGCCTACGGATCAACAGTGCAGGGGGTCGGACAGTCACGTGCCAGGTGACCCTTCCTGCCGTATTCATAACACATCCAGCTCCTCGTATGGATGGCTCTATTTTGTGTGCCCCGCACAACCAAACCTGTATCCCGAGGTCACCTGACTGCTGGTCTGGTCCTCTTGGACCCCTACATCATCTGTCTAGTGCCTACAGATGACTCGACTACTGATGGAAAATCCTGCGACAAAGGCAGCAGCTCCTGAGCATGCTCGGAGTGTAGAGTCACTGGTATGAACTCCACCCTGAAGAAGGTCTCAAAGTCTCCCCATATGAAGGTCATCTCATCACAAAATAGAAGAATCTGGATCCACCATCTGCCTACTGCTGCCTGAAGGAGGCTGGCAGCAAAGATCACCATGAAATCCGCTGGTTAACCCACTATCCTGAAGACTCTCACCACAGCCTCCAGCCAATCCTTAGCTGCCTTTGGGTCTGTCTCTCCACGGAACATGGGTGGACTCTAGTGCTAGAACTCGTGCAGCGTGCACAAGCGGCATGCATCGCCTGCTGCTGGGGCTGGTGGCATCAGTGGCCCAATGTATAGTAGCACCGCTGGTGCCTCCACCGGTGCCTCAACTGTAAGATGGCCATAAACCGAAGCCTCGTCGCTCGATAGACTGTCAGTACGTACATCCCTCTGGGCTCTAGTTGGTCGTCCGTGGAAAGACATCCAGAAAGAAACATACGCGACACGGTAAAACGATTATACCTGGTGAGTTGACCTAGTTTGAGCTATTTTATGGGGAAAAAATTTGAAGACACACACGCAATTAGTGTTTTCATGCACTGAGTCGGAAATCCGAAGTCAGGGTCCTGGTGTTGGATACGTCGGCCGCCCGCACCAACACTGGACTCCCTAAACTGAAAACCACACACAATACCCTTAACACTATTGCTTCACAAAAAAAAATATCAGACTTATAAGTTATCTGGTAGAACCGACTCCTTTGATACCAATTTTTCATGACCTGTCCTCAGGGCCCGTGTCGTGACTACCCCACACCCACCTTCCGTAGGCCAGGGGCTGGCGACTAGCACCGAAGGCGTAAATCCCAATAAAAAGGGAAGGCATTGCCTTTACGAAACAAAAGCACACACAAACAGAGTACAAGAAGAAGCTACACTAAGTAAAGCAGTATAACAAACGTGATGAACGTATGAGGGGCTGGTAATACAATCCCAAAAGAAAGATACAGCTACAACTGAAAGTAAAGTACAACTCAAAGGAAAACAACTGAAAGGTGATAAGCAGCTCATGGATCATCCTCCGGGTTCCTACCTGAAGGGTAGGTACAGATGTCCTCCTTAGCACTCCATGTTTTTCTGTCTCCTCCGGGTACCGACTCGTCATGATATCCACCTCCGGGTACCGACTCATCATGAGATCCACCTCCGAGTACTGACTCGTCCGTAGATCCACCTCTGTGTACCGTCCAGCTCTACAAGCCTCAACCACGATTAGTGATGTCTGTCATCTGCAACAAACACAATGAGGTGCAGGCAAAGCTCATGCAGGGGTGAGTATACGATACTCAGTAGGGACCCCAAGACCCTCAAGGTCTCACTAAATCCAACAAGGATAATCACAAAGAAAGTTCTCAACAGATAACCCATACTTAGGTATAAGCCCATACTTATACCTAAGTTACCAAGTAACCCATCTCAACCAAGAGGTATCAAACATATATGAAGTCAAAGGATAACCACTACTTAGGTATATTCCCATACATATACGTAAGTTATCTAGTAACCCATCTCAATCATGAGGAAAACACAAAGGTCAATGACTCAGCTCAAACTAGGATTTTCATTATCGAAACCGTAACTGCTGAGGAGCTCTGTCTCTGATGAGTATAGTGATCCTTTCACGACTCCGAGGTACTGATCACTAACCTAAGACTGCTGAGTTACTCCTCCTATCGAGTACCAAGGGTTTTCCACCTCACAAAGTAGTTCTCCTCCTCCATGGGTCTTCCACCTTACACAGTAGTGATACCCCTCATAGCCTACAGAGGTAATCCCCCTGTCGAGTACCGCGGGTCTGCCACCTCACAAAGCAGTGGTCCTCTGCCATGGGTCTGTCACCTCACAAAGTAGTGCTCCCCACTGGGCTATGCAAGTCACTCCGAATCGAATCGGACAAACAGTCATCAGGTCTCATCCAGCTACAAGATCTCCATACTCCGAATGCTCGTCTCCAGGAGGGTCCGCTCCACAAGCTAAAAGTCGATACTCCAAGTATCAATAAGTCCCATGAAGAAGTATCTCAAAGGACCGCCTCGTCATGGGGGTCTCAACGCAACAGACGACGCGTCAATCGGACGCTCGGTCTGTGAGTTATTAGCCTTTTCGTCCTAGGGGCCCGGTTGGTTTCATGTACGATCCAACCTGACTGTATCTCAACTGTACCCCGAACTCAAATAGGGTATACTCATAGAGACCTTTTCTCGAGGTGATCACCAACACCGCTGACGGTTCGTCAAACAGACGTCCGGTCTAAAAGTTATTGGATTTTCCATTCTAGGGGCCTGGTTGGATTTCAGATACAATCCAACCCGTTCATACTCCAACGCATCCAAACCTCGAGCGGAGTAATCCAAAAGGTTTTACTCACTAAGTGGAATCCAAAAAAGTCGACGACACGTTAATCGGACATCCGGAGCCCAAGTTATAGGCGTTTTCGCTCCGAGGACCCGGTTGGTTTCGTGATCGAACCAACTCGGCCATACCCAAAGTTCTCTGAAAACTTGGGTGTAATATACTGAAACGACCATCTCAATCCAGGGATCGCATCGCAACTGACGGTGCGCAAATCAGAGGTCCATAGCCCATGTTACGGGCGTTTGAACAAATCTTCCCGCTTTTAGGGGGTTTGGGTTCGGACCGACCCGGCCCAAGACCCCATGGGCGGCCCGAACCGGGTCGACCCGACCGGGGTCCGGGTCTGGCCCACTTGGGCATGGCCCGACCAACCAGCTGGGCACCCTGGCCCAACGCGAGTGGCCCGGCTCGGCCGGGGGCTCGGTCTGTGACCGAGCGGCGCGAAGGGGGGGCGCTGCCCCCCTCGCCTCGTAACGGCGGCCCCACGTGGGGGGACCGCATGTCCACCACCAGGGGTTACTACCCCCGAAATTCTACACGGCCGGCCCAGTTGGCCGGCCGGTGCCACCACCGCGGGACCCCGCGGTCACGCCCTCCAAGGGCCGCCGGCCGGTTTATCCAGTCGCCTCCAGGTCTACTGCCGCGACCAAAGGGCGCGGCTCTTGATGTTCCGGCAGCCGGGGAGTCCGGCCGCCCCCTGTCGGTGACCTCCAAGGCCTTAGACCGTAGCCCTTCTTTGACCGGTGTGGCACGTCGGCGCTGCGCCCCTCTGCCGCGGCCCGCCGCAGTCGCGACCCTTCAAGATGCTCTGGGGAAGCGTCGCGGCCCTTGCTCCAGTCGCGGCCTCTTTCGGCCTTAACGGCACGGCGCGATGGCGCCCTGCTCCTTCACCGCGGTTCCCTCATTTTCGCATGGTGCGACGGCACCGCGCCGTTTCCGTTTCAATCTACAATGAAGGACAACAGTAAAAAGGGAGGAGGGTCGGCTGTGTTTGTGCAGTCCGACCCCCTCCCGTTAATTGATAGAAAGAGGCTAAAAGATTAACGATGAACACCAAAATATTCACAAACATAGAATCAAACCCCTATTATGAATAAGGTGTTCATTGGTGTCGCGGTAGATGGCGTCGCGGTAGACGGGCGTCATTCTGTCAACGTCGGGAAGGATGAAGCCGAGGGTTCCATCGATGTTCTTCGCGTTCTTCGTTGGAGAGGATATGATTTCCCCAAGTGTTGGGTGGCGTAATACTTTACCAGCACTTCGTCGCTTGGTGAAGCCATCCTAAAACCTTCTCCCAAGATCCCTCTATATAAGAGAGGGGGAGAGGTATGTTACCATCGTGGAATTTATGAAGGTTCATTTATTTGGAACCTTACTAAATTCCAACGATGCAGTTACTTAATTCAAAAAGGGGGTCGGGAGAATTAAATTGTGTCTGCACAATTTAAAAGGTGCGTTGACACTACTTAAGAGTGGAGGATGCCAAGAAGTTACCCCCACGTAGCCTGCATCAAAACATATGACACGAATCAATTTTATGTTGACACATAAAATTAATTGACAACAATTAATTTCACGTCGACACATAAAATTAAATCACAGCAATTAATTTTTACGTCGACCCATAAAATTAACAGACAATAATTAATTTTACGTAAACCCATAAAATTAATTAAGAGCAATTAATTTTAAGTCGACACATAAAATTAACTGACAAAAATTAATTTTATGTCGTCCCATAAAATTAATTGAGTGAATTTAATTTTACGTTGACATATAAAATTAATTGATGTGGGGTTTTAAAGGATTCCTCTCCCTCCCCATTAAATGGGTGGTAAGGGTGTGGTGGTTCCATCACCATCTCCCAAGTGGAGCTTCTAACCACTTTATCCACACTGCATGTGTTTAACAAAATAAAATAAATTATTCACTTATTTTATTTTATTAACCCACGTAAAACCCAAAAAATTATCTTTCATACCAGATCATCCGCCGTTGAGGTGAAAGTCTTCTTAAGAAAATATCGGCACTGTGAGTTCAACAGTGCCCTCAGAATTCGATTCCGAGCACCGGTTCAAAAGTTATAAAACGCCGCTCGTACATTTACTGAACGTACCCGAAAAATAAACTTCGGAAAATTATTATCAGTCACCCTCAACCCACTGCGGTCAAGGTTAGGCTCTACCTAGTAAAAACACGCCCCAATGAAATCAACGGTACTCTTGGATTTTTAATTCGAGTTACCTTTTAGATGTTATGAATTTTACAATAAAATAATTTTCACTTAATTATTTTATTTACGGCCAAAGTCTAACTTTCTCATGTGGGTCGTGCTGGCCAAAGTTAGTATCTTCTTAAAGGAAGAATACCCTCACGAGTTCAGTGATGGTATCAGATTTTTAATCTGAGTTACCGTTTGTGAGTTATAAGAATCTGAAAAATAAAATAACTTTATTTAATTATTTTATTTACGGTTATGCCATTTTCGGGTTTTCTCACAAGAGGCATGCATCGACTAAACATAATTCACAACTAGGTTAAACCCACTATCTTGAGCACAACGGTGTCCTTGGATTTCTGATCCGAGTAACCGTTTCAGAGTTATTCCACTTTTTTAGGAAAACTGCTTATGCACGTTAATTTAAGTTTAACAAAACTTTAGAAAATCATTTCGGGCACACCGGGCCTCCGAATCAAGTGCCGTCAGAAAATATGTACTCGTAAAATTCCAATGAATTTATGAAAAAAAATTCCATTGAAATTTATGGGTATTTACATTAAATTATTTATGAATAATTGGTTCTGTTAGTGTTTAATGGTTCATGGGATGTTGTGAGGAAAATTTAAATAAAGGATGGATTTTTACACAGGTATAGAGTTTCAAACAACAAAAGATATGGTTGTGAAACATTTTTGATGAAATGGAAGTATTCTTTTTCAATTTAGTTATACTATAAAAAATGTGATGTTGATCAAATTTGGTAAATGAGTGTAGTTTTACAAGAGCAGAATCGTAAAGGTGACATGTTTTATAGGTTTAGAGAAGTTTGATGAAATATTTTTTTAAAATTATAAATAAGTTTTTATTACATCATTAAGATAGGTAATGAAAATGAAATAAGGGCCATGTCCCCAAATTTTTCATAATACATACACAAATTTATTTATTTCATGTATATATCTTATATTAAAATAAATTGTTTATAGAATGGAGGTTTTTTCATCAACAACGATTCACATATGTGAATATATTTTCATGAACAATAGGTGTTGTGTAAAAGAGAGTTTCATATACCTCAAATTAATTTCCCTAAATTTTTATGGTAAATTAATGTCCATCATTTTGTTTAAATAATAAATTCACGAAACACAAATTTTAGAGTAATAAAAGTTGATAATACTCATCAGTGGTATCTATTGAAGGAATAGTTAGTACACATCATCAAAGAGAGTAGTGATCATTTAACAAGTGATTGGTAGTTAATAAAAGGGAAAATGAGTATTATCCAAAACTATTAAAATAATGGTATTGAATAAGAGAGTAGTGAGATAGAAAAATATGATTAGTAGTAAACCTAAGGGGATCATGATTTCTCTCAATATATTGTATATAACCAAGGGTTTAGTGGGGTTTGGTATATCAATACATCATCATTGTACACTCTTTAGATTAACCCAATGGTGGTAAAACAAGTAAAATTTATTGTTTCTCTACTTCAATTACTTTATTACTTCATATATTCCATGATGGATAGAGGTTCTCTTACTAAAAATGGAATAAGATCATCAGTGAGGGTAATTTCATGAAATCAAATTACCCTGATCCATACCACCTCTCAAGGAAATTTGATTGAATAGGGAAAACATTTTTTGTAAAAACTGAAGGTTCAAGTCCTTGAAACTCAACCTTATGTGAATGAAATGGTAAAGTAAATGAAATATAGTTATACTCTTTAATGTAGAAACATTTATCTCTAGAAAAATTAGATGAATCAATATTGCCACTCCTATTCTTTTAATGTGGAATGTCGAAATCTTTTATGCAATGTGTCCCCAAAAGATTGAAGAAGAATATGACACTCCCATGATAAATTTTTCAACTAATTTTGAAGAAAATATAATTACTAAGAATAATTTCTTAAAGAATAAGAAATTATCTGTATGAGAGGATAATAGATCTAAATAAAGAGAGATAAAAGAGATTGGGGAATGTAAAGGCCTCAATGAAGATAATTTCATAGCAATTTCTGGAAATTATCAAAATAAGGGAGAAAATGACAACACTAAGATATATGTAGAATGAAAATATCACCTCTAATATGTGTTGAATGTATTTTTGTATGATATAAATGTTTAGTGTGACAATACAAAGAAATAAAATTTAATAGTTCATGATTCCAAACTCTACATGTCAGAGTGGGTAGAATTGAATTCTGAGTTGATTTTATAGATTCAAAATATAATGTATGAAAATAATGATATCACATAGAATTTTATTGAGTAAAAAATTGAACTCGTAGAGTATGGGTGCGCTTTCGATGGGTTTACTAACATAAAGAATGATATGGTTAAAAATTTTGATTATACATTGGAAGAAGTCATCTATCTGGGAAGATAAATTGATTATTAGGATATAATCTTGATTCCAAGTGTGAAATCAGGAAATAAGGTCAAATAAGACATATTTAATTTGAAGTACATGCATATAGGTCCTATAATATAGGTATAGGATTGTTGGTAGGAGAAAAAAAATAATGACAAATATAATATGCACCTAGATCAAAAAATAAAGTATGTTATAGTTTATATATAATGGAATAGACCTTATCGGTCCATTCCTTTGTGAAAATCCTGTTTTTTAGGTGTTCTGGAGGTCATGGTGGATTTGTGTTAGGGTTTTCTAGTTTTTCCAGTTTTCCAACGGTGATTCATGATCGGTAGGTAGCGTTGGTAGGTGGCATCAGTAGGTGGAGTTGGTAGGTTTCATTGGTAGGTGGTGTTGGTATGTGGTGTTAGTTGGTGGAATTGGTAGGTGGAATCAGTGAGTGGACTTGGTGAGTCACAACAATGACTCGTTAATGGTTAATCATGATAGCTAGTCATCCATCGGTAGGTGGCATTGATAGGTGGTGTAGTAGGTGGCGCCAATAGGTGGCATCCGTTGGAAGATTTGATGAGTGGAATTAGTGAGTCGTGTAGGTGACTCATCCATCGGTTATTCGCATTGGAGACTCACCTAATGAATGAATCTCTATCATGACCAACCATTAATGAGTGTTTGAGTAGCGATGATGTAGGTTCTAGTTGTGCTATTTCTATGTTTCTGTGTGTGATGGGTGTGGTGTTGTTATACAACAGGGCTGCGAGGTTAGTTATGATGAGGTTTTTTGTGGAGTGTTTTAGTAATAGTTTGGTTTTCATGTTGAGATTATGGATGGGGAAGGATGAAATTGAAGAATTATAATGGAAATGGTTGGTTTGGGTATTGAATGGAGTGAAAATATGAAGTGATTTACTTTATTGTGGTTCTTTTTTCAATGCATGGTTTATGTTGTGTGGTTTGTTTCATGCTATGATTGGTAGTTTCTTGAGTAGGTATGGAATAAATAAGTTGTTTCTTTAATAAATAATAATAATTGGTTAAATGAGATGGATGGGGGTATGTTTGAGTTGTGGTTTGTTTTGAATGGATTTCTTTTATCAACTTCCGAAGTGACTATTGGTGGTGTTAATAAAAGAATTTACATGTAGAAGACTTGTTTTTAGTATCATAGAGTGGTTGATAGTTTGATTAATAACCCATAGGTTGGGCTTGAGAGTTTGATACTATATATACATACTGATATTTTCCTTCTGTTTTCTCTACACACCCCACCAAAGTTGAGCATTTTGTGCCCAAAACCCCCATTTTCATAGGGGGTGGTGTCTTACCCAAACATCCTAGTGGGAGGATATATAGATGGACACCCACTCTTCCATTATCCATGTTCTAGTCTATGTTAGCCCAATATTCTTCAAGAAGGTAGGGGTGTTTGAGGCCCATGTGTGTGAGGGTGAATTGTGTTTTCCCATGTGTCTTTGGGATGAGATGTGTTGTGATTTCCCAAGTGTTTTCTGGATGTGAAGTGGTATGTGGATCAGGTTTTTGTGGTATGGATGTGGTTTTGAGGCCTAGGTGTGTGCGATTGATGTTTCATGAGCTTCGTTTTCCCCAATAGTGGGACTAGCTGTGAGTCCCAGGTGTGTGTGGTCGGGTTGTGACGTGGTACATTCAAAAGAGGTGGGAGAACCACGACATTTTCCATAAGGGTGTGAGAGTGGATAATAAAATGTAAAGTAGTGCGGGGTACCCTATCATTGATGTTCTCAACACTACTTTACTTGACTTGCGTTATTTGGTGAGTGTTACCTGGGTGATGTTTTGGTGGATACTATGTCGTGTTAGGTGTTGTTGGTTTCTATGGTTTTCTCATAGGGAATTTAGTGAGATTCTCCACTTGTTCATGAGAGACTTGGGTGTTCCTAATGAGTATACTCTTATTCTCACCATAATTTATAAAAATTCATTATGGTTTCAAGGAAGATTATGTGGACTATGATGGGTATTACTAGTTCGTACTTGGGGAAAATTTTCATGTCACTACTTAGATTTGTTCTTTTGGTATTTACTTTGTATACATTAATGTATTTGTAGCAGTTTTATTTTAAAACATGTATATGGGATTTATTTTTGTTTTTCATTTATATAGTGCTTGGAGTTGTATTGAGATGGACCATCTTATCTCCTAGTCTCATGTTTCTTATTAAAAGAGTAATGCCTCCCATTTTTGTAGATTCAATACCCTTGGTGGTGGTCGCCACCCCAGGTCCAATTGGAGGTGGGAATCAAGGGTCATTATCTCTCTTCCAACATTTATAGCTTAGGAGGAGCATCATTGGGGGGAAGGGGTCATGATATAATGGTATTAAAGGGCGGTTGTTAAAAGATAGGATGGGTTTCGAGTTAGGAATAATGACTATTGAATGGGTTGGTAGGGTAACAATGTTAGTTGACCTTGATACATAACATAGGCCTGGGAAGAACAACTAGGAAATAGGATTTTAGGGACCCCCATGATCCGACACAAGGACTCTGAGCCTAGAAAATGTCCAAGTGAGGCTACACCGTTTGCAGGGTAGAGACCGTAAGAAGATAGATGCATTTAATGACTTGTATTCTTGTTTGGATTGAGAGTTTTTGGGAATTTAAATAAATAATGAGTTGAAATTAATCTTAAATAAAATTCCATACTACTCAGGAATAGGAATTCCTTATTAATCTTTCAGCTATGGCACTTATACATCTTCTATGTGTTGTATAGGCAGTGGTGGTTCATCAGGATAACCTGGTTGATTAACGAAGGATTAACCTAGTGGAAGATGACAAACAATGGTAGAAAACATTACATGCTTTCATGTGATAGACTCTGTGGAAGTACGAGGGCCACATTTAGTATATAGAGATAGATATTTGGCTCGAGGAGCTTGTGATCACCTTCAGCTTGATCCGGGATCTCATAGAGTATTGGGCTACCGTGGTGGTGTGCCAAATGTGGGGAACTACATGTCAGTTGTAGATTCTTTACTAGGGCGAGAGGAAGGAGGCTTACATTCTATTTTTAAATTTTGAGAAGGAGTTATGAGAAGAATTACATTCTTCGATTAGGAAGGCTGAGAAGAGGTATGAGTAACTCTCCCTCCAACAGAGGAGTTTGTCAATATGAGATCTGTCGATCAAATTCAAGGAACTCCATTGTTTTTTTCAAGATCCCCTTTCAGATGAGGATTCTTGTGTGATATACCTTGAGGAGTCACTTATTTCTTCTCTCCATTATGCAGTAACTCCCTTTACCTTACTAACATACTTGGAGATCCATAAGAAAAAGGAGGTAGTTGAGAGGATTCACTCAAGAGTAGGTATACCGTGAGAGGGAATTCATTCTAGTTCATTAATGGTAAAGGTTAACATTAGTAGTTATTAGGTGCTAGGGACTTCGAGGTTCTGATCGGTGAGGAGGTGACCTTAGCAATTTTCGTTTCGATCTTCTGGTCCCCACACCTATCCTATAGGCCTGGGGTTAGTGTTTTTTTCTATGGAGTCTATGAGAATCATCAGATTCATTAATTGAAAACTGATCAGTCTTAGTATGGTGGAGGTGGGTAGGTTCAGTGCT
This sequence comes from Viscum album, assembly GCA_963277665.1. Classification (NCBI taxonomy): domain Eukaryota; kingdom Viridiplantae; phylum Streptophyta; class Magnoliopsida; order Santalales; family Viscaceae; genus Viscum; species Viscum album. Next base: position 285,498,336 of record OY728165.1, read on the forward strand.
AGACTGAACAATAGTTGTCAGCTAGGCCATTCAAATATCTGGGACAACAATGTCACGCTCCACCAAGGGGAGATAGAGTAGGTAGAGGATGACCTTACGGTGTTCCTCAAGGACCACATCCTGGTCATGGTGAAGGAGGTGGTCATTAGCAAAGAGGGAGATTAGCTAGTCATGGTTAGTTACACACCATAGAGGTATTCGTTCTATCAGGTCCAGTGATCATTCGAGGTATGATCAGTTGGTTTAGTACTCTTGATTGAATTATGTTTGATTCATGAGATTCAAACTCCTTTGTTTCATCTGGTCTATCCAATGTTCTAGGAATAGATATATAAACTTCCCATTCACTTGGTGTTGAGAACACCATTCAGAGATCAGAATGTCTTTTTTGATGTGTTCTATGGATTTAGGCTGATGATGGGACCACATTAGTCCCATGGGGATCTTTTCCTATTAGAGTTGAAAACATACGATTTTATCCTTAGCATTGAATAGTTGCACTATGTGCATGTTTTTATCGATTTATTCTTGCAGAGAGTCATGTTTTCAGACGTGGATGGCCTACATGTGGATTTTTTTGTGAGTGGATATTTCAGATGGGAAGTTGGTGTATGGAGCCCCTTCTTTCCTTGTTGGATGAGCTGTTAGTGCAATCAGTGGATGCTGAGATGAAGGAGGTTCCCAGTGTTATTGGGGAGTTCTTGGATTTCTTCTCTAAGGATGTTGTAACTCTACCCCCTCGACATGATGTTGAGTTTATGATATACTTTTAGCCCAGTGCTTCTCATATTTCGATGTCTCTTTATCGGATGACACATATAGAGCTACAGGAGTTGAGGATTCAGATAGTTGATCTGATGAAGAAGGGATTTATCCAACCTAGTGTGTCATCAGGGGTTCTTTAGCCTTGTTTGTGATGAATGAATATGATGTTCAGAGGTTGTTCATATAATACCAGAGGTTGAATCACGTGACAGTCAATAACTGTTACCCTCTCCCAAGGATATATGATCTTTTAGACCAACTGAGAGGGGAAAGTTGGTTATCTAAGATTGATCTACTCTGTGGATATCACTAGTTAAGGGTGAAGAAGGGTGACATCCTGAAGACTTATTTCAGATGTAGGTATGGTCTCTTCGAGTTCATGCTCATTTCATTTGATTTTATGAATGCACTATCTTTATTCATGGGACTTATGAACTTAATCTTCTATGAGTTCCTATATTAGTTCATCATTTTTTTCATTGATCGCATCTTGATTTACTCGAACTCATAGGAAGAACATGATGAGTTTCCTAAGACCATCTTGTAGGTTCTTTGACACCTCCATATCTATGAAAAGTTTTCCAAATTCAACTTTTGATCATGATAGGTACACTTCCTTGGTCATGTGGTGTCTCAACAGGGTGTATTGGTGGACTCGTCAAAGGTAGAAGTAGTTGTTTCATGAGAAGGACCTAATATTGTTGTAGAGATTTTCATTTTTCTCAATACGAAAGGCTATTACCAAATATTTGTACTTGATTTATCTCGATTATTAGCATTTTTTACATCCTTGACTAGAAAAGACCTTTCCTTTTTGTGGAGTGATCAGGGATAGGTGGCATTCAGCTACCGGAAATGGAAGTTCGTTAGTTCTCTAGTGCTCTGATTTTCAGAGGAAGGGGTGATGTTCGAAGTGTTTTGTGATGCTTACCATAAGGGTTTTGGATTCATGCTAATGAAATAGTAAGGAGTGATATACAATGGGTCTAGGAAGTTATTTCCTCACAAACATAGATATTCCACTCATGATATAGAAATAGTGGTAGTCATGTTCATGCTGAAGTTGTGGGGACATTACCTCATTGGGTAGCTCTTTGTGGTCTGCAGGGATCACAAGAGCTTGAGGTATATCTTTTCCCAATGAGATATGAACTTGCTACAGTGGTGGTGGATATATTATTTTCAAGATTACAATTTCAAGATCTCTTACACCTTAGGGAAATGGAATTTTTTGGCTGATGATTTGAGCAGGATGTCACAGAATGAGTTTTTTCAGGAATCTTTGGATGCTTGGAAGGTTATAGAGGAGTTGGCATCCTTACACTTAGATATATGAATGGATGGCTATAGAGGCATATTGTTTTAAATAATAGTTCAATATTCTATAATACAATAGGTCAAGGAGTCTATGTGGGGAGACTCATAGGTAGAAGTGATGCATGATTGAATGGACCATGGTGACACTTCGAAGGGATGCTCGAAGGATGGCTTGAATCAGATGTTGTTTCGGGGGAATCTATTTATTCTAGTGGTGATTAATGAGGAAGTTCTCTATGATTTACATAGGTCACCTTTAGTGATACACATAGGATCTTCTAATAAGTACTGTGGCTTGAGGTTGCAGTTTTGGTTTCCTAGAATGAAGTGGGTAGTGGTGGAGTCTGTGGTGAAGTTCTTAGTGTGACAACAGGTGAAGGATAATCACTATGATCGCGATGGTTTGTTAAAGCCCCTAGTTTCCCCTGAGTATAAGTGGGATAAAATCTCAATAGAATTCATTATAGGGATACCTATGGATTAGGTAGGATATGATGCAATCTAAGTAATGGTGGATCAATAGATGTAATCGGCTCACTTCTTAGAAATTATGGAGTCAGGCACAATGGATACCTTGTCCAAGATGTATGTGGTTGAGGTGGTTTGGCTTCATGTATTTCCTACATCTGTCATCCAAGAACATGATGTGTTGTTTACCACATGAGTCTAGTGGGGATTGCATCATGCTTTTAGAACTCAGTTATACCTCAGCACTGCTTTCCACCCTCATACAGAGGGATAGACAGGATAGACCATCCAGATGTTACAGTACATGTTATGAGCACACATCTAAGACTTTTGTGGATCTTGGGTATAACACATTCCCTTTTTATTGGTTTCATAAAATAATATATTTCACTCTTCCATTGGAATGGATCCATTTGATGATTTGTATGGTAGACCATGTCATTCACCATTGTGCTAGACCGAGGTTGGGGAGAACACTATTCTTGATCATGAAGTAGTGAATAGCATGACTGAGAAGGTGTAGCTTGTTCATGAGAGGATAAAGACAGTAGAAGACTGGAAGAATTCATACATTTATCTTAGGAGTAGGCACATGTATTCGAGGTCGGTTACTACATGTTCTTAAAGGTTTCCTCTCAACATGGGAATTGGAGGATTAGCATAGGGAGCAAGCTTTCTCCAAGTTCATTGGGCACGTTGAGGTGTTGGGGAGAGTTGGTAAAGTGGCATTCTGGTTATCATTTTCACTGCAGTTAGAGAGGATCGATGATTTCTTTCACATCTCTCAACCTTTCTAGTATCTTTATGATGACTCCCATATCATCGACTGGGGAGAGTTGGATGTCTAAGATGATGTGATGTATGTGGAGTAGCCAGTAAGGATTAAGGATCATCGGAAAAAGGTTATTATTGGGTGGAAAATTCCTTTGGTTCACTTATTGAAGAGGCACAGAGACCTGGATGAGAGTACTTGGGAAATGGAGATGCATATGTGTGCCTAATACCCAGAGTTGTTCTAAATTTTTTCTTGTTGTTTTTCCTTTTGTAATGTAATTCTTGAACCTTGATTCCTATGAGATGAGTTTCTTCCTTGTTCTGTAATGTGTCATAAAGTACTAACATGTGAAAAATGGGGGAGATGATTCTTAATCGAGAATAATTAATTGAGATGCGATTAAAACCATGCTGGCGAGTCATTTCCACCTATAGTGGATAGTATCTTAACATGGATGAAGGAATTCCCTAGTTCGTGTGTTTAGGACAGTGTGTTTGTTGTACATGTGTGATGTCTCTTTTGGTAAGTTGGGTTGGAAGATATTAGAGTTTTTATTGGATGTTGATATTTTACCCCAGCCTTCATGAAACATAGGGTAGTTATTATTTAACTTTGTTGTTCTTAGTCGGTAGTGGTGTTTCGAGCATAGCGGGAACCTTGAGAGGTATCTCACGGGGTGGTGGTTCAAACCCCACTTTTACTTATAGGTGGGTTTTTTAATTATCAATGATGAGAATAATTTAATATGTATATTATGTAATGTTTCAGACCTTCCTAGTCCTTTCCATTGTAAAAATATAGTGTTTGACGTGTTATGGAATTTACGATGGCTCTTTTTGAGGGGCTACCTGTTTTCTAGTTTTTTATGGAGAGAGGATTGGTAGGGGCATCGGTTGGTGGAATTGGTAGGTGGAATTAGTAGGTGTCATCGGTATGTGGTGTCAATAGGTATCATCAATAGGTTGCGTCTATAATTGGAATTAGTGAGTCATATTGGTGACTTGATAATAGTGGGTCACGATGGTAAGTCATCCATCGGTAGGTGGCATTGGTAGGTGGCATCATTTGGACACATCGGTAAGTGGAGTTAGTAGGTGGTATCAGTGAGTTGTCTTTGTGAATCATCCATCAGTGAATCACATCGATGACTCAACCAACGTTGAGTCACTTTTACAATAGTTTTTCAAAATTCCAGTTTTTCCAATTCTGCCCATTTAATATTTTAATTGACATAAAATGGGTTTAATAGAATATTATAGTGGTTTTGAATCCATTTAAAAGGATAGAAAATTTATATTTAATTATATTAATGCCCTCAAGACTTTTAACAGTCAAACCACATGGTCTTGATCGTGATACAAATTTAATGGATTTTAAAAAACATTCCTCTGTTGATAAAGGATCAGGCCTTTCTAAATTTGTGATCATTTATCCCTTGTGTATTTTCGCTTTACTCTTACTACTGAGCATCCCAAAACCTTTCTCCCCCAAGGAGTCATGCGTCTGTGTTGTACCATTGGATCGTGTCTCCTTAGAGGTTCCTCCCACTACTTCTGCACCTCGTGTTTTGGTGCTAGGAGGAGTTGAATATCATCAGTTCTTTCAAGTAGGGATCCCTTATTTTCTTTTAATTTGTAAATCATGTGTGGTGGGTTTATGAAAGTACTATTGTGAAGATAATATAATTACTAATACATAAAGATAATCAAATATATTTAATATCAATATACAGGGGCTGTGGAAAAGTGGAGCATGCTTCTATTTTGTTGTTTATTGATATTATGACCTATATGGGTTATATGCCTACTGAAAATAATGGTTGTTGGTGGTCTTGGTTTGTGCACTCTGGATGACTTGTGATGGATTTTTTATCATGTTTTGAATGAATATATATTATGAAATTTATTAACCATGTATATTCATTTAAATAAATTGATTCCTTAGGAGGGAACCTGATCTGCGATAACCCCTGAATTTATCAAAGTGGAATTAAAGAACGATTGATTTCTAAATCTAAATACACCATGCTTATTTGGTGTGGTTGTGTTTTGTGTGTAGTTCATTATGGTTTTCACCTTGTGTTGTTTCATGGTGTTGGGATTGAGAGCAGAACTATTTATTGGGTGATATAGGTAGTGAAAAGGAATCTTAGGTTGAGAGTTTTTTTATTATGAAATGGATGGGCAGTGGTAGTGTAGGGGGGATGCAAGTCTAGTTTGTGCTATGTATATATAAATTGGGTGTGATGGGTGTGGCGTTGTTATATTGAGGGGCTATTAGGTTTGTGGTGATGAGGTGTGTTATGAGGTTTGGCAGCAAGTTTGGGGTATTCTTATTTAGAGAAAGGACCGAACGAAATGAATTTGAGTAATGATGATGGTTGTGGTTGGTATGGGTGTTAAACAGAGTGAAAATATAAAGTGAGTTATTTTATTGTGGTTATTTTACCTATGCATGGTTTATGTTGTCTGACATGTGGCATGCTTTAATTATGAGTTTTCGGAGTAGGGATGGAATAGATTAATGGTCTCTTTAATAAAGAATAATAATTGGTTAAATGATATGGTTGGGTGTTTTTTTGAGTTGTGGATTGTTAAGAACGGAATTATATTATCAACTTATGAAGTGACTATTTCTGGTGTTAATAAATGAAATTAGAGGTAGCAGTATGGTTGAAAATATCATAGGGTGGTTGATAGTTTTATTGAAAACCCATATGTTGTGCTGGACTAATTGATACTATATATACATGGTTGTATTTTCCTTATGTTTTCTATACACAACCCACGCTAGATGAGCAGTATATACCGAAAACCACCATTTTCATGGGATAGGGTGTATTTCCCAAACATCCTGGTGAGAGGATATATGGATGGCGACCCGCTCTTCCTTGATCCCTCTTCCAGGTGGTGATATCCAAAGATTCTTTGGGTAGGTAGTGGTTTGTGAGGCCTAGGTGTTTTTAGGAGAGTTTTGTTTTCCCAGGTGTCTTTTTGATGTGATGTGATGTTCTTTCCCATGTGTTTTTGAGATGTGACATGATATGTAGTCCTGGTGTTTGTGGGTGGGATGTCATTGTGAGTCCTAGGTGTGTGAGAGGGAGGTGCGATGAGATTTTTTTTCCCAGGTTGCAAGACCAGCTCTGAGGCCTAGGTGTGTGTGAGCGAGTTGTGATGTGGTACTTTCAAAAGTGGTGGGTATTGCAGGATGTTTCCATTAGGGTGTGAGAGTGGCTAATCCGTGGGAATGTGGTGTGGGGTACCCTATCATCGATATTCTCTATATTACTTCATGAATTTTTTTATTTGGTTATTTTGACTTTGGTGAGGTTTAGATGGCTAGTATACTCTGTTAGGTGCTATTGGATTCTGTTATTTTCTCACGGTAGCATTAGTGTGCTTCTCCACATGTGCATGAGAGACTTGGGTTTTCCTATTGAGTATACTCATATGATCACCCAATGATATAAAACTACTTTTAGGTTTCTTGGAGGACTACATGGACTGTGTTGTGCATTACTAGCTCAAAAATAGGGACAATCATCATATTGCTAATTAGCTATGTTCTTTTGGTATTTACTTTGGATATTTCCGTTGTGTTTTTAGCAGTTTAAATTAAAACATGCATGTGGGTTGGATTTTTCTTTTTCTTTTACATAGTGCTTGGAGTTGTTTTGAGATGGCACATCGTATCTACCGATATCATTTTTCTTATAAAAAGAGTAATACCTTCCATTTCATGTGATTCTATACCCTTGGTGTTGGTCACTACCCGAAGGGCTACTGGAGGTGGGACTCGGGGTCATTATATCTCTCCCTTAATTTCCATCTCAAGAGGGGAATTTTTGGAGGGAGGGCTTCATGACATAATGTTAGACCATGAGCATCCATTATAATGTTTAAGGTTGATTTGAGAGTGAATGGATATTAAAACACTCAAAAAACCAAAATCCCAACACTATTATAGAAAAGACACACAAAATGACACCATTATTTTTTTTATTGTTATTTAATGACACCACACACTCAAAATGTGTGTTCTATAGCTCATATCCATTGGATAGAACAATAGAAACAAAAAAATCCATATAAAGAATGTCATTTTAGGTATGATTTCGATGGACTCTATTTCTTATTTAGAGGATATATAAATATTTCTAGATATTACTCATTCACAATGAAAATGAATGTGCCTATGAAGACAAAAATTGGTTACACAGAACATCGACAGTTATCATCATGTGGGATAAAAATGAAAAATCAATTTTTTTTAAAAAAAATATATGAGATGATGTTGGTGTATCATATTTAGAGGAGGAAAAAATAATTAGGTTATCCCTACATGTAAACCAAAAAAAATTTATCAAAAATAAAATTAATAATAAAAAAAGTGGTTATATAGTTTCCCTAAAATCATTAGACAATATCGGTGCATGGATTTCATAAAATAGATATACCTTCCATATGTTGTGAAATCAGGATCAAGTCCCTAAAATCATATATAGAAAATAATTTTGTCAAAAAATTTTGAAATAATGAAGATTTAAAAATTATTGGGCTAAGAACTCTAAATTTTTGTGTTAGGACAAAATATTCATAGTTATATTTTTTATTGAATACCTTCGTTACAACTTATTGGGTGTATGCCAATTCATTGACTCAGTACATTTAGTGAATTTCGATAGGATATATTTTACCATCAGTGGATATGATAGTGAAATTATAACAAAATAATGTTGAATAAAGGGGGATATATATATCATAGGTGTAGAATAAGATATGGGATTTTAATCGAGGGAGGAAGAAAATAGATTATGTTATAAATGTCTTAGTCAATTGAGCAAAAAATCCTTTTAAGATCTTGTAAATAATGGTGAAGATAGTGATATCCCTAAAAAATCAGGGGATTATACTCAAACTTTTGATGTTTTCTTAAAAGGGGAATAATTTTAAAAAATGTATTATTCAAAGGAAAAGAAGGCAATAAGGGTACATGAACTAGTGTTTGTTGATGTGTGTGGAAATATGTCACCTCTTTACATTGATGGTAAGATATACTATGAGAATTTTATTGATGATTTAATAAGATAAAATGTTAAATGGTCATTGCACACATATCCTATTAATTATTATAAATTACTTATCATCAGGAGAAGGGATAAGGGATTGTTGATTTTAAGAATCTAAAATTATAAATCAATAATTTCATAGAGTTTACCAAAAGTGAGGTTGAAGTGTATTTAAAGAATAATGGTACAATACACCATGTTCTAGTAGTTAAGACTCTTTAATAATATGGAATGGGTTAGTAGAGAAATAATATCTTAAAAAAGATAGAAAAATTATGATCATTGAGAAAAAACTACAAGATATGTTTTAGAAGAAATAAGTATGGAAGTAGTCTAAATATGCAAAGGATCCTTATTTTGTGAAGGTGAATAAATGACTCCAAATTATATGTGTTATGTAAAGAATATAACAATGAAACCCCATTTTCATAGTAAGTGATTTATTATCAATAATGGGAAACATTGATGATTTGAATCTCATAGATATGTAGGGATTTATTTTTTAATACACTTCCAAAATCAATGTATATAATGGTTAGAAAATTGGATTTGAAAGGTTTTTGAAATTCAAAATGTAAATATAATATATATTGGGAGCAAATTACCCCAAAATATTAAACAAATTCAAAGAGATTTGTATGTAATGGTTACAATATCAGGGGGATCAGAAAGGAGTAATAATGACTCTAATGACTAAAATGATGTTGAAAAGAATGAAGTTAGACCAAAAACTACAAATAATCAACATTCATGGCTAAATGGATGTGAAAAATATCATAAAAAATAATAAAACTATTGTGAAAATGATGAGAATGATGTCTTTATAGAAAAAGTTACTTTTGTATTAGGTAGAGTTAACTAATTTTCAATAGGCCTCTATGTATGAGAATTGGGTTCATGCTACGAATGAAGAGATTTACCAACTCATAAAGAACAATACTTGGGAAGGTATTCTAAGTCTTTTAGACAAAATGTCCCAAAACATTATTATTCCAATGTAAACTCAATAAATATGTAATGGTGACACAAAAAAAATGGTGTGTAAGGTATATTCTCAAGTTTAGGGAGTTTATGTTGATAAGACTTTTTCAAAAATTTCATAGCTTAAAATTATTTGAATTTTCTTTTAAATGATACCATAAAGGGGATCCATGGTGTATAAAATGCGTGGTAAATTAGAATACCTCAAATTCTTTATTTTAGAGTATTTTTACATTAAACAACCTTATCGAAATCTCATTGATGAAGATGATAGGAAGGTGTGCCAGTTGAACAATTATTTTCATTGGCTGAAGTAAGAAATAAGTGATTTGTATTGTATGCTTGATTAATACCTCAGAAATATTGAATTTGGGTGAGGTGGTGTTGATCAAAATCTATATATCAATAGAGAGAATTATCTAAGTACTTGGGCACCAATATATATAGACAACACAATCTTTTATGTTTAATAAAATTCATAATGAAAGATTTGTTTCATAATATATGAGTTTCTTTTTCAAAATGTGCATGATTGGGTGTCTAATGTTTTTCCTTAGTATACAAGTGGATTATGTACGGGCTGAAAAATTTATTTCTCAATCAAAATATTCCACATATTTAATTGAGAGCTTTAAGATGGAGGATTCCTAGCTAGTGAAAGTCCTGAAAGTTTCTCAAATAAATTTTTTTCTAAAGATGGTGTTGGAAAGGAGGTCAATATCAAAGAGTACAATTATATTTTTTGGAGCCTCTTGTACATAATAACAATATGTCTCGACATTTAATTTCCCTCATGCTAATTTTCATGGTACCGCAATTTTCTAAACTAGTGAAAAATGGTAGAAGTAAAAAATATTTCATTAGAATATCAATAATACGGTGGACATTGGGCCATTATATAATTAAATGTCACAACATGAATGATGGGTTTATAAAAATGTGTATTGTAATGATTAAATGAATGAAAAAAACATATATAAGGCATTTAATTATGCCTTGGATGATTTTTTATTTATTGTCTTAATAAGAAATAATATTTCATTTCACTAAACATTTGTGAATTTGAATATATTTTATCCACTAAACCTTATATGAAACTATTGTGGATAAAGAATTATATTGAAGATATGGGGGTTGAAATTAAGTATCTGATTAGAATCATTTTGGATAATTCATTTTCCATCAATATTACAAAAAAAATCATCCATCACTAAAGGATGAAGCACATTGAAATCAGGTATCACTTTATTAATGAGAAATTTGAGAAACTTTTTTTGTAATTGGATTATGTCCCTACTATACTTCAATTCAATGGAATCATGATAAAATAATTATAAAAATGACCTTTTTATGGGGAAAAAATTGGCTCTTAGATTCTATTAAACCCCACATATATTTATAATGTGGCTATGGAACCCCCGCTCCCTAGGATATGTTATGGATTTCCCCACATACTGATAACTATACATTTTCATTATCTAAGACAAAAAATGAGTGACCTTTAGGTTTATTATTATTGGGGGAGGTCTATTGTTCATTAAAGTGGGAGAGACCTTAACCCAACCATCTTTTGGGATGAGTAAATTTGGTATATGGGAGAGATCTTCTATATCTCATTAGGAAAATGAAAGATGCATGGGGAGTATTAATAATTGTGATATTGATATTTTCATTGTATGGACTAAACACTATGATTTGATATCATGATGAATGATGGTCATGTATGTGGATCTAGTGTATTCCCCAGTTCAAAATTAATTGATTCATAGATAATAGTTTCATGTTACTAATATTTTTCATGATGACCTTGGATCATGAGGGATATGAGGATTTTTATGTTACTCTTTTTAATCATTTTGATTTTGATACATGTGGGATCTATGTACATGTTTGGGAATTCCATGATAATTATCAATATTTATAGAGGAAATATGTTGGTGAATTTTTAAATGGAACAATTTTTTTACATGATAGCTATGAACTCTTGATAAATTTTCAACAAACCTAGACAGGGATTTTTTTTCACAATTCTCTCAAGGTGACATCTCAGATTATTGGAGTTGTTTTTACAAAACATGTTGAAAAATATAATGGATTATAAAGGAAATTCACCATTAATTAATTATTTTTTATATAAGTGTTTGAAGGTGAAAAATATATTTCATATAAAATAGGGGAAAAGGGAGTTTTTTTCACAATTGACGTGTTTCATGAAATCGATAACACAATTGTTCTGTATTTTTTGAAGAAATGTAAAAATTATTGTTCTAATAAGGAAGAATCTAATAGAAGTGTAGATGTGAATACATGGAATGTAAATAAATTTTTGTGGGAGTGTAATCAATTAAGGTAGTATGTTTTTGGACAATTGAGAAGTTTCATAAAGTATTATCCATGTATATATATATATATATTGTAATTAATTATTAAGAAATTTAGGGATAGTGAAGAAAAAAAAGTGATTTTTTATGTAGGACATAAGTGAAGAAATTTATTTCCTGAATATATGTTACTAAACAATAAATTTTATGTATAAAGGATCCCATGTTACATGAATAAGGTTTTTTATGAATGTTATTTCTACAGTCCTATTTTTTTTCACAAAAGTGTTTCACAAAAGTGAGTAGCAGGAAACTCAAATAAATTTCTGGAAATTTCCATACTAAATTGGAATAAATAATTTATATGACATAAGAGTTTTAAAACACACCAATTATGGGGAAATAAAATGTTATATAATTCATTAGATTTATCTACTTAAGGAACAACAAGAACACTTCAATAGGTAGAGTAGTTATCTTTCCACAAGTGATTGTTAGTTAACTAGAAGAGATAATGAGACCACTCCGAAACTATAAAAAGTATTAAATAAGATTGAAATAATAATTATTTATAAAAATGTTATTTTTAGTGAACCATGAGGATCGTGAGTCTACATTGGACATTGTTCATAAGCAGGCCCTTATTAGATTCTAGTACTTATGCAAATCATTATTTTAGACTACTTAGATAACCCTAGTGTGAGTAAACTAAGTAAAATTAATTTTGTCACTATTTTAATCACATTTCTAGAACATATTTTATATGATAGGGATATTGTTTAATACTATTAGTTTAATTTTTTTGGATACGTTCTTTGAAATAAATCAACATGATTCACCCATCATCTCTTTTTGTTTACCTTTCCTAAGTCCAACACATACTCTCATCCCTCTTTTGATATTTCTAAGCCAACATACCAAATTTTATTTCCAAATTATCTACCTTGAATAATCTGGTAAATCCAAAAAAAATTAGATTGTGTACTACGAAAAAAATTCATCCATCCTTATTTAATTATTTTACATCTTTTATAATTCATCAAAAATTCTTTCAACCCCTAATCCTCTTTCTTTAAATTAAATCTTACTTTCAAAAAGAATGATGTTAGATCCTTTCATGATATCTATATTGATGTTTTTCTTATAATTCATATGGACCTACTTGCATAAAATTTCCTCAGTCCTTTTGAGAATATGTATCAATATTATATTTGCATTTATTTTATATGTTTGAAATGAAAAAACTGCAAATAAGATAGTTGGTATCTATACATGTCCAGTGTTTTTATGAATTTTTATAGGGCATGTGATGTATGAGATCACCACTATAGATGGTACCTTCATTTGTAATTGGGATTATTAAATTAAATTAAATTTAAAATTCTATAGTGACCAATTAATTAAACTCCCATAATAAAATTAATTAACACATAGGCCATGATGGTCTTAGGGAAATGGATTAATGCCTTGGTTTCCATTGGTTGAGGTTATGACATTTGATTTAGTTTTCCTTGATACCAACACCCTGTGGTGTACTCCTTGTTTTATATTTGAGTTGTTAAGACATGGTGGTACTCTACGTGATCATTATACACCTAAAATTGGTTGTATGATTTGACCTATGAAAACTGGCCTGAGTGGACCTAGTGAGGACCTAAAGGATACCTTGGATCTAATGGGCTTGTTTCCATGACCAATAGGGGAGTGAATTTTTTCTAGGATTTTCTTAGTTTAAAAGGATGGACCATAAGAATGATGTACATGACTAGGGAGAGAAGACCAACCTAGTGATACCTTAAAAAATGAGGTGGTTCATGTGATATCTCTCAAAGTGTATCTAATGTAAAGAAACTCAAGTATATTGGGAGGCCTTGCAATCTTGCTGAAAATGTTATGCGATCTGACATCCTCTGAGAATTGGGTAATGAACCATGATTGAGTTTGGACTAAGGGACCCAAGTGGGGTTCTTATACATTATATTACCCAAGAATACCCCATTTGGTTCTTGAGAGATAGATTGACCCTGAGTGGGTGTAATGGACTTTGAATAGTGATGTCAACTTTAAGGGTTTGAGAAACCCATGTTTTATTTTATTTAGATATTTCAGAGAATATAACCTTGGGGTGGAATTTTATATGGTATGTAAAACACCATTGGGAGATAAATTTATTATTCTATGGTTGGTAAATTCTATATGGGTGGTTTTTATTTTTTTTATGCACTGAGTTAAGAAAAATCTAATAGGGGATGTTCGAATTATTAATGGATGAGAAAATTCCCATAGGGGAGTTCTGTGATACTATCAGTGGGACTTCCATATATTTAGAGCATGGGGTTAATATGATATACTGTGATGGATCTTTGAAGGAGCACTACCGTGGTTTTGAAATTTTTTGAGCTATGATCATTGTAACACCTTGAGATTTTATGAAATAAATTTAATTTCATTGATAGCTTCCATTACACACAACACTGAGTTTTAACAAACTAAAGTCTACTTTTAGTATTATTATTTAAACATGACCACTGAAAACATAGTTGTTAAACTTTTTGGAATAAAAAGGAATAATCATTCTTTGAAAATAAAGTATAACTGTTTTAGATAATAAATATATATTGATAAATAAGTACATTTTCAGTAAAGTCTTCATGTGCTTTTAAAATATATTTTTCCCCAAAAAATGATTTTTATTTCCCTTTGTGAACAAATAATAAAATTAATTTTTTATAATTCTAGGAAATTTATTTGATAAATAAAATTCATTTTTGAAATCAAAATTATCTTAGGGTGATTTTTTGAGATGTTTTTGAAAAGTTTAATTTTTTAATGACTATGGAAAAATAATGGGCTTTATTAAAAACTTGTTTTTCATTTAAATATTTACAAGTATCATTTTATTTTCATATGGTTATAAAAGTAAAATTACATAGATTATATTTTTATTAATCCAATTTAAGAAATTTCAATCAATTTTATGTTAAATATTTATATAAAAAAATTATTCTTATAAAAGAATTTTTATTTTGAAAGCTACTTTTTTGTAGTGTCTGTAAGTTTAATATGAAATTAAATTCTACCACCTTTGTGAGTTAAATTATACAATTCCTCAAAATATTCACACTTCAAAAGCCTCTTAGTTAATCCAATTTCTTACTAAATCCATTATATACTTCCCTTATCATGGCCTAGGTACCTTAGTTTATTGTGAAACCCTAATAAGAAAGAGACTGATGTCAACCTAAGGAGGTTGTTTGAAGAATATGTATCTTTCTTAAAGAAGGGTTTTTATATTGTTTCATTTTACACCACATTTAAATATTATTAAACTATTATAATTTAATAACATAATAATCATAAATATAATGAAATTTTATTATGTTAAATTCATAGCCTACATCCATCTCCTCTTCTATCAAATGGGAAACAAAACTAGTGATCGTGTGTATGACAGACTTCTACCTTGCAAATTGATATATTTTATTTTCCATCAACGCCTCACATGGATGGATATAATGATGGATTAAAATAATTTATATAGTAAATTTAAAATATAAATATACTTATTAAATTAAAAATTTTCATCTACCCTCTTATATTTCAACTTGTTGAAAAACAATAACATCACCCGTGCATATGTGTAGACTACCACCACCACAAAGTGGTGCAACATGTTTTTATTTATTTTTTAATGGGAGGTAATTAGGGTATATTTAATTAATATATATGATATAAAAATGATTATGTGAAATATAATTAATATTTAATTTTATTTATTTCTATCTGTTGAAATAATGAAAATAATATTCATGCATATATATGGCCTACTGTGTCCACGAACAGTGTAATTAATTTTTCCATCTCTCACTTTTATAAATTACTATAAAAATTCATCTAATAAAAATATATGATATTTTGAAACATGATTAAAAATTTTGAGATGATGAAACTATGATTTATGTAAAAGGAATGAAACTACCCAACAAAACACACTTGAAAAATGAAGCTATTATTACATGAAATGTGATTTTAATAAGGAATTGTTAATAAAAAGGTAATAAAATGTCATAATTAATTCATATTTGGTATGATATATATGTTAATGGTGCAATAATATATGTATAATACCCATATATTAATTATATAGGTGCTTTGAATGTGAATGAAAAATTTCAATACTTGAGGTAAGAGATTTGTGTCTCACATTTATTTCAGTGAGACACATTCCATATTCACCACTTATTTCGTTTAGGTTGTGTATCTACAACCCATGAATGTGTTTTCTGATGAATATTTGGAATTTTATTTGAATTTAAATTTTTATCTAAGGTTATTTCATTCATGTGTATTATAGTTCAAAAGTAACCAAAGTTGTATGGATTTGATGTAACAATCTTAATGTTTATTAGGATTTTTATGACTATGCTACCAATGATGAAAGCAATGAAGTACCTCTCCAGAAACACATTCATTTTATATTTATCTATTTATTTTTTGAGAGTACATGTAATGTCTTATATTATCTTAAATGTATTTTTTTAAATATTATATGGTATTAATTTGAGACCAGGTGCTAAGATGACGTGTGATTCCAAGGCTCGAGTTTCCTAGAATAAATGTTTAAAATATATTAAATATATTTAAATAGTACATGAGAGGATTTATTAAAAACGTGTAATAAATTCTAAATGGGTGGTCGGATCATAAATCTAAGGGCACCATTGCGTTCAAAGCAGCAACTTCACGCTAGGTGAGGCCTAACACCGACCAACAAGGGTTGGCTGCAAAAGTTATTTTTTAGAAATTTTAAAGGATAAAATAAATAATGAATTTATTTTTATTTCAATGTTTCACAGTGAAAGAGTGACTTTTATTTTCATTATCCTTTTTAGTATGGATCCAGGGTTAAGCTCATAACCCTGGAACTTCCTGGTGGCTTTGGAGAGAACCTAGAGAGTTCTCTTGATGGAATATGACGATGAGTCTTGGATCGAAGATCAACGGGAGTTATTCTTGATGAATCTCGCCAATGGTGACGACATGGTGATCAAACCTCTTCATTTATTGATCCAACCCTAAGGTAGGGTGTGTTATTTATATTTCTTATTTCCTTTTTCATAAAATTAATGATGAATGTGGATCATCCCATGAATAGGTTGAAATGTGGTTCGATTGTTCTTGAAGGAGGGTTTGATTATGGGAATTTGGTAATGATTATAATAGTTTTTATATTGATCATTCTTAGGGAATGGATTGAGGAAGGAATGAAAAATGACTATGTTTTGTTCCTTCGGTTGTTCCATGTGCTTTTTCTCCCCTAAAATTCTTCACATTCTTTGTGTTTTTTGCGTTATTCGTGGTTTATGAATAAACAATCGTTGTGCCTTTTTTGGGGCTTAATGATCTAAAATTGAAGATCTGACATCATTACGACTTTATGGAGGTGCAACGATGGTTTCGGTAGAGGTTTGAATGACAGTGGTTGTTTATTTCTAATTTTTCTTTAGAAATGAAGAACGATGATGATCTTATTTTCTGAGTTAATTCATGTCTTGAATCATACCGATTCAATGATGGAGGTACTATATGACCCTGGATCTGGAGTATCCAAACTAGGCATAGAAAAAAATAATGGTCGGAGTAGTATAGGAGATGATGGAGCATGAACCAGGGTTTCTGGAATTTCTCAACAAACACGGTGTGTATCTAGTAATACATGGCATGTCGGCCCCCCTAAGTGGTGGTTGGGATTTCAAGAAGTATTGAGGAGTCACACGACATGTGACACCAATCACACGACCTATGGGTCCTTCCCCAGGACTTGCAATTTATCTTAGATGATACATGTACATGGGGTGGAGTATAGGGACTGCCTACATGGCGTATACTCCACTACACAGCTTGGCCAACCTGGTTATGTGGATTACGCCATGTATTAGTACACAGATAAGCATAAAAAAGATGAAGTTGTGTACTAGAACATGGATAGAATACAAAGAGAGAACCCCAAACAATAGGACATGGCATGTGATCTTTTCTACACAACCATGTATACCTCTTCTACACAACATTTTCTGATTACATGGGCCCTTGAGCACGGGAAATACCTGAGGTAAATGGAAATATCTTGTGACCATACTACATTTCATGTACCACCTCCTACATGGATTGAATCTCTTGTACAACCTATCTTGGACAATTTTAATTAGGTTTCCTGTCCTATTTCATTCCCCTGAAGGTCAGTTGGTATCATTTATTATTCATAGAAGTATGATCCCTTTAGCTGAACTTTCTAGATAGAGTTTTTGAATTCCCCTCCAAGAGGCCCGGAGCAGGATCACTTATCCATTCTTGTGAACTTTGCAATTTCTTGGAATTAGCATGACCAATTCTACTATACATTGATCCTCTACTTAGTAGGTGAATCTAGATGGGTCGTGGTATAACCCTATGGACCTGACATTGATCCTCATCTGTGTATCATGATCTTCCACACTTGTGGAGTGAGTCCTCCTGGAATGAGTATATCATGTTCTCTCTTCATATCTATCTGTGTATCTCTCCCATGATGGTTCATTACAAATAGTACCTCTCGGACGGATGTCACCAGTAACATCAAACTCAGGAGTCTATTCTCTCGGATGAGTGCTTTGTGGAATCTTGGGACAAATCCATAGTGATGATATGTAATAGTTGTGACTTAAATCTAAACTATGGGTATGTGTTTGATTATATCTATATCTTCATGTATTATGTGTTTTAGGAATATACTGTATAGAGATGACTATATTTTCCTTTTTGTATTGCTTGTGGTTTTGGGGTGTCCTTATTGGGTATTATTATAGTCTCCCCTACATGGGATTTTCTTTCATGTGTCATGTCTTGTGTAGATGAGCGACCTTCTGATTGAGTCTAGAGTGGACTAGGATCAGACAGACCATTGCAAGTTCAATAAGGTCTAGGTGTTCTTATGGCTTCGAGAAGCAGTCTGAATACCTATTTTTTTACAGGTTGGAATTTTTTGTTTGTAGACTCTTTCTTTTGGTGGGATTGTATTCTAGCTCAGTTTACTTTACTACACATTACGTTCTTGTCATACTCTATTGGTTTGGTTTAGTGGTATACATGTATTTTTTTCTTTAGTGGTTTTCAAATTTCAAAATTTGTAGCTTGGAGATGTGTGCATGTGTACAAGTACTTAGGTAATGCCTCCCATGTTAGTGATATGACTACTCGATACTAGTAACCAACTCATGGCCTATTGAAGGTGGTTTTAGTGAGTCGTGGCATTGGACCCACTAGGACATGTCATGAAATATTGGTATCATATCTGGTCAGTAATACCTCAGGACCTGGAGTCTGTGATAATGGTTTGGGGACACAATGTTAAGTGTTTCGAGTTCGGAATTTAGGCCAAGGGCTCCGGTTTTGGAGCAGGTATCTGACCTATCCATACACCAGGACTCTGATAACAAACTTTTCTACTTGGTACATGAGAACACTAGTTACAGGGAAAATAAAGGTATATAAATAATATTGGAATGGGTTTTGATTCTATGTCCTTCCTGTGCTAGCTCTCCAAATATACTCATTGATCGTGGTACATATTATCTTCTTATAGGATGAATCTAATATGTATACCAACTATGTACTGACTCCGGTTTTGGACCTGTCAGACTTTGGATTATTTCTATGAATAATTCCAGAGCTAGGTGCAAAGACGGCTTGCAATTCTGAGGCCCAATGTGCCCAGAATGAATTTTATAAAAATATTAAGTATTTTTATTCTACGTGAAAAGAGATAATGAGTTATCTCCTAAACATTATCTCAGAATGGGAATCTAAGGGTAAGGTTGAGTCTGGACCATGCTGTTTACCCTAGGCAGGGTGTAAACATTATCGGCGTGGGCCTGCTGTGGAGAAAGCCACCAGGGGAATTTTCGTAACTAAATGGAAAAGTTTATTTATGAGCGTATGCTCAAATAACTTATGAAAGGAGTCTCATATCATAATTCTGATTACTCCATTCCATTCATAACGTTGTGTTTACCCTAGGCAGAACATAATTTTAGTTGGCGCTAGGTGCCGGGTGGAAGCGTGTTTGCGGGGAGTTAAAATGAAGTTTTTATTAAAAAAATAATAAAAAAATAATATTTATAATAATAATCAACACCCCTTTCTTCTTTGGTGAGCACCAAGTATGAGCCTCCTCCATTTCTTCTGTGATCTTCCAATTCGAGCAAACGAAGCGCCCATGAGCTCGGATTCCGACGGCGGACGCTCCAGGATCATGCAGTGGAAGCTTTGGAGCATGGATCTAAGCCAGAACATTGGAGTTTTGCCCGCGAGGTATGAAGTTTGAGTTTTAAAATCGTGGATCTTGTATTTTTTTGTTTTTATTCAAATTTTTGTAAGGTTTGTGTAGTTCGTGTCCTGATCTTTCCGAAACATGTTTCAGATCTGAATTTGGAGCACCTGGGTGCTCTCGGTGGCTCCCAAAAGTTTTCTGGCGGTAAGCCTGGTTTTCCGGCAGCAAGGGAGGAGGCCATATTTCAGTGAAGAAGTAGTGGAACGGTGATTTCCAGCAGCGGCGTGGCAGAATCCGGCGGCGTCCCGGCAGTTTCCGACGGCAGCGTTGTGGTTTCCGGTGAGGCAGGCGGTTGTCCGGCCAGGTTTTTCCGGGGGTTCTTTAAACCCTTGTAACACACAAACCGGAAGTCCAATTTGAAGGCCATTTTTGGTGACGTGAATCATGCATCGAGATGGACCTATTTAGATTATTTAGGTAATTTTTTGAGTCGGGTTTTTGGCATGGGGCCATGAAACGTTGAAAAAAATAATAATATTGTATTATTTTCAACTTCGATTGGCCATAACTCCTGCACAGAGTGTCCAAATGATGTCTCGTCAGTGGCGTTGAGACCCTGATGGTACGGTGGACTTTTCACGATATTTTCTGGATGTTGGGACTAATAATAGATTGTGGGTTCCATGAGGCCAGGTTCCGGCATTTATGGAGAAACGTGACTTTTCTGCCGGGTCCCCGTTTTGGGCGATCGAGTAGTCAATCCCGTGTGTTTTTTCGAGGGGCTCACAATTGTGTAATCTATTTGATGAGTTTAGGGATCGTGGTGTGGGACCCACCCGAAATGGCTATGATGACTAATACCTTTTTCACTGGGTGTCCATTTTGGATGATCAAGTAGTCCATATCGTGGGTTTTTCTAAGGGGATTGCAATGGTGTGATCTTCTTGATGAATTTCAGGATCATGGTGTGGGCCCCACATGGGAAGGCTATAGTGAATAGTACCTTGTTCACCGTTTTTCCATTTCAGGTGATTAAATAGCCTATCCTACGTGTTTTTCTACGTAAACCGTGATGGTGGCCTCCGTATCATCCTAAGAGTTGCGTAGGGTGGCGATGTTATGGGTTGCTCGTGTTTGAGATGTTTGGACCAGTAGTGGTTGAGGGTACTCTTTTAGTTTTCTCCTATGGGGGTTTGTGTGGCATCACAACCGTGGTATGGGTTTGTGATCCCCTTGATAGGATCTCTAATCTGTTAGAGTTGTGGCATCCTTCCAGTGGGCTCAGGGCGGGATCCTCTAGCTTCGCTACCCTAGATCGGGTTCTTGGTATCGTTGTGACCACTTATCCATGGGCAGTGATCTCTTATCTAGCAGGTTAACCCTTTTAGGGTTTGTGGAATCATCGGGAATATGATCCTCTACGTATTGGTCCATGATCAGTAGGGTTGTGGCATTATCAGGAATATGATCCCCTACGCATTGGGTCGTGCTCAGTAGGGTTGTGGCGTCATCAGGTATATGATCCCCTACTCAACATGTGGTGTATAGTAGGGTTGTGGCATAATTGGTTATAGAATCCCCTATTCAGCGTGTGATTTCGGTAGGGTTGGTGCATTTTCGGTTCGACCCCCTACTACACAAGTGATACCAGATGGGGTTTCGGTAACATCATGACTGCCTTGACGAGCGATGATCTTCTGTCTGAGTGATGTGATTTTTTGGAGCACCATATCGGGCTGTGGTATCCCGTAGTAGATCTTGGAAGTGATCCCCTATCTGTGAGATCTTCGAATAACAGATCGGTTTGTGATATCCCCCAGCGGATCCTGGGAGTAATCCCCTATCTGTGAGATCTTCGAATACCAGATCGGGTTGTGGTATCCTCCAGTAGATCCTAAAAGTGATCCCCTATCTGTGAGATCTTCGAATATCGGTGTGGGTTTTCAAATACCCTAGAGGACCCTAGGAGTGATCCCCTATCCTATGAGTTTGGTGTTTTTTCGGTTTCAGCGTGACTTTCTTAGTGATGATATCTGACGAGCGTGATCTCTTGGGTGACCATCTAGGATGTTTGTGTGGGACCCGATGGAGTGTATCTCTCAGATTAGTTTTATATGGATGATAGTTCTCATGGAATGCGTTCTCTTGGTTGTCAACTATTTCTCCTGATGAGGTCGGTACCTCTTGTGGCTTGGTGTGTGTATCGAGTATATCTAGATGTTCATGGTATATGTGTGGACGTATATCCGTGCGGTTACTCCTGGTATATGTATGGGAGTTTACCTGAGGGAATGTTTATGATATATATATGGGTGTATACCTGAGTGGATGTTAAAGGTGTATGTATGGGCATACACCTGAATCGTGATGACTAGTTGTGTTAGCTGAGGATGGTCTCGAGATGGAATTTCTCTCTGCCCTAGGTTCCCTCTAGCTGGGATGAGCTGACTGTTGCCTTTCAATTCTCTCTTTTGTTTGGGGTTTTGGGGGATCCTACTAAGTATTTTTATACTCACCCCTACACGGGCTTTGCTCGCACATGTTTGTGTCTTGTACAGACCATAGGCTTTTCAACGGAGTCCCAGGTGGACCCGGAGCAGGCAGAGCTTTGTGAGCGAGACCAACCGGGGTGTTTACCAGAGTTGTTCCCAGGAGCTTACCAGTAGGTTCTTCTGACAGTGATCTCCTCCTTCTACGAAGGTTGGAGCTTCTGCAGTTTTCTTTTGGTGGGCCCTATTTTTTCCCTTTTGTACTTCTGTTTTACTTTAGTTTGGGATAGATGTATGTATTCATTTTCTTTTCAGTTTTATGTATCTATGAACTGTTTTATAGAGGTGTATGTGGGTGTTTGTGTAAAGGTACCTTAGGCCAATGCCTCCCATGAGTGTGACAGCCTACTCGGTGCTCGTCGCCAACCACAGGCCTATTGGAGGCGGGCTTGGGGATCATTGACCGAGCCCCATTGGGTCGGGTCGCGACAGAGTGGTATCAGAGGAGGTCCCACCTTTGGTATATCAGAGCATAGTTGGTCTAGCTATGATCTTGGTGTGGGTTTCATAGAGGCAATTTTAGGATGTGTCGAGTTCGGCTTTTAGGCCGGGGACTCCAGTGTTGTTGTGGCGACTGACGTATCCATTTACCAGGACTCTGACAACCTTCCTTTCGACTTGGGACATTTTTACACAGGTCGCGAGGAAATAAAGGTGCATGCATCATATAGGACAGGGTTTTGGGTTTTTTCTTTTCCCTTTTTGAGTCAACTCTCCATATATACTCTTTGATCGTGATGCATCTTGATTGTGTTTCAGTATTCCTCCACGACGACAGCCAGCGAGGGTTCCACAGCGGGATTTTGGTGACAATCCTCCCCATGCAAAGGCTGTAGACCAGGGCGCAAGTTCTGGGGATGCCCCTCCAGGTGATCCACCAGTTGTTCCACCACCTGTTGAGTAGCTGGTTGTATAGGTAGTGCTGGATAAGGTTGCGCATATACTGAGTGCACTACACGAGTTCCAGAGGTAGAGACCTCTGAGGTTCCGGGGTGATCCAAACCCTCAGGTATCTGATGACTGGATCGAAGCAATCACTCTAGTTTTCTTCCTGGTGAGGACACCCCCAGATCATATGGTGGTCCTACAGACGAGCAGTCTGCATGGTCTGGCCGGGCAATGGTGGAGTTTGGTGATGAAGTCCCACGATGAGGAGATGCTCACGTGGGCAGAGTTTGAGCAGCTCTTCAAGGAAGAGTTCTATCCAGTGATGCTGAGGTCAGTGCAGATTTAGGGGCTTCTACAGCTTCGATAGGAGGGCATGACTGTGTTGATATACTCAGCAAGGTTTATAGACCTGTCACTCTACTCCCTGGATATGGTTCGAGACCCATTCATTAGGGCTCGAACCTTTGAGCAGAGCCTATGTAGAGACATACTAGTAGGTGTGGTTTCTTTATGCCTGACCATCTATGCTAGAGTGCTGGAGAGGGCCTTGGTGGTGGAGAGATTTCTAACCGAACAGATATCCTCTGTTAGTGCGGGGTACAGAAGAGCTGAGACCTCATCAGCCGGTTCTGTAGCTGGTAGATGACGACAGACTCAGGGGTCCAGACGTATGCGATGTTTCAGGAGGCGACATCAAGATGGAGGATCTGAGGCTCAGGGATCTCAGGGCTCTTAGGTCGGTTTTTTATCCATAGGAGAAGCTGTGTTATGCTTGCAACAGATGAGGACATATTTCTAGGGAGTATCTGACTCGCCGTGCAGCTGAGAGGGAGTTGGTTGACAGACCTCCTTGGCAGAGGCAGCGTCTTGAGTACGGCGGTCTGTAGGGTGGAGGAGTAGGCGACGGAGCGGGTGCAGTAGCGAGAGGTGGTAGCCGGTATCAGGTGCCACCACCACCACCCCTAGGTGGTCCACGCTGAGCTTAGGGTGCTAGAGGGTGAGGTCAAGGACAACTACAGGCCTTGGAAGTTGTTGACACAAAGGCTTCGCGTATGGATGGAGGTACACTCTGTGTCCTTTATACTTTCTACAGTAGTTTTGATCGAAAATTTTAGGTTTAATTCTCTCCTTTATATTGCTTGTTTGAGGGGTTTTCATGGGATTGGTAAGACCCTGTGCGGGTGTTGTTCGACATGCTTCGAATGCATGTGGAAGGGGAATCCTTCTCCCACCGAGATGCATTTTTGTGACTCGATTAAAATTGTGGGAGTGATTCAGTGTCATCCAAAGAGGATAGTTTTGAGGTGTGGTGGATGAGTCCCTCTGACTTATGTGTTCGGGTAGGGGTGTCTGTTGGTGAACTCGCTGGTGTGGGAGACCCAGGTGGTCAACGCCGTGCTCAGGTAGTTGGAGGGAGAGCGCAAGGACAACTGCATGCCCTCGTGGATGTTGACCCAGAGGCTCCATAGATGGATAGAGGTACTCCATGTGTCCTTACAACTTTTTGTAGTAGTTTTGATAAAAACAATTTATTGGTAATCTTCCCTTTCCTTTGATTTCTTGAGTTTTTTTTCTGGGCATTGGTAAGACCCTGTGTGGGTGTTGTTCGACATGATTCGAATGCGTGAGGAAGACGGATCCATCCCCCACTGAGATTTGTTTTTGTGACATGATCAAAACTATGCGGGCGAGTCAGTTCCGCCCAAAGCGGATAGGGTTGAGGTGTGCTGGATGAGTCCCTCTGACTAATGTGTTCGGGGATGGGTGTTTGTTGGCGAACTCACTAGTGTGAGAGACCCATTTGAGAGTCCAGTAGCTTTCCTTGTGCTTATGGATTTTCAGGGATGAATAGTTCTAATGTGGGGAGGATGTAGTGACTCGGGTTTTGGCCCTATCAGACTTTGTAATATTCTTTTGAATAATTCCAAAGCTAGGCGTGAAGACGACATGTGATTCCGAGGCCCGGTGTGCCTGGAATTAATTTTACAAAAATATTAAGTATTTCTATACTATGTGTGAGGAAAGAACGATTTATATCCTAAAAAGTTTCTCAGAATGGGAATATGATGGTACGGTTGCATCTGGAACATTCCGTTTACCCTAGGAGGGGTGTAAACATTGCTGGCGTGGGCCTGCTGTGGAGAAAGCCACAAGGGGCATTTTCGTAAATAAATGGAAAAGTTTATTTATGAGCGTCGGCTCGAATAACTTTTGAATGGAGTATCATATCGCAATTATTTTTTCTCCATTGTGTTCAAAACATAGTGTTTACCCTAGGCGTGAAATAATTTTAGTCGTCTCCGGGTGCCGAGTCGGAGGCGTGTTGGTGGGGAGTTAAAATGAAGTTTTTTTTTAAAAAGTAATAATAATAAAATAATAAAAAAAATCAACCCCCTTTTTTCTTATTTGTGCACCAAGGAGGAGCCTCCTCTTTCCTCCTCTGTTTCACCGACGATCTTCCAATTTGAGTAAACGAAGCGCCCACATGCTCGGATTCTGACGGCATAAGCTTCAGGATCGTGCAACAGAATCTTTTGAGTGAAACTCTAAGCCATAATGTCGGCATTTCACACGTGAGGTAGGCGGTTTGAGTATTAAAATACCATATCCTATATTTTTGTTGTTTTTCTTCAAATTTTTATAAGGTTTGGGTAGTTCGGGTCCCCAGCATCCCGAAACATGTTTCAGATCTGAATTTGAAGCACCATGGCGATCTCGGTGGCTCTTAGATGTTTTCCGGTGGAAAACATGGTTTTCCGGTGGAAAACATGGGTTTTCGGTGGAAAACATGGTTTTCTGGTGGAGAGGGGTGGCGGCCATGGTGGATTCTGGCGAAGCAGTAGTGGCACCGTGATTTTCGGTGATGGCGCGGTGAAATATGGCGGCAGCGCAGCGGTTTCCGATGGCGGCGCGATGGTTTCCGGTGAGGCAAGCGGTGGCCCGACTAGGTTTTTTCGGGGGTTCTTTAAACCCCTGTAACTCGCAAACCGGATGTCCGATTTGAGATCTATTTGTGGTGACATGAATCTTGCGTCGAGATGGTCCTCTTGAGAGTTTTTAGGTAATTTTGTGACTCGGTTTTTTGGCTTGGGGCCATGAAACATTGAAAATAATAATAATATTTTTATTATTTTCACCTTCGATCCACCATAACTCCTGCACAGAGTATCCAAATGATGTTTCGTCAGTGGCGTTGAGACCCTGATGGTACGATAGCCTTTTCAAGATAGTTTTTGGGTGTTGGGTCCAAGAACAGGGTTTGGGCCCCACAAGGCGAGGTTTATGCATTTACGGAGAAACACAACTTTTCCACCGGGTGTCCATTGTGGACAATCAAGTAGTCGACCCCGTGTGTTTTTCTGAGGGGATCACAATGGTGTTATCCACTTGACGAGTTTTGGCATCGTGGTGTGGGACCCACCCCGGCTCGCTATAGTGAATAGTACATTTTTCACCAGGTGCCTGTTTTCAACGATCAAGTAGTCGATCTTGTGGGTTTTTCCGAGGAGATCACAATGGTGTGATCCGCTTATTGAGTTTCTGAATCGTGGTGTGGGCCCCACATGGGCAGGCTATGGTGAATAGTTCCTTGTTCACCAGTTGTCCGTTTTGGGCGAGTAAATATCCTATCCTGCGTGTTTTTCCACGTAGACCGCGATGGTAGCCTCGCTATCAGCCTAGGAGGTACGTAGTGCAGTGATGTTGCGGGTTGATCGGGTTTGCGATGTTTGGACCAGCAGTGGTTAAGCGTACTCCATTAGTTCACTTCTATGATGGTTTGTGTGGCATCACAACCATGGTATGGGTTTGTGATCCCCTCAATAGGATCTGTTATCTATTAGAGTTGTGGCATCCCTCTAGTGGGCTCGCGGCAGGATCCTCTAGCTTCGCTACACTAGATCGGGTTCTTGGTATCATTGTGACCGCTTATCCATGGGCAGCGATCCCCTATCTAGAAGGTTGACCCTTTTAGGGTTTGTGACATAATCAGGAATATGATCCCCTACGCATTGGGTGGTGCTCAGTAGGGTTGTGACATCATCAAAAATATGACCCCCTACGCATTGGGTCATGCTCAATAGGGTTGTAGCATCATTAGATATATGATCCCCTACTCAACATGTGGGTTATAGTAGGGTGAACTAGTACAAATATGACTTTTAGCGTCCACCAAAAGTCATCGCTAAAGGTCTATAGTGGCCGCCTAGCATCCGCCAAACGGTGGCCGCTTTTGGTTCGTCACTGTTGCGATCAGCGACCGCCATTTGGCGGCCGCTGAAGGCCAGCAGGTATGACCAACAGCGGCCGCCATTTGGCGGCCCCTGTAGGGCTAACCAACAGCGGCCACCATTTGGCGGCCGCTGTAGCTGACCCGAACACAGGCTACAACGGACGCCAAATGGAGGCCGCTATAGCTTTTAATTTTTTTTTAAAAAAATATAAAAAATACTATGAATACCACATAAATCACATCATCATCTTCCATGCTCTGCAACCCTCATCAAATATATCTACATATCAAAATTAAATAATAAAATTAGTACCAAATAAAGCCTATAAACATATAATTGAAACAAATTAACATATTTCAATTCAAACTTACTATAACGGATCGAAAGTATACGATTTTCAAAATATATTCATAATTTCGATTATCGTTTTAAAAATATATAATTGTTAATTCTATGGTTCTAATTACTGTGTTCCCCCTCTGATTTCAGGTCAATTCGATGTCGTACGCTCTGAATTTGATAGTTTGAGGCCCGTTTTGGCCGCTTATGGCACCAGAAGTGCGTTCTCGGTCACCGCGGGCACACGGAACCTCCGATTGGCGTGACCTCTTCCCAACCACTTCACAATTCACTCAACCATTATGGTCGTCCGATTTCAGGCCAATCTGACGTCGTTCGGCCGGTTTGGACCACCCCAAGTGCCTTTCGGAAGCACGTCCAACACCTAAAAAAGCGCATATTGAGCTGTTGCGTGCAAACCGCACGTCTGATTGATATTTTGTCTCATCTTACACGTCAATAATAATAATTACAGTGTTCCCCTCTTATTTCAGGTCAATCTGATGTCGTACACTCTGAATTTGACAGTTTGAGGCCCGTTTTGGCCGTTTATGGCACCAGAAGTGCATTCTCGGTCAGGGCGTGCACACGACACCTCTGATTGGTGTACCGTCTGCCCGAAGACATAACAATTCACTCACCAGTTGTTGTCAGCCGATTTCAGGCCAATCCGATGTCGTTCGGCAGGTTTGGACTACCCTACACGCGTTTCGGAAGCGCGCCCAACACTTAAAAAACGCATATTGATCTGTTGCACACAAACCACACGTTTGATTGACGTGTCGTCTCCACTTACATGTCAATAATAATAACAACAATGTTCCTGCTCTAATTTGAGGTCAATCCGATGTCGTACGCTCTGAATTTGACAGTTTGAGGCCCGTTTTGTCCGTTTATGGCACAAAAAATGCATTCTCAGTCACTGCGGGCACACGACACCACCGATTGGCATGCCGTCTGCCCGACCACTTCACAATTCACTAACCAATTGTTGTCGTCTTATTTCAGGCCAATCCAATGTAGTTCGGCCGGTTTGGACCACCCCACGCGTGTTTCGGAAGCGAGCCCAACACTTAAAAAGTACATATTGAGCCGTTGGGCACAAACCGAATGTACGATTGACATGAAGTCTCCTCTTACACATCAAGAATAATAATTAAAATGTTACCCTTCTGATTTCAGGTCAATCCGATGTCGTACGCTCTTAATTTGATAGTTTGAGTCCCGTTTTGGTCGTTTATGGCACCAGAAGTGCGTTCTCGGTCACCGCGGGCACACGACACCTCTGATTGGCGTGCTGTCTACCTGACCACTTCAAAATTCACTCACCCATTTTGTTCGTCCGATTTTAGTCCAATCCGACGTCGTTCGACCGGTTTGGACCACCCCATGCGCGTTTCGGAAGGGCGCTCAACACATAAAAAGCGCATATTGATCCGTTGCGCGCAAACCGCACGTCTGATTGAAGTTCCGTCTCCTCGTACACATCAAGAATAATAATTACAGTGTTTCCCCTATGATTTCTGGTCAATATGATGTCCTAGGCTCTGAATTTGACAGTTTGAGGCCCGTTTTGGCCGTTTATGGCACCAGAAGTGCGTTCTCGGTC
The DNA here is from genome assembly GCA_963277665.1 of Viscum album. NCBI lineage: Eukaryota > Viridiplantae > Streptophyta > Magnoliopsida > Santalales > Viscaceae > Viscum > Viscum album. The sequence continues at coordinate 285,527,956 of OY728165.1, forward strand.
ACTGCGGGCACACGACACCTCCAATTGGCGTGCCGTCTGCCCGACCAATTCAAAATTCACTCATCCATTGTTTTCGTCTGATTTCAGGCCAATCCGGCATCATTTGGCCGGTTTGGACCACCCCACGCGCATTTCGGAAGCGCGCCCAACACTTAAAAAGCGCAATATTGATCCGTTGCGCACAAAAAACACGTCTGATTGATGTGTCTCCGTGCGTACACATCAAAAATAATAATTAGAATGTTGCACGGTGGTTTCAGGTCAATCCGAGGTCATCTACTATGAATTTTACCGTTTAACGCCCGTTTTGGCCGTTTGTAACACTAGAATAGCATTCTCGGTCACCGCGGGCACATGGCACGTCCGATTGATGTGTTGTCTGCTAGAACAATTTTCAATTCACTCACCCATATTTGTCGTTTGATTTCAGGCCATTTCGACTTCTTTCGGCCCATTTGGACCCCACACACACGTTTACGAAGCGCACACATCACTTAAAACACGCATATTGAGCCGTACCGCACAAACCGCACGTTCGATTGACGTTCTGTCTATGCGTACACGTCACGAATAATAATTAGAATGTTTCACAGTGGTTTCAGGTCAATCCAAGGTCGTATGCTATGAATTTGACCATTTGACGCCCGTTTTCGCCGTTTATGACACCAGAACTGCGTTCTCGGTCACCACGGGCACACGACATGTCCGATTGACGTGCTGTCTACTCGACCACTTCACAAATCACTCACTCTTATTTTTTTTTCTGATTTAAGGCCATTCTGACTTTGTTCGGCCCGTTTGGACCCCCCTCACACGCGTTTATGAAGCGCACACATCACATAAAACACGCATATAGAGTCGTACCGTGAAAACCGCATGTCCGATTGACTTACCGTCTGCGCATACACATCACAAATAATAATTAGAATTTTTCAAGGTGATTTCAAGTCAATACAAGGTTTTCCTCTTTGAATTTGACCGTTTGACGCTCGTTTTGGCCGTTTCTGACACCAGAACTGCGTTCTCGGTCACCGTGGGCACACGGAACATCCGATTGACGTTTTGTCTGCTTGACCACTTCACAAATCACTCACCCGTATTTTTCGTCTGATTTCAAGCCATTCCGACTTCGTTCGGACCATTTGTACCCCCCTCACGCACGTTTATGAAGCGCGCGCATCACTTAAAGCATGCATATTGAGCCATACCACGCAAACTGCATGTCCGATTGACGTGTCATTTTCGCGTACATGTCACGAATAATAATTAGAATGTTTCACGGTGGTTTCAGGTCAATATGAGGTCTTCCTCTATGAATTTGACCGTTTGACGCCCGTTTTGGCTGTTTGTGACACCAGAACTCCTTTCTCGGTCACCGCGGGCACACGACACGTCCGATTGATGTGTCGTCTGCTTGACCACTTCAAAAATCACTCACCCGTATTTGTCTTCTGATTTCAAGCCATTCCGACTCCATTTGGCCCATTTGGACCCCCCTCATGCGTGTTTAGGAAGCGCATGCATCACTTAAAACATGCATATTGAGCCGTATCGCGCAAACCGCATGTTCGATTGACGTTCTGTCTACGCGTACACGTCACAAGTAATAATTATAATATTTCACGGTGGTTTCAGGTCAATCTGAGGTCGTCCACTATGAATTTGACCATTTGACGCCGGTTTTGGCCGTATATGACACCAGAACTACATTCTCGGTCACCACGGGCACACGACACATCCGATTGATGTATCGTATCCTCGACCACTTAAAAAATCACCCAAAAATATTTTTCTTCTGATTTCAGGTCATTCCGACTTCGTTCGGCCCGTTTGGACCCCCCCCCCATGCGCGTTTATGAAGCACGCACATCACTTAAAACACGCATATTGAGCTATACCGGGAAAACCACACGTCCGATTGACTTACCGTCTACGCGTACACATCATGAATAATAATTATAATGTTTCACGATGGTTTCAGGTCAATCCAAGGTCGTCCGCTATGAATTTGACCGTTTGACGTCTGTTTTGGCCGTTTATGACACCAAAACTGCTTTCTTGGTCACCACGGGCACACAGCACGTCCGATTGACGTACCGTCTACTCAAACACATCAAAAATCACTCACCCATATTTTTTGTCTGATTTCAGGCCATTCAGACTTCATTCGGCTCGTTTGTACCCCCCTCACGCGCGTTTATGAAGCGTGCACATCACTTAAAACACACATATTGAGTCGTACCACGCAAACCGCACATCCGATTGACGTTCCGTCAATGCGTACACATCAAAAATAATAATTAGAATGTTTAATGGTGGTTTCAGGTCAATATGAGGTCGTCCGCTATGAATTTGACCGTTTGATGCCCGTTTTGGCCGTTTCTGACACCAGAACTGTGTTCTTGGTCATCGCAGGCACAAGACACGTCCGATTGACGTTTCGTTTGCTCGACCACTTCACAAATCACTCAACCGTATTTTTCGTCTGATTTCAGGCCATTCCGACTTCGTTCGGCCCGTTTGGACCCCCCCACGCGCGTTTCTGAAGCGTGCGCATCACTTAAAACACGCATATTGAGACGTACTGCGCAAACTGCACGTCCGATTGATGTTTCATCTATGTGTACACATCACTAATAATAATTATAATGTTGAAAAGTGGTTTTAGGTCAATCTGAGGTCGTTCTCTATGAATTTGACCATTTGACGCCCGTTTTGGCCGTTTATGAAACCAAAACTGCATTCTCGGTCACCGCGGGCACACGGCACGTCCGATTGACGTGTCGTCTGCTCGAACACTTCAAAAATCACTCACCCATATTTTTCTTCTGATTTCAGGACATTCCGATCTCATTCGGCCCGTTTGGACCCCCCCTCACACGCGTCTATGAAGCGCATGTATCACTTAAAACACGCATATTGAGTTGTACCACGCAAACCGCACATATGATTAACGTTATGTCTACGCTTACACGTCAAAAATAATAATTGGAATGTTTCACGGTGGTTTCAGGTCAATCTGAGGTCGTCCGCTATGAATTTGACCATTTGACGCCCGTTTTGGCCGTTTATTACACCAGAACTGCGCTCTTGGTCATCGCGGGCACACGTCACGTACGATTGATGTGAGGTCTACTCGACCACTTCAAAAATTACTCACCCGTTGTAACATCCCAAGGTTTTCTAAAAATAAATTCAAAATGCTTGAAATTTTGTTTAAGGTATATATTTATAAGTATCCTTTAAACATAATTTTATTTCTTCTATGTTTTGAATTTCAAGAAACTATCATCTACAATTGTGTTCAGTATGTTATTTCGAGTCTGATGGAACAAACTTGTTTTTTTTGGTGAATAGTAACATGCCCTTATGAATAGTAATATGAATAGTAATATGAATAGTAATATGACCTCATGAATAGTAAATAATATTATTATTTTATTTTTCCATGGCAATAGGATAATGGGATCTTAATTAATTTTCCAATGTCACATAAAACTAATTGCACTTCAATTTTGTTATTTTTCGAATTAACTGTGACCTTATTTTAAAATTAAATTAATAATATTTAGAAATTTTTTTTTGAAAAATGGAGTTCATTTTTGAATTCTACACGTCGAAAAATGGTTGGGGTAAATATTTGGTATTTTTCTGAAACTCTTGAATTTTCGGTGAATAGTGAAATACGGTAAAATACCGTATAATCAATTTATCAGTAAAAATGCACTATTTATGACATCATAAGTGATGCAAGGCTACTTGCTTCGAAATCACATGATATTTTCACTAATTAAGGCCACTTGATTTGAAATTATTCATAGTCTTGATAAAAATATTATAATAATAATTAAAATAATCTAAAATACCTCCCCTCCTCCACTATAAATACCACCCTCACTCCCCTCTTCCTCCCACACCTCTCAAGCCTTGAGCATTGCCTAATTTCTGCCAAATTCCCTCCTCAATCTTCTTCCTCACGTCCTAGAGCTGTTGGTCTCACCAAAAGACCAAAATCAAAGCCCTTAAGAAGGATCTCAAGGAGAAGAGATCAAGAGGTAAACATCCTCTTTCATTCTTTCCATCCATTTTATGTTATTCTCTTCCTTTCCCTTTGTCTTTTGTTGGGATATTTCATTAAATATTTTCCCTTACAGTCCAAATTTTGTATGATTGATGAGATATTCCATTCCTCTCATAAATCTTGTTTTTATGAAATTTTTAGAGGCGCCGTTAGGCTGCCGAATTTTTTGTAAGAAATTTCTCATGTTTTCTTTATTTCATGATTCCTTCCACTTCTTTCTTCACCCCCTCTTATCCAAGAGGCATGAAATCTCCAGAATCATGTATATTCTGGATGTTTTCATGTTTATGGAAAATTACAAATCATTATTCCTCTCCTCTTTCACTTATTTAAAGAATCAAAAAACATTGTCCATTTGTGTCGAATTACCGATATCGTGGACGATGTATTTTCAATTTCCATTAATTATTTCAAGTCTGGTCATGAAACCATTTATATGGTTGAACCAGGTTATAATATAAGTTTTATGAATCATATAAGGTTCTATAATTCTTTTGTACTCATGATTCAAACTTATAAGACTAAATGAAATTGTAATTATCAAAGAACCACTTAAATTATCTAAACGAACATAATTAATGTTTTAACTTATAAATCATCATCATATAAGGCACCAAAGTGATGAATGGTATAATTTATAGTACTGGAGTTATGTAACTAATACTTCATTCCAATTCTGGAGTTTCACTTCCAATCAACAAGAACGATTCATCATGAACCGATCGTGAAAATCACAAAAGACCTCACCCAAAATAATGCAAGGAACAAAATACTAACAAATAAGGGGTGAAATGAGGTTATGAAATGACCATATAAGATGTTATAAACATGAACAAGTTTCTTTAAAATCCTATTAACACTCCTTTAACCATTATACAGGAGGTTCAAACAATTTTGAAGTAGGACAAGCCCAAGGTAAGGGAATTCTTAACCCGATTTCCATTCTTTGGGTTAACCTTCTACTTTATAATTGATGTGCTATTTAAATTGTTTGTGTGATGGGTTCTGTTTATATTATGTTTAATTATGTGTATTTACAGAGTATATACATATTCCATCCACTCAATTAAGTATCACTTCAAGTATATGATGTTTATAAGGGACTTTTCTTCTAAAATCCTCTTTTAAAATTCTGTTTTATAAGATTCAAAGGCAATGTTTTTATGCTATTATTTATGTTGAATGATTATGTTTTGGCTATTGGGAATTGTTTATGATGAAGGGTGGGACCTATATTTCCCTCCAATGCATTGGGTATGAGTAAGTTGGAGGTCGGCCGTATGGTTACTCCAAGTGTAACTGTGATGGTTACGCAAAGTAAGGTAGCCGTGAGGGTTACAAATTTTAAGGTAGCCAAGATGGTTACAAGATTATGTAAGTAATGCCCCAATATACCTTTATGATTATAATTATGTTTGTATGGATCTTGTGTAAATCTCATGTTACGCTAAGTAAGATTTTATGGGTGTAAATCATGTATTTTGAAAATGTTTCCATATGTTTTGTGTATTCATGGACTAATGAGATTTTTTTTCCTTCTTTTTCATACCTTACTGAGCTTTTGTGCTCATCCCAAGTTTTTAAATGATTTTTCACAGGTTAATGGATGAATAATACAAGGAAGGAAGACATGTTAAATGTTGAAGAATTGTCAAGGAGTCTTGTTTTATGTTTTAATGTTTTATATTCTGAGGAAAATGGAAACTGATTTTATGGTATCCACTATGTAACAATGTGTAATGTTATGAATATTTTGTCTTAATTCTCTAAAGCTCTAAACTTGAAAAGATCCTCAATGTAAAATGAAGTGTTTTCTTGAATAAATTCAAGATTATGTATGAAATAAGTGCGGGTCCTTACACCCGTATTTTTTGACTGATTTCAGGCCATTCCAACTTCGTTCGACCCGTTTGGACCCCCCACGCGTGTTTATGAAGCGCACACATCACTTAAAACACGCATATTGAGCCGTACCGCGCAAACCGCACGTCCAATTGACATGCCGTCTGCGCGTACACATCACGAATAATAATTAGAATGTTTTAATGTTGTTTCAGGTCAATCTGAGGTCATCCGCTATGAATTTGACCGTTTGACGTCCATTTTGGCCATTTATGACACCAGAACTACGTTCTCGGTCACCGCGGGCACACAACACGTTCGATTGATGTGCCGTATGCTCGACCAATTCACAAATCACTCACCCATATTTTTTATCTGATTTCAGGCCATTCCGACTTCGTTCGGCCTGTTTGGACCCCCCTCACACGCGTTTTTGAAGTGCACAAATCACTTAAAACACGCATATTGAGCCGTACCGCGCAAACCGCACGTCTGATTGACGTGTCGTCTGCGCGTACAAGTCACGAATAATAATTAGAATGTTGCAAGTTGGTTTCAGGTCAATATGAGGTCGTCCGCTATGAATTTGACCGTTTGATGCCCGTTTTGGCCGTTTGTGACACCAGAACTGCGTTCTCGGTCACTACGGGCACACGGCACATCCGATTGACGTTCCTTATGCTCAACCACTTCACAAATCACTCACCCGTATTTTTTTTTCTGATTTCAGGCCATTCCGAATTCATTCGTATCGTTTGGACCCCCCTCACATGCGTTTTTGAAGCGCGCACATCACTTAAAACACGCATATTGAGCCGTACCGCGCAAACCGCACGTCCGATTGACGTGCTGTCTGCGCGTACACATCACAAAAAATAATTAGAATGTTTCACGGTGGTTTCAGGTCAATATGAGGTCATCCTCTAGGAATTTTACCGTTTGATGCCCGTTTTGGCCGTTTATGACACCAGAACTGCGTTCTGGGTCACCGTAGGCACACGACACGCCCGATTGATGTGGCGTCTGCTCGACCACTTCAAAAATCACTCAACCATATTTTTCGTCTGATTTCAGGACATTACGACTTCATTCGGCCCGTTTGGACCCCTCTCACGTGCGTTTATTAAGCGCGCACATCACTTAAAACACGCATATTGAGCCGTACAACGCAAACCACACGTGTGATTGACGTGCTGTCTGCGCGTACACATCATGAATAATAATTATAATGTTGCATGGTGGATTCAGGTCAATATGAGGTCTTCCTCTATGAATTTGACCTTTTGAATCCCTCATCAACAAAAGAACAACCAACACCACTATTTTGTGTGGCTCGGTTCATGTCAACATCGCTAATACGAAATCGGAATCCGTTAGCATCCAAAGACTTGTAGCGTCAAGCTGTAATAAATAGACCATCAGCAAGTTTTTTGAGTTCTTCGCTCACAGGATGGGTTAAATCACATAACTTTTGAATCTGCAAATTTCAAATATATAGTTTAATGGATAAAGGATTGTGAAAATACAACTAAGTTGCACTATAAAAATATTAAATCAATTATACGTACATGAGTCTTGAAACACTCATGAAATGTGTTGAAATGATGTTTTTGGATTTGATAGTCAGTTGCATGGGGCCTTTCACGTTTCAACTCAGCGATATGCATCCTAAATCACAACACAATATAAGGTAAGTAATAAAATAAATATATAAACAAAATACACATCAACTATGAATCTTACTGTATCAATGGAAAAACTAATGGAGTGTTGAAAAACACATATCGATGAGATTGAACCTACTATCATTCCTCATATCAAACATTATTCCTTCTCCAATTGGACCCTCATCATTTTGGGAGGGTTTATCTATATTTGTTTCAACCTCATCAATATACGAAGCACAAAAAGTAGTACACTCATCCATTAAATATCCCTTGGCAATTGAGGCTTATGGATGAGCTTTGTTGCACACATATCGTTTCAGTGTATTTAAGTATCGCTCTATTGGATACATCCACCTGAATTGTACGGGACCGCCACCAGTGACTTCACCAGTTAAATGAATGGTCAAGTGAACCATGACATCAAAAAAAGACGATGGAAATACTTTTTCTAGGTGACATAGTGCACGTACAATCTTATCCTGCAGCTTTTCCAAATCACTCATGCGATGATTCCTTGAACAGGGCTGTCTGAAAAAATTTGAAACTTCAATTAACGGATCAAAAACCTGGGTAGGTAAGCAATCATGAATTGCTATAGGAATTAACTGTTGAACCAGAATATGATTATTGTGACTTTTCAACCCCTGTAAGGTCATGCTCGTCATATTCACATGCTTGGAAATATTAGAGCAATAACAATCTGGCACCTTAACAGTCTTCAAAATTGATAGAAATGTTTTTTTCTCTTTTTTACTCATCATGTACTATGCAGCAGGCATGTATGCACGATTTCCTTCACCCGGTTGTAAATGTAAAGGTTTTCTCAATCCGATTTATTGCAAATAACGTCGAGCATTAGAACTATCATTTGATTTCCCCTTGGCGCCTAAAATGGTGCATAATATATTATCACATAAATTTTTTTCAATTTTCATCACATCCAAATTATGTCTTAAAATATTATATTTCCATTAAGGAAATTCAAAAAAAAATACTCCGTTTATTCCAATTATGACTGCGCTGTCTATTTCCAGCAGGAATAGAAGGCAATGAAGGAGCCAATAAATCTTGAAAATCATACATTGTGTGGATGTTTTCTTGATCAAGTTGTGCAAAAATTTGAACCCCAGATAGTATTTGTGGTGATGGTTCATACTCTCTATTCCCATCAAATGATACACGGTCTTTTCTGAACCTGTGCAATGGAGGAAGAAATCGCATGTGACCAAGATATGCCCACTTTCTACAGTTCTTAAGCCATATATATTTCTTACTCTTATTACAACAAGGGAAAGAAAATTATCCTTTTGTACTCCAACCTGATAAGTTAGCATACGCTGGGAAATCATTAATTGTCCATAACAAAGCAGCCCGATGTCTAAACATTTCATTAGCTGCCTGGTCAAAATTCATTACACCATCGGCCAAAAATTCTTGCAGCTCATCAATCAAAGGTTGCATGTAAACATCGATTTTATCACCATGTTCTCTCGGTCCATCAATTAGAATTGATAGTAACAAAAAAGGTTGCATCATATATACTCATGGGGGAATGTTTAATGAAACATACACCACTGGCCACGTACTATGTGTCGCACCAACCATGGACCTAAATGGGTTAAAACCATCTTCTGCCAAACCCAGTCGAATATTACGATCATCTCGGGAAAGGTCTGGGTGTCTTTGATCAAACTCTTTCCATGCCAAAGAATCTGCCGGGTGAGTTAATTTATCAACCTCTTTCTTTCTCTGTGAATTCCAAGTCATCAATTTAGCAATTTTAGTGGACATGAAGAATCTCTTCAGTCTCGGTTTTAGTGGGAAATAACGCATCTGTTTAGCGGCAACTTGTTTCCCTTGATTCAAGACTCTCCCAGGAAGAATCTGACTACCTTGATTAATCTCATTGGTCTTCCACATGGATGTATAGAAAATAGTACAATTATTTAATTGTGCATTCTCTTTTCTGAACAACATACAATTATTGCGACACGCATCAATTGTATCATATGTAAAACAAAGATCACCGGTCAACTTCCGAGCTTGATAGAATGACTCCGGAATCTTCGCTCTAGTAGGGAGTAATTTCTTCAACAATATCAACAACATGTCAAATGAGGTGTCTAACCACTGGTTCAAAGCCTTCAGGATTAACAATTCAACGATTAATGAAATTATACTAAATTTAGTGCATCCAGGGTATAATTCAGTACGTGCATCGTCAAGAATTTCAAATAATTTCAAAGCTTCTCTATCTGTAGAAGAACGGGGATTACTCGATCCAACGTCGTCATTTAGGACATTACTGTCTTCAGGTTGAAACTGGCGCATCATATCATTGAGAATTATGTTCATCAGATCAACTGTTCTCAAATCAACATTCATATGAATACTTTATGAGTGATAACATGAAACAGAATCTTCTCCATGAAGTTTCCATGTCTTATAGTTTTTCAAAAGCCCATTCAAAAAAAATGTTCTCTAAAACTATCTCGTTTGAAGAGATATCTATTTGCACATTTTCTTCATGGACAACTAATCACATCACTTGGAAATCTATTGGTGAAATCCATAAACTGCTTAATCCCCACAAAATATTCAGCCTAAAACCTATCTTGCATATTAATCCATCTCTTATCCATATCTTTATTTATAATAGAAATCAAAAGTGAAATATCTTATTTAAATTATAAATAAACACATAACATTAAATTTAAAACCCAATGACTTAAAAGATAAATTTAAGGGATAAAAACATTACATATAGAGGACTCGACTACGGGTAATGGGGTGCGACTAGATTACGGATTCATGACGGCGCAACGACTTGACAAAATGGGTTCGACGGCCGAAATCGAAAGCGGCGGAACAGCTGGAAGAAGTGTGGGAGGGTTCTACACGGTGGGGCATGGCGAACCAGAAGGGTCCGATAGAGGCAGGATGTGAGGACTTGCCAGAGGGATGTAGTGGGGCTGAGAGGGGACGAAGGGGGCAGGACTGTCCAAAGGTCCAGCGCAGGCTGTCGGGGTCACGGGTGGCACAACGCGGGGTTGGGGCAGGACATTACGAAGGTGCAGCACAGGCTGTCGGGGTCGCGGGTGGCACAACGTGGGGTTGCAGGTGGTGCAGCGCGGGGTTGCGGGTGGCGCAGGGGGTCTCTGGGGTTACGGGTGGCGCAGCGCGGGGTCGGGGTCGTCGGGGGTCACTAGGGGTTGGGGTCACCAGGGGTCAGGTCGCCGGGGTAGCCAGGGGTCGTCGGGGCTCACAGGGGCTCGTCGGGAGTTGGGGTCGTAGGGTTCACTGGGTGTCGGGGTGGCCGGGGGCGGGGTCGCCGGGGGCGGGGTCGCGGGGGACGGGGTCGCCGGGGTCAGGGATGGTCGCCGAGGTCGGGGTTGCGGGGTCAGGGAGGGGTCGTCGGGGCCGGGGTCACCAGAGTTGGGGTCGCGGGGTTGGGGTGCAGGTTTGGGGAGGGTCAGGGTGCGGGTCGGGGAGTGTAATTAGGGGGGGTCAGGAAATGGGGTAAAATTAGGTATTATGTGCAGCGGCCGCCATTTGGCAGTCGCTGTTGGTAGCATTAGGGGCCTCCAAATGGCGGCCGCTATATGTCTCCCGCCTCCAAAAGTAAAAAATCGAGTAGTGGTAGTGGCATCATTGGTTATACGATCCCCTAATCAGTGTTTGGTCTTGGTAGGGTTGGTGCATCGTTGGTTCGATCCCCTACTACACGAGTTATACCATATGGGGTTTCGGTATCGTCGTGACCGCCTTGACGGGTGACGATACTTTATCTGAGTGTTTTGATTCTGTGGATTCCCAGATCGGGTTGTGGTATCCCCCATCGGATCTTGGGAGTGATCCCCTATCTATGAGATCTTTGAATACCATATTGGGTTGTGGTATCCCCCATTGGATCTTGGGAGTGATCCCCTCTCTCTGAGATCATCGAATACCAGATTAGGTTGTGGTATCCCTCAGCAGATCCTGGGAGTGATCCCCTATCGGTGAGATATTCGAATACTAGTGTGGGTTCTCAAATCACCTAGTGGACCCTAGGAGTGATCCACTATCTGAGTATTTTGGTGTTTTTTCTATTTCACCATGACTTTTTCAGTGATGTTATCCGAAGAGCGTGATCTCTCGGGTGAGCATATGAGATGTTTGTGTGAGACCCGATGGAGTGTATCTCTCGGATGAGTTTCAGCTTAATGATAGTGCTCGTGGAATGTGTTCTCTTTGTTGTGAACCATTTCTGGTATTGAGGTCGGTACCTCTTATGGCTTGGTGTGTGTATCGAGTATATCTGGATGTTCATGGTATATGTGTGGACATATATCTGTGCGGATGATCTTGGTATATGTATGGGAATATACCTGAGTGAATTTTCATGATATATGTAGTGGAATATACCAGAGAGAATGTTCATGGTGTATGTATGGGCATACTCTAGAATTGAGTTGGCGAGTTGGGTTAGCAGGGGATGGTCTCGAGATGGAGTTTCTCTCTCGTCTGGGTTCCCTCTGGATGGGATGATATGGTTGTTTTCTTTCAGTTTCACTTTTTTTGTTTTGAGTTTTTGGGGGTTCCAACTGAGTATTTTTGTACTCACCCCTACATGGGATTTTCCCACATATCTTTGTATCTTGTGCAGACCACATGCCTTTTGACGGAGTCCTAGGAGGACTCGGAGTAGGCGATGCTTTGTGAGCGAGAACGACCGGGGTGTTTATCAGAGTTGTGTCAAGGAGCTTATCGGTGGGTTCTTTTGATAGTGATTCCCTCCTTCTGAGCAGGTTGGACGATTTTGCAGTTTTCTTTTGGTGGGATCTGTTTTTTCCCATTTGTACTTCTGTTGCACTCTGGTTTCGGATAGTTGTATGCATGAATTTTCTTTTCAGTTTTATATATCTCTACACTATTTCATGGATGTGTATGTGGGTGCATGTGTAAAGGTACATTAGGCTAATTCCTCCCATGTATGTGATAGCCTACTCGACGCTAGTTGCCAACCCCTGTCCTATTGGAGGTGGGCTTGGGGAGTCACAGATCGAGCCCCGTTGGGTCGGGTTGTGACAAACTAGGATTCAAGATCCCATTCACGATGATTATCCCGACCTGTCCCCCAAGACCCATGTCGTGACTACCCCAATCCTGTCTTCCATAGGCCTAGGGCTGTGACTATCACCGTAAGACATATTCCTTAAAACCGAGAAGGCATTAAGTTTATAACCTGTAAACACACGCAACCAAGCACACAAAAAGATACAAACACAAGTAAAATGTATAGTAAAAAGAGTGTGTACAGTTAGAAAAAGGGTCCAAAATACAAGCCCAACTATAATGTATAAGAAAACTGAAAATTAGATGTAAAACAGGGATGTACAAGTAAAATGAATAGCTCCTGTAGACACCCACCAAGGATCCTACCTGAAGGGTAGGTACAGCTCTCGAACGATCATCTCTCTGGTATGCCTCGTCTAATTCCACCACCGGGCTACCTCCAATACTGGAACTCTTGTCCTCAATCAGCGTTTTCCTTCATCTGCACTAAACAAAACAAGGTGCGGGCATAGCCCGTGTAGGGGTGAGTATAAATAAACTCAGTAGGGACCCTGAGACTCTCAAGGTCTCACAAAATCCACAATGGATAAAACAAAAAGCATGTAAACCATTGACAACCCTACTTTGGTATATGTCCATACATATATCTAAGTTATCAAATATACCCATCCCCGTCATGAGGAAACACAGGGGCCAACTCCAAAAGCCCAAAGCTCAACTGTTCCACAAAGGAAGGAATACCACGAAGGTAAGTAGCACATAGGTATGCCACACAGAAGAATACCATCAAGATATCACCATGAAGGAAAGTAACACACATGTATTCCACACATAATAATACCACAATGGCATCCCCATGAGGGTGAGTACCACACAGGTACGCCACACAGATGAATACCACAAAGGTATCATCACGAAGGTAAGGATTCATATCATACCAGGTATAACTTATGTATAGAAGTATAGACAATTAAATGTAACTACTAAATCATCTTACTCTATTAAAAGGAAGACCCACGTAAGATCCTAGTATATCTTCAGACCCACATAGGATCCTATTACAGTAGACCCACACAAGATCCTAGTACATAATCAGACCCACACATGATCATAGTATAGCAGACCCACACAGGATACTAGTACACCATCTGACCCACGTAGGATCCTAGTACAACAGACCCACACAAGATCCAAGAGTAGTCCCACATGAATTCCTAGAGTGTATCCATGTGGAATCCTAAAATACAGACCCATGAAGGATCCCTTTCTCATGTTACAGCCAGCTATAGGGTTCCCTCACTAAACTCGCTTGATTCCGAGAGTGTCATCACCTCATGACATAGGTCAATACTCCAACTGCCACGAAGTCCCCCGAAGAAGTATCCCAATGGAAAGACAGGTAATAGGGGTCTCAATGAAACAGATGGTGCATCAATCAGACGCCCAGTCTGTAAGTTATTGGCCTTTTAGTCCCGAGGGCCCTGTTGGATTCGTGCTTAATCCAACCCGACCGTAACCCAAATTTATCCAAACCAAAATTGGGGTATAACAAATGGCTGTCTCATTCCAAGGTTTCTGGCGCCATAGACGGTTCGTCAAATGGATGCTCGGTGCCAAAGTTATGGCCAAAAGAATGATTATAGTCGAAGTTGGTCCGGGTCCATTCCAACACGGTCAGACCGACCCGACCCGGACTGGGTCGACCCTGCCTTCTTGGTCTGGCCCAGCCCCCTGGGTCCCTCCTAGCCCACTAGGCCTGACCCGGCCTACGCTGGGTGGCCCGGCCTGGATGCATGTAGGGGGGAGTCGCGCGCCCCCCACTCCCAATCACAGAACGGCCGAAGCCGTTCGGTCACTATGCAGCACGTGAGACACGTCGCAGGTCCTGCTCGGTCCAGCTCAGCTGGCCGAATTGACCATCCTCTTCACCTTTCGAATGTGCATCGTGCGCCTTCCCTCCATCGTCGGATAAACACCGGCCTCCATCCACCATCCGCCGCGGCCAGGCATGCTGCTTCCCCTTGCTCTAACGGTGGCGCGTTGTGCACTTCCCCTCTGTGGCTGGCCGATCGTCAGCTTCCCTCTGTCTACTACTGAAGCCGAAGGGCCGTGTATAAAGACCCGACCTTATTGCATACATAATCTTGAATTTATTCAAGAAAACAATTCCTTTTACATTGAGGATCATTTCAAGTTTAGAGATTTAGAGAATTCAGACAATAAATTCATAACATTACACATTATTACAAAGTGGATACCATAAAAACAGTTTCCATTTTTTTCAAAATATAAATCATTTAAACTTAAAACAAGAAACCTTGAAAATTATTTCATATTTAACATGGATTACATCCTTGTACTACACATCCATTAATCTATGAAAATCATTTAAAGACATGGGATGAGCATAAAATCATATTAAGTGGTGGAAAAGATGGAAAGAGCACATTAGTCTATGAATACTTGTAAGGTATGAAAACATATTCAAAATACAAGCTTGTCACCCATATATACTTACTTTATATATCATGAGATTACATAGGTATCCACAAAAAAACAAGAGAACATAAATAAAATAATAGAGGTATCTTGGGGAATTACTTACATAATCTTGTAACCATTCTTGGCTACCTTATAATCTGTAACCCTCATGACTACCTTACTTTGTGTAATCATCGTAGTTACACTTGGAGTAACCATACGGATGACCTCCAACATACACATACCCAATGCATTGGAGGGAAATATAGGTCCCACCCTTCATTATAAATAATTCCCAAGAACCAAAACATAATCATATGACATGAATAATTCCATAAAAACATTTTTTTTGAATTTCCGAAAACCGAATTTAAAAAGAGGATTTTTATTGAAAGGCCCCTTATAAATATCATACAATTGAAGAGTGACTTAATAGAGTGTATTTAGTATGTATATATACTGTAAATACACATAATAAAACATAATTTAAACAGAACCCATAACACACACAATTTAAATAGCACATAAATAATGAAGTAGAAGGTTAACCCAAAGAATGGAAATCGGGTTAAGAATTCTTTTACCTCGGGTTTTTTCTTACTTAAAACATGTTTAAACATCCTGTATAATAGTTAAAAGATATTTATTAGTATTTTAAAGAAATATTTTCATGTTTATAACATATTATATTATCATTTCATAACTTCATTTCAACCTTTAATTGTTAGTATTTTTCTCTTTGCACTGTTTTGTGGTGAGTTCTTAACATGATTTCCAAGATTGGTTCATGGTGGATGTTCTTGTCGATTGGAAGTGAAATTACAAAATTGAAATGGAAAGGTATTTAAATATTTCCAATACCATAATTTATACCATTTATCATTTTGATTTTTGATATGAGGATGATTCATAAGTTAAAACATTAATGATGTTCGTTTAGATCATTTTAGTGGTTCTTTGATAATATCAACCTCGTTTTGTCTTATAAATTAGAACCACTAGTAAAAAAGAATTCCAGAACCATTTACAAGAAATTATAAATATATTATAACCTATTTCAACCATAAAAATGGTTTCATGACCAGATTTGAAGGATTTAACCAAAAATGAAATCAAATCGTCCACAATGTCAGTAATTCGACACGTCATGGACAATGTTTTTAATTATTTGAAAAAGTGGGAGAGGAGAAGAAAAATGATGATGAATTTTCCATGAACATGAGAAAATACAGAATATACATTATTCTGGATATTTCATGCCACATGGGTAAGAAGACATGAAGAAAGAATGAGAAAGGAACTCAAAATAAAAGAATAATTGAGAAATCTCTTACAAAAATTCGGCAGCCTAACGACTACACAACATGGTTTTAGAAAATATTAAAAATAGAGGGTGTAAAGGGTCACCCATCCAGAAATGAATCATAATATAGATTTGATGAAGAATAATAAGGAAATAAGAACATGGTATGGAAACTTGAAAGTTATACCACATAAACGAGAAGTTGAATGGGAAAAGAATAAAATTGAGAATTTTCTTACCTTGTAGAGTAACTCTTAGAACATGATTGTTGGGACCTTGGGGGTTTGAGGAAAAATTTGAAGGACTAATATGAATGTAAGGAGGCTAGATCTTCGTTGAAGAGGAATTGGGAATGAGGTTAATAAAATAATGGGTTGGTATTTACAGAAAAAGTAAGGGATTATTTTAATAATTTTCAAAGGACACCACATGAGTGCTATTTACAAAACCACGGGCTTGCCCATTGTATTTTCCCAAGGTATAAGCCACTTGGGACACATCAAATATTATTTAACTATACACAAGTCTACCAGATTTATGAAATCATTATTATATAATTAATGATGTCATGAACACATCGAAACTGAAAACTGTATTTTTTAATATTCACTGAAAAATCACCTGTTTTAGAAAAATTCACAAAATTCACCCTAACCATTTATCGACGTGTAGATTTCAAAAATGAATTCCATTTTTTGAAAATAATTTCTTAAATATTATAATTTTAATCATTAAATAAAATCATACTTAATTAAAAAATTAAAAATTCTAATTCTGTAACTATTTCGATATCACAATGAAAAATTAACCTAGATGATATTATATTAAATCCTTAATAAAATAAAATAATAATAAAATTTACTATTCATATAACTATTCATAAGGGTATGTTACTATTCACCAAAAAATAAGTTGGTTCCAATAGTCCCCAAATAACATACTGAACACAATTGTAGATGACAATTTCTTTAAATTCAAAAACATAAAAGTGGAAAAATTATGTTTAAAGGCTAGTTATTAATATCTACTTAAAACAAAGTTCCAAGAATTTCTATTTATTTTTAGAAAAACATGGGGTGTTACGTTATCCACACCTTCTTGAAATTGAATCCTCACAATTTTATTTACTTATTAAACAAATTAGGGTATTTTCCTCTCATAGCATTTTCAGAATCCCATCTTGCTTATTCAACCTTGTGGTTTCTCCACAAAACCTTTATCTGGTGGATTGCCTTATTCCGCAATACATGTTCCCTTCAATCAATAATCTGAACTGGTTTCTCTTCATATGAAGGGTTCTCTTCCTTCTGAACTACTTCTGGGCTCAAGACATGTGATGAATCTAGAACATGCTTTCTCAACATCGAAACATGAAAAACATTATGTACATGAAACAAGCTCGGAGGCAAAGCTATGCGGTATGAAACTGTTCCAACATTCTCCAATATTTCAAAAGGACTGATTAACCATGGACTTAACTTCCCTTTCTTACCGAAACACATCAATCTTTTTCCATGGAGATATTTTAAGGAAACCATGGTCACCTACCTCAAAAGAGAAGTCTTTTCTTCTGTTATCTTCATAACTTTTTTGCCTGCTCTGAGCTGTCCTCATGTGTTTCTAGATCATCCTCACTTTCTTATCCAATTTTCAACTAATTCTGGACCCATCTACATTCTTTCACTGACTTCATCCCAAAACGTTTGAGTTCAACACTGCTTCCCATACAAGGCCTCAAAAGGTGCAATCTGAATACTGGAATGAAAAATTTTATTATATGAAAACTCAACTAAAGAAAGATGATGATCCCAACATCCCTAATAGTCCATTGAACAAGCTTTATGAATATCTTCCAAAGTTTGAATCATTCATTCTGACTGCCCATCTGATTCAGGATGAAAATATGTACTGAAATTTAACTCTATTCCCAATGACTTCTGTAGTCCCTTCCAAAAGTTATAAGTGAACCTCAGATCTCAGTCAAATACAATGGAAAAACTAACTCCATGTAACTTGAAAATCTTATTGAGGTACAATCGATAAATATGATCCAAATACATTGTATCTCGAATAGATATAAAATGTACAGAATTTGTTAGCCGATCAACAATAACCCAAATAGCATTGTTACCTCGAGATGTCTTTGGTAGTCCCACCACAAAGTCCATGAATACATTCTCTTATTTCCACTCTAGCACTGGAAAAGGCTGAAGCATCCCCTTTGGTAACTGCCGCTCTACTTTAACCTGTTGACATTTCAAAAATTTCATGGTAAAATCAGTAATATATCTTTTCATTACATCCTAGCAATAATACTTCTGAAGGTCTTTGTACATCTTATTATTGCCAGGATGAACAGAAAATGGATAACTATAAGCTTCACACAACAAATCTTTCTTAAACTAAGAATCACTAGGCACACATGACCTTTTCCCAAATCTTAAAACACAATCATTATCATGATTAAATTCTGGAAACTTACCCATTTTAGACAATTCTAAATTTTTCTATATCTCACGATATTCCTTCTGCACTTTCTTAATTCTGTCTGACAATGAAGAATACACTGAAACCAAAAACAAAATAGATGTATTCCCTTCACCATAAACTTCTAAGACAAAATTCATCAAATCATTACTCAATGGATCATGTTCCAAACGTAACATGGTTGATGATGCATGATGTTTCCGACTTAAGGCATCTGCTACTTTGTTTGCTTTTACAGGAGGGTAATTGATCGTGCAGTCATAATACTTTATCGGTTCTAGCCATCCTTTCTCCCTCATGTTTAATTCCTTCTGCGGGAATATATACTTTAGAATTTTATGGTCAGTATATATTTGGAATTTGGTTCTTTATAGATGATGCCTCCAAATTTTCAAAGAAAAAACCACAACTGCCAATTCCAAATCATGTGTGGGATAATTTAGCTCATGAGGTTTAAGTTGTCTCAAAGAAAAGGCAGTAACCTGATCATTCTGCATCAAAACACAACTAAGTCATTTTAAAGAAGCATAATTGTAGATGAGAAACTCAACATTTCAGGAAGGTAAGGCCAAAAATGGATCATTAACCAATCTCTTATTTTGTTCTTGAAAACAAACATCACATTTTTCTATCCAAAAAAATATGACCCCTTTTTGTGTTAACTATGTTATCAGGATAGATAACCATGAAAATTTCTTAACAAACCAACTATAATTACCTTCCAACCCATGAAAAATACGAATCTCAGTAGAATTTGTGGGTCTTGACCATTCATCAACTACTTTTGTTTTGGTAGGATCAACTGTTCTACCATCCTTATTTATAATGTTCCCAAGAAAATAAATCTATTGAAATCAAAAATCACACTTTCTGAATTTTCCATATAGTTTCTTTTCTTTTAATGTTTGCAAAAAAACCCTTATATGTTTTTCATGCTCCTCTTTATTTTTAGAATATACCATAATTTCATCAATAAATACAACCATAAACACATCCAAGAACTCATGAAATACTCTATTCATAAGATTCATGAATACATCAGGTGAATTAGTTAATCCAAAAGGCATAACAACAAATTCAAAATTCCCATATCTAGTACGAAAGGTTGTTTTTGGGATTTCATCCTCCTTCACCTTCAGCTGATGGTATCCGGATCTCAAGTCAATCTGGAAAAATTATTGAGCTCCCTGGAGCTAATCAAACATGTCATCCGTATGAGGCTAAGGATACTTCTTTTTAATAGTGATGTTATTCAAAGATCTATAATCAATGAAAAGTCTCATGGAACCATCTTCCGTTTTAATAAAAAAAACAGGAGCTCCTCATGGTGAAGTTCTAGGACGAATGAAGCATTTTTCAAGCAAATCCTGCAACTGATTTTTCAATTCAAGAAGTTATATTGGAGCCATATGATAAGGGGTTTTGAAATTGTCTTAGCATCATGAAAAAATTAAATTGTGAATTCGACTTGTCGATAAGGTATGAAACCAAGTAACTCATCATAAAAAACATCAAGGTATTCATTTACCACTCGCACATCATTAATTTGAATAGTTCCCTTGTTTTCAACAATATGAACAAGTTAAATTTTATTTCCATTTTTCAATAGTTTCTCATCTTCGTGATATGTTATCAATTGTGTGGGATCATTATTTTATACATACTGAATCTCTTTCTGAAAAACAACTTCATTAGATCTACAGTTAAACTGAGATTGATAATCAGAAAGTCAGTCCATCCCCATAATAACATCAAAAACAACTTAAGGTAAAACAAAAAGTTTTGCAGGTAAAGGCTTTCCACATACCACAATAGAAAGATTCCTATAACACCTATTTACTATAACATTTCCCCCTGGTGTTTTAACAACAAGTTTGGGTCTCATTTGTTGAGGTGATATTTCTAATTTACTAGAAAATTTCTTTAAGGCGAAGGAATGTGTTGACCCTGTATCAAACAAAACATTAGAAAAATCTGAGTGAACGAAAAAAGTACCTGATAGAACTTCATTGGATGACCCGATATCTACTAACATAGTCACAAATGATATCACTACACCTTTCCGCTTGTATTCTGGCTTCTTTGCATCATTCAGATCTCTCTTTGGGCAGGCATTTCCATACTGACACATCTCACCACATTTAAAACACTTTACAGTTTTCTTATCAGGATTAGTCTTAAGATCATTTTCATTGGAATATCGGGATATATGCCCAAACTTACCTCATTTAAAACACTTCCCATTTTTTCTAAGACATTCCCCAGGGTGTTTCTTTCCACACTTTTCACAAACTCGAAATTTGATTTTCTTACCATCCGATTTCTTTGGTTGATTATTACCCATTGCTTTCCAACTGGACATCTTCTTCTCTTTGTTTCCAAAATGCACATGATCATCAAAAAACTCCATCTCTACCCTCTTAGAACATCAGACAAGTTTCTCATAACTTTCTAATTCACGGGAGGCCAACGCCCTTTGATACCTTGGCTTCAATCCTGAGTAAAAGTGGTTTATTTTTCTATCATGATCTAGAATAAGATTTAAAGAATGCCTCACCAGTCAGGTGAAGTTCGCTTCACACACAACCACTGAGTCTTCCTCCTTCTACTTCAATTCAATTAATTGATTCTCCATTCTAGGTTGCACCACCTTACGAAAATATTTTTCAAGGAAAAAACTTTTAAATTCATCCCACTCGAAGGGATCAAAATCCTCTCTACCCCTGATATTCCATTACCATTGACCACCACTGATCAGCTTCCCCTTCAAAACGATAAATGGAAAGACTTACCTTTTGATTTTATGAACATCCCATAACATAAAATATCTTTTCAAGGGCTTTGATCCATCCTTCAGCTGTTACTGGGTCAGAAGATCCATTGAATGCAGGAGGATGTTGTCTCATAAAATGTTCCACTACTGTCATGTTCTGGTGTGGTACCCTTATTGGTTCTCTTGCATGGATGACACCACTATTTATTGTCTGTGTTAGCTGATCCATCACTGTCACAAACTGCTCGGTTCCAATCCCTACCATTCTGGGCTGTAGTTATGGAAGGATGTCATTCTTTCAGTGCCTCTCCTCTTCACCATCCCTGTTCCTTTTGCAGAAAACCAGTATGAGAAAACATGTCTTATATGAAGAAACATGGTAATCTTTAAATTCTAAAACATTTCAAATTAAACATAGAGTGAAAATCATTTGTGGTATTCTATTAACATCACCCTAACCCCTAAAGATATCTAAACCATACTCTAATACCAACAATAAAGACCCGACCATATTACATACATAATCTTGAATTTATTAAACAAAACACTTCCTTTTACATTGTGGATCTTTTCAAGTTTAGAGCGTTATATAATTGGGATAATACATTCATAACATTATACATTATTATAGAGTGGATACCATAAAAACAGTTTCCATTTTTTTTCAAAATATAAAACATTAAAACATAAAACAAGAATCCCTGACAATTATTCAACATTTAATATGGATTCCTTCATTGTCTTAAACATCCATTAACCTGTAAAAATAATTTAAAAACTTGGTATGAGCACAAAAGCTAAGTAAGGTATTGAAAATAAGGAAAGAGCACATTAGTCTATGAATACTCCTAACGTACGGAAACATTTTCAAAAGGCATGATTGTCACCAATATATACTTACTTCGTGTAACATGAGATTACACAAGATCAAAAAAAAGAGAACATAAATATAATAATAGAGGTATCTTGGGTCATTACTTACATAATCTTGTAACCATTCTTGGCTACCTTATAATCTGTAACCCTCACAGCTAGCTTACTTTGTGTAACCATCGTAGTTACAGTTGGAGTAACCATACAAATCACCTCCAAAATACAAATACCCAATGAATTGAAGGAAAATATAGGTCCCACCCTTCATCATAAATAATTTCCATGAACCAAAACATAATCATACCACAAGAATAATTCCATAAAAACATTGCAATGGAATTTCGTAAAACTGAATTTTAAAAGAGGATTTTTAAAGAAAGGCCACTTATAAATATCATAAAATTGAAGAGATACATAATAGAGTGGATGGATTATGTATATATACTATAAATACACATAATAAAACATAATTTAAATAGAATCCATCACAAAAACAATTTAAATAGCACATAAATAATGAAGTAGAAGGTTAACCCAAAGAATGGAAATCGGGTTAAAAATTCTCTTACATTGGGTTTGTCTTACTTAAAACTAGTTTTGAAATATATTGTATAATGGTTAAAATAGTGTTATTAGTATTTTACAGAAATATTTTCAAGTTTATAGCATCTTATATTATCATTTCATAACATCATTTCAACCTTTAATTGTTAGTATTTTTCTCCTTGCACTGTTTTTAGGTGAGTTCTTAACATGATTTCCATGATTTGTTCATGGTGGATGTTCTTGTCTATTGGAAGTGAAATTCCATAAATGGAATGGGAAGGTATTTACATATTTCAAGCACCATAATTTATACCATTTATCTTTTTGGTGTTTAATATGAGGATGATTCAGAAGTTAAAACATTAATGATGTTCATTTAGACCATTTTAGTGGGTTTTTGATAATATCAACCTCATTTTGTCTTATAAATTAGAACCATGAGTAAAAAATAATTCCATAACCATTTATGAGACATAATACATATATTATAACCTGTTTTAACCATAAAAATGGTTTCATGTCCATATTTTAAGGATTTAAAGAAAAATGAAATCACATCGTCCACAATGTCGGTAATTCGACACATCAAGGACAATGTTTTCAATTATTTGAAAAAGTGAGAGAGGAGAAGAAAAATGATGATGAATTTTCCATGAAAATGAGAACATACAGAATATACATGATTCTGGATATTTCATGCCACTTGGGTAAGAATATATGAAGAAAGAATGATAATGGAACTCAAAATAAATGAATATTTGAGAAATCCCTTACAAAAATTCGGCAGCATAACAGCTACACAACATGGTTTTAGAAAATATTAAAAATAGATAAGACAAGGATCACCCATCCAGAAATGAATTGTAATATAGAGTATATCAATAATAATAAGTAAATAAGAACATGGTATGGAATCTTGAAAGTTATATCACATAAAAGAGAACTTGAATGGGAAAAGAAAGAAATTGAGAATTTTCATACATTATAGAGTAAATCATATAACATGAAGGTTGAGACATTGGGGGAATGAGGAAACCTTGGGAGGACTACTATGAAGGTAAGGAGGCCAGAGCTTTGTTGAGGAGGAATTCATAATGATGTTAATGAAGGAATGGGTTGGTATTTATAAGAAAAGTAAGGGATTATTTTAATAATTTTTTGGGACACCTCATTAGTGGTATTTGAAAAACCATGGGCTTTCCCATGGTATTTTCCCCTGGTATAAGACACTTGGGAAAACTCACATATTATTTGGCTATACACAAGTCTACCAGATTTATGAAATCATTATTACATCATTAATGATGTCATTAACATAACGAAACTAAAAACTGTTTTTTACTATTCACTGAAAAATCAATTGTATCGGAAAAATTCCTAAAATTCACCCTATACATTTATCGAAGTGTAGATTTCAAAAATGAATTCCATTTTTTGAAAATAATTTTCTAAATATTATTAATTAAATTTTTAATTAAAAGAATACTTAATTCCAAAATTAAAAATTCTAATTTTGTAACTACTTCAATATCACAATGAAAAATTAACCTAGATGCTATTATCTTAAAGCCTTAAAAAAATAAAATAATAATAAAATTTACTATTCATTAGGGTCATATTACTATTCATATTACTATTCATAAGGGTATGTTACTATTCCCCAAAAAACAAATTGGTTCCAATAGTCTCCAAATAACATACTGAACACAATTGTAGACGACCGTTTTTTGAAATTCAAAACATAGAAGTGGAGAAATTATCTTTAAATGCTAGTTATAAATATCCAATAAAAACAATGTTCCTTGCATTTCTATTTATTTTTATAAAAACTTGGTGTGTTACATTGTGCCTCTTCTCCGGCGGTGTGGTCGCACCGCCGCCATCGTCACAGCCAACCATGGTTCCAGCCGTCATTCTTGAGCCCCACCGGTGTCGGTCACCGTCCTCCTCCATCGCGAAGAATACAAAAGAACCAAAAAATTTGCAGAGGGTTCGGGCCATGTTCATTTGGCCCATACCCTCCGCGTTAGAGAGATAAAAAGAGGCTCAAGGGAGGTGATTCAATGTGAGAGAAAAATTAAAGTTGATCAATCTAAAACACACCCCTACATCAGAGGTTTTTTGACGTTGATGAAGAGGGAACAACGGATCTCGGTTCGTCGATGTGTCACGAGATGAAATTGGTGAAGTCAAAGAGGGTTCCAATGATCGTCGCTTCTACAACACGCTTTTGAATTCGGGCTCGTGCATTGTCCTCTTTTTTTATTCCGAAGAACGTTCATTGATGGAGATGTCATTCTTCATTTGGGGTAGAAGTTCATAATTGGTGGATGAGTTCCTCCAAAGTTCTCCCAATTCTTCCCTTTCGCCAAAGATTTCTCCGAAGCCAAAATGAAGAGCCAACCCAAATAAAATATATTTGTAAATTTTAAATTATTGGCATAATTAAAGTTGGGCTTAATTAATTAATGGAAGGTGGCACAATTAATGTGGAGGAAGTTTAAGAGACTTCCCCACATTAAAGAGGGAGTTTAAGGGGGTCGGGTGGTCCCCACCATTGAAATCAAATCGGGGGTTTTTGTTTGGGTGGTCCCCACCTCCAAAAAAAATGTAGAAAGGTTTCAGAAATAAAAATGTTAATATTTTTATATTTCTATTCCTCCACAAAAAACTGAAAAACTATCATTCACCCTCTAACTACTGTGGTCGAGGTGAAGGTCTCCTTAAGAGAATACTGGTGCTGTGAGTTCAACGGTGTCCTCAGATTTTAATTCCGAGCACTGGTTCAAAAGTTACAAAAACCTGATCGCATGTTTACAGAACGTACCCAAAAAAAAGTTCAGAAATTCATTCCGGGCACACCGGGCCTCAGAATGACGCACCGTCAATTTTCACAGACTTGTAAAATTCCCATATAATTAAAAAAAATTCATGGAAATTATGGGTCTTTACATTCTCCCCACCTCAAGGCTCTGCATCAGCGTAAGCCACAACTCAATAACTAGTAAAACAAGTGGGGGTACTGAGCACAAATCTGAGCCTCCCGCTCCCATGCGCTATCCTGGAGGTTTCCGTGCATTCAGCAAATTCAATCTATAGGTATCGACCGCCCACGAAGGACCCACTCCTGTTGATCCTCAATCTCTAATGGAACTTCCATAATCATCGACCCATTTTCGATGTCATGCTCTCCATGGTTTATGACTTGTGATGGGTTGTGCACATATCTCCTCAGCTAGGATACGTGGAAAACATCGTGAACCTGGTGCAACTGAGGTGGAAGAGCTAAGTGGTAAACCAACTCACCAACTCTGCTGAGGACCTGAAAAGGTCTGATGAATTTCCAAGATAACTTTCTACCCTGAAAAAATCTCCACAATCCTCATCTGGGTGAGACCTATAGAAATACATGGTCACCATCCTCGAACTCCAGAGTTTTCCGTCTCATGTTTTCATAAGACTTCTGCCTGCTCTGTGTAGTATTCATCCACGACTGGATGATTTGTACCTTCTCTGTGGTATCATGTACCATATCTGGTCCCATGAGTGCTGACTCCCCTGGGTCAGTCGAACACAAAGGCGATCTGGAAGGTCGAACGTACAAAGTCTTGAAAGGTTCCATCCCAATGGCAGAGTGATAACTATTGTTGTTTGAAAACTCCACCAAAGGCAAGTGATCCTCCCAGCTACGATCGAAGTCTAGGACGCAAGCACACAACATGTCCTACAGGGTCTGAATGGTTCATTCAGTCTGGCCATCCGTCTGAGGGTGGAAGGCGGTGATCAAATGAAGATGAGCCCCAAAAGCCTCCTCCAACCCCTTCCATAGCTAGGAAGTGAATCGTGTATCACGATCGGAGGCAATCAACGAGAGTACACCATGTAGACGCACAATATCTTACAAATAGAGGTATCCTGAGCTCTCTACTGAACCCTGCTCTTTGTTCAGTATGAAGTGGGTCGACGTGCTAAGTCAGTCGACATGGTGAGGTGGTCGAAGATCACCAAGATAGAATCATGACCTCTGGATGTACAAGGATGTCCTGTCATGAAGTCCATGGATTTCCCATCCCACTTACACTATGGGACCTCTAAAAGCTGAACTAAGCCTTCTGGTACATGATGCTACACCTTCACTTGCTGACAAGTGAGGCACTGAGAGAAAAACTTTGCTACTTCTTTCTTTATTCCCATCCACCAGTGCTGTAATCGGAGGTCCTGGTAAATCTTCACCACTTCTGGATGTACCGCTATAGTGGATGTGTGGAACTCCCTCAACACTTCCTCCCAAAGTGACACCGGTACCATGGTACGTCCTCTGAAGAGGATGATGTGATCCCCACCTTAAAAAAATCCATTAGCTGCCTATCCTATGACTATCTGAGAACGTCGAGCAATGCAGTAAACATACCAATGTTGCGCCTCCTTGACTCACTGAAGAAGTGGAGGAGTTGATGTAAGAGACTGAAGAAAAACTGCTCCATCTCGATCCAAAAAGGACATCTGCAAAGTAGCCAGCTGCTCTGTCACCTCACCTAGAAACTGTATACCAGATCTTCTGCTGAGTGAATCAGCCACTATGCTCCCCTTCCCAGGAGTATAGACTATCTCAAAGTCATAGTCCTTGAAGAACTCAAGAAAATGTCGTTATCTTAGGTTCAGGTCCGTATGAGAGAATATATACCTGAGACTCTTGTGATCTGATTAGACTGTAAAACGTTCGCACATCGAGTAATGTCGCCACATCTTCAAGGCGAAGAACATTGCTGCTAACTCTTACTCATGGTTAGCGTAGTTCTTCTCATGTTGTCTCAGCTGTCATGAACCATATGCGATCACTACTCCCTTCTGAATTAGGAAACATCTGAGTCCAGTCCCTGATGAGTCGCAGTAGACCACGTACCCTACACCCTCCTATGGAAGCCTCACGATGGGGGCACTAGTCAGCCTCTGCCTCAGCTCCTGAAAACTCCACTGACATCTCTCTGACCACATGAAGGGGTTCCCTTTCTTCATCAATGCTAATAAAGGTGCTGAAACTCTAGAGAAATATAGCATAAACTCTGGTAGTATCCAGCCAAACCAGGAAACTCATTACCTCTTTCACACTCCTGGGTGGATCCCAATAAAGTACCGCCTCAATCTTCGCTAGATCCACTGCAACTCCAGCCTTCGAGATGAAATTTCCAAAAAAGTGAACCTCTCGGATCTAGAACTGGCACTTTGAGAGATTACTTTATAGTTGGTTCTCCAAGAGTGTCTCCAGAACTATCTTCAAATGACATGCATGATCCTCCCCAGCAGCCAAGTAGATCAGAATGTCATCGATGGAGACTACTACAAAGTGATCAAGGTATGGCTAG
Source organism: Viscum album (assembly GCA_963277665.1). NCBI lineage: Eukaryota > Viridiplantae > Streptophyta > Magnoliopsida > Santalales > Viscaceae > Viscum > Viscum album. The sequence continues at coordinate 285,556,430 of OY728165.1, forward strand.
AAGATCCTATTCATGAGTCCCATGAACACTGATGGAGAATTGTTCGCACTAAACGACATGACCAAAAACTCATAGTGGTTGTTCCGACATCTGAAAACCATCTTCTTCACATCATCGTCTCGTACTCTAAGTTGGTGATATCATGATATGAGGTATATCTTCAAGAACCATTGTGCTATTTTTAACTGATCAAAGAGGATGTCAATCCTCGGAAGTGGGTACTTTTTCTTCAAGATCACATGGTTCAGGCGCCGATAGTCAACACAATGTCTCAAGCTCCCATCTGCCTTCTTGGAGAACAAAATTGGGGCTTCCCAAGGAGAAACACTGGGATAAATGAATCCCATCCCCTGTAAGTCCTCAAGTTGTATCCGCAGCTCACCAAGATCTTCAGGAGACATTCGATATGCTGGTGTAGATATCGGTGCCATCCCAGAGTACAAGTTAATGTAATAGTCCACCTCTCTGCGAGGAGGTAGACCCGGAACATTATCAGGAAAGACATCCATGTACTGGTCCACCACTACAGGATAACTCATATTCTACACATCAACCACTATGAGGGTAAGGCTAGACAACTGATGAGTGATCGGTTGTGCTCTCCTCTGGGTAAGTCTATCATGTACTGCAAAGGCTCCCTTCTCACCGGTGAAGGTAAACCTGGTCCCATCCATGCAGACACACCGCACATTGAGCCTAATGCAGTTGATCTGATCATGAACTGTAGATAACCAGTCCATACCCAAGATGACATCGTCAGGCCTCAATTCCGCTACTAGGAGATCCCATCCAAAGCTCTCGCCTCCTAGAGTAAACTCACACTACAGACACCAGTGTGTAATCGTAGAATCCTCTCCCGTATGAGTCTCTAGAAATAAGGATTGAGCCAACGACTCCGTCAGAATCTCCGAGCTTCGAATGAGGGCAGTGGAAATAAAATAATGACTGAACATGTGTCTATAAGTACTGCGGCTATGGTGGAGTTGACACAGTTCGTACCTCATATCATCTCCGGAGTTACATGGTCATTGGACTTAGCTGCTTGGTGCTGAGCTCACCCATGTCCACCTGCTCCTTGTGGTCTGGGTGGACCACTTGGTGGTGGTGACGATAACATCTTCAATCATTTCCCACCGCCAACTGCATGTCCCTCCCCTCTGCAATGTTTTCCCGCTCCCTGCAGACCTCCTCGGTTGAACCTCTGTCTTTGGTTGGGTGGTCCATCAACCATCTGCTGATCATCCATACGGTGGGTCAGGGTGTCTCGAGCCATGTGGCCCTGCCCACCACATGTGTAACACTGTCTATTCCTCGTATGATTGGATTTATCTCCGATGCCCCACACAACTGACCTTGAATCCCGCGATCGCCCACTTGTAGGTCTGGTCCTCTTTCACCTCTATGACATCTGTCTACTTCTAGCTGTAGAAGACTCCACTACATGAAGACTGGTGGTGGGCCTCTCTACTAGAGACTGCTCAGCAAGAAAACTCTCCACTAATAGGTCTTTCTATAACACCCCTCCTGCGTCGGGATACTGAGAGAAATCATTGAATCCCTAATCTCCCACCTGAGTCCCTACTCAAAGGTTCGGGCCGTGAAAAATGGGACCTGCATCATATCAGTGGAGTATCATGAGAGGTCAGTGAACCTCGTTGATTACTGATCCACAGTCATGCTACCCTGCTACAGATGAAGAAACTCATTTATGTGCACTGCACAAAGAGTCGCTGGGACAAACTCTCCCCGAAACAGGCTCTCGAAGTCTGCCTAGAGAAGTGTCACCTCGTCATGAACCTAGAGAATCAAGCTCTACCATCCGCTTGCTGCTGCCTGTAGAATACTAGCGGCAAGGATCACCATGAGACCAGCTAGTGTCCATACCAGTCAGAAGACTCTCCCTACGACCTCCAACCAAACCTAAACCGCATGTGGGTCCATCTCTCCCCTAAACCGAAGTAGCCTCTAGCACTGGAACTTGTGCAACGCCCTAAAGCAGTGTGCACTCTCTGCTACTGGGGCTTGTGGCATCGGTGGCCCAACAGGTAATGGTAAGACTGGTGCCTCTACTGGTGCCTCTACTAGAAGAGGTCCATGCATCGAGGCCTCATCACTTGGTAGGCTATCAATGCGTACTAGACCTGGAAACCTAGATGGTTGTCTGTGTGAAGGCATCCTGAAAAGAAAAAGGTGCGCCACAGTCAATAAGTTGTACCTGGTGAGCTGACTCAATGAGTTCACAAAGAAATTTTTTTAAGCACACAGTCGATCAGTGTTTTCATGTAATAAGTCAGAAATCAGAAGTCAGGGTCCTGGTGTATGGATACGCTGACTACCGCACCAACACTGGATTCCATAAACTAATAACCACATTGACTACACTTAACACTATTGCCGTTAAAAATATTAGTGTCCAATGTTCTATGGTATAACTATCTCATGTGATACCAATTTTTCACGACCCATCCCCTAGGGCCCATGCCATGACAACCCCAAGCCCACCTTCCATAGGCCAAGGGCTGGCGACTAGCACCGTAAGACGTATTCCCTAAAATCGGGAAGAAATTTCCTTTATATCCTGTAAACAGACTCAACCAAGAACACAACAAGATATGAACCCATGTAACATGTACAATAAAAAGAATGTGTACAGTAAGAAAAAGGGGCCAGAATACAATCCTAAGTGTAAAGCACAAGAAAACTGAAAAGCAGAAGTAAAATTGGGAGGTACATGTATACTGAACAGCTCATGTGGACACCCTCTAAGGATCCTACCTGAGGGGTAGGTATATCTCTCGAACGATCATATCTGTGGTATGCCTCGTCTATGTTGACTACCGAGCTACCTCCAGTCTAGGTACTCTCCTCTCCAGTCAAGGATGTCTGTCGTCTTCACCAAACACAACAAGGTGTGGGCATGGCCCATGTAGGGTGAGTATAACGATACTCATTAGGGACACCAAGACCCTCAAGGTCTCCCAAAATCCACAAAGGATAAACCATAAATAATTTAAACCAGTGACAACCCTACTTAGGTATTTTTTCATACATATACCTAAGGTATCAGGTATACCCATCCTAGTCATCAGTAAACACATGGTCCAACTCCCAAATCCCAAAGCTCAAATGTTCCACAAAGGAAAAAATACAACAAATATAAGTACCACATAGGTATGACACATGGAAGAATACAACCATGATATCACCATGAAGAAAATTACCACACAGGTTCACCACACAGAAGAATACCACAAAGGTATCACCACGAGGGTGAGTACCACCCAGGTACGCCACACAGAAGAATACCACAAAGGTATCACCATGAAGGTATGGATTCAGCTCATACTAGGTATAAATTATGTACAAAAGTAGATATTATTAAATGAAACTATTGAATCATATCGCTCTATTAAGAGGTAGACCCACGTCAGATCCTATTACATCTTTAGACCCACACATGATCCTAGTCCAACAGACCCACACAGGATCCTAGGACATCATCAGACCCACACAAGATCACAATATTGTAGACCCACACAGGATCCTAGTACATCATCAGACCCACACAAGATCTTAGTACAACAGACCCACACATGATGAAAGAGTAGTCCCACATGGATTCCTAGAGTATATCCATGTGGGATCCTAAAATATAGTCCCACGAAAGATCCCTTTCTCTTGTTACAGCCCGATATAGGGTTCCTGCACTAAACGTACTTGATTCCGAGATTGTTCGCTCCTCAAGACATAGGTTGATACTCCAACTTCCATGAAATCCCACGTAGAAGTATCCCAAAGTACCTCTACATAATAGGGGTCTCAACGCAACAGATGGTGTGTCAATCGGATGCCTGATCTGTAAGTTATTGGCCTTTTAGTCTTGAGGGATCAGTTGGATTTGTGCTCGATCCTACCAAACCATACACAAATTTATCCAAATCACAAGTGGGGTGTACCAAAAGGAAGGCCTCGCTCCAAGGGATCTTGCACCACATACGATTCATCAAACGGATGCTCGATGCCAATGTAATGGCCAAAGGAGTGATTATGGTCGAAGTTGGTTCGGGTCTGGTCCGACCCTGTTGGACGGACCCAACCCGTTTCAGGTCGACCCAGCCGCTGGGTCCCCCTTGGATTGATGGGTCCTGCACGGCCCACTGGGTCTGGCCTAGCCCGTACTGGGTTTCCCGGCCCATGCTGGGTGACCCGGCCTGGACGGCCCGGCCTGGCCGTATGCGGGGGGGAGTCGCATGCCCCTCCCTCCCAATCAACGAATGACTGAAGCTGTTCAGTCACTAGGTTGCATGCGGGACCCGTCGTGGGTCCTGGTCAGTCCATCTCAGCTGTCCAAAATGGTCGACACCTTCTCCTCCCGGCGGTACATCATGCGTCGTTCCATCCACCTTCCTCCATCCGCCGTGGCCAGGTCGGCTACGACCCCTTGCTCTGACGGCGACGCATCGTGTGGAAACCCTCTATGGCAGACCGAATGCCAACCACCCTCTTCCCACTGCCGCGACCGATGGGCCACAACTCTTCTCTGGTGGCACAATCACACCGCTGCATTCGTCACGGCTAGCCGTGGTGCCGGCTACCATTCCCGAGTCGCACCGGTGTCAGTCGTCGTCCTCCTCCATCACCAAGAATAAAAATGAACGAAAAAATTTGCGAAGGGGTCGGGCCATGTTCGTTTAGCCTATACCCTCCGCGTTAGAGTGGTAGCAAGAAACCCAATGGAGCTGACTCAACGTGTGAGAAAAATTAACTTTGATCAATCAAAAACACACCCCTATCTCGGATGTTTGTTGACGTCGATGAGGAGGGATAGACGGACGTTGGTTCATCGATGTGTCGTGAGATGAGATCGGTGAAGGCAAAGAGGGTTCCAACGATTGTCTCTTCCGCAACACACTTCCGAAGTCGGGCTCGTGCGTTATCCTCTTTCTTGATTCTGAAGAATGTTCTTCGATGGAGATGGCGTTCTTCGTTTGGTGGAGAATTTCTTCATTGGTGGATGAGTTCCTCCAATGTTTTCCCAATTCATCCCTTTCACCAACGATTCCTCCCAAGCCAAAATGAAGAGCCAACCCAAATAAAATATCTTTTTAAATTTTGAATTGTTGGAACAAATAAAGTTGTCTTTAATTAATTAATGGAAGGTGGAAAAATTAAAGAGGAGGAATTTCAAGAGACTTACCCACATTAAAGAGGGATTTTAAGCGGGTCATGTTTTCCCCACCATTGAATTCAAATTTGGGGTTTTAGTTCGGGTGGTCCCCACCTCCATAACCCATGTAGAAATATTTCAAAAATAAAAATGTTAATATTTTTATTTTTTTATTCCTCCATGAAAAAGTGAAAACGTATCTTTCACCCTCGACCTACTGTAGTCGTGGGGAAGTTCTCCTTAAGAGAATACCAGTGCTGCGAGTTCAATGGTGTCCTCGGGTTTCAATTCTGAGAAACGGTTCAAAATTTACAAAAACCCACTCACAATTTTACTAAATATACCCAAAAAAGTTCATAAATTCATTCCGGGCACACCAGGCCTCATAATGATGCACCGTCACTTTTCGCGGACTCATAAAATTTCCATATAATTAAAAACATTAAATGGAAATTCAGAGTCTTTAAAATGGTGAACACATCAGGGATGAGGATTTGATATAGAGACTAATTCCCCTTGTGTTTCATCTAGGTGGGGCACCAGATATACCACCATCAGTAGAGAAGCACGTGGTAACTACAGTACTAGAATATGAGGAGCACAAGCTGAGCTTGCTCAATGAGATTAAGAGATAGATAACCCTTTGGTTTTGAGTCGATCCCAACCCATAGGTGGGTGAGGACTAACTTGAGGCAGTTACCAAATTTTTCCTTCTAGTGAGGACACTAGCAGACCATATGGTGATCCTGGCGGTGATCCTTCTTCATGGTTTGGAAGGGAGATGGTGGTGTTTGATCACACAAACTCATGATGAGGTGAATATTTCATGGAAAGAGTTTCAGTATCTCTTTAGAAAATATTTCTATTCAGTTACACTGATAGTAGTGTGTATATAAGATATTCTTGAGCTCTAGTTGGGTAGCTTGATGGTGGATGACTATTCATCTAGGTTTTCCAACCTCTCTAGGTAATCGATGGATATGATCAGTGGTTAATACTTTAGGGAATAGACCGTCGAGTGAGGTCTACATTAGGAAATATGAGAAAGCGTTTTACATCTCTGCATTCAAAATTTTGGGGGATTGATCGAGTGATCTTTTGTGGTCAAGAGCTTCTTGGCTGAGCATATGCATCCTGTGACAGTCTGTAGTAGGCTGATAGGTGCAAAGACCTTAGAAGTGGGGAGTCACCAACAAACACAGGGATCTGGATGTGGGAGGTTTTACAAGAGGTCCCATGATTGAGTATTTGTGGTGTAGGGCTCTCAGGCTAGATCTAGTTAGACTAGGGAGAGTCGATGTTACACAAGTGATGGTAGGGGAAAACTCTCTAGATATTTCATATCCCATCAAGATATTGAGAGGGGGATGATGGATAGACCACCAAGGAAGAGGGAACATGTGGAAGATGAAGATATTCCAGGTAGAGGACATGTAATTAGAGTTGGGAGAGCTATAAGAGGTGGCATACATTTTTACATACTACCACCACCAACCCCAGGAGGTTCGCGCCAGGCTCAAGGAGAGGGAGAAAAGGTCCATGGGGAAGCTACATGCGGTTGAGGCATATGATCCAGGGACTCTGGGGATGATCTGAGGTATGATTTGTGTCTTTTCTACCTTAGTATTCATATTATAGACACATTTTCATGTCATTCTTTTCATGCCACTAACCTTTTATGGGACCTTAAGGTTATTGGGTAACCATTGACTCAACTCTTATGCTTGGAGACACATACTGGAAGAATCTTGATGATCACACATCTTTGCCGATAGTGTGACCTTACACTTGGAGGTGACAATTTCAGTTGGAACCTCTTGATGGTTGCATCAAGGCCTTACAACGTCATTATTGGTATGGATTGTTTATCTTTGGTCTATTCCCATATTGACTACTTTAGGAAAATGGTGTTGTGTTTCTATAGTGATGGGAATAAGTATTCATTTGTTAGTGAAAGGGAAACCCAGGCCGCACAAGATGGGATCATGCATAGGAGGGTTCAACCAATCACTCTTGAGTTGGCTAGCCTTACCCTCATATAAGAAGATCTTTTGAGATTTCAGTTCCTAGTAGTAGTGTCAGAGTTTGAGGACATATTTCTAGAATATATTCCAAGATTATCTCCCCATTAGAAGATTTATTTCTATATCAATTTACACCTTGTACAACACCGATATGATCCCCAACATATCAGATGGCTCCTACAACGGTTCTTGAGATGAGGGTGTTGTTGGAGGACTTGTAGAGGAAGGGATTTGTGAGACTTAGTGTTTCACCCTGGGCGGCCTTAGTTTTTTTTTCCAAAAGGAAGACAGGATCTTGAGGTTGTGTGTGGACTACCGGTGCTTAAACCTGGTGACTGTGAAGAACATGTACCCACTACTGAGGTTTGATGACCTCTTCAATCATTTTAGAGGGTCATGATGGTCATTGAAGGTTCATCTTCGATCAAGTTATCACCAGATGTGATTTCGAGATGAGTATATGCGGAAGATGGATTTCAGATGCCACTATGGTCATTATTAGTACTCAGTGATACCCTTTGTCATGATGAAATCTCCATTAGTGTTCATGGGAATCATGAACTGGATCTTATAACAATACTTATACCGATTCGTGGTAGTCTTCATCGATGATATATTTGTGTACTCAGTATTCTAGGAGTAGCAAACTAGACACTATCAGATAGTTCTAGACATATTCTAAGATAACCAAATTTATGAGAAACTCTTCAAGTTCCAGTTCTAGATTTAGGTGGCCCACTTTTAGGGACATGTTATCTCAGCAGATGGAGTAGAAGTTGACCATGCCAAGGTCGAGACATTTTTAGCATGGGATCCACCTAGGAGCATGGCAGAGGTTCAATGATTCCTTTGGCTGGTAGGATAATTATAATGATTCATCCCTCATTTTTCCCGGATACCATTACTTATGATAGCTTTTACACAAAAGGGTAATCATTTCATGTGGATAGATAAGTTCCACCTTACTTTTCAGAAGTTGTGTTAGAGTTTGACGAGTGCCTCGATCAAGATATTGTAGGATGAGGGTGTCGAGTACCTAGTTTTTTACGATGCATTAAAGAATAGAATTGGTTATTTCATGATGTAGAGGAAAGTAGTGATTTCCTATGTTTTATTCTTGTTGATACTACATAAGATAAACTATGTGACCCATGATCTTGAGTTGGTAGCAACACTCTTGTCATTGAAAATGTAGATACACTAACTGATGGGTGAGCAATTTATCATCCACTCATACCAAAAGAGTCTAAAATATATATTCTCTTAGAAGGATCTAAAATTTTGATAGAGTAGATGGATAGAGTTCAACCAGGATTATGACTTTGAGATTTTCTAGACTCCTAGGAAGGGGAACGTGGTGGAAGATGCTCTTAGTAGGACATCTAGTTCACAGTTGGTGAACGAGGCATCAGAGTAGTTGGAATCATTAGAATTATTATTCATTGATGGAGATTATGTATCTTACCTATATTAGATGGGTTTCACCCATCCCCTCTTACAAAAATTCTGGAAGGCACGACTTTGGGATACCAACAATGAGACCCTACATGCACATATGCCCACAGGGCACGCGTCTCATGGATATTCCCAAGGACGGGGCACATCATCCATTTAAGAAGATACACAATAGTACTAGAGCTGTCACAAGAGGTGGTCATGATAGGGTTTCATACATCCCCTTTAATGGTACATCCATGTGTGTTGAACATATACCAGGACCTCCTACATCATTCATGGTGGCTGGAAATGAAGAAGGAAGTTGCATATTTTTTTATCAATGCTCACTTTTCAACAACTGAATACTGAGAACTAGGTTCCAGCGGGTTTGACTCAACCCCTAGTGGTTCTAGAATGTATGTGGGATGGGATATAAATGGATATAGTTATGGGTTTACCACATATTTCTAGGGTACACGATGTCATCTTGGTGATCATTGACCAACTCAACAAATAGGCCCACTTCCAAGCTATCTAAGATCAGAGTTCAGTAGAGATTTGGGAAACCTCTACATTCTGTAGATAGTTCGGCTCTAGGTAGTCCCATCAATGATAGTTTCTTATCATGATTATTTTTTCACATCCTAGTTTTATAAGATAACACATGAGGTATTTGGGAGTTAGGTACGCCTTAACACGATGTTTTATCCCCAGACAGACGACCAAATGGAGTGGACCATTCATGTTCTGGAATAAAAGTTGCGGTCTTGCATCTTGGACTTAGGTAATAGTTGGTAGGATCAAATACCTCTATTGGAGTTCGTATAAAACAAAATCTATCATTCCATCATTAGTATAGACCTATTTGAGTCTTTTTATGGGTGAACCTTCTTGACACGAGTTTGCTGGAATGATCTACGAGAGTCAACACTCATGGGCCCAAAGTTGGTGTGAGAAACTATCAAGAAGGTGCAGATCATCCTAGAGAGAAATAAGACCACAAAGATCTATTAGAAATATTATGCTGATAGAATTTGGAGACCTTTTGAGTTCTAGGAAGGAGACCATGTCTTCCTTTAGGTCTCACCTCGATGTGGGTCACAGAGATTTGGCCAGGAGGATATGTTATCTTCAAGTTTTATCGGCCATTTTCATATACTGCATAGAGTTAGTGAGGTAGTGTATCTCGTAGCTCTACCCCCACAGTTATAATGGATACATGATGTCTTCCACATGTCATTTCTGAGGAGGTATGCAAATGACCCATCACACATCATCGATTGAGGTTAACTAGACATTGACAATGGAGCGACCTTTGCTAAGTAGCTAGTGGACATCGAGGCTTGGAAGGAGAGGATCCTTCATGGTTGGGTGATTCTCTTGGTGTCTGTCGAGTGGAAGCACATGAATCTTCCAGAGATATTGTGGGAGTGGGAAGCAAATATTCATGTGCATCACCCACAAATATTTATATAACCTTTGTTTTTAGATTTTTGGTGATGTAAAAAACTAAGGTAGGGATAATGTAATGTCAATGATTTTTTCCATGTATTATTTTAAAATATTATATGGGATTAATTTGAGACTAGGAACAGAGGTGGTGTGTGGTTCTGTGGCCTGGGGTTCCCGAAATAAATGTTTAAAATATATTAAATATATTTAAATATCATGTGAGCGGTTTTCCTAAAAAATTGGAATAACATCTAAATGGGTTCCCAAATCAAAAATATGGGAGAACCATTGTGTTTAGATCAATGACTTAACCCTATGTGAGTCTTAACACTGGATGGAACAGGTCGATTGCGAAATTTAATTTTTAGACGTTTTAAAGGAGAAAATAAATTAAGAATTTATTTTTATTTTAACGTTTCATAGAGAATCAATGATGTTTCATTTAATTGTCCTTTTTAGTAGGGATCTAGGGCTAGGCTTATAACCCTGTAACTTCTAAGAGGATCTGGAGAGAACCTGAAGAATTATCTTGACTGAAAATGATGATGGGTCCCGGATCAGTGATTGACTGATGCCTTTCTTGGAGAATCTCACCAACACTGATGATGCAGAGATCAATCCTCTTTAGTGAATGATCTAACCGTAATGTATGGAATGTTATTTTAATTTTTTTTTCTATTCTTAGAATTAACTATGAACACATATCAACCCATGAATTGGTTGAACTACGATTCGATCATTCATGCAGGAGGGTTTGATTGTGGGAATTTGGGTATGATTATACTATTTTGTTATCTTCATGAATATTATGGAATATATTGAGGCCGTAATGAAAGTTAGACAAGGTTAATTACTTGGGGTTTTCCATGTTCTTTCTCTCCCCCGAAATTATTCTCATTCTTTGTGTTCTTTGTGTTATTCATGGTTTACAAAAAAATGGTTTTTTCTCCTTCGTTTTGTGGTGCAATGATCCTAAATTGAAGATATGACATGAGTACGACTCAATGGAGGTGTGATGATGGTTGCAGTAGAAGATAGAATGATGGTGGGTACCAATTTATCATTATTTATTGGAAATGAATAATGACAATGATCTTGTTTTCCAAGTTTATTGAAGGCCTGAATCTTTCAGATTCAGTGATGGTGGGACAAGAACACCCCAGATTATGATTTTACCTACTAGGAATGGTCAGAAATGATGGTCATAGTAGTAGAGGATATGAGAGAGCATGAACTATGGTTTTTTGAATTTCTTGACAAACATGATGTTTATTCAGTAATACACACCCTGTGGGCCCCCCTGAGTGGTAGATAGGGTTTCTAGAAGTAGTGAAGAGTCACATGACGTGTGAAACCAATCAAACAATGTGTGGGTGTTTCCCTAGGACATTGCGTGTATCTCAGATGATACACAGACATAGGGTTTAGTACATATCTTTTCTACATGGCATGCACTCTTCCATGTGGATTGGCCAAACCGGTTATGTAGATTACCCTATGAACTGGTACACATAGAAGCATACATGGGTTGAAGCTGTGTACTGAAACATGTCCATTATTCATCGAGCAGATCCTGGATAGTTGGAAATGACACCTGAGCCTTTCTACACATTTTTTATACCTATTCTACATGACATATTCTGATGACATGGGAAGTTGAACACGGGCATTACCCAGGGTCAAGGGACATGACATGTGACCCTACTACACTTCGTATACCACTTCCTATATGGATTCAATCTCTTGTTCACCACATATTGAACATGTTTTTTTAGGGTTGGTTCCCTTTTTCATTCCCCATAAGGTCAGTTGGTATCATTTCCTATTCACAAGAGTATGATCCCTTCAGTAGGAATTTATGGACAAAGCAGTTTGAATCCCCTCTAAGAGGCCTAGAGAAGGATTCTCTATCCATTCTTGTTCTCTATGCAGAGTCTTCATATCGGTGGGACTAATCCTACTGGACATCCATCCTATACATAGAAGTTGAATCTAGATGAGTCATGTTATCACCCCATGGACTTGGAAGTGATCCTCATCTATGTATCGTGATCTTCCCCACTCATGGAGTGAGTTCTCCTAGAATGATTGTATCATATTCTATCTTCTGATTTATCAGTGTATCTCTCTCATGATGGTTGCCAATGAACAATAGTTCTCAAGTGGATGGCATCAGTGCTATCAAACTTAGTAGTGTGTTCTCCTAGATGAGTTAATTGTGGAATCATCAGAATGAATCCCTAGTAATGATATGTGGTAGTTGTGAGTTACCTCTAGACTACGGATTTGGTATTGAGTATATCTAAATATTCGTATTATATGTGTTTTAGACATATACTATGTAATTATAACTGTATCATTGTGTATTTATTGTGGTTTCAGGGTGTCCTACTGAGTATTTTTATACTCACCTCTACATGGGCTTTGCCCACACGTGTCATGTCTTGTGCTGATGAACAACCTTTTGATGGATTCCAGGGAGGACCAGGACCGGATAGAACTTTTTTAGTTTAGTCAGGCCGAGGTGTTCCTACGGCTTCAATTATTAGACCTAGTACCTATTTTGTTTACAGGATGGAATTATTAGTTTGTAGAATCTTTCTTTTGGTGGGATTCTATTCTGACTCAGTTTACTTATAGCATTATACCTTCCTTTCGTACTCTATTGGCTAGGTTTAGTGGTATGCATGCTTTTTGTTCCTTAGTGGTTTCTAAATTTCAACAATTTTGGCATGGATATGTGTGTGTGTGTATACAGTTACTTAGGAAATTCCTCTCATGTTAGTGATATTCCTAATCGATGATATTCACTAGCCACTAGCCTATTGGAGGTAGGATTGAGGTGTTGCGACATGAGCCCAATTGGGATGGGTCGTGACAATACAAGTTTTCCTTTAATTTTACTATCTTTAATAACTAATAATACAAAAAGATTTTTTTTAAAATAAAACATATGTTATTTCTCACTTCGATTGAAAACCCTTTTTGTTTCATAAATATGTTTTTCTAAAAAAGTTTTAGGGAATTCTTTCAATATTTTATATAGATGGTTCAGATTTAGTTTTACCCATGCTGGACTTTTTAAGAAATGGGTTTAAAGGAACCATATTTTCATTTTAAGATTAATTTAATTTTGATATTTTATCATAAATGTGTAAGGATCATTATTTTAACATAAATGACATGAATGAAATTTTCATCCATCATGACCAATCAGTTATTTGAAGCTTCATTAACATGTTTCCAAGGTTATTTTCAAATAAAAATTTTCCTTTAATATTTTGGAAAATTTTAGATCATAAATAAGCGATTTTAGAGGGAAAAGAATATTTTCCTCAAGAATATTCTTAATGATATTTTTATGATATTTATATTGATTGATGATATGGATATCAGATATTTATTATAGTTTACTAGGGATAAGATCAAATGACGCCATCTTTATACTTTCTTTGGATGGTTTATGATTATGATGAAAAATGATTATGAATCATGCTCTTTTCCCATGAGTTAAAATATAATGAATATTTTATGATCTTATGGCACACAAATGTATATATTATGTGACTTCTGGGACCTATATCTCTTTTTAATTCATTGGGTAATGATTAATTTTATATTTTCTCAAAAGGGTACACAATAGATTATCCCTAGCCTAATATAGGGTACACTAGAGGTTATCCTAATCCCAAAAGAGAGTACACATGAGGTTATCCCAATCCCGATGTAGGTAGAATTGTGGTTATCCCATACCTAAAATGTTTTGAATATATTTTTTTGTATCATTTATATAATAATTTATATGCTTATGTGTATTACAAAAATATATGTCCTATTACAATTTTATGCTCTCAAGCCTCATGTTATTTGATTCCTTTTGGATTCTTGTCTTTTGAACTTACAATATTTATACCATGAATCAAGGTTGATCCTTGATATGTAGTTTATGGGTTTCAAATGTTATTTCCATATTTTAATACCCTTATACACATGTTATGTTGAAATATCCCTTGTTGACCCTTACTGATAATCTGAGATCATCATTTCTTATGTATCCTCGCCTTAGGTTATGAAGAAAGGTATTATGTATGATATATATAATAAGTGTTCTAGTTTTGAAGAACTTAGTGGAAGATGATTCCTCTCATCTATTAACCATTTGTTTATGTGTCCATATTTTCAAATATAGTGGAGCTATATGATTCTAGTGAGGATCATTTTGTTATGAAATGAATGTTCATATATTAAGATGTAATATCTATGTATAAAAAGTTTGTATCACTGTAGTTTTCATCAGGGAAAGGTTTATTTAAAATTTAGAAACTAAGATGAGAAAAAATTTGGTAGAACCATAGGGATTAGTCAAAGTATAGAATAATTCATTATAATTTTGGTAAAGGATAGAGTGGGTGGTTTCTATAAATTACATCCTTATCTGGATACTAGAAGTGGATGTGGATCTAGAACATTTGTACCTAGGGGTAATAACTCCAAAAATTTCACATTGGGATTTTACATGATCCCCACATGGTGTATGGAAATGGTCCATGCTTCTCAGCAAGTTTAACCCCCTGAGACATTTGTTTTGGGAATTCACAAACTCTTTACAAAAAATCATGAAGGATTTGAATAATTACCATCAATAACCTAGGTTAAGGCCTGGGTTTCATAAATTGAAAATAATGTGTCATGATTTAGACATCATATAAGTTATTTCTCATGATTATGTGGTTTTCTTCATTTATTGTTGTTTCTTACAGTATTCCTTTTGGTTTTATTAAATGGATTTAAGTTTAAATAACTATATTAATTATGAATGAAATGGATAATGTAATGATTTTCCTCATAAGAAACCAAATGCTATGGGAGGTGGAATGAAAAATATATTTTCTATGAAAACAAAACATTCACATGCTATGAATCACGCCTAACGTCCAAATGAGGAAAGGAGGAACAAAATTATGTTTAGTCCTTCATGAGGAAACATATTTCATATTTTATTTTTTATTCCAATCCACTAGTTTTTTAGAAACATATCCATACCCTAGAAAATATATATTTCATTGTGCAATGTCCAGAACATGAAAAGATTATTTTTTCCACCATATCATTTAGAAGGTGAAGTGGATCAATGGTGTACTCATAACAAGAATATGAGGCAACAGATAGAAATTGACTCCATGTAGTTGGATGAGTTTAAGAGATTATTTTTCTATTTTAAATTTCCATGTATTATTTGACTGAAAATGAAGAATTAATTATTTGATAAAACAAAGAAGGATTCTGATTTTTTTTGGTATTTATGGGGAAAATTTTACAAGAATTTTGAGGAATGTATTTGGTATTAACATCCAACATCAATATACGATTAATTGATCCTTCGGTGGATGAAAACTATATCTTTGAGGGTAATTATCTATAAGGGACTTCAGTAGATATGAATAAATAATATTATGTGATATAAATATGGAAATAGAGGTCAATGTTACCCATTAATCTCCAATATTTGATATGAAAATAAAGATGGAATTCAACGGAAAATCAATAAAACCATGGAGAGAATAAGATTATATTTTCATCATGCTTTATATGTGGAAGAAAATATGGAGGAAATTGTCTTAATGGGACTTATAATTGTTTTATTCCTTGAAATTAAGGTCATAGAGAGGATGAATACCAATTGTTTTGGGAGAATTTAGATAATTATAGGAATAAATAGAATTCTATATAGAATTCACCACCCAAACTTCAATGTTTAAAATGATATAAGTTTGGTAATTATGAAAACATGTTCTCAAATTTGAAGGTTAATGATGTTGAACAATTTCAACAACCTCTTAACCTAAGAGACTAAGGTAAATCTCATGTGACCACTATTTATAATGAGGGGTAGTATAGAGATGTAGTGAAAGGTTCACTTACCATCTTCTCTAGAACTAATAATGTCTTATTTGATTCTAGATCTTCCCACACATTTATATCAAAATAATTTTCAAAGGGTGTCAAAATTTCACCCAAATTATTAGATATTTATTTAGTAGTGAAACCCCCTAATGGTGTGATGATCAGATCTCAAGCCTATAATTGTTTTCCAATTGATGTTTTTGATAATGTGCTTCCTGTAAATCTTTTTATTCTTCCTATGGTTGAATTTTATGTTTTGTTAAAAATTGATCAGCTTTGGCAACATTAAACCCACATCATTTTCTAAGGAAGTTAAGTAAAATTTGATATTCTAAACCAATATATGATCATATATAAATGTTATTATAATTATAAACATCAATTGAAAATCATACACATTGTATGGGACTTGATTTTAATTCAAAATGGGTGTTTATATTAGATGATTGGGAATAAATTAAACATCATTGATTTGCCTATTGTGTGTGAGATTGTTGATGTGTTTAGGGAAAATTTACCTAGTTTTCCACTTAAATGAGATGCTTAATACTCAATATAATTGATACAGAGTGCTACAAATTTTTAAAGACTCCATATAGAGTGGCCCATATTGAGTTGAACATATTTAAGAAGAAAATCTAGGAGAATTTTGACAAGGGATTCATTTTGCCAAATGTGTCAGCATTGGGTGAAACTATTATTTTTTTAAAAGAAAGACAAATCAATGTGACTCTGCATAAATTATTGGAAATTGTACAGGATCAAAATTATGAATAAGTATCTTCTAACCCATATTGAATACTTTTTTGATCAACTGCACAGATCTTAACACTTTTCCAACATTCACCTTCATTATAGATATCATAAATTGAGGTTCAATAAGGAGGATATACCCTGGAAAAAATTACATAAAGGGTATGGACACTATGAATATATAGTGATGGAATTTGGACTTACTAATTCCCACTATATCTTCATATATTTAAGAAATATAGTCTTTGTAAATTACCCTCGATCAGTTTTTGGTTGTTTGTATAGATGATATTATTATATATTCAAAGTTCAAGGAATTTAATGAACATCACTTAAGAATTGTGCTAAATACCCCAAGGAAGTGGAAGATCAATGAAAAATTTACCAAGTTTAAATTTTTGTTGTAAAAGATTTCATTTTTGGGAGATATAATCTCAAGAGAGGGTGTATATCTAGATCTATTAAATATCATAGTTATTTAATGCTGTCCTAGAAAACTAAAATCACTAAGGTCCATAATTTTCTTACTTTAGGTGGATATTATAGACACTTTGTGGAAAATTAATCATGGTCTTCCAATCCACATAGTAATTTAACTTATAATTTAGTCATGTTCCTTTGCAAAGATTAATATGAGGAAATTTTCAATGAACTAAAGAGAAGGATAAACAATTCACCAACTCTTATGTTACCATGTAGTCGAGAAGGGTTTAAAATATATAGTGACGCATCAAAGAAAGGATTAGGATACATTCTCATTCAAAATGACATAGTGGTATCTTATACATCACTACAATTGGTGATCCATAAGAAAAGTTATCCAACACATGATTTAGAGTTAACTATGGAAATTTTTTCATTAAATATAATATGGATTTATATTTATGGGCAAATGTGTGGTACAAAAAACCGATCATAAAAGTTTAATATATATGTTCAGACAAAAGGAGTTGAATATGCGGTAGAGATGATAGTTGGAACTAATTAAATATTTTGACTTCTCGATACATTCCCACCATGGGAATGTGTACAAGAATGATGATCCTTTAATTTTAAAGTATCATGATAGGTTATCCATTATGAGGATCATGAAAGATTTAATATTTAGGGATTTTTTAAAGGATGGATACTAAAATTGTGAAGGAAGGGGAGAAATGTCTCTCAAATGAGAGTTCAACCATATATACAAGTAGAGATTAAAGACGTGTAGGGTATTTCTATGACACTATTATTTATTCCATGACTCAAGTTTCTGATTATTGATATGTAAAGTATTGTTTTAGAAAATTGTACTCATATTTTCATGCCAGTATGATCATGGTAGGTTGATATGTCATTTTTTTACCATTACCGAGCATCACATATCACTCATTCTTATGTTTCCTTGGTTTAGGTTATGAAGAAAGGTATTATTTATGATATTTCTCAGAAGGGAGATAGTTATAAAGAACTTAGTGGGAGATGACATATATAACATTTAAATTTTTTGTTTATGGGTCCAAGTTTTCAATGATACTAGACCTATACGCTGCTACAATGGATCCTTATTTTAGTTAATGAATAAATATCTAATAACATGTAATATATATGTATAAAAATTATATATCTCTACACTCGGGCTGATAAAACCGTTATAGGGATTTCTATGATAATATTATTTACAAAAGTGAGGCTCATTTATATTATATTGGGAGGTGTAGACCTCACGATTTTCTCAAATACACCCCAACACTGGCTGAAGTAGGTATGGTCAACCAGGCTAACAAACCTAAGGATCTACAATGTTATGTTTTACAATACATGGGGTGGAATGATTCACATGATGTTCCTATATAAACCTAGACACTAACTAAATCATGTAGTTTGGTTGATTTATTACCTATGTTTTTCTGTTTATTTAATTTTTGTTTATCATGTAACATGCACATATCACACCATATTTTTATTAGTAAAAAACTACAATGGTGGTGCCCTACCATGTTTTTTACTCACACCATGCTCGATCTTCCATTGCACATGGGTACCAGAGAAACCCTTACTTGTTGAAGGAATAATATGATATAAGACATGAGATTGATCTAGCTAGATAACTTAACATGTATATGTAACTTGGAATGTGGTGAGGCTTATCATTTTTAGTAGGGCCCAATTTTCATTTAATTTACCATTTTATTTTATATATGTGATCAAACCAGTGGGAGATTGGTCTTGTATGCTTGTATTTCAAATTATTACATGTTCTTCTACCTTATATTTTTCTATGTACTCTAATGATTTATTTTTCTATATGGTTGGTTTACATTCATGTTACTCACTCTTAGATTCAAGGGTATAACCTCCCCATTTTACCTCTTCATACCCCACAACTAGTCAGTTGCCTCTTACATTTAGTGAGGTGTGCCTGAGGTTAGTAGTGACCATAATTCTGGACATCAATTAGTAGTATGGGGAAGTAAGACATTACTAGAGGCATGTGACACTTTAACATAGGCTGTATGGATTATGGATGGTTTAGTGATGATTGAAAGAGATAAAAGTTATCTTTTTTTTACTTATTTGGGATAAGGTGGAAGGGGATATGAATTTTCAGTACATGGAATAATTACCATCATTTTTCTTAGTCAACACGTGTATAATGAAGGTTCATGTCATCTAGAATGGTATTATAGTTCATGGTTTTTCATCATTATTTTTATGGTGCTAAAGAATAATATTATGAATTATAGTTTATTATTTTTTTCTTAGGTATTGATAAGGATATTTTTTCAAACATTCATCATATTTAGAACATATGACCACATGAAATTTTCATAATTATATCTGATTTAGAATTAGATTTTATGAAGATTTTTAATAAAAGTTTAAGAATGGTATTTGGGGAAAAGTTCTTATGAAAGGTTTTTAGTCATTTTAATTATCAACAATATATTATGAAGTGCTTTACTGAATGATTTTTTTTGTGGAACCACATTTTACTAAACCCACTTGTAATAATGTAAATTGAGGATGTTTTTGAAATAAATATTTTTTAAATAAAATCAAAGGGTTTTGTTAATTTTCATATAAATAAAAACGTCATTAATGTTTACATGAATATTTTATTAGTGTCATATTAATTAATCAACACCTATTATTATTTTTTATTTATATTGTCACTTTATTCTGGTTTTTTAAAGATAAGTGTATTTGTTCATGCCATTGGTTAAAAAGAGAAACCTAATTTCCTTCAGGTATGTATTTTGTGGTTTGAGTAAGTTGTGATAGTGCTTTTGTAAAGAGCATGTTTGGATATATAGAGATAGATTATGAATCTCTTTCTTATAGATATGGTTGTGACATGTATGAGTTCAGAGTAACCCTAGTTAGTTAATCCTAATATGTGGATTTAATTGAGTGTTTATTTTTTAGAAGAACATATAGTTCTTAGTATAGATGATTTCTATGTGAAATGTTGCCATTTTTTGATGCATAATATAGTTGATTAGGTACATGAGTCTTGTACTGATGTGACTGGAAGCATTTTGAGATTATCTAAATAGGTATCTATCCATCATAAACATATATTATTTTTTTTAGTATTCTAGTTTTATAAAATTGGGGTATGAGTTATTATATATAGATGTTAAGTGGAAGATAAAGTGACACTTATTGTTAATTCTTAAGTGATAATCAATTATTTAGTTTTGTATAAAATGTATGTCAAAAGATACAATTTTCATAGAAAAATTGATGTATGTTTAATAAATTTTAGATATGATTTGATGAAAGGAAAATAAATGGAGACTTGGGTTATCAATTATTTGAATGGGAAATATTATCCATATTTCAATGATGGATTGTGATACCAAGATACCAGATATTTTATTAAATGTAGCAAATTAATTTTGAATGAACGAAAACTTATAGAATGTTATGAATTCACTTGACATTATATAATATGAATGGTATAACATCCATGTTGTCACATTTGATTATTTAATTTTATATTTATGGGTTATGGAAATTATTTTTAGTTTTGGGTAATTTTTTTTATGTTTTTGGAGGTTTTTTCCAACATGAACGGGAAATATAAATATGAATTATTGATAATGTGTACTTGAATGGTAAAAACAGAAATTCCACTTTAGAGGTTGTGTGTTACATGAGTAACCCTCATCGACACCCTTTTATTATCCAATTAATGGATTCTCTTTCCAATATATATATTCAAAAACAAGATTTCTTCAAGTAAGTTGATCCACTCATCTTCCCTTAGCTTCTAATTTATTTTTATTCTACACTTTCATCAAACAATTCCCATGAAGTAATAGGGTCTTTATTTTCATGGAAAAAATATGGGGGGTTGATGCTCAGGATTTCTCTTATTTTCTATTTAATTCCCCACCCCAGAATTCCTAAACAACACCTGGGTAGGGGTCTTCACATGACCTCAAATTCAACTCTCTATATGATAGATTATTTTGAATAAAAGTGAGGGATTAAAAGAGTCATGTAGAGAATTTTATCTCTAACATAAAGCCTACTGGACATGCACAACTCTATAGAAAATTTGTCTTCACCTATCTATATAACAAACATCTCAAAAATCTATAATCATAAATCGGGATATTAGAGGATCCTTGTAGTATAGAATAGGAAAGTAGTAAATAATTTATATGATGGATTAAAAATTAACTGATTATAAGTAGAATATACATATATATTAAATATATCATTATATAAATATGAAAATGACACACAATATGGTACATCTGTAGAATAAAAATTGGAAAGTAAACATGGACTCTTACCCAACTCACTAACTTTTCTAAATTGAATAATAATCCTTTACACCCCGCTAAAACCAAATAATATGTACTTACCCAAGTAGTACTTTTTCATTATAGAAATAATGAATTTCATCCAATATATATCGAAAATCATGTTGTACACATGGGTAGGGGTGATTCCAATGACCCAGTAGGAATCATTATCACCTAAAAATACATAATGATAATATGATCCAATGTATATTCATATTGTATAAAAAATATTAAATGTCACAGTCGAGTAACACTCCCACTTATAAACATGACACAATAATCACAAGAAATAAGATGTGAAAATAGATCATATCCAAACCATGCCAACACAACACCTAACCATTAATAATTCGACCAATACTAGTAATAAATCAATTAGAGACATATCAAAAGTGGTTCTATCAAGGAAAGTCATCTCAATAGATATTTCCATTAATATAGGATAATCATTAGGGAATGACATTAAAAAATTTACTCCCAACATATAGAAAACTCATCATGTCAAATAAGAGATTTGATGAGGGAATATCAATCACTAACCTCTCACATTGGTTAGACCACCCACTCCTAAAAAGGTTCAATGGTCGTGCATTATATCAACTAATCAACACACCACAAACAATATTAAGAGTAAATATTAATTTCTAACCTCTCACATAAACCAAACCATCAACTCTAGGTAATGTACCATGGCCAATACTGAACAAGACCCACGTGAGGTATGACCCATGGTTAATCCAATATCTAGAATAACTATTAGTGATATGATAAGGGAATCCCTATTTTCAACTATTCACAAAATATGAACTATAACCCTCTGGTAGGTCCCATATAATTTTTTTACCACATTATAAATAGGCGGGTCTCATGGTAAATCATATATCTTAACATCATAAGAAGTGATATGAGGAGGAAATATATATTTCCAAACTCTACCATGACCCGAGAAATCCCTTTCAGGGTAGGTACCATGGAATATTTTAAAACATACCACTACTATGCAAGTCCCATTGATAATCACTTTAAATCACCAATCACACAATATCATTTAGGGTTGGGTTTCAAAAGCATTTCATAGAGTGAAACCAAAATAGTTTATAAATAGTATAAAAATACAACACTATCTAAAGAATACATCAAAGTCATAAAATCACTATATGAAAAACCCTTGTCTTTTACCTTAATCACCTATAAAGGGTTCTCATATAAACTATTTTAATGAACTAAACACCTCAATATATTGATTATTTATCCCCCCATCCATATATCAAATCTCTAGGTCACCCTATCATCAATTATACTAGAGAAACTCACTCTAGGCCTATTTTACTGAAGAGGAAAAACCCCACATCACTTCATTTAATCCCAAAATTTTCCTTCAAAACCAATCCATTTTACCCATATCCACCATATAAGGGGTCAATAATATCAATTTGGACCAATCTGGGTACTTTGATACCAAAATAAATACATCATTGGGCCAACTCACACTCTGACATGCATGTTAATTCATAAAACTATATATAAATTTTATAACATGGTAACATATTCCTATAAAATCTTACATCATCATAAAATAAGTGAGAATACAAGTAAATAATAATTTTATTCAAAATAAAGAATACAATATTTAGAAAGCACGACATAACCCACATGAGGTTAACCAAACCAAAAATTTCTCAAACCAATCACTTCTAGATTTTCCTTAAGAAAATCAACCCCCCTTACAAACATTTTGTGAAAGAGGTATCACATTACATATTTACTTACACTATGACCTTATAAAAAAGTTGATTGGAAGCATCCTTTAGAATTAAAAATTGATTTTTTTTTGAAATAACATTTAAAAACCTCTAATAGAAATCACTATTATCTTTTTAAATCCCATGTTGTGCCATTTCATAATAAATATATTTTATTTAAAAGAACATTTTAAAATCCTGAAATATAACATAAATCATGTTTTCCATTAGATCCCAAATCATTCCACCATAAAATATATGAATTTTTCAACAAACCCACTCAACCAGGGTACTACCAATTAACATGTTATGTTGTCCTTGTTTACTACTAGGTCTATAAGGGACGATCCTAATATAAGTGGAAAGAACACACAAATAAATTAAACAATCTATAAGTAATTAATATTATAAAACATGAGTATAAAATCACCAAATTATAAAGAGACTCCATAATGTAAAGCCCAACTACCTCATTCAGTGTTAACTACATTATAATTTTATAGATACTCTGAATGAGCTGTCACTAATCTGAAGAAATCTAATAACATAAAAATATCCATAATTTAGGAAATAATAGACAAAAAATAGGGAAACAATGAGTGAAACTGGAAATAAAAACTCATGTGTAGTTATCCTTATTGAAGAATACATTCTATAACATATGACACAACACTACAAAAATTCTTGATGACGATCTCACATTCAAATGATAAGAATGATACAAAAGAAATTTAGAGTTTTCTCTCTATATTCTAAAAAATATGGTTTAAACCCTATTCTAATTTCATCTAATCAATTTATTAATATTTTAAAAAATATGGAAAAACTCATCATTATAATTTTTTGGAAAGTAATGGGACCCTTACTTATAACCCTTATGTATGTGGATACCCTTACATATCTCCCTAAAGGACCCCAATGCATCACCAACCTTGATATGTCATCCAATGAATTTTTCAATGTTCAAGGCCATTACATATAAAATGAACATTACGTTATAGGGAATTACTTTTATGTATTACAAGAAACACGTTTGAACTTTACCAAATTTCATTTTCCAATTATCGTTAAGTATTAGGTAAATTACCCTTACATATTGCATAGAGGACTCAACGTTACATTTATATGTCACTAAGGATACTATTACATATCAAATGTTGGATACAAATTGTAACTAATTTTTCATCATAAGGTAACTCTTAAACATCATGTAG
The DNA here is from genome assembly GCA_963277665.1 of Viscum album. Classification (NCBI taxonomy): domain Eukaryota; kingdom Viridiplantae; phylum Streptophyta; class Magnoliopsida; order Santalales; family Viscaceae; genus Viscum; species Viscum album. The sequence continues at coordinate 285,580,925 of OY728165.1, forward strand.
TTTCTCTTATATATTTCCCTGATAACTATCACAAATTGAATTTTCTTCATATTTACTTTTACTTAGTCAGGAATACTCTTTAATGACTATTATTTATCACCTTCTAGACATTTATGTCATGACATACCCTATATCGATTCTTTACTATATTTACAACCCTTCACAAGATGAATTTTACATTCTATGATTATTATATTTATGAAAAATGTGGTACCATTATGTATTAGGATACCCATATATAAGAATACCATTTACACAAAAGGACTTTTTCATAAGAGAAAATACACATATTTTTTTCCAAAAATTTGCATATTCAATAGCCAGACATTGACTATGATATACACCAGTCATACCCTATGAATGAGACATTTAAAATCATAGAATATTCATAACATCTCCAAAATCCTTCATACACCCATTAAATTATTTTTTTTACTTACCTATAGCATTCTTACGGCTTTCAATCTAGCTTTACATGATAGTTTCCCTAGCCATAATGTGATCTTTGGACTACACCTAACTCATGTAACCGCTAAAAAATGACTTGATCCATAATGTCATGATATGGTATTCTAATACTTCATAATTTTATCCCCAAGACCAAGAAAACTTTTAAGAACCCAAAACACTTTCAGATCCTCTAAAAAATCAAAAAACATGTAATAAAATGTTATAACTAAAAAAAATATGATTCAAAACCAAATTCTCAAAACATCCTCTACACTAGGACAAAAAATAATATTTCCCTTACAAATAATGGATCATAAATTTGAGAGTCATTATTGAATCCCCACCACAATATTTTTCATTATTGAGATAAAATCAAGAATATCCTTTGAATTTCAATCCCCCATTCAGAATTTGACACCACTATACATACTCAGTTCTGGATCATAATGAACATAACTCAAATACCCACACAATGAAATCAAATACCTTGAACTTTTAGAAAAATCATTGATTATCTCAAAAATACATCACCAAATATTAAACAACACTCTCTATTTGGTTTCCATTTCACCATATCTAAATAAATGCAACTACCCTAGTTAGCCTTTCTTTGGATGACCATTACAGAAAATTTTCGGCCTCACATGTTGATGCATATTCACATCTCCCAACCATGATTCCTTAATTCCATGTGGTATCATGGAATAATCCAAACACCCATACCAATGTTGAACCCAACACTCACTGTAATTCAATGGTTGGATCTATGACTAACCCAATCCATCATCATACTCCACCCATGGGTACTGACACGTCTTTGACCTAACTCGCTCTACTAGTATATAAAAATACATCCCGAGTATAATTAAAACACAAGAACTCCATTGAAAATTACATTTTATTCCTATGTATAGTATTAACTAAGGAACTAGATAAATTAGATTCATCTACTCATTGGAATCCACATTCCACCTTGATCATCTACTAAACTATTTCACTAAATCCATGACCCCCTCCAACATGAGAATCATATATTGATGACTAATTTCATTCTCTTAACTATATGAGTATATTCATCCTCACCCCACTAAAACAAAATATCATATTTCCATATCACAGGTTTCATGAATCACTGATCATATTGAATGGATGTGATAATTAGAATCAAACCTGATCTCCATCCTGAAAGACTAATCACTACCCATTCTCAACATACCCGGAATTCCATCCACAAAATTACCTAAAATTTTCCCATAATGAGGAACAGACCATACCACATCCAATTATAAACTCTACACCATATTACTTCCTCTACATTTCCCATTAAGCACATAACCCAAAAATAATTCTCAACACATGCATGCCAATCTTCTAGGGAAATGGTATTATGATCCTTGATAACACATATCAAGTATCACACACGGATTGACTATACAATAGTAATTTTATCCATTTCCAATGTTATTACTTGGTAATGTGTTAATACTTCTCATCCTCATTTAAACTATGGCCCCCCATGCCCATAATCATCACACTGATCAAACCTAATTATCTTCCAATCACTAGTATAATTTCAACTTGAGATAACTACAACCACCCTTGGATCCCATTTCTAATTTCCTAAGAACTATAATTTTCACCATCACCAAACAGTAATACATTTCTCAATTGTTCTATTAAATCCCATGATATCAAAGTTCAAAAAACTGGTATATCACCATGATTATGGTGTCACCACCACAAAAATTTACTCATAATGGATGATTCTAGGTAATGGATTGTCCCACAATATAAATTTCCCCATAAAAACACAATTCATGTGGTTAAATCCACTAAAACCTCAATACACACATCTATATACTTTATCTCAATAGAAAAAATTCATTCTACGATCCTAAAAAATGAATCTCCTGAAATAACCTTGACATACCCACGAAATACACCACTCAACTTTCAAAGTCACTATTGTTCAACAGTGGAAATCAATCCAACTCATATACATAGACACTGATTTATTTTTACCAACATCAAACCCAACTAGTCCACATCTCTCAACCTCACTTGGATATTTCCAAAAAAAACATATGACATACTATCCAAGCACACGATTCAAACATCTAGGTCACTATTGGAAAAAATATTAAAATACAAGAAAACCAGTTTAAATAGATATTAGTTTCATATTCCAAATATATCAAAAATTTCATATCCACAAAAACTCACCCAAGTTTCAAAATTCCACATGACAACCAATATTTTCCATTTAAAGTAGAATCTAAAAAATTACCATCCTTGTGAGATCTTTATTTTCTAAAAACCAACCACCTTTTTAAAATCAATCATAAAAAATTTAAAAAACACATTACTTATATTTTATAAAAACTAAATAATATTAAAAAACTCAAGTAAAAAAGAACTTTTAAATCTATTTATGCATCCCTCATTCCACCTCATGTGTATTCTTTTCTAAATTAATTCTTTTTTAAAAAACCATTTTTTCAAAAAATCATTACCCTACAGGGGACCAATAATCTAAATAAAAATAATTAAAAAAACCCCTCATATCTATATAAATATAATTACCCCTTATTATGTATTCTTGAAAAAATTTAATATATTGTTAGTTTCATTAATTTATATTGGAGATGGAGGAGGGAACCTGTCAAAAAACACCGCTCATAGGTGTGTATATCATGCCTTAGGAATGAAGCTATCATGATGCATGGACAATGTCACTAAATCCAAACCAATACCTATGAATCATCTTCGGTACCATCCATACCCCATTATGATTTGAGGTCCAACACCTCACTCATCCTAGAGTACCCAGTCTTAATACTGACTTCCCTAACTAACACAGGATTCAACCAAAACCATATTGGACCAACATGAAATTGTTCTACATCCTGAGTACTAAAAACCTAACCCTACATATAAATATGTAAGATAACTAGAAGGGTGATAAAAATTGGTGGGTGGTGAATTATTTTTCTCAAAAATTTCAAATCCCTTTAATCTTATGATTTTTAATGGTTCTCCATAAAGTTCATCACCGATATGGATGTAACAAAGACACAATAATTTTTTTGATATGGTTCAACTCGATGAGGATCACCACATCCTCAATAATGAATTGTCATCCAAAACACATAGTCCCCTTCTTATAATCAAAACAAACTCCAGTAATGGTATGACCTTGAACTTATATATTCTTCTAGCACCAACAAGATTCAATTTCACATCAACATAACACAAATTAAAAATTCAATAACAATGATCACATATGTGTATATTATCCTCAACAAGTAATTTAGATGATAATGTCTTTATTATACATTTAATAAAAATATTCAATGGCTCTTCTCAGTGTTTCTTATTAATCTTTGATATAATGGTTTATCAGATCACTTACTTTGGATTCTAACCACATATTTGTTTTTATCATTAAATTTAATTTATATTCATTTAATATTACCAAAATACTATTTTACATAATTATTTATAGAAACCTCCCTTGATTTTTGGTATCTGAGGTAAATTAATTTAAATTCAAAATCTTTGAGTCAAAGGTTTAAACAAATTCTTCCTTGAAGATTAGATGTGTACTTGACTTGTTTCTTTCTTGTGACTATCTAATCATCAAAATATTATTCATTATTTAAAAATTATTTGAAATCCATTCCTATTTTTCTTGATATATCCAAATATTCTTGGTGACATGGAATCTTACACAATTTTATGGAATCCCTTTGCTTTCAGTGATCTCCTTAGCCGATCCTATCTTTTGATCCTAATATGAATGATGGTCATGTATAATCACAATGTTAGATTCATGAAGAACATAACACCTGAATCATTTTATTATAATAAAATACCTTAGAATATAATTATACAATAAATATGAATTTTCATCCAATAAATATCTCCTTATTTTGTAAGTATATTGTCTTAAATGATCCTCCAAACATCAGTGCATGAGATAAATTATCTTACATGATTCTAAAATGTATAGTGCATAATATAAATCCCTTTGTTGATTTTACTAAAAAAAAATATCCCAAATAGATGAATTATATTATATTTATTCCAAATATAATTTGGGCTCAAAAATATTTAATTCAAAAAAGATAAATTTCGTTACCAAATAAATCCAACTCATAATACTTCTTGTGTTGCTGAATTTTCTAATGTGGCTTCACATTGGATATTTTCCTTTGTAAATTTATACACCAAAAATGTATATCTAGATTTTCTTGAAATAAAGTTTTAACATATTATGAAAAATTATAAGCCTTATCAATTTATTTAAAACATCATCCAACAAGTCATCACTACCTATTTTCAGAACCTACAACCGGATGAACAAAAGTATGGAACCCCTATGCCTCGAATAGATTCTTCCAATATAAGGAATCTTAAAATTTATAAAATATATTATATAAAACAATTCAAATTCACTTTTATATGTATTTCTCATAAAATTTTGTTCATCAATCATCAAATTTTAAATTCATTAAAAAAATATAACACAATCATCAAATTCTTTTAGCAATCTCCACCTTTTGGATTTTCTGTCAATACCTCAAACTAATCACCCCTATGTTGACAATAAATCTAGAGGGAAAAAATATGATGGATAAAATAAATATCTTGGTAGAAAATGATTCAAGTATCAATCATATCTATTTTAATGAGAGTTAACTGTTTATAGAAAACAAGAATTTTTAAATCCATCATCGATGATGTCCTCATGTTTACTCAACTGAACCTCGTCAAAGCCTCATGCATAACAATAATAGGCAGTAAAATATTTTCAAATAATTTCATGAATAAATACTCACACACATTAAAATAATTCATAATTAGTGAATATAACTTTATACCCCTATAGAAACCTCTCGTCAAGAAAATGAGCAAGAAAAAATTGAGTATGGTTATAACGACCCATTCTTTTCATACATAGATATTACATATTGTTAGATTAATATTAGTTACATTACAAAAAAACATGGATGATGACTATAATAGTTTAGTTCCTTTGAAAAAATTCAAAAAATTATTCTAATATAAAAAAATATAGTCATTGTTTCTCACAAATATCTTCCTCTTTAATACTCATACTTAAAACATTTCGTTATAATCCGAGGAAAGGAAACATAAAAAATGGTGAGATTAGATGATCAATAAGGGTAAACATGGAATAAAAAAAATATCCTGATCATAAGGGTACGAAAATAGAGTCATAAAATTTAACTAGGAAACATTACAAATAAAATATCATAATATTGAATCATGGAATTGAATATTGAAAATTCATAAGACATGAATGATAATATAGTCAAGATCATAATCCATGACATCATGAAATAGAAATAAGACATGGAACATTGGTAGACATATAAACATGTAATATTATTCCCTATAATACAAGGAAAATTTCAAAAACATAACAAGTCACTTTATGGGGGATGCACCTACTAGGAGGGACACACCACCATCCCCAGGCACAATCCTTTCCTTATAAGGGATCAGGTTTCCCCTTCTTCCCATAGTGGGTCAATCCCTTAGACTTGTTCCCCATCATTATCTCATGATATATAAATATTTAACCAATTAAATAGAGGGATATAAGGACCCACCCATCATATAAACCAAACCATATATATATGTACACAAGAACAGAAATCATTTTAGAACCCATAAAAAGAAATGAGTTTCATAAAAATTTTCTCATAACATAACACATAGATAAGAAACATAATTCATAAACATCAATCCATCATAAACATAAAATTTTCAGAGAAAGAATAAGAATAGTATCATTAGATCATTTACCTAGTAAAAAATAAGTAACATAAAATAATGTTATCTTAGATGGAAAATAATTTTGAGATATCACTTGAAATCATTCTTAAGAAAAATATCCTTTCTGTTTTGAAAAAAATATATTTCTTAAAATGTTGTTAAATTTTGAAAGAAAAATATTTCTTTGAAAATAAAAATTTAATATTGTAACAGAATATTCAAATAAATAAGTAATAATGAAATTTGAAAAATTATATCATGAGGTATAAGTTAAAATAACATTCCTTTTGTGAAAAAGTTACAAAGAACCTTTTTAAGAAACAACAAAAATATTCTTTTCAAACTATTTTTTAATAATTAAAACACAAGTAAATATAAATTTAAATATTCATAGGATAATGGTAAAAACAATATAATTTTTTTAGAAAAAATGGATGTGGAGGATAAATATTCCCCATTATAGATTTAAAATGAAATAATCACAAATATGGATGAGATTGTGCAACGAATACTTATCACTTTACAATAAGTGAAATCGTATACCCCATGAAAGAAAGAAAATTTTATATATATTAAAAATACCATAATAATAATAATAATTCTCATAAAATAAAATCATGGGTGGTTTATACACCACACAAAAGAAACAAGTAGTGTATAAGGCATGTGTCCCACAAATATAAAAGTGAGACAAGAATCCCTTACCCTATGTCTTGACTGTCATCATAATTTAGAAGACCTACTATATAAAAAATATAAGTATATCATAAGAATGTTATAGAACCATATTAAATTATATTATAATATATTTTATTTAATTATTTCCTCATATTACCTGTTTATTAACAATATTTATTAAAGTTACATTTTGGGTAATAACCGCTTTGTTTTTCTCATGTATTCTGATTTACCATATTTTTAGAGCTCATACGTATATCATGATTTCCTAATAAAAATAATGATAACGGTGATATAAATATCATATATACTATTTATATAGTTATTTAAAATAACCGATAAATTACAGAAAATTAATTATAGTTTTCATGGAGTTGGTAGGTCGTACGTACGCATGAACGTTGTTTAAATTTTGTTGTCGCATTGAAAGATAGAATGTAAATTATATATATAATATCCTTATAGTAAAATCTGTATTTTATATATATCGTATATGTTTAGTAAACTTATCCTTAATACATTCCAGGTAATGTGTGAATGAATCACATAACTTTGAGGAGGCAGTAGTCCACACGTCCACAAACGAAGTTATCATACTTACAAATAATAGAAAGCATGAATTTATGTGTAATATAATTGTTATCAAACCTTAAATACATCATAAATATCTTATATATCATATAAAAACATAAATTACATCATTTATTCTATCCTCAAAAGGTTTTAATAAAAGAAATAACGATATTCATTCGTGAGGCCGTAGTCTTCTGTACAAATGAAAGATGATTTCATTTCCCATTTGATAGAAATATGTGTGACTTTAGGTCAAAACCTCAATATAAAAACATATAAGTATATTTAGGATACATAGGATATTATATAAACATGAAATAAATATAATTTAATCATTTAAATTATGAAATAAAACAAAAATGTTTGTTGATGAATGTTACCTCTTCTTTGGGTATCTCCTTTTGAATACATAAAATGACTTATTTGGTTGGATTTATACCCAAAGTAAGGATTTTATGACCAAGTGAGTTAATTTTTCAGTATATTTTGATAGATTTCGGGTGAAAAAATACTTTCAGAATTGTGAAATTAGATTGGCCCTTTTATAAGAGAGGGGAAGGACACTCTTGGAATTTCTCAAAAGACTAAATTATAATAAATTAAACATCTACCCAAATACATCCAAATTTAAATTAATTCATAGATAATATTATATAGGGTGGTAATCCCATCATCAAATATATTTTGGACAAGTTTTGGTTTATTTTTAAACCTACCATATTGATTAACCCTTTGTTAACATATTTTAATTTTAAATATGGTAACAAAATTTTCAATATTAAATGGTGGATATTTTTATATATAAGGTTCCAATTGAACCATAAATGGTTATTTTATAATATTTTCAACCATAATTTATACCCTTTTCCTTAATTTGGATTTATGTTTTATTTTTAAATAACTTAAAAAAATATTATTTTCATAATATATCATTCATGTCAATTTTGACACTATTTATTACATTGACATCAATAAAATCTATAAAACAAGTTAACTTCTAAAAAACTCATTTAATACACCACTAATATTCCATATTCACCTATAAAATTTGTGGATAAAATTAATTAATTCAAAATATATTTACTTTAATATTTTTAATATCACTTAATTAAGTTTTTAATTGATTGAATAATTACAACATCATCATTTTATAATTATTTATTATTATTATTTATTCACTAAAAATTAAAAATTAAATTAAATGACTTATAAAAACATTTTATATTTCATAATAATATACATAGTCGAGTATATCCTCTATTTAACCTTATATTAAAAATATTATACTTATTAAATATAAGTGTGTGATATTTTGTCACTCTCTTTGATTTTAATAATATCCAAGTTATTTTCAGGGAAACATTCCCATTAAATTATTAAATTTAGATCCTTAAATGTTAACAGTGTAATTAAATTCATAAAATAAAATTATTTAAAGATTTAGGATAAATTTTTAATATATATAATATTATTTTTATCATCAATTACATGATTTATCCTATCACGAACCAACATGGGTCAACCTTGAATCGGTTACATGAGATGGTCCGCGACATGGCCTGAAGGAAATTACAAATAACCAAGGGATGGAAACTAGTGATGAGAATCAAAAAAAACAATTGGGAATGCTTTAATCCCAAAATAAATAACCATGATCAACAAAATGAAAAATGCACAACATATATAACCTGAAATAGAATCTTAAAAAAATAAATGAAACAATTCAGTTACAGGTTATATCTGCTATCTAGTTTTTATTTTTTTGATTCTGGTTATTTATTTTGGGATTAAATCATTTCTACTTGTATGTTTTGATTCCCAACACTAGTTTCCAACTAGTGGGGATTGGGAATGTCCATCAGGTCATGCCGCAAACTAGTTCGCATAAGCTGTTTAGGTTTGACCCGAGTTTGTTCATGAAAAATTGGTATCAGTGGAGGTTCTAGTTATTTGGGGTGTCTTGTAGTTGGATATTATGATTTTATGGGCTTAGGGGGTAGGTCATGGGCTGGTTCCTTATCACCACCACTCGTGATGAAACCTGAGTTACCAAGGGTAGTCTAGGAATTGTGTCTTTATCTTGTATTGGATTGTTTGTTTCGGGATTATGGGATAAAAATAGAGAGAATCCAGTGTCACATTTCAATCTAACATGGAGTAGTGACCCATGTGGGGTCCAATTTCATGGTTCAAGTACCTCCTAGTTGTTGATGGTTTCTTGGGGAATACCTCACTACTATATCGCAGGGTTAAGCGTAATGCCAGTCCCTCCTTCTGGTAGTTTGGTGTAAGTGTGTTTTTTGAAAATTAAAAGAGTTTTATAAATTAAAATGATTTATTTTAAATGTATTTAAGTTGGTAAAGTGTGTTTAAAAAATTTAAAGTTCTATGGTTTGAAAATTTGGTACTTTTTTGGAATTGGTAAAGATATGGATTGGGTAAGACCCTTAGTGTTCATTATGAATGATTTCATGTGTGTGGGTATATATAGAATGTGCATGGGGGAACTTGTTTCTAGATTATGTGAGTATAATGGATGGACACACATGTAATGGTTCATGGAGTTCCAAGTGTGTTTACGTGAAACCAAAGGCTTGGCCTTGTTTTTCTAAAATGATTTTTGAAAGAGGAAAAATGATTTCTGAAAATGATTTTTGTTTTATAATGTGGGTTTTGTTTTTTGAAAATTGTGTTTTATGTTTGTAATGCAGCCTTGAAATAAGAAGTTTTTGAAAATGAAATGAAATTTAGTTTTTTTAAAATTGAATTTCATAGTTTTTTTTATGTTTGGATATTTAAATCAATGTGAGAAATTCTTAGTTCTAGTGGTGTTGTTATAGAGAGTTTCCTTGTTCCAATTCCCCAGTATGTCAAGTGGCCTTGTAGTGAGATATCAGTTTAAGTCATTGTGGTGTGTCTTGGTTGTGTGGGGGGATGTGAGGGAGTTCAATATACAGGTTCCCTAGTTTTTGGTTGTAATGAGGGTGTATTTGGGATAATGTGGAGTGGTCGAGTTGGTTTTTGGGAACCCAGTTTGTTGGGTTTCTCCCATTTTGGGTTTCCTTTTTAAGTCCTTGTGTTGTTGGTTGGGTTTTTTAGTATCTATTATAGTTGAGTCTTTGTGGTGGGGAGAACCCTCTCGTTTTCTCCCCTTATTTTGGGTTTTTTTGTCGTGATTGGTTGGGTATGTCATAGGGAATAAATAGTTAGCCCATAATTTCTTGTTACTCCTGGTTATGTTTGGTATGGACACTATTTTTTATTAATGTTCAGTTTGGTTACTTTCTATAGGAAAAACTTTTTTTGGTGGGGAGAATAGTCACACACCAACTGTTAATTTTTTTATTTTATTATTTCCTAGATTTGAATAATCTCATCGAGGTTCAGGATGAATGTTGGTTTAATATTTTTTATGTTTGATAATTTTGGTGGGTTTAAGGATGCTGCATGTGAACTGTATGGTTAGTGGTAACCATGCGGTCGACCCAGGTGATCATATAGTTGCCAAATATTTAAAATAAATAATATTTTATGAAAATAATATGAGATAAATTTTTAAACCATAAATAATAATAATATTATTGTGTAGAAAAGAAAATATTATTATAAAAAAAATTTGTTTTTATTATTATTAAAATTGTTATTAATTTTATTATTATTTAAAATGAAATTAATAGAAATTATTATTATTATTATTATTATTATTATTATTATTATTATTATTATTATTAGTATCATTTAGTTTCTTTTTAAAAATATTGATTTAATTATTTTTTAGGGAGGAAGAAACCCTAGAGGGAACCAACCCCCCTTCTTGCCCTTCCATGGCATGGCCTGACCCCCCTGCATGTTGTGACTGACCACTAACCTGTTCTCCTTATTCTGGAAACTTTCTCTTTCATCGGTGATCCAACCTTCGGTTGGCCACCTTCTCATGACCCAACATCCCCGTTGGTGCCTTTTCTAGCTGCAACCCCCCCTCCCTCTTTGTCAGCCCTCTCTCTGGCCGCGACCCCCAGGACACCAAACCCAACTCTAAGTATCTTCGCTACAGCCACACCTCCCCCGTCAGCACCATCCTCCTCCAGTGAGTTTTCTTTCCAATTTTTGGGGATTTTATTCACCTAGGAAAAACCCTAATCATTGGCGTACGTTGGTGTATTTTCCTCGATGTTTATGGTGAGTGGATTATTCCCAAGGGTGTATTCTTCTTCCATTAAAGTTTCATCGTGTTCCCATGTGTTTGAGGTAGGTGAATTGGAATATTTTTTTTTGAAAGCTTTATATTGGTACTTGCATTATTTCAATTAATTTTTGAACTTTATTTTCATGCTTTTAATTTATTTAGTTAATTTTTTTAGTGTTTTTAAATTAGTATAATTTGTTAAAAATAGGATTTGAAGTGAATTACTGTTTATGTATATATGCTTTCCCATCAAATAGTGTTTGTGCATTTTTTATAAATTGGTAAACATGTTTTGTACCCCCATAGGGACTTTGTTTATCTTTTTGTAGTGGTTTATGATGTTTTTGAGTCCTAGGGATTTATTGCAGGGAGTTGCAATCACCATTGAAGAAATGCACACATATTCACAAGTATAGATATGTATAAATATATAAATCTTCTTTGCCTTTGTTCCCTCATGGAATGGGGAACACGTGCATTAGTTTAAGGATATATATATTTATATATGGAAGTGTGTGCATGTGATTGGGCTACTGCTTGAGTTAGAAAGCTTTGGCTTGGCCATCCTTTGAGGTATGATTTTCTCATGCACTATCCCTTTTAATTTTAGAATCATTAATTTCATGATTTTCACACCTTATTGATTAATAGGTATTAATATATGAACCTTGGTTAGATTTTTCTGTGTGAAAAGAATTTTTTAAGCCTTTTTTGGGATAATTAGACTTGTTTTGTTAAATAGTGCACACCAAGTGTTAGTTTAAATGCCCATTTCTATTTTCTAGGTATTTTGTGACATCTAAAACATGGTTAGGATTTGCGAATATATTTTTGGTATGAGAAATAATGGTTTAGGTTCCTCATATGATATTTAAATGTAGTTTTTATTTGAAAATAATGTGTATTGGTTTTAAAATGTGGTTTGGCATGTATTATCGATTAGTGTCCCGATTAGAATTTTCATAGGAAATGGTCTTGTTTTGATACCGGGATGAAAATGTTTTGAATTCATTTTATAAATTACTATCTATGGAAATGGTTTTTTTGTCAACTATAATTGAAATGTGGATTAAATTTTTATAAAGGATGGTTTTGTGAAATATTTAAGGTCCCATTTGGCCAATTTTTGAAAATATTGAAAATAATTAATGTGAAAACATCACTTGGATGTTCTCATGCCTTATCTTGAAGAATGGATGGGATGTACTCAATGTATAATCCTTGAGATCCATTTTAAGGGCTCCTCAGTTACAACACTTTGCGTTCTATTTATTTTAAGGAATGATATTAGTGCTTGGGGAGACTCAGGGTGATCTAAGTTGTGAATTATTATTATTAATATATATTTGTGATTGGATGCTCAGTTGGAATCAATTGACTCACCCCCATTATATACATGAGATATAGGAACCTGACATATTGAGAGAACTTTCATAGAATTATTTCTGCACTGGTTGGCCATGTACTGACCAGTGGGCCATAGTAGGTGGATATATATTTTGGATTATTTCTATTAGAATTGGCCCTCAAAGTTTGTCCTGAGATTGGGTTGTTTGGTGTTTAGTCATTTTTTATTTCATCATGTGTGGCATGCTACTAGGGATGGGGCCCCATGTATTGGTATGTTCTGGATTGTTCTTGATCTCCTCAGTTCACCTATGTCTATAAGGTCTTAGTTTCTTGTAGTAATGAATGGGATATTGTATGTATATTTTCATTTCCCTTGTTATATGAATATGATGGTTCTTTCTCGTATAGTGTTTACATGTAGGTGATGTGTAGTTCTATAAAATCTTCTGAGAAATGTTTTAAAGTAAATGTGTTTTATAATCTTTCTTACCATCAAACGAAAAAGCATTAATTCCATTTCTTAAAATGTTAACGACACTCTAATAGAATGAACATGGTTTGGGAAATGAATAATGTAAGTGAGTTGTATTTTGTTTTTATTAAAAGTAGTAGAAAAATAATACATTGATATACTGTAGTTCAAACTTGAAAATTGATGTTTCTTTTATTTTAAAGGAGGTGAACTAGAAATAGTTTATCGGGGAAGCCTATTGAGTTATAATACTTGCCCCTATAGTCTATCTTTGTTTTTAGCTTCATGTTATGCTTCTTTCTTAGATTCAGTTTTTGTAGTGCGGTGTTGGGTTGAGGTCAGTGGTGACCCATAGGGTCACATGGAGGTATGTACAATTTTATTTTCTCACTGCCGCTAGTTTTCATTTTCATTGTTGAGTTATTATTTATTTATTTGACTTTAGTTTATTTGAAAAATCATTCCTTCTTATTTAATTTTGATGCACAACACTTGTTTCTAGCCCATGGGGATTGGGAATGCCCTTCGGTCCATGCTGTTGGCCAGCTTGGGTGACTAGTTTAGGCTTGACGTGGGTTAGTTCAAGACATACCCTTAACCATTGTAAAAAATTACTTATTTTTCAATTCATATTGTCCAAAAATTCAAAGGGAAATATTTAATAAATTTTTCCATTATAATTAAAATATAGAATCAATTTTTTAAAATTCATTAGTATATTTATTATAAAATAATTAAAAATTAATCTTGGAGATGGGATAAAACAACGAGTATTTAAAGTAAAAATGTTCAAATGTTTGAAATGCTTTCTTGTCAAATTTCAATGTGAATTTGATTATAATGACCTAAATGGGATTAAATTATATAAAATTGATCTAATTATAAATTAAATCAAGTCAAAAATATATTTTGATTATATAAATTATTTAGCCGAATAATCAGTTTTCAATTAAACTTTAGTATTTTTCACTATTCCTTAAAACATTAAAATTATCCGAAAAATACGAAAAATTCAACCAAAGTAAATTTTGAAATAAAAATAATAAAAAGAGAGTTTATCAAGTTGAATATAAATTAAAAAATCATAAAATTTTAATTTTAAGACTAGCGTGCCATCAAGTGGTGGCAAAACTGCCTTTTTAGAAAAATACTTCTTTTATGTGTAAAATTGGATTAGTTCTTATAGTATGAATTAAAAACACATATGATGAATTTTAAAAATTATATAAAATATATTATGTATATATATTTTATTAATATAGTCTAATAATAGTGATTTGTTTGTTTTTTGGTATCAAAACCCCTTGTGCACATTTAAATAGTTTTTTTTTCAGAAAAATGTGTCCTTTTATTTTAAAAAGGGTTTTACATTTTATAACATATTGGTAAAAGAATTATATATACATGTGTAAACCTTAATTTTATAATTCAGTTAAACATGTTCATACTTTACATTCTAATGTCTAGGTTATAATTGTCTTGTTTAAATAATTACAATAATGAAATGTTGTTTCGTAGAAACTTAGTGTTGTGTGTAATGCAAGATAAGACAGTTTTTTTGTGTAACATAAGACATCAAAAAATCAAATTATTAAACAAATATTTCTTTAAAGTATCTTAGTGTTATATTCCACACCCCAAAAAATAAATTTTTCTCTCGAAATTCGTGGGGGTCATCAAAGCTTTGACACGTGAAAGTTCCTTCGTATAAACCCACATTGTAAAAATGAATACTAAAACATCATTTCAAAATGAATTTTGGTAACTTAATGGTTACAAAAAGTAACTCATGAATTAGTTTTCACATAGGATAAAATATTTGAAAAGTGAAAACTAGGACATGGAAGATAAATCTTACTATCATGTTTTGATGGAGAGTGATAGAGAACATTGTTAATAGAAAGTCAAATATCACAAATCCATAACCCAAGGAATCATGAAAAAGGTAATTGATATCATGAAAAATGATTGTAATGGGACACCATTTTTTTCAAGAACCTTTTTCAAAATGTTTAAAAACTTTTATGAGAATATATACTTACTTTATTTCCGCACAATGTCACCCTTAGTTGTCTGGATGGCCTGAAGGCCTTATTTTTATTCATTATTGATAATATCACTTTTAAGGGTCCAAGGTGAACCCTTACATGGCCCATTGTCTTTGTGACATTAAATGACCCAAATGTATTAGAGTAATTCATTGATGATATAACTACTTGAAACTTCCCCTCCCCAACATCAGGTATCCACCTTCGCATGGCTGTTTAGCTAGGATTCTCGTGCATGAATTGGATGGTCCCTATGGTAATTGTCATACACTATCATTCTTCTAACTTCGTTATCTATTCTCTAGTGAATGTTCCTTATTTGAATCCTCATATGGTTCTTTTTCCTTGTTGAGTTTGTCTGGTCCATTTAAGTTTAATTTTTATGGGGCTCGAAGGACTTAAAGTGGCCTAAAGGCCTTGATGTGGCCTGAAGTCCTTGAGGTGGCTCGTATACTTTACTGGGTTGAAGGCCTCAGGAGGTCTGAAGGCCTTGAAGGACCCAAAGACCAAACCAGTGGCCCCAAAGCCCAAACAGATGATTAGTTCAAAAAATTATAGTACCAAACAGAACATTCTACAGTGTCTACTATAATACTTCAATAGTAACCTGGAAATATGTCTCCACCAAGATTTGATCTCAGGTCTCTTAGATTCACTTGATGAGTCCTCACCAACTAGGATGGGACTCTTTTTCTCACCCTTCATTGTTCCTTGATCAATTAACATTTCACCTCTTATTCTAATAAATTAATATTAATTTTTCATTGCTGAAGTATTAAAAGATCATGAGATCCATAAATATAATGTTAGGGAATTCCATAGGTGTTCATCAAAAATATGGTTTGATTAAGTTATCCAATACTCATAATAAAAACATTAATATATAAAACCTCATCCAAAGTTCAGATTCAAAAATTTCATAAATGGTTACCCTTATGAACCATAAAAATGATTAAAATCCAAAAATTTATAAATAAGGTTACTAGATTTCAGAAATCTTTTTATCATTAATCTCTCACACAACTTGATGTATCTCTTAATTTTGAAACACCAAACATGTGAATACCATATCATGCATTCTCTTGAAACATTGTAAAACATGAATTACCCTTAAACCCATATTGAATATAAACATGCTTCTTCATTCCTTATATAAGATATTTTCATATACAAAAACTTTTTCATTTGAAGCTTGGGTTCATCTTTGTACTGATAGAATATTTAATTTCATTATCCCATAATCCAAATATATAATCACATGAAATTTAACTAATGGATGAACAATAAGGTTTTCAAAAAGCCAATCCATTCAAATCATACATTAAATTACCATAAAAAGAGAGGAAGATAAGTATTCCCAGGTTATCATTTCTCACTACATTTATTAATGAAATATAATATTTTCCTTTTTCCTTTTGTGATAGAGGTTTTTATGGAATACCGGACACAATGGTACTTGGACAAGGGAAATTGTTAGTGTAATTACAAAACTCCTTACTATTAAAACACTAAAATATAAGATTTTCACTATTTTAAGATTTATTTTTATTACCATTAATTTAGAAGTCAAATTCCTAATGACCTTTTTTACCACACTAAATATATTTACCAATCCCATTAATATAATTTCTTCCATGTTTGCTTCCACACTTTGTGCATAAAAAAATATAATATTATTCTCTCCAATGTTTTTAGAGTTTCCTTTGAATTTTGTACTTCTCTTATTATCATAACCATGAGATAGATATGAAACGTTAATCTCCCTTTTTATAAGAATAAAATGGGTTAGTTAATTACTAAAATATAAGTTATTGAACCCATACCAATCCATATACTTAATTTTATCTTGTTTACTCATATTATTGCTAAAGTTCTTCCCCTAATTTTCTTCACCATACAAGCGATAAGTTCCCAACTTAACTTTTTCATGTTCTTAATAGTAGAGAATGAAAGATATATTTTCAATGGTATAGATTCGTTTATCATAAATAGTTTATCAGCCATTCAACTAAAATAAGGTGGAAGTTTTCTTAAGAAGGATTCAAGAAAACGTCTTTCCCTCCATTGGTCATTTGGAAGCCCAGCATGATTAATTGTTTGATATGGTTGTGTGGTCATAAGAATGAGGGTTTTCATCCCATCTTCAGGCCATCATTATGTTTTCCATTGTACTCCTCATTAACACGGTTCTTTTTGATTCCATCCATTAACTAAAACCAACATATTTTGAGCAACACTAATCGTATTGGGAAAACCTCATAATCAAGGTAAATTAGCATCATTCTATAACATACTAGGATTAATCCTAGGATATTAATGATTGTTACCCAAATTATAATATTTTAACCTATAATTAGACTTGTCCTTAGAGACATCCCAAGATGTATCTTTAGAAATTTCTCTTGGGATATCACTAAAGTTTTATCATCCTAGTTTCCAAATATTGACTAAAAATTTTCTATAGTACCAACTACAATTTCCCAAGATTTTAATACATAGATATTACATATTGTTAGAGGAATACTCATTACATTACACAAACACATGGTCAAGGACAATAATAATTTACTACATTTGGAAACATGGAACACATTTTTCTAATATGGTTAAATATCTTCAATACTTCCCATGATGATCTTAATTTTTTTACTCCTTAAAACCTTTATATATAACTTGAGTAAAGGAAACATAAGAAAGGGTGAGATCAGATACTCAGTAAATATTAATAAAGAATATGAATAAGCATATCATGAGAATAAGTGTATGAAAATTGGAGGAAATTTTTTTACAATAAAACCTTTCATATCGAGGATCATAATATTGAATCATGGAATTAATGATCAGGGGTTCATACGAAATGAATCATAAGGGAGTTAAGAACATAAACCATGAAAGCATGAAATAGAAATAACACATGGAATTTTGAAATACATATAAACATGTATTATCATTCCATATAAGTGAAGGAATATTGAAAAAACATATGGGGAACTTCACGGTGGCTGCACCTATTGGGTGGGAAATGCCACTATCCCAAGATTCAATCCTATCCTTATAAGGGATTAGGTTTCCCATTGTTCTAATAGTGGGTAAATCCCATCTACATATTTTCAATCATTTTATCATGAGATATAAATCTTTAAATAATTAATTATAGGGTGATATATGTCCAAAATATCACATAATGAAATCCAAAAATATGTTTTTCACAAGAAAATAAATCATATCAGAACCAATAAAAATAAACGAGGTTCAGAAACATTTGACCCAAACATGACACATGAAAAATAAACATAATTCATAAAAATTAATATATCATAAACATAAAACACTCATAGAAAGAATAATAATAGTCCCATTAGATTATATCCCCAATAAAACATAAGTAACATCAAATAAAATTAAATTAGATGGAAAATAATTGTGATAAATCAGTTGAAACCATTCTTCAGAAAAATATCATTTCTATTTTGGAGAAAAGATTATTCATAAAATAATGCAAGATTTTAAAATACATTTTCATTGAAAATTAACTCATAATATTTTAAATTAATCTTTAATTAATTAGGGAATCATGAAATCAGAAATATCCATTCATGTTTTATAAGTTGAAAAAACATTCCTTTTATCAAAAAAATCACAAAGAACCATGTTCAGAAAATGAATAAAATATTATTCTAAAAAAATCATAAAAATTAAAAGATATATAAAAAAATTAAATATTCATTGGATAATATTAAACACGTTTTTTAAAACATTTTTAGAAAATGTGGAAGTATATTTTAAATATTCTCCGATGGATATTTAAAATTAAATACACTTAAATATTGATGAGATTGTTGAATAAATACGTTTCACTTTATAATAAGTAGAATCATACACCCAATGAAATAAGTAAAATTATATAGATATAAAAAGGACATTATAGTTAAAATAATACTCATAAAATAAACTCATGGGTAGTATATACACCATACAAAATAAACTAGTAGTGTATAAGTCATGGGTCCCATAGAAATAAAAGTAAGACAAAAATCCCTTACCTTATGTATTGGCTCTCATCGTTCTCATGAAGACATCCTATATAATAAATCTAAGTTTATTATGAAATTATTATATAATATTATTAAATTATATTATACCATATATTATTTACTTATGGCCTTCTATTACCTATTTATTAACGATTATTTATTAATGTTACATTTCGAGTAATAACCGCTATGTTTTTCACATGTATTTTGTTGGTTATATTTTTTTTCTTTATTATTATATCATGATTTAATCATCTCAAGAATGATAAATAAGATATAAATATAATATATATTCAGTATATAAGTATTTATAATAATATATGAAGTGTATAAAATGAAATACACCATTCATGGAGACGAAATGTCCTATGTACGGATAAACGATGTCTCCATTTTCTTGTCATACTGAATGAAAGAAAATAAATGAAACATATGTATATATATATATAATAGTTATAGTATAATTATTATGTAATATTTATCATATAAATCTATTAAACACATCCTTAATACATTCTATGTAAATTTTTAATGAATTATGTCGCATTGAGGATGCGGTAGTCCACACGTCCACAAACGAAGTTATGGTACTTACAAAAAATGGAAATAATGATATTATGTGTTATATTATAATTATATAAGAATAAATACACCATAAATATAATATATATCAAATAAAAAAATTACTTCATTATATCCAACCTAAAAAGGTGGAAATGGAAGAACGAATAACATCAGTTCTTGAGGCAGTAGTCTGCCATACACATGAACGATTATTGTGTATCCCATTTAATGGAAATGTGTGTGAGTGTTAGTCATAAAATTAATAAAAAAATATAATTATATTTAGAATACTTAGTTAATATATAAAATTTAAATATAATTAATCGGATGGGTTTAAGGATGAAATAAAACAAAAACGTTTTTAGATGAATGTTACCTCTTATTTGGATATACCCTTCTGATTTGCACAAACGACATATTTTTTGGATTTTTTCAAAAATAAAGCGTTCTAGGATTATGTGTGGAAATTTTTGATGATATTTTTATATATTTTGGATGAAAAAATAGTTTATGAAGTGTTAATGAAATAGAAGAAGATGTTCCCTTTTATATGTGAGGGGGGCACTCTTCAGATTCCAAAACATATTAAAATATAATAAATTAAATCTCAACCAAAATAAATAAAAATAAAAATATATTAGAATATAATTTGGGTAATTATGGTAATAAAATAAACCAATATATTTTAGACATTTGTTTCTACTTTAATCCTTATCATATTGATTAACCCTTAGTTAACCTGTTTTAATTTTCACAATGGTAACAACATTTTCAAAATTAAAAGGATGATATTTTTACTTATAAGGTGTAAATTAAACCATAAATGGAAGATTAATGAACATTAAGACCATAATTTTTCCCTTTTATACTTAATTATTTTTTTAATTATTTTTAACGAAATTAATAAAATATTATTTTGATAAAATATCATTAGTTTCATTTTTAAAACTATTTATTACACTGATTTTAAGAAAATCAATACAACAAGATAAATTCTAAAAAATTAAATTGATAAACCCATAATATGTAATATTAGCCTCTTAAATTTTTTTACACCTTAAGTAATTCAAATTATCTTTATTTTTATATTTTTAATATCACTTAATTGGGCATTACATTAATTGAATAATTATTGCATCATCTATCTATAAATATTTAGGATATTTATTTTTTCACTTAATACTAAATATAAAATTTCATGATGTATAAAAAAAATTTATATTTCATAATAATATTAACAGTTGAGAATATCTTCTATTTAAATCCTTTCTAAAAACATTATACTTATTAAAAGTAACGGTGTTACATTTTGTCACTCTATTTGATTTTAATAATATCCATGTAATTTCATGGAAAAGTTTCAATTAAATTATTAAAATTAGATAATTATATGTTAAGGGTCGAAGTAACATGATCCAATAACATTTGGGCAAGGTTTAGGGTTGTTTTCAAATATTTATAATATTGTCTTTACATTCAATTTCACCATTTACCATTAACTACGGTAAATAAAAATTAATAAAATTACTATTCATATTATCTAAAAATAAAAAAGACTAATTTAAAAAAATTGGAACTATTTATAGTAGATATGGAACCCATTTTTTGAAAATAAATTTTCATAATTAAATTACAAATGAACTCTACAGATAGGATGAAACAACATGATATTAATGTAAACAATGTTCAAAATTTTGGAATATTTTTATATCCAATTTAAATGTAAAACTGTTTACAATTACCAAAATTTGATTAAATGATATAAAATTGATATAATTATATATTTAAACCAATCAAAAATATAATTTAACACAATAAATTATTTATTTGAAAAAGTTGTTTTTAATTATAATTTAATATTTTCACTATTCATAAAAACATGAAATTTATCCAAAAATAAAAAAAATTAAACAAAAGTAAGTTTTGATATCCAAATTTCAAGGAAGAAGTTTATTTTTAATAATATAATTTATAGAAGTTTTAAAATTTAATTTTAAAACATTTCTGCCATAAAACTGCCATTTTAGAAAAATACTTCATTTATGCATAAAATTGGATTTGTTCTTATAATATGTCTTTAAAAATAAATATATTAATATTAAACAATATATTTAATATTATATATATATATATATATCATTAATATAAACCAAAAATTGTGATTTGTATCTTTATTATTATCAAACACACTTTTTCCACATTTAAATAGTTTTTTATGAAACGTTTCCCTTTATTTTAAAAAGTGGTTTACATTTAATAATTAACTTGTATAAGAAATATATATACATGTATAAACCATAATTATAAAATTTATCTTATCATTTTAATAACCTCTACTCTAATGGATAGGATATAATTTTCTTGTCTAAATAATTACAGTAACAAAATTATGTTTTGTAGAAACTCAGTGTTGTGTGTAACACAAACTCAGCCAGTGTTTCTTGAAACACAAGACATCAAAGAAATAAATTTTTTAAAGAATTATATTTCATAAAATTATTAATTTTTTACAAGGATACTCATATAATAATATCTTAATGATATGGTCCATTCTAAACTCTTATATTTATCCTTTTGATCCTCAAACTATTTAGTTGTGAGATGTTTGGTAAGAATATCAGTAATATATTCCTTATTCCAAAAAATTTTGAACTTTATAACATTACCTTCAAACTTATCCTTACCAAAGTGATAATTTACCTCTATATTAATTAACTGGGGGTGTTAATATGATTTTTGTACAGGTTTATTTTTCAGTGACAATCAAAACCTACAGTGAGATGTAAATTTTCATCAACACTAAAATATTTTGGGTGTGTCATTATCCACATCATTTTCTTATCTTTTTGTGATGCAAAAAAATATTAAGAATTATTACAGAATATTATTGCAAATTTTTTCTTATTTTAATTTCATGAAACATATTTTTTTCCAATTATAAATTCTCCACCAGATGTATATTTTAAATCATCTATAGCTCATACCTAGTATATATCAATAAATCCTTGGAGGTTAAACTGACACTTATTTTTATACTTTAACCCATGAAATAATATATTAGAAATTTATCCTAATATCCTATTTCCAACTAATAGATATGATTCCTTATGATTTATTTTTATCGAGGAATAAAGTGGGACACCATTCACAATATTTAGTATAATGGTTGTAAAATACATAAGTCTTCAAATAAGTATTTTGATATTGTAATCATTAATAGTATTGTATTCTTCAAACTTTATAATAAGTTTGTCTACCTCAATTGGTGTATATATCCCTATATCATCCTATATTACATACTTCTTTAAGATTTCTTTAGAATTTTTTTTGAAGCAAAAATCTAATCTACTCCTAGGAAAATTTTTAATCCTAGTAAAAACCTCATTTATCCAATCATTATCATCTCAAATCCTCATTTCATGTTTTTTTTTTGAGAAATCCTGATGAAATTATTTCTTCATTATGGGAAAAATTATTTCACTAACATATACAATAAAAAAAGTTATGTGGTGTCAGTCTTCTTTATATACATGTTCAGGTCCACATTCCCTTTCTAAAAACATTCCTCATCATGATATTCATCAATATTTTAATACTTATCACTTGAATCCTAATTCAAAAAATATAGTTATTAATTTTTATTAAATAATTTTTTATATAAAAATTAAAAATTAATCTATCTGGTCTCTATATACACACTTCCTCATCAATCACACCATTAAAAAAACTGATTTAACATCCATTTTAAATATTTCAATGCTTCTCCATGAAACTATGAGAAGGAATATTTTGAGGTACTTGAGTCTATCCCTTGATGAAAAATTATCATCAAATATAACACCTCATTTTTTTGTATCCTTTCAATATAATTAATTATCTTTAACATCTTGAAAATTTTGATTAAATGAATAATAATCTTGATACCTTGCTTAATATGCAACACTGAGCTTTAAAAAAATTTACATATATTATAAAAATATTATAAATTAAATGTGACCATTATAACCGTACCATTGTATTAGTTGGAATGAATATGACTAACAATATTATGAATTATATAAATAATTTTCACTTATCAATACAAATGTATTTATTAATTATTATTAAATAAGCACTTATTTTTTAGTAAAGTCATTTTAGGCTTCGAAAATTCATTTTGTGGGTGAAAATTAAAATTAATTTCTTACAATTATATAAATTATATGTTATAATATTAAAATTACTTTTTAATTCATAATTTTGAAATTATGTTAGGGTGATTTTTTTTGTGTTTTTCTAAAAAGACTTATTATTTAGTGAATAACACATAATTACGTTTTTTTGTAAAACTGCCCTTTCTTTTCATTAAATCATTTAATTTAAAAGTAAAATTATATTTTTAATCTAATATTAATGTAAAATTACTCTCATTTAATTATATATATTCTAATTAATTACATAGTGATCTCCATTATACTTTATTTTGGTATAAGTTCATTTTAAGCATAAAACACATTTTTCTAAAAAATGATTTTTATTGTGTTTTATTCACTTATTTTAAAATTAATTTAATTAAATTTCAGAAATTAAATTTCAGAAAATATGTTCCATATCTATTATTAGGAGAATCATGTTTTTGAATATTTTCCTTTAACTATGAAGCATTATGAATATTAATTTTAGTAGAATTTATAACCTCGGTGGGGGAAATCATATAATTAGGGTTAAAAGTAATGTTATAAGACCGTAAAATTTTATCTAACACCTTAATTATTTAAATTGGATGAAATATTTTAGAAAGATATCATAAAATATATGAAATATTACAATTTAGTGCCATTTTATTTTATAATGGATTTTATTTTAATTTAAGAAAAGGATAAATACAAAATATCAGTCTCTTGAATTTAATTTCCCATATATGTTCACATAGGTATAAGAAGATAGTATGAATTTATATAAAAGTTTTGTTTGAAAATAATTGATTTATTTTTTTAATGAAAAATTATTTTTAAATTTTAATTATTTTATAATTACCTTAAATATTTGCACAATACTGACACAACACTTGTGCAAGTAGTAGAAAATTCAAATTAATTGATTTTTAAAATATTAGAAGTAATATTTTATGGACCACAAATAGTTTCAATTGAAATATATAGTTAATAATAATGTATAATTTATGGTTAAATAGTTTATATTTCATTTTCATTCTAAAATTTATGTATTTAAAGTCAAAATATGTGAATAGTTCTTTAATTAATATTAATGATATTTTTTGTTAATGATATAATATGAAATTGTACAAAAATCATAAAAATATTGACAGAGGAAAAAGGGGATAGGATATAGTATAAAATTTCATGCCTATATATTTTTATCTAATATTATATTTATAATTAAATTGATAACCGTTTATTATTGAAAAATTTGTTACCACTATTATGGTTAAAATTGGTTAATGAAAGGATTAAATAAAAATATAATGTTTAAAATTATACATAAACATTCAGAAATATTAGTGGTCGAATTTATTTTAACCTTAAACTATCTTAGAAATTAAAATTTTACCACCTTGTTCCTATTTTAAAGGAAAAATAATTTATTAAATTTAAATATTTTAGCTCATTCCAAGTGTTCTATATGATTCAAAATAAAAAGGACACCACATATCCCATATTTATCACGTAATATTGGGTAAAATAGCTTTAAAAAACCATAAAAAATACACTCCAAAACATACTTTATGACATTCTAGAGGTTCTGGTTTATCAAAAGTACAACCCTAGGGTCCTTAAGTGAATATCTAAAGGGGATTCCACAAAAAAGATGCAGTAGTTTTTACTAACTCTTTCAGAGTTTATTTCTTCTTTTAACTCATCTAATATTTTTTATAGGCATAATAAAAGTATTAATTAAGTATCATAAATATACTAATATGTTTTTATGATTTTGGAAAAACAATTTTCTGCCTGCTTTACATCCTATGAAAAAAATTTCACTCATGTGTTAGTATAACCTACCCTCTCTATATAGATGTGTAATATATTTTTCAAAACCACTTTATATGGATGGTTAAAAATATGGAATTGATGAATATATATGATTACTATAAATAAATTATTTTTATTTAAATATAATTTATCATTTAACTTCTTACCCTTCCACTCATTGAAAAATGATAACGTCACTAGTTTGTACGTGTGAACTACCACCTCCAAGAAGTAATGTAATTTATTTTTCACAAATAAAATTCAATGAAGATACAAAAAATTTATATAATTAATATAAATTAATTTTATATAATTATTATAATTATTGCGATTATGGAACCATGAGAAATATATAAGGACCAAAACTATTGAACTAGAACTTACCTGAAAAATTAAGCAGTTATCACCCAAAACATTAATTTTAATAAAGAATTAATAATAAATGGATGATTAAATGTTATTAGTAAATAATATATAGTATGATATATTTGAGTATATTTTAAGGATATATTTAAAATAAATATATATTAATTTTATATGATGTTCAAACATATACAAATAAATCTATACCTGAGTTAAGGGTTCTTCATCTCAATATTGTTTAGAAGAGACACATCTGATGTTTTAAAAATATTTGTGTTTAAGAGGTGTATATACTACCCATTTTATGTATTGTTTCATTAATATATTTACATTCATGATATCAAATATTTTATTCTAATTTATTCTTTCATAGGGCTTAGGATCCCAAAGTTACCAAATCAGTAAGGGATTTATGTTTCGATCCAATTTTAAACAGTATTATTGATGTTTGAATTTATATTATGGAAAATTTAGGATAATTATCTTCAAAATAAATTTCATTTTTATTATCCTATGGTTATTCATTTAACTTTCATGTAATAACACCATTTTCCAATGTTTTTTACATAAAATGACCAGAAAAAATGTTTTTATAAATAACAAACATGATTTCCTTTTTCAGTCGATAATATTTTTCATCCATGTCCGAGATTTATTTTAGATATTTTCAATAATATTTCTAATATTATCATATGATATATTAATGTCATTTTAACCATGATTTACCTTTTATAAAAAAAATTCAAATGAATCTTCTTTTTGTTTTCCGTATATGATATTTTTCACTTTGTATTGAAACTTTGAACAGAATCCTTATTTTAACATAAGTGGAATGAATGGAATTTCCCACAATCATGACCACTAAATGAATTGAAGCTATTGGTCCCAGTTGAAAACAAAATTGGGGGTGGGGTGAATTGAGCTTCCAAAAAAAATTCTATTTAAAAACAATCCATAAACTCAAATTCCTAGATTTATTAAAAGATAACAGTTGATAAAAATAATAGATTTATATAAATTGTTTTTTCGAAAAGATTATAGAAAGCTCAATAAAAACTCAATTAAAATACTTTAAAAAATATACTATCCGTTGAATCTAATATTCTCATATCAAACACAAAAAATAAAAAACCAATTTTATGTTAACTACGAGAGTTATGTTTTGTTCAATAAATTATGGAAAAAAAATTATTTAATAAGAATATTAAGAAATGAAACAGATAAAGAGAAAAATTGAAATTTAAAAGGGGGTTTCATCTCAAACTGAGACTAATCCCCTCTACATGGAAATAACCTACTACCAATATTTTTGTTACTAAATAATTTGTTCCCTATATAGGATAGGGTTTTATAATCAACACCACATAAGGTTGTCCAGACATAAAGACCCTTCCATAGTTATGTGGGGTATAAAATTGATTACTAGGTCACAAAGGACCTCTTTCATATTTTTTCATAGGAATAACTGTGAATAAATTGGGATAATATCCAGCACTCTATAGTTTATGATATGAGACTTTTTTACAAATAAATTGAGCAATATAAAAGAAAAATCTTTAAGGTAAATCATTAATAGAAAGATAAAGATATATAAGATACGAAATGGGGCACATATAAATATAAATAACTTTGGTTTTCTAGATTGCTTGAAGTTGTTTTTGTAAGATGGTCACAAGAGTTTCACAACATGTTCAGAAAAACCGAGTGTCGTAGTGTCTTCCCAATAGCACAAGTACAATTGTGTAGGATCCAATGATGTTTATAATGTTTAACTCTAACTCTTTTTTAATTAGAACATCTATATGTAAAAAATAACTCTATCCAAAATTATCTATTGGATAAATAAAAATTATATAGTAAATTAACTGATGCTTCATTTAATTTTACAAAAACTAGATGTTGGAGATTTAAAAATGCTCTATGAGAACAATGTAGTTGATTGGTCACATTAACAAACACATATTAATCTATCCAATTGGTATGTATGAGTTTTTCAGAGTAATGAAATGTAGAAAATTTATTCTTGTATCTGATTACTACATATATGATATCATCGATTTCGGAGATTTTCTGACATAGCTGAATGCTCATGTAGTAGGTTCATGATTTTACGCAGTCAATTATATATTCGTGCACTCACCATAATAAAATAAATGTTTAGTATATTATTTTATGAAATAATTATACATACCATGGAATAGTAACCTTTTTTCTTTATGTGGTTGGTAGTTTCTTTTACACTATAACATCACTGATTTGTATGGTAAGGTAAATGGTATGTACGTCTCCATATCGTGTTAGGTGGATTGAATATGCGGTGAGGTTAAATATAATGTGTGGTAAGGAGAAATGATCACTTGACCTTCATGAAAATTTCAAATTCTTCACATTGTATGAAAATTGTACATGAAGTTGGGTGTCACAGTAAGTTCCATACTTAGTCATTTTGGCATATTTTGGCCAGAAAATAAATTACTAAATGAAAACATGAAATTCATTAGTAACATTATAAACATGATTTCCAAACATTAAAATATGTATGTTCTAGTTTAATTAAACAATATTCCCCTTTTTTATGACCATATCTCATGACATTTAAAATGAAATGAATTACATGTATCATTTGTATATTTTTAGAGTATTCAAATTTCTATTTAGAAAGCTCCTAAAATCATCATAAAATTTACAATGATTTAAATTTATTTAAATTTATCATTAATATATACACATTAATTACCACCCCTTTTGAATTATAAATAAGTAATAAGATAAAAAAGATTTTTTTGAATAAAATAGAGTATTTAATTTATATATCAAAAGATATTATAAAAGGATTACAAAGAGTTAAAAAAGTCCATATTTTTAGATCCTAATATGAACATCAATGTGGAAAATCTTTGAAACCTATAAAAAGGTTAGGTTCCTTTACCTATGATGTAAATAATTAAGCATAGGTTGTATGAGGATAAGAAAGAATAAGAAGAATCTCCAAGAACTACACAACTAGAAATAAGTCTACATGGATGAAATTATTTTATAAGAGTTAGGAAAAAGGATTAATTGTAGAAGAGGAAGTATGTGGGGATAAAATAATGGATTAAGTGGCTATCACAACTATATAATAATTATAAATATAAGGTTACATTAATCTGCTAAATTCACTAACCTTTTGAGTATCGTGTTCCAAAATCTAATGGAAATAATCTCTATTCTCCATAAAATATTCAAAAATTAGATTCATAGATATGAAATTATCAACTTGGGATTTAAAGGTCCGAGTGAGAGCAGAAATATTCAATTCCAAAGAAAGAATTATAAAGAACTATTTTATATCTGACATTGTAAAGATCTTACTTAAGTAGTAATCAATTGATCTCTTGGTGTTTTCTCTATTCTGACAAAATTTATTAGCATCCTATCATACCACTATCAATTTTATTGAATCATGGGTTTGAAAACCATCAAAGAAAGTTTCTCTATTCATTATAATCTCAACAAACATAACCTTCATCTCATCTCGAATAACCTTTCTAATAGTTTCTTCATAAAAAATTGGTTGTCTAGTTAGAGAAGGAGGAACAAAAGGAGGTTTAAATGGGACATTCATAAACCATTGTTTAACAAAATCATCATATCATATTGATCTTCCAAAAGATAACTAACTATATTTATGAAATATTCAATCTCATTCTTCTCCATCTCTATCTAAAACTAAAATCATGATTGATGGTGACTAATTATAAATCTAAAAACTTAAAAAATGTCACATTTTACCACTTGTTGCAAGGATATGTAAAAAATAACGAAAAATTTATTTAAAATATCCACTAACTTCCACTTGAATACATCCAAGTCATTATTAGTTACATAAAAAGTAGAAGGAATAGAGGGTGCATGATCGGGTGGAGATGGATTATTAGACTGATGATTAACATCTATCTCATGTACATACTCTAATGATCTATCATAATCTTCAACTATATCCTTATGAAAAAAAGATCAAATACCTCATTGTCCTTGTAAGGTGTAAGAAAAAATATGTTTTAAATGATCTAACCAATAGAAGGTATTACTAGAGACACCTCAGTTATCTATCAACTATCTACCTCAATAATCAAGGTTTCTTTTAGAGTTATTTGAATAAACAGAATAGAATGTCCACCATGTCTAGGTGGATTGCCTCCAAGACATCATCATCATCAGAATCAGGATAGTCTAACCCCAAAACAAGAGATTTAGAGGAAATCTCCCCCTTAGAAGATTCACTAGGTACATGATTTCTAGGAGTAGTCCCAATAATAGGATATCCTTCTATGATATTCCAAACATAATAAGATATAATAGATTTATCACCTTTTGGATCGTCCTCATGAGCTACTTGGTTTCTTCCTCAAGTAATTTAAATTATCCTTCTTCTTCAACTTCTTTAGAAGGAAAACAATTATCATCCAAATCTTCCATGACTTAATCAGGTCCAATACTTGGATCAACCATATTTCAAGGTTTATTATGATACTTCACCAGATTAAACATTTTATATTGTTTTCTTGAGTGATCCACCAATTCATTTTTCCATGGGTTCAAGTTTGTGCTCATTTTCTTAAAAAATTGAGTAAGAAAGAATCTATCAAATTAATTTATTATTTCCACCCCCCTAAGTAACTAATCTTTTATACTATTACAAGGCTGATATGGTCTTAAGAAAATTTATTGAACTAATCCATGAAGGTGAACTACAAAACTCAACCGTACGTGTCATGAAATATCTACATAGATTGATTTTAACACAATTCTTCATCAAAAAACAAGAAAAACAAACTCAAATTCCAGAGTATACTAAATTCATCCTTTCATGAAAAAATTAGGTGCAATAAGAACATGAACAATATCCTACATTATGCACTCAACTAAACAACTAACAATCTTCAAGGAGTTTCATTCCCAGTATATTCATCCAAATAATTTTAAGACTCTAAATATCCCTAATTAATGGGACAAGAACATTGATAATCCACATATTATCATTTATGCATAACACATAAACACTTTTCCCAATTTTTGAGGAATATTACACAACTTCACCCTTAACTATTTTTATGATGATATATCTTTTCTCACTGGGGAGAAACTCTAGTTTCCCATAAAATTTCTTGAAAAGTTTTAGATAAAAGGGGAACCATTTTCACTAAACCAAGAAGTCCATACCTACTTTTTAATCATGTTATTGACCAACAATCTTCAAGATTGAAACTACTGTGAATCGACATATTTTTCCATTGGAATTGGATGATCAATTACATGTAGATTATTTGAGTTTACAGATTCACTCAAACATCCATCTTATTTCCTTTATTTCAATGTTTGTGATGGGTCAACAAGAGTCCTGACATCGATGGAGCATTTTTATTTTGATATTTTTTATTCGTTTTATGTTCTATGGAGGTTTAGATATGGGAAGAAAAAATATACAGTTCCAAGTTGGAGAAAGTGAGTGTTGGAGATAGAACAAAATGAATTTCTCAAAATATTTCAATAAGATATTTGGGATCTAATGGAAAAAATGGGTTTAGATTAAAATTCCAATTCAAATTATAATTTAAATAATTTAGGGATTAAAATAATAAAAATATAAACAAAATCCAACAAAAAATGTTCATGTAAAATTTAAAGGAAACAGACAATGTAGGTCTCCAAACTATGTATTTGTTATAACATAAGCATGGTAGGCATGTTATCTGTGACTTCATGGTAGGTATTATAACTATAAAACTAATATTTTCAACCATAAATAAGTACTGATAGTGTAAAAACATATTTCTGGTAAGCTTAGTGACCACATGATTTAATAATCATATTTAGTATGGTGACCACATGATTAAGTGTTCTTGGTAGGCATAGTGTTCACATGAACAAAAAAAGTTATGGTCAATATACTGGTCATGTGGACTTCACTTCATGGTTATCTCTATAAAAGCTCATAAAAATCTAAATAGAACATAAATAAAATCAAAGTCTAAAATTTAATTAAAAAATTTAAGTGTAATTTATCATTCCCAATTCATGTCTAATATTATTTATTATCTCAATATTCAATGGTTTTTTAAATATTTTAGCATGTTGATGTTTAGTACTAATTAACTCAAGAGTTATATCACACTTTTGAGAATGGTCTCTAAAAAAGTTATGTCTTATATCAATGTGATTTATCTAGAATGTGATATATGATTATTATAAATAGTTATCACACTCGTATTATCATAATTTATAGGGAAATACTAGAATTGATATCCATAGTCTAGTAATGTATGTTTCATCCATATAATTTGTGCATAAAAACTACCTGAAACTATGTACTTAGATTTAAAAGTAGATAATGCAACAAAATTGTGTTTCTTACTACACCATGATACTAGAGACTTTCCCAAAAAGTGACATGTTCTTGAAGTGTTTTTTCTATCTAACTTTAAACCATTTAAATCATCATATAAATAAATCATTAAGTAAAATTATGATCCTTTGAAGTAAAAAAATCATAAGTAGGTTATATTTTTAGGTATTTGAAAATTCTTTTTAGAGTGAATAAATGTGAAACTTGTTAGATTTTCTTGAAAGTGAGAACACATATGCACACAAAATATTATGTCAGTTATTCTAGTAGTTAAGTATAGTAGAATTCCAATCATACCTCTATATGTCGACTGATCAACCATTTTCTTAGTTTTATAAAAATTCAACTTACAGATAGTACTCATGTGAGTATCACTACCTTTAGTAATATCTATATGAAAACACTTTAAAAGTTCCCTAGTGTAAATTATTTGAATTAAATTCATTCTTTATTTATGTTGAAAAATATGAAAACGAAGAAATAATGTAAATTAACCAAACAAACTCATTTCCAAATTCATTTTACAACATTGTTAAAAAGTTGGTACATAAAGTATTTCACAAAGAACCAAAAATAATATCATTAACATATATTTATAGTAATAAAACATATTTTTATACTCTTTCAAAAAATAATGTAGGGTTTTTTATTTCTTTATTAAAGATTTTTAGATTAAAAAATTACTGATCATATCATACCAAGATCTCAGAGATTACTCTAAACCATATAAATATTATGTTAATTTTAAAAAAATTTGGAAAGTGAGGTTTTTGAAATATAGGGTGTTGTTTAAAAAAGCAATCCTAAATTACACAATCATTTAAGAGTGCAATCATAATATCCATTTGATATAATTTGATATAAAAATGTTCCTTATAGGCAATAAACATTATGTTGGCTTCAAGACTAGGTATTAGAGAAAATGTTTATTAATAGACAATAACTTCTTATTAACTATATCCGTATAAAACCAGTTTAACTTTGATTCTAATTATTATGCCTGACTCATTAACCATGTTTCTAAACTCTCATTTATTTTTAATATTTAGGTAGCCCTTCAGTCATTAAACTAATTCCTAGAACATATTTCAGTCAAACTAATTTATATCATCATTCATTTACGTTACCTAGAATTAATTATTAGTTTCATCATTGATATTATTATGTTAAAATTATAATAATAAATCTCAATGTTCAGCATTGTCTCTTAGATAATATCTAATCTAAGTTCCTTTATCAGGGTCTACTATATCTATATATAAGAGATTATATCTACGAGGCATGACATCTCTAGTAATATAGGTGTTTGAAAGTCCATATTCAACTATAGGTTTAGGTTTAGGATGTTTATCAAAACTAAGATATTCTTCTAGAGGATTAAAGGATGTTTTAGAGGGGTGGACATTAATATTTAGTTTGGAAAGATCATATTTAAGGTTTTATAGCAAATCTTATATTATTATGGATATTTTTAATCAAATATAACATTTATAGATTCTTCAAAAATATTAATCCTTTTATTAAACACCCTATATGATTTACTATATGTAGAATATCCATGTAAAATTCATTCATCACTCTTGGAAGAAAACTTGTCTGCATTCTATTTTTTATTGAGTATAAATACTTTAAAAAAACTCTAAAGCATTTAACCTTTGGTTTTAAATCAATTTTTAATTTATATAGAGTCTTCTTTAAGAGAGGTCTAATTAATACTCTATTATTTATATATCAATATTTCTTTCCAACTTTCTCCAAGAAATAAATTGGTAAAACATATCCATTGAGTATGGTCTGAACAATTTCATAAAGGGTTCTATTTCTTCTCTTTAATACACCACTCTACTATGGAGTCCTATAAGAAAAATAATTTATGATTACAACCATTTTGGGTGAAAAATAACAAAAAAGCGTGATTTTTAAACTCAAGGACATGATCACTTTTTATGGATTTATTTTTAAGTACACTAATTTTCTACACATATAGAATATTTAGAAAAATAGGAAAAGGCTTCACTTTTATGAGTAAGAAAAAATATCCAACTATATCTTGAATAATCATCCAATATAACACAGGAATAATGATTTCCAACTAAAATTGAAACTCGATAGATTTCAAATAAATCCATTTAAACCAAATCTAATGGTTGGGAAGTCGAGACATATTTCTTTAGTTAGAAATAGATTTTGTACTGCTATCCCTTTTAATAGGGATTGTAGACTTTGGCTTTTGGGAAATCTAGTTTGTGTAAATCCTTGAATAAACCTTTCATAGTAAGTTTTTTAAGTGAGTGTATATTGTAATTGACTATTATTCTATTCCAAATCCAATATTATTTTTGAAATTCACTAAAAAAATAAATATTTTGAGAAAATAAAAAATTTAAATATATAGTATAAACATTATCATTTCACATAGTAGTAAACAATAAAACATTTTTAGAATAAATAAGTGTCACAACCCGCCTTCACCAAAAAGAGGGAAGGGTTAGCAGATTGCCAGGCCCATCCTTCTTTAAGTTGAAGGAGAGATAATGACCCACGAGACCCGCCTTCAATAGATCCCAGAGTGGCGACTAACACCAAGGGTATAGAAATTTCTCACGAATGGAAGGTATTACCCCTTTTTGTTTTATAAGATCGAGAAATAAGATGATGAAACTCATCAAAACCAGTCTAAAAGAAAAGTAAAGTCAAAAGTAAACCATTCCCACATGCATGTTCCAAAAGTAAATCCACAAAGTACAAAAGGTGACTACAAAGGTAAGTACCAAATAAGATAAGCAACAACTGCAACTGCCCAAAAGGTCTGAGATAGTATGGTCCTGCGTGATCCCCGAAGTCCTCCAGGAAACCTGAAAGAAGCTTTATATACATAGGGTGAGCATACAAGTACACTCAGTAGGGAAAACCAAAGAATCTCGTGCACAAGTGGGGGAACGTACTAAAGTCCCGTGAGAAAAAAGAGTAGACCAAACACCTATCAAGGTAAACTATCCACCCCAGGCCTCACCAAGGCACACTCCCCAAATAATGCAAGTCAAGTAATATATATAATCAGAGCACATCGATGTTTCGGTACCCCACGCCACTTTCCCACTAGTTATTGAGACATCCTACGCATCGAACCAATCCCGCCATTCTCACCGCAGTCCCACTGCCACACCCGCCCGCACACACCTGGGCCACAACGATCACTTGTAACCATGCCTGCAAACACCTAGGCCAGAACAACCACCACCACGCCAGAAGACACCTGGGCCTCATCCCGAAGACACTTGGGAAACCTCCTGCCACACACACCTGGCCAACTACCACACTACCCCACCCCTAAGGCTCTTGGGCTAATAATGGACCTCAGGCCATCACAGCCTGCCTGAAGATACTTGGGCTATCTGGGAAAGGGAGCAGAAAAGGAGCTAATAACCAGCCACTAAGAATAGTGTTGAGAAAAACACCCTCCCCCATGAAATGGGGGTGTTCGGCACTAAGTGCTCAACTTGGGTGGGGCGCGAATAAGAAAAAAAAAACTACAAGTATAGATATAGGTAACAAGAACTCACCCAAAGCTTAGGTTTTTCTAACCAGCCTACAGAACACAACACTACTGCGTCCAAGTCACAAGTCACGACTCTCGCCAAAATAACCCATCTGTCCCATTTTTGTTTCATGTTCAGTGATAATGTTTAATTAACTTTAAGCACTACTGGGAAACTAGTAAGCATAGGCACAAGTCCAGGAAAGTAAACAGTCAAGCATCAACTATAACACCCACACCCAGTTCTCAACAACATAGGATCCGACCCTAATTCATGATATAAACAAGTAACCACCGGGTCTTAAAACTCACAACCACCGAAAGCATAAAAAGAATAGGGGATCCCATCCCCTACCGCATTTCCAGCAACCAGACCGTGAAAGAAATCAACCAAACCACATTCACCAACACTAAGCAGGTCCTTGCCGATATTTTCAGATTTAAAAGATTTTACACACTCCATGATACCAATTTCCGTGTGTTTTAACTGGGGTTTATCAGAGAAGGATTGATCCTGGGGCTTTCAATTCTCTTAGTCGGGTGTACGTGATTAACCAGTATCCTTTTTAACAGCAGGAGTTCACAACCACAAACAAGCCATTTAAAACATCAGTAGGGGTTCATTAGTGCACAAACAACGACCACCAACATCCTCGATTTTCAGAAACGTGTAAGCCAGAACAACTCAAAAAGTTGATTTTAATATAAACAACATCAACGATCATAGCCCCCCCTTCATTATTTATAGGATTCATTCATTATCTTTATTTAGGTCTGGTTTATCCAATTCTACAGAAACAAAAACATGTCCATCCCGCATGATACACAAAAGAGAGAGACGAAGCAGAAATTCCCTACTTGTTGATAGATTATCGACGCTTAGGCCAGGCGTGGAACATTACAGATAACGATGCGGCACGCCCGATGCACCAGAAGCTGTTCGTGAAAATCCGCGATCGAAGAAAGAAGAAACCATGAATAACCCTTAGTTTATAAGAGCTGCGGACGGTTGAGGTAAGAGCACGAAACTGCGTAAGGCGCGGGGGTCGTGGGTTGACAACGCGGCTGGGAAGTTACACACGGAGGTCTCCCGGGATTTTTAGGAATTAATTATGGGCTTTAAATGGTTTTAAAAAGAGTAAAAGAATTAATTTAAGTAGAAACTTACGTTGCGAGAGTGGAAAAGTATGGTACTGGAAGAAGAACGAAAGGCTCGGTGAGGGGACACGGTGTCACCCTCACGGTGCCACCATCACGGTTCCACCGTCACAGTGTCACCATCACGGTGCCACTGTTTTGGTGGAGCCTCACTTTTGGCAAAGTAATGGCTAGGAGGGTCCGGGCCATTACATTAGATACCTATTAAACGATTCTCATCCTCGAGAATCAAAACAAACCATGAAGGAAGAAGAGGGTCCGAACAACCACCTCGAAAGATACCTCTTAGAAGTGAACCCATGCTAACCAAAAACACTTCTCTGTCAAGAACCAAGAAACATACCATGCCAAACTACCCAGGCATGTGGGTTGGGGAGTCTCCTCCCCCATGTCAAGATATTATCCACTTTGGGTAGCACTGACTCGCCTGTACGGGTTTAATCGCATCCACCTTAATGCGTCTTGATTAGGGGTCGGGTTCTCTCCTCCCCCATAGCCAGGTATTTTCACACACAATCAGAGTAAAGGAAACACGTACATTTCATAGCCAAAAGAAAAAATGTTCTACCACAACAGGTACAACAAGGAACAAAACTTAAAATAACTCTGGGTACTGGGTACGCATCTGTGCTTCCCTCTCCCATGTACTCTCCTCAAGCCCACCATGTCTCCACAACACGCAAACCAAGGGAATGGTTCGCCCACGAAGCACCTTCTCCTTGCGATCCTCGATCATCACTGGTCTCTCCACAAAGGTCACGTTGTCCTCAATGTCCAACTCAACCCAATAAAGGACGTGTGAATCATCGTGCAGATACTGATAGAGCTGGGACACATGAAATACATCATGTATCCTCAATAGCGGCGGTGGTAACGCTAGCTGATAAGCCACTTCGCTAACCCACCAAAACACTTCGAATGGTCCGATGAACCTGCGAGAAAGCTTACCCCCCTTGCCGAACGTCCGCTGCCCACCCCGAGGGGAGAGATTCAAGAACACATGGTCTCCAACCTCAAACTCCAAGGGCCTCCTCTTGGTATCAGCATACGACTTCTGTCGGTCCTGGGCCGCCTTCATCCTTCCCTGTATGAGCTGAACCTTCTCTGTCGTGTTCTGCACCACCTCCGGGCCAAGAATGTCTGCCTCTCCTACTTCGGCCCAACACATAGGTGAACGGCATGGCCTCCCGTACAAGGCTTCAAACGAGGCCATACCGATTGTAGAGTGGTAGCTATTATTGTAGGCGAACTCTACCAGGGGAAAGTGTCGCACCCATGATCCTCCTGAGTCTAGAACACATGCCCGCAGCATATCCTCCAAGGTCTGGATGGTGCGCTCTATTTTTCCATCTGTCGGGGATTGAAAGTAGTTCTAAGGTGTAACTGGGTGCCAAAAGCATGCTGGAATCCTCTCCAAACCCGCAAGGTAAACCGTGCATCTCTATCTAAGACTATAGACCTCGGAATTCCATGGAACCACACCATCTCATCCACATATCTTCATTCCAAAGTATCCACTGCACTCGACTCCCTGATTTCCAGAAAGTGATCCGATTTCGTCAACCTGTCCACTACC
The DNA here is from genome assembly GCA_963277665.1 of Viscum album. Lineage (NCBI taxonomy): Eukaryota > Viridiplantae > Streptophyta > Magnoliopsida > Santalales > Viscaceae > Viscum > Viscum album. Next base: position 285,620,080 of record OY728165.1, read on the forward strand.
ACCCAGATGGCATCATATCCCCCTTGGACCTTGGGTAGTCCCGTGATGAAATCCATCGAGATGTCGTCCCACTTCCACTCGGGGACATCTAGAGACTGCAGTAGGCCACCTGGAACTTAGTGTTCAGCCTTCACTTGCTGACACACTAAGCACTTGGCCACAAACTCTGCCACTGCTCACTTCACTCTGGGACACCAAAATTTTCCTTTCAGTCCCTAGTATATCTTGGAAACTCCTCGGTGTACCACTAGGGGTGAGTTGTGGAACTCACTGAGAACCTTGACACACATCACTCCTGGGACAGACATCCTTTTCTAGAAAAGCATCTGGTTCTGACCTTCCTCTGCCCATCCTTCCAGAGCATTGCCCTGGTCAACCCGGTCATGCATCACTTCGCACTCCGGGTCTCCCCACTGAGACTCCTCCACTTGTCGAAACAGAGATGACTACACTATCATTTGATATATACAACCTCTACCGCTATCCATCTTCGCATCCAGGTGTAAGGTAGGAAACTCCTCCATTGCCTTCCAGGCATCCGCCGACTCTCGGACCACATCCTTCTGCGTCCTCCTGCTCAAGGCATCAGCCACCACATTGCCCTTTCCCATAGTATAAGAGATCTTGAAGTCATAATCCTAGAGGAACTCCACCCATCTCCGTTGTCGCAAGTTTAAGCCCCGCTGATAGAAGATATACCTCAAGCTTTTGTGATCCGTGAAGACCACAAAGCGTTCCCCGATGAGGTAGTGCCGCCATAACTTTAGCACAAAAACGACCACTGCAAGCTCTAGGTTGTGGGTGGCTTAATTACGCTCATGGGGGCGTAGCTGCCTAGACCCATAAGAGATCACCCCTTGTCGCTGCATCAACACAAATCCTAGACCATGTCCTGAAGCATCACAGAAAACCTCATAGGCCACCCCTTCCTCTGGTAATCTCAGCACTGGGGCACTAACCAACTTCTCTTTCAGATATCTGAAGGCTGACTCACACTGCTCACTCCACCCGAAATCCTGGTCCTTCTTGGTAAGGGTTGTCGAAGGGGCTGCTACTCGGGTGAAGTTGGGTACGAACCTCCGATAGTAACCTTCCAGTCCAAGGAAACTACAGACCTCTGCCACATTCTTGAGTGTTGTCCAAGAAACAACCGCCTCAACTTTTGATGGGTCCACCGCTACCCCTTGCTCGGACACCACATGCCCAAGGAAGTGCACTTCTCTTGTCCAGAACATGTATTTAGGAAACTTCCCATAGAGGTGATGATGTCGGAGGACCACCAAAACTATCCTCAGGTGCTCTGCATGGTCCTCTTTTGACCTCGAATAGATCAGGATATCGTCGATGAACCCAACCACAAACCGATCCAAGTACTCCCAGAAGATGGAGTTCATAAGCCCCATGAACACAGCCGGGGCGTTCATAACACCGAAGGGAATGACTAAGAACTCGAAGTGTCCATATCTACATCTAAATGCCATCTTCGTGATGTCTCCCTCCTTCACTCTCAATTGGTGGTACCCAGACCGCAGGTCGATCTTTGAGAACCATCCCGCCCCTTTCAGCTGGTCGAAAAGATCGTCTATCCTCGGAAGAGCGTAGCGATTCTTGATCCTCACCTGATTCAGCCTCATGTAGTCTATGCACAACCTGAGACCACCATCTGCCTTCTTTGCAAATAAGACTAGAGAACCCCACTGTGACGCACTCGGGCGAACATAACCCCTCTTCATCAGATCGTCAATCTGGATCCGCAACTCCTGTAGCTCTGAAGTTCCATCTGGTAAAGAGCCATCGAGATCGGTCGAGTGTCGGGCTGCAGGTCTATTCCAAACTCGATATCACACCGAGGGGGTAGAGTCATCACCTCCTCAGGAAATATGTCCATAAAATCACAGACGATCTCTGGAACTTCCACCATTTCAGCATCTACTGATTCCACTGTCAGCTCAGCCAACAAGGAGAGGAGGGGTTCCTCTCGCCTGTTTCCCTTCTGACTGCTCCGATCGTCGGTGAAGGTAGCACGCCGGCCATCCAAGTCCGAGAACACAACCCTTCTTCGGAAACAGTCGATGACAGCACACACAGAAAAATCTAGTCGATGCCTAGGATGACATAGTATGGCTGAATCTATAGCAGAATAAGATCCCTAACCGACTGATGTGGCCCGATCATCAGTCTACATCCTCGACAAACAAACAAAAAGTTGGTCTGACCTCCGACTGGTGTGCTCAAAACCAGGGGAACTGGAAGTCTCTCCACATCTAAACCCAAGGCACGGGCTAGACTGGGTGCAACAAAGGAGTGTGAAGCTCCAGTATCGAACAATGCAGAAGCAAGAGTGATAAACAGACTGATCGTACCTCGAACAACCTATGGAACTGCTGGAACTGCTGCCTCTGCAGCGTGCAACTGTCCATGCCCAGCTCCTATGCCCCTCAGCTGCCAGCCACCTCCCTGACCATGCCCCGGTCGAGGTCCCTGAGGTGTGCCCTGAGGTCGGCCTCCTCCTCCTACGTCTGCCCTCGGAGGAGCGGGAGCTCATTGTCCTTGCTGCTGCTGCTGGAAAGGTCTGGCTGGAAGCTGCTGCTAGGGCGGGTGGTGGGGCTGTCCACCACCGCCGTACTACACCCAGTCCGGGCACTGACTCCGGAGATGTCCAGGGCTCCCACAGATAAAGCACTGCGGTCTTGGGCCCGAATAAAAGGGGCGAGGACCAGGGGATTGAAACCGAAACTGCTGCGGCCTGCTCCCTGCGGGTTGGAACCTAGAGGGTCTTGACGTTGGAGGCCTGGTGCTGATGGCCTTCCCATTTGATAGTCCCAACTGGATCCCCTCTCGTGACACACCTCCTAGAGCGTGCATTCTCTCCACCACTTTGGCCTTCTTCTGGACCTCCAAGTATGTCGGTAGGGTAAAGGGGGTAACAGTGTACTGGAGGGAGGGTCGTAGTGCCTCCTCCAAACATCTTTCCCGAGACTCCTCGTCAGGAAAGAGGTCCGGAGAAAAACGTAGGAGTTCCTTGAACTTGATCCATAGCTCCCTCACAGACATAATCCCCTGTTGGAGGGAGAGTAGCTTCTGTCTCTTTTCCGCCTTCATCGTCGAAGAGAGGAATTTTGCCCGGAAGTCCCTCTCGAAATCCGCCCAAGCCAACTCAGCCTCTCTCCTCTCCCCCAGGTAAAGCGTCCACCACTGACGCGCCACTCCCCACATCTGGCTGACAGCCAGAGGAACCCAGTACTCAGTCGGGGTCCGAATTAGGCCGAAAGCTATAACTAGGTCCTCTATCCAGCCTTCCGTCTTCATGTCGGAGGTGCTGCCCTCATACTTCCCGAGGGTCTGTTGCTGGAAGTCACGAAGAGTCGTCTGCCACTGGTCATACTCTTCCTCTCGATCAGCTCTCTGCCGATCGGCCAAAGTAGTCTCTGGAGCCTCGATCGCCTTTACCAAACATGGTCGCCTTCCAGGTGCCATAGCTTCAAGGTAAACAAGGAATTCATAAGCCCAAGTACTGCAGAATATCGTCTTAAAAAATTCTTAAAATTGTAATTTATTCTTAATTCCCAAGACATCCCAGAAACACAAGAACACAAGTCATTATGATGCATGTACCTTTCCTAGGGTCTCTACCCTGCAATCAGCATGGCCTCACTTGGTCGTTCAGTAGGTCCAGAGTCCTTGCATCGGATCACGGGGGTCCCTAAAAATCCCATGTCCTAGCCGGTCTTCCATGGACTAATTCACGCGCCAAGGTCACCCAACACTGTTGCCTTACCATCCCATGCAATCCTCACTGTGCCTAACTCCAGACTCCATCCTATATCTCAACCTCTCCTCTGATACCATTCTGTCACGACCCGCCTTCACCAAAAGGAGGGAAGGGTTAGCAGATTGCCAGGCCCTTCCTTCTTTAAGTTAAAGGAGAGACAATGACCCCTGAGACCAGCCTTCAATAGATCCCAGAGTAGCGACTAGCACCAAGGGTATATAAATCTCTCACAAATGGAAGGCATTACCCCTTTTTGTTTTATAAGATCAAGAAATAAGATGATGAAACTCATCAACACCAGGGTAAAAGAAAATTAAATCCAAAAGTAAACCATTCCCACATGAATTTTCCAAAAGTAAAGCCACACAGTACAAAAGGTGACTACAAAGGTAAGTACCAAAGAAGAAAAGCAAAAACTGCAACTGCCCAAACGGTACGAGCTAGTATGGTCCTGTGTGATCCCCGAAGTCCTCCTGGAAACCAGAAAGTAGTTTTATATACATACAGTGAGCATACAAGTACACTCAGTAGGGAAAACCAAAGACTCTCGTGCACAAGTGGGGGAACGTACTAAAGTCCCGTGAGAAAAAGGAGTAGACCAAACACCTATCAAGGTAAACTATCCACCCCAGGACTCACCAAGGCACACTCCCCAAATAACGCAAGTCAAGTAATATATATAATCAGAGCACATCGAGGTTTGGGTACCCTGTGCCACTTTCCCACTGGTTATTGAGACATCCTACGCATCGAACCAATCCCGCCATTCTCACCGCAGTCCCACTGCCACACCCGCCCGCACACACCTAGGCCACAACTATCACATGTAACCACGCCTGCAAACACCTAGGCCAGAACAACCACCACCACGCCTGAAGACACCTAGGCTAGAAAAATCCACTGCCACGCCCGAAGACACCTGAGCCTCATCCCGAAGACTCTTAGGAAACCGCCTGCCGCACACACCTGGCCAACCACCACACTACCCCACCCAAAGGTTCTTAGGCTAATAATGTACCTCATACCATCACATCCTGCCCGAAGATACTTCGGCTATCCGGGAAAGGGATCAGAAAAGGAGCTAATAACCATCCACTAAGAATAGTGTTGGGAAAAACAACCTCCCCCATGAAATGGGGGTGTTTGGCACTAAGTGCTCAACTTGGGTGGGGCGCGAATAAGAAACACAAAACTACAAGTATAGATATAGGTAACATGAACTCACCCAAAGCATATGTTTTTCTAACCAGCCTACAGAACACAACACCGCTGCGTCCAAGTCACAAGTCATGACTCTCGCCAACAAAACCCATTTGTCTGATTCTTGTTTCAAGTTCAGTGATATTGTTTAATTAAGTTTAAGCACTACTGGGCAACTAGTAAGCATAGACACAAGTCCGGGAAAGTAAACAGTCAAGCATCAAACATAACGCCCACACCCGATTGTCAATAATAGAGGATCCCACCCTAATTCGTGATATAAACAAGTAACCACCGGGTCTTAAAACTCACAACCACTGAAAGCATAAAAAGAACAGTGGATCCCATCCCCTCCCACATCTCTAGAAACCAGCCCGTAAAGGAAAACAACCAAACCACCTTCACCAACACTAAGCAGGGCCTTGCCGGTATTTTCAGATTGAAGAGATTTTACACGCTCCATGATTCCAATTTTTGTGTGTTTTAACTGGGGGTTATCAGAGAAGGATTGATCCTGGGGCTTTCAATTCACTTATCTAGTTGTAAGTGATTAACCAGTATCCTTTTTAACAGCAGGAGTTCACAACCACAAACAAGCCATTTAAAACATCAACAGGGGTTCATTAGTGCACTAACAATGACCACCAATGACCTCGATTTTCAGAAACGCGTAAGACAGAACAACTCAGAAAGATGATTTTAATATAAAAAACATCAACGATCATAGCCCCCCTTAATTCTTTATAAGATTCGTTCATTATCTTTATTTAGGTCTGTTTTATCCAATTCTATAGAAACAAAAACACACCCACCTCACATTATACAAAAAAGAGAGAGATGAAGAAAAAATTCCCTACTTGTTGATAGATGATCGACGCTTAGGCCGGGCGCGGAACTTTACGGATAACGATGTGGTGCGCCCGATGCACCAGAAGCTGTTCGTGAAAAGCCGCGATCGAGGAAAGAAGAAACCACGACTAACCCTTAGTTTATAAGATCCGCGGACGGTTGAGGTGAGAACGTGAAACCGCGTAAGGCGCGGGGGTCATGGGTTGACCACGCGGCTGGGCAGTTACATACAGAGGTCTCCCAGGATTTTTAGGAATTAATTATGGGAATTAAATGGTTTTAAAAGGAGTAAAAGAATTAATTTACGTCGAAACTTATGTTGCGGGAATGGAAAAGTCAGTTACTGGAAGAAGAACGAAAGGCTCGGCGACGGGACACAGTGTCACCCTCACGGTGCCACCGTCACTGTGCCACCGTCACGGTTCCACCGTCACAGTGTGACCTTCACAGTGCCACTGTTTTGGTGGAGCCTCACTTTTGGAAAAGTAATGGCCAGGAGGGTCTGGGCCATTACAATAAGATTTAATGAATTGTATTAAAAAATAACATAATAACCATCATCAGAAAACTAAGATATACGAAGAAGATTACATTTCAATACATTAATAAATAATACTTTATAAATTAAAGATGAATTTGAGTTACCAATTTGACTGAGAAAACATATCTTCCCTCTGGAATTTTCACCAAAAGTGATATGTACACCATCAACAATGATTATGTTTTTTAAATTTGAGTAGTCCATAGTCGTATGTATGGAATATACACTTTCATGATACCATATTTTTTTATTGGAACATTTCAAGTAGGTTACCTACGAAAATATTTCAACCAAATATTATTTTGGTGACCATATTTTCATTTGTTCTGAAATGTTAGTAATAAGAGATTTAGGATACCATAATTTTTTATAGGTATCCTATAATAATTAAATAAAATTTTAGAAATAAATATCTTTTTATATCTTTTTAATAGGAACTATTATCAAAATTTAAATAACTGGAACTTATGGAAAATATTTTTTTATGAATTCTTATATGTCTAAGTTGGTATCCAATTCGTGTGGTATACTTTAGAGAAGTTTTTTTCCAAACATATGGGTTATATATTATGTTAAATTTTTAAATAAATCCATATATCAATTTAATTTATTATTATAAAGTTTTATCCAATTATTTTCCATAAGTATTTGGGTATTTTTATCATATTCTAATGTAATATTAGTTTTAAAGCGTGAAGACATAGCATGTTATTTCTTTAGAATTTTATATGTATCTTTTAAATCCTTTAATGTATCTTGAAACATTTCACAGTATTTACAAAATTCACTACTTGGCATATTCTCATCATTTTCATCATTTTCAAAATGAAGTGAAATATTTATAGGGGATTCAAGAAAAACATTTCGTACTTCATATGTGTATTTATAAAACACATATTGGACCTATCATTTTTGTCTTCTTTTCTTATGTCTGAATCCCATGATCTTTACTATGAGGTACTCCATGTATATTTCATATCATTTTATATCTCTTGTATTTTTCTTTATAATATTTTCTATATTTTAGTTTGGGGAAGTCTTCTTTAATGTGTCCTTTTCTCTAACATTCATAAAAAGTAACATTATTTTCATAATCATATTTTCTCTAATATTTTTTCTAATTTCATTTATCATGCATTCCTCTATAATTGGGTTTATTTATATTTTTCTTCTTTTTATATAAATTTTTTAATTATCTAGATAAATGATCACTCTCTCCGTCACTATCTGGTGTTAATTTTCCATCACTAGAACTGTTAGAGATATATTTTCTATTTTCTTTGAATGATTAATATTGAAGGATAGTGAACATCTATTTGGTGTATAATCTTCTTTACTCTTCACTTTGTGTTCCTCCTTATACATCATGTTCTCTCCAATAAGATGTTTTACTAGTTACCTAATTTTTTCAAATGATTCCCTTATGGTAAATGAGGCTCTTCTTCATCTATCTGGTATACATCGAAGAAGTATCATTACATGATCTTTACTATCAATGATCTTAACGAGAGAATGAATTGTGTTTAAAATCTCAGTAAACCTAAGACACATATTAGGAATATACTCATCATGTTTCATCTTAAATGTATTGTATTAAATAGTGTATGTATTCATGTTCAATTATTTTACATTTTTAGTTCCTTCATGATAAATATCCAGTGTATCCCAAATTTGGAAACTAGTAGTGAATGTTGATATTCTATTGAATTTTTTATCATCCAAGGAAAAATATAAATAATTCATAGATTTATAATTAAAATCATAGGATATCTCAAGGGAATCACTGAAATATCTTCTTGTACGTTTATGTAATTAATATTTATCCTTGAAAAAAGTCCAAATATCAAACCCTGTGCTCACTATATATATTTTAAACATAATCTTCAATTGATCATAATTCATTACATTAAAAAAAAGTGGTCTATCAGTGGTATTTAATTCTTGTATATTGTCATCCATACAGAATTAAATTTAGAAATAATAGAAATTTAACATCTCTAAATAAAACAATATCACAATAAAAAGATTTTTGGAAAAAATCAGACACCAAATGTTGGTCCCAATAGACAACTCAAGATGGGGTGAATTGAGTTTCCATTAAAAATTTTGTATAAATTTTATTAAAAACTTAAAATCCAGATTTAATAAAAATTCCTTGTTAACAAAAATAATATTTTTATATAATTTGATCTTATGAAAAGCATCTTTGAAGCTCAATAACACCTCAATTAAAATTCTTTGTAAAATTTTATACAATTTTAAAATAATCTACTCATATAAAACACAATATATAAAATAATAATTTATCTTAACTATTGGTGTTAATTTTTGTTCAGTAAACTGAAGAAAAAAAATAATTCATTTTGAATATTATGAAATTAAATAGATAAATAGCTTAAAAAAAACTGAAAGAGATTTGTTTTCAAGACGATAATTAATCCCCCTACTAGGAAATCACATGCTTCTAAATATTTTATTTTTAAATAAAATGATCTATAACCACGATTGGGTTTTACAATAAATAACTCACAAGGCTATCCAGGAACAGTGCATCTTACATTATTATACATGAGATAAAACTGAATATCAGGTCAAACATGACATCTTCTATATTTTTCTGTGGAAATATAGGTGAATAAATTAAGAGAGTATAATGTACTCTCTAGTTTATAACATTAGAATGTTTCTTAAAAATAAATAAAGCAATATAAAAAAACAACTCAAAGGTAAATCATAAACAGAGATAGCAAGAAATGTAATATAATAAATGTGATGTAGGTCGATGCCAATATCTTTGATTGAATGGAGTACTTTAATTTCTCATTGGAAGATGTTTGGACTAGTTTCACAACATATTCAAGAAAAAATAGTGTCATGGTGTTTTCTCTATAACACAGGTTCATACTTGTATGATCCTATATTGATCAGTATGTTCAACTCTAAATCTTTTTTTATAAGTTCCTATTTATATTAATGTTATCCCTATCTAAAATTAGTCATTGTAGAATAATCAATGAAATTTTAAATGCATTTATACTTCATTTAATTATTTTATAACTAGACATTTGAGATTTAAAAATGCTATATAGGAACGATATAGCCAACTGGTCACATAGAAAATGTAGATTAATGTATCCAACTGTTATGTATTTTTTTAAGGCATGCCGCATAGACAATTTCATTCTGTGGGTGATTTATATGTCGGTGATCTCATAAACATAAGTGATTCTACAATATATTTGAATTCTTACATATTAGGTGCATGAATTTACACATTTATGTGTTTTATAGTGTGGAAAATAAAATAATAAACATGGTTACTATGTTACATTATGAAAAAATTACATACGCCTTAGCATAGTAACCAATTTTATTCATGTGGTAGGTAGTTTCCTTTACATGGTCACATCACTGATTTTCATGATCAGGTACATAGTCAGTACATCTCTATCTCATGGTAGGTTGATTATACATGTTTTAAGGTAAAATATTATATGTGGTAATGTGATATGGTAACATGAGCTTCATGGTACGTTCAAATTCTTCACATGGTAAGAACATTGAACATGCGCTAGGGTTTCACTGTAAGTTCTAGAGATAGCCATTTTTCATGTTTTATCTAGAAAATAAATTACTAATTGAAAACATAAAATTCATCAGTAACATTATAAACATGTTTTGGGATCATTAAAATAATGAGGTTCATGTTTAATTTAATAATACCCTCCATTTTGATAATCACAAATCATGACATTTAAATTTAAACGAATTGTATATAACAAAAGTATATTTTTATAGGATTGAAATAACTATTTATCATATTCCTAAAACTATGTAAGATTTTCCAATGAATTCATGTTATTTTAATTTATCAAGAATCAATACTCATTAATTACTCCCCATTTTGGTATTATAAAAAAGTAATAAGATAAAAAAATAGATTAGAATAAAGTGAGTATTTTTTTAATATATAAAAATAGGTTACAAATGGATTAAAAAAGTTACAAAATGTCCATATTAGAGATCCTAATATGAATTTGAATTTTGGAGATGTATGAAATTTGTATGAAGGATTGGGTTCTTTCTTTTATTTGTAGAGTTAGAAGAACATTTAGTATTATGAGTAGAATAAGATGTATGTTTTCCAAGAAATACACTTCTGGAAATAGGTCTATGTTACTGAAATAAATTTGCAGAAGTTTGGAAAAAATGATTAACAGTAGAATATGAAGTAGTTAAGGATAAAGTAATGGATAAAGGGGATAGAACAACTGTATCAGATATATATAGATATAGTTCCATAAATCGGCTAAAGTCACCAGTTGTTCAAGAATCGTTCTCCAAAACCTAAAGGAAATCATCTAAATTCTCCATGAAGGCTTCTAAAACTAGATTAATATCCATGGGTTTTTCAACCCGGGACATAAAATCTTGAGTCAGAGAGGGAATATTCAATTCCAAATAAATAGTTCTAAATAACCCTTTTAGATCTAACATTGTGAATATCCTACTTAGGTAATAATAAATTTATCTCTTGATGTTTTCTCTATCTTGACTATATTTCCTAAAATCCTTATAGAATGCTAATAAGTCCATAGAAGCATGGTTATAGAACCCATCAAACACATCTTATCTGGTCATTCTATACTCATAAAACATAACCTTAAACTCATCTCTAATGAGTTTTATAACCATTTCTTCATCAAAATTTGAATGACCAAAAGGAGAAGAAGGAGGCACAGAAGGAGATTTAAATACAACCTTCATGAAACTCTTGTGTAACTGAATCATCATATCAGATATATCAGTGTGAATAGAACCAAATTGAGTTATAAAATATGCAATATCATTCTATATCATCTTTATCTAAAATCAAAAGTGAGGATGAAGGTTATTAATCACCAATGTAACATCTTCATAAATTTCATGTTTTCTCACTTGTTTCAAAAAGTTTTAAAAATTAAAAAAAATTGATTGAAAATATCCACTAATTTTTACTTGAACACATCCAATTTATCTTTAGGGAAATAGGAAATAAAAGAAACATTGGGTTCAAGAATATAGGGGGATGGTTCACTATCTTGATTCCAAACTTCTCCCTCAGGTACATTCTAAAATGATCTATTATAATCTTTAACTATATCCACATTGATTACACGTTAATATTATTATCCATAATTAGTTGGAGTAAGACCAAAGATATCATGAATATTATTATCACTATATGGTCTTATAGGATACACCTAAATTCAATCTTCACTATCATCCTTAAAAATAAATGGCCCTTCTAGAGTTCTTTGAATAGAGATAATAGAAAGTCCCCCATGTTCAGATGGACTTCCTCCATGATCATCATCGTCAAAATCATGATATTCTATGAAAAAAACAAGATATCAAAGGGACTTTTCACACATAAAAGGGGTACAAGGTTCAGGATGTCTAGTATTTCTCACAATAATAAAAGACTCTTCTCATGTATCCCTAACTTCATCTGATTCAAATGATTTATTCCACTCTAAATCATTCTCATGAGTTGATCTAGCATATTCATCAAGGTATATACATTCTATTACTTCTAATTATTCTTTATAAGGATAAAAATTATCAACTAGATATTCCATGATTTCATTAGGTTCAAGACCTAGACCCACCAGATCCCCAGGTCTAATTGGTACATCACCGAATTAAAATTTCCATATAGTTTTTCTGAGTTATGCACCAACTTTATTTTCTATGAGTTTAATTTTACCCTCATTTTCTTAAAATAATTGAGTAAGATAGAATATATTAGATTAAGTTATTCTTTCCTCCAATGGAGAAACTAATCCTTTATTATCTAGTAATGATGAAATGATATTAGAATAAGGAAAGGAACTAAACCTTGATGCTATATTACACAAATCAACCATATGTCTCATAAAATATCTGTAAAGACTAATTTTCACACAATTATTCATTAAAAAAAGAATAATGGATTATTATTCCATATTATACTATATTCTCCTTTTCTTTAAAAAGATAGGTTCTTGATAAACTTGAAAAATAGCCTATATTTTCAACTCAACTCAACATATAATGTTATTTAAGGAGTTCTTTTCCCAATTAGTTCATCCAAAGTATTCGGAAACATGAAATGCACATGATTAATGGGATAAGAACACTGATAATCATCATATAATCCTTTATGAGGCACACATTAACACTTTTACTTTCTTTTCGAGTGAAATTATAGAACCTCACCACTAACCATTGTAATGATGATGTCTCATTTCTCACCAGGTAATAAATATAGCTTTATATAAAAATATTTAAAAAGTTTTAGATAAAAGTGTTTAATATTTTCTATAAACCAAGAAACACATCACTGATTATGTGTCATGTTTCAAACCAATGATCTGTTGATTTCAACAACTACACATTGACTTCTTTTTACATCGAAACTAGACCATGGATTAAGTGTATATTCATCATCTTTACAAATACACATATTATTCATTTTGATTTCTTTGATTTCTTAATCGAAAATAGGTCTACCGGAGGAAAAAAATTGAAATGTATTTTTTTTTCAAGATATTTTCTTTTGTTAGAGTTCTATGGAGGTTCGAATATAAGAGAAAAAATATAGAGAGGTTCAAGTTTGAGAAAGTGAGAGTTCCAAGATAGTAGAAAATAATTTTCTCAAAATATTTAAATTTGATAGAGGATATATAAGGGAAAAAATAGTGTTGATTCATATTTCTATTCAAATTATATTTTAAATAATTTAGGGATTAAAATAATTGTAAAAATAAATAAAATCTCCCCCAAAATATTTTCACATATAATTCAGAAGAAACACACATAGAATTTTGGCTAACTATGGATATTTGATAACATAATGATGTTAGGAATGCTAACAGTGACCTCATGGTAGGTATGCTAACTAGATGATTAAAATTATCCCCAATATGTAAGTACCAATAGTATGAACAAGTATTCACAATAAGACTAGTAACAATTTCCATTAATACTCATTATAACTATGGTGGTCGTGTGAGTAAGTGTTCTCAGTAAGAATATTAACAATATGAAAAAAAAAACTCATGGTTGGCATACTGACCATGTGGAATTCACTTCGTGGTTACTTAAGAAAACTCATAATACTAAAGATAAATAGAACTTAAATAAATTAATATTCTGAAATTTAATTAATACAATTTGGAATAATTAATCAAACCCAATTCGTGTCTGATATAACAAATTCTCTCAACATTAAAGGGTTTTATAAAAATACTAGCATGTTGATGATAAATACTAATGAACTCAAGATTAAAATCACCTTTTTGAGAATGACCACTCAAAAAGTGATGTCTTATATCAATGTTCTTTGTTCTAGAATGTGATATAGGATTATTAGAAATATTTATTCCAATTTTGGTATCACAATTTATAGGGACATGAAAAAATTGATATCCATAGTCTATTAATGTATGTTTCATCCATAGAATCCATGTGCAGAAATGTACTGTAACTATATACTCTACTTTATCAATGGACAATGCAATAGAATTTTGTTTCTTAAAATGCCATGATACTAGATACTTTTCCATGAAGTGACATGTTCAATAAGTGATTTTTCATCTAACTTAATACAAATAAATCAGAACATGAATGACTCACTAAGCCAAATTCTTTTCATCTAGAGTAAAATAATTCATGGTTGGTTTTATTTTTTAGGTATTTGAAAGTTCTTTTTCACAACTAATAAATGTGACCCTTTTGGATTTTCTTGAAAACAAGCACAAAAAAAAAAAAAACATTATGTCTGTTCACCTAACTTTTAAGTATTTTAAACATCTAATCATACCTCTATAAGTTGGTTTATCAACCGGTTTCCTAGTTTCATAAAGATTCAACTTACAGTTAGTTCTTATCAGAGTATCACTACATTTAGTAATGTCCATACAAAAATGTTTTAAAATTCACTTAGTCTAATTTCATCGATTAAAAATAACTCCTTTATTTTGAAAAATCTGAAAACTATGAAATAATTTATATTCACCTATCGAACAAATTTCAAATTCATTTTACATCGTTTTTGAATACTGGGTACATAAATAATTTCTTGAAGAACCAAATATAATATCATAAATATTAATTTTTACTACTGAAACATCATTTTAAATTATTTTTATAATTTAATAAGTGTCATCTATTCCTTTATTAAAACCAATTTAAATTTATAAAAAAGAGATATGAATATCATACTAATATCTGGGTGATTCTTTTAAACCATATAATATTTTTAATTTAAAAACATGATTTTTAAAGTGAGGGTTCATTAATATATGAGTTCTTTCAACCCAAAAAAATTCAATTACATTACCCTTTATGAATGTACTCTTTATATTAATTTAATATAATTTGAAATATAAATTTGTTATATAGGAAAATAACATTATGATTTATTCAAGTCTAGCTACTAGAGTAAAGGTCTCCTCATAGTCAATTAATTTTTCTTAACTATATCCCTATGAAACCAATCTATCTTGGTTTTTAATTATTATGCATGAATCATCAACCTCATTTCTAAACACTCATTTAGTGTCGATAGTTTGGTAGTTATTTGGTCTATCGATGAATTCACAAAATCTATTTTAGTCAAAGTTATTTAACTTATCATTAATTTATATTACCCATAATTGATCATTAGTTTCAACATTGATTTTCATAAGTTTAAGTGGTGACAAGAATGATTGATTCTCAACCAGGTTTCATAGAAAATACTGATTCTGAGTTCCTTTATCTAGGCATAATACAACTATATCTAGGGGTTTATACCTCTGAGGTATATAAACTATAGGAATATAGGTTTTTGACACTCCATCTTCATCTATAGGTTCAAGTTCTGGTTGTTTATCAAAATAGAGATATTCTTCTATAGGTTTGATGTAACTTTTAGAGCATTTAACATTAATATTTAAGTGGAAAAGATCATCTTCAAGGTTTTCTAATGATTTCATTGGTTCATGTGGATTTTTTTAATAAAAATTTACATGTTTAAATTATTATATAATCGTGATCATTTTATTAAACACCATGTATGATTTACTAGATATAGAATATCCAATTAAAATATCTTCATTACTCTTGGAAACAAACTTGTCTAAATTATCTTTTTTCATTTAGTATAAATACTTTATAACAAAAAAATATAAAGTAATTAACCTTTGGCTTTCTATCATTCTTTAAGTTATATGGATTATTCCATAAAAAGTGGTCTAATAAATAATATATTAATTATATATCATGTTTTATTCATAGATTATGCATGAAAATACATAGGTAAATCATAATCGTTGAGTTTGTTTAGGGAAATAACTTAATGTTTTATATTTATTAACTTTAATACACCATTATATTATGTTGTCCTATAAGAAATGAATTTATAATCATATCCATTTTTTAAAATAAATATTAAAACTCTTTGTTTTCAAACTCACAACCATGATCACTTCTTATGGTTTTAATTATAAGTACAATAAAATTTTCTATAGATGTAAAATATTTAGAAAAATAGGAAAAGTATTCCCTTTTATGAGCATAGAAAATATGCATGTATGTCTAGAATAATAATCCACTATAACATTGGAATAATGTTTTCCTCTTAAAATAGAAACTATAAAGGCTCCAAAAAGATCCATGTAAACCAAATCTAATGGTTGAGAATTTATGACTTCTTTCTTTGATTCGAATTGATTTCTTATTTCTTTCCTTTTTGATAGGGATTATAGAATTTTATATTGGGAATCTTAGTTTGGGGTGATCTCTGACTAAATATTTTCTTAATTACATTCTAAGTGGGTGTATATTGTAATGGCCAAGTTTATTTTTCAAAATACAATATTCTTTGTGAAAGGCACTTTAACTAGAAATATTTTGAAAAAAAAATATAAAATCTACAATAGAAACATTATCATTTTGCGTAATAGTAAAAACTAAAACATTTTCATAATCATAAAATTTGTAATAATTGTAGTCAAATTTGATATGGTAATAATCATCACATCAAGGATTGAGAGGGTAACCTATTTTATTCATGGAATGGGTAATTTCTATTACATGATCACATCATTGATTATAATGGTTAGGTATATTTCCATCTCATAGTAAGTTAATTGTATATGTGGTAAATTGAAATATAATGTGTGGTAAGGTGACATGGTCAGTTTACCTTCACAGTAACTTCATATTCTTCACATGATAAGCACATTACACATGAGATAAGGTGTCATAGTAAGTTTCATTATTAGCCATTTTTTCATATTTTGGATGGAAAATCATTCACTCATTGAAAAAATGAAATTCATCAGTATCAATATAAAAATTATTTGGGATCATGTAAATAAAGAGGTGATGGTCTAAACCATAATATGATTCCTTTAAAAGTTTCCATGATTTTTTCCAAATATAATATTTTTACCAGTATTTTTGAAGTGTTTGGATTTAAAATAAAAAATTTCAGAATGAAAAGATTTTTTTCCATAGCAAATATTATAGTGATATTTTAAAAGTTTTTTCATCTATGTAAATATCCCTTGATGCATCTTTTTATTTGGTTAAGGATATAATATAATGATACCATTTAACTAATTTCTATAGATTTCTTATGATCTGTTTGATAGGGAAAGTATTGACATTTTGTATGGTGGCTCCTTCAATATAGACAATTAATTATTTTTAAGGAAAGTTAATTCAGTCGTACTATTTATTCATATGATGGATGCATTTGAATTATTAATTGATGGGTGATGCCTATGACAACCCTGCATTTAATACAAACTTATTACATAAAACGTCACTTTTTACAAAAGAGAAGATCGAGAGGTTTAGTGTCTTTGGGGATTAGTATCGTTAAATAAAATCTTAAAACATGAAATACAACATCTTTATTGAAAAATTCCTTTACATGACCACTACATTCCCTCGTACTTAGCATTGCATGGGATAACATGAGGACATGCATAAGAAAAGGGTGAGATATAAAGTCCAGTAAGGGAGTACACACGAAATAACATGAGGAGTAAAATACAAGTTAGACAATAGGCATATCAATAGAGAATAAAAGAAACATGAAAATAAAGGCATGATAAATCATGATAATCATAACATGGAAATGTGGAAACATCACTTATCATGGAATTAGCATGAGCCAAGGCTCATTGCACATGGAGCATGAGTAAATCCTTATTGCACATAAAGCACGAGTAAACCCTAGTTGCACTTGAATTAGCATGATTCAACACTCATTGAACATGACGTATCATGATACTATACTTTACCCAAGGCATTGGAGCGCTATAAGGGTGCACCCTTCTTAAACATTTCATTTCATGCATAAGTGTGAGACATGGATCATAAAACATGGATTAATAAACCATAATAATTTATTCCATGATAAAGAAATGTGGAATTCATACATGAATCTTTATAAACAATAAGTAAATGTGCATAAAGGTGAATACCTTTGATGGAGAAATGGGCATGGTTTTCACTACACAATGGCATTGACTTAGAAAATTGGTGTGATTTCGGCAGCGTAATGGCGTGACATAAGAATTCATAAAAATGGTTTGATGAGAGAGAAAGGGTGTCTAATCAGATTTACATGAAATGGAAAGTAAGGGGTCATATAGATACATGTCCAAACAATGTTAATGGAATTTATATTCATGATACAAAAGTATTGCTTGAATGTAAAAGAAGAGAGAGAAGTTCCTTTCGGATTTTCAGCATAGCAACGGGTGTACATGGGAGGCATTTAATAAGAGAGAAAGGGGTCTCCCATAATTCAAACCTAAATAGGGAAGTATGATGGAGGTTCGAAACTATACCCCAATATTCATAATTGAAATTAAAAGGGCAAAACAACTTAAAGAAGGTTGGACAAAAATGTGAAAGGAAGAAAAAACCCTTACTTGGAAGTGTGCTTCTAAACGCTTGAGAGAGGCTGGAGAGAGGATTCTTGGGAGCTTGGCGAACCATGGGAGGATTTTAGAGATATTAGGGCAGAGGTTGGACTAACTCTAAAGGCTTTGAGTGAGGAGGAAGTGGGATCTTGGGTGGGTTCATATAGGAAAGGCGAGGGAATTATTTATTATTTAGGTTTGGGTCCCCTTACATTAAATTAATCCAAACCACAATCCAGCCCATGGTTTTTTACCATGTTTTTTGGAAAAGGGAAGAGGAAAACAATATTTTATATGACCAAAGTCTGAAATTATTAAAATAATAAGGTTGCTTATGTGGAGGTGAGTCACACTCCCATGGAAATTAATTTAAAAAGACAAGGTGTTGAATAAGTCTTGAGGGGTCCATTAATGTTCGGAAAAGTAAGTCAAACAAACCCAAAATCACATTATTTTAATGGTAAAACATATATTGGACGAACATAAAGATTATAGTATTTTATTACATCACTATTGGTTCATTATGATGTCATAAAACACATTATATATTTAAATGGTATTTAATTTTTACCCAAAAATTTGACTCTCATAAATTTATGAAAAATTCACTGTTCGATAATTTCAACATCCTGATTCCAGAAATAACATTTGTTTTATCTAAATAATTTTATAAATATGTTAATTTTCACATTTAAAATAAAAACCGTCATTTATCGAAAATTCACAGGTTTTGACAGAAATGGCTTTCAAACCTTAATAAAAATTATAATTGCATTCATAAAATTATAAGATCATTTATATTTAATAAAAATAAATTTAATAATAAAAATAATATTCTACTAAAATATTATTTAATTCAAAAATACATTAATTTAATAAAATACATTTCTTAATTAAATAATAATTAAAAACACTATTTGTACTTTAAAAACTATTTAAAATGTCTCAAAAATGACAAGGAGGTATATTCATTATTATATAAAAAAATAATATACATGAACATAGTACTAGAGATTCGTTACCTTACTCTTTAAAACAGCCGCATAAGACCTAAGGGTAAGGTGTGCGATGGTGACAGACTCTTGGGGTGGCTCGGATAACATTTCTCGAGTGGTAATCTCTATCAACTTCCACTTTTCCCATAGACGTTCCCATTCGAGCTTGACATGGTGAAGCTCAGCTTGGGCTTGGTCCCGAGCGAAGACCAAGGATGCCACCTCTTTTCCGAGCTCTGACAAATGGGCTTCGTATGGAGCAATTCTACTGGATGATGCCATCGCTTCTTTTTTCTAAGTAAATTGGATTTGTTAAAGTCCTATATTCATACTAATCATGTGATCACTGTTCAACGGCTATATTAGAAACAGTCAAAATTCTTATCATGAAACCAAAGAAGTTGAAAATTTAAATAAACATAAATAGACATTTAATTAGATCAAGAGGGATTTCCATTAATGAAACTTTGGGTCGTTACAATATTCCCCCCTTAAAAAAATTCGCACTTGAAATTTTCCTTTTCCCACACTAAAACATATGTGGGTAACTCAGCTTCAACATTTCCTCTGATTCCCAAGTCACTTCTTCAAACTTGTGGTTTCTCCACAACACCTTGACGAGGGGCATTGTCTTATTTCGTAGAACTTTTTCTCTACGTTCTAAGATCGTCACTGGTTTCTCCTCATAAGAGAGATCATCTTCCAATTACACCACCTCAGAAGAGAGTACATGTGAAGGGTCCGGTATGTACTTACATAAGAGGGATACATGAAAGACATAATGCACTTTGTCCATGGTAGGTGGAAGTGCTAGTCGATAGGCCAAGCCCCGACACGATCAAGAGTCTCGAAGGGGTCGATGTACCTTGGACTTAACTTCCCTTTCTTTCCAAACCTCGTGACCTTATTCCACGTAGAGATGTGTAAAAAACCATGTCCCCAACATTAAACTCAACGTCTCATCGACGATTATCTGTATAACTCTTCTATCGACTCTGGGCTACCTTGGTATGCTGCTGAATGGTTTTAACATTCTCCACCATTTCGTCGACCATTTCTGGTCCAAGCAGCTTACGTTCACCGACCTCATCCCAACATGCTGATGTTCTACACCTTTTCCCATATAGTACTTCATATGGTGCCATTTAGATGCTTGAGTGGAAACTATTGTTTTAAGAGAACTCAACCAGAGGAAGATGTTGATCCCATCATCCTTTAAAGTCCATTGAGCACGCTCTCAACATTTCCTCAAGTGTTTCGATAGTCCGCTCGTATTGGCCATCGGTTTGAGGATGATAGGATGTACTGAAGTTCAGTTTAGTATTCAGAGCATGTTGAAGACTCTTCCAAAACATAGAGGTGAATCTTGGATCTCAGTTAGACACAATAGATATTGGTACTCCATGTAGCCTTACAACTTCCCTGATATATATCTATGCCATTTTATCCAAAGAGAAAACCTCTCGTATTGCAATGAAGTGTGCAGTCTTTGTAAGATGATCCAAAACTACCCAGATTGCATTGTTGCCTTTGGATGTCCTTGGAAGTCTAGTGACAAAGTCCATGGTGATGTTCTCCCATTTCCATTCTGGTATGGGCAATGGTTGCATCATCCACTTAGACTTTTGCCTCACTGACTTCACTTGCTGACACACCAGGCACTTTGATGTATATTTAGTGATCTCCTTCTTCATGTTATCCCACCGAAAGTTTTCTCATTGATCCTGATACATCTTTGTGCTCCCTGGGTGAATAGAGAAATTTGAACAATGTGCATCATCCAAAAGTTCCTTCTTCAGCTCCAGATGTGATGGAACACATAGTATTTTCCCAAACCGCACAATTCTTTATTAATTAACATTAAACTCCGAGGATTTCCCTTTTTCGAAAGCTTCCACTTTTTCTTGAATTCCCACATCATTTTTTTGAGCATCCTTTAATCTTTCCAAAAGACACGGTTGAGCAATCATTTATGAAAGTATTGATGATGTTCCCTTCTCTATGATTCCTATGTCCGTCTTCATAAAGTCTAAAAATATTGGATCCTTCTCAATTATCATCATTGATAGAATCGTTGGGTCCTTTATACTTAGGGCATCTGCCACCTTGTTCACTTTCCCAGGGTGGTAATGTATTGAGCACTCATAATCCTTAATGAGCTCTATCCATATTCTATGGTGCATATTAAGCTCTTTTTGTGTGAATATATATTTAAGACTCTTGTGGTCAGTATATATCTCACATTTTTCTCCATAGAGATAATGCCGCCAGATGTTCATGGAAAAGATTATAGCCGCCAACTCTAGATCATCTGTTGGATAGTTTCACTCATGGATTTTCAACTGCCTTGAAGCATAGGATATCACTTTATCATTCTGCATCATCACATATCCTAATCCCTTCTTTGAATCATCACTGAATACCACAAAAAGCTCCCCACTTGTGGGTAAAGTGAGCACGGGTGTAGTGATAAGCCTCCTTTTAAACTCCTTGAAGATTTCTTCGCATTCATGACTCCAAGAAAACATTAATCCCTTCTGAGTTAGCTTGGTAAGAGGGTTGGACAATCGTGAGAAATTACTCACAAATCATCGATAATATCTAGCTAACCCCAAGAAGCTATGGATATTCATTACCGATGTTGGCCTTGGCCATCCCTCAATTGCATCTGTTTTGGAGGGATCCACAGATATCCCATTGCTTGTGATGATATGGCCCAAGAATGAGACCTCCTTCAACCAGAACTCACACTTTATGTAATTTTCATAGAGCTTCTCCTTGCTCAAAGTCTCTAGTACAGTTCTTAAATTCTCCTCATGATCCTCCTTGGTTTAGGAGTATATTAGAATGTCATCTATAAAGACTACCACAGATTTTCGAGGTAATCTATAAAGACTCTATTCATTATTTCCATGAAGATTTCTGGATAATTCGTGAGTCTGAAAGGCATTACTGTGAATTCATAGTGCCCATATCTTGTGCGAAAAGCAGTCTTGGAGATATCTTCCTTTTTCACCCTTACTTGATAATATCCCGACCGCAAGTCCACCTTGGAGAAGTATTGTTCTCCACACAACTGATCGAACAAGTCATCAATTCGTGGGAGAGGATACTTGTTTTTTATCGTGATTTTGTTAAGTTCACTTTAATCAATGCAAAGATGGATTGACCCATCCTTCTTCTTGATGAAGAGGACTGGTGCACCCCATGGTGAAGCACTTGGGCATATAAACCCTTTATCCAGATTCTCCTACAGTTGTTTCTTTAGCTCTTCAAGCTCAACAACAGCCATTCTATATGGAGTCTTGGATATTGGTAATGCCCCGGGTATAAGTTCAATTGATAACTCAACATCTCTTCTAAAAGGAAGACCACGCAGTTCCTCAGGAAACACTTCAGCCAATTCCCTCACAATAGGCATTTCTTCAAGGATGGTTTCTTCCTTGGACTCAATCATCTGAGCCAGATACGTGTTCTCCTAAGGCATTAATATCCATGCTTGAGATGATGGAGCTAAAGGAGATTCATCTTCCTCCTTACACTTGTAAGGAATTGGGGGTCGATTCTCCATGTGGAGTGTGATTTCCCTCTCCCGACAATTTATGTTGGCTCTATAAAAGGAAAGTGAATCCATGCGAAGAATTGAATCAAATCCCACTATAGGGAGTATGACGAGGTTCTCCGGGAAATTCAATCCACAGATTATAACAGGGGATGACTTATATTCATGGGATGCAATGATTTCCCCATTATACGTACTCACCGATATCTTCACTTCCATGATTTGTGGTGGTACTGGGATTGTTCTACTAAGCTTTCGATATATAAATGAATGCGTAGAACCTGAATCAAAAAGTGCGTTCACTATTCTTGAATGAATATCTAGCATACCTATCCCCACTTCGTTCTTGGGTTTCACTTCGGCTGAAGTGATGGCAAAAGCTCTTCCTTTCTGCCTTGGAGGTTGTTGGTCACCTCCGAAAACCCTTGGATTAGGGCACTAATTTTCAAAATGACCCGGTTCTTTGAATTTGTAGCATTGAACAACGTGTGGAGGTTCGAACAGAGCGTTCCTCTCCTCTGTCGCAGCCAATGGTCTTTCATGCCGACAATTAATAGCTAGGTGACCTTCTCTTCCATACCTGAAGCATTTCCCCATCCCCTTAAGGCAATTTCCAGGGTTCTTATTTCCGCACTTTTGGCAAGTGGGGTGATGGATCTTCTAATCACCGTTGGATTTATCCATCGGACTGCCAACATTGAAATACACCTTATGCTTATTATCCCCTTGATACCCCTGTGATTCCCCAATCTCTATTTTGACCTTGAGGGAACATCGGACAATTTCCTCATAGTTGTCGAAGTCACAGATCGCTAATACTTTCCACAGGCTAGGATTCAGCCCACCAAAGAAACGGTCAACTTTGCATTCAGGGGTAACGACAAAGCCGGAGGCATAACGTGCAAGCCTTGTGAAGTTTTCCTGGTATGCTCCAACATATTCTTCATCTTTTTTCTTGAGGGAAAGGAAGTCCCTTTCCATCTTATGCCGGAGGGTGCACAGAAAATATTTATCGAAAAACATCTTCCGAAAATCCTTCCATTCCAACACCTCGATCTCCTCCTCGGGCTTCATATTTTTGGGCAACGTCCAACATTGATTAGCTTCACCCTCCATACAATAAGCCTCCATGAGAACCTTATCTTGTACAGAACATTGATGGATGGAGAATATCTTTTCAATGGAGTTGATCCATTGTTCAGTGATCGTGGGATCGGATGATCCACTAAAAGTATGAGGCCTTTGTCTAATGAAGCACTCGATAGCGACTTGTTCTTTCTTAGGGGGGTTGAACATTCCTCTTGACCTATGTTTCTATTCAAAATTTGAGATAGATGAGAGAGAAGCATGACAAAGTTTGTGATTCCCGCTCACATTGGATTGTGCATCTCATTAGTACAGTCATCACACTGATCTTCACAACAGTTGTTAGCTGGAGTCCTCCTATTACCGGCCATTGGCTGGAATAAAAGAAAAGTTAGGGGTAACACATTGTTGACGCTGAAAATATCCATAAATCTTGGAGGAAGTTTCAAAATGATGAAGCGAAGTCATATTCAGAATCAGAGCCCTGATCCGGAGGCCCGGGATGTGGTGCGCGAAATAAAGGAGGATCCACGCGCAAATTTTTTTTGCGCGCGTAGTATCCCCGGGTTTCGCGGAATTGAGCTGATGAGGCACGCAATATTTGCGTGCCCCGGTTCTGCACAGCGAGCTTTTGCGCGCCGGCGACTCCTGGCATGAAATATTTCGCACGCCGCCTGAATTCCGCACCGGATGTCGCCTATAAATAGAAGGTGACCCCGAGCGGTTTGGGTGTTGAGGAATTCTAAGTGGCTCTCATGCGTGCAATTCGGCTCCCCCCACACGCAAGATGAATTCTAAGTAATCCCTCATTTCACGCAACCTTGCCCCGGAGTTCGCCTTTGGGCGCAACTCCACCGACTTCAGTGAATTTACCCCCTTCCCCAGGTTCCATCCTTGCGCGCAATCTGTGTTTTGTGCGCACAATACCCTACCGTGCACACAAAACCCTGCGCGTAATTCCCTCCCAGCACGGAATTTCCTCTCTCCAATTGCGCACCATCCCAGTGTTTTGCGTGCAAACCTCCTTTTTTGCACGCAAGGCCTAGGACCCTTCACCTTGATGCCCCTTGGCTACCCCCTGCACCGACACCTGATGTCTCCCCTTCCGGGCATGCGCGCCATGCGTTGTTTTCCCGTACGGCCTTCCAGGCTCATGCGAAGTAACCTCAAGGTCCCTTGGGCCGTGTTTCCCGTTGCGTTGCTTTTCCTTATTCTTCTCCGCATAGTCACACTAACGGCTATTTCTTATTCTCATAGCCACGCTAACGTGGACCCCTCGGTGGTTTGCCCTGCGGCCCCCCTTCACTATGGCCTTGCCAATGCCTTCCCTCCCACAAGGGGTAGAGGGAATTGGGAATGTAATCCATAGGGGTGTGGAGCGAACCCACCTCATCCAAGCTGCAGGACGTTAAACTGCTAAGCACCTCGTCCTTAACACATGACGTTAAATTGTGGTCCGACCCTGTGCTTCACACGCATGGTCCTCCCAGCTCGGACATTCTTTACGCCTCTCATCTCCACAAGAATTTACTCTTCCTCACATGGAATGAGATCCTCCTTTTCGGAGTGGCGTTTGTCTGTGGGGGAAGGGCTGCCTTAGAGCGTAAGCCCCTAGCCTCTCTTACGGAAGGTTGCACTCGGGCATCTCCGTACTTCCCCCCTGCCAAGGCTAGTGGAGTCCTTTTCCCACTGCGCTTTGTCACAACACGGGCCTCCACCCTGGAGTAAGCCCTGGAACTAAGGGCCTCTAACCACACGTAAGACCCTGTTTCCTCTTTGGTCCGCTCAATGCGTAAGCCCCATTCCGCTTCTCATGGACGCACCCTTCGCGACGTGATCGTCTGGTCCCTGCTGCCTCTTGTTTCTCACACCGAGCATGACTCACGTGGGCTTAGAGCGCGCATCGACCATGACATCCTCTTATGGTCCGCCTCAGAGCATAAGCCCCATCCCAGCGAACTATGTGGACTTTGATTCATGCTAACGCACGGTACGTAGAAGACTCCACGAGGTTCAAGCCCACCACCCGGTCGTCCCAACCTCTCCACATCGGTTCCCTGGCCACATTGGGCCGCCTCAGAGAATAAGCCCCAAACCCTTCATCCCGCATGACGTTATACTTTATCACGTCCCGCATGATGTTAAACTATATCGCTTCCCACATGACGTTAAACTGTATCCCATCCCGCATGACGTTAAACTGTATCTCGTCCCGCATGATGTTAAACTGTATCGCATCCCACATGACGTTAAACTGTATCCCATCTCTGCAAGATGTTAAACTCGCGACATACCTCGTGTTAAACACAGGAAGATGAGGAAAAACTCAGATGGTACACATTCCCTGCATTTGATGTGGGATGCCTCGGGCTTCCGTGCCCTCGAGAAGCCCTGTGATGAGGGACCAAAGACAGACATGCCAACGACACCCCAATGTGGCCATTCTCCTCACTGAAGGTTGCTTCCCCAACATGACCCCTTGGAGCGTCTTGACAGAAGCAGCATAATTAACTAGTGTCCATGTAGATTTGGCATCGGGAATGAGCTTCATGAACCCGTCTTAAATCTATGGGGAAGACCAAGACTAGGTTATGAGCTCCGGAGAGGAATCCACGGAAGGAAGAACCGACATCCCATCATCTCGGTTTTGATCAAGGAGTAGACGTCCCTGAACAAGGAACAGATGTTTCCCGCATTTAGAAAGTGGGAATGCGGGGTAACAAGTAGTGCATCCTCCCCACAGACGGATGTGTGCACCCCGGCGAAGGCATCAAAGAAAAAAAATGGTGAACTCGATGTGAAGCTCTTCTCCTCAATACGGGGAATGGTAGAGGTCTGGGCGTCGGAAGATTAGCATGTCACCATGTCCGGGTAACCCTCACTGGGACGTGGAACCACCAGGGGTCGAGGCCGTCAGGATGTTGACCACTCCGTTCTGTGACGTTGTCAGCGTGGATCCCTGTCGCTAACCATGGAAGATGGAATGACGTTGGGCCCTGGTTGTTGATCTCCTTTCCTGTTGATGCTAATGGGTTCATCTCCCTACTTCCAAGAATCAGATCATTGAATTCGGAGCTTGATCACCACCTGCCCACCGGCGTAGGGACAGGGGCAGTACCGACGCGGCTACCTCGCGTGGTCCCACCTATTCCACGGTCTCTCCGAATTCGACCACCGTAGCAGTCGGGCGCTCGTGCCCCCTCTCCCTGTCAGAAATCATCCAGCGGAGGGTGATCAATGTCCTGGTTCATAGGTACGAAGAGGAAGGGGTCATCCCTGCCAGGGGCATGGTCTGTTTGGTCTAAAGGCGGTTGCGCCTCACGACCATCACCGCCCTCGAGGGCCGCGCAGGGAGCCGCCGCTCCCCACTTCGACGTTCAACCGTTTCAGGAGCCTATCCCCGGAGCGCCTTGACACATCCCTCCCCTACACCAATGAGTTGGGGTATGTCCGGGTCCACCCGATTGGCGATCCGTCATGGGGGTTAATAGAAAGAACCCCTGCCAGGCTGCGACAATGCCGTCGCCCAACTCCCCAAGACGAGGAGCAGGCAATCTTCATGCCTGCACCGCTAGTTCCGACCCATCTGACTCGACGCCAGTGTCGGGCACGAGCGACAGAGAATGCCCGTCCTGGGGAATCAACATCAGCAACCACTGTGGCCCGAGCCACTACTGACTCTTGTTACCAGATCCCCGCACATGTTGAGTAGGGGCAGCCACGTGCCCTACTGGGATCGAAACCCCGACCGCCCTGCAGGCAAGTTGGGTCGAATCTCCCGGTCGCGGACACTGGCAATGGCCACTGCGGACCAACCCGCAGTAGTGCCGCTCACCATGAAGGATCATTCTGTGCCACCGATCTGGAAAGCCGAAAGCTTCTTCACGACGGCTATGCTCCGGGTATGACTCCTTCCAGCGCCCACTGCATGGGGTATGAGGTCACTCCCCCTACTGTCGGCCGCGAGTATGGAGTCGTTGTGTATCCAGTTGCTCACTCACATAGAGGTCCTCCCCATGTCCCTTTCGACATCTGTCCCAGTGCTTCTCGCACCCCGGCCTTCAGTCCCCTCTGCCCCAGCTCTATTGTGGCTGGGGGACCCCATGACGGAAATCATCCTTACCCTGAGAAGCTACCCAGGGGTAGGAAGGCCAGGCGTCGTCGCCAGAGGAGGAATGTTAGGGGAGTCCGGACGGAAATTATGCCAGTCTGTTTCTCGGATTCCGAGGTGGAGTACGAATCAACGATGGAACCTTCCCCCCAACCCTTAAAGTTGAGGGCATGGATGGGGACGCGACGCGTTAGTCTCGTACTCCCCGAATGAAAGATTCGTATGATTCCCTCCTCCATTCGAAGGTATATCCAGGAGGATGAGGACCTGGCGTACCGCCAAGGATCAAGCCCGCAGTTGCCACTGGCCTCCTCAGAAGCACTTACCTCCCTTGTTAGGGAGGGTGGGAAACTTTTCTAGGGACTGACGAAAGAGTCGCGAGGCGACACACCCTCGGCGAGCACCGATGCTGTGACAGGAGGCCCATTCTTCGGACCATCCTATCACGACATGGCATCCAGGGCACTGCAACCCCTGGAAGATGACCCAGGGATCGGCGGCCAATCGGCATGTTCACCGTATTCCCTGTTGGCCAACCCACCGGCCCGACGACCTGCCTCGTCACCATTCCCAGTTCCCCGACTACCCTCGATGGACGAGCATGGGCGGCAAGGTCCGGACCCCGAACTGGAGCCGTGGAGCTTCTAGACCATTCTCACTGCGGGCCACTTCCCTGAGAAGTTTCGGTCGGTCGCAGAATCAGCTTTTGATGTTCCAGAGTCACTCACCCTGGGAGAGTTTGAGTGCTTCAGCCAGATTCTTCGGGTGACTCACTCCCGCATTTGCCATTAGCCAGCGCCTTATCCCGGGAGCCAAGCGCATCTCGAGGAGATCGCTGAGCAGTGTCGTCGGGTCGACCTGGCAGCGCTCCCTACGGTTCGGAACCCCGAGTCACCGGACCAACAAAAGGACCTCTAGAAACAATGCATCCAGAGTTTTCAAGTACTCTGCAGAGTTATTGAGGAAGCCTCCCCCCATGCGCACGTCCGCCGATGGGGATAGTACACTGCTCTCCTCTTCTGTGCGATCCGCCGATAGCCCGATCCACTGGACGGCCCTGAGGGGACGTCGCCAAGGGCAGTGGAAGTCAACATGGCTGATGTTTTCAGATGAGGGAAACATTTTGGAGCCCCTCGACGGGGACTCTCCCCCTGAGGACAGGCCGCTACTGGACCCATCTGGGAGGATTACTCGCCAATAGAGGAGCCTCCTAGGTCTTCCTGTACCCACGGAGGCACTGAAACTGGGCCGAAACATCGGCAAGGGTAAAGAGCCCATCGGGTCTGTCAAAATCGCCGACTCATCCGCCTCGGTGAAGAAGGAAGAGGAAGATCTCGAGAAGACCACACTACGCCAACAGCTAGATGAGCAAAAGAGGCTGGTTGATGAGCTCTTGGCCGAACGCATTGTAGAGCGGCGGCCTGACTATGGTGACCCTAGACCAGGACAACAGGGGCAAGAGAATCTACCCCTTGCTGAGATCCCCCCGGAAAACCGTGACCGTGTCATGTTCGCCGACAGGGGAGACACTGGGACCCATGGCAAGAGGGCACGATATGTTTCGCCGAACCCTCCCGAGCGGCGAGACCACCCGAGGGACCCTGCTCGCTTTCCTCCCGCCACCCCAAGAGTCGCTCCGCCAGCTGCCCCACGAGCCGCTGAGCGCGCCTACCGTATCGAAGAGGCTAGCAACACGATTGTGGTTAGAGATCCCCGTCAGGACAGGAATCCACATCTGCATGATCTGATGGAAGTACTCATCACCCGCTTGGAGGCCCTGGAAGCTCGGCAGGTGGCAATACCACCGGACGACAAGCCATACTCAGCATGGGTGGATGACATGCCAGCCCTTCCGGGATTTGGGAACCCCACTTTTCCCCCTTTAACAAGACCGGAGACCCGCCACAACACTTGGCCCACTTCAACTCGAGGTTCGGGCCTATGTTAGGGACTCCGGTGCAGTAGGAGGCTGCCAATCTCTGGTGCTTCGTTCAAACACTGGAAGGACCAGCATTCATCTTGTACAGCCAGCTCCCTGTTGGATCTGTGACTAGATGGAAGGACCTTCGCCAGCAATTCCTCTACCAGTTCAGTTCCACAACCCGAAAGATGAACATTTCAGACCTCTTCAGGTGCAAGAAAAGGCCCGACGAGCGAGTAGCAGACTTCATCGCCTGGTGGAAGGGGCTCACGTACTCCCTTGACATGACACTAAATCAGGAGAAATTACTGACGATGTGTGTAGGGAACATCAAGGCGGAGTTGGATCCTTCTCTTCTCATGCAAAATTACCCTGGATGGTTCCGGGACTTCTCGGACAAGGCTCAACGCCTCGAAGAATTCCTGCAACAGGCCGGTCAGGCACGCCCGCTGCCTCCTATAATCTCTGCAAGGAGAGCCTCCATTGCCGAGCCCGCTGTTGTGGCCCAGATAGAGGCCCCTAGACAGCTAGAGTTGCTGCCAAAGAGGCCAGATCAGCAGGCTCATAAGGGTTCACCCCCACGGGCCCAGCCTCCGGCCCAGCAGCGACCGCCTCAAAATCGGCAGGCACCTCCGCGTAACGCACCGCCACTACCTAGGTGAGGTAATCTGGCTCCTCCTCCTCGACCTGCACCTCCGGCCCCTGGTCATGGTCAGCCCCCAAGAGCCCCCTTTCTAGACAGAAGTAATCGGACTTACTCATTTATTGAGGCCCAGGTCCCCGGTTATTTCCGTAGCGCCTTAGAGCAGAGGATCGTCCGACTGCCTGAGTGCCGGAAGCCAGAAGAGGCGTGTCTCACTGATCACCCATAGTACTTCCCATATCACCGGATCCTGGAACACACCATCCAGCAATGCTATGTGTTTAAGGACTGGCTCCAAGACTAGATTGATAACAACATAGTCAGGTTGTGCCCATCCCCGACACAGGTGGCAAGTGCCTTCGTGGGATCAGATGGAAGTAGTGACAGAGGGGATGGGTGGGAACAAGTATCTGACCGTGGGTCCCAGAATTATAATGACTGGATGGCCCGTAAGACGGTCTCCCATGACCATGGCATCATCCGTACTCTCCTGAGTCAGCCAGATCCCTCGGAGTCTGCGAGTGCCGCTTTGGCATCGTCGTCCCAGCCTACTTCTTCCCAGAAGAGAAAGCGGCGGCGCAAGAAGAAAGAACGCGCCCTGCCATTGCCGTCATCTTCCCGCACGCTTAGCGATTTCATGCCCCCGGAAATGGGGATCCCTCCATGACCTCGTCCGGTAGTGGATGACTCCTCGACTGAAAGTCCGGGGTACGCTTCGGATAACACCGTTGAGTTGGTAAATCCCTTTTTCACTCCCGACAATGAGGAGCTCCAGGTGGACCTCCCCAATGTCCCTAGCCGCCGCCAACATCGACGGATCTTTGGCTATGTGAATCGCCGGGGCGCGGAAGTCGTCACCTCCAGTCAGGCCGTGCACGCTACCGAGACCAGGCAGCAAGCCCGGTACAGAGAGCAGCACTCGCGGCTCCCTCACCCAGTGACAACGGGTTTGCTTCCACCACCATTTGTGTTGCTGGATCGGGCGGAACCACCTTGCCCACGTCGAAGTCAGCCCAGCACTGCCACTGGCTGACTATGGCCTTCCGGTCCTAGCATGACAGTCACCTCCCGGGCTTCAGCTAGTGAACAGCGAGACATGCCTAGTACCAGTCAGTCACCGATCCCGCAATCAGGGCCCATCATGTCCCCAATCTCAGAGCGACCTCCTGTATGCAGAAGCTCGTGTTTGGTGCAAAAGTATGATATCTTGAAGAATCTGTCCGGAATTCCGGCAAGGCTTTCCATCCTTGAGGCCCTTCGCCTATCGTCTGAAATGCGTGAGGCACTCGCCGAGGCTCTAAGGAGCCCCCTCCAGTTTGAAACGGAGGTAACAGCCGCAGAAGCCTTCCACACCGAGGTGATTGAGGATGCCGTATGTCAGAAGGGTATCTCGTTATCCGATGAAGATGAAGACCTTCCCATATAGGGGAACATCTGCCCATTGTACATCACTGGCCAGTTCAATGGCGTGGAAGTCCGTCGATGTCTTGTCGACACGGGTTTTGGGATTAACTTGATCCCAAATCGGACACTGCGAAAACGGGGGCCGTCCGAGGGTGATTTAACTCCCTCCGACCTCATAATCCAAAGGTATGATTGGACCGAGAAAATTCCACTCGGAAAGATCCATCTGAAGACCCAGTTCGGCGGCTGAATTTCCAATACTGAATTCATGGTTGACTCTCAGGACACCGCCTACAACGCGTTGATGGGCAGGCCGTGGCTCCATCTTCACGCAGCGGTTCCCTCATCTTACCATCATTGCCTCAAATACTCCCTTATGGTTCGAGTGGGCATGCTCCAAGGAGATGCGTCTCCATTTTCCTCTTGTGAAGCTCGTTACCTGGACGCTGACTATTACAAGTGCAAGGACAAGCAAATCCTGGAAGGTGAGGTTGAGCCCGCCGCTGTCACGAGTAATCCCTGCGCAGGTTTGGATGACACATATGTCCTCTCAATCCATCGGTTGGAGGCCACGACTCTCGATATGGGAGAGTGCTTTGTCGTCTCAGGTACCAGAGGAAGGCATATTTCCGGGTCTAAGCGACGGCGGGAAATCACCTCGTACTCTTACACCAACCAGGTTCAGGTGATCACCGAGCCTCCTACCCCTATACGATATCGGGATGTTGGG
Source organism: Viscum album (assembly GCA_963277665.1). NCBI lineage: Eukaryota > Viridiplantae > Streptophyta > Magnoliopsida > Santalales > Viscaceae > Viscum > Viscum album. Next base: position 285,652,842 of record OY728165.1, read on the forward strand.
CTCATGGCAACGGCATTACGTCATACGTGTCTGTTTCACCGAGCCGGAATCGACCGGCTTAAGCCAACGCGTCACCACTGCTTTGATTTCATAAAGCATGGCCCCTTGGGCCGAAGGCCGGATGGGATTGGATCAACCGCCTTCATCGCCATGGTCTCCGCGGTGCATGAGTCTCCCGTCGTGACGACCTCTGCCGCCCAACCCAGTGCCAGCTCCCCATCAGGGTCGAGCAGCCCCGAAACGGCTCCCCCCGTGGATGATCCTTCCACAAGCGGAGAAGAAGACATGGAAGATGCTCCTCCTTCCTTTGAGGAGGGCATCTCCACCACGGTCGACGAGCTAGTACAGGTGAACCTCGGTAGCGAGGTGGACCTGAGACCCACATTGGTCAGCGCCGCTATGCCTCCCAAGGAGCGGCAACGGTACATAGACTTCCTCAGCCAGCACCGTGATGTGTTTGCCTGCAGTTATGATGAGATGTCGGGACTAGAACCCCAGGTAGCCGTCCACCGCCTTGGCCTCCCAGAAAACCATTGTGGGTTCAAGCAGCCTCCCAAAAAAATGCGACCCTTTCATGGTGCCATGGTTGAGGCCGAAGTTGATAAGCTCATTAAGGCCAACATCGTCAAGGAAGTCCAGTACCCTAGGTGGCTAGGCAACATTGTGCCCGTCAGGAAGAAGAACGGGCAGATCAGGGTCTGCATCGACTTCCGCGATCTTAATCGCCACTGTCCGAAGGATGACTTTCCCCTTCCCGTGACAGTGCTGTTGATCGATGCAATGGCCGGGTTCCAAGCCATCCCCTTCATGGATGGGTACTCCGGGTCAACTAGATCCGGATGGCCCCTGAGGATGAAGATTTCACTGCCATCAGGGCCCCCCAGGGCACTTTCTGCTACCGGGTTATGCCCTTCGTCCTGAAGAATGCGGGCACCACCTATCAACGGGCTATGCACCGCATATTCAAGCAGATCCTCGGGACAATGGTGGAGGGCTATGTAGATGACCTGGTGGTTAAATCTCATCAGCGCCAGGACCATCTCAAAGACCTTGAGAAAGTGTTCGGTTTCATCCATTCTCGCCACATGAAGATGAACCCGTTGAAGTGTGCCTTCGGGGTCACCTATGGAAAGTTTCTTGGCTTCATTGTTAGGTATCGAGGTATTGAGATCAACCCTGAGAAGATTAACGACATCCGTCAGATGCCTCCCCCGAATAATATTCGGGAGCTTCGAGGCCTCCAAGGCCACTTAGCCTATATACGCCGATTCATTGTGAATCTGGCCCGCAAGTGTAAGCCCTTTTCTCGACTCATGAAGAAAGGCGCCGCCTATGGGTGGGAAGAAGAGTGTCAGACCACTTATGAGGAAATCAAGAAGTATCTGCTTCAACCTCCGGTCCTGATGGCACCAATTCCTGGAAAGCCGCTGGTCCTTTACGTGACTGCCCTGGAGCGATCCCTCGACACCCTTCTCGCCCAAAAGAACAACGAGGGAATAGAGAATAGCCTCTACTACCTCAGCCGCATGCTCCTTGATGCGGAAATTAGAAATTCTCCCATCGAGAAGAGCTGTCTGGTGCTCGTATTCGCCATACAAAAATTGCGGCACTACATGCATCACCATGAGGTACAGCTGGTCTCTCATGTAGACTCGATGAAATACATCTTGAGCTGGCCTATGTTGACCGGCCGATTGGCGCGCTGGGCGGTGATCCTCCAGCAGTTCGACATTAGTTTCGTACCTCAGAAAGCCATAAAAGGACAGGCTTTGGCAGAAGTTTTAGCTTCCCACCCAACCTCTGCGGACCAGCCACTGGATTTGGGCTTTCTTGATGAAGCAATCTTCTCAGTAGATCACAACACCCCATGCTGGCAGATTCACTTTGACGGCGCCTCCCGAATCCCTACCGGTAGAAGGCTCAATGATCCTAGGCTTAACAGAGTGGGCTTGGGTATCGTCTTCATCACCCCAGAGCAAGCCGTTATTCCATATTCATTCTTGTTGTCAGAAGGCTGCACCAACAATGAGGCAGAATATCATGCCCTCAGCACTGGCCTCGAGTTGGCTCTGGAGGTTATCGTACCCCACCTGTATGTAAAAGGGGACTCTGAGCTAGTCATCAAGCAGGTTAATGGTGACTATGCTGTCAGGATTCTAGAACTCATTCCGTTGCTGGAATGCACCCTCCATCTAATGGCTAAGTTCCCCTCCCGACCAGATTTCGCTCATGTTCCCCGGTCGCAGAACAGTCGAGCAGATGCTTTGGCCAACCTGGCCGCATCACTCGTGGAGCCCGAATAGGATGACCTAATCATCCACGTGGCGCACTGGAGAGGCATTTCTCCTGTTATCCCAGAGGGCGGTCGTGGCCCGCGAGTGAACCATCTCACCGCTGGTGCCCCTACGTCAGGACCCCCCCGGGGCTCTGGGCATGGTGATCGATACAGTTCCTGACTGGAGGACACCCTTGGTTGAATATCTCCGGTACGGAAATCTTCTGATGGACCGAGTAGAGCGGGAACGAATCTGGCGCCGCGTGCCGCAGTTCACCCTTCAAAGCGGTCCCAGCCATGAGCGGCTCCTTTACAGGCACGGGTTTGACGGTGTTCTCCTCCGTTGTCTTCAAGGAGTCAAGATCCCACCGGTCATGAAAGAAGTGCACGTTGGTTCCTGTGGCGCCCACCAGGCCGGGTCGAAGTTGTCCCACCATATTCGGAGGTTGGGATACTTCTGGCCCTCCATGATCCACGACTGCATCGAGCACGCCAAGAGGTGTCATGCGTTCAAGTTCATGCTAACTTTGTGCATCGGCCACCGGAGCCTCTCCATACTACTAAGTATTCTTGGCCCTTTGCAGTCTGGGGGTTGGATGCCGTAGGGCCCTACCCGCCGGCGATGGCCCGCTAGTTCCGGTTCATCTTAACTGCTACAGATTTCTTCTCAAAGTGGGCAGAGGCAGCCCCGATCAGGGAAGTCAAGGCTCGTTCCATCGCTGACTTCGTGAGATCCAATATCATCTACCGGTTTGGAATACCTCACGCTATCCTCACTGATAATGGAACCAACTTCCGAGAGGCTGAGATGAAGAAATTTTATGCCAAGTACAACATTCTCTCTAACAACACCTCCTGCTATCATGCACAAGCGAATGGACAGATTGAGGCATTTAACAAAACCCTCTCTAACATTCTGCAAAAAATGGTTGGTCAGAACAAGAAAAGTTGGCCGGAAAAGCTCCCTAATGCCCTCTGGGCTTATAGGACGACGACTCGTAACTCCACCCAGGTGACTCCGTATTCCCTGGTATACGGAGCTGAGGCCATCCTTCCCATTGAGGTCCAGCTGCCCTCATTGCGCACGGTGGTCTACGACCAGCAAGCACCAGATAGAGTTGGTGAGATCCATCTAGCTGAATTAGAAGCGCTGGACGAAAGTAGGCTTCGCGCTTTACATAACACGGAAAGGCATCAGAGCAGGATGGATCAAACTTTCGATAAGAAGGTTCGCCTCTGATCCTTCTGCAAAGTGACATGGTGCTGGCTCTTAGAGCGCCAATGATTCTCGGCAGGAAACCACCCATGTTGGAGCCCATGTGGGAGGGGCCTTTTATTGTCCACAAGGTCTATCCCAATGGTGTGTATTCCCGGTTGGCTATGGATAGTGACGGTATCACTCCTCCCACCAACGCCAAGTTCCTCAAGAAGTAATTTGCCTAAACCATCCTTGGTCCGACATGACCTTAAACTGTATAGTCCAGTATGAACTTAAACTGCATTTTTCCTTACATCTAACCATCCTTGGTCCGACATGACCATAAACTGTACGGTCCAGTATGACCTTAAACTGCATTTTTCCCTACATCTAGGCATCCTTGGTCCTGAATGACCTTAAACTGTATGGTCCCACACGACCCTTAACTGCACCTTGGTCTGAGTTCTAAGACCTAAAAAAAAGATCCTTTTGGTCCGAGATCTAAGACCTAAAACTAAGATTCACATTTCGTCCTACATGATGTTAAAATGTGTTTCAAGAACTACGTGTGGCTTGATTCCCATCCTAATGGGATATGTAGGACCGACTGAACACCTAGATTTCAGGTCCAACCCCGTCTCTTAGGAGATCCCAAAATCTCCCGGTTCCCAGGGTGTTTGGCATTATGCCCCCTCTTTTGCCCGGGGATCCGCTATCTTCTTGCCGCTCTCGGACTGAGCCCTCTGACCCTTTCCAGTGGTATGCTGATGTGATCAGGGTACTCCATTCTAGGACTTGGAGTGCCAGATTTGACTTAGGCAAGTTCCATCCACTTGCCAAGCTCCGTGTTCCCCTTTATTCGGGTCCCTTTCATCCTTCACACCCGGAGGGACCCCCAATAACGGCCAAGATCCAATGCCCAAGGGCTCTCCTACCATCATGTTCCAATGCCCCTGAGGGTTTCAGACAAGAAATTGATATGAATCCCGCATAGTGAACATGGTCAGCGGTTGATGCTCATTTTTTTGTCCCCATGACTAACACGACAGGATGGTGTGTTGCGAACATGGTCAGCAGTAATCCTCAGTCGTCACACCGGTTTCTCCGGGCCCTGAATGTTGGTGGCATGGTTCATGTCATGTTCCTCCCCACTATGTCAAGTTGGAATCTCGACACTCCTTGTACTAACCCTCAGTACACCCCCGCACGTCAGATAGACTGAGCTGTGTAACGGTGTCTCTAGGGGCTCCCGCAATCTGAGCGCTAGAGTATGTGCTTGGGTCTCTTCTCTACAGGTTGCGTGCAGCTTGACCCTCATCCCCATGGGGAACGAGGAGTCGCCCAGACATTTCATTTTGGGACCAGAATAGCTGGGATCTAGCATCTCCTGCCCCCCTGATTGTTGAACTCTCATAGGCCCCTTTGGCCCAAGGCTCCTCTCTCGGAACCGTGCATGGTGATGGTATGGGATTACGTCCTCACCTGAATCAAGTATGATTTATTGCATCATGCATGTTCTTATTGGTCCAAACCTTGCGACCTTAAACTGTGTTGTTGGTCCAAACCTTACGACCTTAAACTGTGTTGTTGGTCCAAACCATATGACCTTAAACTGTGTTGTTGGTCCAAAACATATGACCTTAAACTGTGTTAGTGGTCCAAACCATATGACCCTAAACTGTGTTTTTGGTCCAAACCACATGACCATAAACTGTGTTTTTGGTCCAAACCATATGACCTTAAACTGTGTTATTGGTACAAACCATAGGACCTTAAACTGTGTTGTTGGTCCAAACCATACAACCTTAAACTGTGTTGTTGGTCCAAACCATATGACCTTAAACTGTGTTGTTGGTCCAAACCATATGACCTTAAACTGTGTTGTTGGTCCAAACCATATGACCTTAACCTGTGTTATTGGTCTAAACCATATGACCTTAAACTCTGTTGTTGGTCCAAACCATACGACCTTAAACTGTGATGTTGGTCCAAACCACATGACTATAAACTATGATGATATCGTCCCGGATACGCGCCGTTAGGATGCTACCGCTCTAGAACTATGTATGGCTTGATTCTCATCTTTATGAGATACATAAGAGCGCTCGGGGCACTTCCCTGCGGGCCCAGCCTACCTTCGTGTTCGGTCCCTCGACTCGAGCATTTTTTCGGAGAGCACATGGTAAGTAGGGCTTAGGTCCTTATTCACGTCGGGTTTTTGTAACCACCTTGCCATTAGTCCATTTCTCCCCTTACCCATTCATGGTCCAAGCTCTAAGACCTTAAACTAAGAAGCTTCCAAGAACTACGTATGGCTTGATTCTCATCTTTATGAGATATGTAGAAGCGCCCGGGGCACTTCCCTGCGGGCCCAGCCTACATTCGTTTTCGGTCCCTTGACCTAAAACCTCTCCTAAGGGGGGTGTGCGGTGTGACATGGGATTATGCCCTCATTCACATCAGGTTGTTCACCGCGCCGTACACACCCCCTATTCCCATTCACGCCAGGTGTTTGAGTTACTCCACTGTGTGCCTCTTAAGTTTCCTTCCAACCTCGGTTCCGAGTTCTAAGAACTAAAACTAAGATCATTTCTTTGAATTTTTACGACTCTCTCTCTCTTGTGGGATTTCACGATGTGGTGCGGGATTATGTCCTCATTTACGTCGGGTTACTCGTCGTACTGTGCTTATCCTCAGATGAGATGTGTTCCCCATCCCGCATGACGTTAAACGTTATTTCGTCGAACATGACGTTAAACTGTGTTTCAATAACTACGTGTGGCTTGATTCTCATCCTAATGAGATACGTAGGACCGCCCAGACATTTTGTTTTAGGTCCAGTGATCGTGCTGTCGTGACACTTCAAATTGATTATGTTTTTAAGGATGATATATAGTCTAGGGAAGACCCTAGGCCGTCTCTCAAGGAGCGTTGGTAGGTTTAGAGTGTGTGTTCTTAATAAAAGGGACTAAAAGTGGGGTATTTTTTAAAACAGTTTAAAGAAAATGAATTGATTTAAAGAGTTTAAAAATTGAAAAATAAAAGAGGTGTTTTAAAAATTATGAGATAAAGGAGATCATTTCAAGTTCACTACCCAAAATGGATAGTTCATTGTTCTAAAAATATTGACATGGTTTTGTTTAATTCTTTGGTTGAGGGTTGTCAAGATCTTGATTCCCCTCTTTCCCCTTAAAATGTTGCACAAAGCACCAACCCTTGACAAAACAATTGTGTTGTCAATGTTTGGATCTCAATAACAGAGTTAAGGCTCCCAAAACATACTGAAATCTTATTTATGTGTGATATTAATAGGGTTCTTTTCTTGTTCTATCGGAACAAACCAAGATGCCCACTTGAAATCTCAACCTAATCGGTGTTGAGATAAAAAGTGTTTCACTTAAATTAAACCACACAAATGCATTAAGAAGAGAAGAGCATAGAGATTAATCATATGTGAAATATTTAACACACAAATTATACAAAACCAGTGAAAGAACAAGTGCTGGAACTCCCTCCCAAGTAAGTGTAGCTCCCTCGAAATGATCTCCCACCGTTTAGCTCGCCATCGTGAGGAGGAGGAGGCTCGGGTGAAACTCCTTCTTCATCCATGATCCCCCTATGAGGATAGGGCCCTCCAGAACTTCATAGATGATTATAGTACTCCCTTGGGTCTCCAAAATACCAGATCTTTTCCTCCGGGTCGAACATACAAATGAGGTTCCCTTGGTGCCCTTTTATAGCCAAATTGCTAAGTGGTTTTGAGCACACAGTTTTGTTGATACCAATTGAGTCACGGTTTTGGGTTGGTATATGGCATTCTCTCGACTTGGACAAAAGATAAAATATGTTCCACACGGTCTTGACTATCCCAATGTCAAATTTGGAGGACATGGAACATCTAGAAATGGATATATAGTCATAAAGCCGAACCAAACTCTTGACTTCGTTCAGATTCTGTCCCCTGGACAGAATGGTTCGGATTGGACACCAGATGAACGAATTGGCCTTCGGTTATTTGGGATTAATTGTATCCCATAAATTTTTGGAGAGGCCCAAAAAATTTCATCTCTTTTTCATGCACGGATTTCGCGTACTGTTCAAAACAGTAGACAGGTGTCCCTAGGATCCATGCAATTTTGGCCCATTTTCCTTCTGGATCATCTTCAGGGCCTCCAAACCACCTCCTCCTGCAGTCAAATCCTCAAAACAAGTAACAATACCCATTTTAATAGTGATAAATACAAAATTAATGATTCAAATATGGAATTGAATTTGGTATTGTTTTTATAATATTCAATACAAAACTAATTTACCACAGTGGTGTAGGGATGAAAATGAAACAGTGAATCGCGGTGTGATCACACCCCTACACCTGAACATTTCCACTCCTAGGAACAGTGATATTTCCAAAAAAATTTGCATAGATATATTCCCAACTTCATGAAAATTTACCATTCAATTAAAATTTAAAATTTGAATGAAATGTGATCAAAGAAAAAATCACACCATGGAGTTATTCTCAATGATCATGCAGAAATGTGTCTCATAAATTGTATCAGCATGAAACTCAGGGAGATTAATGATACCAATTTGAGCAAGTTATCCTAAAGTCCACAATGTCACTAAATCTCCACGTGTATGTGTGACAACCAATTCATGTTATTCTACCCACTTTCTATCCAGTAAATATAGGTTATTTTAATATTTTTCTGTTTAAATGATTATGTCCACTGAACCTGTCCTATACCCTTTGCAATCAAATGTCAAGACCCACTCACTTAAGCATTCCCAGAAGTAAAACCTTAAGCTCCTGACCTAGATATCCCCATATGATGTACATTTCATCACTCCCCTCATTTATTTATATTTTTTTTTGAAATGTTGTGCATGGAACAAATCTCATACCCTTCTCTCAACCCTTGTTTGATCTCCTCACGACACTAATTGTAATAGTTATAACAAGATCAAAAGTCAAGGAAGAGTGGTTTTTGACCTTCCCAAGATACAACTTTTTTTTAGGGCGTACAACAGTCAGATAACAGGTACACACGCATAGGTCAATCCGGTACAGTAATGAAAAAGATCGGATAAGGAATGAACATATGGAAAAAAATCATTTGGAAAATAGATAAATATTAACCTAACTTATATTTACCTTCTACTGAGTAAGTAAAAATCACACTTCTTGGTTGGGTGCAAAAATGTGTGGAGAAATTAAGTGCCATAATTTTCCTTTGAACTACTCACGTAAAGGGTACAATTTTTCTCAATGTTTTCAAAATTATAAAACCATTTATATCATCGACAAACAACTAATTTCCAAGAGTAAGACACACCACAATGTTAAATTCAAGCTAAAACACACATTCCATCAGTGATTTTTTTTTTGAAAATGTTAAAATAACATAAAATAGGGAAATTACTCATGCATTTTCAGTAACATTCATGATTCAACTCAGGGGGCATCTTTTTCCATGATAAAATTAACATTCCGACACAAAAGTAAGGGGTGGAACTGGGGAAGGGGGGGCAAGTGACAATACCATTCAGCAAGAAAAAAGAAAAAGAAAGAAAGAAAACAATGAAAATTCTTAACTAACCCAGGATTGTACCCATCCCCCACACCTAGAGTATGAAGTTTCCTCACTATAGTAAAATTGAATGTGGGAAGGAAGGATAAAACATGGTGGATGTAATTCATAGTTTTCTTCTTGAACATGGAGTTCCTCCATTGGGGACTCCAGAATGGCTTCATGAAAGTGCTTCAACCGCTGCCCATTGACAGTAAAGGTTTGCTTGGTGTCTTCATTTTGAACCTGGAAAACACCAAATAGAGAGACATTAGTAACAATGTAAGGTCCAAACCAACGAGAACCAAGCTTACTAGGGTGAAACTTCAGCCATGAATTGTAGAGGAGGACCTTTTGCCCGATGTGGAATTGACGATGAAGGATGAGATGATCGTGGGTAGCCTTGGTTCGCTCCTTATAAATTCAGGAGTTCTCATATGAATCTCTTCTCATTTCCTTTAACTCCTGAATCTGCAACTTCCTTTGAATACCTGCACCAGAAAGATTAGAATTGAATTGTTTAATAGCCTAGTAGGCATGGTGCTCTACCTCAACAGGGAGGTGACAACTCTTCCCAAAAACTAGCCGATATGGTGACATGCCAATTGGAGTTTTGAATGCAATACGGTAATCCCATAATGAATCATCAAGTCTAAGACTCTAGTGTTTTCTGTTTGGATGAACCGTTTTCTCAAGAATCTGTTTTATCTCTCTATTTGACACTTCGGGTTGACCATTTGTTTGTGGGTGATAAGAAGTAGACACTCGATGCCTAACCCCAAACCTTCACAAAAGAGATTGCATTGTGCTGTTGAAGAAATGAGAACCATGATCACTGATGATAAACCTAGGTAATCCAAAACTACAGAATATTTGGGTTCTCAAAAATTCCACAACCGTCTTGGAATCATCTGTCCTCGTGGCTCGTGCCTCTACCCACTTTGAAACATAATCCACTGCCAGAAGAATGTAAAGGTTCCCAAATGAATTCGAAAATGGTCCCATAAAGTCAATGCCCCAAACCTAAAAAATGTCATGGAATAGAAAGGTTTGTTGGGGAATCTCATTTCTTTTAGAGACATTCCCCATTCTTTGACATAGAGGACAAGATTTACAGAATTCATGGGCATCCCTAAACAATGTGGGCCAAAAGATACCAGATCTAAGACCTTGCGAGCAGTCCATTGGGGTCCAAAGTGGCCCCCACAAGCAAGTGTGTGGAAGAACCTAAGGACAGACTGAAACTCACTATCGGGAACACAACGCCTAATAAATTGATCACTACATGTGCGCCATAGGTAGGGGTCATCCCAAATATACCAACGAGACTCATGTTTTAGACGGTCGGCCTGGTTTTTGGTGAAATCAGAAGAAATGAAAGACGCTACCAAATAATTTACAATTTTAGCATACCAAGGAATAACATCTTGGACTCGGTACAATTTCTCATTAGGAAACAATTCATTTATGGGAATACAGGGGTATGAGTCAATGTCCGTGGATGGGAGAATACTACTGATATGGTCAGAAACCACATTCTCTGCTCCTTTTTTATCCCCAATTTCTAGATCAAATTCCTGATGGAGGAGCATCCAGCGAATGAGATGTGGTTTGGCTTCCGGTTTCTTAAGATGATACCAGAGGGCTGCCTTGTCTGAGAATACAATGACTTTGGACCCTAGAAGGTATGACATGAATTTATCCAAGTCAAACACAATGGAAAGAAATTCTTTTTCAGTTGTGCTATAGTTTCCTTGGGCAGGGTCCAGAGTATGTGAGGCATAAGCTATGACATGTGGAGCATGGTTGACCCTTTGTGATAAGACTGCCCCAACTGCATAGTTAGAGGCATCACACATGAGCTCAAATGGTAAATCGCACTGAGGTGGTTGGATTATTGGGGGTGACGTGAGACTCCATTTTAACTTATTGAAAGCTTCCTCACATTTTTTATCAAAAACAAATTCTTTTTCTTTTTGGAGTAATCTGGAGAGGGGGAGTGCAATTTTACTAAAGTCACGAATGAAACGATGATAAAATCTAGCATGTCCCAGGAAAGATCGCACATCCCTAACATTTTTAGGGAATGGTAGGGAGGAATTGATATCTAATTTTGATTTGTCCACTTGGATACCTTCTCCAGAAATGACATGTCCCAAAACTATGCATTGTCGCACCATGAAATGGCATTTCTCATAATTTAATACGAGATTCTTTTCAATACAGCGACATAGGACAGAAGCAAGACTACTCAAACATTCATCAAAAGAGGATCCATAAACAGTAAAATCATCCATAAAAACCTCCATGAAATTATCCAGGTAATCCGAAAAAATACTAACCATACATCCTTGGAAAGTACCTGGAGCATTGCGCAGACCAAATGGCATCCTTCTATAAGAAAATGTACCAAAGGGGAAAGTAAAGGTTGTCTTTTCCTGATCTTCAGGGGCAATATGGATCTGAAAGTATCCAGAATACCCATCAAGGAAATAGTAATTGGACTTCCCTGCTAGCGTCTCTAGCATCTGGTCAATGAATGGAAATGGGAAATGGTCCTTCCTAGTGTGTTGGTTTAGTCGGCGATAGTCTATACAGACACGCCAACTATTCTGCACACGAGTTGGAACCAATTTATTGTTTTCATTTTTAACTACAGTAAGGCCAGTTTTTTTAGGAACTACTTGAACGGGACTGACCCATTGGCTGTCAGAGATAGGGTAAATGATTCCAGCAGCCAACAATTTTGTTACTTCTTTTTTAACAACATCAAGTAGGTTTGGGTTCAGTCGATGTTGTGACTGCCTCACTAGTTTAGCCTCATCATTCAATAGAATATGATGTGTACAAATTGATTGGCTAATGCTAGGAATTTTAACAAGTGTCCATCCCAAAGGTTGTTTATACTTCCTCAAAAGATCAAGCAGTCGCAATTCATGCTCAGGAGGGAGTGAACTATCAATGATGACAGGCAACTTGTTTCCATTATCAAGATATGAGTATTTTAAATATAGAGGCAGTTGTTTCAGTTCCAATTCTGGGGGATTTTGGATTGACAGAAGTGTGTGTGATAGTCAGAAGTCACTGATCTCATCTAACTGCTCAATGGTAACATCCTCAGGTGAGGAATCAGCTTTTACAAGCTTAGCAGTATCATCGATGGTCATGTGATCCTCTGTGTTCAAGAAATCATCAATTAACAAACATGCATGACATTTCTCAAGACCGATACAACAATCAATACATGATTCATTACCTAAAATTTCAATCAATGAAGAAAACTCAGAAAGGGGATCAGGGGAATGAAAATAAGTTGTTTTAGGGGAAGGGAGAACATCAATTGAATTGACAGAGAGAGAGGAGTGTTCTTCTGAGGGGTGCTTCATGGAATCAAGGATATTGAATTGGACATTATTACCACCAAACTCCATAGATAATGTACCATTATGGACATTAATTATGGTTTTGGAAGTTTTCATGAAAGGTCTCTCCAATATAATTGGGGCATGTCAATTCATCCTATCATCTTCCATTTTAAGCACGTAAAAATCAGTACGAAAAATTAAATTTTGCACCCTCACAAGAACATCCTCTAACACACCAGAGGGGTGTGATGTACTCCGATTTGCTAGTTGAACGACAATACCAATGGTCTTAAGTTCACCGACCTGCAATGAAGAGTAAATAGAGTGAGGCATCACATTAATAGAAGCACCCAAATCAAGCATAGGGTTGGAACATGAATACTCCCCTATGGTGCATGAAATCGAGAATGCCCCAGGATCATTGCACTTGGTAGGAAGTGATGGCTCTATAAATACTAAAACATTACTCCCCAGGCTCACCTTCTCATCACCACGAAGCCTCCTTCGGTGTCTACACATCTCCTTCAGAAACATGGCATATCTTGGAATTTTCTTTACAGCATCAATCAAAGGAATGTTAACCAGTACTTTCTTGAAAGTTTCCAAGCTTTATTTATCAAGTTCGGTTTCTTTTTTTTCCTATGTTGGGAATCCCTTTGAAGAAATGGAAGAGGAATGGTTGGGATAGGTGGCTCATCAACAGCCAAAGTCTTTCCTTTGGAAGGGCTTCTCTCAAGAAAAAGGTTTTCTTCTCTTGGAACATTTTCAGCAGTTGGGATGGTGGTTTCCTTTGTATGGGAGGACTCTAATGGAGGGGTCCTTTGTCTTTTGAGTTGTGTCCCACTCCTAAGGGTTATTTCACTAACATTACCTTTATCCCTAGGGTTTACTATTGGTTGAGATGGTAGTTTACCCGACCCATGAATTTGGATTTCCCCCACTGAGTTGGCAAGTTGGCCTAGTTGGGTCTTTAGGTCTTCTATGGATACTTGGGTGGTTTGTTGGAATTGGATATTATTGGAATCCATTTTTTTCATCATATCTTCTAGGCTAGACTCGGTTTTTGGAGGGGGTGGTTGGAATGTCCTTTGGGGTGGTTGAGGATTTCTGGGTGGTGGTGGATGACTACTCTGACCCTATTGGTTCCATTGCTGTTGAGGTTGGTTTGAATACCCCCCTTGCCTATAGGCTTGTTTGTACTTCCACCCTTGGTTATATGGATAGTATGGTTCTTGCCTAAAGGGTTGGTTAAAGGGGCGTCCTGGAAATATTGCCTCACAACTCTCAGAAGTTTCTCTCAATTGAGGACATTGGTCAGAATAGTGGGTGTCAGAAGAGCAGATTCCACAATGTATGGGAGGAGGAGATTGAGATTTCCCTTTGGAGAGAGCAAGTTTTCATAGAAGGGTACTTAGCTCTTCAAACTTTGTGTCCACCTTCTTCTCAAAATCAGTACTTTGCACCTCATGGACACCTCGAATGGGAACACTGGACCGTGTACCGAATTGTTGAGTGTTATGTGCCATGTTCTCAATGAGGGTTCTTGCTACAATTGAGGTCTTATCTACCAGCGCACCACCTGCAGAAGCATCAATCATATTATGATCAAGTGGAATTAAACCTTCATAAAAATACTGAATTAAGAGTTGATCACTTATTTGGTGGTGTGGGCAACTTGAACAAAGCCTTTTAAATCCTTCCCTAATTTATGAAGTGTTGCCCCTTGAGATTGTCTTATAACACATATTTCATTCCTTATAGTTGCAGTTCGAGAGGCTGGGAAGTATTTTTCAAGAAAAAGGCACTTCATGTCCGCCCAGCCTCTTATTGGTGAATTAACATAGTACAACCAATCTTTCGCAGTGTATTCTAAAGAAAATGGGAATGATCTAAACTTTACATGTTCTGAATCAACATTAGCTGGTTTTAATGTTGAACAAACAGTGTGAAATTCTTTTAAGTGCTTATGAGGGTCTTCTCCAGGAAGTCCATGAAATCTTGGTAATAAATGTATTAAACCAGATTTTAATTCAAAATTAGGTGCCTCGCCTTGAATTTGAATGTAAGTGGGTTGGATATCAACATCAGGAGAGTTTAATTCTTTTAATGTTTGATTATTTTCAGCCATGTTATTGAATATTATTTCAGGTTCTAATTTGGTTCCAGAAGAAGATGGGTTTAGAAGAGTCTCGAGTGGTGTGTCCTTCTTTCAATGGGGGTCTTGTGCGTCTCGGTGCCGCTGACGTAGGATCCTCTCCGATTCGGGTTTGAAAGGTGGTAAGTCTCCCGAAGTAGAACACATCATGCACAGAACCTACACAAGATATAGATCAGAACACAAGAATAAATAAAAAGGTATAAAAACAAACAAACAAATATTCACAAAATTTACAACTACTTTATCAAAAACACGCACTAAAAACCAAAGCGCTCCCCGGCAACGGCGCCAAAATTTGACTGTGCTGTCATGACACGTCAAATTGATTATGTTTTTAAGGATGATATATAGTCTAGGGCAGACCCTAGGTCATCTCTCAAGGAGCGTTGGTAGGTTTAGAGTGTGTGTTCTTAATAAAAGGGACTAAAAGGGGGGTATTTTTGAAAACAGTTTAAAGAAAATGAATTGATTTAAAGAGTTTAATAATTGAAAAATAAAATAGGTGTTTTAAAAATTACGAGATAAATGAGATCATTTCAAGTTCACTACAAAACTTGGATAGTTCATTGTTCTGAAAATATTGACATGGTTTTGTTCAATTCTTTGGTTGAGGGTTGTCAAGATCTTGATTCCCCTCTTGCCCCTTAAAATGTTGCACAAAGCACTAACCCTTGACAAAACAATCATGTTGTCAAGGTTTGGATCTCAATAACAGAGTTAAGGCTCCCAAAAAATACTGAAATATTATGTATGTGTGATATTAATAGGGTTCTTTTCTTGTCCTATCGGATCAAACCAATACCCCCACTTGAAATCTCAACCCAATCGGTGTTGAGATAAAAAGTGTTTCACTTAAATTAAACCACACAAATGCATTCAGAAGAGAAGAGCATAAAGATTAATCATAAGTGAAATATTTAACACACAAATTATAAAAAACCAGTGAATGAACAAGTGCTGGAACTCCCTCCCAAGTGTAGCTCCCTCGAAATGATCGCCCACCGTTTAGCTCGCCATCGTGAGGAGGAGGAGGCTCGGGTGAAACTCCTTCTTCATCCATGATCCCCCTACGAGGATAGGGGACTCCAGAACTTCTTAGATGATTATAGTACTCCTTTGGGTCTCCAAAATACTAGAGCTTTGCCTCCTGGTCGAACTTGCAAATGAGGCTCCCTTGGTTCCCTTTTATAGCCAAATTGCTAAGTGGTTTTGAGCACCCAGTTTTGTTAATACCAATTGAGTCTCGGTTTTGGGTTGGAATAGGGCATTATCTCGACATGGAAAAAAGATAAAATATGTTCCAAACGGTCTTGAATGTCCCCATTTCAAATGTGGCGGCCATTGAACATCTATAAATGGTGATATAGTCATAAAACCGAACCAAACTCTTGACTTCGTGCAGATTCTGTCCCCTGGATAGAATGGTTCGGATGGGACAACAGATGAGCGAATTGGCCTTCAGTTATTTGAGATGAATTGTATCCCATAACGTTTTGGAGAGGCCCACAAAATTTCATCCCATTGGCATGCACGTCTTTCGCGTACGGTTCAAAACAGTAGACATGTGTCCCTAGGATCCATGCAATTTTGGCACATTTTCCTTCTGGATCATCTTCAGGGCCTCCAAATCACCTCCTCCTGCAATCAAATACTCAAAACAAGTAACAATGCCCATTTTAACAGTGATAAACACAAAATTAATGAATCAAATATGGAATTGAATTTGGTATTTTTTTTATAATATTCAATACAAAAATAGTTTACCACAGTGGTGTAGGGATGAAAATGAAACAGCGAATCGCGGTGTGATCATCCAGCCGCAGGGATTACTGAACCCCGTCCTTCCTTATTGTCGCCCCCTTGGCCCGACTTCATGGGAAGTGGTGTAATCGGGGCATCTACCCCGAGCAAGTTCAGGATTCCCCATGATATTAATGGGAAGCGGCAGTTCTCTCGCCAAAGAGGCCCTGCCTGAAAATTGGGACGACCCGTGATCAGGTCGGTATGTCCGCCTAATGCGCCTTCTCCATGGTGGCACAATTTCGGGAGTTTGGGACTCTGTTCGAACAAGGCACCACTCCACCTTCCACGCTTTGCATCCCCCCTCATTCGGATCCTCATTTCCTTTCATGTTTGACGGGACCCCCTAACAGTATGGATGCTCGACCAATGGTCCACCTACTGTCCTGGGCCAACGTTTCGAAGGACTGGTCATGTTTGATGGGACCCCCTAACAGTATGGATGACAGACCTATGGTCCGCCTACTTTCCTGGGCCAACGTTCCCGAAAACTGACCGACGATATTTGAGTTAGGCCCCGTGTCACGAACATGGTCAGCGGTTAGCCCTCATTTATTGTCCCCATTCCAGTCCAACATGATATGGATGTTGTGTTTCTGCCACGGTTGACAGTTATCCTCCATTGTTGTGCCCCATTGTGTTCAGAATTTGGGCAGCGTGATTCACCCTTCCTCTCCATCCCCCTATGTTCGGATGGATTTCAATGCCCCTAACATCGCCCCGCTCGTGTGTAGAGCACATTGAGAAGTCGACACATCAATCGGCCCGGGGTCTCCTCAGAAGTCCAGGCCCAATTTCGGACTCCTGAAGCTTGGTCAATGCCCCACAGTTGGACGAGATGATGACACGAGCATCCTCTACTTCTCGCGTTGGGCGCAACCCACAGGAGCCTAGGGATGAGTTGTTATTCGTTTCGAAACTATGGTTGATCGCATTAAACCAAGGGTTAAAATGAATGGATTCGGCCATATATTGGATTGAGACGATGAGCAGTACAAGCAGAAAGTTCATGAGATGGAAAAAACAAAGCCCTTAGGGATCAGCGTGCTGATGCGATCTTTCCAGCGCTGCTACCCTTTGGCTGGTAGCCTCAAGGACCGCTTCTCACTCTTTGAAGACTCTCTCCTCATCGGCCACCACAGAGCGCAGCTCACCAGCCCTAGCTTGTGCCTGCGCCCACTTGGTTCGAAGTACGGTCATTTGGTGACTCGCCTCCACCAGTTGTTCCTGCGCGTCAGTTAGCTGGGCTGTCAGTTGCTCCACAAGCTCGGAGTATGTTACGATTAAGGCCTCCTTCTCTGCCGCCTGTCCTTCGAGGTGCCGGACTTCCTGCTCCGCCCTCAGCAGCACTCGAGCGCTCACCGATCCTTCCCGATACTTGGAAATGTCATCGATCCGGCTTCTCTCGCGTATCTTCTCGGCTATGTAATCATGGACTGTCAGATAAAGGCGCTGAGCGTTAGCCCCTCCAGCGCACAGGAAGCACAACCAGGTCTGATGTGATCCCATCCGCATCAGCCAATCCGACTGGGGCTGTCTGACGAAGTGCTGGATACACTTCCACCCTTTGTGTCGTGTCATCTGGATCTCCTCAGCTGCTTCTGAGTCTCAGTCATCTATCTCCTCGGGGTCAGCAGGTCGGTATATGGGGAAGGCATCCAACAGATCGGCAGTAGGATCCTCCATAGGGACACCTTCGTGAGGAATAGAATCCTCGACGTCCGGGCGACCTTCTTCTCTCGCCCCAGCAGCAATGATGCCTCCACCAGCTTCCGACCTCGTCTCAGGAACAATGCCTCTGATGTCTTCTGCCCCTGTTCATCAATTTTCGGGGACGACTCATTGCAAGGAGCATGTTCTGAACGAGGTGGTATGTCCACCGCTGGTCCACTCACGGATGGCCCGGGCTCCGCAGCCTAACATGCCTCTAGTGTTGAGAACACTGCGCAAGGCATACGCTGGTCAGACGGGATATTTTTCCACCAAGTGCCAGTAGTGAAGCGTGAGACTTACAGGAATCCAGAGTGTTGGTCCCCAGTGTTTCGGCCGCTGCAGGAGCCGCCGTAAGGGGAGACCCCTCCGCGATTGTTAATTCAATAAGGGGTGTCGGATCCCCATCATGTCCCACTGGTTCCTCTCCTCCATCCTTTGGTGGGGATGCCCGTCCAACGGTCAACTACTCCTGAGTAGGATGGGGAAGTGGGTTAGAAGTTGGATATAAGAATGGATGAATAAGGGAAATGAATGAAGACAGAGACAAACCTCGAGAATATCGGTTATGTCGAGATCAGAGACGGCAATCTCGCCGCTCTCTCAGATACTCCCTTGGTGGGTCACCCCTTGCGACCCCTCACCTTCAGGCTCTTCTTCTTCATCTTCTCCCTCACCTTCATCCTCTCCAGTTTCCTCCTCCCCCTCCGACTCCTCGTCACTATTTCCTTCTCCCGGCGGCATCACTTCCGGATCATGCTCTTGGACGAGCATCAATTTCACTATGAAAGGTGGATCCTCATGCGTCCCCCTTTGGCGTGTGTAT
The DNA here is from genome assembly GCA_963277665.1 of Viscum album. NCBI lineage: Eukaryota > Viridiplantae > Streptophyta > Magnoliopsida > Santalales > Viscaceae > Viscum > Viscum album. Next base: position 285,671,744 of record OY728165.1, read on the forward strand.
GCATCCATGGCCATCAGATAAGCATTCCGACGATGGAATTTTACTCGGTCGGTAATTCGAACGAGCCCGACCTTTGGCAGTTGGATCCCGTTTTGCATTATCTTCTACCAAATGGCTTCGATGCTCAGAGATTTCCACATTGTGATCCAAGTTGGAAAAAACACGGATTACGCGCAAGGCTGGAACCCAAGGAGGGGGGAAAATTCACTGAAGCCGATGGAGTTGCGTGCAAAGGCGAACTTCGGGGAAAGGTTGCGCGAAATGAGGGATTACCTGGATGTCATCTTGCACGCGGGGGGAGCTGAATTGCGCGCATGAGAGCTGATTCGAATTCCTTAACACCCAAACCGCTCGGGGTCACCTTCTATTTATAGGCAACGTCCGGCGTGGAATCCAGGTGGCGCGCGAAATCATTCATTCCCGGAGCCGCCGGCGCGAAAAACCTCGCCGCGCCAAACTAGGGCGCACAAAGATTGCGTGCCTCATCGTCTCAATTCCACGAAACCTGGGGATACTACGTGCACAGAACAATTGTGTGCGCGGATCCTCCTTTATTTCGTGCACCACATCCCGTGCCTCCAGATCGGGGCTCGGATTCCGAATATGACTTCTCTTCATCATTTTGAAACGTCCTCCGAGAGTTACGGGCTTTTTTCGGCGTCAACAAATGCCCCCCCCCCTTGGAATTGGATCGGCGAGAGGTCGCAACGATCAGATTCAAAGGGAAATGCCGAAATTCCGAAGTGATGAGTCTCCTGGTTAAGTTGCGTGAAAAATTCCGATGGGGCGCGCAAACCTATGGACACGCGCAGAATCCTCTTTCTGTGCAGTGCAGAACCATGGCCTCGCCTATAAAAAGGGGCGCTGGGTCCCAGATCCGTACTTCCGCTTTATCAGTGCGATAAGATCATCTCTCTCGTGCGCGAAATCGCTTCCGCGGATGCGCATAAAAACGCTCTGGCAGCGCGGAATTCCATCTGAAATTTGGCCATGATTTCATGCCTATTCGGGATCTTCCGGGCTTCGCGTGCCGATTGCGCGCTCATCTCCAGGATTTCGCGCAACTCATTCAGATTTCGCGCAGAACTCTCTGATTCCGCGCACTGTGGGTAACGAGGACGTGGCCGCACCATGTGATGTTCCCGCTGCTGAAGTCCTGGCCTGCGCAGGCCTCGCTGCCTGACGCGCCCTTGGTTCCCCCCTTCTGGTGGCACCGTGCCTTCTTTCTCATCGCCTGGTTTCCGCGCGAGGAACCACAAGTTTTTAGAGGCGCTTGCGTAATAGCCCCTCAGGGTACACAATGTTCCAGTGTTCGGCGTATTTGGTTGCTAGGTCGGCATCGACCCCAGTGGGAGGAAGAGTAACGACATCACCAGAGCCAAAAGTGGTAAACATCAACCACATCTGGCGTAGGACGCATGGATTCTTTTCCTGCCAGACAGTCGTGAATACCTTCTTCGACATTCATTGGAGGCACCCGAACTGCCTGGCGAGTCGGGATGGTATGTAAGGCTCGCAGATCACCTTCCCGTCGATCCCAGCCACGAGCACCCCGCCCCGAATGCTCTGGAAGTATTCCTGTTGTTCCAGAGATCCTCGATCGTTGTCCACTAGCTGGTTGACTGGGGTGGGGAATGGGATGAAGTTGAAGTAGGCATGGTTGCCGATGCAAATCCTCACTCCCTCCTCATTGAGCGTCATCGGCTCCACCCCTATGATGTTTAGAAAGGATGTTCGCAGACCGTTTCCCGGAGGACGGACAACGTTTGAGAAAGTGTACCCGCCGAGACGAGCCGCCACCCAGCCGTGGAAGATCTGGAAGGGACCACATACTCTCCGAGGGGACCCCCCTCGTGATATGCGCCCCAGGATGGCATAAATCTTGGATAGTACGGGGACGCCCAAGTTGAACCGTTTTTTGGTGGCCATGGATCCCGCCATCACCAATGTTGCTGGATGGATGCCCATCCTCGCGTCCCGCACCGGCAGGAGACACCCGCTCAGGAAAGCGGCAAGGAACCCGACATACCGGACATTCGGGTCCCGGGCCTCAATGATACATTAGCCCCATGATTGGTATTGGACCGCCTCCAGGGTCCTCCAGTATGACCCATCCCTGCTCCCCTGAGTCGCGGTTGGGCACCGTTTGCCCCGTCCCAGCATCTTGATGGCCGGATCCTTCTCGAGGAACAGGCTGAACCAGCCTTTAAAGGCAACGTCCTTCAAGAGGGCCTTGATCCATAGCCTCTCTTTGTCCAGCTCCAACAGGTGCCACGTCAGCATAGGCGTCCATGACCTGTCTCCCCAGGTGTTCTTTGAAGGAACGAACTCGTCGTATTGGTAACCCTTCAGTGGGATACCTCCGATACAGTGATCGTCCCAAAGACTGATGCCGACTTCCCCATGATGAAGGTGAAATGTGTTGGTGTCAGAAGACCACTGGGTGAATAGGTCCGGTCCAAGTTCAGGCTGACGGTGGAAGTGGAACTGCGATGTCCATACCGCCTCGAACAGGGCGATATACCGCAGTTCGTCCCCGAACTGGTTACAGGAATAGCAGACCCAGAACGCCCAAGCCCATTCGCTGGTGAAGTTGCCTACGAACCGCAGGTCCCAATCATTCAGCCAGCCCTTCGTATCATCTATGACGCTCTGACGGAACGTGCTCGCGTAGAGGGCCGGAGAATCCTCTGCCACAGGCTCGTCTCCGGTAATAGTCCTAGTCCTTGGGATCAGGACATATACATCTATATGTCTGGTTTCCCTGGTAGGATGGCCGATGTTGGTGATTTTTTAGCGAGGAATTCCATCCTCCCGAGTCACCCAAGACCGCGGCGTGTCCACCTCGAATCCCGGCAGTGGCACCTCCTCCAGGATGCCAAAATTCCTTAGTGGGAGGTTTTCAGACAAGGGATACGTCTTCTGAGCTGGAGTCAGCAGATTGAACAAGGTCAGATTATTGGAGATGATCACCTTGGCGCCATGAACCTCCCCGTTCGCCACCATTTCTATCCTACGAGCAGCGGCTTCCCCCTCATCAACTCGGTTTGCCGCCATCTCGAATTTTTCGGGAGTTGGGAAAAATCCGGATGCAGTGCGCAGAATCGGAGGGTTCTGTGCAAAATCTGAATGAGTTGCGCGAAATCCTGTAGATGAGCGCGCAATCGGCAGGCAAAGCGCGGAAGATTCCGAATAGGTATGAAATCATGACTGAATTTCAGATGGAATTACGCACTGCCAGAGCGTTTTTACGCGCAGCCGCGGAAGCAATTTAGCGCACGAGAGCGATGAGCTTATCGCGCGGATAAAGAGGACGTACGGATCTAAGACCCAGCGCCCCTTTTTATAGGCGAGGCCAGGGTTCCGCGCTGCGCGGAAAGAGGATTCCACGCGCGTCCGTAAGTTTGTGCGCCCCATCGGAATTTTGCGCGCAACTTGACTAGGAGACTCAACACTTTGGCGTTTTGGCATTTCCCTTGGAATCCGATCGTTGCGACCTCTCGTTGATCCAATTCTAAGGGGGGGAATTTTTTGACGCCGAAAAAAGTCCATAACTCTCAGAGGATGTTTTGAAATGATGAAGCGAAGTCATATTCGGAAGTAGAGCCCCGATCCGGAGGCCCAGGATGTGGTGCGCGAAATAAAGGAGGATCCGCGCGCAAAATTGTTCTACACGTGTAGTATCCCCGGGTTTCGCGGAATTGACCCGATGAGGCGTGCAATCTTTGCACGCCCCGGTTCTGCGCGGTGAGGTTTTGTGCGCCAGCGGCTCCTGGCGCGAAAGATTTCGTGCACCGCCTGGATACCGCGCCGGACGTCACCTATAAATAGAAGGTGACCCCGAGCGGTTTGAGTGTTGAGGAATTCGAAGCGGCTCTCGTGCGCGCAATTCGGCTCCCACCGCGTGCAAGATGACTTCCAGGTAATCCCTAATTTTGCGCAACCTTTCCCCGGAGTTTGGCTTTGCGCGCAACTCCACCGACTTCAGTGAATTTTCCCCCTTCCCCGGGTTCCAGCCTTGCGTGCAATCCGTGTTTTGTGCACGCAATACCCTGTCGTGCGCGCAAAACCCTGCGCATAATTCCCTCCCCACACACAATTCCCCCGCTCCAATTGCGCGCCATCCTGGTGTTTTGCGCGCAAACCTACTTTTTTGCGCGCAAGGCCCAGGACCCTTAACCTTGACGCCCCTTGGCTGCCCCCTGCACCGGCACCTGATGTCTCCCCTGCCAGGCATGCGAGCCATGCTTTGTTTTCCCATACGGCCTTCCAGGCTCGTGCGAAGTAACCTCAAGGTCCCTTGGTCCGTTTTTTCCGTTGCGTTGCTTTTACTTATGCTTCTCCGCATAGGAACGCTAATGGATATTTTTTCTTCGCATAGCGACGCTTACGTGGACCCCCCGGTGGTTTTCCGTGCGGCCCCCTTCACTATGTCCTTGCCGATGCCTTCCCTCCCACAAGGGGTAGAGGGCGTTGGGCATGTAAGCCCTAGGGGTGTGGAGTGAACCCACCTCATCCAAGCTGCAGGATGTTAAACTGCTAAGCACCTCGTCCTTAACACATGACGTTAAACTGTGGTCCGACCCCGTGCTTCGCATGCTGGGTACCCCAAGCTCGGACATTCTTTACGCCTCTCGTCTCCACAGGAATGGACTCTTCCTCACATGGAACGAGATCCTCCTTGTCGGAGTGGCGTTTGTCCATGGGGGAAGGGCTGCCTCAGAGCGTAAGCCCCTAGCCTCTCTTACAGAAGGTTGCACCCGTACATCTCCGTACTTCCCCCCTGCCAAGGCCAGTGGAGTCATTTTCCCACTGCGCTTTGTCGCACCATGGGCCTACACCCTGGAGTAATCCCCGGCACCAAGGGCCGCTAACCACGAGTAAGACCTTGTTTCCTCTTTGGGCCGCTCAACACGTAAGCCCCATTCCACTTCTCACGGACGCACCCTTCGCGGCGTGATCGTCTGGTCCCTGCTGCCTCTTGTTTCTCAAACCGAGCATGACTCACATGGGCTTAGAGAACGCATCGACCATGACATCCTCTTATGGGATGCCTCAGAGCATAAGCCCCATCCCAGCGAACTACATGGACTGTGATTCGTACTAACGTACGGTTCGTAGGAAGCCTCCACGAGGTTCAAGCCCACCACCCGGTCGTCCCGACCTCTCCACTTCGGTTCCCGGACCACATTGGGCCGCCTCAGAGCGTAAGCCCCAAACCCTTCGTCCCACATGATGTTAAACTGTATCTCATCCCGCATGACGTTAAACTGTATCTCATCCTGCATGACATCAAACTGTATCCCATCCCGCATGACGTTAAACTGTATCTCGTCCTGCATGACGTTAAACTGTATCGCGTCCCGCATGACGTCAAACTGTATCCCATCTCGGCAAGACGTTAAACTCGCTACATACCCCATGTTAAACACGGGAAGTTGAGGAAAACCTTAGATGGTACACATTCCCCACGTTTGATGTGGGATTCCTCGGGCTTCCGCGCCCTCGAGAAGCCCTGTGATGAGGGACCAAAGACACACATGCCAACGACACCCCAATGTGGCCATTCTCCTCACTGAAGGTTGCTCCCCCGACAATACCCCTTGGAGCGTCTTGATGGAAGCAGCGTAATTAACTGGCATCCATGTAGATATGGAACTGGGAATGAGCTTCATAAACCCGTCTTAAATCTATGAGGGAGACCCGGACTAGGTGATGAGCTCCAAGGAGGAATCCACAGAAGGAAGAACTGACATCCCATCATCCCGGTTTCGATCAAGGAGCAGACGTCCCTGAACAAGGAACGGATGCCACCTGCCTTTGGAAAGCGGGAATACGGGGTAAAAAGCAGTGCGTCCTCCCCACAGACGGATGCGCGCTCCCCGACGAAAGCATCGGAGAAACACACATAAAGGGTAATCCAAAGACAAAAGTTTATGACTTATAAATAAACTTTTATTTCCTTAACTCATGAGTCTATAGGTTTCAATCTAGGATTTTCATGATCTAGTTTCTAACATATATTGTTAAGGGCATTTTTTTAATTCCTTTAACAAGGGTTCATACTAAGATTGTGAATTTATCAAAACATATCCCCGCGAGTGTCGTAACCAAGAGTGTACGAAGGCCCGTTGTCATGAACTAGTTCCCATTTGACTCTAGCTCAAATCTGTGTTTTTGGGTTTTACCCCTAGGATACATCTGTGCCAGAGCCGCCTCTACCTGCTCATATCCAGAAAAGGATGTATTTGTTTGATAAACCAATTACTTAGTACTTACCAAAACCTAGGGATGTTTTTATTATACTTGGTTTTGTCTCTATGGATTTACTAGGGTTGTCTAATCCTAATCCAAACAAATAACTAAATCTATCCTCTGATACCAACTATGACAAACCTGTTTTTATTAAAAACTTATTACATAAAACTCACTTGTTACAACAAAGAAGATCGAGAGGTTTAGTGACTTTGGATCTTAGGATCATTACATAAAATCTTATAACATGAAATACAACATATTTATTGAAAGCTTCCTTTACAAGACCACTACATTCCCTCATACTTAGCATTGCATGGTATAACCTGAGGACATGCATAAGAAAAGGGTGAGCTATAATTCCCAGTAAGGGAGTACACATGGAATAACATGAGGAGTACAATAAATGTTAGACAATAGGCATATCAATAGATCATAAAAGAATCATGAACATAAAGTCATGATAAAGAATGATAATCATAACATGGAAATGTGGAAACAACACTTATCATGGAATTAGCATGAGCCAAGGCTCATTGCACATGGAGCATGAGTAAATCCTCATTGCACATAAATCACGAGTAAACCCTCGTTTCACTTGAATTAGAATGATTCCACACTCATTGAACATGACATATCATGATACTATACTTTACCCAATGCATTGGAGCACTATAAGGGCACACCCTTCTTAAACATTTCATTTCATGCATAAGTGTGCCACTTGGATCATAAAACATGGATTGATAAAACATAATAATTTATTCCATTATAAATAAATGTGGAATTTATACATTAAACTTTATAAACAATAAGTAAATGTGAATAAAGGTGAATACCCTTGATGGAGAAATGGGCATGGTATTCACTACACAATGGCATTGGCTTAGAAAATCGGTGTGATTTCGGCAGCGTAACGGCGTGACATAAGAATTCATAAAAATGGTTTTATGAGAGAGAAAAGGTGTCTCACCATATTTACATGAAATGAACAGTAAGGGGGTCATATAGATACATGTCAAAACAATTGTAATGTAATTTAGATTCATGATACAAAAGTATTTCTTGAATGTTAAAGAAGAGAGAGAAGTTCTTTTCGGAATTTCGGCATAGTAACGGGTGTACATGGGAGGCATTTAATGAGAGAGAAAGGGGTCTCCCATCATTAAAACATAAAGAGGGAATTATGATGGAGGTTCGAAACCATACCCCAACATTCATAATTGAAATTAAAAGGTCAAAACAACATAAATAAAATTGGACAAAAATGAGAAAGGAAGAAAAAACCCTTACATGGAAGTGTGCTTCCAAAGGCTTGAGAGAGGCTTGAGAGAGGCTTATTGGGAGCTTGGGGAACCTTGGGAGGATTCTAGAGAGATTAGGGCAGAGTTTGGACGAACTCAAAAGTCTTTGATTGAGGAGTAAGTGGGAGCTTGGGTGGGTTTATATAGGAAAGGTGAGGGAATTCTTTATTATTTAGGTTTGGGTCCCCTTACATTAAATTAATCCAAACCACAAACCAGCCCATGGTTTTTGCCCATGGTTTTTGGAAAAGGGAAGAGGAAAACAAAATTTTATATGTCCAATGTCCTAACTTCTTAAAATAATAAGGTTTCTTATGTGGAGGTGAGTCACACTCCCATTTAAATTAATTTAAAAAGACAAGGTGTTTAATAAGTCTTGAGGGGTCCTTTTTTTTGAAAAGTAAGTCAAAGAATCCCAAAATCAATTTATTTTAATGTTAAATCATATATTGGTCTAATTTAAAGCTTATACTATTTTATTACATCACTATTGGGTCATTATGATGTCATAAAACACATTATATATTTAAACGGTATTTAATTTTTACCCAAAAATTTGATTGTCTCAGAAAATTATGAAAAATTTACTGTTGGATAATTTCGACATCCGGATTCCAGAAATAACATTTATTTTATCTAAATAATTTTCCAAATATTTAAATTTTTAAATTTAAAATAAAAACCATCATTTATCGAAAATTCACGAGTTTTGACAGAAATGGCTTTCAAACCTTAATAAAAATAATAATTGCATTCATAAAATTATAAGATCATTTATATTTTATAAAAATTAATTTTATAATAAAAATAATATTTTATTAAAATATTATTTAATTAAAAAATCCATTAATTTAATAAAATAGATTTCATAATTAAATAATAATTAAAAACACTATTTGTACTTTAAGAACTATTTACAATGTCTCAAAAATGACAAGGAGGTATATTAATTATTATATATGAAAATAATATACATAAAAATAGTACTAGAGATTCGTTACATAACCGGTTAAAAAATCCGCATAATACCTAAGGGTAAGGTGTGCGATTGTGACAAACTCTTGGGGTGACTCGGATAACATCACTCGAGTGGTAATCTCTATCAACTTCCACTTTTCCCATAGATGGTACCGTTTGAGCATTACATGGTGAATCTCAGCTTGGGCTTGGTCAAGAGCTAAGCCCTAGGATGTCACCTTTTTTCCGAGCTCTGAAAAATGGGCTTCGTATGGAGCAATTCTACTGGATGATTCCATCACTTCTTTTGTCTGAGTAAATTGGATTTGTTAAAGTCCTATATTTATACTAATCATGAGATCACTGTTCAACGACTATATTAGAAATAGGCAAAATTCTTAACATGAAACCAAAGAAGTTGAAAATTTAAATAAACATAAAGAGACGTTTAATTAGATCAAGAGGGATTTCCATTAATGAGACTTTGGGTCATTACAAGGCCCATAATTACATTGTTCCAGGATACATCAATAATTATAATGACACAAAAAATGTTGGGTATTTTATCAATGACTTATCCATTTATTTATTATTTATGGGAATGAGGACTCAATGGTAGGTTTAGGATTCCTATAATTATGCGTACCATCATTCTGAAATCATTGATAACTGTCCATGTGATTATTTGAATAGTTATGTCAACAATGTATAACTTTTAATATAATGTGCTTATTTATATTGAATTATTTGATCATCATTTATTATATCCATATTATTCATTACTTATTTTTTTGTGACATATTATACAATACACATTCCCTTATAATGCTTCTGAATTCTCTCCTTTCTTATGTTTCCTTTACCTAGTATCCTAGGATGCATACTATGAATGATATACATGGTTAAACTTGAGATAATAATAAAATTCTCAAAGAAAATACAATAAAGTATTTTATGTGTTCAAATATAATATGATTTTTCATGCCTATATCTAGTTTACCAATACTACTTAACTATTTGATCCTTTAGGATGTGATCAATTATATCTATTTCCAATTTAATAATGCAACGTATGAATTTGGGATATTGAAGATGGGTTATTTTCAATTGGTGTCAATGCATGTTTAGTAAATACAATAGGAACTATATTTAGGAAAACATAGATTAAAAAACATAACCCTATGAAAAAATAGATGGTATTTTTAGTTATTGTATTATATCATAATTTTATTGGTAATAAAGATATCATATGGTTTTCCTAGATATGAATCCATGTATGGATACTACTAGAGGATGTTGTTTTGTAATAAATAAAACTAGAGTTAATAACTCTGATAAGTGTTAGTTAAGTATATCTCAACCTTCGTTCTAGAACATGGTGAATCAGACCTTACTAGGAATGTGGTTTGACACTCCTATGAAGATATTATTTGGTCAGTTCATATTTTCTTTATAAACCATTATACGGAATTAGGGGATAAAACCTATGGTTACCTATGATATTCTATAGTGATATGGGATAAACCTATAGTTTCAAGGGTTGGTAAGTCTAAGGTTGATCATATCTTTAAATAAATAGATGCCCCTTTTAAGGTTTAATGTGATTGGAGTGTAATATTATTAAGTATATTTTTTGATACATTTATGGAATACAACCATTTGAATTAGTTAGTGTGTTAATTAAAAGGTTATTTGAGGAAAATTGAATTTATATTTTGTATACATAAGTTGAAATGTATTGATAAAATTTTGGTATAATATGATCTTTGGTGTCAATATGGTTAATTGGGATAGAAGGGTTATTATGTTTTGGAAATTTGATGATGTGTTATTTTAGGTTACCTTTAGGTTTCCCACTTCCCCTTTTTAAAGGATTTCTTATTATCCCTTTGATGTATACAAGTTTCCAACAAATTTTTTTTCAAATAATGAACCTTTGATAACCGAGATAAATTTGCAATGAAAAATTTATTTAATGGCGGAGAATGTTACACCAAAAAATTATATTTAATGAATAATAACATTGATTTATTTCTTAACATAGAACACCAAGATTTAAGTGAACTAGTATATATTATAAAAATATCATTTATTAATATGATTTTAATAACATAGTCATTGATTTGTTGAGTATGAATGTTTTTAAATAAATTATTAATTATATTTACGATATCCCTATTCAATAAAAATGTATTTATTTATTATTAGGAAATAAGAAATCAACTTTTTGTTAAGTAATTTTATTCATCAATTTTTTTTTTCAAAAATGATATTTATTGAAATTTTTTCAGTGGAAATTATAAATAATTTTTACAAATCTTAGAAATTTTATATTATAAAATGATCATAATTTTTTCAATCTGAATATAAAAATTATCTTAGGGTGAATTTTAAGTATTTTTTTAAATAGATCTACTTTTAAGTGAATTGTAAAAAATATTGATTTTTGTAAAATAATCAATTATTTTTATTAAATAAAAAAATGTCGAATTACCAATATGTTATTAATTTTATATTTAATTAATATAATTCTCGTTTAATTAGATATAATCTAATTAATTACATAAGAATCATCATTATACATAATTTTCATATAAGTTAATTTTTAGGTATAAAAACAAATTATTCTAAAAAACATTTTTCATTTCATTTTACACATGTGTATTAAAATTAATTTATTGAACATATATAAAGTTAATTTTATAAGTTTTCATATTTTTAATCAAGAGGTTCAGATTTGGTAAATAAGTCCCATTTATTTTTAGTTATCATGGGTAACAATTATGGTAAAATTTATCACCTTGGTAAGGATAAATCAGATAATTAAAGTTAAAAATAAAATGATAAGGATTTTAAAATTTATATAACACCTACTATATTCCTATTTGATGACATATTTTTTTTCATAAAAATCCAATTTTTTAATTCATGACAATTTCAATACATTTTTCTTTTATAATGACATTTATATTATTTTCAGAAAAGGATAAATAAAAAATGTCACTCTCTTGACTTTAATTTCACATATATGTTCACATTAGGATAATTATATTTTATCAATTAATATAAAATTTTATTTTGAAAATATTTAATTAATTTTCAAGATGGTAATTTATTGATAATCTTTAGTCATGGTATAATTACCATAAATTATTACAGAACCCTAACATAATGCCTCTGCAATCATTAGAAATATCAAAATAAATAATTTTAAAACATCAAAAGTAATATTTTCATGACTAATATTCGTATATCCTGAAATTTATTTTTAATAATAATTTATAATTTATGGGTAATGGGTTTATATTAAAAATAATTTACTATATTTATGTCTTTATAATTAAAATATGTGAATAGTTCTTAAAAAGTCATTAATGGTATTTTATTTTAAAAATATAACATAAAATGATTTCAAAATCATAAAAATATAGAAATATGATTAAGGGGATGGTATATTGTAAAAAAATATCATAAAGTTTCTTTTTTGAGACAATTTTTACTTTATAAGTACATTTTCAACCCTTTAGTATTGAATAAATTTTTACCACATTTAAGGTTATAATTTTTTAATGAAGGGATTAAAGAAAAAGATAAGGTATAAAATTCCACATAAAATAATAACAATTTTCTTTTTTGAAGAGGTTTAAAACATAAAAATTATTATACTCCAATTTTTTTTAACTTGGTGACACTTTAACTTGAATGATAATTCATTATATTTAAATATTTCATGTAATTTCATGTGTGTCATTTCATTCACTATAAAAGTACAACACCAATCCTAAAATTTTTCACACTAGATTATGTAATTGAACACAAAAAAACACTAAAAAAATACCTCACTAACATAATAATATAAATTCAACAGGTTCTTGTATTGAAAAAATATCATCCCTAGGTTCCTTAAGTGAATATCTAATAGTGGTTCTGTAAAGAAGAGGCAATCATCTTTATTGGGACTTTCAGAGTTTATTTTGTTATACTTTCTCAAACCTTTTTGAACCCAAAATAAATTGAATATTTCTGAATAATTAATATATTTTAAATTTATTATTAATATGGAAAACCCATTTTCTACCAATTTTTTATCCTATAGAAAATGAAAACATCACTCATGTGTATGTACCATCTTCCCCCTCCACCTTGCGGTGTAATTTGATTCTCACCACCCCATTACATGGATGGTCATAAAAATATAAATAATGAATATACATGGTATTTATGAAATAATTATGGTTATGGAGATTTAATATACCATGTACCTTCTTACCCTTACCATATTTAAAAAATGATAACATCGCTCATGCATATGTGTGGACTACCACCTCCATGAAACAATATGGTTCATTTTTTATAACCACATTTTAAGAATGATAATAAATATGTATATAATTAAAATAAATTAAATTTAAATCATTATTAAAATTCTAGAGATTATGGAACCCTGATAAAGATACAAAGACAAAAACTACTGATACAAAACATGAATGAAAAAATGAAGTCATTATCACCCGAAATAGAGATTTTTATAAATAAATTTGATTGACTTGTGATAAAATTTTATAATTAAATAATATATAGTATAAGATATATTTTTAATTTTATAATATATTGATCTAATAAATCTATATTTATAATATTGTATGTTCAAATACATGTGAAGGATGTCGAACATTAGGTGGGGGTTCTTTATCTTAATATTGTTTCATTGAGACATATTAGATGTTATGTTCCTATTTATGTTTATGAGGTATATATAGTAAACATTTATAATTTTATATCATGAATATCATTATATTTATTGTATTTTAATGTTTTATTTGATGTTATTTGTTCATGGGATTATGATTCAAAAGTTACAAATGTGTTATGGGATTTATGTTTCAATCCCATTTTCATCCATATTTTTTATGCTTGAATTTACTCTAAGGAATTTATATAATCTTTATCTAATAAATAAATTTAATATTTATGAATCTCTATTTATTCAGGGATTTTTTTAGTAATTTTCCCAATTTCCTCTCTTTTATACGTTATTTTATTAGGATTTATTTTATAAAATACATACATTATTTCCTCTTTAATCGAGAATCTATTTATTCCATGTTCATATTTTCTTCATAATGTTTCGAGAAATATTCTTCATATTATGCTTTAATTAATGAAATTCACATTTACCATTTTAACTTCTTTAAATATTTTTCAAAGTAATATTCTTGTCATCTTCTAAACAAATTGGTTTTGATTTTTTATTGAAAATGTGAAAAAATATATTTTTTAACGTACATGGAATAAATGGAATTTCAAAACAACATAAATGCTCTATGATTTGAAGCATATATTAAAAAATTCCATATTAATTTCAAAATATTTTTTTCCATTAATATTTGTTAAATATATTTATTTTAAATAAGTAATTTTAAAATGAAAGTGTATTTTTCTCAAGAAAAGTTCCAGTAATATTTTGAAAGTGTTTTTATCTATATCAAAATCCTTTGATGAATATTTTTATTTATATAGGTTATATGATAATGATACCATAAAATATATTTATATATATTTATTATGACAATTTTAACTCAAAAATTATTAACATTACATATTCCATTTTTTCCAATATGAGAAATTATCGATTGTTAAGTCATGTCGATTCAGATATAGTGTTTATTTGCATGATTAATTCATTGGACTTATTAAGTGATGGGTGGGGCCCACAATAAAATTCCCCCTTGATTCTTTAGTATGTATCAAGAGAAAAAAATGATTGGTATATATCCAAGGCTTTACCAATTTCTGTAAGATATATTTCCATGGGACCTTGATGGTATGTTTATAGTGTCTTGTCTTGAGGCTTCGACAGTAAGTTTAGGATGCTCGACATTGTGAATTCTGTCATTATGAAATTAGTCGTTGATTTCCATGTGATTTTTAAAATAGTTATTTCATCCCTGGATATATTTCAAGGCCATGTGATTATTTATATTTAATTATTTTCTCATCATTTATTCCTTCCATATTAGTCATGCATTATTTATTTTCTGATAGATTCACCTATACACATTCCTTTTCTGAGCATCTAAGAACACCCCTTCATTTTGTTTCCTTTACCCTGGATACCATGAAGTATAATATGAATGATATAAAAGGATAAAATAGATATGATAATTATTTTCTCATAGAAAATACTATGATGTATTTTATGTTTTCAAATGAAATGTGAATTTTAATACAAATATCTAATTTACCAAAACTACTAATAATGTTACTTCTCGATCTGGGATACAGGATTCAAGGAATTTTCAATATTTATTTCTTTCCATATCACCACCAACATCAAGATTATTATAGATAAACCATTTATCTCAAATCCTATTCTTTTCGGTGGAGCTGGTAACAAGTTCCCAAGATTCATTATTTTCAATCTAGTCAGGTTATTCATTCAGGGCCTAAATCCACAACTTATGTTCAAATTATTCTTAACTACCCTATGTTGAACATTTCAAAATATATTAGTATGCTTAGTTTTCATGATCTTCCTTTATATATGACCACCTTGTTTTTGGTCCCCAATAATTTTATTAGTATTAAAATGATTTCACATATTTATATTTTCCACTATAGTGGTTATATATGTTTTCTAAATTCTATTCAATAAGTTTTGAAATGAAAAAACTATATTTATCATACACAATTATTGTCTACCTACTTCCTTCTTCATTTTTGAAAATTGTGTCATAATCACCATCCATAATTATTTTATATTTATTTTTGTAAGACTTAAGAGATTTTGAATTTGGAGTAAACTCGACAATGTTTCCATCTTTATCCTTATCATAAAACATTCATACACTTATATCCTTTTTCTTGATCAATGATGAAATTTGAAACAACTTAAAATATTTATCATGTTTTTTTTAATCCATATATAATAGGTGCTCATAATTTATTTTGGCCTTAAGAGATATCTGTTATGAATTATTCTAACTATTGTGATGGATTGTGGCCAGTAATATCTTGAGGTTTTATGTTCATCCACTATATTTCAAGCTATATAAACCAGACAAATTTTCTTCCATTTAATAGCTACATTATTTGTAAATAATATTTAGAGAACTATATTTATGTCAAATTCCATGTTCATTAAGATATAATTTAAACGATCTATTTTCATATTATCTCCCATTGTTTAATATCCACCACTTTAAGTAGAAGTATATTTTATTCTTCTCAATCCTACTAAGACTCTTAAATTAGAGAAAAAACATTTATTTGTGAGACAATAACAAGATTCATGTCATCCTCCAGAAGTCATCTATGAAATTGATTAAATTTCATTATATATTTGTTGATTTCAAAATACTAGGGCAACACACGACAAAATGAAATTGTTTAAGAGGATTTAATTTTTCTATTTCAAATACATTATGTGTCTTGTTCACAATTTTTTGTTTTTTGTATAATTTTTATACAGTAATAGTGTCTTATTTTAGTGTGAATAAATTTCTCATAGCTTCTTCTTGGAACAGCTTCTTCGTATTAATTTTTATAAGGAGACCAAGTCTTATGTTCCATAACACAATTTTTATTTCTTAGTTACGTATCATCCTAAATTTTATTATCTAACTTAAAATAGATTTCATGGGGTTCTCATAACCCTTATAATGATAACGCCATCTTTCATCTATTTTTTTCACGATGAAAAAACAACAATTTAGTGATTTTTTTGTGACTTTTTTCAAAAAGTCACTAATTTTTAATTTTAATGGCATTTTTTCATGAAACATCTTCATGAAAAACACAGATTATTTATCTATGATTCCTAAAATACATCCGTAAATTATCCCCATTTCATGAAATTTATCTCTAAATTTGTAATGATTCATGAAAACGTCACTAAATTAGTGACGTTTTTTTGAAAAAGTCATGAAATCAGCCACGTTTCCTAAAAAATGTTAGTAATTTAGCAAGGTTTCATGAAAAACATCTCCAAATTAGTGATATTTCATGAAATGGTTTCTAAATTTGTGATATTCATGAAATAAGTTGCTACATTAGTGACTTTCCTAAAAATGTTGCAAAATTATTGACATTTCATGAAAACTCCACTAAATTAGTGATGTTTTTCATGAAATATCACTATATATATATATATATATATATATTGTTCCTGTAACACCCCGACCCTAGAAGCCCATAGCCAGTGCAATAAATATTACATTGGAATGATTAAAAGGAATGAAATCTTGAGGTATATTGAGTTTATTAGTCTTGAAGAAACTAGATACATACATGAAACTCACATTAGATTGGGAAGGTAGGAAAATACAATACATAACGAAAACTAATAAACAGAATCCATAAAAACTCAATAAATGGTATCCTCTTCATAACATGTTGAATGTAAAAAAATTAAAGGGGTGATCTCAAATTATCAATAAGGGTTACAAAAAGGGAAGCATGAATAAACAATAATTGAATTACAATCAAATTTTCATAGTCAATATGGCATGGTGAATATATGAAAAACCCCCACCATTAGTAAACTGATAATAAAACTACATCCATAGATTTTGTCATAGTGAAAACCTCATGAATTGTAGTAACTAAAAATTATTAAAGACAATATTTATTACTTAGACACAATGTACCTGACACATGATACTACTATACTATCGAATTGGTTTAAGTATGTGGGTTGAAACCCGTCTGATTTTTGGAAATAAACTCGAAGGGTTTGTCGCCAACTGATTTGCCTCATGAAACCTGTCAATGCATCAAGGGGATGTAGAGGGCCCCTCCAAACATTTAAAGTTAAAATCATTATTTATATATATATTTAATACAAGTAAAATATTCCTTTTCAATATATGTATAGAGTATAGAATAGGGATTCATCAATATTTCTATAGTTAAAACAACATTCGAAATAAACATCGTATGTAATAGGGTATATAGATTAAGATAATAATCGTATCCATGAAACTAGAATATTTATATATAATATAATTACAATTTAAAACAAAAAATGATCTCAAATGGGCTGTGGATACACCAAATAAGAAATATCAGGTGCACAATTCTAAGTAAGTGACAATGAAATGGAAATTGAGACAAAGTCCCTTACCTCGTTGTAATAAATCGAGTCGAATGATAAAAACTAATAAACACAAAATTAATCACATAATACCATTAATGTACACAGATTCATGACATTATATATCAAATGGTAGTACATAATACACCACATTCAATAAATAAGTGATGAACAACAGAAATCTCCTGGAATTAAAATTGAAATAAGAAACTCCTTACCTTATGCCCAATGGTGTTCTCAATTGATCTTGATGGACTGAATAATAAAATTTACCCTCATTAATTAATAATTATTGAACCTCATAAACATGTAATTGGTTTATTATAACCTTATTAGGTTCATTCATTCCCTTTTTGATGGGTTTAAGAGGTTCAATTTTATTTCTTTGGAAGCATTTTCTTCCTTAGTTTTAATGATCGGTTTACTTGTATTCGTGAATGAAAGTTTATTTGAAATGTAGTTAAACACCAATAATTGTTAATATATATTATTAGTGACATTAAAAATGATATTATAATGATTTTGGGTCATATACCATGAGTATGAATCATTATTTAAAAGTTAATGATAAACACTTGGATTTACTTGATGGTTTTGTGCAAAATGACCTTGTTTTGTATTATTATTTTATATTATGAGTGCGTAAGGATTCCTGAACAATGAATAATGTAAAATACATATATTATGATCTAGTTAAACAATTAAAATGGTTTCATGAACAATATTGAATATAGTAAAATAATTTTAAATCTCGTCATCCTTGAATGTGATAAATTAACACATCTCGAATGGTATTTTTATTTTTAGTGTAAGAGGTGGGGGAAAAGAGATATGATGACGAAATATTCCATTAGAATAATAAAATTATAGTCCATTTATGTTAATGTAATTATCATATAATTTTTATTAGGGGAGGATAGGAGAGAGAAACAAAAGAATAGAACTTGTAAAAGAGTTTGAAAGAAAATGGAAGAGAGGATCACCTCTTGAGTACTCATCCTTGGGAATCTTCTTAAGGCCTTTTTTTGGAATTTTGGTGAGACAAGTAGGTCTTGAAAGTGGGGGAGGATATTAGGGATATATTTGAGTAGAATTTAGGCATGTATTGAATCTTTATTGTTGTTGGAGGAAGGGGGTGAGGGGTAGTTTATATAGTGGTGGGGAGGACAGATTTTACATAATTTTAATCATTATTTTAATATTTTTTCTCAATACTATGAATAGTATTGATTCATGTGAACCAAAATATTAATAATTGAATGTGATTTTAAACCAGGGGTTCATACATCACCCTTTTATCACCTATGATTCAATAAAACAAGTATTTAGTATTTATAATAATTTATCGTATTTTACTATTCATAAAAAATTCATGATTTTCAGAAAAACACCAAAAATTCACCATAACCATTTTTGACGTGTAGAATTCAAAAATGAACTCAATTTATTGAAAATAATATTTTATATATTGTTATTTTAATTTTTAAACAAAATCATATTTTATTCAAATATAACAATTTTAAATCTATAACTCATTTTTAGCACCTTGAAAAATTAATCAGCATCTCATTTCCTTATAAACTTAAGAAAATAAAATAATAATATGATTTAATATTCATAAGGGTCATATTACAATTCATATTACTATTCATATGGGTATGTTACTATTCACAAAAAAAAACAAGTTGGTTCTATCAGACTTCAAATAACTTACTGATCACAACCGTAGATGACCGTTTTTCGAAATTAAAAAAAGTGGCATATTTAAGTTTAAAGGCTAGGTTATGAATTTATCCTTTAAATAATCAAGTTTTGTTTCATAGAGACTCAGTGCTTCAAGAAATATAGTCTATCTAATGAATGAAATTATTTAAGAGAAACATACCATAAAATGTATGGGGTGTTATAGTTAATTTCTCTTCATTGATGTAAATATGTAGTTATATATATATTAATATATATAAGCACATAAACATAAATATAAACATATAAAAATATATAAATATATATATTAGTTTATATAAACACACACACACACACATATATATATATATATAAAAATACATGCATATATATATAATTATATATATATAAATTAATATAAACATATATTATATATTTATATAATATACCTACATATATATGAACATATATATATATGTACATAATCTATACACACACACACACACACCAAGATATAATATATATATATATATATATAATATAATTCAAACATATAAATAAACGTAAAATATAATCATATATATAATATGAACATAAACATACATATATATAATACAAAACATTAACATATATATATATATATTATATAAACATATATATATTTATATATATATATATATACATAAAATATAAACACACACACACACACATATATATAATATAAAAAAATATATAATATATAATATAAAATATAAACATATATATAAATATAATGTAACATAACATACATATATATAAACATAAAATATAAAATATAAAATAAAAACATATAAACATATATATATATATATATGTATATATGTATATATGTATATTAATATAATATACATATATATATAATATTAATTTTAAATACAAAAATATATTTACATATATATATATACAATTAAATATTTAAAATTTAGTCGCATTTTTAAGAAGACATGACTAGTTTAGTGACATTTTTACTAGTTTTTTAAAATGTGGCTAATTACACTCACATACACAGAGAGAGAGAGAGAGATAAAGACACACACATATTTACACACACACACACATATATATATATATGAACATATAGTTTATATAAAATATATATATACATATATATAAACATAAATATAAATATAATAAACATATAAATAAACATAAAATATAAACATATATATATATCATAGAAATATATTTTTTTATTTATATAAAATATGAACATATATATATATATATTAGATAAACCCAAATAGACACACATATAATATAAAAAGATATATATATATATATATATATATTAATATTTGAATATTAATCTAAAAATGAAAAAAAATTATTAATTTTTTAAATACTTAAATATATTTATATTTATATAAATATAACAAAATACAATTATTTATTAAAATTTTAAATGGGTGAGTTGGTAATGTATTGAATTTTGAAGCTGGAGGTCGGGTTTTGAGTCCTTATGGATACTATTTTCCACGGTGTGTGCATGGTAGGTAAACATACTGGTAGAGGCGAGGGGGTGTCGGGTAGAGATCAGAGGATGAGAATGGGGAAACATGAGGGGGATTCCGTCTAAGGGGCACGTGATACTGAGTTAGAGGGGAATGATCAACATAGAGGGGTGTCAGCCTAAGGGACACATTAGAGGAATGGAGATCTGCATGAGGTAGAGGGATGAGATCAGCCAGGGGGTTGGGCTAAGGCAGATGGATGGGATCATCCTAAGAGGGAATCAAAGGATGGTAGATTAGCATGAGGGTGTGTCTAATTAAGGTAGAGGATATGAAATTGTGGGGGAAAGTTCATGGGGAAGAGAAGCATGGTATAGGGAAAGGTTGATGGTGAGAGAGAACTAGCAAAGGGGTATTCGAATTTTAATATTTTTATTACAAAAATATTTTTTTTTAAAAAAACAGACAAATTTACTATCAAAATAAATTATTAATGTAAGAAAACAATACCGACATTTTCTAGAGGCTTTGTTAAATGAGGTTTCATTTACCAAAGAAAGAATATGAAAATGAGGTGTCTATAAATAGCAACATTTATAAACATTACTAATTTAGTGACATTTTTTACTGATGTTTCCCAAATGTCAGTAAATGATGGGTCACTAAATAGAAACATTTACAAACATCATAAAATTAGATGTGTTTATAAACATCGCTAATTGTTGAGGCTTATAAATGTATCTGAATTAGCGACACCACATTTATCGATGTTTTTGACAAAAAACTGTAAAAGAAATTAATGATGTTTTAAAGTGTTTCTAATGTTAAAAATGTCGCTAATTATATTTTTTTTAAGTTATTTCACATCCATTATTTCTAAAAATAACCTCATTTATAGCATCAATTTTTTTTTCACATAATAAAATCTTCTTTATTCCATCAACAAATAACACACTATCTAGACTAATTTGAAATTTACAAGTGTTTAATCTCCCAATACCCTTGATTTTTTGAGAACCGATACTCCCAAATTGCATAGGGCCCCCTTCATATTTCTCCAATTTTTTAAGATTTTTTAGATCACCTTTTATGTGATATGAACATCCAATATCCATCATCCATGGATTTTTATATCTGTAATCCTTGAATGAAACTTCCACTATATTTTGTAATTTCAAAAATTGAATTTTTTTAGTTGTTACTAAAGTTTTGAAATATATTTAACTAAAAATGGATTAAAATAACATATAATTTTCTGGTTCACCAATGATGATCACATTTTCAAAAAGTTTCTTACAATCATTGAAAACTGTCACTCACTTCATATTTTATTTCAATCTGTTGAGGAATTGATTAATTTCAAACCTATTCTTTTTTCCCCTGATTATCTATCTCTTACTAGTTTCAAAAGTGGAATATTATACTAGTAGTTATAAGCCTTATATATAAACATTCCCTAAAACCAATAGTATCCCGGAAATATTCTATTAGGGAATAATTTATGATGCTAAATGGGTTTCTATCATTCTCTGTTTTCATCACTAGAATGATTTTATTTCTCAATGTAATCTAATGGAGATCTTCTGAGAATATCTAAAAATATTAAAGTTCATATTTCCATGTTTCATTATTTATATATTTTAAAATATTATAGCCTTTATTTAGATAATTTAGTTGTTTTAGATTTCACTCTATCATATATTTTGTTAGAAGAAAAAGAATAGCGTTTCACTAGACCTTCTATATAATTTACCTTTTCTTATCATGAATATTTCATAGTGTTTTTTTCACTGTTTTCTAAGAATATTCAAAATTGTTTCCTTTTGTATTTAATTTTACCACCCTGCTTCTTAGTTTAACCTTTCTATCTTCTAATTTTATCAATTTCACTCTATCCTAAGATAATGGTGGAAGTCGTATCTTTAATGATTTTTATATTTTTTGAAATATTAATCTTGAATATCCTAATTTATTTTACATGATAGTCTTTTTATCCATACATTGAATTTGTTTTCCAATTCCTCTTTTATGTTGAGTTTTTTCTTCTTTCATCCTTCAAATTTCCTTCAGAAATATATTGATCTCTATTTTCATGGTGTATTCCTTATTCGTCTCTCATACCTCTATAGTATACTCACCACTATATTGAGGTTTATTATTTTATAGGTTTACATATTATTCCTCTTTTTTCCATTATCACTCATTGAGATACATTTATAGGAGCTTCCTTATCCCCACTTTATTTACTATTTGATACTCCTTATTGAACTAATATAAAGTTACTTCAAAAAGAACTAAATGAAAACATATTTTTTTTGTTTTTATTGAAAAATAAAATGATAATTAGTGTGATTTTCTTGGAGGATTCCAAATTATCATTTTCTATTCTAAATATTATTGTATAGTTAATAGATAAATGGCAAACCGTTCCATAATAAAAATAGATTAAAGTTTGTAACGTCCTGGATTCTTGTGCTTCCCAAAGGTTCCCTGTACCCGGTTGGTCACATGGACTCAAGAGAATTTCACCAAATTCAAGAGTGTTCCGAATAGTAGTGAGGGTTTTGGTTGTGATAGTGGGGAAAATATACCCTCAATGACAGAGTAACACAACAGAAAAAAATAGTGAACAATAGTGGAAGCAGTTATACTGTAAAACATAAGTGAACAGTGGAAGACTGATAGTATAAAAAAATACAACATATATAAATAAATGATTTATGTCACATGTATCTAGGAAACCATACAAAAAAGTCACAATGCTGTAAATACAATACATAACCAAAGTAATAAAAACAGTAAACACCAATAGCATCAAAAGCCTCATCTTGATCCCATGATCTCCAACTCCAACAACCATCAAGTACCTAAAGTAGAAGGGTTCGTTCCCTTATCTATACATACAACCATACAATCTGTTTGGGTCCAGAAGCATGACATAAACTAGGCATAAGAGGAATCCTAGTAGGAAACCACTAAAAGATTTGTGCCTAACTGTCAGTGAATATATATAGCAGGAAATATGAAAAACTAAGCAATAAACTAGAAAGTACTAAAAAGTAAACAATCCTGTAGTTTTCAATTACATCCATTTATATTTATAAATTATTCAAACTGCTGAATAATGTAACCTTTGGATCTAGCTTAAGCTATGTATCCCCCTTTATAACAACAAACAACATAAGTCTCAAAAGACCATCTAAGAAAACAAGTAACACAAAGTCCAATCTTGTGCTTGGTCTTGGAAGATTCATCACAATAATTCACCATTTATAAAGAACCTTCTATTAAATCTCTCATGGTCTAACCCCTTTGGTTTAACATAGAACTAAGCAATCACAAATATCCACCTAGGCATCTCTCATGGTCAATACCCATGGGTCCACATGGCATTAACAAAATTATAATGACCTCTAGGTGGATCTCACGGTCAACACCCCCTAGTTCCACATAGCATAAAATAATCATAAATGACCTCTGGGTAGCTATCACGGTCAATACCCCTGGGTCAAAGTCTACACCAAGGCTCTCACAGTCCTGTGTAAATAAACATGGAAACCCCCATAGTTTTCCCAGTCTAGGGCTTTCACAGGTCATTTTATTATCATCATGCATAAAAAGTTTCATTAAAGTCTCAACATGAAAATTATACTACTGCATTGATCAAATTTAATCAATGAATAAATAGAGGCATCACATATTACCAAAAAAATCCATCCTAAACATCTCAAGGCATGGAAACACGGTATGCCTCTTAGGCAACCTAGGACAAACAATCAATAACAGTCAAACAAAATAACTCACCCTTGGGGTGTCGCACAAACATGGGTATACAATCTTATGCATAGGAAACAACCCTTAATAAATCAACCACACCATGGTAGGTATTTAAATAGGGTCAAAATCCAAAACACACAATACTCCAAACATGGGTATTAGTCACTTTAGGCATATATAATTAAAATACAATCAAAGAAAGGCAAAAACCACCTACCTTGATGTTGTCGAAGAAAAATCTTGAATGTCGGACCTTGATCCATCCTAGAACATCATAGATCTACGGAATGGTTAAAAACATTCAACATAGGATTACTCAAGAGGGATGAGAAATCTATAAGAGAGGTTCTAGTGGAAGAGAGAACTCACAGGAAGGAATTCAATGCAATAAACGACGTCTCAATCGGAGCTCAGATGGAGGAACGAGAGGGGATGAAAGATCTTTGGCCGCACATCGCTCTCTTGTATGAGACACGGGGAGAAGAAGTGGTTTCTGGGGATGATACGTGACCCCGATCAAATTAATTCAATAAAAATAAAAGTACAGGGCATGTTCATTTAATGTACACACCATATACTAGCCTCAACTGACCCTCACATTAGGTGGTCTTCCACATCACCACAAGGCCATGTACACGACCATTACATGGCCAGTACACGGCTTCCCGCGGCAACTGGGTACACAACATGTACTCCTAAGTACACGGTGTGTACTTATAAAATTTAAAATTCTTCCATTTTTTAAAAACACCCTAAAATAAAGATCCATACTTAAAATGAAGATTTATGTTCTTAAAAACTTCCCCCCTTAAAAAAATTCATCCATGAATTTCACATCCAAGGGTGGTGAAGAAGAAACTTCAAAACACTCTAGCCACTGTGATCGAATGTCGGCTTCCCTCTCCAAAGTCTCATCCTGTACTCGTACGTGCTGCCATAACACCCATACCAGAGGAACAGAACGATGTTATATAACCTTCATGATTCAATCCATAATCCAAAAAAGGGTGATCCTTGAAGGTTGCATCCACCTCAAACTCAACCTTCCCATCTTGAAAAACTTGATACGAGTCTGAAAATTAATGTCGTAGAAGAGAAACATAGAAGACGTCATGCATAGCCCGATACCTATGAGGTAACTAAAACTCATAGGAAACTGTCCTGACTCTCTATAATACCTCAAACGGCCCGACGTATCTCTGTGAAAGATTTCCCTGTATCATAATCTTCTAATGTCCCATCCTCGGTGTGAAATGTAGAAAACCCAATCTCTGACCTCAAACTTTAGAGGTCGTCTCCATCGATCAGCATAATATTTCTTCCAAGGCTGTGTAGTATCCATCCTCTTATAAATCATCTCCACCACCTCTGTAGTCTCTTGGAAAATATGGGGACCCATGATAGCTGCCTATTCTTCCTCAATCCATCATAGGGGTGATCTAATGGCCTACCATACAATGCCACATAATGTTCCATCTGAATCATCCCCTGGAAATGTTTATTACAGTAAAACTTCACTAGGGGTAAGTGTCTCTCGCAAGACCCTCTGAAATACAAGACGCATGATTGAAGAATGTCCTCTGAAACTTGGATCGTGTGCTCAGACATGTCATTTATCTGGGGATGGTAAGGTGTACTTAGAATTACCTATGTACCCAAAGCCCTTTATAGTCCCTTCCAAACATAAGAAGTAAACCGAACATCCCTGTCTGAAATGATAGAGTGTGGAACCCCATGAAAATGTACAATCTCTATGATGTAAAACCTTCCAAGATCATCAACCCTAAAGTTTTCCTTAATTGGTAAAAAGTGTGAAATCCCTCATGAGTCTGTCAACAACGACCCACATGGTATCGTTACAACGATTCCTCCAACATTGGAAAAACATTACAAAGCCAACCCCTAAGCATTCCAGTAACACTACGTGCGTGTTTTCTGTTAAATGAGCAACCCAAAAACAAATGAGGTCATAACTGTGGCCTCACATCAAGGATGAGTCAAACCAAAAATTATATCATCCAAATAGGTCATACAATCTTTCTTCGAAAGACATTTCATATTTTCACAACACATCCACCCTTAACTAGAAGGGTGTTCAAACTAGTTCACTCGAACCATACTCACAAAACAAGAGAGATAACAAGTCAACCCATCACTAGATGACTTATCTTAGAATGAATATATTAGAAGGTCGATGTATTACAGTAGAAATAGAATGCCTTTTTCCATGTCACCACGTGCTCACAATGAACCCGTTCACCAAAGCCTACATCTGTCTCTTGGTGACACTCTTATCTCACACCATCCCTTGATCACTAAAAAGGTCACACCACAACATGAACAAAAATGTAATTCCATATCCATACCATTGGGATTATTACATTTTTAAACATTAAATTTTATCCCAACTAAAACTCTGATATAACATAAGATGAATCAACCTGGAGTCTAAGGAACCCGTCAATGCAGTCCATACTCCCCGTACAAGTGAGACCTTGGTGTAAATCCCAAAAGTACATATAAGAAAACTAACTGAAGCCAGAATGACATCCTTCTGGAGGTCATGTCAAGGAAGTGGTAGGAATCAATATTATGTCCAAGGTGTTCTCACATGGAACTCAATATTAACCAAGCCTCTACTGAAACCACACATCCAGTAAAAAATAATGAAAGAGATCACGATCTAGCCCAATGAATTCCAACTGTAGCACAACATATAACTGAGAATCCCATAGTCTACCCAGGATGATGTCAAGACAAGGGAAATGTTTGCCTCTTAATAAATAGAACACTAAGAGGACTTCAAGGATTACCAAAAAAGGATTGCCAAAGCACTATTGGTCGAACACATGATGGAAACTCAGATTCACTTACCAACACATCATCATTAAACCAATCACTACAACATTGTGATACCTAGAAATCGCCAATAAGAAACAAGACTCACAATATTCAGAAGAATTAATGTAAAAAATAACCTTTTTTGAATGGTCCTTTATTGTGATCCTTCTTCCTAGAAGAATGCATTTGAAACAGAATTGACATGACACTCTCTACCTAGGAATTCCTTATACGTCGAGAACGACTAACAACTCTAAAACGAGATAGTTTAGAAGATACTTAACACATGTGTTTCATTCCACGAACCACTATCACCACGTCACATCACTTTTCATGATAGAGAAAGATAAACTGAGCAGCGTTTCAAAACACATGTTTCCCAGACGGTCCTCCCTGAGTAGTGGGATGAAATGGTTTCTATAACGCTTAGGTCACACTACACCAAAGATAACTTAAGAACATAAACAACAGATCAAAGCTCAATGATGTAATTAAACTCAACAGATCATTTAAACATTAAACACTCAATGGGTATCGTTTATGTCGACTTACACTACCCAAATTTTACAAGATCAAAAACACATTATGGGGTACTATGCATAGGTTGTCCACCCCACGCATCCTAGTACCAGATGGATGACTCAAGAACTAGATCAGAAGCACATAATTTACACAACCATTAACTTGGGTGATGATGTACCAAGTCATCGACCACTAAATTAAATGTAGATTTACATGACCTCCTAACAATTGACTACGCCCGAGGAATGTCTAACCCAGAGAACCAATCAATACTCAATCTTGTTCCCACATCAAAAGTCAAGGCACAATGACCACCCCTCCAAATAAAGAAGTATTTTAAAACCAGAAGTCCTACCAGGTATAACGACACTTAGATTGCACTGACATCAAATGATTTCAGTGGAAAACATGAAAACCAGCTCTAAGAGTGCTACCTACCATGGGCTAGCATATTACGAATCATAAGCATCAACTTCCACTACTAGGTTATGCAAAACAGATTCACTAGGCACAAAATCCCTTAGAAAACTAATTTATCTCAACATCCAAAAGTAAAAAAAAGAAAGTCTCACTAACTTTACTCTAAAACCTTTAACAACTCTAAAATTCTATCATGAATGGAAATTTAGAAAGTAAGATCCTTTTTAACAACCAAGGCAACTTACAAGGATCTTGTTAAACCAACCTAGTTCCTTAAAAAGGGGACACAATAGTAGTTGTTTAACCACACAAAGCATGAACACATAATAAGTTCATTATTTTAAAACCCCCTTCCAAATAACATAAGAAGAGGAATCCAACAAGAAATCATCGAATGAAAAATAACAAGGGAATCCCATGATAGGAATCCTCGAAACAGTACACAGATGAGGGATCCCACTAGGGACTCCCTATAAGAAAAAGGCCTCACAAACTCATATGAAGAAAGGCACATCTCATATGGGAAATTTCCTTAAAAGAAAATGTCAAGAGAGATAGCTCATAACTCATCTCAGATCAAAGGTCTCAACTAGTTTGGTCTGAACACCCAACCGATCAATTATGCATTGGTCTCTCTCTAAGGTGACAACTGCAATGGTATCTGGAGGAAGAAACTCTCCATTTAGAAAAGAAACCCCAAAACACTTATTAAGAGTCCTCATAACGCTCCGAAGATTCAACCATCGCAATCTACATGGAAAATACTAAGAAAAGACTACCCATTTTCCAAAAATGACATTGGGGAAATAAAATAGGAACCAACCCTCAAAGGTACAAAAGATAACAACATGGAATTTTGAATTCATACATGATGTGTACACTCATGATCTTACATAGGCGTGTACCCTAACCTACCTAGGAATGTAAACATCATAGGTACATGAAGTTCCATCTAGGAACATGATGTGTAATCAAGTCCTTCCTCCTTTCCATGTCTGCCTACATGGCGAGACTCACACGGGTTCTGTTTACAGAACACTACATGGGGTGTACTTGACCTACACAGCATATCAATAAGAAGATTCAACAACACGTTTTTTCCCACACATGGATAAAACCACATGTTTTTTCCCCAGTGTAATTATACACGGTGTTTTCACACTAGAAACGACGTGTACCACAAGGTTCAATCCACATGTGTCGTTAGTCACACAGCTGGATACATGGTTGAACACTACACAACGTGTTTAAGCTAAAGACAGCTTATAAAACCCAAATTTCATCCGCTCATGTTTTTAGTCACACATTTGGATACACAGTTGATCCCCACATGGTGTGTACAATCTAGACACATCATGTACCATCCGAAATCCATCCACCTGTTTCGTTACTCACATGGTTGGATACATGGTCTCTACAGAACGAAATGTACTCTCAATACACGGTGTTTTCTACCAAACATTTAACAACACCATGTCTCTTCTTGCATAGTAAGTTATATGGTTAATGACTACAAAACGTTTACACACGGTACACTACATGTACTTAAGAAATGTTGTTTCTTCCAGAACATAATAACACATGGTGTGTGTTCATAACACCACACGGTGGGTTGTCTTGGCTTCAGGATAGTAGGCCTCTGAAACTTCTCCAGAACCCTTAAAAACTCAATATTTTGTCCAAGGAATGAAAAATTATGAACTATGGAAGCCCATACTTCCCAAAAATCAATGTTTTACATCCTTTTTCACTTAAAAATTTGAAAAAATTCAATTAAAGTTCAAACATGATCCACCAAATTTCGATCAAAGAGGGCCCATAACACCTTAGGGACCAAAGTTTTGCATCCATAAAAATGAAACTTTACATATTACTATGCCACATAAAAATAATAGGTATTCTATCATGGTATCTATCACAACATAACACATATTTTGCACAACATCTATCACAAAATCATGCAATCAGTAATTCACCCTAAATGGCATGATAAGAATGCTTGAAATGTGACCTCTAGGAAGTGCCTATATGATGCATGAGATGGAATTACCTCATATAATTGGGTTAAAACAAAAATAATACCACAAAGATATATATCATAATAGCACAAAACAAGTGTGTCACCCAATAGTGAAATAAAATCAGCTGTAACAATTGCAAAACCAGAAAAATTTCAATATTTGAGGTAACTTGGATTTTCCCTCTACATCGGTTAGCTACTCCCGGGAAAAACTTTTTACCAACTACCTAAACTTTTATATCCATGTCTATTGGCTCCAAATATTAATACAAAGAATAAAATAACTCCTCTGATACCACTTTGTAACGTCCCAGTTCAGGGTGTCGCCCAAAGGTGCCCCATACCCACTTAGCCAGATGGCCTCAAGACGATTTCCCCAAACTCCAGAGTCTTTTAAATAGTAGTGAGGGTCTTGGGTGTGATAGTGGGGAAACTATTCCTTCATTGTAAAAGTAAAAAAGTAGAAAAAAATAGTAAATAGTAGCATAATTAGTAATACCATACAACCGAAGTAAATTGTAGATGGATAATAGTATAAATAACTCCAGCATATATAAATAAATTATGCATGTCACATGTATTTAGAAAAGTATCCAAACAAGTCACAATGCTGGAAATACAATACATAATGACATTAATTAAAATAGTAAACTACAATAGCAACACAAGCCTGATATTGGTCCCATGCTCTCTATCTACAAAAACAATCAAGTACTTGAAGTAGAAGGGAACTTTACCTTATCTATACTTTCAACTATGTAATCTATTTGGGTCCAAAATAATGACCCAAAAATGGTGTGTGATGAATCTCAGTAGTAAACCACCAAAATATTTGTTACTAACTATCAATGAATATATATAGTATGCAATATGTAAAATAAAGAAATAAACTAGGAAGTACTCAAAAGTAAACAATCCTGCAGATTTAAATTACATCCATTTAGATTTATAAATTATTTAAACCGTTGAATAATGTAACCTCAGGATCTATCCAAATCTCTGTATCCCCCTTTATAACAACAACCAACAGAAGTCCCAAAAGACTATCTAAACAAACAAATAAGACCAAGTCCAAACTTGTGATTTGGGTTGGCAGACTCCTCCCAATCATTCAACATTTATAAACAACCCTTTGGGAAATCTCTCACGATCTACCACATTTGGTTTAACATAGCACTAAACAATCACAAACAACCATCTGGGAAGCTCTCATGGTGAATAACCCTTCATCCATATGAAATTAACAATACTATAATGACCTATAGGTGGCTCTCATGGTCATCTCCCCCAAGGTCCTCATAGAATAAAATAATCACAAATGATTTATGGGTTTCTCTCATGGTCAATAACCCCTAGGTGAAACTCTACACTAAGGATCTCACAGTCCTTTATAAATAAACATGGAAACCACCATAGTTTTCCTGGTCCAAGGCTCTCAATATCCATTGGATTATTTGCGCACATAAAACATTCATTAAAGGATCAACATGAAAATCCCACTACTACATGGCTACACTTTAATCAAAGCATAAACACATGCATCAGATATAACCAATCAACTCCATCTTAAAAAACTCATGGAATGGAAACACAGTATGCCATTTAGGAAACCTAGGCCAAACGACCAATAACAGTCGAAAAAGGGAACACACCCATGGGGTCTCCCACAATCAAGGGTATACAATCTTATGAATATGAAACAACCCTTAATCAATCAACCACACCATAGCAGGTATTTAAATAGGGTTAAAATCCAAAACACGCAATACCCCAAACATGGTTATTTGGCACTTTAGGAAAATATAATTCAAAGATGATCAAGGAAAGGCACAAACCACCTACCTCGATGTTGTGCGAAGAAAACTCTTTAACATTGGTCCATGAATCGGCCTAGAACATTGCATGATCTATGAAAAGGTTTAAAACGTTCAACCTTAGATAACTCTCGATAGAGGAGAAACCAGGAAGAGAGGATCTAGGGGAAGAGAGAACTCACTGGCGGGAATCCCACACACCCTGTGACATCTCAATAGAAGCTCAAACGAAGGAATGAGAGGGGATCTAAGATCTTCAATCATGTTTCACTCTCCTATACGAGACATGGGGATAAGATGAGGTTTGTAGAGATGAGATGCGACCTTGTTCTGATTAATACAGTAAAAAAGAAAAGTACACAGTGTGTTATTTTAATGTACACGTCGTGTACTTTCCTCAATTGGCCCCCATATTAGGCAGTCTGCTAGGTCACCACATGGCCATGTAATCGGTTGTTAGATGGAAAGTACATAGGTTCCCGCAACAATTGGGTACACAACATGTATTCCTAAGTACACAACGTGTACTCCTATGTACATTGTGTGTACTTATAAAATTTTCAAATCTTCCATTTTCCTAAAAAATAACCCAAAATAAATATGCATACCTGAAAATGAAGATTCGGGTTCTTACAAAATTATTTTACCTCTATAATTGCATCTTCCACTAATTTTGAAACTTATTCACATGAGGGAAATATATTTTTCAGAATATTCCATGTCATAAACTGTGTTCAAAAAGTTCTAATCTAATTAAATATTTATTCTATTGAAATATTTAACAGTAAGCTCTATTTACAAAATTCATTTCTTTCTTAAAATCCTGCATCCTTTCATTCCATAATTAATAAAGGAAATATGAAGTTCATTAATTATAAAGTCATATATATCCTTATCTACAAAAGCTAAGGTTTTAGAATCTAATTTATATGGAAGGATTATCATCATTTTTTTATAATGGTGGATTCTTCAAGAGTTTCTATAAACCCTATAATAGTGCTCACAATCATATTGCCCCAAGAAAATAATTATCCAATAGTTTTATCCTATTATATTTTGATATCTTCAAATTTTTTCAACTAATATAGAGCTTTTATTCTTTCATCATTTTATTTTCTTTACAATTTCAATGAAGCTTCTTTAAAATGGAATGAGTAGTCTTACACTCATTAAATTTATCATTTCCATTCCATATTGATAAGACAATAGAGTATTCATGTCCTTCCCCTCATCATCAATATTTATTATATCCATTAGTGACTATAATTATTGTTCATCTAGAAGAGTGTTTCTATATTTCACAAAATTAAGAATATCATGTCCATGAGAATGAATGTAAGTCGATATTGTATCTTTCCAATAGTAAAATCATTTTACATTAAATTTTGGTATGTTATTACTATTAATAGAATTTTGTTGAACCATATCAAAAACATAATAGATAAGAGATTAAAAATCAATTTTATACCATATATTTAATCACATGAAGGTTGATACATAGTGAGGGGGGTTGAACCCATGTGAACAAAAATTTCAAATTCATTCAGTATCATTTTTTTCCAATCCTTCAAACTGAATTTCCTCAATAATTTAGAAATAAAAACAGCACAAAATGTTTTTAAATTTTATTAATATCCTTGAAAATGACTACTTTCCCAGTGAAACATTATTATTATCCATCACACATAGTCATCTTCTTATTATCAAATGAAAATTGAGAAAGTGTGTAAATTCGAAAACATACAATATACTGACACTAACTAGATACAATTTGTCATCAATATACCACAAATGAAAGCTTCTAATGACTACTCTCTAATGAGTATGATTGCCTATAAAAGGACTATATATGATGGCCTTCTTCCTCTCAGTTTTATAATAATCTCTAGTGGATGTCCTTAATGTTTCTTCTTCTTTATTGATACAATAGTGTATCAACTCACTTACTTATGATTCCCACTAAATATATATTTTATTCATTACTTATTATTAATATTCACAAAATATTTTGTGAATGATATTCCAATATTTAGTTATAGATACCTCCCTTGATTTTTGGTGGTCTAACTTCATTCAATAAAACTTATAATCTTTGAGTCAAAGATAAAAACAATTTTTTCCTGAACATTAAATTTAAGGATTGAATTATTTCCTTCTTATTATATTTATATTATCATGGTGTTATTAATTATTTAACTCATTCATGAAATCCATGTCATTAATTTTTCTTGATATTTCTACATAGGAAAAGTGACATGGAACCTCATACTATAGTATGGAACTCCTTTATCTTTCAATAATCTCATTAGTTGGTCCTCTCCTTTAATATCAACAAGAATAATTATCATGTAAGATCATGATTTTTTATTCGTAAAGAATAATAAACATATATTATCTTATTACAATCACATCACACATAATATAATTTTTCTAGAAACATGAATTTTAATTCAACGTATCTCTCATAATTTATTGAGTAGATTTTCTCACAAGTTCTTCCAAACTACATTGAGAGAGATTAATTATCTTACAAGATTCTCAAACCTCATTTGAGTTAGATAATTTCCTTTGTTGATATTACTTCATGAATAATCTATTTATTTAAATTAACATATGGGTATTCAAAATATCTTACTATATCTCAAATATATAATTAATGTAAGATAAATTCAATTTCCAAATTAGAAAAAATCAAAATACATCTCTTGTTGCTGAATTCAATTATGTGGATCCATTAAGGATATTTTCCTTCATTAATTTTTCCTCATCACAATAAATCAATTTTTTTAAATAAATTAAAACTATCATAAAATAAATTAGGTGAATTCTCAGTCAATTCAATAAATCATCAAAATAGTCATCTATAATATTGTAAACCAGCTATAATGTGATACACAATATGATATAACCTTCATGCCTTGGCCCACATCTTCAAAAGATAGATATCTTAAAATTTCTACAATATGATATAGATAGTACTCACACTTCAATAATATATTTCTTTAGCATGAATATAAGTTCATCAATCATCACATATGACATGTATTGAAAAACATACAATACCTCACTCAAGAGGGTTCAAAAAAATGACAATGCCCCTTAAAAACACAAATATTAATATCATTTTTAGTTCCTCTCCCTGGGTTACCTAAACAACACTTATGTCGGGGTCATCACATGACATCAATAACAAATCTTTATATAGTAGAGGTTATAATATAGTGGAGAGGAATGAAAATAGTCATGAGGAGAATATTCCCTGAAAATTAAATCCCATGGGTCATGCATAAGTCTACCAAAAATTCAGAATAAATCATTAAAATAATAGACATCATCATATAAATACAACAATAGAACACCACCCGGTATATATTCATAGTTTTTACTATAAAGTAAAAAAAATAGCCTCCTACCCACCTCACTTAATAATACATACTAAATCATAGAACTATATAACCTTTTAAACCTGAACCACATGTCCATCTTGGATAAATAATTCTACCTGAGGGAAAACATAAGGTTTATCCATATACGTCGATACCCATGATGTGTTCATGGGTAAGGGTTCAACACAATTACCCTGTATAAATCTATAAATCATAAATATATTGAATATTATTATGATATAATTGATGTGTATACTATTGATATAAGTTTTTGAAGTCATTTTGATGTAACCAGTTCACTTAGAAACACAACATAAGATGCACATGATAGAACACACACCCGACCATCATGTGGTAATGAGGAAACCAAGACAATTGACCATATCTACATAATACAATGCCGAAAAAACCTCAATTAGAGTCATATTCAAAGGGATACCATCATGGAAGGGAATCTATATTTCTAGTCTCGAGTGTATAAGATACTCATCAGCGAATTGCGTCATAAAATCCAGTCCAAAAATATAAAAAGTCATCATGTCCAACAAGAGGTTGGAGGAAGGTATCTCAGTAGACAAAATCTAACTTTTGGTAAACTATCTACAAAGGGAAAGGTCCCATGGCTATGTATCACATATAATATTCAAGCTACCATAAGAGATATAAGGGAGAATCTCAGTAGCCAACCTCTCATATTGGTCAAACCTACCACTCGTGGTAAGGCCCAATGATATAAGATAAAACACACGAATATGAGGTAAGTCCCTCAGTTAGTCTCCTATTGGGAACAATCAACATGTTTTTTATAGAGGTAATATCAATAGACATCCTCTAACATAGGTCAAACAAAATCCCTCAAATAGGTTTCATAGAATACGATAAACCACACCTTTACTAGACAGGTACCATGTAAAACCTTATATCTCAATAACATAGGATGTGATCAAAGGAAGAAATCTCAATATCAAACCTCTCACATGATCCAAACCACCCAATCATGGTAGGTCCCATGAAGTAATATGAAACACATTTTTATTAGGTGGGTCCCATGTATAATCATTTAACTTCATTGACCAGACTCTCTCACTCATGTTTGAGTCTCAAACATATTACAGAGAAAGAAGAATGAATACTTTATAAGAATTGGAAACAATACAAAAATATCATGATAGTACATCCCAAGAACAAAATCACTTTAGGGAAAACCATTAGATTCAACAACACCATCTTATTAAGGTTACTCGCATGAATCGTGTTCATGCACCCAAAACCTTCAAATATGTTAGATTTTTTACCAGAACCATATGTTAGACCTCCAAAAAACCCAAGCCTCAAATGTGCCTTAACATCTTACACTATTACTAATTTAACCAAGAATAAACCCCACATAACTTTATAAAATTATATTTTTTTCCATTTAAACCAATCAATTTTACAATCTTCATCCTCTAAGGTGGAAATTATATCAATTCAGACCAAACCTAGAACTTTAATACTGAAATTCATACATCATCGAGCCAACTCATGCACCCACACACACAATAATTCATAAAATGATATATAAATGACATGATATAGTAATGTATTATTATATTATAAGGAAAAAATATACTATAATATAAATATTTTAGAAATCATAAT
This sequence comes from Viscum album, assembly GCA_963277665.1. Lineage (NCBI taxonomy): Eukaryota > Viridiplantae > Streptophyta > Magnoliopsida > Santalales > Viscaceae > Viscum > Viscum album. The sequence goes on from OY728165.1 coordinate 285,708,948, forward strand.
CAGCATCACTCAAAATAGAATAAACTTTTGAAATAATTTCAATGGCTACATGAGATAAAATGAGCAAAAACATTATCAAACTAATCACTTACAACATTCCATCAATTAAAAAGTAAATATATTTTGTAAAACATTTTTTAAAATCCATCACATGATGTATTTAATCATGCTATACCCATAACCAAAATTCAAATAGAAAATTTCTATAGGAAATCCCACATTTTTTGAAGCACAATTTCAAAACTATAACTTGAAATCACCTCTTTAATTTAAAATCCCATGTTGAACCATTTAATGAGAAATAATGTTTCCTCTAATAACCATGTATGAATAAAAAAATAAATGGAATTACATTTTCCTTGAGATTGTAACTCACACCACCAAACAATCCATAAATATAGCCACCAACACTAGTTTGTTCAAGGCACCACTGATGAAACCTTTGATAAGTTTTTTAGTCCTTGTTGACTATTTAGATGACACAATCAAATCACAATTTATCGGGTGTGGTCACAAAAAATCATGGAAAAATTCAAGAAATTATCATAATTATAAAAAAAAGTGTCATAAAATGATCGAATGATCAAGACATTAGTAATATAAAGTCCACCAACCTCATTCCGAGTTAACCATAGTATACTCACTAAGAAATTATAGTTGATATGTATCTAGTCAAAAAATATATTATAATATGATAAAATTTATAATTTAGGGCTTAATCGAGAGAAAACATGGAAAAAATGAGGGAAACTGAAAAAAAAATACTCAAGGGTTGTTAGCCTTACTACAATAGATGATATGCGGATTCTGTATGATTTAATGAAAATCTCACAATGTGATGAAAATTGGAATGAGAAAATATCAAGGGAATGCTCATGGTATTCTAGCTAAAAATAGTCTAAACACCCTTTTTCATTTTATTTATTGAATTTATTAATATTTTATAAAATCTATAAAAACTCATCATACTCTATATTTAGCAAATATTGGGATGCTTATATTTGACCTTTATATATGGGGTGACACTTATGCATCACCCATGATGGACATTACATATATCCAGACCTTATACATCTTCCAACAAAATTTTCAATGTCTAGGGATCTTATATATAAGATGAACATTATGTATTAGGAAATTTCACTAAAATATCATATGAAACAACTTGATAATTTGGAAAAATTCACTACCTAAGGACCCTCATTTATCAAGGAAATCACCCATTATATATCATAGGGATGAATCGAAGTTAACTTTACATATAATTAATGATACTTAAAAATATCACATGGTGTCGTTATTATTTAGCTGATTTATCATCACAGGTTAACCCTGAATCTTCAAGGAGTTACTCTTATACATTCCATAGGCAAACCATACATATTTCCTTTACCTCATATTTAATATTACTTACTCACGACATCTCTAAAATAGCTCTTACACATTATTTGGGTTACATTTACATTTCAACCCCTTATATTGATACATTATCATATTTTCATCCCTTCATGGGGTGAATGATAAAATATGGGTTTATTGAAAATTTTATACGTATTTAAATGTTTAACCACCTAATATCTTATAAAATAAATTGGTTTTATTACACTCTTGTATTTTCATGTGAATTTATTAATAAATTTTGTTTTTTTAAGTTAAATTTTTTGACAGATAATTAAATATTTAAATTCAATTAATTGAAAATATATTATCATCAGAACAATTTAAGGAAGTAATTTATTCTCAAAGTTATAATGATTTTATTTGAAATATCTTTTTTTGGGACTATTTTTAAATTCATTTATAAAAAAATGAGATATTCTTTTTATTTATTCTTGGAAGATACATATGTGTGGTCCTCTAACACACTATGTATCTTCGATCCAAGGACAGGATGAACACCCAACACCTATACTAACTCAATCCCTTTCCGCACTTCAGCGGCCCCAAGTAATTCATCCATAAGTGAAGCGACTACAATAGAAGGTCAATTCAAAGTGAAACTCAACCGACCTAGAGCCACACACTTCAACTGATAATAAGAACATAAATAACCAATAATGAAGATATAAAGCTAAAAAAATTCTTAATTGACCACAATAATCAACCAATTATGAGACTCTAATCCATGATATCTAGAATAAATTATAAAAAACAATTTAATGTTTCTTGAGAAACCATATTTACTCTAATAGACCACACTATGTAAGGAATGATGATACTTGAAGGTTGATATACATTTAGAGTCACATGGTTATTCATGTTATGAAGATGTATTTATAGGATGTATACTAGTAAAATTAGACCCAAGTCGCTCCATTGACACATATCTGAGAACATCTACCCTATATTGAGTACCCTGGTTTCAAGTGACCAGATCACACCCAACTGATTTGAGCCACCCATGAATCCCTTTCTCACCTGACTGACGCAAACTGAGGTTCATAACACTTATCAAATTTACACACCACTAAATTTTATGTTAATATATGATTGAAGAACTAAACCATGGTTGAATTCCAAGATCATGTGAATATTTAAGAACATCGAATGCTAAAATTAAGTGAATATGAATAATAAACCCACCATAATTGTGTGCAATACATATGTTTGTTCCCTACGAAGGATCAATTTTAAGGAGGACTTAATGCTTTTGAATTCTATGGATACAAGAATATATCAGGACAATATAGGGTGTTTGACCAAATTCCCAAACCAATGTAGACACATGCATATACGTAGACTGAGACCACACCCCATTCACACCTCAAACAAAACTAACACTTGGTTCACAGTCACCAAACTACTAATATATCTATATGTTTGATCTTTTTATCACCTTTATCTGATGAGGAGATCACTAGAAAGGTACTACTCAGACTCTTTGGTGAAAAACAACCCAAAAACAATTCAATTTAACTAGTCTTAATCCTTTATCATCCTTGTGAAAACCATTCCATGATAATTAATAATATGAATTTCTAACAGTGAGCCTCACCTGAAAACACATACCCCCCCTTAACCCTATTTTTAGAAGCATGTTTAACTCCAGTAGGTCCAAGGTATTACTCTAGATCTAGTATTGATGCTCGAGATAGGTCTAGCCCAGTCCAATCACTTACTATATGAAACAAGTCCAATATAACCAACATGAGTATCCAATTATCCTTGATTGATCCTCATATGAGGCTTACAACATCGGTTTCATGAAAACTATGAGGAACACTTGTGGTCCACCAGAATGAACAAAAGTTAATAAAATCAATTTGAATTTATTATTAAATATAAATAGATCTTGATCATTGGATGAGTCCCTTAAACTAGTATCATACCAATTTCAATTATTTTAGAGAATAAAGACTAGGATATTAAATAAAATGGGAATGGTGGTATGTGAATAAGAGAATAATTACCATCTAAGATATTATTATCAACTCTTTTAATCTATTTTTTATTTTCAAACTGATTTTTTATGGGGAATTATGTTTTTATTTCCCAGTTATACTTATTATTTTTTATTTATCTCTCTCTATTTTGTTCCAGTGAACTCTCAACCTTATGGTAATACAGTATTGACCTAAAGAAAATTGTTGGGGTGTTATTTCTGTTATCCCAAGTACATTCTATTTTGTTTAATTAATATTTAACCTATTGTGATAGGGTAACAGAATTTTTAGGGAATTATGAAGAGAATATCACTTTATATGGACAATATCTAAAGCCTCATTCCAATATCAACCAAAAAATTTCTTCTCCCTTCTCTTAGTCCACAATTCATATTATTGGAGTAATGTGGATCACAGGATGAACATTGTATGACTGTGAGTGGATCAAGGGTCATGGATTTTCTATTATTGTGGTATGAATATAACGTGAAATAATTGATGAGGTGAGACTTGGTAACAAATTTTTTTTTCAAGGAATTTTAAACTTAAGAATTAATTTGAGGTTGGTAATACATGACATAATAGTTTAGTGGATTATTAGTAGTTCATAGGTAATAAATATGGATAATGATGGTCATGAATTTTCCTAACAAAGGATAAACCACTTTTCCCACAAAAATTTGAATAGGTTTTTTACATTTTATTTTATTTTATTTCATAAACTCAAAAAAATACTTACCATTTGTTTATTTTTTAAAAATAAAAAAATAAAAAATATTAATAATTGATTGGTTTTAGTGATGAACTAGCCTTGAAACTCATTGAGAATGACCCTGGTTAGAACACCAGATTTCATGATAGGTTAATATTTTTTTGACTATGACCCATAAGAAATATATGATAAACATGGAACCATTTTCAGAGAATTAGGATGGAAATCAACTTTACTCGATCTAAATATAGATAAATTACTCTTTTAGAATTAAAATTCAAAAATCTAAAAAATGGATACTAAATCACGCTCCTTAGAAGATATTTTTTTTATTTTAATAATGAAACATGGGTGGTTTTTAAAAATATCAGTGAGGGATATATTAATGATCATATTGAAGAAATAGAATAAAATATAAAATAACCTAATTTGGAAACCATAATAAAAGAACATATATAGGTTTCACTCTTTTTCCCTGTGTTCTGTACAGGAGGGAAGGAGGAGTATAGATATCTTTAAAGAGAAGAACTATCCCACATTAACTTTTAGGAGGATGTATAGATGGTTAAGGATGATCTTGGGAACATCCCATTTCCCATACATATAGAATTTGAATCCATTTAGATTATAAATGAAGCATGTAAGCATCAAGATAAATTAAATGAGGGAGATAAAATTAACATTGTCACATCTTATCCATATTTCATTGAAACCTATTTAAAATTATGTGTTTCTTTATTTTTATACTACTAATAAAATAACCTTTGGGTTGTCCATAAATAAATGTATAGTGGATTATAGAGAGACCATTTTTGGAATTGGAATATTTTGAAGAAAACATAGAATACCCACTACCCACACTCTAAGAAAGAATCTTTGCAATTTCTATATAAAAGAAAATGGAATTTCATACCCATACTTTTGTGGGAGATACTTTTACATTTAATATGTCTCATTTTAATTTAAGTGAAACTAATTTTCAAAACAATTATTCTTATTTAATACATACATGTTCAACACTAGTAAAATATATTATTGAAGAGAAAATTAATGAATTCATATAGAAGTGGATAAAAAATATATAATAAATTTTTACCCACAATATTTGAAAAATTAGAAGTGGAAAACATCATCCCATAAAAAGAATATCAAGTAAAAAAAGGCCATTAACCTACTTCCCACTCCCATGAAATAAAAAATCAATAAAAATAATGGGTGTAAAATAAACATTGTGAAAAGGATTACCTCTACAAGAAGATGAAAGCTATTAAACGATGTGGAGTAAAAAAACATGGTGTTTAGTAAAAAGAAACTCCATACTATTACATAATATGGATATCAAAAAGGCTCTGCATATATGGATATGAAAAACTATAGAATGAATTGGGGTATGTTATCCAATATTCTCCATTATATTTCTTAAATTTCTATTCTATGTTTTAATTTTTAATATTAAATTTATTAAAAAGTATTTTCTAGGAAATAATCATGATAGAATTAGTGATTGTGATGGCTAGTATGGAGGAAACTAAATTTGGGTCTGGCGGTAAATTATGGTTGATATTTTCTTTATTTTATTTTAATTTTATTTCTATTTTAGTTTATTTTTGTGAGTATGTTTTGAAAAATCTAACAAAAAAAATATATTTTTTTAAAATGTAAAAAGTTGTTTTACACAGTTTGTGTTTGTTTTTAAAACATTCATTGAGAATAATTGAAGACAAAAAAGAACTTTTTCACTCCTTGTTGATAATGAGTTACTCAATATTATTATTTAACCTAAAAATAACATAGAATTTTTGAGTGAGTTTTCCCTCAAATTTCATAAAAATATGGTTGTAGAACTAAAGAAATTAGTGTAATTGAAAACTTTTAAATGGAATTGGAATTATAACAAGAGGAAACTATCTTTGTTATTTTGAACTTATAAAACCAATAATTTTTGAAATTGAACACCACAAGGATCCAACTAAAAAATATATTCATATAAGATTATTGAAAATAGAGTAAATTATCAATTAGATCCCACAATGATGTTCTTCGATTTTTAGGCCCTAGGTGTGTGATAAAAAAAATCCATTAATAAATTCAATAATTTCTTCTCAAATAAAAGGATAGGAAAATTTAAATAAGTTTCTATATATAAATAAAAAATTGATAAGGTAAGTGGAATATTAGACACGAGTGAATTATTGGTAAATTGATTTATAAAAATATAATTTTAGGTGTATCAAGGAAGGGGAAGACTGTTCTAGGGTATAAGGAACAAATGAGAGAGTTGTCATTGAAATTTTACCTTTTTAGAGTTTGATTCAACTATGATCAATTTTTTTCACTCATATAACTGAAACTATTTTGTGAATTAAAGTGAGGTTGGTGGATCAAATTAATTTTTGAAGAATGATAAAATTTTCCATATAAAGAACCAAAGACGTTACCTAATCCTTTTATTGGTAATTAGAATGTTCTCTGAGTATATTTTTTTAAATAAATAAATGTGAATATGAATTTATAAATCTGATTTTGGAATCTATTTTTATTAGAACTATGGTGATTGAAATTGATATATGCTGATTTTTCATTTTCCATTTATATACTTCAGTATTTATGGATGCATTTTAATTATTAATGGTTTACAAAAAAGAATACAAAACTATGAAAGTAAATAATTGAGTCTAACTTATCCATTCTAATATATAAATTTCATATTTACAACCATTTTGATCATTTGGTACAATTTTGATGAGATGAGCATTGAATTTCTTGAAGCTGAACTTTGTTTTGGTTGTGAATAATGAGAATTATTTATTGTGTTTTAAAACATTTATTATAAGTATTTCCTAGTAGTGGAATATTATAATTGTGTAGGACTGATAAAATGAGATTTTATTGAGTATTTTATTTTCATTTCACTGTTTAACCTCCTCTTATCAAATCATATACATAGGGTTTGTTACAATGTTTTGTTTTTATCTGAATTTATAAATAAATGGTTTTTAAGTTTATTTTGTGTTTTTTTAAATCATATTATATTTTTAAATTTAATGTGTTGAAAATAAATTTTCTTATGAATTATTTAGGGAATTAATGTTCTTCATAGATCCATTTATTTTATTTTAAACATATTTTATTGGGACCATTTTTGAATTTCTTTTCAAAAATTCAGAATTTGTTTTCATTTTTTTGTGGGTTGTGTATGTGTGGTCTTCCAAAAATGTATATTTCATGTAACCTAGGATGATAAAAATTACCAACACCGATATTGAATCATTCCCTCTCTACACTTAAACTATCCATAAGTAATGTGACTGTAAGTGAAGTTACTACAAGAGATGATCAACCACAAAAGCAACTCAGCAGATCATGTACTTCCAACTTCAACTAACTGTAACAGCTCAACTGATCCAAAATAAAGATCTAAAGGTACCACAATTAATAATTACATTTCAATAATTAACCAATTGTGAGACTCCAAGACAAGATATCTACTATAAATTATATGAAAAAAGTAATCATTCCTTGATTGACCACATCCACTCCGATCGACCGCAAAATGAAATGATTGAAGCTACAAAAACATTGATATGCCACTAGAGTAACATTGTTAATAATACCATATGGAGGTAATTGAATATCCTATATCATCTGGCTGAGAATGACTACACTTCTTCTATGAAACCAGATCATGACCAATATAGTTGAGCCAACCACACATCCCTTGCTCACCCAAGTGACCCAAACCAAGGTGAATACATCTATTTCAAGTGTGTCACCACTCGATCAGAAGATGATAAATGATCAGTGTACAAAACTTAGGCTAAAGTATAAGATTTAATGAATCATAAATAAATATATATTCTTGAAGTAAGTGAATCAAAAAGATGAATCACCCAAGGTTAATAAGAATACATATATTTGTTCCCTACAAAGGATCAAATAGGAGGGAGATTGAAAACTATACAATTATATAAATGAAATTATATATAGGTATGAATAAATTTTTCTTGAAAAAATTCTTGAACTATTGAAGACACATATTACAATGAAAAATATTTCCTCACCAAGTTAATACTTCACTTGAAGCTAGTATTTGGTTCTAAATCACCAAATTCTCAGAAAATTCCCATGATCAAGATCTTTCATTAGTGTTATAAGATGATTATATAACCAATGGGTTGACTTATAATCTTTTTAGAGTATAATAACCCAAATGTAGTTCATTATAATCAGTCCAGACCGGTTCCTAGTCATGTCTAAACCATTACTTGGAGATTAGTTGTGTGAGTTCCAGACATTAAGCCTCACACGACACGCCAAAGTTTCTTCTATTTCACACATGGTCTATATATCATATTTAACTAAACTAGTCCCTAAGTTTAATTTAGTACATTTTATTGAGGCCTAAGATAGTTCGGGACCAATCCCATCACTCCATCCTTTCTACAACATATCCAAACTCGTCTGCATGTGAAACCCATTTTACCAAATTCCCTATCATGTGAGGCATACAATGGTAATTTTATGAGAATATTGATTAGAATTATTCTTACACTATACTATTAATTTGTAAATAAAATAAACAAAAAATTCTTATCAAATGTGTGTAGACCTCGATTATAGGATGTATTTATTTATGTGGTATGATTCCTTTTTCCTATTTGTTAGAGACATGGGGTTGTGATACTATATAAAAAGGGGATTAAGGTATGTGAAAAGGAGGAGAGATCACATCAATGAGGTTTTTAATAATGATTTTTCTATTCATTATATTTTAAATATAATTTTGTTATTTAAAATTATGTTCTGTCTCCATGCTGCTCATTTTTTGTGATTTATCTTAATTCATTCTCTACAAGTGAAAATTAAAATTAATGTTAACAGAGTTCTGACTCAATTCAGTGTCATATCTTATGTATAATGGTGATAAATGTCCCTTACCTTTTATTTCCTCATGTTATTTAATTTTTTATGATGGGGTAGTGGAATGTTTTAAAAAATGTGAAGAGAATTCTCAATTTCTCTGGTTAATCTCCACAACATTATTACAATATAAAAATTCATTTCTATCCATATATCTCAGTCCTAATTTAATATGATTACAGTTTTTTATAGAGGTATGCATTTTATATGAATTGGATATTATTCATGGTGGTGGATTTCCAATAATTATGTAATGTCCCCTAGTTGACACTATAGAGGCGGTGAGACTTAGTGTGATTGGAAGATTTCCAAAGGTACCCAATGCATTGGAAATTAAATTATGGTTGGTAATACATGAAATAATAATTGAGTGGATTATGATAATGTCTTAATTAATAAATTTTTTAAGTGATGGACTTGTGTTTTAATGACTATGTACTGACACAATTCCTCGCAAACATTTGTTTTGGTCTTTTTACATTTTATATTACGTTCATGTACACACTCAATAATAATTCACATTCATCAAAGTTTTTATTTTATTTAAATGAAACATTAATAAATATTTATATTTTATAGGGAATATAGAAGAACTAGCCCCAAAACATAAAAATAACAAACTTAGTTAGTCTACTATACTGAATTATAGGTTAATAAATTATTTTTATCACGACCTGCAATAACCGTGTGAACAATGCATCCTAAGTTAAAAACATAGCTGATTTTAAAATAAAGGACAGTCCATTATGTTTCAATATAATCATACATAAGAGTAACCATCTCAGATATTGACACAAATATTTGGGGACCTATCCATATTTAATCTTAAAAATCATCAACTCACTAGGTAATTCATAGCCTACAACATACACCAATCTTACCATATGACTAAGTAGCCTAAAATTAGTAAATTAACAGAATATCACTAAAATCATTTAGTTTTCCATTAATCAAACACTAATTCCAAAAATAACCACTATTATTATTCTAGTCTTCCCTGTAGTATTGATTCTAGGGTGCCCCATGACCACAAAAAAGACTTCAGTCCACACTAAATGATGGAACCCCTAAGAAATCAACAATCCATAATCTAATTGTATGCTATTTTTTAATGAAACATTTCATCCTTGGGCTCAATATAACATAAATACACCTAAAATACATATATATTCTCTAAAAACATCCAAAAAATCACTAAAAGATATTCTAACCCCACAAAATTCTGATCAGAAACAAAATTCTCAAAATGTCCTTTATCATGAGGTTAAAAAAATAAAATTTACCCTAAAAATGATAGATAATGTTTTTGTAGTTTTCATTATATGTTGTTTCTTTCTCTTTTTATAGTTGAATAACATTTAATGGTTGTTCAATAATCATATTTTAGTAGGTTTTTTGGTGTAATTCCTTTTATTTAGAACATCATGAAATACATATCTAATCGAAAAATATTTTTTAGTATATGCATAAATTATTTTAAAAAGGTTTAAAATTTCCTCATGTTTTTATGTTTTCTTCATTTTTGAAAGTGGTGATTTAAATATTTTATTTCTCTTTATTCTAAAAACTATTTTTAAGAACTCTAGGTGTTTATGAGAATCCCGAAGAGATCCTTTACAATGAAATCATTTACCAAAGGGGGATCTTGGAGTTCAATTCATCCGTAAAAAATATAATCCAAGATATTTTAATAACTTTTTACACTACATGAAAACTAAACTATACCAATAGTTCTTATTTATGGGTTTTTATACCATTTTTATAGAAACAACATATATTAAAATTTTAGTTAAACTATTGGTATAGGTTAACCTATGACAAATGTTTAGAAAAATATTCCATATAACTCCCAATTTTTATAGGAATGTTGATAGTGGATATAGAAAACAATTGGTATTATTAACCAATACAAATCATTTTAAAAAATTATTTGCATGAATACCAATGGAAAGGATGCTTGTAAGTGGAGTCGACCTTATCTTTTCTTTTCAATTATGAATAATTATCCTCCGTGTTTATATTATTTATTTTATTTTAAAAATGTATTTATCTATACTTATATTATTTTAAGGTCGTTTGATTTTGAACATGATTTTTTTACTAAATAATTGAAGGATAGTTTATTTAATTTTGTTTCACATATATAATGTTTATTAACATTATCTTTTTTTACAAAGGAAGGAAATAAATATTTTTTATCATCGTATAAATTAAAAAAATTACAGCTATCTTCATTAGTTTTCATTACAAATATTCCTTAAAAAATCATTGGTTTCAAATATATATTAATTATTTTATAATTAAATTATTTTAAAATAAAATATATAAAAATAAAAAAATTTATTTCTTATTTTTTATCAAAATATTTTTTAATAATCCATAAATGTTTTTTTATTATATATCAATATAATTTAAATTTTATTATGATTTACTGTGTATATGATTTAATTAAACTACCCATAATCATTCGTTTTATGTCTTAAGATCATATTTTATGGAAATATTTATAAACCCCATATTTCCCAAGGGTCATTTATGATATGATGGAATTAATATTGTTCTCATGCTCTTGTGAATTCATGTGGAAGGTTTTTTATTATGTTAGGGGTGAGTCTATTATATCCCACCAATTCATTCTAGATTTTTTATATATCATGAGATTAGGATGAGAAATTAGTGGTTATCCCAAATCAAAATTGTTAGGAAGTATAGGTGATTATCTCAGGTACACTATGTTTTGGAAAGGTATTTAGCCTTATCCATTATGATATAAATGTCATAGTGGTTAACCATTACAAATGTTATCAAATATAGGATTATCCTTTTTATCACATTTTTATGTTATGCAACTTACCTATGTTATATTCTCATGGATAATTATTCTTGTATCATGTTTCCACATTCCTATGACTCATGTCTTATATTATACCAAAATCCTTATTCCTTGACTCTTGATTTACGATATATGTTTTTATGGGGTATGATTATCTTATGTTATATCCACACACTTTGATTATGTTATCATTCCCATATTTTTATATTAATATCACCTATGTTCTTTGATTGATATATCTTATGTGCACCCCATATTGAGAATCTAGGATCACAATTTCGTAAGTTTATATTTCCCTAGGTTATTAATAAGAGTGTTAAATTATATATATCTATAAGGGTGTCATGTGTGAAGATTATTTATTAGAGATATTGAACAATAATTGTGAAATAATATTATTATATATCGTATCTCCAAATATAACAAACCTACATGTTCTTGTTGTGTGATTTAGAATGATTTATAAAGAGTATTTATGTAGAATGGTGTATGTATTTGTGTATATTGTTCTTGGTTTGTCTCTATTTTTATCAGAGTGAGGTTTAGTTATTTGGTGTATTATATTATGAATAATATTAATTTAAATAGTATAATAACTGATTTTGATACAAAATATATGTTAAATAAACCTAAAATGTCATAGGTTGAAATGAAGGTGTCATAGGTTAAGATATATTACGATTTATTTTCATTACCATATGAATATTTAATATGAGTATTATTGTTTCATACTTAGGATAACTAATTTTTTTATGGGAGTAAATATAGAATGAAGAAGTTGGAGTGGTGATAGGTGCACTCAATATTTAGAACATTTCATTTTTTCATAGTTTTATGAATTCCATCAAATATTGAAAAGTTTATAAGATTATCTATCTATATCACTAATGTTTATATATTGAATTTTCAGTGAAAACACATTTTTGTATGATTATTTCATCATAATAACACATCTTTGATATAATTTTGAGGATATGAGGATTATGAGTGAATAAATTAATGTTTTTTTCAAATACTTTCAAGGAATTTCCCTAGATTGTGAGGTTTATTTTTCTATATAACTCATACTTGGTGGTATTCCTATATCAAAAACTCATTATAGAATAGTCCCAATTGAATGTAAATAATTAAAGAAGAAACTATAGAATAATATTGATAATACTTTTATACACTCGAGTGATTCCCCATGGGATTCACCATTCCTAGTTTTTAACAAGAAATATAGACAAATGATTCTTTGTATTCATTATCATGAACCTAAAAATATTATAATTATGAAAAAGCATCATAAACCTTATATTGATGGTTTTTTTAATTAAATGTGTTTGGATTAAAAATTATCAATGATTCAACATTGATTTTTATTTTTTAAATTAAGGGTTAAACGAGTTTATATAACCAAGATAGTGTTTTGTATAAGGTATGGACACACTGAATTCATAGTGATGCTATTCAGACTTATAAATTCTCCATCTATATTCATAGATATAATGACTAGGTTTGTCATAGATTAATTGAATCAATTTTTGGTAGTATTCATAGATTATATTAATATATATTCAAAGAAAAAGGATGATCAAGAAGATCATTTATGTATTGTGCTGAGGACATTGGGAATGGAGAAAATATATGCCAAATTTAGAAAGTGTTAACTCTGGTAATAAAATGTATCATTCTTAGGTTATGTAATAATAAGTAAAAGTATATTAGTGGATCATTGAAATATTAAGGAGACTGAAAAATGGCCCATACCAACCATTATAATAGAGATTTATAGTTTTCTTAGATTGAATATATACTATCAACACTTTTTTAGAAGTATATTATTACTGTCCAAAATAATAACTAAGATAATTTTAAAGGGAGTCAATTTAATTTGTATAGATGATTATGAATAAAATTTTAATAATCTGAATAGAAGGTATGTCCAAAAAAATATTACTTGCACTACCCTATAGTATATAAGTGGTTTTGATAAACCATGATACACTAAACAAGTGATTAGGGTGTCTTCTCATGAAAAATAACATAGTTATAGCTGATACATAAAACCAATTAATAATTTATTAGTAGAATTAATTTATTCTTGATTTAGACCTTATAGGTGTAATATTTTAATTAAATATATGGTTGTATTATTTGTTTTGATAAAATTGTGAAATATATTCTGATCACTTGATTTTAAAGTATATATTCACATAGAAGGATTTGAAAATAAACCAAAGTAGATGGTTGGTGTTGATCAAGGACTATTATTCCTCAATAATTTATGACCTTATGTGGAAAAAAGGTGGATATAGCTTTGAGAAGAAATGATCGTGTTAAATTATATATGATGAGGATGAAAAGAGAACTAATTATCAGGGATTTCCAAATGATAGTCCTTAAAATGGTAAGGGAATGAGAGACATTCTATCCTTCCAAAATTATTACCCAACCCTACATAAATGTTAAGATTAAAGATAAATATAAGGAGGATATAGATAGATAAAATAGGGTAATAAATTTTCCAACGTGCATCTTTAATAATGATAGAATTGTAAGATCCATGAAATGAATATGTCTCCCATAAATGCCAAAATTGTAAAAAGAGATATTAGATGATGCACATATCTCATCATTATCTATTCATCTTGGAATCACAATGTTGTATAAAGATATCGAGAATCATTTATGGTGGGGAAATATAAAGGGGGATTTGTCAAATTATATATCTCAATTCTTGGTTTTCCAACAAGTTAATCCTAACCATCATAATTTTAATAAGAGGATTAAATCATTACCCATACATATATACAAATGAGAAAACATCATCATTAATTTCATTTTAGGTATTCCAAAAACATTAAAAGTCGATAATGTAATTGGGTTATAGTTTATTTCCTAACGAATTAATAACATTTCATTTATTTTTGATAAGATTTATTACTAAACCAAATTTCCATGATATACATAAAGAAAGTGGTAACAATTCTTAGATTACCACTAATAATTGTATCTAATAGGTATTTTAGGTTAATATCAATTTTCTAGAGAAGAAATATATAAAAGATGAATATAGAGATAATATTTAACATTGCCTATCGTCCTTAAACTAATGATCAATCTGAATGGACCATTTAAACTCTTGAGCATGTGTTGAGGGCCTATATAATAGATTTAAAATGAAGTTGGGATCAAAACAATCCCATGGTAGAGTTTCCATATAAATATTTTCCATTATAGATATTAAATGGAACTATATGAGGGTTTTGGGGGGAATAGGTTCATAACTCCAACATGTTTCAATGATGTTGTAGAGCGTAATATATGGGTTTAGATATTTCTTAATAAACGTTAGAGTAGATTCAAATCATTCAGTGACACATTAGAAATAAACAATGTCGATAAAAAACTATACTGTTAATCATTCATGAGATTTTTAATTTGAAGTCATAGATAAGGAATTCCTTTGAATATCACCATGGAATATTGTTATGAGGTTTTCGAAGAAGGTAAATTTGATACTAAAATATATTGGCCTTTTTGAAATTTGTGATCATGTGGGGATGATAACTTATCAACTTTCAATTACACAAAACCTCTCTTGGGTGGATAACATATTCCATGTATCAGTTTAAAGGAAGTTCATACCATAAATTTGAAATTTATTGAACTTAGATGTAGAATATATAGGAATAAAATCCTTAAATTCATATTAATTCACGATTTATAAAAACCCTTTCCATAAAATACATGCCTTAGATATAGAGGTCTTGTTTCTTTGGGATATTAGGTATGAAAATGAATCATCTTAAACATAGTAATATTAACTCTTTTAGATGTTATAAAACATAAAAGGACACCCTATAGAATATACTAAGAAAAATGGAGGTCAAGAAAGCCTTAAATTGGTGTAAATATGGTAATAATGCATAAAATGAGAGTGAGAAGACATAACATGATGTCATAAATAGGATAATCATAAGCATGGAAACTTTAAATTAGGAAATAATACCATAGAATCCTTGAATCATGGATTATGTGAAAAAACAGATAAAATTATTCTATAAAAGTATGTCAAGATTCACTCCTAGTACCATCATCGTAATGTAGCCAAATTCCCTTAATGGATTAAGTTCACTCCCTAATATCTTATATAACATATCTTGATATATAAAGCTTTACCAAATGCATTGGAGGGATATATAATGTTTGTACCACCATTCACATAATTAAAATCTTATATATGCATGACACCTAATGAATAAAACAATAAATAAACCATAAGCATGATCAAATCCATTAGAATTAATCAGGTTTCATAATTTTTATTTAAGGAATAAAGGAATGTTAAATCATAAGGATTACCAAGATAATAAGGAATTAAATAATTTTTTACATTCATAATTTAAAAAATGGATATAGGTCTTGTACATGGAAATACAATATATAAAATTCATGAGATGGATCTTGAAGAAGAAAAAAATAAAAACAAACCACTTCAGATATTATTTATGAAATAAAAAAAGATCATACTAAATGATAAAAAATATTATTATTTTCCATAAAATAAAAATTGAAACAAGAGGGTTCTATATAAAATAATTTAGGTTTAGAGAATCTATTTATGTTTTAAAATCATTTTATGGGGGTTATTCTAGACATGATACAAAAATATGAATGTTCCCTTAATCTATGTGTACTTAAAAGTGTGAATTTCATAGGCAAATAAAAACTTGTATAACCCCATAATACAAGGGTTAATTAACTGGGTATATAAATAATGTAAATATATAAAAAATTATAATATTTTAATTACTTTAGGATTATGTAAAGTAGATAAAACGAAATATAATATGCAACTGATACGTAACAAGGGTGGTAGGGAAGATCCCTTACCTCGAGTTCCAATTCATTCAACACTTGCACTAAAACTCCATGAATAATTAAATTAATATTACTAAATAAATATTCAATAAATTTATTCATATATTTATTATTTTATAAGGTCCATTTATTATATTTGAATTTTTATTTTTAATATATATTTACCTATTTCAATTACTTAATGTTGTTCTGTTAATTACTCCTTAATTCATTAAGTATGCTGACCAGGGTCTAAAGAGTTATAAAATAACTTCATAATATCAATATTATTAATATTTTAATAAAAATAAAAATATATATATATATATTAAATAAATTTTTAAATCCTTCCATGTTGTGTTGTGATGATAAATGAAACTTTTGCTTGTGGAGGCGGTACTTTGTACGTACACATGATTAACATTTCCATTTATCAAATAATGATATAGAAGTATGATATATAATAATTTTACATTTAATATTCATATTAATATTATAATTATCATTTTTATTTACATATACCTTCATTTAAACCAATCGTGAGAGTTGGTTATGAAAAAATGGAAGATGTCTATTAATGGAGGTGGTAGTGCGCGAACATGCACTAACGACGCTTCACTTTTTTCTTACCAAATGGAGAGGAATAAATAATGGTTGTTACCTTGATATAATAACATATAAGAATAATAATTTTACATATTTAATTATATTGGTATTTATATAATAGTTTTTTTCGAGGAACACAATTCCATAGTTTTAGAATGTTTTTAAGGGAAACATGCAACATGAAGTTGTAAAAGGATCCCATTTTATATGTGAAGTTGATGGAAATTTTAGAAGAACAATTTAAATTCTCAAAAACATAAAGATAATATTAAATGGTAAAAGGTTCAAAAAGGTTCATAATAGGAATAGAAGCTGTTTTTTGGTCAAGCCACACCTCAATCATCCATTCAAAAACATGTTTTTAATATATATTTTTTCATTTCCTCTTAGTTAATCATTTTTTAAATTTTTTTATTTTAAAGGCATAAATGATTTTTAATAAAATAATAAAATTGAAATTCGTATCTAATTTGAGCCTTATAAATTCAAATTTTAATACAATTTTATAAAATAGAATTTCTAGTGAGGTGAAATGATAATTTCAAAATAAATACAGATAATATCTAAAATAGTTTTTTAGGAGTAATGTGTTTTTAAGATTAAAATTTTATACAGGATAAAATTATCAATTGTTTTTAAATAAATAAATTATATTTATCTTTAAAATCAATCCGAAATTTAATTTACAAAAGTAGTTTTTAATTAAATGAAAAGGCTACAAATTTATTTTATTATAATAAAAATATAACTTATGTTTATTATGGTTAAACATGGGATTTATATATTTTAAAAGATATCATTAAAATTCATAACATTAATCTAAAAATATATATTTCATTAATTAAAAATGTTTTTTAAAAATTTAGGCCTGGATTATATACTGATAAACTATTAAAATCCTTTATTTTAGATAAAACTATATTTTTTACTATTTATCAAAAATTAAATTACATTAAAAAAACTAAACATTAATATTGAACTAAAATTGTTATTAAAAATCCATAAATGATTTTAATTTTACCAGATTAAAATTTTAAATAAATATAGAATTCAAAATAATGTTACTATTATCTATTCATACTAGTTTAGATGCTAAAATTAGTGTATTTAATAATTTTCGTAAAATTATCAAAATATTCATTTTATTTTAATGTTGTTTGTAACCCCAAAAACTAAATTCTATATTTATTATATGAAAATATTCACTAAAATCTTTGGTTGTTATAGTATAACTAAAAAATGATCTCTCTAATGTGGAACAATCAATAGAAATCTTAGATAATAGAGATAAAGTAAAATGAAGCAAGACCACTCACCTGGTTAAATTTATCTAGAGGATCATAAGTTTAAGGAATATTTTTTGGAATCCAAAAAATAAAATTATTTATAAGTACCATCATTTTATTATTTTAGTAATATAATTTTAATGAATAATTTATTTTAATAGAGATAAAATGTAATTCTCTATGATTTTAGTATGAAATTCCCTTTAAATAAATACTATTTTGAATATCTTGATTCACATGAAAAACTGAACAAAAAAAGACAAGAAATATTTTATTGAGGTAAAATATTTAAAAAAATATGTAAATTAATGAATTATTATAATTCAATATGAAAAATCACTAATAAAACTACAAGAGGAATGAAACGACAAGTAAATAAAAGACCATGAACATGAAATCCTTTTCCTCATGGTTTTCATTTAATATCATACATATTATTAAGAAAATTTAAATAAGTAAAAACATAAGAAATATAATAGAAATTTTTATAATGATATAAATATATAGGATAATAGATTATAAAGATATATGTAATGATCTGTATAGAAATATAATATGACAGTTGTATATATGGTTGTTGAACATATGGCCATTGGACATATGACCATTGGGCATACAAACTTTGAATATATTTAAATTGAATCTATGGTAACTTTATATACTTGTATACAATAGGTGAATTTATGGTTTTTAGTTGTTAGTAAAAAATTAAATGTAATATAATTCAGTAATAATAAATAATTCTTGAATGACACATAAATAAAATTTTAAAATATTTTATAATAAAAATATGTATTTTTCAATACATATTATTAATAATATTATTAAAAAATTATTTTATTTTCATGAAATTAAAACGATGAAAATATTTCAAAGTTGATTCATTATATTGATTGGTTATAAGATAAATATTTTCAATGGGGTGTGTTTAAAATTATTTGATGCTAAAAATATATTTTTTTCCAATAATTGTTTGTTCCAAATGTTAAGTATTTTTATATTGATGAATTAAATTGATAATTTTAATGGGAAATATCTATTAAAATTTAAAATTTTAATATATTTAGTCTCATTTAATTATAAATTTATATGATGTAATATTAAAGAGTATTAATGTATAAAAAAGTTGTTTTTATATCAAATATGTTTTTACATATTGTGATTTTATTTAAAAGATAAATTTACCATTTTTAAAAAATAAATTATATTCAATGGAGCAAAAAAATTATTTTTAAAATCAAAATTAGATAACAAGGACAATTTCAGTTTTAGGAATAAAAATAATTTACAGTGGTGAATAATGCATGGCATCAGTAAACAGGAAAAACTATAAAATACATTATAAGTTTAAAATGATGAATAAAACATATAAAAATCAAAATAATTTTTTTTGATGGTATTAATATTGTTAATACATGGGTTTTTAAATTTTTAGGTCCCATTCCTTTTAAAAATTATGTTCCTTAACAATTATGTATTGATAAATTGTAAACATTACTCACCAACACATATATAAAAGTATATATTCACCACCCCTTCTAAAAAACTTATAAAAATTGGTTATCTCTTGAATATATAATAATTATTCCTCCCTAAATATATTCTTAGACGTTTGTTTTCTTATTGTTTCAGTAAGGAGTCTTAAATTTTTCACTCACAGAGATCCTATTTTGAGAAGAAGTAAATTCATCAATGTTATTATCTAGTTATTCACCATATTTTTCAATTACCATCTCATATAAAATAATTATAAATCTCATTCTACACTGTAATTATGTTTTATTAAAATAATAATTATTCATTTAAATTGATATTAAAATTATATATCTCTAAATTTCCCCTCATTTCAGTAGTATAACATAATCTTGTTTGGTTCAATTCATACATCAATATGGATGATGTTATAAAAAATCGTCTTTTTCATCCTAAATAATTATCAAGACACTAATAATGGTAAAATAAAATATCAATATTTAATTTATTTTATGAATATGTTTCTATTAGGGTGAAAAAAATAATGATCACTATAAAGTAACTTTGTTATTTTTAAATTACCTAAAAATTCACATCATGGATTCCATTCCCATGAACTGTACCCATACTTTTCGTCAAATCAACATGGGAATGAATAAATCATTATAAAAACATTATTGCTCTACCTTGGATAATTTAGGAATAAAGATCCTATTATCAATGAACAAGTATCAACACCTCCTTTACAAAATATATATGAAATAATCAAAATTAAAAGAATACGAGGATGAAAATAAACAATAACTAAATAATATATCTATAAAAATAAATTTTAATTTAAGAGTATAAATGATAAATTATGTGAATATGGTTCTTAAATAAGTTATTATGATCATTATATTTATTATACATGAGGTTATAATTCTATCATGTAAATCAATAGAAAAGGTAGGGGTTTACCATACCAATTTTCTTTTATTGAGATATGTTCCAATTTCACAACATATGTTCTTGTATATGGTGTATATAATTCCTTATGAATTTATTTTATAATAATTTTCATTCAATTTAAGGGACTAGAAATTTCATCTCATGTTCTCATTTTCAATGGCTTTTGATTCAATCATTACCAAAGCAGTAAGGGTGTTTTTCCAATATCACTTTGAGATAGATATTCTTTATGAATATTATTACATAAAGAAAAATTGAATTTCATTTATCTATAAAACGCTGTATATTTTATTCTATTATATTTTTTTTGTATTTACATATCTTCTTATCATTTCACCTCCCATTACTTCGTAATCTAATAGAATGAATGCATTAAAGTGAATCCAAACTTATCAATTTTTTTCATAACTGAGAATATTTATATTCTATTTAAATATATTTTTTAAATACCCTTATTTATAATTCATGATTTCCTAAGGTCGTTTTCTACTTTTATTGAATTTCTTTGAAAAATAATGAAAGTAATTACTTCTTTACTTTTTTTTCATGAGTCATTTTCTATTTTCTTTGAATTTCATAAAAAAGGTTTGAAATGAATATTTCATCAAATTCTACTTCATGAAAAAAAATTATGGTGTTCATTATTTTTCTTTTATGAGGATCCCCTTCAAAATTTTCATGATTTTATAAAAATATTTATATTTCTATTATTTAATTACTAAATTTCTATTAAAAAATTATAAATAGTATTTAATATTATTTCTCAATGTTATTTTACATACACTTAAATAGAGTTTTTTCATATATGTAAACAATCTTTATCATTTCTTATCATTCAAGGGGTATATGATTTAATGACACCATCCGATTTTCTTCTTTGGTTGGATTTTCATAATATTTTTCATAAAACCATTATGGAACCATTTTTTTCTCACAAGTTCATTAAACTATGATGAAATTATGATTTTGTTTGCATTCATGTGGACTATTAGTGTACATTTTATCATTAACTAATGGATAGGTTTGTTATATATCACTAATGAAATGGGTAAATGTTTTATATCTCATTAGATATTTATAGGACACTGGTGGTTATCCTATGTCCAAAATGTTATGAGGCACAAATTGTTAGCTCTAGTCTACTATATAATGGGAAGGTGGTTATACTAGTCTATTATGATATGAATGTCATGATGGTTAACCTTAAAACCTGTTATGATTTATATGATTGTGTTTTCAACACATTCTTATTTTAAAAAAATATAATTTTGTTATGTTCTCAGGACTCGCGATTATTGAATCATGTTTCCACACTCCAATGAATCATGTCTTAGGTTTATCCAATATACTTTTCTGTGACTCATGACTCATGATTTATATTTTATTAGCTATGATAATTTTATATTATTTTGATGCACCTTGATAAAGTTATCATACTAATATTCTCATCTTACACTTATGATCTTCAATTGACATATCCTATATACACCCCCAAAATAACATCTCAGCTCATCCTTTCATATGATTCAATTTTAAAACGTTATAAAAAATATTAAATATGATATGACTACAAGTTTATAATTTATGAAGATTATTTTTTAGAGATGTTGAAAAAAAATTGATTTTTTTTATTATTTTTCTAATCTCTAAAAGCACTAAACCCATAGGTTTTCAGTGTGTGATTTATGTGATATATAAGGAGCGTTAATGTAAAATGATGTATGTATGTATGTATGTTTATATGTATGAATGTATGTATGTATGTATGTATGTATGTATGTATGTATGTATGTATGTATGTAACTTGTTCTTGGATTTTATCATATAATTATCTAAATTTATTTATATACAATGTGGTTGAATAGTGGATAATTATTTAAATAATAATAGATAGTCCATGGGTTTAAAAATCACCTCAATGTTTTTTCTATCAAACCTACACCAATGGTTTTACTATACTATCGGTTTTGGTTTATACCAATGTTTTCTTAACCATTAGTATAGAGGTATATACCAATGGTTTTTTTAAAACCATTGTTATAGACCTATACTAATAGATTTATAGAAAATAAATCCTTAATAAATTAGTATAGGCTATACTAGTGGTTTTAGGAACCTATACCAATGATTCCAAACCATTTTTACAACCATTATTTCCATAGTGTTTAATTTCTTATAGTTCTTTTCAAATGTTGGGTGTGTTTTTTATGTAAATTTTTTTATTGATTTTAGTTATTCATTAGTTATTGTTTTGATATTTATATCTCAGTTGGACTTAACATTTATTTAAATGGTGTTTCATTTACTGTTACAATTCTTGGTTAATTTTTAAAGGATATATTCTTAGTCTGATTCCTCTTATGTGGTTTAAAGTAAATTTGAAAAATAAAATATTTTTTATGACATTTTTGACACCCCTATAATTGATCCCCATTATCTTATTCTATATTAAATCTCTATTATATTGTGATTTTATTTTTTTATAATTATATACATACATATATACCGGTGTGTGTATGTGTGTGTAAAAACTATTTTAATGGGGATGATACTTTAAAATTAGTTTAGTGAGGCATTATGGGTTATTTTCTATGTTATTTTTTTTCCTCGTCAATGTTATGATCATATTTTTCTTCAACAACATTTATATTATTTATAGAAACCCCATAAAACATGGTGATAAATAAATATATTGTTTATATAAAAGATATGTTTACACAATTTATAATATGCATTAGTGAATTTTTACATTTTTCTATATGGAGTGCCTCTTGATGAGATAATTTAAGTATAATTATAATGTTATTTAATCATGAAGGAATTGATTTTCTAGAAGATGATTCCACCCATATATGTCTAAGATTGTCTCAAAAGGCCCTAAAGAGATTCCCATTACTATTATTATTTGACATAGATTTATATATTTAAGAGACTCAATAATGTTCATTATTATTCATTTTTTATCAGTGAGTGTTAACAAGCTTAAACCTATTTCAAAAAATATTTCAAATGGGGGGTTTAGAGGAACTTTTGTTTTCATTTGAAAGTGTTATGATTTTTAAAAAAAATGGTAAAATGAGGTATCATAATTTTATTTTTTAACTCAAATGAAAAAGGATATTTTAATAAATTTTATCTCACACTAGAATTATAAAAATTTAATATAAAATTAATTTCATTAAAAATTTTGTGGAATCCAAATAGGCTTGTTTATCTCACACCATACATATAAAATTTGATGTATATATAGTCTATATTTTTTTTATAGGCCCTCATGCTTTGAATTCCAAGATTGATAAAATTTATTATTGTTCAAGTTATTAGATGACATTGTGATATTGAGGTAACCTTGGTTACAAGAATATTATTATGTTACACTTTGGGACTTATAGAAATTTAGGGATGTATATTATGTCAACCTTATCATTAATTTATTTGAATATTTTACTTTATTATTTTCTCTATCAAGTTATTAATTTTTTTAGTTATTTTACATGGGATATATTAAATGGTTTATTGGTTCTATTGTGTTCTAGTTTGATTCATATTATGAAATAATTGTATTTATATTCCATTTATGTCTAATGTATATATAATTCATCTCAAATTATTGGTAAGTGACAAATATTTATTTATTAGTATATTAAATGTGAAATTTTAATTAGGTCTTGATTTTTATACCCTTAATGCTTTTCTCCGACTCATAGAGATAGAGAATGATCATACGGACTTTTAGTGGGCTGTCTTGGTCAACAAAGTAGTATTACCAAAATTGGGTAGTTATTTAATGTGATTCATGTAAATACCAAAAGGCATAGAGCTGGAAATAGGAAATAAAACATCATATGGGATGAATTTCATCTCTATTTATTATTTTAAATTGTATATCTAAAAATGGAACACCATAAATAGTATTAGGGATTCAAAGAGCTCTAATATATTATTTAATCAATGATGTAAATAATTGTTTAATATGGAATATTAACTTTATTTTTATTATACATCCAGAGAATAAATTCCAGAAACCATTTTTTTAAAGGGTATTAGTGATATGTTAAGGGTGAATATTGTTCTCTCTTTACTTTGACACCTATTCTAGGGGAATCAAGAATTCACTGTCAGTAAGTGTAATGGTTTCCTCACTACTTTATTCCATATAGAGAAATGTGGTGGTTGGAAAATAATGGATATTAGGTTAATATATTTAGTATTTCATCGGATATAACAACCCATGAGGTGCGTTTAAACCTCTTAAACCTAGGATATACTTCCTTTGATGTCCTTACCTTCTGAATGTATGAGACCTATGTGAATCATATTTAATGAAAAACTAAAATAGTTTCAAGGATATAGAAATATGGAACACCTATAAGAAGAAAAATTAGTTATTGGAGGTTTATAGTGGTTCTGATGTGAGTATGTTCTATCTTGTAAGGCTTATTAAAATTCAACATTAGTGTGATGAACTAACTCTGTCTTAGGAAAAAGTACTTAAAAAATTATGAAACCCTCTACCCTAGAGGATGGATTATGTATTGATTTAGTTGAGCTATTACGATCATGGAATTTTAGATACATTGCTTATGTGATGACGAAAACCATATAAATTAGTGTTTGGGAAGAGTAGATTAAGGGAAATTCTATCATGGAAGAACACCATTGAGTAATCAAGAATATGAATATTTTTTATGGTGTAAAATGGTAGTATTCAAGAATATGAATATTTTCTATGGTGTAATATGGTTTATATTATGGATGATGAGTCTAAGAAATATAGACCAATACAGATGATTTTTCATACTGATTTCTAAATAAAAGTGGGTATATTAAACATTGAAATTCAGGAAATGTTGTATTAAACTTGTAATGATAAATATTCAGATGACATTGGATTGTTTTTCCAAACCAAGGTATAATTTTATCGATTTAGTGGAATGTTATTGGAGAATTGGATAAATATATAATCCATAAATGATTCCCAAATTTAAGAATTTCTCTATAATTCATTAGGAAAAGTAATTATGTTTTATAACTGGATTATGTGAAACTTGAGAATCATGATAGTGGAAATTTGGGAATAGAAAATTTTAATCTATACTAGGGAAATATTATAGAAAACTCATGAAATTAATGAACTATATCATACTTCACATCTCATGCATGAGGGAGATAAATCAGGGTAGGTAGTAAAGTGATGATTTCTTGATTCCATGAGTGGTTGGTGATGTTAACCATCATAGGTTGATGTCAAAAATTAAAATTTTGTATGGTTATCACTTGGTTAGTGTATTATTACTATTATGGCATGAAATTGGTTGGATCTATAATTCATGAATTATTCATGAATTAATAAGAATATAATTTGGTTGAGTATTAGGTAACTCGTCTAACACATGTTTGATTTCAATTAAATGATTATAGTATTAGGACTATAATCCAGGATGATTATGATCAATATTATTGGATAGAGTGTTAGATTATAGATAGAAAATGGTGGTGAAGATTAGGCATATTATTAGCATGCTCAACTTATTTATATTCAAAGAGAGGGATCTAGTTTTTGACTAAAGTAGAGGAGTCAAATTTTAAAGGAATGTTTGAGGAATGATCCAGGATACTTTTATGGAATGCGAAGTAATATGGTTGGACTATTGTAACATCATGTATTTTTCTGTTTCAGAATTATGTGAGAAAATTGATATTTAGAAGAGTTAGAACTGTGTTTATATATATATATATAAGAGTTTAATAATATTTTTGAGATTGAAGAATTAAATAGTGGATAATTTTATAAGATAATAATAGTTTTAATGGAAATTATGAGGTGGGGGTGAAGGTTGGGATAAGTTATCTAAAACAATAAAGGATTGAGAAATTTGTGAGCCAGCTGGTGGGGGCTCACCCTAGTTTGACTTTTTGTTTGTTGTAAAAAATTCAATTTGAATTTTAGTTTTTATTTAAATTAAAAAACCTAAAACCCATTATCTCATTTTCAATCAGTTGAGAATGTTGTGAGTCCATGCTCCATTCCACCTCCTTTCACTCCTTAATTTTCAACTTATAAATTTTCCTAATTATGTTCAATGAGTGATCTATTTAAGGAAATAGACTACTAAATGTAGTGTTAATCCCTCACACATTTTATTTCTCTATTATATTTTAATTTTCCACTGATATATCATAAATCTCAAATGAGGGTGTTTCATGAATTTATGATTTTATGAAATCAATGGTAATTCTACCCATAATAATGCAAGGGTTTACTTCATATAATATAAGATATATGGCCTCTTTCATATTCCCTTAATTTTTATGAATTTTATTTTGTGGTGTGATAAATATCATGGGTATGTGGATCTGTTGGACCTATAATGGAGCTGATATGGCTTGGTGTGTTACTTCCTGGTTGAGTAAGGCTTCTTTTAATAATTATATATGTGTTATATGTGGTTTATCGTGATTTTTTTGGTGTACCTTGATTATGTCAACTTGTGATGCTAGGTTAGAGTTAAAAATGGAACCAATATAGTGTATACTACATTGATTTGAGTCTTTTATGGTATGAGATCAAATGGAGTGATTTTATACATCACATTGAGGGTGATGATACATCCTTTGGGAAATGGGTTAGGTTTTATTATATGTTTATGATTATTGTGTTTCATTTGATGAAGTTACTTATATACCTGTGTTAAATTACTAGTGAGGGGTCTCATGTTGCCTTGTTTTCTATATGTGTAGCCCTAAAAATTGTTGACTAGAATAGTGGTTATCAAGTTACTCATTTTACCAAATTATTTAGGTTTTTTAATAGTTATAAGTGTGGGGTAAAATACTTATCACTCTTATTAATGTTTTACACACGCCTATCGTAGGGGAAGGAAGAACACTTTTTATATTCCCTAGTCTAGTCTAGTGACTAACCCTAGGAATTCATTCGAAGAGGAGTGCACACAAAATAGTTTGTAAATTTTAAAAGATGGTAAAAATGGTGTGTTTTTAGAATAAATAAATGAGAAAATTATTTAAAGGAATGTTGAAATTCAAAGGATTGAAAAACTATGATATTAAAAGAGTGATTAGGTTAGGGTCAGTTTTCCAATTATAATGAAATCCTTGTTCAATTTAATTCAAACCTATTCTTAAGAGATGATTAAAGCGAGTTTCTATAATCATTTCCTCTCACTTCCTTGTTGAAATTATGAATGTGAGAGAAAACCTTACCATGAGCTCTGTTTAGTCAACACTCCTTCCATGAAAAAAAGATTTGTATTGAATATCCTAAATTGAATTTGGAAATATTTGATCAATCCTTGTTTATCCCAATCAATCAAGAACATCCCATACCCATTTTACATATACTGATGATCGTCGAGTACTCAACCACTAATCCCTGGTCTATTCTATCGTATATAAACCATAAATTAGTGGTGGGAGATAATGGTTATTTTACCAAGGAAAAAATCAATAACATAATTAAAATTCCATAATTATCACACTTGATAATAAAATCATCTCTATGAAATTGAAAACAACTTTTAAGAAGAAAGGAATTTCATTCAATTATGTCCAAGAACTCAAGTATTACATCATAAAAAAACCAACCTTTCCCCAATCACTCACAATTTTTACCCCACTATAGTAAGGGTAATATAGATTAATGGGGAATAATAAGGCATTAAAAATCCATGGGAAATAAAATAAATAAATGAAATCCAAAAATGATCTTCTCCTAGGTGTCTTAGAAGGAATGGGATGGAATGAGATGCATTGAGAGGGAGGAGCTCCCCTCCTTTTATAGCCATAATTTTCCCCCAAATATTGATTCATTTTAGGCTCATTAAATGACATATTAACATGTTTCAACCTTCATTAATGTTGTCTATAATTATATTTTAAGTCCCTCATAATAATTTCAGTGTATTTGGACAATTATTCGGAGAGTTATGCATGGTTTACATTGAAAATTTCTTATGTCTAGTCAGACTCTACAAATCAAAAACCTCTGGATTAGAATTCTCTAATTACCATTAAAATGGCCAATTCACTCATCATATCCTTCATTAAAGATGTTACAAAATGATTTGTACTTCTACCCACCTAATGTAAGAGCAATTGGATAACCATGAATGAGTTATGGACCCCACACAAACAAATGACAGACCTGTAAACACTTTTCATGGTACAACTTGTGTGCTTTGTTTGAGCTTTCATATGTCTCATTCAGATTTTGGTCAAGATGGATTAAATGAAGCCCTGGATTTTTAAAATCTTGAAAAAAAAAATAATATTTCAATTTGGATTATTTTAGAATTTTTTTTTCTAAAATACAGAAATAATTTAAAATAGTTAAAAATACTAAATGAGAAATTTTTACTATTAAGCTTAAAATATCACCAATATCATAAAAATGCAGAGATTTTTCTTAAAGTAACAATTTTTTGGGTTTAAAACAATTAAATTCAATTAAATTTAATTGAAAATATTTTCTCTATCAATTACCCCATACTTAGCACTTGGACCGTTGGACAAGTAAACCTCAAAATCAAATCAAATCAAATCCAAAGCACATACCAATAAGATCTACAAAATACAAACTAAGAAACCAAAAGGTACCACACCTCAAAAAAAATTATTTACATTTCTCAATTTTAGATTATTTAACATATTTAAACTTTATTTCTTATCTCATGCACACAAAACACCTACCTCACATTAATATTCTCTCATCCCACAAATGTAAATGTTCCACAAGGATTTCCTCATCCAAACTCACAGAAGAGTAATCATAGGCTTGATAAGTTTCTACTTCTCCACCCGATGTGTGTCAAGGACAAGTTTTTTTCTTGGGTACTTTTAAGGGTTGTTCTATTGATTACGGTTGGTAGGATTTGGATGTTAAAAATTTTGAGGCCGAAAAAGGCGGGCTTGTCTCTTTTTTAATCAAATTTACATGATTTTAATTTTTACTAAAGCATGAACTCTTTTTCTTCTACTTTGTATAAAATAGGCTCCACCATCATGAGAAATCAAGGAATGTTCATTCCATATATCATTTAACCTGAAAAAATTCTTCTCAAACGTAGTTTTTCTTGAAAGCTCCAGATAGGCACAAATTTATTTTTACTTTAGATGATCCAAAAAGGCACAACTTGTTTTTCATTAAATATCCCAAAAGGCACAAATTTTAACAAAATATAATATTCAATAGAATCATCAGATATTCAACTTTTTAACTTTCACCCAATGTATCACCAAATGAGGTAGTACAACACATGACATCTTCCCTCGCACTTATGTTCAACAAGATCATGCAATTTTACTTCAAGAGCAGGTTGGATAGGGAAAATTGTCTTGTAATGTGGATAACCTAATAGGATGTTCATGGCTTCTAAGGGATTCAAGTATGAATATATATCATAGTCCATAATAAAAATGATTATTTTAAAAAAGGGCGCTAAAAACCAAAAAAATCCTCAATCATTTAAAACACAAGTACCATGAACCCTCAAGTTTTGACAGGAATAAATAAAATTCCAGTTAAGGCAATAATAGTTGGGTTCTCTCAAAAAATGAGGTGAATGCAAAGAATATGAATTTTTTTAAAGAATCCTCATAAAAATGTGATTTAAAAAATAAAGACAGTGAGATTTGACATGATATTTAAAAATCACAGTAATTTCCATGTGATTCTAAAAGATTTGAACTTGAAACAGAGTAATTTCAGCATTAATTTAAGATCAATTTCATGGAATATATTGGTTCACTCATTTACATGGGTTTAAAAAATATAAATGATAATCATTTCAGCTCAAAAGATTTGACAACACACTAAATTTTAAAAATAAACCCACCAATATCTTAAAAAGAGACAATTTTTTTAAAAAAATTGAAAACTAAACAACAAATGGAAACCCAAAATTAAAAATGATCCCTTCCCCCCACACTTAATTGATATAGTGTACTCAATTAATTATAATTTATTTAACATGTTAGTATATTTTTGATTGATTCACAATAAACAATTAATTATAATAGACAGGTACAACCACACTTATTCATAGTGCAACATTGAGTAAAGCTCGTAAGTGTTGCACTCTGAAAACCTACAAACAAAAGAAAAAAAATAAAACATAAGATATTTATTGAAAGAAACAAAAGTTAAAATAGGATGAGAATAGAAGGATAGGTCTTGGATTAATCCCCAATGTGGGCCCAGGGTTTGGACTGCCTTTAGATGGGAAGTTCTAATCGATTATCTCCAATATGATGGTGGGTTGAGTTTCATTCTCATGAAACAATGACATTTATTATTTGTAGCATAAACCTCTTCATTTTTGTCGATTAATATATGTATATAGCACAAGAAATTCACCCTATATGAATTATATAATACATCAAATGAGGGGGCAAGATAATGAATGAGTCCTCCTCTTTCTTGGTTTCCATTTTCTAAATTTATTCTTCATTCACCAATGTGATCTCAAGGTATGAAAATTCTTCCCTTACAAAGTATTCATCTTGTGTCTCTATTTCTTCACAAAAATACACTTTTATCTCCTATTGATCTCACTCTAATAAAGGATCAACATTTTTGGGGAGCTCTAGTTTTTTCCCTTTAAGTTCATCTTTTTCACGAACCAGGACGAATCGCCATCCGACTTAACGCTCGACCCAGTCCGCGAGAAGAGCTGAAGGGTGTTCCCAATCCCCACGGCTGGCACAAATTCTTGTGTATCAAATCAAACACATGGGAAGGATTTACCCAAAATGGTAAATGCAAAACAACTGACAAGGTAAATAAAATAGAACTGTTAACTGAAAACCAAATAGACCCTTGAACTAAATTCAAATTTAAAGGTTTACAACTTGATCCAACATCCAAAATTAACCGACAACAAAAGAAACTCTAACTCTAACTCAAACCTACAAGATATAAGGGAGGTTCAACATTCACATGACACAAACACCTACCTGCATGAGAAGACCATCAATAACCAAAACCACCATTGTTGAGCACAACGTATCAACCTAGAATACACAGAGAAGTACATGGTCCTTTGGGGGCTTCCAAATGAGAATTCTTAAATGGACCCCCGATTTTGATCCTCTTGATGAATCTAAAATTATACCTATTTGGGTTGGATTTCCTGGATTACCTTTACACTTATTCAAGAAAAGTTCTTTGTTTTCTATTTCATCACTCATTGGCTCCCCGATGAGACTTGATTATGCCACAAAAACACTTTCTAGACCCTCTATTGCAAGAGCATGCGTCGAAGTTGATGTCTCCCAACAATTTCCCTAATCTATTTGGATTCAAAGTGGAGAATTTGGTGTTTCTCAAGAGGTGATTTATGAATGTGTCCCGGAATACTGTCATTTATGTTGCAGGTTAGGGAATAATTCAAGTAGCTATGGAAAAACTAAGATTTTCCCCAAAAATTCAACTTCAAAATGGATAGAAAAAGATAGAGGTAAGAAAAAAGTTGTGGATGAGACCTCTAATGGTTTTTGCATGGAAAGAGAAGATGAGGATAAAAGGGTTTTGAATTCTAAAGCACCCGGATGTCAGCTTTCAGATTTTTCTAATGAGGCTCTCGGTGTCACCAAGAAACAAGAGCGTCCTGATTATGAAAGGAATGAGGTTTCTCATCCAATCATGATAGGGGCTTCAATTTCTGAGGATCAAGTGACAGGAAAAGGTAGGAATGAGATTAATGTTGTTTTTCAACAAGAGTTTGATGAGTCTTTTGATGTATATGCTAGTAAGACCCCCAATGTGGGGGAAGCCTTTCATTTGAAGGAAAGGAATGGTAATAAAACCAATGTGGACTCTGATGGTTTCATTACTCCAGTGCCTAGGAAAACTAGAAAACAAAGAGCTAATGTCAGTCATGAGAGAACTGTTATCACAAGATCATTTGCGGCCAAAAGTTCTATCCTGGAGGTTCCTCCAGAGCCTTTACCTATTGAACCACTACCTGAATATTCACAATCCTCAGATTGTTCTGACTCTTCCTCAAGTGAAGGTGATGAAAATGATCCTGCATATAGGTATGCTTACCAATATGATAATGGCCAGGATTTTCCTACAGAACATGATTCCTGGTTTATGGAGAATGATAAATATACCTTTCGAAGGTATAAAAATGGTAATATAACTGCTCAGGATTACCTGGACATTAGAAAGAGGATGTTCATTAATGTTGCTGAGGAATTCAACAAAGATCCAAATTTTGATTTCATGAGCATTGATTGGCAATAAGATCTTCTCCTAGGTTCCATTGTTTATATTGTTTAGTCTTTGTTTGGATGTCTCTTTAATCTGCATGCTGTTTCTCATTTAGAAGATATGCTTTTTTCTTGTCGACTCAATAAGAATGGTCTTGTTGTTTTCCTTCTGTTCACTTTTGCTTCAGCTGGGTTATATAGTTGCATCTCTGGAGACCGGTTGCTCTTGTTATGGCTTTTGTTTTGATGAGACTCTTTCTTATTATGAGTTGTGTTGGGATCTTATACCTTTGTCATATCATGATTACTTGGACTATTGTTCTCATGGGCTTATTGAGCAATGAGTTACTAGATGACAGATACAGACAGACTTCAGGCTTTTGTTTGGATGTTTTTATGGAGGGTTTCGTTTGATGGTGTTCTGACATTCTTTGTCATGGTTTACTGCTTTGTTCAAGATGTTTGGGAATTCTGATTTGATGATCCATATTAATGTTTCAATCTGTCTTGGTCTGAATTGAAATATTTTTTGTGATGCACTGTTTTTATGCTCCTATGGTAGTTTGGGGAGATTTTGATCAGATTTCTCTTTCCTCCTCCCCACCTAATCTATTCTGCAATCACTGTCCATCTTTACTGCAAATGGATGGACTGATCTATACAACCTACTACTTTTGAAGGATTTATTCATCTGCTCTTTCCTGGGTTTATCTTTAGCTTTGTAATTGTTGTATACTCCTGGCAATGGAGGTTTAGTTCTCTCAAGTTCAGATGCAATCCTGATTGATGGCTTATTTCTCTATCCTCTAAGAACCTTTGAAGCTTGTTGAGGATGTCATATGTTTATTGGTTCGGAACTAAATTTTTGAGAAGGCTGGTTTGAAGATCTTCATGTCTGGAGGGAAGAGATTTTCTGGATATTTTCTCAGCTTGGGACTGGCTGTTTTTTATTCTGTGGAGCTTTGGGGTTACAAGGAAGTAACTGATTGGATTATGATTTTCTATTTCCTCTATTTTGGCTAAAATGATCAGTGTGCTCTCTCTTACAGGATCTATTTTTCAGTGAACATCAGAAGGCTATTCTTGAAGTATTGGGATTGAAGCTGGACCATCTGGGTTTGTATTGCGTTTTTTTTCATAGTTTGTTCTGATTTATATGTTAGCCTGGGATTTCTTTTTTTCTCTATATTGAGGAAGGTATGTTTGTTTATGCTGGTGTAGGTTGACTACACCTCGTGTTTTCACTGTACTCTTTCATTTTAATAAATTTCTTTTGGCATGGATTGGGAAACCAACCCATTTCACTTCCAAAAAAACACAGAGAACAAGGTGTACATACACCCAAAAGTGTATGTAGGGTGTGAGAAAAGACCCCAGGAGGACATCACCCAATAAAAAGGTTCCACGTATAAACATTAAATGATAAATACATTTTCAATTTTAATTAATGAAAGGATGTAAAAGATTAAATAGTTTTAAATAAAACAGAATTAATGTAAATAGTTTCAAATGGAACAACGTAAATTAAAACACACACGCACTTAATTTTTTTTTCAAAAACCACAGAGTCACATTGATGAGCATAAAGTAACCAATGAAAACTAATATTGGAGAGGCCGCATGGGTGTTAGCTATCTTGAGTCCCTAGATCTTCATGTCTCATTGAAATGTGGCTTAGAAGGCCACGAACCTAAGAAAATGTGTCTTAGAAGGCCATGACCCTAAAAAACGTGGCTTAGAAGGCCATGAACCTCAGAAAAGCATATATTTTGTTATTGTTGCAAATCGTCAGTCCAGCCAGTGGAACCGGGTCGAGTCACCTTCGGAAAACTATCCCACTAGTCTAGTCCACCCTCCTAGCTACCTGGGATTCCTAGTTTGTGCTCAAACAAGTTTCAAGTTCATATCACATGTCACACTAATGAATAAAATCCAAACATGGTATTTACTCATGAAAAATCACAATTACACACCCAAACCTTCTTTTAATACCATACCCACACCAAAATCTTTTCAAAACATAATCTTCCTAGGTTACATACTAAACCATACCATTTGGAAAATTTAAAAGACACTCATCACTAAACTTACTACCACTTTCACACATAAACACCATTTTCAAATAAGGTGCACACTAAAGCGTTTTTCAAGTACGTTTCACACCATTTTCAAAACTAAGTATGCCATAAAAAATTATAATGAAAAAGAAAAGGGTGTCACATGGTTTTACACACAAACAAAAATAACTATTAATAAACCCAAAAAATATTCCACCATTTAACGCCCTCAAATTCAATTTGGAAGTGTGACTTCTGCCACCCAAACAGTTTGATGAAAAATCATACATCACATGTAAGACACCCTTTCACAAACTACTCAATTTAATAAGCCAAACACAAGAGATTATGAAACAATTTTAAATAAGTAACAACACAACATATAAAATAGTAAACAACACGACACTAGTTTTTCACAAAAAAATCAAACCGATATGGCATAAACATGCTACTAATAAATAAATAAATAAAATGTTAATTCTGGAATGATGTTCACCCTAAGTCAGTTTTCAAAACCATCTCGCAATTCCCATACCATTTAATAAACCATTAAGAAATTATATAAAACAATTTAAAGCGATGTCACAAGCTTTTCCACACACAAAACTCACATGAAAACTCCCTTTATTACAAAATTCACCTTTTCACCGCTTCATAATCCAATTCACAGCTCTTCATAAATTAAATAAACTTATTTCACAACTCATATAACACAATCAAATTACTCAATAATGGTTTTCATAGAAACCCACTATGCACTATACTAACATGATACAAAATAAATCAACACGTGTTATATTATTTTGAAAACTATGTTTGCACCCAAATGATTAACAGAAGGCCATGATAAAATAATCGGACTAGAAAATTAATTTATCAAACAATACTTATACGGGGAACCACCTACCATGGGTGATGAATTTCATATAATTGGTCAAATTCTTCAATCAAACCTAATGCGTGCCACCTACAAACTGAATTGGATCATAAAACAAGAATTGGAATCAAACCAAGATTCAACAACAACCCCTAGAAAAAATCATTGCTAATGGAAAACTGAAACCCCCAAAATCATGACCCCAAAAACCGAGATGAAGAAGAGAAGGGCTTACTGAGAGAGGACCTATGCATGGAGGGGAGTGGGGTGTTGGTTGGGGGTGTTTCCGTCGCCAAAGGGGTTTGTCCAAGGAAAGTAGGGGGTCTGGCGGGACTCTGATCCAGAAGCAGGAGGTGGTCCAGCGGGGTTCCGAGCTGGAAGAAGGAGGGGGGGTCCGATGGGGTTCTATGCTAAAAGAAGGAGGGGGGTATGGTGGTTCAAGGTCTCTGGAGGGGTGTGTGGCGCCAGAGGGGAGGTGTCAGCCATGGAGGGGAGTGGCGTGAGTAGAACTGAGCGATGGGAAGGCCTTTGATGAGGAAGAAAAAAATGGTGGTAGGGGGGAGCTAGGTCCCGATGCAACAAAGTGGAGAAAAAAAGATAAAAAAATAATCATAAATATAATGAAAACCAAAAATAATAATAATAATAATACTAATAATTAATATAATAAAAATAATAATAAACTAAAACTAATTAAAAAAATAATAGTAATAAATTTTTAGTAATAAAATAAACGTTATAAAAATTATAACAATAGTTATAAATATAATTATTACAATTAAATCTTCAAATAATAATATTATTATGATCATTAAAATAATTTATTAAAGTTTTTATCACATTAAATTTTATTTATTTATCAACAAGTCATTTTATTTAATTAATTGGACATTCGAAGTTCACCCGGTGGACCAGGCGAGGCTGCGTGGCTTCAAAATCATGCCTTGCCCGAGTGATGCCTCGCCCAAGGCCGCACTGTCTCAATTTCCATTGTTCCCTAATTTTGTTATTCGCTGCGTATTTTACATCTCCCTTAATCATTGGGCAGGCCATGCGGCGAGCTGGGCGAGGTCGTGCAATGACACTGGCGTGGCCGCGCGGCTTCGACCGCGGTGCACTGGACACAACCAAGAGTGAAACATTTGTTTCTAAATATGTGCTCAGAAATTTTTAATTTGGGCCTCGAACCGAACTATCTGATGCCCAATAAAAATAATAAAATAAATAATATAAAAAAATGGGTGTGACAATTCTCCCCACCATAACGATTTTTGTCCAGGGAAAGCCGCAACTAGAACCAACCCCCAAAGTAGAAAACCTAACTCCCTTATGGTTAAAAGAGGATCCCCACAAACATAAAGTGAAGAGAGGCAAAATTATCATTCTCATATTAAGTGAACCAAAGAAAACATCAACAAACTCGCAAAAATACTTTCTGTTATATGTCGCCCGCCCCAATGCGCTAGAAAACCTCTAGTTGACTGATCAAGGAAAAGAACTCCCGCCCCCACAGAAACCTACTTCACAAGATGAAACATCTCAAGCACTATTAAATGAAAACCACACCATTTGGATAGAATGAACAAACAAGACCAAACCACATCCAAGGAACACTCTTATCACTTATCAACAAGAAACCTTTATAAACATAACCAAAAGGTCAACATGGGGAATCCCAAAGGGGCTCCCCACCATTAAGAACCTACCAACACCCAAGGTGAGACTAAAAGAGCAAAATAGGGTGGTCCGAGCAGACTCTCCGCCATTAATGAAAATTCTAACACCGTTTCATTTCAGAGACATTCATGTAAGACCCAATGTGGGTATCCCCAACATTAAAACTATCAAGAGATACATAACATTAAAAATTTCATGATGGTGACCAAACACCCCACCACAAGGGGTGGGGAGGGCAAGGCCCAACTATTGGGGTGTCAAACCACGACCCAAGACAAACCAACATCTTCACTTCCCTGGATGAGCACTATTCCATCTTTGAGACCGACATACCCAACATATCTCATAAGGACCACTAAAGCGATTTCATCCAGTGGAACGCGACCCCTAAGAATATAAGGTAATGAGATGACCCCACCACCACATATTCATGGAATTCTTATGCACCCAAATGGTTCCTTCGGAATAGAACAACTATAGGAAATGATTTAAACTGCTTTGACTTTCAACACTAATGACATAATAGAGTCGAGGTTCCATACACTATTTGGGTTCCTGACCACACGCCAGCTTCACTCCGAGGCCTATGGATGGAGCCCTAATGTTTGAAGAATCTCCTGACCCACAATCAGGTGTCAAAGACTCCCGAATGTATCTTCATCCTTGGGTGATGCATTCAACCACAACACAATCGATACAACCCCATCAAACACAACACACCATGACATCCAACTACTTTCTCGTGACACATCCACCCAAAATGGGGGTTTAGAGGATGCACATGCATCACCTATTCACATTAACTAAGAGACCTAAGATGGAAATACAGACGACAAACATTCCCCTTTGAACAGAAAAACTAGAACTCCCTGAGAGAACACACTCTTATGAAAACCGGGATTCTCGAATGATCCTATGAAATCCACCCATGTTGTTCAAAGAGAACTCACACTGCAAGACGTCGCCAAAACATACCCTTGCAGCCGATAAAATAACTTCAAATCCTTTCAAGGAACTAGTCAACATTGATAACTTTGAACCTCCTTCACCCTTCCCCGCTGGAATTCCATTCGCCATTTCCAAGGGGAACCTTCAAACACGATAGTGTCAAACATCATACTCGACGATTCAGACACTCAAAAGACCAAAACTCCCTTAAACTCCCCTTTCATCTATCATCCTGATGCGAGAGGATCCTCTTAGTTGTAAAAAGGAGAGGTGGGTTCAATTATATAATTCAACAATAGATTCCTCTGATCAAATAGAGGTTTTTCCAATGATGATTTTCTTGTGGCCACAGTGGAATCACATGTCAACAATTTATGGGGGGCATACAGTAGTCAAGAAAGACAACCATAGACCCAACCAAACTAGTCCAATGGTCAAGACATACCACAGGAGAACACCAAACGTGCAAGGGGGACCACTACAAGGGCTCCCCGATGTACTTTTCAAAATAATTCACTAACTACACGCTTTCATATCAACTTACAAATAAGAATTCAAACTCGAGATAAAAATAATATAAAAAGGATTATCTGCTCGAAACGGCTCACATATATCATTTCGAATACACAAGGACACACCATGCAGCCACCAGTTACTAAAACACCAAATTCTCATTTAACAAGACATTTTGAAAATAAACACAACTTTTGGGTTGCACAAACACCAATGGTGCCCCATTTTCCTCGCACTTTCATGTTCTCATGCCACACTATCACCAACCTCATATCCATCTATGAATTCACTTTCTCATGCTATTAACCATTTTATTTTCATATACATTCATGAATGTGGTTTCCCATGAGAACACCAAGAATCAAAACCAAACCTTTCTAGTTTTTTTCAAAACCAAACATTCGACCCACACTTTTCAAGCCTTACACATCATTTTATTTTTAAAGCGCAAAATTTGAAAACGTTTTCGAATAATAAAACATTTTTACTAAAAAACAAGATTTAAAAAATTCTAAATCATAGAGACGAGGGACAACGAAAGAGGAAAGTAGTGTTAGTGGGTGACTCAGACATATGGTTGGAGGCCAAATGCCAATCACACCACGGCCATATAGTGTATTTTAGGACAACGTCTCCGGCTCCACATGGCTTTCCAGACCCTGCGAGATCACTGGGACCAGTGAATCTAATCCTTTTTCATTTCCCCTAAAAAAATTAACCACACAGACCGAAGATGTAAACAAACATCAACTTATATTGGTAACTCGAGTCATGCCACGATGTGTGTTGTCCATGCACCTTACTCGTAACCAGAACATCGAGTTCCAACACCCTTAACTTTGGTCTACACAAACTCTATCCCAAAATAACATGACCCAAGAGAGAAAACTGCCTTTGATACCATTTTTTCACGAACCAGGCCGGGTCGCCATCCGACCCAGCGCCCGACCCGGTCCACGACATGGCCTGAAGGGCGTTACCGATTCTCAAAGGCTGGTACAAGAGCCCGGGTATCAAAACTAACACATGGGAATGATTTACCTGAAATGTTAAATGTAAAACAAGTGAAAATATAAATAAAATAGAACTGTGAACTTACAACCAAACCGACCCTTGAACTGTAATGACCCGTAATATTCAAGGGAAATTTTTTCTTAATTTTTTTTGGGATTTTACAAGAATTCAGTTTATGACGGCACCTGATTCCGAGACCTAGTGTGCCCATAATCAATTTCTGAATTTTAGCTTGGGTACGTTCAGTAAATGAACGAGGGGGTTTTCCTAACATTTGAACCGGTGCTCGGAATTGAAATCTGAGGGCACCGATGGAATCGTAGCGCCGATAATTACTTTAGAACACCTTTTTCGAAGTTGCGTTTGTTCGGGTGAGGTTATTAATTAAATGGGTTAACTAAAGAATAAAATAAAATATTGTGCTACAAATTTTATTTCTATTCTAGGTAGTTTAAGCTTAAGCTTGGTGGTTGGAGTGAGACCCACTAATATCCTAACTCCACTAGGTAGGATATTAGTGAAGGGGGGCCCACATGAGCCCCACCCCTTAAAATCCCTTTTAACCTCCCTCTCGTGCTGTCACGACCCGCCCTCGGGGTACGTCCCGTGACTACCCCAAGCCCGCCTTCCATAGGCAAGGGGCTGGCGACTAGCACCAAGGCGTAAATCCCAGTAAAAAGGGAAGGCATTGCCTTTGTAAAGTAAACAAACACCACAGAGTAAGGAAGCGGAAAGTAAACACTAAGTGAAAACAGAGTACAACTGAAAGTGCAGAAAAGTAAATGGGTTAGTATACAAACCCAAACTGAAAGTAAAGTACAACTCGAAAGGGAAAACAGCAACTGTAAGTAAAAGCCGCTACACTGAGCTGTCCACTGGAGATCCCACCTGAAGGATGGGTACAGATAGCTCCACTGCTCCACGGGTCCCATCGTTCGCTCCGAACACGTCCCGCCTAGTGGTCCACCTCCAAGTACCATCCTTCTCTGCAAGCCTCAGCCAAGATCAACGTTGTCCGTCGTCTGCAACCAACACAACGTAGTGCGGGCATAGCCCGTGCAGGGGTGAGTATAAGCTACTCAGTAGGGACTCCGAGACCCCTGAAAGTCTCTCAAAATCCACAAAGGATAAATCACGAAAAAAGGTACAATCATGAAGTAACAACCGACACTGCTTAGGTATATACCCATACATATACCTAAGTCATCAATTCCAACACGCTCCATCCTCTGAGCCCAAGTACAACTCAGTCCACACAGGAAAGTAAACGTATTCCACACAGGAAAGCAAAACAAAATCCACACAGGATAGCACAACACAATCCACACAGGAAAACAACTGGATTCAGCTCACACAGGTATACCGCTCGAAAGACGATAAAGATGATCTTTGATCCATCTAAGTCGTCGGACCCACGAAGGATCGATAGGTAACTAACCCCCGCAAAAGACCCACACAGGATCGGGCCCACATAGGACCTGTAGGCGCTGGTTCACACAGGACCACTGAGCGCAAAGACCCACACAGGATCGGACCCCCACAGGATTGGGCCCACACAGGACCTGTAGCACTGATCCACGTAGGATCGCTGAGTGCTGTAGTCGTCATCGTCGAATCCACACAGGATCTCTGTACTGTCGTTGTCACAGTCACAGTAGCAGTAGCAGTAGCAGCAGTAGTCATAGTAACAGTCACAGCCAGCACTAGGGTTCCCGCACACAACAAGCTCGTACAGGAGGGTCCGCTCCACGAGCCGAGAGGCTGATACATCAACTGTCACAAAGTCCAGAGTTGATGTATCCAAAAGTTCTGTATCATAAACAGGAACTCAACGCAACAGACGGCGCGTCGATCGGACGCCCGGTCTGAGAGTTATTGGCTTTTTCGTCCCAGGGGCCCGGTTGGTTTTTAAGGCAAAACCAACCCGACCGTACTCCACCTGCGTCCAAACCTCGGGCAGAGTATGCCAAAAGATCCGTCTCACTAAGAGGAACACAAAAAAGCTGATGGCATGTCAATCGAACGACCGTAGCTCAAGATATGAGTGTTTCCGCTCCGAAGGCCCGGTTGGTTTCGTGAACGAACCAACCCGGCCGAACTCGAAGTATTCCGAAACATTGAGTGCGATATACTGAATCGACCGTCTCGATCCAAGGATCGTGTAGCCGCTGAAGGTTCGTCAATCAGAGGTCTGTGGCTCAAGTTATTGCCAAAAGACCAAAGATGACACGAAAACGGGGGGTCCGGGTCCGGGCCGACCCGGCCCGACCCCCCCTGGGTCGGCCCGATCTGGGTCGACCCGACCCGGCCCAGCCGGCGGCGGTCCGGCGCGGCCCGGCCGGCGGCGGCGCGGCCTGGTGCCGCTGGTGTCACGCGCGGGGGGCATGGCCCCCGCTTCCAGCTGGGGGCATGGCTTAAGCCGCGCCTTTGTAGAGAACCGGCCCCCTTCGTGGGGGCCTGCTTGAGGGAAACCGGGGGGCCTCCTGCCCCCCTCAATGAAACCGCCCCCCCAAATAAAAGGGGGGCTTTTGAGTTGACCGGGGGAATTAAATTCCCTCGGTCTTTGACCTTCCGGCCGGCCCACCTGGCCGGCCGGTTTTTCTTCAACAGGACCAGCAAAGCCAGACCCCTTCTGGTTTCCGACACCGGCGGCCCAGCGAGCCGCCGGTCCTCTCGTCCCACCGCGGCCCGGAACCGGCCGCGGTGTTCGTCGTCCGGCGCGGTGCGACGGCACCGCGCCCCTCCGCCGCGGCCCCGCTCCGGCCGCGGCGCGACGATGTCGCATTCTTGATAATCCATCCACAGCGCGACGCGACGGCGTCGCGTAAATAAGCCGGGCGATTCCCGCGTGGTGCGACAACACCATGCCTTCTCGTTCATCACAAGATTATATAAATAACCAAGAACAAAGGAGGGGGAATTCAGCCGTGTTTGTGCGGTCCGACCCCCCTCACGTTTGATGATAACTCTTAAATATTTAATCACAAATTGTCATTCTAGAACCAAGAACGAGAGTAAGGAAAAATAAACCACAACAAACCCCTACCTTGGGTTCAAGATTGAAGATTGTTAACGACCCGCGGAAGACAACGTCGCGGAGGTCGGGCGTCGCGGTAATCGTTCGTCAAATCCGATGACGAAGAGGTACGTCTGAAGAGGTACGTCGTTGGAGAATCTTCGTAAGCCGATGAAGGAAGTCCGAGGAGGAAGCGGCGTTCCCTTTCTTTGACACGGAAGGCGTCGTCGATCTTCGGATACAATCGGCTACGAAGAAGAGAGGAGCGGCGTTCTTCGTCGGAGCTCGAAGGTTCTTTGCGTTCTTCGTCAAGGTTTGAAGAAGAAGGAGGAGCTCTTAAATCCTCTCTAGATGGCTAAACAATTCTAACCAAATAAAATACACTAAGGGCTTATTTTATTTACTCAACCAAACCATTTGAATTTCAAAGGTTTGAAAAAGTTTAAACAACTCAACCTAATTAATAAGTTAAGTTGTCAATTACATTTAAAAGGGGAGTTAAGGGAGTTTTGAGAGGAGATGGAAAGTTGGGTTTCGTGTGGGCCCCACCACACTTAATCCTCCCAAGGGAGGTTAAGTGGATGTGGGTCCCACCTTTAACTTCCTTTGAGAGGAGTTAACCAACAAGTAAGAAAAATAAAAAAAGTGTTCCACGTTTTTATTTAACTTTTTATAATTCTCCCAAAAACTAACTTTCGTCCCGCAAAAAATGCAACTTTGGAAAAGGTCTCCTTAAGCGAATATCGGTGCTGCGAGTTCATCGGTGTCCTCAGATTTCAATTCCGAGCATCGGTTCAAAAGTTAGAAATTCCCGCTCGTTCGTTCACTGAACGTACCCGAGCCAAACTTCGGAAATTGATTCCGGGCACTCCGGGCCTCGGAATCAGGTGCCGTCAGAAACCGCGCTCTTGTAAAATTCCAAAGAAAATTAAGAAAAAAAATTCCCTTGAATTTTACGGGACTTTACATTACTCCCACCTCAGGGCTTTACATCCCTGTAAAGATACATCAAAAACTAGGGAAACAAATGAGGGTACAGAGCACACATCTGAGCCTCCCTCTCCCATGTGCTCTCCTGGAGGTTCCCGTGCTGCCATCTAATTCACACAAGAGGAATCGATCACCCATGTAGGACCCACTCCTGTCGATCCTCTATCTCCACCGGGACCTCCTTAAAAGTCGCCCCATCGTCAACGTCAAGCTCCCCATGGTCAATGATGTGCGTCGGGTCGTGCACGTATCTCCTCAGCTGGGATACGTGGAAGACGTCGTGCACCCGGTGCAACTGAGGTGGCAGAGCCAGGCGATAAGACACCTCGCCAACCCTGCTGAGGACCTGGAAGGGTCCGATGAAGCGCGGAGATAACTTGTCGCCTCGGCCAAATCTCCGAATACCACGTCGAGGTGAGACCCGCAAGAAGACGTGGTCACCATCCTCGAAGTCTAGTGGCCTCCGCCTCCTGTCAGCGTATGACTTCTACCGGCTCTGAGCTTTCCTCATCCGCTCCTGGATGACCTGGACCTTCTCTGTCGTGGCCTGGACCATCTCCGGTCCCACTA
The DNA here is from genome assembly GCA_963277665.1 of Viscum album. Taxonomy (NCBI): domain Eukaryota; kingdom Viridiplantae; phylum Streptophyta; class Magnoliopsida; order Santalales; family Viscaceae; genus Viscum; species Viscum album. The sequence continues at coordinate 285,753,856 of OY728165.1, forward strand.
GTGCTGACTCCCCAGGGTCTGTCCAGCACAAAGGAGATCTACAAAGTCGGCCGTACAACGCCTCATACGGTTCCATCCCGATGGTGGAGTGGTAGCTGTTGTTGTACGCAAACTCCACCAAGGGTAGGTGGTCCTCCCAGTTATGACCAAAGTCGAGGACACATGCGCGGAGCATGTCCTCGAGAGTCTGAATGGTCCTCTCCGTCTGACCATCCATCTGAGGGTGAAAGGCTGTGCTCGGACGTAGATGCATCCCGAACGCCTCCTGTAACCCCTTCCAAAGCAGGGAAGTAAAGCGAGCATCTCGATCGGAGACGATAGATGATGGCACACCGTGGAGCCGCACAATCTCCTGAACGTAGAGACGTCCCAAGCTCTCCACTGAGCCATGCTCTCTGATGGGTAAGAAGTGTGCCGACATGGTGAGTCGGTCTACAATCACCCAGATGGAGTCGTGACCTCTGGAAGTGCGTGGAAGTCCAGTCACGAAGTCCATAGATATTCCGTCCCACTTCCACTCCGGGACCTCCAAGGGCTGTACCAAGCCTGCTGGTACCTGATGCTCTGCCTTCACCTGCTGACAGGTGAGGCATCGAGAAATGAACTCTGCCACTGCCTTCTTCATGCGCGGCCACCAGTGCTGTCATCTGAGGTCCTGGTACATCTTCGCCACTCAAGGATGTACCACCAAAGGAGAAGTGTGAAACTCTCTCAGCACTTCCTCTCGCAAAGCGACTGGTACCATGGTACGTCCTCTGAAAAGGATGTCGTGCTCTGCTCCAAGGGAGAAACCATCAGGTGCATGTCCCGAGGATATCTGTGTACGCCGTGTCTCATAGTCAGTGTCCTCACGTTGTGCCTCTCTGACCCGCTGTAGTAGTGGAGGGGTGACTGTGAGAGACTGGAGGAAGGCTGCTCCATCTCTATCCACGAAGGATATCTGTAAACAGGCTAGCTGCTCTGTCACCTCCTCAAGTAGCTGAATGCTCGTCCTCCTGCTGAGGGCATTGGATACTACGTTCCCCTTCCCAGGAGTATAGACTATCTCAAAGTCATAGTCCTGGAGGAACTCGAGCCATCGCCGCTGTCTCAGGTTCAGGTCCTTCTGCGAGAAGATATACCTGAGACTCTGATGATCGGAAAAGACTGTAAAGCGCTCGCCCATCAGATAGTGTCACCATGTCTTTAGAGCGAAGACCACTACTGCTAACTCCAGGTCATGGGTAGCGTAGTTCTGCTCATGCGGCCTAAACTGACGTGATCCATAGGCGATCACTGCCCGCTCCTGCATCAGAACACATCCGATTCCGGTCCCTGATGCATCGTAGTAGACTACGTACCCTACTCCCTCCTCGGGCAACCTCAAGATAGGTGTGCTGGTCAATCTCTGTCTCAGCTCTTGGAAGCTCTGCTGACATCTGTCTGACCACACGAAGGGTTTCCCCTTCTTCGTCAAAGCTGTGAGTGGTGCCGCAACTCTAGAGAAGTCTGGAACGAATCTTCGATAGTATCCAGCTAGTCCCAAGAAACTCCGAACCTCAGTCACGCTCCTGGGTGGATCCCATGCTAACACAGCCTCGATCTTCGCAGGATCCACTGCAACTCCCGCCTCAGAGATAACGTGTCCCAAGAAGTGGACCTCACGTATCCAGAACTGGCACATCGAGAGCTTACCATAAATCTGGTGCTCTCGGAGTGTGTCTAGTACAACTCGCAAGTGATAGGCGTGATCCTCCTCAGTCGTAGAGTAAATCAGAATGTCGTCGATGAAGACTACGACAAACCGATCGAGGTATGGCTGAAAGATCTTGTTCATGAGGTCCATGAACACTGCTGGAGCATTGGTTACGCCGAAAGGCATAACCAAGAACTCATAGTAGCCATACCGACATCTGAAGGCCGTCTTCTGCACATCCTCGTCTCTGACTCTGAGCTGATGATAGCCTGACCTGAGGTCTATCTTCGAGAACCACCGTGCTCCCTTGAGCTGATCAAAGAGGTCATCAATCCTCGGTAACAGATACTTGTTCCTCACTGTCTCCTAGTTCAGGCGACGATAGTCAACACAAAGCCGTAGGCTCCCGTCCGCCTTCTTGGCGAACAATATCGGGGAAGCCCAGGGTGAAACACTAGGTCGGATGAACCCCTTGCCCTGCAAGTCCTCCAACTGTACCCGTAGCTCTCGAAGCTCGGCGGGGGCCATCTGATATGCTGGAGTGGATATCGGGGCTGTCCCGGGGTACAAGTCAATATAAAGGTCTACCTCTCTGAGAGGAGGTAGCCCTGGAACGTCGTCGGGAAAAACGTCCGCAAACTAATCCACCACTGCAGGAAAACCAGGACTCCGCATGTCAACTGCTCCAAGGATGAGGCTAGCCAACTGATGAGTGATGGGCTGTCCTCTCCTACGCGGAAGTCCATCCTGTTCTGCAAAGGCTCCCTTCTCGCCGGTGAAGGTGAAACTGCTCCCGTCGGTGCGTACACATCGCACCTTGCGCCTAAAATAGTCAATATGTGCATGGACCGTAGATAGCCAATCCATGCCCAAGATGACGTCGTAAGGCCTCGACGCTCCTACAAGAAGATCCCAGCCGAAGCTCTCGCCTCCTAGAGTGATCTCACACTGTCGGCACTAGTGCTTAATCGTCAAGTCTGCTCCCGTTGGAGTCTCTAGCCGTAAGGATCGAGCCAACGGCTCTGTCAGAATCTCCGAGCTCCGAACAAGGGCAGTGGCTATGAAAGAGTGACTCGCTCCTGTGTCTATAAGAACTGCAGCAAGGGTGGAATAGACACAGATAGTACCTCGTATCATCTCGGGTGCACCGTGGTCATAGGCCTCTGCTGCCTGGAGCTGTGCCTGTCTCTACCCGCCAGCTCCCTGTGGTCGGGGTGGACCTCCTGGTGGTGGGGGTGGTAGAGCCTCAAAGCATCGCCCACCACCTGCTGCTCGGCCAGCTCCTCTGCCTCGTCCGCCTCCTCCCTGCGGACTGCCACGGTTGACCATCTGCCTCTGACTCGGTGGTCCCTCAACTGTCTGCTGCTCCTCGACACGACGGGTCGGGCAGTCACGAGCCATGTGGCCCTGCCCGCCGCACGAGTAGCACTGCCTGCCTCTCGAAAGACTGGCTCTGAGCTGTGTGCCCCGCACTGCTGAGCCAGTGTCCTGAGGTCGTCTTCCTGAAGTTCTGGTCTGCCTGAACCCCTGAGTCATCCGTCGACTGCCTGCTGCAGATGACTCTTCCACGTGCCGCCCTGCGGTGGGTCGCTGCGCTGGTGTAGACTCAGCAAGGGAGCTCTCAATCAGAAGGGCCCGCTCCAGTACTCCTATCTGAGTCGGTATGCTGAGGGAGATTAGCGATGCCCTGATCTCGTGTCTCAAACCCTGCTTGAAGGTCTGGGCCTAGAAGAATGGTTCTCGTACCATGTCAGTCGAGTAGTGCGAGAGATCAGTAAATCTCGCCGAGTACTGAGCGACCGTCATGCTGCCCTGCCGCAGTTGAAGAAGCTCCTGGATACGCACCGCACGAAGGGTGGCTGGGACGAACTCTGAGCGAAAGAGGCTCTCAAAGTCGGTCCATAGTAGAGATGCCTCTTCGTGCACCTGGAGCATCAAGCTCCACCATCGTCCTGCTGCTGCGTGTAGTAGGCTCGCAGTGAGGATCACCATGAGGTCTGCTGGTGTCCTCACTAGCCTAAACACACGTACCACTGCCTCCAGCCAGTCCTCGGCTGCCTCGGGATCCGTCTCCCCATGAAACCTGGGTGGTCGCTAGCACTGAAACTCATGCAGTGCGCTGAGGCGACGTGCATCGTCAGCGGCTGGTGCTGGAAGCATCGGGGGCTCGGCGGGTAGAGCTACCGCCGGTGCCACTGCTGACAAAGGGCCCTGCACCGAAGCCTCGTCGCTCGGTGGGCTGTCGTCACACTCGACTCTTGGAACCCTAGCTGGCTGCCGTCGTGGGGCCATCCTGAAAAGGAAACAAGTGCGCCACGGTCAGAACAGTATATCTGGTGAGCTGATATAAGTAATCACAATGAAAACTTTGAAACACACACGCAATCAATGTTTTCGTGCATTAAGTCGGAAATCAGAAGTCAGAGTCCTGGTGTACGGATACGTCGGCCGCCGCACGAACACTGGACTCCCTGGACTGATAACCACACTCAATACGCTAAACATTATTGCTTCACATAGAAAAGATCAGAGTTCGCGGTATAACCGAACTCCTCTGATACCAATTTGTCACGACCCGCCCTCGGGGTCTGTGCCGTGACTACCCCAAACCCGCATTCCATAGGCCAGGGGCTGGCGACTAGCACCATGGCGTAAATCCCGGTAAAAGGGAAGGCATTGCCTTTGTAAAGTAAACAAACACCACAGAGTAAGAAAGCGGAAAGTAAACACTAAGTAAAAACAGAGTACAACTGAAAGTGCAGAAAAGTAAATGGGCCAGTATACAAACCCAAACTGAAAGTAAAGTACAACTCGAAAGGGAAAACAACAACTATAAGTAAAAGCCGCTACACCGAGCTGTCCACTGGAGATCCCACATGAAGGATGGGTACAGATAGCTCCACTACTCCACGGGTCCCGTCGTCCGCTCCGAACCCGTCCCGCCTAGTGGTCCACCTCCAGGTACCGTCCTGCTCTGCAAGCCTCAGCCAAGATCAACGTTGTCCGTCGTCTGCAACCAACACAATGTAGTGCGGGCATAGCCCGTGCAGGGGTGAGTATAAGCTACTCAGTAGGGACCCCGAGACCCCTGAAGGTCTCTCAAAATCCACAAAGGATAAATCACGAAGAAAGGTAAAATCACGAAGTAACAACCGACACTACTTAGGTATATGCCCATACATATACCTAAGTCATCAATTCCAACACGCTCCATCCTCCGAGCCCAAGTACAACTCAGTCCACACAGGAAAGTAAACGTATTCCACACAGGAAAGCAAAACAAAATCCACACAGGATAGCACAACACAATCCACACAGGAAAGCAACTGGATTCAGCTCACACAGGTATACTTCTCGAAAGACGATAAAGATGATCTCTGATCCATCTAAGTCGTCGGACCCGCGAAGGATCGATAGGTAACTAACCCCCCGCAAAAGACCCACACAGGATCGGTCCCACATAAGACCTGTAGGCGCTGGTTCACACAGGACCGCTGAGCACAAAAACCCACACAGGATCGGACCCACACAGGATCGGGCCCACAAAGGACCTATAGCACTGATCCACGTAGGATCGCTGAGTGCTGTAGTCGTCGTCATCGAATCCACACAGGATCTCTGTACTGTCGTCGTCGTAGTCACAGTAGCTGTAGCAGTAGCAGTAGTAGTCACAGTAACAGTCACAGCCAGCACTAGGGTTCCCACACACAACAAGCTCGTACAGGAGGGTCCGCTCCACGAGCCGAGAGGCTGATACATCAAATGTCACAAAGTCCAGAGTTGATGTATTCAAAAGTTCCATATCGTCAACAGGAACTCAAAGCAACAGACGGCGCGTCGATCAGACGCCCGGTCTGAGAGTTATTGGCTTTTTCGTCCCAGGGGCCCGGTTGGTTTTTAAGGCAAAACCAACCCGACCGCACTCCACCTGTGTCCAAACCTCGGGCGGAGTATGCCAAAAGATCTTTCTCACTAAGAGGAACACAACAAAGCTGACGGCACGTCAATCGGACGTCCGTAGCTCAAGATATGAGCGTTTACGCTTCGAAGGCCCGGTTGGTTTCGTGAACGAACCAACCCGGCCGAACACGAAGTATTCCGAAACTTTGAGTGCAATATACTGAATCGACCGTCTCAATCCAAGGATCGCGTAGCCGCTGACGGTTCGTCAATCGGAGGTCTGTGGCTCAAGTTGTGGCCAAAAGACCGAAGACGACACGAAAACGGGGGGTCCGGGTCCGGGCCGACCCGGCCCGACCCCCCCTGGTTCGGCCCAAACCGGGTCGACCCAAACCGGGTCGACCCAACCCGGGTCTGACCCGGCCCGGCCGGCGGCGGCCCGGCGCGGCGGCACGTCCCGGCCGGCGGCAGCGCGACATGGCGCCGCTGGTGTCACGCGCGGGGGGCATGGCCCCCGCTTCCAACTGGCCGCGCGGCTTAAGCCGCGCCTTTGTGGAGAACCCGCCCCCTTCGTGGGGGCCTGCTTGAGGGAAACCGGGGGGCCACCTGCCCCCTTAAAGAAACTGCCCACCCCCCAAATAAAGGGGGGGGGGGGCTTTTGAGTTGACCGAGGGAATTAAATTCCCCCGGTCTTTGACCTTCCGGCCGGCCCACCTGGCCGGCCGGTTTCTCTTCAACGGGACCGGAAAAGCCGGTCCCCTTCCGGTTTCCGACGCCGGCGGCCCGGCGAGCCGCCGGTCCTCTCGTCCCGCCGCGGCCCGGAACCGGCCGCGGTGTTCGTCGTCCGGCGCGGTGCGACGACACCGCTCCCCTCCGCCGCGGCCCCGCTCTGACCGCGGCGCCTTCGGTTCCCTTCGACGCGGCGCGACGGCGTCGCGTTCTTGATAATCCATCCACGGCGTGACGCGACGATGTCGCGTAAATAATCCGGGCGATTCCCGCGTGGTGCGACAGCACCACGCCTTCTCTTTCATCACAAGATTATATAAATAACCAAGAACAAAGGAGGGGGAATTCAGCCGTGTTTGTGCGGTCCGACCCCCCTCACGTTAGATGATAACTCTTAAATATTTAATCACAAATTATCATTCTAGAACCAAGAACGAGAGTAAGGAAAAATAAACCACAACAAACCCCTACCTTGGGTTCAAGTTCGAAGATTGTTAACGACCCGCGGAAGACAATGTCGCGGAGGTCGGGCGTCGCGATAATCGTTCGTCAAATCTGATGACGAAGAGGTACGTCCGAAGAGGTATGTTGTTGGAGAATCTTCGTAAGCCGATGAAGGAAGTCTGAGGAGGAAGCGGCGTTCCCTTTCATTGACACGGAAGGTGTCGTCGATCTTCGGATACAATCGGCTACGAAGAAGAGAGGAGCGGCGTTCTTCGTCGGAGCTCGAAGGTTCTTCGCGTTCTTTGTCAAGGTTTGAAGAAGAAGGGGGAGCTCTCAAATCCTCTCAAGATGTCTAAACAATTCTAACCAAATAAAATAAGCTAAGGGCTTATTTTATTTACTCAACCAAACCATTTAAATTTCAATGGTTTGAAAAAGTTTAAAAAACTCAACCTAATTAATAAGTTAAGTTGTCAATTACATTTAAAAGGGGAGTTAAGGGAGTTTTGAGAGGAGATGGAAAGTTGGGTTTCGTGTGGGCCCCACCACACTTAATCCTCCCAAGGGAGGTTAAGTGGATGTGGGTCCCACCTTTAGCTTCCTTTGAGAGAAGTTAACCAACAAGTAAGAAAAATAAAAAAAGTGTTCCACATTTTTATTTAACTTTTTATAATTCTCCCAAAAACTAACTTTCGTCCCGCAATAAACGAAACTTCGGAAAAGGTCTCCTTAAGCGAATATCGGTGCCGCGAGTTCATCGGTGTCCTCAGATTTTAATTCCGAGTGCCGGTTCAAATGTTAGAAATTCCCGCTCGTTCGTTCACTGAACGTACCTGAGCCAAACTTCGGAAATTGATTCCGGGCACTCCGGGCCTCGGAATCAGGTGCCGTCAGAAACCGCGCTCTTGTAAAATTTCAAAGAAAATTAAGAAAAAAATTTCCCTTGAATTTTATAGGTCTTTACATGTGCATTTAATATGTAACTCACCCGCACCCCTTTTAAATACCAAGTCAACTCTCTTAATTAATGAATTAAATTAATTTATTCAATGTAATAAATTATTGAATTCATTTTGAATTTCGAATTGAATGTTGGCTTGTGTGTGTTAATTAAATAAGAGAAGTCTTATTTCATTAGGGGTTGCTTCATTGTGTTGAGAGGGAGAGTTCCACAAAGAACTTCATCTTACGTCTTGAAGAACGTGAAGAACGCACCGACACCGACGAAGAACTCCGTCCTCCGACGAAGCACGACGAAGAACGCTAATTCCCCAGAGATCGACGACGCGACACCGTGTACCGCGATGCCGATGGTCCTCTTCTCCTCGACACTGTGTACCGCGATGTCGTGTATCGCAACGCCGTGTACCGCGACGCCGTGTACCACGACACCGACGATCCTCCTTCCGCGAAGCCCTCTTCTGCGAAGTCCTTTTCCTGCAACGAACCTTCTTTCGACAACACCTTGAGGTAGGGGGTTTGATTTAGTTCACGAATATTCTTTGTCGTCCAAATGACTTTATTTCTTTAGCTGTTTGATATCGGATTAAAAGGAAGAAGTCGGACCACACGAACACGGCCGACCCTCCTCCTCCTTTGATGTTGTGTTTGTTGCGGCACGATTAAAGGCAGCGCGGTGCAACGAAACCGTGCGGAACAATGAAGAAGTGTTGCACTGTCACGCCGCGCCGTTGAGGCTGAACAAAGCCGCGGTGCCGTCGCGCCGCGCCGGAGAACCACGAAGAGGCTGCGGCCAGAGCGGGGCTGCGGCGGAGGGGTGCGGCGCCGTCGCGCCGCGCTGAGCGGACAAGGCCACACCTCAAAGATGCGGCGGTGCAAGGCGGGGCGGCCAGAACTGCCAGTCACTGGCACCTTGGAGGGGTGGGACTGCGGGGTCCCGCGGTGGCAGCACTAGCCGGCCGGACCGGTCCGGCCGTTTTGGAAGGGAAATCGGGGGTCGTAACCCCCAGATGGAAAAGGGGGCGGCCCCCTCATGGGGGTCGCGATTTTAATTAGGGGACAGTGCCCCCCCCCCTTCCACGGCAGCTCGGCCAGCACCGACCTGGCCACACCGGGCTGCGCCCGCGCCAGGCCAACCGGCCGCCCAGGCCAGGCCGGCCGCATCGGGCCAGGACAAGCCGGCTGGGCTGGGCCGCGCCGGTCAGGCCGGGCCGCGCCCACCGGGCCGGGCCGCGCCCTAATGGTCCAGACCTCGATTCGGTTCGAGTCGACCCATTTCGGGCCGACCCAGGGGGTCTTGGGCCGGGTCTGTCCGGGCCCAAAACCCCCTAAAACCGGACAGGTTCATTCTTTTTCTCATATCATGGCCTACGGACCTCCGATCAATGCACCGTCAGTTGCGATGCGATCCTTGGATCGAGACAATTGTTTCGGTATATTGCACTTACGATTTTGGAGAACTTTGTATATGGCCGTGTTGGTTCGAACACGAAACCAACCGGGCCCTCGGAGCGCAAACACTTATAACTTGAGCTCTGAATGTCCGATTGACGTGCCATCGACTTTTTTGGATTCCTTTTAGTGAGACTGACCTTTTTTATTACTCCAATCGTGGTTTGGACGCATTTGGAGTGTAGTAGTGTTGGTTTTGACTTAAAAACCAACCAGGCCCCTGAACGAAAAGTCCAATAACTCGCAGACCGGGCGTCCGATTGAAGCACCGTCTGTCACGTTGAGTTCCTCTTATCGAGATGGAACTTTGAGATACATAAACTCCAGAATAAATGTCAGTTGATGTATCGACCCCTTGGCTCATGCAGCGGACCCTCCCGGAATCGATAATGCTGTGTGGGGGAACCCTAGAGCTGACTGCGACTGCGATGATGATGATGACTGCACTAAAATCCTCCGTGGGTTCGGCAGTGACGAGGACTACATTAAAATCCACCGTGGGTTCGGAAGTGCACATGACTGCATTGAAATCCTCCGTGGGTTCGTCAACGATGAAGACTGTACTAAAATCATTCGTGGGTTCGACGGTGATGACGACTGCACTGAAATCTTCCGTGGGTTCGATAGCGATGAAGAATACACTAAAATCCTCCGTGGGTTCGACAGCGATGAAGACTGCACTGAAATCCTCCGTGGGTTTGGCAGCGATGAAGACCGTACTGAAATCTTCCATGGGTTCTATGGCGGTGACTACTGTTCTTGTATCCTATGTGGGTTTGGCAGTGTTTGCCTCTGTTCTTGCTATCCTACGTGGGTCTGGCAGAGTAGCTGGTCTGTATCCTATGTGGATCTGAGAGCTTAGCTAGTTTAGTATCCTACGTGGGTCCCATCTTAGATCAATCAGTGTCTATATATGATCATCTCTATCACCTTACTAAAAAGTATACCTATGTGAACTGAGTCTTGACTTGCAATCAATAACTTCGATATAATTGACTTTCGTTCCTATGTGGATTGGGTTGTGTTATCCTGTGTGGATTAGGTTGTACTCCTATGTGGATGTGATCGAACTTGGGCTCGGATGTTGAAGCCTAACATGAATTAATTACTTAGGTATATATATGGGCATATACCTAAGTAGTGTTGGTTGTTACATCGTGATTATATATTTCCTTTGTGGATTATCATTTCTGGATTCTGGGAGACCTTCGGGGGTTTCGGGGTCCCTACTGAGTAGCGTATACTCACCCCTGCATGGTCTATGCCCGCACTACGTTGTGTTGGATGAAGACAACGGACAACGCTGATCATGGTTGAGGCTAGTGGAGCAAGACGATACCTGGAGGTGGACCACTGGGCGGGACGTACAAAGAGCGGACGGCTGGACCCGAGGAGCTGAGGAGGCTATCTGTACCCACCCTTCAGGTGGGACTTCTAGTAGACGGCTCGACATTGCTGCTTTATATATAGTTTCTGTACTTCTTTCTAGTTGTACCTTACTTTCAGTTTGGGTTTGTATTCTGGCCCATTTAGTTTTCACACTTACTATTGTACCCAGTTTTTCTTTGTGTTTTCTTCTTTTTGCTTACTCTGTGGTGTTTTTTTACTTTATAAAGGAAATTACTTCCCCTTTTTGTCGGGATTTACGCCTTGGTGCTCGTCCCCAGCCCCTGGCCTATGGGCGGAAGGCTTGGGGTAGTCACGACATGGGTCCCGAGGACGGGTCGTGACAAATTGGTATCAGAGGAGTTCAATTCTACCACAGAACTCATGACTCTGATCTTTCTTCTATGTGAAGCAATAGTGTTAAGGGTATTGAGTGTGGTTATCGGTCCAAGGAGTCCAGTGTTGGTGTGGCGGCCGACGTATCCATACACTAGGACCCTGACTTCTGATTTCCGACTCAATGCATGAAAACATTGATTGCACGTGTGTTTCAAAAGATTTATTTGTGATTACTTTGTGTCAGATCACCAGGTATACTGTTTGACTGTGGCACACTTGTTTCTTCTCAGGATTGCCCCACGATGGCAGCCAGCTAGGGTTTAGAGTTTGGTGCGAGCCGAAAACCCACTGAGCGACGAGGCCTCGGTGCAGGGCCCCTTTTCAGTGGAGGCACCGGCAGTACCACTACCCACCGAGCCACCGATGCCACCAGCCCCAGTCGCTAAGCTCATGGTGATTCTCACAGCGAGCCTCCTGCATGCGGCAGCAGACAGATGGCGGAGCTTGATGGTCTAGGTGCATGAAAAGGCATCTCTATTCTGGACAAACTTTGAGAGCCTCTTTCGGTCGGAGTTCGTCCCAGCCACCCTCCATGCAGTGCGCATCCAGGAGCTTCTACAGCTGCGGGAGGGCAGCATGACGGTCGCCCAGTACTCTGTGAGATTTACCGATCTCTCACGCTATTCGACGGACATGGTACGAGACCCATTCTTCCGGGCCCGGTCCTTCGAGCAGGGAATGAGGCATGAGATCAGGGAATCGATGATCTCCCTCATCATTCCGACACAGGCAAGAGTACTGGAGCGAGCCCTTCTCATAGAGAGCTTTCTTGCTGAGCCTACACCAGCAGCAAGACCTACTGCAGGGCGGCACATAGAAGAATCGTCTGCAGCTGGCAGTCAACGGATGTCACAGGGGTCCAGGAAGACCGGACGATCAGGAAGACGACCTCAGGACACTGGATCAGAGGTGCAGGGCACACGGCGCAGAGCCAGCATTCCGAGCAGTAGACAGTGCTACGCATGCGGCGGGCAGGGCCACTTGGCTCGTGATTTTCCGACCCACCGTGCAGAGGAGCAGCATACGGTTGAGGGGCCACCCAAGAAGAGGCAGAGGGTTAACCGTGGCGGTCCGCAGGGAGAAGGCAGACGAGGAAAGGGAGCTGACCGAGCAGCAGGTGGTGGGAGACTCCTTGAGGCTATTCCACCACCACCAGGAGGTCCACCCCTACCACAGGGAGCTGGCAGGTAGGGACCGGCTCAGCTTTAGGCAGTAGAGGCCGATGACCACGGAGTGTCAGAGATTATTCAAGGTACTATCCGTGTCTACACCACCCTTGATACAGTTATTATAGACATAGGAGCGAGTCATTCTTCTATTATCACTGCCCTTGTTCGGAGCTCGGAGATTCTGACGGAGGCGTTGGCTTGATCTTTACAGGTAGAGACTCCTATGGGAGTAGACTCGACGATTACACACTGGTGCCGGCAGTGTGAGCTTACTCTAGGAGGTGAGATATTCGGCTAGGATCTTCTTGTAGCGTCATCTAGGCCTTAAGATGTCATCTTGGGCATGGATTGGTTATCTATAGTGATCCTTACAGCGAGCCTCTTGCATGCGGCAGCAGAAAGATGGCGGGGCTTGATGGTCTAGGTGCACGACGAGGCATCTCTTCTCTGGACAAACTTTGAGAGCCTGTTTTGGTCGGAGTTCGTCCCAGCCACCCTCCATGCAGTGCGCATCCAGGAGCTTCTACAGCTGCGGGAGGCCAGCATGACGGTCGCCCAGTACTCGGTGAGATTTACCGATCTCTCATGCTATTCGACGGACATGGTACGAGACCCATTCTTCTGGGCCCGATACTTCGAGCAGGGACTGAGGCATGAGATCAGGGCATCAATGATCTCCCTCATCATTCCGACACAGGCAGAAGTACTGGAGTGAGCCCTTCTCATAGAGAGCTTTCTTGCTGAGCCTACACCAGCAGCAAGACCTACTGCAGGGCGGCACATAGAAGAGTCGTCTGTAGCTGGCAGTCGACGGATGTCACAGGGGTCCAGGCAGACCGGACCATCAGGAAAACGACCTCAGGACACTGGCTCAGAGGTGCATGGCACACGGCGCAGAGCCAGCATTCTGAGCAGTAGACAGTTCTACGCATGCGGCGGGCAAGGCCACTTGGCTCGTAATTTCCCGACCCACCGTGCAGAGGAGAAGCATACGGTTGAGGGGCCACCCAATAAGAGGAAGAGGGTTGACCGTGGCGGTCCACAGGGAGAATGAGGACAAGGCAGGGGAGCTGGCCGAGCAGCAGGTGGTGGGCGACTCCTTGAGGCTATACCACCACCACCACCAGGAGGTCCACCCCTACCACAGGGAGCTGGCGGGTAGAGACCGGCTCAACTTCTGGTAGTAGAGGCCGATGACCACGAAGTGCCAGAGATTATTCGAGGTACTATCTGTGTCTAAACCACCCTTTCTACAGTTATTATAGACACAAGAGCGAGTCATTCTTCTATTGTCGCTGCCCTTGTTCGGAACTCGGAGATTCCGACGGAGACGTTGGCTCGATATTTACGGGTAGAGACTCCTATGGGAGTAGACTCGACGATTACGCACTGGTGCCGGCAGTGTGAGCTTACTCTAGGAGGTGAGAGATTCGGCTAGGATCTTCTTGTAGCGGCATCCAGGCCTTAAAATGTCATCTTGGGCATGGATTTGTTATCTATAGTCCGTGCTCAGATCTACTGTATTAGGCGCAAGGTTCGGTGTGTACGCACCGACGGGAGCAGGTTCACCTTCACTGGCGAGAAGGGAGCCTTTGCAGCATAGGATGGACTCACGTAGAGGAGAGGACAACCCATCACTCATCAGTTGGCTAGCCTCATCTTAGGAGTAGTTGACGTGCAGAGTCCGAGTTTTCCTGTAGGGGTGGATCAGTATGCAGACGTTTTTTCCTGACGACGTTGCAGGACTACCTCCTCACAGAGAGGTATACTTTTAAATTGACCTGTACCCCAGGACATCCTCAATATCCACTCCAGCATATCGGATGGCTCCCGTTGAGCTTCGAGAGCTATGGGTATAGCTGGAGGACTTTCAGGGAAAGGGATTCATCCAACCCAGTGTTTCACCATGGGCTTCCCCGATATTGTTCGCCAAGAAGGCAGATGGGAGCTTGCGACTATGTGTCGACTATCGTCACCTGAACTAGGTGACCGTGAGGAACAAGTATATGCTAATGATGATTGAAAAACTCTTTGATCAGCTCAAGGGAGCATGGTGGTTCTCAAAGATAGACCTTAGATCAGGTTATCCTCAGCTCAGAGTTCGAGACGAGGACGTGCAGAAGATGACCTTCAGATGCCGTTATGGCCACTATGAGTTCTTGGTTATGCCTTTCGGCATAACCAATTCTTCAGAAGTGTTCATGGGTCTCATGAACTGGATATTTCATCCATACCTCGATCGATTTTTCATGGTCTTCTTCGACGACATATTGATATACATGACCACTGAGGAGGAGCATGCCTACAACTTGCGGGTTGTACAAGACACACTCTGAGAGCACCAGCTTTATGGAAATATCTCGAAGTGTCAGTTTTGGATTTGTGAGGTCCACTTATTAGGACACGTCATCTTTGAGGTGGGAGTTTCGGTGGATCCTGCGATGATCGAGGCAGTGCTAGCTGGGGAGCCACCCAGGAGCGTGACGGAGGTGCGGAGTTTCTTGGGTCTAGATGGGTACTACCAGATATTTGTGCCAGACTTCTCCAGAGTTTCAGCACCACTCACCACTTTAATGAAGAAGGGGAAACCCTTCGTGTGGTCTGACAGATGTCTACAGAGCTTCTAGGAGCTGAGACAGAGATTGCCCAGCGCATCTATCTTGAGGCTACCAGAGGAGGGAGTACGGTACATAGTCTACTGCGATGCATCAAGGACCAGACTCGGATGTGTCCTGATGCAGGAGCAAGCCATGATCGCATATGAATCACATCAGTTGAGGCAGCATGAGCATAAACACAATACCCATGACATGGAGTTACTAGCAGTGGTCTTCGCTCTGAAGATGTGGCAACACTATCTGATGGGCGAGCGCTTTACAGTGTACTCTGACAACCAGAGTCTCAGGTACATATTCTCGCAGAAGGACCTGAATCTAAGACAGCGGCGATGGCTCAAGTTTCTTCTGAACTATGACTTTGAGATAGTCTATACTCCTGGAAGGGGGAGCATAGTAGCCGATTCTCTCAGCAGGAGGACGTGCATTCAACTACTCGGGGAGGCGACAGAGCAGCTAGCCGCTTTGAAGATATCCTTCGTTGATAGAGATGGAGTAGCCTTTCTTCAGTCACTCACAGTCACTCCTCCACTACTGTAGTGGGTCAGAGAGGCACAACATGGGTATGCTGACTTTGAGAAACAGAGTGCACATATATCCTCAAGACAGGCACCTGGTGGATTCTCTATAGGAGGAGAGCATGTTGTCTTTTTCATAGGGCGTACCATGGTACCAGTTTCTTTCCAGGAGGAGGTTCTAAGAGTGTTTCACACTTCCACTTTAGCGGTACATCCATGAGTGGCGAAGATGTACCTAGATCTTAGACGACAGCACTGGTGGCTGGGTATGAAGAAGGTTGTGGCAGAGTTCGTTTCTTGATGCCTCACCTGCCAGCAGGTGAAGGTGGAGCAGCAGGTACCAGCAGGCTTGGTACAACCCTTGGAGGTCCTGGAGTGGAAGTGGGACGGGATATCTATGGATTTAGTGACTGGACTTCCACACACATCCAGAGTTCATGACTCCATATGGCTGATTGTCGACCGACTTACCAAGTCGGCCAACTTCTTACCCATCAAATAGTAGGGATCAGTGGAGAGCTTGGGACGCCTCTATGAATAGGAGATTGTACGTCTTCATGGTGTGCCATCATCTATCATCTCCGATCGAGATTCTCACTTTACTTCCCGGCTTTGGAAGCGGTTGCAGGGGGCCTTCGGGACACAGCTACGTCTGAGCACCGCCTTTCACACTCAGACGGATGGTCAGACGGAGAGGACCATTCAGACACTCGAGGACATGCTCTGTGCATGTGTCCTCTACTTTGGTCACAGCTGGGAGGACCACCTACCCTTGGTAGAGTTCGCGTACAACAACAACTACCACTCCACCCTCGGGATGGCACCATACGAGTCATTGTACGACTGACCTTGCAGATCACCCATGTGCTGGAAAGACCCTGGGGAGTCAGCACTTGTGGGACCAGAGATGTTCTAGGACAGGACAGAGAAGGTCCAGGTCATCCAGGAGCGGACGAGGACAGCTCAGAGCCAGAATAAGTCTTATGTTGACAGGAGGCAGAGACCACTAGAGTTCGAGGATAACGACCACATCTTCTTGCGGGTCTCAGCTCGATGTGGATTACAAAGATTTGGTCAGGCGGCAAGTTATCTCTGCGCTTCATCGGACCATTCTAGGTTCTCAGTAGGATAGGAGAGGTGGCTTATCGCCTGGATCTACCACCTCAGTTGCACCGGGTGCACGATTTCTTCCAAGTATCTCAGCTGAGGAGATATGTGCACGACCCGACACATCTCATCGACCATGGGGAGCTAGACCTTGACGATGGGGTGATTTTTGCGGAGGTCCCGGTGGAGATCGAGGAACGATAGGAGTGGGTCCTACGTTGGCGG
This sequence comes from Viscum album, assembly GCA_963277665.1. Lineage (NCBI taxonomy): Eukaryota > Viridiplantae > Streptophyta > Magnoliopsida > Santalales > Viscaceae > Viscum > Viscum album. Next base: position 285,770,435 of record OY728165.1, read on the forward strand.
TCGATTCCTCTAGTGCGCATCAGATGGCAGCACGAGAACCTCCCAGAGAGCACATGGGAGCGGGAGGCTCAGATGCGTGCTCAGTACCCACATTTGTTCCCCTAGTTTATGATGTATCTTTATGGGTACATAGAGCCCTGAGGTGGGAGTAATGTAAAGACCCGCAAAATTCAAGGGAAATTTTTTCTTAATTTTCATTGGGATTTTACAAGAATGCAGTTTCTAATGGCACCTGAATCCGAGGCCCGGTGTGCCCGGAATAAATTTCCAAAGATTAGCTCGGGTACGTTCAGTAAACGAACGAGCGGGTTTTCCTAACTTTTGAACCAGTGCTCGTAATCGAAATCTGAGGGCACCGATGGAATCACAGCGCTGGTAATTTCCTAAGAACACCTTTTCTGGAGTTGTGTTTTCTCGGGTGATGTTATTAATTAAAAGAGTTATTTAAAGAATAAAATAAAATATTGTGCTAAAAATTTTATTTCTATTCTAGGTAGTTTAAACCTAAGCTTGGTGGTTGGAGTGGGACCCACAAATATCCTAACTCTACTAAGTAGGATATTAGTGAAATGGGGCCCACATGAGACCCACCCCTTCAAATCCCTTTTGACCTCCCTCTCGTGCATTTAATATGTAACTCACCCGCACCCCTTTTAAATACCAAGTCAACTCTCTTAATTAATGAATTGAATTACGTTATTCAATGTAATCAATTCTTGAATTCATTTTGAATTTCGAATTGATTGTTGGCTTGTGTGTGTTAATTAAATAAGACAAGTCTTTCTTCATTAGGGGTTTCTTCGTTGTGTTTAGAGGGAGAGTTCCATGAAGAACATCATCTTCCTTCTTGAAGAACGCGAAGAATGCACTGACACCGACGAAGAACGCCGACCTCCGATGAAGGACGACGAAGAACGCTAATTCCCTGGAGATTGATGACGCGACGCCGTGTACCGCGACGCTGTGTACCGTGATGACGACGATCCTCCTTCCGCAACACCATCTTCCGCGACGTCCTTTTCCTGTGACGAACCTTCGTTCGACAACACCTTGAGGTAGGGGGTTTGATTTAGTTCACGAATATTCTTTGTCGTCCAAACGAGTTTATTTCTTTAGCCGCTTGATATCAGATTAACGGGAGGATGTCGGACCACACGAAAATGGCCGACCCTCCACCCCTTTGATGTTGTGTTTGTCGCGGCACGATTAAAGGCATCGCGGTGCAACGACACAACATGGAACAAAGAAGAAGCGCGACACCGTTGCGCTGTGCTGTTGAGGCCGAACAAAGCCGCGACACCGTCGCGCCGTGCCAGAGAACCATAAAGAGGCCGTGGCCAGAGTAGGGCCACGATGGAGGGGCGCAACGCCATCGCACGGCGCCGGCCGGACAGGGCCGCGGCTCAAAGCTGTGGCGGTGCAAGGTGGGGCGGCCGGAACCCCCGACCGCTGGCACCATAGAGGGGCAGGACCGCGGGGTCCCACGACGGCAGCACTGGCCGGCCGGACCGGGCCAGCCATTTTGGAAGGGAAAACGGGGGTTGTAACACCAGGCTGGAAAAGGGGGCGGCCCCCTCGTGGGGGGTCATGGTTTCAATCAGGGGGGCAGCGCCCCCCCCCCCCCTTCCATGACGGCTCGACGAGCATCGAGTTGGCCACACTGGGCCGCGCCCGCGCCAGGCCAATCGACCGCCCATGCCAGATCGGCCGCACCAGGCTGGGACAAGCCGGCTGGGCTGGGCTGCACCCTAAAGGGTCAGACTCGGACTCGGTTCAGGTCGACCCGGTTCGGGCCGACCCAGGGGGTCTCGGGATGGGTCTGTCCGGGCCCAAAATCCCCTAAAACCAGACAGGTTCGTTCTTTTTCCCATATCATGGGCTAAAGACCTCCGATCAACGCACCGTCAGTTGCGATGAGATCCTTGGATCGAGTCAATCGTTTCGGTATATTTCACTTAAGGTTTCGGAGAACATTGGGTATGACCGAGTTGGTTCAAACACGAAACCAACCGGGCCCTCGGAGCGGAAACACTTATAACTTGAGCTCCGGATGTCCGATTGATGTTCCATTGACTTTTTTGGATTCATTTTAGTGAGACATACCTTTTGGTTTACTCCGCTCGAGGTTTGGACACATTTGGAGTGCAGTAGGGTTTGTTTTGACTTAAAAACCAACCAGGCCCCTAGAACGAAAAAGCCAATAACTCACAGACCGGGCGTCCGATTGACGCGCCGTCTGTCACATTGAGTTCCTCTTGTCGAGAGAGAACTTTGAGATACATAAACTCCGGAATAAATTTCAGTTGATGTATCGACCCCTTGGATCATGGAGCGGACCCTCCCGGAATCGATAATGTTGTGTGGGGGAACCCTAGAGTTGGCTGCGACTGCGATGACGATGATGACTGCACTGAAATCCTCCGTGGGTTCGGCAGTGACGAGGACTACACTGAAATCCTCCGTGGGTTCGGTAGTGACAACGACTGCACTGAAATCCTCCGTGGGTTCGACAACGATGAAGACCGTACTGAAATCCACCATGGGTTTGACGACGATGAATATTTCACTGAAATCCTCCGTGGGTTCGACAACGATGAAGACTACACTGAAATCCTCCGTGGGTTCGACAATGATGAAGACTTCACTGAAATACTCCGTGTGTTTGGAAGAGATGAAGACCGTACTGAAATACTCCATGGGTTTGATGGCGATGACTACTATTCTTGTATCCTACGTGGGCCTGGAAGTGTTTTCCTCTGTTCTTGCTATCCTACATGGGTCTGGCAGAGTTGTTGGTCTGTATCCGATGTGGGTTTGACAACTTAGCTGGTTTAGTATCCTACGTGGGTCCTAGTTTAGATGAATTAGTGGCTATATCTGATCTTCTCTATCACCTTACGAAGAAGTATACCTATGTGAACAGAGTATTTACATTCAATCAATAACTTCGATATGATTGTCTTGATTTCCTATGTGGATTGGGTTGTGTTATCCTGTGTGGATTGGGTTGTACTCCTTTGTGGACGTGATCAAACTTGGGCTCGGATGTTGAAGCCTAACAGGAATTAATGACTTAGGTATATGTATGGGCATATACCGAAGTAGTGTTGGTTTTTACATCGTGATTGTATCTTTCCTTTGTGGATTTTGGGAGACCTTCGGTGGTCTCGAGGTCCCTAATGAGTAGCGTATACTCACCCTTGCATGGGCTATGTCTACACTACGTTGTGTTGGAAGAAGACAACAGACAATGCTGATCACGGTTGAGGCCCGTGGAGCAAGACAGTACCTGTAGGTGGACCACTGGGGGGATGTACACGGAGCAGACAGCTAGACCCGAGGAGTTGAGGAGGCAATCTGTACCCACCCTTCAGGTGGTACTTCTAGTAGATGGCTTGAAGTTGCTTCTTTTCTTACAGTTTCTGTAATTCTTTCCAGTTGTACCATACTTTCAGTTTGGGTTTGTATTCTGGCCCATTTACTTTCCACACATATTATTATACCCAGTTTTTCTTAGTGTTTACTTCTGTTTGCTTACTCTGTGGTGTTTGTTTACTTTATAAAGTCAATGCCTTCCCCTTTTTGTTGGGATTTGCGCCTTGGTGCTATTATCCAGCCCCTGGCCTAAGGGAGGTGGGCTAGGGGTAGTCACGACACGGGTCCCGAGGACGGGTCGTGACAAATTGGTATCAGAGGAGTTCAGTTCTACTGCAAAACTCAGGACTCTGATCTTTCTTCTATGTGAAGCAATAGTGTTAAGGGTATTGAGTGTGGTTATCAGTCTAGTGATTCCAGGGTTGGTGCGGCGGCCGACGTATCCGTACACCAGGACCCTGACATCTGATTTCTGACTCAATTCACGAAAACATTGATTACATGTGAGTTTCAAATGTTTTCTTTGTGATTACTTTGTGTCAACTCACCAAGTATACTGTTTGACCGTGGAACACCTATTTATTTTCAGGATGGCCCCACGAAGGTAGCCAGGTAGGGTTCCAAGTTTTGTGTGAGCCGACAGCCCACCGAGCGACGAGGCCTCGGTGTCGGGCCCCTTTTCAGCGGAGGAACCGACAGTACCACTACCCGCCGAGCCACCGATGCCACCAGCCCAGCCGCTGAGAGTGCAGGTCGCCTTATTGAACTACATGAGTTTCAGCGTCAGAGACCTCCCAGGTTCCATGGGGAGACAGACCCTCAGGTAGCTGACAATTGGATGGAGGCGGTTGTGCGAGTTTTCAGGTTAGTGGGGACACCAGCTAACCTCACGGTCATCCTCAAAATGAGCCTCCTACACGTGGCAGTAGGCAGATGGTGGAGCTTGATGCTCTAGGTGCATGATGAGGCATCTCTCCTCTGGATGGACTTTGAGAGCCTCATTCACTAAGAGTTCATCCCAGCCACCCTCCGTGCGGTGCGTATCCATGAGCTTCTACAGCTGCGGGAGGGCAGCATAACGGTCGCCCAGTACTCGGTGAGATTTACCAATCTCTCACGCTATTCGACGGACATGGTACTAGACCCATTCATTCGGGCCTGGACTTTCGAGCAGGGACTGATGCATGAGACCAGGGCATCAATGATCTCCCTCATCATTCCGACATAGGTAGGAGTACTGGAGCGAGCCCTTCTCATAGAGATCTTTCTTGCTAAGACTATGCCAGCAGCAAGACCTATCACAGGGCGGCACATAGCAGAGTCATATACAGCTAGCAGTCGACGGATGTCACAGGGGTCCAGGAAGACCGGACCATTAGGCAGATGACCTCAGGACACTGGCTCAGAGGTGCGGGGCCCATGGCGCAGAGCCAGCATTCCGAGCAGCAGACAGTGCTACGCATGCGGCGGGCAAGGCCACTTGGATCGTGACTGCCTAACCCGCCGTGCAGAGGAACAACAGACGGTTGAGGGGCCACCCAGGCAGAGGCAGAGGGTCGACCGTGGCAGTCTGCAGGGAGCAGGCAGATGAGGAAGGGGAGCTGGCCGATCAGCATGTGGTGGGCGACGCTTTGAGGCTATACCACCACCACCACCACTAGGAGGTCCACCCCGACCACAGGGAGCTGGCAGACAGAGACCATCTTAGCTTCAGGCAGTAGAGGCCTATGACCACGGCATTCCAGAGATGATTAGAGGTACTATCTGTGTCTACTCCACCCTTGCTATAGTTCTTATAGACACTGGAGTGAGTCATTATTCTATTGCCACTGCCCTTGTTCGGAGCTCGGAGATTCCGATAAAGCCGTTGGCTCGAACTTTACGGCTAGAGACTCCTACAAGAGTAGACTCGACGATTACGCACTGGTTCCGGCAGTGTGAGCTTACTCTAGTAGGAGAGAGTTTCGGCTAGGATCTTCTTGTAGTGGCGTCAAGGCCTTACAATTTCATCTTGGGCATGGATTGGTTATCTATAGTCCATGCTCAGATCGACTGTATTAGGCGCAAGGTGTGGTGTGTACGCACCGACGGGAGCAGGTTCACCTTCACCGGCGAGAAGGGAGCCTTTGCAGCGGAGGATGGACTCACGCAGAGGAGAGGACAACCCATCACTCATCAGTTGGATAGCCTCATCCTAGGAGAAGTTGACGTGCGGAGTCCGAGTTTTTCTGTATTGGTGGATCAGTATGCGGACGTTTTTCCTGACGACATTCCAGAACCACCTCATCGCAGAGAGGTAGACTTTTATATTGACATGTACCCCGGGACAACCCCGATATCCACTCTAGCATATCCGATGGATCCCACTGAGCTTCGAGAGATACAGGTACAGCTGGAGGACTTGCAGGGAAAAGGATTCATCCGACTCAGTGTTTCACCCTGGGCTTCCTCGATATTGTTCGCCAAGAAGGTGGATGGGAGCTTGCGACTGTGTTTCGACTATCGTCGCCTGAACCAGGTGACCGTGAGGAACAAGTATCCACTACCGAGGATTGACGACCTCTTAGATCAGCTCAAGGGAGCACGTTGGTACTCAAAGATAGACCATAGATCAGGTTATCATCAGCTAAGAGTTCGAGACGAGGACGTGTAGAAGACGGCCATCAGATGCCGGTATGGCCACTATGAGTTCTTGGTTATGCCTTTCGGCATAACTAACACTCCAGCTGTGTTCATGGGTCTCATGAACAGGATATTTCAGCCATACCTCGTTCGATTTTTCATGGTCTTCATCGATGGCATATTGATATACATGACCACCGAGGAGGATCACGCCTACCACTTGAGGGTTGTAATGGACACACTCCCAGAGCACTAGATTTTTGGAAAGATCTCAAAGTGTTAGTTCTAGATACGTGAGTTCCACTTCATGGGACACGTCATCTCTAAGGCGGGATTGGTGGTGGATCCTGCGATGATCGAGGCAGTGCTAGCTGGGGAGCCACCCAGGAGCGTGACGGAGGTGTGGAGTTTCTTGGGTCTAGATGGGTACTATCGGAGATTTGTTCCAGAATTCTCTAGAGTTGCGGCACCACTCACCGCTTTGACGAAGAAGGGGAAAACCTTCGTGTGGTCAGAGAGATGTCAACAGAGCTTCCAGGAGTTGAGACAGAGATTGAACATCGCACCTATCTTGAGGCTACAAGAGGAGGGAGTAGGGTATGTAGTCTACTGCGATGCATCAGGGACGAGACTCGGATGTGTCCTGATGCAGGAGCGGGCCATGATCGCCTATGGATCACATCAGTTGAGGCAGAATGAGCAGAACTATGCTACCCATGACCTAGAGTTAGCATCAGTGGTTTTCGCTATGAAGATGTGGCGACACTATCTGATGGGTGAGCGCTTTACAGTCTACTCTGACCACCAGAGTCTCAGGTACATCTTCCCACAGAATGACCGGAATCTAAGACAATGATGATGGCTCGATTTTGTTCTGGACTATGACTTTGAGATAGTATATACTCCTGGAAAGTGGAACATAGTAGCCGATGCTCTCACCAGGAGGACGGGAATTCAGCTACTCGGGGAGGCGACGGAGCAGCTAACCGCTTTGCAGATATCCTTCGTGGATAGAGATGGAGCAGCCTTTCTTCAGTCACTCATAGTCACTCCTCCACTACTGCAGCAGGTCAGAGAGGCACAACATGGGCACACTGACTGTGAGACGCGGCGTGCACAGATATCCTCAGGACAGGAACCTGATGGATTCCTTGAAGGAGGAGAGCATGTCGTCCTTTTCAGAGGACGTACCATGGTACCAGTTTCTTTCCAGGAGGAGGTTCTAAGAGAGTTTCACACTTCCACTTTAGCAGTACATCCAGGAGTGGCGAAGATGTACCAGGATCTCAGATGACAACACTGGTGGCCGGGTATGAAGAAGGATGTGGAAGAGTTCGTTTCACGATGCCTCACATGCCAGCAGGTGAAGGCGGAGCAGTAGGTACCAGCAGGCTTGGTACAAACCTTGGAGGTCCTAGAGTGGAAGTGGGATGTGATATCTATAGATTTAGTGACTGGACTTCCACGCACTTCCAGAGGTCACGACTCCATATGGGTGATGGTTGACCGAATTACCAAGTTAGCCAACTTCTTACCCATCAATGATAAGGGCTGAGTGGAGATCTTGGGACGCCTCTACGTACAAGAGATTTTACAACTTCATGGTGTACCATCATCTATCATCTCCAATAGAGATGCTCTCTTTACTTCCCGGATTTGGAAGGGGTTGCAGGGGGCATTCGGGACGCAGCTACGTCTGAGCACCGCCTTTCACCCTCAAACAGATGGTCAGACAGAGAGGACCATTCAGACTCTCAAGGACATGCTCTGTGCATGTGTCCTTTACTTTGGTCTCACCTGGGAGGACCACATACCCTTGGTGGAGTTCGCGTATAACAACAACTACCACTCCACCATCGGGATGGCACCATACGAGGCATTGTATGACCGGCCTTGCAGATCACCCCTATGATGGACAGACCCAGGGGAGTCATCACTTGTGGGACCAGAGATGTTCTAGGCCACGACAGAGAAGGTCCAGGTCATCCAGGAGGGTATGAGGACAGCTCAGAGCCGGAAGAAGTCTTATGCTGACAGGAGGTGGAGGCCACTAGAGTTCGAGGATGGCGACCACCTCTTTTTGCGGGTCTCAGCTCGACGTGGATTATGAAGATTTGGTCGGGCGACAAGTTATCTCCATGCTTCATCGGACCATTCTAGGTTCTCAGCAAGATAAGAGAGGTGGCTTATCGCTCGGCTCTACCACCTCAGTTGCATCGGGTGCATGACGTCTTCCACGTATCTCAGCTGAGGAGATACGTGCACGACCCGACACATATCATCGACCATGGGGAGCCCGACCTTGACGATGGGGCGACTTTTGCGGAGGTCCCAGTAGAGATTGAGGATCGAAAGGAGCGGGTCCTACATGGGCGGTCGATTCCTCTACTGCGCATCAGATGGAAGCACGAAAACCTCCAGGAGAGCGCTTGGGAGCAGGAGGCTCAGATGCGTGCTCAGTACCCATATTTGTTCCCCTAGTTTATGATGTATATTTACGGGGACGTAAATCCCTGAGGTGGGAGTAATGTAAAGACCCGTAAAATTGTAGGGAATTTTTTTATATTTTCTTTGGGATTTTACAGGAACGAAGTTTCTAATGGCACCTGATTCCGAGGCCCGGTGTGCCCAGAATCAATTTCCGAAGTTTAGCTCGGGTACGTTCATTAAACGAATTAGAGGGTTTTCCTAAATTTTGAACCGGTGCTCAGAATCGAAATCTGAGGGCACCGTTGGAATCACACTACCAGTAATTGCTTAAGAACACCTTTTCTGGAGTTGCGTTTTTTCGGGTGAGGTTATTAATTAAATGGGTTAACTAAAGAATAAAATAAAATATTGTGCAAAAAATTTATTTCTATTCTAAGTAGTTTAAACCTAAGATTGGTGGTTGGAGTGTGACCCACTAATATCCTAACTCTACTAGGTTAGATATTAGTGAAGTGGGGCCCACACATGACCCACCCCTTCAAATCCCTTTTAACCTCCCTCCCGTGCATTTAATATGTAACTCACCCACACCCCTTTTAAATACCAAGTCAACTCTCTTAATTAATGAATTGAAATACGTTATTCAATGTAATCAATTCTGGATTTTTTTTTTTAATTTTTGAATTGAATGTTGGCTTGTGTGTGTTAATTAAATAAGACAAGTCTTATTTCATTAAGGGTTGCTTAGTTTTGTTCAGAGGGAGAGTTCCATGAAGAACTTCATCTTCCTTCTTGAAGAACGCGAAGAATGCACCGACACCGACGAAGAATGCCGACCTCCGACGAAGGATGACGAAGAACGCTATTTCCCCGGAGATCGATGATGCGACGCCGTGTACCGCGACGCTGACGGTCCTCTTCTCCACGACACCGTGTACGACGACGCCATGTACCGAGAAGCCGTGTACTACGACGCCGACGATCCTCCTTCCGCGATGCCATCTTCCGTGATGTACTATTCCCGTGAAAAACCTTTGTTCGACAACACCTTAATGTAGGGGGTTTGATTTAGTTCACAAATATTCTTTACCATCAAAATGTCTTTATTTATTTAGCCGCTTGATATAGGATTAACAGGATGAGGTAGGAACACATGAACACGTCCGACCCTCCTCCCCCTATGATGTTGTGTTTGTCGTGGCACGATTAAAGGCAGCACGGTGCAACGACACTGTGCGGAACAAAAAAGAAGCACGGCGCTGTCGTGCCGTGCCGTTGATGTCGAATACAGCCACGACGCCGTCGCGCCGTGCCGAAGAACCACGAAGAGGCTGTGGTCGGAGCAGGGCTGGGGCAGAGGGGCGCGGCGCCATCGCGCCGTGCCGTTCAGACAAGGCCGCGGCTCAAAGCCGCGGCGGTGCAAGGTGGGGCGGCTCGAACCGCCGGCCGCCGGCACCTTGGAGGGGCAGGACCGCGGGGTCCCGCGGCGGCAACACCGGTCGGCCGGAAAGGGAAGGCCATTTTCGGAAGGGAAACTGGGGGTCTTAACCCCCGGCTAGAAAAGGGAGTGGCCCCCATGTGTTGGGTCATGGTTTCAATCAGGGGGGAAGCCCCCCCCCCCTTCTGCGGTGGCTCGGCCAGCACCGAGCTGGCCACACCGGGACGCCCAGGCCGGGCCGGGCCGTGCCGGCGGGGTCCGGCCACACCGGCAGGGCCGGGCCGCACCGGTTGGTCCGGGCCGTTCCCTAATGGGCCAGACATAGACCCGGGTCAGGCTGACCCAGGGGGTCTCAGGCTGGGTCGGTCCGGGCCCAAAACCCCCTAAAACCGGACATGTTCGTTCAATTGCCCATATCTTGGGCTACGGACCTCCGATTTATGCAACGTCAGTTTCTATACGATCCTTGGATCGAGACGGTCGTTTCGCTATATTAAACTCAAGGTTTCGGAGAACTTTTTGTACGTCCGAGTTTGTTCGAACATGAAACCAACAGGGCCCTCGTAGCGGAAACACTTATAACTTGAGCACCGGATGTCTGATTGATGTGCCATCGACTTTGTTGGATTACTCTTAGTGAGACGGACCTTTTGGATTACTCTACTCGAGGTTTGGACGCAATTGGAGTGTGGTCGTGTTGGTTTTGACTTAAAAACCAACCGGGCCTCTGGAACGAAAAAGCCAATAACTCGCAGGCCGAGCATCCGATTGATGTACCGTCTATCACATTGAATTTCTCTTGTCGATATGGAACTTTGAGATAAATCAACTCCAAAATACATGTCAGTTGATGTATCGACCCCTTGGCTCGTGGAGAGGACCCTCCCGGAATCGAGCATGTAGTGTGCGGGAACCCTAGAGCTAGCTGTGACTAGGACGACGATGATGACTGCACTGAAATCCTCTGTGCGTTCGGTAGTGACGAGGACTACACTGAAATCCTCCGTGGGTTCGGCAGTGACGGCAACTGCACTGAAATCCTCCGTGGGTTCGACAGCGATGAAGACCGTACCGAAATCTTCTGTGGGTTCGACGACGATGAAGAGTGCACTGAAATCCTCCGTGGGTTCGGCAGCAATGAAGACTGCACTGAAATCTTCCGTGGGTTCGGTAGCGATGAAGACAGCACTGAAATCCTCCATGGGTTCGGAAAAGATGTAGACCGTACTGAAATCCTCCTTGGTTTCGACGGCGATGACTACTATTCTTGTATCCTACGTGGGTCTGGCAGTGTTTGACTCTTTTTTTGCGATCCTACGCGGGTCTGGCAGAGTAGCTGGTCTGTATCCTATGTGGGTCCGACAGCTTAGCTTGTTTTGTATCCTACGTGGGTCCCAGCTTAGATGAATCAGTGGCTATATCTGATCATCTCTATCACCTTACGAAGAAGTATACCTGTGTGAACTTAGTCTTGACTTTCAATCAATATCTTCGATATGATTGACTTGATTTCCTATGTGGATTGGTTTCTGTTATCCTGTGTTGATTGGGTTGTACTCTTATGTGGACGTGATCGAACATGGGCTCGGATTTTGAATCCTAATAGGAATTGGTGACTTAGGTATTTGTATGGTCATATACCTAAGTAGTGTTGGTTGTTACTTCGTGATTGTATCTTTCCTTTGTGGATTATCCTTTGTGGATTCTGGGAGAGCTTCAGGGGTCTCAGGGTCCCTACTGAGTAGCGTATACTCACCGCTGCACGGGCTATGCCCGCACTACGTTGTGTTGGATGCATACGACAGACATCGCTGATCATGGTTGAGGCTCGTGGAGAAAGACGGTACCTAGAGGTGGACCACTAGGCGGGACATACACGGAGCGGACGGCAGGACCCGACGAGTTGAAGAGGCTATCTCTACCCACCCTTTAGGTGGGATATCCCGTAGACGTCTCGACGTTGCTGCTTTACTTTTAGTTTCTGTACTTCTTTCCAGTTGTACCTTACTTTCCGTTTGGGTTTGAATTCTGGACCATTTACTTTCCACACTTACTATTGTACCCACTTTACTTAGTGTTTACTTCTTCTTGCTTACTCTGTGGTGTTTGTTTACTTTATAAAGGAAATGCCTTCTCCTTTTTGTCAGGATTTACGCCTTGGTGCCAGTCGCCAGCCCTTGGCCTATGGGAGGCGGGCTTTGGGTAGTCACGGCATGGGTCCCGAGGACGGGTCATGACACTTGAACTAAAATAAAATTTAGTGGTTTACAACTTGAGCCAACATCCAAAATTAACCAACAACAAAAGAATCTCTAACTCTAACTCAAAACTCCAAGAAATAAGAGAGGTGCAACATTAACATGCCAGAAACACCAACATGCACGAGAAGACCATCAATGACCAAAACCACCATCACTGAGTACAACGCGTCAGCCTAGAATAAATAGAGAACAAGGTCTACATACACCCAAAGGTGTATATAGGGCGTGATAATAGATCCCAATAGGATGTCACCCAACAAAAAGGTTCCACATATAAACATTAAATGATAAATAAATTTTCAATTAAAATTAAAGCAAGGAAGTAAAAGCTTAAATAATTTTAAGTAAAACAAAATTAAAGAAAACAGTTTCAAATGGAACAACTTAAATTAAAACACACACGTACTTACATTTTTAAAAAATAACAACTGAGTCACACTGATGAGAGTAATGTAACCAATGACCACTAATATGGGAGAGGACTCATGGGTGTTAGCTAGCTTTGGTCCATAGATATTCATGTCTCGGTGAAATGTGTTTTAGAAGGCCAAAAACCTCCGAAAACATGGCTTAGAAGGCCATGACCCTCATAAAATGTGGCGTAGAAGGCCCAGACCCTCAGAAAAGAATATATTTAGTTAGTGTTCAATTGTCAGTCTTGCCAGCGGAATTTGATTGAGTCACCTCCGAAACACTAGCCCACTAGTCTAGTCCACCCTCCTTGATACCTGGGCTTCCCGGTTTGTTCTCAAACAAGTTTCAAGGTCATAACACATGTCACACTAATGCATAAAATCCAAACATGGTATTTACGCACGCAAAAACACAATTTCACACCCAAACCATATTTTAAAACCATACGCACACCAAAATCTTTTCAAAAAGTAATCTTCATAGGTTACATACTCAACCAAACCATTTGAAAAATTTAAAAGACACTCATCACTAAACTAACCACCACATTCACACATAAACACCGTTTTCAAATAAGGCACACACTAAAGCATTTTCCTAGCACGTTTCACACCATTTTCATAACTAAGTAAGCCATAAAAAAAATTATAAAGCAATAGAAAAGGGTGTCACATGGTTTTACACACACAAAAAAATAAATATTAATAAACCCAAAATAGATTCCAACATTTAACGCACTCAAATTAAATTTTAAAGTGTGACTTGCACCACCCAAACAGTTTGATGAAAAATCTTACATCACATACGCCCTTGGATAAAATACACAATTTAATAAGCCAAACATAAGAGCTTATGAGATAATTTTAAATAAGTAAAAACAAAGCATATAAAATAGTAATGAGCATGAAATAGGTTTTTTATAGAAAAATAAAACTGATATGGCATAAACATGCTACTAATAAATAAATAAAAAAATTTTCATTCTGGAATGATGTGCACCCTAAGACAGTTTTCAAAACCACTTCACAATCCCCCTACAATTTAATAAATCATTAAGAAATTCTATAAAACAATTTCAAGCTACGTCACATGGTTTTCCACACACAAAACTCACTCAAAAACAACCTTTATTAAAAAATGAACCTTTTCACCACTTCATAATCCAATTCACAGCTATTCATAAATTAAATAAATTTATTGAAAAACCCATAACACAATCGAATTACTCAATAAAGGTTTACATAGAAATGCACTACGCACTACACCGTCATGCTACAAAATAAATAAACTAATCTTAAATTCTTTTGAAAACTATGTTCGCACCAAAATGATTAACGGAAGGCAATACTAAAATAATCAGACATGAAAATTAATTTATCAAAAAATAGTTATATGCGGAACCACCTACCTTGGGTGAAGAATTTCCCAGAATTTGTTGAATTCTTCAATGGAACTTAATGCGTGCCACCTGCGAACAGAATTGGACCATAAAACAAGAATTGGAATCAAATAGAGAATCAATAACGACCCCGAGAAAAACTCATAGCCACTAGAAAACTGAAACCCCCAAAATCATGAACCCAAATCCATAGATGAAGATGATAAGGGCTTACCGAGAGAGGAACGACGCGTGGAGGGGAGTGGGGTGTTGGCCGGGGGTGTTGTGGTTGCCAAAGGGGGTCAGCCAAGGGGAAAAGGGGGGTCCGACAGGACTCTGAGCTGAAAGCAGGAGGGGGTCCAGTGGGGTTCCGAGCCGGAAGAAGGAGGGGGGGGGGGTCCGGTGGGGTTCCGATCCGGAAGAAGGCGGGGGTCCGGTGGTTCATGGTCACCAGAGGGCTGTGCAGTGCCGGAGGGGAGGTGTCGGCCATGAAGGGGAGTGGCGCGAGCAGAACCTAGGGAGAGGAAGGCCTTCGACGGGGAAGAAAAAAATGGGGGTAGGGGGGAGCTAGGTCTTGACACAACAAGGTGGAGAAAAAAAGATATAATAATAATAATAATAATAAATAAAAAGAAAACCAAAACTAATAATAATAATAATAATACTAATAATTAATATAATAATAATAATAATAAACTAAAACTAGTTACAAAAATAATAGTAATAATTTTATAGTAATAAAATAAAAGTTATAATAATTATAAAAATAGTGATAAAAATAATTATAACAATTACATCTTCAAATATGATTATTATTATGATCATTAAAATAATTTTTTAAAATTTGTATCACTTTAAATTTTATTTATTCATCAACAAGTCTTATTATTTAATTAATTTGACATTGGAAAGTCACCCGGTGGACCAGGCGAGGCTGTGCAGTTTCAAAATCGTGCCTCGCCCGAGTCGCACCTCACCCTTGGCCGCACGGTCTCAATTTCCATTGTGTTATCACTTTATTATTCATTGCATATTTTCCATCTCCCTTAAACATCAGGAAGGCCATGCAGCGAGCTGGGAGAGGTCACACAACGACCCAGGTGAGGCTACTCGGCTTTGAAAATGGTGCGTTGGACACAACCAAGAGCAAAATATTCGTTTCTAAATAAGAGCTCAGAAAATTTTAAGTTGGGCCTCGACCCGAACTATCTGATTCCCAATAAAAATAATAAAATAAATAATATAAAAAGATCATGTGTGACAATATTATTTTTCATAATCTTCCTCCGAGGAAAAACACTAGTTGGTTGAATCTAAAAAATTAAAATAAGGGGAGGTAATACTAAATTCAGTTTCAATAAAATCAATAGATAATGAGTTCATTAAAAGATTATATCCCTGAGTTTGTTCATCTTCTATCAATTCTTTATTGGAAATTCCCTGTTGGAGTTGATTAGTAGCGGATAGAGGTAGGGAGTCAGTCTCTACCATATATTGGTTCTCTATAGAAAAATCCAGGAAGACTAAGGGGGGATCTTCATGGACATTAGTAACTTTATAAAATTATGGAAAGTAATGGAAGATCTCAGTTATCTTTCAGGCCGTCACTTCAAAAATTTCTTTTTTTACATGTCCTCCCTTAGGCCATCTATGAATTATTTGAATACTTATCTCATTATTTGACTTCCAAAATAAACTCACATGTTTAACAAGAAAAGAAACCCCATCCCCCTTGGACAAGGGTGATATAATAATTGGTCCTTTCAGTACTGGGTAATTGTTCCATGAGATAAGGAAATAATTTTTTGAAGACATAGGGGAAAGGTTTTTTTATTTTTTTTTAAATTTGAAAATGGTCAAATATTTATAATTGGATTGTTTCACTACCTCCCCAGCAACAGTACCATGTTTTTTACACTCCTGTTGTAGGGCATGGAAAAATAATTTTTTATATTCTATAGTGTAGTATAGTGATTAGACTTAAAATGTATCCCGAAGATGAGTACACACAAATTTTTTTTTCACTTTTAAATGAGGGTAAATTTTTTTTGTTTTTAGAATAAATCTATGAGAAAATGATTGAAAGGAAATTTTATATTCAATGGATTGAAAACTGTTATATTAAAAGGGTGATTAGTTTAGGGTCGGTTTCCCAATTGTAATGTTGTCCTTGTTCAATTTAATTCAAACCACTTATTATGAGTTGACTAAAGTGAGTTTCTAGGATCATTTCATCTCACATACTTGAAAAAATTACGATGGTGAGAGAAAACCTTACTAAGACCTCAGTTTGGTTAACTCTCCTTGCATGTACAAAATAATTGTATTATGTATCCTCAATTTAAATGGGCAATACACGATTGAGTCTTCTTTATTCCAAAAAATTAGAAACATCCACTACCCCTTTTAAACATACTAATGATCGTCGAGTACTTCACCACTGAACCTAGGTCTATTCCATCGTCTATAAACTAGAAATCCGTGGTTGTAGATAATGATTAGTTTACTAAGTAAGAAATCAGTAAAAGAAATAAAATTCAATAATGATCACACATGATAATAAAATCTGCTATATGAAATTGAAAACAACTTTGAAGAAGAAAGGAATTTAATTCAATTATGTCTAAGAACTCAAGCATTACACAATAGAAAACCAACTCTTCCCCAATCACCCAAAATGTTTACCCCCACCATGGTAATGGTAATTGAGATGAATGTGGAA
The DNA here is from genome assembly GCA_963277665.1 of Viscum album. Taxonomy (NCBI): domain Eukaryota; kingdom Viridiplantae; phylum Streptophyta; class Magnoliopsida; order Santalales; family Viscaceae; genus Viscum; species Viscum album. Next base: position 285,787,075 of record OY728165.1, read on the forward strand.
TAATAAGGCATTAAAAATTTATGAAAAAGAAAAAAAACAAAAATGATCTCCTCCTTGGTGTCCCAGAAGGAATGACATGGAATGAGATGCTTTGAGAAGGAGGAGCTCCCCTCCTTTAATAGCCATAATTTGTCCCCCAAAGTTTGACTCATTCTAGGAACATTAAATGACCTATTCAGACGTTTCACCCTTATTTCATGTTGTTAATAATAATATTCTAAGTCTCTCTTAAAAATTGCAGCGTATTTTGACATTTATTCCAAGAGTTATGCCCATTTTTCTATGAAAATTTATTCTATCCAGTCAGGCTCTACAAATCCCAAACCGCTGGATTAAAATGCTTTAATTACAATTCAAATGACCAATTCACAGATCGTTCATGAAATATGTTCCAAAATTACTTGTACATCTACCCACTGAATTTTAGAGAAATTGGACCAACCATTAACGATTTTTGGACCCCACATAAAAAATAGACATATCTATAAACTATTTTCACGGTCCAACTTGTGATCTTTTTTTGAGCTTCCATATGTCCGATTCTGATTTTGGTCAAGATGTATTAAATTAATCCCTGAATGTGGAAAATCTGGGAAAATAAAAAAATTTTAATTTGAATTAGTTTAGAAAATGTTATGTCAAAAATACAGAAATAAATCAAAATAGTTAAAAATATGAAATGGTCCATTTTTACTATTTATCTAAAAATATCACCAATATAATTAAAATACATAAATTTATCTTAAAGTAAAAATTTGGTGGTTTTAAAAAAAATAAATTCAATGTAAATTCAATTGAAAATATTTTCCCTATTAGTGTTCTTTGGGATAAAATAGTATATATTTTTCTAATTTGGGGATAGTATCTGAGTATCCTTGAGTGACAAGCTATCAAGGAAGGGTAAAACTTTCTATCTAGAACAATTTTCATTTTTCATGTTGATAGTGAAATATGGTAGCATTAAACCTAAAAAATATGTATTTTTATTTTGAAAATATTTTTTATATTTTTTTATTTGTATTTGATTAAATGAAAATGTAATATTTCATGCTATTATTGGTATAATACTATTATATTTTTCTTATAATCTTATTTCACAGTTTATTTTTATTTATTCCTTGTAAATATGTTTTGTGAATATTATAATAAGGGTAAAATTGTTGGTGTATATTTGGTTATAAATTTTTAGGAAAGAATATTATGTGATGGATAATGGTGGGGTAAAATTAGATTCATGTTTTTATGGAACATGATTAGCATAATGTTTTTCCTCCTATATGTATTTGTGTTGTCTTATTTTTTTTTGAACAAGTATGAAACATAGATATATTTTTACAAATTATTTAAGAGCATCATTAAATAATTATTCTTTATGTTGACTCGTATGGATAACTATATTGCAGTTTCTAAAATACTAGTTTATTTTAATAACTTTCCCCATAATGGTGTACACAGTGTTATATGATAAGTTTATCAATTTACCATATGAGTGTACACATTGGATAATAATAAATTTAACTGTTTCCCTATACCGGGGGTTCTCTATGGGTAAATCATGTCTTTTAGGTTTCCACTATCTAATATGTTTCAACTAAAGGACATGTACTACATCTAATAATTTAGACTCTGATAATGAATCAATATATGTATAGTTGGTTCTGATAGAAATTGGGAATGAAATAGAAAAAAATAAAATATATATATTATTTTCATTAATAATAAGTAACATAGAAATTAATTAATGGGATTCTTAAATTTTATTGCAATCATATGTGGATACTTAAATTCAAATCATTTATTAAATAAATATCGTATGGATTATGTTTCGGATGTTGTTGATGATGAAATATTGAGTTATGTACTCACACAGTACATATACATATCAGTGAAAATGAATACACTAAATTTAACATATTGGTCAGAGTATGTTCCCAATATCAAGTGGAAAAGCTGAATTAATTTTATGAGGATTAATATATAGAAAAAAGTTTTGTTGGGGTCATAATTATTTTTCCACATTATTTTTATTCAATTAATTACTTCTTTCATATAATTAAATAGTTTATAATATCCCAGTTTCAATGTATGGTTGAGTTAATTTTTGGTCCACTATGTTATTTTTTGTGAGTTTTTAATTTTTCATGAGGTAAATTCCATAATAATACCATGTTATACTTAAATATTTTTCTATATTGTGATTTTTTGTTTTTCAGAAATTATTGAGTAAAATGATATAGAAGGTATACTCTTTCTATATACTATCATTAGACCCTCACTTATAGTTAACAGAATTTATTGTATGGGGAGGCATGCTTGGTTTTTGTGACATTTTGACTCATTGTTTATTGATAATAACATGGTCGGAGATGTTAAAAATATTTTATTAAGGATATGTTTCATTATAAGCAATCCATTTGTTATATTTTAAAGTAGCATTTAATTTTAATGTAATTCATAATGAAAAAATACTAGAAAACACAAAAATATATAATAATGAAATTGAAAAATAAAAATTTGTAAAATTGATTAACTATAGTAAAAAATAAATAATACATTTGAAATTTGAAAAATATAAATATTAAAAATACATAAAACTCAAAAAAAAATTCACATGTGTGTATGAATAGTGTAACAACCCCATCTCAGTCAACTTGAGTGATGTCAAAGCTACAATGTCATGTTTCCTCCTGTGAACCCCAATATTCTAATTGCAATAAACTATTTGAAAGGGACTAATTCAAATATAATGATATAGTTGAGAACCATATATAATAGGAATCATAACAAATTCATAAGCAGGCCCCTTGGATAATGAAAATAAAATTCAAATAATTAGAGAACATTACCTATATTATAAACCAACTCAAATGAAAGTATCCTACTAAATCCACATCCAATATAACACTATTAATTTTAAAAAATTAGTCTACCGATAAGTTGATACCTGAACCTATAGTGAAATATAAGGCATTACCACTAAATCAAAACCCATTTCTTGTATATAAATTGAGGAGAGTCTAACGTCCCAACAAGATTACCCCACTCACCTCAACTAATTGAGTGTTGGTTATCATGTGTACATATGTGAAAGTCCATGGTTGGTATCACTAAATTCATTATAAAATAAAACTCACAAATTATCATGTAATAGAATCATACTTATGTTCCATCATAGAGAATAACACCCACACACCTCAAAGACACATATGGTATTATCCAACTTATTCCACGTCCCACATGCATGTATCCAAATAAACATATACCATCGTATCCTAATGTGTTACACCACTTAGTTATATTCCTCTGAAAATATTTTATTTTAAATAAAAATACTCTAACAATAAAAAAATCCCACTAAACTGAGTCCCACTGTCCCATTGGTCATCTCCCCTCCCATTAATAAATAAGGCCTAAAATATCATGAGAAATAATCATAGTAAAAATAAATCAAAAATGGAAACAAATATGTCCCAACCATAAATTTTAATTACAATATGTTACCCAAATACAAAATGGTTTCTATATCAGTGCACAAAAATGAATAGCATTGTAACCTCAATCCCTTGATAAGAAAATATGAAAATAAAGATAGGCCTATAACATATAAAATAATATATATCTCATCTATCACGACCAACACCATATCATCTAATATGTTATCATAAACTATTTTATCCATTTTACAAGATCATATAATAGGTTTATCCATGGAGGATGTTGGTATACATAGTCAAAATAAAATGAGTGACCCTCTAAATATTCTCCCACTATCGTTCCTGGAGCCTCTTTAGCCATTATTAATTCTGTAGATACCTATTTAGAAGATCAAAACCTGACTGGGTATACAAAAAAAACTAAGAAAATGAAATGAAATATATGACCTCATAAGAAATATTAATTCATATACTTATTCTCAAATAAAACACTTAGTTTATCCTATAAATTACAACTTCATAGTGGTGTATCCTAGTTAAAAAGGTCTATTGTGAATGTACACTTTTCTCATAATATATGTTTCCAATATCTCTATATTACACTAACATAAAACAATATTATTACGAAAAAGAAATTATGTGACACTTATCTCATGATTCTAATTTATGTCAGGAATTAACACAACAATGTGAAAATCTCACCATAAATGGCCTTACATATCAATGAAAATGATAATAGGACAATCAGACAGTGTAATTTATGAGGTCAATCTGATGGGTACTCACATAAGGAACTAAAGAGGCTCCCCACTATGTAAAAAAATATTTATCCCTACAAAAAATTATTATAGTGATGATCTCACCAAACACTCAATAAATAAAAAATGTCACATACCATTCTAAGGTACATTATATACATAGATGAAAACCGAGGTGTTATCATTCATTTAAGTCTCACAATATTCCCAGAATGAGGTCCAAGTTGTATGGGTAACCATGAAGACATATTCTCTATCACTATCATGGGTACCTATTAAGGTCGTATGAACATACAATCAATAGGACACAAACTAGACATCCCAACATAGTCTAACTAATCCTCCACCTACGTTAATGTTTTAAAAATAGTCAATACACTATCTAAAATCATGATGAAATGTTGGAAACCATTCAAGTTAATATTCAATAGAGATATCAAAACCAATAACACACTTTAAAAATATAGAATCTCCCACATGTGGCCAACAAGACTAAAAAATTAATCATTAGATTCCTTTTTTGTAATTTGATAAAATTATTTCCAAATACCAATTTTTATAACCACTAAAAATCCATCCATTATTATCTTTACTTACCCAATTCCCTTTTAAAAATATAGTAAAAATACATTTAAGAAATAAACTAATTATCTCTTTGAAATCTAATTTTAAAATAAAAAATTTGAAATTATTTTTTTCTTTAGAAATTACTCTTCAATATAAAACAATTAATTAAAATATCATTTTGAAATTTAACCCACTAAATTTTCCTGAACTAACAAAAAATTTAAATACTCATATCATTTTGCAATCCATATATGGTTCACAATAACTCATTCAACTAAGGCACCACATTTAAACCCATAATTTTCATAGATAGATAATATATCATATTAGATGAATATTAATTAATATAATATAATGGTCCCCGCTAGAATCATATTGGTTTATTTAATTTAGAATCTTGGATACATATATAACTATTTTTAAGTGAACTTTATCATATCTTATTAATTTCATCAAAACTTGCACCATTATTAAACATATCATACATAATACCTTTTAATCATAACCTGTGGAAATGAAACATTAGAAATGGTGATCTACGATGCTCGGTATGGGTAAAAAAGGGGGGAATTATGATCACATAAACATAACATGAGTATAAGGGTATGATAATATGACCATAAAATTTGAAAATGATACCATGTATATCATAGATTATAATCATGCGTCATGGGATATTGCTTGGTAGATCATATGAAATAAATCATAATGGAATCAAAGAACATGAGTAAGGAGGGCAACATATTGTCATAATACATAGATTTATGGTATAAATTTAATCATATAAAATCATTTTCATATTAATAAAGGCTCATTTCCAATACTATCACTCCTCAAAACATCCTTATAATCAAAGTTAACTCCTAATTCTATTATAGTGGATACATTCCACTACTAAACTTGGTTCACTCAAAATTCCAGTACTATTTTTCTCTTGAGATATCTATATTTAACCAATTAATTAGATGGTTATATAATTCCAACCCCACCTATAACATAATGTAAACCATATATATGTGTTCCACAAGATCATAAAACATTCATCATATCATCTTTACATAACCCGTAAAAAGAAATTGTTTTTCCAAAATGTCATGTAATAATAATCACTAACCATATAGAGAAATAATAATGATGATATCATCAAATCATATCCCCTGTAAAGATCAGGAAACATCAAAGGATGTCATCTTATATGGAAATTTATTTTAAAATATCTCTTAGAATATATCCTGAGAAAAATAGACATTCCACTTTGTAATCAATTATTTTAAATATAAGTATTTTGAAAATATTAAATAAAACATTTTAATTAGAAATATAATTGGAAACATATAATATAAGATTTTAATTATTTTGTGGTCAGTATGTAAAATAATTATATTCATGTTGTATAAGATAATAGATAAAATTCCTTTCACACCTTTGTAAAAATTCAAAGAGAAACATGCTTGGAAAATGAAAAAATGATTATTTTTTAAAAAACCTTTGAAAAATATAATCAAGGAAAAAAATTAAATTTAAAAATTATAGGATTAAAAATATTTATCTTTTTAGAAAACATGTTAGTTGAAGGAAAATGTTTTTCTACCGAAGAAATAAATAATGTTCGTTTTCATTCAAAAATTGTTCATTTTGTATCTTGAGTACTTATAGATAGGTAAAATAAAGGGAAAAATGTATTCTATATAAATTAATATATAATAAAAAAATTCATGAGTTTCATGAGGGGTAGATCATGAATTTTCATCATTACAAAACTTATTCTTAATAAATCATGACAAATAATGAAATTGTAATATAAAATCCTTACTTGAGGTATAAAATTTTTCATATGTGTTAAAAACATAGATAATATATAAATATATAAATATTAAATATATTATAGAACTTTAATAATAAATATCATACCATATATTATTTACACTATAACTTTTTATCTTTAATTTATTAACAAATAGTTATTTAAATCACTGTTTCTGGTGAAAATTGGTTTGTTTTTTGTGTACATTTTGGTTCATTAGTTATGTTCCATGTAAATTTAAAATTATTACATAACTTATGGAATTTTAATAATGAAATAAATATCATATATATAATCATTATATACATATTTATATTCATCAATACATAGACAAATGAATTTCACTCTTCATAGAGATATTAGGTTGTATATTCACATGATTGATGTTTTCATTATTTAACAGATTGAAAAAAGAAAATAATAATTAATATATCACATATATAATATATATTCATAAAAATAGTGCTTAATACCATTAATTTTAATATAATTTGTAATATAAATCACATCGCTTCATGGAGGAGGTAGTCCACACGTACGCACGAGTGAAGTTATCACTTTACAACACTAAAAAGGTAATGATTTTTATGTGATATTATTGTCCTAGAAGTATAATTATGTAATTAATATCATATACATACTATATATACCACATTGTATCGATCATCAAGAGGTGGTGATGGAAAATGAATTGCATCAGTTCATAAGGTAGCAGTCCGCTGTACACACGATCAACAGTTTCGTGTCCAATTTGCTGGAAGAGAAGATGGATATAATTTATTATATTAAAATAAAATAAAGTATATTTAATATAATTTTGTTACTATTTCAACATTTTTAAAAAAATATTAATTGAGGTAGAAGAATAAATAAATTGAAAACACGTGGTTATGAACTATACCTATTCTACGGACAACCTTATTAGGTTTATACCTAAATGCCTTCATGTAGAGTTCACTGATCAAAAAAGGGACTCTAGTTCATGGGGAGGGATGAAAAGAAGTTATTTGGGTTGGTATTGGATAAAAACGGATCATGATGTGTGGATAGGAAGGGAGGGGGTCCTTTTATAAGTGATGGAGACGAGACACATGAATTTTTAAAATGATTAAAATATATTAAAATATTATTCACAAAAAAATGACAAAAAATGAACCATAATAGAATATTATATGAAATAGGGTTGAAATATTGAAATATAGTAGAATTTAGAAAAATCTTATGATATTTTAACTTTTAACTCTTTAGTTTAACACTCAGTAAACCTGTTTCAATCTTACCTGTAGTAATATATTTCTACTTTATTTTAGTATTAATTATGAACAAAAATTAAGTTTAAATTATTAAATAATATTAATTAATATTATTCCAAATAATTAATACATTATAACAAATTCAATTCATATATTTTCATAATTTAATTTAAAATTAAAATCACAAACGCAAAAAAATGTGGGTTTTTAAAGAAAATGATTTCTTAAGTATACAAATTTTTAATCTCATAATTATATATATAATTTATTCAAATGATCTAAATTTTATTAATAATATTATAAGCTAACTTATTTACTTTTAAATCCATTTTCAAAATAATTAATCCTTCTAATTTCTTTAAATGAGATAGTAATTTTTAATATAAATGATTATTTTTCATTATTTATCGAAAAATTAATCGTTTCATACAATTTTCGAAAAAAAACTCTGAGATAATTTCAAATTTTATAATTAAAATAATAAATTATATTTTTCAAATATATTTTCTAAAATTGGAAAAAAATAATTGTAAAATAAGTGGGAAAACCTGTCCATTTACCATAAAAATATTAGACGAATGATGAATTTATTTATTGAATATATAATATATATGTTTTTTCTTAAAATAAGTAAATAGTACTGATTAATTGAATTTATTAAGATAAAAACACATTTTGTTAATACAAATATTTTTTCAAAAAAATTTACTCTCAAACAATATTTATTTTCATTTCTAATCAATTGAAAATCGAAAAAAATAAGTTTTTAAATGTGTAAACAATATAATTTTAATAATTTAGTTATTCCTTTTCATACCTGTCAATTTAATGGAAAATTTATAATGGCATAAAAAATATAGTTAATTTAGAATTATTGTTGTGTTTATAGAAATCTATCTAATATATTAAATTTATTTAAAAAGAAATATATCCTAAAATATTAGGATGTTACACACCACCGAAAAACAATGTAACCATGAATTGAAATATTTTGAAACTATTAATCTTGTATAGACCCAACTCATTTTATAGGGTTGTAGAATGTCATATTTTCATGGTTTTCATAATAATAATAGAACATACACATTATATTTCTAGCATGAATACCAAAATATGCCAAAATATTACTATACATAATGAGATAAGTATAGATACCACATTTAAATATCTATTGATTCACCTAACCTCAAACATAACATTCATAATACTAGTGATCTCCAGACTCTTCAAGATATCCATTTTTTATAAGCTATTTATTTAAAACAAAATCTCACAATCATCAAAAACCTATAAACTTTCTAGGGGGTATATCAATGATGGAATTATATATATATAAATAGTTTATAGACTATAATAGATCCTTGATCCTCATATGAGAAAAAAACCCATTTCTATTATACAATCCATCATTAAATTTTGTCCCATCTTAATGAAATTAAAAAAAATAACTTGCTGATGTACCTTAAGAAAAATAGTGATCAATAGTGTGAAATATTCATTCTCACACCTTATCAAGCTATAAATTATTAATACCCCATGATAAAAAATTGATATCACTTTTATTTTGTAAAATATATCATCAAATACCAAAATTCCATTGCACCAAATTTATTGAAAATTGAGTGTATGAAGAAAGGGAAGACTAGGAAGATAGATCACCATATATCACAATGTATAACCAGGCATAGTCCCCTAGGATCAATGGGGAGGAAGAAAGATAAGAAAATGGAGAGGAATACTGGCTTCCCGTCTAGATGGGATTATTAAACAAGTAACCCCTAAGGTTAGTTTAATTTAAAATAATCCTAAAAATTCAATAATTTTAAAAAAATGGGCTCTAGTACCACTGAGTTTCTAATGGTCCTCCAACAAATAGTAGATGGGTTACAAGGAACATAGGAGAGTTCCACTGGTCTCATAGTGGAAAAACTATTGATTTATTTACACTATTTTCTACAAGATATATGGTGGTTACATTCACTAATCATTAAATTTATTTTAATTAGAAAACACATCAAAATTCAAATATAGAATTTTATACCCACAAATGCAACCCAAAAACCACAATTTCTATAGTCTAAGAACACATATTAAGTATTTATATTGATCCTAATTATATATAATAAATTTAACCCTTCTAAAAATATAATAGATACTAGAATTCCTCAAGTTTAACAATCAACTAATTATCAAGGTCAGTAAAAGGTCCCCACAATAATGCTTTTCATCCCCCAAAAGCCTCAAGAGTCCTGATCCCCACAAATATAGACTTATCATATTTTCCTATTCATTACTAGCTCATCACATAATATCCTATAATACTAATCAAATTTTTTATATGAAACACTAACTACTTGATAACAGTACTCTTGTAATATAGCATATTGTATACTTAGGAACTATATCCAAAATGGATTGTTAAAAAATTATGACTTACTATTGATCTCATTAGGATGGAATATGTTCCGAAGGTATCTCTCATGGAATTGGAATTATTTACCTCTATTTTGGGACTTACCTAGTTGGTAATTTTATCTTGCAATCTAATATAAAATCCAAGTTCAAATTCAAATAGTGGATAATATATGCTATATTGTAGCAGTATTGTATATTTTTAGTAGTGTGGATGCTATAAAAGATATTTTAGTAGTGGTGATATTGTCACGACCCGTCCCCAGGGCCCGTGCCGTGACTACCCCATGCCCTCCTTCCATAGGTCAGGGGCTGGCGACTAGCACCAAGGCGTAATTCCCGGTAAAAAGGGAAGACATTTCCTTTGAAAAGTAAACAATCACCACAGAGAAAGCAAGTAGAAGTAAACACTAAGTAAAACTGGATACAATAGTATGTGCGGAAAATTATGTGGGACAGAATACAAACCCAAAATGAAATTAAAGTACAACTGAAAAGGGAGTACAATAACTAAAAAGTAAAGCTACAGCGGCGAGCCGTCCACTGGAAGTCCCACCTGAAGGGTGGGTACAGATAGGCTCCATAGCTCCTCAGGTCCAGTTGTCCACTCCATGTACGTCCCGCCCAGTGGTCCACCTCCAGCTACCGACCTGTTCCGCAAGCCTCAACCACGATCAGCATTGTCCATCATCTGCAACCAAAACAACTTAGTGCAGGAATAGCCCATGCAGGGGTGAGTATAAGCTACTTAGTAGGGACCCTGAGACTCCCAAAGGTCTCCCAGATTCCAAAAAGGATAATCCACAAAGGAAAGATAAAATCACGAAGTAACATTCGACACTACGTAGGTATATTCCCATACATATACGTATGTCATAAATTCCAGTTCGGCTACAACATCTGAGCCCAAGTTCGATCACGTCCAAACAAGATAACACAACACAATCCATATAGGAAAGCAAGTCAATCATATCAAAGATAATGATTGAAAGTCAAGATTCATCCCACACAGGTATACTTCTTTGTAAGATGATAGAGATGATCAGATGTAGCCACTGGTTCATCTAAGCCATCAGACCCACATATGATCGATAGGTTATAACCCCCGCAATGACCCAAAAAGTATCGATGGTAACTAACCCTCGCAATGACCCACAAAGGATCGATAGGTAACTAACCCACGCAATGACCCACACAGGATCAGACCCACACAGGATCTGTAGGCGCTGGCCCACATTGGACCGCAGAGCGCTAACACACACAGGATCTAACCCACACATGATCGGTAACACTGATCCACGTAGGATCGCTGAGTGTTATAGTCGTTGCTGTCGAATCCACAGAGGATTTCTGTACAGTCATCATCATTGTCGCAGTCGCATCCAACTCTAGGGTTCCCGCACACAGCATGCTCATTCGGGAGGGTCCTCTCCACGAGCTGAGGGGATGATACATCAACTGACACATAGTCCGGAGTTGATGTATCCAAATGTTCCATATCGTCAACAGGATCTCAACGTCACTGACGGCGCGTCAATCGGACGCCCGGTCTGAGAGTTGTTGGCTTTTTCGTCCCAAGGGCCCGACTGGTTTTTAAGTCAAAATCAACCCGACCATACTCCAACTGCATCCAAACCCCGAGCGGAGTAATCCAAAAGGTCTGTCTCACTAAGAGGAATCCATAAAAGTCGACGACACATCAATCGGACGCCCGGAGCTCAAGTTATAAGCATTTCCGCTCTGAGGGCCCGGTTGGTTTTGTGTACGAACCAACCCGGCCGAACACAAAGTACTCTGAAACCTTGAGTGTAATATACCAAAACGACCGTCTCGATCCAAGGATCGCATTACAACTGAAAGTGCATCGATCGGAGGTCCCCATCCCATGTTATTGTAAAAAGACAGTGAGAGGTCCGTTAATAGGGGTTCGGGTCCGGTCAAACTCGGCCCGGTACCCCCTAGGTCGACCCGACCCGGGTCCGGGTCCGGCCCACATGGGCATGGCCCGGCCCGTCCTGGGCGCGACCCAGCATGGCGGCTCGGCCTGGACAGCGAGCCAGGCCGCTCGACCGTAACGGCCGAGCGGTGACGGGGGGGGGGGGGGGGCTGCCCCCCGTGTAGAGAAACTGCGGCCCCCGTGTGGGGGGCCGCACCTGCTGGCCGACCCGGGGTTACGAACCCCCGGTTTTCCCCCTGACCGGCCAGCACAATCAGGCCAGCCGGCTGCTTCTGCCACGGGACCGGGGCGGTCCCGGTCCCCCTGCTCCGACGCCGGTGGCCGGAAGTTGGTCGTCGGTCCCTGCTCCGCCTCGGCCCCGTTTTGGCCACGGTGCTTTTGTGGTTCTTCGGCGCGGTGTGATGACACTGCGCTTCCCTCTTTCTTTAATATTTCATGCTCGGTGCTTTGGCACCACGTTGCCTTCCTCGTGCCGCAAACAATATCAAACAACCTAAGGGGAGAGGAGGGTCGGCCGTGTTCGTGCGGTCCGACCTCCTCCCGTTATTGCAATAACAGGAGGCCCAAATCATACGATAATTCAATGATGAAAGTAATCCAAAAAAAAAGAAATAATAATCCCCCTATCTCGAGCATAGTCATCGAACGAGGTTGTTGCGGAAAGGAACCTCGCGGAATTGATCGTCGCGGAAAAAGGCAGATCGTCGCGTCGGGGAGGAACAATGCCTCTCTTCTTATGATGCGGAAAGAAGGAACGAGGTGATGCGTGTTAGGTCATAGATCTCCAAGGAAGGCGTCTCTCACCATCATCCATCATCGGAGGTCGGCGTTCTTCGCGTTCTTCGTCGAGGGGGAAGAACTTTAAGACTTGAGCAAATTATCCCAAGCCTCACACAACCCAACAACTCTAATTAAATAAGAGTTTGTCCTATTTTATTTCTCAATCCATGTGTTTTAAAATTGAAAAACGAATCAAACAATTAATTGAATTAATTGCAACGTTTAAACTGACCAAATTAATTGAGGTGTTTCATAAAAAAAAACCCAAGCGTTGACTTCCACTTAAAAGGGGTGCGGGTGTGTTACCTCAATAAAAAGGGGGTTGAGGAAGTTGAAAGAAACGGTGGGGCTCATGTGGGCCCCACCACACAAGTATCCTACGAAGTGGGCAGGGTATTGTGGGTCCCACTCCAAAAACTAAACTTAGGTTAAACAAATTTAAGTAAAATAAAAATTGGTCACACCATTTTTATTTTATTCTTTTACATTACCCAAAAAATTAAAATGACACCCGAGAAAACGCAATTCCAGAAAAGCTGTTTCTAAGCAATTACCGGCTATACAATTCCATCGGTGCCCTTGGAATTTGATTCTGAGCACCATTTCAAAATTTAGAAAAACTCGTTCATTCGTTCACTGAACGTACCCGAGCTAAACTTTGGAAAATGATTCCGGGCACACCGGGCCTCAGAATCAGGTGCCGTCGGAAACTGTGTTCTTGTAAAATCCCAAATAAAATTAAGAAAAAACATCCCTTGAATTTTTCGGGTCTTTACATTACTCCCACGTCAGGGTGTTACGTCCCCGTACAGATATACCATAAACTAGGGAAACAAAAGTGGGTACTAAGAACGCATCTGAGCCTCCCGCTCCTAAGTGCTCTCCTGGAGGTTCCCGTGCTTCCATCTGATGCGCACTGGAGGAATCGACCATCCATGTTGGACCCGCTCCTGTCGATCCTCAATCTCCATCGGGACCTCCTCAAAACTCGCCCCATCATCAACGTCCAGCTCCCCATGGTAAATGACATGTGTCGGGTCGTGCACGTATCTCCTCAGCAGGGATACGTGAAAGACGTCGTGCACCCGGTGCAACTGAGGTGGTAGAGCCTGGAGATAAGCCACATCGCCAATCATGCTGAGGACTTGGAAAGGTCCGATGAAGCACAAATATAACATGCCGCCTCAGCCAAATCTCTGTAATCCACGTCGAGGTGAGATCCGTAAGAAGACGTGGTCTCCATCCTCAAACTCCAGTGGCCTCCGCCTCCTGTCAGCATAAGACTTCTGCCAGCTCTAAGCTGTCCTCATCCACTCCTAGATGACCTGGACCTTCTCTATCGTGGCCTGGACCATCTCCGGTCCCACAATTGCTGACTCCACAGGGTCTGTCCAGCACAATGGAGATCTGCAAGGTCGGCCATACAACGCCTCAAAAGGTGCCATCCCAATGGTGGAGTGGTAGATGTTGTTGTACGTGAACTCCACCAAGGGTAGGTGGTCCTCCCAGATGCGACCAAAGTCAAGGACACATGCACAGAGCATGTCCTTGAGAGTCTGAATGGTCCTCTTCGTCTGACCATCCGTCTGAGGGTGAAAGGCGGTGCTCAGACGTAGCTGTGTCCCGAATGCCTCCTACAACCCCTTCCAATGCCAGGAAGTAAAGTGAGCTTCTCGATCGGAGACGATAGATGATGGAACACCATGAAGCCATACATTCTCTTGAATGTAGAGATGTCCCAAGATCTCTACTGAGCCCTTCTCTCTGGTGGGTAAGAAGTGAGGCTACATGGTGAGTCAGTCGACAATCACCCAAATGTAGTGGTGACCTCTGGAAGTGTGTGGAAGTCCAGTCACGAAGTCCATAGATATCCCATCCCACTTCCAATATGGGACCTCCAAGGGCTGCACCAAGCCTTCTAGTACATGGTTTTCTTCCGTCACCTACTGGCAGGTGAGGCATCGAGAAACAAACTCTGCCAAAACCCTCTTCATGCCCGGACACCAGTGTTGTCGCCTGAGATACTGGTACATCTTCGCCACTCCAAGATGTAACGCCAAAGGGGAAGTGTGAAACACTCTCAACACCTCCTCCCGTAAAGAAACTAGTGCCAAGGTACGTCCTCTGAAAAGGACACCGTGCTCTCCTCCTAAAGAGAAACCATCAGGTGCTCATCCAGAGGATATCTGTGCATGACACGTCTCATAGTCGGCGTCCCCATGCTGTGCCTCTCTGACCCACTTCAGTAGTGGAGCAGTGACTGTCAGTGACTGAAGAAAGGCTGCTCCATCACTATCCATGAAGGATATCTGCAAATCGGCTAGCTGCTTTGTCGCCTCCCCAAGTAGCTGAATGCTTGTCCTTCTGCTGAGTGCATCGGCTACTACGTTCACCTTTCCAGGAGTATAAACATTATGAAAGTCATAGTCCTGGAGGAACTCGAGCCATCGCCACTGTCTCAGGTTCAGGTCCTTCTACGAGAAGATGTACCAGAGACTCTGATACTCAGAATAGACTGTAAAGCGCTCGCCCATTAGATAGTGCCGCCACATCTTCAGAGCGAAGACCACTGCTGCTAACTCCAGGTTATGGGTAGCGTAGTTCTACTCATGTTGCCTCAAGTGATGTGATCCATAGGCGATCACAGCCTGCTGCTACATCAGGACACATCCGAGTCCGGTCCCTGATGCATCGCAGTAAACTATGTACCCAACTCCCTCCTCTGGTAGCCTCAAGATAGGTGCGCTGGTCAATCTCTGTCTCAGCTCCTGAAAGCTCAGCTGACATCTGTCTAGACACACAAAGGGTTTCCCCATCTTCATCAATGCTGAGAGTGGTTCCGCAACTTTGGATAATTCTGGTACAAATCTCTGGTAGTACCCAACTAGACCCAAGAAACTCCACACCTCCATCATGCTCCTGGGTGGATCCCAAGCTCGCACTACATTGATCTTCACAGGATCCACCAAAACTCCCACCTCAGAGATGACGTGTACAAAGAAGTGGAACTCACGTATCCAGAACTGACACTTTGAGAGCTTACTATAAAGCTGGTGCTCTCGGAGTGTGTCCAGTATAACCCCCAAGTGGTATGCGTGCTCCTCCTCAGTCGTCGAGTATATCAAAATGTCGTCGATGAAGACCATGAAAAATAGATCGAGGTATGGCTGAAAGATCCTATTCATGAGGCCCATGGACACTTCTAGAGCATTGGTTACGCCAAATGGCATAACCAAGAACTCATAGTGGCCATACCGATATCTGAAGGTCGTCTTCTGCACGTCCTCATCCCGAACTTTGAGCTGATGATAGCCTGATCTAAGGTCTATCTTTGAGAACCACCGTGCTCCCTTGAGCTGATCGAAGAGGTCATCAATCCTCGGTAGAGGATACTTGTTCCTCACTATCATCTGGTTCAGGTGATGATAGTCGACATAAAGTCGCAAGCTCCCGTCCGCCTTCTTGGCGAACAATATCGGGGAAGCCCAGGGTGAAACACTGGGTCATATGAATCCCTTTCCCTACAAGTCCTCCAACTGTACCCGTAGCTCTTGAATCTTGGTGGGAGTCATCCGATATGCTAAGGTGGATGTCGGGGCTGTCTCGGGCTATAGATCAATATAAAAGTCTACCTCTCTATGAGGAGGTAGTCCTGGAACGTCGTCGGGGAAAACGTCTGCATACTGATCCACCACTACAGGAAAACCAGGACTCCGCACGTCAACTGCTCCTAGGATGAGGCTAGCCAACTGATGAGTGATGGGCTGTCCTCTCCTATGGGAGAGTCCATCCTGTGCTGTGAAGGCTCCTTTCTTTCCGGTGAATGTTAACCTACTCCCGTCGGTGCTTACACACCGCACCTTGCGCCTAATGTAGTCAATCTGAGCATGGACTGTAGATAACCAATCCATGACCAAGATGACATCGTAAGGCCTCGACGCCGCTAAAAGAAGATCCCAGCCAAAGCTCTCGCCTCCTAGAGTAAGCTCACACTGCCAGAACCAGTGCGTAATTGTAGAGTCTGCTCCCGTAGGAGTCTCTAGCTGTATGGATCAAGCCAACAGCTCTGTCGGAATCTCCGAGCTTCGAAAATGGGCAGCGACTATGAAAGAATGGCTCACTCCTGTCTATATAATAACTGCATCAAGGGTGTAATAGACACAAATAGTACCTCGAATCATCTCAGGCGCTCCGTGGTCGTAGGCCTCTACTGCCTGAAGCTGTGCCTGTCTCTGCCCGCCAGCTCCCTGTGGTCGGGGTGGACCTCATGGTGGTGGTGGTGGTAGATCCTAAAAGCATCACCCACCACCTGCTGCTCGGCCATCTCCTCTGCCTCATCCTCCTACTCCCTGTGGACTGCCACGGTCGACCCTCTACCTCTTCCTGGGTGGCCCCTTAACCGTCTGCTGCTCCTCCGCACGGCGGGTCGGGCAGTCACGAGCCATGTGGCCCTGCCCGCCGCATGTGTAGCACTGTCTGCCTCTAAAAAGACTGGTTCTGCACTGTGTGCCCCGCACTAGTGAGCCAGTGTCCTGAGGTCGTTCGCCTGAGGGTCTGGTCCGCCTGGAGCCATGTGTCATCCGTCGACTGCCAGCTGCAGAAGACTCTGTTACGTGCCGCCCTACAGTAGGTCTCGCCGCTGGTGTAGACTAAGCGAGAAAGATCATGATGAGAAGGGATCTCTCCAGTACCCCTTCTAGTGTCAGAATGTTCAGGAAGATCAGTGATGCCCTGATCTCATGCGTCAATCCCTTCTTGAAGGTCCGTGCCCAGAATAATGGGTCTTGTACCATGTCTGTCGAATAGCGGGAGAGATCTGTAAATATCGCCGAGTACTGGGCAGCCGTCAAGCTGCCTTGCTGCAGCTGTAGAAGCCCCTGGATGCGCACCAAACGGAGGGTGGCTGGGATGAACTCTGATCGGAAGAGGCTCTCAAAGTCCATCCATTGGAGAGATGCCTCATCGTACACCTAGAGCATCACGATCCACCATCTGCCTGCTACTGCGTGTAGGAGGCTCGCTGCGAGGATCACCATGAGGTAGGCCGGTGTCCTCACTAACCTGAAAACTCGTACAACTGCCTCCAGCCAATCCTCGGATGCCTGAGGGTCCGTCTCCCCGCGGAAACTGGGCGGTCGCTGACGCTGAAACTCATGCAGTTCACTAAGGTGGCGTGCATCGTCAGCGGCTGGGGCTGGTAGCATCGGTGGCTCGGTTGGTAGAGGTACCGCCGGTGCCTCTACTGTCAAAGGGACCTGTACCGAGGCCTCGTAGCTCGGTGGGCTATCGTCACGCAAAATGCTCGGAACCCTTGCTGGCTGCCATCGTGGGGGAATCCTGAAAAGAAATAGGCGTTCCACCGTTAAACAACATACCTGGTGAGCTGACATAAAGTAACCACAAAGAAAACTTGAAACACACCTGCAATCAATGTTTTCGTGCATTATGTCGGAAATCAGAATTTAGGGTCCCAGTGTACACATACGTCGGCCGCCACACCAAAACTGGACTCCCTGGACTGATAACCACACTCAATACTCTTAACACTATTTATTCACATAGAAAAAGATCAGAGTCCTGAGTTCTGATGTAGAACCGAACTCCTCTGATACCAATTTGTCACGACTCGTCCTCGGGGCCCGTGCCGTGACTACCCCAAGCCCGCCTTCCATAGGCTAGGGGCTGAAGACTAGCACCAAGGCGTAATTTCATGAAAAAAGGGAAGGAATTTCCTTTGTAAAGTAAACAATCACCACAGAGAAAGCAAGAAGAAGTAAACACTAAGTAAAACTGGATACAACAGTAAGTGCAGAAAAGTAAGTGGGCCAGAATACAAACCCTAACTGAAAGTAAAGTAAAACTGAAAAGGGAGTACAACAACTAAAAAGTAAAGCCGCAGCGGAGATCCGTCTAATGGAAGTCCCACATGAAGGGTGGGTACAAATAGGATCCACAACTCCTCGGGTCCAGTCATCCGCTCCGTGTACGTCCCGCCCAGTGGTCCACCTCCAGGTACCGACCTGCTCCAGAAGACTCAAACACGATCAGCTTTGTCCGTCGTCTGCAACCAATACAACGTAGTGTGGGAATAGCCCGTGTAGGGGTGAGTATAAGCTAATCAGTAGGGACCCCGAGACTCCCGAAGGAATCCCAGAATCCACAATGAATAATCCACAAAGGAAAGATACAATCAAAAAGTAACATCCGACACTACATCGGTATATTCCCATACATATACCTAAGTCATCAATTCCAGTTCGACTCCAACATCTGAGCCCAAGTTCGATCACGTCCTCACAGGATATCACAACACAATCCACATAGGAAATCAAGTCAATCATATCGAAGATAATGATTGAAACTCAAGATTCAACTCACACAGGTATACTTCTTCGTAAGATGATAGAGATGATCAGATGTAGCCACTAATTCATCTAAGCCGTCGGACCCACACTTGATCGATAGGTACTAACCCCCACAATGACCGAAAAAGGATCGATGGTAACTAACCCACGCAATGACCCACAAAGGAACAATTGGTAACTAACCCCCGTAATGACCCACACAGGATCGGACCCACATAGGATCTGTAGGCACTGGCCCACATAGGACCGTGGAGCGCTGACACAAACAGGATCTGACCCACACAGGATCGGTAGCACTGATCCAAGTAGGATCACTGAGTTATGTAGTCGTTTCCATCGAATCCATAGAGGATTTATGTACAGTCGTCATCGTCGTCGCAGTCGCAGCCAGCTCTAGGGTTCCCCCACACAGTAAGCTCGTTCGGGAGGGTCCGCTCCACGACTCGAGGGGCTGATACATCAACTGAAACATATTCCAGAGTTGATGCATCTAAAAGTTCCATATCATCAACTGAAACTCAATGTCAAAGATTACATGTCAATCGGACGCCCGGTCTGAGAGTTATTGGCCTTTTGGTCCCAGGGGCTCATCTGGTTTTTATGTCAAAACCAACCCGACCATACTCCAACTGCGTCCAAAACTCGAGCGGAGTAAGAAAAAAGGTCAGTCTCACTAAGAGGAATCCATCAAAGTCGACGGCACGTCAATCAGACATCCGGAGCTCAAGTTATAAGCGTTTCCGCTCCGAGGGCCCGGTTGGTTTCGTGTACGAACCAACCCAGCCGAACCCAAAGTACTCCGAAACCTTGAGTGTAATATACCGAAACGACCGCCTCGATCCAAGGATCACATATCAGCTGACAGAAAGTCGATCGGAGGTACCCATCCAAAGTTATGGTCAAAAGACCGTGAGAGGTCTGGTAATAGACGGTTCGGGTCCGGTCCGACTCGGCCCGGTACCCCATGGGTCGGATCGAACCGGGTCGACCCAACCCGGGTCTGGGTCTGGCCCGCTTGGGCACGGACCGACCCTGGCTAGCATGGCCCGGCCCGCTCCGGCCGGCCCGCTGTTGCCGCCTCGAGACCGGGGCGGTCCCAGTTTCCCTGCTCCAACGCCTGCGGCTGAAAGTTGGCCGCTGGTCCCTGCTCCGCCGCGGCCCCACTCCGGTCGCGGTGCTTTTTTGGTTCTCCGGCGCCGCGCGATGGCACCGCGTCTTTGGCTCGTCTTGAACGGCGCAGCACGATGGCGCTGTGCTTCTCCTCTTTCTTTAATATTTCACGCGCGGTGCTTCGGCACCACGTTTCCTTGCTCGTGCCGCAAACAATATCAAACTACCAAAGGGGAGAGGAGCGTCAGCCGTGTTCATGCGGTCCGACCTCCTCCCGTTATTGCGATAACATGCGGCCCAAATCAACCGATAAGTCAATGATGAATGTAATCAGGAAAATAAGAAATAACAATACCCCTACCTCGAGCGTAGTCATCGAACGAGGTTGTCGTGGAATGGAACGTCGCGGAATTGATCATCGCAGAAGAAGGCGGATCGTCGCGTCGCGGAGGAACGATGTCTCCCTTCCTTTGACATGAAAATAAGGAATGAGGTGATGCCCGTTGGGCCGTCGATCTCCGAGGATGGCGTCTCTCACCATTGTCTATCGTCGGAGGTCGGCGTTCTTCATGTTCTTCATCGAGGAGGAAGAACTTAAAGACTTTAGAAAATTCTCCCAATCCTCACACAACCCAACAACTCTAATAAAATATGAGTTTGTATTATTTTATTTCTCAAGCCATGAGTTTTAAAATTCTAAAACGAATTAAAAAATAATTTGAATTAATTGCAATGTTTAAACTGCCCAAATTAATTGAGGCGTTTCATAAATAGAAAAACGCAAGGGTAGACTTCCACTTAAAAGGGGTGCGGTTTTGTTACCTTAATAAAAAGGGGGTTGAGTAAGTTGAAAGAAGTAGTGGGGCTCGTGTGGGCCCACCTCACAAATATCCTACCAAGGGGGTAGGATATTGTGGGTCCCACTCCAAAAACTAAACTTAGGTTAAACAACTTTAAGTAAAATATAAATTGCCCGCACAATTATTATTTTATTCTTTTACTTAACCCAAAAAAATTAAAACCACACCCGAGCAAACACAATTCTGGAAAAGGTGTTTGTAAGAAATTACTGGTGCTGCGAATCCATCGGTGCCCTCGGAATTCGATTCCAAGCACCGGTTCAAAAGTTAGAAAAACCCGCTCGTTCGTTCACTGAACTTACCCGAGATAAACTTCGGAAAATGATTCCAGGCACACCGGGCCTCAGAATCAGGTGCCGTCAAAAACTAAGTTCTTGTAAAATCCCAAAGAAAAATAAGATAAAATTTCCCTTGAATTTTACAGGTCTTTACAGATATTAACATAAAATGGGATTTCAAAACATTTATTTGGGATTAATTCATTATAGCCTTTAATTCATAACTATAATGTGGGTTTCAAGGCCTCCAAAACATCATTCGCGGGCCTCTGATTAGTTTGGAACAACTTTTATCAGTGGATGTGATAGTGTGATGGAGGATAATGATTATGTTATATAAATGAAAATCATCCATGTTACTAATCATTGGTTGCAACAAGAAGCCTTCAAATCACACCTAGAGCCCCATTGTGTGGAAAACACTGTTGGATACATATGTATCATCAGGTAATCAAGCTGAATAATGATAGTACATTAGGAGGGGATACTATAGATTAAGTCCTTATTATTATAGGTCATCAATCCATCCAATCTAGGGCCTTTGGGTCATTAATTTTTTGGATTATAGTCCATGTAATGGTTCCTTATCAACCTTGCTAAATAGAATACATATCCAGAAAATAAAATAAAATTGTGTCAGGAGGGGATACTTTACCCTTTTCCCCTAATAAAGGATAAGTGAGACTAATATAAACCACAAAATGAATAAAAATTAATTAGTATAATATCTAAGTTATAACATGCCTATCAAATTCAATTTTAAAGGTTATATAAATGATATACAATACAAACCAATGAAAAAAATCCATTTATCTATATATAAAACATAAACATTCACCCTCCATCCCCTTCATTACTCCCCTTTTGAGCCAATGGTCCACTCTTGAGGACAACACCAATAATCATACCAGTAACAAAATCAGTTGGATACAATGATTCATATACATTGGGTTATTTATATAGGTTGTGATATAATTACATGTAGAATACCACTAAGATTCTATGAAATTACTTTTATAAGTTAATCTCAATGAAGTTGATTGAAATACATGTTGAATATACATTTTTATATATTTTTTTAAATAAAACAATATATTTCATTTTATTTTTGGAAAAAAGAATTTCATCTTCGAAATAATAACTTATATAAAGTGATTAATTAAGAATCTAGATGATTCTCAGAAATTTTTTAAGTTTAATATATAAATAAATGAACATTTTTAATAAATAAATCATTAAGTTATAAGTCACATAATAGAGAAAGGAAAAAAGATAAAATAATAATAACATGGGATAAATGCGTTGAGGATGATGGGATAACCTAAGACCTCAGTAAGAGAACAAACTTCTAGCCAATATTAAAAACCAACAAACAGAGACCTTTATTTAACATCATGAACTTATTGGGTGACATCCTCAATGTGAGAGAGAAATCATGAACATGGTTATGAGCCAAATAAAAATCAAAGATCATGTAACACTAATCCTTTATTATACACATAATACAAAAGGCTACCATGTAAACCATAAATCTCAAACCACAACTCCTTTACCAATCTTTTATCAGGAAGATCAAATCATAATAAACAAAATAACTACATTATTCAATTATCAACAATACAACATGCATGTTTAATGAAGCACAACATAAAAATTATTATGTTAAAAAATTCCAAATAAACCTTTATAAAACATAACATATGGTAAATCCATGAAACACTATTCCATAAATTTTCAACATATCTCCAACATTAATTACATATTAAATAATATCAAAAAAAGTCTCATTAAAATTTCATTTAATAACTTTGATTCCTTTAATATTCATTTTATAAATCCAAAATTGAATAACTATTGAGATTCCATTTATAAAAACCATGTACCATTTTAAACATTATTTAAAAAGGAATTTAAAATATAATAAATCATAAATAAATTTAATCAAATAGATTGAGTAATTAAATTGATAAGAGTATAATTTTATATAATGATTGTAAAAAAACTCCATTAACATTACACAAGTTTGGAAACCATGTCTTGAAATAATTTAGTTAAAAAATTAATAAATTATGGATACATGTTAAATTAATTGAATAATTTTTTAACTTCCAATCATTATGAATTATGGAAAATAAATTAAAGAGCAGAGATACAACTAATTGGATGATGATAAAATCTCTATTCCATTAAAAAGTGAAGATAGAGTGGTCTTATGAATGATTTTTTCATCCCATATGGCACAACCCCCCACCCCCCCCTTAAAATATGACTTTTTAATTTAAATGGAAAATGACCCAATATTTATATGGTAGAAACACTAAATGATGAATAATATTGAGATAAAGAATATAAAGGAGGAAAAAAATAAGAGAAAATTAGGATAAAATATACCTAAAAACATTTATGGAATCCATTATAAGAGGAGTAGAAGAAATAATGGGATCAGAGAACTCTCCCCCTCCACCTTATGTATATAGAGAAATGAAAGAGGGAGGAGTGATCATCCCTTATTTTTGTGTAAAAATGATTTATTCTAATAATACTAGAAAATAAAAAAGGTAATTACCAATTTAACTCTATCTAGAAATTTCCACACACACACACAAATTCACCCTAAAATAATCTCATAAGATAATAATATTAATGAAAACATTAATAATAAAACTAACAAAAAACTAATAATAGAAATTTGTATTAAAGTATACTTAAAAATATTTTTAATTTTTTTTTTGATTTTTTACAACACTAATAATAATTAATAAATAACATTATATTAATTTTATAGAAAATGAAAATTAAGGGTCATAGGAGGATGGAACATGAAAAATTGATTTTTAGTCATCTCTTAGGGTTTCATGGTTAGATTTAACGACTCCATAAACCAAGTAATAACTATGTGTTACACATTTTATCCACTTTCAACTAATTCATGAAAAATATGAACAATTTCCATAACTAATCATGTTAAACTTTCATCCCTAATTTTTCCAAAAATTTAAAATTTATATTTTTTCAACATAAAAAATTACTACTATAATAATTATTTGTTAACAAATGAAAAATTATGGGTGTTACAACACTCCAAATTTCATTTCATTCAATTAGTATGTTTTAAATTAATTCTCCATAATCACTATTAAATCCCTTTCAAAATTTTACTCCATATTATCTATAATAAAATTCATAGTGTATTTATAATCATTTGAGCATCCCACATGTAGACAATACTAAGACCCGGATATGTTGTACCAAAATATTCTCCAATCCTAATTTAATAACATCCAATTAATCTATGGAATTATGGTTCTTCTTACCTTATGTTTTAAATACTAAAATTCAATTCCTCATAAGGGTGATCAGTAAAATAATAAATTTTTATCAAAGTACACCCACACATTCAAAACTGGAAAACTATTAATCGTTATATGAAAATATACAAACTATAATCCAAATTTCTATTCCTCAAACCAAAATCATACAAATATCCCAAATTAGTCACACAATATATCTAAAACATGTAATTTTGAATACATGGGTCAACCCATAAAAAATAACTAAAAAAAGAACACCCAATTACATATTTAAAGGTTTTACATTCAAAAAACCCAATTAAATCATTTTATAAACCTCAAAATCGGCCAAAATTTTAAATTATACCCTTCATGTTTAAAGTGTTTCCATCAAAAATTAAAAATCTCCAAATATCTATCCTCATATAATATTTAAAAAAAATATTTTCATATTCAAATACCCCTTTTCTATGTTTTATCCACATTTCAATAAAAATACATCATTTTATATTAAACTAGAAAATCCCCTGAAAAACGTTTAAATTTTATCATTTTTTCTAAAACAATATCCCTTAAAACCATTTTAAAAATGTTATAAAATAAAATAAACCATATTTTAGAAACAAGTTTTCCTCAAGATCCAAGTTTTATTTTACTTCAAAACCAATAGCTCCATGTTCCATTTATATTAAAACCAACATGTAAATTAATTTTTTTCACACCATTTACCATTACCCAAGTATTTGTAAAAAACAATTTTTTAAAATTTCAAAAATATTTCCCTATGGTTTACAACTAATCATGATCAAATACTAATATGTAACATAAAAGCTTATAGCCCATAATAATTAATGTTTTGCCCAAATTTGTACTTATGAATTTTACTTTCCTTTATGTATGGAAATCAAAAACTCTTTATTAATTCTTAATTACTAAAATTTTATGTCCAAAGTGTTTTTAGAATATTTTTTCTAGAAAAAATATACTTTGACTATACTTATAAATAATTCTAAATTATTCATGAATTTATGATAACTTTCTTCATTATGATTATCGTATTGAGTATGGAGCCGAAAATAATTAGATTCATCTTTATCAGATCATATTTAATACTTAATGTATTTTATTCGTAACTAAAAAATAATTTATAATTAGAATGATAATGGAATTGATAAACATTAAATTAATACTTATTGAAATTTTCATATTGACATTTTTAAGAAAATCCATCTGATTGACTAATGTTTTAAATCTAAACATGAAAAACTATTTTCTATCATAATGGAACATATTTTGCACTGTGATGATTTAAATTCAATATGGAATTCATATATTTTGTTATTCCAAAAATAAATGAGTTTTCAAATACCATGTATCCATGTCCTTGTGACAAACTTAGAGAAAATATGATCGTTGTAGGATCAATATGATTAATGGAATCTCACTTATAAATACCTGGTCATTTAAAGAGTTTGGAGCTATTGATTTTTTGTTGTGTGAGAATTATTTGAAAATTATGTTTGTGTGAGATCTATAAAGAATAAAAATAATGAACAGATTTTTCCTAAAATTTTGTAATTTTTTATAGTTTTCCCTTCTTAAGGGAGCCTTGTCATGTCGTCCCCTTATGAATTTTTTTGGTGTTGTAAATCATTTGTTCAATCTGTGATTACGATGGATGGAATTTAAGGATAGAAAGATAGAAATGATCCATCAATTCGAAGGATTCTATTGATATGGAGATAGAGAATATTCAATTTTGAATATATTTAAGTCATTATTAATTTTC
The DNA here is from genome assembly GCA_963277665.1 of Viscum album. NCBI lineage: Eukaryota > Viridiplantae > Streptophyta > Magnoliopsida > Santalales > Viscaceae > Viscum > Viscum album. The sequence continues at coordinate 285,813,732 of OY728165.1, forward strand.
ATAGATATTGTAACACGTTTTTCTTACAAGTTATAATTTCCACTGTTCTTATCTATAATTGATTTTATCATAACATTTTTGAATACGATAAAATAGAATCAGAACTATTACATGGATCTTATCTAAAATTGAGACACTCTTTTTTAATTTTAACCATTAAAATTATGATATTTTCTATTTTTTCAACTATTTTAATAAAATATTATTTGATAAAAAATATTCATATACATTGATAATATCGGAATCATCATGATTATGATATTTTTCTAATCAGGCCCAGACCCAGGGCCATTTATGAATCTGATTCCTTTACTTAAAGAAGTTTGTGAATTTTTCAATTCAAATACTTGTAAAGAAATTTTTTTAAAACTAATTTCACCCCCTCCGATAATTAGTCCATATAAAATATATTCTTTTGATCCCAATTAGTATACTTATAATATAATTATAAAAAAATTGGTATGATATCCACTATTATACTTGTTAAATAAATTCGTAATTTACTTAATCTTTACTTTTGAAAGTATATTAATTTTTCTTATAAAAAATTATTTATAATACATTACAACAATAACATGTTTGTAGAAAAGAAATAATTTATTTAAAGTTAGAAGGATTAAATATCAAATCCATGTATAATCTTACTCCAAACTAACTAGTAAATTTTTATGGTAATGACTATAAATACTGGAAGGATAGGATAAATACTTTGGTAATCAAAACTGGAGTTGATAATTTTGTGATGCTCACTGGGAATTAATAAATAACTAATATGGAATTTTTTTTCATTACCAATCAAGAAAAGAGAGAGTATGAACTCAATCACATAGTCAGAAACACTATTCTATGATCAATAACTAGGACTATCTATTTTCATATTTCTTCCTGTGATTTAGTAAATAGTATTTGGAAAACAATATAGATTACTTATTTTGGTACTTATAAATTTATCAAAACTAAAAGAGCCATGTTGAGATATGACTATCAATATTTTTAATTATTACCTGTAGAACCACTTGAAAAGATGCATCAAAGATTTATGATTATCGTAAATATTTTACAATATCATGGAGAAAAAGGTTTAGATGATGAACTCCTTGTAGAGAAAATTATTGATATCAATGCCCAATGAATGGGAATAAAAATGAAATGTTTTAGGTGATACAAGGAAGTCGAAAAATATTAATATTGATGATTTAATTGGAACTATTATGAAATATGAGGTAATATTAGATATATATGCTACGAAAACAATGAAAAATAATGGATGTTTTGATTTTAATAATTTTACAATTCCTATTAATGTTCAGTCATAAAAAAGGTGGTTAAGTCTTATAAAAAGAAAAAGGTTATTATACAATTTGACTCAAGTTCTTCATTGCATTCTGAAAATGAAATATCTAGCTTTCTCAAAGGATGAATATGATATTTGGAAAGAAATATTTTTAGTATCAAAATAATAAAGGTAACAAAGAATGAATTTATAATAAAGATGAGTTAAAATGTTATAAATTAAAGAAATCTTGGAACATCATACCAGATTTTCCAAACGAAAATGGAAATATATAAAATAAATAATTTTTTATAGGAATTAGAAAAAGTTTTACAAGTTAAAAGAAAATAAATTCCATAAATATAATTATTCTTAGAGTGAAAGTAGAGTATATTCCTCAGATAACTCTTTTAATAAAAATAGTTCTAGGTAGAGGAACTTTTGTCTTCTTTCTAGAATACCTAAAGAAAATATGTGTCTATTGGCCAAGGTACACACTTCTGAGAACTAGATAAAATAATATCTAAATGAAAATTATCTTGAATATAATAATGAAAAAAATTCTAAATCATCAGATGAAGAATATTTATTATAGGATTATAATAAACTTACATCTTATGAAGAAGTAACTCAATTTAAAAAAATTATTTAAACAAAAAATTGAAAAGTGAGTAAAAAACATGATAAACCAAAATCATGGATAATTTTTTTAAAAAATAAGTATCATATCTCTCTAAATATAATGATAAGGATATTTCTGTAAAATATTATATTTTTAATGACTTTAAAAAATGTAATTTATGAAAAAAGATAGTTTGTAAACTAGTTTTGTGAAACTCAATTCTAAAACCAATACTCTGGTAGATAAGAATTTAATTGTTAAACTAAAATTTGAAATTTATTAATTAATAAAACATTTTTCAAACATTAATTATCATCAGTAAGGTTTTGATAAAATGTATCATAAAATATATCCTCATAGTACTAGTTCTGGAATAAGATATAATCATTGAAAATCAATTTTCAGCAATAATTTCCTTGATCCCAAGGATTCACCCTTTCTCACTAAGTGTAAAAGTGGAGGAAATTGGAAAAATAAAAATTCTATTAATAAATTTCAATTATTATGTTTCAATAAATACTATATTTCAAAACAAATTTGGATTACAAATGATTCATGCTAAAATTTCCATACCATAGAAGCTTTGGGTTCCAAAATCATAATGTTTTTATTTTCAAGAAAACATAGATGATTATAGAAACGGGAATAAATGGTATATGTATAGTGAATGTTCCTGAAATATGATTGGTAAAAAAATATTTTTATAAATTATTACCAAGAGGAATGGTGGAAAAGTTAGTTTCGAAGATTATTCTCAAAAAGATATTATTAGAATAGGAAACATAGTTCTTTTTGGTAAAGATTTAATTTAAAATTTTCTATTTGATAATGGTCATAAGAAAATCCTAATAACCATAATTTAATTATGTGATGAAGGATTACTTATGAATTTAGGGAATAATAAATGTGTAGTGAAAAATTCCAAGTATTAATTTATTATTTCTTCCCATTAGCATGAGAATGTATACACACATAACTAATAAGACCTTAATATCCAAGACATTCTATGCCTTAGTGGAATGGAAGATCAATCTTGGTTATGGAATAAAAGGTTAAGACACTGTAACCTTATAAAGTTATCCATATTGACTATGAAAATACTTGTTAACGATATACTAAAACATAGATTTGATTCTTCAAAAGTCTCTGACCCTTGTGAATATGATAAGCAATATAAGGCCATCATTAAATCTATTAGTGAAGTCTCAACAGCTGATTATATATAGTTAGTGCGCATGGATTTATTTGGTCCTACACAAACATGGAATATTAGGGGAAAATAGTATGTATATATATTGGTTGATGATTACACTAGATATACATGGGTTTATTTTCTAGAAAATAAACTTAAAGCCTTTTTTTATTTGAATTTTTTTAGACAAAGATAAAATTGAGAAAAACCTTCCCCTGATAACTATTCATAGTGATCATGGTAGAGAATTTGAAAATTTTAATTTTAAAACTATTTGTAGTAAAAATGGTACATAACAGAACTTTTTAGATCCTAGAACTTCTCAAAAATTGGTGTTGTTGAAATAAGAAATTTAAGGACCCTCGAACACACTAAGATGGTGGTGAATTAAGGTGTTAAATTATTCTCTTATTTACTGGATCAAGTTCCCACACTAGTAAGAACTTGTTTAACCTCGATAATGGATATTTACAATAATTAAAACACCCATATGTAGAAGTACAACACAATATATGTTTACTTGGTTCACCACTAAAGGCTACATCCAAAGATCATATGTCGAAAGGTTGTCGGTCATACGAAATTCAACTATTATTCACTAGTTGTGCATTACAAAGGTTCGAGAATAATCACTCTATCCCATGAACAATACCTTTACAAATGATCATAGATAGCCCACTGCTTCCCTCAAATCACTTTTTTTGACTACCCTGGCTCGCTACCATGGGAGAGGTCTCACTCAGTTTATCGACTTCAAGGTCACATCAATAGAATGGGATAAAATTCATTGTCTCTATTAAGCACAAGGCACTTCTTTCATCGAATTAAATAATTTATACACTTTTATATTCAGTATTCTCTTTTAGTTAAATTACTGAATGCACTAAAAAATCTTCTTATTTTTTCTATAATCACAATCTCCCTTTATGATGTTTTCGCTTCCGTAAACTTTAGTTGATTCTACAGACTATCTCTGATATGTGTACCACACCTGCTCCACATACCACCCTTGCTCTAGGTACCACACTTACTCCACGTACCACACATTCTTCATGTACTGTTCCAGCTCTGCGTACCACACCTGCTCCAAGTACCGTGCCTCCTAGTCATATGGCGCCTGCTCCGTGTACTTCCATTGCGTACTTCCTTTGTATACCGCATCTACATACCGCCTCTGCATATATCCTTGTCATACCATTTCTTCCTTCTATGTAATTCTTCTTCATATTATGTGTATCATTCCGTCTCCCACATACTACTTTTTCTTACTCAGAATATCTTCTGCAGACTGCTCCTTCCAATTCCGCGAACCGTTTCTTCATGGGAATACCACTTTGTCCTGCACAAAACATCTCCCATATACTACTTTCAGACCTATCCAATTTCTTCCAAAATGATGATATTTTATTATCGAATTAACTCTCTCTTTAATGATGGGATTATCACACTTTATATAGAAAAATAACTATGAAAATTTTACTAATCCATTTTACCCAATTTTTCAATGTGGGACAAACTTCAGCACATACTGAACAACATCCGTATACTGTAAAACACCATTGTGTTTTGAGATCCTTTATTATGTACCATCAAACTTCTACATAATGTAATCCTTTTGGTCTATGTATTGCATCTCTTCTACCAACAACAATCCATCACGCGTACCGCAACTCCTTCTGCCACGAACCATTTTTTGTACTGTGGCCCGCTCCGTGAACTATCCCTCATACCATTCCCACTACATGTTATGTAGCCTCGAACCATTCCTAAACATAGTACATGGTCCTTGTTATGAGGTAAACAGTTTTCTTTATTTTTTGATTTCCTTTTCCATTCCAAAACTCATTCACTCCTATGCATAAATCCTTCCATTTCTAAAAACAAAATCCCAATTTAGAGGTCCAAAAATTTGGAAAATTCTGGGAAAGGGAACCACCATAAATATTTTTTTCAGAAAGAACACCCATGCGTATTCACATTCATATGGATTCTTCAAAATTCAGCAGCTTTCATCCGAAACTCCTTCTACTGTGATATATACTCTTTGAATGATCAGTTTTAGAATTGTTAGATTCTCTAGGTAAAGTACTATAACTTCCCTGCTTCCCTGTCTTCCAGAAACATCAGTCTTTCCAGTCAACACTGAATATGACCGACATCATCTTATTAGATTTGTATTATCATTATTAATTCATAAAATATCCATATGATCCCTCATGCAATAATGCATGTATCTTCAAGTAGGCTATTTCCTAGTCTCTATGAACAGTGAGATGTTTTATGATTACTTTATAACTTCAAGCCCTTTAACACTCTCTAATTTGGTTTCATTATTATTGAAAATGTATCATATTTGATACATGTACTTTGAACTTAAGATCATCTCAACAAACTTCTGAATCCCATTCTCCATCAACTTTGGAGTTCCTCTTCATCTCCTTCATTATTTTGATCTATATTGACAACTGTTGAAAAAAATGCAATCGTCGTACATGAATATGGTTCCAAAAATCTTCCCCTTTGTATATTGTTGTCAATACCTTAAAATTATCCAAAAATTAATGTTTCAATATAAAAAATGAGACTTTTCTATCTCCATTTTTCTTCTTGTTTCTCTCCCATTTTCTTCTTTTTCTTTATATCCACCATTCCAACTTTTATTTCACCTTCTCTCCCCCATATTAACAAGTAATAAAAAGTACATGGGAAAAGGGTATCAGTCATTTCCTAAGAAATTTTCCATAAATAATTTCACTCTAAGTCTAGTTGACAAATGATCTGTGAAGAAAATAAGAGGATTTTATTTATACATCAAAGTTATCCATTGTCCATAAGTCATGATACCTCATAAGATGAGAACTCGTATGCTTATCTTCAAGGGATTTTCACTTTCTTTCTAAGATAAAAATATTAAATGTGATATGGAATAATCAACCTGAAACTCATGTACTCACTTTAAAAAATAGATCAAAAGAATTCAAGTGTAATTAACAGGATAAGTGACCTTGAGTCCCTTCCATTCTTATTATGACACTGATTAATTCAGTTACTCTCCCCTTTATAAAATGATCTTTTTTCTTAGTAACCAAGTATGATAGATTGGGAAATGACATAACTTTTTCAATGACATGTTTTTCAAGAAATTTTCATATTAATTTAATTTGATACCCAATAAGGTTGATACTGATAAAGGTAATAACTCTGTAAGTTTCTTCATTTGTCTCCCCCTAAAGGGAAACTGTCCTCGTCATCTTTATCAAGGGTTATCCTTCATCATTTTAATCGTTGAATATCAATTGAAGATTATTCCAAGGATGGTAACTTCTTCATCTTAGCTATCAAGAGTTGAAAACATTCACTACTTCTCAAGTTTTCCCCTAGAGAGCATTCTTCACCATAAATTACCTATTTTATAAAACAAAAATATGATATAGTGGATTTTTAAGGGAATGAGGTGGATCATCCTTGATTCATAAATATGAACTGTATAGTTGAGTGTTTTCTTAATCGTGTTTCTATATTTATTCCAATATTCATGCTTGCACAAATGAACATATTTTATGATCTATATTGATGTTGCATTTATCTCATCGCATTCTCTTCTACTTTGTGTGGATAACTTTTCTTCTTAACATCCATCATGGATGATACATTATTACTCCTCTTAAGGATTTTTTTTATTATTAAGGTAAGGAAACCTTTTTCAATGTGACCATATTTTATAAATATCCCATATAGAAATTATTTAATACATGTTTTTATTTTGGTTTGAACTGTCTCATTCACAATATCTTCATCACATGAATGTTTTCCTTTTCCTTTATCACCAGCCTTGGCCTTTCCAGAATCATGTTTCCTCATTCTTTTCAAATATTCTATCCAAATGACCAACATATCATTTAGAACTATTTAATCAGGTTTGGATCTTCCACACAGGTTCATCTAAGTGTTATCCCTCTTAGTTTCTCTTTTATATGAGTTTCCCATAAATTTCATATATCTAAAATCTAGGGTCTTCTCAGCTTCCTTCCTTTAGATCTTCTTGGGGAAATTTTCATTCATAATATTCTTTTGTCTTCTTCCCAAAGATGTTTGTTCATACATAGTTGGCATAAAATGTTTTATTTTATTATCAAGGATGAATGCATGTTGATATGGGCATGTACTTACCTTGTGACCACTACCATTTCATACATCACAAATTTTATCAATCATTAAAAATCTGTTTTCCGTAAACAGATGCTTTTGGACATGCATATGTTTCTTCATTTTCTCTGTATTTCCTCCACATGAGGTAGGCTCCCTTTTTGATTTTACATTATTAGGATTGTGCCAATAGTATATTTCACGGTGCTAAAATCTATTTCAGTACCAACATTGACCCAAAAATCTTGATTTCTTTTTATTATAGTGTGGGGCCATCTTCTTGACTTGTTGTGCTCTTTGTAGATAACTAACTTCCAGATTTTTCTTCCTATTAACCATAGTAATAGTGATAGGTAACTCTTCACAATTTCTCATCCATTATAGTTTTGAATTTCTCTTCCATCCTACACTCCTTATGAAAACATATTTATAGACATGAGTACTAGATGGTTTTGACGGTGCCGTATTCTTCTCAGCTACTTGTGATAGATAAATGAGTGAATCCATGCTCTTTTTATCACATGTTGGAGGTATTTTGACAGTAGAACCCTCTAGTAGGAATTGATTAGAAATAAAAACTATTTCTTGAGATAGATCATCAAGAGTTGTCCTAATCTTCTTATCACATGTTGGAGGTATCCCACCTTTATAATCCGTTAGTGATAATTGCGTAGCAGCAGTAACTATTTCATTATTTTGTGAAGTCTTAATACATGTATTCTCAAGATTGGTCAACTGAGAATCCAATTCAATACATTTTATATTGAGAATGACCTCCATATTTTCAATCATACTCATATTCTATTCACAGGCCTTCTTCATTCTAAAAACTTATTCCTCATGCAACATCATTTTATTCTGAATCATGGTGTCATGTTCCTTGATCTTCCTGGATATCCCTTTCAATTGTAGACCCCTAACATCAGTTTAATTTTTCAGTTTCCCTTAAAGCACATGGATCTTTTCTTCAAGATACTTTATTACTCTCTCTTTCTCTTAAACTACTTTGAACCATTTTTATGTATTTATTTCACGTTTTCTCCTTTTTTATTCAAAGGATTCAATCTGTCTATAGATATTATAACATTCTTACATTTTATTTACCAATCATTCCTCAATATAATCTGCTTTTTTTCTTAGTTGGGTGATTTCCTCCTACATACACAAAAATATTCTACAAATATTGATGAATCTATCTTCAGAGATATCCTAAAGGTGTTTTCATAGTTTATCAATTTCATATGAGGCTGAAGATTGATCAAGGGTGAAAAAACATACCTCTTGATCTCCTTGAACATTTCTTTCCAAATGTAAAACATCACCATTTTTCAAATGACCTGGAGAACCAAATACTACCTCTTATTTAGAAAGGAGGGACTTCTTCAACTGTCTCTTTTTTTCCTGTTCATCATGGCCATGTTGGGTATCAAATTATTCTCAGAGTTTAATGAACATTAATCAAGACTTATCTTCATTGTTCACTCGGGAAAGAAAACTCAAATATTATTCTAAATAGAATTAATGAAGAGTATCCATCATATGTAAAACTACCTCTAATACCAATTGGAGGACCCAAGACCACCCTGATTGGGGGGGTTAATCAGGGTGTCAACTTTTTCTCTTATTTAGTGTATTTTGTTCCCATATTGGTAGGAACTTATTTAAAACTGTATGATGGATATGTGTAGTAATTAGAAAAATCACATGAAAAAGGACAACACAACACTTTTTTACATGGCTCTCCACTAAGGGATACATTTAGGGAGCATACGCCAATATGTTGCTGATTGTACCAAATTTTAATAATCTTTGCTGGCTGTGGATTAAAAAGGTTCTAGAATAGTTACTCTATCCTATGAACACTGGCTTTACAAAGAATCTGGGATAGTCAGCTACTTCCCTCAGATCACTTCCGTTGACTCCCCCAATCTAACTACCTCAGGAGTGGTCTCACTAAATTTATCGACTAGAAGGTCACTTAAACAGATTAGCATGAAAGCCTTTATCTCTATTCAGTATGAGACACTTCTTTCATCTAAGTCCCAAATTGGCGCTATTTTATATTTAGTTTTCTAAATTAGTGAAAATATCTAATGTACTAAAAAATCTTATTCTTTTCTCTATAATCAGAAACTCCCTTTATGTTGTTTCTCCTTCTGCAAACTATTTGTGATTTTGCAGACTATCTCTGATATATGTATCATGACTACTCTGCATACCACCCCAGCTCTGTGTAACGTTCCATCTACACATACTATGCATGCTCTGAATATCATGCCTTGTCAGCATACCATACCTTCTCGGCGTATGACACCTACTTTGCGTACTGCCTTTGCATACCGCCTTTGTGTACCACCTCCAAATATCGCCCCTACATACCACCTTTGTATATCACCTTGGCATACCATTTCGTTCTTTTATGGACTTCTTGAAATTTTTCATATTATTATATCTCATGCATACCACTTTTTCTTACACAGAATATCCTATATGGACTTCTCCTTCCAATTTCCTTTACTGTTTCTCTTTCACGTACTACTTCTTCTTACACAGAATCACTCCCTTGTACCACTTTCAGACCTAGTCAAGATCTTCCACAGTGATGATATTTTCATATAGAATTTTCTCTCTCTTTAATTTTGGGATTAGAGCTCTTTATATAGTAAAATAACTCCACAAATTTCACTAATCTATTTTACCCAAATTTTCAATGTGGGACAAAATTCACTACATACTAAACTCTGTCTACATACTATAAGCCTCCACAGCGTACTGTGATCTTCTACCATATAACGTCAACCTTTTGCATACTATAAGCCTTCTAGTATACATACTGCATCTCTTCTGTCATTGACGATCCATTATGCATACCACAACTCCTTCCACCATGAACCATTTTAGGTACCATGACCCGTTCCAGGAACCCTCTCGTGTACCATTCCTGTTACATGATAGGCAGCTATGAACCACTCTCAAACATGGTACGTGGTCCATGTTATGAGATACGTGGTTTTCTTTCTTTGCTGATTTGCGTCACCATTCTGTATCTCGTTTACTACTATGCAAAAATCCTTCCATTGATAAAAACAAAAGCCCAATTTGTGGGTCCAAAAAGTAGTAAAATGATGGGAAAATGCACCACCATAAATATTTTATTCGGAAAGAACATCCATTCCTCTTCACTATAATGTGGATTCTTCAAAAGACTGAAGATTTCATCATGAAATCCTTCCACCGTGATATATACTCTTTGAACGATCTATTTTAGCATCATTAGATTCCCTAGGGAAAGTACTGTAACTTACCAACTTCCCTATCTTCCAAAAACCTTAGTCTTTCCAGTCAACACTAAAATAACTAGCATAATCTTCTCATATTTGTAAGATCATTATTAAATATTCAAATCTCCACATGATCCCTCATGCAATAATGCATGTATCTTTAAATAGGCTTCAGTGTGGTCTCTTTGAATAGTGAGATGTTTCATGATTACTTTATTACTTCAATCCCTTTAACACTCTCTGATATGATTTTATTTTTGTAGACAATTTATCAAATTTGATACATGTACTTTGAACTTAAGATCGGTTCAACATTTGTCTGAATTCCATTCTCCATCAACTTTGGCGTTCCTCATCTTCTCTATATTTATTTTTACCTATATTGACAACTGTTGACGAAAAATTCAATCTTCATAAATGAATAAGGTTCCAACAGATATCATATTATTTAAGAAAAAAAGTAACCATGTTGAGTGAATACTCAATTTCTAAACACTTTTGGGATGAAGTGGTTAGTAATGCCTTCTATACTATAAATTGATTTTCAATTAAACTATTTATTAATAAAACTCTTTATCAGTTGTGGATGGGATAAAGAAAAAATCTTCTTACTTCAAATTATTTGGATACAATGTATTCATCTTTAATATGAACGATAACTTACAGAAAATTTCATCCAAATATGATGAAGCAATATTTTTAGGTTATTCCACTACTTCTAAGGCACATAGAGTTTTTTATAAAAATTCGTGCACTATTGAGGAAACAATATAGTATAAATTTGATGAAAATGTCCCTTTTTAAAACAATCCCAATGAAAATACTCATATGTGATTTCAAAAACTAATTTTCAACCTTTAATATAAAATTATTCAAATAAGAAAATACTCATTAAATAGTTTCTGAATTATTTACTCTATAACATTTTACACCTTATATTTATGAACAAGTTTTACAAAACCCAATAAGTTATCTGTTTATTTAGAATCATCCTAGTGATGGTATCATATGTGATATTGATCAACCTATTAGAGCTATAAGTTCATTAAGGAATAAAATAGAACAAATTTCTTTTCCTTCCCAGTTTTAACCTAATAACTCTAATGAATATTTATGTAATAAGGATTGGATTAAAGATATGAAAGATAAAATAAATGAATTTTAGAAGAATAAAGTCTAGACCCTAGTTGAATGACCTAATGAAACTTCTATAATTTGAGTAAAATGGTTTTTCAGAATTTTTTTTTGATGAAAATGGAATTCTTATTAGAAATATATCCATACTTGTTGAAAAATACAATAATCAAAATGATGTTATATATTATGAAGAAATCTATGTACCAGTAGTAAGATATGAATCTATTTGTATTCTACTAGATTTTTTAGCATTCTTAAATTTCAAAATTTTCAAATGGATGCGAAGTGTTCTTTTATTAACAAATATGTTCACGAGGAAGTTTAGGTTGAACAACCCCCTGGTTTTGGATATAAAAACATTCTAATCACATCTTTAAAGATATAGAAGCTTTATATGGCTTTAAACAAACCCCTAAAGCTTGGTATGATAGGTTAAAATGATTTATGTTGCAAAATTTTTTAAGGGAGCAGTGGATCCTAATATTCTTTTAAAATAAATTACAAAATATCATGTATTTTTCAAAAAAATGATGATGATAATAAATTTAGAACAAATAAAAAATATTTAATTGATTCCTCTTTAAATCTTATGAAATTTGAGTTTGAGATGAGTATGATGGGTGAGTTATCATTTTTTCCTAGTTTTCCAATTTCTCAAAATCTAAAAGGTACTTATATATCCCAGCATAAATATATAAAATATATTCTTAAAAAGTTTTTATATGATGATACTAAAAGTATTAACACTCTCATAAGTACTTCATGTACACTTGACCTTGATGAGGATGGGAAACCAGTTGATCAAAATTCTTTTAGAGGTATTATAAAAAGGTTACTATACCTAATAGCTATTTTTCATGACATAATGTTTTCTATATGCTTATTTGAAAGATATCAAGAAAATCCAAAGGAAATCCATATGAAATCTGTAAATGAATTTTTTGATATCTGAAGGGAACTATGGATTTTGGGATATTTCTATTCTTTTGAAAATGTTTTTGAACTAAAAATTTTCTATATATTCACTTTGGTAGTTATATAATGGATAGGAAAGGTACCTCCAATACTTTTAATTTCATAGGAGATTCATTAGTTTTTTGTCTTGTTAGAAATGGAACTCAGTACCACATTCCACTAATGAAGCTAAATACAAGGTAGATGGAAGTTGTTGTGCTCAAGTATTGTGGATGCAACACACACTCACTAAGTATGGAATGAGTTTTAATAAAACTAAAATACTATATGATAATATGAGTTCCACTTCTTTAAGTAAGAACATTCTAAATCACTCTAATTAAAAACACATAGATATTAGGAATCAGTTTCTTAGGAATCACACAGTTAATGTAGATATCATTTTCCAATACATCTGAATGCAAGAAAAACTTGATGATATTTACATAAAAACCATACCTTATGATATATTTGAATACATTAAAAATAATCTGAGAATAATCAACATAAATTAATCATTCGTATATACATCTTGTTTAACAATCCTCATATATTAAGTTACTCTTCTTCACAGGGGGAGTATATATGATAATTATTTTTTAAAACTGTTTGTTTTTTAAATTTTTAGTTTTTAAAAAAATTTTATTGTAATGAGTTTTTCCAAAATCATATTTATTTGAAAAAAAATTCGTGTCATTATTCATAAAAGAATAATCAAAACCCATATGATTTTACTAATTTTTTAGACTATTGTTTTCTAAAACATTCGGATTCAGAAACTTATTCTTATTAAGAATCATATCTAATTTTATTTTAAAACATATATATTTAGTATTTATTATTACAACGGTTATATTCAATACTTTAAAATAATTGGAATAAAATTATTTTTATAAAATTCAGAAATAAAATCGTTATCCAACTGATATGTCTTTCAACCTTCAAAAGTTATTCTTATTATATTTTTATTTTTATTTTTACTATTTCATTACAATTGTTATTATTTTTTATTATTACAATAACTTATATATTATATAAAAACAGTGTTTTTTTAATCCAAATTTTCTCATTTCATTAACCTCAAATATGATAAAAACTTCAAGAGATAAAATTTAATAAATTATTCTTTGAATCAATCACAACTATTAGATCAAAAAGGTATAATTTTAACTATTGGATTTATTTTGGAAGTTGGAATTTCTCTTCAATTGACGTTATAAAGGGGTTTCATGTGTGACACATCTGAAATTCTCAAATCCAATTCTTTGAAGTGCTGATGCATTCAAAAGTCTCTAGTCTGATTCTTAAGTCATCAATTCTGATTTTCAGAATCTCTAATCTCTTCCCCAAATATGATGTCTTCCGAAAAATATTTGGAAGAATGGTTTGTTTTTAGATAATGTTTAGTAGAGAAATATTTTAATTATATGTTTGATTCCATTTTAAATAGGATCATAGAATTTCATGGAGGGTAATCTCTTTCTGTAGATAAAGCCGATGGGGATCATTATTTTCTAATTCTTGATATTTTCTAATAATTTTATAGATAAGTGGAGTTTCATGTTGAGAATGGAAAAAAAAATATTTCATTCACAATATTTGAAATAATATATCACATTTATTATAGAAAAGAAGCTATTTTTTTGAATATCATCAGAAGGATAAGCATATTGTACTTCTCATAATCAACTCCATAGTATTTGATCTGTTGATAAGAAGAAATATGAGGATTATTTGTTTGATCATTATGAGAAGGATAAGAAATTTTATCACCTAACTAAATACAATGTGATTATTGAATTATGGATGCAATGTTTCTTGATTTTAATAAAAGTATCTCATGACTCGTTAAAATTCATTGATGTTTTCATTTTGGATTTTGGTATGAATATGAGAAAGATATATCTCATAATATACATATTTCATACCATCAAGAAACTAAATTATGATTCTACTAAATCTCATATCTTTATGTTTTTAGTAGTGTTAAAAAAATTATTGATTGAATGTATAATGTTCTATAATATTGAATATAAGTCAAAACCAAGGAAGATGAAAACCCTTATCATCAGTGATGATACTCTAAAAAAGATGTAGTATGTTTTTTATGAAGAAATAAGGGAGTTTGTTTACATGTTAAGTAGATCCACTCTAGAAGTATAAATTTCAAATAAACCACAACGAAGTGCCCAAAATGAGAAAATTAAATATGTTTAGGTTAGGTAAGAAAATAATAGAAAATTATAATATTCATATCCTTATAAATCTAAGAAAAAATTTGCGAAATGAATTGGAAAAAGAATGGAAGAAAAAAATACATAGTAGAAAGAATGAGATCCTCAGTTCAGACCCAAAAAAGTATAAGATTTAGCTATAAAGATACATGGTGTCGAAGTTTTGTAAAAATAATAAATAGAAAATAATCAAAATAAGAAATATAAAGGATTAAGAATTGTATATTCTTTGATAAAAGGCTTAGAGGTATCCACCATAAATGTTACCTTACCTCCATCCCAATCTGTATAAGTGAATATAGATACTAGTTTAACTACTCAAGAAACTATTATGGTTGGTGATGAAGTTTACTCTATAATAGACAAGGGAAAATATAATTTTTTCGCGCAATATTTACCTTCTAAATCACAAGAAATTACATTGGAATCGATTCCAGGTGTTAAAGATGATTTAAGAATCGATGATCATCTTTATTAAAATTTTATCAAATAGTTGGAAGAAAATTCTATTAGAATTTTTAAGTTGGAAAAATATTTATAATTTTCTGAATAAGGAAATTAATATGAAAAATAAATAGTTAAATAATAATTCTCTAATGATAGTGAAAATAATGAAGAAATAGTTAAATAATATGAATATTATAATTAAAATAAAGAGAAAGTTGAAGATGTTCAGTGAGAATTTTCCTTAAGAAATTCACAAGATTCATCATTAGAGTTAACCTCAAGAATGGATCACATATAAAAATCCTATATTCCTAAGAATAAAAGTACCCATTAGTCAATAATGGTAAATCATCATCAAAAAAGGATGCCAAAGACTAGAATTCAAAAAAAGAAGATGATAGAGATCATTATGATAAAATAAAATATGAAGATGATGCTATCATTAAAATTTCTTCTGGAAACCATTATGGGGATAGAGTTGAAAATAAAGTCTTAAAAAAAGATGAAAAATGAAAAAGAAAACAAATTATAAGTTGGATCTACTCACCCTCAACATCCCGACATTGAAATATCTAATTTAGTGGATATAATGATAGTTTATGGAGTTTATTATATTGTTTAGGATCTATAGAGAATTTATGTCACTATTCCTTAATTTCAAAGGCTAGAATAAATGTTCTTTTGAATTCAAGAAAATCAAATTCATAAATTGGTGTCAGTCAAAGTGTTATCTAATATACAAGTTTAGAATGAATCTGTTCTTAAAATCCTTGAAGAAGGTTTTCAAAATAATAAGAAGTCATATAAGAAATTGGACATATGGTATCATAATATTGATACTGATATCAAGGGGCATGAAGAATCAATTTATTAATTAAATAAATAATGAATACACAAATTCATTAAATGAATTATAAACAAACAAGGCATATACAGTGAATTGTTTTAAGAATCTAAAAAACTCAACTAATATCCAGACTCAAGAAGTGAAATAAATTAATGGGAAAATGAAATACAAGGGTATATATATTGCAAGGATAAAAATTTACAAAGTTTAAGTAATCAAATTGAAGAATCAAAATGATGTTTTAGAAGAAATAATTTGGATCAAGGATGTGAAAATAAGGTCCCAAGATTAAGTGATAGAAATAATTATAGAAGAAATAAAATAGTTCAAAAAGATGATGGAAATTGTGAGATCCATGATGAAGAATAAATATTAAATATTTCTTCTTTGAAAGCTTTTTTCTATTTTTTTATATATATTTTTAACAATGAATGACTTTCTTATCACTTCAAAAATAGTTTGAATATCTTCTAATTTTTATTGGTTAAATGTTCTTTCTTTTATTTTAGATGATCAAGTAATTCATTATTTTGTTTCATATATTTGTTTCTCTATACATTTTTAGGAAACCAAATACTTTTCCCCATTATTTTTAAAAATTACAAAGGGGTATAAATAACCATATCGATGGGATAAATAATCATATTTAAAAACTAATATTTTTAGTTTGGGAAATTATTATACAAAGTGGGAGAAATATCTTTAAAGAAGAGAATAAGATCCTTTGGGTTATTTCTTATCCTAAGAGAGAGTTAGTCGTATTCATAATTGTATTCAAATGATTTTTTGAAAACATATGGAGAGATATGTTTTTAATTTTCAATTCTAAATATGAGGCACTTAAAAGATAACGGACTTATGTATTTAAATTTTATTTTCTATTTATGTTGTGTGGTTTTTTGTTTTCAAATATGTGTATATAGTTGAGTAAAAAGTTATACTTACGAATTATCTATTACTTTAGTTTTGGAAACCACCAACTCTTTCTTAAATACTTAGTTACTAATATTTTATGTCCATAATATTTTTATAATTTATTTGTATAAAACATATACATTTACCATACCTATAAATAGTTCTAAAGTATTCATGAATTTATGCTAACTTTCTTAATTATGATTATCATAATGAGTATGGATCTAATAACAATCAGATTCATCTTTATCAAACCAGATTTAAGACTTAATGTCTTGTCTTTTTAACAGACAAAGTCTTTATAATTTGACTAATTATGGAATCGATAAAAATTGAATTCATACTTATAAGAATTATCATAACAACATATTTAAGTAAATCCATCAGAGTTTCTAATGTTTAAATTTTGAATTTGGAAGACTATTTTCTATTGTAATGGATCATCATTTACACTTTGATGGTATAAATACAATACAAATTTGGACATTCTATTATGAAAAAAATGAAATGATTTGTTAAATGTCAGGTATCCCGGTACTTACGATGAACTCAAAGAAAATATGACTATTGGAGGATCAAGATGACCAATGGAAGATCACCTATAAATACTCAGTCATTGAATGATTTTGGAGGTGATGATTTTGTGTTGCGTGTGACTCATTTGAAAATTCTCTTTGTGCGAGAGCTCTGAAGATTACAAAGCATGAATGGATTGTTCCTAGTCTTTTGAAATTATTTTCGAGTTTTTTCTTCTTAAGGTAACCTTTTCAGGTTTTCATATTAAGAATTATTTTTCATTGTAAATCATCTTCCTGATTTGTGATTATGATCGAGGTCTTGGGAGGATAGTAATATATGGCTGATCCATCGGTTCAAGGGATTCTAGGGATAGGCAAACAAAGAAGCTGATCATCATATCGATGGATTTACTTATTGAGGAAAGACATACATTCTTGTATGTATAAAACAAGGGATAACTTTAGCTAGGGTTTTTGGCTACCATAATATTAAGGTTAAAAGATATCAATAAAATTTTAAATAGTTGTAAGTCATTATTACTTTGTATGTCTATTGTATTAATATTTCCTTACAAGCTATAAATTCCATTGTACTTATCTATAAATGATTTTATCATAACATTTCTACACATGATAAATAAAATTAGAACTATTACTCAGATATTATATGAATCTAAGACACTCTTTTTTAATCATAACCATTCTATTTATGATATAATAGATTATTTTAAACTGTTTTAATCAAATATTATTTGATTATAATTATTCATATACTCTGATAAAATCGAAATAATCTTGATTATTATATTTTGGTAATCAGACTGAGGGCCATGTTTGAATCTAATCCTTTTACTTATAGAATGTTATGAATTTGTTTTGTTAATATTATTTTAAACCAAATTATTTAAAACTAAAATTCACCCACCTATAGTAATTATTCTATCTAGAATACATTCTTCTAATCCTAGTCAATATACATACAATATACTAATAGAAAAATTAATTATCCCATAAAAATATATTATAGAACACAAAAAATATATAATTAGTTGCATTAAATTATTATTATATCATATATTCATAGTATATAAAACTAAAATTTTCATAGACACATATAAAATAACTTAAATGACAATTTTATAATTTGTGTCCAATGATAAACCTGCCTTTCAATTACGACCTATGATACATATTGAGACTTACCCATTTCATACATTGAACTACAAATCATGTCCTGATAATACCTATATTTCCTACTCCCAACAAATGATATCCTCTAGAAACTTTGGTTACAACCCAATCCATAATTATGAGGCATGAACTCTTTCTACCTACCATGTCTCTATATCATATCTTCACCTATAATTGATTTTATTCCAATTAAAAAAAAATCAAATAATTTTTTGACATCCCAAACCTAGTCAATTCTTTATGATTATATTTCTGTTATGATATCTATATAATACTTATACAAGCCCACAATGTAATTAAAACATAGTTGCTAAAAGTTTTAAGACATCATAATACAGACCAATTTTAATCACAAAAAATTGTTTATTAATATTAACATAAAATTTGAAATATTAATGGTTGCGGTGTTGTACTTCATAAATTTAATCTTAAACTAGGGAACGTTAATGGGTAATATACAATATGCGTTATAAATTACCACATATTTTAAGAGAAGAAAATAATAAATAAATAGTGAGGTGTTGTTTATTGATTCAAATATCATTTAACTAAATTTATTGTCCTATAGATAAAATGATCATTCAATACTTTTAGTACTCCATCGACAGACTCTTAGATGCCTCAATATAATGACATTTCCCCAAAAGGATTACCTTACAGGATATTGAAATGGATTTTATGTTTTGTAGTATAGAATCAATTATTCCCTGAGTTATTTGGTTACAATCATTGAACAAATCCCTATGTTCCTCTTTCCATTGATTAGGATGGACTTAAACCATCTTGAATAATGAAATAGATTCATATAATTTATTTTTAAAATTTTGTGATAACTAACTAAACTACACAATATCCCCAATAATTCTTATAATCCAAAATCAATAAAAAATAATTTAAAAGGAAGATTCACTATTGTAATTATTTATATACTACAAGGATTTTAACTCCTCTCTATCCCAAGTTTCAATCTTCAAAAATCCCCCACTATCTAGGCATGAGTTCCATTTTTATACATTCTCTCAAGCCTTCTCTCAAAATGTGACCAATAAATTTAGGTATTTCATGATGTGATCAATAAATTTGTAAAGTCATACCCAATTATTCAACAACTTCATCATCCTTTGAGTTCCTTCTCTGTGATCCGCACTCTTATACCCATCTTCACTCTCTAATAGATATATAAGCATCTACATGTGATGTGATAGGGTAAATCAATTTAAATTGATAATCTATACACAAGATTACCCATATTTCATAGCTTCCAAATCTCCATCATACTTCATCAATTTCTATAATTCCTCAATACTCCTTTATTATATCAACATTATGTTTCAAAATAATTATAGAATTATACTGGTTTTTTGTAAACATTAATTGAATATTTCAATGATGAAAAATATTTGTCAATATACATTTCAAGAAAATTCATGTATATATCTTCTATTAAAAGCCAATTTTTTGTATTGTTGGCATACATGGAGTTAATATTCTATCAATTTATTAATTTTTATTAGAGAAAATATCATAATTACTTTAATTTTTATATTTATTCAGTTCTATAAAATGGAAAAAAACTTATCTTTTATAGCTTTCATTGACATTAGAGGCACATTTGAAGTTCTTTCACATGTATAAATACATGAGTGTTCATATTTCATTAAAATAAAGGATCACAACACTAGCTTCAATTATTCTTTTTATTATGTTTGGAATTAACACAAACAACATTATATAAGTCTCACTACCTTGATAATTAATGTATATAGTGTGGTGATGGATATATCCTAGGATAGATTATATTGCCATAAATTCTTAATAAGATACTTTTCACTACAATCCAAAGTGTTATCACCAAAAAAATTTTATTTTATAAAAATAATAGTAGGTCATTGTAGTCAACAAAATTAAATTACATCACTCTTGAGATAGGACACATGCATTGATCATATGTTTCACCCTTTTAGTTTTCGATGAAAAAAAATTATTTTAATTTTATATCCTTTGATTTTAATGGAAAAAATATTGGAACATTTTCATTTTCAATATGAATAATAACATAGTAAATTACTTCTCCTTTTAATTTTATTTGTCTTCTTAACTCAATCATCATTCCCTACATGATTTATTTATTCAATAATAAATTTCAAGCTTTCATTAATGAACAAAACACAATTAAAAATTAAAAGACAATTTTAATTTTTGTACATAAAAATAGATCAAAGGAATTAATTTCAATTATTAATTATCAGTATGGAATTATTATAAAAAAATACCCAAATCTCTATTTTATTCAGTATTACTGAAATTTTATTCGAGAAAAAGAAAACTATTGTATCACCAAAGACTCAATTATAATAAGTAAGAATTATATTTTTCTAAAACTTTAATAAAATGCATATTTTAATATTTCATGTCACAAAAAATCTTATTGGATTGGATTAATGATGATTTTGGACTTAATAGTTCAATATAATCTTACAGTGAATTCTTGAAATTTTTCTTAAGAGATACGTTGTTATGAATAATAAAAAATGTAGTATTTCAATATTCATAATTATTTATAATAATGTTTTTTAGTAATTATTATTGAAAATTTATTGGCTATAAATTTAATGTAAATAAATATTAGACCATTTGGAGGTAAAAAATAATATTTATTTATATTATTATCATTTAAAATGCGTAATGTCTTTCCAGTTAAATTAATTAAAATAATCTTTTATTATGAAAGATTTAGATGAAACATATATATTATATATCTAAATATATGAATTTAGATATATATAATGATAATTAGTTGTCATGTATCTAATTTAAGATCATATTTTTCTTGAAAAATGAATTTATTGAAAAACCATTTTTGACATGTTTTGTTAGTTTATTTTTAAATTAAATTCTTGCACTTTTTTAAATTTAATTTGACAAAATGGATTCCATTTTTGGAATATGAAAAATTAATATGCGTAAATATTTTAAGCTTAATCTTTTATCATAATTATTACTAAAAATAGTGACAATTAATTACCACGGTTATGATAAAAATAAGTTTTTCAGGTTTAATCTACAAGGATAGGGTTAAAAAACACCAAAAAATTATAAAACTACATTTTTAGGTTTTATTTAGACCATATACTTGTACCATTTGATTATGATCAATTTATTAGGCATATTTTCTATAATTTAACGTTATATTATTGAAAAACACTGAAACATACCTACTGTGCCATTCACAACAATTATAAAAGTGCACCTCCTACCCTCATTTTTTCATACCTATCAAACCATTTATGTCAAAAAAATTAAAAATATCTTTAAAAAACCATATTCCCTTTCTATTGGTTCTTTTATTCTCAAAATAATTACCCCAAGGTTATTATTAAGTTATATAAAAGAAGTTCTTCTAAGTGAAGGTAATTGTCTTCACAAATTTCTCTCTTTTTACATCTCCTTCATCCACCATCAACATTATATTATCACTTAAAATATAATAATATATCTAATATACTGATATATTATTATTTATATTTTTTAAAATTAATTCATCTCATTCTATGAAAAATGGGAAACAAAATCATCACTCGTTTGTATGGCAGACTACAACCTTATGTACCGATGTAAGTAATTTTTAAACATAGAATCACATGAATAGTCATAATTATGGGAAAAATGGACATATATTATACTTATGTCGTAATATTTTGTATTTAAATTTAATATAGAATTAAATTTATTTCCCTTTTACCCATTATGTAAATGATAACGTCACTTTTGATAACGTATAACCTACCATCACTACGAAGCGATGTGAAACATTTTCCCTATTCAAATTTTGAGAAGGATTTTAAACATGTATCAAATGAGTAAATATGATATTTATAACTTAATATAACTCTAGAGATGGTGAAACTATATCCTATATGAAAAATATAGAACTTCGAAGACAAAACTTATATGAAAAATAAACCAGTTAATTCCTTAAACAATGGTAATAATGAAATACTAGTAATGAACATGTGATAATATTATATAATAGAATCATATATGATTTTACAAATATGAATATTGTTTTTTAATAAATTAATATTAATTCTAAAAACATTAATCGTGACTTTAAATCATTTTCAACTTATTGGAAGTTTGAGGTAAGTGAATTTCATCTCAATTTCCACTCAATTGGAATAGATTTGTTATTATGAAGCACTTTAAATTTATGTGGTGTATATAATTAACAATTAATATATTAAAAATTAATACTTATTTATTCATGATGAGTAATGCTTCTATTCAAATTTATTCTTCCATGGGGTTACCATTAAAATGTTACCAATGAGGTAAGAATTTATTTTACAATATCTCTTTCATTTGGGATTTCTTTAAATACATTAATTTACTTAATAATATCATTTATCCTTCAAAAGATCTAATAATTTTATTGTCATATGATTTTTAAGGAAGTTAAATATTTATTTTAACTTTTACACTCTTTGTTACATGAATTAGTAAATGATATTTTTAATAGAAAACACGATTTTCTTTCTCTTTTGATCAGTCATATTTTTATTTTATGTCCATATGTTACAATATTATTTTGAAAAAGTAATTTTATTTACTAAAATGATTTATTAAGGACGTTTTAAGTTTTATTTTACTTTTTTAACGGTTTTAAAGGAATATTTATAATTTTTCCTAAAATGAATGTTTTTTTTACTTTCATTACAAAAAAATCAAAGGAATGTTTTTAACACATATAGAGATAAAAGACTTCCCTACCACCACAACCATTTTATGATATTTATATTCTTTAAAAAAATCATTGGTTTTAAAAAGATAAATGGTTAATTAAATATTATTTTAATATTTCACTTTCATTCTCTTTAAAATTCCAAAGTACATGATTTTATTATCAAACCAATATTCCAGATGAATCGATGATCATCTATAATATCGTAATAATTTTGTGGTGATTAACATTCACTTGAAACATTTAATTTCATGGGATAATTGAATGTTACATTTATCTTAAATATCCATATAATTGGTTTCATGGATATATTCATTTACTAAATTTTATACCATTTTTTATATGATGTTTAATTATGATAGTTATTTGATTCAATGTTTAAAATCATCATAAAATCATATTTTTTATTTAATTTGAATATTTATTGATAAGAAATATTGTTTATTAATTGAAGTGCTCATTCAATATATTAGTAATGGATTAGACATGATGTGATGTGTAAGTCCCGATTTTGGGTATCCCCTCGATGCATCAACATGTCTCATTAGACAAATCATCATGCCAAATTAAATGGGTTTTTAGTGTATACATATCCACTGATTTAAATATCTTAGTGAAAAGTCTTTAAGGTATAGTTATCATGATTTATGAGATCATGAGGTCCAATATTATGAATTTCCATCAATGATAATTTGGTATTACTAAACACGATATTATTACATTTATATTATACATGGATGCATCTTTTAACCAAGTTATTGATAAAGTGGAATGTGTTTTAGATTATTTATCTTTCCTTATTGATTATGACTGATTTAATAATGATATATTCCACTATACATAAACATTACTGATCATTTGATATCACCGTTATTTTCATTCCTTTCCCCGGTATATAAAGAATAATTCTTTGAATGAGTTTAAGGATAATGAATGGTTTCCATTACTATGTTTTAAATTTTATTCCCAATGTAATATGGGTATCATATATGTATCTAGTTTTCCAATACTACTAAACTGATTGATCATTTAGGGAGATACATATTTTATTAATTCCAAAGCAATAAAGTAACCACCAACAATGGGTTAATGGTTTTTGGGTTATTTTAACAATATTAAAAATACTAAAACAATAACAATATAAATTTACACTAATCATATTCCCTATACTTGAGATATTAATTATACCTGGGTAATTACTCTTAATGTTTTCTCACTAATATTCCATTGCATCTCAAAATTTAGCCCCATGAGAATGAATTCTAAATGATAATGGATTAATGGAATCATACCTTATTAAATTAATATTTCTCAATCTCCTAAGTCAAAATTCCAATTTCACTCAATAATATTTCATCATTTTTTAACTAATATGATAAATTAATTTACCGCTTACATATTTGAGTTTAGTAACCACTATTATTTTTTTATCTCTTCCTAACATTGAACATTTTGAAAATCATTTTATAGTCCTTTATCTAGAATTTAACTTATTCAAACATTGGGTATAACTAATTTGAAACAAATCCATTCTAATAAATATACTTCCCGTGAGTTAAATTTTAATAACTAGGGAATAGAAGAAACATTCCACAATTGGATTTTATATTTCTCTTAACTATTATACATGGAATTAATCTTTGACACAAAAATAGACACATTTTATGAAAAATTATTTAAAAAAACTTCTAATTTTTTTTTTCAACTAATCATTTTACTCTAATTCAATTGGATTTACACCATTGGTTTTTTAATATGAATCATTATTGTGTTACACTTTCGCACAAAACAATTTACTCAAGGTAGAGTTTATTAATCCATTAAATGAATTATAATAATTTATTGAAGTAACAATTTTAATTTAAAATCAAATGATCCACTTATATAAATAATAAACTTTACAACTTCTAAGTAAATTTTTCTAATGGAGTTTTTTGGGTAAAATTATCACTTGTGGGTTAACTACACATATGACCCTCAATTTCAAAAAAAGTGTATTCTTAAAATATTTTCATTGTGTACACAATAAATAAGTAGAAACTAATGATATAATAATAAAAATAAAAATTAGAGAAATTAAAAAATAAGAAACAATAATATACTCCCCTTCAATGGTTGTTATTTTATAAAGTTAATGTTTTTCCTCTAATGTCTCTATTTTTCGTTATAATATATCAATATTTAATAAAATATAAGTAATATAGTTAGTGGAGATAATTGATATTTTTCTAAGAAAATAAATTTTCTTTAAATACAACCCAAGAAAACTGGTTTTATAGTATTGGACATGATGTATTCATATGTAATCATTCATTATTATGATGTTGTAATTAACCAGCCTCACTCTATTAATGCATGGAATTAGCCATTATACATTTAATAATAATTATTATACTTATATTTTAAAAATATTTGATGATCTATTTAGATTTAAATTTTCCACCATGAATTACCAAGATCACATGGATTTTATTTTACTGTTAAACACCATAGTCCATGAACTGAATAATAAGACTTATTGTCTATCCTCAAATTCCCTTAGCTAAATTATCTTATTATTAAATATATTAGACATATCCTTTATGATTATTATATTCTTATATAAATATCATAATGTTTCCTCTTTCTCATCTATGTTGAACTAACTATTCTATGTTTCAACCTTGTAATCCATTTTCTCAGAATGGTCTACCCAAAATTCCATATGATTAAATTCAATGTGAAAGTGAACAATTTTCCATAAAGTAGTCTATATAAAGGAATTCCAATTATTATTTTTATGTATTCATATAATCCCATAATGTATCTTCCAATAATAAAGTCTATTCATTCCATGAAACCCAAATTGGTTTATAAAGAATCCATTTTAATTTGATGTTGGATACAATAGCCACCCTAATGGTTTATGACTGGTATAATGATCTTGTTTTTGTGTAATTATTATTCTTTATATGTTATCTTAATTGATAATTCTTATAGTATAGTAGATTATAAATGATGATATATCAAGGAATTATATACTTTTAAAATACAATTTTCATTAAAAATTAAATAATTAGTGGTCTTATATTATTTGGTTAAGAATATGGCTCTGCCCAATTTTAAGAATAGTCAACTTCCACCAATATTTATTCATTACCATGGTATTTTAGAAGTATATTCATAAAAGTCTGGTCCCACACATAAAAAATATATACTTCGTGAATTGTAGATTGATTATTTTATTATATTATTCTTGTGTTTCATTTTTTCTTTCACTCACTAGAAGACTTCATATATTCCCTAGAATCTATATATAAATCATACGGGTGAAAACCACACTACAAAAATTTTGTAATAGTACCACCGCATCAATAATTTATTCTAAAAGATAGTCATTGATGAGGATTCATAGTTTATATAATCTTTTCATTTGGAAAACACATTATGATAATTCCATTAGTAAATTTCCTAAGTATGAATGGTTCCTCTATGAAATAATATTTTGATCTATCTTCGAACATGTTCTAATCATTACATAACTACCTTTTTTGTTTCCTATATTTCACTATATTATTTTAAAAGTATGAGTACTAAGTTATCCCATGGAATTTATTGAAACATAGTTAATCATTAATGAATTCTATATTAAAAGGATTAGAATATCCTTCCATTAAATTATCTAGTCTAGAACATTTATCTAGAACATAATTTTTTTCTCCCTTATAATCCTTGATTTCAAAATCAAACACTTTTAGAAGCAGAATACATTTGATTAACCATGATATGGATTCCTTATTTGAGAGTAAATAATTACCAGTTGAGTAATCTTTGTAAACTACCACATTTCTATCAATAAAAAAAGGTATCATTTTCTCTATTTCAGACACCACTACTAGTAATACTATCTCTGTAACAACATAGTTCGTGGATCCTTATTGATTAATTCATTGAAATAGAATATTAAATATTTTTTCTTTTCATTTAACTACCTAGGAACATCTCATAATTCAAAATCACTTACTTCATACATAATTTAAAATAGAATACCTTAGTCCAGGGCTACAATGATTGGTGCTGAGTCTAGATCCATTTAAATACATTAAATTATTCTAAAATATCCTTTTTAACGTTTAATTTCACTTCCTTAATCAAAACTAAATACATAAGTCTTATAAATTTCTAGGAGCACTTGGAAAATATTTTATAAAGGCCTAAAAGACCTTAAAAAATAATAATATTCTTTAATTATTTTGCAGGTGGTTGAATTGACATCACCTCCATTTTTTATTTGTTAAAATCAATTCCATTTTAAATGTCCCTGAAATAAAATGAGAAATCACTAAGAGGTAAGATGAGTGAATCAATGAATTAAATAATTTATTGATTCTCCTTAAAAACAATCGTAAACACTTGTTAATGTTTCTCATATTATCACTTCATATAAGATAATAAGACTCAATGGAATAAAAAAAATATGAAAATAGAAACTTGAAGGTTCAATATTCAAAATGATAAACTAACTTCTTGGAATGATATTGTAAAACCCCATACTCAAAAAATTTAAAATAATCACTGTGTGGATTATAAAGGAGAAGGTATTTTCCTTGAACTCAAGATACACAACGCATCTCCCATCATTTTTAATGTTCTCCCACACATAAAAAAAGAGATTGAATATGAATTTTGACAACAAGAGAGTCTTCCACTGAGTTATACTTCCATAAAATTGTTTTTCTATGTTTTCCTTATCTTGTTTCTATACTTCTTCTTCCTCTTATATTTTCACCCCAACATGTAGTCATATATACTTTTCTTTTTTATCTGTATTCCTCTACTCATGGTCTTAATTCATACAAGACTCCAATCCAAATTTTATTATTTATAATATTCCTTATCATTGTTCACTTATGAATTTTAAATTTAAATTGTAATTTAATTATATTTTCAACTTATTTTATCTTATATTTCTTTTTTGATATTTTGGATCACTCATTTTCTATTAGTCGTCAATGATTTTTGAATGGGACTTTATCTGATGACCCAGACCCTCAGGGTCCTTCCCTTTGCCCAAATCCGGATCCTAAGGGTAGCATCTCGGCATGAGACCGATCGGCGCGATCGATCAGTGCCTCCGATCGATGAGACTGAATGATTGGTGAGACCGATATGTGTCACCTAGCCTTGTCAGGGTTTTTCCAGTAGCTCCTCCATTTTGCGCTATTTTAGTTTTAAACCCTATTTTTACCCCTTTATGTTTGTTTAAATGCCTAGTAACACCCATGAATAGAGTTTAATTAAATGTTTAATGAGGTTCCCTGGTGTGTGTGTCGGTTTAAACCACCCTAAAGGGCGGGGACATTTTAATGACGTATGGGGCCGCTTTGTCAACCCACAACCCTACTCCTTACACGGTTTCGTGTTCTTATCACAATCGTCCTCGACCATTATAAAATAAAGGGCACTCCTTGGGTTTATTTTTCTCGATCAACCTCCCATCGATTCGTCTGCTCGTGCTTGAGTTCCCAAGGCCCCACCCCTGAAAATCGCACTTTCCCTATTCCTGGAAGCGTAAAGATAAACTTATATCATTAATCAACCAAGTTGGGATTCCTCATTCGTCTCTCCTTACTGTGTATCTTGCGGGGTGGGTATGCTTTTTCCTTGTGAGGGGATTGATGAAGACCAAAGTTAATGAAGATAATAAACGAACATTAAAGAATGGGGGGAGGGATGTGATCGATGATGCTGGTTTTTTTATGCTCTTTCATGATTAATGATTTCTGGTTTGCGTGGTATTACTCCTACTAAAAAATCATGGCCGTCGATGGTCTTTATCTGTGCACTAATAATCCCATAATTCTTGTGTTGGTCATGTAAAAGAAATTGGTTAATTGTGTATATACGGATAAATAAATTGAATGCACCAGGATCAACCCTTGTTCTGTGATAACTGACAAGGCTTATAATTTGCACATTTTTTAATGCATTTCTATTGTTTTAAACATCCCAAGATAACATTTTGAGCTTATATGTAACAATTTTGGATTTAAGAAGTATTTTAAGTTTAAATGCAAAAATGACCAAATTCTGCATTTTGGACAGATTTTCACTACAAGGGTATTTTGGTCATTTACAAAAAAATATAAATCCAAATTTTATGATTATAATTTCTTTAGAATCCTAATATAATTTTCTTCAACTTTGTCTTCTGGACCAGGATCTGATTCTACCATCTTGAGGTCCAAACAATTCAATGAAGTTGAAGATTATTGAGGAACACCAAGGAAGCTTCCAGGAAATTTCTTCCAGAAAAACGAAGGTTCA
This sequence comes from Viscum album, assembly GCA_963277665.1. NCBI lineage: Eukaryota > Viridiplantae > Streptophyta > Magnoliopsida > Santalales > Viscaceae > Viscum > Viscum album. The sequence goes on from OY728165.1 coordinate 285,843,536, forward strand.
GTGAAATATCCATAACTCGCTCAAAACGACTTTAATGGAGCTGAAATTTTGTGGATAGACGGTTAAGAAGATTTTGAACAAGTTTTATTAAGGAGGCCACGCCTGAATGTCCGTGTTCAGGGACATTAATTCAGTACAAAACGGTTTTTTTCGGTTTGATGATTCTGACTGGACAGAATAAATTGTCAGAGGCAATTGGCCATAAATCTCGGAATACCTATCCAAATCCGCTGATATTTTTAGGGGACACGGCCAAGACAATTATGAACAACATTGAAGAAGGCCTCAACGCGTGAAGAGGTCATTTATGGGGTCCAAAACGCGACAACTTTCGGGGGTCGAATTCTGCCTATAAAAGGAGGAGAGCTCCTCCCCCTCAAACCATCCCCATTCTCCATCCATTCCTTCAAGGCACCAAGGAGGAGATCTCCACCGAGGGAGGCCGACCAGAAATCTTCCCCATTTCATTTATTTTCTTTATTTTAGTTTTAATTTGTAATTCATATTTCTAATAAAATTCATGCATTGTTTTTATTTTTGTGTCCACCCATCCTCCCTGTTTTCTTCTTCATCTTTTCTCCTTCTTTTCTTCTTTTATTATTCTCATATTATCCACCGTGACCTCTTACCCTCAAATATGAGGGGTTAACCCGAGACTTGGCCCGGGGGAGGTATGTGGAAATTTCATTAATTCGGTGCTTAAATTCCTATATTTGATTAAGTTTGTGATGAGTAAGAGTGATGTGCACGGGTGTGGCGATCGTCCACCATGACACTGATCTCAAACTCATTTCTATTCTTTTATTTAATATTTTCCCTCCCTTCTACTGGATAAAAGCTCTTCATACGATGGAGTTGAGCCATTCAGTGGTTGAAATGACATACGATGGAGCCAGGTCTTGGAAGATGACACACTCTCGATCGAGGTGTGCCATCAACCTTGATTATAGGAGGAGGTGAAGTTAAGATTGAAAAATGCATTCAAGATTTCACACCAACAAATAAAAGAATAGTAATTCATGAATGAGATCTCATAATTGAATTATCAAACATAATTTAAATATCAACAAGGAGAATGATGAAACCCACATACCAACCCATAAAGGCCAAGTTCTTTCTCAATTAATTGCATTTTGTCATTGCATGTTAGTTTTATCTTTTATTAAATTGCATTACATTCATAAATAAAAACAACCAAAAAGAATTAGTTTAGTTAAATTAGATTAAGTAAGTAAACGATTGAGAATGCTCCTTAAGTGAGACGACCCTGGTCAGCTTCTATACTACACTAGGAAAATTAAATTGCTTTTGCCACGCCCTACGACAGGCGTGCGTCAAAACTGGCGCCGTTGCCGGGGAGCTAATCGGTTGTTTACTTTACATTTTCTAATTTCAAATTTTATATTTTTTTCCCATTTAAAAAAAAAATTGAAAAAAAAAACTTTTTTTCCATGATCGATTCAAATTCAAATTATTCTGCATGGAACAATTACTCACAGGTGCTGGAAGAAGAAAACGACTACACTGAGGAGTCCCTCCAACGAAGGGCTGATGCTCTAATGATAAGGCTCAAAAAAAAGGAAAAAGGATTAGCAACATGGATCTCACTGGAAGATTTGATGGTCTTGGCCGATGAACTCCAAAAAGACATTCAAAGATTCAAGGCCAACAAGGATGTTCCACTGGTCTTCCCAAATTTCATTGAAGACATCCATGATGTTGAAGACAAACTCAAGGTGGAGGAGTCTGACTATCAATCTTCATCTATCAAAGATCAACTCCAAGTGGCATTTTCTATTGAAGAAGATATTCAAGCCAAACCGAATCAGGGAGATGATACAATCTTGAACTCAAACTCTTTTAAATTTATTGAATCTGATTTGAGTATAACTCCCAACTTTTTTGATTTTTCAGAATTGTGTGAATCATATTATGCCTTGGAGGATGATGTGGAAAAAGAAGATTCACCTGTTGAGGAACACCTAGAGCTCCCTGAAGTCATTGAACATCTACTGGAGGAGCCCCATCATGAAGAGATTCTAGTTGCTCTGCCTGATGAACCAGAGACAGATGTTGCTTCACATCTGAAGCAACCACTGGAAATAGAAGAAGATGTTGCACAAGAATCAACGAAGAAGGAGGAGGTTTCATACTTCATCATACCCCCACCATGCAAGTTGTACTATATTGCGAAGGGGGTGGATCTGGTGTACTCTATCCATGGATTCCTCCTCAACACGGATAATGAAGCACAAGCTGGGAAAATCCACATGTGGTGGTTCAAATCAAAGAAGCTACATCCACCATCAGACTTTGGATAACAGCTGGTACTATCCACTGGAGGCAGTAAAAATTCAGGGCCCACTTGGGGGATCGTACCAAGACTTATCCCTTGCTTTCTAGGAATTTAGATTTCAATTTCATTTCTTAGAAGTAGTTTAGCATTCATCCCTTTCCCCCTTATAATTTTGAGCTTTAATGACATGATACTTGTTCTTAATTTTGAAATTTTCTTTTGTAGGATCATGATGGCAGAAGGAAGCCCCAAAAATTTGTTAAAGGGTACTGAATCTTTATTTCAAAAGGGAGTTCATTTTTAAATTTTAAATTTTAAACTCCTTAAATTTTTTGTCCAAAACTTCTTTTAAGCTTTAATGATAAGAATTGCATACCCACATTTGAATTAATGTTTTAATCAAATTATCTAGGAGACATGAGTTTCTAAGGAATCATGTGATGCCATGTTTTAGATTTCAATGTTAATGATATTGAATGATTAAAATGGATAATTGGATGATTAAAGTGAATCAAGGATATTGAAATACGGACTCATGATTTAAGGGAATTAGTTGATTCATGTAAATGAAATTTCCCTTCCATTTTTCATTCTTTGAATTTCTGAAATTCATGTGAATTAATTGGTTATTATTAATCATGCCATGAGTGATTGTCCAATATCATATTCTCATTCCTGAGAGGATTTCTAGACCAAATATTTCCTATTTTATCTTGAGCATATTTCTTGAGTGATCTTGGGACGTGCCACTTGCTAGAACTTGTATTGAAACTTGTCAAAGATATGACTGTACAAAACCACATTTAAAATGATTGAGGCATATCTTTGGTTAGCCACATTTTATCCTAAGACCCACCTTTACATTTATCCTTCGTAAGCCCTTAGATTCCATGAATTGCCTTATAGGTTTAAGCCACATTACAATCCAATTTTTCCTTACCTACCTGCACTTTTAGTATTTTTGCATGATTATTTCAAGTTTGAGTGTGGGGGAAGGGCCTTTCGTGTGCGTTCCTTGGGATATGTATCATTTTTGGGTGGTGTAATGTGTGCGTCATCATTTTGGGCAATGTATTATTAGAAAATTGGGCATGAGTCATCATTTCATTATGCTTCTTTCATTTCATCTGGTTCTCCATAAAAAAAAGAAAATAAAGCTGTGCCTTTCTGGAGCTTTACAAAAAGAAAAAAAAAGAAAAAAAGAAAATAAAGCTGTGCCTTTCTGGAGCTTTACAAAAAAAACAGGGAGAACTTGGATGATATCATTCTTTGTAATCATTTATTGACTCATGACCCATGTCATTGAAAGGGGAGTGGTGTTGTGATTCACATTTCAAGGGGATTTGAGTGAGGTTCATCTTGTGTTTTCACTTGATTAATCATGCATTGTACTTAAGAGTCAAACCTCCTACTTCTGGCCTTAAATTATTTCAATCATTTACCCACCAACCCTAAGCCACAGAGTCATTTGAACCTTTATTGCAAGTCCTAATGATTTTATGTGTGTTTTGTCTTTACAAAGTGGAGAAAGTAGTTACTTTACAAGCCTATGGGTAAGGAGCATGTTCTCATGATATGAGCATAACTCCACTATTAATTGTATCATGAGTGATGAGAGAAAAGATTCAAAAGTGAGGTAGGTCATGATTTGGCATGTTTAATAATAATAAATTGAGAATCTTGAATGAATGAAAGGAGAAGCTTCATTATTTTTCAAAGGGGAAAAGTAAAATGCATGAATTGATTGTTTCTTTGAAAAATGGGAAATTAAATTAGTATTTTTGTGGAACTGGAAAATTTGATTGGACATTGAAAATCATTTGATTTTATTTCATTTGAAATTTAAATATTGGTGACATTAGTGCCCTTTGAATTCCATGTTGAGATTTTATGCTTGAGGACAAGCATAGTTTAAGTGTGGGGGAATTGACAAGGCTTATAATTTGCACATTTTTTTAATGCATTTCTATTGTTTTAAACATCCCAAGATAAAATTTTGAGCTTATATGTAACAATTTTGGATTTAAGAAGTATTTTAAGTTTAAATGCAAAAATGACCAAATTCTGCATTTTGGACAGATTTTCACTACAAGGGTATTTTGGTCATTTACAAAAAAATATAAATCCAAATTTTATGATTATAATTTCTTTAGAATCCTAATTTAATTTCCTTCAACTTTGTCTTCTGGACCAGGATCTGATTCTACCATCTTGAGGTCCAAACAATTCAATGAAGTTGAAGATTATTGAGGAACACCAAGGAAGCTTCCAGGAAATTTCTTCCAGAAAAACGAATGTTCAGTGAAATATCCATAACTCGCTCAAAACGACTTTAATGGAGCTGAAATTTTGTGGATAGACGGTTAAGAAGATTTTGAACAAGTTTCATTAAGGAGGCCACGCCTGAAATGGCCGTGTTCAGGGACATTAATTCAGTACAAAACGGTGTTTTTCGGTTTGATGATTCTGATTGGACAGAATAAATTGTCAGAGGCAATTGGCCATAACTCTCGGAATACCTATCCAAATCCGCTGATATTTTGAGGGGACACGGCCAAAACAATTATGAACAACATTTAAGAAGGCCTCAACGCGTGAAGAGGTCATTTATGGGGTCCAAAACGCGACAACTTTCGGGGGTCGAATTCTGCCTATAAAAGGAGGAGAGCTCCTCCCCCTCAAACCATCCCCATTCTCCATCCATTCCTTCAAGGCACCAAGGAGGAGATCTCCACCGAGGGAGGCCGACCAGAAATCTTCCCCATTTCATTTATTTTCTTTATTTTAGTTTTAATTTGTAATTCATATTTCTAATAAAATTCATGCATTGTTTTTATTTTTGTGTCCACCCATCCTCTCTGTTTTCTTCTTCATCTTTTCTCCTTCTTTTCTTCTTTTATTATTCTCATATTATCCACCGTGACCTCTTACCCTCAAATATGAGGGGTTAACCCGAGACTTGGCCCGGGGGAGGTATGTGGAAATTTCATTAATTCGGTGCTTAAATTCCTATATTTGATTAAGTTTGTGATGAGTAAGAGTGATGTGCACGGGTGTGGCGATCGTCCACCATGACACTGATCTCAAACTCATTTCTATTCTTTTATTTAATATTTTCCCTCCCTTCTACTGGATACAAGCTCTTCATACGATGGAGTTGAGCCATTCAGTGGTTGAAATGGCATACGATGGAGCCAGGTCTTGGAAGATGACACACTCTCGATCGAGGTGTGCCATCAACCTTGATTATAGGAGGAGGTGAAGTTAAGATTGAAAAATGCATTCAAGATTTCACACCAACAAATAAAAGAATAGTAATTCATGAATGAGATCTCATAATTGAATTATCAAACATAATTTAAATATCAACAAGGAGAATGATGAAACCCACATACCAACCCATAAAGGCCAAGTTCTTTCTCAATTAATTGCATTTTGTCATTGCATGTTAGTTTTATCTTTTATTAAATTGCATTACATTCATAAATAAAAACAACCAAAAAGAATTAGTTTAGTTAAATTAGATTAAGTAAGTAAACGATTGAGAATGCTCCTTAAGTGAGACGACCCTGGTCAGCTTCTATACTACACTAGGAAAATTAAATTGCTTTTGCCACGCCCTACGACAGGCGTGCGTCAAAACTGGCGCCGTTGCCGGGGAGCTAATCGGTTGTTTACTTTACATTTTCTAATTTCAAATTTTATATTTTTTTCCCATTTAAAAAAAAAATTGAAAAAAAAAACTTTTTTTCCATGATCGATTCAAATTCAAATTATTCTGCATGGAACAATTACTCACAGGTGCTGGAAGAAGAAAACGACTACACTGAGGAGTCCCTCCAACGAAGGGCTGATTCTCTAATGATAAGGCTCAAAAAAAAGGAAAAAGGATTAGCAACATGGATCTCACTGGAAGATTTGATGGTCTTGGCCGATGAACTCCAAAAAGACATTCAAAGATTCAAGGCCAACAAGGATGTTCCACTGGTCTTCCCAAATTTCATTGAAGACATCCATGATGTTGAAGACAAACTCAAGGTGGAGGAGTCTGACTATCAATCTTCATCTATCAAAGATCAACTCCAAGTGGAATTTTCTATTGAAGAAGATATTCAAGCCAAACCGAATCAGGGAGATGATACAATCTTGAACTCAAACTCTTTTAAATTTATTGAATCTGATTTGAGTATAACTCCCAACTTTTTTGATTTTTCAGAATTGTGTGAATCATATTATGCCTTGGAGGATGATGTGGAAAAAGAAGATTCACCTGTTGAGGAACACCTAGAGCTCCCTGAAGTCATTGAACATCTACTGGAGGAGCCCCATCATGAAGAGATTCTAGTTGCTCTGCCTGATGAACCAGAGACAGATGTTGCTTCACATCTGAAGCAACCACTGGAAATAGAAGAAGATGTTGCACAAGAATCAACGAAGAAGGAGGAGGTTTCATACTTCATCATACCCCCACCATGCAAGTTGTACTATATTGCGAAGGGGGTGGATCTGGTGTACTCTATCCATGGATTCCTCCTCAACACGGATAATGAAGCACAAGCTGGGAAAATCCACATGTGGTGGTTCAAATCAAAGAAGCTACATCCACCATCAGACTTTGGATAACAGCTGGTACTGCCCACTGGAGGCAGTAAAAATTCAGGGCCCACTTGGGGGATCGTACCAAGACTTATCCCTTGCTTTCTAGGAATTTAGATTTCAATTTCATTTCTTAGAAGTAGTTTAGCATTCATCCCTTTCCCCCTTATAATTTTGAGCTTTAATGACATGATACTTGTTCTTAATTTTGAAATTTTCTTTTGTAGGATCATGATGACAGAAGGAAGCCCCAAAAATTTGTTAAAGGGGACTGAATCTTTATTTCAAAAGGGAGTTCATTTTTAAATTTTAAATTTTAAACTCCTTAAATTTTTTGTCCAAAACTTCTTTTAAGCTTTAATGATAAGAATTGCATACCCACATTTGAATTAATGTTTTAATCAAATTATCTAGGAGACATGAGTTTCTAAGGAATCATGTGATGCCATGTTTTAGATTTCAATGTTAATGATATTGAATGATTAAAATGGATAATTGGATGATTAAAGTGAATCAAGGATATTGAAATAAGGACTCATGATTTAAGGGAATTAGTTGATTCATGTAAATGAAATTTCCCTTCCATTTTTCATTCTTTGAATTTCTGAAATTCATGTGAATTAATTGGTTATTATTAATCATGCCATGAGTGATTGTCCAATATCATATTCTCATTCCTGAGAGGATTTCTAGACCAAATATTTCCTATTTTATCTTGAGCATATTTCTTGAGTGATCTTGGGACGTGCCACTTGCTAGAACTTGTATTGAAACTTGTCAAAGATATGACTGTACAAAACCACATTTAAAATGATTGAGGCATATCTTTGGTTAGCCACATTTTATCCTAAGACCCACCTTTACATTTATCCTTCGTAAGCCCTTAGATTCCATGAATTGCCTTATAGGTTTAAGCCACATTACAATCCAATTTTTCCTTACCTACCTGCACTTTTAGTATTTTTGCATGATTATTTCAAGTTTGAGTGTGGGGGAAGGGCCTTTCGTGTGCGTTCCTTGGGATATGTATCATTTTTGGGTGGTGTAATGTGTGCGTCATCATTTTGGGCAATGTATTATTAGAAAATTGGGCATGAGTCATCATTTCATTATGCTTCTTTCATTTCATCTGGTTCTCCATAAAAAAAAGAAAATAAAGCTGTGCCTTTCTGGAGCTTTACAAAAAGAAAAAAAAAAGAAAAAAAGAAAATAAAGCTGTGCCTTTCTGGAGCTTTACAAAAAAAACAGGGAGAACTTGGATGATATCATTCTTTGTAATCATTTATTGACTCATGACCCATGTCATTGAAAGGGGAGTGGTGTTGTGATTCACATTTCAAGGGGATTTGAGTGAGGTTCATCTTGTGTTTTCACTTGATTAATCATGCATTGTACTTAAGAGTCAAACCTCCTACTTCTGGCCTTAAATTATTTCAATCATTTACCCACCAACCCTAAGCCACAGAGTCATTTGAACCTTTATTGCAAGTCCTAATGATTTTATGTGTGTTTTGTCTTTACAAAGTGGAGAAAGTAGTTACTTTACAAGCCTATGGGTAAGGAGCATGTTCTCATGATATGAGCATAACTCCACTATTAATTGTATCATGAGTGATGAGAGAAAAGATTCAAAAGTGAGGTAGGTCATGATTTGGCATGTTTAATAATAATAAATTGAGAATCTTGAATGAATGAAAGGAGAAGCTTCATTATTTTTCAAAGGGGAAAAGTAAAATGCATGAATTGATTGTTTCTTTGAAAAATGGGAAATTAAATTAGTATTTTTGTGGAACTGGAAAATTTGATTGGACATTGAAAATCATTTGATTTTATTTCATTTGAAATTTAAATATTGGTGACATTAGTGCCCTTTGAATTCCATGTTGAGATTTTATGCTTGAGGACAAGCATAGTTTAAGTGTGGGGGAATTGACAAGGCTTATAATTTGCACATTTTTTTAATGCATTTCTATTGTTTTAAACATCCCAAGATAAAATTTTGAGCTTATATGTAACAATTTTGGATTTAAGAAGTATTTTAAGTTTAAATGCAAAAATGACCAAATTCTGCATTTTGGACAGATTTTCACTACAAGGGTATTTTGGTCATTTACAAAAAAATATAAATCCAAATTTTATGATTATAATTTCTTTAGAATCCTAATTTAATTTCCTTCAACTTTGTCTTCTGGACCAGGATCTGATTCTACCATCTTGAGGTCCAAACAATTCAATGAAGTTGAAGATTATTGAGGAACACCAAGGAAGCTTCCAGGAAATTTCTTCCAGAAAAACGAATGTTCAGTGAAATATCCATAACTCGCTCAAAACGACTTTAATGGAGCTGAAATTTTGTGGATAGACGGTTAAGAAGATTTTGAACAAGTTTCATTAAGGAGGCCACGCCTGAAATGGCCGTGTTCAGGGACATTAATTCAGTACAAAACGGTGTTTTTCGGTTTGATGATTCTGATTGGACAGAATAAATTGTCAGAGGCAATTGGCCATAACTCTCGGAATACCTATCCAAATCCGCTGATATTTTGAGGGGACACGGCCAAAACAATTATGAACAACATTTAAGAAGGCCTCAACGCGTGAAGAGGTCATTTATGGGGTCCAAAACGCGACAACTTTCGGGGGTCGAATTCTGCCTATAAAAGGAGGAGAGCTCCTCCCCCTCAAACCATCCCCATTCTCCATCCATTCCTTCAAGGCACCAAGGAGGAGATCTCCACCGAGGGAGGCCGACCAGAAATCTTCCCCATTTCATTTATTTTCTTTATTTTAGTTTTAATTTGTAATTCATATTTCTAATAAAATTCATGCATTGTTTTTATTTTTGTGTCCACCCATCCTCCCTGTTTTCTTCTTCATCTTTTCTCCTTCTTTTCTTCTTTTATTATTCTCATATTATCCACCGTGACCTCTTACCCTCAAATATGAGGGGTTAACCCGAGACTTGGCCCGGGGGAGGTATGTGGAAATTTCATTAATTCGGTGCTTAAATTCCTATATTTGATTAAGTTTGTGATGAGTAAGAGTGATGTGCACGGGTGTGGCGATCGTCCACCATGACACTGATCTCAAACTCATTTCTATTCTTTTATTTAATATTTTCCCTCCCTTCTACTGGATACAAGCTCTTCATACGATGGAGTTGAGCCATTCAGTGGTTGAAATGGCATACGATGGAGCCAGGTCTTGGAAGATGACACACTCTCGATCGAGGTGTGCCATCAACCTTGATTATAGGAGGAGGTGAAGTTAAGATTGCAAAATGCATTCAAGATTTCACACCAACAAATAAAAGAATAGTAATTAATGAATGAGATCTCATAATTGAATTATCAAACTTAATTTAAATATCAACAAGGAGAATGATGAAACCCACATACCAACCCATAAAGGCCAAGTTCTTTCTCAATTAATTGCATTTTGTCATTGCATGTTAGTTTTATCTTTTATTAAATTGCATTACATTCATAAATAAAAACAACCAAAAAGAATTAGTTTAGTTAAATTAGATTAAGTAAGTAAACGATTGAGAATGCTCCTTAAGTGAGACGACCCTGGTCAGCTTCTATGCTACACTAGGAAAATTAAATTGCTTTTGCCACGCCCTACGACAGGCGTGCGTCAAAACTGGCGCCGTTGCCGGGGAGCTAATCGGTTGTTTACTTTACATTTTCTAATTTCAAATTTTATATTTTTTTCCCATTTAAAAAAAAATTGAAAAAAAAACTTTTTTTCCATGATCGATTCAAATTCAAATTATTCTGCATGGAACAATTACTCACAGGTGCTGGAAGAAGAAAACGACTACACTGAGGAGTCCCTCCAACGAAGGGCTGATGCTCTAATGATAAGGCTCAAAAAAAAGGAAAAAGGATTAGCAACATGGATCTCACTGGAAGATTTGATGGTCTTGGCCGATGAACTCCAAAAAGACATTCAAAGATTCAAGGCCAACAAGGATGTTCCACTGGTCTTCCCAAATTTCATTGAAGACATCCATGATGTTGAAGACAAACTCAAGGTGGAGGAGTCTGACTATCAATCTTCATCTATCAAAGATCAACTCCAAGTGGCATTTTCTATTGAAGAAGATATTCAAGCCAAACCGAATCAGGGAGATGATACAATCTTGAACTCAAACTCTTTTAAATTTATTGAATCTGATTTGAGTATAACTCCCAACTTTTTTGATTTTTCAGAATTGTGTGAATCATATTATGCCTTGGAGGATGATGTGGAAAAAGAAGATTCAACTGTTGAGGAACACCTAGAGCTCCCTGAAGTCATTGAACATCTACTGGAGGAGCCCCATCATGAAGAGATTCTAGTTGCTCTGCCTGATGAACCAGAGACACATGTTGCTTCACATCTGAAGCAACCACTGGAAATAGAAGAAGATGTTGCACAAGAATCAACGAAGAAGGAGGAGGTTTCATACTTCATCATACCCCCACCATGCAAGTTGTACTATATTGCGAAGGGGGTGGATCTGGTGTACTCTATCCATGGATTCCTCCTCAACACGGATAATGAAGCACAAGTTGGGAAAATCCACATGTGGTGGTTCAAGTCAAAGAAGCTACATCCACCATCAGACTTTGGATAACAGCTGGTACTGCCCACTGGAGGCAGTAAAAATTCAGGGCCCACTTGGGGGATCGTACCAAGACTTATCCCTTGCTTTCTAGGAATTTAGATTTCAATTTCATTTCTTAGAAGTAGTTTAGCATTCATCCCTTTCCCCCTTATCATTTTGAGCTTTAATGACATGATACTTGTTCTTAATTTTGAAATTTTCTTTTGTAGGATCATGATGGCAGAAGGAAGCCCCAAAAATTTGTTAAAGGGGACTGAATCTTTATTTCAAAAGGGAGTTCATTTTTAAATTTTAAATTTTAAACTCCTTAAATTTTTTGTCCAAAACTTCTTTTAAGCTTTAATGATAAGAATTGCATACCCACATTTGAATTAATGTTTTAATCAAATTATCTAGGAGACATGAGTTTCTAAGGAATCATGTGATGCCATGTTTTAGATTTCAATGTTAATGATATTGAATGATTAAAATGGATAATTGGATGATTAAAGTGAATCAAGGATATTGAAATAAGGACTCATGATTTAAGGGAATTAGTTGATTCATGTAAATGAAATTTCCCTTCCATTTTTCATTCTTTGAATTTCTGAAATTCATGTTAATTAATTGGTTATTATTAATCATGCCATGAGTGATTGTCCAATATCATATTCTCATTCCTGAGAGGATTTCTAGACCAAATATTTCCTATTTTATCTTGAGCATATTTCTTGAGTGATCTTGGGACGTGCCACTTGCTAGAACTTGTATTGAAACTTGTCAAAGCTATGACTGTACAAAACCACATTTAAAATGATTGAGGCATATCTTTGGTTAGCCACATTTTATCCTAAGACCCACCTTTACATTTATCCTTCGTAAGCCCTTAGATGCCATGAATTTCCTTATAGGTTTAAGCCACATTACAATCCAATTTTTCCTTACCTACCTGCACTTTTAGTATTTTTGCATGATTATTTCAAGTTTGAGTGTGGGGGAAGGGCCTTTCGTGTGCGTTCCTTGGGATATGTATCATTTTTGGGTGGTGTAATGTGTGCGTCATCATTTTGGGCAATGTATTATTAGAAAATTGGGCATGAGTCATCATTTCATTATGCTTCTTTCATTTCATCTGGTTCTCCATAAAAAAAAAGAAAATAAAGCTGTGCCTTTCTGGAGCTTTACAAAAAGAAAAAAAAAGAAAAAAAGAAAATAAAGCTGTGCCTTTCTGGAGCTTTACAAAAAAAACAGGGAGAACTTGGATGATATCATTCTTTGTAATCATTTATTGACTCATGACCCATGTCATTGAAAGGGGAGTGGTGTTGTGATTCACATTTCAAGGGGATTTGAGTGAGGTTCATCTTGTGTTTTCACTTGATTAATCATGCATTGTACTTAAGAGTCAAACCTCCTACTTCTGGCCTTAAATTATTTCAATCATTTACCCACCAACCCTAAGCCACAGAGTCATTTGAACCTTTATTGCAAGTCCTAATGATTTTATGTGTGTTTTGTCTTTACAAAGTGGAGAAAGTAGTTACTTTACAAGCCTATGGGTAAGGAGCATGTTCTCATGATATGAGCATAACTCCACTATTAATTGTATCATGAGTGATGAGAGAAAAGATTCAAAAGTGAGGTAGGTCATGATTTGGCATGTTTAATAATAATAAATTGAGAATCTTGAATGAATGAAAGGAGAAGCTTCATTATTTTTCAAAGGGGAAAAGTAAAATGCATGAATTGATTGTTTCTTTGAAAAATGGGAAATTAAATTAGTATTTTTGTGGAACTGGAAAATTTGATTGGACATTGAAAATCATTTGATTTTATTTCATTTGAAATTTAAATATTGGTGACATTAGTGCCCTTTGAATTCCATGTTGAGATTTTATGCTTGAGGACAAGCATAGTTTAAGTGTGGGGGAATTGACAAGGCTTATAATTTGCACATTTTTTTAATGCATTTCTATTGTTTTAAACATCCCAAGATAAAATTTTGAGCTTATATGTAACAATTTTGGATTTAAGAAGTATTTTAAGTTTAAATGCAAAAATGACCAAATTCTGCATTTTGGACAGATTTTCACTACAAGGGTATTTTGGTCATTTACAAAAAAATATAAATCCAAATTTTATGATTATAATTTATTTAGAATCCTAATTTAATTTCCTTCAACTTTGTCTTCTGGACCAGGATCTGATTCTACCATCTTGAGGTCCAAACAATTCAATGAAGTTGAAGATTATTGAGGAACACCAAGGAAGCTTCCAGGAAATTTCTTCCAGAAAAACGAAGGTTCAGTGAAATATCCATAACTCGCTCAAAACGACTTTAATGGAGCTGAAATTTTGTGGATAGACGGTTAAGAAGATTTTGAACAAGTTTCATTAAGGAGGCCACGCCTGAAATGGCCGTGTTCAGGGACATTAATTCAGTACAAAACGGTGTTTTTCGGTTTGATGATTCTGATTGGACAGAATAAATTGTCAGAGGCAATTGGCCATAACTCTCGGAATACCTATCCAAATCCGCTGATATTTTGAGGGGACACGGCCAAAACAATTATGAACAACATTTAAGAAGGCCTCAACGCGTGAAGAGGTCATTTATGGGGTCCAAAATGCGACAACTTTCGGGGGTCGAATTCTGCCTATAAAAGGAGGAGAGCTCCTCCCCCTCAAACCATCCCCATTCTCCATCCATTCCTTCAAGGCACCAAGGAGGAGATCTCCACCGAGGGAGGCCGACCAGAAATCTTCCCCATTTCATTTATTTTCTTTATTTTAGTTTTAATTTGTAATTCATATTTCTAATAAAATTCATGCATTGTTTTTATTTTTGTGTCCACCCATCCTCCCTATTTTCTTCTTCATCTTTTCTCCTTCTTTTCTTCTTTTATTATTCTCATATTATCCACCGTGACCTCTTACCCTCAAATATCAGGGGTTAACCCGAGACTTGGCCCGGGGGAGGTATGTGGAAATTTCATTAATTCGGTGCTTAAATTCCTATATTTGATTAAGTTTGTGATGAGTAAGAGTGATGTGCACGGGTGTGGCGATCGTCCACCATGACACTGATCTCAAACTCATTTCTATTCTTTTATTTAATATTTTCCCTCCCTTCTACTGGATACAAGCTCTTCAAACGATGGAGTTGAGCCATTCAGTGGTTGAAATGGCATACGATGGAGCCAGGTCTTGGAAGATGACACACTCTCGATCGAGGTGTGCCATCAACCTTGATTATAGGAGGAGGTGAAGTTAAGATTGCAAAATGCATTCAAGATTTCACACCAACAAATAAAAGAATAGTAATTAATGAATGAGATCTCATAATTGAATTATCAAACTTAATTTAAATATCAACAAGGAGAATGATGAAACCCACATACCAACCCATAAAGGCCAAGTTCTTTCTCAATTAATTGCATTTTGTCATTGCATGTTAGTTTTATCTTTTATTAAATTGCATTACATTCATAAATAAAAACAACCAAAAAGAATTAGTTTAGTTAAATTAGATTAAGTAAGTAAACGATTGAGAATGCTCCTTAAGTGAGACGACCCTGGTCAGCTTCTATGCTACACTAGGAAAATTAAATTGCTTTTGCCACGCCCTACGACAGGCGTGCGTCAAAACTGGCGCCGTTGCCGGGAAGCTAATCGGTTGTTTACTTTACATTTTCTAATTTCAAATTTTATATTTTTTTCCCATTTAAAAAAAAATTGAAAAAAAAACTTTTTTTCCATGATCGATTCAAATTCAAATTATTCTGCATGGAACAATTACTCACAGGTGCTGGAAGAAGAAAACGACTACACTGAGGAGTCCCTCCAACGAAGGGCTGATGCTCTAATGATAAGGCTCAAAAAAAAGGAAAAAGGATTAGCAACATGGATCTCACTGGAAGATTTGATGGTCTTGGCCGATGAACTCCAAAAAGACATTCAAAGATTCAAGGCCAACAAGGATGTTCCACTGGTCTTCCCAAATTTCATTGAAGACATCCATGATGTTGAAGACAAACTCAAGGTGGAGGAGTCTGACTATCAATCTTCATCTATCAAAGATCAACTCCAAGTGGCATTTTCTATTGAAGAAGATATTCAAGCCAAACCGAATCAGGGAGATGATACAATCTTGAACTCAAACTCTTTTAAATTTATTGAATCTGATTTGAGTATAACTCCCAACTTTTTTGATTTTTCAGAATTGTGTGAATCATATTATGCCTTGGAGGATGATGTGGAAAAAGAAGATTCAACTGTTGAGGAACACCTAGAGCTCCCTGAAGTCATTGAACATCTACTGGAGGAGCCCCATCATGAAGAGATTCTAGTTGCTCTGCCTGATGAACCAGAGACACATGTTGCTTCACATCTGAAGCAACCACTGGAAATAGAAGAAGATGTTGCACAAGAATCAACGAAGAAGGAGGAGGTTTCATACTTCATCATACCCCCACCATGCAAGTTGTACTATATTGCGAAGGGGGTGGATCTGGTGTACTCTATCCATGGATTCCTCCTCAACACGGATAATGAAGCACAAGTTGGGAAAATCCACATGTGGTGGTTCAAGTCAAAGAAGCTACATCCACCATCAGACTTTGGATAACAGCTGGTACTGCCCACTGGAGGCAGTAAAAATTCAGGGCCCACTTGGGGGATCGTACCAAGACTTATCCCTTGCTTTCTAGGAATTTAGATTTCAATTTCATTTCTTAGAAGTAGTTTAGCATTCATCCCTTTCCCCCTTATCATTTTGAGCTTTAATGACATGATACTTGTTCTTAATTTTGAAATTTTCTTTTGTAGGATCATGATGGCAGAAGGAAGCCCCAAAAATTTGTTAAAGGGGACTGAATCTTTATTTCAAAAGGGAGTTCATTTTTAAATTTTAAATTTTAAACTCCTTAAATTTTTTGTCCAAAACTTCTTTTAAGCTTTAATGATAAGAATTGCATACCCACATTTGAATTAATGTTTTAATCAAATTATCTAGGAGACATGAGTTTCTAAGGAATCATGTGATGCCATGTTTTAGATTTCAATGTTAATGATATTGAATGATTAAAATGGATAATTGGATGATTAAAGTGAATCAAGGATATTGAAATAAGGACTCATGATTTAAGGGAATTAGTTGATTCATGTAAATGAAATTTCCCTTCCATTTTTCATTCTTTGAATTTCTGAAATTCATGTTAATTAATTGGTTATTATTAATCATGCCATGAGTGATTGTCCAATATCATATTCTCATTCCTGAGAGGATTTCTAGACCAAATATTTCCTATTTTATCTTGAGCATATTTCTTGAGTGATCTTGGGACGTGCCACTTGCTAGAACTTGTATTGAAACTTGTCAAAGCTATGACTGTACAAAACCACATTTAAAATGATTGAGGCATATCTTTGGTTAGCCACATTTTATCCTAAGACCCACCTTTACATTTATCCTTCGTAAGCCCTTAGATGCCATGAATTTCCTTATAGGTTTAAGCCACATTACAATCCAATTTTTCCTTACCTACCTGCACTTTTAGTATTTTTGCATGATTATTTCAAGTTTGAGTGTGGGGGAAGGGCCTTTCGTGTGCGTTCCTTGGGATATGTATCATTTTTGGGTGGTGTAATGTGTGCGTCATCATTTTGGGCAATGTATTATTAGAAAATTGGGCATGAGTCATCATTTCATTATGCTTCTTTCATTTCATCTGGTTCTCCATAAAAAAAAAGAAAATAAAGCTGTGCCTTTCTGGAGCTTTACAAAAAGAAAAAAAAAGAAAAAAAGAAAATAAAGCTGTGCCTTTCTGGAGCTTTACAAAAAAAACAGGGAGAACTTGGATGATATCATTCTTTGTAATCATTTATTGACTCATGACCCATGTCATTGAAAGGGGAGTGGTGTTGTGATTCACATTTCAAGGGGATTTGAGTGAGGTTCATCTTGTGTTTTCACTTGATTAATCATGCATTGTACTTAAGAGTCAAACCTCCTACTTCTGGCCTTAAATTATTTCAATCATTTACCCACCAACCCTAAGCCACAGAGTCATTTGAACCTTTATTGCAAGTCCTAATGATTTTATGTGTGTTTTGTCTTTACAAAGTGGAGAAAGTAGTTACTTTACAAGCCTATGGGTAAGGAGCATGTTCTCATGATATGAGCATAACTCCACTATTAATTGTATCATGAGTGATGAGAGAAAAGATTCAAAAGTGAGGTAGGTCATGATTTGGCATGTTTAATAATAATAAATTGAGAATCTTGAATGAATGAAAGGAGAAGCTTCATTATTTTTCAAAGGGGAAAAGTAAAATGCATGAATTGATTGTTTCTTTGAAAAATGGGAAATTAAATTAGTATTTTTGTGGAACTGGAAAATTTGATTGGACATTGAAAATCATTTGATTTTATTTCATTTGAAATTTAAATATTGGTGACATTAGTGCCCTTTGAATTCCATGTTGAGATTTTATGCTTGAGGACAAGCATAGTTTAAGTGTGGGGGAATTGACAAGGCTTATAATTTGCACATTTTTTTAATGCATTTCTATTGTTTTAAACATCCCAAGATAAAATTTTGAGCTTATATGTAACAATTTTGGATTTAAGAAGTATTTTAAGTTTAAATGCAAAAATGACCAAATTCTGCATTTTGGACAGATTTTCACTACAAGGGTATTTTGGTCATTTACAAAAAAATATAAATCCAAATTTTATGATTATAATTTCTTTAGAATCCTAATTTAATTTCCTTCAACTTTGTCTTCTGGACCAGGATCTGATTCTACCATCTTGAGGTCCAAACAATTCAATGAAGTTGAAGATTATTGAGGAACACCAAGGAAGCTTCCAGGAAATTTCTTCCAGAAAAACGAAGGTTCAGTGAAATATCCATAACTCGCTCAAAACGACTTTAATGGAGCTGAACTTTTGTGGATAGACGGTTAAGAAGATTTTGAACAAGTTTAATTAAGGAGGCCACGCCTGAAATGGCCGTTTTCAGGGACATTAATTCAGTACAAAACGGTGTTTTTCGGTTTGATGATTCTGATTGGACAGAATAAATTGTCATAGGAAATTGGCCATAACTCTCGGAATACCTATCCAAATCCGCTGATATTTTGAGGGGACACGGCCAAAACAATTATGAACAACATTGAAGAAGGCCTCAACGCGTGAAGAGGTCATTTATGGGGTCCAAAATGCGACAACTTTCGGGGGTCGAATTCTGCCTATAAAAGGAGGAGAGCTCCTCCCCCTCAAACCATCCCCATTCTCCATCCATTCCTTCAAGGCACCAAGGAGGAGATCTCCACCGAGGGAGGCCGACCAGAAATCTTCCCCATTTCATTTATTTTCTTTATTTTAGTTTTAATTTGTAATTCATATTTCTAATAAAATTCATGCATTGTTTTTATTTTTGTGTCCACCCATCCTCCCTGTTTTCTTCTTCATCTTTTCTCCTTCTTTTCTTCTTTTATTATTCTCATATTATCCACCGTGACCTCTTACCCTCAAATATGAGGGGTTAACCCGAGACTTGGCCCGGGGGAGGTATGTGGAAATTTCATTAATTCGGTGCTTAAATTCCTATATTTGATTAAGTTTGTGATGAGTAAGAGTGATGTGCATGGGTGTGGCGATCGTCCACCATGACACTGATCTCAAACTCATTTCTATTCTTTTATTTAATATTTTCCCTCCCTTCTACTGGATACAAGCTCTTCATACGATGGAGTTGAGCCATTCAGTGGTTGAAATGGCATACGATGGAGCCAGGTCTTGGAAGATGACACACTCTCGATCGAGGTGTGCCATCAACCTTGATTATAGGAGGAGGTGAAGTTAAGATTGAAAAATGCATTCAAGATTTCACACCAACAAATAAAAGAATAGTAATTAATGAATGAGATCTCATAATTGAATTATCAAACTTAATTTAAATATCAACAAGGAGAATGATGAAACCCACATACCAACCCATAAAGGCCAAGTTCTTTCTCAATTAATTGCATTTTGTCATTGCATGTTAGTTTTATCTTTTATTAAATTGCATTACATTCATAAATAAAAACAACCAAAAAGAATTAGTTTAGTTAAATTAGATTAAGTAAGTAAACGATTGAGAATGCTCCTTAAGTGAGACGACCCTGGTCAGCTTCTATGCTACACTAGGAAAATTAAATTGCTTTTGCCACGCCCTACGACAGGCGTGCGTCAAAACTGGCGCCGTTGCCGGGGAGCTAATCGGTTGTTTACTTTACATTTTCTAATTTCAAATTTTATATTTTTTTCCCATTTAAAAAAAAAAATTGAAAAAAAAAACTTT
Source organism: Viscum album (assembly GCA_963277665.1). Taxonomy (NCBI): domain Eukaryota; kingdom Viridiplantae; phylum Streptophyta; class Magnoliopsida; order Santalales; family Viscaceae; genus Viscum; species Viscum album. Next base: position 285,863,373 of record OY728165.1, read on the forward strand.
TTTTCCATGATCGATTCAAATTCAAATTATTCTGCATGGAACAATTACTCACAGGTGCTGGAAGAAGAAAACGACTACACTGAGGAGTCCCTCCAACGAAGGGCTGATGCTCTAATGATAAGGCTCAAAAAAAAGGAAAAAGGATTAGCAACATGGATCTCACTGGAAGATTTGATGGTCTTGGCCGATGAACTCCAAAAAGACATTCAAAGATTCAAGGCCAACAAGGATGTTCCACTGGTCTTCCCAAATTTCATTGAAGACATCCATGATGTTGAAGACAAACTCAAGGTGGAGGAGTCTGACTATCAATCTTCATCTATCAAAGATCAACTCCAAGTGGCATTTTCTATTGAAGAAGATATTCAAGCCAAACCGAATCAGGGAGATGATACAATCTTGAACTCAAACTCTTTTAAATTTATTGAATCTGATTTGAGTATAACTCCCAACTTTTTTGATTTTTCAGAATTGTGTGAATCATATTATGCCTTGGAGGATGATGTGGAAAAAGAAGATTCACCTGTTGAGGAACACCTAGAGCTCCCTGAAGTCATTGAACATCTACTGGAGGAGCCCCATCATGAAGAGATTCTAGTTGCTCTGCCTGATGAACCAGAGACACATGTTGCTTCACATCTGAAGAAACCACTGGAAATAGAAGAAGATGTTGCACAAGAATCAACGAAGAAGGAGGAGGTTTCATACTTCATCATACCCCCACCATGCAAGTTGTACTATATTGCGAAGGGGGTGGATCTGGTGTACTCTATCCATGGATTCCTCCTCAACACGGATAATGAAGCACAAGCTGGGAAAATCCACATGTGGTGGTTCAAATCAAAGAAGCTACATCCACCATCAGACTTTGGATAACAGCTGGTACTGCCCACTGGAGGCAGTAAAAATTCAGGGCCCACTTGGGGGATCGTACCAAGACTTATCCCTTGCTTTCTAGGAATTTAGATTTCAATTTCATTTCTTAGAAGTAGTTTAGCATTCATCCCTTTCCCCCTTATCATTTTGAGCTTTAATGACATGATACTTGTTCTTAATTTTGAAATTTTCTTTTGTAGGATCATGATGGCAGAAGGAAGCCCCAAAAATTTGTTAAAGGGGACTGAATCTTTATTTCAAAAGGGAGTTCATTTTTAAATTTTAAATTTTAAACTCCTTAAATTTTTTGTCCAAAACTTATTTTAAGCTTTAATGATAAGAATTGCATACCCACATTTGAATTAATGTTTTAATCAAATTATCTAGGAGACATGAGTTTCTAAGGAATCATGTGATGCCATGTTTTAGATTTCAATGTTAATGATATTGAGTGATTAAAATGGATAATTGGATGATTAAAGTGAATCAAGGATATTTAAATAAGGACTCATGATTTAAGGGAATTAGTTGATTCATGTAAATGAAATTTCCCTTCCATTTTTCATTCTTTGAATTTTTGAAATTCATGTGAATTAATTGGTTATTATTAATCATGCCATGAGTGATTGTCCAATATCATATTCTCATTCCTGAGAGGATTTCTAGACCAAATATTTCCTATTTTATCTTGAGCATATTTCTTGAGTGATCTTGGGACGTGCCACTTGCTAGAACTTGTATTGAAACTTGTCAAAGCTATGACTGTACAAAACCACATTTAAAATGATTGAGGCATATCTTTGGTTAGCCACATTTTATCCTAAGACCCACCTTTACATTTATCCTTCGTAAGCCCTTAGATGCCATGAATTGCCTTATAGGTTTAAGCCACATTACAATCCAATTTTTCCTTACCTACCTGCACTTTTAGTATTTTTGCATGATTATTTCAAGTTTGAGTGTGGGGGAAGGGCCTTTCGTGTGCGTTCCTTGGGATATGTATCATTTTTGGGTGGTGTAATGTGTGCGTCATCATTTTGGGCAATGTATTATTAGAAAATTGGGCATGAGTCATCATTTCATTATGCTTCTTTCATTTCATCTGGTTCTCCATAAAAAAAAAGAAAATAAAGCTGTGCCTTTCTGGAGCTTTACAAAAAGAAAAAAAAAAGAAAAAAAGAAAATAAAGCTGTGCCTTTCTGGAGCTTTACAAAAAAAACAGGGAGAACTTGGATGATATCATTCTTTGTAATCATTTATTGACTCATGACCCATGTCATTGAAAGGGGAGTGGTGTTGTGATTCACATTTCAAGGGGATTTGAGTGAGGTTCATCTTGTGTTTTCACTTGATTAATCATTCATTGTACTTAAGAGTCAAACCTCCTACTTCTGGCCTTAAATTATTTCAATCATTTACCCACCAACCCTAAGCCACAGAGTCATTTGAACCTTTATTGCAAGTCCTAATGATTTTATGTGTGTTTTGTCTTTACAAAGTGGAGAAAGTAGTTACTTTACAAGCCTATGTGTAAGGAGCATGTTCTCATGATATGAGCATAACTCCACTATTAATTGTATCATGAGTGATGAGAGAAAAGATTCAAAAGTGAGGTAGGTCATGATTTGGCATGTTTAATAATAATAAATTGAGAATCTTGAATGAATGAAAGGAGAAGCTTCATTATTTTTCAAAGGGGAAAAGTAAAATGCATGAATTGATTGTTTCTTTGAAAAATGGGAAATTAAATTAGTATTTTTGTGGAACTGGAAAATTTGATTGGACATTGAAAATAATTTGATTTTATTTCATTTGAAATTTAAATATTGGTGACATTAGTGCCCTTTGAATTCCATGTTGAGATTTTATGCTTGAGGACAAGCATAGTTTAAGTGTGGGGGAATTGACAAGGCTTATAATTTGCACATTTTTTTAATGCATTTCTATTGTTTTAAACATCCCAAGATAAAATTTTGAGCTTATATGTAACAATTTTGGATTTAAGAAGTATTTTAAGTTTAAATGCAAAAATGACCAAATTCTGCATTTTGGACAGATTTTCACTACAAGGGTATTTTGGTCATTTACAAAAAAATATAAATCCAAATTTTATGATTATAATTTCTTTAGAATCCTAATTTAATTTCATTCAACTTTGTCTTCTGGACCAGGATCTGATTCTACCATCTTGAAGTCCAAACAATTCAATGAAGTTGAAGATTATTGAGGAACACCAAGGAAGCTTCCAGGAAATTTCTTCCAGAAAAACGAAGGTTCAGTGAAATATACATAACTCGCTCAAAACGACTTTAATGGAGCTGACATTTTGTGGATAGACGGTTAAGAAGATTTTGAACAAGTTTCATTAAGGAGGCCACGCCTGAAATGGCCGTGTTCAGGGACATTAATTCAGTACAAAACGGTGTTTTTCGGTTTGATGATTCTGACTGGACAGAATAAATTGTCAGAGGCAATTGGCCATAACTCTCGGAATACCTATCCAAATCCTCTGATATTTTGAGGGGACACGGCCAAAACAATTATGAACAACATTTAAGAAGGCCTCAACGCGTGAAGAGGTCATTTATGGGGTCCAAAACACGACAAATTTCGGGGGTCGAATTCTGCCTATAAAAGGAGGAGAGCTCCTCCCCCTCAAACCATCCCCATTCTCCATCCATTCCTTCAAGGCACCAAGGAGGAGATCTCCACCGAGGGAGGCCGACCAGAAATCTTCCCCATTTCATTTATTTTCTTTATTTTAGTTTTAATTTGTAATTCATATTTCTAATAAAATTCATGCATTGTTTTTATTTTTGTGTCCACCCATCCTCCCTGTTTTCTTCTTCATCTTTTCTCCTTCTTTTCTTCTTTTATTATTCTCATATTATCCACCGTGACCTCTTACCCTCAAATATGAGGGGTTAACCCGAGACTTGGCCCGGGGGAGTTATGTGGAAATTTCATTAATTCGGTGCTTAAATTCCTATATTTGATTAAGTTTGTGATGAGTAAGAGTGATGTGCACGGGTGTGGCGATCGTCCACCATGACACTGATCTCAAACTCATTTCTATTCTTTTATTTAATATTTTCCCTCCCTTCTACTGGATACAAGCTCTTCATACGATGGAGTTGAGCCATTCAGTGGTTGAAATGGCATACGATGGAGCCAGGTCTTGGAAGATGACACACTCTCGATCGAGGTGTGCCATCAACCTTGATTATAGGAGGAGGTGAAGTTAAGATTGCAAAATGCATTCAAGATTTCACACCAACAAATAAAAGAATAGTAATTCATGAATGAGATCTCATAATTGAATTATCAAACTTAATTTAAATATCAACAAGGAGAATGATGAAACCCACATACCAACCCATAAAGGCCAAGTTCTTTCTCAATTAATTGCATTTTGTCATTGCATGTTAGTTTTATCTTTTATTAAATTGCATTACATTCATAAATAAAAACAACCAAAAAGAATTAGTTTAGTTAAATTAGATTAAGTAAGTAAACGATTGAGAATGCTCCTTAATTGAGACGACCCTGGTCACCTTCTATGCTACACTAGGAAAATTAAATTGCTTTTGCCACGCCCTACGACAGGCGTGCGTCAAAACTGGCGCCGTTGCCGGGGAGCTAATCGGTTGTTTACTTTACATTTTCTAATTTCAAATTTTATATTTTTTTCCCATTTAAAAAAAAAATTGAAAAAAAAACTTTTTTTCCATGATCGATTCAAATTCAAATTATTCTGCATGGAACAATTACTCACAGGTGCTGGAAGAAGAAAACGACTACACTGAGGAGTCCCTCCAACGAAGGGCTGATGCTCTAATGATAAGGCTCAAACAAAAGGAAAAAGGATTAGCAACATGGATCTCACTGGAAGATTTGATGGCCTTGGCCGATGAACTCCAAAAAGACATTCAAAGATTCAAGGCCAACAAGGATGTTCCACTGGTCTTCCCAAATTTCATTGAAGACATCCATGATGTTGAAGACAAACTCAAGGTGGAGGAGTCTGACTATCAATCTTCATCTATCAAAGATCAACTCCAAGTGGCATTTTCTATTGAAGAAGATATTCAAGCCAAACCGAATCAGGGAGATGATACAATCTTGAACTCAAACTCTTTTAAATTTATTGAATCTGATTTGAGTATAACTCCCAACTTTTTTGATTTTTCAGAATTGTGTGAATCATATTATGCCTTGGAGGATGATGTGGAAAAAGAAGATTCACCTGTTGAGGAACACCTAGAGCTCCCTGAAGTCATTGAACATCTACTGGAGGAGCCCCATCATGAAGAGATTCTAGTTGCTCTGCCTGATGAACCAGAGACACATGTTGCTTCACATCTGAAGCAACCACTGGAAATAGAAGAAGATGTTGCACAAGAATCAACGAAGAAGGAGGAGGTTTCATACTTCATCATACCCCCACCATGCAAGTTGTACTATATTGCGAAGGGGGTGGATCTGGTGTACTCTATCCATGGATTCCTCCTCAACACGGATAATGAAGCACAAGCTGGGAAAATCCACATGTGGTGGTTCAAATCAAAGAAGCTACATCCACCATCAGACTTTGGATAACAGCTGGTACTGCCCACTGGAGGCAGTAAAAATTCAGGGCCCACTTGGGGGATCGTACCAAGACTTATCCCTTGCTTTCTAGGAATTTAGATTTCAATTTCATTTCTTAGAAGTAGTTTAGCATTCATCCCTTTCCCCCTTATCATTTTGAGCTTTAAGGACATGATACTTGTTCTTAATTTTGAAATTTTCTTTTGTAGGATCATGATGGCAGAAGGAAGCCCCAAAAATTTGTTAAAGGGGACTGAATCTTTATTTCAAAAGGGAGTTCATTTTTAAATTTTAAATTTTAAACTCCTTAAATTTTTTGTCCAAAACTTCTTTTAAGCTTTAATGATAAGAATTGCATACCCACATTTGAATTAATGTTTTAATCAAATTATCTAGGAGACATGAGTTTCTAAGGAATCATGTGATGCCATGTTTTAGATTTCAATGTTAATGATATTGAATGATTAAAATGGATAATTGGATGATTAAAGTGAATCAAGGATATTGAAATAAGGACTCATGATTTAAGGGAATTAGTTGATTCATGTAAATGAAATTTCCCTTCCATTTTTCATTCTTTGAATTTCTGAAATTCATGTGAATTAATTTGTTATTATTAATCATGCCATGAGTGATTGTCCAATATCATATTCTCATTCCTGAGAGGATTTCTAGACCAAATATTTCCTATTTTATCTTGAGCATATTTCTTGAGTGATCTTGGGACGTGCCACTTGCTAGAACTTGTATTGAAACTTGTCAAAGCTATGACTGTACAAAACCACATTTAAAATGATTGAGGCATATCTTTGGTTAGCCACATTTTATCCTAAGACCCACCTTTACATTTATCCTTCGTAAGCCCTTAGATGCCATGAATTGCCTTATAGGTTTAAGCCACATTACAATCCAATTTTTCCTTACCTACCTGCACTTTTAGTATTTTTGCATGATTATTTCAAGTTTGAGTGTGGGGGAAGGGCCTTTCGTGTGCGTTCCTTGGGATATGTATCATTTTTGGGTGGTGTAATGTGTGCGTCATCATTTTGGGCAATGTATTATTAGAAAATTGGGCATGAGTCATCATTTCATTATGCTTATTTCATTTCATCTGGTTCTCCATAAAAAAAAAAGAAAATAAAGCTGTGCCTTTCTGGAGCTTTACAAAAAGAAAAAAAAAAGAAAAAAAGAAAATAAAGCTGTGCCTTTCTGGAGCTTTACAAAAAAAACAGGGAGAACTTGGATGATATCATTCTTTGTAATCATTTATTGACTCATGACCCATGTCATTGAAAGGGGAGTGGTGTTGTGATTCACATTTCAAGGGGATTTGAGTGAGGTTCATCTTGTGTTTTCACTTGATTAATCATGCATTGTACTTAAGAGTCAAACCTCCTACTTCTGGCCTTAAATTATTTCAATCATTTACCCACCAACCCTAAGCCACAGAGTCATTTGAACCTTTATTGCAAGTCCTAATGATTTTATGTGTGTTTTGTCTTTACAAAGTGGAGAAAGTAGTTACTTTACAAGCCTATGGGTAAAGAGCATGTTCTCATGATATGAGCATAACTCCACTATTAATTGTATCATGAGTGATGAGAGAAAAGATTCAAAACTGAGGTAGGTCATGATTTGGCATGTTTAATAATAATAAATTGAGAATCTTGAATGAATGAAAGGAGAAGCTTCATTATTTTTCAAAGGGGAAAAGTAAAATGCATGAATTGATTGTTTCTTTGAAAAATGGGAAATTAAATTAGTATTTTTGTGGAACTGGAAAAATTGATTGGAAATTGAAAATCATTTGATTTTATTTCATTTGAAATTTAAATATTGGTGACATTAGTGCCCTTTGAATTCCATGTTGAGATTTTATGCTTGAGGACAAGCATAGTTTAAGTGTGGGGGAATTGACAAGGCTTATAATTTGCACATTTTTTTAATGCATTTATATTGTTTTAAACATCCCAAGATAACATTTTGAGCTTATATGTAACAATTTTGGATTTAAGAAGTATTTTAAGTTTAAATGCAAAAATGACCAAATTCTGCATTTTGGACAGATTTTCACTACAAGGGTATTTTGGTTATTTACAAAAAAATATAAATCCAAATTTTATGATTATAATTTATTTAGAATCATAATTTAATTTCCTTCAACTTTGTCTTCTGGACCAGGATCTGATTCTACCATCTTGAGGTCCAAACAATTCAATGAAGTTGAAGATTATTGAGGAACACCAAGGAAGCTTCCAGGAAATTTCTTCCAGAAAAACAAAGGTTCAGTGAAATATCCATAACTCGCTCAAAACGACTTTAATGGAGCTGAAATTTTGTGGATAGACGGCTAAGAAGATTTTGAACAAGTTTCATTAAGGAGGCCGCGCCTGAAATGGCCGTGTTCAGGGACATTAATTCAGTACAAAACGGTGTTTTTCGGTTTGATGATTCTGACTGGACAGAATAAATTGTCAGAGGCAATTGGCCATAACTCTCGGAATACCTATCCAAATCCGCTGATATTTTGAGGGGACACGTCCAAGACAATTATGAACAACATTTAAGAAGGCCTCAACGCGTGAAGAGGTCATTTATGGGGTCCAAAACGCGACAACTTTCGGGGGTCGAATTCTGCCTATAAAAGGAGGAGAGCTCCTCCCCCTCAAACCATCCCCATTCTCCATCCATTCGTTCAAGGCACCAAGGAGGAGATCTCCACCGAGGGAGGCCGACCAGAAATCTTCCCCATTTCATTTATTTTCTTTATTTTAGTTTTAATTTGTAATTCATATTTCTAATAAAATTCATGCATTGTTTTTATTTTTGTGTCCACCCATCCTCCCTGTTTTCTTCTTCATCTTTTCTCCTTCTTTTCTTCTTTTATTATTCTCATATTATCCACCGTGACCTCTTACCCTCAAATATGAGGGGTTAACCCGAGACTTGGCCCGGGGGAGTTATGTGGAAATTTCATTAATTCGGTGCTTAAATTCCTATATTTGATTAAGTTTGTGATGAGTAAGAGTGATGTGCACGGGTGTGGCGATCGTCCACCATGACACTGATCTCAAACTCATTTCTATTCTTTTATTTAATATTTTCCCTCCCTTATACTGGATACAAGCTCTTCATACGATGGAGTTGAGCCATTCAGTGGTTGAAATGGCATACGATGGAGCCAGGTCTTGGAAGATGACACACTCTCGATCGAGGTGTGCCATCAACCTTGATTATAGGAGGAGGTGAAGTTAAGATTGCAAAATGCATTCAAGATTTCACACCAACAAATAAAAGAATAGTAATTCATGAATGAGATCTCATAATTGAATTATCAAACTTAATTTAAATATCAACAAGGAGAATGATGAAACCCACATACCAACCCATAAAGGCCAAGTTCTTTCTCAATTAATTGCATTTTGTCATTGCATGTTAGTTTTATCTTTTATTAAATTGCATTACATTCATAAATAAAAACAACCAAAAAGAATTAGTTTAGTTAAATTAGATTAAGTAAGTAAACGATTGAGAATGCTCCTTAATTGAGACGACCCTGGTCAGCTTCTATGCTACACTAGGAAAATTAAATTGCTTTTGCCACGCCCTACGACAGGCGTGCGTCAAAACTGGCGCCGTTGCCGGGGAGCTAATCGGTTGTTTACTTTACATTTTCTAATTTCAAATTTTATATTTTTTTCCCATTTAAAAAAAAAATTGAAAAAAAAAACTTTTTTTCCATGATCGATTCAAATTCAAATTATTCTGCATGGAACAATTACTCACAGGTGCTGGAAGAAGAAAACGACTACACTGAGGAGTCCCTCCAACGAAGGGCTGATGCTCTAATGATAAGGCTCAAACAAAAGGAAAAAGGATTAGCAACATGGATCTCACTGGAAGATTTGATGGCCTTGGCCGATGAACTCCAAAAAGACATTCAAAGATTCAAGGCCAACAAGGATGTTCCACTGGTCTTCCCAAATTTCATTGAAGACATCCATGATGTTGAAGACAAACTCAAGGTGGAGGAGTCTGACTATCAATCTTCATCTATCAAAGATCAACTCCAAGTGGCATTTTCTATTGAAGAAGATATTCAAGCCAAACCGAATCAGGGAGATGATACAATCTTGAACTCAAACTCTTTTAAATTTATTGAATCTGATTTGAGTATAACTCCCAACTTTTTTGATTTTTCAGAATTGTGTGAATCATATTATGCCTTGGAGGATGATGTGGAAAAAGAAGATTCACCTGTTGAGGAACACCTAGAGCTCCCTGAAGTCATTGAACATCTACTGGAGGAGCCCCATCATGAAGAGATTCTAGTTGCTCTGCCTGATGAACCAGAGACACATGTTGCTTCACATCTGAAACAACCACTGGAAATAGAAGAAGATGTTGCACAAGAATCAACGAAGAAGGAGGAGGTTTCATACTTCATCATACCCCCACCATGCAAGTTGTACTATATTGCGAAGGGGGTGGATCTGGTGTACTCTATCCATGGATTCCTCCTCAACACGGATAATGAAGCACAAGCTGGGAAAATCCACATGTGGTGGTTCAAATCAAAGAAGCTACATCCACCATCAGACTTTGGATAACAGCTGGTACTGCCCACTGGAGGCAGTAAAAATTCAGGGCCCACTTGGGGGATCGTACCAAGACTTATCCCTTGCTTTCTAGGAATTTAGATTTCAATTTCATTTCTTAGAAGTAGTTTAGCATTCATCCCTTTCCCCCTTATCATTTTGAGCTTTAAGGACATGATACTTGTTCTTAATTTTGAAATTTTCTTTTGTAGGATCATGATGGCAGAAGGAAGCCCCAAAAATTTGTTAAAGGGGACTGAATCTTTATTTCAAAAGGGAGTTCATTTTTAAATTTTAAATTTTAAACTCCTTAAATTTTTTGTCCAAAACTTCTTTTAAGCTTTAATGATAAGAATTGCATACCCACATTTGAATTAATGTTTTAATCAAATTATCTAGGAGACATGAGTTTCTAAGGAATCATGTGATGCCATGTTTTAGATTTCAATGTTAATGATATTGAATGATTAAAATGGATAATTGGATGATTAAAGTGAATCAAGGATATTGAAATAAGGACTCATGATTTAAGGGAATTAGTTGATTCATGTAAATGAAATTTCCCTTCCATTTTTCATTCTTTGAATTTCTGAAATTCATGTGAATTAATTTGTTATTATTAATCATGCCATGAGTGATTGTCCAATATCATATTCTCATTCCTGAGAGGATTTCTAGACCAAATATTTCCTATTTTATCTTGAGCATATTTCTTGAGTGATCTTGGGACGTGCCACTTGCTAGAACTTGTATTGAAACTTGTCAAAGCTATGACTGTACAAAACCACATTTAAAATGATTGAGGCATATCTTTGGTTAGCCACATTTTATCCTAAGACCCACCTTTACATTTATCCTTCGTAAGCCCTTAGATGCCATGAATTGCCTTATAGGTTTAAGCCACATTACAATCCAATTTTTCCTTACCTACCTGCACTTTTAGTATTTTTGCATGATTATTTCAAGTTTGAGTGTGGGGGAAGGGCCTTTCGTGTGCGTTCTTTGGGATATGTATCATTTTTGGGTGGTGTAATGTGTGCGTCATCATTTTGGGCAATGTATTATTAGAAAATTGGGCATGAGTCATCATTTCATTATGCTTATTTCATTTCATCTGGTTCTCCATAAAAAAAAAAGAAAATAAAGCTGTGCCTTTCTGGAGCTTTACAAAAAGAAAAAAAAAAGAAAAAAAGAAAATAAAGCTGTGCCTTTCTGGAGCTTTACAAAAAAAACAGGGAGAACTTGGATGATATCATTCTTTGTAATCATTTATTGACTCATGACCCATGTCATTGAAAGGGGAGTGGTGTTGTGATTCACATTTCAAGGGGATTTGAGTGAGGTTCATCTTGTGTTTTCACTTGATTAATCATGCATTGTACTTAAGAGTCAAACCTCCTACTTCTGGCCTTAAATTATTTCAATCATTTACCCACCAACCCTAAGCCACAGAGTCATTTGAACCTTTATTGCAAGTCCTAATGATTTTATGTGTGTTTTGTCTTTACAAAGTGGAGAAAGTAGTTACTTTACAAGCCTATGGGTAAGGAGCATGTTCTCATGATATGAGCATAACTCCACTATTAATTGTATCATGAGTGATGAGAGAAAAGATTCAAAAGTGAGGTAGGTCATGATTTGGCATGTTTAATAATAATAAATTGAGAATCTTGAATGAATGAAAGGAGAAGCTTCATTATTTTTCAAAGGGGAAAAGTAAAATGCATGAATTGATTGTTTCTTTGAAAAATGGGAAATTAAATTAGTATTTTTGTGGAACTGGAAAATTTGATTGGACATTGAAAATCATTTGATTTTATTTCATTTGAAATTTAAATATTGGTGACATTAGTGCCCTTTGAATTCCATGTTGAGATTTTATGCTTGAGGACAAGCATAGTTTAAGTGTGGGGGAATTGACAAGGCTTATAATTTGCACATTTTTTTAATGCATTTATATTGTTTTAAACATCCCAAGATAACATTTTGAGCTTATATGTAACAATTTTGGATTTAAGAAGTATTTTAAGTTTAAATGCAAAAATGACCAAATTCTGCATTTTGGACAGATTTTCACTACAAGGGTATTTTGGTTATTTACAAAAAAAATATAAATCCAAATTTTATGATTATAATTTCTTTAGAATCATAATTTAATTTCCTTCAACTTTGTCTTCTGGACCAGGATCTGATTCTACCATCTTGAGGTCCAAACAATTCAATGAAGTTGAAGATTATTGAGGAACACCAAGGAAGCTTCCAGGAAATTTCTTCCAGAAAAACAAAGGTTCAGTGAAATATCCATAACTCCCTCAAAACGACTTTAATGGAGCTGAAATTTTGTGGATAGACGGTTAAGAAGATTTTGAACAAGTTTCATTAAGGAGGACGCGCCTGAAATGGCCGTGTTCAGGGACATTAATTCAGTACAAAACGGTGTTTTTCGGTTTGATGATTCTGACTGGACAGAATAAATTGTCAGAGGCAATTGGCCATAACTCTCGGAATACCTATCCAAATCCGCTGATATTTTGAGGGGACACGTCCAAGACAATTATGAACAACATTTAAGAAGGCCTCAACGCGTGAAGAGGTCATTTATGGGGTCCAAAACGCGACAACTTTCGGGGGTCGAATTCTGCCTATAAAAGGAGGAGAGCTCCTCCCCCTCAAACCATCCCCATTCTCCATCCATTCCTTCAAGGCACCAAGGAGGAGATCTCCACCGAGGGAGGCCGACCAGAAATCTTCCCCATTTCATTTATTTTCTTTATTTTAGTTTTAATTTGTAATTCATATTTCTAATAAAATTCATGCATTGTTTTTATTTTTGTGTCCACCCATCCTCCCTGTTTTCTTCTTCATCTTTTCTCCTTCTTTTCTTCTTTTATTATTCTCATATTATCCACCGTGACCTCTTACCCTCAAATATGAGGGGTTAACCCGAGACTTGGCCCGGGGGAGTTATGTGGAAATTTCATTAATTCGGTGCTTAAATTCCTATATTTGATTAAGTTTGTGATGAGTAAGAGTGATGTGCACGGGTGTGGCGATCGTCCACCATGACACTGATCTCAAACTCATTTCTATTCTTTTATTTAATATTTTCCCTCCCTTCTACTGGATACAAGCTCTTCATATGATGGAGTTGAGCCATTCAGTGGTTGAAATGGCATACGATGGAGCCAGGTCTTGGAAGATGACACACTCTCGATCGAGGTGTGCCATCAACCTTGATTATAGGAGGAGGTGAAGTTAAGATTGCAAAATGCATTCAAGATTTCACACCAACAAATAAAAGAATAGTAATTCATGAATGAGATCTCATAATTGAATTATCAAACTTAATTTAAATATCAACAAGGAGAATGATGAAACCCACATACCAACCCATAAAGGCCAAGTTCTTTCTCAATTAATTGCATTTTGTCATTGCATGTTAGTTTTATCTTTTATTAAATTGCATTACATTCATAAATAAAAACAACCAAAAAGAATTAGTTTAGTTAAATTAGATTAAGTAAGTAAAAGATTGAGAATTCTCCTTAATTGAGACGACCCTGGTCAGCTTCTATGCTACACTAGGAAAATTAAATTGCTTTTGCCACGCCCTACGACAGGCGTGCGTCAAAACTGGCGCCGTTGCCGGGGAGCTAATCGGTTGTTTACTTTACATTTTCTAATTTCAAATTTTATATTTTTTTCCCATTTAAAAAAAAAATTGAAAAAAAACTTTTTTTCCATGATCGATTCAAATTCAAATTATTCTGCATGGAACAATTACTCACAGGTGCTGGAAGAAGAAAACGACTACACTGAGGAGTCCCTCCAACGAAGGGCTGATGCTCTAATGATAAGGCTCAAACAAAAGGAAAAAAGGATTAGCAACATGGATCTCACTGGAAGATTTGATGGTCTTGGCCGATGAACTCCAAAAAGACATTCAAAGATTCAAGGCCAACAAGGATGTTCCACTGGTCTTCCCAAATTTCATTGAAGACATCCATGATGTTGAAGACAAACTCAAGGTGGAGGAGTCTGACTATCAATCTTCATCTATCAAAGATCAACTCCAAGTGGCATTTTCTATTGAAGAAGATATTCAAGCCAAACCGAATCAGGGAGATGATACAATCTTGAACTCAAACTCTTTTAAATTTATTGAATCTGATTTGAGTATAACTCCCAACTTTTTTGATTTTTCAGAATTGTGTGAATCATATTATGCCTTGGAGAATGATGTGGAAAAAGAAGATTCACCTGTTGAGGAACACCTAGAGCTCCCTGAAGTCATTGAACATCTACTGGAGGAGCCCCATCATGAAGAGATTCTAGTTGCTCTGCCTGATGAACCAGAGACACATGTTGCTTCACATCTGAAGCAACCACTGGAAATAGAAGAAGATGTTGCACAAGAATCAACGAAGAAGGAGGAGGTTTCATACTTCATCATACCCCCACCATGCAAGTTGTACTATATTGCGAAGGGGGTGGATCTGGTGTACTCTATCCATGGATTCCTCCTCAACACGGATAATGAAGCACAAGCTGGGAAAATCCACATGTGGTGGTTCAAATCAAAGAAGCTACATCCACCATCAGACTTTGGATAACAGCTGGTACTGCCCACTGGAGGCAGTAAAAATTCAGGGCCCACTTGGGGGATCGTACCAAGACTTATCCCTTGCTTTCTAGGAATTTAGATTTCAATTTCATTTCTTAGAAGTAGTTTAGCATTCATCCCTTTCCCCCTTATCATTTTGAGCTTTAAGGACATGATACTTGTTCTTAATTTTGAAATTTTCTTTTGTAGGATCATGATGGCAGAAGGAAGCCCCAAAAATTTGTTAAAGGGGACTGAATCTTTATTTCAAAAGGGAGTTCATTTTTAAATTTTAAATTTTAAACTCCTTAAATTTTTTGTCCAAAACTTCTTTTAAGCTTTAATGATAAGAATTGCATACCCACATTTGAATTATTGTTTTAATCAAATTATCTAGGAGACATGAGTTTCTAAGGAATCATGTGATGCCATGTTTTAGATTTCAATGTTAATGATATTGAATGATTAAAATGGATAATTGGATGATTAAAGTGAATCAAGGATATTGAAATAAGGACTCATGATTTAAGGGAATTAGTTGATTCATGTAAATGAAATTTCCCTTCCATTTTTCATTCTTTGAATTTCTGAAATTCATGTGAATTAATTTGTTATTATTAATCATGCCATGAGTGATTGTCCAATATCATATTCTCATTCCTGAGAGGATTTCTAGACCAAATATTTCCTATTTTATCTTGAGCATATTTCTTGAGTGATCTTGGGACGTGCCACTTGCTAGAACTTGTATTGAAACTTGTCAAAGCTATGACTGTACAAAACCACATTTAAAATGATTGAGGCATATATTTGGCTAGCCACATTTTATCCTAAGACCCACCTTTACATTTATCCTTCGTAAGCCCTTAGATGCCATGAATTGCCTTATAGGTTTAAGCCACATTACAATCCAATTTTTCCTTACCTACCTGCACTTTTAGTATTTTTGCATGATTATTTCAAGTATGAGTGTGGGGGAAGGGCCTTTCGTGTGCGTTCCTTGGGATATGTATCATTTTTGGGTGGTGTAATGTGTGCGTCATCATTTTGGGCAATGTATTATTAGAAAATTGGGCATGAGTCATCATTTCATTATGCTTCTTTCATTTCATCTGGTTCTCCATAAAAAAAAAGAAAATAAAGCTGTGCCTTTCTGGAGCTTTACAAAAAGAAAAAAAAAGAAAAAAAGAAAATAAAGTTGTGCCTTTCTGGAGCTTTACAAAAAAAACAGGGAGAACTTGGATGATATCATTCTTTGTAATCATTTATTGACTCATGACCCATGTCATTGAAAGGGGAGTGGTGTTGTGATTCACATTTCAAGGGGATTTGAGTGAGGTTCATCTTGTGTTTTCACTTGATTAATCATGCATTGTACTTAAGAGTCAAACCTCCTACTTCTGGCCTTAAATTATTTCAATCATTTACCCACCAACCCTAAGCCACAGAGTCATTTGAAGCTTTATTGCAAGTCCTAATGATTTTATGTGTGTTTTGTCTTTACAAAGTGGAGAAAGTAGATACTTTACAAGCCTATGGGTAAGGAGCATGTTCTCATGATATGAGCATAACTCCACTATTAATTGTATCATGAGTGATGAGAGAAAAGATTCAAAAGTGAGGTAGGTCATGATTTGGCATGTTTAATAATAATAAATTGAGAATCTTGAATGAATGAAAGGAGAAGCTTCATTATTTTTCAAAGGGGAAAAGTAAAATGCATGAATTGATTGTTTCTTTGAAAAATGGGAAATTAAATTAGTATTTTTGTGGAACTGGAAAAGTTGATTGGACATTGAAAATCATTTGATTTTATTTCATTTGAAATTTAAATATTGGTGACATTAGTGCCCTTTGAATTCCATGTTGAGATTTTATGCTTGAGGACAAGCATAGTTTAAGTGTGGGGGAATTGACAAGGCTTATAATTTGCACATTTTTTTAATGCATTTCTATTGTTTTAAACATCCCAAGATAACATTTTGAGCTTATATGTAACAATTTTGGATTTAAGAAGTATTTTAAGTTTAAATGCAAAAATGACCAAATTCTGCATTTTGGACAGATTTTCACTACAAGGGTATTTTGGTCATTTACAAAACAATATAAATCCAAATTTTATTATTATAATTTCTTTAGAATCCTAATTTAATTTCCTTCAACTTTTTCTTCTGGACCAGGATCTGATTCTACCATCTTGAGGTCCAAACAATTCAATGAAGTTGAAGATTATTGAGGAACACCAAGGAAGCTTCCAGGAAATTTCTTCCAGAAAAACGAAGGTTCAGTGAAATATCCATAACTCGCTCAAAACGACTTTAATGGAGCTGAAATTTTGTGGATAGACGGTTAAGAAGATTTTGAACAAGTTTCATGAAGGAGGCCACGCCTGAAATGGCCGTGTTCAGGGACATTAATTCAGTACAAAACGGTGTTGTTCGGTTTGATGATTCTGACTGGACAGAATAAATTGTCAGAGGAAATTGGCCATAACTCTCGGAATACCTATCCAACTCCGCTGATATTTTGAGGGGACACGGCCAAGACAATTATGAACAACATTGAAGAAGGCCTCAACGCGTGAAGAGGTCATTTATGGGGTCCAAAACGCGACAACTTTCGGGGGTCGAATTCTGCCTATAAAAGGAGGAGAGCTCCTCCCCCTCAAACCATCCCCATTCTCCATCCATTCCTTCAAGGCACCAAGGAGGAGATCTCCACCGAGGGAGGCCGACCAGAAATCTTCCCCATTTCATTTATTTTCTTTATTTTAGTTTTAATTTTTAATTCATATTTCTAATAAAATTCATGCATTGTTTTTATTTTTGTGTCCACCCATCCTCCCTGTTTTCTTCTTCATCTTTTCTCCTTCTTTTCTTCTTTTATTATTATCATATTATCCACCGTGACCTCTTACCCTCAAATATGAGGGGTTAACCCGAGACTTGGCCCGGGGGAGGTATGTGGAAATTTCATTAATTCGGTGCTTAAATTCCTATATTTGATTAAGTTTGTGATGAGTAAGAGTGATGTGCACGGGTGTGGCGATCGTCCACCACGACACTGATCTCAAACTCATTTCTATTCTTTTATTTAATATTTTCCCTCCCTTCTACTGGATACAAGCTCTTCATACGATGGAGTTGAGCCATTCAGTGGTTGAAATGGCATACGATGGAGCCAGGTCTTGGAAGATGACACACTCTCGATCGAGGTGTGCCATCAACCTTGATTATAGGAGGAGGTGAAGTTAAGATTGCAAAATGCATTCAAGATTTCACACCAACAAATAAAAGAATAGTAATTCATGAATGAGATCTCATAATTGAATTATCAAACTTAATTTAAATATCAACAAGGAGAATGATGAAACCCACATACCAACCCATAAAGGCCAAGTTCTTTCTCAATTAATTGCATTTTGTCATTGCATGTTAGTTTTATCTTTTATTAAATTGCATTACATTCATAAATAAAAACAACCAAAAAGAATTAGTTTAGTTAAATTAGATTAAGTAAGTAAACGATTGAGAATGCTCCTTAAGTGAGACGACCCTGGTCAGCTTCTATGCTACACTAGGAAAATTAAATTGCTTTTGCCACGCCCTACGACAGGCGTGCGTCAAAACTGGCGCCGTTGCCGGGGAGCTAATCGGTTGTTTACTTTACATTTTCTAATTTCTAATTTTATATTTTTTTCCCATTTAAAAAAAAAATTGAAAAAAAAAACTTTTTTTCCATGATCGATTCAAATTCAAATTATTCTGCATGGAACAATTACTCACAGGTGCTGGAAGAAGAAAACGACTACACTGAGGAGTCCCTCCAACGAAGGGCTGATGCTCTAATGATAAGGCTCAAACAAAAGGAAAAAGGATTAGCAACATGGATCTCACTGGAAGATTTGATGGTCTTGGCCGATGAACTCCAAAAAGACATTCAAAGATTCAAGGCCAACAAGGATGTTCCACTGGTCTTCCCAAATTTCATTGAAGACATCCATGATGTTGAAGACAAACTCAAGGTGGAGGAGTCTGACTATCAATCTTCATCTATCAAAGATCAACTCCAAGTGGCATTTTCTATTGAAGAAGATATTCAAGCCAAACCGAATCAGGGAGATGATACAATCTTGAACTCAAACTCTTTTAAATTTATTGAATCTGATTTGAGTATAACTCCCAACTTTTTTGATTTTTCAGAATTGTGTGAATCATATTATGCCTTGGAGGATGATGTGGAAAAAGAAGATTCACCTGTTGAGGAACACCTAGAGCTCCCTGAAGTCATTGAACATCTACTGGAGGAGCCCCATCATGAAGAGATTCTAGTTGCTCTGCCTGATGAACCAGAGACACATGTTGCTTCACATCTGAAGCAACCACTGGAAATAGAAGAAGATGTTGCACAAGAATCAACGAAGAAGGAGGAGGTTTCATACTTCATCATACCCCCACCATGCAAGTTGTACTATATTGCGAAGGGGGTGGATCTGGTGTACTCTATCCATGGATTCCTCCTCAACACGGATAATGAAGCACAAGCTGGGAAAATCCACATGTGGTGGTTCAAATCAAAGAAGCTACATCCACCATCAGACTTTGGATAACAGCTGGTACTGCCCACTGGAGGCAGTAAAAATTCAGGGCCCACTTGGGGGATCGTACCAAGACTTATCCCTTGCTTTCTAGGAATTTAGATTTCAATTTCATTTCTTAGAAGTAGTTTAGCATTCATCCCTTTCCCCCTTATCATTTTGAGCTTTAAGGACATGATACTTGTTCTTAATTTTGAAATTTTCTTTTGTAGGATCATGATGGCAGAAGGAAGCCCCAAAAATTTGTTAAAGGGGACTGAATCTTTATTTCAAAAGGGAGTTCATTTTTAAATTTTAAATTTTAAACTCCTTAAATTTTTTGTCCAAAACTTCTTTTAAGCTTTAATGATAAGAATTTCATACCCACATTTGAATTAATGTTTTAATCAAATTATCTAGGAGACATGAGTTTCTATGGAATCATGTGATGCCATGTTTTAGATTTCAATGTTAATGATATTGAATGATTAAAATGGATAATTGGATGATTAAAGTGAATCAAGGATATTGAAATAAGGACTCATGATTTAAGGGAATTAGTTGATTCATGTAAATGAAATTTCCCTTCCATTTTTCATTCTTTGAATTTCTGAAATTCATGTGAATTAATTTGTTATTATTAATCATGCCATGAGTGATTGTCCAATATCATATTCTCATTCCTGAGAGGATTTCTAGACCAAATATTTCCTATTTTATCTTGAGCATATTTCTTGAGTGATCTTGGGACGTTCCACTTGCTAGAACTTGTATTGAAACTTGTCAAAGCTATGACTGTACAAAACCACATTTAAAATGATTGAGGCATATCTTTGGTTAGCCACATTTTATCCTAAGACCCACCTTTACATTTATCCTTCGTAAGCCCTTAGATGCCATGAATTGCCTTATAGGTTTAAGCCACATTACAATCCAATTTTTCCTTACCTACCTGCACTTTTAGTATTTTTGCATGATTATTTCAAGTTTGAGTGTGGGGGAAGGGCCTTTCGTGTGCGTTCCTTGGGATATGTATCATTTTTGGGTGGTGTAATGTGTGCGTCATCATTTTGGGCAATGTATTATTAGAAAATTGGGCATGAGTCATCATTTCATTATGCTTCTTTCATTTCATCTGGTTCTCCATAAAAAAAAAAGAAAATAAAGTTGTGCCTTTCTGGAGCTTTACAAAAAGAAAAAAAAAAGAAAAAAAGAAAATAAAGCTGTGCCTTTCTGGAGCTTTACAAAAAAAACAGGGAGAACTTGGATGATATCATTCTTTGTAATCATTTATTGACTCATGACCCATGTCATTGAAAGGGGAGTGGTGTTGTGATTCACATTTCAAGGGGATTTGAGTGAGGTTCATCTTGTGTTTTCACTTGATTAATCATGCATTGTACTTAAG
Source organism: Viscum album (assembly GCA_963277665.1). Classification (NCBI taxonomy): domain Eukaryota; kingdom Viridiplantae; phylum Streptophyta; class Magnoliopsida; order Santalales; family Viscaceae; genus Viscum; species Viscum album. The sequence continues at coordinate 285,884,024 of OY728165.1, forward strand.
AGTCAAACCTCCTACTTCTGGCCTTAAATTATTTCAATCATTTACCCACCAACCCTAAGCCACAGAGTCATTTGAACCTTTATTGCAAGTCCTAATGATTTTATGTGTGTTTTGTCTTTACAAAGTGGAGAAAGTAGTTACTTTACAAGCCTATGGGTAAGGAGCATGTTCTCATGATATGAGCATAACTCCACTATTAATTGTATCATGAGTGATGAGAGAAAAGATTCAAAAGTGAGGTAGGTCATGATTTGGCATGTTTAATAATAATAAATTGAGAATCTTGAATGAATGAAAGGAGAAGCTTCATTATTTTTCAAAGGGGAAAAGTAAAATGCATGAATTGATTGTTTCTTTGAAAAATGGGAAATTAAATTAGTATTTTTGTGGAACTGGAAAATTTGATTGGACATTGAAAATCATTTGATTTTATTTCATTTGAAATTTAAATATTGGTGACATTAGTGCCCTTTGAATTCCATGTTGAGATTTTATGCTTGAGGACAAGCATAGTTTAAGTGTGGGGGAATTGACAAGGCTTATAATTTGCACATTTTTTTAATGCATTTCTATTGTTTTAAACATCCCAAGATAACATTTTGAGCTTATATGTAACAATTTTGGATTTAAGAAGTATTTTAAGTTTAAATGCAAAAATGACCAAATTCTGCATTTTGGACAGATTTTCACTACAAGGGTATTTTGGTCATTTACAAAAAAATATAAATCCAAATTTTATGATTATAATTTCTTTAGAATAATAATTTAATTTCCTTCAACTTTGTCTTCTGGACCAGGATCTGATTCTACCATCTTGAGGTCCAAACAATTCAATGAAGTTGAAGATTATTGAGGAACACCAAGGAAGCTTCCAGGAAATTTCTTCCCGAAAAACGAAGGTTCAAGGAAATATCCATAACTCGCTCAAAACGACTTTAATGGAGCTGAAATTTTGTGGATAGACGTTTAAGAAGATTTTGAACAAGTTTCATTAAGGAGGCCACGCCTGAAAGGGCCGTGTTCAGGGACATTAATTCAGTACAAAACGGTGTTTTTCGATTTGATGATTCTGACTGGACAGAATAAATTGTCAGAGGCAATTGGCCATAACTCTCGGAATACCTATCCAAATCCGCTGATATTTTGAGGGGACACGGCCAAGACAATTATGAACAACATTGAAGAAGGCCTCAACGCGTGAAGAGGTCATTTATGGGGTCCAAAACGCGACAACTTTCGGGGGTCGAATTCTGCCTATAAAAGGAGGAGAGCTCCTCCCCCTCAAACCATCCCCATTCTCCATCTATTCCTTCAAGGCACCAAGGAGGAGATCTCCACCGAGGGAGGCCGACCAGAAATCTTCCCCATTTCATTTATTTTCTTTATTTTAGTTTTAATTTGTAATTCATATTTCTAATAAAATTCATGCATTGTTTTTGTTTTTGTGTCCACCCATCCTCCCTGTTTTCTTCTTCATCTTTTCTCCTTCTTTTCTTCTTTTATTATTCTCATATTATCCACCGTGACCTCTTACCCTCAAATATGAGGGGTTAACCCGAGACTTGGCCCGGGGGAGTTATGTGGAAATTTCATTAATTCGGTGCTTAAATTCCTATATTTGATTAAGTTTGTGATGAGTAAGAGTGATGTGCACGGGTGTGGCGATCATCCACCATGACACTGATCTCAAACTCATTTCTATTCTTTTATTTAATATTTTCCCTCCCTTCTACTGGATACAAGCTCTTCATACGATGGAGTTGAGCCATTCAGTGGTTGAAATGGCATACGATGGAGCCAGGTCTTGGAAGATGACACACTCTCGATCGAGGTGTGCCATCAACCTTGATTATAGGAGGAGGTGAAGTTAAGATTGCAAAATGCATTCAAGATTTCACACCAACAAATAAAAGAATAGTAATTCATGAATGAGATCTCATAATTGAATTATCAAACTTAATTTAAATATCAACAAGGAGAATGATGAAACCCACATACCAACCCATAAAGGCCAAGTTCTTTCTCAATTAATTGCATTTTGTCATTGCATGTTAGTTTTATCTTTTATTAAATTGCATTACATTCATAAATAAAAACAACCAAAAAGAATTAGTTTAGTTAAATTAGATTAAGTAAGTAAACGATTGAGAATGCTCCTTAATTGAGACGACCCTGGTCAGCTTCTATGCTACACTAGGAAAATTAAATTGCTTTTGCCATGCCCTACGACAGGCGTGCGTCAAAACTGGCGCCGTTGCCGGGGAGCTAATCGGTTGTTTACTTTACATTTTCTAATTTCAAATTTTATATTTTTTTCCCATTTTAAAAAAAAATTGAAAAAAAAAACTTTTTTTCCATGATCGATTCAAATTCAAATTATTCTGCATGGAACAATTACTCACAGGTGCTGGAAGAAGAAAACGACTACACTGAGGAGTCCCTCCAACGAAGGGCTGATGCTCTAATGATAAGGCTCAAACAAAAGGAAAAAGGATTAGCAACATGGATCTCACTGGAAGATTTGATGGTCTTGGCCGATGAACTCCAAAAAGACATTCAAAGATTCAAGGCCAACAAGGATGTTCCACTGGTCTTCCCAAATTTCATTGAAGACATCCATGATGTTGAAGACAAACTCAAGGTGGAGGAGTCTGACTATCAATCTTCATCTATCAAAGATCAACTCCAAGTGGCATTTTCTATTGAAGAAGATATTCAAGCCAAACCGAATCAGGGAGATGATACAATCTTGAACTCAAACTCTTTTAAATTTATTGAATCTGATTTGAGTATAACTCCCAACTTTTTTGATTTTTCAGAATTGTGTGAATCATTTTATGCCTTGGAGGATGATGTGGAAAAAGAAGATTCACCTGTTGAGGAACACCTAGAGCTCCCTGAAGTCATTGAACATCTACTGGAGGAGCCCCATCATGAAGAGATTCTAGTTGCTCTGCCTGATGAACCAGAGACACATGTTGCTTCACATCTGAAGCAACCACTGGAAATAGAAGAAGATGTTGCACAAGAATCAACGAAGAAGGAGGAGGTTTCATACTTCATCATACCCCCACCATGCAAGTTGTACTATATTGCGAAGGGGGTGGATCTGGTGTACTCTATCCATGGATTCCTCCTCAACACGGATAATGAAGCACAAGCTGGGAAAATCCACATGTGGTGGTTCAAATCAAAGAAGCTACATCCACCATCAGACTTTGGATAACAGCTGGTACTACCCACTGGAGGCAGTAAAAATTCAGGGCCCACTTGGGGGATCGTACCAAGACTTATCCCTTGCTTTCTAGGAATTTAGATTTCAATTTCATTTCTTAGAAGTAGTTTAGCATTCATCCCTTTCCCCCTTATCATTTTGAGCTTTAATGACATGATACTTGTTCTTAATTTTGAAATTTTCTTTTGTAGGATCATGATGGCAGAAGGAAGCCCCAAAAATTTGTTAAAGGGGACTGAATCTTTATTTCAAAAGGGAGTTCATTTTTAAATTTTAAATTTTAAAATCCTTAAATTTTTTGTCCAAAACTTCTTTTAAGCTTTAATGATAAGAATTGCATACCCACATTTGAATTAATGTTTTAATCAAATTATCTAGGAGACATGAGTTTCTAAGGAATCATGTGATGCCATGTTTTAGATTTCAATGTTAATGATATTGAATGATTAAAATGGATAATTGGATGATTAAAGTGAATCAAGGATATTGAAATAAGGACTCATGATTTAAGGGAATTAGTTGATTCATGTAAATGAAATTTCCCTTCCATTTTTCATTCTTTGAATTTCTGAAATTCATGTGAATTAATTGGTTATTATTAATCATGCCATGAGTGATTTTCCAATATCATATTCTCATTCCTGAGAGGATTTCTAGACCAAATATTTCCTATTTTATCTTGAACATATTTCTTGAGTGATCTTGGGACGTGCCACTTGCTAGAACTTGTATTGAAACTTGTCAAAGCTATGACTGTACAAAACCACATTTAAAATGATTGAGGCATATCTTTGGTTAGCCACATTTTATCCTAAGACCCACCTTTACATTTATCCTTCGTAATCCCTTAGATGCCATGAATTGCCTTATAGGTTTAAGCCACATTACAATCCAATTTTTCCTTACCTACCTGCACTTTTAGTATTTTTGCATGATTATTTCAAGTTTGAGTGTGGGGGAAGGGCCTTTCGTGTGCGTTCCTTGGGATATGTATCATTTTTGGGTGGTGTAATGTGTGCGTCATCATTTTGGGCAATGTATTATTAGAAAATTGGGCATGAGTCATCATTTCATTATGCTTCTTTCATTTCATCTGGTTCTCCATAAAAAAAAAGAAAATAAAGCTGTGCCTTTCTGGAGCTTTACAAAAAGAAAAAAAAAAGAAAAAAAGAAAATAAAGCTGTGCCTTTCTGGAGCTTTACAAAAAAAACAGGGAGAACTTGGATGATATCATTCTTTGTAATAATTTATTGACTCATGACCCATGTCAATGAAAGGTGAGTGGTGTTGTGATTCACATTTCAAGGGGATTTGAGTGAGGTTCATCTTGTGTTTTCACTTGATTAATCATGCATTGTACTTAAGAGTCAAACCTCCTACTTCTGGCCTTAAATTATTTCAATCATTTACCCACCAACCCTAAGCCACAGAGTCATTTGAACCTTTATTGCAAGTCCTAATGATTTTATGTGTGTTTTGTCTTTACAAAGTGGAGAAAGTAGTTACTTTACAAGCCAATGGGTAAGGAGCATGTTCTCATGATATGAGCATAACTCCACTATTAATTGTATCATGAGTGATGAGAGAAAAGATTCAAAAGTGAGGTAGGTCATGATTTGGCATGTTTAATAATAATAAATTGAGAATCTTGAATGAATGAAAGGAGAAGCTTCATTATTTTTCAAAGGGGAAAAGTAAAATGCATGAATTGATTGTTTCTTTGAAAAATGGGAAATTAAATTAGTATTTTTGTGGAACTGGAAAATTTGATTGGACATTGAAAATCATTTGATTTTATTTCATTTGAAATTTAAATATTGGTGACATTAGTGCCCTTTGAATTCCATGTTGAGATTTTATGCTTGAGGACAAGCATAGTTTAAGTGTGGGGGAATTGACAAGGCTTATAATTTGCACGTTTTTTTAATGCATTTCTATTGTTTTAAACATCCCAAGATAAAATTTTGAGCTTATATGTAACAATTTTGGATTTAAGAAGTATTTTAAGTTTAAATGCAAAAATGACCAAATTCTGCATTTTGGACAGATTTTCACTACAAGGGTATTTTGGTCATTTACAAAAAAATATAAATCCAAATTTTATGATTATAATTTCTTTAGAATCCTAATTTAATTTCCTTCAACTTTGTCTTCTGGACCAGGATCTGATTCTACCATCTTGAGGTCCAAACAATTCAATGAAGTTGAAGATTATTGAGGAACACCAAGGAAGCTTCCAGGAAATTTCTTCCAGAAAAACGAAGGTTCAGTGAAATATCCATAACTCGCTCAAAACGACTTTAATGGAGCTGACATTTTGTGGATAGACGGTTAAGAAGATTTTGAACAAGTTTCATTAAGGAGGCCACGCCTGAAATGGCCGTGTTCAGGGACATTAATTCAGTACAAAACGGTGTTTTTCGGTTTGATGATTCTGACTGGAAAGAATAAATTGTCAGAAGCAATTGGACATAACTCTCGGAATACCTATCCAAATCCGATGATATTTTGAGGGGAAACGGCCAAAACAATTATGAACAACATTGAATAAGGCCTCAACGCGTGAAGAGGTCATTTATGGGGTCCAAAACGCGACAAGTTTCGGGGGTCGAATTCTGCCTAGAAAAGGAGGAGAGCTCCTCACCCTCAAACCATCCCCATTCTCCATCCATTCCTTCAAGGCACCAAGGAGGAGATCTCCACCGAGGGAGGCCGACCAGAAATCTTCCCCATTTCATTTATTTTCTTTATTTTAGTTTTAATTTGTAATTCATATTTCTAATAAAATTCATGCATTGTTTTTGTTTTTGTGTCCACCCATCCTCCCTGTTTTCTTCTTCATCTTTTCTCCTTCTTTTCTTCTTTTATTATTCTCATATTATCCACCGTGACCTCTTACCCTCAAATATGAGGGGTTAACCCGAGACTTGGCCCGGGGGAGGTATGTGGAAATTTCATTAATTCGGTGCTTAAATTCCTATATTTGATTAAGTTTGTGATGAGTAAGAGTGATGTGCACGGGTGTGGCGATCGTCCACCAAGACACTGATCTCAAACTCATTTCTATTCTTTTATTTAATATTTTCCCTCCCTTCTACTGGATACAAGCTCTTCATACGATGGAGTTGAGCCATTCAGTGGTTGAAATGGCATACGATGGAGCCAGGTCTTGGAAGATGACACACTCTCGATCGAGGTGTGCCATCAACCTTGATTATAGGAGGAGGTGAAGTTAAGATTGCAAAATGCATTCAAGATTTCACACCAACAAATAAAAGAATAGTAATTCATGAATGAGATCTCATAATTGAATTATCAAACTTAATTTAAATATCAACAAGGAGAATGATGAAACCCACATACCAACCCATAAAGGCCAAGTTCTTTCTCAATTAATTGCATTTTGTCATTGCATGTTAGTTTTATCTTTTATTAAATTGCATTACATTCATAAATAAAAACAACCAAAAAGAATTAGTTTAGTTAAATTAGATTAAGTAAGTAAACGATTGAGAATGCTCCTTAAGTGAGACGACCCTGGTCAGCTTCTATGCTACACTAGGAAAACTAAATTGCTTTTGCCACGCCCTACGACAGGCGTGCGTCAAAACTGGCGCCGTTGCCGGGGAGCTAATCGGTTGTTTACTTTACATTTTCTAATTTCAAATTTTATATTTTTTTCCCATTTAAAAAAAAAATTGAAAAAAAAAACTTTTTTTCCATGATCGATTCAAATTCAAATTATTCTGCATGGAACAATTACTCACAGGTGCTGGAAGAAGAAAACGACTACACTGAGGAGTCCCTCCAACGAAGGGATGATGCTCTAATGATAAGGCTCAAACAAAAGGAAAAAGGATTAGCAACATGGATCTCACTGGAAGATTTGATGGTCTTGGCCGATGAACTCCAAAAAGACATTCAAAGATTCAAGGTCAACAAGGATGTTCCACTGGTCTTCCCAAATTTCATTGAAGACATCCATGATGTTGAAGACAAACTCAAGGTGGAGGAGTCTGACTATCAATCTTCATCTATCAAAGATCAACTCCAAGTGGCATTTTCTATTGAAGAAGATATTCAAGCCAAACCGAATCAGGGAGATGATACAATCTTGAACTCAAACTCTTTTAAATTTATTGAATCTGATTTGAGTATAACTCCCAACTTTTTTGATTTTTCAGAATTGTGTGAATCATATTATGCCTTGGAGGATGATGTGGAAAAAGAAGATTCACCTGTTGAGGAACACCTAGAGCTCCCTGAAGTCATTGAACATCTACTGGAGGAGCCCCATCATGAAGAGATTCTAGTTGCTCTGCCTGATGAACCAGAGACACATGTTGCTTCACATATGAAGCAACCACTGGAAATAGAAGAAGATGTTGCACAAGAATCAACGAAGAAGGAGGAGGTTTCATACTTCATCATACCCCCACCATGCAAGTTGTACTATATTGCGAAGGGGGTGGATCTGGTGTACTCTATCCATGGATTCCTCCTCAACACGGATAATGAAGCACAAGCTGGGAAAATCCACATGTGGTGGTTCAAATCAAAGAAGCTACATCCACCATCAGACTTTGGATAACAGCTGGTACTGCCCACTGGAGGCAGTAAAAATTCAGGGCCCACTTGGGGGATCGTACCAAGACTTATCCCTTGCTTTCTAGGAATTTAGATTTCAATTTCATTTCTTAGAAGTAGTTTAGCATTCATCCCTTTCCCCCTTATCATTTTGAACTTTAATGACATGATACTTGTTCTTAATTTTGAAATTTTCTTTTGTAGGATCATGATGGCAGAAGGAAGCCCCAAAAATTTGTTAAAGGGGACTGAATCTTTATTTCAAAAGGGAGTTCATTTTTAAATTTTAAATTTTAAACTCCTTAAATTTTTTTTCCAAAACTTCTTTTAAGCTTTAATGATAAGAATTGCATACCCACATTTGAATTAATGTTTTAATCAAATTATCTAGGAGACATGAGTTTCTAAGGAATCATGTGATGCCATGTTTTAGATTTCAATGTTAATGATATTGAATGATTAAAATGGATAATTGGATGATTAAAGTGAATCAAGGATATTGAAATAAGGACTCATGATTTAAGGGAATTAGTTGATTCATGTAAATGAAATTTCCATTCCATTTTTCATTCTTTGAATTTCTGAAATTCATGTGAATTAATTTGTTATTATTAATCATGCCATGAGTGATTGTCCAATATCATATTCTCATTCCTGAGAGGATTTCTAGACCAAATATTTCCTATTTTATCTTGAGCATATTTCTTGAGTGATATTGGGACGTGCCACTTGCTAGAACTTGTATTGAAACTTGTCAAAGCTATTACTGTACAAAACCACATTTAAAATGATTGAGGCATATCTTTGGTTAGCCACATTTTATCCTAAGACCCACCTTTACATTTATCCTTCGTAAGCCCTTAGATGCCATGAATTGCCTTATAGGTTTAAGCCACATTACAATCCAATTTTTCCTTACCTACCTGCACTTTTAGTATTTTTGCATGATTATTTCAAGTTTGAGTGTGGGGGAAGGGCCTTTCGTGTGCGTTCCTTGGGATATGTATCATTTTTGGGTGGTGTAATGTGTGCGTCATCATTTTGGGCAATGTATTATTAGAAAATTGGGCATGAGTCATCATTTCATTATGCTTCTTTCATTTCATCTGGTTCTCCATAAAAAAAAGAAAATAAAGCTGTGCCTTTCTGGAGCTTTACAAAAAGAAAAAAAAAGAAAAAAAGAAAATAAAGCTGTGCCTTTCTGGAGCTTTACAAAAAAAACAGGGAGAACTTGGATGATATCATTCTTTGTAATCATTTATTGACTCATGACCCATGTCATTGAAAGGGGAGTGGTGTTGTGATTCACATTTCAAGGGGATTTGAGTGAGGTTCATCTTGTGTTTTCACTTGATTAATCATGCATTGTACTTAAGAGTCAAACCTCCTACTTCTGGCCTTAAATTATTTCAATCATTTACCCACCAACCCTAAGCCACAGAGTCATTTGAACCTTTATTGCAAGTCCTAATGATTTTATGTGTGTTTTGTCTTTACAAAGTGGAGAAAGTAGTTACTTTACAAGCCTATGGGTAAGGAGCATGTTCTCATGATATGAGCATAACTCCACTATTAATTGTATCATGAGTGATGAGAGAAAAGATTCAAAAGTGAGGTAGGTCATGATTTGGCATGTTTAATAATAATAAATTGAGAATCTTGAATGAATGAAAGGAGAAGCTTCATTATTTTTCAAAGGGGAAAAGTAAAATGCATGAATTGATTGTTTCTTTGAAAAATGGGAAATTAAATTAGTATTTTTGTGGAACTGGAAAATTTGATTGGACATTGAAAATCATTTGATTTTATTTCATTTGAAATTTAAATATTGGTGACATTAGTGCCCTTTGAATTCCATGTTGAGATTTTATGCTTGAGGACAAGCATAGTTTAAGTGTGGGGGAATTGACAAGGCTTATAATTTGTACATTTTTTTAATGCATTTCTATTGTTTTAAACATCCCAAGATAACATTTTGAGCTTATATGTAACAATTTTGGATTTAAGAAGTATTTTAAGTTTAAATGCAAAAATGACCAAATTCTGCATTTTGGACAGATTTTCACTACAAGGGTATTTTGGTCATTTACAAAAAAATATAAATCCAAATTTTATGATTATAATTTCTTTACAATCATAATTTAATTTCCTTCAACTTTGTCTTCTGGACCAGGATCTGATTCTACCATCTTGAGGTCCAAACAATTCAATGAAGTTGAAGATTATTGAGGAACACCAAGGAAGCTTCCAGGAAATTTCTTCCAGAAAAACGAAGGTTCAGTGAAATATCCATAACTCGCTCAAAACGACTTTAATGGAGCTGAAATTTTGTGGATAGACGGTTAAGAAGATTTGGAACAAGTTTCATTAAGGAGGCCACGCCTGAAATGGCCGTGTTCAGGGACATTAATTCAGTACAAAACGGTGTTGTTCGGTTTGATGATTCTGACTGGACAGAATAAATTGTCAGAGGAAATTGGCCATAACTCTCGGAATACCTATCCAACTCCGCTGATATTTTGAGGGGACACGGCCAAGACAATTATGAACAACATTGAAGAAGGCCTCAACGCGTGAAGAGGTCATTTATGGGGTCCAAAACGCGACAACTTTCGGGGGTCGAATTCTGCCTATAAAAGGAGGAGAGCTCCTCCCCCTCAAACCATCCCCATTCTCCATCCATTCCTTCAAGGCACCAAGGAGGAGATCTCCACCGAGGGAGGCCGAATAGAAATCTTCCCCATTTCATTTATTTTCTTTATTTTAGTTTTAATTTTTAATTCATATTTCTAATAAAATTCATGCATTGTTTTTATTTTTGTGTCCACCCATCCTCCCTGTTTTCTTCTTCATCTTTTCTCCTTCTTTTCTTCTTTTATTATTCTCATATTATCCACCGTGACCTCTTACCCTCAAATATGAGGGGTTAACCCGAGACTTGGCCCGGGGGAGGTATGTGGAAATTTCATTAATTCGGTGCTTAAATTCCTATATTTGATTAAGTTTGTGATGAGTAAGAGTGATGTGCACGGGTGTGGCGATCGTCCACCACGACACTGATCTCAAACTCATTTCTATTCTTTTATTTAATATTTTCCCTCCCTTCTACTGGATACAAGCTCTTCATACGATGGAGTTGAGCCATTCAGTGGTTGAAATGGCATACGATGGAGCCAGGTCTTGGAAGATGACACACTCTCGATCGAGGTGTGCCATCAACCTTGATTATAGGAGGAGGTGAAGTTAAGATTGCAAAATGCATTCAAGATTTCACACCAACAAATAAAAGAATAGTAATTCATGAATGAGATCTCACAATTGAATTATCAAACTTAATCTAAATATCAACAAGGAGAATGATGAAACCCACATACCAACCCATAAAGGCCAAGTTCTTTCTCAATTAATTGCATTTTGTCATTGCATGTTAGTTTTATCTTTTATTAAATTGCATTACATTCATAAATAAAAACAACCAAAAAGAATTAGTTTAGTTAAATTAGATTAAGTAAGTAAACGATTGAGAATGCTCCTTAAGTGAGACGACCCTGGTCAGCTTCTATGCTACACTAGGAAAATTAAATTGCTTTTGCCACGCCCTACGACAGGCGTGCGTCAAAACTGGCGCCGTTGCCGGGGAGCTAATCGGTTGTTTACTTTACATTTTCTAATTTCAAATTTTATATTTTTTTTCCCATTTAAAAAAAAAAATTGAAAAAAAAAACTTTTTTTCCATGATCGATTCAAATTCAAATTATTCTGCATGGAACAATTACTCACAGGTGCTGGAAGAAGAAAACGACTACACTGAGGAGTCCCTCCAACGAAGGGCTGATGCTCTAATGATAAGGCTCAAACAAAAGGAAAAAGGATTAGCAACATGGATCTCACTGGAAGATTTGATGGTCTTGGCCGATGAACTCCAAAAAGACATTCAAAGATTCAAGGCCAACAAGGATGTTCCACTGGTCTTCCCAAATTTCATTGAAGACATCCATGATGTTGAAGACAAACTCAAGGTGGAGGAGTCTGCCTATCAATCTTCATCTATCAAAGATCAACTCCAAGTGGCATTTTCTATTGAAGAAGATATTCAAGCCAAACCGAATCAGGGAGATGATACAATCTTGAACTCAAACTCTTTTAAATTTATTGAATCTGATTTGAGTATAACTCCCAACTTTTTTGATTTTTCAGAATTGTGTGAATCATATTATGCCTTGGAGGATGATGTGGAAAAAGAAGATTCACCTGTTGAGGAACACCTAGAGCTCCCTGAAGTCATTGAACATCTACTGGAGGAGCCCCATCATGAAGAGATTCTAGTTGCTCTGCCTGATGAACCAGAGACACATGTTGCTTCACATCTGAAGCAACCACTGGAAATAGAAGAAGATGTTGCACAAGAATCAACGAAGAAGGAGGAGGTTTCATACTTCATCATACCCCCACCATGCAAGTTGTACTATATTGCTAAGGGGGTGGATCTGGTGTACTCTATCCATGGATTCCTCCTCAACACGGATAATGAAGCACAAGCTGGGAAAATCCACATGTGGTGGTTCAAATCAAAGAAGCTACATCCACCATCAGACTTTGGATAACAGCTGGTACTGCCCACTGGAGGCAGTAAAAATTCAGGGCCCACTTGGGGGATCGTACCAAGACTTATCCCTTGCTTTCTAGGAATTTAGATTTCAATTTCATTTCTTAGAAGTAGTTTAGCATTCATCCCTTTCCCCCTTATCATTTTGAGCTTTAAGGACATGATACTTGTTCTTAATTTTGAAATTTTCTTTTGTAGGATCATGATGGCAGAAGGAAGCCCCAACAATTTGTTAAAGGGGACTGAATCTTTATTTCAAAAGGGAGTTCATTTTTAAATTTTAAATTTTAAACTCCTTAAATTTTTTGTCCAAAACTTCTTTTAATCTTTAATGATAAGAATTGCATACCCACATTTGAATTAATGTTTTAATCAAATTATCTAGGAGACATGAGTTTCTAAGGAATCATGTGATGCCATGTTTTAGATTTCAATGTTAATGATATTGAATGATTAAAATGGATAATTAGATGATTAAAGTGAATCAAGGATATTGAAATAAGGACTCATGATTTAAGGGAATTAGTTGATTCATGTAAATGAAATTTCCCTTCCATTTTTCATTCTTTGAATTTCTGAAATTCATGTGAATTAATTTGTTATTATTAATCATGCCATGAGTGATTGTCCAATATCATATTCTCATTCCTGAGAGGATTTCTAGACCAAATATTTCCTATTTTATCTTGAGCATATTTCTTGAGTGATCTTGGGACGTGCCACTTGCTAGAACTTGTATTGAAACTTGTCAAAGCTATGACTGTACAAAACCACATTTAAAATGATTGAGGCATATCTTTGGTTAGCCACATTTTATCCTAAGACCCACCTTTACATTTATCCTTCGTAAGCCCTTAGATGCCATGAATTGCCTTATAGGTTTAAGCCACATTACAATCCAATTTTTCCTTACCTACCTGCACTTTTAGTATTTTTGCATGATTATTTCAAGTTTGAGTGTGGGGGAAGGGCCTTTCGTGTGCGTTCCTTGGGATATGTATCATTTTTGGGTGGTGTAATGTGTGCGTCATCATTTTGGGCAATGTATTATTAGAAAATTGGGCATGAGTCATCATTTCATTATGCTTCTTTCATTTCATCTGGTTCTCCATAAAAAAAAGAAAATAAAGCTGTGCCTTTCTGGAGCTTTACAAAAAGAAAAAAAAAAGAAAAAAAGAAAATAAAGCTGTGCCTTTCTGGAGCTTTACAAAAAAAACAGGGAGAACTTGGATGATATCATTCTTTGTAATCATTTATTGACTCATGACCCATGTCATTGAAAGGGGAGTGGTGTTGTGATTCACATTTCAAGGGGATTTGAGTGAGGTTCATCTTGTGTTTTCACTTGATTAATCATGCATTGTACTTAAGAGTCAAAACTCATACTTCTGGCCTTAAATTATTTCAATCATTTACCCACCAACCCTAAGCCACAGAGTCATTTGAACCTTTATTGCAAGTCCTAATGATTTTATGTGTGTTTTGTCTTTACAAAGTAGAGAAAGTAGTTACTTTACAAGCCTATGGGTAAGGAGCATGTTCTCATGATATGAGCATAACTCCACTATTAATTGTATCATGAGTGATGAGAGAAAAGATTCAAAAGTGAGGTAGGTCATGATTTGGCATGTTTAATAATAATAAATTGAGAATCTTGAATGAATGAAAGGAGAAGCTTCATTATTTTTCAAAGGGGAAAAGTAAAATGCATGAATTGATTGTTTCTTTGAAAAATGGGAAATTAAATTAGTATTTTTGTGGAACTGGAAAATTTGATTGGACATTGAAAATCATTTGATTTTATTTCATTTGAAATTTAAATATTGGTGACATTAGTGCCCTTTGAATTCCATGTTGAGATTTTATGCTTGAGGACAAGCATAGTTTAAGTGTGGGGGAATTGACAAGGCTTATAATTTGCACATTTTTTTAATGCATTTCTATTGTTTTAAACATCCCAAGATAACATTTTGAGCTTATATGTAACAATTTTGGATTTAAGAAGTATTTTAAGTTTAAATGCAAAAATGACCAAATTCTGCATTTTGGACAGATTTTCACTACAAGGGTATTTTGGTCATTTACAAAAAAATATAAATCCAAATTTTATGATTATAATTTCTTTACAATCATAATTTAATTTCCTTCAACTTTGTCTTCTGGACCAGGATCTGATTCTACCATCTTGAGGTCCAAACAATTCAATGAAGTTGAAGATTATTGAGGAACACCAAGGAAGCTTCCAGGAAATTTCTTCCAGAAAAACGAAGGTTCAGTGAAATATCCATAACTCTCTCAAAACGACTTTAATGGAGCTGAAATTTTGTGGATAGACGGTTAAGAAGATTTGGAACAAGTTTCATTAAGGAGGCCACGCCTGAAATGGCCGTGTTCAGGGACAGTAATTCAGTACAAAACGGTGTTGTTCGGTTTGATGATTCTGACTGGACAGAATAAATTGTCAGAGGAAATTGGCCATAACTCTCGGAATACCTATCCAAATCCGCTGATATTTTGAGGGGACACGGCCAAGACAATTATAAACAACATTGAAGAATGCCTCAACGCGTGAAGAGGTCATTTATGGGGTTCAAAACGCGACAACTTTCGGGGGTCGAATTCTGCCTAGAAAAGGAGGAGAGCTCCTCCCCCTCAAACCATCCCCATTCTCCATCCATTCCTTCAAGGCACCAAGGAGGAGATCTCCACCGAGGGAGGCCGACCAGAAATCTTCCCCATTTCATTTATTTTCTTTATTTTAGTTTTAATTTTTAATTCATATTTCTAATAAAATTCATGCATTGTTTTTATTTTTGTGTCCACCCATCCTCCCTGTTTTCTTCTTCATCTTTTCTCCTTCTTTTCTTCTTTTATTATTCTCATATTATCCACCGTGACCTCTTACCCTCAAATATGAGGGGTTAACCCGAGACTTGGCCCGGGGGAGGTATGTGGAAATTTCATTAATTCGGTGCTTAAATTCCTATATTTGATTAAGTTTGTGATGAGTAAGAGTGATGTGCACGGGTGTGGCGATCGTCCACCACGACACTGATCTCAAACTCATTTCTATTCTTTTATTTAATATTTTCCCTCCCTTCTACTGGATACAAGCTCTTCATACGATGGAGTTGAGCCATTCAGTGGTTGAAATGGCATACGATGGAGCCAGGTCTTGGAAGATGACACACTCTCGATCGAGGTGTGCCATCAACCTTGATTATAGGAGGAGGTGAAGTTAAGATTGCAAAATGCATTCAAGATTTCACACCAACAAATAAAAGAATAGTAATTCATGAATGAGATCTCATAATTGAATTATCAAACTTAATTTAAATATCAACAAGGAGAATGATGAAACCCACATACCAACCCATAAAGGCCAAGTTCTTTCTCAATTAATTGCATTTTGTCATTGCATGTTAGTTTTATCTTTTATTAAATTGCATTACATTCATAAATAAAAACAACCAAAAAGAATTAGTTTAGTTAAATTAGATTAAGTAAGTAAACGATTGAGAATGCTCCTTAAGTGAGACGACCCTGGTCAGCTTCTATGCTACACTAGGAAAATTAAATTGCTTTTGCCACGCCCTACGACAGGCGTGCGTCAATAACCTCGGTTAAAATACAACGGAATTGAAATCATGGAGTGTGTTAAATCTTTTAAATATGAAAATACCGACATGGGCCTACTTTGTGTTGGTGGTATTGGTTTAGTTATTTCCTTTCATGGGCCGATTTCAGGGTGATGTGGGTGCGGATGGGATCCCATGTTGTTATGGTTTTTCTAGTTGTGAATTTGAGGCCATGTGGTTACTTTTTCTATATCACGAATTGGGGATGGATCCTCTGTTGATGAGAAACCATTTTCTTCTGGAATTTGGGGAGACAGTGTAGTGTCTCGGGGTTTCCCTTGCTTTCTTGACTTTGAGGGATCTCTATGGCCCCTTTATTTGCTGAAGGTGAAAGAAGTATCTTGGGGTCTTCTTTGGTTCCAGTACTTTGAGGGATCTCCCTTTCCCTTTTGTTGTTGTGAACCTACAAGAGAACTGGGTGTGAATGTTTAAGTAAATGTTTGAACGTACTCTCCCCTTGGATTTTGCATATGTTTTATAGTTGCCCAAGTAGGTGCAGAAACTTATTTAAACATTATTACTGAACATGAAAACAAGGTTGGGTCATATGGGTTGGTGTGGTGTGAGTTGTGATTCGGATTTGAGTTTTTCTGTGTTCTTTAGGAAGGCTGAAGAAAAACCTAAACATGGTTGAGTGCTTGTTACCTATACATATACTTGTAGTTTTTGTGTTTCTTATTCGCACCCCCCAAAGTTGATCACTTAGTGCCGAACACCCCATTTTATGGGGGAGGGTGTTTTTACCAACATTAACATTAGTTGAAGGTTATTAGCTCATTTCTTCTCCCTTTCCTGAATAGCCCAAGTACCCTCGGGTAGGCTGTGCTGGCCTAAAGTCCATTATTATCCCAAGATCCTTTGGGTGGGGTAGTGTGGTGGTTATGGCCCAGGTGTGTGCGGGCAGGTGGTTTCCCAAGTGTCTTCTAGATGAGGCCCAGGTGTCTTCGGGTGTGGCAGTGGATCTTCTGGCCCAGGTGTCTTTGGGCGTGACGGTGGTTGTTCTGGACTAGGTGTTTGCAGGCGTGGTTACATATGATAGTTGTGGCCCAGGTGTGTGTGGGCGGGGTTTGGAAGTGGTGAGTGTGGCCAGTGAGTGGGATGGATGAACTACTTGATAGTGTTGGTTGTCTCCTTCTCACGGGACTTTAGTACATTCCCCCACTTGTGCACGAGATTCTTTGGTTTTTCCCTTCTGAGTATACTTGTATGATCACCTTACATATATAATTTTTTTTTTCAGGTTTCTAGAAGGACTTAGGGTATCGCGTGCGACCATACTTGCGCACACCCTTTGGACAGTTGTTGTTTCCATTTTCCTTTTTCTTGGTATCTTTTTACCTTGGGGTTTTTGTGGATGGTATCATTTACTTTTAACATGCATGTGGGAATGGTTTACCTTTTTTTCTTTACTTTTCTTTCAGTTTTTGTGTTGTTGGGTTTCATCATCTTATCTACCGATCCTATAAGAAAAAAAAAGGGTAATGCCTTCCATTCGTGTGTGATTTCCATACCCTTGGTGCTAGTCACCACTCCGGGACCTATTGAAGGCGGGTTTCGAGGGTCATTATCTCTTCTTCAACTTAAAGAAGGAAGGGCATAAAAATCTGCTGACCCTTCACTCCTTTTGGTGAAGGCGGGTCGTGACACAATGGTATCAGAGGGAGGTTGAGAGATAGGATGGAGTCTGGAGTTAGGCACAGTAAGGACTGCATAGGATGGTAGGTCAAAAGTGTTGGGTGACATTGGTGCAAAATTAGGCCAGGGAAGACCGGCTAGGACATGGGATTTTAGGTCCCCCCTGATCCGATGCAAGGACTCTGGACCTACCGAACGACCAAGTAAGGATAAAATTATTTCAGGGTAGAGACCCTAGGAAAGGTGCATGCATCAAAATGACATGTGTTCTCATGTTTCATGGGTGTTCTGGGAATTGAAATTAATAAGAAGTTTAAGAAATTTTAAGAAAAATATTCTGCACTACTTGGGCTTAGGCAGTCCTTATTTACCTTATAGCTATGGCACCTGGGAGTCGACCACGTGTGGTGCAGGAGATCGAGTCCCCAGAGACTACCTTGGCTGATCAGAAGAGAGCTGATCGAGAGGAGGAGGATGACCAGTAGAAGAAGACACTTTAGGCCTTCCAGCGACAGACCGTTGAGATATATGAGGGCAGCACCTCTGACATGAAGATGGAGAGCTGGCTTGAAGAGATGGTGATAGTCTTCATCCTGATCCGGGATCCGACCAAGTACTGGGTTCCTCTGGCCGTCAACCAGATACGAGGAGCGGCACGTTAGTGGTGGACGCTTTACCTGGGAGAGAGGAAAGAGGCTGAGGTGGCATGGGCTGATTTCTAGAAGGAGTTCCGGGAAGAATTTTTCTTTTCTATGATGAAGGCGGAGAAGAGGAAGGAGCTAATCTCCCTCCAATAGGGGAGTATGTTAGTAAGGGAGCTGGGGATCAAGTTCAAGGACTTCCTAAGTTTTTCTCCGGACCTCTTTCCAGACACGGATTCTCGGGAAAGACGTTTAGAGGAGGTGATTCGACACTCTCTTCAGTATGTTGTTACACCATTCACCGTCCCGACATACTTGAAGGACCAGAAGAAGGCCAAAGTAGTGGAGAGGATGCATGATCTAGGAGGTGTGGCACGAGAGGGGATCCAGCTGGGATCATCTAAGGGGAAGGCCGTCAGCACCAGGCCTCCAGTGTTGGGACCCTCTAGTTTCTGACCAGCAGGGAGCAGACCGCAACAGTTCCAGTTCCGGTCCCCCGGTCCTCACCCATTCCTTTCAGGCCCAGGACCGAGGTGTTTAGTCTGTGGGAGCCATGGACATCTCCAGAATCAGTGCCCGGATCGGGTACAGTATGGTGGTGGCAGACAGGCCCAACACCCGCCACTACAGTAGCTTCTAGCTAGTCCCTTCCAGTAGCAGCAGCAGGGGCAGCGAGCTCCCGCTCCTCCAGGGGCAGGCATTGCAGGAGGAGTCTGACCTCAGGTTTCTCCTCAGGGACCTCGACCAGTTCAAGGTCCGGGAGGTTGCCGACAGCCGAGAGGCAGAGGAGCTAGGCGTGGGCAGTTGCACGACACAGAGGCAACACTCCCAGTAGGACCGGAGGTCGTTCGAGGTACGATCAGTCTATTTAGCACCCTTTCTCATTCCTTGTTCGATTCCATAGCTTCGTAATCCTTCATTGAACCCAGTCTAGCCCGTTCCTTGGGCCTAGATTCCGAGAGACTTCCAATGCCCCTGGTGCAGAGCACACTAGTCGGAGGTCAGAACGACTTGTTTTATGCTTATCTAGGATGCAGACTGATGATAGGGCCACATCAGTCGGTTAGGGATCTACTACTGCTACAGATACAACCATACGATGTCATCCTAGGCATAGTCTAGCTGTTCTCTATGTGTTCCTTCATCAACTGCTTCTGAGGAAGGGTTGTGTTCTCAAACTTGGGCAGCCGGCGTGTTACTTTCACCGGAAAGTAGAGCAGGCGAGAGGAACCCCGTCTCTCCTTGTTAGCCGAGCTGTCAGTAGAGTCAGTAGATGCTGAGATGGTGGAGGTGCCAAGAATCGTCAGTGAGTTTATGGACCTCTTCCCTAAAGAGGTGATGACTCTACCCCCTCGACATGACATTTAGTTTGGTATAGACTTGCAGCTTGGTGCTCGCCCAATTTTGATGGCTCCTTACCGGATGGAACCTTTGGAGCCACAAGAGTTGAGGATTCATATTGATGATCTGCTAAAGAGGGGTTATGTTTGACCAAGTGTGTCACCATGGGGTGCTCCAGTTTTGTTCGCAAGGAAGGCAGATGGCGGTATCAGGCTATGCATATATTACAGGAGGCTGAATCAGGTAACGATCAAGAATCGCTACCCTCTTATGAGGATAGACGATCTTTCCGACCAGTTGAAAGGGGTAGGATGGTTCTCAAGGATTTACCTATGGCTTGGATATCACTAATTGAGAGTGAAAGAGGGAGACATCCAGAAGACGGCATTCAGGTGAAGATATGGACACTTCGAGTTCATAGTCATGCCCTTCGGTGTTTCAAATGCCCTGACTGTGTTCATGGGTCTTATGAACTCCATCTTCCAGGAGTACCTAGATCAGTTCATAGTTGTTTTCATCGACGATATATAGATCTGTTAAAGATCATAGGTGGATCACACAGAGCACCTGAGGACGGTTTTGGAAGTCCTCCGACAGCACCAGCTCCATGGTAAGTTGTCGAAATGCATGTTCTGGATGCGAGAAGTGCACTTCCATGGGAACGTAGTGTTCGAGCAAGGGATAGTGGTAAAAACATCAAAGGTTGAAGCAGTTGTTTCTTGTGCAGCACCCAAGAATGTGGTAGAAGTTCGTAGTTTCCTCGGGCTAGCGAGTTACTATCGGAGGTTCGTACCCAGCTTCTCCCGAGTTGCAGCCCCTTTGACAGCCTTGACCCAGACGGACCAGTATTTCGTGTGGAGTGACCAGTGTGAGGTAGCCTTCAGCTATCCAAAGGATAAATTGGTTAGTGCCCCAGTGCTGAGATTACCAGAAGAAGGGGTGGCGTATGAGGTGTTTTGTGATGCTTCACGGCAATGCCTAAGATGTGTGTTGATTCAGCGACAAGGGGTGATCGCTTATGGGTATAGGAAGCTATTCCCTCATGAGAGTAATTATTCCACCCAAAACATAGAGCTTGTAGCGGTCATTTTTTCACTAAAGTTATGGAGGCATTACCTCATCAAAGAACGCTTTGTTGTATTCACAGATCACAAAAGTTTGAGGAAGATCTTCTTTCAGCGAGACCTAAACATGCGGCAGCAAAGGTGGGTGGAGTTCGTACAGGATCACGACTTCGATATTTCCTACACTTTAGGGAAGGGTAATGTAGTGGCCGATGCCTTGAGAAGGAGGTCATAGAAGGATGTGATCCGAGAGTCGGCAGACGCCTGGAAGGTGATGGAGGAGTTTGCTGCCTTGCCTATGGATGCGAGGATGGATGGCGGTAGAGGTTGCCTGTATCAGATGACAGTGCAGTCGTATCTATTTCAGCAAGTGGAGGAGTCTCAGTGGGGAGACCCAGAGTGCAAAGTGATGCATGACCGAGTTGACCAGAGCAATGCTCTGGAAGGATGGAAGGAGGATGGTCAAAACAGGATGCTTTTCCAAGGAAAGCTGTTTGTTCTAGAGGCGATGCGTGGAGAGGTTCTCAGTGAGTTCCACATCTCACACCTAACGGTACTACCATGAGTTTCCAAGATGTACCAAGGTTAGAAGAGACATTTATGGTGTCCTGGAGTAAAGTGATCAGTGGAAGAGTTTGTGGCCAAGTGCCTAGTGTGTTAGCAGGTGAAGGCTGAACACCGTGTTCCAGGTGGCCTGCTGCAGTCTTTGAATCTCCCCAAGTGGAAGTGGGAGGACATCTCAATGTATTTCATCACGGAACTACCCATGGTTCAAGGGGGATACGATTCCATTTGGGTAGTAGTGGACCGGTTGAAGAAATCGACTCACTTTCTGGTGATTAACGAGTCATGTGCAGTGGATGCTTGGGCATTGAGGTACATGGATGAGGTGGTGCGGTTGCATGGAGTTCTGAGGTCCATAGTCTCAAATAGGGATGCACGGTTTACCTCACGAGTCTGGAGAGGATTTTAGCATGCTTTTGGCACCCAGCTATATCTTAGAACAACTTTCCATCCCCAGATAGATGGACAGACAGAGCGCACCATCCAGACCTTGGAGGATATGCTGCGACATGTGTTCTCGACTCAAGAGGATCATGGGTGCGACATTTTTCTCTAGTAGAGTTCTCCTACAATAATTGGTATCACTCTACAATTGGTATGGACCCATTTTAAGCCTTGTACAGAAGACCATGCCACTCACCTGTGTGTTGGACCGAAGTAGGAGAGGCAGGCATCCTTGGCCCAGAGGTGGTGCAGAGCACGAAAGAGAAGGTCCAGCTCATACAGGAAAGGATGAAGGCTGCCCAGGACCAGCAGAAGTCGTATGATGATAATAGGAGAAGGCCCTTGGAGTTTGAGGTTGGAGACCATGCGTTCTTGATGGTCTCCCCTCAGCGTGGACAACAGAGGTTCGGTAAGGGGAGTAAGCTTTCCCCCAGGTTCATTGGACCCTTAGAAGTGTTGGGGTGGGTCGGCAAAGTGGCTTATCAGCTAGCATTACCACCGACGCTACTGAGGATACATGTCATCTTCCATGTTTCCCAGCTCCGTCAGTATCATCACGACGATTCATACGTCCTCGACTAGGGAGAGCTAGACATCGAGGACGACGTGACCTTTGTGGAGAGACTAGTGATGATCGAGGATCATGAGGAGAATGTGCTTCGTGGGCAAACAATTCCCTTGGTTCGTGTGTTATGGAGACATGGTGGGCCTGAGGAGAGTACGTGGGAGAGGGAAGCACAAATGCGCGCCCAGTACCCAGAGCTGTTTTGACTCCCTTGTGGTTTTATTCTGACCTTGTTGAGATTTTTTACCTAGTGCACGAATATATGTGGAATGCTTGTTTTTCTTAGCCATGAAAGGATCTATTCCATGTCCCTATGTGTTTGTGTATCTGAATGCGTGATGATGGAAAAACATGACTGCTAATCAGGATGCATTAATGTGGATGCGATTAAACCCATATGGGCGAGTCAGTGCCACCCAAAGCGGATAATATCCTGACATGTAAGAAGGGACTTCCTGACTCATGTGTTAGTGTTTATGGATGACAATGGAGATCACTCCAGAGAGGTAACTTTTGGGTGGCTGTTCGGACCCTCTCTTCCCTTCTGAGTTGTTTTGATTCTCGAGGGTGAGAATAGTTTGAGAGGTATCTGATGTGATGACCCAGACCCTCAGGGTCCTTCCCTTTTCCAAAATCCAGATTCTAAGGGCAGTGTATCGGCGTGATACCGATCGGCGCCACCGATCGCTGTCACCTAGCCTTGACGGGGTTTTTCCAGTAGCGCCTCCTTTTGCACTAATTGAGTTTTACACCCTATTTTGACCCCTTTATGTTTGTTTAAATGCCCAGTAACGCCCATGAATGGCGTTTAACTAAATGTTTAATGAGGAACCCTAGTGTGTGCGTCGGTTTAAACCGCCCCAAATGGCGGGGACCTTTTAATGATGTATGGGGCCGCGTGGCCAACCCACTACCCCTCTCCTTACGTGGTTTCGCGTTCTTATCTCAACCATCCCCGACCTTTATAAACTAAAGGGTACTCCTTGGTTTTATTTTTCCTGATCACCCTCCCATAGATTCTTCTGCTCGTGTTTGTGTTCCCAAGGACCCACCCCTGCAAATCGCACTTTCCCTGTTCCTGGCAGCATAAAGATAAACTTCGATCGTTAATCAACCAAGTAGGGATTCCTCCTTTGTCTCTCCTTACTGTGTATCATGCGGGGTGGGTATGATTTTTCCTTGTGAGGAGATTGATGAAGCCCAAAGTTAATGAAGATAATAAACGGACTTTAAAGAATGGGGGGAGGGATGTGATCGATGATGCTGGTTTGTTTTATGCTCTTTCATGATTAATTATTTCTGGTTTGCGTGGGCTTACTCTTACTGAAAAATAATGGCCATTGGTGGTCTTTCTCTGTGCACTAATAATCCCTTACTTCTTGTCTTGGTCGTGTAAAAGAAATTGGTTAATTACGTATATGCGGCTAAATAAATTGAAAGCACCAGGATCAACCCTTCTTCTGTGATAACCCAGGTTAAAATACAACGAAATTGAAATCATGGAGTGTGTTAAATATTTTAAATCTGAAAATACTGGCATGGGCCTGATTTGTGTTGGTGGTAGTGGTTTGGTTATTTCTTTTCACCGGCCGATTGCTGGGTGATGTGGGTGGGGATGGGATCCCCTGTTGTTATGGTTTTTCTGGTTGTGAATTTGGGTCCTTGTGGTTAATTTATCTATATCATGAATTAGGGTGGGATCCTCTGTTGATGAGAAACCGTTTGCTTCTAGAATTTGGGGTGACATGGATGTGTCTCAGGGTTTCCCTTACTTACTTTACTTCGAGGGATCTCTCTGGCCCCTTTAGTTGCAGAAGGTGTAGGCAGTATCATGGGGTCTACTTTGGTTCCATTACTTTGAGGGATCTCCCTTATCCCTTTTGTTGTTGTGACCCTACAAGAGAACCAGTTGTGAATGTTTAAGTTGATGTTTGACCTTACTCTCCCCTTGGATTGTTCTTATGCTTTCTAGTTGCCCATGTAGGTGCAGAAACTTATTTAAACATTATTACTAAACATGAAAACAGTGTTGGGACAAATGGGTTGGTGTGGTGTGATTTGTGACTCGAATTTGAGTGCTTCTGTGTTCTTTAGGTAGGCTGAAGAAAAACCTAAACTTGGGTGAGTGCTTGTTACCTATACATACACTTGTAATTTTTTTGTTTCTCATTCTAGCCCAACCCAAGTTGAGCACTTAGTGCCGAACACTCCATTTCATGGGGGAGACATTTTTTTCCAACACTAACATTAGTGGCTGGTTATTAGCTCATTTCTTCTCCCTTTCCCGGATAGCCCAAGTACCCTCGGGTAGGTTGTGATGGATTGAAGTCCATTATTAGCCCAAGAACCTTCAGGCGGGGTAGTGTGGTGGTTATGTACCAGGTGTGTGCAGGTAGGTGGTTTCCCAATTGACTTCGGGATGAGGCCCAGGTGTCTTCGGCCATGGCAGTAGATCTTCTAGCCCAGGTGTCTTCGGGCATGAAAGTGGTTGTTCTGGCCTAGGTGTTTGCAGGAATGGTTACATATGACATTTGTGGCCCAGGTGTGTGCGAGAGGGGTTTGGCAGTGGGACTGTAGTAAGAATGGCGGGATTGGTTCGATGCGTAGGATGTCTCCAATAACCAGTGGGAAAGTGGCATGGGGTACCCAAACATCGATGTTATTTTTTTTATATATTACCTTTCTTGCATTATTTGGTGAGTGTGGACAGTGATTGGGATGGATGAACTTCTTGATAGTGTTGGTTGTTTGCTTCTGACGAGACTTTAGTACGTTCCACCACTTGTGCACAAGAGTCTTTGGTTTTTCCCTACTGAGTATACTTGTATGCTCACCCTACATATATTAAACTACTTTCAGGTTTCTAGGAGGAATTCAGGCATCGCGCGGGACAATACTATTGCAGAACCTTGTGACAGTTGCTATTTCTGTTTTCCTTTTTTCTTGGTATCTTTTTACCTAGGGGTTTTTGTGTCTTGAATCATTTAATTTGAACATGCATGTGGGAATGGTTTACCTTTTTGGCTTTACTTTTCTTTCAGTTTTGGTGTTGTTGGGTTTCATCATCTTATCTCCCGATCCTATAAAACAAAAAAAGGGAAATCCCTTCCATTCGTGTGTGATTTCCATACCCTTGGTGCTAGTGGCCACTCCGGGACCTATTGAAGGCGGGTTTCGGGGGTCATTACCTCTTCTTCAACTTAAAGAAGGAAGGGCGTGGCAATCTGCGGACCCTTCCCTCCTTTTGGTGAAGGCGGGTCATGACACTTTATATATTTGTTATGAGTTTCTCATGAGTCATTAAATGATCCATGTATTCATATATACTCAAAATGTGTAATTATTCACTAACCATGACTTTTTTCACTTCACTATAGTGTGTTGTACTATATTTTAGTTCAAAAACACTAAAATAATTTGAATCTACTTTCAAAATTTCATGTTCCATGAAAATTACCCCCTCACCATTTTAGAGTTGGAGTTCCTCTCATTCCACACCATCTTCTATAGAATATTAATCCACATATCCAACCTTAAACAACGAATATAAATCAACCATGTTTTTTCACATCTCTTGGTAAAATAGACTTTCATGTATCAAATTTCATCCAAATGGACCACATAGGTGGACTATGGTGTGGAAACAACCATTTATATTCTATTATAACCACTTTTTTATAGGTTATTTTTCTATCCATTACATTTATATTATCTTCTATATTAGTCTCATTTAAACTAGTTTTCATCCGGGTTAATCATAAGTGAGCCACCATCATTTATCTTTTCCTTTAAATTAATTTTATACAAGCCACCATGAATTTAAAAATATATTTTACAATCCTTACCATTTCTCATCGGAAAATTTATCACTTGATAAACATTTTAAAATTGTTTTTTAAAATATTATCTCCCCATGTTATGAAGTTTACTTCACTACACTACAACGTATCCATATCTTATTCCTCAGAATATAGCTAACCAAAACATCCAATTCTTGGACATATTTTCTCTTTCACTTCCTAGACCAGTCCCAAACTTTTTTATGTTTGACCATGGTGTATTGTGTTCAATTTCTCTTCAAACAACTTTGAACAACACCTTTTATCATTAAAATTCCTTTCATTTTCTTTTGATCATTCCAAAACCTAATAATGAAGTATTCATCAAATGGAATAGTATATAACAATTGAGTTTGACATGATTTATGGGTTTACATGACCTGAAAAAAATAACCATATCCAATTTATCACTTTTTCAAATTATCATCCATAAAAAACATCACAGTGTTAGGGGATTCCTTTTTATATTTTATTCTCATCAATCTCCCTCAGGCCTCAACAACATCCCCAATGTCACAAACACTCTTTATCTCACCATATTCTCTATTATTAGTTCCAAAAATCTCTCCCTTTAGATTTTTTTCAACCATTGAACATAAATCACAATTCCAAATCAAGATACATAATATTGATTCCCGATTCAATAATTCTAAGTCTATGTGAGTGATCTTGGTATAGGAAACAATAACATTGAAAAAAATAGATCATAGTTTTCATTATGATGACATACATTCACTTCTTCAGACCTCCATTCCTTCAATAATCTTATTTCACTTCAGAGAAATATATTTTAATCTATTAATAACAAATTCATACATACATACTCAACAAGTAGGTTAGAACACCTCACATTCTTTAAACACACTCACACACTTTGAATTCACAACATAACCCCTTTAGAACATCCATTATTATGTTCTCCATCATATGAAAAGTTACATTCTTTAAATTAATTTTTTACACTCCATTATTTAATTAAATAAATTTAATTGAGATATTTATGTTTCTTTGTCCCCATTTAAAAAAATACCACATGAACTAGTGAGAGTGGGGGAAAAATCACCAAACCATAGCCCTGAGTGGAGTCAAGATAAAATACCAGAATCAAAATCAAATTATTAAAGGTATCACTTACTAGTGGATTAGATAACACATCATCAATCTTCTCCTAAATAATAATAAAATCTAAAATTAACTTTCCTTCCTCCTCTAAATCCTTAATAAAACGATATTTTCTTATCAATGTGCTTTTATCATGAATGATGAACCACACTTTATTTAATATTCATAACACTTTTATTATTACATCCCAGAAGTAGTTAAAACTTCACATTCACCTTAATATCCTCTAATTGAGTCTTCTTCTAGACCAATTAGGTCGTATATTGAGCTACAATAACAAACTCTACATTAATAGTACTAATAGCCACCTAATGATTATTTGTTTATGTTATGCCACACATCTCTTAAATAAAGTGAAATATATAATATTTTGATGTTATATCATCCACATTTATAGAAAAATCTACATCTATATAAAAAATGATTAATCGTTCCTTTACTATCATATTTTAAACTATAAATCACCGTAATTTTAATGTATCTAAAAATTTTATTTTCATACAAAATATATGATTATTTATGTACACTTTGAAATTTAGAACATAGTAGAAAAATATAAACATGATAAGCTCATGAACCTTTAGAATAGAAGAAAATTCTAGTAGGAGTTTTGAACTTTCTTGAATTACCTTATTTTCTATATTCATCCTTTTATAGCTTTTTTCCCACTAAAATTTGGGTAAAAACTATCTTTTAATCTTTCATTTAGAATTTCTTTAAAAGATATCAAGAATAATTCTCTAGAGATAACTAAATATGACCATTTTCTTTGGAAAATTTCAATTCTATTTAATCCCTCATATATCTAATAATTAATATATAAATTATATTCTTCATATATAATGAAAAATCCATGTAAAGACATTCTTTACTTCTAAAAAATATAATATATTCAACATAGATAATATAAATAAATGATAACTATTTATATTTTTTATGATAAGGTTAAAATTCACTGTTATCATAAGAAAATTACATTCCTTGAATTATAATTCTAGAATTTTCAATGTGAAATAACATCCTTCATTTTCTATAAGAATGAATCAATTTAGTTTCTTAATACATTCTTCAACATTCAATTCTTCATAGAGGAATTCTAACGTGATATCTATTTGGAATATCATTTGTCACATTTTTGATACACTAATATGAAAAATAATAATTGAATCAAGCCTATAGACTAAGGTTAAGGTTTCATTGAAATAATTTTTTCACCAATTAATAATATTTTCACCATATGACTTCATTGTTTCTTGTCATCACTCCTTTCTCATTAAAATTGTTATATAAAACCCATTTTATTCCTAAGATGTTTTTATTTTTGGGATTTGGTTCCAAATCCCTTTTTCCATTATTCTAATTCTAATCTAACTCCTCACACATAAAATTTATCCACTCTTGGTTCCCTAAAGATTAATTTACACCATTCTTTTTATCCTCGGGAAAAATGTGGCATGAGTTATAGTTCTCAATGTTCTCTTAGTTTAAATAAACTATCCTTGATCTAAAATAATATTCTGTAACTCAGTATACTTTCATAGACATGTAATAATTGTGAATGGTATCCCATTATCATTAATAATGGATGAACCATCATAATCAACCCACACTATTTCAAATTCTTATCTTTTTTAGAAACATCATCCTACTCAAAAACCAATTTTGATTCATCATATTCACTTATAGATATTTTTTACTATATTTAATTTTATTATTTTATTATTCTACCCCCTTCACATTACCACTATCCAAAAAATTCCATATCACCTTATTGTAGTAATGATATCCTCTTTCATTTAGAGGATAACAAATGAAGATACCATCAACTAAAATTTATTGAATCTTCACCATATTTGTAACTTTCTCCATGATAATAAAAGGGATTACGAATAGCATAAATTTTTACAACATTGGGGTCTTCTTATAATAAATCTCATATAATTCTATATGTTAATTATGTAGGAACAAAAAATGGTTTTGATTCTGGATCTCTATATTTTTGAATTACCTCTAAAAAAATAGATACGTAAAAGGATCCACCCACATCGTGTAATCCATTTCCACCTTGATTTTACTCTTCCATTTATAGACACAATTTTGTTATGGGGTATATGATAAATTAAATTCATAATGAATACTATTTTTTACCATGAATTATTTGAACTTTCCACTACTGTATCTACACTTTGTTTCTACATTTCTTCTAAAATTCATAAAAAATACAATTCCTAAAACTTAAATTTCCTAAACATGATACCTAAATTATATTTGAATTCATTAAAATGAAAAAAAATACTTATATCTATTTTTTTCATCACTAGCTCACCAACATCTCAATGAATAAGATCTAATGTGGTAGATGTTTGAATCTCCACTTTATTATGTAACGAATTTGAAAACTTCCCCTTTTGGCATGTATATCCCATCCAATTTCTCTCTCTATTAAGTATAATAATATCATTTAAATTATTTACTTAGTAAATATCACTCATATTTTATTAACTAATGTGGCTAATTCTTTTGTTCCATAATTGATTTTCTTATTTCAAGCTCAAGAAGCATGGATTTTTAGTATCATAAACCTAAAAAAATTCATTATGTTCTTTTTAATACATAAAATATATATCCATGTATAATTACATTCCATAAAAATTAATATTTTTAAAAGACTCATAGATTTGTGTTATAACACAATAATAAAATGCATGTTCTTTTACTTTAGCTTATCATATATAATGGCTGCTAAACCAATTCACTTTACTTTCTATAAACCTTAATTTCCATATTTTACTGACATTTATTTTACATTTTGTTATCTTTTAGATGTTTCAATTCTCTTTTCATCAATAAATAACATCCACTATCCAAGATCGATGGAAATTAATTTTGAGATGAATTGAGTGACATCAAAATAACAAAGATATCCCCCTTTATATTTTTTTTATTCTTTAGGTAATTTTGTTTTTTGAAACAATATTTTAGTTGAGTGGGTATTATGGTTATATAAAATTAAAAAATATATACTGGGTTGGTTACACCTTTCACAAAGTTCTTTCAATGATTGAACTTTATATTCAAATATCAGCTCATATTTTTTTATTATTTATTAAATTTTCTACATTGAGTGAGATGAGTTACCCCCCAATATCTACCTTAATATACTATAGTATTGTATAAATATTTATAAATGATCCAAAATTTATTTACATTTACCAAAATTGTCACCAATAATTGTAGTATCATTTAAAATCATACTTTCCTTTAAATTCATATTCTTATCTAAAAGTAAACATATACTATTATTTCACCATTTGACTATAAAACATGATCTATTTATCCAAAATAAATTATGGTATACTCTCAACACTCTATTATTAAATCTATACTTATTTATAGTCCATTTTGAGTCACCATTTTTATAATCATTTACCAAATGTTGGACTTCTATAAAGTTTTATATTTCCTAAAACTTTTCATTTTTAAAAAAATTGAAAATTAGAATCCACATTAATTCTAAAATAAAAATTAAATCATTCAATTCATCATGATTTTTAAGATTTAATAAATATAATTACAACATTTTGATTTTAACTTTTATAATTCTTTTTCCAAATTGATCAATTTACATTGGAAAATATCATTATGTTTTTTTGTTTTTTTAGCCTCCTCTCCCATGTCAACTGTAAAGACCCGACCCCAATTACCCAAATCCAGTGCCTTATTGGTTAAAATGGCATAAAAACAAGGAATAAGCATCCCAATGGACCAATTAGTTTAGTATTATTGTAAACAAGATAAATACAAAAGTTTATCATTACAACTTGAAATAAAAAACAACATAGACACTTCTTAGACAACTTCCATGAATCCTAAGTTATTTCAGCATGTCATTCATAATAGAATTCTTCTTGAACAATGGAAATGAAACATAATAAATGGGTGATCTCAAATGCCTAGTAAGGGTAAACAATAAAGTGGAAGATAACATAAACATTAGACATGGTGAATAATTGAAAACACATGTCTTTAGAAATAAACTTGAACATAATATGGTAGAAATATGAGCTGAGTAAATACTACCATAACATAACATAATCATGGGTATTATACTATTGGAATATCCACATAAACCATAAATACTACATTCATAATGAGGGAATCCATAATGCAGGACAACATATCTATACCGTCAAGGACTCATGCCAAGACCATAAATAATCATTTTGTCAAGGCCTTGTGCCAGGACTGTAGTTTGTCTCATGAGACCTACCGAAGCACCAAGGGGCTATATCAGGCCCCACCCGACACTTTGTCTAATTAATTCCTCATATGAACAGGGATAAACATAAACGACATACGCACTAATATATTACAATATAAATAACTTTCCCAAAACATTAATCCAAAACACTAACCATTCGAAGTAAACTGATGAATGGTTCAAAGATAGCTCATAAATAGACAAAATAAACATAAACCATTAAATTGAATATGTTAGATTATAATATGAAATAATAATCTCAATAATACATAAGAATAAACAAGTGTGTTGAAATAGAGGAAGATACTCTTATATAATCATCGAGTAATTCATGAAATAAATACTCTTTTACTTTGAAAAGAAGAGTTATTTTGGAAAAATAATTGTATAAAACCAAAGGTAAAGTAATATATTGTTTTCATAACTAAATGAGTAATTTTATAGATATAATGGTTTCCAAAAAAATATATTAGGTATTTCCCTTGAAAATATGTAAGAGATTAAGATATTCCCTTGAATCGGTCTTGTATTTCGGAAACGATTTGAAAGATCATATTAAAGAAAGTAACTAACCATAAAATGAAGAAGTATTATTGTTTGTGTACATATATATAACACAAAACAGAATTTATGATGAGTATATAATAATACATAAAAATTTCATTGAGGTAATTTAGACAATGAAAATAACTCGAACGGAAATGGTAGTTCGGGTGGAAAAACCCATACCATAAATACAAATGTGGTACCCTCTTGAACTTAAGGTCCTGGAATATGAAATTATACATATTAATAAATTATTTAATAACCTAATAAAAATTTATTTAGTTTATCATAATTCTATTTAGTTCATTTATGTTATTATTTATAAGTTATTATATTGAATGTTTTCGTTCTCGAGTGTTTGTTTTTTTGATTTTCATAAACGGTTCACTTGTTTTTAAGTAATGATGTTCTTGTGGAATAGTTTTAAATCTATATGATTGAAATTAAATATTATTTATGAACATAAAAAAATTTTAATGGTAATTTTCATCATTTTTTTACATGGAATGAGGATGAATCATTAGATGACAAGCACTTTAATTATTTGGCGGTATTTTGATTATTATGAACTAGTTTTGTCATATGATTTAATAATATGTACATATACTGGATATTGAATATTAATTAGGTTATGATAAATGTATTATAGTCTATTTCAACCATCAAAATGGTTTCATGACCAGTAATTAAGGCAAAATTGAATAACGAAACTTCTTCACCCACGAAGGTTAAAAATTAGAACCTCATGGAAGTTGATTTCATTTATAAAAATAAAATGAATGGAGTAAGAATATTGATGATGGATCTTCAATTAACATTATATAAATCTAGTATATACATGATACTGGAGTTATAATGGTCATTTGGTTAGAGGAGGTTAGGAGAGGATAACAAAAGCACATAAATTCAAATGAAACTCAAAGAAACAGAAAGGTGCTTTACCTCATGAAATAACTTCCTCGAGAACCTCCTTAAGGGAAGGTATTTAGGTCTTTTGGAAATACCAAGAGATAAAACTTCGTGGGGAGTGATTAGGTAAGGGTATTTGGGCAGAAATTTGAAGAGCTTCAGGGCATAGAGGAGTGAAGAGAAGAGGGAGTGGAGAAGGGTTTTTATAGTGGAGGAGAGGGGTAAATTTTGAATATTTAATTCATCATTTTATTATTTCCCTCAAGACAACCAATAGTGTTGTTTCATGTGACCCCTAATAGTAATAAGTGCATGTGAGTTCGAACCAAGTGGCCTTTCATCACTTGTGATGTCATGAATAGTGTATTTAACTGATAATTTGTATATACAGTATTTTATCATATTTCACTATTCATAAAAAATTCTAGAATTTCATAAAAATCCCAAAAATTTACCCCTACCATTTTTCTATGTGTATAATTCAAAACTAAACTCCATTTTTCAAAATTAATTTTCTAAATATTATTAATTTAATTTTTAAATAAATTCATTGTTAATTCAAAAAATAACAATTTTAAAGGTGCAATTAGATTTATTTCACATTGAAAAATTAATTAAGACCTCATTATCTTATTTCCTTAAGAAAATAAAATAATAATAATATTTACTATTTATAATGGTCATATTACTATTCATAAGGGTATGTTACTATTCACTAAAAAACAAGTTTGTTCTATCAGAATCCAAATGACATACTGATCACAACTCTAGATGACCGTTATTTGAAATTCCAAACACATTGGAGGAAAAATTGTGTTTAATGTATAGATTATAAAATGCATTCAATATTTATTTTCAAAATCATGGGGTGTTACAGTCTCCCCTCCTTACAAAAAATTTCATCCTCGAAATTTCATTTTACAAACTAGGAAAAAAATAGGTGGGGTACTTTTCCTTCATTGCATCCTCCAGTTTCCATGTTGCCTCTTCATACTTTTGGTTTCGCCATAGTACCTTGACAAGATGAGTACTGTTGTTGCGTAGAACTTTGTCTCTATGATCCAATATTCTCACTGGCTACTCTTCATAGGAAAGATCATCCTCCAACTATACCACCTCTGAAGAGAGTACATGTGGAGGGTCTCGTATGTACTTCCATAAGAGGAATACATGAAATACATCATGTAATATCGACATGGTAGGTAGAAGTTCCAGTTAATAGGCCATAGCTCCGACTCGATTGAGGATCTCAAAGGGGCCGATATACCAGGGACTTAAAATTCCTTTATTCCCAAACCTCATCACCTTATTTAATGGAGATATGTATAGAAATACCAGGCCTCCATATTTAAATTCAAGGTCTCATCGACAATTATCCACATAGCCCTTATGTCAACTTTAGGCTACCTTGATATACTGCTGAATGTTTTTCACCTTCTCTGCCATTTCTTCAACCAATTTAGGTCCTAGCAGCTTTCGCTCACTGATTTCATCCCAACAGGTCGGTGTTATACACCTTTTCCCCTAATGGGATTTATATGGTACCATTTGGATTCTCTTGTGTAAACTGTTGTTGCAGGAGAATCCAACCAGTGGAAGATGTTGGTCCCATCCTCCTTTGAATTCCATAGAACATGCTCTCAACATATCTTCCATTTTCTAAATAGTCCGATCAGATTGGCCATCATTTTGAGGATGATAGGCTGTACTGAAGTTCAATTCAGTGCTTAGAGAATATTGAAGACTTTTCCAGGACATTGAGGTGAATGTAGGATAATGGTCGTATACAATAGATAATGGTACTTCATGAAGCCTTACCACTTCCTTGATGTAAATCCATGCTAGTTGATCTAATGAGAAGTCCTCTCGAATCACGATGAAGTGAGCTGTCTTTGTAAGACTATCCACAACGAACCCTATATCATTATTGCCTCAAGATGTCCTTGGAAGTCCAGTGACAAAGTCCCTGGTAATGTTCTCCCACTTCCATGTTGGTATGGGTAGTAGTTGCATCATCCTCTTCGACTTTTTCCTCTCACCCTTCAACTTTTGACATACCGGGAACTTTGATATATATTCATCAATCTCCATTTTCATATTGTCCCACCAAAAGTTTTCTCAGAGATCTCGATACATCTTTCTACTAGTAGGGTGTATAGAGAAATTAGATCTATGTGCATCATCCAATAATTCTCTCTTTAGCTCAGTAATAGAGGGAACACAAAGCCTCTTCCCGAATTTCAAAATTCCACATTCATAAGAAAATTCAGTCAACTTCTCATCATTTATAGCTATAATTTTCTTTTGAATATTCTCATAATTAGCCTGATAACTTTTTATCCTCTCCAGTAAATATGGTTGGGAAACCATTTGAAAAAGTAGTGATGTGTTACCTTCCTTGATAATTTCCATATCCATCTTTACTAGATCCATGAACAAAGGATCCCTTTAAACTCACATCTTGTTCAAAACTCCATGATTCTTTCTGCTCAAAGCATTTTCCACCTTATTTGCCTTCCCTAGGTGGTAGTGTATTGTGAAATCATCGTCTTTCAGAAGGTCAATACATCTCCTTTGTCTCATGTTGAGTTCTTTCTGTGAGAATATATATTTTAAACTCTTATGATATATATATATCTCACATTTTTATCCATAGAGGTAATGTCTCCAAATCTTCAGAGTAAATATTACCACTGATAACTCAAGATCATGAGTTGGATAGTTTTTTCATGAATTTTTAGCTGTCTAGATGCATTAGCAATCACTTGATCATTCTACATAAGAACACAACCAAGACCTTTCTTTAATGCATCACTATAGATAACAAACCCATCATTCCCCGAGGGTAGGGTTAGGATCAAAGCATTCACTAACCTCCTCTTCAATTCATCAAAACATTATTTACATTTCTTTTTCCATACAAACATAACCACTTTTTGTGTGATCCTGGTCATTGGTTTGGCTAAATGAGTGAAGTTATGAACGAAACGCTGATAATAACCTACTAAACCAATAAAACTACATACCTCATTTATGTTCGTTGGAGTAGGACATTCTTGGACAACCTTTTTCTTCACATGACCTATAGATATTCCATCCTTATAGACAATGTGGCCCAGAAAGGTAACTGATTGAAGCAAAAAATCACACTTTCTAATCTTCCCATATAATTTATTTCTTCTCAGAGTCTTCAGAATAGTGCGCAAGTGATTTTCAGGTTCTTCATAGCTTTTAGAGTACACCATGATATCATCAATAAAAACCACAAAAAATTGATCAAGATATTCCTTTAAAACTATATTCATAAAATCCATGAAAATAGATGGTTCATTAGTTTGTCCAAAAGGCATTACTGTAAACTCGTAATGCCTGTACCTAGTTCAGAATGCTATTTTTTAAACTTATTATTTCTTTACAAGTAACTGATGATATCCAGATCGAAGATCAATCTTCAAAAAAAATTGGGATCCATGAAGTTGATCGAATAAATCATTAATTCTTGGCAGAGGATACTTATTCTTTATTGTAAAAGCATTGGTTTCCCTGTAATCAATGAACAACCTCATAGACCCATCTTTCTTCTTAACAAAAATAACATGGGCTCCCCATAGAGAAACACTAGGGTGAATAAATCCTTTATCACTAAATTCCTCTAGTTTTTTCTTTAGCTCTAATAATCCCATAGTGGCCATTCTATAAGGGGTCTTTGATATGGGCCTTGAACCAGGAATTAAGTCAATGGGAAACTCAATTTCCTGATCTGGAGGATGTCCTGGTAAGTCCTCTGGAAAGCCCTCAATATATTCACGCACAACAGGTACATCTTCTATCTGAACATTCTTTTCTTCACACATAGTTATTTCATTCTCTTCCTCCCTGATAATTGAATTCACTAGAGCTGCTGGGGGTGGATTTATATGAGAATCACATGGTGAGGTTTCTACCCTAAAAATAAGGGACTATACACCATTCTCCAAAATTTTAACTTACTTCTTCTTGCAATAGATCTTCACATCATAATTTTAGAGCCAATCTATACCGAGAATTATATCATAGTCATCCATTGGTATGATGATAAGGTTAGCAACTAAAGTACATTTATGTGTTACGAGGGGGACTAATCGACACGCCTTTGTTACAATGATATATCCACTAGATGTTTTGACTGATAACTCATTCATTAAATCAAATTGGACATATCTAATTTTCTTGGAAAACTGGGAAGATATAAATGATTGCGATGATCCAAAATCAAATAATGTATTGACAATGTTGGATGAAATAATCAATGTACCTGCCACCACTTCTTTAAAAACTTCAATATCCACAGTTGTAACCGCATAAGCTTGTCCTTTCTCCCTTGGCCTTCTTTGGGGAACATTTCCCTGAAGCTTGGGACATTCATGTGCATAATGTCTCATCTACCTGAAATTATAGCACATAACATTGGTTGCTTATTTCTTCCCCTTAAAATCCTGAGATAGGTGGCCTTTTCTCCACACTTGTAACAGACTCCCATTCCCTTCAGACAAGTTCTAGGGTGTTTCTTCCCACAATTACTGCATGATGGAAATTCAACTCTTACCTTCTCCCGAATTTTCTTATTTCCTTTCCTAGAGTTTTTAGATGCCCTATTCATCTCTTGATTTATTTTAAATTCATAAGACTTAGAGAATTCATTTTCTGTCTTGATAGAACTTGAGACTATATCCTCATATGATTCAAATCTTTGGGAGACAGGATCCCTTCGGAAGAATGGTTTTAAACCATTAAAGAATCAATAAATATTGCTCCTTGGATTTTGTATGTAGTCTGCCGCATGCCTTTCCAGCCTTGTGAAGATGGATTCATACTTGGCAACATTTTCATCCTCCTTCTTCCTCAAATTCAAGAATTTCCTCTCTATATATGCCCATTGTTCATGAAGGAAATACTTTTCTAAGAAGATTTACTTAAAATCCTTCCATTCCATCTCTTCTATTTCTTCCTCCTACTTTGTATTTTGGACTAAGGACCACCACTGATCTGCATCACCTGTTAGATGATAAATAGCCATGACAACCTTCTCTCTTTCATTACATCTCAAAACAAGAAATATCTTTTCAAGGGAACATATCCATTGCTCCACTACAAAAGGGTTTGTAGTCCCATTGAATGATGGAGGTTGTTTTCGCATAAAGTGATCTGACATATCTCCTCCACAAGGTAGATCTGGATGCTCCCTACAAGTAAGGTTATTATTCATAACCTGAGTATGTTGTCCCAGTATAGTTATGAGTTTCTTAGCACCAGAGCCAACATCATTATCTTTCATTAGAGGGAAATCCCTACAGGGAACACGTTAATTCATGCGGTTTCCATTCGTTCCACTTGGCACCATCTCTAGATAATGGTATACACTAGATTAGGTTATGAATCATAATGTATAATCATAACATAACAAAATAATTAGAAAAAATTGATATCCTCGACATGGCTAATCCCATATTAAAAAATTATTTATTTGAGGAAAATATTACATTTCATTCCTTCATAATGGCTTGTAAAAAAAGGTGAATTATCCTAAGAATATCCCCTGGGAGTGTCGTAACCAAAAGTGCAGCAAGGCCCATTGTCGTGCACCAGTTCCCTTTCGAGTCTAACTCAAAGCGGTGATTTCAGGTTTTACCCCTAGATACATCTATACTAGAGCCGCCTCTACCTGCTCGTATCAAGATAGGGATTTATTTCTTGAAAGATAAACATAATCTATTCCTTACCAAAATACTAGGACGTTACTGTATGTATATCCTCGAAGACTAACTTAGCTACTCTTCCCTAATTCTATGTTTTCTAAATCTATTTTCCAAGTATTCTTCTAAACTTCCTCTGATACCCACTGTAAGGACCTGAGCCCAGTTACTTGGAGACGGTGCCTTATTGGTTACATTGGAATACAAACAAGTAATAAGCACCCCAAAGGACCGAGTAGTTTAGTATTATTGGAAAAAAGATATATACACATGTTTATCCTTACAACTTAAAATAAAAATCAACATAGACACTTCTTAGAAAACTTCCATAACTCCTAGGTTATTTCAGCATGTCATTAATAATAGAATTCGTCTTTACCTATGGAAATGAAACATAATAAATGGGTGAGCTCAAACTCTTGGTAAGGGTAACGAATACAGTGGATGGTAAAATAAACATTAGACATGGTGAATAATTTAAAACACATACCTTTAGAAATACAGTTGAACATAATATAGTAGAAATATGAGTTGATTAAATATTACCATAACATAACATAATCATCAAAATTATACTAGTGGAATAACCACATGAACCATCAATACTACATTCATAATGTGGGAATTCATAATGCGGGACAACATATTTATACCTTCAAGGCCTCGTGCCAAGACCATAAATAATCATTTTGTCAAGGCCTTGTTCCAAGACTGTAGTTTGTATCATGAGTCCTACCGATGAAACGAGGGGCTATAGAGGGCCCCACCCAACACTAAATATGTCTAATGAATTCCTCATATGAATGAGGATAAACATAAACAACATACACGTTAATATATTAAATGTAAATAACTTTCCCTGAACATTAATCCAAAACACTAACCATTCGAAGTAAACTAATCAATGGTTTAAGGATAGCTCATCAATAGCAAAAATAAAAATAAAACGTTAAATTAAATATGGTAGATGATAATCTAGAATAATAATCCCAATAATACATAAGAAAAACAAGTGTGTTTAAATAGAGGAAGATACTCTTATATATTCTTCGAGTAATTCTTGAAATAAATACTCTTTTACTTTAAAAAGAAGAGTTCTTTTGGAAAAATAATTATATAAAACCAGAGGTGAATTAAGATATTATATTCATAAAAAAATGAGTTATTTTATAGATATAATGGTTTCCAAAAAAATAGATTAGGTATTTCCCTTGAAAATAGGTAAGAAATTGAGATATTCCATTGAATCGGTCTTGTATTTCGGAAATGATTTGAAAGATCCTTTTAAAGAATGTAACTAACCATAAAATAAAGAATTATTATGGTTTGTGTACAAATATATTACACAACACAGAATTTATTATGAGTATATAATAATACAAAATAATTTCATTGAGGTAATTTAGACTATGAAAACAACCTAAATGGAAATGGATGTTCGGGTAGAAAAACCCTTACCTTAAATTCGAATGTGTTCCCCTGTTGAACTTAAGGTCCTGGAATATGAAATTATATATATCAATAGACTAGTTCAGAACCTAATAGACTTGTATTTTTGGTTTATCATAATTATTTTTTATTCATTTATGTTATTATTTATAAGTTATTATATTGAATTTCGTCATTTTGGAGGGTTTGTTTTCTTGATTTTCCTAAATGGTTCACTTGTTTTTAAGTAATGAAGTTCATGTGGAATGGTTGTAAATATATATAATTGAAATTAAAAATTAGTTATGAACATACAGAATTTATAATGGCAATTTACATCATTTTGTTACATGGAATGAGGATGAATCATTAGATGACAACCACTTCAATTATTTGGCGGTATTTGGATTATTATGAACTAGTTTTGTCATATGATTGAATAATATGTACATATACTGGTTCATGAATATTAATTATGTTATGATACATTTATTATAGTCTGGTTCAACTATTAAAATCGTTTCATGACCATTAATGAAGGATAAATTGAAGAACAAAACTCCGTCATCCATGAAGGTTATAAATTGGAACCTCATGGACAGTGATTTCATTTATAAAAATAAAACGAAGGGAGTAATAATATTGATGATGGTTATTTCACTCACATAATATAACTCCAATATATACCTGATACTATAGTTATCATGGTCATTTGGATAGAAGAGGCGAGGAGAGGATAACAAAAGAAGAAAAATTCAAATGAAACTCAAAGAAAAAGAAAGGTGCTTTACGACTTGAAATAACTTCCTCGAGAACCTCCATAAGGGAAGGGATTTAGGTCTTTTGGAAAAAAAGAGATTAATAGTCATGGGGAGTGACTCAGGAAGGGTATTTGGGTAGAAATTTTAGGAGCTTCAAGGATTAGAGGAGTGAAGAGAATTGGGAGTTGTGAGGGGTTTTTATAGTGGAGAAGAGGGGTAAATTTTGAATATATAATTCATTATTTTATTATTTCCATCAAGACTACCAATAGTGTTGTTTCATGTGACCCATAATACCAATATGTTCATGTGAGTTCAAACCAAGTGGACTTGGATCACTTGTGATGTCATGAATAGTGTATTTAACTGATAATTTGTATATACAGTATTTTATCATATTTCACTAGTCATAAAAATTTATAGAATTTCAGAAAAATCCCAAAAATTTACCCATACCATTTTTCAATGTGTATAATTCAAAAACAAAATCAATTTTTCAAAATCTTTTTTCTAAATATTATTAATTTAATTTTTAAATAAAGTCATAGTTAATTTGAAAAATAAAAATTTTAAAGGTGCAATTAGTTTTATTTCACATTGAAAAATTAATTAAGAACTCATTATCTTATTTCCTTAATAAAATAAAATAATTATATTATTTACTATTCATAAGGGCCATATTACTATTCATATTTCTATTCAAAAGGGTGTGTTACTATTCACCAAAAAAACAAGTTTGTTCTATCAGACTCCAAATGACTTTCTCATCAAAATCTAGATGACCATTATTAGAAATTCCAAACACAGGAGAGGAAAAAAAATTTAATGGCTAGATTATAAAATGCATTCAATATTTATTTTCAAAATCATGGGGTGTTACATCAACATTACATTTGTTTTATTCAATGATTATCTTCATAATTATATTCATCTAAATCATCAAAATTGATGCCTTTTCATTGTGTAAGGAAAAAAATATCCTTGATGATTGACCATGAATATTTAATTTCTAGTTTTCCTTTTCGTGAAATGAAATCTTTGAAATATATTCCTTGATTTCTCACCTTAACATGAGCTGCATTTTAGGTTCCTCTTTGTTTCCATCATTATTTCACTCATCACTTACAATTTAATATTTATTCACTATTTTAATGTGTTTTTTAACTAACATCATTGTAATTATTTACTCTTACTTATACTCACTAATATCCTTTTAATCATGATTTTCTATTAAATTTACCTTTTTGAATTAAAAAAA
Source organism: Viscum album (assembly GCA_963277665.1). Lineage (NCBI taxonomy): Eukaryota > Viridiplantae > Streptophyta > Magnoliopsida > Santalales > Viscaceae > Viscum > Viscum album. The sequence goes on from OY728165.1 coordinate 285,926,200, forward strand.
ATCATTATATTTACCCTTTGAAGAATTTATTGATTATTTAAATATTGATGATTGATTCATTGAAAAAATCATTTGTTTCTCATCCTCATTTTCAAATTAATAATCTTCTTTCAGATTGAGATAATTTTTTGAAAAAAAATTAATAGTTCAAAAATTAAATAACTTCAGTGATAAATTTCCACGATACTTTATTTTCATCTTCTTATAAATATTTAAATAAATGACATGAGTTTGTCAAATTTTATTTCATCTTAATCTCCTTTATAATAATCATTCTTATCAATATAAAAAATTTCCCTTCTCTTTCTTACCTACAATTATTTAAAGGATACTTCCCTATCAACCTTTCTCTTATTATCTAAAGCACACCCTTTACTCATTTCAATATAATTTAAGATTCTAAAAAATCATCTAAAAATAGTGTGTTAAGATCACTGTCTATATGAACCAACACCTTTTATTCAAACCTATTGATTAAAATAGGCATTATATTCTCAACAACCATAGAATCCATCATCTTCTAACAAAAATATATGATGATTCTCAGCACTTCATTTAACTATAGTGAATAAGTAATCCAATATTTCATTATCATTTAACATATGGTCATCATAATTTAGTTTCTAAATTTTTACCTTCACTTTATTCACTTTCCAAATAACTTCATTGATATTTTTCAATTAATTCAATTTTCTATTCACTTCTTTCATCCATATAACATTGAAAAATTCCTTTTGTAAAGTTATGATAAAATGTAATTTCTATTACTACCGTCATTCTCCCAATTATTTCCATCTACTCTCGGCATCAGAACACCTTCATCATGAGGAAAAAATACATTTTTGGAATCTTCTAATTCAAAAAAATATTAATATAAGTTCTAACAGTATATCTTTCAAAATATAATAATTATTCACTTATAAAGTGGGAATCCCATTATTTTTATCTGAATTTATGTCTTCCATTTTCATAATAGAAAGTTAGAGCCAAAATATTCAAAAATAAAAGAACACTTTCTATTTATAATTGAAAAATTTGATAATATTTTATGGTAAAATGGACTCTCTCATACAAGTTGAAAGTTCAATAACAAAAATTGAAAATTAAATATTAAATGAAGCATGAATTATTGAGTTCACTAACATTTTAAGTTTATCCTTCAAAAAAACCCTTTAAGACCTATTAAATGTCATACTGATTTCACTACATACAATATAAAACCACTCTAAGGCATAATCCAAATATGGACATCCAAATTTTAAAAGGATTACTACTCCAAATGAGTTGATACATCCTTTGAATGATATGGCAGAACTCATTATCAATCATTCCACTAGAATAACTGTGTGGATTCTAAATTATTAGGGATTATCCTTCACCTAGTGAACACTTTGTGCCTACCATTTTTTGTAAAGTTATACAGTAAAAATAATTACATTGAATATGAATTTTAATAATAAGAGATTATTTAACTATGTTGGACATCAATTAAGTTATCATTGTACTTCTTCTACTTCTTCATCAATTTGTAAAAATAGTAGACACTCATTTTACATCGCTTTTACTCTATAATATTCTATATATTCTCTAAATTCATACAACATCCATGTTTATAAGGCCTCATATAAAAAATTCCATTCTATCATTCAATTTTTTTTATAAAATCCACTAATTACTTTTACATATCTTCAAAATATCCCACTTATTTTCTATCCTTTGGATCATTTATGACCTATTAGTCATCAATTATTTTTAAATGAGACTTTAGTGATTATTTATGAGTAGCCAATGAGTCATAAAATGGTAAATACCATCAAATCCACACAAAATGTATAATTATACAATGAACATGAGACGTTAAACTTAAACTTAGTGTGTTATAAATCATTTCAGTTCAAACTAATCTAAAATAATTTTAAACCATTGTAAAAATTCCTTATAGGATGACATATTCTCCAATTTTCATTTTATATATGGATTTTAGTCCCACACCATGGCTTGTGATATGATATAGGACAATATGTTTCAAACCTCAAAAAATAGATATGAATTAACTGAGTCATTTAACTTTATCTTATTTAAACCACATTGATGAATCAAATTTATTGAAAATAGACACTCTGTGTAGACCAATATCATAGTCATCATAATTATTATTCTTTGAAAACAACATTTCTATTTTCATAATCATCTCACGATTTATTTCATTATGAAAATTCCTCCAAATTAGTTGCATAGAGACCAATTTTCCACTATCCCAATCATACATGAGCCAATATTATTTTTATCTTCCATCAAATTAATAAAATGTGGTCTATAATGGCTTCGACCGAGGTTTGTACAAGCCTCTCCATTTCTCATGGTAAATTTTATAATTTGAAAAAAATCTAATTTTCTTATTTTTATGATGATTTTCCTGTTTTAATTATTATATATTATACTTTATTACACTATGAGGTTTTCAGGTCATCTTTCATATACTATGGCTAACCAAGAATCCAGTTTCTTGAGTAGCTATTCCATTTCACTTCACAGAATAGCGCCACACCTTTTTTATTTTTAAACATGATATAGTGAGGTAATATATAACCCAATTACCATTAAACACCATTATTCAACATCAAAACTCCTTCCATATTATTTCAATCAGTCTAATATATTACATTGAAATGAACCTCAAATGAAACACCATGTAACGATTGAGTTTTTACAATATAAATGTATTAAAAAGAAAGATAAAAATGAACCAAATACACATAATTTATTCTGTTATTCATCTTCCTTAAAAATATTAATTGTGAAAAGGAATTATTCTTTAGCTTCTAAGATTTGTAAGCACCCGTTGGGTCTAAAAAAGATCCCATGGTCATAACCACTGTTGATATTACCATATTCTCCATTTTTAATAGGAACACCATTCATTAAAATTCAATGACCCTAAAAAATTCCTTATTGAACTAGAAAATAGTTTTTCCTAGATTATAAAAGGATGGACTATTCATATATTTAAAGCATATTAGATATATTTTCTAGGTATTCATGAAAATAAAATCCTACCACAAAAATTTCATTAAAAAATATTTTAATATTTCTTTCAACTATGTAAAAAAATCTATCATGCACCTTTGAAATATAGAAGGATCACCACATAACCCAAAATATATTATATTTTACGTAAATATACCATATATACCTGGGAATGTGATCTTATCTTGGTTTTAGAGATCAGTTAGAACCTGATTTTAACTCGATTAACCACAATAGAAACAATAAATTAAGTGGCCCTCGAGACATTCAAGCATCTATTTGACTAAAGGTTGAGTGAAATAATCTTTTCTTATTTATAAATTATAATTCTTATAGTAAATACTTAATTTCTATCCTATTACAATACCTATGAAAAAAAAAATCATATTTCACATTTGTCAAAATTTTCATTCCATCATTCCTATGTACCACATGAATAAGATTCACCCATGAATTTTCAATGATAAGATATATTATCATAGCATTAATTATCTTAGTAATTTTATACCTTGAGAAATTATTAATATTTTGTTTCAAACTTCATTTATAGTCAATAGTATAATTTTCCTCACATTCCACCGAGATCTCATGCTTTTATATGGAGGGGATTATCCCCTTAATTTATAAAATTGTATTTGAAATGGTTATATTATACCTTATAAAAACCTCCAATAATTTTTCCATCTATTATTTTTCTTAATAATTTTCAATAATCACTGAAAGAATTTTTTATCTATGGTAGGAATAGTTTAGTTTTTATGGTAGAGTCCTTAGAATATGTATATGTGGTTATTGTAAAAATGGGTTCATCACCTATATTCCATCACATAATCCCTCTTTTTATTAACTATATTTTTTTGTGATATTCTCCTTGATATTAGTAATATTTCACTTTAAAATCCTTTTTATCAACTACTTCTTCATATATATCATCTATATATAAAAATTAGTACTCAACATATTTTTATTTCTGATTGAACAACTTTATCAACAATGTTAATATAGAAAAAACATACATCCTCTTTGGATATTTGATACCAAGAAATAAGTGTTTGTATATTAATATTTTCATGTTTATATTTTTATCTTTCCATATAGAATATTTATAATTTCACCCTTAGTCTCTAATAAAACTCTACCCTGTATGGAAAGTACCACATTGTCAGTCTCCAAATGAATTACTAAAATGTATTCTAGTAAGATAAATATATCTATTCTAACTAAAAGGTATTATATAACACTAATGAGATATGTGATATATATACCAACTACTTTAAATATAATGTTTTTTTAGCTCCCCCATTTCCAATTTCATATATTTTATTAGAGGATCACCATTGATACAACAAAATTCTTTTTCTAAAAATTATAATGTACTCTTTCCCTCAAACAAAAATTTTATTTTGTAGATCTTTAGATACTTTAACATCTATAGTATATTATTTTTGAAAACATAATAGAATTCATAAATCAATAATACTATTTAAATTCATTCATCCATTACTTGATTGAAATTATGTTCTTTATGGATTTTATTATGAAGGAAATTTAGCTCAAGCTTCTATAAATGGAATCCCAACAATAATATTTTGAATCATTTGAATGATTAATTTTAATATTTTGTCTCTATGTTTATCTAATTGTTAATAATATTAAAGAAATATTTAAAGGGAGTCATATTATTTTATTACTCAGTTTAATAAATTCAACATGACCCTTACACAGTTCCTTTAATTCCAACTCTTTATTGAGTCAACATTTTTTAGTGACACATTTATTTTTTTCTAGCTGAGTTTCATATTTCATATCAAGATTATTAATTTAATAATTTTTTATTGACTCTAAATAATTATATTCTATATTTTTTACTTATTTAACTTTCACATTTTAAGCTACTTGGGAAGTAATTTTCATTACTATATCCTTAAGATTCATTTTAGTGGTATTTGGAAGATTATTGTTGACCTTAATATATAATAGGGATATATCATAGTCTTTAGGATTTTTTTATTAAAAAAATATATTGAAAAATATATAACATCATTAATTTGTTAAACTATTTGTGAGGAATTGATTCTGGTATTGTTTGAAGTATCTTTGGATATTGTGTAGAAAATTGAATAAAATGAAGGATTTTTACACAAGTGTGGTGTTGTAAAAAATTAGAGACATGGTTGTGCCACATTGTTTCAATAAATGGAAGGATTATATTGAAATTTAGGTATAATATCATAATTGTTGACCTGTTTAAATTTTTACATGGGTGGAGTTGTGTGTGAGTAGAATCAATGATAGTGACATGTTTTATAGGTGCATATAAGTTTCATGAAGAATGTTTATACTTAAAAATAGGTTGTTGATTTATCATTATGAAAGTTAAGTAGAATTAAAAAATGGATAAGTTACCTAATTGTATTTATTTCATGGATAAATATTATATGACCAAGAACTATGTGCATAATGGAGGTTTTTTATTAATATTTTTTGTCATAAAAGTGGGTTATGTGAATCTATTTTCATATAAAAGAGGAGTTGCATAAAAGTGGGTTTTATAGACCTTTGGGGAATTTCCCAATACATTAATGGTAAATTAATGGTAATAATTTTGTTGAAATAAAAACATTAGGATACACAAATTTTAGTGTATCAAAGGTGATACTACTCATTGGTGGTATAAATTTATGAGATATTGAGTACACTTTAGTAGAGAGATTAGTGGGATTTCTATAAGTGATAGGTAGTTCATCAGGAGGGACAATGAGTCTTCTACAAGCCTATAAAAAATAATTGACCATGACTAAGATACTAGTGAGTTCTCCAAATATAATTGGTATAAAACTAAGAGGTATCATGATTCCACTCAATAAATTGTACAAAACTAAGGGTTTAGTGAATTTTGTTACATCAACACATCATTGGTGTACAATCTTTATATTAAACCTATGAGGTTAAACCAAGTAAAAGTTATTATATATCAATTTTAATAAATGTATTAATTTTTATATACTATAATTGGGAGAGGTTCTCAACCTAAAAATGGAATAATATCATTGGTGAGTATATGTTAATAAAATAAATATACCCTAATTCAAGCCACATCTCAGGATAATTAACATTCATGGTGAAAACAAGTGGTATAAAAACTTAAGGTTCTAGTCATTTAAACTCACCCATATGTGAATGAAAAGGAAAATGTAAATTACAAAAGAATTATATTCTTTCATATAAAAACATTCATCTCTATAAGAATTAGATGAAGCACTATTTTTAATCCTTAGGCATTGATGTGTACCCAATTATTATATATGGAATTTTAGTCAATATGGATAACATGTATTTGTCAAAATTAGAATAAAAATATTTATATACTAAAAACGTAAGAATAAATTATTTATGTGATCATTATCCATCATAATATATGTAAATTTTACATTTTGTAAATCCTCACACTCTATATTGGAAAATATTCTTAATATATAAAATTTTGATAAATAAGTATACGAAGTAAAATTATTGGTTTAATGGAACAAGGATTCAGGATTGAAGTTAAACTTGAATATATCTATTAATAAATTATTTTATCATGTAAATGTTGTTATGGAGGATATGTTTGTCCTTAGAGAAACTATCGATGATGTATAGATCAAAAATCACATGTTGAGAATATTTCCACCATAAATTAATCTCAATGGTATTTATGTTGTGGATAATGATCCAAATCAGTTTATATTGGATAGTATTCCAAATACTATTATCTTATACAACATGAGGTGTGATGATAACCATGATATGAAAAATGGGATGTCTAAGGAAGTGGAATTCAAGGAATTGATGAATCTCACTATAGAGGGTGATTTAGAATAATGATATGTTGATAAAGTTATGAAATTACTTTCCAAAAATATTAAACTCAAAAATAAAAGATTAAAATAAATCTTACACTCAAATTATTTTGATGTGGAATTTTTGAAATCCTTTTTACAAATTTTTTCAAATGTTTCAAGAAGATGATGAATCTCCCGTGATGAATTTTTCATCCAATTTTAATGGAAATAGAAGCACTGATGAAAATTTATTTAATAAGAAGAAAATACTATTATAATATTGTAATAGATTAGAATAAATAAATATATAATATATTATGGACTAAAAATTCCCCAATAATGATTCTTTCAAATTTGTTTTATAAAATTCAAAAAACAAAGGAGAAAATGGAAATAATGAGATAGAGGTGGAATGAAAAGTTCATCGACAAAATGTTTTGGATGTATTTACCAATGATAATGATTTTTAGACTTTCAAGAAAAGAAATGAAAATTTAATAGATAATGATTCAAAACTCTACATGGAATAACCAAAATATATAATGTCTTTGTTAAAGGTATAGATTAAAAATATCACGTTCAAAAAGCTACAGAGATTAGTGAAGGGTATTGAGTAAAAAAATAAACTCATAGAGTATGGATAGGTTTTAAATGGTTTTACTAACACAAATAAATATTACGTTAAACATTTTTATTATCATGGGGAAGAGGTCATCTATATATGGTAAACAAATTGATTATTATGAGTGATTATTAACTCCTTATGTGACATCAGGAAATCAGGTCAAGTGAGAGATATAAAAAGTGATGGAGTTGCATGGAGGAACAAAAATGTAGTTATATGATTTTTGTTAGAATAAAAATACACATTGGAAAGAAAAAGGTGGTATAGTTATTGATCAAAAACTAATGTAAGTGATAGTTGATGCTAATCCACAAGCACAGTCTTTAATATTGAAGGTTGATTTGGGAGTGACACAATATTAAATCACTCAAAAAACCCATAAGGCCACCGTTATTATATAAAATACACACAATAGTACATGAATACTTTGGATTTGTTATTATAGAAAGATAATAAACTCAAAGAATTTTTTTTCTATAGCTAAAAGGAATTGTATGGTACAATAGAAACAAAGGAATCCATTGAGAATCTATTATTTCAGTGATGATTTCAATGTAAACTATTTATGATTTTGATGATATAGAAATATGTAGAGATATTACTTATTTAAAATGAAATTTAAGGTGAATATAAATAAATAATGTGGTTATACACATTATATTAATGAATCATCATGTGGGAAAAAAAATGAAAAATCCGTTTTATAAATTACAAGATGATGTTATCATGTTATATTCCGAGGAGAATAAAATGATTAGTTTATCCCCTTGTGTGAACCCAAAAAAATGATCAAAAATAAAAAATACTAAGATAGACGTGGTTGGATATTTTCCATGAAAGCATTAGATCATACAAGTTCATGGATTCCTAAAAGTAGATTTACCTCCCATAAGAGAGGAAACAAGGATGTAGTCACCTGTATCACATATGGAAAAGAAGGTGTGAAATTTTTTGGAAATAATGATGTTTTAAAAATGATTAGATCGAAAAATCCCAATTTTGGTGTAAGGACATAAGATGAAAGGATGTATTTGTTATTGAATGCCTAGGTCACAACTTATTTATTGTATGTCAATTGTGTGACTCATAACATGTTTTAAATTTCAACTAGAATAATTTTATAATCAATGGATATGATAGTTTAATTATGAAGAAAGGGAATTACACAATAGGGAATATATATCTCATAGGTGGAGAAGAAGATATGGGTTTTGTTTCAAAGGAGTAATAAAATGTATTATTTTATAAATGACATAGTATCTTGATACAAAAATACTTGGAAGGTCTAGTTAAGAATAATTATGATAGTGATATCCCTAAATAATCATGTTATCACACACACACTTGTGATGTTTTTCAAAAAGAGAATATTGTTCAAAAAATGTACAAGTGAAAAGAACAGAAGTCAATAAGGATACTTGAATTGGTAATTACTGGTGTGTGTGGAATGATATCACCATGTTCCATTAATTTTAATATGTACTCGGAAAATTTTATTGATGATTACAACATGATGGAAGGGTTGATGGTCATTACACACATATCCTAAGTATTATTCATTATTACCCATCATAAAGTGAAGGAAAAAGAGATTCTTTTCTTGAATATTATAAAATTATGAATCAATAATGGGAAATAGTTTAACAAAAGTGAGGTGGAGTACGAACAAACTATGCATTGTATAAAGAACCAGGTTTTAGTAGTGAGGAATATTTAACAATACGAAACCGTTTAGTGGAGAAATAAGATCATAATAAACATGTACATGAAGACGAACATTGAGAAAAAAATACCAGGGGTATTTTGGAAGAAATCAGTCATGAATGTGGTATAAATCTCTAAAGGATGATTGTTTTGTGTAGGCGAGTAAAGGACTATATATAATATTTTGTATGGAAAGAAAATGACATTGAAAAACTTTTAAATATATCTTAATAAGTTATTTATTCTAAATAATGTGAAACATAGAAGGTTTGAGTCTCATAAAGATGAAGGAAATTTTTTTTATACCATCCTAAAATAAATTTATATAAGGGTTTCAGGAAATATATTAGAAATATTTTTGGAATATAAAATTTCAATATAGTGGAGATTGTGAATAATTTTCCAAATAATAATAAATAAATTATAAAATACTTTTATGTGGAGTTGACCATCTCAAGGGGGTTACAAATCAATAGTAATTACTATTAATATTACTATGCTGTTGATAATAATGAAGTTAGAAATGTAGATATAGAAATATCAATATTATTGGATAAAATTTCTGAGAAAAAATGTCATCAGAAATAAGACAACACAAGTGAAAATGAGGAGAATAATGTATCTATATAAAAATTTTACTTTTATCTTAGGAACCGTCAAGGCATTTTCAAGAGGATACTAGGTATTAGAATTAGTTTCATGCTATGAATTAAGATCTTGAACTACTCATGAAGATTTATACTTCAAAAGATGTTCCAAGTCAAGAAGATAAAATTTCATCAAAAGAAGAATGATTGTTCCAAAGTAAACTCAATGATGATGTGACGATGACTCAAAAAAGAACATCTGGTGAGCAAGGTATATACTCAAATTGATGGATTTGATGTTAATAATATTTTTTCACCTATTTATCTCCTCTAGATTATTTGACTTATCTTAGAAATATTAGGACACAGGGGATTCATGGTGTATCTATTGGATGGTAAATTAATATACATGAATGGATTTATTTTATAGGATGTGTACATTGAACAACCATATAAGTTTCTTATGGATTAAGAGGATAAAAATGTTTTCTTGTAGAATAATTCTATGTATGGGATAATGTAAGTACAGAGTTCTTGGTATTCTATTCTTGATTACTACATGATAAATCATGCATTCCAGTGATGTGGTCTTGATAATAATATCAACATCAAGATATAGAATTATATAAGTATTTTGGAAACAATATATGCATACAACTTAATATTTTATGTTTTAGAAAATTCACAATGCAATATTTTTTCATAATATATGAGTTTTTTGTTCAAAAATGACCATGAATGGGGAGATAATGTTTTTCATTGGTCTACAAACAGCTTTGGGAAAGAATATAAAATATATTCTTAATCAAACTATTCCCAATAAATCCTTGAGAGGTATACGATGGAGGATTCCTAGCTAATATCAACCGTAAAATTTTCTAAGATAATTTTTTCAAAAAATTTTGATGGAAATGAGGTTAATATAATAGAGTGCAACTAGATTTTTGGAATCCTCTTGTACATAACAATAGGTTGGCTTGAAATTTTATTTTCCACATGTTATGTTTCAGGGTTCCAATATTGTCCCAATTAGGGAAAATTTTTATAAGTAAAAAATAGTTCTTTGGTATATCATTATTATAGTGGAATTTGGGTCATTAAATCATCAAATGTCACAACAGGAAATATTATTATATAAATAATTGGATTGGTCTGATTAAATTGATGAAAAAAACTACATCAGGTAGTGCATTATAACGTGGTGGATTTTTTATTTATTGGATTAATAAGAAAAAATATAACATTTCATTAAAAACATTTGAATCTAAATGTGTTGCATCCACTCATGATTTCATGGAACAATTTTGGATAAATAATTAGCTTGAAGACATGCGAGTTTATATAAAGTATTTGATTAGAATAAATTGTGATTATTCAAGTGCTATAAATATTAGTAAAAATTATCATCCATAACTCAAGGATGAAGCACATTGAAATCAGGTATCGCCACATCAAGGAGAAATTTGAGAAAATGTTGGTGCAATTGGATTGTGTGCTTGTTATAATTCAAGTCAATATAATCCTAATAAAATCATTTCTTACAGAATCTGTTGAAGTGAAACAACTATCTCTTTAATCCTAGTTCACCCCCCATATTTTAAAAATGTTTCCATAGAACCCCCACTCTCCAAGGTATGTTATGGATTTACAAATGTGTTGATAACTATAATTTTCCTCATTTAATATAAAAAAAGGGTGACCTTTGGGTTTATTAATAGTGGGGGAGATCTATTATTCATGAAAGGGGTAGATACCTTACCTAAACCATCAATTAGTTTGAGTAAAGTTGGTAAATGGGGATATATCTTCTATATCGAATTAGGGGGATTCAAGATGTATGTGGAGTATTAAACATGTCAATATTGATGTTTTCTATTATGGACTATATATTATGCTGAGAAATCATGATGAAATATGGTTTTGGATATGGATCTAGTGGAGTCTATAGTGAATAATGGAGTGATTCATTGGTGATTTTTTAATGTTACTCAATTTTCTAAATCCGATCATAGATCATGTGGTATAATTGTCTTTGGATGTTACACTTTTTTATTATTCTGATCCTAAAACATTTGGGATTGGTGTACATGTTGGGGGACTAGTTTTTAATTATCTAAACTTATAGATGGACTTTTTTTTAAATTTGAAATTGAATTTTTTTCTACATGATATTTAAGATGTGTTGAATGTGTTGTCTACAAACCCATATGGAGAGTTTGTTGTCCTAAATATCTTAAGGTGATATCTAAGAGTTTATGATTTTTTTGTTTATAAATAAGGTCAAGAATTTTCTTGGATTAGGAATCCCTCTCACCATTCATTAAGGAGTGGTTATGGAATTTTATTAAGGTTCTCAATATGTTTCATAGAAAATTGGAGTAAATGGTGGATTTTTTTCACAAGTGAATAATTTCATGAAATTTAATACACTACTATACTAATATTTTGAAGAAAAGGAAAATTTTCATTCTTGTTAGGAAGAATATAGCATAATTTTAGTTGTGAATAAGTGGTGTGAAAATGGATTTGTGAGTGAGTGGAATCAATGAAGGTGGTTCATTTTAGGATTGCATTTAATTTTCATAAAGGATTACCTATGCCTATAAATATGTTGCTAATAAATTATTAAGAAATCTAAGGAGAGTGAATGAAACAATAATTGATTTGTTTTTATGTAGTACTTAAGTGAACATATTTATTTCAAGAATATATCTTACTCAATAATAAGTTTCATGTAGAAAGGATTCCATGTTACATAAATAATTATTTTAATGAAAGTGAGTTGTACAATCCAATTTTTTTGAACAATAAGCGTTTCTAAAAATTGATTTATAGGAACTATTTAGTGGATTCTTGTCATTTTCATTTTTATTTAGTTTTGATAATTAATTCTATTCGTTAATATTTTTTTTCTAATAAATTTGTTAAGTGCTTCATATTTAGTATGTAAAAGTATTTATTTTATATCTAAAGAAATAGATATCAGATTTCTATGGTTTTTATTCTGTTGGAAGGATAAGAAGATTATATTTATTTAATATGTTTATGTTGAAATCAAAATAAATTGTTTCAATTGTGAAAAAATTCACCAAATCTATTACAATTTGATCAAGTTATATTGCGGTTTTATAGCTTTAGTTTTATAGAATGTTATAGCTTCAAATTTTCAAAGATATCTAGACATGTTGAAGTCAGACTGATTCAATTCAGGAACCATTAGAAAGAACTTGAGATTTATTTAAAAAAATCTTATAGGATTAAGTCTCAATCTAATATTAAAGGGATCCAAAAAATTAGTGAAGTTTGAAGTTAAGTTTTACAATTTTTGGAAACACTATTCATACCATACATTGATAAACATAATGTAAGGAATCAACCCCACATTACAATAAAGAGTTCTTTTATGGACTAGAAACCTTGCATTAGAATCTAGAATTATTGTTCATACCCTACGTGTGGGAATTTGAATGTATGGTTAATCAATGATACATTCAGTATTTTATGCTGACAAAGATGTACGGATGAATCATCATCCCTATGTTAGTTTTTGATCCCTATGTTACATGCAGATCAAAGTATAGACAAGGAACCATGCCTTGGTAGGAACCCTACAATTTTAAAAGAACCCATATGTTACATAGCTTAACCCTACGTTTGGTATTTTTCGGTACGTGAAAGAACTCTATGTTTTACTTTTCAACGGCGTTGTTTTAAATTTGTGATATTTTACGCTATTTCATCAAAGGTCTTCTACGTATTAAAGATCATTATAAATCTATTTTACAACCAATTAAATGACTCACATGTAAAATATTAAATCATTCATATTTATATGGGATATTATTAATCTCTTTGAATGATTTGATTTCAAATATTCATGATTTATTGTGCAATTATTTTTCAGGAACAATTTAGACTATATTTAAAGTGGATTGAATGGATTTAAATATGAGCTTTAAAGTGTTTGACACTACTATTATTATGGAGAAATTATTTGAGGAATTATTCAAATACATTTATTAGAGATTTATTCTACGGTAATAAAGTGGCAATGGTATTATGCTATTCTTGGGGATATTTTTAAAGGATATTAATTATATGCATTTTGAGTATCATAAAGAAGAAGAATTTTGTTAAAAATTCTAAATTTTTATTCTCTATATATACCTCTCTCTTATAGGAAAAGAAAACACGCAATGAAGAAAAGTGGAGATGTGAATACTTTGTTAAAAAGACGGAATTAAAAATATTTATATCAAAGCTTAACACTATTGAAGATAGAATTGAAATTCTTTGTTCAATTCCATTCACTCATGATGTAATGAAGACAAAATCATACACAAACATTGTTTGATTTATTTTCTATTGTTCAAAGAAGAAGAAGCGTGATCAAAATTAATGATTATTTTCTTTCTACTATTGTGCATTATTGACTATCATCTACATCTTTAAATTACTGTTGAAACTTTGAGCGAAACCTATTTCAAAAAAAACTTCATCTCATCTATTTTCTTTTGAGTATCGGCTTCTCAAACTCAGTTATGGTATAGTGTCAACTTCTCTAACTAATCATTAGATATTTCGGTTCCCTATAAAGAATCATAAGGTCCCGTAAAAGCCTTGTAAGGTGTCAACTGCATGTACTCGGTTGTGGAAGGACTTATGATAAGAGGCAAAACTAGTGAAAATCACCAAGATCATGGGTAGAGCATTGGTGGAGTGGAATGGGGGATTTTTGTGCCCTAAAACACTATAAATACTTGTGTTCTTTTCTTTTATTTATTTCTATTTCTCACTCGATATTAAGAGAGAAGTAAACAATTGCTTTATTTCAAGAGGGATGTCTTAATATTGTCAAGATTTTTAAAAGGGAACAATTCACCCCACATCTTATGTCTTCATCATAACCATACTGACCAAAAAAAATTCATTAGATGTAGGGCTCTATTTCTAACATCCTGAGTTTTAAGAATGAAATTCTATGTTTAATAGCATACATGATACTCTACATCGATCTTAAACGAACAACTAAATATTATTATTTAAATGTTACCATTATAACCGAGCTGTTGGAATGGTGGTAACGAATAATATCAACTGTATTATAAAAATATGGTTTACACATGTTTAAATAATGATTCATTAGTTACCAAACATATTAGAAATATAAATAAAACCAATTTAATATAAAGGATGTATTTTTATGAAAACCTATTTAAAAAGAGAATAATTATGTTTATAAAATCAGATCACCCTTTATGTATTTTTATTTAATAAAAAATATATGTTATATATTCAACATAGTGTTTTAAATTAATCTTATAAGTTTTATTAATATTATATAAGAACAAATTCACTTTTTTGGATAAAAGAAATATTTTCCTAAAAATGTAGTTTTACCGCATTTTGATGGAGAACCCATTTTAAATATATCTTTGACACATTTATATATTATATTTGACAAAATAAACTAATTATTTAGAATAGGTACATCAAAATTTACTTTGGATGAATTTTTGATATTTTTCTAATAACTATCATGTTGTGATGAATAGTAAAAATATGCTAATTTTTAATTGAAAACAAATTTTTCCATAGAGATAATTTCTATGGTTAAATCATATTATTTAATGATTTTAAATTATAAACGGAATATATTTTTATTTAATCCAATTTTTTTCCTTAGAAGTAATTTCACATTAAAATTGGATATAAACACCTGTAAATCTTTTGGTAGTTTTTACTTCTTAAAAAGCATGCTTTCTAGTTTTGACAGTGAGAATTAATTATAAATTAATTACTAAAATATTTGTGTATTCAATTTGAATAATTTGATTCATATTTATAATCATAAGGTCTAAAATTATTAAATAGGTACCTATTATTTTTTGACATTATGAATAATAACTTTAGTAATTATTTTTATTTAAAATGGTTAAAGGGTGAATAAGGTAAATAAGGGTAAAAAATAATATTATAAAAGTATCAAACTACCACAAAAATGTGTTCTAATCCTATTGGATTTGATATTTCTTACCATGATCATACATAGACTGAACGTGTGGCATTTGGTAGCCACTTGAGTTTGAAAATGACATTTTTTAATTTTTAATTTAAAGAAAAGGTAAATATAACATAAACATGTATCTTTAAAAAAAATTATAAAGGGTTATATAACTGATCTATATGACTATAAATATTCACTATGAATATAAAAATATTTCCTACACCATGGAATTTTAATTTTAATTTTTTGACATTATATAAATTTATTTATTTATGACACAATGTTGATGCAATGTCTACCATATTAATGAAAGATTCCAATAACTAATATTATAAATATTAAAATAAATGTAATTTTATCATTTTGATTCCATAACAAAATTTATAGATTATTATGAAATATTATATTTTATTTAATGCCTTTTTTGAAGGAATCAAGTTGTTATGGATTTAACAAAAATCAATTACTAAATAGTGGCAAAATTGACATAAATGGGGTTTTAAAAACAAATATTGTTTTATTAAATGATATAATAGTCCTAAAAACTATGACTCTGCCAAATGACTTATATAATGTCAAAAATGTAATTAATTATCCACTTTTTCTTCTCTTAAAATTCTATAGTAACTATAGTAACCATATATTATGAAAATACAGGAAGACATGGTAAGATATAATGTTTTTAACTAAGGGTTAAAGCTAAAAGATAAGGTTAATTTTATGACCTAAACTTGTATAAAAAATAATTTTTGAGAGTAGTTAGACCCATAATAGTCTGATAATTTAATTATATCAGTCTTTATCAATTATAATTCGAAAATTTATTTATACTAAAATAATATTTGAAGACTTTCTTAAAGTGACCCTCCTCCCTCTTATAAAAGGCAACCACCTCTACCCACATACACACACCTCTAATTTCCTTAGGCTCATCCAAATTATACTAAAATAATCTACCAATATCCAAAATTTCCTTATATATTCCTTAACTTGTTCATAAGGCATTTCAAGAAAATATTTTGGCTCAAATCAAAATAACTTGCCTGATTTAGTGGTAACGTCTTCTCTCAAGTTCCTTTCCTTTATTTTCCTTATCCACTCCCTATTCTCTTATTATTCATTGATTACATAAAAAAATCAGTATATTAAATATAATATTATCTTTTTATGAGTATTATTCTAACAACACTTACACACACCTCCATCAAATAGATGCAAACATACTGTTTCTGTGTACGGTGAACTGCTATCTCAAGAAACTATGATTGTTAAATTTTACCCTACCACCTCTCATGGTTTCCATTATGATATCAAAATATTTATATATAATATATAATATATTTATATTTTCTATATTATTTTGTGATTTTTATTTACAATAAACCTTTATTCTTTCCATGATGTGTAAATATGCTAATTTCATTTGAGGAAGTGTGCACTATCGCCCCCTCAAAGTGATATGACTCGTTCATGATATACATGGAACATATAAAAAATTATTTTGATTAAAATATGATAAATAAATGACATAAATATTATATTGGTATTATAATATACATTTATATCATTTGATTATTTTTCTTTTAATATAATAAAGAAATTAATGTAGCGTTCATGTGTATGTACGCCCTACCGTCTCCATGAAAAGTACATTTCATTTATTATCTCCAAATAGTTTGGATATTATAAATATATATATATTAAATATATATATATTAAATATATATGATATTTAAATCATTAATAATATTCCATATTTGATTAAATTTTGACCACATGGACAATTCACATCAAACAATTACATTTTCGATTCAGGTACAGAATATCGACAAACCGACTGATATGAGCTTGAATAATCATGTGATTGTAATAAAAATGTAATAAGTGATATAAAAGGAATAATAAACTTCAAATATTTTATAAAAATTTATAAATTATAATAATTTTATTATTCATGAATAACATGAAAAATACATGACTATTTGGACTTAAGGTAAGGGAATTTCATAACGCAATTTCTATTATTTAGGTTAATATTCTACTTTTTGATTATGTCATTCTATGATGATATGAGAATTAAATTTTGATATCATATATTTTATTTATAATTTAGTTATGTGTATTTATAGTGAATATACATAATCAATCTATTTTATTGACAAAATGATCTTTGTTAGAGAAATTTCTAAACTCAATTTCCACTCATTGGGTTTTACACATTCTTCGTTGATTATATTATTACAAGATTATGTGTGGAATCACTATTTATTTATTTATATTATAATTTCCACTTTTAATTTTGTGTATATACTATTACTACACATAATTACCCCATTGAAAATTTATTACGCCATTTATTTGAACTTTGTAAGGGAAATATTAACTCAATCCTTATTCATTGAGTTAAATATCCATGTCATTGGTTTTGGTTTTTCCAAGAATATATGTGAGTTACCTATGATTGTTTTACACATACTTTACACTTATATTGGGTGTATCTATATTTTTCACACAAAATTATGTCAATTATTTATCATTAAATTGATGATACGATATTTGTAAGGGCCTATGTATCAATATCCTTTCATTGAGCCATATCTTGATACTGTTCACATTTAATATCATATAAGGTGTATATAAAACACTTTTGACATTTTATGTCATGAATTTCTATATTATAATGATATTTAAAGTTTCATTTGATGTTATTTTTTAATTATTTTTATTCAATTGTTTCTGAAATGTTACAATACTCTTTAACTAAAATATCGTTTTAAATGTTTTAAAGATTTATTCTTATAAACATTTCTTATTAATGTATATGTTTTCAAAATGGTTTTATGTATTTATTTATATAGACATATATGTTTTAAAATATTAACTCTAGAATTTATTTTAAAAGTTTCAAAGTGGTATCGGACACATTGAATCAAAAATATATTTATTAAATGTTTTAAATTCTTTTAGTAATGTATTTAATATTTCAATATCATGAATTGATTTCATGTGATTGATAAGTGAAATTTTGATAATTTCAATATTTTATTTCTTATGATTATGTAATGATACTTGGAAATTTTACGGGTGCTTACGAAATAAAACAAATATGGATGGTTCTGTGATAATCCTAGGGTGGGTGAGCCTGTGATAACTTCCCAATGCATTGGATAACCTGAAAATGGTAAATGATAAAGTTTTTATAAAGATATTTAGGGAAACTACTATGATGGGTATTATAAACACATCCTTGATGGTTACTCCCTATGTTGTTGTGAAATCTGCAATGTAATTGTGATATAGATTCCACAAGTTTCCATTATGATTTATGATTTCATGGATATTTTGTATGAATATTATGATTACATTATGTAAGATAAATCATTTATGTTTTATGGGTGAAAAGTTTGATTTTGTGAAAATGTTTTCAGGGGTTTTAAATATTCATTTATGAATGGTTTTATTCATTATTTTGTATTCCTTAATGACCATTTCATGCTCATCCAAAATATTGAAATGTTTTTCCAAGGGTATAAGGTTGGGTATGTGAAAGGAAGAATTAGAGAATATCTTTATCAAGAAAAATATGTCATGTAATATATTAAACAGTTTCTTTTTGTGAAAAAAATTCATAGTGAGTAGATTCAACTACTTTTTAATTTTTTAGTAGTTATTTAATAGTTATTTCCTAATTCTCTAAAACTATAAACCCAAAAAGATTCTCTATTTGAATTATTAAATTAAGTCAAGATTAATTAATGTTTAAGGTTGGGGCCTTACAGTTGGTATCGAAGGATGGTTTAGATAACTTTAGGGATTATATGTTTTGGATAACCACATGGTAAGTCTCTATATCTATACTTTCAATTAAATCCTTATTTTAATTTTTTTTCAAATTTGGGAAGTTTGGTTACAAATGGAATGTGGAAGATCTCAAATAATATTCTTATCTCTTCCTAATGACATGCATGCAATAATTATTGCAAAGTCATGTTTGAATGATTGTGAAACATTTTCTGGCATACAAATCACTTGCTAACAGTTGTATGAGATATCAAACACCACTACTGTACCATGATACCATTGTGGAACAAGTGTTGTATTTAATCAAATCCTATTTTCTCAATATTCTCATATTTTCAAGAATGTTAAATATTATCGAGGAGTTTTCAAATATTTTACCTTATCACAATAATTTTAAGCATATAATGATTTTGAAAAAGGTGTTGAAGAAGAAGACCCTTAGGAAACCTATTTATATTTTATTCTAAAATATAATCATTCAGAACATACTTATGGTATTTTAAAAGGACTGTTGATTGAATGTTTTAACTCAAAATCGGTCCGACTATTTTATAAAAATCAAGTTTTATCAGAGGTTTTAAATTATATGTTATACATGATTATTTTCCAAAACTATTTTTTTGTGAGCACCCATATGACCCAAGTTGTAAGAGTTGTATTTTTATAAAGGAAGGAAATGATTTTAAAGGAACTATAAATAATATTTTCAATGCATGGAGCATATATCTATGTGAACCAGATGACGAGGAAACTAAGTGGACACCATGATCAAGGTATGATGTTCTTTCATTGGTAATAGTTTTATTTTAAAATACGATGGAGAAATAAAAAATGTCAGCATATATAAGACTTCATGAATTAAGATCTTGACGCCATTATGAGTTGGGATGAAAACGAGAGACATAAGACAACCATTGGGGTTAAAACGTGTTTGGGTTATTTTTGAGATTTATAAAAGGGACAAACAGCTAGATGGGTTACAACCCACTGGGTCCAGAAAGACCGTTATAAATGAAGTATGACTTACTATATTTAGTTAAATGATTTTATAGATCAAGAATAATTTGATTTAGTGACCTTATGTTTTATCAAATAGAAATATGAAGTATATGAAAATGATTTGGTTATTAAGTGATAAATGTTATTTTGGAAGGAGTTTGCTCATTTGGGAAACTATATCCATAAGGAAAATATGATACTATGGGATTTTATTAGATCAGTAATTCTTGAATTTTATTTTTAAAGCATCTATGTTTTTATTGTCTACATATTGAGATTTGTGTTATTTATGGAAATGATTAACCTATCATGGAGAATAAGTGATTAGGTTAATTAATTTTAAGTATGTGACTTTAAGAGTAGTTGATATTATTTTGAGATAAATGTTAATAATTATAATGGAAGACTATGCGATCAAATCCTTAGGAATTTTGGGTTTCAATCTTAGTTTGGATTATTTTGAAGAATCTGAAGACAATTGTTTATTTAATGTTCATTTTTGAACTTTGGGTACGGTTTGTTGAATTTTAGAGATTAAAAGTAGTCCTTATCCTTATTAAGGATTATTATTATTATTTGGGGATTATATGATCTTGTACTGACCATTTTTGTTTTCATTAATTTCAACAATCATAAGAAATATATAGTTTATATTTTATAGATTATTTGATTCTCTATAAGTTGATTCTTGCACTTATTGTGTGACCAAGTCATCTTGAATACTTATCTTTTGGAGAAAATATGACCTTGTGGTATATATTTATTAATGGATAAAACTATACTTAATAATTAAGTATGTTTTCTTATGTTCTTTTTCAAGCTCGTAAATAAATTCCTCAAATTTATGAAAAGGATATTAAAACAAAAAAGTTATCCATTTACTTTTCCTACTAGATGATCAATGACCTTTTAACACATCACATTTTTATGGCTTTCTAGATGTTAACATTCTCTTAATCATGTTTTATATCTATCTCCATAAGATCTTCACACGTAGTATTTCTTCCATATCCATGTTTTCTTACATGGAACCCTAGTATGTGTTATCTTAGGTGACCTTTGTACTTCTCTTTCTTTCTTTAAAAGTGGTAGTTTTATAAACCCTTCTTCCAATGCGGGTTTTCTTAATGAATCAACCAGGAAAAATTTTAAAATTATGAGGATGAAATTTCCAAAAGGGGGTAATGATGTATCCTCCTGAGTATTTAGAATTTAACACTATGTTTAGTAGCATGCATGATAAGCTACATCAAGCTTAAATGAACAACTAAATATTATTATTTAAATTGTACCATTATAACCTAGTTGTTGGAATAGAGGGAATGAATAGTATAAAATTAATTATGAAAATATGTTTTACACATGTTTAAATAATGATTCATTGGATACCAAATATATTAAAAATGAAAATTAAAACCAATTGAATATAAAGGATGTGTTTTTATGGAAACATATTTAAAAAGAGAATAATTGTGTTTATAAAATCATATCACCCCTTAAGGATTTTTATTTAATGAAAATAAATTCAATATATTTAATTTAATGTTTTAAATTCATCTCATATGTTTCATAGATATGATATAAAAAAATTCAATTTTTTGGAGAAAATAATTATTTTTCTAAAAAATCAGTTTTACAACCTTTTGATGGAGAACCATTCTTAAATTTATTTTTGGAAACCTTTATATGTTGTATTTTAAAAAAAAAATATTATTTACAATTGGGACATCAAAATTTACTTTGGATAAATTTTTGATAATTTTTTTATAAATATCATGTTTTGATGAATACTAAAAATACGCTAAATTTTAATTGAAAACAACTTTTTCTTTAGAGATAATTTATATAGTTAAATAAAATTATTTAATGCTTTTAAGGTATAAATGGAATATATTTTTATTATTTAATCCATTTTGTTCATTAAGAGTAATTTCACGTTGAAATTGGACATAAACATATGTCAATGTTTTGGTAGTTTCTACTTGTCAAAAACACGCTTTATGGTTTTGACAACGGGAATTAATTTTAAATTAATTACTAAAATTTATTTGTTTTTTAATTCATAAAAATAGATACCATATTTTGAATTATAAGGTCTAAATGGTTTAAATAGGTACCTTTTATTTTAGGAAATTATGAATAGTAACTTTAGTAATTATTTTTATTTACCATGGTTAAAGGGTAAATCAGGTAAACAGTGGTAAAATAATATTATATTAATATAAAACTACCCTAAAATGATTCCTAATAATATTGGATGAGATATTTCCGACCATGATTATTATTAGGATGAAATATTGGTATTTGGGAGCCACTTGGGTGTGAAAATGACATTTTTTTAATTTTTAATTCAAAGAAAAGGGAAATATAACATAAACATGTTTCTTTTAATAAAACAATTTTAATATATAGTTATATAAATGATACCTATCAATATATATAGTCATTATAAATCTAAATATATTCCCTACATTATGGTATTTTATTTAAAATTTCTATAAATTAAATAAATAAATTTATTTATGCCACAATGATGATGGAGTGACTATATTATTAATGAAATATTGAAATAAATGAAATTATAAATATTAAAATAAATGTAATTTGATTATCTTGATTCCATAGATGAATATTCTAAATTATTATGACATATTATCTTTGATTTAATTCCCTTGATTCGAAGGAATAAATTTCTTATGACTTTTACAAAAATCAATTACTAAATAGTGTCAAAATTGACATAAATGAGTTTTTAAAACAAATACTATTTTATTAAATGATATAATAGTCCAAAAAAATATGATTCTTCCAAAATACATGTATATTCTTAAATAATTTATTAATGATCCACATGTGGTTCTCTTGTCATTTTATAGAAACTATTGTAAACATATATTATGAAAATAGAAGAAGACATTGTAAGAGTTAATGTTTTCAACAAAGGGTTAAAGATAAAATATAAGGTTAATTTTATGACCTAAACTTCTATAAAACCTATGTTTTGAGAGGATTTTGACCCATACTCATCTTATCCATGAATTAAATCCATTTTTAGCTATTATAATTCTAAAATCATTTTATAATAAAATAATATTTCAAGACTTTCCTACAGTGCCCCCTCCCTATTATAAAAGGCCACCAACTCAACCCACTTACTCATTCATCTCAAGGACATTGGATCATGCAAATTATAATCAAATAATCTCACAATATCCCTCATTTCTTCCTATAATCCTTACCTTGGGTATAAGGCAATTAAATAAATTCTTTTGGCTCAAATCAAAAGAAGTTACCCGATTTAGAGGTAATATCTTCTCTGAAGTCTCTTTCCTTTATTTTCCTTCTCCACTCCCTATGATATTTTTATTATTTTATTACATAACATAAACAGTATCATAAATATACTGGGATGTATTTATTATTAGTATTATAACTACACTTAAAAACACCTCCATCTAATGTATATGAACATATTGTTTCTGTGTACGGTGAACAATCAACTCGCAAAACGATGATTATTCAATTTTCTCCTACCACATATCATAGTGGACATTATGATGGAACTATATTTATATATGATATATATTATATTTATATTGTCTCTATTCTCTTATAATTTTTATTTACAACATAACTTTATGCTTTCCATGATGTGTAAATAGAATAATTTCATTTGATGAAGTGTGGACTACTGCCCCCTGAAAGTGATATGAATCGCTCATGCTATACAAGGAACGTATAAAGAATGTTTATTTTAAACCTATGAGACATACATAAAATAAATATGAAACTTCTATTAAAACATATATTTATATCATTTTTTTATTATTCTTTAAATATGACAAAGAAATGAAAGTAGTGTTCATGTGTACGTACGACCTACCATCTCCGTGAAGAGTGAATTTAATTTATTATATCCATATATTAGTGATATTATAAATACATATATACTAGATATATATGATATATAAATAATTAATAATATTCTGTAGATGATTTAATTTTGACCACAAGGAAAATTTACATCAAACAAGTTCATTTTTGATTCAAGTATCAAGTATTGACAAACCGATGGATATGAAGATCAATAATTATGTGGTTGTCATAACAAGGTAATAAGTGATATAAAAGGAATAATAAAATTGAAAAAGGTTCTAAAACAAGTTTAGATTAACTTTTCTTTATTATTCATCAATAATAAGGAATATACGTGGAAATTTGGACTCAAGGTAAGGGAACTTCTTAAGCTAATTTTAATTCTTTGGGTTAATCTTCTACTTCTTGATTATGTTGTGCAATGTTTACGAGATAGATAAATTTTGATATCATATATTTTATTTATACTTGATTTATGTGTATTTAGAGTTAAGACACATAATCTATCTATTTTATTAATAAAATTATCTTTGTTAGGGAATTTCTAAACTCAATTTCTACTCATTAGGTTTTACGCATACTTCCTTAATTATATGTTTCCAAGATTATGTGTGGAATCACTATTTATTTATTTATTTTGTAATTTACACTTAAAATTGTGTGAATACACTATTTCTACACATAATAACCCCATTGATAAATTCTTATGTCATTTATACGAACTTTTTAAGAGAAATCCTGAATCAATCTCCATTTATTGAGTTAAATATTCATGTCATTGGTTTTTTCCAAAAATATGTGTGAGTAACCTATGATTGTTCTAAACATAATATAAAAAAATATTGGGTGTATTTATATTTATCACACATAATTATGTCTTTGATTTATCCTTAATCTAATGATACATTCTTTGTGAAGGACTACATCTCAATCTCCTTTCATTGAGGAATATCTTGATATTGTGAAACATTAATATCCTAAAAGTTGTATATAAAACACTTTTGACATTTTAAATCATGAATTTATATATTATCATGATATTTGAAGTTAAATTTGATGTTTTTATTTAATTTTTTTATTCATGTTTTTCTCAAGTGTTATGATATTCTTTAACAAAAATATCATTTTAAATGTTTTAATGATTTATTCTTCTAAATATTTATCATTAATGTTCATGTTTTAAAAATGGTTTTAATGGTTTATATATATAGACATATATGTTTGAAAATTTTAATTCGCAAATTTCTTTTAAAAGTTTCAATGTGGTATGGGGAACATTGAATAAAAAATGTCATTGTTAATGATTTAAATAGGTTTGGAAATGTATTTAATATTTCAATATCATGAATTGATTTCTTGTTATTGATAAGTGAAATGTTGATAATTTCAATATTTTATGTGTTATAATTATGTAATGATACTTAGACATTGTATAGGTGGTTACGTGATAAACCGAGGGTAGTTGAACCCATGATAGCTCTCCAATTATTTGGGTAACAAGACAGATAAAAACAATAACGTTTCTCCTGAGAGATTTAGAGAATATATTGTGATGGGTATTCAAAACATAAGAATAAAGGTTACTCCCTATGTAGTTGTGAAAGCTACAATGTAATTATGATATGGATGATACAAGTAACCATTATGTTTTATTATTTATATGTTGTTTTATATGAATGTTAAGATTACAGAATGTAAGATAAAAAGTTTATGTTTTATGGGTGAAAAATATGATTTTGTGAAAATGTTTTCATGGGTTTTAAATATTCATAGACTAATGGTTTTATTCATTATTTTCTATTCCCGACTGATCGTTTCATGCCCATCCTATGTTTTTGAAATGTTTTACACAAGGTATATGAATGGGAAATAGAAAGGGAGAATTCAGGAATATTTTCATCAAGAAAAAGAAGTTGTGTTTAATTTTAAACAGTTTAATTTTGTGAAAAAATGGATAGTGAGTAGATTTTACTACTTTATAGTTTTTGAGTTGTTATGTAATAGTTATGGCCTAATTCTCTAAAACTCTAAACCTGAAAAGATTATCATTTTTAATTCTTGACTAAAATTATGATTAAGTAATATTTAATGTTTGGGCCTTATACTATTGATTTCTTTTTTCTCTAACAAGCCTGATTTAATGATTCAGATGAAGAAAAATCTCAATGGAAGATTTCATAAAAGGTATTTTGATGATCTATGCTCCTTATATTAATGGTGATAATTATGGATGTTGGAAATATCTCATGATTATATATTTTAAGAATCTTACTTTTAATGTTTATATAAATATTTTAAAACCATATAAAATCCCTAGAGAACCAGAAAAGTAGGATGCTGCTAAGAAAGATGAGTATGATATTAATTCAAAATCCATGAATGAAATTATATATGGTCTTGGTCCTGATGAATTTAATTGTGTTTCTCAATGTTATTTTGCCTATGAGATGTGGCATAATATTGTAGTTGTATATGAAGGAAGTGAAAATTTTATATAAATAAGGTAATATACTACAAAACTTGAATTTGACACATTCAAGATGAAAAAATATGAGAGCGTTACTTAGATGAATGGAAGATTTATTGAAACAGTTAATGATGTTGCTACCTTGGGATATCAAATTCTAGAGCCAGATTAGGATTTAAAGCTACTTATAGTTTTACCTTCTAAGTGGAATTGAATTTCAGATGCTATTTGAAAATCCACACTAGTTAAGGAATTAAAGATGAAATAATTGATAGGAACCTTGATGATGTATAAAGATGAGATGCAAGAAGAAACTGAAAATCATATTTTTATCAAAAAAGAATCAGTTGCACTCAAAGTTTCGATGGATGAATTTTCTGATTTAGATTCTAGTCATTTAGATTCAAATGATGAGTTTCCACATCTTGCTAAAAAATTTGTCAAGCTATATAAAAGGAGAAAAGAGAAAATGAAGCTGAATAAAGAGAAAGAAGTCAGATGCTACAAGTGTAAAAATAAATGTCATTTACATTTCTTAAAGATCAAAAAAAAAATGTAAATGAAAAGGAAAGAAATCCATTAAGGCTACTAGTAACACATATGAAGATTCAAGTGATGAATCTACTTCAAACTCAGAAGCTGGGCATGAAAATTAAAAGGATAATTTATGTCTTATGGGTCACGTTGATGAGGTAAAATCCTCTTACTATGAAAGTTCTAATTCTGAAATTTTTTCTTATGATGAACATAATAATATTTGTTTTTTACTTGAAGATAAATTGGATTCCTTAAAGAAATATCATAAAAATATTTTAAAATTTGATGATTCTATTTCAATTGATAGTGAAAGTTTGTCAAAATAGATTTCTAATTTAAGATAAAATTCGTCAAAAATCTCTTGTGATCTCCATGAAAGTAAAATTAAATAATTATTGGATGATGTCGATAATTTAAATTAAGCATCAAGTATGCATATAAAGGGAGAGAATTATTTAAATCAAATTCTTGGTAAACATATAATTCACAAAGGAAAACAAGGTATTGGTAGTAATGGAGAAAAACCAAAATTATATAAAAAATAATTAGTTCCTGGTTCAAACAGAAAAAGCATGTCAACCGTTAAATTTTTTTTTATTGTTTTATTAACAGATATTATGATAATGACTCTTATTTTAGAGAATCTGAATTTTGTAGTGTAAATCCTATTCATTATTCAAA
Organism: Viscum album; assembly: GCA_963277665.1. Lineage (NCBI taxonomy): Eukaryota > Viridiplantae > Streptophyta > Magnoliopsida > Santalales > Viscaceae > Viscum > Viscum album. The sequence goes on from OY728165.1 coordinate 285,954,335, forward strand.
AACATTATCTATATTTAATTATAACATGGTTGATCAAAATAAACATTTTTTGTTTCCAAAATCATTAGTTGTTGAAACTACTAAACCCATAAGTATATGGGTACCAAAAGGAACTTTTTTTAATATTTTTCAGGTATGCGCCACTAAATATCATAGTTATATCATCAAGTGGTTGCTCGAAAATTATGGGAATTTATTATATTCTTAATTCTCATTCAATTAAATAAAAACATCATTAGAGTTGGAACGGTTAATTTAGGAAGTATTTTATTTTCAATTTTCATATTAAAATTAAATGCACTTACTATTTTATACAGGGTGATACCTTTTTTAAAAGTTTTATCTATTCCTCCTCCACATTTAATTATTATTATCATGCATAAAAAATTAAATCATTTCACACTTATTTTATAAAATTCATTATTTCATTGATTTATTTTTTTAATCAATGACCTTCAAATGTTTTATTTAGATTTTATATATCTTGCGTGTAAGCATGCATTTAATGTCTGACTATTTAAATTAATTTCATATGCTAAATTAATTTCTTTTTGTTGGTGATACATTATTCTTTTATTAGATTAAAATGTTTTGGTCATATATGACATACATAATCTTTTAATTAAATTCTTTGAATTTATTTTTAATTTTTTGGATTTTTTTAAATTAAATTATTTGAAAATACTTTAATTTAATTATTTTATAATATTTTAATTAAATTATATGAATGTAATTTAATTAAATTTTTTGAAAAATATTTATTATTTATTTATTTATTTAAAATATTTTATTTAAATTCCTTGATCATTTATTTAAATTCATTGGATATCATAAATATTTATTATTGGTCTTAGGGGACATTATTTTAAGTATTTTTCATGTGTCTAAATTTTTCATTATTTTATAATGAATTAAATGGTTTAACACATTCATTGTCATCCCTTATTATTCATTAAATAATATTATATATGTTTTCATCGCTTCTTGACTATCTCTTTTTATCATTTTGAAGGAAGCATGAATTTATAGGGAGTTTATATTGATGTATGTATTTAGAACATATTTTGAAATAACTCATCTTTTAAATATTTAAAAAAAGTAAATAATTTTTTTTAAAAATTTAAATAATTTTTATTTTTCAAATTTTAAATACTGAAAAAATTATTTTTTAAATTTTAAATACTTAAAAAATAAATTTTCAAATTTTTAATACTTAAAAAATTATTTTTTTTCAAATTTAAAATACATTTTAAAAAATTATATGAAAATTTTTAAATAAGTTAAATAATATTCATCATGATTTAAATATTTTTAAAAAGTAAGAAGAAATTTTATTTTTTAAAATTTTATTATTTATTTATTTGTTTATTTGTTTGTTTGTTTAATTATTAATTTATTAATTTATGTATTTATTCTTAGATCACAAATTCCCATTCATTATTAAAAATGGTTAATATATTGTATTATTTAATTTACTTAAGATCGTATCTTTTTTATCCTTACAAAAAGGGGGAGAAACCATTGGTAGTAAGTTAGGGTTCTATAATTATCAAAAAGGAGGGGGGATTTTTGAGTGGCTTCTTTTCATTCTCAATTTTATTTTTTTTGGTAATTACTTCAACCCGTCAATATTTTTTTTCTAATAAATTTTTTATGTGTTTCAGATTTAGTATGTCAAAGTATTTATTTTATATCTGATGTAATATTGATCAGATTCTTATGGTGTTTATTCTGTTGGAAAGATAAGAAGATTATATTAATTCAATATATGAATGTCCAAATCCAATTCCATTGTGTCAATGGTGAAAAAATTCACCAAAACTGTTAGAAGTAATTCAAGTGATATTGCAGTTTTCCAACTACATTTTTCCAGAATGTTATTGCTTCAGTTTTTCGAAGATATTGGGATATGATGAAGTCATATTGATTCGATTCTTGAACTATTGGAAGTATATTGAGGTTTAATAAAAATAAGTCCTATGGGATTAAGTTTTAATTTGATGTTAAAGGGATCCAAAAATTCAATGAAATCTGAAGTTATGTTTTTTACATTTTTTGTAACACTTTTCATACCCTTGCACCGATAAATGTTACATAAGGAATCAATCCTACGTTATGCTAAAGAGTTGGCATATGGATTAAAAACACTACATTGGAATTGGGAATTATTGTTCATACCCTACGTTCGAGAATTTGAACGTATGGTTAATGAATGCTATGATCAATACTTTATGTTGATGAAGATGAACGGATGAATCATCATCCCTACATTACTTTTTGAATCCTACATTATGTATAGTTGAAAGTATGGATAAGGAACCATACGTTTGTAGAAACCCTACACTATGTAAAGAACCATATATTACATAGTTGAACCCTATTTTTGGTATATTTTTGTTACATAAAGGAACCCTACATTTGACTTTTCAACAACATTGTTTTAAATCAATGATATTTTATGCTATTTCTGCAATGGTATTCTTCATATTAAAGATCATCATAAATATATTTTACAAATTATTCAATGGATCACATACAATATATTAAATCATTTCTATTTATAAGGGACGTTATGAACCTCTTTGAATGATTTTATTTCATATATTCAGGATTTATTGTGCGTCTATTTTTAGGAGCTGTTTCGACAATATTTAAAGTGTTTTGAATGGATTTAAATAGAAGTATTATATTTTTCAATGCTGCTATTATTATAGAGATATTATTGGTGTAGTTTTTCAAATACATTTATTAGAGATTTATTCTATAGGAATAAAGTGGAAATGGTTCTATGTTATTCCTTGGGATATTTATGAAGGCTATTAACTCTATTTATTTTTATTATCCTAAAGAAGAGTAATGTTGTTAAAACTACTGGATATTTATTATATATAAATATCTAGCTAGAAAAAAAAACACAACTAAGAAACGGGGTTATGTGAAAAAAAATATTAAAAAGAGTCATTGAAAGTATTCATATCAACGCTTGACACTTTTGAAGAGAGATTTGATCTTATTTATTCATTCTTTTTCAATCACGGTGTAATTAAGATAGAAGTCAGCACAATAATTGTTTGATCTATTTGTTGCTGTTTGAAGAAGAAGAAGCATTCTCGACATTGAAGATTATTTTAGTGCTACAATTGTGAATTATTGAAGATCATCTACATATGTTAGTTGTTGTTTCAACTATGAGATAAACCTATTTCACAAAAAACATCATATCATCTATTTTCATTTTATTATCAACTAATAAAACTCTATTGTGGTGGAGTGTTAGTGTCTTAGACTAAGATGTGGATATTTAATTCCCTATAAAATAATCTGAAGGCCTATTAAAATCCGTTTAATGTGTCAACTTCCTGTACTTAGTTGTGGAAGGACTTATTATATGAGGATAAACTAGTGAAAATTACCAACAGCGTGGAGTAGAGAATTCATGGAGTGGACTAGGGTATTTCTATGACATAAATCACTATACATTCTGGTGTTCCATTCCATTATTTATTTCTATTTCTTGCTCATAATTAAAAGAGAAGGAAATGATCACTTCATTTCAAGAGGTCCGTCTCAATATTTACAATATTTTTAAAAGGACACAATTCACCTCCACCCTCTGTTGTGTCTTTATCATAGCTATTCAGACCTAAAAATCGGCATCAGAGGTAAGGATCTATTGATTTCTTTTGGCTCTAACAAGTCCGAGTTAAAGATTTAGATGAAGAAAAATATCAATTGAAAACATTAGAGAAGGTATTTTGATGATCCATGCTCCTTATTTTAATAGTGATAATTATGGATGTTTAAAATCTCATATGACTATCTATATGAAGAATCATGGTTTTAAAGTTTATATGAATATTGTAAAACCTTATAAAATCATTGGAGAACCAGAAATGTGGGATAATGCTAAGGTAGCCAAGTATGATATTAATTAAAAATCCATGAATGCAATTATATGCGGTCTTGGTCCTGATGAATTTAACTTTGTTTCTCAATGTGATACTGCCTATGAGATTTGGTAGACTATTTTGGTTACATATGAAGGAACTGAAAATGTCTGACAACAGAGGTACAATACTAAAAAACATAAATTTGACACATTCAAGATGCAGGAATATGAGAGCATCACTTAGATGAATGGAATATTAATAGAAGTTGTAAATGATGTTGCTACCTTGGGAACTTCAATTACATAACCAGATCGAGAGTTAAAGGTTCTTAGAGGTTTAATATTTAAGTGGAATGTAATTTAAGATGTTATTTGATAATGCACACCAGTTAAAGAATTAAAGATGAAAGGGTTGATCGAAACCTTGATGATGTATGAAGCCGATATGCAAGAAGAAGATAAAAATAATATTTATATAAAAAAGGAATAAATTTCAATCAATGTTTTGAAGGATGAATTATCTGATTTAGATTATAGTCATTCATATTTAAATGTTGAATTACCACATCTTAAAAAAATATTTGGCATGATATATAAAAGGAGAAAAGAGAAATTTAAGTTTAATAAAGAGAAAGGAGTCAGATGCAACATGTTTAAAAAGAAAGGTCATCTAAGACCTGACTTTCCTTTGCATAAACCTCATCTAAAAATGAATATAAATGAAAAAGAAATAAATTCATGAAGTTTGCTAGTAACACATATGAATATTCAAGTGGTGAATCTTCTACAAACTCAGAAGCTGAACATGAAAATGAAAATGTTAATTTATGCCTTATGCCTCATACTGATGAGTTATAATCTTCTTACTCTGAAAGTTCTAATTCTGAATTTTTTTCTTATGATGAACTTAATAATATTTGTTTTATGACTCAAGATAAATATTATTACTTAAAGAAAAAGAATAAAAATATATGAATAGCTTATGATTTTATTTTAATTGATAATGAATGTTTTTCAAAACGTATTGCTAATTTAAGATCAAATTCTTCAAAAATTTCTTGTCATCTGCATGAAACTAAAATTAAAGAATTGTTGGATAAAGGTTATAATTTAAAGAAATCTTCTAGTATTGTTATTAAGGGAGATATTTATTTTAATCAAATTCATAGTAAAAATAAAATTCGTAATGGGAAACTCAGTATTGGTATTAATGGATAAAACAATTATATAAAAATTATTTTTCTACTGGTTTAAAGAGAAAAAGTATGTAAACCATTAAATATTTTATTGTGGTATTTATAGAAATTATAATAACGACTGTTATTGTAGAGAACCTCAATTTTTTGGTTTCATGCATGTTCATTATTCAAAAACATTATTTATCTTTAATTATGACATTGTTGATCAAAATGAACCTATTTGGTTACCTAAATCAATAATTACTAACACTACCAGACCCAAAAGTATATGGGTACCAAAATTTAGTGGTTATTAATATTTTGCTGGTGTGCGCCACTAAACGTCATAGTTATATCATCAATTGACTGCTTGAAAATTATTGGAATTTATTATAGTCTTATTTCTTATTCTATTAAATTGAAACCTCATTAGAGCTGGAACAGTTAACCCATGAATAATTTTATTTTCAATTTTCATATTAAAATTAAGAGCACTTAGTATTTTATAGAGGGGGCAATTTTTTTCAAATGTTTTTTATTTTATTCCACTAAATTTAATTATTATTCTCATGCTTATAAAATTAAATCTTTTCACACATTTATATTATCAAATGAATTATTTTTTTTAATTTATTTTCATAATCAACGGCCTTTAAATTTTTTATTAAGATTTTATATATCTTGCATGTAAGATTGTGATTAATGTATGACTATTTCAATTAATTGAATGTGATAAATTACTCTCTTTTTTTGTTATTCATTATTCTATTATTAGATTAAAATGTCTTGGTCAATTATGACATACTTAATCTTTTAATTAATTTTGTTATCTTTTTTTAAATTTCATTAACTTTTTTTAAAATTAAATTTTTTGAATATCCTTTAATTAAATTCTTTGAAAGTATTTTAATTAAATTCTTTGAAAATTATTTATTATTTTATTTATTTATTTATTTATTCAAAATATTTTATTTATATTCCTTGAAAATCATTTATTTAAATTTTTTGAATATCAAAAATATTTATGCTTGTTCTTAGGGGGATTTATTTTAAATACTTAGTATGTGTTTAAATGTTTCATTTTTAAATAATGAATTAAATGGTTTAACACATTCATTGAAATCTATTTTTATTCAATGCATAATATTATATAAGTTTTCACGGACCATTAATAATCTATTTTTATCTTTTTGAAGAAAGCATAAATTTTTTGGTTATTTATATTATTGTATGTATTTAGAAAATATTTTGAAATAACTCATCTTTTTAATATTTTAAAAAAATATTATAAAAAATACAAATTTTAAATATTTTCAAAATTTTTATTTTTAAATATTTTTAATTTTTCAAATTTTAAATACATGAAAAAATTATTTTTCAGATTTAAATTAAAAAAAAATATTTTTCAATTTTTAATTACGTTAAAAGAAAATTTGTCAAGTTTTAAATATTATAAAAAGTGGGAAGAAAATTTAGTTTTGAAAATTTTATTGATTGATTGATTTATTTTTTCTTATATCTAAAATTCCAATTCTTTATTAAAAAGCGTTAATATATTGTATTATTTAATTTACTAAGGAGCATATATTTTTTATCCTAATAAGAAGGGGGGAATATGTAGGTAGTATGATAGGGTTTTGTAATTATAAAAAGGGGGTAGATCATCGAGTGGATCTTTGTTAGTATCATTTTTATTTAGTTTTTGATAATTACTTCAACCCATCAATAATTTTTCTTCTAATGAATTTGTTTAGTGTATTGGATTTTTATGTCAAATTATATATTTTATCTCAGAATATATAGTGATCAGATTCTTATGGTGTTTATTTTTTAGTAAAGATAAGAATATTATCTTCATTGAAACTATTTATGTCGAAAAAAAATTCAATTGTTCCAATGGTACAAAAATTCACGGAAGCTATTACAAGTAGTTCAAGTGATATTGCATTTTTCCAACTGTAGTTTTCTAGAATGTTATTGCTTCAGTTTTTTGAATATATCAGGATATGTTGAAATCAAATTGATTCGATTCATTAACCAATGGAAAGATCTTGAGATGTACTAAAATCAAGTCTTATGGGATTGAGGATGAATTTGATGTTAAAGGGATCCAAAAATTCATTGAAGTCCAATGTTAAGTTGTTTACATGTTTTTGAAACATTGTTGATACCCTACATTGGTAAATGTAATGTAAGGAATCAACACTACATTACGCTAAAGATTTAGTGTATAGATTAGAAACCCTGCATTGGAATCTAGGATTATTATTCATACCCTGCATTTGGGAAGTTTAATGTATGGTTAATCATTGCTACTTTTAGTATTTTATGCTAAGAAGGATGAACGTATGAATCATCATCCCTATGTTACTTTTTGATCTATACATTACGTGAAGATGAAATTATGGACAAGGAACCATACATTGGCGGGATCCCTACACTATAAAAAACGAAATGTTACATAGTTGAACCCTATGTTTATTATTTTGTCGTTACATGAAGGAACCCTAAGTATGACTTTTCAATGATGTTGTTTTAAATTAGTGATATTTTATTCTATTTATGTAATGGTATTCTTCATATTAAAGATCATTATAAAGCTATTTTATAACCGATTCAATGGATTTCATGCAATAGAATAAATCATTACTATTTATAATGGACATTATGAATCTATTTGAATGGTTTTATTTCAAATATTCATGATTTATTGTGCGGCTATTTTTCAGGAACTATTTTGACTATATGTAAAGTTATTTGAATGGATTTAAACAAGAGTTTTAAATTATTCAACTCTGTTATTATTATAATGATATTATTGGAGGAGTTATTCAAATACATTTATTAGAGATTTATTCTATAGTAATAATGTGGCAACGGTGCTATGTTATTCTTGGGGATATTTATGAAGGTTGTTAACTCTATTTATTTAGAGTATCCTAAAGAAGAGGAACGCTATTACAAATTCTCAACATTTATTCTCTATATATATATATAACTATATAGAAATAAAATAAAAAACAAAATGGAGAAATGTTTATATGTGAATACTCTATTAAAAAGAGAGTATTGAAAATATTCATTACAAATCTCGACGCTTTTGAAGAGATAATTGATTTTTTCTGTTCATTCTTATTCACTCACAGTGTAAAGAAGATCAAAGCCTACCAAACCATTGTTTGATCTATATACAGTTTTTTAAATAAGAATAAGTCCACTCAACATTGAATATTATTTTGGTACTACTAATATGCATTATTGAAGATCATTTATATATGTTAGTTGCTATTGCAACTATGACATAAACCTATTCCACAAAAAACTTCATCTCATCTATTTTATTTTGAGTATCACCTACTCAGGCTCCGTCATGGCTGAGTGTAAGCTTCTTAGAATTAATATGTGTATATTTTGGTTGGTCTTATGATAACATGACCAACTAGTGAAAATCACTAAGCTCGTGGAGTAGAGTGTTGGAGGAGTGGACTAGGTTATTTTTATTCCTTGAACCACTATACATCCTTGTGTTATTTTAATTAATTTATTTATTCTTCTCGATTGAAATTAATAGATAAGGAAGGATCACTTCATTTCAAGAGGGACTTTTTAATATTGTCATGATTTTTAAAAGGACACAATTCACCTCCATCTTTTGTCTTCATCATAGCCTTCCTGACATAATAAGAACCTAAAAGTAATTGCTAAAAATTTCCATGCTAAATTAGAGTCAAAAATTTATATTAAATGAGAGTTTTCTATCACTCCAATTTTAGTTTTTTCAAAGGTGATACAACTCATTAGTAGTATTTCTTGAAGGAACAATGGGAACAGTTCAACAGGAAGAGTAGTGATATTTCAACAAGTGATTGGTAGTTATCTAGGAGGGATTGTGAGTCCACTCTGAAACTAAAAAAGTATTTAACTTTATTGAGAGATCATTGAGTTCCTGAAACATTTTTTTAGTGAACGAAGAGGGAATACAGGTCCACAGCAGACACAATACACAATTAGACACTCAGTAGATTCTAGTACTGTAGAATGCCATTTTTGTAGACTCCTTGAATATGATTAGTGTCAGTTAACTAAGTAAAATATCTTTTGGTACAATTTTAATCACATTACCACTTTATATATAACATGATGTTGGAGGTTTGTTCCTATTATTAGTAGAACATGATTTTTTTGAGGGTCTTGTAGAGAAATAAACATGATTCACCCCTCTTCTCAAGGTATTTACCGTTCCTGAGGCTAGAACATACCCACATACCTGTTTTGACCTATATTATATAACGAACATTATTTTATTTAAAAATATTCTACATTGAATAATATATTCAATCCTAAAAAACATACATTTTGTACAATGGAAAAAGTCAACTATCCTCATTTAATTATTTTCCATCTTCTATAATTTCAATAAAATTAGCTCAATCCCCTAAACATATTATTATTTTTATTTAAATCTTACTACCTAAAAACCCATTTTGAATCATTTAATGATATCAATATTAATGTTTCTCTTATAATTCATATAGAACTACTCATATATAATTTTTTTTAACCTTACATGATTTTCATGGACGTCTCTTATGGCTTGGAAATTATGTGATTGAAAATAAATCATTCCTCAAAGTATTCATTTTAAAATTTTAAATATAAATCACATCCTCTACATGCGATGATGGTGAGATTGATGAAAACATGTCAAAATTCATTCAATATGGAGAAATATAACAATAAATTACATAATAATTTCATTAGTCTTTTTCACCTTACTTTTTTACTAATGATTGTACAACTACATTGAAATATTCATGATATATTTATTGACATCATGTATGTGAGTAATCTAATTTTCATATGTCTAGTTTTTATCATTTAAATTTTTTATTAATTCATGGAAACTATGTTTTTGGTATGGTTTAATTCATTATCTATATTATTTTTGTAATGGATTTCTACAACATAATCAATAATTGTGTTTCCCATGCAATTCATCCCTTAATAGAATAATTGCATCAATAATTATGGAAGAAAATATGGTATAGATATTGTTGATATTAGTCTCTATACCATTCCCATGCTTCATGAGATTATTTTTTTATTTGTGTATATAATATATGATCCTTTTTATCATGCCTATTGTTATATGAGTTAGAAAAAAACTTGATGAGATTTTTGAAAATATCCTCCCAACTTCTAAAGAAATTTTATTCTTATATAAAAATATAGTTTCTAGATTTTTACATAATAAAATTGTAAAAATAACTTAACCTTAGTTCATATTTGGAGACTCTATTTAGTATAATATAGTAATAAATTTTCATAAAATCTTTAATAAAAAAGGAAATAAATTCTTTCACATCATTATTTTGAATACAGGCATGTACTCTAAGTGTCGTTGATCCAATTAATATACACTTTCAATGGGTGTAAATTGAATACATTTATGATTTAGAATCACCCCCGGAACCAATAAATCTAAATAATTTAGTATGAAATTATAATTAAACCTATTAAAATATTGAAATTATTAAGGTCCTATTTCATGTTACATCTTTACTGGATTAATCTCCTCTACATCCTAAGCGGGTTTTGTAGACATTATGGACGAACCATTCAATATATGGTATTATTGGAACAAATTTTTTAATTAAGTGTCTTCTAATTCATATACACCTACAAATAAACTTAATATATTAATGGATAATATCCTATGACAAATATATAAGATGTATGAATATGTATAATGAATGTAATGTCTCAATTTAAATATTTTTTAATTTAAATATAAACTAAAATTAATGAATAAAAACAACTATACACGGAAATAGTGGAAAAATGATTGAAAATTTTATTTTTATAGTGTGATTTATATACTACTCGTGCATGTTCATTGAAAAATCAAAAAATAATTTTTGGAAGTTCTAGTTCATCTATACTGGGACAACATGTCCTCTACACCAAATCTAGTTCACTAATCATAAATGTAATTCTAAAAGTGTTCTTTGTGAATCTTTTTATTTTATCATTTTAAAACTAAAATAAGGAATAATTTTTGATACTGTATAATATGTTTTATAAGTTACTAAAAATAGGGAGTTGATAAAATAATCATTAAATAGTAGGAATTGTGTGGTCATTTTTATTGATTCACACAAATTTTACTTGAATTCCTTGTACCATAGCTTACATGATCACTCAATAAATTAAGTTCTATGTTGAAGAAGTCTTATTATCCTTAATAACAATGTAGGTTATTGTATGGTTTCTTATGTAGGATATCCTAATAGAGTTGATGTTTTATAATCTACTATTAATTATTCCTTGAGATGTTAGGTTACTGTCCTACTTCAAATATTCACGTTACTCTCTTTAGTGCTCAAGGTGGACTTTCAATTTTGTTTTTATCATCCATCATCAATGTTCTTACATTGGGTGATCATGATAATGATGTATTATTTTCAAAAGAATCCAATAAAATGTATTCAATCCATTGAATTAAATACTATGATCATTATAAAATATCATTATATCCCCATAAATGGTTTAGTTACTCATGGATATAATCAAAAAATAAAAAAAGAAAAAGCCTCTGTTCGGATATACATGGGCTACTCCTGGGTCAATAACTCGTATAAAACCCAGTGATTATTTGAAAAATCCATTATCTTGATGTGTGGGTTCCATTTTTTACTTCCTATTAAACCTCCTCTAATTATGTGATAAACATGTATAGTAATTGTGTACTATGATCACTCCAAATATAAATTCACAGCTATAACCCTACTTCCTTAATCATCCTTAATTGACCTAATAAATCAATATTTCATATATTCATAACTCCTCTCTCAACTTGATAACATTACATATTAACATGGTCCTAAAGGATTGAACAATTTATTGTAACTATCTATACAAAAGAAATTTATTTTTTAATATCTTATAGATGTACTATATACTTAATCAATGTATCCTATTTATTGGTATTTATTTATTCTATAAATATTAATCATAAATGGTATTTTAAAGTGTCTTTGAATTATTAGAAAAATTACTAAAATCATTTTGGATAACAACAAATTTTTTATTATGGATTTAAACATAATCTTTGAACAGATCTTCAATTAATATCTAATATTGATTGCATTATCAAAAAAATGGATTATGATGATTTCACTATATTTAGGTGAATCAAATATGGGGTTAGAATGAATTATCTTTCTGTGTTGATGTATCTCTATAGAATTTAGACTATCTATATTCATGATCACGAAACAGACAATGATTTCTGTCATATATATAAACACTCGAATATTCATTTTCCATAAAAGGTTGGTCACTAAACTTAATTATATTCTTATTTTCATGGAATATGGCATTAACATATTCATCGTTCTATATGTTATGGTTCTTTGATAAGTAACACATAGATCATTGTGACGAAATATCCTGAGTTTGATTTATTTTCATTTTCAAATATACAAAATTATATTTACCATTATACCAAGTGTTACATCATCAATGTTATATATTTAAATATACTATAAATTTTTAATAGGCAAAAAAATCAAATTATTTCACTATTATATGGTATTTTGGTTGCGATCATACTTTTATCCATTTAGATATGGTATAAAAAATATTATTTCAATTCCATAACATCAATATATGATGAATACAACTTGTCATTTTTTTTATATCTCCATGAATTATAATCTATTAATTTTCCTCCCCCTATTTTATAAGAGTATTCCAGACCCATTCATTTATATATCATTAAATTGATTAATATATCAACTATACCAAGAATCTCATGATGAACCAACACAAAAAATATCTAGTGAATTCCCAATTTAAATCTTATATTAATTTATACTCTTAAAAGTATCTTGAATGAACGAGTTTCAATTATAAATGATTAATATGGAATTATTTTTAAATAAAATCTAAATCTATGTTTTCAACCATATTAATGTTATTTTTTCAAAACATAATCCTCAATATTTTAATTATACTACAAGAATAAAAAGAAAATTTTATGTTAATTAGTCAAATTGAGTCATTTTGAATTTGGGTCACCAGAAGACATTAGGAATGCCTCCCTATATCCTATATGTTACTAACAAGTGGAAGGGGTCTATGTAAAATTTCTGGGAGACTACGAATAAAATATAACTGAAAGATTTATTCTTTAATCTTCCAAAAATTTGGCATAACCCATACATACATCACACATTCCTAAAACCAATGTATACAAAAGTGGGATCTAAAAATCAGATCTCACTGTCCAATATAAAAAAGTATTGAAATCATGTATAAAATGAGGAAATAATAGAATAAAAGATCATAAACATACATAATTGTAATTATGATTAATAAAAAATTAATGTCATCGATCGATATATATATATATAATAAAAATAAATTGATGACATACACTAGCCTCAAAACTAACTCGCAATAGTCTTCAGTTGAATCCACAGATTCCATAACAGAACTCATTCTAAATCATTAGTTTATATCTATGTAGATGTGTGAACCTATAATGAAATAAAAGGTTTATTAATTATTGTCAAACCATATTCTATGTACACATGTAATGGATGAATTCAATTACCCAGTAAGATTACCTCACCCACTTAAACTCATAGAGTGATAGTGATATCATAGATGCATGAAATGTTTATAGTGATGACTACTCATCCGACCCATAAAAATATACAATGAAAGATCATGAAATACTATCATACAATCTTACATCATAGTAAATAGGACAGATGCACCCCAAAGACACATACAACAGACCTAACTCAGACCAAGTCCCACTTGGCTATAATTAAAGACACATATTGTTGGGTATATACTAAAATAGGGATATATTATATCTTATAAAATACCCAGGTCATATACAAAGATATTCATATGATGAATATCAGAGGATACAATATCCTTATATTGTAATTAAGTATGGATTTCTTTTGTTATCCAATATCATATCATACGATTGGAATATGATATAGGGTTCAAGTGTAAAGGATAATGCCACATATTCCATATATTTTACATCAGTATTAGATCATGAGATTGTTCATTTATATATTTTCTTATTCAAGTAAATGATCAATGAATATTATAAAAGTGGGTTATAATTCATGAAAACAATATAGTGGCATTTGGAATTCTATCTATTAATTTAATAAAGAGTTTTATAAGTAGCTATAAAATTGATGTAGTCCCATCAATTTGTGTGAAACATTTTCTTATTTATTACTATAATTGGAATTCATTTATGCCTTTTATCATCATTAATCTCCACATAGATGGTTCAAGAACCCCTTCAATGATTAGGAATCTTCTTAATATGACTGAGAATACACAGACCAATGTACAACCTACAGAGTTTGGAGGAAAAAATCTACTGACTAGTCGATCTATATAGAGAATAAAATGATATTAAAAGATAGATTGTTAGGTATTATAGGAATTCTTACTTCATTTTAGTTGTGTTCTTATTGATAGTATTAATGATAGATCAGGAATTACATGGTTTTTTCATTAAATTCAATCATTTGGTGATTTTACTAGAACCATTAATATTATTAGAGTCTTATTATTGAACAAGTAAACATTATAATCTACATTTTCTTAATAACAAGTTGATCACCATTAATTTTAATCCATATCATAAAATATGTTATGTTATAATTCTTACGCTTATCTTAATCTTAGTTTATGATAAATATATATATATATATATATCAAAATGTACAATGTAAGATCTCAAGATTTTCTTGATGTACGGGTCACTTTAATTTTGGTTTAAATACTTTTTTATTGACTAAGGTGAATACCCTCTGGGGTTATGGGAGTTTCAGGGGTGTCTAAGGCTTGTTCAGACCCCGAAACCCAATTATGGTAGAAAAACAGCTTGGATGCATGGTTAAGAGAAACTATGTGACCATAGATGCATGGTTTAATAGAACTATGTGGAGATGGATTGTGGGAAATAGGATCCTAAAATGTTTGAGGAAACCATGTAGATGGAGGCACACGCCCATGCAGGGCACCTGGAATTTTTATCAGATTTGAAGTGCATAGTTTGTGCATGGTTAGTAAAATCATGCACAGTGATTGTGTGGTTTCCCCATAACATAATAGAAGGTTCACAATTGGGGCATGGATTATCCAACTGCGGGGGGAAATCATGCAGCCTAGGAAATTTTTAGGAGATTACCATTTTTAACTTAAATCATGTTATTACCAAAAATATATTTTCATTTATCTCATATTATACAAAATCTTAATTTTGGAGCTCTCTTTGATGCCAATTCCAAGGCATGTCCATTTTTCTTCCATCTGAACATGTAATCGAATGTTATAGGTATCATTGGATTTTTTTGTTATGTAATATAACCCTCTTAATTCATTCTTCATTTCCTTTATAATCTACTATTCTTTCTTAGGTGAAATATAATATTCCTCATTTCTAGGTTCTTCATCCATTCTAATTTTTTCTACCGATTTGAGTCGAATTAAGAGTTGATACTATACGAGAACACTTCTACAGACCTGATTTAGGAGGTATATACTTTTCCCAAGTGGTTTAGTGCTTTATAGGGATATTTTCATCTTTTATCCCTCTAAATTTTCAAGCTTAACCCAAAAAATGAATTGAATAATTAAATTGAATTTAGTAGAACCTATTATGGATGCAAACTCATTTTATGAGATTTTTAGAGGTTGTTCACCCAACCAAGGTTACCCATGGGTGTACCTTTTTTATTTCCCTAGTTATACCACCAATGGTGTGTGTTGTAGAAATTTCCTAGTTAGAGAAATTACTGTTATAAAATAAATGAATTTATTTGATTAATTAGGATATAGTGATGTCACCTTTTCCATGTGTGGATATGTTGTGCCTTGCTTGAATTTATTGAATGGTTTATATGGTTCTGCATATGAGTGGGTATACTTAAGAGAACATTAATACTTATAAATTGATGAATGGAATGAGACGTGAATTGAAATGTTAGTGGGTTCCTTCATTTGTATACCAAAAATCATGATTTAATTTAGGTTCCATGGATGTTTTAACCATGGATCTTGATTTATGGTTGAAGATACCTTGGACCAGTATGCTCCTTGGATATTGATTTCATAGGATGTCAAGAAAATTTATATCCATTGGTTTTTCTTGATGGACTCATGTCTAGCATGCACTATTGACATGACCCTTACACTCCACCAATGTTGTTATCGAGTTTCCATCGAGATTCTTTTTGGACTCGATGAGGATTCCTTGGTTCACTATACCTTGGATATGTCCTTGTGGGGTATGACATTTCTAAATGTACGACATGACCATGGTAAATGTGAAATGCTTGATTATATGTAATAAATGTGATAAATGTGACATGGTGGATTATATAGCTCGTTTGTGGGAGGTATGACACTTTTGGTGATACAAGATTGTCATGTGTGATATGAGATATTGTGTTCATGGAATGGTCTTGGTTTTTTACTTCCTTTTATTTTACTAATACCCTATTATTGGACCTTGACACTTGTTTTCTAGGGAACCATATATGGGTGTACAATTTCACTTGTTTGTTTACTTTTTTCCTTGGTCACATTACCTCTATAACTATCATACCTGTTGTATTATCTACTCTTCTTTATCTTGTATTGTATATCCAATATTTTTTATAGAAAATTTGGGTGGTTAAATAATAGGATTATAACTCAAACCCTATTTGTGACAACATTGGACACCCGTATAGACTATATGGATACATGCATGTATCAGGTAAATCACCCACTATTTGAAGCTTTAATTTATGCCTTTATTAAGATCATGAGTGCACAAGACTGAGCTGATGATTGAGCTATTAGTTGTGATTTTTTTGCCTTTTGTGTTTTTTACATGTATAGACGGGATGTTTTTATACCTATTTCTGATGCTTTGTCGATAAATTAATTGAGCATCATTTTATATCAGAGTACTTATATCATTTTTATATATATTGTTATCATCATTGTATATTGTAATTGTATATGATCATTGTTATCTTTGTTTTATGTTTTTATATTGTTCAGTTATTTTACTACATCCACTATAGATCTGTATGATTTCTACAACTATGTTACACTCTGATAAGTGGTCCACAAGCACACCCTAGACCCTTGATACTATTCTAGTACCTCTATTATTTGGGGATATGCACTTGAGGCCATGTGGACAATTAGTCTTGATGCACTGTTCAATGGCATCTGGGTCCGAGATGTTACAAAGTAGCATCAAAGTTGTTTTCTTTTCTATGTTATTATTTTGGGACAATATAAAGGGTATTAGGATGAAAATTAATTTTTTTAATGCGTTGTTCCTGAGAGTAGCTAACCTATGTATAGAGAAAATCCTAATTTCCTTGAATGTAAATTGTTATTTTCTTGATTTTGACTATTATAGTTGATTTGATTTGACTGTTGGTTGATGTACATCAATTATGATGTTATCATTGATATGATTGTGGGTTAAATTTTATTGCAACCTGATGAGATGATGTTGTTCCATCTCATGCAACATTTTAAGAACCTCACATGACTCACATTCCATGCAGTATGCCTTTCTGTATAGGGTGTATTTCTTTTTTCCATGACGTTGTGATAGGTTCCAAGATTGATACACTTAATGATTTGGTATATAATATTTGCAGTCGAGTTGGAAAACATGGTTGGTATATAGAGTGATTGATGTAACATAAGAAGTGTTTTCATAATTAGGGTATAACAGACACCCTTATAAGACAATTGGGGCATGTTGGGTCACCGACCATGAGTCACATGGATTGAAATGTGGTATGATGTTATTTGAGTTAACATCATTTTTCAGTTCATGAGGAGTATCATCCCTTATGAATCTAGAGTGGTGATCCATTTGGTTTAACCATTAAAAATGAAATGTGTAATGGATATGAGTTAAAATGGAAATTGGTCATGGTAAAATAGGGAACTTGAACTAGGTTTGACTTGGGTGTGGGCATTAGGCAGTGCATCTAGTTACTTTTATGGATGTTCAATTTTTTACTCAGTCTTAGATTTTGGAGCATGATGTGTGGTGAAACCTACTGTAGGAAGGTTATGACATGTCCTATGATTTTAAATATTAAAATTGATATCAATATTTTTAAGGTGTGTGTTTGGTATTATAGGGTAATTCCACAACGAAAACTTACAGTCATACACTAAGAGGGTGGTGATTAATACACTCTAGAGGAGGTGGGCCATGGGATATCATTAGATCCTACTATATTAACAGCTAAGTCTCCAGTAGTTTTTTTGGACATAGGTGTCGTGGAACAGTTTTGTGAGAGTTTTAAACACTTATGAATAATTTTTAGGGAGCATCGCAGCTTTCCAAATCTATGGTATAGATGAAATAGATACTCTAGTAGAATCACCCACAAACATTTTTAGGGGTGCTGGTTCCCAGGCTATTGAGCTATATTTCAAGACAATGTTATTGATCTGTGAGTTTTTTGAGACACCTCCTAAGAGGATATTGAAGCTCGTGACTTATATTTTTCAAGGAGAAACAAAGTGATTTTGGGATGTTTTGATCTAGGATGATGAGTTGCATAATATGGTTTAGCAGGATTTCCAAACAAGATTCAGTGACTAACTATTGTCTAAGACACTGAGATAATAATGGGAAAGTGAGTGATAGTTATGGGAGCGGAAGTAGTGTGAAAAGGTTGGTGATATATTAATAATTATTTTAATAATCAATTCCCAAAATAAAGAGTGAGGATCTTTCACTTAAAATTTATAATTAATTTATTTCATAACTGAAGAAATAAATAATTGGGCTTAGTAAATTTTTACATTGGTGACTTTTGATTATCCAAAAAGAAACATTAGGATTAACTTTGTTTCCTTATGAGGATCAAAGGAAAGAATTCATCTAACAATGATCCATATGTTCTCCTTTGAAGTTGGAGAAAAACCACTCGATTTCCAGGTGCTATAATGGAGAGTCGAATGTCTTGTGTTGTTCGTTCATGATCGCACATCCTTTGGTCTTGATTAAATATATCATTCACTTCTCATTCTTAAGAGGGAGATAGAAGGGGGAGTTTAGGGAGAAATCATTGTGTAAAACAATTCTCTATTTTCAATTTGTTTTATACTATACACAATAGACATAACCATCTATTTATAGAGTTGGGATTTAAGTTAAAATGATATTTAATTTCATACTGACCATTGAATAACATTTATTATCTTTAATAAATCCCATTCCTCATAATAATAATTATATAATTATTATTTTTTGGAATATGACAGCTTGTGCAATGAAAAATATTATATAGTGATCGTGTTAATTAATAATTTTCAATGGACTTAGTCTTGGTCTGTTTGAACGTATATATCTTTTATTGAACAATTGAATAAATATTTTATTCATAAATAAATATTTTATTCACAATCTAGAAAATAAATATTTATTAAAATATTCAATACATAAAATAAATATTATATTCACATGCCAACAAATAAATTTGCATTTAATTTATGTGATCAATATAAAATTATTTCTCAAACTGAAAAATAATATTGATTCCATTAATTAAACTCAAATATAATTTAATTGATATTAGAAGAAACTCTAAGTGTGTGACCCTGTAGGATTCAATCTCATTGGAATTAGGTAAGTTTTCCTAAAGTCTATGATTATTATATAGCAATAGGTCGAGGCACCAAAAAGAAATAACATAATTTTTCAATATCGACAACCATATATGAATGATCACTATGTAATATAATCCCTATTTCACAATATCTCATCAAGTAGGTTTCACATCCATGTCACCATCCTATATGTAAACATGCCGTTACACCATGGGAATGGAATTTAATTCGATAATTCTATTCCAATCAATGGGTAGAGATATCATCTTCCATAAATATAGAAAGGAAAAATCCTTCCTTGTCTTATAAATTAATGACATGTCTCTCCAATTTCACCCAACGTATCCAACTTCACCATGAATTTTTAGTGTCATGGTATTCTAAATTCATCTATGTATGCAAGTTGTAACATGCATGAATAGTAATCCTAAAGTCTAAGGACCATAAAAAATTCTCATAGATATGAATATCCAATGACATGAAAACATATAGAATTTATAATGGCATGTATTTTCTCATAATCTCTCATCTTGGATATTATCAAGTGAGAACTTCTTGAAAAGAAGCTTCATATTCCTATGAGTACTTGCACCTAATATTCTATGCACTATGTGTCCCATCATGGTACATAATCCAACCGTATACCATTATTTTAAAATATTTTCATAGCACATAAAAGTTATTATCAAAGAGGGGAACTTCTAGGACCTCATAAATGTGACATATACTTTAAGACATTATTACATTAGATTCCTGAAGAACAAAAAAAAATGTAATAAAAATTTTTATTAATATTCAATACATATAATATTTATGTGATCAATGTACAAAGAGTTGGTCCTACGACTCCAACCCCAACAAAATCCCACTTGTACAAGGCTCAAATGCCCATGATGTTCAGTCTGCTAGGCCTTGCATGGTTTTCATGTTTCTATTGAGTTGATGATTTAGTCAACGGGTTATCCACATTGTCTTACATGGAAAATTTTCTCACTAAAACTTTACCTCTCTAAGAAAATTATCTCAAGAGATGATACTTTTGATGTATTTATTTTGTTTTTTGATGTGAATTTAACCCTTTTTCAAGAGACACCACTTTAGTATTATCATAATAGAGTGTGATAGGATCATTATTGGTAGGTACCACATAAATCTCTTTGAAATATTTTCACAACCATACTTCTTATTTAGCTTCCTTATAAGTCACAATATTCTCAAAATCTACTATAGAATCTGCAACCACAGCTTTCTTGGAGATCTTCCATCTCAAAAAACCTTCATTCAAAGTGAAGATGAATCCTATTTGTGACTTCAATTCATATTGATCAGTTTTGGAAATTAGCATCTTAATATCCTCTGATAACTAGTTTATCATTTCCTCTATAAAACAAGAACATATCCTTAGTACGCCTCAAATAATTTAGGATAATATTGACTTCCATCAAATGGAGGTCACTTATATCAACTATAAATCTCAATACTACACTTAATGTATAGGAGACATCTAGACTAGTACATAGAATAACATATATGACTAACCCAATAAATGATGTGTATGGAATTCTTGTCATTGGTTTTCATTCCTCATGTATATAAGGGCATTTTTTCCTGGAAATATGAACGCCATGTGACACTAAAAACAATCTCCTCTTTGATTGTTCCATACTGAATGACTTCAAAATCTTTACAATTTATGTAATTTGACAAAGGCCGAGCAACCTCTTGGATCTATCAAGATGGATCTTGAATTGAAGAATATATGATGTCTCACCCAAGTCATTCATTTATAAGAGTTTATATAACTATTCCTTAACATACTATAAGACTGGTATTTCTTTTCCAATGAGTAATACGTCATCAATATATACTATTAAGAAAACAACTTCACTCCCACTAAACCATTTATAGACTCATAGATTGCACTCATTCTTTATGAAACCAAATATTATTATGGCTTTATAAAAATAAATGTTTCATGACCTCGATGCTTTCTCTAATTAGAAATTGTGTCTCTAGAAAAATTTCTTCATCCATGGGGATTTTCGAAATTTATTCATGTGCTAAATATTTTGTATCATGGGCCTGGAATCATCAAATTCTATCTCCTAGCCATAATACATTTTAGATATAATATCTTCCTTAATGAATATGGGATTTCTGTTAATAATAACATTTTATCTGAAGGATTGTATAGGTTCTATCCCATTGTTTTTTTGGGATATTCTATAAAGATACACTTCATGCCTTAGGGTTCAATATTTTCACCTGAAGAGCCCTTAAAAATGCTTCTCAACCCAACACATGTAAGTAAGACAACACATGTTTCTTTCCATTCTCTTATTAGTATGGTATACCATCAGTTTCATTAGTTGGAACTTGGTTTAGTATGTATATTGTTTTTTGTAATTTGTATCCCCAAAAGGATAATGGAAGACTTGCATTACTCATAATTGATCTCACCATATCCAATAATATGTGGTTCATCCTTTCAGTTAAACCAATCCACTTAGACGTATATGGAAAAGTGAGTTGAGATAAAATCTCGAACTCCCAAAGATCATCAATAAAGTCTTGATTAAGATATTCTTCATCAATGTTTGAGTGAAGTTTCTTAATCTTATTACCAATTTGGTTATCAACTTTATTATTGTATTTCTTTAATTTTTAAATATAATATGATGTATACCTCATTAATTAGACATATCCATATTTACTATAATCACCAATTAAAGTTATTAAGTAAGATTACACACCCTTTACATCAATATGAAATGTCCTAAAAACATCAATATGAACTAATTCAAGAATATCATTTTCCGTTTCACCTTTCCCACAAAATGGGGGTTTGGTCATTTTTCCTTGTAAACATTAATAATATACCCCAAGTGGTTTTAGTTCAAAATAATTTAAATATCCATCTTGACGTAATTTAGTCCATCGATTTTCATTTACCTGACCTTGATGGTGATTCCAGAGTTGGGTGTGGTATGAGTCATGTAAAGTAACTTCATTATCAATTTCCATTATTTGGTTCGAGCAATAAAACAAATAAAGATCATTATTTATACTTGACATAGGAAAAATAATGTTATCTTTATAAAATAAGTAACATTATTTCGCAAATTTTTTAAAAAAATTCATATGTGTCACATATGGATATAAAAAAAATGTTTTTAGTAAATGAAGTCACATAATAACAGCCCATTAAAAATAATATTTTTTTGGTCAGAAACATTAAGTGGTAGTCCCTGATAGCAATATTAGAAAGTCTAGATCTGTTGGCTTCTCGAAGATCTACCTATCCTTGGTCAATATTACTGAATATACATGGTTCTTATATTTGATTACATATGTGAGAACCACAAGATGTATCTAATACCAAATTTTTAGAAATAAATAAATTTTACTTTATAAAAAATACAAATGAAACTTCCCCTTGGTTCTTTGGCTGGGTATTATTGTTCTTATAGTGGCCCATCTTACCACATGTGAAACAGGAAAAAATCTTATTCCCTTTCTTTCCCATTGATCTTCCTCTTCATAGAAGGGTGTGATGAAGCATTAGGCCTAAAGATCGTCTCTTTCCCCTTATATTTGTTCACTATAAGGATGGAAGGTTTTTCATGCTTTATATCCTTATCTACTGGACAAGATGAGTAAGAAGATATGGCATAGACTTCTCAATGTAGTTTATATTAAAATTCACAACAAATATGTAGAAGGTCTGAGGGATTGACACGAAAAAGAGATCAGTTCCCAGTTATTCAAATATTTTAAACCCTAGAACCTCTAATAACTCAATGTATCCAATGAGCTTGAATACATAAGGCCCATATGGGGCATCGTTTCTAAGCTTACTCTGAAAAAGTTCCTTGGAAATATTAAATCATTCATGTCAATCACTCTACTAGTAAATAATAGAGTGGTGATCAAAAATTCAATATGTATCTATGTTTTTATGAGAATGTATTAGTCAATTAGACATCAATGAAATCATCAAAAATTGAATTTCAACCGTATCACTCAATTTTTTTTCATAGACAAGGAACTCTTCATCACTCACCTCTTTAGTGGGTGGATCAGGCATTGAGGTTTCTAGAATGAAAGATTTCTATTCATGGAATTGCATGACCCAACAATATCTAAATTACACCTATAAGTTACTACTAGTTAGGAGGTTATCTTTATCCAATATTGATTATTGGGATAGTTTGGATGCTGAAATTTTTATTTTATTCTACAACTAAAAAGATCAGATTATTATTAATTTTCTTCATTATAAAATAAGTGAGATATAATAAATTAAATGTATTTATTTATTGATTAATTAAAAAATCCAATATTTTATCAAGTATCAATATACATAACTATTGAAATTAGAATTTCTATTTGCTTTAACATTCTACTGGCAAGGATCCCCATTAATTTTATTAATGATCCTTACGTTTTTTATGAGAACCATAATAAAGTAATTACGTTGGTGGTCTTTCGAACTGTGGACTTGTATCTCCTTGATCTATTGAGTGGATTCCCCTATCCAAAAATCTTGACATAGATTTCCTTAACACTTGCCTCCAAATTTTTATTGAATATACTTTGCCTATTAAACTCAATAAAATTTCGGTTATGTTAAGGAAAAACTCTCATGAGAACACCACGATAAAATTAAGTGTCCAAACATTGTTCATGTACTACACATAGTTTTATGGTTTCATTCACAATAAAGTAATAAAAGACTTAGTCTAAATTAATATTTAATTGATATATTTTAAATAATTATGCATGAATTTTATCTTGTATTATCCATTTCAAATATTTTAAATATTAAGTGGATGTTACTTAATTAATTATCCTTGTTGGATAAAACATTTACACATAAGAAATTTATTTAATTTCCTTCTTTTCACATTAATTCATTTATTTATGTGATCATGTCCTTGCATCCAAAAAATAAATAATTTATTATATAAAAATAATTAATTAATTAAATGAACCATTCATTATCTTTATCTAATTGTGGATTTAATGAGAAGACATTTAATAAACCTTTGAACTTGGAGAAATAACTCTTATTTTCAGTGTTTTCATGAGTAATAGAATTCTACATATCCACCTATGTATCACCTATGTTTGCATCATTATGGTTCTGTCTTTAACCACCTCAATGTGCAATCAGATGCTCTATTAATTAAAAGTATTTATTATCCACTCAAAGATGAGGGTAACCAATGGATTGGTTAAAGGGGGATACATAAATATTCTTGGACATATATGTCCTACATAATACTAGAGGGAGAGATGACATGTTGTCTAACATTTAATTTAATATTAAATAATTGAAAATTCATAAAATAAATTAAATTAAAACATCCAACACATACATATGTCTTGGCCAAGCTCACAAATAGTCGTGCGTATAATGAATAAAAAATAATTAAATGTATATAATTCATTTATTTATTTGTTATTTTATTATTTAAAATAAATGTTCTTGAATTAATTAATTAATTAATTAATTAATCCTCTTTAACCTTAATAATCATCCTAACTTATTTAGAGATACCCATCTTTAATGAAATTCATGGAAAATAAATAGAAGAACTAATAATGATAAATTAATTATAATAAATTAATTGATCATTTAAAATTCTATAAAACCATTATTTAATATTCAAACTCACAATGGTGCTCCAATAAATAAAATATGGTTTTAATTCTTCAATTTTAAAATGTAATTTAATTTTAATTTTGTCCATTATTGTGAGACTACAGGGCATGTACATGAAACTGCATGTCATGTAACTCGGTTGTTGTATATCTAAGTCACACGCTGGGGGATTCAGCATGATAACTTGGCTAGATTACATGGTGTATACATGATGTCTACACACCATATATATATTTTTTATGTTCCAGGTTTTCATGTTAAATACATAGTGTGCAATAAAAGAAATATGTGTAATTAATTGCTTGGTGCATCTAGATACAATATACATGGGTATACAGTGTGTGCACTGACCACGCACCATGAAACTAAATTTTATCAACCAATGATTTTCCACTTCTCTATGGGATCTCTGGTCTTTCATGATTTTTTATAAAACATTTAAGAAAATTAAACACTAAAAGAGCATTATTACTTTGTAAATAACATGTTAATTTAAATCGGATTAAAGATTGAATTACATGAAATGAAAATATAACCACAATTTCACATATATAACCAATTAAAAAAATAATTATAAATTTAAACATGATCACTTAGATACCATTTGATGGTTTTGGGAATAGAAAATGTGTGAAGAGGTGGGTGATATATTAAAATTTACTTTAATAATAGTTTTCCAAAACCATTATTGAGGATATTTCATGTCAAATTTATCGTCATGTTTTAAGTAAAATAAATTATTTAAATTAATATAAATTTTATTTGAGTTTAATTAATGGAATAAATTATTTCATGTCAAATTTATCGTCTGGGTTTTGGAAATAGAAAAAGTGTGAATAGGTGGGAGATATATTAAATTTTATCATCATAGTTTACGTAAAACATCTAACTACACGAGTCATAATATTCATTAATAATAACCTAAAAGTATAAGGAAAATCACACACACTCATATATAGAAATATACGAGGTCACTAAAATATGTATAATTCTGATTGGCAGGTATGTTCTCATAATCTTCTATCTTGGAGATTACCAAGTGTGAAATTTATAAGAAGAGGCCTCATATTCTTATGAGTACTCACACCAGATAGTCTATGTACTATGTGTCTTTCCATAGTACGTTATCCAACCGTAAAACATTATTTGAGAATATCATCATTGAAAACCAAGGTTCTCATAATAGAGGGGAACTGTTATGACCTTATCAATGTGATGTATACTCAAGGACAATATTACATTGAAGGCATGCAGAAAAATAAAAAATATGTAATAATAAGTTTTATTAATATTCAATACATTGAATATTTATTTATTCAATGTACAAACTGTTGGTCCTAGGTAACCAAATCCAACAATGATTTCAAGCATATAGAGTAGGGAAAAATAATGGTTATGGAGTATTCAATATGATTTATAGATCTTTAACATTTTTTGTTGATGCACCATACTGATGATCAATTAAGGGTCCGAAGCTTCGAGGAAAGTCTCAGACGTGTCATTCGATCCCTTGTCAATGTGTTCATATTGACCTCTATTACTAAAATGGTAAATAAATTGATAATTAAATAGTAGAACATGAGGGAATGTGGGTGTGCATAGAAGAGTGGTTCAGTCTCTCAACCTAGTTGTTTAGAATATTTAGGAAGTAAGTTCTATTTAGAGGCTTCTCGTGCGATGAGTACTAGCCATGATATGGGTAATGGTAGATTAGTTTTCTATCATCAGTTTGGAATACGAGGAGACAAGGTAAATAAATGTTATCATGACCCAGTCGAGTGCCGAAATTGCATAAGGATAGGACACCACATTGTTTTTGCAAGACATTCCCTCTAGTAGTTTTTGGAAGGGGGTCAGCTCCAACACATGGTTCTGGAGTAGGTCTCATAGTTATGTGTCATGCTAGTATTTGAAGTAGTACCAATCATTCATAATGAGGTTGTGGTCATTGTTGAGGAATCCATGCACCATTTGTGCTAAGACAATATAGTGGTATTGCTCCAGGAAGTAAAGTTGTGTCACAGGGACATGGTTCTAGCCATATATATTCTGTGTACCCACCAATAAGTAGAATAGCATCGAATCATCTTTGTTTAGAGGAATGATCTTAGTAACCACAACTCTTGTATCATTACTTTTTGATATTGGTGCATCACAGAGTCTCATATTTGTACCTATGGTGGAAAGCCTTGGGATTGTGGTTTATTTTTTTGATGGTTTTATGAAAATAGACACTTCATTGGGGATTAGGATGGAGGATGTATGTCAGTGTAGGGAGTTCCCCCTAGAGGTTGGTGGGTGTCACTTTTTCTAGAATCTTTTTATCCTCAAGATGATAGAGTTTGACATAATAGTCAGAATGGAATTTCTAGTACTTTATCGATACAATATTGACAATTATCACCATAGGTAGACATTCACATAATAAGAGGGAATAATTTATACTTACTATGGTGAATGGGATATACAAGATGATAGTTCTAGGTGTAGTGAAAGTTTGCATAGGTGGGAGATATATAAATATTTTTTTTCATAACTGTTTCGTGAAACCAATAGTGAGGGTCTTATACATAATGTTTCAAACAAATATATTTAATATCTTAAGAAATAAATACATGGGCTTATGAACATTGTTTGTTGGTTAATGTTGATCATCTGAAAATACGCTTTCAGATCACCTTCATTATGCTATAAAGATTCAAGGATAGAATCGGTCTAGTAGTGATCCACATGTGCTCCTATGATCTTCGTGCAACACCACTCAATCTCTGGGTGTTGTAAAGACCAGTCAAATTTATTGTGTTTTTCTTTCTTCATCACTCGTTCGTTTCCCTAGAAGAAATATCTCTATCAATTCTCATTCTTGGGAGATAGAGAGTAAGAGTATTTGAGAGAGAATTTGTTATGCGCAACAATTCTAAATTCTCAATTTTTGGATTTTGTAAACAATAGACATAACTACCTATTTATAGAGTTGTGATTTATGTTAGAATATTATTTAATATCATACCATCCATTTAATAACATTTATTAAGTTCAATAAATCCTGTATTGAATAATAATAATTATATAATTATTATTTTTTGGTGTTATCCAACCTTCTTAATAAAAAATATTATATAACTATGTAGTTAACTAATATTTTTCAGCAGACATTGTCATGGTCAATCTGAACTCCTCTATAATTTTTTAAACAACCGAATAAATATTTTTTTAACAAGATAGAGAATAAATATTTATTAAAATATTTAATAAATAAAATAAATATTTTATTCACATGCCAATGAATAAATATTTATAAAATTTATGAAATCGATATAAAATTATTCCTTAGACATTAGAATTATATTTATTCCATTAATTAAACTCAAATGAAATTTAATCAAGATAAATGAAAACACAAAACGTGTGACCCTCTAGGATTATTTCTCGTTGGAATTAGGAAGGCTTTAATAAAGTCCAAGATTCCTATCTAGAAATGATTTAAGGAACCCGAGATAATGAACATAATGGTGCAAAATAAATAACCACATATGAACGCTCATTATGCAATATAATCCCTTTATCGCAATATCTCATCAAAAAGGTTGCACATCCATGTCACCAACCAATATGCTCGATATGTATTTCTTTGACTATCTGAAATAAACACGTCGTTACACCTTGTCCATGGAATAAAACGTGACATTTATATTCCAGTCAATGGTTTGAGATATCAGCTTCCATAAATATGTAAGGGAAAATATTACCTTAACTTATTCATTACTGACATGTCACTGTTGATGCACCCAACATATCCAACTTTTCCATGATCGGTTATCATCATGATTTATGTAATAAATCTAAGTACGTGAGTGGGGAAATGCATTAATAATAATCTTGATGTCTAACAACTATCAAACACACTCATATATAAGAATATCTGATAACACCAAAGCAGGTGGAATTCCTACGGGTGGGAATTTTCTCATAATCTCTCATCTTGGAGATTACTAATTGAGAGCTTCATGAGAAGAAGCCTCGTCTAATAATGAGTACTCACACTAGATAATCTATGTACTATGTGACCTATCATAGTAAATTATCTAATTGCAGAACATTATTTGAGAATATCATCATAACACATAGAGGTTCTCATTATAGTGGAGAGATTCTATGACCTTATCAATGCGAGATATACTATAACGCCCTAACCCCAGTTACCCAGAGTCGGTGCATTATTACATAACATTTTCATGATCACAAAAGGTCAAGTCTCGAAATACTGATTAGTTTATTAGCCTTGGAAGCACTAGATACATTCATAAGTATAACATTACAACATAAATTAAAAAACTATAACAACATAATCTCCATATTCCACACTCATATCGCCTCATACTATCCCTGCAGGTCAGTCATAAAATAATTCTTCACATCTTGGGAAAAATAAAACATAGAAAGGGGTGAGTTTAGATGGTCAACAAGGATAACAATATAGCAGAAACATTCATAAATAAGAATAAACATTTAAGGCAATGTATAAATAAAACAAAAGCCTTTTAAACTTGAACTTCAACATAACATTTCAAAAATAAAATGAAATAATGATATTTACTTATTGACATGGATATTCTACTAGACAAATAATCACATGCAATATCAATAACCACTTTCATAATGATGAAATGCATAATGTCAGACTATCATAACCACATAGTCAAGCCCTTGTGCCAAGACTACAAAAAATATTTTGTCAAGGCCTTATGCCAAGACACTAGTTTGTCTAATGAGACCTACTGATGCATCGAGGAGCTATAGCGGGCTCCACCTATCCCTTACTACGTCCAATACATACCTTATATGAACATGTTTAAACATAACATAAACATTCATATTAAAACTAACATATGAAATGTCAATACTTTCTCCATAAACCATGAATGGTATACAAATAACACATCCACAGTCAAAAATATCATAAAAACATCAATACAATATAGATGTTTTGTATCACAATAAATCTTCTTCAAATAAGCTTAAAATACATCAAAGGATGTTGACATAGATGAAATCAAAACTATTTTATTGAAATCATTTAAAAGTCACATAATTATAAAAGAAAAAATTTGCTTTGAAAATATTCTTATAAGATTGTAAAAAAATCATTGGTGATTTTATAATGGCAGAAAATAGACGCACCCACTGTATTAGTTAAAAAGTCATTCTTACCTTTATTTTGTCGAAAAGGTTAAAAAGGATCTTGTTTGAAAAATGACGGAACGATTCCTTTCAAACCATTTTATAAAATTTCAAACAAGGGTATAAATTAATTTAACCAATAGTCTAGTAAATATTAAAAATGTTTTGGAAGACATTTTTAAGAAACATGGATGTGGTTGATAAAGAGGGCCTAGAAGATAATTACGTATAAACAACCTCGGATAATGAAGAGACTATAAAATAAACCCTTACCATGTAATTTTCCTTGGTTGATGGTAGCTTAACCTCCTATATAATGGTAAAATAATAGTTATTAAATTATAAAAGGATCATATAAATTAGTATGATATCATATATGATCTTCTAATATTGCTTTGTTAATAATATTTTAGTATTATCATCGTTTAGGGTTTTTACTTACTCGTTTTATTTTATATATTTTGTTACATAAACCGTGCTTGTTATATAGAGGTTGTATATTATTCATATACAGAATTACATCAAGTATTTAAACATTTTGTTTAATAACCAAATTAAAATTAGTATTGAATGGATACGATGGGGAATGAATCTCATCACGTTCGTGGAGATGGTAATCCGTACGTATGCACGAGCGACAATATCATTCTTTTGATATTAAAATAATATATAATTGGATGTTATCTCATATATAAAGAATCATTATCATGTTATATTTATTATTTACATCATTTACACATCATTATTATACCAATTCAAATAATAATGTATTGAATAACAATTACACCACGATGTGGAGACGGTAAGCCGTACATACGCACGTATGGTGACATGTCATACAAAGGATGGATAGAATAATGAATATGGTTGTAACATATTTATAATAACATCATATTATATAGAATATACTGGAGTTATTATTTTATACTGGAAACAACAAAGTGAAAGGAAGTGGAAGAAAAAGGAACTTGAAAGAGGGTGGTGAAATTATTTCATCTTCTTCGGGTTCTTTCTTTTCTATTTGATCAAAAGGGATCCTTAAGTAGGCTTTCTGACTAAATGAAGGCCTCTAGGATGAAGTTAGGGATGTTTAGATGATATTTGGGCATGGTTTTTCCGATCCAAAAAGATTTGACGGTGTGAATTAGAGAGAAGGGGGAGTGCCCTTTTATAAGAGGGGTGAGGGGCACCTTTGGAAAAGCTAGAAATATTATTTTATAATAAAATAATTTTTGGTTTATAATGACTTAAAAATGGATTATTTAAAGGATACGGTGAGTATGGGTCATAAAACACTCTACCAATAGGTTTTATATAGGTTTGGGTCACTAGTTTACCATTATCCATTAGATTTAACTCTTAGTTAAATAGTTTGACATTTACCATATCTCTTTGTATTTTTATATAATATGGTTAATTAAAATACTATATAATTACAAGAGAACCCCAAGAGGTTCATTAATGATACAAATATAGGTATATAAGTCCTTTGGCCGATCCTTAGTTTTTTAGAAATATAATATCAATTAATAATGTAATATTTGTTTTGAAAACGCTTTTATGTCAATTTTGACACTATTTGATATTTTGTTTTTGATAAATTCATAATAGCATTATTACCTCGAAAAAAATTCATCTAACCAACCCTTACATGTAATATTAACCTAGAAATTATTTTAATTCATAAATAGTCTCAATTTACATTTATCTAGATATTTATAATATCAATTATTTTAATATTTCATTAATTAAGAAATTACTGCATCATCATTGTGTTCTAATTAATTTAAATTCTTTAATGTCTAAGAAATATAAATATGATACCATTATTTAGGAAATCTTTTTATCTTTCTAACTAATATTTATAGTAGAATTTATCTTATTTATATCCCTATATTAAAAATGTTTTAGTCATTAACCGTTGATTTTAACTCTTCTTTCAATTAAATAATAATAAATGTCCTAATCAAATCGATGTGGAAGAAAAAGGTTTATATTTTATTCATGAGGTTGTTTTTGGTCGAATGATACTAATCCAATATAATTCGTACATGTGTTAGGGTAATAATAATATCATTTTTACCCTTAATTACCCTATTTACTTTTAACCCTGGTAAATAAAAGTAAAAAGTTTCTATTCACCAAAAATTATTTTTATTTTATTGAACCAAATTTTACCCCTTTATATTAATTTTGCCTCTCATATTTTCAAAATTCCATTCACATAAGTGGTAAAATTATGTTTTATGTGAATTTGCAACTTCTCCTAGGAGTTGGGTAAAAGACGGTGAAATGTTCAATAAAATTTATATATATCTAAAATTATTATAAACTGAATCTAATGAATTAAATTGAACTTATATAGGTATTATGTATCTATTTTGACCTAAAATAAATTTAAATAAAAGAAATAATCATTTAAATAAAAATTTGGTTTTAAACAATAACTTCGTCTTTTTCACTATTCATTAAAAATTGAAACTTTTCAGAAAAATACCAAAAAATCACCCGAAGCTAATGTCAATATTCTGAATCCAAAAAAGAAGTCCATTTTAAAAGTTAAAATTTATAAAATTTCAAAAAGTGGGTATTACTATTCATAACGGCTAGTTTGATTGGTTGTGGTGTGTTTTAGAACTCAAAGTTGCATACAACACACACTACTGCATTATTCAATGTATTATTCAAAGAGAAGAGTATTGTGGAAGATTGGGGTTTTACATTCTCAACTCCTTCAAATACTTTCATCCTCAAAATGTCTAGAATATTTCTGCGTAAAAACACTTGGGTGGTTCTTCATCATAAGTTCCTCGGGTTCATAGGTTGCCTCTTCCATATTATTGTTTCTCCATAGAACTTTTACCAAATGAGTCATCCAATTTCTCAACACTTGTTCTCTAGTATCAAGAATCCTGACAGACTCTTTGCAATAAGATAAATCGGGTTCCAGTTCTACTTCCTCATAAGTGAGTACATACGTTGGGTCAGACATGTATGTTCTCAATAGTGATACGTGGAACACATCATGAACTTTCGGGAGACTTAGAGGCATTGCCAACAGGTAATCTACATCCCTAATTATTTCTAGAATTTCCAAAGGTCCGATGTACATAGGACTCATTTTTCCCTTCTTACCAAAATATATAACACCCATCAATGGAGATACCTTCAAGAAAACATGATCTCCTACCTAAAATTCCAAATCCTTTTCTTCAGTTATCAGCCTGACTCTTCTACCTACTTTTATATCTTTTGATGTGGGTTTGGATAACCATCACCTTTTGCATTTTTTCCTCCACAAGTTCTGAGAATATGTGTTTTCTTTCACCTTCATCATCCCAACAGGTTGGTGTGCAACATCTCTTTTCGTATAACGCTTCATATGGTTCCATATGAATACTTGAATGTAAGATATTGTTATAGGAAAATTCTACCAAAGGTAATTATTGATCCCACATACCCTGAAAGTCATGTGAGCATGATCTCAACATGTCTTCTAAGGTTTGAATAGTCTGTTCTGATTGACCATCAGTTTGGGTGTGGTAGGCAGTGCTCAATCGAAGCTTAGTATCCAGGGCCTTCTGAAGACTTTTCCAAAATCATGATGTAAAATGTGGATCACGATCAGAAAAAATCGATAGGGGTACTCCATGAAGTCTTGAAAGTTCATTAATATATAGCCTTTCTAGACATTCAAGTGGTAGATTTTCTCTTATAGAAAGAAAATATGCTGACTTGGTAAGACGATCAACAATGAACCATATTGCATCGTTCCTTCTAGGAGTCCTTGGTAGTCCCATGGCAAAGTCCATCATTATATTATCCCATTTCCACTCAGGTATGGGAAGAGGTGGCATGACTCATCCTGGTTTTTGCCTTTATCTTTCACTTTTTGAGAAACCATACATCTTGACACAAAATCAGCAATATCCCTCTTCATTTTGTCCCACCAATAATGTTCCTTCAAATCTCTATACATTTTAGTGCTCCTAGGGTGTATGTAGAAATTGGAGCTATGGGCATCATCTAATAGTTCCCTTTTTAGATTAGGTATATCGGGAACACAAAGTATCTTCCCAAATTTCAAAATTCCATCTTCATACACAAAGTCACTCAATATCCCATCATTCACAACTTTAATCTTCTTTTTAAACTCTTCATCATCGGTCTGATAACTCTTAATATTTTCTAGTAAATATGGTTTGGCAACCATTTGAAAAATAAATTATGTTTCACCTTCCATGGTTATTCCCAAGTCTATCTTCACAAGATCCATGAAAATAGGATCCCTTTCAATTATCATCTTGTTCAAAACTCCATGATAATTACAACTGAAAGCATCTGCCACCTTATTTTCTTTCCCCATGTGGTATTTTATTGTGCAATCAAAATCCTTTAGTAGTTCAAGCCATCTTATTTGCCTCATGTTGAGTTCTTTCGGTGAGAAAATATACTTCAAACTCTTGTGATGAGTATAAATCTCACATTTTTAACCATATAGATAGTGTCTCCATACCGTCAAAGCAAAGATTATAGCTTCTAACTCAAGATCATGAGTATGATAGTTTTGGTCATGAATTTTTAGCTATCACGATGCATAGGCAATAACCCTATCATTCTACACAAGGACACAACCAAGCCCTTTATTTGAAGCATCACTATAAATAAAAAACCCATCATTCCCCAATGGTAGTGTCAAGATAGGAACATTGACTAATATTCTCTTCTGTTATACAAAACATTCTTCACACTCTTTTCTCAAAAAAAAAATGTAACCCCTTTTCAAGTGAGCTTTGTTAATGTGTTAGGCAACCGGGAAACATTCTGGAGGAAAAATCGATAATAACCTGCTAAACCAATAAAACTGCATACCTCAGTTATACTCATCGGTTCTGGCCATTTTTGGATTGTTATTTTCTTAGAAGGATCAATGGAGATTCCATACATAGAGACAATATGGACAAGAAATGAAATCTCATGAAGCCAGAATTCACACTTTCTAAACTTCCCATATAATTCATGTATTCTAAGAGTCTTTAGGATAATGGGCATGTGATTTTCATGATATTCGTAGATTTTGGAGTATACCAAGATATCATCAATAAATAAAACTACAAAATAATTGAGATACTCCTTGAAAACTCTGTTTATTCAATCCATGAATACAGAAGGTGCATTATTCAATCCAAAAGGCATTACTGTAAACTCGTAATGCCTGTACGTGGTTCGAGATAATGTCTTTGGAATTTATTCCTTATTCTTAAACAACTGATGGTATCCCGATCGAATGTCAGTATTTGAAATGTATTGAGATCCATGTAGTTGGTCAAATAAAACATCAATGCGAGGTGGGGGATACTTGTTCTTTATTGTTATAGCATTGATCTCCTTGTAGTCAATGAACAACCTCATAGATCCATCTTTATTCTTAACAAAAAGGACTGGGGCTCCCCATGGAGAAACACTATGGAGAATAAATCCCTTATAACTCAATTCCTCTATTTGTTTCTTTAGTTCCACTAATTCCACAGTTTCTATTGTACAAGGGGTCTTTGATATGGGCCTTGATCTAGGAATTAAATCAATGGAAAAATCAATTTCTTGTTCTAGAGGATATCCAGGTAAATATTCTGGAAACACATCAACATATTATTTCACAATAGGTACGTCCTCTATTTGAACATTCCTTTCCTCACCCAAAGTTATTTCATTATCTTCCTTCCCAATAATTGAATTTAGTTGAGCTACTGGGGTGGATCTAGATAAGAATTAGGTGGTGAGGATTCTGCTCTAAAGATAAGGTGTTCTTTATCATCATCATCAAAAATTGTAACCTTCTTCTTCTTACAACAAATCTTCGCATCATGTTCTGAAATCCAATCCATACCAAGGATTTTAACAAATTCAATCATGGGTATGACGATGAGATCAGTAGATAAATAACATTTATATGCTCTAATGGGGACTGATTTACAAAACTTTGTTGCAATGATACTTCCTTTAGATGTTTTAACTGACAACTCCCTTGTTAAATCAAATTTGAAATACCTAATTTTCTTAGAAAACTGGGAAGATATGAAACAATGTGATGATCTAGAATCAAATGATGAATTTTCTAAACATGAGAAAACCATTAAATTACCCTCCACCACATCTTTTAGAGCTTCTACCTCAGCAGTAGTGATAGCATAAGCTTGTCCTTCATCCCTTGGCCAATTCTGAGGTAATTTTCCTTGATGCTTAAGACATTCATTTACATAGTGTCCCATCTCCCTGCAATTGTAGCATTGAACATTGGTTGCTTCTTTCTTCCCCATGAAATCACGAGCTTGGTTGCCTTTTTCACTATACATGTAACAGACTCCCATTCCCTTCAAGCAATTACCAGAGTGTTTCTTCCCACATTTACTATAGGATGGATATTCAACTTTTCCCGTCTTCCCCTTATTTCTATTTCTAG
Source organism: Viscum album (assembly GCA_963277665.1). Classification (NCBI taxonomy): domain Eukaryota; kingdom Viridiplantae; phylum Streptophyta; class Magnoliopsida; order Santalales; family Viscaceae; genus Viscum; species Viscum album. The sequence continues at coordinate 285,991,402 of OY728165.1, forward strand.
ATTGTTCATCAAATCTCTTATTCTCTTTCTTTGATTTAAAGTTGTAAGACTTAGAGAATTCGTTTTCTGTCGTGATAGCACAAGAGACAATGTCATTGTATGACGAGAAGGATTGTGAGACTAATACTCGACAAATAAATGGTTTTAACCCATCAATGAAATGGTTAGTATTACTCCTTGGGTTATGTATATAATCTTCTACGTGCTTCTCTAACCTTATAAAGTTAGCCTCATACTTTGCGACATTCTCATCCTCATTTTGCCTCAGACTCAAAAATTTCCATTCCATATCTTATCGATGGTCATGAAGAAATTATTTTTCTAAGAAAAGATCTTTAAACTCCTTTCATTACATATTTGATACTTCATTATCTTCCTTTGTGTTTTGAATCAATGACCACCATTGATCAGCATCAACATTGAGGCGGTAAACTGCCATAACAAATTTTTCCCTTTCACTACTCCCCATGGAATGGAATAATTTCTCTAATGAATTTATCCATTGATCAGCCACTATTAAATTTTCAATCCGATTGAATGTTGGTGGTTTTTGCCTCATGAAGCGGTCTAACATTGATCATCCATGTTGTGGAACAGGGTGCTCCATACGGGTAAGGTTATTATTCAAAACCTGAGTGAGTTGTCCTAGTATAGTGAGAAGCTGATCAGCACCAGTTTCATCACCATATCCACTATAATTATCTTGAGTAGGTGGTAAATCCCTACATGGAGTGCGTGCATTGATACGGTTTCCATTCCTTCCACTAGGCGTCATTTCTAAATAATTTCATAAACTAGATTAGTTTATGAATAGAAATACATAATTCCAAACATGTAAAACACTTAACATAAATTGAATAGTTTATGGATATAATCCATAATCATAAAAATGCCTTATTTGAGGAAGTATATACTAATAGACGCTTCATAAGGGTTTGTAAAGAAAATTAGAATTATCCTAAGCATATCACCTGGGAGTGTTGTAACCAAGAGTGCAGTAAGGATTGTTGTCGTGCACCAGTTCCCATTCGAGTCTAGCTCAAAGCAGTGTTTTCGTGGTTTACCCCTAGGTATATCTGTTCCAGAGCGGCCTCTACATGATCATATCCAGACATGGATGTATTTCTCAGAAAACTGACAAAATATATAAAATACCAAAATTTTAGTAAGTTCTTCTATACTAATCCTCAAAATCTATCTTAGGGATATATACTCTAATTAGAGTCTATCTAAATCTAGTTTGCAAGGTTTGTACTAAACATAATCTTATACCAACTGTAACGCCCTGACCCAAGTTACCCAGAGTCGGTGCACTATTACATAACATTGGCATGATCACAAAAGATCATGTATCGAGAGGCCGATTAGTTTAGAATCTTTTGAAACACTAGATATATTCATAAGTCTTACATTACATCATAAAGTGAAAAACTACAGAAACATATTCTCTGTATTGCACACTCATATCCCCTCAGACTATCCCTGCAGGTCAGTCATTAAATACTTCTTCACATCCTGGAAAAAATACAACATAGAAAGGGGTGATCTCAGATTCTTAGTAAGGATAACAATATAGAGGAAACATTCATAAATAAGAATAAACATTGAAAGTAATGTATAACTAAAACAAAAGCCTTTTAAACTTGAAATTCATCATAACATGTCAAAAATAAAATGAAATAATTCTAATTACATATTCACATGGATATTCTACTAGTCGAATAATCACATGCAATATCAATAACCACTTCCATAATGATGGAATGTATAATGACAGACTATCATAACCACATAGTCATGGTCTGGTTCCAAGACTACAAATGTGATACTATCATGGCCTTCTCCAAGACACTAGTTTTCCTCATGAGACCTACCGATGCATCGAGGAGTTATAACGGGCTCCAACTATCACTTACTAAGTCCAATGCATTCCTTATATGAACAGGTTTAAACATAACATAAACATTCGTATTAAAACTAGCATATAAAAAGTAAATAATTTCTCCGTAAACCATGAATGGTATAAAAATAACACATCCATATTCAAACATATCACAAATCCTTCAATACAATATGGATGTTTTGTATCATAATAAATCAACTTTAAATATGCTTAAAATCCATCAAAGGATGTTGACATAGATGAAATCAAAACTATTTGAGAGAAATATCTCTTTTTTTGAAGTCATTTAAAAGTCACATAATTATAAAAGAAAACATTTATGTTGAAAATGTTCTTATAAGATTGTACGGGATGATTCAGATATTTTATAACAGCGGAAAATAGCCAGACCCGCCGTATAATTTAAAAAGACATTTTTTCCTTAATTTGGTCGAAATAGTTAAAAAGGACCTTGTTTGGAAAATGATGGGAAGATTCCTTTGAAACCATTTTATAAAAATTCAAACAAGGGTATAATTGATTTTAACCCATAGTCTAGTAACTAGTAAAAATGTTTTGGAATACATTTTTAAGAAACATGGATGTGGATGATAAAGAGGTCCCAGTAGATAATTACGTATAAACAACCTCTGATAATGAAGAGATTGTGAAATAAAACCTTAAATTCTACTTTTCCTTAGTTTAGGGTAGGTTAACCTCCTGTATAATGGTTAAATAATTGTTCTTAAATTATAAAAGAATCATATACATTAATATGATATCATATATGATCTTCTAATATTCCTTTGTTAATAATATTTTTTTATTATCATCGTTTCGGGTGTTCACTTACTCGTTTACCTTTATATGTTTTGTTACATAAGCCGTGTTTGTTATGGATAGGTTGTATATTATTCATATCCAGAATGAAATCAAGTCTTTAAGAATTGTTTTTCATCATCAAATGAAAATTAGTCTTGAATGGATTCGATGGGGAATGAATCTCATCATGTTCATGGAGACGGTAATCCATACGTACGCAGGAGCGACAATATCATTATTTTGATATTAAAAAAATATATAATTGGATGATATATCATATCTAAAGAAAAATTATCATGTTATATTCGTTATTTACATCAATTAAACATCATTATTATACCCATTCAAATAAAAATGTATTTCATAACAATTACACCACGACGTCGAGACGGTAAGCCGTACGTACGCACGTATAGTGACATGTCACTCAAAGGATGGATAGAATAATGAATATAGTTGTAGCATATTTATAATAAAATCACAGTATATATAATATACTGGAGTTATTATTTTATAATAGAAACAAAATAGAGAAAGGAAGTGGAAGAATAAAAGAACTTGAAAGAGGGTGGTGAAATTATTATCTCTTCTTCGGGTTCTTCCTTTTGATTTGATCAAAAGAGATCCTTAAGTTGGTTTTCTGAGTAAATTAAGGCCTATAGGATGAAGTGAGGGAAGTTTAAAGGATATTTGGGTAGGGTTTGTCCGAACCGAAAGGCTTTGAAGGTTTGAATTAGATAGTAGGGGGAGTGCCCTTTTATAAGAGGGGTGAGAGGAACCTTTCGAAAAGCTAGAAATATTATTTTATAATAAAATACTTTTCGGTTTCTAATGGCTCAAAAATAGATTAATTAAAGGATAAGGTGGTTATGGGTCGAAAACCACTCAACCAATAGCTTTTAGAAAGGTTTGGGTCACTAGTTTACCCTTATCTTTTAGATTTAACTCTTAGTTAAATTGTTTGACATTTACCAAGTCTCTTTGTATTTTTATATTATATGGTTAATAAACATACTATATACTTCCAAGAGATCCCAAGTGGTTCATTAATGATACACCTATAATTATATAAGTCCTTTGACTAATCCTTATATTTTTAGGAATATAATATCAATTAATAATATAATATTTGTTTTAATAACTCTTTTATGTCAATTTTGACACTATTTGGTGTTTTGTTGTTGCTATATTCATAACAGCATTATTACTTCAAAAACAATTCATCTAATCAACCCTAACAAGTCATATTAACCTAAAAAATTAGTGGAATTCATAAAAAGTGTCAAATAACATTTATTTGGATATTTATAATATCAATTATTTTAATATTTCATTAATTAGGTAATTACTGCATCATCATTTTGTAATAAATAATTTAATTTATTTAATGTCTAAAGAATATAAATAAAATACCATTAAATAGTAAATCTTTTTATATTTCTAATGAATATTTAGAGTTGAATTTATCTTTTGTATGACCCTATATAAAAAATATTTTAGTTGTTAAACATTGATTTTAACTCTTCTAAATCTTCTTTAAATTAAAGAATAATAAATATCCTAATCTAATATAAGTGGACCAAAAAGGTTCATATATTATTCCTAAGGTTTATTTGGTCGAATTATACTTATACAATAGAATTAGGACATGTGTTAGGGTAATAATAATATCATTTTTACCCTTAATTACCCTATTTACTTTTAACCCTGGTAAATAAAAGTAAAAAAGTTACTATTCACCAAAGATTGTTTTTATCTTATTGAACAACATTTTACTACTTGATATTAACCATGTCACTTGGGTTTTGAAATTACATTCATAGAAGTGGTAAAATTATGTTTTATGTGAATTTTCAACTTCTCCTAAGAGTTGGGTAAAAGACGGTGAAAAGGTCAATAAAATTTATATATATCTAAAATTATTATATACTGACTCCAATTAATTACATAGAACTTATATATGTTTTATGTATCTATTTTGAACTAAAATAAATTTAAATAAAATAAATATTTATTAAAATAAAATTTCGGTTTTAAACTATAACTTAGGGTTTTTCACTATTCATAAAAAATTGAAAGTTTTCAGAAAAATACCAAAAAATCACCCTAAGCTAATTTCGATATTCCGAATCAAAAAATGATATCCATTTTGAACGATAAAATTTATAAATTTCAAAATTTTGTTACTACTTTTCATAATGGTTGTGGTGTGTGTTAGAACTCGAAGTTGCGTACAACACATGCTACTACATTATTTATTGTATTATTCAAAGAGAAACATACCATGGAATCTTGGGGTTTTACCTATATTATAATACATTATTACATTAGGGTCATGCAGAAAAACAAAAACTATGTAATATGATGTTTAATTAATATTCAATACCTTGAATATTTATGTAATCATAGTAAAAAAAAAGTTGATCCTATGACACTAACTTCAATAAACTCCAACTTGGACTAGAGATAAGTACCTTTGACCTTCAGTCCACTAGACCTCACATGATAGTCATGTTTCTACTGAGTCAAGGCTTTAGTCAAGGGGTCTGCCACATTTTATTCCATGGAAATATTTCTCACTGTAACTTCACCTTTCTACGAAAAACCCCTAAGATATGACACTTCTAAATTAATTGTTTTTTCAACTGAGGTGACCTTGTCTCTTTTGCAGGAGCCAGCACTGTAGTATTATCACAATAGACTATGATATTATCTTTAATGATAGGTACCATATTATAATATTGGATGATTTTTTGCATCCATACTACTTCTTTAGCTTCCTCAGAAGCTGCAAAATACACAGAATCTAGTATAGAATCGACAACCATGGCCTTCTTTGAGATCTTCCAGCTCACAAAACCAACATTCAAAGTGAATATGTATCTCGTTTGTGACTTCATGTAATTTTGATCATTTTGGAAACTATAATATTCATATCCTTTTATGAATAGTTCCTTATATTCTCCATAATCCATGAAAATATCCTTGGTACACCTTAGAAACTTAAATATAGTCTTGACTGCCATCCAATGGTGTTCACCTATATCAGCTTGATATCCTCCTACCACACTTAATGCATAAGAGACATCTAGAATCGTACATAGAATAATATACATGAATGATGCAATAGTTGATGCATATAGAATCATTATCATTCTATTTCTTTCTTCATCTGTCTGAGGACACATTTTCCTGGAAATATGAACGCCATGTGTTGCTGGAATCAATCCTCTATTGCATTGTTCCATACTTAATCTCTTCAGTATCATGTCAATGTATGTACTTATACTTAAGCCCTGCAAACTCTTGGAATTATCATGATGGATCTTGATCCCAAGAATATATGATTCCTCACCCAAGTCCATCATAGAGAATCATTTATTCAATCATGCTTTCACAGACTATAAGACTTGTATTTTGGTTCTAATGAGTAATATTTCATCAAAATATACTTTTAAAAAAATTATCACACCCCCACTATACAATTTATAGACACATATATCACATTCCTTATTTATGAAACCAAATTCTTTTATGGATTCATCAAAACAAATTTTCCATTATCTGGATGATTCCTTTAAACTATAAATGGATCATTGCAAATTGCATACCCTGTTGGAATCCATTGGAGCCACAAACCCTTCAGATTGTGTCATATAGACATATTCATGAAGGTTACCCTTAAGGAAGAAGATTTTAACATCAATTTTCCTCATCTCATAATCATGTAAAGCTACAATGAAAAATATAATTCTGATAGATTTTACCATTTCAACTTGTGAAAAGGAATCATCATAGTTAATGTCTTGACACTGTTTAAACCATTTTCAACCATTTGTGCCTTATAGGTACTGACACTACTAAACAATAGGTGTTTAATAGTGTTGGTATTTATCAGCGCTAGAAAAAAGTCCGAATAAATGGAATTTTTATCAATGCTTTTGTTAGCACTAATAAAGGGAAACCTTTATTAGTGCTTTTTTTAGTGTTGATAAAGAGTAAAATTTATAAGCACTATATTTTTAGCGCTCATAAAGGCATCCTTTATCAATACTTTTTTATCACAGATAGAGGTTTGAATAACTAAAATGAAATAATTAAATAAAAAAATAAAAAATGAGTTTATTATAAAACATTACAGATTTTATTAATTAAATAATTATTGATAAAAATTAATAAATTGATTATAAAATATATAAAATATAAGTACTAATAAATTGCATGTATTAAATATATAGATATATGAAAAATTAAAATTAAATAAATTAAAATTAAAAATGGGAAAAATATTAAACATTTTATTAATTATATGATTATCGATAATGTTAATAAATATTATATATTAAATATATAGATGAATATTAATTTATATAAATATGATTTATATATTAAAAAAATATTTATGCGATTTACGTTAAATAGTAATATATTTAGTGAATAATGGGTTATAATTAAAAATTAATACGAATAAAAAATACCGACTAATTATAGAGTAATAGAAATATAATTGAATGTCATTTTATTTTTCAATTTAACATAGATCAAATGTGTGTTATATTGATTTCAACTATAATTAATTAATGCATTTTTATATACAATGCACACACATAAAACTTATCTATTTTTTTAATATCGTTAAGTGTACTTATTTTTAATTTTCTCAATTTTACAAATTTTTAACATGCTTTCACATAAAAATAGATATTCATTAATAATGTTAAAAAAATATTTTAAAAAAATTACAAATAATTATATTTATAAATGTACATACTATATTTATAAAATTATATATTTATAATTATAAAAAATATATATATTTTTTAAAAAAGTATTTATATAATTATAAATAACTAATTACATATATTTAAACAAATATATATATTTGAATAATTATTAAATTTATAAAAAATTGACATAAATAATGAATATTTTTTCTATATTTATATTTATATTTATTTATTATATATATATAATGGCATAAAAATTATTTTTTAAAAATATTTTTATAATTATAAATAAATATTTATATAATTAAATAATTATAAAATTATAATAAATATATTTAAATAAAGAATATATTTACTATATTTATATTCATATATATTTATTAAGTATATGTATATATTTATAAAAAATATATTTATAATTATAATTATAAAACATTTATTAGTGCTTAAGTAATAAGCGATGATAAAAGAAAAATTTATCAACGTTTTTTAGCACTGATAAAGATGGTGCATTATCTGTGCTAAAAAATGCGCTAAAAATCAACATTTATTAGGGCTAAAACATGATAAATATTGGGACAAATTTGTGTATAATTATTATTTGTTTTCAACAATTTTCAATAATGGTGAAAATGATGAACGAACTCTAAAGTGAATTGATATTGGTTGAAGTGATGATGCCTATAGAATTTTTATGGATTCATATCATTGGATGTCATGCATGAGAAATTCTCCTTGTTATTAAATTTACACGATTGATGCACTGATACTATGTTCAAATAACTTGGGTTAATGGAGACACAGTGTTTACAACCATGAAGAATCATCCATTGAGGATGATTGAAGTGTTTCGAGTGTGTTCTTTGGAATTAATAATCCAAAAAGAAAAGAAGTATAATGGTTGAAGAAGAGGCTTGGAATTAGTGGTTACCATGCATGAGGTTTATGATTTAAGATGTCCATTCAATTTCAAACATAAGAGTTGTTTTCTGTGCTTCACATAAAAAATTGTGCCAGCCCACAGCTAGCCGACAACCTCATCCTAAGGCTCATGCGGGACGGAGTCGTCTGCACCCATAGGTATCCTAGCTAGGATAGCCCAGAAGTGGCAGGGAGGGGCCGTGTATAGTCCCAAAAGAGCGCATGGGGAAAATCCCATGCTGAGTTTTGCGCCGAATCCCATAGGGTAAGGGTGAGAAGTGCACCTGCAAGAACATGGTACAGGTAAATATCCTGGAGGGAGGGAGTAATATATGATTTAGGTAGAGTGGCTTGATTGATATATCGTGCTCCACCAGTGACTCTAGTTCGATGTGGGATAAGTGATATGGGTTACTGTTCATCATTTAAAAATGCGGAAGTGATCCAAGACACACATCTCATTTGTGCCCGCAATCTAATCTGAGCCATCCATCACTCTGTGCCACACATGTTTAAATGAGGTACGTCTGATTTCACCCCACATTTTTGAAACTCCAACACCATCATCATTAACCTCCAGTTCCCAACATCACTACTGCATCCACCGAAGCTGGTGAAGAACCACATCCCAACACCCATGGAAGATCATTTTGACATTGAAAATATTGTAGGAGCATACTAAGAACATGAATGACACTTACGTTGTTCTTGGATGCAATATATTGATGAAGAAGGATCGACTGAACCAAATAGAGTTTCTGGGGCCATGTGGATAATTCATGTGTGGATTTAAATGTATATTACAATAGATATCAATCATATGAATGATATTTCCTTATTGTAAATTTGGAACCCGCATTGAAAAGGAAACAAACGAGATATTCACATATCATTATTCACAGCATGAAGAATTTTAAAACACAGAAGATCTCAGCCATTCAAATACGTGATCTTTAGGGAATATATCATGGGATTTAAAAAAATGGAAAAGGTAGTGATCTATTCCTAAAAAAGAAGAATCCCTAAGTTGAAGTTTTTTTTTTCATTCATACATCTGAGAGCTCATGTTTCTCAAAAATAGAGCATCTCCATTCCCAATTCATGATGGATGATCAGAACACTGTAGACCTTCAACAAGTGTTTTTCATTCTTGAAGAGTGTCGTGAATAGGATAATAGAACCCTCTGTGTGAACGAAAACCACAAAAAATCAATAAGTTTACCCAAAACCCTCACTGTGATTCGTGAAGATGAAAAAATGAGTACAAAATTGGTACATGTACACACAAGTTGTGCCTTGGGAGGGAAAAACCACGAATCTGTCTGGTTATATGAAGAATATCTCCATTTATTGTGTGTAGAAGACTCATGCACTATCAGCATGAAGAGGAAGATCCGTGACCCCTTGGTTTCATGAAGAAAAGGTTAGAACACCCATTTGGTTGCATGATATATCTATACTGTTTTTAGGGGTTCTTGTTTAGTGAAGAAGATGATAGCATGATGATGGGAAGAACATGTTTTAATGAACATATGTGCATGCTTTGATGAAGCTCGTGGTTGTGCATGATTGTGGCTCACGAAATAAAGATAAGTTCATGAACACATTCACTCATATGTGAGAATAAAAGAAGGAAAGATGTTTTCAAAGCCTTATACACTTAAAGATTTATGCACAAGAATGGAATAAGTGAACATATTTTGTTTGGATTGTTCATAAAACATTTGTGCACTCATGTGCATGAATTAAAAACACCTAAAACAAGTGAAAAGGGAAGAAGATAAAAGGGAATAAGATAAGATTCTATGCATAATTTCATGAATAATTAAACAGGGTTCAATTTATTTGGACATGCATTAATTAAACCAAGAAGAAGAGAAGGGTAGAATAAGGAGAAGGAAGAGTGTGCCCAACTCTATTATCGATCATTTAGGGCTATTTGATTCTAATGATGCAAGGTATGTTGTTCCTCGGTGTTTGAATGATCACATAGGTGTATTTTATTCTTCCCAATAAATAATAATAAGATTTAGTGAATTTAGTTATTACACTAAATGAATAATAAAGAAGAAAAAGTTCTCATGTAGTTGGTTGTTACTCTAAAGATTAAGAAAGAAGAATAAATAGTGTAGTTGTTTTTCACTAGAGAAGAAGAGAGAAGAAGAAATGAAAGTTTATTTCCTACTAATTTACAAATAACAAAGTGAATATTATTAAAGAAGATCAAGAGTAGAACCTCTCTTTTTGACGAAGGAAGAAGACTGTTTTAATAAATAGTATAAAGAAACAGCTAGAGGCTGCAAGATGGACTAGGTTATCACCAGTTTAAGAAGATAGAATTGTTTCCCTTCCCTCTCCAAAGTGTAGGTACTCACACTAGTCATAGTATTACTTCCCTAGATAAAACACTATAATAGTTATCACATTATAGTGTAGAAACCATGCACTGGTCATTCCAATGCATGGAAAGGATGTATCTAATCTCATTGAGTGGTGAACCTTGAAAATATATCATGTCCATATTTTTACTTCTTTTTATTATTTAATGAAATAAGTAAAATAGAATAATAGAATCATGATCCTAATAGGTCAAGTGGTATAGGGATAAAAATTTGTAATTTTTTTAAAAATTCCCCAACACTGATTCGCCCCCCTCATTGTTAGGAATATCCCAAACTAGTCCTCTTAATTGGTATAAGAGGGAGGTTTACCTCAATTGTATTCTCTACATTGATGATATTCTATTTTGAAGACTTTATTTTCTTTCCTATGTCAACAATGATGTTTAGTTTTGGTGAATATTCAGTTATCAAAAATTTAATATATACCAAGATCATGATGAACTAGAGAAACAAAGAGAAGATAAAACTGAAGAAGAATTCCATATTATCTAAATAATAGGATATATCTATATCTCCATTACTTACTGACAATGAATACATATCATTCTTGGAAATAAATGATAAGGCAGATCAAGTTTCCATAATGAATATGGACAACCTTCTTATGTAAAATGATCAGGAGGCATGTGTTAGTATATATAAAAATTATTCCCATGATGGAAATGTTATCACAATTGGTGATGATCAGTCAACTGACTCTCAAGAATTATCAGTTTATAGATTAATAGTTATTCTACATGATATCCCTGAAGAAATTTCATCCCATATTTGTAGATTATTTCAAAGTATGTATGAAGATATCACCAAACTGGTAGAAGAAAATGATGTTTTGGATAAGGTATTATAAGAAAAAAATTGTTGATTGTCCAAACCTGTCCAGATAGGTTGGATCCTTTGAAGAAACAAATAGGTAAATTGAAATATGTTATTCAAAATGGTTTAAATAATTTGAGGAGGAAGAGTAAGTCAATAAGACTTTGGAAGAAAAGATTCATGAACTTGAAAATGAGCTGAAGAAGAGCACTAATGTCAAGGGTTTATATTTGGAAGAAAATTTCAAGAAGATCAAGGAACATGACTCTTTGTAACAAAATAAAGTTCTTATGCATGAAGTTGAAGTTGAAATATTGAATAAATCTTGTTAAGAGAAGACTACTATGATTAATGATTATAAAATCATCTCCAATATGAAATTTCTAGAAACGGAAGCTCAGTTGGCCAAACATAAGAAGACACATATTGAGACTTCATAAAAGATTTAAATAGTCTCTACTGGTACTCAATTTTCATTTGAGGATTCTAATGGTGAAATAACATCAACATGTGACAATAAGATCATGGCTTCACCTAAGGATCTATCACAAGTAGCTAGGAAGAATCAGGTACCATCCATACCATCCTATACTTTTGTTTCTAAATTTTTTTCTACAAAAAGTACAGGGTGGATGAAAAATTCTATACAAGTATGGGTGAGGAAAGTTGATGAGATACCTACCACCATGTTTATATTGTATTAGAGAAATAATATAGAAGTTGGTTCCCGATATAGAGCACAAAACATCACGAAGAAGGCCGAACAACCTTGTACATGAGATATCAAGAAGTCAAGATTTATGGGTCAATGTTGGTGCTCTAATAAATTTGGGCATTATGAATTTGATTGTTGGTAAAATCCTCAAAATGAAAAATCACTAAGTAAGTCCATCTCAATGGGAAGAAATCCAGAGAGAAAGAAGAAACATCCATAGATCCAGAAGTAATTGTACACTACAAACAAATTATGAATGCTTGATAAAATCTATGATTTTTGCAATGGGAGTGGTCATGAGGTTGGTGTAAGTTTATCTCAACAGGTACCCAAAGCTGATTAGAAAATAAGGTCACAAAATCAATCTAAGAATGAAGAAGTTTCCTTAACAAGAAATCTTAATAACGTTGAAAATAAATCTCCCCAGAAGATTCCAAGAAGGAAATGTGATAATTCCTTCGATTATAAATCCAATAAGTTAAAGGGTGGATCATCCTAAAGAACTCATGAGAAGGATTTCACTTAGAATAATCCATGTGGAAGATCCAATATTGATAACTCATACCCTAAATACACATTAGAAATTTGGCCTAAAGATTTGGAAATAATGAGTAAGGAGGAAGATTCATAGTCTAAGGCTAGTGAAAAAGAAGTAAAAATTATTCCACATGAAGAAAAATAAGTCTTGTGTGTGAGGTGGAACAAGGCTGGTCACAAAATTAAAAAATGCAATACATTTATTGCAACTCAATAATAAATTCTTAAGAATATGAAAGTAGCACAGGATATTCTAGTGCTTTAAAAGAACTTGAAGAAAGAAGGATCACATAAAATGAAATAGAATAAGGGATAAGAACCACACAACCACAATCAAAATTGAAGATCAAATGTGATAGTGTGATGAGTGGAGAAAACGAAGAATCTTATTTGAGAAAATTATCTCAACCTTACTATACACATTGATGAATCAAGGAGGATCCACATTATTACATTAAATTTTTGTGTATTGAATTTGATTTTGTACTATAGGGAATTGAAGGTGAAGAAATTTCTTAGGGGGAGAACCTATGAAAGAGTGCTGAGAAGTGTTCCTCTTGAGAGGGAGACAAATGATGAAGCTTCCAGAGTTACTATTTCAATTAGTATCAACATCGTTTGGTATCAAATTCAATTACTCTAAAGATTGTTTGAAGATCATGTCATTGGAAAAGGTATGTTATTTCTTAATATCTCATCCTTCATTACTAAAAATAAAGATCATTATACAAAGGGGGAGTAACTGAATTAATCAATGACATAAGTAGAATGGAAGTTCCCCAAGGTCACTCATCCTACCTATTGCACTTAAATGTTTTTGATCTATCTGTTGAAGTGGGGGAAAAAGTTTTAGGTTGATTATTTCATATTGCATTTTTTATCCTTATCCTGGAATGAAAATGGAAAACCCTTGGAGACAAGTATAAGAGTTCTCATCTCATGAGGTATCATGATCATTAGATAATGTACAACCTTGTTATCTAAATCAAATCTTCTTTTTTTTCTACATCGATAATTACTCAAGTATAATTAGAGTGAAATGATTGATGTTAGATTTCTTAAATATTAATTGATACCGTCTCTACCATGAAAATTTTATTTCTTATCAATAAGGGGGAGTGAAGTGAAATGAAATTTTTGGGGAGAGAAAGAAGTGAATGGGAGAGAGATGATTCACATTTTTATACTGACATGTTCATTTAGGATAACTTATAAGTATTTACAACAAATAGAAAGGGAAATATTCTTGGAACCACATTGTGTATAAGTTTTATTTGTTGTAAATAGTAGTTAATAACGGTCATAATGAAGAAGTAACTCCAATGTGAATGGAGATTGGTTGAAGTGATGATGCCTAGAGAATTATTATGGATTCTTAGCATTGGATGCCATGATTGGGAAATTCTTCATGTTGTTCAATTCAGGTGATTTATACACTGATCCTAAGTTTAGATTACTTTTTTCAAAGGTTACATAGTTTTTACAACAATGAAGTATCATCCATTGAGGATGATTGAAGTTTTCCAAGTGTGTTCTTTGGAATTAAGAATCCAAAAAGAAAATAAAGATGATGGTTGAAGAAGAGGCTTGGTATTTCTGATAACCATGCATGAGGTTTATGATTTAAGGTGACCATAATGTTTTACTCTTTAGAGGTATTTCGTTGGGATTCAATTAAAAAATTGGTCCATCCAATAATTAGGCAGTAGCCTCAACCTGAGGCTCATTTGGGATAGAGTCAACCATGCCCATGAGCAAGCTAGCCAAGCCAGCCCACAAGTGGAAGGTAAGGGTCATGTATAGGCCCGTAAGAGTGCACAGGGTAATGCCCATGTAGAGTTTAGGGTCGAATCCCGCAGAGGGAGGACGGAGAGCACACCCGCAGAGAACACAGTACGAGGTGGTACTGTGGAGGGAGATGTAGTAATCTGGGATGTAGGTAGAGCGGCTTGATTGATATACCTTTCTCCACCCATGTCTCTAGTTAGATGTGGGACAAGTGATATGGGATATTTTTCATCATTTAAAAATGTGGAAGTGATTATGGCCTCACATATCATCTATGGTTGCAATATAATATGGTTTTTCCATCACTCCATGTTGCTCATGTTTAAATGAGGGTTGTCTTATTGCCCCAATAGTTTTTGAAACCCCAGTGCCATCATATTCAACCCATAGCACCCAACGCCACCGTTGCATCCACTGAAGCTAATTAAGAACCACATCCTAACCACCATAGAAGATCATTTTTGACCTCGTGAAGATCATAGGAGTATACCAAGACCAAAAATTCAACTTACATTGTTTATGAATATGATATATCTATGAAGAAGGCTCGGCCAAGGAAAAGAGAGTTATCGAGGCCCCATGGATAATTCAAGTGTGGATTTAAGCTGATATTTCATGCAATCTCAATCACATGCATGATATTTCATCACTATAAATGAGAAAACCGTGTTGAAAAGGAAACAACCAATATATGCACATATCTTTGTTTTCAACTTGAATAATCATAAAACACCAAAGATCATAGAAATTCAAAGATGCGATCTTCAAGGAATATCTCATGGGATTCAAAATTACATAAAAGGCATTCATATTTTCCTATAAAAGTAGAATCCCTAATCCTAATGAGCTTTATTACATTCATACATATGAGATCTCATGATTCTAATGAACATAACATCTCTATTCCTAATTCGCAAAAAATGAGCAGAGCACTGTAGGCCTTCAACAATTGCTATGAACTCTTGAAGTGTCTCACAGTGAAGGAGAACCACACCCTCGGTGTGAAGGAAAACCATGAACGCGTGATACTTTTACCAAAACCCTCACTTTGTTTCGGGAATAAGAACCCATAGGTACATAATTGGTGCATGTGAACCCTTTTTGCTCCATGCATAGATAGGACAACAAATCTCCCAGGTTCTGTGAAGAAGAACCACATATACTGTATGTTGAAGACCCGTGCTCTACCTGCACAAAGAGGAAGACTCGTGACCCCTTGGTTTCATGATGAAAAGATGAAAACATCATTTTGGTTGCATGATATATCTATACTATTTTTTTGAATTCGTGTTTAGGGAAGAAGAACATAGCATGACGATGGGGAGAATGTGTTGCATGAATGTGTGTACATCATTTGATAAAGCCTAAGGTTGTGCATGATTATGCCTCATGAAATAGGGATAAGTGAATTCACACATTCACTCATATGTGAGAAGAAGATATGAAAGTACATTTTCAAAGGCTTATTCCCGTTCGAGTTTGTTCACAAGAAGGGAATAAGTGGAGAGATTGTGTTTGGTTTGTTCATACAACATGCATGCACACATGTGCATGAATTAAAAACACCCAAACCAAGAGAAAAGGGATGAAGGGAAAAGGGAAGAAGAGAAAAGGATATTCATACTTGAATGTATACATAAAAAGGGTGAAATACAATTGAAAAAAAATTAATTAAACTAAGAATAATAGAAGAGAAGAATAATGAGAAGGAAGAGTATGCCCAACTATGATAACAATCATTCTGGGCAGTTTGATTCTGATGATTCTAGGTAAGATGATCCTCAATGTTTGAATAATGAAAAAGGTGTATGTGGTTATTTCAAAGAATGAATAATGGGGTTTAGTTCATTCAGCTATTGCGCTAAAAGAAGAAGAAAGAAGAATAATTTCTAGTGTAGTTGGTTATTGCACTAAAGAATAAGAATGGAGAAGAAGCAGTGTATTTGATTTTTCACTAGATAATAAGAGATAATAAGAAAGGAGAGTTTCTTTACTAATGATTTTCAAGTAATAAAGTGTAGATAATTGGAGAATATGAAGATAATAAAATAACATTTTGAATAAGGAAGAAGACTGTATTCAAAGGATGTATAAAGAACCAACTAGAGGCTTCAAGATGGAATAAGTTATCACCAGTTCAGAAAGATATGATCGATTCCCATCCCCCTCCAAATTGTAGGGACTCACGCTGGCCATAGAATTTTTCACTATCCAAACCACTATAACAATTATCACATTACAGAAAATAATCCATACACTATTCATTCCTATAAATGGAAAGGATGTAGCTGATCTTATTGAGTAGTGAACATTGTAAAAATTTCATGTGCATATTTTTACTGCTTTATATTATTTCATGTGATAGAGAGAATTTAATAAGAGAAACAATCCCCTAACAGGTCAAGAGTTATAGTTATAAAAAGTTATAATTGGTTTAAAAATTCCACAACACTGATTCACCCCCCTCTTAGTGTTAAGAATATCCCAAACTAGTCCTCTCAAGTGCTGATAAAGACCAACATTTATCAGTGATAAAAAACCATTGATAAATATGTCTTTTATCATAACTTATTACTTAAGAAATGATAAAAAAAATATTTATCAATTATTTTATTAAATCATTGATAAAATTGTCCTGATATATTTACAAAAACTAACCATTTTTGAACCCATCATGATATAAGAATCTGTCTACGGAATAGACCCACTTCCAGTGCTTCTTCTCCATGAATCGAAGCTCTAATCAAGAAAACCCACTCAAATCCTAAAAACCCTCTTTTTTGAACATCATCTGATATTTGGTGTATTCCTGTTGTTAGATATTCTGAATAAAACATCAATATTTGGATCTAAGGGTCTTGGATTTTCATCAAACTAGTAAGGTAGGCATGTATTTTCTTTTTTAGGTTCCAATTTTCTTTCTGTATTTATCATTTTGTTTTTGATTTCTAGTTCAACGATGTCATCAGTTATTTTTGGTCCAGTCATTCTATACTATTTTTCTTTTGTTTATGATCCATTATTTTTTTCTACTTTATTTGGATATCCTATTTTGGTCTTTTTAAATTGTTTTTTTGAATAAATTTACTTTTTTGTCTACATCTATATCCCATATTTCTCTATAAACTTAATTTTTTCACTATTTTGAAATCATAAAGAATCACCTTTGTTCCATAGATAAACCAATTAAATAAATATTTGTGCCACTATACAAAGAGTGGAGGTTTTGGATATAAAAACCTTAAACGAATGAGAAAATTGATTTAGAAAACCAACCCCTTGTCTGGTGATGGTGCGAAGAA
This sequence comes from Viscum album, assembly GCA_963277665.1. Classification (NCBI taxonomy): domain Eukaryota; kingdom Viridiplantae; phylum Streptophyta; class Magnoliopsida; order Santalales; family Viscaceae; genus Viscum; species Viscum album. The sequence continues at coordinate 286,009,311 of OY728165.1, forward strand.
ATAATAAAACTAGATTTTATGCAATTTTGTATAAGATAAATTATTTATTTAAATTCTCTTTTAATATTATAGTTTATGTTTTTTAATTTAAAATTTTTTTTTCTAAAAACTGTGTTATTTTATTTTAGGATAAATCTCTGTAAGGGTGATACCAAATTTATTTATTTTCAATATCCCCCAATTTTCAAAATTAGTATGTGGTTGTATTTATTTTACTATATTGTGATATTTTGATATAAGGGTTACTTACATTTTTATCAATTTAAGTTTATTTTATAAAGAAATATATACATATATATATAGTAAATATATATCTTTATATCTTTTTATATGTGTTTTTTGAAATTATAATTTAAGGGTGATTTTATAATTATTTATTCTCAAATTATGGTTATGGACTTCCAAATTAAGAAGGTATAATATTTATTTTCATTAAAAATTATGTTTAAATGCGCATTTGATTTGAAATTATGATTATTATAAATTTCATTATATATATATATATATTTGTGTGTGTGTGGGTTTAAATTTGTATGGGATATATGTTTCAAGGTTTGGTGTTTTTTTCTCCCTTGTTTGTGATATATCTTCTTAATGTGTATTATTTCTCTAAGCCAACTTATTTGTAGACCTCCCTAAAATCTCAAGGATGTGTCAATGTGTATTAGATGGAGACTCTAGAATCCTTTATATGGGTATATCTGATGTGACGACCTCCATAGAATCCTTAGGATTGGACATTGTGGTGATACGATATCCCATGAGTCTTGAGATGTTTTCAAATATTTGATATATCATTAAATTTAAATGTAATAATTCCTAAGGTTTCTACATCACTTTTTCCAAACAATATAAGGTAATTTATCAAATTATATATATATTATAAATTACTTTTAGTTATTCATCATTTTAGGTCTACATGTATTGTTTCCACCACCATAAATCTCCGATTACTATCCCTATATATGAATTAATTATTTATTTATTAAAATTGTTTATAAATAAATTTTTATATATTCTTATTGATTGAATGAGAGTATATTATTATTTTTTTTCATATTTGGTATTCTTAATACTCCTTAATTTTCTATATTATATTTTAATTTTTAGGGGATTTAAGAAAGACTTTATGTGTGTCAAACAATGGTTATTATTGAAATTTTTTTCTTCTGACTCATCCCCCATCTTTTTTATAGACAATTGTCATCATCATCAAATTCATCTCCAAAATAGTCATTATTGAAATTTGTTTCATGAAACTCATCCCCCGTCTATTTTTTTGTTTGTACTACTCTAAGGATTATTCATACCATGGATAAATACTACTTAGAGTATTCCAAGAAACATAGGTGATTTTTCACAACATATGAAGGATGTGTCAAACAACAAAATGCAATGGTAAATTCCTAGGATATGGGTTAATGAGAATGATTTTTCTATTACATTCATCTTTAAATGGATTCATAGGAGAAAACCTTCTATAGTGGAGTAATTATTTTTTTAAATTCAATTACCCATTTTCTTCAACATACTGAAATTCATTAAAATAATCAAATGTTGAGTTTACCTTATTAGAATTATATATAACTTTCAGATTTGATAATGAATATCTTATGTGTATTTATTTATTTATTTTACAAAATTTATATTTTATTAATTCAATAGGATGGATATGAAAAAAATAGGTGAATATTAATTGTTTTACAAAAGCGCGTGAAAATGGAGTTAAAGAGCTCATCCAGTTTATAAGAGAGAATGCATATGACCCTTCACAAATCCATTGATCATGTTTAAATTGTTTTTTGTTCAGGACAAATTAGTCTAGAAGAGTTTAAAGAGAATTTTATTTGTCTTAGAATATATCAGAGCTCTAAATATTAGACTAATCAGGGGGAAAAATGAATGTGGAAACTGATTGGGATGATACTGCTGTTTAAGGATCATTTGATATGAATTAAAGTGTAAATGATAATGGAGATCGCGTGAAAGAAATAAAAATAGTGATTGAAGATGACCATTATGATTTTTTAAAGTTATTTGAGGATTTAAATAGTTGTTCCAAGATACCATTATATACCGGTTTTACTAAATACACAACATTATCAGCTGTAGTGAAGTTATATAATTTGGAAGCTGTCAGCAGGTGGAGTGACACCACCTTAATATAAGTACTTGGTCTCTGAAATGATATGATACCAGAAGAAAATGAACTACCATGTTGAACATATGACACTAAATTAATGTTACTTTCAATGGTCATGATATCTAAAAAATACTGATTGACCAAATTATTGTATATTATTTCTCAAGGATCATGAATCACACATAAAATGCTCTTAGTGTGTCATAGATCGATACGAGAAAAATGAATCAATTCCTTCGAAATCTGTTTGATAATTTCCTATCATTACACAGTTTAGAAGACTATATGGATGACAAGAAACTTTGAGACAATTTAAATGGCATGTAGATTCAATATTTAATGATGGGAATTTATGCCATCTAGTAGATTCTAATCGGTGGAAAAAAATTGATTACGAGTATCCTGAATTTTGAAATTAGCTGAGAAATGTTCATCTTATGTTATCTACATAGGAAATAAATCTTATGGGTGTACATAGTATTACTCACAGTACATGTCCCATTATGTTGGTAAATTATAACATTCCACCATAATTATGTATGAAGTGAAAATACATTACGTTGTCTCTACTTATATCAATACCAAAGCTACCCGATAATGATATTGATGTCAATTTGGTTCCATTGATCGATGATCCAAAATTGATGTGGGATAAAGTTGTTACACTGTATGATTCTCATAGAAGTGAAGAATTCACGTTGAGGACCATGTTGTTTGGAATGATAAATGACTTCCCGACTTATTTAATTTTATCAGGATATAACATTGAAAGAATTTTTGGGTGTCCCATTTTTGAAAATTTCACACACACAGTTCAGTAGAAACATTCCTAAAAAACATTGTTCTTATAACATTAGAAATTTTTACCTCGATGCCATAAATACAAATCCTGGATGACAATATTCAATGGGAATATCAAACATGGTACAACACCATCTCTAATAATGGGAAATATAATATACAATAAAGTAAAATATAATTACACTATTTTTTGTAAAAAATTTCCAAAATACCTTAAAAAATCAGGTTGGAAGAAGAGATCAGTTTTCTTTGAATTACCATATTATAATATTTTTTATGTTAGACATTTTCTTGATGTCATGCATGTAGAAAAAATAGATTTTAAAGTATTATTGTAATTTTACTAAATGTTCCTAGAAAAAAAATATAAAATCAAGGATGGTTTGGAATTCATTGAATTGGGGTGTAACACCTCGATATTTTATGGATTGTTTTTTCAAATTATTTTAATCTTTTTGATAGTTTGTATTTCACGCAACACAGAAAATAGTTTATTTTGTATTAATGAACAGTATTTGTATTGTGTTATACATCACACCAAGTTAATCATGCACTAAATGTAACATAACTTTTATCTTCATCTACATGGAACCCTATGGTTAGATTTTATTACATACAATAATTAATTTCATTGATTTCATGCGTAACATGCATGACCAATTTATACCAAAAAATATTATATCATTAAAATGTTTTTATTTAAAATAATATGATATTACCTAGTTGTTAAATTATATGTTATTAATAGTATTGAATAATTTACAAAAATATATTTTTAGCACAAATATAAGATGAATTAAAAGGGTTCCAATTATTTATAAATGAATATGAACCCTCATTGAATATAATAAATATATTATTATTTTTAGTCATAAAGTTGCTTTTACCTTAAAAACAAAATTAATTAAAAATAGTGAGTGATATTAGTTTAATATATATGTTATATATTCAATATAATATTTTTTATATTTATCCAGTAGATTCGATAGACAAAAGATATAAACACACCCAATTTTATGCATAAAACATATTTTTTTTTGTTAAGGTGGTCTTACCGACTTTTAATGGAATAATTATTTTAAATATAAATTTTGGAACATTAATAGACTTAATATGTGAAAATAAACATTAAATTTTAATTAAAAACATAAAAATTAGTTTAGGATAATTTTTTTCATATTTTTTGGAATGTTTCATTTTTTTAGTGAATAGTTAAAAATAATGAATTTTATTCTAAAAATGCGTGTTAATATAATTTATTTATAAGGATAAATTATATTTTGAATTGGTATAAAAGATAAATTAGATAATAATTTTATTATTTAATATAATTTATTTCATTCATATCAATATCACTCTGAAATTGGGTATAAAATCTTTGTAGACTTTTGAATGTTTTTTACTTTAAAACCATGCATTATCGACTAAACTACGAGATAAATTTTAAATTAATTTTTTCCATTAATATTATTGGAATTTGGAAAATTTGATTCCATATTTGGAATAATAATAATTTTTAATATCTTATAACAAAAACATTGTTTTTTTCCAAAATAATTAGTGAAAGTAATTAAAATTAATTACATCGGCTAAGGTAAAATTAAGCCTAACTAAGGACTAAACCCAAAATTTAATACCCAAAATGACCTATAAACTTTTCCAACACCCATTTTATGGAAATTATTAGTCCATTATCCATCCAATATTTAGTTGTTTTGGTTTGTAATTACATTTTTTTAGTAAAATGTGGGTACACCTAACTTTTTTTTCAAAAATGCCAAGTGTGTCTTTTCCCTTCTCTATAAAAGGTCAACACCTCTCCCTCTTCTTATAACCTATCAACCCAAATAGGTTCAGAGAATATTTTACCTATAAAATTTCAATAATCCCTACATTACCCCTTCTATCCTTTTGTGTATAAAGTCTTCCAAGGAATCCTTTTGGCACAAACCAAAAGGAGTTACCTGATTAAGAGGTAGTGCCTTCTCTCAAGTTCCTTTCTTTTATTTTGATTCTACACCCCCTCCACTCTATTTATTCAAAGATTGTATAAAAAATCCAGTATCCTCAATATAATATGATTTTCTTATGCTAATGTTTCAACCTATAATTACACACACATCCATCAAATTGGTAATGAACAAACTATTTATTTTGTACAGAAAACTTCCACCTCAAAAATGATGATTGTTTAATTTTCCATACCACCTCCCATGGTGGTAATTATGATATAAAATATGTTTATATAAATTATAAATTATATTTATTATTCTTTTAAAAATATTTATTCCTTTTATAAAAAAAAATGTTTTTAGTTTCCATTTGGTGTAAATATAATAATTTTGTCTGAGGAAGTGTGGACTACCGCCCCCTCAAAGCGATGTAATTCACTCACACACAACATGGAATGTATTAAAGATGGGTTTAGCATATAAAATTGTAATTATTATTTAATTATATTATATACATAAATAAATATATTCCATTTTCATTGTTTCTTTCAATAAGATAATAAAAACAGAAAAGGCATTCATGTGTGCGTACGAATTACCGTCTCCATGAACAGTGTAATCCATTTTGTACTTCTATATTATATAGATTATTATAAAACACATATACATAATATACATGATATGTATATCATGGTTTAAATTTTTGAATAATTATATAAGTATAATGACCAAATATATAACCAATTAAGACACATTAGAATGAGCAAAGTGGTAATTACCTTATGTGAAACCTTAACATAGGATTGTTAACAAGAGGGTAATATAAGGTCATAATAAAACCATATATGGTAATAGATATAATAATATTGTTCTATAAAATATTTATATTAAATTTATATTTATTATATAGATTTTTTTAATGATAATTATTGGAGTCAAGACACAAGGTAAGGGGATTTCATCTCACTTTTTATTTCCAGGAGATACAGGTTAGGTTTGCGACTCTTTCCTTTTATGTGGTGTATGTAATGACCATGATTGTATTATATTTATATTATAAATAAATTTATGTGTATTCTCATATTAATTTTATGATATTTCTTTCATGGTGTTTAGTTTCAAATGTTACCAAATCAGTGAAATAGTTTTGTCTCAATTTTCCTTCTTTGAAACAAGTGTTTGGTTATGCACCTAAATTCTATTTTGAGGTGTATATAATTCCATTTTACATTTTATATAATAAATATACTTATTTTAATGATATTATAAGTATCATTTAATTTCATTTTTTTACATGGAGAGTATAAACCCATGTTACCTAGTTATAACATTTTACTATGACAATCTCATCGCTTTTTATGATTGTTTATGTTTATGATTCCTTTGATGAAATCATATCATCCAAATCTCAATAAATTTCATGACTTGTATTATCCTATAGTTATTAATAATATATTCTTATATTGTTTCCATTTTCTGGTATATAATATAGTTAATAATCTGTTTTAAAGAAATCTCGACTTTACCATCTCTTCAGTCAGAAACCTATCTTCCATCAAAACCATGTTTTCTAAAAATGGCTTCCTAGAATATTATACTAACAACATATGATCATTAAAATAAAATTTTACCCTTTTTTTCTGGTTCCAAATTTTTCAAATGAATCTTCTTGTCTCTTTCTGAATGAGGCATTTTTCATACATTTCTACCATTCAAAAAGAATGTTCTTTTTACCTCGTATGACTTGTACATATTTACCTGCTGTCAATTATTTGAAGATTTGTTTCATATTTAAAATCATAATTTTTAAGATTTTTTTAAATCATATTTTAAAGGAAATTATTTTCAAATTGATTTATGTTTTAAATGTCCTTTTTCAAATATGAAAGGATATTTACCTCAACAAATGTTTTCAAAAATATCCTTCCCAGTGATTTTCCATATAAGATAACATTTATTGATGTTACTCATGTACTTTTAAGAAATTATACCAAGGTTCTATTAATATTATTTATTGAATAATTTATATTTTATGGAATGATTATTATGACACCTGTTTCACTTACACGGGTTTGATGATTTTGAAACCTACTTCTTTTCATGGGTTATGCTTCCATGAAGAGATAATGAAACATATTAATTTGTATAGGTTATAATGCGATGAAATATTAATGATACCCATTTAATTTCATAGTTTATAATTTGGTGTTTATAAAACCTATCAATTTTCTGGTTCATGATATGATGAATATTTTATTATGTTGTGGAACATTTATGAGTGATTTTATTATGAGATGGGTGGGACCTATATCACCCTCCAATGCATTAGGTAATGATAAGTTGTATATATTCTTAGATGGTTCAAGAGGTGTATCCCAATCCCAAAAACAAGAAGGTACATTGGTTGTATCCCAAGCCTAAAAGTAATAGAGTACACGGGTTATAGAACAAAACCAAAAACATGAAGGTACATTGGTTGTAGCCTAAGCTTAAAAGTAATAGGGTACATGGCTTATGGATTAATCCCCCAAAAAATAAGGTACATGGGTTATAGCCCATGCCTAAAAGTAAGAGGGCATATAGGTATATCCCATTCCCAAAAACAAGAAGGTACATGGGTTTTATCCCAAGACTAAAATTAAGTGGGTACATGTGTTTTACCCAAAAACCAAAAACCAGAAGGTACATGGGTTGTAGCCCAATCCTAAAAGGAATATAGTACATGGATTGTTAGCCCACACCCGAAGTATGTACATGGGTTGTAGCCCAAGCGTATCATGTTATAAAGGTCTTGGTAGTTATCCTTGATCTAAAATTTTCTATTCTAATATGTATGCCCAAAATTCCATGTTTTATTCTAGTATTGTGATATCATGACTTATGATTTTAATTATATTATGATCCATGTATTATGAATTTAAAATATTTATTATGATCTATAGTATATATGGTATGTTCTTCAAATGTTATTCTCATGTTCCACACCCTTTGTTCATGTTATGCTTACACATTTCCTTTATATACCCTTACTCGGTATTTAAGCTCACCCCATATTATGATTCCTTTACCCATGTTTTGAAGAAATGTTTTAGGTAGATGTAATAAATTTGGAGATATTTATGGTATATATTTAGGATCTTTCACCAGGATAGAATATTTTTTTTCCATGTTTCCAAATACACTAAACTATTACAGTCCTCAGGCATGTATTATTATAATGTACTGAATATTCATCTAAAATGGTGTAATATACATGTATGTTATGAATGGGTCACTATAGTTGGTATTAAAGGAAAGGTTTAGTCAACCTTTGGAAGCTAATATGAGAAAAAAATAGTGACATCCCTAGGTGAATTTATAAGGTTATCTCTAGGGATGTCTCTAAGGATAAGTGTAAGGATTAGTCAACATTTAAGAAAATGTCCTAGAATTTTGGTAAAGGATAGATTGAGTGGTTTCCTAGAAATAAATTCATGTCTAGATACTACAAGTGAATTTTTATCTAGCACATATGTACATAGGGGTAACAACTCTGACACGGTGATTCGGGGCTGATGCAGGGTAATCTAGTACACAAAAAAGGCCTTGTTACATGCTTAGTTTGACAATCCTAAAGAATATTATTTGGGATTTCAAAAACTCTTCATATACCATTGTGAAATATTTAAATATATATTGGCATTGAAAAAACTAGTATGAACCTAGGGTTTCATGTATTAATGAAGTTGTCATGATTTAGACAACCTATAAGTGACTTTTCATGATTATCTGGTTCCTCTATATAATAATTTTTTATTTCTCTATGATTTTTGTATTTTCTCAATGGATGGATCTGGAAGGAACTATATTAATGGTTATTGTGATGTAAAATGAAATAATTTTTCCCCCTAGGATCCAAATTATTTGGGAGTTGGAATGAAAAACCTCATTACTGTGCTCATAGAGTTTTCTAAAGCTATGAATCATGATGAACTTCCAAATGATCAAAGGGGGGAACAATGTTTTGTTGAGTCATTCATGAGGAAATTTACTCCTTCTTTCATAAGGTATTATGATCCAATTATTACTAAACACTATATCAGTACCACTGAAAAGATATTCTCTATTCTCCAGTGTTTGGATTATGAGAAAGGAATTCTGTCTATTTATTATTAAGAAGGTTAATTATACCTGTGGTGGACTCTAATCAAGAATATGAGGAAACCATATTAAATTGAATCCATGGATCAAAAAGAGTTCAAGAACATATTCTTCAATAAGTACTTTCCTCATGTTCTTCATACAAAGATGGAAATGGAGTTCCTTGAGTTGAAGTAAAATGATGATAATCTATCGGTTTCTATGAGGCTAATTTCAAAAGAAATGCAAGGTATGCTTTGGTAATTATAATTCAATAATAAATTAAGTTTTAGAGGTTCTTTAGTGGATTAAATCCAAGTATCATAAGGGTGTTGTCCATAAGGGACTTTGGTAGCTATGAAGATATTGTGCATTGTTCAATAAAAGTTGAAATGGATGTTAGAGTTATGTATCAATCTCATGTTCTTAACAAGAAGATTAATATGGAGTTAAGGGGACAACCAAAAAACCATATAGATTAGAAGATGATCCGTCCTTTGTGCTCTAATTATGGAAAAATTCATGGTGGTAATTTTCTTAATGGGTATAGTAAATTTTTTAAGTGTGGAAACTATGGACATCAAGCAACAAAATATCGAAGTGATTGGAAAAATTTATATAATGATTCGAATAATGAAAACACTTCTCTAGATGAACATATCACACTTCAGTGTTTCAATTGATAATATTTTGGGCATTTCACAAAAAAGTGATCAAATATAAGGGTTAATATTGGTGACAAATTCCTAAAAATCTAATGAAAAACAAAAAATTGAAATCATATGAAATCACAATTGATTAAGTGATCCATGGTAATTGGCTAACTCCATAGTGGGGAATTTTATATGGTAATTTGTAAAAATATTATCTATGAAAATATTTTTGATCATTTAGTGAAACTTGTTATGATTATATGCATTTATTATACTTCTATATAAAATTTGTATTAATAAAATCATGTTAATTTTCTAGATTTACAATGATGAACCCAAGATTCCAATAGAAATGTTTTTTTAAATATAATATCCTATTTAAGGAATAAAGGGAGAATTATCTTTTGGAAGCATGTATATTTTCTATTAGGATTTACAGAAATTCATATTTTGAGCCTTTTTTCAAGAGAATATATGATGAAGGTATTCACATGTTTGGTATGTGATGATAAATGGGGGATCAATTTTATACTGATTTCATGACATTCATTTTAATGTTTTGAGTTTTTTCTATTGGAAGGGTTACGAGGTTTATAATTTATGGAATGATTAAGTTAAAATCTTGACGAAGTTTGTGAGAAAAAAGTATTATCTTACCATATGAAGATTTATGCATATTGGATAACCTATTATAAAAATGTGGTGTTAAATGATAATTGATGATAGATGGGATGTCATATCATATATCTCATGATTTGTTACTGCTTTGGGAATAAAATATTCACCTTCCTTTTTGAAGAAAGAGGTAAAGTGGATCAAGGAAAAAAAGGGCGAGATTGTCCTGAAATCATTCAAGTATATTTTTCATGAAAATTATTTATCTTTATAAAAAATGATCTTGAAACCAAAAAATTTATCCTAGTCTCTCTATTTTCGATGAATCAGATGGTACCTTAGTTAATCGTAGATTTAAGGCTTTCTTATTGTTAACTTTCTCCTAATCTTTTTTTCCATCACCCTCCATCAGAACTGGATAGTTATACTTTTCTTCCATATCTATGTTTCCAATTCCCACCTATGTTCCCCTATGTGTAAACCTAGTTATATGTCACATTGGGTATCCATTATGGTTCCAACATTTCCTTTTTAAGGGAATTTTTAATATTCATTCTTATGATGTGGGTTTCTATGAATGAAACTTTGAAGTATAAAAATTTTGATAACCCAGATGAATTTAGAAGAAGAAGTTAATTTTAAGGGGGGTATAATGTAACACCTTAAGATTTTGTGAATTATATTTTTCAAAATAATTTAAACTTTTTGATATTTTTCCTTTCACACAACACTGAAAATAGTTTATTTTATATTAAATAACTATGTTTGTCTTGTGTAATATTAAACACCAAGTTAATTGTGAACTAAAAGAAATATAAATTTTATATTTCTCTATAAACAACATTTAGGTTAGTTTTTGTCACATAGAACAATGACTTTCCTCGATGGATTTCCAAACACACATAACCTATTTTTACCAAACAATACTATATCATTAAAATGTTATTATTTAAAATATTATGATATAACCTAGTAGATAAATTAGAAATTATGAATTGTATTAACTAATTTATGAAAATATTGGGTTTATAAAAATATAATATGAATTCATATGTTACCAATTAATGAGAAATGAATCTGAGAAAACATTGAATATAAATATAAATATTATTATTTTTCTACTCACAAAGTAGTTTTAACATAATAAATAAAATTAATTAAAAATATTGAGTGATACTAATTTAATATATATGTAGCATATTCAATATTTTTTTATATTCATCCAATATATTTGATAGACATAAGATAAGAACAAACCCAATTTTATGCATAAAAATCTATTTTTTTTATAAATGTAGTTTTACCACCTTTTATTAGAGAATGAATTTTAAATGAGAATTTTGGATCTTTTATATACATAATATGTAAAAATAAACATTATATTTTAATTATAAACATAAAACTTATGTTAGTATAATCTTTGTGTATTTTTCAATAAGGTTTCAATTTTTAATGAATTGTTAAAAATTTTGAATTTTAGTTCAAAACATCTTTTTATTTTGATTTATTTATAAGAATAAATTATATTTTAAATTGGTTTCAATGTGAAATTAGATAATATTTTTATCAATTAAAATAATTTAGGCCATTCATATCAATTTTCACTTTGAAATTTGGTATAATAACTTAGTAATCTTTTGAATGTTTTTTACTTTAAAAACCTCCATTGCCGACCTGACTGTGAGATTAATTTTAAATTAATTTCTATCACAACTATAATTGAGATTTGGATAAATGGATTTAAAATTTAGAATAAGAATAATTTATAATTTACAATAAGTTTAAATTATTCTTTGATCAATATGATTAGTTAATTTAATTAAAATTAATTACATTAGTTAAGGTAAAATTAAGCTTAACTAAGAACTAAACCTTATATTTAATACCCAAAATGACCTAGAATCTTATAAAACAACCATAGGATGGACATTATTCAGACATGTACCACCATTATTTATTTATATTTTGTTTTTTATGACATTGTTTAGGTAAAAACGTGGGTACTCCTAACTTGTTTTCAAAAATGCCAAGTGTGCCCTTTCACTTCCCTATAAATGGCCACAACATCTCCCTCTTATTGAAATATTTAAAACAAGTTAGGTTCGGCAAATATCTACCAAATTAAATACCAAACATCACTAAATTAATTTTTAAATACTAAATTTGTTTATTAAGTCTTCCATGGAATCATTTTGGCAGAAACCAAAAGGAGTTACCTGATTAATAGGTAACACCTTGTCTCATGATCCTTTCTTTTATTTTACTTCTCCACCCCCTACACTATATTTATTATATGATTATATGACAAGAACCATATCCTAAATATACTATGATGTTTTTTCTAAGGTTTCAACCTAAACTCACACACACCTCCATCTAATGGGTAACAAACATATTGTTTATTTCAACGATGAACTTCCGCCACCCAAAATGATGATTATTCAATTTTCCTTAACGCCTCTAATGGTGGAAATTATGATGGAAAATATATTTATATATAACATATATTATATTAATTAATTATTTATTATTCTTTATTCCTTCTAAAAATAATATCCTTTTACTTTCAATTTGGTTAAAATATGATAATTTCATTTGAGGAGGTGTAGACTACTACTCTCTCAATGTGATGTGATTCATTCACACCTTACATGGAATTTATTAAGGATGGGTTTAGTAAACTTATATGATATATGCGAAATTATAATTATAATTTAATGATATTATATACATATATACATTTATTTAATTTTATTTCTTTCAATATGACTATAAAAATGGAAACCGTGTTTATGCGTACGTATGGATTACCATCTCCGTGAATGGAGGATTCAATTTGGTACTTCTATATTCTATATATTATTATAGTAAAAATATAATTTATATAAATTATATATATATCATGTTTTACATTCTTAAATCATGATATGTGTATAAGGACCTAAGATGTAACAAATTAAGACACATTTGAAGGACATATCAGATATTACCTGAAGTGAAACCTTAACATATGATAGTTGACAAGAGGATAATAGAATGTTATAATAAAACAATATATTTTATTATACATTATAATATGGTTATTTAAAATATGTATAATAAACTTTTATTTATTATATAGGTTTTTTTGAACAAGTATGATGGGGGTCATGACACAAGGTAAGTGGATTTCATCTCACATTTTATTTCCGTAAGATACATATTATGTTCTCCACTCTTTCATTTGGTGATGTATTTACTACCCATAATTTTATTCTATGTATTTTATAATTAAATTTATGGGTATTCACATACCATTTTTGATCCTTCTTTCTTTGGGGGTTTCGTCTGAAAGTTACCAAATTGGTTAAATAGTTTTGTCTCAATTTTCCTTCTTTGAGAATAATGTTTTGTTATGAAACTAATTTATCTTTCAAGGTGTATATATTTCCATTTTAAATGTGTTGTCCAGAATTTCAATCATTTCATGAAATTTTAGGTTTCGTGTAATGTTCTTTTTTTACATGGAGAGTATGATCCAAAGTTACCAAGTTATAAGAGCTTATTGAGACAATCTCATCACTTTTTAAATTTTTTTATGTTTATGATTCCTTTGATGAAAACTTATGAACCATATATCAAGATAAATTAGGAATTTTATTATCCTCTGGTTATTCAGGATATATTCTTATACTGTTTCCATTTTTTGGCACATAAGATAGTTATAAATTTTTTTAAAGAAATCCCGACTTTACACTCTCTTCAGTCAGAAACCTCTGTTCCTTCAAAACCATGTTTTCTAAAAATGGATTCCAAGAATGTTCCACTATTCTAGAATGATCATTAAAATACATTTTTATTTTAAAAATCTTGTACCAATTTTTATAAAGAATCTTATTTTCTCTTTCTAAATGATTTATTTTTATAACATTTTTACCGTGAAAAAGAAATATTTTTTTTACCTCGAAAAATAGTTATGGATTTACCCTCCATCAATTCATATAAAATTTATTTTCATGTATGAAAGGTTAATTTTTAAGAATTTTTTTTAAAATATATTTTGGAGGAAATGTTTTTCAAAAGGTTTTATGTTTTAAATATCCTTTTTCATAGAGGAAAAGATATTTCCTCAAGAAAAATTTAAAAATATATTGCCATGTTATTTTATATATAAGATAACATTTGTTGATGTTACTCATTCCCTTATAATGACGTAAATGGAAAGACATAGGACCGAATGAATCTTACACTGGTTTTTTAATCAATCGTTATATGTTCTATATAAAAGAACACGATGACTTCAGTGCCATGAAAAATAGTGGTGTTACACTTGTACCCGAATCAATGAACATATCTGGTTCCAAGAATAGAAATGGAATTTATGAAAATATGTCATATATTTGAATTATTAAATAGATATACGAGTGGTATTATAAAACAATTCAATTGCAGATCTTCCAATGGAAATGGGTTGACAATATCCATTTAGTGAAAGTTGATCAATTGGGCTTTGTGAATGAGAATTTTAGTGTGGAAGGGGACAAAGATGATCCATTCATAATGTAATCATAATTGATGCATGTATTCTATGTCTTTGATCCAACAAATAATAATTGTTCGATTGTTCTGCTGGCGACTAAAACAAAGGCGGGAACTGTGCGATATTATAGCCGGTACTGTGGTGAGAATGGTAGCAGTTACTGTTCGGCACTATAGCAGTTGGAAATATACCCCCGTTTGGGCCTTCGAGCCACCAATTTGGTCCCTGGGTCCTTTAAGGCCTTTGGGCCACCCATGCCTCTGGGTCAGTAAGGCCTTCGGGCCAACTCAAGACCATCAGGCCACCTTAAGTGCAAATGCAAACCAGATTACCTATGAGGAACAATCTCAAAAAGGAGGATGAGAAAAGAGCTTTCACCACAGCAGAAGCTAAACAATTTGAAATAATGAGAGGGTATGAAACCTACCATCGGGACAAGCCTGTGCATGCATGAGAATGCCTAGCCAAACAGCCATGCGAAGGTGGAGAGCTGATTTCACAATGAAGATGATAGGGAGGAGCAGTTCCATGTAGTACGTCTAGGTTGTATGTAATGTTGGAAGCCTATGGGAAAATGAATTCCTCTAAGGCCTATGGGAAATGTAATACTTACACCTACGGGCCTTGTAAGGGTTCCACCTCACCCTTTGAAAGGTGGATCATCAAAATCAATAAAAAATGAAGGCCTTCAGGACATGAAAATATATATTTATACTATTGTAATAGCCTGAACATATCCGGTCCATTACGTTGTAAAAATTTGATGCGGTTAAACACGACGCGTGTTATAATAATACTTTTTGATAATAATAATTGATAATGGTGGCTTGAAAATATTTGGTGTTAATTAGATTAAATTGTTTCAATTTAATCATTGTGAAATAAAATAAATAAAATTGAATGTATTTAATTCAATGATGGGAGGCACATGGTTTCATTTTGATTTATTAATTTTTTTAATAAATGATAAATTTTGTGTGTAATGAGAGGCTGCTTGGTGTTGACGTAATGGTGGTCGGACATGGTCAATGGGGAGAACGTCAATAATTATTATTATTAATAATAATATTTGGTGACGAGTTAATAAATTTTAATTGGAGGTTTATTATTATTATTATACTAAATAATTATAATAATAATGTTGGCTTAAATATTTAAAGATCCGTTAATAAAGATTTAATGAGATTTAAATTTTGAATTCAATGCATTGAGATTTGAGATATGAGGATAGATGAGAGATGTTATTATTTATGCTAATTGTGTTAAAAAATAATGATAATGGTTTAAAATGGAGGTTGGGGCGTTCCACAAGGAGCAAAGGGAGGGGAGGCACCACTTTTGGGGAGAGTGAAAATCGTGGATGGATTAATGAGATTGGATAGAGGGAGGAGTTATAAGATATAAGTAGGGATAAAATTAAATGTTAAATAAATGTTAAAGGAGGGAATTACTGATGAATTTACAGCGTGAAAAATACAAAATCATGATTGATTTGGAGTTAGAAAAATAAATAAATAAGTAAATAATAATAATAATAAAATATTGTTATTATTAATTTTGATGATAAAACACTGTTTTCGCTATAACTCCTTCGTGTGACCTCCGTTTTACAAATAGTCAGCAGCAGTGTGACCCTGACTTCAAGATGAAAATTATAAGTCCAATATTGGAAGTATTTTTCAGGTTTTCAGATCATGTACCCGAAACTCTCATGAATTAATATATTTAATAATATTATTAAATCTTCGACCCACCATAACTCATGTGTGAGATGTCTGATTGACTTTCTGTCAGTGGTGATAGGATCCTGTCATTAATACGGTCGATTCAAGTATAATATTGGATACTAAATTATAGGTCGTAGCTCGGGTCCCCGAAGCACCCCATAATAATAATATTGTTATTATTATGTGATCTTGTATCTAACATATCTCCTTCATATGATGTTGGAATTTCGAACTGTCTGTGACGTTGTAACCCTAAATTTATGACAGTCATTTTAAGACCAATTATGAATACCTTTTTATGACTCATGTCTCGGGTCAATAAAACACCTATTATTAAATGAAGTTATTATTATCATTAAACTCATAGAAACCGCGTGACATGTTATGTGTTGACCAGTCAAACAACGTAACAGTTGTACGGTCATGTTTTTTATTCATTAATACACGTTGCATACCATTTTACATTATCATTTCCTATATAAGAGTGGGTCACATGTTATTTATTGACCCCTCTTCTTCTTCGCACGACGACAATCCCGGATGACCCATAAGCCTTCCTCCTATCTTCTTCATCCAGAATCCAATCGTTGATCTGTCAGTGGCTATGGGATCATTTCGATGAGGAAAACATCATGCACCTCGTTCCATTCCCTCTTCTTGGACTTCATCTTCATAGTTTCCTACCAAGGAGATTGCTGATATTTTACGAGAAATACTCTATTCGACGAATAGCATCTTAATAGTACATTCTACCCCGTTCTTATTCCTTCCTCGATCTCCTCTTTCTGTTCCTCCTTGCCATTCTATGACATGTGATACCTTAATCCTTAATGGAGTCTCTCTTGGTTGTTAGTGTGGCTGTGTCACAGCATCCATGGGAGGAAGTAGTCATCGGGAGGAGTGATCTAAATCCCCGTGGTAGTTGTTCTCGCAGAAGGAAATAAAAACCTATTCAGGTAGACATATTAACTTCGTCTCTCTCTCTTTTGTGCATCATGCAGGGTAGGTATCCTCTTGTTTTTGTGAGACATAGTTAAACCAGTAAATAATGTTAATAACTAGTTAAACAACGGTTTTGGGGAATTTTTGTTAAAATGTTTGTTTTATTTTTCATCAATGCTTATCCTTTGATTATGTTGTGAATTGAATAGGCTTATGCCTACTGAAAATCATGGTTGTTGGGGGACATTTCTTGCGCAATTAAATTTTTCCTTTTTTTCTGGATTGTTTTGTAGATGGAATTTCATAGAATGTGGAAATAGGTTAATCATGTAATGTTCGATGATTAAATGAATACCTGGAACCCTTGTATGATCACCCTAGTTAAACTAATTGAAAGAATGAATTTGTGGGTGCTGGTTGGGTTTTAATTATGTAAAGGGGTGTTTCATGGATTTTTGTGGAATGGGTGAGCAGCGGGGCTGCGGTTGGCTTGGTTTTGGGTTGGCATGTATGATATGGTTGTGATGGGCAGTGGAGATGCGGAAAATGGTATCAAAGGGATGATGATGTGGTATAGGTATTGTTTCCAATGTGTTTTTGCTTATGGTGTTTGGTAGTAGGGTTGTAGGGATGAGTTGTTCATATGAATAAAAGTGGAAGAGTTAACTAATGAATTGTTGGGCATGGTAGTTGATTAAATACGAAAAATAAATGGAATTGATTTGCTAGTAAAAAAATGGCATTGTGTTGCTGTGTTTTCCCTAAAATTATTTTTGGTGGGAAGGGATATGTTTTACGAACGATTGATCTAGTTTGGTTGTTGTTAGTTTGTCAGTAGTTGAGGAACTGATAAACTAAAACTGTTGAAACCTGAAAAGCTTAATGGGGTTTGGGGTTGTTTATTGTGTGCGTACTTTCTAAGTAGTAGTGCCGAGGCATGTGCTCAGATCATTTGTGTAGAAGCCTTAAGATGGGCTGAGTGGTTTATATAATTTTATAAATCTATACGTTTTATGTTTCTTTACGAACCCCACCCATGTTGAGTACAACGTGCCGAACACCTGTGGGACAGGGGGTGAGATACTCAAAGATCTAAAGGATGGTTGGTTATTGTTCTTCCATGTGCTCCCTCTTCTAGGTTCTATAGCCAAAGATCCTTCAGTTTGGTTACGACAGATTTTTCCCAAGATTCTTCGGGATGAAGATGTGATATGTTCCCAAGTGTCTTCGGGATGATATGTGATGTGGTTACCATGTTTATTTGGGATGAGATGTGGTTATGGTCGAGGATTGAGTCCTGGAGGGATACTATGATGGCCGAGGATTGAGTTCCGGCAGGATACTATGAACTTCGTATGGACAGGTTGCGGTACTAGCTCGGGAAGAGGGCGAATCATTAGAGCATTCGGCGTGAGGGCTTGAGCAGTATTCAGTGGGATGGTGGTGCAGGTTACCCATACTTTGATAATAGTACTATACTAATCTATTGACTTGCGATATTTGGTGAGTGTGGCTTGTAAGGTTGGGTGGATAGATTCCTTTCTAGGCTTTGGTTCCCTCTGTTTTCTCACGGGGCTTTAGGATGTCTCCCCACTTGTGCACGAGAGCTTTAGTTTTTCCTACTGAGTATACTTGTATGCTCACCCTACATATACTTTTAGGTTTTCAGGAGGACTTTACGGACCGCGTGGGACCTTTCTAGTTGGGCGTTGGAGTTTTCTGGTTGTAGTTTGTGCTTTCTTTTCTTTGGTATTGTACTTTGGAGCTTTTCTTGAACTTGAACTTTTGTATCAATATTGTATAAAACATGCATATGGGTTTGGTTTTGGGTTTATTTTCATTTACTTGTTCATTTTTCTTTTGGTGTTTGACTCATCCTATTTCCTGATCTTAAATATTAAAAAGGGTAATGCCTCTCATATTTCTGAAAACTCATACCCTTGGTGCTAGTCACCACTCCGGGGCCTACTGGAGGTGGGAATGTGGGGTCATTATCTCCCTTTCACCATTCCTAGCTCAGGAGGTGCATCTTTGGTGGGAGGGGGTCATGACAGAATTGTATCAGATGATGATGGTTGAGAGATAGGATGGATTCTGGAGTTAGGCACAGTGAGGATTGCATGGGATGGTAGCGTAACTGTGTTGGATGATCTTGATGCGTGACATAAGCCAGGGAAGACTGGCTAGGACACAATATTTTAGGGCCCCCGTGATCCGATGCAAAGACTCTGAGCTTACTGAATGACCTTGTAAGACTACATTGATTGTAGGGTAGAGAACCTAGGAAAGGTACGTGCATCATCATGATTTGTGTTTTACTTGATTTGGGTGTTATGGGAAATAAATCGAAATAAAATTACAAAATGAAACCTTGAGAAAATTTCCTTGCTACTTGGGATTAGGCGTTCTTTGTTTACTGTACAGCTATGGTACCTGGACATCGTTCTCGGGTGACTCGGGTAGTCGAGGCCCAACAGATTCCGACGGTTGATCAGATAATAATTGACTGAGAGGGGGAACATGACTTCTGGTAGTGCACATTTCATGCTTTCCAGCGACAGATCTTGAAGAAGTATGAAGGCAACACTTCGGATACGGAATCCGAGAGTTGGTTAGAAGAACTCGAGATCACCTATGGGCTGATCAGAGCTCCCTCAGAGTACTGGGTTCCTCTAGCAGTAAGCCAGTTGCGAGGTGCGGCGTGTCAGTGGTGGATACTTTACCTTGGGAAGGGGAAGAAGACATATGTTCTTTGTGCCAACTTCGAGAAGGAGTTCTGTGAGGAATTTATTTCCTCGACGAGGAAGGCCGAGAAGAGGAAGAAGTTGTTGTATCTCTAATAAAGAAGCATGTCAGTGCGGGAACTAGGGGTCATGTTCAAAGAACTCCTCTGTTTTTCCTCGAATCTCTTTCCGGATGGGGATTCCCGAGCCATAAATTTAGAGGAGACACTTCACCCCTCTATTTGGTGTGCGGTGACCCCTTTCACCTTACCCACGTACCTAGAAGTACAGAAAAAGGCAGAGATAATCGAGAGGATGAACTCGCAAATAGGTCCACTACAAGAGAGGAGTCACCCAAGTTCATCCAAGAAGGAGGCGGTAAGAAGTAGATCCCCAACAACATGACCTTCCATGTTTCGACCGGGAGGGAGCAGACTTCAGCAGGTCCCATACCGATCTCATGATTTCTACCCGTTTTCTATGGTTTGGGGACCAAGGTTCTTTGCATGTGGGAATTGTGGGAATCTGGGCAGACATTACCATTTTCAGACTCAGTATGGAGGGACTGGCCAGGTTCAGCCCTAGCCCTCGTAGTAGTTCCCAACCCAACCCTTCCAGCAGCAACTAGCTCCAGTCCCTCCAAGGGGAGCTGGAGTAGGTGGTGGCCAATCACAGGGAGTTCCTTAAGGACCCCAACCAGGATGTGGTCGAGGAGGTGGGCATCTACAGAAAGGCCTAGGAGTGGGATGCGGACAGTTGCATGCAACAGAAGTGGAAACCATAGAAAGGCCAGAGATAGAGAGAGATTTTTTTGGTTTTACTAAAATGCCCTCGTTTATGTTTTTTTTTAAATTCAAGAGAATCACACTCCTTTGTTGAAACTCATTCTCACCCATGCTTTAGGCATGGTCCATGTTTTTCATGAGTCTATAATGCTATGATTTTCTCATATTTCCTTTAAATGTGTGTGAAGAGTCCTAACATGTGGGGAGAGAGGACCTGATCCCTAATCAAGACGTATTAATGTGGATGCGAATAAACCCATGCGTTCGAGTCAGTGCCGCCCAAAGTGGATAATATCTTGACATGGTAGAAAGAATTTCCCAATCCATGTGTTGGGGTAGCATGTTTCTTGTTTTGTGCGGTGTTGGGGGCAGTGTGTGTATGAAAAATCCTAAATTATGGGGGTGGGAGGACATAATCCCTAATAGAGACAGATCAATGTGGATGTGATTAAACCCATACGGGTGAGTTAGTTCCACCTAAAGCGGATAATATCTCAACATGGGGGAAGGAATTCCCTAACTCATGTAATTAGGATAGTGGTTGGATTCCGGTTATGACGAGAGCCCTTAGAGTTATCTTGCGGGGTGGTTGTTCGGACCTTTGCCCTTTTTATGGGTTGGTTTTTAATTCTCGAGGATGAGAATGTTTTGAGAGGTATCTAATGTAATGGCCTGGACCTATATGGTCTATTACTTTGTAAAAATTTTATGTGGTCAAACACGACACGTGTTATAATAATAATTTTTGATAATAATAATTCATAATGGTGGCGTAAAAATATTTGGTGTTAATTAGATTAAATGGTTTTAATTTAATCAATGTTAAATAAAATAAATAAAATTGAATGTATTTAATTCAATGAGGGGAGGTTCATGGTTTCATTTTAATTTATATATATTTTTAATAAATAATAAATTATGGGTGTAATGGGAGGCTGCTCGGCATTGACGTAATGGTGGTCGTACATGGTCAATGCGGCGTACGTCAATAATAATAATAATTAATAATAATAATAATTGGTGACAAGTTAATAAATTTTAATTGTTGATTTGTTATTATTATTATACTAAATAATTATAATAATAATTTTGGCTTAAATTTTGAAAGATCCGTTAATAAAGATTTAATGAGATTTAAATTTTGAATTCAATGCAATGAGATTTGAGATATGAGGATAGATGAGAGTTGTCGTTATTTATGATAATTGTGTTAAAAAATAATGATTAATGATTAAAATGGAGGTTGGGGCGCGCCACATGGAGTAAAGGGAGGGGAGGTGCCACTTTTGGGGAGAGTTAAAATCGTGGAAGGATTAATGATATTGGAGAGAGGGAGGAGTTATAAGATATTAGTGGGGATAAAATTAAATGTTAAATAAATGATAAAGGAGGGAATTGGTGATGAATTTCCAGCGTTAAAGAGACCAAATAGTGATTGATTTGGAGTTAGAAAAATAAATAAATAAGTAATTAATAATAATAATAAAAAATATTTTTATTATATATTTTGTTGATAAAACACTATTTTCACTATAACACCTTCATGCGACCTCGGTTTTACGAACTGTCAGTGGTAGTGTGATTTTGACTTTGAGACGGATATTATGAGTCTAATACTGGATGTCTTTTTCAGGTTTTCCGATCGGGTACCCGAAATGCTCGTGAATTATTATATTTAATAATATTATTAAATCTTCGACCCGCCATAACTCCTCTGTGCGCTGTAAAATTGACTTGCCGTTAGTGGTGATAAGATCCTGTCATTAATATGGTCGAATGATGTCTAATGATGGATACTAAATTATGGTTCTTAGCTCGGGTCCACAAAACACCCCATAATAATAATATTGTTGTTATTACGGGATATTGTATCTAACATATCTCCTTCATACGGAGTTGGAATTCCGAACCGTTTGTGACGTTGCAACCCTGAATTTATGAGAGTCATTTTAAGACTAATGATGAATACATTTTTATGACTCATGTATCGGGTCAATAAAACACCTATTATTAATTGAAGTTATTATTGTCATTAAAGGCATGGAAACCGCGTGACATGTCTTGTGTTGACCAGTCAAACAACGTAACATTTTTACGGTCACGTCGTGTATTCATTAATACACACTACATACCATTTTACCTTCTCATTTCCTATATAAGAGAGGGCCACATGTTATTTACGGACCCCTTTCCTTCTCTTCACGACGGCACTACTGGATGAACCAGAAGCCTTCCTCCTATCTTCTTCATCCAGACTCCGATCGTCGATCTGTCGGGGGCTGCGAGATCGTGTCGATGAGGAGAACATTGTGCACATTATTACATTACATCTTCTTTGAGTTCCTCTTCATAGTTTTCTACTAAAGAGATTGCTAATATTTGACGGGAACGACGCTCTTCGACGAACATCATCTTAATGGTACGTTCTACCACATTCTTATTCCTTCCTCGATCCCCTCTTTCTGTTCCTCCTTGCCATGATATGTCATGTGAAACCTTAAACATTAAATGAGTCTCTCTTGGTTGTTAGTGTAGTTGTGCCGCAGTGTCCACGGGAGGACGTAGTCATTGGGAGGAGTGATATATATCCTCGTGGTATTTGTTCTTGTAGAAGGACCTCAAAACCTGTTTAGGTAGGGATCTTACCATCGTCTATCTATCTTTTGTGCATCATGTGGGGTAGGTATCCTCTTGTTTTCAAGAGATATGGTTGAACCAGTAAATAAAGATAAAAACTGGTCAAAGAATGTGTTTGGGGATTTTTTTTGATATTTTGGTTTTATTTTTCGTCAATTATTATCCTTTGATTATGTTGTGAATTGAATAGGCTTATTCCTATTCAAAATCATAGTGGTTGGGGGACTTTTCTTGCACAATTAAATCATTCCCTGTCATTCTAGATTGTTTTGTGGATGAAATTTCATTGAATTTGGAAATTGGTTAATCATGTAAAGTTGGATGATTAAATGAATACCTAGAAACATTGTATGATCCCCCTATTTAAACTAAATGAAAGAATGAATTTGTGGTTTTTGGTTGGGGTTTAATTATGTGAAGGGGTGTTTTGTGGGTTTTTGTGTAACGGGTGAGTAGTGGGGCTGCTGTTGGCTTGGTTGTGGGTTGGCGTGTATGATATGGTTGTGATGGGCAGCTGAGCTGTGGTAAATGGTATCAAAGGGATGATGATGTGGTACGAGTTTTGTTTCTGATGTGTTTGTGGTTATGGTGGTTGGTAGGAGGGCTGCAGGGTTGAGTTGTTCATATGAATAAAAGTGTAAGAGTTTACTAATGAATTGTGGGGCATGGAAGTTGATTGAATACGGGAAATCAATGTAATTTATTGGCTAATAAAAGAAAATGGTATTGTGTTGATTGTGTGTTCCATAACTTTATTTTTGGTTGGAAGGGATATGTTTTAAAAATGATTGGTCTTGTTTGGTTGTTGTTAGTTGTTCAGTAGATAAGGAAATGATAAAATAAATCTGTTGAAACATGAAAATCTTAATGGGGTTTGGGGCTGTTTATTGTGTGTATACTTTTGAGGTAGCAGTGCCGAGGCAAGTGCTCAGATCTTTTGTGTAGAAGCCTTAGGATGGGCTGAGTGGTTGATATAATTATATAAATCTGTAAGTTTTATGTTTATTTATGCACCCCACCCATGTTAAGCACTACATGCTGAACACCTGTGGGATGGGGGTGAGATTCTCAAACATCTAAAGGATGGCTAGTTAGTGTTCTTCCCTGTGCTCCCTCTTCCAGGTTTTATAGCCCAAGATCCTTCAGGAAGGTTACGACAGATGTTTCCCAAGAGTCTTCGGGATGAGGATGTCATATGTTTCCAGGTGTCTTCAGGATGAGATGTGATGTGGTTCCCCGGTGTCATTGGGATGAGATGTGGTTATGGTCGAGGATTGAGTTCCAGAAGGATACTATGATGGCCAAGGATTGAGTGTTGGCGGGATACTCTGAGATTCGTATGGCCAGGTTGCGGTACAAGCTCAGGAAGAGGGGGAAGCAATAGAGCATTAGGCGTGAGGGCTTGAGCGTTATTCTGTGGGATGATGGTGTGGGGTACCCATACTTTGATAACATTACTATACTACTCTATTGACTTGCGATATAAGGTGAGTGTGTCTTGTAAGGTTTGGTGGATAGATTTCTTTGCTAGGATTTGGTTCCTTCTATTTTCTCACGGGGCATTAGGATTTCTCTCCACCTGTGGACGAGAGCTTTAGGTTTTCCAACTGAGTATACTTTAATGCTCACCCTACGTTTACTTTCAGGTTTTCAGGAGGACTTCAGGGACCTTGCGAGACTTGATAGGTGGGCATTGGAGTTTGCTGGTCGCAGTTTTTGCTTTATTTTTTTGGAATCGTACTTTAGTGCCTTTATTGTACTTGTACTTTTGTTTCAGTACTATATAAAACATGCATATGGGTTTGTTTTTGGGTTTATTTTTATTTACTTGTTCTTTTTTCTACTGGTGTATGACTCATCCAATTTTCCGATCTTAAATAATAAAAAGGGTAATTCCTCCCATATTTGTGAAAACTCATACCCTTAGTGCTAGTCGCCATTCCGGGGCCTACTGGCGGCGGGACTCGGGGGTCATTATCTCCCTTTCACCATTGCCAGCTCAAGAGGGGCATCTTTGGTGGGAGGTGGTCGTGAAAACTATGTTTTCCTCTTAATATTATATATTATTTACTAAATGAATATATTATAAATTAAATGTTTGTCTACTCATACATACCATGTATTTTTCACATGATGATGTCACCAATGCCTCAAAAAAATATAATGAAGGAAACCCTTTGGAAATATTTATATGTAATGATACGATATAAATTTTCTATTTTACTATAAAACCTTCAAATGAAATGTTTATTTAATTTTCATTATTCCTGGAAGAGTTTATTTATTTTATGATATTTTTTCTATTTCTCATGCCTTTTCAAGAAGAGTAGTTATTCTATCTCTTTTCAATCATAGAAGAAATCTTGATGTTTTCACATTAAAATAATCATCCATAGAATTAATTTATTGTTTTATATTTATGTTTAATTTTTTCCTTTTTTTGTATTACCCACATAATAATTGTTTTCTTATGTAGGTTGTTATTATTTTTGTTGATTTTTGGTGGCCTCTCCACATTTCATGCATTTTTATACCAAAACTTTCGCATACATCTTCTCCCTCAAAACCTTTTCACCTCAACAGTGTTGCATTTATAACTTTCCTTCACGTTCCTTTCACTGCCTTTAGAGGAAGGGACATATGTTTCTTCTGCTCAATCTTAGAGGTAATATTGATCTTTTAACATTAAAATAATTATCTATAAAATTAATGTATTGTTTCATATTTATGTTTAATTTTTTTAGTATTACTCAACTAAATTTTTTTTCTTATACATGTGAATTATTTTTTCAAGCATGAGTGGTTTGTTCGAAGCTGATCATGCAGTTTTGATAGTTAGAAAAAAAGGCAATTGATATTATGGTAACATTAAGAGTTATGATTGTTTTGGGACATTGGGATGTGTAGGAATTAGCCTCACCTAAATCTAACACATGATGTGACTAGTATGACTCCAAGTACTTTTTTCTATTTAAAATCTTCATTAATTTTATTAAAATAGAAAATTTACATATTCAAAACTATGAAAAAAATGGAAATTATTTTTCTACTTTAATAGAATGATTCATAAGTCATTTTTGGATGTGTAGAAGTCAGCCACACTCCAATATAATACACGATGTGCCCAATATGACTCAATGTGTCCGTTTTTAGTTTGAAATTGACATTTTAGTTCAAAAAGTTTCACTCACTAAAAACTGATCAAATGCACTCAGATTTTATTGATAATTTATACAATTGATTAATAAGTCATTTTTGACGTGTAGGAATAGGTTTCACTCCAAAATGATACACTGTGTGTTCAGAATCAGTCAAAAGTGTGTGTTTCCAGTTTAAAATGACATGTTAGTAAAAAATAAAACTGACATACTCAAAACCGATAAAAAAAATTAATATTGTTTTGATAATACATTAAAATGATCCACGAGTCATTTGAGATGTTTATTAATCATACAAACCTCAATTTGATGCATGGTGTGACTAGTGTGTCTCTAAGTGCGTCTTTTTATTTAAAATTTTCATCAATTTTTTGTAAAATGGACATCAAACCTAATCAGAACTAAGAAAATGAATTCAGATTGATTTTATACTTTTAAAAAATGATCCATTAGTCATTTTTGACATGTATGGATTATTCAATCCTCAATTTGATTCACAATTCTCCTAGTATGACTTAATGACACTGTTATTAGTTTAAAATCACCATTTTTATTCAAAAAGTGCCGCTCACTGAAAATTTATCAATTGATATTGAGATTTCATGATAATTTAGGATAATTATTCATAAATAATTTTTTACATGCAGGAATTAGTCTCATTTCAAACTGATACATGATTTGATCAGAATGAGTCAAAATATGTGTTTCTAGTTTAAAATGACATTTTATTAAAAAAGACAAATGATGTACTCAAAACCAAGAAAAAACATTTGTATTATTTTTATACTTATGAAAAATGATCCATATGTAATTTGAGACATGTAGAAGTCATCCACACCTCAATCTGACCCACGGTGTGACTCGTATGACATAAAGTTCATATTTCTATTTAAAATTAACATAAATTTTAGTAAAATGGACAACTGAACTACTCAGAACCAAGAAAACACATTTTTATTGTTTTGATAGTTTATTAAAATGATCCATAAGTAATATTTGACATATAGGAATTATTATCTTATCAATCTGATACATTATGTGACATGTATGACTTAAAGTTTCCGTTATCAGTATAAAATTGAAATTTTAGTTCAAAAAGTTTCAATCACTATAAACCAATAAAACACACATGGATTTTATTGATTATTTATGAAAACAATACATAAGTATTTTATGATGTGTAGGAATCAATTTCATATCAAAACAATATACGATATGATCAAAATGATTCAAAATTGTTTGTTTCCAGTTTAAAATGATATTTTAGTAAAAAAGACATCTGACATACTCAAAACTGGTCAAAGGCATTTAGATTCTCTTAATACATTAGTATAATGATCCAAAAGTCATTTGAGAGGTTTTAGGATTAACTACACCTTGATCCGATGCACGGTGTGTCCACAATGACTCCTGGTTTATCTTTTTATTTAAAATTGACATCAATTTTAGTAAAATTAATAATTTATATTAATTTATTTCGTTATAGTATTACTAAAATATTTTTTTCCCTATACAAGTTTTTTCTTTTTCTTGGTTAGTGGTGTTTTGTTCAATAATAGCATGAGTCAGGGTCAACATTAAATGTCAAAAGAAATATTTGATGTTTTTTAATGTATGTTATAATTTAAATTTATATAATTGTATAAACCAATTTTTGAAATATCTATAATATAGTGTTTTTTACTTGTATTCGTGTTGTATATTTCATTTAATTTAAATTATATATTGGTACTTGTTTTTCTATCAGCTATAATTTTGGTGGTTTGGTGTGCTATTACAGCACATTACACTATTGCTACAGTGTGTCGTTGTAGCACACTACAGAATGGCCCTTTTATCAGCACTTTTAAAAAGCACTGATAAATGATGCATTTTTCATTTCTTTTTAAAAGCACAGATAAAGAAAATAAAATTAGTTCTTTTAAAAGATCCTATAAAGGTACAATTTGTCATCAATTCTATAAGAACTGATAAAAGCCCCAATATTTTCACTTTTTTAGCGTTGATAAAAGACTAGAGATTTTAATCTCACTCATGTAGTCGTCACTTTTTTAGCATTTATAAAGACCATGTCTAATTTTGTTAAAGGCCTAATTTTTAGTATTGTGACTTTTCCTTCCATTTAAAAATTCACTGTGAATTCCCATTTGCAACCAATGGGATTTACATCTTATGGAGTGTCTACCAAAATCTAGATGTGTGTTTGGTACATGGAATACATTTCAAAATTCATGGGTTCTTTTCACTTGGAAATATATGTTCCACTTACTTATTCCTTGTAGGTTAATGTATCATTATTATCAAATAATATTTAGTCACCACCCTCAGTGGTAAGAACAAATATTGTTCTAGTTCTCTAACCTATTTAGTAATCCTACGTAGAAATTGTGTCTCTAGAATAATTTCTTCTTCCATAGGGCTTTGTGGAATTTATTCCTGTTCCAACTCTTGTGTATCTTAATCTTGAACTTCCTCAAAGTCTATCTTACTCAAAATATTTATTTTAGAGACAAGATCCTCCTTGAGAAATGTGGTACGTCTAACAACCAAAAACTTTTTGTTTGAAGGTTTATATAGGCAGTATCCCTTTATTTCTTTAGGGCATCCTATAAAGATACATTTTTTTCCTGGGGATGAAATCTTTTTATTTGAAGAGGCCTTGAAAAATGATTTGAAACTACACACATATAAGTGGGATGATACAGGTTTATTTCCATTCCATAATTGGTATGTTATACCATTTGTTGAATCAGTTGGCACTCGGTTTAGTACATATGTTGTTTATAATGCATATCCCCAAAATGATAATGGAAGACTTTCATGGATCATAATTTATCTCACCATGTCTAACAAGGTGTGATTAGTCCTTTCACTTACACCATTCCACTAAGGCATAAAAGGAGTAGTGAGTTGAGGTAAAATCCAATACTCTTATAGATAATCAATTAATTCTTGATTAAGATATTCTATACGATGGTCAGGGTAAAGTTTCTTAATCTTTTTACCGATATATTTTTCAACTTAATTCTATTATTTCTTGAATTTTTCAAAAGATTTTGACTTATTCCTTATTATGTATACATATCCATATCTACTAAAATCATTATTAAAAGTTATGAAGTATGAGTACCCACCCCTTGATTCAATAGGAAATGGTCCACATGCATTGGTATTAATGAATTCAAGAAGCTCATTAGCCCTTTCACCTTTCCCACTAAATGGGGCTTTGTCCATTTTTTCTTATAATCATGTGTGGCATACACAAAGTGGTTTTATTTAAAAATAATCTAAATATCTATCTAGATGTAATTTAGTCAAGTGATTTTTATTTACATGACCTAGCTAGTGATACCAAAGTTGGTTGTGGTATTATTCATGTGAAGTTACTTCGTTATCAAATGCTATTATTTTGTTCGTGTAATCCAACACATAAAGAATATATTTGAATGAGGCTTACAATAACAAATTCTATTTTTATAAAAGAAGAATCATTTATTCCCAAATTTGAAAATAAATCCATCTGCATCAAGTATTAATATAGAAATAATGTTTTTGGTAACTTAAGGAACATAATAACAACCATTTATAACCAATATCATTCAAGTTGGCAATGTGAGGTGGTAATCCCTGATAGCTACAGTGTAAAATTTATCTCAGTTGGATACTTGAAGATCTGCCTGTCCTTAGTCAATCTTCTTGAATCAACCTGGTTCTTATATTTGAATACAAATGTGAGCACCACAAGCTATACCTAATATCTAATTTTCAAAAATAGATAAATTTCTCTCAATAAAAACACACTAGAAGCTTCCCCTTTCTTATTTGTATTGATGTAGTTTTTATTTCAGTGGCCCTTTTTTCAACATATGAAACAGACGACATCTTGTTCCCTTTCCCACCCCTTGACCTTTCTCTTCATGCAAGGGTGTGAATAATATTTGAGCTTAATGCCATTTTAATTCCACTTATGTTTTATCATAATAAGGATACATGTTTTTTGGAACATTTTATCCTCGTCTACTTATTATATAAGAGTAAGAAGATATGGTAGATACTTCTCAATGTTGTTCATATTAAAATTCACAACAATGATGGAGATGTTTTAAGGGAGTGATGCTAGAATGAGATCGGTGCCCAATTCTTCAAAGATTTTAAACCCTAGAACCTCTATGTACTCAGTGTAGCTAATGAGAATGAATACATGAGGCCCAACTAGGGAACCTTCTCCAAGATTTAACCGAAAGAGAATCTTGTAAATATATAAGCATTATTTTCAATCTCTCTCCTGGTAAAGACAATAAGGTGATTAGGCATGGTAAACACATCAATGTTTTTTTGAGACATCATTAGTTCACTATACGTCAATGAAAGTATTAAAAATTGAACATTAACCATGTCACTCAAATGTTTTTTATAGACAATGAAATCTTCACCACTCACCTCTATAGCAAGTGGATTAGGCATTGAGGATTATAGCAGAGTAAATTTCTATCCATGGCGCAGTACCACACGAAGGAACCTAAACTACTCCTAGAAGTTACTATATATTCATAGGTTATCTTTATCCAATATTGATCATAGGGATAGTATGGATGATGACCTTTTCATTTCATTCTATGATTTAAAATAGAAGATTATTAGTACATTTCTTGATTAAATAATAAGTGAGATATAAGAAATTAAATGTTTTTATTTATTTATAAAATCTATCACAATTTTATCAATTCTCAATAACCATAGACATTGAACTCAGAATGTCTAGTTGATTTAACATTCTGTTTGAAAGGATCCCCATTAATTTTATTAATAATCCAATCATTGGCTATGAAAACCATAATATAGTAATTAGATAGGCGGTCTTGCCAACTATGGTCTTAAAACTTTTTGATCTGTTTACTGGATTCCCCTATCCAGAAATCCATACTTGGATTTCCTTAATACTTTCCTCCAAATTTGTATTGAATATACTTTTTCAATTAAACTCAATACAGTTTTGGTTAAGTAAACCCAGAACTATAATGAGAACTCCCCATAAATTTTTTATTTTCTTATCCATTATAAATCTTGTTAATATTAAGTGAATGTTACTTAATTAATTAACCATATTGGAAGAAACATTTAATCGTAATTCATTTATTTAATTTCCATTTTTTCTGTTTAGTTCATTTATTTATGTGATCACATTATTGCATCCTTAAAATAAATAATTTCATAGTCATAATTAATTAATTAATTAAATGACTCATTCATGAGATTTATCTAATGGTTGATTTAATGCGAATACATTAAATCAACTTTTGACTTAGGGGAAATAACTACTATTTCCAGTCTGTGCATGAGTTACATCATTCCAATTGTCCACCTATGTATCACCTAGGTTGAAATATTTATGGTTCCATCTTGAACTACCTCAATATTCCTTGGGGTGCTCCATTAGTTGAAAATATTCATTACTCACACACAAGTTAGGGGAACCAAATGATTGGTTAAATGGGGTTACATAAATATCCTAGGAAAGATAGGTCATACATAATAATAGAGGGATGGATGAATCTCATTCCATCATTTATTTAAATATTAAATAATTGAAAAATAATGAAATAAATTAAATTAAAACATCCAACACAAGCAAAGGTATTTGTGAAGCTGATGAATGGTCATACATGCATTGAATAAACAAAATTAAATAGATATCATCCCTTTATTTATTTGTTCTTTTATTATTTAAGAGAAACACTATTTCATTAATTAAATAATTAATTAATTCTATTTTATCTTAATGATCATACGGTCTTCTTTGGAGATACCCATCATTAATGAAATTCATGGAAATTAAACAACAAAACCAATAATGACATATTAATTACAATAAATTAATTGGCCATTTAAAATTCTTTAAAATCGTTATTAAATTTCCAAACATTCAATGGTGGGTCAATCAATAAAATAAGGTTTTAATGCTATAATTTCAAAATGTAATATACTATAAATTTTTTTCTATTAATGAGAGACTAAACTATGTATACATGCAGCTACATGCCATGTACCTCAGTTACCATATTTCCAAGTCACATGCCTGGTGATTTAGCATGTTAACTCAGCCAGACTATATAGTGTGTACATGCCAGATACACACCATGTATCTACTTACCTCATGCTAGGTAGGACAATTCAACACATGGTGTGCAATAAAAGTACTCTGTGTGATTAATTTCTCAATGCACCAAGATTCAATGCAAGTGAGTATACGATATGTGTTCCGGACACACGTAGTGTAACCCAATTTTATCAACCCATGATTTGGAACATCCCTATGGAACCTCTAGTCATTCTTCATTTGTTATAAAACCTTTAATAAAATGAAACATTGAACGAACATGATTAATATGTTGATAATATATTAATTCAAATCGGATAAAAAAATGAATAAAATGAAATTAATATCTTAATAAAATTGACCATAAATCAACAATCAAATAAATAATTATAAACTTAATCATGACCCCTCTAATACCACTTGGTAGTTCTAGGCACAGTGGAAGCATGCGTAGGTGGGTGATATATTAATTTTTTTTAAATTCTTTCTTGAAACAGAGATTGAGGATCTTGCACATCATACTTAAAATTAATTTATTTAGTATCTTAAGAAATAAATACATGGACTTAGAAACATTATTCTTTGGTGAATTTTGATCATCCAAAAAGAATCTTTCATATTATCTTCATTGCACTATGAGGATCATAGAATATAATCCCACTAACGTTGTGCTCTAATGATCTTCGAGAGGCACCACTCGATATTCAGGTGCTATAAAGATGAGCTGAATGCATTGCGTTGTTCATTATTGATCACTCATTCTTTGGTCTTTAATAAATATCTCTTTCACTTATCGTTCATAAGAGGGAGAGAGTATGAGGAGTTGAGATAGAATTCATTATATGAAAAAATTCTCTATTATTAAATTTTGGATTCTCTTCAAAATAGACATAGACGCCAATTTATAGAGTTGTGATATAAGATAAATTATTATTTAATTTCATTCCAGCCGTTAAATAACATTTATTAATTTCAATAAATCACATGAAGCATAATAATATTATATAATTATTATTTCATGGCAGGCACCAACTTGCGCAATAAAAAATATTATATAACAGTCTTGTTAATAAATATTGGTCAATAGACATGGTATTGAACCATTTAAACTCCTATATCATTTATTGAACATCAAAATAAATATTTTATTCATAAATAAATATTTTATTCATAATGTAGTGAATAAATATTTTTTGAAATATTAAATAAATAACATTAATATTTTATTCACATGCCAGAAAATAAATATTTATTTAATATATGAAATCAATATAAAATTATTCCATAAACTTGAGAATAATATTTATTCGATTAATTAAAATCAAATATAATTTATTCTAGATCAATGGAAATGCTTAGTGTGTGACCCTTTAGGATTCTTTCTCATTGGTATTAGGTAGGCTTGCCTAAATTCCAATATTACAGTCTAACAACGGTCCAAGGATCCTAAGATAAAAAAATTAATCACACAACATTGAAAACCATATAAAAATGCTCACTATGTAATATAATTCCTTTTTCACAATCTCATTAATAAGGTTTCACATTTGTGTCATCAGCCTATATGCTATATATTTCTTTCTTTTACTATCTAAAATAAACACAACATTACACCATGAACATGGAATTTAATTAGATGGTTCTATTCTAATAAAATGGTTGAGATATCATCTTCTATAAATATGGAAGAGAAAAATCCTTCCTCGACTTATTCATTAATGGCATGTCACTCGTGAGGAACCCAATGTTTCTAACTTCACAATGAACTATTATTGTGATGATTTATGAAATACATCTAAGTACATGAGTTTTAACATGCATTAATAATAGTTTGAAAATTTAAGGGGCATCACACACACTCATAGATTGAAATATTTGATGAAACCAAAACATTCGGAATTACTACTGGCAGGTTTGTTCTCATAATCTTCTATCTTAGAGATTACCTAATGCGAACTTAATGAAAAGAAGACTCATATGCTTACGATAACTCAAACCTAAAATTCTATGTACTATGTACCCAATCATAATATGTTATCTATGCATAGAACATTATTTGAGAATATCATTATTTCACATCAAGGTTCTCATCATAGTGGGGAACTACTTTGACCTTATCAATGTGACGTATACTCTAGGAAGTTATTAAATTAGAGTCATATAGAACAAAAAACAATATGTAATAAGATGTTTTATTAATATTCAATACATCACATATTTATGTAATAAAAGTATAGATTGTTGGTCTTAGGAAACCAAATCCAACAAATGATAGTTGATATGGACCACAACATTGTGGGATGGGTGGGATGATACACTAGTTCACTGGTTTGTATCTAGTTGATTAAGGAGTGCATCATATATAATTTTATCAAGTGGTTGATAAATTTAGTGACATTTTCCTTGACAAATTTTTTCATTTTCCTCTTGAGAGAGATGTGGATTTCTCCATGGTGCTTGTGTCAGGAGCTGTATCGGTATCCATTCCTCCTTCTAGGATGTATACAATGTAGTTGCAGAAGCTTAAGTGGAAGTTATAGGACATATAGTAAAATGGGATTAGATGAACCATTACATCTCCATGGGATTCACTGTTCCATTTTATGAAAAAGGTGGATGGTACCATTATACTATTCGTGGATTACTAGAAATTGAACTAGCTAATGTTTAAGAACTATTATCCTTTTTTGAAAATATATAACCTTTTTTATTAGCTATGAGTTGCTTAAGTGTTCTTGAAAATTGATTTGAGACATGGATACCATTAGGCGCATGTTTTACCTATATAGATTCCTCATATAACTTTTCATGGTAGGTACGGTTTATATGATTATCTAGTCATGTTGTTCGGTCTCAGGAATGCATCATTAGTTTTCATGATGTCGATCAACTATCTTTTTTATCCTTATCTGGATTCATTTGAGGTGGTTTTCATGGTTGATATCTTGTTGTATTCTCAAAATATAAATGACCATTCCAAACAACATGAGATCATTTTGGATACACTTAGATAGAATCATTTATATGATAATCTCACAAAATTCCACTTCTGGATGGATAAGATTCACATCCTATGTCATCTTATCTTAGAGATAAGAGTATAAGTTGACCCGGATAAGGTAAGTATTGTAGATTCTTGTGGAAATCCCAAGATCATATTTGATATATATAGTTTCATTGGAGAAGATGGATATTATAGGGGTTTTAAACATGAATCCTAACACATTGAAGTTCCATTGATTGGACCTACTAAGGAGGGTGTGAAGTTTTTATGGATATATACATGAAAGATAAACTTTCAAGAGTTGAATGGGATACTAAATTCAGCACCGGTCTTAATTCTTCCAGAGTAGGGAAACCTGCATTGTCTATTTTGATGAATAAGGCATTAGACTTAGAGCTGTTTTGATGTAAGGGGATAATTTATTGGCATATGGGTCTTGAGGGTTGAGGAAACATGAGAGGAATTACTTGATACATGATCATGAGTTACATGTAGTTGTACATGATTTTAGTTGTTGAAGACATTAGTTACGTGGAGAATGTTTGTTGTTATACAAAAAACAAAAAATTCAAAAGTATATATTTGCATAGTGTGATTTGAATCTAAGGTAGTTAAGGTGGGTTGATTACATATATTATTTTGAATTTGAGCTTGCCTATACCACTAGAAAGGGAAATGTAGTAGCTGATTGTTGTGAGAAGAAGGACTCATATATCTGAAATTCAGAAGGCTAGTAGTGAGTGGTCACTTATGGTTTTGTTCTATGAGATGCACTTGGAGGTGTAGTATAGTAAGGGACAATATCTTCTTTCTTCTTTATTGATGACCTATACCCTTATAGATATAGTGAGGATGAGGAAGCAATCAGATTTAGAGAGACTCATCCAACAGAAGAGTGTAGCAGGAGAGGTTCCACATCCTAGATGGACTATGGGGGAGGTTGAGATCCAACATATCCATGGTCCCATTTTCGTTCTAGTGGACATATGTGAGGAAATTATGTGGGAATTACATTCCTCATTTTGGGATGTGTATCCTAGGGTTAAAAATATGTATCATGATTTACGTTGCTAGTATTGGTGGTTGGGGATGAAATGTGAGGTAGCTAGTTTTGTAATAAGGTTTTCCACCTCTTGGTAGGAAAATGCATAACATCATCAACCATCTAGGCTTTTATGGAAGTTACCTATTTCTCAGTGTAAATGGGATGATCTCGTGATGGATATTTTGACCAGTTTTCCAAGTTCACCTTAAGGTAGAGATTCTATTTGGGTGGGTTTTGAAAGGATCATGTAGTTATCTCAATTACTTATGATCAGGGAGGCCTTTATTGTAGATGGGATTGGGAGGCTTCATATCCATGAGATATTATGACATCACCGGGTCCTTGAAACATCACGTTATGTTTTTAGGTAATTTTTATGTTTCTAAGTACCTCTGTTTTGGATTAGTAACTTGGGAGGGTCGGGGGAACTTTAGATTATGTTTTGAGGCAAAGGGGAAGTCGCACAAGTAGTGCACGGGTTGTCTAAATCGTGCGGCCAAACCGT
Organism: Viscum album; assembly: GCA_963277665.1. NCBI lineage: Eukaryota > Viridiplantae > Streptophyta > Magnoliopsida > Santalales > Viscaceae > Viscum > Viscum album. The sequence goes on from OY728165.1 coordinate 286,046,736, forward strand.
GCGTAGCTTGTCTTGGGGAAAGTATCTTCCGCATGGGTGGCGCACGGTTTGTCTAACAGTGCGGCCAAACCGTGCATGGAGTTTCTGCCGAGGAAGTGGATAATGCATAGTTAGTGCACGGTTTGTCTAACTGTGAAGGTAAATTGTACGACCACTTATATGAGATCCTATAAAAGTGTATCTCACCCGTTTTGCCTCCAAATGCCTCTTTTTTCTTTCTAAGTGGCCCTAACTTGGGATTTTTCATCTCCTAAGGTCATAGAAGGTTATACCATCATTCTAGAGGCGATCCAAAGGCTTCTCTTGGTGAATCAAAGACGGATTCTTGAGGTATGTGATCGTTCTTGTTCAGTTTCTTAGATCTACATAAATATGCTTCTCCTCTTCTATTTTTTTCTTATATCTACACCTGTTATGGGTAGATCTAGGTGTGTTGATGCCATATTTGATGAGATTTGCTCTTGTTATTTCTATAAGAAGAGATCTAAGGCTTGGTTTTAAGTATTTAGATACATTGCTCGATCGACAACGTTGTGCTGCTCGGTTTTTGGGGTTTCTCATTGGGCTAACTCCCGTTATTCAATCAAGGTAGGTGGTTCCATCCCAACTTGCCAAAATGATTATCATTGTATTTGCTTGATCTATTTCAATTATTGATTTAAATTCAATTGCTCAAATTTTATTTCAATTAAATTGATAAAAACTCGATTCCAGTGAGTTGAGATATTTGAAATGGATTTGGCATAGAAATTTGGAAAAACACCAATTCCATTAAATTTTGCGTGTTTATGGAAATTGCATGATTTATATTTTTCAATTTAAATTGTGGATTTGACAGAAATTATTTCAATTAAATTGTTGAATTTAATTCTGAAAATAAATTGTGTAATGATGGAATTGGGTTTGAATGGATTTCAAACTCATTTAAATGGCTTAAAATGATTTGATAGAAACCCATTGGTTTTATCTTGTAAAAAGGCATGTTTTGAATAAAACTTGTATTGGTTTTAAATGGAAAGGAATTAACACTTTTGAAATGGAAGAATGGGAATGACCATATTTTAAGCAGTCTTAAAATAGTTCGCCCATCATATAAGAGAACATGAATGCCTTAGGTAGTTAGTGAGTTATTTGGATACACTCTACGCTACGACAACGTTATAAAACATACATGTGGTGGGTCACATCCTCGATGGGTTGGTGGAGAGTCTCCTTTGTCCAGTTTCATTTGGACGTGTGTATACACATTTTTCTGAGTTCACTTAGAGAGTGTGTAATCCTATATCTTCTTTAATACTGTCGTACCTTTTGGATGATGACCATATTGCTTGGTTTTTTATTTATATTTGAGATATAAATGTATGACAATGATTTTAACTGATTTACATGCCTGCTAAATTTATATAAACTATTTTATATAAATTATTTATTTTATCCATTTATTTCAAAATATTCCATCATGTGTAAAGCCTTTTCTTAAAATATTTATTTCCATCCATTGAAAATGTATAGAAAATTTTGTTATAATATTATTTTGAATTGCCAAACCTGTTTATTTGAAAATTGAAATATTTTCTTTGGATAATATATATTTGGAATCCATTACGGAGTTTTTGTTGGTATCATACTGGGATTAGGCTCACACCTTACTTTTTTCCTTCGTGTGTTTGTATATTTCCTTCTTCCAGGATCAAGAAAAGAGAAGGAATCTCTTGGAGGAGGATCCTACTGTTGATATTCTCTTGGTGATTTGTGTCCTTAGGGACTTTGGGACTGTTTTTAAATTTTTACTACTTGGGTTGTAGTACTTTGGGCTTTTTATGCCCCTATTTTTGGTACATTACTCCCAGTGGAGTTTCTTTTTTTTATTCATACTTTCTTGTTTCTCTTGCTTCCGCATTCTTGAGAAAAAAATCATTCCAACATATATGTTGTATAATGCTAGATGCTAGACACCGACCTGTGGGGATTGGGAACACCCTTAGGGATATGTCAGGGTCAGCTCGATTATTGGGTTACCAGGGTAACCTAGATGGTTCGTGAAAAAATGGTATCAAATAAAGGTTAACCATCTTTCCTTGATGACGATATGCATTTGAGTATTCTTGTCGCTACTTATAAGGTAGTTTTGATTGAGTTCATGTTCATCTATCACCGTAATGAACCTTAAGTCACCAGGTTTGGTTAGGGAAATATGAATTATGGATTAGTTATAGTATTTTCCATGTTTTGATTTGGATAGAGTGGAATCCAATTCCTGTTAATCCCTACTATTAAGAATAGTTTTCCTTGTTACTCTGTTTGAGTTTTAATCAAATGTATTTTTATTGTGTGTAGGAACATGCCTCCAAGAAGACTTGAGAATATGATCCAAAAAGAGGCTACTTCTGAATATTAGCAAGCGATTCCTATTATGATCCTAGTCCGGTTGAGGTGATTATTCGCACTGTCCATGCTCTAGGACAGGCGCCACCTCTAGTTCCTATTCAGACTCCAGCTATAGATCCTCATAGAGATATTCTCCGAAGTAGTTCTCAAGAGTTCATACGCCAGAAGCCATAAGTTTTCAAAGGATCCACTAACCCTCAACATGCTAAGGAATGGTTTAGTTAGATTAAATGCTTGTTTGGGTTCTTGGAGACAACTGATGTGATCAAAGTGAATTCTGCCACCTTCGTTCTAGAGGGACCAAGTAGGAGATAGTGGGACACAATGGTGATGGCTAGGAAACATGAGGGTTTGGAGTGGAAAGACTTTAGGGTTCTTTTCACAAACCAGTTCTATCCAAAATCAGTGGTGTTGGCCAAGGATGTGGAGTTTTTCAAGCTTGATTAGGCAAACAAAACTGTGACTAAGTACTCAAATTTCTTTTCTGAGTTGGTATAGTTTTCTCCTGATATTTTATCTAATGAGAATATGAAGGATCGACGATTCAAGTTAGGAATTCGATCAGATATCAATTATCGGGTTTTCTTACTAAAGATACCCACTTATGATTATGTGCTGGATAGTTCCATGATGGTTGAGAAGGACCTAGTAGGGAAGTCAGGGTTGAAGGAGGTTCTTTTCCCTTTTAGTGGCAATATTGGTTCCATTAAAGGAAAACAGAAGCCTGACGTTTCTCATGGTATTTCTCGACAAAAGAGTCATTACAGACTTCCGGTAGCAACGATATGGACTTATTTGACTTGCTCTCAGTGTGAAAATCTAGGACATTTTAAGAGGGTTTTCACTAAGGCACCCAAGAACTGTATCTCCTGCGGATGTTTAGGTCACTTAGAGAGATTCTACCATCACTTCTCTACACCACGTAGTAGAACGAGATCATCAGCACCTCTAGAAACTGCGGGGAAATCAAATGCTTCACGTGCAAAAGGGTTCTAGCCACAGGCATCTGGAACAATGCTTCTTCACGTACTGGAAGAGTCGCCAGAGGTAGCTGATACATGTCCTTCAACTGTAAGAGGTACCATTACTATAACATAACCTTTAGTGACAACTCTTTTTGATACTGGTGCATCTAACTCTTTTATTTCAACCCATATTGTTAATCTGCTTAATCTACCTATGGAGCTTTTATCTTGTGTGATGGATATTACTACACCCCTTGGTACAATGAGGGAGAAGGTTCTCCATAGTCCTACTTGTCTCTTCTCTCTATCAAATGTTGATCATGCTTGGTGTTTCTTGGTTCTCAACTTGAAATCTTTTGACGTCATTTTTGGGATGGATTGGCTCATTGCCAATAAATCGCAGATCGATTGTTATCTTTAAAGGGTATACCTTAATACACCCAGTGGTGTGCCTCTTGTTTTTAAAGGAGAATGGGACCCAATGTCAAGAAGAGATGGACCCTCTTATCTAGGGTTATAGAAAATTATATCAGTGTTTGATTTTAATCTGGATAGAGATTCAATGTGTGGTTATCTCCCTACTGTCATCGCAGAGTTTCCTGACATGTTTCCTTCTGACTTCTCTGGTTTTCCACCAGTAAGAAAGGTTTCTTTTTCTATTGACATAATGCCTGGTAATAAACCGGTTTCTATTCCCTCTTACCGAATGGCTCAAGCAGAACTCAAAGAACTGAAGTTTCAGTTAGATGATATTCTGGAGAAAGGTTTTATACGCCCGAGTGTTTCACCTTGGGCAGCACCAGTTCTCTTCTCCAAGAATGATGATGGTTCTCTTCACTTCTGTGTTGATTATCAAAAGATCAATCAAGCTATTATAAAGAAAAAATATTTGTTACCATGAATTTATGACTTGTTAGATCAATTGAAAGGGAAAAATTGGTTTTCAAAAAATGATTTCGATCGGGTTACCATCAATTGAGGATAAAATAATCTGACATTCTTAAGAGTGATTTTTGGAGTAGGTATGGCCATTATGAGTACCTTTTTATGCCCTTCATCCTAACAAATGCTCTTGCAGTTTTCATGGATCTGATGAACAAGGTTTTATGTGAGTATGTAAATACTTTTGTGGTAGTATTTGTGGATGACATTCTTGTATACTCCATGTTTGAGGAGGATCATGTGAATCATATGAGAAAAGTTATTTGTCTTCTAAGGAATCACTGACATATGCCATGATTTCAAAGTGCAATTTCTTGATTCGGGAAGTGAAATTCTGGGGACATGTGGTTTTAAAAGAAGAAATATCAGTTGATCCCGAGAAGGTGAGGGCTGTTATGACTTGTGAACAACCACGAATTTTTTCGAGATTTAGATCTTCTTGGGAATATATGATATTATCGTCAGTTTTTTAAAGACTTCTCAAAGTTAGTTTCTCCAATGAATTATGTAACTTGAAAGGGAGTGAATTTTTACTAGAATGATAACTGTTAGAGTTATTTTGTTGAGCTAAAGCATCTTTTGACTACTACAACGGTGTTAACTCCTCCTGAGGCTGGGAAAGGTTATGTGGTCTTCTGTGATGCATTGGGTTCAGGTTTGGGATGTGTCCTCATGCAGAGTAATCATGTTGTTACCTATGGGTCTCGTCAGCTTAAGACTCATGAGAAGAACTATCCTACCCATGACCTTGAAATTGCAGTAGTAATGCACACACTTAAGTGTTGGAGACATTACCGTTATGAAGAAAGGTTTACTATGTATTCAAACCACAAGATCTTGAGTTATATATTCTCTGAAAAATATTTGAATCTCTTTCAAAGGCATTGGGTGGAGTACCTTAAATCTTTCAACTTTGACATTTCCTATACCCCGGGGAAAGAGAATGTAGTTGAAGATGCGTTAAGCAGGAAACTTACATCACAGGCTACGAAAGAATCCTCAGAAGTGTGGATTTTGATGGATATTTTTTCTTAGTTGCACATTGGAATTAAGAGTAAGGGGAAGGATGTTTCTTTAGACAGTGTCCAGTTGACATCTGCTATTCTCAAGTTAATTCTTCAGGAACAAAAACTGGATGATGAATTCCATAGCATTAGGGACTCTCTTTATAGTAGGGAGACCGAAACTCAGTAGTCGTTCTCCAAAGTGGGTGTTCTATGTTATCGAAACTATTACGTTGTGTCGTTACCAGCAAGGAAGGATGTGATGGGGGATTTCCATAACTCTTAGTGGGTTGTGCACCCAGGAACCAAAAAACTTTTCTATGACATGAAGAGGTAGTTTTGGTGGCCAGGTATGAGGCGAGACATTTCTAACTTTGTATCTCATTGCTATACATTCTAGCATGTGAAATCTGAGCACCAGAATCCTTTTGATTTTCTCCATGCACTTCTAGTACCTACATGGAAGTGGGATGAAATCTCTATGGACTTTGTGGTTGGGATACCTCAAACTGAGAGGAAGAATAATGCGATATGGGTTGTGAACGATAGGCTGACCAAGTCGGATCACTCTATACCTATTCGAGATACAAAAAAAAGTTGAGGAGTTAGGAAATATCTACGTGAAAGAATTTTTTTTTTCACGGAGTTCCATCTGCTATAGTCTCTGATAAGGATCCTCGGTTCACTTATCGCTTTTGGAGAGGCCTTCAGGAGGCATTGAGATCTCAGGTCCGTTTAAGCATGCCTTACTATCCACAGTCAGATGGCCATACATAGAGGGAAATTATAATCCTTGATGATATGCTCCATGCATGTGTTCTTGACTTTGGTGGGTTTTAGGATGATCATCTAGGTCTAGTAAAGTTTTCTTATAAAAATAGTTACCAGTCTGCGAAAGTGTTTTTTCCTTTTGAGGCATTGTATTGTCGTTCTTGTAAATCTCCATTATGTTGGTCAGAGACTGGTGAAAGTTCCTTGGTAGGACTGATTTTGGTTCAAGAGATGACAAATAAGATCCAGTTGATTCGTCATAGAATGTTTATAGCATATGTTCAGTACAAGTCTTATATTGATCATCACCGTAAACCTTTAGAGTTTTCAGCTGGTGACAAGGTGTTCTTGAAAGATTCACCCCGATTAGGTCATCGACTACTTGGGAGGAAAGGGAAGGTTACTCCTCGTTTTGTGGGACCTTTCGAGGTTGTTGGTCTTGTAGGGAAAGTTTCTTACCGTCTAGCAATATTTCCACAGCTGACGTCAATACATAACATGTTCCATGTATCGCATATGTGAAAGTATCACTCTGATCCATCTCATGTTTTGAACTGGAGTGATCTTGAGATTGAACCATATTTATCTGTGACTGAATGACCAGTCAGTATTGTTGATTATGAGACCATGGTACTTTGTGGGAGAATGATACCTCTACTACGTGTACTATGGAAGCATGGTTCTAATTAGCATGAGATGTGGGGAAGGGAGGAACTAATAAGAGATCAGTGGTCTCATCTTTTTGAGGTGTAGGTTTCTTTATAGGCTTTCTATGGGAAGAAATATCTTATGGTGGGGAGGTTGTAACATCACGTTACATTTTTGGGTATTTTTGATGTTTCTATGTACCTCTGTTTTGGAGTAGTGACTTGGGAGAGACTGAGGAACTTTGGATGATGTTTCTAGGTAAAGGGTAAGTCGCACGGGCAGTGCACGGGTTGTCTAAATCGTGCAGCCAAATTGTGGGTAGTTGGTCTTGGAGGTAGTAGCTTCCGCACGGGCGGCGCACAGTTTTTCTAACCGTGCGGCCAAACCGTGCATGGAGTATCTTCCAAGGCAGTGGCTAATGCACAATTATAGCACTATTTGTCTAACCGTGTGGGTAAACATTGCGACCACTTAAATGAGATCCTATAAAAGTGGATCTCAATTGTGTTGCCTCTACGTGCCTCATTATTCCTCCTTAGTGGCCCTAAATCAGTATTTTTCTTCTCCTAAAGTCAGAGAAGGTTCTCCCATCATTCTGGAGGTGATCCAAAGGCTTCTCTTGGTGAATCGAATCTAGATTCTTGAGGTATGTGATAGTTCTAGTTCGGTTTCTTAGATCTACTTAGATTTGCTTCTCTTCTTCTCTCGGTTTCTTAGATCTACACCCGCTGTGGGTTGATCCAAGTGTGTTGATGGCAAATTTGATGAGATTTAGTATATGTCTTCCTAGAAGAAGATATCTAAGGTGGGGTTTTAAGGATTTAGACCTAGAGCCTGATCGAAAACGTTGTACCACTCGGTTTTTGGGGTTTCTCGTTGGGCTAACTCCCATTAGTCAATTGGGGTAGGTGGTTCCGTCCTAACTTGCCAAATTGATTATCATTGTATTTTATTGATTTTTATCAATTGTTGATTTAAATTCAATTGCTCAAATTTCATTTCAATTAAATTGATAAAAACTCGATTCCAGTGAATTGAGATATTTGAAATGGTTTTGGCATAGAAATTTTGGAAAACCCCAATTCCAATGAATTGGGCGTGTTTATGGAAATTGACAGATTTAGATTGTTCAATTTAAATTGTGGATTTGATGGAAATGATTTCAATTAAATTGTTGAATTTAATTGTGAAAATAAATTGTGTAATGATGGAATTGGTTTAGAATGGATTTCAAAATCATGAAAATGTCTTAAAATGATTTGATAGAAACCCATTGGTTTTATCTTGTGGAAAGTCATGTTTTAAATAAAACTTTTTTTGGTTTTAAATGGAAGGGAATTAACACTTTTGAAATGGAAGAATGGGAATGATCGTATTTTAACTAGTATTAAAAGTGTTCGCCCATCATATAAGAGCACATGCAAGCCTTTGGTAATTATTGAGTTATTTGGATACACTCTACGCTTCGAAAACGTTCTAAAACATACTTTCGGTGGGTCACATCCCTGACAGGTTAGTGACAAGTCTCCTTTGGTCAGTGTCATAGGGACGTGTGTATACACATTTTCCCGAGTTCACATAGAGAGTCAGGAATCCTATAACTTGTTAATACTATCGTACCTTTTGGCTTATGACCATGTTGCTCGCTTATTTATTTATATTTGAGATATAAATGTTTGCCAATTATTTTTAACCGCTTTACATGCCTACTGAATTTATATAAACTATTTTATATTAATGTTTTATTTAATCCATTGTTTTAGAAATATTCAATAATTTGTAAAACCTTTGCATAAAATACTTATTTCCATCCTTTGAAAATGTTTAACATATTTTTTTATAATATTATTTTGAATTTCCAAACCTATTTATTTGAAAATTGAAAGATTTTCTTTAGATAATCAATTTTTGGCATCTGTTACGGAATCTTGGGTGGTATCCTACTAGGCTTAGGCTCACACCCTACTTTTTCCTTCGGATGTTTGTAGATTACCTTCTTCAAGGATCAAGAAAAGGGAATGAATATCTTAGAGGAGGATCTGGATGTTGATCTTCTCTTAGTGATTTGTGTCCTTAGGGACATTGGGACTGTTTTTCCCTTTTTAGTACCTGGGTTTTAGTACTTTGGGCATTTTATGCCTCTCTTTTTTCTGGTACATTACTCCCAGTGGTGTTTCTTTTTGTTATGCATACTATCTTTTTTATTTTTCTTCTACATTCTTTTGGCAAAAATTGTTCTCACATGTATGTTTTACAATTCCTGGTGCTAGTCACCGACCCATGGGGATTGGGAACGCCCTTTGGGCTATGTCAGGGTCGGCTCGGTTATTGGGTTACCAAGGTAACCGGGCTGGTTAGTGACAGTCCTTCTCTCTATCATTCCAGATAGGGACACCCATTTTTCATCTTATTTCTTTAAGATTTTGCAGAGGGCCTTGGGTACATAGATTCTTATAAGAATAACATAACACCCTTAGGATGATGTCCAGTTAGAGTGTATAATAAAGGTTCTTGGAGACATTATTTGAGAATGCATACTTGATTTGGGAGATCTTGGGAGAGGCATATATCCCTAATTTATTTCTCATAAAATAATAGTTATTAGAAGAATATAAAAATAGAACTGTATGAGGATTTGTATGGTATTCTATAATCACCACTCATGCGCTTATTAGAGGAAGGTGAGGAAGCTTTACTGGGACTACATCTCATGCAGGAAAATTCTAATTAGGTCTAGTTGATTAGAAAGAGGATGGAAAATCCATAGTCTCAATAGAAATCTAACGATGATCATTGTAGACAACCTATAGAGTTCGAGGTCTGGGATCAGGTCTTTTTACATATCTCACTAATGTTGGGATAAAATTAATTAGGAGAAAAGGTAATCTTTCACCAATATATGTCGTGTCATTAGAGATTCTAGAGAGTGTTGGCATGGTATCCTATCAGTTGTAGTAACCTCAATGACATTGGTCTATGCACGATGACTTAAATTTACCTCATCTATAATGTTATCACTCAAACCCATATCACATTATATATCTTGAGGAGGGGGAGTTACTGGTTGATGCATCCTTTAAGAAGCATCTGATTCGTATCATTGATAGGATCATTAGGATTCAATGAGGTCAGTCAGACCCTCTAGTATGGGTGTTATGGAATCATTGTAGTTTAAAGGATGATACATGTGAGTTGGGGGGATGAAATACGTTCTTAGCGGCCAGATTTATTCGCAATAAATTATTGACCACCCTTGATAAGAAAAATTCAGGGATGAATTTCATTAAGGGGGAAGATTATAAGATCCTAGGTTTTTCGTGTGGTATATATCTCTTTAATTTAATCACAATTTATTTTTTATGGCCTAATGTGAATAGGATTTGAATTTATGGGGATGTTGGGGGAGTTTGAGTGTTGTTAAAATCCCAAAATGCAACTCTGGGAGAAAAATAGTTGGGTCGCATGGTTAGGAGAAACCATGTGTCCTAAGACGTCGGGTCTGATGAAACCGTGTGAGGGTGGATAGTTGGATGTAAGAGACTCCAAGGTTTGAGGAAACCTTTTGGATGGAAGCACGCACCCATGTGGGGCACATGAAATTTTTAACAGAGCTAGAATGCAAGGTTTTCACACTATTAGAAAAAACATGTGTTGTGATCATGCAGTCGTCCCCTTATCACAATAGAGGGTGCATGGTAGGCACACGGTTCAGCCAACCATGCAGCCAAATCATGGAAACATAAATTTTTGTTGGAAATTTGTATTTTCCCTTGAATTTTGTTATAACATAAAATCTATTTACATTTCTTTTATTTTGGAAACATCTTGATTTTCAAGCTCTCTTTAGAATCCAATTTCTAGGCATGGCCACCGATCTCCCATCTGAACTTTGAATTAAATGTCGTCAGTCTCTTTATATTTCCACCAATAAGAACTACAATTCCCATGATCCATTATTCATTTTTCTTGGTATAAACTATTTTTTAGGTGCAAGATAATGTGACATATTTCCAATCTCTTCATCTATTATTCATTTTTCTCCTGCTCTAAGTTGAATTAGGAGCTAATACAAGATGATCGCTCTTCAATGGAGCTATGATAGGTGTTATATACACTTTAAGATTGGTTTGGAGCTTTATAGAGATATTTTTCAAAATGCCACCTACCAATATTTTCTACATGGCCCCAAAAATAAATTTATTAATTAAATTGAATGTAATTGAACCTGTTAGGGATGCCCTATCATTACTTTTAACTTGTTTAATATTTTTCCCCATCCAAGGTCACCCATGGGGTGTGCCTTTAAGATTTCCCTTTTTATACCACCCATGAGGTGTGTGGGAGATGTTTATTAGTTATATATATCTATATAATAAATTAATTGATTTGATTTGATTAATTAGGATATAGTGTTGTCTCCTTTTCTATGTGTTGATTTGTTATTCCTTGCTTGAATTGATTAAATGGTTCATATGGTCTTTTATATGGGTGGGTATACTCATGGAACTTGAATGGTTGTAAATTATTGAATGGAATGAGATGTGAATTGAAATTGTATTAGGTTCTTTGTTTGGAATACCATGGATCTTGATTCAATTTATATTCCATGGACATTTTACCCCTAGATCATGATTTACAGTTGAAGATAGCATGGACCTATATGATCTTTGGATGTTGATTCCATAGGATGCCAATGGCATTTCTACCCCCTGGTTCAGGATTGATGGACTCACATTAGATATTATCTTTTTAAATGATCCTTGGAATCCACCAGTTCCATTACCAAGTTCCCACTAAGATTCTCCAAGGACTTGATGGGGACGTCTTGGTTCACTATACCTTCGATTAATCCTTTTAGGGTATAACATTTCTGATTATATGGAATAACCATGGTAAATTTTACATGTTTGAATATACGGAATGGTTGTGATAAATGTTACATTCTTGATTATATGGCTCAGTCGGGGGTGATATGAAACTTTTGGTTATATGGTGTGGTCATAGTTGATATAAGATATTGTGTTCAGGGAATGGTCATGCTTTTTATATCATTTTGTTTTTCTATTTCCTTATTATGGGATCTTGAAACTTGTTTTTAATGGAACCTTTTTTGGATGTACAATATCACTTGTTTGTTTTATTTTTTCCTTGGTAACATTACCTTTAGTAATGGCATAGATATTATATTCTACACTCTGCTTTAGATTTTATTTCTTAGCCAGTATTTTTTATAGGAACATTGGGTGGTGAACTACAAGGAATTTATCTCACACCATGTTCATGCCATCATTGGGTACCCTAAAAAACTATAAGGATGCAGATAGGGATCGGGGAAATCACCCATAGTTTGATGCCTGAATTTATGAATTTTTTAGGAGAATGAGAGAATGAAACTAAGATGACGCTTGAGATTATAGTTGGGGTACTTTTTTTTGGTATATTTAGTATTTTGTTATATGAATTGTATTGGATATATATATAACTATTTTAGAAGTGTTGTAGATACATTACATGATCATCATTGTATATGAGATCGCATTATGAATTGTTTTATATATTTTCCTTTTAGATGTTTATCTCATGTTCAGTAATTATAATACTTCAACTGTTGATTTTTATGATTGCTACCACTATGTTAAATTTTGATAAGAGAAAATAGTCTCTCCATATACACACCCTAGGCCCTCACTACTAGTCTAATACCTCTAGAATTTTAGAAGATGTTCTTGAGTCCATGTGTCCAATCGAGCTCAGAGCATCGTTCAGTGGCATCCGGGTTCAGGACATTATATACAATATACATGAATTCTATAGATTTTAATTGATCCATATGATATTTTATATGATATAATAAAATATGAATTATTCTTATGTTTTGAAAAAAATAGAGCATCATAATGAATTTATGATTTCGATGATATATTTAAATATGATTGCAACTTTTCAATATTTACAAGTGTAATCAGTGACATCAATCATAGAGTATGATCATTTTTTATCATAGAATTTTATTGAGACACGTGGTTAACTTTATTCATCCATCATATATTATTACTAATAATTCTATTATCAGTCGTAAAATTCAATATGGGTAAAAATGTTATAATGTTAATATTTTTCTAAATTTTCTTATGGTTTATAAATTGTTTTTAAATTTTAAGTTCTAGGAAACGTAAAATAATATTTTTCTTGTCTAAATTAAATATGAAAATTTAATATTTGTATCTTATATTTTATAAAATAAATAAAGAGATAATTCATTTTTTATTTCCTTTATGTCCGTGTTTATAAAATGCTGATGAAATTTGAATATTGTGTTTGATAAATTTATATAATAAATTGATCTTATAAGATTTTATACCCATATATTACACAGTAGGTATGAAAACATAATATTTAGTTTTCATCAACCTTGAGATCAGTTTTTAGTTAATGTTATTATATTGAATTTATTTATCAACCATTTTTTTCACATATTATGTAATTGAATTTTCATAAATTGGATTCTACATTTAGTAAAGTATCCATCAGTATAGGATAATTGGGTCTGACATCCAACTATTATAGTGGCTTGTTTGTTTTTATTTAAATATGAGGGTAATATATTTATGGCTTTGGTCTTACTAAAGTAGAAATTTTCAATCTCATATAGTTATAAATCGTTACATGTGGGGTTCATTTACCATATTCATATGATGAATTTGGATATTTATAGATATGTTATTCCTATATTTGGGTGAGAAACACATATTTTGATGTTTTCTAAGTGTTGCACATTAATATGGTCTGGACAAATTAATTTTGTGGATAAAATAGTGACATTAAAAATAAATTATAACAAACATGCATACATAAAGGGAAAAAATAGATAATAAATATTTAATGAGATGAAATATATATATATAACATTCATATGATGTATGTTATATTTGGGTTAATTTAAATGAAAAAAACCTCAAATAATAACTATTTTTTTCTTACATCATGATACTTTTCAAGACCTCAATCATCCAACTGGGTAGTTCATGGCATAATTGGGTGCCCCTGGATTATCTTGTGTAAGGAAAGTAAGTAATGGGTGATTAAAATATGATTAAGTGAATGTTAATGGAATTTTATCTCGGTTAAACTAATCATGGTACCATAATATTGTTATATTATTGTAAGAATGGATTTGATTTTATCTATATGATGGATTGGATAAAGAGTTAACCTATCAAATATCTAAGAATCATACATATTATAACTGGAAAGCTAACCAACCTAAATAACTAAGTGCTGCGATAAATGATATACTAGGCTCATTACACATTGATAAATGTATTTTGGATCACTAAATAGATATGATTTGGGGTTTTGTCATTTTAGTGGGAGTAAATTCTTTGATAGTATTTTTTAAGATATAATTCATGATAATCTCCCATATATATGAATTTATTATAGATTCTAGAATGAAATATGTATATCATTTTTAGAACTACTATAGGTATGACCTATAAAACATTTCTAGACTATTATCTATGGTTTAGTATTGTTCTAAAAAGAATCATTTTGATCATTGGGATGTGAACATTATAGAGTTCAATTTCTCAAACTATTACTCATGGGTATCATATATAGGGTGTTCATCACACATTTTTCCTGATAATTATAGGCTCAATGATAGCAGAAAAATGAAAAAAGGATAATTAGGTCATCATGTTGGCATAGATATGGAGTTTATTTATTAGAATTTTTTTATTTTGATCTATTTTGACGTAGTAAATTAGTCTAGAATTTGATAATTGTAATTATGTTCCAATAATTAACAAAAAATGTATTTCTTTATATTTTTTACAGAAGATATTATTGTTATTAATTGTTAAAAAAATATTTTTTCAATATATATAAATGACTTGTTTTATAGAAATTGGAATATGGTAATTGATTTATATATTTTGGATATGGATAATATTTTTTATATTATTTAGGAAAATCATTTTTTGGTTGATTCTAATCCCACCCACATTTATCATTTTCACCTTGTCCATATAAATGAGAAACACATCCAAATACTCTAAATATATGCATTGTTTTACACATTAAGTAATGAACCATTTGATACATGTGAATCCTGTTTATTATAAAATATGTACAAGAACCTTTTGATGGGAAAAGAAAAAGGGTTAGTGTTTTGTTGGATCTCATTCATAGTGAAATATGTGAACCAATGAGAAAATAAGAAAGTGGTGATTACAAGTAATTCATTATTTTGACCAATAGATTTAGTTGGTTTCATTATTTGTTTCTAGTGAGACTAAAGTATAAAACATTTTAAAAGATCGTAATATTTTTGAATTAAGTATATAATCAATTAGAAAAAAGAATTAATAATCTATGATTTGATCAAGGTGGTGAATACATAATTTAGAAATTCACTAATAATTTGAAATATTATGGAATCGTTCCACAACTTACTCATATTTGAACAAAAAATGGGAATTGTGTGTCTAAGTGGATGAATCATACCCTTATAGACCTAGATTTTTCAATGATGCGTTAGTGTGACCTTCCTATTACATTACGAGGTTATGCTTTTTGAGGTTGATGCAAAACTACTTAATCGTATTCCATCTAAAGATGTCATAACGATGCTATATGAGTTGTGTAATGGGAAATGTATGAGTCTATATTTTATGAGGATTTAGGGTTTAAAATAATTATACTAAATCTCAACTCTAATAAACATGATCCTATGTTTGGTAAATGCTTTTTTATTGGTTATCCCATTGAAACTAATGAATATTATTTTAGTAACCCTACTAAACACAAAGTGTTTATGGATGAAAATATTATATTTCTTTGAAAATGAATATATAATTATAGCATTAAATGGGAGTAATGTTGAACATAAATAAGTTTGAAATGAAAAAATAATAAGTGTTTTTTCTATAAAATTCGAGTCAGTTCCACAAAGAGTTGTTAAATAAAAACAGACACCAATTACAACATAACCTCAAATGTCTAGTAAAATTATTTATGATCTCGATATATATGGATTTTTCATAAAAAATTACAACAATGTAATATTTAAAGAGTATAAACCTACTACATTCTAGGAGTTCATAGAGACTTCTAATTATGATAAATAGTTAAAATCCATGGAATCTAAAATGGAATCTAAGAACTCTAAGAATTTTTAGAACTTGTTTGATGAAACTGATAGGTTGAGAACTATAGGGTGAACATGAATTTTCATAATAAAAATAAAATAGGTTGTATATTTTCTTCCTATTAATATTTCTTAGTGGAAATGTTTAAAAAATAAATTATGGTATTAACTATAAATAAACCTTTTCACTTGTTGAAAAAATAAAGGCTATTCAATCAATTTTTTCCATAAATACTAATTTTGACTAAAAGATATATCAAATGGTTGTAAAAAACACTATTTATAAAATGAATTTATTTTAGTATGTGTATATGATATTACATGGAGGTTTTAAGTGACAAATGAGTATAATAGTTTATGAATATTGTGATGTTATATTTATTTATTGAAGTAAAATTTTTGGAGTTGGAATATCTAGTTTAATGACACAATTAGAGAACATGGATTAATCAAGAAAAAAATATTATTCATTTGTATAAAAGATGATTTTTGGGAGTGTAATAATCATTCTGATATTGTACATAAATGGAATAATACTTATCAAAAATGAAATCGTGGATTTATAATCTGTAAAGTTTTGGGTGGGTAATTGTTTCACTTTGATGAACATTGGTGAAGAAACCAACATGTTTTGTATGAAAATATATAAATATTGATATAAGAGGCTTCATATACTTATTCAGAACACATAAATTGGTAATGTTTCTAAATTGTTGTCTTTACCATGTTTTATTGAACAGATATAAAGAAGATTAAAGATCCATTTAAAGAGTTAGAATGAATATATATAACTACCAATGAGATTACTATAGGATCTATAATGTATTTATTATTTCATATTTAACATGACACTGCCTATAGCCTTATAATAATCATTAGATACCATCACAATCCGGATGAGAGACATTGGATTTTTATAAGGAATATTCTGAATTACTTGAGAAAAACTAAGGACATATTCTTGGTTATTTTAGTAAAGTATGAGATTTGTGTAAAGGGTTAATGTAAATTATGTTTCATAAAGAACAAGGATGATATGAGATCACAATTTAGTTACTGTTTTTCCAAAATGGCAGATTTATCAGTTAAAAGAGTTCCTAACAAGACATTGTAGTGGACCCGACAATATAGGAAGAGTAAATCACTATATCAGATGCTAAAAAGGAATATTTTGGGATCAATAAGTTCATTTTTAAACATTAAGTGATTTAAATAATTTAGGGAGAAACCAAGATTTACTGTGGAAATAAGGGAGCCATTTTTAATCCAAGGAACCATGTTCTTACAAAAGGGCTAAACAAAACCTTTTCAAATACCACCTCATATGAGAAATTTTTGAGATAGGAAATGTTTGGGCATTTTGGGTGGATATAGATGATAATATAGAAGATCAAATGATGAAACCATTACTTCTACAAAAACATGACGGTCATATTAAATCTATTGGAATATGATAAATAAAACATTTAATGTAATTGTTGTATAATATATCATGATATTATAAATAAATTAAATTTCAATTTCTCATTTATTCATGTGTGCTATAATTTATTATACATAAATATTTGAATGATAATATCCCATAAAATCATAACATTGATTATTCCCTAATCAATAATAATCATATAGTATTATGTGTTTTGATGATATGTTATGGTTTTCTTGAGTAGAATCGTGTTGTTGATATATATTATGTATATGAAAACTAAAGAATATACTCATGAGGTAATACTTTGAGACTTTGTACTTGGATATACCCACAAAATAATATCCCATGAAATTCCATACAATAATTACTATACATGGGTTGTATGTTTATTATCAATCCCCATTGCCTACAGTTGGTGAGATACCTAGAATGAGAACTATATTAATTTGATATTTTTCTTATTCAATATTTCAGTATCAGATAATCAGGGAGTCATTGAATATGTTGATGATTATTAAATTGGTTAAGTATTTACAAAAATAAGACTTATCCACTAATGTGATGAGAAATTAATTCTTACCCCTTGATTGAATAGGATTGGGGAAATGCATTGAAATTCACAGTTTTCTCACATATGATATGTTTAACAACTTGGGTGAGGGTCTTGGGATGTGCTCATCCACCAGATAAATCACTTATGATGTATTCAATAACCTAGTTTATTTTAGAAGTTCACGAATCGATGATATTACCTATACTAGATTGACATGTTTCATCCCTAGTGTTCACTTAATATCATGGAAAAATGGATTATATAGGTATAGATATAATTTATATGATATATTTTTTTTTTGTAAATGTTCATATAAAGATATGATAATGTTTGATCAAGATCACATTAGACCCCTTAGTTTCTTAAGTGACACTATTTCTTTTGTGTAGGTTTCTATTTTCTTTCATTTATGAAATCATAATTTCTTGTTTTCTTTCAACTCAATAAATTCCCATAATGTCACACAGTTTTGAAATTCAATAAGTATTATGTTCTGGATGAGGATTTTTTTCTAAAATTAAGAGAATTTAATAAAATGTATCCAAAATAATTTTGGTTGGATTCATATTGATTTGTAATGTTTTTCAAGAAATAATTATAGGATTTTAGTTCTAGTGGGTGATAGTTGGATATATACTAAAAATAAAGGTATATCAAATAATATGATATATCTAGGTCATATGCTTTGATATTCATATGTTTTATATAATAGGCTATGATATTCTTGTTTCATAATAAATTATGGTTTTCATATGTTATCCCATATCATGTCATGTGACAATTATATGATATAGGGTTTGACTTCCTGGGATAGTGCAATGTCTTCCATATGTTTTACATCAGTTATGAATCAAGTGATGATTTTTTCTTGTCTTTTCTTGTTCATTAAAAATTTTAATGAATGTTACACCAATGGGATATAACTCTCAGCTAACATTAAATGGTATCTGAAGCACCATCTCTCCATTTAGTGAAGTGCATCATATGTGGATTTAAAAGAGATGCATCATGTCCATTTTTCTAACCTTTTTTATACTTTCATACTATAATATTAATCTATCTACATACTTGATCATAATTATTCTCCAAATATAAGGCATTATAATGACTTTTTTGATCATAAATACTCTTGATATGATCAAGGATACATTGGATGGTTTACAACCTAAGATGGTAGGAGGATTAGGTCTTCTACATAAGGGATCTCTTTCAAGTGTACTATAATAAGTAATATATTGATTACTCAATATTATAAGTACAGTTAATTAATTTTATTAATTTTCATGTTGATAGAATTTATGATAGATCAAGCATTACATGGGTTTTTATACTACATTTGATCATTTTATGATCATCCTAAACCCATCATTCATACCCTCATATCTCATTGAGGTATACTATGAGGTCACTCTCTTCTGAATATACTCTAATATGACGAGGTGGAATCTAAAAAACCTAAAGACATACTCAATATAGTTTTACCTAATCCATTAATCATATCAATATCCAACAATAATCAAAACCCAATTTGTCATGGGAAATCATGATAACCATAGGAAAACAAATAATAAGAAATAAAATATGGCATAAATGTAAACATTAATTTTTATGGGACCTGGAAATCAAAAAAAGGATAATGAAAGAGGGCCCAAATCAATAAATAAAATTGGAACCAGAATCCCATTGAAAAATGGGAAAATAAAGAATGGGGTAAAAAAAATCATATCATAGAGATCCCATCTCTTAGGACCATCCCATTTTATCTCACTAGTAATTAGTATAAGTATTGACCCAGTAACTTATGAGTAGTATGGACTCTATTCCATGGATTTTACTTCATTAATGGGGTCATGTTTCCATATATTTTCATATATTAGGTTTCATATACCCTATGCTCGTGGATTAGATATTAATATTTTTATTAAATTGTTTGATCCAAGGACATGGTCATTAAATAATAGAATCACTAAAGGAAGAAAATTTTCATGGTGAAAAGAAGCTATCATATCCTCCCATGTGTCTTCAAATTCTCTCCTAGATCTTCATTATCCATCATTCCTCGTTTACACACTTATGGGGAACTTTAAAACTAATTAAATTATGCACTAAAAATTTGTAAATAAAATAGTGTATTATACCTTATAAGAAATACAAATAACCTTCCTTAATCTCAAATCAAATGTTGAGGGCATCAAATATGTCACATATCTATAAGTTTTATATAATTATTAAATATTCCCAGTGCACATGTTTTATTACATCACTAGTTATGTTCCAAATTTTTACATTTCACATTGGAATATGATATCCATAGAAAACTGGGTTATTATTATACTCTAATACCTTGATTCTAATCTCTATAATGGATCATTATAATGATGGGACCATCTCCTTGAACCTGTAATTATCCATTAATAAAAATGTTATTGGGGATATATAAAACTAAAATGGATGAGTTAAATCAAAAGGTTACTCTCCTAAGGAACTAAAAAGGCCCAACACTCGTCGAGAATATATCAATACTTACCCATAGGGTTTAGGGGAGTAATACCAACCATCACTCAGTTAATATATGATTTCAAAAACCATCCCAAGGTCAATTACATACTATAATAAAAAATCACATGTGATCATTAATTAAGATGACTGAAAACTGGTTCCACTTTTTTATTAATATAATTATTTTATTTATAATACAACATGAGGTCAAAAAGGTTTAGTTCTTTAAAGAGTCATGATACATTTGGGAATTTTAATTACAAAACCTATAATAGAAAATACAATAGAACATTTCATCTACAATATATGAGTTAAACACCATAGAGAAACCTCAAACATTCACTCTCTTATACACATACTTATGCCTTGTGAATAGTGATTTCTAAGACATAGGGTGAGTGAAAAAAATCTCAATATGGGGTTTTAAAAATATGAGGAAACCAGGTAGGGTTTTACAATATAATATGACAGGAAAGCATGATATAAAATTAAAAAGTATAGAACTTATATAAAAATTCCGAGAACTTTGGAAAATGAACACTTTTTCTAAATAGTTATCAACAAATTAAACCTACAGAAAAATTCCATTTCACATATTCATAAAATCATAAATATTTATCTTGAAAACTCATAAACATTCATAAATAATTTTCAAAGGCACCTTAGATCATAAAATATGGTCACAAATTACTACTAAGACATCATAACATATAATAAATAGTCCCATATTTGGTTTGGTTTACTCCCTAATACTATAGTGTGAATATGATATCCTCTCATGCACTATACATGAAATATAATGAGATTAAATCATTACCTAATGCCTTGAAGCACTGTCTATTTTCACCCATCATATTAGACATATCAAGCTCACTTGATGCTATCTAGGTTCACCCACCACATAGATGGAAAAATACCCAAAAGGGTTTGGGTTCACTCCCCACCACTTCCTTAATTCATAAAATAACCAAGTGTAATTCTGTGGAATTAAAACTTAGTAGCTTAATTTTTATTTTATAACAACCAACAAAGTTCTTTAAAACCCTAAACATAGGTATCCATTTCATAAAATGAAATTACATGGATATATATATATATATATATATATTATGATAAAAAATATCTCCACATGAAATTATATATACATATTTATATACATTTATATATAGAAATGTAGATAATAGAATAAAAACAATTTTACATAACATGATACATTTATAAATTTACAAATTTAGACACACACACACACATATTAGAATACAAAAAATTACAAAAAATGATATATAAATATATATACATTTATATACAAATATACAAATAAAATAATAAACAATGGATACATAAAATGATACATGTATATATAAATTTATATACATATATATATATAATAGAATAAAAATAATTTTAAATAAAATGATACATACATATATATATTGTAAATACTCCATTTGTTTACATGGGATTAATAGATTATGAATAGTAACTCATGTATTAGAAATGGAAAAATCCCCAAAAAGGATCAAGGGAGTTCATAGAATTAGCCTATTGGAACCTAGATTGTGCACCAAGTGGATCGCATATTCCCCCTTGCATTACACTGAAGAATTTGACACCCCTTTTTGGGGTACCTGTGCAGAGTACATACACCGACTACCTTCATATAAAAAATACATTGAATAGGGTCCCATGTTTTTCTATAAAGAAGAAATGGGGCTCCTCATTTGATAGACTGTAAAAATATAAGAATCCTACAAGCTCTGGTCTCATAGCCCCTTTACCTAGGTAGTAAAAAATTTCTCAGGTATCTCTCTAAAAACCAAGAGAAGATAGAATTAAGTGGGATAGTTTGATAAAATTACCTATAGGGTCTAAAACATAAGAAACCTATGAGTGGAACCCTTCCCCTAATGGACAACCACTAGCACAAAGGTCCCTTCCCAAATTAGGGACCTACGTGAAACCCTTAAAGGGAAACATGAGGAGACCCTTGCTGCCTAGATCATGGCATCACCCAAGTGTTTTTCCCATGTTTTCCATAACCCAAGGAACCTCTAGATCCCACATGACTACCATATGTGAAGCACTTCCAGTTACTCCCAGACCACCCTATGCGAGAAACCTATTTATCATGAAGCCTTAACCTATGCAAGACACCTTCCAATCCCTCTTTCATTCGACCAATGGTAGGGATCCTCTTTCATTGGATCCCTTATATAAGGGGGTATAAATTTATTCCTCCACTAAACTCTTCGTACTAGAACGACCACAGTGAGATACACATGAGTATGTCTTCTATTCAGTTATGCATTACCTCGGTTAGAGGTGCCACACACTTGTCATACCCAACAGGTAGGGTCCTTGGGGTGAACGAAGTTATGCATCCCATCGGCCATGAGGACCTCAACCCTAGGGAAGTGGCAGGGAATTCGAATTCATGGATAATTTGTCTTGGACCATGTCCTTTTTTAGTTTACTCTAAGACCAGGGACCCCCAGTTCTAGGAAGGGAGGGGGTGGATTGCGCTTTCCTTCCCCTTTGTGGCTTAATTTCATATCCTCTTCTCTTATCTGGAACCAAAAGTTGGTAATCCCTCTTAGAGTAAACCCATGGAAGTTTTGTGGGTAATATATCAATGGGTAGTCTAGTGTGACTATCGTATATATGAATTGGGATAAAATATTGCCACATCCAATCCCTTTATTCATCTTACATATCCCCAACCACTTCCACCAGTGGAGAAAGGATTGTGCAGTTTTTTGATATTTTTCTACCTATTATTTCTCACATCCAATAATGACTCATGCGGGCTTAGAGGGTAGCAATGATCATGGAACCCTAATGGTCAGAATCATGTCTCAAAAGAGAATATTCTTTTGGATCTTCTACTCCCCTTCATTTAGAGGGCCTCCATAGGTGTGGGTCATCACAATTTAACTATATGGTATTTTATTTCCATCCACATGGGATAGAAAGTAAGACTCCCAAGTATCCAAACCCAACACTCCAAATTAGGGAATCCTCTTAAATGGTGTCATCCCCAAAATTATTCTGTAATTCTCTCAATGGGCCACATTACCTATGATACAAACCTTCAGAGGATCCCCATGGGCATGGGTCCTCCCCCTTTTCCGAACTACATGGGCACTGATTCTCATCCAAATGAGATACATAATAAGCCTCCCTGAGGTTCTAACCCAACACTCTAAATTAGGGTATCCTTTTAAATGGCGCAAGTCTTGACATCATTCCTTAATTATCTCAAAGGGTTACATTCCATAGGCGAAAAACATTTAGAGGTACACCATATGAATTGGTCCTAAAAACTAAGATAGGTAGGATTTAATTCCTATCCAAATGAGATATTTTGGAATCCTCTATGAGGTCCAAAACCAAAACCCCAAAATCAACCATGATTTCCTCTAGGAAATATACCAGTAGGGTCATATCTAACCCACAAGCCCATATCCCTTCTAGTTTCCTTAGGCCACTTCAGTATATGTCCAACACTAAACATTAACTAGAAACCTTTCTCCTAGACATCCTTATCACATGATGTGAAACTACATGGATTGATCCTCATCACATGAACATAAATGTTATGATGTGTCCCATTAAGTGGCACTGAACTATCTGAGTTTTATTTCCTTTCATGACGATATATAAGAAACCCATATTTTGGGATTGATCCAAAAATCAAAACAAATTTCATCTCTAGGGATGATGACTAACTCCAGATAACACCACTATGTGTCTTAAAACAAGAACCGTAATATGAAACCACCAAAGAATCAATAATCTATATGAAACAGGGTACTATCAACAGAGAACCTTGGATATATATATATATATATATCCATTAATGAATAGCCTCATATTCTTATATATGATTCTAAAATTCAAACATTATAATAATTGATTGTTAATTCAAGGGAGGCCCATTTAATACTTAGGAATTAATGAATGATTCATGAATATGTCTTAAATAATTAAGATAATCTTGAAGTAAAAAATAATCCCCCCAAAGGAAAAGATGATTTTGAAGTCCCATTTTAACACCCCAAGCTTCTACGGTACGCTTCTCTTTGAATAATGTGATAGCGTGTGTTGTACGCAACACCGAGTTTTAACACACACCACAACCAATCAAACTAGCCGTTATGAATAGTAATACCTACTTTTCGAAATTATATATATTTTATATTTTCAAATGGACTTCATTTCTGTATTTGGAATATCAAATTTAGCCTAAGGTGAAATTTTGGTACTTTTCGGATAACTTTCATATTTTGACGAATAGTGAAAATTACTAAATTTTAATTAAAAACAACTTTTTTAATCAAAATAATTAATAGTAATAAATTATGAATTTGAGTGGTTTTAAAGTATATTTAGAATATATTTTTACCATTTAATATAATTTTGTTCATTGGACATAATTTTACAATTAAACCGAACATAAACAAGTGTCAATCTTTTGATAGTTATTATCTCTTAAAAACACGCTTTTTGTTTTGACAGCGGGAATTAATTTTAAATTAATTTCTGCCACTTCTGTGTTTTGAATTTAGAAAAATGGATTCCATATTTGTAATCAGGATGTCCAAATTGTGTAAATAGGTAACTTTTATTTTTAAACATTTTGAATAATTACTGTGGTAAATATTCTATTTACCATGGTTAAGGGTAAATCTGGTAAAGAAGGGTTAAAAAAATAATATTATAATAATACTAAATTACCCTAAAACATTTCCTAGCCTTATTGGTTGATACATGATCGACCAGAGGCATCTTTGGATCGATTTGGGGACCCCATGGTGCCACTTGTAGGTGATAGGGACACTTTATTTTAATTAAGTTAAAATGAATACAAAAATGACACAAGCATATATCTTTTAGAAAAACAATTGTTACATAGGGTTATATATGTTGGATTTTAGATTATAAATATTAATTAGAAAGATAAAAATATTTCCTACATAATGAAATTTTATTTATAATTTTTATACATTAAGTAATTTATTTTATTTATGACACAATGATGATGAAGTAATTACTATAATAGTGAAAAATTAAAATAATTGATATTATAAATACCCAAATAAATATAATATGAAACTTTTAATGAATTAAAATAATTTTCAAGGATAATATGATATATTAGGATTGATTAAATTGACTTTTTTCGAAGTAATCAATCTGTTATGTGTTTCACAAAAATCAACTATTAAATAGTGTCAAAATTGACATAAAAGAGTTCTTAAAACAAATATTATATTATTAATTGATATTAAATTCCTAAAAATCTAAGGTTCGGACAAGAGACTTATATCATGATAGGTTCATCATTAATGGACCACTTGGGGGTCTCTTGGATGTATATAGTAAGTTTATTAACCATATTATATAAAAATACAAAGAGACATTGTAAAAGTGAAACTAATTAACTTAGAGTTAATACTTAAAGATAAGGTTAATATAAGTACCCAAACCTGTCTAAATTCTATTGGATGAGTGGTTTTCGACCTATCCCCACCTTAACATTTGAATAATCAACTTTGGAGCCATTTTAAACCGAATATGAATTTATTATAAATTAATATTTCTAGCTTTTCCAAAGGTGCCCCTCACCCCTCTTATAAAAGGTCACTTCTCCTTCTCATTTATTCACACCTTCAAAGCCTTTTGGTTCGGCCAAAATCTGCCCAAATACTCTCCCAACATCCCTCACTACAACCTAGAGGCATTAGTTTGATCAGAAAGCCAACCTAAGAGCCCTTTTGATCAAATCAAAAGGAAGACCCCGAAGAAGAGGTAATGATTTCACCACCCTTTTCCAAGTTCATTTCTTCTTCCACTTTTTCTTCCTTTGTTGTTACCATTCTAAAATAATAACTCCAGTATCATATATATACTGTGATTTTATTATAAATATGGTACAACCATATTCAGTATTCTATCCACCCTTTGAATAACATGTCACCATACGTGCGTATGTACGGCTTACCGTCTCCACGTCGTGGTGTAATTGTTATTCAATATATTATTATTTGGATGGGTATAATAATGATATGTAAATCATGTAAATAATAAATAAAACATGATAATGATTCTGTATATATGATATAACAACCAGTTATATATTATTTTAATATCAAAAGAATGATATTGTCGCTCGTGCGTACGTACGGACAACCGTCTCCACGAACGCGATAAGATTCATTCTCCATTGTATCCATTCAAGTATAATTATCATATGATGATTTAAAAATGATTTTTAAGGACTTGATATCATTCTGGATATGAATAATATACAACCTATCCTTTACAAAAATGTCTTACGAAACAAAACATAAAAAAGTAAACAAATAAGTTAACACCCGAAACAATGATAATACTAAGATATTATTATCAAATCAATAGTAAAAGATCATATATGATATCATATTAATATATATGATTCTTGAATAATTTAATAACATGTATTTCACCATTATACAGGAGGTTAAACTACCCCAACCAAGGAAAAGTACAAGGTAAGGGGTTTTCATCTCACTCCTTATTCCCGTGAGATTCATGCCATATTGCCACCATTACCTTTTGTGTGGTGTATGTACTGCCCATAATTATATTCTTTGTGTAATACACTTTAATTTATGTGTATTTACATCTTCATTGTATGATACCTCTTTAATGGGTTGTATGTTTCGTAAGTTACCAAATTGGTAAGGGTTATTTCACAATCTCTTAATTATCCGAGGTTGTTTATATGTAATAATCTACTGGGATTTATTTATCATCCACATCCATGTTTCTTCGAAATGTATTTCAAAACATATTTATTATTTACAAGAATATGGGTTAAAGTCATTTATACCCTTTTTTGACTTTTTATAAGAGGTTTATAAAGGAATCTTTCTGTCGTTTTCAAAACAAGGTCCTTTTTAACCTTTTCGACAGAATTATGGTAAGAATGTTTTTTTAACTTATACGGCGGGTGCGGCTATTTTCCATCGTTATAAAATCTTCAAAACTTCCCTTAAAAGCTTATAAGAATATTTTCAAAGAAAATGTTTTATTTTATATGTATCTTAAATGAGTTCAAAATAAAAGGAGATATTTCTTTTAAAATAATTTTGATTTCATCTATGTCAACATCCTTTGATGGATTTTAAGATTATTTGAAGTTGATTTATTATGATACAAAAATTCTATATTGTTTTGAAGGTTTTGTGATATGTTTGACTGTGGATGTGCTATTTTTATACCATTCATAGTTTATGGTGAAAGTATTGACATTTCGTATGCTAGTTTTAATACGAATGTTTATGTTATGTTTAAACCTTTTCATATGGGAATACATTGGACTTAATATGTGACGGGTGGAGCCCGCTATAGCTCCTCGATGCATCGGTAGGTCTCATGAGACAAACTAGTGTCTTGGCAAAAGGCCTTGACAAAATCTTATTTGTAGTCTTGGCACGAGGCCTTGACTATGTGGTTATGATAGTCTGGCATTATGCATTCCAACATTATGAAAGTGGTTATTGATTTTTTCATGTGATTATTCGATTAGTAGAATATCCATGTGAATAAGTAAATGCCATTATTTCATTTTATTTATTCCATACCATGATAAAAGTTCATGTTTGAAAGGCTTTTGTTTTAGTTATACATTGCCTTAAATGTTTATTCTTATTTATGAATGTTTCCGCTATATTGTTATCCTTACTGGGCATTTGAGCTCACCCCTTTTCTATGTTTTATTTTTCCCAGGAAGTGAAGAAGTAAGTTATGAATGACCTGCAGGGATATTATATGGGGATATGAGTGTGGATTATGGATACATTATGTTGTTGTAGTAGTTCTTCATTTTATTATGTAATGTAAAACTTATGAATATATCTATAATTTACAAGGCTACTAAACCAATCGGTCTTTCGAGATTTGATCTTTCTTGTGATCATTCCAATGTTATGTAATAATGCACCGACTCTGGGTAACTAGGGTCGGGGCGTTACAGTTGGTATCAGAGGAAGTTTAGTACAAACCTTGGAAGCTAGATTTAGATAAACTCTGATTAGAGCACGTAGATCTAAGATGAACTTTGAGGATTAGTATATAAGAACTTCCTATAATTTTGGTATTGTAGAGATTTTGTGAGTTTTCCGAGCAATACATCCCTATCTGGATACGAGCAGGTAGAGGCGGCTCTGGCACAAATGTACCTAGGGGTAAAACCCGAAAACACCACTTTGAGCTAGACTCGAACGAGAACTGGTGCACGACAACGGGCCTTGCTGCACTCTTGGTTACGACACTCCTGGAGGATATGCTTAGGATAACTCTCATTTTCTTTACAAATCATTATGAAGGGTTTATGAGTATATACTTCCTCAAAGAAGACATTTTTATGATTATAGATTATATCCATAAATAGTTCAATTTATGTTAAGTGTTTTATAAGTATGGGATTATGTATTTTGAATCATAAACTGATCTAGTGTATGCCATTGTTTAGAAATGGCGCCCAGTAGAAGGAATGAGAACTCCAGAAATGCACATGATCCATAGAGAAGGAAGGATCATATCTTTCATGGTCTTAAGCTATAATTTATAAGAAAAATAGTCTCCCATGTATTATCATCATATGAAGAAATAATATCATGTGTTGATAAGATAAGTAAAGAGTTTACTGAGTCCTATGGCTTTGAAGGGAAGCAAGAGAAGAAAAGGATGGAAGAGAGAAATATGGATAAAGGGAAGAGGGAAAAGAAGAATTTTCCCATATGTGGTAACTATGGAAAGAAACACCCTGGAACTTGCCTGAAAGGAATGGGACTTTGTTATAAGTGTGGAGGAAAAAGGGAACAAAGTACGTGACTGCAAGGGTAAGAAAATGGTTTTAAATGTACAATGCTTCATTTGCATGGAGTTTGGACACTACGCGAACCTATGTCCTAGTCATCAGACTATGCCGCAAATGATGTTATTGGATAATAATCAAGTTATGATACTACCACAGATGAAGAGGAATGATTAGAGTTCTTATGTTGATTATGTCAATTGAGTGTTGTATCAACAATGTACTTGTTATAATAATTATGGAGTATATAAGGATTGTACTGCAGTACTATTTCATTAAGGACATGAGATTGTGTGGAACAAAGAAAAGTGACTCAATAGCAGGATAAATTTTTGGAAAATATATGGTTGAGAGAATGATAAATCATAATATAGTTCTGATACTGAGGTAGGGATTTTGGAATAATATGTGATTGTTTTGGATAAATTATATTGGATATTCTTGACTACCTTGGAACTGATTAATGATTTGTATATTCCATCATTGTTGGGGTTTAAAACATTTTTGGATTAATGAAGTATATCCAGCATTCTATATGGAATAAATGAGCATGAATGTAATCAATAAGGAATATGGTAATACATGATGAAGGTATTCATATGCTATTACGGGGTAAAAAGGATCTATATTATGTTTACCTTCCTTATAAATATTGGACTGTGAGTTTGGACAGAAGTATTTTGGATAGTTCTAGTTTGGATTATTTTGGATTGCCATAAAAGGACAACCAGGAGGTCGGGCGGCAAACCGTCGCGTCCGGCAAGGCTGCGAGACTTGAACCCGCAACCTAAGGGAGACAAGGGTGTATCGCCTACCACTGGCCCACGAGATGTCCTGGATTAAATAATGTAGTTTTTATTAAAAGATCTTGAAGATGAATTATAAATTCGTTTATTTTGGAACCCTATACGAATAGTGTAAATAATTTTTTTTTTACATTCTATTATCTTTTAGAGTGAAAGATGAGTTTGTGGTAGAAATTTTTTAATGGATAAAACTCTAATTATAAAGTAAGTATATCTCCTTATGATCTTAGCCAATCTCATAAATAAATTCCTCAATATTAAGAAAAGCAACATAGAACAAAAATGTTTTCCTAGATGGTACCTTAAATAATCACTAATTTATGGCATTGGGATTGTTGGCCTTTTCATAGCCATGTTATCTACCACTCTCCATCAGATAATTGATGGTTACATTTTTCTTCCATATCCATATTTTCCTACATGGAACCCTAGTATGTGTTATTTTCGGTAATCTTCATACTTTCGACTCTTTATTTTAAATAGAGGCCTCATTAATTCATTTTTCGATGTGGGATTTCAACTAAGATATTTTGAAACGTCAAAAATGTGTTATCCTAATACCCTATGTTTTGTTGAACCGATGGTATTTCAAATCATCATTGATTGATGAATTTAAGGACCTCAATTTTATTCTTGTTTGTGATTGATGACCTCAATCACTACCTATAAATATTTACGTTTTTCCTCCAATTATATGTCTCTAATTGCCACCAATGTTCTCCTAATCGAGATCATAATTTGGTGGTGACCCTTTAATTTCTCTTTTCCTCATATTAAGACTAAATTTTAGTAACCCAATTTCCGATGTGGGTTTTCCCACAAATATATTTTCTATTTTCAACCTTTTATTTTCGAAGAACAATTTCAAATTGCGAGGACGCAATTTATTGAAGGTGGGGAGAATGTAACACCCCAAGCTTCTACGGTACGCTTCTCTTTGAATAATGTGATAGCGTGTGTTGTACGCAACACCGAGTTTTAACACACACCACAACCAATCAAACTAGCCGTTATGAATAGTAATACCTACTTTTCGAAATTATATATATTTTATATTTTCAAATGGACTTCATTTCTGGATTTGGAATATCAAATTTAGCCTAAGGTGAAATTTTGGTACATTTCGGATAACTTTCATATTTTGATGAATAGTGAAAATTACTAAATTTTAATTAAAAACAACTTTTTTAATCAAAATAATTAATAGTGATAAATTATGAATTTGAGTGGTTTTAAAGTATATTTAGAATATATTTTTACAATTTAATATAATGTTGGTCATTGGACATAATTTTACAATTAAACCGAACATAAACAAGTGTCAATCTTTTGATAGTTATTATCTCTTAAAAACACGCTTTTTGTTTTGACAGCGGGAATTAATTTTAAATTAATTTCTGCCACTTCTGTGTTTTGAATTTAGAAAAATGGATTCCATATTTGGAATCAGGATGTCCAAATTGTGTAAATAGGTAACTTTTATTTTTAAACATTTTGAATAATTACTGTGGTAAATATTTTATTTACCATGGTTAAGGGTAAATCTGGTAAATAAGGGTTAAAAAATAATATTATAATAATATTAAATTACCCTAAAACGTGTCCTAGCTTTATTGGTTGATATATGATCGACCATAGGAATATTTTGGTCAATTTGGGGACCCCATGGTGCCACTTGTAGGTGATAGGGACACTTTATTTTAATTAAGTTAAAATGAATACAAAAATGACACAAGCATATATCTTTTAGAAACACAATTGTTACATAGGGTTATATATGTTGGATTTTAGATTATAAATATTCATTAGAAAGATAAAACTATTTCCTACATAATTATATTTTATTTATAATTTTTAGACATTAAGTAATTTATTTTATTTATGACACAATGATGATGCAGTAATTACTATAATAGTGAAAAATTAAAATAATTGATATTATAAATACCCAAATAAATATAATATGAAACTTTTAATGAATTAAAATAATTTTATAGGATAATATGATATATTAGGATTGATTTAATTTACTTTTTTCGACGTAATAAATCTGTTATGTGTTTCAAAAAAATCAACTATTGAATAGTGTCAAAATTGACATAAAAGAGTTCTTAAAACAAATATTATATTATTAATTGATATTAAATTCCTAAAAATCTAAGGATCGGACAAGAGACTTATATCATGATAGGTTCATCATTAATGGACCACTTGGGGGTCTCTTGGATGTATATAGTATGTTTATTAACCATATTATATAAAAATACAAAGAGACATTGTAAAAGTGAAACTAATTAACATAGAGTTAATACTTAATGATAAGGTTAATATAAGTACCCAAACCTGTCTAAATTCTATTGGTTGAGTGGTTTTCGACCTATCCCCACCTTAAAATTTGAATAATAAACTTTGGAGCCATTAGAAACCGAATATGAATTTATTATAAATTAATATTTCTAGCTTTTCCAAAGGTGCCCCTCACCCCTCTTATAAAAGGGCACTCCACCTTCTCATTTATTCACAACTTCAAAGCCTTTTGGTTCGGCCAAATTCTGCCCAAATACTCTCCCAACATCCCTCAATACAACCTAGAGGCCTTAGTTTGATCAGAAAGCCAACCTAAGGAGCCCTTTTGATCAAATCAAAAGGAAGAACCCGAAGAAGAGGTAATGATTTCACCACCCTTTTCCAAGTTCATTTCTTCTTCCACTTCTTCTTCCTTTGTTGTTACCATTCTAAAATAATAACTCCAGTATCATATATATACTGTGATGTTATTATAAATATGGTACAACCATATTCAGTATTCTATCCACCCTTTGAATAACATGTCACCATACGTGCGTACGTACGGCTTACCGTCTCCACGTCGTGGTGTAATTGTTATTCAATATATTATTATTTGGATGGGTATAATAATGATATGTAACTCATGTAAATAATAAATAAAACATGATAAAGATTCTGTATATATGATATAACAACCATTTATATATTATTTTAATATCAAAAGAATGATACTGTCGCTCGTGCGTACGTACGGACTACCTTCTCCACGAACGCGATAAGATTCATTCTCCATCGTATCCATTCAAGTATAATTATCATTTGATGATTTAAAATGATGTTTAAGGACTTGATATCATTCTGGATATGAATAATATACAACCTATACTTTACAAAAATTTCTTACGAAACAAAACATAAAAAAGAAAACAAGTAAGTTAACACCCGAAACAATGATAATACTAAGATATTATTATCAAATCAATATTAAAAGATCATATATGATATCATATTAATATATATGATTCTTGAATAATTTAATAACATGTATTTCACCATTATACATGAGGTTAAACTACCCCAACCAAGGAAAAGTACAAGGTAAGGGGTTTTCATCTCACTCCTTATTCCCGTGAGATTCATGCCATATTGCCACCATTACCTTTTGTGTGGTGTATGTACTGCACATAATTATATTCTTTGTGTAATAAACTTTAATTTATGTGTAGTTACATATTCATTGTATGATACCTCTTTCATGGGTTGTATGTTTCGTAAGTTACCAAATTGGTAAGGGTTATTTCACAATCTCTTCATTATCCGAGGTTGTTTATATGTAATAATCTACTGGGATTTATTTATCATCCACATCCATGTTTCTTCGAAATGTATTTCAAAACATATTTATTATTTACAAGAATATGGGTTAAAGTCATTTATACCCTTGTTTGACTTTTTATAAGGGGTTTATAAAGGAATCTTTCCGTCGTTTTCAAAATAAGGTCCTTTTAACCTTTTCGACAGAATTATGGTAAGAATGTTTTTTTAACTTATACGGCGGGTGTGGCTATTTTCCACCGTTATAAAATCTTCAAAGCTTCCCTTAAAAGATTATAAGAATATTTTCAAAGAAAATGTTTTATTTTATATGGATCTTAAATGATTTCAAAATAAAAGGAGATATTTCTTTTAAAAGAATTTTGATTTCATCTATGTCAACATCCGTTGATGGATTTTAAGATTATTTGAAGTTGATTTATTATGATACAAAACTTCTATATTGTATTGAAGGTTTTGTGATATGTTTGACTGTGGATGTGCTATTTTTATACCATTCATAGTTTATGGTGAAAGTATTGACATTTCGTATGCTAGTTTTAATACGAATGTTTATGTTATGTTTAAACCTTTTCATATGGGAATGCATTGGACTTAATATGTGACGGGTGGAGCCCGCTATAGCTCCTCGATGCATCGGTAGGTCTCATGAGACAAACTAGTGTCTTGGCACAAGGCCTTTAAAAAATCTTATTTGTAGTCTTGGCACGAGGCCTTGACTATGTGGTTATGATAGTCTGGCATTATGCATTCCAACATTATGAAAGTGGTTATTGATTTTTGCATGTGATTATTCGATTAGTAGAATATCCATGTGAATAAGTAAATGGCATTATTTCATTTTATTTATTCCATACCATGTTGAAAGTTCATGTTTGAAAGGCTTTTGTTTTAGTTATACATTGCCTTAAATGTTTATTCTTATTTATGAATGTTTCCGCAATATTGTTATCCTTACTGGGCATTTGAGCTCACCCCTTTTCTATGTTTTATTTTTCCCAGGAAGTGAAGAAGTAAGTTATGAATGACCTGCAGGGATATTATGTGGGGATATGAGTGTGGATTATGGATACATTATGTTGTTTTAGTAGTTTTTCATTTTATGATGTAATGTGAAACTTATGAATATATCTAGTCTTTCCAAGGCTACTAAACCAATCGGTCTTTCAAGATTTGATCTTTCTTGTGATCATGCCAATGTTATGTAATAATGCACCGACTCTGGGTAACTAGGGTCGGGGTGTTACACCCATCCCATCGACCAATATGAGTCTCTATGCATTTTGGGGTTATCTATCAATAACCACCTACCTTTAGAAAGAAGGTTCATGAAACACCTTGAATAAGGAAATCATTGGGTGTTTTCAGCTTAATGAAACAAACCCCTCATAAGTAGTTCCAAAATAATGATATCAACATGGATGATTGTGAAACCTTAAAACACCCATAATAAACTATTGAGTTCCCATACATTTTATTTTTGGGAATAGAAATGGTGAACTAGATGTGAATATTTAACCAAGATGATGGTGTCACCCACCTATTATGCCTATTTCATTCTGAAAATGAAATATGGCCAATCATGAACATAAATTTTGGATGTGTTCATTTATTAAGATGTTTATTTGATGGGGTTTTCTTTTTTATATTTTTCACCTATGTTTTAGGAACCTTTGATGAGATCTCCCTTCTATCTAAATGGTTTCATACCAGTTCTTGCATGCATGCACATCATCCACTACATATGCTTGGTCCTCAACCAAACAGATGACCCCATTACCTACCCATTATCTTCAACGTTGGATCTCAAATGAATTTGATTGGGAGAACCTCAAAATGGTATCATCCCGAATATGGAGGCTTCTCGATATGCCCTCTAGGTCATTAATCCCTATTAGTCATCCTATTGGTGAAAACTGGTGGTCTATAAGTAGGTGACACTAATCACCATCTCCAACTATATGGGGTTATTATCCCTAAAATAATATAATTAGATCCTCCCTTATCTTAGGGTGTAGATAAAGTGGCCAAAAATGAACTCACCCATAAGATACATTGGTCCTTTCAAATGTATCTTACCAGTAGTCATTACCACCAACACCCCTCAGTAGTCGACCCTCAGTATGATGAGGGTTTCATCCTCGGAGGTCCATCCAAACTTGGGCACACAAGATGGATCACTGAGAGAAACGACTAATCAATAGGGAATAGGGATACACCTATTTCCCGTTTGGATTATTCAACCAAAAAAATTCATTAGAAAGAAATGAGTAGGTATAAACACCTAACCACGCCCAGAAATACCACTAGCCAAATTTTGTGACAAACTATGAGTAGGTAGAAACACCTACTAAACAAACAAATACTACCAGAAGCCTCGTTTGGAAGTGTCCAAATAAGCCCACAAATTAAATTCAGCAGAATAAAAAGTGATTATAAATAAACAATTACCCATATAAATCAAGCATTCTAGACCAATACAGTGGAAAACCGTGATTATGAAATCCCACATGCAGGTTCTTATCAAGTATTCCATTATCCCTGTCTGGTAGCATCTAGATAAATAATTCGACAAGCCTCGATGATGAATAGGGGGTAGACCCAAATATCTTCTGCCTCACCTAAGTATTGTTAGTATCCAATAGTAGGAAATGGAGTAAAATATTAAATACACACTCTTTATTTAGCCACGTAATGGAAATATATCCTCATTATAATCTCTAAATTTATAAAGCACATCCTAAAAATAGCGAAATGGTTAGCGAAAATTCATTTCCACATCCTAAAAACCTACCATGATATCATAATGAAAATGGAAGTGGTAGAGGGGCATAACCCCAACTACATCCCCACAATTGGATTGACTCATTATCATGTCACTATATAGTAAACACGCACCACTACCCTTTTTGAGTAAGGTCATTGGACTAATTCCCCCATGATATATGGAAAAATAGATTGGGTCCATACCACCAATCTAATTGGAGGAAATCAACCTATTCCAATGGACACTTCATGGAAGGTACAACATTTATCCCAAATTCCAAAACCCTATCATAAAATTATGGTTGTTACACATGAGCTCGTCAAACAAGCTTCGATACATAAAATCTAATTTCCCCAAAAATAGGCCCCAAACACCCACAAGAAGGAATTCAAAAAGAATCCTGATTAGATATGACTGGAAAATGAAGATCTGATCCATTATACCACTCTAATTAATGGTAGAGTTATTGAATCCCTCAAATGATAATTTGTGGAAACATAGGATCCTAATATCTTTTTACCAATTTATGGTAATAGTAGTAGTTGTTCCAGAGGTCCTCCCCAACCCCTCACTATGAGGGATTTCTTCATTTCCATAATCTGATCGATCTCAAGAGCCCATATCATGATGAGAGAAATGAAAACCCTCTACATGGATAGAGGATCAAATAAAAATTATGTCCTCTCCTAGATATTGTATTCCCTAATGATCCTCTATAGGGTCTACACTATAGGGACTCACCAGGTAAGCGAAAAGAAATCCATAATGGTAGACCTCCTCATAATAAAATTTTCTATGAAATTTATCTTCATAATAGTATTTCACTTCATCAAAATGGTCCTCCCCTTGGATATTTAATAATGATAATTCCCTCATACCATGAAGAACTTTGGAAAATGAGGATAGTAATTTCTCATTCCTTGTCATTGAAAAGTGAAATCCTTTCTCATCCAAAAGATATACCTAGGTGATAGACATTATTTGAACCATTGTTGGATTATCTTCTTTCAAATATGATCAAGGAAGTATCTACCAGGCATTTGTTTATAATAATGTAATAAGGAAAAATTCTACTTGGTTGAACCAGGTTGTGGATCCTATGGTGAAATATAAAGAATACATGTTGAACATGAGGAGGCAGTTGTCTAAAGACAACATTCCAGTCATGTTTTGGTCTTTAGACACTCTAGAATATAGAATTCAAGAGGCTCTGTTAGGATATTCTGTCCACGAAATCTACATCCATATATGGAACACTCATATTAAATTTATAAAAATGGTATTAACTTAAGAAAAATACCTAATCCATTTCAATGTAGAAGAAGGTATATTCTTCCAAATTGACTTGTTGGCTCATTTAGCTATACAACATCCAAAATTGAGGAAGTAGTATGGATCTCTTCAGTGTGAATATATTGTGGTGATAGAATAATTTCATCATATGATCAAAGATGCCACATATGATGTACATATCAAAGGATGGTGTGAACATTCAGAGTTTTATTTCACCACTCCCCTGAATTAGATTATTTCTCCAAAGATGACATTATGAAATGTCATAGCTTTAGGCTAACTTTAACAAATAGAATCTCTTCTCAACAGTTGATATGCTAAAAAACATGCCCTGACCGAATCCCACTGATTTTAGACAAGAAGAGAGAAAGCCAATGAAAGAATTTTTTATTAATAATATGAAAATATCATAAAAGACTTCCGTTTAAGGGAAGTCAATTGTCAGATAGAGAAAATGTTACAAATGGTAAAAATATATTTAGAAGAAGGTGGATCAAGTAAAAACTGAATAATGAAGCTTGCACATATTTGAAAATGAAACTGTAAAATCAAGAAGGTAGTCATGGTAGTAGTAGCCAATATAATCTAGGAGTAACCCAACCCGAACAGATGGGGGACATTTTAAAAAAACCTTTGTGGTAAATAAAACAGGCTCCAATAGTTGTAAAAATGAAGTAGGAAAAGAGCCATCCCATAGGAGTGGGGTATTTTTTACCTGAACAACCTCCTCATGGGAATTCAGACTCTCCCAATTAGGTGTAATGCAAGATAATGAATCCTTCTAGTTCATCATATCCCATGATTCAGTATTCTCATTGTAAACAGACATGAAATTTTTTTCTAGAGATTAACTGAAGATTATCGTCCATAAAACGACTCTAAGAGAACAAATAGAGGAGAGGAAATGACCTCGTTGAGGGTTCAAACAATGTATGCCTCATAAAAAACTGATTAAATGTCTGTAATGAATTTCATATCAGTGAATGTCATTAACACCACCCCTACAGACCCTACAAAAGATGAGACCAATATAGTGGATTAAGAGGATGAAGTTTCAGTTGTTAATTCATCCTACATAGAAATAATTGAAGGGTATGTGTGTACCTAGAATGAGAGGCCTAATCTAAATTTTGGGAATTCCCCCAAACCCTATATTACTACCTCTTAGTAGAGAATCCACCAAAGAAATGGGTAAGGGTAAGGTTCTACCTCACCCACCTCTCGAATAGGTTGA
The DNA here is from genome assembly GCA_963277665.1 of Viscum album. NCBI lineage: Eukaryota > Viridiplantae > Streptophyta > Magnoliopsida > Santalales > Viscaceae > Viscum > Viscum album. The sequence continues at coordinate 286,085,673 of OY728165.1, forward strand.
ACCCCTTACACTTGAGGAATGATTTCCTTGGTAAGAGGAAGATATGAAAGTGTTGAGAAGTCTCATCTCAGAACTAATCTAAGGAATCATTCTTGTCAAATATTTTCTAAAAATAGAGGCACAAATCATACTCCGAACTAGTGTACCTCAAAAAATAGGGTTCTTTGTAGTAACTGAAATTTTTAAAAACATCTGCTCAATATGGGGTACCAATAAACAATATATTTGGATCCCACAAAAGTATTTTAGGAGTTCCCTCCTTTGGGTACCCAACCGAAAAAGGGTCTGGAACATCCTTACAGATCTTCCCTTATTGGTTACCCATGGAATATACTAACAAGACCTCCATAGTTGGCTATACCTGTTACTATCTCTATTCCAAAACCTTCTCAGTCGGACATTCCTCCTGGGATCATAAATTCTAAAAATACAATAACAACTCTATTGGAATCTATGGAGTAGAAGTGTGTATTGGTATATATGGAAAAGAAGCCTTAACTTAAATGGGTTGTTCTGAAACCTTCCCTTCTAAACATTGAGAAGCCTACACTTCCAATTTTCAACAGCTCGTGGGACCTAGAGTAATATTTGAAACATTTCATTTTCGGTTGTGATCCCATAATCGGGACCACTTCACAATAGAAAGATGTGAGACTTAGGTACTTCATGAAAACACTAAAGGGGGAGGCATTTGTATAGTACACCAATTTAATGGATTGGTGAATTTTAGGATGGAATGATCTACCTTTGAAGTATCTCATCAATTTTTTCTCAACACTGTAGAAGAAAACAAACCTTATCCTATAAATCTATAAATAGTAGGAGAATGAGAGGATTTCATATTGCATTTTTCAGTGGAATGGGTTTACATACTTTTTAATCCTACAGCTTCCTTAATAATACTTAAAATCCATCTGTATAGAGAATATTTGCAATGAGTTTCAGACACCACTTATCCATGTGAAATATATACGAAGGGTTTTAGCATATTTATGAAATTTCTAAAAGAATATAGGACTCCATCACATGAACTAGGGATAAGTATCGATTAATTCCATAATCTCTAGGAAATAGAATAGAGAAATAAGAGGATTATATTGGTACACTTAAGACGATCCATGAACCCGTTCCAACTCCAAACCCCTTGACATATCATGTGGTCCTCCATCATAGGTAGCAATAACAAAACCCACCACATCATAAAAATAAAATGTATTAGAAATAAAAAATGTTTGAGGAACTAAAGAAAAAAATTTACCCTTTCTGAAATGACCAAGTCCCCAGTTACTTCATCTCATCATTAGAGAGAAGCTTGATCAATTTTTTAAAGCCCAAGAATCCCAAACAGGATTATTTTGTTGATTCCTCGATGTATTTTCCCTTCCAACAGATGCAGGGGAAGGCTATCAATGATTTTTTTCAAAGACATCCGGTAGAAAATGGTGGACTATAGAAAACTAATTTTGGGAAATCCACCACACAAGTATCATGTGTTTCTAACACCAATCCAGAGGGGGGGGGGAATGAATCAAATGAATTTTACAACAAGGGTATGTATTGGTTTAGTGATTAGATGTTTAGAAATATGATCAACCAAGACCATTCTATCCTCTATGAAACATTGAAGTATCTAGCAGTGCACTAGGCTACTTCCACTACGGTATAGATGACTCCATCGAGGCCAATGCCATTCAAATTATAGTCCTCCAAGAAATGTCATGGTTAAAATAGACAAAAGAATACATATTAAGATGAATCTATACCATGTCCAATGTTGTCTTTGACTCTCTATAGCTTCATGCCTTCAATCCTAGAAGAATGGGCCCCACCTCGCCAATTGGTACAATAAGACTCGACCCTCAAGATAGAGTCCTCATAAGATTATTAGTTGATAATTAGTTCCATTAATTTTATTTACTTAATAAATCCCTTCTCACATGAATAGTGTGACTATGCACCCGAATTCTATACATATGACCAGAGAATTAGGGGAAGAGGCTACCATAGCTGAAGATATAGGGTAATATGTGATCGTACCAGATATCAATACCCCATCCACATCCCTTATTAAACCATATTCATAGAAAAAAGTCATGATAGAGACCTATTGATGGATCAATAAGAGTAAGAATATCCCCCCCCCACATATTAGGGGGCACCCTGACCTGATCGTCCTAGTTGATCGACTAGAGCGGACGTCATAACCCAATCAAATTCGATGCACATGCAGGCATAGTCTTCATAATAAACCTAGGAAATAATATCATTTAACTCGGGTCCAAAGGTCTTATCCACCTAAATTAAGTACTGTAGTTCCTAATTTTTTTAGCAAATAAAATTCTCATACTAGGAAGTGCAGACCTTTCGCCCATTGGTATGAAATTTTAAATCATTTGGCAATTTTTCCATCAAATTTGTTAATGTTGGATTCTTTGAGTATATCAAAAAACCTTTTATAGGTGTTCATGGAGGATTTGTCAACCCCTAAAGAATTTGATGTTGAAGTTACTATGATCAATGTATATCATGTAGAGATACATCCGGTAGAGTTCTACATGATCATTTATTTCACGGAGTAGGGAAAAGATTCCATTACACAAGGACTCATCTAACCTTTGTATGTATTTTGAAGGATAAATGGAATTTATATCTAATGATACTTAATTAAAAATAGCTCAACAGTCATTTTGGTCCAAAAACATCATCAACTAGGTTACAATGAGTCCCACTTTTCCCCCTCCACATTAATGTTACATGGTTATGATACGAGAGACCAAAATCCTCTTGGTGAAATCAAGATTAGGATACAATTCATGGATCTCAAATCTGACTCTTAATTATAGGTTATGTGGAAAGATATGACCTTCAACATTTTGATGGGAATTCTTTGGTTACATCAGTACATATATATTCCTTCATTATACCACTCATTCCTCAAATATTTCAGTAATTGTAAAATTGAGACATTATATTGTTATAAAGATCCATTTAAATCATTGAATCACAATACATTGATGTGTTGTTCTACCATAGGGAAAGGAAATATCCCATTATTAAAAAGTTTTCTCAAATTAATGCCTCAAATGGGTTAGAGATAACCCTAATAAATCCCTCCAAGATTCTTGCTGCAGAGTATATGATTCCCATAAACTAGATCAAAAAGGAGGGTCTGAATTTAGGTACATATTCAGTTACATACATGATATAATTCATGACAACTGAACTTGGAAGCATTGAATGAGTATTCAACACTCTAGATAGTGAAAAAAAACATGAATAAAAATTCCCTCATTATAACCCTTGAGCTTCAACAAATGTCAACCACGTCAGCTAGGTCAGAAGAGGATGTCACATCCATGAGAGAAAATGAATATGTTCATTCTCTATCGCTCTTATTCCCTTCAGATAATCCAAATGGCCATGCAGCACTAGTTGGGTCTAATGTTGTTTCATTGCCTTCTGAATTTAAATATATCGACTCCTCCCCTAACTTTAATAAATTTTCTCTACCACCAAATTCCCCTATAAACAAGTCCGAGGTGGAAGAGGAAAATAATGGGGAAGAGAAAGAGGAGGAAGACCTCATGGATTCCCCTCCAGTATTTGAGGAATGTGTCTCTACCACCATTGATGAACTCATAGGAATAAATTTGGGTTGAAAATAAAATCCACATCCCACTTTTATCAGTGCAACCTTGTCTTTCAAATTTCAATAGATATACACCTCCTTCTTGAAGAAACATCAGGATGTGTTTTCTTGGAATTACATAGATATTACAGACCTTGATCCTAAGGTGGCCACTAATCATCTAATATTTCCAAAATAAAATCAGTGATATGAATAGGTAGTTAGAAGGAAACACTCAACGCATGACTCCCAAATTGAGGAAGAAGTGGAAAATATTAATAATGTTGACTTTATCCGAGAATTTCCTTATCCAAAATTATTGTCCAACATCATACTAATAAGAAGAATAATGGGGAAATCAAGGTCTTCATTGACTTCAGAGATCTCAACTGTCACTATACGAAAGCTGACTTCCCGGTTCTAATAATAGATTTACTGATTGATGCAACTAGTAGTTACCAAGACATCTTCTTTATGAATGGATATTTAGGGTAAAACCAAATTTGGATGTCCCTGCAATAAAATAAAGAAATCGGATTCAGGGTTCCCCATTGAGTATTTTTCTACAGAGTAATTCCCTTTGGAGTGAAGAATATCGGTGCCACATACCAAAGTGCCATGAATCATATCTTCAAACTCATTCTAGGGATGTTTGTTGACTTCTATATTGAGGATCATGTGGTTATGTTGTGATAGTGTTCTGACTACCTAGTTTATTTGGATTCCATTTTAAACTCACTATGACAACATTACCTAGAGGTAAACTCATTGAAATGTTATTTTGGGGTAACCTTAAGAAATTTTCTCAGATTTTTTGTATGATTTTGTGGAATCAAAGTTGACATTGAGAAAGAAAACACTATCCTCGGTATGTCACTACCTCAGAACCTAAAATTGATGAGGTGTTTATAGGGGAACATTTCCTAGATCTGATGCTTTATATACAACCTCACATGCAAGTTTCTTACCTTAACCAAGTTGATGAAGAAGGGGGTCACATATTACAGGACAAATGACATCCGGGAATAATTTGAAAACCTTAATAAATATCTATTGATCCCACCGGTACTAATGACTCCTATAGAGGGGAATCCTCTCTTACTACATGTGATGAACCAAGAGTGATCATTAAGTGATTTCCATGCACAAAAGAACAACTCTAATAATGAAAATATCCTTTATTATCTTTATCGAACCATTCTTGACACTATGAATATTATTCAGATATCTAGAAGACGTGCCTAGATTTAATAATTATATTATAGAAACTATGGCACCACCTGCAACAGTATGATGTCCATTTTTTCACTCGCAATAGCCAAATAAAATATATCCTTAGTCATCCTATGTTAATCAGACATTATTCATGGTGGAAATTTATCCTCCAGCATTTTGAGATAAAGTTTGTTCCTTAGAATGCAATGAAAGTCTTGGACTTGGAATATTTCTTCACAAAACACCCATATGAAAAAAAACATAGTTAAATACTAAATTTTGAGATGACGATATGTTTTCTATACAATATGACCCCGAAACATGGGAAATTTATTTCAATGGCTCATAAAAATGTCCAAAAGGGTTGATAATGGAATACCCTAATCCCAATAATGTTAGGTTGGGAGTTGTGTTCATCTCTCCATCAAAGGTAGTTTTTCCTAAATAATTCATATTGTTAGGAGGATATAAAAACAATGAGTTAGAATATAAGGCCCCCATTATAGTCGTATAACTAAAACATTAAATACCAGTGGCCCACCTAGATATGAATGGCTATTCATAGTTAGTAAACAAATAGATCAATAGATATTATTCTATCAGAAAGGAAGATCTAATTTCCCGACTTGAATATGCCTGAGTTTTAATGGAAGAATTTACCTCAGAGTCAACATTGAGTCATGTTTCATGATCATTGAATTCCAAGTTAGATACATTGGAAAATGTAGTTATGATATTGGAAGATCCAAATAGGGTTGATACAGTCATCAAAATCATGAATTTCCAAATGGTGTCAGCTTTTTCCCATGTCATAATGGAAGATACTAATGAGGTCAATACCATTCCCAAACTAGATAGTCCCATGACAGGTTGGATGATACCCATTGTGGATATACTTTAAAATTGAGTTCTCTCATCAGATAGAGCTAGAAAAATAATACCTAATGATTACTAACCCACATTACTCTTTATGAAGGCCAAAATCAACTGATTGTCCATTATAAATTAATATTTAATATAGAATTCCTCAAATACATTTTCTAAGAAGAGACTTTGATTGTCAGGAAATAAGTATATGCAGGAGCTTGTGGTTCCCACCAGTCAGGGTTATGTATTTCTAATAAAATTTAAAAGCATGGATACTTCAAGCCTTCAATACTACATGATTATAGAGATTTAATTAATAAATTTCATTATTTCCAGGTGCATTCCAACTTCATTTATCAACCCCAAAGTATGTTTTATAAATCCGACTACTCCTAGCCATTTTCTCTATGGGGTATGGATAAAGTAGGGCCACATCCTCCACCTACAGCTAAGGAATTAATATACATAATAACTTCAATAAACTTATTCTCCAAATAGGATGAGGAAATTCTATTCAAAAAATTCAGGTCCAAAAAAATCATCAACTTCAAGAAATGCAACATCATTAGAAGATTTCATTTCCATCATTCAACACTAACACACAATGGAGACAATTTCTATTCTATAGAGTTGGAGAAGCTATATCAGGATTATAATATCAAATCCAACCAATTTTCTTTCTATAATGAAATTTTCAATATAAATATAGAGGCTTTAAATAATGCTATAGTAAACATACTCCATGATATATGAGATAAAGATAAAAAAATTGCCTCAAAAGATATTTCATGCCTTATGGGTCTATCAGACCATAAATCATACCGTCAAACAGGTGAACCGTTATTAAATTTTCCATATAAAAGAAGTTGCATTGGAATTTTTTTTAAGTTACCTTCACTCACTGTTTCCATTTTTTATCAACTATCCATGGATGAGTAATCCCAAAAACAACTGGATGAATTGAAGTGAATTTATGAAAAAATATTATATACCTTGCATCACTAGGAGGCCTATAAAAATTAAATAGAACAAGATTTTAACAATAAGGTCTACATATTTTCATTACTCCAAGGATAATTTATGTAATCCCACCTTTTTATTACATAAACGTTTCATTAAATGGGACAAAAAAGAGGATCTTTTAATGTTTAGTTTTTTTGGAAATCAAGAACATAATACATGAAATAAAAAAAATTATTCTAATACTCTTGAAAGTATTATTCCAAATTTCATATTAATTAAATTTACTACATCTCATAACCTGGTGTCATACATCAATGGAAATGGGTGAGTACAAGTCTTAAAAAGGGAAATAATTTACATATATTAGAGGGATATTAATAACAACATGAGAAATATCATAGTGGAATGAGAAATGGAAAAATTGAAACATCATAATAAAAAGAACATGAATCATATCATATAAATGTGGATACAAAATTTTAATAATACATTCAAAAGTATATCTCCATGGTTTTTCCCCGAGGTTATAAAAATGAAAATTACCACGATTATTCACCAAGGTATCATAAAACATGTCATCTCTAGAGATTAAATTATTTTATCATTGCATTGTAGTTCTATAAAGGTGAACACTTAATATATCATAATTAATGTGGGACCAATAGTTCATAATAAAAAATTTCATAAACAACACTTGGAGAATAAAAAAATTAATTCATATCAAAATCATGGCATTTCAAAAGTTCTTAAAACGATATAATTAGGTCATTTTCAACCCCCGGAAATGGAATGAGGGTTTCATGTATGAAAATAATAGAATAAAATATATGTTTTTTAAATATATATGAATACACTTGAAAAAAAAGAGGCTTGTTCAAAAATTGAAAATAGAATAGAATCTTCTGAGGAGAAGAAGAAAATTTTGAGAAGTAAAATCAGCAGCATAACGGGTATAAAATGTGGTTCTGAAAAAGGGTGAAATGAGAAGGGGAAGGGGTATACCATTGATAAAACATAATTTGGAAGTATATTTATGATAAAAAGAATAATAAAAGAGATAAATAACATCAATTAGAAGGTATATACTAGAATAGGTTCTTGAATTGAAGAGAAAAGAAGGATAATTTTCTTACCTTGAAGTGTTACTCCTAAATCCTAAAGAATCGAACCTTGGGTTCTTGAGGACAAATTGGGAGGACTCCTTGGGAGGTAAAACACTAATTTATTTGTAGAGAATGAACTTTTAGTAAATATAAAATGATTAATGGGTGGGTATTTATAGAGAAAGTTGAGGATTTGTCTATTAATTTCCAAATATAATCCTTGGAAATCTTGGTTGTGGAAAATGAATAACTAGGGGTTTGACCATGGGTTTTTACCATGGATTATATTCGGGAAATAGTTTATGTTATTTAAACCCAAAAAAACTAAACATAATATTATAGTACTTATTTTTTCAAGTAAAAGTAATGTTTTCACAAAATAATGTTTTTAAAGACAAAGATTCATTTTTAGACATTAGAATGTAACTTATAGGTTTGGAAATTGATTAAAATCTAATAAAATACTTGATATTAATAAAATAAAATATTTTGATTCATGTATTGTAGTTATATAATTATTTAATCATTATGAAATAATTATGAAGTCATTAAACATACCGAAAACCCAAATTTTTATTTTACTATTCAATGAAAAACCAAATGTTTTATAAAATTCTCATAAATTAACTCTCACCTAAAATAAAAGTTATTATTTAAAAAATTATTTTTATTTTATCTGAAAAATTCTCAAAAAAATATAATATTAACTTTTTAATATAAAAAACCTTATTTATTAAAAAATAGCTGGTTGAAAATGCATAGTAAAATTTCTTAACACTTAAAAATTTTCAATGAAATAATACAATTATTTTATCATTTACATTTAAATATGAGTTTGTTATCATAATATTTGATTAAAATAAATATTATTTGTAATAACTTATTTTATTTTAAAATATTTACATCCTTTTTTAAAAGTATAATTTTTTCAAAAAACAATTTATAAAATTCTACATATTTAAGAAAACCTATTCATAAAATGGAATTGATGGAATTTCAATTTTATTTTTAAAATTGAATTACGCTTTAAGTAACTACACATACCCATTTACAACACTCATGTATGAACTAAGGAGAAGGTGTGTGATTGTGATAGATTTATTGGTTAGATTGACTAACATCGCCCGAGTGGTAATTTTTAGAAACATGAAATTCCCTCGTAGATGATTTAGTTCAAGCATCACTTGTTGAAGGTCGGATTGGTCTTGGTCAAGAAAAAACCCCATTGAAACTACCTACCTCCCATTTTATAAAGAATGGGCTTCATATGACATGAATCTTCTGTTTCAGGCCAAAACATATCTTTTTACATTAATTATCTTTTTTTCAGTTTTACTTCTAAACACTAATTATAACGTTAACATTCATACCAATATTATAGTTCCCAATAGTAATATTGACCAATAGTCATATAACGTTTGAAACCAGATGGTTTTATTTCTTTTTATATTCACTTCAATATTAAATATATTTGTTTTTTTTGCATAAAATAAAATAACACACATCTTTAAGAAATAAAATATCATTTAAAAATTTATGGGTCATTACATTCTTTCCCCCTTAATAAATTTCTTCCAAAAAAATTTCAACTCATTCTCCCATTTGCGAAAATTTGTGGGTACTTCTATCTCATTGTCTCCTCTGATTCCCATGTCGGTTCTTCATATTTATGGTTTATCTATAATATTATGTCGAGGTGGGTAGTCTTCTTCCCTAGAACATTGTCTCTAGAGTCCAAAATCTCCACCAATTACTCCTCATAAGATAGGTCATCTTCCGGTTATACCACCTCAAAAATAAGTACATGTGATGGGTCAAGTATATAAATCCTCAAGAGAGATAAGTGGAATATATCATGAACTTGAGCTAGATTTGGTGGAAGTGATAGTTGATAGAATACTTCTCCTATGTGGTCAATGATTTCCTAAGGGCCAATGTACCTGGGGATAAGCTTCCCTTTTTACCCAAACCACATGAATCTTTTATATGGTGAGATTCGAAGGAAAACTTTACCACTAACATCAAATCCAAGTCTCTAAAATGGTTTTTAGAATAGCTCTTCTACCGAATTTGAATAGCCTTTATGTGTTGTTTGATAGCATAAACCATTTCTATCATCTATTTCACAAGATCCGGCCCAAGAATATTTCTCTCAAAAACTTCATCCCAACAAGTAGTAGTTCTACATCGCTACCCATATAGATCTTAATAGGGTTCTATTTTAATTCTCAAATAGAATCTATTGTTATATGATAACTCAACTAATGGGAGATGTTTATCCCATCTACTTTTAAAATTCATTGAACATGTTCTCTACTTTTCCTCAAGTGTTTGAATAGTTCATTTAGATAGGACATTAGTTTGGGGTGATTGACTATATTGAAATTCAATTTGGTACTCAGAGCATGTTGAAGAGTTCTCCAGAATTTTGATGTGAACCATGGATCATGATCAGAAACCATAGAAAGTGGAACTCCATGCAACCTCACCACTTCCTTCATGAAAATATTTTCAATTTATTCAAGATATAAAATTCCCAAATAGATATAAAATGGGAATAATTGGTGAGTCAATTCACTATATCCCATATCAAATTATTGCCATTATAATTTTTTAGGAAACTAGTGATAATGTACATAGTGATATTGGCCCACTTCCATGTTAGTATAGGTAGTGGTTTCTACACCCTTTAGAAAGTTTTCATTCTAACTTCATCTACGAACATACCAATAACCTTTTAGTGTATTCAGCAATATATATTTTTATATTAACCCACCAATAATGATCATGAAGGTCGCTATACGTTTTAGTAATTCTAGGATGTATAGAGAATGTAGTATAATGAGCTTCATCCATCAGTTATTTCTTTATCTCCGAAATAGAAAGAACACATAGTCTTGTATGAAATTTTAGTTCACCTTCTTGATCATTATTGAACTCAGGAAACATCCCATTCTTCAAACCCTCTATATTATTTAATAATAAAGGATATTCTCTTCGAGCATCCATGATATATTTTGTAATGATGGTTGAGAAATCATTTGGGATAGGTTTGATGATATTCCTTCCCTTATAATTCCCATGTATAGTTTAACTAGGTCTTTGATCAAAGTATCTCCTTGAATCCTCATCATTTTCCACACAACATGGTCTTTTATACTTAATGCATCAATGAATTGGTTTTCTCCTCTGGGGTGATAATGAATTTAATAATCACATCCCTTAAGAAGTTCCAACCATCTCCTTTGTCTTGTGTTCAATTTATTTTTCATGAAAATATACATAAAACATTTTTGGTCAATTTATATATAACATTTATCCCCATATAGATAGTGTCTATATATTTTCAGATGAAAAAACTCTATATAGTTCTAGGTCATTCACTGTATAATTATTCTCATGAGGATTTAACTATCAAGATGTATAAGCAATCAATTTGTCATTTTCCATGATGATTCACCCAATACCTTTGAAAGATACATAAAAAATAACAAACCCTTATAAGATAGAGGGTGGGGTAAACATAGGTTCACTAACCAATCTCTTCATCAGCTCTTGGAAACATTCTTCACAGTCTTGTATTCATGTTAACTTTTCCTCTTTTTATGTTAACTTGGTTAGTGGATTATAAATTCATTATTTTTTTCACAATTCTCCGATAATATCTTATTAAAACAAGGAAACTACAAATCTCATTTACTATTGTAGGATGATGCCACTCCTCCATAACCATTTTCTTGGCAGGGTCGACTAATATTCCTTCATTGGTTATAATGATCCTCAAGAAATAAATTTGTTGTAACCAAAATTCACATTTTCTGAATTTTCCAAATAGTTTAACCTTCCTAGATGTTTTCAATATAACCCTTAGATGATCCTCAAGATCCTTGAAAATTTTGGAATATATCATAATTTCATCAACAAAAACAACCACAAATTTATCATTTTATTCCTTAAATACTCTATTCATCAAATCAATAAATATAGCATGAGCATAAGTTAATCTAAAGGGATTAAAAATAAAAATAAAATTCCCATATCTTTATTGGAAGTCTATATTTGAAATATCTTTTTTCTTCACCATGAATTGATGATAACCAAATCAAAGATCAATCTTGGAGAATAATTGAGACCCATGAGGATGGTCAAAAAAATCATCAATCATTAGGAGAGGGAATTTGTTATTTATTATGATCTTATTAAGTTATATATAATAAATGCATAACCGCATTGATCCGTTCTTCTTCTTCATAAAGAGAAGACATGTTCTCCAAGGAGTCACACTTTGTTGGAAAAACCCCTTCTATCAAATATCTTGAATCCATTTATTTAATTACTATAGCTTTACATTTTCCATTCTATATATGGTCTTTGATATCGACTTGCATCCTTGTATGAGTTAAATGGATAAATCCACATCTCATTCTAGGGGAGGTCCAGGTAACTCCTTACGAAATACATCAATTTATTCTAGAATGATGTGGAGAATTTCTATCTTTATACTTTCATTTCCTTTTACCTATTCACTAACCATCTCTATAATGAATGTGATGAGAGGTGCTTCTAGACAATGCTCTGGTCGGGATATCTCTCTTTTGAAAATAATTGTTTGTTTTCCTTTTAATATTATTGATATTTCCTTTTTTCTACAATTGATATTATAATTATACATTGAGATCTAGTCCATCCCTTGTATAATATAGAATTCCATCGTGGGAATAACTACTTGATTTGCGATGAGATTTTGCTAGAAAAAATCAATACTAGAGTTTATGTACACTATTGGTGCTTGTATAATCCATTTAAGTGTATTGAATGATAACTATAGAATTAGTAGTTTAGGGATTGATTCTATATTATTTGCAATATTAGAGTAAATAAAGGAATGTGTAGAACCAGAATCAAAAAAAGAACATTCTAGTATTAAGATAATAATGAGTGTACCTTCCACCATATCATATAGAGCTTCTAATTCATCCGTCATGATAAAAAATTTCCAACATTTTTCAATTTTCCTAATAAGAGTTTATGGTGATTCCCCTACATTACCTTCTATTATGAACAGTGATTGGAAAAGTTCCCAAGGTTTCTACACTTATTGCATTAGACATCAAGTTGGGGATGCACCATATTTCCTTTATCGTTAGTGTTGAGAAGTTGATTTTTCACCTCACTATGAATGTTCCAAGATATATGTCAATATCTTCCATACCTGAAATATTTTCCAATCCCAATAAATCAATTCCCTAAATTCTCATTCCCACATTTGTTCCATGTGGGATGTTTCACTTAATTTCCACATCTTATGTGATCAATGTTCCTCCCTAAGTTTGGCTCCAAGGATCTCTTCTTTTCATTCCATTTGTGTAAACATTCCATATCATCAAAATCTAGGTCAACCTTCGTAGAACTAAGAAATTTCTCCTCATAAATTTCATAGTATAGATTTGATAGATTCATCTGTAGATGGGATCTTAGTCCACTGAATAATCTTTCAACCTTTCCATTAAGATCCTTAACAAATCTAGAGGTGTAATAATAATGTCTTGTAATGTTCATATCATAGATTCCCATGGATTAATTTTTCTACTTCATCTCTAGGAATTCTTTTTCTATATTTTTTTCATCAAATGGGTGAAGTATTTATTGAAAAGGGATCCCCTAAACTCTTCCTATTCCATGGAATTAGTCTCCCATTTTGGATTTGTGTTTCTAATCATTGTACAATACTGATCAAATTATCTCTCTAAGAAGTATATAAAAAGAGTGAATTTTCCTTGTTCCAATCAATGGAGAAGAGAAAATATCTTTTCTATAGATGATATCCTTTTTTCAGAAATAAATTGATCGGTAGATCCACTGATAGAAGATGGTTGTTGATACATAAATTACTTAATAGAAAGTTGTTCCCTTCAAGGTGAATCTGGTATCTCGGCTTGATTCAAGTTATTGTTCATAACTCGATTTATTTGATTCTTCATTATCATAATGTTTTCAATTATGGATTCCATTGTAGGGTCATCAGTTCATAGTCTATTGCACCCATTGTTTTTGTAGTTCCTTCTATTTAAATCATTTTTCAATAGAAGAAAACCATGGTGATAAATATTCTGATTTCAATAATATTACAATTCTAATAGAATATTATCTTTTAAGACATCATTATTAAATTTGTTATTCATAACAAAAAAATACATTTTCTATAAATCTGTTATAATTGTTAATAAAAAGATTTTGATTAAACAAATATATCCCCCATGTGTTTCAAACCAGGAGTGTAGTAAGGCTCTTTATCATGCACCATTTACCATTAAATTCTATCTCTAAGTGGTTTTTTAGGTGTTACCCCTAGATATATCTATTCCAGAGCCACGTCAACTTGTACTTATCTACACATGGATTTTGTTTCTCAGAAACCATCTACATAATATTTCACTAAAATACCAAGATATTTTCCTATATTGAAACATGTTCCTAGGGTTCTTCATAATGTTTTAAAATCCCAATTTACAAAAATAAATATACCATCCTTTGATACCAACTAGAGAATCCTACCTTTTTATTACATAAAATTTTCATTACATGGTATAAAATAGAGGAACTTTTAATGTTTAGTTTCTTGGAAATCGAGAACATAATACATGAAAATATAAAGCATTATTATAATTCACTTCAAAGGATTATTCATAGATTCATACTAAGTACATTTACTACATCTAATAACCTTGGGACATACATCAAAGGAAATGGGTGATCATAAATCCAATTAAGGGAAAAAATTTACATATATTCATGATGAGTATCAATAATAACATGAGCATTGTCCGTCTCCTCTGCGTACCGACATGCCGTATGGTCCACCTCTGGGCACCGTCCAGTCTTGGTACCCTCAGCCTCGATCAGCACTATCTGTCATCTGCACCAAACAAAACAAGGTGAATGCATAGCCCGTGTAGGGGTGAGTATAATGATACTTAGTAGGGACCCCGAGACCCTCAAGGTATCACAAAATCCACAAAGGATAAACCAAAAAACATGAAATAAACTGAAAACCCTACTTATGTATATTCCCATACATATACCTAAGTTATCAAGTATACCCATCTCAATAATAAGTAAATACAGAGTCCAACTGAAGAGCCCAAAGCTCAACTATTCCACAAAGGAAGGAATACCACCTAGGTATGTACCACACATGTACGCCGCACAGAAGAATACCACCAAGATATTACCACGAAGTAAAGTATCACATAGGTACGAACTCAGATCCCACCAGGTATAACTGAGGTATTCTAGTAGAGATGATTAGATGTTTCTACTAAATCATCTTACTCTGTTAAGATGCAGACCCAAGAAGGATCCCAAATTTCAGACCCACACAGGATCCTAGTACATCGTCAGACCCACACAAGATCCTAGTACACCGTCAAACCCAGACAAGATCCTAGTTCAATATCAGTACATCGTCAGACCCACACAGGATCCTAGTACATATTCAGTACATCGTCAGACCCACATAGGATCCAAGTAAAACGTCAGTACATCTTCAGACCCACACAGGATCCTATTACATCATCAGACCCACACATGATCCTTGTACATCATCAGTACATCATCAGACCCAGAAATGATCCTAGTACATCGTCATTACATTGTAAGACCCACACAGTATCCTAGTACATTTTCCGCACATCATCAGAGCCAGCTACATGGTACCTGCACTATGCTTTGTCGTCTCCAGGAGAGTCTGATCCTCAAGTTACTGGTCGATACTCCAACTACCACAAAGTCTCACGAAAAAAGTATCTCAATGGACCACCACGTAATAGGTGTCTCAATGCAATAGGTGGTGCGTCAATTGGAAACTCGGTCTATAAGTTATTAGCCTTTTAGTCTCGAGGGCCTGATTAGATTCGTGCTCGATCCAACCTGACTGTACCACATCTTTATCCAAATCTCATGTGGGGTATACAAAAAGGACCATCTTTCTTCAAGATTTCCAGTGTTGTAGATGGTTCGTCCAATGGATGCCTAGTGCCAAACTTATAGCCAAAAGTATGGGATGGGTCGAAACTGGTTCGGGTCCGGTCCGACCCGGTTGGACCGACCCTAGTCGACCCGGACTGAACCGCTGGGTCAAGCCTGGCAGGTGGCGCGACCTGGACCATTGAGTCTGGCCCGACCAATGCTGGGCAGCCCGTCCTGGGCGGGGTGGCCGCAGTGTGGTGGGGCGGCGGGGTGGCCGCGATGCGGTGATCTGTCGCGGCTGGCCGAATGGCTCACCGTCCTCTCTGCATTGTGCGGTCGCGCGCCGCGCCTTCATCGGTAGCCAGATCGGTCGTCTGTCCTCCCTTGTTCACCATGACACAAGTCATGACCCTACTTCGCCGGGCGGCACGGACGTGCTTCTCCATCTCCGTCGTGCAGCCGACCGCCGCTCTTGTGTCCCACCAGTGACAATCACTGGCATTGGTTGTCATCCACCTCAATTGCGAAGAGCGCAACAAAAATTACACAAAGAGTTTCCGAGTGGTTGGGCCATGTTTGTTTGGCCCGCACCCTCCACATTATAATGGTAGCAAGAAACTCAAATATTTCTTGAATCACGAAGAATTTTCTAGAACTGGTAAGGGGAAAAATTCTCAACCACTACCCTACCTCAGAGGTTTGTTGATGTGTAGCGAGATGAAAAATGGTGAAGGCAAAGAGGGTGCCAATGATCATCACCTCCGCAACATGCTTTTGATGTCGGTATCGTGCGTCATCCTATTTCTTGGCACCAAAGAACATTCTTTTATGGATATGGTGTTCTTCGTTTGGAAGAGAAGTTCTTCATTGGAGGGTAAGGGTGCGTTCTTCATTGGATAAGATCTTCCGCAAATTACCCCCTTCTTTTTTTCCAACCATTCCTCTCAAATAAATTTGGTACCAATAATTTAAATTATGTCTATCAATTTAATTGTTTGCACAATTAATTGATGGAACAATTAATTGTACCACGTTGGCACAATTAATCGGCTCCATTTCATGGGAGGAATGAATTAATGGGGAGTTGAGTGGTTTCTCTCCCATTAAGAGGGTTCGGGTGTTCCCATCAATTAAATTCAAAATAGGGTGTTTTACGCTCGGTGGTCCCCACCACCATAACATTTACATGGGAGGTTTCAACAAAAGTAAAATAGAAGTTTATTTTATTTTATTTTTATTTCCATGAAAAAGTAAAAAAACTATCTTTCACCCTCAACCTACTACAGTCGAGAAAAAGGTATCCTTAAGAGAATACTGGCGCTGCGAGTTCAATGGTGCACTTGGATTTTAATTCAGAGAACCGGTTTAAAAGTTACAAAAACTGCTCGCATATTTACTAAACGTACCTGAAAAAAAGGTCAGAAATTTATTATGGGCACACCGGGCCTCAAAATCACACACTGTTAGTTTTCATGAACTCGTAAAATTCCTATATAATTAAAAAAATACATGGAATTTCCTGATCTTTACATTCTCCCCACCTCAGGGATGAACGTCCCTGAAATCCACAAGTAAAACTAAGAAAATAAGTGGGGGTACTGAGCATGAATCTGAGCCTCCCACTCCTATTTGCTCTCCTAGAGGATCTTGTACTGCCAAAGAACGTGCACCGGAGGTATCGACCACCCAAGAAGAACCCGCTTCTATCGATCCTGAATCTCTACTAGATCTTCTGTAAATGTTGCTCCATCAACAAATTCCAGCTCACCATGGTCAATGATGTGAGAAGGGTCATGCAATTATTTCCTTAGCTGGGATACTTGGAAGACGTCGTGCACTCGGTGCAACTGAGGTGGAAGAGCTAGGTGGTAAACCACCTCGCTAACTCTACTGAGTACTTGGAAGGGTCCAATGAACCTCAGAGATAACTTGTCGCGCAAGCCAAATCACCGCAAACCTTGTCGAGGTGAGACCCGTAGAAACATGTGGTCTCCATCTTCGAACTCCAGAGGTCTCCATCTCCTATCGGCATAAGACTTATGCCTACTCTGTGCAGTCTTCATACACTCCTGGATGATCTGCACCTTCTCTGTGGTAACCCGTACCATCTCTGGTCCCATGACTGCTGAATCCCCTAGGTCAGTCCAGCACAAAGGCGACCTGCAAGATCGGTCGTACAAAGACTCGAAAGGTACTATCCCAATGGTGGAGTGATAGATGTTTTTTATAAAAACATTACCAATGTCATGTGATCCTCCCATCTATGATTGAAGTCAAGGACGCAAGTACGCAACATGTCCTCGAGGGTATGAATGGTCCGCTAAGTCTGGCTATCTTTCTGAGGATGGAAGGTGTTGTTCAAACGAAGCTGCATCCTGAAAGCCACCTATAACCCCTTACATAGCCGAGAAGTTTAATCATGTATCAAGATCAAAGGCAATCGTAAAAGGTAATCCATGAAGCCGCACAATCTCATGCAAATAGAGGCATATCAAGCCCTCTACTAAAACCTGCTCTCATATTGGTAGGAAGTGGGACGACATGGTGAGTCGGTCATCAATCACGCAGATAGAATAATGAACCCAGGATATAGATAGAATTATCATCACACAGTCCATGGATATCCCATCCCACATCCACTCTTGGACATCTAAAGGGTGAACTAAGCCTGCTGGTACTAGATGCTCCACCTTCACTTGCAGACAAGTGAGGCACCGAGAGAAAAACTCTGCTACTGCTTTCTTTATTTCCAGCAACCAGTGCTGTCATTGGAGATCCTAGTACATCTTCGCCAATCCTGGATGTACCGCTAGAGGGGATGTGTGGAACTCCCTCAACACTTCCTCCCGAAGAGACACTAGTACAATGGTATTTCCTCTGAAAAGGATGACGTGATCCCCACCATTAGAAAATCCATCAGGTGCCTGTCCTGTGGATATCTGAGCACGTCGAGCCTCATAGTTAGTGTACCCACGCTGCGCCTCCCATTCTCACTGATGAAGTGGTGGAGTGACTATAAGAGACTAAATAAAATCTTTTCCATCTCGATCCAAAAAGGATATCTGCAAATCATCCAACCGCTCCATCGCCTCACCTAGAATTTCTAAACCAGATCTCGGGATGAGTGCATTTGCTACAAAGTTCCCCTTCCCAAGAGTATAGAATATATCTAAGTCATAGTCCTGGAAGAACTCGAGCCAACATCATTGTATCAGGTTCACGTCCTTCTGCCAGAAGATATACCTGAGACTCTTGTGATCCGAGTAGAATGTAAAACGCTCACCCATCACGTAATTTCACTACATATTCCAGGAAAAGACCACTTCTACTAAATCCAAGTCATTGGTAGCGTAGTTCATCTAATATTTTCTCATTTGTTGGGAACCATATGTGATCACTGCTCGTTCCTTCATCAGGACACATCTGAGTCCAGTCCCTGATGCGTCATAGTAGACTGTGTACCCTATGCCCTCCACCAGTAACCTCAAGATGGGGACACTAGTCAGCCTCTGCCTCAGCTCATAAAAACTCCACTGGAATCTCTCCGACCAAACGAAGGGTTTCCTCTTCTTCATCAATGCTGATAAAGGTGCTGCATCTCTGGAGAAATCTGGAAAAAACCACTGGTAGTATCGAGCCAAACCCATGAAACTATTTACCTATGTCACACTCCTGGGTGTATCCCAAGCATGTACTGCCTCAATATTCGCTGTATATATTGCAAATCTAGCCTCCGATATGACATTTCCCAGAAAGTGAACCTATCGGATCCATAATTGGAACTTCTAGAGCTTACCATAAAATGGTGCTCTCGGAGTGTGTTCAGAACTATCTACAAATGATAGGCATTCTCTTCCTCAGTAGCTGAGTAGATCAGAATGTCGTCAATGAAAGCCACCATAAAGCGATCAAGGTGTGGCTGAAAGATCTTGTTCATGAGTTTCATGAACACTGTTGGGGCATTGGTTACGCCGAACAGCATAAAAAGAACTCATTATGTCCTTACCAACATTTTAAAGTCATATTCTCCACATCCTTCTCTCGCACTCTATGCTGGTGATAGCCTGATCTGAGGTCTATCTTTGAGAACCACTATGATCCCTTCAGCTGATCAAAGAGGTCGTAAATCCTTGGGAGTGTGTACTTGTTCTTCACAGTTACCTAGTTTAGGCGTCGATAGTCAACACAAAGCCTCAAGCTCCCATCCACCTTCTCGGCACACAAAATCAGGGTTGACCAAGAAGAAACACTAGGCCGAATAAATCCCTTCCCCTGTAAGCCCTCTAGCTGTACCTGCAGCTCATGAAGCTCTGTGGGAGACATCTGATACGCTGGTGTGAATATTGGTGTCATACTGGGGTACATGTCAATGTAAAAGTCTACCTCGCTGTGAGGAGGTAGACCCGAAACATCATCAGGGAAAACATCCGCGTACTGGTCCACCACTATAGGATAACTCAGACACTACACATCAACCTCTACAAGGGTAAGGCTAGCCAACTGATGAGTGATCGACTGCAATCTCCTCTGAGTAAGACCATCCTTTGATTCCGAGGCTCCTTTCTCGCCGGTGAAGGTAAACCTGGTCCCATCCGTGCGGACACACCACACATTGTGCCTAATACAGTCAATTTGATCATGAACTATAGATAACCAGTACATACCCATGATGACGTTATAAGGCCTCAACACAGCTTCTATGAGATCCCATCCAAAGCTCTCACCTCCTATTATATCCTCACACTGCCGGAACTAATTCATAATCATTGAATCCTCTCCCGTAGGAGTCTATAGTTGTAAGGATCGAGCCAATGGCTCCGTTAGAATCTCCGAGCTCTGAACGAGGGTTATGGAAATAAAATAATGATTGGAACCTGTGTCTATAAGTACTACAGCTAAGGTGGAGTAGACACATATCGTACCTCGTATCATCTCTGGAGAGCCATGGTCGTAGGCCTCAGCTGCCTGGAGCTGAGATCACCTATGTCCACCTACTCCTTCCAGTCAGTGTGGACCACATGGTGGTGGTGGCAGTAACATCTCAAATTGTCACCCACTACCAGCTGCACGGACAACTCCTCTGCCACATCCACCTGCTCCCTACGGACCTCCTCAGTTGATCCTATGGCTCTACATGGGAGGTCCTTCGACTGTCTTCTAATCATCCGCACGACGGGTCGGATAGTCACGACCCATGTGACCCTACCCACCGCATGTGAAACACTGCTTATTCCTCGTATGAATGGATCTGTGTCTGTTACCCTGAACAATCGATCTTGACTCATGCGGTCGTCCACCTGTAGGTCTAGTCCTCTTAAACCTATGTGACATCTGTCTTCTGCCAGCTATAGAAAAATATGCTACGTGATGACTGGTGGTGGGTCTCGCTGCTGGTGACTGCTTAGTAAGAAAACTATCCACTAAGAGGGCTCTCTCTAACACCCCCTCCTGTGTTGGAATGCTGAGTGAGATCATTGATTCCCTGATCTCCTACCTGAGTCCCTGATCGAAGGTCTGAGCCCCGAAGAATGGGTCTCATACCATATCAGTGGAGTAGCGTGAGAGGTCATTGAACCTCGCTGAGTACTGAGCCACCATCATGATGCCCTGCTACAGATGAAGAAGCTCCTATATACGTACTGCGCAAAGAGTTGATGTCACAAACTCTACCCGAAACATTCTCTCAAAGTCTTCCCAGAGATGAATCACCTCGTCGTGATCCTGGAGCATCAAACCCCACCATCTGCCTACTGCTTCCTGTAGAAGGATGACAGAAAGGATAACCATGAGATTAGCTAGTGTCCCTACCAGTTGAAAGACTCTCAGCACGACCTCCAGCCAATCCTTAGCCACTTGTGGGTCTGTGTCTCCCCTAAACCTGAGTGGCCTTTGGCACTGGATCTCGTGCAACACTCTCAAGCGGTGTGCACCCTCTGATGCTAGAGCTAGTTTCATCGGTGGCCCAGTGGGTAATGGTACCACTGGTGCCTCTACTGGAAGAGGGCCCTACACCGAGGCATCATAGCTCAGTGGGCTATCAGTGTGTACTATACCTGGAACCCTAGCTGGCTTCCTGCGTGGAGGCATCCTGAAAAAACTAACAGGTTCCCCACAATCAATAAGTTATATCTGGTGAGCTGACTCAAAGAGATCATAAAGAAAACTCTTGAAAACACACATGCAATCAGTGTTTTCGTGCACCGAGATAGAAATCAGAATTTAGGGTCCCGATGTATGGATATTTCGGTCATCTTACCAACACTAGAATCCCAAAACTGATAACCAAACTCACCAAACATAACACTATTTCCATTAAAAATAATATTGGAGTCCAATGTTCAACGGTAGAACTGACTCCTCTAATACCAATTTGTCACAACCCGTCCCCCGGGGCCCATGCTATGACTACCCCAAGCACACCTCCCATAGGCCATGGGCTAGAAACTAGCACCGAAAGACATATTTCCTAAAACTGGGAAGGTATTTCTTTTATATCAGGTAAACACATGCAACCAAGAACATAACAAGATACGAACACAAGTAAACTGTATAGCTAAAAGAGTGCTGAATGTAAGAGGGGTCAGAATACAAGCCCAATAGTAAAGTTACAAGTACAACTGAAATAAAATACAACTAATGAAAGAGAAAGATATCAACTGGGTAATACAATGAGTTTCCTACCTGAAGGGTAGGTACAAATCGCCTCCTAAGCACTTCATGTCCGCCTATCTCCTCTGCGTACCGACACGCCGTATGGTCCACCTCAAGGCACCGTCCAGTCCTGGTACCCTCAACCTTGATTAGTTCTATCCATCTTCTGCACACAAAAAACAATTTTTGGGAATACCTCATGCAGGGTGAGTATAATGATACTCAGTAGGGACCCCAAGACCCTCAAGGTCTCACAAAATCCACAAAGGATAAACCACAAAGCATCAAATCAACTGAAAACCCTAATTAGGTATATGGACATACATATCCCTATGCTATCAAGTATAACAATATCAATCATGAGGAAACACATGGTCCAACCCAAAATCCCAAATCTAAACTATTCCACAAAGGAAGGAATTCCGCAAAGGTAAGTACCACACATTTATGACACACAAAAGAATACCACCAAGGTATTACCACGAAGGAAAGTACAACAAAGGTATGAAATCAACTCAAACCAGGTATAACTTAGGTACAGTAGTAGAGAAGATTAGATGTATCTACTAAATCATGTTACTCTGTTAAGAGGCAGACCAAAGAAGGATCCCAAATTGCATACCAACATACGATCCTAGTACACAGTCAGACCCACACATGATCCTAGTACTCCGTCAGAGCCACACAGGATCCTAGTACATCGTTAGTACATCATCAGACCCACACAAGTTCATAGTACATCGTTAGTACATTGTCAGACCTACACAAGATCCTAGTACATCTTCAGTACATCAGCAGACCCACACAAGATCCTTGTACATCGTCAGAACCACATAGGATCCTATTACATAGTCAGTACATCGTCAGAACCACAGAAGAACCTAATACATCATCAGTACATCATCAGACCCACATAGTATCCTAATACATCATCATTACATCATCATACCCACATAGGATCCTATTACATCGTCAGTACATCATCAAAGCCAACTATAGGTTACCTGTACTATGTTTGCTCGTCCCCGGGAGAGTCCGCTCCTCAAGATACTGGTAGATACTCCAAATTCCACGAATTTACACGAATAATTATCCCAATGGACCGCCACATAATAGGGATCTCAATGCAATAGACCGTGTCTCAATCGGACGCCCGATCTTTAAGTTATTAGCCTTTTAGTCTCGAGGCCCCGGTTGGATTTGTGCTCGATCCCACCCGACCATACCCCAACTTTTTTCAAATCTCAATTGGGGTATACCAAAAGGACTGTATCGCTCCAAGGTTCCTGGTGCCACAAACGATTCGTCAAAAGGATTCCCGGTGCCATGGTTATGGCCAAAATTATGGGATGGGTCGAAACTGGTATGGGTCCGGTTCAACCCGGTCGGACCGACCCTTCCTGGGCCAACCCATTTTGGGTCAACTCAGCCCAACCCACTCGGCCCGTCCTGGCCCGTGGTGGAACCCGTCCAGTGGTTCGGCCAGACCCACACTGGGCGAGGTGGCCACGGTGCGGTGGGGCGGCCACAGTGCAGTGGTCCATCGCGGCCGGCCAGATGGCCATCCAACTTCTCCCCATGGCGCAGTCGCACACCACGCCTTCAACGGCGGATAGATCGGCTGACAATTCTTCCTTTGTCGTCACGACACAATCTGTGGCCCTTCCTCACCGGGCGGCGTGAACAGGTGTTGTCGTCCCCATCGTGTGGTCGGCCGGAACTCTTGTGTCCCAACAATTCAAGTCACCGACACCATTCGTCGTCCTCCTCCATCATGAAGAGCGCAAAAAAAATTACACAATGTTTGGGGAGTGGTCGGGCCAAGTTTGTTTGGCCTGCACCCTCTGCATTTTAATGGTGGAAAGCAGCTCAAATATTTCTTGAATTATGAAGAATTGTCTGGAATGGGTAAGGGGAAAAATTCACAACAACTACCCTACCTCGAAGGTTCGTTGATGTGTTGCGAGCTTAAAATAGTGAAGGTGAAGAGGGTTCCAACAATCGTTGCCTCTGCAACATGCTTCCGAAGTTAGGTTCTTGTTCCATATCTTTCTTGGCTCTGAATATTTTTTTTAATGGATATTTCATTCTTCATTTGGAGGAGAAGTTGTTCATTGTAGAAGAAGGGTGCATTTTTCATTGGAGAAGATCTTCCACAAATTCTCCCCTTCTTCTTTTATAACCAATCCTCTCAAAGAAATGAGGTGCCAATAATTAAAATTAAGTCTATCAG
Organism: Viscum album; assembly: GCA_963277665.1. Classification (NCBI taxonomy): domain Eukaryota; kingdom Viridiplantae; phylum Streptophyta; class Magnoliopsida; order Santalales; family Viscaceae; genus Viscum; species Viscum album. Next base: position 286,110,301 of record OY728165.1, read on the forward strand.
TTTAATTTTTGGCACAATTAATTGTACCTTGTTGTCATAATTAATCAGCTCCATTTAATAGGAGGAATTAATTAATGGGGAGTAATGAGGTTTCTCCCCCATTAAAAGGGTTCGAGTGGTCCGTTTCATTAAATTCAAAATTAGGGGTTTTAGGCTCGGTGGTCCCCACCTCCATAGCATTCACATGGGAGGTTTCAACAGAAATAAAATAGAGGTTTATTTTATTTTATTTTTATTTCCACGAAAAAGTGAAAAACTATATTTCACCCTCAACGCAATGCGGTCGAGGTAAAGGTATCCTTAAGCGAATACCAGTGCTTCGAGTTCAATGGTGTCCTCAGATTTCAATTTTCAGAACCTGTTTAAAAGTTACAAAAACTGCTCGCAAGTTTACTGAACGTACCCGAAAAAATTTAAAAATTCATTATCGTCAAACCGGGCCTCAGAATCATGCGCCGTAAATTTTTGCAGACTCGTAAAATTCCAATATAATTAAAAAAATACATTGAATTTTCGGGTCTTTACAATTAACTGTATGATGCTTCACCCCTTTTCAGAGCGGTACACCCCCTTGATGTTAATCATATAATTGAATTTACCCTAATTTACAAAATCCAAATTCAGGAATGAGTGGTTTCCCTTTCATGTCCAATTTCAAGAAAGATTCTATCCTCCTTATCAAACCCTATCCCTTATCAAACAACCCTTTATGGTCCTGATAGATCCAAATCATCCAAAAATTCTTGTCCATTGGTAATAGAATTTTAGAATTCTTGTGAATACCTTTGTTTGAATATGCATTAATACACCCCAATTTGATTTTCAATATTTTCCCACTAGAAGGACTTACTAGTCAGAGGATGTCACTCTTTGACTATGCAGTAATATTCCCAAGTTGGATTTTCATAAAGTATCCCACAAATAGGGTTTTCTTTTAACCAGTGGCACATTCTTCCTCAGGAGCGACCTCCTCTATTCCTGTAAACCTTGAAAATATTATACTAGAACCCACTTTTGACACATTGTATGTTTCCATTCCTCGCATACTGTTTTTAAATCACATTTCAGATCCATAAATCACAAAATCATGACAAAAAATTTCCATTTATGTATCTGAATAATTTCATAACATTCTTGTCTAAAATGCCTTGTTTGTGCCTTCATTCCATAACTCTTGGTCAAAGTTGTTCTACCTAAAACACTTTTCAAATTAGTACAACATGAAATAATTTAAAATTCCAACAAAAAGAAGCATAAAACTTTCTAGGTTGAAAACCCACAAAAGGGAACCCAAGGAAAAAGTAACCTATCACCTCACTAGACCTAAACTCCCCATGTTTTAGTAAAATATAATGTAATGAAAAAAATAGGTATACAAATTTCATGGTTTAGACCCCACAATGGGTGGCCAAAAAAAATTCCATGTCTTCCCTACTCTGTATTCTTTATATTCAACTTAGTAAAGAATTTGGGCAATGACAAAAAAAATCATAGGGTTGTCCATATGAATTTATCAATAGTTGAACTATGCTCTCTTGGTCTAAAAATATAAGAAAATGTTAGACAACTTACTCAAACCTATCATTTCAATTATAAAGTAATGAAATTCTATCAAATGGGTCATTGTTAATGTTATATTATGATTATAATGAAGACATGAATGCAGGCTCAATTGATTATAAAACAAATCCTTTTCATTAATATTCTAAAATGAAGAGGAATTTCCGCATGCCAGAGTTACTCTACCAAATTTTATAGGTGTTCCTTGATGTAGGCCTTGATATTTTAATCAATTGATGAAGCACTATATGTGTCTTTTTGGAACCCAACTATTTGTGTGTAGGCAACCTCTTCAGTATGAAAAATATTCTCCTTCTCCACAACCATAGATTCCTTACATTATGACAAAAACATTCATTAAGTAATGGTGGATTTGGATCATATCTGTTTTTATAGAATTTAGTTCTTATTGAATATGTATCATATAGAGAGATTTATCATCTAGACGACACTCATGATCTGACACCTCCTTGGCATGATTTGGCTCTGTCTAGGACATATCTATCCTATGATCTTCAATCTGGCTACAAACAATGCCTCATCCTACTATGACTATTGTTCCACTTCCCATTTATGAATAAATGAATTCACAACATGGTGGATTATGCAGCAATCAAACCTTACATACCCTAAAATAGAAAACATGGTTTGAAATCAGGGAATTCATGATGGTCGATCTTCAAGAGTCTTTCCCAAGTCTATCTTCTAGATGTCTCACCCAATGATATGGCATGTAGAGTGAAGTTCATCCTATGTATTCAAGTCTAACATTGAACCGTTTTAGATGGAAATATATATTTAGGGATTAACGCTCTCAATGAGGCACCCTACTCTACTCCCCCTACAACAATATCATCATCTCCTACAAGTGTTGATTGAATTGGAACAGAAGTTACCACTTCATTCTCGGACATCAAATTTGATGGAACTAGACAAAAAATGACACCCCTCCCCAACATTAGAAGGTCAAAAAATATAAAAATATGTGAATAACCCAAATAAGTTAGTGACACTCACCTATTACTGGATTAACTATTGGGATTAATTCCTCCCTAATACTCCCATCCTCAGTAATCTGAGTAAGAACCAGCTGATAAGGAATGCCCCCTGGGTTTTTTTTAAAACACTTGGATAAAGGGATCTCAAGAATATCCCACATTTGGATTATTTGCTGTTACTCCCTCAGTGATGGAAGTAAAATGGACTTAGAGTAATTGTTCATGAATATCCTTGGAAATGTTCTTTGCAGACAAAGCTATAAAACTTGAACTCTAGTTTAATACATTGATTGAAAATTGGCCAACTATATTTGAAAATTAATTAAAGTCAAAAATCATGTACATAAAACTCCCTATCAATGTCCTGGAACTCCTCTATATAGGCGGGAATATTAATTTTTTTAATCTATCCACATTTTCCGTTACATCATTAAGAATTATTTCAAGTCTCACAGTGTCATCACCAGTATAGGTATCCGAGATTCATTTTTCAGGACCCAAATTGGATCTTCTGTTTATTGGCTCTACCAAATTCTCAGTAGGCACAACATCTTCAAACTCCACTAGGTCAAGATCAACACTAACACCTTCATCAGGCTACCTAGGTTCCATGTCAACCCCTTTTATAGTAGACAGGACCAGTCATTGTTGTTGTAGGATCCTCCAGTGTATATGACCGATTTGAAATATTATAAGGATGAAATTATGTTACTTGAACGTGACAAAATATGGTCTGAATCATTCATTACTATGACCCTCTCCCCTCTATGGAATAACAGTGGAAGATGCGACTATATATATTGGAACTTTTTTTCTCATGGGGATGGATTCATCAGATTGAGTTTGTGTCTCTTCTAGGGTGTCCCCATTAAACCTTGAAGGATCAATTCTAGAAAATATAAGGGATTAAACTGATGTAGATCCTGTTAAATTATTTCAAGTTAAAACAAGTATGTCGAGTGAGTCCTAAGATTAAAATGAAAGTGAGATGACTTACTTTGATGCATACAATGAGCCAAATTCTCCACCCTCTTCCATTTGTTTTTTCAAGATATTGAGGGACCATGTTGGTCCCCCCAATAAAAAGAAGTTGAAGTGGAGGTTGATGAGAACCTCCCTCAATTTCCTCCACCATCTTCTATTGAACTAGGGATAGTTCTGGAGGTTTGGAATGTTCATCCACTACTCTGATGGGGGTTCTTGTGGGACCATATTTTAGTGACTTGAGAGCCTCTCATGCTAATTCTTTGTATCCTACTCCAAACTACAATATGGATCCCATAATAATTCATTATGGTGGATGATGGATAAAAAAGATAAGGTTAAATAGAGATATACATCACTAGGGTTGACATAGTCATCACATTCCTCCTAATATCAACCAAATATCCCATCAATTTAAACTTAGTCTAACATGTCAGATACTCACATTATTGCTGGGATCTAATCATCATTATAATTTATCAAAATTTCAATCTCCTGAACAAATTTATGCACCTCAATCAAATTTCGTTCGGGGTTAATATCAGAGGATTCTCGGAAATCCCCCACTCTAGGATGTGCTCACCAGCATGGACAAATACCCACATATCTCTGATGTCATGGGTTACACCCTGTCATGCTCTTATTTTCATGGTTGTACATAATTTGATGTTAATGCATTTGGATATGAGGAATACCTAGTTCCTTTTGACATTGAATCCTTTTTAGGCCCCTCTTATCATATAGGAGACTGAGTGACCAGAACATGGGTCTCCTTCCAACGACGACAAATAGACCTCTATATCTTGGAGAATGTGGTTATCTCAATGCAAGCATACTATATGGCCCTTTCCTAGGATCTCCTTAAATACATGGGGAATCAACATCTTCAACTTTGGAATGGACTTTCTTTTCATGCTTTCCAAGACTAATAGTTTTCGTAGTCATTAATCACAGAACACCTTTCGTTAATTCCCATTAGGGTATAATGAAATCTAATAATTGGTATAAACAGATTATAAACCAATAAATTCAACCAATGAAGGTATCTTGACTTAAATTTTGGACACCTCCATGTCCATCAGGATCCATTATTTTCATTCCACCCTAGGGTGGTTCTCAATTTGAACATGTGAGGGGGGAAAGACACATTACTATTGTAGAAACTTGAACTGGATGGTAAATCCAGATAGATAATATGCATCAAATATGAAATCATTTTCAATACAAGTCACCGTTATGATATCATTAAATGAAATAATGTATTCACTGAAATCAATTTTAGATTTCCCATTATTGGTGAATGTCCCAGTTGGAGGATCACTATATGGGAATAATTTTAACTCTCCCTATAAATTCATCATGTGTCAAGGATAATGGTTGGATACCGAAAACCTCTTGAATGATTTGGTGAAACCGGCCTTCAGGGTCATCAAATCCACTTATAATAGTATAAGAGTTAATGTGTGCTGAAATCCACCCATAAAATACGTAAAATGACCTTGAAATTTTGAATGGGGCCTTCCCAATGTATTCATTTAGTTTCCAATGATATATTGTCACCATAATTGGGGAATCCAATCATATTTGGATCCCTATTATTATTTTAGTTTCTATAAAAATTTTATGTTGTCTCATACTACCATTCAATTTGTAGATCGAAATCATGTAGATACATATCCACGTCATGAGGAAGGTGTCCATACAAGTCCTTTCAAAAACCTCACTTGTGGCCTTATAACACCAATAAGTATACTGGACTTTCCCCAATGTAGACTAGAATTATTCAAGAGTGCTATAGTTTTCTAAGTAACATCATCCCATAAAAAATTGAAAAGTTGGTCCTTCTCTTTCTGCTTTGAGTAAGTCCACCTTCATCTATGTTTTGGGATGAATATCTCCCCTTGGGTGAGGATATCCATTCTTAAACATCCAAGAATCCCTAAATATCTCAAGAAAAATGCCAATTTCCTTTTAGTTTAATCCAACGTTTCCTATAGTGGAATAAACTTATAATATATATCCCCTAAAATATGGCCACCTTGGATTTTATTGATGTCCCGAAGGATAATGTTGATTTCTCCAAGTGTCGGATGAAAGGATTTTTTTCAGGTCTCTATTTTTTGAGTAGTTCAAGGATGATTTCATGGTTCTTGTAAACATATGTTTACCCCACCCAAATGGTCTAATAAATTCCAACATCTTATAGTTCAGCCTTGAATTTTTTATAATTTTGGTGTACCCAATATTCTAACATCAATTCAGGCCTAACTACCCCCCAGATACAAATCTCTAGTCCCCTATCCAACTTTATGAATAGTTTATTTATGATGTTGGAAAGGTTGAATTGTAGTATTGAGCTTTCAAATCTTTGGTGTGAGGCTTCAGATCCTAGGTACAACAGTTTTGGTGCATGAAACAGGAAATGGGAACCGATCCTTCCTTGATGTATACACCCTTAGAGGATATGTTGGTGATAGGACAATTGGTTTGTTCCAAGAACCATGAATTTGTAAAGTAACATTTTTTACTTCGATATGAGAGTGTCTCTCAGAAGTATATGATCGTACAGGGATATATATTCACTTCATGGATACTCACATTGGTACTATATCATTTTCATTGCTATGTCTAGGAGAGTGAATTCACACATGTTATAGTAATCCAGAATACTAAATTTGATCATCTTTGAGACATGTGTAATATCTGGTTCATGGAAATCCATCAGAGTATCCACTGAGGATCTACAAGGACATATCAAGATTTTCCTTAAGAACAAAATCTTAATTTCAGAAATTTCATAAATTTTGGTAAAGGAAGGGCAACATGTAGGTCCCTCGAGTAGGTTCCTCATGTAGGCCCCTTGACCAGGTGCCTCACATAAGTCCCTTTCCCAAGTTCCTTTCTTAGGAACCTAGACCATGTGATTCAATGTAGAATTGTTTCTCATGTGATAATCTTTACTTGTGTGAAGTAGATTCCTCAGAAGGCCCGAAAAAACGACAAGTGTGAAAAGACTACATGAATGATTTGCGTGATGAGAGAAAAATAACATGGAAGAAATAGAAAAAATTCAACGGTTGATCAATGGTATTTATAAACACAATTGGCCTATGAATTGGACCTGTGCACTAGATCTATGAATCATAACTACATCCTAGAACTATGCACCAGTCCTACACCACTGACCTTCACAACCTTCATTATCTTTTCCTCCCTATACCTCTGAACTAGACCCAATTCTTCCAATCAGATCTAATCCTATGGGGGCGGGATTTTTTTGACACTTTGTTTTGTCACATGTAATGAAAATATTAAAAAAATAGCTCAATAATCAAAGAGAGGAAGATCCCCAATAAGTATCAAGGGAGCTCCCAACATCAATTTGTGTTCACCCAACCTTTGCACCAGGAGGCTCGCACAGCCCCCATGTGTGACGCGGAATGATTGGCCACCCCTACATGGGGTACATGTGTGGAGTACCGGTGTTGAGTTCCTGCAAAATTCCTTTGAACAAGGTTACATATATGCCAATAAATTGGACCTTGCGGCTCCTCATTTAATAGACTGGACAAATGGAAGAATCCTCCAAGATCTGGTCGCACAACCCCTTTTCCCACCTCCTCAATAATCCCTCAGGTAGCTCTTTAAAACTCAATAGAAGATGGGATTAAGGGGGAAAGTGGGATTAATGTCCCTTTAGAATCTGAAATATAAGAAACCTATATGATGAATCATTACCCATGGTTGGAAAGCACTAGTGAAAAGGTCCCTTCCCAAATTTGGGACCTGTGTGAGACCCTTTCAGGGACACTTGAGTAGTCCCTTTGTTTCTAGAGCAAGGCATAATCAAAGTTTTTTTACCAGGTTTTACATCACCCAAGTATATTGCAGCTCACATGAGACTACCTTGTGTGATGAACATCTAGTTTCTATTAGGTCACCCTGTGTAAGGCACCATTTCCTCGCAAATTCATGAACAGATCAAGACACATTCTAGGCCCTCTTTCAAGGTACCGATAGAAGGGATCCTCTTCCTTTGGATCCCTCATTTTATTGTGACCAAATTGAATCCACCACCAAGGTCTCCTAGTTTTCATGGACATCGAGAGATACACACTATTATGCCTCCCATTTTCTTATACATTCCATTTGTTAGAGTTTTCCCACAATTTTCCTACATGGAGGGTAGGGTCCTTGGGGAGCATATGGTTATATATCCCATCTTTCATGGGGACCCCAACCCTAGGGGATGTTCCAAGGACTTTTAGGTATTAGATACAAGGGATAGGACCATGTCTTTCCCAAGTCATCTCTAAGACTAGGGACCCCCCAGTTCTAGGAGGGGAGGGGAGGATGATATTTTCCTTTACCTTATAGGGTTAATTCCATATTATCCTCTCTTATCCAGAACAATAAGTAAGGAATACCACCTAGAGAAGCCCTGCTGTTTTTTATGGGCCTTATCTTGATGGGTAGTATGATGTGACTATCTTGGATACAAAGTGTGAGAGGATATGGGGACATCAAATCACTTTCTTCTTCTCCCGTAGACCTGGCCTCTTCCACCAGTAGAACAAGGATCGTGAATCTTTTCAAATCATGGAGAAAGAAAATGTGCAGGCTCATATATTTTCACACTCTTTGATAAAATGAAAATATATTTTAGAAGTAGATGAAGATCCCCCACAACATATTCTGACACTATTTCAGATGAAGGTACATGCGTATACTCCTATCCATATAGTTATGACATCTCAACACTCTGATCATCATGAACAAGTGGATTTACCGGAGCAAGAATACACTCTTGCTCCCACCCAGGAGGATTATCGGCATATTCCAATGAAGGGTGAGGCATCAGACTGGGCTCATATTTTCAATCTAATCGGGGCTCACCGGGTGGGAGTGGCACATGCCTTGAGATAGGGTAACATGCATATCAATGAAGTCCATTGACATAATCCAAAGGCCTGGGATCGGGTTCATATCCCCATTATAGTTGGGGCTCACCACATGATAGGAGAACATACCTCAAGAAATGATCATATTCCTGTCAAGGAAGTCTAGAAGTATACTCCAAAGGCCTAGGGTCAGTCTCATATCCTCGTTCTGGAGAGGCTGACCAAGTGAGAATGACCCAAGCCTCGGGGAAGGCTCATATTCCTATTAGTGAATCTTCTTGGTATATTCTAGTAGATCATGGAAGTAAGGAACATATTTCTACATCGACTGAAAAACAACTAAGCCATTATCATTCTAAGGAAACATAGGGGGAAGATCCTATTTCTTCCCCAATTATGGATATCCATTGGTATATTCTGGTGGGAAATTCATATTCAAACCAGGCTCATATTCCTCATCCAACGAGGGATCACCATGTGAGAGTGGTACATGACTTGAGGAAGGCTCTTATTCTAACAAATAAAGTACAACAACATATTCCTAAGGCTCTAGAATGGGCTCATATCCCCATCCTAACTGAGGCTCACCAGGTGATAATGGAATATTCCCTAGGACATGCTCACATTCATGTAAATTATCATACAACTCATCATCATACACTACTAGCTTCTAAGTAGTATTCTCATACTCTCACAGCACCAGGCTATTATATACAATTTTAGGAAATCGTCACATAGTAGGCTCATATCTCCACACAATTACAAAAAGTAGGTCGGCATATTCTGATCGTGGCACAAAACATGGACCATACTCCTAATCTTCTCAATGTTAGTGTCATTAAGGTTTTTCATGACACATTCTGAACACCACAAAGGTTTTTCAACTCTTATATAAAAGCATAAGTAGAGGGTGTTCAATACCACATAGTCTTGCTTATGGTAGTGTGGAGATGGAATTTCGGGACCCTACTTCTGACATCCACCGTGGTGTACATCCCCACGACTATATCTTCTTTGGGAATGGAAATCCTCACTTTTTCTAAACACCTCCATATAGAGAGGTTTTCAAAGATCTCACACCTTCGTATAGAAATTTTCTTGAATCATTAGGGTCAATTGTATATAGTTCCACATCAACTTCCAGCAACACCCCACTGTTGTCAACAGGCGACTATCAAATCTATCATTTATGGTCTGAACAAATGGAGGCATATAAGCCTGATGAGGAGGAGGTTAAATTTGAAATATTTAGAGAGTAAGATATAAATAACATCCCCATCATGTTTTATCCCCTCTCTACTTCAAGCTATGTTATCCAAAATTATATAGAAAAGGAGTTCATGCCTTATCTATTCCATAATATGTGGCCTACGCATCAGAAAATGAAGGATCGACATATCCCTTATCTAGGATATGAGTTTCACCTTCAGACAATTAATGTACTCTATTATCAACTGGACCCAGATGCTATCTCCATGGCTCAGGATCCAAAATCGAAAAATCACATTAAAAATATGTAACACCCTTGTTTTCATTTCATTACAACACTTTAGAAGCTAACCTACAAATCCATTTCATGAATCCCTATTTGAGGCTGGGAATGATATGGAGCATTACAATTTTCCTCTCCCTTGGAACAAACAATTCCCTTAGATGCAGAATCATGTAATGTTATATCCTCCGACGAGATCAGGGGGCCAGGTAATTCTCATGCCAATTGGTCACTACAAAAAAATGCCTACGCTCCCACAATGCCCAAACACCATGGATGGGGAGATAGGACAACCAATAGGATTTCAAACTAGGCCCCTCAAGATAATAAGTGGAAATTATAAACACATACACAGAATTTTTTATCACCCAGATAACATCTCATAAGGAATGGTTCTCACCATGGGTTTCCATCGCACCCAGCTCAAACGTAAGAATTTCTACACCGCATCATGTGGAACATGGTAGCAGCTTCCATGGAACTGTCCAAGAGTGGACTCAAGACCCTAGGATATGAGATTATCTACCATCACCTCCACCCCTCGAATCGTTAATTCCTGAGAGGATTCAAGACATACCCTCAGTAGTCGTAGGTGAACCCCAGCCCGCTTGGATGGGGGAAATTATATCTCAATCATCATTACCAGGTTCATTGTCCCCTAATAGGACCCTAGAGGCATCAAAGGTGATTTCAGATCACCCCCACACCACTGTTTTAGGGGAATTTATATCTTTATATCCATCCTAGGAATCATCAAATCCCTGACTTTAGTTATTATATCCTCAACAATGGGACCAATCCATGCCAATTAGGGCCCTAAATGACCCTCACCCGACAAGAAAAGGGGCATTTTCATAATCAGTACGACTTTAGATGGAATCAATCTTCTCCATTTCGGGAGGAATCAATCGACGGTCAACATTCCACCAACTCCTCTCATCACAAGATCAACCCCTTCTTGTTGGGGAATGATGGGTACCCACGATCAAAAAATCCATCAGAGTTACTATTCATAGAACATAACAGGGGCAGTGTACGTTGAAGACAATCAAACCCCACCAAGGCCACAATCCAAAATGGCCCAGCATGGACCAGGGTTCAAATAATGACCGAAAAGAATACATTATAGAATCATCCTATTTCATCGAGAGTAATGTCACGACCATCATTGATCGAAATTCCTTTGTAAACATTGTCACTTTTAAGAAGGAAGATATTGGTGAAGATGAAAGTGCAGAAGGTCATGACACAGAAATCATGCCTTAGGAGGAGGAGGACTTAGATGCACCAAATGAGGCTGCAAAAACTTGGAACCAAAGTCGACTAAAAAACATGGCACCTCTGAATATTGTGTTTCCACCTACAATGTGGAATATTGCGAAGGGGAAGGGTACAACCACATCCTGTTCACCTCCCAGTAGAAATGGGGTTCCTTGCCTAGAGGAACAGTTGTTACAATATGAGAGATAAATACAGACTATTTGACAACCCAATGAAGAGATAATCAGAGGCAATATCCCTACTAGGTATCATCTTTAGGATGAGATTAATGTTATCCCTCCCATGGATGATCAGATAGAAAGAGTGGTATCTAAGCATCCAATTGCTTCTGGATCTAGAAAGTTAGTCCACATAAATGTAGAAGTCAAAAATAATTGTGACTTCCCTCCATTGTGGAAGTAGCCTCTCCCTCGTTGGGACAACCATTCAATATTGTCATGAAATAAAAATTTGTAGGAGATAAAATAGGTTCCACCTCATCAACCCCCATTGGCTCCCAATAAATGGGAGAAGACTCAGAAAATTGTTGCCCCATAGCTTATTAACATCATCAAGTCCCTGACTACTCAAATGGAACCCATGGAAGGGGGACACGCACCTGTACAGCCTAAGAGGAAGACATATCCCGAATTGGTGGATGCCACTTTTCCTCCACCCAATTTTGGAAATCCTACCATCTATACATTTGATGTTGTGGGAGACCCCAATAAATATCACACACACTTCATGCCTCGATTTGGGCCGATGCTGGGCCCTCATGATCTACATGATGCAAAAAAAAAAGATGATATGTTTTGTACAAACTCTAATAGTGCTAACCACTATTTGGTATAACAGTCTGTTAGCAGGATCCATATCAAGATGGGAAGACCTTCATTGTCAATTCCATTATCAATTTTGTTCCACACTGAGGAAGAAAAAGATCATCATCCTAATAAACTAAAAACAACCCAAAAATTAGAGGGTGTCTAACTTCATAGAAAGGTGTATGAGTTTAACCTACTCACTCAGCATCCCTCTCTCACAAGAGCAATTGCTGGAACTCTGTTGTAAAAATCTCATGGATGAGTTGCAGACACCTCTGATTCCAATGAAATATCAAGGTGGATTTTGCGAGTTTTCTGAAATATCCCAATGTCTAGAAGAATCCATCCAGCAGACCCAATCCCAAAATCAACTCATTCTCCCAACATAGGGAAAAAGGTCAGCTAGAACAGATGTTTCAACTGTCACTCTCAAGATGGAAGTGGTGCCTATCCAAATACCTAGGTAGGCCTCGAACGTCCTAGGACCTCATGTTGAGCAGCAACAACAACAAAATCTTCATCAACCAGAAGCACTGATAAATCAAGTTCATTAAGAATTTGAAGAATAGATGAATAAGGCATACTCCTTCTGGAATGAACATGTCCCTGGTTATTTCATGACAGCCATGGACAATAACCTGCTCACACTCCCCCAACCAAGGAAGACAAATGATGTCAACCTCACTGACCGTCCTGATTACTGCCCATTCCATAGAAGGCTCAATCATAATATCTAGAAATATTTCAACATTAAATATTTTCTTGAAGGAATGATAAATTTCGGGAAGGTGGTTCTAGATAACTCCAAATAGAAGGGGGCTTTCATAAGCATGATCTAATTGGAAGAAGAGGGTGATTGGAGGAAGGTCCCGACTAGACGTGTGCTAAAATTCGACAACTTGATGACTCGAAAGGTAGTTGATCGAGCCCACATCACTCTAAAAACACAGTTGTTTGGAACCTTGATATCTCCAACACCGAAGAAGGAGATAACAAATGTTCCTCATGAAGGTGCGAACGACCACTAGAAGGAGGAGACAGAGGAGGAAGAGTCATGTTCTCCTCTAAAGAAAGCCTTAATGCTCAAAAATTTCTTCCCTATAGCATTCCGAAATATGTGAAATGACCCACCAAAAAGAAACCTCATTGAATGAAGAACTCTCATTCGGTTATGGAATCATGATACACTTGTCATACCCCTTCTCTGATAATGAGTTTTTCCATAGCATGAGTTTATCGTACAAAACTAGGGAAATGAAGGCCGAATGAGTATGAACTGAGGATATAGAGGACAACATGGGCATGGTCAGTCCCAATATTATGGTCATTTCCTTATGGAAAATATATATGTACCTGAGGACCATAAGAAAGTGCTCTATAAATCCCATCAAGGTCAAAGAGGAATCTCAAAACCCTCAAGTATCTGTCCACACTTGATTATCTTACGTGACCTCTTAGAGGGGATTCAATGATACAATTATCACAGAAAATGGGGAAGGTTATGTTGACCCATGCCACCGGTAGAAAATTATCCCACAGCCCCAGCATAAGAATCGGTTTCATCCATCCCAAATACCTCGACTCCTCATCTAAACATCAAGGAGAAACTCAATATTAGGAAGCGCTGACCTCTGGCACAAAAGTAAGAATTTTTGAAATATCTGGATATAGTCCTAACCAAAATCTCAGTCCTCGATGTGCTTCATATTTCAAAATAACTCTAGAAGGATATTTTTTAATCCCTCCAAAGCACACAAGAGTTCAAGAGAAAAGTTGCTGCAGTTGAGGTCTACTGAGTAAAGACCATGGCATTAGAATTTCACGTCGTTGTCTCATTCACTGATCAAGATCAGGAAGATTCCCTTCAAGGACATATTAAAACCCTATATTTCTCATTCAAACTCAATAATTTCAATGAACAAAGGGGTCTAATTGATAACTATTTTGGGATCAATATTATGCCAGTTCGAACCCTAGGATTTTTTAGATATGGAGAAGGGGATTTGTCTCCCTCTAAGCTAACTATCCAATGGTATGATAAGAATGAGAAAAGTCCTCTCGGGAAGATCATGCTCAAAGCACAATTTATGGATCTTTCATCAGAAACTGAGTTTATGGTAATCTAGCAAGACACCATGTATAACATCCTGCTCGGAAGGCTCTGGCTACCTAGCAACCTGGCGATACATTCAAAATTCTAGTAGTGTCTGATGTATTCCATTAATGTAAAAGTCAGCATACTAAATGGTGACAATGCACCATTCAAGACATGAGGGAGACATATGATAAAGTATATTTCTATAAAAAGAGAGTAAAATGACCAATCGAGGATGATGATGTATAGGTTGCCGCTCCCAATGGCTTGGGGACCGCCCATGTAAATCCCTGGAGTATGGTTTACATCAACTATGTACTCCCCATAAACTTGGTCGAGGTCACAAATATAATCCCAGATGTCTAATACCTTCCTTTCCCTAGTGAAAACATCAAACACTATCAGCCCTGGAATCACTTTGAAACCACTCAATCAATAAGGCTTGATAATATCTCTTCTCATGACCTCTCTCACTCTGATAATGACAGCAGGGCCCCTAGATTGTTATCTTCATTTGAAATTTTATCCATGGATTCTGAGAGGGAATAAGATGAGGCTGACCTCAGAAATTCCCATCTAGCATTTGAGGAAGGTGTATCTACCACCATCGTTGAAATCAGGTAGATAAATTGGGGAATAGATGAAGACCTACGACCTACACTGATTAGTGTCATCATGTCCCTAAAAGAGAAAGAAGCTTACATCACATTTATTAAGAAACAACAATATTTGCTCTCATGGAACTACACAAAAATTCCCATGTTGAACCCAGTTGTGGCTACACACCACCTCAACTTACCAGATGAGCGTCGAAGCTTTAAGAAGGTAGCCAAGAGGACACACCCCTCTCATGCCACCAATGTAGAAGGAGAGGTCAACAATTTGATTGAATATAACTTTGTCAGAGAAGTGTGATACCCCATATGGATTTCCAACACCATCCTTATCAAGAAGAAGAGTGGGTAGATTAGGGAATGAATTTATTTAAGGGATCTAAATCGGCATTTCACAAACGATGATTTCTCATTTTCGATCACAGAACTCTTGATCGATGCAAATATTAGTTTCCATGCCATTTGTTTCATGGATGGGTACTTGGGGTACAATCAGATATGGATGGCCCCCAAAGATGAAAAAATTGATGCCTTCAGAGTGCTTCAGGGGTTCTTTTTTTTTAATGTCATTCCCTTTGGTTTGGAGAATGCTGGCGTCACATATCAATGTGTTATGAACCATATCTTTAAGCTAATTCTATGAATGATAGATGAATGCTATGTCGACGACATGATGGTTAAATCTCGACAACGATGTGATCACATCACAGACCCTAAAAAAAATTCAATGAACTGCGATAACACATTTTGAAGAGGAATCCGTTGAAATGTGATTTCAGGGTAATGTTCGAAAAATTCCTTGGTTTTTTGGTATGTCACTGTGTCATTAAGGTTGACCCGGTGAAGACTAGTTGTATCTTGGAAATGGAACCTCCCATAAATCTCAAATAATTGAGGGGGATCTAAGCACATATTTCTTAAATTCAGTGGTTCATTGCCAACATGGTCAGAAAATCTCTCCTCTTCACTAGGCTATTGATGACGGGAATCACCTACCAATGGGATTATGATTTCAAAATTCATTCTAAAGTCTCAAGGATTACATGTTTTTCCCACCGGTCCTGATGCCTTCGATGGATGGGAGGTCACTCATATAATATGTGGCCACCCTGGAATGCACATTGGGCACCCTCGTTGCACAAAAGAATGATGTGGGGAGCGAGAATAGTCTCTATTACCTCACCCATACTATGCTAGGTAATGAGACCTGATACTCTGATGTTGATAAGGACTGTCTCGCACTCATCTTCCTAGTGCACAATGTGAGGTATTACCTGCATTACCATAATGTCCAATTGATCTCTCATATCGATCCAATCATGTATATCCTTCATCATCTGATGTTAGATTAAAATACATTACATAAAACAAATATTTTCACAAAAGAGTTTTTCATGGGAAGAAGAGAAATTCTCATTGGAAATCAAAGTCTGTTTCCCCTTAATTTCATAATATGAATAATTAAAAATTTCTTCCCCGTATTCAATATATATATATTGAAAATAAATCTCATGGGTAGAATAAATTCATGGTTGAAAATTAAGTAAATTGTTTTGAAATATTAGGCATAGTTTTAAAGAAGGATAATCCCCTTGGATTTGGTATAAAACTGTACTTTATAAGTAAACATTTTTTGAAAGAGGTAACCTGTAGAAAGGAATTAATGGAAAAGTCTCAAGAAAAAGCCACAATATTTGGAATTTTCATGTTTTAGTACAATGATAAAACCTGAAATTTTTAAGAAAATCAAATAAAAAAAACTGTCTTTCCATCATAAAGACATAATTAATTTTTTTTAACAATCAAAATACCATTATATAAATGAATATAATATTGATGGTCAAAGAAAATTTTACATATAAAATCTAAAATTTAAAAACCACTTGAATCTTTTATCAAGATTTTTAAAATAATTCATTTTACCATCACAAGAATGTAATTAAAAATTCTTTAAAAGTTCAAAATACTTTCATGAGAATAAATCCGATGGCCAAAATCAATCTTTCATATAAAATTTTAGTCTAATAAATCACTTTAATCATTAAAGTATAAATTTTTAAAAACAAAATGATAACCTTACTTTTAATCCACTATGATAGACCAAGGACACCCCCTCACACCAGCAGCAATGGAACTCACATTCTAGAAGTTGTAAAGAAAACCAACCCATAGAGGTAGAAGAAGGAAAATACTAATCACCCTCACATCATGGGATTCTCAAGGAGGTCACTTCACACACATGATGTATATTGATCTTTGGAAGGACGTGATGGCATCATGTGTTGCAGGATTCGACCACAGCTACCGACCGATCTATAGGGTCGCCGTGAGGAAGACGGCGGATGGTGGCGTTTCACTTTCAATAGAAACCAAAAAACCCAATTCCCCATTTTTCATGTTATTATTATTATTAAATATAGTTATTATTATTATAACTTACTATTATTATATTTTTTTATCATTATTCACACATATGTATAAACTTATATAAATTATATTTATATATTATATATTATATCTTATTATAAAATATTTATATATAAGTATTTCTATAAATATAGATATAAAACTAAAAAAAACTAATTCTAAAAAAATTAATCTTATGACAATGTTAATCCAATTGATACAATCAACTAATATATATATTTATTTATTTATATACACAACAAAGATTCAGTTTTGGATCTTAAAAATACTATAATAATAATACTCACATTTATCTGTTTACAAAATAAATACAAACATAATTTTATAATTAATATAAATTTTTTGTTACAAAATAAATTTTTTAATGTTTGCATAAACTATGTTTTCTATAAACTTATATGTACATTTTTTTACTTCTAAGAAACAAAAAGAAAAAGGATTAGTATTTAATATAATATTTTCTTATAATGATGTAAATTTTAAAAATTTACACTATTATCTTTTACACAAAAAATGAAGATAAATTTTACGTGACTCAATCTCTATAACATTTGAAAAAATATAACTTTGGAAAAAAAGGCATTATTTAAATTTAAAAATTTTAATAGAGATGTTTAGATTGATCATTAATAATACAAATCTTGTATATATATATATATATATATTTAAATAAATTATTTGTCCTATTTATGTTAATTGGGAATGAAATAAACATATATCATAAATCCAGAACATGATTAAAATGTAAAATGGATATATTAACTAAATGTTTCTTGGTTTATTTTAATTCAGAAAATTCTTTCTACATGGTATTATCTTTATATACACATACCAAAATAGTATTTTATGAACCATTGTATATATATATATATATATATATTATTTCACTTGTTATTGAAAACTAATATTTATCCTAAAACAAAATAAATTAATTTACATTATCCTCCAAATAATTTATTTTAAGGTGTAAAGATTATATTTATTAAAATTTAGGATGCTAAATTAATAGAAATTAAAAAAAACACCCATTAATAAACACTAATTATTCGAGGTGATTGAGGACTCCTATACTCTATTACTGCACATGCTAACCCTCATGGCCTTGTGGGCATACAATTATCAGGGTACCAACTTAACATCACTAGTCAGTCTAACCTACCCATCACATAATAAATGGTTTAACATGTATTCAATAAACTACTAGGAATCATTATGAAATAGAAAAAATCATACAGGGATATCATTAATAGATTTGACACACCTGATAACACACTTTTGAGAAAGACCATCAGTTACATGAGGTCTATCAATCCAAACCATTTATCAAAAACCATTCCCTTTGTCTTTGTTTAAATTACCATTCAAATACATATTTTATTAATAATTGAAGAGGAATCATAATCCATATTTACTTATGATAGAACCTTCTTAAAATACAATGAAAAATACACTTTATAATTCACCCAATTATCTGATTGAAATCACATTTCAAAATAAAATGTTTTACAATATTCATTATTTTGTAATTTCAATTTAATCCCCAAAATTATTTAAATAATATTTTAATTTTTAAGCCATTATCTTTTTTCAAAACTATTTAAAATAAATCTATTACCACCACCATACAAATTATAAGATGTGCCGTTAATACTCATTTTTAGGTTAAAAAAACTATTAATCCAAGATATATGTTCTTTTTTTAATCTATTTTTTATTTTCAAAATGTAAAATACTTTTTGGGTTGAGTGGGAACCCTTACAACTAAAATTCCATGATAAACCACAAAACTAGACACAATAAACTAAATATTTAAATTGGAATAATACCTGTATTTCTAGGAATGGTTCATAATATTGATGTTTGGATAGAACCACTAGTTTTCTTTAAGTATGAATGCTATAAAATCTCTGAAATTCATTAATTCATTAGTAGAGGAAGGAACAAGGAAAAATTCTAAAAAGTATACATCCTTATGAAATTTAAATCCTCAGATATGTTCTACATTAATGAGACCTGATGATTCATTTTCCAAACCTGTCAAAGGAGTTACATATAGGTTTATGATGAACTTACCTCATAGAAAATTGATAATCGAAGATAGGAGATTATTCAATGATCTCTAAGGGAGAGGTTGTTACCTTAGGTAATTTACTGGGAATAATAAAATACCTTCCCGATGGCCATGATGTGAGTGAAATACAAGAGAAAATCTTGGTTATTGAATGGGAAGAAGCAGTGTTGTGAAGAAGAAGCTTCGGGAACATACCCCACTCACGACGGAAGGGATAGGTTTTTCATCACTAAATTTCCAAACTGAAATCCAATAAAGGAAACATATTCATTATAATCAATTAGAAAAGGTAAAATAACACAATTAAATGTCCATTAACTTATCCAATCTCATATAATTTTTAAATAAAGTTAAATAGAATCTAACTTATCAAAATATGATTATTTAAATAGCCTATTCATTTTAAAAAAAAAATCCCAAATCGGGAATAAAATAAAAAAACTCATTGAGTGATTTTTCAACAAAAGAATTCAAAGAAATTAAGTATAAATGGAGAATAATAGACTCCTAGTCGGCCTATATGGAAATCCATAATTTTCATCACCCAATTCATTGCAATTTTTTCCACCATGAAAAAATAACAAGAAAACTCAGTATGTGAGGTACCTGTACTGAAACAATTGGAAATGAAAAGAAGTAATAGTTTTAAATTACCTTATAGGTTCTTATTTTGAAGGCCCAATGATAATATATATATATATATATATTATAGAGAAATATTGTATCAAATCCTTAATCCTTTTGTATCAAAACAATGTATAATGAGGGGATGAAGAAAGCTAAGAGAAGGAAGAGAGACTAACTGAAATAAATTTTGTTGATATAACACTAGACCACAATGAATGATTAGAAGAAATTGGGAAAATGAGTAAAGGAATATTATAATACCCTCTATGAAATCCATCAAAATGATAAAATTTAATGAGGGTTCTATTTTAAAAAATTAAATTCCAAATTTTAAACCTTCTGAATAAAGTGTTCCTAGAACCATTATGTAATCGGTGGACCACTATTGGCTACCCAACGGATCACCAAGACTCCAGTGGAGTTCGAGTAGTCCCCTAGTTGTAAAACTCGTGGTGCATTAATACCAATTTTCTATCATATAAATATTTTTTCTACTATATATTTGTTTTGGCATCCAGCAGCCACCCCCAAATTATAATTAAATACACAATAGATGAGAAATCACTCTAGAAAATCTCTATCAGTATACCCACATCAAAATACTATATTTTTGCTTTATAAACACATCCATAACATCTATTTAGTGAACTGTATTCCAAATTTTAAAATCATCCTTTCTATAAACCCACAAGATCCCCACCATCCTCTTGTATCACCAACACCTAATGATGAAATTTATTATCAATAGACGCACAAAATCATAACAAAACTACTATAAAACCACATCAATAAGGGTCATTATAAATCAGTCACTTTCAACTAGTCACATTATCTAGATCTTTCTCCCGCCATTTATCATAGTGATTCAATCCTATGATAGAGACTGATCAACACTTAAAACTCACCATACAGTTTTACTCCTAATAAATGTTTGATTATTCATAATATCAAGTTACTTGGAGTGATCTATCATTTCAAGGTGGGAAATTATGTCCCTATGAATAAAAAAAATAAAAAAATTTAAACCATTTTTTTAAATCATCAAAATAGAATACAAACAAAACCATATATCATAAAACACATTCACATCACTAATATTTACTAAAAAAATCTATATCATTATATGTCTTTCATCAAGAAACCATAACTAGATCAAATTCAAGGATAATAATAAATAATAATTAAGGATGTTTCCATTATTATATAAAAGAAATATTTTAAAAAACTTATTTCCACCAACTTAATCATCATAAATAAAAAAACCCCCACAAAAACCAGAATGACTATCTTCCATCATCATAACTAGTACTAAAATCAATATAAAAAAATGTAAAAATATATAATCATCACATCTATCATAATGAATCCATAATATAAATCCATTATAGAAATGAAATCTCATAACTAATTATAGTTAAATAGTCCATAACTAAGGATTCACCATATAATCTTATGAGACAACACTACTATATAACCTTTTAGGGTTAACACATTTGGAAAAAACCTAGGGGAAAATTATGGGTAGGAAAACTCTACAGTCATACCTCTAGATGGTGTAAAATAATCAAGAATAATTTTCTAAAATATATCATAACGAACCCCACATCTTACCTAGTCCAACATGGATCTTAGAATGTATCATCAAATAAATAGAAATAAACTATACTCTACATACTAATTAATAAAATCACAAGTTTTCATATGGAGATACCACCCTAAAAACTATATTTTAATTCAATATCCAACACAACATCAACATATAAAATTGTTCCAATAAGTGGGAATTGAAACTTTTTTCACATGTTTTGAAATATTATAAGAAGAATCAGTATCATTTTAGGCACACTATCTACAAGAAATAATTTATACATAATCATACAGTGAAAAATAAAACTCAAATAGAATGATCAATCCATAAATTTAAAACACATATAAGTAATTGAAAATACTTTATTGAGAATTAAGTCTACTAAAATTGATATCATGATATAAAAACACTTTTCAATAATAAATAATTTCATCAAAACCCTTATAAGAGAGGAACTAAATTTTTATAATTGAAAGAAATCCATTGAACCCAACACAACCTAAATAATAAAATTGTATATTTATACCATACTGACATTTAAAAATTATTTTATCCACCATCAACATTATTAATAAAAAAATTGGAGAGATTTAAATGAATGATGAAAATATTGTCAGAGGATTTAATACATGATTATATAACTCCCTTGGTTAGATTATTAATAAAAAAATCCTTATTCCAAATGGCATGGAACTACAGAACAACCTTAATAGAAATCTACATTTCATTTACATATAAATACCCAATTTTTACCCATATTTTGAGTATTTATAAATTTTAGATAGTTATTAGGGATGTTTTGAGTTTAGATAAATCATTTAATACCTTGTAAATTTTCCCATACATCATTCGGTTTATCGACAGTAGAATCCATGAGGTTGGATACATGATTTACTTGCCCCCATTTTTTGAAAAAGCATCCATGAACAATAAATCATAATGTTATGCCCTTATGCTATGTAAAACTAATAATTATGGACGGATAACAAGAATATATGGAGTGAGCACCATAGATTCCTCTTTCATGGGAAGATAAAGAATTTTCTTATTGAATTACGTTCCCGAGTGAGGATTTTTTTGATTATGCATTTTTTACATGACTATACATGTCCATGCATCCTTCAGTACTAGAAAACACAACACTCATCCATCAAAAAACCATCTATGACTATGCATCCATCAATTCATCTATATGCTTATGAAAATATCATAATTAGTCTATTCATAACTATCCACCTTACCTAGAGTATTTCCATAATCATGTGACCATTATAGTGTACATTCGTGACTATGAACCCAATACGAAGTACTACTAAATACACACATCTTAAAATAACAATCCACATGTTGTTAATGTTATTTAAAAATGTTCTATTATTGGAATAACTTTATAAACTCATGAACCCCCATTACAATCCCTCTTTTCATGAGTATTATTTAAAACCTTCTAAAAAATAGCATTGTTGAATATTCCTATAATAATAATGATTCAATGGATTTAGGTGGGTTACCCCCTATAAGTTCTCTTCCTATCATCGAATCCTAAGGTGTAATTAATTACTTCCCCATTGATAATAAGGATCAATTTTCATAAGTGAAATTGGAATGCATAAGCTTCCTATACCTCTTTATGGGTTTTTATATTTCCTCCCACTCCTTAGTGATTTTGATTGAGTGTAACCCCAAATTTTTTTCATAGATCCAAAAAAGGAACCCTTTATGGACATCCATGAATGGGGGACGTCATTGGATGATATCCCAACATGGTAACACCTTTGGGAATATCTTATCAAATAACACCGAATGTTTTCATGCTCCAAGGAAAATTATATTCCCCAAATTGTCTACCTTCATTGTGTAAGAGAAAAAATTCTCCCACCACATCACACCTCCCATGGGTTCTATTTTTCTTCCCCTTTTTTCTTTCATCAGTGGATGGGGAATGATTTCAAATGGACTATCATTCAGAATCTATCTCTCCACACCATTTTTTTAGTTTTTTAGGATCACAAGACACTAGTTCCTCTAATCCAATATAATCCACATACTTTTATTTTACCTATCAATTTTGATATACCAAAATGGATACTCATATATAGTTACACACCAAACCATTGATAAAAATTTATTATACCTAATAGTTATAGTCAAATGATCATAAAATACAAGAAAACATTGTCATTTATTCAAAACCATAAAAGTAAATCTACCATTCCTTAAAAAAACCCTTAATGGAATGAAAAAACACACTATTATAAACTTATGTGTTAATGGTTTTGACTTAAAAAAAATATACCCTTCATGTATTACCAGTCATAAAAAAACTCAAAGGTAATAATAAGTCTTCTTAGGAGACCTTAAACCCAAGTATAAATCTTTCAACCTTTGTAGACAACACTAAACAACATCATAACATGTATTACTTGGTTTCCTCCAAAATTAAATTTTTAACCAATATGAGTTAATTGGACCAACCCACTAATGAGGATTCAGTCAACACAGATTTCTATATTTATGTTAAGCATGCACATTAACTCCTTTTATTATTATTTCTTACATAACGTTAAATTATAGAGTGCCTTAATATTTATATATATAAACTATATAGAAACCACTTTTACCCTCATACATTAATCATATAGATACCATATTCTCTATGAATGATATTATCTAAATACTTTCATTATCCTTTTAAATGAACACACACTCAATTAGTGGATTTTTAACAGCATTTTATTCTTCCAAGGAGGTAAATTAAATAAAATAAACCTATATTATTATGGGAAATTTTTTAACAAACACATGATTTAATAAATTAAAGAGTCCCAGAATAAAAAATAAGATCCTCAATGTGATCATTTGGCCTCACATCCTCCGTGTTTTGGCATGTACAACCTGTAATACCTAAGAATGGTGGGGGAGGAAATGTTGGGAATAAAAAAATTGTGAACCTGACTAAAATTTCCTTACCTATGAAAGATATTTATTGGATATTTATATTTATTTATGGTTCTGCACTAGTGGGATTCTTTTTTATATTCCCTCCGAGTCCAAAATGTATTTCATTGTATTAATGACATGTTATTGTAATTGCTGAAAAAATCAAGGATAATATAAGGGTGACCAGTACCCAATGGATTAAACATATCTAAACAACTATCTATAATATATATGTTGTTCTTGTTTTGAGTAACACCCAACTAATAGGTCTTGATAATAGTTTTCCTTGAAACCACAACTTTATCATAAAATGGTGATCACCCTTGTGAAGGAGAACATATTATAGGGGTGAAATAAACTCATGAAGAAAACTGAGAAAATCTCAAATGGATAAATCCCAGACATTAAATCCCATTAATTGTGACTATCATGGGGAATTCAACCACCATATCCACTTAAAATAGGTTTCAGAGTCTCTTTCCCAAACATGATGGTGAAATCCAACCATATTATGAGTCCTATTAGGATACTACTTATGTATCTTCGACTACCATGGAGTTTTATAGGAACACTCTCACTCATCATGGTATTCACCAAAACTATGAAACCCCTATCATCCTCGAGGTTATAGTGGATTCAACTACTTTTATGTAAGGACTCTCACTGTTATGGTTTGTAAATTATCAAGGTAATTTTATTTTTCCCATTGGTCAATATTTCATTTAGGGATTGATGTTCGTGATGGAAATCAAAGCATACGAGTGTCTTAGCATAAATAATTTGGAAGTGTTTTGAGGATTACATGGAAATAATGTTCTTTGGAGAGAAATAATAGAGGTCGAGAGGTGGTCAGAGGGATAATAAATTTCTAAAGCACCCATAGGCTAGTTAGTTCACTCAACCAGATAGCTATTGGGATGGAAATAATAATGGTTTTCTTCTTGAGCACACTGGCTATATGGTAGAACCCACCAGCTATCCAATGAATTCATGGATGTGTTGTTTTTAATTAAGGGATATTATCATTTGTTTAGTTTTGGGATTACCGCTAGTTATATGGGGTTTAAGGGATTGGGAGATTCCATTAATGTCCAAATTCTCTCCCCCCTTTCCTCTTATTCAATACCCCATGTGGATGGATGATATTGGATGGATTCTGTTGGAAATTTGTGGTGAGTTTGTTTTTGAATCCTCCATTCACTTCCCGATAAATCCACTCAACATTGGCTATGGTTTGGATGGATTATTTCACTAGATCTTAGAAAAATAATTACACCATAAAGATAATTTAGGTTCATCTTTCCAAGGATGTCACAATATGATGAAATCAAGCTATCTCTCACCATTAATTGTAAGATATTTTTTCTTGTGAGTTTCTGAATGTGTTTAGATGAACTTGGGTCCAATTGGCCTTTAATTCAGGTATTAAAATTTGGTATTTTTCTTGAGGTAGGATTGTGGGTGTTTTGGGAGTTTAAATAAATATTTTATTTAATTTTTTACCTCATTATAATACTCAATGAGATTGGGTAATATTCTTTGAATTCGGATTTTTTGGTTTAAATGAATGTATCAATTAATTGTTTTTGATAATGATTGTGGGTGAGGTCAGTTTTTAGGTACTTAATTGAGTTTGCAATGAATATTATGTGAATAAAATGGACCTTGTGGGACTTGATATTTGAGGTAGTTCTTTAAATATCTAATAAAATTATATATTGTGAAGTGATGTGAATGAAACAACTTTAGTTTGAGGCAGGGGGCTTGACCATGTTTGATTCTCTTGATTGATTTATGATTTTTTTCATGTTCCTCAATATTATAAATGACATTATGTGTTTTGTGATTTAAATAAATACATTTTTGATGGCATTAATGTGGTAGTTTGATCCTTATATAGACGATATACCCCTAGGGGGTGGGCGGGTATAAGGGGCCCAGATAGGTGCTTGCGCATGGGACTAGGTACTAAGAGATTAGTGACCTAATGGTGAGTTACTGAGTTGTGAGAGAGGTTAAACACCTTGTTATTATTATTTTTATAGTTTTTTAATTTATTATTGGTGTTTCCTCCTTAAGTGATCAGGGATAGGTTGAGGTACTTAATAGGTGAGCTTACCAAGAACCCTTAGGATAGCTCGGTGTGATTGGATGGATACCTCAGAACCTATGAGGATGGGATGATGTGAATTATTGACCTATAAAGAATTCAAATTATGGGATTTTGCAATGTTTTTCCTTCTAATTACCCTTGGTATGGAATGGTGTGATTCGTTGGGCTCCCCAGAACATATGAGGATTCGATGTCATGCATTATTAACCTCCCCAAAGTCTGTAGGGATGGGTTAGAGTGACTTTATGGACATCCTTGAGTGAGAAGGGATGATTTGGGGTACTTTATGAGGAAATAAATTAAGTGAAAGACATGAGCCATGGGAAATAGGTGTATCCTAGTTCTTGGTAGAACATACTTCCATCATGGTGAAGAGGAAGGTATTATATGGGTTATGGTGTGACATGGATTATAACATGCAACTAGAATAGGTACTGTATGGGAAATGATATGAGGTGGATCCATACATGTAACTAAAGTAGGTATTCTTATATGATATATTCTGAGTTGGTGTGTTTTATAGACACAACTACACTTTATATATGTATTACATGCACATCATCTTGATCAAATCAACACTCTGTTTGGTTGAGGCATTGAAGACACCAACTTGGTCATTGAACTTATCCCCTATCTATATACGCGACATGGGTTCTGGTGTACATGTTTAGAATTCATTTTTTCCCTCAGAACACATGTGAAACATGGATCAGGACACATGGTACATTTCTACTGGTCATGGAGGCCAAGAATTAAATTGTATTTTTGAGAGTTTGTTTTGTGGCCATTTATTAACTTTTTAGTTATAGTCATCATCTAGTCACTAGGGTTCCTTTTATTGTATATATTTTTTTAATTTTTATCTAAATATTCTTCACTATTATGGTCGATGCATCACATAGATAGAAATTATTTTTTTATATTCTTGATTAATAGGTCCATGGGTCTCCCATTTTTTTCTATAGGTTGGTGGGACATACATTGCATGGATGAGTCATACCAATTTTTGGGTAGAACTGGGATTGAAACATTTTAGTTTTTTTGAGGCCATAGTCTCGTCATGACCATGTTAATCCATATCCATTAGTTAGTATCATTTATCTTATGTGAGGTGAACCTATGATCATGTGGAAACCCGCACTTGGGTGTCGTTTCAGAAGCCTCAGTCGAGGAACTGAAAAATGGAATCCGAGCATGAATTGAGACAATATAGGATAGTTGTATGTGTATATATGATGTCGTGGCTCAAGATGTAGATTTATTTCTTGTCTAGATAGTATGAAATCATTCAAAACTTATGTTTCCAGAGTATTTTCAGTATCAGGATTAGATACTCTAGGATAAGTGAGGTGTTCGGTTGTGTAGGGAATCCGAAAGTGGATTGGGAGAGACTCAAGATGAGTCATAGGGATATACTTAGAGATAACGAGTTATAAATGCATAATGTTAGTGAAGATCTGGGTCATGATACACGTGCCTATGAGTGGTGCTGTTGACATGATGACCTTATCATAATTTTTATTAATCAAATAAATTTTTAATATAATAAATTATTTATCTCTTATATTATATGGTATGATGAAATTAATATTGATATGAGAGGATTGTTTGATGATTGTGCTTGTACACGTTAGGCTGCCATAGGGATAGAAGTTTTGGATATTTTTGTTTTTGAGTAAAACTTGGTTTTTGAAATGTTAAGCTTGTAGAGTGGCGAAAGGTGTGTATAAATAGTTTTATGGGTTGGTTTTCTGAAAACGGATCATGGAGATAGGAATTTTAAAATGAATTTATTTTTTTGAATTTCCAAAGGAAAAAAGTTTTGAAATTGGAATTCATAGGGGTTTGTAAAATGTTTTCATAGTGTAATTTTGAAAACCTTGTCAATTTTTTGGAAATGAACCAACTAGGATGGGGATTTGGTGCTTTTATATTTTAGTGGAAAACTATTGGATGCCATGGGGTGGTTTGAAATCTCAAGGAGTTTTAGTGAGTGTAAATGTTTTGATAATGATTTTTGTAAAATAAGATACCTGTATCCATGGAAATTGGTTTTAGGATTTTGTTTGTTTTACAATGTTGAATTAGATGTTTGGTTTGTGAGCTCAGCCTGTGTGATATGGTTGATTGGAAAACTATTGAGGGATGCCAGCTATTGTGATGTGATTTGGTTTGGCATGGTGCAAATAGGGAAACCGACACGAGTGTATGTCGGTATTTTTGATCTTCTATAGCTTACATGGAGATAATTTTAGGTCGGGTTGTTCATTCATTAGGTATGTTGTGGATGTTTGATGGTGCTACTAGTGGTAGGATCTTGGGATAGATATCTAGTGGAAGTTTCTTATAGATATCTTGGTGTGGATACTTTGTGAAAGATACTTATAGTGGGATCATTGAAATTTTTAGTGAGTCTTGAGTATCCATATGTGTTTTTGGTGGGTTCAGGGATTTGACATGTGATGTTTGTTTGAAATTTTTTGATGTTCTTATGGGTTTCACTGCTTAATGGGATTGTTTTTATGGTTTTGTTTGGTACCAGATGATATGTGATCGTGGTAGGATATTCCTATTGTTCGGATCACAAATAATTTTAATCCTTTATCGGTAGAAAAGCATTATTTTATGAAGCACCTTAAACCATGGGATATTTTTATTGTTTGGGTTTTGGGTTATTGTGAGATCATAAATGTATTCTAATGGAATTATAGAATGATTTCAGTGTGGTAGTGGTTGTATGTTATCTCTTGGCATGGATAGATGACCCAATTTTTAAGATGAGTTCTAAGGGTACTTTGGTTTTTTTGGGGATGACATGAACATGGTACATGGTCATCATGTTTGGATCATGAGACAAGACTATAATAGATGAGTCTCGCATGAGTGTGAGTATGGTTGTGTGATCTAGATGTGTGGGAGTGTTTAGTCATTGGGTTCAATTAAGATTGGACCATATTGAGGCAGAGGACCTGTGAGAGGGTTTTATATAGATCAATTTTCCTCATAAGAGGAGAGTGATTGTTATTTAATCTTTTAATAAATTTCATGGAATGTGTGGGAATATTTGTACAGGTGATGAACGATTGCCATTGTTTCATGTATTTATGAATGGGTATTTGGTGGGTCTATTAATAATGGTTCGAGTTTTGAAAAGTATTAAGTGGTGTGATAGTGGGAGCATTGTGGCGGTTTAAATTTAGATTCAATATTGAAGGGTAAGGTGACTTGTGTGTTTGGTGAGTTCTGTGCGGACATGATGGCCTAATGATTTTGGTGTGAAATGTGACATTTCCCTTGGTTGTGAATGGTGAAGTTTGAGATAGATCAATGTAAACTGATATAATTGATAAGACGTTATCCATTGATAAGAGTAATCCATGATGGGAGAGGATGGATAGGATAAGTGATAAATGTGCAGTGTTGGGACCTATTTGGGGCTGATTCTCATAGAGAAAAATAATGAAATCCCTATGATAGGGATCATGGAAATGGCCAGTCCGAGGGTTTGACCCTTATTGGATGAATTTTTTTATCATTGAGATGAATGGTGTATCAGTGAATTTGTAATGAGAAATTATTGGCATTTGATGTTGGAAGTTGGGTATGAATGGGTTGTCCATGTTTAGTTGTTGTGTGTGAAGAAGAAATTAATCTTTTGCGTTGGGGAACAACGTTTACATTTTCAAATGATAATAATGGTACTCCTTTGGTGGGTATAATTATTTTGGTAATGAGCGAATTACCTTCATGTGGGAGTCCTCGTGGAGGTGAGACCATTCATAGAAAGTTAGATTGGCACCGGAATTCCAATTAATAAGAGATCCTGAGTATGTATTATTCCTTGATAAATACGAGATTTATAGTTTTTATGGGGTTTTGGTTAGTGTCAGTGGGTTATCATCATACTTGATATGGTTTCTGTATGATCTTACCATTTTCCAGATTAATGGTGCGTCAGTGATCAAGGTGAGATTACAACAATTGGAGTGGTCAATTAGTTATCTAACCATGGAATTTTACCAAGACCCGGGTTCATACTTTGGTGTTGGTGCAAGGAAAATATTAAAATTCCTATAGGTGTATAACTTTATGATCTGGCTTGAGATTTGGTGATGTGTTGGTGTGAGAAGCCAAGAATTTTGGGAAATGTCAGCTGAAGGTCCGACTATGATTTTTTTGAGTTATAGATGTTGTAATGTTTTAGTCATGTCTAGAAAATCCTATGGGATGCGATAGTCATGGTTTTGAGATCTATTATGAAGCTGGTGTGTCTAGGATCAATGTAAAAATTGTGTAGTGGAAGCATGTTGGGAATGTGG
This sequence comes from Viscum album, assembly GCA_963277665.1. Lineage (NCBI taxonomy): Eukaryota > Viridiplantae > Streptophyta > Magnoliopsida > Santalales > Viscaceae > Viscum > Viscum album. The sequence goes on from OY728165.1 coordinate 286,141,117, forward strand.
GGATAGAAAATGCTTAGTTATTATTGGTTTTATGACCTAGTTAAATCAGGAGTCATGTTTTGGAGGTTTCCATGGAATCATGATGATGATAAGTGTTATGAATGGAATTTTGTAATAAACAATATCATTACTATTTAAAAATTTTGGAGGGAATTTTAATTTTCCTATTAGTGTATTCTTCAATTGTGGAATGGTGTTCTAGATAGAATTATAAACCTATGAGAATCATTAATTAAATATTTTTTAGCTATTTTTAGGCTTGGGTAGAACCTGGGAGCTTTATAGAGAAAACATTGAGGCTGGGAGGTGGTTGGAGGTATTTTTCATTTCTTCTGCACCCATTGTCTAGAAAGTTATCCCTTTGGGATAACTAGTGTGATAAACCAAACTGGGGGGGAGGGGTGTCATCCTAGGAACACTCTATTGCTGTTGTACTAGAAATGGATAGCTGGTGGCTACCTAAGTGGGTTGTTTTAATTTAATGTCCTTTTCATCTTTTTTGGAGTTAGAAAACCCTCAGGGGGTTTGGGGGATTGGGAGAGGCCATTATTCTTTGAATTTTGTGTTCCTTGTCGGTTATTTGATCCCCCATTATGATTATTGATATTGTATGTGTTCTTATAACAATTTAAGGTGCTTTTTTTTTTAATTTATGACCCTCCCTTAACTGCCCTATATATCCACTTTTTTTTTACTATGATTTAGATGGTAGATTTTTCTGAAGCATGTTGAAATTGTTTCAACATAAGGGACCTTCATGTGTGGCTTGTAGAGAATTTCCCAAGAGGTTAAAATAGAGTATTCACTCCCCTATTCTTTATAAGTTACACTTCCCAGTTAAGATATGAAGTGTTTATAATAAATTTGGGTTCAATTGGACATTAATATTTTGTATTAAAGTTAAAGATTTTTCTTGGTGTATATGAGGGGGTTCATTGGGAGTGGAACCCCCTAGTTTCTCACATTTCAAGCATCATTGTACAACCACATGAGTTTTGTTCTTATTATTCAAATTGATTTTTTTGTTTAAATTTATTAATTAATTTTTTTAATGATGTTTATGAGTGTAGTTGGTGCTCAAATATTTGGTTGAGGTTTCCACATGCCTCATGTGAATAATATAGGCTATCGTGACTTAGGATTATATGTAATTCGTCGATGAGATTAGGATTTGATATCTATGTAGTGATGTGATGGAACCATATTTAGTTTAAGGTAGGGGGACATGAACATATTTGAGTATTTTGGTTAAATAATGATTTTATTTTCATGTTCCTTAGTAGTATAAATACCTTCATGTGTTTTGTGTTTTTAACTAAATATGTTTTTTCATGGAATGAATGTGGTGGAATGATCCTGAGGGAGGTGATGGACCCCTAGGGGGTGGAGGAGATTGGGGGGCCTAAGTGGGTGATTGTGTATGGGACTAGGTCCAACGAAACTAGTTCCCATATAGTGAGTTGATGAATTATTGGAGGGGCTATACCCCCTAGTTTTATTAATTTTGTATGCGTTGACCATGTATTTGGTGTGACCCCCCTTAAGTTCATAGGGATGGACCAATGTATTTGATGGCTGTGCCTTTAAAAAAACCCTAAATATGTGTTGATGTGATTGGTTAGCCTCCCAAGAACCTAAGAGGTTAGTTTTGGGTGCATGATTGACCTTTGAATCATCCTTGGAAAGGGTTAGTGTGTTGTTAGGACTCCTAAGAACCCTCAATAAGTCTCGATGTGACTGATTGTCCCCCCTAAAACATATGGGGATGTTACTATGTGCATGGTTAACCTCTCAAAAGTAGATGGGGATGGGCCATGGTAACTTAATTGTTGTCCCCAAGTGAACATGAATGGGTCAGGGTACTTGATGAGGCCATGAATGAGTGATAGAAATGGGACATGAGGTATAAGTGTAACCAAGATCATGGTAAATGATCCATTCAATATAGTGTAGAGGTATGTATTGTATGTGTTATGGTGTGGCACAAATTCTGGAATGGTGTCGAAATGGGTAATATATGGGTAATGGTATAAGGTGGATTTTGACATGGTGCTGAAGAGATTATGCTTGTGTGTTTATTATGGGATATATTCCAGGTGAGTGTTTTAAATTGGTATGACCTTACTCTATATACATATTGAATATATATACAATTAATCAAAACAATACTCAGTATGGTTGTGGCACTAGTGATAACTACTATGTCATTGATCTAACCCCATATCCTTATACACAACATGGGGTCTGGTTTATGTGGGTAGACATCATGTTTTCTCTCAGGAAATATGTACCACCTTGATTTAGACTCATGGTATAGGTTTCTAGTCATAGAGAATGGGTATTCAAAATGATATACTCATGATGGACCTGAGACCATATATTTAGTTATCTATTATTGTAATCATGTACATGAAAATGTGCCTTTTATTGTATATGACACCTATTTTAGTTTTATCTACTACTTCTACTGCTTTGTTATGGTATATGGATCACATAATTAGATTTTATTTCATTATGTTGTAATCTACGAGGACCCATGGGGATCTTAGTTTTTTCTACATGTTGGTGGGGCATTTATTTAATGGCTGTTTCATAATATATTTTCAACATAATTTGGCATGAACTCCAAGACATGTTTATAGGGAACATTCTACCTATCACTATATTAGGCCCTTTCTGTAAGTAAAAAGCCTCTGGTATATGTGGTGAAACCCACTCAGGCAACGTATGGGTGGCCCATGCTGATGTGTTACATTTTACAAACTAAAAATGGGAACCCATGAGAATATCTCATATATGATAACCTAAATCAACCTTCCTAGAGGAGGTTGTTAGCATTGATGATTCTAATACAACCAATTTCCACCCCATAGTTTGGAGGGTATCTTAGGGAAATTTCTAATTAAACATTAGATGGGATCCCCATATTGTTACTATATATACATTGATGTCCCCACTTATAAGTCCTACCTTTTTAAAGGATTTAAATTCCCATAGAGGTCCTCTTTTTCGGAATAATAAAATATAGTATACTAATTCAAAAAATTCCTAATAGCGGGTAGTTATAATTTAATGTGAACCATATTGGGAAACGTCTAAAAAATTTATAATCATTATCTTATATATTCCCATACTATACAAGGTTAAAGGGAAGGATATTATAACAATTACATCCCCTTTCTTGGATCATGGATAATGATTCATGAGTAAGATAATACATGAGGATGAAATACAATCCACCCTATATCCACATGAAAATATATTCACATGGGGCCTAGAAATGTGGTCTAAACTCTATGATTTTATAGTTACCTAGGGTTCAAGTCAGAGATAGTGGATCTGAACACCAAGAAGTTTTCAAAATACCCAGACATGGGAGGTAAACACTCTTACAAGGAGACCTCTTAGGGTCAGAGTTATTTCCATCAGTAATTTTTTTATTAGATGAAGATGTTTTAGTATAATGAAATAAATTTACAATAAGTGGTTATCATTCATTTTCCATAGGCATATCTAATTTTGTGAAAAAATAGAAATTATCAAGGATAAATGAACCTATTTAATAAGGTAGATGGAAATTTTCCCTTATATTGAGAAAAACAAGAGGATCAGTTCACCCAAGAAGAAGTTAGTTCTGATGTCATATAGGAAGATCTAGATAGAGATAATATTCCTATCATGTATTATCCACTTTATTTCAATTAATCTTCCCTACCAAATTTTATTATGGTTGATAATTTAATATATATTTTCTAGACCTAGTGGGAAATTCAAAATCTCATTAGAGGTCAAAATATGCTATATTCCATATATAAAGACCACTAAAGTATTCTTGATTATTAATTATAATTGGTTTAACCTACTACACATTTTGTATCTGGGGACCCCAACTCTTAAAGACAACATGATAACCTCCAATGAGTCCGAATGAATAGTCTAATAGAAATTGTCTTGATTATTGAATAATTTTTTAGAACCTCACATAAATGATAATTAAATTTTAATAAATATATGCAGTATAATTCGCTCATTTAAAAGGATTAAAAGGTATGATCATGATATTATTTTTATGTTGGTAGAATAAATTTAGAAACCATCACTACATTAGGGGTACAATAAAACCCAGTAAAATGTAAGACCTAGACAATCTATAACACCCCCTATAATAAGTACTCCCTGAATAACATCAATCGAGATATATATTCTCCATGAATCCACCCTCCATCCAGTGTATTAGATAATATAAGACTGAGAAAAAAAATAAAGATGACTTTATGAATGTACACAATTCAATGGATGCCCCTACTGACTAGGATGATGGTATTTTAAATATAACCACCAAAACTCCATCCCATAGGGTTTGGTAAATTTTTATCTAAACAACTATCTTTATCAAAATAAGATAATCTAAAACTAGAGTTAGTGAATATGGAACACACTCTAAAATTGTTAGAGTTTCCATGGTTTAGGTTAATACCAAATATAGATAATGAAACAATATCTTTCCTTGGTACTTGATAAGTATAGGTCTCTGTAGATTCCCTCAGGACTATATATACCTATAGTTCTTCTACTCATCATGGATTATTACCCATAGTGGAAGTATGAAAAATTATAAGGTCTGTAAATCCACAATTCTCTTAATAATATTAGTCATTAAACCTGAGGATGATTCCTTATTCAATGGATATTCAAATAATAATATGGATTCTTGTTATTTTGATATTGATGGTGATATGATCCCCATGGAATATACCTTGATAGATGTTATCATGGGTAGAACCGTTGATTCTATATAACATGGAGGAAATGATAATCCCAAACTGGATAAAAAATTTATAGAAAATTTCACATGGACTAAAATAATTGGGGAAGTTTTATAGTCATGAATTCAAAGGAAGAAACAAAAATTTGGGAATATATCTAACTTTTCCACTTAGACTAGTTTGTGGGACACTAATATGGATAGGGGAAAAGGTGTTTCCAAATCATCACCTCCTTTCCACCTAACAATATTAGTATTCTCTCACTTGAAATAAAATATGGTTGATTGATATAAGTTTATAAAGTATTTAAATTATGTTAGAATTTTCTATGTCAGGGGAATTCACCTAGTGATTATAATGTCAAGGTTGAATCTCCATATGTACCAACTAATCCATCATATAAGGAAGGGGTCCGCAAACTTGTAATGATAGAAAATTAAAAATAAATGAATTCTAGAAAACACCAGATTTATTGGTAAATGTATTCCCAAGAATAGATACATGAGTTCCTTCCACTAAACTATCATCCATCTCTTATTAAGTTGGTCCACCCAAGACATAGCCTGATACAAGGACAAACATCATAAATTCGTATGATCAAGGAATTTATAGTGTGATTAGAGGTAATGTAGGTAATTCATGTCATAGAAATATTGAAAACGAATATATACACTGGATGGGTTGATTTTAATATTCTATTTGTAAATTTATGATATCTAAACTTCTTAAGGAAACTAAAAACCTAGAACAACACCCTAGTCACATTTCTTCCTAGTTTAGCTTGATATTGGGAAACACCTAAAAAGGGGAGGTGAAAAAACTCATATTATTTATCCAATCATTTAAATTCTTATTGTTTTTTTAGTATTTTAATAAAGAATCTATATTAATATATAATTGGTAAGACCTCCTTAAGTAGTTATTAAACTAATTTAGTTCTATTTTTAAGAATGTTAATAATTTATAACCTCAATAGTTATAACAAACATCAGAATAAAAGGGTTTTTGGAAATACTTCATATTATAATAGAATAACATAATCCTTGTATATACAAGTAACTCAGGATAAACATTAATATACATTTATAGAAAAAATTTGAGTTTCCCATCATGTTGATCAAACAAAAGTATCCTGGTAATTTCTTGTTATTTTACATTATATCAATATTCATAAAGGATGTTATCTATTGTAATAATTTGGGGTCCCAATTACTATTATCAATAAAAGAAAATGATTTATTAAATGTGGAAATAATTTTCATTTATCACAATCCTAATGTGACACTGGACCTTGTTCCCAAACTATCTAGGTTTCATGCGAAACAGCCTCCTACACCCCTATTATAACAAAAAACATACTCAAACAAACCAGAAAAAGTTTGATATGTGAAGGTAATAATGATGAAATAAATTTAAATCTAGAAATAACAAGGTTTATTCAATTAAAATATAGAATGTTTCTAGGTACTTTATATAATTCTTAAAAAATAAAAGGATTTACATGATTGAGGATAGAATTCACAATGAGGTGAGTTTGGATAATTATTATTCATACTCCCACTATCCTTGTATATTGGGAATCGCCATCTATGACCACTTTGTCTCTAATTACCTACAAAAAAATGGTAGATTAAGGAGAAATAGTTTTGGTTAAATTTAAGGAAAAATTAATCACGTGGATACCACCCTTCCTAACAAGGAAGAAGAGTGGATGAAATTTCCCAACCGAAGAACACATAAATTTGGTTATTTTATTACTTAGAAATTGGTTTTTAAGGTTCTTTATATTATTATCAAATGAATGAATGAACCATTCATGGATCCAATTACCCTTATATCCATAGAGGTAATATCTTCATTGTTAAAGTCTTCTCAAAGTAGAAAATGGATTCAACAATCTGAATAGAATGAGGAGAGACACTTCTAACTTCCCAATCTAGTTATGAAACTCTCAGACTTTATTCCATAGAAACTGGGATGGATATCACAAACAACCAAAAATTGTGAAAAAAATAACCTCTATCAATATTATCTAAATAGTGAGATTATTTAAAGGTAAATACTAATTATATGAAATGAATTTATACTATTTCATCAGTGGAAGGAGATGTTGAGGTTGGGAGAGACATGAAAATTATATCCTGTATCTTCGGAGTCATTTTAGAACAAATTATTCAAGTTGTAGAGACCTAGTGAATAGTGATATAGTGGGATTTCTTGGAGCAACCACCAGATATAGGTCACTTTAAAACTAACTAAAATTTAATTCGACCAGTAGATCACAAAGTTAGAAAATCATCACCTAGAAAATCTTTGAGTACCATTGGAATTAACTATTCATTTATTTATACAGAATTACAAATATTTTTCAAGATCCGTGGGTAATATTCTTCACAACCATAAAGACAATGATAACCTAGAATCAGGTGTTTTTTTAATGTAATAATATTCACCATTATCTTACAAATATGAAATTTTGAAACATATTTCAACAAAATATTCCTGAATCTCAATTCTAAATGATATTCAATTTTTTACGGGGCTCTTAAAATCCATAATTGTGTTCCAAAAAATCAATAAGAGGTCAAGAATAAAGCACATATAAACTACTTGTACTATTATGAACATGAACATATAAAATTTAATGATATAATATTCTTTATAGCTATGGTACAAGGATAAATTATAATAGGGAACATTAGGCCTCTCTATTTTTCTTGATTCTTGAACTAATTTTTTTTATCTGGTATTGTTTGATACTAGTTCAAAGATTAACCTTAGTCCACCTTAAGCCCTCGAATTCTTTAAATCCAAAGAGACCAATTTAACTTAGTTAGATATGAGAGTAAATGTATTACATAATATTGAATATAATAAAAATGAAACAATCAAGGATTGATAATAATTAATTGACTTTTATTAAATATATAATTCCTGTTAGTTATCTATGGTAGAACATTCAATGCCTTGCTGGACAGACCCCATTTTTATATCCAAGTAATCATTCTATTTTTCTATCACTATTTCTAGTATATTTCATTATTGGTAATTTTGTAGTACTTAATGTAAATTACTGCCCATTTGATTCCAATGAGACTAAGTAAATAGATGCCCAATACTAAAAAAGTGAAGGAAAGTATAACCAAGTATATTTTCTCTCACTAATACCTACCACAAATAGATTAAAAGCTTCCCCTACTAGTCTTTAGGCTCATATAAAGGGAAAAAATATTTATCCTAATATATTAAAATATGTTGATGAATCTAGACAAATGAAATAATACCATATTCCCATCTTAGAATAAAATTCCAATTGAAAAATCTCATTTTAAGAAAAGTCAACCAAAGGTGGTTCTTAGACCACCATCCACCCATAAAGGATACATATGATCTAATCAGAACCTCATAGGGTTCACGTTTACTAAAATACTAGTCTAATTTACATGTAATTAATGAAACACTTTGGGTTTTATAGAATAAAGTATCATCATGGGAATATGATGAAAATGTGGTAGCTACAACCACCATTATAATGGTCTCTATATAAGAAAAAACCTCGTTACTAAGTCACTATAATAATTACCATAATGGATATATCATATGGAAAATGTTTTTGTTTGAGTCTCTAGATGACAAGGATCAATATATCCCATTACTTATGAAATATAGGGATGTATTTTCTTGAAATTACACGGAGAAGAGTGTTCAAGAACCTTAGTTCATTGTTCATCACTATGGTCCCCATGTAGTCATCTTGGTTGTGAAAAAGGTATGAATAGGATGCACCGATTCAATGGTTCCATGGTTGAGGTAGAAGTAGATAAAATAATAAAATCCTATTTCATCTAGGAGGTTTAATATCCAAAATGGTCATCTGACATCATTCTTATCAGGAATCTAAATTTATACATCATCGTCTATGTTTATTTCCATGGCCATAGCCACTATTACAAAATAATAATTTAATAATTCCGACCATGGATTTTTTTAATTGATGAAATTATAGTATTTGAAGATCTATTGTTTATTGATGAATATTTTTCTTATGATAAATTTATATTAGATCTCAAAGATTAGGAATTGATGGATTTAAATAAATCCTAAGGGGTTTATTATAATCAAGTGATAACATTTTGTTTAGAAAATGTTAGAGAAACATTCTAATATTTCGTACATTATATTTTTAATCCCCTTATAAGGATGAAAATGTAGTGTTTTCTAGATGAAATTATAGTATTATCTATTCATAATTTCTAACACTTCATTAACTGTGGGACAATGTTCACTAAGCTATGAAAATAAAACCTGATGATGAACGTGATAAACTATGTCTTTAAAGTCATTTATATGTTTTTTCATGGATTTAGAGTCTACCATGGAGGCATTAATATTAAAATAATAAATAAAAATGTATTCTTCAACATACCCCCTCTGTGGATCCTTTGGTAGTTAGGGGCCAAGGATATCACTGGGAGTGTGATTTAACCTTTAGTAGTTCATCACATTAAATAAACTAAATATAATATTCTAAAAATATATAATAGAGGAAGAAATAAAAATAAAATCAATTAGGTAAATTTAATATCCCAATATGACAAAAAAAATGTTATAAAAAATCCAAGATTGAAAATCTTATCTCATAGGCTAAAATATAAACAAAAAAATTGAAAAGGTCATAAAATGGAAAATTTTGTAACCCTCTAAGTATGAATCTAAACACATATAATCTCAACTAAATAATTTTTCTAGATACTAAATCCTAGAAACATAGGCCTATATTCATTACCTAATATTTCATAAATTTAATATGTATACATAGAAGGTGTGTATTCATAGTAAGTTATAATATCAACATTAGTTGTAACAACTACAACCCCTTACATCTCAGATATTACTCTATGTAAATATATAAAAATAGTGTAATATAAAATGATTTAAAATTATCAATTTTAGAATGATAAAAAATATAGAGTTAAAATATTACACATAAACAACCTAATCAATATTTGGATAATGCTAGTGTCCATAGATTAAGGAAGTGAATCCAATGGATCATCACATAATCCCAACATCACCTAAGTCCAACTATAGACATGGAACAATCATATCTAGTCATCTCAAGGACATTATAGCCCAAAAATATCATGTAGATGTTACCCATCAGGTTCAATCATTCCATATCATATGATATACATTTTTTGATCTCTCAAGGATAATTGTTCCATACCATTGTATATAACATATTAGACCAATATTGTACACCAACAACTGTCTATATGTCTGGTCATTTATAACAAGGATTTGGTTAGTGAAAAAATTATATGGAATTACTTGAATCCCATTAGAACATATAAATTTTATCTTATAATATTATTCATTCTGAATTTGATATCTTTTCAATTTATATGAGAAAAAGATAATTTAAAAAATATATTCCAATATCAATGAAAAAGTTTTTCAGTTGAAATAATATATACCCAGATCCAAGAAACTGAAATTCACATTTTAACCTAAGGTTCAATATCTTATATTTACCAAATTAATCATTTCCTTAACCCATTTATATTCCATTTCAATATATGAAAATGACTTTATGAATATTTACAAATATACAAGTCAACTCAATGAGAATAAATTTAATTCCAACAGAAAGCTTGGTACATTTATCTCTTTTAATAACTCATTTTCACACAAGAAGATTAAAATTACACCACAAATATTACCCTATAAACACACCTGGAAATGTATAAAACAACAAAAAAGAATATAAAAATTCATAATCTCATCACATGTATTCATTAAGTAGTGTTTAACTTAAAGTAGGTTAACTATCCCATTAATCAATTATTATGAACCCATGTTTAACTATATTAAAGCCCAAAATTTTTATCCACTTTTCTTTAACACATTAAATAGTCCATTTTCATACCAGTTTATCATTTTATACATGGATAACCATGATTATATACCTTATCCATAATGTTAGATATTAATTACCCATTAAAAATTTATGGTAAACTCATTACTTAAAAATTAAATATATTTCAAACATAATATATATATAGAAACAATGAAATCCTAAAATTATCCCACATTTCACATATAAGTATATGATCAATGCTATGATAGAGAAGTTACATATAAATAATAAAGATAATAAATTTTTACAATGTACAAACCCTTATAAATTCCAATATATCAAGTATTGACGATTCTGATGATCTAAAATAAAATTAATGGGAATTAGAACCATGAAATGAAGTGATAATTTTCACCTTCATATAAAATTGTTTGATTCATGAAAAACATAATAAGACAAATCCAATATACCCACTGGATATTAAATCTGAGATCAAATGATAAATAAATCACACCTGGAAGTGTGGGGATAAAGAGAGAGGATCATGGAACTAAATATTTATCAAAATAATCAAAAATACAATTAAATTAAAGGATTACAATATTAGGATACAATTACCATTACCATGAAATGAAAAATCTACCCCTATTCAAAAAATTGGCCCAAAGTATAATGAGTACCTATCTATAACACACTTTCCACCCGGTGCACATGCACTAATGAATTAGTGGTCTATCTAGTGGACATCAGCCATTACCTATTCCAACATGTACCCAATTTCCTTTTATTGGGTACCTAGTATAATATTTTGGATAAATCCAATAATATCTACCTCCATCTTCTTTCTCCATTTCTTACCATCACCCCTAACTCTCAAAAAAATTCCAATACATACTCAAAATCAAATCAAACACCAAAATTAAACAAGCGAAATAACTTAACTATTGGGTGGTTACAAAATCCCAAATATATGCCTTATAATACCTGAGAATAATCATCGAGAATCAATAATGATAAAATATATCCATTGGGACTTCATCATAGTTTCTTATTCCCTGGTTTCCTCTTTAACATGTCCATGCTACCAAAGAATGTGTACAAGTTCAACAACCTTGACTTGAAAATGGTTCTTGTTATGATAAGTAATCCACATGAACTATTAAAAAAAGAATCAATTAGCTATAGTACCATGTCAACACATCAAAGAAGTTGAGATGTATTAGGATCATACTTCCTTAATCGAGACACCTGGAAAACATCTTTCATAACACTATCCTTATGAGGTAGTGGTAACCAATAAGAAACATCCCCGATCATCTCTAAAATTTCTAATTATATAACATACCATATATAATACTTTTACTTCTTACCAATACCCCAATGACCCATCCAAGGCGATCCTTGAAGAAGGATATGATCCCCAACCACATATTCATCAAGTTAGTTCATGTGGTTGCCAGAAGACTTCTTCCTTTTCTAGGTGATAACCAACCACTTTATAATAACATGCAGAAGATTGTAATTCATTTCACCAAGCTATGACCAATAAATGATATCTTCCTAAATAACATACAACATAATGGATATTAACATGAATTTCCATAAAAGGCCTCAAACAGATCTATTTTTAATAATTTTTGGGTAATTATTGTTATAAGAAACTTCACTAAAGACATATGACCCAACCACACAACACCATTTTCAATAGAAAATTCCTGAAAAATATATTTTCAATTTGAATAATATACTACAATGGGACATCCATTTCTAGATGATAATTTATACCCATCTTCCCCTTAGATCCTAAATCTATCTGAAAGATTTGATAACACCATGATGTAAATCTTATATCACAATCCAACATGATGCATTAGGGATTCAAATTAAGCCTTAAATTCTTATTGTAATAATTTTTTCTTGTTTTCCCAATTTTATATGTCTTATTTATTGGTATGAGGTGGGAAATTTTTTTCAACAAATCAATTACAATCTAAAACAACTATTTCCCATTCAATAACCTTGGAAATCCTATTACAAAACTATATATTATATCTTGTAATTTACATTATATAATAGTAAAGAAATAAAGATTACATATTTTAATTTTATGCCTATCCTTAACCTACTGAAATGTGACATACCCCAAAAAATATGTATTAAAATCTATCTTCATACCCAACCACCAAAAATGTGAGAAAAACTATCGTACATATTATTTAAACTAGGATTAACATTTCACCAAGACAAATGAAAATTACTTAAAGATTAATCTTGTTAATTTAAAATAATATAGAGACCATAATAAAAATACAAGAGTGATTAATCTCTAATAACACATATAAGCATTTGATCATCACCATATATGTTTTGTTTATAAAATCAGCACTCAAGATTAGATCTAAATTCTTCATTCACCAAGTCTATGATAGAAAAGGTTATAAAAAAGGCATAAGAATGAAATGAACCCAATCCTCATCCACATAGGGATGTGTCTCTAAGAAGAGAGTCATATGTTTCCACTCCTCTTTTGACTCTCACACAACATCCACCATGAACGTTTTTATCAAAGAATTAATAGAAAGATTCCATTTACCAATGGTATATATAATCTCAAAGTCAAATGACTAATGCTATTCAATTCACCTTATTAGTAAAAGATTCAAATCCCACTATAAAAATATATACCTCAATTTAATAGGGATGGTAAACACCAAAAACGTTTCCCTTAAAAGACAATTCATCCAACTCTTAAGAATACAAACAATTGCATCAAACTCAATATCAAAAGGGGTTAATTTTTATTATGTATCTATCATTTTTGAGAACCATATGAAAATATATGAAATTACTACGAAATTAAAAAATAAAATCATACACCCTAAGAATTACATCATATATCATACAATTTACCAGGTTCTGGCAATGTGATAATAGGCTCTAATGTCAAACTATTCTTTATCACATTGAATGAATCCTCAGGCTTACCACCACATTAGATCTTTAATCCCATATTATTCCAAATAATAATTGGAAAAAATATACAAGAGAGTCCTAAATAAAGTGTATATAATATCATAGAAGGACCATGAAAATTGAATCCTTGATAAAAATATTAAGGACTTCATGAGAAATCATAGTTGTGAACTTCTCTATAATAAATAATATTCTCTATTTAGAAAGTACTTGTCTATAAAAAAGTAATTTTAGAATCTATAACTGTAATTTCTATATCTTTCATAAAAATGGTAATATTGTAATATTTCCAATATGAGTTCAAAACAATCACCATGGTTTTAATGGTATTGTGAGTATATCAAAATATCACTTATAAACACAATCTTGAATAAATAAAGATAAGGATGGAAGACAAGATTCATCAATGTTATCAATATTGTTGGTATATTTGTTACCCTGAATGACATCACCAAAAATTCATAAAGCCTATATAATTTACGAAATTATATCATAGGAATACCTTGTTCATTAACAATAAATTTATGACAAATTTATCAAATATTGATGATATAAAACCATTGAGATCCCCGTAATGGATCAAATAGATAATTCATCTAAGGAAAATGATACTAGATCTTAAAGGTTACCTAGATCAACCTATAGTAATCGATACATATCCAAAAAAATACCATCTTCCTTCTAAGAAATAAATAAATAAATCCCTCCATGAGGATACACTCTTAAAAATTAATCCCTCATATTCACGGCCCCGTAACTGAGTCATTTACTCTTTATAAACAGTAGACACTATATGATACAAAGGAATAAAAAAGAATATTACTTTGTACTAAGTCAATCAAGAACCTCACATCCTACTCATGTGGAACCCACATGAAATAATACATAATAACTCCCTAATATAAATAAACCATATGAGGGAAAACATAACTAAAAACACTATTAGATGATTCAAGATATATCCCAACCATATGAAATGTGATCTACCTTAGATATCCCCAATCCCGACAAACCTTGTTGGCATGATAATACCACTCTCAAATAAATACACACAACTCATCAATGAATGTATATAATGTCACATGTCTTTAGTAACATTAAATAAAAAAAATATAACAACTATTTCATCTATAAAATCATATCAAATACCTTCATCTCCAAGATGAAGAAATTCAAGAGATAATCCTAACAAAAAATATCAATAGCACAAGGAAAATAAAATTAATACACTATTCTATATTATCCAATGGGGTAACCATAGTTTAATTCCTAGAAGTTAATTCAGCGTCTAAACCTATATTAAAAGGCATGGAGAAAGTAATGAAGGAATGATATGAATTATAAAAATATAGTACATTATCCAGGGTAGAGGGAACTAACATCATACCTATCACTATTAAAGAAACCTTACCAAAATAAACTAATGCTTTCTTAACTAAAACAACTATTTAAGACCTAAACCATGATCCTACACCTTTGATATCTAGTTTCTTGACTTAGTACCTCCTCACTTAGCTTAGCTATAAGAGAATATACCACCTTTTTAACTTGATCACCTAGATGATATGTGGCTCACAATCAATTTTGGTGCACTAGTCCATACCCATTATGCTTTAGTAGAAGCTGAATAATGTTCTCAAATCACATATAATATCTTTAGAATGAACCTATTTAGATGGTATATCTTTCTACATAAGTTATATTCCATACAATCAACTAGAAAAATTGATTAAATAGCCTTTATTTCAATAAATGTAGAGACCCTGACCCCAATATCCCTAAGCTAGTTTTTACTTTATTATATTACTATAAGATACATATAATCACATCCCAAAGGACTGATTTTTTTAGAAGTGTTTATAAATTGGATAAATACATTAAATTAACATTAAAATTTCAAACATAAAACAAACAAAAATGTTTCATTGAGAACACCATTATCCCCCTTAGTGTATCCCTACACATCTATCACAAAATAATTCTTCAAATCATGAGGAAAAGAAAACATAAAAAAGGGGTGATCTTAGACTCTCAACAAGGGTACAATTACAATAGAATAAATCAGGAATAATTATGTAATAATCAATACAGAAATAGAAATAATAGAAAAAAATTCCACTTAACCAATAAATGGATCATAATATGGCATGAATAAAAGATGATAGAATTGTTCCATATAAAATTTCCCAAAATCATGAAACTCAATAATTAATATTCAACTAATTTAATAGTCACTTGGAATATAAATAATTGGATTAAATGATGATATACATAATTCTAGATATCTAAATATTCTTTTGTGGCCTTGTAAGAAGACTTCAAATTACTGACGAGGTATTGTGCCAAGACATCTATATAAATGGGTAAGGACACAAAAAACCCAATATATTTTTTCTCATGAGACCTACTAATGTGTCAAAGGGAAATGAAATTCTGGCCCCATCTTTCACTTAATAATTAGAATTTATTCCTCATAGGAAAGAGGTAAAACAAAATCAACATAAACATTCATATTGAAAAACTAGCATATGAAATGTTGATAATTTCCCCAATAAATAAATATAATCATAAATAATCAAGTGTAAAATTACTTGTATCGATATAGTATATCTCTAGTCATACTGATCATGGACCAGTTGAAGAAATAATAAGGATGGTATCAATGGAGTATATCCCCATTTAATCTTAAGAAACATCAAAGGTTGTCTTCATTGATTGAAAATTATTTTGAAATATCATTTGGAACAATCCATGAGGAAAATAAAATTTCTTTGAAAATAAACTTTTTATTTTAAATCTAGAAGATCGATAAAATATGTTCAAAACCCTTTTGTTTTACAATAACTTAAAAAAAATTATATATTATTTGGAAAAACATTTCATTAAAAAGAACCATATAAACATGAAATTGAATATTCAAATAAATGATATTCATAAAGGTAGGTATTTTTGTAAATTCACTACAAGTTAAACAGAATAGTCCTTTTGCTCTGTAAAAAGGTTATAAAAGTTTCGAATTTGGGAAATGACAAGAAAATTCCTTTCAAAATATTTTTTAAAAATTAAAAAATGTTTAAATTGTGTTTTAATAAATAATTTGGTAAATTTTAAAAAAAAATTAAAAAATTATTTACTAAAAAAAAATTCGAAGAAAAATGATTTTTGATCGAAGTGAAAAATAATTTCAAATTTTTCTAAAACAAATTGTTAATAATTTAAAGTAAAAAGTAGAGGAAAAAGGTAATATTACTTGAAAAATTTCATAAATACTAAAGGATAAGGAAATATATTTAATATAAGATAAAAACATTATATAATTATCTCAAATGTGTATTAAATATACTAAATCATGAATAATGATGAGATTGTGAATTAAATAATTAACACTTTTGTAACTTTTAAATCATAAGCCCCATAATATAAAAAAATTAAAATTAATTATTAAAACAAATGAGTATAAATTAATTCATAATATAAAATAAGATATATGCCGTATAATATGGATTTATTCCAAAAATATCTGTGAAGAACATTACCTATTCTTCTGGTATCCTCAATTTATTTTCACCAAAATCTTTCCATGGTAGGATTTATTCAAAATATAATTATTATAGGATTATAATATAGATGTTGTGTGGGGGTATTTTCTAAAACAAATGTGTTTTAAGGTGTGAAGAAGAGAGGATACAAGGTGTCCTTTTATAAGTTTGGTGAGTAACACACTAGTAATGTTTCCAAAGAAAAAGTGATACCTATGTTTTTTACATTAAAAAAGGAAAACATAAATTGTTATAGATAATTATAAATTATAAGGTATAAATATGTCTATTAATGTCATTTTAGAATGGTTTTTGTGTCATTTTACGCCTTATCTTTTATGTTTAACCAACGATAAACCCATTTTACCTAAATTGTGGTAAATAATTTTTACCATTTTCAATATTCATTTTTGTAAAAAATTAGGTTGAGATTATTAGAAAATATAAATTATTTAGATTCCAAATATGGAATCCATTTTTTTAATTTCTATTTATACAATTAAATAAAATTTAATTTAAATTTAAACTTATAGACACAATGAGAAGACACGTATTCAAAGTTAAAATGTTAAAAAGTTTACATAATTTTTATATCCAAATACCTTCTAAAATTGATTCTATTGACCTAAATTGGATTCAAATATGTATAATTGAACTATTTTTAAAATAAAACAAAATAAAAAATAATTTAACTTTATAAATAATTTATACAAAAATGTAGTTTTTTATTTTTTACTATTTATAAAAAGTGAAACTTCGTAGAAAAATCCAAAAAATTTACACTAAGATAAAAATATTTATATTTTCAATTAAATTCTATTATTTTAGTAAAACAAATTATCAGAAGTTCACAAGAAATAACAAAATCATTTTATTTGAATAATAAGGTTTCTCATGAAACATTTCGTTCAAGTTTAAATGATTATTATTTTTATTATAATAAATAGATATAAATTTAGTTTAATTTATACATGTGTAAGTAATGTAATTTTTATAATCTAGTTAGTACTATTCATACCCCCCAATTTAACAACTATGTTATACTGATATACTATATGATAGTTCATTTAGACTTGGTGTTTCCTGTTCCGCAAGATATCAAGGATATAGAATACAAAGAAATATATTTTTACGTTTTTTATGATCAGGGTTTCATGATGCACAATCTATATAATACAATTTTATTCTTTTAAAATTTTAGGGTGATATTAAAAACTCACAATTGATTCCCTTCATCTGAAGCCAACTTCTCTTCCTCAATATATCACTTAGCCATCACATATTTGTTTACCACCTCTGTAAATATTAATATAAAAAAGTGAAAAATATTATATTGGTTTTTTGTGTGAAATATATATTCAAAACAATGGGAATTAAAAAT
Organism: Viscum album; assembly: GCA_963277665.1. Classification (NCBI taxonomy): domain Eukaryota; kingdom Viridiplantae; phylum Streptophyta; class Magnoliopsida; order Santalales; family Viscaceae; genus Viscum; species Viscum album. The sequence goes on from OY728165.1 coordinate 286,159,636, forward strand.
ATAATATTCTTACATGTTAGAAGAAAAAAAGTAACTCTTCAAAACTAGAAGTATAATCATAGATGAACATGATCTCCTACTTAAGCTCCACAAAATATTTCACACTATCGATCCTCAAAATGTGAGGATTAAACTATTTGAAAAATTGATGATAAGAATCATTATAAGATAACCCTTTATTCCTACTATCCTAAAGTATGATATTAAACCAGCTCTAGCTAGTCCCTAAATCATGTGAACATTCATATTTACTTTCTCCCCTTGTAGGGAATCAATTAAGTCAAAGATCTAATCCATTCCCTCTATCCATTCCTTTGATACATGGCTCCCAAAATATCCTCTAAATATAAGAGGTTACTATTCTTATAAGTCATGAATCATATTAGAGATGATATTAAATTAATTACATGATATCACTTTCAAATTATGGATACACTTTAATAAAACCTCAATGATATTCTTTTCTTATAAGGTATCTAGCTCAACCACTAAGGGAATATTCTATATTTTCCACTCCATATTATCCTCTTCCGATATCTCCTACCCAACTTCCTTTTCCAAAGGATTATTAACTAATATCCTTAGTTCCATAGTTCAAAAAAATAACCAACACACACTTTAAAGAAACTAACAAATTCCCATCAAGCAAATTTATTATAAATCACTTTCTTCACATACTCATAGAAGATTTATTCATATTAAACATAATCATGTTATATCACCCAATTATATATAAAAACACATTCACACAAAAATTAAATGATCTTGTGTGCTAATAATCATTCATGCGTTTTATAATTACCCACTCTCATTAGATTGGTAATTCTAAAAAAATATTTTAGTAAAATAAGAAAACACAATAACATAATCTTAGGTAACTTATATTTACACTATGGTTTATAAAAACATTCAGAAAAACAAAGTTTCATTACTAAGTCTAAACTATTTCTATTTACTCTACCACATCATCAAATATCAAGAATTCAAAAAAGAAAATATTTGATACCATTTTGTAATATCCCATCGTATTGTGACTATACCAAAAAGTGATATCTCACATAGACTTAAGGGTTATCCTCGATAACTAGAGTTCAAAAACTAGTGTTGAGGGTCCAAGGATATATCTTAAGCAGATATTTATTCTCTAATAATCTATCAAATCAAATAAACTAAATACAAGAATCAAAACCACTTTTAAAAGTATAAGACATAATAAACAACTCAATACGCTCAATTTAATTCTCCCAAAAAATACAGATATGGAATACAAAATAATGAAGAGTAAAATATATGTCTTAGAATAAAAATATATAGGAAACACAACTAAAATGACCCTAAAATGGATAAGTGGACAACCCAATCCACAATCCCCCAAATACATATATTATCGACTTCATATTATCTCTATTAACCAATTCTAAGATATATATGCCTTTATCCTTTACATGAAATATCATTCATTTATTATCTATGAACATGAGGTGTCTAAATATAGTAAATGAGAATCAAATCCTTAGCGGAGAACACAATAACCCCTACCCTATAAATGAATCATCATGAATATAAATAAAAATAGTGTAAACTAAAATAATTTAAAATTGTCATTTGAATTATCTTATAAATAGTAGGTAAAAATCATTCCATATAAATAAAATAAACCTACATTAACTAATACCGATGTTTGTGGATCAAGGAAGTCAATAAAATATCTCACCATATGATACTGACCTCACCCAAGGCCATTTGTGCACATGGACCAAACATATCAAAGCCTCTTAAGGCCATTCAATCCCAAAATATCATATATATCTAACCCCAAAGGGGAAACTATTCCCTATCATGGAATATCAATATAATAACCTTTCATGTCCAACCATGACATATCATGTCTTATCATATCTCAATCTAATATAGCCTGTATAAAAGTGTTCATATTCATGGATCGTTCATAACCAAAATTTTTTAGTCATAAAACATTCATGCATCAATTGAACCTTTTTGAAACATATCAATTTTTAGTCCATAACATTTTTAATTAACAGTTAAACCTATATTTATTTCATATGAATGCATAGAGAATTTATAAGATCATTTCCATCATTGATGTATAAGGTTTATATGAACAGACACACATACCCCCCATTTATGTCCAATTAATTGAAATTCTAGACTATGTTTCAATAAATGAACATTCCTAAATTTATTATCTCATTAAAATATTTAATTTCTTTTATATTTTTTACATTCCATTAAGCATCTTACCAAACACACATGTTGACATGTAAATCATAGGGTTAATTTCAAATTTATACTTAATGTTTTTTCATATTTAATACCTTATGATTAATACATTAAAATTTACATTACAATAGAAACATCACCCGTTAAAAAAAATGGTAATTTCTAATCCAACACTGGAACATAAAAAAATTCATAATATCATCATGTGAATTTATTATGTTGTGTTCATAACTGAATAAATGAATTATCCCATTATATTATTGATTACAACCCACGTTTAATTATCGCAAACCACAATATTTTTTTCATTTAAGTTTCACAAATCAAATAGGTTATTTATCTTACCAATTTATCATTTCAAACCTAGATAAGCATATTTCCAGTATATAGCCTTCATTTTGAGTCTCAATTAACTATAAATAATTTATAGTAAACTAAATTATTTAAAATTAATGTAATTTTAAAGAAAAAAGAAAATAAAAGAAACTAATGTATTATATAAGTCAATATTTGACAAATGAAATCATAATGAAATCCATGAGAGGGAATGTGGTCACCTTACCTGAATGAATAAAAACAATTCAAATGAGGTACAAACCCCTAACAATCCCAAGAACTCAAGGATTAAATAATCCGAGGAAGTGGTTAAAAATGAATGGGAATTAGTACCCCATGATGATTAATTTTAACAAACTATAAATTTAAACTTTTAATAAGTCTATATTTAATTAATTATTCGATAATTAAAACCAAATAAAGTATAATTTAAGATGAACATAATTATTTTCATTAATAAGATTTTGTCTAGTTTATAAATTTAGATAAAATATTCCTTCTATTTTTTTTGGAATATGTAAATATATATTGATTCTTTTTTGTTGTTTATAATTTAAATATCAACTGAGAAATAATTTAATACTTTATTTTTTAAAATTTAGGTGGTAAAATTATAGTTAAAATATATAATACAAAAATATTAATGGTGGATATAAATTTATGAAATTAAAGTGAAACAATATTACTAGGTGCATAAAAAGAAAAAATAATAATTGTGGAATTATGAACATGTATATATATATATAAATATACTGATAGAAGAATTTTATATTTTTAAAATTAAATAATAATATAATTTAGAGATGTAATCTAAAATAAATATATAGAATAACATAGAAATATATGAAATATTATTTTGATATCAACATAATTGTGAAAATATAAAATATAAAATAAAAGGACCTGAAATATTAGGACACACACATAAAAGTGTTAAAAAATGTTAATGGTTGGAAATACACTATGTATGACTAACCAAATGTGTAAACTAATAACAACAACAACAATAATAATAATAATAGTGTTTAAATATATGAAGAAATATATTATTAATAAGAATGTAATTTATTAAAATTAAAATTTATAAATATAAAAAAAGATAATATAAATTATAATTTGGGGATTTTATATAAATAAAATAACAGTGTTTTTTATTTAACTCATAAATTTAAATATTTTTCTTTATATACATCGTTCTTAAAAAAATGAACTGGAATATTTTTTTTAAGAAAAGAAGACCTGGGTTGTCTTCTTCCCCAAGCCACGACTCCACCATTGACCCTATATATGTTGTCTCCCTCACCATACTCCTTGTAGACCACCAACAATACACCACTAAACCATCCCAAGTCTACCACTCAGCCACTGTCAACCCCAGATCTCACCACCGCCACCCAACACTATTCACAGAATATTCTTCTTCTATAACATGCATTGAAGCTGACACCAGCACCATTCATATTCTTCCTCTTAATGTATTTCCCTCCTCATGATTACCCAAATCACCCCACTATTCATCAACCACTTCCATAAGATACGGTGTAGCCAACACCACTCCTGTTATGAAACCCCTTCTAATCCCAAAAACAACAGTAGTTATTGGTTTTTTAGATGAAGTAATTTTTTTCAAGTATCCTTAGGAAGCTACAAGACTTTTTAACACACACACACACACATATATATATGTTTGATTTCATAGGTAGGAACCCCCCTTAGAATAATCCAATCTAAATCCCTGTAAATATTTCCTTTTTTCTTCATCATTCTATTTCCACTAGTTTATTACCCACCTCATGTAAGGCATAATGTCATTGCCTTTAGTTTTCTCGAACTCCCATTGGCTGAAGGGTCACCTCCCTTCATTTTCCTTTTCTAGGAAATGTAAGGGTGTATTATGTTTTTATTCCAGAAATTTCATTCTTCAAGAACATAAGTACATATATATATATTATTTATAATTTCACTTTTTCAAACACACTCACACACACACACATATATATATTAATCATAAATGGTTTTCAATTTCTTCGAGTTAATATTTCCTCTAGAATTATACCAATGTAAGGGTAATTTTTCTTACTTCTAATTCCATGTTTTTATGATGTTTTCAAAAACATTATGTTTATGATTTTGGATATAAATTTATGATTTTAATTTATATAAAAGCATTCCATTACAAATTTATCAACCAGGTATTTGTGTAAGAACTCTATGGTATACGTAATTTCAAAAATATTTTCCACTGGATTTTCAGAAACCTATTTCTAGGAAAATTTTATCACCTAATGTTTTTATAAAAAAATTTCATGTTCAATTATAGGTTTCATTGAGTTTAGATTGTTAAGAAGCTATCTCATGAAAAGATTCATTGCGGAATTTTGATTAATATTTTAAATTTGATAATATTTAAGAGTGGACCTTTTACTCTGAATGTTTAGCTAGAAAAGATCCTCATATGTAAATGTCTGTATATTTTTCAGTTACTTAAAAAAATATACAATATTTTTATGCACAAAATCTAGAAGTGTGGGTATGGGGATTTAAATTTAGTATCAAAGGAACAATTTAAATAACATTCAATATTAGGACATTTTGATAAAATAAGTTTAGTTTCTAAGTGTATAATTTTAGTATAATTTTTTTCTAACATTTAAATTGATAAAAAAAATAAGAATTATAAAATCTAATTTTGAACTCCTATGATGATAAGTGACCTATATGAATAAATAAATATAGTAGTTCTAGTTCAAAAAATTATGAAGATAGAATTTCAGAATTTTCTTTAAGTACGAAAAATGAATTTTGAGAATGAAATTCTGTTTCAGGGGGGTAGAATGTAAGAAACCAAAAATTTAATATTTTAACAAGTGTTTATGTAATGACTTAGTTAACACATAAGACAAAATAAAGTATAATTTAACATGAACTTAAATTCTTTATGTCATGAACCATCCTAGAGGGTGCCATGTCGTGACTATGAAAAGCCCGCCTCCAATCGTCTTGGGGATGACGACTAACACCGAGTAGGCATATACCACAAATTGGAGGAATTTTCATAAGTACCTGTACACACATACACAATACCCATGCCTAATATGGTGAAATATAAAAACACTAAGTAGAAAATGAATGCATACAGTAAGATACCAACCCCATAGTACGACTGTAAGAAAATATAAAGTAAAAAGGTCCAGAATACAATCCCACCAATGAAAGAGTATGCAAAAGTAAATACACATGTTCCTGAAACTCATCCACAGAAAACCCTACCTAAAGGGTAGGTGTAGGATATATTTCTGAAGGCATAGGAGTACACTTCATCTGTCTGATCGCTCTAAGAACCACCTGATCCTGTTCCACCTAGAAATCCGTCAAAGCGTTTATTGTCTTCACAATACACAACATGTATTGGAAAATCTTGTGCAGGATTGAGTAAAACAATACTCAGTAGGACACTGTTAAACCACCAAGGAATATTATTAAGAGATACATAAAGTACACCACAAATAAATATATGAAGTATATCACAAATAAATACATGAAGTATAACACAAGGAAAACACGGTCAAATCATATATATATTAGTCAATAGAATGGAAATTAGGATTAACAGATGTAGTCTGCAGAACACCTAGTATCCATAAGACATAGAGTCATGGTAAGACACAGAGTCTCGGTAAGACACATAGTCTCAGAAAGACATGAAGTTCCGGTAAGACACAGAGTCTTAATAAAACATGAAGTCTCGGTAAGTCACACATCCCAAAAGTGATGTAGTCTTCAAGTCACATAGTTTTAAGATCACAGTCTCAAGATCACAGTCAGACACAAGATTCCACACGTAGTTCTCTTGTTCTAGAAGATCCTACTCCTCATGATAAAAGGTCATAATCTAACATCCACAAAGACTCACTTAGAGTATCTCAAAAGGGCCATCTCATATGAAGGGTCCTAATGCCATAGAAGGATCATCAAACAGAAACACACTTTGAATGCTATAACTGTTTTCATAAAAGGGTCCGACCTGGGTCTTTTCTGGGTCCGGCTCAAGCTAACCCGCCGACCTGACCCTACCCGTTCTGGCCCATTGGGCCTGGCCGGATGGGTTGTTGGGTCCAGGTATAATGGATTGTTGGATGTAACCCATTGGGCCACTATATCAGCTTGGTCCACTCAGCTAGACCCACTGAATGTTGGCCAACCCAATTCTCCCGCACGCAGCCGACCCAGCCACGTGCGATCGGTCAACATGGTGCTATTGTGGGAAACATAGATGAACACCACATACCTAAACTCATATACGGCCTCCTCCACCATGGTATCTATGTGAATTCATCTATATATGTGGCTCCTCACTGTTTTATCCCTGGTCTCCACCCACGGGCTTGCACACAATCTCACTTGGACCGCAGCCATTTTCGTCGCTACCAAACACCCCACCGGTGGCCTTTCCAGCTCGCGATACTCATATCCTGGCACCTACCAGGCCACATGTCATGCTACCCCATCGGACACCATACATGAAACCCGATGTCCACCTCACGCTTTATTTAAAACTGATCATAATTCAATGAACTATTTAGGGCACACCGGACCTCAGAATCAGATGCCATCTCAGCTTCTGAGCTCTGAATTTTCCCAATTAATTTCTAAAAAAAATCTAGTGACAATGTGAGTAATTAAATTCTCCCTACCTTTTGGATTTACAAACCCAATAGGAAAAAAATAATATAACTAAATAAATATGAGGGTAACAAGCACGAATCTGAGCCTCCCAATCCCAAGTGCTTTCTTAGATATTCTTGTTCTACCACCAAAGGCGCACCAGATGACTCAAAAAACTGTGAAGGATCATTTCCTATTGATCTTATATCTCCACCAGATACTCTACAAAATTCACTCCATCATCAATGTCTTGCTCTCTCTAGTCGATTACATGCGATGGACCATGCACGTACCTCATCAACTATGACACATGGAATACATCTTTCACCCGGTGTTACTACGGTGGTAGATCTAGGTGGTATGTCATCTCGCTAACTCGATGTAGAATCTAAATAGGTCTGATGTATCTTATAGATAACTTGCCACCCTGGCCAAATCACCACAATCCCCATCGAGGTGAGTCCTGAAGGAACACAAGGTCGCCCTCCTCGAACTCTAGAGGCATCCGTCTCCTATCAGCATATGAAATTTTCCAAAATTGTACAACCCTCATCCACTTTTGGATTATTTGATCCATCATAGTAGTATCTTGCACTATCTTTGTACCCATGAGTGAAGATTCTCGTGGGTCATTCCAGCAATGTGGTGACCTGCATGGTCGCTCGTAAAAGACCTCAAATAGTGCCATACCAATGGTGGAGTGGTATATGTTGTTGTACACAAACTCCACCAGTGGTAGGTGGTCCTCTCGGATATGGATAGAGTTAAATATGCAGGCCCGTAACATATGCTCTAGAACCTGAATGGTCCACTTGTTATGGCCATCCATCTAGGGATGAAACACTATGCACAAGAGTAACTGAGTCCCAAAATCCTCGAGGAATCCCTTCCACAATAAAGATGTGAAACGAGCATCATGATCTGAAATTATAGTTTATGGTACTCCGTGAAGTCGAACTATCTCCTGCACATAGAGGCGTCCTATGCTCCCTACTAAACTTGGCTCCCAGAAAGGTAGGAAGTTGACCAACATGGTGAGTCAGTTAGAAATCACTCTAATGATATAGTTTCCCTTGGACATGAATGGTAAAACCATCATGAAGTACATAGATATCCCATCTCACTTCCACTCTGTCACCTCAAGAGGTTAGGTCAAGAATACTCAAACCTGGTGCTCAGCCTTCACTTTTAGAAAGTGAGACATTGAGAAACATACTCTACTGCCACCTTCATTATCCTCAGCCTCTAGAAATGACATCGTAGGTCCTGGTACATCTTCACCACACATGGATGTACCACCAAAGGGTATGTGTGTAACTACCTTTGAACCTCCTCCTGCAATTACACTAGTATAATTATATGTCTTATAAAAAGAAGAGAGTGCTCCCCACCTATCAAATATCTATTAGGTGCATTACTTATAGAAAACTGAGCACGTTGGGTCTCACAATCGGTATCGCATAGTTGTGCCTCCCTGAATCACTGTAAGATAAGAGGGGTGAAAACCATAAACTAGAAGTAAGATCCTCCATATCCATCCACAAAGGATATTTTCAATGAGGCCAACTACTCTGATGCCTCACTCAATGACTACAAGCTGGATCTATTACTGAGAGTATCTACAAACACATTCTCCTTCCCTGGAGTATAGAAAATATCAATGTCATAGCCTTAGAAGAACTATATCCATCACCTCTATCTCAGGTTTAGATCCTTCTCAGAGAAGATATTGTTGCAACTATTTTGTTCAGAGTAGATGGTAAACCGCTCAACCATTAGGTAGTGTCACCATATCTCCAATGCGAAGACTACCATAGCTAGCTCAAGGTCATGGGTAACATAGTTCTTCTCATGCTATCTCAACTACCGCAAACCATAGGAAATCACCACTTTCCATTGCATTAGGACATAACCAAGCCCGACCCCTGATGCATTGTAGAACACTACATAGCTAATGCTCTCTTATGGTAGTCTGAAGATGAGAGTGCTCATCAACCTCAGCCTTTTCTCCTAAAATCACTGATTTCACTTCTTTGTCCACACAAAGGGATGAACCGTCCATTTAATATCTATTAAGTGTGCTTATAATCTTGAAAATTAGGGTACAATCCCTTGATAATTCCCAACCAAACCCAGGAAGCTCCACACATTGGTAACACTCATGGGTGGCCCCCAAGAATGCCCCACCTCAAACTTCACCAGATCCACTGGAACTCCTACCCCACAAATGAAATGTCCCAGGAAGTGGACCTCTTGAATCCAAAACCTACACTTCGAGAGCTTCTCACAAATCTAGTGTTCTTGAAGTGTGTCCAGGACCATCCTCATGTGTATCGCATGCTCCTACTTGGACTCCGAGTACACCAGGATGTTATCAATGAAGACCACCGAGAACCAGTCTATGCAAGGATGGAAGATCCTTTTCATGAGTCCCATGAACACTTCTATGGAATTATTCGTTCCAAATGACATAACCAAGTACTATTAGTGGGCATACCAATATCTTAAGGCTGTCTTCGGTACATCTTTATCCCACACATGAAGCTAGTGATAGCAATATCTGAAGATAATCTTCAAGAACCACCTCGTTCCCTTCAACTGATTGAAGAGGTCTTCGATACTTGATAGAGGGTACTTTTTCATCATGATCACCTAATTCTGGCACCAAAAGTCCACACATAACCTCATGCTCGCATATGACTACTTGGAAAACAAAACAAGGTCTGCCCAGGGTGAAACAATGGTTCACACAAAGCCCTTTCTCTAAAGGTCCTCCAACTATACCCTCAAGCCATGAAGCTCTGTTAGAGCCATCCGATATGCATGGGTAGATATTGGTTCTATACTAGGGTATAGATCAATGCATAAGTATATCTCCCTACATATAGAGGTAATTCAGGGGCATCCTTAGGAAAGATATCCTCATACTCAGCCACCACTACAAGAAACTGAGGAATCCTATCATCCATTGTACCAAGGGTGAGGCTATCAAACTGATGAGTAATTGGCAGCACAATCCTATGAGTAATTGCATACTACGATACATGCATTTCCTTTCACATACAAAGGAAAACACAATCCCATCATTGTGTACACACCACACTCTATGCCTAAAACAATCAATCTGAGTATGGACTATGGATAACATGTCCATACCAAGAATGATATCATTAGGCCTTGACGCCACTACCCAGAGATCCCAACTGAAAATCTATCATTGAATATTAAGATCACACTGTCGGAAACGGTTTGTTATTTAATAATCTCCTCTCGTAGGAGTCTCTAATCATAAGGATCGATTCATTGGTTCTACTGGAATCATTGAGTCTCAAACACGTGTCATCGTATGAAAATAATGATCAGAACCTGTGTTGATAAAAACTGAATCTAAGGTGAAAAAGACATAGGTCATACCTATAATCATGTCTAGTGTCCCAAGGTCATAAGCCTCTATTTCATGATGCTAGCCTCGTCCCTATCCACCAGTTCCCTGAGCCCATGGTGGACCACCTAGGGGTGGTTGTGGTAATAAATCGAAGCCATGACCACCTCCTCATGCTCTACCTTATCCTCTCCCATGTCCTCAACCTTGAGGACCACCCTTATCATGCTTACTTATTTGCCTCATCCGTCCCTCCACTGTCTCCTGATCGTCCGTACAATAGGTTGGGAAATCTCGTGCAATATTCCCCCTGACCTCCGAACGAGTAACACATCCTATCCTACAACTGAATCAATCTTCCCTAGGAGACCTTTGCAACTGATCCCATGTTCTATGGTCATCCCTTGGAGTTCACGACTCATTTGGGTCCCTTAGATTGTTGTTGGCTACCTAACGCCAAAGACTCAGCTGCCTCATGCCTTTTGGTAGCTCCCAATACTAGCGTCTGCTCTTCCAAAATGCTCTCCACTAGTATAGCTTTATATATTACCCCATCATATATAATAATTCTAAGGTATATCATGTGTAACACCCCAACCTTCCCCGATATGCTTCACTTTCAATAATTCAATAGCTTGCATTGTACACAAGTTCGAGATTCTAACACACCGCGACTAATCAAATTAGTCATTATGAATAATAATACCCACTTTTTGAATTACATAAATTCCATATTTCAAAATGGACTACAATTTTTGGATTCAGAATATTGAAATTATCCTAAGATGAATTTTTGGTATTTTTCTGAGAACATCCAATTTTCGATGAATAGTGAAAGATACTTAAAAACAACTTTTTAAATCAAAATAATTTATAGTGGTAAATTATACTATTGAGTGGTTTTGAAGTATAATTAGAATATAATTTTACCATTTTATCCAATAGTGGTCATTAGAATTAAATTCACTTTGAAATTGGACATAAACAATTGTCAATCTTTTGAAAGATATTGTTTCTTAAAAACACTATATTTGTTTGTACAACGAGAATTAAATATATAATTTATTAATGAAACTAATATGTTTTGAATTTGGTAAAATGGATATCATTTTTTAATTTGTAATATCAAATATAGCATAGGGTGAATTTTTGGTATTTTTCTGATAATGTTCATTTTTAGTGAATAGTCAAAAATGTTGTATTTTAATTCAAAACTTCCTTTTCATCCAATTTATTTATATAGTTATCTTTTCATTTTAATTAGTTTTAATTTATAATTTAATTATGTTTTTATCACTTCATACATATTTTTTCATTGGAAGTAATTTCACTTTTCAAATGGATGTAAAAACAAGTCAATCTTTTGATAGATTTTACTTATTATAAACTCGTCTTTGGTTTTGACAACAAGAATTATTTTTAAATTAATTACATCAATTTCTGTGTTTATAATTTCGTAAAATGGATTATATATTTTTAATCCGAATGTCCAAATTATGTAATTAATATGCTTTTTTTGGACAATATTAATACTAACGACGACAATTATCTTTAATTATCATGATTAATTAGTAACATGGTAGTTAAGGGTAATGAAATAATATCATAATAATATAAAATGACCCCAAAATATGTTATAATGCTATTAGTTGTTTCATGGAAGACCATGTTATTCCATGTGCTATCTTAGGGACCCCATGGAATCACTTTTGTGTGATAGTGACATTTTATCATTTTAATTTTTATTGAATGGAAAATATAACAAATGTATGTAACACCTAAGTAAAACAATTTTAATTTTTTCCACATAAATGATATTTTAGACTATAAATATTCATTGGAAAGATAAAAATATTTCTTATATCATGGTATTTTTTTAATTTTTAGAAATTAAATAAATAAATTTATTTATGACACCATGATGATGTAGTGATTACCTCATTAATGAAATATTTAAATAAAATGAAAAGATAAGGTAAAATATAAGACGTACACTTGTCTAAAGCCTATTGGATGGGTTTATTTCGAACCCTTATCACCTTATCATTAAAATATATCATTTTGGGACCTTTAAAATATGAAAATAATTTCATAATAAAGTATCATTTCAATCTTTCCAAAAGAGCCCCTCTTCTCCTTTTATAAAAGGCCCCCACCTCTACCACCTTATTCACACCTTCAAATCCATTTTTCGCTTCCAACCTCTACCCAAATTCCCTGTAAAATTTCCTCCCTTGATCTTAGAAGCCTTACCTTAGGCAGAAAGCTATTCAAGAATCCCTTTTGGATCAAACCAATGGGAGTTACACGATTTAAAGGTAATTTCTTATCTTATGTTCTTTTATTTTATTTTTCTTCTCCAACCCCCTAAACTCTTTTTATTCCATTATTTTGTAACAAAAATAGTATCATAAATATACTTGAATGTTTTTTATGAGAAGTATTCTAACTACACTTACACACACCTCTATCTAATGGATAAAGAACATACTGTTTCTGTGGGTGGTGAATTACTACCTAAAGAAACGACGATTGTTCAATATTCATTTTACACCTCTCATGGTGGACATTAAGATTTCAATATATTTATATATGATATTTATTATGTTTATGTTTTCCATATTCTTCTGTATTTTTCATTTATTTCATACCTTTATGATTTCCATTATGGGTAAATGCGATAATTTCATTTTAGGATGTGTGGACTACCGCCCCCTCAAAGTGATTTGAATCCTTAATGCCATATGTGGGATGTAAAAAGGATGGAGTTAATGATATTACATATGATATTATACTGTAATTATAATATACCTTTATATAATTATTATTTCATTCCATTAATTACGAAATAGAAATCAAAGTAGCGTTCATGTGTACGTACGACTTACCGTCTCCATGAACGGTGCATTTCATTTATTAACTATAAATGTTATGTAATACTGTAAATGCATGTATATACTAGATATATATGTTATATATGATATATACATCATTAATATAATTCTGGATATAATGGATATTTTACCACATAATCAACTTGTAATTATAAGAAGTTTATTTTTGACTCAAGTACCAAGGATCGACAAAACGACCATTATTAAATTAAATAATTACATAATGTTCAAAACATGGTAATAAATGATGTAAAAGTAATAATGAACTTGAAAAAGGTTCTTATGAAAATATAAATTAACTATAGTTTATTATTCATGAGATTAAATAAAGATCGAGTCATGTCGGACATGAGGTAAGGGACTTCGTCTCAATCTCCTTTCATTGAGGAATATTTTAGTTTATACACAAGTTTTTTATATGATGTATAAACCCATTGGACATATAATTTTATTTAAAAAGAATATTTTTATATGCAGCGTTTTTACTAAATGACAAAATGAATTTTTTGTCTTACGTATGCAGTGACAACGACTTGTCCGCCGCCGTGACCATTATTTGAGTTTCGACTTCCTCTACAAGCCGTAACTTTTTTTAAATGAATAATAAATACCATGTTTTACTTTTATTTTATTTTTTATTGTAAATGGTTTTGATAATATTTCGATTATATCAATGTGTTGTATTGATATATTTTGATTGAAATGTGGAAATGTTATGTCTCCTTTTTGCATGTTTTACGTGATACGATTATGTTATGTTTCTTGGGAGTTGTTTATGATTTGTTTAAACCTTTTAATATATGGAATGAATTAGACTTAGTAAGTGACTGGTGGAGCCCTCTATAGATTCTAGATGCATCAGTAGGTCTCATGAGACAAACTAGTGTCTTTCCACAAGGCCTCGACAAATTCTTATTTGTAGTCTTGGCACAAGGCCTTGAATATGTGGTTATGATAGTATGGAATTATGCATTCCATTATTACGAAAGTGGTTCTTGATATTTCATGTGATTATTCGACTAGTAGAATATCCATGTGAATAATTAAATGGCATTATTTCATTTTATTTTTTCCATATTATGTTGATATTAATGTTTAAAAGGATTTTTCTTTAGTTATAGATCCCATTAATTTTTTATGCATATTTATAAAAGTTTCCTCTATTTTTTTATCCTTACTGAGCATCTGACCTCTCCCCTTTCTTTGTTTTATTTTTCCCCGGATGTGAGGAAATATTTTATGACTGACCTACAGGGATACTCTGGGGGGATATGATTGTGGACTATGAAGACTATGTTGTTGTAGTTTTTCACTTTATGATGTAATCTAAGACTTATGAATCCAACTAGTGTTTCTAAGGCTACTAAACTAATCAGCCTTTAGAGACTTGATCTTTTGTAATCATGCCAATGTTAAGTAATAATGCACTGACTCTAGGTAACTAGGGTTGGGGCATTAAAGTTGGTATCAGAGGCAGTTTAGTACTAAACTTGGAAACTAGATTTAGGTAAACTATGATTAGAGAACATAGCCCAAAGATTCTATTTGAATATTAGTATAGAAGAACATCCCAGAATTTTGGTAAAGTAGAAATTTTATGTTAAGTGTTTTACAAGTATATAATTATGTATTTTGATTCATGAACTGATCTTGTTTATGCTATTGTTTAGAAATGGAGTCTAGTGGAAGGAATGGAAACCATATCAATGCACACACTCCATGTCGGGATTTCCCTCCAGCTCAAGATAATTATAATGGAGATGATGATACAACTGGTGCTAATCACCTCATCACCATACTGGGAAAACTCACTCAGGTTATGAATAATAACCTTACTCGTATAGAGAACCCTTATCCACAACATGGAGGATCAATGTTAGATCTCTTCATGAGGAAAAAACCACGAACATTTAATGGGGTACAAATCCATTAGTAGCTGAGTAATGCATACATTCCCTAGAGAAATTATTTCAGGCTTTAGTGAGTATTGAAAGGGAAAAAGTTTTCATGACAGTTTACCGCCTCACTGGAGACTCTGATCAATGGTGGTCATTGATTCAAAATAAAAAGGAAGATAAATAAGTATCAAGTATGGAATGGAGATAGTTTAAGGAGATTTTCAAGGGAAAATACCTTCCTCATGACTATCAAGTGGATATGGAAGGAAATTTTTTGAGTCTGAGGCTAATGAATGACAAGAATGTTACAAAGTATGTGTCTAACATTACAAGGTTAGTGAGGCATGATACAGAATATACACATAACCCAAGAAGTAATATTTAACGTTTATTTTATGGGTAAAAACCATTTCTCCGTCGATCTTTAGTATCACAATCCTTCTCATTGTACGAAGATATTGTCTCGTGTGCTATCAAGATAGAAAAGGAATTCTCTAAGTCTTATGACAACAATATAAAGCAAGAGAAGAAGAGAAAGGTAGATAAAGATAAAGATAAAGGTAAAAAGGGAAAGAATGATTTTCTATTATGTGATAATTGTGGTAAGAAACAGCCTGGTACTTTTCTAAAAGGAATGAGAGTTTGTTACAAATGTGGAGAAAAAGGTCACCAGAATCGTGATTGTAAGGGAAAGAAACAGGCTGTCAATGTTGAATGCTACAATTGTAGAGAAATAGGGAATTATGAAAATGAATTCCCTAAGTGCCAAGTAAACTTACCTCAGAAAAGGCCAAGGGAGAAAGGCCCAGATTATGCTATTACTACAGATGAAGTTGAATAATTATTGTATTTGTGTTTTTGGACTCAAGAATAATATTACGGTTATAAGAATAATGTGATATATATAAAAATTGTACTAAAATACTTGTTGTTTTCAGTAAGGTATTAATATTATGAAGGGAATCATATTTTTAGTATGTGACAATAATAGATACATTACTTTGTTTGGGGAATTTGATGTTATAATTGATTTTGGAATTTAGAGACCTTTTAGAGAAAGTATGGATAAAGGTATTTTGAATAAATATACAGGTTGGAATTAATTAAGTTGAACTTTGGACAATAATTTTTATGGTTAAAACATTTCTGAAGATTATTTTTGGAATATTATAATACTATATTTTTAGGAAAAGGACAACCTGCAGGTTGGGGGATAACCCATCGTGTCAGACATTGTTGCAAGAATCGAACCCACAACCATAGTGCGATAGGCCTTTATTACCTACCACTATCCTACAGGAAGTCCCTGGTTATTAAAAAATAGTTTTCCTAATCTAAATGGTATGTGTTAATATTTGGAACCTTATACAATTAGGATAAATAGAATATTTTTGAGTTCTATTACCATTTGGAGTGAAAGATGGGTTTGTGGTAAAACTTTATTAAAGAATGAAAGTCTACATGACAAGTAAGTATATTTCCTTACATTCTTAGTAAATCTCCTAAATAAATTCCTCAACTTTATGAATGTTAACTTAAAACAAAAACTTTTCCAGTTAACTTTTCCAACTGGGTAATAAATGACCGTTTAACCAATCACATGTTTTTGATTTTTTTTGTAGTTAATTTTCTCCTAATCCTGTTTTCTACAACCCTACATCGGACCTTGATGGTTTGTTTCTCTTCCTTATCCATGTTTTCATAGAATCCTATTATGGGCTATCTCGGGTGACCCTTGTACTTATCTTTCTTTCTTTTAAAGTTATATTTTTATTAGCCCTATTTTTGATATGGGTTTTCCAAAAAGGTATTTTCTATTTTCAACCTTTAATTTTCGAAAAACATTTTCAAATTTTTAGGACCCAATTTATTGAATTAGGGGAGAATATAACACCCCATTCTTCCACGATACGCTTCTCTTTCAATAATGTAATAGCTTGCATTGTACGCAAGTTCGAGATTATAACACACTACGACCAATCAAAGTAGCCATTATGAATTGAAATACCCACTTTTTGAATTATATAAATTTAATATCTCAATATGGAATTCAATTTTTGGATTCGGAATATCGAAATTAGCCTATGTGGAATTTTTTTTATTTTTCTGAGAACCTCAAATTTTTGATGAATAGTGAAAGACACTTCAAAACAACTTTTTTAATCAAAATAATTTATATTGATAAATTATAAAATTGAGTTTTTTTAATGAATAATTAGAATACAATATTACCATTTTATCCAATGGTGGTCATTAGAATTAATTTCACTTTGAAATTGGACATACACAATTGTCAATCTTTTGATAGATATTATTTCTTAAAAACAGGCTATTTGATTGTACAGTGGGAATTTACTATATAATTTATTAATGAAACTTCTATTTTTTAATTTTTTAAAATGGACATCATTGTTGAATTTGGAATATCAAATATATCATAGGTTAAATTTTCGGTATTTTTCTGATAATGTTCATTTTTAATGAATAGTGAAAAATGTTGTATTTTAACTCAAACAGCCTTTTCATCCAATTTATTCATATAGTTAGATTGTAATTTTAATTGGTATTAAAGTATAATTTAATTATTTTTTTATCACCTAATAAAATTTTGTTCATTGTATGTAATTTCACTTTTCCATTGGATGTAAAAGCAAGTCAATCTTTTGATGGATTTTACATATTAAAAACTCGTCTTTGATTTTGACAACGGGAATTATTTTTAATTTAATAAATTCAATTTTTGTGTTTAGAATTTGGTAAAATTGATTCTATATTTTGAATCATAAGGTCCAAATTATGTAATTAAGACTGTTTTGTTTTTGGAAATTATGAATAGTAATGACGACAATTATCTTTAATTATCATGATTAATTAGTAATCGGGTAGTTAAGGGTAATGAAATAATTTCATAATAAAATAAAATGACCCCAAAATATGTCATAATTCTATTGGTTCTGTCATGGCCTACCATGGGATGCCTTGTTCCAACTTAGGGACCCCATGGAATCACTTTTTTGTGATAGTGACATTTTATCATTTTATTTTTTAAAGAAAGGAAAATATAACAAAATTATGTAACACCTAAGTAAAACAATTTTAGTATTTTATACATAAATGAACACTTAGAGTATAAATATTCATCGGAAATCTAAAAACAGTTTCTACGACATGGTATTTTTTTTTATAATTTTTAGACATTAAATAAATAAATTTATTTATGACACCATGATGATGTAGTGATTTCATCATTAATGAAAGATTTAAATAAAATGATAAGATAAGGTAAAATCAAAGACTTGAACTTTTATAAAGACTATTTAATGTGTTTATTTAGAACCCTCATCACCTTATCCAAGAAATATATCATTGTGGGACCTTTAAAATCTGAAAGCATTTCATAATAAAGTAACACTTCAATCATTCTAAAAGAGCCCCTCCCCTCCTCTTATAAACGACCCCCACCTCAACCACCTTATTCACACATTAAAAGATATTTTTCTTGGCCAAACTATGCCCAAATACCCTCTCAAATTTTCTCCCTTCATCCTATAATCCTTACCTTAGGATGAAAGATTTTCAATAAACCCTTTTGGTTCAAACCAAGGGGAGTTACCCGATTTAAAGGTAATGTATTATCTTATGTTCTTTTTTTTATTTTGCTTCTCCGACCCCCTAAACTCTTTTTATTATTTTATTTGGTAACAAAAATAGTATAATAAATATACTTCGATGTTTCTATGAGATGTATTTGCACTAAACTTACACACACCTCTATCTAATGGTTAAAGAACATACTGTTTCTGTGGGTGGCGAATTACTGCCTCATGAAACGATGATTGTTCAGTATTCTTTTAACACCTCTGATGGTGTCCATTAAGATGTCACTATATTTATATGTGATATATATTATGCTAATGTTTTTCATAAGCTTCTGTATTTTTCATTTATGTCATACCTTTATGATTTCCATTATGGGTAAACGCGATAATTTCATTTTAGGAAGTGTGGACTACCGCCCCCTCAAAGTGATTTGAATCGTTAATGCCATATGTGGGACGTATAAAGGATGGGGTTAATGATATTTTATATGATATTATACTGTAATTATAATATACTGTTATATAATTATGATTTAATTCCATTAAGTACGAAATAGAAATGAAAGTAGCATTAATGCGTACGTACGGCTTAACGTCTCCATAAACGGTGGATTTATTTTCTTACCTCTAAATGTAATGTAATACTGTAAATGCATGTATATACTGGAAATATATGACATATATGATATCTACATAATTAATATAATTTTGGATATAATTTATATTTTACCACATAAACGACTTGTAATTATAAGTTGTTTATTTTTGAATCAAGTACCAAGGATCGACAAAACGACTGTTATTAAATTAAATGGTTACATAATGTTCAAAACATGGTAATAAGTGATGTAAAAGGAATAATGAACTTGAAAAATGTTCTTAAGAAAATATAAATTATCTATAGTTTATTATTCAGGAGATTAAAGAACGACCGAGTCAAGTCGGACACGAGATAAGGGACTTCGTCTCAATCTACTTTCATTGAGGCATATTTTAGTTTATACACAAATTTAATTTATTTGGTGTATAAACCCCTTTGACTTTTACTTTTATTCAAAATGAATCTTTTTATACGAAGCGTTTTTACTAAATGACAAAAGGAATGTTTTGTCTTACATATGCGGCGACAACGGCTTCTCCGCCGCCGTGACCATTATTTGATTTTCAGCTTCCTCTACAAGCCATAACTTTTTTTAAATGAAAAATAAATACCATGTTTTACTTTTATTTTATTTTGGTATTGAAAATGGTTTTGATAATGTTTTGATTATATCAATGTGTTGTATTGATATCTAGTGATTGAAATGTGGAAATGTTATGTTTCCTTTATGCATGTTTTATGTGATACGATTATGTTATGGTTCTTGGGAATTGTTTATGACATGTTTAAACCATTTCATATAAGTAATGAATTGGACTTATTAAGTGACGGGTGGATCCCTCTATAGCTCCTTGATGCATCGGTAGGTCTCATGAGAGAAACTAGTGTCTTGGCACAGGGCCTTGACAAAATATTATATGTATTCTTAGCACAAGTCCTTGACTATGTGGTTTTGATAGTCTGGCATTATGCATTCCGTTATTATGAAAGTGGTTATTGATATTGCATGTGGTTATTCGACTAGTAGAATATCCACGTGAATAAGTAAATTGCATTATTTCATTTTATTTTTTCCATATTATTCTGAAGTTCAAGGTTAAAAGTATTTTTCTTTAGTTATACATTGCCTTAAATGTTGATGCATATTTATAAAAGTTCCCACTTTTTGTTATCCTTACTGAGAATCTAAGCTCAACCCTTTCTATGTTTTATTTTTTCCAGGATGTAAAGAAATATTTTATGACTAACCTTTAGGGATAGTCTGGGGGGATATGAGTGTGGACTATGAAGTCTATGATGTTGTATTTTTTCATTTTATGATGTAATGTAGGACTTATGAATGTATCTAGTGTTTCCAAGGCTACTAAACTAATCGGTCTTTCGAGACATGATCTTTTGTAATCCTTCCAATGTTATGTAATAATGAACCGACTCTGGGTAACTATGGTCGGGCGTTACATCATGGATGAAATAATATCCTAGTTTATGACCTAATTAAAGTCTTGTCCCTAAAAAACATGTCTCGTAGCATATCCATGGAGTTGTGAGAAAGATCAGTAAGCCATGTCGAGTACTCCGCTATATACTGACAACCCTATTGCAGATACAGGAGCTCTTGTATTCGCATTGAGTGTAACATATCTGGGAAGAACTCTCCTATGAATATTCAATCAAATTATGACTAAGAGATAGTTTCCTTATCATGGTTCTAGGACACTTAGCTCCACTGTCACCCCACTAAGCCCTGAAGAAGACTCGTAGATAAGACTGCCATATGGTCGGTAGGTGTCCTCACAGTATGGAAGACATGAGTAACTACCTCCATCCAATCCTCAGTTACCTTGGGTTCTACATAAACCCAAAACCTAGGAGGTTTATACCTATTGACGTCATGAAATATGCTCAGTCTGCAAGAATTGTTAGCTATTGCACTGGTAGTAACTACATCTTGAGGGGTGACACTACATCCAAAAAACCACTTGGAGGTTCCATCTATGGAACATGCCCATGTATCAATGACTTGTCTCTAGGCATATCATCATCATGATCACACAATGGAATCATGGATGGATGTATATAGGTAGGAATCCTGAAATAGACCATGATGGTCCAGGTTCAATAGAGTATACCTAGTGAGGTGACTTAATATGGACACAAGAACACATCTAAATCCTATATGATGCATGTGCTATCAATTTCCCTACAAATAGTGTTTTAATTTAACGAGTCTAAAATAGGTGTCTAGATTCCTAGTGTATATATACGTTGGCCACCGCACCAACCCTTGATTACCTGGCATGAAATTCAAACTCAAAACACATAACAGTGTTTCCACAAACTAACTTCACATACTCTTAATGATTAAGTAGAACTGACCTCCTCTCATACCATACTGTCATGACCTATCCCAAAGGGGCCCATGTTGTGACTACCCCAATCCCACCTCTAATTGGCCAGGGGCAAGAGACTAGCACATAGTAGGAATATATTACAAATGAGAGGAATATGCTGAAGTACATGTACACATGCACACAATATCTAAGACCAAAATGATGAAATGTCAAAACATTTAGTAGAAAATGCATTCATATATTAAGATACCAATCAAATATTATGAAGATAGGAAACAAGATAATAAGCAAGGCAAGAATACAATCCCACCAGAGAAAGAGTCTGCAAATGTAAATACACAATGTAACGACCCAATATTTTTGAGTAGTATATTAACATACTCTTATTGATTTAATAAGATGTTAATGGTTAATGCAGAAAGATGAGTCGATGGCTTCATCCAGTAGACTCAACCCTTATGAAGCCCACTTATCAGAGCTTGGGAAGGAGGTAACATCTGTGGGCTTCGCTTTGGACCAAGCCCAAGCCTAACTCCAGCGTGTCAAGCTTGAACGGAAACGCCTACGGGAGAAGTTCAAGTTAGTAGAGATTACTACTAGGGCAATGTTATCTGAGCCTCCCTCAGATTCTCTCACCATAGCACACCTTACACTTAGGTCTTATGCCGGTGTTATAAGGGGTTATGTGACGAGACCCTAGCTTCCTTGTGTAATCCTTTCGGGTGAATAAATTGAGATTTCTTCCTTTAGTGATGTTTGTGAAATTTCAAATGTCTAGATAATTTTAGAATGTATTTTATTGATGAATTTTGAAAAAGGGATATTTTAAAATATTTATGTAAACCCTAAATAACTAATGATGTGTAATGATTTTCAAAAAATGGTCTTCTACAAAAGTGTTCAATAAGGAATTTAGAGTCTAATAAGATCAACTTAATTTTTGATGAATAGTAAATTATGAATAGTGATTTTACGCTTAGGATTAGTAATGTGACCAAATGGATTAGTAATTTCACTCAAAGAAAGTTTTAATATAATTCAGACACCTAGATTAAGTAATGTGATTCAATAAAATGGGTAAATAACGGTTTCATAAATTATTAGTCAAGTATTAGTTTTTTTCAGATGAATAGTGTTTTTTAATTAAAAATTTAATTAAAAATAATTAGAAAATTATTTTTATAAAAATGACTTTATTTTTTAACTCAGAGCATCGATATTATGTTATGGTAATTTTTGGGGATTTTTTTGAAAAAAAAATGAATTTTTCGGTGAATAGTGTATTTATTTAAAAATAAAATTAAAAATATTTAGAAAATTATTTTTATAAAATGGAGTTCATTTTTGAAATCATAGCATTGATATTTGGTTAATGTGAAATTTTGGGATTTTTCTGAGAAAGTTGAATTTTTAGTGAATAGTAAAAATACAGATTTAGGGTTTCGGTATGATTAATGACATCATAACGGTGTCATGATGATTTCATGAGATATTTTAAGGGTAGGCCGGGCAAGGGTGATGCATTATTGTTTTGGGGGCCCCATGTGGCCTAACTCCATGATAAATTTCAAGGGAGAGCACATGGGTTTGAGAAAAGCACATGTGAGGTGTCCCTTGGCCATTAATGCCTTGTCCCCTCACTTTCCCTATAAATACCCACCCTTTACTCCTTTAGTTTTCACTCCCAACTCTCCCCCAACGATGTTATGGTCTTCTTACCTTCCAAGGAGTCCTCCCAAGGTGCCCCCAAGCCCTCAAGTTCCAATCCTTTGAGTTTCAAGAGTCACGTTTTAAGGTAAGGGATCCGACCCCTCTCTTTCTTTTCATGTAATCTCTTTTATGTCATTCCTTTTATGCTCCATGTTTTTATGTGAGAGGATGTTCTTTTATATTCCTATTACTGCACTTTCATGTTTATATGATGAGAGATCCCCTCTTACTCTCATCATTTCGTTCTATGAATGTTTAAGTGACGCCGTTAGGCTGCCGAATTTTTAAGGGATTCTTTCACCCTTCTCATTTTTCAAGTTCGATTTTCATGTCAAGACTTTCAAGTACTTTTTATTATGTTGGAATATGATCTCTATATCAATCATACTGATCTCTTATGATCATATGATGAGGGACCCTATTTGATCTTGTCAATTCTTTTTTTATTGAAGTTTAAGCGACGACGTTAGGCTGCCATATTTTCATAAGAGAAATCTAATTTTTGTCTTCCTTCCATGTTTTTCATTTAAAATGGTATGTCCTTCAAATTTCATTACCATGTCCATATATCCTTCTTATTCTGTCCCCTTACTGTTTTATGGATCATTTATGTGTGGGTGACCCATGTCCCCTCTCTTTTCAATGTTTTCTAAAACCCCGAAACATAGCCGTTATGCTGCAGAATTTTCGTCTCAAAATGCCTCTCCCTCTTTTCTCAAAATTATTTTATGTTATAAAGTGAATACTCAAAGATCTTATTTCTAAAAGGGTATTCACATATATATCAAAATGTTCTATTTTAAATTCTGGGATTTACATACATGAGACCCACTTTCCCTTCTGTGGGTTTAAAGTGCCGTAAAGATCAAGTATTTAAAGCAGTTTTTAAAACGTTATGATTATGAAATGAAACCCATTTATTTTATGCTATACGGGTTATTTATGAAATGTTTGATGATGATATATGTGGCTCACATGATAATAAAGGCATATTTAAGGGTGCGCCCTGATAGCGCTCCAATGCATTGGGTAATGATGTAACCACTAGAGATTACAATTTTCACGATACCTTGGGGAATAACCTTGGTAATTTTCAAATGACACCTTGGGGATGGACCTTGGTGATATGTTCATGATTGTCTATGTTAAATTATGTATCCACATCTTCAAGTTATGAAAATTTTTGTTTTCATTATGAAATTCCTCATGATTTCCTTCTCATGCCTTAAAGTTCTTTTCATGTCCTTATTGAAGTATATCAAGTTCACATGTAAAATGTTCCTCTTGTTTCCCTTACTGGGCCTTCTGCTCACCCTTTCTTTTGATGTATGTCCCTAGGTTATGAGATGTAGTAATGACCCTAGGATGAACTTAAGGAGAAGCCTTTCAAGTGTTTAAGAATAATGATTTATGTTGCTTTCATTTATTTTTTGTTCCTGGTTTCCAAGACACTAGACCTTAAAGATCCTCAGTTATGTGTAATGTAATGAAAGTTTATGTTATAAGAGGACGGGATGTCATAGTTGGTATCAAAGGATGGTTTAGTTATTTGTGGAAATTAGGATATAGAAACTTTAGGAACAAACCTATAGAAAAGTTTAAATATAGGAAAACTTCCTGGTATTTTGGTAAGTATTGAGTAAGTGGTTTATCAAACAAATACATCCCTGTCTAGATACGAGCAGGTAGAGGCAGCTCTGGCACAGATGTACATAGGGGTAAAACCCGAAAACACCGCTTTGAGCTAGACTCGAATGGGTCCTAGTGCACGATAACGGGCCTTGCTTCACTCTTGGTTACGACACTCCCGGGGGATATGTTTGGTTAATCACAAGATTTTTATGAATCATTATGAAGGAATTATAGAAAAGTGTAATTGTCTAAGCATGAAGTCTTAGTTAAAAGATCCATAAATGAAATAAGTTTCTTACTAAGGTTTTAATCTTTTAGAAAATGGCGGTCAATAGGAGGAATCGTGCCGATGGTGACCGCAATGCACCATGTGCTGACGGCCCTCCGATGGAAGCCGGAATGGAAACATTCATGCGAATGATGAACCAACTGACTCAAGTTATGATTAATAACTTGAATCCAGCTGAGAGGCCGACCTCACCATGAAGGGAACAACTATCTGTTGAGTCCTTCATGCATCAACGACCACCAACATTCAGTGGATCTACTGACCCATTGGTTGCGGAACAATGGATAAGCTCCATTGAAAAGATCGTTTCTGTACTTCATTGTTCGGAACAAGAAAAAGTCACCCTTGCTGTTTACCGCCTAGAAGGAGAAGCTGATCAGTGGTGGTCACTAATCAAAAACACGAAGCCACGAGGAGAGATGGAAGCTATGGAGTGGGAAGAATTTCGGGGAATTTTCTTTAACAAATATTTCCCTCGTTCCATGAGAACGAAAATGGAGAAAGAGTTTCTCAAGCTGAAGCAGAAGGAGAACGAATCTGTCGGAAGCTATGAGATGAAATTCACAAGGCTTTACAGTTATACCTCAAGCTTTGTCATGGACCCTAATGGGAAGGTTGACAGATTCTTTGGTGGACTACGACCTTATCTATGGAATAATCTAGCCAACAGGGACTATGATAGCTATGAAGAAATAGTTCGAAGTGCCAGGAAAGTTGAACTAGAGTTTGGGGAGACACAGTGGTCTCACAAATCTAATGAGAAGAAGAGAACTCTAGAACCAAGCCTGGGAAGAAGTTTTGATCAGGAAAGAGGTGGAAAGCATATGCAAAATGCCACATGCAATAAATGTGGGAAGAAGAATTCGGGGAAATGCTTGATCGGAAGTGGTAAGTGCTATAGGTGTGGAAAAAAGGCCATATTTCTCGGAATTGTCGTAGTGATGTGAAGCCTCAACTTCCCAACACTAACGAAAGAGGAAAGATGGTTCTGGCCCTACCCGAAGTCAGATGCTTCAAGTGTGGACAGCTTGGGCACTTTGCTAACCAATGTACAAATCCAAGGGCGATGGAGGGGAATCACCATCAACCTCAGCAGAGGCCGAGGGAGCAAGGTCGTGCTTTCTCTATCACAACAGCTGAAGTTGAAGTCCCGAACGATGTGGTAGCAGGTACCCTTGTTGTCCTCTCAAAACTAGCAAGTACTTTATTTGATTCTGGTTCTACACATTCCTTTATTTTCTCCAAGTTTGCAAGGAATATAGAATCAATCGCTGAACCGCTAGAGGTAGAGTTGTCAGTCAAGAATCCAAGTGGGATTATCCTTACATCAAAAGTATTTAGAGACTCTAGTGTTTACTTTGGTGAGCACAATCTTATCGCAAATCTAGTAGTCATTCCCATGATGGAATTCGACATTATACTAGGGACGGACTGGATCTCAAAGTATAATGCTAAGATCAAATGCAGAAGTAAGGAAATATCAGTAGTCTTGAATGAACGACCTACAGTTATCTTCCGAGGAGAGATATCCCGAACTGATCCGTATCTAGAAGCACCTCCTATAGCTTTCTTTATGGAGTTAATCGGTGATGAGGAAGAAGGGAAAGGGAGCATACAAATTGAATATGTTCCGATTGTTCAGGAATACATGGATGTATTTCCTGAGGAGTTACCTAGACCTCCCCTAGAAAGAGAAATAGAGTTCTCCATTGAACTCGTACCTGGGTCTCAACCGATATCAAAGAATCCGTATAGAATGGCAAATGTGGAGCTAGAAGAGCTAAAGAAACAACTCCAAGACTTGTTGGAGAAGGGGTTTATCCGACCGAGTGTGTCTCCTTGGGGAGCACCAGTTCTCTTTGTGAAGAAGAAGGATGGATCAATGCGGCTATGCATTGATTATAGAGAACTGAACGGGATCACAGTGAAGAACATATATCCTCTTCCAAGAATTGATGATTTATTTGACCAACTTCGCGGGGCTCAATTCTTCTCAAAGATTGAACTTCGATCTGGTTATCATCAACTGAGGGTGAAGAAGGAAGATATTCCAAAGACTGCCTTCTGATCAAGATATGGGCATTATGAGTTTACTGTTATGCCCTTCGGCTTGACTAATGCTCCTCCTATTTTCATGGATTTGATGAATAGAGTCTTTAAGGACTACCTTGATAACATTGTGGTAGTTTTTATTGATGATATTTTGATATATTCAAAAAGTCGCGAGGAGCATGAAGATCATCTAAGGGTTATATTGAAAACTCTGCGGAAGGAGTGGCTCTTTGGGAAGTTCAGCAAGTGTGAGTTTTGGTTACAACAGGTGGCTTTCATGGGGCACATCGTAACCAATGAAGGAATCTCGGTTGACCTTGCAAAGACAATGGTTGTGGAGGGGTGGCCTCAACCCACAACAGTAACTGAGATTTGTAGTTTCCTTGGTTTAGCGGGATATTATAGGAGGTTTGTGAAAAAATAATCACGACTTTCTAATCCACTAACCATGTTGACTCGAAAAGGGGTTAAGTTCATCTGGACAAAGGAATGTGAGGAAAGTTTCCAAGAGCTGAAGAAGAGATTGGTTACTGCACCTGTGTTAACACTACCCTATATCAGAGAAGGATTCATTATTTTTATAGATGCTTCTCTGAAAGGGCTTGGGTGCGTCCTCATGCAAAATGACAAAGTAATTGCTTATGCATCTCGACAGTTGAAGATTCATGAGCAGAATTATCCTACGCATGATCTAGAGCTGGCGGCAGTTGTTTTTTCTCTAAAGATATGGAGGCACTATCTTTATGGGGAGAAATGTGATATATACACTGACCACCAATGTCTAAAGTATATTTTCACTCAGAACGAATTGAACATGAGACAAAGGATATGTTTGGAGCTTATTAAGGACTATGATTGTTCAATTCATTATCACCCTGGAAGAGCAAACAAAGTCGCGGATGCGTTAAGCAGGAAAGATCATGTTGTTCTGGCAATAATGAGGATCCTGGGAGATCCCTTGATTAAAGATCTAGTAAAACTGGACATGGGAATTATAAGGAAAGGTACATCATCAACCCTATCCCAAATGATTTCTCAACCTTCATTACTAGAGAAGATCAAGAAGGCTAAAAAAGAAGATCCTTTACTGCAGGAGAAGTTGGAGGCTGTAAAAGATGGGAAGTTACCTGATTTCAATATTGATCAAGAAGGTCTATTGAAATTTCATACAAGACTATGTGTCCCATCTATTCCGGAGATAAAGAAAGAACTGATGGATGAAGCTCATAGCTCTACTTTCTCTATACACCCGGGAAGCACTAAGATGTATAGAGACCTTCTTGATCATTATTGGTGGGATAACATGAAGAGGGAGATTGCTGATTACACTACAAGGTGCCTGGTGTGTCAGCAAGTAAAGGCAGAACGACAACTTCCTAAGGGGGTATTACAACCGCTACCCATACCAGTATGGAAGTGGGATAATATCACTATGGACTTTGTAACTGGTCTCCCGAAAACATCCAAAGGAAACAATGCGATATGGGTTATTGTGGACCGTCTCACCAAGACAGCCCATTTTATCTCTATTCGGGAAGATTTCTCTCTGGATCAGCTTGCCAAGATATACGTTAAGGAAGTGGTAAGGCTGCATGGGGTACCTCTATCCATCGTATCTGATCGTGACCCAAGATTCACATCAAAATTCTGGAGAAGTCTTCAGCATGCTCTGAATACTGAATTGAATTTTAGTACGTCCTATCATCCTCAAACTGATGGCCAATCTGAAAGGACTATTCAGACACTCGATGACATGTTGAGATTATACTCAATGGAATTTAAAGGTGGATGGGATCAACACCTCCCATTAGTGGAGTTCTCCTATAACAATAGCTTCCATGCGAGTATTCAGATGGCACGCTATTGAGCTTTGTATGTAAAGTAGTGTAGATCTCCTACTTGTTGGGATGAAACTGGTGAGAGGAAGCTTCTTGGGCCTGATCTCGTGCAAGAGATGACAGAACAGGTTCATGCCATCTAACAACACATAAAGGCTGCTCAGAGTCGGCAGAAGAACTATGCTGACAATCGTCGAAGGGACTTGGAGTTTGGTGTTGGTGACAAAGTCTTCCTTCGAATTTCTCCATGGAAGAGAGTCATGCGGTTTGGGAAGAAAGGGAAGCTCAGCCCTAGGTACATTGGCCCCTATGAAATCCTTGATCGCATAGGAGCAGTGGCTTATCGTCTAGAACTTCCACCGAACCTAGCTCAAGTTCATGATGTCTTCCATGTATCTCTCTTGAGGAAGTACATACCCGACCCTTCGCATGTACTGAACCCAGATGTTGTACAACTGGAACATGACCTCTCTTATGAGGATCAGCCAGTGGAGATCTTGGACCATAGAGACAAGGTTCTATGAAACAAGACTACCAACCTTGTGAAAGTGTTGTGGAGGAATCATAAGTATGAAGAAGCGACTTGGGAGCTTGAGGAAACGATGAAGCAAAAATACCTTCACCTTTTCGACTAGGCCTCAAGTATAAATTTCGGGGACGAAATTTCTTAAGGGGGGAAGAATGTAATGAACCAATCTGTTTGAGTAGTATATTAACTTACTCTTATTGATTTAATAAGATGTTAATGGTTAATGCAGAAAGAGGAGTCGATGGCTTCATCCAGTAGACTCAACCCTTATGAAGCCCACTTATCAGAGCTTGGGAAGAAGGTAGCATCTGTGGGCTTCGCTTTGGACCAAGCCCAAGCCGAACTCCAGCATGTCAAGCTTGAACGGAAACGCCTACTGAAGAAGTTCAAGTTAGTAGAGATTACCACTAGGGCAATGTTATCTGAGCCTCCCTCAGATTCTCTCACCATAGCACACCTTACACTTAGGTCTTATGCCGGTGTTATAAGGGGTTATGTGACGAGACCCTAGCTTCCTTGTGTAATCCTTTCGGGTGAATAAATTGAGATTTCTTCCTTTTGTGATGTTTGTGAAATTTCAAATGTCTAGATAATTTTAGAATGTATTTTATTGATGAATTTTGAAAAAGGGATATTTTAAAATATTTATGTAAACCCTAAATAACTAATGATGTGTAATGATTTTCAAAAAATAGTCTTCTACAAAAGTGTTCAGTATGGAATTTGGAGTCTAATAAGATCAACTTAATTTTTGATGAATAATAAATTATGAATAGTGATTTTACGCTTAGGATTAGTAATGTGACCAAATGGATTAGTAATTTCACTCAAAGAAAGATTTAATATAATTCAGACACCTAGATTAAGTAATGTGATTCAATAAAATGGGTAAATAACGGTTTCATAAATTATTAGTCTAGTATTAGTTTTTTTCGGATGAATAGTGTTTTTTAATTTAAAATTTAATTAAAAATAATTAGAAAATTATTTTTATAAAAATGACTTTATTTTTGAACTCAGAGCATCGATATTATGTTATGGTAATTTTTGGGGATTTTTCTGAAAAAATGAATTTTTCGGTGAATAGTGTATTTATTTAAAAATAAAATTAAAAATATTTAGAAAATTATTTTTATAAAATGGAGTTAATCTTTGAAATCATAGAATTGATATTTGGTTAATGTGAAATTTTGGGATTTTTCTGAGAAAGTTGAATTTTCAGTGAATAGTAAAAATACAGTTTTAGGGTTTAGGTATGTTTAATGACATCATAACGGTGTCATGATGATTTCATGAGATCTTTTAAGGGTTTGACGGCCAAGGGTGATGAATTATTGTTTTGGGGGCCCCATGTGGCCTAACTCCATGATAAATTTCAAGGGAGAGCACATGTGTTTGAGAAAAGCACATGTGAGGTGTCCCTTGGCCATTAATTCCTTGTCCCCTCACTTTCCCTATAAATACCCACCCTTTCCTCCTTTAGTTTTCACTCCCAACTCGCCCCCAACGAGGTTATGGTCTTCTTACCTTCCAAGGAGTCCTCCCAAGGTGCCCCCAAGCCCTCAAGGTACAATCCTTTGAGTTTCAAGAGTCACGTTTTAAGGTAAGGGATCCGACCCCTCTCTTTCTTTTCATGTAATCTCTTTTATGTCATTCCTTTTATGCTCCATGTTTTTATGTGAGAGGATGTTCTTTTATATTCCTCTTAATTCCCTTTCATGTTTATATTATGAGAGATCCACTCTTACTCTCATCATTTCGTTTTATGAAAGTTTAAGTGACGCCGTTAGGCTGCCGAATTTTTAAGGGATTCTTTCACCCTTCTCATTTTTCAAGTTCGATTTTCATGTCAAGTCTTTCAAGTCCTTTTTATTTTGTTGGGGTATGATCTCTATATCTATCATACTGATCTCTTATGATCATATGATGAGGGACCCTATTTGATCTTGTCTATTATTTTTTATTGAAGTTTAAGTGACGCCGTTAGGCTGCCGAATTTTCATAAGAGAAATCTAATTTTTGTCTTCCTTCCATGTTTTTCATTTCAAATGGTATGTCCTTCCAATTTCATTACCATGTCCATATATCATTCTTATTCTTTCCCCTTACTTTTTTATGGATCATTTATGAGTGGGTGACCCATGTCCCTTCTCTTTTCAATGTTTTTCTAAAACCCCGAAACATAGCCGTTATGCTGCAGAATTTTCGTCTCAAAATGCCTCTCCCTCTTTTCTCAAAATTATTTTATGTTATAAATTTAATACTCAAAGCTCTTATTTCTACAAGGGTATTCACATATATATCAAAATATTCTATTTTAAATTCTGGGATTTACATACATGAGACCCACTTTCCCTTCCGTGGGTATAAAGTGCCGTAAAGATCATGTCTTTAAAGCAGTTTTTGAAACGTTATGATTATGAAATGAAAACCATTTATTTTATGCTATATGGGTTATTTATGAAATATTTTATGATGATATATGTGTCTCAAATGATAATAAAGGCAAATTTAAGGGTGCGCCCTGATAGCGCTCCAATGCATTGGGTAATGATGTAACCACTAGAGATTACAATTTTCACGATACCTTGGTGAATAACCTTGGTAATTTTCAAATGATACCTTGGGGATGGACCTTGGTGATATGTTCATGATTGTCTATGTTACATGATGTAGCCACATCTTCAAGTTATGAAAAATGTTTCTTTTATTATGAAATTCCTCATGATTTCCTTCTCATGCCTTAAAGTTCTTTTCATGTCCTTATTGAAGTATATCAAGTTCACATGTAAAATGTTCCTCTTGTTTCCCTTACTGGGCCTTCTTCTCACCCTTTCTTTTGATGTATGTCCCCAGGTTATGAGATGCAGTAATGAACCTAGGATGAACTTAAGGAGAATACATTCAAGTGTCTAAGAAGAATGATTTATGTTGCTTTCATGTATTTTTTGTTCCTGGTTTCCAAGACACTAGACCTTAAAGATCCTCAGTTATGTGTAATGTAATGAAAGTTTATGTTATAAGAAGACGAGATGTCATACACAAGTTTCTAAAACTCATCCCTAGAAAACCATTCTTGAGGGGTAGGTGTAGGAAAATAGTCTGAAGCCATAGTAGCACACATATTCTGTCTGATCACTCTAAGAACTAAAAGTTCATAGCCCAACTAGAACTCCATTAAATCATAGATTATCTACAAAAGACATGACAAGTGAGGCAATGTATATGTAGGGGTGAGTAAAAAAATAGTCAGTAGGATACCATGAAACTACGAAGGAATACTACTAAGAGATACATGAAGTACACCGCAAATAAATACATGAATTACACCACATAGAAATACAAAAATTATAGCACATGGAAAACACAGTCAGGATTACAATTTTATTTGAACGTAGAACAGAGATTAGGATTATCATACATAGTCTGTAGAACACCCAATATCAATAAGAAACAGAGTATTAGTATGACACAGAGTCACGGTAAGACACAATGTCTCAGGAGGACATGGATTCTTAGTAAGACACAGATTCTAAGTAAGACATGGAGTCTCGATAATACGTGAAGTCTTAGTAATACATAGAGTCTCAGTAAGTCATGAAACCGCAAAGTCATGTAGTATTTAAGTCACATAGTCTCAAGTTCACAGTCTAAAGATCATAGTCAACCATAGGATTCTCCTCATAGAGCATTTGTTTCGGAAGAACCTAATTCTCATGCCAATAGGGCATAAGACAACTTAGATAAAGACTCACATAGAGTATCTAAAAAGGACAATCTCATCTCAAATGTCCTAACTCCATAAATGGATCGTCAAACCGACACACGATTTGAATGGTACAGACATTTTCATAAACATGTCCAACTTGAGTTTGGTCTGGGGTCGACCCAGACTGACCCACCGTACCAATCCAGTACGATCAACCTGACCCGACCCAGTCCGGCCGACCCGAACAAGCCCAGTCTGTCCAGCCCATCCAGCTGCATGCAGGAGGACCCCATTATCCCACATACGGCTAACCGAACCACATGATCTTGTCCCACAAAGTGCCTCCATGGTCAACGTGGATGGACACCATGTCCCTAGAACCCCCCATGGCCTCTACCACTGTGGGATCCATGTAGAACTATCCACATATGTGGCTCCTTACCACCACATCCATGGTCACTGCTTGTGGCCTCTGCTAAAGTGGGCTCCCATGCGGTCCCTCTTGGTCTGCAACCTCAAGCCATACAGCTGGTCCATATTCCTCATGCTCCCCCGGGCCCGACCCTCACCGGGCCACGTGTTGCCTCAACTGCTGGACTCCCTACCGGCGACTTACTATCCACCTCACACTTTATTAAAAACTTATCATAATTCATCAAACTATTCCAGGGACATTGGGCCTCAGAATCATATTCCATCTCAATGCCTGAACTCAGAATTTTCCCAATTAATTTCTAAAAATAAAACTGGAGAAAATACGAGTCATTAAATTTTCCTAAATAAAACATTATTTAGTTTATGAATTTAGATAAAATATTCCTCTTTTATTTTGTTTTAGAATATGTAAGTGTATATTGATTCTTTTAAATTGATTACAATTTTAAAATTAACTAAGAAATGATTTAATATTTTCTTTTAGAAAATTTAAGTGGTAAAATGGTAGTTAAAATATATAATATAATAATATTAATGGTGAATATAAATTATAAAATAAATGTGAATAAATATTACCAAAGTGAATAAAGTGGAAAAATAAATATAATAGTTTTATGAACATGTATATATATATATATATTGATATTAGAATTATATATGTTAAAAATTACATAATAATAGAAGATATAGATGTAATTTAAAATAAATATATGATATATGATAGTGATACATGAAATATTATTTTGAAATTACCATAATTATGAAAATCTAAAATAGATAATAACAAGACATTAAATATTAATATACACACAGAAAAGTGTTAAAAAAATTACGATGGTTGGAGATACATAATCTTTGATTAACCAAACATGGAAAATAATAATAATAATAATAATAATAATGTTAATAATAATGTTTGAATATATAAATAAATAGATTAGTAAAAAGAATTTAATTTATTAAAATTATAATTTATAAATATAAAAAAGATAATATAAATTATAATTTTGGGATATTATATTAATAATATATGTGTTTTTATTTATTTAACAGAAACACATAATAATATTTCCTTATATATGTATATATCATTCCTTAAAAAAATTAAATTAAATAATGTTTTTAAAAAAGAAGAAGACCGGGGTTATCTTCTTCCCCGAGCCACAACTCCACCACCGAAACCATCTATGTCATCTCCCTCACCAAACCCCATGTAGACCATAGAAAATTGACCACTAACCTAGCCTCGATCTACCTCGCAGCCACCGTCGACCCTAGATCTCACCACTACCTTATCCAAAGTCCCCTCCTCCCTACAACGTTCATTGCAAATTCTTATTCTACAAGACAAGATGAATCCACCACCACCACCATTCATCATCTTCCTCCCGATGTGTTTCAATCCTCATAATCTCCAAAATCCCACTAGTATTCACTAAACTATTCCTTATGATACAGTTTATCCAACACCCTATATCCTCTCAAACCCTCTTCAAATCGTAGTGACAACTGTATTTATTCAATTTTTTAGATGAGGTAATTTTTTTTCTAGGATTCCTTCTGAAGCTACTTTCCTTTTTCATATATATATATATGTGTGTGTTTGATTTCTTAGGCAGGAACCCCCTACCTCATTTGAATAAGAAAATCCAAATCCCATCCAATATTTCCTTTTCTATTTCCACATTCTTATTCAACTAGTCGATTACCCACCCCAAGAAAGGTATAAGGCCATTATCTTTAGTTGTCTTGAACACCCATAGACAGAAGGGTCACCTCCCTTCATTTTCCTTTTCCAGCAAATGTAAGGGTGTATTATGTTTTTATTTCAAAAATTTCTTTCTTCAAGTAGATAAGTACATGTATATATATACATATATCTATATATTATATATAATTTCAAGATTAAAAACACACAAAAACATATGTATTATACACATATATGGTTTTAAATTTATTGAAGTTAATATTTCCTTGAGAATTATACCTATGTAAGGGAAGTTTTTCTTATTTACACTTTCATGTTTTTATGATTTTTGCAGTAACTTCATGTTTATGATTTCAGACCTAATTATTTTTATTTTTATATATATAAGAACGTATTTAAAAATTTATTAATTATGTATATATTTAAGCACTATTTGAGAATATAACTCATTTTATATAAGTATTTTTTATACTTATGTTTATGTTATTAAGGTATGCATGTAATACATTATTTTCAAAACTTTCAAGGTTTATATTCATCATATATGTATATATATATTTACATATAATTATAAGATTCAGGTTTTTATATACATTACAAGTTCATATTTTACGATTTATGTTCATGAAATATTTATATATGTATGTATATGTTATTTCAAGTTTATATTTGTCTAATATATATATATTTCTCACCATCATTGCACGATTTGAAATGAATAATTCTTTGAAAAACATGATTTAATACAACTTAATATTATTAAATTAGGCAACGAAGAATTTTTTACTTTTCAAATATTTCCCTTATAATTATTATATGTCTGATATTTTTTTCATTTAATGTTATAAGTTAAAGGTATATTTACTTTTTTACTTATAAATTTTCATTAACGTAAAATTATTTAAATTTATATATTTTTAATAGTATTATTTTTTGAAAATATACATTTTATAATTACTGTTATGTATTCCCTTATTTTTAGTTCTTATATTTTATGTGCTCATGATAATTCTAAGAAAGAAAAAATAGATGCCTATTATTTTATATGAATTTCAATATACTATTGCAAATTTTTTATGTGAATTATATAATTATTTCCATGGTTATTATAGGTATGTAAAAATAGATACTTATTATTTCACGTGACTTGCAATTTTCAATTGAAATCATTTTATGTGAATGTTTTATACATTATTTAATATTTCAAAACATCAAATTTTGATTTAAGAGAATGATTATTTAATACCTTTATTTAAGGACGAGTTTTTAAAGGTAATTTTTATAATTTTAATGAAATGTAATTTATGGGAAATCATGAAGACATGTATGTTAATTATTTTTATAAATAGACCATGAAAAAGATAAATGAAATGAGATTTGGTCGTACCAAATATACTTAGTGATTTCTTACGAAAGTTAATAATTATATATTTATAAATGTGCATGTATAATTAATGAATTGTTATATTTTTAAATAAAAAACCCCTAGCAGAAATGTACATATGTGAAGATATCTAAAAATGTTTTTTATAAAATTGAACTTAGAAATTGTAAACATGAAAGGGTATGGGTAGAGAAACAATTCTTAAGGAAATTGGTTATGTGTAGAGATCCTTCATTGTTTAAGTGGCCCCATTTATTTATTCTCAAGATCTTGCTTATTGTTTTCGAAACAACCACTAGATTATTTCAAATTATTTTCAAAGCATAAGTATTTTCAAAATAGTTTAATTTTTGTTTTTTAATTTGTAAGTATTTTCACAGGCTTTATATCATTTAAATAAGCATAAGTATTTTTGGAAGAATTATGCTATTATTTTCAAAGGCATACATATTTTCAAATGCATTTTCAAAATCATGTTTTCAATGTATTTTCAAAATAGTTTTTAGAAAACTTTTATATTTTGAAAAGTTTTTTCTAAATTATATTTTAATTTTTTAAGTATTTTCAAAAGTATTTATAATGTGTTTTCTAAATCTATCTATTTATACAATTATTTTTTAAAGGTATTTGAAATGATTTTTTCAAAATTATTTTCAATGGTATTTTCCAAAGGTTAAAGGATTTTCAAAACGAGTTTTCACTAGATTTTTAAAAACCCCTTACTAGTAAATTTCTCTAACCCTATTTTTTTTATAAAATGATTATAGGTTCATTTGGAGGTTTAATGGGGTTTAGCTCGATAAGAAGCTAGCATGAGAAAAGTGCCATCACTGCCTTTTATTTAATGTTTTAAATTTGATAATATATATGAGTGGTCCTTTTACTCTGAATCCTAATATAGAAAAGATCCTAAGTTGTAAATGCCTGTATATGTTTCAGTTACTATTTATTGAAAAAAATATGTGGCATTTTTATGTACCGGATCTAGAAGCATAGTAAATGGATTTAGATTAACACCTAATAACCATCATATAAAAAGAGAAAATTTCTAAAGAACATAATGAAAAAAATACAACATAGAAATCATAAAAAAAATATAAGATCCAACAAAAGAAAAATATTATCAAGTAGATAATTGATGAAGAGAGAGGATTAAGGATGTGATGATATTTAAAAATCATTAAAATGATCCCAAAATAAATGGATTATTATATAAGGATCCAATTCATATGATCATGAAAAGACAGATCTACCCCGTGAATAAAACGACATAGTGAATATAGGGTACCCTACTAGAACACTCCAACCACATGGTAGCTCACTGGCCACCTAGTGAAATTCTCTAGACCATTTGATGGTTGGTCTAGTAGACTTACAATAATTATTATTATAATAAGTGATTGATACCCCATGATCATGTGCCCATTTTAAATGACTAGATCAATCCTCTAAGGACCACCTCTATTTCTTACCCTTGTTTTAACCCTTCACCTATAACTTCAAAATATAATTTTTAGTCCTACAAAAAATTTAATCTAAATGTAAAATATAAATTAGAGATGTAACCTAATAACGAGGGTCATTATACATAAGGCCTAATTCCAAACATGTAACTACATCCTCTAATCCTATTTGTTAAAGCTCAAGAGTTGTCAATTATTTTATTTCTGGACTAGAAAAATGCTAAGGGAATAGAAAACATAATTTATTACTACATCTGGTGTATATTGGATGATTACTGAATAAAAATTATAGTGGACAGAAACTATCTCATGATAATTTTCACATTTCAAAATCTATAATATTACATGAAACATAATGAGGTTAACTTGTTTCCCTATGTAGACTATTTAAAATATATTATCAATATAACTATGTTAATTGGGTTGATAACCATATTTTCCATCATCCACTAGTAGTTTAATGTTTGGATAATTTCCCATAAGAAAAGAAAAGGATATGTTCTTGTAGAATTTTCAGCATCCCATATAATTTATTAAGAATATTTACATGATAAAGAAATACCTATTGAAGAATTAATCCAATACACCATGAAATCTATACCATGGAAAATTAATTTTGATGGTTGTTCTTAGAGCTCAACTCAAAAGAGGATGTAGGAACCTAAAATCAATAGGGTTATACTCAGAATCAGCTTTACTTCCCTAAGAAGGGACCTCCTTCCAAAAAAAGTTATCCTTTCTATGTAATTCATGAATAATGTGGAAGAAAACATGTCATTAATAATATAGTTTAATGTTTCTCAAAAAATACTAGTAACCAAACTTCATATCAAAAGTAAATCCACGTTTGTTATCAAAGAATTTGATTAAAAGTATTACAACAAAAATAAAGAGATGAATATTTTTGTGGATTGTACTTGAGAGTTAATATCATAATTTCCCACTAAAACCTTCATTTATTAAATCTCACAGTCACATAATTCCCAATTTAAATTAGTAGAAAATTTGGATTCCACACATATTGACCCATATCATGATGAAATGGTGATCTATGTTACACATTATAGAGTAGTTTCATGCCTTAAATAAAAAGATAATATAAGCGGACAATATTGATGTAACCCCACCCCGAGATGAGATCCCACACCTATAAATATAAATGATTATTTGATGTCCCCAATTTTGGATTACCTATAAAATAAAATTTCATGACATGATTGAGTTGAAAAGGAACAAATTGATGTGTAATTAGTGAACTTCATCATCTATAGAATTCCAAATTATTTAAGAACTATTTTTAACTATGGTTTGGATTGGTTAATCCTCGGTTGATTTAAATAAGGAGATGAACTCATATTTATGATGTATGTCTATACAAGAACATATCCCCCCACAAAATGTTAACCCAACTCTCCTATTAAATTAAGGGATTATCTACTTTTGAACCTTTAAGATGGAAGGATATATGGAATTCACAAATTTTTTAATGTATATTAAGTCCATGATAACTTTATTTGCCATCCCCTAGAACTAATTCATTATATATTATAGTCTTGTCCATTTTCCATCTAATATATTAACATCATGGGTCTATAAAACCTAATGACAATTAGGTATTTCAAGATTATTATCACTACCACCAACTTCCTTTCCAAGTGGGAATAAGTAATTAAACAAAATAAATTAAGGAAAAAATCAATAATATAATTCTTGAAATCCAACAGCACATTTAGATTTATCGTTCTACATACTATCTTCATAAATATTTTTAGGAATTTAGTATCAAATGAGTTGAGGGATTTATATGCAGAGTTTAATATATATTCCAATAACTCATCTCATTACCATAATGTAACTAAAATGTAGTTTGAGTATTTTAACAAGAATTTCTAAAAAATATACTGAAAATTATAGATAGGGACAAAAGGGTATGGAATTTGAAGTTTATTTACATTTTTTGGTCTTATCAAAACAATATTAACACATTTACCTTGCAGAATTTGTATTCACTCATAGATTGAACATAGTCAGTGTTTTCAATTGAGATCCAACTCATGCCATTCAAAATGAAAAATTATGATCATTTTATCGAGGATAAAAAATAACAGGTTTTACTAAATGAGACATAGATACTTGATTAAACAATACTATAAGAATTTTATAATATATAGGTCTATAAAAATATGGAGGATCTAGTATTAAAAAATAATTTTCAACTTCAATAATTTTTATAGATAATTTGTGTTAACTCTATGAATGTCGATGATCCCCAAAAAACATCTCAATCCTGACCTAATGTGGTAAGGACCTTATATTGTTCATAATTTCAACACTAATGGATGATAATTATCAATTTAAATGAATGTATATTATATAATGTCGCTCATAAATGTCATAATTCTAAATAAATACTTCCCAAAAATTCATATCAGTTTAGATAGCCCTTTTCACATTACTATAAGTTTCATGACACCAAATCTTTACCACATGACATTAAATTGTATAGTATTTGATCCTTAACCTATAAAAATAAAATTTATGGTGTTAAGAAATTATCTTTAGAATTTAAATTAAATAATATATTGTCTGATCCAAATAACATTAAGCTATAAGATATTACTAGTGTAGAAGCATGCTCGTTAAAAGATACTATTTTTTATATAATATATAGTGAAATGACACAATCCACTTAATGATTAATGATTAACCTAACTTATGACCAAAATTACACTTATCAAGAACTTTTCTCAGATAGATTACCATATTTATAGGATATAAAGTGACTCTTAGATCGCCTATATCAGAATTATCCTAAGATTCCCTAGACATACACTCCCAGGTTTGTTTTTAAAAACCTATTATTTAGAACGAGATTCAATACCAAGTGAAATTACCCAAGATAAACTTATATATATTTCAATAATATAAACATTAAACATAATATTAGTCAAACAATCATAAAAACCAATGTTTTTCTATATTTAATGACAATATATATAAAAACATTATTTTATAACATTTTCAGCATCTCCCAAAATAAGAATTATCACATGATACTCTATTTGAAACATCATGTATAATACTTTCCTTTATAACTTAGGGAATGTAAAGATAAGAATGTGTGAGCTCAGATGCCCAATTAGGGTATGAAATAAATACCATAAATGGTCATAAGATTAATATATGGGTATTATAAAACAATCAAACTCCAGGAGAATAATATTAAGATATCATACCCAAATAAACATGGATAATAATACATTAATCAAGGATATGATCTTAAAATTGGGAATACATGTTAAAAACATGATTATAATGGAAAAAATATGAATTATTCACAGGCATAAGAAATGAAAATCACAATATAGTTTATCTGTAATCACATTCTTGCCTCCCATTACATAGTGGATCATGAATCACATATCAGCATCCCATACTTATCAAATGATATATAATTATTTCAAAAATTCACAATAAGGTTATATAATTCTTGCAATACACATTTCACATAATTAATGAAATATGTATGTGTGAAAATAGAATATAAAAACATTCTTATTTTTAACATCACTTATTTTACCTATGGAAAAGAGATGGGTTTCATGAAAACATCCATTAAAAATTTCATAAGAAATCCAGAGAAATAATGTATATGATATAATAATAAAATGTCTCTTCATGCATAGTAAGAAATATCAATGGATTTTGAATTATATAAAAAATAACATTTAAGAACACTTATAATTGTTCCATAAAAGAATGGATTAAGAGTTTTATTATTTGATACTATGAGTTTAATCCCTCAAAAAAATAATGTAAGATAATTTAGAGGGAAATTAATTAAGAATAAGTTTCATTGGAAAAATAATTTTGATATAAATATGAAAATTTAATGAAATAAAAAAAATTTATCTCATAAATCATATATTCCATTTTTATAAAAAGATAATGTTACGAGTCACATTCATGAATAATTTTCATAAATGTTCTCGGAATACTATTTTTATAAAATAATTTATAAAGATGTTACAATAATATATCATTGAAAAAAAATAATTTTTATCTAAAGGAAATTTTGAGTGAAAGATAAAATATCTGAATTTGAATAGAAAATATATTTTAATATTTTAAAATATCTTTACTAAAACCCACATCAAGAAAGGGATAACAAAAATTAATTTGTAGAAAGTGGTAATGAAAATTAAGAATATCACATAAGATAATACATATTTTATTTTTAATATAAAAAATAAAACTCTCCTGAAATGAAATAATATAGGAATGGTGGAGAAACAAACAATAAATAGTATGCATATTATTTTTATCAATGTTGTATTTTTATGAAGAATGAAGTTTTTTATTGAAGACGAATTAAGTTAACATCCAATTCAAAAGGAGTTCATAAGAGAGAAATAAAAATAATATGAAACATGATGTAAAGTAAAATATTATTCAATAATATGGTATATTTTAACCATCATATAATAATTGAGTTTGACATTAATGATCCAAACTAAATTAATGAAAATATAGTTAATAAGAATCATTACTACTTTAGTAACTTTTGAATCAAAATACTTTGAATGATAAAAAATTATATAGATCATAGAATCCATTTAATTGAATGATAAGTATAATATAAATACAAAAATAGGTCATATATACACTATCAAAAATAAAATAAGTGGTGAATATGACATATGTCTCAAGGAAACAAAATTTTAATGAGAAAACCCTTTCTAATTTACTATCAATTGAATTAAAATAATATGAATGCGGGATTCCAAAATATAATTTTAATTACTATGAAAGTAAATTTTAGTAAGATAATAAAATATAATTTAATATAAATCAAAACTTATAAAATAATATTTGGTTAATAATATATAAACATATCTTATTAAATAATAATTAAGATGAATCCTCTTTGCCAAAACTCTCAACTTCTATGGAAGTAGTTTAATCCACTATATAAAAAAAATCTTAATAACCAATTTCATAACATTATTAATATATGACACGATTTTAATTATTCAGTTATAATAATTTATTATATCATTTTTTAGTTAGTTATTGTTTACAATCATCATCAGATTTTAATGATTTTGATTGCATTGTAAGTGATTTGAAATGTCATTGTTGATTCCCATACATTGATATCAAGTTCAACATTTCTATATTATTTAAGGTACTAGAATGTATATTTCCTATTGATATAATATTGGTTAACTAGGGTCAACCATAAATTAATCTTTTCATGTATCAATAATTATTTATTACAATTAAAATATAAATATATATTTTTTAATGGGTTGCAGGAAATCCCCTTTTTTATGATAAAGCATGAAATACCTATTTTTATGGCATAAATATTCCACTACATGGACATCAAGGATCATGTAACATAAAGAAAAATAATTCCTAGCCTATTATATCATTAATATGGTCCAAATACCCATGAACCCCTGCCCATCATGAACTAGTACAACTGAGGGTCATCGTTGAGCCAACCCCTCCTTCCACTGCCCCCCCCCCCGAGGGACATCAACAATTCTTTAATTATAAAATTTTATAGTTTATAATTAATTTGATTACTAATCTCACCACACATTAATTACTATACTATAATTATGTTGTTATACCTAGTATGCTTATGATATGTCACTGAATAATCAAACATAACCTTATTATATAGTAATGAATGATAATCTCATGCTTATCATGTATGAATGACTATCCTAAACCCATATTAATTTTTTTCATCCCTTGAACAACCTAAATCCATCAT
This sequence comes from Viscum album, assembly GCA_963277665.1. Taxonomy (NCBI): domain Eukaryota; kingdom Viridiplantae; phylum Streptophyta; class Magnoliopsida; order Santalales; family Viscaceae; genus Viscum; species Viscum album. The sequence goes on from OY728165.1 coordinate 286,204,140, forward strand.
ATGAAGGTATACCAAAGATAAGGGATGAAATAATGTTTTGGTATAGAATGTAATAAAATAATGGATAATATCAATGAATTATAGGCATTTTTTCCATAACCCTTCAAGGTCAGATGATACATGGAACCTCTTAACATGATTTTTGTGGTATTGTAATGTAAACTATGTTTATATTAACTTTATAATATTCTATAATTGTGTGGAAAATAATATTCTATTTTATAAATAGCCTTAATACATTGGATTCTATATCACTTGTATCTAGAAATAGATACAAGAATGTTAAATAGTAATTTATATTATAGGGAGTGTAAATGATAAATTTAAATTAAATAATTTAGAAATAGGTTTAATTTAGATAAAAATAATCCTTTAATAATATATGTAATGATTTATATATCATTATTCATTTATTTTGATAGTTCTTCATTTATTCTTTCATTAAGTGAATGTTCATCTTTAATGATCCCCACCCCTTCCTTGTCGGTTCCTTCATTTCCTCATTATCCAGGGCCTAACCCCATTTTGATTAATTTGATTATATATTTTAAATACAAGGGGAATTATTAGTTTGTAACGTTTTAATGAAATCAGGTATACAACCTCTTCAATTATATCATCTTGCGTATCAATATCCTCATGTAAATCCATAGGAAAACATTTTTTATGCTAGAAAGTGTAGCTTCATCAACCATTTTTCGCTTCTAATTCATAAATTTCAAGGATAGAGGCTTCCAAAATAATATATTCCTCTATATTAGGTCATTTTAATAATTTTAAATATATTTCATGCGTAATCAAATTTTATTTCAAACCTACCCTTTACCTATTTCACATCTTCCTTTAGAAAGGCTTTATATTTCTATCTACACCTCATTAGTTTATCTTAAAATATTTGATAAGGTTTCAGTTGTCCTGGACAACATGGAATATAGTATTAGTTTAGAAAATTATCTCAATGGTAAATCTCACATTTCAGTTCTTCTTATATATAGAGTGGGGTAGTGGGTTGTGCTATTTTTTGTTTGACCTCTAATATGCCATCATTGAACACATGTAGCTACATAATTATTTTATTATCACTTACTTGCACATATGTGTCTTGATTACATTGATATAATTGATTTTCATATAAACTCATCATGATAAAATGTATCATTTTCTAATTTTTTATGAATTAAAAAAATATCATTTACAAAATCAAAAAGAATAAAATCTGTCGAATTGGATCCCTAGTAATGATGACTACTTTTGAAACACCCATTATAGGGTGGTATAAAACAATATATAAATTTTATAATAGTTCATCATTGTTTTTAACCAAGGTTTTCTCTCAAGAATCTTCTTTTGTATAACTAATTATTATTTTCACTTTTTATATATTTTATGTTATTATATATATTTAAATTATGGAAAATGGTGGTGGGTTTTGCAGAAAATTGATGAAATAAAATAGAAATAGGAAATATGTTAGGAATGTTGTGTAATTATTCTGATCACCCTATAATATGCATCACTGGTTTCTTGTGTGATCAATCCTTAATGAACCCAAGCTATGATGATTTGGTTTATTCCCTATCCCATGGTTTTCATGAAGTTAGATAATATATATTAAATTTTTGGATACCTAATATTATTACATGGTATTGGGAATGAATTAAACAATTGGTTTATCTATAATTTTTTTTCTGGGAATCAAACAGGGTATGATTATGACCACCCCTTTATGTGATTAATTCACTCATGTTTTGGGCTTGTGAGTTTGTTAAATATATTGAAAATGAATATTTACTCTTATAAATTATGTTATGTGGAATTAAATAATCATGTCTCTAGGAAAATATTCTCATGAAATATAAGTTAAAAAAATTCATTCCGATTTTTTCTTGAAAGTTCATAAATAAACTCACATAAAACTAAACAAACATAATCCTTTAAAACTAATTTTTAAAAATTAAAATGTGAGTAAAAATGGATTTAAAAAATTATTTTAGAATAGTAAAAACATTTTCAAAATTTGTTTAGAAAACATTGACATGAAATAAAATTAGACTTTTAAGGGGAGCTTTAAAAATATAAATTTTTAAATGAAATCTTTTTTAAGATATCATATCATTGAAGTGAGAATTAATTATATTTGAAAGTTTGTGTGCTATCTATAAATAAAAAAAATAATGTCAAAATTAAATATAATATAATCAATATTCACCCCACACATAATCAATGAATGAAATAATCAGTTAAGTAAAAGGTTAAACCAATGAATGGAAATTGGGTTAAGAATTCCGTTACTACGTTGCAATCAGTCAAATAGTATTCCCCATAAAATTAAAAAACTTTAAATATAGAATTGAATAAAATAAAGAAAATGAGATTCCTGAAATTTTATATAAAATTTAATTATATATACAACACACAAGAAATTAGTGGTGAATAAATCATACATCTCATAGAAGAAAAAGTGAGATGAGAAACCCTTACCTCATGTTTCCGTTTAGTGTTTCATACATTAAACTCATGTATAAAGGTTTAATTAATTATATTAATTCATTAATATACTATAATTATATTTTTAATACCTTATATGATTATTTTATTACATCTTACCACCAATTCATTAGTAATATTTCATTATTTTCATTATTTCAGGTGCGTTTGTTTCTGGATTTCATGATCGGACCAAATGTGTATTGTTATGGATATTATTGTAAAATAGAAATAAAAAACTAGAAGTTAAATGAAATGGTATTAATTAATATAAATAATATTAAATGGTCCTATATAGATTTTTTATTTCTTATATGAGGATGATTCATTTTAAAAAATGTTAAAGATATTTGTTTAGTTTAATTTGGTGGTTTTTCCGGCCATCACAAACCTTTTCGTTATATTTAGTATTATATATATTAGTTACAGAACCTGAAATAGGTTATAATATACCTATTAAATTTTTAATTAAATATAATAATATTTTTATGAATATCCATGATGGAAGTAATGAAAAATGAACAAAATCGTTATTCACAGTGAGGATTAACCACAACAACTCAGTCAATAGTTTCATTTATTTGATTAAATGGAGGTAATTAAATGAATGAATATACAATATTACATTAGAAACATAATATTATAGTATTTAAATTATTATGGAATTATTATTCTTTGATGGATGAATGAGGTGAGGATAAGGTATAAGAGGAAAAGAATATAAGTGAGGTGGTTTGAGAAAATTACCTCTTAAATATCACCTCCTTGGAGGATCCCTTAAATACCATGGAATTGGTCTTTTTTTAAGAACAAAAGTAATTGAAAATGGGTATAGTGGAGATGACATGTTATGTTAGAGATTTTAGGTGACTAATGGATTCTATGGATAAATGGTGAGATGAGAGGTTGTATTTATACTTGATGAGGGATGGTTTTATGTGATTAAATAATGATTATTTTATAATTAAAGCCAACCACATTAAGGTGGCATTAAGATCTATGAATTTTCCTAAAAATTAAAAATTTAAAATATTTTTAGGTCTAATAAATACCTAAAAATCCTATTATATTTTTTAGTTTTTGTTATTTTAATTCTTTACTTTTTTACTTTTACCCGTTTCATTATTCTACATATACTGTAGTAAATATTTCTTTTTTTTCCACGATAATGTTTTTATTCCTAAAAAATAAAATGACCATAATAAATAATTTGGACCTAATGATTCGATATAGGGTATTCATTTAAAAAAATTTATTTACATAATTTTAAAATTATATTTATAACTATCCTAGAAGATGTAATGAGAAATCATGTTTTTAACGTGAAAAAGTGAAAAATATGTAAGTGTTTTATGACTAATTTCAATATAAAATTAATTAAAATGACCTTAGATGGATTAATTTATGTATATTTTAACTAATTATACTTTAAAACTAATTTAGAATATATTTTATCTGTATAAATAAACAATAGGAAAAAGAAGATTTCAATTAAAATTATGTATTTTTCACTATTCACAAAAAAAATGAAACTTCTCCTAAAATACCAAAAATTTACCCTTATATAATTTTGAAATTATTATTTCAAAAAATAATTTTATTTTTTCAACTAAAATTTATAAATGGGAAAAAAGTCAGTTTTAAATTATGTTCACAATTAGAAGGCCGCAAAATTGCCTTATAGAAAAATATAGTTTTTTTGCATTAAATTAGAGTAATTCTTATATTAATACAATACAACTTGTTGGAAAACCATTTTATTGGATATAAAAAATATAAATTTAATTAATATATTTCAGTAATAGTGGTTAATTCAATTTATGATTATAAAATTTCATTTTGGGTGTAAAAATAGTTTTTTATAAAACCACTCCATTTATATTCAATTGGTTTTCATTTTCATTTCTAATTTATTGGAAATGAATGAATTTATTCTATATAAATTTCTGAACTATATTTTCATAATGTAATTAAACTCATTTATTCTCACCATTCTAATATCTAGGTAATAACTACATCAATATTTTTTATTTTATTTATACTCAGTGTTTTTTTCAAAGTATGCTATCAAAGAGATTAGATTTATTTTGTAAAAAAGTGTCATCCTGTAAAATATTGGGGTGTTATATTCTAACCCCTTTAAATTAATCAATCACTATAAATTAATTAATAAAACATGAATAGATGAGGATACCTATTCTTCATCACTTTCTCAGGTTCCTATATAGCTTCCTCAAATTTTTGGTTTTACCACAAAACATTAACCAAGTGAGTGGTCTTGTTACATAGAACATTATCTATATAACATAAAATATATACTAGTTTTTAAGAAATAACTTTCGATAGTGGTATGACCTCTGATTGTTTTCCATGTGAATGATATGGCATTCACTTATTTAGAATAGATACATAGAACACACCATAAAACTATAAGAGATTTTTTTGAAGTGTCAATCGATGCACTACCATCCTGATACGATCAAGAATTTCATAAATTCTATTTTTGAAAATTTGAGATTACACATAGAAAATAAAAAGAGGACATTTGAAAATTACTTTTTCAGAAACCCACATAATAAAAGGGTTAATAAAACATCTAATTAAAAAGAAGAAAATTAAAGGGTGAAGATCACAATAAAAACTAGGATTCTAATTAGTGGAAAATGATAATACGGAACGGAAGAGAATTATAAATATAAAGTTTGGATGGATAATGATAGAGAAAATGGTCATTATAATATTAATGAACAAAAAACAATAGACCAAATAGGTCATAAAATGATCATTGATATTATTATACATGATGATAATAGGTTAAAATTTTATTTCAATATCATTTTAGAAGATATACAAACCTGATTTCATATCAGAAGTACAATATCACTCTTTGGTTGTTTCTTGATCAATCACTGCTTCAATTATTACTCTAAGAAATGTATTTAAAATTGTAATGACTACAGAACTAAAGGATCATAATATGCATAATGAGATTAAAAGACATTCCTTCTATATCTATTTATCATAATAAAATGGATAACATAGATTATTCAATACACATACATGTTCATATGGTTATGTAATACTTTAATTTTTAAAACATCATCGAATGTTAAATGTAAACAATTTCATAACTGGTAACAACAATTAACCTTCCAAAATAATAATATACAAAACATTTAAATTAAGGTCACTAAATTTTAAAAATCAAATTATCATTAATCCCCCAAAAATCATGATCTAGATCTTAATTTTCACACATCAAAGATGTCATGATTATTATCATGTATTCATTTAAAACACGATAATACTCTAAATTACAATAAAACCTTAGTTAAAACATACATGATTTCAAAAAATAACTATTTCCACATACCATAAATCCAAAAATATATATAATCAATATATAATCCACCCTATAATCATATTACTTTTTAATTATATGTTCATCAATAATTTACCATTTATTTTATCACAATAAAACTTCTCTTTATGTAGTTATTATATATCATCATACACATATTAAGGGTCATTATTCCCTTAATCTCGTGTTCTCTAAAAATATCACTATTATACTAAATAACTTTTCTTTCCCATAAAAATCACTCAATATATCCTTTAAAATCCATATTGAAAAACTTATGATGAACAATAATAATATATTTCACGATTCATATAATATAATATTTGAATTCTAGTATATAAATAATTTATTCATCCCACTAACTTATCAATCAATTTTCTAATCTTCTTCATATTTTTCCTTAACATTTTTTTTGACATGTCATTTGTAGGCTCAATATTATAATTACTCACACACCTTTCTAATTTTCATCACAATGTTCCCCCAAGTAATTCGATTTTCATAATTCTTATATATTTACTATTTAAATCATTCATCTATTTATAATATCATAAGGAGACAAATATTACCATACATTTTATTAAATTAACACTTCATTTTTCCATTAAAGTTACATGATTTTTTTTAATATTCCACAATCAATACATCTTCCTATTCCTTTAAGGCATCTACTTATGTGTTTCTTCCCACATTATTACATGTAGGAAATTCAATTTTCTTTCCACCTTTGTCTCCACTACTCAAAATCAGAGTGAACTATTTCCTACTCTTTATTAGTGAGTTCAAGAATTTTTTGAGGTATAAATTTTTAATTTTGTTTTGTAAAAAATAGTTAGGCATAATCACAATCTCTTTCACTCCATTCATTATCACATTTGAATTCTCTTCACAAAACTGCATGCAATACTCAACGTTAATCCGATTCATTTTGGTTCCCTCCAGTTTATAAAACCAAGAATAATAGTATGAGAATCACTAATAGTACTAGGAAGACCACATAATAAAGGGAAATTAAATATATAATTTCAATTTATTACACCTTTTGTTTAACTTAGTTTATTCATTATTGTTATAAAATCTCTAATTTTCCAACCTAGACATACCCTTTGGGTTCTTAATAACGTATTCTTATCATAGTTTCTGAACGTTAACTAATATTTTCATTGATACCAACTATAATGAACCAATGATTTCATACAAATATATTATATCTAAATATATGAATATTATTTATTATAACAAAACAACACCAAAATATTCTGGGTTTAGTGTCTTTCAAGACATGGAAACATAAACAACTAGTTTAATAAACCTGTATATTGTCTGCCACTTATTCCTTCATATTTAGAACAATTATGAAATTTGATATTTAATACCTTTTTTAACATCATGGGGAAAATAAATATAATAAAAGGGTGAGATAAGATTCCCTCTAAGGGTAACAACGGTGACATATGACATAAGAATTCGATCATGAACATAACATTTTAAAATTATACCATTTATAAAAAAATATTATAAAATTGAGTTATGGAATAATTCATATAAGTTCATAAAACATGAATCAGAAAATAAAATTAGATAATAAGATTATCATAATACATATAAATGTGGAATACACATAAGAATATAAAATTATCTATTTAGAAGTTAAGGATATTTTTCCAAGTTTATCGTAGTGGAAACAATTTACTTCCCAAACCATCATACTAGCCTTGGATCACTCCCATGACTATCAAAGTGGATTGGGTTAACTCAAAAAAACCATAATAGTATACAAGGTTCACTCTCAAGACTATAATATTTTTTTGGGGTAACTCCCCAAATCATTATTTTTGACAGAGTCCTTTATTGGTCATGTTTCACTTCCCATTCCAGTCCTATCTTACTGAACTGAGTTCAATCTGAATTTTATTAACCAATTAATTTGAGGGATATATAGGTCCCACCCATATTTTTTTATAACATAAAAACTATCACATAAATAAAACACTACATATGTGTTCCACAAGAACATCAATCAAATCAGAACCCATAAAATGAAATTCATTTTCATAAAAATTTAATCATAACATAACACATGGAAATAAAATAGGTTTTAGAAATATCATTCTTTTGTAAACTTAAAACAATAATAAAAATAATAAGGATGGTATTATTGAATAATATCACCAGTAATTAATAAGTAAGATCAAATAATGTTATATTAGATGGAAAATTATTTTTGAATGATACCTTGAAATAATTCATGAAGAAAATATCCTTTCTATTTTGAAAAAATTATTTTTTCATTTTGTGAAATTAGAAAAAAAAATTATATTTGAAAATAACCTTGAAATATATCAAAAGAAGATTCATGTATTTAAGGGGTCATAATGGGGGTAAAATATTATGATTCTGGTTAAGTTTAAAAATATTTCTTCTGTATTTTTTTTGGAAAAGTCATAAAAACCTCACATAGAAAACAACAAAAAAAATCCTTTTAAACCATTTTGAAAAATGTGAAATATTAGTAAAAATTAATTTAAAAAATCATAGGATACTAGTGAACACTTTTTTAGAAATAATTATAGAAAAAATAGAGATAAATTAAAAGTAATATTCCAAAGGAAATATTAAAAAGATAATTTTTAAAATAAAATCCATTATAAATATCATATCACAGAAGTGAGAATTAATAAAATTAATACAATATTTGTAATTATTCTAAATCCATAAAAAATTAAAAATTAAACATAAGATAATCAATTCATTCAAACAATAATTGTATCTTGACTTAATCAATGAAGTAGATTGTTAACCTAATGAATTGAAATTGGGTTATTAGTTCCCTTACAACATTATAATCACTCAAATCATTTTACCTATAAAATTAATATTTATAAAATATAACATTTAATAAAATCTAGATAATTATATTCAAGAGATTATATGTCAAATGACATTATATACACCACACATAAGGAATAAGTGGTGAATACAGAATATATCCCAGAGAAGAAAAAGTTAGATGACAAACCTTTACCTTACGATTCCCTTTATTTTTTCATAATCTGACCTCATGAATAAATATTTAAATAATAATATTAATTCAATATATAACAATAATAATATATATATATATTAATTTTATAACTTCTTACCACATATTCATCAGTAATATTTCATTATTTCCATTATTTTGGGTGTATTTGTTTCTCGGTTTCATGATCGGTCTATTTGTGTATAATTATGGATTTTATTATCAAATGGAATTAATACCCTATAAGTGAAATGAAATTATATTATTGAACTTAAAAATTTTTAAATGGCCCCATATATCAGTTTTATTTCTTACATGAGGATGATTCATTTGATAAAATGTTAATGATAAACATTTAAATTAATATGGCGGTTTTTTCTAAACATCACGAACTTGTTTTGTTTTATTTAATTTTATGAAAATACATTAGTTCCATAAAATTTAATATGTTATAATATATGTATATATATTAAAATATTATTTTACCTAAATAATACTTTTATGACAAGCCATTAAGGCAGTAATGAAAAAAAATCATTCTTCACGGAGATGATTAACTGCCAAAACCAGGAAAATAGTTCCATTTTTTTGATTATGTGGAGGTAATAAAAGTTATGTATTAAAAATATTCAATTAAAAATATTATATTAAATAATTTATATGATTATGAAATTATAATTCCTCGATGGATGAAGGCGGTGAAGAGAAGGTAGAAGAAAAATAGAAAATAAGAGAGGTGGTTTGTCAAAATTACATCTTGAATATCACATACTTGGAGGATCACATAAAGACCTTGGAATTGGTATTTTTGTGAGTCTATAAAAAATATTTATGTGGGGACTGTTGATAGAATATGTTTATTTAGAAATTTTAAGTGTTTCAAGTCTATTTTTGATAAAGGGGTTGGTAAGGGGTGGTATTTATACTTGGGAAGGGGTGGTTTTAAGTGATTAAATATTGAATATTTTGTAGTTAAAGACAAACACACTGAGGTGACCTTTACTTCCAAAAATTTAGATGATATTTAATGTTTTAATGTCTATTTAGGGTTACTAAACACCTAACCATCCATTAAATGTTATATTTTTTTTGGTATTTTAAGAATTTAACTTTTTACATTAACCTCTTTCATTATCCTACATATACCATGGTAAATCATTATTTTAAAATGATAAATTTTTTTATTCCTAAAATTGAAAATGAACTTAATAAATAATTTAGAACATATTATTAAAAAATATGGAATTCATTTTAACAAATTAAATTCACACAATTTCTAAAATTAGATTTGAAATTAATCCCACATATGTAATGAGAATGTATGTTTTTAAAGTGAAAAGTTCAAAATATTTAAATGTTTTTATAATAAATTTCATAGTGAAATTGATTATAATTAACAAAACTGGATTTATTGATGTATAATCAAAATAATTTTATTTTCTAAATAATTTATAATATAATATAAATTTAAAAATAATTAGGCTAAAAACAATTTCAATTAATATTTCTTATTTTTCTATATTCAGAAAAAAAATATTCTCAAAAAATAAAAACAGTTAAACCTAAGATAATATTGATATTAAAATTACATAAATAAGTTTATTTATTCAAATAAATTATATTAAATTCTCAAAATGTAATTTTAAAATAGGTGATCCATTAAAAGGTGAAAAATTTACCATTTGAATGATATAATTATTTATGCTTAAAATAAGATTTATTCTCATATTAATCCTATAAAACTTGTTGAAAAGAATTTTATTTGAAATTAAATATATAAATCTCACTAATATATTTCAATAATAGAGATTAATTGATATTTTAAGATAAAATTACATTATGGTCGTAAAAATAGTTTTTTATAAAAACTCACCCTTTATGTTCAATAGGTTTTTTATTTAAATTTCTAATTAATTGGAAACCAATGAATTTTTTTATAAACTTGTGTAAAATATAGTCCAATAATTTAGTTTATATCATCAATTCCCTTAATTTAAATCTCTAGGTGATAACTATAATAATACTTTGGAGTTTGGTTAATCCCTAAGTTTTATGAAAACTATCATATCTAAGAGATTAGATTTATTTAAAAAATGGTTGTAGTGTCAAATATTTGAGTGTTAAAAAAATTTATATATACTTTTATACATGATGAAAATTGCATAAGTTAATAAGCATGCATATATAAGACAAATAAATGAGTGGTGAATGATTTATTTTATTTTAAAAGTTATGATAGATATCACATAATATCAAGATGGAAAAATTGAATTGGATTACCCTCATGAAATTAATAAAAAAATATAAAAAATACTTGAAAATAAATATTAAGTCATTTATCACATTCCATTATCTACGTTAGGATAGAATAATAGTTTAATGTGTTGGTTTGGACATAGTCGAGGGATCTTCAAATTATTAGGTATTCTAAATAAAGATAACAGACTGACTTAACAATATTTATATTAAGAGTAGTATTTAATATATTTAATTTAATATTTAGTAAAAAAATAATTTAATATCTTTTTATGATTCATATATTTGGGAGTCCACTAAAAATATCAAGTAGTTTTATTTTAATGTTAACGTCCTGAGTAAAGCCTAGTAGAAATACCTTTTACTAAAGGCTTGGACATAGTCTAAGTGATGAGAAGGCAAATATATATCCAAGACACTAGAATATCCTATGAAATGGATATTATGAATCCATTAGTGAGTACTATTTGGATTTAATAAAATAGCTATTACTAAATCAGAATTCCATTACAATTTTTTTATTTAGTATAAAGTACTGATTTTTCTTTTTTTTTGTTAATAATTGAAATGAACAATACAAAAAAAATAATATCATTTCACAAAATGTTGGAAAAAGCGATATTCCCCACTAAAGGTTTTTAGGAATGGAATACGTTTATGGGGATAGTTAAATTATATAAAGATAATTTTTGTGTGTTGGAATCCCTTATACATGATAAAAATATATATGAATGGTTAAGGGTGATAATAATTCTTAATAGAGGCACATAGATGATGAATTAGATGATTGACACATCATGTAATCATATTTTTCTAGTGAGATGATGAAATAATTTAAGGACAATGATATATACACCATACTGTCAGCTCAATGAAATTTATTGGGAGAGAGAGTGGAAAATTATAAATGAGATTGTCACTGTACTACATATTTTAAACTAAAATATATATACATAAGTAAAGATCATGTACCCAAGATGATAAGTTACACTAATCATCTAAAAAAATGGGGTTACATTAGGATGAATAATTGATCGCAAATATCCTTCATGTATCCTTATCACCAGGATTATTTACGTTCATTGAAAATTATAAAATGATCAGTATAGAGAATACACTCAATAGTATTTTTACTTTGGTTTTCCAAGTTTCTAAGAATATATTGGAATTTAGTTCTTCAATCCTTATGGTGAAAAAAATGAAGACCAATATTAAAATAAAACACAACGTTCAATTTCATTAGTGCTGTTTCGATGTCCATTAAAGAAAAAAATGATTCAGAGGATGAAAAGAGGTAAAAAAGTGGGTGTATTTTTACAAAGGGAAATAAATAAGCTTATAAGAAGTACTGAAATTATGTAAAGAAGCATGGGGAAGCTTCAGGTAAATTTATCATTAAGTAAGGTACTTGAAATAATTTTTGAATTTTATATTTCACTATTTATATAGGAACCATGTAAATTAAAAATTATTATTAGAAGTAAAAATGTTATTCATAATATTAATGGAGGAAGGTCTACTACATTAATTCTAAAATATTTTCCCTTGTCATATCCAGCGGAATAATTCTTATATTTGTAAATTATTATCTTTTTTATCATGACCATAAAACTACATTTGTTTCAATTTTAGAAAAAAGTGTATTTGTTTAACTATTAAGAAATATAATATCTTAGTATGTTATAATAAAGGATATTTACAAATTTTTTTGATTATATTATTGAATTGGTAAATCCTATGTTGGAAATAAACGATGAATTGATTTCATTAGCCTCACGGGGAAGGAATATCATACTATTTTATTTTTAATAATGTCATTATATTTTGATATTTATATTCTGTGATGCATAAATTATATTCTTAAATATTATTAAGAAGTTTCAATTTGAAGTATAGAATAAACTTGGTAAAAATATAAAATAAATCTAATCAGATTGATGTAGAGAATGAACTAGATAAGAAATCCCTAATCTTGGGTCATGAAATTATTCTATAATACTTTTATAAACATGGATTATAACGTAAAAAAAAATTAACATATTGTTCCAATTAAAGTGGGAAATGGGATCTCATATGAGTTATAGTATGAAATAATTTCCAAACTATAACACATATTTGTTTAACAATGTACAGAGTTTGTTAAGGATATTTAATGAAAAAAATGAATCTGCAAATATAGAGTATATATTTAAATGATCTTAGGAATAAATATTTTTATCTAGAGAGGTATTACATATATAATATAGTTAGTGGGATAAAGGTATACTTCAATGAAGTTGAAGATCAAGATTCACATGAGTTTTTACAAGAAAAAATACCACAAGACCCTACTAAATAAGTTATTCAAGAGACTGATGTACCACATAATAGTATTAGATAGGTTATAAAACATGATAGATATAGTTTTATTGTCATTATGGAAGGTGTAATAAAATGTATTGAGAAAAATGAAGCTCAGTAATATTAGGTAGTAGTAATAATCTTAGAAGTTTCTAAGAGGAAAGAATCCATGGATTTTAAAATGACTTCCTTGTATGAAAATAATGTATAGATATTATTATTCCAAATAGTTATATTGAGTCCAATTGGGTATAAATGAAAATTAAAAATTAATATGAACCTGAATGGTAAATTTAGTAAATATATGTCTTGATTAGTTTCTAATAGTTTCCATCTACATCGAGGCATAGGATATAATTTTTCTTTTTCACCCAATGCTATGATAAAATCCATTAGAGTTGCACCTTCCATAATAGGATTCCATGATTATTAGATTTGAAAATTTGTTTTCAATACATATTGTATTAATATAACTACTATAGAATATATCTACATGACCCATCCAGAAGTGTTTATCATACCAACTGATGAGAATAATGTATATATGTTAAAAATATCCATTCGCAGGTTGAAGAAAGAATCAATATCCTAGAATTTATGTTTTAATAACTCCATAGGAATGATTAGATTCACTACTAATGAATCTCATCCATGAACCTACATGGGGTGTAATGGAAAACCTTTTTTTATCAATGATATACGTTAATGATATATTACTAATGGGAAATGAGATACGAGTTTTCCTATTAGTTATGAAATGGTCGAATACATGCTTCTCCATGATGGAATTAGATGAAGTAGTCCATATTCTAGGGATCAAGATATCCCAAGATATATATAATAGGATGCATAGTATTAGTAAGGGTGTATATATTTAACATGGTTTAAAATGATACAATATATAACAACTACAGAGAGGGTAGTTTCTTATGTCATAGGATATACATCTCAGTATGAAAATTTAACCTTATAAATAAGAGAACAAATATAGAATGTGTAGAGTATATTATACTTTAGAGGTTGGATCTATCATTTATTCCATGTTATATATCATACTTGATGTTTCCCATTATTTGGAGAATGACAAAAATAAATTAATAAAATCATAGAGACTGCTATTATTTAGCATTAAATACTATCCTAAATAACCATAATAATATAAATGATATGTTTATAGATTATGGAGGAGATGGTGAACTAGTTGTGTGGTGTTACCTAGATACTAATTTGAAAACATATTTTAATTATTTATAACTAAAATAAATCAATATTGTTTTCATCAATAAGGTGGTTTTTTGAGAGTATAGTTCTACGTTTCAAATGGTCATCATTTCTATAGAGGAATAATATAATATTATAACATAAGATGAAGTTGATGAATCACTATGGACATGAAACTTCATCCTTGAGATTTATTTTTCACATAGTAATATAGATCCTATTACTTTTTATTGGGATAATATTCTAATAGTTTTTATAGATATTAGCCTATGTGCAATCAGTAGTTGAGTCATATATATCATATGTTTCACCTATTTAGATATTTTACTCAAATGGGTGAAGTCATAATGATAATAATAACCATATCCGAAAATGGTGGAGAATGATTGATTTAATTCATACCTTGTTAAAAAACATGGACATAATGTGAAAGAGAACATGTTAAGAGTTGTTAGTAGTCTACTATAGGTCAGAGGGAGTATATTTTTGTTGGTTCCCTAGAATAAAATTTTATTTATACTTTTTATTATTAGATTATGAATTTTTTATACATTTATTATTATTATAATATATTGGATTTTACTTCTGTATACCTCTATGTAAAAATTTCTGTATACTAATCATCACATTAATTTTTTATTATTTTCCAACACTATAATGAAAACCTAAAAATTCCATAATGATATTATTAGTGATATGTCGTATGGATTGGATATATAATACTGATAGGATATAATTGCTTCCTGAATATTAAGTGCTAGGGGATCATAAGAATTGATACCTTTTCTCATAAAGTCTTGGCTTGGTGATATCCAAGAATGGAGGTTATATAAATAAAACCAATAATTAGAAAACAATATATAATACGTGCAATTAGATATTTTTATATTCGATCATGTTTATTGGTTTTTGTATTAGAGATAAATATTATTTTCACTGATAAATTACATACCTTGATGTATTATAAAAACTATAAGGTATCTACCCATGGCTAAGTAGCTCATATTAGTTACATCACAATTATTATGACTGTAATTGAATGATCAATATTGGATTTATCACTTTTGGGGATAGGATAATGTTATATTTGTCCCTTTAATTATAATGAAAATGTTTAGTATAAATCCATGGTCATTGTAATTTATAAATAAGATTATTTTAGAAAGTAAATGAAATTAAAATCAAGCCAACGAGCATGTACCCTAGTGGTACCTGATCCTGGTTGGCACCCAAAAGACCCAGGATCAAATCCGGGCAGGGGATAATTTATGGGGGACTGTAGAGGTACTGTAGCAGGGCATTGTAGTAGAGGTGGACTGTAGCAGCGGTAGAACTGTAGCAGCGGAGGGACTGTAGCAGGTACTGTAGAGGCGGCTGTACTGTAGTAGGGAAGGTAGCAGTGCGGGTATTATAGCAGTACTATTCACCGAGGGGTCCTTTGGGCCAAAATATGGGCTTTCAAGCCTTGTATCTAGGCAACTTGGCCTTGGGGCTTCGGGCTATGTAATGGGTCTCCCTCTACCCAGTCTCAAGTGGTCTTTTCTTTAAATAATAAATCGAGGCTTCGACCCCAACCTTAAAAATAATGAAATTAAAATCAATCAATGTGGATGATGATAAATGTATGAATCCAAATTGATGACCAATTAGTTTAAAATAGAATTATATTACGTAATGTACATTCATAGAAAGGGTTTTCTGTTTCCTTTATATATTATATTCTTATTTGGGCCCATGATGTGTTATGAGAAACCACTCATTGTTTTTAGGTTGGACATACTTCAAATAAGAAAAGAACCTACAGTTTTACACACTAAGTGTATGTAGAATATCATAAATAAATATATAATTGATGAATTGAAATTTTATTTATGTAATTTTTATTGATATTATTAATAATAAATATTATTTAGAAGTTAAATAATTTGATATTAAACTTATCCATTAAATATTTTGATGGATTTTGTATGAACATCTAGTTATTATTTGTAGTGTAAGAGAACCCAAAACATAGGCTGATCTATCTTCAAGAAAAAAATGTGTAAATAATAAAAAAAATCTAATTGTAAACCATGTACAATTATATCTATATGCATCATTAGTGATGATGTTTTCTTGATATATATCACTTGGATTAGTTACTACAAACCCTATTTCCTCCAAGAGAATACAGAAGTCAAGGTTTTCATGAATATTTAATGAGGATACCCAAAATATTAGGGGGTTCTAGCACTTTCTCAAAAGGTATAAATGAAGTTTCAAGAAGAAGAGAGTTTCTATGTGTATCACACACATCTATATGAAAAGAGGATATGTTCCTATACTATGTTATATTCAAAGACCGAGGCTCCCACTTCACAACATGTCATACAAATTTCTATCTATGTGGTATTTTTTTAATTACTTAAAATAAATAAATAAAAATACATGAATGGACCAAGAATAAAACCATTTATGGAGAAATTAAAAATGTTTATATATATAACACCCACACTCAAATATATATTATATTTATGCATCACATGCAAGAAATATACATTCATCGTATGTATGTATTAAATGTACACATTATATATAATAGGATAATATATTTTTATTATATCATAAGAATGTGTACATGCATATCATACATGTAAATTTTTGTGATAATCCAACAATATCTTATTTATACTAAGTTCCCATAAAGACTTTATATACAACTTTCAAAAATTTTGTGAAACCATCCAAGCCCTTTTGGATAATTTTTTTTATCAGAATCTCATCATTTTGAAATTTTTATTTCCAAAATTTATCATTATATAATGGAATAACTATTTTAACCTATGTTCCATATGGAATAATTGAAAAAAATAATAAAATCCATAATTTATAGATGTATGAAAATAGAGGCTTATAGAAAAGTTTAAATGCTAAGCTACAAAGGGGTTTGATGTGATTGTGATAAAACATACCCATATCCCTATATGATCATTCCCAAAAAAAGATGTATCATTAATACCTTTATCTATGAGATAGAGCAACTACTAGACATGGAACATATCAATCAAGTGTTGTCCAATCATCATTTATTTATTCTCCAAAAAAAGACTCACCAATTCAATATATAAATCACATGTCATTAATTTATATGATAAGTGTAACACATATCACTTATCCATGAAGTTGAATTTGAAACAAATAATAATGGTCATGCATTGTCATAGTGTAACTCAATCATGGCCCATACGTATTTAACATGTCATAAAAGTGAAAAAATACCTTATTTTTTGTGATCTAAGAAAGAATATGATTAACAACATACCCAACCACCAATGTATTTTCTAATTTATCATGTAGGATTCCATATGTTGGGTATTAAATAATGTATGTTATAATACTATGAATATCTCTAAACTCAAATGAAAATTATTTATAACATATATACACTGCTAAGTATATCGATTACTATATGAGATTTAATGAGATATACCTTAGCAGATCAATCCAAGTAATATATATATATATATATTACCTCATGAATCCATTTTTCATATCTCATATAAGAATCTTTGTAATTAATATAATATTATAGTTATGTTAACCTTATCATATCATTACAACATATAATACTCTATAATGATCATCAGTTATAGAAAATTCAAGGTGTTACTTTGTGGGGATAATATCATTTGACCATTCTAGTAAAATAAAATACAACATGATTGAATGAATGATAACTTTATATTTAATTTATTATAATAACGTGATAAATTTACAACCCTTAAAACTAATATATAATGTTTACTACACCCTAAGATTCAACATAAACGTCATGTTGTTGTTGTGGTAACATTTTTATCAACATATCTACTACATTCTCTTGTGTAACCCCACAAAAAATATTTACATCACCCCTCTAAATGATATACCCTATGAGATAGTATTTTTGAAGGATGTTTTTGGTCCTTTGAAGAGACATGGGTTTTTTAACTTGAGAAACAATAGTATTATGGTCACAATATAGCTTGATTTCCCACTCAATGATATAAACCACTCTATGTTCAAAAATGAACTTCTTGATTCAAGAACCTTACTTCATAGAATATATTGAAATAATATATTAATCCACTAGTAATGAGTAAACTATGTTAAAATATTTAGAAATATTTTAACTAATTTCTCCACCATTTAGCCAAAACAATAATGTAGAATGTGATTTAATATTATCTTTTCTAGATTAAAAACAAGAATCTTTATAACCCTTTACACAGAGCTCATAATCTCCTTAATATATTAATAAAATAACATTAGTCTATCTCAAGTACTTAATGATGTTATTAAAATCAATTTAATTAATATCACTAGGATTATATTGGTATTTCCTTGTTATGATCAAAGGATATCAGTCATCAGGTCAAGTATTAAACATGGAATACATGATAGATCATATAGTGAATGTATAAGGAACCCTATCTATCCATTATTATTCATTAAAAGGATCCAAAATAACATTAATATTCATTCCATTAAACACTGGTGAATAACCTATCTTGGAGTTCTCTATGCCAAACAATTTTAGCACTCTATTGATATACCTATTATGACATAGTCCAATAAACATCTAAGATCTATCTTATAATCTTAATGAGACACTATGGAAAGAAAAATCATAAAATATTTTATCATCATAATAGGAGAAAAAGATTCTTCATATTCAATACCATGATTTTTTTGTAACCCTTTTCAAACATGGATGATTTACAGGTAGACACTCTTATATCCATGTCAGTTTTCTTACAAAAAACCCACTTTCACACTATGAGTATCGCCCCTTCAGGTGAATCAAAAAATTTCCAAACTTTGTTAGTGTACATGGAATCTATCTTATATTCTATGATTTTTTTCTATTTTTTCGAAAAATAATTTTCAATATCCTCTCGATTGGAAGTTGGATCACCTCATATGAATATTAGTTGATAATAATTATCCGTAAGAAAAATATATATTTTAGGATTTTGAGGAATTCTAACAAACCATTGATATTCTTATGTAACATGATTTGGAAATTCTTCTACAAACGTTTACAGAAAAACCTCATTCTCTATTCCAAGAACACTTCTCATTAGGTGGTCTTCAAATTCACCTTGTTCAATTGTACTCCTACTAACTCCCCAGTATAGACATTCCTTCATAATAAATATACCATTTTATTCTACAAAGACATTGTGTTTAGAATAGTGGAAGAAATAATATCCCATAGTATCATTGGGATAACCAAAAAACAATATGGTATCTGATTTTAGGATAATTTTATCAGAATACCATCATATCATGAGTTCTTGATGACCCTAATATTTGATTAAACACATTTTGGGAAGTATCAGAGTCCATATCTCATATTATGTGTCCATGAATTATTTATATGGAACAAAGTTCTTTAAGAATGTAATAGTCTCTAGTTTATAACCCAAAAATGAAATAATAAGGTCACATAGACTCATAATCGATTAAAACATGTCTAAAAAGGTATGATTACACTATTATGATACACTATACCACTATGGTTTTCTGGGAGGAGTTACTTCTGAAACATTAGCAAAATGTCTTTAATGAGCTGTGAAATATAGGCTCCAGTATTCACTACCACAATATGATCTAAATACTTTAATACATTTTTTCTATTTTATTCTCTACTTCCTTCTAAAACTCATTGAATTTTTGATAATTTTTTTACTTGTGTATAATTAGAAACCTATACCGATACGAACTAAATTCATCTATAAAAGTAATTAAGTACCTTAAACCACCAATTTCATGAGTACTTTTTGGTTTGTATACATCACTATATATGAGATCCAATAAAAAATTAACCCTCTCATATTTTTACCTAGAATGTGACTTTTTCATATTTCTTAATCAAAAATATCTTCATGCATCAAATAAACCAGGAATGATTCAAGTAGTCCATATTCATGGAGTATTTTAATCCATTTCTTATTTATATATATATAGAGCCAATACCAATGTTTGGTGGGATTGGAATCAACCCTCACCATCTTATCCTAAATACTCTAAACAGGACTATACATATCAACAATATATAAAACATTAATTATATTCCCAATTTTGAAAACATTTAATTCTTATATATATAAGAACTCTTATTAATAATCTAGAATAAAAATTCCATATTCTCTAAATTAGATACAAAAATCATATTCATATTTATCGAGGGAACATAATAGCTATTTTCAATTATATGATCAATATAATTGAAATAATATGATCATAAGTTCTAACCTATAATGAAAATATCCTTACTATATTACTTATGTTAATATCTAGTTCACACTTGAGTAATTCCCTTCCATCTATGATTCTATGTTTGTCAATAAAAATGTTTCTTGCACACCTGATATCTAATAACCATGATTTAGAGTTATAGAAATTGATTTTTACAACATTCACATTTGGATACCCTGAAGGTTTCACCTTGATGACAATTATTATTCCTAGATACCAATATTTAATAGTTTTAAAAGTTATACCTATTAGCGATCTCAATATTATTAGTGTGAAGAATTCCATTGACTATAATAAAACAATATCAGAAGTTGAGTATCATATATTATATATTTTCATTAATGGATTTAAATAAAAGTTTCCCCATAAAAAAGATAAAGTTATATATGAAATCCATTTAGTGAGAAAAGATCCATATTTCCCTATGTTCTAGGTTTCTTTAACATTTCTTCCATTACACAGGTATTTATATAGGGAATTCACCCAATCATAAATATTATTATTCTTGGATAGTTGAGTGGATATCCACTTATCCAAATACATCATATGAATTCCCTAAAATTTACTCCTCTAGAAAACAAAACCTATTAGGGTCACCCATATAGTGTAACCCAGATAAAATTCGAAAAAAAGATAATAAAGGGTGATCTAGGGGCACTTAAATTTAGCACGACATACCCAAAAGAATAATTCAATGTCACTCAATAAATTCATTCCTTACACAATATAATATAGTGGTACAAAAAAATAGCATGACTTATCGATGTTTTAATATGTGTTTCTTTAGAATGAGTCTCACGTTTAGTATTTGAGGGGTTTTCAGTTTCAAAAATTTAATATTACATGGAATTTATATGATATTTCATAAATTATAAATATTTTATAACATATTTTATATCATAGAGATATTTTATATAATCTAAATATGATATATTCTTTAAATTGTGAATAATTTATAAATCACCTATTATGATTTCTAAATAGTCCATTTATTTCTAGATCATATGTTATTCCATTTAATTTTTTAAAAAGTTTTTTAAAATATCAACATTTAATATTTTAGAAAAATGTTTAAAAAAATTCAATTAATTTTTAAAAAATTATAATTATTTAATGAATTTATAAAAAACCCTTATAAATTATTATTTTCTAAAATAACTTTTATTATGATTTCTAAACAATTATAACTTTAAAAAAATATTATATGTCAAGAAAAATTAACCAAATTTATTCATAAAATTATGCATAAGGGATAACTTGTATAAAGGTAAACACTTTTACCTTTACTTGAGAATTCTAGAATCATTATGTAAAGGTAAACATTTAGTTACCTTTACTCAGCTCCATGAAACCTCCCTATGGAAAGGTAATGTGGTCGAAAAACTTTATGTAGACCTTCTGTGTAAAGGTAGATATGAAATTAAATTCATTTCATAAAGGTAAAAGGGAGTCTACTTTTATATAGAGCTGTGATTACCTTTATACAATCCTTTTTCATAAAGATATCAAGGAATTTCTTTATGCCAAATTAATTTACAATAGATTAAACCTTATCTAGAATCTTCTATGTAAGGGTATCATTAAATTTTATTATTTTATATATAGGTAATCATAAAATTTATTTATACTTGTCCTTATTTTCCTTTATTGATCCTAGCTACGTAAAGGAAATTTGAAATAGCATTTACATAGCTCAAAAAATTTCTACTATTAAATGATTACACAATTATTTGATTGACTATATGATTTTATCAAAACATAGTGATCAAAAAATTTTAAATTTTTTTAGAAACTCCATTTTATAAAAAAATAGATCTTTTAGGATTTAATGATAATTTGTAGGGTAAGACAACCCCAAACATAGGCAGATCTACCTTTGATAAATAAATGTGTAAATAAAATCACAAAATAGAGTAACTACTAACTATGTACAATATTATGCATATACATAATCGATGAAAGATATTTATTAATATAGTTCATTAGGAAGAATTTATACAAAGGCTATTTCCTTTGAGGCAATACACTGGTTGAGGGATCTATGAAAATTTAATAAGGATACTTAAAATCTGAAGGGGTTAATGCACCTTCTCAAAAACGATATGTGAAGTTTCAGGAAGAATAGAGTTTAATAATGTCTTACACACATTTATGTACAAATAGAAGCAGATCGCATCCTCTTTTATAGTCAAAGAACAATTCTACCACCTCATAAAACACCACATGTGTTTCTATCAATTAGGTATTTATTTATTGAATTCATTTCAATAATTAAATTTAAATCTATGAATGAACCAACCATAAAAATATTAGGGGAGGAATTAAGAATCTATATTTATATATCACATATATATATATATCATTCATGCATCACATGCATGAAAAACACATGCATTGTATGAATTCATTAAATGTACATAATATATATAGTTTAATTATATATATATATTTCATGTATAATATACACGTGAACATGTATATTACACTTTTATATTTTAGTGAAAATCTAGTATATTTATTATTCAAGGTTTGATTATTATTTGTGGGAGGAAATTAATCTTTTTTAATGATCGAGTTGAGAAAATAAAAATATAGAAATAAATAATTATTTTTAATGGTATTACAGATAATATTCACCTCATTTAAATAATAGTTCCTATTATTATCTGAATGCAATAACCATTGGTATTTATTATTATTAAATTAAATTAAATGTACTTCTGTGAAAATAACATTATTCATCCTAATTATAAATACCTATATATTTTTATTTTAATTATTTTATTTAATTTCTTTTGATACAATCTACGTTGTTCTCTTATCCTCCCACCCCTCAAGATAACGATAGGCCATTATATGATTTGTGAATATCAGTCGTGATTCAATTATGGGATACTAGAAAATTGTGGTTGGTGATCGATGTTTTAGAAGATTCTACGATCATGTGTGGATATGTATAGTGGAGTTCTCATTAATACTCTTTTATGAAAAACATATTCTAAGGGGACAATATAAGATCCATTACACAGACATCGAGCAAAATATTTGGTCATTTCTTGAATTGAAAAATGTACCTTCTATAATATTTAATGTTTATAAATTTAATTAGATATGATCCATTGGATGATCTAAGTATTGTTTAATTATATATATCATGTAATAATAGATTTGATGTTTTTTTTAAAATTCATATTTTTCTATTTTGAACAACATTTTAGTCCAATGTCCCCTCATCCTATATTAAGAGTTTGATGAAATAACTTTTCTTTTTGGATTTGAGATGGTTTGCTGAATGGAATTTGAGTAAATCTTAATCTTCAAGTATCCTCTAGAGGGTGGTATTGTGGACTTAATAGGCAATGTTACCTATACCCAATCTAAGAAAGTATATGAGAATGATGTATGAGTTTCCTCTAATAACCTCAGTTCATTCCCAATGATTCTAAAATATAAACTACACCATTCCCACTTTCTCATTGATCAATTAATAAAGGATGCCTTAGCACCCAAATCTGATCCCTCTTTTACAACACACATATAATAAGGAATAAAATCTACCATAAAAGTACTTATTTTATCTTGTGGGCGTGGTGGGGAATAAATCATAAATTGAAAAATCTTGGCTATCTAAAGATAGTGATTTGGTATAAGTAGCCTTACCTAATGGGTTACCTATCTCAATCTATGAGGAACTAATATCTTGTATTCTACCATTTGATTATATATTTCCTGAAACCATGTCATCAAATTACACTTTTCCTTCAATTTATGAAGGAATATACAAGTTTGGAAACTCTCCATGTTTTTTGGAGTTCATAGAGAGGGGATCCTATTTCAAATGAATTGTTTTAAAAGATTTTTTATCAGGAACCATTTCAGTTAGGAATATTACATACTCATTGGATTGGATTCCCTTACACCACATTATTATAACACTCTGTCTAAGAATCAATATATTCCCCATACATGTTTTTAGGGAATCATCACATGGTACAATGAATTGAGTATATGTTAATTCACATACTAACATCATCCAAAATTGGAGAAATATCATAAGATGTAATTTATTTATAACCCCATTATTTGGTAAAAGAGACACCATCTATAGACACCAAAATATTCTTGAAAACCTGTATTTTTCATAGGGTTTATAACGGATTAATTATTTTTACTTAAGATTCAAGAAAACCATCATAGAGAGATAAAATTGAAGGACATTCTTTATATGTATCGATATATTAGTCAACAATTTACCTATAATGTAATTTGAATGGAATTAAATTAAGTTAGAGTGGTGCCCCATTATAATTAAAACTTCACCAACTCTTAATGATATTAGATAAAATATGGTTATGTTGGGAAGATATTAGTGGGATATATATCTAGGAATTTTAATTTTTTCAATGAATAATAAAGTCCAAAACATTTTATAATCCAACTATAAGAGAATTATATTGAATTAAAAATCCAATATGGAGTGTTTCCTTGTTTAAAATGGTCTACCATGTGGTTCATTTGGCAAGGATATACACAAAAAAATAATTGGTTGTCCCTATTTCAATAAGTCTTCTATCATAAATGATAAGTCTTCGAATATTAAGTGAGAAAATACTATAGGGAAAATACAATTATTATTGAATAGAACAAATAACCCTTCCTATCTATTGACTAATGCTTATATATATATAGTTTTTATCCTCTCTTGGTCTATTAGTGCCTTTCTAGATTATACCAATATAATCCTTAAATGCTTTGAGTTTTTTGAGGTTGAAATCACTTTGGGAAAATTGTATTCATACTTTTACCATTCAGTTATATAATCATATAATCTCAGCTATATAAAGTTATGATCAAACATATAAAAAGTTATTTCTGTAACTAACTCTCAACTACCATCAATGATCCTCTCACCAATAGAGTGGTGTGCTTCTTTTCCTTCCATTTATTAGGTGAAGTAAAAAATAATTATTTATTTATATAATCAAGAGAACATCACCAATATATTTTATGTCTAACAAAATGATCATTATAAAACCATTCAGTTTATTCAAGAAATTAATAATTTCATAATAATGGATAATCATCAATGTAAAGGGTTTTATTTATTGTTAGACAACGAATTTTAAATCCTAGAAAACCTGTATTTGGTTTTCTACTTGTATTTTTTCAAAAATATTCATATATATTTAATAAAAATGAAATAACTATATCCATTCATCAAAGAAGCTACCCATGGTATAGATATCCCACTATATTTCTCACCCTCCATTGGGGTCATTCAATGAAGAAGTTGGGGGTATTGAATAGTCCTGGGTGATAAACTGATGGATTAATTTTTTATTATTTAAAATGAATATAGAATAATTTAAAATATATAATTATTATTTATATTCTTCTGGAATGATTAACTTATTGGGGGTAATTATTTCCAAGATATACCTATCGGTGGTAAAAAACTATACTGATGGCATATTGTGTTCTAAAATATGAACAATGAAATCATTATAAAGGATAAAACTATAAAAATGTATCATGAAAGCTGGTGGATAACTCTAGAGTTTTTATATTAGGTGACTTTGGAGATCCTCATGATATGATGTGATATGGTATTACAATTTAACCCTATCATTTACCACTTTAAAATCCCCCCCTTCAGATAAAATCATGAAACTTATGGTTTGATTCAAACATGAATAAATTATTCCTTCTAATGGAGAAAACCAATAAATTTTGAGGAATTCTAAATTTCTTTAGAAATTATATGAAGGAATGGGAACTATAAATACTCTTATCATGGAACCCTCTTGAAACCCTATTAGATTAAATGTGATAATTATATAAAATAATAATTGATATGAATTTATTTATTTGACAAGGTGTTTAAAAATAAAACAGGTCCCGGAATTCATGAATGAAAGGAAAATAATCTATGTTCACTCAAAAACATTTAAGAAACAACCAAATGGGAGATCCCATACTATTTATAGGTGTATTTAGGCTTCCCCATAAACCAATTATGTGATATTGAGGAAGAAGTCCTAAACTATCTTATTTTTCCCCAAAAACTATTATTTGTGTTTTGAAATAGTTCAAATTATATTAGAGGGAAACTTTTTAAACTAAATATGTGGTTCATTTACCATAAATAATTCCATGAATAATTTATGATAAATTCTATTAAATTAGTAAAATCTTGGAAAATAAATATATCTATAACTTGGTATTGGTTAATATCATGATTTCAGATCCTTATTTGACTATGTGTACACCCATTCACCCCCTTTATGAAAATATATAAACTATTTTTCAATAAATAATATAAATTTTCAATTATTTTGAGGATTCTAAAATTTTATAGAGAGGCTAGAGTGGCTTAGATATTAAATGAATCACATTCCAACTTAATATTTCCCCCTTCCCCCTTAGGTATATTCACATGGGATGTCTTCAGGTTAGTTTCGTGATCTTCATGTTCCCCCTTTCACATTTAATATATTTAACCCATGGATACTAAAGAGTGACCCTTATTTTAAATCCAGATAATAATTCTATATAAATAACTAATATACATGGTGTGAGAACTATGGACCCCCCTTTAAATGCATTATAATGATTTTTCTTATGAAATCCCCTTCCTTCTAGGGACATGAATGATTACTTGACCTTTAACTTGGACACCCCTAGATGTGAATTGTTAAAAATTACCATCCATGATAACATATGTCATAATGTGGACATCTATAACCACACAATATACCGAGGTAATATTCACAAATGTACAACCCATAATGTGTCCATCCATTACTGCACACCAAACACTAAGTCCTTATAAGGTCACACATAAAAAATTCACAATCCGTATGTTTTCAACATTCATTGACCATGTACCATAACAATTATATGTTCATGAACTCATAATCCCCTATTATAATACATCTCATTATGATTACCAATCAAAACCTATAAAGTTATAGTGATATTTCTCACCCCTTTGATAGAAAATATTCCATGGTTTTTGAGAGGTCTCTCCAATGGTATTTCTCTTCCTCTCATTGAATCCTAAGGTGTTGTAAATTACTCACCCATAAAAAATATGGATTCATTATCTTGATGGATCATGGAATACCGCATTTTCTTGTATCCTTGAATGAATTATGAGGTTGTCTTCTTCTCTCTTGGGATGTCGATCCATCATAATCCAAACACCTTCCATCAAACCCATAGTATAACCCTTTAAGGAAAAAATGTTTTAAGACCTTAATGTTTTTTATAAATTTTTTGTATCTTATTATACTATCATACTATGTGGCCTCAAACTTCCCCATAATAATATATCATCTTGGTGTAAGACCAAATTTTCTCAAATTATTTACAACCTCCCATTTATTTAATTTTCCATCCTTATATCCTTTCACCAGTGGATAATTGGTTTTTTAAAATGGGATTTCATTTTGGAGAAATACCTCTTTACCCATTACAAGTGTTTCTAAGAACTAATTACTTTTAGGTCTCTAATATGGTGTAGGACCAATACCTTCACCTAACCCAACAATTGGGATAAACTATAAAATAAATTAGATTCATATGTCTTGGACTAAATCATTGATAAGCATATTTCACCAAATTTTCATAGTTGTATAAACATAAAAAATAGGACATGATGATATTAGTTGAATGAAACTGTAAGGAACACCCTCATTCCATGATATAAAACCTTAAAATAAATAACATTCATAGTCACATGGATATGAAAATATGACCTCAAACTAAAATTGTATTTGTTAACATAATATGGATATAAAGTAAGACATTTTTCATGGGTCTCATACCCTATTCCTCATATCTATTAATTCTTTATGACCATTTAATACTTACTCAATATCAAGAATATAAAAATTAAGTTTAATCCCACTTAGGAGATTTTAAACTTCATTATAACCCTTTAAGCCTTTTAGGATGAATAAAATTCCCACATGATCTCAAGTATTAATGAGATAAATTGAACATGCATGTGACCCATTAAGCCTTCCCAGAGGACATGATACTCCAATATTACAAAAATTCCTCTAAGAATACTTCAAATCCCAACATACCATTTAATGCTTATTACATAGAACAAAACTATAAACTAATGTTATTCCCTCCTTTGAGTCCTTAAAACCAAATTCATCCCTCTAATCCTTCATTGATGATATTAAAATATAGAAAAATATTTAGTACTTGTTATCCTCTTGAATAAAAACCATCTTTGAACCCATATCATTTTAAATAATGAGATAATAGGTTCACCCCGTAGGTGACCATTTAATAAACCCATATTTCCATATGTGTGATAAGTGTTCATAGAAATTCTTTCCTTCCTACCTTCATAGATAACTTCAAATTAAAGAATTCCTTTCATTATAGAATTAAAAACTATATAACCCCAAATAAACTCATGTTCCATGAATAAATATTCACAATTCTCAATGTACAATATGATTTAATAATTACAGTATTGTTATAAATGCACTCACTATTTTCCAGTCCTTTTTTATAAATTTCATTCCTTTTTATATTGGAATGAAATGTAGAATAAATTGTTATCTTTATAAGGATAGATTTCAAAAACCAATGATAATATCTACAAGAGAGACAATAACAAATAAACAAGATTATTATTGAGATGAACAGACCTTATATGCCCTCAATTTTAGTATACACACCTCACAACTCCCAATATAGTTAGAGGTGAAAAATTTATGAACACTCGAATGTGAACAAAAATAATTAATATTCAAATGATTTTCAAATATAAATAAAGAAACCATAACTCTCAATAATGAATTCCATTACTATAAATTACTAAAAGAATTATGTTTTGGAAACATCTAAATAATGACCCTAAAACCCACTATTTATAATTATAAAAGGTACACAAATTAATTGGAAAATAATTGGATCTATCATATATTGGATATCAATGGAAATTGGTATAATGATCTGAGATAAGATATTATAAATATAGAACTAAATAATTACAAATTTGAAGTCTTCCTCTCTCTATATAAAGTTATACACACTATTTCTTTAGTATAATTTAAGTACACAGATTATCTATGAATGAAAAAATAAAAAAAATAATTCATGGAAGATTTTATTGTAAATTTGATATAACAAAACATTTAATTGAACATTCCCAAAATATATTATCATATGAATATGATGATTCTACCTGTTATTTTTATGAAACTAGAATATTAACTCCCATGGTTATTCCTAGTTATTCTTAGTAATATTTCTCCCATTATTTATCAATTGAAACATATACTATAAAATATAGAGAAGATAAAAAATATCTATATGAAATTTATGAAAAAAAGTATTTTTATCTTCCCTAGGATATATAAAATATTAATAATTTAAAATTTCCACCTTTGATGATTCATAACAAAAATAATTAAAATGGCCACTATTATAATCCAAGATATTTTATACTGATACCCCTATCTCTTTAACACTACCTTACCAAACCTATCACATCTATCTTTGAATCATTGTCCTAACCTGAAATCATCACAATGATGATGGTCTGCCCATACCTATGGGAAGTCATACCATTTTAATGGGTAGTTGAGATTCTAAAAAACTAGTAGGATTCACGCACTATCCTCAACTACCTTCAGTGAATGTGATAAAAATTAATGCATGTTTACATTACATTGTGGGTGATTGAGAACCCAACCTTAAATATTATAATAGCATATGAAAAAATTGAAGAACTATTTGAATGAAATATAATTTTAATTTTAATAATAAATAATATACCCAATCCTACTCAATTTTTTTAAATGGTTGGGGCCGAAGCCTTATTTTTATTATTATTAAAGCAAAGTGAAGACCTTTTTTAATTGGGCAGAGGGAGACACATTACATAGCCCGATGGCCTAGTGGGCATGTAGCCCATTACATAGCCCGTATGCCCAATTTTTTGGCCCAAAACCCATTTTGTGTATAGTACTGCTACAGTACTACTGCTATAGTATCCGCATAGTTCTGCCACTGCTATAGTGTCCTACCACTGCTACAGTTCCTGCCAGTGCTACAGTACCACTGTTGCTACAGTGTCACCACTGCTACAGTGACTATAGTACTGCTACCGTCTGCTCCCAAAGGGTTTGTAACACCCAATCCTACTCAATGTCTAATAACACACACAAACACACATTTTATCTTTGATTTATCTCAAGGTATCTTATTCAAATTGACAAATTTAACACTATATAAAATATTTTATATAATAGTTATCTATAAAAGCTACAAAAGTAAATATATATTTAATACCTAATTTTTATAAATGAAAAAAAGTAATATGAAAGATAATTTTGAAGTAACTACCAAAAAATATTGAATCGTAAAATATCTAAAATCATTCATCCTCAAAACTATATCGTCGTCTAGACTCATGCGAAATATAAACATGAAGAAAATAAGTCATAAATAAGAATATTTATATTTATATAGAGTAAACTCTACCCTACCTCTATCTATGACATGATTATCCCTACCTCCCCTCTTTAAAAAATATTTGGTACACTATTTTTATTTTAAGGAGTTATATTAAAATATAAATATTGGTTATTATAGAACATAATTATTTCCTTATGGAAATTGGTAAATATAGTAATAACTTCTACATTTTTCACCAATATATTAAAAGGTTATATTTATAATACCTTACTTGAGTGGTCACCTCAAAAAGAACAAATATTGAAAAATCATGTAGGTCATGATATTTTCATGTTAATTAATAAAATACTCTACAACATGAGTACTAACATGGCAAGAAAATATATAAATTAATTGGTATTAAAAAAATGTATGTTAGATTTTTTTTCTATTTTTTATTAATTATAGAATAAATCCTTTATAAAGACTAAAATTATCATTATTTATTTTTTGTTTTGGATTTTAATGAAGTTTGGTAGAATTTAGAGAGGTTTTTGAAGTAAAGAAAAAATCATCTCACAATTCCCTATACATTACATCATAATATATTTAGTGTCAAGTTGGTTGTTGGGGTTGAATGGAAATACGAGAATTATTACATGAAACCATTCATATTTTAGTTATATATTTTTGGGGAGAAATGAATAAAGGATATGCACTTTATTACATATTCTTGACAATGTGGTTTTGTATGTGTGGTTGAATTTTAAATAATAGATAAAGCATTGTTTATTATAGGATAGTGTTCATTCGAAAAAATATCCTTGAGGTTTTTTAGGGTGAATTTTCTTGACATGGGTGTGTAAAGATAAACATTACAACTAAAGGTTTTGTCACAACCCATCCTCGGGGCCCATGCTGTGACTACCCCAAGCCCGCCTTCCATAGGTTAGGGGCTGGAGACTAGCCCAAAAGGTGAAAATCCCGAAAAAAAAGGGGAAGGCAATTCCTTTTTAAAGTAAACAATCACCACAGGGTAAGCCAGCAGAAGTAAAAATTAAGTAAACTGAGTACAAGTAAGTGCGGAAATGTAAGTGGGCCAGAATACAAAGCCAAACTGAAAGTAAAGTAAAATTGGAAAGGAAGTACACCAACTGAAAAGTAAAGCAACAACGTCGAGCTGTCCACTGGAAATTCCACCTAAAGGGTGGGTACAGATAGCCTCCTCAGCTCCTCGGGTCCTGTCGTCCGCCCCGTGTATGTTCTGCTCAGTGGTCCACCTTTAGGTTCTGAATCATCGTGATATCCACCTCCGGGCACTGACTCGTCATGAGTTCCACCTCTGGGAATAGCCCAGCTCTACAAGCCTCAACCTCGTTCAGTGATGTCCGTCGTCTGCATCCAATACAACATAGTGCGGGTGAAGCCCATGAAGGGGTGAGTATATGATACTCAGTAGGGACCCCAAGACCCAAGAAGTTCTCCCAAAATCCATAAAGAATAATCCACAAGGAAAGATACAATCACGAAGTAACATCCAACACCACTTGGGTATATGCCCATACATATGCCAAAGTCATCAATTCTAGTACGACTCCAACATGTGATCCCAAGTTCGATCACGTCCACACAGGATAGTACAACCCAATCCACACAAGAAAACACAACTCAATCCACATAGGAAAACAAGTCAATCATATCGAAGATAATGATTGAATGTAATGACTCAGCTCACACATGTATACTTTTTCATAAGGTGATAGAGATGATTAGATGTAGCCACTAATTCATCTATGTTGAGACCCACGTAGGATACAAGTAGTGTAGTCGTCACCGCTGAACCCATGGAGGATTCCAGTAAGAAAGTCATTACCATCGAACCCACAGAGGATTCCAATATGAATGTCTTCACCGTCGAACCAATAGTTGCTGGGGAACTCCTCCTCTATTGAGTACAGTGGGCATGCCTCTACAACTAAGTGCTTTCCACTAACCTTGCACTACTGTAGTACTCCACCTATTGAGTACTGCGCGCCTACTGCTACAGCCAAGCTCTTACCACCATGGGTCTACCACTACAACCAAGCACTCCCCCTCCAAGTACTGTGGGCCAGCTGCTACAACCAAGAACTTCCCACCATGAGTCTCCCACTACAACTAAGCGCTCCCCCTCATAGTACTATGGGACTGCTGCTACAACCAATCCCTTCCCACCATGGGTCTGCTGCTACAACCAAGTTCTCCCCCACATAGCCAATAGAGGTACTCCTTTTGTTGAGTACCGTGGGTCTGCCGCTACAAGCGAGTGCTCCTCCTCTGTGGGTCTACCGCTACAACGAAGCTCTCCCCACTGGGCTATCAAAACAATCTGAGTCGATCGATCAACAATCATCAAGTCTCAGCCAGCTCTAGGTTTTCCGCACACAGCATGCTCGTTCCAGGAGGGTCCGCTCCACAAGCTAACAGGTCGATACATCAATTGTCATGTACTCTGGAGTTGATATATCCCAAAGTTCTGTCTCGATAAAGGGAAGTCAACGTGACAGACGGCGCATCAATCAGATGCCCAGTCTGAGAGTTATTGGCTTTTAATCATTGAAGAGGGTATAATTTATTTCAAATAAATTATACAAACACCCTGGAATAAAAACAAAACTCATGCACGAGGGGATAATTCACATATACACATTATTTAAAAACCCCCTACCTCGATGAAGTCATAGAAAGAGTTTTATTTAGGGAAAATGACGTCGTAGAAGATGGGGTCATGAAAGACAGCATCGCGGAAGATGGCGTCGCGGATCGAGGCTCTGTAAGAATCGTCGGCGTTCATCTGAAGAAGGATGTGTTGCGTCGTCACTTTCTCGAATGTGGGAGAAGGTGAAAAGATGGTATGACGTTCTTCGTCAATGCTTCAGAGTTCTTTGTGAGGGAGACGAAGTTATTCAAGACTGCCAGAGTTCTCTCCCTGATTCAGCACAATAAATCCAACCCCAAAAAAGACCTTGTCTTATTTTATTCACACAAATATGTGTCAACATTAATTTGAAATTCAAAATGAATTCATTAAATTAATTAATGCGTGTTTCCCAATTAATTAGGTATTTTATTGGCATGTATTTAATGTGGAAGAAAAACTGCTTGATTTGACTTGACATTAAAATGGGGGAGCGGGTGAGTTACCAAATTAAAAGTGAAAGGGTGATTAATGGGAAGTTAGAGTATTGAAAGGAGGGGGATCATGTGTTCCCCAACCCAACTCCCTCACATGGATGTTATCCACAGGGTAGAGAGAAATTAAGTTGTGGCATAACTTAATTTCACTTAATCTTCCTAGTAAAGAAATAAAAATAAAACAATTATATTTTTATTCCACAGTTTTTTAAACATCACCACCAGAGATAACTCACCTTCGGAAAAGGTGCTCCTAAGCAATTACCGGCGCTGGGGTTTCATTGGTTTCCTCAGATTTCGATTCCGAGCACCGGTTGAAAAGTTAGGGAAACATGCTCGTTTGTTCAATGAACGTACCCGAGCGAAACATCGGAAATTGATTCCGGGCACACGTAGCCTCGGAATCAGGTGCCGTCAGAAACTGTGCAGTCATAAAATCCCAAAGAAAATTAAAAAAAATTCCCCTTGAAATTTACGGGTCTTTTCATTACTCTCACCTCAGAGATTTATGTCCTCGTAAAGCTATAACACAAACTAGGGAAACAAAAGAGGGTACTAAGCACGCATTAGAGCCTCTCGCTCCAAAGTGATCTCCTGGAGGTTCTCGTGCTGCCATATGACGCAGACTAGAAGAATGGACTACCCACATAGGACCCGATATTATCAATCCTCGATCTCCACCGGGACCTCCGCAAAAGTCACCCCATCGTCAAAGTCTAGCTCCCCATGGTCGATGATATACGTTGGGTCAAGCACGTTCCTCCTCAGTTGAGATACGTGGAAGTCGTCGTGCACCTAGTGCAACTGAGGTGGATGGGTCAAGCTGTAAACCACCTCGCCTACCCTACTGAGGACCTATAAGGGTCCAATGAAGCGCGGAGATAACTTGTCGCCCCGGCCAAACTCCGTAATCCACTTTGAGGTGAGACTCGCAAGAAGACGTGGTCACCACCCTCGAACTCTAGTGGTCTCCACCTCCTGCCCGCATAAGCCTATTGTTGGCTCTGAGCTGTCCTCATCTACTCCTAGATGAATTGGACCTTTTCTGGTCCTACAAGAGTTGCTATGATTTCTTCTTTACCGATAAAAGAAATCCAGTCTCATCCCCTGGATGAGCCACATTCTTTGCATAATGCAGTCAATCCCGACATTGATGATACCAATCCATACAATGGATAACATTGTAATGCATCAACGCTACTACCAAGAGATCCAACTGTTACTCAAACCTCCAAGGGTTGAATCAAACTTTATGCATCAGTGTGTGGTCGCTGGGCCTCCTCCAGTAGCTATCTCTGAAGTGAGGGTCAAGTCAACGGTTTATAAACCAGAACGTCTTAGTAACAACATAAAGAGAGGAAAAGAAAGTAAACGCCAAAAATAAAGGTGACTTTTATTACGACAGCTCAATGTACAAGACACATACAACCACAACATCAACAAGAAGAAAGATAGAAGCACCAAAAACAAGGCCTCCATGCTTGTAACTAGTTTATCTCATGTCCGCCATCTTCCGGAGCTCCATAGTCAAAATCCTCAACTGCTTGAAGTTGATCTCTCCCATGTCCACCTGTTCCCTTGCGGTCGGGGAGGACCTCCTAGTGGTGGTGGTCGAAACACCTCGAAGCATCGTCCTCATCCAGCTGCACGACCAGCTCCCCTGCCTCTGTCTCATGCTCCTTACGATCCACCCCGACCGAACCTCTGCCTCTTCCTAGGAGGTCCTTCGTTTATCCGCTGGTCATATGTATGGCGGGTCGGATAGTCACGTGCCATGTGAGCAACCCCACTGCAGGATTAACACTGTCCGCTCCTGGTAAGTTGTTCTCCAACCCGGGTGCCTCACACACATGATCTTGTGTCATGCGGTCGATCACCTGTAGGTCTGGTCCTCTTGGACCTCTGCGTCATCTGTCTACAACCCACTGCAGAAGACTCAACCGCATGACGGCTAGTGGTGGGTCCTGCTGCTGGAGATTGCTTAGCAAGGAAACTCTCCACTAAGAGGGCCCGCTCCAACACCCCTACATGCGTCGGAATGTTGAGGGAGATCATCGAAGCCCTGATCTCATGCCTCAGTCCCTGCTCGATGGTCCGGGCCTAGATGAATGGGTCCCGTACCATGTCCGTCGAATAGTGCGAGAGATCGGTAAATCTCACCGAGTACCGGGCATCTGTTATACTGCCCTTCCACAGTTGTAGTAGCTCCAGTATGCACACCACATGAAAGGTGGCTGGTACAAACTCTGCTCGGAACATGCTCTCAAAGTCTTCCCACAGAAGGGTTGCCTCGTCGTGCACCTAGAGCATCCAGCTCCACCATTTGCCTGCTTCCGCCTGTAGGAGGCTCGATGCAAGGATCACCATGAGGTCAGATGGTGTCCCCAATAACCTGAAAACTCGAATTACAGCCTCCATCCAATCCTCGACTCCCTAAGGGTCCATCTCCCCGCGGAACCTGGGTGGTCTCTGACGCTGAAACTCGTGCAGTGAGCTAAGGTGCCATGTAGTCTCAGCGGCTGGGGATGGTGGCATCAGTGGATCGGTGGGTAGAGGTACCGCCAGTGCCTCCACTGAAAAAGGGCCCTACATCGAGGCCTCATCGCTCGATGGGCTATCGTCTCTCACAAAGCTCTGAACCCTAGTGGGCTACCGTCGTGGGGCCATCCTGAAAGGAAACAGGTGCACCACTGTCAAAACAGTATACCTGGTGAGCTGAAGCAAAGTAATCACAAAGAAAACATTGGAACACACATGAAATAAATGTTTTCATGCATTGAGTCGGAAATCAGAAGTCAGGGTCCTCGTGTATGGATACGTCGGCCACCGCACGAACACTGGACTCCCTGGACTAATAACCACACTCAATACCCTTAACACTATTGATTCACTTAGAAGAAAGATCAGAGTCCTGAGTTCTTCGGTAGAACCGAACTCCTCTAATACCAATATGTCACGACCCGTCCTCAGGGCCCATGCCGTGACTACCCCAAGCCCGCCTTCCATAGGCCAGGGGATGGCGACTAGCACCAAAGGAAAAAATCCCGACAAAAAGGGGAAGGCATTTCCTTTTTAAAGTAAATAATCACCACAGAGTAAGCCAGAAAATGTAAAAATTAAGTAAACTGAGTACAAGTAAATACATAAAAGTAAGCGGGCCAGAATACAAACCCAAACTGAAAGTAAACTACAACTGGAATGGAAGTAAAACAACTGAAAAGTAAAGAAGCAACGCCGATCTGTCCACTGTAAATACCACCTGAAGGGTGGGTATAGATATCCCCCTCATCTCCTCGAGTCCTGTCATCCGCCCCGCGTACGTTCTGCTCAGTGGTCCACCTCCAGGTACCGACTCGTCGTGATATCCACCT
Organism: Viscum album; assembly: GCA_963277665.1. Lineage (NCBI taxonomy): Eukaryota > Viridiplantae > Streptophyta > Magnoliopsida > Santalales > Viscaceae > Viscum > Viscum album. The sequence goes on from OY728165.1 coordinate 286,242,082, forward strand.
CCGGGCACCGACTCGTCGTGATTTCCACCTCCGGGAACCGCCCAGCTCTAAAAGCCTCAACCTCGTTCAGTGATGTCCGTCGTCTGCAACCAACACAACGTAGTGCAGGTGAAGCCCATGCAGGGGTGAGTATACGATACTCAGTAGGGACCCTGAGACCCCCGAAGATCTCCTAGAATACACAAAGGATAATCCACAAGGAAAGATATAATCCTGAAGTAACATTCAAAACTCCTTAGTTATATTCCCATACATATGCATAGGTCATCAATTCTACTACATCTCCAACATCCGAGCCCAAGTCCGATCACGTCCACACCGGATTGTAAAACCCAATCCACACAAAAAAGTACAACTCAATCTACATAGGAAATCAAGTAGATCATATCAAAGATAATGATTGAAATTCAAGACTCAGCTCATACAGGTATACTTATTCGTATGGTGATAGAGATGATCATATGTAGCCACTGATTCATCTAAGCTGGGACCCACATAGGATACAAGTAGGGTATTTGTCACCGCTGAACCCGCGGAGGATTCCAGTATGATAGTCTTTACCGTCTAACCCTCGAAGGATTCCAATACGAAAGTCTTCACCGTCGAACCCATAGCTGCTGGGGAACTCTTCCTCTATCGAGTATAGTGGGCCTTCTGCTACAAGAAAGCGCATCACACAAACCTTGGACTGCTGTAGTACTCCACCTGTCGAGTACTATGGGCTTGCTACTACAACCAAGCGCTTCCCACCATGGGTCTGCCACTACAACCAAGCGCTCCCCCTTCAAGTACTCTGGGCCTGATGCTACAACCAAGCACTTCCCACCATGGGTTTTCCGCTACAACCAAGTGCTCCCCCTCATAGTACTATGGGCCTGCTGCTACAACCAATCGCTTCCCACCATGGGTCTGCCGCTACAACCAATTGCTCCCCCTCATAGCCTATAGAGGTAATTTTTCTATTGAGTACCGCGGGTCTACCCCTACAACTGAGTGCTCCTCCGCCGTGGGTCTTCGCTTCAACCAAGTGCTCCCCACTGGGCTATCGAAACAATCTGATTCGATCGATCAACAGCCTTCACGTCTCAGCCACCTCTAGGGTTTCCGCACACAACATGCTCGTTTCGGCAGGGTCCGCTCCACGAGCCAAGAGGTCGATACATCAGCTGTCACGTAGTCCGGAGTTGATGTATCCCAAAGTTCCTCATCGATAAAGGGAACTCAACGTGATAGATGACGCGTCAATCAGATGCCTGGTCTGAGAGCTATTGGCTTTTAATCATTGAAGAGGGTATAATTTATTTCAAATAAATTATACAAACACCCTACAATAAAAAAACTCAAGAACGAGGGGATAATTCACATATACACCTTATTCATAAACCCCTACCTCGATGAAGTCATCGAAAGAGGTTCGTCGTGGGAAAAGGACATCGCAGAAGACGGCGTCGCAGATCGAGGCTCCGTAAGCATCGTCGTCGTTCGCCCAAAGAAGGATGTAGTGCGTCGTCGGTTTCTTCGACACGGGAAGAAGGTGCAAAGATGGTACGTCTTTCTTCATCGAAGCTTCGGCGTTCTTTGCGAGGAAGACGATGTTCTTCAAGACTGCGGGAGTTCTATCCTTGATTCCGCACAATGAATCCACCCAAAAAAAGTCCTTGTCTTATTTTATTCACACACATACATGTCAAATTTAATTTGAAATTAAAAATGAATTCATCAAATTATTTAACGCATGTTTCCCAATTGATTAAGAGTTTTATTGGCATGTATTTAATGTGGAAGAAAAACTTATTGAGTTGACATGACATTAAAACAGGGGAGCGGGTGAGTTACCAAATTAAAAGTGAAAGGGTGAATAATGGGGAGTTAGAGAATTGAAAGGTGGGGGCTTGTGTGAGCCCCACCCCAACTCCCTTACATGGATGTTATCCACAAGGTAGAGAGAAACTAAGTTGTGACATAACTTAATTTCACTTAAACTGCATAGTAAAGAAATAAAAATAAAACAATTATATTTATATTGCTCACTTTATTTAACATCACCACCCTAGAAAACGCACCTTCAAAAAAGGTGTTCTCAAGAAATTACCGGTGTTGCGGTTTCATCGGTGCCCTCAGATTTTGATTCCGAGCACTGGTTCAAAAGTTAGGAAAACCAGATCATTTGTTCACTGAATGTATCCGAGATAAACCTCGTAAATTGATTCCGGGCACACCTGGCCTTGGAATGAGGTGCCGTCAAAAACAGTGCACTCGTAAAATCCAAAAGAAAATTAAGAAAAAAATTTCCCTTGAAATTTACGGGTCTTTACAGGTTCACACTATAATATAAGACAATGATGTAAATATTACACAATGATATTTTATTGTATTCATAATAGATATAAATTTTTTATTTTTTTAATTTTTTCATTACAAAAGTTTATGATGAAAAAAAGGTTAAGATATAATATTTAAATGATAAAGTAATTTATGAGTATTACAGCATAATTAATTTCATTTTTCCATAATATAGGATACATCTATAGTTTTTGATGAATATAAAATAATCTATATATGTTTTCTTTGGGAGGATATATAATGATATGAATCACTATATTAGAAATTATAAACAATTTAATAAGTGGGAAGAACTAATTTTATGATCATGGATTCTATTAACCATAAGGACAGATCTGATCCATTGATCAATTCTTGTGAATTGAATATAAAACTATTATGATAAACTTTAACAAGATTATAATAGAGAGATCATGGTATATTTATTAATGTGACACTATAAAAAATATATAAAAAGAATAATTATTTCATGAATATAATTAAAATAGAGATTATTTATATAAAAATAGTTATGTATTTTTCTTATGTTTTGATTTTTTATTTGAAACATATACTCTCGAGAGGATTTTAATTTTTCTCGTCACTGAGATTTCTAATTTTTGAGAGTTTATAAACAAATATATAAAGTAAGTATGCTTTAAATATTATCAAATTAGTGTTTTTAGTAGATTTTGGAATATCAACATATTGGCATTATATACTCCTTGGACGTATACCAGTGGCGGTGAAACAAATAAATTGATTTTGACATCCACTTTATCACTTTTGTATTTAGTGAATAAGGGAATATTTTTCTAATTAACTATGTAATGAAATAATTAAATAGAATAATTTAAATTCTATATATAATTATTCAATCCCAGTCATAGAATTACCTCTTTATAGGATCAACACATGGCATCAAAGTGAAAGGTTTACTATTGGATGTGAAATAAAATCTAATGATTATTTTTTAGTGAATTTCACAATTCAAGGGAAATGAAAATGTTTATTAATACCATGTGGATTTTAATGATCAATAGATATATATTATTATAATGGATGAATCTGATAAAATACTACTTCTAATCACTATAAACAGATGTTTGTATATATTTATTTCTTTTAATTATGCTAAACATGGAATATATAGCCTTAACAAAAGGACATCACAAAATATTTGTTTCAAACAAAAAAGGAATAAGTGATCTAGGTGTATCATTGTATAAAAAAATCTATATAAATGTGATATCAAAAAAATCCTCAAATATATATTTTAGGAATGTTATTAAAAATTTATGATGGAGAAAAAAAAATTAATCCAAATTTCAAGTGATTTTGAATAAGTATAAATAATTAATGATATTAAAAAATTAATATCATGATCCATTTTTTGATTTAGGGACTATGATTTTTGATGATATTAATAGTCTTGATAAAACATTCAATGAAATTAATATTTTGAAGAAAATATTGAGATGTTTTCCACCTAAATTAAATCTATAGGTCTTTATGATTGAAAAATAATCCTAAGATCATATCAAGGGTTAATTTAAAAATTTTACTCATATCTTATGAGACAATAATGAAATCAGATGATCTAATAGAAAAGGATAGATATTGGGAAGTAGAATTTCGGGTAATGAAAAAGTTCACCATTAAAGATGATTTGAAATAGAAATAAATTTATGAGGTAATATATTTAATATCTTAAAATATAAAAATAAAAAATATAAAATTTCAAGGTAAGCTTCTACTTGATTACTTTAGAGGAAGAATGGTTGGGAACCATACTGCTAGATGCCCAATAAAATTTTTAGATGATGAGAAAGATAAATACCGAGGATGAAATATTATAGGGATATGAATGGATGAAAACATCATTCTAAATTTCATTTAAATGAGAAACTTTATTTCAAAAGTGAAAAATCCAAGGAATTATAAATATAGTAAAATGATCATTATAAGGAAATTAATTAATAATTTATTATGGATTTCGTTAAAAATAAACAACGTGAGGAGAAAAATAAATCCCAAGAACCTGAAATTGAGGGTATCATTGATCTTAAAGATGAACTTGAGGTTATAATTGAAGAAATTGATATTTTTTGGTATAAGATAATGATTGATAATAGTTTATTATATTTTTCTAAAATTTATATTCAATGGTTGTAGGAGGATAAATATGAGCTAATAGATGTGATAGAAAATATCAAATTTGAGAAACCAAAGAACATTGAGAATTTTATTGAGAAAATGATCACAAGGGATGAGAAAACTGTAATTATTAAAACATTTAATAACACTATTAGATAAATTGTAAAAAAATAATGGATCTCATAGGTAACATTGTAAAAATGAGAAAAAATATGGAATATCATAAATGATAAATGACTTTGGGAATGACATTGGGAAGATGAACCACCTGAGTAGTTGAAAATGTTTAGGATAGAAATAGAGATCCATCAAATAAGGTTGAGTATTTAATTAAATAAAAACATGTACATCATGAAGTCAAGGAAGGTGTGGGTTTATATTGGAAAGAATTGTCTATCAATGTGGATACAAGGGAATAATATGACACTCCAAATTGAAAGTTTGGTTTAGGAGAGACCCAAGAATTCATTAGAGTAGTAATAAATAAATAAAATATTATACCATGAATTTGGACTTGTTATTTTGAATTATGGGTAAAAATAAAAACAAATATTACATAATGAATGCATAACTCATGGTACAAAATTAAATGATATAAGAGAGTATATTTAAACTTTTCTTTTTGGTAGAAACTATTTTAAGTGTGAAACATATGAAAAAAATACATTTTTTATCATTATGTACATAGAGGAAGGTCTAAGAGTTACATGTAATGATATTATTTTCAAGCTCAAAATCTCTCTAGAAATTTAATTTTTTTGAATATATTTAGGACCTTATAAAGGGAGGGTACCACATATAGAGATGAATAATACAAATGGATGTGAAGAAAGATGATTATATCAATAAGTAAAGGACTAAAATGTTTATGATGTAATAGATATATTTGATATAAATAGATTTATCATTTATTTTTATTCACAAAAATAGATATACTTACCATATGATAGGAAATAAGAACATCATAGAGGATATTAAATAAAAAAACTAACTTATTTTATGATACAATAATGATGAAGGTTTAATGACAGTTGTCTCTTGAAAATAAAAAATACTTAAAGAACAGATGAGAAAAATGAATAACTTAACATTTGATATTATATGTAACAATAATTTAATTTAATGTTAATTGTGTCACTTGAGACATGATATATGTTTTTCCAGGATGAATTACAATATCAATTATAAAGGTGGAGAATTTATTTTTCAAGGGAATTGAATAAAGGGGAACCTCTATTTTATTAGTGGTGAATAATATATGTGATTTAATACCAAAATTTCAATAAATAATGAAATAATTTCTTTTAAAATTATTAAAAAAAAATTGGAAGACATGGTGGAAAATAATAAAGTAACAATTTTTGAAATTATGAAGAATTGAAAAATCATTGGAAGTTTGTTAATCGTGACTACATAAAAACTAATAATTTATTTTATATACATCAATTATAAATTTATCAATGTATTTTCATTAAAATATATATTATTGATTGAAATGAAAAATTTGGTATATTTATGGCATGATGGATTTAAGGCATACTTTAAATAAATAAAGCAATATGATTTTTTAGGATATAGTGATACTGATTAGGCAGTTTTAGTAGATGATAAGAAGTTACCTTCACATGATGAATTTATTGTATATTAATGAAGAAAAATTGTATTTCATTAAGTAATATTGATGTTTAATTTATTTATGAAACTCAATATTTAATAGAACATTTATGGATAGGAAAACAGCTTGTCAACATTGGTAATGAGGTAAATTCTATTATAGTGTTTTATTGTTATAATAAATTTTATATAAATATTATAAAAAAATACAATTAATAATTACTAGAAATATCACATTGAGGTAATGTATATCATTATGGATATCCTGATGATGGAACTATCCAAAGAACTTTTTTAAAGGAAGTACTTGGATTATATAGATTAATTATCTTCATACACTTGTTTTTACAACCAACTATTTTAAAATAACACCATACATGATAGTGTTTACAACATACAACACTGACCGTAAACAAATTATGAAATATAATTATTTTAATATGACCAGTATAACCAAGCATGTGAATTGGAAGGTATGATTTGGATTAATCACATTATGAAATATATGAATATGACACACTCAAAATAAATGTAGTTATTAATTATTTTGAAGTAGTTATGCATTTTTTTAATGAATAAATTTTATTCATAAAAATACATTTTTTCAAAACTGGTTTTTATTGATTTTAAGAGAAAATATTATAATTAACTAATGGATTATTTAGATATTTTATTTGATAAAAATAATCATATTTATTATATAAATACACCAAAATTATACTAGATTAATTTGTTTTTTATTTTTTCGGATGATTGATATTCTAGTGAATAGTAAAAAAACATTTTCTTATTGAAAAATGTATTTTTATTTTTGGAATTTAAAAGATTACCATTTTTATAATGGCTTAAAAGTAAAATTGATTATATTATTAAAATAATAATATAAATCTATTCATTTGAATAAATTTTATGGTTTAATTTAGTATACAAATGTTTTTATGCTGGAAATGTAATTTTCGAAAAAACTGTTTTTATTTCAATTTCCCTTTTTCTCAAATTAATGTATGAATGCTTTAAAAATTTAATCCTAAAAAATAGATACCATATTTGAAATAAATAGGATCAAAATTTTTAAATTTTTACCTTTTATTTGTAGTCATTGTGAATAGTAGACATGGTAAATATTTTTCACCCTGATAAGTGTAAAATGAGTAAAATAGGGTTTAAACCAAAATATAAGCTATCAAAATAAACAAAAAACATCTTATTTTAGGGGTTTATTTCATACATATACATCCAAATCTTGAATATATGTCGACATGGTGTGATTTATCTTCGATTATGGAATTTATAATATTTTAAGGAAATATAATTATAAAATCTCACTCCCTTTGTAAGAACCCGGTTTTTTAGAACGTTTCAAAATACCGACCCTGTTTGAATTTTTAACTGGTTTATGAGGAAACAGGAGAAAAAGTGTAGTTTCTGGAAATTTCTAGACTACACGCCGTGTACATTAAGTACACACCATGTATATGCTAAGCGAGTAACCGGTTGTGGGATCTTCGAGTACATGCTGTGTGATGACAGTGTAGAAAATTTCTTGCTACATGGCATGTAGTTTTAAACACACCGTGTACTTTTGAATGTGTGGTGGACATACATGGAGTGTAGCCCTATTGGCCGGGTAGAACGTGGTACACGATGTGTTCCCCTAGGACACGCCATGTAGTCTAGCTGTGTATGAGGGATATACATGGCGTGTGGGTAAGTCGGCGAGGAACAGAAGAGAAACCAAGTACACGCCATGTACTCATGTCGGATGGTTCGAAATGTATGTTGGCAGAATTCCAGCCTCCAAATGAACAATTAAATGACCTAGAGGGTGTGTAGTCATGAAGTACACGCCCTATAGTTTCTTTTTTTTTCTGTTAAAACGGACAGTAGCCTCGTTTTGAGGCAGAACCTCATTTTGGCTGGGTTTCGGGAACCAAGCCCGCCATATCTTGTTTCTTTTCCCAATCGTCCATCTGAGACCCGTTTCAAAATCCGATTGATGATTTGGAACCCCCTCGGCAAGACCTCAATTCCTCTCGGGCCGTTTTTTTATTTTTGTTCTAGAACTAGTTATAGGGGTTTGAGCGGTTTTGATTCTTTTGTAGATTTACCATGTTTTAGATGAAATTGGAAGCTATTACCGGAGGAGTATCATCATACGATTCTTAGGTAGGTGGTGCATACCTCATTTTGTGTTTTCATGGTTGTTTGGGTGACGTGGCCTTCAGCGTGTTTTCGGGTATTTAGAGCGGGACCCGTTTTATCTTCTATTTTATATTAAATTTCTTGTGGGACCTATGGGGTGCCTTTGGGTATGCCATGTTACCATTTTTCATGAGCGGGTCGGGTGAGGGGTCGTGGCTCATCGGGGAATTTTGGCTGGGGAACGCCAAAATGGTTTTAATTTAAATATTAATGTGTTAAACTATTTAGTTTAATTTATTAAGCCTGTTATAAATTGTTAGAGGAATTTAAGACCTCAGTGCTGGTATGGGACAACAACTCGCATAGTGCAATTCAACTGTTTAGTTTGTTTTGCCGGTTTATGTTTCTGTTTAAATATGTTATATATGCAATTGTTGAATTGCGTCTGTTGGACCCTTTGGGTGGTTTTGGGTATGGCTTGGATATTCATGAGTGATGTGAATCATAGGTTGGGCTTGGCCGCGGTTACTTTGGCTGGTTTTGACCACGAGATTGGGCATCATGGATGTCGTCTTGAGGAAGTACCACTGTCAGGTAGGGCATGGCTTGAGATACAAGGATTTCGATTCCATCAAACATGAAGGGCATGGTCACAGGGACACGAGGTGTCAGAAGATTTGGTGGCTTATGTATAATTTTTGGTGACTACCGCTCACCTGGAACTTTGAGAAATGTGCACAGAGAGATACTCTGTGATGAGGTGGATTTGACCACTCGTGTGGGTAGAGGCCCCCGTAGTTGCGATTAGGTATTTTGGTTGGAGGTGATTGCCGTAAAAAGCCACGGGGGAGATGAGGAGCCTTCAATAGATGGGCGTGCCTTTGGGACATTGATACTTGAGACACATGTGTCAGGATGCACATGGTGCCGGGTTACTATTTTGGGCATGCCTTCGGGACGTCGGTACTTGAGACACTAGGTGTCAGGAGGCACATGGTGCCGGGTTACTATTTTGGGCGTGCCTTCAGGATGTCGGTACTTGAGAGAGAAGGTGTCAGGAGGCACATGGTGCTGGGTTACTATTTTTGGGCATGCGTTCAGGGCGTCGGTACTTTAGACACGTGATGTTAGGGGGCGCATGGTGTCAGGTTACACGATAGAGATTCCGACATTGGTTGAAGTAGGAGGCACTCCATGGTGGATGTTGGGCACCAGTGGAGTTTGTGTTTACTTGTGCACTGTACCGTTTATTGATTTCCTTGTAAATGCATGACCACTTAAAACAAATATATTTTGGACACACCGTTGGGTGGTATCCAACTGAGATTAGTCTCACACCCTGCACGGGCCCTTCGGGATGCGTTCATACTTTATAGATCTATATGCATGAAAGAGGCCAGCTTCAGGAGCTGGGTTGCGTTAGTTGATGCATGGGGATGGTATGAACCTCGAGGTCATGCCTAGATGGGGTTTACTTGGTTTTGTTTCCCTTTCATTATCGACATTCTTAAATTATTACGAAGAAACTGTTGGTTATCCATTAGTACCGTTATAAATTGCTATGTATGACTTGATATGAATGAATGTTGGTTGTTTATAGTAGTATTTTCTTGTGATGTTAAGAATTTTTTTTTGTTTACATTCCACTAATATTGTTACTATATTGCTTCCGCTGTTTGTTTTATATTGGTTATGATTCCTCTCTGCGGGTCTGGTTCGAATATGCTAAGTCTTCCACTGCATATTTATTATTATTCTCAGACCTGTACCCATATTATGATCCTATGAGAGGGTATATCCTACCCACTGTACCTAACAGTCCCTCGCTACTAGTCAGTATCTTTTGGCATTCGGGGAGGTGCACCTAGGGTAGTAACACCTGACCCATTTGGCACTGTACGGGTGGCTGGTTGGGTCTGGGTCATTACAAAGTGGTATCAAAGGAGTTCTTGATAGGGATTTAGTAGCCCCATTTTACTTTCTACTAATGAGTTGGAGGATTCTCATTTCTTTCTGCTAGTTTTACTATTTGGTATATGGTACACTGGAGATAGTTTGTTTTTGGGATTGGGTTTCTAGCTTGTTCTTGGGTGCCTGTAGCCCCGGGTATTAGTGATGGACCTAGTTAACACAGGTGGTAATTGCTATTTTCTTCTTCTCAGATTACAGTTTATATGATTTCCACCTCGGTGGCTCACTTGGTGTGTTATGTTATTGATTTTGATATGAGACCCTTGGTCTGGTGCGGTAAGGGAGAATTGTACCTTGTCCCGGGATGGCAAGGATTGTTTTCATGGTTTTTGATTGGAAAATTTTTAGGGTATTTCAATTTCATAATTGCACGTATGCTCTGTAAATTGATAATACCATGTGAATATAATAAATTTCCATGCTTTGTGTGCTTATAAAATATTAATAGGTTAAATTCCTAATAGGATTGCTTTGTTGTTGCAATGTGATGTTCCATGCTTTACATATCTGTAGAATTGCATGTTGCAGGATATTTGGGTTTGGCTCTTAAGAGAGTAGACATGTACTATGGATAAGGTAGTGTAACTGTCATGATTGGGTGACTCGATTGTCGGTTTGAGGCAATGTGAGTTGTCAGGATGGGCATGGCCTGAGGACTTTTGATACTTGGCTCTGTTGAGGGCGGGTAAGAAGGCCATGATGCCGGGATGCCGTGGGGCATGGGTTGAAGTGGTGGATAGTAAGGGTAGTAGTTATGAACTTCCTTTTACTGATTTATTATCTTCATTGAATATATATATTTATATATATGTATGTTTGAGATGGGTCGCATCAGGAGCATCGAGGATGCAGGTTACTTGAGGTTCCGTGGGCATCGAGGCATTGAGGATGCAGGTTACTTGAGATGCTGAGGGCATCGGGGCAATGCGGATGCAGGTTCCTTGAGGTGCTAGGCATCAGGACATCATATAGGCAGACACCGATGGGGTGCGGGATACGTTGAGTGTCGGGAACGACACAGAACCGCCAATGGGGTGCAGGGGCGACGATGCATCACGGGAGGACTATGCATTTGGAAAACAAGTTAGTGAACCCTAGTTTCTTTGAGATTTGTTGGTTGTGACCGAGTATGCAATTCCTTAGGTGGGGATCCCCTTAAAAAATATATCCATAACCTTGGGACCGTGATAGTTCTGGTTGTTTAACCCGGATGGGCGTGTTCGGTGCCATCTCCGGGTTTTGTTCAGTAGCTCGGGGACGAGCTATGTTAAGGTGGGGAGTTTGTAAGAACTAGGGATTTTAGAACGTGGTAAAATCCTGACCCTGTTTGAATTTTTATCTTGTTTCTAAGGAAACATGAGAAAAAGGGTAGTTTCTGGAAATTTCCAAACTACACGTCGTGTACATTAAGTACACTCCGTGTATATGTTAAGCGAGTAACATGTTGTGTGCCCGCAAAGTACATGCCGTGTGATGAACGTGTAGAAACATTCTTACTACACTGCATGTTGTTTTAAAAACTCCATGTACATCCGACCATGGGGTGTCCATACATGGCGTGTAGGCCTGTTGGCCGGGTAGAACATGGTACACGACATGTTCCCCTTGGACGAACCGTGTAGTCTACCTGTTTATGAGGGATATACATGGCGTGTGGGTAACTCGATGAGGAATAGAAGAGAAACCATGTACACGCTATTTCCCTGTAGGCACATGTCGTGTAATCATGTCGGCATGTTCATAAAGTAATTCCGTGGAATTCCAGCCACCAAATGAACATTTAAATGACCTACACGGTATGTATTCATGAAGTACACGCCATGTAGTTTCTTTTTTTTCATTAAAATGGGCAGTAGCCTCATTTTGAGTAAAAAGCTCATTTTTGGCTGGGTTTCACAAACCTAACCGGTCGGATATTGTTTCTTCTCCCGATCATCCATCCGAGACCTATGTTGAACTCCAATTGATGTGTTGGAACCCCCTCTATAAGACCTTAATTCCTCAAGGTCCGTTTTCATTGATTTTCATTCTAGAACAAGTTATAGGGGTTTGAGCGGTTTTGAATCTATTTTAGATTTACCGTGTTTTAGACCGAATTGGCGGCTATTACCAGAGGAGTATCATCATACGAGTCTCAGGTAGATGGTGCATACCTCATTTTGTATTTTTGTGGTTGTTTGGGTGACGCAGCCTTTGGTGCGTTTTTGGGTATTTTGATCGGGACCCGTTTTATCGGCTATTTTATATTAATTTTTTTGTGGGACCTATGGGGTGCCTTTGGTTATTCCCTGTTACCCGTTTTCATGAGCGAACCGGGTGAGGGGCCGTGGCTAATCTGTGCATTTTGGCCGGGGAATTCCAAAATGGTTTGAATTGAAATATTAATGTGTTAAAATGTTTTGTTTAATTTAATAAGCCTGCTATATATTGTTAGAGGAATTTAAGACCTTAGTGCTGGTATGGGAAAACACCTTGCATAGTGAAATTGAACTGTTTAGTTTGTTTTTCTAGTTTATGAATTTGTTTAAATATGTTATATATGAAAATTTCTAAGTTTCATGTGCTGGAAACTTTGTGTGGAGTTGGGCATGGCCCGAATATTCTTGAGTGACTCGGATCAGAGGATGGGCTTGGCCTGGGTTACTTTGGGTGGTTTTGACCACGGGATTTGGCGTCATGGACGTCGGCTTGAAGCAGTACCACTGTCAGGTTGGGAATGGACCGGGTTACTAGGATGGCGACGCCATCAGACTTGAGTGGCATGGTCACAGGGACACGAGGTGTCAGATGAGATGGTGGCTTATGTATTATTTTTGGTGATTAACACACACCTGAAACATTGAGTAGTGTGCACACAGAGATACTCCATGATGAGGTGGTTTTGACCACTCGTGTGCATAGAGGCCCCCATAGTTGCGGTTAGGTATTTTGGTTGGGGGTGCTTGCTGTAGAAAGCCACGTGGGAGGTGAGGAGCCTTCATGGGATGGACGTGCCTTCGAGATGTCAGTACATGAGACACAAGATGTCAGGAGGCACATGGTGTTGGGTTATTATTTTTGGCATGCCTTCGGGACGTCGATACTTGAGACACAAGGTGTCAAGAGGGACATGGCGTCTGCTTACTATTTTGGGCATTCTTTCGAGACGTCTGTACATGAGACATAAGGTGTCAGGAGGCACATGGTGCCGGGTTACTATTCTTGGGCATTCCTACGGGATGTTTGTACTTGAGACACACGGTGTCAGGGGGCTCATGGTGCCGGGTTACATGACAGAGATTCTGGCATTGGCCGAAGTAGGTGACACTCAATGGTGGCTGTTGAGCACCAGTGGAGTTTTTCTTCACTTGTGCACTGTACCGTTTACTGATTTCCTTGTAAATACATGGCTTCTTAAACACATATATTTGGTACGCACTATTGGATTGTATCCTTCAGAGATTTGTCTCACACCCTGCACGGGCCCTTCGGGAGGCGTGCAGACTTTAAGGATCTAAGTGTAGAAAAGAGGCCATCTTCAGGAGCTGGGATGTGTAAGTTATTGCATGGAGATGGTATGGACCCTGAGGTCATGCCTAGCTGGGGTTTACTTTGGTTTGTTTACTTTTCTATATCTGCATTCTTACTTGTTGTAGCTACTGTTGGTTAGCCATTGGCGCCGTTTTTATATTCGGTTGTGTACGACCTTCTTTGGACGAATGTTTAATTGTTCAGTAGCAGTTACATGTTATTAACATACTTTTGTGTTTATTTCCGCTACTATTTTTATATTTATTTCTCCCACTATTTATCTATATTGGTTATGCTTCTGCTCTACGGGTCTCGTTTGAGTCTGCTGAGTCTTCGACTACATATTTATTATTATTCTTGGAGCAGTACACATATTTTTATCCTCTGAGAGGGTATAGCCTCCCCACTATACCTAACAGACCCTCGCTGATAGTCAGCATCCTTTGGCATTCGGGGAGGTGTGCCTAAGGTAGTAACTTCAAACCCATTTGGCACTGTTCGGGTGGCTGCCTGGGTTCGGGTCGTTACACTCTTGAAATTAATATCTGTAAATTTTTAACATATGGTTAAAATGTGGATAAGTTAGTTTATAAATATCTATTTGAAAGATGAATTAATTTTTTCTTACTTTAATTAATTTTTAGTTATTAGTTATTAAATAATTACTTTAAATTCTTACGCAATGCAGATATAGTATTTATTCAACTAATAGAAAAATAAAATAAAATATTTAAAAAAATTAAAAGTAATGAAATTTTGGTGAATTATTATGTACCGATTTATTTCATGTAAATATCATATTATAGATGTTTGAAATGTTTTTATTCAAATTATATTTGTTTTATGTCATTTTCAAAGAAAAATTATGTGAATAGTTCTAAAAATGAATTTAATAATTTTTTAGGATACAAATATTTTGTAAAATTATTTGAAAATCACAAAAATAACAAAACAGGAAAATTAGGATGATAAATGGTCTAAAATTTCATCCATTGGAAACTTATGTTCCTTTTTTTGACTTATAAATAAAACCACAACCATTTAAGTTTGTAAAAGTCATTTCTTTAATAAAGATAAAAAATTGTTAACAAAGGGGTTTATCCAAAATATAAGGATTATAATGACAAAAAATGGATATATATTTAATTTTATGAGGATATATTTACCCTATACTATTTTTACTATATTATATGTCCATTTGGGATTTTTTTTAAATCACATAATTATATTTTGATGTTTTTAAAAATTCCAATCATGTTCTTTCCCTCCCTCATAAAAAGACACCCCATTATCTTAATTATTCACACCCATTTGAGCCATATTTCTTGACCAAACCCTAAAAATATATATTCAAAACATACCTATAATCTAATGATAGGATATGGTATTTTCAAAAAACCATTATTGTGGTTATTAATAATGAATCTATAGGAATTCTACCCATGAAGAGGTAATCATTTTTCCAGACTCTCAAATTTATTTTGTTCTACTCATTCATCTACATTTTATGAGATGATCCTAAAATAATAGATCCAATATAATAAATATATTGATATTTTATTTATATTAAGTTAATAACATTTTACACCTATTTAATATCTTATGAAAAGAGAAAACATCCCTCGTACATATGTACAACTTACCAACTCCACGTAGCAGTGTAAGTTTTCTTTCTCCACCACTTCACATGATTAGTTATAAATATGAAATGAATGAATATATATGTAGTTTAAGTCATAATAATTCTTCTTCTAATATAATATCATACCTACTTCCTTACCATCTAATCATTTGTAAAATGATAACATCGCTCATACATATGTGTGTACTACCTCCTCCTTAAAGCGATGCGATTATTTTTTCATTTTTTATTTATATAGATGGTAATAGGGATTATTTTAATTAAAATATATGAAACATGTTATATAATAATTATTTTAAGGGTGAATTAGATATTACCTTTCCTTCACTACATCTGTCGAAAATTGAAAACAATGTTCATGCATATTTATGACCTACCGTCTCTTTGAATGATGCAATCCATTTTTCTAAATATAAATTCTATGAATGATAATAAATATGTATATAATTAATATATATTATATTTATATCATTATTAACATTGTATATATTATATAACCATGTACAATGTATAAGGAATACAATAACCAAACCAAAACATACATGAAAACCACATAGTTATCACCCGAAATAGTGATTTTAGAAAATAATTATTAATACACTGGTGATTAAATATTATTAGTAAATAATATTTGGTATGATATATATGATTATGTTTTTTTAATATATTTATAATTTATATATATTTATTAGAAAATATTTTTTAACACATATAAAGGATGTCGGACTTGAGGTAAGGGTTTCTCACCTCACTTTTGTTTCTATGAGACATATGTCGTAATCACCAATATTTTATTTCAAGTGGTGTATATAATACAAATTTTATATTTTGTATCATGATTCCATTATATTCATGGTATTTATAGATTCATTTTTAGTTAATATTTCTAGTGGGTTATCATTCAAAAGTTACCAAAGTGGTAAGGTATTTTTACACGATGTCACAATTATTCAGGATTGTTTATGTTTATGTCTTAGATGGGAGAATTATTTTATATTAATATATTAATCCAAATATATTTTATTATACTTTGGTTAATTCTATAAATTACTTTTTTCATTTTATTTTCATCAATTTAAGTACTCTATATATTGAAATAATGTTTTTAAGGAAAACTGATATTGTTTTTCTACCTGGATAGGAATATTTTTCTTCGATATCTATATATTCCTTAAAAATTATTAAATATTTTTTTTACAATTTTTTAATGACTTATAAATTTTATTTTTAGAAATGTTTTGATTTTTTTAAAATGTTTTAATATAAATCTTCTTATTATTTTCTGGGCAAGTTACTTTTGAATTTTTACCAAAAATGTTAAAGGAATCAATGTATTTACATACATATAAAGAAATAAATATCCTTCCCTAATGACAGATCAATTTTATAAATCATACATTATAAATTTTAAAGATAATTTCTTAGGAAAATAATCTCCTTATTATTTTTAAATTTTTTTGTTTTAAATAAATAATTTTAATATGTAATGGGTAGTTTCCTTAAAAAAAAATTTCCAATGATATTTTTAAAGTATTTGTATCTATGTCTTAATCATTTATTGAATCATGAGATTTATTAAGGATACAATATAATGATTCTATCGTTATTAATTCTCTATATGGTTTATGATGAGTATTATAGGGTAAAGTATTGATATTCAATATGTTAGTTCTTCAAATATTGGAATTCATTGATTTTTAAGTCAAATTGATTAAGTTGTATTATTTATACAAATGATGAATTGATTGTAAATATTAAGTTAAAATCATGTCCTCAAATTACATATACACTATTTCATTAGTGGGATTCATGATATAAAACAGTTTTTGTATTTTATTGATACCTTACCCATTTATGTAAGATTTATGGAATGAGGCCTCGATGTTAGGATCATGTTGTATCAGAATGAGGCAGCAACAATATGTTTTGGATATCAAAAAATATAAAATCCATTATTATAAAATTAATTATTAATTTCCATGTGATTATTTTTATATTTATTATTTCCATTTATATGTTTCAAACTCATGTAATTATTTATATGGAATTATTTGGTCTCTATTTATTCCCACCATACTACTTTTCATGATCATGTTATTGATTATATGGAATGTATTTTAAGTTATATAAAATTCCATATTGAATATAAATTATTTAATAATTCCATATTCCACTATTTATAACCCTTAATGTGAATATGATATCACCCTTTTTTACTTTCCCTGGGATATAAAGAATGATATTGTGAATGATATTAAGGATATAATAATAATTTTTAGGCTTTGGTTTTATATTTTTAATATAATATGGGATTCATATATGTATTGAGTTTACAAATAGGACAAAACAATTCTAACCTTTAGAATGTGATAAATTATATCTCTTAAAAATGTAATAAATTAACCACTGGTTCAGGGTGACTAGGGTCGATGTATTTATAATTTGTTTTATATGAAGTTTAGTAGAAACCTTGATAAATAGATTTAGGAAAAAATATCTAAAGGAACATAACCCTATGAATTAATTTGGTGATATGTATTATTATAGGATGTAATTTTAATGTTTTTTAAGGTATATATTATGTGGATTACCTAGAAATACATCTCGGTCTAGATGCTACAAGTGGGCGTGGTTTTGGAATAGATTCATATTGGGGTAATAATCCCGAAAAGAGTTGGTTGAGTATATCTAGTCCATCATTATTATGCATGGTAAATGTTTTGTTATTTTAAAACATGAATTAAAACTCTAAGTGGATATGACTGGGTTAATTCAAAATAAATTTATAAACCATTTTGATTTATTTTAACAGATGATGTCTATGAAATACATAAATTAAACCTATGGTGTATTATATTCAAAAGAATGTATTATGATTTATATATACTATGTATTGTTTTTATGATTATGTGGTTTACCATTATTATTTTATATACTCATACTATGATTTTTTATTTAATTCAATGGCTAAAAGAATTAGGAAATTTTTTTAAACTAAATGTGATAGACAATGCAATAATTATGAAAATCCAAATTAGATGATGACTAGAGTGAAATATATATAGATTATGACTAATCAATTATTATGACATATGACTAAAAAATAAAAACTTAAAAACACTCATAATAGTTATAAAATAGAAGAATATATTTTTTAAGATATCGAGTTGTGGAGACCAAGAAATAAAAATGCTCATTTTTCGCCTTGTCAGAAATATGGAAAGTGACACCGTAGAAAATATCTCAATAAAACAATAATATTTTTATGAGGGAAAAAATGGAATAAATAAAATAATTTTCAACAGATAATGATGTTTTATACGGAGGGATATGATTTCATTACCAAGAAACCATTTATATTTAAATTTCTTATGTGTAGGGAAATTGGGTATATCCAATCCAATTACATAATCCAAGGTTTAACTCCATTCCTGACGAAAGACCTAATCTATTACAATAATTTAAGTGTAAGGTGTGAGGTTTACATGTATTGGGATTTACAAAATATGTTTTATAAATTTTATATAAATTATATTCTAGATATATAAATCTTGAGACCTATAGGGATTGTTCCACAATAGATTTTAGTTCAGTATTTGATAATATATTCTAATGGATAATCATAACCAAAAAAATTTATTTATAAGTAATGTGATATCATTTAGTTGGGATAAAGATATGTATGAAATTCATAAAGTAAATGGGGAAGTATTAGTTAAATTTCATTTGGTTAGTGTTTTTATGTCAAAGTGATTTCGGTTATCTTTGATGAAGATTATTCGAGTTTTAGATTTTTGGAAATAATCATTCATTTTATTTGGGGAATAAGGATTGTGTTAATTTTTGGGAGCATTTATGTTTTCATTGGAGGTGAAAATAAGAGTTATAGATACCATCATGGGTTTATATGGTTAAGGCTTATTATTAGTTCAAAGACATAATTTTTCCTTTTGTGGTTTTAAGTGAAGGGATTTTGAGGTGACTTAATACTTTTAATGAGTTTTATGAAGAATAATATTTTTAGGATTAGATAAAAAATTGGCTAATTATATGATTTCATGTTACGTTAATTATGGTGGATTGAAAAGTTGGATATAGATAGTCTTTATGGTTAAAGAGTTATTCCTTGACAAGGTTATTTTTTTAGAGATACGGTTTTTTAATATAAGAATTAACTTTCATGTATGTATATAACTTTGATTGATGATATTTTTGGGTGGAATTCAATAAATTATAATATTATTTAGTGATTTATCATGGTTCATAATTATATATTTGGGGTGCTTCATTGGGTATAGATATATGTATACTTTAATTTTATCTTAGTGTTTATCATGTATGATTATTTGGGAAGATTGCAATTAAATTCATGGGGATGTATGTTGAAGTAATGGGATCACCATTTAGGTCATAATATTATTTAATATTGAGGCTATAGAGGTTACTTTATATGTAGTGTTATTTATTTATTGAATAATCAAAGTTGATACTTTGGTGTTGTTATGTAAATTTTTGATTTAAATAAGAAGGTTTGTACATTTTGAATATTATCTAACCATGTATTAACAAATTATTTTTTGTTTAATATTTAAAAATTGGAGGAATATATTAATATTACTTTGTGGATTGAAGTTTTTTAGTGCCTTAGGGTTGTAAAATTCACATTGAATAACCAAAACTTAGTGAAAAATATTATATTGTGGTTGAAATAGGTTAAAGGATTAAATTATACATTTCCAATAAGTATATTTCCTTATTTTTTAAGTTTATATGGTATTTATATTCCTTAGAAAGTATCTTGAAACAAAACTATTTTCCAATTACATTAATTTTTGATGAATCAATGATCTTTTTCACAACATATTGATTTATGTTTTTTTGGTCGTTAACATTCTCTTGATCATTAAAATTCTTGTGATCATTGTTATCTATCATTCTCTATCATTATTGGAAAATTTATTTTACCTTCATGTCCATATTTTCACTTACTATTAATGCTCACCGATTTTTAACCCTAGTCATTTGTTATTCCAAATGTCCCTAATATTTCACCTTCCATCTTTTATGAGAAATATTTATTAAATATTTTTAAAATGGGGGTTTTCATGAATGGGCTTTTAAAAGGTAAAACCCTTGAGTACCAAGAACATGTTAAAATTTCGAGGGAACATATTATTATTGGGGGGAATGTAACACCGTGATATTTTAAATGAAAACTAAATTTTATAGCTTATACAACATGAAAAACCGAGTTTGACTGAAAATAATAATAATTTTTTATATGACTGTTATATCCCAATTGGTAATTGTAGGGAACGAGTTGGATTAACCAAATTATGAAATATACACAAAGGATCCACTCAATGAAATCTTTTTAATTAATTACTCATAAATAAATACTCAATTATTTAATTATGAAATTATATTCTTCTAAATATGTTTTGCTTAAAAATTTTATTTATTTATTTTTATAAGAAAATGTTATAATTAATTTAGAAAAATTTTAAAAAATATATTTGATAAAAAAAATATTTTTTTTAAATTATCATAACTAAATTATCTTATGTTTAATATTTGTTATTTTTTTGGGATGATTCATCTTATAGTGAATATTGAAAGATATTCATTTTTATTGAAAAAATATTGTTTTCAAGAATTTCTAATGTTCAGTAATTTTTTAAATGGTTTTAATTGAAAACTATCTTGACTATAATATTATTAATCCAAAAATGTTAATTATAATCAATATTATTGTTTTATTTGGTATAAAAACATTTTTAAACTTAAAAATTCATTTAAAAACTATTTTTCATTGTGATTAAAATTTTTATCTTAAATTAATTTGTTGAAATGAAAAATAATTAATCACAAAAAGTAGATTCCATATTTGAAATCATGAGGTTCATATTTTTTAAATAGTTCTCTTTTATTTTTGGTCACTATGAATAGTAACTATTTTTAAATTTTTGTCACCTCGATAGGGGAAAGTGGGTAAAATAGAGTTAAAAACATGTAATATGATCTCAAAACCAACTGAAAACATTTATTTACCCAATTTTATGGGTGGAGTTCATAAATTTACATGAAATTCTGGAATATATGGATCTTTGGTTCTTTTTTTATTTAATTATTGACTTTATATTAATTTAAGGATAGAATATAGATAATATTTCTCCCTCTTAAAATTGGTATCTCTCAAAATTTTAGATAAGGATTAAAGATTTTAACATTAGTTATAAATGATAATTTTAAATATAAATTATGTTTTTATCATGTTAATTTATTTATAATTTTTATTTATAAAATAATTACCTTAAATACATATGAAATATCGATATTAAAATTCTCCAATTAATAAAAAAAACTAAAAAGTAATTTAAAAATATTAAAATTAATATAATTTGATTGAATTATTATGTTACCTGATATTTTAGAAAAGAATAAGATATTTTAGATGTGTTAAAGGTTTATATTTTAATTTTATTACTTTATTATTGTTTTCAAATTCAAATTATGTGACTTGTTCTTAATATGAAATTAATGTAATTTTACGGTAAAAATATGTTGTTATTTTTTTTAAAATAATAAAAATCCAAATGGAGGAAAAGTAGGATGCTAAATGGTCCAAAATTTCATTTCATAGTTATTTATGAGCCATTTTTACTTAAAAATAAAATTAGAACGCTTTAATATTGTAAAAGTTAATACCTTGGTTAAGATTAAAATATGTTAACCAAGGGGTTAAGAGAAAAAATAAGGTTTACAATGACACCAAAACCTATCCAAAATGAATTGGGTGAGTTTATTTAGACCATATAAACTTTTTTTTGAATCTATAAACATTCGGGATATTTTTTATGAGAACAACTTAATTTTTTTTAATCTCTTTAAAAATTCCAAGTGTGCCCTTTCCTTCCCTTATATAAGGACACCCGTTTATCAAAATTCTTCAAAAATACACGATCAATATATCTCAAAAAAAACCTACCCATATCTCTTATAAAATTCCATATAGACTATTTAGTCATTTTTTTATTCTTAATAGAAGATTACAGTTGTCTTTTAAAAGTAATCCACCAGAATTATACCGAAGAAGTGGTTACCATTTTTACAAGCTATTTCAAATTTCATTATTCTTCTACAACCAATAAATTTTTTTTACCCATAAAAAAATACTAACTTCATTATTTTAAAGAAATTTATAATTTATTATTATTATGGGACAACCATTTTACATCTCTTTCCTACCTACGAAAATTTAAAACATCGCTCGTTCGTATGTATAACTTAATGCCTCCACGTAGCGATGTAATTATTCTTTCGTCACCACTTTACATAGATAGTTATAAATATGTAATTAATAAATAAATATATAAATTAATTCAAAAAATTTACTCTATAACTATAATATAATATATACCATCTTTTACCCTAATTATTTGGAAAATGAAAATGTCCCTCATTTGTACGTGCGGACTAAAAACATCACAAATCGATGTGGTTATTTTTTCATTTTAGAAATAAATGGATGAAAATAAGGATAGTTTAAAAGAATATATATTCTATATATTATATAGTAATTATTATACAATTTTGAATTATTATATACATCCTTTTAATATCTTTCTAAAAGTAAAAATAACATTCGTGCAGGCACAAAACCTATAGTCTCTATGAATGGTGTAATTAATTTTTTCATCTCTACATTTTATGCATGATAATATATAGGTACATTATGAATATATATTATATTTATATCATGACTAACATTATGAATATGATTTACCCATGATAAAATTAAAAGGACCCAAATTATTGATCCAAAATATACTTGAAAGAAAATAAATTATCAACCATAATAGTGATTTTAATAAATAATAATTATAAAATGGTTAATAAAAGGTAATAAGTGATAAAATATGTTGTTTTATATATCATTATTATGTTAAATATATTTATAATAAATATATATTTATTATATAGGTTCTAACACATATGATGGAAACCAGAGCTGAATTAAGGGTTTCTCTTCTCACTTTTGTCTTTATGAGACCTTTGTCATATTCATCACATGCTACTTTAATGTGGTGTATGTAGTTACCATTTGATATTATATATAATTATTCCCTTATATTCATTGTATTTAAAATTTCATTTCATTTTATTTATTTCATGGGATGTATGATTCAAAAGAAACCAAAGTAGTAAGGGTTTATCTCACAATCTCATCATCATTTGGAACTGTTTATGTTTAAGTTTCTTCTTGGGGAATTTATTTATCATTCTATCTTAAAATAAATAAATTTGAATCTCATTTTTTTAAATTAAATGTTTACCTTTTATTTTACTCTATTTACATACTCAAGAAACTGAAATATTTTTTTTAAGGAAAACCAACTTTTTTTTTGCTCATTCAAGATTGTTTTTCTCCAATGACCATACTTTAGAAACAATGTTCTAAATAATTATTTTACTATTATATAATTATTCATTGAAAAATTTTAAATCATATTTACTATTTTAAAAAATATTTTAAAATTAATCTTCACGTCAATATTCGAACGAGGTATTTTTGATTTTTGCTGAGAATGTAAATGGAATAATTATTTTTACATACATAAAATGAACAAAAATTATTACCATCATTAAAAATAAATTATTGAAAGATTAATTTTTCATATTTTGGAAGTTATTTTTGTTGAAACTTTTACCCATAATATTTATAAATTCTTTAGATTTTTAATAATTTATTTTATAGAGAAAATGAAATCCTCTTCAAGAAAATTTACAGTGATCTTTTTAAACTATCATCATTTATGTCAAAACATTTTGATCAGTATTATACTTTAAAAAGTATATAACATTATTATATTTTTTTATTCCTTATTTGGATAGTTTATAAATAGTTTTAATGTGTAATTTTTTGGAATTCCATATTCTAGTTCATCTAATATGGAAAATCATTGATTTATATGGCATGGTGATTTTGTTGTATTTTTTATCCATAAGATGAATTCATTGGACTTATAGTGTAATAGGTGGGCCCCAGAATTTAATATTCCCTTCATGAATCATTATCATAATATAAAATAGGTTGTGTATTTGGTGGAGGAATTTATAATTTAAGTAATATATTTATAGACGGTTCATTTACACTAGGTTTATAACGTTTTGTAATGGGGCCTTGATGAAAATTTTATGATGTTAAAAATTATATATTCCATCATTATGAAATAAATTAATATTTTCCATTTGATTTTTTATTAGTTAATATATACTTGGATAAGATTCAAGATCATGTGATTATTTATGTGATATTATTTTATCATCATTTATTCTTTCTATATTATTCCTCATTATCATGTTATTTATTAAATGGATTTTTTCAGTTATATAACATGCCATATTGACTATGAATTATTATTACATGGTATATTACACTGTACATAACCATTACGGAGAATATGAGATATCCCTTTATTCTTTTCCCTTCTAAAGGATAAGAAGAAGGATATTTTGAAAGATATCAAGGATGAAAGAATGTTTTTTATTCTATGTTTTCATATTTATAATTTAATAAGGGAATCATTTATGTATGATGTTTACCATGAATACTAAACTATTCAGTAATATTGGATGCAATCACATGTATCTAATAATAATGTAAGAGTATAATCGCTGACTCTGGGCTACTATGTTGGGGGGGGGGGTGAATACTTGTTCTTTAGTGTAGTTACCCACACTCCTATAATGGTTTATTCATTAATTTTTTTTAATATATAGTATACCTAGCTAACAACTTTGAAAAATGGTATTATAATCCTAATGTGGATTATAAAATTATAATATTTTATCATATAGAAATTACTAGAAATTTTTATTCCTTATAAAAATATTTGTAGAATTATTCTCTTATTTTAAGGACAATGTTTTAGAAGTACTCACATATGTAGGGAGAGAGATAAGTGTTTCATTATGATGTTATTGGGGTATAAATTTTCCTAATAGATTTTTAATGGAAAATAATACTCCTAAAAGAGGAATAAAAAATATTTAAGATGTATTTAAATACATTATGATGTTTATAATAACATTAATGTTTATTTTAAAATTTCTTAATGTTGGTTTGACAAGGGGTTCTATGTATAAGGAGACTAAAATTTCATATTGATCATATTTTTATATAAATATTATTTCTCATCATCAAGTTATATTATATGGGATTTATGTAAATTAATAGTAACACAATTACTTCACCATGAAATAATATTATTTTGATGATACAAGATGTATTTTAAAGAGGTAAGTTCATTTTTTCTGATGATTTTTGACAACAAACCCAAAGATGGATACTGTTAACAAAAATAAATGTTATAGATTTTAGGAATTTTTATTGAAAAAGGATGATATAAATTATTCAAAGAGATGAAAATTAACATTGGAGACTTGTGGTTTTTAGTTTTACATATTTGAGAATATGTTAGAGTAATTTTGGAAGTAAATAAAAAAAATCATACGGGAACACCCTATACATTATGACATAATGAATTTGATGAATTGTTGACCATTATGGATTGATTATTGTGTCATGTATTTTATGGAAAACAAAAATATATTTTTCATTGATTTTTAGTTAAAATAAATGATAAATAATGTTATATAATATATATTCATTTCTTTTTAATTTTCTTTAGTTGAATTGTAAATAATGGATACAATACATGGGATTATGTTTAAGTGTTCTTGATATAAGTATACCACAAAGTTTTATGATAAATAATTTTCCAAAAAATGGTGTAAAAGTTTGTACATTAGAACTAGAAAATTAAATTTCAAAGTAGGTTCATGAAGTGAGTATTGTGCAATTATATTATTTGTTAGTCCAGAATATATTTCAACGATATATTTTTTAGATTTTTCCAATCAATTATTTTTAGAGTATACATTTTAATTTATTAGTGATTTTTGTTTGAGAATAAAATATGATTGGATTATATCATAATTTTTTCCATTAATTCATAATGATGGTTATATTTATAATTTTATAAGTACTAAAAATCCTTAGAACATAGACGATTTAGTATGTGATATAGTGGTACAACATAACCCTATTTTATGTATTAGACTATCTAGTTAGGGGGAATGATCAGTTTCATGACCATAATGGTAATAAATGACTTACTAAGATCATATTAGATGATTAATTTTACTAAATTAGTTAAAAAACTACATAGATAACTAGAATTATAGTATGATAGAGATATAAATAGAGATTTATTAAAGAAATACTCTAAATAATTAGATATGGAGGGTGTTTATAAATATAATGATGGTGGAGATTATTGTTACATCAGTGAAAGTATATGATTTTATATATGTATTTGTGAGATAAAACTTGTAATACTAAGGGGTTTTGAGTACATCTTGAGAGAGTTACCAATGTTATTTCTATTATTAATTTGTTATAGTCTAAGAGGAATAGCTAATTTACATTAAATATTATACAAAAAGAAAACATAGTTGAGTTTTGATATATCAGCAGATAACTATTGAATACTACATAAACATAGCCCAGTGATGGGGGAACCAAGAAATATTTCATGTGTATTTTGATTTATTGATTTTTTATTTAACACCGAAGAGATACGTGATGCTATTAAATATACTAAATGACATTAAAAGGAAATAATTTTAATTTGATTTACCATTTTATGAACCATCATCCAAATGTACCATGATTTCAGTGGGAATTTTGAATTTTGAATTTTTTAAATTTTCCATCTTGAGAACTAGGACCTAGGGTTGTGATTTAGAAGATTAATCATCTTAAAAGGTAGTTTTTGCATGTAAATTGAGGGTTTCAGGATGGTTTGGATTTGTATGAGATATTGAGATAAATTATAGGTGATCAAGGTATATCCTATAGCCACCAGTTTGTCATTGGTAGGACCCGATCATTCTTTTGGTAAAGTCAATGGCCATGCAGTCCTACTAGGTCCTTCATACAGAATATAGGCTATTACTAGATTACCAGTATCATTTAAAGGTGTAAAATTTTATTTCCTCTCTCTGGGATTTAGGGGGAACCCCATGTTTTCCCATCCCTTTTATTCAAGTGGACCAGGGGTGTCACCCCTTTTTTCTCCATTAAATCCCCATCATTTTGGGGTTTGTGGTAATTAATGGTGATCTAATGTGATTCTCCTATGATGTTTCCATCTTATTCTCTCTTTATGTCATTGAGGTTTTTTGGTTTTTTTAGTTATGTACTGAAGTGTAGATTCCAAAAAAAATAATGGTCGAATCATCCCAATATGATATAGATTTTTTGTATCTAGGATATAGGATGTCTTAAGATAAATTATTCTTGTCTCTACATTCAATTTTTGATGGGGTTCGTTATAGGTTCAATTATTTATGGTTTACCAATAAATTAAATAAAATTAATGTGGGGGGGGGGGTGATGATGATTCATGACATTTATTTTTATGGTTTAGAGTTGAGAGTGAAATTGAGACATTCTATGGGTGGTTGTTCATGGTATTAAGGACTAAACATTACCCAATGAAAATTTAATAATTATTCCTATTTTGAATAAATTGATAAAAATTAATTATAGTAGTTATAATTGATTTTTTGGTGATTCATATTGTGATATATGTGTTTGGGTGAGCTCAAAATGGATTCTAAAACATGGATGGATATAGGAAGTCTTGGAGAGACTAGGAGAAGCTAAAAGGTAGTTTTTTAATTAAGGGAAATATTATTTATGATGTTTTTGGTCTTCTATAATTTTTCTATCGAACTTAATACTATTTTATGTGGAACATGAAATGGGGTCTCACCACTGGAGTGGGAGAAAATTTATTTAATAAATTTATTTATTTAAAATAATATTCCTTGTCAAAATCAATGAATCACCAAGGATAATAGGGTTCGTGAAAATGGCTTGATTTCATCAGCCACTGATTGTCAAGTCTTTATTTGTAGTTTTAAATTCATTATAAATTGAGACCCCATGTAGGGTGTTTATTAAATTTAATAGACATGAAATATTGACACTATTAGTATTATCCCATAGAGATCTATAGTTAGTTGTTAGAGATTAGATGATATGAATAAACTTAGTGTCAACCTTGTGAAGCTAAATATTTTCCTTGATCCTTTGGATTTGTGAGATCTTTGTGGTGTTTTATCCCCTACTGAGACTTTGTTACATGGGTGGGTATACCCGGATGAGATGAATAGATAAATGGTGTGTCTGGAATAACCTAGAGTAATTTTAAATGGTCTTATAATAGATTACATAACCTTTGTGATACTTTCTTATAAAGATAGTGAGGTCTCGATGACTCTTGATGATGCCGAGGAGCATTATTCATCTGAGTGGTAGGTATTTTACCAGATGAAAAACTTCTATTTTAGGGATACTCATGATGTGCCCTAGCCTTGTTTAGACTTCATAGACCTAGCTGGTGCTCCATAGATATTTGATCCTTATGATATGGGTTACTCAAGAATGGGTATTTATGATCACATGTGTCACCTAATAATCCAGATCCATGTTTTGAGACATTTATTTTCATGAGGAGTACGGTCATGCTTTTGAGAGTTTACCATGGTTTTATAGATAAGTACGTCAAAGGACCACCCCTATTGGTGAAATATACATACACATATATGTATAAATATATTTTAATTCATGAAATGGTATACCCCCTCAAGGTTTTTATTATATAAATAAATGTAGACACTCATGGAGAGGTCATGATACTTTTCATGACAACACAGGTTGGGTTGTAATGGATTTAGATCAAGGTAATTTTATAATAATTCCACATGTTATATGTCATCTCTTATGATGGGTGCCCCAGTTGGGTTTCTTTTATCTTACGAGTTGTTTGTTTGGACATAAAAATTTCTTCTAATAAATAATGTTAGGCACTGGGGCTTATAGTGGGGTCCCATTAAAGTACCTGTAATATTTCATGGCCAAGGGATTTTGTGTGACCAGTTCTATATACTAAGTTGAGTTTATCTTTTTATTCATTATCATGGTATAAAAAATTATATCAGGTCCCTGGGTCATTATAAATTATTTCATGGTGGAATGTCATGTGTTATCTCAATGGGGTCTTATGGTGGGGGATCATGACCTACAATTTTCTGAGTTCCATAAATCTATTAAAGCATGGTTGGCCATGCATACTGAGGTGGGTCCTCATGTGTTATAATGATGGGGGTCATACAATGGGGGTTTCTATCATTATATATATTCGCAATGCAATCTATTGCGGTGTGCCTTTCCAAGTATAATGGGGTGACATTCCCCCCCATGTTTGTATCACTGTATACTAGTTTGGATTAGGCCCAACGGTCATTATGATTGTTCATGTAGCCACCATGACTTTATTAGAGTCATAAAAGGTCTAGCTGATGAAGGTATGGTTGATCATGGATTTTTTTCTGAGGATTGATATTGTTTATTTATTTATATTTCTATAGATTATTTATTTATTCAGTAGAGCATGTTGCATGCACATATCAATACATTTACAAGATATGTACTCTACTGTATTGGTGATGTCCTATTGAGTTATTTAGTCACACCCTACTATAGTGACCATTTTAATTTATTACACAATAAATTATCACTTGTTATAGGTGAAGGTTGGGTTGTGGCCTAGTTTTGCTGGATCAAGATTTGGAAGCTCAAAAGGGATTTAGAGATCGGGCTAAGGTGAGTCTCAAGAATTGTTTTTGATCCTCATTTCTTTGTTACATTCAATAAAATATATTTATTAATTTTTATTTATATATGTGATCCTACTACACAGTGATCTATCTTATATGATGGAATGACCATTTGAGGATATATGTATCCTTTTATTTATTTATTTTGGATATGTTGTCTTTTTCTTCTTACTATGATGATTGGTGTTAGTGATGTTTGGTTGTTTTGTATATGAAATTTCACTATAATACCTGGAGTATAGTATCCTCCTAATACCACCCAATAACATAACTTCTAGTAGAAAATCTCTATTACCCATTGAATATTTAGAATAATATTCTTAATTTCTTTCTAAACACAGAACATATATATTTATTTTAATTGTGATATATTTTAAAAATATTATTATTTATACATGACTGTTATAACATAGACCTTAAGTTAAAGGGTATTAATGGGAATAAATAAATTATAAAAAGTTAATGGTTTATAAATTTATTAAATTAATTCATTAGTTATCAGTTTATTATAAATTAAAATAAAAATCATTTGAATGTAGAATAATTGTTTTTTAATGAAAAACAATATTTATGTGGGAAATATGTTTCTAACTTAATAAATTAAAATAATAACTATTAGAGAATTGTTTTATTGAAATTTATATATTTTATACTCAAAACTATGTTTTAACTTTAATTTAATGTTTTAGGTATGATTTAAAAATAAATCCATTTTTATGCTTAAAAATCTCTTTTCTTAAAAACAATTTTTCTTTTCATTTTCCAAAATTTATATTAAAACTAATTTATAAAACATATTTATATTTAATATTGAAAAAGGGATACCATATTGGTAATTATTAGCTTCAAATTTTTTAAATAGGTCCCCTTTTTTCATCATCATAAATAGTAACTTTTCCAATAGAATGTATCACCTTAGTAAGGGTAAAATGTGAAAAACATGGTTAAAAAGTGGGGATAAGGTTTTAAAATTTCTATAAAAGATTCATTTATCCAATTGAATGATTTTATTTTTCCCATTTCCATATAATTATCTAATATATTTCCACTCATTTCTATTTTCAATGATTATGTATTTTATGAAAATTTTTAAAAAGAATAAATAAAAAATGTCACTCTCATGAGCTTAATTACTATAATGTTTTATTATATGTATAAGAAGATGATAATTTAGGTTAAGTTTGTTTATTTAAAATTTGAATTAATTTTTTTCCATGTTTTTTTTAAAATTTTCGGTATTGAATAATTACCTTAAATTATTACGCATCACCGACAGAATATTTATTAAATTAACAGAAAAACATAATAACTGATTTTAACTATATTTCAATAATTAAACTTTGGTTGAATTATTATGATACCAGATTTATATAAATAAATATAACATATTATAGATATGTGTAGGGTGTATATTTTAATTTATATTCCACCATTATATTTAAAAATTCAATTTATGTGAATATTTCGAGAAATTATATTAACAATATTTTATGTGAAATATAATTTTGAAAATTATTTAAAAATTATAAAAATATTTAAAGATGACATGAATGGTGATGAATGGTTTAAAATTTCATTCATTTTCTAGGTATGAGAGAATTTTCACCTTATATGGAAAATTATAACTTTTTAATATTAAAAAAGTCATTTTCATGGTTATGATTAAAATTGGTTATCCAAGTGATTAAACCAAAAGAAATGGTTTAAAATGACATTAAAAACTATAAACAATTTTGATGACTATATTATGAATATATATTCCTCAGCATTGAATATATTTCAATTTGGGTGTATTTTACACGATTTAGATGCATATTATATGATAATATTTCATATATAAAAAAATCAATTAATGATAAATTATAATAAAAAATATTTTAATAAATGATTTATAGTTAATAAAAATCATATTTTCACAAAAAAAAATTATATATGGTTGAAAAATATAAAACATTATCTATTTATCGGTCACTATACTTTTTATGGTAAAATTACTAAGACATAACGAGTAAAAAACATTGATATTGTGGTAGTTGTCAAAAAGGGAAAAGAGGGATTAAAATGGAAGGTTTTGATTTAAAACAGTATAGAAAATTTAAAAAAAAATTATGACCTATTTTGAATAATACTCAATATATATTAAAAATATATCGATTTTGAGCCACCATAAAATGAAAATTAATATATATTTATATAATAATTTATGTAATTAAAATAGTTCCCATATTAGTATTTATAAAATTACCCCTCTTCTAAACTCATACTAATAGAGTTTGAGCTATATATCTCTAAAAACCTTGCTAAATTATCTTTTACGATTCCCTTTCCATGAATTATGGTTTTTGGTCACATTAAAAGGCACTTCCATGGGTCCTTAGGATAGGATATAAATGCGTCCTACCAAGAAAGAGGTAATTATCTTACCCAACCTCTTTAGATTTACTTTTACTTAAACTTAAACTATTATTTAGTATTAATTATAAAATAATAATTAATGTTTCATAAATATCCTAATTTTTTTGTGTAACTACTAATATCCACCCTATATTCTATTAAATTGAATGTAAATGTATCGATGACGCGTACATGTGGAACATCACCACCACATAGATATACAACCCATTTTCCATATAATTTTTCATTTATGGTTATTTGATGGGTTTAATTTTGATATGTGATATTTATGAATTTAAAATTCTTCTGTAATTAAAATATTATATCCACCATATTACCTTCAAATCCATTAGAGAATGATAACATCTCTCAAACATACGCGTGGACTACAACCTTCATAATTTAATACTATTATTTTTTCACTGCCATTTTACATGTATGGTAATAAATATATAAATAATGAATATATACGATATTATAATTTTTCTATATTCTTTAATTATCCTTTACTTTTTTTTCTATCCATTAAAAATTGAAAACAACTTTCACGTGTATGTAAAACTTACCACCACTATGAATGGTGTAATTCATTTTATTTCTAAACCTTTTGTAGATTAATATAAAAACATTTACATAATAACTATATATAATATTTATTAAATTATTTAAATTATGTAGATGTTGGAACTATGATCAAAGTATAAGGACCGGGACTATCAGACAAAAACATGTATGAAAAATGAAAAAAGTATCAGCCGAAGTGGGTTTTTATTATAAATTATTTAAAAATGAGTTAGAAGATGTTATAATTAAATCATATATATAATTAAATATATGATTATGGGTTTATAATAAATTTCTAATAAATATATATTTATTATATATTGGGTTTAAACATATACAAAGAAAGATGAGGCTTGTGGTGTGGGGTTCTAATCTAACTTTTATTTCTGTGTGACAAATAGCATATTCACCACTTTTATGTTTTGTGTTGTATATATACAAACAATGAATGTATATTGTGATTATAATCATGAAAATTATCATTCATAAATATCCATATGATGTAATTTATTTCCTGGGTTTATGATTTAATAGTTAACAATGTTTTAAGGGATTTACTAAATCCCATTTCTTCAAAGATTACTTGCGCCTAAATTTATTTTGAGTAAATTATAGGATAATTATCTAGAAAATGAAATTAATTTATATCATGATATATTTATTTCAATAGAATTTATGTTTTCATTTAATAGTCATCTCTTTATGTACTTAAGAGACTCAAAGAATATTTTCTATGAAATCTATTTTTTTCTCACTTTAGTAAAAATTCTATTTCTTCCATGACTATGATTTCTAAAAATGTATTCAATAATGTTTTAATATTATCTAATGAATATTTAAAATAAATTTCACCAATATTTTATTTATTTAAAAATAATTTAAAATTAAACTTTTTTTGTTTTCTCAAGGAGGTACTTTTTAATTATTTAAGAAAATATAAAAAATAATTATCTAATATATATGAAATGTATGGAAGTTTCCACCAAAATTAAAACTCAATTATTTTAGGCATCATTTAAAATTTTCCAATGTTATTTTAAAATTTTCTCATTAATATTTTTTAAATTTTATATATGTTATTTCAATAAAGGTATTTTTTTCACAAGAAAATTTCCTCTAATGTGTTAAAGTAAATTTTACATGTGATAACATCCTGGTTGTTATTTATGATTTATTCAGGATATTTTCCAATGAAGCCATCCTTATTCTTTATCTGGATGGTTAATGATTATGATAAGTATATTTTTATGAAACCCATTTATTTTTCTTGGGTTATGCTATGATGAAATTATGAAATTTTAATGAAACTCATTTTCTTTCAATATGTAATGTTATGATGAATGTTTTATTGTCTTGTAGTAAAAAATATATGTAATTTTCATTATTTTATTAGTGGGAAAAACTATATATCCCTACAATTCATTAGAAAATGTTTTATATCTCATGAGATAACTATGGAAAACAAGTCGATGTACTTGATACACTATGGGAAACAAGTAGATGTGATTGATACCCTCTTGGAAATAGGTAGAGATACTTAATACACTATAGGAATCATGTAATGATGCTTTATAAGTTATGATATGGGAAGAAAACATGGGTTCCAGATCCACTGTGGTTTGAATATCTTGGAAGTTAACCATAAAAATGTATTTTTTCTATACCTATGGCGGTGTCATAATATTGTGATATGATTTTTTTAACTTATGGTTTAGGATTGATAATAATATTTTTTTATAGTTTATATTCATCTCTTTTTATTTACTAAAATGTTATTCAATGAATCATGATTATGATCTATGAATGATGGGGTATGAATATTTCATGTTATATTCCAGATCATATACAATTATGCTTATATATTTTTTAGATAATCATTGATTGATATCAACTATTTTTATATATAATGGTTATCTAAGACCACACTTTCTTATGTTTTCATTCTCCAGGTTATGAGTAATGATTTGAAGTAAGTTATGTCAAGAAGTCCATAATCTGGGAAGAACATTATGAGAGATGAAAAATAATGTTCCTGAATAATGTTTTCATATATATACTATCTAGAGACACAGAATATGGATAGTTGTCTCAAGGATTAAAATTTTATATATTGAATATTCAAGTAAAAGAATATAATATATTTGTATCAAATTATTAGGTTGTTATATTTGGTATAGTATTTGGGTTTAGTTAATATTTTTATATTAGTGTTAAAAACATTGGTGAAAACCTCCTAATGTTATTGAAAGATATAATTTATGTTTTTTTTCTATAAATGAATACATTTTTGGAAACAAAAAGTTTATTTGGTATTGGAATATATGAATCTAGGGGAAATAATACCAAAATAGAGTTGGATGATGTATATCTCAACAATTATTCTAGTGCATGCAGAATGTTCCCTTGCTGTGGACATGTTTTAACACTATTAGGGTATATTCTTGGGTTATTCACATTATCTTTATAAACCTTTAGGAATAATTTTAATATATTATGATCATGGATGGTCAAGGATATTCCAAAGGTATCATAAATTGAAAATAAGGTGTCATTATTTATATCCCATATAGATTATTTTCATGATTATATGATTTCCAAATATGATTATTTTTTCTCACACCATGATTTTTTGTTTCATTCAATGGATGAAACCAAAAGGAATCATGTTAACACTACATGCAATTGAAAATGGAATGATTTTACTCAAGAGAAACATATATACATGGTATTAGGAATGTAAAGCCTTTTAAAGATCAAAAATTATATATCACCTACCATTATTAGAGAAATCAACATGGGTGATAATTTTGACACACATAATAAGGGGAAAATGGTTTTTTCTTAAAGTTATGTTGATGAAGAATATGAATGAATGAATATTCATCTTTCTACATGTTATTAATTTGAATAGAAGAATCCAAGAGAACTTATAAAAGGAATGGGAATATTTTATCTATGTGGAAATGAAGCTCATATAGAAATGAATTACTAGGTACTTCAATGTGTTATGTATGGTGAAAATGGTATTTTTCCATGTTAATACCCTAATGCAAGGGCTAACTCCCATAACATGTAAGAAAATATGATATTTTAATAATTGAAGTGAAATGATTAAAGTTTATATGTTTTGAAATTAAATCATTATGTTAAATAATTGTTAAAAAATGATATTATGGATATAAAAATCATAGAACATATAAGGATAGTTCCATAGTAGTTTTTAAGGATTTGAAAAATAATATTGAATGGTAATGATAACCAAGAGAAGTGATTAGGTAGTAAGGTGATATTTTTGGAGAAACAAATTCAGGGAATGATAACCCTTAATATATGTTGAGTTAATATTGTATAGTTGGGATAAACATATGGTTGAAATTGATTAATTAAATGGGATAGTATTGATGACTTTGAAATTGGAAAGTGATTTGATGAAAAATTTGTGTAGTTCATCTTTTTTTAAATTTTTTGATTTCTACATTATATTCAATATTATGTGATTTCATTGAGGTTTTATAATGATTCATGTTATTAGTATGTTTTAAGAAAATTAAAGATCATGTTATTCACATGTTTGGTATGAAAAATTATGAGACACTTTATGTTTCCTGGGGATAAATTTCTGATCAGATATATCAAATTTTTTCGTTCTAAACATGTTAAATAATAGTTTGAAGGATTATTAATGTTAAATATTTACTGAATGCAATAACTTGAACATTTATGGTTATTGTGGTGGTTTTAGAAATTATTATATTATATTTATCCTTATTGGAAACTTGTACTAATTTTTTTTTGAAAAATATTTAGATAAATTTTCAATAAATTTTCAATATTTTATAGATATTGTGGTTCATTAAATGTTAATTTTAGCCCTTCAATCATGAAAATCCTCCTGGAAAATTCATTTATTGAAATAAAATAAGAATTTGAATTTCATCGAAACACAAATAATGGATGAAATTTTTATTATGAAATGGAAAGGAATCAAGTAAATAAATTTTCTCATGTTCATTATCTTGATAGGGAAATAATCCCCCATATTTTGGAAAATTATATTGGAGTTAAAATTA
Source organism: Viscum album (assembly GCA_963277665.1). NCBI lineage: Eukaryota > Viridiplantae > Streptophyta > Magnoliopsida > Santalales > Viscaceae > Viscum > Viscum album. The sequence goes on from OY728165.1 coordinate 286,279,222, forward strand.
TATATGTTCCCCATAATTTATGAGGAATTAATTATATTTTTATTGGAATGAAAAAAACATTTAGCAAGAAATGGATTATATTTTATATTTTTGTCAATACACACTATGGTTGATCAATGAGTTTTAAAGGAAGGTGATATTATGATGTAAATGGATTCATTTGTTAAGGTGTATTTCTAGGATTAAATTTTCATAAATATCATAAAGGAATGATTTTCATAAATACTAGGTTTTATTATGGTTGATCTTCATGAATGATGGATTCTCAGGAAGGTGTGGAGCATCATGAAAGCGTTATGGAAAGATGGTGTTCTCACAACAATGAGAAGCTTTTCTAAATCATGATGGAGTGATGATAAATCTTACTGAATATGATAAGGTTTTTGAATGGGAAAAATTTCATTGGATATTCATGAATGAAGGAGTATTGTGAACATGGATTTGGAGGTTTACAAAAAGGTATCTATGATCTCTCAATCTTCATTAATGGATGAGTTTATAAATAGAAGGCCACACCCACTTCATTTGACATGAAGATAATTAGAGAAAATTTTGAATTGATATGATTTTGTTAAAGCCTACTTAATCAATAAATATTCATGAATACATAATTCTTCACGATCTTAAGCATCCTGAATGGAATGAATATGAACTAATTAATATTAATAAAAATTAGAAAGCAATGTTTCAAGAAGAATGAGAGTTTTGGTAAGACATTGTGTTCTATGAAGGATATGATCTTTGTGAAGATGGGGATAATTGTGAAAGATGGTAGGTTTATGAAGGTTTGGAGCTTCATGAATGTGGGTAGGATCGCAAACAATGATATTTATTTGAAACATAAAGGCAGTTATAAAAAGGTTGGAAGATTCACTAATAGTAGTGTTGAACATTTAGTTTCACTGAACTGTGCTTTCATTTACATCAACTTAGGACTACGATGCAATAAGATTCCCATCTTAATCCGGGAAAAATACTTAAATGACTAATCTATTGAGGTGACCTTCAAGTTGATAAACTCCGTAAGACTTCTCCCAAGGCTGTGAGATATGGTGAGTTAATGGAAGTGTTCTGTGGGAGGTGGCATGTTGTATGTAAAATTCTTATAGAGGTAGTTTTCATGGAACTGAGTGACTATATATAACCTTATATACTACACAATAACATGTGAATCTTAGTAGATTTTTGTAATACTGACAAAATATTAGCATATTCTCCTTAGACTATCCCTTGGTAGTGAAACAAGGAAAGTTGATTTGTTATCTCTCTATATTTTTATGTTGTATAATTTCAAGATTCAATCAAATAGATTTTATATGTTCCTACCAATGTGGTAATAAGAATCAGCACATTAAAAAGTAAAAGTAAAAACCCTAATTCAACCCACCCCTCTAAGGGTATTCTAAATTCTATACTTTTAACCTATAAAAAACATTTAGTTTTTCAGTCATCTACTTTCTAGGGACCATATTTTTGATCACTTAATATTAGTTCCTGGATTCTAGTACCCACCTCTATGTCTATAATCAAACATCCCACCAATTCTCTCCTAATTTGGGAAAATTATTATGTGTTATTTTAAGAAACCATTATGTTTCCCAATTTCCTTTTCAAAACATGTTTTGTTACACATCATAATAGTGTGGGTTTTAAATAAATATGTTTTAATATATTTAACTGTTAATGAATGAGATAAAATTTCAAGGAAATAATTTTTTTAAGGGGGTAGGGGAGAAAGTGACCCCCCCTAAAAATTTAGAATAAGAAGCTCGATAAATTTCATAACACACAACACCATGATTTAGTTGAGTATAGATTTTTATAAAAATATTTTTATTTAATAGTGACCATTATAACATACCTATTGAATTGGTTTGTATGAATAAGACTAAAGAATTCTAAAAATATATGGGTTATAAATGTAAAAATAAATTCATTGGTTATCAATTTTCATGAAATGAATATATAATTAATTTGAAATAAAAATTCATTTTTTTCTTCATAAAAATAGTTTTCAAGTGAAGAATGTGTTTTTAGAATATTAAAATAAATGAATAACAATTGGTTATTTATTTTATTGAAATATATATCATATATTAAACAATTGTTTTAGCATTCATATGACATTTTTCTCGGAATGGGATTAGAATAAATCTAGTTTTATGCTCAGAATTTCATTTTTTTAAAATATTTTAATTATGTTATATGAATTTATGTTAAAATTGACTCCAAATACATATAAGGATTTAATATTGAAAAATACCTAATATATTAGGATTTATATGGTTTTAATTTTTTAAATAGGATATTTTTTATTTTTTTTCTTTCAGAAAAGTTACTTATCTAAATTATGTTATATCCTTAGTAAGTATAAAACAAGTAAAATATGGTTAATAAATTGGGAAAAGGTCTCTCAAATTTCATTAATAATTGAATTTATATTATTTGATGAGTGAAATTAAAAAATATATATTCATGTATCAAATTCACATCTGCATGGTTCCATTTTTCTTAGATTTTGACCTTTATATTAATTTTATAAAAACTTAAATACAATGTGCCCTAGTTTTGACATTAATAATTTTAAATATTAATTATAAGGGTTAAAAAAGGATAAGTTTATTTCTAAATGTCAATTTTAAATATTTATATGTTTTTTTATCATCGTAATTTATTTATAATTTCTTTGTAATTAAATAATTACATTAAATGTTTACACATCACTTACACGATATTTATTCTATAATAGAAAAATAAAATAAATTATTTTAATAAAATTAAATGTATTAAATTTTTTGTGAATTATTTTCAGTGAATTATATAGATAAATATAACATATTTGGGATGTTTTAGTGATTTATATTCTAATTCCATTGGTATCATTATTTTTTAATGATTAAATATGTAAATAGTTCTTAAAATTAAATTAATAGTATTTAAGGTTAAATATATTTTTATTAAATTATATAAAATTTATGGAAATATTAGAAAGGGAGTGTAAGACTTGTAATGGTATAAAATTTCCTCCCTTATACTTTTATGATCTTGTTTTCAACTTATAAGTAAAATTATAACTAATTAATGATGGAAAATAAATTACCATTGTAAAGATTAAAATTGGATGTCCAAGGGGTTAACCCTAATGATGAGGTATAATATGATATCTAAACCTATCAAAATCTTATAATATGAATATATTAAGACTTTTTATTCCATATCAAAATATATTTCCAAATTCAGAACCATTTGACATGATATTGACATATATTATATTATAATATTTTATATATATCAAAAAAATTATCATTAATGATTTTTATAAAAAAAATATTTTATTGAATGATTTAAAATTAATTAAAATACTATATTTAAATAATTTAGTGTTATATTGTTTTAAATATAAAATATGTCTCATTTATGTGTTTCTTTTTTATTTTATGGTATCATACTGACCCTTAACGTGTAAAAACATTGATATTATAGTAATTGTCAACTAGGGTCACATTAGGTAAAAATAAAGAGATAAGGATGACAAAATCCACAAAACTATCCAAATCTTCTTTGATGAGATTAGTTTGACTCCAATGTACAATATATTCAAAATATTTTAATTTTGGGTCACCTAAACCTGATAATTAAATTAAATTAATTTAATACATTAAGTAATTCCAAGAGTGCCCCTCTCCCCACCTTTAAAAGGCACCACTTCTCTTGTCATCCTCACAAATTTGTGCACTATATCACAAAAAAACATGAAAAATTATTCTCTAAACATCTATATTCATGAAGTAGAGGTTATGATATCCTTAAAAGACGATTACAAGGGTCCTTAAAGACCAATCTAAAGGAGGCATACCAAAAAAGATATAATCTTCTTAATTAACCTCTATCAATTTATTTATTCTTATAAATTATTTAAATATAGGGAATTTATATTTAAATATTATCTATATTATCCTAAATATACTAAAATATTATTTTTATTATGTAACCACTAATATCCACCAACTATTACCTCAAATGGGTCGTTAGTGTATCACTTGTGTGTGCGTGTGGATTGTCGCCTCTACGTAGCGATACAATTCATTTTCCATAACCATTTTCCTGGATGGTTATTATGGCGGGTTTACTATTAATAAATGGTATTCATAATATAATTAGGATTCTTTAATTATAATTTCATATCTATCTACTTACATTCCCACCCGTTGGAAATGATACCATCATCGATGTGTACGTGTGGACTACCACCCCCACAAAGCGATGTGATACATTTCTCGATTCCATTTTACATAGATGTAAACAAAGATATAATTAATGAATATATATGATATAATATTTATTATATAAATTTTACTATTATTTTCCTTTGTAATTTTCTATCCATCGAAAAGTGAATAAAACATTCACGAGTATGTACGACCTACGGTCTCCCGGAACGATGTAATTCATTTTTCTATCACTACCATTAATGTATAGATATATATATTTATATATAATTAATATATATGATTTTTATATCATTATTAAAATCATGTTAATGATGGATGTATGATCATATTATAAGGATCAAATGTACGGAACCTGAACATGCATTTAAAACGAAGTAGTTATGACCCAAAATAATAATTTTAATAACATGTTTTTAATAAATGAGTTACTATATGTTTTAAGAAAATTATATATGGTATGATATATGTGGTCATTTTTAATTAAATATTTATAATAAATCAATAACTATTTTATAGTGGGTTGAACATTTACAAAGAAAGACGAGACTTGAGGTAAGAAATTTTAATGTCACATTTATTTCTAGGAGACACATGTTATATTTACCACTTTTATCTTTTATATGATGTATATTCTTCATGTTAAATTTTTTCATGATGATTTTCCCAAAACTTATCAGATATAAATATCCATATAAGGTTACTTTATTCATGGGTATTATGATTCAAAAGTTACAAAGTCATTAAGGGAATTATGACTCAATCACATAATATTTTGGATTGTTTATGCCCAAATATTCATTTTTGAAATTATATGATACTTTTCTGGAAAAAAATTAATTTTTATTATATATTGTTTATTTATATAGAATAAATGTCTCCATTTCATTTTCCTCTAATTATTTACTCCAGAGAAGAATATTTTTAAAGAAATTTGACTTAATTCCTCTCTTAGGCAAAAAATTATTTTTCTTTTATCTTCCTATTTTTGAAAAATGTTGTCATGATTTTTTTAATATTATCTAATGATTATATAAATTTATTTACAACAATATTTTAATTTTTTAAAAAATGGGTTATAGAAATATTTTTTTCATGCTCTAAACAAGCTATATTTTTATCATAAATGTGAAAGGAAATATTGCTTTAACATATATGAGATGAACATAATTTCAGTATGTCATGAAATATGAATTACTTGAATATTTAATTATAATTTTAAAAGGTTATTTTTGATGAAATTTTTTCCATAATATTTTGGAAATAATAAATAATTTATTCCAAAATAAAAAAAGGTTTTTTTCTTAAGAAATATTAGAGTGATCTTGTAAAGTAATTTTCAGCTATTATAACATCATGGATTTTAATTATGTTTTACTAGTGACATGATACAATGACATCATCCTTATGATTTCTTGGATGGTTTATGATTTTGATGATGATATTTTTATCAAACACAATTATTTTCTAGGGGTTATACTATGTTGAAATTATAATATGTTTATGAAACCAGTTTGCTTTATATAGGTCATGTTACAATGAATGTTTTATGACATTTTAGAATTTACATGTTTTATTTTCATTGGTTATGGGTGGTTTGGGAATTATATAACCCTCCAATTAATTAGGAAATGTTTTATAACTCATGAGATAACCATGGGAAAGTAGTCAATGTGTTTGATCCACTATAGGAAATAGATATGGACTCCTAATTCATTTTTGAAAATAGGAAATGATACTAGATTCATTATGATATGGGAAAAAAGTTTTGATTCAACATCTTCAATGATTTGATAGTAATGGTAGTTTTCCTTACCATGTTAAATGGTTTCTATACCTATGGCGGTGCCACACTATTGAAATGATTTTATTAGGAATTTTTTTCGATGATTGATTATTTTTTTATCACCCATGTAAATTTTTATTTTGAAAATATAATGTTTTTTGGAATAAATCATGATTTCATTCTACTATATTTGGGGTATGAAAATTACAATATATGTACATCATCTCATAGCCCTATTCTTATCATATGCTTTCCTATGACCATTTATTAATATCCCCTATGTTTAGACTTATTGAGAATATAATCTCACCCATTCTTATGTGTCCTTTACCTGGGTTATGAATAATTTATTTTAGTATGGTATGTCATTAAGGTTACATTGTTGGATGAACATTACGATAGGTGATTAAGAATGTACCAAAATAATATGTTTATGTATCTAGTCACCAAACACACTAAACCATCATGGATATCTCATGGATCATAATGTTATATATTGAATATTCATATTAAATTATGTAATATTTATGTTTGAAATCCTTGGGCCACTATAAACTCTATTGTATAAGGGGTGCTTCTGAGGTCACATAGTACCACTAGGTTAGTTACTATTCCTAGTGTTCCAATATGGGATGTCAAAAAGTGGTACCATAGGTTGTTTTTATTTTATATTACCAATTGGTGAGACAGTGTAAAAGGGACATTGGAATGTGTCAAATCATGTGATGAAACCCAGACTAGTGCATCACAAACATTTTTTTTGGTGGATGTATAGGTTTCTAGGGGTTTGGGATTGTTTTACTAGACTTGTGCTATTATGATTGTTTTTTATTTCATAAATAATGATGCATATAAGTTTTGAGAATTATAATTGATGATTTAAATGAGATTTTGGATGTTGTTTTATAATTAAATATGGTATCTTCTTTATAGATTCTAAAAAAATAGGATTTATAAACATAGATGCAAGTCTATGTGAAAATTTCTGGAATATAAGGGTTCAATTTTTTTATTTATTGTCAGTATCTCATATGGTTTTCCCATATATTTTATTTCTCATAATTATACTCATATAGACTATGATTTACTTATATTATTTATCTAATAAGATAGGTCATGTGTATTCTATGGTGAGATGATTGATGACGATTGAGATAATGAAGTCCCCCCAGTAGGGGAATTGTAGTAACCTTAGTGGGTCAATACATGAGTTGGATGCACTGATGAGGAATCTTGTAGGAGTGGTTTTTGTTTTTTCAAGTATTTAATTTGTTAACAAATTCATACATTGGGTTTTAAATATTTTTTGGAATGAAATTATACTTAATTGAACCATATGAATTTGATTCATTGTAGATATATCATCATATGTGATGTGACTTATATATATATATATATGCATATGGATGTGACCGTATCCTATAGGGTGAAATATAATGTGAATATTCTCATAGATGGTTATTTCCCAAGTATGAATATGAATTGGAATGTAGTGCCTATTCAAGTTACATACGACCCCAGAGAGATCATTTTTCATATGAATAATCATATGATATTTTGGTAAATAATAGAGAGGTCTTTCCCACAAGCTATAATTCATATATGAATGAAATATGGGTTAGGATGTATAATATAGTATTTTTGTGGATATGACTCAGAAATTAGTGATTCGAGTGATATTTATGAGATGAAGTGTGATGTGAATGTGTAACCCAATTGTTGGGATAACTTGAGGTTGTGTTTTCCTTATAGACAAGAAGCATGAGTTGGTGATTTGAGTATGATATTGGTGCATGTGAGGTGTGATAGGGTGCATGGAATATGAATGGAGATTTGATATTGGAACCTGAATTTGAATGATCCTTGATTCATAGTGCTTGTTATTAAGGTTGGAAATGGAGGCTAGGGATAGCCACGTACATGTCCCTATTGATTTTTGTAAGATCCCCAATTTACCTTATTAAGGTATGTATTTGTTTATGTTTCATTTTAGTCCCTTATTTTGGTCAAATATGTTTTCTCCAAGTTCATGAGTGGTCTCAGTGGTGTTCTGGGGGTTCAGCACAAGAAAGAGGAGGAAAAAGGAGCTTTTGGGAATTTTGCACGGTTAGTGAAATCCGTGCAGAGCATCCCCAGAAACCGTGTAAGTTGGGTGATTTTGAGAAAGTGAATCATGCATGATTCCTTAAATTTTTGTAAAACTATGTCGGTAAACCATGTGAGGGGGTGATTTTGGGACATTGTCTCACACTTAGTTTGCACATGGTTTGACAAACCGTTTGGGTAAACAGTGTGGCCCAATAAATTTAGAAAATTTTAAAAAAATTCTATTATTGGGTTTTTATTATCCACCCTAGATTCAATCCCATTTCTCCACTTGTAGACCTAGGGGAGAAACAAGGACTCCAAACCTTCTAAGAAATATATATGCCTCGTTTACTAGAAATTTGGAGCATCGTCGGTTGCAGATCAAAGCTCCAGGTAAGGGTAATCCTCTCATCCCTTCCCTTCTCTAGATTAGTGTTTTTATTTCAAGAAATATTATTCTAAATACCTAAATCAATATTTTTTGGGTGTAATATAGGATAAGGCTTCAAAGGGGGTAGGGATCGGGACCTATGGTCATGTTTGAGAGTGCGTTCATAGTCGGATTCAAGGTTGGTTGTCTACATGTTTTATCTTATAATTTTATTATCGATTTCTGCTTGTCTGACCTTGTTCTTTGTCAATCCTTATTGTGATTACGAACCCCTTGATAATATTTTGTATTTTTGGTTGTCTAAATTTTGAATGGAAACCCTCATTGTCCCCAAAGGATGCATCATGGTTGATTTAACTGATTTAAGGCCACCAATGTGTGAAATAATATTTCTGGAACCTAGAAATTATATAAGTCAGTGCTAGGTCATTACAGGATAACATAGAGTGCTTGTTGAGAATATTGATAGGTTTAATGGAAGTGAAAATGGATTATTGGTCATGTTGTTTAGATGTAAATGACTTAATGAGTTATGGGCATGGTGTGAAAATGGGCCAAATTGGTTAATAGGGATTAGGGTATCTAGCTTATGAATTATGATGGAAATCCCTAAGAAAGTTTGTGCATAAGATACAATGAATTTTTTAAATTGGTAATGGTATGCGAAATGGAGAAAAAATGTTCAATGGGATTACATAAGGGGATTTATGAGTATATTTAATGGTTTTATATAATGTAATAATTGAATAAGCATAGTGGGAAAGGTTTGAAAATTGAAATTGGGATAAATGGTCTATGTGAAGTAATTGGAAATTATGATAATTGGTTATAACACAATATTATTTTCCATATTGATTGTTACAGATTATGATTTCTATATGTATTGGTTTTTTTTGGTTTGGATATGGATTGTGTGTGATGGATGGATGGATAAGCTTGTGAACATGCCTTGAGGTGTGGGAGAAAGTAATGAGGCTCCTCCCATGGGGTGAGTAGGAATAATGATCTAACTCTACACATAATGCATGGGTTAGGGAAGGAGATGGGCTATATTCCCATAACATTTTCAGTCAACCTAAACTAAGGCTTTAAGGTGAAGTTATTGTGATGTGGACATGTGTTTTAAATAGTGAGATAGGGACTTGAATTATTCCCTTATACAGAATGATAAATCCCATTAACCTTGCGTGAACGATGTGAATGCTTAACCATTTTATTAAATGTTGCTGGTGAACTAAATAAGGAATATAATACACCTAATGAATTTGGTACTATGGTTAGCAATAACTAATAAATAATTTTTAACTTTTGACCCAGTGTTTTATTTTATTTACTTGGAGTTTCTTACATAATTGCATGAACTTTTTGATTAGACTAGTTATTTTTTGACACTACTAATGGTGGCCTAGTGAGTTTTAATCACACTGTGCTCGAGATACCATTGGGTACCCGACTAGAATTAATTATTGGATGTTCAAATAAGGAAAGTGGCCTCGTTCTATAGAGGTGAGTCAGTCATGGGATATGCAGGGATGAGGATCTGGACTTGGAGTTAGGACAGTTTTGGGGATTTCACCAGTTGTCATTATTTTTGGGTTTTGGTCACTTGGAAATGCATTATGAAATTACATTTTTTCTGTTGGTTGTAGTTATACCCTATTTGGGAGGTGGTTATTTATGAATGTTCATTGGTTATCCTATGTTGTTTATTGTATTCCATTTATTTTCTATTATGGTTTAATCTAGTAAAGAGGGTATAGTCTCCCCACCTGACTTTAAGACCCTTACTGTTAGTTATCATCATCTGACGTATGGGTAGACATATTTGAGGTCATGTAATGACCTGTCTCGAGGAACTTTTTTATTGGATATTGGGTCAGGGGTGTTACAAATTATTATCATATGAGGTATTTTTTGTGACTTACTATTTGGGGAAGGTATACATAAGGTTATGAAGGTGTTGGGACTTAGTAATGAGATCAAGCTAGGGAGTAGTTAACCCTTGTATGAGGGAAAATCCAAGTCACATGAGGTTGGAATTTTTGTCCTTGATTTGTGTTGATACCATTGAATGATATTTCACCATTGGGTTATGCACATGTTGTTCGATGTAGCTTATTTTCTATATTTTACCCATGGTTAGGATGGCATGATATTGTTCATTCATGCATCATTTTAGGAACCTAAGGATATAGGTTACATGCATCATGAAAGGGACACGTGAGATTTGTATGTTGGATTAGAATCCATTTTTTTCCTTGAGAATTTGAATAAAATGGTGTATAATAATTGTTATGCAAGTGAGTAAATGAAATTAATGAAAACTAATAGTAAGGAATAGTTAGTATAAAGAAAATTTATTATTGAGTTAAATTTTTTTGTTATGATAAATTGTAATGCTTGAATGGTTTCTCAAAAGGGGAGGTTTCAATAGTGATGGTAAAATGGTTAATGAATTTCTTTAAGGAAAGGTTTAAATGAGTTAAAATTATTATTTTAACATGTTGTGAAATGGGTAGTTTAAAATTTGAATGTTCAAGTTCAAAAATTGTAAAGTTAATTACAAAGGATGTGTAACGGTGGATCTTTGGGAAAACTACTTATAATTTATTCCTTCTGTTGTCGACATGAACCTGGTATGGTTGTTTTGGGAGAGTGAGATTTCCCTAGTTTGAGACCCTTTATTGGAGTTGAGAGTCCTTTTAGGTTATTATATGGCATATGAGACTTGATTAGAGAACCCTTGGTGCAGGATGTGTCCCTTGGGTCGTCAAGAATTGTCTAGTAATGTAGGTGTATATTTCCTTGTGGGTCGTGATTGTATGGAGGGTAGGATTGACCTCAAGGATGGTTCCTTGGATTTGGTGACCATGTGAATGGGTACCCTGGAAATTCGTGCTTTGTATCCCATAGAAGGTGTTAGTCTTGTAGTGTCGATGTGTGGGTATGGTTACCTTTGGTATGGAACCTAGAGTAAATGGTCTCTTTGTGTGTTGGGAATAATGTGTACCAGAGCCGGGTGAGAGTTCCCATCATGAAAATTGTTTTGTTTGTATCATAATGTGTGTGGTCTGATAAGAGGACCAATGTATTTATCATATTGTGACTCCCATTTAGGGAGTTGATATTATTCATCCCCCAAGACGACCTATGAGAGAGATCAGGAGTGGTTTCTAGTGATTTTGGGTGTGTGTGATATATGTGGATATTTGGACCCTAATAGTGGGATAGGGAACAAATTTCCTAGTGCGGGTTTTTCTTAGAGGGATAAATGTGAAGACAAATTGTTGTTGAAGCAGAATGAGTTGTGGTAACGCATTGGAAGTTTTGGGTAAATAAAGGGTGACCACAAAGGAGGATAACCTAGTGATGAAGGTGCCATAGGGTATGAAGTATAGAAGATTCTTTGGAGGTTGGATCAATGTATGATATGTACCATAAATTTTCCATAAGTGGTATGGATATGCCTTGTTTTTCTCTAAGGGGAACCTATTAAAGTAAATCTGGTTCATGGTTGGTTGGAGGATGGTCGGGGACAATGGTGAGATGTGGTTGGAAATCACACCTAAGTTGTGGTTGTTATGTGAAATGAGATGTTTTATGTAGGGAGGCTTGATATCCTTGAAAGGTCATGTTGTTCCATGGTGGGAGGTGACATTAGCAATGGATACGTTTTTAGTGGTGTTATTTGACAACTTCTTAGTGCACCTCAGCTAATGACGAACATGCCCAACATCTTGACAACGTCCAGGGAACATTGAGAAGATTTGGATTTATGCCAAGATAAATGACGGTGATTTGGTTAGATGAGGTACATAATAGAGTTTATGCTCATGTGGAAAGTATGTGTGAGGTTGGATGATGGATGTACACCATCAATAGTTTTCGGTGAGGTCCTCAGGATGGACTAGGTGTCAATGAACATCGTGGGTTCTGTTCATGAAATCTGGGAATTAGAACTCTCTGATGTTTGTTTTATTGTTCTAGATAAATCTATATATCCATGTATAATATTTTGGGTTCATATTATGATCGAGTGTAAGACATGTCTTTTTAATCCCTCGTAGAGAGAAATGGAAATGACACTCCAAAGTTTGGTAGTGATAAATCAATCATGGATGTGGAGAGGAGAACTATGAGTTGATGTAGTACCTTCGGGACAATAATGAAAAAATGGTGAGGTGCACATTGTGTTGCTTAGAGGGGTTATGTGGGACATTATTATAGTGGTTGTTTAACCCAAGTTTTGGCTTTGGAATATGGGTGGTTTTAAATGAAATTTTATATTCCCATGTCTAGTCATCAAAGGGATTAGTGAGACGTAACAACGATTAGTGGAAAGAGAGGCTAGGTTATGTAACTCTAGTGAAAATTGGAAGTAGACTTCGGTACATGTATTTTGGTTGTTTTGTAATGTCTTTATGTTATAGAGAACCTTGTCCATGTGATAGAGTATCATTCTAATGGTGAAGCTAAAAATTCCACGAGGAGTCATCCAGGGACAACTCGACTCCGCTGAGAGTGGGGGACTGGTGTGGATGCAGTAAAACGTATTCGGTGGATGTTTATGGGATTAGGATCACATTTAATATTTTGGAGTTCATTCATGTTTGGACTTATCCTTCTTTAGGTATTGTAGGAATAGTAGGATTTCATGTGTTGGTAATTTTGATTGGGGTGGTGGATCCCAATGGTGATTTGTAGGGCAGTGGTGTCATGAAGATGAAATTCTACAGGAAGTCAGGGAACAACCTCGGTGGGAATTTTCGACGATAGTGATAGGATTTAAGTCAGTATGTTCCTTGGGATGGTAAAAAATGGCTATCATGTCAATAGTGGAAGATGTGTGTTCTAGGATAAGCCAGTCGGGCTGGTCCAACATGAGATGATAATCCTGAATGGGTGTGGTGAGAGTGACCGACCTCTGTTTGTTATTATGGACAAAAGTACTATTCGGACGTGAAGTCATACGTGACCGAGTTCAATTTCATCTTAGTCCTCAAATGGATAGAGTATGAATATACCCCAAGTGTTTTTAATGATAGGGCTAGAGGACAGTGCAACGAGAAGCCTGTATGGATGATCGAGCATAGTGTGTTGGGAACATGCCATGTACAATGTGAAAACTGGGTTGAGATTTTGGTACAATTTAATTAATAGTGGGGGTGTCTAATAATATAGTATGATGGATAGAACCATTGTGAACAAGTGATTGGCTGATGATGCGATCAGATTTTTGGGTGGGATAGACTCGAGTGATTTCCATTCGGGTGAGTTATTCCTACTAGAGAGCATTGGAATGAGATTGATTGGTTAAGAGCCCCATGATTTTTTAGTCTCTTTTAGATGCATGGTTATAGAATTAGAGTATCAAGGAATGAGTGATGGATCAATGTATTTCAAGAAGCGTGGTTGGAAAGACCGTGTATTTTCCTTTGGGGGATACTGGGTTTTGGTCTCCGTTTGAGTTTTGAAAATTGAGTAGAATGATGCCAAGTGATTCAGGTCATGAGTTACGAGGATGATCACACTAATGGGGTTCCTATTGGTTCCTCCATGGTGGTTTGATTCTATGTAATATGTTTCCATGTGTTGTGAATTAGGCATTGTTTCATATGTTTTACCAATGAATTTCTATTGGTTAAGGTACAATTAATGTTGATACTTCCTTCGAGGAGTAACGAGCTCAGGTGGTGGATTATAGTGAAAAGTATTGTGGGGCAAGAACATGCCATCAATTCAGGTTTTATGGAAGCATGGTAATGTTTAGAAGGGAACTTGGGTAAGGGTACTGGATAATAAATCCTATTGGATCGATCTCTTTATCATAGAGGCCCTGTAATGCTTGGGAATGTAGTTCAAGGATGAACCGATATAAGGTGGGAAGGTTGTAAGATCCTAAAATTACCTTCTTAAGGTATTTTTTTTGTATTTTAGTTGAGTCCTTTATTTTGGTCAAATATGTGTTCTTTGAGTTCATGAGAGGGTTCAAGGGTGTTCATAGGGTCTAGGACTCGAAAGAGGAGGAAAAAGAAGATTTATGGGCATGTTGCACGGTTTGCACAAGATTATTGAAAACCATGAGAAGCATATAAGGAAACTCTATGAGTTGGGTTACATTAGAGAGAGTGTTTCATTCATGGTTTCAACATGGTATAAAAAATCATGTGGGTAAACTTTGTGAGGGGTGATTTTGGTGCAGATGATCATGCATGGTTTGTGCATGGTTTGGAAAACCCTATGGGTAAACCGCGTGGCCCAGTATAACTTGAATACTTATAAAAAAATCATTATGGAATTTTTATTCTCCAACTAAGATTAAATTAAATTTCTCCCCTTGCATCAATAGGGATGAATAAAGTCACCCAAACCTTCCAAGAGATATATCTCCCTCGTTTCTTAGTATTTTAGAGTGGGTTCAGTTGTAGATCGAAGCACTGGGAAAGTCTAATCCTATCCTTCTTTCCCTTCGCCATATTAGTGTTTTTATTTCGGGAAATATTCTTATGAATCCCTAAACCCATATTTTTTCACTGGAATCAGGGAGAATGATTAAAATGGGGGTTTGGAATGGGACCTAAGGTCATTTTTGGGAGATTGTTCATCATTTGATTCGAGTTAAGTGGTCTACATGTTTTATCCTATAGTTTTGTTGTATATTTTTTCTTGTCTGACCTTGCTCTTTGTCACTTTTTTGTGATTTTGAACCCCTTGAAATGGTTTGGTATTTTTGGGTGTTTAAATGATGAATATAAATAATCATA
Organism: Viscum album; assembly: GCA_963277665.1. Taxonomy (NCBI): domain Eukaryota; kingdom Viridiplantae; phylum Streptophyta; class Magnoliopsida; order Santalales; family Viscaceae; genus Viscum; species Viscum album. The sequence continues at coordinate 286,294,480 of OY728165.1, forward strand.
GTCCCTAAGGGATTAATTAAGGATGATTTAACCAATTTAAGGCCACCCATGGGGTACACTGATACTTTCAGAACCTAGAAATTAGCTAAATAAGTTTTAGGACATTGTGGGATAATACATATCTCTTATTGAGTAAGTTGATAGGTTTAACAGAAGTGAAACCTGAATATTGGTCATGATTCCAAGATTTAAATGACTTAATGTGTTTTTGATATGGTGTGGAAATGGGTCAAATAAGTTAATTGGGATTTGCTTATGAAGCTTATGAATTATGTTGTAAATTCCTAAGCATGTTTGTGCATAAGAAATGGTGAATATGTTAAATTTTCAATAGAATGTGAAATGGAAAAAAATGTTGAATGGGATTAAATATGGGGATTTATGAATATATGTAATGGTTTGATATAAGGGAATTATTGAATAAGTGTAGTGATCTAGGCTTGAAAAAGGGAATTGAGATAAATGGGATAAATGAAGTAAATGGATAATGTGATAATTTGTTATGACACAATATGAATTACCTTGTGGATTGTTATGGATTATGAATTCTATATTTATTAGTTTGTCTGGTTGTGACATGGTTTGTGTGTGATGAGTGGATGGATGCCGTGTGGACATGGCTTGAGGTGTGGGATAAAGGAATGAGGCTCCTCCCATGGGGTGAGTTAGACTGATGGTCTAAATCTACCCATAATGCACAGGTTAGGGAAGGGGAGGATCTGTATTACCCTAATGATTTCATTTCAACCAGACAGAGGATTTGAGGTGAGGATATTATGATGTTGATATGTGTTATCCCTAGTGAAATAGGGACTCGACTTCTTCCATTATGCAGAATTCTAAATCTCATTAACCTTGTGTGAATTATGTGAATGCTTAACCCATTGATTACATATTTGTGGTGAAAAAAATAATTAATAAGATACACATAATGAATTTATTACTATGGTTAGTAACAACTAATAAATAATTCTTAACTTGGGGCCCTGAGTATTATTTTATTTAATTGGAATTTATTTTATACTTTCATGAACTATATGTTTAGACTGGATATTTTGTAGACACCATTGGTGGTGGCCTACTAAGTTGTACTCACACCCTGCTTCGACCGCCACTGGGTACCTAGATAGAATTCATTATTGAAGGTTCGAATAAAGGAAATCAAACTATATTAGGGAGTTGATTCTGGCTTAGGATATTGAGGGATGAGGATCCTGGCTTGGATTCAGGTCCATTTTGGGGATTTCACTAGTTTTCTATATTTTTGGGTTTTATTCAATTATAACTGCATTATAACATGACATTTTTATCGTGGGTTATGGTTGTACCCTATTTGGGATGTGGTTATTTATGAATGTTCATCGATTATCCTATGTCATCTTTCAATTCTATTTATTTTTCTATTGTGGATTAATTATCTAATGAGGGTATAATCTTCTCACATGGCTTTTATACCATCATTGCTAGTTGGAATTCTTTGGTGTACAAGGAGGTGTGCTTGAGGTCATGTGATGTCTCGTATCGGGGGACCTATTTAGTGGCTCCTGTGTTAGGGGAGTTCAAATTTTTTCATGTTTCTTATATTTTTGTTATAAAATCAATGGGAACATGTTATTTTAGAATGAATTTGGTTTTTAAGTATTCATGTGGTTAGACCTTTTCCAGGTTTAATTGGTTATATTTTAAGGAGAATTATGATATTTCTCTTATCTTCACATGAATGACATGATGTGTGGTAATGAAGAGTGGTTTAGGAATTTCTTCCATGTTTTTGATGTTAGGAGACTCATGGATTTTTTTTTGGGTTATGTATTTGGGGATATGGGAGTGTATGCATCAATATTTAAATGATAAAGTGTTAGTTCACATTGGATGCATGAAATGCCTTTGGAAATATATATTATAGAGTCGTCATCCATAGGATGATGTCTGATATAGAATTGGCGAGCGCTTTCAGGAATGGAGGCTTGAATAGTCAATAAAAAATTTGGGATGTCTTTATGGTGAGAGGAGACATCATTAATTAACTAATAGGAGAGAATGGATCGGCAGGAGTGACACACGTGTATTGATGGTAGAAATTATTGGGGTTAGTTCTCGAGAAGCAGTGTAAGGAAATATGGATGGTGGGGAGTGAAATATCATCTTTTTTAGGGTATAACATACAATGTGAATGAAATTTCAGTGGATTATGAGGTTGTAGTTCTTATGATCTTGTAAAAAGTTTCGAATTGGTGTTAATTTCAGCACCTAGTATTGAGAAGGTTTTTACACATAAAATCATTTATTTTATAATGGAAGAAGTGTGATCCATGGGGATAGAGCTCACGTTCAAATGGAATGATGATGAGGAAACTATAATACCCATGAATCTCACATCATTTGGTGGAATGTTACCTCTATATGGGAAGGTCAATACATATGAAAGATGATTTTTTGGAATGTCTTAATGGAAATATATAATAGTTAACCTTTAAAAAAAAATTACCTAGATTCCTTAGGGAATGATGGATTTGAATTTGAATGCAATGTTGGATAGAGTCTAAGAATTTGTGTGTATACTGGGATGAACATGAGGTAATCCATTGAATTCTTTGGGTTTTAGTGTGTTGGTTCTCATGATATGTCATGATGAATATTTATAAAAACTTGAGTATCCGATCATGGAAATAAGTCCATATTATAGTCTGGAGTTTTGTGTGCTTACATGGATGATTATTGATTACCTTCGATTATAAGGGTATAATGAAAAAATGATTCATGTATTTCATCAGTAGTGGAAGTTGATATTGTTTGAGGAAGGTTCGTCAAATTATGTTTGACTTTAATAATAGAATATAATTGGATGTGATGAGTTGAAAACTACATCAGTTAAACTGTATCGATCTTGATGAGTTTTTTTGTAACAAAAAACCCCGGGTTGACATGACAATTTGCTTGAGAAGGCCCCACACATGGTAGAGATCAATCAAGAAACTAAAAAAGTCTCATGAATGGCCATAAATTGATAAATTAAAATATTTTAGTGTATATGTAGGGTAAATATCATATATACATACAATGTCAAGCCAGTGATGTTAATCTGGAATGAAAAATATAATGAGAAAAAGTTGAGTCTCTGTGCGACCATCCCTCACCACCAATTCATATCACTAGGAAGGTGATGAAAACCAATAGAAGTTGAAGAACTATAAGATTCCGTTACCTTTACTCGAGTCCTAAAAACCTCATCTTCAAACACCAAATGTTATATGAAGGGTGTGAGAATTGCACCTAGTATGATTTGACTAGATAATTTACACAAATTATAACACCATTGAAATGTTAAAACTATCTTTAAAAATTATCGAGTGTATAAATAATTTTCCATAGACACTATTTTTTTTATAACTTGATTTGATTTTCATAAAATTAGTTCATATATATATAAACCAGGAATTAGAAAAGTACACGATAGTTAGCATGAAATCATGAACAAAACAATCCATGAATGCACCCTAAGAAATCCAAGGGAGAAACTAGTCTTGAAATGTTACATAATGTATAAAAAAATGAAACTATGGGATCTAACCAATGGTAATAAATACTCAAACATATAAAGGAATAATAATATAGTTATAACATGAATCCCACCAATATAAATTCCTATCCTAGTTTATTGATATAAACAATAACCCCTAGTGATGTGTCACACTAAGGTGATATACGTCTATTTCATGATGCACCCAAGGATACCAATGGGTTATGTTCTACAAATACCATTTTAAAGCCATGATCAAAGTTTATCAAAAATTTAATAGAAAATAAACACCACTCCCAAGCTTGAAATTCCATTTTATAATAAAAATCTTTTTTAAGGAATTTTATTAATCAAAAAGTGCACACAAATCTATTTTAAAATCAAAACCCCCTTAAAAAGATGTATCTATGGAATTATATACACTTTGATATTAAATAATTCATTTTTTATACAAAATAAAATATATTTAAAAGAACATAAAATATTTCATGAATTTGAACTATTATATAGAGACACCTACCTCAAGAATTGAGGAAAACTAGTTGCTTTAAAAAACTAAGATTGTGAATGAGTAGATTGGATCTTCATTATCCTAGATACATCATGGAATTAAAAAAGTTTCAATCAAACCTCTTATATATTGATACCATATACTAATCAAGGATTATTATTGTTCAATCCATTACCATTCTGGTAAGGGGAACAAAGTGAAATATTCTCTATGTAGAATGGATCCTATAACTATATCCCTAATGGAAATTACAAGGGGTCTATTCTTCTGAGACATGTAAAGGATAGATATGAGAATAATAAATGTATCTTCTTCCAAAATTATTAAAACAAATTCTCAATAATCAATTCTTGAGCGGATGAAGGAGGCCCATAAATACAATAGAGTTTTTTAGAAAAAGATACGGAATATTTCAATGTTCAACTTTACTAATGATGGAGTTATACAGTTTGGAACAAAGATATATATCCCATATAAATCATAACTAAAGTGGGAAATTATGGATGGTGCGCATAGATCATCTTTATTTATTCCCCAATTAAGAACTAAGATGTATAGATATTCGAAGAAAAACAATAAATGGGATAACATCAAAATGGTGATTATGGAATTTGTATCATGATGCTTGGTATGACAATAAATGAAGACAACATGACATAAGTATAAGGGTATAATGAAACCATTTCCCATACAATATGGATATGGGAAAATATAACAATATATTTAATCATAGTACTCCCCAAGACACCTATATGAAATGACACTATCATGGTGGAAGTTGATATACTTAAAAATTCAGAACATTAAATTTATATAAACAAAGATATATCTCATAATAAACTCACCATAATATAAATAAGGTATGTGGTAGGACATCATGGAGTTCTAATCTCTATCATATTAGATCGATATATGAGGTTTACTTCGAGGTTTTGAAGAATCCTTTAGTAAGAAATGGATATGGAACTGAGCTTCATCATTTCCTATAACCCATATATTGATGATTAGTCTCAAAGTACAATTATAAAACTATAGGATATTATGAGATGATGTTCAATGGATTTTCAAGGATGTTGAGACCAATAACTTCCCCCAGATAAGTTGTCATAAAATAATTATTACTAGTAAAGAATTAAAATGGAATCTTATGAGGATCTGTATGGAAAGAGGTATCTGAATCTGACATGATTGGATGAATTTAGATAGTGGAAGATGATGGAACTTGATCTTATCCATGAAATGAGAGATAATGTTAAAACCATTCAATTAGATATGAAATTTATACAATGTTAACCAAAAATATATTTTTACAATCCTTGATGGAACCTAGAGTTTGAGGTGAGAGATAAATTTTTCATTTTAATATCATCATTGAAGAAAGTTATGTGGTTTGGGAGGATGGGAAATCTTAGTCCTAGATACATATTCCACTTTGAGATTCCTGATCGTATCAAAGTTGTGGTCTATCAACTGGAACTCCAACCTAACCAATATATAGTATAATAAGTGATACTTGTATACCTCTTGAGGGATTAAATACTAGTCCCCTCACATGTGTTAAATACATTATTAGAACTATTGGAGAATGAACTTTCATACAAGGATAATTCGATGAAAATCATAGATCATAGAGAGAAATTTATATGAAATAAGGCAACTCACCTAGTCCAACTATTATGATGGAACCACAAGTTTGATGAAGAATCATAGAAGCCATAATTGGTAATGAAATAGAAATACCCCTACACATTTTATTTTATGAAAGGATTGTTTTGACGGGTGAAATTTGGGATTGGAGGAAGAATGTATTAACTTGGATTTTTAGTAATGAGACTCACTTTTGAATGAATAAATGAATTATCATGTAATATAGTTAGAAAAAACTAATTCACATAAATTGGTTATCTAGGACTCTTATAAGTTATATATTTGCATATTTAAATGTTTTTAAAAAATAATAACCAATTTTAATATAGATATTATAGAGTGATCATATGATTAATATATATTAAGGGATATGATAAATCCAATTGAAATAGAAAAATCGTGTGGTGGCCTCGACCAATAGGATCATTCCCTATGAAGAAAATTTATCAGTGATTCTATGGTAGATAACATCACTAGGATTTAGCCTTGACCAACCCAAATCCAAGATTCAATAACTGAAGAATGTACAAAACCATTTATGGGTGAACTTTAAGATCATTGAGATCATGACCCAAAACATATTAACTGAACCAACCCAAAATAATCTCATCATCTCACACGATAATAATATAAATTATCATATATTCATAATGATTATACATATCTTTTATTACATTATAATTGATAAATAATATTTTTGATTAAAATAATATATTTATATGATATATTAGAGATGAATGTTTTGGGTAATATACTATTTCAATCAAGTTACAGTTTTCGATGAGTTCTTGAATTTTTTAAATGAATTATATTTTAATAAAAAATTATTATTATACAGTATATATTAAATATAAATGTTAACATATTTTTATGAATAAAAATGTAAATTTTATTAGGTTCAAAAAAATGTTAGTGTAAAAAAGTAGTATAATTCAATAAATGATGATTTTTTAAACTGAAAGTTATCAATTTTAGAGAATTGTTGGGAAAAATTGAAATTTTTTTTACATGAGTTAATTTTTCAAAAATTTTTGATACTAAAGAAAACCTTGGGTAAAATTTATATATTAAATAAATATATATTATGTATTACGACATAATAATGAAACAAAAATGATGTGATATATTCATATAAAAGGTGAATATGAACAAATATATATTTTCCACCCAAAATAAATTATTTTTGAATATATTTGACTAATTTTATAAACCCTTAATTAATCCTCCAAAAAGAATATTTTATCTTAAGTTATTAAATTTAATTATATATAAACATGACTTGCTTACACATCACCAAGGTTTGAGTTTAATGAGTTTGGTTCTTAACCTTATAAAATAATGAAATACACTTCTTTTTGGTAGAAAACATAAGAAAAATAAATTAGATGGTTTTTTCTTTGGATTAACTTTTCATATAGTGTCCAAAACCTATGTTTAGAAATTAATGAAGAATTACAAAATATTGTTATATACAACCACCCACCCTCCCATTCATTATCAATAAAAAAATTGGAGCATTATGTTACTCTTACCTTCCCCCTCTATAGTCCCCCATGGTTCCCCAAATCATTTAGGAAGCTCCATTTCATATTTGGAAGCACCATCTCAAGGTAAGGGATCTTATCCTTTTCCACTTTATCCGTGCACCTAATTTTTATTATTCTCTTTAATTTTTAATTTTTCAAGTTGGGTTATGTAATTATATATCATTCTTACCTTGATTATGATTTCAATTTCATGGTATACCGAATTTTACTCTCATTAATTCCTTCTTTTAATCATTATGTACCAATGCTATGCTACCAAAATTATTCTTCATTTTTCCATGACAAACAAATGTTTAGTGATTATCCATCACAATTTTTAGTCAATGGTATTCACCTAGATGTACCTACCCTTGATTTATTAAGTAATACCATGTATGCATCTCAAATTCCTTAATAGCGTGTTGGGATGTGATGAAACACGGTCCTGATGTTGTCTAACAACCCTAACTCTAGTAACCTAGTGAAGGTGTCGAACTTATTACATTATCATCGATACAAGGGTTCAGATCACAGAAGAACAATTCATTTAGTAGTATTGTAGATCCAAATACATATATAATAAACATTTCACATAATGTATAAACAAATAAAATATTGTAATTAAAAATAATTGTTACCTTTGAACTCATTCAAGTAATTATTCTTCATATCATGGGTAATAGAAACAAAATAAGGGTTAATTTTAATTCTTAGTAAAAGTTACATACAATATAAAAGATATCATACATTATTATTGCGTAGTAAATATGGAATGTTAAATAACTAAACACAAATTACATTTAATAAAAAACATGACTATCATAATTAGATAATGCATAATCATTATGGAAAGGTAAATAACTAAAAACAAAATATATTTAATCAATAAAATCTAAAAATGAATCCATGGATTATATCAGTGAAATAATCACATGGATAATAATATGTGAATTACAATGATTTATATAATTAATTTTATATTTCATGATTTCAGACATAATCATGTCTATAATATCAATACCTTTCATAATATTGTTTAAAACTATTGGTAAAAACCCATTTTATTAGACCAACTAATTTGTCTCATGAGACCTACCAATTCATTAAGGGGTTATATAAGACTAGTCCCCAACTATCAATTTATTTACAAATCATTAATCACATATTAAGTGATTGATTTAATTCTTAAACAATATGTCTTATAAATAATTTTTTTCCCTTGAATAAAGAATACAAATTTATCAATATTTCGCATGTTAATCAAATAACTTTTAATGTAAGAAACACATATAGAAATGGTATATGGTTTAAGAAAATAATCAAATACATAATAAAAATAATATATATACTAATTAAGTACATATTTCCTAGGAAAAACGATCAAAATCATGTTATTAACTCAAGATAAAGTTAGTAATAAAAATATTAGTCAATAGATAACAGTTGACAATCGGTTCATCAGGAATATAAGTTTTTCAAAAATAATCATACATTTTGAAAGAATAAATGGAATGGATGTGAAATAAAAAAGTAATATTTAATAAAAGTGTTTTAATTTTAAACACATCGAAAACATGCTAAAGAACATAAATTTTATAAAATGATTATGGTGGAGGGGATGTATGTTTTCACTGTATAAGTTAAAAAGAATATTACTTTTGAATTTTTGTTGAAAATGCATCATTAGAAAAAATTATGCATTTAAAACCATAATTAAAAGTAAAGGAAAAATTTAAATTTCCTCAATAAATAATTTTATTATATAAATATTCATTTTTTGAACAATTTTGGAAAACATGGACATGGAAGAAACTAATATTAGATCTATGGAGAAATAAAATAATTTTTTTATTTCGAAATTTATTTTATTGATTCATGTAATAAAGAGAAGAAATTTTGGAATAAAATATAGATACACAATAAAGTTTAACTATAAATTAAAATTACTGTATCTTATTAAGAATAAATGATAATATTCCTTCAATGAGAATACAACCAATCACAAAAGAAAGTGATATTGTAAAAATAAATTCTTACCACATTGGTAAATTTGAAATTATAACACCTTGAAAGAGTATACATGGATTTAAACATAAAAAATCACGATTAAATATTTATAAATTTCTAGTACATCAAATGGTGAGTATATACACCATGTAAAGTTGAATATGTGCATATTAAAAAAATTCTTTATAAAAATAACATTGAGATGACATCTATTTCCTAAAGCATCTGTTTGGTTGAAAAATATTTCACCTCATTTATAATGTATTTAATAATATTATTTATTAATTAAATAACCTTATTAATGTTTATAATTTTATATATGATCATTTTATAAAATCTTACACCTATTTGTTAACAATATTTTATTTGAATTATTGTTTCAAGTGTTAATTTCCTTTTTTTCTCATGCATGTTTTATCATAAAATTTATAGTTATTGTGTATAATATATAGTTCCATAATATCTAGAATGATATTAATGATATAAATATCATATTAAATTATTATATATAAATGTATAAACATTATTGAAATTTTTACATGTAAAATGAATTGAGTAACCTTGTGGAGATAGTAGGTCATACGCCCACACAAGCGATGACATCATTTCATAAATGGGTGACAGGGTAATGAAGTGAAAGATATATTAATTATAAATAATTGATATGATGTCATATTTATCATATATATTCATTCATTTCATTATTATGACTATCTATGTGAGTCTATTATGGGAAATAAATCAGATCGGTTCACAACCATGCACACAAGTGATGGCTTTGTTTCCAATTTGATGTATAAGTAGATGGATAAATATTATTACATAATAATAATAAAATATAATTACATGAAATATAATGGTGTTATTATAATGAATTTGTTAATATATAATTTAATGTTTTAAAATAAGAAAGAAAAACAAATATTTTCTTTAAGATGATTACCTTCCCTTAGAGAATCCACTTTTTGGTATTTTCGTAGGGACCGTAAGGATAGTATTTTGGGAATACCAGAACCTATATAGTTTGTATAAATATGTAAAAGAGGTATATTTTTTGGGTTTGGTTAAGCTAAATGGAATGACAGTTCTTAATAAATGAGGGGAGTGAGTGCACATTTATTATTGATTAGGAGTGACATTTTTGATAATATCCAAAACTATCCAATGATAGGATGTCATTATCACTCCAAGTGCCTCCAAAATTGATAAATATATAATTTTAGGTAGGTTTAATTATATAAAAACCCCCAAAACATAAAAAATAATGTTTAGAATATGTTATTCTCTTATCTTCTATGACATCATACTTTTACTGTTTTAGTTTTCACCACGGTAAATAGTTTTTTATCCTAGGTAATTTCTCCATAAAAAATAATGTAAAAGATTCCATATTAAATAATTTACACTTATTTATTATAAGTATAAATAAAAATTTATGAATGAGATAATCTATTTTTTGGAAAATTAATTTTGATAGAAGTGCATGTAACACTCACAAAAAAGTTTTAATCATAAACTCATTAATTAATTTATTACTGTTTATACTAATCATTGTGAAATAATAAATTTTACCTTATCAACTAATAATTATTATGTTGATTCCAATTATGGAATAAATTTTATCAAATTTATCTGATATAAGAGAGAACATGATTTCAAATAAACCCGCAAAATGTGTCAAAAATGGGTTTCCAAGAAATAAATTTTTCAACCATAAGGTGATCTTACATTAACTAAGATACTAGCAATAATAATGAGATGTTTTTAAATTTATTTATTTAGTTATATTATATATAAATTTAAATTAAATAATTATTGATTAAATATTATTTAAATTAATTAAAATTGATACAAATTATTCTTTATAAAACAAAAACACTTTTTCGAAAAAAGAAAGCCAACTTTTGAAAAATATCCATTTTACCCCCAAATTCTAATATCTTTATTTTTAAAAAATCAACGGTTAATAAATTTATAATTTAAATAACATAATAAATTATGATAAATAAAATATTTAATACACATATACTACATTTTTAATTTTTCACAAATGTTTATTTCTAATGAAAATTTTAAAAAATTATATCTAGGATTATTTTAACCAATTAATTTAAAAATTGTTATTCATCCTATAAAATCATAACTTTATTCCATGAAATATTAAAATATACACTTTATTATTGTTTTATTAAAATATAACATTCACTTAAAATAATTTTGGCTCAGGATTATGGGTTTCATAAGATATTAAAGAAATTGAATTTATTTAAAAAGAAATATATCATAGAGTCTTAGTGTGTTACATACTTCCCTACTAAAAAATTTTAACCTTGAGATTTCATGGATATTAAATTCTAAAAAATAAGAGTATTTCTTCTTTATAACATCCTATATTTCCCACATTTCTTCTTCCATTTTTTGATTTCTCCAATGTTCTTTTCGTAGTCAGGTTGTCCAATTACTCAATAAATTCTTTTTAGTATCATGAAACTCAATAGAATCTTCATCGTAAGATATATTTGGTTCCAATTATATTTATTTAGAGGTGATTAAATGCATTGGGTTTGGCATATATTTCCATATAAATGATATATGGAACTCATTATCTATATTAGAGAGTCTTGGTGGAATTTACAATTGATAATCCAAAACTCTAATTATTTCAATAATTTTTAATTGTTTAATATACCTGGGCCTTAGGTTTCCCTAATAATTGAACCTTTTTTCACCCTTCCATAGAGATAATTTCAAGAAATAATGATCTACCAACTGAAATTATAAAACCATACTTTGATTTTAAGAATAATATTTTATATTACTAGGAGAAACATTAATATAATAATGAATAACCTTTACCTTTATTTTTGTATCTTCAATAATTTTTAGACCTATAATTTTCCATTCACCAAATTCATCACAAAAAGTTAAAGTAAAATATCTACTAACATATAATGATTCATACGATGTTATATGAATTCTTAAATATCCCACAAAATATTTCTAAAAACATTAAAAACACATAAATTTGAATGATTTATGAAATCATTTATCCCTAGATAACATAAATTATCTCTTAATAACACATACCAAATATGTTAATATCCCGAGTATATATTCTCCCGAAACACTGTAACAACCCAAATCATCAAAAAAGAGTAATGAAAACATTCATTATTCAAAAATTCACTATCTTTTCATTCCTTAAATTAAATAACAGATTATAGAATGTATTCCATAAATCCAAAAATGTTGAAAACTCCATCCAAGATGACATAAACAACTTTTTCAACAAACTAATAATTATTGAAAAGGTCATTAGTAATATCCCTTTTATATAATCAATATCAATCATCTATAAATATAATTTACTCAACATTATACACATTTTTAGGCATATATTACCTGTATTAACGTGTTCTCAAAAAAATTCACCTCACCACTAAATCACATTTCCTGGTTATCCATACCATTCAACATATGATTTCATTTCCTTAAAGAAAAACAATATCTACACAATCCATATACATTTCATGGTTTATATAACTATCATATCATTGATAAAATACTTTGAAAACAAAACTATTTAATCCAAACACACTATAACTTTAATCATTCTAGTCAAGATGTAGTAACAATATAAGCTTGACCTTGATCTTGTAGATTATTTTGAGGTATATTAGCTTGATTCTTAGAGAATTCATTTTCATAGTTCCCCACATAATTATAGTTGAAAAAATTAATGTTAAAGGTTTCTTTCTCAACATTTTATTCATGTTCCTAATGTAATTTTTCTACATTCTTGAATTAAACTCACATTCCCTTCATGAATGTTATAGGGTGATCCATTCCACAATTATCACATGTGAAAAAATGCATATTTCTCTCATTCCACTCATCTCTTCTCTTTATATTACTTATTGTTATTCTCTTAATTCCTATTTAATATATAATATCTAGAAAATTAATTCTATATTTTTACAACACAAAAAACAATCTTATCATATGATGAAATTTTGAAAAACTAGTTCCCTTTAGAGACTTCGCATAATCCCATAAATTAACTGATCAATATTTCATTCAGTATTACATATAAATTTTTTATGCCATGATAGTATTTTATTGATATCATCATAGTGGATAAACTAGTTATACTTATTTTTTCCTTAAACTATGGGAATTGCTCTTCATTTTAGGTCATTACCCATGAAGGAATTATTTATTGAAGAAAGTATCCATAAAATATACCCATTCCAAGTGTTCTAATTACATTTAATCTATATTATTCAAGATCAATTACCATTATTTATCTTCATCTATTTAGAGAAAATACCTTACAAGGGACTTAATCCACCACTCATCTACCATGGGATTACTAGTACATCTAAATGATGGGGTCTTATATCACATGGAGTGATAAAAAACAAGGGAATCACACCGTGGAAAGATAGGTTTCTAAAATTAGGAAATGGTATTGGTTATAACAGGATTAATATGCATTAATATATATATACCATGTTCTGTTCTAATACTATATTTATTGAATTTATTTGGACGAAAATCTCTATATTTTCCATGAGTATTTTCACCCTTCTTTCTAACATGATCCATTTTTAATCATTTGAATATAATGAATTGAATCATAAAATTATGAATTTTAAATCATAATGTAAAATTTTAAATATGGTATAAAGCATAACATAAATAGAAAATATGTTCACTTTTTTATCTCAAAATCATAAACTAGGTTTATCTGGGGATACCTTTATTTTCAAATCCTTCATAATCGTTTGTAATGAAAATATGAATTATCTTAAGAATATTAGCTGGGATTGTAAAATCATGTGTGTAGTAAGGGAACATTCACTGTGCACTATAATGATGGCCATGGTATACTCAAATAACTTTTTTCAAGGTTATTACCCATTGATACATCTGTGTTAAAATCATATTCACTTGTAGTATTCTAAAAGGGTTTTATTGATAGAGAAAATCCACAAAATATCATACTCACCAAAATTTTATGATTTTCATATATAATTGGCCTCAATTACTATCATAGATTTATGTTTTCAATTCTATTTTTTCTTTAATCCAGTTCCCATGGTTTCTACTAAACCTTCTCTGATACCGACTATAATGACCTGAACTTGCGTAACCCTGATCCAATGTCTACTTTTTTACATTTCAATAATTACAAGGGGTCACAATAAAAAATATTGAAGAGTTAAGTATTATTAGATAAAAAATAAACATAGGATACCCATTTTACATTGGGATAAAAAATAAGTTATAGTAATGGAAAAAATTTATAATCCTTGAAATCATTAAAATAATTATTCTTCATATTTCGAGGGAGAAAAATAAGGGTGATCTCAAATGATCAATAAGGGTTAAGTAAAATGGTGTCTATTAGGAATCAATAAGGAATAATATATATAGAAATATAAAAACTGAATAGATATTCTATTTAATCAATAAATTTACTATCATAATTAGATAATGCATAATCAACTTAGAACAACAAATAATAGAAAACACATGTCATTAATCAATAACATGAGTAAAAAAATGAATCAATAGATAATATCAATGAAATAATCTCATAAATAAAAACACCAAAATTCAAAATGAAGGAAATGATTAATTTTGGACATCATGATTTTAGATATCATGATATCTATATTGATAATACCATTTGTAAGAAAGTTTAAAACTGTAGGTACTAAACCATTTAATTTTGGAAACTAATTTGTCTCAAAAAAACTTTCGATGCATCAAGGGGATATATAGTTCTGACCCCACCCATCACAAAACTTTTAAACTCATTCCTTATATATTTAATTATTTAATTTATTCATAAAACATTTTCCCTATAAAAAAATAATATTATTGAATAAAGAAAATAGATTTATCAATATTTCCCCAATTAATCAAAAAAATAGGCAAATAAACACCACATTTGTAAATGGTATATATTTTAGGAAATAATCACATCCATGATACAAATAATATTTATATTTTATAGAAATATAATATCCAATAGAACATTATCACAAGAATGTGATTATCTGAAGATAATGTTAACAATTCCAATATTATAACAATGATGAGAGTAGAACATCGATTCATCAGGGATATATTGTTTTTTTAAAAATCTTGTGCTTTGGAAAAATAAAGGGTATGTTTGAGAAATATTAGAATAATATATAATAAAATAATTTTTTTAAAACAAAAATAAATATTTTAAATAAGAAATATTTCATAAAGTGGTTATGGTGGTCGGGAAGTCTTTTATCACTATATGGTTAGAAAGAACATTCCTTTTGACTTTTTGTCTAAAAAATATATTTCAACAATAATAGAAATATTACATTAAAATAAGTCATAAAATAAATTTCTTAATAAATAATTTTTGTAGACAAAATGAATTTTGTAATTTTTTTTGTAAAACATGGGTATGTAATAAAATTATATCTAATTTAAATGGAAAATAAATAATTTTTTATTTTAATAATTTATTTTCTTGTTTCAAGTACCAAAGATAGAGTTTTTTTGAGAATAAATATAAACTCCTTAAATATTTTATTTTTAATAAAATTATTGAATCTTTTGAAGGAAAAATGTTTTTATTCTTTAAAAAAGAGTAATAAAAATTCCAAAATAAAGTGATATTTTAAAATTGATATTTACCTTTTTGTTAATATTAAAACTGTAACCCCTTAAAAAAATTTAATTGAATTGAAACATTAAACATAATTAATAAATTATTATTCATTTTAAATACATAAAATTGGAATTATGTACACCATAAAAAAGTGAATAGGTTAATACTAAAAAAATGTTTTAATAAAATGGAAATTGTGATGAAATCTCTTACTTCACTCTTCCCTTTGGTTGAATGTGATTTTACATCATGTATAGAGGTTTTTGGTTTGTTATTAATTTTCTATAGAACAAAATTCTTGTTATTAATATCATATATGATTCTCTCATAACATCTTATCAATCATTTTTTATTAATATATGATTATTATTATTGTTTTGGTTGTTAATTGTGCTATTGTTTCATGCATGTTTTGTCTAACTTTTTTTTGATTCATGTATATAGGTTATAGTTCCATAAAATTATGAATAATTTTAATTTTATAAGTATCATATTTATTTATTATATACAATTTCACAAGCAGTCCTTAATGTTGGACATGGAAAACTAATCACACTGCTTTGTGGAGACGGTAGGTCGTACGTACGCACGAGCGACAATAGAATTCCATTAATGGATGAAAGGGTAAATAACAATATGACATATTAATTTTACTTTTTTTAGGTCATGAAATATTTATCTTATATATTAATTATTTCCATCATTATTACTATACATGTGAGTAGGTGATGGAAAACAAGTTACATCAGTTTGTGAGGCTGTAGTCCGTTGTACACATGGGTAATGAATTTGTTTCCCATTTGATGATGAAGAATATAGATAAAAATTATTACATAAAAATAATGAAATATAATTAAATTTTAGATACTATTGTTATTATATTTTATATGTTTTAAGACACAATTTAATGTTTTAATATAAGAATGAAAAAAGAAAGAGCTTCATTATGAGGATTACCTTCTCTTCGAGAAACCTCATTTGGATATATTCTTAAAGAAAATAGGGTGGAAATATTGGTAAAAAAATAACCTATGTATTGTGTATAAGGAATTTTTTAGGTATTTTTAATGGTTTTTATCCATATGTATTTATAGTCGAAAATAAGTGAGGGGAGGGAGTGACCTTATATAGTTGGAGATGATTGAATATTTTTAAAAATACCCAGAACAATTTTTTAATTGGAAGTCAATATCACCCCAAGAGATTCAAAAATAGATAAATATAGTATTATTGTGGTGTTATGGTCTATACACACCACTAACGTATAAAAATATGTATTTTTAAGACATGTTATTCCCTTATCCTCTATGCTTATTTACATGTACCATTTTAGTTTTTACCGCGGTAACTAATTTTATATCCTAGGAAATTTATCAAATAAAAATAATTTAAAATGATCCAAAATTGATAATATAAACATAATTATTCTAAATAATAATTCCAATTTATCTGATAAATATTCTATGTTTTTGTAAAATTAATTTTAACACATGAAAATTTAAAACGTAAATACTCATTTTAACCTTAACCATTTTTATTAATTTGTTATTATTTTTACTAATAATTTTATAAAGTTAGTTTAAATTATTAAATAATATTAATTATTATATTTAAAAATATTGAATCCATTTATTAAAATTAAACTAATTATGTGTAAAATTGTATTTTAAAATAACCCTATAAAATGTGTTGAAAAAATGGTTTACCAATATATTCATTTTTCATGAATAAGATGACTTCATATTAACTATATGAATATCAATAATCATTATATGGTTTTAAATTAATATATTACAATATATAATAAATAAATTTCAATTAAAACAATCATAATTAAATATTATTTTAATTAATGAAAATGCATAGACAATATGCCCTTTTAAACAAAAATAGTTATATAAAAAAACAATTTTCTGAAAAATATCACTTTTACCTCCAAATTTTCCTATATTTATTTAAATTATATTTTAAATTAATAAATAATTTATCTTACTTATTATAATACATTATTATAAATATAATGATTACCAATTAAATAAATATTTTTCAATTAATAAAAAAATAATTTTTCTAAGGGAAAATTTCAAAAATCATTTCTAAGATTTTTTACCATGTATTTTAAAAATTGATATTCATCTTATAAAATTATTTTTTTTATTCTATGAAATATTTAAATTTAAATTATATTATAATTTTAAAAAATATAATGTAAAATTTTCTAAAATTGAAGCTTGAGGTTTCTTGCATCACAATCTATATATGAGATTTAATTTATTTAAAATAAAATATATAATAAATTCATATGGTGTTACATGTTGTATAATAAATGTGGAACACTTATGCATGTATGTTATATGAATATGATGGATGGAATTAAATTTTTATATCCTTCTAACTAATTGGGTATTGTTTTCACCTCATGAGACATTATTTACATGATTATGGATTGAACAAAATCCATCATTGGACTTTGTCCACCATGTGATGTTTTCTTTCCAAATATCTTTGAATTATCCTTATGTAATGTTATATATATATTTCTATATTCCTATTTTTCTTGTATATTTTCATGTAATATCAAGCCTCATTGTTCAATATTTATATTCTCACCCCTTTTATGTCTCATAGATATTCCAGTTGACTCACATGTATAACATTCATCATGTTATGATTTGATTATTCCATTACATTGCATTATGGATTGGCCTATTCTTTTGTATATCTAGAGTTTATCTCATGTAGTTTTAAAATATCAATTGAATATAAGACATTTTTATAGATTTTTAATTAATGTTTTTGTATTTATTTTTCATGATGTTATTTTATGTACTTAATTAACAAATGGAATTAGGCCTCACAATTTTTTAGGGTTGTATTAGGTGTAAATTTATATAATAAACCATTAATTAAATTATATTAATGTATGGGCCTCCATACTAATGGTATTTGTTTTGTTATATGTTTAGTGATAGGTTAATGAATTATTATGAGTCCCATGATAATGAAAGATGAAGTTTGAATAATGTAATATAGTTCCTAAATTTAATTTTTTATTAAAGAGATCTTGTGATCACTATGATTGTCTTGGATTAAATATTGAAACCATGTGAGTTAATTGAATAAAGAGAAATATAGTCAAATATATAAACAAATTGATTCTATTTCATGGAATAATATTTTTTTTCTAGAGTGAGGTAAAGAAGGATTATAATGTGGAATCATTGTGATAAGGATTCACATGGCCTAGAAATGATCTGAAAACTGAGTTGATTATCTTCAAAATCCATTTATCGATAAGACATGGATTTCAACATGGAAAGTTATATATTTAATTTGGTGATTTTTTTATCTGAATAATTTATAAAAAAACTTTGTTTTTGATTATTTTTCCTTCACTTACGATATTTTGTGAATAGGGATTTTGGCATGGAATAATGTAATATTTTTATGGCATATTGTATAATTGATAGGATGGTCCCCTTATTATGATATATTTGTTTATATCTGTGTAATTGTTTTCATGAAATGTGTTGTAACTTTTGAATGATGGATATCAAATACATCAAGATACTGTGAGGAACATCCATGAAACTCCCCATCTGTTTGTGGTTAGAGTGAGATGGAAGTGAATCTACCACATCCCAAAAAATAATCTAGGTAGAGAATAATAATAAATTATACTTTTATCATCCAAAACCCACCCATATATATAGGAATAAATTGGTGAAAATATTTTTATATATAGATAGAGGAAAAAAATTATTCCAAAATCTATGGTGTGAGATATTTTGGAGACATATATTTCCTTTAGTGTCCGCAATATGAAAATTAAAATTGATGGAAAGGGTGGAGATGTGTAGCACCTTCATATTCCTCAGAATTTGAACAATATAATCATAATTAACCTCAGTGTATAAACCCCTTATTTCCCATAGAAAAGAGATTAAGGTGGTTGATAAAAAAACTATTACTTTCTCAACTCACTATCCAATTCTCTAGGATGAGGATTACAAGATATTTAGTGGTAACTATAGATTGTTTACTTCCTCGAGTACAATAATATAAAACTTGATCCCTATTGATGTGACTTCCCTTTAATGTTTGGAAGTGTATATGTCACTTGTTGTAGATATGTTTATTTCCTTTTTAAGGGAAATGAATTTTCTCTAGTCAATTGGATATATGTGAAGATTTCTATTTATGGCGTTTTTTGGGATATGTAGTGATATTTATTTATAACTTCCCCATGCGATTAGTGCTTCTAGGGTGAATTACCAATCTAAGTATTTATGGTATGTGTGATTTTATTCCATTATTTAAATTATTGTATATGTAAAACGTTTTACAAAGATAGAGATATGGAAGCTTGATAGGATAACCTGATGTGGATTATTTTCAATTTTACATTTTTGGTTAATGGTGTTGGTTTATGTATGATAACTACGTAAATATTATAATATATGTAATTAGACACTATATTCATTCTTTGTGTCACTTTAATTCTTGTGAAAATATTATTGGGTATTCTTATATTTACCCATACATGGAAACATGTAAGTCATTCCGCATTTTTTTCTGATGACCAACCAATGGATTGATGATCATAGAGCTTTGAGATAGAAGGGGATATAGATTTCTAGTAGAGTGTATATCATTATGTCGACCACACATAGATATTCCATTTTTTGGTTCTCATCCTCTTGGGATGTGTGAGCTGTATCCATTATTTTTTCTCCACAACAGACAATTTTATTATAATAGTTTTCCTTATATTATGTTGTTTTATAATATATTAGTTACATGATAGAATGGTTTGATTATTCATACACATATTGGTTATTCTACATTTAATTTATTACAATATCATTGATGATAGTGATATATTATAATAGGTAATAGGTACATTTATAGAAAATTCCTCCCACGGTGGTGCTAATACCTTAGTATTGGTCTCTATCCCATGGTGTAGTGGAGGTTGTCTTTGGGATCTCTTATAGAAGACAAATAGACTATGATATACTGGAATTAGTGTTATAGGATGGATTATGGAATTTGAAACATGTGATGATGTTTTTGGATGATTATAAATAATATTTATAAGGACCTCTTGTATATGTAGTCATAATACATGAATTTTAAAGGATATAATAGTAAATGTATTCCAGAAAGATACATTTATTCTTAATATGTCACTAAGTCCTTAATATGTGAACTAAGACCATAATGTGTGGGTCATGCATCATGTTGAACTGGGTAGTGATTTTGTGATTTAATTCATGATTTCATTTCATTTGAGGATAGTCTGTATGAACCTTACTAGTGTATGATTTCTCAATATCCTCATCATTCCCATGGTATTGAATTGAAAATATTGGTTGGAAAAAATTTGTAAGGATTACTTAGAATGATATATTTTTTGTGCATTAGTGGAGGTGATGATTAGTAGGGAGAGAAAAAATGGTTTTTTGTGTCCTATCACCAGATAATAATTTTTTAATGACTACAGAAGACCGAGATAATAGTCTTTTTTCTAGATGGTATATAATGATGTGGGATGGAATAATTATTTTATAATGTTTTTCAAATTTCTCTATATTACATTCAAATTTTATTTATATTTTAAACTCATTTTTTCATGACAAGTAAGGCCCTATAGACCCTTTGGTGAAGTTAAAGGTTACATAATTATGTTTTCAGTTATTAGAGTCCCACTAATTTGTGTTCTAATATTGTTATATCCATGTGATCATAAAAGTGATGAGGAAGCATAGTAGGGTATTGGAGCTCTAGTGGTTATTGAGATTCTTGTGAGGAAATCATAACATATTAGGGATTATCTAAAGATTAGTAAATATTAAATTTATACGATGACATCCTGGACCCAGATGCCCCTTTGAGGGTGCTCTGAGCCCAGTGGGCCACATGGCCTCAAGCACATATCCACAAACGCCATAGGCAACCAACTAGCAGCAAGGGACTAGGGTATGTCTGTGGGGAGACTATTCCCTCAATACCAGAGTGTAGCATAGTGGAAGGACATATAAAACAATAAATAGGGGAAGTAATATAAATAAACAGAGGTAGAAAACTGATGAAATAGATAAATGAGAATAACAATAACTGTATCAACTGAAACAATGATGATGTAATGTCATGTCATTAGAAAATAGAAAAACATGGATACAAGAAAATAGGAATAAAATGTTCATCAAATTAAAAGAAAACAAATAATACTCCAAGCTTTCAAGTACTGGTGTCTTATATATGGTTCCCACTTACCCAAAAAGTTTCTTTTTAAATAATAAAAAAAACGGATTGTGGTGGAATAATACTTCAAGAATCCTGAGATACAACTCAATCATATGCTATCAAAATCTATCCTATCAACAATAAATCAAGTGTTTGAAGTCGTATGGTTCCGTTTGTCAACACATGAAGTCATGTAATCTACTCCGAGTACCAAATAACACCCAGAGAGGGTGTGAGATAAATCTCAGTGGGCCACCACTAATGGTGTCAATAACATTTGGCCCATGTAATGGAATATAGTAGGGTGCATGCAAACTTATATAAAGTAAATAAAGTTGTACAATATAACTAAATACACAAGTACATGCTTCATCCCTCAGCTAGTGTCTTAACATGTGACCAGTTCATTAATTATGTAATTACCATTTAATGTTAATTGGTCACATGAGGCTTAGCCAGAGCTAACATCACCTCATGATAGTATAATTAGTGAAGGTCCCATGACATAACAAGGAATCCAAAAAAATTATATCCGATGTGGGAGTTCCATGGTAATATCCATGTTAATGTAGATCTCATAGAATGCCAACTCAGTTTTATCTAAGTCTAGATAATGGATAAGAGTGTAATCTAAGATGTTTAATCCAAGTCATTCCACAATAAGGCACCAACCAAGTCTAAGGTTACCAACCAATGTAAAAAGGGGCTAACCAAGGATAGGGCCCTATAGTATTTAACCATGAAACCTAGTAGTCAATGATAGAGCCAAGGAGTGTATCCGAATTATCAAGAAATAATATAAAGGACCCTATGATAGTATACCAGGCATCCAAGTAATAGACAATATTCGGAGTCTATGTGGGTGTTAGCCTAAGAATACCCCATCCTTGAATCAAAATGGGGTTATCGATTCCAAATGTATTATCCTCTCAGAATCAAAGGTGAGGTTGAGTATGTCCATTCCTATTTGATATTGTATTCATGTAATAATTTATTAGGTTCAAGCCTTCTCTTCCATTAATTTGGATTGGTAATGTAGCGTTGGAACCATTTATTCAAGTATTAATTGATCATTAAGGAATATTTAATTATTTAGGTTCACTCTACTACCTTCCACTTATATGGAAATGGGTGCTACTGACATATAACCTTTATTCAATATCATTTGATAAGGCCAAGTTATACAGTTAGTCTAATTTCTATTTCACATTTAACATTTAATAATCAATTTTAAGAACTTACCTTAGGTGGGCTAAGTGGTGAGAATACATTGTACATTCCATTATGTAATTATAATTAGTAACAATGCATTTACTATAGGAAGGATCAACTTTAGGAAAGTCATGCGAAGGCACACTAGAACTATGGATTAAACGTGACAAAACACTAAAACCCAAATATGGCATAACCTTTGACATGAGGGCAGATTGATATGTGGGTGTAAATGCTAACAACTAATAACATATTTCTAATGAAGCACAAACATACAATTTTAACAAGTATAATCATGACATATAAATTTGAGAACGAATTCTGATGAAATCGATGGGCCCCACATGATTATTTTAAAATCAACAAACTTTAGGAATGTGTTATAGACCACCCACCTGAGGATTTTATTACTCTCGTCCTCTGGTATCAGCCCTTGATTTTTATATGACCAAAGTAGATATAAAAAAAGGATAAAACTCTCACATGATGATATCTTGGGAAAGATCAAGGGAGAAGAAGAATGTTAGAAAAGGAATCAAGTACTTCCCATTGCACATCCAACGTGATGAACGGAATCCCAATTGGTTTCCACATGAAGAAGATATCTTACTCCCTTGATTACATCTTAAAAAAGTTCCAAATTAGTGAAAAATGAGGAAAACCTTTCTGTTTTACAAGTTGGGGAAGAATATGGGAGTAAATAGATCATTAAGGGAATTTTTGTAATTTTACCCAAAAATTTAGCCTGTGAATGGTTTGTCCACATGATTTTTTAAACCATGTGCTTACCATGTGAGATGGTTCTATGCCAAATAACATACTCTACACTATTTGATCAAACCAAGTGCAAGACATTCATGAGTACCTAGGAAAAAGGGGAATTCACATAGTTGGTCCACACGGCAATCCACCAACCATGCAAAGTGGATCTATCCGAAGAATCAAAATCCACATGGTATTCCAAATGGTGCATAATTCCTACATGGTTTACTCTAAATAGTGTGACAAGCCTTTTTCTTCCAAAAATATGGGTTCCAAGCTCTAAACATTCCCTAGAAACCCCCTGATACATTTTCTAACCCCTTAAGCATCTATATTATTTCCAAAGTAAATATTCATAACTAAAATTAGAGGATCCAAACTTTAGTGAAAAATAGGGTTCATACAGTCTTCTCCCCTTAAGAAATTCACCCCTGAGTTCTCCTTCCAAGGGTACCAAAACACTGTTTGAGAACAACAACAGACATTGGGCACATACTTCAGCTTCCCTATCCCATGCCTCATCCTATACTCAGTCGTGATACTATTGCACCCATACCAGAGGGACATACCAGCATTGGAGAGCCTTTGTGCTCCAGTCAACGATGCGTACAAGATATTCTTCAAAGGTAGCATCATCATATAACTCAACTTCCTCAGGATCGAATGTATGATATGGGTTAGCATGATATTGAAAAATATGTGAGACATGAAAGACGTCATGCATGGTACAATACCTCTGATGTCATAGAAATCGATAGGCTACCACCCCGACTCTCACTAGAATTTAAAACAATCCAATGTAATGAGGCGAAAACTTTCCTTGCTTCAATAACCGTCTACTCCCATGCCTTGGTGATACCCGAAGGAAAAAATCATCCAAAACCGCAAACTCTAGAGGTCTTAGATGACAATTAACATATGATTTTTTTCTAGACTGAGTAGTAGGCATATGGTTCCTGATCAACTAAACCTATTCTGAAGTATCCTGAATGAGACAAGGACCTAGTAGGGATTTATCACCTGCCTCTAGCCAGGACAGGGGTGAACAAAACGACCTACCATATAAGGCCTCAAAATGAGCCATCTGAATTGTCTCATGAAAAAATTTATTATAGGCGAGCATGACAAGAGGTGTATGTTTTTCTCAAGAACCTCTGAAATCAAGGACACATGTTCAGAGCATATCCTTTATAACCTGTAACATCTGTTTCAATTTTCCATCGGTCTGAGGGTGAAAAGATATTCTTAGAAGCGACTGAGTTCACACAAATTTCTGCAATCCCTTCCAGAACCATGAATTAAAATGATATTCTCTATATGAAATGATATTATAAAGAACCTTGTGTAGTCATATTATCTAACAGAGGTAAATAATTTCCAAATCATCAACTGAGAAAGACTCCTTTATTGGAATGAAGTGGGATGATTTCATTATTCGATCAATGTATACCTATATATCATCACTACCCCTTGGGGACCTAGGTAAGACAACTATAAAATCCATAGAAACATATTCCCATTTCCATTATGGGGCTAGAAGTGGCTATAATAATATTGCAGGTCTTTGTCACTCTTCCTTCATATACTGACAGGCGGAACAACTAGTGATAAATATTTCTATCTAAAATTTCATCTCAGACCACCAATACTGGCATCACATATCTCAATACATATTTGGGATGCCTAGATGGACTACCTACTAAAAAAGAATGGGAATATTTCTTCAACCATTATCTCAAGTATGTGGGAACCCAGACACATCCATATACATGTAGGATGTCATCTATGTCCACAGACCAATCCTGAGGTGGGTTATCTCCTAATATACTCTCATGGATAATGAAACATTTAGGATATGTAAACTGCCTACTCATCACCTTCTCAAGGATGGAAGAGGTAACTATAATGGCTGAGAGGTATGAATTCTTGTGACATTAATGAAAATCAAAATAATGATTAGAAAAGAGGATCATTATCTTCCATTCATAACTGGATTCCCATATGGCATGTACATGAGTTTTCTGACTAAGTGCATCTATAACCAAATTTCTTTTCCCAAGTGTATAGGAATGCTCAAAATCAAAGGATTGTAGATATTCAACTCATCTCCACAATATAAGGTTCAATTCATGTAGAGAAAATATATATTTGAGGCTTTTGTGGTTCATGTACACCACAAAGCACTCACCCAAAATATAAAATCTCATGAAATGTAAGGCTTGGGCAATTGATACTAGCTCAAGGTCATGCATCAGGTAATTTCTCTCGTGAGGCCACAACTGTCGAGATTGGTATGCAATAACATTTTCTTCTTACATCATTACTACTCTAAGTACAATGATTGATGCATAACATAAGATGGTATAACCTATACTCAGCTTGTGGAAGGATTAGAATAGGTGCTGATACAAGCCTCCCTTTGAGCTCTAGAAAGAATTTCTCACATACTTCTGACCATGTGAACATGACACCCTTATTTTTAAGACCAGTAAGAGGTGAAGAAAGCCATGATAAGTTATGTATGAAATTTTTTAATATCCATCCAGCTGTAAAAAACACATTATTTTAAACATGTTCTTGGGATGCTCCCCAGAAAGTACAGTACTAGCCTTTTAGGGTCAACAAATACTTCTGATTCTGAGATAATACGACCCAATAAGTTGAATTTTGTGATCAAAAGTGGCACTTAGAAATCTTGTAGTAAAGATGGTTCCCTCTTAGTGTACTCAGAATGATCTCAATATGTTTATCATGGTCTCTATGAGTGCAGCAATACACAAAGATGTCATCCAAAAAGACAACGACAAAAGAGTCCATATAAGGGTGGAAACCCTTATTCATGAAATCGAGGAAAATGGTAGGTTAATTTGTAAAACCTAATAGTATAACAAGGTATTCATACAAATCATACCTGCTAAGAAAAACTATATGAGGTATGTTTGACGGTCTGACTCGCACTTGATGATAACCCGATATTAGGTCGATTTTTTAAAAGACCTTATCTCCTCGAAGCTGGTCCAAGAGATCATATATTCGAGGAAGTGGATATTATTTCTTGACCATAATCTGGTTCTTCCATTAATAATATACCCATATATTTGAGGTTCAATCCTAATTTTTGGCGAAAAGCAAGGGAGAACCCCAAGAGGAAGTACTTGGAAATGTAAAACCATTGGCCTCTAGATCCGATAACATCATATTGAATTCTCTGAGTTCTGTAGGTGAAATATTATAAGGAGGAATGTACACTATAGATTCTCCTAGAACAATCTCAATTGTAATCTATACCTCTCTCTCAAGAGGTAAGCCAAATAACCATCAGAAACTACTTCCCTGAAATGATCAAATAATGGAGGGAAATTGGTTTGAAGAAAAACCAGATCCTCTATGAAAATATATTTAATCTAGGAGGTCACACTACCAATCCCATGATGCTTCAGTCCATCTCTCCTAGCATAGAAATCTTACTCACCCTTGAAAAGATAACTACTGCCTTCCAATGATGTAAAAGAGACACTCCAACAATAGATGTCTACATAAGTGTGATAGTAAACCAACCAGTCTATTTCGAGAATGACATCATATCCCATCATCTTGAGGAGAAAGTGGTTCCATAAGAAAGGGAAATAACCTAACTCAATGGTACAATCCCTTCACTAGAATATTACCTCTGTTAGTACCCTAGCTGTGTATCTAGGGTCATTACCCCATAGTAGTACTGTATCTATGGCCCGAGAATTTCCACAAAAGATATAAATATGAAGGAGTTTGAATAACCTATATAAAATAAATAGATATTATGGTCGAGGATACTATAATAGTACCTTATACTGTAGATGGTCCCTCAGACTGATCCTCAGGTATTGGCTATGGTGCCTAAAACTGACATGATCCATGACCCTATGCAATAGATGGACTACTATGATCAAAAGTACTTTGTTGGAACTGCCAGTGATCAGGGGTCTGGCTACCATAGCCAAGAGCTCCTACTCAGATAGACTTATCGATGATATTCCAACTCCCCAACTGATGCAGCGTAAAATAACTCACTCTTGATGGTGGAGCTGGTTAAGATCCTTTACCACTCGAAGCTGGTGTAAATTTCTTGAAGAAACACTGAAGTTGCCTCATATGTCTACATGCCTGGAACTCAATAGGGTCTCTGTCATATTGGGGCGTCTTATTCCCCAGTCTTCCACACTAATGAAACACCATAGAGCTATCGAACTGGATGCACTGGCGGCCACTTCTCTGACGAGAAACCTTGAGGGAATGTTTCCTACCACTGGAAGAACAGATATCCTGACGCGATAGTGAACTTTTGAACTCAGTACTCATGCCATCCATTAGGTTACACACATTGATAAGTTCATGATCAACTATTGTAGAAAAGTTAGGTGGGTGAAATACATTCATCTGAGTTTGGATGGAGTAATGAAGCCTATCCTCAAAATGTCTAACACACGAAATCTCATCACCGACTAGAAGTGGTGTAAAACATTGTAAACTAATGAAACATAAAAAATTTTCCATAACTGATATAGAACCATGCTAGAGATGGATAAAATCTCTAGATCTATCAAATATCAGTGCTAGAGGAAAGAATGTATCATAGAAGGTATTGTGGAAATCAACCCATAACATGCACTGATGATGACCAGCCTGGGAAACCACATCCCACCAACACTTGGCCAAATCTCAAAGCATTAATGTAGCAATATCGACTATATTTTATGGAGTAGTTTATAGTTACTCAAAGATAGATATAACAACCTCTATCCAAGACTCAGCAGCCTGATAACATCTATCCCTTAAAAAGGTATGAGGATGTTGTTGGTGGAACTCACGAGTCAGATCAGCCATCGTGGGTGCAAGGCATGGTGCACCATTTATGGACTGTATCAGATGTATGAAAATATGACAAACATGGTCATAAATTCCCATATTAGGTGCAGTAGGCATTAACTCAATTGGAACTCTAGAAGTTAATACTGGTGTCTAAGGTCCCACAGCGTCTGAAGCACGATCATCACCACCATCCTGGTGAAGGAAAAGAAAATGTCATTGTGGAATTGGTCTAAAATTTCCAAGAACACTCCTCAGAACAAGATTAGAAGCATAATATAGAATCAATAGTGGAATATGAATGTAAGAAAAGTCATTACCCAAGGCATACTAGCTCCAAAACACCAGCTTTTACAATTAGGTATCGATAAGTTCTCAAGTATATGTTTCATTACAATTTTCATTTAATTTCTATGTTCATTCATTTACCATTCAAAAAAATGGAAAGACGGGATAAGGACATGTGACTAATTAATTTTAGATTTAATGATTCACCTTATAATGGATTTCCATTTCCGATGAATCAGTTTCCATACTCCTATCACCAGAAAAAACTCCCATTTATTTTATAGGATAATGGCTCAACTCGGTAAATTACTCATCCCAACCCATGAGGGCCCACACAACTCATGAATTGATATATGAAATAACTCAATCACAACCAATAGTAATATATGTATAAGAAACTATCACAACATCACTCAACAATCAAAAGCATATCATGCAATGAAAAGCAATGAAATGCACCTATATGGCATAGTAATAGTCATGACATGTGATTTCTAGTTGCCTATAATGATGCATGTGACAATTCTCATTACCGTCATATAATCTGGCTAAGGATGAAATAAAATCCTCAAATAGAGAAATAATCAACAAAACCACACAACATGTGAATCACCCAAAGCTGAAATAATATCAACTATAATAAGAAAATTCAAAACAATAAATATAATTTAGGAAAATTAGTTTTTACCCCGAACATGGGTTTCCGATGCCCAAGAACAACTTATGACCAAGTCCAAAGAATTAATATTCTCCAATATGTTGTCTTCAAATAGTAATGTAAGAAAAGAAAACTCTTTTGATACAACTTTGTGACATACCAGACCCAAATTCCACATCGAGGGTGCCCCAAGCCCAGTGGGCCACATGGCATCAAATGTATCTCCCTGAATGTTAGAGGCTACCGAGTAGCAGTGAGGGCCTAGGGTGTGTCTGTGGGGAGACTATTCCCAAATTAGAAAAGTGTATCATATGGAAGGATATATACTGTAGCAAATAGATAATGTACTATAAATAAACAATGGAATACAACTGATGCAACAAATAAAAGAGAATAATAATAACTATATCAACTGGAAAAATGATGTTGTAATATCATGTCACTAGAAAACTGGAAAATATGGATATAATACAATAGACATAAAATGTTCCACAACGTTAAAGAAAACAAAGACTAATCCGAGAATCCCAAGATTCGATATGGTGATATGCTTTCAAGATCCATCTTATTATCAAGCGATCAAGGGTTCCAAGCCGCATGATTCCCTTTTTCAACACCTACAGTCATGTAATTTACTCCAGGTACCAAATGATGCCCGAAGAGGGTGTGAGATAAATCTTAGTGTTATACCCCCAACAACTTATATAACATTCGGCCCTTGAAATGAAATATAGTAGTATTCATGCATGCATATTTAAAGTAAAAAAAATCAGTACAATATAACTAAACACCAAAGTACCTGTTTCATCCCTTAGTTGGTGTATGAACATGCTAAAAGTTCATTAATTAACTAATTTCAATTTATCTTTAATAGGTCATGTGAGGTATAGCCAGCACTGACATCACCTCGTGATAGTATAAGTAGTAAAGGTCCCATGACATAATATTGAAACCTGAAAATGATATTCTATGGGGAAGTTCTATTTTATTAACCAAGGTAACATAGATCTCATGGAATGATAACTCAGTGGTATGTATGTCTAGCTAAGGGGTAAGAGAGTAATACCAGGATAGTAATCCATGGTGTTCAAGAATATGGTTTCTACATAGTATAAGGTGACCGACCAAGGTAAAATGGAGCTAAGGAAGGATAGGGCCCTTTGGGATTTAACCATAGAAACTTCTAGTCAATGATGTAACCAAGGAGTGTATTTGAGGTATCACGTAACAATGTAAAGGACCCTTTGGAAGTATACCAGATATCTAAAGAATAGACAAGAACTGAAGTCTGGGTGGGTGTAAACCTAAGAAAACCACATAATTGAATCAGAATGGGGTTCACAAGTCCCAAGGTATTATCCCCTTATAATCCAAGTAAAACTTGAGTTAGTTCATTCCTATTTGATATTGTAATCATGTAATCATTTGTTAGATTCAATCCTTGCCTTCTATTAGTGTGGATAGGTCAATTAGAATTGTAACCATTTAATCATTTCTTAATTCACCTTTAAGGCATATTAAATTGTTGAGGTTCACTCCGCTACCTTTATTCAATATGGAAAGTTGTGCTATGGACATGTAATATTTATTCAGTCTCATTTAATGAGTCCAATATATATACTTATTCTACTTTCTATTTAGCATTTCACATTTAATTATCTATTTTAAGCACATACCTTAGGCAGTTCAAGTGGTGAGCATACATGGTACAAGCTATTATGAATTTCTCATTAGTAAAAATCCATTTACTATAGGAAGAATCACCTTTAGGATGGATAAGAGAAGGCACACCCAAACTATTTCTTAAACATGCCAAAAAAATAAAATCCAAATATGGAATAACCTTCAACATGGGAGAGGATTGAGTTGTGGGTGTAACCGCTAATAACTAATCACATATTTAGAAAGAGAATAACCATACGATTCTAACAAATGTAATCATGAAATATAAATTCCCGATACGACATCCGATGAAATTTGTGGGCCCCACTCAAGTATTCCAAAATCAGTGAACGTTAGGGATAAGTTATAGACCACCCACCTTAGGGTGGTACGACTCTCGTCCTCCTATATCAACACTTGATTTTCCTCGGATTGGAGTAGATATAAAAAAAGGTAAAAAAATGACCATATGATGATATCTAGTTTGAGAGTAAGAGGGATGAAGAATAGAAAAAAATTACTTGGGTACTTACCATTGAGCATCTAACATGATGAAAGGAATCCCGATCAGTTTTTGGATGAAGAAGATCTCTTAATCCCTTGATTAGGGCTTCAAAAATCTCTAAATTGATGAAAAAGGAGGGAAATCATACTGGTTTATGAGTTAGGGAATAATAGGGGAGTAAATAGGTCATTAAGAGCATTTTGGTTATTTTACCCAGAATTTTAGCATAACCCCAGTTTGTCCGCACGGTTTGTCAAACCCTGTGAAAACCGCGTGAGATGGTTCAGCCATAAATAAAATCCTCCTCATTGTTTGATAAAACTATGTGCAATCCATGCATTAGTACCTAGAAAATGGGGTCTTTTCATGGTTAGGAAGCATGACTGAGTTCCATATTTGTGTGGTGGCTCTATCTAAAAAAACCCAATCCACAAAGTTTTCCGAACCGTGCAAAATTTCAGCACGGTATACTCTAAACTGTGTTCTAAGCCTGTATTTCCCGAAAAGATGGGTTCCAGGCTCCGAAATTTCCCCGAAACCCATAATTCCTTTTCGAACCCATTAGGAATCTATATTTGTTCTAAATTAAATATTTAGATACAAAATTAAAGGATCCATCCCAAAGTGAAAAACCTAGTTCTTAAATATACACAGTTTCTAGACAAGGGAGCTCCACACAATATTGTATTATAGCACTTATCATTCAAGATATAATTTTATATTTTATAGGGACTTAATAAGTACTAGTTATTCCATAAAAATATTAGTCTTATTATCGTAAAAGTTTTAGTTTTAAGTCAGTTGATGGTATCATCAATTTTGAATTTCACTAGCTCAGTGATATTATAGTGATTAGAATAGAATTTTATTTGAGTGAGAATATATTTTTACAAGAAAAACTCAATGGTGGATGGATTATATAGAATTAATGTGAATTATATGGTAGATTTATTGAATAAATCAAATATTTGGGTGATTATAATGAAGAATAAGTGTGTTCTATTTTTTCTATGATGAGAATTAGGTTATGCAGTGAGATGACTATTCCTACATGACTAATGGATTTGAGTTTATTTAGAAATATTTTTCATTGAGGGTAATGGATTTGAAATATGTCTAAGTGTGTTTATTAATAGATGAAAATTATTTGAAGGAGAGAAAACAATGGTTGTTCGATGTGAGTATTTGGTATAGTAGTGTGATTTCTTATGGAAACACATGAGATTTGGATAGTTGTTCAAATTATTTGGAATGATGATCCTAGATATATAGAGTTCTTTTCATCATGAAAAGTGGAAATGGAATATGAGGCAAATTTAATATTTGTGATTATATTATTCATCATCACTGCATGGAATTAAATTATTTTCTAGGTTTATTTTTCCATTTATTAGGGGTTTTATTTATTAATGTTTCATATCACTATTCCTTTTTGGTTTGACTCATTATAGAACCCTCTAAATATGTTGGATTTGGGTTTTATAGGATGATGAAATGTTTATGGTATTTTATTTGGTCTTATGATCCTTGTTATTGTTATAGTTGTGTGGTTATATTTATTAAGTGTCAATTATCAATGATCCAAGAGTTATATTATTACTCTTGTAAGGTGGTTGATGAAATGATTGGTTTTGGTTTGATGTGTATTTTCATGAAAATCTTGGTCATTATTTAAAGGTGGGATGCTTGATTCTCTATCCATGAGTGGAAGGTAAATGATGGCTACATGTGGAAAATAAGTTGATAGATTATGAATTTTTCATGGAAGTTATAACATGGATGATTGAGAAAGGAATGAATAATTCATTATAATGGTGGGTTAATTCCAGTAAGATAATAGATTATAAAACATGTGGATCACTATGCTATTGTTTTTTTATGATAAAATATTTTTATGGTGGGGATGATGTAATTGAAGACTCTCATAGTGTAATTTTTTTATGATACAAAACAATCTAATGTGTTTTTACTTGTATAATTTTGTTCAGATTGTTTTTTATTATTTCTATAATGTTTTAGTGACATTAAGGAACATTGAATAAAGAAGTACTAAATATGGGATCAAAGGATATACTCTAAGTCTAATATAGTATAGGAGAACCAACAAGCGAGTAATAGTATGCCATTCATCCAGTACAATAGAAAGCCTCACCCTTAGCTAGGATCACTCCACTGGCTACACATTGGAAGTAAAACAACTTTCTAGTGGAAAAATTTGGAGCTGTAGGGGCTCTGTTGTGTTCACCATTGATCCAATGGAACTAGGCACCTAGTCCGTGGTTCGATTCAAGAATCATCGTAGCTATGTTAGTGGTGTGGAAAAAAGATCCACCTCAATTTTTAATAACCAACTCAACCTAATACTTATTTTATATCCTAGGTTAAAATAAATATAGGATTTTAGAGGATTTTTTCTTCCTCCAAATGATGTTTGATACATGGAAATCATTTTAAATCTCTAATGATCAAGGATTCCACCTCAATCTTCAAAAAACATCATCATTTTAATATTCCTCATCCTCTCACAAATAAGATAAAAAACAAAATCATCAATGGGAATTGAAATCATTAAAGTTAATAATTCAATGGAATGATCTCCATTAACACTTTGCAATATCGCTTGAGTATCCTTTTTTCTATTATTTTATTTTTCCCTATTTTTTATTCTCATTAATAATTTTTTTCTTATAAACCCCTTGGATCACTGTATTTCTATCTTTATATATATATATATATATATATTTATAACATTTCTGTCTCACTAACATTATTTAAATTTTTTTTATTTCAGTGAGAGTAGATAACACATTGTAATAGGGTCTCCAAAAGGCAAACCATCTCTTTTCTCCTTCCACACTACTAGTTTATTTCTTTATTCATTCAAATAAAATGAATATTTTGCTTCTAGAATTTCCATTAAAACATAGGGTTCCTAGATTCTTACTTTCTCTATTCAAAATAAAGAGTCTATTTGGTTCATAGGTTTTCATCAAAAATAATCAAATTTATCTTTATTATTATTGGATCTCTATTAAAACCAAGTGGTTATATATCCCTTTTAATAGTCTTTGAGGTGAGGAGACATAGGGGAAAAGTTTGTGCTATTTCCGAACTCTATCATAAAATTAAGAATTTCAATTTTCTACATTACTCATTTAAATTTACCATAGCATTTATTTTATTTTATTTCCCTCAATTATTTATATTGATAGTATCAGTTTCATTCTTGATATAGCTACATTTTTTATATCATCGTTTAAATTTTGTTTTTTAAATTTTACAAATGAAATCTACACCCTACATCTACTCCAAAAATTATTTAGTATCAAATTAGTTTTTTTTTATTTAACATAATTTATTATTAAACTTTTTTCTTCAAATATATATTTATTTTAAAGCTTAAACTTTTTATAATGGCATCTACCTCTTATACTAATGCTCATTTCATTGATAGTAAAAACTATTCATATTAAAAAAATAGAAGTCTACATTATTTAGTAATGTTATTTATAATTCTTGGAGTAAAATATTTATTGAATATGATTCCATTAATGAGCCACATGATAAATAAAATACACAAGATATTTCTACTATAGAACATAACATAAAATCTATGAATTCTCTTCATTGCATCGTTGACCAAAAAGAATTTAATCATGAATATTATTTAAAAATAACTCATTAATGTTTGGAAGATTTTATAATATTCTCATGAAGTAAAAAATAATCGTAACGACACAATATTAAATATCTATCTTAAATATATCAAAATTTTATCAATACATCGAAATGAATCTATTACTAAATTGTTTATATATTTTACTAAAATTTATAATGGTATAAAAACTTTTGGCGATGATTTTTTCCATATAATATATTATGATGAAAATATTATGGGTTTTACTTAACTTCATTGATCCCAAAGTGATTTCTAACTTGGATGTAAAATATATCAGGAATATAGTGGTCATTGAACTCATTAGATAACTCATGAATTGAGAAATTACCCAGAAATTTGAAGCGATAAATGAATCAATAGAATCCATGAGAATCAAGAGGAATATAGCTTTTAAAACAATAAATGATGACTATTATTTCAAAAGTTACACCAATGAATAATGATAAATTCATAAAACTTTTAAAATTATAAATTAACATTTATAGAAGAATAAATCTCACACATATTCCAAAAATAAGGTTTAAATTGAGGTTTTGAAAGTGGCATGATATGAATGAAATGGGAAGTGGAATATAATAAAATAAAGATCCACCTAAAAAATAAGTTTATGAAAATAAATATACTAAAGAATGATCTTAATGATTACACAAGGATTGACTCGTTATTCACAAGCAATGAAATTCTAAAAATGTCTTATAATGGATTTTGAATTTAGTATAAATTTAAATTCAAAATATTCCATCATATATTATTCTTACTCTTAACTTATTCAATATATTTGAGCTATGAAGAACTTGAATAATATTTTGACAAACTCCAAATAAGATTTCATGATTTTTTTCCATATAAAAATTTCTCAAAAAATTAAATAAAGTTCTTAATGAAAAAAATAAGCTTCCAAATGAAATAATATTTCTTTAAAATAAAATTGTTATTTAGTTCTGAAATTAATTAATCAACTAGATTTTGATGTTTTAATATATGAAATCAAGGATATAAAAATACCTCTTTTAAAAATCACATAAGTTAAAAAACATAATATGACCTTTAGTTAAAAATTTCTTAAAAGAAATTACCATGATTTTGGTTTTACAAATAGTGAAATCACATTAAAAAATAAAAATTTACATAAATTCATTTCGAAAAATAAAATTTCCAAATATTGTTAAAAATATGGAAATTTAATTTATGAATGAGATTGTAAAAATACTAGATTTTGAACACTTAATTATATCCATATTTCTTATAATAATTATTAGAAATGTAATAAAAGTTTGTGTTCCATACTAATTATTAGAAAATATTTACAGAACCAACATTGTTTCAGCTTAACAATATGTACTAACTCACACTTCTAGAAAAAAATTTTGGTACCAAAATAAACATTATTTTAATTTCTTACATGGGTTTTCTACAATGACTCACAAAAATATCATATAGTGGTAATTGAATAATGAAGAATCCATTGAATTTTCAAAAATCCAGGATGTATATTTTATATATTCTCTATTTATTTTATAAATTGGATGTTGTTTTAATGATATTTACCTTTTATCAACTCCATTGTCTAAGTATGTTATCATTGTTATATATTTTTATAAGAATATTTTGAATTTCAAATATTTATTTAAAATAATTTATTAATTTTTTTTCTAAGAATGTTATTTTTAATTCATTAAAAATACTTTCTAATTAATTTATTGTCTTTAAATATTATTCCAAAATACATTTTTAAAGAGTTTCTTTATAAAAGAGTTTATGTTCTTGTCTTTTTTTATATATAAAACAATCTTTTAAAAAAATTCATGAATTATTGTTTTTAATTTTATTTATCTTTTCATATGGGGAAGTATGAATTTTTTTAATCCCTTTCACTTAATATATCATTATTTTGTTAAGGAGATTTATGCATTATTATGTTTTTTTTAATGGTTGGTTTGAAATTATATTTTATTCTTTCATATTATATTTGTTTCAATAACCCTTATGGATTGAAAGATTCATTTTGATAATCATAAATGGATATATTTTTATAATAGAGGAAGAATATTAATGATTTCAAGTATTGTCTTTTCTAGTGGGAGAAAGTTAATTCAAGGTTTCAAAAAGATGTTTCAATGTTTAATAAAGTGGTACGCATGGTTTTATAAAAACTGGGTAATCCCTACATTTTTTATCTTTCCTACCTTCCTCATCTTTCATTTTATATCAAGTTATTGTGATTATCAAAAGGGGGGATATTTTTAACTCCCATAGTGTAATTGTTTTAATGATAAAAAAATATACAATGATTATCACTTGGTTCATATTTTTATGTGTATTTTGGTGTTTTTAATTAGTTTTAGGGATAGGAATGAAATTAGACATATAAGGCATTGCGATTTGGATCAATGGACCAATTCTAAGTCCACTGCAGTAGAGGAGAACTAGCCAGCTAATAAGAGTACATCAACCAATAGGTACAACAATAAACCTCATCCATAAAAAGAAACACTCCATAAACTACATGGGGGAAGTACATATACTATAGAGTGGGATTTCTTTAGGTGCAGGTGCTACTCATTCACAGAGGCTCGCCAATGGCATCATGAAGCTAGCTTGTGGAATTATAATAGAGTTTTCAGGCTACATTTATGGTATTAAAAAAATATATTTCATGTATCTTGATTACTTGGCTCAATGCGAGACCTATCAAGAATACAATAAGGATATAAATATAGGAATTAGGTGGCTTAGTTATTTATCTTAATAAATTATTATTCCAAATAAAATTTCCCTAATCTAAAAAGATCTTGGAATCTTCATTAATCATAAAAGAGATTCAAAGTTTAAATATTTCTCATCATTTCTAAAAGAATATCAATTGAGCATCATCAGTGAGAAATGATATAATCAAATGGACCCATTCAATGGTGTGATCTTCATAGGAATTCCTAAAGTTCCATTGAATGTCATTATTGTATTATTTCATTTTCCCTCTTTGTCTTTTTTCTTGACCTTTTTACTTTATTGTATGACCCTTTGGATCCCTATCTCTCGTTTTCATCTTCTCTAAATCTCAGTCATTATTATATTTTCTTATTTTTAGTGATAGTAGAGGTCAAATTATAATAGGTTTTAAAGAAGGAAAACCATCACTTTTCTCCCTCATACTCATTATTGGATTCATTCTTTTTCTATTTAAAATCAAGTGTTCTTTTGGATCATGGATTTCCATTAAATCTAAAGGTTGTTTTTTTATTTTTTTCTACATCCAAAATAAGGAGGCTATATTGTTTCATGGGTATTCATTAAAAGGATGGGAATTTCATATATTGGTTCTTGGATCTTTATTAAAAATGATGAATTATACAACCATTTTAATCCTTCATTAGTGGAGGAGACATAGGGTTACCTTTTTTCTCTTTATAAACATCATTATCAAAGTGTTCCATATATTTTTTATTTTCCACATTTTTATTTCCACTATTCTTATTCTTTATTTCATTATTTCAATTTTTTTCCACACATTAATTTGATAATATTAGAAGATTTATAAATATCTAAAAAATCTTTATATAATCATTAAATTTTTTATATTATTTTATAAAATGAAATTCACCCACATATTCCCATCTACATTGACCAATAATAACATCTTAGGTCTTCACTAAAGGATTCCTTTAGTGATATCCAAAACATGACACTATTTTTTCTGTAATTGAATTTAGTATCACTTATTTAAAATTTAATAAAGACCTTAAGTAGTTTAATTTAACAATTTTAAAGTATTTAAGTCAAATATTATTGTTTAATTAAAAATTGTGAAATGGTTAGTTCACTATACTCAAATTAATTAATTAAAAAAAGATTAATCTGTTTTTTAGAAATGGGGTGTTTACACAGGATGGGTTTTGGGTAATTTATGGAAGATTCAAAGTCACTAATCCATCAATGGAATATTTTTTTGATAATGATTTATTAAATGTAAAACACATTTATTTATAATAAAAAACCACATATACTTTTCATATATGTTCCAATAATAGGCCTAAATACACCCTACGAGGGATGTTGAATTGGGGTGTTATGTTTTTATCATCATTAATTGAATCATGGTCTTTTTTTTAGAATAAAACTATTAAACCTATCAATATAGTGCAC
The DNA here is from genome assembly GCA_963277665.1 of Viscum album. Classification (NCBI taxonomy): domain Eukaryota; kingdom Viridiplantae; phylum Streptophyta; class Magnoliopsida; order Santalales; family Viscaceae; genus Viscum; species Viscum album. The sequence continues at coordinate 286,334,358 of OY728165.1, forward strand.
AAAAAATATCTAGATATGAAAAAAATAGTTGTGACCTAATATCTTTTCATAGTTCTCCAATAAAGGATACTCTAAGGTGAAAATCCTTATATTTCCTATACATATTAGGGGATATCACTACTCTATGTAGATGATTATATGGCTTTGTAAAGACACACTATTAATTATTGGGTATCCCGTTTCTCTCTATATACACATTGATCCAAAAGAGTGGTATAAACAAATGTGAAACAAAATAGTTTTTCATTATAAATACTTTGAAAGCATTAAATCAAAACCAACATTGGTGTTTCCATTATTCTCTCATTCCTCTTATCAATTATAGATCATAAATGAAATTAATCCTAAAAGTGTCTCTAAAAATATCTAGATTTGTCCCTTTACTAAAAAAAATATTTCTATAATTTACTCTGTGATCTCTCCAATGTCATTGGGTTAAACATCAAAAACTGATCTCCATAAATTTTCACATCTCACATATTACTTCCATCATTGAGCCTGTCATTGAACATCGATTATGTTTTCCAAATTAAATATTGAGACTATAAAATTCAAGAAGGAAATTAATTATAAAACATTTAAACTATTTTATATTTTATAGAATTATTTCAATCACTATGGTTTGGAACTAAAAAAATTTAACAACTTTTTGTGTAATGATCTCTTTTCAGGCATGATATCATTAGAAAACATAACCCATGAAATCATGTTAGAATATGTTATTTAAACTCAAAAAATATGACATTTTGATATTCTCAAATTTCCTTTACATGTCGATTTTTTTAGAATGGATGTATTCTTCACAATGAAAAGAACTTATTTTTGTATTTTTTATAAACTCTTCCCATATAGTAGAATCAAAATGTATCTGAATAGTATTTTGGACCTCTTGAATAGTCATCACATGGACCATGAATAGTAGTACGATTCCTAGAATCGATCATATTCTTGGGCTAAAAAAATTTCTTTTATCCACTCAGTACAATATGGTTTCATCTCATAGTATACTATTCAACATATTTTTAATAAAATAATAAATTCAAGATTTATCTTTAGTTTTTTACTAATAAATTTGAAAAATATTCTTTATATTATTTTTTTTCAGCCGCATGCAAAAGGAGATTTCGACTTTACTTCTGAATGTGTATCCATTGAATATCTCTTTATTTGGTGACCCAATATATTTTCCTTGGATTCCCTTTTTTAAAAAATATATCACATTATCCTAAAAACTTTTAAAACCATTATTGAAGTCCATTATCTATGCAATATATTTTATGGAATATTACTCTCTCCAAGGCTCGGAAAAGACTGATCCTATATGTACACCACCAATTTCTCAACATTATTCTAATAGTATTCAGAGATGTCACTATTATTGATTTGGGGTTTTACTTATTATTTACCATAAAATTTCTCATTTAAATAAAAATATTTTATTTTGGTTATCTTACTAATGAGACCATGTGCTTGATGTCATGTTTGGAAAGATAAATTGCCACCTCTTGGGGGATATATTTTTCTTTATTACCCTATAATAGAATTTAAATTTTTCTAATAGTTTCTATTTTACCACTTCTTAAAAATAATTTATTAATTTTAATTACCTCCTCTTTAACTACATAAAAAAGATATAACTAATCCTAATTCAATCATTAATAAATAAGATGAAATATTTCTCACACTATGTTATGACAATATTCATACAGCAACATACATCAGTGTGAATAATATCATAATGATTTGAAGACATATTTTTCATTGTCACAAAGAGTATTCTCACCATTTTCCCTCACACACATGAATCATAATTTATTTCCCAATTAAATATACAGTTTTCATTTATTTTCTCTATATTTTTTACCAAGGATTTGACCTTTTCACTCAACCCCATAATGGTATATTCATCTTCACTACATATATTTTTACGATGTTGACCGTTAATTCAGATTTTTTAAGGAAAGTGACCTCAAAATAATATTGAATTTAACTCACCTATTAGGTCTAACTAAAACACGATATTTATAGACACCAGAGTACCCATGTTTTATATACTTGAAGGATTTAATGTTTTCCAGGTGAATCAATTTTGGAAATATTTATTTAGTGAGATAAAACTTGTAAAATCTTGTTTATAAACATTGTAACAATTTTTTTATTTAACCAATCCATATTTGTTTTTGATTTTGAGACACTAAGTTGTTTTAGGGGGATTACAAGATGAATTTTTGTAATAAAAACTAACATTTTGGTCTAGTACTCGGTACCCTATGGAGACCCTATGTGGGGGGGCCATTTATATGAAGGATAATAGGGGTTTAGTACTCCAAGGGTGGGTACGTACTTCCCATCAAGTACTCGATGCCTAAAAAAATATACATGTTGGTAACCTATATATATTTTAAAAAAAAATTAAAATTAATTTAATTATTAAATAAACGATGGATCTTATTAAAAGTGACTTCTCTCTTTATTTCCTCTTTAAACGAAGCACACATCCCCTCTTTCCTCTTATTTTTTATTAATTCATCCAAAATTAACTATAATATAGTAATTATCAGATTGATGATCCACTCAATAAAGGAGGATATAAATAATAATTTTATGACATATATTCCCAATATTCTTTATTTTATTCATTATAACATCATAAATCAATGGTTATACTTAATTATAGGTCTTCTACAATATTTCTTTAATATGTTCATTTCAGGTAGAATTAGGGGCGGTTTTTGATGAGAAATACCCTACCATACCCCTAAAAGTTGTGCCCTACATTCCTGAGAATATTTTCTTAATCTGTATGCATCATGTGAAATTTTTGAAATACAGTTTTGTTGAGTATTAAATAAAATTATTTTAATTTGATATATTTTATTTCCTTTGGTGCAACAGATACCTAATAAGAAGTGAGTGGCCCATGCAAGGGCTGTATTAAGACCATTAGTCATTGGTGAAGAAATCCATTATGATAAATAATATGGAACTATGGAATTTACCCGAAGACAGGTTGTTGTGATTGATAAATGACCCTATGAGTCTAGTTTAGTTTTGTAGTGTGGTTATAAGTGGGTTTTGGATTGTGTGTGAGCTATGATAGAGGTTTTTTGGCGTAGGACTATAGATTTTTAATAGGGTATGGCTTTGAGAGAATGAACCCCTTCTTACGTTATGTGGTATATCATTATCTTGGATTAAAAAAACTATTAAATTTCATTAATTTTTATTATTAATTTAAATTATAATTTTCAAATCATTTGTCTTTTATATTTAAACCCATGAAATTTAATTCACATGCATGATTGAAATTTAATATATTAATTATTTGAGTTAATAAATGTGCACTTGAGTAATTTGGTTTGTGTTATATCAATCAGGACCATATTAGAATATAGTGGAATATCATTCACCTGTTTTAGGATAAGAGAATTTCATATACCTTTGAATCATGGGGATGTGATGCATCATTCACTATCAATTGTTGGTATTTTTTGGTCTATAAAACACAGGGATTTTTTAAAATAGTACAGAATCCTATACTATTGTGAGATATCCTGGTGGTACATCATATACTAAGGAACTTATTATGGTGGTATATCATACACTTTAAGCTAAATAACATTAATGTAATAACAACTAGATTTATGATAGGGGTTATATATCATACACTACAATGGTAGTGCTAGTGATGAATATTCCACCTTTTGATGTAGAGCCAATGGTGTATTTTCCAGTTGAGGACACGAGGAAGTGGTACATTATCCTCATCGAGAATAGTATAAGTGGTATACCTCCATCCTAAATGAGATGTTTTTGTGGTATATTTCCCAGAAGATCTATAAAATGGTGTTGTATCATACACCCATTCCAGGACTGTGGTGGTGTGTTATCCACATGAGATCTGTGATTCCATATTCAATGATTGATAACCAATTCACTATTGTTATTTTTCTGTCATAGATCATTCACCAAAATGACTTATGATACTGATAGCTTGTTTAACTAGAGATGCATGATATCGATTGGTAATTCATATTGATTTCTATTTAATGAGTGGTATGTTTTTAACCATCATTGTGTGTGTATAAAACCATGGTATATCATCCCACTTCTACATTGGCCAAATCATGTATAGTAGTAGCACATGATTTGGTGGAAGAACTCTATTTGGTTGAAATTTATTTATTTTTTAATCTTATTTTATTATAATTTTATATATATAATGGAACTATATTTATTTGATTATATTGGGACACTACCAGTGAGGGGATACTGAGTTATACTCACACTCATTTTGGGTTCCCGTGTTGCCAAGGATACTCCATTTTTTATGACCCATGTAATGGTAAGGAGCTTGAAAATTTGGATGGATGAGTTGATAGATCATGGTGAGAGTTAGAATATAGGTCTAGAGTGTGACACTGGTGTAGATTTGTATGTCTCCTATTAATTTATTTTATTTGTTTCCACATTTTATATGATCCACCCATGGGGGATCCATCTATTCCTGTATAACTTTAATGAAATCTATATTATTTCATTTTTGTATAGAAGGTGTTGATATTTGTTACAGGTCGTAATTTATCCAAAATAAATATTTCTTACTACTATTGTGTTGTTGTGACTAGTTTTATTATTTCTTCCATAATGTTTATAATTATCTATAACTGAGTTTAAAACCTCTCCATGTGATATATATATATATCAACCATCATAGAATTTCATGGGACAATAATGTATGGGTAAACACACATGAGGTACTTACCATTCTGGTTAAAACTAGTTATTGTTGAAATGGTTTAGGGGAATTAAAACAATCCACCATTTTCATGAAATTTTTCCATGTTTTTATCTAATACCATATGGATATTACAACCAATTATGTTATCCTATTCTAACTCAAAAAATAACTTGTAAAACCATTTTGAGCTCTAATTTTACCACTTGAATCCATGAATCATTGGCATTGAAATTAACTTGTTAAAAAAACATTATCCAACACAACTTGGATTAATAGTTTCGAAACATCCAGGTTGGATTCCCAGTTTCTCTCCAAGCAAGGTATCACTAGATATTTTCTCATGATCATTTGAACCAAATCTCTTTTTTAACCATTACTATTTTATAGAATGAATTTTTGAGGTTTTATTTTTATATTTTATCTTTTTGACATATAACATCATTATAAAATTATTTCAGTGAGAAAAATTTATTAATTGGAAAAGACTCATTAACCAATTTTCTATTCCTAAAGAGTCTTTAATGATAATAGGAAACAATATTAAAAGATAATAACATAAAATCTACCCATTCCACTCACTCTATTTCATAAATACCATACAATTTGTTATTTTAAACCCCCCCGAGAACACTACCTATGATCTCAATCACACTATAATAATATAATTATAAAATAAACCTTTAATACCAAAGTGTGCGAGCCATCCCACTTGTAAATGCATCTTAATTGATATATAAGTCATAAACTGAAGGATAATTAGTTTATCCATAAATATATTCTTTGAAAAACTATAGTTACACTTATATAGTAAGTGACTAATCTCACACATATTTTCTTCATGGCATGAACAATGATATTACACCTTGATTTTCCTACATTAGATAAAGATAAAAACATACAACTAAATAAGTTAATCATATGTTTGAATGATTTATTATTCTATACAATCAATTACAACATGGTCTCCTTCATTATGATGTAGACCTTTTCTAGATCTTTATTTTTTTTAAATTATCTAGAGACACATTCACATAGGGAGTGACACTATAGTCTAAAGATGTAATTTTTTCACCAAAATACATTTATTTTTCTCCAAAACAAAGAATACATGCTTTATATTATAATATAATATTATTCCATCATTAGAAATATTTATCACCACCAAATATAGTTCAATATAAACTCCATATATTGATGTCCTCATGCCATGAAAATGATATATAGAGGTTTCAGAATAGTTCCCCCCTTTATACATATGTAATGGATCCAATATCACACACTATAACTATAATGGTCATTCACTATCCATTATATCACTATTGTGTTTACATTTATTTTCAACATATTTTTATCAGAAATCTATATATTCTCTCCATGATTTCATAAAAAATTCAACTAAAAAAATCTCATTTAAAGAGTCTCCCCTATTTGATTTTATTATCAATTCTATATTAAATCCATATCCAATATGTAACATCATTTAATTTAAAGGAACATATTAATTTATATTTCATTTCATTCTCCCATTTGATAATAATATTCAAAAATTGTTCTTATTATAGTGATTCAAAAACTACTTATAAGGTCTTAATAATTTTTATGAATAGTTGCGAAATCATCGTCTTTATAACCATATCTCCATATCTAAAAGCTAGAATTTGTTCGAAATTATTTGATATGTTTTTTAAGCATTGAAAAAATCATCCTATAGATTCATTCATTCAATGGTTTTATTTAGATAATTTACCATTTAGAAATGAGTCCTTAACATATATTCTATGCCTACTGAGTCAGAACTAATTATAATAAACAAGAGTCAAAGTTAACAAAATCAATGATTTTCATGTCACTCACTTACATCTATTTATAACAATTTGTGTGAACTTTTAAATCCCCCAATAATTCACATTGTGATCACAGTAACAATAATAAATGATTATAAGAAAATAAACCTTAATGCATAATATGAGTGAGATGTACCACTTTCAAATGGTTCTCATTTTATATATATGGAGTAAACATAAGAACATATATTTTTTTTATAACCAACAACCTTTATAGGCACATGAAACTCTAATATACTAGTTAATAAATATCACTTAGATTTTATTCTTCACATGAAAGATGATATAACACTATGATTATCCTTATGTACATAGATTCATCTCGAGAAAACTCATGGAGTTAATCTTACGCGTGCTTGATTTTATTTACTATATAATTAATTATGTCCCAATATCTTCTCCATTTTGAAAACCTAATTTAACTTCAATTTTTTTAGAAATTTTGTATCCACCTTATTAGATCAAGTGAAACTATTGTATCATAATGTTATTTATATAAGAAAATACTTCCATTATATTTCAAAATTATTCATATAAGCCTATATTTCTTGAAACACCTCAGTATACAGATGTATATAATGATAAAATTCACTAAAGATAGATCAATATCAGAATCATATTCAATTATCTAAATATATAGAACTACCATGGTATTTTTCTCTATGGTGACTTAAATTTTCTCTAATTTTACTTACTAGATCTATCATAACCATCAACAACCCATCATATCACCATTGGGATAACTATGATTTTTAAAATAATCATCAATTAAATCTATCTATTCTCAAAAATAATTGAGAATGAATCTAACTCACAACCTATAGTTGTAGCAATATATATTTTCTTTTATATAAATTTACAACAATAAAACCTAATCTCATTTTTTCTAGTGGTAAAAGAAGGTTATTAAATGGGTAAATCATGCAAGTGGAAGTGAATCAAACTCAGATATGGAGTTATTTAGACCTAAAAATTACGATTTATCATTGATTATCACCACTTAATCATATATATTTTATTTATAACATACATTAATTAATTTATAGATGTAATCAAAATCTGATAGACTATAAATCATAATTTAAATTGGGATACTATTTTGTCGATATATGACAAACGAATTTTGAGAAAATTGAGAGAGTAGTTTGGATTCTTGAAACATCTCTATGGAATTTTGTAACACAATGATATTAATAAAAAATAAAATTACAATTATGTTATTCTATATATATATATATAACTTTCTAATAGAACTTTGATTAATTCATTTCAATTCTGTTTTCATGAGATATATTATAGAAATGTCATTTTGACATTTTTGAATAAACTATTGATTTATTAAAAACTAGGAATAAAAAACAATCCATATACCCTTGTGAATCTATTAATAATAATAATATAGTGAGACCAATATATGGTTGATTAAATTTATGGGTATGAGGTTATATTTGGGATAAATTTACTTGTAGTTGAACTTATCTATAGAAATTATTCCCTTCACTGACCAAATATTTAGCAAAACAATTATTCTATGGTATTTGGGATGAGATGAAGAAATTGTTGAAGTTTTCGGATTTTTCATAAATTTTACTCTTTATAAATCAACCACGGGTGTCATCGGTTAGTTGAATTAGAGAATTAGGTTGCGTGTTATAATCTTATGAAAAATATATATATCTGAAGATATAATATTTCATTCACAAACACTTACCTTATGGAAATTTTAATCACAATCATCTAGTTATAAGATAAAAAATTAAGATGTTTCTATATGGACCTTACCAGGTTTTGTACATGTAATTCCTAGGGTCCACAACAACCATTCAATCATTTCAATTGAATGAAATACCACATGGAATCATTTTATATTTGGGTGTGTTAAAATTTTTCAATCAGATTCATTAGAACATGTTAATCAGAAAAAAATCAAGCAAGTCCATGTAAGATATGCATGATCTGACTTTCATTCTATAGGTTCAAAAAATTACGAATGTATAATAAAATCATACATGTGAGTTGATTCTATATCTCCCAGTGTAACACTTCTAAATAGAAGTTACACTAATATCATGTGAGGGGTGCCTTTTGGAACCCCATTATTGTAAAGAACATCAGGACACACATGAGGGTGTGTGACATATAAGATTTGGTCCCCAAAAATTTCCATAGATCCCATTTAATTCCTTATACCCATTGAATACACGTTTTGATCAATTGGAGGTCATTTGGTTGCCCATTTAGAGAGATAAATCTTAAATAAATTATTAATTGAATTTATAATATAATTAGAAGAGAAAACATGATGAAATAAAAATATTATTTGGTGAATTGAACATAGAATCCAAAAAAACATAGAACAGGTACTACACCATGGCACATAAAGTTTATTTAATTGGTGTCTCAGTGGTTTTGAAGAGGGTTTATTGAAATGTTAAGTTCTTTTTCCACTCTTCTTAGAATAAATTGATGATTATAGTAGAATATTTGAAATTCATTATTTCATATTGATATTTTTATAATGGAAAAATGAAAAAGAGATATGATGTGAATTTTAAAAAATAAGTTTGGGTTTTATGATATGTTTAAAGGTAATAAAAAATTTCATTAGTTTGCTAATGGAAGATTATGTTTGACTAATGAATGATTATTTTAAATTGATAATGAATTTAAGGTAATATGGTGATCACTATGATTAATTATTTTTGATTGTTAAATATAATGGAGTTAAATTAATGATACTATTGACCTCCTTGTTTTAATGATCATAAAATCATCATTATTGTGATAATTATTGAGTTTCATGTTTTCTTTTAGAATTTTATAATATGAGACATATTGGTGAACTTTTCTAAGTATGAGGCATTGGAAACAACGTCTCACCATCTCTCTGAGACACCATGAAGGAGGGATCACCACTATAAATGTGTCACTGGTGAGATGGACATTTGACAAAGTATGAGACAGTTCCAGAAAATTTATCACCAGCAAAAAGTTTCCCCGTTACCTTCAGACATTGTTGAGGAAGTTATACCGTGAGAACAAAATATTGAAAAATCATGGGAAGACTCCTTATCAGAAGATAAACCATCATCCAAACACAATTCTAGCATTAAATACCACCAAACTTTTCACCGTTCAAAGGAAACACTTCCAATGTGTCCCACTATGATATCAAGACACCACCCCAATGACACAACACCAGAACAAGTGTCACCGCTAGACTTAGACACCACCAGTACCACTATTCATTGTTTCTCCATCACTATTTTAATTTATTTTTAATTAAATAATTCTAATTGAGGTTTTTTGAATTTAAATATGAATTTTATTATAATGATTATTTATGAATTTCTCAACAAAATTAATTGATGTATGTGTCAAAAAAAGAAATATGATGATGTAGAGGATTAGAATGATTGTCTTTGAACCTTATTTTGTTAAAAGACATAGAAAAATCCCTCATGTTGATAAGTGGTGTGATGAATTAAATGACAGACCTATATGTGTGAAGTGAGATTAACCTCATAAAAGAACTTGAATAGATTTCATGGTAGATTATACTACACTCAACCGAGGAAGCTAAAAAACATCATACATCTTGTGTCTTACATTAGTAAATAACAAAGTGTTTACAAAACATTATTTTTCTACATCTTTTAAAAAATGCGTCAAGCCTCAGTTCAAATCATTTTCTAAGGGTCACGAGCTGCAGAGAATATCATTTTACGAAACACGAACTCAATATACTTTTTTTGTTTCTATATTTGTTAATATATATTTACATTTAGAATAGTGTAGTTTACTTTGTTTTATTCTACCCACATAGTAACATATACCAAAACTAAATGACTCATAGATATCTTCACAGAAACATTTATTCTAGTTTCCCAAATGTTGTGGTAGAGGTCATATTATGACATGTTGTTTTTCTATACTAGAACAAAAACTATGGAAGAGGGCCTCTGTGGTCTGGAAAATTGGTATATTGTTATAAACTTGATACAGGCTATGGATTAAAAATTTATTTTATATAAATTTCTTGGTAACAAGTGATTTAAAAGTGGATAGTATTAGGTTCCAACATTATAATGAACCTCTTGTATTCATTTCCATAGTGTGTTTTGTTTACTTTTTTTCTAATCTTTAAAACCAAAATTGTTTTAGACCAAAAACAAACTACTATATTGATAGTTTATATAAATTAGCCTTTATATATGATTATGATGTAGTAAATTTATTCCAAATGATAAAATAATATTGTATATTATTTTACCTAAGACCTAATTCTTATTTTGAGAAATATTCTAAATGATTAAAACATATATGAAAAAATATTTTGGTAAACTGGGTTATTTTTACATAGATTAAGGGATTTTATTTAAATCCATTTATAATAGAATTTTTAATACATACCTAATTAACCCCCTCTTGAGATACCTACTCTAACAACCATTTGATATCAATGGTTTTATATTTTTTAGCAATGTTTTTTAAAACATTTTAACTATGATTTTAGTTGTTCTTTAGAGATCAAAAATTTCTGTTACATCAAAATTTATCTCTTTAAATGGATAACCATCAATAAGGTTCTTTTACCGATGGACCTCCCTATTTTAATGGAAATCATTATTCTTAGTGGATGATCAAAATGGAAAAGGATATAGGGAATATGGGATTTAAAATTTTGACTGGTATAGAGGAAAAATTTGAGTTACCTAAGGCTACTAGAAGATACTGGTCGGATACTTCCAAAAAAAATTTATTAACAATTTCATAGCCATTAATTCTCTTTTTTGTGATTTAGGGAATGGAGAATTCAAAATACATTTTTCTTATACAAACACTTTTGATATTATAGATACACTAGATGTTTTTCATAACGGGGATACTAATGTTATATAATTGATATTTAATACATATAGTATTATGTATGATACTTTTAAATTAAATACTGATAAATTAATATCAAATTATTATATCAAGTTTAATGAAATTTTATCCCTATGAGATCCATGGGAAATCTAATATTTTACAAAGATCATATTATAAGGATTATAAGATGCCTTCAGGAAAGATGGAGAAGAACTTCTATTTCAATTAGAAAATAATGTGACAACAGCAAAAAGACAGTCAAGGAACTGATTGGTAAGTTGATGATGCTTGAAGAATAATTTAATGTCATCCAAGAAGAATATTATGTTCCAAAATGAAATTTAGAAGCTTTCAATTATAGTTCTTCCAAGAAGACGAAAAAAAGATAAAAGTTTAAAGTTAAGGTGATAGTGAGTCACCTATAGACTGTGATGAAGATATGTCCCATTAAGGAAAAATATTTAAGAAGATCTATAAGAGAAGAATTTTTTAGAAATCCAAATTATAATAGAAATTATGATACTAAAGGAAACTAAAAAAAGTATTGTAAGAAAGATGATAATAAAATTACATCTTATGAATGAAAAATAAAAGGATATGTCAAGGTATACTGTCAAAAAGTGAAATAAAAAAAGAGAAATTATGAAAAGGACTGAATGTACAAGAAATCCATGAATTAAACATGGATTTACTCTAAGGAAAGATCATGTTACATATAATCTACTCCTGAAAAGAGGTCTCATAGAGCTAATATGTTTTTCATGACAGTGTCTCTAAGGCTCCCACTATTTCTAATACTTTTCCTCAGTTAATTTTTATAATTATGATAATGAACATAATGATGACGACATGTATAAATATGATATTTTGAATATTGAGAAATTATAGAAAACAATTTCAATGAACTTAATAATAAGTAAAATGTTCTTAAATGGCATTATGATTTAACTGGCAATACTAAATCTGATTTATCTATTGAGAGAGAGACGAATGAATAATTTTTAAAGCAGAATACTGAACTTAAATTATTAAAAGAATATCTGATGAAGTAATTAGAAAATTAAAAAATGGTTAATAAAATATTACTCATATTATAGGTAAACAGTTTCTCCAAAGTATCCTACAGGTACAATAATATAACATGGGTAGATGAAAATAGTTAAGTGCACTTTTGTAACTTAATTTAAATGTAAATGTTATACTAGTAATTATTTTTCAAATGGGCCAAACATATATTTTATTGAAAAAATAATTATATCTATTTATATTAAACCCATTAAAGAAATGTGGGTTCCTAAATCTATTATTACTAAAAAATCCAGACCCAAGAAAATATGGGTTCCAAAATAATTTCTTACATAAATTTTATTTTGTAGGGAACCTTCTTGTAGACCTCCTAAAAAATTCTATTGTGCATTGATAGTGGATTTTCAAAGAATTTGTAGGAGACTATTCTAGATTCAAGATCTTAATAATGTTCAATGTTGATCATGTCACCTTTGGGGATAATGCTAAAGGGAAAATCAATGAGCTTATCCAAATGGGTAACACTAACTCTATTTTAATTTACAAAGTAATGTTTATTAATTGTTTTAAGTATAACTTTCATAGAATCTCACAATTATGTAATGAAGTTTTTTATTTTATGCTTAAGAATAATTCATGCTGTGGTTTTAATAATAATGATGCATTAGGTTTTTATCCTTCGAGGAATGAAAATGGTCACACTTTTGATCTTAATTAATTTATTTATCAAAATGTTTTCCCCTTGAGTGCCTTTCAAAAATAATCTTGACTTCAGAATATGAAAATATGCCACTGTAATTTTTAGTCACATATGAAGCTTACTAGGAATGGTTTAGTCAAGGATCTACCCAAGCTAAAGTTCCCAAATGACAATGTTTGTATGCCCTTTCAGAAAAGGAAACATCACAAGATTTATTTTAAATCAAAAAAAGAAGTTTAAACTTCTCAACCTATTGAGCTGATTTATAGGGTTTTATTTGGACTATATAGAGTATTTATTTTTAATATAATGAAATATGACTATGTATTAGTAGATGAATTTTTTTGTTAAACTTGGGTGTTCTTTTTAGCTCACAATAGTGAATTTGGTTCTTATTTTACCAAGTATTCAATGACTATATAAAAATTAAGTGGACTTAGGAATAAGACCCTAATAAGTGACCATGTTCATGAATTTGAGAATAAAGACTTTGAATTTTTTTCTCACCAAATGGCTATAATCTTAACTTCTCTACTCCTAGGACCCCATCACATAATGGAGTTGTAGAAATAATTAATATAAATATTCAATATATTACTCAGAAAATGATTAATAAATATTACTTACAAATTTACTTTTGGGTACAGGTTTTAAACACAACCTCTTATATAACCAACAGTCTTAATTATACCTATCTTGAAAAATGACCCTTATGATTCTTGAAATAATAGATCTCCTAATGTAAATTACATTAGATATTTTCGTTATAATGTCATTATTCTTAAAACTAATGTAATGTTGAATTTTTTTACTCCAAAGGTGATGCATGAATTTTCTTGGTTTATTCAACTTACATTAAATACTATAGTGTTTTGAATAACAGAACCAAGAATGTGGAAGAACCTGTTCACATCATGTTTGATGAGACAGATCCCCATGATACTAAGACATCATTATAAAACCATGAGGATGATTTACCTCATATAAATTTAAACTCCAAACCTACTAATTCTTATTTAAAATAGTTAGAAAATTCATCCAGTTCCTAGGAGTTTCTATAAATTCTAGAATATAAACCTGTAAAATTACCTAATATTTCTAACCCAACTTTTTATAGAGATATGATGAATCTCAGGTACCATACCTTATACGTTGTAGTTGGAGACCTTGATAGAGGTAAACCAACTTTAGCTTCTCTAAGAAATCATTTGAACATCAAGACTTATTTTCTCATATTAAAGAAAATAGAATCAGTGATGCGATTAATGATGAATTATAGGTAATTTCTATGTAATAATAATTAAATTAGTTTCAAATAAAAAATGTATGGAACTTTTTGGTAGACCCAATGACACATAGAATATAAACACTAAATGGGTGTTTAAAAACATGGTAGATGGAATCAGGAATGATAATAAGAAACAACGCTAGGATAGTTGGAAAAGGTTATAGTCAAGAAGAAGGAATATTATATAAATAGTACTTTTCACCAGTAACCTAACTTGAATCCATTTGAATACTACTTTCATATACAAATCATGATTATTTAAAAATTTATCAAATGGTAGTCAAGGGTTATTTCCTAAATCCGTATATAATTTAGGATGTTTTTTTGAGAAACCCCTTGGTTTTAAAAAACCCCATTGTCCAAATCAAGTTTTAAAATTAAAAAAAAATATTTATATGGTTTGAAATAAGATCATAGAGCATGTTATAATAGGCACAACTATTTTATTAGTTCAATAGGATTTTCAAAAGGTATATATGATCCTACTATTTTGTTTAAAATGGGTTTCAAAAGATGTTTTAGTGGTAAATATTTATGTAGTTGATATTATTTTTGGATTATTAAGAAATCATTAATGTAATGACTTTTAAAAAATGATTCAAAATGAATTTGAAATGAGTTTAATGGGTGAAATCAAATCATTTTTTGGTTTTCATATATTTTAAAATTAATAAGGAATCATTTTAAATCAATGTAAATACACTAAGGATATTTTAAAAAGTTTTAACATGGATAACACTAATAGAAGTGATACTCATATGAGTACTACCTGTAAATTAGATCCTAATGAATGTGGGAAAATAGTAGATAAAAATAGTTATAGAGGTATGATTGTAATGCTTCTCTATCTTATGACTAGTTGACCTGATATTATGTTTGTGTATGAGTTCTTACTTTCACAAAAATCATAAATAGTCACATGTGGTTATTGTAAAAATAATTTTCAATAACCTAGAATGTATTACTAATTTACGATTACTTTACCTAAGAGAAAAATCATTAAACATAGTTGGTTATTATAATACTTATTTTTGTGGATGCATGTTATATAGAAAAAGAAACTCAGGAATATATCACTTTTTTGGAAAATTCTGTAGATTCTTGTTATAGTAAGAAGAAAAATTAAATTGTACTATCTACTGATGAAGCTATGTAAAAAGATATAGGTAGCTATTATGAAAAAATTTGTTACATGAAACACACATTACAAGACTATGGATAAAAATTCTGAAATGTCCCTATAAACTGTGATAACACATTTTCTGTAAATACTTCTATGAATCCTCTATCAAATTTTAGAAAGAAAAATATTGATGTAGGGAATCACATTTTGAGAGATCATTTTCAAAAGGGTAATATCAATCTTCTATACATTGGTATAGAACATCATCTTGATGGTATATTTACTAAGACTTTGAATTCTGAGAGAATGAATTACATCAAACATGAGTCAGGTATGATTAAGTTAGGTTATATTCAATTTTTTGTGACTAATCACTATTTTCAATGTCTCACCATTGTGAATGTCTCACCATTATGAATGTATCACCATTGTGAATGTATCACTATTGTGAATGTATCACCATTGTGAATATCTGTCTATTTTACTTCTCAGAGTTGGACTTTTTACAATTCGAATTCTCACTGTTGCACTTCTCACCACTAGAATTATCACAATTGGACTTCTCACCATTTTGATATTTCTCACCATTGAAAATTTTCTTATTACTTTTTCAAAATTTCAATTCATATTTATGAACCTCTATTTTTTATTACCTTTACCTTTTATTTGGTTTATTTCATAACTTTATTTTAATTTTTGTCACATTTTTCAATTTTGATTTTTTGAATCTCTAAAACCCCAAATGATAAATCTGTCTCTATTGATTAGTTTCAATTCACTCATTCCATATGAAATTTTATCTCAATAACTATGGGATCATTATCTTCTGACCTTTCAAACTTCATTTCAACTTCACCCTTCTGTCCAACTTCACCTGAGAGTATCAATCTTACCAATCTGACCTCAATGGACAGAGTAAAGCGACCTTTAGAGTATTTTCCAGATGATTCGTATTCCATGAATAAATATATTGGGGAGACAATTCTTTGCGATGTAGTTAGACAAGTGTATCCTAAGTTAGAAAAATTTGTTATAGCACTAGAAAAGATAATTGAAGAAGAATGGACGATTTTGAGAAGATTATTAGTACCAAAGGTCCAACAGACCCAATAATGGATAGATTTGTTCTCTTAAAATAAGATAACCTTTTATCCTATACTGGTTTATGAGTAATACCATTATGTGGTGTTTGATTTTTAAAAAATAAGAAGAGTAATGGGTAAAAAGATGAGTTAAAGGTCACATAATTTTATTTTCTTCAAAATAGGGGGATTAGTGTTTAAATGTTCCACACAAAGGTGTGGTTCATGATTACCAAGGTACCATTCTAGATGATGGTGATAATTTAATTTATAATGAATCCCTTGTTGAGTTTACTAGAGATGAAAAAATTAGAAGGTTGAATTCTTGTAATCTTGATGGACACTACAAACTACTCTTCAAATTAATCCAGCACTTGCTCTACCCAAGAAAAAATAATTTTTATACTATAAGGTATCAAGATGTTTATATTATTTGTATTATTAAAATTGTATTGAAAATAATCCTCTATATTTATTTGAGGCATAATATATCATAAATGATCAATCCAATTTCAACATCTAATTCTTTGATCTATCCCAAAATGACTCATACTATGTTGAAAGCTAAGGGGCTAGTTAGTGAAGATGAGGAATCTGTAATATAATGTGGTGGAGTTTTTAATATGAGGATAATTTGTAGAAGGATGACGATCTGTAGGTACCCATATAGTAAGAAGTGGGTGTTTGACATTGAAAATTAGTGCAATGAGTTTAACAATAGGATCAGTCTTCAAGACCGAGAGATCTTATTGACCCTAGTATAGAACCTGATAAAATTACCAAGTATTATAATTAGAAGAATGAATATTTTATTTGTGGAAAAGAAGAGGAGGAATATACAATGGATGAGGGTAGTGACATAGACTCATCTCCTAGTTCCACTACTATTGCCTTTGGAGTTCCAAGTCGACCTGGGACTCTACCTATGAGAGATAAATTAGTAAAAAGTAACGTGGAAGAGACCAAAGTCTCTAGAAAAGATCAGTTTAAGAGAATCATTAATTCTGATGATGGGAACAAACTTGGTGATGATGAAAAGGATAAAAAGAATTATGATGATAATTACGATTCAGATCCTGATGGTTGAAGTATGAAAATCTGAAGAGATGATGTTGAGACTCTTCGGGATCTACTTGCTTCTTCTAAATGTATTGTTTTTAAATCTGAGGAAAATATATTTTATTAGTGGAGTATATCCTCTTCATAGAGAAAAAAGAGATTTATTATTTAAGGGGGATAAATCCCCATGTTTGGGAGGAGATCAAGATATTGGTGGTGGTATTGATTGAAACCGTGTGTCTATTGCTTATGATCTGGAAGAGTAAAATCGGTTTACTGTTAAACAGATTATAATTATTTATTTTTCAAGTAGTATATTTTTCAACAGATAGAATTTTAGAATTTAGATCAGATTCATTATTAATATATATTTTTTAGACACATATAGTTTTTAAATTTGGAGATGTGGATGCTTATGTTGAGCCTCCAGTTGATGATCATATCATTGATTCACTATCTTTTAAAAAGATAATAGTTGAGACTTATGTTGGTGTGCCTATTGTATTGGTATCTACAGTTGTTTTTTCATCAGTGATTGAGACTCTTATAAAGCCTTATAAATAATAGACTAATCCCATGTCATTGGAATTTATTTATTTTTCTGGTAAGGTTTGAAGCTCACTATAGAATGGTGAACATGCCAATCATGAAGAGAGAGACTCTGAAATATAATTGGGTTCTCAAATTGATGTTGTTGGTTTGTTATAAATATTTACTTATGTGAGAGAACATGCTAGTATTTCTTCACTAGTTCTATTTGATGTGTTCACCATGGATGGTTTAGATATTTTTTGAGGAAATATAGTTTTAGAATTTGTTAGTTTGTAAGGAATCAAGCACCAATTACTACTAAGTTGAGTGAATAATACATGTGAGAATTGTTTGAGTTGTTAATCTAAACACAAAAAACTAAAGATGACACACCATATCCAAGAAGTGTAAATTGAGAATAAAATACTATCAAATGAGAATGAGTCTTTGATATCCTTTATGGAAGGAATACATTCATTCTTTGCATCAAGTGTGGATGCCTTACTTTGGAGGGTTCAAATCATACTTCTATTATATCTAGTTTTATTGATCCTTCACCTCATGTATATTATTTTGAGTCGATAAGGTTAGGGGTTAGATAAGAGCTTAGGGATTATTTAACTAGTACATCAAGTGATTCTTCTCCCCAACTTCAAGAAAAATTAAGAAAAATAAGGTACGGTAGTGATCATGTTATCAATTTGATTACATAATATGATAAAGATAAGAAGGAAGACCAAGAAACCATAAACAATTCCATCACATATTATATCAAAAGGATCTATACTAAGCATTCCATATATTCAAATTTCACGTTTTTGGGAAAAAAGATGAGGATGCCTCCTATGACCTGTGCTTTTATGGATGAAGTCGAACAATTGAAATTATTCGCTCCTCTATCATAGCTTATCAAAGAATTAAAGAATAATTTCATCAGTTCCATAGAGTGTGGTGGATATATTATAATAGAATTCATATATATTTTAAACCATTTTGTGCATGTTCATGGTAATGCTGTTGTAGCTCCTGAGGCCATCCCAGTTACTTCTCACCTTACACCTCTTGTAACAACCCCAATGTAATTCAATCCTAGAGTGGCCATAGGCCCTCTTGCACCGTTACCATAAAAGATCCTACAGTTTCCTCTAAATATAAAACAAGCATTGCAACACCTCATGATGATTATCATTTAGGAGACTCCACTTCATTTAGCTATCACATGTATCCATTAAGTACCGTCAACTCTTCCTCAACATCCCTATGGATCAAATACTGATCCTTCTTACTCACACAAGGATAATTGAAAATCTCCTATGATACCTTCAACCCAACCTAAGAAGTGTTGATCATTGAACTTTGTGTCTTAGGGGATTTTTTTTGTAAATTTTTGTTGAACACCTTTTGGGATGTATTTTCATTGGATTTATTCATGGTAATTATAAAGCTATTCCATGTTTATTTCTATTTCATTTCATATTTATTTTTATTCAATTACTTTTTTTTCATTGTTTGATAATCCCAAAATAGGGAGAGTTCTTATTTGGCATTTATTTCTAGAGTAATTTTATTTACTTTCATACTTCAATATATGTTTATTGCTTTCTTTGATACAATCCGATATCATTCATTCATTTTTCCATTGATACCTTACTACATGATATAAAAACTATCATTTCCCTTAATAATATATGTTTTAATTTCAATGACTTGATTTATCATTGATTCCTTGAATATAAAATTCCATGAGTTGTGATTATAAGAAAGGTAGATATTTGTTGACCTCCTTGTTTTAATAATAAAAAAATCACAGTTATTGAGATAATTAATGAGTTTCATGTTTTATATTAGAATTTTATATTATGAGATAGATTGGTGAAATTTTTATGAGTATCAAATACTGAAAATAATGTTTCACCATCACCCAAAGACACTACTAAGGAAGACTCATCGCTAGTAATGAGTCATCGCTGAAAAGAAAATTTGAAATTTTATGAGGCACTGCTAGAAAATGGATCACCACCACAATGTCTCACTATCACATTGCGGCACAATCAAGGAAGTCATATCGCCAGAAAAAATATTCAAAAAGTATGGAAATACTCACAATGAGAAGAGAGATTTCCGTCTTGATAAACCACTACCATTAAATACCTCCATAATTTTCATCTTTCCCAGGACACACCACTAATATGTCTCACCACAAAAATAAAGACACCACTCTAATGACACACTTCCAGAATAGGTGTCACCCCATATGTACACTCCAATACTTCCACTGTTTGAAAGATTCACCGTAGTTGTTTCAATTTATTTTCAATTATGAATTTATAATAGCCGGCTTCTCAAATTTAATGATGGAGTTTTGTTTAATTATTGTTTCTTTATTTCTCAACAGACTTCAGTAGTGTATGTGAGACTTGTAGTATAAGGATGTAGAAGATTTATTAGATTCCCTTTTATGCTACTACTATTAAAAGAAGAATAATACTCCCTCAAGATGATAAGTGATGTTATGAATGAAAATATATAACTTTACACGTGAAGTGAGATCAACCTCACAGAGAGAACTAGAGAGATTTTCATGCTAGATTATACTAAACTCAACTGGGGAAGCTAAAGCAAATATACATCCAGTGTATTCCTATAGGTTTAAGTCAATCTATTTTTCTGCTTTTTTTAAAACCCAACTCAAGACATAGATGATATTATTTTCAAAGAGTCACTAGCTATATATCATATAATTTAGATAAAGATGACGTCCTTATGCATTTTTACATTATCTGTTTGTTTATCTATATTTACTTTACAAGCAATGTAGATTACTCAGTTTTATTATATCCCACACTATATTTTTTACCTAAATTGTAAGATATATAGATATCTTCACACCACATTTTATTCTTGCTTCCCATGGGCTGTGAAAGAGTACATGTGGTGACGTGTTGTTTTTATGTACTCTCAAAAAAACCATGGATGTTTCCCTATGTTGTGGGGATAGTTTGTATACTCTTTTAAACCTAGATCCAGGTTGTGGATAAAATGATTATTTTATATAAACTGTTTAGTCAATAAGGTTTTCCTTATGACTTTTCCAATCCTTCTTGTTTTAAAAATCACAGACACCTTATCTTTAAGGATAATTGCTTTTATAAGGAAAACTTCTTTTATAAGGAAAATCACTTTTATAAGGAAAATCGATTTTATAAGAAAAATTATCCTTATCATATTTTCATTATCTATATCCACATATTTCTTAAGTATAAGAATCAGATTCATTTCTATATTCTCGGAATCGTTTAAAACTTTGATATGAAACATTCTGTTTTAGGCTCTGAATTCTGGATGAGAACTGTAATGAAGTTCCACTCCGAATTCTAGATACGAACTCTAATAAAGTTCCACTCCGAATTCTGGATACGAACTCTCAAGAAGTTTGACACTGAAATCTAATGACGAATCCTAATTAAAAATTCTTATTACGAATTCTGATGATGAATTGCCATTCCGAATTGTCATTTCGAATTCACATATTAAACAAAATCTGATCATCTTTGCTTTATACACTCCGAATTTATTTAGACTCTGAATATTATTTTTGGTTAGACTCCAAACTTTAATTTTTCTTACTCTTTTATAATTTTTATACTCTTTAATATTTTTTCTTACACTCTGAATCTTCACTCCGAACTTTTGAGTTAGACTTAAAATGATGTCATACTTTCTGTTACACTTGTTTTGTTATAAAACGATGTCGTCTATTCCGTTATAAACTAACCATTGGTTAAGTGACACGTGTACAGGTCCCTCCAATTTTTAAGGAAAAATATGTCCATTGGAAAGGAGGCCGACCTTGCCTATAAATATGATCTCATTTGAAAGAGCTCGAGACTGATCTTTGACTCATGTGATTACATGATTGAAGTGATTTCTAGAGAGATATGCTCTTATTAAATCTCAACGCTTCGTGCGACTCCGAATGTTGGTGATTACATTAGATGACTTATGAGGATAGGAAGATAGAGGTTCTGACTACCTTAAAGTTCGAGGGCTTCCTTGCTGAGGAAGATAGAGGTTCCAACTACCTTGAAGTTGAGGGATTGCGGGGATAGCAAGACAGAGATTCTGATCTTAGTATCGAGGGCTTACCCTGGTGTGTGTAAGACAGACTTGCTTGAAAGTATAAATCAAGGTACCTTTATCCAAGGTTGTTGGATACCCTTCTCTTTGGGTTAAAAGACTTATATCTTGTTATTTGTAGTTTTACTACCTACTTGTTTTCGCTGCATATTGTATTGTAAGGAAATTATAACTTTCTTATAATTCTCTACTTGTACTCTGTTTCATTTAGATTCTATACGCTTTGTGGTAGAATCTCATATTATAATCTTTAGTTATGTTTCAATTTCCGGATCCATATTTCTGGAACCTACTTTCGGAATCTCTTTCCAGTTTTAAGAATGTTTATAGAACATGAAGTTTATAACATCATTCCTTATTCCAAGTTTTCAAATGGTGTTATAAGTGTTGTGAATTTTCTTATTTTAGCTTTGTTAAACTTATAACTTTACTTATCTAAGGAATACCTAGTTATCCGTAACCAACTTTAAAGGTTCCAAAATAATTTTTAATGTATACAATTCACCCCCTCTTGTATATTGACATATACATCATTATTTAGATCCTACAATTGGTATCAGAGCAGGTCTCTGAAATACTTATACTCATGTAGAAGATTTTCTTTCTCACTTTATCATTCCAAACTTTATCATTCTGAACTTTTTCATTCCGAACATTGTGATTACGAACTTTTTATACTAACAAGTTTGTGTGTCCAAGGTTATTTTAATTATGGAAGGAGTCATTGTTGGTTTCATTGATAATCTAAATCCTACAAGACCACCAATCTTTGATGGTAATGACTATGAGTACTGGAGAGATCAAATTAATACTTTTATTATCAATACTGGAGTAGACAACATTGTTATGCTTACTCATGATTATAAAATTCTTGATAAGGAAGTTAGAACTTTCACTAACCAGGAAAAGCAAGAGTATCAACTCAATTATAAGGTACGCAATAACTTACTTTTTTCGATGACTAGAAATATATATAGCCAAATTTCTTCTTGTGAAGCAACTAATTTTATCTGGAAGAAGTCAGAGGTTACACACATTGGAACTTCTAAAGTAATTGAGACTAGGAGAGCTATTCTTCGAGCTGAATACCATGGATTCAATTTTCTGTTTGGTGAACCAATTTGTAAAGTTCAACAAGGGTTTATAACTATAGTCAACAGTTTATATTCTATGGGAGAGAAAGGGTTAGATGATGAAGCCCTTGTAGATAAGATAATTGATATTATGACCAATGAGTGGGAATCAAAGAGAACAGCTATAGATGAGAATAGGAAGGTCACTCAAATTTCTCTTTATGAGCTATTTGGAACTCTTCTCCAACATGAAACCACAATGATGAGAGATGCTGACAACATCAATAAGAAAAATGGAAATGGTACTGTTGCTTTTACAACAACATCAAATCATATGAAAGCTATGACTCCTGAGAGAGTAACCAGATCCAAGTCTAAGAATATGGTTGTTCAATCAGATTCTAATGAATGTGAAATCTCTGTAAATGAGTTAGAAAATCTTGCTCAAAGGATGGACAAGATAGCTGGTCAGAGAAATTTCCAGTCCAAGTATAAGAAAAATGAATGGAAAGATAGGAAAGATGGAGACGGCACGTGTTATGATTGCAAGAGAGATGGACATATTAGACCAGATTGCCCTTTGCTAAAAAAGAAATATTGTAAAGAAAGGCATTCAGACAGGAACAAAAAGAATTATTATAAAGCCAAAGCTAAGAATGTTCTGAAATCTAGTGATACCTGGAGTTCCAGTGGTGGTGAATCTTTAGATGAATCATGTGATTATGAATCTTCAGGACAGAAGAATCTTGGTCTTACAGCCAGATTACCTATTGAAAATCACTGCTTTATGGCTAAGGTACAAAATGCTGAATCATTGACCAATGTATCTTTAAATTATAATGATAGTAATTATTATAACTCCTCAGATGAAGAATCCTCTTCTGATTAAGAAAATACTTCACCTACCTATGAAGAAGTTTCTAGGTTTGCTGAACATCTTGAGATTAAGAATTCAAAACTCAATAAGAAACCTGATAAGGAAAACTCTATAAATTCTATTCTTACAAAAGAAATATCAGATATTTCTAAGTATCTTGATAGGAAAAATGCTGATTTTCAAAGTATTTCAAAAAAATCTTGAGGGAGTGAGTTCTGAGAGGAAAAAACATTCTAAAGAATTAGAAAAAGTAATTTCTAAAAAAAATGTTTTCGAGCCTAGATCTAGTTCTAAATCTGATGATTTTGAGGATAAAAACTTGGTTATCAAACTCAAGTCCGAAATATTTTCCTTAACGAATTTTTTATCAAACATTACCCATGGTAAGGAAAATTTTGATAAAATGTATTCCCAAATACAACCTTTAAGAAGAAAATCCGGATTTGGTTATACCCATGCAAAACCAATTTTTAGTAACAATTATTTTGATCCTCAAAGTGCCTCATTTTGTACCAAGTGTCAATGTGGTGGTCACTGGGAAAGGAATTGTTCCTTAAACAAAATCCAATCTCTAGGATTTCACAAAGCTTATTTCTCTAAGAAGCTGTGGGTACCGAAAATTTTGTTATCAGGAAATCTCGGATCCAAACAAGATTTGATTCTGAAAGTATAATTCTTTTCTTAATTTCAGGAAAATACAGAGAGTACCAACAGAAACACATGGTACATGGATAGTGGATGTTCCCAGCACATGACTGGTAACAAGAGCTATTTTGAAAATATTATCAAAACAAATGGAGGAAAGGTAACGTTCGGAGATAATGCTAAGGGAGAAATTTTTGGTATAGGTAATTTTGTCCATCTCAGTAAAACCTTGATATCAAATGTTCTTTTTGTTAAGGGTCTTAACCACAACCTCATTAGAATAAGTCAGTTATGTGATGAAGGATACCTTGTGAATTTTATGAATGATAAATAATTAGTACACAATTCCAAGGAAGAATTTATTCTCTCAGCCAATAGGAAAGAGAATGTTTACACGTTGAACATAGAAGACCTAAGGAGACAAGATTTACCTTGCCTAAGTGAAATGGAAGATCATTCCTATTTATGGAATAGAAGACTAGGTCACTGTAACCCTATGAACTTATGAAAACTCTCTAAGAAGAAACTAGTTAAGGATCTACCAGAGCATAGATTTGATTCTTATAAAGTTTATGATCCTTGTCAATATGGAAAGAAACATAAATCTAGTTTTAAATCAATAGGTGAAGTCTCAACGACTGATGCATTACAGTTAGTGCAAATGGATATTTTCAGTCCAACACAAACTGGAAGTATTGGAGGCAAATACTATGTGTTTGTTCTAGTTGATGATTACACTAGATTTACTTGGGTCTATTTTCTAGAAAAGAAATCTAAATCTTTTTCTTATTTCAAAATTTTTAGAGAACAAGTTAAAAATGTGAAAAACCTTCCATTGAAAACTCTTCATAGTGATCATGGAGGAGAATTTCAAAATTCTGATTTTGAAACTTTTTGTAGTAGGAAAGGTATTACTCACAAATTTTCAGCACCTAGAACTCCTCAAAAAAATGGCGTAGTTGAGAGAAGAAATAGAATTATTCAAGAGATAACTAGAACCATGTTGATTGAATATTCTATAGCTATGCATTTCTGGGAAGAAGCTGTATGTATTTCTTGTTATACTATAAATCGGGTTTTGATTAGAACTTTTCTTAATAAAACTCCTTATGAGTTATGGAATGGTTGAAAACTGAGACTATCCTACTTCAAGGTTTTTGGTTGCAAAGTATTCATTTTGAATACTAAAGATAATCTACATAAATTCGCACCAATATCTGATGAGGGAATTTTCTTAGGATATTCCACAACTTCTAAGGCATATAGAGTTTTCAATAAAAATACTTGTACTGTTGAAGAAACAGTGCATGTAAAATTTGATGAGTCTTATCCTTTTGTTTTTAAACCATCCCAACCTATATCCTCAGATGTGTTTTCAAAAACTAATGTCGACCTTTGATAGAAGTTCCTTCTGATAAGGAAAATGTTCAAGAAGATACTTCTAAAATATTTACCCCAGAAGACTTTCTACCCTATGTTGATGAACAGGTTCTACAAAACCCAAGTCAGGTGTTTCTTAAAAATCATCCCAGTTATAGTATCATTGGTGATGAAAATCAACCTGTAAGAACTAGAAGTTCCTTAAGAAATGAAATAGAACATCTATCATTTCTTTCCCAATTGAAACCAAAAAGATCTAATGAAGCTTTAGGTGATGATAATTGGATCAAAGCTATGCAAGATGAACTAAATTAATTTGAAAGGAACAATGTTTGGATCTTGGTTGAAAGACCTAAGGAAACTTCTTCTATTGGAGTAAAGTGTGTCTTCAGGAAAAAATGTGATGAAAATGCAGTCATAGTAAGAAATAATGATATACTTGTTGCTAAAGTCTATAATCAGCAAGAGGGAATAGACTATGAAGAAACCTATGCTCTAGTAGCTAGACTTGAATCTATCCGTATTCTACTTTCCTTTACTACATTATTTAATTTTAAACCTTTTCAAATGGATATGAAATGTGATTTTCTTAACGGTTATATTCAAGAGGAAGTTTTTGTTGAAAAACCTCCTGGCATTAAAGATACAAAACATCCAGATCATGTTTTTAGACTTACCAAAGCATTGTATGGTCTTAAACAAGCCCCACAAGCCTGGTATGATAGACTCACTAGATTTTTGCTTCAAAATAACTATGTTAAGGGAAATGTAGATCCAACCATTTTTATAAAGAAAGATAAGAAAAATGTTTTGATTGTTCAAATTTATGTTGATGAAATCATATTTGGTTCAACTCAGCAATCTTTAACCGACTCTTTTGCAAGTCTAATGAAATCTGAGTTTGAAATGAGTATGATGGGTGAGTTAACTTTTTTTCTTGGTTTTCAAATTTCTCAAAAACCAGAAAGAAACTACATAAATCAACATATGTATATTAATGATCTTCTCAAAAAGTATGGGTATGACAATACTAAAAGTATAATTACTCCTATTAGTACATCAAACTCTATAGATCTTGATGAAGCTGGAAAATCAGTAGATCAAACATCTTTTAGAGGTATGATAGGATGTTTACTTTACTAAACAACTAGTCAACCAGACTTAATGTTCTCAGTATGCTTATGTGCAAGATATCAATACAATCATAAGGAATCTCACTTAAAGACAGTAAAAAGATTTTTTCGCTACCTTAAGGGAACCATGGATCTAGAATTATTTTATACTTCTGGTCATGATTTTGTTCTAAAAGGATTTTCTGATGCTGACTTTGGTGGATGTAGAATGGATAAAAAACGTACATCCAGAACTTGTAATTTCATAGTAGATTCACTAGTTTTTTGGTCTTTCAAAAAGAGACATTCTGTAGCACTCTCCACTGCTGAAGCCGAATATGTTGCAGCTGGAATTTGTTGTGCTCAAGTATTGTGGATGAAACACACACTCACAGACTATGGCTTGAGTTTTACTAAAACACAAATTTTGTGTGATAATACAAGTTCCATTGACCTAAGTAAGAACCCTGCACATCACTCCCATGCAAAGCACATAGATATTATGCATCACTTTCTTAGGGATCACACACTAAAGAAGTTATTATTCTTCAGTTTATCGGAATTCAAGATCAACTTGCTGATATTTTAACAAAATCATTACCCTATGATAGATTTGAATACATTAAATAGAAGTTAATAATGATAACCGTAAGGTAATCTTTATTAATTAACTTTCTATTGAAAAAGTCTGCTTACAGTAATAATCTCCTTTTCATAGGGGGAGTACATATGTTTGTTATTTTATTTATTTTTTTTATAAAATTTTTTCGTAGTGAAATGTTCAGAATGAGACTTTCGTACTGTGACTTTCATAGTAAGATTTCCGTATTGAGAATTTCCCAAGGACATTCTCATACTGAAGTTCTAGTAATGAAATTTTCGTACTAAAATCATTATAAGGATTTTTCGTTGTTTTTTATTATTATTATTTTTGTACTGAGTTTTCCGTACTGAGTTTGTTTTTCATAGTGAATTTTTCAAACTATATCTTTTCGTTGTAAAGATTTTTCGTAGTTAATTTTTCCTCAAGAATAATATTACCCATTACAAGTAATCCTCCTAAGCCAATCCAAAAGGTATGATTTCCTTACTTATGTTTTCATAATCATATTTTACGAACTAGTATTTTCTTATATTTTGTTTTCAGATTCTTGTTTTCTTAAATCGTTGTTTTAATAAAAACCTCAAAAGATCGAATTCAAGTTTTCATGAGAATTGGTTTTCAACCGTCAGATCAGATCAATGTTTTTTCAACTGTTAGATGGATTTGGAAGACCAACGGTCAAATTTTTTTCCTATTTAAAGGGGACCCCAAATGGTCGTCCCACATCAGTTTTTCAAGCTACAGCGTCCCGAAACTCTATCTATCTGTTTTAAAGCCGTTCCGATCATCAGAAATCTCCGTGATGAACTTCCCAGAAGTCTTCAGATCCGAAGGTATGTGGAAGTATCTTCTCAAGACATGTCAACCTCTAAGACGATTTCTCAATGGTTAGTATATAGAGAAAGGTTGGTTCATCTATATTTCTTCAAAAATTATGATTCTCTAATATCCAAGAACATAAAGCATAACGGATGGGAAGATGTTGTTGTGTCTAAGCCCAGGAATCAAGATGAAGTATATTCGGAGATCCTTTTAGAGTTCTATGAGACAGTTTCTTTCTTTAAGGAAGATGATAGGGAGAAATTGTAGTTTATGTATTATGGAAAGACTTATAAGCTTTCATATGCCAAGGAAGCCAGCTTGGTAGGGCTGACAAATGAAGGAGAAGCCAAGTTCATCACTCATGTTTTTCCGGATTAAAAGGGAAGTTTTGACAAGGATAAATCTTTGAAGACTCTCGGACTGTCAGATGACAAGGCTCCGAAGATTTCTAGTTTGTCTACGAATTTTCAGATTCTAGAATTATTGGTATAAGGCTTTATCGTACCGAGAAAGGGTGAAAAATACAGTTTAAAGAAGATTGAGATCTTTATTCTAGATTTTATGATTAATCTAAAGAAGTTTAATCTGATGAGACACATTCTTATTACCATTGAGAATGTTAAGAAAGGGAATCTGAGAGCTCATATCGTAATGTATCCAGCAATAATCTCGAATTTAATAGTTTGGTTCCTTGAGTCTTTCAAGGAGGCTTGAAAGTATAAGCCAAGTGTTTGCAAGATTATGTTGGTGAGTGATGATACCCTTAAAAGGATGAACGTTTATTTCAAGAAGAAGACATGTGAGTTATTTTATTTTCCAGTTCAAGAAGAAGTGGTTCTGAAAGTTACTGAACTTGAATCTTCGAAGACATTGAAGAGGAGAATTTTGAAAGAAGTTGAAGTTGAACAGAGAATCTTAAAACTAAGTAAGTTCATTCCGCACCTCCAAAACCGAAGAAGAAGAAAGCTTACCCTGATGAGGTAGTTTCTAATTGGAGGGAAGTCAAAGATAAGAGAGTGCAAGGGGAGCCTCAGTTTGGCTTGGACCCTGCGGAGGATAAGGCCTTGAAGGAAAAGATAGTGGTTGAACTAGAAAAAAAATTGAATCAAAAGAAGCTTAAGAAGAAGATGTCTGAAGCTGAGGTGGTTCAGACTTTATTGAAGTTTAATGAGATGGCCTCCAGAAACATTCCAGTCCCGAGATCTTTCTCTTTGGAATCTCTACCTCAGACTCCAGGAAGAAACTATGTATCTCCAGAGAAGGTAAAAGCTAAGCGTGTTGAGGAAGTTGAGCAGATTGAGCAAGCGGGAGAAGATGAAGCAGTTTCTGAAGGTAGTGGTGAGACCGGAGATCTATTCCAGCAAGTAGAACATTATAAGGGGACACCTTCGGAACATTTTTCGCTCCTAACATCAGATGTTGAGTCTTCTAAGATAGTCACTCCAAGGAAGGATCGGGAGAAAGGAGAACAAGAAGTAGCTTATCATGCAGAGGAAGAAAATCTTCTACATGATATTGCTCGAATGGAGAATGTAGAATATGGTGCTAAAAAATATATTGATGATGAAGAAAATATTGTTCAAGTTTCTGCTAGTGAACAGAAAACTCCGGAACAACAATCCAATCTGAATGTGGACAAGGGAAAGCAACTTGTTGTCGATACCCTGAGCTCAGTGGCTGTAAAGAGAAGAGAAGTTGGTGATTCTTCTAAGAAGAAGGATGAGCATTTTGAAGTAGAAAATTCTCTAAGAAAAGTCTCAAATTCGGATCCTTCTTCGTTGGGGAATGACTTTGTTTTTCAGTCATTAAAAAAGTTGGTAGGTTCTATTCCAACCTTCTAAAGTATTGATTCAAGATGCCAGATGCTCCAACATACTTTGAATCAGAAAAAAGACTCTGTATCCATGGTTATGGATAAATGTGTTGAGATGGAGGCTTAGTTCAATACTTTTTTGTCGTCTATGAATCCCACAAAAGGTATTGTAAGAAAATGACTAGTTGGTCGAGGAAAAATGTCGAAGAGATGAGGCTCTTGGATGATTTCCAAGATAATGATAAAGATGCATTTGAGACAGAAGAAAGGAAGCTAAATGATCTTAATTTTATCCTTTGAAGAAAAGTTTACAGCTGAGAAGAATTCCCGGATTCAAGAAGATAGATATCTGAATGGGAAGCTGAATTATGTTGCTCAAAACTAGAGGAATGAAAGGGATCATCAGATTGAGGTTGAAGAGAAGTTGTCAAGGCAAGAACAAATTTCGAAAGCTCAGGAAGAAAATCGTGAAGCTCAGGAAGAAAATCATGAAGTTCAAAGTGCATGAATAGTTGTATTAGAGAAGCATGCCAAAGAAGACCACAAAGACTTGAAGAAGATAAAGACTATTCTCAAGGGTCTCATGTCAAAGGAAAAAGATCCAAAATAGACAAATCTGATCTTTTGTTGTATCTTAGCTTCATTGTTTTTGATCTTTCAAACTTAATGAAAATCGTTCTTGCTCGTTTCTTTTGCTGTTGTTACTAATTTTTCAGGTACTTATTTTTATTTTCCATTCCCTCGAATCCTTTTTGAAAATCACAAAGAGGGAGAAGGAAAAAGAACCCTAACAATGGGGGAAAAGGAAAAAGAACCTTAACAAAGGTTGAGAAAGAAAAAGAACTCTAATAGAGTTTATCTAAGGGGGATTTTTTCATAAAAGAAAACATTCTTATTCTTAATGAAATTCTATTCCAGAAATCTAGAATATGATCTTTAGAGTTTCAAAGCCTAAGGGGGAGTTAGTCATATTCATCAACATCCATAAGCAAAGAGAGATAAGCCTTAATGTTTTTTTCCTTAGTCTTTGTTTTTCGTAAGGATGTTTGTTCTTTCCAAAAGGGGGACATTGTTGAGTCAATAAGGTTTTACTTATTAATTTTCCATTCCTTCTGGTTTTGAAAATCACAAACACCATATCTTTAAGGAAAATTGCTTTCATAAAAAAATTGATTTTATAAGGAAAATATCTTTTAGAAGGAAAATCTCTTTTATAAGGAAAATTATCCTTATCATATTTTCCTTATATATATCTACATATTTATTAAGTATAAGAATCAGATTAATTTCTATATTCTCGGAATCATTTAATACATTGATATGAAGAATTCTGTTTTAGGCTCCAAATTCTGGATGAGAACTATAATGAAGTTCCACTCCGAATTCTCGAAACGAACTCTAAAAAAGTTCCACTCCGAATTCTGGATACGAACTCTCATGAAGTTCGACACCGAAATCTAATGACGAATCCTGATTACAAATTCTCATTACGAATACTGATGACGAATTTTCATTCTGAATTCTCATTCCGAATTCACCTATTAAATATAATCTGATCATCTTTTCTTTATACACTATGAATTTATTTAGACTCCGAATATTATTTTTGGATAGACTCCGAACTTTCATTTTTCTTACTCTTTTATAATTTGTCTACTCTTTAATATTTTTTATTACACTCCAAATCTTCACATAGATCTTTTGAGTTAGACTTAAAACGATGTCGTACTTTCTGTTACACTTGTTTTGTTATAAAAATATGTCTTCTATTCCGTTATAAACTAACTTTTGGTTAAGTGACACGTGTACAGGTCCCTCCGATTTTTAAGGAAAAATATTACCGTTGCAAAGGAGGCTGACCTTGCATATAAATAGGAGCTCATTTGAAAGAACTCAAGACTGATCTTCGACTCATGTGATTATATGCTTGAAGTGATTTCTAGAGAGAGAGACTCTTATTAACTCTCAAATCTTCATGTGACTCCGAATGTTGGTGATTACATTCGAAGACTTCCAATGATAAGAAGACAGAGGCGCTGACTACCTTAAAGATCGAGGGCTTCCTTACTGAGGAAGATAGAGGTTCCAACTACCTTGAAGTTAAGGGCTTGTGGGGATAGCAAGACAGAGATTCTGATCTTCGTATCGAGGGCTTACCCTGGTTTGGGTAATAAATACTTTCTTGAAAGTATAAATCAAGGGACCTTTATCCAAGGTTGTTGGATACCCTTCTCTTTGGGTTAAAAGACTTATATATTGTTATTTGTAGTTTTACTACCTGCTTGTTTCCACTACATATTGTATTGTAAGGAAAGTATAACATTTTATATTTCTCTACTTGTACTCTATTTCATTTAGATTCTATACGCTTTAAGGTAGAATCTCATATTGTAATCTTTAGTTAAGTTTCTATTTCCGGATCCATATTTCTGGAACCTACTTTCGGAATATCTTTCCAGTTTTATGAAAGTATATATAACTTGAAGTTTATAACTTCATTCCTTATTCCATTTTTTCAATTGGTGTTAGAGGTGTTGTGAATTTTCTTAGTTTAACATTGTTAAACTTAGAACATTACTTATCTAAGGAATACTTAGTTATCTGTAACCAACTTTAAAGGTTCCAAATGAATTTTTAAAGTATACAATTCACCCCCCCTTGTATATTGATCTTCTACATCATTATTTCTATCCTACATAAACCTCTTGGATGTATGTGATTTACAAGTGGAGAGAATTATGACTCAACTTGAGACTGAACCTCTTGTATTCATTTCCTCCGTGTGTTTGGTTGATTTTATTTCTTATCTTTAAAAATGATTTTTTGAAAACCATAAGAAAAACCACTACTTTAATAGTTTATCTGAATGAGTGTTTATAAAAGATTTCGAATTTGTAAATTTATTTCAATCGATAAAATAAAATTTTATATTGTTTTACTTGAGAGGTAATCAATATTTTGTGAAATATTATAAAAGATTAACACTTATATCAAACTACTATATTATTATGTTGGGCCATTATTAATTAAATTAAGGGATTTTATTTAAATCAATTATAACAGAATTTTTTTGGATAATCAATTCACCCCCATCTTAAGATACTCACACTTACTAAAATATAATAAATGTAATAATATATATAAAATCATGGAATGTTATTTTATGGAATAAAAAATGTTCCACGAGTAATAGAAAGTAGTCAAGGGTTTGTAACACAGAATCATTGTGATGGGGATTCATTTGGGAAATTAGTTTTTGAGAAATATAGTTGAGTATATTGAGATTCCTTTGATGGATTATACATAGATTATAGTGAGTAAAGTAACATCTTTTGGTTGTTTATTTGGTTATTTTAATAATTCAATAAAAAATTATATGTTTACTTGAATAATTATTCACACCCTATGGATTGAGATGTGGGATTTTGTTGTGGGATAATGTAGTATATGTATATCCCATGACAAGTATTTTATGACTAATAGGTGGCCCCCCTAATTGGGATATAATTGATTCTATTTAGTATCATACTTAAGATTTTTGGTAGATTGTTATATATGGATATCGATGGTGAGTAGAAATTCTGGTGAACCTATGTGGTTGCACCACCCCAAGGCCTCCTCTACCATTACTTCTACAAAGTCTAAGATTTGCTCAAAGGTGTTGGTTATATTTGTTAGCTCACACTATCTTTACTTGAGTTTATTCTTCTTGGCCGACCTAGTTTCCATTGGTTTGGGAAAATGATGGTAATCCTTCCTCCCTTTAGTTGTCTACCCTTGGTCAAAATACACCACCAAAAATCTCTGATGAACTTCTAACCATTCTTTATACTTAGGAAATTAATTTTCCTATTGATTCTTCCCTCTGAAATATCTACTAAGATGAATCTCTCACTATCAATATCTGTGTCTGCCCCATTGGTTCTCTATTCCTCATATGTCTCTTCCTCGTTGACTTATTTTAAACTACTATGTTCTTGTGTTTTATCCACTGTATTCAGAACATTATAAAAAAATTTATGTTGATTTGTGTTTAAGGTCCCAAAAAAATTCATCCTATTCACTAAATTCTATTATACGTCCTACTCAACTAAATCCTCTTTTGTATGAGACTCTTGTCTTACCGCCTCTGTATATGAAGGTGTGTTTAATTTTTTGTTTATTTGGAGGGATAAATCACCTTCATGGTCCACCTTTTCTACCCCTAACCAAACCCGAGCCTTTCTAGGAGATATTTCACCCATGTTTCTACTAAACAGATCATATATAGAAACCACATGAGGCTCTATGTTCATCTTTATTTCTTCTTTCAATATGTATTTAGAGTTTTCTGTCTAGTAAGGGATCAATTAAACCACTCCAGGGTCATCGTAGTTTATAGACTCCATATACTTCGTATCCAACACCTACCTATTCTAAAACCCACTATGAAAGACTGAAGAAATATTTCCCAACTAACCTTAATACGAGAAGATATTTCTTGAAAATTCAAAGACAAAAAAATTCACCGAAATTCCTCTCCGACTATTATCCACACCCAATCCACTAGTGAATTAGGAAAATTTACCTCCATGAAAATGTGGGGAAAAAAAGATGACTTAAGGTCTCTGTTCTAATTTCATAGCTCAAGTAACACCATACAAGGTTTCAAAGTGTATGAAAAAATAGAGGGGTTTTGAAGAGTAGTGGTAGTTATGGATAACATTCCTAGATAATTAAAACCAGATCATCTCACTTAATATGAAAATTGAAGGTCCGCCAAGGATGATAGAAGAAATATGCATTACACATGTGAGGATATTTGGACCATGCAGTAATATGATATTCAATTGATGCAAATTTGATTATAGTACTACTTCTATCAAGAATACCAACCCTCTCAAATTCTTAGGAATCCTTAGCTCCAAAAAATATCAAACTCAACAACTGAAGGATGATGATGTTAGAATCGAGCAACCAAGGATACGTTGAACAGATCGTAAGTGCTATTGAACTATTCCAGTGATATTGAAATTTGAGGAAATACTCCTTACTAAGAGGGGAATTTTGGGATAATCAAGATCTATAGAAATTATGGAAGAAATTATGGATTCAAGAAACCAATGAATGAGTGTAGGAGTTACTCTGAGAAAGAAAAATGGTGAAGACTGCCCCCTCCGATGAGGTGGGGGCCAGGAACTCGGCCATATGTGCCTAGGGCATCACCAGGAGCATAATGACAAGAGATTATTCCATACATAATGAAAGAGCACATTTTTATCCGAGGTTTCAACCAAATAAAATTAAATCTGAAGGTTTTTTCTACACATGGGACAAAATGGTGTACGATTTTGAAGATCCTATCAAGAATCACCAGAAATTAAATATTAGTACTACACATTTTAAATTATATAATGATAAATATTCTAACAATATTAAACATGATTTCAATATATTTGTGATATCATATGGGTTTGTAAGACCCTAATAATTTACAACATTTTACTTTGAGAATAAATTTATTTTTCTATGCAACACCATGTTAAACTTACGCTACAAGCAACATTTACAATAGGTTTCTTGACTTGAAATACCATGAATAGATAAGAATATAACATATTTAAACATTAAGATATATTTAATATTTTAAATAAATATATTCCATTTATTTTAAAGCATGAAACAATGAGTATATTGGGTTACATGCAATAACGACTTTGTTCGATAGTTTGCGTTACATGCAAGACAGAGTTTTATAGAACAACAATATATTAATTTTATTTAATATAAGAAGACATAACATCATTGCTAAATTAGTGGTTATGAATAGTATTAAATATCTTATGAAAATATATGGTTTATGAAAATATAAAATTAATTCATTGGATACCAATTGATTAGAAATGAATATAAAACCAAATAAATATAAAAGAAATGTTTTTATGCTCACAAAGGTGTTTTATCCTAATAAATTGAAATAATAAAAATTAGTGAGAAATATTAATTTAATATATTTAAATTATATAATGAATCAAATATTTTATAGATTCATTCGATAGATTTGATATGCATATGATAATAATAAACCAAATTTTATACAAAAAAACAATATTTTTATAAAGGGTGTTTTACCACATTTTAATAAAAAAATATTTTAAATATGAATTTTGAAACATTTATAGAATTTAGAAGAAAAAATAAACTTCAATTTTGAAATAGAAACATCAAAATTATGTTCGGGTAAATTTGTTTTATTTCTCTAAGATGATTCATTTTGTCAATGAATAGTGAAAAATATTGAATTTTAATTGAAATCTGGTTTTCCATCTAACTTATTTATATAGATAAATTAAATTTTAAATTCGTTTTAATGTAAAATTATTTAAATTATACATAAATTAATCCAAATTAGGTTATTTTAATAAATTTAACTTTTAAATTAGATATAGAACTTAACAATATTTGGGACATTTTTATTTTCAAACCCCAGTTTTTCATCACATCTGAGGGATTAATTTAATATTAATATCTTCCAATAAAATGTTTGGAATTTATAAGAAGGGATTAAATATATAGAAATAGAGAAATTTATAATTTTTAATAATTTAAAACTTAGTTTTTTTTCAAAAATATTAGTAAATGAAATTTAAAATTAATTACAACTATTAAGTGAAAAATTAGCTTAACATGGGACTAAACCTTAAATATATGGAAAAAAATGACCTATAAACTTATCCAAAATGTTTTTATGAAAATATTTATACCGTAAAATATATTTTATATAATTATTTGTGTTATTGAAGCTTCATGGTATGTTAAATTTCTAGTAGAACACAATTCTTTTAAAAAATGCCATGTGTGTCCATTCCCTCCACAACAAAAGGCACTCACCATCCTCCATATTTACACACCAATCAATGAAATTTAATAATAAAAAATATATATAATTAATCTCCCAAAATACCTATATTAATACTTTAATTATAACATTTTTAGGAAGACCTATAATGGAAGTATCTTGGTATAAACAAAAAGGTGTTACCCGATTAAAAGGAAACATTATTAAATAATAAATTTCATTTATTTATTATACACCCCGTAAATTATTGTTATATAATTCCAATATAAAAAAATAAGTATCATAAATATACTATAAGGTATTTATTATAATATTTTTACCCACACATTCACACATATCCATCAAATGGTATACACAGTCATCGTTTGTGTGTATGACGGACTACCACCTCGCAAACCGATGTCGTTCGTTCTTCCATTACTGTCTTTAAAGGATATAATAATGTTATATTTATAGTATATATAAGATATATATGATAAATATTATGTATTTATGATTTTTTAATTTTTATATAACACATTCATTTAGGCTTTCCATTTTTTGAGAATATGATAACATCGTTTTTGGAAGTGTGAACTACCACATCCTCAATGAACTGTGATTCATTCACGCTATACATGGAATGTATTAAGTATAATTTAAGTAATTACATATGAAATATATGACATAAATAGTAAATTGTATTTATAAAATACATATATATCATTTACTTTTCAATCTTTTAAATATGATAAAATGGAAGTATCATTCGTATGAATGACCAACCGTCTCCATGAATGGTTCATTTCATTTCACAAATCCAAATATTATGTATGATTATAAATACATATATACAGAATATATATTATAATTAAATCATTTATTAAATTCTAGAGATTATTAAATCATGATCTACATATGAAGAACAAAAATAACAAGTCAAAACATACTCGAAAAAACTAGCCAATTAACACAAAAAATGAAAATAATGAAAGATTGTTAACAAAAACGTAGTAAGATATTATAATATGTTAATATATGAAATTATAAATATTTTAATGGTTGTTTTATAATCTAATAAAATTCTTCAAACTATTATAATGTTTGATAAAGAGAGTTTCACTAAAGGAAGTGTACGGTAAGGGGTTTTCATCTCACATTTTACATATGTGGGATAAATGTAATATTCAATAATTACTTATTTTTTGTCGGGTATCTGCTACCCATTTTGATATATTATAACATGAATACATGAATATTCATGGTATTTAATTTTTTTAATTTTTATTATCTCATTTAAG
Organism: Viscum album; assembly: GCA_963277665.1. Lineage (NCBI taxonomy): Eukaryota > Viridiplantae > Streptophyta > Magnoliopsida > Santalales > Viscaceae > Viscum > Viscum album. The sequence continues at coordinate 286,373,205 of OY728165.1, forward strand.
GTGTTTTAATTTGAAAATTACTAGGTGATAAAAGTTATTTTACAATGTAACTTTTTTTGGATTGTTAAATTTCTCTTAAAACAATCAATTTATCATAATAATTTTTAATTTAACTTCATACTTCTTTGTGATATCCATATTCTGGTATGATGGATATGATTATTTTTTAAACTGTATACCATTTTTACATACGCTATTTACTTTCAATGTTATTGATTTACTAGAAAAATATAAATAAATATGTTTCCTTTTCTCAATATGGATATCTGATAATGAACATGGTTTATGAATTTAAATTGATTATCTGATATATGAAGAATGAATTTTATATGAAATAAATGGGTTGGTGAAATTTAATATAATTCTTTGACGCATCGGTAGTCTCATGGGATGAATTAAGTTGGAAAAACCATTCACATTTGTAACTTGTTTTTTTAAACTATTTTTTGAATGGTCCGGATAGTAGATTTATGGTTGGAAAAACCAAATTAGTTTGTAACTAGTAGGTTTTAAAACATATTTCCAAATTTCATGATGGAAATGTATTAATTTTCTTGGGAAACATGACGCCCAATATTTAAGTATTTCCCCCATTTCAGTTATTATTATCCAAACGATTTCCACTATGACAAAATCTATAGATTCATTTCATTCTCATTTAATTGATTATGTGGAATATGTTGTCAATAATTTACCTTTACATAATTATTATGTTCATTGATTAATTATTTCTCCAACTATAATTTTCCTTACCGTGTATATGGGAACACCCTTATTTTGTTTTTTCCCTATGATATGAATATGAATTATTGGAATGAGTTTTGAGGATGCAATTTGTTAGTCATTTATTGGGATTATGTTTTATTTAATATTTCCCAAAATAGTATGGGTATCACGTATGTAATATAATTTTCTAATGTTGTTAAACTGATCGGTCTTTCAGTATAAGGACCCAGCCTTAAAACATTACTTAATCTTGAATTAAAAGAAAATTAACAATAAGGATATTTTCTGTTTTAGAGTTTTAGAGAATTAGGACATAACAATTACATAGCAAAAGATTACAAAGTAGGCACTTCTACTCAGTTTCCATTTTTTTTCATAAAATAAAAACTCTTAAAAAGAAACATGTCTAGTTCTATGTTTTTGATAGCATGCCTTTCTTTGATTCCATCCTTGACCCTACTCATCCTTAAGTCCTGTTGAATACATTTCAAAAACATGGGGTGTGCATAAACAGCTTAGTAAGGGATACACAAAGAAGGAAAACTATTATTTTTTCAAGAAAACAAGTAAATCATGAATACTTCATCATAAGTAATACTTTTCACCTATATGAAGTAGTAAATACTCTTCAATGAATATAACATCATTGCTTACCATTTTGTAACAAAAATATCTCCATAAAACCCATATAAAGAACACATAACATATAAAGGTAACTTGGGACATAAACTTACTTAAATGGAATAAGCATATTGTTGACGTCCACACTTGTCACTAAATGGAATTTCCATACGGACGACTTCCATACCTAATGCATTGGAGGTTATAATGTAACCACACTTCGTGGTTTATCACGGCACCACCCGTAATTCGGTTAATCACGTAACCAACCGTAAAATGTCAAGTACCATTAAAAAAATCATAGCACATAAAATATTTAAAATATAAACTCTTCACTATTAACATTTCATTTGAAATTTTGGGAAAAAAATCCCTCAAGGCATCATTGAAGCATTTTTGAGGTGATTGTTTCTGTTGATATAGTGGACATCTATGTTGTTTTGTTGACCAAGAAAACCATGACATGTAAATTTGATGGAAAATGGGATTTCATGGTTGAATGTTGAGTTCAAGAGTTGTGGTTAATGATCAATGTTTGATTCAAGAACTTCGACAAAGAATGGGATGATCTGGAGGTGGTACAAAAAGATCAGATACAAGGTGGCACCATTTTCCAGTGTTTGCCATATATTTGGGCTTGAAAATAGACAAATGAAGAAGAGTGGTTTTTGGAAAAGGGACTTTCACGCCGTGTAATTGAGGGAGAAGAAACTTGAGTGCTCTATGTTTTTCAAGATAGAACATCAAAATGTGGCAATGGGAAATGGGGCACCCATGTTTTGGGTAGGTCTCGCAAGTGACTTGTGCACCGAGACTTGTGCGCTGGACTTGCGCACCAAAAGTTGTGCACCAAGTGGATACTTGAACGTCATCACACATGGTGTTCAAATGACTATAAGTATAGGTCTACCCCTCCTTATTTGGCAGAGAGTTCAACACTAAGAAAAATGAGAGCTCGAAACGCGCAGGTTTGGTGGTCGCGCAAGTGGTGTGTGGTCACAGAAGTATAAGTTGTGCGCCATGTGATAGTTGTGTGACAGGGGGTAGTTGTGTGCCTAATGTGGTTTGGGAGAGAAAAGAAGTGAGTCAAGCATGTTCTATGTTGGAGAATAAGGCGTTATGCTAGTGGTTGAGGTGAACTTGCACGCCGATTTTGAAGAAGCGGGAAAGGTGTTGGTCACATGCCAATATTGGTTTGGGCGTAAAAGGAAGAGCGTCGCACAAGTTTGGATTTGTAGAATCTTGTGTCGCACAAGTGGTTGAGGAAGACTTGTCCGCCAGTTTTGACTTGCATGCTGAGACTTGCGTGCCGACCTAAAGAAGGGCGCCAATTAAGGTTGATTCATGGCAGTAATTCAGGGCTGCATGAAAGCTGGAAGATTGCCTTATACCTTCGGTGCAAAGAGAGATTCATCTATGGGTGAAAGTTATACATTAACAGAGCATCCACATACAATAGTGGATGTATTCATTAGTGATATTGAAGAGACGTAGAAGTCTATAAACTATGAGTTGATCCTTTCCAGAGCAGTGATTAAAGGAAGATGAATAAGGTGATCCTCTCCACCGGCAGTGAGCCAGAGAGAGAGAGAAACAGGGAGTGACCCTTGGGAAAGTAGTGAGCTGACCCTAAAAATTATAAAGGTTGTGATCCTGGGAATAGAAGTGATCTATCTCGAACCTTGTAAAGGCATTGAGCCTGGGCATAGAAGTGATCTTTCTTGAACATTATTGGCAGTGAGCCTTAGTGGATATGGTACAATGACACATCATCATTGTATGTTCCTTGGACGTTTCCTAGTGAGGGTGAAGCATGTAAAAATCTATGTGTCTTCCTGATAACTTCCCTTCATTGCATTTAAGGCATCATAATAAGATAAATAAGAAAATAAGTGATCATAATAAACACATAAGTGAAAACTATGTGACCCTTGTAATAAAGAGGTCATAAACTAGTGGGGCAGGAAGAACTTTAGAAAAAGAATATCCATAACCTAATTCACCCCCCCCCCCTCTCAGCGTATACAGGCTCCTACCGGTCCTAACATGAAATCACAATATATCATTTCAACATATCAAAAAAATCCACGATTTATCAAACTAATTTCAAAACCATTTAATAAAGAGATTTTTGAATCAAAGTGTCCCATACCACTTTGAATCATTTAAAAGAATAACATTTAATCAATACATAATAATATCATGAGAACAAAGGTATTCATGATATAATATTCCAAAGGACATTATATACACCATATCAAAGTGAATTGGCACATAACAACAATGATGTCTCAATGAAATGTAAATTGAGACAAAATCCCTTATAAAGACGGTATCCTTTGATTAAGGATAAATAAATTACATAATTATGTGTGAAAAATAAGAATACACCCAATATAAATGGATATTAAGTAAAAAAAATCAGACTTAATTCACACATATTCGTAGGACTAAATATTCATGAAGTACACTATTAACCCAATGAATTGAAATTGAGTTAAGAAGTTCCCTTGCAAATATTTGACAGCCTAACAGTGTCACTTAAAAATTTAGAAAATGAGTTAATTAGAGAAAGAATGTTATCTCATCACATGGACATAAAATTTACATCAATAAGGATATATAAGAACATATCCCAATATAATAATATGTAAATTAAAAGACATAAAACAATATTTCTTTTAAAAAGAGGAGGGTGAAAGGTTCCCTTACCGATTTGGGTAACTTTCGAAACGTACGCCCCATGAAAGAAGGACCGTACAATGATGATGTAAATACCCATAAATGAAAGCATATTACACAAAGAGTAGAATCATGGAAAGTGCATACACCACTCAAAGGATATGGTGACAAATACATCATGAATTTCACTGGAATAAAAAGTGAAATAAAAACACCTTACCTCGTTGTAATAAATCGAGTCGTATGACCAAAAGATAATTGCCACCAAATAAATTACAGAACAACATGAATATAAATATAATAATTATAATATATATCAATTGGAAGTACACAATACACCACATTCCATAAATAAGTGTCCAACAATGGAAATATCAAGGAATAAAAAGCGTGATATGAAATCCCTTACAAAAATTCACCAGCCTAACGACACCACTAAAACATTCTTAAAATGAATTGATGAGAGAAAGAGGGGGGTATCTCATCATATGAACATGAAAAGTACATTAGTATGAATATAAAAGAACTTCCCTAACATAAGAAAATAGAGGTTAAAATAAATGACATAAAGGATAATACATGAAAAGAAAGAGAGAGGCAGGATCCCTTACCTGAAGTCTGACTTGTCCTGTTCGTTTCATTATATTATTGAATAATAAACCATGGTCATTTTATAATTACGTAAAGAATTACTTTAAAGATTATTATTCAATTCATATCACATATTATCATGTTATAATAATTATTTAATTATGTGAGTTCATATCATACGTTTTGTCGATGTTTGGTACATGAGCCAAAAATGAACTTGTTTGAAGAGAATTGTCCATGTAGTTATAAGTAAATCATCTCTGGAATGGTGTTAATGATTTAAATATCATGTAAATCTAGTATATATTTATTTAATAATATTATATAATGTTTGGGGATAATAAATGAAATGTACCGTTCATGGAGACAGTAAGCCGTACGTACGCATGGACACTACTTTCATTTTTTGTCATATTAATGTACTTTAAAACTAAATTAGACATAGATATATTATAATTACAGTATAATATATAGTTTATATAGGTAAAATAAATTCATTAATTTAATTCTTTATAAATTCCATGTTTGGCATGAACGAGTCACATCACTTGAGGGGGCGGTATTCCACACTTCCTCATATGGCATTATTGCATTTGCACAACTTGCAAAGCATAAAGGTATGTTTTAAATATAAAATATAGAATCATATAGAGGAAATAAATATAATATATATCATATATAAATATAGTTCCATAATAATGGACACAATGAAATTTGTTAAAAGAAGATTGAACAATCATCGTTTCGTGAGGCAGTAATTCGCCACACAAAGAAACAGTATGTTTTTAACCATTAGATGGAGGTGTTTGTAAGTGTAGGTATAATCCTTATCATAAAAAAATCCTAGTATAGTGAGGATACTGGAGTTATTATGGGATCAAATAATAATAAGATATTTGTGAGTGAGGAAGGAAAAATAAAAGAATGAAACTTGAGAGAAGACATTACCTCTAAATCTGGTAACTCTTTTTGATTTAATCCAAAGACATCCTTTGAAAGACTTATGCCCAATGTAAGGCTTATAAAAGTAATAGATGGATGTTGAGAGATAATATGAGTATAGTTTGGATGAGCCAATGGCTTGAGAGGTGTGGGCTAAGGGGTAGAGGTGGGGGCCTTTTATAAGAGGGAGGAGCGTCACTTTTGGAAAGTATTGAAATGTTACTTTATTATAAAATGGTTTTCATATTTTAAAGGTCCCACAATGATATATTTAAAGGATAAGGTTATAAGGGTTCTAAATCCACCCATCCAATTGGGTTTTGACAAATTTAAGTCTTAGATATTACCTTATCTTTTCATTTTATATAAATCGTTCATTAATGAGGTAATCACTGCATTATCATGGTGTCATAAATAAATTTATTTATATAATGTCTAAAAATTATAATCAAAATACCATGATGTAGGAAATAGTATTATAATTCCAATGAATATTTATAGTAAAAAAGATAATTTATATATCCCCATGTAAAAATTATTTTAGTAAAACAATACATGTTTGTGACATTTTTTTTATTTTTACTTTAAATAAAAAGTTATTAATGTCATTATCATACCCAAGTGGCTCCATGGGGCCCCCAAATTAACCCATGTATTTTATTGGTCTTCCATGACTCATCCAATATGGTTAGGGCATGTTTAAAGGTATTTTTATATATTTATATTATTATTTTTACCTTAAATAACCCTAATTACCTTTAATGGCGGTTAATAAAACTAAAAAGTTACTATTCACTAAAAATTATTTTCATCCCATTGAACCACATTTAACTAACTAATGAAAACGATGGATGTAAGATTTTTGAGATTTAATTCACAAAAGTTGTAAAATATCGTTTAAACAAAAAAATCAATTTTTAACTACTACTTAGTGGTTTCATTATTCATTAAAAATTGATGTTTTTCAGAAAAAATACCAAAAATTCAACCTAAGATATATTTGATATTCCAAACTCAAAAATGATATTCATTTTACCAAATTTAAAACATAGAAGATGCATTAATTAATTTTATAATTAATTCCTGCTGTCAAAACAAAAAGAGTTTTTTTAAGAAACAATATTTATCAAAAGATTGACACTTGTTTATGTCCAATTTCAAAGAGAAATTATTCATAATGACCACCATTGGATTAAATGGTAAAAATGTTTTTTTAACTACACTTCAATCCTATTTAAAAATTTAATCTCACCATATATATAAATTAGATTAAAAAGAGGTTCTGAATTAAAATACAACATTTTTCACTATTCACATAAAAATGAACTTTATCGAAAAAATACAAAAAAATTAGACAAAGAAAATTTTGATGTCTTGATTATAAAGAGGGATTTTATTCTGTCAAATATAAAATAAAAAAGTGACCAAAAGTGTATTTAAAAAAGGGTTCTCTGTTAGAAGGCGGTTAATCAAACTTTTAAAGAATATTAGAATATTTATGGTTAAAATTAGATTCATTCGCAATTTATGCCTCTATCATTTGTTGGATAATTTTTAAGATATTTAACAAAAATATATAATCATATTTTAGTTAGTTATGTTCAGTCCTGCCATTGCAATGTTTAGGCATTAACAACTATTTAAAATAATAATATAATATTGTTAGTGTTCAATTTAAGATTTCAAAGAAACTCGTTGCTACGTATCAGGTATGCTATCAAATATAGAAGCCCCTTTAATGTAAAATTAATATTTAATTTTATAATATTATTAAATATGAAAATTCCATATTCTTTATTTACCCGAGATGTTACATCCTTCCCCCATTTTGGAAATTGTGTTCTCGGAATTTTAAAATTGGGCTTGGAAACTTCATTGAAAGCCCCACATCGGAAAAGGAGTAGATTAAAATATCACTTTAAAAGAAAGAAAGAAAATTACAAAGGTCACTCGAGACAACAAATACTAATATTCCAAGAAAACATGGATATGGAAGATAAAACAAAGTGTCATGTTCTGATAGAGAGTGATAGAAAACATGTTTAGGAGAAAGTTAACCACCGGAAAATCACAAACTTGTGATGGGATAAACGGTATTTGATTCCCCAATGGGAAACGTTAACAGACAACATTTTTGTTTTAATTTACTTTTCATTGAAGAATTTATTTATAATATTAACTAAATCATAATTAAACATACTTACTTGTCATGTAGACATTCATCTCTTACTAGATTATTTACACAAACTCATATTTTCTCCAAAAGATGAGTATTTAGGATGACTTGTTCGCATTAATAGTGCTAAAATAAACTTCTAGAGAATCACATAATCCATAAAAGAAGAACTATATATTTTCCATGTCTTTATACCTTAACCAAATCGAAAATGGTTAGTACAAGATCATATAATCCCCAAAAAGGAGAATCTTTTACAAAAGGAAAAACTACTCTTAATCTCCAAAATTTGTTCAAAAAATCCCAAAGTTCATCCAAGACCATTCAATAAACAACTATCCATAAAATTATTATATGTAATCAAAACTATGATTGAAACCCAAATCTCTGAAGGATTTAATCACATAGTCTTCCAAGGTAAATATTAACATTTATCTCCAAATAACATCAATTACTCTTAAAGTCTTATACGGAAAGGTAATTAACCTAATCACATATCCTCCATGATAGGTTAATCATTCACAAAAAATAACTTATTTCAGATTCATAATATCATCTAACAAAAAATAATTAGTCATACTAACCATGGACTTTATGTAATCCAGTGGTAGGTGATAAATACTAGTCGCACTTTGGTTGTGGGTTCGATTCCCTCATCTTTGTCCGACGCGACGGGTTGCCACATTGTTTGCATGTGTCCCTTTTTAAAAACTACATAATTTTATAATATTCCCAAAACGAGATAAATTCATCAAAAAAATAACCATAAAATATTTCAACCACAAAGGTTATCTAATAACTTTCGTTTTTCATCCCAAAATGTATTAACTGGTAATTACCTCAAATTCAAGGATCATAGAAACCAAAATGGTTCTTTATAACTAAATCCACAAATGAGAAGATAATTATTCCTTGAATAAAATTTTCATATATCAAACATCAGGGTTACACATACTATAAAAAGTCTCTTAATGTAATATCATCATCAAAAGAGCCTTAATACTTTTAAGAATTTCACCATCCAAAAATCCACAATAAATCATGAATCCCTTATATGTTGACTTCTTACTCATTCCATATTCTTCATGGTCCATTAAACATTCTTTTCCAAATTATTTGGAAATGCATATTTCCTACAAAGAAAATCATGAATCATATCCTAAGATTTCTATAATATGAAAACATATGTTAAGAAATAATCCATACCTTTCATTGGTCATTTTCAGTTTCTTCATCCTCAATCGGAATGGTATTAGGTATTGGTAGTCAAATATTTGTATGATCTTGGTGATCCCTTTCCCGAAACATCTTCCTAGCACATGTGTTTTTATAATGACCGTGCACACCACATTTAAAACATTCAATTGATCCCTCAGAAAGAAACTATTTTCCTTTACTAGAGTCAATTGGATGCTTCCTTTTTCCAGGGAAGGATCTTGATTTATGACCTTCATTTCCACATCTATAGCATCTTTATGTCCTTTTGAAACATTTTCCTAGGTGTTTCTTTCCACATATTTGACACATAGGTTTTTGAACATACTTACCTTTATGATTATTACATGAACTTCCGTAGGGATTGGTTACTCGCATATATGATGCCTTATAAAATAACTAAGGTTCAGGTGGTCAATCATGACTCCAGATAGTTGGTTGAGAATAACAACAAGAGTTCTCATCGCAGCTCCCATATCATTCAGTTGCTCATTCAGAAAACTATGACAGTTTTTTTCACATCCACTGTTACTTTGGTGCCTGCTAGATCCAGCAATTTAATAAAACCAAAAAGGCCAGTGTGAGTATATCAGTAAAATCATCATATAATATATTATGAGGATGGTAAATACTAAGATATAATTATTCATGTTATCTTAAACTCATTCACTTTATCTAAAACAACTATGACTCTTTCAGAAATCCTAACAATTATGGAAATGTCACTTAATCTTAAAGAATACCATAACCTCTAAAGTCATCTATACCTCCCTTTGATTCAAACTATAAGGACCCAGCCTTAAAACATTACATAATCATTAATTAAATAAATAATTCACATTGAGGATCTTTTCAGGGAGAGAGTTTTAGAGAATTTGGACATAACTATTACATAGCAAAAGATTACAAAGTAGACACTTCTAGTCAGTTTCCATTTTTTCATTAAAAAAACACTTAAAAAAGAAACATTTCTAGTTCCATGATTTTGATATCATGTATTTCTTTGATCCCATCCTTGACCCTATTCATCTTTAAGTCCTGTAGAAAACATTTCAAAAACTTGGGATGAGCATAAAAAGCTCAGTAAGGGATACAAAAAGAATGAAAACTCTTAGTTTTTAAAAACAACAATTCAATCATGAATAATTCATCATAAGTAATATTTTTCACCTTTATGAAGTAGTAAATACTATTCACTGAATAAAAGATCATTTCTTACCCTTTTGTAACCCAAAGATCACCATAAAACCCATATAAAGAACACATAACCTATAAAGGTAACTTTGGACATAAACATACTTAAATGGAATAACCATACGGTTGACATCCTCACATGTCACTAAATGGAATGACCATATGACCGACTTCTATACCCAATGCATTGGAGGTTATACCGTAACCACCCGTCCTGGTTTATTACGGCACCGCCCGTCATTTGGTTAATCACGTAACCACCGGTCAAATTCCCAAGTACCATTAAAAAAATCATAGAACATAAAATATTGAAAATATAAACATTTAACTATTAAAATTTAATTTTAAATCACAATATATCATTTCAAGATATCAAAAAAAATCAATGATTTATCAAACTATTTTCAAAACCATTTAATAAAGATATTTTTTAATCAAAGTGTCCCATACCACTTTGAATCATTTAAAGGAATAAAATTTAATCAATTCTTTATAATATCATCAGAACAAAGTTATTCATGATATAATATTCCAAAGGATATTATATACACTATATCAAAGTGAATTGGCGCATAACAACAATGAAGTCTCCATAGAATGTAAATTGAGACGAAATCCCTTATAAAGATGGTATCCTTTTATTAAGGATAAATCAATTACATAATTATGAGTGAAAAATAAGAATACACCCAATATAAATAGATATTAAGTGAAAAAAAATCATAGGTCATTCACACATAGACATAGGACTACACAGTCATGAAGTAAAAGATTAAACCAATGATTTGAAATTGAGTTAAGAAGTTCCCTTGAAAACATTCAACAGCCTAATGACGTCATTTTAAAATTATAAAAATGAGTTGATGAGAGATAAAAGCGTATCTCGTCACATGGAAATAAAATTTACATCAATAAGGATATATATGATCATATCCCAAAATAATAATATGTAAATTAAAAGACATAACAAAAAGAAGTCTTTTAAAAAGTGGAGGGTGAAAGGTTCCCTTACCGATTTGGGTAACTTTCGAAATGTACACCCCATGAAAGAAGGACCATAAAATGTTGATGTAAATACCCATAAATGAAAGTATATTACCCAAATAATAGAATCGTGGGAATTACATACACCGCTCAAAGGAGATGTTGACAAATACAACATGAATCTCACAGGAATAAAAATTGAGATAAAAACCCCTTACCTCGTTCTAATAAATCAAGTTGTATGACCAAAATATAATAACCACCAAATGAATTACAGAAAAACATGAATATAAATATAATAATGATAATATATATCAATTGGAAGTACACAATACACCAAATTCCATAAATAAGTGGCAAACAATAGAAATATCACAGAATTAAAAGTGAGATAAGAAATCCCTTACAGAAATTTTGCAGCCTAACAACACCACTTAAACATTCTTTAAAAGAATTGATGAGAGAAATATGGGGTTTATCATCATATAAATATGAAAATTATAGTACAATGAATATAAAATAACATCCCCAATATAAGAATACGGAGGTTAAAATAAAAGACATAATGGAGAATACATGAAAAAAAAGAGAGAGGCAGGATCCCATACCTCTTGTCCGACTTGTCTTGTTCGTTTCTTTATATTCCTGAATAATAAACCTGGGAAATTTTAAATTACATAAAGAAATAATTTAATTTTTTTGTTCAATTCATATAACATATTATCATTTTATAATAATTAGTTAATTATGCGAGTTCATATCATACATTTTGTCGATGTTCGATACATGATTCAAAAATGAACTTGTTTGAAGAGAATTATCCATGTAGTTATAAGTAAATCATCTCTATAATGGTGTTCACGATTTCAATATCATATATATCCATTATATATGTATATAATAATATTCCATTATGTTTGGAGATAAGAAATGAAATTTACCGTTCATGGAGACGATAAGCCGTACGTACGCATGAACGCTACTTTCATTTTTTGTCATATTAATGGACTTTAAAACTAAATAAGACATAAATATATTATAATTACACTATAATATATATTTTATATATTTAACACATTTTCATTAATTAAATTATTTATAAATTCCATGTTTGGCATGAACGAGTCACATCACATGAGGGGGCGGTAGTCCACACTTCCTCATATGACATTATCGCATTTTCAGAACATGCAAAGCATAAAGATACGTTTTATATATATAATAAAGAAGATTATAGAAGACATAAATATAATATATATCATATATAAATATAGTTCCATAATAATGTCCACCATGAAAGGTGTTAAAAGAAGATGGAACAATCATCGTTTCGTGAGGCAGTAATTTGCCACCCACAGAAACAGTTTGTTCTTTAACCATTAGACAGAGGTGGATGTAAGTGTAGGTATAATACTTATCATAACAAAATCCTAGTATATTTTGGATATTGGTGTAATCATTGGATCAAAAAATAAGAAGATAGTGGTGCTTGAAGAAGGAAAAATAATAGAATGAAACTCAAGAGAAAACATTTCCTCTAAATCGGGCAACTCTTTTTGATTTGAGCCAAAGGCTTCCTTGGAAAGTTATCTGACCAATGTGAGGATTATAGGAGTAATAGAGGGATGTGGAGAGATAATAAGATTAGATGTTATATGAGAAAAGGGCTTTAGATGTGTGGTTAAGTGGGTATAGGTGGGGGCCTTTTATAAGACGGAGGAGAGTCACTTTTGGAAAGTCTTGAAATGTTACTTTTTTATAAAATGGTTATCAGATTTTAAAGGTCCCAAAATAATATATTTCTATGATAAGGTGATAAGGGTTATAAAGAAACCCATAAAATAGCTTTTTGACAAATTTTTGTCTTAGATTTTACCTTCCCTTTTCATTTTATTAAAATCGTTCATTAATGAGGTAATCAATGCAACATCATTGTGCCATAAATAAATTTATTTATATAATGTCTAAAAATTATAAAACAAATACCATGATGTAGGAAATATTTTTATCTTTCTAATTAATATTTATATTCCAATAGATAATTTATATAACCCCATGTAAAAATTGTTTTAGTAAAACAATACATGTTTGTGACATTTTTTTATTTTTATTTTAAATAAAAAGCTATTAATGTCATTATCATACCCAAGTGGCTCCATGGGGCCCCCAAATTGACCCATTTATTTTCTTGGTCGGCCACGACTCATATAATAAGGTTATGACAAGTTTCAATGTATTTTTTTATTTTTATAATATAATTTTTACCTTAAATAACCCTAATTACCTTTAATCGCGGTTAATAAAACTCAAAAGTTTCTATTCACCAAAAATTATTTTCATCCCATTGAATGAAATTTTACTTACTAATGACAAACATGTATGTCTAATTTTTTAGATTCAATTCACAGAAGCAGTAAAATTTCGTTTAAACGAAAAAAATCAGTTTTTAACTACTATTAAGTGGTTTCACAATTAATCAAAAATTGATGTATTTCAGAAAAATACCAAAAATTCACCCTAAGCTATATTTGATATTCCAAATTCAATGATGATGTCCATTTTACCAAATTTAAAACATAGAAGTTGAATTAATTAATTTTATTATTTATTTTAAATTAATTACCACTGTCAAAACAAATAGCGTGTTTTTAAGAAACAATATCTATCCATAGATTGATACTTATTTATGTCCAATTTTAAAGTGAAATTTATTACAATGACCACCATTGGATTAAATGGTAAAAATATATTTTAAATACTCTTAAAACACAATTAAAATGTTAATCTATCCATATAAATAAATTATATTAAAAGGATGTTTTGAATTAAAATACCACATTTTCACTATTCACTAAAAATAATGAACTTTATCATAAAAATTCCAAAAATTTACACAAAGTAAATTTTTATGTCTTGATCCTAATGAAGGATTTTATTTGGTCAAATATAACATATAAAATTCACAAAAAATATATTTAAAAGGGGTTTTTCGTCCAAAGGCGGTTAATCGACCTTTTAAAGAATATTAGAATATTTCTGCTTAAAATTGCATTCATTCTCATTTTAAACCTATATAATTTGTTGGGTAATTGTTAAAATATTTAACAAAGATATATAATCATTTTTTAGTTAATTATATTCATTTTCACCATTACAACGACTAGGCATTAACAACCATTTAAAATAATAATATTATATTGTTAGTGTGCAACGTAAGATTTCAAAGAAAATCGTTGCTGCGTATCAGGTACACTATCGAACATAGCATCCCCTTTAATGTAAAATTAATATTTAATTTGAAAATATTATTAAATATGAAATTTTCATATTCTTTATTTACCCAGGATGTTACATTCTTCTCCGCTTTTGGGAATTGCGTCCTCACAATTTTAAAATTGGGCTCGGAAACTTCATTGAAAGCCCCACATCAGAAAAGGAGTAGATTAAACTATCACATTAAAAGAAATATTGAAAAGTAAAAAGGTCACCCAAGATAACATATATATGGATTCTATGAAAACATGGATATGGAAAATAAAACAAAGGTTCATGTTCTGATGGAGGGTGATAGAAAACAAGATTAGGAGAAAGTTAACCACTATAAAATCACAAACTTGTGATAGGTTAAATGGTATTTTATTCCCCAGTAGGAAAAGATAAAAGATAATGTTTTTGTTTTAAGTTACTTTTCATTGATGAATTTATTTATGATCTTAAATAAATCATAAGGAAACATACATACATGTCAGGTAGACTTTCATGTGCTTCTAGATTTCTTACACAAACTCATATTTTATCCAAAAGATTAGTATTTATGATGACTTGTTCGCATTAAGAGTGCTAAAATCATCTTCGATAGAATCTCATAATCCACAAAAGATGAACTATATATTTTCCATGTCTTTAGACCTTAACCAAAACTAAAATGGCTATTACAAAATGAGATAATCCCCAAAAAGGATAATCTTTTACAAAAAGAATAACTACTCTGAATCTCCAAAAAAATTCACTAGTGTAGAAAACGTTTTTTACGTCGGTTATTTTTCATTTTTACGTCGGTTTCTAGCTGACGTTAATATGTGTGATGTTATAAATAAGGTTTTTGACGTCGGTTATTTAAAAACCAACATCAAAAACATAAAATTGCGATGTTTATCACGACGGTTATTTTAGAACCGACGTGATAAAAAAATGGGAAGGGTTTATCACGTCGGTTATTTAACAACCGACGTGATAAAAGGCCTGGAAAATGGTTTATCACGTCGGTTGTTAAACAACCAATGTGATAAACAAGGGCGAGGGGGGTGTATCACGTCGGTTCATATAGAACCTATGTGATAAACCCGGGTGAGGGGGGTTTATCACGTCGGTTCTATAAGAACCGATGTGATAAACCGGGGTGAGCGTGGTTTATCACATCGGTTCAAATAAAACCGACGTGAAAAACCGGGGGAGGGGGGTTTATCATGTTGGTTATTCAATAACCGACGTGATAAACCATTTTCCAGGCCGTTTATCACGTCGGTTATTGAATAACCGACCTGATAAAGCATTCTCCAGGCCCTTTATCACGTCGGTTATTAAATAACTGACATGATAAACCATTCTCCAGGCCTTTTATCACGTAGGTTATTAAATAACCAACGTGATAAACCATTCTTCTGGCCTTTTATCACGTCGGTTATTAAATAACCGATGTGATAAACTATTTTCCAGGCATTTTATCACGTCAATTATTTAATAACCGACGTGATAAACCCAATTTTTTTTTAAATAGAATGTAGTCATCTTCTCTCCACCAGAATCAACCAGAAAAAAAAATCAAGAAATCGTACAACAAAAATAGAAGTACATCAAAATTAAGCATGTACATAGATACATATAAAACTTACCCCCTAGAAAACCCCCACCCTCATTTATACCCCATGGACAGCCCTCCCCCACCCCGTTGGAGCCCTCACCCTCATGTATACCCCCTGGACAGCCCTCCCCCACCCCATTGGAGCTCGCACCCTCATGTATACCCCTTGGACAACCCTCTCCCACCCCATTGAAGCCCCCACACCACTCCTGGACTGCCCCCCGACCCCCGGACACCCCCAAACACCCCTCGACAACCCCCCACCCGCCTGAACAGCACCCCCTCACCCCCTCACCCCACTTGACAGCCCCCGCCACACCCCTGGACAGCCCCAAACACCCCTGGACAACACCCCCACCCCTGGATAGCACTCCCACACCCCTGGACTGCCTTCCCACACCCCTGGACATCCCTTCCCCACAGACCCAAATCCACACCAGAAAACCATCAAAAGTAGACCAAAATAAGAAGTAGAGAAAAATTAAACATTCACTTATATAACATTCAAAACTTACACTATCAACTTAAAAAAACTAAATCCAACCTAAACAACTACCAAATACACAATTAAAATGACAATATTCAAAATTACATTTTACATTACAAACAACTAAAATTCAATCAAACCTATAAAATAATTTGACCACTACACTTGTACGTGTTTGACGTCTTCAGCAGTATAGGGTTGAGGGTCATCAAAAAGCTACAAATAAAATAGAAGATAGTTAACGTGAATAATGAATAAATCAAATTGAAATATTATGGCAAAGTTTAAGAGGAAATTGTACCAGGTCAAAATTCACAACTGTCCCAATTGTTATTATTTCATACATAAATCTTAAGATATAATATCCGCATTCGGTGAGGCCTTATTGTTCATGAAAATTCTATTTTGAATGAGTGTAAATTCAATATATTATTTTTATGTAATAAATCAAAAATTACAAATTTTAAATGTAAATTTACCTCCGCATTTACATATTTGATCTTTGCATTTCTTTTCATTGTGTTTTTTCGAAAGTAGACCCATGCACTGTTAGAAAATAATACGAATGGGGTAAAATTAAAATTCATTATAAAATATAAAACTATTGAGAAATTGAAACTTAATTTTCCAATATATTCTTAAAACTTTCCCACACATCACCATGAACAGAGCATATCCAATAAAGAGCTTTCTCCCTTGGGCAAAAAATCCCAAACATCCAATGATCACTGATAAAAGGAAATTTAATGTTAGTGGTTTTTTATGTTAAAAGATAATTAACTCTTTGAGAGAAATGTGTTTCTTACCTCTCACAAAAAGGAATCACCCAAAATTGTCTGATTATATTCTTTTCAAATCGTTCAGCAATATAAACAATTCTTTGTTCCTCAGTCAATGCACATGCTTCAAGGGAAATCAATTGCGGGTCCATGAATCCATATACTTTTATCAGCTCATTCCTATCACAAATTTTATAAATATACCTAATACAAAACATAAATAAGTATACATTTTTAATAAATATAACGTAGGGAAAAGGTGTTAAGACTTACATGGAAAAAATTTGCACCACGTTGATGCCCAACTTATCTCCAGTAACATGCTCCATGATATCAGTTTTTGTAATCCCCGAACTTATTTAACGTCCACAAACATGAGATTCCATTGGAAACTCATAAAAACCCAACAACAAATGTGAATATCTTGACAATCTATCAAGACCACTGGAATCTGTATCTGATGTCATAGCCTGTTTTCTTTGTTGTTGTCTATACAGTATTTCTTTACCTTTGAAGTATTCATGTGAAAAAAATTGAAAAATATAGTAGTTTTTAAATGATAAAACAACTTTAATAAACAAATAAAATAAAAGATATAACATTCATACCTCTATGGTAATGAGTCGAAGAAGTCTGGATGGCCAAACTAAAAAATGGCTGATACTCTGTCCAACTGTCACCTCCTCATCTGTAGGTATTGGTACCCAATCTAATCTATCTATAATATCCTGTACAGTGACCCTCTGATTCTCTACCTCTAATTGTTGATGATGAACTGTATCTCCTATACAATATACCAACCCGTATTCTACTATATGATGTTGAGAATCATCAACATACAACTCGCAATATGTAGGAAGCTGCGGCGGAGGTGTAGGATAAAAAATGGGGTCCGCAGGCTGAGGTGGGGGAGTGGGAGCTACTGGCGGATGTGGAGGATAAATAATGGGGTCTACAGGGGGAGGTGGAGGGTTGGGAGCTGCAGTCTAAAATTATCTTTTCATTTCTACAAACATTGACTGCACCGATTGTCTAATCTTGTCCTCCATCGTCGCATTAATATTTTGAACTTCAGCCTCCAAGGATTCTATTTTATTTATAAACCCCCTCAATGATAGAAGTTGAAGAACATGGAAACACTTTTCTTACCAATACACCTGCCGGATATCCTCTTACACGACCAGGATGTTCGGGCCTTCCCAATGCTGCAAATAAAATATCTTCCCTCCCAGTAGCTCTAAATGTCCCCTCTGAACTATGCTCCTCAAGAGAGTCCTGTATTAATTAATTGAACATTTCTGTAATGATTGAAACTTATATTAAGAAAAAAGTTAACTTATATAAATTAAATAGATATCTTACAATCCTCTCACCTACGATTCTCGATTCTTCTGAAAGATATTGCCCTTTTTTCCCTTCCGAGCTCTCTTCCATTTTTCATTTCTAGATGGAGGGGACACCTCTTCAGAGCTTGAAGACTCAGCTCTTAGTTGTTGAAATATTTCCGCCATCATTGGTTCTTCCAATAATGCATACCCTCCCCGAGATAAACTATGAGGGTATAAATTTTTAGATTGGATCTCTTGATGAGATTTCCTTGTTTGCTGTAATTTAAGAATATGAAATTATTAAAAAAACATTAATAAAATCATTTATATAAGAATTTTTATAAAAGTTTACATTGCCCTTACTAGAAATGACTTTTTTTTCTACTTTCAAAAAACTGTCTCCATGTGTCTTCATCTATAAGAGGATATATACGACCTGGATTTTCATGACTCCTATGACCATAAATGAAATCAGATGAGAGGGTTGATTTGAAATCCCTCCATATCCTGGCAGCCAACAATAAGCATTTCTTCCTGACTCCTCCAGTGTCAGGAATATCAAATGTCATCTGATAAATAAGAGGTTAAACATATTATATATACAAGAAACATTAAAAGAATGGTCAAACAATGACAAAAGATCTTACCAAAATCATCTCCCATAATTGAGATATAATTTCTTTATCCACACCTCTCTAATCATCATACAGAATGATTACTTTGGTCTTAGCTTGAGTTTCAACAAAACTCTTAAAATCATTGGCATTCGGACCTCTAGGAATATCATCATCATCAAACTCAACGACTATCCTCTGATCCTACGTACGGGCAAGTGATAATTTTGGTAAACGTGTGCACCCACGTTTACCATCCTTTGAACTCTTTGTCGTAATAGGAGCATGTGAATGTTCATCCCTGGAGGTATGACCAGCAATATGCTCCTCTCCAGAATCATGTGGTTGATCATCTGAATGATCTGTCATTATCCTTCAAATCAAAAAAACAAAAGTCAGTTGACAGATATACAAATTCAAATATTTTAATACTAATGTAATTAGAAAATAGAAAAGTGTACTAAGTTACATAATAGTAAACATTGGTAATATGGTAATCATGTTAAACAATGGTAAAGATGACAAAGATGGTCAAGATGGTCAAGATGGTAAAAATGGTAAAAATGGTAAACCTGGTAAACATTGTAAACATGGTAAAGTAATTGTCAGTGAACAAAAATAAGAATTCTAAAATTAATGTAATGGTTATAAACATGATAAAGTAAACTAAACAAACTTAATACAAACAAAAAAATATACTTATTTTATTTTAAAAAATGTTTTAATAAATAAAAAACTTACAATATCTAACATTTATGGAAAAAATAAATGTAAACAAGAAATAAACATATGTTACCTGTAATTTTAGAAATGTACAAATGGATTTTTATCCCAAATTCCTTCATCGTGATCGTTCCTTATGGCACAAACTATGTCTTCAACATGATCATCATTATGTTCTGCTAATATTTCCATGGAAGTAGGGATCTCACATAAATCAGCATATTCATCATGTTCATCCTCACCAACATATTGTTTTTCCCCTTTTAAAACAACAACCCACTGCATATCTGATTGATCTACTACATAGAAACTTTTTTTTTCATGTGTTGCCATTATAATAGAATCAACGGTGTCTTCCAATCTATTCAGATTAACAAGTGTCATTCCAAATTCATCGTGTCTGACACTGTTGTTACCGTTAAACCATTTAAAGTTAAAAACGAGAACTTTAATTTTAAATTAATCAACCTCCCATATGTCTTAAATCACTCCATAATATGCACTTGATGCAGAAATTGGGTTTTTGTCCTTAGCACTCAAAAAATGCATTGCTTCTGCAAACACCAATACACCACTATTCTGAACTGCACTTCTATTGTCCTGAGCTTTTGTATAAAATGTATAACCATTAATGTCATAACTGGACCATGTTATCACATTTAAACATGGACCACCCTCTATCCATTTTAATGTCTCTGATACATCTGATCTACCAAGAAAAGTCTTTTTAATCCATGACAAAAAAATTTTGTTGTGCTCATTCAAAATCCACATTTCTTTCTTCTTTGGATGACATTGTTTCAACTCATTAATATGCAATGTGATATACGGTTGAGCATCAGCTATGTTATTCAAGATGTATTATTCTAACTTCTTCATCTGTTCAGCTGACAATAATTTGACTTTCAAGAGGCGAATCCCCTTTCCCTCATTATTAACTCATTCGTGGAGAGATGGAGGCAAACCTATGTGTTGTGCCGTAGCCAAGTAGCTCGTACAAAACTCTGCTACCTCCTTAGAAATATACATTTTAATAATGGAGGCTTCAGGTCGATATAGATTTTTAACATACCCCTTTAATATTTTCATATACCTTTCAAAAGGATACATCCAACGAAGATATGCAGGTCCACAAAGCTTTATTTCTCGAACCAGATGAATCATTAAATGCACCATTATATAAAAAAAAGTTGGACAAAAATACATTTCCAATTGACAAAGTATAAAAATTGCATCTTTTTCCAAAATGTTCAAAGCATTCACATCAATTGCCTTGTTAGAAATTGAATTGAAAAAATAACACAACTTCATTATAGTCTTTCAGACACGAATGGGCAATATTCTACACAATGCAACTGGTAGAATTTGTTTCATCATGACGTGACAATAATGTGATTCCATACCTATCACCTTCAAGTCCATTAATGAGACAAAAGTTTTTACATTAAAATAATAACCTTGAGGCACTTTGGTATCATGAAGACACTGACAGAACCTAATTTTCTCCCTCTTCGATAATGTATGACAAGCCGGGGGAAGAAATGTTCGTCTTCCATTAGGAGTGGGAGCTAACTCCAAATGTATTCCCATTGATAGTAAGTCAAATCTTGCATTAAACCCATATTTAGTCTTTCCTTTAATATCTAACAATTTTCCAATCAATGAATCAAAAATATTCTTCTCCACATGCATGACATCAATATTGTGTTTAACTTCATGATACCTCCAATATGGTAGCTCAAAAAAAATTGGCCTTTTCTTCCAAATATGTCTATCATTACAAGATTTTTGTGTCATTCCCAATGTCACGTCAAGGTTTTCACCCTCTCAAAATACAGATCTGGGGATAAATGTTTTGGAGCAGAATCAAATTCTTATGAGCCATTGAATTCCTTTTTAGTCTTCTATAAGGGTGTTCCATGGGAAAAAACTTTCGATGACCCATGTACACTATTTTCCTCCCATGATGCAATTGACAATATGACGTTTGTTGTTCGCAAATTGGACATGCTTTATGCCCTTTAAAACAGTATCCAGACAAATTTCCATACGCTGGGAAGTCATTTATAGTGAACAGAAGCACTGCATGCAGTTGAAAATATTCCATTTTATAAGAATCATACACCCTAATACCATCAGCCCATAACAGTTTCAAATCATCAATCAACGGTGACAAGTAAACATCAATATCATTACCGGGTTGCTTTGGACCAGAGATCATTGTACTAAACATGACATATTTGCGCTTCGTAAAAACTTCAGGAGAGAGGTTGTAAATTACCAATAAAACAGGCCATGAACTATGTGTGCTACTGAGTGTTTGGTATGGATTAATTCCATCTGTGCACAACCCTAGTCTGAGATTTCTAATTTCATTTTCAAATGTAGAATACTGCGCATCAATTTTCTTCCATTGTGGACAATCAGCTGGATGATGTATTTTTCCATCACATACCTGCTCTTCAGCATGCCATCTTAACCTTTTTGCATCATGTGAATTAGCAAATAAACGTTTGAAATGATTAATTATAGGAAGATACCAAAATACCTTTGAAGGGAGATTTGTAATCTCTATATCATCCTGTGATTTTTCATTCACCTTATACCGTGATGTCCCACATTTAGGACACTCTGACAAAAATTCATATTCCTTCCTATATATAATGCAGTCATTCGGACAGGCATGCATTTTCTTATATCCCAATCCCATTGGGAATAATATTTTATTGGCTTTGTAATGTGAATCTGGAAGATCGTTATCTTTTGGAAGAATGACTTTCATCAATTGTAGCAGCTCTGTAAAACTTCTGTCACTCCATCCATGCTTCGCCTTTAGGTTAATCAATCTTAACACCGCCGACAAAACCGTAATATCTGTACAACCAGGATATAATGGTTTTTCAGCATCACCATATAGATGTGCAACTGTCGGTTCTATCTCAATTTTTTCTGCTACAATATCGCGAATCATTTCTTCAATTCCATCGGAGTTACCATCTTGCGAATCATCATCATCAGTGACATTCCATCTAGTTTCACCATGCCAAATCCAAGGGCTGTAACTCGGTTTCAAACCATGAAAAATCAGATGATATTTTATCTCTCTACTTTTCAACTTCTTCATATTCAAACATTTCAGGCATGGACAAAAAAAATGTCACTACTTAGAACATTTCCTTTTGAAAATTCCAAAAGGAATCAACACCTTCCTTAAATTCATTTCTCATTCGATGTTCCGTAATCCAACTTCAACTCATTATTACCTATAACAAATGTCAACAAAAAACATATATTTTTCAGATAAGACAAATATATGTTTATATGAAAAAAATCATAATTTAAATGTAAAAAAATTTAAAATATAAAACAAATCTATAGGTATTTAAAAAAATATGCTTGAATATTATTTTTAAAACAAAATATAGTTAGATATAATAGTTTTAAATTTCATTGAATCAAAGAAACCCATGACGCCTACATAGTTTAATATTGATTGCGGTTTTGATGATTTAATATATTAGATAAACTACCTATTTAACATGTTATTAATGGTTTCTTTAGACCCTAAATCTAGTTGGTAAATATTTTCACACAATTATAAAAATCAATGGAAGTGTTTTTTGGAGGAATATGTTCAATCATTTGATTTTGATGTCCCATATTCTATAACAAAAGGCAATGTGGATACCAAATCCCTTAGTTTGGTTTTTTATTCTCAAAGGGTTTGTGATGAAAAAGAAGAGTATTAGTTGATGTATATGAAAAATAAAATACAACTATATTTTATTTATGGTTATGATAGAATAAATTCATACCATATCATTTAGGATCTGCTCCCACCAAAAGTAACCCTCCTCAGTTCAAAATGAATAAATATAGATAATTATGCATGAATTCATACATGTATTGTTGTAAATAAACCAAAAATAAGATTATTAGTACTAAAAGTAAAACAATGAAGAAATAATAAACTCTATATACTCATGAAAGCTACTCTACAACACTTCCATGCTACTAACATCTATAAAAACCTACAAATTACTTTTAAAAACCAAAAAAATTGTTTATATTTATGTATGGTGGGCATAACATGTATACATAGTATGATCCTCCCTAAAACATCTCATGAAAATATTGAGGAAGCACACTAAAGCCCTATGAAAAAAGGAATCTAAATCATCACCTAAACAAGGAAAAATAGTTTCATATACTCACTATGGATCACTCACAAAATAATTCATATAAATAAACCTTTTCGTATAAAAAATTATATAAATATATATATATACTAAAATTAAGGTTCTCGGATACCACTTCTCCACTAGTTTTCCTCTCACACCCTAATGCTAATGTCATGGTCTCACCCAGCCCATAAATCATCCTACACCATGTGAAATTGTGTCACTTCCATCAATGGATCATATGTATCATAATAATTTAAGAATATTTTACGTATGGGAAAGAAGAAATAAAATAAACACTCTCGGTTAAGATGATAGATCCGAGAGGAGGAGGAGGATGACGGCGAGGCGACATGGGTGGTGGAAGATGGAAGGGACGACGGTCGGGGTGTGTAGACCAGGGAATCCATGGATTTATTTACCTTTTGCACCACACCCAACTCGCCGGTGCCCTTCCGAGGGCTGATGGCCTTGGAGATCACCTCAGATAGCAATGAAGAAGATAAACAATGAAGAAAAATCGCAAAACATAATTATAGAATATCCGTGAAAAAAAAACAAATGAAATAAATTCTTGGAAGGCTTACTTGAATGTTGCGAGTTGAGATGATAGATCCGAGAGGAGTGAAGATGATAAACAATGAAGCCAAAATGAGTTAATGCAGGTCGATCGACGAGCCGATTAGGGTTTACCGCACGAGAGAGACGAGCCGACAGACTGTCAATCGAAAAATCATAATTGATAGTCCACGGGACTTTTAAAAGTTTTATAACATTGGTTATTATATAACCGACGTTATAAACTATTTTTTAAATTTATATGACGGTTATTTTAAAACCGACGTAAAAAAGCTCTCGTGCATTGGTTTTTTACGTCGGTTATTTTATAACCAACGTAAAAAACGAGATATCTACGGGTTTTTTACGTTGGTTTTTTTATAACCGACGTCAAAAACCCCCTCAAGCTTTGGTTTTTTACGTCGGTTATTTTATAACCGACGTAAAAAACGCGTAGATATCTCGTTTTTTTACGTCGGTTATAAGATAACCGACGTAAAAAACCAATGCGCGAAGGGTTTTTTATGTCGGTTGTTTGGAAACCGATGTAAAAAAGGCGATATCTACGCGTTTTTATGTCAGTTATCAAATAACCGACTTAAATACCCAAAGCACGGGGGGTGTTTTACTTCGGTTATTGGGAAACTGACGTAAAAAACGCATAGATATCGGGTTTTTTACATCGGTTACAAAATAACCGACGTAAAAAACCCCCCGTGCATGGGTTTTTTACGTCGGTTATAAAATATCCGAGGTACAAACTGAACATGCATGATTTGTAACGTCGGTTATTAAAATAACTGATGTTAAAAATATACTCGCCGCATTTTTACGCCGGTTATATATAACCGACGTAAAAAATGGTGATGTAGAAAACGTTTTCTGCACTAGTTATTTCAGCAAAACCCAAAGTTCATCAAAGGAAATTCAATAAACATCTATCCATAAAATTCTCCAATGTAATAAAAAATAAGATTGAAACCCAAATCACTGAAGTATTTTATCACATAGTCTTCCAAGGTAAATCTTATGATTTATGTCCAAATAACATCAGTAACTCTTAAAGTATCATACTGAAAAGTAATTAACCTAATCACATATCCTCCAAGATAGGTTTATAATTTCCCAAAAAAAAACTTATTCCTAATTCATAAGATCATATAACTAAAAATAATTAGTCATACTAACCAGTGACTTTATGTAGTCCAGTGGTAGGTGATAAATACTAGTCGCATTTTTGTTGTGGGTTTGATTCCCGCAGCTTCTCTGACGTGACGGGTTGCCACACAGTTTGTGTGTGTCCCTTTTTGAAAACTTCATAATTTTATAAGATTCTCACAAGGAGATAAATTCATCAAAAAAAATTACCATAACATATTTTAACCACAAATGTTATCTAATAACTTTCGTTTTGCATCCCAAAATGTATTAACCAATAATTACATCAAATTCAAGGATCATATAAACTAAAATGGTTCTTTATAACTATATCCACAAAATAAAAGATAATTATTCCCTGAATAAAATTTTCATATACCAAACATCAGGGTTACACATACTATAAAAATTATTCTAATGTAATCTCATAATCAAAAATGCCTTAATACTTTTAAGAAATTCACCATCCTAAAATATACCATAACTCTTGAATCCCTTATATATTGACTTCTTACTCATTTAACATTATTCACGATCCATTAACTATTCCATTCCAACTTATTCTGAAATACCTTTTTCCTACAAAGAAAATCATGAATCGTATCCTATTATTTCCATAATAGGAAAACATATGTTATGAAATAATCCATGCCTTCCCTAGGTCATTGTCAGTTTCTTCATCCTCAATCAGAATGGCATTAGGTATTGATAAAAAAATATTTGTACGATCTTGGTGATACCTTTCCCGGAACATCTTTGTAGGACATATGTTTTCATAATAACGATAAACACGACATTTAAAACATTCAATTGATCCCTCAGAAAGAACTTCCCTTTCCCTTTACTAGAGTCTACTGGATGCTTCATTTTTTCTATGGAAGGTTCTTGCTTAATGACCTTCATTTCCACATCGATAGCATCTTTCTGTCCCTTTGAAACATTTTTCTAGGTGTTTCTTTCCACATCTTTGAAACATAGGTTTTTGAGCATAATTACCTTTATGATTATTACCTGAACATCCATAGGGATTTGTTTCTTGCATATATGATGAATTATAAAAATCACTAAGGTTTAGGTGGTCAATCATGACTCCATATAGTTGGTTGAGAATAACCAAAAGTGTTCTCATTGTAGCTCCCATATCATTCAGTTTCTCATTCAGAAAACCATCACAGTTTTCTTCAAATACACTATTACTTTGGTTCCTACTAGATCAATCCATTTAATAAAAAAAGGTCAGTGTGAGTATATCAGTAAAATCATCATATAATATCTTGTGAGTAGGGTAAATACTAAGATATGATTATTAATGTTATCTTGAACTCATTAACTTTATCTACAAGAACTATGAATCTTTCGAAAATCCTAACCATTATGGTAATGTCACCTAAGCGTAAAGAATACCCTAACCTCTAAAGTTATCTAAACCTCCCTTTGATATCAACTATAAGGAACCAACCTTAAAACATTACTTAATATGGAATAAAATGAATAATTCACATTCAGGATCTTTTCAGGTTTAGAAGTTTAGAGAATTAGGACATAACTATTACATCTCAAAATATTACAAAGTAGACACTACAACTATGTTTCCATTTTATTCATTAAATAAAAACTCTTAAAAAGAAAGATGTCTAGTTCTATTTTTTTATAAATTTTTTTTCTTTGATCCAATCGTTTACCTTATTCATCTTTAAGTCCTATAGAAAACATTTCAAAAACATGGGATGAGCATAAAAAGATCAGTAAGGGATACACAAAGAAGGAAAACTATTATTTTTTCATAACAATAAAATCATGAGTACTTCATCATAGGTAATAATCTTCACCTTTTTGAAGTAGTAAAAATAGTCTTCAGTGAATAAAAGGTCATTTCTTACCCTTATGTAACCAAAAGATCACTATAAAACCCATATAAAGAAAACATAACATAGGAAGGTAACTTGGGACATAAACATACTTAAATGGAATAACCATATGGCCGACTTCCACGCTTGTTACTAAATGGAATTTCCATACGGACAACTTCCATACCCAATGCATTGGAGGTTATAACATAACCACTAATCTTGGTTTATCACAGCACCACCCATCATTTGGTTAATCATGTAACCACCCGTCAAATGTCCATGTACCATTAAAAAAAATCATAGCACATAAAATATTGAAAATAAAATCATTTCACTATTAAAATTTCATTTGAATGCACAATATATCATTTCAACATATCGACAAAATCAATGATTTATCAAACTATTTTAAAAACCATTTAATAAAGATATTTTTGAATCAATGTGTCTCATACCACTTTGAATATATTAACAGAATAACATATAATAAATACATTAAATACCATGAGAAAAAAGGTATTCATTATATAATATGACAAATTCCAATATATACACTATATCAAAGTGAATTGGTGGATAACAATAATGAAGTCTCAATGGAATTTAAATTGAGACGAAATAACTTATAAAGACGGTATCCTTTGATTAAGGATAAATAAATTACATAATTATGTGTGAAAAATAATAATACACCAAATATAAATGGATATTTAGTGAAACAAAATCATAGGTCATTCACACATATTCATAGGACTACATATTCATTAATTACAATATTAACACAATGAATTGAAATTGAGTTAAGAAGTTCCCTTAAAAAAATTCGACAGCCTAACGACGTCACTTTAAAATTCATAAAATGAGTTGATGAAAGAGAAAAAGGTATATCGTCACTTGGACATAAAATTTACATCAATAAGGATATATAAGAACATATCCCAACATAATAATATGTAAATTAAAAGACATAACAAAAATAAGTCTTTTAAAAAGAGGAGGGTGAAAGGATCCCTTACCAATTTGGGTAACTTTCGAAATAGACACCCCATTAAAGAAGGACAATAAAATGTTGATTTAAATAACCATAAATGATAGTATATTACCCAAAGTTTAGAATCATGGTAAGTACATACACTACTCAAAGGATATGGTGACAAATAAAACATGAATCTCACAGGAATAACAAGTGAGATAAAAAACCCTTACCTCATTATAATAAATAGAGTCGTATGACCAAAAGATAATAACCACCAAAAGAATTATAGAACACCATTAATATAAATAGAATCATGATAATATATATAAATTGGAAGTACACAATAAAACACATTCCATAAATAAGTGGTGAACTATGGAAATCGCACGGAATTAAAATTGAGATAAGAAATGTCTTACAAAAATTAAGCATCCTAACGACGCCACTTAATGATTCTTAAAATGAATTGATGAGAGAAAGAGGTGGTATCTCATCATATGAACATGAAAATGACAGTATGATAAATAAAAAATAACATCCCAAACATTATAACATGGAGGTTAAAATAAATGACATAAAGGAGAATAGAGGAAAAGAAAGAGAGATGTAGGATCCCTTACCTCTAGTCCGACATGTCTTGTTCGTTTCATTATATTCCTGAATAATAAACCTGGGAAATTTATAATTACTTAAGGAAATAATTTAAATTTTATTGTTCAATTCATATAACATATTATCATGTTATAATAATTATTTAATTATGTGAGTTCATATCATACGTTTTGTCGATGTTTGGTACATGAGTCAAAAATGAACTTGTTTGAAGAGAATTGTCCATGTATCTATAAGTAAATCATCTGAAGAATGGTTTTAATGATTTAAATATCATATATATCCAGTATGTATGTATTTAATAATATTCCATAATGTTTGGATATATGAAATGAAATTTACCGTTCATGGAGACGGTAAGTCGTACGCACGCATGAACACTACTTTCATTTTTTTCCATATTAATGGTCTTTAAGACTAAATTAGACATAGATATATTATAATTAAACTATAATATATATGTTATATAGGTATGATAAGTTCGTTAATTACATTATTTATAAATTCCATTTTTGGAATGAATGAGTCACATCACTTGAGTTGGTGGTAGTCCACACTTCCTCAAATGACATTATCGCATTTGCACAACATGAAAAGCATAAAGGTATGATTTAAATATAAAATAAAGAAGAATATAAAGGACATAAATATAATATATATCATATATAAATATAGTTCCATCATAATGGCCACCATAAAAGGTGTTAAATAACGATTGAACAATCATCGTTTCGTGAGGCGGTAATTCGCCACCCAGAGAAACAGTATGTTCTTTAACCATTAGATGGAGGTGTGTGTAAGTGTAGGTATAATCCTTATCATAACAACATCCTAGTATATTTAGGATACTGGTGTTATTATTGGATAAAATAATGATAAGATAATGGTGCGTGAAGAAGTAAAAATAAAAGAAAGAAACTTGAGAGAAGACATTACCTCTAAATCGGGTAACTCTCTTTGATTTGAGACAAAGGCTTCCTTGGAAAGACTTCTGACCAATGTGAGGCTTCTAAAAGTAATAGAGGGATGTGGAGAGATAATATGAGTAGATTTTGGATTATACAAGGTCTTGAGAGGTGTGGGTAAAGGCGTAGAGGTGGGGCCTTTTATAAGAGGGAGGATGGTCACTTTTGGGAATTCATGAAATGTTACTTTATTATAAAATGGTTTTCGAATTTAAAGGTCCCACAGTGATATATTTAGAGTATAAGGTGATAAGGGTTCGAAATACACCCATCCAATAGGTTTTTTACAAATGTAATTCTTAGGGTTTACCTTATCTTTTCATTTTATTTAAATCGTTCATTAATGAGGTAATCACTACATCATCATGGTGTCATAAATAAATTTATTTATATAATGTCTAAAATTTATAAAAAAATTCCATGATATAGGAAATATTATTATCTTTCCAATGAATATTTATAGTCAAAATTTAAATTTATATTTTCCCCATTAAAAAGTTGTTTTAGTAAAACAATACAAGTTTGTGACAATTTTTTATTTTTAATTCAAGTAAAAAGTTTTTAATGTCATTATCATACCCAAGTGGCTCCATGGGGCCCATAAATTGACCAATGGATTTTATTGGTCGGCCATGACTCATACAATATGTTTAGGACATGTTTCAATGTATTTTTATATTTTTATAATATTATTTTTACCTTAAATAAC
The DNA here is from genome assembly GCA_963277665.1 of Viscum album. Classification (NCBI taxonomy): domain Eukaryota; kingdom Viridiplantae; phylum Streptophyta; class Magnoliopsida; order Santalales; family Viscaceae; genus Viscum; species Viscum album. The sequence goes on from OY728165.1 coordinate 286,404,137, forward strand.
GATAATTAACTTTAATCGCGGTTAATAAAACACAAAAGTTACTATTCACCAAAAATTATTTTCAACCCATTGAACCATATTTTACTTAATAATGACAACAATTTATGTCAGATATTTGAGATTCAATTCACAGAAGTGGTAAAATTACATTTAAACAAAAAAAATCAATTTTTAACTACTACTAAGTGGTTTCACTATTCATAAAAAATTGATGTTTTTCAGAAAAATACAAAAAATTCACCCTAAGTAGTATTTGATATTCCAAATTCAAAAATGATGTCCATTTTACCAAATTCAAAACATATAAGTTTCATTAAATAAATTTATAATTTATTTTAAATTAATTACCGCTGTCAAAACAAATAGCGTGTTTTTAAGAAACAATATCTATCAAAAGATTGACACTTTCTTATGTACAATTTCAAAGGGAAAGTAATTTCAATGACCAACATAGGATTAAATGGTAAAAATATATTTTAACTAAACTTCAAACCCAATTAAAAAGAAAATCTAACAATATAAATAAATTACATTAAAAGGATGTTTTGTATTAAAATACAACATTTTTCATTATTCACTAAAAATATTGAACTTTATCAGAAAAATACCAAAAAATTACACAAAGTAAATTTTGATGTCTTTATTCTAAAAAAGGATTTTATTTTTTCATATATATCATATAAAAGTGACAAAAAGTAGATTCAAAAAGGGTTCTCCATCAAAAGGCAGTTAATCAACCTTTTAAATAATTTTATAATATTTATGCTTAAAATTGGATTCATTGGCATTTGAAGCCTCTATAAATTGATGTGTAATTGTTAAAATACTATAAAATATATATAATCATTTTTTAGTTAGTTCAGTTCATTCCCTCCATTACAATGGTTAGGCGTTAACTACCATTTAAAATAATAATATTATATTGTTAGTGCGCAACGTAAGATTTCAAAAGACTCGTTGTTGTGTATCAGGTACGCTATTGAACATAACATCCCCTTTAATGTAAAATTAATATTTATTTTTCAAATATTATTAAATATACAAATGTCATATTCTTTATTTATCTGGGATGTTACATTCTTCCCCCCTTTTGGGAATTGCATCCTCGCATTTTTTAAATTGGGCTCAAAAAATTCATTGAAAGCCCCACATTGTAAAAAGAGTATATTAAACTATCACTTTAAAAGAAAGAATGAAAAGTAAAAAGGTCATCCGAGACAAAAAATATTAGGAATACATGAAAATATGGATATGGAAGAAAAAAAAGGGTCAAGATCTAATGGAGAGTGATAGAAAACTTGTTTAGGAGAATGTTAACCACCAGAAAATCACAAAATTGTGATGGGTTAAACGGTATTTGATTCCCCAGTAGGAAAAGATAATAGACAATGTTTTTGTTTTAAGTTACTTTTCATTGAGGAATTTACTTATGAGCTTAACTAAATCATAAGGAAACATACTTACATGTCATGTAGACTTTCATCTCTTACTAGATTTCTTCCACAAACTCATATTTTCTCCAAAAGATGAGTATTTAGGATGACTTGTTCGCATTAAGAGTTCTAAACTCACCTTCGATAGAATCACATAATCCACAAAAGATGAACTATATATTTTCCATGTCTTTAGACCTTAACCAAAACCAAAATGGCTAGTATAAGATCAGATAATCCCCAAAAAGGATAATCATTTACAAAAAGAAAAACTACTCTTGATCTTTAAAATTGGTTCAACAAAGCACAAAGTTCATCAACGACTATTCAATAAACAGTTATCCATAAAATTCATCAATGTAATGAATACTAATATTGAAACCCAAATCACTGAAAGATTTAATCACATAGTCTTCGAAGGTAAATTTTAACATTTATCTTCAAATAACATCAGTTACTCTTAAAGTCTCATACTGAAAAGTAATTAATCTAATCACATATACTCAATGATAGGTTAATCATTTCCCAAAAACCAACTTATTCTTGATTCATAAGATCATCTAACTAAAAATAATTATTGATACTAACCAGTGACATCACGCAGTCCAGTGGTAGGTGATAAATACTAGTCGCACTTTGGTTGTGGGTTCGATCCCCGCAGCTTCGTCCGATGTGACGGGTTGCCACACGGTTTGCGTGTGTCCCTTCTTAAAAACTACATAATTTTATAATATTCCTAAAAAGAGATAAATTCATAAATAAAACATAACATATTTTAACCAAAAAGGTTATCTAATAACTTTCTTTTTGCATCCCAAAACGTATTAACCGGTAATTACCTCAAAATCAGGGATCATATAAACCAAAATGGTTCTTTATAACTATATCCACAAAAGAAAAGATAATTATTCATTGAATAAAATTTTCATATATCAAACATTAGGGTTACACAATCTATAATAATTAATCTAATTTAATATCATCATCAAAAGAGCATTAATACTTTTAATAATTTCACCATCCAAAAATATACCATAACTCTTGAATCCCTTATTTGATGACTTATTACTCATTTAACATTATTCATGATCCATTAAAGATTCCATTCAAACTTATTCTGAAATACTTCTTTCCTACAAAGAAAATCATTAATCATATCCTATGATTTCTGTAATAGGAAAACATATGTTAAGAAATAATCCATACATTTCATTGGTTATTGTCAATTTCTTCATCCTCAATTGGAATGGAATTAGGTATTGGTAAAAAAAAATTGTACAATCTTGGTGATCTATTTCCTGAAACATCTTCGTAAGAAATGTGTTTGTATAATGACCATGCACACCACATTTAAAACATTCAATTAATACCTCAGAAAGAACATATTTCCCTTTCATAGAGTCTACTGGATGCTTCATTTTTTCCATGGTAGGTTCTTCCTTAATGACATTCATTTACACATCTAAAACATCTTTCTGTCCCTTTAAAACATTTTCCTTGGTGTTTCTTTCCACATCATAGAAACATAGATTTTTTAACATACTTACCTTTATGATTATTACCTGAACTTCCATAGGGATTTTTTTCTCACGTATATGATGCCTTATGAAAATCACTAAGGTTCAAGTTGTCAATCATGACTCCAGATAGTTGGTTGAGAATGACCACAAGAGTTCTTATTGCAGCTCCCATATCATTCAGTTACTCGTTTAGAAAACCGTCACAGTTTTCTTCAAATCCATTGTTACTTTTTTTCCTGCTAGATCAATATATTTAATAAAACAAAAATGTTCAGTGTGAGTATATCAGTAAAATCATAATATAATATCTTATGAGGACGGTAAATACTAATATATAATTATTCATGTTATCTTAAACTCATTCACTTTATCTAAAATAAGGATGTCTCTTTCTGAAATCCTAACCATTATGGAAATTTCACTTAAGCCTAATTAATACCCTATCCTCTAATGTTATCTAAGACTCCCTTTGATACCATCTATAAGGACCCAACCGTTAAACATTACTTAATATTGAATTAAATGAATAAGTCACAATGAGGTTCTTTTCCGGTTTAGAGGTTTAGGGAATTAGGAAAAAACTATTACATCACAAAATATTACAAAGTAGACACTTCTACACAGTTTCCATTTTTTCATAAAATAAAAACTATTAAAAAGAAACATGTCTAGTTCCATGTTTTTTATAGCATGTCTTTCTTTGATCCCATCCTTGACCCTATTCATCTTTAAGCCCTATGGAAAACATTTCAAAAACTTGGGATGATCATAAAATGATCTGTAAGGGATACACAAAGAAGAAAAGCTGTTTGTTTTTCAAAAAAATAGGTAAATGAGGAATAATTCATCATAAGTAATACTTTTAACCTTTATGAAGTAGTAAATACTCTTCACTGAATTAAATATCATTACTTACCCTTATGTAACCAAAATATCACCATAAAACCCATATAAAGAACACATAACATATAAAGGTAACATGGTACATAAACATACTTAAATGTAATAACCATACGGTCGACTTCCACACATGTAAATAAATAGAATAGCCATATTTCCAACTTCCATACCCAATGCATTAGAGGTTATAACGTAGCCACCTGTTGTAGTTTATCACGGCACCACCTGTCATTTGGTAAATCATGTAACCATCCGTCAAATGTCCAAGTACCATTAAAAAATCATAGCACATAAAATATTGAAAATATAAACACTTCACTATTAACATTTCATTTGAAATCAAAATACATCATTTTAAGATATCGACAAAATCAATGATTTATGAAACTATTTTCAAAACCATTTAATAAAGAGATTTTTGAATTAAAGTGTCCCATACCAAATTTAATCTTTTAAAGGAATATCATTTTATCAATAATTTATAATATAATGATAACAAAGGTATTGATGATATAATATACCAAAGGACATTATATACACCATATCAAAGTGAATTGGTGCATAAAAACAATGAAGTCTCAATGGAATGAAAATTGAGAGGAAATCCCTTATAAATACGGTATCCTTTGATTAATGATAAATCAGTTACATAATTATGTGTGAAAAAAATACTACCAATATAAATTGATTTTAAGTGAGAAAAAATCATAGGTAATTCACACATATTAATAGGACTACATATTCATGAAGTATGAGATTAACCCAATGAATTGAAATTGAGTTAAGAAGTTCCATTGCAAAAATTTGACAGCCTAACGACGTAATAATAAAATTCAGAAAATGAGTTGATGAGAGTAAAAATGGTATATCATAACTTGGACATAAAATTTACATCAATAAGGATATATATAAACACATCCCAACATAATATGATGTAAATTAAAAGACATAACAAAAATAATTCTTTTAAAAAGAGGAGGGTGAAAGGTTCCCTTACCTATTTGGGTTACTTTCGAAATGTACACCCCATGAAAGAAGGACCATAAAATGTTGATTTAAATACCCATAAATTAAATTATATTACCCAAATAGTAGAATAATTGGAATAACTTTCACCACTCAAAGGAGATGGTGACAAATAAAACATGAATCTCACAGGAATAAAAAGTGAGATAAAAACCCCTTACCTCATTGTAATAAATCGAGTCATATGACTGAAAGATAATAACCACAAAATGAATTACATAACACCATGACGATAAATAGAATCATGATAATATATATCAATTTGGAGTACAAAATACACCACATTCCAAAAATAAGTGGAGAACAATGGAAATATTAGGGAATTAAAAGTGAGATAAGAAATACCTTGCAAAAATTCAGCAGCCTAATGGCGCCACTTAAACATTACTAAAATGAATTGATGAGATCTATAAGGGTTATCTAATCATATTAACATGAAATGGACAGTAGGTTGAATATAAAATATCATCCCTAACATAAGAACATGGACGTTAAAAGAAATGACATAAAGGAGAATACATGAAAAAAAGAGAGAGGTAGGATCCCTTACCTCAAGTCTGACTTGTCTTGTTTGTTTCCTTATATTCTTGAATAATGAGCCATGTTCAATTAATAATTACTTAAGGAAATAATTTAAAGTTTATTATTCAACTCATATCACATATTATCATGTTATAATATTTAGTTAATTATGTGAGTTCATATTACACGTTTTGTCGATGTTCGGTACATGAGTCTAAAATGAAATTGTTTGAAGAGAATTGTCCATGTAGTAATATGTAAATAATCTCCAAAAAGGTTTTCATGATTAAAATATCATATATATCTTTTTTATATGTATTTAATAATATTACCTAATGTTTTGAGATAAGAAATGAAATGTACCGTTCATGGAAATTGTAAGCCGTACGTACGCATGAACGCTACTTTTTTTTGTCATATTAATGGATTTTAAAATTAACTTAGAAATAGATATATTATAATTTAGTATAATATATATGTTATATAGGTAAAACAATCTCATTAATTACATTATTTATAAATTCCATGTTTGGCATGAATGAGTCACATCACTTGAGGGGGCGGTAGTTGACACTTCGTCATATGACATTAATGCATTTGCACAACATGAAAAGCATAAAGGTATGTTTTAAATATAAAATACATAAGAATATAGAGGAAAAAAATATAATATATATCACATTAAAATATAGTTCCATCATAATGGTCCCCCATGAAATGTGTTAAAATAAGATTGAACAATCATCGTTTCATGAGGCAGTAATTCACCACCCACAGAAACAGTATTTTCTTTAACCATTAGACAGAGGTGTGTGTAAGTGTATGTATAATACTTATCATAACAAAATCATAGTATATTTATGATACTAGTTTTATTATGGGATAAAATAATAAGTATATAGTGGCTAGTGAAGTAGGAGAAATTAAAAGAAAGAAACTCGATAGAAGACATTACCTCTAAATCGGGTAACTCTTTTTGATTTGAGCCAAAGGCTTCCTTGGAAAGACTTTTGTCACAACATGAGGCTTATAGGAGTAAGAGAGGTATGCAGAGAGATAATATGAGAAGAGTTTGGATGATACAAATGCTTGAGAGGTGTGGGTAAGGGGGTAGAGGTTGGGGCTTTTTATAAGATGGAGGAGGGTCACTTCTGGAATGTCTTGAAATGTTACTTTATTATAAAATAGTTTTCAGATTTTAAAGGTCCCACAATGATATATTTCGAAGATAAGGTGATAAGGATTCAAAATAAACCAATAAAATAGGATTTGACAAGTGTAAGTATTATATTTTACCTTTTCTTTTCATTTTATTTAAATCATTCATTAACGAGGTAATCACTGCATCATCATGGTGTCATAAATAAATTTATTTATATAATGTCTAAAAATTATAAAAAAAACCATGATGTAGGAAATAATTTTATCTTTAAAATGAATATTTATATTCAAAAATATAATTTATATAAACTGATGTAAAAATAGTTTTAGTAAAACAATACATGTTTGTGACATTTTTTTATTTTTACTTTAAATAAAAATTTATTAATGTCATTATCATACCAAAGTTGTTCCATGGGTCCCCCAAATTTACCCATGTATTGTCTTGGTCTGCCATGAATCATCCAATAAGGTTAGGACATGTGTCAAGGTATTTTTATATTTTTATAGTATTATTTTTATCATAAATAACGCTAATTACCTTTAATCGCGGTTAATAAAACTAAAATATCCTATTCACCAAAAATTATTTTCAGCCCATTGAACAAAATTTTACTTACTAATGAAAACAATGTATGTCTGATTTTTGAAATTCAATTCACAGAAGCAGATAAAATACCTTTAAACGAAAAAATCAGTTTTTAACTACTACTTAGTGGATTCACTATTCATCAAAAATTGATGTTTTTCAGACAAATAGCAAAAATTCACCCTAAGCTATATTTGATATTCCAAATTAAATAATGATGTCCTTATTACCAAATTTAATACATATAAGTTGCATTAATTAATTTTATAATTAATTTCCGCTGTCAAAACAAATAGCATATTTTTAAGAAACAATATCTATCAAAAGATTGACACTTGTTTATGTACAATTTCAATATGAAATTAACTCCAATGACCACCAATGGATTAAATGGGAAAATTTTCATTTAAATACCTTTTAAACCCAGATAAAAATATAATCTAACCATATAAATAAATTATATTAAAAGGAGGTTTTGAATTAAAATATAGCATTTTTCACTATTCAATAAATATAATGAACTTTATCGAAAAAATACCAATAAATTGCACAAAGTAAATTTTGATGTCTTGATTCTAAAGAAGGAATTTATTTTGTCAAATAGAACATATAAAAGTAACAAAAATTATATTTTAAAAGGATTCACCTTCAAAAGGTGGTTAATCGACCTTTTAAAGAATATTAGAATATTTATGCTTAAAATCAGATTCATTCCCATTTTAAGGCTCTATAATTTGTTGCGTAATTGTTAAAATATTTAACAAACATATATAATCATTTTGTAGTTAGTTCTGTTCATTCCTGCCATTACAAAGACTAGGCGTTAACTACCATTTAAAATAATAATATTATATTGTTAGTGTGTAACATAAAATTTCAAAGAAACTCCTTGATGCGTATCAGGTACGCTATCAAACATAGCATCCCCTATAAAGTAAAATTAATATTTAATTTTCAAATATTATTAAATATGAAGATTTCATATTCTTTATTGACCCAGGATGTTACATTCAGGATTTGATTCCTTGTAATCTTGATAATATAAGAATGTGAGGCATAGGATCCAAACTTCTGGGGTTGGCGCGTAATAGTTGGTATCGAAGGTGGTTTTGTAGAAATCTAGGAAACTAGATTTAGGAAAACATAGATTAGGGTACATAACCCTAAGACAGACTTTGAGGATAAGTATATAAGAACATAATAATGTTATGGTTTGGTAGATATTCTGTGGTTTTTTATATAAATACATCCCTGTTTACATACTACAAGTGGGCACGGTTCTGGAACAAATGTACCTAGGGGTAACAACATCGAAAATATGCCTTAGGACAGACTTGAGTTTAACCTTGTACACATAAATGGGCCTTACTACATACCTGGTTTGACACTTATGAGGGATGGGACTAGGTTAATTCACATTTTCATTACAAATAATTATGACGGATTTGAAAGTAATGATATCCCTAAAGAAACTATGTTTATGATTATGAGAATAGATGTGAATTGTTTTTTAAAATTTATGTTATGTGCTATACCATATTTAGAATTATAATAAGTGAATAAGTTTAAAATCTAATCTAGTATATTCCATTGTTTAGAATGATCGCCTAGATGGAAGAATGATATCAAGAATCATAGAAAATGTAGAGATTTTTCTGTCGACAAAACCAATACAGCTAGTATTAGAACAAACAAAGTTATGGATATATTAGGGAAGCACAAATAGGTTATGAAAAATAACCTTTCCTGAATAGAGAAAACAATTAGACAACAAGATTATCCTTTGCTGGATCAATATACCTGACAGAACCCGTCATCATTATTGGGACTATTAATTCAATTATGTCAAATAAATTGATTAAGTCTATGTAGAAGATATTTAAGGCCCTGGGTTGTGGTGAATAGGAAAAAGATACAGTTGGAGTGTATTGTCTCAATGGTGAATATGATCAATGGTGGTCCTTGATACAGAATACAATGGAGAAACAATAAATAGAAATCAAGTTATTTAGAACTTTTAAAGAGAAATTATTCAAAAAATACATCCCTCGAGATCAACAAATTGAGATGAAGATGATGTTTCTTTGTTTAAAACAAAAGGAAGAAGAACATGTTATTAATTATGAAACCACCTTTAAAAGGTTAAAAATTTATTCTACAGATTATATATGAAAAAAAATTTGCATGATAAATCAAATTTTTGAATGGATTAAGCAAAGTCTCCAAAGGGAATTGGAGTTCCAAAAGATTGCATCATATGATGAAATAATTTTTTGTGCTATCAAGAAAGAGAATGTATTCTATAAGTATTATGGATTCCAAGGGAAGCCAATGGATATGATGTTGATATATCAAAAAAATTGATTAGGGAAACAAGAGAGTGAATGATTTTCCAATATGAGATAATTGTGGAAAGGAACACCCATATAATTGCTTAAATGGAATGTGAGTTAGCTATAAGGGTGAATAAAAAGGCCACAAACATTATTTTGTCAGTGGAAGGTAATAAAATTCCAATGAAAGATGATTTTACTATAAGAAGATTGGGAAATATGCAAATGAATACCCCATGAATAAAGGGAATATACCATCGAAGAAACGAAGGGGTCAAAGTCAAGAATATGTTTTTGACACAATAGAAGTGGAATCACTATGAGGAAAATGACTTTTTTTGACAAGGTATTTGCGACGAGTGGCTGACCCAACACAAATAGTCCATCGGTAAAGACTATTTTTGATGAGAATCATATCGCGTTGAAAATAGTTGTCATACTAACTTTATTTGGGATTTGAACATCTTCTCATTTTAAATACATTTACCGCACGTTGTGAGCCTAATCACGCAAAGACTATTTGTGACAGTGGTATATACCCATTGTAAATACAGTCACAAATTTTTTTGTTATGTGTGGTGCGAGTTTACTCCCATCACAAATAAACTTTTGGAATTGAATTATTTTTGACCCAACCCATCGAAAATATTTTCTGTCATTTCATGTTATTTGTGATGGGATTTTCTCCTATCATAAATAAACTATCGGCATATGGTATTTGTGATTGGGCCCAACAAAAATAATTTTTTTACCGTCCCCGTAATTAATAACTATAGTATTATTTCTAACGAGACCCTTCGTAAATAATCTTGTCACACATGATTCAACCTATATACACCCCCTTGAATTTCTTCCATTTCAATATTCTTTAAATATTTTGTTTTATTTTGCATTAATTTGTTTTAGAAATAATTTGTTTTAATTTTCAATAATGTTTCTAATTAAAAGTAATTAGTTTTAATTTTCAATAATTGGTTTTAATTATTAGTAATTAGTAATAATTAGTGGTAACTAGTATTAATAAGTTTTAATTATTAATAATTAGCGATTCATAGAAATAATTACCGGTAATTAGTAATAATTAGTAATAATTTAGTATAAATTAGTAATAAATTATTATAAACTATAAAAATATGTATATTGTTATAATTTACCATAAATTGATATAAAATAGTATAAATTTTTTAATTTGATATAATTTACATTTAATTGATATAAAATAATATAAATTATAATAAATTAATGAAAAATTATAAATTAAAAAAATATTTAAAATTAGTATAATTAGAATTAATTAGAAATAATTAGTAATAATTCATAATAACGAGTACTAATTATTAATAATTCATAATAATTAGTAATAATTCTTTATAATTTATAAAAATACTGTTAATTAGAAATCAATTGTGCTAATATGAAAATATTTGTGATAATTAGTAAAACATTGTGGAAATTTGTAATATCAATATAAATTAGAAATAATTAGTAATAATTAGAAATAAATTAATAAATATTAGTAAAAATTTGTAATAAATTGTTATAAACTAATTAAAATTAGTACTAATTTATGGACATGGTAATAATAAGTAATTTTTTATAAATCAAAAATAATAATAAATTGATAAAATTTAAAATAAAATGATATATAATAGTATAAATTTTTATAAATTATCAATAATCAATATTTAGTTTATAAAATAATAAAAATTATAAATAATTAGTAAAAATTAGAAAATAATTAATAAAAATTAGTAATAAATTGTTATACACTAATAATTTTTTTATTAATTAGTGGTAATTAGTAATAAATACCAAAAATTAGTAAAAATTGAAATAAATTAATAAAAATTATTAAATTGATAGAATTTACAATAAATTGAAATAAAATAATATAAAATAGGATAAATTATTATAAATTAAAAAAAAATTATAAATTAATAAATATTATTAATAACTTGAAATAATAAAAAAACAAAAAAAAATTAGTAAATGTTGGTTATAAATTCTTATAAACTAATAAATATTAGTACTAGCTAGTAAAAGTTAGTAATAACTTATAAAAATTTGTTCTAAATTAAAGAAAATATATTAAAATAATTGATTTTACAATAAATACATATAAAAAAGTATATATTATTATAAATTATTATATATTAATAAGACAATTTATAGACTAATAAAAATTAGCAATGAATTGTAAAAACCAGTAATAAATTGTTGTAAACTAATAAAAATTAGTCATAATCAGTTATAATTATTAACAATTAGTATATTTTTTTTAAAAAAAATAAAAAATATAAATTATTAAGTTTATTGAATTTATAATAAATTGATATAAAATAGAATATTATGGTACTGGCTCCTAATTGGTGTCTGTGAGTTATTATGGTACTACTGTGATGTTATCATCCAACTCGGGGGGAGATTATGGTGATTCATCATTATCTGCAGCATAATATAGGGAGAAGTTGCGAGTTATAGGAGAGCATATAGAGACCACACATAGGGAGAAGGATGATATATATTGAATATATTAGCATTAGGAGATGCGTAGATGGAAGGAGCAGCTACACGAGTAGATGATAGAGTACATCCGAAGTCTGGCTCATGGTTTAAGGATCGACTTCCCTCGACCAACTCCTCCAGATGACCCCTTAGTGATTTATGTATTTTTTTATAATCACCCCAATGTACATATTTTTTGAAATATTTTTATTAATTCATATATTTAGAGTTTTATATAGTGTGTTTTTTATATTTTTGTGAGTATTTTATTATCATTAGTATTTTATTTGTTTATTATTAATTTTTAATTTTTTTATTTTTGATGGGAATATCTACCTGTTGAAAATACTTATTTGTGATGGGAGGATATTCCAATCACCAATGGTTTTTTATATAGAAATAAACTATTTTCAATGGGATACCTACCCATAAATTTTTTTTGTGACATTCATTTACGATGGTGTCACGTAAAAAATAATTCAATTTCCTGTTGTTATGGATTAATTTTCTCCTGTATTTGGATCCTTGAATAATGTAGTAAGAGTTTGTTTTCGATGATATCCAAGTTATATGAATTATGAAATATAAAATGAATGTATTACAACACTATTTTATTATGTATTTGAGAGAATTTTTTGAATGGTTACCCAAAAATAGATTCAGTAGAAAGATAAACATTTTTAGGATACAAATAGTTGAGGTAAATATAACCCTTAATATGTTATAGATGTTAAGATAATGATGTTTGTATAAAGATATTATTTATACGCATACCTTTAATTGCATTCTACTAACTACCTTTGAATTGATTCTAACATTTTGGATCTTAATAATTAGATGGGTCATATTGTTATTCATTTATTAAATTTTTTATGTTTAACATTGAATGGGTTTTTAGATATTATTGTATTACTTCACCATTTGATGGAAACTATTCAAAGAAATGAAGTTGAAATAATTCAAGGTATGAACTAAGGACAAGACTATGCTCATTGAAACGTATCAAGTAATTGTATTTAATTAAATTATTTTCGAATGAGTGAATTCCTCAACTCTAGGAAAAATGTTCTTAAAACATTTTTTTTCCTATTATCATCAGTTTTTATGATATCAATTTACTTCATTGAAAAGTATGGTTTATGGTTTTATGGTAAAAAAATTCCCCATAAACATGTTCTCTATCACTCTCCATGAGAACATGATGGTCATATTTTTCTTCCATATCCATGTTTTCACTAATGTTCACTTAATATAAATCCTTGTTTTGTGGTGACCATGACATTTCCATTACCCTCTTATTAAGAAGATTTTTTTATTAAACCTATATATGACATAGGGTTTTAAATAGTTTTTTTCTCAAATATCGATCTCTCGATTACTGAGATAAACATTGAATTGTGAGGATGAAATTTATTTTAGGCATGGATAATGTAACACCCCATGACTTTATAATATTTTCCTTTTAAAATAAATTTATTTGTTTTATAAGCATCACCATGTTAAACATACGCTACATACAACATTCAGAATAGTTTGTTTTCCACACAACACCAAGTATAGAATAAAATATAACATACTGAGACATTAAGATATATTTAATATTTTAAATAAATATACTATACAGCTTGTAATTCATTTAACACATATTTATCTTGCATTACACATAATAAAATCTTTTTTCGATTGTTTGCATTGCACGCAAGACCGAGTTATACCGAACAAAAATATATTATTATTTAATATAATAAGATATAACATAGCTGTTAAATTAGAGGTTATGAATATTATTGAAAAACATATTAAAATATATGGCTTATAAAAATTTAAAATAAATTCATTGGATACCGAATAATTATAAATGAATATAAAACCAATCGAAAATAAAGAAACTGTTTTTAAGCATATAAATATGTTTTATCCTAATAAATTAAATTAATTATAAATAGTGAGTGATATTAATGTAATATATATATATATATATTTATATGTATTATATTCAATCAAATATATTTTACATTCATCCAAAATGTTTGATAAGAATAAGACAACGCAACCCAATTTTAAACATAAAAACATATATTTGTATAAAGGCAATTTTATCACCTTTTAATGGCACATGAATTTAAAATATGAATTTACAAACTTTTATAAATTTAATATGAGAAAATAAACTTCATTTTTTAAATATAAACTTCAAAAACAGGTTAGGTTGATTTTTTATTTTTTGGTGAAATTTCATTTTAAATGAATTGTGAAAAATACTGAATTTTAATTGAATATTTATTTTTCATCTAATTTATTTATATAGATAAAATATATATTAAATTTTTTAAAAATAAAAATTACATATATTATAAAAATATTAATATATTTATTTCATTTTAATCAATTTCACTTTGAAATTCGACATAAAGACATATCAAACTTTTGGATATTTTTACATTAGGAATCCGCTTTGTCTTCCCATATGTGAGATTAATTTTAAATTAATTTCTTCCACTTATGTGATTTGAATTTGAGAAAATGTATTCCATATTGTGAATCATAATAATTTATGATTTATAATATTTTTAGGTTATTTTTTACCCAAACAATTAGTGAATGAAATTAAATTTTATTACAGAAATTATGAGAAATATATATTAAGATGGGACTAAAACATAAACCTAAGGAAAAAATGACCTAGAAACTTGTTTAAATTTCATTGGATACATATATATTGACCCTATAATCCCATGTATCTAATATTTTGTTTTATGTTATCCTCCTGTTAGGTCGAAATGTGGGGAGCAAACAATTTTTTAAAAAAATGCCAAGTGTCTCCACTCCCACCACAATAAAAATTCCCTCACACTACCCAATTTGTACAAATATATCATGCCCAATGGATCATAAAACATAAACCAAAATAATATACCGATATCACTACCCTGATACAAGAATCCTCACTTTCGAAAGATGGAAACCAGGGTTGTCTTTTAGAATAAACCAAAAGGATTTACTCGAATAAGTGGTAACATTCTTTAATGATAACTTTCATTTAATTTCATTATACACTAATTAAATTATTATTATACAATTCCAATATAATAAAATCAGTATCATAAATACAGTGGAAATTTTTTATTAAATGATTTTAACCAACACTTTCACACACATCCATCAAATGGGATATGCAATCATCATTCATGTGTACGACATATTACCACCTCACGAATCGATGTCGTTCGTTCTTCTATTACCACTTTTAAATGATGTAATAATGATGTAATTATAGTATATATATATTATATATGATATTTATTATGTATTTATTATTATGTATTTTTTTATAACACATACCTTTATGATTTTTATTTTATGGGAATACAATAACATCATTTGTGGATGTGTGGACTATCGCCTCCTCAAAGCGTTGTGATTCATTCACACTAGAAATGGAATCTATTAATGGTTATTTTAATTGAAATACATGGAATATATAAAATACATATTATAATATAATTTTAATGTACATATATATAATTTAATTTTCATTATTTTAAATATGACAATGAAATGAAAGTAGCGTTCACACGTATATATATATCCTCCCTTCTCCATGAATGACACATTTCAATTCATATGTATAAATATTTTGGGTTATTATGAATAAATTTATACAAAATATATATTATAATTAAATAATATTTTACATTATTGATATTATTAAATCATGATCGATGTAATAAGAAAAAAAATATCAAGTCAAAACATACCCAAATAACGACGAGATTAACCCATGAAATTGTGAAAATAATGAATGATTATTAATAGACGGGTAATAAGATATTATAAGAAGTTAATATATGAAATTATTGTTATGATTATTGTTTTGTTACAAGTTAATAACATTATTAAGACTATTATACATGAGGTTAAATAGAGTTCCACCAATGATTATGTATGGTAAGGTATTTCACCTCACTTTTTACATTTGTGAGATAAATGTCATATTCACCACATAATTATTTTGTGTGGGGTATCTAATGAAAATTTTGATATATTATATAATGAATCATTTTATTTAAATTTTACTTATTTTTTTACTTTTAAACATCTCATTGTAGGGGTTTTACCTTAAAGATTACCAAATGCTAAAAGTAATTTTGTAATCTCACATTCTTTTGTGATTGTCAT
The DNA here is from genome assembly GCA_963277665.1 of Viscum album. NCBI lineage: Eukaryota > Viridiplantae > Streptophyta > Magnoliopsida > Santalales > Viscaceae > Viscum > Viscum album. The sequence continues at coordinate 286,420,305 of OY728165.1, forward strand.
GTTTCTCTTAAAATGATAATTCTCTCATTTTAATTTTTCATTGAACATTATCTTTTTTTCTGATATACATATTTTTTTATGTTGTATATGGTTTTTTAATAAACTTTATATTATTTTTACATATGGTCTTTACTTTGAAAGTTATTGATTTACTGGGGAAATATTGTTAAATCTGTATCATTTAATCAATATAGATATTTGATACGTAATACTATCTATGAATTTAAATATATTATTTCATATATGAGGAATTATTTGGACATGAAAAACATGTGTTGGGGACTATTTACTGTAAGCCCCTCGATGAATTTGTATTCAAATGAGACAAATTCATTTGGATAAAACATTCTCATTTGTAACCAGTATTTTTTAAATTGTCTTTTGAAAGGTTGTGATAGTAGAGTTATGGATAGACAAACCAAATTAGTTTATACCTAGTATTTTAATAAAATATTGTGAAATATCTTGATGTTAATGTTTAAATGTGCCTAGGAAACGTGAAGTCTAATATTTAATCATTTCCATCATTTCATTTATTATTATCCAGTGGATTTCCACTAAAACAAAATCTATAGATGCATTTCATTCATAGGTTATTGATTACATGGAATGTGTATTCATTTATTTACCATCCATTATGATATTTTTCATTGATTCATTATTTCGTCCAATATATTTACCCTTATTGAGAATTTTAGATCATGTATATTTGTTTCCTTTCTCTATGATATGAAGATGAATTATTGAAATTGGTTTCACAAATGTAGCTTATTTGTCATTATTTTGTATTATGCTTTATTTTAAATTTCCCAATGTAATATTTGTATATTTTATGTAATCTAGTTTTCCAAAACTTCTAAACTAGTCATTATTTTATGATTAGATTCATTATAATCATTCAAATGCAATAATGTATGGAACCACCTCCAGGATTCCGGGGTCGAGTTGTTATAATGTCACCCACACATTATCTTGGGTTAGAGTGAGATGATACTAACTGTTCCCCACTCTACCAACTAATCTATTTAGATACGAAGGATGGGTTATACATGTATCCACCAACACTCACGCATAAAACCTTCATCAAATTTCATTATTTTTTTCAAAGAGATAGATTGAAATTAATAACTACACTAATATATATTGAATGGTATTATTCAAAGATTTATAATCCATAATATGAATCTGATGTGAGAACATGACATATGGAATTCATGTAGATGTTTAGTGTCTATGGAATCCTCATATTCTAAATGTGATATTTTCAATTCATCTAAGTAGTGACTCCCCTTCTTTCCCATAATGGATGGATCAAGGTAGATGATGATGCATATGATGCTATCACTACTCCCAACCTAATACAATGGGATAAGAACTAAAATATATTAAATGAGGAAATTGGAGATATTAATTTTCTATGGTTTATTAGTGAAAAACATTATCTCTATATATGATTATTCTTTCTAACATTATGATATAAAAACATTACTAGTTGTAAAAATGTGTATTTCCCTTGAAGATATGTGTATTTATTCCATTTAATTCATGATAGATAGAGATTATTATGTTAAAATTTTCATTTAAGGGTGGAGAGATATGTATTTCCTCCTTATGTAGGTAATCAGTTCATTTGGGGGATATTAACAATATGATAATTTATGGTATGTTTGATAAATTGTTATTCATCGATATATTGTATAATAAAATCTAAATATTTGTTGATAATTTTTAAAGTGATAAACATTTATCTTGATACAGTTTCATTATAATCATTCCACTATGGATTATAATTTCAGGTGACATCCATTGTCTACACCATGTTTGCCATTTATGCATATAGACACTAAATTCGTTCACTGGGTAATTCTACTACTTAGAAAGACCACACTATGTATTATGATACTCACCCTATAATGAAGCATAAAAATTTATTGGCATGTTTTCATACAGATCAAGTAATTAATAGGATAAATGAACACTAAGTCAATAAATTGAATAATATATGTATGTAACGCCCAAAACTCAAATAACCATCAGAACAGTGGTATTGGGTTGAGTGTCACTAACCTTAGGTACACCTCTCCTACTTCCAAAGACCTTCAACTAACATTAAGGGTGTAAATAGGTATAATGGGTATGTTATACCCTCTGGGAATAGATAACACACTGGTATGAGTAATAATAACACATGAAATAGAAATAAATGACTCAGCAGTCTCTAACTAGACCTATAGTGCGGAAGCACAATATTATTTAATAAACAACAGAAACAATATTTAAAAAACTACAACAGAATGTAAACAAAACAACATGCTGAAAACCACTTGTTACCACTACTAAAAAAACAATTCATGCATCCATAGAAGGTCATACATTTCAATATAGAAACAGATTCCCGTAGATAACCACTCTAGCTACATATAAATAATCTTACTGATACAAGAATAAAAGTTAAAAAGTAAAACTATTTCTAGGTATAACCACATGGTCCATTCCAATCTCCATTCAATATAGTACTATGATTCAACTCTTGAGGCTAATCCATTACCTATATGTAAATCCATAAAGTCTGCATGCATCTTGATGGGCCCATGTAGGGTTTGACATGAATCTCATTAGGATACCACCCGATAGTGTGTACCATGTATATGTGTTTAGAAACACACACATCTCTATGTAAATTAAACAGTGTGATGCAATAAATAAACACAACCTCTACTAGTGCTCAATATCCACCCGGGAGTGTCACCTTATTCGACCAACGTTGGGATATTAGAATACAAGAGATTTCATGGCCCATGGGCCAATGTACCCCCTATACTCACAAATCCTAGGTGATCCATCACGTTCCACCCCAATCACATATCCTGGCACCATATGCCTCCTAAAAAGTTGTGTCTTAATGTACTAATGTCCCGAAGGCACAACCAAACAATAATATCCTAGTCCCATAGACCCGTGCTCTTAGGCTCACGTTTTCTCATGGAATGACCACCGAAGGAACAACGATGCCTGTCCTCAAATAAATATTCAGGCCTAGGACCTCAATAATGACCATCCTTAGCCGCCAACCTGATAGCATCATCAATATCAACCTAAGTCTCCTCACCTTCCATGCAACTTTCAAAGGAATGAAACACCAAATTAATATTACATAAATCAAAACTATTAGGGGCCTCTACCCACACAAGTTTTCAAAAACACCTCATCATGGAGTCTACTTGTGTGCACATGACACAATTTGCACATTGGCCATCATGGGTGAGTGGAAATCTTCAAAATAATAACCCAAGCCACACTATTTGTGGAAACTAATTCCCCTACAACAATGTTGATCAAATTTGACGGCCATTCCATCCATGTATCCCAGGCCTTCCCCAACCTGATTGTCTCACTACCTCATTCCAACATTCACAAAGCCCAATCCCATGGTCAACCCCCCCCCCAAATATTCCAGGCCATGCTCAACCAGTGAAAATCATCACCCAATCCCAATGGCCATGCCATCCCAACCTTGGGTCAATCCTGTCACAACCCCAAGTGCTTCAGCACATGTAATCTGAAGAATTACATAAATATAATCACATTAACCAATTTAAACAATTAATTCAATTTAATAAGATTGAATTAAACTAGTTAACAACTATAACATAGAATAACTAAGATCTTGAATGCCTCCAAATTGTTTAATCATACTTAAAAAATTTAAACATTACACTTTAAAACAAAAAAAAAATTAAAACTATTTCGGCACCCCGACCAAAATATCCCAATGAGACACAACCTCTCTCATGGCCTTGCTCATGAAATTCAGGTATGGGGTATGCCCAACGACATCCCATGGGTCTAATAATAATTTCAATATGCTAAAAATGTTATAATGGGGTCTCACTCACAACACACAAATACGCACCAATGTCTGTGCCACCCAAAAGTCCACAAAAACACAAAACATGGTATGCACCACCTACCTTGTACTTGTACGACTCTACTCATCTTGTTTTGGCCTCTACTGTTTCAAGAATGGTGTAAATCATTTTAACTAGCATAAATGATCAAGGTTTTATAACTCATTATATTGAATAAATCACAAAGAACACCTAAAGAGGAATCTAGAGCATACCAATGAGGTTCCAACACATCCGACAACGATCAAATCAGATTTTAGATGATTAATCAAGAAGATATTCTATGATCAGAACTATTGTTTGAGAGAACATAGTGAGGGTTCTATCCAGAATTGATAAAACGAGGCTACTGCATTTTTTAGGCAAAAAAATAAATGTACACTTCATGTACTTAAATATAAATGTCATGTATATGGTGAATTTTCCCTCGTCCATCAAATTCTATTCCACTTCATTAAAAAGTCTTTTCGACCTCAGTACATGACGTGTATGGGTAAGTATGCTGTGTGTACATGGCTGGTCCTCTCTTCCTCATTGCCACCCCTACACTCCTTGTATGACTATAACACAACTAGACCATTACACAATGTGTAGTCCCATGTTATTCCATGTAATAGGCATGAATCCAGTACTAACCATGTCCCCCCCCTTTTCCTCAAAATGAACCCCAAAAACCCCATATCTCAAACGAAGAACTGTGTTCTTAAAAACATTCCCCCCTTAAAGAAATTAATCCCTGAATTTCACTTCCATGGATGGTGAGGGGATAATCCAGAACCACAACAACCCAAATATCAAATCAATCACGGTCCAATGACCTTTTTCTAGACCCATGGTCCTCCAGTGACACTTCGCCACCCATGCACCTCTTTAGGTTCTCCCATGTCACTTCTAACACTGAATCATATCCCACACCATATCAGTGTCCTCCTCTAGCCCATAGAACCTATAGTGCAATGAGGCCTAGCATCCCATGGATTCTCAAAACAACAAAGTTCCTTACACCTCAATCACAACCACATCCTCGATGCACTGATGCCTTATCACCTCAAGTAATCTGCATCCCATGGATGCCCCGATGCCCAAGGCACCTCAAAACAAGAATCCAACGATGCTCTTGATTCCAATAACCTCATATATATATATATATATATATATAATAACACACTCAAGATGCTTACAATCTACAAAACAACATATGGTCAATCCATATAAATCATGTTCACCTCATGCAGATAAAACAGACATGCCGCAAAAGGCCATGCCTAACAAATGAAAAAATAACTACAGCCACGCCCATGGAATACCTATAACCATCATCGTCTGACCAGCCCTCTTATCCTCTGTAAGCTCTACGACATGCACTTGGCCTAACACATGGTATCCTGTAGCCCTTCCTCCTACAGTGATGCACCAGCCACCAGCCACTAACACCATGGATGGGTCATAGTGTCTCTTCTACCTCCCCCACATACAGCTGAATCTCAGCTACCCTCACTGGGTACCAATCCTGATCTGACACTGGATGCCATAATATGTCCTAGTCCCCAAGTGATGGACTTCTGAGAAGGCTACCTGTAGAACCTCTCAAGATGCCCAACCTATTCACATGACCGACACTTCTTTGGAGACCTATCACACAGAGTCTGGACATGAACTGACTTCCCACACTGAAATAAAACAAATTTTGAACTACCGCAAGATGGTTCAGCTGAGTCCTTAGCCTAACCCCCCAACTAGAACTCCTCCCGACCTCGATTTCTACCTTTTGAACCATCATCTAAAGTCACCGCTCCACCTAGGTGAGACATTTCCATTAGTTTACCCTTGGCTATGAGAATCTAATTCACCGAATCTGTGAACAATTCCAACCTAAATATGTTTACCTACAGCTGTATGGCATGCCGTAATCAATCTTTGAAGTGGCTCACCCTCAAGGTGTCATTTCTTACCATACCAGGTGTGAAGTGAGATAGCGTATTGAATGTAGCAACATAGTACATGAATGAATTATCACCCTACTAAAGGCTCAAGATATATTGATCTCTCTATTCCCCAAGCATCTCTAGCAAAAAGTTCTCAACGAATCATTCCTCAACGTCCTTCGAGGAAAATCCCTCATGGATGTGAGGCTCAAAACTACACATCCCACCGTTTCTTTACTGGTCCTCTAATCATATATGTTTCAATATTATCCCTCTTCCCTAGAGGCATATCGAGCTTCTTAAAGATAATCTGCATGCTCTCTATCTAGTTCTCATCTACCTTTGTACCACCCTCACCCTGAAAAAGTAGCGGGTTCTACGACTGGAACTCATGAGTAAGGTAATTCATGAAGAAAACTGTTCCCTAAGAACCTATGTTGATCCCCTACAAACCACATACCGGGCTAGATCAGAGTTTCTTGTCGAGCCACGACTCAAATTATGTCAAACCCATAAACTAATCTACTTTCACTATATCCTAAACACGATCCTATCGCAGAACTTGTACTTGAGGCTCATGCTCTACCTGACCCTTAGGGGTCTGAACCCGATTTTCCTCATGAGACACTGTAACATCACCCACCTAACTCTCCATCCCATCCATCAAAGAGGAACCCACTAAATACCATAAATGGTTGGACATCTCACATATATAACAATATATATAACTCAGGAAGGGAAATAAGTAAAAGGTAGTGCATCTTCACTACCCTCGATCTTCCCTACTATAACCATTCCCCACGGAATCCCAGCCTCCTTGACCACCCTCAAAAAAGCCAAGTATCACAATATCCTCAGGACATGACCATCCCAAAAAACCAACATTTCTTCAATCCAATGACCGAGTCACCCAATCCTAGTGATCAAAATTACATCATGCATAATACCTACCTGCCCTTATAAATGTAGCCCCATTCACATACCACATGAAATTTTACATAAATTTATAGTAACGAATACCACATTACATAAAATAAGAAATTCTATCCATAATTTCACCTTTTCACATGGAAATCTATATATATAACAAGGTATTATCAATTCACAAAGAATATGTGCATATATAAAATTGAAATACCCTTTAAAAAATCCTATCAAAATCCAAACAACTACACCTTGCCTTACCGGGACAAGGCCCAATTCTACCTTGCTGCACCGGGTCAAGGGTCGTATATAACAACCAATAATTATCACAATCTAATTGAGCCACTAAGGGGGAAATCCTATAAGTTATAATATGTGAAAAATAAAAAAAATTCTCACCCAAGGTATCCCAATCCATTCCTCATACATTGAGCTGCGGACACCCAAGCATTATTTTAAAATCTAGTTCAGACAACAACCTATATCTACTCTACCATAATAATAAATAGTAACACCAAGAAAAGTGGTAGAAGAAACCCATTTGATACCAATTTTTAACATCTCAGACCCGAACAACCACCCAAATAGAGCTATTGGGATGGGTGCCACTGACCTTAGGTGCACCTCCCAGAATGCTAAAGTTTGTCGACTAGAAATGAGGGTGTAAATAGGTATAGTGGGGATGCTATACCATTTGGGAATAAACAATACACTGGTCTAAGTTTAATCATAACACATGCAGTGGAAATAAATGATTCAGCAAACTCAAACCAGACCCGTAGAACAGAAGAACAACATTATTAAATAAATAGATGAAAGGATATAGAAAAAACTACAGTGGTAAGTTAACAGAACAACATGCTAAACACTACTTGTAACCACTACTAAAACGACAAGGCATATACCATAGAAGTTCATACATGTAAATTTACAAAATGTGCCCATGGATAATCATTTTAGCTACATATAAAACAACACGCCGATACATGAATGAAATCTAAAAAAAGTAAAAAATCCAACTAAGCATAACCTCAATGTCCATGCTAATCTCTATAACAAACAGTTTTATTATCCAGCTCCTGAGGCAGATCCTTTACCTGTACATAAATCCATTATGTCTACATGCATCTTGAAGGACCCGTGTAGGGTGTGAGATGAATCTCAGGAGGAAACCACCCAAATTTGCTTACCTAATATATGTTTCTATAAATACTCACATCTCTAAGTAATGTAAACAGTGTGATGTAATAAATAAACACAACCTCTATTTGTGCTCAACATCCACCAGGGAGGGTCACCTGCTTTGGCCAATGCTGGGATCTTAGAATCCAAGAGAGTGCTTGGTCCATGGTCCAAACTACCCCTGTAGTCACAAAGCCAAGGTGAACCCTCAAGTTCCATCCCAATCGCAAAACACCACATCACGTTCCTCCTGATACTTTGTGTCTCAATGTACCAATGTCTCAAAGGCATGCCAAAACAACAATATCCTGGTCCCAAGGACCCATGCTCATAAATTCATGTTGGCCCATGGAATTACCACTAGAGGGACATCAATGTCTATCCTCAAATAAATATCTATGCTCGTGTCCTTAGTCCAGGCTATCCTTAAGCCCCAACCTCATAGCATCATTTCTCTCAACTAGAGGCTCCTCAACTTTCATGTTTATTTCTATCGTAAGCACCCCCAAACCTATATTTCCTAAACTGAAACCATCGAGGGCCTATACCCAAACCAGTGTTAAAAAACACCTCATCATAGAGTCTACCTATGTTCACATGACTCCATTGGAACTTTGGACATAAAGAGTGAGCGGAAATCATCTAAATAAGAACCCAAGCCACACTATCTTTGGAAACTCATACCCTTGTGACCATGTCACTCAAATCTGTTGGCCATGCCATCCATGTATTCTAGGCCATTCCCAACCTGACAGTCACACTAACTCATATCGATGTACATGATGGCTAATCCCATGGTCAATACCACCCATGAAAATATAGGCCACACTCGACTAGTGAACCACATCACCCAATCCCTATAGCCAGTTCATCCCAACATCAGGTCAATCCCATCACAACCCCAAGGGTTTTAGAAAACGAATTTCAAAGCATTACATAAATATAATCACATTATGAAATTTTAACATGTAATTCAATCTAAGTAGATAAAATTACACTAGATAAAAGCTATAACATAGTAACACCAGGGTATTGAATGACTCTAAATTTTTTAATAAAAAAAATTTGAACATACTAGTTAAAAAAATAAATCATTTAAAACTATTTCAGTACCCCCAATGAAAATATCCAAATGAGCAATGACCTCTCGCCCAACTTCACTAAAGCAATTCTGGTATGGGGCATGTCCAACAACATCCCATCGGTCTAACAATCAATTCAGTATGAAAAAATAGTTATGATATATTATCACTCAAAATACCTAAAAATGCACAAAAGGCCGCACCACCCAAAAGTTGGCATAAACACGAAACAAGGTATGGACCACCTACCCAGTACTCGTATGAGTCTCCTCATCCGGATTTGGCATCTACTTTGGCCTAGAATGGAGTAAATCAATATATAAAGAATAAAATCTCAAGAATCAATAAAAAATTCTAGAGATGAAATCATAAAGAACAGATCATGATGAATTGAGAGCATACTGATGGGGTTCGAACACATATGTTGGAGATCGAACCGGAGTTCAAATGATGAATCGGTATGAGATTTTTTTCTGGGCGCTGCTATTTGAGAGAACCCGGAGAGGGTTCTATCTAGAATTGATAAAATGAGTATACTTCCAATTGTAGAAAAAGAATAATTAGATTAAATGACATGTACTTAAATATACACGTCGTGTATATAGTGAATTTTTTTTCTTCCATCGACTTTTCTTCCATCATTAAAAAGTACCGTCGACATCAGTAAACATCATGTACGGGTAAGTACACAATGTGTACATTTCTGGTACACTTTTACTCACTGACAACACTACATTACATGTATGAAAATTACATATCTAGAAAGTTATATAATGTGTACTAGGGGTACACGGCGTGTAATCCCATGTTATGTCATGTAACTGGCCTAAAGCTAGTGCTAACCCCGTTCCCCCCTTTTTCCACAAAAACAACCCGAAACAAACTCATAACTCAAAGAAAAAACTAGGTTTTTACGATGTAACTAGTTTTTTAGAGGTCATTATGGAGACCAAACTTAGACTGTTTTCATTCAAGATGTACCCTTATTAGGAAGTGTTAGTTTTATCTAGTTTTTTCAACATATTTGACTACTTCCTTATATCGGTTCACCTTGTTCTCTTGTGACTTATGTTGTATCAGTTACATTACAACATGGTTTTATTATATGTAATATAAAACCTCAAAATTCTAAAAGAATAATATTTTATTCTATATCATATTTTACACACAACATCGAGCATAAATAACCCACAAAATATATTTTTTAAAATTGAATATCATTAATTACTTGCGGAATATAAAAACTCGAGTATAAATGAACTATAATATAGTATAACATTGTAGCACAACTTTTTTATTGGTGGGTATTAATATTAAAAACTATACTATAAAAATTATGGTTTCCTATTTATTATAAATATAATAAGAATCAATTAAAATAATCGAACATGTTTTCTACAAAATTGTATATTTTCAAAAAGATGGAATAGTCACGCTCTGTGTAAAAAAATTAAAATAAAATTTTACAAATATTAGAATATTTAATTTTCAATATAAAATTAATTTTTGAAATCAGAATATCAAAATAATCATTGGGTTAATTTTTTAGATTTGTCCGAATGTTTCCTTTCTCGATGAATAGAAAAAATACTGAATTTTAATTGAATACTTCCTTTTAGTTTATATTATTTATAAATATAAATTATATTTTTAATTGGTTTTAATGTAACATTAGTTAAAATATATATCTATTAATCCAATATTTCAAATTAAATCATTTTAATATTTAATTTTGATATAAATTCTATGTAAACTTTGGAACATTTTCTCTTTAAAAACTCTCTTTTTCATCCCATCTGCGGGGTTAATTTTAAATTTCAAATATAAAATTATATGAATTAAATTATTAAAAATGTTTTAAATTTTTTGTAATAATAACTATTTATATTATATAATATGGGTAAATTACTTTGGACTAAAATAAATTAGTGAAAATAGTAGAAATTATTTACTACAGTTAAGTTAAAAATTGATCTATCGGAAAGTAAACTGAAACGATAAGGGTTAAAATTGCATCCAAACTAGTAGATAAAATATTTTATATCATTATTTAAAAAATATAATATCTAAGGATCAAAAATAATTTATTTTTGGCCCTTTTGGAATGTGGAAATGTGGGTACACATTTTTCTTCTAAAAAATTTCATGTGTGCCACTCACCTCACATATAAAAGGACACACACTATCCTCTCTTACCAAATCCTCAAATAAATTTTGGTTATACAAATACGTAACCAAATATCATTAAATATTTAAAAATATAATCTTCAACGCCTTCTTTTCTGTGAACCTAGGAAGGATTTTTGTCCCAACCTAAGTAGGATACCTAAATAATATTTAATGTGTTTCAACAAGTGTTTTTATTTTATTTTTATATCCCTACATTAAATTTTTATTACAAAAAAGAATATTTAATATGAAAACATATAAAATATAATTGAATTTATTATAGTTATTTAATGACAAAAAACCATCCCCACATCCGTCAAACAAGTTATCAAATCATTATTCATGTGTACAGACGAAAACCAACTCACGAACTGATGTCATTCATTTTTTCAATTACCTCCAATCAGGGATAATTATGATGATGGATATAAAATATATATGTGATACATAGGACATAATTATATATTTGGATTTTTTATATAATATATAGAATTTTACATTCTATTTTTTGGGGATATGATAACATCATTCTTGTGTACGACAAACTACAACCTCACAAAACGATGGGATTCGTTTTTTTAATTCATTACGTAAAAGGTAAAAAGGATAAATTTAATGAATATAAGTCATATAAATGACCTAATTATGATATAAATTTAAAATTTATCAGTTTTTTTTAAAAAAAATATCATTTTATTTCTTACATTTTCACTCAATGAATGTTGATAACATCACCTATATACATGTGGACTGTCGCCATCACGAAACTATGTGACTCCCTTATCATCACAACAACACGTGTATGATATATATATATATTTAAAAAACAAAAATGTGTTATTTATGATATTTTTATCATTATTTAATGTTGAAATATTACATACCTTCTTTTGATAACGATCAATGAAAAATGGAAACATTACTCATGCATATGTGGGACCTACCATCTCCATGATCGTAACATTTTTCATTTCTAAAAAATATCTTTAATTATTATTATAAAAGTAAATTTGATTTATAAATATAATTATTATTCCATGAATATTATTCTTTATTTGATTAAATTAAATAATATGTGCAAGAACAAAATCTTTCAAGACAAAACACGTTTGAGAAATCAACGAAATTAACCCCTAAAACAATGAAATAGTGAATGATTATTAAATAATGGGTAATAAGATGTTATAAAAGTATAATATATGATATTATAATATTAATATTGTTCTCTTTTAAGATAAAACCGTTTTCAATACCACTATATATGTAATTCCCCAGTTCTAATAAAGGTACATACTGTTAACTTTTCATGTCTAAATCCTTAAATGAACTCATGGAACGTACCTATGCACCCTGTTGTAGGTCCTGAGTAGCTAAGTATATTAATTTAATAATTTCACTGGTCTTATGTAAATTTTTATGTTGCAGTATAGCATAATGTTTGTGGCAGAAATAATTAAAAGTAATAAAAATATAGAGAAAAAATAAATCTTATAGAAGTCAAAAAGAATTTAAAAAGGAGATAAAAATAAATAATAAAATAAAAATGGTTTGAGAGAAATTTAATATGATTGAAATGGAGTAAACCCATTTTATTTAGTTATTTTTATTTCTCCCTCCAATTTTAGTTTATTATTTTATCAATTTACTTTTTATTTTCCTTTTTCAATTTTTCCTTATTTTTTATTTTTTCTTTTCTTTTTCTTTTCCATTTTCTTTATTTATATATTTCTCTCTTCTTCTCCCCCTCCCTTGTGAATGGCACAACTCTTCCTACTGGGTGGTGTGCACCACCCTCTTCGTCCTTTGGGTGATCTTCACATTCTCATTTCTCCTTTCATTCAACGTCATCTAGTGCGACATGAATCTCTTAGTAAGGATAACCTCATGAACCAAGAATCTTTTTATCTGGTTCTGAATAGTTCGTGTGATCATTGATAGAAGGATTCTTCCTAAAAATGGGGTTCTAAAAAATCAACTGATTTATTATATTTTAGGTCAAATTTAGGATCATCACTGAGCATTGGATATTCTATGAGTACATAGTAGGGCCTCTAATCTATTTCCCCTAGTTTTCTTGTGTATTTTAAATTTCATGTTTCTCCACGAGTCGATGCCTTCCGGCTGCGTTTAATTATACTGGTTATAAATTATATAAATTTCTTGCTTGATCATTGCCCCCTTTTTGAGATAATATAACTTATTAAAACTATTTCAACTTCGTTGGATGCCCCTTTGGGTATGCTGATTTTCTTAGCCTGTTTTTTGTTAGCCCTGAATTAAATTAATTTAATTAATTTCATATGTTGTGTGAACCCTACTATTGAGTTTTAATTAAAAAAAATTATTTAGGATAATTATGAACCAAGAACCTTGGGTATTTTTGGTAAAATTTTTCCTAATGATTTTCTTTATTGTTCTGTTATTATTATGTTGTGCCATTATAAAAGTGATAAGTATATTTTTCACTATATCCGCTGATAAATTTCATTGACTGTAACTGCTTGATTAGAATGACCATTAGTATTTGGATTTGAGTTTTTAATATAATTTTGTTCTAATTATAAATTCATATCCTATGATATCTATTTCCTTGAAAATGAATTAAATTTAGGGTGTTGAGACAATGTGAGATTCTTATTATAGACTACACAAGGACTGTATGTTCCTGACTTTTTAAATATTAATCCAAGGAGATGATGCCTTAGAATTTTCCAGATAAGGGTTTCCCTGGGTTTCTGAAATACTCATGAGTGATACTAGTTCCCGAAGGAACATTCAGAGATGGAACCATTGGAAAATTAGAAACGCCATGGATTGGGTGATACTTTACCCCTTTTGTGTGATACCAAGATAGAATCATGATAAATCCATGCCTCATGCGATTCGTGGTCATTCAGAAGATTGAATTGGACGATTTCGATGACATTTTATTAATTGAAGGATATACCATAGTGATAACTTCAGTATGTTCTTGGAATCCAACTCTACAACATGAACATAATAATAATAATAATGCATGGAAGGTGTTTATTTATATAGCCTTTTTTTCTTCATAAATTGTGACAACTTTCTTGTTCATGAAGAACACTTTGGTGACATATAAACTAGACCGGCAGCAAAATCACAAGCTTAGGGTATTGTTACTTTTTTTATACCTTTTAACTTATAGCTATTTTATATAAATATATGCATCCTTCTTATTATAGGTACCTTGTTTTAACTCATGGATTGGGATGAAGAAGATGATATGGGATAGGTGCCGTTGAGGACCCGAACCAAGATATATTTATTTTATCATGTTTATTTGATTGCTAAATTTTATCAAATATTGGAATAATGCTATTTTCTATAGCACGAAATGGAATTGTTTAGACACCGTGGGTGTCACCTACTAGTTTTTTATGTCACTCCTTACTCGGGCACTGTTTGGCACCTGAGTATACTTTAGGTTCACATGTAAGGATAATAGGCTGCATGTTGCTTCCGATTATTGAGTGTGGCTTCTTGTTTAGGATGGATCTTGGGGGAAGGGGACCATGCTTCTTCTCTTGATATAGTTGTTTCACTTCATGTTTTTGAATTATAGTTTTGATTGCATGCTTGTATTATTATTTTCCATACAATAATTTCATCACAAACATCATAGCAAGACATTATTGTGTATATAGTTTGGTTATCAGCTTCATCACTGAATTTATATTTAGCTGGGATTGTTTATTTTCTTCTACACAAAATTCATTATTTATATGTTTCATGTATTTGTTATAAACTAGTTTTATTCCACTATGTATTAATTATTACCTATGAAGACATATTCTTCCCCGAAGACATGTTAAATTGGACCTTGATGCTAGTCTGTAGCCTAATGAATTCGGGAAGATGCACTTGAGGTTCTGTGGCCAACCTGGCTCAGATCACCCATCCAGAGGCTTCCGGGATGGGGATGCTACCAAGTTTTATCAGAGGGGTGTTTTAATTATTGTCTTTCTGTTTGGGTTTGATAAGAGACTATGATATAAGTAATTGGAACTTACCCTATTCTTGGAAGTAACTAACCCATGTATAGGGGATCCCAAATTCCTAGTTTGAGTTTTAAGTTATTGATTATTCCAATTAGTGTTGATATGATTTCACCATTGCGTGACACACTTGTTTTATGCTATTTTTTATATTCATATTATTGAGATAATGATTTTTACCATTTCAACCCAATGAAACCAGGGAAATGAATTTACATACATCATATTAGGCACCATAGGATTAAAATTACATGAACATTTCCATGCCACATCTACTTTTAGCATACATCTTGTTGTTTTCATGTGAGTGTTATTGTTCCTTGGTTTAAAATTTTGAATCTCATATTAGTAAATATAATGTTTTGATAGTTTTTTAGATGTAAAAAATACTTTACGTAGGAAATAGGTTGTAGGAACCATTTTAGTAATCCTTTATGTTTACTCTTTCTTATCTAGACCCGGCTCCTGGAGTGGGCTACATGTGGTGTAGTTCTAAGAGACATGACATATACTTACACTTTTTTATTTCACCTTTTTATGTATTCTTCTTCTGCTATGAATTCTATGTAGTGGTTTGTGTTGGGATATTCTAGACCAATGCTATTGTGACTTCTTCATGATGTGCCATAAGAGAGTGGAAATGATTACACTATAGAGATGGTGTGTGAGGAACCACCAGAGGTGCCTCTTGTAGTTCCTCATGTAGTGTTACATGAAGTACCATCCATGGTGCCTCCTATTGTAACACTTCCTGTCAATCTTACGATGGGACCTGGTGCTAAGTTCTATGATAGTCTTTTAAGGTTTATGCAGTCAGTACAAAATATTTCCAAACCTGCCCCGTCTAGGTAAGATCTCACAAATGACTTCCTACAGTAGCACCCTCCCACCTTCTAAGGGAGTGGTGGTCCTCATGCTATAGAGTCATGGATAGAAGCCATAAATTCCATATTTGACCATCTTGATATGATTCCGGAGAATATGGTCAAACATGGAGTATATATGCTTCGTGGCTTCACAAAGATTCAGTGGGATGTAATATATTAGGTGGATCACACTAGGCACATTGTTTGGCCAGTCTTCTAGACAACTTTATACAATCACTTGTTTCCACAGACTCTAAGAGACAATTGTTCCATAGAATCCATACATCTTCAATAGGGATATATGATAGTTTTAGTGTATTCTACTCATTTCATAGAGCTTTAGATTTTTTCACCATCTCTGACTGGTGACGCATAGACAACTGCGAGATTGTTTGATAATGACATTTGATAAACCATCTGCTCGCTGGTGAACGCCTTTTATTTGAACACTATTATAGAGATCATGAATCAAGAAATCATTTAGGAATGAAATATCAGGGAAGATAAACCTATGACCCATGACAGTTCAGTTCAAAGTTAGGGAGACAGTGCTTCAGTAAATATGTTTCTCCATTTTGAAAGTTCACGTGGAGGAAATCCTAGCCAAGCAGTTCATTTTAAATATTCTGTCACATGTCATCAGTACAAATGAGTTGGCTATAAAAATTCTCAGTGCAAGAGAGATTTACTGGAGTGTAGAGATTGTGGAAAGATCGATCACATTCAGAATTTTAGTTGTTCTTTCTCATTAGCATCCAGTGGAAGAGGATATGTTCCAACACCTCTATCAGGTATGGGATCTAGAACTCCATAGGAGCCTGGAAGTTCTTTTTTCCACCTGATGGTCAGGATGAGGTAATGGTAGAGGCTGTGGTTGAGGAATCCAAGTCCCATACTATCAGCGTCAGTAGATCAGACCTTCTTAGGATTGTAATGCATCCTCTCTAGGCCATGGTTCATGTCATATGTATGCGGTGAAACTACAACCATATGAGCAGAGTGCCGAACCATCTACAGTTAGAGGTACTATTCTAGTAGCATCTACATTAGTTTATTCACGTTTTAATACCAGTGTTTCACAATCGTTTTATCTACTTTTATTGTTTCAATCCTTGGCATTACAATTGAGTACCTTTTTATAATAATGGCTCTCAAAACTCCCTTAGGGTTTCGTACAGAGGGCATATTTTATTGCCATGAGTTCCCCCTTGAGATAGGTTGGTACCGTTTCTTTAGGAATTTTTAGATCCTTGATATTTCTGGCATCGACACCATTCATGGTATTAATTGGCTCACTCCTTATCATCCCCAATAGTATTGCTATCACTATTGGGTATCCTTCACACCCCTCAAGGGAGACACATAACTACCCAAAGGTGAATGGGATATGCAGGAAGATTGAGCTAGACATAAATATGGGGGACTGGGGAGAGTGATAGCTCAATTAGAAAGTCTCTTCATGAGTGATTAGGGAACACAGCTAGTGTACATTTCTACCATTATAGATTGTTTTAGGGATTCCTTCCCAGACAATTTCTCTTGATTACCTCTTATGTGGGATGTGGAGTTCACTATCGAGCTAGTGAAAGTTGTGGCACCAGTGTCTATTCCTCCTTATTGGATGGCACCTACAGAGCTCCATGAACTCAGAAAGTAGTTTTAAGACCTCGAGGACAGGGTTTTATTCAGACCTATCACATCACCATGGGGTTCAAAATTTCTTTTTTTGAAGAAGGTAGAAAATATCCTTAGATTGTTCATGGATTATCGTCGGATCAACCAACTTATGATAAATAATCAATATTTATTTCTTCATATATATGACATATTTGACCAGATCCTAGGAGAAACTATTTTCTCCAAAATTTAATTGAGGTAAGGATATCCCCATGTGAGTGTGCGACCATATAACATAACATGTATGACGTTCTAGAGCATGTACGGATTGTATGAGTATCTGGTTATTCCATCTGGCCTCATGAATGCACCGATAATCTTTATGGTTCTAATGAATCAGGGTTTTTACCCATAACATTATTCCTTTTTGGTAGGTTTTGGTGATGATATCTCGGTGTTGTGTTGTTCCATACACGATCATGCAACCCATCTTGAGATCATGTTGAGTAAACTGAGAGAGAACAAGATATATAAAATGATTAGAAAATGCCACTTATAGATTGATATGGTTCACTTGTTGGGTAATATAATATCTGAGGATGGACTGTTAGTCATCCCAAAAAATTTGGTCACTATAGTATCATGGGAGCATCCCAAAAATGTTTTTGAAATATGATATATTTTTGGGGTTTGTTGGATATTAAAGGTTATTCATCCAGGATTTCTCCCACTTTGCAGCGCCTTTTACGACTCTGACTAAGAATGATGTGCAGTTTATCTTGTCAAATTCATGGGGAATATCTTTTCTATGGATAAAGAAAGACTAACCTCAATGCCGATCATTATTCTACCCATGCTAGGAAGATGCTATACTATTTATTATGATTTTTAGGAATCGAACTATGAGAAGTCTTGATGCTAGTAGATTGAGTCGTGGCATATGGATCCCACCAGGTGAGGCCTCATGAGCTGAAATATCCTACAAAAAATCTCGAGTTAATTACTATGGTACATGATTTAAACTGCTATAAAAACTACTTATTGGGTGAGAGGTTTACTGTTTACATGGATAAAAAAATCTTGAAATATATCTCCACACAGCAGGACTTAAATTTAAGGAATCACAGGTGGGTTGAATACCTTTAGTCATTCAATTTTGATATTTCATACACCCCTGCTAAGGGAAATTTCATGGATAACACGTTGGGTTTCAATATATAGACACAATCTATTTAGGCAGCCAACAATGAGTTGTAGATGATAGCTTTGTATTCTATGATGCATCTAGAGGTTCAGAAAAAATGCGGGAAATCAGTTCTAACTGCTCTAATAGTTACATACTCTCTTCTAGAGAAAGTATGTATGTCATTGTTATCTAATCCATAGGGGACCATTTTGAGGAAAAAAACATCATGGAGAGAACCCTCTACTTGGTTGGGTTGTTGATGGTAGTGAAACTCTCCTTTACCATGGCCGTGTAGAGGTTCCTTATGATATGCGAGAATTGATGATGAAGAAATCTCATAACTCAGAATGGGATGTTCATCAGGGAAATACCAATATGTACAAATGCATGTGTCATCAATACTGGGGGCTGGGTATGATGAAGCATATTGTGAGTTCCATCACTCAGTGTTTCACCTGGCAGTAGGTGAAGGCAAAGCACCAACAATATTCTGGACTTCTATAACTTCTATACATTCCTCAGTGTAAATGGAATGAAATCCACATAGATTTTGTTATAGGCATGTGAGGATCTCTTCAAGGCAGCAATGCAGTATGGGTGATTGTCGACAAGTTGACCAAATTCATGAACTTTTTGCCTATCCGAGAGACATTTTCTTTTGATGAGTTGGGAAGGCTGTATATCTAGGAGATAGTGTGACTTCATTGCATACCTCATTCTATTGTCTTGGACAGAGATGACTACTTTACTTCATTGCACTATTAAGGGTTATAGAAAGCGTTGGGTTTGAAGGAACTATTGAGTACTTCTTATCACCCTCAGACTGATGGGAAGTCCAAGAGAACTATACAAGTGTTAGAGGATATGATATGAGATTTTATACATGATTTTGGGGGTTCTCTAGGAGAAAAATATTCCTCTTGTTGATTTTACCTCTAATAACAACTTTTAGGCAACAATTCAAATGGCTATAGATGAGGCTCTCTATGGTAGATCATGTTGTTCACCATTATGTTGTCTCGAAGCAGGCGAGGTAGCTCTTTTGGATTCTCAACTCGTCTAGGAGACATCTGAGAAAGTTTAGATGATTTAAAAGTGTATTAATACAGCTCAGTCCATCCATAAATCTTATACTGATCTTTACTACATACCTCTTGAGTTTAAGGTGGGACATTGATTCTTTTTACATGTTTCAACAAGGCTGGGTCATAGATGGATCCGGAGATAGGGGATGTTATCACCTTGATAAATTGGGCCATTTGAGATAATGGAAAAGGTAGTGTTAGTGGCCTATCAGTTATTTCTATCTCAGAGATACTACATCATGCACGCCATCTTCCTTGTATCTCAACTTCGATAGTACCATCCAGACCCATCTCTTTTTTTTATCCTGACGACATCATGCATGAAGTGAATGTATCCTTTGAGGAACGTCTTATTCGTATCATCAATGATGACAAAATAATTTTTTATGGTAAGTCTATTTCTCTAGTCTGTGTGTTATGGTATCACATACGCATTTAGGATGAAACCTGGGAGCAGGAGGCTGATGTACTTGATCAATGGCTAGAGCTTTTCTCAGACGACGTTCCACTAACCTTTGATATCAAACTCAGGGATGCGTTTTCTTAAGGAGTGGAGGTTATAATGCCCCAACATTAGTCAAGGTATATACCATTACGTTTTAATGTCAAAATCCATAAAGTAACTCAGGCCTCGTGCTCGCAGACCCTATTATGGGTCTCAGAAGCTATTTAAATTAAATAAATTATTTCTCGAGCCTTATGTAAATTTTTACATCGTGCCTTAGCACAATGTTCAGGATAAAAATAATTAAAAGGAATAAAATGATTTAAGAAAATAAATCTTAAGGAATTCAACAAGAATTTAAAAAATTTATAAAAATAAAGAATAAAATAAAAAAGGGTGGAGAGAAATTAAGAATGATTAAAATGGGGTAAATCAATTTTATTTAATTATTTTTATTTCTCCCACAAATTTTATTTTATTATTTTATCTACTTCATTATTATTTTACTTTTTCTATTGTTTCCTTAGTTTCCTATTTTTCCATTACTTTTCCCTTTTCCTTTTCTTTTTCCTCTCTTTTTCTCTCTTCCTCTCCCCCTATATTCTGCATGGCACACCACCCCCTGCTAGGTGGTGTACACTACCATACTCCTCATTATGGTGATTATTGTAGCCTCATTTTGCCTCCGATTTTGACATTTTTTGGTGTGATTTGCATCTACCAGTAGGGATAACCTCATACACCAAGAATTGTTTGATCTCTTTCAAAATCCTTCATGAAATCTTCCACCGAATGTCTTTACCCAAAATTGGGGATTTCCAAAATCATCTTATTTCTTCTATTTTAAGTCAAATAAAGGATCATCACTATGTATAGGATCATGTATGAGTATTGGGTAGGTCATCTACTATCTTTCTCCTCATTTCATTAAATATTTCAAATCCCGCATTAAGTATCTCGTCAAGGCCTACTGATGATGTTTAATTTTACTAGTTATAAATTAAATAAATTGCTTGATTGATTATTGCACCCCAGTTTGAGATAATATAACATATTGATATTATTGAAACATTATTGGATGCACCTATGGGTTTGCTGATGTTCTTGGATAATTTTTTGTTAGAACCAATTTAATATAATTAATTAAATTCTTATGTTGTGTGATCCCAGTGGTTGACTATTAATTAAAATAAATTATTTAGGATAATTATAACCCATGAACATTGTGTTTTGTTGGTTAAATTATTCCTAATTAATTTATACCTAGTTAATTTATTATTCTACTATGCCATTATAAAGGTGATATGTTCATTTTTTCTACAGTCGCTGATATATTGTTTTGGTTGTAACTGCTTGACTGGAATGATCATTAGTGTGTGGCTCTAAGCTTCTAAAATTATCTTGTTGAAATAATAAATTAATATCATGTGATATATTCTTCCTTGAAAATGAATTAAATTTATAGAGGTGAGACAATGTGGGTTCCATATGAAGGACTACACAAGGAATCCCAATTCCTGAAAAGTTATACATTATGCTAGGGAAAAGATGTCTTAGGATTTTCTAAACGAGGGTTTCCTGGGGTTTCTATAATACTAATGAGTGATATTTATTCCCAAAAAGGCATTCAAGGACGGAACTATTTGAAAAGTTCCTACGCTATGCATCAGGTGATACTTGACCCCTTCTTTGTGATACCGATACAGAATCATGATAAAGCCATGCCTCGAGGGATACTTAGTCCTTAAAAGATTTCCTTAGATGGGCTCAGTGGTATTTGATTAATTTAAGGATGTACACTAGAAATTCCTTCGGGATGAGCTCATACTTCAACTCTACAACTTGATCATTATAATAATAATGATGCAAGAAAACTGTTCCTTTATGAATCCTTTGTTTATTTGTAAATTGTGATACATTTTTGGTGTTTGAAGAACACTTTGTTGACAAATAAACTAGACCCCAAGATAAATCCCATGTTTGGGGTATTGTTAATTTTTCTATTCCTTTTTATTTTATGCTTTTCTATATCTATACATATGAACCATACTTATTACCAGTGCCTCTTTAAGTTTCCCATCTTGGGCCAAAGTAGGTGATATGGGTTGGGTAACGTTGAGGACCCAGACCAAGATATAATTTTTTAATTATGTTTATTTGATTTTATAGTTTTATCATATGTTATAACACTACTATTGTATACATAAAAAAATGGAATGGTTTAGAAACTGTGGGTGTCGACCTACTGGGATTTTATCTCACTCCATACTCGGGTGTCATTTGGGGTCATTGAGGATTGAGACCAAGATATACTTATTTAATTATATGTAGATTTAATTTTTATTGTCATGTTTTGTATTTATAATTTTTTTATTTGGATTTAAAATTTATGTTACTAATCGATACATTTATTAATTCTCACATAAACATTATGATAATTATTCTAGATTATTTCACAATATAATTATAATCTTGATTATTTATACATGTATTTCCATTGAGGTAAATTATTTTATTATGGTATAATAAAACTAATTCATTTTCTCCTCCTTTATTTATTCCATATATTTTTATGAAATTTTATTATTTTCCACTGTTTGTTATTTTAAATTTAAGAGATTGTTTTTAAGGAAATATGACTTTATTTATATCTATAGTTATAAATCCTTTTTCTTCCAAAACCATGTTTTCTAAAATAATTCTAATTTTTAAACATATTACAATGATTTATTAAATACATTTTTAAACATTTTTATATTTTAATTCTTTTTGAAATGGATCTACATGTCATTTTCTAAACAATTCACTTTTTTAAAAAAATAAGGGTAAAATGAATGTTCTTTTTAAAATGATTGACATGTATAGAATTAGCCTATATCATGATCATCATATATTTATAGCTTCATTTAAAAATTTATAAGCATTTTTAAATAAATTTTTTTCCTTAATATTACAGAAACTCTTAGATTTTAAGTGTTATTTTCAATGAAAAGGATTTTCAAAATGTTTCATGTTTTAAAAAATGATTTTGAATATGTAAAAGGATATTTTTTGAAGAATATTTATAAATATATTTTTATTGTATTTCTATACATCAATGTCAAAAACCATTTATTTTATATACACTTCAGTGAGGATATGTTTTATTGATACCATACTTATTATTCCTCAAGATCGTTGATGATAAATTTTTTCTAAAGATAACTTGTACATTGACATTCTTGTTTTATTTTTGTAGTCATTAACATCCCTTTGAATTACAATCATTCTTATAATTATTGGAAATATAATTTACCCTAAATATCCATATTATTTACCATGGATATGTTTATTTCTATAACTATATAACATTTCAATATATGGTTTTCTACATTAAATGTTATTTACTTATCTAGGGAAATATGGATAAATTTTCATAAATTACACAATATGGATATTATTAAAAAGTCACATTGATTCCTAAATTAAATATAATATATAATATATAAATAATGAGTTGGACTTGAATTGATCGACGGGGATCACAATTATATAGACCATCTTTGCACCAATAACCTCATGAGTTGGATCACCATGCTTTTGGAAAACATGATTCTACCTATAGTATTAAACCATCTTGTGGAAGGTCTTGATGGTAGAGTAACATGTTCCTAAGAAAATGATGTCTAATAATTATCCATTTATTTTTTTAGAATTCAGTTATAATTAACCAAGATTATTTCACAATGATAATATCTCTGTATGTAATTCATCCTCAGTTAGTGATTTGATGTTATGTGTTCTTATTTATTTACCTTTCCATATTAATTATTCCATATCATATTATCGATGATATTTTAATAATGATATTATCTATAGATGTATTTCATTATCAATTTATTGATTAAATGGAATTTTTTTAAGATATTAAATTTTCATATTGATTAAAATTTTTATGTTATTTAATTGGAATGTGTTTTCAGTAATTTACCATTCTATTTTGATTATGCTAAATTATTCTATAATGGGTTTAACTATAGTTAACCCTTACTGAGCATTTGAGCTCAACCTTAATTTTTTTCATTTTGAAACAGTACATAAAGTGTACTATGATTGATATACAAGGTTATGATTGAGGTAATGATGATATTATTGAATTTAAATACTGTAATTTGTATATTTAAATGTAATGAATGACTCAAGTATGTATATGGTTTACTAATAATAATGAAATATTTAGTCCTTCAGGATGTTATTTGTTATTTATTATGCCAATGAAATAAATTAACCACTGAATCTGTGTAACTAGGATCAGTGTCACTATATTTGGTATTAGAGGAAGTTTAATATCAACCTTTGGAACTATATTTAGGAAAACATAGATTAGAGAACATAAACCCAAAATAGTCATTGAGGATGAGTACAGAAAAATGTCCTAATGTTTTTATAAAGAATATTTTACATTTTTTTCATAGAAATACATACTGATTTTGATACCATAGGTAGACACAGTTCTCACATAGAGTATATAGGGGTAATAACTCTGATAAGGATGTATTGGTCTTGACCCAATCACCACCTAGTGCATTGCAAAAAGACTTATTGTACACCTATATTGACACAATATATGGATATGTTTAGGATAATTTAATTTTTATTTATAATCCATTATAATATATTTGAATAGATAATGACAATGAATAAACTAGGTCAAATATATGGTGTCATATATTGAAGATAATGTGTCATTATTTCTATATCCTATAAATTATTATACAGTTTCCCCACTTTGATTATTTTTTCAAAAAAAATTATTTGGGGTTTTGTAAATGGATATAACATGACGGTATCATGTTAATATTTAATATGAAGGAAAAGTTGGTGCATATGAGGAACTAGATTGGATGATGAGTTGAATGAACAATATTATGATTTTTTCTCTAATCAGTTATGTTTAAAAATGATTAAAAACCTATACATTAACTAACTCATGGACTCACTAAAGACGATATGGATAAAGATAGAAAAACTCAATTGTTAGAGTCTGTTTTGGAATAAAGGGTAGATTTCCATCATGTTAGAAATGCGGAAAGAGATATCCAATAAAGATTTTCAATTTAAAAATAGAATGATTTATGTGTGGATATGAAGGACATAAAGAAAAAATAAACGGGGACAAATGAAGAGTATGATGGGAAGAAATAAATCTTATCCAAATTATCTATTTATAGTTCATTGTCCTAATTTGGGGGAACTGGGGAATTATCCAACTCAATGTTATTTTCTAAGGGTTAACCAATAGATTAAGAAAATTACTATGTTGAAATAATATAGACACATTATTTTTGTATTTTTATTCATAAATTAAATTGTGTAATTATTTTATAAAATTTATTTTGTTTATAAGAATAATGAATCATTTTATTATTCTATTAAATTTTAGAAGTATTTTTCCAGTTATTATATAACGATTTATGGATACCATTATGGGTAATGAGTTTAAGGTTGGTCTTATGTTGAATGTCTTAAACACCCATTTCAAAAATTTATGTGTTAGGAATGATATTTGTTTATGGATATATTGAAAAAACTTTATGGCAATAAAACCAATTTGTTTGTTATATATTTTTAAAAAAGGTTATTTAGGGAATAACGCCTTTACATTTTATAGGCATAATTTTAAACGTATTGATAAAATTGAGGGTTAATATGACCATAAATGACATTGTAATTATAGTCAAATGAGATTATTTGACTTTTTGAAAAAAAATATATTCTATTGAAAACCTTTATTAAAAGGTTATTAAATGGTTAATTTTATTTGAAGGATATTCGTCATATTTTTTTAACATTATAGGAATTTTATTATTTTAGTTTCAAAAAAAGGAAAACTTCATATTTGCTGACAACCCATCACATTTAGCTAGGCTGTGGGTCTTGAACCTTCAATGTAAGGATGAAATGAGTTTAACAAATACCATATACATAATTTATTTCATAGTTTATATGTCATTGTTTTTAGTTAAATTATTTCACAAATAAATATAAATGATGAAGTAGTGGTGTTACAATTGGGGTTTATAGATATTTATTATATTGGATATCTTGTGCAACCATATAATTTATAGAAAATAGTTATAGATAGATCAGAAAAAATTCACTCATTTATAGATCATATGATCTGTTAAAAGTAAATTTTATTTATTGAGGAATTAAAAATTAATTTCTGGATATTCATTTATTGGAGTAAGTGATGAATTGGGAATTTATCGAAGCACAATCAAATGATGAATTGTGCTTATGAAATGAAAATGTATCAATTAATTAAATTTACTTATATTTATAGATAGTAAAAGAATTAATAAACTTTTTGAAAATGATATTGAAAAATGTTATCCTATTACCTTAATACCCTATGAATCAAATAGACCATTAAATCATCATATATTTTTGGTTTTTAGGGCCTTAAATTTTAATTAAACATTTACTTTATTGTGATCAATGACCTCTATCATTCTCTATAATAAATTTCTCTTTTCTTGCATACCCATATCTTAAAATTTAGTAAACATTCATCTTTATAGAAAACTTGTTTTCTATTATACAATATAACCTTTTTTACTTAGAAATATCTATTATTAATAAGTTGTTTTATTAACCCTTCTTACTATGTTTGTTTTTCACTAATGGAAATTTCAAATATCAAACCCTTGTTGTCATAACCCAATATCAAATTTAGAGGGCACAATTTACGAAAGGTGGGGAGAATTTATCAACCCAAAATATTAAAATAATAATTTTTTTGATTGTGTATGTGATACAAAACACCGAGATTAAACAATCCAGACAATATATTTATTTTAAATTTAATCCCTTTTATAACATACAGAACACGTAACCCTGAGCCTCAATGAACTGTAATATAGTATAATATTATAACCTAGTTATTAAAATGGATGTAAGTAATATTAATAAATAAATTATTAAAATTATCATTACCTATTTATTTGGAATAAAATAATAATCATTTAAAAGAAAACATATTTTTTTGTCTGAAAAGTTTTTTTTTCTAAAAAAATTTATTTTTTCTAAAATAAAGAAGAGTCGTGTTTTGCGCACATAATATGAAATTTATTTTTAACAATTTTATAAAATTATTTTAAAAAATTAACATAATTTTTGAAATAATAATATAAAAATTTTCTCATGCTGATTTTTTATATTTCAATGAAAATTTTCATTCTTCAATGTATAGTGAAAAATACTAAATTTCAATTGAACACTTTCTTTTATTTTAATTTTTTGAAAGTTAAATTGTATTTTGAATTAGTTTTGAAGTAAAATTAGTTCAATTATATATATATTAAAAAAAATTATGCCATTGTAATCATTTACATTATAAATTTTGGTATAAAATCCTTGTAAATTTTCAGACATTTTCTATTTAAAAACACGTTTTATCATCATGTCTACGAGATTAATTTTTGAATAAAATTTTACACTTTTGTAAAATAAATTTGTAAAAATGGATTCCTTGTTTTGATTCAAAATAATATATATTATATCATAATTTTAACATAAATTTTAATAAAAATGAATAGTGAAAATAGAAAAAAATTAATTACCACGGTTAAGGTAAAAATGGATTTAATGTGTCTTAAAATAAAAAGACAATGGTTAAAATAACATAAAAACTTGTATAAAATACCTTTTATTGAAATATTTTTAACTTTTAAGGATTGAGGATC
This sequence comes from Viscum album, assembly GCA_963277665.1. Taxonomy (NCBI): domain Eukaryota; kingdom Viridiplantae; phylum Streptophyta; class Magnoliopsida; order Santalales; family Viscaceae; genus Viscum; species Viscum album. The sequence goes on from OY728165.1 coordinate 286,448,440, forward strand.
AATAATAACAAATTTTCTAACCTTTTGGTATTGGACACATGTGGTTACTCCAAATGTTTCACAAAATATTTCAAGTGTGGCACTCACCACACTTATAAAAAGCCACACACTCTCCAATATTCTTCAAACCATAAAAAAAATATAATAAATAATCTCCATAAATTCATATTATCACCCCATAGGACTTATTTGTGTCATAAATGAAACCTAGGATGGATTTCGTTTCAATCCTAGGAGGATACCCTTATAAGTGTTAACATAATTCAGTGAGATTTGTTTTATTTATTTATTTATCCCCCTCATTAAATTACTATTAAACCGTGATGATATAATAAAATAATTACCTTACTTATACTGGGTTATTTTTATAATAATATAATTACCTAAATACATCTTCAACTCAATAACATGGGTTATTAAATCATCATTATTGTTTACGGTGGACTACTACCTCACGAATTGATCTCATTCATTTTTTACATTACGACCACTCGTGGTTGGGTATTATGATGGATCGAAAGTATATGTATCTATATATATGATATTTATATCATAATTATACCACATTATTAATTATATAAATTACAACCATGTTACTTTCAATTCTGTACGTGATACGACAATGTTTCATGTGTCTATGACAAACTACTGCCTCTCGAGGCGATGTGATATGTTTTTCTCTAACACATTACATAGATTGTAATAATGTTAAAGATAATAAATATATGACATATAAAGGAAATAATTATGATTGAAATGGATTATTTTTTATCATTAAAATATAATATATAGTATTTTCTTTCATAACATTTCACTCGCTGAAAGATGATAATGTTGTCTGTGCATGAGTTGATTATCGCCTTCATGAAATGATGAAACTCTATTTTCATGACCACCACTCATGGATGATATATATAAGTATAGTTAAATAAATAATATGGTATTTATGATAGTATTATCAATATGTAATGATAAAATAATACTTACATCTTTTCTATAATGACCGTTGAAAAATGGAAATGTTACTCCAACATACGTATGGCCAACCATCTCCATGGTCGAAACATACTTCATTCCTCACCACCAAATTTAATGAATGGTATTAAAAGTACAATTGATTTATAAATAATATAATAATTTCATTATTTATATTATTGAGATGATGGAAATATATAATATGTACACGAACCAGATCATTCCTGACAAAACACACATGAGAAAACAATACAATTAACACCTAAGACAAAGAAAATAGTGTATCATTGTGGTCCTATAAAAAGATCATATAGAATATGGTTATTTTGTAAGTAAATAAAAATTTTAAAACCACTATACATGAGGTTAAATCATATACAAGCAAAAGGAAGCATAAGGTAAGTAATATTGTCTATATTTCTCTTCATTGAGGCATATTGTAATGTTATGAACCTATTCTATTTTTTATGTAATATATAATTACACTATAAAAAAGTATCATTATTTTTATTCATATATAATATTATTTTTAGTAAACTTTTAATTTTTTTATACAATTTAATTTGACATGAATGTAACAAAGTGATAAAAATATTCATAACACAATTTCTTTTCATTGGGTTCTTTTACTTATTCATTTTATTTATTATATTCTAAGACTATGTTGATATTTAATTTTTATTATATTATGTATTATTTAAACTTTTAAATTTTTTATTTAAATTATTGAAACAAAAAATATTCATTTATTAATTCCCACGTCAATGTTACGATCATTATAAGGGTTTTCGTCTCAATTTCATTTCATTGAGGTATTTTGTATTGTACCTAATTTATTTTATAAGGTTTATATACATCCCAATTGAATTTTAATGTCATAATTATGTAATAATTCATCATATTTTATGTCTCTATTTAATTATTTCATCAAATTAAATTCATATGAATATTACCAAGTGGTAAATAATTTCAAAACTCAACTTCCTTTTACATGGTTATATTTATTATATGTTGTCCTAGATATTATATAATTATCTTTTTAAATAATTTTTATTATATTATATTCTATTTAAAAAAAATTATGTGTATTTATAGTTTATTAACATAATTAAGTCATTGATTTATTTTTAGATCAATGTTATTATCTTTGTAAGGGTTTATTTCACAGTCTCATTCCATTTATGATTTTTTATTCTTGTATTTCCATTGAAGGAAATTATTTGATTCTTGTGAAGTAAACCCATTTAACTGTATCATTATCTTGGTAATCATTATATTTTCATGTAATACTATAATTTTACTAGTCTTTGGTACATAAAATCATCGATAAAATGTTTTTAATAAAATTAGTCATTGTTTCTCTCTATAGTCAAAAATCACCATTCTTCAGAAACTAGGTTTTTTAAAAATCATTTTTAAAATTTTTATCTACTTCCTAATGTTTTATTATAGTTATTTTCCCCCCTTTACTTTTCAATTTTTATTAAAATATTATTATTATAATATTCTGAAAATGGAAATTTTCTAACCTTTTTACAGTGAAAAATAAATGTACTTTTTCACTTGTTTGACAAACATAAAATTACTCACCATCATGAACACAATTTATTTTAAGATAACATTAAATGTTTAAAAGTATATTATTAATGAAAATATTTTTCCTAATACTATCAAAATTCATAGTTTTAAAAATTTATTTTTAAATAAAATATGTTCTCAAATGTTTTTTGTTTTATAAATTGATTGTCAAAATGAAAAGGTTATTTTAATCATGAAGTTTTTAGATATTGTTTTTGGTATATATATGTTTCAAAGAAAAAAACTTTATTTAACATATACTATAAAAGGGATATGTTTTATTGATACCATCCTTATTCTTCTTTTAGATGGTTTATGATTATTTTGACCATGGATAGTATTAATATTCAATTATTTTTTTTCATTTTTTTCATTCACATCCCCTTCAATTAATAAATTTCCTATGATCATTAAAATTAATTTTTTTTCTAAATATCCGTATTTTTTATCATTTATATGATTATTTCTTAAATAGTATAACATTTGTAAAAATGGTGTTCTACATTGAATGATATTTATTTATCTGATGAAATATTGATAAATCAGTATTCTTTACTCAATACATATATTTTTTGGAAAAGAATATTAGTTCATATATTAAATAGTCTATTAAGTATTTTAGGAATTATTTTCAAATAAAATGATGTGTAGGGCCCATAATTATATATCCCCCTGATGCATCACTAGTCTCATGAGGTGAATTAGTGAGATAGAATTAAATGGGTTTCTACTTATAGATTTAATGTATATTGTTAAAGGTATTGATGGTAGAGGTATCATGTGCCTAAGAACATGACATTCAGTAATTATGAATTACATTCATTAATATTTCATTTATTATTTTACCTGATATTTTCACATTTATATTATATTTGGATTAATTTAATTCTCAGTTTACTGATCAGATTATATGTTTTTAGTTATTTACCTTACTATATTGATTTTAACCTATCCAATTATCTATAATATTTTCACAATTAGATTCTCTATAGATGGATATCATTATTATATATGGATTTATTGGCATACATTTCCAGTTATTTACTTTTCTATATTTTTTATAATAGTCAAATTATTTAAATTAGATGTGTGTTATTTTATTTAACATTCCATATATAGTATGATTATTGGTTTATTATAGCTTATATTGTTGTTAAAAATTTATGAGAATTTTATCCCACACTTATTTTGTTACATTTCCCAAGAATCCATGAAATATATTATGAATGATATGAAAAAATATTCTAGAGGGAATGATGAAATTCTTTAAAACGATTTTATTGTACTTTGTATATTTAAATGTAATAAAAGACTCAAGTATGTATCTCATTTACCAATATAAGTAAAATATTCTGTCCTTTGGTATGTGATTTCATGTATCATATTCAATTGTAATAAATCCTACAATGGCTCAATGTTATTGGGGTTGGTGTTGCTATATGTACAGATGATTTTTATTAGTTAGTTAATTTTTCATGCATATCATGTTGGATGAATATGTATGATTGAAAGTGATGAGTATATTTAGTTGTAATTCCTCCCATGTTTGTATACATACCACATCTGTAATACCTTTCCCATGACCTACTCTATAAGACCCAATTATGAATTTAAATCACTGATTTTTCAATTCTTTGTTAATCATCATAGTTTGGTTGTGTTTGTGGGATTCTCGGGGAAGGTAAACCTTTTATAGGGAAAATGACTTAAATTTTAGGGATGTATTTTTGTTTGATTTAATGTATTCTAGTTATAAATGTGATAATATAATATAGGGTTACTCCCCAATTTCGAAGAATGTCCTAGGTGTCTTGTTTTTTCTACCTAAACCTTCAGTCCCTTCAGTCTATTAGGGAATTACATGACGTGTAAGTGAGTTACATGCACATGATCCTCATCCCTATTGGTGGGGAATTTTCAAGAGCATCCAAGAGACCCGAGATTATATCCAGGCAGAGGTTAATTTCTGGGTACTGTAGCAGGTACTATGCAGAACTGTAGTAGGAACTGTAGGGGGACTGTAGTAGGCACTGTTCGACACTGTAGTAGAAGGGAATATTTCACCGTTGGGGCCTTCGGGCCACAGATTTGGCCCCAAGTCCTTTAAGTACTTCAGGCCACCCAGGCCATCGGGTTAGTTAGGAATAAGGGCCACCTCAAGGCCTTTGGGCCACGGTTAGTGCTGATGTAAAATGGGCAACCTACATAGAACAAACATCAGAAGGAGGAGGTGCAAGGATCTTTCACCGTAGCAAAAGCTAAAAAAATTGCAATAATGAGAGTGTATGTAACCTGCCATCAGGACAAGACTGTGCATGCACGAGAAAGACTAGCCGAATAGCCATGCGAAGGCGGAGAGCTGATTTCATGATAAAGATGCTAGGGAGGTGCACTTCAAAGTAGTTAGTCTAGGTTGTATGTAATTTTTGAAGCCTATGGGAAATGAATTACACAGAGGCCTATGGGCCATATAATACTTATGCTAACGGGCCTTGAAAGGGTTCCACCTCATCCCTTAAATGTTGTATTCTCAAAATCAATAACAAATGAAGGCCTTCGTGCCATTGGAGCTAAGAGAGTTACATGATGTGTTTTATTAGCATGGTATTTGATGTGAAATGATAAAGGGTGTAGAATAATTTCATTCCACGCAATGGGTTCATGAAATGTAATGACTAGAAATGAGGTTTCAATAAAAATTTAACACATGTCCCATGATTGTAGCATTCATGGAATACACGACGTTTAAAAGGACATAACATCATGAAAATTTTAGAATGTGTGGGTTTTATATAACTATGTGGGTGGATAATGTTTAAATATAATTCTACATCCCTCTCTTGACCTAGAATCTCTTGGAAGTGATTTTTGAGACCTCCTCTCGATCAGAATATCTTCGTCCAGTGATTGATCTCTATTGTGGTAGGGTTGTATCTCTTTGGGAAATATTTCATTCTAGTTCTCCAATGTTTTTGGTTACGACAATAGTTTTGGTGATTATTTTGTTCAGATTCATTATTGGGGAGTATTTTCTATCGATCCTTTATAGTTTCATATAATTATATTTCTTTCAAAGGAACACCTCCCAGTTTCCAATCACTATTGTCGAAGGCGGCGAGGTTTATACCAATTTGAGGTAGGTGTTTCTATAAAAAAGTTTAATTCAATGAATTGATCATTTTTATTGGTAAATTCCCTTTATTTGTTCATTAATTTGATGTAATATGTGTTTTAAAAGGTTTTCTTGGAAGGGAAAATGTTTTAAAGGGGATTTTTACTTTTAAAATAGATTTTCTTAATTTGGAAATGAGTTTTCATACACCAATGTAGTATGGATTGTCTATGAAAATATTTTATGAAAATATGAGCATTTTTTTATATGTATTTTTATAATTGTCACATTGGGAACATTTGGTGTGTCTAAAAAGAGACACGAGTTTCCTTAGTGTGTGTGGAACCACTAGAGGTAACATTTTAGATATTGATGGATTATGGAAGTAATCAATTTTGGTTGGATCTAACTTTATGTATTTTTAGGCTCTTGAGTGTCTGGTACACATTTTCACATAGTCTATAGCCCTATATGAGGATATTTTGTATTTATGGTTATTTATCCCATGATTTTTAGGGATTTCATCTCATTGATTTTTATGAGAGTTTTTATCACATATAATTTCATGACAGGTTATATCATGGATATGTTTATACTTTCTTACCTCTTGATGCATGGATAAGATTTCCTCTTATATCACTTAAACATTTCATATAACTGTTTGAAGAATATTAATGGATTTTAGGGGGAAAAGGGAAATTTATTTTAAAATGAATTATATTTAATAAAATTATTTTTAATTATTTTTGTTTTAAAATCCAGATATATTACATACTTTATATTAGACTGTGTATAGACTTTGTGGTGGTATCTTACTGGGATTTGTTCTTACACCCTAATTTTCACATTGAGATTGTTATATATTTTCTATAGTAGGATATAGGTAATGGGGAGGGAATATTTTAGAATGTTGGATTTTCCTTTGGTATTTAACTTCATAATTTGGTGGTTTAGAGGTGAGTAATGGTAACATGGAGATGTGTGCTCTTTTCTGATTAATAAATTTTAGGTTTTTCATATTGGCATGGTTGTATGGGTGGTTATATCTCCTTTATTTCCACTTGGTACACATTTTGTATGTCTTGATTTTTAAATATTCAATACTTGTACTATTTTCTTGATTAACCTAAGTATGTTATGATCGACTCATGTGTACAGTTTTACTAAACTGGGATGGCATGTTACAATTTGGTATTTGAGTGAATGCCCTTATAGAATTGTGTTTACACTTTCTGAGTTATATTATATTCCTTTAATAGTAAAGAGTCAGGAACGTCGAAATTTGGAGAGTAAGTTAAGAAAAGCGGTCTGGTGAGCTCCCTTCTGTCACTGATTCCGAGTTACCGTGGGTGGTCAAGAACATTTAACAGGTTTGAGATTTTATTTGGTTCATTTGAATGAACTTCATGTGTTGTTTTTTTAAATTAACCTATTCCTTTTGACAGTGTATTTGGGAATGAAATTCTTAATTACTTTAGAATATTTACCTAGATCATCATTTTGAATTAGAAAAGTGGTCCCATGATTTTTGGAATGTTTTCATGATCTAATTGGTTATTTCATTGTGTTTATTAGAAAATAAATTTGAGAAAAACACATCCAAATATGATATATAATGATTCAAAAAAATGTTTCACTACCTAATACTCTAGTGTACCCTTCATTGGTTAAAGAAAAAATATGTACCATTCAGACTCTAGGGAAAATGGGTGTTGGGAACTCAAGATGTGTGGTGGATCATGGCTCTAGGTTTACTAAGAAGAATCCATCTATCATCCATGGTGTACAATACCATAATAATTTGACATGTGGATTGAGTGGATTCATTAGTCTTCAATTATTTGAAGTGTCCTAATGTATCAAAGGTTTTTTTTCCATAGGTGTTGTCAAGGTACTTTAAAGGATATGGTGGGACTCTATTGTGCAGGCTATGTTTCATGGGGACCATAAGTTAAATTATTTCATGAAAATAATTAATAAAATATTTTACCCCGAGACATTACATGTTTTAAATACCCTTATTTTATTAACTATTGATCATGGGTAGTGTACCATTTTGGTGTATTCTACATGTTTTGATGATCTGAGGAATCTAAGAGAGGATATTATCAATAATGAGTTCCCAAATTATTGGGTGTTGATTTAGTAATAAGGCCTGATTTTAGGTTAATATTTATTCTCATGTTCCTTTAGTATTTTGTGGTGGTTTTTGAAAAAATATATTCGGATGAGGCACACATAGTTAGGAAGAGATGTTTGGTTGGGGTAGAAGTTGGTGTAGTTTATAGACCAAGGGTATTCTCTAGCTAGAAAAGGAAATTCAAGGGTTGTTAGTTCTATTAAGGGCCAATTTCAATGGATTTTTATGAAATCAATTGATTATTTTTTATAAGTGTGGGTGGTCTAGTCAAACCAGGACAAACTGTATAGAGGCTATGAGGGCATGTAACAATTTTGGATTCATGGGCCAACTAAATATTTTCGGTTAAAAGATATCCTAGGGAAGTGTGTAAATATCCACTCTCACCAATGGTTAGAAGGTTTTTAATGATTCTTCCATGTTTTTTGGGTCATATATATAGGATAAGGGACATGTTTATTGTGAAAAACAAGTATTTTTTATTTGATAAAGCATGCATAAGAGGAATGAGAAGTTGGGCCAACTTTTATTATAGGTATTGTGTTTATTTCTTCTTTTATAGTGACCAATTTTCATAAATGAGGTCTAATAAATATTTTATATGTTCATTGTTTTTTATGTGTTGGGTTTTCTTTCCTAACTTATTCTTTACTTTTTAGATCTTTCTACACATTTAAGAAAGAAGTCTGAACATGTTTTCAAGTGTCCCACATTTCGGGTGATTATAGCTGAATTTGTGGAATAATGGTACTTCATAGGGATTGATTGTGACATCATTGAATTGATTATAAAAATGAATTAGATGATATTTTTATTCCCATATATACAATTTTTCTCCTTGCGTATTGTTGTTATATACTGATGGGGTCACTCATTTCTTTTACGGTGAGTAGGACTACAGATCACGAATGGTTAGTCTTGTTGTTCCTTATGTCAGGGTAAAATGATATTAATTTTAGAATATGTTTGCAGATGTAATTGACTCTTTTTTGGTGGTTGAGTTCTATATGTTTTGAGTGTTTAACCTGAGGTATTTTTGGATGATTTTTCTAGGTTACTTTCAGAGAGATAAGTTGATTTTACTGTGGACCAACATCATGGAATGATGCCCATTTCTACACCATCTAATCGATTGGAACCTCCAGAGTTGGTGGAACCTATTTTATAACTTTAGGACATAGAGGTTAAAGGATTTATTCACTCAAGTGTGTTTCCATGGGCTTCAATTTTCCACTTTTCTATGAAATTATATGAGAGCCTCAGAATTTACGTTGACTATTAGAAGCCAAATTAGGTGAATCTTAAAAACAAATATCCTTTATGTAGGATTGTTTATCTTTTTGAACAGTTTATAGGGGAATGATGGTTTTAAAATATTTAAATTCACTCAAGGTACTCAAATTTGATGGCCCGATAAGATTTTATAATGGAGAGATTTTTTGGTGCTGATATGGGCATTTTCAGTTTCTAGTTACTCCATTTAGTTTGTCTAATGCTCTTTCTCTATTTTTGGATTCAATGAAGTATATATTTCTTCAGATCTTGGAATATTTTTTTATTGTGTTCACGGATGATATTTTTGTGTAATCCAAATCATAGGAGTTTCATAAAGAAAATTTTGTTATAATTCATCAAACCTTCAAGGAACATCATCTATATTGTAAGCATTCCAAATGATTGTTTTGGATTTGAGAAGTGAAATTTCTGGTTACTAATATATTTGAGAGGTTAATTTTAGTGATTCCAATAAAGAAATAATTAGTTATGTACTGGAAGAATTAGATAAACGTGTTAGAGATCCTTACCGTCTTAGGTTTTTCTGGTTACTATATGCAGTTTATTCAAGAATTTCTATAAGCTCTCATATTTGATGACTAATTATCCTATAAGGTTTGAAATTTTAAGGGGAATGAAATATATCACAGATATTTTTAGGAGATGAAGATAAGGTTGAATTTCTCAATAGTTTTGATTCTTTCAGTATCAGGTTGATGTTATGATGTTTTCTGTGATAATTAGGGTATGGTTTTGGGATGTGTCTTGATGCATGGGAAATAGGTGGTGGCCTATGGCTCACACATGTTACAAACTCATGAGAAGAACTATTCTATCCAAAATCTTGAGTTGTAAATAGTTCTTCATGCACTAAAAATATGTCATCGCTATCACTTTGGGAAGTGGTTTACTTATTATACATATCATAAGAGCCTGAAATATATCTTTTTCCTAGAGGGATCAAATCTTCTAATCAGGATGTTGGGTGGAGTTTCTTCGGAATTTTGATTTAGAAATGATGTATATCCATGTGAAGGAAAATGTGGTTTCTGATTCATTAAGAAAAAAACTACCATCTGGAGTTGTGATGGAATACATTAAGGAGTGTTCTCAGTCTCCCAATAGTGATTTTTTCTCCCATAGTAGGTTGATTGTTCTATTTTCCTAGAGACATGAGTTAATGTATAGTTAACATTGATCTAGTTGTTATGTGCACCCTAGGTATACTAGGATGTGTCACGACTTGATCAGTTATTATTGGTGGAAAGGGATGATGCATTAGATTATATTTTTTTTTATTGAGGTTCCATAACATGTATATAAATATGGTAGAACACTAGACACATTTTTTTTTTGAATCCCTTAACAATTCTGACATGGAAGTGGGATGAGTTTTCCATAGATATGAATAATGTGTTTCCACAGAATTCTTGTGAAAGAGAGTTGATTTGGGAGATCCTTGATCATGTCACAAAATCTTCTAATGTCCTCCCTAGCATGGAGATGATGAAGGTGGAACAAAATGGGGACTTATATGATTGAGATATTGTGAAACTTCACGGAGTTCCCAATGTATTTTTATCTAATAGGGACATGGGTTTTACATCCATATTCTGGAATGGTTTGTAGGAGTTGATGAATTCCCAAATTTTATTCATAATGCCTTATCATCCATAGATGGATGGATAGACATAGGGGGGTATATTGGTTCTTCAATGTATGCTTCAGTATTATTTTCTTTATTTTAGTGGATCATGTGAAAGTAATTTTACTTTGGCTGATTTTTCCTATAAATAAATTATCTTGATGAAAATAGGATATCTCTCTTTGAGGATTTATATTTGTGTCCATGAAGATATCCCTTTTTCTTGGTAGAGTTGGGAGAGTGGTCCTCGGTTGGGCATATTCATTTTCAAGAGGTGAAATAGATGGTGCAACTAATCCAGAGGAGGTTGGTCATGGAATAGATTCATCAGAAATATTACGCAGACCATTATTACCAGCCACTATAGTTTGAGTTCAATGACAATGTTATTCTTAGAATTTCTCCACTCTTGTGACATAACCGGTTGGGTATGCATGGTATGTTGGAATCAAGGTTTGTGGGATACTTTGAGATCATTGAGTAGCTATGATTGATGGCCTATCTGTTGGAATCTCTTTCTGGTAATAAATATATCCATGATGAGTTTAATGTTTCCCAGCTGAGGAGGTATATACTGGATCTTTTGAATGTGTTTAGATGTGATGATTTTGATCTTGAGACTGACTACACTTTGTTTGAGTATCCTATTCATAATATGAATCACCAAGAGGAATTACTATGTGGTAAAATGATTCCATATACCTCGATAGTGAGGAAGTGTTGACGAGATATCCATGAGATGTGGGAGAGAGAATTTTTTATGAGGAAGAAGTGTTCTTGTATTTTTGTGAATCCAATAATCTGAGGTCTTTCTAGTAGAATAAATAATTTATGGAGGGGAGATTGTAAACCCCATTTACTCTATTAAGGTACTCCTTCAATTAGAGTGAGTAAAGGGTCTCTACCCTTCACATAACACGGTGTCCATTTTTTAGGGTATAGTCAAAAGTCATTTCCTTAGAGGAATCTGTTAAATCCTTGTTAATCAACTTTCCATATAGAAAGGGTAATCAATGTCGTAAGCCAGGAGGGTGGGACTTGTGAAATCATTCATCACCTCTAAGTTAGTCTACTCTTTATCATTATACAGATGGACAAGAGGACTCCTCAAAGAGAAGAATGGTATGATCAGTAAAATCATTTAGACCAGTTTGGTTCTTGAAAGGAAACTGGTTACAGTTTAATAGAGGGAATGCATTAATCCCTTCGCAATGGGTGGCCTTTGCATTGAGGACCTAATAAATTTTAACGATGGTCTCATTGGTAAATTCATGTGGAACCTATTGAATACAAATTAACCCTCCTACAGCTTCATAGCTAGAAGGTCAAAGAGGAGGATGTTTGATGATTATAATTGCTATCTTGGGTATTCAATATGGCCATATCTTAAATACAATTTAAATGCGATTATGCGAAATACCAAGTGAATGGTTTCCAAACAACCAATATTGAATTGTTGGAACACCTTATTGATGGATAGCCTACTAATGGATCATCAAAACATTCTTACTGAATGAATAAAAATGACTATCAGTAATCTCATGTCAACTCACAGTGGTATTGATTTTTTTCCCCATACCGGTTAAAAATGAAATTCAGCATCATGCCTTCATTGATATTGACACCTTAGTATATACATCAAGTACCAGTGGGTGATTTAATTCTAAATATTACTATTGGTTAGAGAGTTCAAGAAATAACAAGGAACCTGCATGGCTATCCAAGTTTAAATCAGATTTTATCTAGCCCTCAAGGTATATTCTTCTATGGGGAATTTGGAATAACCGACTTCCGATGCATGATCAACTGAAGAAAGTCAGACAACAAATTTTCTCGGCATGAATTATTTTATTTAAAGAAGAATAGAATCTGCAACACATGTTCATTGACTGTGTTTATGCATGAAGGATGTGGGAATATTCTATTCGAAGGTTTGCAGTGAATTTTGGATCAGGTAGAAAACTCCTAGAACATCTTGACTTCATTGCCCATTTGGAACAGAGGCCGCAGGTGCACCAACTCTTTCTTGTAGCAACTTCATCTATGATTACCTCGATCTGGAGGGACATTAATGAGGGAAAATTCATGGGTCAAATACCAAAAATTCATGCTGGAATTATTGACATGCATTGGGAGGTGCATGATTCTGTGAAGATGAAAACAATGGCAATGAATAACACTTTAAGTGATCTGATTTTTCACCAATTGCTGGGAGTTGCAGGTTGTCCCAAGCAGCCCCTGTTTCTGAAATCGATGAGATAGATCCCATCAATCGTCTCTAGGATTAAATTCAATATAGATAGTGCAAACTCAGGAATGGCTAGACCCACAGGGTGTAGATGAATCTTCTAAACCCACCATGGATTTGTCAAGGGATGCTTATATCACTACATCAGAGTTGGGAATGCTTACAATGCTAAATTGTGGGAGATGATGATTTCCATCAAGCATGATGTCTGCTATCAAGGGACCAACCTATGGATTGAATCAGACTCTGAAAATGTGGTTACATCTCTTATGAATTGTACCCAAAATGTTCCACGGGTTCTTTTTCTGCATTGGATTGATTGCATCAATCGATTCAATCAGATTAATCTTTATATTTAACATGTTTATGAGAGGCAATCCAGGTGGAAGATTCCCCATCAAAGAGATTCAAAATAATATGAGGCATAATGTGGTCATTCAGAGCTTCTAAATTTTGTGTTCCATTGATTGATGATAAGATAAATGGTGTAGTTCACTCCCACCTTTGTAAACTCCCCTTGGGAACATAATGGCCAACATCAGTTTAACTAGATGATTTTTAACTAGATTTATATTCTATTGGCTGTTGTTGTACCAGTGGATTTTTATGTTTTCTGGATAGATCAAAATGAGCTCCTGGTTGACATCAAAGCTCTTTCCAATCAGGTTAGTGCATTACTGATTCATCTTGACATAGATTCTGCTTCTCCCACAGAAATTGTAACCACGTAGAGCACCTAGTCGGACTTCTAGGCACATTAGTTTTTGGGAACTCTAGGTAGGCCGAAGCAGCCACCCATGGTCAACCATATAAGTTGGATCCTGCCTATTGTTTGTTATATAAAATCAAATGTTGATGGATTTGGGTTGGGATCAATGAGACAATTGGGTTGGAGTGGTGTCTTCCACATATACCCTAGCTTTTCCAATGGTTGGTTTTACCATTTCATTGGAATAAGAATTCTTTATAATGTTGAACTGTGGGCCATCAGTGGTACTTTAGGACCCTTGATTTTTGAACTTCTTTAGTTGAGAATTACTTGAAGGTAGTGTCCCACTCTCGACTATGTAAATCCCATTACACTATTTCATCTTGTACTATTATTTTTAAATAATAAATTTTTGGTTCGGTCAAACCAGACCCAGAATTTCCTGGTAAAATTTTACATTTTTTTAAAAACATTATGGATTATTTACATTTTTCTGATTTTTTTTATTTATTTTGAAAGATAATTTAAAACTATTTTTTAAAATATTCATATTGTTAAAATAATTTAAAGTGTATAAAATAAATAGATGGAAAATAAAAATAAATATTTATGCGGGATGGTTAGAAGACTATCTATTAGTGTTGACAAGTAAAATACTATACCAGGATCAAAGAGAACATGGGGCCATATATTTATTTTGATCAAATAAGCATTTTAATTGATAATAATAACTATAAAAACACCATGATAAAACACTAAATATGTAGTTGGACTATATTTTAAATTGTAAAAAGTGATTATAACTTTTATAATTTTTATTTGAAATATTACTCATTTACTTTTTTAGTTGAAAAATAATTATTAGGAATTTGATTCCAATAGGAGTCAAATTTTCAAACTAATATCCACTAAACTAATTTTTTTTACAAAACACACTTTTAAAAAAATAATAATTTTTTAAATTTAAAAAATTAGGTTCATGTGTACTTATTGTTAAATTGTTTGAGAGAAAACACTAATTTCACCAATTGAATTCTATATTTCATCATGTTCAATAGGTTGAAATTCTATTTCAGTGGGAAAAAATAGTATAAGCTCAAATATCATTGTAATGAAAAATATATCATTAACATTATCAAAAAAACAATTAAACAGAATCAATATTAGTAATGTTTTTGAAGAATGAAATTATAGAAAATTTTCCAACACTTAAGAAAAAAATTTGGGCAAAATCAGTATGTATTTCAAAATATCCATTGAAAATTAAATGTATATAATTACTTTTTTTATAAATACTAATTATTTAATTGTGAAATTATTTTCAAGCTAATAATTCTGAATTAACTTTCCTTATCATACACTTCATACAAAGAAGATAATTTTTTATTAAATGAATCCAGTTAAAAAACATCCAAAATCATTTTTAGTAAATAAAAAAATTATGTTTTAAAAATGCATACATAATTTATATTTAAAATATTAAAATTAGTCTAAAATAGATAATTTAAATAAAAAAACATATCCATGAAATATAATTAAACATGCGATTTTTTATTCCCTATTCCATTTTATCCCAAAAATAATTAAAATAAAGAGAATTATTTATTAATTATGACCTCAAATTTTATAGTTTTTGTTTTTAAATGAATTATCTTATGAAGAAATAATGATATCCTCGTGTGATTAATCATGCAATGAAATACTTTCAATTTATTTTAGATTAATTTTTTATCAATAAAATCATTTCTGAAGTGAATGTTTGTGAAATGAAGAAATTGGAATTAAAATGTGTGTGTTATCCATCTAAAAAATAAACAAGGGACATATAAAATATAAATTCAAAGACATGACTATTAAAATACAAAAAGAATAAAATTCCTAACCATGATCTTCAATTATGTAAATTTACAATGTTTATTTTTTTTTTGATTTTTAACATTCTATTTTTTCTATATCAATCAATTAATTATAATTGAAGCATGAAGGTTGATATTTTAATTAAATTTCTCATAATAAAATATTTAGTGTTTTAATTATAATTATTGAGAGATGAATTTGAAAAACAATTTTCATGATTTTATTTTTAATAATTTGGATAAATTTATTTAAAAACTGGTTTTATCTAATCTAATTAAAATAATTCTTGAAAACTAGTGAAAACGGGTTTTCAAATTATTATTTTTTATCTAAATGGATTTGGCTAATCATAATATGAGTCAATTATTTGGATTTAAATTTTTTTATCCTTGAATGTTATCATCATAACTATTTTTTAATTCAAAATGGTTACTATTTATGGAATTTTATTATACAAAATAAATTTCACCATTGTAATAATGAATATCCTGATTATGAAATTTATTGTTTGGTCCATTTTAAATAAAAAATTCAATTTTATTATTCCCAAGATGATTTTAATTATTTTAAAATCCCATGTTTCATGAATATTTTTAACATGATTATTAACCCAATATAAATTTATATGTTGATTAAATGTGGGATTTCATGTTTATGGTATATTGAATTTTTTTTCTGGTGGTTCACAGATTTAATTAAATTATATTTTCCAATATTAGGGTATTATATTTGATATTCTTTTTGAATATTTTATTACTATTGAGAAAAATTGGTCTCGAAAAGAGGTATGGCCATATGAATTGTTATTATAATTATTTTAATAATGAATGAAATTACAAGATAATGGGCAGTTTATAAATAAATTAGTGTTAAACTAATTTGATATAAAACATTAATTTATATCATTAAATAGTGATTACAAGCACAAGTAAGAGGCTTCATTTATATTTTATTCAAAAAATGATCAACCACTGAATATTGTTTATTAAAACAAAAATCAATGATTATTACAATAACAAGAATACCAATATTTTATGTAAAATAATGATGAAAAATAGTGATTTTCACACATAATTAATATATTTAAAACAAACATAAATAGATAATGAGTAGAAAGACTCAAATTATAAGAATAACTGTGATATATATCTATCTATAGAATTAAAACATAATATTAGAGATCATTTTTTCACTTTTTTGAATTTTTTTAAATTTTCATATTTCAATTATTTTATTTTTTATTGAAATGTATATTTTTTTATGAAAAAATTAACCTTTAAATATTATTATTTCAAATTATATTTTGATGAAATTTTATTTCACAGAAATTTCTATACTCAAATTAATACTTTGATCTTAAAAATATAGATATAATGATGAACTCAAGCTATTCATATCTCAAAGAAGGTATATATTATAAATTTTTCATATTTTATACATTAAAAAGAAGTGATTGAATAATTATAGGCTTATTAAAGTGAATATTTTTAATGATATTGATGTAAAATTAAACAAGAAAACAAAAAAATGGATTTTAAATAGATAATAAATGATTAAAAATTGTATACCCTCCATGATTTTATTTGTTAGGGAAATCCAAAACCATCCAATTTATAAAAAAACATATTTTTATATTTTATCTATTATCCAATGTTTTGAAACGTATTTACAATTATTCAAATTTTATCCAGAAGCCTCTTTAATTCATGTACAATGAAAATAAGGAATTAAATAATCTATGAAATTTAATAGTCTAATAATTAAAAAGATCAAAAAGATAAATATTTAGTTAATCCTAGATAGTTATAAATAAACTAATGAATAATGTGATCATAGACTACAATTTTGATATAATTTATTAAAATAAAATTACTTTAAAAGAATGTATAATTAGAGATCAAGAAGCATATTGATTGAGAAAAACAACATCAAATTTGAAGTAGAAAATTAATCCTTCTAGAAAAAAAGGAAAAATAGATGAAGTCACCTACCAATTATCATAGGTCTTACTTTCCCCATGAGTGTATGTATACCCCTCACCTCACACATATGGTGGTGATTCTCTATCTGATTGACGATAACTGATGAGGCCCATCCCTTGGCATATGGACAAGGAAAAAAATATGTTTAATAATTTCCTCATTTTTATTTATCTAGTTTCAGTATTGGTCCATTATATTTTCTTATAATTAATGGTAAACCCATGGGGGAGATCTCCTCATATGAGTTAAGTACAACTTTAGAGATACTAAATCATTTTCAAGTGGCACGATTTGGATGTTGATCACCATTAATTATTTATTTTTATCTCTATGTCACTTTAAATTTGGTCTAAACAATTCCTAAAATGTAGGTCTCCTGGATCCTCACCACATTCACCTCAATGTTCCTAATGAGAAAGACTTGACCTTGGAATTATAAATATACAAAAATAAAAAATATATATTCCTTAGTGTTTTAAAAAAATTAAATCATTTTTTTCATTCCATGTAATTTTTTCCATAATATAAAAATAATTAAATGGAACACAATTTTCTCTCTAAAAAAATTTCATGATATTCAAATTGATTTCTTCTTTGTTACTAATCTTCCTTAAACACTTTTTAAAACATTTGAAAATTTGTTATGAGAAAAAAAATCATAATAAAGGATATAGATGTAATTTTTTTATTCTGGTGAAAAACAATAAAACTGTCTTTTCACCCTTTTCCCCATTACTCTTTGTAAATATAAAATTAATCATATCGACATGGGAAAAAATACATTCTTATATAAATCCAAAAAATCAAACAGAATAAAATTTCTTCCATTTTAGGAATATCATAACATTATATTCAAATCAAATGTTAATTCATGACAGAAATAACTATAGGATTATCAAATCCATAAGAGAAACCTCTCCTTTTCCCCCCATCCTTATTATAATTGATGAAATGGAACATTTACAAAAACATTGTAGAGCAATATCAGTCTCACATTCCTTATAAGATATATTCGGATCACCCACCACATTATGTGTAATGATTTAGACATCCTATAAATTATTATATGGTTTTCATACTATGATTATTATTTTTAATATAATAGTTTTGGGTTTTAGTCAATGGATATAACCCAAAGGTATAATGTTAACATTGAATTTAAAGGAAAATGTGGTGAATATAAGGAACCATATAGGATTATAAGTGAAATGAATGATATTATGATTATTCTCAATCAGTTATATAGAAATAGGATTAATAACCTATACATTAACCACTATTGGACTCACCAAAGAAAGTAAGGATGAATATCGCTAAGCTCGATTGTAAGTGTCCACTGTGGAATGAAGGGAAAATTTCTATCATGTTAGAAATATGGAAACAGACACGCAATAAATATTCATAATTGAAATAGAGAATTATTTATGTGTGGATAGAAAATAAATAGAGAAAATAATTTTTGAGGACAATTGAAGAGTACGATGGAAGGAACTAAATTTTATTCAAATTATCTATTTGTAGTTAATTATCCCAATTTTGGGGAACTAGGGAATTATCTAATTAAATTTTATTTTCTAAGGGTAAATAACTAGAATATGGAAATTCCTATGTTGAAATAATATAGATGAAGTATTTATGTATTATGATTTAAAAATAGAATTTTGTAATTATTTTACAAAATGTATTTTGTTTATAAGAATAACGAATCGTCTAATGATTCTGCTAAATTGTAGAATATGTTTTGTAGTTATTATATAATGAGTTATGGATACCATCATGGGTAATGTGTTTAAGGTTTTTATTATGTTTAAGTCATAAACAACCGTTTTAATAATTTATGTGGTAGAAATGATAGAAGTTTATAGATATTTTGGAAAACAATTATAACAATAAAACCATTTTTATTAGTATATGATTACAAAAAGTTTATTTGGGGAATAATGAATTTATATTTCATATGAAAAGTATTAAATTTATTAATCATCTTTTGAGGTTAATATGACCATTAATGACATTATAATAACAGTCAAATGATATTATTAGAATTTTTGAAAAAAAATATGTTGTATTGAAAACCATACTTAAAAGTTTATTAAAAAATTAATTTTATTTCAAGGATATTAATCATATTTTTTTGAATATTATAATAATTATTTTATTTTACTCTAAAATAGGAAAACTATATATTTTTTGAAAACCAGTCACGTCAGGATTGGATTTGGGGCTTGAACCCACCACTAAAAGAAGATATGAGTTTAAAAAATATCATATACATATGTTATTTCTTATTTAATTTTTCATTGTTTTTAGTTAAATGATTTGATGAATAAATATAAATGATGAACTACTTGTGTCACTATTGAGGTTTATGGATTAATTATTATATTGGATATCTTTTTCAAACAATATATATTATATAAAATAGTTATAGACAGTTCAAAAAACGTTTCACACATTTATGGATCTTACGATTTGTTAAAAGTGAATTTTATTGCTTCAAGAATAAAAAATTAATTTTTGGATATTCATTTATTAGAGTTTGTGATTAATTAAGAAATTATCAAATAACAACCAAAGGATGAAGTGTTCTTATGAAATGAAAATGTATCAATTATGTAAATTTACTTATATTCATTAATAGTAAAATAATTACTAAACTTTAGGAAAAGAATCTTGAAAAATGTTATACTATTACCTTAATACACTATGAATCAAATAGACCTTTAAATCATAATATATTTTTGGTTTTTAGGTCCACAACTTTTAGTTTATCATTTACATTTTTATGATCAATGACCTCTATCATTCTCTATAATATATTACTCTTTTCTTTTATACCCATATATTCAAATTCCATAAATGATCATCTTTATAGTGGAAATGTATTATATTATACAATATTAAATTTTTTACTTCCAATTATATATTATTAATAATATATTTTATTATCCCTTCTTACTATGTCTGTTTTTCAACAATTGAATTTTCAAATATTAAACCCTGGATTACATAGCCGAATATCAAATTTATAGGGCACAATTTATAAAAGGTTGAGAGAATGTATCTGCCAAATATTTTGAAATAATTAAATTGTATTTTATAGTTTATGTGATAAAAAAAGTGAGATTAAACAATCCACAAAATATATTTATCTAAATTTAATCCCTTTTATAACTTGTAGAATAGAAAACCCCGAGCCTAAATGAACTGTAATATAGTATAATATTATAACCTAGTCATTATATTATATTGTAATAATATTAATAATTAAAATTTAAAAATTATGGTTACTTATTAATTAGGTATAAAATAATAATCATTTAAAATAAATAATAATTTTTTTTCTAAAAAAATAATGTTTTTCTAAAAGGCAAAATAATCGTGTTTTGCGCACATAATATAAAATTTATTTTTAACACTTTTATAAAAAATACTTCAAGACATTAAAATTATTTTTGAAATTATAAAATAAAATTTTCTTATGGTGCCTTTTATGATTTCTATTAAATGTTTCATTCTTCAATGAATAGTGAAAAATACTAAATTTCAATTGAAATCTATATTTTCTTTTAAATTTTTAAAAGATATATTATATTGTGAAATATTTTTCAAGTAAAATTATTTAAATTATATATATATGTTAATAAAATTTATGTCATTAGAAAAATTTTAATTATGACTTTTGATATAAAATCTATGTAAATATTCAAACATTTTCTATTTAAAAACATTTTTATCATCTTGTCAATGAGATTAATTTTAAATTAAAATTTATTTCCTTTTTAAATTGAATTTGGAAAAATTTATTAGTTTTTTAGAATAAAAAATATTTAATATTATATCATAATTAAAACTTAATTTTTTTTACAAAAATGAATAGAGAAAATAATAAAAAATTATTTACCAAGGTTAAAGAAAAAATGGATTTACCGAGTTTTAAACTAATATAATAATGGTTAAAATAACATAAAAACTTGTATAAAATATATTTTATGGAAATATTTTGAACATATTAGGTATAAAAATCATTAATAATAAATTATGGAAACTTTTGTTATGTGAAATATGTGGGTACTCCTATTTCATCTAAAAAAATTACAAGTGTGCCACTCACATCACTTATAAAAGTCCACCCACTCTCCAATATTCTTCAAACCATAAAAAAATAGGAAAAATAATCTCCCAAAATCCATAATATCATCATATAGGACTTATTGTTTTCATATATGAAACCTAGGATGGATTGTTTTTTCAAACCTAGGAGGATACCCTTATAAGGGATAACGTTATTCAGTGAGATTTTTTGTTTTATTTATTTCTCCACCTCCTTAACTTACAATTAATCCCTGATGATATAATAAAATAATTATCTTCCATATAATGGGTTTTTTTATAATGAATTAATTACCTAAATACATCCCCAATTCAATCTTAAGGGTTATGAAATCATCATTCTTGTTTAATGTGGACGACTGCCGCGCAAACCGATCTCATTCATTTTTTCCATTACCACCACTCATGGTTGGGTATTATAATGGATATAAAGTATGTAAATATATATATGATATTTATATCATAATTATACAACTTTATTAATTATATAAAATATAACCTCTTAAATTTCTATTATGTTTGAGATACGATAATGTTTCATGTGTGTACGATGGACTACTAACTTTCTAAGTGATGTGATACATTTTTCTCTAACAAATTACATGGAAGGAAATAAGGATAAATATAATAAATATATGATATATAAATTAACTAATTATTATAAAAATTAAATATTTATCAACATGAAAAGCTAAGATATAGCATTTTATTTTATACCATTTCACTCGATTAAAGATGATAATGGTGTCCGTGTTTGGGTGGACTATCGCCTGCATGAAATGATGTGACTCTATTTTCCTAACCACCACACATGGATGATATATATAATAATATTTATTTAAATTATTAATTATTTATGATAATATTATAAATATGTAATGATAAAATAGTACTTACATCCTTTTTATAATGATCATTGAAAAATGGAAATATTATCCCGGCATACGTACGACCTACCATCTCCATGGTCATAACATACATCATTTCTCAAAAACCACATATATTTAATGGAATTAAAATAATAATTGAATTGTAAATAATTTAATTAATTTTTTATTATTAAAATGATGGATGTATATAATATGTACAAGAACCAAATCTTTCCTAACAAAAGACACCAGAAAAAACAAGATAATTAACACCCAAAACAAAGAAAATATTATATCATTATTAAGAAACACGTGATAAGATTCAGTAAAAGGATCATATATCATATTGTAAATATTAATATTATTATTTTATAAGTAAATAAAATCTTTAAAACCACTATAAATGAGGTTAAATCTTGTACAACCAAAAGAAAGCATAAGGTAAGAGACAATGCCAATATTTCTCTTCATAGTGGCATATTATAATGTAATGAACCTATTTTCTTATATATGTTGTAGATATATACACTATGAAAAGTATTATTATTTTTATTCATACTTAATAGTATTTTAGGTTGAATTTTAATCTTTTCATACAATGTAATTTGACATAAATGTTATAAAGTGATAAAAAATTTCAAACACCATTTCTTTTCATTGTGCTATTTTACTTCTTCATTTTCTTTTTTATATTATAAGATTATGTTTATATTTAATTTAAAATTTTTAAATTTTAATTTTAATTTTATAAACATAATATATTCATTTATTAATTCTCAATTCAACATTACGATCATTATTAGGGGTTTCGTCTCAATTTCCTTTCATTGAGGGATTTTGTATTGTACCAAATTTATTTTATACGGCTTATATACTTCCGCATTGAATATAAATGTCATAATTCTATAATAATTCATCGTATGTTATTTTTAAATTTAATTATTTCATCAAGGAAAATTTACTTCAAAATTACAAAGTGTAAAAGAATTTCAAAACTCAACATCCTTTAAATGGGTTATATTTATTACTTATTGCCCTTGATATTCTATGAATATTGGTATAATTAATTTTTATTACATTATAATTTATTTAAACTAAATTATGTGTATTTATAGGTGATTCACATAATTTAATCATTGATTATGTCATAGATCAACGTATTCATTGTAGTAAGGGTTTATTTTACAATCTCATTCTAAATGAGATTTTTAATTCGTGTATTTCCATTGAAGGAAATTATTTGATTCTTTTGAATTAAATACATTAAATTTTATCCTCCTCTATTTATTCTATATATTTTCATATAATTGTACATTTTTACCAGTCTTGTTTCCTTAAAATCATTGAGAAAATGTTTTTAATAAAATCAAACTTTATTTCTCTCTATAGTTAGAAATATTCATTCATCAAAAATCAGGTTTTCTAAAAATGTTTTCAATTTTTTTTTCCAATTTTGAATGTTTTATTAAATATATATTTACCCCTTTTTACTTTTAAAGATTTATGAAATTAATATTCTTATAATATTATGAAAATGTAAATTTTTTATCCTTTTTATAGTGAAAAATGAAATTACGTTTTAACTTGTATGACCTGTATAGAATTACCCACCATCCTAAAAAAAATTTATTTGAAGATTACATTAAAATTTAAAAAGTATATTATTAATGAAATTATTTTTCATAATATTCTCAAAATTCATACATTTTAAAAAAAATTAAAATAATATAGGTTCCAAAATATTTTATGTTTTATAAATTGATTATCACAACGAAGAAGATATTTTCATCATGAATGTTTTCAGATATATTTTTTTTTCTATATCTATTTTTCAAGTGAAAAAACATAATTTAACATATACTCTACTAGGGATTTGATTTATTGATTCCATCCTTATTCATCTTTTAAATGATTTATGATTATTTTAACCATAGATAATGTTTATATTAAATAATTGTTTTCATTTTTTTATTAACTTTTCCTTGAATTAATCACTTTCATATGATGAATAAATTATGTTTTTTTCTAAATATCAATATTTTTAATCATGTATATGATCAATTCTTAAATAGTATATCATTTCTACATACCATGTTCTACATTGAACGCTATTTATTTATCTGAAGGAATATTGATAAATGTGTTTCTATACTCAATATTGATATTTGTTGAAAAAGAATATTAATTAATTAATTAAAAAGACTAATAAGTATTTGTGGAATGATTTAGACATACAATGATATTTATGGCCCATAATTATATGTACCCATGAAGCATTAGTAGTCTCATGAGGTGAATTGGTAAGCTACCATTAAATGAGTTTTAATTATAGTTTTAAACTGTATCATGAAGGGTATTGATGGTAGCGATAGCATGTGCCTGAGAACATGACGTTCAATAATTATGAATTTCATTAATTAATATTTCATTGATTATTTTATAAGATATCTTTAAAATTATATTATATCTAGATTCATTTCATTCTCAGTTTCATGATCAGATTATATGTTTTTTTAGTTATTTACCTTACCATATTGATTTTACCCTATCCAATTAACCATAATATTTTCACAATGATATTTTCTATAGATATATTTAATTCTAATTTTATGGATTTAATGGCATGGTATTTCAGTTATATACCTTTCTATGATGACTATAATAGTCAAATTATTTACAGGAAATGTGTGTTAATTTATTTAACATTCCATATATATTATGATCATTGGTTAATGATAACTTATATTGTAGTTAACCATTTTTATAAATTTATTTTAACCATATTTTTATCCCTTTCCGAACAATCCATGAAGTGTATTTTGATTGATATGAAAAAAATATGGTAGATGGAATGATGATATTCATGAAAAAATTATGTTTTAATTTTTATATTTAAATGTAATTAAAGACTCAAGTATATATATCATTTACCAATATAAGTAAACAATTCAGTCCTTAAATATGTGATTTTATGTATCCTATTCTAATTTAATAAAGTATAAAATGGCTCAATGTTACTGTGGTTTGTTTTGCTACTTGTAAACTCGATTTTTATTAGTCAGTTCATTTTTCATACATATCATGTTGGATGATTTTGTATAATTGAAAGTGATAAGTATTTTTAGTGGCCATTCCTCCCATGTTTTCATACATACCTCATATCCAATTTCTTTTCTACGACCTAGTGTGTAACACTTGATCACACTTTTTAGTCACCCCATTGTCACTGCTTTATTAATGTTCATTGTTTGGGCCTGTATGTGGGATTCTCAAGGATGGTGAGCATTTTTTGGGGAAATTGAATTAGATTTTAGGGATTAATTTTTTTTGATTTAATGTTTTATACTTATAAATGTGCTAATAGAATAGAGGGGTTCTCCCCATATTCATAAAACATCTTAAATGCCTTGGTTTTTTCTACTTAAACATTTAGTCCCTGTCGTCTATTTTGAAATTTAATGATGTGTAAGGGGGTTACATGAATTTTTTTTCATCGCTTGGTATATGTTGTGATCTGATATAGTGTTTGAAATATTTACAATCCATATAACAGTTTCATTATATGTAATGATTGAAAATAAATTATAAATAAAAAAATAACACATTTTCCTACAATTCTATATTTGAAGGAATACATGATGTTTATGAGGATATAACATTGTTAAAATGTCATGATGTGTGGGTTTTAGGTAACATTGTGGGTGGTTAATGTTTTATTATACTTTCTATATCCCTATCTTGAAATAGAAACTCTTAGAATATATTTTCAAGACCTCCGATCCATCAGAATCTCTTTGTTCAGTGATTAATCACCATTATGATTGGGTTTTATCTATTTGGGAATTATTTATTTTTGGTTCTCCTATAGGTTTGGTTACAACTATAGTTTTAGTGAAGATTTTGTTCAAATTCTTGATTATATATTTTTTTCTATCGATCCTTTGTTTTTCATATCATTCTATGTCTTTAAAATGTTGGCCTCTTACTTTCAAATCCTTGTTGTCAAATTTGGCCAGGTTTATATGATTTTGAGGTAGGTGTTTCTGTAAAATAGGTAAATTCAATGAATTGATTATTATTCTTAGTAAAATATCTTTGTTTTTTCGTTAGCGTAAATCGATATGTGGTTTAAATGGTTTTTTGTGAATAGAAAATATTTTAATAGGGGTTTTTAATTTTAAAATAGATTATTTTTAATTTGGAAATGGGTTTTCATACAACGATGTAGTTTGGGTTTTCTATGAAAATATTTTATAAAAATATGAGTATTTTTTAGTTATATATTTTGAAAATTTTCATATTAGTAACCATGGGTGTGTCCAAAAAGAGACACTAATCTATTTAGTTTGTGTGGAATAACTAGAGGTTACATTTTAGATATTAATTGATTTTGGAAGTGCCTGATATTGGTTGGATCCAAACTTATGTATTTTTAGGCTATTGAGTGTCTATTACGCATTTTTTCTATACTATATGGACCAATATGATGATGTTTTCTATTTATGATTATTTATCACATGAGTTTTTATTAGGGATTTCTTCTCATATGGTTTTATATGATTTTTTTATCACATTGAATTTCACGAAAAGTTATTTCATGTATATGTTTCTAATTTCCAACCTCTTAATGGATGGATATTATTTACTGTTATATCAGTTAAAATTTTCAAATTTCTATTTGGACATTATTAAGATATTTTAGGGAAAAAAGGAAAAATGATTTGAAAATTATTTATATTTTATAAAATTAATTATAAAAATGTTTTTTAAATCTAGATATATTGCATTCTTGATATTAGATTATGAATAGACTTTATGATGGTATATTACCAGGATTTGTGATCACACCATAATTTCCCCCTTATGGGGTGGTTATAGTCTTTTTATAGTATTATATTTTTAAAGGGAATGGAATATAATTGATTTTTGGATTCTCCTTTGGTCTTTACCATCATTATTAGGTTGTTTGGAGGTGACTAATGGTCCCAGAAAAATGTGGGATCTTGTCTGATTCATACATTTTTGGTTTAGCCTATTGGACTGTTTGTATGGATTTTTATATCTCCTTTATTTCAACTTTGTAATTAGTTTGTATGTCTTGATTCTTATATATTCAAGACTTGTAATATTTTATTGATTCACCTCAGCATGTTATGGTCAGATCATGTGTATGTTTTGTTGGACTGGGATGACCTATTATAATTTGTTATTTGAAGGAAGGCTCTGCTAGAATTGTGTTAACACATTGTTAGCTATATTCTCTTCCTTATGAATAAAGCAGTTAGGACCTTCAAAATTTAGAGAGTAAGTGTAGAAAAGTAGTATAGTGAGCTCACTTCCATGACTGATTCCAAGTTACCATGGGTATTCAAGGACATTTACCAGGTTTTTGATTTGTTGTTTTGGTTCATTTGAAATAACAATATGAGATGATTATTTAAAATGACATATTTCTTTGACAGTGTATTTTGTGGATGAAATTTTTAATTACCTTTAATTTTTTTCCAAGAGCATTATTTTGAATTCTAAAAGTGGTTATATAATTTTGGAATGTCCTCATGATCTAATTGGTTGTTGCGTTGGGTTTATTAGAAAATAAATTTGAGAATAACTCTTCCAAATATGAGAGGGAATTTTGTGAAAAATGTTTCACTAGTTATTCCTCTAGTGTACCCT
Source organism: Viscum album (assembly GCA_963277665.1). NCBI lineage: Eukaryota > Viridiplantae > Streptophyta > Magnoliopsida > Santalales > Viscaceae > Viscum > Viscum album. The sequence goes on from OY728165.1 coordinate 286,476,619, forward strand.
TCCTTTGTTGAAGCAACAATATATACCATTCAGACTTAGGTTTTAGTGGATGTTGGGAGCCCAAGATCTATGGTGGATCATGGATCTAGGTTTAATATGAAGAATCCTTCTATCGTCCCTATTGTAAAATACCATAATAATTTGAAATTTTTCAATATTAGATTGAGGGGATCTTCAATTTTTTGAAATATCCTCAAGAATCAACAGTGGGTGTTTTCATCAGTGTTGTCGAGGAACTATAAAGGATATGGTGGGACTCTATTGTGCAAGCTATTTTTCATGAGTACCGTACATGGAATTATTTAAATAATAATAATTAATAAAAAAATTTACCCTAAAACATTATATGTGGTTAATACCCTTACTTTTTTAACCTTTGAGCACAGGGAGTGAACCATTTTTGTGTATTCTACCAGTTTTGATGAGATGGGGAATCTAACACTAAATATTGTCACTAATGAGTATCTAAATGCTTGGACGTTGAGTTAGGACTGAGGCATGATTTTAGGTTAATATGTATTCTCATGTGTGTTTAGTCCTTTGTGGATGTAGCTGAAAAAGTGTCTTTGGTTGACGTAGAAATAGTTAGGATGATAGGTTTTGGTGGTAAATATGTTGGTGTAATATTTAGGCATAGTGCATATTAAATCTAGAAAATAAAATTCATCAGTGCTATGTTCTCTTCAGGACCAATTTAATTGTATTTTTTAGGAAATCAATAGATTATTTTCTATCTGTGTGGGTGGTCTGGTCATACCAGAACAAACTGTACGGAGGCTCCTAGTACTTATCACCACTGTGGATTCATGGGCCATCTCATGATTTTTTGTTAAAATATATCCTAGGGAAGTGAGGAAAGATATACTCTCTCCAATGTTTGGAATGTTTTTAACGATGCCTCAAATTATGGTGGTTCAAATCCTGAGCATAAGGGACATGTTTATTGTGAAAAAGTGGTTTTTTTATTTTACAAAGTGTGCCTAATTGGAATCAAAAGCTAGGCCTACTACTGTTATAGGTATGGTGTTTATTTCTTCTTTTAGGGAGACAGATTTTATTGATAGAGGATGTAATAATTATTTTATATTTTAAATGTTGTTTTATGTGTTGGGATTATATTCATAACTTTTTCCTTTCTTTTTGGATCTTTTTACACAATTAAGAAAGAGATCTGAACATGTTTTCAAGTGTCCCACATTTCAGGTGGTGATAGACTAATTTTAGGAATAATGGTACTTCATGGGGCTTGAGTGTGACACATTGGAATTTATTATCAAAATTTATTAGATGATAAATTTTCAGTCCCACATATAATATTTTCCCCATTGGGTATAGTTTTTATCTTCTAATGGGGTCGTTCATGTCATTTAGGGTGAGTAAGACTTTGGATGAGGAATGGTAAGGCTTTTTGTTATTTATTTCAGGGTAATATCATTTTAATTTTAGAATAAGATTCTTGATGAAATTGAATCTTGTTTGGGTATTTTAGTTATATATGGTTTTAGTGTTCAACCCTATGTATTTTCAAATGATATTTCTAGGTTACTTCCAGTGACATAAGTCGATTTTACTATGGACCTACTTCCCGGTATGATGCCCATTTCTATACCAACTTATTGAATGGAACCTCATGAGTTAGTGGGACCTGATTTTTTTACTTAAGGACCTAGAGGTTAGAAGATTTATCCATCTTAGTGTGTTTCCATGGGCTTCAGTTTTCCTCTTTTCTAAGAAATTATATAGGAGCCTCAGACTTTGTGTTGACAATTGGATGTCCAATCGGGTGAATTGTAAGAACGAATATCCTTTTCCTAGGATTGTTAATCTTTTGGGCCAATTTATAGGGGAATGTTGGTTTAAAAATATTTAACATTACTCAAGGTACTAAAATTTGAGGGTCCAATAAGAGGATATAGTGAAGACATTTTTAGGTGCCGATATAAGCATTTTTAGTTTCTAGTTCTTTCATTTATTTTGTCTAATTTTCTTCCACTATTTTTATATTCAATGAATTGGATCTCTCTTCAGTTCTTAGAATTTTTTTTGTTGTGTTCATGGATGATATTTTTGTATAATCTAATTCATATAAGTAGTACAATGGAAATTTTGTTATCATTTATCAAACCTTCTATGAACATCATCTATATAGTAAGAATTCCAAATGTTTGTTTTGGATATGAGAATTTAAATTTATGGAGGAAAATATATTTGAGAGGGAAATTTTAGTGAATCAAATAACGAAATAGTTTGTGACGTACTATATGTATCAGATGAATTTCTTAGAGATCCTAAGCCTCTCATGTTTGGATGGTTACTATAGGCAGTTTATTCAGGATTTCTCTAAGCTCGAATCTTCGATGACAACATTATCTTATAAGGTTGTAATGTACGAGAGGAATGAAAAATTTCATAAATATTTCCAGGAGCTAAAGATAAGGTTATATTTAGAACTAGTTTTGATTATTTATGAATCAAGTTGACATTATGATGTTTTATGTGAAGCTTAATGTATGGTTTTGGGATGTGTCTTGATTTAGGAGAAATAAGTGGGGTCCAAAGGTTCACCCAAGTTACACCCTCATTAAAAGAACTATTCTATTAAATATCTTGAGCTTTAAATGCTTATTCATGCACTCAAAATGTGGAATCGCTATCACTTTGAAGCATGGTTTAATTAGTATCCAGATTATAAGAGCCTTAAAGATATTTTTACTCAAATGGATCAAATATTCTAACCGAGATGATGGGTGGACTGTATTCAGAATTTTGTTTTAGATATGGTTTACACCCATGGAAAGAAAAATGTGGTTGCAGATGCAATGAGCAAAATACTATCATCACAAGTTTAGAATGAATCATTTAAGGAGTGATCTCTGAGGAGTTTATTTTATGAGATGAGCTTGGGAGTTGAAGAGGTTGTAAAAAAGGTGTTCTTGTCATCAATGAATGTTGAATCATATTTTGGATAGATTTTGTCTTGGTGAGTAGAATACACCAAGAGACAATGATTTATTAAAATCCATTATAGTGGGGAGACCTTCAGTGATTTTTTTGGTATCCTAATAGAGATTTTTTTTTGTCCCTAGTAGGTTTGTAGTATTATTTTTCTGGAGACATGAGTTAATGTTTAGTGCAAATTTATCGTGTTGTTTTGTGCACCCTAGAGATACCAAGATGTGTCACAACTTGAGCCGTCATTATTGGTGGAAAGGGATGAGGTAGTCGACTATAGATTTTGTATTGTGGAGCATTAATTTTTAGAGAAATATGGTAGAACAAAAGAGACCAATAGGTTTTTTTCAACCCTTATCCATTGTGACATGGAACTGGTCTGAGTTTTCTATATATTTTATTATTGTGTTACCACAGAATGCTTTTGAGAAGGAGGTGATTTGGGTGATCATTGATCATATCACAAAATCTCCCAATTTACTCTATATCAATGAGATGATGAAGGTGGAACAACATGGGGACTTATATGTCTGAGTGATTGTGAATCTTCATAGGGTTCCCAATACAGTTGTATCTAATAGGGACAAGGGTCTCACATCCAGGTTCCGGAAAGGTTTGTAGGAGGTGATGTGTTCCCCAATTATATTGATAATGAATTATCATCCATAGAAATATGGATAGACATAGGGGGATATATTGGTTCTTTAAAATATTCATTGGTATTGTGTTCTTGATTTTGGTGGATCATGGGAAAAGAATTTTCCTTGGATTGAGTTTTCCTATAAAAACAATTATCAGGAAAAGATTAGGATAGTTCCCTTTGAGAATTTATATGTGTGTGTATAAAGATACCCCTATTGATGGGAAGAGTTGGGAGATTGGTTCCTAGTTGGGAATAATAATTTCCAAGAGACGATATAGACAATGTAGTTGATCTAGAGGAGGTTGATCATGGCATAGATTCATTAAAAATATTCTTTGGAACATCATCACTAGACACTATGTTTTGAGTTCATTGATAAATTTTTTCTCATAGTTTCAACTCCCTAGGGATATCATCAGTTGGGTAATCATGGCATGTTGGAATTGAGGTTTTTGGGATACTTTGAGGTCATTGAGAAGCTGTGAATGATGGAAAATCAGTAAAAAATTCTATCGGATAAGACAACTATCCATGACGATTTTAATGTTTCTCATATGAGTATGTATATACTAGATATTTTACTTGTGTTTAGATGGGATGATATTGATCTTGAGACCAACACAACTTCGGTTGAGTATCCAGTTTAGAATATGGATCACCAAGAGAAGGTACTATGCGGTAAAATGATTCCACAATCCTTGGTAATGTGGAATTGCATTAGAGACAGCCATGAGACATGGGAGATAAAACTGTTTATGAGGATGCAATATCCTTTAATTTTTGTGAATCTAATAATCTAAGGACTTTCTATTGGAATAAATCATTTTTGAGGGGTGATTTTAACACCCCTTCACTCTATTATGCTTCTCATTCATTTGTACTTTATGTATCATCCTTGTTTTGGTGTTTTTTTGTATTCTCAGGGATATAGATAATTTTCTTTGGAAATGAACTAAATTTTGTGGATGCATATTTTTCTGAATGGATTGTGTCCTGGTATAATGTTATTAATGGATTAGGGTGGATCTCCCCTTGTTCAGAGAGCGTCCAAGGTGCCTTCGTATTTTTCTATTTATACCTTGAATCATTGCAACCTACTGGGTAATTACATAACAATTAAGGGGGTTAAAAGACATTAATATTTAACAGATATATTTTGTGAACTAACATAGTGTTTGAATGATTTACATTCCATCTAATAGGTACATGACATGTAATGATTGAAAATTGGGTTTTAATATAGTGGAAATGGGTTTTCTTATGATTACTACCTTTTTGGAATACCAAATGTGTAAAATAATTTCATGGAATGTAAATTTGGTTCTTTATGGATTCTATGTACTTGTGAGGGTTGTTAAATTATCATTCAACCACTAGACTCCTGCCCCTGACCTAGAGACTCGTGGGAATGATTTTGGAGACCTCTGATCCATCTGAAACACTTCATTCAATAGTTGATCTCTATATTGTTTGGGTTGTATCTATCGTAGAAAGTGTTCCTTCTGGTTCACCATTGGTTTTGTTTGTGGATATGGTTTTATCTATAATCGTGTTTAGATTAATGATCATATAATGTTTTCTATTGATCTTTTTAGATTTTATCCCACATTGTCATTCGAAGGCTAATCTCTTGGTTTCTAATCAATATTGTCGGAAGAGGATAGGTTTATAACATTTTGATGTAAGTGTTTTTATACAGTGGGTTAATGCAATACATTTATTATAATTATTGGTATATTCCTTGTCTTCATTGATATTATGTAAAATGTGTTTGGAACAGTTTACTTGAGATGAATTTTTTAAGGGATTTTTTCTTTGAAATCAGATTTTTCTTTATTTGGAAATGGGTTTTAAAATAAAAAAGAATATTTTCTTATATTTGAAAATTATTTATATAATTATGAGCATGATTTTAAAATGTATTTTGATAATTGGGACATTGGGAACCTTGGGTGTGTCGAGAAAGAGACATGGGTAACCTTTGTGAGTGTGACACCACTAGGAGATAACCCTTCAATAAGAATAGACTGTGGTATGACTCGATTTTGGTTGGATCCAATGTTATTCTAATTAAGGACGTTAAATGTCTATTACACTTTGTCCTATAGGATAGTGCCTAATTTGTGATTATTTATCATTTATGGTTATTTATGAATTATTTTTTATCATGGATTATTTCTCATAGGTTTTTATATGGGGTTGTATCATATAGTTTCCAATGATAGGTTATTTCATGGATACATGTTTTCTTTATTACCTCTTGATGAATGGATATGAGTTATTTTTATAAAAACTGTACTAGTCATATTTTTATTTTTGAGAATATAAAAGGATTTTGTGGAAACAGAAGGGAAAATTATTTTCCAATGAATTAGATTTAAGAAAATTGTTAATAAAATTGTTATTTTAAAATCTATAACTATATCATTATTGGTATTAGACATTTTATAGACTATCTGGGGTTATCATATGGGGTTATCATATGGGGTTCTACACTCACACAAACTTCTTTTCTCTTGGGGTGGTTGTAGATATAGTATTTAATGATACATGTAAAGGGAAGAGAATCTTGTAGAATATCAGCTCCTCCTTTGATCTTTCACTTCATTGTGGGGTGGTTTAGAGGTGACAGATGGTCACATGGAGGCTTCTGTTTTTGAATAATTCATACATTCCTGGAATGGTTGTATGGATGTTTTTACCTCAACTCTTTCAACTTTTTTACTCTGATTATACGTCTTGATTTGTTTATATTCAAGACTTGTTCTATTTTAATGTTTCACCTCACCATGTGATGTTGAACTCATGTGGATGGTTTGGTCGACCTAGTTTAGTATATCACATGGTGGAAGCGAGACAATAGATTTAATCCTTTAGTTATTCATTACATGAAACATGTAATAGAATAAAAAATATATAAATAAAATTTTTTAAAAGTAATAATTAACCAAAAAAAATAGAAAACAATTTTAAAAAAAATTATTAAAAAACCATCTAATTTTTATATTTCATTTTATTCAAATTAAAAATAAAATTTATCACAAAAAGATAAAACAGTTTATTTATAAAAGATAATAAAATAATATATATAAAAACAATATACTTAATATAAAATGATATAATTATTATTGTTTCTCATTTTTTATTGTCTTATTATTTTATAAAATTTTAAATTAAAAAAAAAACATAATAATTTATTTACTATTTTCTAATTTTTTGTTTTTTTAGTATGATGAATAATTTTTTTTAAATTTCACATTGTTAAAAGAATTTAAAATGTATAAAATAAATAAATGGAAAATAATTATAAATGGTTTTATGGGAAGGTTAGAAGACTCCTTATTAGTGTTGATATATAAAATACTATACCAGGATCAAAGAGAACTTGGGGCCATAAATTTATTTTGATCATATCACCATTTTAATTAAAAATAATCATTATTAAACACCCTGAAGCACCACTAAATATTTAGTTGGACTATATTTTCAATGGTAAAATGTGAGTATAAATTTTTTAATTTTCATTTGAAATATAACTCATTTACTTATTTAGTTAAAACATAATTAATATGAATTTGATTCCAATTGGAGTCATATTTTCAAATTAATATCCACTAAACTACATTTTGAATACCAAAATCACTTTAAATTATTAAAAACATAAATTTTTTAGTTAAAAAAATTAGGTTCATGTGTACTAATTATTAAAGGATTTGAGAGAAAACAAAAATCTCAACAATTAAATTCAATATTTCTTCATTTTTAATAGATTGAAATTCTATTTTAGTGGAAAAACATTGTATAAACATAAATATCATGGTACTGAAAAATCTATCACTAACATTGTCAAACATCACAATTCAACACTCTCAATATCACCAATGTTTTCAGATTAAAAAATTTTAGAATATTTTCCAACACTTAAGAATGAAATTTTGTTCAAATCCGTATGTAGTTTAAAATATCCATCGAAAATTAAATCTTTAATATTAGTTGTTTTGTAAAAAATAATTATTCAATATTGAAATAATTTTCATGTTAATAATTTAGTATGAATTTAACTTAGTATAAACATCATACACTCAATATAATTTTTCTTTTAATGAATCATGTTTAAAAACTTCCAAAATCATTTTCAGTAAATAATAAAAAATAAGTTGTAGAAATGCATACATAATTTATTTTTAATAAATTAAAATTAGTCTAAAATAAATAATTTATATAAGAAAACATATCCATGAAATATAATTAAACATGAGATTTTTTATTCGCTATTCCATTATTATTCCAAAATATTTAAAATAACTCTTACTAATTTTTAATTGTTACTTCATAAAATTTTTATTTTTTATTTTGGGAAGAATTATATTATGAAGAAATAATGTCATCCTAGTGTGATTACTCATGTGATGAAGTGATTTTAATTGATTCTGGATTAATATTTTAACTATAAAATCATTTTAAAAGATAATATATGTGAAATGATGAAGTTGGAATTAAAATGTCTGTGTTCTGTATATAAAAAATTAACAATTGACATTTAGAAATATAAATTCAAGGCCATGAATATTAAACTCAAAAAATAATAAAATTATTCACCATGATCATTATTTACGGAAATTTACATCGGTTATTTTTCATGATTTTCTAAATACTCCATTTTCATTATCAATCCACTAAATATATGTAAAGCATGAATATAAATATTTTAATTAAATTTCTCATAATAAAATGTTTAGATTTTTCAATAAACTTATTGAGAAATTAATTTTTTTTTAAAAAATAATGAATTCAATTTTTGAAAAATTGGATAAATTTATTTGAAAACCGATTTTAACTAATATAAGTAAAATAATTCTAGAAAAGTGGTGAACAATTATTTTAAAATTATTAGTTTTATGTAAATGCAGTTGGATAATCATAATTTTATTCACTTACTTAAATTCCAATTTTTTTAACATTGAATGTTATCATTATAACCATTTTTCAATTCAAAAGGGTTACTGTTTTGTGAATCTCATTATTCAAAATATTTTTTTCCATTGTAATAATTAATATCTTGATTATAAAAATAATTTTTTGGTCCATTTAAAATAAAAAAATTCAATTTTATTTTTTCCAAAACAATTTTGATTTTTTTTAAAAATCCCATTGTATAATAAGAATTTTAATTTAATTATTAAAACAAAATGAATTTATATGTTGATTAAATGTGGGGTTTCAATTTTATGGTAGATTTATTTAAATTATATTTTTTGATAGCATGGTATTATATGTCAAAAACATTTTCGTTTTAATATTATGTTACTTTTTATAAAAAATTTTTTTGATAAGTGGTATGACCATACGAATTATTATTATAATAATTTTCATATTGAACTAAATTACAAGATTAGGGGTGATTTATAAAAAAAGGGTTAAACTGATTTGATATATAAAAATATCTCTATCATTAAATCATGATTACAAGCACTAGTAAGAGGATTCATAAATATTTGATTCTAAAAATGATCAAACACTGGATTTTTTATTTAAACAGAAATAAATGATTATTACAAAGAATATAATATAAGGATTTTATGTAAAATAATGAAGTAAAATAGTGATTTTCAAACATAATTAGCATGATTCAAACAAAAATAAGCATATAATGAGTAAAAAATCTTAAATTATAAGAATAATAGTAAACCACATATATATATATTTAGAATGAAAACATAATATTATAGATTTTGTTGAGTTTTTTGAATTTTTAATATTTTTATATATCAATTATTTTATTTTTTTATTGAAATGTATATTTTTTTAAAGAAAAAATCAACCATAAATTAAAATGGTTTCAAAATATTTCCTGGTTAAATTTTATTTCACCAAATTTCCACTCTAAAATTAATTCTTTGATATAAATAATATAGATGTAATACTGACCTTAAGCTATTCAATTCTCAAGGAAGGTTTATATAATGAAATTTCCAAATTTTATACATTAAAATGATGTTATTGAATAATTATTGGCTAATTAAAGTGACTATTTTTAATGATATTGATGTAAAAGTTCACTAGAAAACAAAAAATGGATTTTAAATATGCAATTAATTATTAAAAATTGTATACTCTCCAAGATTTTATTAGTTTAGAAAATCTGAAACCATAAAATTTAGACAAAAATGTTTTTCTTTTTTTAACTATTATCCAGTGTTTTGTAGAATATTTACAACTATTCAAATTCTATCTAGAAGCCTATTTAATTGAATTATAAAGAAAGAATGGAATTAAATAATCTATGGTATCTAATAGTCCAATCATTAACAAGATAAAAAAGACAAATAATCAGTTAATAATTGTTAGTTATAAATAAAATATTTAATAATGTCATCATAAACAAAAATGTTGATATAATGTTTTAAAATAAAATTATTTAAAACAAATTTATAATTAGAGATCATGAAGAATATATATTGAAAAGAACTACATCGAATTTGAACTAAAAAATCTATCCTACAAAAAAGGAAGAAATAGATGAAGTCACAAATCAATTATTATAAGTATTACTTTCCCTATTAGAGTATGTATACACCTAACCTCACAAATATGGTGGTGATTCCCTATCAAATTGATGATAACTGATGTGGCCCCTCCCTTGGTATAGGGACAAAGAAAACTATATGTTTAATAATTTAGTATTTTTTATTTATCATGTTTCGTGATTGGTCCAAGAACTTTTCATCAAATTAATGGTGAACTCGTGGGAGATATCTCCCCATTTGATTTATCTACAGCTTCAGAGATGTTGGATCATTCTGTAGTGGAAAGATTTGGACATTTATTACCATTAATTATTGATTTTTATCTATATTTTACCTAAAATTAGGTATATAAAATTCATTCAATGGTAGGTCTTCGGGATCCTCAACACATTCACTTCAATGTACAAGGTCAAAAAGATTTTACATTGTAATTATAAATATAAAATCATAAATAATATCTTTTCCTTAGTGTTTTATAAAAATTAATTTATTTTTTTCATTCAAATTTAAAAATTTCTCCCTAATATAATACTTTTGAAGTAGAACACATTTTGCTATTTTGAAAAATCATTATTACATTCAACTTGATTTCTTCTTTATTACTACTCTTCCTTAAATGTTTTGTGAAACATTTAAAAATATGTTATGATCACAAAAAAACATACTGAGGGACATAGATGTAAAAAATTATTTATTCTAGTAAATGACATTTAAACTGATATTTTCACCATTTTCCTCATTACTCTTTGACTATAAAAAATTAATCAAATCTTCATGAGGAAAACACTATTTTCTTAAAGAAATACAAAAAACCTAAAACAATAAAATTGCTATCATTATAGTATTATCAAAACATTATATTCATAACAGATGTTAACTCATGTTTGAAATAACTAGAGGCTTGTTAAATACATAGGGGAAACCTCTAGATTTTCCTCCCTCTTTATTACCGTTGGGGAAAGGGAAAATTTCCAAATACATTACATAACTATATCATGCTCACCTTCCTTGTAAGATGTATCTGGATAACACACCATACATGTTGTGTTTGTACCACCTCTCATAATATATAATGACAAAGTACCATAGTAAGAATATAAAATTATAATGTTTCAACATTCATCATAAATACCTTAAAAACTATTTTAAACCCTTAACAAGAACACTTTAAAATATATAAATACCCATTTCTTTTAAAAACATTTATTAAAAAAATTTCCATACAAATGGGAAAATTGGTTTCCTTGAAAAACCATGAAAATATTATAAAAAGATACAAATAGTGAATAACGGTATTTATAATAAGGAAATGATCCAATGATTTATTCATTAAAATAGAACATTTATTTTTTTTATTTTTAATATGAAGTTAAAACATTCCATATGAAAGGCATAAAACTAACATATTTTAAATAAATATATATGAAATTAAATAGATTTATAAAATTTAATTTAAAATTATTTTATTTCCATATAAATACCAATGTGAAATAATTTTAGGAATGTTTAAATGGAAAAAAATTAGAATATAAAACACTAAAACATTTAAAAAAATATTTTACAGTAAAGTGTCCCTTACATAAGGATTGTATTATTATCTGTGTTTTTTATATTTCTGAATAGTAAAAATATTTTGCCTATTTACTTATATAATAACACTTTTAATTTTTTTTGTTTATTTTATTTTAATTATAACAATATTATACAAAATTACTCAATCATGTATTTTCATGTCATATTTTTTGTGAGAATTTAAATTATATATCAAAAAAGAGTTCAGTAGGTTAGCTATGGTGATAAGTGTCCTAATTATATAATTTCAAGAATCATAACCATGTAATATTTATCATTTATATATAATAATTATAATTTTAGAACTAACTACATAAGAGGGTTAAATAAATGAATTACATTACAGTCTTGAAGATGGTAGGTCGTAAATGAGAATGAGTAACATTTCCATTTTTCAACGAACATGAGGGAAAGAGGGTATGAATCATTTAATTACTAAAAATAATTATTATATCTTAAATATAATATTATATATTAAATTCCACACACACATATATATATATATAATACATTTCAGGTGACGATGAAAAATAAAATACATTCGTTCGCGAGGTGGTTGTCTCTACATACATACGAGAACCGTTTTGATTTTTCATTTGATAGTAAATAAAAAACTAGAAAATTTATTAACAATTAAAAAATTATATATATATAAAATATATCATATTATTTCATTTTGATCCATAATCAGGGCCATCAAAATACATTGGAAATGAAAAATGAAATGCATCATCTCATGAGGTGGTGGTCAACCCGTAAAAATGGCTAATGTTTTTATTTTTCATTAAATGATCAAGTATATTAAAAGGGTAATAAAATAATTATAATGACATTATATTATAGTTCATATACTAATATTAATATTTCATAATCATTTAAGTATATTTTAAGGAGTTGTAATAATAAATAAAATGAAAATTCTTTTTTAAGAACTATACCTCTTCTTCGGAAACATTCACTGGGTTTTCACATTTTCCCTTATAAAGTTGGTATTCTGATGAAACCGTAGTATCTATGATAAAGAGAGGTATTTTTAGAATGGATTTTGGTAGGTAATGTGTGAGATAATAATCTATTTAAATGTGGATAAAATATGAGATTGGTGTCCTTTTATAAGTGAATGACATGGCACACTTGGATGTTTTCAAAATATTGAAATATTATTATGTCATTATCTTAAATATATATATCCTAGAGACAGTTAAATATAGATAATAATTTTATTAGAGGTTAAATAAATACATAAAATAATCATTATGGTGAAATCTGGTGGCTTTATCTCTTATTGTAAATCTAGGTTAACACGATTTACCCTTTTACTACGGTGATACATTTTTTAAAGAACATACTTAACATAATGGACAAATATAAAATTTCACCCATTAATAAATATTGAACTGATGAATAATAATATTAAATCCAATTCTTCTAATTAAATTTCTATAATTTTCAGAAACAAATCTTATTGAAAATCAGAAAAACATAATAAAAACTTGTTTTTAGAAAAATGAATCTTTTAGCATAAAATTTATTTTACTTTTATTCCATGACTATTAAAATCCATCAACGAAATTTATTTTTAAAATCTATAAAATATATATTTCATTAAAATAATTTATCAATATATATTATTATAATTTATATGGATAGAAATATATTGGGTGCATAAGATTAGTTTTTAGAAAAAAATGTGTTCAAATCCCAAATATGAACTTATGAAAAAATAATGTATGATAATGATTAATATTTAATAAATAATATTATTTATAATAAAATTATACATATGTTAATTTAATATTAAATTCAATACATAATGAAACATTTAATGTACTTTATTCAATAAAGAAAAATAATAATTTTACAGAAATATGTATTTTTCACCATTCACTGAAAAAACAATCTTTATAGAAAAATCCCATAAATTCATATATGAATAACAATAAAAATATTATTTTCAATTTTTATTAATTTATTCAATATAAGATTCTGAAAATAATATGAATTAATCATAATATTTGGAAAAAAATTCAATAAAAACAATTTTTTAAGAGAATATATTTTCGAAGCTTAAAATGACTTAACTGAAAGTAGGGAAATTATTGATTATATACAAAAAAAATTTGAATTATATAAAAAAAAATTATTTTTTATATGTGGTTATTAATGATTATTATTTTCTCTAAAACTATTATTCTATATTTATCACATAATAATATTTTTTATTTTTATCACAAATATACCAATGTGATGTGTTACGCATAACACAAGTTTAAAAATATATTACCTAATGAAAATAAATTGTAAATTATTAGGATATAATGTTATTCCAATATTTTATAAATTACATTCTTATATTTTTATCTAATTCCAGGCTGAAAGGGTTTAAATAAAATAATATTCAATTCCAATGAGTGGGAGATAATATAGTTGTAAAATAAATGAAAAACTATATAAAAGTTTAAAATAAAATTTTCAAAAACACAAGATGTATAAAATGATAATAAAAAATCCTTTGTAAAATTGGTAAAGGAAAATATAATGATTATATAGAATAATATATATCAAGGGTTCCACATAATTATAGAATTTTAAGGAAGTGAAATAGTAGACTTGGAATGAATACCAATTTATTAAATAACATTACTTTTTTAGAATATAATATTGCAAATATTCAACATAAATGATTGTAATATTTTTTAATTTTTATTTTGAGACCACTTTACTATAACCAAGGGATTAAGTTTCCATCATGATATAGATCAGATATAAATATACTTACTATATTTCATTCCCTTTCATAAGCACAATTTCTTCCATTGGTTATTATTTTATCTATTAAAACATCCATATGATCTCTTATTCCACAAAATTAATATTCAAGGCAATTTTTTCAATCCTAAAAAACTAAAATAAAATTATAACTGATCATATGATTCAAAAAGGATAACTTTATAAATTAACCAATACTAAAATGGTTAAAACCATGTAAGATAATATCAAATTCAATGAAATATTATATTAATATAAAATGGCTAAAAAATAACTCTCAAATAAGGACATTATACATTTCATAAATAAATAAACTTAATGAAAATCAAAATATTATCATCCTAGTTCGAAACAATTAAAATAGTGGTACGTGATCATATATTTTTTTTGAGATAATGTTTACATTTTTATCTAATGAACATTAGTCACTCATAAAGTAATTTACGCAAAAAATTATATATATTCAATGCATAAAATGTAAAAAATATGAAAATATTTCCCATAAATAAAATGAATCAAAATGAATGAAAAATAAAATCATATATACTTAACAAAGATAATTCAACCATTATTTGTCAAATAAAATCACATATTATCCAAAATTATTTCCATTTACCTTAATCATAAATTTTTTAAAAATTAGTGAACTTCTTAAAAAATAACATTAATAACAACTTAACAAAATAAAATTTCAATCCCATTATTATCTATAAGATAAAACATATATTCATAAATTTTAATAACCCTTGAATCCAAATAAACCATAATTTACTAAACATCATATTTCATATTAACCAAAAGAAATATAATAAATTTTAAGCTTTTTTATGAAAAATATAAAATTATTATTCCTTAAATAAAATTTTCATTTTAATGAATTTGAAAATATAAGGCTGATATATACCTCAAAAATTTAACAAAATTCAAAAAATAACTCTTAATTTTCTCCCATTACATAAAACCCTAATGATAGCAATTCATTTAAAATTATGATCATCCTTAATAAAAATATAGGTACATCATAACTCTATAATTCTTACATGTATACATGTTCAATCATTCAACATTCTCCATAATCCATTTTCCATGTATGTTCATATTATATCCTTATACATACATTCTATAATAATAAATAAGATTCTCATCCTAAGATTCCTCAGTGTCCATATTTTCAGGTATCGTACTGTATATATAAATAATCCATACCTATGAAATATATATCTCCATTCATTTTAATCACAATTTCAATGGTCTATGCGGCATTATCTACCAAGTTGAGTCCATGCATTGTTACTATGCCAAAAAATTACCATGTTCCATTGATTTCTTTATCCATGTATTATCATTACTTCCAAAATTAAATAGATGATAATATAGATTAAATTTTTTAATTAATACCATGTTATTAATATATACCATTGATAAATCATCTAAAAATTATTTCCTAGACTAGATTAGGATATTATTTGAAATGAATTTTTAAAATAAAGTTTGGTGATTATAAAAATAAGAAAATTAAGATAACAAGATAGTGAAATAATATTCTCAAAGTCACCATCCATGATAGCCATGTAGATGGGTTTCAATCCATTTTCTATGTCATCCATTGTAACATCTTGATTAAGTCACATATAATATTTTCCAAAAGAGTATTGCTAAGATAATATTCTTTTGAAAACATGGTCAAATTTATCCTAATGTAATTCATGATATAAATGTTTTAGAGGGGATTAATATATATTATAAAGTATTTTTCAAGTAATTTTTGTACAAGAGAGGATTTAAAAATATTAAGATTTTTCAATTATTATTTCAAGTTTATCCTCTAAAAGAGAAAAGAAGTTTGTATCCAATTTATTCTCGTATATATTGAATAAAAGATTTTACTATGATGAAATTAATTATTTAGTCAGAAACCACTAATTTCATTAATGAAAATTAGAGTGAATTAACAATTTAATTTTTTAATGTATTAATCAATAAAACCCTTCCATTAAATATAAATCACCTTAGGTTTAAACTTGTTTATCCATGGTCATTATCAAATAAAATAACATTATGTGAAATTACTTCATAATGGTCATTGAAAATATGTGAATTAAGTCCAGAATATCAACCAAGATCATCCAAAAAAGTGTGAAGTGGTAGGACCACTCATCATGTATTGGGTAATGATTGAGTTAATACTCAATATGTATCTTATATAGTTACTACCCTTAGTTTTAACATCATCACATCCATATCCACATTCTTATACCGAGAAAGGGATATAATTTCTAGGAAAACCACACAATCATTTCTTTAATGAAACAATTAGTTATAATCCTATACATAGACATGTTATCCCATAATGGTATCTACAAAAATAATCTATCCTCATCTAAATCATCATTAAATATAAAGTTTTCTATACCTTTTCTATGATTCCGACTATAAAGACCCAACCATTTAAAAATTATAAATTCAAAATTTTTTTTGAAAATAATTCAAATTTCTTATATTACTAAGAATATTTTGATTATATTTTTTTAGATAATTACATCATCATAATAATAAATCAATGTATTTCAATGTAGACACATCTAATAGATATAAATTTTATTTATTATAATTTTTGTAAAAAAGAAAACATATTTTTACTTCATGAAAAATATTTGGGACTCGTAACATCATTTATTACATGATGTTACTCATCCTTAAAAATTATGAAGAAAATTCAATGAGTGGGATGAGAAAAAAACCTCATTAATGTTTATAAAATTATTATATCTATTAATCCATTAAAAATAATATATACCCATCCCAATGACCCTTTGAATATATAAAATAAATTATATCAACACGAGGAAAACCCCTTTTTTCTAAATGAAAACCATAAAATATATATAAAAAATTGAATAAATGTTAGGCATCTTAGAAAATTATATTTATAACTCATGTTCCCTTCTATTAGAAATAAATGTTTCCCAGTTAAATCAATAGGAATAAAATACATAGTTAACTCTATATTTCTTCTTTTAAAGTCTATGAACATTTCCCAATGAATTAGAGTGTTGTATAAGGATCACCCTCTATATTATCTATATCAGACCCACCAATCATCATATATAATTATTAAGTACCATTTCATTAATATTAAATTCTAATATTTTCCAATTCATCATTACTCCCTTGAAATTCTCTTCTGTTACCCTACAAAAATATATTTTGGATTTAGAAATAATATTACTCTTTGAAACATTTATTTTAAAAAAATTAATCAAAGGGGAGATGGGTATCTTTTAAAAACCTGTAATATTTTAAATTAATAAAAAATATTAATAATTTCTATAAAAATGGGAAATGTAAGTCTATTTTTATACATTACAATGGATCATTTCATATTTATGTTTATAGAAATTCAAAATATTATATATAAAATACATAAAAATATTTATTTTGAATAAATTTATAATAAAGTCATAAGAGACATTAATTTTTTTATAATTAATTAATTCCCACATAAATACATACATAGTATTATTTTAATAAAATGTATATGGAAGTAAAATATTTAAGAAATAATTATTTAAAACATTTGAAATGATGTTTTAAGGTTAATTGTCCCTGACTTGAAATGTTAATTTTCATATACTGTCATTATATTATTGAATAAAAAAATATTATACTTATTTAATATATTAATAATATTTTTTTGGTTTACTATTCCTTTGATTTCACTAATATAAAGTTTATGCCTTATTAATTAATAGTTTTTTTTTCACATAGGATGATTTGAGAACATTCTAGTTATATGTCCATAATAAATTATATAGTTTGACTAAGGTCAAAATATCATTATTATATCATTACTAGAATATTAATCATGTTATAATTATATATTTTATATATTATTAATAATTTTATAATAAAATACATATGATGGTAAGATAAAATTTATTAGATTACAATCATGGAGATGGTAGGACGTAAAAATGTGTGGATATCATTTCCATTTTTCAATAAACATAAGGAAAATATAGTAAGTATCATATTATCCTTGAAAAATTATGATTATATAATAAATTATAAATAATTTCTTTAAATACACCTATATATACAATCAATGTAGGGTAATTATGAAAAGTTCAATACATCGAATCGCATGGCAATAGTCTGCTCATACACAAGAGCGATGTTTTTGTTTTTCGTTTGATGATAGGGAATGAAGTATAATATTTTTATACCATTAAAAAATGGAAAATATATCATATATAAAGTATTATATCATTTTAATAAATATTTTTGACCATAAATGAGAGTCAGTGATGATAAATGAAATACATCATCTCATGATGGAATAGTCAGTACATATTCATGGGTGTTATTTTTATTTTCCATTTGACGATTAAGTGGATAAAAAAGTGTTATTACATAAACATAATAGTATTAAATTATATGTAAGATAATATTTTTTTATTTAATCCTGTTTGAATTATATTTTTAGGATGTAAAAGAAGAAATAATAAAAAAACACCCAGTTAATGACCATACAACTTCTTCAAAAAAACCTACACATATTTACACATTTTCCCTTCTTTGGTGGTTATTATGGTAAAAAGTGGTCCTATAATACATTTTTAGGGATTTTATTAAGGGATATTAAAAACTATTTTTGGATTTGATATTCCCTTTAAATATGGATGAAAGAGGATATGTTATTTACTTCTATAAGTGTGGGAGTGGAAACCAATTAAAATTATCTAAAGATGTAAATATTATTAAATAATTTTCAAATAAATGTGTTCCATAAAAAAATATTTTAATAATGAGTTGATAATTGTGGAAATAAATTCATCCAATAATATTTCATATTAAATTTGGTTACCTTATCTCTTTGTTTTATACTTGGTTAAAAAAATTTACCCTTTTACTATGGTGAAACCTTTTTTAACCATTCTTAGTAATTAAAATATTAAAATAAAAATTTCCCCCATTAATAAATTTGTAAATTCTGATAAAAAATATTTACACCATTTTATAAAATTCAATTTATATAATTGAAAATTTTTTGTTTAATCATTCGTGAAAAACACAAAGAAAGAAATTTTTAGAAAAATTTATTTTTATAATAAAAGTTATTTTACATTTAATCCATTACGAGTAGAAATAATCAAATGAATGTTAATTTTTTTTAAATACAGAATATTTAAATTTAATTGAAAAAATTGATCAGCTGATAATTATAAAATATATTGATATGAAGACACATTGGGTGCATGAATGCATCTTTTAGAAATGAATGGGGGTTTAAGCCCAAAAATAAACTTATACCTAAATCATGTATAATATTGTTTTTTATTTAATTAATTATACTATTTATAATTTATTAAGACATATCTTACTAAAATTTCAAAATAAAAACCTAGTTGTTCTATTAAATTAAATGATTTAATGATAAGAAATGGAAATTTTACAAAAATTTGTCTTTTTCTGTATTCACAGAAAAATAAATATATTTAAAAAAAATAAAACAAATTAAACCCATGATAATATAAAAATTATTTTTTCATTATTTATATTAATTTAAAAAGATTAAATTTCTAAAAATGGATTAAATTATTTATAATAATCATTAACAAAATGAAATAAAAACCATTTTTGAGGGAAAATATTTTTGAAGTGTAACATGAATTTCGTGAAAAATTGGTACATAATTATTATCAACAAATAAATACATTTTAAATTACCAATATTCTTATATATATTTTTCACAATGTGGTTATTACTGATCATACATATCAATTTAATGGATTTGTTATAACATTAACTTAATAATATTTTTATTATATATCACATAACACATAATGACTAGTGTAGTGTATACCACACATGAATATATATGTTAATGGAATAAAATATATTATACAATATTAGTGTTGCCGAAATAGTATAAAGATTTATAAGTCTTATACTTAATTTATTCCTTTCTATTGAAGTGGACGTTCAATATTTCTTTATTCATGGATCCACCAATATCTTTTTTGGTTTATATTTCCATAAATTCCTTTAACAGTATAGATGAATTTGGTTTTTATGCTTATTAGTTACTTTGTGGTGGCATTTTCAATGTCTTAGTTGTTAAAAATTCATTGTAAAACACTTGTTCATTTCATATATCTATGTTGTGATTGAAATCAAAAATCTTATCTTTATGTTCATTTAGTTTTTCAGTTTTTTAGAATTTCAAGATAGAACACCTATAGTCTTAGAACCTAGCATTGTATACTATGATTTTTTGAATATTCTATGGGAATGATTAAAAAAAATCATTATTTGACCAAAATATGGTGATATTATAAGACGTACAACTCATGTTGGGATATCAGATATCCAAAACTAGGTTCGAGATAATGGGTTTCCATAAGGGACATTATAACTCTAAACCACCTCATTATTTGAGGGAGATAAATTTTTTGGGTCAAGTTTGATGGGAAGAAAAACTATACTGTTCGAGCTTGAATTATAGGAGGTATGCCAAATATAATCATGCGTATAATCATGATTCACTGGAGGTTCCAACAAATTATCATAGAATGCTTTTCATTGTTCTTGTATAACTTTGGATATTCCTAGTGAGGATATTTTGAGAATGTATTCATAGACTTCTAGTGAGTTTGTTTTCCCATCTACTTATCTCTTAAGGTTTTTACTAGAGTAAGTGGTCATCCCAAGAATATTTAAATTCATAAGAGAGAAAATAGTTTCTTTTTTTGAAGGTGATATTGGTTCTATGATTGTATATAGATTGAATTCTTCTATATTTAGTATTTATTAATCTATTATTTGAATTAATAATGAGAGTGAGGTTCTTGAAGAGACTCAATCCATATGTTTTTCTTTACATAATAAATTTTATTTCATTGGAAATATCATTTAGTATTAAATAGAGAAAGAATATGGGAAACAAGTAAAATCTAGGAAGAAGAAGAGTACAAAAGATAATGTTCTAGGTGTGAGAGAATCAATCTTCTTGGTTTACATAAAATATCCAAGTTCCTCGATGCTGGTAGAATTAGAATTTCTATTAGTATCTGTAACGACCCAAAGTTTCATTAATGAAAATCTCTCTTGATCCAGTTAAATGTGTCTTTATGAAAAATGTTTTTATAAGATGTCAACTTCTTTGGTTTTATGACAAGATTTGTGACCGTTACTTTTATAGCCTTTGAACAGTGATCACATGAGTAGTATAATTACATGGCCTTAACGAACCCAATTTCTACTCAGACAAAGGAAGCGATGCCCTCATCCAGTAGAAATGCCCCTTACGAAGCCCATTTTTCGGAGCTCGAAAAAGAGGTGGCGTCTTTGGGATTTGCCCTTGACCAAGCCCAAGCTGAGCTTCATCAAGTCAAGCTAGAACGTCATCATCTACGGGAAAAGTGGAAGTTGATTGAAATTACAACTCGAGCGATGTTATCCGAGCCACCCCAAGAGTCTCTCACCATCGCACACCTTACCCTTAGGTCTTATGCGGCTATTTTAAGGGGTTACGTAACAAATAAGTAGCACCATGTTCATGTACATTATTTTTGTATATAATAATGAATATAATTTCTAGTCATTTTTGATACATTGTAATTAGTTTTTAAAGTAAAAATGGTGTTTTTAGTTATTATTTAATTAAGAATAATATTTTATTAAATTAAAGCATTTTTTGAATTAAATAATATTTTAATAAAATATTATTATTAATATTAAATTAATTTTTCTAAAATTTAATGATCTTATAATTTTATGAATGCAATTAAAATTTTTATTAAGGTTTGAAATCCATTTCTGTCAAAACCCGTGAATTTTAGATAAATGTCGGTTTTTATTTTAAAAGTGAAAATTCACATATTTATAAAATTATTTAGATAAAATAAATATTATTTTTGTAATCATAATGTCGAAATTATCCAACGGTGAGATTTTTATAATTTTCTGAGACAGTCAAAATTTTGGGTAAAAATTAAATACCATTTAAATATATAATGTGTTTTATGACATCATAATGACCCAATGGTAATGTAATAAAATACCATAATCCTTATGTTCGGCCAATATGTGTTTTATCATTAAAATAATGAGGTTTTGGGTTTGTTTGACTTACTTTTCAAAGCATTAATGGAGCCCTCAAGACTTATTCAACACTTCGCCTTTTTAAATTAATTTCCATGGGAGTGTGACTCACCTCCACATAATCAACCCTAATTTTTTAATAAGTTCGGACCTTGGACCTGTAAAATATTGTTTTCCTCTTTCCTTTTCCAGAAGCCATGGGCAAATACCATGGGATGGTTTGTGGTTTGGATTATTTTAATATAAGGGGTCCCCAACCTAAATAATAAAGAATTCTCTCACCTTTCTTATATAAACCCACCCAAGCACCCACTTCCTCCTCACTCAAATCCCTTGAAGTTCATCCAACCTCTACCCTACTCTCTCTAGAATCCTCTCAAAGTGCCCCAAGCTCCCAAGAATCCTCTCACAAGCCTCTCTCTAGCCTTTGGAAGCTCACTTCCAAGTAAGGGGTTTTTCTTCCTTTCTCATTTTTGTAAATTTTCTTTAAGTCGTATTACTCTTTTTATTTAAATTATGAATGTTGGGGTATGGTTTCACACCTCCCCCATACTGCCCTCTTATTGTTTGAATGATGGGAGAACCCTTTCTCTGTCATTAAATGCCTTCCATGTACATCTGTTACTATGCCGAAATTCCGAAAAGAACTTCTCTCTCTTCTTTTACATTCAAGAAATACTTTTGTATCATGAATCTAAATTCCGTTTAGATTGTCAGGACATGTATATATATGATCTCCTTACTATCAATTACATGTAAATATGATGAGGAACCCCTTTCTCTCTCATCAACCTTTTTATGAATTCTTATGTCACGCCGTTATGCTGTTGAAATCGCACCGATTTTCTAAGCCAATGTCTTTGTGTAGTGAATACCATGCCCATTTCTCCATCAAGGGTATTCACCATTAAGAACATTTACATATTGATTGTAAAGATTCATGTATGAATTCCACATTCCTTTATCGTGGAGGAAATGATTATGTTTTATGAATCCATGTTTTATGATCCATGTGGCACACTTATGCATGAAATGAAATGTTTAAGAAGGGTGCGCCCTTTATAGCGCTCCAATGCATTGGGTAAAGTATAGTATCATGATACGTAATGTGCAATGAGTGTTTACTCATTATAATTCAAGTGCAACGAGGGTTTACTCGTGCTTCAAGTGCAATGAGGGTTTACTCATGCTCCATGTGCAATGAGGCTTGGCTCATGCTAATTCAATGTTAAGTGTTGTTGCCACATTTCCATGTTATGATTATCATGCTTTATCATGCCTTTATGTTCATGTTTCTCTTATGCTCTATTGATATTCCTATTTCCTAACATGTATTGTACTCCTCATGTTATTCATTGTGTACTCCCTTACTGGGATTTATAGCTCACCCTTTTCTTATGCATGTCCTCAGGTTATCCCATGCAATGCTAAGTACGAAGGAATGTAGTGGTCATGTAGAGGAAGCTTCAAATAAAGATGTTGTATTTCAAGTTTAAAGTTTTTATGTAATGATCCTAATCCCCAAAGACACTAAACCTCTCGATCTTTTTTGTTGTATCAAGTGATGTTTTATGTAATAAAGCATGCTTAAGTTGTAATAAAAAGAAGAGTTTTCATAGTTGGTATCAAAGGATAGGTTTAGTTATTTTTGGGATTAGGAAACCCTAGTAAAGCCTTAGATACAAGACTAAGCATAATAAAAACATCCCTAAGTTTTGGTAAATACTAAGTAAGTGGTTTATCAAATAAATACATCCCTGTCTGGATATGAGCAGGTAGAGGCGGCTCTGGCACAGATGTATCCTAGGGGTAAAACCCGAAAACACCGCTTTGATCTAGACTCGAACGGGAACTGGTGCACGTCAACGGGCCTTGCTGCACTCTTGGTTACGACACTCCTGGGGGATATGTTTTGATAAATTCACAATCTTAGTATGAACCATTATTAAGGGAAAAAAAGCCCCTAAGAATATATGTTAGAAGAAAGATCATGAAAAGCCTGGAATGAATCCTATAGAATCATGAGTTAAAGATATTAAAGTTTATTTATAAGTCATAAAATTTTTTCTTTGGATTACCCTTTATGTGTTACCCCTAACTTTCCTTTTATTCCAGCCAATGGCTGGTAATAGGAGAACTCGGGCTAACAACCGTTGTGAAGATCAGTGTGATGATTGTACTAATGAGATTCCCAATCCAATGGGAGTGGGAATCGCGAAATTTGTCACGCTTCTCTCTCATCTAACTCAAGTTTTGAATAGAAACAAGGGTCAAGAGGAACTTTCAACCCCCCCCCCCCTAAGAAAGAATAAGTCGCTATCGAGAGCTTCATGATACAAAGGCCTCCTACTTTTAGTGGATCATCCGATCCCACGATCGCTGAACAATGGATTAACTCCATTGAAAAGATATTCTCCATCCTCCAATGCTCTGAAAAAGTGAAGGTTCTCCTGGCGGCTTATCGTATGGAGGGTGAAGCTGATCAATGGTGGCCGTTGATAAAAAATACGAAGCCTGAGGACGAGACCGAGGCTTTGGAATGTAAGGAATTTCAGAAGATGTTTTTCGATAAATATTTTCCACGCACCCTCCGTCTTAAGATGGAAAGGTACTTCCCTTCCCTCAAATAGAAAGATGAAGAATCTGTGGGAGCGTACGAGGAAAACTTCACAAGGCTTGCATGATACGCTTCCAGCTTTTTTGTTTCCCCAGAATGCAAGGTTGACCGCTTTTTTGGTGGGCTGAAGCCTAGCTTGTGGAAAGCATTAGCGATCCGTGACTTCGACTGCTATGAGGAAATTGTCCGATGTGCCGTCAAGGTTGAAATGGAGATCGGAGAATCACAGGGGTATCATGGGGACAAGAAGCGTAAGGTGGACTTCAATGCTGGTGGTCCGACGGATAAATCCAATGG
Organism: Viscum album; assembly: GCA_963277665.1. Classification (NCBI taxonomy): domain Eukaryota; kingdom Viridiplantae; phylum Streptophyta; class Magnoliopsida; order Santalales; family Viscaceae; genus Viscum; species Viscum album. Next base: position 286,502,102 of record OY728165.1, read on the forward strand.
TGCTATGAAATTCCAGCACCCCACTTGCCCAAAGTGTGGAAAGAAGCACCCTGGAAATTGCCTTAGGGGGACAAGAAAATGCTTCAAGTGTGGAAGAGAAGGGAACCTAGCTGTTAACTGTCAGCAAGAATGACCCGTGGCTGCGACAGAGGAGAGGAACGCTCCATTCGAACCTCAATGCATTGTTCAATGCTTCAAATGCAAAGAACCGGGTCATTTTTCAAATCAGTGCCCTAATCCAAGGGTTATCAGAGGCAACCGGCAACCTCCAAGACAACAAGGAAGAACTTTTTCCATCACTTCTGCCGAAGTGAACCCTGACAACGAAGTGGTGACAGGTACGCTAGTTATTCATTCTAGAATAGCAAATGTACTTTTTGATTCAGGTTCTACGCATTCTTTTATATCTCAAAAGTTTAGTAGAACATTCCCTGCACCACCACAAATCATGGAAGTAAAGATGTTGGTGAGTATGGTAAATGGGGAAATCATTACATCCCATGAATATAAGTCCTCCCCTGTTATAATCTGTGGATTAAATTTCCCTGCGAACCTCATCATACTACCTCTAGTGGAATTTGATGCAATTCTTGGCATGGATTGGCTTTCCTTATATAGAGCCAACATAAATTGTCGGGAGAGGGAAATCACACTCCATATGGAGAATCGACCCCCGATTCTTTACAAGTGGCAGGAGGAAGATGAATCTCATTTAGCTCCATCATCTCAAGCATGGATATTACTACCTTATGAGCATGCATATCTGGCTCAGATGATTGAGTCCAAGGAAGAAACCACCCTAGAAAAAATGCCTATTGTGAGGGAATTCGCTGAAGTATTTCCCGAGGAACTTCCTGGTCTTTCTCCAAGAAGAGATGTTGAGTTCTCAATTGATCATATACCTGGGGCGCTCCCAATATCCATGAATCCATATAGAATGGATGTTGTTGAGCTTGAAGATCTGAAGAAACAACTACAGGAGAATCTGGATAAAGGGTTTATACGCCCAAGTGCATCACCATGGGGTGCACCAGTCCTCTTCATCAAGAAGAAGGATGTGTCAATGCGTCTTTGCATCGATTATCATGAACTTAACAAAATCACGATAAAGAACAAGTATCCTCTCCCAAGAATCGATGACTTGTTTGATTAGCTGCGTGGAGCACAATACTTCTCCAAGGGGGACTTGCGGTCGGGATATTATCAAGTAAGGGTGAAGAAGGAAGATATCCCCAAGACTGCTTTTCGTACAAGGTACGGGCACTATGAATTCATAGTAATGCCTTTCGGACTCACCAATTCTCCAGTAATATTCATGGAATTGATGAATAGAGTCTTTAGAGATTTCCTAAACAAATTTGTGGTAGTATTTATAGATGATATTATAATATACTCCAAAACCATGGAAGACCATGAGGAGCATTTAAGAACTGTACTGAAGACTTTGCGCAAGGAGAAGCTTTATGCCAAGTACAGCAAGTGTGAGTTCTGGTTGAAGGATGTCTCATTCTTGGGCTATATCATCACAAGCAATGGGATATTTGTGGACCCCTCCAAAATAGATGCAATTGAGGGATGGATGAGGCCAACATCGGTAACGGATATCCGTAGCTTCTTGGGGTTAGCTGGATATTATCAACGATTTGTGAGAAATTTCTCACGATTGTCCAACCCTCTTACCAAGATAACTCGAAAGGGAGTAAAGTTTTCTTGGAGTGATGAATGCGAAGAAAGCTTCAAGGAGTTGAAAAGGAGGCTTATCACTGCACCCGTGCTCACTTTACCCACAAGTGGGGAGCTTTTTGTGGTATTCAGTGATGCTTCGAAGAAGGGCTTATGATGTGTGCTGATGTAGAATGATAAAGTGATATCCTATGCGTCAAGGTAGTTGAAAATCCATGAGAAAAACTATCCAACGCATGATCTGGAGTTGGCGGCCGTGATCTTTCCCTTGAAAATCTGGCAGCATTGTCTCTATAGAGAGAAATGTGAGATATATACTGACCACAAGAGTCTTAAATATATATTCACACAGAAAGAGATTAATATGCGCTAGAGAAGATGGATAGAGCTCATCAAGCATTATGACAGTTCAATACATTACCTCCATGGGAAAGTGAACAAGTTGGTAGATGCCTTAAGTAGAAAGGATCCAGCGATTCTATCAATGATGAGAATTGAGAAGGATCCAATCTTATTAGACTTAATGAAGATGGATGTGGGAATCATAAATAAGGGAACATCATCAATCCTTTCACAAATGATTACTCAACCATCTCTTTTGGAAAGGTTAAAGGATGCTCAAAAGGATTATGTAGGAATCCAAGAAAAAGAGGAAGCTATCAAAAAGGGAAAATCCTCAGAGTTTAATTTTAATGAAGAAGGAATTTTGCGGTTTGGGAAAAGACTATGTGTTCCATCAAGTTTTGAGCTGAAGAAGGAACTTTTGGATGATGCACATAGTTCAAATTTCTCTATTCACCCAGGGAGCACAAAGATGTATCGATATCTCCGAGAAAACTTTTGGTGGGATAATATGAAGAAGGAGATCGCTGAATATACATCAATGTGCCTGGTGTGTCAGAAAGTGAAGGCAGAGAGGCAGAAGTCTAAGGGGATTATGCAACCATTTCCCATACCAGAATGGAAATGGGAGAACATCACCATGGACTTTGTCACCGGACTTCCAAGGACATCCAAAGGCAACAATGCAATCTGGGTTGTTTTGGATCGTCTTACAAAGACTGCGCACTTCATTTCTATTCGATAGGATTTCTCTTTGGATCAACTGGCACAGATATATATCAGGGTAGTGGTATGGTTGCATGGAGTACCACTATCTATTGTGTCTGACCGAGATCCAAGATTTACCTCTATGTTTTGGAAGTGTCTTCTACATACTCTGAATACTGAACTGAACTTCAGTACGGCATATCATCCTCAAACTGATGGCCAATCCGAGCGGACTATCCAAAGACTTGAGGATATGTTGAGAGCGTGCTCAATGGAATTTAAAGGAGGATGGTATCAACATCTTCTTCTAGTTGAGTTCTCTTATAGTAATAGTTTCCACTCGAGCATCCAAATGGCACCATATGAAGCCCTGTATGGGAAATGGTGTAGAACACCAGCTTGTTGGGATGAGGTCGGTGAACGTAAGCTTCTTGGACCAGAAATGGTTGAAGAAATGGTGGAGAAGGTGAAAACCATTTAGCAACATATCAAGGGAGCCCAAAGTCGACAGAAGAGTTCTGCAGATAATCATCGACGAGACCTTGAGTTTAAAGTCAGAGACATTTTGTTTTTATGCATATCTCTGTGGAATAAGGTCATGAGGTTTGGAAATAAAGGGAAGTTAAGTCCAAGGTACATCGGCCCCTTCGAGATTCTTGATCGTGTTGGGGTTGTGGCCTATTGACTAGAACTTCCACCTACTATGGCCAAGGTGCATGATGTCTTCCATGTATCCCTCTTAACGAAGTACATACCAGACCCTTCACATGTACTCTCTTCCGAGGTGGTACAATTAGAAGACGATCTTTCTTATGAGGAGAAAACAATGAAGTTCTTATATCGTAGAGAAAAATTTCTCTGAAATAATATAATGCCCCTTGCCAAGGTGTTTTGGAGAAACCACAAGTTTGAAGAAGCAACATGGGAGTCTGAGGATATGATGAAGATGAGTTACCCACATTTGTTTAAGTGTGGGAAAAGGAAAATTTCGAGTGCAAAATTTCTTAAGGGGGAATATTGTAACGACCCAAAGATTCATTAATGAAAATCCCTCTTGATCCAGTTAAATGTATCTTTATGAAAAATGTTTTTATAAGATGTCAAATTCTTTGGTTTTGTGATACGATTTGTGAATGTTACTTTTATAGTCATTGAACAGTGATCACATGAGTAGTATAATTACATGGATTTAACGAACCCAATTTCTACTCAGACAAAGGATGTGATGGCCTCATCCAGTAGAATTTCCCCTTACGAAGCCCATTTGTCGGAGCTCGGAAACGAGGTGGCGTCTTTGGGATTTGCCCTTGACCAAGCCCAAGCTGAGCTTCATCAAGTCAAGCTCGAACGTGATCGTCTATGGGAAATGTGGAAGTTGATTGAAATTACAACTCGAGCCATGTTATCTGAGCCACCCCAAGAGACTGTCACCATCGCACACCTTACCCTAAGGTCTTATGTGGCTATTTTAAGGGGTTACGTAACAAATAAGTAGCACCATGTTCATGTACATTATTTTTGTATATAAAAATGAATATAATTTCTAGTCATTTTTGATACATTGTAATTAGTTTTTAAAGTACAAATGGTGTTTTTAGTTATTATTTAATTAAGAATAATATTTTATAAAATTAAAGGATTTTTTGAATTAAATAATATTTTAATAAAATATTATTATTAATATTAAATTAAAATGATCTTATAATTTTATGAATGCAATTAAAATTTTTGTTAAGGTTTGAAAGCCATTTCTGTCAAAACCCGTGAATTTTTTTATAAATGCCGGTTTTTATTTTAAAAGTGAAAATTCACATATTTAGAAAATTATTTAGATAAAATAAATATTATTTTTGGAATCATAACGTCGAAATTATCCAATAGTGAAATTTTTATTATTTTCTGAGACAGTCAAAATTTTGTGTAAAAATTAAATACCATTTAAATAGATAATGTGTTTTATGACATCAGAATAACCCAATGGTGTTGTAATAAAATACCATAATCCTTATGTTCGGCCAATATGTTTTTTAGCATTAAAATAATGAGGTTTTGGGTTTGTTTGACTTACTTTTCAAAGCATTAATGGAGCCCTCAAGACTTATTCAACACTTTGCCTTTTTAAATTAATTTCCATGGGAGTGTGACTCACGTCCACATAAGCCACCCTAATTTTTTAAAACGTTCGGTCCTTTTCCTTGTAAAATATTGTTTTCCTCTTTCCTTTTCCATAAACCATGGGAAAATACCATGGTATGGTTTGTGGTTTGGATTATTTTAATATAAGGGGTCCCAAACCTAAATAATAATGAATTCTCTCACCTTTCCTATATAAACCCACCCAAGATCCCACTTCCTCCTCACTCAAAGCCCTTTAAGTTCGTCCAACCTCTTCCCTACTCTCTCTAGAATCCTCTCAAGGTGACCCAAGATCCCAAGAAGCCTCTCACAAGCCTCTCTCTAGCCTTTGGAAGCACACTTCCAAGTAAGGGTTTTTTCTTCCTTTCTCATTTTTGTCAATTTTCTTTAAGTCGTATTGCCCTTTTTATTTCAATTATGAATGTTGGGGTATGGTTTCTCACCTCCCCCATAATGCCCTCTTATTTTTTTATTGACGGGATAACCCTTTCTCTCTCATTAAATTCCTCCCATGTACACCCGTTACTATGCCGAAATTCCGAAAGGATCTTCTCTCTCTTCTTTTAAATTCAAGCAATACTTTTGTATCATGAATCTAAATTCCATTTCGATTGTTGGGACATGTATATATATGACCTCCTTACTTTCCATTACATGTAAATATGATTAGGATCCCCTTTCTCTCTCATCAAACCTTTTATGAATTCTTATGTCACGCCGTTACGCTGCCGAAATCACACCGATTTTCTAAGACAATGTCTTTGTGTAGTGAATACCATACCCATTTCTCCATCAAGGGTATTCACCTTTAAGCAGATTTACATATTGATTGTAAAGTTTAATTTATGAATTCCACATTCCTTTATCGAGGAAGAAATGATTATGTTTTATGAATCCATGTTTTATGCTCCATGTGGCACACTTATGCATGAAATGAAATGTTTAAGAAGGGTGCGCCCTTTATAGCGCTCCAATGCATTGGGTAAAGTATAGTGTCATGATACGTAATGTTCAATGAGTGTTTACCCATTCTAATTCAAGTGAAACGAGCTTTTACTCATTCTTAAAGTGAAATGATGGTTTACTCATGCTCCATGTGCAATGAGTCTTGGCTCATGCTAATTCAATGTTAAGTGTTGATGCCACATTTCCATGTTATGATTATCATGCTTTATCATGCCTTTATGTTCATGTTTCTCTTATACTCTATTGATTTGCCTATTTCCTAACATGTATTGTACTCCTCATGTTATTCATTGTGTACTCCCTTACTGGGCTTTATTGCTCACCCTTTTCTTATGCATGTCCTCAGGTTATCCCATGCAATGCTAAGTACGAAGGAATGTAGTGGTCATGTAAAGGAAGTTTTCAATAAAGATGTTGTATTTCAATTTTAATGTTTTTATGTAATCATCCTAATCCCCAAAGACACTAATCCTCTCGATCGTATTTGTTGTATCAAGTGAAGTTTTATGTAATAAAGCATGCTTAAGTTGTAATAAAAAGCAGGGTTGTCATAGTATCGGGTTCAGAGGGCCAATATAACGTTACCAATTAGTGGGGGGGACTACATCCAAGATTTATCTGTATATGGTAAAGAGCTCAAAGTTGATGATTATTTTTTGTAGGGAATAGGTAAATAGAAAATATTTAATTATTCCATAGGGTGGTATCTCTTTGTCTATAATTAATAAGGATAGTTATAATATAGACTACCCCAATTATCCTATTCTAATTATGATTAGTTCTCATAACAATGTTGGCAAGTTAAAAGAGGTGGACATAAAATAGTATAATGAAAATACAAAATATATCCAGAATAAGGATAATCTTTCACTGGTTGATCACAAAAATGAAGCATTAATGTTACTCTAGTGGCCTCCATGATTAGTTAAAAAAATAATTTTACATACATAATGATATTATAATTTTAGAATTGGGTATGGAATAGTTATCTTTTAGAAGATACCTCACAATTGGGGATATAATATCCCATATAACTAATGATAGTCTATGTATTCTTTCTAATATCGATATAATTTAATTTTTAGGGAAATAATGAATTATTCCCATTGGCCTAAATATTTTATATGTGTGATCATGTTACTAGGTCTTTGTCGATAGTGTTTATAGCTAGTTTTGTCTTAGTAATTTCTACTCTTGAAGTATCTTTTATAATTATTATTGTCTCCTTAATTTTTGAGGTATGTAACAAGTTTCCTAATGATAATAAAAAATATAATTTTTAGAATACATTTCTATAGGGAGTTCATTATTGCAATATCTATTGATTTTTAATGATGTTTATCTCAGAATATGTTTTGAGTATGGTTGGGAGTCTTGGACAGATGAGTCTTATAATGTTCAGAATGATTCTCAATCAGGTACATTTTTTCCATGTTGATGATATTGACTTGGAAATTTTTTATTCTTTTTTATTTAGATAAGTTTTTTAGGTGATTTCATGTCCAATGATTTTTTAGGGTTCCCACTAAACCCATAGATGATCTCTTTCTATAAAATAATAAATTTAATTATAAGACTTTTGGATGGAGATTCTTATTACCAAGATTTTGTAGATGAAAAATCATAAGAAGAATAGATATGATTGTTAGAGCTATTTTCTACTGAAATATGTGTCTAATATAAACAATTAATAAATTAGAATAATTAACCACCCAAACTAATTTAATCTATAACAATATAGAATTAAGAAAATATGAAAATAAGTGAGAGAAGAGTACCAAAATTTATGAACCACCACAAATCAAAAAACTATGGAACTCTAGTAAAAATAATACCATACAAACAATATTCCTATCAAGAATCTTCCATGACACTACTATTATCTATCACCAACAATGATAACAAAAATAATGTTATATATTTATATTAGGTTACGGTTACTCTTGAACCATTTTAAAAATTATGTTAATAGAGAAAATTCATCTTAAAATGTAGATGTTCCAACTACAACTTATTTCTTCCAATGAAACTGTACAAGATACTCTTTTAGTCATTAGTAGTCTTAAATTTCTCATTTTTTTCATTGACCAGTCAGAATTGCTTTAATCACCCAGAATTCCACTTTAAAGAAATCATGACCATATTCAATAAATTGGTTCTCAACCTTCACCATAGATACCTCATGGATCAGTTGATATCCATTTCTTAAAACTCTAGATACATGGTTAAATTAGTTGGGTGATAATAAACTCCCCTCCTGATAGAACCTTTGTGTTAATCAACTCTTATGAAGCCTTAGATATGGAATTACCTCTAGATGTGGATGACCTAAAATAAAAATTTCATTTAAAATCTCTTAATCATTATTATACATTTATTAAATAATGGAAATGGTATTTTTTTTAAATATAATTTTTCCCTTATTATAAATTCCTTATTTTGTTGTCTCTTTAAATTTCAAATATTAATGAAAATATATTATTATTTTTTCCAAAATTATTTTTTATTTTTTAATTTAAAATGGTTTATTTAAAATGAAAATTTATTTATTTAATAAATTTATTAAAAAACATAAAAAATAGTTATTTATATATTTTATTTACTAAAATAGGAAAAAAAATTAAACATTACAATAAATTTTTTATATGAATGATAAAACCCAATATATATATATAAAGAAAATGAGAAATAAGAAAAATTACTGTTCTTTTCATTTTGTAAATAGAGAAAATTTATTAATATTTCATAATATCAATTTAAAATTAAAAAATATTCAACAAAAATAATGATCTAAATATAAATTATTAATAATGAAATTTTATAAAAACAATATTTTTATAAAGTAACCAATAAAAATAATAAAATATTGTTAAAATATGTCAAATTTATAAACTTAATACATTAAATTAAAAATTCATATTATTTAATGTTATTAAATTTAAATATAAATACAATAGAAAATATATTTAATCATACATTGAAAATAACAAATAAATTGAAATTATGAGTCAATAAAAGACTAAATTTCATATTATCCCGAATATTATCAAGAGGGGTAGGTGTTAATTAAATTTTATAAATTTAATGTATAACGGTTAAAATATTAAAAAATTTTGTGTTCCCCTTAATAATAACACATTTAGTTAATAATTTATATATATATATATAGTGTGTGTGTGTGTGAGTTACTGATTTTTAAATTTTTTATAACATTTCTTGAAATCACAGATTATTAGAAAAATAAATATTATAAATAATTTCTATATCTTTTGAACTTTTTTAAATACACTAAACCACAAACCAAACTAAATGTGATAAATAGTCAGAGTAAACCACTTTCTATATAATGAAAAGATTTTATATAATATCTATATATTTAACTACATTTTAAATAAAAATCATAGGAAGAGAAAGCCTTTGAGTCAAAGTCAAAAGACTAATATATTTAATGATAAATAATAAAGTAGTAATAAAATATGACACTATGGAATGTAATTTGTTTTTCATATTTATGAAATATCTAAATGCGCTCGACATGAATTGAATAAAAACCATGTAGAATCTTATATCGAATAATTTTTTTTACATATAATAGATGAGTCAATAAACATGACATGGATAAAATAATTTTATGAAATATATTTCCTTATTTTATAATGAAAGAAACTATTCCACTACATTATATAGTAATATTATAGAGTAAAAAAAATATTTTATAAATCCTACCATTTAATAATGTGAGAGAAGTAAAAACAAAAATGTAATTATAGGTTTCCAATATATAAAATAAAATCTAGTGAAATGTAAACGTATTGTGATACTATTTTCATCTTCTCTCAAGATATAGATGATCAAACCCTTGTCTATCATCTAATATTATTATCATGAATACTCTATATTTACTATGTGAAATCCTTATCAAAATCAGGTTCATAGGAGCATGAAACACATTCTTAATGCATTTAATTCTTAGTCGGTATTAGCTCAAAAATATTTTGTATAAAAATCATAGAAGTGTTGATTATTTTTAGACATATCAATTCAAATTGAAATTATTTATATTATTGTTATTTAATTTTATTTTTAAAAGGTTCTCAAAAAAGTAATTATGAAGGTAAAATCATGATAAAAAGTGAATTAAACAATCATTTTCCAAATTTATTGTTGACATTATTATTTATCCTTTAAAATGGAATCAATAGTTGGGTCATTTTTCTGAAATGACATCTTCCATATCTATTGTTTTTATGAATCAGAACAAATCATTATTTGGATTTTAATTATTTGTTTTTATGTTTTTATGGTGATATTAAATTTATAATCACTAGTTTTGAATGATATAATAAAAAAAATATAGGTTGTAAAATATTGTGATGTTACCTAATTTTTTGAGTGTAATATCATATATGAAATCCTATGTTTGTTATAAGTTATATGTCTACTTAATGATATCAAAATTTAATATTCCATTTTTATTATGAAAAAAGGATACAAATAGAGAATAAAAAATCAGGAAACTACTATTGATAATTATTTTTATTACGCATTAATTAACCTCTATTCGATTGATATTACCTCAGTGTTTATATTTTTCTTGTTTAAGTGTTTTGATAAAGTTATTATAGATTATAATTATGATAAATTTTTTTTAAAATCTATAATATTTTTAATTTTTAATCATTTTCGGATAATCATGTGTGAGGGATAATGTTATATTAATAGGAGTATATTCTTAGGAAATTCATTTTTTATGATCCCTAAGATTGTGATTGTTGTAGATATTTGGTTAAAATATGATCAAGAGTACAGAGACTATAGTTTTTTATATCTATTGAAGATGTATATGGATAATATTTTTTTCTCATCACTTATATGAATTATGTTCTATTTAATTAAGGGTTAGTTTCCGTGGATATAGGTTGTAATTCTCCTAATTGTTTAGATAAAATGTGTACCCTTACATTGAATAGAGATTTTTTTGTATGGTCAAATAATTAATTTTAAAGGATTTTACCAATTTTCATATTGAAAATCACTATACAGTTATATTCTATGTTTCTTAATATATTTACTTTATCAATCTCATTAATAAATATATTTTTGATCATTTAATTTATTTTTTGAATTTATATTATATTCACTATTATTTATGATAACCACTACTTATACATTAGGTGATTCAGAATATTTATGAAGGTCTAGAAAATTGTTTATTTTTCCATAAATTTAAATTCAACCTTTCTTGTAGTACTATATCTGGGATAATATTTGGTATCCTAGAGAGCCTATTTTTCCTTATACTAACATATTGAATAGAAAATATTCATTTTATGATTGTATGATTAGCTATAAAGATGCCGTATAACATAAATTTTATTCCCTCCCACATCATTAATAGTTCTAATTAAGTGTACAAAAGAGAACAAATATAGATCTATTTGATTAATATTGGAGTTTCTAACTATTATATGGTGATTACAAATTATAGGATTCATGATAAGAAGATATATAACTATAATCAGGAGGGAAAAGATAGATATAAATTGAATTATAGTGTTTGAAATACTCTATTATGTTTGATGTCTTGAAAAATTTATACCTCGATATATTTATATATGAAAAATTATAGGATTTAGAAGATACCAAATATAAATTTTTTTTGAACATATAAACAATTACATTCTATAAATTTTATATTGAAAGAACATTAGTAACCAATTTATTTTCATCTTAGAAAACTACCCTATTTGATGAATAAGTATTTTATAACCACTTTTCAAAACATATAATATAATTTTTTGAAAGTTATATATGGTGATCAAATTTTTATAAGATCATTGAAATAATTCTGAAAGAATTTGAATCAAATAGAACAATGTTTTCAAAAATAAAAACTATTACTATGATGAGTCTTAGAGACATTATATTAACATTTATTTAGTTTGTAACTAGAATAATGTGAGTTATAGAGAAGGAAACATAAAATTGTGAATTTATGTTTTCTTATCATTATTCCGAAGCTACTAATTCTACATTATATACTACTATGAGTATTTATAAAAGTTTTTCATATTATAGAAATAAGAATCTTAATTAATTACAATTTTATGAATTTTTAGTTTTTATTAATTGTATAATTTGAAATCAGATTTTATGAAATGTTTATTGGATTTATTGAATATATAGATAATAAATGTCTAGAAAAAGAGATGACTATTTAGAATTTATTTGTTTTGTGTGTAAAAATGAAATTATATATTAGATCTAAATGTTTGTGTTTAAATAAAAATAATCAAGTGACTATAAAATCCTCAAAGGAAAAAATGAAATACAATTTAATGATATAATTCTGACACTAAGATTATTGATGAAGATATTTATTTCAATAATATAAATACAGATAGTGATGAATGTTGGAAGATAACTACTTAATGTGAAAATGATCCTCCAAATGAATATGGTTTCAATGGAATGGTAACTCTCAAATTTCTTATGAATTGTACTCTAGATACTAATTATTAGTTTTTTTATGGATGTTGTGATGATACTCTATCATTTGAGGAGATGGTATAATGTCAAACTATCCTGATAAAAATATATAAATTATTAAATATAAGCTATTATCGTTCAAAAAAAATATTTCAATGTCTAATAATTGAATTTTACAATATAATTTTCTATTAAATGTAAAATCTATTTTTTGTTTCATCCTTTAACATTAATAACAATATTATAAAACGCAATTCATGAGTTGAATGTTCTTAGAATCTATTTTGTGATTTTATATTGAGAAGGTACATCTCTTAAATCTTATAGGATATTTATAACCATATAGGAAAACTTTTAAAAATCATAATACAATTATTAAGTCACATTTTGAGACTAAATTTATTTTTTTGAATTGATCTTCATTATTCACTAAATATAATTAAAGAGGCTAGTGGAAAATTCGTAGTTCCTTGAATAATGATCAATAATTTAGAGCTTATAGAGCATATATTTTTAAATAATAATAGTTATTCGACACTATAGACTTAGGTAGATATGGGTTAAAAAGGTTTTAAATTTTTACATTTTGTGACCTAAATTTTTTTTAGAGCGAGACATTATTTTTTTTTTGGGTAAGATCCTTACTACTAGCTTCGAAAAATCTTGGTTTATAGAAAATGGTTTTTTTGACATTTGACTAGAAATAACTATAACTTCCACAAATTATAAAAAAATTGAATGGTAGACATCTTACTTTTATTATAATTTGAAGGGTCATATTGTTTGTATAGGTAATGTATAATTTCATTTTGATACTTTAATTTCAAATGTAAAATCTATTATAGTACATAATGTGATCCCTCGATATTTTAAAATAAAACACTATGAAAAATATCATACACGACAGACCACATAATGGTTAAAAAAATGACTAAATATTATTATTTAAACGTGATAGTTATGACTTAGTCATTATAATGGTGGGAGTAAACGATATTAAATATGTTATGATAATATAGCCCCACCATTTTTATAAAATTAATTTATTGAAACCAAATAATTAGAAATAAAAATAAACACTAATTGAATATAAATGGTATGTTTTTGTAATAAACTATTTATATACCCATAATGGAATTTTATCTTAATTAATTAAATTAATCACTATTTTAAAAATGACATAATGAAAATTTCAATGTTATATATTCAATAATTTTTTTAAAATTCATCCAATTATTTTGATAGGATTAAGATAATAATAAATCATATTTTATGTATACAAAGAAATACCGTTTGAAATGGAAATTTTCTGCTTTTCATGGCACACCAATTATATATATATTTTTTCATTTTTATAAATTTATTCTAAAAATATAAACACAAGTTTTTAATGTTTGATATCAAAATTCCCTTATGGTTATTTATTTGTTTTTTCCCGATACGTTTTATTTTTTGATGAATATTAAAAAAATATTGAATATTAATAGAAAACTGATTTTTAATTTAATTCATTTACATAGTAAAATTATGTTTAAATATTAATTAATAAATAATAAATAAATAATACAAATTTATGTCATTTTAATTAATTTTTAAATAAAATTTTCTATAAAAATATTTCAATCTTTTGAACATTTCAATTTTAAAGCCCACTTTTTCATTTTTTTTCTCCAGTATTAATTTTTAATTTAACTCGAAAAATTATGTGAATTAAACTAGGTAGAATGGATTAAATATTTGAAAATAAAATTTGACAATTATTTTTTAACATTCCAGTTAATGTTTTGGCATAAAAAAGTAACCGTGGTAAAAAATATTATTTACCACGGTATAGGTAAAAAATGAATCGTGTTAAAGTAAAAAATATTAAATTCATAAAATACATAAAAAAATAAAAATTTAAAGGTATTTTTGAGGTTTTTATCTACCATATCCTACCTAAAAAACCTTAATTTATATTGAAAGTATTTTAATTTAATTTCACCTCAATGTAGTTGGCATTAAATATTAAAACATTATAATTATTTTTCAATAAAATCCACATTTCCTCAGCTATAAATACCACCCCTCACCACCACATTGCAACCCAAAAATACTTTTAGCTACTAAAATCCCTACCCAAACCACTCTTATGCACTATAACCATGAATAAGTTCTTCTTTTCTATCCAAAATACCAATCCATTGTCCTCAGGGGTCTCTCAAGGAGGTGATATTCAAGTGGTAAATTTCCCAAAGAACCTCCCTAATTTTCATTTATTTTTATAGTTTCTATAGACCTCCTTCATCCTTAAATGCATGATAAATATAGAATAATTTATATAATGGATTTATGTATTTCTAATTTAATATCTCATATCCATTCAATTTTTCATCTTCTCTTATTCAATAAAATGAATTTATTATCCTGGTATTGGTGTTTAATCTCCTATGTGAATAATGTTATGGTTATTTTTACATTACCACATTAATTGATGTTATTGAAACTATTTTATTTTTAAATTAGATTTTAAAATGCATATTATAACCTATTTAACATTCTGGAACTAATATATACTCATTATAGTAATTAAAATAAAATTACTTCATAGTGGTCGGAAAAAACTTCCAAAATAAACTAAACATTTATCATTAACATTTTTTTATAATTGGTTATCGTAATGTAAAAATAAAAATTATATATGGGACCATTTATAATTATGGAAGAAATTTAATACTTTTTTATTCCACTTTTAGTGTATAATTTTATTTTATAATAACATAATTAGTTTTACACAAATGAATCGATCATGAAATTATGAAACAAATGCACCCAAAACCATGAAAATAAAAAAAAATATAATTAATGAATGGGTTATAATATGTAAAAAATCATCATATATGGTTCTATAAATATTAATGTAGTTTTGGTATGAGTAAATAACCTTCTTGAAACCATTTTAGATCTTTTTTGAACATGTTTGAAGGAATTCAAACTTAGGGTGAGGGATATTGTCTCATTCCCATTTCATCGAGTCATTTCTTGATGATAAGAAACATTATTATTTTATAAGGTGTATATAGATCCCCATTAAAATTATATAACATTATTTTATCTATTTTCATGTTATTTTTTTTAATTTTATTCTTTCATAATGATTATGATTTAATTGTTCATAGAGGTATGAGACACCTTGAATATTTAAAAATTTAATTATAAAATATTTTTCTCCATGTAAAATATCAATATATTATAAAGGGTTTATAATGGAAATTTTAGTTCTATTTTGAAATAAAAAATTTCAAAAAATGAATCATTTTTACATATTTAATAGGGAACATTTTGACAAATTAGTAAAGGAATATCCTATTATTAACACACATGGAAATACTTACATTTTCGGTGCCATGTTCATTAGTTTATTTTTTGCTTCCTTTAGAAGATTTCATTTTTTCATAAATGAGAAAACCTATTGATCAATTAGGTTATTTTGGTATTGAAAATTCTTTTTCAATGAAAATTTCATCTTTTTATAGAAAATGTTTTCTCAAAAGAGATGTGTATTTTTATTAGAATGAGTTTTCATATGGGTTTAAAAAGAGTATTTAAAGGGTTTTACTATGGGAGTATTTTACTCTTGATAATGTAAATAATAATTATATGGAAAGGTTGATATAGATTCAACATATAACAAGTGGTTACCCACATTATAACCGATAGGTGAGCCCAATATAGCTTATCAAAGGGTTGAGCCCCATTGTAGCTCATGAAAAATGGGTGAGCTTGATATGGCTTATATGAAGGGTTGAGATCCATTATATATCATGATAAATGGGTGATCCTTATATATCTTATATGAAGTGTGATCCCCATTATATATATTCAATGCATTGGGTAATAATATTGTTGGTAGTCATACTTATGTTTATTCAAATTACAAGGGGTTTTAATTTGTTTTATGTATATGATCCTCTAAGTCTCCAGAATTATTTTTAATTTCATACAGTGGTATTTAATGATTTTATTTGAGATAAACTTTTGTTTTTTTCATGTTAATTTTTTTAGATTCTCAATGAACATTGAAGATAAACGTAACTGTTATATGAGTTTTCTTATCTTTACCCAATTTATGGATTCCTTTATGTTATATCCATTTTTATGTTTTTTATACTCAACATAATTTTTTGATTTTTTTTGTTGGATTTAAGGATGAGTAAGGGATATGAATAATTCATGTTGAAATTCATAGAGTGTTTTCATAAAAGATATCATGTTTTATTTTTAAAAGGGATTCCTTTTGAAGGAAAAGACGATATTGAGTATTAGAGTCCACTTGTAATTTATGATTTTACATGGTATGAGTTGTGCTAAATTATAAAACACTAAATTGAAAACATTTTTGGGAATATAATAATGTAGATTTTATTATAAAATTTTTATAATATGTAACGTTTAATATCAGTTCCTTATAATTTGTATTATAGAAACAGAGTGATTCAAATACCTAGGAACTATCATGTGTGAACATTGAGTGAATCGTGGATATGCACCCAAGTGATTGATGAGGAAACGGATTACACTAGGTAGTGAGATTTTATCGTAGGAGGTGTATCCACCCATTGAGTCCTCTGATAGGCATAAATTGTTTCACATTGGTGATAAGTACAAACTGTTACATTTGGTATCATAGAAAAGGTATAGATAAATATAGAGGTTAGGATAGAGTTAATTTAAATACCTTGTAAGATTTTACTTTATTGTTAAGTTACAATGCTATAGGATTTAAAGATTACCATGTTGTTTCACTGAAGATATGTATATTCATAATGGTTTTCAACCTAAGAAACATGGTAGCTGTGCTGGGAAGGAATCATGAGGAAATTTTAATTCCAAATCAATATCTTGAGATGGTTGGAATCAAAATAGAATATTATTTTTGAAGTGATGGATCAGTTGACACAAGCTATAAATAGTGGTGGTATACCTCAAATAGTGTACTCAAATTAATTACAAAGGAATATGATTGTGGTTGAGATTTTCAGGATGCAACATCCCAATCATTGAGTCAATATTCTAACCTAGTTATAGGTGAAGGATAGATCAATGACTTGGAAAAGATATTTTATGTCATAGAATGTTCGAAATGTCAAAAGAAAACCCTCTCCATTTATCGTTTTAAAGGTGATACTGATCAATGGTGGTCTTCGATTATGAATACTAGAGAGAAAGATGATCTTTATTATCTGGAATGTGAATCATTTTTGAATATATTCATTGAGAAATATTTCGCTAATGTTTTTTGGATTAGTATATAGAATAAATTAATGGAATTGAAGAAAAATTATGACAATTTAGTGGTCTCATATTTATAATGAATCGCAAGATTATCTATGTTTTTTCATGATTTTATTGTAGACATTTATAGTAAAATTAAATGATTTTACTCTAAATTGAACCAAGTCAATAAAGATCTTTAGCCTCTTTAGAATTTGAAAATCATGAAAAAAAATTTCATTTTAGTGTTGAAATGTAATTTTCCAAAACTTATATTCCATGCGATGAAAATATTAATAAATTGTAAAGGATGCAAGAAATAGAGAAGCGACAAACTATGAATTATGGTGGTAATATTAAAATGGGTTCTTTGTGTGGTAAAATACATTTTCTAGAATATATGTTAGGATATTGAATGTGTTACCGGTCTGGATGCTTTGGTGAAAAGGTTTATTAATTCAAGGAAATGTGTCATAAACAATACAAAAAAGATTACATGTACAAAGAAAATAGTAAGATGATTTAGCATTAATGATTAGGGATATTATCCTAATGTCTATCTAAAGAAACTTACTCAGGTAGTAACTCATTTTAATTAGAAGAAAAATAGGTATAGAAAAATTATTTTCTACTTGTACAGTTGATGTTGGGCCATCTAATGAAGTGATAGAATATATAGTAAGTTCTATATGTTTTTGAAGGCTGGTCATAAGCCTAATGTATTATGAACCCATATTTTAAAGTTTAAAATAATTTAAATAACTTGGTATATATTTATTGAGTCTCTAAATTTGTTTTAGGAATATTTCTAATTTATTTTTGTAATAATACCTCCTTGTAGATGTATGTTTAGTGTTATTGGTGTCCATTAGGGTTATATGTCAATAGAATGATTTAGTTTTAACCATGGGTATTACTATTAAAAATTAGAGATTAATTCATTATCTCATCACATGAATGTTTGAATTAAATTATCTTGTACTAATTTTTTCGGGTTAATTTATAATTACATAAGGTATAAATATTTATACATTTATGGATTTTGTGATCTGTATGAGTTTTTTCAGATGCTTCATGTATGGGAATCCATCTTGAATACTCATCATTTGGAGAAAAGATGATAAAATGGTGAAAATTGATTAAATGATAAAATTAATATTTTTATGTTAGTATATATCCATATGTTCTTAATCTAGGAAGTAAAGTAATTACTAAACTATAGGAATAAAGGATTTTGAAATAAAAATGTTGTTCAATTTCTTTTCACAATTTGAAATCAACAACCTTTTAACCTATCATAGATTTACAATTTTATGATTATTTACTATCTAAATACCATGTTCTCTATTTCTATCCATTAGAAATTTATATTTACAATTCTCTCCTATGCCAAATGTTTTCTACAAGGAGACCTAGTATGTTTTATCTCAGGTAACCTTTAAATTTTTTTCTCTCTCTCTTCAAAAGGAAGCAATATTGACACTTTTTCGGAGGAGGGATTTCAATAAAAAGGTACTTTAAATTGTCACACCCATGTTACCAAGATAGATTTAAAATCTCTATCACCCAATTATATAATGTTAGGATAATGTAACAGCTTTAAAATTTAAAATATATACTATGAACAATATCATAGAAGACAACCCACATCGAGTATAAATAAATTAAAAAAATTATTATTTAAATGTGATAGTTATCACCAAGACATTGTATTGGTATGAATTTATGATATTTATATTATATTACGAAAATATTGTCTAAACATGTTTATAAAATGAATTCATTGGTTACCAATTAAATATATAAAAGAAAAAAAATGAATATTAATGGTGTATTTTTACGAACAACTATTTTTATGCACAAAATGAAATTTTATCTTAAATAATTAAATTAATCAATATTAGTAAAATATCACAATGAAAATTTATGTTTTATATATTCAATAAAATGTTCTTAAATTATTTAAATAATTTTGATTTTCTAAAGATAACAATATATTTTAATTTATCCATAAAAGCTATATTTTTCTAAAAGTCAATTTTCAACCTTTTGATGGCGTACTAATTTTAAATATATATATATATTAAATTTTAATAATTTATTTTGCAAAAATAAAAATCTTTTTTGAATTTGGGATATCATAATTACAATAGGGTGATTTTTTATGTATTTTTCCGGTAAGTTTCATTTTTAATGAATAATGAAAAATATTGAATTTTAGTTGGGAATTGATTTTTTAGCTAATTTATTTTTATTGTTAATTTTTGGATAAATTGGGATTAAAGTGTAATTTTTTCAATTATAAATCAAAAAAACTAACTTAGATCAATGGAATCAATCTCATATTTAAATTAGATATACAAATATTTCAAACTTTTGAACATTTCATTTTAAATACCCATCTTTTATTGTCAGGATCAATTTTAATTATAATACATCCAATTCAGTGAGTTGAATAAGGTAAAATAAATTCAATATTTTGAATCAATAGGTAAAAATTATTTTTTATTTTCAATTTCATTTTTAGGGGAAAATATGTTACCATGGTAAAAAAATTATTTTCCAAGTAAAAGGTAAAAAATGAACCATGTTAAAGTTAAAAAAGTAAATTCTTAATATACATAATAACTACGTCGTTAAATATATTATGATGTCTATATAGACCCTATAAATCCTAAAAAGTATTAATCTCTAGGAAAATTCATTTAATTTAATTCCCCCTCATAGTTGTTGGCTTTAAATATAAAATATTAATTATTTTATTAACTCAAACACTCTTTCCCTCATGTACAAATTAAATGTCTCACCACCCCATTTTGACCCAAAAAACCTTGTATCTACTAAAATATCAAACCCAACATATCTTACTCACTATCCCCATGTCCTAGTTCTTCTATTCTCGCCAAATTTCTAAATCCAAAGACCTCAGATGTCTCTCAAGGAGGTGATATTCAAATAGTTTCTCTCTTAATTTCTTTTCCTTTTCTTATTTCTCATCACATCCATCATCCATAAATGCCTGAAAACTCTATATTCATGTATATATTTGAATGTTACATTTATAATGGAATTTATCATATCCATTTCATATCTTATCTCTACTTATATAAAGAATCGAATTTATTTTTCATGTTATGTCTGTTAATCACCTTCGTGAATAATGTTTTTGTTCTTCATATATTAATGCATTCATGGATGGTCATAAAACTATTTTTCTTGTTAAATATGATTTTAAAATGTATAATATATTCTATTTAATATTTAGGAACTAATATATACTCGTAATAGTCAATAAAATGAAACTAGTTCATGGTGTTCAGAAAAAAATTCCCAAAAAACTAAACTTTTATCATTAACATTTTATCTAATTAATCATCATCATGTAAGAAAGAAATATTATATATGGGAAAATTTGTAATTATTTATGTAAATTAATACAAATTCAGTCCAATTATAGAGTTTTAATATCATTTTTCAATAACATCCATAACTTTACACTAAGAATCAATAATGAAACTATGAAACCAACATACTTGAAACTATGAAAATAACAAAATTTTATTAATTAATGGGTCATAAGATGTTATAAAATCATAATATTTGGTTCTAAAAATATTAATATAGTTATATAATGAGTTTATTACCTTTTTAAACAATTTAAATGATGTTTGAAGGAAGTTGAACATTAGGTATGGGATTTTGTCTCAATATCCTTTCATTAAGAAATTTTATGATTATATGCACATTTATTCTTTTATAAGGTTAATATACCTCCCATTTGAAATTATATAACTATATTTTATCTATTATTATTATATATATTTTTTTTAAAATTTATTCTATCATTGATATTATGATTTAAATGTTTCAAGTCGGGTGGGAAATTTTGCATGTTTAAAGATTTAATTATAAAATATTTTTTTCCATGTTAATATTTTTTAATATTATAAAGTGATTATAAAGGACAATTTATGTCTATTTGGAAATTCAAAATTTTTTCCCCTTGAAAATATGAATCAATTTTTTATGTTTTTTTAAGGCATTGAAAATTTAAAAAACATATGTGATATTCGTGACATACACGATGTAAATGAATTTTCTGCCTCCATAGAAATTATATAATTTTAGGATTCCATTCCAAATATTTGTGTTTCTTTAAATGCAAAACCTTATTTATTTATTTTAGGTATTTTGGTATTTAAAATTGAGTTTCAAATAAAATTGTGTTTTTCTTTTGAAAATGGGTTTTAAAAAAAGGGTATTTTTATTTGAATGAATTTTTATATGGGATTAAAAAGATTTTTGGAAGGGTTTTATAATGAGAGTATATTACTATTGATATGTTACTTGAGAATTTTATGATTTGTGTGTTCCAGATGTAACTTATATGATAGATTGAGCCCCATTGTAGCTTATGAGTGAGCCTGATATAGATTATATAAATGGTTGACCCCATTATAGCTCATCATAAATTCGTGAGCTCGATATAGCTCATATAAAGGGTTGATCCCCATTATTGTTCATGAGAAATGGGTGATAATGATATAGATTATACATAGGGTTATCCCGATTATATTTCTCTAATGCATTAGGTAATGATAATGTCAGAATTCAAACTTATAATTATTCAAATTAAATGTGTTTTTAAAGGGTTATATATATATATATATAATTCTATAAGTCGCCTAAATGAGTATTAATTTCTTAATATGGGTTTGATTGATTTTCATTTAGAAAAATTTGTGTTTATTATTCTTTTGGAAATGTTTTATTTCATATTGAAAAATAGTATTTATGATAAAGGTAAATGTCATATGAGTTTTCGTGTTTTTACTGTACTCATTATTTCTTTTATTTTTATATCCATTTCTAATGTTTTTATCCTCATCCCACATTTTTATAAGTTTTCCACAAGATATAAGGATATGTAAGGTATTGAAAGATGTCATGATGAAAATTGTGGAGAGTTTTTATAAAGTGAGCATGTATTATTTTTTAATTGTTTTTTACATTGGTTTAAAATGTTGATAATGAGTATAAGAGTACATTGGTAATTTATGAGTTTTCTTTGTAAAAGTTATCCTAATTCTATAATACTATAAAAATAAAAGATTAATGGTAATTTAATAATGTGGATTCTAGTTTTAAATTTGTAGAATATGTAATTTTTTTTGTCATGTCATTCAACCCATGAAAAACATTATTAGTATAATATAATTATGTGTTAAGGGTTCCTTTGTGATCATTTGGAATAAAATTTATACCTCCACTTGTTTGGAATAAGTATACATTACATCATGTTTATAGGTATAATAATGCCAACATTATTTACCGAGACAAATTTAATGAATTTTTTATTTCTGAGTATAATTATTTATATGACTTTGTTTTGGTATAGGTCAGTAAGACGCTGAAATTATCCAACCCTAGACAAACATTATATGATAGATCCATTTAAGGATTTTCCAAAACATAATGCTTAATTTTTCTAGATTTAGTAACCCTTTCCAATAAAGTAATAAGAAAATCTAATCTCTAATAATAGTTGTGAAGTATTAAATTTTAATCCTTTAAAGTTAGTTCTCATAGATACTTTGAACCTACATTATGTGTAAAAGGGTTTATTTTATTTTTCCTAAGATTAATGTAATATCTATTTTTAAAATGTATTATAATAAAGATAAAATCATAAAAATATTCCTATTATCACTATCAAAAGTGATCACAGAAGACAGTTTGTGAATTGAAATTTTTAAACTTTTTTAGTGGGAAATTCATTTCATAAAACTTTATCAACATAAAAAACTGCAGAAAATAACAGTTTAGTAGAAAGGGAGAATAGAATAGTCAAGAAATTTTCTTTTCAATGATGTGTGAGAATCGTGATGATAAATTTTTTTAGTCTAAAGTCATTATTTCATCCTGTTATACTATATTTTATGTTTTACTTCACTGTGTGTTAAATAAATTTTTTTTCTTTTTAGAGCACAAGGATGTCCAAAATAAGTTAACTCATAGTTTTGAATAAAAACTATTTATTATAAAAATGAAGATAATATATATAAATTTTATCTAAAAGCTAATGAATGAAATTTTCTATGTTACTCAATCATAATTAAAGACTGCTGTTTTTTGATATATGGACACATTCCATTGAAGAAATTATGTGTCTTAAGTTTCATGAATCGGATCCGTTGAAAAAGATAAAATATTTCTAATATAAAAATAAGATGGGTTGTGTTTTTTAAATCACCATCTAATTTATCTCCAAATGTTTATAGACATACCCTATCCATATTATTATTTTAAATTTATGTATATATCAATTTTTATCCTTTTTTTAATTTCTATATATTTTTTACATTGAAATTGTTTACAGGGTAGTTGTGATAATTTCAAAGTCTTTAAGTGGTTATTGTGGACCATGAGAACCATTTATATGAGGGAATATAATTTTTAATAGTTACATGCCTGGTTGTAGCATGATATTGAAACTCGTGAAGATAATATGTAATTCCCACCCAATGTGAAAAATTGAGTTTCTCATGGTTGGAACAAATTTTGGTTAACCTTTTATCCAAATTAATATTTCTATATATATTCATTGAAATCATTAATTTTACATCTTTCAGTCACACATGTTTTAACCCTATGAATCTTAATTTCATTTTATTTAACCATACACATATATGGGCATCGTCAACAACCCATATTCCCTCAAATTTAGCTATTTTATTGATATCATTGATGATAGTTCTTTATGGAAATTCTATTTGAGAATCCTCATATACTCTCATTATGTTACCCCCTCCATGTATTTTGACTGAATATGCTCACAAAGACCTACATTTTTATTAAAAATAATTTAAAATTTTGTTTTTAATTTCGTAGGATTCGATTTGTTCCCTTAATGACTTGCTAAACATTTTCTAGTGGATTAACTCTTTGGATAGTGAAAGTAATTATTTGTGTTTGTTTTAATCTATATAGGAATCATTAAATATAAAACTATGATGGATTTCTTATTTTGATTTAGGATTTACATATATTATTATATCCTTTAAAAATTTTATTTATAATTTTCATAGGAATCCTATTCTACACATATTTCATTCAATACAGATCAGTATTTCCTATTTCAAAATTCCCAATTCTGTTTTCATGTAATCATTCACCCTTACTGTCCAAAGAAATTCCTCCATGTCTCTTTCAAATTAATTTAAAATAAAATGGATATGTTTTAGTTTTTAAAATGATATTACATGAATGTTCTACCATCTAATTTAATGGTACTCGTGGTTTCTTTTAAATTTATCTGGAACTCCATTATTTATCGAGATGCATCTATAAGGTTTATGTGATTTGGTTTTAAAATATGATTTCATAATTTGATCCTTTATGTATGCTTCATTGTTTTTTATATAAAATTTTAGGTCTTAGTAATGTCCCAGTTAGAAGAAAATATATTGTATATTTCTTTATTGAAGAAAAATTAACCACTTCTATATAGGGTGATTATAGGTGAGGTTATTATATGTTTCTTTTTTAGTATACATTCATATTATTACATATTAAATCCTTAAAACTATTTTATATATCATAGGGAACAAGAGTTTCTAAATGAGATATCCAGGTTCACATAATCCCATAATTTTTTTTACTTTTATATACCAAATTTCCCTAGATGGGATGCAGTTCCACATAATAGAATTTTCCCCTATGTCTACCTCAGTAATTTATGGGCATGTGTTTTGAGGATTGGATCCCATTGAGAACTGACTGGATATATTCTATTTTAGTTTTATAGAATGCATCCTCAATACCACCTCGGTTAGAAGGACTCTCGTGAATGATCTATTTTTATGATTATCATTTAATTTTAATCATACATTAGGGGTTTTCATTTAGTTCATACGATCAATACCTTGAGTGTTCTATTTTTAAATGTTATAAACACAACCCATCTATTATATATATAGATTTTTCTTCTGAATAATATATAAAACCATGAGAATCTAATTTAAAAATTCAAAATTATATATTTCAAAATAGTTGGATATAAAAATGGTTTCCCATATTGACTTTATGGAAAAGTTTATGTGGATTAACTTGAGTAAAAATGAATTAAATTAATGGATCCACATTAACAATTTTTAATTAAAAAATGAAAATATTTTTTTTTTCTACAGTATTAAAAAATAACATGTAAGGATTTATATTTTTTAGATGATATAAAATGGGTGTTAGGAGGATACCTAATAATAATTTTTTTTTGATTTTTACATTCAATATAGGTTCAATTAACTTTTTGATGGATACAACGGTTGGTTTTTAGATTTTCATTGTATTAGTTAGAGGTGGAAAGTGAAGACACTCACATGAAACATGTAAATATAGAGTTGCATTTTTGTTTTTAATTTTCGTAATGTAATTCTGATGAATCAAAAACATTTCTATTCATATATGAATCAATTAATTTTATATGTACATTAATTTTTAATGTGTGGGATATTCATGAAAAAAAATTGGGGTGGGGGGGGAGGGTCATGTATATTTTATTTATCAAGTGAAATCATTTCCTTTTGTGTAGTATTGTATACCTTAGTACTAGTTACTAGCCTCTGAGGATCAAGAAATCTCTTAAATCCATGTTATGGATAGATTCAAGGGTTATGTTTGGATAGATTAGGTTGGTTTATGATGTAATTAGTATCAAAATATGGTTTTTATTAAAGAAGTGATGCAATACTAGAGATATAAATGCCATATGTTGATATTTTGGTTCATTAAGAGTCTAACTAGCTCGTTCCTATTTATAGCCTTATATTAACATTTAAAATTTGGGTGGGTTTCATGGATTTTAAATTTTATATTAATTTATTTATTGGTTATTTTTTTATAGATTTGTAGTGCTTTGAATTTTACTGAGTTTATATAAGTTTTTTTAGAGTTTTCATGATTTAGTGTGTAAATGGGAGAAGAACTGTAGGTTTATAGTTAACTAACAGATTATAGAAAACCCTAAAGATCTTCTGAACATGGTTTTTAGAATATCCTTGTGGATGTTTCATGGTTTGCACAATATTTTTGAACCCATGTGGCCAAACCATGAACAACAACTAACCCCTTTAAAATTTATATTGGACATCATTTTTTTGGGTTTCCTTTAATTTTGGGTTTCACATATTAGGTGGATTTAAAGAATTTTAGTATGATTTTTTTATTAATTTTGATGAGTTATGTAAATATTTTTGGATGAATGTCGTTATTATTATGTAGTGGAATATTGGTTTTGAAATTAGTGAAATGGATTAGTTTTAGAAATAAATTGAAACTGATTTATGAAATTGAAAAAAATCTTATGGTAATTCAATATTTTTAAACAATTATAGATTTATAGGTACATTATATAAGCATATAAAATGAATTTTTGGGGATATATCTTTTTATAAGAGGTTTTAAGGAAATATGGTATCATAAAAATGATAGATTAAATATTTTTTTGGAAAATATTTCAGATATTTTGGAATAGTTTTTTATTTATTTGTTTGTTTTGTTTTCGAAATGTTTTTAAATGATGGTGTCTGTGAGTTTCTTTTGATATTTTTAGTTTAATCATTCAATTTTATTTGTATACATTGGTTATACAATTCATGAATCATTATATATTTGGACTTATTTTATTGTGTTTCATGTATCAAAAAACCACTATGTCTGGATGAATTTTCAGTGATAATTTGTAGGTGATTCTCTATACAAAATCCCTAAACTTGATCATGTTTTTTTAGTTAGTTTTTCCATCTTCTTCAGATGTGGATCACTATCCCCAAAATCTTCTTGTCCAATATAGTTAATATAGATTTTGACCCTTCATTTTCCCCTAACGCTTCTTGATATTCATGAGGGAGAATAGTAGGTAGAGACTATTGATAAAATTTTTAATCTTCTTCAAATCCTCAGGCCACATAAGATTAAATTTTCCACCATTTTCTTGAATGTTCAAATTTAAATTATTGGAAGTCTATTAAGAGTTCTAAATCAAGGGGTGATTATTGGGAAATATTTAAGGATTTTTTTACTGTAGTAAAATGCTAAAATCATGATAGGTTGTAGGGTAATAATGATTAATTTCTTTGATCATACTGATTAAGTGGTACGAGATTATGATCATCATTTCAATGAATTGGTGTCCTATAAAACTTATATAACAATCAAAAAATCACTTCAATACCAATTTTCCTAGAGGTACTTGAATTATAACCTCATGATGAATGATTCCCCATTTGAATGGATCCCTTATATGGAGGTGGTGTAGCTATATTTTAGGGATAAGGATGACTTTTTTAGGATGCCTAATGTGATTGAAATCAACTATATACCCAGACGTGGTAATGGTAAGTCCTATAAAATATATTAGAAGTCAGAAATTCATGATCATTTTAGTGGTGGTATCAATAGACCATTATGTTTATTTATATTATCTTCTTTTGGGTAGATATCCTTAGTGCACCATCAATATGAAAATTTGGGACATAATAATCCTTTATTTTTTTGAATCTATGAAAAGATATCATATTTGTAGATACATGGAAAATATTTAATGGTTTATGGATGTAGAAACATGTAAAATTAGAATAACTTGACCCACTCCTTCAAAAGATTCTCGGTTTAAACCATCTATTCTAGATGTCAATGAAATAGATATTAGTGGTATTTCATGTCTTATCTTGTCTATTACTAAATTGTTTAACTAATTTTATCATTACATAAGGTTATTGTATTACCAGGGCATGAATTTTGGGGAAATATCTCATGCCTATCATGGATAGTTCTTTATTAAAATAATTATGTATCATTATTTACTACGTGCGAGGATAATCTATATCATTAAGATTTTAAGAACTAGTTATTTTAGAGCCTAGTTAGTGGGGATCGTATTGAATATATTTCCCTTATTAATTATTTTTATCTTATGTGATTCTATGTAAAAAATCAATCATTTTCGAAAGATCAGTTTGATAGTGTAATCCTGATATTGTGAGAAGAACACAATTGGTAATCTCATTTCTTTAGTGTTTCTTTGTTATTATATAGAAGTAATGGTATTAGGATTAGTAATGGAGTATTTAGTTTCCTAATCCAACCCTTCATTAATTTTTGTAGAAGATTCATTAACTATCTATGTTTTAGTAGTAACCCATATGTGAAGTAGTTTTGTGAATGTTTCATGCTCTACTTATATATTTATGACGAGGTATTTCAATTTTGGTTGTGGAATCTGCTGTATTTTTGTGTAAAATAATAATATATCATATTAAAATTAATCTAGGTTTGTTTAGTAGTTCATATCTTTCTAGATATTTTGGTTTTCATTAGTTTCATTAGATTTAAGAAAAAAGTGAGCGAGCATACCCCAATCATTACTTGTTTAAATTTTTTTATTATAATTTTTGGTGAAGAAAGTGATATGGTATGGATATTTTTCATAACTCAACTTCAAATTTCTTTATTAACATATTAATTTATTTACATTTATAATTATTTAACATTTATGATCATCTTTTATTTGAAACTATTGAGCTCTAAGGTAATTTTTCATGTTTTATGGTTCACAAAACCCATATGGACAAACCATGAGAAAGTTTTCAATATTTTAGAGTTTTGAAAATAGTTGGTGAAAAATTTGAAAACCCATGTGACTAAGCTAGGTGTCACACACTAGGTAAACCAATGATTTTCATTTATTTGGTTCATGGTTTGGTAAACCAAGCATCCAAACCATATGTTATATGCAAATTAATTTAAATCATGAATTTACACTTTTTACGTTTTAAGTATTTAATTCTCGTGCCTCATATTTTCTCCATACTCGGCCCCTAACAACTCTAAGAGTTATATCCCTTTGTTCATACATCTATTAGATCTCTTCCATGAATTTATTCTTATTTTCAAAATGTTTATTCAATGCAATTATATCATAATGTCTTAATATAATCTACATCCTCCTTCTCCACCTTCTTTATTTCCCTATTTGTGAAGGATTCTCGTGCCTCATATTTTACCTATTTGTGAAGGATTAACGTGTTAGATAGATAATGTTATCATTATGATGGTTTTCTATTTTTTTTATTCTTTATATAAAAAATAATTAGTTACTTTTTCGGTTAATTTTTTATTTAGATGTATTATAATGGTTTTATATATGGTTCATTATATTATTTAATGGAAGTATTTTTTCTCTCGGTTTTTTTGAATGAAAAGGATTATTTTTAAATTCAAAATTTGAAAATATATATCAATTTAATCATGCACAATGAGTTTTTGAATAAATTCATAAGTTTTTATATTAATAAAATTTGAAATCTAAGGGAAATATGTTAGTTTTTGAACTAATTTTTAAGGTTATACATTAAATTTTTTTGGGGGTTTGGTTTATTATAAATTCATTATGAACTCCTTGACTAATTAAAATACTTAAATGAGTATTTTGTGATATTTTAATTGGACGTTTCATAAAATTTCTTCTAAAATGTGTTTCCAAAGACACAATAAGAATGTTTTAAAAAGGTTTTTATAAAATAAATAGATCCTTTAACTATTACCCTTGTAGTTTATATAAAATAAGTGTGTGTAGAAGTATCCTAGTTGGGTGAAATATTTTATATATTCATTTCCTTTGGAAAAGGTGATTCAAATTTGAAAGGGTTCTAGAGGTGAGAGTGTTTAATGAATCTAGTCTGGTATAGATTAAGGATGTTAATTTTAAATTTATTGCTTATATTTTGTATATCACAGGAAGCCAGGAATTGCTAGATGGGATATCTAGGTTCACAAGTTTTACTACATAATGAATTTGATTTAGATAGTTTTATGAGATTAGTACAATGGTCAAATTAGTTGAGAATCTTCCTTAGTCAGGACACATAGGTTAAGGCTGAGTGTAAGAATGATTGTTCCTCAAAAGTCACTATTAGGATGGAATATATTTCTGTTTAGTCAGTGATTTTTTCCATGGTTCCTATGGTAACATAATTTTTTTATTTTGATTTTATGTTTATTATTTTGTGGTTTTCCTTTAAATGGGTTTTATTTTAGTTCATTTAATCATTATTATGACAATTGTAATTTCATAAAGAAATAAATTTGACCAAATATTTATATATATATATATATATGTGTGTGTGTGTGTGTGTGTTTATCGGTGTATGTTTGTGTGTTTACTCTGAAAAAAATATAAAATATTTATTTTTCCCAATTTTCATTATAGATTTATTATTTTATAAGCATGAGTTTGAAAAAATTTCTCTTACTTTAAGTTCTATATTTTTAAGAAAAATATTTACATTATGATTATGTAATAACGGGTAGGTGGATTATCTTGACAAAAAATGAATAAATTTTTGGATCAATGTGTCTTATTTTTAATTAGAAATGAAAATATTACAATTCTTTTGTATTTTATACTAGAATGAAGTAGAATTATTTTTTTAATGGTTACGTAAGAGTTGTATTGAGTTTACCTACATGGAATACTTTTTCATGCATATATACATTAGAGGTTTAGGGAATGTTTTAATGGCATGGTAATTTGTTATTATATTTTTTTTGGGATTTCTAATAGGTGGAAATTAAAGATGTTATCTTAGAGAATATAGATAAGTGGTTGATTTTTTTACATTGGTATTATACTTATAATGTAGGAAGCCACTTTATATTTTCTTCTTATAGTCTCTTGCATATCTTGATAATATTGTATGTTACATGGGGTTTAAGAGTCTATGAGACATATTTTTTTTATTTATTAGTTTTTTATATTTTATATGTTAGATTCATACTTGTTCTAGGTTTGGATATAATCATTTATAAACTACTTATTTCATATGTTCATGGTTCTAAAATGTTCAAAGTGGTTATTTCATACGTCCTAAGGTATGTTCCATGTTCATTCATGTTTATTAGATGGAAACATTCTCACATGTGTAGTTTATGATAACCAAACACTAGATTCCTAACTGTGGAGATTAGGAACACCATTTGGGCCATTACATGGAGCAGTTTAAGTGTTGGTTTCATATTACCTGGGTAAATTCATGTAATTTAACCGCCTTCACCCGTAATTATTATTTCAGAAGAAAGAATAATGGAGGATACCTATACAGTAGAAGAGGACAAACATCCCTTTTTTAGAAACCAAATTTACTTAATGAATAATCCAACTGATAATATATTTAGTGATGTAGATTAACCAATTATAAAGAAATTTTCATTAAATAATGATAGTAATAATCTTATGTTATCATTTCAACTCGAACCAAATACATTAAATGATTCCATTGGTTGTGAGAGTTAGATAATTGTTAGATGAGAAGAGATTAATCAATTAAAACAATTCATTATTTCAACTTTGGTCAAATATCCTATTAATAATCTAGTTATAGGAGTTAATTAAGTGTTTGAATATATGTTTCATGAGAATGAAATAATTTTCTAAATGCGGTCTCGGCTCATTTCAAGGGGTTTTAATCATGAATAGGTCATAAACTATAAATCAAAATTTTCTTCAATAGATAGTCTTATATCAACCCATATTCTATTATACATGATAGATCATATTAATTTTAATCTGCATCAAATAGATTTAAAGAGTTACTTACTTAATTGTTTTTTATGGTATGGTTTATGTTGAAAAAAATCTTGGTTTTGAAGATATTAATTTTTTTCAATCATATTTCTAAACATACTATGAAACATTATGGTATTAAATAAGATTTTAGGTCCTTGTATAATATACAATCTAGATTTTTTACTTCAAAAAATATTCAATAATGAAATAAAAGACCATACCCTTTTTAATATAAACGTTTTTAATGAAATTGTATTATTGAAAATAAATTTCCATGAAATTATTTTTTGTTATAGCCAATAATACTTGCTGACATTTTTTAGAATATATTGACTATTAATTTAATATGACTATGATTCGTTAATGTAAAAAAATCATAGGTTATAAATAAATCAGATACTAAGTGGAACTATCTTAAATAATCATTAGTATATCATAAATTTTGTTGGAAATTTTAGTTTTGAAATTTCTTCATATATATGTATATCGGTAGGTAAACTCATCAGTGGTTGACTATCATGAATCTGTGAATCTAGAAGATCAAATAATTTTCTGAGGGATAATAAACATTCAATTTATTTTATTGATATTATAATAGATATTAAGTACTTTGTGTTCTTTTGGTTGAGTTTCTAAGATAATTCAAAATTGTCCCATGTTAAAACAATCAATCAGATCTTATATTACCTTAAAGAAACATTAGATACCTGAAATATTTTATTTGTTGGATCCAAGTATTTATTAAAAATTTATTCAAATGATTATTTCATATGATTTATAGTGGTTTAGAAGTTCACTTTGACAATTTTTTATTTCCTTAGTGTAGATTTAGTTTCATGGCGTTGTAAGAATAAATATTTTGTACCACTTTTCTCTACTAAAGTTGATTATTTATTTGCTGGAAGATATTGTAACCATTTTTTGTAAATTAAATAGACAATTACAAATTTCATAATGATTGTAAATTATACATTGATTCATTATAATAATATCAGTGTTATTTATTTAGATAATAGTATAAAAAATCACTCAAAAGTTAAAATCTTAGATATAATACCCCATTTCCTTCACGATCAAACAAAATGTGATATATTATTTTAGAATTTATCAAAGATAAAAATATTCTATTTATAAATTTATTAATCCTCTATATCTTGAATTATTTTAATATATAATGTAGAAACATTTCTTGGATCTTTATTATGTTATCATCTTCATATTCCTATTAATTATTATGTGGACACAAAAAAATCATCAACAAATGCAGAAAAAAAATATTTTTTTATAACGAACTATGATTAATATTTATAAAGGTGATATATATATTAGATCAGAATTAAATATCTGTTTTAATATATGAGTTGTTATATACTTTATAACTACACCTTATAATAGAATTTTACTATGTTTTACATGACGATGACTAATTTATGGAAGGTGAAACTTACTTTTTATTTTTATCATTTATTGTTTTTCATGAGGAATCCTCTAATATTGTTTAATTTCTTATTATGTGCCACTATATTTTAAAATTAATTAATAGAAAATTTATAATCTTTTTTATATTCAATTACATCATCTTACAAATATTCTTATACTTTTATTTTCAGTTTATTCTTATTGAACGCCTATACATATGGAATATTCTTATATATTTCATCCTTATTCTATTTATTTTTAACCGTATTATATAATTTTGAATGTTTCTATTATTTATTGTAAGATATTCCACATCTAATTTGTTTTGGTTCAAACACACACCATTAGTTCATTAGGGTGGTGTGGGGTGTTAAATGGAATAATATTAATTTTATACATCCTCTTTATAAAATAAAAAAAATATTATTTCCTTACATTCTATGTAACCACGATTTGTTTTAAAATTAATTTTATTATATATAACCTTGGAGGTTTTTTAGAATATTCTTATCCTCATCCAACATATCATTTTTCCTATAATACTCTTGAGATAATATTTGAAAAGGTGTATCCTAAAACTATTGGGGTCGGTACAAATATATCTTCTAGACCATTCATTATAAATATATATAGTTTTTTGTTATGTTATTTTTTATTAAATGCAAGATATAATAATAATTGTATTTTATTATAATTTTATTTACCTTTCATAGGGTTGAACACTTTTCTAGGATCTTATCTAATATACATTATCACAATTAGATTTTTTAGTCTCTGATCATTACTCGTCTCTATTTTAAATTATATAACTCAGTGCACACTTAAGTCTAATGAGTTTACTATTCTTTTGAAATGAGTTTTAATTTTGTTAAAACTCTCCATTATAAAAAATAATTTATGAAATAGTCTTTTCAAATCCAAAATATAATATGCTTTTACTATTCCAATTATATAATTCCTTTTAGTATTTCACTTTTGATTAAGAATTTTTAGACTTGTTTTTTAAATTTTTTGTGATTTTTTATTCTTCTGTATAGTTCCCTCATGATCATCGGACAATTATAGTATACTATAAAAGATAATATTACATAGAAAAATCTATAGATAATGACTTGTGTGCCTGATTTTAGATTATACATTAGATTACCTTATGATAAGGGTTTCTTAATTCATTTTATTCATGCATATTTTGCATGTATGGGGATCACATGGTTGGTTTCAACCCAAGTGAAATAAAATGGAAACTATGTGAGAAATTTTGGGTGTAAGGGAATAGATGAAAAGCTTCCACATGTTTTAGAGATACCATGTATTAATAATGTGAGTTAATTTGTTAGTTTATATAGAGGTATCAACCGGGTTGGTGCACATTTTTCATAACTATTTATTGTTCCTAGTTTCATTTAAATTGTGTAAAGAGCATTAATAGCACTTAAAATTAAAGGCTATATGGGATTTATTTCTCCCTCCAGAAAACACATTGGATTATATTGATATATATCTCTTAATATACATTATAATTCCATCTCATATAGATTTTTAGAATGGTATGGTGGATTATGCATTATAATATCCTTCAAACATATTCTTCTCTACCTATTCCTCCTTTAATTATTTACATCACCAAACATGGTCTAGATGAAATATAGTTTACATTGGTTCACATTTTTATTAAGTTTTTAGATGTTTTAGGGTTTTTAGTGTTCTTATAGGTTCTATATAACTTCATGGGTCTCGTTGAGGTGATTTATCATCACTTGTTCAAAAAAAGTCTTCATTTAAATAGGATTATCCATGTGTAATCATTTCAATATAGACATATAATTTATTATTACTTTAATATACATTTATAAATATTTAATAAATGATAATTAATTTTTTAGTATTTATACTAGAAGTAATTTATGTACTTATAAGTTCACATTGACTAAAAAAGACATTAACTTACTAAATGATGTTCTATAACCATTTTGAAATGTCAATCAAATCAAATTATTGAGTAAATGACAAAATTATTTCACTAAATGGATTTCTATAACTTATAGTAATAAATTTTTTTAAATCGGTATTAGGGTTCATTTAAAATGAAAAGGGTGTGTTTGAGGTTTCAAAAAAGAATTGTTTTCTTATGGATTGAAACTATTGAAATAGTTCACATGATTTTATTTCATATTGTTGAATAAAAATTAATTAGTTTAAAAAAGTTTACATTTTAGACTTATTATCACCGATAAATTAATTATTTAGAAAATGAAAAACCCTTTTTATAAATTTCCATTATATTATAGAAAATGGTTATTATCCAATGCTTGGTATATAGAATTTACCTGGTGTAGGGGTTATTCACTGTTTAGATGTCTTGATGAAAAATGGGTTTTTTTATTTGGAAGGAGTTTCAAGTGGAGAGAGTGAAATGTTGTTTTAATTTTGAAATTATAATATATATATATATAACAAGATATAATCAATTTATAGGTCATGGGATGCCCTAAGTATTATAATGGGAAGTGTATATACACATACTGCACTAGTTTATTATTATTCTATGATAATTGAAATTAATATTAGAATATGTTCTAATAATATAATTTTTATATTGGTTGGCATATGTATGTAAATACCAAGCATTCTGGTAGCTTACCTTGGAATCTGATGTATATATATATTCTTATTTTTGTCTTATATTTTACTGAGAACCTTGGTTCCCAAAATGTATTTTTCATATATGTTAAATTTTCCACTCCTTTATGACTCTATTTTAAAATTTCTCATAGACTAATGTTCTATTTATTTTTTAATTATTTTAAATGTTACAATTTAAGGATTTAAATAGAAATCATATTTAAATTAAGTAATTCAATCTAACATGTAATATTTTGTAACTAATATTGATTTATGGGGTGTGGAATGGTATATACTAGGAATTTTATAATCACTCATATAATATTATAGTTTCATATAGTTCTACAAGGACGTGATAGTTTGGAATTGTATTTTCTTGGTTGAAGATTTTGATTTGTAGTATGTAGAGGTGTTTTCTTGCTTATAGAGATGTCCAGTAGTTGTATGGTTTCTTTTTATTTATTTTGGGTTTTTGAAATTTACCATCCTCTTTGGATTTCAAATTTCTAATCCATGTCTTTTATCTTTAGTTATCATGTTAATTTTATTTTGTTATCTGTTTGGTTGTATATTGTAATTTTATGGTAGTTTAGTTTTTTTATTCCTTATTTAGTTTCTATTTTAAATTGTAATTATCTATTTTATTGTTTTTGGTCTCCAAGATACAAAATTTTCCTTCCAGATAACTGATAAATAATTTTTTATTTTATTTTTTTGGAGAAATAAATCACATATGTTATCATGTGATAACTTGACACATGTTTCCATATTGAGGCGACTAGAGACAAATATCAAGTGTGTCATAAGTCGAGTTGTGTTCCCAATCTAAGGGAGTCCTTGGTATGTGTATGAAAAAATGGAATCAAATAGTAGGTACATAATTGGTCATAGGGTCTATAGTGTCCCATGTTATTTAAGGGGTTTTATATTATATAGATAGTAATATTAAAATTCATGTGTCTATTCATGATTATGTACTTGATCGCCATCTCTCACGATAATTCTCATGTTACCAGGGGAATATTAGATGAGTTTATTTTTTATTAGATAAATTATTCTTCAAACTTTTCTAGATTTTGAATTTTTTGTGTGTTTTCTAGTTTGATTGATAATTTGTGATTAATTTTTGGAGAAACTCCGTCAATGGAGAGAATTTAGAAGAAACTCAGAGAATCGATTATTTCTATCATGTTCTGAAAATATATGTGCATATTGTGAATCTAGAACTAGGTTACATCTAATGAGATGTGACAAAAATATCCTATGGGCTTCCAAAACATATGACAAAAATAGGTTTAGTTATAAATATTATGATTTGTTTTAATTTTGGTTTCCTTGAGAAATAAGACTTTTTTATTTTTCATTGCGTTAAATTTTAGATATTTAACAAGATTCATTGGTTTTATTTGTTCTTCATTAAATCAAAATAGGAAATTAAATCTATAGATAATGTTTTTTTTAATGTTTGAAATTATTTAATGGTAAAATAATTAGTTCAATTTTTTATATTCATAAATTATAATTTGGTTTTTAAATTTTTTTTGTTGAAAGGGGAATGATATTAAGAAATTTTAAAATTCCACATGAAATCATGAAGTTCTACAATTTTAAAATATTTTTCAGTGGGATATTTTGAATTTTTTAAACATTATAATTTTTTTTTATAAATGTTATGGCCTGTAAAATAGATAATTGAATATTAAAAGTTCCTTAAAAAGGAAGGGGGTTTATAATGTCTTTCCAGCAAATGAAAACCTTTTGGTTAATTGTTTCAGAAGTATTTGGTTGTGATTGATTTTATAAGGTTTTTGATATTTGAGAGGTGTTTTAAATAGTATTTTGGGATTGGAGTATTTATTTATGCTAGGGTTTATGGAGTTTTTATTCAAAGTATGGGTTAATGGGGTTTTCAGATTCATTATTTCAGTGTTCTCCTCCACTAGGTCTTATAGAACCTTAAGAGGGATCAATGAGTTATTTATTATTACAATACCTATTACTTGATTTGTTCAACTACTTCATATGTACAGCCTATCAGTCTTCATCCCTTTGTTAAGATTTAATATTTAATTTGTATTTATTTATTGAGATCCAGATCCTCCTCACTTCTTTTGGAAATAAAACTCTAGGAAAGAATATAAATGGTTATAGATTATTGAAAGGATGTCTATTCATATTATTCTCCACAAGTTTCTAATAAATTGGTTCACTACCTTCATGATAGAGGATTTGATTTGGAATAGTTGGATGAATATTATTAGGACTAAAACATACAATCACTACTTTGGTGATGCCATCAAGACATTTTTCCTTTAATAATACTTCCATGATGTCATGAAGATAACAATGGTTGTTTAATTAGGTGGCCTAAATATAGGTATTTTAATTTTTTTAATTATTCCTAAAATATTATTATTCTATTTTTGTATCTCTTAGATCCATCTATGAATGAATCTCTAAAGGAATAGTATTTCAAAATATTTCTTCGCCTATATCTTCTATCAATACTGTCTTTTTGTAGCCTCGTCACATATATATAGATAAGGATTCATATCATTAGAAAAAATTAATACATAGTTGGTATGCTATGTTCTTTCTATGTCTAATAAATTCTTGGGGTTGGGGATGGAAGATATGGTATATGAAAGGGAAATTGATCCAAGTCTAGGATATCAGGATGCGGTATCAATAGGTCATCATTTTTCCAAATATAAGTTTCTATTGTGAATTTGTTCTTGGTGTACCATAAGGGTGGATACTAAATATATAACATGACTTTAAGTTAATATAATCTGAAATATTGTTATATAAATGTACTATTTGGTTATCTCGAGTAGATTTATAGATGATTTTCCAATTAGTGTGTTAGAGCTAGATCTTCCCATTAAAAATATTTATGGGTTCAACATACTAAACCTAATGAAAATGTGTAGTCTATTTTTGGTTTTCCTCATTGTATTATTCTTATCCATCTATATTTTCCTCTACATTATTGTTATTAATATATTTTTTTTCTATTTTCAGATAATGACTATTTTTATTTAGGGAATTTTTCTAATTAATAGAAATGAATTGTGGTTACATGGGAATTTTATTGGTATTATATACTGGTGTTGGTGTTTTATCTTTTTCCAATGTATTTGGGTTTTATTGGAGTTTTTTTGTTAAATTTAATATCCACTAGTTGGGGTTTGATGAGGATACATAATACAATGGGAGGGCACCATATAAGATTCTCTTAGTGATCAAAACATGTGTGCCTCTTTATTTTCCCATTGGGGCCTCAATATCTTTATATTTGAGGTCGTCCATTGACATCATCAATCCCAAACCCATATAAATAGATATATTTACATTGATTAGGGATTATTTTATATATTATATTAGATAACTTCAAGCAAGGTGTAGTAGGTTTCCATTCCCATTTCCGTGTCTAGGTTGGGGTGCTCCTTCTTTTGAGGTCATGCCTATAATAGTTGGTCTTATGACATTGGGGGTCATAATTTTATTAGTCTATGTTACTTTTATGTCATCCATGATTTTTTTGTTTAATTACATGAGTAAATTGATTCTTCAAGGATGGTCCCATTATCCTTATTTTGATCAAAAGATCTTTCTAGTTATTTTTAGAGTAAAAAGGGTTATGGTGGTGAGAATCATGATACCCTAACCATTATTCTCCTTTTCTCAAATCATTTTTTGATTTTAGTCATTTTATATTGTTTTTGAAATTTTTGGGCTTCATTTTTTTAATAATTTTGAGTTTTTTGTATTTTTATCATTAATATCGATATTGAAACTATATTGTTATACTCAATCGTGCATATGAACCTTAGAAAATAATCTCAACGGAATAGAGTTAGTTCACATGGTTTGTGGAAAATAATGTGATTACCTTTATATATATGTATTTATTACTTTATTTAGTTCATTAATTCTTTACCACATTAGTAGCACACATTTAAGTTTTTATTTTTTTAAATCTAGTGGAAAATATCAAAGAGATTTGGTTCATAAGTGTACTAGAACAAGGTTTATGAACCAATAGGGAAATAATGTGATAATCCGGAAAATTAATTTTGAAAATTTAACTAATTTATTTTCACTATTGGTTCATGTTTTAGAAAAGTCTATGGAAAAATATTTTTTATTATCACATTTCATATTTTTTTTGAAATTATCTTTATTCCCTACTTGAAATGGAGGCCTTAGTGGCTTCCTTTCTCCCCTAGTTGACCATCTAATATCATCAGGTTCTCCTTATATCCTTATCTTCCATGTAATTCCATATATTACGGATTTATTCCAAGTTTAATGTGGTTTATCGTGGGTAATCACATTTTATTATCTTCCACTCTATTCATTTGCAATATCCCATTAATTTAAATTTATGACTATATTCGATAGCGTAAAAAATACATGACACTGAGCATAAGTGAATCAGAAAATAATATTATTAATATATGACCATTATATCACATGTACTGATTTAGTGGGTAGGAATATGTTAAAAATAATAATTATGAAATATATTTAATGTTCAAAATGAATAAAGTTTTATTGATTAATATTATAGAAAAAAGAATTAATTGTTTTTAAAAGTCATTTTATTCTTTAAAATTATATTTTCATCAAAAATTATTTTTATTGTTTTTTGTCAGTAAGTATTTTAAACAATATGTTTAAACATTATTAATTTATTTGAAAAAATAAAAATAATTATTCAATTAAAAATTTTAAAATTATCTTTTGAGGTTATTTTTAGAATTATCGAAAAGATTTTATTTTTCAATAAATATTGAAAATTACTAATTTTTTTTTAAAAACGTAGTTAATTTTAAAATATTTATAAAATAAAATTATGTTATGAATTATATTTAAAATAATAATTAATTAATTTTTGTTTAAAATTACACAATTTTGTTTTTTGAAACAAGATTTATTTACAAATTTAAAATAGAAAATTTATATTTTAAAAGGACTAAAAAAACTTTTTATTATTTCATAAACACTGTAAAATAAAAAGTGAGAAAGTACACAAGAACCACATAATAGAGAACCTGCCCAAGGGGATCCACCATTGCAGACACGAGTCAAAAAAACCCATAGATCACTTTAATAGTTGAATTAGAACAACAATTTAAACCCAAAAATCATCCTCAAACATACCTTCGGAATCATCATGTTTTCTCTCAGAATCAAGAGCTGACTCAGAAACGAGACTAGACTGGTCGCTGATGGAGCGAGTGCTCATCATACCCATCCTACCTCCCACCTCTTGTCTTCCAATGACCTATGAGGAAATACCCATGTTGAAGATTTCCCTTTCCCTCCCTCATATTTTTGGCTTTCTTTTTGATTGATTGACTTTCCCATAGATATCAAACTTGTTGTGGATGGCCACCAAGGCATCCAATCCATCTTGAATCCCCACACCACTAAACAGCCAATCATTAGGCAAGTGGGTCATAGAGATAGCTGAAACTTTTTTTATTTCATTATTCATGTTAAATTTTAATTTAAAATCTACATTTTCCAGGTTTTTAATTTTTAAAAGTGGATTCAATATTTTGAATTAGTGGGTTCAATGTTTTTTAATTAGAAACTTTTATTTTTGGTCAATATGTATAGTAACCATAGTAGTTTTTGTTATAAGGATAAATGGTAAATCAAGTAATTAAGGAAACAAAATAATATGAAAATGACTATAAAATTACCCTATAATTTGATTTAATTTTATTTAATTATTTAGCATATATTGTAATCATTCAAAACTAGATTTTACTGCCTTTTTATTTTTTTATGTAATTATTACCATTATAATATTTTATTTAGAGAAAAGTAAATAATTTCACACTATATACTTTAATAACTGCAATACTTTTAACATAGAATAAATAAAATATATTTTATGTTATATATATTATTTTTAAGGATAAATTTTTTATCTTCATCATGGTAATTAAATTTTAATTTTTTGGAAATAAATAATTAATGTAAATACTTACAAAACACTGACAAAATAATTTTTCAATTACTGTAAAAAAATAAATGGTATAAACTATATTAAAAATATATAATTTGATACAATTAATGTCACTAATATTTTTAAAAAAAACTATAACATTTTTTGGATTTCAATTTTTTTTATATTTTAATTCATTCGCTATCTTGTTGTTATGAAAATTTATAGTAAATTAATTGTTATGATATTGACATTATTTTTATTTTATAATTTTTTTATTAAATGATATAAAATTTATAAAAATATTATATTCAATATAATTAATGCGTTATGGTTACAAAATTCAACATAGGTCCATTATTATGACTTTTGGATTTTATAATACTATTATTAACCCTAAATGTTCTCAAAATTTAATTTTATAGTATTTGTTAACATGGTTAAGAGAGTATTAAAACCTAATTTTAAAGACAAAAACATTTCCATAACCATTATAAGTTTTATTTTATGATGTTATTTAGATTGAAAACCATATTATAATATTAATAAATAATTTTTTGTGGCTTTTTGAATTTAATCTTAATTTATATCAATTTATTATTTTGTGAAATTCAAATAGAGATCTCCCCTTTCTTATAAAATGACATATCTTATTCAATTTACTTCACACATAAAACCCCATTGTTTCATAAAATATAGTCCCAAATACCATATTATAAACCATACCCTCATTGTGTATGTATTTTTTAAGGAATAATACCAACCTTATAAGGAATAAGATGTTAAGAATACTTTAATTTCCAAAGAGGATATATTGTTTTTAACTACATGTTTGTGCTTTATTCTTTCTTCCACATCTATAAAATAAAAGTTAACCATGATTATATAGTAGTAATAGAATATTAAATTTATTGGGGATTATTTATGATAATTTTAAAACATATTATTATCTTCTCTTCAATAAAATGGGAAAGTAAATCATTGTTCAAATTTATGGGATACTACGGCTTTGTGAACCGATGTAAATGATTCTCTTAACAATATCTCAATAATGGTTATAATGATTAAATTAATGTAAATATGTTATATTATTTATATACAGATAATTATGATAATATAATATATATTTTAATTTTTTACCTTTCCATTCACTGAAAAAAGATAATGTTACTCGAACCTACGTGTGGACTATCACCTCCACAAAGCAATATAATTCATTTTTCAAAACAACATTACATGGATTATTTATATAAGTAAAAAATAATTAAATAATATTATATTTAATATATTATTATATTTATGTAAAATAATATGAAACTTACCTTCTTTTTAAAATGATTATTTAAAAATTGATACGTTACTCGTGCATATGTATGCCCTAACATCTCCATGATTGTTACATAGTTTATTTTTCATGACCGTCATTCATGAATGATTATAAAATTATAATTTGTGATTGAATATGATAATTAAATCATTATTATTTAGTATATGTTGTAATAATAACCACTTTGACAGTATTCAAACTACCAATGTCATTTTGGACTTATTAATAAAATGTCAAAATAATATGATTTAAATTTAATAAATTTAATAATTAAATATTGTTTGGTAAGAGAAAAAATAAAATGAAGAATGGAAAATGGAAAAAGTTTTTAATGAAGTAAATAATTAACCTATTTCTATTATCCATGAAGACAAAAAATGCATGTAATAATTCAGACTCATGGCAAGGTGCTTTCTTTTAAAAATCCTCCTTCAACGTTTACCTTCTAAAATTGATTATTTCATTTTTTGGTATTTAAATTGAATTTATGAATTTAATAATATGTTAATAAATTTTTTATTAATAAAATCATTAAATTTATTGGATGGGTTTTTAAAAAATAATCTTTTTATGGATTTTTTTTCTATTATTACAAAACTAAAAGTAATATTTAATTTTAACGTATACGGTGACAATGAATTTTACTATCACCATAACTATTATTTTATTTTTGTATTATCATAAAATATTCCATGATTTCTTCAATGAAACACTTCCTTTCCCTTAATTATATAAATTTAATTTTTAGGTTTTAAATTAAAGGGTTTTATAAATATATGAAATTGATTTCTTATGTGTGAAGATATTGTTTTATAATGTAAGGTTTTATGTGTTATTATCATGTTATAGTTTTTTGGAACTTTTTATTATTATGGGTTGTTTAATTATAAGATAATCTTAAATGTTCCCATAATAGATCTCAGATTCATTGGTTAATGGGATGGAATTAAGTAATTTTGTTTTCCTAATTGATTATGGAATATTATGTGATGGTTATTCCATGTATAACCATGATGGTTGTTTCATGTGTAACTGTAATGGTTACTCCAAGTTTAACCATGATTATTATTCCATATGTAAGTAATAATGGTATAAAAATTATTATTAAAGCTAAATACATGATTTATTTATTCTTACAAAAGATTTTTATAGAAATAATATTATTTCCCAAGGTAAAGGAAAGTATATGCTACTTCTCAAGGTTGAAATGTATAACATTGTGAAAATTTTTATTAAAAGTTGTTCATGATATGAATGAACCATTATGAGTTTTTTATACCATTTATATTTATTATGAATGGTTTTA
Organism: Viscum album; assembly: GCA_963277665.1. NCBI lineage: Eukaryota > Viridiplantae > Streptophyta > Magnoliopsida > Santalales > Viscaceae > Viscum > Viscum album. Next base: position 286,546,941 of record OY728165.1, read on the forward strand.
TGAAAATTTATGTTAAGTTGATGTTATTTCTTAGGTAATAAAATAAACATTTTTTAACGAAATTACTTTTGAAAAATAAATTTGTTTATTAGTATTCATGAATTAATGGTTTCTTTCTTTCTCTTTATGTACCTAACTAATATTTTTTCTTATAATGTTTTTTAAAATGTTTTTCATTAGGATTAAAAATGGGTACCAGAAAAAAGATGTTAGGTTAAATATCATGAATAATTTTTATAAATACAATAAAATTTTTATTTTCAATGTTTTTTATTGTGAAAAAATGATGTTGATTACAAGTGTAAACATTTTATAAAAAACAATTTGTGTAAATTTTATGACTTAATTCTATAAAACTATAAACCTAGAATATATTATGGAATAATTTTTTTATCTAATCTAAAAACACTAGATTATTTTATGTGCTTGGAGGGTTCCTTATTTTTTTTGTATCAATGTAGGGTTTAGAAAACGTTAGTGGATATGATATTATTTGGGCATATGTTAAAAAGTCATATATAACCCAAAATGATAGTATGTTATGGACTATAATTCTTAATTTTTATAAATATAAATGTTATAAGATACTATCGTTAATGATCTCTTAGTGAGTATACTTATCATATGATGGTTTATTTTGATTTTATTGATATCTCACACAAATATTTTTCACTTTTGTAAATTGATAGATCTAGTAGAAACCAAAGTAATAATGGATGATATGGGAAAAGAGGTGGTTGTATGAATGAGAAACCGAATGAAATATGATCCATTGAGAAAACACATTTTCTTATTATGGACTATATATCACATGTTTTGATAAACAATATGACCCTAGGTGAGTTTCAAAACTCATCAAGTGGAAGATAAATGAAGATTTATGGACGTTCAGTTCATAAGGGATATAAAATGAAAAATATTAAATATTAAATGAAAAATGAGTTAATTATAGGGGGATAAGAACATAGAAACATTTCCTATAAGAATGGAAAGTTGTTTTGTAGGTGGAAAAGGAGGGAATAAATATATAATCATCCCACGAAAATGGAAGAGTTCATTTAACACTACAATTTGGAATAAAGTTCCTCTTAAGGAATCTAGTGAGTGTTAAAAAATAACGGGATTATGGGAATTATGAAAATCGATGTAGTAATGGGAAGGCGTAATAATTGGATCAATATAAGTATATATATAAAAGTTTTGTGAGTAGTATATCCATTATAGATAAGATGAGGAAACCATGAAGGGCAAATAAAAGCCTTATATTATAGTTTTACTCATGATTTTATATTAATTAATCATATAACTTGATTCATATTCATGAATTTTATTAAATAAGTATTAACAAATATTTTAGAAAATCATTAACAATTAAATTTCAAGAATATTGAATTCTTGACTTGTCTACATATATGGATTCAATAATTTTGATTTTTGGATGATCATAAGATTTAAAAAATTAGTAATGTTTTTATTTTTTATATGGTGGGAGTTCCTTAGATACATTTTTTACATTTTTATAGATGTTTGAGGTATATGTAAGCCATATATTTTACAAGTAAGGATTTTATTTGAGGAATAATACATTTAAATTTTTTGGACATATATTCAATGACATTGATAACAATTTATATTTATATAATCTTTGATATATAATGTTATTTTTATGATATTAATAATATTTATGTTAATTTCGTAAATATTGTGTTAATAATGTTTTATAAATTTAAAATCCCTCTGTTAAGCGATAAAACATCACAACTGGTATGGTCATGGGGTTTGAACCCACAAATAAAGGGAACTAAGGATAAAGTGTCTACAACTAGTCTATGTGATTTCATGATTAGTATGATATTATTTTTACACTTATATGTTTTCACCAAAAATGACTACGTTGAATTGGGTACCCTATTTCCTATCAATTATATTGTCATGGGATTGAAAAGTGATTTGGTGATTAAGTGATTAATGTTATTTCAAAAGAATTTTTCTATTTTTGGAAACTTATAAGATTTTGGTAAACATGAAATTTTTGTATTTTATTTTATGAATAAAGGTTGAATTATATTTTGGAATCATATTGTATTTTAAAGTGTCTTTAGGTCGATTCTATTTATTTGTTGAAATGATCAGAATATATTTGAAATTTTATGATTTAGGAATATAAGTTTTTTAATATATGACTATAAGAGTGAATAATATTTATTGTAGATAAATGTTAAATTAATCATGGAAAAATATATGTTCATGTCTTTCTAAAATTTTATGTTTCATTATTATTCTAGAATTTTTTAATGAATTTTAAGGATAGAATTTTTTTAATGATCTATGTTAAACGTTTGTAATTAAAGATGATTTTTTGATATTAAAGTTGTTTTTCTTAATTCAAAGGGTAATTCAGTTTTTGAATTATCTTAATAGGTGCTAACCATATTGTTTTTTGATATTATCTAAATATATATGTCATTTGTGAGATGTAAATTTTAGTGCATAAGATATAATGGTTTTCTCTCTTCATTACTAATCAACTAGGAAAAAAGATAATATTAATAGAATAAAATATATTTTCCAAAAACGTATATTTCCTTATGTTCTTAGTATAATGGTAGAAACATTCCTCAACTCGGGGAAAAATATCATGAAGAAAAATAGTTATTTTTTTACTTTTATTCTCAAAAAATTATTTTTATTTTAACCGGTCACATATTTAGGGGTTTTTAAATATTATCTTTATACTAATCATGTTTCATATCACTACCTAATAATCCATGGGTGTTAGTTTTTTCTTCCATGTCCATTATTTCACTTCCCATTGATGTTTTCCTATTTGGAACCAAGTTATGTGATATTCTATATCACCGAGATAGTATTCTTTTTCTCGCATAAGAGGATAAATAATTTATAGTTTTTAAAATTTCGGATGTCAAGAAAGGTATATTGAACATTTAATATATTGATTATAAAGAATGATTTCAAATTGTGTTGATTCAGCTATTTAAATTAGGGATAAATTAATATCCCATTAATTTAAAATAATTACTATGTTCAATATCCTGAATAATACATGACACTCCGCTTAAAAAAACAATGAAATAATATTATTTAAATAAGAATATTATAACCTAACCGTTGAATTGGAGAATATGAATATGATATTCCAAATTATGAAAGAAAATTAAATTTCAAATTCAATAAAAACACATTCATTGATTCTTTGTGTATAAGAATTCAATTTTTAGAAAATTAATTTTATGCTTCAAAAATCTGTTTTCTTCACAAATTATTTTATTAATTTTAGTGATATAAATATTATAGTTAATATCTAGGAAATGTGAAAAATGTTTTTGATAAAATTATTTACATTTTTGAATTTCTAAATACAAAATTATATTAAAATTTTATTTTTTGAATATTATGGAATTTTTATTTTTTTATTGAATAGTAAAAAATACTAATATATATTTAAAAATAAATTTTATTGTATTTATAAATTAAAAATATATTTTGTATTAGTTTAAAATTTTAAATAATAAATTTTTATTTTAATTTATTCAATTACTGCTTTTGGAATGAATTGTATACCCAAATTTAGTATAAAAATCATTTTACATTTAAAAAATATATTTTTATAAAATCTATTTTTCATTGCATTTTACCAATTTATATTTAATTTAACCTCTTCCACTTTTGAATTTAGATTTTAAAAAAAAAATTGGATATAGAGAATCAGTGGGTTGAAATTGAATAAATATTTCCCATTTATTTTTCATCAAAATGAATAGTGACCTTTGTAATTTTTGTTACAATGATAAAGGGTAAATAGAGTATAAAATGTTAAAAATAAAATGATCAGAACAATAAATTAACACTAAAAATTTCATTAATTTTTATATTAATACACTTAATCCATATGCATCCCTAGTTTACTTATATGAAATTTTGATTCCCTTAAGGTGTGATTTCAACCATTCAGATCTTTTAATTAAGGAAATGTAAATAATGTCAGACTTTTGTTTTTAATAATTATAATATTTTTGACATTGGTATTACCAAAATATATGATCAGTTATAAATAATATTTTGAAATATTCATTTTTTATCTTAATCAATGTAATTTATTTTAAATTTTTAGTGATACAATAACAACATTCAATGCTTACACCCCCATAATGCAGTAATTATTCAATTATTTGAAAACTAAAATAAATAATTTTAAAACTATTTAAAATAATAATATTTGGATGAATTAATGTTATTTAGAAAAATTTACATTACTATAAAAAGTTATGGATATGTTAATTTATTATATTTTAATTCCTTGTTTGTATCGGTGTTATAAAAAATCACTGTAAATTAATAGTTCAAAAATTGACATTATTGATTTTATATGAAAATAATATTTTATTAAATTATGTAAAATTCATAAAAATATCAGATCCATAAGAATTAATGAGATATATTAAATTAAATCAACCATTTAATTTGGAGTGTCTAGCCTCTCCATACCATTTCTCACCTTCACGATTCTCTTCTCCTGCTCTCCTAGGCTTTTTCAACTCTCTTATTTTGTTATCTCTTCTTTAGTGACCTCAATTTCCCCTTTTCTACTTATTATGCCTAATCATAGGGTTAGAAGTTACCATATTTGGATGCATCATCTCGTTGAAGATGTTTTTCTTCAGTCCTTTGATGGTTATTTCAGATGGAGTCATGCTCACTTATTCAGCAGTGGTGGTTCGTCGACGATGTTTTCAGTATTGTTGATGAAGGAGGCTTCTTCAGGGCCTTCTATGGATTTCTATTTCACTCTTCTCTGCTCTGGATTCTAGATCCCTTACACTTTTCCAAGTCGGTTGGGTGTAAGGTTTCATAGGATGTTCTGGGATGTGTCTGTGTGATCGGATTGTGCTTCATGAGATGGATTTTGCTGATTCTTCCAATGGTCAACAGTGGTTTCTGGGATTTTTGCACTTGATGGTGTTTTTTATGGTGGAGGGTTCTGGTCATAGTGACATCTTATTTCTCGTTTTCGGTTCTTTTCCTCTGCTCTGGCACCAGGATACCAAAACCGTTCTCCGAGTCGGACTTGAGTGATGGGTTTCATGGTGTTTTTGGATGTGTAGATAGAGGGTTCGATAGTATTTAGGGAGGAATTGTTCGTGATGGATTCTTCTCTCCCATAGGGTCTCTACTGGGCATGTTCTCAATGGATTTGGTCTTTTTCCATTTTGTGCAATGTTTGTCTCGAAAGGTTCTACTTCTGAAATATGGCGCTGGTACGGATTTCGGCTCGTTAAGAAGGTGACTCGAATATGGAAAGGTTTTTTGGATTTGGTGTTCGTGGTATGTATCTTCAGTGGTAATTTTTTTTGAAGATGGTTAATCATTTGTAAATGGCATGGCTTTAGGAGGAACGCTGCTCAATATTTCATGACTCGAGGTGGTTTGATGGTTATAGGTTCAAGGCATATCGTTTTGAATTTCAAATTTAATTTTTGTGGCACTTTTTGAATTTCAAATTGGGATGTGAGGGTGTGATGGTTGAACATCTTGAATGTGAGGATTGAACTTTCCCATAATGTTGGTTCTTAGAAAATACCAAAAATATGTATTTTAACATAATAGGGATTGAAATTGACCGTTATGATTATTAGCCCTTAATTTTTAGAAACATTTAGTATTGTACCAATTGTCAGAAGGGTCAATGATGGGTTAAAACCAAAAGATAAAGGTGCCAACAAAGTCAAAACCTATATAAATTTTATAATATTAGTGTATTTAATTATATCATCAAAATATATTATTAATAAATATTTTTAGATCCATTTGTAATTTGAAATTAATTTATATTAATTGAATATGTTTAGAAATTCAAATAGTGCCCCTCCCCTCTCTTATAAATGGGAATCTCTTCTTACATTTACATTATATTTCAAAACCCATTTGGATTTACCATTATTTATAAAAATAAATTACTAAAATATCTCCCCTCATTTTTGATCTTTTTAGGCTTAATATGAACCACTAAGGAATTATAATATTAAGCAAAAGAGATTTTTAAGAGAATAGGAATAGAATTTAACCACATTTTTTTATTTAATATCCCACATCATTAAAATTTTATAAAACCCTGATTATAGAATGAAATAATTATATTATATATATATTGATGTGTTTTTATGTTAGTTTTATGACATATATCCATATTCTCTTCTCTCACGTGGGAAACGAAACTGCCATTCATCTATACGGTGGACTACCACCTTGTGAACCACTGTAATTCTTTTCCCATAGTAGTCTCTCATATATAATACTAATGACATTAAAAATATATATATCTATTATATTAATGAAATTTTTATAATTATTCAAAATATATTACATAATTTACTTTATTACCGTTACATTCCCTATAAAAGGATAACATTGTTTGTGCATACGTGTGGACTATCACTTCCACAAAGTGATGTTATTAATTTTTCATCATCATGTCACATGAATGATATATATATATATATATATATATTAAGGAATATATTAATATTTATTTTATTTTTATTATTTTTTAGAGGCAAAATAATATTTTTTTCTTTCCATAATTATAATTTATTAATGGAAGAATTAATCATATGCATGTATAACATGCCATCTCCATGACTGTAACATACTTTTTTTACATAACAACAATTTTTTATTTGTATTAAAATTAGTATTTCTAAAAAAATATAATTATTCATTATTATTATTTTGGATAGTATTTAATAATGATCTCTTAGATAAATTTCAACCTACCAATGTCATTTTGTATTTATGAAACAAATATAATCAAAACATGATTTCAAAAGCTAAAGCAAAGTATATGATACATTGCAAGTTTGAAAAGTATAATTTTTTGAAAAATGTTATTAATAGTTTTTCATGAGATTAATGAAAAATTATGAGTTTTATTATACCATTGATATTTCTTATGAATGGTTTTATGAACATTTATTTGATGGTAATGTCATTTCTTAGGAAAATAAATTATCTTTTTGACTCTAAATTACTTTTGAAAAATAAAATATTTTATAAGTATTAATGGATTAAAAATTTCTTTCTTTCTATTTATTTACCTAACTAATATTTTTTTCGTACTATGTTTTAAAATGTTTTTCAAAGGTATTAATGATTAGTACGAGGACAAAGATGACAGGTTAAATATCATCAATATTTTTCATAAAAATAAACAATGTTATATTTTCAGTGTTTTTTATTGTGAAAAATGGATTTTGATCTTATGTTTATAAATTTTATAAAATGGTTTTTTATTTAAGAGTGATGATCTAATTCTACAAAACTCATATCCTAAAATATATTTGGGAATAATTATTTTTATCTACTCTAAAGACACGAGATTATTTTATGTGTAAGGATGGTTCTTAATTTTTTGGTATAAAAATAGGGTTTAAACAACGTTAGAGATTATGATATCATTTAAGTATAGGATAAAAAGTCATATATAACCCAAAAGGATATAAGGTTAAGATAAGTAATTCTTATTTTTTATAAATATAATGGTTTTAAGATATTATTGTTAAGGATGTATTAGTGATTATCCTCCTCATAATATGGTTTGGTGTGATTTTATTGATATTATCACACAAATATTTTTTTGTCTTAGTAAATTAATAGATAAAGTAGAAACCAAAGTAACAATGGATAATATGGAAAATGAGGTGGTTTTATGATTTAGAAAATAAATGAAATGGTATCCATTGTGAAAACCCATATCATTATTATTAACTATATATCACATGTTATTATTAACAATATGAACCTTGGTGTGTTTCACAACTCATCAAATGGGAGAGAGATGAATATCCATGGAAGTTCATGTGATAAATGTAATGAAATTAAAAATATTAAATGAATTATGAGTGAATTATATGGGGATAATAATTTAGGAATTTTTCCTATTAAAATGGGAAGTTTTTTTGTAGGTGGAATGGTATAGAATAAATAAATAATCTTCCCAAGAAAATGGAAGGGTTCAGTTAACACAAAAAATTTCAATAAAGTATATCTCATGGAATCTATTGAGTGTTCTAAATGTAGGGAGTATGGGAATTATGAAGATCAATGTTCAAATTGGAAGGCTCAATAATTAGATCTATATGAGTATACAGACAAAGGTTTTGTGATTGGTATATCCATTATAGTAGAAGTTGAGGAAACCAAGAAGGGAACATGAAAGGTATATATCAAACTTTGAGTCATGATTTTATATTAATTAATCATATAACATGATTCATATTCATCAGTTTTATGAAATAAGTATTAAAAACTTATCGTAAAATCATGGTTAATTTACTTTGATGAATATTGAAAAATTTACTTGTCTACATATAAGGATTCAATAATTATGATTTATAAATGATTATAATATTAAAATAATTAGTATATTTTTGATTTTTTATATGGTTGGATTTCTTTAGAGACATTTATAATGCATTTATAAATGTTTGAAATATATGTAAGTTGTATCTTTAACAATTAAACATTTTATTTGAGCAATAACACATTTACATTTTTTGGAAATATGTTTAATGATATTGTCAAACATTTAAGTTTATATAATCTATGCTATTTAATGTTATTTTTTATTATAGTTATTATATTTCTTTTAATTTAATAAATATTATATTAATATTGTTTTATAAAAGTAAAACCCCTAGGTTAAGCAATAAACCATCACATTTGGAATTGTCATGGGGTTTGAACCCACAAATAAATGTTGCTAAGGATGAAGTGTCTACAACAGGAATACAAGATTTACTGATTAGTATGACATTATTTTTATACTTAAATGTTTTGACCAATAATGACTATATTGATTTGGATAACATATTCCTTGTCATGTGTATTATCATGGGATTGAAATGCGATTTCATGATTAGGTGATTAATGTTATTTAGAAAAATTACACTATTTTTGGAAAATTAAATGATTTTGGTAAACATGTCTTTATAGTATTTTATTTTAAACATTAAGGTTGAATTATCTTTTTGAAGCATATAGGATTTTATAGTGTCTTTATATTGATTCATGTTATTTAATGAACTAATTAAAATATATTAGAAATTTTATGATTTTGAAATAATCATTTTTCAGTACATGACTATAAGAGTGAATAATATTGATTGTAGATAAATTTTAATTGATCAGGGAATAATACGTGATCATGTCATTCTAAATTTATATGCTTTAATATTATTCTATAATATTTTAATGAATTTTAAGGAAAGTAGTTTTTTAATTATCTACGTTATACATTGGTTATTAATTCCGTTTTTTTAGATTCAAGTATATTTTCTTAATTCAAATGGTTATTCATTTTGGGAATTATCTGAATAGGAGCTATCCATATTGGTTTTGGTTAATGTCAAAATATATATGTCGTTTGTTAGCAGTTTATTTTAGTGCATCATGCCTTATTTTTTCTCTCTTGACTACTAATATACTATGGAAAAATATAATATTAATGGATTAAAATATACTTTTCAAGTAAATATATTTACTTATGATCTTAGTATAATGGTAGAATAATTCGTCAACTCTTAGAAAAGTGTCTTGAATAAAATTGTTTATCTGTTTACATTTCATATGAAGAAATTGATGTTATTTTAACCCATCACATATTTATGGTTTTTTTGATTATTAACATTATCCTAATCATGTTCCATATCACTGTCTAATAATCCATGGGTGTTAGATTTTTCTTCCATGTCCATCATTTCACATCCCACTGATGTTGTTCTATTTGGAAACCATGTTATGTGATATTCTAGATGACATTCATACTTATCTTTCCCTATCATAAGAGGATATTTTATTAACCATTTTTACAATGATAGATATTAATGAAGGAATTTTGAACATTTAATCCTTTGATTATCAATTAAGGGTTAAAATTTTTATGATTAAGCTTATTAAATGAGGGATAATTTAATATCCCATTATTTTTAAACAATTATTATGTTCTATATCCAAAACAATACATGACACTCATCTTAATGGAATCATGAAATATTATTATTTAAATATGAACATTATAACCTAACCATTGAATTGATGAATATGAATATGATTAACCAAATTATGAAATATATTTAAATTTCCCAGTCAATAAAAATATACTCATTGATTATTTATAAGTAAGAACTCAATTTTTGGATAATTAATTTAATTCTTCAAAAATATGTTTTTGTTCCAAATTATTTTATTACTTTTTGTGATAAAATATTATTGTTAATATCTATGAAATGTGGGAAATGTAATTGAAAAAAATATATTCATTTTGGAATTTTTAATGACAAAATTATATTATGATTATTTTATAGAATTTTATGAAAATATTTATTTTTAGTCAATAGTGAAAAATATAGATATTCATTGAAAACTAAATTTTTTAATGTATTGATAATGTCAAATTATATCTTGAATTACTTATAAAATTTAAATAGTTAATTTTCATTAAAAATAATTCAATTATGGTATTTTTAATGAATTTTATACCTGAATTTAGTATTAAAAAAATTATATTTAAAAAGATCATTTTAACAGAAACCCTTTTTCATTATGTTTTACCAGTTTATTTTTAACTTAAATTCTTCCAATCTTTTTTTTAGAATTTTCAAAATTTTATTAGATATATAGAAATAGTGGGTCCAAATTCAGTAAATATGACCCTTTTATTTTTTGTTCAAAATGAATAGAAACATTTGTAATTTTTGTTTCAATGATAAAGGGTAAATGAGGAATTTAAAGATAAAAATAAAATGACATGAACAACAAATTGACAATAAGAATTTTATTAATTTTATTATTAGTTCATCTAATCCATACACATCCCTGATTTTTTTCGTATGGAAGTTTTCTCAATTAGGATGTGATTATAACCATTATAATTTTTTAATTAAAGTAATGTAAAAATGTCAAACTCTTGTTTTTAATAATTATAATATTTTTAACATTGGTATTACCAAAATATATGATCGTTTATAAATAATATTTTGAAATATAAATTATTTACCTTAGTAAATGTAATTTATTATAATTTTTTAGTTGTGAAATAAAAATATTAAATTGTTACACAACCCTGATGAAATAATTATTCAATAGATGGAAAAGTTAAATAAATTATTTTAAAAATATCAAAAATAAAAATATTTGGATGAAATGTTGTTATCAAAAAATAATTTAGATAACTATAACTAGTTTTAGATATGCTAATTTTTTAGATTTTAATTCTTTGATTGTCTTGGTGTTATAAAAAATCATTATAAATAAATAGTTATGAAAATGACATTATTGATATTAAATAAAAAAATATTTTATGAAATTATCTAAAATTCAAAAAATTATCTAATCCATAATAATTAATGAGATTTGTTAAATTAAATAAACCATATTCTATTTATATATATTTTTTCACTTTATAGTAATGTTATTAACCCTAAATTTTAAGGAACGTTTAATATTGTGGTAATTGTTAAAAGGGTAAACAATGGGTTTAAACCAAGAGATAAGGGTAAAAACATAGTCAAAACCTGTATAAAATTTATAATATTAGTGTTTTTAATTGCATGATGATAATATAATATTCTTAAATCTTCTTGGATCCATTTATAATTTGATATTAATTTATTTTAATTTAGTATTTTGAGAAATTCCAAGAGTGCCCCTCCCTTCTCTTATAAAAGGGAATCTCTTCTTCCCTTTACTTTACATTTCAAAACCCATTTGTATTGATTATTATCTATTAAAATACATTCCTAAAATCCCTCCTCTCATTTTATAGCTTTTTTAGGCTTAATATGAACCACTAAGGTATTATATTGTTAAGAAAAAGAGATTTTCAAGAGAATAGAAACAACTTTTAACCGCATTTTTATGTCATCTCCCACCTCCTTAAAATATTATATAAAGCATATTTTATAATAAAACTATTATATTATATATAATAATGATTTTTTTTAAATTTCATGAAACATATCCATATTATCTACCCTCAAGTGGGAAATGAAACCGTCGTTCATCTGAACAGTTGACTACCACCTTATGAACCAATGTCATTCATTTCCAACAACAGTCTCTCATTTATGGTTAAAATTATATTATTATTATATATATATTATATTAATCAAATATTTATAAATATTAAAATATATTAAATCATTTACTTTATTTCCTTTACATTCACTATAAAATTTTAACACCGTTTGTGCATACGTGTGGACTATCATTTCCGTGAATCGATGTGAGTCATTTTTCATCATCACATCACATGGATGGTATATAAATGTATATATTAAGGAATAAAATAATATTTATTTTATTTATATTATTTTTTATACATAGAATAATATTTTTCTTTTTTCCATAATGTTCATTGATTAATGGAATGATTACTCATACACATGTACAACATTCCATCAATATGACTGTAACATACTTTATTTTACATAACCAACATTCATTATTTGTTTTAAAATTATTATTTCTAAATGAAAATTTTATTTATTTCATTATTATTATTTTTGATATTATGTAATAATGATATCTTTGACAAATTTCAACCAAGAAATATCATTTTTTACTTATGAAACAAATATCAGCAAAACAAATGAATGAATTTTAATAATGAAATAATTAAATATTTCATCCTATGATATAAAATAAAATGAAATATAGAACATAATTTTTTTAACCATGTCAATAATAAACCTATTATTATTATTCATGAAGATAAGGAACAAACATAATGAGTTGGAATATAGGAAAAGAAATTTCTTTTAAAAGTCATCGTTTATTATTTCTCGTCCAACACATTTTATTCTATCTCCATGTTATGAAAATAAATTTATGAATATAATTATATAGAGACGAATGTTTTATGAAGGAATTTTTTTATTTCTTTCAATGATTTTAAAAATTGATTCTTTTTGTGAAATTCTTGTCTTTCTTTATCTCTAAATTGTCTTTTTTATTTTATAACACTTTTAAGGGGTAAGTGAGAACCCTATAGAAAACAAGGTCATGTATGAAATGTTACAACTGAGCAATTAAACACAAGTCTCAGGTGATTGGAGTCTCCTTCCCTAAAAAATTTCCAAGGGAGGGAATTTACCTGACAGGTTGGATCTTCCCCTATGTTCTCTTCATAGTTCCCTACTAGATACTCCCAAGACTACATGTATTATTCTTTGCTAATCTTATTCATATTGAAGTCTCTAACCATTATACGATCTTTCTTATCAATCCATGCAGCTTCCTCCCTAGTAACCACTACATGGATCATTCTCCCCATCATTTGATCAATGTCTTCCCTCGACACCTTGATCACCAAAACACCCTCCTTCATTTCTTCACCGTAGTGAATTTTTAGTTTCTGCTGAGAGTCCAACTCCATATCATCCAGGCTCTACAGGCTGACTGAAGACCCTATTTCACATTGTTATCTAGGGGAAAAGGGATTCTCCCATTCCAGCATCAGCTCCTCCAGTTCAATAATCCACTGGAATTGATCATCTTACTTTTAGACTCCTTCCGCTTGAACTAAGGAGACTATGGCATCGTCTTCCTAACAAACTCTCATTTTTATTGCTGAATCATGTGATCCTTGGATTTACTCTCTTTTATTGGCCGATCGAGTCTCCTTCGGTTTAGAAATATAAGAGTTGTCTTTTCTTCCCTTATATTTCAGCTTCTTGGAAATAATAAAACCTTCTAGATCCCTATTGTTGTTTCTCCCTTTCTTCCTTCTTTGGTTTTACAGACCTTTACCAACCCCTCCCAAAGCAATATCATCTGAGGAATGACCTCCATCCGAATAAGCCCCAGAGGGGCAGTTGGGGTTGCCTACAAGATCTTCCTCATTACATAGACTTTTAAAGCTGATGTTTAAGTTGAGGCTGGACAAATTCCTCCCTGAGTTGGCTCCCTGGAAGGTGACCAAAGGTCTTCCTACCTTAATTGAAGTCTCCTCCCACTCCTCATCATCCTTGTACTTTCCATTTCCAAATGAATTTATCCCTCTGTCAGAAGTGTTTCCATCACTAGTACACACTGCCATCGCATATGAGAATGGTTTTAAGCTAGCCGCATGCTTGGGATCTTTTTCAACAAATGTACTGGAGGCCCCATAATCCTGATAATGATCCTTCATTAGTTTTTAAGGAGCCTCCACCACCACACTGGCCTGGGTGCCCCTAGAAAACGTCTTGATTCCAAGGGGGATTGCCAAATCTCTCTACAGTCTGTTAACAATCCTTTCTACACTAGGTTCTGATGGTTTTCTCTTTACTAGTGTTTGAAACGCTACTTCAACCATATAAATGGGCACCTCGGCCTTGCTGGTCCCCTACCCATATCCTTCACAACTATCTCCTAACCCTTCACAATCCCTAACACAGATTGAACCATTATCGACAGGACGACCACCCTATACCAAATCCACCTAGACCTCTAAAGTGGATCCCTATTGCCTTTCCCTATGCCTTCATATTTCTAGACAATGACCAAGAAGCTTGCATTGGGAATAATAATCTATCCAGGATTCAAACATGAAGTTATGATTATATCTAAATTCATCTCCCACTACAATCTAGAAGGCTTCAATGGGGGGGGGGGGGGTAATACATTTGGTAACGGGAGGTATTTTACCAATTAGTAGTATCTTAGGATATTATGTAAGATACTATGATAGTTATTCCAAGTATAACTATGATGGTTATTTCATATTTAGCATAGTTGGTTACTCCATGTATATCCATGATTATTATTCCTTGAGTAAGTAACAATGATATGTAAATGATGACTCAAGTAACCTACATGATTTATCAACGATTTCAATGGGTATTAATTTAAACAACATGATTTCACAAGGTAAATGAATATATATGCTACTTTTTAAGTAGAAATATATATCTTTATGAAATGATTTATTACGGTTTCATTATGGTTTCAATGAAACCTTTTGAAATTTATTATGATGTTATTATTTAATATGAAATTATTTATTAAAAATATTTATGTAGAGAAATGTATTTCATGGTTAAAAAATATTTATTTTCTCCCAATAGTTAATTAGAAAAACGTAAAATATTTATAAGTCATCATGGAATAATGGTTTTTTCTTTCTTTCTGTGTCAATTACTTATATTTTTTTACTCATACCATGTTTTAAAATGTATTTCATAGGGTTTATGGATTGTTATGAATAAATAATATGTCATGTCTATATTGTTTACGATTTTTAATGAATAGAAAAAATGTTTTATGGGAATGTTTTATATTCTTATAAAATGGATAGTGATCAGAAGTGTCCACATTATAAAATATGAATTTCTAATGTAAGAGGTATGAATTTATTCTATAAAAATATAAACCTAAAGGTTATTTGGGAATGACTAAAATGTTTTCTAGTCTATATACATTAGATTACATAATGTTTTAGGCAAGGTTTTTATATAATTTTCGATTATTTGTTACTTCCTATTCCCTAATATTGTTTTAAAAACCTATGGTTTTCCATTTCGTAATTTTAAATTAAGGGTATATATGTTTTAGTGATAATGAGGTTTATTTTAATACTTTTGGATATTATTTGGGATCTTAATGTGATTTATAATCACTTGTAGGGTAATTGAATTTATTGAGGTTAGTTCCTCATTATCTAATACATTGAACATAAAAAAATAATTTCTCATCTGTTTCTTGTGTGTATTCAAAATATATTAAAGCGTATATATATAATGTATAATTATTATATTAATATTTATTTGGTTTCTTATATGTTCAAAAAGAATGAGATGTTATTTTAACTTCATAATTAGTGTTCTAAAACCATTTTTAAATGTTAAGAACACTATGTTTTTAATGAAATAATAGAAGACTTATTTCTAAGGATTGCAATAAATCAAAGAAGTAAAATATATTTTAAATTAATTTAATTTTTTTTTCAAATGTTAATAGTTTTTTTATTTCTTAAATATGATTATATCCCTTAGGGATTTAATATCAAGAAATATTTCATTTGATTTGATTTACAATTGTTATATAAATATGAATCAATTGAAAAAGGATGGATCTATGGACCTATTGACACATCTAAATTACCACATCTAAAATTGAAAACACCATGTAATATTTACTATTATATTATTGAAAGTGGGTTTTTAAGTTATTGTTATGTAGATAGAACATAGTGTAGGGAATATTATTTTATATATGTATTGATGAAAAATGGGTTATTTATTTTGAGGGAGTTTAGATAAAATGGATTAAAACTTTTATTTAATTATGAAATTATATTACATGTATACTAGTTTAATAAGATCAACTCCATTTTTACCTCATTAGAATTCTTGGGTAGCTAACAGGGAATTGTAGGTAAACATAGTGCACTAGTTTTGTATTATGCTATTATTGATTGCCGTGAGTTTGAAATATGTTTAGATTATAGGATTTTATTCTTAACAAGGACATACAATTAAATATCGAGTCTTAAGGTAGGTTATATTTGTGTCTAGTACGAGTCCATATTTTTTTCTTTCATTTTAGATAATTTTTAGTCCTATACTATATTTTCTAAGAGAACATATGTCCCCGTGATTTATTTTTTAATATGTTGTATTTCCTATTTTTGGTGACATTATTTTTAAATATAAATTATCTAATGTTTTATTCCTTTTTAAATATTTTCTATTTTTGTTTCTATGGAATAAAGTGGGAAAATTCTTTAAATATCATATTTCAAGATAGCATGGAATGGTATGCATTTAAAAGATAATGTAAGGGGTTTGGGGTGGTTCATACTAGGAATTTTATTTTCACACATTTCATACTATATATCTATCTATTTCTATTTGGAATTACCATGTTATCATAAATATATATTTGTTTTGGTTTTTTGGTTGATTAAATTTTATATTTTTTACATAAACATTATGATATTTGGTTTTTTCTTATTTGTTTTTATTTAATTTGGGAATTTATTTAAGTATTGTCCTTTTCAGCTTTCTGATTTTTTTAATTAGTGAATTTTAAATTTTGGTATCCTATTAATTATAATAGTTTATTTCATTATTTATAACTTGTTATTTTGTGAGATGTTAATATCCTGTATGCATTGTTTGGTTTCTACTTTAATTTGTTTTTTATTATATTGACCTGACACTCTAAGATACAGATTCAAAATTCTTTATTATTGGGAAGGAATTCTTCTTAATTAATTAATTATTTAGGTGAAACCATTCCCATCAGTTATCATGTTTAGTTAGCATCTATCACCATCCTGGGGTAATCAGATGCATTCCTAGAGTAAATCATGTGGCAGATCAGGTTCCTTAGATAAAGTATTATTAGGATTGTTTTTGACAAGAGGATTTTTCAAACTCATATATACCACCACTTAATCTAAATTATATTTCTTAAAATTATTTTCCCACATAAATAAAAGTTAATCATTATGATAAAATCATTTTACCATTACACGATATAAACCCTCTATGAAAATAGATTTCCTTATCCATGTTCATTTAACACATTAAATTTCAAAAAATAATAAACCATTAACTATTTTATCTCTGTAATATTCTTCATAGTAACTATTAAATTTTTTATTTATAGTTACAATATCTCAAATTATTATGACACATATCTCGTCGTCTTCATAAAGGTTCTTATATAACCCATAGAGGTATACTAATATCAATTAAATATTCTCTCAAATTCATTCATAATAATGAACTTGGGGACATGATATGAGAGACCTTAAGAATGTTTTTTAATAAATGTTCAATTGATTTCCATTGTAATGGGATACAATTTTTAAAAACACCAAATATTAATTATTTGTAGTCTATTTTTTAGTAAAATATATCTCATTTAGTCATTAAAAAATATAAAAATATAAAATATAAAAAATAAATTAATTAAAAAAATATAAAAACATGATAAATTAAGTTATGTGGTAAAATAAAAATACATAGATAACTTATTTTAAAATTACACAGCTTTCCAAGAATCCATTTCAAATGAAATTAAATTAAAAAAAATTATTTTTCAAACCAAATTATTCTTATAAAAAATTAAATAATAAAAATTTCATTAGATAATTCAAAATTTATTCACACTTCATTTATCATGTATAATATACACTCGATTATTATTCTTGAGATATACCCTCAATGGAAGTGGAGGAAGAACACCACCATTGACAATTAATTATTAGATGGATCAATTTTATAACATTAGATATTTAGAAGGTACCTAATTAGGGTTAACTTTTTTAGATATCATTATTTCACATGTCATCATATTTTCATATACACTATAAAAAGTTGCATAATTTTATTTGTTTTTATCCCAATCAGGGTTTTCCCTTTTATCAATAACATTATTATTCAGAATTGATGGAAAATAATGATAACCAATTATAAATATGAAAGGGTTATGAAACTAAACCAAATGAGGACCCACCTCACTTCCCTGATTGTCCTTCCAACCCTCATCCATAGTCAATTCCAATAACAACACCAAACCCACACTCTTAGATCCGGTGTTAATAACATAATCATTATATTTCAATTTTTTATGTTGATAAAAATGTCACAATTTTATACATCCATAAAATATAACATAAAAATCAATTTTAGATCACTAACACGCAAAAGGACACATTAATTTTAGAGGATTATAAAATTAGGACAAACTCTTACATATTAATACCGTTGTATTTAGGTTTTAATTTTTACCAATATACCCAGAATTCCATATTCCACATTATGACTTCCTCATAACCAACTTGAAAATCTTCTAGATATATCTTAATTGACATCTATTTTATTACATATGGAAAAGAAACGTAGGAATAGTGTGATCAAGTTCCATGTATGAGTAAACATGGAAATCAAAAATTGAATAGCTTTGGGGATCACAATATGAGAATAAAGGTTTTAGAACATATTTAATTTTATGGAACATTATATGAAGAAAATCATACCCATAAAAACATGGATAATTAACCATGTTACATAGTGTAAATCTTTATTGAAGGCAAGATTAATCCGATTCAATAATCAATAATCATGTTATGTCAATATTGATCAAATGAACCCTAGAAAACTCTTATATATCATAAAATTAACCTAAGGGTATATTGAAACATTATATTCATCACTCTTGTTCACTCATGTCAGAAATTATTGGATCCCAGTTAAATTCATAAGATAAATATCCCGGATTAAATCCTTATATATTACTTTTAATGAAAATTTTCATCACTCAATGCATTAGATTGATATTTCCGGACCGCATGATGTATAAGCTATATTGAGATCACCCATCAACATAATCTATATCTTGATCACCCCTCATCATCAATAATTTCAACTTCCAGAAAAATTAATATAACAAACAAGAGATTGAATGTTCATCTTTAATCTTTTAATAATATCTAACATTCTTTTATAACATGATTTACTAATGGAAAAGAAATGGATTTCCGGGAAATGGCTTTAAAAATGATCATAATATATCTGATGAAATAATATGGATAGTATCATATGTTAATATTCCAATTGAATTAGAAGAATCATTAAAAAATATTTAAATTGAATAAAATAAATTTAAAAGTCATTTATAAAATTTATTTGTAAACAATAAAAAATACCCTTTCATTATGGTAATATTTTATAAAAAATTATATAATATTGGGAAAAAATAATTAAATATATACATGAAAAATTATAAAGAAATATTAATATTATAGAATGTTCATGATGGTATAGACATTATTTCATGTCGTAAATGTTAACAATACACATTAATTTCAAACATTTTCAATGAGAATTAAAAGTATCCAATGTGGAAAACATTAATAAATTTCATTTCAATGTTTTCAATATAAGTTGAAAGATATTGGGAAATATCTTTAGGTAATCATTTATTTTTGGAAAAGAAAATTATTTAAATAGGATTGAAACATGGGTGAATATTTTGGATAAAAGTATTTAAAAACTATAAAACAATATTTTTAAGGAAAACCACAATTTTAAACCTATAAAAACAAAAAAAACATGAATGCAATAACATATGAAGGAATATAAAATACCGTAAAAATAAAATGAGCCACACAATTATATTAAAATAGTCAATGTATATTCCCTATAAATAAATATATGTGCATAAATTAAAACATGTCTCAAAGAATTACATTGGAGATGAGAAACCATTTCAACACTTGGTAATGAATGAATCAAAAGTAAATTGAATAAAGGATCATAAAATTATTATTTTACAAAAATAATTACTTTGAATGAATATTTTAAAACAAATTCTTGGGGGAATAAGTACACCATATAGAATAAATCATGGTCCACAACATGATTTTTTTCCTAAAAAACATAAATTAAGATCATGAAAACCCATAAAACAATAGTAACATTTGATCCAATATCTTATGAATTTTAAAACCTCAATGTAACATTAATATGCATGCTAAAATATTGATTCATGATATAATATCTCTAGTATTTTTATATACCCCATATATAATGATGTATGTGAAAATTAGAAGACATGTATCAAAGAAACAATATTGAGATGATTTATCTTTAAAAATATTATTTTATTGTTATTATAATTAATCCATTATGTGATTATGTGTTAAAATTGGAAAACAACATAAAAAATTTGAAATAAAAAATAACAAAATTAGAGGTTTTGTCATACATAATATTATAATAATTAGAAGTGTTAGGAGGCAGGCAAGCCATCTCCAAAAGAAATTTATTAAAATATAAAAGTAGCAAGCAATGGATTATGAGGGGGTTTGAAAATATGGGTTAACACATCACCACATGAATCCACATCAACCAAAACAGAAAATAAATCTAGAACCAAATTTGAATATCCTAAACTTGTCTCTACACTTGATCTATTGGAAAGAGCATTGTAAACCTGATTTTATTCTCTATATTCTTGTGTAACATCAATGAAGAGATAATACAAAATCTGAAAACAATAAATCTATTATGAAATAAAAATATATGGTACACGTTTGGATTGACTTATAAGGATATCCACTACCAGAGATGATTCAGATTCCACCCAATTATCTACCCAACCATGATGGAAAGAATACATGACCGCCTGAATCATATCCTAAAATCAAGCTTCAATTGCATTAACATACCCAATGAAATTATAAAAACAACCCTTAACAAGGCCTTGATAGGTGGGAAAATACCACCACAACCTGAGGGTGTTGGTGCACCCGACACCTCCCCATCCACATTGAATTTCAACGATTCTGTAATTGGAGGTATCCATCCAATAGACATAACCCCCAATGGTTTTTTTACTAATATAGGAATAGTATATTCATTTAAGTATATGTATTTCCCAATGAATGAAAATTGAGATAGGAACCCCCATACATTTGTCCCGACTTACTACTTATGTTATTTTACTCTTAAAAAATAAATTATCAAAATTATTTAGCTATTTAATAACATTTTCTATATTTAATAATTTTTTATTAACCCATTTATTTAATTTATTTTAATGACATATCTAATTATATAATCGTATGCATATATTATATGTTTTTAATATAATTTATCATTATAATTAAAGGCTGAATTTGTTAGTTTGAAAGTTGTAAAATGATTCTTTATTCCATCATTTATAGATAACAAAAAAACTTAATTATAAATTTAATACATTAAATAAAATGTTATAATCAATCCATGAAAGGTAATCATTAAATACAATTCGCATCGCCTTGGGGTGCTGGTATCCCACACATTTTCACGAGCCATGATATCATGTTTTTAATTGGTGGAAGGCTAATAAGGTAGGTTGTATATTTTAATTTCATAATTCATAAAATTTCATTAATATCATATATATTTATTCAATCCATCATAATAACTCTCCTTGTGGTGTGGTGGTGAAAAATGAAACACATCGCTTTGTGGAGATGGTTGTCCACACGTATGAATGAGCGATGTCTTATTTCCCCATAATATTGAAAATGAGATGAGTAAGGTTATTAAATTAAAATAGTAGCGTCTCAGTATATGGTATATAATGATGTTATTATATTTTATGGTTAATAAATAATGAATGGAGGTATACAAAGAAGTAATGAAAAAATTGGTTGAGACGATTAACTCTTTTGTGAAGAACCAACTTTAGATCTCACTTTAACAACCCTAGGGAAGGTATTTTGAGAAGAAAAACTAACCATAATGTATCTAATGAAATTAAATAGTGGTTTTGGTATGTTTAGTTTGAGATAAACTTCTCATGATTTGTGAGAAACAGAAGAGATGTGGTGTTCTTCTATAATAGATGAGAGGGGAACCCTTGGAATTACAAAAATGTATTAATTTAATATTAATTAAATTTAATGTCTAACTGACTCCAAATAGATATATTTATATTCTAGTAAGAATATGAATATAAAGAAACTGAAAAAAATAAAATATATACATTTTTATTTTATATTTTAACCATTATCTCTTAATTTTAACTCCTCATTAATGCTTTTAACAATGATCGTGAAAATACTATTTTATACTATATAAGGGCCCAGAATGTTTATATAATTGGAAAATGACTCATAAATGGAAAATTATTGATATTATAGACCATATAACATTAAATTGGCCAAATATAATATTTTTATGAATTTTAAATCAAGTAATAAAATATTCATTGATATAAAATACCATTAAAGTAATTTCTGGGACACATCAAATAGTTTGAATTTTAATTCATTAACGATGGATTTGAAAAAATAAAATTTTATCAAATTTATAATAATTTATATATATCTAAAAAATTAATTTTACAGAATTATTTATCCGAATTTTAATAATTCCTATTTTTTTAAAATCATTTACTTGATTGTTCTAATGGGTTTACAAGCATTGTGAGAGCACTGCGTAATAATTTAAGGCTACTATTTCATCACTTATTATTTTTTAAATAAATTAATATAGTATAAAATAATTCAACTTTAAAATAACCATTTATTAATGAAAATAACATCTATAATCTCTATGAAATAATATTATGGATATAGAAACAAAGATAATTAAATTTCATATTTATTGTTTAAATGAAATAATATTAACATTATTATAAATGACAAATTTCCCAATAATTCCAAATAATTTAATATTGGATGATGTTGGGTGATATAAACTAATAAAGTGTAAAATTTTAGGTGTTATATATATTTATAAATCCTTATCACATTATTATTAACCATAATCACCCAATTTACCCTTACAAAGATGATAAATATTTACGGTGGTTACTATTCATGATTAGAAAATATTGTTGAACTTGTTAAAAATATATATGTGATATTAAATTTTTTTTACTTATTTTATTAAATAAAATCACTATAATTTTCTTAAATTACTTTTAAAACTATCCAGCAAACCACGTCGGTTTTTTTTTTCAAACAAAATAATTTTTATGAATAAAAATATTTTTATACAAACAATAATCACAATTTCAATCCATTAACATTAATTTTATTATGTTTAATTAAAAGTAAATAATGAAAATATAAAATAAATTCAAAACAAGAATGTGGAATTTAAAATACTTTAATAGAAAAGATTTTTTCTATAAAATTAGTATTTTTCACATTTTAATGAAGAAAAAATATTTTCAGAATAATCTGAAAATTTCACACTAAAATAATTTTGATATTTTTATTTAAAAATTGATATAATTTATTATAAAATTAATTTTATAGAATTGGTCGAAATCAATTCTAATATTCACTCACAAAAAGTATTAAAACTAATTTTTGATGAAAACATATTTTTGAATATATAAAATATCATTATTAAAAAATAAATTAATATTTACTAATAATTTATCAATAATTGTTTAAATAAAAAGACCTCAATATCAATATATTTATATATAAATATTTTATAATTTTATTACTTTGATTCATACTCATTAATTATATGACTATGCTATAACCATCATATTTAAATGATAATATTCTAGTCTCATTAAAGCCCGTTGTTGAGTGTTATATATGATATCAAACATAGTGTTCTTTTAAAATCAAGGGGTATTACCCTCTTCTATACATTATTAGACTATGTCATTGAGATTGAGTCCAGAAATTGGAAATCAATTTTTTAATATTTTATAATAAATGTATTAAATCCCACATTCATAAAAATGGTTAATAAAAAATCTTTTTGAAAAAAGGGAAATTATGAAGGATACATTTAAGAATAAATTTCTAGGTACCCCAACTGAGAATTTAAAATAATAGATTGTAGTAGAAATGTAATCAAAAGTTAATGATGGATTGTGATAATGAATATTTATCACAAGGAATTGAATTATAGGGGAAAATCTATATTCATAAAACCCTAAACTAATGATGTTTAAAAAAGACCATAAATTCATCAAAAATGAAAGTCATAGTATGAATCATTTATCTCAAGATTCTTTTACTAGATTTGTATAATTACTTTACCATTTAGAAAAATAATATAAGTAAATATACATATTAAAGTTTCTTCAAATTCAAAAAAAAACATTATTTTGTTATGTGTTTGAATCGGTTTCCACATATATCTCATCTTTTACTCCAAATGATAAACAAGAATATTAAATTCCCAAAGCACTCTAACAATATTATTATTGACCATGAGGTGTATAAAAGGACAGAAATAATTTCTCGATGTCTTTAATAAAATCAAAATATTTATCATAAATTTAAATTAAAAAAAAAATAAACCTTTATATAAATTAATAATACAATAATTCAAAAAATTAACATTAATTCAAAAAGGTAAAATTAAATGATTATATAAATAATTAACCTTATATTGTAAATAACCTCAATGAGAACATATAAACCTCAATGGTTATCTTATAAAATTCATATTACATAAAAAATGCAATAGAATTCTTCCCAAATAATCCTTCAGGTTCAATCACATGATACCCCTATAGGTGACATGTAATTAAACCAAAACAAAAATCTCCCAAAATATCATTAATAACATTAAAATATCATTACTTAAAAACTAAAAATATGGATATATGACTTTGAACTTATGATCTACCATGAGCATAACATCCAAGGATTGTATCCATATCTATTAATATATATTCACATGAATAATTTATAATATCTAATATTATCAAGAGCTTTTCTCTAATACCAATGATAACAATCCCAAACCAAGAATCCCAAATCCATTGCTAAAATATAATCTTTACATTTCTAGCTTTGATAGTAATAAAAATTACACTATTTTATTTATCCAATGAACATAAAATAAAAAAAAAATATTAATGTATCACTTACATATCCAAGTGAAATTTATTTTTATATTATTAAAGAATTATTACAAGATCTTACAAAACAACACCCAAATATTGAATTGAGAATTTTCCAACTATACTCATTTTTTATTGTTATATGTTAACTATTCTTTATCGCCCAAATGAAACCTTTCTATACATATCTTAATTATCTTAGTTTATTATAACCTAGGGAAAAACCCCCAAGAAGATCGAGCTCAAATGACCATTAAAGGTAAACATATACATTAACAATTAAATATAATTTGTGAGAAAAATATAATCATAAGGTTATGAGAAAATATTATACATTAATGATAAATACATAAAAGATTTCACACCCATCAAAAAAAGTATCATTAAAAATTTTGAATCGACAGAAGATTTATCAAAGTAAAAAGTCGTAGAAATAAATAATCACGATCCATGTGAGGCAAATCATGATTAGAAGAACCATTAATAAATAAAATATAGAATATAGAAAACATGTTGGTATCTTGAAACCTTATCATCACCACTCACTTTCACTCATATAAAAAATAATCGTAGAAAAATTAAATCCATTGGTAAAACCTCCCATGTTAACTCCCCCATTTTTTCCTTACATATAAGGAACATTACCCAATGCATTGGAGAGAAACACCCAGCTCACCCAACGTACAAGTTATATTAAGATCAACCATAATCCTGAGCTATATAATTTTAAAACACCATTATAAATATTTTACATGTACCATAAATGAATATAATAAATGAAATCTTTCATTTACATTATCAATCTTTTAATAACTACATGAATTCCTTTATAAAATGATTTACTTGTGAAAAAGAAATGAATTTCACAACATTTTATTTTCAACAATAACATAATTAAAAAGAGGAAAATATGGTTGATGGAATAATAAGTTCATATTCTTAGTTAATTATATGAATTATAAAATATATTAACATATATGAACGTAAATTTTAAATTTTTTAATCATTTCTTTGAAAATAGGTGACTATACCCTTTTCTTATGAATTTTTTTAAAAAAATTTCCAAAATATTGGGGAAACTATATTCATTGAAAATAATAAAAGAAACTTATAAAGTAATATTAAAATAGTATAATAATCTTGATTTTTAAAATATCTTTTCTTGTCATAAATGATAAAAATATACATTCCATTCAAACATTTCAAAAGTTAGTCAAAAGTGACCCATGTGGAAAATGTAATGAAATTTACTTTTAAATAATTATGAAGAAGGAAAAAGGTCCTAGAATGTAAATATTATAAAATTTCATTTTTATAAAATGAAATTATTTTTATAATATATATAAAATGGTTGATGAGTTGGGATAAACATATTTAAAAAAATTAAAATAACATTAAAAAACCCCTTTTACGACCATTAAAAAACATTTCTATGCGATAAAAAAAGAGGAACATAAAATTCCATGAATATAAAACATTATTTTCTGTATATTTTATTTTTCATAGTAAAAACCATATAAGATAACAAAATTTCATCAATCAAAACATGCCTCAATGAAAGATGTTTGAGATTAGAAACCCTTGCAACTTGGGAAATTATTGAATCAAAAGTCCACTGAATGAAGGAAAATAAAATGTTTCGATAAAATCTATAATTTATATTAAATAATACATTAAAATAAATTGTTGGGGAAACATATAAAGTATAAAAATAAATCTCACTGCATAACAAGATTTGTGTCTCAATGAATTAAAACTGAGACCATGAAAACCCATACGACTTTAATAACATTTGATTCAATATCTCATGAATGAGATAACCTAAAAGTTACATTAAATATAATTATTAAATATTCATTCATAATATAATTTATCAATATGAATAATATAAACCATATAAAACTAAATTGGAGCACAATACTTGACATGTCTCAAAAATACAATATTGAGATGAATAATTCTTATAACAATCATATTATTGAAGATAAAATAAGATAATGAAGTGATTATGTGTAACAATTATAAAAAATAAATAGCAAGTAAAAATAATAAATAAATAAACAATAAGAAATTTTTTATATAATTTTTTCATAACATAGTCAATGATTTTGAAAAATAATATAATGAGTGGATATTCTATTAAGAAATCATATACCTCACATCTCGACACACTATAGAAATTATTTAAATCTTGTATACAAAAACTATATTATTTATTTACTTGTTTAATAACCTTTAATAGGTTTATTAATTTATCATCAAAAAATTTATTTCATTTATTTCATTGACATATTTAATTACTAAATTGAGAAATTATATGATATGTGTTTTGAGGGAATTCATCGCATTATTGAAAAATGACTTTTTTAGGATGATCATCGTTAAAGGGTTCACTATTTAATCATCTCCTGAATAATAATCATGAATGTATTATTATTATTTTATTTTAAATTCAATTTTATAGTCACCCATAAAAATGCATATGTTAAAAATGAATCACATCACTTCTCAGAAGTGGTATTCCACACGTATGTACAAAAAACATTATCAAATTTTAATAGTAGGATGGGTAAGAAGGTATGTAATATATTATATTTCCATAATAATAATAATTTTATGAAAATTAATGTATATATATTTACTAAATTAGTCATCATAACTAGATTTTTGAGGTGGTGACGAAAAATAAAACACATCGCTTCCTATAGGTGGTATTCCACACGTATGCACAAATGATATTTTCATTCAAAATAGTTTGGAAAATGAGATGAATAAGGTTATTAATTTAACACTATAACTTATCCTTATATTATATTTACTTATGATTTTATATTTTACTTTTGAAAATATAATTAATAGAGGTAGGAGAATATGTACATTGAAAGTGACCAGCTAAGATGATTACCACCTCTTTGGAGAACCACCATTGTATCAAATATTAAAGACTCTAAAGATTATTTTTTATGAATAACATCACAACTATAATGTATAAAAGGATTTAAATTGTTTTTTTTGAGTGTTTTCATTGAGATAATTGGGTCACAATGTGTGAGGAAGAGTTGATAAGATGTCTGCTTATATGAGGTAGGAGAAGGACACCCATGGAATCACCTAAATTATTAAATTAATATATATTAATTTTTCTATTAAAGTAAATAAAAATTGATATAATCCAAATTTATTATTATTAACTATCTAAATATTCTCATAAAATAAAATCTAAACATGGTTATTTAATATTTTTACCCTTATCTTTTAGCTATAATCCCCCATAAAAACATCAATGATTAACATGATTACAATATAATTTACTATTTAGGGGTCACGAACTATAAAAGGAAAATGGAACCATGCATGTATATTAGTTTATATTATACTTCATATCCCATTAAATTAGTTAAATATAATATTTTTTTGAATTTTAAATAATTTAATAAAATATTATATAGCTAAAAATACCATTTAAGCCATTTTTGGACTATTCACATAATTATACATTAAACAACTTATGATAGTAATTGAATTTAAAAATAAACATTTAAAAAAATCTAATATGATATCTATATAACTCATAGAGGAGAATAAGTATCCCAAATTGACCTGAATTTTTTGTTTTTAAAATAATTTCCGTTATTTTTATTCTACTTGAACAAGCATTGTGCCACCATCACATGAGAATTTAAGTTAAATATTTCATCACTAAAAATTGAAAAATAAATTTACCTAATAATTAAATTATTTTAAATTTTAAATAAAAATTTATAATCAAACATAACCACATTTTATGCTATGAAAAAATATTAGTGATATTAAAACAATGTTAGTGACGTTTTCCATTTATTCTTTACCTAAAACAATGTTAAGGTCCACATCAATAAAAAAACCAATATGAAATATATAAAATATTCTTATTATAATGGGTGAAATAAAATCATCCATTATAAATAAACCAGTTGTTAGGTATAATTTCAAATATTTATGACAACATATTGAACAATAAGAATTTTATTTTCCCTTACCGTGGTGACAATGTTTACCACAAATACTATTCTTTATGAACAAAATTAAAGTTAATTTTTTCAAAATTTTGGAAATTTTTATTTCAAAATATAGAATAATTTTTATTAAATTAAATACCTATTTGTTTATGAAATTATTTTTAAAATTTACTTATAGAATGTGATGAAAAATAATTTTCTAAAAAATACATTTTTATGTATAAATATATTTTTATTTTAACATTTAGCATAACATACTCTAAAATAAAAAAAATTAATTATTATGAAATAAATGGAATTGATACAATTTTAAAATAAATTCAAAATAAAATAGGTCTTTTTAAATACCAGAACAGAAAAGAAATATTTCTATAGAATCGCTGTTTTTAATTATTCACTAAAAAATATATCTTTTAAGGAAAATAAAAAATTTCCCCCTAATATAATTTTGATATTCAAATTTAAAAAATTGTATCATTTTTAGGTATATAAATTTTTAATATTAGAATAAAATAATTATAACATTAACCCATAAAAATTAATAAAAACTATTTTTAATGAAAACATATTTTGAAGAATGAATAACTTCACTTAATATTGAGTTACTATTTCCTATTAATTTATCAATAAATATTTATTTTGTATGAACATTATATATAAATAAATAAATATATATATAGAACATTTTTTATCTTCACTTATTTATACCCAAAAAATCAATTTCTCTATTATAATATTCATACTTAAATGATAATATTTCTTGATCGTTAATGCTCGGTGTCGTGTGTCATTTACGCTGCCTAACATATTTCACTTTTAAAATATCAGGTTATTAAATTTTCACTGTAGAAAAACTATGGATAATAAAATTCCATGAGAGTTATATTAGTCATATACCATCATCTTGACCAATTCTCTCTAGAAAATTACTAGGAGTGGTATTCAGTGAAACTAGGCCTGAGTTATCATTCTGAAGAGAAAATATAGTACCATAAAAAGATTATATTTTCTTACTATTGACTCCTCTCTAGAGTAAATATTAAATCAGAGGAATGAATGGAAGTAACCAAACTAATTATAGGAAATAATATGGATATTATGGGTCTCTTTATGAGGATGAATCCACCGTTGAATTTCATAAATAGATCTGGCACAAACATGAAATATTCTCATTATTAACCCTAATAGACTCCAACATATTCTGGATTACTAAAAGGGATCCAACTAAATTTCATTCAGTGCCACCCCTAAGCATTATAGTTTTAAGAACTTGAGTTTTTGTAAGAGGTCTAGAATCTTTCTTTTTCTTTTTGTTTTCTAAAACATGACTGAATGTGATTTCATTTTAAGGTAATGAGTATTTTGGGGGTTTCTAAGACTTGTTCGATGCCCAAAACCAAAATTTTGTTAAAAATAGAATATTAAATTATTAGTATAAACAATGTAGGGAAGGCCGCATGGTATTTTAAACCATGTGAGGCTTGGGAAAAAATCCAGAGGACCCACGTAGTTTGATGAAACAATGTGAGGTGCGGAGCAGGACTATGCGGGTTGGTCTCACTTTTGAAAGTGGATTTTTTATAGTTTATGCACCATTCACTATAATAAAATCATTGAGTAGTTGTAGTTTTTTTTGATTTGGTAGTGGTTTAAACCTCCAAAAATAGTTTTTTGATGATTTAAAAAAATCGTGGCTAATGTTGGTATCGACATCCAATATTTGGTAGTTCCTTCCATGTATCACCGGTTTCAGATAAGTGTCATAGAAAGAAAATTATGAAAATTTTTTCTTCATTTTAATAGATTATTTAAGGTAAAAATTTCAATTATTTAGTGGTGGTTAAAACTACCACTAAATCCTATTGTTTTTTACCAAAAAACCACTTCTAAAATAATGAAAATGGCCTCTAAAATTATAGTGTATCATATTTCGCAGCATATTTAATGACCACCGATAAAACTCGTCATTACATAATAGTGATTTACACTGCCTTCAAAAAACATAAACCATATTTAGCAACGGTTTAAACCACTATAATATGTTGATTTACAAGAAAAACAACTTCAGATTATACAGCCCCATAACAGCCATGAAAAAAAACAAATGCATAGACCAGGTGTATAGCCTATCCAAAGAATTAAAAATCACACACATGAAACAACAACTATTGCATGAATATAATTCAATAGCTCAAAATTATAATTATCTATGGGTGTAAAGATAACATATTCTTAGATAACAAGGCCCGAAACAATATTATATATTTCTGTATAGTTTTCTTAGTCCATAATCAACTACATAGTCATCTAAAACAAGTATGAATCAAATTAATCATATATAAATAGGTATATTAATTTACATGAATGATAAATAGTTTTATCCTATTAAAACATGGAAAACCACAAAAATTTCATGTGAATAATCTGTGCCACAAATGATATATAAAAAAACCCTCCCATTCCATATTAGTCCAAGACATTAAAATTCCACTAATCAATGCCCGATGATGAAATCTACTCATCAACCTCTCCATATCTGTCTTTACTTCCTCCTATCGGAACCTATAAGAAAATTATATTAAAAATTAAAAAATGTTATATATTTATATTTAATCATAATCCAATAAAAGTTCATGAACTAAATGATTTTGAAGTGGTGTTATTTACCTGCTCACCACAAGTTGTCGGTACAATATCAATGGAGACAGATCTAGTCACCATCTAATATAAATAAATCAATTCTTTCTGAAAAGAATATATATGAGCGTTATGTTCCTAAATTGTGCTTCCTAAAGAAACAAACTCTCCCTGATTATATTCGGGTAGATAGTGACTACAACAAGTAGTATATGTTGCTGCAATCTCGGATGGTCTGCCAATTACCTCATATGGTAATGGTCACAAAACCATCCCTGGAACTCGACCATGATGCTATTTCCCAATAACAACTCTAACAAGGTCATCATGGGATACTGAGTAGAAGTACATGGGATTGACATCCCATAGTTCATTAATTTTTACCAATAAATAAAAAATCAGTCATATTTGAAGAAATATATATTAACCTAGTGACAATAGATAATAATTTATTATAACAAAAACATAATTCAAACCCCAACTACTTTGGCATTCTCATTAACAAAACACTAATAATTTTTTATGAACATCCAACCATAATTCTATTCTAGTGTCTTGGTTCCTTAAATTCTATGACTACATTTAAAAAAGATAAATCAATAATTTAATATATGGAACAAATTATATTTTCTTATAAATATCTAAAATAATAAAAATACTACTAGATTTTATCGGCTTTTAGATAAATTATTTGACCCTGTAGTGTGAGGGATTATTTTATTATCTCGACTCGATGAATTCTTCCTGAACACATTGTAAAATAAATAAAATTTATTATAATAGTAATGTATCAAAGTTCATATCCTTGTCCTATGAATTTATAAATGAAAAAATGATATTAATATAATAATATATATTTAAATTCGGTGTTCCTCTCATCATGATGGATATCAATAAAAACATTACTTTTCTCTCTAGCAACCCCATTTGTTACCATATCATACAGTTTATGGGTGCTCAATGAAGGATCGTAGAATTTGTTCCATAATATCTATTTATAGTCATTCCATTTCTTCCATAATTTTTCAATGTACACTTTATTGCAATAGGATTAGAAACAAGAAAGTAGAGAAAAATATGTAAAAAGAGATTCATTTTGAAAATAATTGAATTTAATAACACAATGAAATTCAATTACACATTAGTTTATTAAAATTACTTTTATCATTGAATAAAAAACATTATGTTTCTAAGATTATGGCATATAACTCTAATAATCATACGTAATCAGAAGGGTAATTGGATCCTCTAATAGCTGGCCTATAATCTAGCCAAATAGACCCACAACATCATATGTAGGGACCCCATAGGAGTAAAATGTGGAAAATATCATTAGTCTATTTAGATTCCATACATATAAACCATTCATATTTATCTCTTTAGAATAATGGTTTCTATCTTTAATGAAAAAATAGTTAGTATTATGAAAAATATCAATAAATTTATTCATATTAAAAATTATACATATAACTGGATCCCTCTAATATCCCCATGATGAACCAGGAGTTGCGAAATGATTTCTCACTATTGAGGCTACTAAATGGGGAGGCGTCGACTGAGCTACTAATGGGATACTGGCGGAGGGTGTGAGAGACAATTTATATGGGAAAGTGGATGGTGTCTCAGATCGTACAGGGATGAAGATAAGTAGATCATCGTTTGTCGGTATGGTTGATGGAATGTCGACTGAGAGTTGATTGGAATCAGTATAACACTTCCTTCTTAGTATTCCTATATTTAATAATATAAAACTAAGATCAAAACATATATTTCAAAAAATTCATGCAGAAAAAATTATAAATGATAAATGATGAAAAATAATGAAAAATATATATTCATAACTATGATAATGAATGATGACACAAATGAAATAAGTGGTTGATAAATGAATGGATGACTGCACATACATTCATTTTACGCTTAATCCATGTTGTTTTCATACTCCATCATTACATCATATACACATATACACTTCCAAGACTAATTTTTCCAGAATAATGATGGAGTAATAAGTTTTCATCTTACTATTGAGGGGATTCAATGTCAGAGGTGAAATCTTCCACATCATCACCCATGTCAAACAAGACTATTTATTTTATGTGAGAAAATACACACCACCATTAATTCATGACATCTTCCACATATTATACCATTTTCACATGTGATGAAAATATTTACAGATCATGTAATTAAAGGTCACCAACATCCATAAAGAGATAGAGGTTCACAGAAGAAAATTGTAAGGACTCATTTTCAACACCACTAATAATATCCAAAAAGAATATTTTAATAAAACAAATGAAAAATGCATGTGGTTGTTTAATTTGATAATATAATTCATCATTCTATAGTATCCCACATCAAAAAATGTAAATATATAACTATTCTTTTTTCAAACCCTCTTCCCAATTGACTGCACAAAATTTAAATCCATTCACATTATTAGCGTTGAACTTTCTAGAATATTTTAGAGGACCTCGATAAAGAAACATCAAATCTTCTGAAAAATCATCTTGAACATCAGTATTCATGATCTTAAAAATGTAATACACATTATAATATATAGAGAATATATTTTTTAACCAAATATTCATATTGATTTCAATATTTATGAACTTACATGTCGTGCAAAACATTCTAAAATCTCTTTATTAAAACCATTTGTTATAACTTTCTCATTTCTTGTTTGGCCTCTCATTGTTATCTTTATTTTTATCCTCATCCCTTTAATTAATAGATATTCAATTTCACTATTCATCTACACATATCTACAAGTCTATAATAATTCCATTTCTATCAATGTAACATTTGAGCTCCTCATAACTATTTGTCCAATAAACTGAAGTATTTTTTTATTTCCCATGTAGTTGAGATTGATATAATGTTTCATCAAAATGTCCAACTCGATTTAATATTTTATCAATATAATCATTGTATCTATAACATGAGGTCAGACAATGGACACCCAAATAGCTTTCTAAAATAGTTTATCAGGTTGAGCTTCATTTTTCACATATGAATTAAGATTCCCAATATATTTGTGAAATAAATTTAAAAAAATAATTTTTTATTTAATGAGGTAACAAGATTTTTTTACTTAAATTAGATTCATTTAAATAAGGTACCACTCAATTTGACACATCCATCGATAATTTTTGGGGCCTCTTACGTTATCCTCGTTATCCAAATTCATGGTTAAATGCATCATGATAGTAAAAAATAAAGGAGTAAAGATCATCTCAATGTCAAGAAGTGTCAAAACAACAATCTCCTAAAGGATTCCAAGAACAAATGGTTATATAGGTTGCTCACATAGTTTTCAGAAGAATGTGAAAAATTGGAGTACAAAAAAAATAAACTTTTTAGGTAATAATATACATAATGCCAACGGTAGTAACTATTGTAACAAAATATGTGAATCATGAATTTTCGATACATATATCCTATGATGCTTTAATTTTACACAACTTGAGATGTTACAGGAATTCCCATCAGATACCTTCAAAGGCTTTAAAATTTGATGGAATATATCTTTATCCCTATTTTTCATTGCAATAATTGTAGGATCATACCTTACATTCTCGTATGGCTAGTGATCATGCTTTATGTTCATTGGCTGTAAGTATTTATGAGTATTAAGATGATCTTTTTATTTTCCATGCTCATTAAGAAATGAGAAGATCAAATTTTCACATGAATTTTTCTCAATATTTATGACATCAAGATTATTTTGTACAAAATTAAATTCATAATATAGAAGTTTGAAGAAAATACATTATTACTTATATTATTGTGTTCCAATTTCACTTGATAATTTACTTTGAACTCATTTTCTACTATCAATCAAATGATTCACCATCCCAAATTCTGTTTCAACATTTCCATGTTGTGAAAATATTTTGGAATATTTTAACAACTTTGGATGTTGTTTATGTTCCATAAAAACTCTGAATTTTGACTTGTTCAATAGAAATCTATGAGATGCATTGAGAAATATTCTATGGAAAAAGAAGTACCAT
Source organism: Viscum album (assembly GCA_963277665.1). Classification (NCBI taxonomy): domain Eukaryota; kingdom Viridiplantae; phylum Streptophyta; class Magnoliopsida; order Santalales; family Viscaceae; genus Viscum; species Viscum album. The sequence continues at coordinate 286,582,978 of OY728165.1, forward strand.
TTTCTACTGTGAGTTTGTCATTCAGGATCAAAATAACTGACACAAATTGGACATTCCACACCCATGTAATTTTTTTAACCACCTAAATTACCATGTCCATGGATGATATTGATTGTCTTCATTAGATAAGCTTTCATTTTTATCATTGTTTTATAAGATGCATCATTTGTATGAACACCATTACTCCATAAATCCTATAAGTATTCAAGTAGAGGCTAAAAGTATACATCAATATCATTTCTTGAAAATTTTTTTCTAGTAATAATCATCCATTTTATAAAACAAATTCCTGAATACACATCAATGGATATAGATTTTAAGGGATAAAAAAACTATCCAATTACTATAATTGGTGAAAAAAGTCCCAAATTTGATTAATCCATCGGCAAGAAATCCCAAATGAACATTACAAGGATAAGATGAGAAAATCTAGATGTAATTAATTTAATATATTCAATTATTAGGAATTTCTTGGTTGTAGAATTAACACGTCATTTTTATTTTATATAGAATTCCACTTAATGTGTTTGAAAGTTTTTTATGACATGAATAATCTTTTCAATCAAGGATATAAAGTAATGAAATGTAAAACCATTGTATGTGTGTTCATTTTATTCTTCTTCATATTTTTATGTTGATTTAGACTTCCCACATCTCCCATTGACAACCATCAAGAATAAGAACATTTTTCTTAATATTTCCTTCTTGATTTCATTTCCTAATAAAGTATACAATCATTATGACGTGCATGTATTTTTGTATAATTCATACCAAGATTGTTAAAAACGTTTTTCATATAATTTAAATTTTCAGGTATCTTTACATTAGGGAATTAATCCTTCAATAATTCCAATATTATGGACATAAAATTATATGTAATTACATATATTCATTTGATTTGGTACAACATATGATGAAAATAAGGTTTTGAATATTTCAAAAGGCCACAATACAACTCTTGATTTCCATCTTCAACTAAACCATGAAAAACATTTTTATTCTTAGTTGAGTTTTCACTTACATTACTCTTTGAAGAATCGATATGAGAATCCAATGATATGTTAAAATCTTGATCTAGTTTTCCTATAATCTAAAAAATATCACTTGTTATGTTTCTTCACCCTCAACTGGTTGTTCTGATATGTTTTATTTTTATTTTGGTTCCCTTCAATGATGAATTCTTTTTCTATAAGGATTCTCATTTCATTGACCATATACGGTGTTTTTGGGAGCTCATTGTATTGATTGAAATTCGTGCTCAAAATTTTTGCAATGTTCGATTCACCATTCCAAAACCCACCAAAATATTAATAACTGAATTTCATCAATATCAAGTTTTTATAAACTTCACATCTCTTTAAAAATATTCTAAATTTACATTTAGGACATTAAAGTCTTATTTTCCAAACAATGGATTGATTGGAAATTGAATATTCTAGAAACTCATCTAAACCCATAGCATACTGGGGTGTGTTCCTCGGTAATGTGATAAAACTCTTATTCATATCACAATGTGCCTACACATTATTAAAAAATATAAAATAGTTATGTATTACTAATTAGGAAATGGGATAAATGTAAATGAAAAGAACTCAACCCTAATGGTCATAAGAAGAGTCATATAAGTACAAAAAAGGTAAAATTAAAAAAAATTAAAATCAATCATGGATATTAATATGTAATATTGAAGAAACAGGGAAATAATACATTCATTAATTTAAAACCGGAATCATGCGGGAAGCACACTAGGGCCACTAAGTCTCTATGAACCTATTAATTCTCAATCACAATTACAGTGCATTTAGAGTTCTAAAATATATCTAGTTATATGGGGTGTCACACAATGATTCACTAGCATTACTAATGGTGATCTAAGAGATACCGTTTATGTGTGTCACATATTAATTATCCTTATTTACAGATGGTACATCGAACATATACTAGGGTGGATTTAAAATTACCAAACAGATTCACTACATTCCAATGAGAGTATTTGACGATGTTTTATTTAGAGTGAATAATTTGATCTTCCTTACTTACATATATGTTTTAATCATAGAGGTGGATATGAACTCTCCTCAGTCGTCTATCATTCTTGATAAATGATTCCTATAAATATAAAATGAAATCATAAATCTTCACGAAGGTACTATAATTATGTAGTTTGGTTAAAATGTTTTCCACTCAATATTTTCTATTCCATCATGTACCCATAACATTGGAAGTCAATTTTTTACATTATCACATTTTGATGAGTATAATCCATATGCCTGACAATTATTTTTTTTATTAAGAAAACACTTTTGTGGGAAATGTGAGAAACCAAAAGTTCAACAAAGCAGCCAAACAAACCCAGAAAAACACCAGAAAGAGCAGAAACTACCACATACAAGCAACAACAACACCACCATCCCTAAGATGGACACTCGACGATCCCATGCAAGCATGGTCCCTCCCGATGTTGCCATCCCTCCGAATCAGCCATGTCCCGAATGACCTTCCAAGGAAATGGTAGAGTGCTCTAGCCCGATGAGGAAGCCCCGACTGCACTTCCCAAGTCAAACCGGGGGCGAAGCCTCATAAGAAAAGGAAATGTTACCAAAAAACAACCTTAGCCTATTGTTTCTTTCTTCCCTGTAGAGATTCCAGTGTAATATCCATACCTTAGCCCCAGGATCTTCTCCAATAACATCTTCCAAATAGTTCGCCATTTTGTCCCAAGTGCAGATATATTCCTCTTTGCTGATTTTCTTGTCATTGAAGCCTCTCATTAATATCAAGTCTTGTTTGTCAATCCACTTTGCCTATTCGTGATCGACTTCCACTCTTACCGCCCTTCCCATCATGTCAGCCTCTTCATGTGGAATCTCCACATACAGGAACTCCTCTACCATATCCTCCTCGAAACTAAGGATGGGTTCCTTTCTAGTCCCTATCTTCCCCGTAGAGATGTCCATTTCATCTATGTTCCCCTTGCTTAAAGCCTGATTCACCTCATTGGACATTGTCACCGGTAGTTTCTTCACAGAGCGGGTCTCTAATGGAGGGGGAAGCAAGGAGTAATCTTTTTTCCCCTTCTTCTTTCTACAACTCATACTATTCTTTTGAGTTGGAACCCCCTCAATCACCTGATCCGATTCGGCCCTGTTGACTCCCTTCGAATCAGCCACACCACCCCCAGACTGGCTAGCCATCATTCTGTGGGAAATTCCACAATTAGTTATATCACCTTCATTCTGTTGATGGAAAGGTATTGGCTCATCTTCCCCAGCCTGGTCCACTACAACATCCGGATTTTCCAGTAAAGCAAAACGGTTTGGTGAACAAGGAATAGCCTCATCCACCCCAACCTTAATCAGACTTGTTGAGGTGTTCTGGTCTAGAATTTCAGGCTCACCCAAACCTTGTTGAAGCTCCTGACCCCTGCTCATATACTGGAGATTACATTCCTCATTCATGTCCCGGCCCTGTATATTGATTGCAGCATCAAGGATCAGTTTATTCTGCTTGCCATTCTCCCGGTTGGCCGATCCAGAAACCTCTAGAGGGGTAGACACCACAGCCCCTGATAATGTCTCCTTTCTCCCATATTCATTCACTTCCACCTGTACTCCTATCAATGGAACATCCACCTCCCCTGACAGCACCCCCTGAACCATCGGCTCAAAGTCCCCAACTGATTTGGAGGGAGCGTGAAAACCTTGAAGCCTGCCTGCAGGTGAATACTGATCGCTACCTTTCACGGTACCCATGGTGACCACTTCTCCTTCCGAGGGAACACCTGCTGGTACATCTGGCACATCAAAGCTTCCACCACCCCTGAGTCTCCTTCGACAGCCATATTCATCATGGCCCTGCTTGTGACAAAAGGAGCAGAAAGGGATCCAGGATTCATAGACTATTGGTTGAGCGTACCTGTACTCTTCTTCAATTACAATCCAGACAATCTCCGGAGTCACTTTTGCAACATCCATTTCCACGCATATTCTAGCCGAAAAGGGGTGAGACATGGAAGCGTTTCTTTGATCACTACATAAAAAACACCCTATCGAGTTGCCTATCGATCTCAATAATCCAATATTCTGAAATGGCAGAGGAAGTCCAGGCAATTGAATCCAAATTGCTGTGTGAGACGAGTCACGATTCATGTGCGCCTCAAATGACCAGCGCAGTAAGTGGAATTGGAGGCCACAGAAAGGAATCCTCTTTCGCGACCAAGCCATTCCCAAATCTTCCTCATCCGCAAATAAAATAAGGAATTGACGCGGTCCCAGTATACTTACAAGCGCACGGTGTTTCAAACCCCACTCCGAGTTGATTTCTTTGTCGAAGTGCTCCACCAGCGGTCGCCGCTTCGTAAACCTCACGATTAGCGCCGAGGAGAGTAAAGATGAAGCTTCATGGAATTCCTTCACTGAGACCGGGACAATAGGCTGTCCAGAAACGCACCCAGGAACCTTCGGAGCAACGTCGATTGCGGGGAGGAAGAAACCCGCGTCCGGCGAGGGTCCAAAGCAGTCCCTACCTCGCGGTCGCGCAACTCTTGAGACAGGAGTTGGAGATGAAGGCCCCTCCCCCCTGATGGGGGAAGGGGCCACGGTGGCCGCCATCGCCGTAGGGTTAGCGGATCGCCCTCGCTGCGGTCACTATCGCCGTAGGGTTAGCCAGGCAGCTATAATCCATATGAATAGTGTAGATTGATATAATAAATTTTTTATATTTGAAAAAAATCCTGATCTAAAAATTTAATAATTTTTTTGGGGAAAACATAAATATTCTATCCAATAATATTAAAATGAAATAAATTAGGATATATTTGTTGGATTTTTCTATTTATTCACAGAAAAAGTGTATTCCACTTCATCTCTTACATAGGAAGTGTAAACCATTGGGTTATGTAACCCAAATATATTTTTATGTTTAGTCCATTCTCTAGATCTAGAATATAAAATCTTTCCTATTAATTTAATATATTTATTTCTAATAGTAAGAAACAATACAAAAATGGAGATAAAAAAATTACTAGGGATCACTAAACAGCTAGGGGATGATTTTACCTTAAAACAAACATAACCCTTCCAGAAAATATAATATCAAAAATCTGAACCTATATGTTACATAAAATGTAAAAAATGTAACTATGAAAAAGAGAAATATCCAAAAATATATAATTGGTAAGAAAATATGAAACTAGAAAATGAGAAACCATAAAAAATCATGACTCATGAAAAAAATGGAACCACTCTAGACTATAACGACATGACAAACTCCATGGATATGATGCCTAGAAACTACATTGTGTAATCAATAGAAAAATTAAAAATATTCCACTTTCCAATATCATAGAAAACATCATCTGAGTACACACTAATTTTCCCAAGGATGGGGTTAGTAATCATACCCAGTAAGAAATCCAACCAAAATATTACCACACACACCACTAGAAATATAACAACTTAGCTCACACTGACAAATATAAATAAAACTAAAAGGAGAAAATCCAAAACAACATACTAATTTATTTTAATTAAAAATAAACATCATAATTAACCTATCCATTTCATCAATAAGGAATATCAATTGCACATTCACAAACATAAAGAAAAAATGAATTCATCGAACTATGATCATTTATAAATCATGATAATAATCCTATCCTACTAGTAAATTCATTTCATGCACATGAATCCAAGGTTCCTTATCTAGAAAATACCCATGATGGATCCCAAACATTACATTAAATCAAAAATATATAACAGAAGGATGAAGTACCTCAAAATTGAGAGTGACATTTCGATGGAGAATGGAGTGAATTCTGAAACGGAGAAGGGGGCTCGTGTCTAGGGGAGAATTGGGTTGGAGGTGGGGGGGATAGGTTAGGACAGGGTTGGGGGCTGATGGCGAGGGATATGGTTCGACAGGATTGGAAGTAGGCATCACGGGTCTAGGGTTTGATGGGGTAGGTTGGACATTGAGGAGATATGGTACAATGGGGATCAATGGGTCTGGGAGTCAACAATGAGTGTATAGGTATTGACGGGGTTAGATGGGGTTGGGGGCCGGTGGAGAGGGGTTAGATGGGGTTGGTATCTGACAGTAATGGTTTTGACAAGGCTAGGGGGCCAACAGGGAGGGGTTCAAATGGCCCAAGGGAAGATGGGTGGCTCTGGGGGGGGAGAGGGAGGGGAAGAAGTGGTGTGTGTAAAAATGATTTAGGAGTGGTTTTTAAAAAACCACCAATAATTACTGATTTTTTTGTAGTGGTTAGTCAAATCGTATAGAAAAAACTTATGGGTTCCCTTAGACAATAGCTAACCTTACATTGTTTGCATATGGTTTGTCAAGGCATGTACAAAATACATGCGACCTCTTTTATTTTGTAGATTTTTTAATTTTTAATTAAATGAAAAATTAATTATAAAACTAAAATTGGATTTACATTTCTAAGTACAACAAGAATATTCCTTGAGACCCTTCTTTATAAACTAAGCTTGCTATTGATGACTTTTCACTATTTGATCTCAAATTAAAGCGTGTGACTTCTCAGAAGATCCATAACAGTGAGTACTCAATTTTTTTTGTTGTTCCTCACTCTTCTAGTTGTTATCCCCGCTATTTGGATCTAGGATCATATACCCTAATTTCATGTTATTTATCTGTTATTCATATTTTCTCTTAATTCGAGTCAATGGAGGAGTTGTGATTTGATTAACACTCGACTATCATACTACGGTAGGTTTTATATACATTTCCCATTGGGTTTGGTTCTTTATTGGGATTTGTTCCATTTTGTTCCCACCAAACATTCCGCTGTGGCCTTGGACCTTAATTGATTAATTGAAATCAGTTTAATAGTAAAAGTTAAGGATGACCCTAGGTAACTTTGTGATTAGTTGGAAGCTGTTTCACAAACCATGGCCATCCATGGGGTGTGTCTTAAGAAATCACTCTATTATGCCTTGTTAAACCACCAAATGGGTGTGTTACATGATTTACTAGTTAGAGGAATCACTTTTATAGTAAATTTAAAATAAATTTGACTGAATTGGAGTTGGGTTGAAACATTTTCATATTGATTCCTTCGATTAAATGATTTATATGGAAACAGTAATGAGTATGTGTCAAGTTAGAAATGGTTTAAATTAGTGGGTAAACTCATTGGATTCATTTTAATCTGAAATGCGATATATGAGTTCGTATACACCCAAGATTCCTTTTAATTTAGATGGTTAAATGAGTTTTTATACTCATTGAATGCACTCTGATATAAATTGTCGTTTGAGAGGGTAAAATCAAATGTTTGAAATGGAAATTGGATTTTTATGAAATGATAAATGGGATGGATGATTTTTTAGTTTCCTGGGACTTTTTACTTGGATTTTGACATGGTAATGTATTTCTAGGATAGAGATGACTACTTGGGTATTGATTTAATGGGATGACTGGGGCCTTTTTACCCCTTGGATCCGATATTCTTTGACTCTCATAGGAGATTTTCAGTTTACATAACCCTAGGGATCCAACCAATGCCTAACTAATTTTACAAAGAGATTCTCCTAGAAATTGATGAGGAGGACTTGGTCTTATAAAATTTGGATCCATCCCTTTGTGGTTGGACACTTTGATTGTATGACATAGACATTGATATAGTGATATTTTTGGTTGAATAACTCGGTCGAGGTTGATAGAGAACTTTGAAATGTATGATAAAGACATGGTGGTATTAAATGTCTAGATGAATGAAAAGGTTGTTTTTTTATTTATGAATTATTCAATGATTACTTGTTAAAGTAGATTGAACATCTTTTAAAGGGATCCACTAAAGGCTCTTTCAGCTTTACGAATTTAGTATTTTACATGCCATGGGCATCGATACATTGTTTTACACACTACTTATTTAATTTTGAACTTCATAGAATATTACACGATCCAGTGTGTGAGTGTATATAAATTGTGCTGATTACCTAGATCTATTTTTCCTAAAACCCTGTTTAGGCACCATTAGGCACCCGAAGACATTATTTGGATACTGGTAGTGATAGGGGAAAGCACTCATAGATTTGATGATCATTTTTTTGCATTATTTTGAGGAATGGAGTACATGACCAAGATGACGCTTTTGGTGCAATTCAAATAAACCATTATTTCCCTTTTTGGTATTCTGGATACATATATAATATTGTTCAATTGTGTCACTATTTTTCCATTTTCCATTTATATATGAAATATGTCATCATCATCATTGTATATGAGAATCTTTTTTTAGATTGTTAACTATTCAAATTGTGTATCTATTTTCTACATGTTTTACTACTTCCACTATCTATATGTTATTAAATTTATTCTATGTTACACAACAGTGATGATGGAATTTTCTCCCCACAAACACTCCTATGCCCTCACTACTAGTCGACAACCTCTGGAGTTTGGGGAGATGTGCTTGAGGGCTAGTGGACAACCATGCTTAGGGCACTATTGAGTGGCCTCCAGGTTTGGGACGTTACAAAGTGGTATGAGAGCATTTTATTTTTCCGGTTTATTATTTTGTTGATGATAGAAAGGGATAGTAAGGTAATGTATTTTGGTAATGATCTATGCTTAGTAGTAGCTAACATATATATGCAAAAATCCAAATTACCTCGAATTCAACATCTGTTTTTTTCATTTTTACTATTACAATTTGTTTGATTCCACCATTGGGTGAAGCACATTATTTATACCATTATTATTTATGTAAATTTGGGTTCTATTTTGTTGTAATGAAATGATATGAGGGTATTACATCTCATACATCATATATGATCTTATTATAAATCACATGTCTGGAATTATGTTATTTCATTTAGGATTCATTTCTTATTTCATGTTGTTGTGATAGGTGTTGTGATAGATGTACCTACTATTTTGATAGATTTTATGTAGTGTCTAGAGAAAGTGACACAACATTTAAGTTCATAAATTGTATGGTCCTAGTGTAATGGGATGTGACACACATTTTGTTTCAAATGTTCAATTTAAATTTGATATGTATGGATGATATAGGAACCATATTATTGGTTCACAAAGTTTTATGGGCCCTCATGGATTTGAACAAGGAGAACCATTTGTTAAACAATTTATGTAAATGAATGATTGAAATTAAATATAAAATGAATATTAAATTATGAATTCAAGTGAGAATGAAATGGAAACTGAATTTTCTATAATAGAGACTTGACCTAGAACTGAATATTGATTGGGTAAGTGGTAGTGCTTCTCGTGATATTTGTGACTATTCCTATTATAGTCCTATATTTACGATTAGTTTATGTTGTATAACCTAGATTTATTAGGGTTTTCACCAGTTCTATGATCCTATGATTTTGATCAATGAAATATGATCTTGTTATTTTCCGAGGTGAGTACTATAAATTTTATAAGAATTCCACCATGATAGCCTCTACGCATACATCACAAGGGAGGTGATGACCATGCTCCAGATGCAGTGGGACATGGGATACCGATAGATCCTACTTTAGTTCCTTTCACAACAACTACATTAATTCCATACATATTTGTTGAGGAACAGTTACAATAGGGATTCTATTACTTCATGATAAATTTCTTGGGGTCACAACTACATGCCTTATCAATGGGCGAGATTACATGGGTGTTCCAATATCAACATCCTCCCACATTCTTGAGGGATGGTAGTTCAATGGATAATGAGCTATGACTACATTTTCAATATTTGAGAATCTTGAGATTTCTCCTGATAGGAGGGTAATGCTTGAGATATATATTCTACACGGGTTATTAAAGTACTGGTTGTATGTGTTGAACCGTGATGAAAGGCTACGTGATATGTGTTTGGATGGTTTTTAATTTCGATATTATGAAATATTCCTACGTAATGACTCTATGGGAGCATTGAGGTCATGAATTCATGCGTCCGACATAAGGAAAGATGAATTTTATGGTGTAATCAACAAAATTTACAAAGGTGTAGCATTTTTTACTGACATACCTTACTTGTGAGATACCTAGAGAGAGACGATTCATCGGCGGTCTCTCGCATGATATCAAATCCCAGTTAAATGTTTTTTGGTTAACCTTTATAAATGAAATTGAAAATCTTGTGCTGATTAAAGTGTAAGACCAAGGGATGTTGGGGGTGCAGAGCAGAGAAATATTTTCTCTCACCATAATGGATCAACATCTTCTAGCCTAAAGCACCCTTTTGAATCTTCTTATGAGATGTGTTTCAGACAGATTATGAGTACCGATGACCAAATGTTATAAAAATAGTGTCTTAGATGAGGCCACTTGAAGAATAAATGTGATCGTGACCCATTCGAATGTTGATCTTGTGGTAGGATGGTCCGTTTACAATGTTTATACAGGACCTTCCCTCTAGCTGTGAGTGGTAGGGTGTCAGCTCTAACATGAGGTTCATGAGTATGTTTCATAGCTTCACATCAGGTAGGGAGTTGGAGTAGTGCCGGTTGGTTAGTTTGTGGTAGTGGTGGTTGTTCATGAGTCAGCAAGGCCCAAGTTAAACAGAGACATCATAGTGGGCCTACTCGGAGCAGTGATGTTTCCTAACAAGGGCATAGAACATGATATATCTATTCTTTATATCCATCCCCCAAGGAGTAGGGTGACAAACCATTAACAGTGAGAGGTAAAATCTTAGTATCCTTATATATTGAATCTTCTCTTTTTGATACACTTGTATCTCATTTTTTATATATTTAGTTGTGGTGAAAATCCTTGGGCTTGTTGTTTTTTCTTTTGAGAGAATTATTATTCTAGACACTATGTTGAGAATTATAATGGAGGATGTGTGCCAGTGCAAGGAGTTCCCATTGAGGTCAATGGGTGTCACTTTCTCTAGAGTATGTTTTCCCTCGATATGATAGGGTTTGAGATCAAAATTTGGATGGACAGGATAGCATCTTATAGAGAATATGTTTACTTTTATCATCATAGGGTGACTTTCACATCACTAGATGGCGCATTATATATTCACAAGGGTTAATGGGATGTCCGTGAATGTTGAGATGGACCAAATAATCATGGAAGGGAAGGTATGGCAACCAATATTTCGAGTTTTTAACTGGAATACCGGGGAATGAGTTCGGAGGACTTTCTCATAGTGGTAGAGAACATTAGGGATGTCTTTATGGATGAATTTTCTAGTTTTCCTCATAATGGATAAGGTGAATTATCAATAAAGCTATTGAAAGGAGCTGCACCAGTAACCATACCTCCTTACAGTATTAATACAATGGAATTTCTACAGCTCTAGAGGAAGTGAGAGGATTTGTAGGTGAAGGGGTTCATTTGACCCAGTACTTTTCTCTGGGATTTTCCAGTCCATTTCTTGAAAAAGGTGACTAAAATGATTAGGCAATCCATGGATTATTGGAAACTGAGCTATATGGAAGTTAAGAACCATTATCCTCTTCCATATATATATGACATATTTAATCAACATTTATGAGCCTGATTTTTCACAAAAAAAAAATTGATTTGAGTTCTTTATATCACTAGGTTCATTCAACCTATGTAAATACCTCATAAAGCATTACATAGAACGTATAGTCAGTATGAGTAATTGGTTATAAAATTTGGTATCATTAACATGAAAGTGGTTTTCAAGGAACTAATGAATCGAGTGTTTCATTGTTACCAAGATTCAATTGTGGTGGTTTTCATTCATGATATCATTGTTTCTTCTTACAATCTACACTACCAACAAAAACTCCATGAGGTAATTTATGATATACTTAGAGAGAATAGTTTATATGCTAACCTCACAATGTGCTAATTATGGATAGACAAGATTCACTTCCTAGGTCATGTCATCTAGGAAATAGATGTATCAGTATACCCAGAGAAGGTGGGAGCTATAATTTACTAAGAAAAACCCAAGATTGTATTTGGAATATGGTGTCTCTGGGGGAAATCTAGTTACTACATGCATTTAATACAATAATTCTCTTTCTTAGCAGTAACACTGATGATATTAACTAAGAATGGAATGAATTTTTTATGTTCATATTCATGAGGGACATCCTTTAGGGATATGATATTGTTATTGAATTCAACACTGGTCCTCACACTTCTAGAGAAGGGTAGCAGCTACACTATGATTTTTGACCCATTAAGTATGAAGCGCGGAGTAGTGAGAATGTCGGGGATAGATTTTTTGAGTATATGATTCAGCATATGGGGCCACATAAGAAGAATTAATCGACACAAGATCTGGAGTTAGCAGATTTAATAAATGATTTTCATTGATGGAGACATTATTTATTGGGAGATAGTTTTATGGTGTACACGGACCACAAAATCCAAAAGTACATATTTACACAGTATGATATGAATCTAAGGTAGTGAAGGTGGTTAGAGTGAATTCAATATTTCAACTTCGAGCATGATAACATGTCTAGTAATGGATATTTAGTGGCCGATGCATTGAAATGGAGGACTCAGATAATTGAATTACACTAGAGAGGTAGCAAGTGGGAGCTCATGGTGTTGTTCTCAGAGATTCACATGGTGGTTCATGATAGTGAGAGGATGAATTTCTTATCATCCTTATCTATGACCTATACCTTACTGGATAGAGTGAGGATGAGGAAACTATCTGATTTTGAGGGCCTAGTACTATACGAGAGTGTGGAAGGCGAGGACCCATTTTCTGGTTGGATGGTTGGTAAGGATGAGATCCTATGTTTTTATGGATGTATTTTGGTTTTAGTGGACATAAATAAGGAAATTATGAGGGTGTTTCAAGCATCATCTTAGGAAGTGAACCCCGACATCACAAAAAGTTACTATTACTTGAACTATCAGTATCGGTGGCCATGTATGAAAAGAAAGGTTTCTATTTTTGTTACAAGGTGTTCCACTTGTTTCGAGGTGAAGGTGGGGCATCCAAGACCAACTAAACTATTACAAAAGTTATTTATTCCTTAGTTGAAATGGGATAATGTCATGATATATTTCATGATGAGTTAAATGAGGTCACCTCATGTTATTGATGGTGAGTGGGTTATTTTTTATAATCTCATAAAGTTTTTTCATTAATTGAAAACTAAGAATACCTTCATCGTGGATGATCTTAGAATGTTTTATAATCAAAAGATAGTATGACTTCATGGGGTCCAGAGCACAATCATTTCTGATAGGGATAAACACTTCACCTCTTGTTTCATGAAGATTTTTTAGAGGGTACTAGTTTGATAGGTTCTTCTAAGAACAACAGAATAGGTTTAGAATAATGTCCAATCAGAGAATATGATACAGGAGTTTTAGAAAATTCTACAAGAATGTGTCCTAGGATTTCAGGGATCTTGGGGAAAGTATACTCCCACGGAAAAATTCTCCCACAATAACAATTATCATGTGAATATTAAGATGTCACCTTATAAAGATTTTTACATTAGTCCATACTGATCTCTCCTATGCTAGATAGAGGAATGTGAGGCTACTTTACTAGGACCTTGTATTGTGTAATAGAATGAAGAGAATGTCCAGTTGATTCAGAAGTGGATGGATATGGAACCATCTTGACAAGAAATCATATTCTAATCACTACAGATGACATATAGAATTTTATGTAAGTGACTGGGGTTTTTTATGGCTTTCACCGAGACTAGGACACATGATAATTAAGAGACATGGAATTATTTCACTGAGATATTTCATTCTGTTAATGATTCTAGGTGGAGTCGGGCTGGTAGCCAATCAGTTGTAGTTATATCAGAGGTATTGAGCCATTCAGGACATATTCCATATATTTCATCTACACAGAAATCACCTAGACACATCTCATTATTTTTAGCATTAGGAAGCTAAGCTTCAGGTTGATTCATCCTTTTAGATTCATCCAATTCATATACTGGAAGGAAACATAAAGGTTCTCAAAGGACAACTATTTCTTCTAGTATGCGTGCTATGGTTTCCTGACCATTTACATGGTGATACTTGAGAGAGGGAGGCTAGCATACAATCTTAGTGTCCAGAGTTGTTCTCATATAATTCTTGAATACCTTAGAGAGGTAAATTAATGGATGAATTTCTTTAATGGGGGAAGATTGTAAGAAACAAACTTCTCATATGAGGTACGAATTTCTTTTTCAGTTTAGTTGCTTAAATGAAGCATAATGTTAATCCCCTTTGAGTTCATATTAGTTTAAAGGGTTTCCAGGGCTAATTTAGATCCAAAAAACAAAAATTTCAGATGAAAATTTCCTAGCACATGATTAATATAAACCGTGCACAACAGGACGAACTGTTTGTTAAACCATGCAAGGTTTGGGAGGGAAAAAGTAAGAGCCGATATAGTTTGAGGAAACCATGTGAGACGAGGTGCATGATTGTGTGGGTCGGAATGAAATCTTGATAGTTTATTTTATCATGGATTACACTTGGTAAGTCGAATCATGTAGAAAAACAATGTGGGTGATCTTGGCCTCTTAGTAATAGTGAATGTTCATCACACAATTTTTCAAACCATGCATATAAAACGTGCGACCACTACTACTTTGGATATTTTATAACTTTTAAATAAATTAAAAATATTTCATTAACCTAAAATTGGTTTTTCATTTCAATACAAATCATGAATACACCTTTAAAAAATTCCATGATAACTAATATTGGATTTGAGGATTCTTCTGTGTCTGATCTCATATTTAAGAGCAGGATATCTCATTGGATACATAATGGTGAGTACTCAATTCCTTTTTAGTGAATACTCATTCTTCTAGATACTAAGTGGGTTATTTGAATTAATGATCACATTCCCTAATTTCATGTTCTACACTCATTCCCCAATTTTCTCCTAATATGAGTTTTATCATAAGTTGATACTGGATGAGAACTTGACTAGAAAGCTATGGTAGGTGGTCTATACTTTTACAATTGGTTTTGGTGCTTTATTAGGCTTCTTTACATTGTGTTGGCTTCTAGACTTTCTAGGGTGGCCCTGAACATGAAAGTATTAATTGAATTATATGAAATATGATTTGTTTTGTGATGTCCTTAGGATTCATTGGGAAGAGTTGGTATCCTTTTCCCAAACCCTTGCCACCCACAAGGTGTGTATTACGAAATACCCTTGGTTATACACTATTAAACCACCCACGTTGTATGATCCATGATTCCCAAGTTATAATAATCTCTTTTATAAATAATTTAAATCCAAATTCATTAAATCGAGTTGGTTTCCATCCTTTTCATTTACTTTTATTAATTTATTTATAGGGACACTTTATTTATTTTGTGGATTGATAGAAATGGTTGAAATTTGTGGGTGAAGTCATTGGATGAATTTGAATATGAAATTTGATACATGAGTGCATATACTCCTAAGATTCCATTGAATATAGATGGTTAAATGAGTATGAGTACTCATTGAATGATATTTTATATAAATGGATGTTTCAGTGGGTAAAATAAAATTGTTTGAAATTGAAATTGTATTCTTATGAAATTTTAATGGACTGGATTATTATTTAGAAGAATTTGTAAATTTTCATTGGATGTTGACATTATAGTTGATGCCTTGGATAGAGCTTTCTCCTTCAGTCTTGATTCCATTGGATGCATTAGGAAATACTAGCCCTTGGATCTGACTTGCTTTCAATTGTGTAGGACATGTTCGATTGACATGCTCCATTGACTACAATCAGTTCCAAATTAGGTTTCCATCGAGATTCTCTTGGGACTTGACCGTATAATGACTCACTATTCATTTCCGCTCTTAGCCCACTATTCTAAACATGTTTTATAATTAATATTACAAATATAATAATAAATTTTACTTCATGTTGTATTAAAAGAATTAAATATTATCACTACATAATAGGGAAATTTTACTTGTTTCAGTGTTTACATTGTAGACAGAGGTGATTTGGAGAGCTCGTGATATAATTCATGCAAAATGCATCAAACTGCGTGAGAGCCCAAGCATGCATGTGGAAATAAATATTCAATGTGGATTATAAGTGTATCCAATTGGGTTGAAAATTGGTGTACGTGGGTAAACCCGTGTAGGCAACATTTCTCAAGCATACCATGGAGCCCAATTCATCAATTTAGAGGCCTAAAATAGGTCCACATTGTGAATACAATCTAGGTGTGCTAGATTGGACTACCCTCTTGTATTTGGGATATAAGATGGGCCTCAGAACTCAAAATTGTCTTAATATACCTTAATTATACATATTCTCAAATGCCCAACTCTCCACAGAATTTTAAGTCATTTTCATCCATTTTGGTCAGTAAACTTTCCAGATAAAAATGGAGTAAAATTCTTCCTTGAATAGTAACCTATCCCATTAGATACATGACCACTTTTTGTTCAAATTTTGATGTAATTTTCCATAAAATCAATCCCCCTCATTATCTCATGTTCCAATATGAGGGGTATGGGTGAATCAAATTAGAGAGACTTCTTCATCCATTCTCTCCCTCTTCTTTGACATGTATTTCAAAGCTTCTTTGTGATCAACTTAGGGGGTGTTCGTTGTTGTAATCTCAAGATCAATGCCTCCAATATTCCTATGTTAATTTAATTTATTGGTTTTTTTCTATTTTTCTTCATTTAACCCATTTTAGTTTTTATTTATTCTGGTTAGATATAATAAAAATCAAAGGAACAATAATCCTCATGCCTCCATGCATTAATCGAATCTTCTGATGATTTGAGTGCAGTTTCATCTTCTCTAACCTCTTCTCCTTCGTGGGTTTTCTTATGGATGGTATCGTTTAATTAAATATAGAGTTATATCCCATTATTATTCATTTTTGTGTTGAGGAAATTTGTAATATACACACTAATATGGTCATCTCATCAAACTATTGTTGTGATTCCTTGATTTAGTTCAGTTCTTACATCGATGATATTTTATTGATTCTGAATAGTCATAGATAATTAGTATCATCTATCAATAAAATACAAGATGGAAACCTAGTAATAAATCACATACCATATCTTGTTTCAGTGTGTATAAAATCAAGGAATCAATGATCCTTCCCTTTCCCATGAGAGCGATGGCAGATGGAGCATCAAGGAACACTTACCCGGGTTGATCATGATTTCTCCCACCATTTTCTATCACTTAGTAATATAGTTTCAATTTATATTTTTAATAATAAAAAACCACGTTTTAGAAATCCCCATCCCTCTTTTTTACTTTCATAATCATAACCTTATTTTGGAATTAATGATCTTAGGCTCCGTCAAGTGACGACCAAGGGTTGCTGCTATACTGCAGAATTTCTAGTTAAAATACACATCTAAATTGACGTTCTCGACAATGAGATCAAATTTTGGAACCATTTATAGGGAGCCTAGATCATTTTTACTTTTATTTATTTATTTTTCTTGTTAATTATTACTACTTCGAACATCCCACCCTTCATTTGATAGTTTTCATTTTTATTTTTTTTATGTGTTCTTTCTCACTATTTTTCACTCTTTTATCTCTCTCTCTATAATTCTGTAGTATAAAATTATATTATTATTTAAACTTAATGTCTTTTATTATACATATCCAACAATAAAAATAAAAAAATACAAAAAAAATCACAACTTATTTGCATCACTCGATTAAGAAAAGAAAAAATATTTGAAATAGACCTTGAAATTGAAAAGACACTTTACTCACAAATTTGGTCATCCAATGTAGAACAACCAAGTAACAAAAAAGGAAACCATTGAGGAACCTGAACTGGTCATAAACCACTCAATAAGTTAATTCAATAAAACCCATGAAACAATGGTTTTAAATAATCATACCATAAACAAACTGGACACCCAAATGTGGAGTACCAACCTGCATACATCCGATATCCCAAGGAAGAAGCCAACTTTGAGATGAGATCAGGCCTCATCCAAATTCTTCCTAAATTCTAGGCTCTTCACAGTGAGGACCCTCATAAACACCTTAAAGAGTTTCACATAGTGTGCTCCACCATGAATCCCCAAAATGTGTCTGAGGACTTAATTAATTTTATGACCTTCCCTTTATCCCTTGATGGTGTAGAAAAAGATTGGATATACTATCTACCAACCACAATTTGGGGTTATAATGACTTCAATTGATTCTTTTTAGAGAATTTATTCCCTTATTCTTGATCTTCATCAATTAGGAATGAAATTTGTGGAATTAGGCAATCACAAGGAGGGACCCTTCATGAATATTGGGAGAGATTCAAAAGACTTTGTTCAAAAATCCCCCAACACCAAATTAATGAACAACAATTAATCCAATAATTCTATGAGGGACTTATCCACATGGATTGTGGAATGATAAATTCTATAGTTAGTGGTTCCTTTACCGATAAAACTTTTTCCGCTACTCGTGACTTAATATCTAATATGGTTCATAATTCTCAACAATTCAATACACAATCTAGTGCACCGACCCAAGGAGTTCAAGTGGTAAGTCATTCATACCTAGAAAAAAAGTAGATAATGAACTTGATGAGATGAATAACCTTGTAGGGAAATTACCTCAGGCACAAGGTCACTCACACTCTTCTTCAATTTCTCTACATTTTTGTATTTTTTATGACAATACTCATTTTTCTAACCAGTTCCAACAACTTCAAGATTCACCTGAGTCTTGTGCAACCATGTTCCAAAGGCAGCCATTCCAACAAGAACATAACTTTATGTAAGAACCATTAAGGAAAAATCTGAACCCCAAGTGTCTAGCACATCCATATTACTGATAATGTGGAAACTAAAGCAACCCCTAGAAGAATTGGTATCAAAAAGTTCAAGTAATGAAACATTCTTATCCTTCAACGTATCAAAACAATCCTCCTCCTATTCATCCAAAATATCAACCAACCTTTGATGATATGGTGAAGAAAATAAAACTCCTGAACCACCAGTTACAATAGACCACACAATTTTAAATTCAAGGCCTAAAAACTCAAGTGAGACAATTGGCGAACACAATCTATGAGATAAAGATGCAAGGTTCTAGAAAATTTCCTTCTCAACCCATTGGAAATCCAAAAGATAAACATAATGTTTGTACAATAACACTTCGTAGTGGTAAGGAAGATTCAACATCCAATGATTCTACCCAACATGTATGTCCCCCTCTTGAAAAAACTCTTTCTCCACCCATTAAATATTCTAACGAATAAAGAAAGAATAAAAAGGGTAATAAAATTATAATTGATGATCCAATGAACAATCAATTTCTCTTCCTTTTCCCAATATACTCTCTAAATCTACAATGATTTTCTATAATGAGATTTATAATGAAATAATGGATACATTTAAAAATATTCAACTTAACATTCATTTATTGGATATAGTTAAACAAATTACTCTATATCCCAAAAAAATTTAAAGATATTTGTACACATAGAAGGGCGATGATGGCGAATGAGAGAGTCAACTTAGGAAGGAATGTATCGAACTTGATTATACCAATACATCCCACCAAATGAAAGGATTTGGGAACATTCACGATACCTTGTACCATAAGGGAGACCTTCTATTCTGATTCTATACAAGATTTAGGTTCTTCCATTAATATAATAACTCACTCCATGTATACATATCTACTAGTTGGGGAGATTCAACCAACATGAATTGTCATGAAACATTCCAAATGGAGTACTACCCCTCCAACATGAGTGATTGGGGATTCCCTTGTAAGAGTGAAAAATATCATTTTTCCTGCTGATATCTATATTATTGACATGGAAGATACCCAAACCCAAAGACATGCTCCTCTCATTCTTGGGAGGCCATTACTTAAAATTTAAAATATGATCATTAATTTTCACAACGGTATTCTCTCCACGGAGTTTAGTGGAGAAATGATATGTTTTTACATCCTTGATGAAATGAAACATCCCGTTGAAGAGAAGTATAGTCTTCCTGTATATACAATGGAAGTTCACTCTAATGACACACGCACACAAAACTCTCTCCTCAACCCATACTTTATATAATTTTCTTCTTCTTCTCCCTTGGTTGATTTGAGTTTTGATTCTGTTTTTGATTGTTGTGTGGGTTATGAAAAATGTAAATTTTCTGCTTTAATTAATGAGTGTGTTCATTCGGAGGTACCCGTGGTTGTCGATAATTTAGAAAAAATCATTTCTGTAGATTCTCTTTGCTTAGAGAATAAACATGAGAAAGTTGACAGTTTCACTGTCCACGCTCCCACTAAAACCTGTACCTCAATCCAAAAACCATAATTGTTGGAGCTTAAACAACTTTCTTCTAATTTAGAATATGCATATCATAAGGGTATTGAACAATTTCATGCCATTATTGGTAATAACCTCTCTCCACAGCAGGAATAAAAAATGTTCAACCTTTTGAGAGAGTGTAAAAAGTTGATAGGATGGACATTGGATTATATTCCTAGGATTATCCCATCTATTTATATGGAACACATACTTTTTGATGATGTGGTTAGGATAGTAAGTCAATATCAACGTCGGTCGAATCCCGCTCTCCTTAATGTTGTAAAATTAGAAGTCAGTAAATTACTGGTTTTTGGGATCATTTATCCTATATCTTGTAGAAAATGTGTTAGCCCAGTGTAAATTGATCCTAAAAAATAAGAATAATTATTGTGTCAAATGAAAGGAATGAATTGGTTCCAATACGTGTGAAAAATAGTTGACGAGTCTGTATTGACTGTCGTCGACTAAATCTAACCATGTGGAAGGACCAATTTCCTCTAACATTATTTGAAAAAATGTTAGAACAATTTTCTATTAAGTCCCATTATTATTTCCTTGATGTCTATTAGGGTTATTTACAAATCCATATAGACCCTAAGGATCAAGAAAAGACAACATTACCAATCCATTCAGCACATTTGCATACATAAAAATGCATTTTGGTCCACGTAATTCTTTTATTACTTTTTAGTGACATATGTTGAGTTTTTTTTAGTACCTTGAGATGTCTATAGAAGTATTTGTGGGTTATTTCACGGTATATTGTTCTTATTTTGATGATTGTTTAGAACACCTAGGTTTTGTCCTCCGATATTTTATTGAAAAAGATATTGTTTCAAATTATGAGAAATTCCACTTTATGGTTGAGCGGGGGATAGTTCTTGGGAATTCCATTTAACATAAGGGTATTCAAGTTGATAAATCTAAAATTAAATTAATTTAATCCCTTCTATTTCAAAAATGTGTTCGTGAGGTGCTATCTTTCATGGGTCAAGCATGTTTTTACTGCTGACTCATTAATAATTTTACTAAGATAACACTTCCATTCTCCTAATTATTACAAAAAGATTTTATGTTTTTATTTGTGAAAAATTGTGAGTATTCATTCAATTCACAAAAAAGGTGTCTCTCATCACTTCCCATCACCCAACCACTATGTTGGGATCTCCCCTTGGAGCTTATGTATGATGACTCTTACTTTGCAGTTGGGGAAGTTTTATCAACAAGGGTTGAGAAGGCACCTCGTGTCATTGCATATGCCCCATGTACCCTTGACACTGCCTAGGAAAAATTCACAATCAATGAAAAAGAACATCATTATATTTTGTTTTCCTAGGAAATATTTCTTTCATATCTTCTTAGGTCAAATGTTATTTTGTTTTTTTGACCATGCTGCCCTTAAATTTCTCCTAAAGAAACTCGAAGATAAACCTCACCTCATTCAATGGATGCTCCTCCCCTATGATTTTTACCTCAAGATTAAAGAAAATAGGGAAGTGGGAAATGTTGTCTTTGACCACATTAGTAGGATTTCTCCACTATTAGACCACCTTGTTGACTCATCCCTCCCCATTGGATAATTCTTCCCTCATGAGAATCTTTGTGATGTTGTAGACCATACCACCATGGTAGGTGAACATTCTGAATTTTCTAGAAACATCTAGAGTCCCCACTGATTTCTTCACTTCACAATACCAGATAATTAATAATTATTCTCAGTGGTACATTTTGGATGATTCATATTTGTGGATAATTTGTGGTGACCAAGTAGTTCATCGGTGTGTCCCTGACTATGATTTCACCTCTGTTTTGACCTTCTGCAACACTTTTGATTGTGCGGGCCACATGGGCTGTCAACGTATAGATCGAAAGGTTCACGACTCAATAATTTATTGGATGAAATTGAATAAGTAAGTCCATTTATTTTTTAATTCATGTTTCCATTGTCAATTCACATGTAATATCTCCAAGAGGAATGAAATTCCCCAAAATCTTATGTTATTTTGTGAAATTCGTATTGCACATGACATTGACAGCATATGGCCTTTTCCAAATTCATTTGTCTTTGCGTACATATTATTGGTTTTGGACTACATGTCTCAATGGGTGGAATAAAAAGATAATAGTACTGATGACTCTCGAGTTGTTGTTGATTTTGTAAGGTCCTGGATTTTATGTAGGTTCAGTTTGCCAAGATTCATCATTAGGGAGCAGGGTTCACATTTTTTAAATCGTAACATGAAAAATTAGCTTCGTAAGTATGTGGTTGATCATAAAGTCACCATTACATATCACCCCCAAACTAATGGACAAGAAGAAATAAAAAATTGGTAAGTTAAGATAATCTTAGAAAAAAATTGATCAACTCAACAAGAAATATGGGAGTTTGCACATGGATGATGTACTTTCGGAGTATCGTACAACATTTAAAACCCAAATCAGATTTTCACCATACAGAAATAGGTTTGTAAAGGCTTGTCACCTCCCAGTGGAGGTAGAAAATTGTGAATATTGGGATTTCAAACAATGAATTGTGTATATTTTAGATGCAAGTATGCATAGAAAGCTATAGATTCAAGTGTTGGAAGAAATTTTATGTGATGAATATGTAAACACCCAAATCTATAAAGACATGAAAAAGGCTATCCATGATAGCATGATTCATCAGCATAAGTTACATATTAGTGAGAAGGTCCTCATGTACAATTCCAATCTAAATCTCTACCCAGGTAAGCATCGTTCTCGATGTCTTGGTCCTTAAACTATCACTAATGTCTACCCTTTTGTTGAAATAAAAAATTTCCTTGAACAGAGTGGACAAAGTCTCACTATCGACGGGCAGTGACTTAGACACTTCTATGATGATTTTCGAAATAATACAGTGGAGGAATTCCACCTTCTAGAATCAACATACTAGTGAAACATACTGGGTTGTATCCATCCTTCTCAATTCTCAATTATCATAGTGAGAAAACTGCCCATTCTTGGTGTGGTGGTGGGTACATTTCTAGATTCAGTATAATTTTCACCGGTTTTCTTCATTGTTTAATTTTTCTCCTTCATTATGGTATTTTTACCTTTCCCCATTTTCTTGGGTTCATTATGATTCTCATTTTCATTCTTCTTTATTCACATTTTCTCATTCTTTATGGTATTTTTACTTCTCTCCCTTTATGGTCACCAAATCATGGATCCTGCTAAAAATGCATGTTGAAATTCTTGATTCCATGTTGTTTTAACATATGATGAAAACCTATCTCTATTATGGAATGGATATTTTTATGAATTTAACATCATGCAGTGATTTTTAGTGAATTGGTTTTAGTCAATGATATAAAAATTTGTATCTATGTGAAACCTTTGAGACGATTGATTCCCCTTGTGTGAGTTGGTTTTAGGAAAACTATGTCACTAATATATCCACACATTTTTCACCAAACCACAAAGTTTGAATATTTATTACTTAATATATGGAAAATATATGTTAGATTAATATTTTTCCGCTTAAAATGATATTTCCATATTTTGTTCCTTATCTTATCTGTTTCATTACCCTACTGGATTGACCTATTCATGTGTACCTCATATCTGACTGTTTTACACCCTAAAAAAATCAAATTTGGTTGTATCTTGGATAGGTCAAATAAAACTCTTCCTCAACATTTGATATTGTTATAACTATTACATTTAGTGTCATGAGGAGATCGAAAATGGGTTGAGAGAAGAGTGTGAGATTTGTTCCAAATGCAGCTTCTTATGAAACAAAAATAATAAATGGTGGGAGTGATGAAATGAGAATCATATGGGGATATCTAGATCAGGAGATTATGGTTTGACTTTTGAAAATTCTTAAGTGAGTGTGTCTTGAAATATGATTGCAAAGGATGTAGGGAAGGTTCGGTGGACAAAATCATTTAACATGAAAATGTTAAAATAACCTATATTTATTGGATTGAAAGTGGAAAGAATATCATGGAATGGTTTTAAAAAAAAGAAATATAGGGTTATTGGAATTTTTGGCTTTGGAATTCTTCTCTAAATTTTATACCATGAATCTATTTGAATTTCATTGTGATGTGATTTAGGTGACATTCTTTTCCATTTTCACTAGGAAGAACTCCTTGGTGAGGTTTGTGCATTAATGACATTACATTAATGAATTAAAATTTCCATGAATGTTAAAACATCATGATGTTGGGAATATATACATGCATCATTTTTTGGATATGTGACGATTCCCAGGAGTTAAAATGTTTAGGTGTGGGGGTGTGATCACACAGTGAATCACTATTCATTTTAACCCTTAAACCACTATTGTAAACTAGTTTTGTATTTAATATTAAAAATATAACAATAAATTTAACTTCATGTTGTATTAAATGAATTCATGTTTATTAGTATTTAATATGGGAATTTTACTTGTTTTAGGGCTGGCATTTTAGGGGAGGTGATTTGGAGATATCATGAAGGAATTCAAGAAAAATGGGTCAAATTGCACGAGAGCCCAAGCATGCATGTGAAAATAAATATCCAATGTCGATAATTAGTGCATTCAATTGGGTTTAAAATTTTATTACTTGTGTAAAAAGGTTTGGGATACATTTATCAAGAAGACTGTGGAGCCCAATTCGTCCATTTGAAGACCCGAAATAGGTCCACATTGTTAAGAAATTATGAGCATGCCATATTGGACTACCTTTATATATTTGGGACATAACTCTGGCCTCAGAACTCCAAATAGTCTTATTTAACCTTAATTGTACATATAACTCAAAGTCTCGACTCTCCAACAAAGTTTATGTTATTTTCACACATTTTAGTCAATCAACTAGCTGAATAAAGATGGAATAAAATTCTATGTTTAACAGTCACCTAGCTTTTTAAGAACATGGACACTTTTTGTGGAAATTTTTTGGGTAATTGTTCATAAAATTAATCCACCCCTCATTATTTCAGGTTTTAGGACTAGGGGAATGGGTGAGTAGAATTTTAGATCTTTCTTCCACCATTCTCTCCCTCTTCTTCATCATATACTTCTAATCATCTTAGTGATCAACTTGGGGGGCATCTGTTGTGGTGATCTCGAGCTCAAAGCTTCTAATATTCATAAGTTAATTGAATTTAAATGTTTTTTGTATGTTTCTCATAATTTTATCATTTTTATTTTTTTTGTTTTCTCTGGTTTTATATAATAAAAATAAAAGGAACATGAATCCTCATACTTGCATGCATGAATCAGATCTTATCATGATTTGAGTGCGGTTGCCTCTTGTATCACCTCTTCAATTCCACGGGTGTGCTTATGGGTGGTACCATTTAACTAAATCAAGAAGGTATAACCCATTATTATTTATCTTTGGGTTGAGATTTTTGTTGATATAGAACCGAATATGGACATCTTATCACGTTGTTGAAGTGATGCCTCGATTGAGTTTGGATCTTACATCGATGATATTATATTGATTTCGAGCCATCACTGGTAATTAGTATCATTGATCAATAGATTACAAGATGGTAACCTAGTAAGGACCAACATACCATTACATGTTTCATTGTTTATAAAATCAAGGAATCAATGATCCCACCCTTTCCCTTGAGAGCGATGTCAGATTGAGCATCAAGGGACACTTACCCAGGTTGATCACGATTTCTCAAATGAGTTTATCTCACTTAGTAATATAGTTTCCATTTAAATTTTTATAATCAAAAACCATGTTTTGGAAAACCCCATTCCCCTATTTACATTAATGAACAGAAAATAATTTTGGAATTAATGATATAAGTATCCTTTAAGAGACGACCAAAGGATGAGCTACAATGCAGATATTCAATTTAAAATATACATATAATTTGATGCACTCGACAACATTATCAAGAATCAATGAGAATTAATTGGCATTCTAATCCTTGTATCTGGACCTTATTTTATGAAATTTTTAGTATAATTCATGGATGTTGGTATTGTGATATTCTTTTTTTAATGTCATAGTCGAGGTTGATATAGAAATTTGGGATGTACAACAAGGTCATGATTGTATTACATGTATGGATGAAGGGTATGAATGTATTGTTTATTTATGCATTATTAATTTATTCACTATTATAGGAGCATGAAATTTGTTAAGGGAGCCTTGAGGGGTAATTTTACTGTTACATGTTTAGTAGTTTAGAGGCCATGGACATCCTTACATTATTTTACTGCTTACCTGTTTACCAGAATACTAATATGCTTATTATATCACAAATATTGGATTTTTATATAACATTGGATGATTACCTAATGGATTGTATCTCACACCCTATTCTGATGTTTTTGTGTACCCTAATAGACTATTTGTAATGCCCCGACCCCAGCTACCCAGAGTCGGTGCATTACTTCGTAACATTGGCATGATCACAAGAAAGATCAAATCCCGAAAGACCGATTGGTTTAGTAGCCTTGGAAACACTAGATATAATCATAAAGTTTTACATTACATTTCAAAGTGAAAAACTACTACAACAACAAAGTCTTCATATCCACACTATTAACCCCTCATAATATCCCTGCAAGTCATTCATAATTTACTTCTTCACTACCTGGGAAAAATAAAACATAGAAAATGGGTGAGCTCAAATGCCCAGTAAGGATAACAATACAGCGGAACATTCAAAATAAGCATAAACATTTAAGGCAATGAATTACTAAAACAAAAGCCTTTTAAAATTGAACTTCAACATAGTATGGCAAAAGTAAAATGAAATAATGCCATTTACTTATTCACATGGATATTCTACTAATCGAATAATCACATGCAAAAATCAATAACCATTTTCATAATGTTGGAATGCATAATGCCAGACTGTCATAACCACATAGTCAAGGCCTCGTGCCAAGACTACAAATAAGATTTTGTCAAGGCCTTGTGCCAAGACACTAGTTTGTCTCATGAGACCTACCGATGCATCGAGAAGCTATAGCGGGCTCCACCCGTCACTTATTAAGTCCAATGCATTCCCATATAAAAAGGTTTAAACATAACATAAACATTCGTATTAAAAATAGCATACGAAATGTCAATAATTTCACCATAAACTATGAATGGTATAAAAATAGCACATCCACAGTCAAACATATCACAAAACCTTCAATACAATATAGAAGTTTTGTATCATAATAAATCAACTTCAAATAATCTTAAAATCCATCAAAGGATGTTGACATAGATGAAATCAAAATTCTTTTTAAAGAAGTATCTCCTTTTATTTTGAAATAATTTAAGATCCATATAAATAAAACATTTTCTTTGAAAATATTCTTATAAGCTTGTATGGAAATCTTCGACGATTTTATAACGGCAGAAAATAACCGCACCCACCGTATAAGTTGAAAAAAACATTCTTACCTCAATTCTGTCGAAAAGGTTAAAAAGGACCTTGTTTTGAAAACGATGGAAAGATTCCTTTATAAACCTCTTATAAAAAGTCAGAAAAGGGTATAAATGACTTTAACCCATATTCTTGTAAATAGTAAGAATGTTTTGAAATACATTTCGAAGAAACATGGAGGTGGATGATAAAGAGATCCCAGTAGATTATTACGTATAATACAACCTCGGATAATGAAGAGATTGTGAAATAACCCTTACCTTGTACTTTTCCTTGGTTGGGGTAGGTTAACCTCCTGTATAATTGTGAAATAATTGTTATTAAATTATACAAGAATCATATATATTAATATGATATCATATATGATCTTTTAACTTTGATTTGTTAATAATATCTTAGAATTATCGTCGTTTCGGGTGTTAACTTACTCATTTTCTTTTTTATGTTTTGTTACATAAGTCATGTTTGTTGTATCTTATTCATATCCAGAATGATATCAAGTCCTTAAACATCATTTTTAAATCATTAAATGATAATTACACTTGAATGGATATGATGGGGAATGAATCTCATCGCGTTCGTGGAGACGGTAGTCCGTACGTACGCACGAACGCTACTTCCATTTAGTTTTTATTTTAAAAGAATCGAATCCAAATGATACATAGGTATATTACTATTCCAGTATAATATAATATTTTATATATGTTACTTAAGTTCATTAACACCATCCTTTATACGTTCCATGTGTGGTATGAACGAGTCATATCATTTTAAGGGGGCGGTAGTCCGCACTTCCTCAAATGAAATTATCGTATGTATATACAACATGAAACGAATAATGGTATGAAATTAAATGGAATTACAGAAGCTTATATATAAAATATATATCATTAATATCATATTTAATTACAGTTCCATCATAATGGCCACCATGAGAGGCGGTAAGATGTATTTGAACAATCATCGTTTCGTGAGGCGTTAATTTGCCATCCACAGAAACATTATGTTCATCATCCATTAGATGGAGTTGTGTGTATGTGTAGTTTGAATACTTCTTATAACAACATCCTAGTATATTGAGGATACTTTTGTTGTTACAAAGAAGGGAAATAAAAAGAGTTTGGGGGTTGGAGAAGCAAAATAAATGAAAATAATTTAAGAGAAATCGTTACCTTTAATTTAGGTAACTCACTTTGGTTGGAACCAAAGGACTTGTTGAAATGATTTATGCCTAAGGGGAAGCTTCAAGGAGGAGGAGAGGTATGTGGGGAGCTTATTTGGGCAGAGTTTGGACGAGCCAAGTGGCTTGAGAGGTGTGATGAATGAGTAGAAGTGGTCTCCTTTTATAAGGGAGAGGAGGGGCTCTTTAGGAAAGAGTGAAAGTATTACTTTATAATATAATTATATTCGGTTTATAATGGTCCAAAATTCATTGAGGTCGAAGATAAGATGACTAATATTCTAAATAAAATCAACCAATAAGAATTGGACAGGTGTTAGATAATATTTTAATCATTATAATCTTATTTATTTAAATGATTTATTAATGAGGTAAACATTGCATCATTATTGTGTCATTAATAATTTAACTTATTTGATGTCTAAAAATTATAAATAAAATATCATCATGTAGGAAATCTTTTTAGATTTCTAATGAATATTTATAATCGAAAATCCAACATGTATAACCCTATGTAAAAATTGTTCTTCTAAAAGATGTAAGCTTATGCCATTTTTATTTTTATTTTAACTTTATTAATATAATGTGTCCCTACCACATACAAGTGGCTCCAAGGGGTCCCCAAATTGACCCAAGGATTCCCATGGTCGGGTATGTGTCCACCAATAAGGATAGGACACGTTTTAGGGTAATTTTGTATTATTATAATATTATTTTTTAACCCTTATTTACCGGATTTACCCTTTAACCATGGTAAATAAAATATTTACCACAGTAACTATTCAAAATGTCTAAAAATAAAAGTTACCTATTTACACAATTTGAACATCCTGATTACAAATATGGAATCCATTTTCCTAAATTCAAAACACAGAAGTGGCAGAAATTAATTTGAAATTAATTCCCGCTGTCAAAACAAAAAGCGTGTTTTTAAGAGATAATAACTATCAAAAGATTGACACTTGTTTATGTTCAGTTTAATTGTAAAATTATGTCCAATGACCAACATTATATTAAAATATAAAAATATATTCTAAATATACTTTAAAACCACTCCAATTCATAATTTATCACTATTAATTATTTTGATTAAAAAAGTTGTTTTTAATTAAAATTTAGTAATTTTCACTATTCATCAAAATATGAAAGTTATCCGAATTGTACCAAAATTTCACCCTAGGCTAATTTTGATATTCCGAATCAAAAAATGAAGTCCATTTTGAAATATAGAATATATATGATTTCAAAAAGTAGGTATTACTATTCACAACGGCTAGTTTAATTAGTTGTGGTGTGTGTTAGAACTCGAGGTTGCATACAACACACGCTATCGCATTATTCGAAGGGAAACGTACCGTAGAAGCTTGGGGTATTACATTCTCCCCTCCTTCAAATAATTGCGTCCTCGCAATTTCTAGGGTATTACTGCATAAAAAGACTCGGGTGGTTCTTCATCATAAGTTCCTCGGGTTCCCACGTTGCCTCTTCCATCTTATGGTTTCTCCACAAAACCTTTACCAGACGCGTCGTCCGGTTTCTCAGCACTTGTTCTCTCGTATCAAGAATCTTGACGGGCTCTTCGCAATAAGACAGATCGGGTTCCAGTTCTAATTCCTCATAGGTGAGTACATGCGTTGGGTCAGGCATGTATTTTCTCAACAGAGATACGTGGAACACATCGTGAACTTTGGAGAGACTTGGCGGCATTGCCAATCGGTAAGCTACAGCCCCAATTCGTTCTAGAATTTCGAAAGGTCCGATGTACCTGGGACTCAATTTACCTTTCTTACCAAAACGTATGACTCCCTTCCACGGAGATACCTTTATGAAAACATGATCACCGACTTGAAATTCCAAATCCTTCCTTCGATTATCGGCATAGCTCTTCTGCCTACTTTGAGCTGCTTTGATGTGATTTTGGATTACTTTCACCTTTTCCACCGTTTCCTCCACTAGTTCTGGGCCTACAAGTTTTCTTTCACCAACGTCATCCCAACAGGTTGGTGTACGACATCTCTTTCCGTATAACACTTCATATGGTGCCATCTGAATACTCGAATGGAAGCTATTGTTATAGGAAAATTCTACCAGTGGTAAATATTGATCCCACATACCCTGAAAGTCAAGTGAGCAAGATCTCAACATGTCTTCTAGGGTTTGAATAGTCCGTTCTGATTGTCCATCTGTCTGAGGGTGGTAAGCAGTGCTCAAATGAAGTTCAGTATCCAGGGATTTCTGAAGACTTTTCCAAAACCTTGAAGTAAAACGGGGATCACGATCAGAAACAATTGATAGGGGTACTCCATGAAGTCTCACAACTTCATTAATATATAGTCTTTCTAGACGTTCCAGGGGTAGATCTTCTCTTATAGCAAGAAAATGTGCTGACTTGGTAAGACGATCAACAATAACCCATATTGCATCGTTCCTTCTAGGAGTCTTTGGTAGCCCCATGACAAAGTCCATCGTAATATTGTCCCATTTCCACTCCGGTATGGGAAGAGGTTGCATGACTCCTCCAGGCTGTTGCCTTCCAGCTTTCACTTGTTGAAAAACCATACATCTTGACACAAAATCAGCAATCTCCCTCTTCATGTTGTCCCACCAAAAATGTTCCTTCAAATCTCTATACATTTTGGTGCTCCCAGGGTGTATAGAGAAATTGGAACTATGAGCATCATCCAGCAATTCCCTTTTTAGATCAGGTAAATCGGGAACACAAAGTCTCTTCCCGAATTTCAAAATTCCATCTTCATACACAAAGTCTCTTAATCTCCCATAACTCACAGCTTTAATCTTCTTTTGTAATTCTTCATCATCGGCCTGAGAACTCTTAATCCTTTCTAGTAAAGATGGTTTGGCAACCATTTGAAAAAGCATTGATGTTTCACCTTCCCTGGTTATTCCCATGTCCATCTTCACTAGATCCATGAAAATTGGATCCCTTTCAATTCTCATATTGTTCAAAACTCCATGGACTTTTCTACTCAAAGCATCTGCCACCTTGTTTGCCTTCCCCGGGTGGTAGTGTATCGTACAATCATAATCCTTGAGTAATTCAAGCCATCTCCTTTGCCTCATGTTGAGTTCTTTTTGTGAGAAAATATACTTCAAACTCTTGTGATCAGTATAAATCTCACATTTTTCACCATAGAGGTAGTGTCTCCATATATTCAAAGCAAAGATCACAGCTGCTAACTCGAGATCATGAGTAGGATAGTTTTGTTCATGAATTTTCAACTGTCGTGATGCATAGGCAATAACTCTATCATTCTGCATGAGGACACAGCCAAGTCCTTTCTTCGATGCATCACTATAAATAACGAACCCATCATTCCCCGATGGTAGAGTCAATATAGGAGCATTGACTAATCTTCTCTTCAGTTCTTCGAAACATTCTTCACACTCTTTTGTCCAAACAAATTTAACCCCTTTACGTGTGAGCTTCGTTAATGGGTTAGCCAATCGGGCAAAATTCTGGACGAAACGTCGATAATAACCTGCCAAACCAATAAAACTACGTACCTCAGTTATACTCGTAGGTGCTGGCCATTCTTGGATTGCCTTGGTCTTAGAAGGATCAACAGAGATTCCATCTTTAGAGACAATATGGCCAAGAAAAGAAATCTCCTGAAGCCAGAATTCACACTTGCTAAACTTTCCATATAATTCATGCCTCCTCAGAGTCTTCAAGATAATCTGCAAGTGATTTTCATGATCTTCATAGGTTTTGGAGTATACCAAGATATCATCAATAAATACCACCACAAATTCATCAAGATACTCCTTGAAAACTCTATTCATTATATCCATGAATATAGAGGGTGCATTAGTCAATCCAAACGGCATTACAGTAAACTCGTAATGCCCGTACCTGGTTCGAAATGCTGTTTTCGGAATGTCTTCCTTCTTCACACACAACTGATGGTATCCAGATCGAAGGTCAATCTTTGAAAAGTATTGAGCTCCATGCAGTTGGTCAAATAAATCATCAATACGAGGTAGGGGATACTTGTTCTTTATCGTTATAGCATTGATCTCCCTGTAGTCAATTCATAACCTCATAGATCCATCTTTCTTTTTAACAAAAAGAACAGGGGCTCCCCATGGAGAAACACTAGGGCGAATAAATCCCTTATTACTCAATTCCTCTAGTTGTTTCTTTAGTTCGACTAACTCTACAGTGGCCATTCTATAAGGGGTCTTCGATATAGGCCTTGATCCAGGAATCAAATCAATGGAAAACTCAACTTCTCGTTCTGGAGGATGTCCAGGTAAATCTTCTGGAAATACGTCTACAAATTCTTTCACAACAGGTACATCCTCTATTTGAACATTCCTTTCCTCACCGACAATTATTTCATTCTCTTCCTCCCCAATAATTGAATTAAGTTGAGCTACTGGGGGTGGATCTAAATAAGAATTAGGTGGTGACGATTCTGCTCTAAAAATAAGGTGTTCCTTATCATTATCATCAAGAATCGTAACCTCTTTATTCTTACAATAAATATTCACATCATAGTCCGAAAGCCAGTCCATACCGAGGATTATATCAAACTCAATCATAGGTATGACGATGAGATCGGCAGATAAAGAAAATTTATGTGCTCTAATGGGGACTGATTCGCAAAACATTGTTGCAACGATACTTCCCTTAGGAGTTTTAACTGACAACTCCCTTATTAAATCAAATTGGAAATATCTAATTTTCTTAGCAAACTGGGAAGATATGAAACAATGCGATGATCCAGAATCAAATAATGCATTTTCTAAACTTGAGGAAACCATTAAATTACCTGCCACCACGTCTTTCGGAGCTTCTACCTCAGCAGTAGTGATAGAATAAGCCTTGCCTTGATCCCTTGGCCTTTTCTGAGGTAAGTCCTCCTGACGCTTAGGACATGCATTTGCATAATGCCCCATCTCCCTACAATTGTAGCACTGAACGTTGGTAGCTTCCTTCTTCCCCTTGCAATCATGAGCTTGGTGGCCTTTTTCACCACACTTGTAACAGACTCCCATTCCCTTCAAGCAAGTACCAGGATGTTTCTTCCCGCATTTACCACAAGATGGATATTCAACCTTTCCCTTCTTCCCCTTATTTCCATTCCCAGATTGATCAGCAGGTCTCTTCTTCTCTTGCTTTGCTTTGAAGTCATAAGACTTAGAGAATTCCTTTTCGGTCTTGATAGCACATGAGACAATGTCTTCGTACGACGAAAAGGATTGTGAGACTAATGCTCGACGAAGAAATGGTTTTAACCCATCAAAGAAACGATCAATCTTACTTCTTGGGTTGCGAATATAATCTCCAGCATACCTCGCTAACCTTGTAAAGTTAGCCTCATACTTTGTGACATTCTCATCCTCCTTTGTCTCAGACACAGAAATTGCCTTTCCATATCTGCTCGATGGTCGCGAGGGATGTATTTTTCTAAAAACAGATCTTTGAACTCCCTCCATCCATATTTGATACTTCATCATCATCCTTCGTATTTTGAATCAATGACCACCATTGATCAGCATCTCCGGTGAGGCGGTAAACTGCCATGATAACTTTTTCCTTTTCACTGCTCCCCAAAGCCTGAAATATTTTCTCAAGGGAAAATATCCATTGCTCAGCTACTAAGGGATTTGTATTCCCATTGAACGTTGGTGGTTGTTGCCTCATGAATCGATCTAACATTGATCCTCCACGCTGCGGATCAGGGTGCTCCATACGGGTAAGGTTATTATTCATAACCTGAGTAAGTTGTCCCAGTATGGTGATTAGCTGATCGACACCAGTTGCATCACCAGCCCCACTATAATTATCTTGAGCAGGAGGGCAATCCCTATATGGAGTGCGTGCATTGATACGGTTTCCATTTCTTCCACTAGGCGCCATTTCTAAACAATGGCATAAACTAGATCAGTTTATGAATCAAAATACATAATCCCATACTTATAAAACACTTAACATAAATTGAACTATTTATGGATATAATCCATAATTAAAAAAATGTTTTCTTTGAGGAAGTATATACTCATAAACCCTTCATAATGATTTGTAAAGAAAATGAGAGTTATCCTAAGAATATCCCCTGGGAGTGTCGTAGCCAAGAGTGCAGCAAGGCCCGTTGTCGTGCACCAGTTCCCGTTCGAGTCTAGCTCAAAGCGGTGTTTTCGGGTTTTACCCCTAGGTACATCTGTGCCAGAGCCACCTCTACCTGCTCGTATCCAGACAAGGATGTATTGCTCGGAAAACTCACAAAATCTCTACAATACCAAAATTCTAGGAAGTTCTTCTATACTAATCCTCAAAGTTCATCTTAGGTCTACGTGCCCTAATCAGAGTTTATCTAAATCTAGTTTCCAAGGTTTGTACTAAACTTCCTCTGATACCAACTGTAACGCCCCGACCCCAGCTACCCAGAGTCGGTGCATTACTTCGTAACATTGGCATGATCACAAGAAAGATCAAATCCCGAAAGACCGATTGGTTTAGTAGCCTTGGAAACACTAGATATAATCATAAAGTTTTACATTACATTTCAAAGTGAAAAACTACTACAACAACAAAGTCTTCATATCCACACTATTAACCCCTCATAATATCCCTGCAAGTCATTCATAATTTACTTCTTCACTACCTGGGAAAAATAAAACATAGAAAAGGGGTGAGCTCAAATTCCCAGTAAGGATAACAATATAGCGTAACATTCAAAATAAGCATAAACATTTAAGGCAATGAATTACTAAAACAAAAGCCTTTTAAAATTGAACTTCAACATAGTATGGCAAAAGTAAAATGAAATAATGCCATTTAATTATTCACATGGATATTCTACTAATCGAATAATCACATGCAAAAATGAATAACCATTTTCATAATGTTGGAATGCATAATGCCAGACTGTCATAACCACATAGTCAAGGCCTCGTGCCAAGACTACAAATAAGATTTTGTCAAGGCCTTGTGCCAAGACACTAGTTTGTCTCATGAGACCTATCGATGCATCGAGGAGCTATAGTGGGCTCCACCCGTCACTTATTAAGTCCAATGCATTCCCATATGAAAAGGTTTAAACATAACATAAACATTCGTATTAAAAATAGCATACGAAATGTCAATAATTTCACCATAAACTATGAATGGTATAAAAATAGCACATCCATAGTCAAACATATCACAAAACCTTCAATACAATATAGAAGTTTTGTATCATAATAAATCAACTTCAAATAATCTTAAAATCCATCAAAGGATGTTGACATAGATGAAATCATAATTCTTTTTAAAGAAGTATCTCCTTTTATTTTGAAATCATTTAAGATCCATATAAATAAAACATTTTCTTTGAAAATATTCTTATAAGCTTGTATGGAAAGCTTCGACGATTTTATAACGGTGGAAAATAACCGCACCCGCCGTATAAGTTAAAAAAACATTCTTACCTCAATTCTGTCGAAAAGGATAAAAAGGACCTTGTTTTGAAAACGACGGAAAGATTCCTTTATAAACCTCTTATAAAAAGTCAAACAAGGGTATAAATGACTTTAACCCATATTCTTGTAAATAGTAAGAATGTTTTCGAATACATTTCGAAGAAACATGGAGGTGGATGATAAAGAGATCCCAGTAGATTATTACGTATAATACAACCTCGGATAATGAAGAGATTGTGAAATAACCCTTAACTTGTACTTTTCCTTGGTTGGGGTAGGTTAACCTCCTGTATAATGGTGAAATAATTGTTATTAAATTATACAAGACTCATATATATTAATATGATATCATATATGATCTTTTAACATTGATTTGTTAATAATATCTTAGAATTATCGTCGTTTCGGGTGTTAACTTACTCATTTTCTTTTATATGTTTTGTTACATAAGTAATGTTTGTTGTATCTTATTCATATCCAGAATGATATCAAGTCCTTAAACATCATTTTTAAATCATTAAATGATAATTATACTTGAATGGATATGATGGGGAATGAATCTCATCGCGTTCGTGGAGACGGTGGTCCGTACGTACACACGAACGCTACTTCCATTTAATTTTTATTTTAAAAGAATTGAATCCAAATGATACATAGGTATATTACTATTCCAGTATAATATAATATTTTATATATGTTACTTATGTTCATTAACACCATCCTTTATACGTTCCATGTGTGGTATGAACGAGTCATATCAATTTAAGGGGGCGGTAGTCCGCACTTCCTCAAATGAAATTATCGTATGTATATACAACATGAAACAAATAATGGTATGAAATAAAATGTAATTACAGAAGCTTATATATAAAATATATATCATTAATATCATATTTAATTACAGTGCCATCATAATGGCCACCATGAGAGGCGGTAAGATGTATTTGAACAATCATCGTTTCGTGAGGCGTTAATTTTCCATCCACAGAAACATTATGTTCATCATCCATTAGATGGATTTGTGTGTATGTGTAGTTTGAATACTTCTTATGACAACATCCTAGTATATTGAGGATACTGGTGTTGTTACAAAAGAAGGGAAATAAAAAGAGTTTGGGGGTTGGAGAAGCAAAATAAATGAAAATGATTTAAGAGAAATCGTTACCTTTAATTTAGGTAACTCACTTTGGTTGGAACCAAAGGACTTGTTGAAATGCTTTCTGCCTAAGGGGAAGCTTCAAGGAGGAGGAGAGGGATGTGGGGAGCTTAGTTGGGCAGAGTTTGGATGAGCCAAGTGGCTTGAGAGGTGTGAGGAATGAGTAGAAGTGGTCTCCTTTTATAAGGGAGAGGAGGGGCTCTTTAGGAAAGAGTGAAAGTATTACTTTATAATATAATTATATTCGATTTATAATGGTCCAAAAATCATTGAGGACGAAGATAAGATGACTAATATTCTAAATAAAATCAACCAATAAGAATTGGACAGGTTTTAGATAATATTTTAATCATTATAATCTTATTTATTTAAATGATTTATTAATGAGGTAAACATTGCATCATTATTGTGTCATTAATAATTTACCTTATTTGATGTCTAAAAATTATAAATAAACTATCATCATGTAGGATATCTTTTTAGCTTTCTAATTAATATTTATAATCGAAAATCCAACATTTATAACCCTATGTAAAAATTGTTCTTCTAAACGATGTAAGCTTATGCCATTTTTATTTTTATTTTAACTTTATTAATATAATGTGTCCCTACCACATACAAGTGGCTCCAAGGGGTCCCCAAATTGACCCAAGGATGCCCATGGTCGGGTATGTGTCCACCAATAAGGTTAGGACACGTTTTAGGGTAATTTTGTATTATTATAATATTATTTTTTAACCCTTATTTACCGGATTTACCCTTTAACCATGGTAAATAAAATATTTACCACAGTAACTATTCAAAATGTCTAAAAATAAAAGTTACCTATTTACACAATTTGAACATCCTGATTCCAAATATGGAATCCATTTTCCTAAATTCAAAACACAGAAGTGGCAGAAATTAATTTAAAATTAATTCCCGCTGTCAAAACAAAAAGCGTGTTTTTAAGAGATAATAACTATCAAAAGATTGACACTTGTTTATGTTCAGTTTAATTGTAAAATTATGTCCAATGACCAACATTATATTAAAATGTAAAAATATATTCTAAATATACTTTAAAACCACTCCAATTCATAATTTATCACTATTAATTATTTTGATTAAAAAAGTTGTTTTTAATTAAAATTTAGTAATTTTCACTATTCATCAAAATATGAGAGTTATCCGAAATGTACCAAAATTTCACCCTAGGCTAATTTTGATATTCCGAATCCAAAAATGAAGTCCATTTTGAAATATAGAATATATATTATTTCAAAAAGTAGGTATTACTATTCACAACGGCTAGTTTAATTAGTTGTGGTGTGTGTTAGAACTCGAGGTTGCGTACGACACACGCTATCACATTATTCGAAGGGAAACGTACCGTAGAAGCTTGGGGTGTTACACTATTTGTATATAGGTAGTGAAAGGGGATGGCACCCACTGTTCCATGTTTGATTTTGTGCCATGTTTAGGAGTAGGGGAGGACTCGATTGAGATGAGGCTCATGAAGCTATTCAGGGAATTTTTTTTTTTGTATTTTTGGTATTTTAGACACATGTATAATATTTTACTATTTTTTACCATTTTTTATATTTTATTATACATATTACATGTATCATCTTAATCAATGTCTATGAGACTCCTTTTTAGATATTTATCTATCACTTTTATTTATCTATTATCTGAATGATTTACTACTTACTCTATCTAATTTTTATTGATGTGATACTGTTTTACACTCTGATAGTGATGGAATTGTATCATGAAATACACACATAGTCCCTCACTTCAAGTTGTCATCCATTGGAATTTTGGGAGATGCGCTTGAGGACATGTGTCCTACCAGGCTCAGGAGACTATTGAATGGAATATGGGTTTAGTATGTTACAATAGTTTCCAATGAATTGTGAATCTAATAGATGAAGGGAGGTGGGAAATGGAAAAAATAATTATAATTAACTTTTCAGCCAATTGATTTTTTTATTCAAACATAGGTAAAACATGGGTAAATTACTTCTCATGTTACTGGCCTTTGAAAACAGTTGGGTAGTTTTATATTTCTAGATAAGGATTTATATTTTTAAATTAAATAATTCAGTCATTCTCAATGAAAATATTATACTCAATTTTCACATTGATGTTATGAATTTTTCATGTGATATTTGTGATGGTAAGATAATAAAAAACCAATATAAAATTTCGTTGAATATTATAGGGTCATTTAAGAGACCATTATAATTTTCGGAAGTTGGTATGTTTTCAGAATCCACACATGAAGTGAGATGAAAATTTGGAGTAGTGTTTTGATCTCAATTTAAGACATGTTTTTTATAAATTTCATCTTAGACTAATAGTTTATCTAATCTAAAAATAAAAAATCCATCATGTGGTGTGGTGTTTAGATAACATTCATATTGGAGGAATGTAAATAGTAGTTTCATGATGCAATTGATTCATTAGTTTTTTAATTATATTCATTTTATTATTTATTATAAAAAATAATCATAGAAGATTGGGAGGTTCTTTTGAGATGAGAGAATATATAAATGAATGATATTTTGATGAGATGTATCACTTCATGATGTTATTGATATAATTAAACTATGATTGAAGTCTCACTATTGAATAAATTTTACTATGATTCAGGACCTCACACCAAAACTGGTTTGATTGCATCATGGTGGAGTTGAGGTTGTGTAAATCCATGATTTTATAATTTTCACTAATAAAGATGCATCTCAACGACATCTCATGATTTTTTTGGAGTTTTTTATGTAGGATATGAATTAATTCACATGATAATTCAATATATTACACCAAAATATAACACCTCACTCTATAGTTTCAATTTATTGGATTTAAAAATTTATCTAGAATGAGAAGTCAAAATGGTCATTCCATGACATGAATTGTCATTCCACAATGGATAAATGTTCATTCGAATGAAGTGTTAAATATTTTTACACCATAAGTTATGGGAGAAAATGATAATTAAGTCATAAAAATAGTTTTCATTCCACTATATGACTTCCACATTTTGAGGTAGATATAAGAAGATACAAAATTCAAACTAAAATTTATAACAAAATTATAATGGTTTTCAAGGGTGTTATGGATTCATTTCCAATATCAATCGTATATGACCATCACACCATAATGAAGTGATTCATATTGAAATATTAGTTTTCACTATAAAGAATTTGGTTCCATTTCTCACCCAATGTGTGAGAGATTTTGAAAAATATTAAGTTATCCAACTGTTAATTTCAAAATAGGTTTGGATGATATTGGATGAGAAAACAAATAGCGTGAATGATTTCAATATTTTATAAGAACATATTTTTGGGGAAGTAGAGATCGGTGAATTGTTGAATCTTTTCATTATTTTTCATA
The DNA here is from genome assembly GCA_963277665.1 of Viscum album. Lineage (NCBI taxonomy): Eukaryota > Viridiplantae > Streptophyta > Magnoliopsida > Santalales > Viscaceae > Viscum > Viscum album. Next base: position 286,623,717 of record OY728165.1, read on the forward strand.
AATTGTTTTTACAGTCATATTAAATCTCATTTGATTGTTATTATTGATAATAATATAGGAATGTGTGCAGAATAATCAAATCCATTTTATACTAATTATTAAGAACTTACGAAAAGGTGTTTGTGAACCTTGTATTCATCCTTGTTTCATTTTTATTATTTACCTAACATTCCCTTGTCATTATATTTTCATCATCAAAATATAGTTATAATTACTGGTAATAAGAAACAAATATTCTTTGAGTGTTGCTGCTCTAGGTCACCCACTGATTCAACCCCACTCTCAATGGATGTTTACTCTCAATTGGTACTGTTAGGTGGTATCAGAATATAGTTTAGATATTTTTGGAAAGTTTTATTAATGATTTGAGATTAATTTTTTCAATATCTTTCATTGATGAGATATATGGATTCCACAAATATCATAATAATAATGATGTTTAACAATTAAATGGAATTTAATTCCATATATAGAGAGAGGGGATGCTTCCAGTTCTTTTATGTCAAATTATGTACATCTTGAATTCCATTTGAAAAGAAAAATATAAAAAAATTGGATAATTTATGTATTTTGGGATAATAAGAATATCAAAATTAATGGGAGAGTGAGACATGAATTGCATCCAGCCCTCTTAGATAAAAATTTAACAAGTTTCGTAGGTTTATAAATAAAAAATATAAAATTAATGAAATATCACTACATTAATAGAAGTGTATTCATTTTACAACAAGAAAGGTATAAAACGACCTGTTCCAATGGAATCATATAAGGATGAATCTAAATTAAAAGATATTATCATAGATTTTTTTATGATTTTTGTCATTATACTATAAAGGTATGTGATTAGATAAAGGTAAATATAAAGGTAATGTTTTATTTAAGGGTTTTAACTGTGAAAATATTAGAAAGGTTTTGATCTATATTTCCTGAGATGAAAAAGAGGATATAGATAATAATCAATATCAAAGATCATCAAGAGGGAAAATCAATATGGTAGGTGGTCCCAATTGGGGACAATCCATTAAATCATAGGTAAATAGAAAAATAATTACAAATAAGTCCTTTATCTCAAATCATGACTGCATATACTAAGAAATGGAAAGCGGAAGAGAGAATGATGACTCAGTGTATGAATAGAAAGTGGTTTTCATGGATGAACCATTTTATCTCAATGTTCTATTGACTGTTGAAGAAGGTATTAGTGAAGTGTAAGGAATAAATAATTAAGAAACGCCAAAAGAGTTCTAATTAGGAATGGATATTTTGTTTTTATTGATGTAAAACTGAATTATTTGGAAATAAATTTATTCATTGAGATCAATGATTGATTCATAGAAAAAAATATTTAATAATTAAAAGAAAATGATGTTATAAATATTTTATGGCAATTCACATTAAATAAGTGGAATCTCAATTAAATGCATAATTATAGGTATAAATTTCTTGATTTTATAATATAGATATCATTAAAAAAATTATAAGTAAATGAACTGGAGAAACGTTGGTTGATGTTGAAAATTCCTTGAGGAAATCTCTTCTTTTGTTACAAAATTGTGTCAATGATTTTTATGAAAGATCAAATTTAGTGGGTAATATTTTAAATGGTAAAAATTAACATGTATATTTACTAAGGTTTCTAAGAAATATAATTTTCTATACCAAATTATGAAACATTGGTGTTGATGGTAATTAAATGAATGGAAATAAGGCACTTTTATATTAAGTATTAGAAGATTTAAAAAAAGTAGTGAATCTAAAACTACAAGTCTGACAAAAAATATGATTTGAAAGAATATATTTATTACCCATGAATATTTATTTCTAAAGGAAGATGTTGGTATTGTAGATCATACATACATAAAGGATATATGTAATGGTATAATTTTTAACTTCCATATTTGAAGATAATATATGAATTTGGTATTATCAAACGTAATGATATTATAGGATAACTATGATAACATTTAAAAGATAATGTACAATTGAATGATGATTTCAAATCACTTGAAAAAACTATTTTCAAGTTAGATCAACCAGGGAACACAACCAACAAGTGTCTCAAAATTACTACCTAATAAATTAATGATATTTAAAAATCAATCAAGAGGAGGAATAATCAATTGAAACAAATGGTTGTTAATGATTTTATAAAAATATAAAGGCATTAAATCCCTGTATTTATTATAGGGGTTTCTCATCATTCATAACCAATAATAAAAATATGATGATAAATATAAAAAATAATTATGGATAATCTCTTAATTTCAAAAATGTCTGGCCACTCAAAATTTAAGGAGGTAAATTCAGATTGAAGAAAAAGAAGAAGAAAAAATTTATCTTTGTTTAAGTTCTTAAACATAATATATCATGTGTTTCTGAGCTTTGTATTAATATGAATGAAGTGATATTTCATAAGTATGTATGTGTCCTAAGGGATTTAAAATATGGTACAATCTTGATTAATGGGAATCAAATAGGGGAAAATATTTTTGAAATTTTCAATTATAATTCCCCATCATAGTTCAGTCTACATTTACTGGGATAGATGCTGATTGGAACCTTATGTACGTTTCCAAGTATACTAGAGGCTATCAATAAGTAGTGGGGTCTAGGGTGTTATTTTATGGAAGACTATACCCCCACATTAAAGATCACAATAAAAAATTGAATGTAATAAAAAATGATCGATCAGATTATGAAGAAGGAATATATAGGAATCATTAATAATAATAATAAATGTGGAAGAATATTGACATAAAAACTCACGGTGATTCCAATATAAAATGACTAATCACCCACTAGGCTGATCACAATTACCAATAAATTATTTACTAAAATGATACTAAGGATCTAACTCCAACATTTCAATATAACTCACCCCATTATCAGAATTCATATAAGTTATATTTCCTACTTATGCTACACCAATCCTCTACCCAACATTATACTAAAATTAGTAATATCTTCTAGAATACCCACGTTCCATTTTTTCTTGAATAGGGAATGTGTATGACTTAGTAGGGTATGACCAATGTGGTCTCTAACATAAATATTAAATAGAATATATTTTTGTATGATACATCTAGAAAATATATAAACAAACTATAGAATAAGAAATAAATAACCACTATTATTATTTGGTTTCTAATGTGAAACCTAAAATGACTCAAACTTGTTTCAACTACATTTAGAATCTCTATGAGCATGCCACACAATCATATCTACCAGTATAAGGATAAGACTATGATATTCTTAAATCATATGTACATTTTGGATTCATTTTTTATTATCATTAGTCTTGTTTTACATGATATTTCACCAAGAATGTGATGATTATTATTGAGAATATGCTTCCATGGTTTCAATATATTTGAAATATATACTGAAAACATGACCAATAAACATCATGAAACTGACATACAGACTGTGTAGTCATATTTCACAGCATATGAAAATTAGTGAAGAATGTAATGAAGGAATTTAAAGCAACAATATAATTAAATGACATGATTCACCAATACACATAATTTAATATTCAAAATTAAATTACCTATTTCAAGATCCACCTTAATAATGAGACACATCATGAAGAACAATAACATGTCGTGATAAGAGTAAAAATTTAAGATATCAATGAATCAAGATGAGATTTACATGAGATTTTTTCGAGATTCAAAATTTGCAAAGAAAATATTTGATCAGAATTACATGATGTGAAATTTTTTACACGCTATATTATATCCAGATTATTTACTTCTGTTAGGTTCACAGTAGAATTAATGTTTTACACATTTTTATTCTCTCTCATTATTCTCTATTTATCTCCCACTCATTCCTCTACCTTCTCTCTCAACTCAACTTGCATTAATTCCTTCCATTTTTTACATCTATTCAAGCACTTTTCATCAACTTGCAAAGTGTTTTTCATTATTTTTACATCTCCAAGTTGAGTTACATGTTTTATCCATCTCAATCCTCGATTGGTGATGAACATTTGATGTTTTCTTCCCTATTTATTATTTCAATTACGTGTTTGGACGAAGTTGTGATTGATTTGGGATTTAAGATACATATTCATGAATTCATGGTCTTTAATTTTATGATCGCAATTTGTATTGGTGTTTTTATTATGTTTTAAATCCTTTAACCTCTTTAAATTATTTCTACAATGAGAGGATAAACTGATAGGATAAGGGTCCAGAGTAGGGGTATCTGAACATAATGATTCTTTAATGCTCAACTTGGTAACCATATAGTTAGTAATCAGGTTAACAAACAATTGTAAATATAATGATTTTATGAAAACCTAAATGCGGTGTTTGAATGAATGACCCTAACCTGATTGGAGTGGAATAGGTTGTGACTAATAGCCTATGATATATTCTTCCCTAGAATATGGGCATAATGCATCTAGGTTGTAGTGGTTTCCAGATTAAGTAATATTTTCCTCTTGGATAGATCTAGTTGGTTTAACTATATTCAATTAGTGACCTTTAGTTACTTCATATCCTAAACATTACGACCATATAAATTTAGGCTTATGATTATCCTTTTTCCTGAACACCTAAATTGATACAGATCCCTATCCTCTCTCTACTCTTAATCTCAAATCTTTTAGCATTAGTTTATTCCAAAACTCATTCAACTTGTGAGGAATTCTAAGAATAGGGTTCAAATATTTTTCTCCTTCCATTCAATTCAATCCTCATGGGTCCTACCCCATACTACCACTATACTAGAACATAGTAGAAAGTGTATTTTGGGATACAATAATCTTATATTTTCGCATAATGCCTGAATTAAACGATGTGTGTAGGTGGTAAAATTTTGGCACCATTGTTGGGGATTTGAATTTTGTTCCATGATTTTCAAACCTACGGATAAAACCTTGGATTACCTTCCCTATATCCAATTTATCTTTTCAATCATTCTTCTTTCTTTCTTGGATTCTATTGTGTCCTTCTCGTTGGTGTCTAGTTCATGCATCAGGGCCCTTTGACTCATTCACGGAGTCCGGACACTGAGAAATAGATTACCTTTAAACCATTAATTGAAAGTTACATTTCTATAGGAAACCATTCATTCATGGTAGAGTACAACAATCCTAGTATTCAAAACACACCAAACATGAAATATGCACCACTAGGTGTGTGAGAATAACAACCCAACAAGAATCATGTACACACCATAATGGATTATGGTTTTTCATGGATCCATGGTGCTACACCTATCCCCGTGAACATATCTCTAACATCAAACTACTTGGATGTTAGAGATATGTTCACGGGGATATTTCACAACTAGGGAGTATCCTTTGATGATATAATACTAAGAGTGTTTCCCTTATCATTTTGAGACTGACCCAGGGATTGGCTTAAATGGAAATCTCTTGAGTCCATCCATTACATCATTGATTTATCCAAGAAATACAAGGACAAGTACATCCCACATATCCAGACTTGGAAACTCCGAAATGATAACCATAATTTCTCTCCAACCAATAGATAGTTATCTTGGGAAGCATATGATCACATTAAGGAACTTACCCATAAATTCCTACATCAGAATATTCATATGTGTATACAACTCCAAATAATCTATCAAGGATTCTAACTATCTAGTGTGTAGAAGAAAAATCATAGAACACCTTGTCATGGAATCCACCAAGTTGAATAAAATACTCAACTAGCATCACAAGTATAGGTCTTAACCAAGAAGATGAAATAATTTTAGTTTCCTTGTCCACTACCTCCCCATTATTATCAAATAATAGAGATCTAATAGTGAAAATGATTAGTGGATAGAACCTATATCAATACTACATAAAATGTGTAGAGGAAAAACAAATATAAGATTATATTTAAATAATTACAATTATAAAAATAATAAATTTTATCAACCGTAGTAGTATTATCAACATAGACTAGTTTAATAGCTATAGAAAAACAATCACGGGTACTACCATCAAAGAATTGATCAGACACCATTCATGATGAAGGTACAATCAGGATATCCACTAATTAATCCTTTTACTATACCACCAATACATGTAACAAAATAAACCGCACCTTATTGGAAACAACAAAACATTCAATCGGATCCATTAAGACCTCCATAACCGGCCTTTCCTCTTCAAAAAAATATAGAAAATCTACTTTCATCCTTTGTTAAAAAGTAAGATAAGATGATGACAACCCAAGAGACATGAAATAATATTCAAATGTTGACTTTTTGTAACCTTGATCATCAAATGGTTCCAATATCAATGACCATTTCAGATTACCTTTCGAGAACTCTAACTGGTAATACAGATACATAACCAAATGAAGTTGCAAAGGAAGTGGTTCTAAAGAGTGGTAAAGTTATGGAATTCCAAAAATACTAATAAGATAATAAAACAAGCTAGTGAACCTAAAAAGTATACAAAAATCATAATAGAATAAAAAATGATGAAACAATAACTGAAAATGATCAAGATATACCTCAAAGAGCACCACCTTCTGAAAAATATCCAATTAAATAACAACCCAAATTATATGTATACATTGTGACACAATATTATAAACATACTATCCATTTTCCAAAAATAATATGGAAATGAATGATCCTAGGTAAATACAATATTTTTTTAGAGATGTTCAATAAACTACACATAAATATCCCTTTTATTGAGGCAATCACCCAGAATCCCTCCTATGAAACATTTCTCATGGAACCTCCTTCCAATGGAAGAAAAATGGATTTACTAGAAGTCATATATCTAAAATAAGGGTAATATGCTATTTTTTAGCAAAAAATTCCTCCAAAAATGAGGGTCCTTAGAGTTTCTCAATCCCATGAACAATAGACGAATGAGACTTCGAAGATCATTGTATGATTTAGGAGAAAACATTAACCTTATTCTGATGAGTGTATTCAGAATACTGGGACTTTAGAAACTCAAACCTTCTAATTTATCCAATTATCTGATCTATTAGTAATGTATCCCCAATTACTTCTCCATGATTTTGTAGTTAATGTGAAAAAGTTAATTTTTCTAGTGGACTTCATTGTTTTGGACTTGTAAGAAGAATGAGACATTAAAATAATCTTAGGCCATCAATTTCTATCCACTGGAAGGGAAATAATTGATGCAAACCAATAGAGAATCATATTATGAGTAGGTGATCAAGAATTTGTGTTCAATATAGTGAAATATTACCAACTAATAGGAGATTATTTTGACTTCCACGTTATCTTTCTCACAGACAAAGGAACTGAAAACATAAAAATAGAAGAATGAAGATAATAGATTCCCCCTTTTTAGGTGGAGGGATATGACTTTTATGAAGTAATCTGAATTTAACATATTACAAAGGACAATATCCCACCATTCAAATCCTAGGTCATTCAACCCCCAAAAATGGAACTGAATCCCCTCCCCTGTAAACACAAGTATTATTTTCTAGATATTATTTTTCCACTACAAGTCATTATTAAATCAAAACATACATAGTCACAAGAGGGAAAATTGATCAATGTCTTAAAAATTCCTTACCAGTAAATCTCTCAAGGGTGGATGGAATCAAGGGGATCAACCCTACATTGTGAACCCATAAGATCTTATTAGAGGAAGGTGAAATATCTAATTTCCAACCCATTATGAGACTCACCCCACCAACAAAAGAAGATGTTAAGAAGGAAGTACTAAGAATTATTCACACTGGAATAATTTTTTAAAACACTGATAGTGAGTGGGTGTGCCCACTATAGGTAGTTCTAATGAATTGTGGACATGTAGTTGAAGAAAATGATGATGATGAAATGATCTCAACTCGCACCATCACTAGATGTAAAGTATGATTGGATTATAGAATTCAAAACGAGGAAAACTGGGACGATCATTTTCCCATTCCCTTTATAGAACAAATGCTGGAAAGATTCATAAGACATCAATTTTATTATTTCCTTGATGAATATTAGAGATATAATTAGATTTCAGTCAACTCAAAAGAATAATCTAAATCAACCTTCATGTGTCAATTTGTAACCATTTACTAAAAACACAAGTTGTATGGTATGTGTAATGCACCAAAACTTTTTCAAAGGTTCATTACACATATATTCCCTAGTATGGTGTAATAAATCCTTGAAATTTTCTTGAATGAATTTTATGTTTATAGAAGATCATTCATGGTATTCCAAAGAAATGTTAAATTAGTCCATAAATTTTATGAAGAGATGTTTTTGGTTTTATGTGGGAAAAAATTATACTTCATGGTTCAGGGAGGCATAGTCCTTAGTCACTTAAATTCTAATGATGGAATGGAAGTGGATCCTGGAAATATAAAATTTATCAAAGATTCACCTAATCCATCAATAGTTAAAAAATATTTCTAAAATTTTCCCACCATATGACCAATAGGTTATAAAAAGACATTCTGAATTCAATATTGAATTCTGGAGGGAATTCAAAACATTAATAAAACGCTTGGAAGCTGGTCTTGTTATCATTTAAATAGATTAGGAAAAAGAATTTAAGTCGATGTGTGATGCCAATGACTGCACATTTAGTTCAATTTTAGGATAGCGAGTCAGTATCATATTCTGACACATATACTATGCCATTAAAAAGCTGAATCAAGCTCATTTGAACTAAACAACTACATAGAAGAACACTTAGTAGTTTGCTTATTTTGAAAAATTTGGGTCCTATTTGGTGTTGTCAATGGTAATTATATACACTGACCATGCTTCTCTAGGATATATGATGAATAAAAATAATTCCTACTACAAGAAATTGAAATAATCAACAAGGATACCAAAATAATGGAAAATGTTTTTGTGACCATTTATCATGATTTCCACTAACACTTATAATGGATGATGATGATCTAGACATAAAATTTGACTTCCCATATGATACTCTCTTCAGTATAATAGAAAAAAACCATGGATTTAATATATTGAAAACTATCTCTCCATGATATTTTAATACCCAGATCTCTCTTACTAGAAAAGAATAACTTCTTTAGTCGAAGTTTCACTAGAAAAATGGGATGAAACACTACTTTTTAAGCATTTAGATGATGGATTATTATGATGATACATCCTATAATATGATATCCAATGTGTGTTAGATATGTTTCATACATCACCAACTAGGGGAAATCATGGTCCAAAACACAATGTAGAAAAATTGTTCATTGAGTGGACTTTTCTGTCCCACACTACACCACGATTTAAGGGATTATTGTAAAAACTATGATCGGTGCCAATGAACTGAAACCATTGGAAAAAGGAAGTAAATTATAAAAATCACAATCATATAAGTTGAAATATTCGACATATGGGAAATAGATTTAATTTTCTAATTTCATAACTCACATAACAAGTCATATATCCTTGTTAAAATTGACTACATTTCGAAATGTGAAGAGGCTGAAGATATAGCTCCTAAAACCACAGAGGTGTTCATTAATTTCCAAAAGAATTTTTTTTTTCAAGATTTAGATTTCATAGGATACTCATTAGTGATCGGGTAACAAATTTCACCAACAATTTTGTTAAAGTATTATTAAAAAATACGGTATTAGGTATAACATAGGAACTCCCTACCCATTGTAAACAAGTGGGAAAGATGAATTGCAAATAGTAAAATAAAACAAATCCTAGAGAAAATTATTAACATGAGTCAAAATGATTAGAGCCTCAAATTTGATGATTTACATTGGTAATAACACACCACATATAAGACACCCATCGTTACGAGACCCATTTGATTGATATATGGGATGTCATGCCTATTTCTTGTAGAATTAGATAATTTCACATTTTGGTAAATTAAGAAAATTATTCTAGATTTTCAAAAGTTATGGGATCTAGGACACTACAATTTGATGAATCTAAAGAGAACAAATTATTCTTCTGAAAATTCCACGATATATAAAAAACCATGAAATTGCACGACTAACGCATCATGAGACACATTTTTTCACTAAGGAATATGGTTTTTTTATTTAATTATCATTTAAAACCATTCTAAGGGAAATTAAAATCCATATTATTAGTAACCTTTGTGATCATACAAGTATTTCAATATGGGACTGAAATATTCATAAAGAATGTGAACCACCGTTCATTTTATATGTACGAAGACTGAGAATCTATCAAGAACCCTTATGTGAGGGGTGTGTGACCAGCTTGAAATGGATATGAGCATCAAAGAGTCAAGTTATCGACATTAAATGTGGAGATGACTGGGAGGAAACCCGAATTAGGTTACTATAAGAAATATTAGGATAGAATATGCATTAATATAGCTTAGGGAATGCTGGGAGAAAAGGACTAAGGTCTGATCAAAATTTGAGAAAAAAGATGCCATTACACGTCATGTAAACAAAATTAATGACAAGTATTTTCAAATATTGAATTTAAATAAAATACAAAATGAAATTTTATGAAACTTATTTACACACTGTGTAATTCCATGATATTTTTATGTCATGAACCTAGGGTTCAAAATGCACCTGAACCCCTAGCCATCTTCTACAAATCATACCTTTAAACTTCCGAAATTATACCACCCCCACCATCCTTCAACCCCACTCTCAAGACTAACCCTTCCTCATACTACTTCATTTACACCACTCTACAGAAGACCCTGCCTCTAAAAAGGTGCACATGAAAACCATGAAAATTCCTCATGATGATCTTGTGCTTGAGCAAGATGGTCCACCATCGGTGAGTCCCTTAATAGGTGATGCCCCTCTATCACATTGTGAAACTTCTTCCTCCACTTCAACTACCATCTATAAAGAGTTATTCATCCCTAAAAACTATCAATTCAACTCTAGTGGGTCATATGGGGATGATCACCTACAACTACACCCCATTCTAAAATTTTCAGACCCAAGCACCATGTTTCACTCGACTGGATATAGGAAAAACAATCATGGACCGGAAAAATTCTAGATATGGTTGTCCCTGCATGCCTGGGTATGATCTAATAGGTCCTCTAGCTCCTTGAATGCATGTATATATCCACCATCATCGATGGGAATGAAGCGACCTAAGATAAGTTGTTCTCATGTTTTTGGATAGTTTTTTATGTTCCCATTGATAACATTTTCTTCATGTTAGGTAGATGACCTCATGATATTTTTTTCATGGAGTTAAGCATAAGGCTCAAAAATCATACTGAAGACTTCTCCACATCATTGGTATTCATCACCATGCAGACTGAGCCATCCATGTTGGATTCGAAATGACTCTAGAGGATGATTTCATGGGATGATCACCCCATGCATGATCCTAGGATTACAATGGCTACACATCTCCGAGGTCCAGAACTCTAAATTCTTCATAGGGCATTGACTTATGACCGGTTTGATCCGGCCGAGTCTCATGACAATGTTATCTAGATTGATGTCATCATCCTTATTATAGACATGAGTGGACATACTTTCCAGATGGCCTCTCATTTTTCATTCCACTATAGAGGTCATACGTAGATGAAATGAGGCATGATAATGGGTGGATCATGCACCACCAATTAAGCACATCATCCCACTATTATTTACGCCTCCCTTATACTCACCTCCCTTATTCCTATAGAGTCTATTTAATTTCTGTTACTACACAAGATACAACTACTTGAAAAGTATGGTGACAGATACTAGTGTGTTCTAGGATTAGTTGAAGTTACTGATGAGTCATAATGTGATCATTCAATATACCCTACACCATATCTATCCACCACCTCCCTCGCTGCTCCTATAGATTCCATTCTTAACCCTGAACCCACAAATTTTCCTTTATCTACTACCACCACAACTTCCCCCAGTTCTCCACCCAAGGCTTCATATATAGTGGATCTCTGGGATATACAACTTTTCACCCTATAGAATATGCATCAGATTTCTGCACACCTACACATTATTTTTAGAGACATATCTAATTTCACTACTTCCCCACAACCATCCTCTTCCTCACCCTTTCACCCCCCTCCCCACTGGCCTCTTCCATCCCTTCTTCATCTACCACCCCTTCCCCAGACACTTCCCCAACTGACCTACCATCTGAGCTGACAGACCTCACCACCCAGAAAGAGTATCTAGGAGAGCAGTCCTGGAGGGGAAAGGGCCCAATAGTCACCCCATACACTGAGGTTCCATTCATTGATACAGTATCCAGACCCATGGAAAAACTATGGATTAACCCCACAGCACCACATGTCACTGAGATAGATCCCAACACCAAGGCACCACCTTCCACATCAGATCATCTAGCACATTTTACCATTACATCCATTGAATAGTCAGTACCGATGAAACCACACTCTATTCGAGACTGGACTATAGGTGAGATACATGATGATGTTGACTTCTATTAGTCTACCCTATCCCACTCCATTTTTTGAATTCTTCTAGGGTTCTTATTTTTTACAATCTATATTCCATTTCAGTGTTAAATAGTTCCAATTCTTATATATTTAGGAGAAAAAATTTTCTTTATTTAATTGAATTAATTTTCAATTCATTACATTGTGATAATAACCATGTCAATATATTCTACCCAATCCATGGTCATTGATGCACATGTGTTGTCACCATGTACCCATGTTCCATAGACGACTCTGCCTCTAGCTATTTTCAAGAACTAGCTCCCGGAGATAGCACTACAAATCCATTCACAACAACCATCACCACTATAAAGAGCACAAATACCTTCCTCTCACACCAAATCCATGGTTGGAAATATCCTAAAGGGATTAATCTAGCTAAATGACTGTAATAGAAAGAGGTTACCCCCACTAGTAACTGCATAAGACAATGAAGATCCAATGTGATGGACGACACTGGCTAGTATACTAGTCCATCCCTATGGCTGAGAAAATCATTCATAACATATAATTGAAGGCAACCCATTGTTACTTTGTTTTCCATATTCCCAGTCATGTTATTTCCATTTTGTTTTGTTTTCAATTTATTTTCTATTAATAAGTTACAAACATTATTGTACACTCATACCTTCATTTATATATAATTTATTTCATTACTAATCATTGTATGAACCTACCATCTATACTTATTACAAAAATTTTAAACCATGTGGAACAATGTTTTATCTAGTGAATGATTTTTATTTATAACTAATTATACAGACCTCCCAAATCTGAAATATAGATTGAATATGGTTTCCCCTATCATGCCACTAATTTCCAGGAGCTATCTATTCATTATCATAACTTTTAAAAAAAAATCATTTCATTATCCAATACTTTAACACTCTTACCTATACCATGGTACATTCATGGATAGTTTGGGAATTGTGTTGTTTTATGTGTGGGGGGGTCTTTCTTGAGTTTCAATTTCAATACACTTGATTTATTTTTCTTTTGAATAATTATTTAAAATTGAATCTCATTACACCCATTTAAATAAAATAAAATGTTATGTGATCAATTGTGGAGAATTCTTGTTTTTATCATGTTTATATTTTTATAATGGGTACTGTTTTTATTATATTAATTAAAATTAAAAATTTTGGAAATTGATTTCAATTCATTTATTACTTGATTTTATCCCCTGAGTGATTTCCATTTTTCTATATTTAATTCCATTCTTAAGAAGATTCTAGGCCTACAATTCCATATTATTTTGTAATCATAATTAGTGAATGACATCTAGTAAATGTAGACCTATTAAAACATGCATTTATATCCTATTCAGCTTATGAATGGTCGAATAAAATTTTTATATGATTGAGGAAATTATTGTTGAGCCAGTTATTCCTAATAACCACTTTAAAATTATTTCCTTCATTTAGACCGTTGTGGAAGTGAATCACATTGGTTGTCACGACCCGTCCCCCATGGCACGTGCTGTGACTACCTGATGCTTGGATTCCATAGGCCAGGGGCTAGAGACTGGCACTGAAAGGCGTATTCCCTAAAACTGGGAAGGCATTGCCTTTATAACCTATAAACACACTCAACCAAGCACACAACAAGATATGAACAAAAGTAAACTGTATAGAAAAAAGAGTGTTGAAAGTAAGAGGGACCGGAATACAGGTCCCATAGTAAAGGTACAAGTACAACTGAAATTCAATAAAACTAAAGTAAGAGAAAGACAGCTACATGTTTATCCTTTGAGGTTCCGACCTAAAGGGTAGGTACAGATCACCTTCTCAGCACTCCACGTCTGCCCGTCTCCTCTGCCTACCGACATGTTGTATGGTTCACCTCCGGGAACTATCCAGTCCTCGTACCCTCATCCTCGATCAACGTCGTCCATCGTCTAGCCCAAACAAAACATGGTGCTGGCATAGCCCGTGCTGGGGTGAGTATAACGATACTCATTAGGGAACCTGAGACCCTCAAGGTCTCACAAAATCCAAAAAGGATAAACCACAATGCATGAAATCAATTGACAACCCTACAAAGGTATATGATCATACATATACCTATGTTATCAAGTATACCAATCTCTATCATGAGGACACACATAGTCCAACCGAAAACCCAAAAACTCAACTTTTCCTCAAAGGTAAGAATACCACGAAGGTATGTACCATATTGGTACGCCACACAGAAGAATACCACCAAGGTATTACCATGAAAGAAAGTACCATAATGGTACAGACTCAGCTCACACCAAGTATAAATTATGTATAGTAGTATAGATGATTAGATGTAACTACTGAATCTTCTTACTCTTTTAAGAGGTAGACCCACATAGGATTCTAAATCATTAGACCCACACAGTATCGTAGTACATCGTCAGACCCAGACAAGATCCTAGTAAGGCATCACACCCACACAAGATCGTAGTACATCATCAAAACCACACAGGATCTTAGTACATAATCAGACCCACACAGGACCGTAGTACATCGTCAGACCCACACAAAATCCTTGTACATATTATAACCCATAGAGAATCCGAGTACATCGCAGACCCACACAGGATCCTAGTACATCGTCAGACCCACAAATGATTTTAGTACATCATCAGACCCATATAGGATCATATTATATTGTCATACCCACACAGGATCCTTGTACATCGTCAGACCCACACGGGATCCTAGTACATCATCAAATCCATCTACCTGGTACCCGCACAAATATTTCTCGTCTCTGAGAGAGTCTGATCCTCCCGCTACTAGTTGATACTAAAAATGCCATAATGTCTCACAAAAATGTATCCCAGTGGACTTCCATGTAAAAAGTGTATCAATGCAACAGACAATGCATCAATCAGACGCCCTGTCTTTAAGTTATTATCCTATTAGTCCCAAGGGCCTGGTTGGATTCGTGCTCAATACAACCCAAACACACCCAAAATTTATCCAAATATCAAGTGGGTTATACCATAAAGACCATCTCATCCCAAGCTTTCTTGGCACCACAGATGGTTCGTCAAACGAATGATCGGTGCCAATGTTATGGCCAAAAGAACATATAAGGTCAAAATAGGTCTGGGTCCGGTCTGACCCGGTCAGATAGACCTCACCCACTAGTTCCAGACCAGCCCACTGTGTCTGGCATGGCCTGTTGGGTTCATCTTGGCCCACTGGGTTCGGTCCGGCCCGCTGGGTTCAGCCCGTCCTGGGTTGGGGGGCCCGGCCTGGTGCCCTGACTTGGCAGCCCAGCTTGGCCGCTTGCAGGGGGTAGTCACGTGCCCCCTTCCCTCGAACACCGAAAGGCGAAATCCATTCTCTCACTAGCAGCACGTGGGACCCTCCGCGGGTCCCGCTCGGTCCAGCTCAGCCAGCCGAAATGGCCAGCCATTGGGCGTCCCTGCGGCGCGCCGTGCGCCGCTTCTCCGCGACCGACCGAACGCCGGCTGCAACTCCACCATCCACCGCGGCCAGGCGAGTCGCAACCCTCTACTCCGACAGCAGAACGTCATGTGCTGCCCCTCCGCGACCAACTGAACATTGGCCACCCTCTATCGACCGCTACAACCAACGGGTCGTGATGCTTCTCCAGTCTATGAGCGACCACTTTCTCTATTAGCGGCGCAGACGCATACCGCCCCGGTTCCGTGCAGCTGGCCCGGGTGCCGGCCACCACCTTTCTCTACCACGAAGAACACGACAATAATGATGAACAGCGGAGGGATTGGGTCATGTTCATTTGGCCCGCTCCCTCCACATTAGATCGGTAGCAAGCGAATCAAGACAATATAATCAACGCAAAACACGAAGAACAACAAAACCCCTACCTTGAAATATCCATAGGTGGAGGTGCAAGGAAGAGGAAGAATTTGTTGATGAGTGTCAGTGTTCATCACTTACTCAAGGCGCTTCTATTCTGGGCTCAGGATTGGTTCCTCATTCTTCGTTGGATAATAATTCTTCATTGGAGAGGTTCTCCATGGCATTCTACAAATTCTCCCCTTTTCCAATACTTGTTCCAACCAATCTTCCCAAAAGAGGAGGAGTGACATAGAAATTAAATTATGTTTAACGATTAAATTTGTTGGCACAATTAATTGTCTCAAATAAAAGTGAGAATAAATTAATGGGAATTTGAGTGGTATTCCCCCCATTAAGAGGGGTTAAGGTGGTCCCCACTGTTAGAATTTAATTTTGGGGTTTTCTAGTTCCGGTGGTCCCCACCTCCACAACCCATATAGAGAGGACTAAAAAATAAAATAAAATATTGTTATTTTATTTTTCTTCTTCCCCCACAAAAAGAAAAAATGCTAACTTTCACCCCCGACATACTGTGGTCGGGGTGAATGTATTCTTAAGCGAATACCAGAGCGGCGAGTTCAATGGTGTCCTTGGATTTCAATTAAAATCACCAGATCAAAGGTTACAAATTCCCTCTTTCATGTTTACTGAACGTACCCGAAAAATGTTCAGGAATTCATTCCGGGAACACTGGGCCTCAGAATAATGTGCCATCAATTTTTTTGGACTCATAAAATTTCCATATAATTAAAAAAATTACATGGAATTTACGGGTCTTTATATTAGTATGATGAAGTTATTCCGTGAAAATTATCCCTTTATACCATTCTCATTGTATTATAAATAAATATACATTGAAAAATTGTAGGAAAAATTATTTAGCCAATGAAAATGGGATGATTTTTCTAAGGTGATTTATTATACTGCTTACCAGACAATTTTATCATGATCAATGTGTAATTTTTTCTATTTTAGTAATATCTCATTCCATTGTAAAGTAAAAAAAATAAAAATAAAAATATTTTTTGGTATTATATTATGAATGTTTCTAATTACCATTTCTATAGTGATGAATTCCTTGAATGATCATATGTGGTTATGTGATGGATGTGAGATCTTCATGGACATGACTTCCAAAAAATAAATTAAAATGTAATTATAAGAATAGTACATGTTACCTTATGAAATCACATTATATATTCATGGACCCACCTTGAGCTACTAGGGTAATGAATTCCATTTGTTATAGGAAGAGTTATTTGATTACACCATTCATGACATTCATGAAATAAACTTCATATCTTACACTCTTTTTGAGGAAGTTTTTTTCTTTACACCCACCATCCCATAGCCTCAATGAAATTTACACCTTTTTCCTAAATCCCCTGTGATTAATCTTGTATTTATATTTATGAAGTGGAGATCATGTAACTAATTAAATAAGGTGGTTAAGAACATGTATTCAAGGTATGAGCATTACTCCAATTTAATTTTACCATAAGTGATGAATGAAAATAAACTACGAGGTAAATGGAAAATTGTTTACAGAAATTAAATACCATTTAAGAAACTGTAACTAAAAGATTAATTTTTCTAAACAATTGAACTATGAAGAATGACTGATTTTTTGTGGAGAATTTTTTCAATAAAATATCTTTTTCAACTTACACAATGTTTTATTTAACTATTTTTAATGAATGACTCTTGTATTAGAAATTTATTTCCTTTACCCATCATGTTGAGATTAATTTTTTTTAATGACAAGAAATTGGCCATGTGGGAGGGGAGAATTTGATAAGGTAAAATCATATATAAATTATGTATTCTTTTTTTGTTATGATTACTGTGGTTTTACTTGATAATTCACCAGATATGTAGTGACTATTTCAGGAAAAAATATTACATTGTAATGACCAAATATTTTATTAATGAAAATTCATCTTGATCTAATTAAATGTCTTATTATGTAAAATTATTATAAAAAACATATTAAATTACTTGTCTTTATTTTTTTTGTATTTAAAAATAAAATTATGAATTTTTTCGATATCTATTATATCTGTTGAACAATGATCACAAGATTAGTATAAATATAGGGCTTTAACAAATCAAATTTACACGGACAAAGGATGTGATGGCCTCATCCAGTAGATTTTCTCCTTACAAACCCATTTCGTAGAGATCGAAATGGAGGCAGCATCACTAGGCATTATTATTGAACAAGACCAATTCAAGCTTCAACACGTTAATCTTCAACAGAACCGCCGAGGGGATAAGTGGATGTTAATAGAGATTACCACCCGAGCGATGTTATCTGAGCCACACCAAGTGTCTGTCACCATAAAAAACCTTAACCATAGGTATTATGAGGGTGCTATAAGGTGTTATGTAACAATACCCTAGCACTTTGATTATGTGCATTATTTTTTAATACAATACAAAATATAAATTCATTTTATTTTTCTAACTTTGTAAATGATTTTTAAAGCATAAATTGTATTTTTAGTCAATATTAAATTAAGAAATATATTTTGATGAATTAATGGATTTCTTCATTAAATAATATTTTAATAAAATATTATGAATAAATTAATTTTTATTAAATATAAAAGTTCTTTTAATTTTTATACAATAGTAATATTTTTTAAATTAGAAAGTTGTTTTTTTGTCAAACCCCATTAATTTTTTATAAATGTCATTTTTTATTTTAAAATTAAAAATTAAAATATTTAGAAAATTATTTCTATAAAATGAATATTATTTTTGGATTCATGATGTCAAAATTATCTAACGGTATTTTTTTCATAGTTTTCGGAGACAGTTGATTTTTTTTTTGAAAAAATTCAACACCGTTTAAATATGTAATGAGATTTATGACATCATAATGACCCAATAGTGATGTTATAAAATACCGTAAAAGTGATATTTGTTGAATATATGTCTTACCTTTAAAATACTATGATTTTAGATTTTTTTGAGTTATTTTATGTTACCTTAGTGGACCCTCCAAGACTTATAAAATATTTTAACTTTTTAAAATGATTTCCTTTAGAGTGTGACTCAACTCGACATAATAAATCATAATATTTTAATAAGTTAAGTAATTTTGCATATAAAATAATATTTTACACTCCCCTTTAGAATATACCATGGTTAAAAACCATAGATTGGTTTTTGGTTTTTAATATTTAATTATATAGATTCCAAAACCTATGTTTTTTAAATATTAAAAAATTACCCTATAATTTCATATATAAAACCACCCAATATCCCACTTCTCTCAACTAAAAACCCATTGATCACGTCCCTACTCTGCCCTAATCTTTCTAGATTCCTCCAAAGTCACCCCAAGCTCTCAAAAATCTCATCATCAAGATCTTAAAGTCACACACTTCCATGTAAGGGATATTCACCTTCATTCCTTCATTGTTTATGTCCATGATTCCTTATAATGTTATGACCCTTTTATTTTCAACTACAAATATTGGGGTATGATTTCAAACCTCCCCTATAAATTCCTACTAATTTTTTAGTGATGATATACCTCTTTCTCTCTCATTAATGCCTCTCATGTACACCTGTTACCATTCCAAAATTCCATAAGGTATTTATCTCTCCTCATTTCCATTAAAATGATTATTTTATATTATTCATCTAAATTCCATTACATATGTTTGAATATTATGTTCCATGAATCCCCTACTGTCCATTTCATGGATAAATTATTAGAGACCCCTTTCTCTCTCATCTACCGATTTTACGATTTCTATCTGATGTCTTTATGCTTCTGAAGTTACTCCAAAATTTTCCATTCCAAAACCATCATGTAAGTAAATACCATACTAATTTCTAAATCAAGGTTATTCACCTTTATGAATTTTTAAATGTTTATTTAGGAATTCAATTTATCTATTCGAGATATCTTATTCATGGAATAAGTTATATCGTTTAATGAATCCATGTTGTATGATCTATGTGGAACACTTATGCATGAAATAAAATGATTAAGAAGGGTGCACCTTGATAGCCCTAAAATTCATTATTTAAAGCATATTATCATAATATGGAATGTGAAATTAGGTTTTACTCATGATAATTCAAGTGAAATTAGGGTTTACTCTTTCTTATTCAAGTGCAATGATCCTTGGCTCATGCTAATATCATGTTAAATGTTGTTTCCACATCAACATGTTATGATAATCATGATAAATCATGCATTTATGTTCATGTTTCTCATATGATCCACTGATATGCCTATCACCTACCATGTATTTTATTCATCATGTTATTCATTTTTTATTCCCTTGGTGGTCTTTATAGTTCACCCTTTTTTTGTATGTCCTTAGTTTATCCAATGCAATGATAATCACGAAGGAATGTTGGGGTCATGTCAAAGAACCTTTCAATAAAGATGTTGTATTTTATGTCTCATGTTGTCATGTAATGTTCCTAATTTTCTAAGAAACTATACCTCTCTATCCTCAGATTTTTTTTAAGATAAGTTTATGTAATAAATAATTTTTATATGTGTAATAAATAGAAGGGTTATTATAGTTGGTATCAAATTAGAGGTTCAGTTATTTTTGGGATTAGAAATATATAACCCCAGTGAATGCCTTAGGGATAAGACTAATTATAATAAAAAAACCAAAATATTTTTGAGTATATATTAAGTGGTTTATCAAACAAATACATCCCTACCTGGATATAAACAAATAGGGGTGGCAATGGAACAATTGTATCTAGGGGTAAAACCTAAAATCACCACTTTGAGCTTGAATCAAACGGGAAACGGTTCACAAAAATGGACCATGCTGCACTCTTGGTCATACACTCCTAAGGGATTTGATTTGGTAAATTCATAATCTTATTATGACCCGTTATTAAGGGAAAAAATCCCCTAAGAATATATATTGGTATGTTGATCATGGATAACAAAGATTAATGCCTTTAAATTCATATGTTAAGGAAAGAAATGTAATTTATAGTTATCACCTTTTTTCTTTAAACCCATTTGTGTGTTATCCCTGACATTCCGTTCATTCCATCTAATGGCCATTAATAGGAGGACTCAGGCTAACAACTAATGCGAAGAACATTGTGATGACTTTTCTAATTAGATTCCCAATCTGATGGGAGCGGGAATAAAAAACAATTCATGGTACTCCTATAGTTAACTCATGTTTTGAATAGAAACATGGGTCAATAAGATCGTACAACCCCCCCTAAATAAAGAACATTTCATAATCAAGAGCTTCATGAGATAATGAAATCCTAATTTCAATGGATCATTTGATCCCTCAATCTCCAAATAATGGATCAACTACATTGAAAAGATCTTATCTATCCATCAATGTTCCAAACTAGAGAAGGTACTTTCGGATACTTACCATATGGAGGGTGAAGCTAATAAATTCTGCACATTGATAAAAAATACTAAGCTTGAGGGAGATATCGATGCATTGGAATGGAAGGATTTCCAAGAAATGTTTTTTGATAAATTTTTTCCTCGCACACTTCAACATAATATGGAAAGGGACTTCCATTCCATCAAGAAAAAAGGATGATGAATCCATCAGAGTGTATGAGGAAAATGTCAAATGGCTTGAAAAATACACCTCCATCATTGTCATTAACCCTGAATGCAGGGTAGACCACTTATTTTGTGGGATAAAACCTAGTCTACAGAAAGCCCTAGTGATCCATGACTTTGATAGCTATGAGTAATTTATCCAACGTGCCCTCAAAGTCGAAATTGAGATTCAGGAATCTCAAGGGTATCATGGGGATAATAATTAGAAAGTGTAATTTAATTATGTTGGTCCTATGGATAAATCCAATGGTTCTAGAATTTTCCAGAACCCCACTTGCCAAAGGTGCAGATATAAGAACCCCAAAAATTTTCTAAAGGGGATGAGGAAATGATTTAGGTGTGGCAGAGAAGGGAACCTGGCTATTAAATTATGAAATGAAAAACCTGATACTATGACAAATGATTGGAATGCTCTATTCGACCCTAAACTCATTGTTCATTGCTTCATCTGCAAAGAATCATGGAACTTTCAAAAGTAGTTCCCTAAGATAAGGGTTTTCCGAGGCAAACAAAAACCTCAAAGGAAAGAAGGGAGAGATTTTCCATCACTATCACGGAAGAGTACCCTAATAAAGAAGTGGTGATATGTACACTAGTTATTCATACAAGAATAGTGAATATATTTTTTGATTTTTGTTCGATGCATTTTTTATATCCCAAATTCTTAGTAGAATAATCCCAACATCACCACAAATCATGGATGTAGAGATGGTTGTGAGAACGAAAAATGAGGATATTATTGCATCCCATGAATATAACTCCTACTCTATCACAATTTGTTTATTGAACTTTACAATGAACCTAGAAATACTCCCTATGGTGGAATTTGATGCAATTCATGTCAGGGATTGGTTTTCCATCTATAGAGACAACATAAATTGCTGTGAGAGGGAAATCACTATTCATATGGTGAATCGACCCCTGATTCTGTACAAGTGTAAGGGGGAGGATTAATCTTCCTTATCACCATCATATCAAGCATGGATATTACATATCTATGAGAATTCATACCTTCCTTATATTATTGACTATATGGAACAAACCATCCTTAAATATATTTTGATTGTGGGGGAATTCACTGAATTGTTTCCTGAGGAATTTCATAGTCTTCATCATAGAAGAGAAGATTAATTCTCGATCGATCTTATACCATGGGAATTTACAATATCCAAGACATTGTATGGAATGGATGTTGTGGAGGATATGGATCTAATGAAACATCTATAAGAGAATCTGTATAAAGGGTTTATACACCCAAGTAATTCACCATGGGGTGCACCAGTACTCTTCGTCAATAAGAAGGATGGGTCAATGCACATTTTCATTTATTAATGTGAAAAAATCAAGATAAAAAAATTATCATCTTCCATGAATTTAGGACTTGTTCGGTCAACTATGTAGAGGAAAATACTTTTCCAAGGTGGATCTGCGGTCGGGATATTTCCTAGTAAGGGTGAAAAAGGAGGATATCCTCAAGACTGATTTTCATACAAGGTATGAGTACTATGAACTCATAGTAATTCTTTTTGGACTCACTAATTCTCCATAAATCTTCATGTACTTGATTAATAGAGTTTGTATAGATTACCTAGACAAATTTTTGGTAGTATATATTGATGGTATTCTAATATACTCAAACCCCAAGGAGGAGCATGAGGAGTATCTAAGAACTCTACTAGTGACCTTGTGAACGGAGAATCTCTATGAAAATTATAGCATGATTGAGTTCTAGTTGAAGTAAGTCTCATTCATGGGTCATATTATCACAATCAATGGGATATATGTCGATATCTCTAAGATAAATGAAATTGAGGGATGGACGATGCCAACATCTATGGAAGATATCTGTAGCTTCCTAGGGTTAGCTGGATATTATCACCTATTTGTGAGAAATTTTTTACGATTGTCAAACCCTCTAAACAAGATAACTTGGAACGGAGTTGAGTTTTATTGGATTGATTAATGTGAAGAGAGATTCATGGAGTTGAAATGGAGGCTTATCACTATGGTCATTCTCACACTACCCACTAGTGGATAAATGTTTAGGGTATTCACTGATGCTTCAAAGAAGGGGTTCGGCTATGTGTTGATGAAAAATGAACGAGTCATTTTCCATGCTTAAAAGAAATTGAATTTTCATGATAAAAACTATCCAAAACATGACATGGAGTTGGTTGTAGTAATCCTCACTTTAAAAATTTAGAAACATTACCTCTTTGGGGAGAAGTGTGAAATATATACAGATCACAAAATCTTAACGTATATATTCACACAGAAAGAGCTGAATATGCACCAAAGAAGATGGTTAGAGCTGATCAATGACTATGACTGCTCAATTAACTACCATCCAGGTAAAGTGAATAATGTGGCATATGAACTAAGTATTAAGGACCCATCAATTATATCATTTATGAGAATTTCAAATGATCCAATATTCTAATATTTGGTAAATATGAACATGGGATTCATAATTAATTCAACATCACCAATACTTTCAAAAATTATTGCTCAATAACATTTTTTAAAAAGGTTAAAGGATTATCAAAATGATGATGTGGGAGTGTAGAATAAAGTGGAAACTATCATAAAAGGGAAATCCTTGGAGTTCAATGTTAATGAAGAATAAATTGTTAGGTTTGGGTCGGGACTATGTGTTACATAAAATTACTGTTAAAAAACAACTTTCAGATGATGAACATAGTTAAAATTTCTCCATTCGCCCAGGAAACACAAAGTTGTATCGAGATCACCAAGAGCATTATTGGGGGGATAACATGAGAAGGATATCACTGAGTAAACATCAAAGTTCCTGGTATGTTGTCAATTGAAGGATGAGATGCAATAGTCTTAGGGGATGATGAAACCATTAACCGTACCAACGTGGATATGGGAGAACATCCCCATGGAATATATCATTTGACATATGATGACATCCAATGTAAAAAATTATATTTGGTTTATTGTGGATCATCTTACAAACATTTCACAATTCATTTCAATTCGAGAGGATTTATCATTGGATAAAATGGAAAAAATATACTTTAGAGATGTGGTAAGGCTGCACGAAGTACCACTATCAATTGCATCTGATAGAGATCCAAGATTCACCTCTATGTTTTAAAAGAGTCTCCAACATGATCTGAATACTGAGTTGAACTTCAATATGACTTATCATCCACAAACTGATGGCCTATCTGGGTAGACTATCTTAAAACTTGAGGACATGTTGAGAGAATTCTAAATGGAATTAAAATGAGGATGGGATCAACATCTTCCATTAGTTGAGTTCTCTTACAATAATAGTTTCCACTCAAGCATCCAAATGGCTCTTTATGAAGCCCTTTATGGGAAAAGGTTAAATACACCAGCATGTTGGGATGATTTTGAGGCGATAAAACTACTAGGTATATAAATATCGAAGAAATGGTGAAGAAGGATAAGAAAATCTAGAAGCACATTAAAGTTGCTAAGAGTCAACAAATGTTCTATTCTAATAATAATTGATGATACCTAGAGTTTGATGTTGGAGACATGGAATTACTTTACATATCACCATGGAAGAGAGTTATGAGAATTTGGAAGAAGGGAAATCTGAGTCCAAGGTACATCAGACCTTTTGAGATCGTTGATCACGATGGAAAAGTGACCTATCGACTAGCACTACCATCGAACTTGTCTCAATTACATGACGTATTCCATGTATCACTCTTGAGGAAGTACATACCCGAACCATCACATGTACTCAATATAGAGGTGGTACTATTGGAGAATGAACTCTCCTATGAAGATAAGCATATGAAGATCATCGATTTTAGAGAACAAGTTCTATGAAATCAGACAATGCCCCTCCACAAAGTATTGTGAAGAAGTCACAAGTTTGATGAAGAAATTTGGGAACCAGAAGAAGGGATGATGCATAGTTACCCACATTTGTTTTAGTGTGGGAAAAGGATATTTTGATGGTGAAATTTCATAGTGGGGGAAGATTTTAGTGACCCAAGATTTTATTAATGAATATCCCTCTTGATCTAATTAATTTTCTTATTGTATAAAATGGTTATATAAAACATATGAAATTCAACGGTTTTACCTTTTTGGATTTTAAAATGTCATAAGAATTATTACAATTGCTATTATATCCTTTGAACAGTGATAAAATTATTAGTATAAATATAGGTTTTTAACAAATCCAATTTACTCAGAAAAAAAAAGAAGAGATGGCCTCATCTAGTAGAATTGCTCCATATGAAGCTCATTTTTAGAGCTCAGAAAGGGTGTAGTGTCCTTGGGATTCACTCTTGACCAAGACCATGTTGAGCTTCAACACTTTATGCTTGAATGAGAGCGGATATGGGAGAAGTGGATTTTAATAGAGATTACCACCAGACCGATGTTATCCGAGCCACCCCAACAGTCTGTCATCATTTCACACCATACCTCTAGGAATTATGTGGGTTTTATAAGGGGTTATGTAATAATACCCGAACACTATTATTATGTCTATTTTTTAATAGAATAAATAATATACATTCATTTTGTTGTTGTTACTTTGTAAATGATTTTTAAAGAACAAATGGATTTTTTAGTTAATATTCAATTAAAAAATATGTTTTGATGAATTAATGGATTTTGGAATTAAATAATATTTTTCTAAAATTTTACTTTTGAATTAATTTTTATGAAATATACATGATAGTATAATTTTATTACAATTGTAATTTTTATTATGGTTCGAAAGCAGTTTTTGTCAAAACACCTAAATTTTTTATAAATATATGTTTTTATTTTAAAAGTAAAAATTCACATATATAGAAAATTATTTAGATAAAAATAATATTATTTTTGGATTCAGGATGACGAAATTTTCTAATGGTGAATTTTTCATAAATTTTTGAGATAGTAAAATTTTTGAGTAAACATTAAATACCATTTAAATGTATATTTCTTTATGAAAACATAATGGACAAATAGTGATTTAATAAAATAAAATAAATTTTTATTCTTCCAATATATGATTTTTCTTTAAAATAATGTTATTTTAGATTTTATTACTAATTTTATGGTGCCTTAGTGAACCCTCCATGACTTAAAAAACATTTTAACTTTTTAAAATTATTTAATTGAGTGTGTAACTCACATCCACATAAGAAAGCCTAATATTTTAATAATTTTGGTTGTTGGACTTATAAAATAATATTTTACACTTCCCTTTGAATGAAACCATGGGAAAAACCACTGGTTGGTTTGTGGTTTTGAATATTAATTTTTACAGATTCCAAAATCTATGTTTGTGAAATATTAAACAATTCCTATCATTTACATTATAAACCCACACAATCTCCCACTTCTCTACACTCAAAACCCTTTTATAACATCCCTAATATACCCTCCTCTCTCTATAATCCTCCCAAGGTTTCCCAATCATTCAATAATACCCTCCTCAAGGCCTTGAAGTCAGACACTTCCAAGTATGGGATCCTCACCTTCCTTCCTTACTTATTTATTTCCAAGCTTCCATATATTGTCATTACCCATTTATTTTCAATTAAAAATGTTGGGGTATGATTTCAAACCTCTAATATACATCCTTACTTATGTTTTAACGATGAAAGACTCCTTTATGTCTCATTAATGTTCCCATGTACACCCATTACCATGTTGAAATTCCGTAAGCAATTTCTCTCTCCTCATTTACATTCAAGAAATTTTTTAATATTACGAATCTAAATTACATTACATATATTGGGATATTATGTTCCATTACCCCCCTTAACTACCATTTCATGAATAAATTATGAGATACCTCTTTCTCTCTCATTAACCCATTTTATGATTTCTATTTGACGTTGTTATATTGCCGATGTTACATGGAAATTTCCCATGCCAAAATCATCGTGTATGTAAATACCATACCCCTTTCTCTATCAAGTGTATTCACATTTATGTACATGTAATTTTTTATTGATAAATTACATTTATGTAATCCAAATATCTTATTTTTGGAATAAATTATGACATTTAATGAATCCGTGTTTTATGATCTATGTGGAACACTTATGCATTAAATGAAATGGTTAAGAAGGGTGCACCATGACAGCACTCAAATGCATTTGGTAAGTAATAGTATAATGATACGCCTTGTGCAATGAGGGATTAATCATGCTAATAAATGTTCAATTAGGGGTTACTCATTCAAATTCAATTGAAATGAGGGTATACTCATCCTCCATGTGCAATGATTTTTGGATCATGCAAATATCATGTTAAATGTTGTTTCCACATCTCCATGTTATGATAATAATGCTTTAAAATGATTTTATGTTCATATTTCTCTTATTCTCCATTGATATACCTATCTCCTAACATGTATTTTATTTTTATTGTTATGACTTGTTTATTCCCATACTAGGCTTTATAGCTCATCCTTTTTTTATGTATGTCCTCGGGCTATCCCATGAAATGCTAAGTACGAAGGAATGTTGTGGACATATAAAATAAGGACACAATAATGATGTTTTATTTTATGTCTTTTGTTTTCTAGTAATGTACATAATTTCCCAAGGCACTAGACCTATCAATCCTTAGAGTTGTCTTATGTGATAATTTATGTAATAGATCATGTTTATGTGTGTATTAAAAAGAATAGTTGTTATATCCATGGTATCAAAATAATTTTTTTGAGAAACTCACCACAAATGACCATTACACATCATAAATCTAACTTACAGGATATGTAGACATCATTCACAACATATAAAAAAATCTTGAATAATGTTATAAAGGAATTACAGGCCATGATACAATTAAATGATGTAATTAACCAATACATGTCTTGTAATGTTTGAAATTAAACTCCCAATTTCAGGATCTAGAAAAAGGAATAAACACATTATGAATACCCACTACACATTTTGAGAAGATTCAAACATCCAATTCATGAAGATTTTGCGCAGGATTCACACAAAATTTAAAATTTGAGGGGAAAATTTTGGATCAGAATTACATGATGTCAATTTTTTTACACATCATGTAATATCCAGATTATTTACTTCCAACTGGTGTGATTCAAATTGAACATTCACAACTTTTGGATTCTCTCTCATTTTTCTAGGTATTCTCTCACATTATTTCATATCCCTTCTCTCTAAAATCAAGTTTTATATGTTCAATTAATAGTTTTATTTTTTTTAGCATTTTTGATCATCTTCTAAAGCATCATTCATTGTTTTTTATATCTCTAAGAATTGTTATGTGTGTTATCTATATCAATCACTGATCGACAATGAACCCTTGCTCCATTGTTCCAAAAAAAAATTCATGTAATTGTTTGGATGATGTTTTGATTGGTTCAAGTTTAAATTTAATATTCTAAAATGCATGATTTTTAATTTAATGATATCAATTTTTATTAATATTTCGATTATTTATTCAATCCATTACCGGTTGTCAATTAATTATAACATTAGTGGAATCACATCTTTGGGAAGGGTTCTATAATAGGCATATCTAAAATTAATGAATCATTAATTGTCATCTTGGTAATATTAAGGTTAATAATCAGGATAAACAAAAAAAATTTATCTAGTTATTTCAAGAATCATTGGCCATGTGGATTCTAGATAAACAACCCTGACACGATTGGAGTGGAATAGGTTATGACCAAAATCCTCTAAAACTTTCTAACTTAGAAGGTATGATTAATTAATATTGGTTGTAGCTATATATAGAACAAGGAATAGTTTGATCTATGATATATCTAGTTGGTTTCAACATTGTCAACTAGTGACCTTGGATTTATTTGTATACTAATCATTAAGACCATACCAAGTTAGGACTAAGATTAACATTTTACAAAATCCCTGAAACTGATCATGATCTCTATTATCTCTCTGATCGTAATATAAAATCCCTTCGCATTATTTTCTTCCAAAACACAATCAACATATGAGGAATCCTACATAAACAGTTCAAATCCTAGTTTCCTTCTAGCCAATTAAATCTTTGTGGGTCCAACCATGTACTATCACTATACTCTACCCCGATATAAAGTATATTTTTAGATAAAATAATATAATATAACCACAACCTGTTCGAATTAAATAATGTTTGCAGATGAATCAGACTCATACCCCATGAGTGAATCATGGGTTGTCAATAGTCATCAGCCATAAAGACAACCCCTATGAGGTAAACTAAGGATATCTAGTTTTCACCAGATATAAAGTCAACCCATAGGTTGTAATACTTGTAAATTAATAATATTTATCATCATTACCGACCCATAGGTAGTTTTCCTAGGGAATTATAATAATTTTATTTCATTTAAATCTCTTAAGGGGTGATTCATGGATGTCATATGAATCAGACATTGTCACTAAATCCTTGGGGATGAAATGATTTCATCATGATCATTAATCTACATCACTTTATCTTAATGGATGATTGTTAGAAAAACTAGGTTATATACCATAATAGGAGGGGGGGGTAAATCCTGGTTTGAAATATTAAAACAATTGTCTACTTGGATCTTAATTCATTTTAAAAAAGTCACAACACTCTTCTTCCCATAACATATAAAATATTGTACTTAAAATATAGACATAATACAATAATTTAATTTAGCTGGACCTCAATGGGATACATCCTATGCGCATAAAAATACATTGTGACAATGTACCAATTTTACTAAAGTGTGAAACTATTACCACATTTCGGGAAAACTCGTTATCCCCCTTAGTTTACAACCATACACAATTTGAATGATCACTACTTAGAATAATGAATTGGACATTCCCATCCTCTAGTAAAACATTCTAAGAATCAGTTCTGATTTGATCCACAATTTTTTATGTCTTTAGGAACTTGATTCATCAATGTGATGAAAAACCACCATTGCATTATAATTTTCTTCTAAGAGTGTTTAACCGTTGCACCAGACTCTTTCACATGACCTCTCTACATGATGGATTTTGAGACCTCCCAAGAAGAATATAATGTGATACCATTAGACAAGATCCGTCCTTGGGACCCATATATGAGTCCCATCTATGAGACCCCTCTACGATACCCCTTCATGAGACACCGCAATAAGATCCATTTATGGGATCCCATCAAGATATCCCTTCACGATATCACTTCAAAAGTCCTCCATTAATTCATATAATCACGTGATTCTAGTGAATGAACCTTTTAAGGTTACATGGATTGTGTGATATCATTGTTTTTTATTAGGTTGGAAAAACCCCATGTGTAGATCACTTCACATGATTCCTTCGTAAGATCTCTTTGTAAGACTCATTCATGAGACCATCTTCTCATTACCTGGATCATTTGATTCTAGAGAAATATCTTCTTCATCTCATGAGAAATACTTTTCTTCTTATCAAAAAACTTAATAAAATATTTCTTATTCTCAATGATGGTTTAGGTGGTATAAATAGGTATAAATACACCACCGTAACTTTTTCAAATCACGGTTAGTCATCCTTTCCAATTATTAACAATCATCCTTATGCACTTCATGTGATCAATTCTCATTATCACTTGTTTCTTGTATAAATCACTTTACATGATAATCTACAATGTCTTTGATCATGTAATGTGATCCCATCATATTATCAACTGAAAATCATGTTGCATTCTCATGATATAATTATAATATCCAAATAAAATCATGCAACAAGTGCACCCTTATATTCTTGCGCTTCTCATGATCCCATCATGAGATTCAAAGAACATCATGTGTTTGACAATACTATCTTATAGAACCTAATGTGATCCCATCAAGTGATCTGATAAAACTTTTATGGTCACATGAATTTGAACAACCAAGGATATCTTCCTAATTTCTAGACATTCTTCTTACACGCTCTTTTTGTGAACTCACTGCGAGATCCATTAACAAACATGTGGTGTCATGAGGTTTTTCATGATCGAAACATAGAATCCTATAACAATAATGTGATTTAGACATGTTCTTTTCTTGAACAATTCTATAATTCATGCTCTTTGTGATCATTTCATACATGTTCACTCATTGTGAATAGTTATGACATTTGTGCTCCATGTGAATATTTCAAACATTCATGAAAACTTTTCAAGAATCATTTGATAACCAAACTACATCAACCACATAATCCCTTATAAACCAACTCATCCAACAAAAAACACCATCAATAGTGATTTTTTCATCAATTTCACCCTTCAGGTTTCTTTAAAACTATTATAAACTTCACGAACCTACATTTTGACAAGTCATTCACATGGAAACCATTTTCCTTTTGCAACCCAAAATTGTGTTATAGGAATTTCATAAAACTTACCCTAAGACCACATGAGTAAATATCAGTGTAATAAATAAGAGTATCATAAAATTTTCATTGGTGAATCACATCATTCTCAAACCAACTACTAAGAACCCTCTTGAAACAAATAGATAGAACAAGCTCAACCACTAAGATTACTTGAGAACACGCACATATATAATACTAAATCAAGAAACCAACGGATACTCCTTTTCATTATTCTTCTTCATTGGAAGAACAATTTAGACATCATCATATTTAAAACTCCCCATGTTTAATTTGTACTCCTATCAGTTAATCCCCCTATATTGATTAAGAACGTTTCTCTCCCTATTCCAAGGAACATAAATACAACACCTATGTGGTTTACAACATAGTAAAGAGAATGTATCAATACATTGGGGAAGTTACACCACACCATAGAGAGAAGGGGGCTGTATAAAAACTCATCATGTTTTGGGAGTCTACTGAACTCAACAAGCCAGTCAATGCTGTTCAAACAATTTATTGGGTGGGGAATTGGTTGGGACATCAACAACCATTAGTTTTGTAGGAAAATACTATAACATCATAATTCAATACTAAAATATTGAATATATAAATGTGAAATTTTAATTCAATGCTCATTATCAATGGGTGATGGACTATTTTTTTTAGATTTATATCACTTGAATTGTCATAATGAATTCTGATCAGAGACTTCACCTCAAATCCTACATCTTCAAGTTGATACTTCATCCATAGTAACTGTGTGAAATCCTGAGAGTAGACAATGTATTTTTCTTCTACGGTGAATAATTAAATGAAATATCTTTCCCTTCCCATCCAAGAAATACATACTCTATAAATATAGATTTCACAACCTGATGTTGAATTTTGATAATCTGCTAAACATGTACAATCAGTATATGTAAAACCCCATTTATATTTATTATATTTTTCCATGTCTAGTAAAGCAAAACCCTCTATGTTGTTGATATACCAACATATTATTTTTTACTGAAAATATGTGGATTTATTTGGGATTTATTTTATATTTTTTCACCTAGAATATTGAAAAAATCATACCGGGATACGTAATAATTAAGTATAATATAATTCCAATGACTATTATGTATGATTTGATGTTAAAACTTTTCCTTAATCATCCCTTAATATTTTCATTAGATAGAAATCTAGAGACACAATCTCCTTATAATTTCTAATTCCAAATATTTTTAAAACATTCTTGAAAAAAATTATTGGGAAATAAAAGTGTCATGTATTCCTTAGGTTACTTCTGAACCATGGAAAAATTTTATCTCTCCAATTGTTGGAATTTAGAACTCGATTTTCACAAATTCTATAATATTCTTACACTTTACATTATTCAATCCACCGATTATAATTCCCTCAAAATATACTGGAACCATCATCCTTTGAATTATCTCATCATTAACATAATTAATATAATCAACTCTACCATGTTGAAAAAAACTATTCAAATTCCAATAACATAATTAATACCAAACTCTTGGTGCTTTCTTCAACACTTATTGAGTTTTTTTTATGAAAAACATTTCATGTTTTCTTCAGGAATGAGAAAACTAAATTGTTTTTTAATATGTAACCCTTAGTCTAGAATCCCATTTAGAAATTTTAATTTCACATCTATCTAGAAAACATTGAATTTCTATTGCACTACAATGTGAAAGAACAATCAAATTGTCTCAATCCATGATATTGGTGGAAATGTTTCCTTAAAAAATACACCGAATTTGGGAGTATCCCATTCTCATAGGTCATTCTTTGTTTCGAATTATTTTACCTTCTTCAATCATCTTGTTACAGATAACCCTTTTGGTCCTGATGACATTCTAACCAATCTTTCCCCAAACAATCTCCTAAATTTTATTTCTTTGATTTGGTCAGTATATTAATTGATATCCTAAACCAAATTCTCATTTCTTGAATATTCTTCAAAACATTTTGTCTCTACTTATGATGAGAAAGATTCTTTATATAAATACATCATCCTTCTTTTTAGTACTAGTTCTATATGAAACTATATGATATTATTCATTTTGATTCATGATCGAATCTATTATTTTTTATAGGTTTATTATTATTGTGATTTGAATCCTTTTTTGAGTCGTCCTCTATTATTTTCATTCCCACTGAGCTAGTCACCTCTTCATCACTATACTCCTTAAACTACACATGATTTTTTTTTATTTTTTACCATCTTCCAATATAATAACATCTTTTCTCTCAATTAAATTTTCTATAAATTTATTAAATTATTTATAATTTTTTTATGAGTAACTGTTAAATAACCCTTCATCTCAATGGGATTTATAATTTCTATATTTTTCCTTATTGATAACGAAAAAATTACTTCCAAATACTCAAAAGTCCTTTATTGTCAACTTGTTTGAATACCATAGACCATATAGAATTTTATATTCCATTTAATATAATATGGACGAGTTAGAAATGTATACTATTTTTAACACTTAATCCTTCTAAAACATATCTTGGAGGTATTTCTTGGTTACCATCATTATATCCATTTTGTTAATAATATGGTTTCTTCTACAAACCATTCCATTTTTATGTGGTTTTCATACTGTTGAAACCAATAGCCTTATCTCATGTTTTAGGGGATAATCCTCCACTTTTTATATTTTTCAACTATGTTCCCTTATCTGTTCAAAACTTCCAGATTCTTTGATCTAGCATATTTTCAACTTCTTTTTACGAATGTGTTAGGAAAATAAACCATGTGGACATGTTGGTGATCATTGAAACCTATTCTATTTTTCTAAAATCACCATAGAAAATGATATAATGTATCTTTCTATTAATATATCATGGATAAATAGTTACACAAACATAAAAATTTCCATGTTCATATACTCTTGTTTACCATTAGCCTTTTCCCATATAACCCTGTTGGAAATCATTTCATGTATGAGTATGATCACATGATAACTTAGGGATATCTCATACAACATCACATTTCAAAAAATATTTTAAGGTGTTTTTGATCTGATGACCTGGATGATTATGCTAGAACCAATTATCTTCATATGAGAACATAAATTCGATTTATTCTTCTCCACTAACATGATATAGATTCACATTCTTATTCTTTACTTGAAAATAATTTTCACTATATTTTCCTTTCATAACACATATCTTCTTGGTAGATCTTATAACTTGTCCTAAGTCAAACAACTTACAGAAAAATAAAAACTTATTACTAATACCTTTAAAAACAAATACATATTTATGTGTCATGTATTTCCACCTGATATTTCCTTTTCCTTAGCCAAAAATCATCAGGACATCATTATTTTTAAATCTTACTATTCCATTATTATCAAACCAAATTCATATCACTATCTTATTATTTACTATCATAAGGTAGGTGTTTCCACTATAAATAATCCATATTCCAATACTATTTGATACTTTTATGAAAATAGTTTCAACCACTACATTTTCATCTCTTTTCATTATGACCAATGTCTCTGACTTCATTCTTGATGCTGGTTTATAATACTGATAATCTTCATAGTATGAGGTCCAACCTAATCCTGCAAAGCAATGAATTTACTCTATGTTTACATATCATTTAAATATACCCTAAGTTGTATCATAGAGACACTTTTGGTCTACTTCAGTACATTTGTCTACATTATCAATGATTAATATCAGACCATGTGTTTGAAACCTCCATACCAAAAAAATGGCCCTCAAAATCATTCTAAGAATACAAAACTATGTTTGGATTTCTTTTTTCATCCTATTCTCATTGAAACCTCTTGTATATGGAAAATAAATTTTTACAATTCACCATATTTCCACTGTAATAAAACATGATACAAGTGGTATCCATGTTCATCATTGTATGACCATTTATTTTACCATGGTATCTTTGAATATTTTGATTTCCATTAATACCAGAATCAAGTATCAATTTCTGTGTGGTTCTTGTGATCTGACATCAACAACTACTAATTTATATTTTTAATCATTACCTATATAAATTATTTAATTTTGATGTGTCGTTTTTCTCTATAGAAAAACTTTTCTTTTTTTCTTCAATACTTATGAACTATAATTTCCCTTTTTAATTCTTCATTGTTACACTCTTCTCCAACATCATATTAGGAGGCAAGGATTGCTCTTAAACTTTTGTCTTAATTTGTGGGATAAAAAATTCCTCCTTAAGTTCATTTATGTTTTTAAAACAATATACTATTTTGTTAGTAACAATATATATATATTTTTTCCATTATTCAACATTTTGTTTGAAAATAGATATTTTTTTGAGTTATCATGTTTTGTGAATTTGAGTTATTCGATTTCAGCCTTAATCTCTTAATTATCTTCGTAATATTGCTATATATTTTGTTTTTAATTATTAACCATGCTATTGGATTAAATTTTTTGGCTCTCAAAATTTATATATCCTCAAGTAAAACATTTAATTCAACCGGAATTTCAATTACTCCTTTGACACCCCTTCATCTTTTTTTTCTTTCTTCCCATGGTTGAGGAATACCCACAACTTCCACCTTAAAATATTCTTCATTATACTTACAGTATTCCATCTCCTTTTCAAAAAATGTTTCTAAACTATTATTTTCATGTGAAATAAGATTCTTTTTTTTCAAAAGGTTCATTTAGTATTCTTCTTAACTTTTACACTAGATGATGATTTCATTTTGGGAGTTTCATAATCTTCCTCATCATTTTCCGTGATCATCATGGGAAACATTAGTTCAATATTTCCTATGATTCCATTGAAAAATCATGCAAGATGAATTTTTCCTTTAAAAATTGCATTCCCCTTTGTAGTTTTAAGGAATAAAGTTATATAGCTACATCCACAATGTTTTCTCCATGACCATATTCTATAGTGATATTATTCATGTCTTTGAATGCCACCTCTTTTTACATAACATTTTTCCAAAAACTCATTATATTAATTTTTCATCATATATATGTCTAGATTAATGAATAATCTATCCAAGTGAAGATCCTTAAAATCATTGTATTTAATTATAAAAACATTTGGATTGAAGAGAGAAGGAAGTATTTCTAAAATGAGCTTAATGATCATTACAACATTGAGAATTTCTCTAATACCATGAGTGTATTCTATGAAAACATTTATATGGTCTAATAATGTATTTAATGATTAATTGTGGTTTTTTATAAGGTATTGATATTTTTTCTAATAAACTATCAATTTTTATTCTTGAACATTTTAATCACCTTCTATTCTATTTTGCAACATTTCCTTCATTGTATGTGATGATTTATAGTACATATTCTCTGAATTGACTATGTAATATAAATATCCTCATATGGAATTTATTCCATGGAAATCACCATCCAATTATCATAGTTTTTATTTCAATAAAAATAGATAGTTCACAATAGTAGAGAAACCATGCATCATAGTTGTAAATATTACCATTTCTAATGAATGAAAGAAGGGATGCATCCAAATTTTTTTGTAAGTTAAAATTGATTCCACAAATGGACGAACAAATTTTTTTAATAACATCAATTTATTCTTTCTTTTGAGAAACTATGATCTTAAACCTTTACTATGATACCAATTTTTAGCTAAATTTGGTTAAATACCCTAATATTTGGTGGGGTGAATCAGTGTATAACAAATTAAAACAACTATCTCTCGGGATTTTTTTTCATTCTTAAACAAAAATATATTTTCCATATATCACATAGAATAGAATAAATAGTAATTAAAACCGACATCTAAAACAATAATTTTTCTTGGTAAACCCTCACTAGGCTACATCCATGGGCCATACAAAGAAAATGTTCTTATTTATCGAATCAAATAAAGTACACTACTATTAAAAAGTTTTGAGTAGAATCATTTTCAATCATGGTTTATAACCACTTATATCATTAAATCTCAATACTCTATTTAGTGAGTTGAATATACTAATCCTCGAGCAGAATCTTCTAATAATCCGTTTTGAGTGGATTAAAAAATCAATGTGTCCTAATTCTTTTGATTATTAAAGTAGATGATAACCACCTTGGTGCATGAATTTTATTCTGGAGGTGTGTAACACAAATAAAAGAATCTTTTTTAAGGCCTCTTTACAATTTGGATCAAATAGAACTCTGTGCAAGAATCCTTTTGGAGACCCCTTCACAAGACACCTCCACAAGACCCCTCATGATGCTCACTCCATGGGATCCCTTCATGAGTCCTTTTCGCACAGATCCTTAAATCTGGAGAAAGACCCTTTTAAATTTCACAACTCATGTGATATCAATTGGTTTTCCAATACACCAAATCACAATGCACATATATCAAATTTTAGGATTCCCCCATAAGGTATCTCTACGAGAATCTTTCACGATACCTTCTTTTGATTTTGTGAATCACGTGATTCTAGTGTAAGACCTTCTTCAACTCATGTGAAATAATTTTATTCATATAAAACCCCTTAATAAAGCTTTTCTACTTCTTATGGTTTGATTAGGTGGTATTTTAAGGCATAAATACAGTTCCTTAACTTCATAAATAGAAGTAATCTGTCCATTCTATTGATTTAATAGTAAAATATATGCATATAGAGTTATCACTTAGATTGTATTTGAGTATGTAGTGTGATCACATCCCATGATAAATTGAAAATTACATGGAATTAACATGATATCATGAGATATAATATAAATCATGCTATCAACTCTCTTATCTTCCAACACTTCACGTCATCCCATCGCATGATTTAAATACAAAAATCTAGACATCAACATTGTCCTATAGAATATTATATGATATCATAGAATGATCTTATGAAAATCACGAGGTCACGTGATTTTGAAAGACTGTGAGATATATTCATCATTTCTATCTATTCTTCCTTCATTCCCTTTGTGAGATCTAACCATGATATCAAATGATAATCTTAGAGTGTCTTAAGGTTCTCTTCATTATGTCAACGTGAGATCCTCTGACCATTATATGGTGTCTTCCAGTTCTTCACATGATATATTCTATTATTCATTTTCTGTATGATCATCTGAGACATTTCTACTACATGTGATTATTTATGACATTGACTCTCCATGTAATCATTTCAAACATGTTTTAAAACTCTTTTTTCATCCTTTTGAAACCATCCTTTTTCAACAACATCAATCCTTATAAAATACAGTCAACAAAAATTAAACAATAAGATAATATTTTCCCAACAATGACCCTAGGTAACCATAATCATCAGGAATAATTTCCAACTCCTTAGGGGTGAACAAAAGAAGTCATAAGGATCAGGAATCATCCCTTAATCCTATGGGGTGACCCTAGAAAATGCATATAACCTTGAACACATAATTGTGATCCTTGGAATCCTAGGATTCCCATATATAGTATAAAATGTCGAGGGGTGTTACATACCTCCCATGATTTCTCAAAATAATAATTAATATTTAGGTTTTTTATCCTCCCAATCAAATCTCAACTACTATGGATCTTTTTATGAAGATAAAACCCTAACCTACTAATTATTTCCATAATAGAGTCAGAATATGAATTTGGGTTCTAAGGTGACACTCTCAATCATCCATACTCATTACCATACACACCCTCTTGAGGGTTAACATGTCTATTGGGAACCCCTCAAGGTCTCATAGGTCACATCATTACTCGAACACCCTACATGGACTCGATTATACCATTCATATCTCTCAGTTCAATTGATTTCCATAAAAGGATATAGTGTCCCTCAATATCATTTTAATCATTACATGTCCTCCTAGGAATTTAAAGAAATCCCCTACTATTACCACTCAAGGAATATGGAACAATTATCATCTCATATCCTATATTATCCATGGTTGGTCCATCCATCCAACCTATCATAAATACATACATGGTATCACCACCCTATGGATATTATAATAGTGGGGGATGAACACTCACTGCAAAATCATCTCAAATAGCCCATGTTTGATAAGGCACCTCACTATTATTTCAGGGCCTACTTGATATATTATTCCTAGTTCATCATGTCCATATGCTTAGAGATCACAAAATATCTTATGCTAAGGTAGACTATACTTATATAATTTCTTTATGTTTTACTCCTATAGGTAAAAATATCACAAGGCACACAATTATAATCTTGTCCTTGATCATCCATTATTGAGGCATCAATCCAATTTATAAGGTTCCATTATGAACCATAGAAATATATTGAGTTCATTGATATAAATCTAATTTTTATTGAATAATAAATATAATTTAAAAATATCCAACGCTTGAAGTAGAGATATCACACATATCACATAATACACAAATCATGATTTTTATAATAAGGAAATTGAATAGGGACCACATAAATCAAATGTAAATCCATTCTCTTTATAAAACACGCTTGTCCATTCTTGTTGAGGCATGTCCATGATTCATAACATTATGAACACCTATCAAAAGGTAAAATATCATATTATTAATAATATTAATTTATAATTAATTATTCAAATCACACATACTATTAGTTTCTTAATTAAAATATTTAATTCATTTTAGAATATTATTATAACTCACCAATTATCTTCTTCGCACTAAAATATTGAGTTATGGGGTGTGTTCCTTTCCAAACATTCACTGAATCATATTTTATGAAAAATACCTAATTAATTTTCCCAGTTAGATTGATAGTTTCATAAAACATCACCATAACCCTTATGAAAATTCATATGGAGATGTACCTTCATTAAGATGATGTTCAGTTTCATGAAGATATCCTCTCTAGATGTCCCCTAGCTACACTATATAAAACCCCCATCAAAATCGGCTGATTCCACCATGATTTGGTAGAATCAATACCTAATCCCTAATATAATGAAACCAAATTAGGGAGTAATGAAAAAGGAAAGGAAAATAGATAGGATGATAAATAAACACACCTTAAATTTTGAACGAACAACACCAAGACAACCAAAATTGAGGAAAAACAAATGTATAAGGATAGAAGATAGTGTTCCTACTATGTATATATGAAATGGAATGAAATTTTTAAATGGGTATAGATTTTTAAGAAGGAAAAATGTTATTTTACACTTTTAGTGACACTCATGGTTTGGATTCATCATTTACCAAATTATGCATCAACTATGTCATTGACACTATCCAATAAACCACATTCCTTATGGTGTGGAATAAAAATTTACCACGTCTTATATCATCCTTAAAAAATTACACTAAACCCATCTAAAACAATTTTAATAATTTTTATACAATTTTGTGTAATCTATGTGACACTCATTTTAACAAATCCTTGTGAGATGGTTCACCCGCACAGTTTTTCCTAATCATATGGTAATAATGCACAAGGGAAAACCTATAAAAGTTTTCTATATTCTAAGCCCAAAACTAATGAAACTCACCATTTCACCTATAGAACTGATGAGGGTCATCCCATAAGAAAACCAACATTAATAACTCAAACTCCTAAATTTTATTTTTGAATCCAAAAATTCAAAATGAACCATTATCCATAATATATAAAAACTAATTTCCATTGGAAATTATTAGCTAATAATGGTGTGTGGTTTTAAAATCTCCCACCAAATCACATCACGTACCCAAGTAGTCTCTTACACTATTCAGTCATCGATCTTGATATATCCTAATCATCAATTCATAACCAGATGATTGTGTTTTATTTGTTAATGAAAACCAAAATTCCACTATTCAACTCTAGTCATAAGGCACATAATTCACTAAACCAATAGCTAACCGCCTATCTCCATTTCTAATATACTATGATTTTCCATGTTCGCGTACATACATAGAATAAAACCATGATTTCATTAACCCATTAATAATTATAATTTTCATCCTCTCTAATATATGGATCATATCAAAAGGATTGATTTTGAGCCACAATGCTCCCCACCATAAGAATCACCTTCTGAAACACATTTTTAAGTATCCCATAACCTTGTAGGTTCATTTTTCATCTCACCAAACCCAATATCATTCTGAAAAAGCTGTTGAGACCTCATATAGATGAATATTTTAAAATAATTCCATGTATTTCCCAATGATGAAGTATCTTTATTAACTTATAATGATTTTATACATTTTAGAGGTATCACAAAACCATTATAAACACACCCATTCATGTATAAACCAAATAACTGGTGAATATCTTTGGTTTGTACCTCAACCAACCTAACATGACCATCAGATTCTTACTTGATAGTCGACACACCATTGATATGACTCATGATTATATTTCATAAATTCCAATATGATCCCAATTCAAACACATGAACTCCATCAAAAAATTTATCTAAATATCAATCCAGTATTCCACATGGAACCAAATAT
The DNA here is from genome assembly GCA_963277665.1 of Viscum album. Lineage (NCBI taxonomy): Eukaryota > Viridiplantae > Streptophyta > Magnoliopsida > Santalales > Viscaceae > Viscum > Viscum album. The sequence goes on from OY728165.1 coordinate 286,666,183, forward strand.
AATTTCATTTACCTAGTCACTTCAATCAAAATGACAACTTGACCCTTAAACAACTACCGTATTGGACCCACAACCTTGGTAACATTTATTCATAACTCCTATACTCCTATATTATCTTTTATAGTAGGTAAATAATGGACATGGACATCACACTCAAACTCAAGAACCATCATAATAAATCAATCACTACCCAGTCTAGACTTATGAGAATGACATCCTGTAATATCAATAAAATTCATCCATAATGAGGGTCGCACCCTATAATTCCCTATGGTGAACTCCCTACTACATATATTTACTTATTCAATCATCTAGTGCAACTACAATTGGTATCATTATTTCACATGTGCCTCTCCCATAAGTCTACGACCATATAGCTTGTTAATACCTAACTAGGATCACACTAGATCAGTCATCCCACCACATCCGATCCATTTTGGATGTCTTATATACTGTAGATTGAAATTTCCATTATCCATCAAAACTCTATTGAAACCATACTCAAACGCATTTCATAAATAAATTGGTATTCAAACCATAAATTATTTTTCACTAATTAATAATTAATTAGAACCACACATACACAGCGTGTACAACCACGATTTCTTCAAAACCCATAGGTTGCATTCTGTTGTACCATCCGATCACATAACAAAAATCACAATTCTAGGAGTTAGGATTCATCATAACTAGGCATAAACACCTAATAAACTAATCATTCTCCATTGAAATATGATTATCATCAAACCAGAATCATCCATGCAGCTCCTCTTTAAAATAGAGAATCTCATCTATACAATGGTCTACCAAACGACCACCCTCTAACCTAGTCCTTAATATTCAAAAGAAAAAGTGTCAAACCAAACACACTCTGTTATATTTAATGATCATTCAGTGTTCCGAGGTTTAGTTATTAAACTGGTCCTACCAAAAAAACTATTCGTGAACCAAAACCAATCTATGTGATTTTCACATGAATATCAAAGTAATATCAGTGCTTATGTCATATAACCAGCAGCACCTCATGTACACTGATCTCAACTTGAAGAATTTACCCACAATTCAGGTTCCTATGTATTTCAAAATACTAATATAACCCTCTTCTCAAGAAACCCTCTTGTAGACTAGATCATGTTATCCATAACACCTAACCCACCGATCATAATATACATTTGGAATTTACTAGTCTCTCCCACATAACCTATAGGTCACATCTCATATTAACCAATATTTACTTGCCACACCTATCGGTTTGCATCTAAAAAGTCACTTGGAAAATCATGATCCAATACAAATTCTAATGTAATCAAATATTTATCTAAGTCATCAAATTATAACTCATCGGTCTACAAGGGAACTGATCCTCATAGGGCTTATGCACATGAGACTACACCCTCGAGAATTGTTGTCTTATTTAGGTACATATGTATGTATAAAAAATTCCCCTGTCATATTTCATATTGAGTGACCATAATCCTATGGTTTGGTTATTTAGAATTCCACCAATAGTATATATAGGGAAACCACAATATAGTTTTTCTTTGAATTAATGAATTAATAAAAAAACATTTCTTATAAATTGTACAATAATTATACATAAGGGGTCCATCTCTAAGGAACCATATGTATAGTGGTCCAAGAAATTATTACATAAATGATACATAATTTTAGAATAATATTCAATATGTAATATTATAATCTATTCCAAAACTATAATGTTATAGTGTCTTTGGTGGATAGATACCTCGATTTCATATTTTGGTTCATTCTTTATCACCTTCCATAATGTTCTTCCTACAATTTTCCCTTCTTGATGTACCCAAATTATATATGTTATTCATATGTACGGAAAAGGAAATATAAGAAAGGGTGAGCTAAAAAACCCGGTAAGATAAAACATGGGAGATATCAATCAATGATAAAATGAAAGAATGTGATAAACATATGGTTAAGACATCATGAACATAACTTACAATGTTCATACATTATCTTTCATATATCATAAACCTGAGACATAGAATAAAATATTATTATATTAAAAGATATAATTTACAAGAGTGAGAAAAAATCATAATCAATCATGAATCATATTTCTGGAAAAAAAATCATGATATGATATTGTAGAACCACCATAATTTTATAAACCATTTCATATGTTAAGAAAAACTATTGAGACAATGAAATAATAATTGGTAAGGCATTAAAACTTGATTACCATATCATAATGGGTATAGAATCATTACCTGTTTCTTATAGTGGTTATGTTATCCCCAATTATTTCCCATAGTGGATAATGAACATCTTTTTATTTCTCATACTGGTTCAAGCACATCAACTCACTTCCAAAAAAAATGATGGTTAGAGGTGGTTTACTTGAAATTTTTCTAGTAACCACTGTGAAAAAAATCCAGTAAAAAAATATTATATCCTGTTAGTTTCATAAAACCTCTATGATTTTTTAATGTTTTCATTTGAAATGGTTTCAATTAAACTGCTGATATACATTTAGAAACCCTAATCCCTCTCCCTTCCTTCCTCCCTCTATGTGACCCAGACCTCGACCTTCTCGACCTCCTCTTATCCTCAAATCAGTGGAAACCGTAATACCACTACCCCCATTTCCCCAACCCTCCTACTTTCCTTTCCCCGGTGGTGACCCCGAGCCTTTATCCCTAAGCCCGTGACCCTAAGACTATGAACCCCATCCCCTGTGACCACCTCAGACCCCAACCCTCGCGACCCTCACTATATAACCTCTCTCTAGACATCTCATCACTTACATTACCCCCTATGACCTCCCTCACCACAGATCAGTTCCTTTCATTAGTAGTGATGCACCCCACCTTCTGAGCTCCCTTTACCTTTCTTGGATCCCCTCCTCGAAGGGAACCCAAACCCCCCTTAAAGGTTGCATCAACCTCATCCTAATTTTATTATTGTGTAACATTAAATGGATAATCCTTGATGATAAAAAATGAATAAAATTTCTGTTTTATGCATTATATACATTTATAATTGTGGTTGTTTTGTAATTCATAACCAATTGGTGGTAGGATTTGGGGTCACACATGGTTTTATCATCAACAATGGAAAGGGATCTAAGGATAAAGTCCCTGAAAATGAGATATTAGAACCTTTTTAGAATTACCATTGTGATTAATGATTTATATATATGTTAGGAATCATTTCACAGAATTTAATCTATCGAATAATTATAGGATATTTATGGTTAATTTTTGAAAGAATTATGATCAATTATTGATTCTTGTTACTAGAATAGCCAACGTATATCATTGATTTTATTTCAACTAACCTGAATTCAAATAAATTTAATTATATTGTGTATTTTGTTTTTTGTTCATTAAAATGGATAATTATTTATCATTTTCATTCAAAAACATAATAAAAATTATTCAAATTTATGTTAGCAACATATTTTTATATTTATCCCAAATTATAGGAACATCTGATTTGATGTTATGTGAACAGACTTGATTTATATAATTCAGGAAAAAATATTAAGTCACACAAAACCATTTCAATTGAATATAGATATATATAGTTGAATATTTTGGGTGTTCATGACATATCATGATATCCAAATAAATTACAATTTACACTAATATTATAAAAGGGATTCTGTTAGTCTTATTTTGATCTGGAAAAATGGTTCGCACATTGATTAATGTAGCTAATTTTTCAATTGAATTAACCTTCCATAGTTACGAAACATGGATTGAATAAACCATTATCTTTTATTTTATTCATAACATTAATTTTTGTTTGGGACAAATAATAATTTATTTGATTCATTTTTTATATTATATGTTTATTAATAATAATTGTAATATTTTATTCATCCCATAATTATTTATTGTTGTAATGAATGATTCAATGGAAAAGTTGGGTGATATTTAATTTTAAATTTACTTGTTTGATTAGATATTTAAAAAATTATATCTGAATGTATAGGGAGAATAAAATCCAATACATATTGTTAAATGTATGAATAATTTACCTCAAAACACACCTCGATATTCGAAGGGTTTTCAAGACGTTTTATATTATAAAATTTAAAACCGAATAGTGGATAGAAGAATAAAATGTTTGTCTCCCAACTGTAAATTCAAGAGCTGTTTGAATAGAAATGATCTTTATGACCATTTGACAATGAAACGGTTTAATTCTCGATATTTGTTTTGGATTTAACATGGTGATTCAAGTATTATTGAATGTCAGAAAAATGACATTAATATCAATGAAATAAAAAGTGATCCTACATAGGAGAATTGAGTTTGATATATGTTAAATGTGGCATTTGATTTAACAGAATACAATATCTATGATTTCAATTGATCAACAGTTTCTTTAGTTGATCCTATGTAGGATAATCTTTCTCATAACTTCTTTGAAAAAAATTGATTTTTATGAATGGGATGAATAAAGGTACCAATAACTATATGAAGGGTGTTCCAAGTATTTGAAGAAATATTTTCTATATAAAATGTATCATATCAAGTATCTATATATAATTACTATCATAGTAATTTCCATTATTTTATAGTTTCTTCCTCATGAATTTAGTGTTTCTATGATCATAGAATCATTCTATGAGATGAATAAAGTCATTAAAAAAACTGGTCATGATTATATAAATATATTTCCATGCCCTAATGAATTCCTTTATTAATAGGGAGAAGAGTATGATGAATAAGAATGTGCAATATTTCATACAAGCATATGGAATTCAATGAAAAATAGTGATAGTATAAATCAATGCAACCCTTTAACAAAAGATGAAAATTACTAATTATATAATTTGTTTACTTTTTTATCGCCTATAATATACCTACATATATGTGTGTGAAGATGAATTCTTTCAACATTATAATTATTATTATTCCTAGAAAGTAAATTTCTTGAAATGAAATTGATGTATACCTTCAACCTCTAATAAAATAATTTCTAGAATTATAGGATGATGGTGTGGAATCATAAGATGCTTCCAGGAGAATACTAATCAAAATGAATGCTTCTTTAATATAAAAAATTAATGGCATTCCTAAACTAGAAAATTTATGTGCTTGGAACACTCATTCAAGGTTGGTTTTTTCGATTTGTAATTCTGATTATGAACCGTAATGATTACCTCATCGAGGAAAATGGTGTTTTATATGTCATATTAGATTTATTAGTTCTTCTCATAAATTAAGGTTTAACAAGTCTATTTTAAATAGATAAATTAAAATTATTGTCACTACAGGTGTTATCTAATTCAAAAATTCTGGGGAAATTAATGAATGTCACTGAAGAATTTTGAAAAATATCATTAGTATAAAGAAGGGAAACCAGTATGAGGTATAGTATCTGAAGAAAATGGAAAAAAATAATAGATGAAAAAAATAGTGCTCTTTTCAAACTTCCTTATAGGAAGTTTAAGTTGATACGTCATAATATTGACGTAATGCATACTGCGAAGAATGTTTGGGTAAATGAAATTTTTATAGTGCTAAATGAGTAGGGTAAATCGAACGATCACCTTAATGATCATAAGTATTTGGAGTCAATGAATATAAGTCATGGTTTATGGGAAATTGAGAATGAAAATTATATTTTGACTATTTATACAATGAAAAATCATGAGAAAGAAATATTCCTTCAAACATTAATTAATTTAAAAGTTCTAGATGAATATTCAAATATCATATCATGGTGCATTCACTTAAAACATTGAATGCTACATGGATTGAAAATTCATGACTCACATATTTTTATGTATTAGTTATTTCTATTGGATTTTTTTAAACCTTTACCAGAAAATGTAATTGTATTTTTAATTTAGATCATTACCTTTTTCCTAGTGCTTTTTGAAAAAACACTAAATCCAAATGATCTTGTCAAAAAATAAGAGATAAATGTTTTGACAATTGGTCATTTAGAGATGTTATTTCCCCTTTCATTCTACACAGTCAGGAATCATTTTACTATTTATTTAGTTGAAGAATATAAACAAGCTAGACTGGTAAACTATTGATGGATGTTTCCAATTGATAAGTATATTCATAGTTTTTTTATTCGCATTGGTTAATTTGACATCATAAAATCATTTTGAAAAATGACTTAATAAATTTCTTATACATTTTCATCGGGTACTGAGGTCATTTGAAATCATATGTGTGGAATAATGCTCAACCAGAAGGATCAATTTCTGAAGGTTTCATAGATGAAGTGTGATTAAGAATTTTTTATAAGTATTTGGTTGGGATAGAGACCAGATTAAATCTTACTAGATGTTCTGAAGACATCTCAACTACTTTTAGTTATGAAAATCAGTCATCAATATTTCTAACTATTAGATGAATAATTAAGAAGGGGTAAAAGTTTATAAAGACCGGATAGGACTTTCTACAAGAACATAGATATGGGATAATAAATATTGTTATTTCATATACATTTATTGATGAATTGTGATTGAAAACAAAGAGGTTACTAATAGGTTGATCTCGATATGATCTATAATTAATAAAATCTGTTAATAAGGAGCTTGTTTAATGGTTCACCCATTGTGTAAGTATATAATAATATTCATATTATTGATGTGTAGTTATTTTATTTGTGTTAAAAGTATCGTATTATATATTTTTTCCTAGAAAATGAATATTGAATATTGAGTGGAAGTATCTAATGATTAGAAGTTTTTAGCTCGAGGTCCTCTATAGAAGAGTAAGAGATTCGATGCTTACTATATGCACAACTTCTGGTTTCAAACAATTTATCATGAAGAATACTTTAAAACACAAAATAGTGGTGTATTTACATTTGTAGAAGTGGGATACTATGAGATGATGACTGATATAATTGAACTACACTATCATGGCTTGTTATCAATTGTCTTATTCAAATTCATGTCAGTCATCCACGATAGGGGTATAATAAAAGATTCAGTACATTTAACTTCTATCAAATTCTATCTCTCAATACACACTAGTGAATGTGAAGATCATGATCAATTTATCTTATCTTCACAAGAAAATATGTTTTATTATGTGGGTGATGATATACACAATGTTTAGAGTGTTTTTTTATACACGTAATGTTGATACACTTATATTATATGGGATGTGAATATCAATTGGGGATTTTTGACAGTGAAACTCATTGACCCCAAAATATTGAACAATTATTTATTGATAATATTTAAATGAAATAACATTCAAGAGAGTGTAAAAATGAAGGACTCATCAAAATAGATGTTTATATCAATGAATATAATGATGATGATAATAATTTAATGTATAAATTAGTAATTAAATGATATTATATTTTCCCATTGAGATGTGTTTTATACATATGTATATTATTCTATTTTTTATTCTTCATTGGTGAAAATGAATTTTAGGATTTCATTATTTATATATTTAATATACCTTACCATTATAAATGGCGAAATTCCATGAAAAAAATCAGGATTCTAGCCAATCAACATCTCAGAGCATGCAACAACTATCATAATCTTCTATGGATCCTAGTGATTTCTTTGAACCGAGACTATAAGAGATTCATTTATTTCCCTAGATGTCATTACTATCCAACTGCTTGATTCACCTCTAGCGATGGATAAGTTAGTCACCCCTCAATATATGAGATATTAGCGGGTTACCATTATTGGTATGTATGTCATTTTCAAGAAAAACATTATATTTTAAAAAGCAATTAATGCATTATTCAAAGTGATATAGATAATCATTGATGAGATACAAATATTACTATATCAGATGTATGAGAACTAAAGGAATTAAAGATTATCGTTCCATTTGATGAGTTTGGGGTGCCTACTGGTTAAAATTTCAGAATATATAGGTTGATTTTTGTGCATGTTGCATATGAGATATTGATCATTCCCCTTATTTATAATGATTGGAGGAATATTCCTATATCCTAAAAAATGAGGTCTTTGATACTCAAGTAAAGTTATTATTAATTTAACTTTCGTTGATACCTAATTTAATAGACATGAGTAATATTTTTTAATATACTTATAAAATGGTATGTTTTTTATTTCAATGTTTTTTCAATTTTTTTCACAGTCTCTATTTCATACCCATGGACATTTTAAAGAACACATAAACAATCCATAGAAAAACAGAAATGACACTTACATATAGATAAAAAAATTATGAGCTATTCAAACCATATATTGTACTGGATTGATGTGTGGTTGATTCCTACATGTCAAAAATGCTTTATAGATCATAATCCAAAATATTGAAAATAATCTCAGCTTGTTAGCTCTGTTTTGAGTAGGTAAAAACTTATGAAAGGTTCAAAATCCTATAAAATCAAATATTAAGGGGGTCAAAATGTGGAAAACGATCTCATATTAACATTGAATCATGGGATAATAACCATAGATTTAATTTTTTAATGTATTAAGTAAAAACATATCATTCTAAATGACAGTTTTCCCATTATGGTTGTAAAAACGTTTTTAGTGTTTTCAAAGACTAAAACCTGTGTCGAGATGCAAAAATAGGAAAATGAGATCAAATTGTCTAGAAATTAGAGTAAATTGGTCATGGTTTTAATTGTGAAATTTTGGAACTGACGAAATTTTATTCTAAATGGCAGTTTCCCATTATGTTTATAAACACATTTTTATTGTTTTAGAACACTAAAAAATGCATGGATCTGTCAATACTGGAAAAATGATGTTGGATAGGGCTGAAATCTGAGGAAAACACTATATATTTAGTTTTAAAATGTAGGAACTGATGACCTAATATTCGGAATTTTGGTTTTCCCATTATGTCCATAAACACATTTTTAATGTTTTAAAACACTAAAACATGAATTGAACATTCAAAACCAAACAAAATTTTTTGGATTGTCTTGAAATCAAGAGATACCCACCATAGAATTAATTATAAAATGTATTAATAGATGGAACAACATTCAGAAATATGGTTTAGATGTTATCGCTATAAATTCCTTTTTAGTGTTTTAAAACACTTAGACAAGTGTGGAAAATTCGAAAATCGGAAAACGATGTCTTATAGTACATAGATCAAGGGATAATGATTGTATATTTAATGGTGAAATGTTGAAGGTGACAACACATCATTCTAAACGATGTTTTTCTTATTATGTTCTAACTTCATTTTTAGTGTTTTAAAACACTAAACATGGCGTGGAATGGTCTAAACAAGAAAAAATGTCATATTTTTTTAAAAATTGTAGAAAAACACAATAGATATAATTGTGAAATGTTGGAACTAATTACACGACATTATGATAAAAAGTTTTCTTGTAATGGCCGAAAAAACATTTTTTTGGATTTCAAACACTAAAACATTTGTGGAATGGTCAAAACCCAAAAAATGAAGTCATATTGTCCTAAAATTTAGGGACAATGTCCATAGGTCTAATTTTTATATATAGGAACCGGAGACACATCATTTTGATTGATGGTTTTATGGTTACGATTGTAACTTTTTTTTTGTGTTCTAAAAAATTAAAATGTGCATGGAATCTTCAAAACAATGCAAAAGGCTTTATATTGATGTTAAATTGGGGAGTATAATACTCTAGATTTATGTATGAATTGTAGGAATTTAAAGAACATCATTCCAAATGACAGTTTTCTTAGTATGGTCGTAAATGCATTTTTTTTGTATTACAACACTAAAATATCTGTCGAATGATGAAAACTAGAAAAAGGATTTTAGATTGGAGAGAAATAAATTTTCAACCACTTCACATTTATTTTTGAAATATAGGAACCAATGAAACATCATTCCAACTAACAATTTTCATATTATGGTTGTAAATGTGTTGGTAGTGTTTCAAAACAATAGAACAATTTTGGAATGGTAAAAACTCGAAAAAATACTTTGAATTGTCCTGAAATAATTGTAAAACAATGCTAGATTTAATTTTCAAATTTAGGAACCAAAAAGTCATAATTCTTATTGATGGTTTTCCCATTATGGATGTAATTTATTTTACTTTTTTGAAATTTTATCACATGCTTAGAACACTGAAAATGATATAAAACAACATCAGATTGATGTAAAATCATGGGAATCCCATTTATTAGTTGATTTTTAAATATATTACATATTGTGGTATCAAAATACTTAAATTTTGTTTATTAACTAAATTTCAAGCAAACAACACATCACTTTGATGATAAATTTTTCTATTTTCAAATTCTTTTTCAGTTTTTAGTATTGAATCTTATCTTAAATAGTTATGTTTCTATTTTATATGTGTTTTGAATTATATATTATTTTCGAAATGTTAAAATGAATTATTTTGTTATCAAAAAAAATTGTAACATTCAAAATATATTCAATGTCTTTTATTTACATTTCTTTTCCAAAATGTTCTTTTTTTCATTTTAGGTGGATGATGTTGGTAGTAGGTAGAGGGTTGACCATTCTAATCCCAGAAATTTTTTAGAAGGTAGTTGTGAAGTTATTATATACCCTTATACCTTACAATTTTAGAGATTTTTATATTTTAATTTTAATTTATTTTGTTTAGTTTTAATTTTTATTACATATTTTGTTACATCATATGAGTTGACATGCTTAGTTTTAGTTTATGAGATTATATGAAGGATGACAGAAGCAATGGAAGTCATGAAATTTATATATATTGGGAATGGGTTGTTTTTGGAGATATTTTATATGTATATATTGATGAATGAGGTATTGGTTTTTGGATGGGGTGTTTGAGACTTAGGTTATTATGACCACATCTTTTTTTATGATTGTAGATGTATCACTACTACCAAAATAGGTTTATCCGGTGTTAGGGATTTAACAACACTAGCTAAAAGTGTTGTTAAAAACACCCTTTTCAGCACTATAAAAGTCACTATTAAAAAATGTCTTTTACAATGCCTTTTTAGCACTGTTAAAGGGGGTCATTATCAGTGTTAAAAAATAACTATTAAAGGGGTCCCATTATCAATGCTTGTAAATATTCACTAATACAGGCACCCCCTTTATTATTTCTAGTAAGATAGTGCTGATAAGAAAGGGTTTTTAGTAGTGCTTATAAAAAATCACTGATAAAGGGAATATTTTAGAAAATATATATGTTTCATTAACCACAATATATTAATATATTAATATATTTATATTGATATAAATAAAATACATTTTTTAAATATGTTTTAGATAAAAATAAATAAGAATTTTCACATAATATATAAGATATTTTTAGACAATGACTTATAAAATAATTTAAAAAAATTAATTAATATTTTTAAAATTGATATTGTGTAATAGTTATTTAATAATAATTTTAGGATAAAAAATATAAAAAACAATAAAAAATAGAAAATAAGTTGAAAATGTAACTCAAACATCAAACAACAATAAATATTTATCAAGGTGTCTATTTGTGCTCTACCACATTTATAATTGATGCTTGTGATGAGATCTATGTCGTGTTGAGCTGCGGACCCTGGTGACTATTTTTAGGACAAAAACATCCAAGAAGGCCTATAAAAATGAGTTTTTAGTCAGGGCACCCCAATTTTATAACATTAGTTTCTTTTTCAACTTTTTTTAAGGGAGTCTTTTTTTCAATTTTTTGATGGGGAATGAATTTATTCCCATGGATTACATTTATATTGATATTATGGATTTAAAATTTAATAATTTTTACTAATTTATTGTTAATTATATTCAAATATATGACAATATATACATTTTTTCATATATTCACAAATAGAAATCTTAATTTTATAAATAAATATATAAACATATTTATAAATATAATATATGTGTCGTTATACAAACCATATCAATTTATATATAAATATAAACATATATATAAAAACATATATATGTATAAAAAATATATTAATATATATATAAAGATATTAATATATCATAAAATCTAAAACAAATCATTATAGGGTAGTGGAAAAGGTTTTGGTGCATAAGTTGGAGGTCTAAGGTTCGAAACTTGCTGGGGTATGGAGGCATGCATAGGAGGGTGGGATTATTTAAAGCACTGATAAAGGGGCGGGGGATTCCTTGATAGGGGTGGGGTTTGGAAGTACTAATATGGAGAGTGACAAAAAATTATGCCCTTTATCATCGTAGCATTTATCATAGCTTTTTTAACACTGTTAAAGGGGTCATTTTTCAGCAATTTTTACGAGTATTTTTCAAGCTAACACATTGACATCTTGTACATTATTATTACTTCTATAATACGGATACATACCTTTTAATAGAATGGTTAGAGGCCCTACTTGTAGTTTTCTGTGATGTATTAATGAAGGGTTTATCATGTATTTATGATTTATTTTATAGAATGTCATTTGTTTATATTCATAATTTGTTATTAAATATAATTAAAAATATATATTTTGTGGAGGTTTGTAGAAACCGCCACTAAAAATATTATATTTAATGTATTTAAAGGTTGTTCATCTTAACCACCACTAAAATAAAAACCTCCACATTCATTGTAGTGGTTAATTTAATTTTATTTATTTTCCTAGTGGATATTTTTTTAATTAAACAAGTGCCACTACTTAAATAATAAACAACCACTAAATTATCAAAATAACGACACTTAAAAAATCTTCTGAAATTAAATAAATTTGAACTAATTGACTAGGTATAATGAATTAAATGGTGGTTTCAGGTACTATCACTAGAACACTAAATAACCGCTTCTAAGCATCACTTTTTCTGTAGTGACTTGTTTCCCATTATTATATCATCATATATAAAACTCTACCCAATGAATGGATGGATATATAATTATGGAACCATCCATAATATGTTGAAAACCATATATATGTGTCCCTAAATATCATAAAACATTCATTATAACAGAACATGTTGAAAGAAAAAGAGTTTCAAAAACATTTCATTGTCTCTTTATAGCATAACACATAGAAAATAAAAGGGTTTCATAAAATCACATCATAATTATCATAAACCATCTAGAGAATGAGTAATGACTGTATAATTTTATCATATCCGTAGTAAATCATAATTAATATAAATTTTGTTATCAAAGATGAATATTCCTTGAAAATAGCTCTATAAAATTTCATGTGGAAAATACCATTTTTATAATGAAATAATTTCTTTAAATTTTCCAAAAATATCATGGAAACAATATGATTTTAATAGAATCTTGGGAAATTTAAAATTCATCTTCCAATAATTTAGAATTACTGATGTTGGAAAATTTCATTCATGCCTTATATTTTAAAACAAGGACTCCATTATCAATTTATTTAAAAATCCAAAACTACATCATTTCAAAAATGATAAGATGATTATTTTAAAAATAATTTTTAATAACAAAAATCTATGTAAAAATGAACTAAAAAAATAATTATAATATTGTGATAAAATTCTTGATTTTTTTATAAAATGTGGGCATGAAAGAAAACTCATTTTCGACCAAGGAGAGAAATAAATAAGGAATTATTGAAATTATTATGTTCCTATATTGAGTAAATAATTACATAAAATTAATACATAATAAATATTATCCATAAATAATAAAAATCTAGTAAAAATTATATGTATTTTTAGATATGGATCACCTAATTTTCTCATTTGAAATTGAGGAATATTCAATTTCGAATAAGATGGTATTGAGATGTTAATAATTTTGCACATTGGTAACATTTGATTCAAAAGTCCCATGAAAAAAACATAATATGAACAATTATATCCAATAGTTTTTATTATAATAATCGTACAAAACATTCATGGGAACTATATGGCTCACCTAAAATATACAAGTGGTGAATATGCCATGTGTTAGATAGAAAAAAAAAGTGAGACAAAAATATATTACATGAAGGCTTGTATTTCATTAAACACATTTATGAATAAAAAATAATAAATATATATTTATTATGAAATTATTCTATAACCATAATTATTATTTACATATACCTTCTTATCACTCGTTTATTAACATTTCTTTTAAATCACTGTTTTCAGTGAAAACTACTTCATTTTTCATGCATGTTTTAGTTTGGCAGTCAATGTACAGATAATTCTATCATATTTACATAATTTTATTTTTTTTAATCAATATATAAATATAATATATATTCATTATATATATATATTTACAGTTACTCATAAAATGAAGAGATATAAAAATGAATTACATCTTTACAAGAGAAAGTAGGTCGTACAAATGCATTAATGCTATTTTAACATTTTTTTGATAGAAACAAGAAAGATAAAAAATAATTAACCTTTAAATAAAAAATATTAAATCATATATATAATATATATTTTTAATTCTATCCTTATTACCATCCATGTAAATTGGAAGCGAAAAAAATCACATCACCTCATCGGGTTCGTAGTCCACACATATGCATCAGCAAGGTTAACATTATCCAAAAGATGTGATAGAAAGAAGATAAATATGATATTATAATTCTAGAATAAGAAAACCGAAAATGTCATGTATTAATATTAAACCCACCACAATAGACATCCATGAAAATTATGAAGGAAAATGAAGAATGTCACCTAGTGGAGGTTGTTATCCACACATACACATGAGGGATACACTCACAACCAATTTGATGTTATAGTGGGTGGATAATGGGGGTTACATAATAATAATTATCTATATATTTTGAATAATAAATTTTTTATTTTATAAATAATATTAATGATTTATTTATGTTAGAAGAAAAAATAAATTCATAGAGGATGGGTAAGATAATTACATCTTCTTCTATAGGACTCCTTTAGATATTTTGTAAAATACCATTAGAATAGCCATTTAGGGAGACCATAACCTCTAATTAAGATATATGAAAATTTATAAGTTAATAATGAAGAGGTTTATGGATATTGATGTATCAAATGGTGTGAGAAATAGGCGAGATGAGTTTAACTTTTATAAGTGAGGAAATGTCCACTCTGGGAATTACATAAATTATTTAAATAATATAAATTAATTTTCATGATTAGGTTGGTAAAATTTATATACATTGAATATATAATGTGAATGAGTCTAAATTAAATAATATAATTAAATATTTTCATATTTAGATGATTATTTTCACTTATATCACTTCATTTTAACCCCCCATGCCCCTCTTGACAATTACCACAATATCAATGTTTTTACTATTTAAGGGAAATGAATGGTTCCATAAAATAAACGTTACTCTTAAGATGAAAATATATTATATTTTAAAATATATATTATTCACTGAGACAAATAAATTATTTTTATTTAGTTTAACCCTTTAATAATGTATTTTTTATTATAAAATAACATTATTGTCATTTTTGGAAATATTAGAAATATTACAATATAATGTGTGTTTAACTCATGGTGAATGATTCCAAATTAAAATATAAATAAATAAAAAAATATTATATAGACTTTATATAATCATAAAATAATATTTTTGGATGTTTGAAAATAATTTTATACCTTATCATTATCTTTTTCCCCTTGGTTAACCAATTTTTATCCTAACTGTGGTAATAAATTTTTTAAAATTAAAGGGATAAAATTATCCATATTAGGTGAAAATTTACCCATAAACATTCTAGGGATAAAATAATATACCATTTCTTAGAACAATATCCCACTTTAACGTTTTTATACAACTATAACAACTTAATATAATATATTTAACATAAAATACTATTAATATCATTTTAAGAACTATTCGCATAATTTCAAATTAAAAACATAATTATAGTAATATAATTGAAATATAAAACATTAACACATATATAATATGCTATATATATCAATAAGATTAAAGTAACACAATAGTTCACCCAAATTTTTGACTTTTTCAATTTTATAATCATTTATTATATATCTCTATCAATTGAATAAATATTATGTTGGTGTTGGGTAAGAGAATAAGGTAATTATTCAATAACTAAATATTAGAAATAAATTGAAATGATACAAAAAAATTCAAAATTAAAATATAAAATTATAAATTAAATTATCCCCATTTTATCCTAATAATAATAATTTATACTTTTTAGAGTCAAGAGAGTTACATTTTCTATTTATTAGTTTCATAAAATAATATTAATGTCATAATAAAATTAAAATGGAACCAAGTTACCATATATTAGATAATTGAATAGAATTTTCAAAAACAATCTAAACCAATATTCATATTTAATGTTTTAGAGAAATTTTAAATCTTCTTAAAAAATATGTAACACTATTTTGTTCATTTTAGCCTTACTGAGGAGACAATTTTTTTACCAAAGTTACTATTCATAATAAAAATTAAAAAAAGGGATAAAATTTTAAAAAATAACATAACTATTAAAAATATGGTATCAATTTTCCAATATTAAGTATATAAAATTGGTAGAAATCAATTTTAATATAAATGAAAAAATGAAATGAAAAAAAGGTTCTTGGAAAATTAATTTCAAATCATCATGCCCAACTTATTATTTTCCCATGACTATAAAAAAATAATTAGATTAATTTTTAAACATTTTATTGAACATGTATTAAAAAATGGTTAAAATAATTCACTAACAATTATTAATTTAGTTAATTAATATCAAAACACATTGCACATAGAATAATTTTCTAGAAACATATTCATTTACTTTTAAATGATATTTATTTTCATTTATAATAAATTGATAACAAATAAATGTATTTTAATTTTGTATAAACCAAATATTTTCCATAATTTATTATTTCTATTTATACCCTCAAATTCAACAACTGGGTTATAATAATTACAATTTAATTATAATGTTTTTATTATATTTTTAAATTATAGTAAAGCTCTGTGTTTCATGTTAAGAAAGCTATCAGGATTATTATTCTAATTTTTGTGGTATAAAACTTCCCCCCTAAATAATTTGTGATATAAAAATTTTATTTAAGTCTTTATAGGTTCAATATTTGCAAATAAAGTTATTAATAAACACATTGCACTGATGGATAATAAAACATATTTCTAAAATGGGGTTTAGGTAGAATAGATCTGTCATAAAATTTGAAATTATCATACTTCTACATAAGGTGACCATTTTTTGTAAAGCTAAATTATAGACAAGGAGGATAAAAGTAGAATTAACGGACCAATTGAGATATATTAATAACATGGTAATAGGAAAGTTATCAACCAAAAACCTCAAATTTGTGATTTGTGTAAAGTGTATCAATTTATCAAAAATAATGGAAAAAAGATAACATTTTTATTTAAAGTTCCTTTTCAAACATATTATTAATTAATTTAGTATCATGATAGAGAACATAATAACTATGCATACTTTATTTCTTTCAATTTCATAAGAACAATTTCAACCTTTGGCTGGGCTTAAATGAATTTCCTCTCTATCACTTATTCCAATAAATGAGTATTAAAGAATACTTTTTCATCTAGGATGCACTAAAATTAAATTTTAATGGATCAAAATATCCATAAAATAATGAGAAACCATTCATCATTTATTTAAATATTTATGAAAACTAAAATGTTTAAAATAATTTATCTAATTTGGAAAAATATAATAATTTAATCTACACAACCACAATAATAACGAAAAATGTTCAACTTAATACATTCCATAAATGATTAAACTTAAGAATACTCCAAAATATGAATGACCAAATTCTAAACTCCAATATTTGAAATTTTTTATCAGATATTAATCCCTAGACAACATAAATTATCCCATAATGTCACATACCAAACACATGAATACATTGATAAAAAATTCTCTTAAAAGATTCCACTAACATAAACCACTATAAAACCATAATGAAATCAATTAGTATTGAATATATTCCATATATATGAAATTGTGATAAACTAAACAAAAATATAACCTAATTCATTTTTTCAAAAAATCACTAACCAATTTCATTGTCAAAAATACAATCCAATTTACTTCATCAATGTTAATAATATCTTTATCCAAAATAAACAATATTAACTCAAAATTAGGTACATATTAAGTGTTATATTTCCCTTAAAAATGTATTCTCAAGAAATATCATGTTACCAATATATCACATTTCTTGGTTATCCGTACCATTCAATATATGTTTTCAAATACTTAATGAAAAAATATTGTGTTAAATTTGTTAGATGTTTCATGATTCATATATCTATACTATTTTTTATATAAAATTTTAAAAACCTTAGTATATAATACCCATACAAAAAAAATTCAATATTTTCTTCTTAAGGATTATAATATAATAGCTCCTTTCTTGGCCTAGAAGTTAACCCTTCTATTAGGAATGTGACTAGGAAAATTCCCAAATTCACGACACATAATACATAGAATTACTTAGAAATTTATTTCTCAATAACCTTAATTTTCACATTGAAAAAATCCTAATATTCACTTTGATACATTCCATAAAGATATTCTTTCCAAATTCATAAAATGTAGGAATAGAAATCATCTTTCGTTTGTATTCTTCATCAACTGAACTCCCATGAAACATAATTTTCCTCTTATTAGTTATTTTGGAAATCTAAACCAAGTTAAGGTCTCAAATAATGTATCATTATTGATGATTTGAAATAATCACAAGGTTTTTATTTCAATATAACATTTCATTTTTTTTCTTAGGAGCACAATCATTCCAATTTCTATCACATTCAATATTAACATGACTTCTTTGGGTTCTAGCCATTGATTAAAACCAAAAATCATAGTCCGAGTGATAATAATAATAGTGGGAAATCATATAATGTTGAAAATAATTTTTTGGATGTTTAAATCATGACACCTGCTTTTCAAAATACTAAACCTTAGGTTTAACCTTGGATATCCATTATTATCATCTAAAAAAACCCCCATTAGTGTTTTATAATTAAAATTTGAATTAACCCAAGGATATCCAATGGGAGTGTCAAACTAGGCGTGTAATAAGGGAACATTCACCATGAACTAGAATGAAGATCAAGATATATGTCAAAAAAATATTATTGGGTTATTACACCGATATTCATTTAAGATATGACCATATCCACCTATAGTTTTCAAATAGGGATTCATTTCTTAGAAAACCCCACAATATATACCTTACTATAACATTAAGATGCAATCCATACCTAGAATTATCTGTAACAACACGAGATGTTATGAAATAATTTTTTTCCAAATAAAATTATATTTTAGGTGATTTATTTACTCATGACCATGTTTCCACTAAATTATATTCAACAAATTTTTTCCTCAAAAGTATATATGACCCACGACCTCGAGCTTCATCAAACAAGGAAATAATATTATTTTAAATATGATTGTTATAAACTAAAAATTTAATAGGTTGGTATGAATAGTATTAACTATAATATAAAATATAAATATAAATTTTCAAATAAATATAAATTAATTTATAATCAATATGTTAATAACAAATATATTTTTCGTAATGAAATTAGTTTCACCAAAAATAATTTTTTCTTTAAAAATGAATTTTATTGATTATTATGAGAAAATACTATAATTAAAGGATATATATACTATAAAATTTATTTGATAAAATTAAAATAATTTTTCAAATAATAAGATAGAAATAATCTTACGATGGAATGTTATGATTTTTCCAAAATTATTGATTTTTTAGTGAATAGAGAAAAATATAGATTTTTTTTGAAAATATGATTTATTTTCAATAAATTTAGTAATTTAAATGAAAAATATTATTTAAATTAACTTATATATAAATAAATTCATTTAATTGTATTTATTAATTTTTAATAAACTTTAAAATTGATTTTAGTATAAGTTATTTTTTTTGAAAATAGGGTTATTTTCATAAAAATATTTAAAACTGCATAATATTTCTAAATTTTAAACAATTTAAATAATTTATTATGGATAAAATTTTAAATTAAAATTATATATAAATATTAATAAATTTAAATTTATTTTCACACAATGATTATTTTCAAACACAGAGTAAATATAAAATCATCTTGTGCTTGAAAAAACCAATTCTTAAAAACCATATTTCTCATCATGTGTGTGGGTTTTTTTAAAAATTTAATTATCTAAACTTCTAGAAAAATTAATTTAAAATATTTAATTCATTTTTTAAATTATAATTTCAAATTATATTAGGTTTAATTTTGGATAATTATTTTCAATGATTAATTTTTTGATGAATATTAACAAAATAATGAACTTTAATTGAATCCTTTCTATTTGTATAAATTATTTTTTTAGTTAAATTATATTTTATATTGGCCTTAAAGTTAAATTAGTAAAAATAAATATCTACTAAATGAATTCATTTCATCAGAATCAATTTTATATTGATGTTGGATATAACCACATTGTTTACTTTTGAGTGTTTTCCCTTTGAAAACCCGCATTCTTATCACGTCTGTGATATTAATTTTAAAATAAATTCTCCCAATTATTTTAATTAAATTTTGAGAAATTGATTCCATTTTTGGTTTCATAATAATTTAAATTTTCTAATAATTTAAACTACATTTTTTACCATAATGAATAGTAAAAATAGTAAAAATTAATTACCGTCAATAAGGTAACTATGGTTTTATCGGGGGTTTAACTAAATAACTTTGGGTTAAACATAAATAAATAAAATCATAAAAACCACTTTATGGACATATTTGGAACATATAGTTTATAATACTCAATTATTTCTCATTTTAGACCTTTTTAACTGATAAAAAAATGGGTACATATTTTTATTTCAAAAAATTACAAGTGTGACACTCACCTCACTTATAAAAGGCCACCCCTGTCCTCTCTTATACACACCCACACACCATTTTTTTTGAGACAATACCTATGAAAATACCTTACAATAATAAATCATATCATCATAGAGATATCATTTTGAGAAGAATACAACCTAGGACGGATTTTCATTGAAACCTAAGGTGGTTACCCAAAGATGAGGTAACGTTATTACAAAACCATTTTTATTTTATTTCTTCCTCAACCCTCTTTTATTATAATTTAACCTTGATGATATAATTAAATCAGTATCCCTCATATAATTATAAGATTTTATGTTATGTATATAACCTAAAACCATCTCAACTTCTATTAAATGGGTTATGAAATCAACATTCGTTTGTATAGGGACTATCACCTCACGAGCTGATATTGTTTGGTTTTTCATTACCACCTCTTATGGTTGGGTATTATGATGGATATAAAATATATTTATGATATTTTATTAATAATTATACTTTATGAGTCCTTATTTTTAATATACCATTTTAATTACAATTCTACTAGGGATACAATAACATCACTTCTATATACAGCGGACTACTGCCTCGTGAGTCGATGTGATTAATTTTTCACTAAAACGTTACATTGATGATAATATGGATAAATATATATGATATTAATGAAATAAATATAATACATCATAAAATATTTTTCAATTTTAGGGTAATTTATAATTGTTTATATTAACTTTTCACTACCTAAAAGATGACAATGTCATTCGTGTATGTGTGGACTACCAGCGTCATGAAGTGATGTGACACTCTATTCATCGCCACACAACATGGATGATATGTATAAGTATATTTAAATAATTAATATTTAATTTTTGATACTATGATAATTCTGTAAATATAAGATATTACTTACCTTCTTTCCATAATGATCATTGGAAAATGGAAATGTCACTCATGTGTTTGAATGGCCTACCATCTCCATGATCAAAACATACTCTAGTTCTCAAAACCAACATTCATGATATTCATAATAGTTTAATTGATTTATAAATATTAATTTTTTTCATTATTATTATTTTAGAGGTGATTGAACCATGATCAATGTAATATGACCAAAAATAAAAAAACAATACATATATGAAAAACAATGTTTCTATTACCCACAATATAACATTAATATGGAATTGTTAATAAATTGGTAATAAAAGGACAAGACTGAATCATATATGGTGTCATAAATATACTTATGTTTTTCAATATATATATAAAAAACATATATTTATTATACATTAGGTTTAAATGTGTACTAATGATGTTGAAACATAAGATAAGGGATTTCCATATAACATTTCATTTTTTTGTGACACAAGATATATTCACCATATATTTATTTAATGTGGTGTATATATTCCAATGAATAACTTTTATGATGGTTATATTAAAAATTATAGGGACTGCAAATCAATTTTATGATCTCTATTTAATGGGTATAACTTTTTAAATGTTACCAAAGTTATAATGGTTTTATATTACAGTCTCATCGATTATCATGATTGTTTATGACCAGGTCTCCATTGTAGAAATACTCTAATATACCTCTCTTGAATTATCATAAATATTATTCTCCAATGGTCATTGATCATAATTTATGTTATATTACCATTTTACCACTATTTGGTACATAAAATAACTATGAAGATTTTTTTTTAAAAAACTCTCTTTTCTGTTGCAAACCCATTTTCTTCCAAAACTAGGTTCTCAAAATATGATTTAAAAAATGTTTTTTTTCATTTTTTAAAATGATTTAATAAATACATTTTTACCCATATTTTAATTTTTATAAAATGTTTTGAAAGTAATATTCCTATAATTTTCCAAAAAACTGATGTTTTCGTTTTACTAAAAATTAGATCATAATATTTGTTTTTTCACATGAAAGACATGAAAAACATTTCCTACATTCATTAATTATCAACAATTTAAAACTTACCTTAAATTTTTTCAAATCTATTTTCAATTAATATGTTTTATTTAATATTTGGGATTCTTTTTTAAATTTTAAAAAAATAATTCCAATGTGAAAAAGATTTTGAATTTTTTTAGGTTTTCAAATTTGGTTTTCTAAGAAGAAAACAAATTTTACTCAAAAAAGTGTCTTCGTTATTTTTTCAATATTACATTATAAATTCTTATGTTTATTTTAAAAGGAAATAATTTCATTTTTTATGAATTTTTAATTTTCAAAATTTATTTTCAATGAAAATTAATATTCCTCATTAAATGTTCAATGTTATTTACGATTAAAAACTCTATCTATGATGGAATCCATTGATGTTAACTATGGTTTATTAGGGATATATCCCATGGATACAATTCTTATTCAATCTAATTGTTTTTATATTTATGGTCGAATGATTTTTGAAAATCACATTTCTCTTCCACGGGTTATACCATATTAATATACTTATGAAACCCAGTTATTTTCAAAGTTTATGCTATGATGGAACGATGAAATGATTATAACAGATATCATCTTTTCACATGTTATGATATGATGAAAATTTTATGAAACCCAAACCATTTAATGGGTCATGATATGATGAATTGTATTATTATCTTTTGGAACTCACATGTATTATATCTTTATGTGATGGGTGGTACCTATATCTCTCCCTAATGCATTGGGTAAATATTCTTGTCACATGAGATAAAAAAGACAAAAATGGTAAGTAAAACTAGTTAAGGAAGGAAATTTATTTTCTATGAGGTTCTTGGAAGTAAACAAAGACTACTATGATCGTTTTTGGACTGAACCCATTCCACTAAAATAGCATAATCAGTGATCCTTGACTAATATGGAAATGATTTTCTATGCTTATGTGTATGAAAAAAGTACATGCCTTATTCAAATTTTATTCTTTATGGATCATGTTCCATTATTTCCTTATCATTCATGTATTATGAACTACCAATAATTATTCCATATCTCTGTTTAATGATCTTTGATATGAATGGCATGGTTTTAAAATGTTATTCTTCTGTTCTTGTAAAATTATACTCATGTCATACTTATGTGATCATTGAAATCTAACTTTCATACCCTTGTAAAATATTTGAGCTCACCCATTCTTATTTTTCATGTCTTTAGGTAATTATGAAATGTTTTAGGTATGGTATATTTTTTTTTGAGTATTAAAATGGATGATCTTTATGGGAGTCATTGAAGATCTTTCCAGACATAAGAATATTGTGTTCCATGTTTCCAGAGTCACTAATATACTATGGTCCTCATGCATGTATTTTTGTTATGTAATGAATATTGATCTTAAATTATTTAATTTCCTTGTATGGGAAGTATTTTTTCTACATTTGGTATTAAAAGTAATGGAAGTAATCTATTCAGTGGGAACTCTCGTATGTGAGAATTTGAGGAAGCATGGTTCTCCACCCAAGGGCTTTATAGGTAATTGGTTTCCATTAGGGATGGGGGAGTATCATACCTAGGAGGTATATACACCCATTGAGTTACCTGTAAGGTATCAATTATAGTCTTCTATAAATAATTCAATACTACTGCTATTGGAATTAGAGGAAAGGATTAGATATCCTCTAGAAACATGGATGATAAAACATTATTGATGTACCTATGGATATTTATAAGGATATATATAGATTTCCCTCTATGGAAAATTCCATGGTTGGTTGAAATTATTGGAATGTTACTTGTAATTATGGTATGGGATATAGTGAGTGGTTTCCAGTAGATTACATCCCTCTATGGATTCAATAAGTTGGTTTGGATATGGCACAGAGATCCCTACGGATAATAGCCTTGAAAAGGTTGAATTGAAAAGGACTCTATAAACAGTGGGTTAATGAAAACATGTCTTTATTCACACATATATTTACACTCTTAATGGATATGCATTTAAAATTTACAAACTCTATAAACCACCATTAAGGATATTAATAGATGATGTCTATGAATGACATTGGATAATCCTAAGGTGTCAAAGATTAAAATTAGTGTTTCATGATTTAGAAATACAATAAGTAATTTTAATTATTATTTGGTTTAAAATTATTATATTTTTTATCACACATTTCTTTTCAGTTTTGTTCAATGGAGTGAAACAAAATGAACTTGGATAAAATTGAGTATGTCATACAAATTTCTAGTAATAAAAAATTGGGTGATGTTTGTAATACATGTTGTTGTTATCAAACCTAATCAATTATCATGATATATAATTAACATTGTCCACCACTACCAACACTTGGACTCTCCAAAGAATATAATGGTAGGCTTCGCTAAGAGTTTGAGTAATATAAACCAAGGAGGAAATAATATTCAGTTTCTGATGTATTGATAATGTTGGAAGAAGAACTCCTAGGAATGTATCAAAGGAATGAGAATATATTTTATTTGTGGAGAAGAATGAACAAATTAAGAAATTTCCAAGTAAAAAATAAAATTTTAGTTAATGAAAAGTCTGGGAATACTGTTCTAAATAAGTTATTTTCAATGGATGGATGTTTTAACTATGTATAGTGTGGGAACTATGAAAATAAATGTTCTATTTGGAAATCCCATGAATATAATCCAAAAAGTTGTATGCATAATGGTTATACCACTGGTGATGAAGAGACTATGAGTAACGTATATAAAAAAATATGTTTTATGGATTAATATGACAATTATTAATTAATGGTTTGAGAAGTAATTGATATGATCAATGTATTTATATATTAAAATTAATGAATTTGGAAATATATAATGATTTATAAATATAATTTTTTTGATGAGGATTTGAAATAATATGTTGAATGATGTTGAAAACCTATAAAATTTTATTTAATGGAAAGGTGAAATTCAATGGAAAACATGATTAAGGGAAATAAAACCATTAATATATTAATGACAATGATATCGAGATAACTAGAGGACTGATATGAATAAATTAAATTGGATTGCATTGATGACCATGCAACTGATTATTGATTTTTGGACGATGTGCTTTATGTCATCATTGATGGAGTTTATATCATTATTGGATTTTTGGAATATTTTGAATCATCAGTAATTTTATTCCAGGAACGAGGAAGTATTTATGTTCTAATTAATGATTTATCATAATTCTAGTTAATATGTTGATTTGAGAAAATAAATGAATAAGGTATTAACACATTTTGTATGTTAAAATAAAGACATACTTCATGATATTTGGGGGATTAATATTAATTTGATATTGATAAATTTGGTGACCTTATATAAAAATTTTAAATTTTGGAAGGTTTATAAGGTTAGGCATTATAGAAAGGTCTAAGTCAAACTTTAGACAAGGTTTTCGTGATTAATTTATTATTTCACTAAATGATGATTTATGCATAAATTTTATAACCACTTTATTTTAATAATAAATAAAGATAGATAAAATGAATTATAATTGTATATTTGGATCTTATGATCCATTTTTTCTTCAGGAATAAAAAATTCTCCTTTATTTTTTGGAGTAAGAGGTAAAGTGGTAATTTCTCAAGGCATAACCAAATAGTGATATTATGTATATGAAATGGAATGAAATCATGTATTTAAATCTTACTATGATATAAAATTTTAACCGTTAAACATCATTCTTGATGATATTAATGAATTTTTTCACACCTATTTAGTTTATGGTTCTCTGGTAATTAACCATATCTGGATAACCCACTTTTTTATGATCAATGGTCTCTATCACTCTCTAAATGTATTTACGATTTTCTTCTATGTCGAAATATTCACATCCCGCCTATGTTTTAAAATATGGATATAAATTTATTATTGAAGTTAGATATCCTTTAGGAATCCATATTATTATTTTTATGAGACGTTTATTTTTATTAATTTGTACTAAATATGTTTTTATGAACTAATTTTTCAAATACCATTGATAAGAGAGAAAAATTTCAAGGGATAAATTAATTTTAAGTGGGGTAGAATATAACAACCCGATATTTTAGGGAATATTTTTTTCAAATTATTTTAAATTTTTTATATTTACATTTACCCAAAATTTTTTATCTTGAGTTAAAATGAATAATGAGTTTCTTCGGTAACATGGATGACATGCGAAACTGAGCTTCAGTGAACCATTAACTAATGTTAGTTTAAATTTGATTGTTATAACATAACTTTTTAATAGGTAGGTTTGAATAGTATAAACTATTTAATTAAACATATTAATATAAATATATATCTTTCCAAATATAATTTTTTTAGAAAATATTAGTAAATAATCAACCAATTTGAAGAAAAGTGATTGTATTCATCAAAAATATATTTTCTAAGAAAATGATTTTTATTTCTTATTAAGATAAAATAATATAATAAATTTTTAGATATTTTATAAAATTAAATTGTTAAAATTATATTAATTTTTTAATTCATCATATCAAAATTAACTTATGGTGATTTTTTTATTTTTCGTAATATATTGATATTTCAGTTAATTTTGAAAAATAGGAATTTCAACAATAATATCATTAATTTTTAATAAATTATCTAATTTAAATGATGAATTATAATTTAAGGTAAAATAACTATTTTTAGTAATATTTAATACATTTAATTAATTTTTAAATAGCATTCTATTGGATTTTATTATAAGTTTATTTTTGGGACTTAAAAGATATTTTTTCTAAAAATTGTTTTAAAATGAATAATTTATATCCATTTTAATTAATTAATATAATCCTTAATGAAGAATTTATAAAATAAAATTTATTGAATACATATTAATAAATTATAATTTATTTTATCAAAAATGTTACTATTAGAAATATACTTAATATAAAATTATATTATGCATGAAAAATACACTTTACAGAAACTAAATTTTTTGTCACGTCTTTATTTATTGTATTAAAATCAATATTTACATATTTCAGAAAATTGGTTTTAAAATAAAATAATAATTTGAAAATATATTTGGGTTAAGTTATTTTAATTTTTTGAAAATATTATCTTTTTTATTAACAGTAAAAATTTATGGAAAAAATATGAAAACATCAATATAATTTAAATTACTTGTAAGGATATATTATATTTTAAATTGTGTTTAGAATTAAATAAGTTCAATTATATATCTATTAATATAATTTAGTTCATTGGCATCAATTTCATGTTGAAATTGGGAATAAAAACATTGTAAACTTTTGAGCATTTTTTCTTTGAAAACCCACTTTATCATCGTGTCTAGAGGAATAATTTTAAATTATATTTTCACACTATTTTGAGATGAATTTGAAATTATGGATTCTATTTTTGAAATATGAATAATTTATGTTTTATGATATGTTCAACTTAATTTTTTTCATAATTTATAGTAAAAACTGAATGAATTGATTATCGTAGTTAAGGTAATAATGGGTTTACATGCGGTAAAGTAAAAATATAAAGGATAAAATGTGATATAAACTAGTATATAATCTATTTTATGGTAATATTTGGACCCTATTATATATATATCTATTAATACTACATTTTTTATCTCATTTTTATTAGAAAAACATGTGTACAAATTTTTCTTTCAAAAAATTACAAGTTTACCACACAACTCACATATAAAAGGCCACCCCTTTCCTCTCTTCTTCACACATTCAATCCATTTTGGATCAGAAAAGAGCTTCCTGAATCACTTCCCATATTCACTAATATCATCTTATAATATTTTTTTTCTATATAAATATATCGTAGGAAGGATATCGGTGAAAACCGGTGGAGGTTACACGAAGAAGAGGCAATGTTCTTCAATGGGATTTTTAATTTTACTTCAGACCCCACCTCCTTAAATTCATATTAAAACATTATGAAATAACAAAAATAATATATACCACATATTATGATGTTATTATTTTAATATAATTACCTAAAAAGTTTCCACATCCATAAAAAAGGTTATGAAATCACCGTTCACGTGTTCATCATATTACCACCTTGCTAACTGGTGTCATTAATTTTCTTTTACCACATATTACAGTTGGGTATGATAATAATTATAATGTAGACATATATTATTTATAAAATATTTATAAATATTTATTAATTTTATCATATCTTATTTTACTATCCATTCCATATGTTATATAACAACATCGATTATGTGTACGGTGGACTACTGCCTAGGGAAGCGATGTGATTATTTGTTCAGTAATGATTAAAATAGAAGATAATAAGAATAAATATATGTGATATAAATGAAATAATTAGTATAATTATGGAATACTTAGAATTATACATAGGTAATATATCATTTTATTTCTTACCTTTTCATTCACTGACATATGATAACGTTTTTCTGGTACGTGAGGACTACATCTTAACAAAGTTATGTGACTATTATTTTATCACCACAACACATGGATGATATTTATAAGTATAATTATTGAATAAATATATTATTTATGATATTTTTATAATTATATAAATATTATATATTACTTACCTCATTTCCATAATGATCTTTGAAAAATCTAAATGTTACTTATTCGTACATACGACTTCCGTCTCCATGATCACATTATACATCATTTCTCAAAACTATATTTCATGATTCATATTAAATTTATAATTTATGGATAAATACGATAAATATTTTTTTTATTATTATTATAAATAATATGGAAGCATTATCAATGTAATAGGATCATAAATAACAAATCAAAACTTATATGAAAAACTAAGAGGTTATTATCTGAAACATGACATTAATATAGAATGATTAATAGATTAGTAATAAAAGGACATGAGTAAATCATTTTTTCTATGATATATAAAATTTTTTTATGTAATATATTTATAATAAATTTATATTTATAGAACATTAGGTTCAAAAAAGAATGAAAGAATTTGATATTTGAGGTAGGGGATTTTTGTCTCACTATTTTCTATGAGAATCAATCCATATTCACCACATATATCATTGATGTCATATATACTGCCAATGAATTTAATTTATGATAATTATTCATAATATTATGGTTATTAAATATAAATTTTATCACCTACCATTCATGGGTATTATGATTCAAATGATACCATGGTGGTTTTGATTTTTTATACAATTTAATCGTTTATATGAATTATTTATGATTAAGTCTCCAAAGTTGAAATATTATGATCTACATCTCTACAATTTTTGGTTATTTTCTTCTCATAAGTTTATTAATTATATTTTAATGTAATAGTACCATTTTAACCTCTTTTGGACTTAAAATAATATATTTTTTATAAATATTGACTTTTCATCCAAAAACCCTTTTATTCCAAAACAATATTTTAAAAAAATTATTTAAAAATTTTTTTCAGATTTTTTTCAAATGAATTACTAAATAAATGTTTTGGATGATTAAATTTAAATAAAATTACAATGAAATATTCATTTATTTTTCAAAATAATTCCTTTTTTTCATTTATAGAAAATTTAAAAAAAATACACATATGACCTGAAAAATATTTACATATCTAATGAACTCTCAATAATTTCATCATTCTCTTATAAGATTTAAATTATATTTTCAATGAAAATTTTATATTCAATATTTTGGAATCTTTTTCCAGATTCTTTAAATATAATTTGATGTGAAAATGGTTTTGAAAATAGTTAATGTTTTTAAAATTGTTTTTAATATCGGAAAATAAAATTTTTCTCAAGAAATATTTGTAATGATTTTAAATATTAATTTATAACTTTTCAAATTAATTTTAAAAAAAAAATTCCCAAAATATTTAATGAATTTTTAGTTTTCAATATTTATCTTCAAATAAAAGTAATTTTTATGAATAAATTTCCCAAGTGATTTAAATTTAAAATTCATTTTCCATATAAGATGCAATCTGTTCATGTTACTTATGACATGCTGAGGACATGAAATACGAGTACCACTAATATTTTTTATATTAATGGTTTACATTTGCAACATATTAGTGTTTATGAAACCAATTTATCTTCCATGGGTTTTACCATGATGAAGTGCTTATCAAAACCACTTTTTCGATACTTATGATATGATAAAATAATGAATTATTTATGAAACAAGTATTCTTTCCATAGTTTATGATATGAAGAAATGTTTATCAAACCCATTTTATTTTTTGGGTTATGATATGATGAATGTTTTATGATCTTGAAGCATAAATAAGCATGATTTTAATTATGAGATGTGTGGGACCTATATCTACCATCAATGAATTTGTTAATGATTTATATCTCATCATATAGATACGACTTGAATAGAGAGTGAGCCTTGTTCATTATGGGACATTGTTCACTATAATGGTCTTGGGAGTGATCCATGACTACTATTATGGTTTGGGGGGGGTGAAAAATTCCACTATGATAAACATTGATGTATTCCTTGACTACTATGGAGATAATTTTTTTATTCTTATGTGTATTTCACTATTGTATGTCTTATTCCAATGTTATTATCTCATGAATTATGTTCTATGTTTTCATTAGGTATCATGTCTTACAAATTTCCATGATTTATTCCATGTCTCTAGATTATGATGTTTTATATACATGGTATGGTTTTCAAATGTTAATCTCATGTTTTAATACCATTATGATCATTTTAGGTTTATGTAATCCTCTATGACTCAATTAATTACCCTTACAGAGCATTTGAGCTCATCCATTCTTTTGTTTACATTTTTGAGGAAATGAAGAATGGTTTTTTGTAGGTTATTCTAGTAGAGATTACTAAAGGGGAAGATCATTATAGGGGATATTGAATATATTTCTTGAATTAAGAATATTATTCTCAAAGTTACCAAAGCCACTAAAATATTATAGTCATCGGGCTTCTTTTTGTGAAGTGTAATGAATATTCATTTAAAAATATTCAATAGCCATGTATGAGATTCCTGGGTCACTACGTTATCACTAGGGTTTTTACCAATGATTTTAACCCTTATCTACAATTATTAACTAAACCTAGATATGATGTTGTAATGTCTTAGTTCTTTCAGTGTAATATTATGAATATATATTTTTTTGGACTCTAGTGCTAAGGCTCTAGGAGAATTGGAAGACCGTGATCCTGAAATTGATTTGTGAAAAATATTAAAAATATTAATATCACATTCATCAGTTTAATAGAAAAACTGGAATAACTCTTAGATAGAGTATTATATCAGAAATATGAAACCTCTATTAATGTCAAAACATGGGGTTTACTCTAGGTGGCACATTACCTTTTTCGACGTTGGCTGGTTTTGAAAATGTCATCATAGGTGAATGTAATAAAATAAATTAATTGAGTCAATTTATTTTACTATATTAACTCACTGAATTAAAAATAATATATAAATAAACTATTATGGGTGATTCCCGAATTTAACAAAAAAAACACTAGAGAACGAAATAAAATTGGTTCGAGAAGCTTTGGTGAATGACAAAAGATCATTGGATTAGACTGTTATTGCAAGGATTACTGCAGACCACAGAGATACTAGATCTCGCCGTCTACTATAATTAAGCATCATTACTCATTAGTAATTGATCCAAACTCGTGAAAGGAAATTTTTTATGGGGATGTATCCCCATTTTTCTATCCTATAATGAATTCATATTATTCAACTGAAAGATTGATTTGTGCATCCATATTATTACTCACATAGGATTGTTTTTCTCAGAAATTAGGGATTTCTATTGTTGTTTAATTTAAATATCTACACTATTCAAAATATAGGAAAAGAATTGAGGACAACATGTACATAGGCCAAGGTCTGTTCTTATGGTTTTTGTTTTGTGTTTTTCTCCCTCTATTTTTAATGTTTTTATTGGCGATGTTATTTTTTCACTAGTGGTTCATGAAATTCCAATTAACCAATAATTGATCACCTGTTTCATGGTGAAACAGATTAATACCACATATATGGGTTCATCGTGATGGTGGGATCGATCTACCAAGGTATTTCTGATAGATCAATACTATATTAGAGGTCCGTAATTCCTCGGTTTGACGCATGATAATAGAACGAGCGATGATAGATTTTATTGATCAAATTGGACGACCAGATTTTAATGTGTGGAAAAAAAATTCTTGGTAGGACCCGATCAAATTTTACTGTAATTATTAGCCCAGGGATGAGAGTCTTGAGTATTAATAAATGACATGTGGATAAGATCCACGGTTTCTAAAAAATCTTGATATACAAGAAATCATATCCAAAAATAAAAACTATGTGGAGCCACGGCTGTGGCGCTAGGGATTCCATGGATAAGAAAATTATAACATGCCAAGTGACATGTGTCACACGTTGTGTGAACTCTACTTGGAGGCTCAAGGTGAATACATGAGGAAACTTGACCATAGACATTGGTAGGTACATGGACACAGGTAAAGTACATAGACATGGATCTGTACTTGGAAACGGCAAGGTACATGGAACGACCCTAGAACATGGGCATTGACCAATATACCTGGAATGGTGAGAGGTACAGAGCCATGGAAAAGCATAGTTTCATGATTAGTGGTACGCACCCTGTACCCTATTTATACATTGTGTACCTATTTGAAGAAGACTTAATGACCTTGTTCCTACCACCATTTTATCACCAAGAGTTTTTTATGGACATTTTATTCTTTGAATAAATTAAATCTCCCTTTTTTCTTTTAATGAACTAATTCAAACATTTCTTTCACATGGAATAAACATGGTGCACATTACACGCAGTCCAAGAAGAATTACTATTTGTGATAGGTTATTTGCGACAGACACTTACCGACCGTCACAAAAGGTTTGGGGAAAACTACACGCCAAACCGCCAGTAAGGTTATTTGTGATGGGTTCTTATTCTCTTCGCAAATAACCTTACCTGCGGTTTTTAGTATTTGAGATAGGATTCCAGTTCCATCACAAATAACAGACAACAGTTTTTAGTATTTGCGACGGGATTCTTACCCTGTTGCAAATACTTTGTCGACAGATAGTATTTCTGATGGGGCCCGTCGCAAATAAGATTTAAACGACGCACTGTAATTAACGCGGGTCGTGGTATTTGCGATACACCCCATCACAAATACTACCATCGTAACTAATATAACATATATATACCCTCATCCATTTTCCTCTCATTTCACTCTTTACTCAACTTCTCTCTGTATCTCTACTGTAAATTTTTCCTCTAAAATTTTTCATAGTTTAAACTTTTAAATCATACCATTATCTGTGACTTTAATACTCTAGAAGCTTCAGTTTCAAGCTATATATCTATTTTATATTGTTTAGTCAATTTATTTCATTTTTAATTATTTATAATTTTTTTTAATTATATGTAAATTAATTATATTAGAATTAAATATTTGTTTTCCAGTATTTATTTTTATGAATAGTTATATCTCTGTGTCAATTAGCAATAAACTGTAATTAATTATAATAATTTAAAATAATTTGTAATAATTAGTAATAACTAATATTAATTTGTAATAAATAGTAATAAATAGTATTAATTAGTAATAATTAGAAATAATTTGAAATAATCAGAAATAATTTGTAATATTTACAAATAAATTTTAACAATTAAAATAAATTTTAACAATTATAAATAATTTATAATAATTTGAAATATTTGGAAATAATTGGAAATAATATGTAATAATAAGAAATAATTGTTAATAATAAGAAATCATTTTTAATAACTTGAAATAAATTGTAATAGTTAGAAATATTTATTGATGGTTAAAAATAATATGTAATAATTTGAAATAAATTTTAATAATTAGAAATAAATATTAAAAATAGTAATAAATAGTAATAAACAGTAGTAAATAGTAGTAAATATAATTAAATAGTAATAAATAGTAATAATTGGTAATATTTAGTGATAATTATTTATAAGTAGTAATAATAATAATAAATTGTAATAAATAGAAATAAACAGAAATAAATAGTAATAAATAATACTAAATAGTAATAAATAGTAATAAATTGTAATAAATAGTAATTATTATTAATTATTATTAATAATTAGTAATAATTAGTAATAATTAGTAATAATTAATAAAAATTTGGATTATTTAGTAATAAATTGTAATAATTAAAAATAATTAGTAATAATTAGAATTAATTAGTAATAAATTTTAATAATTAGAAATAAATAGTAATATATAGTAATAAATAAATAAACAATAATAAATAGTTATAAATAGCTATATATAGTTATAAATAAATAAATAGTAATAAATAGTTATAAGTAGTTATAAATAGTAATAAATTCATATAATTTGTAATAATTTGTATTAATTAGTAATAATTAGTCATAATTAGTAATAATTAGTATTAATTCGTAATAATTAGTAATAATTAGTAACAATTAGTAACAATTAGTAATATTTTGTAATATTTTGTAATAATTAGTAATAATTAGTAATAATTAGTAATAATTAGCAATAACTAGTAATAATTAAAATTAAATAATAATAAATAGTTATAAATTTTAATAATTTGTTATAATTTGTTTCAATTAGTAATAATTAGTAATAATTAGTAATTACTGGTAATAATTAGTCATACATAGTAACAATGTAACGCCCCGACCCCAGAAGCCCAGAGTCGGTGCATTATTACGTATCATTGGCATAATCACAAAACGGTAAGTCTCAAAGGACCGATTAGTTTAGTAGCCTTGGAAGTACTAGAAACATTCATAAGGTTTACATTACATAATAAAATAGAATACTAAAACAACATTGTTTCCATATAAAACACGGATATCCCATAGACTATCCCCGCAGGTCAGTCATAATATACTTATTCTCATCCTGGAAAAAATAAAACATTGGAAGGGGTGAGCTAAAATGCTCAGTAAGGATAACAATATAGCAGAAAATTTCATAAATAAGAATAAACATTTAAAGTAATGTATTAATGTAAAACAAAATCCTTTTCAACATAATCATCATCATAAGATGGAAAATATAAATAAAAATAATACCATTTACTTACTCACATATATATTCTACTAGTAGAATAATAACACGCAATATCAATAGCCGCATTCATAATGATAGAATTCATAATGCCAGACTTTAATAACCACACAGTCAAGCCCTTGTGCCAAGACTTCAAATAAGTTTTTTTTCAAGGTCTTGTGCCAAGACACTAGTTTTTTTCATGAGACCTATCGATGCATCGAGGAGCAATAGCGGGCTCCACCCATCACATACTCTGTCCAATGCATTTCTCATATTAAAAGGTTTAAACATACCATAAACATTCGTATTAAAAATAGCATACAAAATGTCAATACATTATCCATAAACCATGAATGGTATAAAAATAGTATATAAAAAGTCAAACATATCACAAAACCGTCAATGCAATATGGATGTTTTGTATCATTATAAATGAATTTCAAACAAGATTACAATCCATCAAAGGATATTGACATAGATGAAATGAAGACATTTTTTGAGAAATATCCCTTTATATTTTGAAATCATTTAAAAGTAATATAAGTATAAAAGAAAATATTTCTTCATATAATCTTATAAGGGAAGCTTCGAAGATTATATAACAACGAAAAATAGTCGCACCTTCTATATAAGTTAAAAAACATTCTTACCTTATTTTTGTCGAAATGGTCAAAAAGTACCTTCTTTGGAAAATGATGGAAAGTTTGCTTTCAAAAACATATAAGGTGAAATAAAGGTATAAATGAATTTAACCCATTGTTTATTAAATAGTAAAAATGTTTTGCAATACATTTTTAAGAAAAATGAATGTGGATGATAAAGAGGTCCCAGTAAATACTAACATAAAAACAACCTCAGATAAAAAAAGAGATTGTGAAATTAACTCTTACCTTGTACTTTTCCTTGGTAGAGTGTAAGTTAACCTCCTGTATAATGGTGAAATAATTGTTATTAAATTTGACAAGAATAATATACATTAATATGATATCATATATGATCTTTTAACATTTCTTTGATAATAATATCTTAGTATTATCATTGTTTCTGGTGTTAACTAATTCCTTTTCCTTTATATGCTTTGTTACGTAATAATTTTTATGGATAGGATGTATCTTATTCATAATAACAATGATATTAAACATTTATACATTATTTATAATCATCCAATGAAAATCAGTCTTGAATGGATACGAAGGGGAATGAATCTCGTCGCGTTTATAGAGACGGTAATCTGTACGTACTAATGAGCGACCATATCATTTTTTGATATTAGAATAATATATAATTGGATGGTATATCATATATAAAGAATAATTACCATGTTATATTTATTATTTACATAAATTACTGTTCATTATTATACCCATCCAAATAATAATGTATTAAATAACAATTACACCCCGACGTGGAGACGGTAAGCCGTACGTACGCACGTATGGTGACATGTCATTCAAAGAATGGATAGAATAAGGAATATGGTTGTACCATATTTATAATAACATCACCGTATATAGAAGATACTGGATTAAATATTTGAGAATAGAATCAACAATGAAAGAGGATGTTGAAGAAGAAAGGAACTTGAAAGAGGTGATGAAATATATACCTCTTCTTCGGGTTCTTCCTTTTCAGTTGAGCAATGTGGCTCCTTAGGTTAGATTTCTGACTAAAGGAAGGCATCTAGGATGAAATTAGTATAGTTGATAGGGTATTTGGGTAGGGGTCGGAAGAGCCAAATGGCTTTGATGGTGTGAATTAGAGATAAGGGTGAGTTCCCTTTTATAATAGGGGTGAGGGGAATCTTAGGAAAAGCTAGAAATATTATTTTATAATAAAATCATTTTCGGATTCTAATGGCTCTAAAATGAATTATTTAGAGGAAAATGTGGATATGGGTCTAAAATTACTCAACCAATAGGGTTTAGACTGATTTGGGTTACTATATTAACATTATCTTTTAGATTGAACTTTTAGTTAAATAGTTTGACATTTACCATGTCTCTTTGTATTTTTATATCATATTGTTAATAAACTTACTATAAACATCAAGAGAACCGCAAGTGGTTTCTTAATAATACACCTATAATTAGATAAGTCTTTTGTATTAATAGAAGATTTTTAGGAAAAGAATATCAATTTATAATATAATATTAGTTTTAAAAACTCTTTTATGTCAATTTTGACACTATTTGGAATTTTGTTTTTCCTAAATTCATAACAACTTTTTTACATAGAATAAAAAAATCATATAACCAAATCTTAAATGTCATATTAACCTATATAATTAGTGGAAGTCATAAAAAGACTCAAATTACATTTATTTGGGTATTTATAATATTAATTATTTTAATATTTCATTAATTAGGTAATTACTGCATCATCATTGTGTCATAAATCAATTAAATTATTTAATTTCTTAAAAACATAAATAAGACATCATTATGTAGGTAATATTTTTATATTTCTAATTAATATTTATAGTCCAATTTATCTTATGTGTAACCCTATATTAAAAATCATTTAGTTATTAAACATTGAATTTAACACTTTTAACTCTTCATTGAATTAAATAATAATAAATGATATTTTCTAATCCATGTAGACCTAAAGGATAATATTTTATTCCTAAGTTTTTCTTTGTCGAATAATACATTTCCAATAGAATCAAGACATGTGGTAGGGAAATAATAATCTCATTTTTACCCTTAATTACCCTATTTACTTTAAATCGTGGTAAATAAAAGTAAAAAGTTTCAATTCACCAAAAATTATTTTCATCTTATTGAACCAAGTTTTATTTACTAATACCAACCGTGTTCCTTGGATTTTTTTAATTCAACCGATAAATGTGGTAAAATTAAGTTTTATGTAAATTTGCAAATTTTTCTAAGAGGTGGGTAAAAGACGGTAAAAAGTTCAATAAAATTTTTATATATCTAAAATTATTATAAACTTACAACAATGAATTAAATTGAACTTATATAGGTATTATGCATCTATTTTTTCCTAAAATAAATTTAAATAAAATAAGTAAATATTTAAATAAAAATTCAGTTTTAAACAATAACTCTGTTTTTCACTGTTTATCAAAAATTTAATGTTTTCTGAAAAATACCAAAAATTAACCCTAAGATAATTTTGATATTAAGAATTAAAAAATGAATTCAATTTTACCAATTTCAAAACAGAGAAGTTTCATTAATTAATTTAATATTAATTCATGTTGTCAAAACCAAAAAGCGTATTTTTAAGAAATAATAACTATCAAAAGTTTGACCCTTGTTTGCGTCAAATTTCAAAGT
Source organism: Viscum album (assembly GCA_963277665.1). Lineage (NCBI taxonomy): Eukaryota > Viridiplantae > Streptophyta > Magnoliopsida > Santalales > Viscaceae > Viscum > Viscum album. Next base: position 286,705,171 of record OY728165.1, read on the forward strand.
GAAATTACTTACAATGACCATCATTAAATTAAATGGTAAAAATATAATATAATTATACATCCAAAAAATTAAAATGTATAATTTAACACTACAAATTATTTGGATTAAAAAATTTGTTTTCAGTTAAAATATAGTATTTTCACTATTCACCCAAATATGAAAGTTATCCGAAATACACCAAAAATTTATTGAAACTATATTCTTATTTCCCAATTATAAATAAAAAGATTATTTTGTCAAATTTAATGTATAAATGTTTCAAATATTGGATTTAAAAATGGGTTTCCATTAAAGGGCGGTAAAATTGCATTTTAAAAAAAATACCTTTTTTATTAGAGAAAAATAAATTTATTTTTTTATTATGTCTAAGAAACTCACTATATGGATTATAAAATTATAAATATTATATAAAGTTCAAAATTTAGTTAATACTATTCATAACCACTTTTGAAAAGCAAGTTTGGTAAGACGTGGTGCGCTTGAACTCGATGTTGTGTGTAGTACAAGTTACTGAATTACTTTGAAGAAATGAAGTGCTATGAAATATTGGGTTGTTACATTGTTCCCCTTCAATAAATTTCATCCTCACAATTTGAAAATTTTCTTTGAAAATAAAAGGTTAAAAATAGAAAATACCTTTGTGGGAAAACATATATTGGAAATTGGGTTGTAAAATTTAGTCTTAATAAGAGGAAAAGGTTAATGAAAAAGTCACTCCCAAATTATGATATCTATTAGGGGAACATTAGTGGAAATTTGAGACACATAATTGGAGGAAAACATAAATATTTATTGGGATTTATTGGGGTCATCAGTCACAAACAATTGTAGAATTGAGTGCCTCAATGCCATGAATCTATGATGATTTAAAATATCATCGGTTCAACAAAACATATGGTATTAGGATAACACATTTTTATTTTTAAGATATCTTACCAAAAGATTAAAAATTAATTTCTTCATAGAATAAGTGAATAAAAATATATATACTTGATAAGTAGATTTCAATCATTTAACTAATTTCTACCACAAACTCATCATTCACTCTAAAAGATAATAAAATTTAATAAATATTCTATTTATCCTATTCGTCTTGGGTTCCAAAAAAATGAATTTACAATTAACCTATCAAAACCTTTAAAAATAACTAGATTATACAGTCCAGGGACTTCACGTAGTCCAATGGTTGGCGATAAATCCCAATCACACTATGGTTGTGGGTTCGATTCCCACAGCTTTGTCCAACGCGACGGGTTGTTAAATGGTCTGCGTGTTGTTATTTTTATAAAAATCCAATAATAACCTTAACAATAGTATCTAATTTCAAAATTATTCCATTCCAACCTTTAGACATATACATAATACTTCTATCCAAACTCACATTCCAAAATTTATAAGGAAGTTAAACACAATGAAGATCCTTATTTCCACGTAATAACATGTGAACACCTTCATCATGTATTATTATAAAACATGGTAACACCCTGAATTACCATAAAACCTTATTGATTAAATTCATCCTCCCATAACATTATATAATACTGGATATATTCCATATATCGAAAAATACTGAATTTTCCAACAATGATGAAATAAAAAAACTATTAATCAGTTCCAAAATAGTCAAGAATATCCAATATAATTTATCCAAATCAACCATCTCTTATTCCAAAATCACCACCTCATTATCAGGACCATATTATGGATTACATTTCGTTCAACCATGTATTTTTATAAAAAGTGTATCTTACTATTAAGTCACATTTCTTATAATCTTATAATCTCAAATCCTCAATAAAATAGTATTGTAGTACAATCCTTATTTATCTCCATAATTCATATAACCAGTATATTGTTGATACAACACTAAAATGAAATAACTATATATTAACAACATAAGAACACCAGTTGTAACAACCCAGGTAAATAAAGAATATGACATTATCACATTTATCCATATTTGTGAATAAAATATTAATATTACTTTAAAGGAGATGCTATGCTTGATGGCATACCTAATACGCAACAACGAGTTTCTTGGGAATCTTATGTTGTACTCTAATAATAAAATAATATAATTTTAAATGGTAGTTAACTCATAGCTGTTGTAATGGCGGGAATGAACAGAACTAACTACAAAATGATTATATATGTTTTTCAAATATTTTTACTTTTTACAATAAATGTTAGAGGATTAAACATGTGAATGAATTCAATTTTATGCGTAAACATTCCTCTGAAGGTCGATTAACCGCCTTTTGATGGAGAACCTCTTTTAAATCCACTTTTTGACAATATTATGTGTTATATTTGACAAAATAAAATTCTTCTTTTTAATCAGGACATCAAAATTTACTTTGTGTAAACTTTGGGTATTTTTCAGATAAAGTTCATTTTTAATGAATAGTGAAAAATGTTGTCTTTTAATTCAATATCCCTTTTTAATATAATTTATTTATATGATTATATTATATTTATAATTGGTTTTCAAGTGAAATTAGAATATATTTTTATCATTTAATCCAATAGTGGTCGTTGGAATTAATTTCATCTCGAAATTGGACTTAAACTACTGTCAATCTTTTGATACTTATTGTTTCATGAAAACACGCTATTTGTTTTGACAGCGGGAATTAATTATTAAATTAATTAATTTAAATTATATGTTTTTAATTTTTTAAAATAGACATCATTTTTGAATTCGTAATTTCAAATATATCTTAGGGTAAATTTTTGGTATTTTTCTGGAAAACATCAATTTTTGATGAATAGTGAAACCACTAAGTGGTACTTAAAAACTGATTTTTCGTTTAAATGAAATTTTTCCACCTCTGTGTTTTGAATTTCAAATATCCGACATACATGGTTTTCATTAAGAAGTAAAATTTGGTTCAATGGGATTAAAATACTTTTTGGGGAATAATAACTTTTAAGTGTTAATCGCGATTAGAGGTAATTAGTGTAATTTAAGGTAAAAATAATGTTTTAATAATATGAAATGACCTAGAAACATGTCCTAACCTCATTGGATGTGTCATGGCCGACCAAGACAATCCTTGGGTCAACTTGGAGACCCCATAAATCCACTTTGGTTGGAAAATGACATAAATAACTTTTTATTTAAAGTTAAAATAAAAATGTCACAAGCATGAGATGTTTCACTAAAAAAATTTAAATGGGGTTATACAAGTCATATTTTTTACTATAAATATTAATTATAAATATAAAAAGATTTCCTACATCATGATATTTTCTTTATAATTTTTTAACATTAAATAAATTATATTATTTAAGACATCATGATGATGCAGCAATTACCTCATTAATAAAAGATTTTAATAAAATGAAAAGATAGTGTTAAAACTATAAATTACACTTCTCAAAGTCCTATTGGATGAGTATATTTCTAACCCTTACCACATTATCCTCGATATACATCAATGAGGGACCTATAAAATCCGAAACTCATTTGAAAATAAAGTAACATTTTGTAACATTCCAAGAGTGCCCCTCCTCTCCTCTTAAAAAAGGCCCCCACCTCTACAACCTTACTCACACATCTAAATCATTTGGCTCAGACAACCCCTTCTCCTTGTTCCTCTACACATCCCTCTATTACTTCTAGAAGCCTCACATTGGGCAGAAGTCATCCCAAAAAAAGCTTTTGAGCCCAAATCAAAGTGAGTTACCCGATTTTAAGGTTATGACTTCACTTGTGTTCTTTTGTTTTATTTTCTTCTCCAACCCCCTAAACACTTTTTATTCATTTATTTTGTAACATATCCAGTATCTTCAATATACTAGGATTTTTTTATGAGAATCATTCTAGCTACACTTACACACACCTACATGTAATGGTTAAAGAATATACTGTTTCTGTGGGTGGTGAATTTTTGCCTCACGAAACGATGACTGTTCAACACTCATATAACACCTTCAAATGTGGCCATTAAGATGTAACTATATTTATATATGATATACAATATGTTGATGTTTTACTTAAGCTTATGTATTTTTCTTTTGTGGAATAACTTTATGGTTTCCATTGTGGGTAAACACGATAATTTCATTTTTGGAAGTGTGGACTACCGCCCCCACAAAGTGATTTGATTCGTTAATGCCATATGTGGGATGTATAAAGGATGAATTTACATTTATTATATATGATGTTATAATGGAATTATAATATACCTTTATATAATTATTATTTATTTCCATTAAATTATGAGATAGAAATGAAATTAGCATTCATGCGTATGTACGACTTACCGTCTCCATGAACGGTGCATTTCATTTCTTATCCCCAAATGTAATGTACTATTATAAGTACGTACATATAATGGATATATATGTAATATATTTAATATAAATTATGAATATAATTCTGGAATTAAAATATACATAACTATCATTTAGTTTTAATTCTATTAATATGACATAGAAATGAAAGTAGTGTTCATGCGTACGTACGGCTTACCGTCTCCATGAATGATGCATTTCATTTATTACCTGTAAATGATTATGTAATATTATAAATACATGTATATTATGGATTTATATTATATATATTATATCCAAATCATGAATATCATTCTGGATATAATGAACCTTTGACCACACGAATAACATGTAATTATAAGAAGTTCACTTTCGACTTAAGAACCAAATATCGACAAAACAATCATTATTAACTTAAATGATTACATAATGTTTATAACATTGTAATAAGTGATATAAAAGTAATAATGAACTTTAAAAAGGTTCTTAAGAAAGTATAAATTAACTCATGTTTATTATTTATGACGTTAAAGAACGATCGAGTCAAGTCAGACCCGAGGTAAGGGATCCTACCTCTCTCTTCCTTTTTAAGTACTCTCTTTTATGTCATTTCTTGTAAGCTCATCCTTCTTATGTTTGGGGATGTTATTTTATATTCTACATTATGTACTTTTTATGTTCATATTATTAGAGACACTATTTGATCTCATCAATCCATTTTTTAAGTTTTAATTGGCGTCGTTAGGCAGCTGAAATTTCGTAAGGGTCTTTTCATCTCACTTTGTGTTTTTGTGAGATTCATGCTAAATTTTCCAATATTTCCTTTTTAGGGGTGTATGTACTGTCCATTATTCTACTATTTGTATAAAATAAATTCTTATATGAGTATTTAAATCAATTTTGTATAGTCATTCTTTCATGGGGTGTACGTTTTGAAGGTTAACCAAATCGGCAATGGAACCTTTCACCCTCCTCTTTTTAAAAGACATCTTTTGTTATGTCTTTTAATTTTCATCTTATTATCTAGGGATATGTTCTTATATATCCTTATTGCCGTAAATTTTATGTCCAAGTGATGAGATACCCTTTATCTCTCTCATCAATTATTTTTCTAAAATTTGATATGACACTGTTAGGATGTCAAGGGAACTTCTTAACCCAATTTCAATTTCTATGGGTTCAACATGTAGTTATTGAATATGTCATCCTTTGAATATGTTTGAATGAACATTGATTATTTTACACGTAATATCCACTTATATTGGGTGTATTTATATTTGTCGCACATAATTATGAGATTGATTTATCCTTAATTTAAGGATACCGTCTTTATAATGGATTTCATCTCAATTTACATTTCCATTGAGACTTAATTGTTTTTATGCACCAATTCACTCTTATATGATGTATATACTATCATTTGGAATATTATATCATGAATCCGATTATTATCATGATATTATAATGTTTTTATTAAATGTTATTCCTCAATTATTGTATTCAAGTGTCTCTCATTTTGTTAAAAACCCTTTAACTAAAATATCATTTTAAATGTTTTAAAGATTTAATATTATAAAAATTTCTCATTAATATCCATGTTTTAAAATTGGTTTTAAGGATTTAGTTATATGGATATTAATGGTATAAAATGTTAAAATCTTCAATGTGGAATGGGACACTTTGATTCAAAAATCTTTTTATTAAATGTTTTAAATGGTTTTGAAAATGGTTTTTAGAATGGATTCATTATTTCAATATCTTAAAATTTTATATTGTTATTGCATTGTGGGAATGTTATCTTTCCATTATGCTTAAGTTATGTGCTATGATTATGTTATGGTTATTGGGCATTGTTATGAAGATGGGTGGTTCCGTGATAAACTAAGGGCGGGTGAGCCCGATATAGCTCTCTAATGCATTGGGTAACGCGGTGGAGTTAATCATTAAGGTTTCTCCGAAGAGATTTAGGGAATATACTATGATGGGTATTCCAAACGTAAGCAAGAGGGTTACTCCCTATGTAAGAATGTTATAAATTCCCCAAGTTACCTTTATTTATTATGTTTTCTATGATTTATTCATGATTTTATGAGGTATGTTAAAGTGCATATGTTTTATGGGTAAATAATGATTTCATTCTTATGTATATATGTACTAATGTTTCCTTTACATGATTTTTTTAACCCTTACTGTGATTTTTATGCTCATCCCATGTTTTTGAAAATTTTTCACAGGTCAAGTGAATGGTACATGATATGATGATAGTGTCAAGGAAGTGTCAAGAAAGAATCCATGTTTTATTTTAAATATGTTTCTGTTGATGGGAAAAATGAATACTTGCTTTTATGTAACCACTTTGTTTAAATGTGGAATGTAATGCAAGTTTTATGATCTAATTCTCTAAAACTCTAAACCTGAAAAGATCATAAATGTGTAATCTTTTAATAACTCAAGATTAAGGATTAAGGTTGGGGCCGTATACTAGTTCTTCCACTTCATTTGATATAGTATCATAACTTGATTATTATCCAATAACATCAATTAAGGTATACTCTGAGGACTGGGAAATTGATTCGTGTAGTGTCCTAATGCCTTGCAGATGAAGCATTTTACATTTAATTTTTTTTTCTTACCCTTAAAATCATGTACTTGGTGTCCTTTTTCTCTACACTTATAACAAACTCTGATTCCCTTTAAGAATTTACCAAGGTGATTCTTTCCACAGTTATCACATATATAAAAATCCTTCTTTTCACTCTTACCATTATCCATCTTTCTCTCTTCCATCCTTTTCTTCTCTTACTTCCATTCAAAGCCATAGGACTCAGAGAATTCTTTAATTATCAGATTAACACATGATACTACTTCTTCATATGTTGATAATACATGGGAAACTATTTCCCTTTTAAATGTTGTCTTAATACCATGAAAGATATAATCCTTCTTACTCTTGGGATCATACATATTTCTGGAGTTCACATTCCTTCTACTGGGTGTCATTTCTATAGAATGGAATACAATGGGTCAGTTTATGAATTGCAATGAATAATTCCAAACTTTTAAAATACCTAACATAAATTGAACAGTTTAGGGATATAATCCATAATAATAAAAATATTTTATTTGAGGAGGTATACACTTGTAAATCCTTTATAATGATTTGTAAATAAAATTAGAATTATCCTAAGTATATTCCATGGGAGTGTCATAACCAAGAGTGCAGCAAGGTCAGTTTTCATGCAACAGTTCCCATTCGTGTCTAGCTCAAAGAGGTGTTTTCAGGTTTTACCAATAGATACATCTGTGCCAGAGCCGACTCTACCTGCTTGTATCCAGACAGGGATGTATTACTTTGATAACTCACAAAATCTCTACAATACCAAAATTATTAGAACTTATTCTATATTAATCCTCGATGTCTATCTTAGGGCTATTTTCTCTATTCATAGTTTATCTAAATGTAGATTCCAAGTATTGTACTAAACTTCCACTAATACGAACTGTAACGCCCCGACCCCAGAAGCCCAGAGTCGGTGCATTATTACGTTATTGGCATGATAAAAAAAGATCAATTCTCAAAATACCGATTAGTTTCGTAGCCTTAGAAGTACTAGATACATTCATAAGCTTTACATTACATCATAAAATGTAAAACTACAACAACAATGTTTCCATAGAAAACACTGAGATACCATATACTATCCCTACAGTTCAGTCATAATATACTTTTTCGCTTCCTGCGAAAAATAAGACATAGAAAGGGGTGAGCTCAAATGCTCAGTAAGGATAACAATATAGTGAAAACTTCAATAAATAAGCATAAAAGTTTAAGGCAATGTATTGAACTAGAAAAATCCTTTTCAACATAATCTTCATCATAATATGAAAAATATAAATCAAAATAATTCCATTTACTTACTCACATGGATATTCTACTATTCGAATAATCACATGCAGTATCAATAGCCACTTTCATAATGATGGAATGCATAATTCCAGACTTTCATAACCACATAGTCAAGGCTATGTGCCAAGACTAAAAATAAGATTTTGTCAAAGTCTTATACCAAGAAACTAGTTTGTCTCATGAGACCAACTGATGCATCGAGGAGCAATATCGGGCTCCACCCATCACTTATTAAGTCCAATGCATTCCTCATATGAAAAGGTTCCAACATACCATAAACATTCATATTAAAACTAACATACGAAATGTCAATAAATTATCCATAAAACATGAATGGTATAAAAATATCACACCAACAGTCAAACATATCAAAAATCATTCAATATAATATGGATGTTTTGTATCATAATAAATCAACTTCAAATAATCTTACAATCCATCAAAGGATGTTGACATAGGTGAAATCAATACATTTTTTTGAGAAATATCTCTTTATATTTTGAGATCATTTAAAAGTCATATAATTATAAAATAAAACATTTATTCTTGTCATCATGTAATTGAATATTCAATGATGTTATTGTAGACGCCGGAAAAGTCCGTTGTTCCCAAACGAAGCTCCGGATGCGGAAAGCGAGGTCATATTTGGAGTCGGAAGAATGTTTTGGAGGGCCCGGAGGCCTTGCGCGGAATTTCAGAGGTCTGCGCGCAAAGATGATGATCCGCGCGCAAAACCCCCGGGATGCGCGCAACTCCCTTGCGCGCGGTGCCCGATTCCGCGCCCGCGAGGAGAATTCCGCGCTCGCGCCTTGGATTCCGCGCCCGGGGTTGCCTATAAATACTAGGCGACCCCCAACGTTTCAAAGGTTGCTGGAAGTCGAACGGTCTCCCGCGCGCGCAATTCAACCCCTTCCGCGCGCAATGCCGATCTTCAGGTAACCTCCTTTCTTTCGCGCAATAGAGCCTTGGGGTCCGCCTTCGCGCGCAATCCCCTTGGCTCATTTCCTTTGAATAAATTTCAACCCGAAGGCCTTTGCGCGCAAAAGAAGCCTCTTGCGCGCAATTGCCCCCCGGGTGCGCGCAATCCAGCCCGATTGCGCGCACCCCCCATTTTCAAAGTGGCCATTCGTTAGAGAATGAGCCGTTGCCCCCGCGCGCTATCTGAATCCCGGTGGGCGCAATCCCAACCATCCGCGCGCGAAGCGCTGGCCCAATTGCGCGCCAGCCCGCCATTTTGCGCGCCGACCCGCGGTTTTGCGCGCAAATCTCCTCTTTTGCGCGCAATCCGCCAGGGTCGCCTCCCTTGACCCCCCGAGGGTACCCGCCTGCGTGGCGCCCGATGATCCTCATCCTGGGTGCCCGCACCGTGCGTTGTCTTCCCGTGCGGCCCTCCAGGCTTGCGCGAAGTGACACGTACGTACATCCATCATGACGTTAAACTGCATATTCGTCCAGCATGACGTTAAACTGCAGATACGCCCAGCATGACGTTAAACTGCATATTCGTCCAGCATGACGTTAAACTGCAGATACGTCCAGCATGACGTTAAACTGCACATACGTCCAAGCTGCACGACGCTAAACTGCCTAGCCCCCATCGTCCGCGCTGCAAGACGTTAAACTGCCAAGTGCTTCGTCCTCAACACACGACGTTAAACTGTACTTCGTCCGGCAAGACGTTAAACCGTCCGCCTCGTCCTCAACACACGACGTTAAACTGTACTTCGTCTGGCAAGACGCTAAACCGTCCGCATCATTCGATCCCGTGCCTCGCACGTAGGGTCTCCCCCGGTTTGGATGTGGCCCCCACCCGCTCGTCTCTGCAGGGATGTCGGGATTGTCCCCCTTTTGGGACGATTTAATGGGAGCGGCTTTTCCCTACGGGGGCAGGGTATTACAAACCCCTAGTTTCTCGTGGGAGGCTGCACATGTGTATCTCCATTGCGCCTCCCCACGGCCGAAGCCAGTAGAGGGTATGACTGGGATCGAGGTGTCTTCTGCTTTCGGTCCAAGTCCCTTCCAACTGAGTTTTGCCACCCGGGCTGTCTCAAGTGCGTAAGTCCTGACGGAATGAACTACGTGGACTTTGATCCCTGTCTTCTATACAGGGTACGTAGGAAGCCTCCCTGAGGTCCAAGCCCGCCACCTGGTCGTCCCGGTCGTATTTACGTCGGTTCGTCCATCAGTGGACCCCTCCAGGGTTCACGCTTGCGTCGATTCACCTATGAATCCGCCCCTGTGGGAGACTGCCCGTGTGTATCTCCACTGTGCCTCCCCACAGCCCCTTTTTCCATTTATCCTTTTGTCGTCCAGCATGACGTGAAACTGTGATCCACCCGGCCGTTCCACCCCCCTCTGTGCGAGGTGGTCCGGTTCAATCCTCCGCCCGGCGGCCTAGACCTCTTCGTGAGTCGGCTTGCCGACGTCCATCATGACGTTAAACTGTATACCCGAACTACGTTGACTTTGATCCGTGCTAACGCGCGGTACGTAGGAAGCCTCTACGGGGTCCAAGCTCTTCACTCCATCATCCATCCTGATCCTTACCCGGGCCGCCACATCCCGGTGGGGTCATGCCACTTCACTCCACTCCATATCATTTGGGAAGCCGCCCATGTGCTGGCCCCAGCGTCGGAGGTTCCCCGCAAGGGGTTCTCTCATCTGATCCACTTTTCGTGTTGATCGGTCCGATGCCGTCCCCGCTGGACGTTAAACTCGCGGCATACCCCGTGTTAAACATGGGAAGCTGAGGAAAACCTCAGGTGACACAGTTCCCCGCACCCAGTACGGGATGCCTCAGGCCATCATGCCTTCGAGAAGCCCTATTAGGGACGGAAGACAGACGTGCAGAGCCGCAGTGCTACGACACGCCCCCAGCACCCAGAGCCACCCGGCCTTCTCACCGCAGGTTGCTGCCCCGCCCAGACTCCTTGGAGCGTCCGGGCGGAAGCAGCGTAATTAACCGGTGTCCATGAAGATATGGCGCCGGGAACGAGATTCACGAACATTCTTAAGTCTATGAGGGAGACCCGGATTAGGCGACGAGTTCCGAGGAGACGTCCAAGGAAGAAGGAGCCGACATCCCATCATCCCGGTTTCGATCAAGGAGCAGACGCCCCTGAATAAGGGACGAATGCCGCCCGCCCTTGGAAAGCGGGACTGCGGGACCACAAGCCGCGCGCCCATCCCCTCGGGTTGACGGGTGCATGCGCGAACGCGTCCTGGCGGAACAGCGTAACCCGACGCACATCCGCACCGAAACAGAAAAATGGTGAACCCGACGTGAATCTCTTCTCCTCGATACGAAGACCGATGGCTTTCAGAGGTGTTGGAAGACCGGCGTGTTGCCCGGCCAAGCATTCAGTCTTACCCGCCAGGGGCTGGGGAAGTGAAATCGGGCACTCCGTCTCGCAACGTCGAGGTCCTGGGTTCCCCCCACGGAAGGCGTCGTGGCACTAATGGTTGGTTGTCGATTCCTTTTTCCTGTCAGTGTTAATGGGTGATTCTCCCTGCTTTCAGAAATCAGGTCGCCCGATCCAGTGCCCGATCGCCACCCGCCCACTGGCGCAGGGACAGGGGAAACACCGACGCGGCTACTCCGCGCGGTCCCACCCGTTCCACAGCCGTCCCAGCAGCCGCAATTGCGGGACGACCACGCCCTCTCTCCCCCTCGGAGGTCATCCAGAGAAGGGTGATCAACACCCTGGTGCGGAGATACGAGGAAGAGGGAGTCATCCCCACTAGGGAAATGGCTCGCCTAGACCTTGAGGAGGCTGCGCCTCGCCACCACCGCCGCCCTCGAGGGCCGCGCAGGGAGGCACCGCTGCCTACCTCAACGTCCAATCGCTTCGAGAGTTTGTCCCCGGAGCGCTCTGACAGTTCCCTTCCCTATGCGGATGAGGTGGAAGATGCCCGGGATCACCCTATCCGGGGTTCGCTCCAGGGATCTACGGTGAGGACTCCCGCCAGGCCACGGCGACACCACCGCCAGGCCTCTCCAGTCGAAGAGCGGGCTCTCCACCTGCCCGCGCCGCTCATCCCGACTCGTCTGTCTCGACGCCAACGTCGGGCACGAGCGGAAGAGGATGCCCACCTTGGGGCTCTAGCGACAGCGGCCGCATTGGCCCAATCCACTGCTGGCTCCAGTCGCCAGGCCTCTGCGCATCCTGAGCGGGGGAACTCCTATGCCCGACCTGGATCGAGGCCCCGACCGCCCCCAAGGCAGGTTGGGTCGACTCTCCCGGTTGCTGGCACTGGCAGTAGCCACCGCGGACCACCTCGCGGTAGCGCTATTCACCGGCAGGATCTACTCTGTGTGGCCGATCCAGGAGGCATGGGTCATCCCACCTTCCGATCCCGGCCCGGAGTCCTGCCCGGAATCATCTCTCCCCGCGTCCCCTTTGATATCTGTCCTGGTGCCCCTCGCACCTTGGTTCCCAGTCCTCTTGGCCCCAGCACCAGTGCGGCCGGAGGACGCCAGGACAGAGATCAGCCCTGCCCCGGAGAACCACCCAGGGGCAGGAAGGCAAGGCGTCGACGCCGAGGGAAGAATGTTGCGGAATTCCGGACAGAGATCCGACCGGTTTGCTTCTCTGACTCAGAGGCGGAGTACGATTCGGCGACAGAGCCCCTTCCCCAATCCCGCCAGTCAAGGGCAGGGGTAGGAATGCGGCACGTCAGCCTCGTGCTCCCCGAGAGCGAGATCGATGTGATCCCCGCTTCTCTCCGAAGGTATATCCGGAGTAACGAGGGCCTGGTAGACCCCCAGGGATCAAGCTTGCGGTTGGTACCGGCCCCTCCGGAAGTGCCTTCCGCCTCGATCGGAGAAGCCGGAGACTTTTTCTGGGGACCGACGGTCGAACCACGATCTGGTGCGCCCTCGGCGAGCACCGATGCTACGACAGGATGTTCGCTCGCCGGCCCGTCCTATCGTGATGTGGTAGCCAGGCCACCGCCACCCTCAGAGGGCGGCCCAGGATATGGAGGCCAATCGGCCTGCTCGTCGTATTCACCGCCGGCCAGCCCGTCAGCCCGGCGGCCCGCCTCGGCACCACTACCAGTTTCCCGTCCGTTCCCAGCCATGGAAGAGGACCAAGGAGATCTGGGTCCCGAGTTTGAGTCGTGGAGCTTCTGGACCGTCCTTGCAGAGGGCCACTTCCCTGAGAAGTTTTGGCCAGTCGCAGGACCGGGCTTTGATGCACCCGAATCGCTAACCCCGGATGAGTTCGAATGCTTCCGCCGAACTCTCCGGGAGACTCGCTCCTGTCTTCACCGCCTACAAATGCCATACCCCGGGGGTCAAGCGCACCTGGAGGATATTGGTGAGCAGTGCCGTCAAATTGACATGGCCATGCTCCCCGCGGTTCGGCACCCCGGGTCATTTGGGCACCACGAGGCCTTCCAACAACGATGCGTCGAGTGTTTTCAAGCACTCCGCAAAGTTATCGAGGAAGCCACTCCCCACGTGTATATCCGTGGATGGGGGCAGTACGCTGCCCTACGCTTCAGTGTGATCCGCCGACAGCCCGATTCGCTGGGTGGCCCTGAGGGTATATCCCCAGGGACAGGAACGGTCAATATGGCTGACCTGTCGGGAGAGGGGAACGACTTGGAACTTCTCGACGGGGGCTTCCCCCCCGAAGACAAGCCGTCGTCAGACCCATCGATGAGAGTTACTCGTCATCAGAGGAACCTCCTGGGGCTCCCCGCACCCACTGAAGCACTGACGTTGAGCCGAAACGTCAGCAAAGGAAAAGAGCACAGCGAGGCTATAAGGCCCGCCGACCCATCTGCCTCCATGCAGAGGGCAGAGGAGGATCCCGAGAAGGCTACGCTACGTCAGCAGCTCGCCGAACAGAAGAAGCTGGTTGACCAGCTCCTCGCCGAGCGCGCTGCAGAACGGCGGCCTGACTACGGTGATCCCAGGCCAGGACAGCAGGGACCGGAACAACCGCTCCTCGATGAGACTCTCCCGGGCAACCGTGATTATGCCGTGTTCGCCGACAGGAGAGAGGCCATTGCCTATGGCAAGAGGGCGCGGTATGTTTCTCCACACCCTCCCGAGCGGCGTGACTACCTGAGAGATCCCGCTCGGATTCCTCCCGCTGCCCCAAGGGCCGCTCCGCCCGCCATCCCACGAGCTGCCGAGTTCGACGACCCGGTCGACGACCCGATTGAAGGGCCATGCAATGCGCTCGTGGTTAGAGATCCTCGGCAGGACTGGAACCCATGTCCGGACGATCCGATGGCGGCACTCATTGCCCGCTTGGAAGCCTTGGAGACTCGGCAGGTGGCGATCCCACCGGACGGCAAGCCCTACCCAGCATGGGTGGATGACATGCCGGCGCCTCCGGGATTCGGGAATCCCACTTTCGCTCCCTTCAACGGAACTGGAGATCCGCCACAGCATTTAGCCCACTTCAACTCGAGGTGCGGGCCTATGTTGGGGACTCCGGCGCAGCAGGAGGCCGCTAAGCTTCGCTGCTTTGTTCAGACACTGGAAGGGCCAGCATTTGTCTGGTACAGCCAGCTCCCCGTCGGGTCGGTAACCAGCTGGGAGGACCTCCGTAGACAGTTCCTCTACCAGTTCAGTTCCACGACCCGGAAGACAAGTATCGCAGACCTCTTCAAGTGCAAGCAGAGGCCTGATGAGCGAGTCGCGGACTTCGTCGCCCGATGGAAGGGTCTCACGTATTCCCTTGACATGCCATTGACTCAGGAGCAGTTGCTGACAATGTGCGTCGGGAACGTCAAGACTGAGCTGGTCCCTTCCCTGATCACTCAAAATTACCCCGGAGGGTTCAGGGACTTCTCAGACAAAGCTCAACGTCTTGAGGAAGCCCTGCAACAGGCCAGCCAGGCACACCCGCTGCCTCCTATGATTCCTGCAAGGAGAGTCAGCAGGGCTGAGCCCGCTGCTGTTGCCCAGATAGAGGCCCCCAGGCCATTGGAGCTGCTGCCGGCGAGGCCAGCTCCACGGCCTCACAGGAATCCGCCTCCACGGGCTCAGTTCCCGGCCCAGTAGCGGCAGCCTCAGAACCGGCTGGCCCCTCCGCGTAATGTACCGCCGCAACCCAGGCGAGATAATCAGGGTCCACCTCCTCGGCCGGCCCCTCCAGCCCCTCGTCAAGACCACGCTCCCAGGGGCCCGCGACACCTGACTTACTCATTTCATGAGGATCAGGTCCCCGGTTACTTCCGGAGCGCCCTGGAGCAGAGGATTGTGCGACTTCCTGAGTGTTGGAAGCCAGAGGAGGCACATCTTACGAATAACCCCCGCTACTGCCCCTACCATCGAGCCTTGGGGCACACCATCCAGCGGTGCTATGTGTTTAAGGACTGGCTCCAAGACCAGATTAACAACAATGTAATCAGGTTGGGCCCAGCTCCGACACAAGTGGCGGGCGTATTCGTGGGATCAGATGACGATAGTGGCAACGAGGACGAATGGCAGCTGGTCTCCGACCGCGGATCCCAGAAGTACAATAACTGGATGGCCCGCAAGACGACCATTCGCGCCCATGGAATCATCTGTGCGCGCTTGAATCAGCCTGAGCCCCCAGAATCCGCGGGTGCTGCTTCGGCATCGTCGTCCCAGCCTGCCTCTTCCAAGAGGAGCAAACGGCGGCAGCGCAAGAAGGAAGAGCGCGCCCCGCCAGTTCCGCCACTATCCCGCACTCTCGGCGATTTCATGCCCCCGGAGATTGGGGTCCCTCCTCGGATCCGCCCGGTGATGGATGATTCGTCCGATGACGGTATTGGGTACGCTTCGGTTAACACCGTCGAGCTGGTAAATCCCTTTTCGGTTCCCGACGTTGAAGAACACCAGGTGGACCTCCCTAGTGTCCCCGGTCGTCGCTACCGTCGGAAGAACCGCAGCAACAGGAGTCGCCAGGGCACAGCCGTTGGTACCTCCAGCCAGGCCGTGCACGCCACTGAGACTAGGCAGCAGGCTCAAGATCGAGCTCAACGTGCGCAGGCCCCCCATTCGGGGATGACGGATTCGCCTCCGCCACTGTTTGTGGTGTGGGACCAGGCAGAACCGCCTCAGCCGCGTCGCGACCAGCTCCGCCCTGCCACGAGTCCATCCCGGCCTCCTGACTCCAGTACGGTGACCATTTCCCGGACTGCGACCAGTGAACAGCGAGATGCGCCAAGTACCAGTCGGCCGCCGATCCAACCGGCAAGGCCCGTCATGCCACCAACCGCAGAGCAACCTCCTGCAACCAGGGGCTCGCGCTTGGCCAAAAAGTATGATGTCCTGAAGCACTTGGCCGACATCCCAGCAAGGCTCTCCATCCTTGAGGCTCTGCGCATGTCATCTGAGATGCGCGAGGCACTCGCTGAAGCCCTGAAAATCCCCCTCCAGTTTGAGACAGAGGTTGCGGCTGCAGAGGCCTTTCACGCCGAAACGATCGAGGACGCCGAATGTCAGGCAGTTATCTCGTTCTCTGGTAAGGATGAGGACCCTCCTATACAGGGACACATTCTTCCACTGTATGTCACTGGCCAGTTCAATGGCCTTGAAGTCCGGCGCTGTCTTGTCGACACGGGGTCCGGGATTAACCTGATTCCAACTCGGACGCTCCGGAGATTGGGGTTGTCTGAGGATGACTTGATTCCCTCCGACCTCAGGATCCAGGGGTACGACCGCACCGAGCAAACCCCGGTCGGCAAGATACGTTTGAAGACCCAGTTCGGTGACTTGGTTGCCAACACCGAATTCATGGTAGTCTCTCAGGACACTGCGTATAACGCATTGATGGGCAGGCCATGGCTTCACCTTCACGCGGCGGTTCCCTCGTCATACCACCAGTGCCTCAAATACTCCCTTAATGGTCGAGTGGGCGTGCTTCAAGGAGATGCCTCTCCTTTTGCCTCGTGTGAAGCCCGCTATCTGGACGCGGACTATTACAAGAGCAAGGATAAGCAGATCCTGGCAGGTGAGGTTGAGCATGTCGCTGTTGCAAGTGATCCCTGGGCAAGTCTGGATGATGCTTACGTCCTCCCGATTCAACGGTTGGACGTCACCATGGTCTTGACGGTCCGCGAGTCTCCTGATGAGATGGTCGCGACCGCCCGCGCCAGCACCAGTGGCCCAGCAGGATCTGGTAGCCCCAATGCAGTTTCCAACGCAGTCTCTCCCGTGGACGATCCCTCCCCGAGTGGAGAGGACGTGGAAGATGCACCCCCAGCCTTTGAGGAGGGCGTCCCCGCCACGGTCGATGAGTTAATACAGGTGAACCTTGGAACCGAGGCCGATCCAAGACCCACATTGGTTAGTGCCGCCATGCCCTCTGAGGAGCGGCAGCAGTACGTGGACTTTCTCAGGCAGCACCGTGATGTATTCGCTTGGGGCTATGACGAGATGCCGGGGCTAGATCCTCAGGTAGCCGTCCACCGCCTTGGTCTCCCGGCGAACCATCGCGGGTTCAAGCAGCCTCCCAGGAAGATGCACCCATCCCACGGTGCCATGGTTGAGGCCGAAGTTGACAAGCTTATCAAAGCCAAACTTCGTGAGGGAAGTTCAGTACCCCAAATGGCTGGCCAACATTGTGCCGGTCAGGAAGAAGAACGGGCAGATTAGAGTCTGCATCGACTTCCGCGATCTCAACCGCCACTGTCCGAAGGATGATTTTCCCCTTCCAGTGACAGAGCTGTTGATTGATGCCACGACAGGGTTCCAAGCCCTCTCCTTCATGGATGGATACTCCGGATACAACCAAATTCGGATGGCCCCTGAGGATGAGGAGTTCATTGCCTTCAGGGCCCCCCAAGGTACCTTTTGCTTCCGGGTCATGCCCTTCGGCCTGAAGAATGCAGGTGCCACCTATCAACGGGCGATGCACCGCATATTCAAGCCAATCCTCGGCACACTGGTGGAATGCTACGTCGACGACTTGGTTGTCAAATCGCGCCAGCGTCAGAACCATCTCAAGGATCTTGAGAAAGTGTTCAGCTTCCTCCGGTCTCGCTGCCTGAAGATGAACCCGTTGAAGTGTGCCTTTGGGGTCACCTCCAGAAAGTTCCTTGGATTTGTGGTAAGATACCGGGGTATTGAGATCGACCCAGAGAAAATCAGGGCGATTAGCCAGATGCCTCCCCCAGGTACCGTCCGGGAACTGCAAGGGTTCCAAGGCCACTTAGCCTATATACGCCGATTCATCGCGAATCTGGTCGGCAAGTGTAAGCCCTTTTCTCGGCTCATGAAGAAAGGTGCCACCTATGTATGGGATAAAGAGTGTCAGACCGCTTTCGAGGAAATCAAGCAGTACCTGCTTCAACCTCCGGTCCTGATGCCGCCCGTATCCGGAAAGCCGCTGGTCCTTTATGTGACCGCCCTGGAACGGTCCCTGGGTGCCCTTCTCGCCCAGAAGAACAACGAGGGAACAGAGAATAGCCTCTATTACCTCAGTCGCATGCTCCTCGATGCGGAAGTTAGGTATTCCCCCATCGAGAAGAGCTACCTGGCGCTCGTATTTTCCGTACAGAAATTACGGCACTACTTGCAGCACCATGAGGTACAGTTGGTTTCTCGGGTAGACCCGTTGAAATATATCCTGAGCTGGCCTATGTTGACTGGCCGCCTAGCGCGGTGGGCTGTGATTCTCCAGCAGTTCGACATCAGGTATGTGTCTCAGAAGGCCATCAAAGGGCAAGCGTTGGCAGACTTTCTGGCCGCTCACCCGACCTCCGCGGATCAGCCGCTGGATCTAGGCTTTCCTGATGAGACCATTCTCTCGGTTGATCGAGCCGATCCATGCTGGCAGATGCACTTTGACGGTGCCTCCCGGAGCCCCACCGGTAGAAGACTCGATAATCCTAAGCTCAACAGAGTGGGCTTGGGCATCGTCTTCATTACCCCGGAGCGAGCCGTGCTGCCATACTCTTTCCTGTTGTCAGAGGGCTGTACCAACAATGAGGCGGAATACCATGCCCTCATCACCGGCCTCGAGTTGGCTCTCGAGATCGACGTGCCCCGTCTATGCGTGAAAGGGGACTCCGAGCTGGTCGTTAAGCAGATCAATGGCGACTACGTTGTCAGGAAGCCGGAACTTGTGCCATTGTTGGAGTGCACCCTCCTTCTGATGGCCCGGTTCCCTTCTCGGCCGGAAATTGTCCATGTTCCCCGGTCGCAGAACGGTCGAGCAGATGCTTTGGCCAGCCTCGCTGCGTCACTTGCGGAGCCTGAACAGGACAACCTGATCGTCCGCGTGACGCGCCGCAGGCTCATCGCTCCCGTTATCCCGGAAGAAGATCG
Organism: Viscum album; assembly: GCA_963277665.1. Taxonomy (NCBI): domain Eukaryota; kingdom Viridiplantae; phylum Streptophyta; class Magnoliopsida; order Santalales; family Viscaceae; genus Viscum; species Viscum album. Next base: position 286,724,616 of record OY728165.1, read on the forward strand.
CGGCCCGTTGGTAAGTAACCTCACCACGGTTGCCCCCGGGCCCGGAGCCCCGAGTGCCCCAGATATGACAGTCGGATCAGCCCCTGATTGGAGGACGCCTTTGGTTGAGTACCTCCAACATGGCATTCTTCCATCGGATCGGGCCGAGCGCGAGCGAGTTCGACGCCGCGCATCGCAGTTCGTCCTCCAGAGCAGTCCCGGCCTGGAGCAGATCCTCTACAAACGCGGATTTGATGGTGTTCTCCTCCGTTGCCTTCAGGGAGTTGAGATCCCACGAGTCATGCAAGAGGTTCATGCTGGTTCATGCGGCGCCCACCAGACTGGGCCGAAGCTGTCCCACCAGATTCGGAGGTTGGGGTACTTCTGGCCCTCTATGATCCATGACTGCATCGAGTATGCCAGGAGGTGCCATGCGTGCCAGGTTCATGCGAACTTTGTGCATCGGCCGCCGGAGCCTCTCCATACCACAAGGTATTCCTGGCCCTTTGCAGTCTGGGGACTGGACGTTGTGGGACCTTACCCACCGGTGACAGCTCGCCAGTGCCGGTTCATTCTGACCGCTACGGACTTCTTCTCCAAATGGGCAGAGGCGATTCCGCTCAGAGAGGTCAAATCCTGTTCGATCGCTGACTTCGTGACCTCCAACATCGTCCATCGATTTGGAGTTCCTCACGCTATCCTCACGGATAACGGAACCAATTTCCGAGCAGCCGAGTTGAAGAAGTTGTACGCCAAGTATAACATTCGCTCGAACCATACATCTCGCTATCATGCGCAGGCGAATGGACAGATCGAGGCGTTTAACAAAACCCTCTCTAACATTCTGCAAAAGATGGTTGGTCAGAACAAGAAGAGTTGGCCGGAAAAGCTCCCCAACGCCCTCTGGGCTTATCGGACGACGACTCGCAATTCCACCCAGATGACCCCTTATTCCCTGGTGTATGGAGATGAGGCCGTCCTGCCCATCGAGATCCAGTTGTCGTCCTTGCGCACTGCGGTCTACGACCAGCAAGCGCCGGACAGAGTCGCTGAAGCCCGTCTAGTCGAGTTGGAAGCACTGGATGAGAATAGACTTCGCGCTTTGCACAACTTGGAGAGGCATCAAAGCAGAATGGCTCGAGCTTTCAATAAGAAGGTTCGCCTCCGCTCTTTCCTGCAGGGTGATCTAGTGCTAGCCCTAAGAGCGCCAATGATCCCCGGCAGGAAGCCACCCAAGTTGGAGCCCAAGTGGGAGGGACCCTTTGTTGTCCACAAGGTCTATCCCAATGGCGCGTACTCCCTAGCGACTATGGATGGTGAGCGTGTCACTCCTCCCACCAACGCTAGGTTCCTCAAGCAATACTTTGCCTGAGTGTTCATTCGTCCCGCATGACGCTAAACTGCACTTCGTCCCGCATGACGCTAAACTGCACTTCGTCCCGCATGACGCTAAACTGCACTTCGTCCTGCATGACGTTAAACTGCACCACGTCCTGCACGACGTTAAACTGCATACGTCCAAGCTGCACGACGTTAAACTGCCCAGCGTATCGTCCGCACTGCAAGACGTTAAACTGCCAAGTGCTCCGTCCAACATGACGTTAAACTGTACATCGTCCTGCATGACGTAAAACTGCCCCCCAAGAACTACGTGCGGCTTGATTCCCATCCTTATGGGATACGTAGGACCGCCTGAACCTTCATGTTTCAGGCCCAGCCCCATCCTTCAGGAATTTCCATCCCATCTCGGGCCCTTGGCCCAGTTTCCCCCGGGTGTGCGGCGTATGGTGTGAGTGCGGGGCTATTCCCTCATTCACGTCGGTTTGCTCGTCACGCTGTACGCCCCCCACGTTTGGGGATGCCTTCTGCTCCCCCCTTCTTTTCCCCTCATCGTCCTGCATGACGTTAAACTGCACTTCAAGAACTACGTATGGCTTGATTCCCATCCTTATGGGATACGTAGGACCGCCTGGACATTCATGTTTCAGGCCCAGCCCCATTTCCCGGGAATCTCTATCCCGCGTTGGGCCTCTGGCCCCAGTTCCCCTCCTTTTTGTGCGAGGCGTATCGCGTGAGCGGGGGATTATGTCCTCATTCGCGTTGGTCTACTGGCCGCGCCGTACGCCTCCCCCGTGTGTGGGACCACCTCGCACCTCTCATCGTCCTGCATGACGTTAAACTGCCTCTTAAGAACTACGTATGGCTTGATTCCCATCCCTATGGGATACGTAGGACCGCCTGAACGCTTGTGTTTCAGGTCCAGCCCCGTCTCTTGGTTGATCACGGGGATCTGCCCCCCTCCGGTTGCTCTCAGGGTGAGTCCTCTGACCCTTTCCGGAGATCTGTTAACATGCTTTGGGTGCTTCGGTCTATGACTCGTAGTGTCAGATTCAATCCCGACAAGTCCTGTGTTGCTTGTCAGGCCCCGCGCTTCCTCTTGTTCGAGCCTTCACTCAAAGGGATCCTCGTTAGCGGTTTGGGTACGATGCCTCAGTGCTCTCCCACCGCTCCGGGTCGATTTACCGGCGGGTCTTGGGCCGCAAATCGATATGAATCCTGCGATTGAGCGGTTGATGCTCGTTTGCTTGCCCCGTCTTAGGCTGACGTGATCGGATGTTGTGTTGCGAATGCGTCAGCAACATCCTTGATCGCCATGTCGGCTCTTTCAGGCTCTGAACATTGGTTGCGCAGTCCTCATCACACTCCGCCTTTGTGCGTTGTAGTGGAATCTCGACACTCTCTTCATACTGACCTCCAGTACACCTCTACACGTTAGGCAGACCAACCAAGGTAATGATGTCGTTCGAGGCTCCCATGATATGAGCACCAGGGATATATGCGGATATCCTCCCTAAGGGCCATGCGTAGCTGGACCCTCGTCCCCATAAGGAGGAGGGAGTCGCCCGAACAATTGCTTTCTGGGCCCACCATATCTGGAGGCTAGCATCTCTGCCCCTCGGGTGATGGACACACGCAGACCCCTATCCCAAGACTCTTCTCCTGGAATCGTGCGTGACCGCAGGGCTGGGTATGCTCCCACCTCCGCCGTGTCCGCCGTACCGCGGTAAGCGGATTCCTCCATGGTCCGAACCACACGACCTTAAACTGTGTTGTCTGGTCCTACCACACGACCGTAAACTGTGATCGTCTTGGCCGCCCGACGAGAAAACGGCACTGCATCGTGATGTTCCCCTCAGGGGACACTCATGTTGGGCGCTGGTTAATAACCACGCCATTCATCAATGCCTTCCGTGGCTTGATTATTGTGGCGACGCCAGAGATTTCTCAATCACGGGCATGTCGCCGCACAAAGAAAAACCATTCATCTTTAAGGACAAACAAGAAATATCAAATGCCGCTCCTTCTATGTGCGAGGGTCAGACCCGCACTCTTCCCCGCGCTGGTGCCCGATTGTGTTGCGCCGCGCTTCAAGAACTACGTGCGGCTTGATTCCCATCCTTATGGGATACGTAGGAACGCCCGGATGTTTGAAACTTCGGGTCCAGCCCCCCACCTCTTAGAGATTCCCCCTTCTCTGGGGAATCCGCCGCCTTCAGGTCACCCTCAAGGCGCGTTCCCCGACCCCTTGCAGTGGTCCACCGGTGTCAAGAGTACTCTGGTTTATTGCCAGGAGGGTCAGGATCCGCTTGGTCAGGTTTCCTCCGCTTTTCAGGCTTCGTGCTCCCTTTCATTCGGACCCGTCGTCTACGCCCTGGGTGGAGCCCCCGTGAACGGTTCGGACACAATGCCTCAGTGCTCTCCCACCGACTCGGGCCGGTACCCCCAATGGCCTCGGGCAGCAAATCGATATGAATCCTGCGATTGAGCGGTCGATGCTCGTTTGCTGCCTCATTCCACCAACGGTTAGTGCGATATTGATGCTGCTTTTCCGCCACGGTCGGCAGTACTCCCATATCGTCACGCCGGTGCTCCCGGTCCTCGAGTGAATGGCCGCATGATTCACATTTCCCACCTCCCATTCTGACCAGGCGAAACCTCGGCACTCTTGACACTATCCCTCAGTGCATCTTCGTATATCCAGGGGATATGACCAGATGCGGCGTACTTTGAGGTCTTTATGGTCCGAGCTCTAAGACCTTAAACTAAGATCTCCCCCTATGGTCCGAGCTCTAAGACCTTAAACTAAGATCTTCCCCTATGGTCCGAGCTCTAAGACCTTAAACTAAGATCTCCCCTTATGGTCCGAGCTCTAAGACCTTAAACTAAGATCTCCCCTTATGGTCCGAGCTCTAAGACCTTAAACTAAGATCTCCCCTTATGGTCCGAGCTCTAAGACCTTAAACTAAGATCTCTCCTTATGGTCCGAGCTCTAAGACCTTAAACTAAGATCCCCCCCTTATGGTCCGAGCTCTAAGAACTTAAACTAAGATCTAGCCCTTAGGGTCCGAGCTCTAAGACCTTAAACTAAGATCTACCCCTACGGTCCGAGCTCTAAGACCCTAAACTAAGATCTCCCCAAATGGGGTCCTACGTCCTGCATGACGTTAAACTGCACTCTCAGAACTACGTGTGGCTTGATCTCCAGCCTGATGGAGTACGTAGGAACGCCCGGGCATTCCGACTCGGGTCCAGCCTCAGGGATCGTTAAGTCCCGCCCCTCCTCGTCGTCGGCCGTCTGGCCTGACTTTTGGTAGAGTGGTGCAGTTGTGATATTCTCCCCGATTCAGCTCGGGATGCCCCATTGCAATGGTGGGAAGGGACGGTTTCCTCGTCAAAGAGGTGCTGTGTGAGGATTGAGGTGATTCACGGCCAGATTAGTGCATCCGCCTAATACGCTTTCTCCACGGTGGCGCAATTTTGAGAGCGTTGGATTCTGTCCGAACAAATCGTCACTTCGCCCCACGCTTCGCATGCCCTGTTGATCTGGATTTTCCACCCTTGTGTTTGAAGGAACCCCAAAGCGGTATTCATGATGACATGTGGTCCGCCTCCTGCAATATGAATGATGACCTTTTTCGGTCCATCTATTGCAGTTGTTATGGTCGATCCACTGTCCGCCTACCGTCTTGGGCATTTCCTGGAAGGCCGACCGTTGTGGATGTCTGGATTCGGGGCACGCGATTCACCCTTTCTCATTTCCCCATGTTCGGATAAAATCTCAACGCCCCTAGCATTGTCCCGCTCATGTGTTGGAACAAGTTGGGGGGATGATACATTGATTAGGCTCGAGGTCTCCTTTCCTAGGAATGACCTCCCTCTTTTCTCCAGCAATCCAGGCCCAATTATGGATGCCTGATGCTTGGTTAACACTCCCCGCAAGACACCGAATTGTGGTTGAGCATGTTAAACCAAAAGATGCAGATAAATATATTGATTCATACAGACGGATCAAAGTAGCAGAAGCAAATGTTTTGGGAATGGCAAAACAAAGCCCTTAGGGATTAGCGTGCTGAATGAGTCTTTCTAATGCCGCTACCCTTTGGCTGGTGGCCTCCAGAGCTGCTTCTCGCTCTCTGCGTGCCCTCTCTTCGTCGGCGGTCGCAGCGCGCAGTTCGTCGATTCTGGCCTGTGCACGCTCCCGCTCGACCTGAATTGTGACCATCTGTTGGACCGCCTCCGTCAGCTGTACCTGAGCGTCAACCAGCTGGGCTGCTAGTTGCTCCACAAGCTCGGTACACGTTGCGACGAAGGCCTCCTTCTCTGCCGCCTGCCCTTCGAGGCGCCAGACTTCCTGCTCCGCCGCGAGGAGCGCCCGCGTGCTCTCCGACATGTCCCGACTTTGTGTGACGTCGGCACGCCGGCAGCTCTCGCGCATCTTTTCGGCCATGAAATCACGGACCGTTAGATGGAGGCGTTGAGCATCAGCTCCCTCGGCGCACAGAAAGCGCAGCCAGGTTTGAAGTGATCCTATGCGCCCCAGCCACTCCGACGGGTCTCGCTTGAGGAAGCGCTGGATGCACTTCCACCCCCTACGGCGCGTTATCCGGCTCTCCTCGACCGCCTCCGTGTCTGAGTCGTCCATCTCCTTGGGATCGGCAGGCCGGTAGGCAGGGAAGGCAGCCAGCAGGTCTGCTGCAGGGTCCGCCCCTGGGAGGTCCTCACGAGGGATAGGTTCCCCAACATCCGGGCGACCTTCTTCTCTCTCCCCAGCGGCGCTGACACCCTCGTCAGCCCCCAACCTCTCTCCGATGGCAGCACCGCCGACGTCCGCAGCCCCTTGATCAGCAGTTGGTGGGGCCGGCTCGGTTTGGGAAGTCTGTTCCGGAGCAGGCGGCATGTCCACCACTGGTCCACTCGTAGATGGCCCGGGTTCGGCAACCCGACGAGCCTCCAATGTTGAGATCACTGCGCGGGGCATGCCATGGTTAGTCACGGATCGTCAACGGCAAGCACCAGCAGTAAAGTAGGGAGACTTACGGGAGTTCGGAGCGTCATCTTCCGCTATCCCGGTCGCCGCAGGAATAGTTGCAGTAGGGGACCCCTTCAGCGCTTGTCAATTCAATGATGGGTGTCTGGCCCCCGCCTTGTCCTGCTGGCGCCTCTCCTACTCCCGCTGAGGACGCCTGACCGACATCCGTGTGCTCCTGAGAAGGATGGAGAAACGGGTTAGAAGCTGCATAAGAGAATGGATGAAGCAGGTTGAGTAGGGATAGAAGCGGACCTCGAGGAGCTCAGTGACATCAACATTGTCAGAGCCGGCCACCTCGCCGCTCTCCCGTGGGCTCCCCCGATGGGATCTTCCCTCAGAGCCTTCATCCTCCCCCATTTCCTCCTCTTCTTCGGAGTCGTTGCTACTGTCGTCTTCTTCCGGCGGCATCTGTTCCGGAGCGGGCTCGAGGCCGAGCATCACCTTCACCAGAAGGGATGGCTCCGCGCGCTGACCACGTTGGCGCGCGTACTCGTCCATGGCCGTCAGATACACATACTGCCGGTTGAAGTCCACCCTGTCGGCAATGTGGAGGCGCCCGACCTCTGGCAGATTGATTCCTTCTCTGAGAATCTTTCGCCAGATGGCGTCGGTCCCCAGTGACTGCCGCAGGGTCATCCAGGCCGACCACAGCGCCGGGAAGACTGCATCGTGGGAGGGTTCGAGCAGACGTCTTACCTGCTTCCCGGGCCGCTCTTCGACCACCACGCGTGCCCCCTCTCTGGGCGCCGAGGTCGTAGCGGCAGCTCGCGATGTGCCCGCCGCCGAAGTCCCTGCCTGCGCCGGCTCCGCTGCTTGGCGCGCCTCCGTTCTCCCCCGTGTGGCGGCGCCTTGCCTCCTTCCTTGACGCCCGGTCTCCGCACGGGTAACCTCGAGCCGCCGAACTAGCTTCCGCAAAAGCCCCTCGGGGTACACGATGGCCCAGTGTTCGGCGTACTCGGTTGCCAAGCCTGCGTCAACTCCGGTAGGAGGGAGAGTGATGACGTCGCCAGAGCCGAAAGCGGCAAACATCAGCCACATCTGGCGAAGGACGCCAGGGTTCGTCTCCTCCCGGACAGCAGTGAATACCCTCTTCGGCATCCGTTGAAGGCACCCGAACTGCTTGGCGAAACGGGTCGGCACGTAAGGCTCGCAGATCACCTTCCCGTCGATCCGAGCCACGAGCACCCCGCCCCGCATGTTCAGGAAGTATTCATGCTGCTCCAGCGGACCCTGCCCATTGTCAATCATCTGGCCGACGGGAGTGGGGAACGGACTGAAGTTGAAGTTGGCATGATTGCCAATCCGAATCCGCACACCCTCCTCACTTAGGGTCATCGGAGAGACCCCCGCGATGTTCTGCAGGGAGGGTCGCAGGCCGTTGCCCGGAGGAATGATGGCGTTCGGAAACGTGTACCCACCGAGGTGAGCAGCCACCCAGCCGTGGAAGAACTGAAAGGGCCCACAGATCCTTCGTGGCGACCCCCCTCGTGAGATGCGTCCCAGGATGGCATACAGCCTCGCCAGCACTGGGACCCCGAGGTTGTATCTCTTGTTGGCGGCCATAGCGCCTGCCATCGCCAGTGTCGCCGGGCGAACGCCCATTCTCGCGTCCCGCACTGGCTGGAGCCACCCACTCAGAAAGGCGGCCAGGAACGCCGCGTACCGGACATTTGGGTCCCGGGCCTCGATGACGCGGTACCCCCATGAGCGGTAGTCACCCGTCTCCAGGACCCGCCAGTACGACCCGTTCCGGCTCCTCTGAGCTGCGGTCGGGCACCGCTTCCCCCTACCTGGCATCTTGACCGCCGGGTCATGCTCCAAGAACTGGCCGAACCATTCCTTGTAGGCTATGTCCTTCTGGATGTCTTTGATCCCGAGCCGCTGCGTAGCCAGGTCAAGCAGATGCCAGGTCAGGATGGGAGTCCGTGACCTGTCCTCCCAGATGTTCTTCGGTGGAAGGAACTCATCGTATTGGTAGCCCTCCAGCGGGATACCTCCGATGCAGTGGATGTCCCAGAGACCGATGCCGACCTCCCCATGGTGAAGATGGAAGGTGTTGGTATCCGGAGACCATCGGGTGAACAGCTCCGGCCCGAGCTCGGACTGCTGGTAGAAGTGGAACTGCGACGTCCACACCGCCTCGAACAGGCCGATGTACCGCAGCTCCTCTGCGAAGTGATCGCAAGTGTGGCGTACCCAGAACGCCCAGGCCCACTCGCTGGTGAAGTTGCCCCCAGACCGCAAGTCCCAGTCCTTCAGCCATCCCTTGGTGTCGTCCGTGACGCTCTGGCGATATATGCTCGAATAGAGGGCTGGAGAATTCTCCGCAGTAGGCTCACCCCCATCAATGGTTCGCGTCCTCGGGTTCAGGACATAGACATCCAAGTGTCTGGTCTCCCTGGCAGGATGCCCATTGTTGGTGATGTTATAGCGGAGAATCTCGTCCTCCCGGGTCACCCAGGTCCGCGGCGCATCAATCTCGAACCCTGGCACCGGAACCTCATCTAGGATGCCGAAGTTCCAGAGCGGCAGGTTGTCCGACAGTGGATATGTCTTCTGGGCCGGCGTCAGTAAGTCGAACAAGGATTGATTGTTGGAAACAGTCTCCTTGGCTCCGTAAACCTCCTCGTTCGTCGCCATCTCAGCCCTGCGAGTGGCGGCATCCCCCTCATTTCCTCTGTGCGCGGCCATCTCAGAAGTTTCGGGAGTCGTGCGGGTTAAGGGATGAAGCGTGCGGGATCGGACGAGGCTGGTAGAGAAGTTTGAAGGTTGGCGCGCAATCCAAGTAGGCGGCGCGCAATTGGGAAGACTGTCGCGCAAAGTTCCGGGTTTTCGCGCAAAGACAGGCGGAATCCGGACGGTTTTGCGCGACGAGCGGGCGAATTCCGCGCCGGAAAAGGCAATTTCGCGCACGAGAGCAGAGATGCTTATCGCGCGGAAGGCCAGTGTACGGCACGGAGGGACCCAGTGCCCCTATTTATAGGCGAGGCCGGGGTCCGCGCTGCGCGGAAAGCGCTTTGCGCGACCGCAGCGGCGAATTTCGCGACCGGCGCCCCTTTTTGCGCGCCTAAGTCCCGCGCCGCCCAGGACTTCGGCATTCCGGCGTCTCCCTCGGAACCCGATCGTTGCGACCTCTCGCCGATCAGATTCCGAGGGGGGGCTTTTGTAGACGCCGGAAAAGTCCGTTGTTCCCAAACGAAGCTCCGGATGCGGAAAGAGAGGTCATATTTGGAGTCGGAAGAATGTTTCGGAGGGCCCGGAGGCCTTGCGCGGAATTTCAGAGGTCTGCGCGCAAAGATGATGATCCGCGCGCAAAACCCCCGGGATGCGCGCAACTCCCTTGCGCGCGGTGCCCGATTCCGCGCCCGCGAGGAGAATTCCGCGCTCGCGCCTTGGATTCCGCGCCCGGGGTTGCCTATAAATACTAGGCGACCCCCAACGTTTCAAAGGTTGCTGGAAGTCGAACGGTCTCCCGCGCGCGCAATTCAACCCCTTCCGCGCGCAATGCCGATCTTCAGGTAACCTCCTTTCTTTCGCGCAATAGAGCCTTGGGGTCCGCCTTCGCGCGCAATCCCCTTGGCTCATTTCCTTTGAATAAATTTCAACCCGAAGGCCTTTGCGCGCAACAGAAGCCTCTTGCGCGCAATTGCCCCCCGGGTGCACGCAATCCAGCCCGATTGCGCGCACCCCCCATTTTCAAAGTGGCCATTCGTTAGAGAATGAGCCGTTGCCCCCGCGCGCTATCCGAAGCCCGGTGCGCGCAATCCCAACCATCCGCGCGCGAAGCGCTGGCCCAATTGCGCGCCAGCCCGCCATTTTGCGCGCCGACCCGCGGTTTTGCGCGCAAATCTCCTCTTTTGCGCGCAATCCGCCAGGGTCGCCTCCCTTGACCCCCTGAGGGTACCCGCCTGCGTGGCGCCCGATGATCCTCATCCTGGGTGCCCGCACCGTGCGTTGTCTTCCGTTGCGGCCCTCCAGGCTTGCGCGAAGTGACACGTACGTACGTCCAGCATGACGTTAAACTGCATATTCGTCCAGCATGACGTTAAACTGCAGATACGTCCAGCATGACGTTAAACTGCATATTCGTCCAGCATGACGTTAAACTGCAGATACGTCCAGCATGACGTTAAACTGCACATACGTCCAAGCTGCACAACGCTAAACTGCCTAGCCCCCATCGTCCGCGCTGCAAGACGTTAAACTGCCAAGTGCTTCGTCCTCAACACACGACGTTAAACTGTACTTCGTCCAGCAAGACGTTAAACCGTCCGCCTCATCCTCAACACACGATGTTAAACTGTACTTCGTCTGGCAAGACGCTAAACCGTCCGCATCATTCGATCCCGTGCCTCGCACGCAGGGTCTCCCCCGGTTTGGATGTGGCCCCCACCCGCTCGTCTCTGCAGGGATGTCGGGATTGTCCCCCTTTTGGGACGATTTAATGGGAGCGGCTTTTCCCTACGGGGGCAGGGTATTACAAACCCCTAGTTTCTCGTGGGAGGCTGCACATGTGTATCTCCATTGCGCCTCCCCACGGCCGAAGCCAGTAGAGGGTATGACTGGGATCGAGGTGTCTTCTGCTTTCGGTCCAAGTCCCTTCCAACTGAGTTTTGCCACCCGGGCTGTCTCAAGTGCGTAAGTCCTGACGGAATGAACTACGTGGACTTTGATCCCTGTCTTCTATACGGGGTACGTAGGAAGCCTCCCTGAGGTCCAAGCTCACCACCTGGTCGTCCCGGTCGTATTTACGTCGCTTCGTCCATCAGTGGACCCCTCCAGGGTTCAGGCTTGCGTCGATTCACCTATGAATCCGCCCCTGTGGAAGACTGCCCGTGTGTATCTCCACTGTGCCTCCCCACAGCCCCTTTTTCCATTTCTCCTTTTGTCGTCCAGCATGACGTGAAACTGTGATCCACCCGGCCGTTCCACCCCCCTCTGTGCGAGGTGGTCCGGTTCAATCCTCCGCCCGGCGGCCTAGACCTCTTCGTGAGTCGGCTTGCCGACGTCCAGCATGACGTTAAACTGTATACCCGAACTACGTTGACTTTGATCCGTGCTAACGCGCGGTACGTAGGAAGCCTCTACGGGGTCCAAGCTCTTCACTCCATCATCCATCCTGATCCTTACTCGGGCCGCCACATCCCGGTGGGGTCATGCCACTTCACTCCACTCCACATCATTTGGGAAGCCGCCCATGTGCTGGCCCCAGCGTCGGAGGTTCCCCGCAAGGGGTTCTGTCATCTGATCCACTTTTCGTGTTGATCGGTCCGATGCCGTCCCCGCTGGACGTTAAACTCGCGGCATACCCCGTGTTAAACATGGGAAGCTGAGGAAAACCTCAGGTGACACAGTTCCCCGCACCCAGTACGGGATGCCTCAGGCCATCATGCCTTCGAGAAGCCCTATTAGGGACGGAAGACAGACGTGCAGAGCCGCAGTGCTACGACACGCCCCCAGCACCCAGAGCCACCCGGCCTTCTCACCACAGGTTGCTGCCCCGCCCAGACTCCTTGGAGAGTCCGGGCGGAAGCAGCGTAATTAACCGGTGTCCAAGAAGATATGGCGCCGGGAACGAGATTCACGAACATTCTTAAGTCTATGAGGGAGACCCGGATTAGGCGACGAGTTCCGAGGAGACGTCCAAGGAAGGAGGAGCCGACATCCCATCATCCCGGTTTCGATCAAGGAGCAGACGCCCCTGAATAAGGGACGAATGCCGCCCGCCCTTGGAAAGCGGGACTGCGGGACCACAAGCCGCGCGCCCATCCCCTCGGGTTGACGGGTGCACGCGCGAACGCGTCCTGGCGGAACAGCGTAACCCGACGCACATCCGCACCGAAACAGTTATAATGGAGGAAAATAGCCGCAACCACTGTATAAGTTAAAAAAACAATCTTACCTTAATTTTTTCGAAAAGGTCAAGAAGTACATTGTTTGAAAAATGATGGAAATATTATTTTAAAAAACATAAAAGGTCAAATGAGGGTATAAATGACTTTAACCCATTGTCTATTAAATATTAAAAATGTTTTGAAATACATTTTTATGAAACATGGATGTGGATAATATAGAGGACCCAGTAGATACATACGTAAAAACAACCTCAGATAATAAAGAGATTGTGAAATTAACCCTTACCTTGTACTTTTCTGTGGTCGAGGGTATGTTAACCATCCTGTATAATGGTAAATTTTTTTTATTAAATTATAAAAGAATCATATACATTAATATTATATCATATATGAACTTTTTACATTTCTTTGTTAATAATATCTTATTATTGTCGTCGTTTCGGGTGTTAACTGATTTGTTTTCCTTTATATCATTTGTTAAGTAAGTAATGTTTATTATGGATAGGATGTATATTATTCATATTCATAACTATATTATGTATTTATACATTATTTTTAATCAACTAATGAAAATAAATCTTGAATGGATACGATGGGTAAAGAATCTCATCGCGTTCGTGGAGACGGTAATCCGTACGTACACACGAGTGACAATATCATTCTTTTAATTTTATAATAATATACAATTGGATGGTATATCATATATAAAGATTCATTGTCATGTTATATTTATTATTTACATAAATTACACATCATTATTATACCCATCCAAGTAATAATGTATTAAATAACAATTACACCACGACGTGGAGACAGTAAGCCGTACGTACACACGTATGGTCACATGTCATTAAAAGGATAGATAGAATAAGGAATATGGTTGTACCATATTTATAATAACATCACAGTATGTAAAAGATACTGGATTTATTATTTTAGAATAGAAACCACAGAGAAAGAGGAAGTATAAGAAGAAAGGATCTTGAAAGAGGTGAGGAAATATTTATCTCTTCTTAGGGTTATTCTTTTTGATTTGATGAAAAGGGCTCCTTAAGTTGGATTTATGACTAAAAGTAGGCCTCTAAGATGAAGGGAGGACAGTTGAGAGGGTATTTGTGCAGGGGTTGGCCAAGTGAACTGGCCTTGAAAGTGTGAATTAGAGAGAAGAGGGAGTTCCCTTTTATAAGAGGTGTGAGGGGAACCTTAGGAAAACCTAGAAATATTATTATATAATAAAATCATTTTCAGTTTATAGTGGCTCAAAAATAAATTATTTAAATCCTAAGGTGGGGATAGAACTAAAACCAATAAAAAAATTGGTTTCAGATAGGTTTGGGTCACTATATTAACATTATCTTTTAGATTTAACGCTTAGTTAAATAGTTTTTCATTTACCATGTGTCTTTGTATTTTTATGTTATATGGTTAATAAACTTAATATAAACTTCCAAGAGAACCCAAAGTGATTCATTAATGATACCCCTATCATTATATTAATCTTTTTGCCGAACCATAGATTTTTAGGAATAGAATATCAATTAATAATATAATATTTGTTTTAAAAACTCTTTAATGTCAATTTTAACACTATTTGGTAGTTTGTTTTTTTTTGAAAAATTTATAACTGCATTATGACTTTGAAATAAATTCATATAACTGACCCTAACATGTCATATTAACATATAAATTATTGGAATTCATAAAAAGTCTCAAATTACATTTATTTTGATGTTTATAATATTAATTATTTTAATATTTCATTAATTAGGTAATTACTTCATCATCATTGTGTCATAAATAAATTAAATTATTTAATGTCTAAAAATGTAAATAAAACACGATTATGATGGAAATAATTTTATCTTTCTAAAGAATATTTATAGTCAAATTTATCGTATTTGTAACCATATGATAAAATTGGTTTAGTTATTAAACATTGTTTTTAACTCTTTTAACTCTTCTATGTATTAAATAATAATTAATGTCCTAATCTAATAAAAGTGGACCTAAAGGATCATATTTTATTCCTATGGTTGTTTTTGGTCGATTTATACTTATCCAAAAAAATTAGGACATGTGTTAGGGTAATAATAATATCATTTTTACCCTTAATTACCCTATTTACTTTTAGCCTTGGTAAATAAAAGTAAAAAGTTACTATTCACCAAAAATAATTTTAATCATATTGAACCACATTTTACTTACTAATTTCAAGAGTGTCTCTCGGATTTTTGAAATTCAACTTACAAAAGTGGTAAAATTATGTTTTATACAAATTTTCAAATCCTCCTTGTAGGTGGGTAAAAGACGGTAAACAGTTCAATAAAATTTTTATATATCTAAATTTATTATAAACTGAATCCAATGAATTACATTGAACTTATATAGGTATTATGTATCTATTTTGACCTAAAATAAATTTAAATAAAATATATAATTATTTAAATTAAAAGTCGGTGTTAAACAGTAACTCGCTGTTTTTCACTATTCATCAAAAAATGAAAGTATTCAGAAAAATACAAAAAATTACTCCTAAGCTAATTTTGATATTCAAAATTCAAAAATGAATTATATTTTACCAATTTAAAAACATATAAGTTGCATTAGTTATTTTAAAATTAATTCTCGTTGTCAAAACCAAAAATCTTATTTTTAAGAAATAATAACTATCCAAATATTGACACTTGTTTATGTCCAATTTCAAACTAAAATTACTTACAATGACCATAATTGGATTAAATGGTAAAAATATAATCTAATTATACTTCTAATCCATTAATATGTATAATTTAACTCTACAAATTATTTTGATTAAAAAAGTTGTTTTTAGTTAAAATATAGTATCTCTCATTATTCACCCAGTTATGAATGTCATTAGAAAAACGCCAAAAATTTATTGAAACTAAATTTCTTTGTCCCTATTCTAAATAAGAAGTTTATTTTGTCAAAATGAATATATAAAAGTTCAAATATTGCATTTAAAAATGCTATTCCATTAAAAGGCGGTAAATTTGCATTTAAAAAATACTTCTTTTATCTGAAAAAAATGAATTTCTTTTTTCATTGTCTCTAAGAAACTCATAATATGTATTCTAAAATTATAAGGATTGTATAAAGTTCAAAATTTAGTTAATACTATTCATAACCTCTTTTGAACAGCTATTTTGGTAAGTCGTGGTGCGTTTGAACTCGGTGTTGTGTGTAGTGCAAGTTATTGAATTACTCTGAAAAATAACATACTTTTAAATCATGGGGTGTTACAAATAATTAGAAATAATTAGGATTAGTTAGTAATAAATTGTAATAATTATTAATGATTAGTAATAATTATGATTAATAAGTAATTTTTTTTAATAATTAATAATAAGTAGTAATAATTAGGATTAATTAGAACTAAATTTTAATAATTAGAAATTATTAATAATAAACAGTAATAAATAGTAATAAATAAATAAATAGTTGTAAATTAATAAATAGTAATAATTAAATAAATTTAAATAAATATTAATAAATAAATAAATACATAGTTATAAATTGTAATAAATAATATTAAATAGTATTAATTATTAATAATTTATAATAATTAGAAATAATATGTAATAATAAGTAAAAATTATTAATAATTAGTAGCAAATCGGAATAATTGGTAATAATTAGTAATAAATAGCACTATTTAGATTTAAATTGAAATAAATAGTAATAATAAGTAATAATTAGTAATAGTTAGTAATATTTAGTAATAATTAGTAATACCTAGTAATACTTAGTAATAGTTAGTGATAGTTATTAATAGTTTGTAATAGTTAGTAATAGTTTGTAATAGTTTGTAACAATTAGGATTAGACAGTAATAATTAGGATTAGTCAATAATAACTAGGACTAGATAGTAATAATTAGGATTGGTTAGTTATAATTAGGATTACATTGGAAAAATTAAGAATACTTAGCAATAAATAGGAAATAATTAGAAACAAGTATGACATAATTAAAATGACCTTTTAATAAATAATAATAATTTTTAACAAAGAGTAATAAATTGTAATAATTAAGAATACTAATTATTAATTAGTAATAATTAGTCATAAATAGTAATAATTAGTAATAATCAGTAATAATTAGTTATAATTAGTAATCAATAATTAATAATAATTAGTAATCAATAATTAAGATTAGTTAAAAATAATTAAGAATAAGAAGGAATTATTAGCAATAATTAGGAATAGTTAGCAACAATTATAAATAATTAGAAAAAGTAGGATTAATTAGCAATAATTAATAATAATTAGGAATAATAGCAATAATTAAGACTTATTGGGATTAATTAGTAATAATTATTAATAAGTCATAAAAAATCACAATAAATTCTTTTATATTGATAAATTGGAAAATTTTCATAAGTATTGGCAGCATTCCTTTTGGTCAAAGCCTCAGCTCCTTGCAACTTTATTATCTGGAATAAATTTGAAAAATATACTCAATCATACATCCGAGAAGATTTTTCATAGTTATTTATGTCAGAGAAACTTGCAAGGTGGTGAGCGGTCGGACAAAAGAGACTGTTTTTCCAATGACTCATCCCGCTGCAATTTAGTGTGACTTAAATCACTATGAATAGTTCTTTCCGATGTAGGAATATACATTTTCATCTAGAAAAAGAACTAACTTCAATCTGTTTGAAATTGTTCCCTTGGTAATTAAGAATAATTAGTACAAAATACATGAAATTAATAATAATTAGTGGAAAATAATATAATTTTTTATGAATGAGTGTAGATTATTATAAATCATAAAAAATATAAATAATTATTTAAGTAATATATAATATTATAAAATAGCAGAAAATATAATGTAATTGCCTTATCTTTTTTGGATAGTGTTTATCTTATATATAATTATAGAAAATAAGTAATTATTTCATATTTTTTTTAGAAAAGTATGGAATGAGGATGTCGAAAATAGTCATTATAAGATGATCGTTCTAAGATAACTCAGCACAGAAATCCAAACTATTCTAGTTTAAATCTTGTATACATTGAGGGTTTTCAAGCTTTCTTATCATTCGAATCATAAAAAAAATAGTTTAAGAAGGGGTAATTAAGTATCCTTGTAAAAAATGTTCTCTAAGGACGTATGAAAAATTTTACAATGTTGGAGGTCATTTATTGTGTTTTGGTTTTCAACCAGATTGTGTTTTTTGGTATCAACATGGCGAACATTGTTCTATAGAAGATATTAATAATTTTTTTCCAGATTCATTATGATTTCACATTTTAGTCCATGATGTGGAATTCCCATCTATTCCAAAAACTGAAACCCATGATGATGTTGATTTATCTCCTAAGTGGGAACCATCTCATTTATATGAGTTTTGAGGTCTATTGAGGATTCCTTATATCCTGGTTGCAAGATAAAAATGTTTGAAGTTGTTTTCAAATGTATGACAATTAAATTGGATAATTGAATGTCAAATCATTGTTTTTATTAGTTATTCTCTTTGTTAAAAACACTACTACCTGGAGGAAATGTGTTACCTAAAAATTTTTATGAGAGAAACTGGCTGGTTCGTAATCCGGGTCATGGTTATCAGAATATTCATGCATGTTTAAATTACTGCATCTCATATAACAGTGAAAATGAGTTTTTGGATAGTTGTCCTATAAGTGGACAATCAAGGTATAAAGAAGATCATCCTAGGAAGACTGGATTTGTCCTTATAAAACAGTTGAGTTATTTCGCACTCACACCCAGATTGCATCATTTAGTTATGTCTCAAAACACTACATCACTGATGTCATGGAACAAAACAAACATTTCATCCAATAAAATCTTAAATCAACCCTATGATGGAGATTCATAGAAACATTTTGACCAATTGAATCTATCATTTTATTTTGAAGACCAAAACATGTGATTGGGTATTTTAGCTGACATTTTCTATCCAATTGCTTCTTATGGTAGTCAGTATTCATGTTGTCCTATATTTATAACTCTGTATTATTTACCTCTATGGATGTTGATGAAAGATCTATATATCTTTTTGATCTTATTAATTCCTGGTCATCAAAAAAATAATATCGATGTTTATTTGAAACCATTGATTGATGAGTTGAAATCATTGTGGCGCAATTGTGTTAGTATATATGATGTTGATGTGAAACAAAAAATTCTACTGAAATCTGCATTGATGTGGAAAAATAGTGACTTCCCAGCATATGGAATGTTATCTGTCTGGAGTACACATGATCCAAAATCATGTATGTACTGTATCGAAGACAAAAAAGAATTTATTCTCATCAATGAAAAAAAACTTGTTTTTTTACTGTCATCACATATTTCTTCCAACCTATCATCATTTTTAATGAAAAAAATATATTTTCAGAAAATAAATAGTTGAAAAAGATTGTACTCCAAGAATGATCTCAGGTATTGAGTTCAAATCAATTTTCTATTCAATAACTACCATTACATTTGGACCAACAATAAACCAATAGAAAATTTATGGGTTTGGAAAATAGCACAATTGGATAAAATGAAGTATTCTTTTTGGGATTTTCCCTATTGGTCTAACTTTTTGGTTCGCCACATGTTGGATGTGATGAATATTGAGAAGAAATATTTTGATAATTTATTTCATATAGTTTTGGATGCACTAGGTAAGACGAAATAAAATTTGAAGGCATGATTATATCTTACCCAAATATACAAGTGACCAAAATTTGAACTCTCTGAAAATATTAGATCAAAGAAGTTAATGAAAAAAAAAGCAGTTTATACACTGTCCAAATAGAGTGTGTTGTTATTTTGTCAGTGGATTGTAGATTTTAGACTTCTTGATGGTTATGTTTCAAATTTGGGTAGATGTGTTAGAAATGGTCATATTACTAGATTGAAAAGTCATGAGGGTCATATTTTAATGGAATGAAATCTAATAATTTGATTAAGAGGTTTTTTAAATAAAATTATTTTAGATGTACTAATAGAAATATCCAATTTTTTTGAGACATTTGTCCGACAATAACAGAGTACGATGCCATAAAATGCAATAATATTTCGTTTTAATTTTATGTAAACTAGAAAAAATCATCCGGCCATGTTTGTTTAACTCCATGGAACTTTTCATATTACATTTTATGCATGTATGAAAATGTGGAGGTCCAATGCAGTTATGATGAATTTACCCATTCAAGAGATGCATGTAGAAATTGAAAATAAAGTACATAACAAAGCACCAGTGGAAGCCTCAATTGCAGAAGCCTATTTGTAAGAAGAAATTTCTATTTTCTACTCCCATTACATTAAATATGAATATCCCTTAAAACAAAACTTCGTGAGCCTTAACGAGAGAAATATTGAGGATGAAATGAGAAATCAATTATCACTTTTCAATCATCCTGAACTTGGCATCGTTGGAGTTCATGAACAATGGATTTTAGATGATGACCATCAGAATGATCATTTACATATTCTACTAAACTGTGCAGAAATGACACAATTAGAACAGTGAGTTCTCCTGTAACTTATTTTATAATTTTTATAATAGTTCATTAATATTATTTTTTATAGGTTATATGATAGTCAAATCAAGAAATAATTCCCCCATATTACAAAAATTTCTTTTAAAGAACATCTTTAAAAAAATTCGTACATGTTTAGAAAACTAGTAACATAAATTATTTTTTATTTCACATAAACAATCAATTTAATACTTTTTATGTTGATAATTGTTTTACAAATTTTCAAGTATCTCCACATGGTAATAAAATTGATAATCCATTGTCTGTATTGAGTAACCCACCATCCAAAATTGTTTAATCTTATAATTCATATGGGGTGAATGGTTATCGATTTAATACATGTGCATATGAGGAATAAAAAAATGATTAGCTATGTTTTCATGAGAGTATCTCATCATAGAGAAACTGAAGTTGGTTTTTACGACATGTTGGAAGAAATCATTAGAGTGTGTTATCTGGGACAACATTACATAATGATGTTTAAATGTTAGTGTTTGGATACTGAGAGAGGCTTAGATCTTCTTCTGATCCAGGGAATTTTGGATATTAAATATTAAAGTCTTCTTGCTGTAAATGAATAGTTTTTATTGGATAATCTGGCACATCAGGTGTATTATGGAAATTATTATTCTAATTCAAGGGAGTTGGGTGATTGGTGGAGCGTAATAAAAATTAAAACGTGAGAGAATCACTTTACTGAAAGTGAATGTGTTTATGATAAACTGAAAGGAATTAAAATTTTTCTAGATACTGCTCTGAATCCATATTTTACACAAAGATACACAATTATCATTGAAGACACCCCACAGTTAAGGGCCAATGGCTTCGATGATGTTAATGATGTACAATTGAATTTGTAATAACAAGAGATGATGAAACTGAAACCAATATGGAAATTGATAATGATGAGGTGGAAGATGAAGATATTTACATCATCAACAATGATGAGGAGGATGAAGATTAACATTGACACCATTATATTCTGGTTATAATCATATATAATATATATCTATAAATAATTTTTGTTTTCAATTGTTTTCTAACAACAGTGATAGGGTGTTTCATATGGACGGTGATCTGTTTCATATGTTTCAGATGGGAGATCTACCTTTATAAGAGTAGGAGTTTGGATCATCTGACCCTCAGACTGTTGTAAGTTCAGGGGGTACTCCTATGGGGTGTGGTCTTTCCCGATTAATGATTCCAGACACTATTGTTGAGTGACGTCCACATCTTGGGTTCCATCAACGCACACAATGGTATGTTTACCTGTGAATTTTAGTTAGTTTTCATTAATTTATTTATACTATAATTATTGTGTTAATTAATCTTTTTCACATCTTTACACATAGATTTGTTGGATAGGGGAGCTCTATATTGCACAATTATTTTTCTGATGCATGGGTGTCATTGGAAAATATTCCCATCGATGATCAATAGTGCATGTTCTAGCATTGGTTGGTACATAAATAAATATTATTTATTTTGAAGTTATTTTAATTAATAACTTAATATTTAAAAACTATTTTTAGGGATTGTGGTATCCCATTGAGTGGATCATGCAGGAGGTTATTTGGAAGGCATGACATGGAGCTATGTATAAGCGTTGCACATAGTTTTGGCATAATTCAAAAAGGAAAAAAATAGATAAAGTAGGAGTATAGAAGGTTGATGAGACATGTCGTGTCCACTGACCGGGTAATATTTTATCTCAGGTTAATAATGGATTATATACACAATTGTTGAGTAGGCAGTTTTAGAGTAGATCATCAGTAGGTTGAAAAAATTGGGGGAGATTGGAGGTGACACATCAATCTGGTAGTCATACATTCTGTACGCATAGAGAGCACATGGTAAGTAAATTTTTTAATTATTGTATATAAATATAAATGTAAACAGTATATTTTATATTCATATAGGTAGTCACACAACCTGATATTATGGACTACGAATTTTATTGGAGGATGAACAATGATCTAGCCACTGGGGAGATTAGAGGTGGTCACCAGTGTCAAATTGTGGTTTATATAAGTTTTATTAGTATCAAATTTAACTGAAAATAATATATTATTTATTTTAATTTTAAATCGCAATTGAAGGATTCATATGAGGATGCGACCTCTCAGACAGATGTCGAGAGTTAGGTGAAGATACATGGTCAGACCTATGCCTCCCGATTTGATGAGGATGTTTGGATGAAGACGACCCAGTATGGCTTCGATAAAGGATGAGTTGGTGGTATTGACTCTCTAGTGACCATTAGGTTTTTTATGGAACCTCTATGATGTCAGCGTCTAGCTCGAGAGGAGATCACAGAGAGATATCATCATCTCATGAATAGTATCAGGAGAAATTGAAAACTCATAGTGAGCTTATAGAGACTATGCATAGGAAGTAGGAGGAGATTCATCAGTGGCTTCAGTTGCAGAAGGAATAGTTCCTCTGATAGTAACAGTTGCCGTAGACGATTCAGGATGATATGCGTCGATGGAGACATGAGATGGATTAGAAGCAGATGAATTACATGCAACGTCTGATTCACTGTTTAGGGATGGAGTTCCCCCCCGCCATCTCTTTCAACTACTCCAAACAACCCTCCCCCTCACCGGTGATGTATTTTTCTTTTATGATAAAAAATTTGAATGCATTTTTTTATAATATTAACTATTTAATGTTTTAAATAGTGTGTGTTTCATATTGTCTCAAAAATTATAGTTTTGTATTACTAATTTAATTTTTTATTATAATTATTATTTTATTAACTAATATATGTTTATACTTTTGCGAATACTTAGGTTTTTATTATGTTTCTAATATTATTATTTCATTAATATTAATATTATTTTTATATTTATTATTTATTTTATAATAAATTTTATTTTACAAATATTAATTTTATTATATTATTTATATATATATTATATTATATTTATTATTTTAAAAATAAATTGATTCTATTAATATTTACATCATAATTTTATTTATATTAATAATATATTATAATAATATTATAATATTACTAATGTTATATGATTTTCCAATTTATTTATTTTTAATTTTTTAACTATTTGGGATGGACCATCCCAAATACTAACTGCAATGGACCTTCGTAAATACGAAATGTGACGGTCCACCAGAAAAGTTGTTATTTTTAATTATATTTTGAGATGTATTTTCAATGGTTTTGCGCAAACAAATAAAAATATGGAAGCTATTTTTGATGGTTTGTTAGTCCATCAAAAAAAGTTTCTTTAAAAAATCGCTAAATTTTTTTTTGCAATGGTTCTACTACCCATCGAAAATAATCTCTTTTGGTGAAAAACTATCAAAAACAATAATATTTGTGACACTATTTTCCATGATGAGTCATTTGCGACCCGACCCTATCACAAATGACCCATCATAATAATCCATTTTCCATTAGTGACAGAACATTGACATGCCATAAATTACATTAAACAATGTTGTTTCTACGAAACATCATTTTATTATTATAATTATATAAATGAGATAATAATAACCAAGCTATCAAAATTAGTTATATGAACAATAAAAACTAATTTTTAAATATTTTTTATAAATTTTTTATATAAATAAAACATATTGATAATGATAGATATGATTTTTGGTAAAGTCCTTTTATGGTTAAGATGATTGCTTTCTCGAATGAAATTCATCTAATGACCTTCTATGAAAAAAAGTAAAATTAATTTAAGAAATATTTATAAATTTAATTTTAAAAAATAAAATTCAATTTGGAGTTTATAATTTCTATATTATGTTAGGGTTAATATTTTCTAATTTTCCGAGAAACATCATTTTTTACGAATTGTGAAAAATACCGCTTTTAAGTTAAGAAATACATTTTCATTTAATGAATAATTAATGATAAATTATACATTAAATTTGTTTTATGGTCAAATTAGATCAATTATACATATATTAATAAAATTTAGTTAATTTTTATCAATTTCACCTTGAAATTTAATATATAAACTTAATAAACTTTTGAACATTTTTCTACGTTAAAGACCCATATTTTCATCCCGTCTATAAGACATGCATTAATTATAATTTTTTATATACAAATAATTTATAAAAACCAAAACAAAACCAATTTGAAAAGTATAACTTTTATATTTTAACATGAAAATTTTAAATTTTTACTAAAATTATTAGTAAAAGTGATTAAAATTAATCACAATTATTAAGGTCAAATTAAACTAAATTAGGGACTAAACATTAATCATATGGGACCAAATGTACTATAATATTTTCCAAAACCTATTTAATTTCAATTATATATATAAAAACTACAAATTATGTATTTAATTTGGTTTCTTATGACTTATTTATGTAAGACATGTTTATACTTAACATGTTTTAAAAAATTCCAGGTTAGTCTTTTTCCTTCCCTATAAAAGGTAACCACCTATCCCACTTCCTCAAACCTATCAAACCTCTTATGATTTTAAAATATATACACAATAAATTTTCTATAAATCCTAATTTCATCCTATATTCCTTCCCTTTTTCATAAGGTATCCAGGGAAGCCTTTTCGCACAAACCAGAAAGAGTTACCGGATTAGGAGTTAACACCTTCTCTCCATTACATTATTTTATTTTCTTTCAACAACAAATAAACATTATTTTAAAAAGATTTCATAAAGAAAAAAATTATACTAATTATACTATGATTTTTTATGATAATATTTTTACCTACACTTACACAAACCTCTATCTAAAGGATAATGATCATATTGTTTATATGTATGGTGAACTACTGCCTCATTAAACGATGATTGTTCAATTTACCATATCACCTCACATAATGAAAACTATGATAGAAAATATATTTATATATTTATATATTATATTTATTTATCTTATGTTTTACTTTTTCAACACATATATTTTCACATTCCATTTGGTGATAATATAATAATTTCATTTGAAGAAGTGTGGACTATAACCCCCTCAATGTGATATGATTCATCATACACAATGATGATTTTGTTAAAGATGATATTAGTGAATATATAATAAATATATTATATCAAAAATTTAATTTATCAATCATGTATATATACATATATTTATTTTATTTTCTTTCTTTCAATATGAAAAATAAACTGAAAAATCGTTCATGCAAATGTAGGGCCTACAGTCTCCATGAACGGTGTCTTCTATTTGATAATTATATATTATATTTTTTTTAATACACATATATTTTATATAAATGATATTTATTTCATGGATTTCATTATTTAAATCGTGATATAATTTATAAATACCAATGATATAAAAAACTAAGACACATGCGAAGAATTAAGAGAATATAACCAGAAGGGAAACCATAACATAAGATTGTTAACAAAAAGGTAATATAAAGTCATAATAAAACAATATATATAAGAAAATGGTTCTATAAAATATATATAATAAACTTATATTTACTATAGAGTTGGTTTGAATTATTACTATGAGAGTTTAGACATAAGGTTAGGGGATTTCATATCACTTTTTAATTCAGTGAGATACATGCTATCTTTTCCACTCCTTCCTTTTGCATGGAGAATGTACACCCAATAATTTTATTCTATGTATTTTATATTTAAATTTATTGGTATTCAAATATCTATTTTTTGAGATTTCTTCTATGGGGTTAATGTTTCAAAAGTTACCAAATTTTTAAAATAGTTTTGTCATAATTTTCCTTTTTTAAGGCTCATGATTTGTTATGTACCTAAATTATCTTTCAAAGGGTATATAAATCCATAATACATGTAATATAATGAATTCATTTTATTTAATGTTATTTTAAGATTCATTTAATTTATGTTTCTGACATGGAGGGTATGATCCAAATTTACCAAATTATAAGATTGTTTTGAGACAATCTTCTCATTTTTAGCGATTGTTTATGTTTGTTCTTCCATTGATGAAATATTATAATAAATATCTCAAGAACACTCACGAGTTTCCTTATCCTCAGTTTATTTAGGATATCCTCATTTATTATTACTATTTTCTACTCTTTTTTACTTAAGATAATTTTTTATGTAAAATATGACTATCACTCCCCCCCAGTCGTAAATCAATTTTAGTCAAAAACCATGTTTTCATAAATGTTTTCAATTTTTTTCCAAAACTTTTTCAAAAGAAATTTTAATCACTTTTTCAATGAAAAATTATTAACAATTTTTTTTATGGTTTTCAATTCTTGATTTATATGTTTTTAAATATATTTTGAAAGAAAAGGATATTCAAAAAGGTTTTATGTTTTAAAAAGAATTTTCTATTAAAAAGGATATTTTTCTCAAGAAATATTTTTAATAGATCATTAAAAATTATTTCCAATATTAGATAACATCTATTTGTTTTATTAATTATTTTTTCCAAAATTATACAATGTTTTCATTCATATTATTTCAATGAATGGATTATGTTTTGATGACATGATGTTGATGAAACCCATTTCTCTTTCACGGGTTATATACTTCTGAAACCAACATCTATTCACAAGTTATTCTTTTGATTAAATGATTATAAAACATGTCTCTTTACATATTTTATTCTATGATATCATGTTCATAATACCTATTTTATTCCATGTGTTATGATATGAGTATTTATGATTTTGTAGAACATTTATATATGATTTCATTATGAGATGTGTGGGACCTATACCTCCCTCCAATGCATTAGGTTAAGATTTATATCTCATGAGATTTACTAGGAAGGTTTTGGGAATGAACCATGACTTGTAAGATGGTTGTGGGAGTGAACCCTGACTACCATGATTATATGAAGAGTGAACTCCGGCTACTAAGATTCCCATTTGAGTGAACCACGACTACCAAGATTGTATTGGGAGTAAACCTATACTACCAAGATGATATTGATAGTGATTGCTTGTCTACTGTGGAAATCAATTATATTCTCATGTGTCTACCACATTTCTATATTTTATTCTTTGTTGTTCATTCATGTCTCACGTTCTTTATTTACTTATGATTCACGTCTTATGAACTGCCAATGTTTATGTCATCATGTATGTATATGGTCTTTGATATATAGGGTATGATCTTATATTTTCATGATCATGTTCTCATACCCTTATTCTCATGATTATGTTTATATATATCCTTTGCTAACCCTTATTTTATAATTTGAGCGCACCTTTTTTTATGTTTTCATCCCAAGTTTATGAAGATTTGTATTATGTTTGACATGTCTAAGAAGGGTTCTTGTCAATAATAAGATGGTGGGAGATAATGTAGCTCACTAATGTATCAGTGTTTATGTTTCAACGTTTCCTAAGGCACTAGAATTGAACGGTATTTGGGTTCCTTTTTGAATAATTTTTAAGTATTCCACAAATGTGATGTAATGTTAATGTATGAAAATCAAGGGTCACTATAGTTGGTATCAGAGAAATGGTTTATCTATGCTTTTAAAGATTGGATGGGAAAACCATAGTTACAACCCAAAGTTCATTTCTATGGATCAATCTAAGGATAAAGAAAAGTATAGGAAAATGACATGAAATTTGGAAAAGGATAATGTTAATGGTTTTCTATAAATATATCCATGTCTGGATACTAAAATTGGATGTGGTTCTGGTGAAAATTTATGGATGGGTAAAAACAATGAAATGAGGTTCTGGACCCGACTAAGGGTAATCTGGTACACGACAACGAGCCACTCTACACACCAGTTTTGGCACTCTAGGGGGATATGTTTTTGGACTTATCAAACTCTTCACAAAACATTATGAAGGATTTAAATAGAAGTTACCTAAAAAAACCTAGTATAAAGCTATGATCACATGGATTGTGGTGTAATAAGAAACTTTAGTAGATAGGAAGAGTTTGTGCATTGTGTAATCAATGTTGAAATGGAGGTTGGAGTCATATATCAATCTCATGATTTTAATAAGAAGAGGAGGATGGAATTTAATTGAAAATTTAAAAATCATGAGGAGAAGATGGTGAGAATCTATTTATGATATACGTTTTGGAAGAAAGATGAAGGAAATTTACATAAGGGGCATAATAAAAATTTTAAGTGTGAAAGGGAATTACATAAAAAATATGATTGAAAATGTTATGGGAAGAAGTTAAATAAAAAATTGAATGCGGAAAACCTGTCACAAAATTCACCTCCCATGATTCAGTGCAACAAGTGTAAGGAGAAAAAGTATTATGCTAACCACTTCCCACACCCAAGGGTAGGTGATTATGATCGACATCAGCAAAAACATTAAACTTCCATAAAATGGAAAATCTCATTAAATATTTATTTGTGATGAGGTTTGTGATAACGACATGAAGAAATGTACACATTCCATCCACTCTAGAACTTCTAATGAGATATTCTGTTATGGATCTACTCGCACTTTAATATCTAATGAATTTTATATGGGTGTTATGACTCCACCAAAACAATTAGATATAGAATTAGCAGTTAAAAACAGTAGTGGAACAATTATTTAATCTAAACTATTTGATACTTATCTAGTTAAAGTTTGTGGGAATGTGCTTCCTGTAAATCATTTCGTTCTTCATTTTTTTTGAATTTGATGTAATCTTAGGTAAGGATTGGATTTCTCGGCATAAATCTCATAAAGATTGATGATAAAGAGATGTTTATTTTGTAATTTCAAACCCTCATATGATCATCCATCAATGTGATGATAAGAATAAAATTCCTATGGATATTACATCCAGTGTATGGGTCTTAGTTCCCATTAAAAAGTGGATTTTATCTCAAATGGTTGGGGAGAAAATTTATATCGATTATAATCATATTGTTTAAGATTTTGTGGATGTATTCATGGAAGGGTTATATAGTATTCCACCAAAACATGATGTTGAGTTCTCAAAAAACCTTATACCTAGTTTCAAACCAATTTCAAATACTTCTTATAGAGTGGTTCTGATTAAGTTGTCGGAATTGAAGAAGCAACTCCTAGAAAACCTTAATAAGGGATTAATTCATCCATGTGTGTCACATTGGGGTACACCAGTTAATTTTGTGAAAAATAATGATGGATCAATAAACTATCCATTTATTATTAGGAGTTGAACATGATCACAATCATGAAAAAGTATCTTCTTACAAATTTTTAGGACTTGTTTAATCAATTGTGTGTAGCACAATATTTTTCGAATATTGACCTTCATTCTGGATATCATCAATTAAGTTTTAAGAAAGAGGATATAACCAAATGGAATTATATACAATGTATGTAGACAATGAATATATCGTGATTCCTTTTGTCCTTACTAACTCTCCTTCTATATTCATGGATTTAATGAATAGAGTCTTTAGAGATTTCTTCGATCTATTTTTGGTAGACTTTATAGATGATATTTTTATCTACATAATGAGAAAGGAAGGGAATAAAAATAAGTATATAGTTCTACTAAATACTATAGGGAAGAAAAATTTATATGAAAATTTTAAAAAAATTATAATTTTGGGTATAAAAGGTTTTATTTTTTGGTCACATAATCTCAGGAGATGGAGCAGTAGTAGATCCATCAAATATAGTGACTATTGATTGCAGGAAGTGACCATCCACGGTGATTGAGATGGATATATTAAATGGTTGATATTGATATTATTTATGTTTTGTCGATAATTTTTCATGACTATATAATCCTATGACCATGTTAACTCAGAAGGGTGTTACATTCCTCTTGATAGATGAATGGGATGAAAATTTCAAGGAACTAAAGATAAGGTTAATATGTGCACCTCTACTTACATTACCCTATAGTGGAGAAGGGTTCATAATTTATTTAGATAAATAAAAGAATAGATTGGGATGTGTTATTATAAAATATAATGTTGTTATCACCTATGCCTCATAGAGTTGATGATTCAAAAAAAAATTGCCACACTCATGATTTGGAGTTAGTAGTAGTAGTTTTTTATTAAAGATTGTAAGTAATTATCTTTATGTATAAAAGTGAAATATAAATATTGATCATAAAGGTTTTAAATATATATTTAGACAAAAGCAGTTGAACAAGTTCCAAAGAAGAGGGTTATAGTTGATAAAGGATTATGACTGCTGAATTTATTACCACCTTGGGAAATTGAACAACGTGTCTGCTGATTTAAGTCGAGAGGATCATTCTAGATTATCCATGATAATGATAAAAAAGATATAATATTTATGGATTTAGAAAGGATGAATCTTGAAATTATAAAGTAATGAAAAAATCTTGTCTTTATCAAATGAATGTTCAACCCTCTATCATAGTGAAGATTAAGGAGGTGAGGAAGGAAGAGGAAGAGCTACAGAATAATTCCAAAAATGATTCTGAGTTTAATGCTGATTATGGTGTAATGATAAGATTCAGGAACCGTGTATGTAATCATTCCATACTATATTTGAAGAAGGAGATGTTAGATGAAGCTCAGAGTTCTTCATTCACTTTTCATCCTTGAAGTATGAATATGTATAGGGACTTGAGATATTACTTGTAGTGGGATTTCATGAAGAGAGATATCATAGAGTTTGTATCTTAGTTCTTGGTATTACAAATATTTTAGGATGAAAGGGAAAAATTCAAAGGGGACATTGCAAACATTACACATACCAAAATGGAAATGGGAGATCATCACAATTGATTTTATTGTTGGAATACACAAAACCTCTAAAGGGTTTAAATCTATAATGATGATATTATATATCCTTACTAAGTTATCACACATCAACACTATCTGAGAATACTTATCTCTAGATTATATTTCAATGATATACATTAAATAAGTTGTAAGTTTTGATGGAGTAAAACATTCTATTATATCATATCAGGGTTCAAGGTTCACATAAATTTTCTATAAAAGAATTCAGCAAGAAAGTTATAAAAAAATTAAGTTTCATCACTAATAAACACCCTTAGATAGATATTCAATTTGAAAGAATAATTCAAACCCTAGAGAATATGTTGAGATCTTGTTCTCTATATTTCAAAGGTTGACGAGATATACACCTTCCTCTAGATGTGTTTTCTTATAAAAATTTCTTTCACACATTCATTTAGATAGAACCTTATGAAGTCCTTTATTGGAAGAATTGTAGAGCTCCAAAATGTTGGGATGAAGCTATAGAAATAGTGTTACTGGGACATGATATTGATGAATAAATGGTTGAGATGGTTAGAACCATTTTTCAGCATACCAAGTCAACTCAAAGCCGGAAGAAAATTTATACTGATAATGGTCAATATGATCGGGAATTTGATGTTTGTGAAAAATTGTTTCTACAACTCTCACCCTAGATTAAAGTTATGAGATTCAGGAAGGGAAACTAAGACCTTGGTATATTGGTCCCTTTGAGATTCATGTTCGTATTTAGATGGTAGAATATCACATAGAATTTCCTACAAATCTCTCCCAAGCTCATGATGTGTTCTGTGTATCTCTCATAAAGAAGTACATACCTGACCCTTCACATTTAATGAACTTAGATGTCATACATCTCGACTAGGATCCTTTTTATGTGGAGTAACCTAGTAAAATTATATATTATACAGAAAATTTTCTATGAAACAAGACCACTAAATTGTTAAATGTTTTGAAGCAAAATAAGTAGTTAGAAGGATCTATTTGGGAACACGAGGATATAATGAATTTGAAGTATCCTCATTTGTTAATATCAGAGAGAAAATTTACTAGGAAGAAATTCATTTTAAGGGGGGAAAAATGTAACACCCCAATTTTTAATGGGGCTTTTTTTCTTTGAATAAATTAAATTTTTATTTTTTTCTTATGATTAACTAATCCAAACATTCCTTTCACATGGCATGAACATAGTATACATTATACGTGACAAATATATTTATATGAAACATCATATTATTGTTATAATTATTTAAATGGAATAATTATAAGCTATTATTTAAAAATAGTAAATTGAATAAAACTAAATAATATTAAAACAGTTTTTATAATTGTTTTATAAAAATTAAACATATTGGTAATTGAAGATATGTTTTTTAGTAATGTCATTTTTTTAAAAAAAATTATAACTTTATCGAATGAACTGTATTAAAGTAATTCTATGAAAAAATAATAAAATTCATTTTAGACACATTTAGAAATAGAATTTGATAAAATAAATCTCATTTTTTAATTTATAATGTTTAAATTAGATAAGGGTGAATTTTTTGGATTTATCTAAGAAACATCATTTTTTATAAATGGTGAAAATATTGTTTAAGGTTAAAAACGGCATTTTCGATTAAATAATCAATCATTTGAAATTATATATTAATTTTTTTAAGGACATGTTATATAAATTATAAATATATTAATACAATTTAGATCATTAGAATCAATTTCACTTTGAAATTAAATATAAAAACCTAACCAAATTTTGAACATTTTTCTACTTTAAAGACCCATAATTTTGTCTTATATGTGGTATTATCATTAATCATAATATTTAAAATTATGTGATCAAAATTATGAAAAACTATCATACACCTTTATAATTTGTATAATATTTATATTCTAATTATATCATATTTATTTTTTTCAATGTTGATTTATAAAAGTGATTAAAATTAATCAGAGTGAGTAGGGCCAAATTAATCTTGACTATAGACTAAACTGTAACCATAGGGTCCCAAATGGCCTAGAAACATATTTAAAACCCACTTTCTATCTATCCATTATACATAATCCTTGAATTACTAATTTAGGTTAGTTTGGTATGACTTTTTGGGTATTAAAATGTGTACACCTAACTTGTTTTCAAAAAATCCAATTGAGTCCTTTTTCTTCTCTATAAAAGGATTCCATCCCTACGACTTTCTAACACCTATAAAACATCTTCATATTGTCCCGATTATTCCCAATAAAATTCATAGAAATAATAACTTCCTCTTAGAAGCCTCCCCTTAGGCTTCAGAAAATACAAGGGAGTCGTTCGACACAATCCAAAAGGATTTACCCAATTACAATGTGACGTCTACTCTGAATTCATTTATTTTATCTTCTTTTCCTATCACTTACACTATATTTTTCTATTCTTGTATAAAAATCATAGTATAAAAAATATACTAAGATATTTTTATTCTATTTTTTCAACCTACACTTACACACACATCCACCTAATGGATAACAAGCATACTATTTATGTGTACAGTGTACTACTGCCTCACTAAAACATGATTATCCAATTTTCCATACCGCCTCTCATGGAGGAAAATATGATAGACTATATATTTATATGTTTAATATATTATATTTATTTATATTATGTATTCCATTTGCAAAAAATAACTTTTTTACTTTCCATTTGGTGTTAATATGATAATTTCATTTGAGGAAGTAGGGACTACGACCCCCTCAAAGAGATTTGATTCATTCATACACTACATAGATTGTATTAAGGATGGTTTTAGTGAATATAAAAAACATATATGATATCATAAGTCTATGTTAATAATTATATATATATACATATATTTGTTTTACATAATTTATTTCAACATGAAAATTAATTGAAAATAATGTTCATGTTTATGTACGACCTACAATCTCCTTGAACGGTGTATTTGATTTCATACTAATATATTCTATATATTTTTCTAAAAAACATATAGTGTATATACATGATGCTTATTTAATGTTTTCAATTATGAAAATCATGATATGAAGTTTAAATACAAATTATATAACAAATTAAGACACATGTGAAGACTAACGAGAATATTACCCAAAGTGAAACCTTAACATAGGATTGTTAAAAATAATATAATATAAAGTTATAATAAAAAAATATATATAAGAATATGGTTATATAAAAGTTTTATCATAAATTTATATTTATTATATATGTGTGTTGAACAAGTGTGAGGAGATTCAAGACATAAGCTAAAGGTATTTTATCTCACTTTTTATTTCTGTGAGATACATACAACGTTCCCCACTCTTTACTTTTGTGTGTTGTAGATAATAATCATGATTGTATAAATTAATATTATTATTATATTTATGGTAATTCACATATCCATTTTGTTACCTTTATTTCATGGGTTTTATGTTTTAAATGTTTCCAAATATGTAGAATAATATTGTCTCAATTTTTTATCGTTTAGAATCAGGTTTTCTTATGCTTCTAACTTCTATTTAGAGGGGTATATGCATCCATTTTACATGTAATATAATGAATTTACATTATTTAATGACATTTTATGTTTCATTTAATTTATTTTTCTTACAAGGAGAGAATGATACCAATTTACTAATTTATAAGAGTTTGTTAGCTCAATATCATAATTTTGTATGATATTTTTTATGTTTATGCTTGATTTGATGAAATATTATGATACATATGTCAAGAATACTCATGAAGTTTCTTATACTCTATTTATTCAAGGTATACTCATGTATTATTACCATCATTACAGTTTTTTGTACTTAAGATAATGTTTTTAAGTAATATCTGATCATCTATCTCTTCTATAGAAAATCTATTATATTCAAAGACTGTATTTTCAAAAATGTTTTCAATTATTTTAAAAGATATTTGAAACCTAGTATATATGAAAATGGATTTTAAAAGGATTTTATGTTTTTAATTTCTTGCTTTATATGTTTTGAAAACAATTTACAATGAACATTTTTTTCAAAAATGTTATAGGTTTTAAAAATTATTTTCAACATTGAAAGGATATTCTACTAAAGAACTATTTTTTAAAAATCTTTAGAAATTGTTTCCAATATAAGATAACAACTATTGGTGTTACTCCTTCCTTTTGGGGGAATTTATTAAATGTTTTCATTCATATTATTTCACTGAATGGATTATGTTCTGATGGATTTATAATAATGAAACCCATTTATCTTTCACGAGTTATATGCTTTTGAAACTTGATTATTTTCATGAGTTATGTTTATGATGAAATAATTATAAAAGTTGTATCTTACATTTTTTATGATTTGATTGCATGTTTATAATACCCATTTCACTTCATCGGTTATGATATGATTATTTATGATATTTTGGCACATGTATGCATGATTTCTTAATGAGATGGGTGAGACATATATCAACCTCCAATGCATTGGGTAAAGATTTATAGCACATGATATATACTAAGATGGTCTTGTGAATGATCCTTTACTACTAATATGTATATGGGAGTGAACCATGACATCCAAGATAGTATGATGAGTGAAATCATGTTACTAAGACGTCCATGGGAGTGAATCAAGACTACCATGATGGTTGGGGGAGTGGACCTATACTACCCAGATGATATTGGTATTGATGCCTTGGATACTATGGAAATAATATTATATGCTTATGTGTCTTACACAATTCTATGTTTAATTAATATGTTTTGATTCCATGACTTTTGTTCATTATTTCCTAATGATTAATGTCTTATGAACTTCCATGATTTAGGCCATGATTCATGTATATGATCTTTGATATGCTCGGTATGATCATATACATTCATTATATTGTTCTCATACCCTTATACTAATGATTATGTTTTCATATCTCCCTTTTTTACCTTACATAGTATTTTATCTCACCACTTTTTATGTATCCTTTCCCAGGATATGAAGATATGTATCATGTTGTATGTGTCTAAGAAGGTTTCTAGTCAAGAATATCCTACTAGAATATGGTGTACCTCACTTATGTATCAGTGCTTATGTTTCTATGTTTCCAAAGGCAGTAGACTAGTATGTTCTTTGGGTGTCTATTTGTATAATGTTTTATGTATTCCGCAAAAGTTATGTAATGTTAATGTATGAAAAGAAAGGATCTATATAACCATAGACTAGTTTTATTATGGGTTTATTCCCTCAATATATCCCTACATGAGTATATTATGGTATCATGACTAGATTATTGGATTGTGATCCTCTATATGTGATTATTTTTTGATAGAGTTATAGGAATACCCCCAGAGGCCTAGGATGGGGTCCTCTATAAACATTTTCCCAAATGGGATTATCAAAATTGGTGGGATAAAATGTACGTAGGAATCAATCCCATAAATAGAGGGTTAATACATAGTGGTTTAATGTTATAACCCTTGGATCTAGGTGTTATCCCAATCTATCTATCAATCTATTCAGAATTATGGTGTATACATCCTTAAGGTGAGACAAATAAATGTCATCTCGGATAGATGGCATCAGTTCTATCAGAATCATAGAGTTATTTCTCTAGGGTGAGCGTGGTTATGACTCTTAAGAAGTGTTTTAGGCTTGAAATATGGTTGTGACCTTACCCTAAGACATAGTGTCTACTTTGAGTATATCTGGATGTTTGTTGTATGTCTTAATTTATGAATCACATATCCTATGATGATATGAATATAAATATTGATGCTTTTTGCATAGTGATTTTGGTGTTTCATACATGGTATTGTTATACTCACCCCTGCATGGATTTTTTTACATGTGTCATGTCTAATATAGAATACTAGAAATTTAAGGGGGTTCTCAGAGTAAAAGGATAAAACAAGGATTAGATTGTCCTAGGTAGACCATGGTTCATTCCAAGAGTAACATTTTACTGTAGTCTGATTTTACTTATTTATAGTTTTTTGTGGGATTGAATTTGTCCCCCATTACATCCTAATATTTTTTTTATATTTGTTGGATTTTAATTTGTTCAAGAATTGAGTATAAAAATTATTTTACATTTCAATATTTGATGGGATTTGAGTTGTGTGTGTCAATAATGTTACCCTATTGTAAGATCTCCCATGTGATTTTTATGTTTACTCGGCACTGGTCACCAGCCCCTAGCCTATTGGATGTAGGCTTAGAGTAGAGACAACTTGACCATCTCACTTTTATGGGGCCTTGGTGGGTTAGGTCTTGAAAGAGTGGTATCTGGACTATTTCTATATTAAGAATTCAGTTTGGAATATTTTCTAGTTATGATATTGTTTTGGGTTTTATAGAAATAGTGTTAAGTGTTTTTAGTTCATCTTTCAGACTAGGTATGCATGTGTTGGTGCGGTTACTAACGCATCCATACACCATGACTCTATTCACATTTTTTTGACACAATACATATAGATATTTGTTGTAGTTAATAAATAGTTTCATAAATCAAATAGGAATAGGCTGTTTTTTCATGTCCTTCTTGAGTTATCTCCCTAGATACGCTCAATTACTATGTCAAATCTATTATATTTCATGATACCTCCACAATGATTACTAGGTATGATTTCGTAGAAAGATCACATGATTTATCCCATATGTGATGGGGCTTCGATACATGGGCGTGTATAGAAGGTAGTGTCCTGTAGCAGGTTTTCGAGTCATATCACTACTTGTTTAGAAGAAGATGGTACCTGTAGTATCAGTGTATGAGGTAAATAGGATACAATTTATTCATGAGTTTCAATGTCTCCATCTCTTCAATTTTAGTAATGAGATAGACCCATAGGTAGTTAAATATTTGATTTAGGTTTCTAGGTGTGCCTTTCTTATCATTAGAAAATCTTCATACCATATGGTGGTCCTGGTGGGGAGGCTTCTCCATGGTTCTGCAAGATGCTGGTGAATCCAATTAGTTATTTCATATGATGAAGAGATTATTTTATTAATAGAGTCTGATCAAATCTTTATAGAGGAGTATTCTCCAAATATGATGTCAGTAGTACACATCGTGGATATTTTACAGCTACAATAGGGTAGCACGAATACAGTGGACTACTAATTGATGAATACAAACCTATCATGATACTTAATGGATATATTTCAGGATCCTTTATTTTGGGCACATAGCATTGATGAAGGTCCATATAGATACATCCAGGTTGTTCTCATAACTCAATGAATTCCTTTTTATGTTCGTGTTCTAGAGTATTCCTTGATGATTGTGAGATGTTTGGATGAGTAGACACCAGTAGTGGTTTCCAGCTATGGGAACACATGGCATAGTTTTTTTGAAGTAGGTATCCAATAAAATAACCACTAATTGAAACATGAATGATTTTTAGGAGGTGATCATAGGACAGAGGGATTGTAGTTCAAAGATTTCATGATGGATCTACACAACCTAAGGAGAGGAGGTTCGACTACAAGGATGGTGGTGAACATCTCACACATGATTGTATGACCCACCATATAGCCAATATAGAGATATTGGATTAGCCACCTAGGTAGAGCTAATGGCTTGATAAATGAGATTTATTGGATTTCAAATGTTTTATAGGAGTTGGGAGAGTAGTAGGAGGTGGAAGATGGTTTTTCATGTTTCTGCTACCACCCCCAGGTGGTCCCTTCCAGAATCAGGGTCTAGTGGATGGGTTGAGGGTATTTATAGAACAAATAGACCTTTATGTAGAGTATTTTTGGACCACTAGAGGAATAATAAATATATATTTTTACTTGAGCTACAGTTCTGATAAAAACCAATGCAAGAAACCCTTTTATTGATATATCCATAGTGTGAGACATAACAGTTCCAGTTGAGACCTATGATTGAACATTATTATTGGAGACACCTACATTGTATGATTCAGTAATTAAAAAATTCTTCTAATAGTGTTATCTGATTCTTAGAAGATTTGTTTTCTCATGGGATTTTTTTAGTGAAATGATGAGGCCTTATGAAATCATCATAGGCATGAAATTTCTATACAGAGTTCATTCACAAATAGATAGTTTTATTTGGAGTATGTGGTGTGTTATATTTGATGGGATGACTTTTTCCTTTATATTTTATAAACGCACCTTGGTAGAATAAGATGAATACATATGTAGGATGGTGGAGAAAATTACTCCCTGGTTAGTTAGCATGAATCATGGAGTAGTAGATGCAATGGGCTATCAATTTCCTATTGATTTTTCTAAGTATAAGGACATGTTTCCTGAGTATGTGTTTGGCTTAAATCCCCATTAGGATATTGAATTATACATTAAATTACACCCTTGGAAATTCCTAATATCTGCGCCTGTATATTGGATCGATCTCACAATACTTTGTGGTATAAGGGTGTGGTTGGAGGACTTGCAGAAGAGGTGATTTGTTATACTTAGTGTTTCCCCATGGTTTCCCTAGTGAATTTTCCTAATAGGGAATACATGATTTTGATTTTATTCATAGATTATCATCCATAAAATTGTCTGATCATTAAAAATAGGTATCCACTATCGAGGATTGATGACCTCTTCATCCTGTTGAGAGGGTCGCTATATTTCAAAATGATTATCCTCATATCAGTCCATAACCAACTACATCTACAACATATGGATATACCAAATAAGACATTTATATATATATATTTTCACAATGATCAATTAGTGAGGTCATTTGTTATTAATAACACCCATGAAGAGTTCATGGAAATCATGAATCAAATATTTCTTGTAGTGACATCGACCCGAGTAGCCGAGAATAGGAGATTTCTTTATTACATTGGAATTAGATACAAGTAATTTCATCCTAAATAGCCAAATAGTTTTGTAGTATTAGATAATTAGATACATAATTTAAATTCAGATTAAATTTTGAAAAAAAATGAAATATATAATGGATTTCCATTTTCCCCCTTAGCGTATCATTAAATATCAATCACAAAATACATCCTCTTAACCCGTGGAAATTAAAATATAAGAAAGGGGTTATCTCAAATTTCCTATAAGGGTAAGAATATATAATACACTATTTATAAATAAGGAATAATAAATATGTAAAGTTAAAGGAATGATATCCATTCAATTAAATAAATAACTTGAGAATAATATGGAAGGAAAATGTTATGATCAAATAATGTCATATTAACAATCACATGATCATGAAAACATAACCTTTGATATTTTAAATAATCAAATAATCACATGGAATAATAATAACTGATATAAAAATGATTAAATTCATAATGGTGTACATATTAAAACAAAATCAAGGCATTTTTAAAAGATATATATATATTTGTAGGGGCTTTGTTCCATGATATCTCAATAAATACATAAGGGTTTGGTCAAAACCTAATCTTGTTTGTCTCATTAGACCCACCATTGCATCAAATGGATATATAATTCCATGCCCCACCCTTCATTTAATAAGTCCAAAACATTACTCTTATAAATGTGGTGAAACATATTAAACATGAAAATTAATATTGAAAAACTATCATATGAAAAGTTAACAATTACCCAATCAATAAACATATTCACAAAAAATCCATTTTAAAATCAATTCTATCAACAGATTATATCACTAGTCAAATTGATCATAAACTATCCAAACATAAAATAATGATTTTATCATTGGAGTATGTACCCATTATAGTATATATAACATCAAATTATGTCTTCTCAGATGGAAAATTATTAGCATTTGGAACATTTATTGAGAAAAATTACCTTCCTCTGAAAATCCAAAATTAATTTCACTAGTATATAATTAATTAAATATTTTTAAAATCCATTTCATAGAAAATAAATATTAATAACAATGAATTTCCATAATATTAGGAAAAACATTTTCTTTCAATCGAACACTGAGAACATTCAATGGAAGCTTCAAAGAAATGACTGTCACGATGATAGGTAATTTCATACATTTCATACAAGTTAAAAGGAATATTCCTTTTAAATTGTAAAAAGTCTAGAAAAGTTCCTTGATCAGAAAAAAAAGATGATTACGTTAAAATACTTTTATAAAAATTTATACACTGGTAAAAATACATTTAAAACATAATTTTGAGAAATTTAAAACAATTTTGAATTTGTTTAGAAAACATGGTGTTAGAATAAAATTTTTTTTCACTAAAGATAGAAATAAAGTTGAATTTTATTAAAAACATTTTCTCAACAATTATATGTACTAAAGAGTGGATCATAGGTGAAATCACTTGAAAAATTTAATTAATAACTCCAGAATAAGAAAATTTATTTATTTAATGATATAAATATAATATTATTCACCCATTGTAGATATAAACATAAATAGCCTTAGATAATGGTGATATTGTAATTTAAACCCTTACTGCTTGTAATTTTTGAATCAAAAGCCCCATAAAAAAACATAAATATAACATTAAATAACATTAATATAAATGAATTCATTATATAACAAACAAAAATTTCCATATTTAAACAACACAAAATAAATAATTAGTGAATAGGTCATATGTCTTACAGAAGTAAAAGTGACATAAGAAACCCTTACCATTAGTCCCAATCATCAAATACATTATTTATCATCCTAAATAATAAAATATGTTAATTAATTGATTAATAAAAAATTTTATGTTTATTACTCCTTTAAGTTCACTTATTTCTATATTATATAATACTATATAATGAATTAATTTTATGTGAGTTATTTCAATGATATTTGGCTTATGTGTCAAAATTTACAATGGTTGGTTGATTGTGGTTAAATATGTAATCGTTCAAACATATCAAAAAACATAATCATGAAAATGTTATCATATTTATAATTCACTTATAAATTTAATATAAACCATGAATGATTTTTGTGAAAAATGAACTACATTACCAACATAGATATGTTAGGTCGTATATACATATGAGTAACATTACCATTTTTCAATGATCATTATGGAAAGAGGCAGGTAATATTTTATCTTTCCACAAAGATAATACTATCATAAATAAAATATTATTTCTTTTAATATACTTATATATATATATATCATCTATGTAAGGTGGTTATTAAAATAGAGTCACATTGCTTTGTAATGGTGGAAGTTCACACATACATGAACAACATTATCATTTTTTAGTGTAAAAATGATATATTATGTTTTTAGAATGATAAATATGTAATAAATATCATTATATTTTCATGTGTATCTAATATATTCATTAAATTAATACTTATTTATCATCAATGTAATGTGTTAGTTAAAATGAATCACATCGCATTGCGAGACGGTCTTCCACCTTACACCCAAGTAACATTATCATACCCCTTACAAAATGGAATGTAAAAAAGTTATATATCATATAATGATTCTAATTGTATAATTATTTTATATTTATAATATTTATACTTTATATTTTTATTTAAACCTAACCGTGAGAGTTGGTAATGAAAAAACAAATGATATTAGTTTGTGAGGTTGTAGTCTACCTTACACAAGAACTAAGATTTATTAAACTGTCTGATGAAATTGGAAATGATTTAGGTTGTGAAATTATTATAAAAATATCTTTTTATATTTAAGAAACTAAGGGTTTTATATAATCATGTTCTAATAAGAATTCAATTATTTAATATCCCAACATTTCTGGAGATGAATCGTTATCATTTTCAGGTACTCTTTTTACCTTTTTTTGGTATACTGTGGGTGGGTTTTGTTTTGGGTCTTCTTTGGATGAAAATGAAGAATTTTGGAATAAAAAGGGGAAGCTCACAGTTGGTCCATGGTTTTCCCAAACCATGGACCTACTCCCATCATGTCATGCAATCACATATAGAGGGTAATTGTACAATTGGTATAGAGTTTAACAAACCATTCACCCTATTTGTAGAAACCATACACTCCTAAGATGAGGTTAGCTATTATGGAACATGGTTCAGTTAATTGTTTACCCCATCCTATTAAACTATGCATCTGGGTTTTCAATATACCTAAAAATTATAAGAAAACCTGACAACCCCCCCCCCCCCTATATGAACCCCTAGGAACACCATTAGACCCTAAATTTATTCCATTGAATGTTGATGCTCGTCAGAGGGTTCCAAGACTCCCTGAACATTGTTATTGTTGAATCAAATATCCATTTGAAGGATCGTATCCCCATTGGTACGTACTTCCTTCTATGTATGGGTTTTTTTCTCCCACCCCATCTCTCTTTCATTGTGGTTATGGATGAGTTTTCTTCTATTAGAAATGGTTTATATATAGTTTTTTATCGATGTTAATCTATTTGATCTTAGGATTCTGTACTATATCATCCACTCTATTGCGATCTTGGTCGTTCCAATGCAATTTCGGGGATTTTTGGTTTGGTGAGAATTTATCAACAACCTTGAGGTAGGTGGTATATTCTCAATTCCTAGATTATTTATTATAATCATGTGAATGTAATGGTTAAATTTCAATTGCCACACTTAGAAATTGCATCTCGAATTGGATTAACTGGTCGGTTAATTAATTGATCGAACAATAGAATTGAGTGTATCACATCACTATAGCATTGATGTATAATTGGATATTTAATTTTTTTTATTAATGGATATTGAATTTAATTGTAACCCACGTTCTGTACCGATATAAGGGAAATTTTGATAATTGAATATGTGAAACTAGTTTAATATTGAATTATGAAATTGGATGATTAATGGAATTGTGAAACTAGTAGCCACCCTTGGGTGTATTGATACAATTGAAATGATGTATTTTAATTTTTAATTTATTGGTATATGGTTGAAAATATCGAACCATGATATTTGAATTTTGAGAATGAATTTTGGGATATGGATTAATGCTCAATATACCCATGGGGTTCTATACTACCTCTCTAGGTCTCCATTATATTTTTGTATATATGTTTTCACAGTGTTATGGTATATGGGATTTTGCTCTAAATACCCATGGGGTTCCAAATTAGTACACAAGGCCCCCATTGTTTGAATCTGAAATTGGAATGATATGTTTAATGAAAAATCAGAATGAATAAAATTTGATATCCCTTTGTGGGTGGTTCAGAATATGAAACAGTCTGAATAAGGTATTCATTTTTGGATTTTCATTGTGAACCTATACAATTTATATGTCTAATTAATGAATAATTTAAATGTGAAAACAGCATAATTTTTCCTTGTACATTATTCATTATATAACAGCATACACTATAATATATTGGATATTAGTTTAGATGATTATGGTGGTGTCCTACAATGTTTTACTCACACACTACTCAGGATACATTATCGAACCCTTAAAAAAATCACATTTTTATGACATGATAAGGTCAAGAGACCAATATTGGATGGATGATTTGGTATTTAGAATGGATGAGGGACCAAGACATGATTTCAAGACCCATTTAGGGTATTGTTAGTGGGTCTTTATTTTTTTCATGTTGATAATTAACACATATATGGCATGATAAATCCACTAAATTTATTATCATGTGATACTAGTCTATATTGGTTATGGTATTATTCTAGTTATTGGTTACAATCATTAAATAGTTTTTCATTTCTCTCCAACATTTTTATTCTTTTATAAAGACTGTATAGTCATACCATGTTTTTTTATTAGACCCTCACTAGTAGGCATAATCTTTTAGTGTACGGGGAGGCGTGTCTAATGTCTAGTGACCAACTGACTGAGGACACCGGTATGTGGCCCCCTTGTCGGGATCATACAAATTTTTATCAAAGGATGGGCTATTTTATTTTAGTTTTTCTCACTATTTTTCAAATATAGACAAAAGACTAAGATGAATCGACCCTTGGGAATGATCTTGTGCATTGGAGTAGCTAACCCACATAAAGGGGTAAAAACCAAGTACCTGGGTGAGATTTTTATTGTCTATGAATCTTGATATAGTTGAATGTTCTTTCACCTTAA
Organism: Viscum album; assembly: GCA_963277665.1. Lineage (NCBI taxonomy): Eukaryota > Viridiplantae > Streptophyta > Magnoliopsida > Santalales > Viscaceae > Viscum > Viscum album. The sequence goes on from OY728165.1 coordinate 286,768,904, forward strand.
TTGATTCACTTGTTGTGTCATGATATTAATGTTTTCCTGGAATTTTATTCATGCCCTGGCAAGGAATTATAGTTGTGTATACATGCATCATTTGAGGCACTCAGGAACCATTGTCACATGAATAATTTTAGGCACACAAGGAAAAGAAAGTATTGGGATGAGTTTTTTAAATGCCAATTGCATCCATTCTTGTTTAATTTAAATGAAAAACATTCCCAACATGAAATTTTAAAATTTAAGACTCTAAATATGGAAAAAGAATTTATAAATAGTTTTATAAGGAAAATATGTAATTTTGAATGTTATTTACCCTATTTGAGATATTACCCACATGAGGGATGGTTCAAGGAAGTGATAGTTCCTGGTTTTGACCATGTGGTGGGTTATGTGGGATGAATTTCATTGATTTTATTTGAATACGTCCCATGATGAATTTTTTATAATGTTTTATATTTCCTATGACGTGTTTTGGGAATTACAGATATATGCCTCCATGATGATGATTGTTGATAAAATGATAAGATGAAATGGCTAGAAATGTGCCTCCTATAGTGGAACTAGAATCTATAATAGGTTTGGTTCAAGGGGAAAGGGTTTTTTTCTATGATAAATTTCTCAATATATGTAATTTATTTAAAGAGAACCCGGGTGGGTTTTGATCAATATGTCTAATCTAACATTGGAGTTCAAGTTGCAATACCCCCCAACATTCTTCATATAGGGTGGACCTAAAGCATTTGAGTTGTAGACTGAGTCTATGGAGATGATTCTAGACCATTTTGGGACTCCTTTAGAAAAGATCGTCAAGGTTGTGGCATATATTTATGTGGTAATGTGAAGTGTTGGGGGGATAACTAGAGTCAAGATAGATAGATAAGGAATATCATATTTAAGGACTACTAGGAGACGTTCTTGGAGCACATTTACCCCGATAAACTCAAGTAGAAGATGGAAGCATAGTCTATGAGGTTTACCCTGAGGAGTATGTCTGTGGTGGGCTATATTGTTTTCTTCACTAATTTGTAGCAAAATTTTCCACTGTTATTAAGGGATTAGGATACCGCTAAAATATTTTTTAGGATGTGATTACTTATGAGATTATGTCTTGTGTTAATATAATTTAGTTGATTTTTTTCCTGATGTGGTGAATCATGCTATTATTTATGTGAAACCAAAAGTAGGCTTCCAGTGAGATGCTTGTGGTTTCTATTGGATGACCACTAGGTATGTATTCTGAGATTTGGAAGCTTCATCATGAGAATTCACCCAGATTACTAGAAAACATAGTGGAAAAGTAGTTGGATTAGTTACTAAGATAAGAAACCAAATATACTTCCACCAATGTTGTAGGTCGGGACACATTTGTATCCTATTTCATTGACCACCAGTGGAGTGATGATCATAGGGAAATATAGTTCACTTGGATTGGTACAACAAAAATCCTAGACTTATGGGTAGTGATGGAGGATCCATGAAGAGCCAGAACATAGAGAGGGTTTCTTCTACGCAACATCAATATGGAAATTGGAGTTCTAATGGGCATGGTGGTCGATCCAGTGCATGAGTTACTTCTTTTAAATGGCATCTATATCAGCAAAGTGGTGTGGCTAAGGGAAATCATACTACTGTATAGGGAATATGGGAAGTAATCTTACATGAAATCCAGCATACACGTGTAGATAGAGAGGATAGAACATATACATTCAAAGGTACTATTTTTATAGATTAAATTCTTTATAGTTACTTATTTGATATATGATCCTCCCATTATTTTATATTTTCACTACATGTGAAGTGTGTTAGTTTGGAACTAGAGTTTGATAATGGGGTTATGATGATCGAATTACTATTATAAGTACATTTGAGAGACATCTATTTATGAAAGGGGTGTTCTCTCAAGTAGAGGAGGTCATTCGCTTTTGGATATTTACATACATGACATGTCATTATTTTACATCACTTTGGTTATATATTGGTTGGTAGCATTAATATCCCACAATAACTGTTTCTATAATAGAGTGAGCTTTACATCTCTTGAGGATGAGACTTATGTACATCATAGAGAGCGGGATATATATGAAGTCCATGTGGGTCAATTACATCAGCAATTGGGGTAACTCACTGCCCTTGTTAACAGTTTTTTTATCGAAGATGGGGGGTGTGTGGAATGATATCTTTAGACCCATAGTGGTCAGGTTCTAGGAAATGTTTCCTGAGGACAACATAGGGCTACCACCTGATAGAGAGGTGGAGTTTAAAATTTAGCTCATTCATAGAGCTGAACTAGATTCTATTCCACCTTATATAGTGTAACCAATAGAGCTCCAAGACATTAGGACTTAGTTGGAGAGGATTATGGATAATGGATTTATTATTCCGAGTTTGTCACCTTGGGGTTCTCCAGTTTTTTTGGTAGAAGGAATATGGAATGTGGAAATTATGTGTTGATTTTCAGTTGTTGACCTGGATGACAAAGATGAACTGGTATCCTCTTATGTGTATTAATGATCTTTATGACTAATTTAGAGGTGTTTATGTCTTTTCCAAGATAGAATTGAGGTTATGATATCATCAGTTGAGAGTTATTCCTTCTGATATATCGTAGACGACATTCAAACATAGGTATGGATTTTATGAGTTCATCATAATGCTATTTGGGCTAATGAATTCATCGTATATGTTTATGTCCTTGAGGAACAAAATCTTCCACACGTTCCTAGATCATATCATGGTTGTTTTTTAGATGAAATTTTTGTGTACTCCAAGACTAATGATGATCATACCCAACATCTTGACATTATCCCGAGCAAACTAAGAGAGCATCATCTATAAACCAATCTATCTCTGTGTTAATTTTTTACTGACATGGTACATTTAATGGGTCACATTATCTTAGAGTAATATTTTTCAGTGGACATAGACGAGGTGTAGGCAGTGGTTTTTTTGGAGTATCCTAACAATTGGTTTTATATTTGTAGCATTTTGGGATTGGAACATTTTTATCTGTGGTTTATCAAGGACTTTTCCATATCAGAAACACAGATTTATAGATGTAAAAGAATGGAATTATGCATTAATGGTTATATGCATATGAAAATTATTACTATGATTGGAAGAAGCGTTTTACAACTACACTGATCTTAATACTACCCAATTCGGGTGAGGATTATATAGTGTTTTGTGATTCATCATAGATATGACTTGGAATAGTGTTAATGTAGGTAGACAGAGTTGCAGCGTATGGGTCTCACCAATTTTGGACACTTAAAAAAACTACCCCTACACTTGACCATGAGTTAGATACCATGGTTTATGAGTTGAATACATGGAGACATTATCTATTGGGATAAAATTTCACAATGTACACGGACGAAAAATGTCTAAATTATATCTTTTCCAAATTAGAATTGAATCTATAGTAGTAGAGGTGGGTATTGTATTTGTAGCCATTTGATTTTGAACTATCATATATTACTGTGAAGGGGAATATTATAGTTAAATATTTTATAATAAATAAATTAACTTAGGTAGTCCAATAGACAAGTTCTGAGTGGAAGATGATGACCATGCTAGGTAAGATTCATATTTGGCTTCGAGAGGTAATGAGAAGATGATAATTCTTTTAGAATTAGTGTTATCTACACATTTGAGCCTAATCAGGGAGAGGCAGTATGAGGATCTGATGAGTTTTGAATTGAGGAAAATTCCTGAAGGTGTGGAGTAACTATACGATTAGTTTAGAGATGATGACCATATCATATATGTTTGTAAACCCATTTTTGGGCCTATTAGTATTCAAGAAGATATGATGCATGAATTTCATGCCTCAAAGTTGGAAGTGAAACCTAGTTTGACCAAAATGTGTTCTAAACTACATTGTTATTATTGGTTCCCAAGAATGAAAATGAGATTGTAGGGTTCTTGACACGATGCTACAACTTTCAATATGTAATGGTTGAGCATCAATGAACTGATGGTTTACTATTACCGTTTCCCATTATATAATGTTAGTGGGATGACATTAACATTGAAATCAAGGTGGATATTCTAAGGATGCCTCAAAATAATGAATCTATTTGTTTAATTGTGGACCGATTGATGAAGCGATCTCATTTATTTCCTTCCTAGTATACTTTATAATTGGATAAATTTTCTGAGTATAGATTTACACATATATATAGTCGAGCAGTCACAACGTAATATAACGATTTTAGAGGATATTCTAGGAGTTTGTATCCTAGAAATTGGTGGGTTTTGGGAGAATCGCTTAGCACTCATTATGTTATCCTATAATAATAGCTATTGGTAATATATTCAGAAGGAATAGAATGAGGTTCTTTATAGTAGTCCATACAGATCACCTCTATGATGGATGGAGAATAGTGAGTCAGAGTTTTTGGGACCAATTCTCATGCAAGACACATCAAAGTAGGTTTTTTCGATTATAAAACATATGACTATTTCATATATTATAAAAAAATCATGTGTTGATCAATGATGATGAGCCCTTGAGTTTACACTGGGTGATCATGTGTTCCTCTGGGTATTTCCTAGATTGGGTCACCATATGATTTGGAGGAAGGTAAAGTTAGAATATTTGTTTGTCAATCCATTTGAGGTTGAGGTGATAATGAGGTAGGTTGTTTATTAATTCGATCTTCGATAGAGTTAGAGTGATTTTCACGACATTTTTCATGTGTTTTAGCTTTGTAGGTATCATCTAAACCCTTCTAATGTGATCGATGTCGAATATATTGAGATTTATGCTGATTCATCCTTTGCTAATAATCTAATTCATGTTGTGGATTGCAGTGAAAATTTTTTGATGGGAAATACTATTCTGATTGGTTGAGTGTTGTGTTAGCAAGTCATTGATCAAAAGAAAGCATGGGAAATGGAATCAGATATGTGGGCTCAGTGGCCTGACCATTTTACCTTGTAATATTAGAGTTTCTTGGGAGTATAGATCAAGTATGTATTATTATAGGGTGTAGAGATTATAATATTCCAACCATTATAGAGATGTCTTGTGATCAATTTCAGCTACACTTTTTTCCATATTTTTTGTAAACCTTGGGTGGGTCCTTTTTCAGGACTTTTTGATTCAAAATTGAGAGTTTTGGTAAAGAAGGGGGAATTTCATGGTTGGAACATGGTTTTCCCAAACTACATGCATACCCCTAGAAAACCATGATATCCCATACATAAGGAAATTTCATAGTTGGCACATGGTTTTTTAAAACTATTCACCATTTTAGTAGTGACAATTAACCCCTATGATGAGGCATAAGTTTGGGGTGCACAATTTGGTATACCATGTGCCCCAGCCAAGGAAACTATGTACATTGATTTTTAATCCTATGTAAATTATAATAAATACTATAATTTCGATTATTAACCGTTAATCACCTCAATATACCTTTAAAATTATTCCTCTAAATTTTAGAGCTCTTGGGAGGCATCCAAGCCTCCTAGATCCTCATTATTGAAGAATGGAAGATCCATTAAAAGGATAACCTTTCAGTTGTTAAATAATTCCTTCTTTTATGGTTTCCACTCTCTCCCATATAACCTTTATGATGGATAGGTATGTGTTTTCCTCCATTGGAGATGGTTAAGGCCAAGGTTTTGAATGTGTTAAACCGTTTGATCTAGATCTTAGAAATTAGTCCTATATCTTTTTTGTCATTGTGATCAGGATCATTACACTAAAATTTGGTGATATTTGATTTAGAGACCATCCATAAATAAACTTGAGTTAGGTGGTCTATTATCAATTCTAATAGTCATGACTAAAATTTAATGTATGAAAATTATAAATTTCAATTTCCACATTTGGTAATTTTTCCTTGAATTGGATTAATTAATTGGTTACAGAATTGATAGAATCATATAATTTATTGAATAACAGGATTATGAAGTTGATGTATAATGGGAAATTGAATTTTATTTATTAATTTGTTATAAATTTGAAAGTGACACATGGGGTGTGATGATATGATGAAGATTTTAATAATTTAATTTATGAAATTGGATGAATGTTGAATTAGGAAATTAATTGACTATTTGAATTTTCAAATTGACAGACAACATAAGGGTAGTTAGGTATGAATGAAATGATAAATTGTAATCGGTACCTGATTGATAAATTGTTGGAAATATGGAATAATGATATGTAAATTTTGAGAATGGGTTGTGGGACAGGAACTGCTTCTCTAAATACTACTCGGGTTCAATACTACTTCTCTAGGGCCCTATTATATTTATGCATACATGTGATATCTAATTTTTTTCAAATCTGGAAAAGTGGCCAATAAACACTGTTTGAAACCATGGTTATATCCCCTATAACAGTGGGTATAGTCTATAGCCATTTTTTTCAGAACTGTGGCTAATGGAGGAGTCAATATAGATATATAACAATAGTTTTAATAGAAATCATAGGTATTTCCACATTATATTTTATGATATGTTAGGTTTAACCAAAACTGTAGTAATATATATAAACCCGTGGATTTCAAAACCATGTATATAGATTATTATATCTGAGAACTTGTACCCACGATTCTCCAAAATGTGGGTATAGGTACCCCTCCCCATTTGGATGCAGCAGGTGCAACACCTATTCCACAAACTCTTGAACCATAAATCAATTTAAGAATATAGTACTCATTCAATGTAGTACCAATATTGTATATTTATCATTCAATCAACTTCTTATAAAAAAAATTAAACCATTTACAGTACCAAAACATATATATAAATCTGTATAACCAATCAATTTTAGTCATTAAACAACTACACATGTCTCCTAACTCCTAAGTCAAAAATATAGGGAATTTATATCTACCCCATCGCCAATATCTTTATCCTAATCACCATCAACAACATACTCATCACCAACATCATATTCTAATGCATGATCTATATAATCTGCAAAAACATCATCATCAATATAAACATCAACAGCCTCATCAACATCATCATCATCACCACTATAAGTTTGACCACCACTATGAACCTAATTAGTGTCACTCAAAGATTAATTAAAAGAGAACATTGATACAATTTATGAATCAATATTTTTATCATCCTCTATGTAATTGATTGAATTATAACTAACATAACCTTCAATAAGTGTTTGATGATCATCTTACTTCTTTCACACTCATGTTTACTTCTTCAAGCCCTTGTGATGCAATTTTTTTCAGCTAATTATTCATTAGATATTTGAAGAATGGGTCTTATAGGGGTGAGAAAATTATAATGAGGTCCAATAAATAGTAGATATGATTTTTTTTCTGGGATGAAATCAAAATCTCCCTTGGCGGTCATTACCAAATACATGACTCAAATAATCATTTGGGAAGATGTTATTATCTTCTTTATCATCAAGGGATAACATGGAAGGATATTGAAAATGTAATCAAGATATTTAACAATGATTTTCATATAAATATTTCAAATATAAATAAAAATAAATAAAATTTGTCTTATGTTTATTCATTATCTACACTTCCATCCTCTTTATTACTACTCGATAAAAACAATTCTCAGTGCATAAGGACTTCAATGACCAATAATTATTTCTACAAATGAAATTTTTTAGCATATACATTTTCATGATATACACATTTCAAAATTCTGAAAAATAATAAAATAGAATAACGTTTAAATGAATGAAAAATTCATAAATTTAATCATGTGATAAACATTGACGAAAATTTCATAAATAAAATATAATCATAAACTCTATATAATTTTAGATACTCATTACAAAAATTCCATAAATATATTCTATTATTTTGTATTAAAAATGAAAATAAAGTCAAACTGAACACTACCAACATTCATTGAAAATTAATATTACCACTATAAATTAAATAACTCATCATTATGAACTTAGATAAGATAAAAAATTTATTATGATTATTGAGGTTTTCATTGAATATAAAAACCATAAAATAGAAGAAAAGTACCTATATTTTAATTATTCCATCACGCATTAATGTATATGGATTAGTTAGATGAAGTTTACTTCCATATGTATAAGAAGTTTTCAATTAATTTCATATTCTAAATAATACAGTCAAAATTCTCGGTATTAATTAATGAAACATTTTGAGAATTCATTATTGAAACATTTGACTATGGTTCAATATGATGATAAGGATTGGTGGGAACATGTTTTATCTCCCCTTAGAGTGAAAATTTTAAGGAGAAGGATGTATATCCAATTATTTGTTTTTATCATGTTAGGGCTTCTCAATATTTGTAAAAGAGGAAAATGATTCAAATAGAGAAAAATATGAAAGTGGATTTCAAAATATCATGAGTTAATAAAGGTTCAAAGAAGAAGAATTAAAAGGATTTTTAGAAGAAGAAATCATAATATAATAGATATAATATGTTCATAAATTCATGAAATTTTTAAAATTAACATATTTAAAATTGAATAAAATATGTAACACATAGATTTGAACATGAATATAGGAACCAATCTTGTTGGGAAATATTATAATAATTAATGTTAACATTTTAATTAGATTAAGGAAGGTGTCTCCTATGTCTTCTAATATATAGACACTATATCACATTTCTAAAGGGATTGTTTCATATTAAAATATCATTATATATCATTATAAAAACTATTATCTTATTGTTTAGTTCTTTATGAAAAGTTACAATATATCATGATTAAATTAACATTTTTATGGTATATCATAATTATTTAATATCATAATATGGAATAGTTAAAATATTTACAATAACAAAAATTATTAATTAATATAAAAATAAGATAGGGAAATATACATAGCTGGATAAGTAACAATATAAATTTAGATACTATTTTTATTTATGTAAATGTACCTGGTGCTTTTCATTCTCAGGCATTATAGTGCACCCCAATATGTGCTGATACATCATTTCAGTGTTTTTTTCTATTTTTTCCTTGTAAATCCAATTTTTTTTAATATATTTAATAATAATTAAATTTTATATGAAAACCATAAATGTTTTGAATAATTTAAACTCATCTGTCTTCCAATCTGCGACCATTTTTTTATATTTTATTTTTGGACAATTGGAGAATATGGGTACACCCTCTAAATCAGATCCAAATCTAATCCTATTACTAAAACATAACTCATGCTTCAATGATCTCTATAAATCTCTAATATCTATCAACCATTAAACATTAACAGATTCACCATCGGTACAGGTAAACTGACTTTGTAATGAACATGTTAATTCAACTAAATAAAAAATCATATAATTATAAATTTATAAAATTTTATTACCAAAATATACTCCATTATTTGTTCCTTGATGTAATTATCGCGATGTCTCCAAGAGACAGGTTCCACCAGAATTATATTATTGTACTTGAAAAAAGATTCCATGAAAATCCTATACTATCTAGTATTTTTATGTATCATATGATTTTATTCATTACAATCAACCATTATTTTTATATGGAAATTATAGGATTCTTGTATATGGGTGCTCCCTTATATCATATTAAAACATACCACTGAATAACTTAAAAGGTGTAAAAATTAGAATTAGTTCATGATACAACATGAGAAAAATGATGTGATATAATTTGGAATAGTTAAAATAAAAAACCTGATCCTTTCTGGTCATTAGGCTCTGATGGATCTAGGGGATATTCTATATTAGTAGCCTCTAAAGTATATGTTTGTGCCGAATCATGTTCTAGGTGATCCAAAGGCACTAAACTATAATCTAATGGAACCACATCATTAGATCCTAGATGTATTGTAAGAAGTGGAGGTGGTGTAAACTAGGTAGGATATGGGTATTAGGATTGAGGATACATCAAAAGATGGGGATATGGTAAAGGTGGGAACATCCCTCTAGGAGGAATAGACATGGTATGGGAGGAAGATTATAAATGAGATGATGTTGGAGGAATGACCGGGAACATCCCTAAAGGTGGCGTAGAAATTTTATGGGAAGAGGAGGATAAATGATATAATGATGGAGTCATGAGTGTGAAATTCACTTAAGGTGTCATAGATGTGGTGTGGGAATAAGAGGTTAAATGATATGATGATGGAGGCATGGTTGGGAATAACCATAGAGGCTCAAGCGAACAATGGGAAGACATGGAATATGGGGGTGTCTTCTACTAGGTTAGGGTGGGAACAAATACGATGGTTGCTCTGTCAAGGTCTAAGAAGATCCCCTCTTAGAATCATGTTAATAGGATGAGGAGGAGTAAAATATTTTGGAACTAAATGTCCCAATAAAAAATTTGAAAAAAATATGAACATAATATTATATGTAATTAATATGAAAAATATTACAATTATTATACTCACTAATGGATGTATCAAAGCCAAAACACAATCTTTCATCTCTCGACCATCATTAAATAATTTCCTCCATTGAAATTATAAATTATTTTCTATAATCTTCATAAGAAAGAAATGTAAATTTTTAGGGGAAATTTTTAAAAATAATGAATACAAATTAGAAGTCAAAGAACTTATAAACAATGCTACAACATGTTAAGTAATAATAACTTAAAACCAAGTAGTATATATTTCAAAATTATATTTTTATCCTAGGTTTTTTAATGGAAATAAATATAATTAAATTCCAAAAACCAAAAAATACTAAATAAATCATATTATTTAAAACAGAAATAAAATAAAGAAATTATAGTAATACCAATATGAGAAATGCATTTCAATGTAAAATATATGAATTGTGATCATATATGGTTGATTTTATATATCACCCACCACTACATTAGGTTCAATATCAACCATCACAATGGGATAATTTGAGTCATAAAATTTAATATCTTTGTTGAAACCATTGGGGGAATCAATGGATTCAATTTATTACTTATCTCTCTGAAAAATGTGTCGAGGGATTACTTCATTAATGAAACTACAATCAGGTACCAGATGATATTTCACGTAAAACACTTGTATTTTCATTGATTCCAAAATGTATAGTTCCTTGGCAGCCTAGAATATGCACATGTCAATAACAATAAATCCACAATCAAAAATAAATTTACCTTGTAAAATCATTGAATCAAACCATTTACAATGAATCATAGTGAATTGACCTTGATAGTATTAATCCAATAACAATATTTTATCAACAAGTCCATAATAATGCACATCTCTATATTTTGGATGACAATTAGATGCATTGTAATAATATTTTTTTATAGTAGATAACATAACACCATCATATTTTTTCTCATTTTAACCACTCGATCAATTGTAAAAATTTTATGCCTATTGATTATTAATGATTTTCATTCACAAACAAAAGAATTGGGGAAAAAAAGCTAACACTATTAATTCTTGAGAATTATATTCAATAGTTAAACTAAATACCTAAAATATATATGAATAATAGAATTGAGTGGATATCTATATTTTATGTTAATTAATGTAATGGTCATACCTTTAATTTCAACCAAATTAGAAACTATTGGCTATGCAAAGCCTATCTCCACCTCAAAGGCAAAGATCGATGAACTCTACTTATAATTTGTCTATTTTCCTTAAATAAAATGATAATAACATTCAAAGGTATATGTGAAATGACATAATATAAGATAACCTAGAAATATCCAAATTACTTAATTGATATATTCATTTAGAAGACCATTGTTAAACAAGACTGTATGATGCGTCGTATCCTTCTCTTCAGGGCTCAATGTAGCCAATATATAAGGCACGTGAATTCCTCCTATTTTTGAAATAGTTTGAATCAAGGGCTCAATTTCCCCATACTAATCATATTAACTTTTCATTGACCATTTATGTCATGTTCTCACAAAATTCAAATACATTTCACAAAAATCCTTACAATCTTGAGCCAGAGAACCTCTCAAAATGGAACCCTTAGGAAAATTCTTATTTCGGACATAAGATTTCATTGTGCACATACTTATTTAAGTAGGATAAATCCATAGAAAATCATAGGGTCTCATATAAAGTGTTTTATTTGGATGATAAACTATTAAATGTATCATGAATGTGAAAAATGATGGGGGGATTTTTTCCAACATACAAAAATTTTATGATGCCTCTTTCTGAATTTTTATCAAGAATAACGTGGATAACATTTTATAATAAAGGTTTCTAAAAAATGGAACTGTAGAATCACTATCACACTTAAATTATTGGATAGAAAATAGAAAATTTTATTTGGAATAAATTCATGATGATGGGTGTGATAATCATGAGTATTTAAGGATTTTTATTTAAAATCCATTCTATTGAAACATTTAGATATGATGATGGAATATCCATCAAGAACCATGATATTCTCCAATACGTCCAAAAAATTTATTTTTCAAATATTTTTTCATCACATAAGAAGAACAAGGAACATTCCATTTGTTTTCACCAATATATAAAAGATTCATTTTTTGGTCAAACACCCCAATACAACATGTCTCGACAAGATTGGAATCCATCATTTTTCTTCCCATTGATTTTTAGATGAATTGAATGAAACATTTCATAACTATTTTTCACAATGATAACTATGAATAAATAATGATATAAAAAATTGTTATACCAATATAGAAAATCAAAAACGATACTTCACTTTTTTCCAATTTTTTGTGACTTTAGTGTTAATATTCTTCATGTTTTTAAATTTCGTTGAACTTTCCCCAATGAAAAACTGAAAACATTCAGTTTATTAAGAATTCCGGTTCCTAACATACGTTGAAGTGGTTTATCAGTTTAGATAGTATTATCAAACCTATGGAAATTATTCCTATATTTATGATCTATGGGAAACAATCGATGATGCCTCATAAAACAAAAACAATGAAAATATTTAAGGATTTATGATAATACATTCTTCATAAAAATAGAACATGATAGTTTTCTTTTTGTTCTCCAACTGGACATTATTTCATAATAAAGGAAATAATTTATAGTCCAGAAAAGGTAATCACTCATCTAAAATATATTTTTTAATGAAACATCGAATGTGAGACCACCGAAATCCAAATGCTGATTCAACTCTATTATTTAAGGTTGAATGTAGATGCATATATAATTTCCAGGATCAAAAGGTCTAGATATTATTTTACTCATGAAATTTGAGATGTTTTTCATACACATCAATAAAAGAAGATTATAAATTTGAATAAAAACTGTCAACATGTTTTGACTAGTATGAATATGACCATATATATCAAAAAAAACCACAAGATAGAACCAAGATGAAAATATGCACCTCATATATAAAATTGGGTCATTGTGCATTGAAATCCCCCCATGGTAATCCATATGATGGATGAACCAACTCATAAATGCCTTTAATTATCTAAGAATCATGGAATCTCATATAGGATGATATTTCTACAGACATAAATATATATTTAAGCTTGGGAATCAATGAAAAGTGCCACATTACTTTTAGTAGAACATGAGATGTTTTCCATATTCATTTGACATACATTGAGGTGAACCAAATTCTTTGAAACCATTAAAAAAATCTATTTCCTTCAGAAATAATCATCAATATTTCAGACAAGAAAAAACATTATTAGTGGAAACACCATGATGGTTAATTAACTTCTATACCTGATAATGATTTGAGGAAATATCTATACCATCAGAAAAAAAGTCCCTAAAAGATAATAATATAATAAATGGATGTATTAGAAATTCAATATATTTATTTATCATGATATAACCTCATAAAAAATTCAAACTTGGTCATTTTATTACATTCCTGATATACTGAAGATTTCAAACATTCATTATTTTTTCCTCTCAAAATCATCATCTTTATTTTTTTCATCAAGTGTATTAATATCACTTCTTTATTACACATCCATATTATGTATCTCGTGATGATTCACAAATGGAAATTGATCTAATATCAAAATCATTATAAAACAATTTTATTTTTGTTCATTAATAGTATAATATTATCTCATATCTTCACAGTGATACCAAACATAATAATTTGTTTGAAATACATCTTTCATTATATGGTTGCTCACTTATTCCTAGAATAAACATGGAATTACAGCACAATTATATCATGGATATAGTATACAAACTCTGTCTAAATCATTTTTAAATGAAAAATGTAAAAATATTTCATATAATTTTGAAACACTGTTGAAATCTGATCAGTATGATTTATATAGCTTCAATCCAATCTAATATTGGGAAAAAAATTATGTTCCAATCAAAAATGAAAACCATAATTAAAAACATTAATTACAACTAATTTTAATATTAAAGTCATCAAAGCATACTATTATCTGGAATAATTACTAATAAAAGAAATAACATGTGCTATAAGCAACAACTACAAATAACAAACCAAGGTGGGTATCCCTAACATTTTAGAATAAAATATCCTAGTGGATAAATTGAATAACTTTGAAAAACTATAGTCTATATAATTCCATTATATTGAGTTATGTTTTTATAAACCAACCCTACCTCTATATCCCTATACTCAATATGGTATAAAACTAGGCTTTAATTTCATTCATGATTAATAGGGGATAGAAAGAGGTTTAAAGGACATCATCATACAGAATGGAAGTGATTTCACCTGAATAAAAATGAAATAATAAAATTTATTCCATTACAATATATGGGATGACAAACTCATATATTTTTCAATAATACCAATGTAGTATTGTTTTTATAAATAAATAACAATCAAACATGGAATAATAATATAATAAAATATAAAATGTATTATAAAAAAGGTATCAAATATAAAAAAATCAATATTTTTGAAATATATCCCACTATCATATAAAAAATACAAAACAATGAAAAAAGTGGATTTTAAGACCAAGAGGCTCAAAACCTAAAATTATAAAAAAATCTGCTGTACAATAAGAAAACTACGCCTACGCCATCCATGTGGAAAGTATGCATATAACATATTTTATATCTTATGACCATGAAAAATACTTTGAATACCCATTATCTCAAGGAATATATTTTTCAATGCATTCCACAAATGATATCATGTAAATATACACACAAATTGTGTATAAAGGTTGTTGGAATTCATTCTCATTTGGATTCCACCATATTCATTACGCACAAACGAGAGGAAAAAAATATGATATTCTATTTTGAAATTTATATAATCAATGAAACTATTTAATTATATGAAATATAAGTAAAAAATATATAATGACTTATAAATAATGTTTACTCAAAATGTACATTCACGTAAATACCTTTATAAATAAAAGACTATGTTACAAAATTTATTTCCAGACATCATTAAATATTAACTATAGGCCCAATTAATGTTTTTACATGATCATTATAGTCAAAACATAAAATAAATATATTCCTCAAACAAAATCATGTTCCTGAACTACCTGTAAAGTAAATCTCTACTGCATAATCTAAACTAATGAGGGTATCCCAAGCAAAATATCCAAGGAATAATCCTAAAATAATCTATCCTAGAATGAGTTAATTATAACTATGGAAAATCAATGTAATGTGTCACCTAGCATATAAATAGTACATATTTCTAGACCCCCTTAGAGTTTTGAAGTCTCTTCTATGATGTTTTCAATATATATTCATCATTAAATACCATAAAAACATTTAAAAATCACTCACCTCATCTCTAATAACCCTTCAATTAAATATCCCATTAACATATTTAAATCCAATCATAATTAGTTTTTATAAAACTATTTTGTATCATGATAATCCATATAATTAAAGTGAAAAAATATAATGGATGTGAATCATGAAATTAAAAGTCTATTAAAATAATAAAAATAGACTTATACAATTGGAATCATTTATTAAAAAAATTTATTAATTTTTTATAATATTTATTAAATCATTCCATACGTAAAATATTAATTATATCATGATAACCAAATATTAAAATTTCATAAAACATATAGTAGATAATATTTTCTAAAAATAGAATTTACAATAAACCATATCTATTAGAAATGTTTTTACATTATTTTTAAGATAAATGCACATAAAAAGTCTAAAAAATATAGAGGTGTACTATTTTTAGGAGATTAGGTGTAACACCCCGACCCCAAAATCCCAGAGCTGGTGCATTATTTACATACATTGGAATGATTACAAGGAATCTAATACTGAAGGACTGATTAGTTAAGTAGTTTTGGTAATCAATATACATACAAATTTTCAACATTACAACTTTAAATGAAATACTACTTATAAGTTTTATTGGGAACATAAAAAAATCTATGTTTATACATACATGTTTTTCATAAAAAAATACTTTATGCCCTAAGAAAATGAAACATAAGGATTAGGTGAGAACATATTCTCAGTAATGGAATGAAATCAAGTGGAAGATATCATAAACATATACATTAGGCATGTTTAATAACTGAAAACACATGTCTTTAAAAATAATATACTTTAACATAATAACGAAGGAATGTGAGCTGAGTAAATATTCCATAATAAAGCACTACCATGGTAATTCTCCTAGACGAATAACCATATGAAAATACAATTATAGGTTTCATGATGAGATAATTCATAGTGAGGGAAATCATAACCATACCATTAAGTCCTTGTTCTATGACTATAAATAACCATTTTTCGAGGCCTTGTGCCAATACCATCGTTTTTATTAGGATACCTATTGATACACCTAGGGGATATAACGGGCCCCACCCAACACATTCTAATTCAAATTAATTTATCTTATGAATGTGGAAAAACATATAAAAAATTTACATTCATATTCAAACTAACATATAAAATGTAAATAACATTCCCCATATATTAAACATAAACACTAACCATTTGAAGTAAATTGGTTAATGGTATCCAGATAGAACATCCACATTCAAAATAATTCAAAACACTTAGAAAATATATTTTATATGATATCATAAAATAAAAACCTCTATGAAATACATGATTCATCAAAGGATTTTGACATAAATAATGATACATTTAAATGATATCATTGAGAAATTATTGAGTAAATAATCCATAAAAATTCCAAAGTGTCCCATTCCATCTTGAAAAATTCAAATAATAATACAGTAGAATATCATGAGAATAAGGAGATAATTTATATGATATGACAAGGGGAAGTACATACACCATGTGTAAAAAAATAAGTGGTGAACATGGAAAATATCTCCTAAAAGATAAAGTGAGGTGAGAAAAATCTATTTTACTTTGGAAAGAATAGTTCTTTTGGAAATTAATTTGTATTTTACATAAATATATTTTTTTAACATGTATATCTAAGAAAGGGAAAGGAAATTAAATGTATACTACATATAAGTCATAAATTATTTCCCACGGAAGTGTAATCATGAAAAAAATTGTTTTTAAAAACACATTAGAAATAAAAAAAATTAGTTCATTTTAAGGAATTCATAAAAGATATTTTTTTGTGAAAAGGAATTTTTTCTCTCCTAAAAATTAAATGAAAAAAAAATGTATTTTAATGTTAGAATGTGTTATTTTATAAAGATAAATCAATTTTAAAATAGATTACAGAGTGATAATTATAATAGGTAATAATTAGAGAAGTTCCTTGAATCTGGCTTTCATTTCGGAAGAATTTTTGAAAGATTATTTTAAAACATTTAACACCCTATAAAAAATGAAATATTATAATTTGTAAAAATATATTTAAAATTCAATCAGAATTCATGAGGAGTACATAATAATTAATAATAATTTCATTTTGTTAAGTAGAGAATAAGAGAAACCATAATGAAAATGGAGGTTCGGGTAAAAAATACATACAACTTTGGAATAAATTGAATCATATGCCCCAAAATGAACAGTCATAAAATGATAAATTTAATATCATGAAAATAAATAGATTAATTATATGAAAAATAAATGGTCAGTATAAATACATCATACACAAGTAATAATAGTGAATGCGGAATATCTCACAAAAATAGAAGCAAGATGAAGAAACCCTTACCTTATGTCTGAAGGTGTTCTCCAATTGATCGTAATGACCTGAATAATCAAATTTAGATTCATTAATTAACAATTAAATAAAATCATACTCATTTAATTTATTTTTTATAACCTTATTAAGTTCTTTCATAACCTTTTTAATTGGTTAAGAGGTTCAATTTCATTGTTCAGCTCTGTTTGTTTCATGATCGGTATACTTATATATATGAATGGATAATTGTGTAAAATGAGGATAGACGTCCAGAATTGAATTTATATGTTATTAGTGAACATCAATAATGTTATATGTTTTTAAATTTCATTTTTTACTTGGAGTATATATGTATTATTGTATAATTTTTTTAATGATAACTGTTTGGGTTAATTAGCGGTTTTTCAATACTAAGACCTCAATTTTCTTTTTAAATCAAAACCATGTGGAAAAAAATATTGAATAACCATATATGAGATATTATAAATATATTATATTCTAGTTAAACCATATAATTGGTTTTATAACCATAATTTAAGATGAAAATAGAAAATGAAAAACCATCGTCCTTGAATGGGGTAAATTAGCTCATCTGAGATGATGTTTTTACTACTTGCCTAAAAGAAGGATAAAGGAGAGATGATAATAACTTATTACATAATCATAAAAAAAAAATCATATTAAAGGTAATATATTTATCATAAAAATTATATGAGAATAGGTGGGTATAGAAAACAAAACATAGGAACTTGAAAAAAAATTAAAAGAATTGAAAAGGGGAATTTACCTCATGAATTAATATAACTTGTATCCTATTTAGGGGAGAGGATTTGGTATTTTTAAAAAAACAATAGATTAAGGGTGTGGTGGAGGAGATTGGGAATATATTTGGGAAATTTTTTTTCAAGGAACAAGGCTTGAGAGGAGTGAGTATAAGAGGTAGTGAGGGGGCGGTTATATTGGAGGAGATGAGTAAATTTTGAATATCTTAATCATTATTTTCAATTTTTTCAAGACCAGAAATGGTATTGATTCTTGTGACCAAAAAAATAATATGTGTATTTTAGTTCGAAATAATTTTTCTTAAATCATTCATACATAACCTATGTGTCAATAAATCCGGTATTTAGTATTTATCGTAAATTATCATATTTTACTATTCACCTTAAATTTATGTATTTTATAAAAATCCCAAAAATTCACCACAACCATTTTATTATGTGTAGAATCAAGAAATGAACTCCATTTTCTCAAAATAATTTAATAAATATGTGATATATAAATTTTTAAAAAAATTATTTATTTACTTGAAAAGGTACATATTTTATATTTAAAACTACTTTTATAATTCATTCAAAAATTAAATATGGTCGAACAAAATTATCCAAAACTAATTGGAAAACATAATACTTATTTATGAACCCATTTTATGAAAATAAATTAACATATCAATTTAAAATTTTAATTAAATATTTATCATTTACAAAAATATGTATAATTAATTAATAATATATATAATATTCAACATCATTTATAAGGTGCCAATTTTTTTTTATACTTTCAGGGGTGAGGATACCATTCATAACGGTCATATTACAATTCATAAGGGTAAAATTATTATTCATAAGGGTATATTACTATTCATAATGGTAGTTCACTATTCATAAGGGTATGTTACTATTCACCAAAAATTATGTTTGTTTTATCAGACTCCAAAAATCACCCTGCATGCAACCATGTATGTCAGATTTTCAAAATTTATATCTATGAAGCGGAAAAATTATATTTATGGGCTTGGTTATTGAAATGTTTTGTTTTCTAGAGACTCATTATTTTATGCATTCAATGCTTAATCTATTTCAAAATACTTTGGGTGTTACATTAGGAACATAATACATCACATTTTGGGGTTTACTGGGAACCCCCATAGTAATAAAGATGCAAAACGTTCAACCAAACACTTAGAAAAATAAAACACACACAAGTAAAATACCAATACTCAAAAAACAACATACACTACCACTCCATAGTGAGGCACTAAAAACAATTAAATAACATCAAACAATTTTAATAAAAAATAAAATGAATTTCAATGGTTTACTTA
This sequence comes from Viscum album, assembly GCA_963277665.1. Classification (NCBI taxonomy): domain Eukaryota; kingdom Viridiplantae; phylum Streptophyta; class Magnoliopsida; order Santalales; family Viscaceae; genus Viscum; species Viscum album. Next base: position 286,788,954 of record OY728165.1, read on the forward strand.
GTCACATGAATGAAGAAACAAAAAGTATAAAATATAAAATCATTAACCAAAAAATAACTAAATCTGTATTTAAACAGTATAGATATAAATATTTTCTTCGATCGGTCACAAGATAATATAGATAAAAATAAGAACAATACTATGCAGAGGAGTAGAACGGTTTAGAACTAACTTATGTGAATTTTTTGGGTGAGTTGAAAAAAATGATTGAAATATATAAGAACACCAGAGGATATAGGAGGTCCCCACTCTCTCATGTGAGAGGGAAATTATTGAAAGGGAGGGGGGACAACAAATATTTCTTGATGTGGGGAGGGGGGGACGCTAAATCTCACCTAAGGATAAGAGGTGGAAGCCTAAGGTCACCTAAGGAGGGAAGGAGGGGAGAGTTAGGTCCTTGAATGAGTATGGGAGGAAAATCCCAGGAGAGGATGTATATCAAATGATCTATACTATATTTTTCAAAACCATGTTTTATAGATCTTCCTATTATAATGGTTTTTAAGTCATGGGTAGTGGTTTGTGAATAAAAGCTATACCCATAGTTTCTCTAACCCATGGATATAGATTTGTGGGCATAAAATGGGTTTTTAGTAGTGGTGGGAAAAGGAATGTTGCTCTAAATAACTATAGGTCTCCAGACTTCTTCTCTAGGCCCCCATTATTTGTCTATAAAATTTGAATGATTTGATTAATCAAAACCCATGATAAATAAAATTTGATATCCCTTTGGTGAAAGTTCATAATATCACATGGGACAAAGATGATTTTTATGGTTTAGGTTTCATCGTGAACCCCAAACATTTATGTGTTTAATTAAAGAATGATTTAAATGTGAAAATTTCTTACTTTTACCTTGTGAATTATTCTTTATACAATTGCATACACTCTTATTCATTGGGTATTGTTTTAGATGTTATTGGTGGTGACCTACTTGGTTATAATCACACCGTACATGGGATTCCTAATCAGTCCCCAAATAGACTTCATGATTGAATAATAGGATAATGGAATGATCCCTATGTTATATGGATATGTTGGGATGAAACATGGATGAGATAAATGAACATGGTGTCAAGACCTGTTGGGGGTGTTGTAGGCGTGTCTTTATTTTGGTTTCTCAAATTGACACATGACACATATATGGAATGAAATATTTAATACTTTATTGATAATATGATACTATTCTATTTTAGTTATTTTATTATTCTTGTTATTGGTTATTATTTATAGTACATTGTTCATTTTTTTACATTGTTGTGACGTTTTCATAAAAAGGTTATAGTCATCCATGTCATATACATATATATTAGTCCCTTGCTGCTAGTTGGTAGCCTCTATCATATGGGTAGGAACACATGAGGTCATGTAAACAAATGGTTCAGGGCACTGGTATGTGGCACCATTTTCGGGATGTAAAAAATAGGTGGTGGAATAAATAATATAAAAAACCTTATTGAATATTGTTACATATTCTTCATTTGTCCTCAATATGTTTAACAAAAAGAAAACCAAGGGTATATTTATGACTGAAATAAGGATTTTAGTATCATAGTATGAAATTTGTGAAGGTTTTTGGGTAGGTTTAAGCTAAAAAAAATGTTTTACTATATGAAGAAGATAGAATATGGGGCATCCATTTATAAGTGAGATGAGTGGAACACTTGTAATTTTTCAAAATAAATTGTGATTCCCAAATTTTTCACATTAAGGGTCTCAAAAGAAGTATTATTGACACATAGACAGGAGAACCACGAAATATGGCCACAAAAAATATTTTAGTCCAGTTTTTAACTTATTATAACTCTTTTTCTTTTTAGTTTAACCCATGGTAAACTCATTTTTCCTTAACCACTATAACTAATTTTTATAATTTTCACTATTCATTTTGGTCAAAAATTAATTTAACCAAATAATATAAAATAAATTATGATTATTATAAATATTTAATCCATTTTTAAAAAATAAATTCACAGAAATGGAAAATGTTAATTTAAAATTAATCATGGGGACGTGATGGGAAAGCGTGTTCTCAATGATAAAATGTTTAAATGTTTACAAAGACTTTATATAAATATTCAACATTAAATTTATTTCATTAAAAAAACTAGATTAATATATTTATAATTCAGCTAAATGGGATTTCAAATCAATTTAATATTTTATTTATTTTTATAAATAATTTAAATTAAAATGCAGTTTTCCATTAAAAATGATTATTTACCAATATTCATCAAAAAATGATATTTCTATAAAAAATACAAAAAATTACCCTAATATAATTTTGATATGTAAATTTCAATAATGAATTTTATTTTTCAACTGAAAATTACAAAAGTGGAAAAAAACAAATTATTTTGATGATTTATATTATATATGTCTTTCTAGAAAATATAGTTTTTCAGAAAACATTTATCTCTGCATAATATAAGTGTTATTTTATTTATAATTATAAAATTTCTATTGAATTTAGTTTATACATTTTGAAACCATACGGTTAATAATTAATTAGTACTATTCATACACACCAACTTTACATCAAGGTTATAATAGACATATTTAAATGATAGTATTTTAATAAAGTATCATGTTTCATTCAAACCTGATATTTCTTGCAGTAAAATCTATTTAAGATACTTAATTATTTAAAAATATATATATCATTATGTATTAGTATTTTATATTCACATAAAATATTTTTGTTTCATGTCACATATTCTATTGAACATGTTATTCAAACTTTAAAATCTCATGGTGTTATATTATACCCCTCTAAAATAAATAGAATCCTCATAATATAAGAGTGGAATGGAGGTGTATTGTTTCCTTTTTGGAAGTATACTATTGGTAATGTGTTCTTGATTTCTCCAGGATATTGGAACCGTTGTCATCATTGACCCTAAAAGGGTGGTTTTTTATGTGGACAGAAATGTTATAGTATGATGTTTTATGAGTTTCTATAAATGATGATGAGAAATCACACCATGAAATTTCTGGAAGTGGCTGCCGCGTATGTAGTGTTATACGATACATCTGGGATTAGATATGGTTGTGTTCGGATGCAATGTATGGTAGTGATCTCTTATGGGTCAAGGCAGTTGAGACCAAATGAGGGGATGTATAAGACACATGATCTTGAGGTAGATGAGGTATTATTCACCCAGATTATGTGGAAAACTAATTTACACGAGAGCCTTTTATCCTCTCGGACAATGATTTCAAGATAGTATATACATTTTGGAAGATGAATGCGGTGAAATATATTATTAGAGATATATCTTGTTCCCAATTATTGGTTGAGGAATAAAAGAGTTTATCCTCATTATAGTTGTCCGGACTGGACAAGGATAGTGCTTTATATCTTCATATAATGGTTGTTGCCCCACCTCTTTTACAATGTGCTAGGAAATATGAATATGGAGAAATCTGATTGAGCGACCTTATATGATCATATTTCCACTTTATGGTCTTCTAATGGATTTTATAATGGTGAAGAACATTTATCCTTTTCAAAGGATGGACTATCGTACCAGTGATGTTTTGAGATGAGGTAATCATGGAGTTTCATACATTCCCCTTGGATGTACATCTATGTGTGGTAAAGATATACCAGGTCCTCTGATCTCAATTTTTGTGTCTAGTAATGAAGAATTGTGAAGATTATTTTATTTATTGATTCCTCACTTGTCTGTAAGTGAATGAAATTATCTAGGTTCTAGGCAGTTTAACTCAACCCGTTGAGGCTCCAGAGTATAGGTGGGATAGAATATCTATGGGATTCATGGTGAGGTTTCTGTTTACATATAGAGGAAACAATAATAACTGGGTGATCATTGAATGAATCAAAAATATTCCTCACATAATATATATCTATGAGACATATTTAGTAGAGTTATTGGTATGAAATTATGTATAGACGATATTCTATCTCCCCAAAGTTCCCTCAAAGATAATTTCAGACTGTGATGCTCGCATCACACCACAGATATGTAAAGGATTGCAGGAATCCTTTGGGACATAGTTTCATTTGAGAATGGATTTACATCCCCTGACTAAGAAAACCATTCAGGTTATAGAGGACATGATTTGGTCTTTCATTATATTATTTGGCCATAGTTTGTAGGATAAACTATCATTGGTGGAGTTTTCATACAATAATTTCCACCAATCTACTATTAATATGGCACCATTCGAGCTCTTGTATGAACAACCAAATATGTCAGCTCTCTTTGTTGGAATGATCCATTTGATTCATCACTAATGGGACTAGAGTTGGTGAGATATATAATAGAGAAGGTAAAAACCATTTACCAGAATATGAGGATTACATAGAGCCGTTATAAGTCCTATATGAACTGATGATAGAAGGTTTTGGAGTTTGAAGAAAGAGGTCATGTGTTCCTGAATGTATCACATCAACATGGATTATTGATATCTATCTAGAGAGTCATGTTATCTCTATGATTAATTATCCCTTTCAAGGAAAATTGATGATTTAGAGATGTGGTGTACTTCTTGGATCTACTAATTCATTTAGATTTGGTACATGACATCTTCCATGTTTCATAACAGAGAAGATATGTGCATGAACCAACACATGTTATTTCCCAGGGGAGAAAAACATCAAGGATAGAGTTTCAATTGATGAGTACAAGGTAGAGATAAAGTATTTTTATGAGGTGATCCTCCATATGTAAGAGATTTGTTTAGTGTGTGTATGGTGGTAGCACATGACACATGAGTAGATAACCTGGGAGATATAGTCCCATAAGTGAGCATAGTACCCATATCATTTTGAATATTCTTTATTGATTTTTAGGATGAATTACCTACGGTGTGTAGAACATAATGTGTCATTTTTTCCATGCATGTTATGGAATGTATCTAGTAATATCTTTGGAGTTATGTTCTGAGATGGTTTGAGATTATAAGGTCTCGTGAGCCTGAAATGAATATTTGAATCTTAGTAAATATATTAATATCACACATGATATTTTTTCCTAAAAAATTTGAATAAATAGTAAATATATTCTAGGATCCAAAATATGAGACCACTATTAAGTACAAAACATGGGTTTTACCATATGAGCAACATAACCTTTATCGTTGTCGGGTGCTTAAGAAACTTACATCATAGGTGAAAATACTAATAAAAAATAACTATATAAATTTATTTTATCTTTCTGATTCCATGAACTATGATTACACTATAAATACTATATTATGCATGAGTCCCAGGTTTATCCACATAACATTGGAGACCTAGAGAGAAGTTAATGGAGAGGCATTGGAAAAGAAAATTATATTAGAGGATTGAACCATTACTGCACGTGATAATCCTAAATGTTATATATATTTTTTGATCACATTTCTATTATTTTTTATTCATTTATTAGATTATGCACACGGTAGATGTCGTATTTTTTCAGAAAAAAGAGATTCACAAGATTCTAAGGAAGAAAGTTAAAAAGCAACAAAAATGGCCAATTACATTTCATGATGGCCACATATACATCATGTACTTAATGATCATAACCTGTATCAAGCCTTAAAGCTTAATTCGGGACCAATCACGATGACTGGAGGAATTTCTTGTTCATGTCGTGACTCTCTACTACACGATGTGACCCCAGTCAAATCCAACACCAAGAAAGCTATGAGGATTCAATGCAAGAAACCAGCTGGCCATGAGGTACATGTCATGAAAAAACCTATACACGAAATGACCAATGTGAAACATCATTAATCCAATCAAGATCTTCATGCCAAGCTGGAGATCCTCATTGAAATAATGCGGATTATGGGTTCAAGACGTGACGATCAAGTACATGTCATGACCATTTCCACCTATATAAAGAGCATCTCAACAACCCTTTAAATGACATATTGGGATCATCTCTCTATCTCTCTTTAGACACCCTTCAAAATTATCATCTCTTTTCTCTCACTAAACATTTACTTTTTGTAATTTCATTATATTTTCAATCAATGGTCTGTGGAGTCACTTTTCCTCAATGCCTTCAATTCCCATGTTGTTTCAATTCCATTTCATTCCTTTCAAGTAATATTTATTTATTGTATTATTGCATGCAAATTTCATATTAGTACAATGATAATTTCCATTAGCATTTTTATCATGATTTCTTTTATTCCATTTATTGCTTTAATTACCAACATGAGTAGCTAATCACATTTGGGTTGGGATCAAGATTCTATGTATCTAGATGCTTAATTAAATCTCTAGTTCTAATATTGGAAAACCTAAATTTATTAGTAATCATGATATAAACCAATGATGAAACCCCATTTGTGAGATTCTACCATGACCATCAGACAATCAAGAAAAAACCCTATCATAATTTAGGTAAACTATGACTATGAATATTGGCAAAGGGATGTTTCTGAAATAGAAGCTAAATGTAATGCATATACGACTATAGATAGCCTCATAACCATGGAATAGCTACATCCTAGGTATAACTATAAGAATAGACTAAGGTTGACAAGTGAGTACCTCTTGCATCAAAAACTAATACCTTAAGACCTTTCCATGGTTAGAGTTAGGATCTCATTTATCTAGATACTCAGAGTTGATCCCAACCCCTTTATAATCCCTTTAAGTCAAACCAAATATTAGATAGAATCTCCCAAACATCATTCAACTATTAAGGACTCCTATAAAGGATTTAAGGCAAGATATCTTTCACCCATAGAACAACATCCTCCTCATGGGATCGACCACATACTTCTACCATACAATGCCATAGTAGTTACATAATATTTGGGACATATATAAATTTCTAATTTGACTCGCTTTCAAAAGAATTAATGACTCTTGTGGGTGGATCATCAAATTTTAGTTCCCTTACCACAGAGAAACACTATTTTTATGTGATTATGATTCTATTCTAGATCTAGTATTACCTTTCCCTCACCCCTTTCCTTTGTTTCAAGACACCCTTGTGTCTTTTAATTTATCATTTTTTGGTTCACCTTGTGCATGTAATAATGTCCTTTGACTCGTTGAAGGACTCCTGAAGCACAATATCTTTTGTCCTTCAACAATGAGGTCAAAATTCGTCTCCCTTTTCTTCACCGGTCATCAATGGACTAGAAATTCCACCCTACGGGACCTAACCTACCAAACCCCAACCATCAAGTCATCATGGGGAACACCTGATAATGAAATAAAATAAAATGATCATGGATTATGGAGTCCCATCAATCTATGGTACGATACCTATCATTGTTGAACCCACTATCCAAGCCCATACCATCAAAATAAAACATGGACTCATTCATAGGATCCATAACATAGGATATTTTAGCATTCTTCAGAGTGAAGATCTGAAAGAACATATTTCAAACTTCCTGGAGGTCTACGATACATTTTAATACCATGGAGTCTCATCTAATGCAATATGACTATGTATCTTTACATTGTCCTTCCGAGATCATGCCAAGGAATGTATTAAATGATGAGCTCCTGAGTCAATTAAAACTTGGGATGAACATGCCATGAAATTACTAGACAAGTACTTCCCACCCATCTTAACATAGAAGCTTTGTACGAACATTCAAAATTTCAACCAAATTGATGGAGAATCTATGTGGGATGCATGGGACCACTTTAAAAACTAATGAGGAAGTTTCCACATCATCATCTAGATATGTGGATACAACTCAAAAAATTCAATCATGGAATCCAGCCAACGACACAGAATGTTGTCGATGTAGCTGCGGATGGGGGTCTCATGTTCAAGATGCCCGAAGCTAGAAGAGAAATTATTAATGAAGTCTATCACAATGATAATTTATGACAGAGAAATCTTCGGCCACCACGGTGTGGAATTCAACAAATTTATGAGACCACAAAGCTATCAGTGCAAGTGGGAGTTCTCACAAAAAAAATTAAAATAATTTCAGATACCAACTACTAATTCCCATGATATCCTTGTAATGGAATTACAATCTGGAGAGATGTTTAGTGGTCCAAATTTATATTAATATTGCAAATATGGATAGAAAAAAACACATTAAGATTGTAATTACATCTAGTAAAATCAACAGAACCATCCCTTCCCACAACAAAAATTATATCAGCTGAGGTCTCCTCAGCAGAAACCTCAGAACAATCAGGGTTATTTTCAACTGAGTATAAGACAATACCAATTAAGAGCTCATGGACCAGTAGGATACCATCCGATGAACCCTGTACCAAGACCATAAGAACAAGAATAACAATTCCCCCAAAAAGAGAAAAAATTTATGACACCTTATCCAAGACCTCAACAAGAACCGATCCAAAGAAATTTGCAAATCCTCCTTGCATCATTTGTGCAAATGTCTGATCAATGAATGATGAACCTTGATCCAGATATGAAAAACTAGAGAGTTGTGCTAAAAAACCTAGAAAATAAATGGGTTAAAAAAAATAACCTTATTTGAGTGATTTATAGGTACCCTACCTGGTAAAACTGTGACATAGACATGAGAGGAAGCTAAGGAAGTAGTGATGATAAGTGTAAAGATTCTCGACTCCCAATAACCCAACGAAGCGAGGCGGCAAGAAGAAGTGCTAAAAAAATAACCAGTAAATGATGAAAAAGGTGATGAAGTAAATCCCACCTTACCTCATAAAGAAGTATCAGCTAAAAAGGAAAATATGTTTGAGCAACAGAAGGAACCTATGTATGTTTCCCCACCTCCATACCAACCACCTCTTCCCTATCTGAAGAGAGAAAGACAAAATTGGAATGACACACAATACAAGAAGTTCCTTGATATGTTCAAGAAATTTCATATAAAAATATGATTTTCCAAATATATTTCTCAGATGCCCATTTATTACATGTTCCTAAAAGACTTTTTATCATACAAAATAAAAATAGAAGACCTAGGAGATATACATTTAAATGAATAATTGTCTACTATTGTACATTAGAAAATTCCACAAAATATGAGAGACCCTATTCACACTTAAATCCCTTATGAGATAGGCACATGCAAATTTGGCAGAGCACTCTATGATCTTGGAGGAAGCATTAACCTCATTTCAATGAGTACCTTTCAGAAGCTCATACTCCATGATACCAATGAATCAAGGGTGGATTTTTAATTAGATGATCACTTGGTCAAGTAACCTCAATGCATTATAGAAAATGTACTAGTAAAGGTTGGAAAGTTCTATTTACAGAAGATTTCCTAGTATTTGACATGGAAGAAAAAGGTGACGTTCCCATTATACTCAGAAGACCATTCATAGATACAAGAATGTAACTTATTGATGTGAACCAAGGACAACTCATATTCAGATTAGGAGAAGAACATGTTGCGTTCAACCTGATTTTAGCTTTGCAACAGACAGATGACATTATAGACTATCCCGCTATTTCTCTCACCCAGATTGAGGAAGAATATATGGCGATCTAGGAAAAAAGTAGCGGCTCTTTAGAAAAGCAAAATGAGACTATGACTTTGAGGAAGTCAAATTTATTGAACAACTCACTAGAGATACCGTTCCATCATTTACCCCATCCATCATCCAACCTTCTCAATTAGACCGGAAACCACTACATTGTACATTAAAGTACTCATTTCAAGGCGAATATTCCTCCTTTCCCATTATAGTCAACTCCTAACTATCTCAGGATCAAGCAAAAAAATTGGTTGATGTCCTCAAACAACACAAGCAGTTTATCACTTATGGAGTGGAAGACATTAAAGGGATCAATCCCATTGAATGCACTCATATAATCTTACTCGAAAATGATGAAAAAACAAAATGGAAACTTCATAGGTGGATCACACAACCCATGAAATACGTTGTTTAGAAAGAGGTTTTGAAACTCCTGGATGAAGGAATAATCTTTCCTATCACAGACAACGAATGGGTGAGCCCCCTATAAGTCGTTCCCAATAAAGGAGGAATCACAGTAACAAGAACATATGGAAATGAAATTATTTCAAAATGCACCATCACTATATGAAGAGTTTGTGTTGATTACATATGATAAAACTCAACCACAAGAAAAGATCATTTTCCCTTACCTTTTATGGATCAAATGTTAGAAATACTACTGTTCCATGATTTCTACTGTCTCATGTAGGTCTATTTTTGATATAATCAAATTATAGTCGACCCCATTGACTAGCCAAAAAAACACATTCACCTGTACTTTTCGTACTTTTGCATACAGACACATATCCTTGGGTATGTGTAATGCACCAACAACTTTATAAAGATGTATGACACACATATTTCATGATATGGATGATGAATTTCTCAAATATTTTAGGGACAACGTCTCAGTTTATGAAAGATCAGTTTATGTCTATATCATCCATCTAGAACTAGTTCATCAATGCTATAAATAAAAATTATTGGTGCTAAATCAGAAAAGATGACACTTCATGGTGCAATAAGGAATCGTACTAGGCCAAAATATCTCCAAAGAAGGTATCAATGTTGATCCATAAAAGTTCAATGTTTTCAATGATCTTCCAGATCAAACCACTATTAAAGGTATCAAAGGCTTCCTTGGGCATGCTGGATTCTATAGACCCTTCATAAAAGATTTTTATAGAGTCCCACATCCTTGGACACACTTATTATCAAAAGATATTCCATTAAAATTCAATCAAGAATTCCAAAAGGATTTTGATACTTTAAAAAACAGCCTGATGACATCTCCAGCCATCATTAAACGAAACTAGGAAAAATATTTAAACTTCTGTGCAATGCCAGTTACCTTACTGCAAGAGCATTTCAGGGAAAACACATAAATAAAATATTCTGCCTAATTTATTATGCATTTCAAAACATAAATGAATCACAGATTAATTACCTGACCATAGAGAAGGATCTACTAGCCATTTTGTATGCCTTTGAAATTTCCATTCTTACCTTTTTATGTCAAAAGTTATTGTTTATACTAATCATGCTTCCATTCGGTACATAATGACAAGGAAATATGAAAAACCAAGGTTGATACATTGGATTCTTCTACTATAAAAATTCTAAATAATAATCAAATATACTAAGGGGACATAAAATTTCAAGAAATATCACCTCTCTGGACTACCTCTTACCATCATCAAAGATAAAAATGATGATATCAAGGTAAATTTCCCTAATGAGACCCTATTTAATATCCGGACCCATCCATGTCTCTCCAACGTATCCAAATTATTTATTATAGGATCACTCGCTAAATATTTATCTTATCGACAACAGAAATAATTACTTTCGAATGCAAAGCACTACATTTGGGACGCACCACTACTTTCAAGCACTCTTCTGATTGAATTTCAGGGTGTTTCATTCCAAGAGAAGAGCCACACAATGTAATTGGATTGTTCCACACTTCGCCAACTGGAGGAGATCAATGGATTGAGTGCTCAATGGATAAGATCATATAATGTGACTTTTCTATCCCTCATTAAATGATGAAATGAGGAGATTATTCCACCAGTGTGACATATGAAAAATGATAGGGAATATAAAAAAAGAAATGAAATTCCACAGAAACCCATATTGGATGTTGAAGTTTTTTATGTTTTTGGCATCAACATTATGGGACCATTACCCATGTCAAATGAATGGAAATATATTCTAGTTGTAATGGAATATATATCTAAATGGGTTGTAGTCGAAGAAAAAATGCATGACCCTCCTATCATGGAAATAATTTTCCTTCCAAAAAATGTGTTTTTCCATTTTGTATTTCCCCGACTACTCATTAGCAATCGCGGAACACATTCCTATAATCAAACTGTGAGAAAAATTCTTCAAAGATATGGGATCCCCTATAATATTAGAACCCCATATCACCCACAAATGAGTGGACAAGTCAAACTGTCAAATAGGGAGGTAGACATGATCCTTAAAAAAACTAAATAGAAGAAAAAGTGATTGGAGTCAGAAACTAGACTATGCATTATGGGCGTATAGAATGTATTATAAAACACCAATCAATACCACCCCATTTCGACTGATTTATGGAAAACCATGTCATCTTCCTATGGAGCTAGAGAACCAATCATTTTGGGCCCTAAAAATACAAAATTTGTAGTTAGATAAGGTTGGAGAGAAGATATTTTTACAATTATCCGCAATGGAAGAATTAAGGAAAGATGTGTATGAGCATGCACAAATTTTTAAGGAAAAAACAAAAGAATGGCATAACTGACAGATTGAAAAATGCATCTTCATACTAGGGAATAATGCTTTACAATTCAAATCAAGAATGAAACAATTCCCAAAAAAGCTAAAATCAAGATGGAATGGTCCTTATGATGTTGTTCATGTTTTTCTGTATAGAGAAATAAAAATTTAAGGAGATGGAGAGCCTCCATTTAGTGTGAATAGTCAGCAGTTGACTATTTTTCAAGAACCATTCCATGAGGGCTATATCTTCAACCTCACATTCTAAAAAACTCTAAGAAAGTCTGGATGATGAAATTATTGTTAGCGCTATATAGGATGTAACCCATATTTGTTTTTGAGTTTTTTTAGTCTTGGATTTTTTAGTATTTCATTTTCGTAGTTTGTTCAAACTTTCATTCAATAAATAGTAAGGTTATCTTTATTCCTTCTTTTTACACTCTCCTTTCTCTCAACTATTCAAATTTTTAAACCTAGGGATTAACATTTGTTCTATAGTGCAAGGGTTTTATACTAAAATATTGTGAAGGTGCATCAACACTTCAATGTTAAGACAACTCAGAAACCCCCATGGACAACCAATTCATCTCATGGAGATCTCGATTCCATTTTTTTAAATTCTTTTGTAACATCCATGACAATTAAATTTTCAAAAATCACTACCACACCACTAACATCCATTATTTCATAGACAGTGGGGACACTGTCTCCATTTATGTGTGGGGGTCATTGTTATATTTCTAGAAAGATACACTTGATTTTTAGTGTTTCTCACTATTCTAGGAAACATTTTTCAAAATGATAAGCATGCTTCAAATTTGAAAAAATGTTATGCCTACATAAATTAAAAACAACTTTAAAAATAAAATTTTTGAAAACCATGTTTTACCCTATCACATAATTAAAGAATTATTTATGATCTTAGAAGATTAATTCAAATTTTAAATCTTTGAAATCGTGATTAATTGACTCACTATTTAGGCTTTAGGCCCTTTGTAATTGTATGTTTTTATTTTATTCTCAGTACCTGAGAGGATTCTAAGCCTTCAATCTCATTTTCTTTTTTGTGAATTTTTCTTGAATGAAACATGGGACATGAAAACATACTAGAAGAGGCACTATGATATTATCAATACAATGACCAAACATGTGTATTTTTTAGATGATTGAGGTAGCCTTTGATATCCATTTTAATCGATACCCACCAAACCTCTATCCATCGTTTAGCCCATAGTTTCCATGAATGACCTATTAGAGGAAAATACATTTCAATCTTATTTCCCTTCTTTCCTTGATCATTGTACAATGCATGAATATTATATTTTGAACAAGTGTGGGGGAGGAATTCAGACAACATGGGATTGTTTCACTTCTAGATATGAACAATTTACTCACCAGACTACCAGGTTGTGATTCATATGATCTTTGTTGTGTCTATTTTGTATTTATTCCCTTTTAAAAATATAAAAGAAAAAAATTAGTATGGGTTTTGAACTAGGAGGGTTAAAAATCACCATTTTCCAGACTGATGAATCCCTCAAAGGATCATATGTTTTTAGGTAATGGATGTGAGATCTATCCAAGCCATAACATTCAAAAAATAAAAAATAAAAATAATATGGATTGGAACAATATAAATTCTTCAGCTACCTAGTTGTGGTACATATGGATCTAACCTGAGGTTATGGAGTATGGACGTAACTCTCTAGATGGAGGAATTTTGTCACTCTTATCTTGTCACATCTGCATTGTACTTTAGATATTACCCTCTTTTTGATCCTGATTTTCTCATTCTACATACCTACCACTAGCCTTAGAGTCATCTGAACCATGTTGATAAAAGACTTCAAGATTGTTTTTATACTTGTCATTATACAGTGGAGATGGTAGAACTAGTTCAAGACTATGGTTATAAACATGAACTCAGAGTACGATCATAACTTACATACATTTCACACCGAGTGATTAGTGAAAATCATGGTGAGGTAAATTGAAATCGGGCATATAGATTAAGGAATAGTTAAAAGAGTATAATTAAAAGAATAGATTTTTTTTTGAAAATATAAACTATGATGCATAAATAATTTACTAGGCAGGATTAATATAGGAACATGACTACATTTCTACTTACACATAATTTAATTTTATAGACATATCATACAATTCATTGTTTACAAATTTCTCATCCTTTTGAAATCATTGTTGAGATATTTTAATTGGGGAAAAGAAATGACTCAAGTGTGGGGGGATTTGATAAGCCTAAATGTCATATATATTTTTCTATCACATTTCAATTATTTTTCATTAATTTACTAGATTATTCACATAGTAGAGGTCTAATTTTGTAGGAAACAAAGCTTCAAAAGATTCCCAGGAAGAATGGAATAAAAGCTAAAAAAATGGCCAAGTACAAGTCGTGTAATTGTGGATCACAGCCTATATCAAGCCATGAATCTTATTTCAGGACCAACCATGATGACAGAAGGAATTTCTAGTTCACATCGTTACTCTCTACTACATGTTATGACACAAGTCAAACTGGACATTGAGAATGATGCAAGGATTCAATATGAAATGCCACTTGTCCATGGGGTACACATTGTGAAAAACCTGTACACATTGTGACCATGGTAAAACATCATTAATCCATGGAATATTTTCATAACATGCTAGAGAACCTTGTCAAAATAACATGTATTAAGGGTTCACAATGCGATGATCATGTACACATTGAGTCCATTTCAGCCAATATAAGGAGAAGCTCAGAAAAACATTAGACGACACATTGGGATCAGCTCTCTCTCTCTCTTTTTAGATTCCCTTCAAAATTATCATCTTTTTCCGTCTCTAAACACTTTAGTTTTTGTAATTTCTTTAATTTTTCAATCAAACATCATTGGATTCATTTTTCTTCAAGACCTTCAATTATCATGTTTTTTAAATTCCATTTCATTCCTTTCAAGTAATATTTTATTTAAATTTTTCATGCATGATCATTTCATATCAATACATGTTCAATTCCATTAGCATTGTCATCAGGATCACATCTATTCCTTTTATTGCTTTAATTACCAATATGAGTATCTAAACACATAGGGGTAGAGATCAGTATTCGATTTATCTAGAAAATTAAATAAATCTGTAGTTATAATATTGGAAAACCTAAAGAGAATAGTAATCATGATATATCCAATGGTAAAACCGCCTTTTAGCGACTGTACCATGACCATCAAACAATCATGAAAATGACCCTCTCCTAATATAATTAAACTATGACTGTGACCATTAGCTTGGGAAACTTTCTTCAATAGAAGATTAAAGTATTTCACCTAGTACTGTAGCTAGCCTCTAGAACATGGAATATATGCATCCTAGGTAGGCCAAGATGACTGGACCAAGGATGACTAGAGACTGCCACTTTCTCTGTAGACTAAGCACTTATGAGCTTGCCAAGATTTTATATGGGATCTATTTTCTCTAGATAATCAGACTTGGTCCTGACCCCTCATTAATCACATTACATCAAACCCAAAGTTAGTTAGAAACTCCCAAAATTTAGTCAACTAGTAAGGTCTCTTGCAAAGGATTTAATACCATATCCCTTTCACCAATTGAAATACATCATCCTCATGGGAACGACCCCAAAATTATACCATACCATACCTTAGTATTTATGTAAATTTTGAGACACGTATAAATTTCATATTTGACTCCTACCATGAGGAATTAACGACGCTCGTGGGTTGCAGATCAACATGGGTCTCTAACATCATCGGTGTTCCTATATCTCACCAAAGACTATGATCCAGGACCATTATTAATTAGAAACCAATAAAAACTTAAGGTTTGATTTTTTTTATTTTGATTTATCCCAATTTTTTTATAATTTTATTAAAATGAATTAATCAACTAACAAATTGATTCATGGACTGATCATATTGAGGATGTGGGATTTGATTTATTGGAATTTGGGGATTTATCATACAATTCAATTTATATCTCTTAAATTATCATTCAAAAAAATAATCATTGTAAAATTGAACATTGGTTGATATATATTCCTCATGTTTTTTGGGTTTTCCCATCTTCCGTTGTGTGTTTATGAACATGGGTTTTTTGGTCTATGATTTGACAAATAACTAGTAATCCACTGTTGTGAACCAATTTATTGGGAAAATTTATTGAAACAAAATATCTAGGATTGTGGTGATGGTGGGTTATAGTTGTAATTGTGTGATAATAGATTCGTATGGGAATGAAGGTCTCTCATTCCATAGTTTTTCACATGGTGATGGACCATGAAACAATGTAAATTTTTTATCGAATCAGATGGTTGGATTCTAGAAAACGATTATGAAATGGCTCATCCAAACCCAATATATATATCCCACCATGATTCATTGTTGGATAAATGACTTGGGTAGTGGGAGATGTCGTGGGAATAATATTTTTGGTTCAAGGGTTTCCACAATGAAGAAAAGTATCACACGCCATGAGACACATGTCACATGCCGCAAGACCTCAACATGGTGGCTCGACATGTATGTCAAATGATACAAATCCATGGACAAGGCTAGGTGGAAGCACACATGTAGAGTACATGAGCACATCCTGATACTCATACTTGTCCAGGTACATCTTACAACCTCAAAAATATGATCACATCCATATATATACATAACGGTTAGAGGTATAAGAAAGAGGACACATGTTTGTTATAGAATGGTTGTACATGCCATGTACTTCTTTGAAAAAGAATAATTAAACTCATCATGAACAAGTTAAATTAAGGGTGTGTCCCATCTATCCATCGATGTGATGGTATGTTATATAATTACATATTGATCATATGATTGTGATCCTCTCAAAGGGATTAGTTTCAGATATAGTTTTAGAAACCGCCATCAGATTGGGAAGAGATACTCTATTTTCTTTTACCCTAGGTGGGGTTATCGTAATCTTCATGACCAACTATAAAGTGGTTTTGATCAACTAATTAACCAATAAAATTAAAGCGAGTTATTGGTAAATTCCATGGCCCATGTGTAATCCCAATTTTTTTATCGATTTCTTCCAACTTCCAGTGTTTACTTCTTTATGGAGATACCCGATGAGCATGAAATATTGTATGAATACTATTAGTGATATCATACTAGTAGAGTGAGTTCTCCCGATCAAGGGTGTATATGGACTATTGAGATAATTCATTATTAGGAAATACATTTTTGACCTTAATTTATAGTGTCAACTATGAGTATATTTTTATGTTTTTTGTATGTATCATCGAATGATTTAAATATCCTATGATGAGAAAACCAATAATATTTATTATTTATGCATAGTATTTTGGTGTGTCGTATTGGGTTTGATGGTCAGTCGTTTGATGGGGTTTTTAGTGGACTAGAATCAGATGAAGCTAGATTGGGGTAGATTAACCATGGTTAATTCCCATAGTGACATTTCATTGTAGCTCCCTCTTACTATCAAGATGGAAATATTTATAGTTATTTTGGGATTTTATATCTCCCTTGTTAAATCCCAGTAAATATTTTTACTCTCATTGTGGGATTTTTATGCGTTCAAGCAATGGGTATTTGTTGTATTTTACATTATAAGTTTTTATTGAATGAATATATGTGTATTTTTGTAGGTATCATAGGATAAAGTCCCCCATTTGAGTGTAACACATATTTGGCCCTGGCCTCACGCCCCTAACTTTTTAGTGGAGGACTTGATGTAGAGAAAATTTAGCCTTCCACAGTCATGGATAGCCCATTGTAGATCAGGTCATGATAAATAAAAATTATAACATTAAAGTCATTTCATAATAAAAGATTACATCATTTAGATGAATATTCAATATATAACATAATGGTACACAACAAAACAACATGTTTTTAGGGTCTTTGGATACAATATACCTGAATATATTATTTAGGAACATACTTATCCATCTATCATAATGTTCATTTCACTCTGTACCCATCTTAGCATACCATACATAGAACATTTTTTCATAACATGAGGAAAGGAATTATAAGAAAGGGTGATCTTAGATGCCCAATATAGGTAAATATAGTAGATATCAATCAACGATAATATTAATGAATAAGATAAGAATACTTGTATGATTTCACAAAAATAAATTATAATTCTTATACCCAATCTCTCAAAGATCATAATCATGAGTCATGAAATATAACGTTATCATATCAAAATACGTGATCCCTAAGAGTAAGAAAGCATCATAATCCATTTTGAACTATATTTTTAGACTTAAATAATTCTATAATATCATGAAACCACCATGGGTATAAAGAACATTTCATATTTCAAGGTTAAACACTAAGGAAGTCAAATCATATTGGATCAGGAATCAACACATGATTACCATATTATAACAGATCATGAATTATTACCTATTTCCAATAGTGGACCCGGAATACCTATCTATTTCATAAAGTTGAAAAATCACTTCACATTGTTTCTAAAAGAGGATCAAAAACATTGATCTATTTACCATGTTTATCTCATTAGATATAAAACATTACCCAATTCAATGGACAACTAAAAATTTATTCTCCCACCAATAAAAAAATTAAATCCATACATTCATATTCCATAAGATTGAAAAATACTCATCATAACATGTAATGTGTAAATAAGTTGAGTTTTATAAACATTTTTTCATTTCATCATAACATTACCCATTTAAAATGAGTTGGTTTCATAAAAATATCAAAATCATAATCATATACTATCCAGTGAATGAATAAGGAATATATCATTAGATCATGCCCTTTTTAAATAATAATTAACACCATAGATGTTATCATAGGTGATAATTCCTTTAAAATATCACTTTAATATATCTAAAGGAAAATAATATTTTTATATTGAAATAAGTTCTTTACATTTTTCAAAATATTATTAAATGAATTTTCAAAAAATATTAAACTAAAATTTTTTAAAGGAAACTTGTAATAATTGGGAAGTCATTATAGGGGTAAATTTCTTTCATGTCATACATAATAAAACAAATATTCCTTTTATATTTTTGGTAAAATGTCAAAACTATCCTATTTAGAAAAGAATAAGAATTTTTCCTTTTTAATTATTTTGTAAAAAGTAAAATATAGATAATAAAATATAATTGTTACTTTAATTTAAGTAAAAGTGTTCTTTAAAATATTTTTTGAAAACATATTCCTACAATAAAAAGTATTGTTAACTTAATAGATAAATAAAGATTGATTTTCCAAAAATAATTAGTTCGATATCATGAGTTCATAAGGTGAGGAAAATGAAAGGAAAAAATTCATATAAAAATAAACATAAGAAAAGAAATATGAAATAAATTTTTTACAGAAGGATCATATAATTTCATCAATCAAAATTCAGGGATAAAAAATCTTTAATAAAATGGGTTTCATATTTAAATCCCTTACCGCTTTGGAAAATTTTGGATGATAATCCCCATTATAGAAAGAATGTTTAATTGATATTTATATTCTATAATTTCCATTAGAAGAATCCATAATTAAATTATCATGAATTATATACCTCACATAAAATAAATATGTTGTTAATATTGCATGTGTCTCATATGAAAAAAGTGCAAAGAAAATCCATTATCGTAAGTCTCATATTTCTTCGCACATGTTTGAAAATCCAGTATAAGTTTTATATATTTATTATAAATTAATTGCAATTTTTTTGAAAAGTTATTAAATAACTATACTTATACATATAATGTCATATATGATTTACTTATAATATCTTATCACTCCATTAATAACAATTTATTATTAAAATCAATATTTAGGGAGATAATTGCTACATTTTTTGTCTTTGTTTTAGTTCCAAAGTCAAAGTCATTATATATTGATCATAGTTATATAATATTAAAATTATAATCATTATATAAATATCATATACATTCATCATTTATATATTTTTACTCTTCTATAAAAGGTATATATTGAAAAATAAATTTCACCACACATTTAGATAGTGGGTCGTACCTATGAGTGATTGTTTTTTTCAATTTTTTGCGGATTGAAAAAAATAAATTAAAATAATCATTCACCTTTGTATAATCATTTTTAATCATATATATCATATATATATATATATTGAAATTATATATTTATTGCCAAATATGTAAAATGTAAGCTAAAGATTAATCACATAGCTTTGAGAAGGTGGTAGTCCACAGGAACGCATGTGCGACATTATTCTTTTCCAAAAAAAGGAATTTAATAATGTAGATATGATATTATAAATCCATAAGAATATTTATTTCATAAATATCTTTTATAAATATTAAACCAATCATAATTACTATCCATGTAAATGGTGATGGAAAATGATTTATATCTCTACTTCGAGGTGGTAGTCCACGTGTACGCACAAATTACACTTTCACTACCCATTTGATGGAATATTTGTTGGATATTGGTGATACCAAAATCATAGAAACATTAAATTATATTTTATATTTTGAAGTTATTATTTTATGATGGATACCATGTATTTAGATATGGTAATAGAATTAGTAAATTGAAAGAGGTAGCGCAAGATGACTACCACTTTTTGGTTTGCCTCTATTAAATCATTTATTAAGGACCATCAGTTTATTATTTTGAGTAGACCAAAACCTATACATCTTGGATAGGGAAATAGAGAAGAAAATTATTTAAAGCATGGTGTATATATATATGTCTCAAAGGGTTTGAGGAAAATAGGACAATAGGTTTCCTTTTATAAGTTATGATAGTTGAACTATAGGGACAGAGGCTTTTCATACATAGATATTACATCCTTTTAGATGAGTATACACTACATTACACAAAAACAGACTGGTGGACCATACTATTTTAGTTCCCTTGGAAACATGTAACCCAAAATTATTGTATGTTGATGATATTCAATACTTCACACAATGATTTTCCCCTTTAGTACCAATGCTTTAAACTATTCATCATAAACCATGGAAAAGAAGTATAATAAAATGGTGAGATCAGATGAACCATATGTGTAACCATGGAATATATAAATTTATGATCTCCTATGAGAATAAGAAAAGGATATGGTTATGTAATCATGATCATAACTTAACATTTTTATACCCAAGATTTCATGGGACATTAATATATTTCATGGAATAATACTTTATCATTTCAAAGGACAAGAAGTAAGAGAATGATAATTAATCATAAATCAATCGTGAAACATATTTTCATATAATAAATATTTGTTTCACCATAAGAAGTATATAAAACCATTTCATATGTCAATAATAACTTCTAAGACTATTTGATCATGCCTTATCACCTGTTTTACATAATAGATGATGCACATCGACTTGTTTCCCATCATAGATCCAGCATATGAACTTATTTCACATCAAGAATTAAATACATTGACTTGTTTTTCTTAACTATTTCATGAGATATTTTTCATTACCAAAATAATTGGATGGAGAAATAGCTCCCACACATGAAATAAAAAAAATATACACATGTTTTAAAGATGACCGTAAATCATTCATCATCTTAGAACCATTGTAATGAAATGAGTGCCATGAACACTTTATAACTACATAACTTATGTAAAATAAAGAGGCTCCATATATATCCTTACATTACAAACATAAAATAACTCATTGAAATAATAATAATGGTATTATTGGGTCACATCCATATTAAATCAAATGTAATATCGAATAATGTCAACCTAGATGGAATTTGATTTTTGAAATATAACTTGAAATAATTCTCGGGGAAAATATCATTTCCTTTATGAAATAATTTTTTAAATAACTGCATAATTTAAAAGGATAACATATCATTAGAAAATAAAATTTAGATATTCTAAATTAATCATCAAATCATTACGGTTTCATGTTTTTGAGAAATTTTGTTCATTCCCTATAAGTTTAGAAAACATTCCTTCTATATATTATTTCAAAAGTCACAATGGGCCTCAATTAGAAATTAACAAGACAAATTATTTTCAAATCATTTTGTAAAAAAAATGAAGTAAAAATGAATTAATAATTCATATAATAATAATAATAACCTTTTAATTTTTTTAAAAAACATGGACCTTCAATAGAAATATTCTCCAATAGAAGCTTAAAATGATATAATTCTAAACATTGATGAGATTGGGAAATAAAAACATACTACCTTATAATTATTCGAATCATATGACACTGAAGAGAAATAAAATTATATGGATATTTAAATACCATAATATTGATAATTATAATTATAAAAAAAATCATGAAAATTATATATACCACCCAAAGGAAATAAGTACAGTATAAGGCTTGTGTCCCAATAAATAAAAGTGAGAAAAAATAACTTACTACTAGGGAATGGTTTTGAATTTTTATCTCCCTGAAAGTGTAACATAAATTGAACCTTTTAGTATCATTAAATAAATAATATATTTTAATAAAAATTAATAGTTCAGTATATACACTACAAAACAAGAATAGGTGCTGAATATAGCATATATCTCACTAACATAAAAGTGAGATGGGAAAACCATTTCGTTAAGTGTTAAATAATTTTTTACATGTTAAAAACACATTTATAATATATATAAAATTTATATACATATACCAAATACCATATTTCTTATATATAATACCATATATGATTTTATTATTACATTATATTACCCATTTATTAATAATTCTATGTTAATGTTATGTTTCGGGTAATAACAGCTTTTTTTGTATATATATTTGACTTGTTATTATTTTTATTCATATATAGATCATGATTTAATTACATAAATATTTTAAAATATGATGTAAATATAATATATATTATTTATATAAGTATTTAAAATAAACTATAAAATAAATAAATTTGAAAGAGAATACACTGTACATAGAGACAATAGGTTGTACGTATGCATGAACATTGCTTATATTTTCTTATCATATTTAAATAAATAAACTAAATGAAATATATAAATATTGAAATTATAGTAGAATTATTATTTTCTATATATCATATAAATTTACTAAATAAATCCTTAGTGCATTCCATGTATAGTCTGAATGAATCACATTGCTTTGAAGAGGCAGTAGTCTACACATCCATAAACATTGTTATCATATTTCCAAATAATATAAATCATGAATGTATTTGTTATATAATAATTCAACAAGTATATACGAATAATAAATATAATATATATCATATAAAATCATAAATTCCATCATTATCCCCAACCATGAAAGGTGGAAGTAGAATACAAGATGATATTTGTTTGTGATGTGGTAGTCTTTTGTACACTTGAACGATGATTGTGTATCCCATCTGATGTAAGTGTATGTTTTTCTAGTTAATAACCATATAATTAAAAAATTATAATTATATTTAGGATACATGTGGTATTATATAATCATTTAATAATAATATGTAGGGGGTGGAGAAATAAATAAAACAAAAGTTCTTATTAAAGGGTGTTGAATATTCTTTGGGTAACTACACATGGTTTTAGCCACATGGATTCTTTAGTTTAATTACTATAAAAAAATATTCCTCTAGGGTGAATTTATTGATTTTTTTAGTATATTTGTATAGACTTTTTTTCAAATCCAAATTTTTTTTACTATGTGTATAAAAAATGATGAATAGGTTCCCTTTATAAGAGAGGGGAGGGGCACTCTTGGAATTTCTCAAAAGATTAATTGAGAAAAAATTTAATATCAATAAAAATACTTCAAAAATACAATTTATTAGACTACAAGATATAATAAGGTTATAATTTCATTGAAAAACTGATTTATAAAAAGTTTGGGTGATACTTTGAACCTTATCATTTGATTTACCCTTAGTTATCCAATTTCAATTTTTACTAAGGTAAAATATTTTTCAATATGAAAATGTAATAATTTTTACATATAATGCGTAAATTTGAAAATTAATTTCCAATTTACTATATTTTAGACAATATATCACCCCATTTTATCTTGTTGAATATATTTATGATTTTTTAATAACGTAATAAAATGTTATTTTCATAAAATATCATAAGTGTCAATTTTGACAGTATTCATTTCGATGATATTAATAAAAACAAAAAAGTAGGATAAATTCTGAAAAAAATACATTACTACACCCGAAATATGTCATATTCACCTATATAATTCTCATCAAACATTAATTAAGTCAAATTATTTTTATTTTAATATTTATAATATCATTTAATTAATTTTTGTATTTATTTAATAATTACTTCATCATCGTTGTGCAACTATTTATGGTAGTTATTTTTTTATAAAAATTAAAAATAAATCTAACTGATGTATTTACACCTTTTATATTTAAGAATAATATTTTTATGTGATTATATTTTCTATTAAAACCCATATTGGTAATATTATACTTATTAAAAGTTGTAGTGTGGAATTTTGTAACTCTCTTTGATATATAAGTCATTTTCATGGAAACACGTAAATTACATAATAAGATTTTGAAACATATATGTCATTTGTTGAATTAAAATTATCCAGTATTGTTTGGTCATGTTTTGGGAAACATTCTAATATTTATAATATTATTTTTACCCTTAATTACCTGAATCCCCTTAACCATCTTCATAAAATTACTATGATTTCTATTCTTATTGTGCAAAAACTAAAATGGAACTATTTAATAAATGTTAAAATTATTATTTAAAATATGTAATCCATTTTACAAAATTATAATCACATAATTGGAATAAATATAGTAATAATTAATCCCATAAAATTCATGAGACAAGAGGTTTTTAATGTGACAAATTCCAAATGTTGGAATTATTTTTATACTCAATTTCAATGTGATATTGGTTCCAATGACCTAAATTAGATTAATTGATGTAAACTTGTAGTAATTATACTTTAAACCCAATATGAAACATAATTTAATTTTATTAATAACTTATATAAAAAAAGAATTTTTCAACTAACATTATGTTTTTTCACTATTTATCAAAACATGAAAATTCTTAGAAAAATATCAAATGGTCACAAAAATTAAATTTTGATATTAATATTTCAAAATTAATTTTGTTTTGTTGTATAAAATTTATAAAATTAAACAAATATTTTCAAAAAAAGTTAACAATTAAAAGGTATTAAAAGTACTATATTAAAAAATATAACTTTTTATTCATAAAATTTGATTTATCCTTATAATATACCTCTAAGATATATTTGATGAGTGTCAAAAAACGATGATTTAATATGTAATATATAAATCTTAATAAAAAGATTCATCAATAGTGTTTTTTTAATTATTAAGATAAAATTATGCTTGTACATTGAAAAAAAAATTTCTAAGAAAAGGAATTTATTTATTTTCAAATAGTTCTAACATTCATTTCAAGATAATTGATAATAAAAAGATTCATTTTATATTCATTTTTATATAATATATTCATAAATTATCAAATCTTATATTTAATTTCAATTCTGATGAGTAGGTGGTAACTATAATAATATTTTAATAACAATATTAATAGTATAGTATAGTTTAGTAAAACATGGTCGTTTATATAACAAAATATACCAAAACAAGTCATCATGGAGTTTAACAAAAGACAAACATAGTGTTTCATGTTCAGTAAGATAATCTAATTGTTGCATGAAGTGAAATATTAACTTGGTTGTGCATATATCACAAGAAAAACTTTGTGAATTTTTACAAAAAAGATATATTCAATATTATTTGAAATGAAATACAACATAATGGATAATTAATTTGAATATTATTTCAAAAAAACTATGTGTGTTTCATTATACCGCCTCTAAATTGAATTTATCCCTCAAAAATCAAATAGGGTATCAATTTAGGAATTTTTGAATATTCCTCTCATTGAAACCTACATCATAATAATGAATACTAAAAAATCCTTTATAAATGAAATTAAGAAACATTATGATTAACCTAAGTAACTCATAACTAGGTTTCCACATAGAATAACTTATTTTGGAATTGAATATTAGACATCAAAGAAAATTGTAAATAATTATTGATAATGATTGAGGTCATTATTTAAAATGAAGTGAATGATTAATGGAAAGTTAAGGGTCTAAAAACAATAAATATGTGATGATTTACAGGACCATCGTTTAAATAGAAATTATGTTATTAGGATAAATCTTCATCAATATTTTATTCCAACAGAAGAAAAATTTTCATGAGAATATATACCTACTTGGTTCCATCATAATCTCACCCATTGGTTGTGTCTTGAACAGTTTCTATATCATCTATTACTACAAAAATGATGATGAATTTATTATGAATGATGCACTAAGGGATCATAATATCCATATGCATAATTATAATTCATTACATGTGTATTTAGTTATCACTACAACAAAAATGTTAGAAAAGGTTATCCAATATACAAAAATCCTCATATTATGAGATAATACTTTAATATCGAAAACCTCATATTAAGTTTAATATAAACCATTATATAAATGGTAAACCATGTAACCAATCCATAAGATGAAAACAAAAAACATTATAAAGAATGCCACTAAATCAGCATAACAATGATCTACCATATATCAAATGTTAGCTCATGGTTATCTCATTCAGAACATGTGAATACCTTTATCTTATATTCTCTTCAAACATGGTAATAATAGGAATTACCATAAATCCTTATGGAAAACTAGCATTCTTCCTAAATCCTCAAAAACCCAAATTATAGCATATATTAAAGAAATCGTACAAAAAATCCATAAAATCCATCGACTATGGCGTAAACCACATTTTCATAAAAACCTTATATCATTTCTGAGGTCATAAATACTATTCAATTTTTATTATCCATATCTAATATATTTTTATCAAAAATATAAACTATTTTTAGAACATAAAGAAAATATAATGGTATACCATCCCTTAACCCAAATACCATTTTTAGGTCATCTGTACCATTCAATATATTTTTTAAAATCCTTATTGGAAAAAATATACTTCATGATTCATATAACATAATTATGGAATTATAATACATATGAACTTGAATTATTGAAATTTATTTATTAAGCATTAAATAATCATCCACATCTAATTCCTTAATACCCCTTTCCTAATATATAAAATATAAATCTTGTATTAAGATATCTCAACCCCAATTTGATCACGGTTCTTACATTGTATATAAACAATACTATTAGAATATCCCAGACCCTTCACATGTGTTTCAAGGACTCTTTATCTTCTATAGTATAAATAATAAATATACCACCTAATAGATTCCAATTGTGATATTACCACTTAGGAAATCTATTTTCATTATGACCATAATTTCTATATCTAAAACATTTAATTTAACCCATCTCCCTTTAGCACCCTCCATTGACTGAAATAAAAAAAAGTATTTTGAGGAACACTTATCATAATGAAAAAACTGAATAATCATACAAATTTACAAATAGTATGTATAAATCATGACCCATATTTCCATAATCTATGAAACTATTGGATTTTCCAAGGTTATTCATCAGTATATGCTATTTAAAACCTTCATGATTGTTCATGTCGATTTTTTTAACCTCCAACGAATACCCACTACGAGTGTCATGCCTGGTGTGATGCAATGCCCATTTATTTACACCCATTCTGGGTCAATTTTATCTCAATATGGTGTTTTCAATGTTTTTAACCCAATTTAAATTTGTTCTAAATCTACATCCACTTGTACCATCTAGATAGAGACCTGTTTCTAGGAACCCACTCACTCTATCCCTTAAACAATTCAATTACATTTTCCAATACTTTAACTAATACTTTGACTTATCCTTTGAGATATCTCTATACATATCCTTATAAATATATCTATGTAACTATCTACGATTTTCTCATACTACTTTCCAAGGTATGAAAAAACATTTTCTCTTATATCAACTATTTCTCAATATGGTTTTTATCAATGGTTATTAAAACATTTTAGATGAATATTCATTAAATTACTCAAGCACATGGATAAAGACCCAAATATTTTGGTTCCATTGAAAACATTGAAAAAATTCTATTTTGGTGAAATATCATCAGTGTTTTCCACAAAGATCATTCCTTTTAGTACCCCTACATTAAAACATTCTTCATAATATATGGAAAGAAGACAAAAGAAAAGGGTGACCTTGATTTCTAAGTAATAGTAAACATGAGAGATATGAATTCTTTTATCTTATATAAGAATAAAATATGGATATTGGTATTTTAACACCCCATGATTTCATAATATGTCATCTCTTCAAAGTAATTCAACAACTTGCACTACACGCAACACTGAGTTCAAGCGCACCACAGCTTACCAAACTAGTTTTTCAAAAGAAGTTATGAATACTATTAACAAAAAATTGAATTTTATATAATGCTTATAATTTTAGAATCCATATTATGAATTTCTTAGAAATAATATAACAACAAATTCATTTTTTTCAGATAAAAGAATTATTTTTTTAATTCAATTTTACTGCCTTTTAATGGAGAACCCTTTTTAAATCCAATATTTGAAACTTTTATATATTAAATTTGAAAAAATAAACTTCTTCTTTAGAATCGGGATGTAAAAATTTAGTTTTGATTAATTTTTTTTGCTTTTCTATAAACTTTCATATTTGGTTGAATAGTGAAAAATACTAAATTTCTACTGAAAAAAACTTATTTAATGAAAATAATTTATAGTGTTCAACTATACATTTCAATGGTTTGGAAGTATAATTATATTATATTTTTACAATTTAATCCAATTTTGGTCATTGAATGTAATTTCACTTTGAAATTGGACATAAACAATTGTCATTCTTTTGGTAGTTATTATTTCTTAAAAATACGGTTTTTGGTTTTTACAACGGGAATTAATTTAAAATAAATAAATGCAATTTCTATGTTTTTAATTTTGTAAAATAGAATTTATTTTTGACTTCATAATATCAAATTTATCTTAGGGTGAATTTTTGGTAATTTTTGGATAATTTTGATTTTTGAGGAATAATGAAAACACTGCGTTATTTTTTAAAACCAACTATTTATTTAAATATTTATTTATTTTATTTAAATTAATTTTAGGTTAATATAGATAAATAATACCTATATAATTTCAATGTAATTCATTGGATTCATTTTATAATAAGTTTGGATATATAAAATTATATTGAACTTTTTACCGCCTTTTACCCACCTTCTAGGAGCATTTGAAAATTTGCATAAAACATAATTTTACCATATCTGGGAGATGAATTTAAAAAATCCAAGAGTCACGGTTTA
This sequence comes from Viscum album, assembly GCA_963277665.1. Taxonomy (NCBI): domain Eukaryota; kingdom Viridiplantae; phylum Streptophyta; class Magnoliopsida; order Santalales; family Viscaceae; genus Viscum; species Viscum album. Next base: position 286,818,423 of record OY728165.1, read on the forward strand.
TATGAGTATGTAAAATGTAGTTCAATAAGTTGAAAATAATTTTTGGTGAATAGTAACATTTGACTTTTATTAACCACGGTTAAAAGTAAATAGGGTAATTAAAGGTAAATATGATATTATTATTAACCTAACAATTGTCACAATTCTATTGGATAATTTTATTTAGACCAAAAACAACCTTAGGAATAAAATATGATCCTTTAGGTCCACTTGGATTAAATTAGGACATTTATTATTATTTAATTTAAAGGAGAGTAAAAAGTGTTAAATTCAATGTTTAATAACTAAAACATTTTTAATATAGGGTTATAAATAATATAAATTAGACTATATATATTCCATTAGAAATCTAAAATTATTTCCTACATAATGATGTTTTATATAAAATTTTTATACATTGAATAATTACATTTATTTATGACACAATGATGATGCATTAATTAATTTATTAATGAATGATAAAAATAATTTATATTATAAATATACAAAATAAATATAATTAAAGACTTTTGATGAATTAAAATAATTTAATAGGTTAATATTACATTTTAGGATAGTTTTAAATTAATTTATTACATATTAATAATGTTTTTAGATGTTTTACAAAAATGAATTATTAAATAGTGTCAGAATTGACCTAAAAGAGTTTTTAAAACTAATATTATATTACTAATTGTTATTTTATTCATAAAAATATAAGGTTCAGAAAAAGGACTCAGATATGGTTATATATAACAATAATGAACCACTTGGGGTTCTCATGGAAGTTTATAGTATGTTTGTTAACCATATAATATAAAAATACAAAGAGACATGATAAATGTCAAACTATTTACCTAATAGTTAAATCTAAATGATAAGGTTAATATGGTGACCTAAACCTATCTAAAAGCTATTTGGGGAGAGTATTTCTACCCATCCCAACCTTATCCTCAAAATAAATTATTTTTGATCCATTATACACCGAATATGAATTTATTATAAAATAATATTTTATGTTTTTTCTAAGGAACCCCTCACCCCACTTATAAAAGGGCACTTCACCTTCTCTCAAATTCACACCTATAATGCTTTTTGGATAGTCCAAAACCTACCAAAATATCCTCCCAACTCCCCTCACTTCATCCTATAATACTTCCTTTGGTCATAATTCCAACCTATGGTGCCCTTTTGATCAAATCAAATGGAAGAAACAAAAGAAGGGGTAAATATTTCATCACCCATTTCAAGTTCTTTTCTTCTTCCACTTCCGCTTTATTTGTTGTTTCCATTCTAAAATAAAATCTCCAGTGTCTTATGTACACAGTGATGTTATTATAAATATTTAACAACCATATTCATTATTCTATCCATCCTTTGAATGATAATGTCACCATGTGTGCGTACGTAAGACTTACCGTCTCCACGTCGTGGTGTAATTTATTATTCAGCACTGTGTTATTTGGATGGATATAATGATGAGTAATATGTATATAATTAATAAAAATAACATTCTAATGTCTCTAAAAAGTTAATATACCATCCAATTCCACACCTTTTAGTCATTAAAGAAATAATATTGTCACTCGTGCGTACATACGTATTACTGTCTCCACGAAGCGATAAGATCCATTTCCATGTTCACCATTCATCGATGATTATAAAAATATATATTATTAATAATTATGTAATATACGACATAATAATGCTAATGTAAATATATATATATATATATTTATGTATGTATGTACTTACTTATATATTATTCACTTACTTTCGTTCAATACGATATGAAAATAGAAACTACGTTTTTTCGTACGTATGACCTACCGTCTCCATAAATGGTTTTTTCCTTTTCATATATCTATATATTATAAATATCTATATTCTAAATATGTACGATATATAAATAATGGTTTATAGTCTGAAAGTATTTAAATCATTATCTAAATGATATGATCAAGAATAACAAGTTAAAACACATACGATAAAGAAAACGATTATTACCTGAAATGTTAATTTAACATGAAAATAATTATTAAATGGGTAGTATAATGTAATAATGAATCATGTATGATATAATAAATATTCATATGGTTCTGGTATAATTTAATAACATACAATGGTCATTATACAAGAGGTTAAATGTACCATCGATCAAAGTAAATTGCAAGGTAGGGGTTATTTCCTCAATATCAATATTATCCGAGATTGTTTATTTGTAAGTATTTTATGGGACGTACTTATCATTGATACACATATTTCATAAAAATGATTTCAAAAAGAATCTTTTAATGTTTTATGGGAGGGTCTATTTAACTAGATCATCATTTTAATTGTTTTAAATATTCATCTTTCTAAATCCTTTTAATTAATGTCAATGTTTTCAAAATGATTTTAAGTATTTATTTTTATGGCCATCAATGTTTTGAAATGAAAATTCTTTTCAAAAGTTTCAAAGTGGTGTGAGACAATTTGAATCAAAAAAAATATTTTAAATGACTTCCTTTATAAATTTTGATACTTTTAAAAGATTTCATGAAAAAGGGGTATTTCTCTCAAAGTATTTTACTGATCACTTTCAACTAAGTCACCATCCTTTACTAGAAATTACACATGATTAAGGTTGATTTATTATAATAAAATATTCCATATTGTATTGAATAAGTTATGCTACGTTTGACTGTGGATGATTTATTTTTATGCCATTCATGGTTTATGGTTAAAGTATTAACATTTTGTATACTAGTATTAATATGAATGTTTATGTTATATTTCAACATTTTCATATGATGAATGTATTGGACTATTATGATCCGGGTTGGGGATTAGTAAAAGTAAGCCCTTCGGGTTGGGGTCCAGTTACAACAATCCCTCCAGGATAAAGTGAAGTTACAGAGGCTCTCCAGGTTGGAGTTCGATTACAGAGGCTCTTTGAGATGGATTCCGGTTGCAGAGGCTCTCCATGTTGAAGTCCGGTTATAGTAAGCCCATAGGTTCTAGCATGAGGCCTTGACACAGAAAGTAATGTCAGGCATTATGTATTCCCTCGTTATGAAATTAGTTATTACATGTGATTATTCGACTTGTATAATATCCATGTTCATGTTAATATGGTAATGTTTGATTTATTTATGCCATATTATGTTCAAGTTTATGTTTAAAAGGATGTTGTTTTAATTACACATCTTACCTTATATGATTATAGATTTCGCTAAATTATTTACCCTTGTTGAGCATATGAGCTCACCCCTTTATTATGTTTTATTTTCCAGGATATGAAGAAGGTAGTTATGATTGACTTGAGAGAATAATATAGGAGGTTTGGATATTCATAATGGAATAAATTACTGTTGTTTTTCTTTTCAAGTTATAATGTTGATCTTCATGTATGTAATATATTTTCCAAGACTACTAAACTGAGTAGTCCTTCGGGACTTGATTCCTTGTGATTATGCCAATGTTATGTAATAATGCACTGACTCTGGGTAACTGGGGTCGGAGAATAACAGTTGGTATCATAGGAAGTTTAGTACAAATCGTGGAAAATAAATTTAGATAAACTCTGATTAAAACACATTACCCTAAGATAGACTTTAAAGATTAGTATAGAATAACATCCTAGAATTTTGGTAATGTAGAGATTTTGTGAGTTTTCCAAGAAATGCATCTCTGTCTTGATACGAGCAGATAGAGGTAGCTCTGGCACTGATGTACCTAGTGGTGAAACCCAGAAACACCGCATTGAGATAGACTCGAATGGGAACTGGTGCACGACAACGAGCCTTATTATACACATAGTTACAACACTCCTATGGGATATGTTTAGAATAATTCACATTTTCATTTACAACTTATTATGAAATATTTAAGAGTAAATAATTCCATAATGAAAATGTTTTTATGATTATGGATTATATCTATAAGCAGTTCAATTTACATTAGGTATTTTTCATGTTTGTAATTTTGAATTGTGATTCATAAAATGACCCAGTGTACGCCATTGTTTAAGAAATGGCCCCCAGTAGAAGGAATGAGAACTCCAATAATAAGTATGATCCAAAGAGTAAGAAGGATCATATCATTCATGTTATTAAGACAACATTTAGAAGTGATATTTTCTCCCACGTATTCTCAACATATGAAGAAATAATATCATGTGTTAATAAGATAAGTACAGAATTCTCTGAGTCTTATATCGTTGAAGGGAATCAAGAGAAGAAAAGGATGGTAGAGAGGAAGATGGATAAAGTGCAGAGGGGAAAGAAGGATTTTCACACATGTGATAAATGTGGAAAGAATCACCTTGGTAAATTCTGGAAGAGAATGTGAGATTATTATAAGTTTGGAAAAAAGGACACCAAGTACATGATTGCAAGGGTATGAAAATGGTTTCAAATGTAAAATGATTCATCTGTAAGCAGTTGGGACACTACGCGAATCAATGTCCCAATCAGCAGGTTATACCGAAAATGATTATATTGGATAATAATCAAGTAATGATACTACCACAAACGAAAAGGAATTACTAGTGATCTTATATTGTTGTTACAGAATTATGTCATTTCAGTGTTGTATCGATGATATACCAGTTATATGAATTATGGAAATAATTAAGGATTGTACTGCAATACTATTTCATTGAGGATTTGAGATTATATAGTTCTATGAAAAGTGACTCAACAACAAGTTAATAGTTTTGGAAAATACATGGTTGGGGGAATGATAAACTTTAATATAGTTCTAATACTTAGGTAGTAATTTTGGAATAAGAGATGGTTGATTTGGATAAATTATATTGGATATTCTCGAAAAACATGGAACTGATTAATGGCATGTTTATTACATCATTATTGGAGAATTAAAATTTTTTGGATATGAGGAATATATCTAGTATTATATAAGGAATAAGAAAGAATAAATGTAATCAATAAGGTTTTATTGTAATTTAGGGTGTTACTATGTTTTAAAAGAATTCATGATGTAGGTGTTCACATGTTATTACTTGGAAAAAAATATTTTCATTGTGTTTACCATCCATTTAAATTTTGGACTGTGAGTTTGGACAGAAGTGTTTTGGATAAGTATAAAGGTTGGAATCTGTTAAGATCGAAATTGGATACTAATTTTAAGGTTAAATAATTTCTTTTGATTATTTTTTTATTGTCAGAAAAAGGACATCTCGAAGGTCGGGTGACAACCTGTCACATCAGGCAAGGCCGTAAGATTTGAACCCAAAACCGAAGGGCAACAAGGGTGAAACACCTACCACTGGCCTACGTGATTTCCTAATTAATATAATGTAGTTTTTTAAAATAGTCTAACAAATGAATTATAAATTCATTATTGTTGGAACCCTCTATGATTACGATAAATAGAATATTTTTGAATTCTATTAACTTTGGGAGTGAATGTTGAGTTTGTGGTAGGAATTAGTTGAAGGATGATACAGTAATTATTAGGAATATTATTTTCATTCTCCTCTTATTATATGAATAAATTAATTCTTAAAATTTAGGGAAGGGATCTCAAAACAAAAAAAAATGTTATCTTCATACCTTATGTTTTATTGAACTGATGATATTTTAAATCATCATAGATTGATGGTTTTGAGGCCCTCAATTTTAGATTTGATTGTGATTGATGACCTCAATAAATCCCTATAAATATTTATGTTTTTCCTCCAATTATGTGTTTATAATTTCCACCAATGTTATCTTAATCAAGATCATAATTTGGTGGGGACCCTTTCATTTCACTTTCCCACTTATTAAGACTAAATTCTATTAACCCTATTTCTAATGTGGGTTTTCCACAAAGGTATTTTCTATTTCAACCTTTTATTTTCAATGAAAATTTTCAAATTTTGATGATGCAATTTATTTAATTAGACAAGAATGTGACACCCCAAGATTTCATAGTACATTATCTCTATAAATTAATTCAATAACTTGTGATACATACAACATTGAGTTCAAGCGCACCACGAATTACCAAACCAGCCGTTCAATAGTGGTTATGAATATTATTAATTGAATTTTGAATTTTATATAGTCCTTATAATTTTAGAATCCATATTATGAGTTTCTTAGACGTAATATAAGTACAAATTCATTTTTTCAGTTAAAATAAGTATTGTTTTTAAATGCAATTTCACTGCCTTTTAATGGGAAACCCTTTTTAAATTCAATATTTTAAACTTTTATATTTTAAATTTGACAAAATAAACATTTTCTATAAAATTAGGACGTAAAAATTTAGGGTTGATAAATATTTGGTGTTTTTCTGATAACTATCATATTTGGGTGAATAGTGAAAAATACTATATTTTAACTAAAAACAACTTTTTTAATCAAAATAATTTTTTGTTTTCAAATATAAATTTGAATGGATTGGAAGTATGATTTGATTATATTTTTACCATTTAATCCAATGTTTTTCATTGGTTGTAATTTCACATTGAAATTGGACATAAACAAGTGTCAACCTTTTGGTAGTTATTATTTCTTAAAAATATGCTTTTTGGTTTTGACAATGGGAATTAATTTTAAACTAATAAATTCAATTTCAATGTTTTTAATTTGGTAAAATAGACTTAATTTTTGAATTTTTAATATAAAAATTATCTTATGGTGAATTTTTGGTATTTTTTTGAAAACATTCAATTTTTGATGAATTGTGAAAACACTGCATTACTGTTTAACCGACTTTTTATTTAAATAATAATTTATTTTATTTAAATTTATTTTTGGTAATAATAGATAAATAATACCTATATAATATAAATGTAATTAATTTAAGAACTTTTATAATAAGTTTGAATGTATAATGTTATATTGAACTTTTTACTGCCTTTTACCCACCTTCTTGGAGCATTTTAAAATTTGCATAAAACATAATTTTACCATTTCTGTGATTTTAATTTCAAAAATTAAAGAGACACGGTTGATATCAGTATGTAAAATGTAGTTCAATAATATGAAAATAATTTGGGGTGAATAATACCTTTTTGACTTTTATTTACCACAGTTAAAATTAAATAGGGTAATTAAAGGAAAAAATTATATTATTATTACCCTATGACATGTCCTAATTCTATTGGATAAGTGTATTTCGACCTAAAACAAACATAGGAATAAAAAATGATTCTTTAGATCCACTTGGATTAGATTAGGACATTTATTATTATTTAATTTAAAGAAAAGTTAAAAGTTTTAAATTCAAAGTTTAATAACTAAACCATTAATAATATAGAGTTACACATAAGATAAATTATACTATAAATATTAATTAGAAATATAAAAATATTTCATAAATAATGGTATTTTATTTATAAATTTTATACATTGAATGATTACATTTATTTATGACACAATGATGATGCATTAATTATATTATTAATGAATGATTAAAATAATTGATATTATAAATATCCAAATTAATATAATTAGGGAATTATTATAAATTAAAATAATTTTTTAGGTTAATATTACTTATTAGGATTTATTAAATAAATTTAGTTCAAATTAAAAATGTTTTTAGGACTTCCAAAAAACTCAATTACTAAATAGTGTCAAAATTGTCATAAAAGAGTTTTTAGAACAAATATTATATTATTCATTGATATTGTATTTTTTAAAATCTATGGTTCGGTAAAAAGACTTAGATAACATTATATATATCAATAATGAACCACTTGGGGTTCCCATTGTAGTTTATAGTAAGTTTATTAACCATATAATATAAAAATACAAAGAGACATGTTAAATGTCAAACTATTTAACTAGGAGTTAAATATAAATGATAAGGTTAATATGTATACCTAAACCTGTCTAAAACCTATTGGTATAGAGAATTTCTACCCATCCCCACCTTATCTTAGAAATAAATAACTTTGGAGCCATTATAAACTGAATATGAATTTATTATAAAATAATATTTTATGTTTTTCTTAAGGTGCCCCTCACCCCTCTTATAAAAGGGCACTTCCCCTTCTCTCCAATTCACACCTCCAAATCCCTTTGTCTCTGCCAACCCCTCCCAAATATCTTCCCAACATCCCTCAATTCATCCTAGAGGACTTCCTTTGGTCAAAAATACATCCTAATGACCCCTTTTGATCAAATCAAAAGGATGAATCTGAAGAGGAGGTAAATATTTTATCACCCCTTTCAAGTAATTTTCCTCTTCCAATTCCACTTTATTTGTTGTTTCCATTCGAAAATAATAAATCCAGTGTATTCTATATACTGTGATGTTATTATAAATATGTAAAAACCATATTCATTATTCTATCCATCCAATGAATGATAATGTCACCATGTGTGCGTACGTACGACTTGCCGCCTCTACACCGTGGTGTAATTTGTTATTTCACCCTATGTTATTTGGATGGATATAATGATGGGTAATATATATATATATATATATATATAATGAAAATAAAATGATAATGTATATGTAAAATTAATATACCATCCAATTCCACACCTTTTCAACATTAAAGAAACGATATAGTCGCTCGTGCGTACGTACGGATTACCATATCTATGACGCGATGAGATTCATTTCCACATTGATCATTCATCTATGATTATAAAAATATATATTATAAATAATAAAGTAATATATGACATAATAATTATACTGGATATATATATATATATATATATATATATATATACAGTTACTTATATATTATTCACTTACTTCTGTTTAAAGCGATATGAAAACAGAAACAACATTTATGCGTACGTACGACCTACTTTCTCCATAAACTATGTTTTCCATTTCATATATCTATCTATTATAAATATTTATATTATAAATATATATTATATATAAATGAAGGTTTATATTCATGAAGTATTTAAATCATGATCTCAATGATATTTTCAAGAATAACAAGTTAAATCATGTACGATAAAGAAAGCGATTATTACCAGAAACGTTAATTTAACATGAAAATCATTATTAAATTGGTGTTATAATGTCATAAATGAATCATGTAGGATATAATAAATATTAATATGGTTATTTTATAATTTAATAACATATAATGGTCATTATACAGAGGTTAAACGTACCATCGACCAAAAGAAAGTGCAAGGTAAGGGTTATTTCCTCAATATCATTATTATCCGAATTGTTTATTTGTATGTATTTTATGGGACATACTTACCAACAATACCCATGTTTCATTGAAAAAAATTCAAAAGTAATATATTAAGGTTTTATGGTAGGGTCTATTTAAGTATATCATCATTTTAAATGTTTTAACTATTTATCTTTTTAAACCCTTTTAATTGATGTCCATGTTTTCAAAATGCTTTTAAGGATTTATTTATATATATATGAATGTTTTGAAATGATAATTTTTTTATAATGTTTCAAATTAGTATGGGGAACGTTGATTGAAATATATATTTTAAATTAATTCCTTTAAAAAAAATTATAATTTTAAAGGATTTCATGAAAAAGGGGTATTTCTCTCAAAGTATATTACTGATCATTTTCAACTAAGTCAGCATCCTTTACTAGAAATTATTCTTGATTGAGGTTGATTTATTATAATAAAAAATTCGATATTTTATTGAATAAGTTATGCTATGTTTGACTGTGGATGAGTTATTTTTATTCCATTCATGGTTTATGGATAATGTATTGACATTTCGTATGCTAGTTTTAATGTGAATGTTTATGTAATATTTCATCTATTTCTTATGATGAATGTATTGGACTAGTATGTTTCAGGTTGGGGATAGGTAAATGTATGCCCTCTGAGTAGGGGTCCGGTTACAACAGACCCTCCAGGTTGCAGTTCAGTTATAGAGGCTCTCCAAGTTTGAGTCCGGTTGTAGAGGCTCTCCTGGTTGGAGTCTGGTTACAGAGGCTCTCCGGGTTGTGGTCCAGTTAGAGTTAGCCCCTAGGTCCTGTCACGAGGCCTTGACATAGAAATTAATGTCTGGAATTATGCATTCCTTCATTATGAAATTAGTTATTACATGTGATTATTCTACTAATAGAATATGCACGTGCATGTTAATATGTTAATTTTTGATTTATTTTTTCCATATTATGTTCAAGTTTATGTTTAAAAGACTATTGTTTTTATTACACATCTTGCCTTAAATGTTTATAGCTTCCACTAAATTATTTACCCTTTCTGAGACTTTGTGCTCACCCCTTTATTGTGTTTTATTTTCCTAGGATATGAAGAAGTTAGTTATGTGTGACATGCATGCATAATCTAGGAGGAATGGACATTTCTAATGGAATAAATTACTGTTGTTTTTTTTCAAGTTTTAATGTTGATCTACATATATGTAATATATTTTCCAAGACTACTAAACTAATCAGTCCTTCGAGACTTGATTTCTTGTGATCATTCCAATGCTATTTAATAATACACCGACTCTGGGTAACTGTTGTTGGAGTGTTACAGATATATGAACATGATCATATCTTAAAAAATTCACAAAAAACATATCATGGGATAAAAACATGAGGCACATAAAAAATTATCATTTCAGAATATATGAATCATAAAAATGAAAACTCATCATAACTCATTCATGAAATATAAGTTCATATCATAAATTTGTGTGGATACATCATATTTATAGAAAAAATACATACATAAAGGTTAATTATCAAGACTATTGGATGTGGACTTACTAACTATTTCGTATAATGGATCATGTACATTGACTTGTGTCCCAGCACGAATGACATATATTTACCTGTTTCCCATCACATATCATGAACATTGACTCGTTTCCCATAACTATCAAATATGATTTTATTCATTACCCAATGAATTGGTAAGATATATAGCTTCCACCCATCACATATTAAAAATTATACACATGTTCTCCACAATACCATAAATAATTAATCATCGCATAACCCATGTAGAGAAATGAGTTTCATAAACACTTCATCATAATATAAATCATGGAAAATGTATAGGTTCCATAAATATAATGTCATCATAAAAATTAACTATTTATAAAAATAATAAGAATGGTATAATTTTTCCATCTCCCTATTAACTCATAAGTAACATAAAGAAAATTCATCCAATTTGGAAAATGATTTATGAAAGATCTCTTGAATTATTTCTTGACCAAAATATCAATTCATTTTTGAAATCAATTCATAAATAGTCATGTAGTTATCATGGAAACCATTTTATTTTTAAATAACTTTTTATTATTGTAATTTATGATTAAAATAATTAAGGTTTTATGATGAAAGGAAATTTCATTCATGTTGTATATGTTAAAAAAATTCATTGGGTATATTATTAAAAAAGTAAAAAAATACTTGTTTAGAAAATGAAAAAAAATTTCTTTTCAGACAAAATTTTAAAAAGTAATATATATATATATATGACTTTATGAATTCATAAGGGAATAATAAAAACAAATTTAAAACATTTTAAGAAAATATGGACATGGAAAATAAATATTTTCTAATAGAGTATCAAAATGAAACAATTTGGAATATTTGTGTGATTGTGAAATAAACCTCTACCACGTTTTAATTAATTGAATAATATGCCTCATTAAAGAAATAAAAATAGTATGGATATTTAAATATCATAATATTCATAATAAGACTCATAAATAAAGTCATGGGAAATATATATGCAACAAAAAGGAAACAAGTATTGTATAAATCATGTGTCCCACAAAAATAAAGTGAGACACAAATTCCTGACCACTAGACTATATTTTTAATTGTGTGCCCCGTGAAGGAGTAAAATCTATGGAAAATTTTAATATAATTAAATAAAGGAAATTAATTATAAAAAATTTAATATATAAGTATATAAACCACACAACAAGAATAAATAGGGAATATATAAAATATCCTATAGAAATAAAAGGGAGATAATAAAACCCTTTCTTTAATCCATGACTTTATTTGTACAAATTAAAAAACCTTGTAGAATAAATATATTTTTACTATAAATCTACCAAATAAAAATATTTGTTATATAACATATCATATATTATTTTATTATGACTTTATATTACCTTTTTATTTATAATTCCATGTTAATCTTATATTTCAAAGAATAACCTCTTTGTTTTTCATATATGATTTGAGTTTTTTATCTTGATCATATTACATGGATCATGATTTAAATATTTAAATATTATAGAAAATTATATAAATATAATAAATATTCATTATATAAATATTTATAATAAAATATAAAAGTTATTAAATGAAATGGAATAAATATTTCATGGAGACAGTAGGTCATATTTACGGATGAATGCTCCTTATGTTTTCCTATAGTATTGAATGAAATAAAGTAAAATACATATATATATATATTAAAATTTAAATAGAAATATAATTTCATATATATCATATAAGATTACTAAACCCATCACTTATATATTACATGTGATGTGTGAATGAATCACATCGCTTTGAGGATGTGGTAGTCCACACATCCACAAACAAAGTTATCATATTTCAAAAAAATGAAAATCAAGAATGAAAGTGTTATATAATAATTCAGTAATTATAGATACATAATAAATTTTATATATATAATATAAAAATATTATTTTTATAATTATCCCCAACCATGAATGGTGGAAATATAAGAATGAATGATATTCGTTCAATAAGCAGTAGTCTTCCATACACACAAAAGTTGACTGCGTATCTCATTTAAATAAAGTGTGTTATAGTGTAGGTCATAGAATTATCATAGAAACATATAAGTATATTTATTATACTATGAATATTATATAATCCGTTAATATTAATATTTTAGGGGGTTGAGAAATAAATAAAACAAAAGTGCTTATTGAAGGGAGTTATATCTTCTTTGGGTAACTAAATTTTTATTCACCAAAGGGCTTCCTTGGATGGTTTCATTACAAAGGGAGGATTAAATGGTGAAGTGGGGAAATTTTAGTGGAATTTTATATAGGTTTTTCTGATACAAATAGGTTTTATCATGTGTTAAAAATAGATAACGAGGTTCCCATTATAAGAGAGGGGAGTGGCACTATTCAAATTTATCAAATGATTAATTTATAATAAATTTAATATCAATAAAAATAATTCCCAAATACCAATTATTCATGTATAAGATATTTTAGGGTTTTAATATAATCATAAAAAATATTTTTTTAATTGCTTTTTCCTTATTTTAGACCTTATAATTTTGATACCACCTTAGTTAACCTATTTTAATTTAAAATATGCTAACATCATTTTCAATATTAAAAGTTAGTAATTATTAAAAATAAAGGGTAAATTTGACAATAAATGATCTATTTATGATATCAGAGACCATATATCATTCCATTTGTATTTTATGAATATATTTATGATTTTTAAAAAAATTAATAAAAAATTATTTTCATAAAATATCATTGGTGAAAATTTTGGCCATATTCATTACATTGACTTTAAGAAAATTATTCTGATAAGATCAATTCAAACCAAAAACATTAATACACTACTAAGATATAATAATATAGTATGAAATTATATTATATGTTTAATTAATTATAATTATTTTTATTTAAAAATTTCAATATCATTTAATTGATTTTTTCTTTAATTGAATAATTATTGCACCATCATTACATAATTATTTACGACAATTTTTTTTCAGAAAAAATAAAAAAAAATTTCCATGACACATATAAACATTTTATATATCATAATAATATTTATAGTTGTGTGTATCTTCTATTTATCCCCATACTAAATATATTATACATATTAAAATTAAGAGTGTTACATTTTCACTCTTTTTTATTTTAATAATATTTAGGTTCTTTTCATTGAAATGTTTCCATTAAATAATTAAATTTAAAAAAATATATTTTTAGAGAAGAATTAAATTCATTAAATAGATATTTTTAAAGTGATAGGGTGATTTAATAATATTTATAATATTATTTTTACCCTTAATTACTGGATTTACCCTTAATTGTTGTAATAAAATCACTATGTTTACAATTTATTTTGTTTAAAAATAAAATAGAACTATCTAGTAAATTTCAAACATATAATTAAAAATAATTAATTAATTTTTTAAATTTCTTATCACAAAAATGAAACAAAGTAATTTAAAATTAATCCCACAGATAGAATGAAACGATGAGTTTTTAGAGTGAAAAGTCCAAAAGTTTGAAATATTTGTATATACAATTTCATGGAGAAATTGGTTAATATAACCTATAATGGATTAAATTATATAAAATTTTAAAAACTATACTTTAAAATAATTTAATAAAAATTTAACTATAAAATTAATTTCGCAAAAAAATCAACTTTCAATTAAAATTCCATATATTTCACTATTCATCAAAACATGAAACTTCTAAAAACATTCAGAAGTTCACCCAAATTAAATTTTGATATTAAATATTCAAATATAATGTTTCTATTTCATATAAAAATTTTAAAATTGATAAAATTAGATTAAAAAATGTTTCTCTATTAAAAGGCTATAACATTTCCATTTTAAAAAATACATCATTTTATTCATAAAATTTAATTTGTTCTTATCTTAATCCTTTCAAATCTATTAGATGTTTGTCCAAAAAAATTGATTAAATATTTAATATAAATTTTTAATAAAATTATTCATCAAGAGTGGTTCTGGTAATTTCTTTAGGTAAAAGGTTGTTTCTATATAGAAAAATAGTTTTCTTAGAAAATGATTTTCTTTTTTTACAAATATTTCTTACATTCATTTCTCGCTAATTGATAACCAATCGATTCATTTTATATAACTGTTTAAAAAATATTTTAATAATTTATTTAATCTTATTTTTAATTTACATTTAAATTGATAGGTGGTAACTATATTAATATTATATTTACAATATTAAAAGTATATTATAGACTGCAAAAACTCATTATTACATGCAACTCAAGTTTCCAAAAGAACTCAAAATTTTATGAAACACTAGACCAACATAGTGTTTTCTATACGATAAACTAATATAAGTGTTCCATATAGAACAATCCTAATATGGTGGAGGTTATATTGAATGCCAATCATAATACTTTAGTATATGAAAAGATATATTTAGTGTTTTGTAAAATAAAAAATATCAAAAAAATTAAATTAATTCGAAATTTAATTCTTAAAACATCATGTTGTATCAGGAAGTCTTTGAATTATATAAATTATTAAAATAATAAAAATTATCTTTCTGGATAAAATGGATTGAGATTTTTATATTTCATATATATAGTTATTGATAGTATAAATATTCTCATCCAATTAATTTTAACATGTTTATGTGATGTTTTCACCCTTATTTCATCACTGTAACCCAGTTTATCCCTTTTGAAAATTATCATAAAATAAAATTATTTTAATTTTTAATGTTCCTAAATGTTTCCCCAAAAAGACATTTGACCCATAAATAGAACAAGTTCTATAGTTTAATCTATATTAAATTAACATGGATGAATATAGATTATTTTGAGCTTCTAAACATTTAATAAATTGTCATTCTTTATACAATATCACTAATAATTATTTCTTTCAATTATATGAAATATTATATTATAATATGTGTTTAACTAATTTAAAATGGTTCAAAATTGTAATAATTTGAAGATAAGGATTATATTTTGTTAATATACTCATAAAATAATATTTTCATAGTTTTAGATATAACTTTTAGCCATATATTTTGGTATAACCCATTTCTTAACCAATTTTAATCTTACTCTCAATAATGACTTATTATCATTAAATGGTAATAATTTTACATTTAATGTATAATTTCACATAAATAAACATGGGATAATTTTTAGGCTTTTTCATACCACAATTACTTTTCAAATATTCTTATTATTTTTAAATAATTTAATAAAATATATTGAACACAAAATACTATTATTTTCATTTTAAAAATTATTCACATAATTTGAGCTTGAAAATATTAATATTATAATGGAATTTGAATATATAACTTTCAAACCACTATAATATATTATATATATCTATAAAATTATAGGATAATTATAATTTACCCAATTTTTATTACTTTTAATATTTTATATATTATATTACATCATTTTTCAATGAATAGAATAATTACTATGTTCGTGTTGTGTATGAATTTAAATTAATTAATGAATCACTGAAAATTTTAAAAAAAATTAACATGATAAAAATTTTAATTAATATTTTATGTAATCATTTATAAAAAAAATTATCCCATTTTTACCCTGATAATAAAAATTAATTCTTATCAATGTATAAAGAGTGACATTTTGTAATTTTATATTTAATATAAATATCATATAAAGGAAAACTGTTTCCATGTGGGATTATATTGGATAATTGGATGTAAATTTCCACCCATCCAATAGAATGAAATGAAGTGTTAGAGAAATTTTAAATCCTTTTCACATTGTTTTAACCCTATTTTACCAGTTCTACTTTTACTGAGGTGACATTTTCTTAGAAAATTTACTATTAATAATTTCCGTAAATACAAGTGACCAACTTAAAAAAGTCAAATTCTTAATTTAAAATATTTTATCCATTTTTCAATAGTAAATATCTATAATTTGTTTAAATAAATTTTAATATAAATTTGTAAAATGCAATTACAAACAATTTTTGAATAAGTGCATTGTAAGTATAAAACTTGATCTATTCATATCCAATGACTATAAAAACATATATAGATTTTTTCAAATTTTATTGAATATAGAATTTAAATATTTCATTAAAACCATTCACTAAATGTTATTAATAAAATTTATTAAAATAAAAATACACTGTCCACATAAAAACCATTTTTTAGATAAGCATATATTTCACTATGAAATCATTTTTATTTTCATTTATCATCATTTAATAAACAATGAAATCATTATATAAAAGTATAAAATATTTATTTTTCTTAATTTAGTGATTCCTATAAATACCTTACAATTCACCAGTTCTGTTATAATCGTCACATTTAAATAATAATATTTTTATAATATATCTCAATACATTTAAAGCTCATTGTGTAATGTTATGAATGATATCAAGCATATTATTATAAATTTTTTGGTTGTAATAATATTCTTATAACAACCTACTTGGTTCACTATATATCCCTTATAAGATGGACTACATAGTCATCACCAAGGAACATCTCACCGTAGATCCACTTGACCTGCCATCAGAAGGAATATATATTAATGTCTAACTACGTAGAATGTTACCCCAATGTTATATAGGATATTTATATAAAAGTTGGTTTCAAAAAATTAAACTTGTGAACCAACTATCATTAGTGAAATCAATAATAATAAATCACACATACATCATGTGAATCTTATATGCTAAATATGGTGCATGTTCTAATGCCCCTTACTATTACAATATGAGATCTAAAATCCATAAAAAAATAGAAACCTCTATATCCCAAGTTTGTTAGGCTAGGTGAAATAATAAAATCAAAAAACAGAAGAAAAAAATAGAAACCCCATATATATTGTGTAATTGGGAATTCATATAAAAAAAGTGTTTATATCACACTATTAAAATCTCTATCATTGATCCAATAATATTCTTAAATCACCAATCTATCATCTTCCCAAAAAAAAGATTGAAAAATCCCATATCCATTCTTTGATATGTGTCACAAAATGTCCAATTCCAAATTGTAACACCCATGTCGTTCCTCTCTATATTAACTAGGATGAAGGCTTTCTAGGGCCTCAAGTGAGCGTCGATATATTCCAATGGCTACTGGAAAATTGTATCAGACCAGGGTGTCAACATAAGGATAATATTCCCCCATATTGCAGTACATAATAATATAATTAAAAATACCAAAACATCATATATAAAAATTGATCGACGTAACAGGAATTAATTTTCAATAATAATTAATAATAATAATAAATGATAAATAATACAATCATATATAATCAAAAACAAGATAACATTAAATGACTGATCAACCCTATGGATAATCACACACACACACACAAACATATATATATATATATATATATATTTGAAATAGTAAAAAACACACATAACCTCTACTTATTTAGAAAAGAGCTGTTGAATTATGATTTCATAGAATGATGTATTCCACATGATTTCTTTTTGTTGTTAATACATAAATCACTTGAAAATATTTTTCATTCCATGTAGTATTTCTAGAAAGAATTTTCTAGACTGAGAATTATGAAGTCTAATGGATGGATGTTATTATAAATACCACAATATAAATAATGTATCAGATGATTTTTAATTGTTTGAGGTGATTAGATGGAAGACAATAAAACTTGTTCACAATGAAATCATATTGATACTTCCACAAATAAGAATCATATCATTCTTTATTGTTCTCTAAAGTACCAAACACCATGTTATTTATAAGGAGATCATCATACTAGAATAATTTCATCAATGATAATAATTGATGTATTGAGACATTTTAGGATTGATATTACCAAGAAAACATTATATGGAAAATTTTATTAGACAGATGTTTCTGAGTCTTCCTATAGAGGCATATGAATAATATTAAAGTGTGTTTTTAATGATTGAAAATCAGTTTCTAAAAAAATTAAAATAAAAATGTATTTAGATAGATCCAATAAATGGATAATGTTAGAGGAACATTTGTGGGTTCATTTTAAAAACACATTTTTATAATGATATACCATAAATATAGTTTAGTATCTCTACACATGATTGAGTATTACCAGATAGAGTTGTTTATATGTATAATTATTGGATACATGATTAATAATATGATAAAATCACTTTTAGAACAATTTTTAAAATTCATAAATTGTGAAAATTTTCTCGGGGACATCCCTTGACTCAATAATCATGATGTAAATATCAGGATCATAGTACAGTTTTTAGGATGTTTTGAAGAGACTTGACAATAATATTTATGGAAATATAATTTGAAAAGTGTTGAAAAAAATTTATTTAAAGGTTATAAGTTGTGAAACTGAAGAAATACTCGAGGAGTAAATAATATGTGAAGTAGAAAATAATAATTTTATATTCTCAATCCTTTTTTTTGAAGAAACTATGACTACATAAAGGAGAGTGGGTGTGTTGTTATTATATTTTTAATTTAATGATAATTCTTTATGATGTTATGTGTTGACTAATGATATTGTGTGGTGTATTTATCAAATAATTTGGAACATTGGTATTAGACCTAGGGTATCAGATGAAGAGGTTCCTGACATAGGTTACCCAATAGAGTAAACCAGATGAATTTTATTAAAATAAGAGAATCAAACGTAGGAAATATATAGTGTTTATATGTTATATTATACAAAAAATAGGGTATTAGATTGAAATATTCTAGATGAATTAGTTATCCAATGGAAATAATATGAAAGAGAATTTGATGTATAAGCTCTCTCTTTCTATTGTGAAATAAATAGAATATGAAGAAGAACATGAAGAATAGAATGTGTGAAAACTTCATGCATCATGGTGATAAAAAATTTATTTTTGTTAATGAATGTTCATTTCATTATCATAAATAAATTATTATAAAATTATTTGTGTGGGGTGCACATGAATTTTCAAAAGATTATCATGATATAGATGTGACAGATGTTCAATGTTGGAATTAGACCATAAAATACTTAATTCAAGCTTATATGAGGTCTCATATTTTTTCTGGAATATTCCAATGAAAAGATACTCTTACTAAGTTGTCAAACTTATAAAATAATTTGTCCTTTGGATTGTGATTGTGTATTATATACCAGTGTATCCAATTCTATCCAACTAGAGGTGAAAGTTGTTTCAAATTAGAAAACATAAATAATGTTGATAAATGGTTCTCCACCTTTTATTTTTCACAATTATCTAGACCGGTCTTTTCAAGTGGTATTAGAGGGAGGCTCCTTTATTAACACTTGATTTTTTTTATATGAACAAGTGGTAGGATTACATGTATGTTTAGAACTAAATTAATCAAATTGTGAATATTGTTTTCAATAGAATTAATTATAGTGACCCAATCTATCTATACATATTGTTAAATTATTTTAATTATAATTATCCATTAAATAAACATCATGTATAAATAAGTCAAGAGTGTTTGTAATATTAGCTAAATAATTAGATAAAATAAAAATAAAATTATAAATATTTTTACTTATTCCCATAATGAGATAATTACTTTATTTTATCACATAAAATTACATAGGATAACCTATGGAATAAAATAAAAAAATAGATGATCTAAAATCCGAGTAAGAGAATAATCATGGGAATGAACCATAACACAAGAGTTAGAAGAAATAAAATGATAACATAAAATGAATAGCACATGAATAAACATATTAATTCATATAATATAGAGCATGGAACCATATAATCAATTAATCATAGGTTATTGTCTGAAATATATAACATGACATAAACCCGAGCCATAGCTAACTACCCATACTATATCACTTGGGAGAAAAAGTCACATAATGGACCAAGTTTACTCACCAATCACATATATAAGATATCATGAGACCAAACCATTATCCAATGCATAATAGAACTATCTATTTTCACCTATTATAACATGTATATTAATATGTGTTCCGCATAATGAAATCAAACATATGGAATAATCATAAGTGTTACCCACGGAAAGAAATATGTATCGTAATTGTGTCATAAGGAATAATGAAAGGGTGTGTAACAATTTAATCCATGAAAGAAAGGATATAATTAATTATTGGTCATTTATAAAGAAAAAAATAGATCTTTAATAATGATTTACAGTTTAATTTAAAAAACTAAAAATTTTGTCTATATAACTTTATAAATTTTACACTTTAGCATTTTTGGGGAAAATAATAGAGTCTTTATAATGGATAATGGATTAATTATTTACATATAATTAAAAATGAATCAAACATAATTTTCATTATAAATTGAGTGATTTTGTAAAAATATAGGGTGCCAAAAATGTTTTATGGAGTGTACTAAAAAATTTGTATGAAAATGAGATGTTCCCTTAAATTAGAATTTCTTATAGATTGAAATTGAGGAGGGAAAATTTTAAAAAATGTAATTATCAATAGAAGAGAGTTTAGTAGATATACATTAGTACTTTTTTTACATATAAAAATAATATATAATAAGTTTATAATAATAATGAAGTCATAAATTGAAGGCAAGACAGAGTAAGTGTAACCTAAAGGAAATATGAAGTTTTAGAGAGATACAAAATCATATGATCAAATGCGCTATGCTCTTTCACTTAATGTCCTAGATAATCCAACTAGATTCAAAAATTAATCTATTACTAACTTATTTCATTGTTATTTTAATTTTTATAATATTATTGTGTTCATTTATGGCCACTATGATGATTTATGATGTTCAATTTTATCATTCATGGAGTGTTTGTTTGTTCGTTCCATGGTTGGTTCAGTTGTGTATAATTATAGAAGTTCTTGTTGAGTGGACATAAAATTACCAATGATAAAGTAATTTATATTAACCAAATTATGTAACATTAAATGTTCCCATATATAATTTTTTCTGACATGAGGATGATACATTTGATGAAATGTTAATGATAAATGTTTAGTTTTTTTGTGATTTTCTTGATCGCCATTAATTAGTTTCATTTTAATTAATATAATGTCTATATATTACTTATATTAAACAAAATTAGATATAATATAATTAATAAAATATTATTGGACAATAATAGAACTTTTATGACCGTCTTTGAAGGCGGTATTGGGAAATGAAAACTCATTATTCATAGAGATGGTTAGTGGACACAATTTGGACAATGGTTTCCTTTCATTGAATTTGAAGATATGTGAAAAGGAGAAGGATAGAAAATATTACATTATAAATACGGAATTCTATTATATACATGATACTGGATCTATTATTATTTTATATATTAAATAGGTGTAGAGAAGCTAGAAGAAGAAAATAAATTTTGAGAATGTTACCTCTTAAATATCATCTCCTTGAAGGGCCACATAAAGAACATTGAATTAAGACTTTTTGTGAGACCAGAAGCACTTAGATGTGGCGATAGTTGTTAGGAGAGTGTTTGGTAGATATTTTTAAATCCAAAACAAATGGAATGTACTAGGATATGGGGTGAGGATGGGTTGTATTTGTAAGGGGAAGTGAGGGGTGTTTTTTAAATTTCTCAAAATATTAAATTATAATATGACTATTCTAGAGAAAAATACAACATTATGGCCTATAAATGAAAATAATTTAACATTTTAGACCTTCTAATATCCCATTTTTCTTATTTTATATCTTAATTATTTTTAAATAATTGATTAATCCCATGAAATATCATAATTTTCAAACATGATATTATAACTTACTATGACTATAAAAACATTAAGAAAACAAGTAAAATTAAAAGAAAATATTTAATTATATACTAAAATTTTCAATATCATATACACAATTCATATATAATAATTATTATATATAATTATAATTATTTATATATTTTTAATATCATTTATTTTATTTTTTCATTAATTTACTAATTACTGCATTGTCGTTGTGTAAGAATTTAAGGATATAGTTTATTAACTAAATATTAAAAATAAATTACCAGGACTGGGAAAATTATATATATATATATATATTTAAAATTAAAATTTATAGTAGAATATATCTTATATATAGACACACATAAAAATGTTATACTTATTAATAACAATAGTGTGACATCTTTGGCTATTAATTAAATAAATTTCACTAAGTGACTTCATTTAGACCTTGTCACTCCAAAACATCATAAATTGGACCCATGTATGATTATGATAAACATTTACTCATAAAATAAAATTATTTCTGGAGTTACTATCTGTTTATAACGCTTTTCATATTATTTTTACCCTTAATTACTTGATTTACCATTAACAATGGTAATACAAATTACTAAGGATACTATTATATTAACGGAAAAATTAAAATGACATTATTTACAAAAAATATCTTATTAATTCCAAATACAGAATATATTTTTAAAAATTCAAATCATATAAGTGGTTGTATTTATAGAAAATGAAACTAAAAAAACACAAAAAGAAATTTTTTTGAAAAAAAATGTCTTTTTTAAATAAAAATTGTTATTATAAATAATTAATTATAAAACTATATTTCAAAACTAATAATTAAAATAAAAATAACCAAAAGATACTAATTAAATTTTAAAAGTAATAAAAAAATATAATTGATCATTATAAATGTTTTAAGGGAAAATACAGTTTTTAATGTTATCACTATTTCCCACTATTCATTAATATTAAAACATTTTAAAGGATTTTTATCAATTAATCATAAGATAATTTGGATATGAAGAATTTAAAAAGGGAATTTTATTTTTCCAAATTTATTTTATAAAATTATAAAAAATAAATATATTTATTTTCTTATATAAAGATGTATGATCATTTTTTAGAAAACGATTATTTTGAAGAATAAAAAGAATTTTCTAAAAATTAATTGTTTATTTCTTACAAAATTATATATAAATATATTTTATAATAATATATTCCTATTCATACTCACCAATTAAATAGAAAGTCTATAATGGTTGTTCTAGAATTCTAAAATTTTAATAGTATATTGTAGATCGATTTAACTTGTTTCTGCGTACAACGAAATATACCAAAAAAACTATATTATATAAAAATAATTATTTAATAAACAAACTTGACGGCTTAAAATAACTATCATATTTGGTAATATGAAATGATTCACTATCTATTGTTATTTTTCTATAAATTTATTAATGTTTTTGTGTATGGTTTTACTTATTCTTTTAAAGGTTATCCATTAATTTTTCTATGATAGATGAATTTATTGAATGAATAGTGAGCCAGCAATTTTATATGTTCATCACTACCTGAATGTGAATTTCATGGGGTTAGAGGAATATTAATATATAACAACATCTCGGAAAAGTTGGAAAATATTTATGTAGGAAATTCTAAAGTAATGAAATCCGTGTTAAAAATCTAGATGTTGATGTATGAAGATCCAAAAATGGGAGATGATGAATCTATTAGTTATTTATGTTAGTGAGAGTGGAAACTCAAGAGGAGGGGGGTGAATTGAGTTCCTATTTAAATTTTTTTTTTAATAACCTTTTGTTAAAGATCCCCCAATTTTGAAACAGCCTAGTTAATTAAGGCAGTAGATATATAAATGTTTAGTTGGTCAATAGGTTTCCCAAAGGGAGATTAGTCCTTAGTATAATCAATGTAAAACACTTCTTCATCTTTTGAAATAGGTTTACTGAATTAAACACATGCACACAGTAACTAGAACTAACTATCAGATTCAATGTAAAAACAGTTTTAATTTTTTTAAATAATGAGCACCATAAAATAGAAATACGGATTATTACAAACATTTAGAACATATCAGAGTTAAACAAGAGGTTCAGTCTCAAGACGATACTTAATCCTCTCTACTTGGTGATATCCTACCACCAAGCAGTTTATATTAACAATAAAATTGATACACAACCATAATCAGTCCTTACAAAAGTTCTCAAAAACTATCCTGGGGTCACACCCTCTACCATAGTTCTTTTAGGGATAAACAAACTATACAGACCACACAGGGTCTCTTCAATAGTTATATGTGGGAAACAAGGCGTAATTGAAGTTTGATGTTAGGATTTTTAGTATCCTCTAGTTTAAGAATAGGAGAAGGTGTGTGTAACAGACAAACACACACTAATCAGAAATGTAAAAGTAAAAGATCATAATAGAGAAAATATTATAAGATTATGTTTTGAAATCTCAATGTGTTTTTAGTATAGCTCTTGACTCCTTGGAGTGACAAAATTGCAGTTCGGGTCTTTTTCAAGAAGTTTTCCTCAAAATAGAGATTCAAAAATCTAGGTTATTGCTTCCATGTACTGAGGTGTTCTTCTTTTTTGTTGTACAGATATTTGAAGAAGCACGGATGAAAGACGTGAAATTTTTTCCCCCTAATGATCTTCATGATGCTGCTGAGTTCACAGTGTAAGTGCTAGATGGTTCTTTCTAGTTATCTTTGATATGGAGAGTAACTTCTTTTTCATAAACTCCTCTCGCACACCTTTTCGACACAATTCTATTTTCTTCCTCAGTCTACTCTATTATATTTCAGGTCTAAAAATAGGAATAAGTAAACCATGTGCATCCCTCCGTGTACCTCGTACTATCTCTAGTATAGTCTTATGATATGTCTACAATCAACATTAATTAATGTCAAAATCATTAAATTCACCAAATATGACCGTTAGAATAATCTTAATAATTTGAAAATGTATGTAGAAGAAGAGTGGGCATCAGTAGACTAGTAGCAGTAGCTTTCTCAATATTAGGCTTCAACAGTATACTTCATCGGTAGCCTTCAACGATGACCTTCTATTGGTGACATTCATCGGTGACCTTCTATCAGTGACCATCATCAGTGACCTTTCATCGGTGACCTTTCATCGGTGACCTGTCATTGGTTACCTTTCATCAATGACCTCTCATCGGTGACCTTTCATCGGTGACATTCATCGGTGACCTTTCATCAGTGACCTTCATCGATGACATTTCTTCGGTGACCATTCATTAGTGACCATTCATAATTAGATAATTTTTGCACTGTAAGCTTAAACAAGAGAACAGTGAGATTAAAGATACATAGGTTTCCCTTGATAGAAACTATAAATATTAAATAGACACGATTATCCTATAATAGGAACATTATTATCACATAAGTGAAACATGATTTAGGGTTATCAAAATAGGAGAGTCGAATAAAGTCCCCCTTTTGGATAATCAAAAATTATGCCAATGAAAATCTAGATTTATGTATTATTGAATCCGGGTAAAGCACATTTGCTAATATTTTTAGAGGCGTATATAAGAAAAATTGAACCATATTTATTGTGGAAAACATAGACACTGTATATATGCAAGGACTCCAGTCAACTTAAAACTTCTCCCCCTTTGTGATTAACAAAAATAATGGGAGAAAAGAGAGACAATAGAGTACTTCCTTATTAATCAATCAAGATTACAATATACAAATAGAGTGTAAAGATCACACTCAACTAAGACATCCCACATTCAATCCACATTTGAAATATCCCATGGAGATTTGTCTTTGGATGATGATGAGTCAGGTTTAGAAGATGATGGGAGATGACAAGGTATGGCAATGAGTAGTGTAGGAGGAGATGCTATAGAGGCATCAGTAGACCTGTAGTGAGCAAATCTATGAGGAATCATATGGGTCAAGATTATTATGGCCTATGTAGGAGTCATCAAAAGAGAAACACTAGTAGAGCCTGAGGCAGTCGAAGAACAAGGTAATATTGGAAGAATAATGATGGGAGTGCAGTCCACATAGAGGAAGGGTAAGAGAAGATTTCTAAAATCCATAATAATGCTTCCCCCTCTTTCCGTAGCTGTGATAAAATAATCTTTATTCACCATGAATTTCTCTAAGGCATGAGTCACCTCTCTACGCCTACTAACTTGATCCTTAAACAACAGAGTGATAGGTTGGATCCTAAAGTTTTCCAACTGAAGCTTAAAGTGAGCATCCATATGATGCTTAGTGTATACCCTTTTGTAATAGAAATCAACTTGCTCATTGATGTCCTTATGATATTGAGAAGCATCCCTTAAATAATCTCTAAGAAGTTTATGAATTTCTATGGAAGTGTAAATTAACTGTGTTATAGACTGAGGGTCTGAGGTACTGACACTAGATAACTTCTCCACTTATTCTCTAACAACCGATATGAAAGAATCTAGATCAATAGAAGGAGTGGCTGATGGGGAAGCAGATGAACACAGAGGTTCTATAGAGAAATCCCATATCTCCTTAAAAGATTTGGTTATACCTCTAACCAACAGCTTCACATCATTATCTAGGCCACTCACATGTGCCTCTACGGACTTCATGAAGTCCTAAAACACAGTGACCATCTTCTGAACAACACGTTTGACATACTTAAGTTCTCTGTCCACATGAACCCTTGAAGCCATATATGAGTCTAAACTGGAAATAGATTGTTTCACAGATTTCATAGACTTTTCCAAGGTTTGGACTTGATTATTACTTTCCTACACTTCATTTAAGAAATTAGAGTGAGAGGTAGAAATAACTATTTCTAAGGCATATGCCACCAATTCTTGGTTGAGATCCACTAATCTCTATATACCAACAGATCATTCATCAATGTATCTTTTCAAATTTGATTTCAAGGATTCTAAATCATCTTTCTTCACAGAGTCCCGAGGTAAAAGCACTACTGGCTGTACAATGATGGTTTATGAAATAGAAAGAATTGGAGGGCTTATATTAGTCTTTTCATGTTCATGGTCTATATAGTCTAAGCACAAGAGCATGAATCCAAGGTCTTCTGACCAGTCTTCTATTCTATGAGAAACGACAATTGAATTTATGGAAAAAGGTTCCTCCCCCTCACTGGGAGCATTTTCCTGATCAATCACATCCATCCTTGAAATACCTCCTTGATCAACTTCATCAACATGAGTGCCCATTTCCACTTCTTCTACAAAATCTTCCACTACTACCGTTGTAGTTCAAGCTTAAACCGAATCAGTAACCTCTTCATCTATAATTTCTACCATTTTTTTATATCTTATCAGAGGACTGAGACTTATAAATTTCTATTCACTTTCATCTATAGATTTATCAAAAACATCAGGAATAGATTTAGTTTTACCTTCCTCCTCTAAGGTCACTCTAATGTCTCTTAAGACATTTTGATCTCCATCTTCTTCATAGGTTTCCACATAATCACTGTCCCTTAGGATATTCTCTATTATTGGAAATCTTTTTGGTGCACTAGGCTCACCAAATGATACGTTATTGGTAAGAGGACTTGCGGGAAGGTCAGGATCACTCATGTCATCTATAGGATAATCCTCTCTTTCTTTCACAACAACAACCTCTTCTTCTTCATAAAGTATATTGAATCCACATCCTCAGAATTTAGAACTGGATATCTCTTATTCATTTTCCTAAAAAATGGGTGATAGGGTCGAATTATTCATACAACTTAGCCTCATCATTATACCATTTTATTTTCCACGGGTTCTAGCTGATTTTTATAATCATGGAGATAATCTTGGTAATGCAGAAGTTGTACCTTACAAAAACTGTTTCCTCCTTATTTCTTGCAACACCGTTTACTTTTAACATCATGTATATCAACCTATCATGAAAAAAACATCAAATTTGGAATGGGGATTTTTCATATCATCCAATTTAATCTTCAGCAACATACACAGATTTATCTTCGTTCAATGCTTCAAAAGATACAAAAGGAATATGTCATGATACATCAGGGTAGCAAAGTCCCCTCTCATGGGACTCCAAACATGCTGAAAAAATTTAAACATTTACTTCTTTCTCCCTTCCATTTCAATAGAAATCACTCTCCAAGGGATTCCATTTCCTATCCATTTAGCCAAATCATCTTCGTAAAAGAAGAACTCGGTACTGTGAGGCAGCACTCGAGAGTAGTAATCCAAAATCCCATCTTGTGGGACTCTTAAAAACTCAACCCATTAAATTGAAGAGAAGATCTCAGTCACTCCATTTACCTTTGAAGACATATGGTTCTCATCCTCAGGCTACTCGAAATTAAAGGACTCATAAAATTCCTTCACTATCTTTGGGTAATAGGGTCCATTTTTATTTTCAAATCATTCTACCTAGTCCTGAGCTTCATGTGCCATTAGCACTAGATATTTTCTTAACAATAGCCATTCCAAATGTAATTCCATCTCAAACATGATTTCCCTCTTCAACAAATATGGATTGATCAGCTTTTCCACTACATTGCATCCACTACTAGACCCAGCCCGAGGACTCTTAGGATTCGACGCCTCTCCTTCATCATCAACCATCAGTATCTCTAACCACTCCATGAGATCTTAATTGGTTTGAGTTTTTAATTAGAAGGTTAGGTTCTAAGGTCAGGGAGAAAGAGGTTCATAAGAGGATTGAAGTGGATCGAAATGTGGTTTGTTCTTTATTTTTTTCATTTAGGGAACAAAAAACAAATCATGTAAAATAAATTAGCAATACTAAAAATGTTTCAGATTTCAACAGAAAAACAAAAAGTCCCAGAAAATCCGACTATCGATAAGGTTACAATGATGAGGTGCCAATGGTGCGGTCCAAACCTAAAAACCTTTCATACCTAACTCATGTTTTATGAAATTTAACCTCTCAAAACTCAAAGGATTTGTGAATATATCAGCAAATTGGTGTTTTTCTCCAATGAATTCAAGAGTGATATCAACTATTTGATAATGATCTATCAAGATGTGATGTCTCACATCAATGTTCTTTTCCCTAGCATGAGATACTGTATTTTTAGAGATATTAATAGGACTTGTATTATCAATGATTATAGAGACATGTTTTAATTGATATCCATAGTCTAGTAAAGTGTGTTTCATCCATAGAATTTGAGACCAACAACTACCAACAACTATATATTAATCTTCAACAATATATAATGAAACAAAATTCTGTTTCTTACAACACCAATATAGTAATGGATTGCCGAAAATTTGACATGTTCCGGAGGTTCTCATTATATATAACATTCAACAGGAAATTTCAGCATCTGAATAACTTATTAAATTAAATGATTATTTTATTGAATAAAATAGTCTTAAGTTTCTAGTATGCTTGATATATTTAAAAATATATTTATTAGTAGTTAAATGGGACTCTTTGGGATTGTATTGAAATCAAGAACACATGCATACACTGAACATAATATTAGGTATGCTAGAAGTATGGTAGAGAATACTCCCAATCATACCTCTGTAATTGGTTTGATTCACTGATTTACCAGTTTCATCAGCATCCAACATACAATTGGTACTCATAGGTGTATAACTACATTTATTTCTATCCAAACCAAAATGTTTTAAAAGTTCCTTAGTATATTTACATTGATTTAAAATAATAACATTTTTATTTTGAAAAATTTGAACGCCAAGGGAAAATTTATGTTCCCCCATAAAACTCATTTCAAATTCATCTTGCATCATTTTTGAGAAATCAGTAGATAAAAGAAACTTTAGAGGATCCATAAATAATATCATCTACATAAATCTATACAATTAAAAAGACTTTGGAAATCCATTTAATAAAAAGAGTAGGATCAGTTATTCCTTTAGTAAAACCTTTTTGAAATAAGAAAAGCACTAAGTCTATCATACCAAACTCTTGGAGCCTGTTTTAGACCATATATAACTTCAGAAAGTTTGAATACAATATTTGAAAAATGGGGATTTTTAAAACTAGGGGATTATTCAAAAAATAAATTATCAACTATGTACCCATTTAGAAATTCACTTTTTAAATCCCTTTGATAAAGATTGAAATTCAGATGAGCTGTATAAGTAAGTAGAATCCTAAGGGCCTTTAGTCTTTCTATAGGTAAAAAGGTTTCCTCATAGTCAATTACTTATTCTTGACTATATCCTTGTGTAACTAGTATAGCCTTTTTTATAACTATGTTACAAGATTCATCAACATTATTCCTAAACACCCATTTAGTGTGTATAGTCAATGTGTCGTTAGGTATTTCTACTAATTCCCAAACTTTTTTTCTTTCAAACTGATTAAATTTTTCTGGCATGGCTATCACCCAAAATTTATCATTGATTGAATAATTGATATATTTATGTTCATGTAGTGAATGAAAATCTTGATATTCAACCAGGTTTCTCAGAGAAGCTCTAGTTTGTGTTCCTCTCTTTAGATAACCTACTACATCATCTAAAGGATGATTCTTGAGATTTCTAATACCTCTAAAATAGTTTAACTAGACTCCTCGTGGTTGTCTATAGGATCAAATTAGCCATGCCCAGATTCTGTAAAATTTCTAGAACTAGTAGTTTTCAATAACGGTTCACTATCTCTATCATTAAAGTTTAGAATTAACATATATTCCTCAAGATGTTCAATCGAGGTTTGGGTTCTTATGGATTCTTCCCATAAAATTTTACATGAACATATTATTACACACATTTGGTTCACTTATTTAATACTCTATAATATTTACTAGAGATCGTGTAACCTAGGATAATTCCTTTATCACTCTTGGAAGAAAATTTGTCAAGATTGTCCATAGTGTTAAGGATAAAGACTTTGCGACCAAAAAATCTAAAGTAATTAACCTTAGGCATCCTTTTATTTTAGAGATCATAAGATATTTTCTTAAGAATATGTTTAATTAAGACTCTATTGATGATGTGACAAGCTGTATTAACAGCATCGTCCAAAAAATAGATAGATAGATTATACTCATTTACCATAGTTAGGGAAATCTCTTAAAGTTTCCTATTTCATAATTCTACAACTCCATTTTGATGAGGTGTTATATGAGTAGAGAAATTTTGATTATTTCCATTTTGTCAGAAAAAAGATTGAAATTCTTGATTTTCATACTCACAACCATGATCACTTCTCAAGGTCTTAATTCTAAGTCCACTAAGATTTTCTACAGACTTAGAATATTTAATAAAGTAAGAACATGATTCACTTTTGTGATATAGACTGTATACCCAAGTGTATGTTGAATAATCATCAACCAAAAAATAAACATAGTGCATCCCATTTAAACATGAAACTCTAGATGGTCCCAAAAAATTCATATGAACCAACTTAAGCAGCTGAAAAGTGGAAACTTATTTCTTTGTGTTTAATGAAACTCTGTGTTGTTTTCCTTTTTGAGAAGGATTATAAACTTTATTATGTGGGAATTAGAATTTAGGTATGTCTCTAATTAAACCATTCCTAGTTAGTTTCTTATGTCAGTGCATATTGTAGTGTCATAATCATCTGTGCCATAACAAAGATTCCTTATGAAACCCATTTAAACAAGAAAAATTTTTCATAGCTAAAGAATTTAAATTAACAGCATTTACATTTTCATTTCAAAGAGAAGTAAATATTAAATCATTTTTAGAAATAAAAACATTGCATGCATAATTTTCAAATTTAACATTGAAACCATCATCACATAACAAAAAGATACTATGTAGATTGTATTTTAACCCATCAACAAAAAGTACTTTTTAATTTAATATAGTATTATGGTTACCAATTTTGCCTAAGCCAACGATCTTCCCTTTATCATTATAACTAAATGTGACATCTCCACCAATCAAATTTAAATAGGATTTTGAAGCATGGATAGCCTCCTGTCATATGTCTTCTACATCCACTTTCCAAGTACAATAGGGTCTTACAAGATCTCTTTAGAAAATTTTTCTGTAAAATAGATTAAGTGTATGGTAACTTTGGTACACATGTTTTTTTGGGTTTAGAGAGGTTATCATGTAAAGATTTTAGAACCCTTACTTCTCTCACAGGTTTCATATAATCAAATGATATGTTTTGAGACATGAACACTTTGTTTGTTCCTTTTGAGATTTGTTTTTCAAAAGATGGTCCAGAATGTGAACTAGCAGTGAACTGTCTAGATTTTGGAAAAATTAATTTTTAATAATCCTTCTATGTCCTGGCTGATATCCTATACCAGTTGTATATTTTGGGGAAATTTGTTTCCCTAGAAACCGAGTCAAAGTATCTCTACCTGCAGGATATTTCTCAAGATCCCTTTTTAATTTCCCATATAATAATTTCAGATCCGTATTTTTTTAATAGCCAAGCACATTTTTCTGTCTCAATATCCAAATTAGACTTATAATTAGCATTTAAAGTATTTTTCCTTTTCAATGATTTATATTTAACCTTGAGTTCATTAAATGTATTCTCAATCATTCCACAATATTTAAATAGTTCATACTTAGTCATATTTTCATCATTATTTGATTCACATTCACTCCGAGAAGAATAAGCATTATGTATAGAAGAATTAGGAATTACCTCAGATGTTTCTCTAATGAAACACAAGTTTTCATATTTGTTCTTTTCAATACCAGAGGTTTCATATTCACTAGATCTATCATCTGAAGCATTCCAAGTATCTTTCATATAATTTTTTATATCCCTTTCCATTGTCTTTATTTTTCTTCTTAAATTTCATCTTAGGAAAATAATACTTCACCTGGAATTTTCATTTACACTCAAAGAAAACTATATTATTTGTGTTGTCATTCCATTTTTTTCTTTCTTCCATGGTCCTTTACTGTCACACCTTCCCTTATACTTTGATTTTCTAAATAACTTCATCTTATGGTATAACTTTTTTAATCTTTTAGCAAGATGATCCATCCCATTTTCACTGTTAGAGTATGAGTCTTAACTGGTGGAAGTGTTTATAAGAGCATGAACTTTTTCATTATCTTTTCACTATGAGGTAGAAGTCTTGAATGCTATAGATTTCTTTCTTGGTTCTTCATCTACATATTTATTTACATTAACCTCTTTTCTTACATCATATGTTTTCCAATTAGTTCCTTCACTAGTAGTTTGCCTATGTCACATGATTCTTAGATAAAAAGAGAAGTTCCTCTCCATCTGTTAGGTAGGAATCAAATCAACCACATAATATGATCCTTGTTGTTTAATGGTTTCTTATGAAGACTCAAGTTATTTAATATTTCATTGAACCTGAGATACATTTCAGATATAAGTTCATCAGCTTTCATTTGAATATTTTCATATTTAATATTATAATCATTTAGTCTCATTTCTTTTACATTGGTTGTTACCTCATGCGAAATATCCAAAGTATCCCAAATTTAATAACCAGTTTTACAAGAAAATATTCTATTTAATGCATCATCACCCAGAGAAAAGTAAAATGAATTCATTGGTTTACAGTTATTATTATATGAAGCTTTAGTCAACTGAGACCTTGTGTCCTTAGTAGTAATAGGAAATTCATGTTTTTCTTCAATTGTGTCCCAGATTTTAGGACCCATTCCCTCTAGATAAATATTATTTTTTAATTTATACTAAGTATAGTTATTACCATTAAAGAAAGGTGTCATATTAGTAACATCACCCTCAACTCTACTATCCGTAGTTAATTATAATTTTCATGAACTAAATATTTAGAAATGACCAAAAATTTAAGATCTTTAAGATATAACTAAAATCACAGTTGAACATAATTTGAAAACTTGCACCATAGTTCAGATAGTATCAAAAAAATTTCCTCTGATACCAAATGTTGCTTGGAGAGGAAACTCAATGGGGGGAGGGGTGAATTTAGTTTCTACTTAAAATTTCTATTAAAAACATTATGCTAATGATCCCCCAATTTTGAAACGGCCCAGTTAGTTATGAAATTAGAGATATAAATTTTTTGTTTGTCAATAGGTTTCTCAAAGGTTGATTAGTCCTCAGTTGAATCATGTTAAAAAACATCTTCAAATTTTGAAATAGTTTTACCGAATTAAACACATACACACACTAACCAGAACTATCTATCACATTCAATGTAAAAAGAGTTTTCTATATTTGAAGTTATGAATAGGGGAAAATTGAAAAACAAAGTATAAAAATAAGTATGAACACAATAGAGATAACCATGAGGTTCAGTCTCAAGACAAGACTTAATCCTCTTTAATTGGTGATCACCTGACACAGTGTAGTTTATATTAAAAATAAATTTGATACATAACCTATATTAAGGCTTACTATAGTTTTCACAAACTGTCCAGGGGTCACACCCTTGACCACAGTTCTTTGTTGGAAAACCCAACAATACAGACCACACACGGTCTCTTCCATATTTATACGTTGGAAACAAGGTGTAACTGAAGTTTAATGTTAGGATTTTCAGTATCCTCTAGTTCAAGTACAGGAGATAGTTCGTGTAACAGACAAACACACACTTCTCAGAAATGAAAAAAAATAAAATAACACAATAGAGAAAATATTATATTATTGAGTTTATAAATTATCTATGTGTTTTCAATTCATCTATTGACTCTATGGAGCAAAGAAATTTTTGTTCGAGTCTTTTTCTGGATGTTGTCCTCAAAAAAATGTGTCGCAAATCTAGGTTCTAGATTCCAAGTACTGAGGTGTTATTCTTCATGGTTGGAAAGAGATTTAAAAAATAACAGAAGACATACCTGAAATTTCTTCTCCCAAATGATTTTTGTGATGCCCATGAGTTCACAATGTAATTGTTGGATGGTTCCTTCTTGTTCTCTTTGATATAGTGAGTAAGTTCTTTTCCATGCATTCCTCTAGCACACCTTTTCATTACACTTCTATTTTCTTCCTTGGGATTCTATTTTATATTTGAGGCCTGAAAGTAGGAATATGTAAACCATGTGTGGTCCTCATCGTACCTTGTACAATCCCCAGATACAGTCTCATAATTTTCCTACAATCAGCATTAATTAATGTCAGAAGCATTAAATTTACCAAATGTTACTGTTAGAATAATTTTAATAATTTTATGAAGTATTGAGTAGAAGATTGAGAATTTGTAGACTAGTAGTGGTAGATTTTTCAACAGTAGGCTTCAATTGTAGACTAAATCGGTGGCCTTAAATAGTAACCTTCTATCAGTGACCTTCATCGGTGACCTTCTATCGGTTACCTGCATCAGTGACCATTCATCAGTGACTTATCATCGGTGACCTTTCATTAGTGAACTTTCATCAGTGACCTTCCATCAGTGACTTTTCATTGGGGGCCTTCATCGGTGACCTTTCATCAGTGACCATCATTGGATACCTTTCATCGGTGACCTTCAATTGGTGACATTTCATACTTAGAGAAATTTTTCACAAAATGCATAAACAAGAGAGCAATGAGATTTACTATCCATAGGTATAACTTGATAGAAACTATAAATATTAAAGAAACAAAATTTTCTTATAATTGAATCATGATTATCACATAAATGAAACATGATTTGGGATTATCAAAATAGGTGAGTCCACCAATTTATTTAAATGCTTTAATGAAATTTTAAGCACCATCAGATGTTTTGGTGAGATCGTTTAATATTGAAATATTATGGAGAAGATTCAAAGAATTATTATAGATAAATTTGACACCATGTTAACATCCTTAGAATATGTAAATCTTTAAACACTCTTGGGAATATTTATATAATATTCTTGACTCATTTAAAATGAGAAGAGAAAAAGTTTGCATGACCAAAGGAAATATTGATCTTGAAAACCCGATCAAAGTTTATATGAATGGACAGTCTATGAATGTTTCAATGATGTTAATAGTGGATCTGATAAAAAAATTTATGTAAGAACAAAAATAATGAGTTCATTTAATTTTTTCTAGAAAATTGAAAAGAGGGAAATTAAAGTATAATTTAAAGTTTCAATTGAAGTTATTTAACTATAGTCATTAGAAATCTCATAGAAAACTATATAAGGTTATAGTAAAATGAATATATTGATGAGGAAAATGAAACTTCAAGTAGATATATGGTGAAAAATAAATATAAATAAAAATACTATACAAAAGGAAAGGTTAATATGTTCTCAAAATATTAACATTGATAATTCATTCAGAAATGTGATAAAGATGATGATAATGATGTGGAAACTAAAAATTAAAGTGATAATAGGTTTGAAAATTTTGTTTTTATAAACATAAATGGTTACCATTTTACTAGTAATAAATGTAGAATAATGAAATTAGAATATGGAAAATAATAGATTTTGAATATTATTAAAAGATAAATTAACAAATTCCAAAAAAGAATCTTAGACATGAGAAATAAAATAGTATGTTGATAAAAGATGATCTGTTAGATAATAATTAGGAATCAACACATTAATATAGTCTATATGGTTAAAATAGATAGATTATATAAGGAAATTCATTGATGATGAGAAAAGACTCAACATCAAAGTCAAATAAAATATAACTATAAAGGGTAATGAATTTAATATTCATAAATATAATCTTTTGAAATTGATTATGAAATAAAAAATTTCCAAAAATCAATCCTGAAACATTGTGAAAGTTATAAGAAGTGTGAATATAATAATGATCAAAAAAGATAATCTACATATATTAAAAAAAATGTTCAAAATATTTAAAATTAGAAACTCATGAAGAACATCAATGAATCTAAAATAGGTGGAGTCAAAATTTATAAATTTATAAGGAATATTTGTTTCCATAAAAGACTAAAACAACTGGAGACTCTGTTAAGGCTAACAAGAAGTCTAATATAAAGAACAATATGATAATATTGTACCGATTTTTTGATTCCCCATAAAGATTTAATGATGATATTCAGAAAGTTGATAGAAAATAGGTACATAGTTCTAGAATGAATTCATGTTTCATATAAAAATATCTTTTCTAGGGAAATTCCTAGCACTATAGAGGCATCTTACATACAATATTTTTACTTCATTCAATCATTAACACTAAAATGAATCAATATCGTACTGGAGGAAACATTTTACTAGGAGTTAATCAAATCAATTATAATGAAATGAATATTATTTTTTAAAAAGTGAAAATGGATTTTAACCACTAGAATTTATCTATAAAACATTTAATCATCCCAGAATATTGCGACAATATGTTTTTTAATTATAATAGACCAAAATAGTTTGTAGAAAAAAACATAAAAGCCTTATGTGAAGGAAGAATATGGAAAATAAAATTCATTAGTCTTTCAAATAGCTATCAAAGCTACAAAAATTGAATGGAAATTTACATTGTATATTGGGTGTTTTTTCAATATGACTTGATATTTTAATTGTTTTAAAAAATATGAATTTCTATCAATTAGGTAAAGTGATTTATAGAAATGATGAGCCGATTAGAATCAATTTCATCAGATATTCTGTCATTATAAATGAAAATTGAAATCTAGAAGTTCCATATTCATCAATGGTCTGATAGCCAATTTTTTTAGGGTTGTATAGATCATTGGTGAAGGACATAATATAGTTTTAAGAAGAGATCATTTTACTTTTTAAATACTTGAATAAGGGAACACTGTGAAAATAGATAATGAACCATGATAAAATATTTTCCTAATGTAGATGCACAATTTCCATGATATCTACACTTGATAAAAGACAAATTGTTATGGAATAAAATGATTTCACATATTTTCTTGAGCAATAATAATGAGCTAGAAATAGTATAATTATTTGTGATGTTCCTACAATGAAAATAAGAAGATATTGGTGTTGTTTGATATATCGAAAATGGAATATTTTAAATCCATTACATAAGAGGATTGATATATTGGTGTTGTTTCATGACATTACTAATATTATAAATATATTTTTTAAACATAAATTAGTGTCTCTAAAAATATTTAATATTTTTAAGAAAATTGATTAAAAAAAATAATGTAGATATTTTATGAATAATGTTTGAACTAATAATGGCAATGAATATATAAATTTGAATTTAAAATAATGGATTGAAAATCAAAAAAAATTTCTATAGTTTAGTGTATTATACATACAAAAAATAAATTGTATTGTTGAAATAAATAATAGAAAACTGGTTTAAATAGCCTTAACCATGCTGATTGAATATGGTACTTCTTAATTATTTGTTATACAAGCTATTGGAAGATCTATTCATACCCATAATCACTATTTCAACTGGATAAACAATGATATTACTCTTTATTAAATGCATTACAAAATGACCCCATGGTTGTAATACTTAACGGTGTTTGGCATCCCTTGGATTATTAATGATGAAGGTGAGAAACTTAGAAAGGTTGATCAAAGAGGCGTTGATGTGATATTTATTTTCTATCATCCTAATGGAATAGGATTAAGGTATTATAATAAGTGAACATAATGGTTTGTTGATTCTATAGATATAAAAGTGATGAAACATTCTAACATAAAGGTTTCACAGTATGCTACATATATAAGAGGGAGTAATGATGTAGTTGTTTCAATTAAACAAAATCCTAACATTTCTAACAAAATAGATGACATAAATAATATAATGGATATATATATTGATTCATATATTTTCTGTAATGAGGTAAAATAGTTTTTATATCATTCATGATTGAGAAATTATGTTGAGGTCTAAAATAGTATTGGAGATCAAGGAATATAATATCAAAGAAGAGAAAATTAATGATGGTTTTACTTACCTAATTATTAAAAAATTGTTGATCCCAAAAATGATGAATAACCCTTATAAAATCAATAATATATTTATTCAATGAATAAATAACTAGATAATATTTAGAAAAATGATACATGACATTGTCCACCAAAAACATAAGATAAAAATTTCATTGTATTAACGTAGATTTTCTGAAATAACTTTAGTTGAAGAGGTGAATGGTAAAAAATGAAGATGAAAAGGTTTATAAACAATAATCATAGTATAAAGGAATTTATTTTTATGTGGGAATTTCCCAATATGAATGATCTAAAACCATCAAAATATTTA
This sequence comes from Viscum album, assembly GCA_963277665.1. Lineage (NCBI taxonomy): Eukaryota > Viridiplantae > Streptophyta > Magnoliopsida > Santalales > Viscaceae > Viscum > Viscum album. The sequence continues at coordinate 286,857,820 of OY728165.1, forward strand.
TTTATATTACTACATAATAGAGACATAATATATTTCATGTGGATGTTAAATATTATTTTTTAATGGATAGTTAGAATATTAATTTTATATTGAACAACAATGTGTATTTTTTATTTGTTAAGTATAAAACTATGTTTTCATGTTGATGAAGGATTTTTATGGGTTAAAACAATATCTGAGAGCCTGGTATTCATGGAAGGTTAATTTATTGAATAATTTAAAATTTAAAATACGATTTGTAGACAATAACTGCTATAAAAAATAAAATCAAATGGATTCTATCAATGTAAATATTTATATTAATGATATCATATTTTTAGGGAATAATGAAAAAGGCTATGAGGGGTTTTCTAGAGAAATGAATGTGTTTTTTAAATTTTTATTCTATGAGAAATTAAGAAATTCATTACTTTACGACTTTGACAAGAGAAGGAACCCATTTTCTGATAAAAAAAAATATTGCAAGGAATTACATAAAATATTAGGGTTGGAAGATTCTAAAAATATTACCCCACTAATATATGTGTGAAAATATCTTCAATTATAATGTTAGAAAGAATATTGATCCTAAATAAGTTAGGAAATTTATTTTAATACAATTTTACATAACAACCTCTATACCCTACATTATTTAGGTTGTTACATTGTGAGAGAGATTTCAAACTATAAAAAAAACTGAAACATTTTCTGGTAGGAAAAAAGAATTCTTGGATTCATTAAGGGCGCAATATTTCATGGGAAAAATTATGAAAACAAGGTAGAGTTCAAAATATTTGGCTATAAAGATTTAGACTCAATAGGTTGTGTCAATGAATAAAGGTCTACATCCGGGGGAAATTTCATTTTTTGGAGAAAGCTATATGTGTTGACATACAAAAAATAAAAGTTTATGAATCATAACATTTTAGATACCGAGTATGTAGCTACCAATTAAGCTATAATATAATTAATGTTGGTGAATACATGGAGATAAGATTTTTTGGTTGATGTGAAGCTAACCCTTCTATTATATTTTTGTAATCAATGTTCAATTAATCTCGAAAAGTGTCTAATGTAATATTCAATATCTAAACACGTTGATATTTAATGTCACATTATCTAATAACATATGGAATAAATTAAATTAACCAAGTAATTTTTACCTATAATGTAAAAATTACCTAATATATTCACTAAAAATTTATCAAGTTTATCATTTTAGAAGATGAAGTTGACTATGGGAGTCTAACCTCACTCTTTTCGAGGATAAGGTATGGAATCCTTATCCCCTCTATCATAATGTTTTTTATATTATTTTAAATATGGGGGGGGTATTAAAAACATTTTTTGATATTTTCTTTGTCATTAAAGAGATAATATATATATGTAGAGTCATTAAAAGGGGAATGTTTTGATGTTAGTATGTGTGAAATATTTTTATAGTTTTTTAAATTGGATGTAGGAACTTATTATTTATAGGTTGAAGTTTGTTTTGGTTTGTACAAATGAAATTGTGGTTATAAATAATGATTGAAATTTTTTCAAATCACAAATTTTTTTCCAACATGGAATTATATTTCAATTATTCAAATTTAAAGTACAAAAATCACTCATGGAGGATTATTATTTTTTGTTAGTGTTATATTTGTTGATCTTAAGAGATATAGTGATTTATGTTCTTTTGTGGAAAATAAAAACCAATGAGGGAGATTATTGAGATGAGGAGGTTCTTTTTTTTGAATAGGAAGATGGATTTTTTAGGATATTATTTATTTTTCAATATATAAATCCCAAGAAAACATTGGTAATTTCTTCTAATTCTTTAGACCGAATATTCCAAATAGATAAGTTTATATTATAAATTACATAGGTTATCAGACAGAATCCAATAGACAGAAGTGGTTATAACGAAGAAGGGACAATTTATTCAAATAACCATCAGGTTGAGTTTTCTAGAAAAAAAGGATTATTATTTTCATTTCCTGATATTACTAAACATCCTCAGTATTATTAGGAACATAATACATTAGTTGATTTTGAATAATATTATTAATTGAACGATCAAGAGGTTTCCATAATAATTTTATCAACCATATTATACCAAAATAATTTGTTATATATATGTTTCCAATACATTGGATAGAGGAATAAAAATTTTCAAATGGGTCTTTCTAAATTATTGGATAGTGGTTTCCAAGAAAAGTCATATGATAGATTATTTTGAAAAGAACCATCAGAAAAAGAAAGGTAGACAAACATTTTTGATTTCATCAAACAATAAGTATTGTAATAATGAATTACCAAATATGGGGTTGAGGATATTTATTCTAGATAGAGAATTACCATATATTGATTTTTTAGTAAAGATTTATTAGATAATTATTAATTATCTCTTCAAGGTAATTTATAACATTATTCATTGGGATGATGTTGAGTTGAAAATTCAATGCCTAAATAATCATGAATGTAAACCTGTTATTCTAGTTGAGTTTTCAAGATATTTTTAAGAACATTGTTCCCAAAATTTGATTAAATATTTTAAAATGATAGTTGGGTTGAATATATTTATAGGTTTGAAGGTAGTCTACTAAATAAATACTGGAGCATTAAATTTAAATATAGAGAGGAAAATTTGAATTTTAATTCTAAACACTTATAGTGTTAGTCAGATAAATTACAGGTATATAAATGGGATAAGGTGAGATGAGATACTGTAGATTATTCTATGATATTCATTAAATATGTAACATTTCGACCAAGGATCTTAAATGATATTTTTTTTGCATTAATATATATAGAGGTACTAGATATAGGGAATGAAACAAAGAGGTATTAGATAGTGGATACCTAACAAAGTATAATGGACCGAGGGTATCTAATAAAAATTGTACCAGATAGTGGTTATCAGATAGGGGATTCCATATGATGTGTACCATATAGATGGTACTAAATAGATATCCTCTAGGAAAATATATAATCAGATGAATATTTTTGGATAATTAATTTCATAAATAAGTTATTTCTCAAATTGTTTTTCAGAAATTGAAGTGTGGGAAGAAGAACACGTAGAGAGGAATGTATGAAGAATTCAAGAAGCATTATGAAAACATAATTTATCCTATTATCGATGTTTTATATTTTTCTCCAAAATATTATTTTATGATATCATATATGTGATGAAAATATGCACTATTAAATTCTTATAGTTATATTCAGGTGATGGATAACCTCTTCTTACTGTAAACCATGATGTATTTCATTCTAGTGGATGTGTGGTACCTCATTGCTTCCAAATCATAGAATTTAATAACTAATCATACCGAATATTTAGTGTTGTAAATTATTTTTCATTAATGGGTGTTATTGTGTTATTATGTTTTATTTTAGTAAATTCTCTTTAACCATTGATGAATTTGGTTTAAAATATGAACACATAGAAATTAATGATTTATTGATTCACCACTACCCTTTGCCAGATCATATATATCCAAAATAGTAAATTCACTATTCTCAAGGATTATACACAACTAACCCTAGTTTCCAAGTCTATGTGGACTATCTCACTCACTCATTATATAATGGGCCTATTCACAACTATAACATGAAATATATGATGTCATAGCATGTGACCAAGTTTTAAGGTTACCCAAGCATGGTGTGAGTATAACATAGTTGAGAAACAAAATATGGTCCCATATGTAACCAAAAAATTCCATGTATGTGCACATGATATTATCATTAAATAAGTAAACAAAATGTAAAAGCATAAATAAATAAAAATAGTATATCCATATGATCTAATGTCAAACTTGAGATCGAACCAAACGTTCTTTCTATAGTGTTAGAGTTTCACTAAACATGTCACACAATCATTAAAATTAGTACAAATATAGAATATAAATAATTATGAGGTAATATTGGAGGATTAACTATCATCATGAATGAATCCAAACCCTAGTAGGGAAAACTATGTAATCTACTCGTCATTAATAATAAATTAGACCCTTATAAAGTAATTATAGTATATCTCTAACATCAAACATCAATGATAACCCCTAGGAGGTAATCTTATGTGATCATATGAATATGATGTCATCCCTGACTCCTGGTAGGTGAATCAATGTTTTCATAAGAATCAGTATTCATCATTGACTCTAAGGGTGATTTTAGGTCATCATCATAATCGCAAATCATTTAATACTCTTTGCTGATGACACTGAATTTATAATCCTTAACAATATTCACTGACTACTTATGGGAGACTAAGGCAATCACAATCCTTTAGAATAATCACTTAATCATTATGGGTGATCCTATAAAATCTATTTAACATAATTTTAATGAGATGTATCCAAATCATATTAGGCATATCACATATAATATATTATTAAAGTGGTGGAACGTCAATCCTCTGATATCTCAAAATAATAATGAAAACATTATTTCTGTATATTCCTAAAATGTTGTCACATAACAATGCTCATCCTTATAGAAACATAACCTAAAATAGTTAATATAACCATATCAGGGTCACATGATAGTTTAATATTTTAATTTGATATAGTAAAAAATCTATCCTCATTAATATATGCACACTATCAAGGGAAAACACATCACTGAGGTTCCCTTCCGAGTCCACTAGGGAACATCATTACCCAAAAAACCTATACATGGTCCATTATCTCATTATCATCTATCATGTAAAAAATCATCACATGTATGGAATTGAATACCATTACATCATCATAATCACAACATGGCCACATAGGCCTTATAGGAAAATCCCCACTAGAGTCACTCTAGGAAGATCACATAATACCCATCGCACAACTCAGTCATCCTATCTAAATCTACCCATAAAAAATATCATATTACTACCTAGGTAAAACCCACTGGAGTTCTTACACCCAAGTGGGTTAAGATCACTAAACCCAAGGATATCTCAACTTACCTAAATACAATAAGGTAGCTCACTTTCATATCATGGAATTCTCAGATCAATCATCTATGTTTTCCTTCCTGTCTACTTGAAGGTCACAAAGGCTCCTATACTAATAGAAAATATGATTACATAACCTATTTATGTTTCACATCTATTGGTATATAAATTTGAGTGAACATAATTATAATCATGTTTTCAAACATCGATTGTCTAGGTATCATGTTAGTGTACAAGAGTCCATCCTTATGTAGATTACTATGTTCAGTGCATTCATAAGAATCAAAATTTAGTTAAAATAATTTACTTAATTTAAAATAATTAATATATTAAAGTGGTGATTCTTCATAAATCACATGATACATAAATAAATCATAATACAACAATTAAAATCCATAAATACAACCAACCTCAATTATGAATCCATTCCCTTTTCCAAAACCATGCTCAACCATCTTCACCAAGACCCATATAATCTCTCATCAACATTACAAGCACCTATCTCAAGGCACAAAATTTAATATTTAGTTATAATAAATTATAATTATTTATTACAATTACTTTTCTCAATTTATGAATGTTTAAACCATTTAATTGAATTTGGGGTAATGTATAAAACTCATTGGGCATCAACCAATCACTAAAACCAAGCTAAATGGGGTTTCTTCCTCTCCCAACATACACCTAGACCTAATACATAAAAAATATTCAATTATTATTCCTATTTTAATGACGAATATGATTAAAAAAATTCCAAACACTTTTAAAAAAATTATGTACTTTTATCAAAAAGACGTGAACCGATCTAAAATATTATTTGATGATTTTTTAGCAATTTTGAATGAAATCCCCATTAAAATTAGAAAGTTATCCAAAGTTCTATTCAAATCAACATCAAAACCCCAAAATAAGGAGCATAAATCAGAGTGTAATGAATCAAGAAGTCCAAAGAGGAAGGGAGAAAAAGAAAGAAAAAAAGAATCCCTGAATAATGACACCAAACCACCCAAAATCAATGGAAAACAATGGAGGAAGGATAGAAGAGATCCGCTATCTTATGTACATTTGAGGGAGGAAAAATGGTTAGTGAGGAATAAAAATTTTGGCAGAGAAAACTATAATTTTTCTAGTTTTAATGATTGAATTTTTTTGGACAGAAGTCTCGCTCAACTGTATTCCAACTATGTCGTCACCACTACCCAAAATAGATCATTAGTCATGGTTTTTCTACATTGTTTTCCAAATCATGTTTAAAACATGAAAAAACACATAAAATTATATGCAACCATTCACATGGTTTTTCTACATTAGTGTGAAAATTTTGCACCACCCCACTGACAAATACACATAGCAAGATTTTTTTTTGTATGGTTTTCCCTAAATATATAGCCACCATGGACATGGAAACTCCATAAAAAATTTTATAAATTCTTATCCCAATCCACCAACTCTTCTTACTACCCCAAGACACTCATGGGACCTTTACCGATGTCATAAAAACGTCTACTTGATGAATGTTAACTCTCATATACTAGATCCAAATCATAAAATCTAAATTGCCACTTTTTCATGAATCTAAAAAAATTTTAAAAAAAATTCACATACTGATAACTCATAATAGAGAAGGGTTTTACACCATTGATCATGTAAATTTATACATGTGATTAGAGGATGAAAATCATATTTATCATAGAAATTTATTTCATTTTGGGAAAATGTGTATGGATAAGTTAATCACACATGAATATATAATTAATATATCCAATATTTTCTATTAAAGAATCAACTATTGTGAGACATGTATAAAAGTTCAAATGGGGAATAAGAGCCACAAAGGGGTGAATATCAGAAAAAAACCTCCAGGGTTGATGCAATTGGCTATGTAAAAAGTATTGATATTGATGTCAACTACTTAATATAGATATATGATTTATTTTATTATTGATTTAACTCATATGACTTATATTTATTTTATGTAAAATAAATCAAATTTTCTTGAGAGATTTAAACAGATTCAAATAATTTAATATAATCAAATCATACATTCTACAAAAATTTATTCAATTCAATATTGAATTTCAATATAAGAATAAAGACATATAAATAGACATTTAAAGGCATAGAATAAGGTTTGAATATAGTGAAACCTATACACTCCTACAATGTGATTCATCTATGTGGAATATCTAGAGTATAATGAAAATGGAGAGATCTGTGTATTTAAAAGAAGACACATGAAAACAAAATTGAGACCAAAAACGACTATAACTGTTTATATTCTCAATCAATGCCTACTTATACTCAAATTACTCATGATTGTAGTATTAATTTTCCTTTAAATAATTAATATTATTATTATCTCGTTTCACATGTAAAAAAATAATATTAACCATATTATATTTTACTAATGAAAAATATAAATTCTAAAAATGTGAATGTCATAATATAGATATTGAATTAGTGGGTATGAATAAAAGTAATTGAATTATGAAATCCATACAAAGTTTTTTAAATGGAATAAAAATGGTATAATTATTTCATACATGAATCATTCATCATGTCATGGAAATGGTGTATCATCACTAGGGTTTTCTTGAGACCATTCCAAAGTCAGAAGTTAACAAGTGTGGATTCAATGAAATTGGTTTCCGGTGATGTTCAGGATCATAAAATTTACTATGAGATCCATGCTAGCGAAAACATAACCTAATAAAACCACTAATACTTATATTACCCTATGATATTCTATTTATATTTTTTGGTTATTTTTAAGTAAATTTTTGGATGATATAAACATGAAATTATTAATAAATTTTATATTCACATTATTAGATGTATTTTATGCATTTTTCATTCCCCTACCTCAAGCCTCATAATTAATAATATATCTTCAAAACTTCAGTATAATAAATATAGCTTTATTATAAATATATTATATAACCATAATCATACATATCATATTATCTGTGATTTATTTATAACATTTTATGAATCATTTATTAACAATTGTTAATTAGAATCACTATTTAGGATGATAACTACTTCTCTTTTAATTCATGTTTTAGTTAGGCAGTACTAATCCATGTATATTGATCATAGTTTCATCATCTTAAGAATGTTTTGAAGATATAAATATCTTATATATTCATTTTATATATATATATATACAAATATTTATAGCCATTCATTAAATGTATGGATAGAAAAATTAATTACACCATTCATGGGGACAGTGCGCCATATGTACACATGAATGGATATTCATATTTTTTAGGAATGGAATAAAATAATGGTAAAAAATAATTAACCTTTATATAATAATTATTATATCATATATATAATATATTTTAATTGATTTAGAGTTAATTTTCATTAATTTTTAGAGAAAGTGAAAAATGAATCGCATCAATTGGTTGAGGTGGTTGTCCACACATATGAACAATTGATGTTATATGTTTCCAATTGATGGGAAGGTAACAAGTTATATATGATACTATAATTGTATAAGAATAATTATGTTATAAATAAAATTTATAAACATTAAACAAATCCTAATAAAAATATATGAAAATAGAGATGGAAAATGAATTGTATCGCTACATTGAGGTGATAGTCCACATGTATGCACATGTGATACATTTACATAACATTTGAGGGAATGGTGGGGGATATTGGTGTTTTTAATATCCTAATAGAATTATAGTATACTAATAATTATTTATTTTTTATTTTATGATGAATACCAAATACTTAGAGAAGGTAGAAAAAGAAATAAATTTACATAGGTTGGGAAATATGCTTACATATTCTTCAGTCACCCTCCCTAAAATCATTTATTAAGGACCCCTAGTTTGTTATTTTAAGAAGAAAAAATGTCCATATCATTGATAGGTAATTTGAGATGTTATTTTATTATATTTTTATGATATATTTATCAAAGATTGTGAGGAATATAAGATAAAAGGATCCCTTTTATATGTGAAGAGAGTGGAATCCTGTAATTACTACACGTGTTCAAATATGAAAAATAAATTTTTAGGTTCAGGTGGATCCAAATTGATATATTTTGATTATATTGTGAGTAATAATTAATATCACCTATTAAAAAAATTTACATGTTTTTATGAATTTTTCTCACTTATCACTTCAGTTTAACCCTCGTTGTCCCTTTAGAAAATTATTGCAATATCAATGTATTTTAAAGTCAATGGGTTATGAAGGTTACTATAAAAAGACAATAAAACCATAAATAGACCATGGTTGATATTTTAAACCAAGTATAACTTAAATTTCACAATAATAGTTTTATTAAGTTTTAATCATTTGGTTAATTAGTTTTTATTATAAAATATCATTAAAGTCATCTTTGGAAACATGTGATATATTATGATATAATATATGTATAACTAATGTTAACTAGTTACAAATTGAAATAGATTCAGTGTTATGGATGATTTAGTATTAATATAATCATTTATTCAAATTGTGATAGTTTTGGATATCGTTTTAAACATTTTTTTTATAACCCCTTGGTTTAAAAATTTTAATCATTATCATGGTAATGATTTTTTCAATATTAAAGGGTTATTATTTTATTTATAATTTAAAAATATGTTAATAATTGACCAAATAAAGGAATGTTTGATAGTTTCTCATAACATATTTCATTTTTCAATATTTTAATTATTTTGAATCACTTAATAAAATATATTTAACAAAAAATAATATTGTGGTCATTTTAAGATCTATTCACATAATTTGACAATGAAAACATTATTACAACAAAGAGAATTTTAATATAAACCATTAATACAACTAAAATATATATTATTTATCTATAAATTGTTTTCATAGTGGGCAGCCTTGACCGAACTATACAATACATTTTGATTACCATTTCATGTATACATTTAGTTATACAATATGTATTCTACCATTATAGTGTAGACTTTTTTGTGTCCACTATTGTAATGCTATGACCCTAGTTACCTACAGTCGATGCAATATTTAATACATTTTCATGATTACAAGTAATCATGTCATGACGGATGGATCAATTTAGTTCTGTTGGAAAATAGATTACATATATGAACGTTACATTAAAATATATAAAATATAACAAAACATAAATAATAATTAGATAATTCTAATATTCCTCTAGCATAATGAAGTATATCAATCATAATAAACATCTTATCATCCTTGGAAAAATAAAATATAAGAAAGGGGTGAGCTGAGATGATCAGTAGGTATAACAATACTGCGAAAACCATCACAATAAAGAATACAAATTTAAGGCAATGTATACGACTAAAACCCAATCCTTTTAAAAATAAACTTCATCATAATATGGTAATGATAAATCAAATAATTCCATTTACTTACTCACATGGATATTATACTATTCGAATAATCACATGTAATATCAATATCTAATTTCATAATGATGGAATACATAATGACGGACATCATAACCACATAGTCAAGGCCTCATGCCAAGACTAAAAATAGAAATTGTGTCATGTATTTATGCCAAGACACTAATTTGTCTCATGAGATCTACTGATGCATTAGGGAGTTATATCGGGCTCCACCCTTCACTTACTAAGTCCAATTCATTCCTCATATAAAAATAATGAAACATAACAAAAACATTTATATTAAAACTAGCATACGAAATGTAAATATTTTAACCATACACCATGAATGGTATAAAAATAGAACATCCATAGTAAAAATTATCATAACTTATTACATAAAACATGGAAGGGTGTATTATAATAAATAAAAATGAATCAAGATAAATATCTAGTAAAGTATGTTGACATAGTTGAAAATGATCAGTAAAACTCTTTGAGGGAAATATCTCTTTTTTGAAATTATTTATAATTCACACATTTATAAATGATGACATTTAAAAGATATTTTTGAATATAAGTGTTTCCTACCACCTTGAAACATTTGAATGGAATTAAAATTTGAAAACATTCATGTCCATATAAATAAATCCATAAAATAATATTTAAAACATTAACATTGATTAAAATATTTAGAGTAATAAATCATAAAAAAGTAAAATGTTGATCTTGATAAAGAGACCCTTCCAAAAACCATTAAATATTAATTTTTTATTTTTTTTATGAAACATGTACATGGATGATACAAATTTCCCGGTAAATACTTACATATAAACAATTTCCGATAATAATGAGATTGAGAAATTAACCCTTACATTGTACTTTCCATTGGTCAAGGGTACGTTTAACCTTTCGTATAATAACCATAGTGTGTTATTCCTTTATAAAAGAACCATATTAATATTTATGATATAATAATTGATTTATTTATTGATTTATACTTCCCATTTAATAATAATTTCTAAATTAAAATAAATTTTCGGGTAATAATCGATTTCATTATCAAACATGTTTTAACCTGTTATTCCTGATCGTATCACTTATATCATGATTTAATTGCCTCCAGAATATAAAAAATTATTTATGTATCATATATATTCAGAATATAAATATTTATAATAGATAAATATATTATGTGGAGAACATCGTTTAGGGAGACGGTAGGTCGTACGTACACAAAAATGTTGTTTCCATTTTCATATCACATTGAACGGAAGTAATTGAATGATATATATGTATATATATATATCCAGTAGAATTATTATTTCATATATTACATACTTATTAATAATGTATATTTTTATAATCATCGTCGAATGGTGAACGTGGAAATGGATCTCATCGCGTTGTGGAGACGGTAAGTCGTACGTACGAACGAGCGATGATATCACTCTATCTATGGTGAATTAATATGTAATTTGATGGTATATTATATATATAGAATCATTAAAATATTATATTTATTATTTACATCAATTATACTAATTATTATACTCATCCAAACAATAAAGTGTTGAATAACAAACTACACCACGATGTGGAGACGCTAAATCATACTTACGCATGTGTGGTGACTTTTTCATTCATAGAATGTATAGAATAATTAATATGTCTGTACCATATTTATAATAAAATAACTGTATGTAGAAGTTATTGGAGTTATTATTTATCAATGGAAACAACAATAAAAGAGGATGTGGAAGAGGAAAATATCATTGAATGAAGGGAGGAAATAATTACCTCTTCTTCTGGTTCTTCCTTTTGATTTGATCAATAGTGCACTATAAGATGTCTTTATGATAAAGGAAATTCCACTAGGATTATGTTAATTTAATTAGGAGGAGATTTGATCTGGGGTTGACCAAGCCAAATGCCATTGGATGTGTGATTTTGAGGGAAGGGGAATTACCCATTTGTAAGAGAGGTTTGGGTCACATTAGGAAAATCGTGAAATATTATTTTAATATAAAATAGTTTCATGTTTATAATGGCAATAAATGGATTTATTTTGAGGCTACGGTGGGTATGGGTCTAAATATTCTCAACCAATAGGTTTTAGAAGTGTTAAATCACCATATTTACCTTATTTTTTTGATTAAACTCTTAGTTAAACAGTTTAACATTTACATTGTCTTCTTGTATTTTTATACTACATTATTAATAATCATACTATAAAATTACAAAAGAACAAAAAGTGCTTAATTAATGAAATATCTATCGTTATATAAGTCCTTTGTCTGAACCTTATATTTTTATGAATGTTGTATCATTTAATAATATAGTATTTGTTTTTAAAAAACTCATTTATGTTAATTTTTACACTATTTAGTATTTGGTTTTTGTAAAAGTAAAAAGATATTTGATTACATAGAAAAAAAATATATTAGATCAACCCTAACAATTCATATTAACCTGGAATATCCATGTAATTCATCCAAACTATAAATTTACATTTATTTTGATATTTATAATATCAATTATTTTAATCATTCATTAATATGATAATTACTACATCATCATTGTGTTATACATAAATTCAATTATTTAATATCTAAAAATTATAAATAAAATAACATGATGTAGAAATACTTTTAGCTTTATAATAAATATTTATAATCTAATTTATCTTATGCATAACCCTATATTAAAAATGGTTTAGTTATTGAACTTTGAATTTAACACTTCTAACTCATCTTTAAATAAAATAATAATAATTTTCTTAATCTAATAAAAATAACCAATAAGGTTCATATTATATTCCTATGGTTGATTTAGGTCGATAGAAACTTATCCAATAGAATTAGAACATGTTTTAGGGTAATTATAATATCATTTCTACATTTAATTACCCTGTTTACATTTAAATAAGGTAAATAAAATTCAAAAGATACTATTCACCAAAAATTATTTTCATCCTATTGAAGCATATTTTACTTAGTTATTTGAACCATTTATCTTATATTTTTGAAATTAAATTCACAGAAGTGGTAAAATTATTTTATATGCAAATTAGCAAATGTGCCTAGAAGTTTGGTAAAAGACATTTAAAAATTTCAATAAAATTTTATACATATAATATTATTATAAAATGACTCCCACGAATAAAATTGAACTAATATAGGTATTATGTATCTATTTTTACTTTAAAATAAATTTAAATAAAAATAAAAATTATTTAAATAAAAGTCGGTTTTAAACAATAAAACAATGTTTTTAACTATTCATCAAAAATTAAATTTTTTTGAAAAATACCAAAAATTCCCCCTAGGATAATTTTATATTATAAATCCAAAAATGATGTATATTTTATCAAATTAAAAAATCATTAGTTTCATTAATAAATTTAAAATTATTTCCTGTTGTTAAAACCAGAAAGTAGGTTTTTAAGAAGTAAAAACTCTCAAAATATTAACATGTGTTTATGTACAATTTAAATGTAAAATTACATCCAATGACCTTAATTATATTACATGATAAAAATATAATCTAATTATAATTTAAAACAAACAAAATGAATAATTTAACACTATAAATTATTTTTATTTAAAAAATATTTCAATTCAAATTTTGTAATTTTCACTATTCATCAAAATATAAATGTTATCAAAAAAATACCAAAAATTTATCCAAAATAAATTTTTATATCCCGATTATAAAGAAGGATTTAATTAAATTAAATTGAACATATAAAATTTTCAAATTTTGGATTTAAAAATGATTGGCCATTAAAAGGATGAAAAATTGAATTTTTTGCAAAATATGTATTCTATCTGAAAAAAATGAATTTGTTCTTATATTATTTATAAGAACCACATAATATGGATTATAAAATTATGTGGATTATACAAGATTCAAAATTAAGTTAATACTATTCATAACCACATTTTGAATAACTAGTTTAGTAAGTCATGGTGTGCACGAACTCGGTGTGGCCTGTAGAAGAAGCTATTGATTTACATTAAAGATATAATGTACTATGAAATCGTAGGGTGTTACAACTGTTGAAATGATAATTTTTATAGATTAAATTTCATATCAAATGGTTGTAGTAGATATCAGGGTACAATGAGAAAATTATGATACACTGACATTAATCCTAAACAAACTTTATATTGTCTAGATACATCTTCCTTATTAGACACAATATATTTTAGACTATTAGTTGCTGGGGGATCATAAGAATTAAAAATTATCCTCATAATGTTCGCACATGGTGATCTCTAGTAGTGAGATCGTGAGGAAAGGTCTTCCAATAAGAACACCACATGTTGTTGCTTTTATGGGTTGTTTTTATATACAGATATGTTTATTGGTCTCATGACTTGAGATCATTATCAATATATACCATTTGATAACATAAATTGATGAAATGTAAAAACCATGATATTGATATTATGGTGAGGTATTTTTTTTGGGAGCATCATTGGTGGAATGGTATTGGTTGAATGGATTTGTCACTTCTGGGTTGAGGAAGTAATATATTCTGAGCCTTGATGATTAGGAAGGTAGTACCTCATTAATTACTTTTCCATGTTAGTCGAAAGGTTAATCCATCTATTTATATAAAAACAATATTAACGAAACAAAAGGGAGATGAAACTAGTGTACATAATTTTTGGAGAGATATCTAAAGACACATAGATTATAGTACACATTTCAAGTATGTAGGATGAGTGTTCTTGCTATGATAATCCTTTTCTCCTTAAGGGCCTTAATGGGTTGATAGACTACACTCTGGGTCTATGAATTTTATTCACTACTATCAAGATAAAGGACCATAGGTTTAAACATAATAACATATTCAAGAATCCATCCTATTCCGTTGATTAGGAATATCAAACATAGTGGGCCACACCATAGTGTTTGATTATTTTCCAGGTTATCGATCATAAATAAAAAAATAAATTCATATTATTCATGTAAATAATAAATGGTATTGAATTTACGTATTAAAATTATTAACAGGTTAATTAAATATGAGAAAATATTATTTGAACGAATATAATTTTAATATTCTTGAATAGTTTAAAATTAAGCGGGAAATATGAGTTGAGTGAAAGACTTGAGTTTAATCACGTAATATTATATATATATATATATATATATTATAGGTCTATGATAAATTAATAAAAAATATGGAAACATTTTAGTTTATTATAATTGTTAGCTTAGTGGACATCAAATAAATGGGGGTTGGGGAACCCTACCAGGAATTTTAGAACATCCACTATAAATATAGAGAGGCTCTCACACAACAAACTATTGATTTAATTTTCAACGAGAGACTCTTTTTCCTCCCTAATTGAATAGATAGGCTCTATATCTCCATGTGACAGTCCAAGAATGCCTTTAACCATCAAATATAGAGGATCATAATGATCTTTGGGTTTCTGATGACTTAATCAGATCGTAGTGCTAGCACTAAATTTTGATGATCGATGATCGTGTGAATTATTGAATCATGTGTGGATGATGAAGAGGGATTAGGCTTCAGATGCATTATAGAATGACCACTGGTGGAAAACAGATGTTAGTTGTAGCCTTAGATATGAAATGATATGTTTTCACTTTTAGTTTTTGTGCATTGAATAATTTATTCAAGAAACTCAAACCATTATAGGGCTCAGAACATTGGAGAGGAAAATTATCTTCATCTTGATGATGAAAAGTTTTAAAATCTCCAACCCACAGACTTCCACTGACCACCCCAGTACATTTAATACACTCATGGAAGTTAATAATTCTACGAAATTTTATTACTTTTAATATTTTTAAATTAATTTGTATGATATTTCAATTAATAGGATGAATACTCTATATTGTTGCCTAAATATTTAAGGTTCGTAGTCAATGACTAAAAATTATAAAAAATATAAAACGATAAAAAAATTATTGATATTTAAAGTAAACAATTAAAACTGAATAAAAACTCTTTTTTTATCCTTATAATAAAAATTAATACATATTAAAATAAATAGAGTTTTATGTTAATTTTCTTTTCCCTAAATTAATATAATGGTCATAATCAATGAAAAAAGAAATATGTTGAAATATATTTGATAATTTGATACCTATATAAAATAAAATCATCCCATTGGATAAAATGATGTGTTTGAGAAATTTTAAATCCTCATCTCAAACTATTAACCCTATTTCACTCATTTTAACCTTTCCGAGGCGAAGTTTTTCTACTAAAGTTACTATTAATATTGTCCAAAAAAGGGAATTATTTACCTAATATGATCCTCATGATTTTTAATATTTTTTTTCAGTAATAAATAATGAAAATGTTTGGAAATAAATTCTAATATATATGAAAAAAACACAATTAAATTTTTTTTAGATAAAATCTTTTTAAGCATAAAAATGGATTTATTCTTATCCCAAGAATAAAAAGAATCACTAGTTTATTGTTAAAAAATATCATTGAATTTATAATATTTATATTTCACAAAAATAATCCACAAAAAGTTATTAATTTAATATATTAAGATAATAACACATTGTTGAATAAAGGCACTTTTTAAATAAACATCTCATTTACTTTCAAATAATTTTTTTTATTTCTAGAAAACTTAAAACTAATGAGTTCAATTTATACATTTGTAAACCACAGTGGTTTCATAATTTATTTATTCTTATTCATACATTTAAATTATATAAATATGTTATGAAAATAACATTTAAATAATTATATTTTTATATAATATGTCAATTCAATAAATTCTTAGTGTTTCCTCTTAAGAAATCTGTCAAGTGTTTTTAAAAAACATTAGGGTGTTACAATATGATTTTATCAAACTACATATGTTATTATACACCAATTACAAGAGGGACTAGATAGCCTTCACCAACAACCCTCTTACTGTAGACCCCCTTGACTTTCCATCAGATGAAACTTATACTATGGTCCAACTTAGGATAATTTCACGCACATGTTATATTGGAATAAACTATATAATTTTTTGTTGACACTTTAAAATGATGAAACATCATTCATTAGTGATATTAATAAAAATAAATCACACATACGTAATGTGAGTCCTACATTCCAAATATGATGCATGGTTAGATTCCTCTTGCGATTATGGTCTATGAGAAAAAATCTATAACAATTGATTAACCTAAAAAACCGAAGTGCATCATGCTATGTTAAATTATAAAATTATAAAATAAAAATCCAAGAATAGAAACACCATATACTTGTTAATTTAAACATCTTTATAGAAAATATGTTAATGGTACACGAGTTAGAGATCTATCATAGTCCCCAAAATATTCCTACTTTACCAGTCAACCATCTACCCAAATATTATTAGAAACTAAAAACCATGATCAATTCTGTGATACCATTCACAAAATCTCTAATACCACATTGTAAGACCCTTCCCTAGATCACTCTATAGTAACCAGGTCTGTGTTTTAATAGGACCTCAAGAACTCATCCCCATATACCAGAGGATACTGACTAGATTTTGAGGGTTCTGGGGTGTTACCATGGGTAGTTCATACCCTAAAATTATATTTCATTATAATATAAGAAAATACCAAAATATAAAATATTTTAATAAATAAATATAGTAATTATAAATATATAGTAATCATTTATAATAAAATTGTACAAAAATTAATACCATTATATATACTCATAAACATAATAGTATAAAATGACTGATCACCCATGAGGCCTATCACATGTATAAATAAAAAAAGAATAAAAATTCACAAATTCTATACTTTTTAGTAAAAGTATAATTGAATTGTGTTTTATCACATAGAAATATTTTATATGAATTTTTCTTTCCAATATATAAATCACTTGAAAATTTAGATACTTCCATGTAATGTTTCCAAATAGAATATTCCGGACAAAGTCTTATGGAGTATAATGGATAAATGTGATTTCACATAGTTATATAGACATAATTAATCAAATGAATTTCAATGGAATGAGATGGAAGATGATCTAAATTTTTCATAGGGCCATAAAATTGATTTTTTTGAAAGAAAAAATCAGATGATGTTTTGTTTTTCTCCAAATTACTAAAGGTTGAGAATATTATAATCACATCATAATAATAGATGAATTTGATTGATGAATATAATTAAAGGATCATTAAATTTTTAAATGGAGTATGTGGGAAAATAATTACCAAAAAATCTTTTTTGAATAGTGGTTTATGATAAATCATACATAGGTCTTTGAATGATCATATGGTGGTTTCAAAATGATCATATAGAGGTTTCAAAAAATTTCGTGATACAATTTTTTTTTAAAATAGATCCATAGAATAAAGAACTTAATATGAATATTTTGTGTTTATCTGACCAAAATGATTCTTATTTAGAGGTTCAAGATGTAGGGCTGATGATATTGACACCAAACAGAGCATTTCTAGATAACGAAGTCATAATGAAGAACAATTTTATGAGGGATTAATAATCATCCAAAATCATTTTTCAAAGTAATACATTTTGATGTTGCTAAGCTGGAAATTCAATACTTCAATAATCATGAATGAAAAATCATGATTCTAGCTATGTTTTTATGTGGTTTTGAAGAACATTAAAAATGATATTTGAGGAAATATCCTATGAAATTTTTTGACTCTAATTATTTCAAATTTTTAATGGCGGTCATAATAATACATATTTGATGGGGAAATTCATATGTCAAGTGGGAAATTTGAATATTATTGTATCACTCCACATTATGTTTTTAAATAAACAATGTGTATATAAATGGCATCAGGTGTGTTGTGAATATACTTTTGCATCAATGAATTTTTTTTTAATATTAAATATACTATATAATGAGTTTGAGTTTTTTTTAATAATTAGACATAGTGGTATCAAACATATTGTGTCCAATGAAGAGATGTCATATAGAGCATACCATATAGTGTATACCATAAAGTGGGTATTAGACGAATATGGTACTGGGAAATGAGTACCATAATACATATATCAGACAAAGGTTACATGATGTATTTCTTCTAAAATATTTTATTTGACACATGGGTTCTCATAAATAATTTCAAAAAGAATTTATTTCTCACTATTGTGCAAGATATTGAAGTGGAATAAGAAGAACATCCAAAAAGGATAGTGTGAAAAAATAAATCTTCTAGGTGATGATGTTTTGAATATTATTTATGAAGGTTCATTTAATTTTTTGTAAATTTTTTTTATTATATTTTCTAGGCTATGAGCACATGCACTTTCAAATTATTATTGTGTAATGTAACTGATGGGTATTCAATTTTTTAATGACATAAAATATATATTTTGATTTGAATCGTGGTCTTGGGTTTTTTTGGATCATTTCTAAGACTAGATACCCTTACTATGTAGTGACCCATCTGAAATCATATATTCCTTTAATTGTGTATGTGTATTCAATTTCATTGGAGTAAATTCTCTTGGACTAGAGGTTATTATTTTTAAATTAGAAAACATTAATTGAGTTGATAACTATCTAACCATCCTATTAGTGATCACATAGATCATTATAGTGATTTTAAATGATATTAGAAGGAGGTTCCTTCATTGACTCTTGGATTTTTGATTTTTTATGAAGGGGTAGGATACCATGTACATTTAGAATTGAGTTAACTATAAGAGAGATCTTTTCTTTGATGGTAATATAAATCATATTTATAAATACAAATTTACACCCTATCCATTGTCCATTGTCTACGAATGTATTCATGCTAATACATATGGTTTTACTATACCAATTGAGGGTTATCTCTTAATAGTAGTAGACATGGAAGAAATGAATAATTAAAGGAAATATAGAAATTATATACATTCATCAGTAGTTGTTAGTGAATATCGCATGGTAAATTGAAATGGAATATCTAAAATCATCTGAGAAAATTTTAAAAATAATTGTGGAGGAAATAAAAAGGAAAATAAATCCATATTGGAAATATGGAAATTGATTTCTGAATATCCTGAAATGTAAGATGATGAATCTATTAGTGATTTCTTTATAAGAGTTAATAACATTATAAGGACTATAATATGTTCTTGTGTTAAATTGAATGAATTTACTATTATAGAAATAATTCTACGATTTATACAAAATAACATTAATACCAATGTATCATCTTTAAAATATATTGATCTAGAAACTCTATATTTGGAAGATTTATATAGTATTATCATCACTTGTTATATGAGAGGAGGAAAACATTTTAAGACCATGGAAAAGGTTGATCTAGAAATCACTTTCAAGGATTTTATGAAAGTAAGGTGTAATAATTTTTTTTGAAAAAACATTTAGTGACATTGATACTAAAGTTAAAGTAAGATATTTTTTCATTACAATCATATATTTTTTTCTTGAAAAAAGAATAAATGAATATTAAAGTATAAATGAATGTTACTAGTATAGGTTTTTAACTATATATCAATTATATATTTTTTAAGAAACTATCCAAGGATAATTACAAATTAATATAGTGATGAAGAATATTGAAATTCTAGAATACATAAAAATAAATTTACAGAAAAGTTGATTTAATATTGAATAGGAAAGAATAATAAGTTTTCAAAATAAGAAATGTGAATTTGTTTTCAAAATGTGGGAAAGATTATGGTACTGAAATAGAAAGAGAAAATTTCTATGATAATGGGTATGATAGGTTTCCTATTGAAAATGTAAATGATGATAATTTTACTAGTGATGAAATAAGAATATTTAAATATGAAGAAGAGTAAACTAAGATGGTTTTTATTATTAAAGGATAATAGAAATAATTTACATAAATGATTCTTAAACATGATAAAGAGAATAAAAATTTGAATAAAGTTGATATATCAGAAAAGAATCTAGAATCAGTAATTATAGAAAAAATTATGTAGTTAAAATATATTTATGATATAAAGATATTAATTTCCCTAGAGAAAGGACTCAACATAAATCTAATAAAAAAGATAAAGGTGATGGAAAAATTATTTAATCTTGTTCAACCAAAACATGATCAAGATGACTATGAAATAAACAATTTCCATAATGTAATATCAGATGTTCGATAAATATCAATGAAGGTTGATCCTTTTATGGATCAAAAAAATATCATCCCCAAATATTAAAAAAAGTTGAAAATTATCAAAAGTAAAATCTTGAGAGGATCATGAATGTTTCTAAAATAGGTGGATTCCAAGATTTGACATTTTCTAAAGAATCTATGTTTTAACAAAACACTAATATATATGGAGACTCTAAAAAGGTTTAGAGGAATCCCAATGTAAATAAAAAATTATATGAGTCTACCAATTTTTTTATAATAATGAACTAAGGTTTATGGGGAAAAGTTGTTATAAAATAGGTACATAGTTCTAGAGAGCAGGATTGATTCAAAATAAAATATTATTTATATGGATATTTGAGTCACCATGGAGGATTTTCCACATAATAAAATTTATCTAGATTATTCATTAATACTAAAATGAATAGAATAGGTACTAGATGTAGAGTTTTGTGGGATTTAAACCCAATAAAAGAATACAACCTCAGAAAACAATTTTAAAAATAGAAAATAGATTTCAACCACTAGAAAGAATTTTTTAACTATCTCATCAACCCAAAAATTCTACTAATGGAATTCATGTAGTGATACCAACTAAACAATGTTTACAAGAAATATCTTATAAGCCCTATGTGAAGGAAGAAAAATGATAATAATATTACATAGTTTTTGAAATAAATATCAAAGATACAAAATGAGAGTGACCTTTTATATTGGATAATGGGTTTTTATTATATATTACTCAAGAATTTTAATTGATAAAAAAATAAGAATGACTACAAATAAGGAACAATTATTTTTGTAAAAGATTAATCAATTAGAATCAATATAAATGGGTATGCTGTCATTGAAAAACAAAAATTTAAATCTGGAAGTTACTTATTCATTGATGGATTGAAAAAAAGTTTCATAGAGGTTTCATGGATCATTGATGAATAAATTGATTTTTTTTATAAGATATGGTCTTACTATAAAAATACATGAAGATAGGAACATTTTGAAAAGATGAAAATGAACCAAGATTAATTTGCTTCATTCTAGAGATGCACAGTGGCCATGATATATGATAATGATAATAATAAAATTAGGTATGGTATAAAATGATTGTAAATTAGTTCCATAGAAATTTTAATAAGGCAAAAATAGAGAAAGAATTCATTATGTACATGAAATTAAAGGAAGAATATATTTGGTTTTTTTATATATTAAAAATGAAAGATTTTAATTTTAGTAAATTATATGATTTAGATATATATAACTCATCCCTTTTAGTATATTCATTTTGACATTTGAGGGCCCATAAAAATGCAATAAACAATTCGAGATAACTGCATAATTTTATTATTGATTAATTTACTCATATTACATTCTATTTGTTTTTTAATCATAACTTATAGGTTGAAATAATGTTTAAGAGTCTCATGATAAGTTCTAGAAAAGAATCATTATATTCTATGAAGAAAAATAGAACTGATTATTTCACCAAATAAATAATGTTGAATTTCAAATAATAAATAGAAAAGATGTAATTGTGCTGTTTTTTAGTGCACCATACCCACCATTAAAAAATAGCACTAATGAAAGGAAAAATATATGTTTTATGAAATATATTAAACCATTATAATGGAACATCATACTTCTTAATTATTTTGGGGACAAGATAATAGAGTATCTATTTACATGTATATATATTTGTTCTATAGTCTGAATGCTAATATGACTCCTTAAAAGATGTATTACAAGTAGAACCTCTGTGTGAAAAATGTATTGGTGTTTGGAATCCCCTACATTATCAATGTTATTGGTCAGAATCATGGGAAGTACTATCAAAGAGGAGTTGATGGTGTCTTTTCACCTCCATAATGGTAGAGGATAGAAGTGTTATATCAAGGAAACATGGAGTAATGTTGGTTCTAAATATGTCAATGTGATGTAATATTAGAATATAAAGGGTTCACTACTGATTTTAAATATAATAGTGAAAAGAGTTGAAGTTGTTTCAGTTAAAAAACTTAATGATCATTTGAAAAAAATTATTACAGGGAAGATGTATAAGATATGAATATTGATTCATCCCATACAATTAATGAAATATAATTGTTTTTATCTCATTCAAGATGGATAAATAAATTGGAGGTCCAAAATATCATTGGAGATCAATTTCAACATTTTTAAACACGAAGAACATCAATGATAGTTTCACATACGTCATTTTTTCAATGTTTGATCATAGAGATGTTGAAGAAGCCTTATAGAATCTTAACTGGATTTATTTAATGAATGAATAACTATAAAATATTGAGGAAAAAGGACTTGTGATATTTTACTAAAAACCTAAATATAGAAGTGTCATTACAATAAATTTGTTTTTTCGAAATAACGTGTAAGGTGATGTGATATGGAATAAGAATGATTGGTTTGTAATGGATACTCCCAAGTTGAATAAATTATTTTTTATAAGACCATTACCCCAGTAAAATTACATAAAACCATCATAATATTTATTGATGTTACTTCTCAATGGAGATATATGATATTATAAATGGATGTTAAGTATTATTTTATCAATGGATAATTGGAAAAGTATATCTATATTTAAAATCCATGTGAATTATTTATTGTTCATGTTGAAGTCTATGTTTTCAAGTTGAATAGGTATTTATATGGGTTAAAATATTATTTGATTTTCTAATATTCTATGATGGATTCTTTCATAAATAAGTTTAATTTATAAAAAGGATGAGTATATTACAACCTCTATATAATATAAAATCAGGATTTTCCCCTCAATATAATCATTTATATTAATGATGTATTATTTTTAGGTAATAAGTTTGAATAATGTGAAGTGTTTTATTGAGAAATATATGTGTTTTGTGAAGATTATACCTTGGGAGAAATAATTTACCTTTATAAATTACAACTTTATCTAGATATGGATCACATTTTCTTATCAAAAAAATATTCCATGAAATTAATTATAATATTTGGAATTAAACCATCAAAAAATGATACAATATCAATCTTAGTGAGAATAAAAATCCTTGAGGAAGGTGTTGTAATGAATATTTATCTGAAAGTAATTATAAAATTTATTGGAATCATGTTGTACTTAGAAACCAATATACTAGAAGAGGTTTATGTTGTTACCTTGTGTTAGGTATTTCAATGTTCCCAAAAAAAATGAAAAATTGTTTTACTAGAAAAATAATTCCTGGATATATCAAGGGATAACAGATCATGGTATAAAGAATCACAATAAGTAAATTTTGAATCTATATATCAATATAGATATAGCTTTGGATAGTTTTTTTTTTATTTTAGAATATCTATATTTGATGGTTTTTTCTTTTTGGGAGAATGATATATGAGTTGACATACAAAGAAGAAATGTCTAGGGACTCTAATCAGTACATGGGATAGTCTATAGTCTTCACTCAAGATACAATATAAATAAATTTTATGAGTGCCTTAATAGAATATTTTATTGGATGATTTGATGTTTCCCCCTCTCTTGGGTTTTAGTAATCATAGAGTTATCAATATCACCAAGAATTTGGTGCAGCATACCAAATTTAAACACACTGATATTAAACATCACCCTATCAAAAAATTTAGAAATAAATAAACTATTGATGTTGTTGGTACATATAAAAGATAATGTATCTGATATATTCACAAGACCATTGTAAATGTAAACATTTAAAATGCGGAAGTTAAATCTGGTAATTTTACCACACTCTCTTTATGGAATAATTATATAATCCATGTTACCTATCTCATATTGTGTTCCGATATTGATTTAAAATGGTATGATTTTAAAAAATGCATTGATATGTGATTTATCATTAAAAGGATATAATATCTATGTAGGAGAGTCATCACAGGGGACATTTAGTGACATCATTATGTCTAAACTATTTTAATAGTGTTTGTAAGTGGATACAGGAACATATTATTTAAAGGTTGAAGTTTTTTATTTTATGATGATAAATTTATGGTCATGAATGGTGTTTGGAATATTTTTTTATCATCAATATATGGATAATAGAGAATTAGTGATCAAAAAATACTATCTTACAACATTCAGCTCACTTATGTAGGGTTATAATTCTTGAATAGTGATCTAATTCTCTATTTTTATAGCTAAAGTGATTTCTGTTCCCTGGATGGGAAAAACCACAATGTAGGTTATTATTGAGATGAAGGTGTGTTAAATTTGTTTTGAATAGAATGATGTATTTATTGTTATTTTTTATGTAAATATGTATATCCATTAAAAAAATTTATCCTTTCTTGTAATTTTTTCAAACGCAATGTTCCAAAGAGAGATGTATAGAGTCTAATATACAACAGTGATCGGATGAAATCAAATAGACTAAGGAGATCATAAGGAACATAAGACAAAGTGTTCACATGGTCATCATATTTAGTTTTCTAGAAAACAAAACTAATGATTGTATTCTATTATATAAAGTACCAAATATCATGACTATTCAAAGGAATACTTAATATTTGTTGATTTTGATATAAGGAATTATTTAAAGGACCAATAGGTTTTTATATTGAATTTATCGAAGAAAAATTACCATATAGAGGTTTCCATGTCATTGGATAGAGGTCTCCAAGTTATCTGATAATGTTTTCTTAATTATTGGATAGTGGTTTCCTAGAGAATTCATAAAATAGATGGTTTTTTATAGAGTCATCAGATAATGTCCATCAGATGAACATTTTTTATTTCATCGAACAATGAGGATTCCTTTGAAGAATTACCAATCAAAGGGTTGATTATCCTTACATTATATAGATATTTCCCAGATATAGATGTTCTCAAGAATATGTATCAGATAATGCATTAAGGATATAAACATTTCATTTTATAACGTCAAACATTTGGATGACGTTAAGCTAAAGATTTAAGAAATCAATAATATTTATGGAAATATCTTGACTATAGTTTAGTTTTGAAGATTTTTGGAAGAACATTGACACCATGATTCGAAGAAGGATCATATGAAGTTGGGTAACCCCAATTTATTCTTAGGTTTGATACTGGTCAACTAGAGAAATACTAAAGCATGAAATTCAAATGTGAAGTGGGAAATTTGATTTTGATTTTGTTAATATGCCCTTGTTTTTTGGAGAAAATATGAGTATATAAATGGGATAATGTGAGATGGGATGCTACTATTTCTTCAGTGATATGTTTTTTTAAAATTAAGGTGTCGAATAATGATCATAATAGATATTTTTTCAATTAAACGAATGTAATCATACCAGATATTAACCATTATATGAAGAGGTACTAGATAGAGGGTACCAAATGGAGTATACTGGATAAAGGGTATTTGATGAAAAGGGAACCAGAAAGATGGTACTACATATAGGGAACTAGATAGAGTGTATCATATATAGGGTATCAAACATACAACCACGAGGAAATGAAGTTATCAGATGAATATGTATTGTTAAAGAAGTTCATACGAAACATCATTCGCAATTTCGTGCAATAAATAAAATAGGAGGAAGAAGAACTTATAGAATGTAGAGTATGATGAATTAAATCACCATAATTAAGATGCAGTGAAGGTTAATTTCTTTATTGCAATTTTTTATCATATAATCAATGTGAGGAAAACATGAAAAATTATCGGACTATACTTCTATGAAAGTGGTGGATATAATATAATTTTAATAAACCACAATGTATTTATTTCTAGTATATGTGTTGCCTCATATTATATCCAGACCATACTAAGGATAAAGTACTCTTGTTGAATAATGAATGGTGTAAACTCTTTTGCATATGAGGGTGTTCTTGGGTATTGTGTTTTATTTGAGTAAATTATGTCAAACTATAAGAGAAAGATGTATTAAATCATAAAATATTAAAATATTTGATAACTGATTCATCGCTACATGATCAGACAATTAATTAATAGTCAGTTAACTATTTTCAATGCTAGTCTACAGCTCACCATAGTCAACTAGTCTATGTGAGATATCTTTCTCACTCGGGCTACACTAGGACTCTTCCTACCGAGAACATTAAATCTATGAAGTTTTCTTGGGAACCTACTTTCCATGGACCCAAGATGGGTGTGTGTATAAAATATCATGGCACCACCAATAAGGTCACATCCATAACAAAAAACGCACTATATGTTCATATGATATTATCAAAAAATAAGTAGAAACTAAAAAATAATAAATAAATAACGATGTAATACATAAACCTATGGGCCTTGTAAAGGTTCCACCTCACCCCTTGAATGGTTTATTATCAAAATAAATAAAAAATGAAGGCCTTTGGGACATTGGAGGAAAGATCAAGCCACACCTTCGTCTAATTTCATAGTGTCTCTAAGAATGTCCCACATCCATTCCAACTATTATGAAGTAAAATTCTTATCATTATGCGGTATTATTGGGTAATTAATAGTCATCATTAATGAATCCAACCCGTAGAAGGTAATACAAGGTGATCTAGTTATCATTATTCATAGTTTTGACCCATGGGAGGTAATCCTAGTTTATTATTAATGTCATACATAATCACTAATCCATAATAGGAAATCCTCAGATATTATAAGAATCAAGTTTCATCCCAGACTCCTTGTAGGTGAAACCGGGTTTTCTTAAGAATATTCCATCATTATTAATTCCTATAGTGTGATCATTGGGTTTCATGATCATAATTAATCATTGAAAACTCCTTATAGGTGACGATAACAACTCATAACCACAAGCCATCATCATCGACACCTTAGGGGAAACCCTAGTATATCAAAATCATCAAGTATCATGACTTAATCATTAGGGATGGCCATAAAAAATCCACATGAATAAAGATATAAAATTTGGATCCTATTTATCTTTGGAATCTCATATATAGAGAAATATTCTATGGGTTATTACATCCCTCTCATGATATCTTCAAATTAAAATGAAATCAATGGTTGGACTTATGTCATAACCCTTCTCACAAAAAAAAGGTTCATCCAAACCAGATCTTGACCTAACATTATTTCAACAACCATATTAGGGTCACATGATTTATTTAGTGTATAAGGTGATATAGGAAACCATATTTACTCATTTCTATATTCACCCTCTTGAGGTAAAACACATCGTTGTGGATACCTTCAAGGTCCACTAGGTCACATCATTACCCAAAAAACCTATATGATATCCATTATCCCATTCTACTCTCTCAGGTCCATAAAAATAACTTGTACGGAAGATTATCCCTCAGCATCATCACAATAATAACATGAACATATATGAAATGTAGGGAAATCCCCACAAGAACCACTATAAGAAGATGACATGTTTTCATTCTCCCATCTCATGCCATCCTAGATCTGTCTAGACACCCAAACTAATATATATATATATATATATATATATATACTAAAAGAATACCAAGTGGACTGAGGACACACTAGTGGGGATATAAAAATCACCCCATAGTCATCTTAACATTCCAAATGGTGATAAGGGGTCTCATTATTATATTATGTCCTTCTGAATCTAATAGTTAATGTTTTTCATGACTTTCTACTTGTAAGTCACTAAGTCCGCTATACCAAGGGAAAATATAAATACATTACTCATTTACATTTCATAACATGTGATTTTTATGTGATAAGTAACATAATTATAATCAATTCCCCTACCATAAATATCCTAGGGATCATGATAGGGCATATGAGCCTATCAAGGACTATGTTAATATGTTCATTCCGCTCATTATAATAAAATACTAGTTAAAAATTGTATAATTTTAAATGATCAATATCTCAATGTGGTGGGGTATGACATATCACATGATACATAAATTAGCCATAATACTTTAGAAAAAAATCAAAAAGGCTAGAAACCTCAATCACCAATCCATTCCATTTTAAAAAAAATTCTTGAACATCCTCCTAGACACCCATCTACGCTCTCATTAACATTATAATAATAAATCTCAATGCACAATATCTAATAAAAATTTCAATTTCATATAATTATTTATCAAAATAACTTTTAAAAATATGTATTTAATAAATCCATTTAATTAAATTTGAAATAAATTATAAAAGTCACCAGGCATCATCCACTCTCTGAAACCAAGATAAACGGGGTGTATTCATCACCCAACAAGAACAAAAAGATGTAAAATATAGAAGATAAAACTATCACTCTTGGTTCAATGACCAATTCCATTATTATTTTTCCAAAACCTATAAAAAATATTTTCTAACATACTTTGGTCATAAAAACATGTTCTAGTGTACAAAAAGTGTATCACTATGTCATTTATCTATAAAATATGCATACCTCAACAAAACATTTAAATTTCACTATGATCTGGTTGAATAAGCATCGAATCCCAAAATTAGTGAAACTATACCAGCGAGAAACAAAATAGGAAGAAATGTGGAGTGAGAAATTAATGGTTAGAGTGGGAAAATTAAAAAAAATTCAATATTAATGATTAACATGGTTTGGAAACATTATTTAAGAGATCTTACACTAACTGTAGGGTAATTGCTATCCATGATACATCATTTACCATGGTTGGGCACACCATTTTCCAAATCATTCAGCAGTCGTGGAAAACATTTTTAATGCCATTTTCTGAATATCACATGTTTTTATAAAATAGTGTAACAACAGTGCAACACCCCATTAATAAATAAAATACACATGGTTTACCCATATGTTTTCTCTAATAGTGTGGTAATCATCCACATATAAAATACATTATATAATTTATAAATTTTGAGCCCGGGCATCCCAAAAACTCATGAGAGCACCCTGAGATACTCATTGGACATTGACCCATGTCCAAAAACACCTCCTTTAAGAACTTTACATCATAGAATTTAGATCCAAATAATAAATATAAAATAGACCCCACCATAATAATATCTAAAAATTTAAATTCTATTCTAAAATCATAGCTCACTATATAGATGTGTATTACACCAATGACCAAGTTACTTGATACACATGATTAGAAGCTAAAAATAAGATCTATCATAAAACTAATTTTTATTTGCGGAAAAAGATCGTAGCTTGGTACATAAAACATGAATCTATAAGGGACCATTCAAATAAATACCAATGAAGAAATTGTAATTGTGAAACATTACCAAAAGTAATAATAATTAATATGATCCACAATCAGGTAGAGGTTAAGTAGAACAGTCCTAATGGGTTTCCATACTTAGATGTGTGAGAAAAAATGATCATGAAGTAAAATAATTGAGATATTTATTTCAAGAACATTATTTTTTATTTTACTTGCAAGAATTATGTTTATTTTATGTCATGTTAATAAAAATTTCTTGTCAAATTTAAACACTTTTAGAGATTTTTTATAATCAAATAAGAAATTATATAAAATCATTTCAATTAAATAATAGATTTAAATATAATAATAAATACAGGAATTAAAATATTAAGAAGAACAGAATAAGACATGAATGTAATTACCCATATATATTCCATAAAAATAATGCAGCTGTGTAGAAGAACTAGAGTTTAGAGGACATGGGATGAATTATATCTTCAGATCACGAAACTTAAAATATTTTAGGCAAGAAAAAACTATAGTTGTATATATTCTAAATCACTGTCTATATCAACTATAACAACGTCATAATTTAGTATTAAGTTTCCTTTAAATAAATATTATTATTACAGCCTCGTTTCACATGTAATGGAAAATGAAAATAAACCATGATATATTTTATTAATAAAAAAGACAATGTATTAAAATGTGAAAGTTAAAATGTAGTTATTTAATAAGTGGGTAAAAAAAGAATTAACTATATAAAGAAATAAATATAAAAAATACGATATATAAAATCATGTATAATATTTCGTCCTTATAAGGATCATTCCTCCGATATAGGAAAGGAGTTAGAATCAAATTTTTTTTCTTGAGACCATTCCCAATTTTAAATTCAAAAAGTGTGGTTTGTGATAAATTGGTTACTTGAGAAGTTAAAGATAATAAAAACAAAACTATGACCAGTCTTTGTTAAAAATCATCTTACGAAAATATCAGGTTCTTAACTTACCCTAAAATCTATCGTGTTGTTTTCTAAGGATCTGTATGAATATGTTAGGATGATATAAAAAAACATTTATTAATAACTTTGATATTCTCACAACTAGATGTATTTTATAAATATTTAATTTCCATAAAATATACTTGTTAATAATATTTATGGTTTTATTTTAAATAAATTTATAGACAAAAATTTATTCTTATTAACGATGTGATCAATATTAAAAAATTGGGAAATTTTCATTTTTTTATAAAAATCTCTTCTCAAAAAATTATAAAATTTTTATATATGGGCTACTTTAAAAAAAATTCATCATTAATAAATAAAATAAAATAAATTATAGATAAATATAAATAAATTAATTATGTTTCATATAAATATTTTGACTCATCATGAAATAAAAATTAGTTTTTTTAAATGCTTAAAAACACTTTTTTCTAAAAATTCTATTTTAGTGTGTTATTCAAGGATATGTTATAATAAATTTATAAAAATATTATAAATTGAGTCTTATAAAATTTTAATCATATTTGTAAAGAAAATATCAATATTTCATAGTAATTCTAATTTTATATCTTGCATTAAAATAAGTTACCAATGTAAAATTTACTTAGTTCAGGTAAATAATTAATTTCCAAAAAATTGTTCAAATATATATTGGTTAATTGTTATATAAAAAAAATTGAACAATTTTAAATAATAAATGTAATGATAAATATAGAAAAAAAATTATCAATTAATTTATTTATTAATTGATGCAGAAGTATGATAAAAACAAAGAATTTATTTAAATTCATTTTTCGAAAAAATATATTTTCTAAAACTTATATTTTAAATTCAATGTTAATTTTATCATATATTGTATGAGAATTGGATTAATGTGGTTAAAATATTAATAAATTAACTTGACCAGAAATCCTTATAGAGGAAATTTTCTAGGTTTTAAATTCGTAACAAAATCATTTACTAATATTCTATCAGTTAACTCACCTAATTCTCTTGAAATATCATTCATAGCCCTTACAAAAAATTAATTTCAAGATAAAGTTCCATATTTTTCACTAATAAAAAGTGATCAATTGGAATAAATTCCAAATAAATCTATCATTAATAATTCTCTGGAAACCCAACCTATTTTTTCCTTAGTAAAACACACCTCTGCATGTTTTGGAGCCCTTGAATGTTGTAAATTTGAAATTTTTCTCCATTTCCAAGAGGTCATTCAAGAGAATTCTCAAAATCTTAACATCAGTATGATTTACTCCCTAAAATTACCTTATTTATTTTTCTCATCCGCTCACCTCTAATCCAATTCTAACCACACTAATATAACGAAATCAATATCATCATTATACTAAAATTTTATTATATTATAGAATAAACATTTTTACATAACACTCTATTTTCAAGTTGGTTTCCAAGACCTAAAATGAAATAGATATTTTGATTACCATAATGTGAATATAGAGAGTTATGCATGATGTATAATTACTATTATAGTATTAATACAAATTTTTCCAACATTTACATATAAATTTATTTGGGTTATTTTTTATGTTGACATGCTATAGAAGTTCTTAGATATAATCAGATCATCTAGATTCTATGAAAATAGTATTATTATATATTTGATATGTCCTAGATTCATCACATTTACAGGACATCAATTATGTCTAAAAATTATGTTCTGGTGGATCATAAGCACTAATACTTCTTCTCATGATTTTCAAACATGGCGATCTCGAGTTGAGGACTTCATGGGGACTAACCATCCAATAAGAACACCATATGTTTTGGAAGTTATTGATTACTCCTACTTATGAACATGTGAATTGTTCACCAGAATTGAAATCAATATCAAGGTATAAAATCGATAATTTACATTGATTCTAGATGAAATCCATTAATTTTATGTCCTTGAGTGGTATCTTTTTTTAAGATTCATTGCTGGTATGGCATTGATATAATTAGTAAGAATGAATTTATGGATTTTAAAAGAATGAGATATCATGATCCAAGTAGGCCATATTTGTACTAAAATTACTAAATCAGTAACCATATATGAATATTGTATGATTGTATATTACATTCAAAAAATAATAAATCATGTATAGATGATCACATAACATGTGTATCCCGCTTTATGGGATATCACAAACTAAGGAAACTATATTGCACAGAGTGTGTTCATAGGAAGTAGTCAAAGATATTAGTTATCTATAACTCCTTAGGGGTTATCACATGATGCTACACATTTCTCTTGGTTTTTGGTTATGTATCACTTCCATTGAGATAAGGTCCCAAAGGGTCACACATATAGTGTATCCATAAGTACCACCAATTTAGAGAAATAAATGTTTAAGAAGAAGTTAACCCCACGTGTGGGTACTAGTAAATGGCACAGTGTGAATGATCACAATTAAAAATTTTACATTATAATAATTATGCTTAGAATAATAATCTAATTTTTTTTTGTAATGGTATTCATATGTTATTAAATTATAAAATTTATTATGATAAAATGTTGTTTTTGAAGAAAAGTGACATATTCAAAGTCCATTAAATAATAATGGGAGTATATTATTTGATTATATGGTTTAATTTTTATAATATATAATGTTATTTATGACACATATAGTGAAAAGGTGTTTTACTAACTTATGGAATGGTAAATAAGTTATTTGTGATGTTACACAATGTTTTTTTAAAACTTCAACTCTTTTAACAGTATAAGTGAGATTTTTAATGATATTAACCTAGATATAAAAACCATTTACAACAGAAAAATTATTGGTGGAAGAGGATTTCTAGAACATTATCCCCTCTATCTCCTCCCAACCTCTCTCAAAATCAAGGGGGTAAATCCTAAGGGATGATCAAGGTTTCTTTGATCTATGTTTTTAGATAGAACATATGATCTTATACTGACTAAAGAAACATCATAAATAACCTCAATTTACAATCTAGAAACCAGGAATTTAGTAACAATGTTCTATGATCTATGGTGAATGTTTGAATGATTTATCGGATTCCTATTTTGCTACCTTTTAGATTTGACATGAAGGAAATAAATGAATTGAAATAGTGTTGTTGAGTGAGCAAGGTATTGTTAAAGGATTCATTTTTTCTACTTCATACAAAAATAAAATTTCTCATGACCGAATTAGTGAATATGGTAATGTTTATACTAGACATTATGTTCTTACATTAATCTATACCCAAAAATTTTAAAATAATAATATTCATGCTTCATCAAAGCTCTAGTTTTCTATAATTGATATCAAAAGAAGGGTTTTCAACAAACATAAGTTATAATTCAAATTATATATTCTACAATTATGAAACTAGGTTTTGATATATATCTAACACTAGTAATGGTATATTAATTATATTTTGAATGATCATGTATTGATCGACCGAATATCAATGGGTTTCTAAAAATAAATAAATAATATATATATAAATATATATCATATATATAAGTATTGTTTGGTTTATTGTTTGTATATATGGATATTGTGTTTCAAAAAAATAATATATATATATATATATATTATAATATATACAAACACATATATAACATTTTGGGGGAGGGTGTCATGGCCAAACTAACAAAATTGAAATGAAAATTTGACATTTTTTTAAAAAATATATATATTTGATGCTTGTCAAGACGTGCATGGAAAATAGACCCCCCATTGATTAGGGTGTGTTCTGCTATAAAGGCCCCAGAAGTAATCTAGAAAAATAAAAAATTATTTTTTAAATATTGCATCCTACACTATGTTGACTATCATCACCTACATTAAACCTATCATGGGT
Organism: Viscum album; assembly: GCA_963277665.1. Taxonomy (NCBI): domain Eukaryota; kingdom Viridiplantae; phylum Streptophyta; class Magnoliopsida; order Santalales; family Viscaceae; genus Viscum; species Viscum album. The sequence goes on from OY728165.1 coordinate 286,893,089, forward strand.
ATGCTAACCACAACTTGTTCTATGATAGTTCGGGATAGAATCGACATGCACAACCCCAATAAACCTCCCCATTAGAATTTTGTCTTCCCAAGGTCTATTTGAGGTCCCAAATTACTAGTAAGAAACGTAAATGTAAATTGAAAATCTTATAATATTTATTGGAATTTAATATAAATTTCATTAGTGCCATAGGACATATCCATAATTATATAAAATTATAATAATGTAATTTTTATTCATTGAAAATAGGATCGACATGAATTTTAGCTTATTTAGTTTTTTATGTAATATTATTTAATTTTTACAGATCATAAGGTGAGGGTGATTTATACATGATTGCCTAATTTATTTTTTTAATTATTGAAACAATTTTGATTTTGTAATAATGAATTATTAAATATTTATTTACATGGTTTATTCAAAATACCTCCATCTTTAAATATATCATTTTATATGTGTCCACAATTTAAGTTTAGAAAATGAAATTCCACAACTTTGATAACCCCTCATCTATTCATGTATATATTTTTAAAAATGATAGAGTTTTAGTTGACGTGGTTTGATTCAGGAGCCTACAAAAATCCAAACATGGGGAATGAAAATTATTTATACAGGTGTTACAACTTGAGTTGGATCAGATCTAAAGGAGACTTCCTGTGGCATCAGCTGATTAATCATCCACTCATTGGGTCAAAAAATATAACAATGTCATGATCAAGTCATTATATTTTTATTTTATTATCTATTTGTACTTATTTTTAGATTAACCATGATCAAATATAAAAGTTAATTGTTATTCATGGATAAAATAAATAAACACATGTGATAACAATATTCAATTTATTCTTCATAAATGTTTTGATTGTGGTCACATAGTAACTATAAATATTAATATAATATTATTTCAATAAAAAATATAACTTAAAACCTATCAATATAATTATTAATTTATTATTTCCTTTTAATTCTTATATTTTAAAAAACCATACATTTTATGTTCTTATCAACCGTAGTTAATGATTCTTTTTAATATTGGGGAATTATGATAAAATTATTGGTTTTATGAATCTAAATTTGGAAAAAATAAGTATCTATATCTATATTATTGAAACATTAATGAAAAATCATTGACTAATGCATGGTTATTATTTGGACGAGATTAGTTTCCACTCAGCTAATTAAGTTGTGATGAGTTAATGTGGTTTTCCTTGAAAAAGTATTCCTCAAAAAGTGGTGTAGACATAGTGTGAACTATTAGGAGTGGTCTTGAAGATATCTTCCACTAGAATACTCAAGAGAGTGAGTATTCTAAATCGAGTAGTTTATGGATAATAGGATTTAATTAAATAGTTGGAGAAACTTAAAATTAATATATTATAAATTAATAATAAGAAAATAATAATGGTTAATGTATTTATCAATACATATTTTATTTTGATTAAATTATAATGTAATGCGACATTTTTAGTATGATCGATGTTAGAAAATAACATAACCTAAGCATGATGAATTTTTATAATTAGTACCAATACTTTAATAAAGTACTATGATATGAAAATACATTCATTTTGGAGTGGTCCCAAATTACTTTTATTCCACCTCATGAATCAATGGTAAAAAGATTGAATATAGGAGACACATGGATGAAAAATATATTTTTTATATCAGAATTATAATATCATTTTTCAATGAGTTATGAAAAATAATTAGTTCTTAGATAGTTACATGTCTTGCATAAACAATGGGAAGTATTCAAGGAGAAAGCAAGGTAAGAAATGAATGATATTATCCTAACATTGAAAACATGTAAATTGAAATATGTATTCATATTAAATAATGACAATTATATAAATCTTATTCTCTTATTCTTTACACCTAGTTACTCTAGTTTAATTGGTTATTACAAATTAATAGTATAATGATTCCACTAAAATATTTTGTGGCAAAGGTTCACAAAAAATATAATAATTTATAGAAATCTAAATATTTAGTTATTAGTATAACCAATAAGAAATACAATGAAAAGGAAAATTGGAATGTTTGATGACAAAGGAACATTTTAAATATATTTTTATGAAACTAAAGTAAAATAGTCTATTCATTTAATAAAAACTATTTTCTTCACATGTGGAATGTAAAGTTATAGGATGAAAATTAAAAATTATCATAATAAGTATGTATTTTTTGTATATCCAGAATATCCATAAATTCAATTTAATACTTACATATTACTCCATTGGTATTAAATAAACTATTTTTATCAAATATGTGTATTTAATACAAGAACATAGAAATAAAAAAATTACATAAAGTCATATTGAATTCATCAGTGGCTGAGAATGGCTTATTCTTATGGAGAGAAGAAAATGACTATTTATTTCCTAGTGGATTGATTCTTGTGAAGTTATAATTATATAATAAAATATACAAACAGATTAATATCAATGGTCCTTAAAACACAATGGTACATTATTCCATCCTGAATGATTTTTTTTCTTTTTTTTATACAATTAATAGTTCAATAATATTTGAAACATCACAATAAATGATGAATAAAAATTTCACGACTCATTAAAATATAGTTTTAGAAAAATAATTATTTGTTATTTAAAACTCAATGTAGTATTCAATGTTATACATTCTATGGTGTTTTTACTTTTTGGAGCTAAAAATAATTGGCATTTTCAACATACTAACTTATATTGTTCTATAGAAATAAATATTTTCAAATTAATTCAAGCCACAAATCATCATGTGATCACTAATCTTAACCAAAAAATATATTCCAAATATAATTATAGGTAAATATAAATACATCACGAGATTCCTTTAATAACATTAAGGAAATTAAAATTCAGCTAATTAACATGAATTTTTTGAATATATGAGACTTTTCAAGCACATAATCCAAATAATATATTGAATAAGAGTATATAAATCATGAAAATGTAGAGTGGTGTAGTAGCTAAAATCATTTTTCCTTTTAAAAACCAAATCTATGAGGATAATAAAAGGAGAATCAGTGATGAGTATTACCTGCATACTTTTATCACTAATATATAGAGAGGAGTAATTTGTAAACTCACATTTCCACACACACATCAAATAATTAATGTTAGTGAAAGGAGGTTCGATGATGAGTCATTAAAGAATATATATATCAACAAAATGATGAGTGGATTTATTCCTAAACTCACACTTCCTTAAAAACATTAGAGATATGATGAGTGTATATGGTGGATCATTTATAATAGTTTTAGGTCATAAAAATTAATTTCATTATCTTTTCAAGACATGCTTCACAAATATTGGTATTTCCCATTACCAAATGCTTATTATCATTGAGAATGGGTATCATATAAGTTATAATATTAAATAAAATTATTATTTTACCGAAACATGAGTATAGATACAATGTTTTTGTAATGTTAATGTTGATAAAAAAATCATGAATCAAGAAAGAAACAAATTGTATCTCATGTAATTACCCCAAAAATTATTAAGATACATAAATCCCTATGATATAAAATTAATAGAAAATAGATAGAAATTTTTTCTATAAATTGGTTTGTATCCCATTTTGTGATAGTGACATAAATATTTACTTGAAAAAATTAAATCCTTCAGATTCCCAAATAATTATCACTGGAATAAGTTCCACAAGGTCTTGTCGAAAGTAAATTTTCAATTGACACACACTATGTTGGAAAGATAAAACCATTATAGATGGTTTTATGTTAACCATGTCAATGTGATATATTTTTTGATGAGAATAATTCTTTTCCTCCTATTATGAAATAGTAAAAGGAAATAATCTACCATTCAAAAGTTCATATGAATTCAAAAATGGAATCCATGTACCAAAATAAACTCTATATTTTGGAAGTTTATCTTATTGATTTAAATCCATTATGGGGTATTCTAGAAAAAAAATACATGGATGATACGATCATGGTACCAATATGGATTTATTGGTTATATACAAATAAATTAGAATTATAAATATCATAAGAAAATTCTATGATCATATTATTGGGAATTGGTTGTTAAGACCACTATTCTTAGATAGTATCAATATTATCCAACCAGAAACAGTTGATGACACCATAGAGAAACAAAAAGGAATAAATGTTGTAAATATCACTTTATGGTATAATTTATGAATAATGATCATATAATATTCATTTGGAATGAATTTATAACTGTTTTTATGAGATTTTAGTGGTGGTTCAATAGTTTTACATGTAAAAATTATTAGTAACAATAGAAATTAGACATACAATTAATTAACAATAGATTTAAATTATATCTCCATATATTTAATTATTGCAGTAACTTATCTTTTAGGAAATAAGATTTTATGAGGTCAATCTAAGGGTTTCCTAGATTAATTCATAGTACATATAATTAAAATGTATTGAAAAGTACAAGTTGTAATAATTTACGAAGGAATTTTTTCTAATGTAACATAGTATAAATATATTTAAGAAGTCAATATGAAATATATTAGGAGAATAAAATGGTGAGTATAACATCATATTCTTCAGTAATAGATCGAATAATATTCAATTCAACGTACTAGATATGATTGTTTGAAAATATTTTTAGGAAAATAAGAGATAAATCGAGATGAATTTCAGGGAAAGTAGTCAGATATATCCAATTGTACATGGGAAAGTATAAAGGATAGATATCGTGTATATGGAGAGGAAGGGACACTAGTCATTAGGGGAAAACATGTATTCATTTGGATAAAAATAAACTAATATCATTATTCGTCAATGGAAATGAGAAATAAAATCGAATTCAAGCTAGTTGTATTTATATCTATAAATTATTTGAATGTTGGGTAATTAAATTATGATAAATAAGTAAAATAAAATATATACAGATTTTTTCCATTTATTGGAGTTATGATAAAGTTATTATAAATTATGTCAGGACTATGAAAGAATAAAAAATACATACCCTCAAGAATTTTATTTTGTGAAGAGTCTAACAAAATAAGGTGAATTCGTAAATAATAGAGTAATTATGTAGAAAAAATGGGGCATAACCTATGACTAAACTCTTAAGTTAGTAAAATATTTAGTTTATAATTTTAGGGATAATAGTTTTGTAATTTGAAATTTAGATCTAGTGAAAGTGAGAGTATTGTGAAATTTTGTGACCTTGACCCAACATGAATAATAATTTTAATTAACTATATTACATGTATATATTGTTATCAAATAAGTATACTTACAATAAAATATTGATTCTTCTACATACACTATTTAAATGAAAATTTTCACATGATATTTTTTGTATCAGCAAGTTATATAAGTTCCCAACCATAATGATAATATCTAAGTATTATGAAAATAATAAAATTATATATATCTTATGATATAGATACATTATAATGATAAGACACAAATGATGTGTGACTATCCTGTGATGGGTGATCATCAACATTGACACCACTTCTCATGAAGTTTTCACATGGTGATCTCTATTAGAGAAGATCATGAGGAATAACCATATAATTAAAATGCCACATGTTTCAGGTGGTAACGGTTGTTCTTTTGTAAAAGATTGTGTATTCGTTTCATAACTTGATATTATTATTAATATATACAATTTTATTTGATTGTTTGATACAATATGAAAAAATGATAATTATTTCAGGGTGATGTATCTTTCTTTGGGTGTTTCTTTTGTAGTATGACATTGAATGAAGGATAAAGATATGATTTTTCAATTCACACAGTTAGATACATCTTTTAGATAGTTTAATAGTATTATAATACCTTTAATAAATCCATATTCATGGTTGAAGAGGGTAGTTTAATCGACCATGTTCAAAAATTAATCATTCTTGTAAGGATAATGACATATAGGGTGCATCTAACATTATGAGATATTATAAAAAAAATATTATATTACATCATGTGTTATCATATGAAGTATTCATAGTTATAAATTATCCTTATCCCCATAGGGTCCATGGTGTGTTATTATAGACAACTCTTAGTGTGTAGGTATGACTCGCTACTATCTGGATAAGGAACTCTAGGTCCACACAAAAAATGTATCCACGCGTTCCCCCTATTCTAATTAATAAAATCATAGGAAAATGTGGACCCCTAGTATGAGGTCTAGTAAAATATCAAGTATGAATTATCAAAATTAAAATAATTAAAATATATTATTTCAGTTTTGAATAACAATAAATGAATTTATTTATCAAGGTATTAAAAATTTAATTAATTATATAATTGAATATAAGATAATATTATTTTTCAAATGAACTTGACATGTTCATGGTTCATTAAATAATATCGTTAGATTACGAGATGAGTAAATTGTTAACACTTTATAACATGGCATGTTGTTTTTTTAAAATGATAGTGATAAAATATATTTGGAACTTACTATGAAATAACTATGTTGCTTATTGTGTAACATATTATATTTTAATGGTTAAATCTTTCAAGGGATTAAGTAGAGTTTTTAAGAGTTTATCCTATAAATCAAAACCATTTTTAACACCCAAATTATTGGTTGGAGATTATTGGAAAAAAAATTATCTGATCATTTTACTAAATATATCTATCATTCCCTAGAAAAATAAAACTCGTGGGAAGATTAATGTTTCTCTAATCAATGTGTTCAGATCAAACGTGTGATCATTAAGTGATCAAAGGGACGTTGTAATATTATAATATTTACCAAATTAACTATACTGTATTGAATAATTATGTTGAAGAAGTTATAGAAAATGCTCTCATGATCTAGGGGACACCTCACATAGTTACTTTGAGCTAAAATACACTAACAATGTTAATAAAATTAGAGTTTAGAAATGAAAAGGTATTGTTAATTTTTGGTTCAATTTTTTGTATAATTTGATTAAATTACACCTGATAAATGTATAAATATAGGAATGGGTATATCCATAAGAATTAAAATTTTATCAAGTTATATATATTTTAAAAAATATATATTATTTTATAATGGATCAACATCGTATTTTCCCAAGTATTCGAAAAATGAAAATGTCATCATGTTATATATGAATTGCTACATTCATGGAGAACATATTTCAATTTTCATTACCACATAACATTGATGTTTATTATAAATTATTTAATGAAAATATATTATATTCATGAAATAGTTAAGATTCTATAAATTTAAATTATTATCTACTTTCATTCCCTAACATTCATAAAAAAATTCATTCCCATACATTCTTTCAGACTACCACCTCCTTGGATAACTTGTTTCATTTTCATTACAATGTTCCACGAATGTTTATAAAATTTATTAAATGAATATATATGATGTTAAATATATATATATATATATATATATATCAAGAATCGGTTTTTAAATTTTTTTGACTAATATTTAAAATCATTGTAATATAATATTTTGATAAATATAAATTACCCAAAATAAGCTAATTATGTGTTCCGTTCTCTCAAACTGTGCTCATAGTTTCAATAAAATAAACACGGGGATGAATATGTAATTGAATAAAAATATATTTTATAAAACATTAATGTAGAAAATAATATCAAATAACAAGGATCGATTTCACCATTACTGAACAGGTGAAAATGAACAAAATTTCCATCATGGAATGATGAAAATAAATGATAACAATCTAATAAATTTTTAAAAAATTACTAAAATATCAGAGTATATATTATAATGAATATGAATAAGTTATTTCAATAGGTTGTAAATATGGTCATGTTTATTATACATTTTTTAGGATACTATATGGATTTTAGAAGTAACATGTAAGGGTTTTTCATCTCAACATTCAATCATTAAGAAATATACAATATTCAGTAGTCGATTCTTATGGTGTATATAATTTTTATGGGTACCTTTTATCATAAAATTCCGGAAAAACAAAGGATTTATATATCAATGTTATTTTTTATTTTCATGGTCAGTTGACAAAAGTGTTACAAATAAGTTAAGGTTTCCTTCAAATATCATTTTCATAGTGTGATTGTTGTGAAGGAATTAAATTTTATGAAACAAGGTTTGAAAATGATAAATTATATTCCAATAAATTATCATATACTCTATTATTCCATTAGTATTTACAAATCCCGGCTAAATATTATTTCCCTTAGTAAATAATTTACCTATTGTGTTTCTAGTAAGTGAAATCGACCCAACCTATTCTTTTAAGTCAGGAACATTTTTCCTCTATATCGATATTCATAAGATGGTTATATACATGTACTTATATATGATTGAAAAAAATATAAGGTTATATTATACTATTATTCATTGATTTAAAGAAATTTAAATGATTCATTTAATGTTGTATAAATTAGTCATTTTTTAAAATTTCCTATGTAGAATAAAATTTTCCATGTGAACACATTATTTTATTACCACCCTTATTTTTAAATCTTCTTTTATATCATTGGAAATGTTTTTCCTAATAATTTTAAATTATAATTGTTTGAAAAAGAATATTTTTGTTATTATTCAATGATATTAACACGTGGGATATGTTATTATGATACCATTTACCTTACTTCTCTACGTAGATTATAAAATATTATATTGAACTTTTCAGAAACATGTCCGTTTTCCATGGGTTAATTAATTAATGTTCAAATTTGAATGATTTTAGGTTCTCAGTGAATACATATTATATGTTTTCACTATATTAGGAGTGGGCCAAAAATTATATATACATCCAATGAGTTGTAAAATGTTTTATATTTTATGAGATAATTATAAGTTGTTTCTATTTGTGCTTGATTTTCTATGGGAATCAGGAAGTTTTGGATCCTATATAATGTTATAGGAATCAGTTAGTAATTCCTACTTCACCATGATTTTTGTAATGAAACAAACAATGATTCCATCTCAGTTAGTTCCCAACATAGCCACCACATGGAAAAAATTTCAATCTTGGTCCTCGTGGGATGGAAACTAGTTCTTGGGAACATGGAACGTAACATGAGAATGAATCTTAACCTCATACAATATGACAAATAAATAATTAATGTATACTAGATAAAATATCACATTAGGTTATAATAAATAAACATCCTCCCCAATGAAACAACTAAATCTATAAATAAAGATTATTTATAAGAATATTATTAACAAATAGTGTAATAGAAAGAAATGAATTCTATAAAACCTAAGGATGAAATAAAACTCAAACACTCTTATAAACCTCAATGTGTCCCACAATCACCATCCAAATAAAAAACCTCCCTCAAAAGATAATATGATATAAATGAATGATCTTTGTACCAACTATAGCATGAAACAAATAAAATATAGTCATGAGCTATATAGACTAGTATGTCATCCCCAATTGAATATATATGGTCACTATTACATTTCTTCAAAATAATTATAGTTTGAAATAAAATAAAAAAGAAATCATTTTTCCAAGGAATTTTGGTAAATCCATCAAATTTAAGTTTAAAATAATTCCATTTTTGCTTTTAAAATAAAACAATCATGTTTAAAACACTTCTCATAGGGTAATAATTGCTTTCCATACCATAGGTTTAAATTTACAATTTAGAACAATTCCATAACCACCACTTTTAAAATTAAAATTTTAAAACACATTAGAGGTTACAAATTTTCAATTCTTTTAAAAATAATATTTGGAAACAAATTTCCCAATAAATCTTTGAATATTAACCAAAAACTAAATTATTAAATCCCACACCTTATAGTATAAAAACAAACCATTTGATTTTTTCAACCAAACGCCCCAACAGTTCTTTGGGAAACATCTTTTCACTTTAAAATAACACTCCCTTAAAATACATAATAAAAATATTCTAAAAAAAATTAAAATCAAATTTTATTTTATATTAAAAACATTTTAAATATCCATTTTTAAAAGATTAAGAAAGATACACAGAAAATAATTATGTTGGAAAGTACATAAACATGAACATTATATAAATGCCACATGATATGGATAAGAAAATTTTGAGTACATAGGGTCTTATTAATAATATAAGTACTACTATATATGATTGAAATAAAATAGGAAATACCCAAAAATAATCATGAGAGAAATCCTAGTGTCATTTTCTCCAACCAATAAGATCTATGGTGAAAAAAATAACCAGAAGTTAACTAATCACAATTTCTGTGTAAATTTTTTTAAAAGAACTCTTATTATTCCCCATGGATATCTTGGTCCCATAGGATATTTTGGTCCCAAAATCTCTAGATATCTCTTGGCCTTATGTATAACACTCCTCTTATGGTTTCTCTTAGTCACATATAAGGAATTTCCCCTCCATGGGCTCTCTTAGTTTGATAGAAAACATATTTAATCATGTTAGAAAACTAAGTCAGAGATTCAACTTTATAATCCATCTACACCCACTCCCAAGGCATCCCATGATGAGGATAATTAAGGTGAATATAGAAGAATTAACACATAATACAAACAAAAATCATTTAAAAGAACTTATGCCTCACCTCTAACACCCTCATAAGAAAAAAATCTCAACTACTTCAAATCATATGAAACACATAAATATAAAACAATATAATACATCCCATATTGGGATCACAAGACACAATGAGTATAAAAATAGTCCCATAGGTCCCAAATAGGGGTTGAAACATTTTATGAATACAAAAAATTTATAAATAACCAAATAAATCTCTTTCTAAATAATTCTTGGAATACCAAACCATCCCACACTATTTTAAGATCATCCTACTCATATATTAGGAATAAATTTTTTTAAAAAAACTTTTTAAACCAATATAAAAAACCACAAATAATTTTAAACCACATTTGAAAACATCAAAATCAACAAATGTGTTTCAAAAAATAATTCTTATGGAGTTATATACCACTTAAAAATCATAGAAACTATTTTGATTATTTCAAAATAACTAAAAACCATAATTACTTGATTTTAAATTAATTTAATTCAAATAAAATATTTTAAACCCTCAATCTAGAAAGCACCACCACATTGAAATCCAAAAAAATCCTTTCAAATCCATTGATTAATTTTCATAAACACTTTCCATAGAATCATCTTTCATTTTATTTAAAAAAATACATCCAAATGATTTTATCCATTCATGGGTTATACATATAGGCTTAATTTTAATTAAAACCATTCCAAACACATCAAAAAAATTATGATTGTATTAAAATGTGGGAAAACAGAATCACCTACCGTATTTCAATCGATTAAAAAGTTTCATTCATCTATTTCAATGGATAACACTCCCAATATCTTTGGAATTCACTCTAAAACTCTATAAGAGAAAATCCAAATGATTCGGACTATCCCCAACCCTAAAATTATCCAAAATCGGTATTAGGGTTCATGGGAGAAACAAATAAAGAGAAATAGGGAAATATATGACTAAAATAGGATTAAAGGAACTTACCAAGTATTAAACCACAAGAATCCATAGTTTAATGTAAGAAAATATAAGAGGAGAAAAAGAAGAATCACCCTATGGTGTGCCTGGTCTATTCGAATGAGAGGTAGAAAGAAGGGACCCTAAGAGTTATAAATCTAGGCAAGGTAAAGAATATAAATTTAACATTAAATTAACTAGGGAAGGTTAAATATTTGGTCACACATTTTTCAAACTATGAACTAACAATGAAAGAACCACTACCTTAGCCAACCCACCACTCATAGTTTCATACAGAGACTCCACAGAAAAATGAAAATTTTTTCCACTAAATATTAATGGAGCTACCATAATAAAGATATAATTCTTAAACATTTTTCATATTATACCAAACCATGCACAAGCAATTCACACTTACCCAAGTACAAAAAATGTTCCATATAGTTTGTCAATGGCTCTACATGGAATGGACTCAAAAAAGAATGTATTGTAATGAAAAAACAATGAAAATTCAAAATGAACATAATATAATGGTATCTAAGGGTCACATAAATTTTGTCACATGGTTAATCTTATACTATGTTCCTAAACCATTCATGTAAATAAAAATATATATTTTTCCTTATTTTGACTGTATGAGTATCATAAAAATAAAATTCCCCACAATAAACACCATCATAAAACTACGGGGGTCTTATTTCACCCCACCATGACACTTTATTACTTGATATGTTCATTTTTCAAATTAGTGGGAAAAAAATATGATTCTAAAACAAAACCCCAGGAAAAAAATGGATACTGTGACATCGTGAACTGGGTTCCACTCGAAGGTGCCCCTATTCAGTGGGCCACATGGCCTCAAGTGCACCTCCCAATCGCTAGTGGATTAATACTAGTAGTGAGGGTCTAGGGTGTGTATGTGGGAAGTCTATGACCTCATATCTGTTTTAATAACATTATATATAAGAATAGATTAATAAAAATTATCGAAGAATAATTTTGAATAAACAAGGCTAGTAACAAAAGTATGCATAAACAACCATCAATAACAATAAACTCAAAAGATGAACCTTAGCATATACAATATGATGATGATGTCATGTATCTAAAAAAATAAAAATAGGTATAAATTAAAGCAATCAAATAGTACAATACATGATGTATAAAATAAAGAATATAAAAAAAATATCCTAGCATCCCGAGCATAGGGATTATCATATTCTATCGAGGTCCATCCTAGTGAAGAAATATAATCAAGTGTCCAAAGTGGGATTCTACCCCTTGTGCATGAATGTGACCATATAATCTCCCGGTTTTCCAATGCTATCCCAGATAGGTTGTGAGATAAATCTCAATAGGCCACCACCAACGACATCTATAAAAATACATAATGTAAATATAAACTGAACAATGTGAGGGTATATATAAATGTGATGAAATTCCTAGATAATAACTCATACCTGTTTCAGCCTCAAATATTAATGTCTCTAAACCTCAGATCAATAATATATTCATTTATGTTCATATTATATATAAATGTCATGTGAATGTGTCAATAACACTAATGTTGATAATAATGACAATAAAAAAGGATCTAAGGTGAAACTAAGGCATTCTTGACCATAGATGTTTGGAAAATAATAGTAATAACTGATGTAGTCTAGAAATAATGGGACTGAGTGTAAACCAAGGGTCTATCCCAAGGAATTATTATATAAAAGATTAAAACTATGTCCATGAATCTTATCAATAGTAATTTTAGGATAAAGAGGACTGGTTTCAATGGGATAAATCCAAGGCATCGTCTATCCAAAGACAATTTCTTGGATTCAAGGATTGTATCCAAGGAATCCAAATATATGTAGAGATAGTGAACAGATCTTATAAAATCATTTTTATCATCCTATAGTACATAAGAACCATGTTTCATGATGTTTTTCTCCCTTGGAAACTGACTACTGACTATGAATGGAATCCTTTGATTTTGTAAGGAATTACATCGAGAATCCAAGTCTGTCTCAAATCTGACTATTCCTATAAAGCTAAAAGGTTTCACATGAAATATCCAACTTATAATAAAATCAATACTTAATTATAGCTATGTAATTCTCATTCCACTAAATAATTTTTTTGATACCTTTCATCAATGGTGAGAATGTCAGCTGGTACAAGTAATGGATTCCGTTCAAATTATAATATAACTAGTATAAGTAATATCTATATATATATACATGAGAATTATTAATTAATTAATTAACAAGGAAAAGTCACATTGTCAAGGAAAATTAAGGAACAACCAAATGGTGGCAATGATAAAGCCATTATGGGTCACCAAAGGCATAACATGGAAAAAACCTCTACCTAGGGTGAATTATATTGAGGTCCTAACCTCCAAAAATAAGAATAACATGTATAAATATGGCTTTATAATATTATTTGAAATATTATATTTAAGTAATATGAATTTAAGAAGGATTTCAATGTGGAACTACTGTGAACACAATGAAGGAAATTTATAAATAATGAGACTTTTATGAAGAATTCATAGAGCACCGAACTTATGTATATAGCACTCTAATAATATAATATCTTCCCTTGGTTTGGCTTATATTAGAAGAAAATGAAAAAATGGCAGAACATACTAAAAAAAGGGAATGTGATCAAACATCAAAGTATCATCATCAAGGGAATGGAAAATGAAAAATTTAGGCAAATGATAAATGCATTTATAGAGATAAATCAAACGTGATGATCAGATCTCGATTAGAAATTTGGTTATTAATGATATCAAATAACCTAGGTGGATGGAAGTAGAAGAAATCTTGAAAGGAAAAAGGATCCTCTACCCACTTGAACTATGAAAAATAAATAAGGGTTTTGAGTTTTACAAAACTAAATTTCATTTTGGTTATTTTACCCACAAATCACAGGTCACATAGTTTGGTCACATGATTTTCCAAACCATACCAAAAACTATATTTAATTACTATATAAGATGGTACCTGGCATGGTTTTTCCACATGGTTTTAGAAACCATGTTCCAACCATTCCATTTGAATATATTAAAAAAAATATACATTTATCCTAGTTGTGTATCCCTTGGTCCATGGTGTGGAAAAATATGTTCAATGATTTTCACTTAAAATTTACGACCACATTTAGGAGAAACATTGAGGACTGGGTTGAATGATTTTAATTAACCATGTGGACTAGGGTTTTCTTCCACTAGTTGTGGTCATGGGCTCCGAACACGCCCCATACACCCTCGTAAATTTATGTGAACTCATTGGGCATCCATATTATGGTTAGGATAAAGAATTAAATTGAAATATAAATGATCCATACATCATATAAAAACTAGGACCATACATTTTCCCCCATAATAGAAATCACCCCTCCCCCAATTTCCCTTCCAAGGGGGGCAGAACACTGTCTATGAACAAATCTGATCACTGAGTATATACCTCAGCATCCTACCACCAATTATCATTATGTACATGATTGTGCATCCATAGCACCCAAACTAAAGGAACTGAACGACTTCATAGATCCTTTAATCTCTTTTAAATTATTCATATTATAAACTCTTCAATTGATGCATTATAATCTAAGTCAACCTATTTGGGATCAAAAGTATGATATGGGTTGGAAAATAATAGAAAGTATATGAATCATGGAAGATTCAATGCATGAAATGATACATATGAGATAATATAAACCAACAGGCTGATGGATTGAATATATATAGTATCTCCAAAGGTCCAACATAAAAAAAGAGATAGCTTCCCTTGCATTTGAATCTATTTATTCATATGAATAGGTGATATGCACATGAAAACATGATCCACAACATAAAATTATAGATTTTTTCAATAGGGATCAACATAATATTTTAATCGAGAAAGGGATGAATACATACACATTCTAATCAACTAACCCTACATTGAATTCTCCTACATGAGGGGAGGACCTAGTAGCAATGCCTCTCCTGCCTCTAATTAGAATAGGGGACAGTGAAACGACCTACCACATAAGGCCTCATATGGTGCCATCTGAATTTTTGATTGATAGATACTATTTTTGGTGAAATTAATGAGAGGGGTATGATTATACAAAGGGTCATTGAAATAAAGGAATCACACCCATAACATGACCTCCAATACCTATATTGTATGTTCCACCATGCCATCGTTATATATGAGGGAAAAATATATACTCAGAACACCATTATATCCAAATCTATCTATAAACCATTATAGAATGTTGATGTTAAATGAGGATCCAAATATGAATTGATAGTATGAGGGACCCGACATAGATATATATTCTCATGAAAATACATTTTTACCATCTCATCAACTAATTGGGATAATTTTTTCAGTCTATCCAAAAATACCCAAACTTCCAGATCATGGTGACCTCTGTAATCAAGCTAGAAAATCTATAACAATATCCTCCCATTTTCATTCTAGGAATAGTATCATAAGTAAAAATTATTACAATACACAGGTGGTCTGGATTCACTTTCTAAAAGATGGAACACTGCATGAAAAAAACTGTTACCTAACATTTCCTCACAAGCCACGAATACATGCGATGGATATCATGATACGTCTAAAAGATTTATGGATTTACATACCACTGAGAGGAATGAAACTCTTATATATATTCCTATATTATTTCTATATTAATATATACATTTAGATTTATATATAGGATTTCATCTCTTTCAAAAAACCATTCCATAGCTGGGTCCTCTTTTGAAACACTCTCTCATAGGATCAACCCATTTTGATCTAAAAAATATATACTCTTCATGTTATCAACAAATGAAGAATTAAATGATAAGTCTATAAGAAAAGGTACCATGTGACTATGATAAACCTCTACATTCATATCAAAAATAAGTTACAAAAATATTTATTCATCAAAATCTTATTGTGTGGCCTGTTCTTGCGTATTTTTTATCGGTGCATCAGCTACAACATTTCCCTTTCTAGAAGTATAGACAAGCTCAAAGCTGAATGAAAAAAGGAATTCGACCCATCTTCTCCATATAAGTATTAATTCACGCTACATATATATATATTTGAGGATCTTTTGGTCCGTATACACCCCAATGTTCTCATCTATAAAATAGACTCTCCATAAATGAAAATCATGGAAAGCTGCTACAAGATCTAGGGCATGAGTGGAGTAATTACACTCATGAGGTCTCAACTGGTTTGTCCCCCATACACAACAAATATATCCTCCTACATCAATATTTCACCAAACTCGATACATGATGCATCATTAAAAACTGTATTACCCCTTCCATGTTCTATTATAGTCAGAATTATACCTAAATTAAGCCTTCCTATCAACTCTAAAAAAGATTTCTCCAATAATTTAGACCACAAGAACAACACACCTAATGTGGTATGACCATTAAGTAGTTAATTAAATCCAGATAATCTATATATGAAATTCATGTATTACCTATCAAACCCTAAGGAACTCCATACAATAAAAAATTCCATGGGCCTCTCCCAGGAAACAATAATAGTCACATTATTTAGGTCATCTGATACTAATTATTTTAAGATAATATGACACAAGAAGTTACCTTTATCAATCCAGAAGTGTCATTTAGAAATATTATCATAACGATTATTCTATCATAGTGTATTAAAAATGATATCAAGATGTTTATGATGGTACCTCCGTGTATGATAATACATTAACATTTTATCCAAAAAAATAATGAAAAAAGAATCTAGATAGGGATAGGTAACCCTATTCATCAAGGCCATGAAAATGGTGGGATCCTTTGTTAGACCTAACTTTATGACCATATACTCATATAACCCATACCAATTATGGAAATCCATATATTGTATATCTAATGGAATTAATGTTACCTGATGATAGCCTAGTCTCAGGGTTATCATTGAGAATAGCATATCACTTTATTACTAGTCAAGGAGATCATATATTTGAGGTAGTGGATACTGATTCTTAATATTAAGTTGTTCCATCTATTGGTAATTCATGCATAGCCTAATATTCAAAACTAAATTCTTATTGAAAATCATGGGTGAACAACAAGATGAAGTGTTGAGTTAGATAAAAACCATATATTATAAATACACCATCTACATCTTGAGCTCTTATAACTCATTTGGTTCCATCATGTATGGAGGAATATATATAGCTGCTTCTCTAGGAATAATCATGATCATAAACTCTACCTTTCTCTTCAGAGGTAAGACATTAAAATCATCTAAAATGACAGAAAAGAAATATACAATGGGATGAAAAACTATAGGATGTATTATGTACAATTAATAAGAACTAGAAATCAAGGTAGTCACTCCACCTGGCATAAGGTTCTTTTGTCCAGATCACCATCCTAGATATTCCACTCAACATTGTAGATATAACTATTTCCACATAGTTATGTAAATAAAACCATGTGGTAATAACACTCCACATAAGAAAGGCGTGTAATGAACAAATACATTCTGATAATGACATTGAAACCTATCATATCGAATAAAAATAGGTTATATAAGAAGGGATAACTTCTTACCTTGATAAGATTGTCTATGAATTGGAATATACCCTCAGATGGTGAAACTAATTGTGTCTCCAAGAACATAAAACCAAAATAGTACTGATCATCCAACCAGATACATTACATGGTTGATATATATATAAATGAGTGAGAGTCTCCTATATCAAACAAAGAAGACAAGGTATTAGAATAATCTAGAATAGTAGATAATATAGTCGAAGGTCATATACTCTAATCCATTGTAATATGTGGTAAAGCATTAAAATATAATGATTTATAGCTTTGTACTATATCTAGAAAACCCTATGTAGATTCAAATTCCTGGTGTTGATAACTAGATATTTGGCTACCAAGGCCTGACCACCTCCTCATCGGGTCTAGCCAGTGCTAGTCCCACTTCTTTCTTGATGTGGTGTAACAGACCCTTCACTTGAAGGTGAACCTAGTTCAAATGCTCTTCCACTAGTAGTAGGTTAAAGGGTTTGAAAAAATCTTTCAATATATCCAATAAAGAAACAATCATGGAACCCAATATGGTCTCTATCATATTGAGACTTTATATTCCCCTTACAAAAACACCGATGGAATATAATGGAGCTGTTGGTGAGAATAATTTAGCTGATAATGCATTGATGATAAGAATCAACGATATGATCCCTATTATTAAAATATTCAATACCCTATATAAGAACTGTAATTATGTTCCTAGCACAATCAACTTCTCTCAAGTTTCACTCAATGATAAGGCCCTTATTGATAATCTCAAAAAAGTTAGATAAGAAATATACATTCACTTGTGGGTGGATGGAATAAATGATCAAATCCTTGAAACGTCTCTGTCATGATGTCTAATGAACATCAACAAGTGTTGAAAAGAATTAAAACATAGTAAAGATAGATAAATAGTCCATTATAGACCCAGTACCCAGATCTAGGTGCATTAAATCTCAAGTTCGGTCTGCTCTCTACATCTGAGGAAAAAAATTGTAGTAGAATAAAATATAGAAGTCCTCCATGTCCATTCCTTGATGAAAAAAGCCCTGAGTCAAAACATCCCCCCAAATCCTGGAAGAATAATTAATCATGTATGTAGAAATATTGTACCTCTTATTTATATGAATCGTTAGACACTCAATGATATGAAAAATGGCCTTTATCAAAGACTTAGCAGCCTGAGGACATCCATCCAATGAAAAGGTGGTTGGATGAT
Source organism: Viscum album (assembly GCA_963277665.1). NCBI lineage: Eukaryota > Viridiplantae > Streptophyta > Magnoliopsida > Santalales > Viscaceae > Viscum > Viscum album. Next base: position 286,912,252 of record OY728165.1, read on the forward strand.
GTTGTTAGAAATCCTGAGTAAGATCAAACATCATAGGATTAGTTCATGGAGAACCCTATATAAACTAGATCTGATTTAGAAAACTATCTTGAAGCTGATCATCAGTTCCCAGATTTGTAATAACAGTGTGTGCATCAGGTAGCACACCTGGTAGTAATCTCAGTGTTTCAGGGCCATCCATCTATAGATCATGGTCATCACCACCCTCTCGGTTTACGAATCAATGACCTCAAGGGGTCAAAACTCTACAAATTTCAGAAATACACTTTAATACATGATTTTAGAAGAAATAGATACCCTAGATGAAATAATAATAAATTAAAGGGATCAGTTTCTAACATACTACCCCAACTACCCACTTAAATTTTCAGGGTATTGGTAAGTGTTTTTGTTAAATTTTATTGGGTTTCCTATTGATGGAACAGTCAATTGGGATTTAAGGTGGTAAAACCAATTAATTTATAATTTTCTCTCCATGATAAAAAAAATCATTTAGTGATCAATACTTTCGTTTTATTTTTTTATGTTCTTATATACAAATAACACAGTTCGATTAATTGAATGGCCATTCCAAGATAATAAAGTCCCAAAAACTTTATAACTAAAATCTACACCCATTTAATTATATTTAGATATCATACATTCATACTCGTAATGTAAGGGGTAAACTTTATGATGGATCGACTCTTTGAATTACACATTCCAATTCATAAGGACCCATAAATATTATAATTGAAATTGGTAATCATGTGATCGCAGCCGCACCCAACTCATTAAACCATTGGTACATAGCTTAAAATTGTATGAATTATCTATTTAAGATTCCACCATCAACATATATTAAAAAACACTATTTTGATTGATGCATCCATCTTAAACAAACAATTTCATTTCTTTGCAGATGATGTTAGTATAACATGAATATATAACAAACATAGATCACTCAACAATCACAGGAAACAAAAGGAATGGAGTAGTGAAATGTACCTATAAATAATGGTATATGCATCGAATGTGATGTCTAAGTGTCTATAATGATGCATGTAATAATGATCCTTATCATACAAATCTATGGTAAAATATCCATAAGTAGATAAATTCCACAGTTCATGTGCATCACTCTATTAAGAAAACATATCACTTGTAATAAGAAAAATTCAGATCTATAGTTTCCCATTCCTAGGAATCATGTTATTTACCCAGAATGTGTGCTAGTTACACACATGGATAGATTATGATAAAGTCAGAAAAAATTCGTAATCTCCCATCTAAATTCCGAAATAGTAATAAAATAAATTAAACATCCTATGATACTACATTTCGGCATACCAACCTGGGTTCTACTCGAAGGTTCCCCGAGCACTGTCTCGATCATCTTCTACCAAGATCAATCATATGAAAAAATATGTTTTCCAATGTAGGATGCTTCAACTTTTTTATACAGAAGGTCATATAATCTTCTGAGGTACCAATGGAGGCTGGATATGGTGTGAGATAAATCTCAATTGGCCAGCTTCAACGATTTCTATAAAAATACAGTCTGTGAAAATAAACTGAATAGTGTAGTGGTATATATATATATATATAAATTATTTTCAAGATAATAACCCATAACTCATTTACCCTTAGTTGGTATTGTCTCTGAACATGGTATCATAAATTTAATTCATTTAAGTTTCATATATATATATATATACTATTAATGTTCCAACAACACTGAAATATATCACAATAGGAGTAAAGGAGGATACAAGGTGAACCCCAAGAATCCTTAACCTCAGGTGTCTGCCAAATCATAATAGTAACTCATAATGTATGGAAATAATGGTTCTAAGTGTAATTCAAGGTAATATCCCATGGAATTTCACTATAAAATAGTTTATCTATGTCCACGGAGCTCATTTATTGTAATATCAAGTTATAAATGACTATTCCCAACTGTGTGAATCCTTGGTGATGCATGTTCGAATATGTTAAGAATGATCCAAGGAGTGTATCTAAGGAATCCTAATATCTGCTGAGAAAGATATGGGATCATACGGAATCATTCTAGGAATCTGCTGGTAGAGAAAGAACATGTTCCAAGGATGGTATATCCCGTAGAAAATGGCTCCATGAATCAGAATGACATCCTCTGAGTGATAAAGAAATTTCTTTTGGAATCCAAGGATATCTCAAGTATTCCCACTTCTATAATATTAATATGTTACATATGAAATAGCAAACTTATAAAATATTCATGATTTATTTTAGGTCAAGTGTTACTAATTCAAATAAATAATTCATTTAGTGCATTCCTATACCATTCATCAGAGGTGACAAGGTTAGATAAGACATGTATCTGATTCAATGAAACATAAAATTTTAATAGTATAAGTGATTTCTATACATATTTAATTTTGAATTTAAAATTAAGTAATTATTAAGTAACACTCTCCATATCATGGTCATGTTAGGAATACCTGAATAATGCCACAGATAGACCAAAAATGGGTCACCAAAGGCATAACTAGGAATGTACCCTACATGGGTTAAATGGTGTCAATTCCCTGACCTTTATTGTAGTGAAAAACATGTATAAATATGGATCTCTAATAGGATAAAATTTATTATAATTTGGTCATATGAATTTTAGAAGAAATACTCAGTGAACTAAGTGTGCGCACAACAATGACAATTTATAAACAATGAGACATTTAGTGAAAAGTAATAGGCCACCTTCATTGTGGATGTAGTAATCTACTCTTTTAGTTTAGGTCCTTAGTTTGGAATGGATCAGAAGAAAATAGAATAATATATGAACTTCCTAAAAACATGTAATATGATCTTGAATAGAAAAATGTTTCATTATGGAAAAGAAAAACGACCTACTAAGCCTAAAGACTAAAGAACTCACTGATAGGAATCAAACATAATGCACGGATCTCGAATCAAATGATGGATGATGGGGATATACAAGAACATAGTCAAAATGAAGGATGAGTTATACAAGGATGAAAATGGAGCCTCGATCTACTGCAAATAGGAAAATAATAATGGGGATTGAGTTTGAATGAATTTATAGACATTTTGGTTATTTTATTTAAAATGAAGGGCCACATGGTTTGGATGAATGAATATCCATATCATGCACAAACCATGCTTGGATCACTGTCTAAAGAGGTAACCCACATGGTATGTTCACATTGTTTGAAAAACTATCTTCCAACCATGCTATTTCACTCTCCTAGAAAAATACTGATATTTTTCACAGGTGTGCAGCCCTAGGACCACGTTCAGGGAAAACCATGCACCCTAACTTTACATATGAAATACCATACACTATTAAGAGAAACTATGTGTACTAGGAAGAATGATTTTTTCTTATCTATGTTTCCCAGTGGTTTCTTCCAATGGCTGGGGTTATGGGCTTCGAACAACCCTCAGAAAACCCCAAGAAATTTGTTGAACTCGTTAGGAATCGATATATGGTTAAAGATAAATACTTTTATTGAAATCAAAAAGATATATACCTCATTTTGAAAATACTCTTCTATAATTTCCCTAAAAACCAGATGAATCCTTAAATTAAGTTGAACATATACATGAAAAACTAGTCATTAACTGGGAAAAGAGAACATCCATTTAGAAGATAACTAACACAATCCACCCCATTAATTAGAATGTTTCTAAAATAGTATAATTACTAGAATTTTTTTTATAAATATGAGTAAATAATCAATAAAATGCATTCCCTAAATCCTAAAATGGAAAAAACAAACCCCCATTATCCAAAACTAACCAAAAAAATATCTAGAACCCACCAAGAGAGGCACCAAACAAAAATAAAACAAAAAATAAATACCACAACAACCATGAAAATTACTTTATAAGAATAAACATTGTGATATCTTTAAGGAAGAAAACTGTATATGGGGGTGTGTAGATTCAAACCCATTAAATATCTTCCTATTATGATTATGTCTCTAAAAGGAGATCTACGGAACCCATAGTCCAACTAGAAAAAACTACACACCTAGTCACCCATGAATGCACCCTTGGTCTTCCCATGTCCAAAAACACCAAAGATCACACCAGGGTCTATAATATGAATAATAAATACATCATCATTTGGAAAAAAGGTCCAAACATTCCCTAAACAACTACCTATTATAAAAAGCTTCCAAAACAAAAAAACATTAGTACAAGATTTCATCAAGCCATAATAAATACAAAATCACTGAGATAAATATACTAATATGTTTCAACATCCAAAAGAGTCAAAATAATGAACCTAAGAGATATATAAAACTATGGAAATTCCATATTCCTTGAACATATCAAAGATCAATTCAAAAAACATAAAAATGTAGAGCACACATAAGAGTGTTTATGAAGATTCGTAATCACTATTCCAACTATCCAAACCTGGCTCATGGTTCCAAACAATTGAATATAAATGATCTTTAAGAAAAACTATTGATAAAAAACATGAATAATACAATGATAAACCACTAAGAGGAAGAAATGACACCTACCAACAGAATCATGGCCTGGGTTATTTTATAATTTAAAAGTGGGAAATCCCCAAAGGATAAGATCTATAAATTAAAACTAGAAATTTTTATTGATGTTGTGATAACTCAATATGAGACATGGATCAGCCTGACCATGCTTCCAACATAACATGAAGTTGTCCCAAAAATCAAACTACGGAAAACTAATTCATAATATTCTTTAAAATAATCATAGGTCTCTAAAACCCATGGATTACATGGAAGAATCCCAAAAATACATTTTTAAAACAAAGGCATCAAATAGATTGGTCCTACCATTATCACAAATAAAAATTGAAACCATTTTATAATTTGAACCCCAGGCCGAAACCCGACATGGTCGATTAAAAATGTTATCAATAATGACCTGAAAATTCATAAACCAATTTTAAAACCAAACCACCAATTCACATTTAAAATTAAAATGATGACTCGTTGTTTGAAATAATATAAATCATTTAGCATTTTTCAAACATTCCCCTAGGGTAAAAACCAAACAAAAAACTAGTTTTAGTAAAATCACCAATTTCCATTATTATAATATACCCACCCTTTAAACATCATGTGATGTTGATTATAAAATAAATAACAATAAAAAATTATTATGTAAAAATTAAATTATCCATTTAAAAATATTTCATGAATCCAAGATCATTTTATAAAAAATCATGAAGTCCTTCTTTGAACTCAAAATGATCTTTTCACATGAAATCCATTTTTCTCCCATAAAAAAAATTTCACATCAAACATGAAATCACATAAACAAAGGCATAATACATGCCCCATATAAAATAAAATCCCATTATTATTATATATTTCAAGACCGACCGTTTACCTTTTCTCAATGGTGTAAACCACTATTGCGAATCTACTCATAAGGCATATAAAAAATCAAGTAGGATGAGGAACCATACTCGACTTCTGCAAATAATTAAAGACCACATGATAATCATGTATTGGCACAAAAAATGAATATAGAACCCTGAATTTTTTTATATGGTGTTTAGGCCCTAAAATCCAACCTCATGCTTTGATCCGCCTTTTAGATTTCCATCCCATACATAAAATATGACCCCTAAGGAAAATCTGGTCATGCCATTGATGATCAAAACACTACCGGTATAGGAATAAAATCAAATTAAAAGAACAAAATTTAATGGTAATCCATAATCAATTAAAACTATAATTACCGATAGAAACATATTAATTATGGTGAGACATACACTGAAAAATATTTATCTTTTTCCAACATGGGTAAATCTGTTGGTAAATGAGCATTTTCTATCGGTAAAACCTTCTACCAACAAAAATTGTTCTATTACTAAACTATCGGTAAAAATTAGGTCACTAAATGTTTTTTTGATAGATATTATAGTTTTGTTTTTATTATTATAATACCAACAAATGATATATACATTGGTCAAAGTGTTTAGCAACAGATTACTATAAAAAAATATATCTATTTGTAATGATATTTCAAATATATATTATTTTTTCATAAATTACATTTTAATATAAATTATGAATTTTTATTAATATTAAAATGTCATATTATAATTATTAATTTACCATATATAATAAAAAATTTTCAATTATCATGTTGATGAAAATTTTCACGCATGTTCAAAATTAGAAATAGAATAATTATATTAATAATGAAATTTAATAAAAAAATAAATCAATACATAGTTGAAAGTGACTGATAAGATCATAAGAGCACAAAACCCCAAGACACATCTAGGCAGTTCTCTCCACCACACCCCCACCACCTAAGTCGTCTCATGATTGAAATCCACCAACACCCATCATGGTTAAAGAATAGTTACTTCCTCCAAAGAACATTCATAACCCACCACGTATGTTACTAGAAGAAACAAACCAAATCAACTCTAATACCATTGAGGAACCTTGTCTCAATGTTATGTGACACAATTTTTCTCCAAGATCTACACCACACACAATCCAAAAGTATACCAAGAAAATCAGAGAAATATATATTCTTGAGTTGAAACAAAAAATAATAATAAGTTATAAAAAATGAAAGAAAAAAATTTAAGACATTGATAAAGAAAAAAAGGGTATCTAAAAACCAATTACTCCCCTAAAAAGTGTATATTTCTCATCCTCAATGAGTCAATAATGACATTCAAATTTATCTTGAAATAAAAAACATGTTTAATTACTTCAAATCACCTACACATTAGAGTGTTGAAAAAAAATTATTCACAGAAATAGTATTATAATAGTGGAATGAACCCATGTTCGAAATTAAATGGGAAAGTGAATACAAAATTATTGTAGTAGTAGTCATGTATTGGTCATAGTAGTCATCAATGTTGTGGAGCGAGACTTATAACAACAATGAGTTTAGTTACATGAACTATAATTATGAAAAGTGGAACATATAATTATGATTTTCAATCATATCTATAGAGAACAAAATAATGGAGACCCTCATTTTGACCAGTATGATCCATAATTTCTCCATCATGAGGAGGGTCGACTACAATATGAGCTCCAATAACCATTTAAATAGACAAATATACACCCACAAATGACATTCCTGACATTATACAACCATGTAAACCCATAGTACTAAATGTTGAAGGTTAAAAAACATTATTTTAATGCCATAGGTTAAACATTAAGGACATGTAAATACAAATTTAGAGATAAAACCAGCAAGATTCAGTTTAATCTCAAAATAAAGATAAAATAAAATCAAAAACATGTGAAGTATCCCATAAGGTAGAACACGACCAGAATATCAACATCTCAAAAAAAAATAATGCATGAACAAAAAAATTAGCCCAACCATCAACAAAAAATATAAAGACAAAACCGGCTGGAAACAAGAATATTTTAGCACAACCATCAACAAAACCAGCTGGAAAATCCTACACAACCATCAACAAAACCAGCTGGAAAACCAGCTGGAAACAAGATAAAATAAAATGAGTCAACAAGAATATTTTAGCACAACCATCAACAAAAAATTACCCAAAAAATGCATGAAAACTATCATCTCATTATATATAAAGACAAAACCAGCTGGAAAATCATACAAATAAACTAACATTTAAATCAAAATTGCACTAACTAGAAAATTAATAAATTTTCAATAGAGACTTCACCGATTTAACTAGAATGCAAAAAAGACTGAAAAAACAACATGAATTTTGACCGTATAAGATCTAAAAGCTGAATGAAAACAATAAAAATATAATACACTTTGGAAAAGTTTGGATTTCATCAAAGTAATGGGTTGTTGTCCTAAATACCAGACTATCATCCACATTTACATTTCATTATGTTTATCCTAATTGGTCCATTAAAAACCTACAAGTAAAATATAATTGAAAGAATTAAATTCATCAACAAGATTACTAAAACCATCAGAATAATGCTTGAGGCTAAGAAACAAACATCTTTGAAACTTATCCTAATTCACAAAACCATAAGCATCATTCTTGAGGAAAAAAAATTGATAGCTTTTTCAATCAGTTTAGTATTAAATTTTTAAAAGAGGAATCTATAATGTTCAAACCCATCAACAGTTGAGAAAAGAATCTATGTAAAATATTTCATGTTATAATTACAGCTCAAGAGTATATCCAATAAGCATGGATTCATCATGAATGAAATTTTCATTAACATATAGATCACATTAAATTAGCTTATAACAGTACCCTAAAAATATACAAATAAATATTGCAATGTTCATGATTTTAACTAATGAATATTTATATTGTTTTTCCACAAACTCATGAAAAATAAAAGAAAAAAACCATCAAGGCTTTACACTCAACACACAACATGTTTTACAGAAAACCAATTATTTTTGTAATAACCAAGTTGTATAGTATTTGTGTCATGATTATTTGAATGAAAATATTAAGCACTAACACACATCCATCATAAAAAAGGGGATTCAAATAGGTACCAAAATATATGATAAGTACGATTCGAATTAAAAGGAAATGATAAATTTACATTCTTACAAGGGGAGGGTGTTATCCTCTAGAAAATGATTAACCATTCATCCATCTCTTTTTAAATTACATTCCACCAGTTTTTTCTCATTGAAGTACCTACAAAAGAAAAAATAGACATTTGATTCAATAATTTTAGTTCAAAAATGATAAAAATATGTACAAAGTGAGAACGTACGAATCTAGTCAAGGGTTTATCCAAAATGACAGAGCAAAAGATCCTAAAGATAAAAAACCAAAAGAAACATAATGTTGGAAATATCTATATGAGACTCACCCCGCACAATGCCACAAGTAGAAGAACTCCACCAAACATGAGATAAGAGAGAATTGATGAGGTAGTGAGAGAAATATAGCAGATGTGATGTATTAAAATCTGATAATAACTTCAGAAGAGTCCCTAATAACCAATGTACCCTCCGAAAGCATCATTCATTCCATCACCAAAATTTGGTCCAGGAAGTCACCAAGCTACACATACAACAAAAAAATAAATCACGCCACCTTCCCAAAAGAGTTTAAAAGAATTTATGATTTGTTTGGGAAAATGATTAAAAAAGAAGTGCTTTGAAGAAGCTATAAACTAGGAAATGTCCACACCCTCTCTTACTAGAAGCTGGATCATTAATGAGTGAATTCATGCTAAAAACATAGATGAAGTCGTGAGTCCATGAATACATTGAGATTGGTTCACACCTATCAGAACGATATATCAAGAAAACATCATTTATGAGTAGAGTGAGACCCACAATGTTAAGATACCTTGAATTAGATAAAATTAAATGAGAAAGATAATATATTGTGTATTCAAAAGTTATCAAGGCAAAAAAAATATTACAAAAGATTACAAGTCATAGTAGACTAAGATAAGGCCATGGTAAAAATTACCATTCAGTGACCGTAACAAGATGATTATCTAACTAGTGGAATCAACAACCATAAGATAATCTGACTAGATACCACAAAAAATAAAAAATTATTCATCCAGTGACCACAAATAAATTATAACCAATGACCACGACAACATCCATAATTCATGATCTAAAAATAACCAGTGAATAAAACAAAAAATGATTAGAAGAGACAGTAACTAAAAAAATACATGTGACCACATTAGAAAAAGATAATCGGTGACCATAAAAACTTAAAACAACAATGTTTTATATAAAAACAACATGAAAATTTATAACATGTTACCACAAAACATTGAGAGTGACACTAATTTCAATTAAAAGTGACATATAACTCGATATTCTATAATCTAGTAACACTCCATGAAATTATTTAATCAATTAATGTTTCATTCAATTTATAATGACACTACTTTTCTATTTATAATGACACTACTTTTAAATTTATAATTACACCAAATTCAATAACTGAAAGCCCATTTAGTGTAATGAAAAACAATAAGCACTAAGGATAGATTTTCAAAGGTGTTCTTGAAGAATATTTTCTAATTATATAAATATAATTGGGTACAAGATTAAATCAAAGATGAATTTTTTCTAGGATCGCCATCATAAAGAGAATTTAGATTCTATCAAAGATGAAACATAATGTCTTGAAGTGTCATGAGATAAATATAAAAATATCATATAGACCAAATCTTTAGTATGTTTTGGAAATGAAATGTTTATGACATATAACAATATTATAAAATTACAAAATTAAATACCAAAATTGGAAAAATTATATTTAGTATTAGAAAATTTATTGTAGAATCTATAAATTAATACCCATAATTGGAATAATGATACTTTTATTTCTAAATATGCGAACATGATATTCATGAATGGAGACTATGCTGAGCATAACAGAGTGAAGTCGATATGGGAGGGAATCAGAGTCTCAAAATATTATTTTAATTAGAGATATTAGATGTTGGTTGGTCCAACCCAAGGTTGAATACAAGCTGAGATGAAAAACTGATGAACACAAAGCATGCTGAGTGAACTTGATGACATGTGGGACACATATCTCGTATAGAGGGGGCATGGGAACTCGGCGATGCCAATTCAGAATGATCAAAAACTTAAATTAAAAAATATCCTACTGAAAATTCTATAAGGATCAACAATTACAACAAACCTACATAATCTAAACAACCCCAAACACTACAAATACACTTATGAGATTAACAGAACTCAATTGAATAATAATACAATAACGATTAAGAAAAATTAAAGCCTCATAGACAATCTTCGGGGATTTATTAGCCTTCGTAAGATATTTTTCTGCATCCCCTACCTTATAAAATTTCGAGGGAAATAATAATAGATTAATGTTAGGAACAAAATCACTAGGAGAAATGGTCACTCCAAAAATAATCATCTATAGATCCTCATCATTTATCATGGCCAAATATAGTTGTCTCAATACAATATTATTCTTCTTATTATGAAAAGATACATTTATAGCCAATTAAAGTTCCTCGGTGGCTTGGTATCCGAGAATGATGGCCTATAAACCCAAGTACTTGTACCGATACATGGCGAGTAACTCCCTTTAATCCGGAAATGACCAATCCCACCCATAGTAAATTGATGAGAAGAGTGGTAAATGGGATTCTTATTTAGACCTCCTACCTTCCTGCCACCATCACCCTTCTTACTTTTACCATATTCCATCTCTTACCACTGTGTAGAAAGTAAAACGATGAGAACTTGAAATGAAAATGAGATCACTGGCTATGCATCTAAAAGATTCGGTGTTTCCAATTGACAAAAGAGACATGAACATAATTGAGAATGATCAACTGAATGGTAAATAATTAATTACCAATATAGGGTTAGATGAAAATGATGATGAAGGTGGGATGAATGAAAAAAATAGTGTCTGAGATTTTTTGTCTTCAATATTCGGAGAGGTGAGGATTCCTGACTAGGGATCTAGGTGATGAAGAATGATGATGGGGGGATAAAGGGTTGAGCTTCCATTTTAGATTTTGGGGGATAGGGAAGATGATTTGTTTTTTCTATAATTTAAAATAAAAAATAAATGTGTAATTTCAGTTGTTAATAAAATAATAATACTTCATTTTCGATAATTCTTTTTAAAGTTATATTAATAATTTTCTGTATTTATTTTGATAAATAGTCTATATTTAAGATATTTAAATATTATAAAATTACTCTACATAATGGGATATATAATCAAAACATCTAAAAATGATAATTTCTATATTAAGGATTCCCTTAAATATGATAATATAAAAATAATTGTTTTCAAAATTGGTTAATGATGAAATATATTTTTATTTAATGGTACATTGAAACATAGTTTTTTACTATTAAAATATCTTTTGGTAATAATAGTTATAAATAATAGATTGTTGTGTTGTGAAAAAAATGTTGGTATTGATATAATAAACAAAAAGATTTAACTGTTAGTAAGAGGATTGTATGTATTGAACAATTATTATTAACATATATATTTTTTGGTAAAAACATTTTTTGGTATCTTAAATTAATATCATCAAAACATAATATCTATTGTAAATACTCATTTTGACCAACAAATATATTATCTGTTATTGAATTTATATTGGTATAAGTCATTTGTTTTGTGATATCTTATGAAACTCTCCTTATCTGACCTCCTAAGTCTCTACATCATTATAAATAATATAATGGAATCTCAAATAATAAGATATAATATTGAAAACCAATGTCCCATTGAGAATATAGGCTCTAATACAATATTCTAAAAAAAGACATTGGAATCCATAAAATATGGAACCTAACCAATCTACCACATAGACTGAAGTGAGTGAATGATATCTACAAGCTAGAATATAGTGGCAAAACATTACAAAATTTATATTGGGAATTTTTTTTCACTCATACAATAATATGAATAAAAAATATTTATTATATTATAATGAAACAATAAATAAATGACTAGGAAAATGATAAAACTAAATCCATAAATAATCGTGTAATGGAAGAAGATATAGATAAATCCATGGTAGATAATACAATATAACAAAAAGAATGATACAAAAACCATGGCTAAAAAATCCCAACTGCTCTCATAATCCACCAAATGACCCATACTCCCCATCAAAACAAAACACCTCCCTTGGAAGACTAGAGGAACCAAATGAAGAAACCGTGGTAAAAATATAACCTAGAACGTATAAAATATATTCATGAGATACACTTCCCAATAGGTCACCACCTATAGAATATTTGTGGTCTCTTTTAGAACGAATCATAAAAATTATTATTTTAATTTGAATCGAAATGTAAAAAAAATCCTTCGACATTATGTAAATTACTAAAAAATCCCTCAACGATGTTGTAAATCTCATTTTCTTATTTCTTTTAAAAGAAAATAATCTCATAGAAAACTACTTTTCTGACCGAATTCTACTGTTATGGACCACCATTTTAAATTTCCACATTAAAATAATAATATAATAACATCATTTAAAATGAGAGTTTTAAAACTAAAAAACAGGTTTCCAATTTTCAATGGTTTTTATAATAAACTTTAGAAACACATTTTGAAATAAATATCAGTATTATTTCATTAGAATTTGTATTTTAAACCCACACATAGAGTTTTAAAGAATACCCATTTCCAATTATCCATTAAAAATCTGAAAATATATTTTGGATAAAAACATTTCACATTTAAAGGTCACTCCAATCAATTTTATAATAAAAGTACTTAATAAAACATTTAAATCATACATTCACACCACCTCTTTTAATAACATTACAAAAAAATAAATTTCAAAACATTCGATAAGAAATAAAAAAAATAGAGGAAATACCACATACGGGATGTAATATGTTATTGTCACATGAAAAGGAGAAAAACTTAAAACAATATAGTTTTCAAAAAAATACAAGGACCATGGCATGTGAGGGAATAAAAAGTAGAAATACCCTAAAATGATATTAAGATGGGTCATAATGTTATGTGATCTAACAAATGGGCTTCTTTGTTACTTAAAATTCCCCTAATTTCACTAATCATGATGTGTATGTAATAATATTTGAAATCTATCTTGGTCATCCCTAGGATATCTGAGCCCCTTGAGATCTCTCAGTCCCAACAACCTATGTGCTCTCTCGGTCCCAGAGATAACACCTCTCCTAAGTGATAACTAAATCCTAGAAATATTATTTCATCCATGGTCTCTCTTAGATTCATAGACAAAGTCCCTTACTAGGGTTGAAATATAAACTAGATATTTATCTACCTATGCCAAGCACACCCACATGAAAGGTGTCCCATGAAAATAAAAAAATAGATATCAGTATAAATATTCTTTCAGATTTGTTGAATTAAAAAATTTGAAATAACGAACATCTCATTTCTTACACCCTTAAAATAAGCATCCCTAACCACATCAATGAACAAAATAGCATTTAAATATTCATAATCATAATGCATCCCCTCGTGTGGTCACAAGAAACCAATAGTACAACAATAACCACACAAGGCACAAAGTTGTTCATACAATGTTTATAAAAACTCATTATTCCTAAGGTACCAAACATGACACATTCCAAAACATAAGTTGAACTCCTATCCCAAATCACACAATTTTAAACTCATATCAATAATAAATTAGGATGAATGTTATTAAATTAATTTTTAAACCCAAATGTGAACTCATAAATCTGTTTAAACCACCATCAACATCATCTAAACCCATCAATGAGTTTCAAAACAATGTCCACATAGGGTAACAAACCACTTTTAAATATAATAACCTGTTTAGATTATTTCAAAAGCATTAAACACCTCATACACTTGATTAAGAAATTATTTATTTGAAAGTGTATATTTTAACCCATAATACAGTACTCCATTCCACTTTTAAAACCTAATGTGTATTGATATCTATTTAGTCATTTCCATTAACACATTTCATTTAATCCCATTCTATGTCAAGGGATGAAACAACATTAAAATAATTTTTCTCCTCATGGATCATATATATTGGTATAATTTAAATGAAACCCCTTTGTAAAACCATTATGATTTTTATGTAATTTAATAAAAATAGATAACAATGAAACACATACCTCAATTAATATGGAAAATATCCAAAATTCATTACTTATGATAATGAATATTTTTAAAAGATATAGAGTGCTCCATGCCACCCCTAAATAAGAAAATCCCCATGATTTAGATCTAAACCTCCCTTAAAATCATTCAATATTATTTTTTAGGTTCATGAGAAGACCAAAAATTTAGAATAAGATAGATATATAAGAAAAAAAGGGTATTATATTTAGTGGAAATTAATGAGGAATAAACCACTTTCGTACATGGTGAAAAAAAACTAAATGGATGAGGAGGAAAGGAGGAATCACCCTAGGGTTTACCTGGTATGTTCAAATGAGAGGGAGAAAGAAGGGAGGCCATGTAGGTAAAATTTATGTGAGGGAAAAAATAATATTTCAATAAACCCTGGTAGGCCATAAGTTTGGATTTTTTTTGGACACATGGTTTTCAAAACCATGTTCCAACCTTATAAAATACCCTACCTAGGCCAATCCACAACTGACATTTTTAACTAGAGACATCATATAGATGGGAAAACCATGTGCCAAACATGACAAATGGCACTATAAAATTTCTAAACCAATTTTAATGCTCTAATTTGTTTTACCAATCTATTAAAATGAGGTGTTCCAAGCCTGACATTCATAAATGTTAAATTTTTTATATGAATATTAATTACATATCAGTGTGATCCACAAAAGAACAATAATGTTTTCATTTATTTGGAAACATGCATACACAAACAATTTGTAAATAAATGAACTTGGTCATAATCCATTATATTCGTCACATATATAAACCTTGTTAGAAAAATCACACTTAAAACCTCTATTCATATCCATGGTAGTGGGAAACATAATAAAGGGTGAAATTTGAGGAGTATTAAGGTAATCATGGGGGATATAAATTAATGGTCATTCGTATGTGTGATGTACTGAACCCAAATTCCACTTAATAGGTTCCTCGATCCCAATAAGAACCATTTCCTAAAGCACATCACCCCAAATACTAGAGGCTTCCAACTAGTACCGAGGTCTTATGGTGTGTTTGTGGGGACACTATGCACACATTATATAAATGTATCACATCAGATGAATATAAACATAGGTATATAGAAAATGAAATATAACTAAACAAATGGAACAATAAAAATATATATATAATTTTAACAATAACTAAAATAACTAGAAAAACATTCAACAACTGAAGATATGTCATATCACTATAAAAAATGAAAAACATGGATACAAGAAAATATTAATAACATGTTCCACATAATTTTAAAGGAAATTAAAGACTATCTAAAGCATCCTGAGCTCTAACTTGATCATCTTCTATCAAGATCCATACTAAACAGAATTAAATCAAGTGTTTGAATCCATATGCATCCCTTTATCAACAAATTAAACCATGTAATCTAGTTAGGGTACAAAATGGTGCCCAAAGAGGATGTGAGATAAATATCAGTGGGCCACCACCAATGGTTTCTATAATATATTACCCATGTAATGTAAATATAACAATGTTAAAGAATGCATATATAATTCAAATCAATACAATATTACTAAATACCCATGTACCTACTTCATCCCTCAGCTGGAACCTGAACATATCCAGTCCATTAATTGATTATTACTATATTATAAATATTGCACATGTTAAAAATGTGAAGGTTTCAATATGTAATAAGGAAACCTATAATGATATTTAATAATGTGGTCCTGAGGTAGAAACCAAGGAAACATAGACCCCAAGGGCTTGTAACTCAATAATAACAGTAACTTGGCATGGGTTAAGAGTGTAATCCTAGTTGAATAGTAAATGGAATTCTATAATGAGATTCCAACCAAGTCCAAGGAGTTCATCTTCGGTAAAATGAGGCTAAGCAATGACTGGGCCCGATGGGATTTAACCATGGAACCAACCTGTCAATGCTGGATCCAAGGAGTATATCCAAGTCATCCTATAATAATATTTAAGGGATCATAATGTTTCATACTAGGTATCCAAATAATATACACAGATAGGGATCTATGTGGGTCCTAACCTAAGCAAGCTGAATCCTTGAATCTGAATGAGGTTATCGAGTGATCAAGGAATTCCCCAATAATAATCCGAGGTGATATCGAGTCTGGAAAATTATATTTGATATATATGTCATGTAATATTTCATTTGGTTCAAGTATTTCCTTTCATTAGTTTGATATGATCATGTAGCATGTAACCTTTTAATCAAGTCATAATTAATCAATAAGTCCATTTGGTTCAAGCCATTCCATTCATTAGTGTGAAAAGGACATGTATCATGAAACCTATATCAATACCATTTAAAGTATATTAAATAATAATGTTTCATTCCACTACCTTCCATTATTGTGGTAAGGGTTGCTACAGACATGAATCCTCTTAATCATTCACAATAATCTAGTGAAGTCATATACATAGTATACTTATATATTTCAATTTCACATTTAATTATCAATTGAAGAACTTACATAATGGGGTTCATGTGGTTATAATACATGGTACATTACATTTTTAAATTCAATATATTAATAAATCAATTTAATATATAAAATTCAACCCTTATAAGGGTCAAGAAAGTCACACCTGAACGGTGGAAGAATATGTAAAATACTAAAAACCGGATTATGGAAGAACATTCTACATGATATAGATGGAGTTGTGGGAATACCCACCAACAATTAATCACATATATGAATATATAATATCCATACAGTTATAATGATTATAATAATGGCGTATAAATTCAATTAATGACACCCAATGAAATCGGTGGGACCCACATGACAAATTCCAAAATCATCGAACATGAGGGATGAGTTATAGACCACCCACCTTATGGTTATATAAATCTCCTCCTCTGGTATTAGCCTATGAATTGTCTTGGGTCATATTAGATCTAAAAATTTTGAAATTGATCACACCTCGATAACTAGGTCGAGAGCAAAAGAATATAAAAAGGCATAAATAGACTCAAGTACTTACTATTGCGCATCCACCGTGATGAATAGAATCTCAAATAGATCATAGATGAATGAGATTTTATTATTTCGACCTTAGGTCTTCAAAATTCTCCAAAATTAGAGGGAAAAATATTAATCCCATTGGTTCATATATTAGGGAAGAATGAAAGATCTAATTAGATCATTAAGGGAAAATGGGAAATTTACCCAGCAAAATATCACGTGCAAGGTTTTTCCACATAGTTTGAAAAATTGTGTGAAAACCAGGCATGATTAACATGGAAAAAGGGGAACTTTCATGGTTATTTTATATAGTCGTGCACAAACTATGAGGTTTGTTTATGTTTGGAAATTTCCATATATATAGTTTTCCAAACTGTGCGACAGCCGTACGCTAACAGTACAACATGGATAGTTTCCCAAAAAATATTTGTTCTAGGCTCCAAACAGGCACCGTAAACCCTTGAAACCTTTTAAACCTCATTATTCATCCATATTATGTCTAAATTAATGATTTAGACCTAAATTTAATGCATCCATACAATAGTGAAAAGCTAGGTTCTTACGTTCTTCCCCCCTTAAAAGAACTTGTCCCCGAGTTCACTATTAAACGTGTAGAAACACAGCCTAAGAAAAAAAATTTCCATTGGGTATGTACTTTAGCCTCCCATTCCCAATTCTTTTCCTTCACATGTATTTCATACCATAGAACATGTACTAGAGGCACATAACAGCCTCTGAGAACATTCATGCTCCAATCGACAATGCGTACTGGATACTCCTCAAAGGATACAACACCATGAAACTCAACTTACTCGGGGTCAAAGGTATGAGACGTGTCATCATGATACTAAGGATGTTATAAAACATGGAATATGTCATGTGTTTCATGGTACCTATATGGTAATAGCAATTGATAAGCTACTGGGCCGATTCTCTCCAAAATTTGAAACAGCCCTACGTAATGAGGCAATATCATCCTTTACATTAGTAACTATCTATAGAATAGCCTCAATGATACAAAAATGAAAAATCGATCCCCAACCCCAAAATATATAGGTCGTTGATGACGATCAACGAATGATTTTTGTTTGGACTGGGTAGTAATACAGTTTCTAATCAACTAAACCTTCTATGATGTCTCTTTAACCAGATGAGGACCTAGTTGGGTTTCCTCACCTACCTCTAGTGAGCACCGGGGAAACAACATCACCTACCATATAAGGCCTCAAAAGGTTCCATCTAAATTGTCACATGGAGGTTGTTATTAAATTATAACATGATGAGAGGTATATGTTTCTCCCATGAACCATCGAAATCAAGGACACATTCTCGAAGAATATCCTCTAGAACCTATATTGTTCATTCTGATTGTCTTTCTATCTAAGGGTGACAGGATGTGATTGGAAGCCCCTCTTTTCCCATAGCATTTTACAATCCCCACCAGAACTGTGACATGAAATGAGAATCCCTATCTGACATGATCTTATGAGGAACCCCATGGAGTCGTATTATCTCATGGACACACAATCTTCCCATCTCATCAACTAAGAAAGTATTTTGAACAGAAATGAAGTGAGATGATTTATTTAGTTGGTCAATGTCTACCCAAATAGAATCACTACCCCTTAGAGGCCTTGGTAAGAAGACTACAAAATCGACAGAAACATCATCCCATTTCTATTCTAGTATTGGAAGCAGTTGTAGAAATATTATAGGTATCAGGTGCTCCACCATTAACTGATGACTGGTGGAACACCTAGTGATAAATCCTGCTATATGTGGTTTCATCCTAGGAAAAAAATACTAGCGTCGCATATCTCAATACATATTGGAAATTCTTGGTTGAACTACCCACTAACAAGCATGTTCATATTTCCTCAAATACTCTCTCATATCTGTAGGAACCCAGATATGTCTACATAGATGCAAGATGTTGCCTTTATCCATATACTAATTAGATGTTGGGTTATCTCCTTATATACTCATACATATAACCAATCCTTCAAGATCTATAAATGATCTATTAATCACCAGCTTAAGAAGGTAATAGATAACTCTCAAGGAGGAGTGGAAAGACTACTCTTAACAATCACAAAACTCTAGATGTGGCTCAAAAAAAAGGGCCATTAACATCCCTTCATCACTGGCTTCCTATCTGGCCGATGTTTTAGATTTCCGACTCAACACATCTGCAACTAAATTACCTTTCCCAGGAATATAGGCAAGCTAAAAATCAATGGTTTGTATATATTCAACTAATCTATATTTCTTGAGGATGAATTTTCACTGATAAAAGATATACTTGAGGCTCCTGTGGTCTGTGTACACCACAAAGTGCTCACCTAACAGATGGTGTCTCTATAAATGTAAGGCATGGACAACTACTGGTAGATCAATGTCGTGTATCTAGTAATTTCTCTATGGAGCCTCATCTACCAAGATCTGTATAAAATGACTTTTTCATCCTGTATCATCACTACTCCTAGGCTAATTCCTAATGCATAATAGAATATTGTATAACCTATACTTGTCTCCATAAGAGACATAATAGGCAATGATACACGCCTCTATTTTTGCACCTAAATGAATTAATCAGATGATTTTAACCATAAAGAACATGACACCATTCTCTGTAAGACTAGTGATAAGTGAAAAAGGTGGAAAAAATCTGGTATGAAATCCATGTAATATCATCCCACCCCAAGAAACTATGTGTATAGAACTCATTCATGGGAAGATCCTAGGAAACTACAAATATGACCATTTCTAAGTCAATAGATATAATTGATTCTAATATTATATGACCCATGAAGTGGACATTGTCGGTCTAGAAGTGGCACTTAGTAAGCATTGTGTACTTTTGATGCTCTCTCAGTGTACTCAGAACGATCTTGAGATGTTTTTCATGGTCAATACGAGTGTGATAATACACCAAGATGTCGTCTACAAAGACAAATAAAAGGATTCCAAATAGGGGTGTATAACCTATTTATCAATTCCCCAAAAATAATGTGTGGGTTTGTAATACCGAACAATTTAAAAAGGTACTCATACAGACCATACGTACTATGTAAATATCTATGAGGTATTTCTTATGGCCACAATTGTACCTGATGATATCCCAGTCTCAAATTGATCATGGAGAAGACCTTCTATACTAGAAGCAGGTCACATAGATCCTCTATTAGAAGAAGTGGATATCGGTTCTTGGCTATAAGTTGTCTTATTCTTTGGTAATTCATGCGTAGACATAATTTTACATCCTCCTTCTTAGTAAAAAGCATAGGCGAACCCTAAGAGGATATATAGGGCCACATAAATCCTTTGGCCTCTAAAACCATTAACTTCCACTTGGGATCCTGAAGCTCTGTAGGTGCCATCCTATATGGAGGTAGGGACACTAGTGCTTCTCTCGAAAGATGTTCAATTGTAAACACTACCTCTCTCGTAGGAGGTAAGTGAGAAAAATAATTGAGAAAGACATCCCTAAAAATATCCATTAATTATGGGAAATCAACTTCTTGAAAACCCTTATCCGACATTAATAGATTTGAAATCTATGCAGTCACTCCACCTAGATAATGATTATCTAATAACTCCCTACCAGTGTGGATATCCCACACATTATTATGTAGATAAATTCTTACCAATAGTGATGTAAATGATAACTTATGATGATAGTATCCTGCAAAAGCATGATACTCAACCAACTAGTCCATTTCAAGTACAGAATCAAAGCCCAACATCTCAAGAAAAACGGCCTTCTATAAGAAAGGGTAACTACCTAAATTAAGGTTTATGTCCCTACACTAGAGTATTCTTTCTTTTCATACCATTCATAGCATATATAGTGTCAGTAAACCATAAAAATATTGTATCTCTACTCTATGACATTCCACGATAGATATAGTGATAAAAGAGTTTGAATAACCTTTATAAAATAAAGAATATACAATAGTGGATACAATAAGAATGGTACCTTGTGCTGTAGATAGTCCTGAAGCCTAATTCTTGGGTATTAGTTGTAGTGCATGCATCTGACCTGACCCACACCTATGGGCAATAAATAATCAAAAAAAACCATAACTCCTCTATTAGAGATGCTAGTGATCAGGGGTTTGGCTTCCACAAACTTGACCTCATCCTTATCCAGACATGTCGGTGCTATTGTCATCCCTCGAGTTATGCTCAGTGACAAGCGATTTATTGAAAATCTAAAAAAACTAGGGAGGAAAAATACATTCACTAGTTTATAGATGGCGTACTGGAGCCCACCGTCAAATCTTCTAGAATGCGAAATCTCATCACCAGCTAGAAGAATTGAAAAGCGTTGCAACTTTGTGAAATGTGTTCCATACTCCATGACTAACATAGACGAATCCCAAAGCATGTATGTGGAATGCTTGACCCTCCACTCTAGAGGAATATCCATATGTTCAAAGATAGATAGGGTGGCTTCTAGCAAAGACTCATTATCCTATGGACAAAAATCCACTGAAAAGGTATTAGGATGTTTTTTTTGGAACTCATGAGTCAGGTTATCCATTGATGGTGCAAGCCTAAGTGTACCATCTATAGAATTCATCATATATAGGAAAATATCTTGATCTTGTGAATTAGTTCCCATATTAGGTACATCATTTGGTTCCTCGAGTGTCACTCCTAGAGGTAATAGTTTCAACTCAGGGCCACCACATCTGTAGCATGGTCTTCACGACCCTCTTGGCATATGATATGAGGATGTCATGGTGGTATAGGTCCAAAATTTCTAAGAATATACCTCAAGTCAATATAAAGAAGAAACATAGCATAACTATATGAAGACGAATGTAATAAAACTCACTACCCAAGGAATAATACCCCAACTACCCACTTAGATGGCTAGGTATTAGTAAGTGATCTTGTATAATTTTCATTTCATTTAACATTTAATTTGGAGGTTGACTCCTTTACCTTTCATAAACAAGGAAAAATGGGATAAGGATGTAACAAAAATTCATTTTAGATTTCATGATTAAATTTTTAATGGATTTCCATTTCCGGTGAATGAGTGCTCATATACCTTATCACTAGAAACGCCATCATCTATTTATAGCAGACCGGATCGACTTAGTAAATTAATCACCACAAAGCATGAGTTCCCATAAAACTAATTAATTGATATAGGAAATCACTCAATCTCAACCAAGTGTAACACAAGAATAAGATAACTATCACAAAATGAATCAACAATCACATGCATATCAAGAAATGAAAATAAGTGTAATTCACCTAAATGGCATGGAAATATGCATGAAATTCAAATTCTATGTTCTTGAAATGATGCATCTAACAATGATTCATTCCCTCATATCATCGGGAAAAGGATGAATGGAAACCCTCAAATAGTGTAATAATCAACCACACTGTATAACGTGTGCTTCACCCAATAGTGAAATAATGTCAACTCTAATAGGAAAAACCAAAAAAACAATTATAATTTGGGAAATATGGTTTTATCCCCAAACATGGGTTCACGATTCCCAAGAATGACTCATGGCCAAGTGCCCCACATTCTTAATCTTTAATCTATTGTCTTCAAATAGTATGTCAAGAATGAAAAATTCACGGAAAATAGTTTATGACATCTCGGACCCGGATTCCACTTAATGGGTGCCCCAAGCCTAGTGGGCCACATGTCCCCAAGCACATCTCCAAAAATTCTAGAGGTTTCAGACTAGAATTGGGGGCCTATGGTGTGTCTATGGGGAGGCTATTCTCTCGTTAACAATGTGTATCATAGAGAATAAAAATAAAAATATATAAATAGAGGATGAAATATAAGTAAACAGATGGCACAGTGTAAAATATAGGCAATTGTAATAATAGCTAAAACAACATTAATAGAACTCAACAACTGATGATATATCATGTCACTATAAAACTAGAAAACCTGGATAAAAGATAGCATGCATAACATGTTCCATAAAAGTATACAAGAAATCATTGAATTTCTTAAGCATTCTGAGATCTGACTCATCCATATTCAATCAACCGCCATACTAAAAAACAATCAATCAATTCATTGAAGCTAAATAATTCCCTTTTCAATAACCACAACCATGTAATCTACTTAGGGTACCAAACAACACCTGGAGAGGGTGTGAGATAAATCTCAGTAAGCCACCACCAATGGTGTCTATAACATCCAACCTATGTAATTGAAATGTAAAAATGTGAAAACATGCATATATATAGTAACTCAGTACAATGTATCTAAATACCCAAGTACCTACTTTCTCCCTCAGCTAGCATCTAAACATAACTACCCCATTAATTGATTGTAAATAGAGTATAAATAAGTCCCATGTTAACAAATGTGAAGGTTCAATGAGGCAAGAAGTCAACCAAAAATAATATTTAATAATGGAGTCATGATGTAATAACCATGGAAATGTAGACCTTGGGATTTCTTCCTCAGTGTCACGACCCGTCCCAGTGGGGCCCGTGCTAGAACTCCCCAAGCCCTTATCCAATAGGCTAGGGGCTGGTGACTAGCACAGAGTAGGCATACTACTAACATGAAAGGCATTTCTTATAAACCTATACACACGCACACACATCTCCAACCCACAATTCTGAAAAGTGAAAACATCAAAAAATGGAAAATATGCATGCATACACTAAATTCCAACCACATAGTACGACAGGAAAGTTAAGTGAAAGAAAGTAAATCCCTAGGACAAAAGTACAAAACCATTAGAAATAAAGTCTATAACAAAGTACAACATGTAAAAAATGGTGTTGGGACTACAGTCTGTAGCCGTAGAAACCCACCTCGGCCTATCTGATCTCACTGTGTACCATCCGGTCCTGGTCCGCCTAGAATCCTGCCAGAGGCTCGTTCGTCTGCACAAGACACGACACGTGCGGGAAAATCCCGTGCAGGGGTGAGTATAACCATACCCAGTAGGACAACCCAAAAACAAAAAGGAATACAACGGAAGAAAATTACACTACATAAAGGTATTTTCAGCTCTACCCAGTATATGTCTACGGAACATATAACAAGAATATCCAGATATACTCCTACACAAATGACCATCGCAATACCTCCAATAGGATAAAGCTCAAAGATTCCACTTAGCATATCATAGGGAGAACACACTTCTATGTCAAAAGAGATAGAGAGATATGAAGTAATCATTCCGGGAGAACACACTCCACAAGTAACATGGGAACATAATGCTCAGAGGAGGATCACAGCCATGTCATGGGGTGATTCCGACAACTCAGACTGAGCTAATCTGCTAAGTAGAGGATCGGCGCCCAGGTAATGTTTGTCACGTAGATACCAAGAACTCTACCAAGGGTTCCAGGAATGAATAGAGGATCCGGATCTAAGTCCCACAGAGGAGATTCCAACAACTCTATTCAGGGAGTTCTGCTGAAGCGATCATACTTTTGTGTAAAGTAAACGATACCAGAACCGTTAGAGAAAATACCAAGGGTATGAACCCTAAGATAACTAGTCCAAGTCACAGAAGACAAGTGTCTCAAGTCATGAATAAAAAATTACATGGTGTGTGGTTTGGTTACACGTCGTGATCCTTGACCCTGGGTACTTACCGTGTAACTTCCCGTGTCATTCGTTCAAACCATGTAAAACCAAACTACACGGCGTGTAGAAAAAGTAAACGTTGTGTTCGTTGACCCCTGGTGCTGCCCGTGTAAACGGCCCGTGTCATTTGGATTGTTAGGTAAAAATCAACTAAACGGTGTGTAGAAGAGCTACATGCCGTGTCTGAGCACCTGGGCTCGCTCCTTCTATGTTGGCCATGTGCCCGTACACGGTCTATGCCTGTGTCCTTGTTGCCTACCCGTTTTCTAGTACACGGGGTATTTTGTGTATCTGGATGGGTCTAGCTAGGGAGGGTCAACACGGCATTTCCATGGCCGTGTACCCTCCCTGTGTCCATTTACTCCCGGAGTACACGTTATGTAATCTCGCCGATGAACACACGTCGTGTATCCCATACTACACGACGTGTAGTCGGGAAATTTCCAGAAGCGTCGTCTTCCTCCGCGCACCTCGACTAATCCTCCGAATCTTGATCCGACCACCCGATCATCACGAAACTCTGTATTTGGGGTCGTCCCGCACCTATGAAACCGATTCCGTCGGTTTCGGGCTTCTGATCGGCCGTGAAAATGAATCTCGATCAATCCGCATGAAAACGCTCGATGAACGGGAACATCCGAACCACATTGATTTTCCCGCCGCCATCGCCGTCACACCTCTGTTAGTTTGTATCGATGTTTGATCTTTGATTTCATATCGTTTCAATAGAAAAATAGCATGAAACGATTGATTTTCCCCAAGAACGCGAAGAACGCGCCGGAAGAACGCGTCGGGATCGAAAGAGAAAACACAGCGATCGAGAGGGATGAACCTCGATCGATGTTCGTGTCGTTCTTGGATCGTCACCTTTAGAAGGTTGATCAAAAACCTATACAATCTACATAATCAAATCCCAAGATCCTAAAAAATATGGTTCTTCAAAGTTATAAGGTTGAGAAAAAACCAAAACAATCTCGAGAATCAAATCCCACGATCCCCACAAATATCCCACCCCATAAGAACCATCGATCCGCGGGCTAATATATTTGTGGATTAGTTCGCATTCGTCATGAAAATCAAAAACGGGGAAGAAAAATCACAACAAACAACCTACCTGGATCCGCAGAGTTCGTTGGCGATGATACGGTCGCTGCGTCATCGCTGTCGGCGAAAATCGTCAAGAACCGTCGTTGCCGCGTCAGGGGGTCTTCTCCAGAACTCTCCAGAAAAAATCAGGGTTATGGGAATTGTAACCTTGACCCACCCTACTAAATCTCTATTTAAAAGAATAAAATATTTCATTGCGACAAGGGTTTAAACAAAATATTTTAATTAAATATTTTATTACGGTTACGTCCAAAATCCAGTTTTCACCACTGACCTGCGCCGGCTGATGATAGGCCTCACCTAAGGTAAGATCACTGTATTGAACACAACGGTGCACTCAAATTTTTGATCCGAGCACCCATTTATGAGTTATTCCATTTTTTTCAGGGAAACCGCAAGCGCGCGCTATTTAAGTATTTAAAATAAATTTAAACATTTGTTTTGGACTAACCGGGCCTCGGAACAGCCCGCCGTCTCGGAGCCTGGTCTCGAATTAATTCCCATGTAATATTAAAAGAATACATAGAAAAATCCAGGACATTAAACTCAATAATTATTATATCCTCGCATGGGGTAAGAGTGTAATCCAAGGAGCATAGTCAAAGTCATTACACAATGAGATGCCTACCGAGTCCAAGGAGTTCATCCGAGGTAAAATGGGTTTATGTAATGACTGGGCCTAATGGGATTTAACTATGAACCCTACTTTTCAATGTAGGATACATGGAGTGTATCCAAGGCATCCTATAATAAAATTGAAGGGATCCTACGGTGTCATACTAGGAATCCAAATAACAGACAATAATCAAGATCTAGGTTGGACTCAACCTAATCAAGTAGAATCCTTCAATTGGAATAGGGTTCCCAAGTGCTCTAGGAATTCCTTGATAAGATGCAAGAAAATCTCGAGTTATGCAACTCATATTTGATATTAATGTCATGGAATATTTCATTTGGTTCAATACATTTCTTTCATTAGTGTGATATGGTCAAGTAGCATGCACACTTTTAATCAAGCCATAATTAATCAATAAATCCATTTGGTTCAATCCTTTCCATTCATTAGTGTGACAAGGCCATGTTTCATGAAACCTTTTTTATTTTCCATTAAATCATATTAAATATTTAATGTTCATTCCTCCAACTTCCATTAATGTGGTATGGGGTTCCATGGACATGAATCCAATTAATCATTCATAATTAATATAGTAAAGTCATATACTTAGTATACATTTCAATTTCCATTTCACATTTAATTATCAAATGAATCGCATACCTTAGGCTGGTCATGTAGTGATAATAGATGGTACTTTCCATTGTAAAATTCACAATATAAATTAATCCATTTAATATTGAAAACCTTTCCCTTATAAGGGTCATGAAAATTTACACCCAAACGGTGGCTCAACTTGTAAAATAAAAAAAAGACAATTATAGAACAACATCCTATATGGGATGGATAGAGTAGTGGGGGTACCCAAAAAAATGACCATATATATGGAATGATCAAATCCATATATTTTTAATGATTATAATCAGGGAATATAAATTCTAAAAACAGCACCCGATGAAATCGGTGGGGCCCACATGACAAAATCTAAAATCAACAAACATGAGGGATGAGTTATTTACCACCCAATGTAGGAATGTACATCTTTCCTCCTCTAGTATTGGAACTCTATTTGGCTCATATCAGAGTATATCTAAGATTGGATGAAAAATTTTCACACCATGATAACCAGGTCATGAGAAAAAGATAAGATGAAAGGCTTAAACTAACCCCAATATGTACCGTTGCACATCCAACATATTGAACGTAAGATCAACCAGATCCTAGATAAAGGATATATATTAATTTCTATATTAGGTCTTCAGAATGATCCAAAATGAGAGGAACAAAGTTTATTCCCATTGGGTCTCAGGTTAGGGGAAAATGAGGGATCTAATTAGATCGTTAAAGGTAAAATTTACCTAGAAAAATAGATTTTGCACAGTTTGTTCACATAGTTTAACCAACAGTGCGCAAACCCTAAACGGTTACTTAGGAATAATGGGGTACTTTCATAGTTAGGTCAAAAATTCGTCTGTAAACTGTGTGATTTGGTAATGTTCGAAAATTTCCACCTACACGGTTATCCAAACCATGCGCCAACTGTGCATCATGGCCAATTTCCCCAAAAGTTGTGTTTCAGGCTCCAAACATGTCTGAGACAACAATGGAACCTTTTATAACTAATTAATAATCCATATATGTTCATTTTAATGATTTAGACCAAAATTGAATAGATCCATACCTATATGAAAAATAGAGTTTTTACAGTAAGCATATCATGGGCATATGGGTTTGACATTGTTTTGTATGTATTTGAAAATTAAACTCAGCAATTCATAGCTCATAATCATAGAATAAGGCTTAAAAAGTTCATAATAAAGGAATAATTATATGATCAAATATGATGAACCATGATATCATATCATATGCATAATTATATTTCATAAAGAGTGGCAGAAAAGGTGTGGCATAATCATAATCATATAAATATTATATCAATGATACCGAAAATGAAATTAATCACGTGTTTGGCTAAGTATAACCACCTATGTACCTAATTTGGAAATGGGATGAACTCCCATGTACCCTCTTCCTTGCTTGGGATAACCCCCACGTACAATCTTTAGATCTTGGTATAACCTCCTATGTACCATCTTTTGGGTTTGGAAAACCCACCATTGTACCCTCTTTTGGGTTTGGAAATCCTCTCGTGTTCCTTTTGATATCATAAAACATTAATCCTTACCAAATGCATTAGGGGGGTTATAATAGAGTCAACCATCCCAAAATAAAAATCTATTTTTATATATTCCATAATCGCATTAAAACATTTATAATTTAAGCCTAACATAACCAATGGAAACCATAGTGGGTTCTATCAATATTTAATAATTATAACAATAAACCACACATAGAAATTATAATATGGTATCATATAATCATATCCAAAGTGATTAATAGGAAAAATCAAAAGATTTAATCATATATTAACAATGAATTTTAAATATCACTAGAACATTTCTTAAGGAAAATAACTTTTTATATTTAAATTAAAGAATTAAAATCTAAAAATTTACATTATATTATGGAAAAATAATTTATTGAAAACATTAATTTAAACATTAAATGAAATTTTTGAATAAAAAATTAGTCAAGTTAGTGGGAAATTTCATTTAGGTGGTATAGGTTGAAATAAATATTATGTTTATGCCTTTAGTAAAAAGTAGCTTGTTAAAAAAAAGACTAGAATATTACTTAATAATAAATTACAGAATGTAAAAAATATTTGTAAAAGAGAAATTAATTAATCATTTTTGAATTTTATTAATTTTATCCAATATATTTTAATGAAAATATGGGCATAGAAGAAGAATATTTCCAACCATAGAGAAAAATGGGTGAGTTTTCTTTCAAAAATTCTTTTGGAATTTTGAGTAATATGGTCAATATGAATAAAAAACATGTAATATAAATAAATTACCATTTATGAATAAAATAATTAATATCATTGAGAGATATGTCCTATAATTTCATAATTGTAAATTTACGTATAAACTATCCCAGAAATAATATCATTGAAATGTAAAACACATACCTCAAGATTGACTTACATTGTAGGAGATATGACCCCCTTTATAATAACTTTATATTAATTATAATTCAATAAAAAACCATATAAATACTTATAATATCATATATTATAAATTTATAACTTTTCAAATAACATTTATTTAAAATATTTATTAAAATCATAATTTTCATGTGTCAACTGTTTCATTTTCCATGATAGTTTAGACTTGGAATTTATTTTCCTTATTCACTGATCAAGATTCCGTAATCTAATTTTTTTAATGATTTAAATATCATATAAAATCATTATATATTTTTTATATCCATTTATAAATGTTAGAGATAGAAATATTAATTACACTACTCATGGAGATAGTAGTCTGTAATTACACATGAGTATTGTTTGTAATTTAACATGAAAATAAGGTATTAAGATATTTCATATTTTATCATTATATAATTATAATTATTTAAAAAATATCATTTATATTAATTTAATCCTTCATTATTAACATCCATGTGAAGCGGTGATGGAAAATGAATCATATTGATATGTGGAGGCGACAGTCCACAGATACATGTGTGCAATAATTTCATTTTACATTTGATGGAAATGATGTGTAATAAGGTTTTCCATAATAATAATAACTTATAGATATATATATATATATGATAATATTTTTATAATATTTTTATGGCTAAACAAGGTTATGATTCGGCGTATGAAGAAAAAAATTTAAAGAGCTCGGTTAAGAACTATAGCTCTTCTGAAGACAACCCCCTTAGGATTATAAATAAAATATTCTAATGATAGTGTTATGATAGAAAAACTCTAGGGAATGGGTAGGTATTTCAATATAGGATTTGGATAGTTACTATATCTTCTAATAGGCTCTTAATGTGTGGATAAGGGATGAAAGGGGTGACCTTTTACAAGTGAAAGAGAGGCTACACATGGATGATTTCAAAAGATATAACTATATTAATATATTTTTCAACCCAAATGGATCGCAAATGACTCATATTCCAATAATATATGATATAGGGTTGAAATAGTACTATAAAATATGATTTTTAAGTGATTATGTGAAAATATTACCCTTATTTATTACATTAACCACCATAGTAAAGTCATTTTAACATTCTTAACCGGGATAAACTACTTTTACTATTTTTTCTATTCATTATGATCAAAAATAAAAGGGGTGCCATTAAAAATTTAATAAATTATTATTAAAAGTATTTAATCCATTTTTTCAAAATCATTTTTTATAAGAACCATACATCATATTTTAAAAAACCAATAAAACATGATGAAAAACAGTTTTCTATACAAATGTATTTTTAAGTATAAAAAAGTTTCTATACAAAAATTAAGAATAGTTTAACATTAAATGAAAATAATTAGATTAAAATTATTCAAAATTATGTATGGAAATTTTATAATATATTTAAACAAATGGTTCTATGTAAACACATAAACAGAAATGTTTTTTTTAATAAATTTTTTATTTTTTCACTATTCGCTGAAAATTTAATATTTTCCAATAAAATAAAATAAAATTCACCATTAATTAATTTTTATATGATAATTTATAAAATTTTATTAGTTTGATAAAATAATATTTCAAATAGTTTATGAAATTAATTATAATATCCACAAAAAATGGAATAAAACTCATTTTTGATGAAAACATACTATTAAAGCATAATGTGACTTTATGAAAAATTGATTAATTATTTATTATGAATTAATCAATAACAATTAATTATATAAAAATATATAAATATTTTGAATAATTTTTATATTCTTATTCATATAAAAAATATAATTACTAGCTTGAAACATTCACATTTATGTACTCAAAATTCAACTGTATATTATGGTTCATGTAATCATAGTGTTGCATGTATAGAAATCTATTGGATACCTGAAGTTTATCTTAGAGTAAATACAAGTTAAATATGATGGTGTTATATTTTACTCAGTTGAAATTAATTTTTCCCTTTAAATTCAATCACACTTATAAAAAAGTAAAATAATATCTCTATTTTATCACATCCTCGAGTTCCCATGTAGCATCTTCGTATTATTGATTCCTCCAAAGAACTATAACCAGTTTAGAAGTCTTATTCCACACCACTTTATCACTATGACATAAGATTTGAAACATTTTTTTCTCATATGAATGATCAGTATTTGGTGGTAAAAACTCTGAGTTTAATAATTTCTAAGGATTAGATATATACTTCCTCAATATAGATACATGGAAGACCTCAGGATCATGAGATAGGTTTAGTGTATGTTCTATGAAATAAGCTACAATCTATACTTGATCAAGAATATAGAAGGGAATATGACTAGGTATTAGCTTTCCCTTCAATTAATATATCATAACCTTCATCCATGGAGAAAATAGTAGGAATAACCTCTCACTAACTTTGAATTATTGATCTCATGAACGATTGTCATAATAACATTTCTACTGACTACAAGCTTCCTTGATTTTATAATGAATTACTCTAACATTATCTACCCTTTCCTCATATAGATTGGGTACCAATTTTTTTATTTGTAACTTCATCCAAACATATCATAGTTTAAAACATTATAACATAGAGGGATTCATAAGGATCCATCTCAATGCTTGAGTAAAAATTTCTTTTATAAGAAAACTCAACCAATGGAATGTGTTTTTACCAATAAACATTTAAATATATAGTAATTGATATTAGTATATCATAAAGGATTTGAATGGTCCTCTTACAATAATAACTAATTTTAGAATGATAATATGTATTAACATAAAACCCTATATCCAGATCTTATAAAAGTCTTCACTATAACATCGATGTGAACCTAGGTTCTAGATCAAATATGATATAATTTTCTTCTCCTTGAAAATCTACAGCATCCATAATGTATATCATATAATGTAGATAAGTATATTAATCTATTATAATTAAAAATAAATTTTATTTCTTCCTAAATTGGTCAATTACAACCCAATTAGAAGTATGGTATTTATATTTTTTTGGAGTCCATCGATGAAATCCAAGCTGATGTTTTCCCTTTTATGTTATTTTTTATGTAATAGTTGTTACATCCCCCTAGTACTTATATCTCACAACCATATATTTTTAAAATACAAAGAATCAAGATATATACTCTACAATACCTCTTAGCGTGTTGTCTCACTAGAAATACTATTTCAGATCTCTATACATCTTTATAATTCCCTGATGAATTGAGAATTATGAGTTTTGATATTCTTCCAATAGCACCATCTTCAAGTATGGAATTGATGGGAAACATAATTATTTATTGAAAATTATCATTCCATCATAATTCAGCTTTATATCATAAACATATCTCCCCATTTTTTCAAATCTACACTTTTCATATGTGCCTATTTAATCTTCACATGGATTGATGATTGAACACTCATTTGAGAAAGCTAAGAATTCTATACTTACATCAAAATTTAAAGGTCTATTATTAGTAATTCCATAAATATTTTGTCTTTTTTTGTCCTTTTCATAGATAATATAGAATGATCCTTTCAAATCATAACATCATATACCTTGTTCTCTCTCCCAGGGTGGTAATGTAATGATCAATAACAAATCATTAATAAACTCCAACCATATATTATAGAGCATATTCAACTCTTTCTTGGTGAATATATAATTTAATATTTTATGATTAGTATATATGTCACAAATTTATATAAATATAATTTTCCAAAATCCTTAAAGTAAAGATAATCCCTTTTAGATCCAAGTCATGCGCGAGGTAATTTTTCTCATTATCGTTCAATTGGTGAGTGGCATAAGACTTCACCATATAATTATATAAAATAAAACATATCGTACACTTCTTTTTATAATAACTATATACCACATAAACATCCCCACTATAGGGTTGTGTGAGTAAAGGTACACTGAACAACATTCAAATTAGTTCCTTGAAATTTTCTTCACATTCATCAGTCTAAGAGAAATTGACTCCCTTATGAGCCAAAATGGTGAGTAGATTATAAATTCATCATAAATGCTTCACAAAGAACCAATAATATACATACAATCCAAGAAAACTGTGGATATTTAACCTTTTAGTTACATTTATCTATTATTCAACAACATTTCTATTTGATGGATCCACAAATATACCCTCCCACAATATTTTATAACCAATAATGGAAATTTTCTATATCTAAAATTCAAACTTTGTAAATTCTTCATAAAACATCTCCTTCCATAGGATCTTCAATACAATCCTCATGTTATATCTATTCTTTTCCATACACTTAGTGTATATTTGAATATCATCCGTAATGAATACCACAAACTAATAAAGAAATATCTAGAAACATTATTAATTAAATCAATCATGATAGTGGGGTAATTATTATGACTAAATGTAATATCTAAAAATTCATAGTGTTCAACCCTCATATGGATTGCTATCTTTGGTGTTTCTTTACTTTTGACCCTCAATTTATAATAACCATGTTAGAGATAAATGTTGTAAAATATTTATCTTCTCATATATTGTCAAAAAAATCAATAATACAGTGTAGGGGATATGTGACATTCGTACCTAAGACCCACTAGAATGGTATCTCAATCCAGTCGGTCACATTGCCTGAGGTGTGCATCCTCATATGCAAGAGGCTTCCAACTAGCAGCAACGGTATAAAAGTTGTACAATAGAGGGCACTATTACCTATTAATATGAAATAAATAGAGCAGAGAAATCCTAAATAAAGGTAGAAAAATATTCGAACTAGTTTCAGTAGAAATATTTTTATATAACTGATAACCATAATCAATTAATGAACCAATGAAAATAGAGAAACATGCATTAACAAGTCATAATGTACAAATAAGTTGATATTAATTATTGTGAAAATGAAAAGAACAAATCTCTAAGGGGTATCTCCATGAGAATTCGGAGCATCGAATCATACTAGTTATCATTATCTCCCACATACAAGAGAAAGAGAACAAAACAAATCCATGATCATAAACCTTCAACCATGACGTTTTTATGAGTACCCACCAGTAACTCAAAAAGTGTCTCAGTTAGTCACCACCAATTGTGTATATAAAATGTCCCTTCCATCCATATAATCTATACCAGGGTGTAGGTATTACCAGAAATAAGCTATAATGTCAAGGTAATAAAACCCAGTATAATGGTCCATGTTGTGATCAATATAGTATATAATAATAAATAATAGTATAATAGAGTAATGTATCATCTATGTATTACTCATTTATATTAATAATTAGGCGGTTAAAATATATTTTGAATAATCATGTATAATCTATGGGCTACAATAGTATATCAAGTATCTAGAAACTATGGAATACACCAAGTAATCATGTATCATACCTATGATGACAAGACCTAGGGCCATGTTAGATATCAAGACATTATTATCGCTATAAAATGGGGGTGAATTTTAGTTTTAAATTTTTAAACTACATAAAAACACAAATTCTCTTAAGTCAACAGATCATACACAAATATCATCTAATGATAAGAGTATTAATATCAGAACTAATAACTATCTAATCATAAATGTTATTATCAGCATCACATAAACATTGAAAAAATAGTTTGTTTTATCCCTTTCAATTATTTTAATAAATCTAATATTAAAATCATAAATAAAACTAAAAATTAAACCAAATTGAAAAGAAAAAAAATTAAAACATTTATAAATAATAAATATGAAAGCTTATAATAGTGAGAATGGCATACATGGATTATAAAATAATTTACTTTTTACTATTAGGAGTTAAGGAATTCAGAAATCTTGACATAAGATATCAATAGTTTCAATACATAATGTAAATGGTTGTCATTATTTACTAATAAATCCCTCGATATGATGATTAGTATGTCAATGTATTATAATCCTATAGAATCCCACAATACGATGATCAGTAAATCTATATATTCCTAGCCTTGAAAGCTCTAGATATGATGGATCACATTCTCCCATCTTTCTATCCTCATAATCCCTCAATCATTAACATGATCAGACTTAGAGAATAAAAAATTTGTTCTCTAAAATTTACAATCATCACATATATTCTTTGGAACAACAACTCTATAAAATATTACAAATATAATAAACTACATGTTCACATTGAGAGATCATTATACATGTAGAGTTGAAAAGTGAAACATCTCACATCTCTTAAAATGATATCCTATTTTTAGGTAATCATCCAATGATCATATTTCTTGAGTTGGTTGAAATAGACCCATAAATCATTCACTTTAATAGGTAGAAATGATCTAGTTCTTGATATTTATAGCTAATAATGAGTTGCAATTAATTTTTCGAGGATTATTTTGTTTTAGCACAGTTACAATCCTATTTTGGATTCTATCAGATATATATAATTCTAAAAAATCTGATAACATATTTTGGAATGTTTGATAGAATTCACTATATGACTATCAATATGATAATCTAAATTTTTTTTAAAAAATTGTATTTATACTAATTTCAGTTTGATGGGCATGAATTTTTTAGTCTAACAGATAGAACATAATTATAACCACTAGATAGAATAGTAATGTGTTTTATGTATGAGAATCTCTTTCAGTCTGAGGGGTCATATTGAATAATAAAAGTTTATATTTGCTTTATATTATAATTATTTTAATGTTCAATTTAAAATAATAGTTTCTAAAAATATTATAAATCAATATTGATAAATAAATTTAGTAAAATAGGTCTTAATGAAAGTGTTTTTGATTTCCAAATCTATGGAAATGAAATTTAGTAATTAATACGTGTAAATAAACAATCTCCCTTTTTTGGAAAGGACAAAATACAACACTTAAAAATGAAAAAAATAAAATTTCAAAAACATTTAGCTATTTTTTCTTATAATCAATTTAAATATATACAATATAATAAATTTTATTCTTTTTCATATTTTTACTACACCTAGGTTAATAAAAATATTATGATTCGATTAAAGGAAAATAATACTTCAAATTCTCTATTTGAATAAAAGGCCTTTCTCAAAAATATTCTCACCTGAGAACTATACATTTCATTTTTAATAATCACCCCCCCCCCTTAATAAAATTTCCCAAAAAATTCTCCAATATTATCTCCTTTAAAATTATCCACATAAAACATCTCAAAAATTCTCCCCTTTGTGTTTTTCAAATATAATATAGAAAGTAAAAAAAACCTTTTATGATGTTATAGAAGTATTACATACAAAATAATTATATTTTCATTAACTATTAATCCAAGAAATAAATGTAATAACATATATCAAAAAAATGGAATACATTTATACATATAGAATTTGGAAAAAAAATCATTCACAAAAAAACATTCAATAAAAAATCGTATTATACAAAGATTTAAATAGAAATGTATATTCATTCTATAATAAATTTTTTACAGTCAAATT
Source organism: Viscum album (assembly GCA_963277665.1). NCBI lineage: Eukaryota > Viridiplantae > Streptophyta > Magnoliopsida > Santalales > Viscaceae > Viscum > Viscum album. The sequence goes on from OY728165.1 coordinate 286,949,589, forward strand.
AAAATTATAGAAACCATCATGATTATTATATCCATAACTAATGACTCATGCTTTAGAAATGTTTAAACCATGAATGTTTTCTTTTGAACTACATCATTGATCCATTCTACCTCCTCCCTGAAAATTCATATTATATTATCTTAAACTGAACAAATCTTTATTACATTATCAGACTATGTTGTTTTCAAATTCTAACTTTTGAAATTTTTCATTCAAAAGTATATGTTACATATAACCTTGGTCATTTAATTCATAAATTTGATCGAAAAACGTCACATGGTCCAAAACATCCTATAATAATTTTTCAAAATATCCATCTATATCAATAAAAAAATTATTCACTTCAATAATTTGTTCATCGTCATCATTGATATCATTATTATACTTCCTAGATAATATGACTATCTAGTTGAACCTTTTATTTTTCCCTCTATATTTTCCTTTGATGTTTATTATTTCTTATTCTTTTAGAATCACTGACTCATTCAACAACTTCAAATAATTGGATTTCTCATTGATGTAATTTTTTATATGTCTACACCTCGATTCAATGTTTGGTGTCAGTAAAATATAATCATATAAATATTTCAATGTTTATAAAATGTTTTGTAATCATTCTCCTAACTATGTGGATGAAGAGTCAAATGAATCTTATAGAATATCTGTAAAATGTGATCTGGAAGTTCTAACATCTGACTTCTACTCTTTTGATTCAAATCTTGTATCTTCTAAACAATTCACAATATCAACATATTTATCGGTTTCATACTTATCCAAAACATCCATACACAAATGTTGATATTATTAAAATTATTTTAGTGAATAATTAATATCCCCCTAAACATATATATTTGTATTATTATTTAATTTAGAGCGAAACTCATTTGATTTCAAAGATGAATCTGATGTATTTTTATTTTTCATGGACAATTACTATATATATAAGTTTCTTTCCATGTTAATCAGAAATACTAAGAAAAAATATTAGGAACGTTTAGTATTTACCCGTAAGACATCCTCATTTTTAAATAAACATACATCCACAAAGAATCTACCAATTAATCTGGTTCTAGATGGGGGTAATTTTTTATTTTCGTAAATGATGTGAAAAAGATGCCTCATCTTTTGACTTCACGAAACTTCCATGATTGTGAGGTCATTTATTTTAAGGAATATAAGCTTTACCCTCTAAGGTTACCTTCAATAAATTAGATACTTATTGATAATATTGTTTATACTTTTCACTAAACAATTTAAAGAAACATATTCCATAACATCTTCATAAATAAACTCATCTGAAGTGTAAAAATATCTCACAATTTTAGGGTAAACAAATTCCAAATCATATTTCTACATAAAAATCATTTCCCAACATTGAAACATTGTAATTATATTAAATAATGAATCATATTTTTTATACTATTTTTTCTTGATGATTAATTCACTGAAAACTTCCCTCTTTTCATAATCTTCAGTAGTTTCCATCATACTGAGAGAAGCACTGAAGATAAGACGAATAGTAAACAGTTGGACTGAGAAAAAAAATAGGTGGTGATATTCATGAGATAATTATTAGGAAATCAATGTGGGACACCTTCTGACCTTCCCTTATATAGGTAGGTGATACAATCGATTAAATGAAAGATAAAAAAATAGCTCATATTATATATCATTTTTTGATCTGATGATTGATATTTTATCGAGAAAAGATATAAAATTATATTAACTCGTAATTTTTTATGAAAAACAAATTTTCATCAATGAAATTATTAGCCCGATTAGAAAATTATATTAATTTTTTATAAAATATAGATTATAAAACAATAATAATTGATACAGAATTGCATAAATAAACTAATTTAGTAAATATTTTAAACAATTTAAATAAGAATACCATTCATAGTATAAATGTTTCATCGGTATGAGTAACATGTTCTTATTGATTTTAAAAAAAACGATTATGATAAATTATATAAAAAAAATATTATAGCGAAACGATTATAAGAAATTTTAAGTTATGGAAAAAATATTCACAAAAATTTGATTAAGAAAAAATTTATTAAGAATATTAATTATGAAAAAATTCATAAAAACAATGATTTGGAATAACATCATAAAAATACTAAAATTGAAAATTTTTATACAAATTTCCATTCCAAAAAAAATTAATTTATTTAAAAAAAAATTCTAGAATATTATTTTTACAAAACAATTTGATTTAGAAAAACTAAAAAATTTAGGGAAAATTACAAAAGAAAAAGGCTTTTGAAACCTAATAAACATATCTCCCCCCCCCCCCCGCCCCCAATAAAGAGTTCATTATTGTTAGGATATTGTTAAAAATGAAGTAGATATTATTAAACATTTGATATTGATCATTCCTATATTCTATTTAATATATTCAAATTTATCAGAACTAAGGGGGTTGGTGAAAATATTAGTAAGTTCTTCTTTATTTCTAATGAATTATAAAATGATATTTCTTTTTATTGTGTGATCACAAAGTAAATGACTTATTATGTTAGTGTTCATAGAATATGAGTGTGATGATGAATTTTTACTTAAAGAAATAGAACGTTTTCTATCACAAAATTTTTGTGTTTTAGTAAAAATCATGTCATAGTCAGCGAGTTTGTGTCACATCCACAACACATGAGAAGAAAAAATTCCAGTATCCACATTTTCTATTTCATCATTAGAAAGTTCTAGTGGGTGATTTATATTAAATTAACATGAAACTAAATCGTATCCTATGAAATGAATTTTTCTATGAGTACTTTTCTTATCAATTATACATCCACTCATGTAATCATTCAAAAACATTTTAACTCAAAATCATTTCATGAATAGTTGGATAAGCCAAAATCCATATTTTCATTACAATAAATATAAATTCATTTAACATATTTATGATGTGACCATTTGGGTTTTTTAAAAAATATAACACAGAAGAATACTAGAATATTAAATCTACAAGACACGATTTTAAGTAACATAGACATCCAATTATACATATAAAATTATTTTGATCAACTGGTTTCCCATCATCATCAGTATCTGATGTATTTGAGTTTCTAATAGGGACACTAATACATTTAGTGTTGTCATACCTGAATTTATTATCAATATATTTTATATACTTAGGTTGAGATACAAAATATCCTTATGGTTTCTATTAAATTTAAAAACCAAGAAAGTATGTTAAATCACCCATCATACTCATTTCGAACTAACATTTCATACGAAATGAAATGGAAACAGTTAAAGGCATTTTATTTAAAAAACAAATAATTTCATCATTATAGATTTGTACAATCGTAATATTTAACTTCTTTTATGAAAATATTTGGAACTATCCCTCCACTAATAAAATAGTTTTGTAACAAATAACAATTTATACTATCACACTAGAATCTGGGGGATTTTTTAGGTCCATATAGTTCCTTCGGTTGTTTATAATCATGTTTTATATGTTTTTTATTTTGAAAAATAGGTTGTTTTTATATATAAATGTATTCCCAAAGAGGAATATTAAGAGAAGTATTTGACACATCCATTTGAAATAGTTTTAAATATAAGAATGGTTCATAAGATAGAATTATATTAATATCCCCATGTAATTCTACCAGATAATAAGTTTCTTTATAATCAATTGCATATTTTTTATTTTTACCCTTAGAAAAATGGCTAGTTTTATTTCTAACTATTATACCATTTTCATAACATTTTTTCTTAAAAACACATCTTACTTCAATTTTATATGATTATTTATGTCACTCAACCAAAATCCAAACATTTTAACTTTAAAACTCATTGAGTTCAAATTTATTTTATTTAAGCCAATCCTCATTACCTAAATCCTCATATGTATTCCTTGGCACAAATTACGATAACAATGAAATATGTTCAATTTTGTTGGAGAGAACATCTAGTTTTAACTGGTTAATCTATATCACTAATGATATTATCACTAGTATGATTCTTAATAACTAAAAAATTTCATAGATTTGTAAAACTAATTTCTTCATCAATAGTTTGAAAATGTTATTGGGGTATAAATTTTTAAATATATTGATTAGTTGTTATCTCAAGAGAATAAAATTCAAACATAGGTTGATTTTTTTTTGAAATAACATATAATGGTAAAGGTTTTGGTTGTTTTAAAAGAAACGGATAAAATTATTCACACATAACATGTATAGTTTCCTTAATGGTATGTTTATTTTTATTATAAACAATATACGACTTATTGTAGAATATCCAAAAAAAATCCGTCATCGTATTTTGGAGAAACTATGAGTAATTTATCATTTTTATTTTATATGAATAATTTTTATAAAAAATAATTGAAGTAATAATGGTTTGGTTTTCTTCATATCCACTACTCATAAGGATTTTTATTAAAAAGTTTCTAATTAAAACTCAATTTGTAGTAAAATAGGAAATACTAACTGCTTCATCCTAAAAATGTTTTGGAACTTAGTATTAACTCACTATGTTTATACAAAATTTTAAAGAACAATATTTCTTTATCCCACTAATCCATTTTGATGCTGAGTTCTAATTGTTGAAATGATATGTGTAATAAATTTTTTACAAAAAGATGTTTCAAAATTAGAATTTAAAAATTATCCACCATAACCCTTATAAATATTTATCAAGGAAAAGTTTTTATCATTTTTAAATATATCTATAATAATTTTAAAATGAATAATGTATTTTCATTTTCATGATAAAAAATAGACTCATGTATATCTAGTGTAATCATCAAAAAAAACATATACAAATTATTTTCCACCAATACTTCCAATTTGTGTATGAAAAAATAAGCCCAATTTCACTAACTATAATGAATCAGAAGATGTGTCTCCACTAATTTATTTAATACATGATTTATATTTCTTATTAATTTAACAAGGATTAAAAATATTTGACAAACCAATCCAAAGTTCTTGTGGACCCTTAACAATTTTTTTCATTTGATAACATAGTGAATGTTATAATATTATAGTGTCCTAATATTTTATTTTATAACCATGATTGGTCTTCAATTTCACTAAGGAATGGTATATATTGGATCATATGGTCTTATATGTTTAAACTATATTATTCTCATGAAAATTAGGAGAATTAATAAAATCATCATTAGAACTATGAATAGCACATTTACTATTCCAAAATTTCACAAGATAAACCACACCACGTAATTTTATTATAATAATAAGTTAGGGTTTGTTCTCAAAAATAAATAAACAATTTCAAATCAAATATTTTCTAAGAATCCCAATATTACCTATATCGATAATTTATTTTTGATCATTATCTGAAAAAGTTACATTGACACCTTTCATCTTTATGATCTTATTCAATAAATATTTATTGATAATCATATGTCAGTAACAAACACTATCCATGTGTGAAATATTCTTATTGTTTTTACTTTCATTGTTTTTTAAGAATAAAAACCTAAGAATTCTAGATGCCAAACCTCATTTGGTCCGGTATTATCAGAAAGTAAAATTTTGGGTTACCACATTTTTCCAATATTACTACACTGAGAAAATTTGATTCCTTTATAAATATATGATTTATGAAAACCTAAAGACTACACATTATTTAAGTAATTTTCCCCTATTATTTACCACCTTTACCATTTATGTATAACATGGAACTCTTTGGAAATTATTAATTATTAATAAAAAAGGATTCTATTTAGTAACACTCATTTCAGATAAATATCTATAAGGTCTAATTTATTTATACATTTGGTCAAAATTTTATTCTATAGAAGTAATATTAGAAAAATATTTCTTCAAATTATAAATTTCATATATTTGTTTGAGATCTAATTTTTTATCCTCAATACAACTTGTATTCAATATATGATTTAAAAAACAACATGAAAACTAGTTTTTTATAAATATACTTTTTAATATCTATAGATGGACCGAGTTTTTTCAAAATTATTTTTAAGTAGATATTTTAAGGATTTCATACCTCTTTAGTCAAAGTATAAATTATTGACTATTCATTCTCATGTTTTAATTTCGAAATATCTTATTTTTTAGAAACATTACAATTTTCATTTTCAATATTTTTTGTGAATATAGATACTTCTTCAAAACTAGGTAATGTATTATCCTGTTCAAGTGAGGAAGATTATTCATCTGAAGATGTGGAACTATTCTCTTAATTCTAATCAAGGTAATTAGAATTCATTGTATGATTAGTAATAGATTTAGTATTTTGTTCCTTATACCTGATTGATTTATTCATCTTGGGTATTTATATGAATAAACTAGTATTTATTTATCATAAAATTTAATTTTATGGTGAATTTTGAAATTAAATACCTCCTCCAATTTCAATCTTAGTGATATATTTTCCTTAGTCTTCATGATCTTAAGTTTATAGTACTTCTTAGAATTTATGGAATTCCTTTCATTCATATCTTTCATTTATTGCTTACGAAAATCTAGTCGAATGTGTCCTCCCTTATTACATTCATAACATATAACTTTTGAATATTTTTTCTTAGCATTTTTATACATATGAATATTTTTTTATCTACAATGAAAATATTTCTTTCTAAAAATATTATTCATCCTTCATGAATTATTTTCTAAATCATTTCTTGTTTTTTAGAAGCATTGTAGTATAATTCAATGAAAACATTCTTATTCATAGAAAATTTTAAAAAATATCAGATGATTGAGATTTAACAGGAACATTAGATGTAGTTTCAAAAGATACTCTTCCATTATTATCTTTCATATGTTAGACATCCCTTTTCAATATATCGTCATATTTAATATGGTTACCACTAATATCATAAATTGTAATATTCTTAATATTCAATGTATCAACAAAGACTGTCCTTCTAGATTCCGATTCATTAGGCATAATGTCTATTATTTTCTTAACCAGGAATCCACATATTAAATCATTCTCTCCAAGAGAATGTAAACAATTAACAGTAGTCCTGAATCATGGATGCATATTACAAATTGATTTTTCATTTAAGAAATCAAAATATTTATAGTAATCTTAGCTATTGATTCTTCTAGTCTTAAAAAATTTATAAGATCTAGTGTTAGTAGCGTATAAAATTTTCTATATAAAATTTTCTGCTTCACATGAAGAACTTTGACTATATAAATTTCATTTCTTTGATGAAAAACGTTTATTTTTTACTATATAATTCAATTAAATTGTTTATATTATTTATTAGTATAATTAGTGACTTGCTTTTCATGAATATTATAATCACTGATTTAATTGAAAATGTTATCAATATAATTATTGATAACAAAAGTCTTCATTCAATCTCTCTAGTATTCATAACCATTCAAAAAAATTGTGGTCAACAAGGATTATGATTGTCTAAAGTACCAAAATTATCACCTTCCTAAAGAACCCTGGGATACCCTGAGAGGGGAGGGGTGAATCAGGGTGACAACTTTTTCTTTCAATGTGATGGATCTTTTTCCCACGTTGGTAGGAACATGTTGAACCTGTATGATGAATATGAACAGAAAGAAAACATTCACATGCACAGAGAAGACACATCACTTTTTACTTGGTTCACCAATAAGGGATACGTCCAAGGATCAAACGCCGACAAGTTGTCAGTCGAACCAAATTTCACTAATCTTTACTAACTATGGATTACAATGTTTTGGGAACAATCACCTTGTCCCAGGCTCACTTCCATTACAAAGGTTTAGGGATAGCTCACTGCTTCCCTCGGGTCACTCCCGTTGACTCCCCCTGGCTCACTGCCGTTGGTGAAGTCCCACTCAATTTATAGATGTGAAGGTCTCGTCATCATTCAATAAGAATGAATCCTCTGTTTTATGTAGATGATCTTTTGAAGTCGAAATCTCAAATGAATATGAATCTCACTTTGCGCTGAGGGTACCAGAAGATCTTCCTGCTTTCGTGCAGCTTAAAAAGGAAAGATGAAATTTAACAACCCCAGAGTGCTTATCCAAGCCCGGCGCGCAAGTCACAATCCCGGCACGCAAGTCACTTGCACGGTACAAAATCGGCACGCAGGTGACACCAAAAAACTTGTGAGACACTTCCTCCTTCAACTCCAAACTTGTGCGACGTTGCGCCTTTAACTCCCCAACTGCCTTGGTCGTGCAGCCAACAATTGGCGTGCAACCTCTACTTGCGCGACCATAAACCGCTTGCACGACTCAACCACTTGTGCGACAAGAGCTCGAAAAATATCTAAGTCTTGAACTTCGTTCCAAATGAGGAAGGGGGTTATCTATTTATAGGCAAACGTGATCCCTTGCGCGGTGGCGCGCAAGTGTTCCCTTGGCGCACAGTATTTCGCATGCATCACATCCTCCCTAGCCTCTGTCGCGCTACTCACTTGCGCGAACTACATAAATACATGCACGAACTTCTTTCCTTTACCATATTTTGAATTTGTGAAATTTAAAAACAATAGGCGCGTATGTTTCCAGTCCTCCTAGGCATCGGCACCCAAGCCTATTCACGGCGCGCAGATCACTTGCGCGACCAGATCAAAACTTGCGCGGCCCTTATCCCTTTGTCATTGTCCCATGTTCTGATCTTGAAAAACATATGGCGTGCAAGTTTACACTTCATCCAGTACACATCACGCAAGTCTCTATGGCAAAAACACTTTTCTCCATTTGTCGATTTTCAGGCCCAAAAATTTGGCAAACACTGGGAAACGGTGCCACCTTCAATACTGTTGTTTGCTTGAACTGTATGATCTCTTTGTGGGTACCCATTCTGAACAACCACTGCTGATTGAAAACAAACACAAACCATACTCCAAATCATGCATAGAAGACCATGGTTCTAACAATCTTCCCCTTTGGGTTTGTTGGCAATAAGAAAACAAATTCAATAGAGCTCCATCCATGTGAAAACCAAAAATGCATGAATCAACTCAGCCAACACTCTAAGTCTACATGAGCAATGCTCAGTGTAGAAAACAAGAGAGGAAACTTGAATTGGGTTCCAATGCTTTCCTTCTCATTCTTCTCATCAAAGTAGCATTACTTGCCTGAATTTATTCCTTTCACCCCCATTGACAATAAATACAAAGGCCAGTAATTTTTTCAACGTTCAGCTCAAACCATACCCCCCTAGATAGTATCTCCCCCATAAACCTCCATCATAGCCATAAACAGATAAAACAGTTATCACAAATGGGGATAGGGGTAATTCGTAACCTCTTTATGCACTGGGAGGTGGCTGAACACAGAGGTTCAACCAATGCTTCTCAAACACAGCCGCAGATAGTGGATTTTTCAGGATATCAGCCACTTGATCATCAGTTACTACATGATCCATTCTAATCACCCCTTGATCCAATTTTTCTTTGATAAAGTGATACCTGATTTCAATATGTTTCATACGGGAATGATGAACAGGATTCTTCATAAGATCAATTGCACTCTTGTTATCACAGTAAATCACCATAGGTTGCTTTACCTCATCTCCAATATCTGTTAATTGTTGCTTCATCCATAGTAGTTGAGTGCATGCCTTTGTGGCAGAGATATACTCAGCTTCAGCAGTACTAAGAGAAGTACTTTCTTGTTTCTTGCTCAACCAGTTAACACATTTCTGCCCAATATAGAAAGCTCCACCACTAGTAGAATTTCTTTCTACTACATCACCAGACCAGTCAATATTAGAAAATGCTGATAATTCATTGTCCCTACCTTCAACAAAAAATAACCCGATGTTATGTGTACCTTGAATGTACCTCATGATTCTTTTTACTGCCGCCATATGTTCCTTCTTTGGATTACTCTGAAAGTGGGCCGCAAGGCATGTCTCAAAGACAATATCTGGTCGTGTTGCTGTCAGGTATAGTAGGCTTCCAATTATCTGCATGAACATGGTGGGATCAATAGAGTCCCCATCCTCATGCTTTCTAAGTTGAGTTCCAACTGCAATCAGAGTTGACATTGGTTTGGAGTCTTTTATATTAAACATCTTCAACAGATCTCTTGCATATTTTCCCGGATAAATGAAAGTTTATTCCTTCTTTTGAATCACCTTCAACCCCAAGAAATATGTGAGCTCCCCATTCATATACATTTCAAATTCTGATTTCATGTGGTTGGAAAATTCGTCCACTAATTTCTGCCTGCTGCCACCAAATATGATATCATCAACGTAGACTAGAACCATGAATTGATCTTTTGGATAATTCTTCACATAGAGATTGTGATCAAATCCTCCTATTTTGAATTATAACATCTTGAGATATGAATCCAGCCGTGAGTACCATGCCCGTGTTTCCTGCTTCAAACCATATAGAGCTTTCTTTAGTTTGCAGACCTTTGTTTCATCAGTAACCAAAACAAAGCCCCCTGGTTGTTCAATGTAGACTTCTTCTTCGAGTACTTCATTCAAGAATATTGTCTTGACATCCATTTGATATACTTTATATCCTCTTTAGAGTTCCATGGAAAGGAAAATCCTAATTGACTCCAGTCTAGCCACTGGAACAAAGGTTTCTTCAACATCAATGCCTTCAATTTGGGAGTATCCTTTACATACCAGTTGTGCCTTGTTTCTGATGACACTTCCATGCTCATAAAACTTATTTTTGAAGATCCATTTGGTACCAATCCCATTGTGACCTTCGGGTCTCTGGATAAGATCCCATGTCTGATTCTTGTCAATCTGATCTAATTCATCATTCATGGATTTCAGCAAAGATTCATCATTTGAAGCTTCTTCAAATGAGGATGGATCTACAACTGATATAAATGCAGATTGGGTGTTATTCCTCATCCTTCTTGTTTCAGTGGGTGCACTCCTGTCCCCAATTATATTGGATGGATCAATCTTATCTCGTCGATTTCTCCTACGAGGTTCAGTAGCATTCTCTTCAGCTATAGTTTCTTCTTCATATTCTTCTTCTGAGTCAACATCATGATGTGACTGCTGAGTGTTTTGAACAATATCCTCTATTTCTGCATTTTTATTTTCTTCACGTTCACTTTCTTCCTGACTTTTTATCACATCATCATATGACGTCCTTGAAGCATTTGTGGTTTTCTCTTCAATTATCATAACATCACTGCTTTCCACAATCCTTCCTAAACGCTGGTTGAAACATTTGTAGGCTTTGTTGTTCATTGAGTAACCAAGGAAAATTCCTTCATCTGCATTGTCGCCATATTTCCCTTTATTTCCTTCTTTGTTTCTGATGAAGCATTTACTTCCAAAGACATGAAAGTATTTTAAAGAAGGCTTTTGTCCATGCCAGAATTAATATGGTGTCTTCATCTCACCAATATAAATCCCTGTTCAATTTTGAATGTACACTGCAGCATGAAAAGCCTCTTTCCAGTAAGGTCGTGGAATACGACTCTCAATCAGCATTTTTCGTTCCTTGTTGTTCACCTGTCGATTCCTACGTTCAACAAATAAATTTTTTTATAGAGTTTTCACAGCAGCTACATCATGCTGTATCCCATGCTTCTCCAGATAATCTTCAAATTCAATGGACGTGTATTCTCCTCCATTGTCAGATCACATCACTTTGATTGTTCGACCAGTATCATTCTTGGCGATTCGCCGATATGTTTTCATGTAGTCAAGGACTTGTCGTTTCTTGTGAATGACCATCACACATTCCATTCTACTGTAATCATGTATTAAAAGGACAAAGTGCCTTTCTCCATGAGTTCCAGCAACATTTATCGGCCCACATAAATCTGTATGAATCAGATCAAGAAGGTGAGATTCCCTTTTCTTCTTTGTCCGATATGAACTGCAGACCAACTTCCCACGAATGCAAGCATCACAAGATTTTTCACGCTCACAGTTCAGGTTGGGAATGTCAATGACAATTCTCAATTTTGATATTTTCTGCATGTCTTGTTGATGGATGTGTCCTAGTATCTGATGCCACAAATTGGTTTCTTCTTCAAAATTCATGTAACATACATTTTATTCACTATCAGCCTGATACAAGTTGCCTTCTGTTCAGAATCCCTTCATAAGTGAATTTCCTATATTTCCCTTGATAGTGCATCCTTTCTGATTAAAAGTAACTATAATTCCTGAGTCATTGAGTTGACTCGCACTGAGTAGATTATGATGTAGGCCATCTACGTAAAGGACTTCAGTCTTCTTTAGTTTTCCATTAGCTAATTCAGTACTTCCGCTCCCTTCGATTTTCAGAGCCCCATCATTACCAAATCTTAATGTACCATCAACCTTCCTTATGATATTCGTTAGTAGGATGAAATTACCTGTCATATGAGATGAACAACCTCTATCCAGAATCTAGGTACTGTTGTTCTTTGTAGCTTTGAGGGCCACCTCTGCAAGGTTGGATTTCTCAATCTTCTTCCAATCCTTCCATGAGACATTGGATTGAGTATATAGAACTGATGGCCTTTCAATTATCTCTTCTGCATTCCCAGGTTCTTCATAGTTGAAATCTTCTTTGAGAGGAGAAAACCTGTTTGAAAGAGCAACACTATATTACTGACGAGACATGACTTGTCTTGAACTCTGGTATGAGGTGTCCATGTCCCTTCTCTGCCTGCAATTAGCGGCCTTATGACAAAAGTTATAATAACGATAACAATACCTATAGAAATTATTTCTTCTATAAGAATTAGGATATGAAATTGTTCTCCTTTTTTGATCTTCTATATCTTCTCCATTCAGATAGCTTCTTTCCTCTTCGCAATACGACGTGGTATGGCCCAGATAGCCACAGAACTGACACTTCATGAGAGGAAATGTCCCCTCACTTGAATTTCACTTCATAACTTCTTCCTTGGGATAATAGTTAGACTGCCTATCATTTCTGAATGTTTGAGGATAATTTTTATTTCTCATTTTATTTTGGATTGAGGATTCCCTTTTCGGCACTTTAGGTAACGTGTTAACATGTTCAACATTCATCTTATCATTCTTTTGGATCTTTTCACTTCCAGCAGTTGATGTCTCAGCCTCACAGCCAATTCGACTCTTTCCCAAGAAAGCGGGTCTTTGATCACTCATGATTTTTCCAACCCCATATGAACCAAACATGGCTCTTGCTAGTAATTCTGCATCTAAAAATCTTCAAAACATTATTTTCTTCCTCGATTCTTTTGTAATTGACTTAGTCTCCATTTTACTCCATTGAGTAACAACTTCATCCTCAAGAACCTCAGAAGTCTTGGATTTTTCATCAAGTCTGGAGGTGAGGTCATTGATGACCTTTGACAGCTCTTCAATTCTCAGCTTCAGATCAACTACATCATCATTGCTTTCAATTATTTTAGACTGTACCATCAAAAATTCTTCCAGTCGTTCAATTTCTGCTTCATGTTGATCAACGTATTCAGTTTATTCTTCTATAATTTATTTCCACATACTACAACACTTACATTTAATCTTAAGCTTACTAACCACATCCTTATGTTGCATATCAGAATATACACAAGTTCTCAATTGTTTTTCTCCACCAATATCTTCTAACATTTCAATAGTGGAAATCATAGAAGCATGGTTCCCAGTTTTGAATTCTGGTTCTTCTTCATCACAGAATTCATTATCATCTTCTTCCTCTTCACAGAAAAAACTCTTATTTTGCATTTTCATTCTAGATTTTATGTCTCCCTTTTTGAAGAACCTTCTCTGAGGATTCTCGAAGCTTTCATCTTCACTATCTTCTTCACTGGTCTTTCTTAAGAACTGAGAGGCAATGTGGCCAACTTTTCCACAATAGAAACATGCGAGAGGTAACTTCTCTTTGAATTTCCCTTTCACCTTTTGGAACTTCTTTGCAATGAGAGAAAGAATTTATTGTTCTTTGTCATCTTCACCGCTACTATCTTTTGATATTTTCAGTTTATCCATGGATTTGAATGCCATTTCCTTTCTCACACGATTCATAGCATCTTCTGGTTTGACTCTCATTTCATATGCTACCAAGCTTCTCAGTAAATCATCTAGAGAAATTTTGGAAAGATCTCTTTCCTCATGAGCTAAAACCTTTGAATTTTATAGAGGTGGAAGTCTTATTAATATTTTCTTTACAATATCAATGCCTTTGATTTATTCTACGAGACCCCGAATTTCTCCAACCACTTCAGTAATTCGATTGAAGAAAGAGTCTGAATTCTCGTATGGATTCATCTTCAGATCATCAAACCGATTGTGCTGCACTTGCAGTTTCACCTCCTTCACTTTTCTATCTCCTTCATAAATATTCTAGAGTTTATCCCACATTGATTTTTCTGAGGTGAAATTCATCACCTTTAGGTAGATATGATCAGAAAGGGCTGTAGTGTGTTCATTTTGTGCTTTAGCATCTGCATCAAGAATTTTCCTGTCTATTTCAGTCATAGCCAGGCATGCTGGATCAGTGACTTGTATTCCTTTCATAGTAGAAAAGATAACTTCCATTCCAAGAGATCATAGATGAGACCTCATTCTGTTCTTCTAGATCTGGAAATTACTTCCATCGAAGTGAGGGACTCCCCTGACATTGACTACATTATCCATGACGATAAAGGACAGATTCAACACCAGCAACCTCCTTTTGATACCACTTGAAGGACCCTGGGACACCCTGAGAGGAGAGGGGTGAATCAGGGTGACAACTTTTTCTTTCAATGTGATGGATATTGTTCCCACGTTGGTAGGAACTTGTTGAACCTGTATGATGAATAGGATCAAAAATAAAACAATCACATGCACAGAGAAGACACAACACTTTTTACTCGGTTCACCACTAAGGGCTACGTCCAAGGAGCATACGCAGACAAGTTATCTGTCGTACCAAATTCCACTAATCTTCACTAAGAGTGGATTACAATGGTTTGAACACAATCACTATGTCCATGGCTCACTGCCTTTACAAAGGTTAAGGGATAGCTCACTTCTTCCCTCGGGTCACTCCCGTTGACTCCCCCTGGCTCACTGCCATTGGTGAAGTCCCACTCAGTTTATAGACGTAAAGGTCTCGTCATAATTGCATAATAATGCATCCTATGTCATATATAGATGCTCTGTTGAAGTCGAAATATCACTATAATATGAATCTCACTTTGCACTAAGGGTACTGGGCGATCTTCCAGCTTTCGTGCAGCTTCAAAAGGACAGATGAACTTCAACAACCTCGACGCGCTTATCCAAGCCCGGCGCGCAGGTCAGAATCCCGGCGTGAAAGTCACTTGCGCAGTACAAAATCAGCGCAACGGTGACACCAAAAAAACTTTCATGACACTGCCTCCTTCAACAACAAACTTTCACGACGTTGCGCCTTTAACTCCCCAACTGCCTTGGCCGTGCAACAAACAATTGGCACGCAGCCTCTACTTGCGCGACCCAACAACCACTCACGCGACTCAACCACTTGTGCGATGAGAGCTCAAAAAATATCTAAGTTTTGGACTTCATTCCAAATAAGGAGGGGGTTACTCTATTTATAGGCAAACTTGATCCCCTGCGCGGTGGCACACAAGTGTTCCCTCGGCGCGCAGGTTTCGGCGCGCAGCTCATTCTCCCTAGCCTCTGTCGCGCTACTCACTTGCGCAACCTACATAAATACATGCGCGAACTTCTTTAATTTACCATATTTTGAAGTTGTGATATTTAAAAACAATAGGCGCGTAAGTTTCCAGTCCTCCTTGTCATCGACGCCCAAGTCTATTCACGGCGCGCAGATCACTTGCGCGACCATACCAAAACTTGTGCGGCCCTTATCCCTTTGTCATTTTCCCATGTTCTGATCATGAACAAAATATGGCACGCAAGTTTCCTCTTCATCCAGTACATGGCGTGCAATTCTCTGTGGCAAAAACACTTTTCTCCATTTGTCGATTTTCAGGCCCAAAAATTTGGCAAACACTGGGAAACAGCGCCACCTTCAACACTGTTGTTTGCTTGAACTGTATGATCTCTTTGTGGGTACACATTCTGAACTTCCACTGCTGATTGACAAAAAACACAAACCATACTCCAAATCATGCATAGAATACCATGGTTCTAACACTTCCATCTTTATACAATAAAAAAACATTTCAATGAAAACAAATGTTTGTAAATATAATTTTTTAACAAATAGTTTATAAAAAATTAATAATAACTTGAAATTGATATAGAAAGTAAAAACATATCAAGATTTGTATTAAAATCAACTAGGATACCAATTTTTGGATAATAAGAATCTATGATGGATAAAAGAGGGGCTGAATATTTGATTTAATATTTTAAACTAAATACAGAAAAATAATCATATGTAAAAAATATCGAACATAGATATCATATGATGTTTAGAGTATTATAATTGAAACAAAAAATGTCTTATTATTAGATTTATGATTGGTATCACATATAAAAAAATTAGAAAACTCTTTATTGTTATCATAATAATTCTAATAAAAATAATATTTCAAATAACTGTATAAAATAACTTCCTAATGAATTTGAATAGCAGAAATTAAAACGTGTATAAATAAGAAATAAGAAATCTTATAATAGTAACAATGACATAAAATCCTTATAAAATAATTTACCAATTAACAATAATAGTTAAGAAATTAAGAAATCTTGAATTAAGATATATATTGTTTAAATATCTATTGTAATGGTATATCTTTACTTAGTAGGAAAGACCCCGATACAATGATCAGTGTGGCTCTATCATCCAAATTTCCAGAAGCTCTGGATATGATTATAGGTGCGAGCTCTATCTTCCTATCCCCAAAATAACTTAATCAGATGGATCAGATTAACCCGTATTCATATCCCCTAAACCCCTCAATCCATACATTGATCAAACACTAAAAAATAAAAAAGTGTCTTTTTCTATGGAATTTGTAATCCTCACATAGATTCCATATAGCATAAACAATCTATAATACTAAAAAACATTAAGATGATATGTTCATGTAAAAAATCATTAGATGTGCTTAGTTTCAAAATGCATCAGCATCCATCTATTCAAATGACTTCGAAATTTAAAAAAAAATACTATAGTGGTCATATTTCTGAGTTGGATGCAATGCCCTTGGATAGATTTTACTTTTACATCTAACAATGATATGGTTCTTGATCTTGACAGCTAAGAATGTGTTGTAATTCATTTTTCTACTATCATTTTGTTATGTCACCCATAAAATTATATTTTTTTTATTAGTTTAGAGAGATATAATTATAATAACTTTGAATATAAAATTTTTATAGTACAATGGAATTAACTATTTTACTATCAATCTGATATGTTGAAAAAAATAATAATCTGATGTATGGATACTGATGTCAATCTGATGGACATGATTTTTCTCAATCTGATATACATGACATAATTCTAACAACTATTGAGAATAGTAGTTGGTAAAATGTACCAGACTCACCTTCAGTATGATGGATTAGATTACAGAATAAAATTTTGTTTTCATTTTAAATTATAACTATTTCTATGTTTAGTATAAAATATTGTTTTCTACAAAATCA
The DNA here is from genome assembly GCA_963277665.1 of Viscum album. Lineage (NCBI taxonomy): Eukaryota > Viridiplantae > Streptophyta > Magnoliopsida > Santalales > Viscaceae > Viscum > Viscum album. The sequence goes on from OY728165.1 coordinate 286,967,067, forward strand.
TATTAAAACACTTGAGAAATATAAATTAGTAAAATATTGTTATAAGATAGAATTTTGTATTTCCCAGACAAAGTAAAATTATAAATTAAGACATTATACTCAATAGGACATTGACTCAGGAATCCTATTTGAATCCATGGCGTCCATCCATAGAAAACTCATTTTACTATAGACATACTTGGGCCAAGACCAAATATTTCTGTTTGAGGCATCCTCATCTAGTACATGGATCTCATTCATAGAAAAAATGTTATAGACTAAGGAGGATACCATTTAATAAATATAAGTTGGTCAAAGAATGTTTTATCAATAGTTATAATAAAAAGGATCCAATACAATAAGTCGTTGATGACATACGATGTTTCTTATGCCATACCAAAATTTCAATTATATAAGGATGAATCTATCTTAAACCATTTTATACAAGTGGGATGAATGGTTCATTTTAGTTTCCATGATTTTTTTAAAAATTAATCCATCTCATTCAATTCATTTTATGAAGCATTTATAAGTGATAAGAGATAGTATGCATGATACTGTACATGATCTTTTGTCAATATAATTCAAGGAATTATAAAAAACATATTCGTTCTATATTACAGTACCATTCCTTTATCAATAGATTTTATAATATTCAATTCATTATTAAATTCAAAAATAATTTATTGAAAGGAAGGATATGTTATTTTCCACACCCTTCATAATTCTACCTCTTTGCATTTTCTTTATTTTTCATTTCACTACCACATAATAAGGTTAAGGGAATATGTTAATGTTAATTCCCTCTATCAAAAAATTATAATAAATTCCTAAACCGAGATATCAATAATCTCATTTAAAATTTCTAATTAAAAAATTCTATATTCCCTTTCTCTTAGAAACTACAAGTTACTATAATATGTATTCAACCTTTAATATCCCCATTTAATTCTCAAAATGATTCTAATCAAATGTAAAAATACCATCCAACCAAGACGTGTGTTATAGTCTTTGGAATTAAAATTAATTCATCTAAATGGATATTTTGTGTTTTGGTTGATGACCTATTACCATGTCAATGGACGAATTGAACATCCAAAACATTTTTAAAAAATTTTATTTTAGGAATTACTCATTCTAGAAGCAACGTATTAATGTTCCAATGTACATCACTACAAAAAAAGACATAGAATTCCAATAGTTTAAGGGAAATTTTATAGAAAACATACCTAATTATTATTATGATACAATCATCTGTTATCACGATTGGATTCAACATATAATGATAGGAATTTATGAAATTAAGAAATGTCCTTAAAAAAGGTCGTATGAGCTCTCATTAAAAGATCTTCCATTATTGAAATATATATGGTGAAAGGAATGAAGAGGAATGATAGCCTTACTATTATGGATTAAATGCACCTAAAGATGTTCAATTATGATAAAATAAATGTAGACACATGGAATTATAGAAGAGGACGAGGGGGAGGTCAAGTGGCTTCCCAATGTGGGACAAATGGGGGAGAAAGAGGGGTGTCCTGGTTTCATCAACAAGAGAGAAAAATGGTCATTTCTACCCATTTAATTATCTTCATAGGTTGGCCACACAAATTTCCAAATTATGTTCCAACTGTGTTGTTTTATCTATCTTGGAACAACACCCTCAATAGTTTATGTTCATAGGTAAGAAAACAATGGTCTACTATGGATTTGGAACTATATCACCCCCACATCATTCATGGTTAAGGTCATTGTTAGAAAAACCATGTGCAAACAATAAACATAACCTCACCAATAAAATGAAGAGGTATTCAAGGAAATGTGGCCATGGGAAAACGTTTTAACAAGTTGTGTGACATATGTACCATTTCACCAAGTCAAATTGCTTTAACAAACCATGCTCCCCTATCTGATTTTCCCAAAAATGAGTATTCAGAGCCTAATGCTTCCTAGACTCAACCAAATTTCCAAAACATCTATCAGGATATAAAACCTCAACTAAAAAACACATTAAATAGTTACAAAAATTACAATTACATTTTTAATCTCAATTTAAAATTCATATATTCCACCGAACAAAGGCGTTTAATTCCACATAGAATTACCAGGTGATTCAAAACATTGGACATTCCAATTTTCCCACCATAGAAATTTTAGTCCCTATGAAGACTTTGTGAATAATCGAATATCTCCCAAACTACATAGGTCAATATTTTCCTCTCAAATTAACATGTTACAATCATGAATGACCAATACTCCTACAAGAGCTACTTTAAGAATATGGGAAATATTTTTTAGAAAATAGAGTCATGTTCATAACCATCAATTATTGTACTATGAAATTCTGTACATGATCCTATATAAACTGAGACATTTTCATGTCATCATCCTTTTTATATAATAGCCTATATCACTTACAACTATAGTTCCTTGATCTCAAAAACTCTTTCTAAATTTCGGTACACTAACCGTTGAAAAAACATGATAATGAACATCCCTGGAATCCTAGAGACACTCCCATTATAAAAAAACTCACTAAAACTGATCATGGGTGAGGATAATTCTCCTAGTCAAAATTTTATTTTCATAATAGAATTCTAATCATCCCAACAACATTTTGGTAACACCAGGTAATCCTTTAAAAGATAATACTAACACTTTTTTTGCATGTGTCATGTCCTAACAGTGTGATAAATGTAGTTACCCTAGGCCCCAAATTGTTTAATGGTAGAACTTTTGTCAAACTACCCTAGCTGATTATTTCTCATAAATTATCGTCTTATATGGTCATCCCATATTATCCCAAAAATGAAGCCTTCACCCAAGGAACCTTGCTATCAAATCAAGAAAATTTATTGAAGTATATAACCAACTTTTGATGATTTTTCAGGATCAAATCCTTACCAATTTCTTTTATCCAGTGTAATACGATTACCCGAATAGCTTTATAAGGATTTACACCACATATTTATTCCCCTTCCTTTAGAAGAGTCATAGCTCAATAGCATATGGTGGGCATCCACACCACAAGTATTTTCTTTGAATCTCTCCCTAATAGTTCTCTCAAGGAGTCCATCCATTAAAATATGAAAGGAAATTAATTTTTTATGACTCTATATAACTAAAAATCTCTCAGAAAACTCAAGATTATTTCAAGATAGTTCGCATTCACATATCCAAATCATGGCTAAATTTAGATTTTATCGATTGGCATGCATTGCTCTACCTGATCCATGCTAGTAACAACTGGCCTAAAAATATTGTTAACCAAATCATAACACCACATATCCAAACCATGTGTGTCCTGGTCTAAAGACCCTTCAATCATCTTAAGGATTCAATATAATTTGTATGATATTCCTCATCACGGTCACTTCCTTCTATTTACTCTTTGCAATGCGTCGCCAGGGTCATAAGCATCAAATTGAAACTATCAATCATTGGTTCTCACATGGCCGCAAACCAATTAATTATTTGAATGGTACCACTAAAAATAGACATAGGACAATATTTCCATGTAAAATGTGTGTAAAAACCATTATGATCCATTACAAAACTAGACTCATGCTCCTGTGAATCGTTCATCAGTTAGGACAAGATGGCCATGCAACATGGCAAGTCAGTATAAACATGGAAGGATACCCCTTGGAACTCATAATTATATATAAATCAATATGTTCCAAAATTATAAAAAATACTCCATCCCTAAATGATCATCAATGGTTGGGTACTCATCCAACCACTAAGTGATTACACTTCCTTATAAGAACAAAAATTATACCAACCCGTCAAATCTACTATATCTATAATGTACATTGATCCTTAATAAAAAAACTCATTTTAAACCCATAGATGAGTAATAAATAATAATCATCATGTCTAATACTTGAAAGCCCAAAATTAATATCTCACTTGCATCAATATCATCTCTGGTTATCTCAAAACGATATTTTTTAGTCATGTTCAATCAACATGAAAAGGCATGATTCTCTCTGTTGACGTGGTGATCCCTTCCTTGGGAGTGTCTTAGGAGTCACAATACCCTAAATGGTAACTTATCCCAATGAAGATGGTCCACAAACATAGGGGCCAGTTTCTAGAGGTGGCCAACACGTTTTTACAAAGAGATAACATGATAAGAAAGATAAAATTACAACATATAAGCATGGAAGATCATGATTATTTTTAGATATACATGTTACACTCCTTAGTCACGTAAACGGATGTCATAATGTTATGTATAAAAGATGAAAACTAAAACTTTTGGTTAGTGTTGTTGTACATGATCTTTTTTACAAAAGCATCCCAAATCACTATGAATCTCATCGTATAATTACCATCTCAAATCTACAATACTCACAACGCGATCCCAACACCAATGTAACTCTACTCTATCTATGACTACAAAACATAGACATTTTTACTCACTACTCCTTGAAGTTAGTTTTGAATCCAAATAGTTTAAATTATTTTTTTACCTTTTTTGTAAAATACGCATTATTTAACACCTCACTTTTTAAATCGAGAAGAATCACGGGTAAACAATGTGCCACTACGATTTAAAAATAGATCCATGGGTTGTACAATATGCTTTTATTTATTTCCCAACAACATTATATATTTAAAATTCACATCATTTCACATGAATTAGACATTATCACGACATTTCGATTTGTGTATCAAAAAATAAGAAAAGATCATGCGATAATCAAGGATGTTGATCATGCTGAGGAACATATATACTCGTGAAATGGATCATTTCATGATGTGCATGCACTTAGATAGGATCATATTTTTGGAATAACATCATTCAAGCCATGGTTTTTGATTCATCACTGTGATACCTACATTGTTAAAAAGATACATAACATTTAAAACACATTATATGTAGTTAAAAAATAGTTTATGTCTATATGGTGACACTATAACTAAGGCAACCCCTTACATATATATGGAATCAACCCTAACACAAGGTCAGGAATGAAAATATCACTAGTCCTAAACCAAAACATCTAGGTCCAACACATCCGATGATGAAGTCATCAGATTTGTGCATTAATTCTCACATTGTCTCTCAAGGCCAGTCTCATAATAACATTCAAAACTAACCCCTACAGGAGGGTCCGCGCTCCAAAAATCTCAAAAAGGATTCATTTTAAGGCATTAAACTATTACTGATTAATTATAACCTTTAAAATAGTTCATATATTAGGGATATCAAGTACCATTTTTAATGGAAAACTATACATATCACTTCATCTACCTATTTCAAAACAACTATAATCCATAAATCTAACAACCATCTTTTTAACATTTAGTATAAACTAATGATAATAAATAAAATAACACAAAATGATTAGTTAATGAAAATTTAAATTCTCAATCTATGGTGGAAAATAATCTTTTGGTTGTAATTAAAATTTTAATTAAACATATCCTCAGAATATTACGGATCAAAGTTAAATAAAATTTCTTTCCTAAATTAAGTAAGACTATACAATTAAGGATCCAATATATATTTATATGTAACCCCATATAGGCTGTTGTTAACACATTAAATAACTTTCCCATCATGCATAATTGTACCCTCAAGGGGTTATGTACTAATTCACATAAAAACAAATTTGACCTATAAGTGTTCCATCATGTAAAGGATGAATGATACCTACTAGGTACCTATAATTTCAATTTGGTTCAATTTAGGTTCCACACAAATAATTATGATATTTTCAAAAAACCATTAAATAGTATATCAGAAAATCATATCATGTCAAGAAAAATATAACAGGTTCATAACTAGTTCACCTCATAAGTAAACATTCCCCAACTGACCTACTATGGTCTAGTTGTGCACTTAGTAATTTAGTAATATTGGTTTCCTCGATAAAATTATCGAGTTACTAACCTCATAAAGGAAAAAAATTTCTATAACAATTAAAATTTATAATATATCATTGTTCAGTTCTATGAGTTATCATTACAAAATTATAATCACAGTTCCCTTATAAGTTACAATTCATGTTCACGTAATTGAAACTAGTTTTTAACTTAGGTTTCAAAATATAACAAGTTTAGATATAATGGTTTTATTATAGGGGTTTCACTTCCAAAATTATTGGCACCCATTTATCCACAACATTAAATGTTTCAACTCATGCAACCAAATGTCCATGACTCAGATAGATTATAATTGGTTAATTAGGATAACATAATCAAGTTATGATAGAAAACATCATTTAGGTTGATGAAGACACATTAATAACCAAGCATACATCCTAATTACAATAAATCATGGATATTGACTTTATAAGAATAGAATATCAATAAACATGGAACTAACCAATGATGGAAGGTATAAAGTTATTTATTCTAACTAATCATGAAACCATGGTTTAAAAATCATCTTGCATACCACAATTAACAATGCAATCTACCTGGCATTGACTATTCATGGAATGTGAATCTCTGTGTGCCTATAATGATGCATGTAATTTTATATCGATTCCATATTAGAACATGGGAAAAAAATAAATAAATTATCAAAAAATACACCAATCAGCTAACATGAAATAATAGTAAATTATAATATAAATATAATAAACATAAGTACATCCCCTAAAACATGGAATTTCACCCCATGTGGGGGTTGGTTGCACCCTGACATGAGATATTTACTATATACTGACACATTCTTTGTCTCTTTTCTACCATCCCCAAAATGACAAGATAATAGAAAATGTTTTTTGATACTAATTTGTAACGTTTTGACCAAGGAAACACTGAAACAATTCTCCAAGATGATAGGTCACATGGCCTTAGGCATGCCTCCCCTTATGTCAGAGTCATCTAAGCAGTAGAAATGGTATAAATGTGGTACAGTGGGGAGGCTATACACTCTAGATCAGAAATAATCATAGTTTATGAAATAAGAATTATATTTATTGGAATGTAACCACAACTGGTAGTAAAAATTAATGAATAAATAATAGATAATGATAACTAATTACTAGCCATAAAAAATGTACAACCATGAAAAATATTCTATAAAGTACAAATAAGTACACAAAAAATACATGAAAAATGAAAACAAAATATCCCCAAGAGATATCTACCTCAAAATACAAAGAATTTGCATAGTCTTATGATCCTAATATCCCATGTACATGAGTAACAACACATAGCATAATCTATTACCATGAACCTATGATCATGAGGCCTTTCTGGGTTACAATTGGTTGAAAAAATAGGGTGTGATATATACTCAGTTGGCTAGAAAAAAATGGTGTCTATAACAAATCTAGTTCATGCATCAAATCTATAATAGTGTGTAGGTATAACAGGAAATTATACATGATGATAAGGTAACAAAACTCATTATTGTAGTATTTTTTGTGATCAATATGGTCTATTATAACAAATAACTGCATACAAGAATACAGTTTTAGTTATATCCTACATAAAAATATTAATAATTTGGTAGCTATGGAATTTTTTGAAGAATCATGTTTTATTTCTGCCCTACACCATTATATCAATTATTAATAAACTATGAAATATGATAAATAATCATGTATTAGACCTTCAAGGGCGTGGACCTTGGGCCATTGACAAAGGCATCCGAATTTATTCCATGGACCTCATTCATAAAAAAATCGGTTTAATGTATACCAACATGGTTTATTCCCAAAAGCCTTCGACCAATGAATCCTCTTCGATTCCATGTAGATCATCCATTAAAATTCAGGATATATATGAGAGGATCACAAGGTGTATGTCCAAGGTGGTATAAAAAATTCAGAACCATGTTTATAATCCAATGAATTATATATAACAATTTATTAGTTCTATTCCATGATGTGTGTGCCATAATAAATTATTTATATAAAACTATTTATAAGAGGGGGATCAAAGGTCCATCCTCAAGAACATGAATTTTTAAAAAATTAATCCATCACATTAAATTCATTAGTCAAACTATTAGAAAGTTATAATATAATGAATACATGTCAGTTTACATTATATTTTATCAATTTAATTCAACAATTTATAAAAAAGATCATGGGTCTGTGTTAGTGTCTATTCCCTTTATCAATTGAATATATCTCACTGAATTCATTATTAAATTTAGAAACAAGTGATATATATGAGTTCCATGTAGTGTATATTCCCTTTATCAATTTACCTTTCATATTTTATTCATTTTCCATTTTTATTCTATATAATAAGAGGAACTTGATATGTTAATGTATAGATCCACTATCAACCTTTTACAACAATCTAATAAACTGAGAGATCACCCATTTCATTTATAATATACATTTTATGCATTTACCGACCTATTTCATTTATAAAATATGAGTTTCTATAATAGTTATCCAACCATTAAAATCCCCAGTTAATTCTCAAATATCTCTATCTCATGTGTTGCAAGTTGATCCCACCTATAGGGGTGCACAGTCATATGATTTCAAATGAAATCACATCCAATGGGTTTTCTGGTTTAGTTTGATGACCCAAAACCATTTGAACAGGGAAATTACACATCCAAAACACTTTCCATAATTTTTATTTAAGTCATTAATCATTTTAGAATAAATGCATGGACTGTCTAGAATGCAAGACTACAAGCCAAAATAAAAAAACACCAAGACATTATGGGAGAATTTATAGACCACCTACCTCATTTTTAAAAAAGACACTCTCATCCATTATTAATATCTAATTATACATATAATTATAGAAAATGATGAAATAGTTAACTTCCCTAAAAAATGGGAAAATGAGCTCTCATTGAAATAGAATCCAATACGACAAGATAACTTATGAAAATAAGTAATACGAAATATATCCTTATGGTTACACTTCTGACACACCTAACCATGTTTAATTAATAAGTAAAATAAATGAGATATTTGGATACCTATAATACTATATGATGGGAGATCAAGAATCTTCCTAACATTTGAGAATTGTGTGATAAAGAGGGGTTTTTTGGTTTTTAGTATAAGGAGAAAAAAAGACTATGTACACCCCTTTAATGATACACACAGTTTGGCTTCGTGTTTTTACATACTGTATTCAAATATATCCAATTCATATATCTAGGTGACACACCCTACATGGTTATTAAAACCCTATGAAAAAATTTCCATTGAAACTACATCACCTATAGACCATTCATGGCTAAGTATATAGTAATAAAAACCATGCACAAGATATTCAGTTCACCTTTGTAATAAACTATATAGGTATTGTATGGCCATAATGCCTCATGAACATGATTAAAAAATATTTTTATACCATTTTCACCAATACAATATGAAAAATATTCTCACCTAGAGGGACACATAGATTCTATAAACCATGTTCCTATGTCTATTTCTTAAAAATAAGGCTTTTTTTAAGCCCAATACTTTGAAAACAAATATGAACTACTGAAAAGTATAGGAACCCTTAAAACCTCATACAAAAATTATAGTATCTAGAATGATAACTCTAGTTATATTTTTTGGAAGAAAAATTTGGAATTCATCCCATCCACCAAATGAATGTTTTAATTCCACTTTTAATTTGAAATTAGTTCAAAACATAAGAGGTTGCAGGACACTTATTCTTTATTGTGATCAGGTCTAGTTGTTTAGACCAAGATGGATGAAGAAGGTTTTCAGATGCTGAATGAAGTCATTTATATTGAAATTTTCTCTTTTTTCATAGAAAATAAATCACCAAACCTTTAAATATTTTGGGATCAGACTCACAATCATATATATAAGAAGAAACACATAATTCTTAAGAAAGTCTACAGGATTGTGAAGAAGATATCTAGGAAAAAATTTCATTAGACTCACCTTGGGTATGGAATGAAAGTGAGGATCATAATGAGGAGGTGAATTTGATTCTAAATGGATGTAATGGAAAATATTATTATTATTTGTTTTTTCATATTTCAAAAAAAAATCATATGTTGTCTCAGTACATTTTATGCAAGACATATAAAGTAAAATTGAAAGAACAAGGTGCTTCTAATCAAAGTTTGAAATAAAGAGGTGTATAGAAGGATGGTAACTTACAATACATACAAATATAAGATAAAAGATGTTATGATGATCGAAAAAGTTATAAAAATTATTATTATGTCCTGTTATAAGCATAATTTTATAGAATAAGGATGTTTCTAATGTCAAACCCTCTTGGTCCCAGGTCATCGGTGTGAGAACATCAGATGAAGATTTTTTAAGGATGTGATGTTTTTTTGGAAAATATTAAAATGAAGATTTTAGTTTCTAGTGAGTCTGATAAGTCACATGATGCAAATATTTGCAGAATGAAGTTGATCACAATCTTAAAATAGAACAAGTTTTCATTGACACTGGTACATCAGATGTGGTGCGCTGTCAATCATCAGAGTAATACTAACATAGAAAAAAAGAAACAATGATGGTTTCAAACGGTAATTAGAGGAAAAATGCTTATTGAATCAAATTTATTTGTTTAGAGTTTTTGGGACCTTTGAAAAGGTAAATGGATAGAAATTATAGGGACTAATGAAATTAAGGAAGTTAGAGATCAATAAACTAAATTAAGATCAAAAATGTATTCAACCATTTTTATCGGGTTTATTTTTTCCTCATTGGATCAATAACAAGAAATAACTCTAGTTTGTTTTCTTTTGGGTGAAGATTCATTAGATTTAAGCTAACATAGATCCTTTGATGTGAATCGGAGACCAATTCATTAGGAATTGGATGATACCAATATAAGTAATTAGATGTTGTACTTCATTAGATGGAAGATAATCACTCTATGGAATAGAAGAAAAGGGTAATTATTTAAAACAACCAAGAATGTGTAGAGAAGGGGGTCCTTCAAAGGTTTTTTAAAGAAAATTTAAAAAAATCCAATAGATTTTGAAGATAGTGATAATGTGATGTCAAGAAGTATTGAAATATTTGAATGTTAAAATGATGTTTATATAACAATGAAGACAGAATATTTCTAATCAAGTGGAAATAATGTTTTTATATGAATGGTTTCAGTGTAATATATTTATCAAAAGTTACAGTACATAGAAATGAAAATCATTTATTCCATTGGAATCGATCATAATAATGGGAATTCTTCTATTTTCCATATGATTCAATTTGGTACAATGTAATTTAATGTAGAATAAATCTTTTCAAATATGTACTTATTGTGATGAGAAAACAAGAATCAGAGAAGATAATAGTTACAAATTCTGAAGTGAGTTGGAGTATTAAGATGATTTGAGATGTTTTGAGAAGAATCCAGAATATTTGAGAAGCCCTTATGATGACAAATATGTATATAAAATTCAAGTGGAATTAAATTTTGGGGAAACAATTATGTGGGAAAACATTTTACAATCCCTCCAAAACCATATTTGACTCACATATAAATAGTGGTAAGTACATTATTCTTTCTGAGTGACACTAGTATTGTGAATGGCTAAAGAGAGAAGGAGGGGCACTAAATGTTTATGAAATTGTTTTCTGATTTAGTGTTTATGAAGAATCTTTTTGTATTGGATAATGAAGAAGATCACAATCTGCAGAAGATTAGAATTTTTTTAGTGGTATTTTGGTAGAGTTGTATTTCAAGACTGATCAAGTGGATTGGTGAATTGGACTTGGTTATTGGACTATGTAGAATTATAAAATCAAGATAAGTCCGTAAATTTTATCGGGTATGAAAGTAATTTTTTTTAATATCAAAATTTTTAATATTTTAAAATAATAAAAGTAAATGTTTTTGAAGTATTTGGTGAATGTTTCTTAAATTGTCAAAAAAATTTGTATTTCACCATTTCAAACTACTTGAAGAACATGTTTTTTTGTATTAATCATATTCTTACTCAAGTGTAAGAGGATATCCTTCTTGTTGTGTCTAAAATAATATTGTTTTCGAGTATATTGTGTGGTATTATTTTTTTCTGTACCAAAAGAAGGACATAGCTACTCTTATTGAGTAGTGAACCTTGTAAATTCATCTGTTATTGTGGATGCGTGTTAGTTTAGTTTTCAGACGGTTATAACTCTTTAATTGGAGGTGAAGGCTCTTTATAATAGAAAAGAAAACATAAAATAAAAAGATATCACATGTTCAAATCCTCCCCCTCTCAATGATACATTTATCATGGATGGAAAATCTCAATTGGTATTAGAGACAAAGGATCCAATCATTTACTCTTTGCTGATCTTTTTGAAAGAGAAGTGTTGACTGAAAATCTGAATTGTCTAAATAGTAAATGGATCCTTGTCATCAATGGTCAGAACTATCATATCTAAAAAGATAAAATGTTACCTTATATTTTCTCTCTTGGGTTTTATTTTCATGATACTGAAACAAATGGATTTCCTTTAATTAATGAAAATGATAAATCCTGAGAATAATTTAAGAGCTAATAATTATTTATTCTCATCACATTATAAAAGAAATTTTATAAGATTAATGAAAAAAATACTGCTAAAGGAGTCTAGGATATGCTAAAAACATTTATGAAGGTGATATAAAAGTGAAAAAGGAAATGTTGAAAATCTTGAGGTTGAAGTAAAAAGATATCAAAATTGGTGATTATGATTTTGTTAGTGACTTCTTTACTAAGTTGAATGAAATTTTTATCACTATTAGTTATGTTGTGGAAAATTTGGATGATTCTTCTATTGTTGATAAAATCATGATAAATCATCCTTAATTTTTTGATGGAAAAGATTCTTTATGGGAAGAAAGGGATCCAGAATCATTATCTTAAGTTGATTTTCGTAGCACTCTATTTACATATGATATGATAATGGAAAAAGTTATGAAAGGAAAAAAACCTTGATAGAGAAATTTATTTTATGGATTCAATGATTGATAAAATTAAGATTATTTTTGAGAAAGAAGAAGCTATAAATTTGTGTTCGGAAAATAATTTATGTAAAAATATTGAGAATATTTTATCCTTGTTTTCTAAAATTGTTAAAATATTTATAGGTAAACATAAATGGAATATTTCCATTAATTTTCTGAATATAGAGTCATTGGGAACATTTGTGGATAATTTTACTCTAAGAATGAAAGAAGTGGTCAGGGATAAATATGATTGATTAAAGAGGAAATCCTGGAAGAAATAATGTGATAAGGCGATATCTTATTCCAAATGGAATGATAAAAATTTCTAAAATTCTAAAAGCGTAAGATTATTATCTAATGATGATGAAGAAGATGAAAATGACAATGAATATGTATAGTCTATTGAGAATTTTGTAGAGAATACTTTCACTAAAACTATAAAAAAGAGTTTGTAAGTGGGATTTATTAATAAAAAGTTAATAATACAAAGAAACTAAATTTGAATTTAGTATAAAATAATAATTTAAAGAATGTCATAGAATGATTTCGAGGATTGAAAAATAAATAAAGAAGATAAAAAAGAAAATTTTTCAACAAATAATCAAGAATTTTTTTCTGATGATAATGTTAAGATGTTGGATTAGATTTATGACCTGAGGAAATTTATTGAGAAAGAGAATAATCAGAATGAACCAATGGAATTAAATATGAAATAAAAGGTAGAATAATTGGAACATTTCCAATAAATATTTTAAAAAATTTAAATATGGGTTACAAGTGTCATAAATTCTATCTATGAAGTTGGTTAACTATTTGGGAAGGGTAAAACTCGGAAGTATCAAAAGTTACCTTCAAAGGATGAGACTAAACTAAAAAATGTTTCCATGAATAATAAATCCAAAAAAATAAGTATGTAGAAAAAACCAGCAAATTAATCAATTCAAAAGTTTTTAAAAATACGATATTTGGAAAGGTTTATATTACTACATGTTTCAATAAGTATGAAAATAAAACTAAGTTGGAAAAGAATATTCTAGTCAATAACATAATTGTTGGAGGTCAAAAAAATTCTGATAATAATGACAATAATTATGATGAGAAATATTCTCACAACTCTGAATAGTGTAGATGTGTTCGTCATAAATATTCATTAAAATAATACTATTGGTATTGCGGTGGATTAGGGAACATAGAAAATATATGTTGTTTTAATAAAAAGTATTAAAGTTATTCAAAAAATTATCAAAGGGAATAAATTGAGGGCCGGTCAATCCTCTCAAATGTATAATTCAGATAATGATGTTTTTAAGAAACCTAAAGAGGTTGGTGTAAAAGTTTAAAATACATTCAAACCTCTGGGTACTATTTTTGAAAGATCTGAACAACCTTGGAATATTGAAAAATTATGTCTTGTTTTGTATCTGAAAAAAAAATATGTTTATTAATAATTCTCAGAAGTCGGATGTTAATAAAGATAAAGGGAAAAGAAAAGGTCCTCTTCTAGAAACCAGTCTCCAAGAAACAATAGGAAAACAACCCTAGATCATGGATAGTGGGTTTTCATCTCATATGACAGGAGATGTGATTTTTTTTTTAAATGTGGAATACTTAAAATAAGGAATATAACAGTTTTCGATGATGAATCTCTCATAATCAAAGGGGTTGGATCATCCATAATTGGGGAAGAAAAGTTGAAATCCAAAAAATCATTTTTTAAATGGGTTGAAACAAAACCTTCTAATTGTTTTGTAAGTTTTGATGAAGGAAACTGTTTTGTTTTTGAAAAAAATATTGGTTTTTTTGTGAAAAGAGAGAAAGATGGAAAGATAGTTACTGGAGGACAATGTACAAAAGGAAACCTGTTCCAATTTATTGATGTCTAAAACTCTTATTATCAGAGTATGATAGAAGAAAATCAGTTGCAGCATAAAATGATGGGACACATGTGTCAAATAAACATGATAAAGTAATAAAAGTGAGATAGTTTCCATGGAATTATTGATATATCAAGAGGAAGATATTAGTGTTGCATTCTTTTTTAAAAACGAAATATTACAAAATCAGTGGATAATAAAGTTTAAATTTGTTCATAAAGATCCCTATAACTTATTCATTTAATCATATGGGGTTGATGAGATAACAATCAACTCATGGCGATAAGTACATCATTACATTAATTGATGACTTTACTCTCATTACTTGTGTTATTTGTATAAGACATAATTTAGATTCTAGGAAAATTTTTAAAGGTTTTTGAAGGAAATATGAGAAGGAATGTGACTATTCAGTGAAGAAGTTGAGAAAATAAAATGGTGGTGACTAAAAGAAGAGAAATTTGAATGTTATATAGAGAATCATGAAATTTTGAAGGAGTTTAGTACACTCTAATATCTCACCAAAATTGTTTTACTAAATGAAACAACGGATGTCTGGTTGAAATGGGACAGAATATGTTATGTGAACATGGTCACTCTCATTAATTTTGGAGGAAATCCATGAACACTAATGTTTATATTAAAAAAATATATTTATACTGGCCATGTTCAGGCATGACTCTATATAAAATTTTTTATGATAAAAATCAATTTTTAAAACACTTATGATTTATTGGGAGTCCATGTATCATAGAGAATAAATTTTAAAAATTCCGAATGTTAGAAAATAGAGGTGAAGATGGATTTTTTATAGAAATGAACCATATAGAATAGGATACATATGTCTTTATAAAGAGTATGGAAGATTATTTCTTAGGACAAATATGGGCCTATATACCCTGAGAGGGGGGTGAATCAAGGTATGGATATTCTTTTTCAAAATTATTCCTGCCCCACGGGATCTTGACCTATTTATTACAAGGGACACTTGTTTTGAACTTTTGTGTTTATTATGACCATTTTTTTTCTTCTTTATCTCATGATGATGCTTTGAATGCAATGCAGGTAAGAAAGTAGGTGGACAAATATATTGTTACTTGGTTTACCCTCACTGGGCTACATCCAAGGAGCATACAACTGTGATGTGCCACTGTACCAAATCCACTAAAGCACACTGCTGCTTACAAGGTTCGGAATAGATCACTTTGATTCCCAGAATCACTGCCTTTACAATGTTTAGGGTCAGCTCACTACTTTCCCAATGTCCACTCTTTGTTTCTCTCTCTCTCTGTCTCACTGTCGGTGGAAAGGATCACCTTCTTCCTCTTCCTTTTGCTCACTACAATTGAAAGGATCAACCCATAGTTTGTAGACTTGTAGGTCTTTTCATTATCACTAATTGATACATCCTTTTTTGTATGTAGATTCTCTGATAAAGTCCAACTTTCACCCGTAGATGAATCTCACTTTTCACCAAAGTTATCGGTCAATCTTCCTGCTTTCATGTAGCCCTAAAAAGACTAGCCTACTTCAGCCTTACCTAGTTCACTTCTCAAAGCTGGCACACAATTTCACCTCAACCACTTGTGTGAAACTCACTTCTCCAACTCGAAACATGTGTGACTCACACCCTTTTACGCCCAAACCAATTTTGGCATGCAACTATCAACTGTTGTGCTTCTTCAAATCCTGGCATGCAAGTGTCACTAAGCCACATGTGTGAAACCCCCTTCTTCATCTCTAAACTTGGGAGAATCACACCCTTTATCTCCCAAACCACTTTGGGTGGGCAACTATCAACTGGTGCACAACATCTGAATATCCTTATACTAGCCTGACCACACCACCACATGCGCGACCACCACACCTGTGCGGCGGGAGCTCTGATTTTCTCTAAGTGTTGAACACTCTACTGTTGAGGAGTGGTTGACTTATATTTATAGGCATTTGGACACCCTACACGACGGCGTGTAAGATTCGTCTCGGCGCGCAAGTTCAGCCGCCCTAGTCTCTATTTCCCTAGTCACTTGCGCGACCAAACCTAAAACATGGGTGCTCTATTTTCCTTTTTCATATTTTGATGTTCGGATCTTGAATAACATATGGCGTGCAATTTCCCAATCCTCCAAGAAACCAGCGCAGAAGACCCTTTTCCAAAAACACATTTCTCCTTTTGTCGATTTCGAGGTCCAAAAATTTGGAAAACATAGGAAAACGGCGCCACCTTTTATATGACCTTTTTGAACCACCTCCAGATCGACCATACCTTTTTCGAAGTTCTTGAATCAATCATGGATAGTTAACAACATCCCTTGAACTCGACATGCCACCATGAAATCCCCTTTTTCAACAAATTTGTATGCCATGGTTTGCTTTGTCAAGAAACACAACACGAAGGCCAACTTTGTCAACAAACACAATCACCTCAAAAAAGATTCAATGATACCTTGAGGAATTTTTGACCAACATTAATTGAAATTGTTGATGGGAATGTTTTTACAAAATCTAAGGAAGATAAATAGAATCATGTACATAAAGAAGGTGAACATGATGAAAGATTTGATGTTAATAATTATGATAAGGATGAAAGAAATTGGAATCCTGATATTGAAGAAGAACCATAATTAGATATTTCTATTATGTAAAAAGAATCTCAAAAAACTCATCCTAGAATGAGTAAGAATGTCAAGAACTGGATTTTCCATGACATTCATTTTAATTATATCGAATTATTACGATTCTGTGAAAATTGATAGTGCATGATTCTGAGGCCCGGTGTGCCTGGAATTAAATAATGATTTTTTATAAGGTTCCATAAGTAAACACGCATGCATCATTTTATTTTCTTTGAACTGGTGCTCGGATTAAAAATATGAGGGCATTGTTGAATCCGCAGTGCCGGGATTCTCTAAAGTGAGGCTTCACTTTGATCTCAGTAGGTCAGTTGAAAAGGTTAATTTTATGGAATTTTTAATGATTAATAAAATAATAAGTTATGTTATTTTATATCCCTCTTTTTCTTTTCCTCCAATGAACAAGCAGTGGTAGAAGGACCAACAACATTTCATACCATTAAATGTCATGACCCCCTTTTACTTTTGTAATCGTGCCATTGGAATTTGGAAGGTACATTAATTAAATGACCCACATAAATTCTGTTGAGCGTTACCCACCTTCTTCTCCTCCTATTTATATGGAGCATGGGGAGTGTTATTGGCATGGCATCACCAAGAGACGAAGGTCTGGTAAAGTACCGCGACACCATATACATGGAGGGAAAGAACGGTTCCAGTGACCGGTGATGAGCACCACTGAATCATGAACCACAGACATTGACAAAGAGGTTCTGTCGATCATTGTCTGCGAATACCTAATACAAGCAGGGGGATTATTTTGAAGTTGACTATAATGAATGAAATCCTCTCTCGCTTGCTATCACATTAATGTAGAGGGCATAGTCCAAAAAAACAAGGCATGGACCAACCACTGCTTCGCTCATCCTTCATTCTTTGGGGGAAGTTTTCTCAGAAGATGGAAACATGAAATAGTAGGCCACGCTATAACTGCGGCAGTGAGGGAGAGATGTAGGCACATAAGACAACCAGAACGAACACTTGAGCATACCCGGTGACCCGCCAAGGAAACCTCTGGTGCACTATGTCGGTGGGGGCCAGAGGAGACTTGCGGCAACTAGTCGTGGGTAGTGGAAGGTGGCGCGTGACAGCGCGCCATGGTGGCTGAAGGTGGTTGGCCCAAGCTAGATATGTAGGACAAGGGCAGTGACCGCTAGCACCACCAGCATCAGTGGCTGCGTCTAATAGGCCGCTGAAGTAGGGGATGGTGAGGCCCTCACCGAACGGCTTTGGCGAAAACCGGTTGGCGAAACGGCAGACCATTTATTGTGGTAGGGCATCACCCCACCAGCTGGGAAAAATGGCCCCACCACCACAGGGCCAAAGAGAAGGCGTTCCACCTTCTGGTGGACTGGTCCGAACGTGGGATGGCTGATTGGGCCGAACCCACAGCCCTAGGGGCCAGCGCGGGTGGGTCGTTCCCCACCCATCAAGTTAGGCAAATCGCGACCCAGGCCGACAAACTGAACCGAGCCTTCCCAATTGGGCTAGTCCCAGTGAACTAGCCCAACCCTTAATGGGCCAGACCCAGGTGGGGTCTGGTAGACCCCGGGCCCGTTGTGTTGGGCCAGTCTGACCGAGTCAGACCGGGCTCAGACCTAACCGGTGCCTCAATAAATAAACCTCCGTAACTGAAGAACCGGGTGTCCATTCGACACATCGTCAGTGAAGTTGGGACCCATTTTTTGAAGTGGTCCCTTTGGCATATTCCGTAGGGCCATACCGATCTGGTCCGGACCGAGATGTGATTCCCCCATTTCACGGATAAATATGTAACTAATAGACCAGGCATCCGATTGATATGTCATTTGTGGAATAAGGACCCTTGTGACAAGGTTGTCCTTTGGAGATACTCAAAGTGTGTTTTGTAATAGTTTGAAATGAAAAATAGGTTGGATCAAACCTGAATCCAACTATACCCTTTTTTAAAAAGTGCCCATATCTCACTGATCGAGCATCCGATCGATGCGTCGTCTGTCACTTTGGGACCCCTATATGGGGCAGTCCCGTGGTTATAAATTTTGCAGGACATCGTATAATTTGAAATATGACCGATGGCCTATGGAGTGGTTCTCCCAGAATCAAGCGTGATATGAGAAGAAATCCAGTGGCTGGCTGTGACATGTAGAAGAAGAGAGACTGATGCGAGTCAGCGCCATAAACTCCAGAGTGGGTTGTGATCAATATAAGACTAATCATCCATACCTATTTACTAGTGACCCTATATTGATCAGCATCATAATGACCCTATGTGGATTAGAATCATAGAAACCTTTAATGGATCACCATCATAGTGACCCTGTGTGGATCAGCATCATGGTGACATTGTGTGGGTCAGCCTCATAGTGACCCTGTGTGGATCGGCAACATAGGGACCCTATGTGGATCAGCCTCATAGCGATGCTATGTGGATCAGCATCATAAGGATCATGTGTGTATCGACACCCTAGAGACCCTATTTGGATCATCCTAATAGTGACTCTATGTGTATTGGCAACATGGAAACCCTTATTTGATCAGCCTCACAGAGACCATGTGTGGATCATCATCATGGTGACCCTATGTGGATCAGCCTCATGGAGACCCTGTGTGCATCATCCTCATTGTGACCTGATTGGACCAACCTTAGAGCGGCCTATAATGGATCAGCGACATACGAAACTGTGTGGATAGTCAATGTAACAAAACCCTTGTGGATTATTTGTGGGACATTTAAATGGAATAAAATGACATAGCTTATGAAAATTCATCTACATTCCTGATCTTTGATTTTTATACCTGTTATGAGATTACTATTACATCGTTCTTTGTGATTGAGGTCTTGCTTTGTGGATTTTCATTTGTGGAAGTCTGGGAGACGTTAAAAGGTATCAGGGTCGCTACTGAGTATTGTTATAGTCACTCCTGCATAGGCTTCGCCCGCACCTTGTTTTGTCTTTTGTAGATGATAGCACATGGGATGAGACTTGAGCAAGCCAGGACCAGGTGGTACACGATGGGACAGGATGACGTGGAGTTCTATGGAGATGATCTATACCTACCATTCTGGTATGATCCTCAGTGGACAACCAAGGAGATTTCAGCTCTTTTCAGTTGGGCTTGTATTCAGGCCCCTTTACTTTCAGTACACTTTTTACTACAACAGTTAAATTCTTAGTTGCTTCTTGTTGTGTTCTAGGGATGTGTGTTTGTACATGTTAAATGTTAATTCCTTACAATTATAGGGATGCACCTTTTTCGTGCTAGACACCAACCCCTGGCCTATGGAAGGTGGGTTTGGGGTAGTCACGGCACGGGTCCCAAGAGACAGGTCATGAAAAACTTGTATTAGGGGAGTTGGTTATACTAAAGAACTAGGACTCTAATATTTTAATATAGCAATAGTGTGTTTTGAGTTTTCTTTTCAGTTGGGGGGGGAGGTCATGTGTTGGTGGGGAGGGTCACATATCCATGCACTAGGACCCTAAATTCCGATTTCTGACTTGGTGCACAAAAACCCTGATTGTGTGTGTTTTGGTAATGTTTTTACATTGATCTCTTTGAGCCATCTCACAAGGTATAACATAATGTTTGTGGCACAACTATTTCTTTTTAGGATGCCACCAAGTAGACTTTCATCCAGGATTACTGAGAGAGTACACAATGAAGACCCATCTAGTGATGATCCTTTAATGTAGGGCCCTCTTATGGCTTTAGTACCATCAGGTGGTGTACCAGTAGCACCACTACCCATTTGGTTGTCATCGCCACCAGCCCCACCATGGGGCGGTGCATGCTGACTGATTGTTTTTCACAAGTTCTAGCGATAGAGGCCTCAGAGGTTCCGAGGTGAAAAAGATCCACAAGCGGCTAAGGACTAGATGGAGGTTGTGGACATAGTTTTTGCCTGGTTGGGAAACCTTCCAACTAGATGGTGATCCTAGCTGCTAGCGTTTTCCAGGGTGCAACAGGGAGATGGTGGAGCCTGATGCTCCATACACATGATGAGGAAACCCTCACCAAGGTATATTTCTAGGGCCTCTTTAAGGTGAAGTTCGTTCCAGATACTCTACACTCTGTGAGTATACATGATCTACTAAACTTACAGCTGGGAATCTTATTGGTGGCCTAGAAGTCAGCAAGATTCACTGACCTCTTGCGCTACTCCACCAACATGGTGTGGGACCCTTTATTCATGGCTCGAACCTTCAAGTTGGGACTCTGATGGGATATGAGAGATTCTATGGTATCTATTATAATCTCGACGCTTATTGGAGTGTTGTACAAAGAACTCTTGTTGGAGAGATTCCAATCTGAGAAGACACCGACGACGAGACCCACCACCAGGCGACATGTAGAAGAGTCATCTACGGCTTGTACAAAGAAGATGACAGAGAGGTCTAAGTGAACCAGACCTTTGGGAGGATAAACCTAGGACATAGGGTCAGCGGTGCAAGGCTCATGAGGTAGAGCACGCTATTAGAAGAGAAATTGTGCTTCACAGGTATCATGTTGGGTCACATGGCTCGTGACTGACTGATCAGCCACACTAATGACCAGCCGACGGTCGAGGGACCACCAAAGTAGAGGCAGAAGTTCGAGTGAGTAGGTATGAAGGGTGGTGGATGTGGCATAGGAGTAGGTCGGGCAGTAGGCAGTGGACGAAGATTCGAGGTTCTGTTGCCACAATGTTGACGTGGTCCACCCTGACCATAAAGAGTAGGTGGACAGTGACGAGCTCAGATCGTGGTAGCTGACTCATATGAACACGGAACACTAGAGATGATTTTAGGTCTGATTAATATCTACTCCACCTTAGATGAAGTACTTATAGACACAGGTTCCTGACACTCTTTCATTACCACGACTATCATTTAGAGCTCAGAGATTCTGGTGGAGTCGTTAGATCGATCCTTACGATCAGATACTCCTACGGGAGAAGCTTTAATGATTACCAACTGGATTTGGCAGTGTGAGATTACTCTAGGATGCAAGATCATTGGCTGGGATCTTCTAGTAGTGGGGTTGAGGCCTTACGACGTCATCTTGGGTATGGACTGGTTATTCACAGTCCATGCTCAGATTGACTATATTACATATAAAGTGATGTGTGTCCGCGAGGATGGGACTTGGTTTTCCTTCACCGGTGAGAGGGGAACCTTTACAGCATAGGATGGACTTACTCGGAGGATGGTTCATATGATCACACATCAGTTTGCTAGCCTTACCCTGGGAACAGTTGATGTTGAGAGTATAAGCTAACCTATAATGGTGGAGCAGTATGTCGATATATTCCTTGATGATGTTTTGGAACTACCTTCTAGCAGAGAGGTGGACTTATACATCTACTTGTACCACGAGACGACACTGCTATCTACACTAGCATGTCAGATGGCTTCCATGGATCTTCATGAGTTACAGGAACATCTGGAGGACATACAGTGGAAGGGGTTCATAAGGCCCGTTATTTCTCAATGGGATTCCTCGATTTTGTTCGCTAAGAAGGTAGATGGATGTTTGGGGCTCTGTTTAGATTATCGGGACCTGAACTAGGTGACCATGAAGAACAAGTATCCACTTCCTAGGATAGATGATCTTTTTGATTAGCTGAATGGAGCTCATTGTTTCTTTATGATAGACCTAAAATTAGGCTATCATTAGCTCATGGTATGAGATAAGGATGTGCTTAAGACAACCATTAGATGACAGTATGGCCACTATGAGTTCTCTGCCATGCCATTCGGAGTGACCAATTCCCCTGCAGTGTTCATGGGCTCGTGAATAAGATCTTACAGCAATACTTGGATCGCTTTGTGGTGGTCTTAATTGGCGACATCTTGGTGTACTCAACAACGGAGGAGGAGCATGCCTATCATCTGTAGATAGTACTGGATACACTCTGAGAGCACCGTCTTTATGATAAACTCTTGAAGTTCCAGTTCTGGATAAGGGAGGTCAACTTTTTAAAGCATGTTATCTTGGTGGCTAGATTTCACTGGATCTGGCGAAGATAGAGGTTGTGCTTTCTTGGGAGCCACCCAAGAGTGTGACCGAGGTGCGGTGTTTCCTAGTGTTGGATGGGTACTGTCAGAGATTCATACCTGACTTTTCCAGAGCTGTGACACCCTTTTTAGTGTTGATGAAGATGGTATAGCCCTTCTTATGAATGGAGATATGAAAATAGATATTTTAGGAGCTGAGGTATAGATTGACAAGTTCCCCAATATTGAGGCTATTGGAAGAGGGTGTTGGGTATATAGTCTACTGTGACACGTCAGGGACTAGACTTGGATGTCTCCTGATGCAAGAGAGAGCAGTGATATCTTATGTTTAATGAAAACTGAGACATCATGAGCATTACTACACTACCCATGACCTGGAGTTAGAAGTTATGGTCTTCGCCATGAAGATGTGGAAAATCTACTTGAACGATGAAGAGATTTCTGTTTTTTCTGACCACAAGAGTCTCAGGGATATCTTCTCACAGAAGTACCTAATGTTGAGATAGTGATGATGGCTAGAGTTCCTCATGGAATATGACTTTGATATAGTCTATACTCTTAGGAAGGGTAATGTAGTGGCAGACGCATTCAGCAGGAGGTCTAGTCTACAGTTACTGAGTGAGGCTACATAGAAGCTATCCGTGTTACAGATATCATTTGTGGATAGTGATAGAGCCGATTACCTCCATTATATGAATGTCACCCACCAATTATTTAGTGAGTTCCGAAGGCAGAACTTGAGTAAATTGACTGCGAGGCTCGATGTTCTCAGATATCATCTAGATAGGCACCTGATGGATTTTCTAAATGTGGGGAGCACATTATCCTCTTCAGAGTACGCACCATGTTAATAATGGTGCTACAGGGGGAGGTGTTGAAGGAGTTCCATATGTCCCCTTTGGTGGTACATCCTGTTGTGGTGAAGATTTACCTGGACCACTGGCATCAACATTGGGGGCCAGGGATAAAGACAGAAGTGGCAGAGTTTGTTTCATGATGCCTCACTTGTCAGCAAGTGAAGGCCGAGCATCTGGTTCCATCAGGCTTAGCACAACCACATGAGGTACCGGAGTGGATTTGGGATGGTATATCAATAGACTTTGTAATGGGGCTACCACAGACATCCGGGGGACATGATTTCATCTGGGAGATTGTTGAACAACTCACCATGCCGGCCCACTTCCTACCCATCCGAGAGAAAGGATCGGAGGAGGGCTTGAGATGCCTCTACGTACAAGAGATTGTATGGCATCTTGGGGTGACATCGATGATCGTCTTGGACCATGACTCATGTTTTAAATCCCGGTTGTGGAAGGGATTACAGGAGACATTCAAGAATCAGAAACGTTTGAGCACCGCCTTTCATCCTCAAATAGATGGTCAGACAGAGAGAACCATACAAGCACTCTAGGACATGCTTCGTGCTTGCATCCTAGATTTTGGCTGCAGTTGGGAGGATCATGTTTCCTTGGTGGAGTTCACATACAACAACAAATATCACTCCACTATCGGAATGGTTCTATTTGTGGCCTTGTATGGTCGACCATGAAGATCACCTCTAAGCTCAACAGACATTGGGGAGTCAAGACTTATGGGTCTAGAGTTGGTACCGGCTACCATTGAGAAGGTGCAGATCATCCAAGAGTATATGAAGACTGCACATAGCAGACATATGTCTTATGATGACAAGAGGTAGAGGCCTTTGGAGTTCGAGGAGGGAGATCACGTCTTCCTATGGGTCTCGCCTCGATGAGGGTTACAGAGATTTGGCCAGGGAGACAAGCTATATATGTGGTTCATCGGACCCTTTCAGGTTCTCAGTAGATTTGGTGAGGTTGTATATCACCTAGCTCTTCCCCAACAGATGCATCGGGTGCATGACATTTTCCACATGTTGCAGCTAAGGAAGTTCGTGCATGATCAATCACACGTTATTGACTGGGGAAAGATGGACATTGATGATGGGGTGACTTTTACAGAGGTTCTAGTGGATATTGAGGATTGATAGGAGTCGTTCCCTAGTGGATGATTGATACCTCTAGTGCATGTTCGCTAGCAGCATGAGGACCTACTCAGGAGCACATGGGAGAGGAAGACTCAGATTTATGGTCAGTACCCCAATTTGTTTAATTAGCATATGTTGGGGATTTCTAGGATGATAATACTTAAGGAGTAGAGAATTCAAATCCCCTGATTATACATGTAATTTTTTTAATTATACGGGATTATAATGAGTTTGTGAAAATTGACGGTGCTTGATTATGAGGCCCGGTGTTCTA
Source organism: Viscum album (assembly GCA_963277665.1). Classification (NCBI taxonomy): domain Eukaryota; kingdom Viridiplantae; phylum Streptophyta; class Magnoliopsida; order Santalales; family Viscaceae; genus Viscum; species Viscum album. Next base: position 286,992,665 of record OY728165.1, read on the forward strand.
GGAATTCATTTCTAAACTTTTTTTATGTAAATTCAGTGAAGGCACGAGCGACATTTTCTATATTTTGAACTGGTGCTAAGATTAAAGAACATAGGGCACCATTGAATCTATAGCACCATGATTCCCTTAGGGATGCTTCACTATGACCATAGTAGGTCAGGTGAAAATTTTAAATTTATATACATTTGAATGATTAATAAAATAACATGTTATGTTATTTTACTTATCTCTTTTTCTTTTCCTCCAATGAACATGTTGTGGTGGTGGGACCAATGACATATCAAGAAATTAAATGGCTTGACCCCCCCCCCTTATTTTTTGTAACCGCACCATTGGAATTTGGAAGGTTCTTTAATTAAATGAACCTCATAAATTCCACGAAGCGCTACCCATATCCTTCCCCACCGATTTATAAGGATCTTGGGGTGGGGTACTAATATGACTTCACCAAGAGACGAAGTTCTGGTAAAGTATGGAAACTCCAACCATATGAAGGATGAGACCGGTTCCAATGAGCGGTGACGAGAGCCACCTAATCATGAATTAGCGATAACGACGAAGGAGGTTCTGTTGAACGTCATCATCGGACGTCTACTTTTGGTAGGGGGGGTTTATTTTGAAATTTTATTTGACGAATTAAATCCTTTCTCATTTTCTATAACATTAACGTTGAGGGAGAGGTCCAAATGAATAAGGCACAGACCCGCCGTCGCTTCTCTCATTCTCCGTTATTGAGGGACAATTTCCTAATATGATGGAAACGTGAAATAGCGGGTCCCGTTATATCAGCGGGAGCGCTGGAGAGACATAGGTACAAACAGCACCAAGAATTGACACCAGAGCATGTCAGGTGACCCAAGGAAGAAACCATTAGCGTGCCATGTTAATGGTAGTCGGCGGAGGCCAGAGGGGACACGCGGTAACCAGTCGCAGGTGGTGCAAGGCACCGTACGACGGCGCGCCGTGGTGGCCGAAGGCGGACGGCCCGAGCCGGCAGTGCGGGACAAGGGCATCACCTGCAGGCGCAACTGGAGGTAGTTGCTGCTGCCAGTAGGCTGTGGCAGGAGGGTGCTATGCAGCCCGCACAACGCAACATTGAAAAAACTCAGTCATCCAAATGTTTGACCGTTAAATGCATTGGGACAGCGCCACACCAGCTGGGTGAAACAGCCCCACAACCACAGGGCAAGCATAGAAGGCGGTCCACCTTCTGGCAGACTGGCCTGAACGCGGGCCGGATCTTCCCAGTGGGTCGGGGCAAACACACGGCCCTGCAGGTGGGACCCGCCCCACGGGCTGGACCCATGGCCCAGCGGGCCAGTGTATGTGGGCCGAGCCCCACACGACGGGTTGGGCCAACTATGGCCCAAGCACGTGAATTGAGTCGGGCCGACCCAAGCGGGGAGGACCCAGTGAACTAGCCTGAACCTTAAGGGGCCAGACTCAAGTGGGGTGAGGTAGACCCTGGGACCCGTTGGATCGGGCTGGTCTGACTAAGTTAGACCTAGGCCAGACCCAACCGGTCCCCCAATAATGAGACCCCTGTAACTGACAAACCTGGTGTCCATTAGACACATCGTAAGTGGCATTGGGACCCCATTTCAAAAGAGGTCCCTTTGGCATATTCTGGTAAGCCTTACCAAGTCGGGCCGGACTGAGATGTGATTCCCACCTTTCATGAATAGGGATGTAACTAACAGACCAGGCGTCTGATTAACACGCCATCTTTGGAATCAGGACCCTTATGACAATGTAGTCCTTTAAAGATACTGTAAGTTAGATTTGTCAGAGCTTGACATGATCTATAGGTTTTATTAGACATAAATCCAACTGGGCCCTTTTTACAAAAGTACCCATATCTCATTGACTGAGCATCTAATCAATGCACCATCTATCACGTTGGGACCCCTATGATGGGAAGGTCCCTTGCGAATAATCTTTGTGGAACTTCATACCCGTTGAAACATGACTGATGTCTTGAGGAGCGGTTCTCCTAGAATCACAAGTGGTTTGAGAGGGAGTCTAGTGGCTAGCTGTGACATGAAGAAGAAGAGCGACCAATGTGGTTCAGCATCAGATACACCAGAGAGGGATGATCTAGTAGTATGACTAATCCTCCCTACCCCTATACTAGCGGCCATATGTGGATCAACATCATATCGATCGTGTCTCGATCGGAAAAATAATGACCCTGAGTGGATCATCATAATGGAGACCCTATTTGGATGAGCCTCATAGATAACAAGTGTGGATCAGAAACAAGATGACCCTATTTGGATCAGACTCATCATGGACCTATAGGGATCAACGTCATAAAGACCCTGTGTGAATCACCATCATGGTGACCCTGTGTGTATGAGCCTCATAGTGACCTTGTGTGCATCGACAATATGGCGACCTTATGTGGATCAGCCTCATAACAACCCTGTGTGGGTCCACATCATAGTGCTACTGTGTGGATCAGCCTCATAGAAACCCTCTATGGATCATCCTCATAGCGAACCGATGAGGACTGGCCTTATAGAATCCCATCATCGATCAACGACATACAACCTTGTGTAGATCACCAATGGAACAACTCCCTTGTGAATTACTTGGGTAATAGTTAAATGGAATAAGATGATATATCGTAAGACTAATCATCTATATTCTTGATCTCTGAGTAATATACCTGGTGTGAGCTGACTATTACTTCGTGATTTGTGATTGAGGTCTTGCTTCATGTTTTTTCTTTTTTGGAACTCTTTGAGACCTTTGAGGGCCTCGGGGTCCCTAATAAATATTGTTATACTCACCCCTACATAGGATTCACCCACAACATTTAGTGTCATCTAAAATTGATGAGCATCAGGGCTGAGAGTTATGGATCAATGACCAAGTGGTACACAGAGGAAACAGGCTGATATGGAGTGTTGTTGAGATGATCTATACCTACGCTTCTTGTAAGATCCTTGGTGGATGACTTAGTTGTTGTTTTCTCTTTTCATTTATATTTGTTCTTTTCAGTTGGGCTTGTATTCTGACCCCTTTACATTCATTACACTTTTTACAATAGCAGTTTACATCGTGGTTTCTTCTTATTGTGTTCTTGGTTTGTGTGTTTGTATAGGTTTAAAGGAAATCCCTTCCCATTATAGGGATATTTAATTTTGTGTCTAGTCCCCAACCCATGGCCTATGGAAGGTGGGATTGGGGTAGTCACAACATAGACCCCAAGGGACGGGTCATGACAAAGCAAGTGGGGGCTCCAAAAATATTTTATGATTATCATCAAAGGGTTTAAACAAGAAGAACATCAGTAACTATTTCTCATACTTCCTTGTATTCGAATGTTGAGCCTAAATTTGTGAATAATGATTTTGAGAAACCATAATGGATTTAGGTTATGAATGAAGATATTGATAATATTGAAATGAATCATACTTATGAACTCTTAAACAAATCAAATAACAAAAATGCTACCAGTAAAAATTTATTTTTCCAAAACAAGTTAAATGATGATAGTGAAGTTCTAAGGAACCAAACATGATTAGTGTGAAATTGTTACCCATATATTAAAGTCCATGATGTTGATTATAATTTTTTTATAGTGGTGATGTTAGAAACAATATAATTATGTCGTTCTATTACTGCACAATTATGATACAAAATTTTTCATATGGATGTGAAAGAGTCATTTTTAACTGTAATATTGATGTCGAAGAACATATTGAAAAACCACATGGCTTTGTCATTAGGAAAGTTGAATGTTGTGTTAGAAATTGGATGAAATCCATGGACTATATAAAGAAATATTTAAGGGAATTGTATTACAAATTAGGCAGTTTCTTAATAAATATAACTTTTAAAAAAAGAATAGTTGATATTAATGTGTACATAAAATAATGTCTTGATTTTCCCCTATTTTTAATTGTTTATTTTGATGACATTACCAGTTCTTGTAATGGTAAATGAACTTTTGAATGATTTTCGGAAGAGATGAAAAATATGTTTGAGATTTCCATACAGGTTGAAATTAAAGAGTTTATTGAGTTAGGGATTTTATAAAATAAGAAGCACATTTTTATTTCTTAATAAAATTATTCTAAAGATCCTCTTATGAATTTTGGAATGAAAATTTTTATAACAGTTCCAAACCAATTTTAGTGAGAACCAAATTGACTAAAGATAATGATGTCACAGAAGTTAATCTGAATGAATTTTGAAAAATGATGGGGTTTTTTTATGTTTGACTGACTCAAGACCCAAAATTATTTATGTTTTTACCTTATGGGAAATATTTCACAGTTATCCAAAAGAATGTAATTTATTTCCATGAAAAATTAATTATCATATATATCGAAGGCACAAAATATTTCTAAATCACGTATGATAGCTCAAAAATAATTGACTTTATTCGGTATTCAAATGTTGATTAGGAATTAAATGATGATGATAGAATATTCAAAACTGGTGGGGTTTTATTTTTGAGAAAAAATTTTCTTAGTTGGCATACAAAGAAACAAAATTCAGTAACTCTTAGCATGAATGAAGATGATTATGTTATTATCACTGTTTATTCAACCCAACTTATGTGGACGATGACCTAGTTGAAATATTTACTTTCTGAAGTGAAGTAATCCTTACTCTTGTGTCGTGATAATCAATATTCCATCAACCTTACAATAAATTAGGTACAACATTGTCAATAAAAACATATTTATATAAAACATCATTTCATTAAAGATCTTGTAGAAAAAAATGAATTGATATTGGAGTATGATCTAACATCAGAATAGGTTGATGAAATTTTCCCAAAACCATTACCATAGGAAGTTTTTTATAAATTGATGTTGAACATTTGTGTATAACCTATTTCTCATCAAGTTTGAGGTATATTTTTGTGTCCACACATTCATCTAGTCATTGTGTAGTTCATTCAACGGGGTAATTATTTCACAAATCTATCCATTGATATGTGTTAAACTATTTATGAAAGATTGTATATAAGGGGAGTTGTGGGTAAGTCTTGATTTATATATGTAAGTGTGTGAAATATCTTAATAGTTTGTTAGAGTGGCTGTATGGAAATTTTTTTGATAGGAAATTTTATTTAGTGAAGAAAGATGTGCAGAAAAGATGGAAAAGCTTCATGAGTTGATACTTTTTAAAAGAATGGGTTTTCAATCAATTATTCTTGTTTCTTACAATGAGTTAGCTCAATTTGTCTTAGAATTATCTATAAGTAATCCTTATCTTATTGTTACAATGTTTAGTTCTTTACGAATCTTGTTTAATAAAAAAATATAAAGGGGTGATTGTTGGGACCTATTTGGCTAAACAATTATTTCATATGCAGAATGAAGTTTTTTTAAAGGAATTTTATTTTGTTTTCAAACAAAATAAAACCCATTTATTTTTAATATTTATTAATCAGACTCAAAATCATATTTAGAGGATCATATGCATAATGCTTCAGAAATTCCATTAGCTTGAGAAGATTATTTCTAAATAAATGTTTCATCACACTCACCTTGGGTCTAGAAAAAAATATTAGATTATACTGATGAGGTTTATCAGAATATGAATGGATCCGATACAAAATATAAAGATGATTTTCTTTTTCATATTTAAAAAAAATCATATGTTGTCTAGGAACATTTGATGAAAACAATATGAATGAAACATGAAATAAAAAGCATTCTTCCAACCAAAGTTGGAAATGAAGAAGTGTTTTGAAGGATGGGAAGTTACAATAAATCACAATGTGAGATTGAAGATTATATAATGATCATAAATGTTCTCCAATTCATGTGTATGTTTTGATAAATGGAGAATTCTATGGAAGAAGGATGTTTATAAAGTCAAATCTCTTCATTCTATGATCATTAGTGTAAGAACATCAGATGCTTATTTTTTTAAAGTCTATGAGGTTTTTTTGGAATGTAAGAAGATGAAGATTTTGGTTTTCAATTAGAATAATAATCCATGAGATACAAATCATCGTAGAAATAACTTTATCGTAATCATAAATGGAAAGAATTTTCTACTGACAAATTCTCATCTGACGCGGTGTTCCACTAATCATCAGAGTAATACTGACATCGATCATCACACGTAGTACTGGTTTCAAAATTAAATCTGAGGCAGAAATGTTTTTTTGAAGAATATTTATTTATGGTAGATCTTAGGGCCAATGAAAATGTAAATAAAGTGTAATTGTTGGGACCCATGAAATTAAAGAATTCATAGATTGATCAACCAGATGAAGATACAAAATATAGATAAAATTTATTATTGGGTTGACTTGTTTTTAAATTATGTCAAGAGAAAAATAAAAACGCAAATATGTTTTCTTTTGGGTTACAAGTCATTGGACTAAACCTAACATTGATATATCCTAGAGAAGTAGATACTGATTAATTCAGTGTAGGAAAACATTGATAAAATTTATCACATGGTAGACATATTGACATTAGTTTTGTCATTAAGTCAGTTAACCCTTTATAATTACGGGGTGTTACATTTACCCTCCTTTAAAACACAATGTCCTTATTGTGGGGCCTATATCTCAACCCAAGCAGTGCACCACACATATGGATGTGTTCCTCCCCTAATATGAAATGTATCAACTGAATGAGATTCTTGATTTTAGTGATAATAACTAGGCCCTATTGATATCAAAAACACCCTACCTTAACATGGCCTTCAGGTCCGGGCCTGCTAGGTACTAACAGTTTTCCCACAGACACGTGGTCTCCACCCTAGGGCTCACTCATGTCCCTGAATGGGTTATCTGACTAATGAGATCCCCCAAAGGCCAACACATGTTTTTTACAGTGATTTTTTCCTCACTTACACACACACTGGAAACTTCCCAGAAGGTCACCCATCCTGATAAGTAGGTTTTCGAAAAAGAAGGTTCACCTTGTTGACATGAGTCATATCATTTATTTATTTAACCCTTTATCACTCTGGTGTGTTAAATTCACCCTCCTTTGGAGCCCAAAGTCCAAGTTGTGGTCCATACATCTCTACCCAGGCAGTGGCCACACTTATGGCTTGGTTTCTCCTCTAATACCAAATGTAACAACTAAGCATACACCCTAACTTAATATGGCCTTTGGGTCTTGGCCTGCCAGGTAACACCAGTTTCCCCACAGACATGTGGTCCCAACCCTAGGGACCACTCATGTGCTCGAATGGGTCAACAGACTAATGAAATTCTTCACAAGATAACACTTGTTATTTCTAGTGTGCTTTTTTACTTACTCATATTCCCCCTGAGGAACATCCCAAAAGGTCACCCAATCTAATAACTACTTCAGTCCAAGTATGCTTAAATGTGGAGTTCTAATCATGTAGGTTCCCCAAACGAAGGGTGAAACTTGTTAACATGAGTCATATCATTTATTCATTTAACCCTTTATCATTCTGGGGTGTTACATTAGTTGGTACTGATCATCGAAATAAGATTTCATTTGATTTCATTTGGTTTTAATTTGGTAGGGGGAAATGTAATGAAGAATCTATTATTGTACAAATTTCTTAATCATAATGAGAAAATCAAAATGATAATCAGAATCCGATTAAAGAAATGCTATAAATTTTGAAGTGTGATAAGTTTTTAGATGATTGGGTAAGTTTCAAGAATAATCAAGATGTGTGGATAAACATTGAAGAATCAATGGTGTATCTGAAATTCATGGGAAATTTATGTTTTAAGAGAATATTTTTATGCTGAAAAGATTTAAAAATTCTAACTATACCATATTTGGCACACTTATAAATAGTGGGCAGTAAATTTTACTTTATAACTGACATTATTATTATTTATAGTTGAATAGATAAGGCAAATCACTAATTTTTTTTATAAACAATGAGTTTCTAGATTGAGTATTCACAAGGAAACATTATTTTTAACGGTTTTGTTCTCCCTTAAAGTTTCTGTTTGGAAGTTCTAGTCCTTATACTTTTATCATGATTACACCATATATATAATTTAAATCATGATATAATTATAAAATATATTCATTATATATATAATTATAACTATTTATATGTTTTATTGGAAGATAATAGAATTACTTTATTCAAAGAGATGGTAGTATGTATGAACAGATGAATGTTGTATTCATTTTCTAACCAAAATAAGGAAAATAAGATAAAACATATTTTATCATTATAGAAACATATTTAATGAATAAATATAAAATTTAATATTTAAAATAATAATTGTAAATATCCATGTGAGGAAGTGAAATAAAATGATCCATATCGCTACACAAATGAGGAAGTCCACACATACTCATGATCGGGACGTTCATTTCAAATATAAAAGAAAATAGGTGGAAAATGATGTAAAATCACAATAATAAAATCTAAGTATATTTATGATATTTTCTTAATCATTATATCATTTATAATATGGTTATATATATGTTACATGAATAAATAAATTGAAAGGTCTTAGTTAATAAATATGTATCTTCTTTTGCAAAATCATTATGTTTATACTAAAGCAGTTTTAGTATCGTATTTTGATAAAACTAGGATCTATAGAATGTGAATCAAGATGTAAATAATGGGTTTTTAGGTTCAAAATTATCTAAAAATATCTTTAGGTGTGGATAAGAGAGGATTGTTGTTGTCCATTCATAAGTGAGGGAGTGGGCACACATGGAATATTTCAATTGATTAAAATATTTAAATATCTTATTTAATACATATGGTTGAGAAATGGTATATATTAAAATGATAGATTATATAGGGTCTAAATATGAACATAAAATATGATATATATATATATATATATATATATTAATTTGGAAATATTACCCACAGTTCTATATTTACCCTCACCCATGGTAATCCATTTTAACCTTATACATATTAAAAAAATTATATTGTCTTTATTATTTATTATGAGCCCAAATGAAAGTTGAATAATCAAAAAAATATGGAAATGAAGATTCAAGGTGTAGAATATATTTTAACAAATTCATGTTTTATATGTGGGAGAAATTAAACTTAAAATAAACTTTCAAAACGCGATGAAAAAAGTTTTTTTTAAAATTGAAATTTATGGATAATTTTTTTAATAAAAATAATAATAATTTCGATTCCAATGAAATTTATTCATTTTTTTAATTAAATGGAAATATTTATTTATTTTTAAATAAATCCAAATCAATGTGTGACATGGTAAATAAAAAAGTGTTAAAGATAGTTTTATTTATATTAGATATTTTTCACTATTCCCTGAAAACATAATAATCTTACCAAAAAACAAAAATTTAGGATTAGGATAATATTTACATGTTTATATTATATATGATATCCTTTTTATAAAATAAAACTTCTAAAATTTTCATAAATTATTTATAATATCCACACACAAAATATTTTTTAAATACTTTTTGAAGTAAACATATTTTTGAAGCATAAAATAACTTTAATGAAAAATGAATTCATATTTATTATGAATTAGTTAATAAATAATTAATATTTAAAAATCAATACATATTTATCATAATGTTTTTATTTTTATTCATTCAACCAATTTAACATTCAGGTTAGAAATTTCACAATAAAATTATCATAATTCAATACAATATAACAATTATTTTAAACATAGTATTGAATTTTGAGCAAGATATATAATACTTCAAGTTTATTTTAATGTTATTACATGATAAATATTGGGGTGTTACATGCAAGATGTGTTCCAAAAACCACAAAAACAAAATGTCACACATAGTTTCTCCACAGATCCCCATGGTTTAGGATTAACAGTATGTTACCCATGAAATCCAAAACACACATATTAAAAATAAAATCCATATAAGGGTATTTAAAGGCCACATAAGGTTCATCACACCATGGACATAAATTATGCACAAAACAAAAACAAAACATTTATTATGTTTCATTATTAAAAAACTTAGACACATAAAACAACAATCTATTAAATAAAATTATCTAAAATAAACACAATAGTGATACCATGGGTGCTATATTATGGGAAATATGTAGTGATTATTGATTCACCATTTTATGATTTCAACGCTTTTGTTTGTGCCAAAATCATATGTTTTGAATCATACTTAGGATATTTTGGATTATGTATTTAATTATGATTATATCCTTGATTTATGTCTTATGATACATTTTTAGTTGGATATGATCTCTTGATATTATATTCTATGACATTGATTGTGTTCTCATACCCACATTCTTATCTTAGGCTTACTTATGGTATTATATTATTATCTCTTTGACTGTTCATACTAAATATCTAAGAAAAACACTTCTAATATTTCCATTCACATAGTAATTAAGATGAGTATAATTCAGGATAATTATATAAGGGTGTATATACAGGTGAAATTATGGAATAATGTCCATTATTTTTGCAAAATAATTTTATGGTTTAGTTAATCTACAAATAAACTTATTTTTTATTTCTTAGGGTTTTATGACATTGTCTAATATAAAATGAGTATTCATGTGAAATATTGAAATAAGATTTTTTTCATCTAGGGATTCCTCATTGTTCAAATTTGGTCAGCATGACTTATGTTTTATGATTGTAAGGAAGACATTTTTGAGAATCTTGAAGATATACAGTTTCCCTCATTATAATATAAATAACGGTGGATTATTTTGGAAACTTCTCTTGTAGAAAAACGGATGTTATATTTCTTTGATACACCTGTAATAAATTGAGTGAAATATTTTAAAATTGTAATTTGGGAATGAACATTAATATATTTGAGGTTATTATGTTGAAAAAAATACATTAAAATATCACTACTTTTTAATGATGAAATTTTTGAATTTCTTATATAAAATAATATATAAAATGATATTATTATTGAATAATAAGAAATTTTAAAAAAGTGTTCTGATGAATCTACAATATCCAATTTTGAGGACTCCCCTCGGGAAATAAGAACTTATCATAAAAGATGTAACAATAATGAAGAAGCTGAGAACATCCAAAAAGAAATTTATAAACGTGTTCAAACCTAGGGGAGTTTGTGTAATTACAATAATACAATATTGTTTTTAAAATAACAACAAATAATTCTTAAAAACTTTTTCCCATGCTAATATTTAATAAAATAATCGGAAATGAGATAAATTATACTGAAAATAATGACGTATGGGAACAAGAGTCACATCATAAAAAAAATATGATCATGGATGAGTGGGTTTTTAAAAATAATCCTAATGATAAATGAGATGTAGCATATGAAAATTATCTTTTTATTATAAAGTGTACATTAAAATTGTTTATTTTAATTATTATGTAACCATTTCTCTATTTCTAAAACATGAAAACATAAAGATATTTCATATTATTAATCTCAATGAAATTACATTTTTCATAATGTATATGAAATCATCATTTCTGAATGGTAAAAATGAATATGTAGTCACCATTGAACAACAGATGTGAGTTTCATTATGTAGAATAGTTCTTTGTTTCATACCATAACTAAGATTTATACAAATTCAAAGAAGAACAAAAATAATTTATTAAACACTAGATTGTAGCTTATAGAGAATGTAATTTAAAAATGGAATAGTAGATTCAATTTTCTCTTTTAAGGGAGATGAAATAAATTAACTGATAATGATTGTGTATTTTTATGGAAGAAATATAGATAAAATCAAATAAGGGACATTTGAGGATTTTTCTACCCAAATAAGAAGGTAATTAAATATTTCCATTATTTTTTATATGATAATATTTTTGGGTTTGGAAATTACATATGTAATAGGATCTATGTTTCTCTCACTATAGAATTATTCTCATGAGTAAGCATTAGAAATTCAATAGATATTCAAATCATAATTCATACAAGGATAAGTTATCCATAAATGAATTTTTTAATAGTATTGATCAAATAATATTTTAGAGTATTATTGTCCGGTTAAATTATTTTATGATATCCAAAATCATTATCATATTTTTTTGTTATACTTTTTGTATGATTATAAAGAAATAAAATAAAGACACACATAATAAGGGTGAATCAAATATTGTTTTATATAAAAGGGAATTTTTTTTAAAAAAATTAAGTAATGAAAGTAAAACATATTTTTTTCAATAGGTTTGTAATAATTTTTATTGGCAAGGAATTGTTGGTGATCATAAGTCTACAATATATGTTGCACTATTTATTGAAGGAATATGTGTATTTTAGAACTTAAAGAAGTAAATTTGTGTCATGTTTAATACAAATGAGTTTGAATATACCCTGAAATACAAAAAAAACAGCACAAATTATGCAGATGGAGTAACAAAAAAAATAAATGAGGGAGAATATCACATTCCCATTAACGGTTGGGTGAAAAAATTAATGTGTAAACATCTTTTCCAATAATCTGGTGTAATATTCATGGTATAATAATATTGACATCACACACAGATTTATAAATAATTATTCTTAATTTATTAGAATTATTTTGAGTAAGTTTTATTCAAATATACTATTATAGATATATTGATTAATCCCATAATGAATGATATCCTAATTCACTTGGAATGTTTTGGGGATTTCATTATCTCTGAGAATACCTATAAGTTTTCTATTGTGATTTCCATATTTTATTCCATTTCATTTTATAAAAATGTTAGAGAATATAAAAAGGTAACATCTTTTAATGGGGGAGAGAGTATTGATTCCTATTTTTTAGGAAAATTCATTGGTGAGACATGGTGAATTTCTATTTAAATAATTGATGTGATGATTCAAATGTTTCCAATAAATACAATTGGTGATATTGAGGAACCATTAATGTTTATAGAGAGATTGAAGAGCACTTAATGATAGGTAATTTTCATGAGTTTAAAGAAGGACCTCATGAGGAGAATTAGTATCGATGAGTTGTGATTTCATATTAGTTAACACATGTTAAAAATATAAAAGATCATATATTGATTTTCAAAGTGATCTCAAAAAAACTATTATATCTAATGATGTATTATAGATATAACCTCCAAAGTAGAGTCAATCTAGGGTTATTTTCTTAGATAAATTCATTCATGGAATTTGGAAGTATTTTTATAAGGAATATCATTACTTGAGTATCATGGATGTGTTGGAGTCTCTTCATAGTTGAGTAAAGATGAAATGTAATAATTTATTGTTATGATGAAGTATATTATGATGTGATGAATATAATTTTTCAATGTTGGTATTCATGGTGGTGAATAATTTACACTATTAAAAAGCAAATCACACCACTATTTGGTTGGTTTCACAGTGTAATTGAGGTGAATGAGATCTCTCTCATAGGATAACTTATAGGCTATGATGGTTGTTTCAAAGGAATTATAGGGGAGGGGTTTTGTAGTGAAGATATACTAGCATGTTTTGATGATTTCTTTTATTTGGGTGTAAATGAACTTAATAACCTAATTACGCATGTCGTGATGGAGTATGGTTCTTCACACTATAGATATGGTTCCATTATATTTATTAATTTCAATGAAATAATGATTCAACATTTTCAAATTTTAATATGATGTATAATTCCATAATAGAGCCTGACACACCATAGTTAGCAAGCTGGGAAGTATTGATGTGTCACTGATTACAGAGGAAAATAATAATATGGTACTAAATCTAGTGTTCATATCATAATATTTCTTCCATATTGTGAGGTAGATAATATTTTATATAAAATTCATAATATAGTATATATCCCCGTACCACAATAGTGTTCATGGTACATTTTGTTTCATATTTTGTATCTATTGGATTTTACATTAGGATATGATAAATGGAACCACATAGAAAAATTCCAATATACAATATTAGTTGGATGACGAATTTCCTTAAAAATGTGACATAAATTGTGATGAAACTTTCAATTAGCATTATATTTATTCTATGGTGATTTTTATGGAGGGATTAGATTATATTTCTATAAAAGAACAATGTTACATATAAGATCCAGATTTTAGAGACACTTGAGGTAAGGGAAGAGAATATTCATTGAATTGTTGATTCGTTTCATTTAACATTACACATGGAAGTAAAATGATATATAATTTATACTTTTATTTTTTTATGATAAAAAGATATGAGTGTGACTAGGGGGATCAAAACCACTTCACACTGAGGATTTTAAAATTTATAATAATAGTTATTGAATCTTGTCTTAACGTTTGTTTCATGTCTGTTTTTTCTATCTCATCCTCCTACTATTGTATAATAAAAATTGAGATCCTTTTTCACTAACCATAAATAAGAATGTTTTATTATTTGATAGTCGATATTTTGGTTGAAAACGAAATTCACCCCCCCTAAATGATGTATTACTCTCTATAGTCATATCATAATCAATGATAAAATGATAAACCTCTACTAGAAACCCTCATTTAAAACAAATAATTTGATCATCTTCTGTAATGGTGTTTCAAACTTCATGCAAACAAAAAAAATATGACATGAAGGATCCCTCAAATAAAACTTGGAGTCATCAACACAATTCAAATTTAAATTATATTAACTATTGCAAAAATAATTTTAAGGTTATATATTGGAAGATAGAGGCCATATAGATGCATCCACATAACACTATGGATACTATAAATTTTTTGATTGTTGCATAGGGACTATTGTAAGATAATTTAACACTTTTTCACATATTTATATCTATTTTAACTATGGATAAAATAAATTCAAATCCCTAAAAAGTTACACACATATTATTAATAGTTGATGGTTTCCACAATTTCTAGAGACTGAAAAAACATGAAAAATTGAAAAAATACTAAATGACCTTCAGAGTGGAATATCTACACCATTGAGCTCTAATGTAATATCATTTTTTTGATAATTATTTATTCATAAGTTTATTATATTGTTGAAAAGTATTATTCCTAGAACCAGATGTGATATTCTTATAAATATTTACTATACTTGTGTTATTACATTTTATATGGACAAGTATGAATTGAAATACATAGTTCATCCTAGCATGTTTGATATATGAAATCATTTCCCAATAACTAACAATAACAATGTGTTAAATTTAAAAAATTGATATTTTTTTAGAATTATAGTTTTTTTACTATACCATGATAGTGACATTCCAAAAAATTGACATGTTCTAGTGGTTATCATTATATATTTCTTTCAATTATAAAAAACATTAAAATAGAAAATTTAATCATTTTTTTTATTTTTGAGTTAAACAAACCTATGCTTATAAAACACTTTCGGTATTGGAAAATTATTTTGACTATATGGATGTAATATTATTTTGGTATTGATTGAAATTTATCAAAAATATAGAAAAAAACATAAATCTGGAAGACTAGTAGTATGTTATAATAAAAGTTTTATAATTCCACTATAAAATTATTATAATACTAGTATCCTTAAAACATATAAATGAAGATTAATATTATTATTCATTAAAATATCACCACCCATGAAAATTTAAATATAAAAAAATTATTACTTCTTTGGTGTTCTTTCATTAATTCAATAAAATACCATTATTGTTTTAGAAAATATAATTACTAAGGATGAATATAAAAACCATATAAAACTCATTTCAATTATTTTAATTAAAAGATATAGAGAATTAAATATATTATTATTATAACTATCATAAATATTTACATTATAAAAAATTGACCAATTTTAAAATCATCTTAACTGAATTTCAGTAATAAAGTTGGGTAAACATTTAACTTGGTAAAAATTTATTACAAACGAAAGTTGTTGAGCCTATAATTTAAAGATCAATAAACCTATTTCAAGTCATATATTACATTGAAATGTTTAAAAACATGATTTATAAAATAGTTATCTTGGTATCTCATAGGTAATTAAAAAAATTCCCTAAAGAATGAATCTATGTTTAAAAAATTCATTATATAACATATCTTCAAATTCAATTATTTAGCACATGATAACAGTATTTTATTGGATTTGTGTCTATAAATTAGTGAAATGGTTTCCTTATAATTAATACTTTATTCTATACTGAGCCCTAAATATTATAAAAATATTATTTTTAGCTTGATATTTAACATCCCTTATTAGTAACTAATTTGGAAACCACATTGGTCAAGGATTCTATGTTGGTTATTTTTATAATTAATGACAAAAGATCAATCGTTGGGGTCTTTATATTATTTATTAGTATAACTGATGGGTAACATCAGTGTTTAGGGATTTCACATCAATTATACTAATAATTGACAAGTAAACCCTTTAGTTTTTACCTTAGTTATATAAAAACCCATCCCTAACCTATAAGAATGGTCTGGATCATAATTCAATAACTTTATGTGCATCCCCTACACACTAATTGCTCGTAATAAATTCCAAGGTAATCACCAAAATATAGGGGGGATTTTCCATTTTGTTCAAAACTATCTTACTAAAAAAACTATTAAAAATTAAATATAAATAATGCATTAATAAAATATACCAAAACTCATTTACATATAATATAAAATTGATCAATGGTGTACCATAAAAAATAGTGGATGAAAAAGTAAAATGATACGACGTACAACTCAAAATGTAGGATAAGGTCCATCATGGCATGATCACATGTTCAATAAGTCAATTAACTCCATGCCCATATCTTCATTATGTATAAACATGTGAATCATTTAATCAACATCAAATGTTAAAAAATAACATTATATACAACATATTGAACAATACTGAAAACACATCAAGAGTCATATGTAGGTTTGGGTATAAAAATTCAGTACTCAATCCCCCGAAATCATTTTACACATTCCCCTTAAATAATTTCAAGTTAACTCATAGATTATGTAAAACATGAGATAATAAAAAAATTATTCCGAATAAAAATATATAAATAGCTCTATAAACAACCTTATATAGAATCTATAATTTTCAAATGAAAAACACACCACAACTCAAACTCCCAGGACATGTTCATAGACACCGAATGAAATTCACCCACCCAAGTCAAACATCATATAAATAGGTCCATCTTGAATATAAAAATTAATGTTTGAAAACTTGTTCCCCCATGATCCAAATCATCACATGGTAGTAAAAACCAATATTCCCACTTAATGAAAAAGAAAACCAAGACTGATCCAACAATACCCCATTTATAATAATCATTGACACACACATCACATGCCAAATAAATACTAATGTTCCCACCAATTTGACATTGGTTTCAAATTAGGTTCTAATAAGTCCACAAACGTTGTGGTATAAATGCCCGCCAACACATGACCATGCCCAATTTCACACAAAAAATACAATTAATATGAAATTAACACATAACCTATCTTTTTTACAAGCATATTGTGAGTGATACCCACAAACATTATTATCAATACTGAAGAGTCACATGTTCATAATTTAATAAGTATTTTTCAACAGATTAATATTAATTATCAATATTATATTTTCAAAAGAATATCTCCCTCCTATTTTTAGAGAAAATTGAATGGGAGATAGGTCACATACCTCCACAATTCTCATCATATAAAATCCAAAACAAGTGAATCAATATGAATGAATTCCCCAAAATATCCTATGAAAAACACTTGTTTTAGATCCCACATGAGGAGAGGAAGAATAATAGTTTTTTATAAGAATTAATTGAGTTAATATCGTGTTGTTATCCTCATAAAAATTATTACATAATGTTTTCATTCAATGTGAATAACTCCACCCATGATATAGTGAATGATTCCACCATTTGAGAAATCCAGACACCCTGTGGAATGACGTAGTGATTATAACCAGGACTATGGTTCCTTCAACCATACCTCACCGCATGGAGACCCACTATTGTGAGTACCATGATTGAGAAGGATAACCATCATGATTTTCAAACCACCAAATCTTGTTTCATAGCAAGGTCAGTCCCATGAGGTCATTTTACAACCTGACCACCTGACCCAATCCTAAACTAACATAGAGAAAATATGAACACCCACATGGAATATTATATCTCAACATTTATCATATGCTAATTCAAAATTAACCATTCTCCATATCATGATAATACACTCATTGATTAAATTTACAAAATGCAAGGTCAATCACAACACATCCTAGACATCACACCCACTGCTATGACATGTTGCCTCGCTCTATTCTCGTATGTGAACTCCCCAAACATCATGCACAAACAAATATGAAGTTCTATGGAATACTCACATGGTGGTCAACCTCATATTATAACACATATCCGCCAAGAATGCAACACCACCATGGCTACTACCTTGGAATCCACCATGGGTGCCGTTATGCTTTGGTGAAGCCCAATAACTAATAGAAACCAAATCCAACATTTCGCCTTTCCAAAACCTTATGATTTTATCCAAGAACCCAAATAACATAAACATTTAACCAAATAATTAAACACAACATATTATGGGTTTTACATTATCCCCAATAATAGGCTTTCAATACTCAAAAATATAGAGGTTAGGGATTTCTAGAAAAAATCACATGAATATTGACTTGTATAAAGGGTTTTCATTACCAATATTCCTCACATAGCTATCAAGGCTACTATATCACATATACCAAATGTATTCAATATAAATTCCAAGATTTTTATCACAATATAGACACAATTAATCATCCTACTCGAGAGAAGAATGATTCCAAAAACAGAACCAATAGAGTATGGATCATACATCTTGATATGAGATATGTGATATAGTCATGAATTGTTAAATAACGTAGATAAGGTTTTTAGATAAGAATCCTAACCATTATTCTCTATAATACAAAATTTCCCAATGCATCATGTTGTTAAATATAGTCATATACATAGAAAATTTACGCTTATTCATATAAATAACTATAAAAACACATGATCAATCACTACCAATGATAATGTAATAGTAGAATAATACAAATAAATTATCACACTATTCGAACCCATTTTCAATTTCTCTACTCAAGAATCCACCAATAAAGTGGCTTTTTACCTAGATGGTTGTACAATTATACAAATAGAGTCATATATATAATTTCAAGACAAATTAATACATACTACATCTCCACAAAAGAAAATTAAACCTCCACAAACATCCAAATTTATCACAAAATTACTCCCATGCTGATGATCACCTCATTTTCAAATTAACAAAACATGATATACTATACTCATAGACACTATATTTCAATCAAAGGTAGATAGATTAAAAACATTCCCATAATTGAAAAATATGGTCTCAATAAAATTAATGATAGACAATACACGATATTATTTTGACACTTCCCAATCCTTCCCACTTCTTAATCTTCATCGAAACTATTCCATGAATAGGAATGAAAAGAATCGTCTCAATGAGTTGGAAATATAACAACTTTATTAGATCATGTTTTTTATGACATGTTGGTTCCAAATATAATGATAATTCACTCCACTTTCTATAAAGTTATAGTTAACAATTACAACATGTGCACCAGTAAGTTTTCAACATTTTCTACCTTGTGTAAAATTATAATAACTATATAGAAAACTCAATTGAAACATTGAATGAAAAAGTGGTAAAAATAATTGGATCCCAAAATTATTTGTAGTATTTTTATTATATTACCAAAAATTGATGCATCTTCACTATTAAGGATTCACTTATTGGAAAGGACATCAAAATTTACATGTTGAGATGCATAGGACTCGGTCACCTGAATGATAAAAGAGATTATCCAAATAAACACAATGAAATAAACCTATTTTTTATGAGCCAAGTGCTTGTTAGTTATTTATCACATATATATTCCATGATTTAACCCTTCACTCATTCATTATCAAATGACTTGCGAGTTAATTAAATCCCTAACAAATTGATAATGAACAATCAGACATTGTTTAAGCAGTCCTAAGTGAAAAAAACATTAGAAAACCAAAGAAAAGATTTGAAAATACCCCACTATACATAGCAGTTAAGATTCATATTGGTATCTAAAAATAACTAACGTATTAATAAAGCTATGAACATGAACATATACTCACGCATATGTTGAAAAAAATCAATGGAGGTTACTAATCTTGAAACTAATCCTAGAAAACTCTATCTAACCAAGATATTTTACCCTAGTAGATTTTCAAAAAGTGTGGTGAAAATTATTTCCCAATCCTCCACGACAAGACTATTAGTTTCCATATTTTAGTTTTAAATAGAAGAGATATAGTTATTACTTATATCAAATAATCATTCTTGATTCATGTTTTGATCCCATTAAAATGTATAAAAACAAATTGAGAATATAATAAAGTGACTCATTAGGCATAATAGTGAATGTGAAATTGATTTCTAGAAACCACTGGATTCCCTATTTTATATTAAAGATACTTATAACATACTAAAATCCACAAATTTTTGGGCATGTCAAAGATAATTGATCTTGGTAAACAATATAGATTACATAATATATCACTACTCATGAGATGTATCGATTCTCATCCCATGATCTGTCATTTCCAATGGAATCACTTTTTTACCTTTACTATTATCATGACAATAATATTATAAAAAAAATCCACATTATAATATAATCATGGATAAAAATCATTCAAGTATAACTAACACAACATGTAGAACATGAATTGAGGAACCCTAAGTATTAAATACATAAACATTATATCCAACTAAATGAATATTAATTATATATAATAATAGTACTTTCCCATAAAATATAAATTATTAATGTAAAGAGAGTTTGAATACATAAGTATATTAAATAGTAATAACATTTATCATCCCTGATAAATTAATTCTCACATTATACTCTTCAAGACCGATATTAGTTAAAACAATTCTATATAACCTGGGGAAATGAAATATCAGAATGGGTGATCTAAAATTCTTAGTAATGTTTAACATTGTAGATATCTATTGATAATCATATGAAATCACATGATAAGAAAGGGTATATTATCAATATCATAAATTAAAAAATTCATACCAAATATTTCATAGATCATGATCCTGAGTCACTGAGTAAAATGTTATTTATTTGAAATACATGAATCATAATAGTGGGAAATCATCATAAATCAATCATGATAAATGCCATCATATCCTTAAAACTATATCATGTGTGAATGTTAACTATTGGGACCATCATATCATAGTGGATAATTTATCAACACGTTTTTACCATGTACTAGTGGATCAAGAATCTCCACATGATTAAAATATCATAGGGGATTAAACATAATAACTGATTAAAAATATTATAGTGAATTTTTGATATCTACCTATTTATTATAGCTTATTAATCACACTAACTAATTTCATATAATTATCTCTCGAGATATAAGGATTTACCAAATTCAATGGAATTATTTAATAGACCCAACTATCATATAAAGAAATACATATATATGTGCTCCAAAATATCATTAGTCATTTAATATTTCATCACATCATTACCTATTGAAAATAAATGGGTTTTATAAATATATTATCAAACCATAACTAAGGGGAAATAAATTATTTTCATAAGAATATAATTATCATAGTAATAAACCATAATGAGAAATAATAATGCTTGTGTTAGTGTATCATATCACAATTAAATGATAATAATCATAAAATTATATTATTATAGATAAAAATAGTATTTATAATATAATTTGGATATTTTACAAGGAACACACTTTTCATTTTGAAAAAAATAATTTAAAATCTAAAATTTTGCAAAATATTTTTTTAAAAATATTTTAAATTTACTATGTTATATTGTAATGAAAGAATTAATGCAATTATTAGTCATGAGGTTATAAAATACAATTTATTTTGTAAATTTTATATAAAATTACATCGTAGGTAAAAAGAACCTCATTCAATATACTATAAGAAGATTATTTTAAAAAAAAATTAAAAAATTAAAAAAAATTGGTAAATTGAAATAAATAATCATTAGAGAATATTCAAAATTCTTTTAGAAAACATGGAAATAAAAGAAAATGGATTTTCAACCTAAAAAGTTGAAATAAAGATTATAATTATAAAGTACATTTTTGAATAATTTTGAATAATTGAGAAAAATAGTAGTAAAAGGCCAAAATTATACAAATAAAAACACTAAAACTAAAACAAAATTGTTTTATCCTATATGTATTATATAATTGTTTCAATAGAAAATAAATAATTAACAATCCTGATTAATATGGGATTGAAACATAAATTAATGACCTCATATCTCATCTTATTTATAAGTATTCAAATGTTTTATATAATAAACATTGATTTATTATATATATATATTCTTGTACAATACTCATATATATAATTACATATATTATTTTCTTATTAAATATTACAACCGATTCATTAACAATTCTTTATTAACCCCAATGTTTCAGGTGATAACATATTTCTTATTGATGCACTTTTTTAGTTTGGAAGCCCAAATAATTATAATTTGATCATGGTTCTATAAAATTTATAATTATCATCAATTTATGAGTATCATATTTAATAATAATATTTAATTTTTTACAATTACTATAATGTTGTGATGAAAAATGAATTTTATCACTTTGTTGAGATGGTAATTTGTACGTGTGCATGAGTGATGTTTCCACTTTTCGATGGATGGAATGAAAAAAATAAAATGATAATTCAACATTACATAACTATAATAATATTATAGATATCATAAAATTCAGTAAATCCATAATTATAACCATCAATTGTATTCGGTTACGAAAAACGAAATGTATCACTTTGTAGATAAGGTTGTCTATAGTACAGATGGGTGATGTTTTATTTTCCAATATGATGAAAATTATATGGATAATAGTTTTTAAATAATCATTAAAAAATTATTTATATTGATGATACTCAATTCAATTTTTGATAATTAATACCACATATTTATAGAAGGTGGAAGAAGAAATTAAGTCGAATGTGCACTGTTAAGAATTATAACTTTTTGTTGAGAAGCCTCCTTTGTCATAAACATTAAGTCTTGAAATGATTGTATTTTAGAAAGATAAGAATCTCTTAGATATTGGAACTAAATTAAATAGGGTATTATGACTGTTATTAGTGAAAATATAAGGAAGAAACATTGTGAGTAAGCGAGGGTATGAAGTTCCCTTTTATATGTCATTGACGGGGAACCCTTGGAATAACATAAAATATTTAATTAATATAATTTTCTTGTTAGTATAAGATTGTAACAAATTAATATCTATGTGATGGTTATTTTTTAAATCCTCACATAAAAAATATTTTAATAAGTTTGGGTGATTCTTAACCCTTATCGCTTAGTTTTAACCCCATGTTATTCCTTTTAGCTAGAATGATATCAAAGGTTTTTATGCTTTAATAGCCAAAATGTCACTATAAATGGAAAATTGGGACTTACGTGGAATGTGATAGGTATTCAATATCATATATCATATACATGGTGGAATATAACATTTTTTGAATTTTCATTCATTTATTAATATATTATTTAATATGACATAACAATAAAGTCATTTTCATGGCTATTAACATAGTTTTCCAATAAAAAAACATGATTGAAAGGGAATTTGAATAAAAACATTTACAACAAGACTATTATGCTATATTTATCTATAAAAAAATGTAACACAATAATTCATCCAATTATTGTTACTTGTAAAAAAATTAAGAAAAATTATTTTATTATTCTCATTCTTGAAAAAATATTGTATTAATGTTGCATAATTATTTAAGGTATTTATCCTATCATTAGAAATAAAAATGTTACAATGATAAAAAAATTATAAATTTTTTAAAAATTAACATTTATAAAAAAACATGACTACTTTTTAAGAATATTAATATATATTAAATATATTAAAACATAGATAGTCATATTTTTTATTTATCTCTTTCCTGGAATAATATAATGGTCATTATCAAATAAAAATGTCAATAAGTCTTCATATCATCTAATATTATATAGTTAAGGTTGAAATAAACTCCTAACATAGTAATAAATTGTTTTTTGGAGACATATTTAAATCCATATCACATTATATTTAATCACAATTACCTTATTTACTCTTATTAATGGAAAAAATATTTTTCCCTGGTTACTATTCATAATGAAAAAAATAAGTGTCCTATTTGAAAAATATCAAAATCATTATTCAAAATATGGAATCCATTTTTAGGATTAATTTTTATTAATTGGTTGAAATTTATTTTAAAATAAGAATCCAAAATGCCACAAAATATTTTTTTAGAAAAAAACATTTATGAGTAAACAAATTGGATTTATTATTATCTCATGCCTAGTAAAAACATATAGAAGAATACTAAAAAAATTTATTGAATATATAATATATAAATTTCAATAAAATAATTTTTCATTAGTTATTAATTTTAATTTTCCATATAAAAATACAATTCACACATAAAATCATTTTTTTAGAAATCATCTTTTTTTACTTTCAAGCGAATTTTTCATTTCTAATCAATTAATAACTAATGAATTAATTTTACACTTGTGTAAATCATATTTTTTTATAATTTTATTATTATTATTAATACCCACTAATCTAATTCCTATTTAATAATAATTTTATAATAGTATAACATGGTTCATTTAAACAATATACTGTGTATATGACAAGTTATCATAAAAAATTCAAATTTATATAGAAAGAAATATACCAAATATAGTGGGGTGTTATATTATATCCTTTATATAGTAATTTCTCAGAAAAAAATCATCCCTATTATACAAAATACTAATGGTACATCTACCCCATCAAATCCTTAGGTTCCCACATAGCTTCCACTAATTTATTATTTCACCACAAAACATTAACTAGGTGAGTGATCTTGTTTTGCAGTACTTCCTATCTAAAATATTGATTCTCCATAAATTTTTCATCATAAGTTATATATTTATCTAGTCTTATGAAATTTAAGTTCACTAAATGTTATTATTTGTGTACATCATTAAGATAGGTACATAAAACACATTGTGAACTTGAGAGATAATTTTTGGAAGCACCATGCGATAATCTATTATCCTGATACAATCAATAATATCCAAAAGACCAATATATCTGGGGATTAGTATTCCCTTATGTCCTAATATCATAACCATTATACAAGGATGTATTTAATATAATACCTTAACATAAACTTTTACCTTTGTATCTCACCGAGAATTTTCATTATAACTTTTTTTTGACTCTATGTTTCCCTTATGTTCTATTGAATTGGTCTAACAATGTATGTAATTTCCTCAACTTGATTATGTCCCAATAGATTTATATCTCCTACATCATCACAGAATGTTATAGATATTTACATATTAATACTGAGAGATTCATAAGGATCCATCTGAATTTTTGAGTGAAAGATATTAGTTTTATAATATTCAAACAAAGGAAGGTGTTGATCCCAACCACAGTTAAAATTTATGGAGAAGTCTCTTAATATTTACTATAGAGTTTAAATTTTCCACTCAAACTAAACATATATCTATATATGATATGAATTCTTGAATCTTTACTCTATATCTAGATCCTACTGAAGACCTCTCTTGAAGATCATGGTAAATCTAGGATTCCGATCAGATACGATTTATAGTTTTACTCAATGCAATCTGACAACTTCTGTATTGTTAAGAAGATTAAGAATATAGAGACATAAATCATAACCAATTCCAATTAAATATTATTTTTTATGAATATTTCTTCCAACCCAAATATCATTGTTCCAATTCGTAATTTATAAGAGTTTTAAGATTAAATTAATAAAAATGATAACATCATCCATTTGTATATAAGATAACCTCATACATTTTCAATCATAATATATCATTGATATTAATGATGATGGATTTAATTTTTATATATGATAGTCGTGAAATATTATTAAATAATTAAAATTAATATATTATATAACTCCTTACATTAACATCCATGGAAAAATAAAAATGTTGTTCGTGGGTACAATGAACTATCTCTTTGTGAAACGATGTGATTCATTTTTATGAACGCATCTCATATATGTTTTATAAAAGTTTATATAAATAATTATTATGATATATTTGATATTATGATAATATTTTAACGATAAAATAACACTTACCTTATTTCCACAATGATCATTGAAAAACAAAAATTTTCACATGTGTATGTATGGAATACCATCTCCATGATTATAACAAAATTGATTTTTCTTAAGAATAATCCATGGTTATTTTTAAATGAATAATATATGTATAGGAATGATACATATTTAATTATTATTATTTTATGTATGATAGAATAATGACTACTTTGACCATGATCATCAGACTAATTCCATTTTAAAATTATGAATTGGGAAACCTCAAAACGCCTGACATAGAAAAAGTGGTTATGTATCTGAACACATCATTAAAAAAATGGTGTAAATAGTTTAGGTATAAGGGATTATAATAAGAAAATATTCTAATGAAAAAATAATTTATTTATAATATTATAGTAGATATAAAATACATATATGAAATTTTTTTGACTTGAGGTATTGGTTTCATCTAAATACATTTTTTATTGAGAAACAGGTTATTTTATGAACCTAATTTCTTTTAAAAGGTGGATATAATTACCCTTTAAATATTTTATCAATAATTATACATATTTACAAATATTTTAATTTATAATTTTTCTTATTTATTTAATTTATTTATTATTCATAAGTTTCCAAATCAATAAGGGTTCATGTTTCAATCTCATTTCAATTAGGATTACTTATGTTTAAATTTCCATTATATAAAATTATCAGATAATTGTATAATAAAACCCTTTAATTTTATTCACCTATATGTATTCCTAAAATATTCAACTAATTTTAACATTTTACCATCTTTTTTAATTAAAATTAATGACAAAATGTATTTATTTAAATATGGTTGATTTTCCATCTTCAGAAAAAAATCCAATTTTCTTATATATCTATGTTTTCTAGAAATATTTTCAACAATACTTTTAACATTACCAAAAAGATTTATTAAACCAATTTAAACTGAGGTTTGAATTTTTATAGAAATATTTTGAAAGGTATCTTCTTTTAATTTTCAAAATAAGGCACATTACGACCTCATTAAAATAGTGTGAAAGTTATGTTTCCTTTGACTTATAAAATATTTTAGGAAATACCCTCTATCATAAAAAATGAAATCATAAAATATTTATTTATAAGTTTACAAGGTTATTTTTAATGAATTTATTTTCTATAATATTTTGTAATTTGTTATATTTTTAGTAAGTTATTTCAAATAAAAAAGGTATTTATCTTAAGAAGCATTCCACATAATCTTTTAAAGACATTTTTATCATTTATTAATAAATTATATGTAATAGATTTCTTTTAAATTATTTATATTTGTTTCTCACATATATTCCTGTATTATTATCCATTAAATTTACATGGTAACACATTACTTATATTCATCTCTCATACGCCTACATTATGATATTTCTTTAGATTATAAAAATAGAGGTAATTATGAATCCCATTTTCTTTGTATGTGAAATTCTTATGTTATGACTTATGATTTATTTTCTATTTTTAGAACACAAAAATAAAGAAGATATTATAATGGGGTTTCCTAAATTTTGTTGATTGAGCCCAATATAGGTTGCACTATAGGACTATATATATAGTGATCCAATGCATTTGGTATTTTTTTAGTATTATGAGACATCATGTATGGGATTATAGAGTAAATATAATCAATTATGGTACTCTGTATACCATTTGATATTTTCTACGTATTCATCCGTGACTCATGTTTATAATATTTTATCTGTTTCATTAAAATTTTTAATGATTACATTTTCTTATGCTACCATTTTATTTATGTTCTTCTTTCATGTGATTAATCTTGTTCATTCCCTTTTATGATTTTATGTTATACCTTTCACTAATAAATATCATTTCAATGTGATTTTTATTACATGAATGGGATTTTTTATCATCCTTTTTTTCTATGTATTCCCCAGGATATCCCATGCGGATTTAGGTGGTCATTATGGAGAATAAAATGATGAAGTTTTATTTTAGCCTCATCTGTTGTATTATGAATGTAATGTTTCAAAGTCACTAGGCCTAAAAATATTTGTGGTTATAATTAATAGTTTTTTTTAAATAATTTAAAAACATGTATAAATATATTGGGTCACTATTTTTTGTATTTGGGAAAGAAATTAGTTATCATTTAGATGCAAGGAAGGGAATAATTTTTTGGAAACACTAGTTATATTTTTAAGGATAATTCCATGTATAAGAAAATATCATTCAATGTTGGAGAATTATAGAGTGAGTAGTTTCCAATTAATTACATCCAAGTATAGATTATATAAGTAGATGGGGATTTGGAATAGTTTTACCTTGGGGTAAAATTTTCAAAAAGGGATCATTGGGCTTTGACTCAGTCATCACCTGGTGTGTAACAATAGGCCCCTCTCTACACCTGGTTAGACAAGTATAGGGGATATATTTTTGAAATTCAGTCTATTTATGAACCATTACGGTTGAAATGAATTGATAATAACCATGTATGAATTAGGTTATACCTAAAGTTTCTTGGGTTGATAAGTCTATGGATGATGATAAGTATAAAGGAAAAAATACCACTTTTTAGGTTTTATGTTATAAAAGTATAAGATGATGAAAAATATTTTGGGAGCTATTACTGGTAATATAACCATTGGATTTTTTAAGGGATTTAGTAAAAAATAGAAGAATGTGTTTATATTTTTTTTGGAAATATGGTCAATGTTATTGGTATCCATTAGGTTGTATGCTGTCTTTAAGAATAAGGTAATAATATAGAATTAATATTATTTTATTTTATGTGAAATATAATCTCTATAAAAAATCATTGTGTTTACAAAAATATATAAGGATTAATGTGAATTTAAGGATGTTCTTCATTTTTTCTGGAACATTATAAGATATATATTAAAATAGTTTTATGAAAATGACAACCCGTAATTCGGGATCAACCCCGAAACATCTAGAAAGGTTGTTGGGCATAAAACCACCACTAAATGGACATAAGGGTGAAGCACCTACAGCTAGCCTATGAGGTGTACTAGTTAGTAAGAATTTTTTTTTTCATAAACATTTTGGTGGATAAATATTATGTTCATTTTTGTAATCATAATAGAGTATCACATATTTTTTAATTTTTTGGTTTTTGAGGCGTTTAATGAAATTTTTGGATATGTTTTTTTTTGTGATGATATATATATAACCTTTAGAATTAATGTAATGGATTATTTGGGAAGAATATTATTATGTTTTTGTAGATATATCTTGAATGGAATGATATAACATTTACAGTTAAATGATTCATTCATTTTGAGGTTATTATGGTTATTTGTAATACATGGTTATTTATATAAAGAATGATTTATGTAAAGCATTAGGTTTTATAGTTGATTTTTGGATATTAATATATTGATAATAATTTTGTGTATTTTCGTACATTTTTCTAAAAATCTTGGTTCAAATAATGATATTTTGAATATCTTGTAACTCATTTATGGTTTCTATGAAACATTAAAATATAATTTCTGTGATTTAGGAATAAAAAAATTCATATTGGATATTCATTCCTTTGTGTAAGATGTGAAGTTGAAATTTAGAAAATCACAATGAAAGTATAAATTTTTTTTTAAATAAAAAGATATTAGCTTAGTATATTTTTTGGGGTTTTATATTTTGATTGTAAAAGAGTCCCTAAACTCTATAAAAATTGTTTTGAAGAAAAAATGTCATTCTATTAACTTTATATTTGATTAATCAATGATATTTTAATTCATTATAGTTTTATGTTTTTGTCTTCCCTTGATAATTAACTTTATATTTATTAATGATTTTTATCGATCCCCATAATTATTTACACTTTTCATCCATAACTATATTTCACATCACACCAATGTTATAAAATAGGGAACTTATTCATGTTTTACTCTATATGACTTTTTTATTTCACTTTTTCTATTTTAAGAGGATTTGTTACTAAACCTTTTAAAAATGTGAGCTTTCTAGAAAGGAATTGTCGAATTAAAAACCCTTTATTACTAAGAATATACTTAAAATATGAGGATGAAATTTATTTAATAGGGGTAGGATTAAACAACATGGGATTTTAAATTCACAAAATACATGATAGTGTATTCAACACGCCACACTTTGTTTAAATGAACCGTGATATAATATTAAATTATTATTATTTAAACATGACCGATATAACCAAGTCCTTAAATTGGAGGTTATTAATAGTGTTGAATGGTTTATTAAATATATATAAAGTTAATTCTCCTAATAAATTAAATTTAATGTTATTAATAAATATACACACAACTTTAAAAAAATATTTTATTCTATAAGAAAAAATATGCTTAAATAAAAAACCGATTGATTTTTCTTTTGAGATAAAATATTATAATTAATATTTTGAAATTTTAGAAATTTTATTTTAGAAATTTGAATTTTTTTTAAATCTTCATATATATGTTATCATAGGTTTAAATTTTTTATTTTTCATAAAATATTTATTTCTCTAGGAATAGTGAATAATACCACTATTTTGTAAAACAATCACCTAAAAATTAAAAACTATTTAATATAAAAGTTCCATTTTTATTTTAATTTTATTTAAAAATTAATAATTATTCTATATTTATATTTAATTCATATAATTACATTTAAATCATCTTTATATATTTTTTAATATATATTTATTTCTTGGAGTTATTACACCTTTTTCAAAAAAACGTTTTTAATGGTCATAATATATATCAATTTTAAATTTTAAAAATTTCCCCAAAAGAGATATGATTTAAAGAAAAAATTTACATTATAAATATATGTATATTAATTTAAATTAATTTAGATATGATAAATTTTCATATAGTTATTATTATATCATGATATTCTTAAAAAATACATTTCATCAAAATCATTCATTTTACATGTATGTGGGTTTAATTTTAAATTAAATTATTTTAATTCCTTCAACTAATTATGATAAAACAGTTTTCATATTTTAAATAAGAAAAATATATATTATAAAATAATTTCCACTTAATTTTTTGTCACAATTAATAGTATAAAGAGTAAAAAAATACTTATCTTGGTAAAAAAATATAATTATAAAAGTGAGTAACCATAGAGGGAAAGAAGAGAACATGTTTATAACATGTAACTTTTTTGTTTTTAGAGTTAATTTTAATAAATTTCTATCCCTCACCCCATTATGTTTCAATTTAGGAGATAATTTCTATGAGATTGTCTTCCCATTATTTAATTGTTTTGGGAATTTCAATAAATTTCACTCCTCCAGAATTATAAAAGGTCACCCCATCCCATTTATTATCCACACCTATAAATCCTTTATTACTTCCAAAACCCTACCAAAATATCTCCCAAACATCCCTATCCACATTATAAAGCTTATAGTCTTCCCAATATACCAACAATAGGGTCCTTAAAAGTGATGCAAATGAGGTTTTTCTATGAAAAGGTAATCACATTAACTTGTTTCATTTTTCAATTCCACTTTTACACCTCTAAAAATGTATTAAAAATATAATATAATAACACCATTATCTCATATATATATATATTATTAATTTTATTTCATAATTTTCATCCATATCCTCTTCCATCAAAAGGGAAATGAAATCATCATTCTAGTATACGGTGGACTGCTACATCCTGAACCAAGGTAGATCGTTTCCCATCATTACCTCTCATTGATATTTGTGATGATTTAATTAATTTTTATATGTTATATTAATTATATATTAATAATTATATAAAATTTATATATCATATAACTTATTACCTTACAATTCATTGAAAAATGATAACATCCTTTGTGTGTACGACAGACTACATCCTCAAGAAGCGATGTGATTCATTTTTTATTAATACATCACATGGATTGATTAATTAACTATATTTACAAAAGTAATATGATAATTATGATATTATTTTCATTATGTAAGTATAAAATAACACCTACCTTCTTTCCATCAAAATCCTTGAAAAATTGAAATGTTACAAATGCGTGCGTATGATATATCAACTCAATGATTGTAACGTAATTAATTTTTTAGGACCATAAATTATGGTTATTTTTTAATACATAATCAATTAAAAAATGATGATTATTTAATTAAATTATTTTTGGTTTTAAGGAAGAATTTCCCCTTTGACCACAGATAACAGAAAAATATTGGTTTGCAATTATGAATTAAGTATCCTAAAAACACCTGATGTGGACATAACAGATTATGTAGATAAATATGTAACTAAAATAAATAAGGTTAATAATGTTATTATATGTATTTTAAACAAGGGAATTTCTTTATGAAAACAAATTATTGATATAATTTTATTATATAAGAGATAAAATATATAAATGGAAAAGATTGTACTTGATGTAAGGTTTTCTTCTCAAAACATCTTTCTTTGAGACACATATTCTCTTATGCACCTAATTTATTTTAAATGTTTTATATACGTCCCAATAACATATTATATCTTGAATTAATTATAATTAATTATATTTTAAGTTATAATTGTTCTAATTTATTCATTGGACTTATGATTCCCAAGTTATTAAATAAATTAGTGTTTCTGTTTGAATATCATTTCAATCACAATTTTTATGCCTAAATTTTAATTTTAGATAATTGTTACATCATAATAAAAAAATCCAATAATATTAATTTCATCAAGTTATCATGAAATTATAAATTAATTGGGCCATTTTCCTCTTTTTGGTACTTAAAATGATTGAGAATTTTTTTAAGAAATGTTGACATTATTTCTCTCTTCAAACGGAAAACATATTTTTAATTCATATCCATGTTTTCAAGAAATGTTTTCTGGAATGAATTTAATATTACCAAAAGATTTATTAAATTAACTATTAACTATTTTTTATTTTTACAAAATGGTTTGAAATGAATCATATTGTCGTTTTCTAAAAGATACACTTTTTAACTTCATTACAGCAGTGTGAAAGCATTGTTTCCTTTAATTTATATGGATTATAACCATCATCATAAATACTCAAATATTTGAATATTAATTTATAATTTTTCATATTTTTTTTCAATGTAATTTATTCATATATTATTTCTTAGTTTTTTATATTTTGACTAATTTATTTCAAATAAAACATGGAATTTTTCTTAATAAGTATTCCATGTAATCTTTAAAATACATTTTCACTTATGAAGAAAACCTTAGATGTTATGGATTAATACTAAATTATTTATTTATATCTATCAAATATATACTTATATTATTCTCCATTATTTTTTCATGGTAATACCTACCTTATTTTCATCTCCCATATTCCTTCATTATGAAATTTATTTTGATTATGATATGATACCAGGCTATACAAACCATTTTATTTCCATTTTTTCATCTGATATGTATTATTAATGATGTGATTTTTTTAGAACACATAAATCATGAACAAGGTATTCTAGGTGTTCCCAGATAGCATTGGGTGAGCCTAAAATAACATATATAATGGGTGCACCTAGATAGTGATCCAGTGTGTGGGGTAATGTTCTTTATATCATGAGATGTTAGGAATGGGATTAAGTCGTAAAAATAATCTATTAAAATAATTTTATACAATGTGATATTTTCCATGGAGTCATCCTTGAATCATTTTTATGCCATTTAATAAGTTTGTTCCACATTTCATATTATTTCATGTTCTTCATGTTATGATATCATGTTATTACTCTTATGCCTTCTCTTTTACAATATAATGTCAAATATTTGACTTGTGTGTTATGTTTTTTATGATATGTTTACTCCCTTATTGGGATTTTTAGATCAACCCTTATCTTCATATATATATTTTGATATCCCAAATTGATTTATGATCTTATTATAAATAATAAAAGATTTTTTTTATATTTTATCCTCACATTGATGTATTATGAAACATACATTCCAATGACACTATGCCTCATGGTATATAGGGTTATAATTAATAGGTGTGTTTTTTATAAATCATATATTAATGTTGGTTAAATGATTAGGTCACTATAATACGATTAAATAATATATCTAATAACCTCTAAAGAATTTACCAAAGGAATAAGTTGAATTCATGTAACTATCAAATAATTGATAAACTATAATTTTTCTAGATTGTGTAAAAAGTGCATTATTTCATACTAACTATTAGTCTTGATTATATGAAATATTTTATACTGATGATTGATAATTTATTATCATACTGGAAAGTTATCTAAAAAAATTAAAAAAATGTCACATGCTTTATAATGAATATTTTTTACTAAACAAATAGAAAGATTATTATACACAAAAAATTAAGGTATCTTATCAATAATAAATAAACTTTATGTCATGAAATATTTATAATATATTCTACTGATATTTCAATAATTGAAATTTTTTAATTGTTCATGTTAGATAATTATCACATTTTTAATTATACTATTTTCATAATATAGAATTTTCAATAGATAGGGATTATTGCATTCCACTTATTTATTATCATTGTTGTAAACTTGGAAATAAATGTAATGATTTAGAGAATTTTACCAAATGTGGTGAAATATTATTATTATAACTATTTATAGAATTAAAATATATATAATATTTTATGTCATAGAAAAATTTGAATATCTTGACACTTTTGGGAATTGTATATTGAAATATATTTTTAATATTATAATTGATACTTTAAATAATTAAAATTATCTCTAAAATAGAATACCAATTACTACATTCTGTAAGATTTTATTTGTTAAATGTAATCTCCTGATGAATAATTGTCATAAATATTATGGAATCCATCCTTCAGTTAGAGTTATATAATCGCGTTCCAAATTTTTTAAAATTATTTGATAATTTTAAAAATTAGAGAATATAATGTAATTAAACTACTTAACTAATGTTTTGAGAATTATATTCTATTTCTCAAAATTAGATAATTTAAATGAGGATTATCTCATATTTTTATAATTTAATATATTTTTTCGAATTAAATTATTATTTTGGATTTTGTTTAAAATGTATTTTATGATACATCTAGATATTTAGAAGATAGTGTGTTATCTTGCTTATAATTGTTTTTCTATCATGGTAAAATTTTTGAAAATAAAAAAAAAACCAGATAGATTTCATTATTTGTTAAATTAAATAAGCATTGTTAGAATAATTACTTCTATTAAAGAAATGGTTTAAACATTCATATAAATATTGAACTATGTCATTTTTATTGTATCAACTTATAGATATTAAAATTGGCTTCTTAACATAGAAAACATATCCATAATAAATTAGTTGATTCTTGATGGAATTAAAGTGGTTGTATATTAAAGATGAATTGTTTGGGGGTTGAGTGAAAATATTCTTGAAATCATGAGCCTTTAATTCCATGATAATATAGCCATGGTTACCTTTTAAATAATCTGCGTATAATATAGAATGTATATCATTGATGTTAATGATTGATTACCTCATATGATTGTTATGATGATGGGGGTGGAATGGGGTGTCGGTTATGACGATAATGGTGGCACGAGGTGTTGATTATGATGAAAAAAAAAGAATAATGTTTCGGTTATGATGATTATGATGACATGATATTATTGTTTTGATGATTGTGCAGGCATGAGATGTCAGATGAGATATTATGCACAATGGTGTGAGACATCAATGTAGTAGGGGTGAGTTTAGAGTTGGGATTACTCACTGATACATACTATTAGCTTGATTCGTACATGATATCCTATAGTATATTATTATTTATATGATTAGTTTCCAACTATGGGGTGTAGTTTTATGTTATGAACTACGAATTCATCTTTTAAAGTTGAATTTTAGGATATGTCATAGGGAAACATAGTTTTTAATAAATGATAATGAATTAATGAATAAATGGGGATGGTTCTTGATGACTAATTATTAATATGATGTACTAAAAAATATAGGAAAATAATTAATAGTGAGTTCATAAAATGGTTTTGAATATTAAAATATTAATCTCAAAAATGAAAATGGAAGGATATTATTTATTTTATAATGAATTAATTAATATTGAACACGATTATTGTATACTAATTAGATATCCAAACCATAGTAGTGGGATCCGGGTATCATATGTGAACTATGTAGAATATGACTCTAGACTAAGGTAGTTTCCAATAATTTGGTTATCAGTTATATCTAATCAATGATTATTGTTATTTCATATACACCCCACCCATTTAATAAAGGAAACTAAAAACTAGAGGCTTTGGGGTTGTTTTACCAAAACATCTTAGATGGGGAGCATATATATGGAATACTAACCCATCTCCCCCACTCTCTATTCATCGATAATATTACATGTGGGTATACATGGGAGATACTTCCCACACATGTGTACTATGAGTTGTGATGGTTGGAGGGTATTTTTTGTGAAAGTATTCTATATGATGTATTTGAAGGATAATTATAGGAGGTTTATATACACACCTTAATGGTTTGGGGTATAGTACATAGTGGAAAAGTTATTATGGATTCCATAAATAACATTGTTACTATTTGAAGGATGTATATGTGATAATGTTCTTCATTGGGTGCATAGTATGATATGGTTTCCCAAGTGTTTTGGATAGTATTCTATATTGAAGATATGTTTCCATAGGATGTGATATAATGGGGAATGAGAGTGGAAAACCATTGGGGAAGTGGTTGTAGGGTACTCATTACTATATATATTTTCTAAAAAAATTTGATACACATCTATGTACTATTTGGTGAATGGTACATGGTGGGGATGATAAAAAAAATAGTACACCTATTTAATTGACTTATTACATTCATTTTATTATTTGATTAGCATTAGAATTTTTCTTTAAAATTGTCAATGATGGGTTTTCAGGGAGGATCCCTATAACGTCTCGGTCTAGAGGACAGTTGACCAAGACCTGGCCTAGTTCACTATGTGATATCACATGTGCAACCCCAAATTATAGAATTCCCCAATAAGGAGTGGGGGTATGAGAAGGTACAATGGGGAGACTATACCCCCAATATCATAGTGTGTTACAATAAAATAAATAACCCAGTTCTGTACACAATCGTAATTATTAGAGAACACATGTTTATAAGAAATCCAATAATATAAACATGAGTTTGGGTCATATATATAGTCATAAAGACACAATCTTCTACTAGGATAATCACGTATACATGATGAAAATCAAAGAATAAATAAATACCAAAATGAATTTAATATAGTCTCTACTACAATCCAAAACCCCACCTCATCTCAAACCCCAAATCCCATATGAGTTTCTCTATCATTATCATGTAATCATAGGCCTCATCCAAACATAAAAACATAACAAGTATGAATTACTGGATACCCAAGATTCATTCCTTCTCGATAATGGTGGGATTAAAAAACTTAGTAGGCCACCACCAATTTAGTCGCATAAATAATCAGTAATGTTGTTATATATACATTTGACAAGATCAAAATAAATAAATAATTTGTTGAAGAATAAATAAAATAAAAAACCATTATTACCTACTTCAAAAAGTCCATGATTTTCTCTGATCATGTAGTTTGGATCATACCAACCCATGTATCAAGTTCTAACTGTTGTTGATCCTTAGGCCCATGACCCCGATCGACCATACTTACACCTTCCATTTTCAGGGTGTCTCTGAGCATGTCATGTTGATTTTTCCTCTCAATATAATAGACATGGGTATCCCTTGTATACATATCATGTATCACAGACATCCCATATGGTATTATTCTTAATATTTAGTAACATATACCAGGGGAATATTCCTGAAAGCTCAATATTAATATACCCTATCAACCCTAAATCCATATCTGTGGAATCCCCATCAATTGTTCATAGACCTCCCCTTTGAGAATTTTGGTTTCCATGTATAATTTACATCCTTTCGATTATTCAGATCTACTAGGTATCAAAAACATCCCAAACTATTGTTTTCTCATCCCATAACAAATTCCCCCAAGGGATTTTTTCATAAATTTTCAAAAAACAACACTAGGTATTTTCCCATAAATATATAAAAAATTCCCTAAGAGAATTTTTCCATTTCAGTATGATAACCTCTAGGGAATATATTATCTCAC
Organism: Viscum album; assembly: GCA_963277665.1. Classification (NCBI taxonomy): domain Eukaryota; kingdom Viridiplantae; phylum Streptophyta; class Magnoliopsida; order Santalales; family Viscaceae; genus Viscum; species Viscum album. Next base: position 287,030,815 of record OY728165.1, read on the forward strand.
ATAAATAATAAAAGTCAATAAAATTTTTGGTTAACGCCTAAACCCAACATCCTTTTTCATACCTATGATTACCCTTCATGGGGGTTAAAATGTCACTAGGGCACAAACTGGTTCCCATAGGTCTCATAATTCCATGAACCATCATAAGGTTCGCTCAATTTCATCTCACCACTAGAACCAAGACCCATAATTTGGAAGATTTCCTTAATCCTATCCTCTTTCCAAAAAAAAATAATTCTTGGAATAGAAACCATTTCCTTTCGTCTCACCAAGGGACACCAACCAAGTTCACTATGTCTTCAAGGGTGAATAACACCCTCTTCCATTCCACTGGAATGATATATCGAGGGAGTTAATATGTCTCACATGTATAACCCCATAGAAATTAATCCCAACTCATAACTCACCTCTTACTAGTGGTGTCCAATGTATCTTATATTAGGGCCACTAATCTTACTCCAACTCAAATTATTGGACTATTTACATCAAAGTAGGTCTATGTATATCAGGAAAACCCATTATTTGAGGCCTCTACTATTGGCATCCAATGAATGAATCCATCATAATGTCCAACATATCCTTGCAACTTTTATCATTCCAAAGTGATTGATTTTAAAATAAACAATTTATTAAATTACCCAAATCCTTAATTAATTAAACCAACTCCATCGGTGGAATGATTTTAGATCCACATAAAAGTAATCAAATAAATAAATACATAGGGATTGTTCATGGATGTACTACTTCAAAATGGAACTTTATCCCATTTTAAAAGCATAGTACAACTTCTCTTCCATGACCTAAGCATGATATCCAAGCTCACCTAATTCCATCTAGGTTCCAACAGACATTGGTAAATCATCCAAGGCCCTAACTTATTCCCTGAATTTCTAATTAGTTACTTAAAACTCTTAAATTTTCTTAAGAAGCTTAATTTAAACTATTCTTATTTCTTAAAAACTCATTGGATAGAATCATCACACATGATCCATGACAAAATACATGTGAGAGATCCATGATACACTCCTAATATCATTTCAGGACAAATATCTAAGAGATGAAGCCAAAATCTAACACTAATTTAAAGAAAATTTAAGGTAAAACCTTAATAAAACATGTAGTGTGACATGAATTTGATGTTACAATGATCAAGGATTAATGGGAATCATCAAGAGGCATCCTATTTCTAAGATTCAGGAAAACACAACTAAAAATGTGGATTTCACCATTCCCTAGTGATATCAAAATAAATTTATAAAATAATAAAAGAAAAAATATAACTATGGGGAAGATCATAAAACTGCATATAATCAAAATAAATACATCAGATCACCATAAAAAATCATCCAAGGATTCTCCAAACCATGATTAAGAAGGGGATGAAAGGAGGAGGTCAGCCTTCTGATGTGGGATCGAAATTAGAGAGGTAGAGTGGATACCACACTAAAAAATTTAACAAATAAATTTGAAAAATTTAACCAAAAAATACCCCCTTATCTACTATGTGAGCCACTAGTATTTTATGATAACAACAACCAACTGACTTGTTTCCTATATCCACCAGCAGGCTAGAATTTTGATACAGTCTTGAATACAACAACCACCCCAATATCACCTTTGTATTTCATGACCCTAAGACACCTCTTAATCTTAATTAATCATAAAAAAAATGTTATTTTAGGTATTCCTAACTTCATAATTCCATTCATAATCATAGTTCTCAAAATAAACTATCCACCAAATTGAAAATTTAAAATTACTTATTTAAATTTTCATGACCTAATGATAATGGGTCATTACAAACTCCCAAACATAACAATTATCACCCCTAATAAGTCTTATCGAGAATTTTATCATCAGTACCAACCTTCCCAGTTTGTCACGTCATGACCAACTCATCATGTAATTCTCCCAAATTCAAAATGATCTCTAGTATCTCAAATCCAAAAACCAAGGAGCATCATTTACTATAACACAACCCACTTCATGTAACCACCACCAAAACAATAATGTAGTTCCCACTCACACCCATATATCACAAGGATTAATAACACTAATTCCTTAACTATCACTCAAATGTTTTTCTTCTCAACCACACAAACAATATTATTACGACAATTTTTTAATATGCATCTCACCTACATCACAATTTATTACCAAACACATTTCTAGTGGTTCACTAACCTGATCTGCATAGTTCCTAACACACTACACCTAATTTCACCTGAAAATGATAGTTAAACACAAGAAATATGTCAAATTTTTTAATCATAAATTAATCCAATTAGTTTTAAACACCCATTGAATTTGATCTAACATAGTGTATTTTCTTAAATAATCCCTCTCAGTCTCCCAAAACATACTCGTTGTATCCAAAATGATTCACCTGATGTAGTTGTTATCATACCACAACCAATTTCATGTAAAAATACTAGTCAAACCTCCTCTAAATAACCCATCAAAAAATGTTCAATGACACCCTCTAACACATTCCCAATTTTCCCAATCCTGATTTCCATACTTCCAAAGGAATATCGAGATCATTCTAACTCATCCAATGGTGCATTGCTGGACCCCCAATGATATTTCCACATTTGAAATCTCATTCAACCATATCATTTTCTTTATCTTCCATTTCACAAGATCCAACAAACCTATAACCCAATCATGCTATTATCATCTCAGTTCATCATATTCATGGCATTAATTCCCATACTCCATATAATATCACAATAAATTCTATCTTTTAATTCACCAATAAATTAGGTAAAAATCAACCTCCATATCTATTAAAATTATAATTTAATAGCTATAATATATTTATCGATCTCAATCCTCAAAAAACCATCTAGAATAAGGAACATATCTTTTATAACTGATATGGAACTCCTCACTATAGGGGTTTCCATATCTTCAAATTTCCAAACTAAATTCAAGATCATCGTGTCCCCTGTCTCATCCACCTAATGACAACACAGTTAGATGAGTCAAAAAATTCTCATTGATAAAGTCCATCCCAAAACATAAATCCTCCACCATTCTTGACCCATGGTAACGTCACATGTGACTTCATATAAAATTTAACCCATAATATATAATGATTTTCACCACCATCCATCTCCAATTGGGTTACCATTAAACATGTTTTCCATCTTTTCGTACACCTAGAGAACAACCTAACTAGGTTCCATGACCATGTAGACATGCAAATCCTTATAATCCTTGCTCAACATATTCCCAAGATATTATTCTAATAAAATACTCACAAAACTCCACTATACCTTGATTCACATAAGGACCTAATCAATTTCCAATTCAACATGTCATATGCATTATAAATGTGGGTCCACCTCAACCTATCCAAAATAAAATAGTTATACTCTCTTGTACCACCCAATCACTAAACACTACTAATGATCCCATGGGATTCCCTTGACTAATACTTTGATAAAAATAACCAATAACCATGCTCCTCAAGAATTCTAGTCTCATCAATCTACAAGTTTCCTTAGACCTCCTCTTTAAATCATGCATATCCCCTATTCCCAGCATAACCACATGTTTATCCACCATATGGAATCATTCCATCACTACTACAAATACGGCTTTTATCAGCGCTAAAAATGTCCTTTATCAGTGCTTGAAAAAGGGTTGATAAAGCCGATGAAGATAAAGGCAGGGTCCCCTTTATCAGCGCTCCAGAAAGCGCTGATAAAGACCCCTTTTATCAGCGCTTTTTTGAAAGCGCTGATAAAAGGTAAAAAATTTAAAAAAAATTAAAAAAAATTAAAAATAAATTATAAAAAAATTAAAACAAATTTAAAAATAATAATAAATACTGCCAATCGGGGGGGATTTTATAGCGCTTGATCCCCCCCCTTTACAACACTTTTATGCCCATATATAGTGCCCCACGCACCCCCTACACCCTTTAAAAACTCTTTCTGCTATATTCCCCCATGCACGCGCGCCCCTGCCTCCACCAGGATTTGAACTCGAGACCTCCCCCCTACGCGCGTAAGCCTTTACCACTACTCTATTTTGATTTTTCTTCCAATTCATGATATCTCTATATATATATTTAGTTATTTTGTTATATTTATTCATATAGTAATATATATTTATATTAATATATATATATATATATAGTTATATTAATATAAATATCTTTATATATATTTAGTTATATTTATTCATATAGTAATATATATTTATATTAATATATATATATATAGTTATATTGTAATATATATATATAGTTATATTAATATATATATATAGTTATGTTAATATATATATATAGTTATATTAATATATATATATATAGTTATATTTATCCGTATAGTAAAATATATTTATATTAATATATATATAGTTATATTAACATATATATAGTTATATTAACATATATATAGTTATATTAATATATATATAGTTATATTAATATATATATATAGTTATATTAATATATATATAGTGATATTAATATATATATTTATAGTGATATTAATATATATATTTATAGTAATAATATATATATATGTAGTTATATTAATATATATATAGTTATTAGATTAATATATATATATATATGGTTAGTTAATATATATATATAGTTAGATTAATACATATATATAGTTAGATTAATATATAGGTATATAAATATTCATATATTTGTATTTTAAATAAAATGGATGTTAGATATTATTTAGATAATGCTAATATATTTTATATGTAAATATATTTTATTATTTATATTTATAATTAAATTTTTAGGTGTGAATATATAAAAAATATGAATATATTCTTATATATTTGATTATAAATAGCACTGCATTATAAAAAATGTTGAAATTTCAAAGACATAGTATCAATATGAATGTAATACATTGGAATAAATTCAGTACCCACCAAAAAAATCCAATAATACCACTTTAAATGAGGCTGAAAATCAACAAAATGTTAAAAAATCGGGGTACCCCGGCTAAAAACTCAGTTTTGGAGGCCTTCTGTGCCCCATTTGGCCTCGAAAGGCCCTTGAAAAAGGCCCCACCCCCAATTCACAATGATGTAGAGCTCGTCACAGGCTTCAATTTGATATGTGGTAGAGCTCAAATGGACACCCGGATCAAAAGTTATGGCCATTTAATGTTTGAGTTGTGTTTTCAACATATTTTGTATCTTTTGTTGATTTTGTTAAATTTTTTTTGTCTTCAAATTGTTATTAAATTACTATTACTCCATAATAATTAGAAAATTATTAATTAAAAATATTTTTTTAATTTTTTATGAAGCCATTTTCACTAAATATTTTATATATTAAGTATATTAAGATTAAATGTACATTTATACTTATATAAAATATATTTAAAAATTATATATTATATTTATATATCAATATAACTATATTTATATTTTAATTTTTTAATTTTTTTTAATTTTTTTTTGAAGTCGACCCTTTATCGGCGCTTCTAAAAAAAGTGTTCATAACCCCCCCCCCCCTTTATCAGCGCTACTAAACAAGCGCTGATAGAGGGGGTCCCTTTATCAGCGTGAAAAAAAGCACTGATAAAGGGGGGTCTCTTTATCAGCACTAAAAAAACGCTGATAAAGGGGTGCATTTATCAGTGCTTTTTTGAGCGCTGATAAAGGCACCCCCCTTTATCAGCGCTTTTTTGTTAGCACTGAAAAAGGGGGGGTGCGAAAAACTGTTTTTGTGGTAGTGCATGTAAAGAGTATCTACCCAAGATATTACCACACCACAAATACACATCCATGACAACAGGGTAAGTCATGAAAAAAACCATTCCCAAATAACCAATCATACAACCATGAAATAATAAGCGTCTGACATCCTAAATAACTAGAATATAAGGTGTTATAAACTCCCAAGGAATAACCATTCTTTCATTATATCATCAATAAAACCTCTTTTAAATAGAAAAATCTATCAATACATTTGATTCAATGAATTCAAAAATCTGAGCAATCCCTCACTCAGGATTCCTACTAATATCACTACACACTAACCCGCTAGTGTCCTTGTCATCAATAGATTTCTCCTAGTTACCAACTGATCCAAATAAGTAAAGTCTAATAAAAGTTCACATCACAACAAAAATCATTTATTATCCCTCCCCATATTAATAATGACATTCAATGCAACCATCACCCACTAAAGTATCGTCTACAAAACATAGACAAGACATTGCGCCCAAAATCAGTATCCTGAAGGCACTAATTCGTAAGAGAATCTACATATAGGACTTGATCATAAAGAATCTCTTCATATCATCAGGAATACACAAATACTTCCACCTCTTGAATAATACTAGTATCTAGAGAACTAGTTCCATTATCTTAGTTATGTATATTTTAATTCCAGACTATATCGGTAAATTCAAAAGAGGTTTTTATTGACCCATTAAATAACCAAACCTATATACTTTCAAACCACATGGGGTTTACTATAACAGAATACAATTACCACATCAAACTACTAGGGTATCCATATTCTCGTTGCACATAGGGACAATACCATCATCATCATTGAACATCTCACCATAGATTCATATAACCTTCCACTATAAGGAAACATATGCAAGACAACCTAGATGAGTATAATGAAACCTAGAAATTATGTGGAGAAATAGAGTATGAGCTATTTTTAATAGTTTAAACAAATAATCCACTCTCCTTAGTGATAGAAATCATAATAAAAAGACATGAATTTTAATTTGAATCCTATATGCATAATAAAATTCATGAGAAGCCTTTTTTCCTAATTATTTATGAGTCAAATACATAAGTGGATTATTTATAATGATATCAAGGCTAAAACAAAAAATAAACCAAAAATTAAAATATCATTTTCATCACACAAAGTGAAAATCATACAATCATACCACTTTATATCAAGAACAACTATCCTGAGTGATTGGTATCCTGAGAAGCCTACCAGAACTTGTTTTCTTGATTCACTATCTCAGTATCCATCATAGGTTCCAACACATTCCTATATCTTGAATACCACACCCAAAATAGTAAAACAGATAAAAATCATATCTAATAAAACATCATAAAATCATGGTCACGATTCCACATGGACAACCTCCTGACAATGTTTTCCTTATGATCTCAGGAATGCCTCCCCAAATAATCGAGGCTGACCACTAATAGGAAGGGTAAAATAATGTATCATGTGTAGAATAAATCACCTATATCCAAATGCAAGATAATAAATTAAGTAACTAAGTATCATACACAACCATAAGCATCAAGAAATACCCTTGAATTATAAATCTAATAATATATACTTTAATGTTGCATATAAATGAAGTCATACAATCTTGATCACCAAAAGGGAAGATCATATATATATATATAATGAAAATAAAATTATAAATAAGAACTGAAAAAAAAGTACAGGTAGATCCTATATATTCCTTGAGCCTCACCTCATCCTTCACTATAAATACCATATAATATTCTCCTATATGATCATGAAAACCTAGTACTCATCCAAAACTAAAACCTAAAAAATAGGGGCTACTCAGGTACCCAAAATCTATGGCCCCCCAAGGAGGGTGTGAGAATATAATTCGGTGATGATGCACTAATGGGGTTTCATATATAACCATAAATGATTTGATATGTTCTTTTCTACATGAATAAAATAAACAATTTATATTATAAACATTAAATAAAATAAACAACCAATAATACATAGGTAATCCAGTTCAATATTTTCTCTCAGTGCATCATCAGGCCCATGCCAACCCATGTAATAAGTACCAAGAATTATAAATACTTATTTCCATGAATCGAATAGACCATACATATTTTTTATAGTGTTAGGTTATCTCTGGGAACACTATGGTGATGGTTAATCCAAAAATAAAAAAAGTATGTTCACCCCAGTATACATATCATATATCACAGACCACCCCTAGTGGGAGTTTTCCCATACAAAAGAAACACAAAATTCGGGAATTTTCATAAATATATCTATCCTTGTATACTTGATCGGCCACAAATACATAACATGGTGGCCCCATTGATGGTAACATAGACCTCCCATGTGGTAGTATTCTTATTCAAGAATCACAGACATTTAATATGGTAGTCTTCTCATCTAGGTATCATAAAAATCCCCTATGGGTGTTTTCTCATGTATTAAAAAATATCCACCAAAGGTAATTTTCTATATATATATAAAATACCTCCAATATGGTTATTTTCCCATAAATATATAAAAATTTTCACCTATAGGTGTTTTATTATTCATTTATGACCACCTCAAGGGTGTATTCCATGTCATAATGATAATAAAAAAAAACAAGATTTTTCCAGTGCCCAAACAAATGGGAGTTTTCCCAAACATATATAAAATATTGTAACTATGGGTGTTTTCCCGTTCCATAATGAACACCAAAAGGTTTTATGCAATTTCATATATATAATAAAAGAAGGAAATAACAGTTTACCAATTCCTAATCCAATCATCCCTATTCTTACCCAGGAATACCCTCTCACTTGGGATAATACATCACAGGATCACCCATTTATTCCCCTATGTATAATCATGAATAGAACCCTTATAAGGGTCCCACAAACCCATATCACCTCTTAGGTAAACACTTATAACAAGGGTAATATTCTCATTTTTATACCCTTTCCAAAACACAATAGGTTTTCTAGAACATATATAGAGACCCAATCCATTTACACATAATATTCCATGATATTTAACATAAACATACAATAATTAAAATAAAAATATCATGAGGACTGGTATCTATTGAATAATACGTTCATAATACATCAATGCGAGACAAAACTAAATACTTTTTTATTTTATTATCAATAATGAGGTCCTAAATCCATTTCAAATCCTAAAACTACATAGAATAACTTGGGTAATTTATAAAAGAAAGTGGTGGATGCTAAATCCTAGTAAGGTAATAAACATGATAATGAATCATAACATATGAGTCAATGGTAGAAACATATATCATAAAAGGTAATGGTTATGAGTAATCACATGGGTTCACAACAAATGGAAATTGGTATCATAAGATCATGGAAACATTGGAAATGTGGTAGTAAAAAAACCAGACATAAACATATATCAAGGCTAACCACTAAGAAAACATCACATGATCGACAGAGTCCCATAATAGATTAGAATCACTCCTTAATCCCATATACGATGTCTCATGAGACTAAAAAATTACCCAAGGATTAAGAAGACTATATATTTTTTAGCCCACCCATCATATTCATAACCTGTACATGAATATATTATCCAAAAAAGGAAATCATAACTAAGTAATAATAATAATAATTACTCATGGAAATAAAATGGGTTGAATAATCATGCCTCATATCATAGAAAAAAGGATTTCTTAAATACATTATTTGATAAATGATCATAAGGCATGTATAAGCCCATAAAAATAAAGAATAATAAGCTAGGTATATGTTTGAGATAAATATATAACTAATTTAGAATCAATCCTTGACACCAAAGGTTTTCATCATTGATGAAAATATATTTAAATTATTTTGTTTAATATTAACTAAGAAAAATACTCTTTTCACTTTGAAATCACTTATTAAAAATATAAAAATATAAAATGTTATAGAATTTCACTTCTGGAATGTGGGTTTTTCCCCACACTTACATACCAACGGTTTCATAGAACCGTTGGTAAAGGATGGTTTAGAGAAGGTTTTACCAATGGTTATAGTAAACCGTTGGTAATGATGTGTTTAAGGGGATTTTTACCAACGGTTCAATGAGAACCGTTGGGGAAAATGTGGCTGGGGGAGGTTTTTACCAATGGTTTATTAAACTATTGGTATAGGTGTGGTTGGGGAGCTTTTTTCCAATGGTTCTTTAGAACCGTTGGTATAGGTTTTCCCTGAAAGTATATACCAACGATATTTAAAAACTATTGGCACAAGTTTCCCCTAAATTTCCAGCCGCCCGTCCTCTTCCCCATTTGGATACAGAACCCTAAATGGGAGCAACAGCAGCCGATTTAGGTGATTTTGGAGCTCCTTTTGCCGGACCAGTTTGGATCTTCAACCTCCTTCATGTTCCTCTTCTTCTTTATCTAATATTTCAGTTTTTTGATTTCTAGAATCATTACACTCATTGAAGATAGTATAATGATGTAACATCCCAAGTAAGTAATGAATAATAGATATTTTTATCTATTCCTATTAATGAATTAGATAGTGTTTTAGAGTCTTAAAATGAAAATAAATTCAATCTTAAGCATGGAATACACTAATATTTTTAAAAGATTATTTTACTGCCTTTTAATGGAAAACCATTTTTAAATCTATCTTTTGACAATTTTATTATCCATGTTTTTCAAAATAAACGTATTCTTTATGATCGGGACATCAAAATTTACTTTGTGTGAATTTTTGGTATTTTTCCGATAAAGTTCATTTTTAATGAATAGTGAAAAATGTTGTATTCTAATTCAAAACCTCTTTTTAATCTAATTTATTTATATGATTATATTATCTTTTGAATTGGTTTTAAAGTGAAATTATAATATATTTTCACCATTTAATCCAATGGTGGTCATTGGAATCAATTTCACTTTGAAATTGGACTTAAAATAGTGTCAATATTTTGATACTTTTTGTTTCATAAAAACACGCTATTTGTCATGACAGCAGGAATTAATTATTAAATTAATTAATGAAACTTAAATGTTTTTAATTTTGTTAAATAGACATCAGTTTTGAATTCGGAATATCGAATATATCTTAGGGTGAAGTTTTGGAATCTTTCTGAAAAACTTCAATTTTTGATGAATAGTGAAACCACTAAGTGGTAGTTAAAGAAACTGATTTTTCATCTAAATGAATCTTTTCCACTTCTGTGATTTTATTTTCAAAAATCTGACATACATGGTTTTCATTAAGAAGTAAAATGTGGTTCAATGAGATTAAAATAATTTTTTGGTGAATAGTTACTTTTAAGTTCTTAATCATGATTAGTGGTAATTAGTGTAGTTTAAGGTAAAAATAATGTTTTAATAATATGAGATGAGCTTGAAACATGTCCTACCCTCATTGGATGTGTGATGGCCGACCAATAAAATCCATGGGTCAACTTGGGGACCCCATGGAGCCACTTTGGTTGGGAAATGACATAAATAAATTTTTATTTAATGTTAAAGTAAAAATGACACAAACATGATATGTTTTACTATAAAAATTTTTATATGGGGTTATACAAGTCCTATTTTTGATTATAAATAGTAATTGGAAATATAAAAAGATTTACTACATCATAGTATTTTTTATAATTTTTAGACATTAAATAAATTAAATTATTTATCACATCATGATGATGTAGTGGTGACCTCATTATTTAACGATTTAAATAAAATGGAAAGATAATGTAATATCTAAGACCTACACATGTCCAAAACCTATTGGATGAGTCTATGTCGAACCCTTATCACCTTATCCTCGAATTATATCAATGTGGGACCTCTTAAATCCGAATACCATTTTAAAATAATGTGACTTTTCTTTACTTTCCAAGAGTACCCCTCCTCTCCTCTTATAAAAGGCCCCCACGTCTACCTCTTTACCCACACTTCTAAAGCCTTTGTCTCGGCCAACCCCTGCTCATTTTGTCTCTCCACTTCCCTATCTTACTCCTTGAAGCCTCACTTTTGTCATAAGTCTTCCCAAGGAAGCCATTGAGCTCAAACTAAACGGAGTTACTCGATTTTAAGGTAATGTATTCACTTGAGTCCTTTTGTTTTATTTTGATTCTCCAACCCCATAAACTCTTTTTATTCATTTCTTTTGTAATAATTCCACTATCTTCAATATACTAGGATGTTGTTATAAGAAGTATTCGAGATACACTTATACACACCTACATCTAATGGTTAAAGGACAAACGGTTTCCGTCGATGGTGAATTTATGCCTCCCGAAACGATGATTGTTCAACCTTCTTTTAACACCTTCAAAGGTGCCCATTAAGATGTCACTATATATATATATATGATATATAATATGTTTATGATTTCCTTAAGCTTATTTATTTTTCATTTTTGGCATACCTTTATGGTTTCCATTATGGGTAAACGCGATATCTTCATTTAAGGAAGTGGGAACTACCGCCCCTTCAAAGTGATTTGATTCGTTAAATACCATATGTGGGACGTATAAAGGAAGGAACTATGATATTATATATGATATTATACTGTAATTATAATATACCTTTATATCATTATGACTCCATTCTATAAAATACCAAATAGAAATGAAATTAGCATTCATGCGTACGTACGGCTTACCGTCTCCATGAACGGTGCATTTCATTTCTTACCTATAAATGATTATGTAATTTTATAAAAGCATGAATTTACTGGATATATATGGTATATATTATATCTACATCAGGAATACCATTCTGGATATAATGGATACATGAACAACTTGTAATTATAAAGGGTTTATTTTTGACTCAAGTACCAATGATCGTTAAAACGACCGTTATTAACTTAAATAATTACATAGTGTTCATGACATGGAAATAACTGATATAAAAGGAATAATGAACTTGAAAAAGGTTCTCAAGCAAGTAGAAATTAACTCAAGTTTATTATTTAGGACATTAAAGAACGATCGAGTCAAGTCGGACCCGAGGTATGGGACTTCGTCTCAATCTCCTTTCATTGAGGCATATTTTGTTTTATACACAACCTTCTTTTATTCGGTGTATAAAACCCTTTGCCTATTACGTTTATTCAAAAGGAATATTTTTTATACAAAGCGTTTACTAAATGACAAAAGGGAATGTTTTTTTCGTATTTATGCAGCGACAACGACTTCTCCGCCGTCGTGACCATTATTTGAGTTTCGGCTTCCTCTACAAGCCATGCCTTTTTTAAAGAAAAATATATACCATGTTTTACTTTTACTTTATTTTGGTATTGAAAATGGTTTTCATAATATTTTTATATCAATGTGTGGTATTGATATATTGTGATTGAAAGGTGGAAATGTTATGTTTCCTTTATGCATGTTTTTTGTGATATGATTATGTTGAGGTTCTTGGGAATTATTATGAAGACGGGTGGTTCCGTGATAGACTAAAGGCGGGTGAGCCCGATATAGCTCTCCAATGCATTGGCAAACGTGGAGGAGTGAAACGGAAAGGTTTCTCCGAAGATATTTAGGGAATATACTGTGATGGGTATTCCAAACGTAACCAAGAGGGTTACTCCCTACGTAGGAATGTTATGAATGCCTCAAGATACCTATATGTCTTATGATTTCTATGATTTATTCATGATTTTATGAGGTGTGTTAAGGTGCTTATGTTTTATGGGTAAAGTATGATTTCATTATTATGTATATATGTGCCCATGTTTCCTTTCTATATTTTTATATCCCTTTTTGAGATTTTTATGCTCATCCCACATTTTTTGAAATGCTTTTCACAGGTCAAGGGAAAGGTACATGATATGATGATAGTGTCAAGGAAGTGTCAAGAAAGAATCCATGTTTTATTTTAAATATGTTTCCATTGATGGGAAAGAAGAATAATATCTTTATGTAACCACTTTGTTTATATGTGGAATGTAATGCAAGTTTTATGATCTAATTCTCTAAAACTCTAAACCCAAACAGATCCTTAATGTGTAATCTTGTAATAACTCAAGATTAAGTAAGGTTTAAGGATGGGGCCTTATAGTTGGTATCAAAGGTCGGTTTAGATAACTTTAGGAGTTAGAATTCTATTAAATGATTATGCAAAAAATATTTTTTTTTGGTCAAATTGAAGTGATATAGCATTTGAAGATTACCATGTTGCTTTATCTAAGACATGTTTGTTCAGAATGGTTTTCCACAGAGGAAATAGGGAAGCAGTACTAGGAAGGCATACAGAAGGAAATAACCTTCTGAATCAGCATCCTGAGATGGTCGGAATTGGAACTGAACAGTTTGTTGCAGTAATGGCGCAGTTGACTCAAGCGATAAATGGTGGTGGTATCCATGCACGAGATTAGCCAGATCAACCGCAGAGGAACATGTCAGTGGTGGAACATTTCATGAGGCAACATCCCCCATCATTCAGAGGATAATCTGATCTTGTACTAGCTGAAGGGTGGATTAAAGCACTGGAGAATATTTTCGATGTCATGGGGTGTTCAGACAATCAAAAGGTTAGTCTTTCTATTTACCGTTTGGAGGGTGAAGCAGATCAGTGGTGGTCGATGGTTAAAAATATCAGGGACGCTGATGAGATTGATTCTCTCGACTGGGATGAATTCAAAGGTATGTTTATTTAGAAGTATTTTCCTAAGGCTGTTCGACTTAGGATGGAAAAACAATTCTTGGAATTGAGGCAAGAGGAAGACTCGGTGGCTACCTATGAAGAAAGGTTCACGCGATTGGCAAGGTATGCTCCAAATTATATCCGAGATCTTTATAGTAAAATCAATCGTTTTTACTCAGGATTAAAGCCAAAATATCGAACGACATTAGCTTCTCGTGAGTTTAAAAGTTATGAAAATCTTTTTCGATGTGCTGAGAAGGTGGAAATGGAGTTTTTCGATGATCAAATGTTCTATAACAACCAACAGAAGAAGAGACCGAGGTGGCAGGATAAAGGTAAAAATTCTTCAAAAAAGTCTGATGGTAAGAAAACTAAGTTTCCATTTTGTGATAAATGTGGCAAAAGGCATGCTGGGGAATGTCTTCTGAATTCTGGAAAGTGCTACCGATGTGGTAAGATGGTACATAAGGCTCGTGATTTCACTAAAAAATATCAGGGTGATGGTAAGAACAAATTTCATTTACAGCTAGTGAAATGTTATAAGAGCAATGAGATGGGTCACTATGCAAACGAGTGTCTAAGAAAGAGCTTGAGTGATGGGAAGCAGTTAGACTACAATCAGAAAGGGGTGGTGAAATCCTTTGCAACTACTTAAGTAGATGTCGGGCCATCAAATGAAGTTGTATCAGGTTCTTTGTTTGTTTTTTCAGATTATGCCAGTGTGTTTTTTGATTCAAGGTCTACAGATTCTTTCATCTCTAAAAACATTTCTAGTAAAATGGGAATACCATCTTAAGAAATGACTCCAGAAATTTTGGTAAGAACACCTGGGGGAAATTTTGAGGCCAAACGAATTTATAATAATCTTCCAATCCTTATATGTGGAAAAAACCTACTTTCAAACCTTATTGTTCTACCTCTAGTAGAGTTTGATGTTATCCTGGGTATGGATTGGCTCTCTATTTACCATGCTAAGATTGACTGTAGAGCTAAAGAAGTTTCTTTTTAGAAATACTTTCAGTTTGTGTACAAGAATGAACCCTTACTGTTGATAAAATATCAAGAGGCCGAGAAACTTGTAAAAGATGGAAATGAATGTTACCTTGCACGCGTCGTTGAAAATAAAGGAACTGTTCAGATTAATGATGTGCCAGTGGTAAATGAGTATCATGATGTTTTTCCTGATGAGTTTCCTGGAATAATACCAGATCAGGAAGTTGAGTTTATCATTGACTTAGTTCCTGATTCTAAGCCAATTTTAAAACCCCCTTATCGAATGGCTCAAGTTGAACTTTTAGAGTTAAAGAAACAAATGCAGGAGTTATTAGAGAAAGGTTTCATTCGACCTAGCACATCACCATGGGGTGCTCCGGTTTTATTTGTTAAAAAGAAAGATGGTTCAATGAGACTTTGAATTGATTATAGAGCCTTGAATAACATCACTGTTAAGAACAAATATCCTTTGCCTCATATCGATTATTTGTTTGATCAGCTCTAGGACTCTCATTATTTTTCAAAGATTGACTTGAGATCGGGGTACCATCAGCTGAAGGTAAAGTAAGGAGATGTTCTGAAGACCGCGTTCCGTAGAATATATGGCAATTATGAATTTGTAGTAATGCCTTTAGGGATAACCAATGCACCCGCTGTATTTATGGACTTAATGAATAGAATTTTCCATGAGTTCTTGGATAAGTTTGTTGTGGTTTTCATTGATGATATTTTGGTGTTTTCTAAAAGTAAATCGGAGCATGAAAGACATTTAAGGGTTATCATGCAAACCTTAAAAGAAAAGAAACTGTATGGAATATTCAGCAAGTGTGAGTTTTGGTTGCAACAAATTTCTTTCCATTGTCACATTGTTTCTAAATATGGGATAAATGTTGATCCTGTAAACACAAAATTTGTGGAAGACTGGCCAAGACCCACAAATGTAACTGAGATTCGTAGCTTCCTTGGTTTGGCAGGCTATTCCCGAAGGTTTGTTAGAAATTTTTCACGGTTATCTAGTCTAATGACTAAGCTAACTCGGAAGGGTGTTAATTTTGTCTGGACAAAAGAATGTGATGATTGTTTTCAAGAATTGAATAGAAGATTGGTGAATACTCCAGTTTTGGCACTTCCTTCCAGGAATGGGGAGTTTGATATATACAGTGATGCTTCATTAAAAGGAATTGGTTGTGTCCTAATGCAGAATGATCGGGTAATTTCTTATACTTCATGTCAGTTGAAAACTCATGAGGTAAATTGCCCTACACATGATTTGGAATTAGCTGATGTTGTTTTTTCTTTAAAAATTTGGAGGCACAATTTGTATGGAGTAAAGTGTGAAATATATACCGATCACAAAAGTTAAAAGTAAATATTCACTCAGAAAGAATTGAACATGAGACAAAGGAGATGGATATAATTAATCAAGGATTATGATTGTACAATTCATTACCATCTGAGAAAAGAAAATAAAGTGGTTGATGCTTTGAGTTGAAAAAGTAATGCTTCATTAGAAATGTTGCGTTTGGAACGTGATCCTTTGGTTATGGATTTGATGAACTTTGGCATAGATGTTTTTGGTACAGGATGTTCTTCTGTTTTGTTTTAGGTATCAGTGAGATCATCTCTATTAGACAGAATCCTGCAAGCACAGAAGAAAGACGGTGAGTTGTAGAAAAAGGTAGAGGTGGTTCAGAAAGGTAAGTTACCTGAATTCAACATTGATAATGATTGCGTTTTGAGATTTGGGAAGAGATTGTGTGTGCCTTGTGATTCTCAGTTGAAGAGAGAGTTGTTATGTGAAGCGCATAGTTCTCCGTTTTCAGTTCATCCCGGCAGTACTAAGATGTACAGAGATCTGCGGGAGTATTATTGGTGGGGTGGAATGAAAAGAGATATTGCTGATTTTACTGTGAAGTGTTTGATTTGTCAACAGCTTAAAGCAGAGCGGTAGTTACCGAAAGGGATGCTTCAGCCTTTACCTGTTCCAGAGTGGAAATGGGAGAATATATCCATTGATTTTGTTGTGGGATTACCAAGGACATCTTGAGGTAATAATGCAATCTGGGTTATTGTTGATCGCTTGACTAAATCTGCTCATTTCCTTGCTATACGAGATAGTTTTTCCCTAGATCAACTTTCACGTTTGTATCTTAAAGAGATGTCCAGGTTACATGGAGTTCCCCTCTCCATTGTATCTGATCGTGATCCCAGGTTCACTTATAACTTTTGGAAAGGCCTTCAGAAGTCGTTGGGTACTGAATTAAATTTTAGTACACCATTTCATCTTCAATCAGATGGGAAGTCAGAACGAACAATTCAGACCCTGGAGGATATGCTACGAGCTTGTTCGATGGATTATCAGGGAAGTTGGTACCAACTTCTTTCTTTGGTTGAATTTTCATATAATAATAGTTTTCATTCCAGTATACAGATGGCACCATTTCAGGCATTATATGGGAAGCGGTGTCGAACTCCATATTTCTGGGATGAAGTATGTGAAAGGAAGTTGATGGGACCAGAATTGGTAGAAGAGATGGCAGAAAAAGGTCAGCTGATTCAGAAACACATGAGAACAGCTCAGAGCAGGCAGAAGAGTTATGCGGACAACAAGAGGAAGGATCTCTCTTTTGAGGTAGGTGATCATGTTGTTCTCAAAGTATCACCATGGAAAAGTGTGATGCGATTTGGTAAGAAAGGAAAGATGAGTCCAAGGTTCATTGGACCATATGAAATTCTGGAGAGAGTTGGATCAGTTTCATATAGAGTGGCTTTACCTCTGAGTTTATCTCAGGTACATAATGTTTTTCATGTTTCGATGCTGAGAATGTATATTCCAGATCTATCTCATGTTTTGAGTCCAGAGGTAGTTCAGCTGGAAGAGAACCTATCTTATGAGGAACAACCGGTCCATATTCTTGAACACTGGGAGCAAGTGTTACGGAATAAGGTGATAAATCATGTAAAGGTTTTGTGGAAAAACCACATGATGGAAGAGGCAACATGGGAATCTGAAAATGCAATGAGGGATAAGTACCCCCATTTATTCGATAAGTAAATAAATTGTGGGGATGCAATTTTCTAAAGGGGGGAAGGATGTAACATCCCAAGTAAGTAATGAATAATATATATTTTTATCTATGCCTATTAATGAATTAGATAGTGTTTTAGAGGATAAAAATGAAAATAAATCCAATCTTAAGCATGGAATACACTAATATTTTTAAAAGATTATTTTACTGCCTTTTAATGGAAAACCATTTTTAAATATATCTTTTGACAATTTTATAAGCCATGTTTTTCAAAACAAACATATTCTTTATGATCTGGACATCAAAGTGTACATTGTGTGAATTTTTGGTATTTTTCAGATAAAGTTCATTTTTAATGAATAGTGAAAAATGTTGTATTCTAATTCAAAACCCCTTTTTAATTTAACTTATTTATATGATTTTATTATCTTTTGAATTGGTTTTAAAGTGAAATTAGAATATATTTTTACCATTTAATCCAATGGTGGTCATTGGAATCAATTTCACTTTGAAATTGGACTTAAACTAGTGTCAATCTTTTGATACTTATTGTTTCATAAAAACACGCTATTTGTCATGACAGCGGGAATTAATTATTAAATTAATTAATGCAACTTAAATGTTTTGAATTTTTTAAAATAGACATCATTTTTTAATTCGGAATATCAAATATAGCTTAGGGTGAAGTTTTGGTATCTTTATGAAAAACTTCACTTTTTGATGAATAGTGAAACCACTAAGTGGTAGTTAAAGAAACTGATTTTTCGTTTAAATGAAAATTTTCCACTTCTGTGATTTGATTTTCAAAAATCAAACATACATGGTTTTCATTAACAAATAAAATTTGGTTCAATGAGATTAAAATAATTTTTTGGTGAATAGTAACTTTTAAGTTCTTAATCGCGATTAGTGGTAATTAGTGTAGTTTAAGGTAAAAATAATGTTTTAATAATATGAGATGAGCTTGAAACATGTCTTAACCTCATTGGATGTGTCATGGCCAACCAAGAAAATCCATGGGTCAACTTGAGGACCCCATGGAGCCACATTGGTTGGGAAATGACATAAATAACTTTTTATTTAATGTTAAAGTAAAAATGACACAAACATGAAATGTTTTACTATAACAATTTTTATATGGGGTTATACAAGTCTGATTTTTGATTATAAATGTTCATTGGAAAGATAAAAATATTTCCTACATCATAGTATTTTTCTTTATAATTTTTAGACATTAAATAAATTAAATTATTTATGACATCATGATGATGCAGTGATGACCTCATTATTTAACGATTTAAATAAAATGGAAAGATAATGTAGTATCTAAGACCTACACATGTCCAAAACCTATTTGATGAGTGGATTTCGAACCCGTATCACATTATCCTCGAATTATATCAATGTGTGACCTCTTAAATTGGAATACCATTTTCAAATAAAGTGACTTTTCTTTACATTCCAAGAGTACCCCTCCTCTCCTCTTATAAAAGGCCCCCACCTCTACCTCCTTACCCACACTTCCAAAGCCTTTGGCTCGTCCAAACCCTGCTCATTTTGTCTCTCCACTTCCCTCTATTACTTCTTGAAGCCTCACTTTGGGCCGAAGTCTTCCCAAGGAAGCCTTTGAGCTCAAACTAAAGGGAGGTACCCGATTTTAAGGTAATGTCTTCACTTGAGTCCTTTTGTTTTATTTTGCTTCTACAACAGCCTAAACTCTTTTTATTCATTTATTTTTTAACAACTACAGTATATTTAATATACTTGGATGTTGTTATAAGAATGATTCGAGCTAAACTTACACACACCTACATCTAATGGTTAAAGGACATATTGTTTCCGTGGATGGTGAATTTATGCCTCCCGAAACAATGATTGTTCAACGTTATTTTAACACCTTCAAAGGTGGCCATTAAGATGTCACTATATTTATATATGATATATAATATGTTTATTATCTCCTTAATCTTCTGTATTTTTCATTTTGGGCATACCTTTATGGTTTCCATTATGGGTAAACGCGATATCTTCATTTAAGGAAGTGCGGACTACCGCCCCCTCAAAGTGATTTCATTCGTTAAATACCATATCTGGGACGTATAAAGGATGGAACTATGATATTATATATGATATTATACTGGAATTATAATATACCTTTATATCATTATGACTCCATTCTATAAAATATGAAATAGAAATGAAAGTAGCGTTCATGCGTACGTGCGACATACCGTCTCCATGAACGGTGCATTTCATTTCTTACCTCTAAATGATTATGTAATATTATAAATGCATGAATGTACTAGATATATATGACATATCTGATATATACATCATGAAAACCATTTTGGATATAATGGATACATGAAAAACTTGTAATTATAAAGGGTTTATTTTTGACTCAAGTACTAATGATCGTTAAAACGACCGTTATTAACTTAAATAATTACATAGTGTTCATGACATGGAAATAAGTGATATAAAAGGAATAATGAACTTGAAAAAGGTTCTTAAGCATGTAGAAGTTAACTCAAGTTTATTATTCAGGACATTAAAGAACGATCGAGTCATGTCGGACCCGAGGTATGGGACTTCATCTCAATCTCCTTTCATTGAGGCATATTTTGTTTTATACACAACCATCTTTTATACGCTGTATAAACCCCTTTGAATTTTATGTTTATTCAAAAGGAATCTTTTTTATACGAATCGTTTACTAAACAACAAAAGGGAATGTTTTTGTCATACTTATGCGGTGACAATGACTTCTTCGCCGCCGTGACCATTATTTGAGTTTTGGCTTCCTCTATAAGCCATACCTTCTTTAATGAAAAATAAATACCATGTTTTACTTTTCAATTATTTTGGTATTGAAAATGGTTTTCATAATATTTTTATATCAATGTGTGTTATTGATATCTTGTGATTGAAAGGTGGAAATGTTATGTTTCCTTTATGCATGTTTTTTGTGATACGATTATGTTGAGGTTCTTGGGAATTATTATAAAGACGGGTGGTTCCGTGATAGACTATGGGTGGGTGAGCCCGATATAGCTCTTCAATGCATTGGGTAACGCGAAGGAGTGAAACGGTAAGGTTTCTCCGAAGCGATTTAAGGAATATACTGTGATGGGTATTCCAAACATAACCAAGAGGGTTACTCCCTACGTAAGAATGTTATGAATGCCTCAAGTTACCTTTATGTCTTATGATTTATATGATTTATTCATGATTTTATGAGGTGTGTTAAAGTGCTTATGTTTTATGGGTAAAGTATGATTTCATTCTTATGTATATATGTACCCATGTTTCCTTTCCATATTTTTATATCCCTTACTGTGATTTTTATGCTCATCCCATGTTTTTTGAAATGCTTTTCACAGGTCAAGGGAAAGGTACATGATATGATGATAGTGTCAAGTAAGCCTCAAGAAAGAATCCATGTTTTATTTTAAATAGGTTTCCATTGATGGGAAAGAAGAGTACTATCTTTATGTAACCACTTTGTTTATATGTGGAATGTAATGCAAGTTTTATGATCTAATTCTCTAAAACTCTAAACCCGAAAAGATTCTCAATGTGTAATATTGTAATAACTCAAGATTAAGTAAGGTTTAAGGCTGGGGAATTATAAATGAGACATAGGATTTTCACCACATGTGAGGATATGAATCCATGTGATGCATCAGTATCAAAATGAGAGGATTTACTAGTAGAGGATACTTTGATCTTACCTATCACTATAGATCGTATGCCACCCTTCCCCATGTGGGTAGGTATTACATAATAAATATTTCATGAATCATGGACATGTAATAAAACCTCATTGTTTAGAATAGGAACACACTGATTTCTCAGTGTAATTATGGCATGGATGACACAGCCACAACCACCACATCCACAACATGATCAAACATCACTTATATATCTTCATTTATGATATTGAGCTATTAAAACAATTCCAAAACTTGTTTTCGAATATGTCTATCACAAGTCACTGCTAGAGGGATGGTCCAGCAGAAACACTTCATGTTGACTATCCTTCCACATGGTTGAGACTCTACTGGGTCATGATCACATGAAATGTTCTTAATCCCCCCTCTTCCACACTATTGTAGGACAACAGAGAAACCATTACTTCAATCATGACCGTTACTCATCTCATATGAATCCCCAAAAAAACCTACCACATGATGTCGGTATACTAGTTCAATAGTCTATAATTCTATCCTATTCGCACATGACCTCCCTCAGCTTATAATATATAAATAGTGTCTTCTTCATAATTTCAGTATTATAGGTAAATATTAACACGTCATTCATAGATCATACAACATTTCAATGATTTCCCTTAAAGTGTCTCTCTCACAATATCTCACCAAAAATGTACGTTGGTGAAAAATGATGAAACTCTATAAAACTTTTTTAGTAATCAATAATAGTCATGGTGCCCTACTTCTAATGAATGAATTCATTATCCCTATATGTCGATAGATTCTTGACGTAAAATTAGTTATAGATCCTAGTCTATAAATCATCCCATACCATGCCTCATAGATAGGTAGTCTTGTTTGGTACATCACACCCACACTTTTCCTCCTCGCATAGCATATATCTCATGATTTTATCTCTCTAATGATAAGGCCTATACGTATTATTTAAGGTGAATATCATAGTCTTAATCCAAATATCAATTTATCATGGGAGACCATCAACCGAAATTATTGGACAACAAATCTTCCAGAACACACAGGTCATCTCAACCGTAATCAAGGTATGCATCAAAGTTCCTCAAAAAGTCTTCATGAAGTGATAAAAACCCTCAATGAACATTTATTCATAACCCATGTCCGAATCAACATGTGGTTACACAGATAGAAAAAATGTATGATCCACATGTATCCCATGGAACTGTACCTCTAGATCATGTTCATTTCCTCCCTCATTTTTTATAACTGGAGGTCCTCATAGTTGCATGTATTTAAAATTCCAAAACCTCACCTCATAAATGAAAAATATCATAGTTAGTATCTCAAAATTATCGGACATTTAATTCAAACATTAAACCAGGTCATTAAACACAAAATTCTCCTAAAACTAGAGATGTAATGGAATATAATCATAAAAACAACTAGTGACACTTCTTTTTTCCCACTAAAACTATTAATCTGGGTCGAGACTTAATTTAAACATTCAATATTAAAATTAAATTTGTTTTTATTTGATATTTCATTTTAACTTATACATTTTATATCATATATCACAATTAATTTTAAATTTTTCTACTAATATTTCACTAAATTTATATTTAAATGGGACTCCACCCCCTGGACACACCGCTCACCTCCTTGGACAGCCCGCCCACCCCCCTGGACTCCCCCAACCCCATTGGATAGCCTGACCACCCCCCGCAGACAGCCCGCCCACCTGGACACCCCGACCCCTCTAGACACCCCACACCCCCCTGGACACCCCGCACCCCCTGGACACCCCGCACCCCCCTGGACACCCCGCACCCCCCTGGACACCCCGCACCCCCTAGACACCCTGCACCCCCTTGGACACCCTGTACCGCCCCCGGACAGCCCGCTCACCTCTTTGGACAGCTCGCCCACCCCCGGATAGCCCGCTCACCTCCTTGGACAACCCACCCCCTGGACACCCTGTACCCCCCCCCCCCCCCCCGGACAGTCCCACCCACCCCATGGACACCCCGCTCACCTCCTTGGACAGCCCGCCCACCCCCATGGACACCCTGCACCCTCCATGGATAGCCCACCCACCCCCCTGGACACCCTGCACCCCCCTTGGACACCCTGTACCCCCCCGGATAGCCCGCTCACCTCCTTGGATAGCCCACCCCCTGGACACCCCGCTCAATTCCTTGGACAGCCCCACCCACCCCTTGGACACCCTGCTCACCTCCTTGGACAGCCCACCCACCCCCTGGACACCCCGCACCCCCCTTGGACACCCTGTACCCCCCCCCCCCCCGGACAGCCCCGCCCCACCCATGGACACCCCGCTCACCTCCTTGGACAGCCCGCCCACCCCCCCTGGACCCCCCCTACCCCATTGGACAGCCTGACCACCCCCGCGGACAGCCCGCCCACCTACACACCCCGACCCCCCTAGACACGCCCCGACCCCCTGGACACCTCCAAGCCCCCGGATGGCCCCACCCCCCCTAGACACCCCGCACCCCTTACTGGGAAATCGTTGAATATAGGCATTAGAAATTATGTATCTTATTTTCTTATATACACTGTATTTTTTTGTATTTCTTAATATGATTCTCTTATAGAGTAATGTGTCAGTAATTCTTTTATATAAAGTAAACAATTGTCATTTACCTAAATATTTTTTTGATTATACTTCAATATTATAGAATTTATTTGAAATGAATTATTGCAGTTTTTTTACAAAATGGACAGAAGTTGGATGTACGAAACTGATCGGATTTCAACTGATTTTCAAAATAATTTGAACAACTTTCTAGATTTTTCATTTGACAAGGCTTCAGATAGTGGTCGCATACACTGCCCATGTTTTAATTGTGTTGGAAGACCTTAGTTGAGTCGTGACACAGTTAGCTATTATATAACCAAATATGGTTTCCAAACAAACTATTATGTGTGGTTTCACAATGGAGAGAAAATGGAATCTCAAAATGTTGATGATCCAAATGATAGGACTGAATTGGAGAGTTTGATATATGATAGGTTTCCATTTATTTGGCATCATGAGAAGGAAAGGATGTCCAGCCAACAAGATTTTGATACAAGCACACATGATGCGTCCAATGAAAATGATGACGATGATAGGGTAAAAAAATTTAATGATGCTGTGACGACTCCAGTATATCGGCAATGTGGTAAAATGAAAAAGTTGGAATTTTTAATCCGATTGTTTCATGGGAAAACTATGTATGGGATTTCAAATACTGCAATTGATTACATTATTACCTTCGTGAAGGAATTACTTCCAGATGATGCAGATATTCCCTCAAACCACTATATGGAATGGAAGTTAGTTGATGAACTTGGATTCTCAAAAAAAATTCATGCTTTCTAGAATGATTGCAACTTATTTTGGGAGGAAACTACTGAAAGAAATGATTGTCTAAAATGTGGAACCTCCCGATGGACGCCAAAAGATGATGGATCACCATCTCGTGTGCCACAAAAAGTAATGTGGCACTTTCCATTGATACCCAGATTACAGAACCTTTTCATGTCGGATGAAATATCCTAAAAAATGGGATGGCATGACACCGAGAGAAAAACGAATAATAAAGAGTTGGTTCACCCTGCAGATGGATTTGCATGGCAGATATTTGATGCTCGATATCCTGAATTTTCAGTCGATGTGCATAATGTGAGACTGGGTCTTTCATGTGACGGTTTTAATCCATTTGGGTAGATGCTTACTTTTCACAGCACATGGCCGGTTTTCATACACATTTATAACCTTCCCCCTTGGTTGTGTATGAAAAAGCCTTACACTTTCTGGAGTATACTGATATCTGGCCCTTCTGATCCCGACAATGATATAGATGTATACATGGAACCTTTAATAAAATAGTTGAATCTTCTTTGGGATGTGGGTGTTCCCACATTCGATGCATGTTCGGAAGACATATTTCAGATGTGTGTTGCGCTTATGTGGATGATCAATGATTTTCCTTCTTATGCAATGATGTCTGGATGGAGCACTAAAGGAAAATTGTCATGTCCTGTTTGTATGAAGAATACTCGATCGAGAAGACAGAAATATAATCGTAGTTTTAGTTTTATGGGACATCGACGATTCTTTCCAATGAACCATCCATATAGAAACAATCGTCGAATATTTGACAATACTATAGAGAATGACGCTCCACCTCAGCGTATGTCTGGAACTGATGTGCTTAATGAATTGAAAGATTTTAGTTTTTCATTTGGGAAGGGTGTAATGAAATCTAGAAAGAGGAAAAATGTTTCCAATGATACTTGTTACAATTGGAATAAGAAAAGTATATTCTTTGAGTTGTCGTATTGGTCAACCAACTTGTTACGTCATTTCTTAGACGTAATACACATTGAAAAGAATATATGTGAAATGTTGCTTTCGATTCTTCTAAATTTCAAGGGGAAGACAAATGATGATTTACGATCTCAGCGTGACTTGGTAGATTGGGGGATCAGACCAGAATTGCATCCTGTCTGTATCAGTGAAAATAAATGGAAAATTCCATGTGCTTCTTATGTGATGACACCTGCTGAAAAAAATCAATTTCTGGAAGTGCTAGAGACTATTAAAGGTTGTGATGGCTATTCAAGCAATATATCAAAACGGGTAAACAGAAAAGAGTTGCAGCTGAAATCTTTGGAGACTCGTGATTATCACGTCCTTTTACATGAGTTGATTCCAATAGCAATCTGTCATCTCTTGTCCAATAATGTTAGAGTCTCAGTTATTCGGTTGTGCTATTTTTTTATAGAACTTTGTGCTAAGAGGCTATCCAAATCCTTCTTGCAAAAACTGTTGGCAGAGACACCATTAATTTTGTGCGAGTTAGAGAAAATATTCCCTCCATAATTTTTTACATTCATGTTGCATCTGACTGTCCATCTTCCGATAGAAATACTTCTTGAAGGACCTGTTGCTTTCCGTTTGATGTATCCAACTGAAAGAAACATGTGCATATTGAAATCATATGTTCGGAACATGAATTATCCCGAAGGTTCTATTGTGAACAGTTACTTGGATCAAGAATGTATGGATTTTTGTGCAATGTATTTTTCTGATCTTACTATGACAATAAACAGACCAATGAGAAATGAAGAAGAACAGTATGGGAAAATTGAACCCAGTTTTCCATCACTTCCTCAGACAGGAGGAATTCTGGGATCATATACATTGACGACATTAAGCCTTGAAGAGCGAGAGATGGCACGTCGCACAGTGTTGTTCAATTGTGATTTGTTCGATGAGTATATCAAGTAAGTAAATTGTACATTTATCTCTTATCTTATCTCTTGTAATTTTAAATATTTGTTAAACTATTATTCTTTTTATCTACAAAGAACATAAAGAATTGATATATATAAAGCATCGTTCTTTATCATTGAGAAGGAAAGAGACTTTTTATAGCAAAGGGTCTTCTGCTCGGTTGAAATTGAAGGTAAAAATATTTCTGTAATAACTAAATAAAAATAATATTTAATTAAGTTTACTATTTGTTCATATTTCAGGTATCGAGTTTGCCAACTGACTCTATTTCTGAGGAAACAAGAGCTTTGGATTTTGGTCCTAATACCATGGTTTGTGCTTGTAAATCACTTGTGATCAATGGATACAAATTTTTTACCACTGAACGAGCAAGAAACATTAGAACACAACATAATGGTGTTATGCTAACTACCACAACAGACTGTTATGCCAGTTCTCGGATACTAGACCTTGTTCTAAAAATGTTTCTTATTATGGAGTCATGGAGAAATAATAATTTTGGATTATTACTCACATGGTCGAGTCACGATGATGAAATGTCAATGGTTTGATTCAATGACGAGGAAAGGCACCTTTATTGATGATTGCGGATTTCGAGTTATTTACATGACTCGCACTCTTGCCACCGATGAACCATATGTATTGGCATCATTGGTGAAACATGTTTTTTATGTCAAAGATCATCATCAACCTAAATTTGGTGTAATTATTGAAGTAAATTACAAACATGATTTTGATTATGGTGATGATGAAGTTGACACTATCCCTACTACAATTGGAAGAAATCCGTTTATTACTTATGATGACGCCAATAAATCAATTTTTAGAGTTGATTGTGAACCTGAAGTTGTGGCGGGAAATATATAGAATCATACAGTCGTGTTCTCACCTACATGTTTCACCTACATCATTCAGAGTGTGTATCCTTGTACTTACCTTCAAACCACCATAAATCTTCTTTTACTTTATTTTTTTATCAGAATGGTTTTTTTATATATTTTTTTGGGTTACACATTAGTTATCTGTTTTTAATTACTTCCATATTTGTTTTCATTGCAGGAAATGACACCCATTAAAGAGAGGCGATGGAAAAAGATGACAGATAATAATCATCGCATGATACAGATTGGTGTTCTTCCACTCAACCCTGTTGTGAGTATTTTATTTAAAATATAAATATTTCAATAACTTATAATATCATGTGTTTACTTATGTGTTAAACTTTTTTTCAGGATTGACCCCCTAGACGAGAGATATCTAACGAGGAGCCTGATATTGCTCCCAGTAGAGTGGCTGGTGGTAGGAGGGGGGTGGTGTCAGAGATGGACGATCATCTAGTGGGCCCGGTACTCAGGCCAGTGGTACGAGAGCTCATGGGGTGAGAGTTAGACGATCCACCGCCACAGACGTATCTTCTTCACCCCATTTTGATCCTGGTGTGTCTCCAGGGACACACGGGATATTTAGACCTCTGATGTTTACACTACCAGTTGGCCAGACATCTATGCCATCATCTTTTGCTTCTA
The DNA here is from genome assembly GCA_963277665.1 of Viscum album. Classification (NCBI taxonomy): domain Eukaryota; kingdom Viridiplantae; phylum Streptophyta; class Magnoliopsida; order Santalales; family Viscaceae; genus Viscum; species Viscum album. The sequence continues at coordinate 287,059,690 of OY728165.1, forward strand.
GTTCATTATCCTCGAGCTATTATATTCCACCTTCTTCGACTCCTGATGCGACACAGTATGCAGCTGAGGAGTGTACACTGAGGGAAACTCTACCTATACAGGATATTACTTCAACTTCTGCACATCCAATGATGCCCATTGATCCGAATACCACAGGTATATTTATCTGACTCTATCAAATTTTAATACCAAAATTTATTTTTTTATAACTTGTACTGATATTATTTTTCTTTAATAACAGATTCATCTATAGATAGGAGGAGGGGGAGGGGGCGTACTCGCTTGCGTGTGGTATGGAACCGCCAGAGACAGTTGATGGTTGAGTATAATGCTGATGGACAAATGATTGATAAATCTGGGCAGGAATGTCGGGGTTTTTTGGCGACGCTAGCCAAATACTCCGATATCATTCTGGTCATCCCTCTCTCTTGGAGACAACTTCCACACAAAGTTAAAGATAACGTGTGGGCACAAATATGGGTAAAAATCTATTTGATTTAATGTAGAATTTTTTTTGTATTTATATGAACTAATCTATTGGGTTTCAGCTTCGGTTTAACTTCCCTGATGGTGAAGGTGCATGACCAGCGCGTTTAAAAGACTTGGGAGTGCATTGGAGAGCTTATAAGAATGACCTGTATGTTGGTTGGTGTGATAGGGTGGGCACAGATTTAGAGACTTTACCTATCATGGATGACTGCCCGATAGAGCAATATCGCCAAATGATTACCCACTGGGCGACTGCCAAATTTAAGGTATTAATCTCATTTGAGGTATTTAAATTAGAGTTTTCATATTTTTCATTAATATAATATTATTTATTATTAAACATTATTTAGGAATATTCTGAGAAAAACAAAAAAACATTGATTCAAAGCAATACCTCCACACTTTGGGGCGCACAACTATGTCAGATCATGAGAGGCAGCTGGTACGATATAGTTGTTTATAATTTTTCTTTAGGACTTCCCCTTTTTATTATTTCCTACTTAAATTATGTGATTTATTGAATATTGAATATATGATTATACTTGCACTTTATACTGTTTCAATTTCATTACAGAAGCACAAATTTAATATTGAAGGATGTATCCCTCGAGCAAAATTGTTTTTCTCGAGTAGAAGAAAAAAAGAGGGAACTACGGTAAATGAATCAACCCAAGAAAATATTTTAAGTTTTAATTTTTTTATTTCAAAGTTTAATATCTATTTTGAAATTTATTAATCTATTAATATTTTTAACAGGCTGCTTTAGAGGCTCTTGTTTCCCAGGAGCCTGAAAATTTTGGGCCACAAGATCATTTATATCAGGTTTTGGGAGTAGAGCACTCTGGTCGAGTATGCTGCCGACCTTGTAAGAATATAGTCCCGACGAGGTATTGGTCCTTTCCAGGTATCCATTCTAGTATGACTGAGTTGGAACAGTTCAAAGAGTAAGCAAGACAATATGATTAAAGGGTCACAGAGTTGGAAGTACAAGTTCAAATGAGGGACAAAGAATTTATGAAACTGATGAAAGCTTTATCTTCATCACTTCCACCAGAGGCTAGCGTGGCTTGTCAGACATTTATGTCGTCAATGGGTGCATTATCCAATGCAACAGGTGACAGATCTGGTGGCGATCAAGATCATGAAATTCCTGGAGATGACGAGGATGCTGAAGAGGATGAGGGTGAGGATGAGGATGAGGACGAGGGTTAGGATGGGGCCGAGGGCGAGGATGGGGCCGAGGGTGAGGATGGGGATGAGGACGAGGATGAGGCCGACGATGAGCCTGGGGACGATGACGAGGATGATGACGAGGACAGAGATGGCAGTGAGGATGAGGTCGATGATGATATTGGTGATGAAGATGGTGATCAGGGGCAGATTGATCCATTTCATTTTTGAATTCTGTATAACTCTTTATTTTTGAACCTAGTTTTCCACTCCGGGGTTTTCTTCTGCTTCATAGGGATGTTGTTATCAGATCTCTTTTTTCCACTTGATTCTTATTGTATGAATAGTCTACTATCTAGACCTTTAGTATTCCTTGGTAATGTGATTCCCTTTATGATATCTGGTTTGATAAGTTAATATGGACATCTTAATATTCAAAAACAATCACTCGAAATTAGGGGTGTCCATGGGCCGGGTCGGGTCGGGTCGGGTCATGGGTGTTCTAGGGCCTAAGGACATATGGTCATCCATAATTAAGATTTAGGGCCTAAGGACAAGACATGAAAAATTATTTGTTTTCGATCCATGGGTAATATTGGGGGTTCATTTTAAAAATAATAAAATAAGGGTTTTTGAGGTGGAAAATGATTTTTTAGGTGATGAACTCCTTTGGTTAAAAAATATAAATAAGTGTGTTTCTTTTTGATTTTGATAAATTTATTTTAATGATAATGAAATATTGGTGAATTTCTTTGGTTAAAAAATTTATTTTTAAAATTTTTATTCTCTATTTTAAATATTTTCATTGATTAGGAATATAATTTACAAAAAAAAAATCCAATTACTTATAATATTTATATGTATTAAATTTACTAATTTTGAGAAATTTTTATATTGTTATTTGTGACGTGTACGAGTAAACCCTACCTCAATCCGAGGGCCGGTGTGGCCGATACCACTAAAAGTGTCTTTCTTTTGTTTAAAATGGACGCGCTTTTAATTAAAATAAACAACATACAGAAAATAGACCAAACTCATTCGTATTATGTTGAAACTTTAGGAAAACGATCCATGGGTCATTTGTGATGCGTACGAGTCAACCCCGCCTCAATATGAGGGTCGGTGAGGCCGACACCACTCAAAGTGTCTCACTTTTCTTTGAAATGGACAACAGTTTAAGTAAAAAAACAACAGACATACGAGAAACAATCCAAATGCATTCGGATTCTGTTGATACTTTATGAAAAGTATCCATGGGTCATTTTTGTTGTGTACGAGTCAACTTCACCTCAATCTGAGGCACGGTGTGGCCGGTAGCACTCAAACTGTCTCACTGTTATTTGAAATGGACAGGATTTTAAGTGAAAACAACTCCCGGAATACGGAAAACCGACCAAATGAATTCGGACTCTGCTGAAACATTAGGAAAATGATCCATCGGTCATTTGTGACGTGTACAAGTCAACCCCGCCTCAATCCTAGGCACGGTGTGGCCGGCACCACTCAATGTGTCTCACTTTTCTTTGAAATGGACAACAGTTTAAGTAAAAACAACAACTGACATACGGGAAATGGACCAAACGCATTCGGATTCTGTTGATACTTTAGGAAAAGTATACATGGGTCATTTGTGTCATGTACAAGTCAACCTTGCCTCAATCTGAGGCACGGTGTGGCCGGTACCACTCAAACTGTCTCACTTTTATTTGAAATGGACAGGATTTTAAGTGAAAACAACTACCGGCATACGGAAAACTAACCAAACGCATTCGGATTCTGTTGAAACTTTAGGAAAACGATTTATGGGTCATTTGTGACGTGTATGAGTCATCCCTGCCTCAATCCGAGGGCCGTTGTGTCCAGTACCACTAAAAATGTCTTTCTTTTTTTAAAAATGGATGTGCTTTTAATTAAAATAAATGACATACGGAAAACCGACCAAATGAATTCGGATTTAGTTGAAACATTAGGAAAATGATCCATGGGTCATTTGTGACGTGTACGAGTCAACCCCGCCTCAATCTGAGGTCCGGTGTGGCCGGAACCTCTCAAATTGTCTCACTTTTCTTTGAAATGGACAACAGTTTAAGTAAAAACAACAACTGAAAAATGGGAAATAGACCAAACACATTCGGATTCTGTTGATACTTTAGGACAAGTATCCATGGGTCATTTTTGTCGTGTATGAGTCAACCTCGCCTCAATCTGAGGCACGGTGTGGCAGATACCACTCAAACTATCTCACTTTTATTTGAAATGGACATGATTTTAAGTGAAAACAACTACCATCATACGGAAAAACGACCAAACACATTCGGATTCTGTTGAAACATTAGGAAAACAATCCATGGGTCATTTGTGACATGTACAAGTTAACCCTGCCTCAATCTGAGGGCCGGTGTGGCCAGTACCACTAAAAGTGTCTTTATTTTGTTTAAAATGAATGTGCTTTTAATTAAAATAAACGACATACGGAAAACCGACCAAACGCATTCGGATTGTGTTGATACTTTAGGAAAACGATCCGTGGGTCATTTGTGACATGTATGAGTCAACCCTTTCTCAATCCGAGGCGCGGTGTGGCTGCCACCACTCAAAGTGTCTCACTTTTCTTTGAAATGGACAACAGTTTAAGTCAAAACAACAACTGACATACGGGAAACGGACCAAACACATTCGGATTCTGTTGATACATTAGGAAAAGTATCCATGGGTCATTTGTGCCATGAAAAAGTCAACCCCGCCTCAATCTGAGGCACGGTGTGGCCGATACCACTCAAACAGTCTCACTTTTAATTGAAATGGACATGATTTCAAGTGAAAACAACTACCGGCATTCGGAAAACCGACCAAATGCATTCGGATTCTGTTGAATCTTTAGGAAAACGATCCATGGGTCATTTGTGACGTGCACGAGTCACAAATGAAAATGGATTTTTCATTTACATGAAAATGAAAATTTATTTTTTAGTGTAATCTGTTGGGTCCCAAAGCATGAACCAAACAGGTTGTGAGACATAATACCAGTTGGCATCCACCACAAGATTTGTGCCCAAATTTTAGTGAATGTACATGTATAAAAACAAGGTACAAAAGTAAACATAGTATAAAGAAATCAACAACCATTAAATATTTATGTAAAGAATAGCTAAAACTTTCTTTGGAGACATCAATATCTTGCCTAAATGCATGTCACTATCTTGACCTCAGGAAAAAAAATGCACCCTCTCTCTTAGGCATCACAGTCTCTCCCTCAGACATATCACAATTTCACCCACATGTATCATATGTAATTAATCTATTGACAGGTAAAAATAGGTACCTCATTTAATTTAAATTATTACATCGCATACTATTATCAACACACCTCATATAATCTAACTATTACATGGAATAATAATAATAAAATCACCTCATGTAATCTTACTATCACATTGCTTTTTAATAATCAATAATCCATCCTAAACAAAAAAAAGGCATGGAAAGCAGTATGCATCTAAGGCGTCATGGGCCAATAGCTCTAACAAATTAATCAAGGGAAACACAACCTTGTGGTTCCCTATCTCAAAGAAATAACCTTAATAAACTAATAAAACAATATCATAGGATAATCACGGTGTAATTCCAAGTCATGTATACCAAAAACATGGGTATATGAGTTTTAGGCACATATAATTCTTGAAAAAACAACATATAGGAACAACCCACCTACCTCATAGTCGTGAGAACAATATTGTTGAATATCGGATCTTGATTCATCCTAGATCATTGAAAATCCACAAAAGATTCATAAATTATCAAATATATATCTATAAAATGAGGAGAGTAATCAAGAGGATAGGATTAAGGTGAAGAGAGAACTCATTGGTGGGATCCCAATGCACCTTCCAGAGTTTTGATTGGACATTGATAAGAGAATTAGTGGCTCAGAGAATAATTGTCGCTCCTAGACGAACATGGATGAACCAAGGTCAAAAGAAGTTAATTCTGCAATTGAGACATGACCCCTCTCCCTTATATTAAATAAAAAATAAAATACACAACATTTCCTTTAATAATACATACTGTGTATAAGCTTTTACTAGGCCTCACCTTAAGAGGCACGACCACGACACAACATGACTTGGTACATGGCTGAGACACGACCTATACGTGGTTTGGAAAGGACATCAATGTTCATGGTGTGTACACTGAAGTACATGGCTTGTACATAAAAATTCCACAATTTTACATTTTCCTCAAAGCAACCTGAATACAAAATCCATACATGGAAATGGGGAATTGGGTTCTTACAGTTTGATTATCACACCATAAATCTTGTTTCTATCTCAACCAAGCACCAAAATCATTGGTTTCTTCTATCTAGTGGTCTAATATCACATTACGGTCTTAATAAAGACTTATGTTTCATCTTCCCCATGTAACAGATCAATGATAGATCTGAAGCAAGCCAAATTTGTTTATTTCTCTCTTTTTGGTCATAATTTGGATTGGAATCTCTAACTAATGATTTTTTATCATGTTTTATTCAGTCTCGCATTATAATATTCGCACATTCAGGTTTTATTCAACTTCATAATGCATTTGAATATAGATTTTATCTTTACTAATGACCTCAACTAAAGGTTAATATCTTTAATAATGTGTAAATTATTTTGTCCATCCTTTATTTCTTCTATCAATTAGTTGTTCACATTAAATATATTATTACTTGTTAATATTACATTAAAATTATTTTATACAACATTTCATGTTAAGGAGTATTATTGAGGTTATAAGATATTGGATGTTGTGTGTTTCTACATTGTCATTTAGTTTAGTGAGTTGGGTTTTAAAATTAGTTTGCATTGATAATACATCATGTTCATTTTGGTTTTGTAAATGTTGGTGCATGGGAGAGCTGAAAAATCCATTTTCATGTAATTGCATAACATGAGATGGTGTTGTAATGGGTTTTCATGAAAATGGATTTTTCATTTATATGAGCTGAAAAATCCATTTTCATGTCTATTTCTAGTCTTTATGCAGGTGTACAGTGGAGGGGATACTGGAGGGAGGGGGGATATTGTGTGAAGTTCTGGAAAAACTCTATACGAACGGTTATAAACCGTTGGTATAAGGGTGCTGGGATTTTGGAAAAACACTATACCAACAGTTTAGAACCGTTGGTATAGGTGTTCTGTATTTCTAGAATAAACTATACCAACGGTTTTAAACTGTTGGTATAGGTGTCTAGATTTTTGGAAATCCAATACCAACGGTTTATAACCATTGGTATAGGTGTTGCTGGAATACCAATACCAACGGTTCTAAACCGTTGGTATAGGTTTTCCTAAAAATCACATTACCAATGGTTTAGAACCATTGGTATAAGACTCCCCAAATTCATTACCAATGGTTATAAACCGTTGGTATACATTGGGTTAAATTAATATAACCCATATACCAACGATTTGGATCAAAGCATTGGAATAAGGCTTTCCTCACGGCTAACTAGCCAACGGTTTGGAAAACCGTTGGTAAAGGGTATACCAACGGTTAAAAACCGTTGGTATAACTTTCTTTTCCAATAGTGTTTATTTAATTTATAAATAATCTTGGAAAAATATAATTTAATCTTTAAATAATTGAGTGGTCATCACATAGGGTATTTCTATACAAGTTGTATAATTTATAAAAATTCCTTTCATAATCATCATCGTTATTTATTTAAATTTCAAAATGGAGAAATGTCAAAACTGTGACTAATGAGTTCTAAAGTAATAAAGCCCAAGGGAATCCCCTTGGACTAAATAATAAACCTTAGGGGGAAGAAATTTCAATTCAAGAAAGTAATTGATTGGCCTGTCACGAGTTCCATTAGAGGCTAAAAAATATGCCACTTTTTCCCCTCTTCGTACGTATAAAGAACTTCCCGGTGATCACTGATGAGACTTTTTCACTTTCTTGTGATGTATGAAACATTAAATGGTGTGAATTAAGAGTCACAGAAAAAGTTTTGTATGATTTTAGAATAAATATTTAGCTTAATGAGTGAAATGTTGGTTTGTCTACAAGGAAGAAGACCAGTCAACATCACCCCTGCCTCAGCCAAGCGGGTGTCACCATACCTGAAGAAGGCAGCAAAAGAAAATATGACATTACCCCTTATATCTCAAGAAATGAATCCACCCCTCATAAAACAGGAAATATAGGATCCATCTATATTCAATTTGGGTCCCAACCTGTGAAGAGACCAGAAAATCCACTTTCTCTACTGAGCATTGGAAGCTGAGTTTTTGGGGTCTCTTGAATTCATTAGTGGCCTAAGAGAAGTGGAATCAACCCAATGTTTGAAGTGTCTCAAGATAACAATAAGAATATTCCTTCCAAACAAAATTATAAATATTTCAAACATGGGTAAAAATGTATTTAATACATTATTTGGATAATTTTATAAAAATTACCAAAATAATTTTAGAAAACATGTATATAGACGAGAATGGTTTTTTAACCAAAGAGAGAAATAAGGACATTTTTTCATAAAAATATTTTATCATTCATTGTATGTACCTAAGAGAGGAAATGACACTATAACATGAATTGTTCTTTAATAACCAGAATAAAAACAAAATATATTGGGATTAAGATATAATTTTCATGAATTTCTTCCAAGGGAGTCTTAAATGTAAACATTTTTAGATAATAATGAAATTGTGAAATAAATCCTTACCACATTGGTAACTTTTGAATGATAACTCACAATAAAGAATTAAATTAAAATGAAAGATTAAATACCATTAAAATAAATAAATTAATGATATATCATTAAAAATAAATGTATATAAAAATCATAAATGAAATAATTAGTGAATATGTCATATTTATCGTTGATGTTAAAGTGATATAAGAAATATCTTACCTTGTGTCCAATTGTGTCATGTATTTTATTTATCTCCTATATAATAAACTTATATCAATTATTTTTTTTCTTATGAAAATTTCCCATATCTAATATTTTTTATTTAAACCATTTACTACATTTATTTTAATGACATATTTATTTACTTATTCAATTATTTCCATGCTGGGTGTTTTGAGGATGCTCAATTCATAATTTGAAGACAACATCGATGTGATGAACAAGGTCAATGGGGTTACTATTTCATCATCTCCAAAATAATAATCATTATATAACAAAAAGTTTTATACCACAACAATATTGTTAAGTTAATCATGAAATATAGGAATGAAAGATGAACTACGTTACAATCATAGTGATGGTAGGTCATACATACAATGAGTAACGTTCCCGTTTTTCAATGATCATGTAGAAAAATTTAAGAATTAGTCTATCTTGAAATGATTATAATTATATCAATAATATCATTTTTTTCAATAACCTTATATATACTATACATGTGATTCATTAATAAAAAATAGATCACATAACTTCATAATGATATAGTCCATCGTACACACGAACGATGTTATCATTTTACAATGGATGGTATGGTAAGAAGGATTATGATATGATAATTTTCAAGAATTATTAATATTTAATTAATATAATATATAAAAAAAATATATCATCAAGATTATTTGTATTATGATATGATGGATAATTAATTACATCAGTTTTCATGGTGGTTGTATGTCATACACATGAACAATAGTTTCATTTCACATTTGATGAAAGGGGATATGAATTTTTGTTATTATGTAAAAATAATAAAATCTAATTATATGGTAGATGATGAGGTTGTTATATTATAATTTATAATTAATATTTTAAGAAGGTGTAAAAATAAATAAAACATATATGCTTTGTTAAGAATGATACCTCTTCTTTCGACCACCTTTTTAGTATTATAACTAAAGCCTCCCTAGATTTTATTTATGATGAAACAAAGGAATATAGGATGTGGGGAGGGAGTTAAATAAATTATATTCATAGGTTTTTCAAAAATAACAAGGGATTTGAGTGTTTAAAAGAGGGTTTGGGGTTCTATTTTATAAGTGAGAGGTAGTGACATTTTTTTAAATACCCAAAAAAATTCAACAATGCGAAGTCACACTCAAGAGAAGTGACTCATAAATCAAAAAATAATAGATTTTTTGGGTGATATGTATGATCCCTACCCAAAAAATCCAAAATTAACATTTTTTAAAAAATTTATTTTATTTACCTATATGGTTAGTCACTTTTAACATTTTATTTTTTCACCATAGTAAATAGTTTGTTTACTATTTTAAAAATTCATTAAGAACCAAAATTAAGATGAAATTGTTACCTAATATAAATTATACTTATTAAAAATATTTAACTAATTTTATTAAATGTATACCATAGAATTGAAATATTTTAATTTAAAATTAAACCTAGAAACCACGTTGAAAAGTTGTTTTTCATGAAATGAATTTCTCAAACTACAAATGATCTGATGTTAACTCTGTGACGAGAAATCACAATTACATGAGTTGAAATTATAAAATACATAAATATATTTAAATTTTCATTTTAATTATAAAATATCTTTATTAGGGATAATTTATAATTAATTTATCTTTATAAATTATATGCACTTAAAAACAATTTTCAAAAATTCGCACTTTTAAGCATAAAAATAAACTTATAACAAAATCATGAAAATTTATGATCCAAATGAAATTAATTAGAATATTATGAATAAATGGGATCATATTTAACATTACGAAAAAAAAATAAAAAATATAATGATACTTTTTAATCACTTGATTTAATGAATATAAATTACGATTCTACAAAAAATGAATATTTTGACAATTTGTAGAAAAATCATACAATTCTGAAAAAAAAATTAACCCTATATTAATTTTTATATATAATTATTTTATAAATGATATAGATATTTTTGAATAAAATTTTTATGTGGTACATATATTAATATTAATATCTTCTCCCAAAAATAAATAAAAAACATTTTTAGGGAAACTTATTTTTTATAGAATCAAAATATCATTATTAAAATTTTGGTTCTTACTTATTTATAATTTATCGATAAATTTATATTTCATAGGGAGTTAATATATATTTAATAAGTAATTCCATTTTATTCATATTCATCAATTTAGAAACTAGGTTATATGTATCACATTAAAATAATTATATTTTAATATTATATCATGGATATTTTAAACTAAGTGTGTCATGTTAAATATATTGTCTAAAAAATGTTCATTTAAAATATTATAGTGTTACATTCTTCCCACTTAAATAATTTATGTCCTCGCAATTTGAACGTGTGCATAGTAATAAATGGTTTGACATTTGCAAAAATCCATTTTGGAAAACCCACAACAAAAAATTGGTTAATAAAATTTTCTTTTAAAACGAGGGAATGTGAAATGAGATGGTCATCACATATATCGAGTTTAAAATATGATATCATTTTTCAGATGTGAAAACATGGATTTGGAAAGAAGGTCAATTTGGGAAAACAATTTACACCTTTTTATGGGAGAAGAGACCATATATTTATAAAAAATGTATTAAATTTTCATTTCAAGGTACATATCCTCAAGTGGAGGGAATATATTTCCCTAAGGACTAAGAACATATGAAATATACATACATTACAAGCATTATTTTACCCTTTCATAATTTCCTATCACAAACTCATCTTTTTCCACATTAATGAGTAATCATGATGAATTTTGCATCATTGAAAAACCAAAATAAACATATAATGGATGACATAATCCGTAAAAGTATAATTATATATTCATACAAACTTAAAATATTAACCAAAATTTAAATAGTTACCACAAGTTAAGATAACATCTAAAATGTATAAACCTTAATAGGAAATTCTAAAGGCAAAGTTCAACATAAATCATTCTATAACTGTTCCACCTCTGAGGTGGCGCATTTTGGGTGATGGTGAAATGGAATGATGATGATAATCCCCCACTCCTTCTTTCGGATATGGTTTCTTATAAGATTCAACATTTCTTTTGTTTCGACCAGTTTAACATCATTAACCTTTAGAATAATGTGGGATTAACCTTGCGGGGACTGGACAATTCACCCCTTTAACATTGTGAAGGAGGTTCCACAGTGAGTCGGTCCTAGAAGGTGATTGTGTGGGGTCAAATACTCTTGAAATTGGTCCTCCTTGAATATAACTTCATTGGATGGTCTCTAACATGTTTATTTATGGATCCAGAAACACCCAACATCCCTGGTATCCTTGATTCATGGACCATATTTCCAAAGGTAGGTGCTATTTTATTCATTATTCAGCCAACGTCATATGAGAACTCAATTGGTCGAGAGGATGGGAAGTCAGCCTCACTGCACCCTTTTGGTGGGGGATTGTTTCCTTTTCTGGGACTCTCATATATATTTAAGTCGTGTTCATATTTTTTTGAATCCATGGTTTAATCTTGAAGGGTGTGTCCACGAGATACACTTGGTTTGCAGGATCATCATAAGCTTGTTTATATTTGATGCTACGGTGGTGCTACTAACATGATCCATATAATAATGCAGCATGGAGTTTATCATCTTCTAGGGGGGTGAAAGGTGATTTGATGTTGGTATATGACCCATAAAATGGTTTTTCTTACGTATCCTCAAGAGAGGAATCAGAACCCATGTAGTTTGATATTATGTGGGGCTTACGCATGGAAGCTGACCATTTTGGGGGGCATTATTGGGGGAACCCTTTTATATTGGCACCCTTTTGAGCTTGCTACTTCATGTATCCATCCAACATATCCTGATTTGGTCATGGACCATTGTTCTCATAGATCAAACTGACTACGGCTTAGACATAGAAGCATCCCATTTGAGGGGAATATGATGAGGGGAACCCTTTTTGATGGGCACCCTCATGAGCTCAGGCCTTGTGGTAGGAATCATATGTATCCTGATATGGTTAGGAATATGAGTTCTTGTAGTTCATATTTTGTGGATGTTATAATCGTCACAAATATCTAATATCATGTGAGTCATACTCAGTGTGAGAAATAAGAGGATGTGAGAGATCCAACCAACCACATACTTTCTCTCCTGTTGGTGGGAGAGGGAGAGCCTATAAAGAAAGAGGCTTGGGCGACTATGGTTTATGGAACATAAGTATAAACCTTTCAACGTGAAATTAATTTGACTATCATATGGCTTAGCCTCAGAAAATTGGGGACATGCCTTAGTTGAAGGGCCTCAGAAAACATTTTGGGAAGGCTAAGAGTTTTTTCCTCTTCAATAGAGAAGAAAACATAACTCCGTCGAATGATCACTATTCCTTATTGAGTGTAAAAGAAATTGATAACCCTCAATCCCATAAATTAGAAGGATTATAATGGTATCCCACGGTTGGACTATAGGATTCCATGGGATTGTAGATACACAGGCATTCTTGAAGCCCGAAACGTTGTGGGGAGAGCCTTCATGACTCTGCTTACCATGGGTATGTTGATGCAAAGGGGCACGCGGATACACCTTATGGTATGATCATATGGGTCTGGTGGCATTATATGAGGCTTTGGCCTGATATTGATGGACTGGTTCGCAGATGGATTATAGTGGATTGGACAGTAATAGAGGGGTGATGGTGGAATTGGGGGAAATAATAGATGAAAACACCCCATTCTATGTACTGGTTTCTTATGCGGGATGGGGGAATATCCACATACCATAGTGGTATGTAGGCAGAGGGGTCATCTGTTTACTGATGTGGTATGTGGGCATGGGTATAGACCATCACGTACCATAGTGGTACACGAATCATCACACCGCTTTGGGTTCAATCTGCGTACTGATGCAGTACACGACGCTGGGTTTATTTCTCATAGCGGTACAGTACATGGAGAACCATATTGAAGGAGGGTGTGGGGTATTATCATTCTTGTGGAATTCATCTTCGAGAAGTATATGGTTCATGGTTCACCAATTAGGTTTGTGGTTCACTTTTTATTATTATGTTCCCCCATTTTATGGTTTGTAGCCATCTGTACCTACGGAGAGTGTGGGTCACAATTCGGGCGTCTTCGATGCATTAAGTCGGAAGCTGGAATCTACTTTGAAATCATTATTCCAACCACTGCGTCACCTTCAATCCTTATTCATCCATCCCCCCCCCCTAAATGACTTATGTTACCCTTTTATAGAGAATCGGGGCAATTGTATCTATTGAGAATGAGGCACAATTTGAAGAGGTTCATAAAAATATATTCTGACCTAAAGAAGACTTTGTCAACTGTGTTTTGTGGAGGTTGTGTTTCATGATCATGGTTCACATAACCCTCTTGGATTGCTTTTTCCTAGATCTAATGTGTTTGTGTAATGGTACTCGGATGTATTTCACGCGCAAGAGTTCTTCGACAATGTGGTTCACAGTTCACTGGGTTCGCTGACCATCGCTCTATGGGCCAATGCCTCACGAATCTTTCTACATACTTGGTGGTTCACAATCCCAGCAATTCGTGAACCTTTCTGGGTTATGGTATGCATAACACTTGATATTATTTACAAACATAAGTCTCTTCAAATTTTTTATGAAATTTTAAAATCAATTTTAGTCCATTCACCCATCTATACTTGTAGGAGTACTTTCTTCTTTTTTCATAGTGATTGTGGGGGTATTTTCTTCCCATGGAATAATTTTAAAGACCCTGCAAATTTCCTCCAACGGAATGGGGACTGTTTGAAATGAAAAGTGTACTTTTCTAATTTAGAAGGGTTCTTAAAATGAAATGGTTCACAATAGAGCTAATGGTCCTGGTAGAAGGGGACCACACCTATATTTAGGTACCCATTTCATTTTTATTTTACCGTTTCTCATAGAAAAAAGTTCTCTCAACCTCCCCAACTTCCTCTACATTTTCATACTATGCTCCTTGTGAAAATCATATTCTCAAACTGGTTTGTACATGCCGTGAACAAATAATTTTTCCATATCTATATATGTGTATCAAATTTTGGGTTTTTCAAACAAAATTGTGGAATTTTTTTAAAAATAAATATCTGGATTCTAGTTAGTAGAACACTACATGTCTTGTATGTCCGCATACCAAACTTGGATCGGTGAACCAAATATTATGAACTAATAACCCGGACATAAAATATTAACTCACGACATCTGATCAGGAACTTAATAAAGCCTAGGATCATAGTATGCACCTTCTGTGAACCTTTATATTCACTGCCCAATGATCTATAGGCCATCACCTCACATATGGTTCTTATACCATGGTTGTACGTTGTGTGATGCTTCTTCGTACCATAGCCATAGGCATGGTTGCTTCCACGTATCGTATAGTACGTGGAGTGTTCCTTCCATGTACTGTTTCTGGGAACAGTACACAGAGCCTTATAAAGACATATTTTGAGTCATTTAGCCATTCTTCTATAGCCTTTATCCAAAAAATCTTATTGGAATGACATTTGGTTTTCTTCAGAGTCTTCTTGTGCAGGCTACAATGGATGCTTCATAGGCTACTGCTAACATCACCCCTTCTTCTGAGGCTACTTTTACTTCCCCTCTTTCTATTACTGATGAAATATTGAAGAACATAGAAGAATTGTTTGACAACAATTATATGGTAATTACATTTCACCAATCTATGGTGAATATGCTTATAGCAGGCCAGTGGGAGTACCTAGCTTCATACAGGCTTCCTACTTATGGGTTCGGTCTATTGTCTGACACAACAATCCCAGCACCAAATCTGACTGCTTAGCCTACTTCATGGATAATTAATACCTCTATTTTAAAGGCATTCATTTATTCCATGTAGAGGTACCTTCAAAAGTATACTACCTCTAGGTCTTTTATGAACTATGCACCTCGAACATTAGAGGGAGTACAACAAATGCCTGACCAGACGTCCCATTTTTACCATAGAATTGTGAGGAAGGCTACCGCGAGCGAGCAACACAGTTGGTCATCCCAGTGGGACCTTCTCACTTGAGGCTCATTTGTCTTGGAATAGGGGTTACCTTTTTTGGGTTCCCTAGAGTTGTGAAGAATTCAAAACCATGCTAAAGATGGTGGGATTGTATGAGGCCTCTTGGGTTTTTCATACATACAGCCATCATCTAACTACCCAAATTTCACGACTCTTAAGAATGTGTATTCCAAATACCGACACATTCCATTTTACGCACGGGGAGGTCGGCATCAGCCTTTGGTACATCCTATTAATTTCTAGAGTCCTTATCATTGGAGACATATATGATGAATTTCTTCCTCCCTCCAATATTTGGAATAATGTGGAAAGAATCCACCTTTATCTAGGAAACACATTGTTCAAGCGAAGATGATTTGGAACGAAATTGATCCCTGACTGAAGTACGACATTACTTTTGATGACCGGTTTGGCGCTTTTGTTAATCATACAGGTCTCGAGCCTGCCCTGTAGAGACCCAGGGCTTTTCCTCACAAAACCATATAAGGGCGAGCAATTACTTACTGGACCACCCTCGAAGAGGGGAATTTTATTAAATGGGGATGGGGATCATCCCTGATGTCAATCGATTTTTTTGACTGGTGGATTTCTTGGCCATCTTTCTGAGAAGGGGGATCTTATCAGTGTATGAATCTGGGGCTGTAAGAGCCTCACCTTTTATCATGGACTCTCAGTTTTCCACTGGAATTTGTATCAATTTATCCATCACAGTGTTGGCCAAGATTTACCACCTACTAGGTAAAATCAACAAGGGGGCCTACTTATCGGATGACTGGGTCCTTCCAAATTCATTGGGGATGGATGGGAGCACACATAGAAGGTTATTACTACATCAATTACTTCCCATTCTACATTACACCCACCAACCATATCTCCAAAGCACCTGCGGGGTAATGTCGTTGGCTTGGGCATCACATGATAAGCAATAGGAGAAAACTAAAAAGAATGAGAAAAACATAATGGATTGTCTCAATGTTTACAAAAGTTTCTCTTAGCACCCTTATTTTTCCCCTACCTGTACTATTACAAATAATTCATCTAAATTCTTCATCAATCGAGGTTACTTGATTTCTTTATGAGAAGGCATCCGGTTTGCCCATATCAGAGGGGAACTTATTTGTGAGGGATATTCACCCTGCAGATTTAGTCGACAATTCATCTTTGTTCAGAAGTTGTGTCTGCATGCTCTTAACAGTGCTCATCGGGGGAAACATTTGAAGATATATTGTCAATTATGGATACTGTTCACTTGGGAAGATAGCCAGATCTGGACTAGACTTCCAGATCCTGGGGATTCCTTTCCCTTTTTTACCAAGAACTATGTTGAGTCTTGGGTTAAGTCATATCCCAGGGGCCAATCAACATACCTAGTTCATGTCGTGACAACTTCTAAGGCATCCACGACGAAGGGAAAGTAGAAAAAAAGAGTTTTTTAACACTATTGACCAGGAAAAGACCTTAGAAGGACTCTTCAATTCCCCACCCCCCCCCCCCCAGCTTGAGGAATATTGTGAAAGATGGGGTTGTGACCTCACGGGCAGCCGGACAAGCTGTTTAGGCTATTGTTGGTAGTTCACCCTCCATTCCTTATAGGTCCTATTTTCTCATGTAAAAGAGTCAATGAGAACTTTTTAAAGGTCATCCAACTACCCGTGGTTGGTCCCCTTGTGATTTATGGAATCTCCTCTATACTAGTGATGTTTTTCTTTCTGGCATTGTCTACATGTCAGCACCGACTGAAATTTATTTTAATGAGGATCCAGATAGAGTGAGTTGTTATCTTAAGGACCTAGAGACCCTCATCCACTCCCTAAGTGGTCACCATAAGTAGTCACATCAGGTTCTTACAATTCTATGACAAGAAACCATTGATGGGGGTGACGAAGTCGTTGGATTTCCTATTGCAGCTTCAATTGAAAAAATCTTCTTACTTGATCCCATTTCTTTATAAATGTTTCTCTTCTCAAGGTCTTGTGTTTAGAGGGACACCTAGGAAATTTTTTCAGTTGTTGAAACCTACTCTGTACCCCTGAACCATCCATCCAACGCTTGCTATCCCAGTTATGGCCGTATTTCCCAAGGCCTAGAGAATCTGGGCTGAACTGTGGGAGAGAACCTCAAATGAAGATATATGGAGGCATCATTAAATGGAATTCATTGACATTCTGGCATTTTGGGGGAGCCATTTCTCCTAGTGTTATTTCAGCAAATGAAGAGCCCAAGGATGTGGATTCTTATTTGAATGAGATGGACAATTCCATCCATGCTTCTGCAGACATGCATTACTGGTTAGATTGCGTGGCGTTGATGGAAGTACTTATACGGATGACGAGGGAGGTTTTATCTGAATCATCTATCCTTAAATTCATTAAATACAGATATTCTAAATGTCCCCCTCCCCTTTTTATTTTGTAGGGGCCTACAAGATCTTGGGAAATGGATTTTTTATGATTTTTTCACTGAGAGTTACTGAAGTTGGGGAGTGTTCCCTATCAGTTATATGGGGTTCTGCAGAAGGATCCCCTAGAGCCCGAGAACATATGTAACAGAACATTGAAGACCCTTCCAGGGAATTTCCTCCTCCGGATCCTCTTGGTGATATGATTCAGGATCCATCTCCTCTATAATCAAACAAGTGCAAGAAAGCCACCCAACTGGAAAAAATTATTCAAAGGGTGATCACAAGTAATTTTTTGTTTATCTTGTGATTGAACTAAGAAACCTTATCTTATCGTCTCATTAGTATATATATGTACTTTCTCGTAGGGCCTATTGGTAACCAGATGATTACTTCTTAGGAATCTATATATTTTATCCCTTTTAGGGTAGAGGAAGGGTCGCTATATTTTTTGGTTGACTGGAATAGGGAAGCATGGGCATTTGAATTTAAATGGGTGCTTTTGACCCCTTAGGTTTACCTTCTCTCACTCAAAAAATCTCTATACCAATAATGGAATGATATCCATAAGATGAAATCTCACTTGACCATGCTGAACCGACTCTCTTAGAGAGAAACAAGGTGGTCTTTATAGCGGGAGCTGAGTCCAGTGGCAAGACCCAGGCCTTATTGGATCATGGAGGGGCTTCAAATATTGAGGATCCAATAAATCTTGATGGAGTGTATTTTTTCCCTATTGAGGGAGTTACTTCAAAAACTGATATTCCTCCTACTCATGGTGGCTTTGGGGAAGTCACAATCGGGGAGGTTGATGTTCCTTCCCCTGAAAATTTAGCACGTTGTCATGCCTTTTTAAAGTTATAAGTGGCATTGTTTATCCTACCCCCATGATTTTGAGACCATTATAATTATCTGTAATGACTAACCCCACAATCCTTATTTTAATCAGCAACCTTTTGAGGGCCTCTTTGAGGTCTACTATTTCAGGTGATCATGGACCTTGGTCTTTAGTATTACCATGTATCCATGGAGCACAACTGATGATTGAAGATGTAGTTCCATTTATTTTAGATAGAGGTACCACTTCTAGGATGGGTCGTATAGTTGTCTCCTCTCTATCCTCAGAATCACATCCACAAGCCTTGACAATAGAGGCAGATGCCCCTATTTTTTCATCCATTAAAATTACCAGACACGAGGTCATTTTAGGGCCGAGCCACATTTCAGCTGCTGAATTAAGTCCCTCTCCTGTATCATTCATTCCTGAGTAAATTTCATCACCAGGGACTGATTCCGAGACCGATCAAGAATGCATGGTCGATCTTCATCCCTCTTGAAAAAAGGAATGGAGGAACATTTGGAGATTAATTTTTCTAAACTCCATTGGCTGAGATGCCTGTGAAATTGTAAAAGTTACACTACTAGTTTGTGGTCTTCAGTTTTGTTGGATTTAACTATAATGGAATTTATGATATATTAAGGCAGTTGTTTGCTTCTCAGCAGGCAACTGGTGTGCCTGAATCTCAACTTTTCGCAGAGGAGTCGGCAACATATCTTTCTTCTATAGGGAAAATTTTTGTTAACGAAGCTTTCAATGTTGTTGGAATATGCTGCAAGGATGAAAAATGATCTTGTCAAGCAAGAGTGCTTAATAGAAAAACTCAACCATGAAGTGGATCAATAAAGACAAAAATTGGAGCATCTCAAAAAGTAGAGGGCCTGGGTCATAGTCGTCATTGAGGAGGGTTGATGGAAAATGAAAGAGGGATAAAGGACCGTCCTCCAAGACATGAGGGACACAAAGGCACTGGGGAAGAGTATGGAGGTCGAGGCTACAAATTTATTGAAGCTTCAGTAAGAAGTTGAGGAATCACATAAATCATTGATGAAAATGTGAAACACTGTAGTAATTCCATTGTAAAGATTATGTCTTGCTTCCAAGGAGAGGCTCTATGATGTGGATTCCCCCCATATATTTTTATGAAATATGATTGAACTAATTTTCCTTCGAATGCTTCATCCTTGACTTTTCCTTTCATTTGAATTGATCATGATGAATCATATAAAAATCATTTCAACCCGGTATTAATTTTAAACCATGACCAATGAACTGAAGTAATCGACTTGGGATCAAATTTTTTCTTGAGCCACAGGACACAGCCAGGGTAGTTTGACTATTGTTGATGTTTTATGGATCATCTCAAGAACATTTATGTATTTTCAATTATTACCCTAATTTTTTCAAAAGCCTAATCAGCACAGAATTAGCAGGAATAACTTGAGTTTTTCTTACGCCTCCTTTTGCGGGTTTTCAACCTAACAAGATGTACCTCTCTTTTGATGTATCAACATTTTTCTAATGAAATGATTCTCAAATTTTACCCAGAGGTGCCTTCTGTGGATTTTACCACTAATAAGTATGGTATCTTTTTCACTCATAGTTCACAGTCCTGCCAATAAAACACATTACAGATGTTTCTTTGACCAATATTAATGGGGTAGGGCCCAAATTTTGGATCGTCAGTTGGTAATGTTCTAATAACCTTAAATCATAAATTAGGGATTTTTCTTAACCCTAGATTTTTTAATTTTGGACCTTCATGATGCTCCAAATCCGTTTTAGGCATACAGAGGTAGGGGATGAATCTCTAGGGGAAAAACTAACCTTTGCTTAATAGTCGTTTTGTGGTAAACATATGTATTTCCACTAGGGCATGATGTGAATAGTCAATCAAAGGATTCTGTAGGACACTAGCCTTCCATCTCCTACGGTTTTTGTAGAGTTTTCAATAAATTGAATTTTTTTTAATGCTGGGAGCCACAGTGGGTGGTGGCTGGAATAAGTGGTGGTGCTTGAAAACATTAGGGACATTCATGTCATCTTTATGGGGGACACTATTCTCACATATTTCTTACTTTCATGAGGGAGAGCTGGTGAATGGTTAGTTCATTTAGAAGTATTTTTTATGTCAGGGTCATTTAGAAAGAAGAAGGTATATAATTCTTTATCTATATGTTATCCAAATATAAGGGTGTTATAGGACATGAATGTAATTTGAGCATACGAAGCCTTGGAATGACCCTCCTAAAAACGAATTTTCTTTTGATTCACAACCATTTTTGTGGAAAACAGATTCAAATCCACCGGGGCATGATGTACATTGTCAATCAAAGGTTACTAGAGGACACTGGCCTTCAGTCTCCAATGGATTTGAAGGATTATGGAGATTGGATATTTTATTAATACTGTATGTGAACTTTGACAAGGGTTTCACCTGATCACAAAAAGGTGAGGCATTTTAACTGAACTTCTTCAAGGAAACCCGAAAATGATGCGGACACTATTCTTTTTTAGGGGGATCAACTTTGTGCATATGGATGGGAAATCCTTAGAAACCTCAACAGGAAACAGAGATGAATCTCTCCTACATGTTATGATATATCTAGGATTTTTATAGGGAGGAAAATGTAAACCATGACATTGAGGTTCCTTGAATCCGGAGGGATGGAACGAGGATTGGAAGCCATTATGCGTACTGAGATAAGAGAGGACTCTCCTAGGGATTAATTTTCCTTTGATTGATGGTCATTTTTGTGGGAAACATATGCAGAGCCACCAGGGCATAATGTACATAGTCATGAAAAGGTGTCCACAGGATGCTAACCATTCTAATCAGATAGCCTTGGAGGGTTATAAGGATTCATGATCACCCAATGCACGAAGTTTGGGGTATGGGAGGAGTGTATCCGGGAATATTGGGGATATATGGGCTGTTATTTACTCATGGAATCATGTATCCCTAATGTAAATCTATCTCATATGCAAGGTGATGCAATTATCTCACCTTGTTGTACCCGACCATTTCCACATCGTATGGCCAGGACATGGGGTTACTATGGGGGAAGGGAACTATGCCAGGCCTTTTAGGGTCATGCTACTAGGACCAAATTCCTAGACTGTTTTTCTATAATTTAATGGTGGATCTCTCACTATGATCCCTAATCTCACAGGAGATATACTCATTGTGAGATATAAGGGATTACGAAGATTCCATGCCATTTCCTAGAAATATAAAAATTAACATCATAGGTGAATTTAGGCTTAAACCATTGCCATGCCGTTTAACATCATACACCAAGGACAAGTTTGGCCTTATAGTTTAATATCGTGTAGTGAGAACTTGATGTTGTGTAGTTCAGCATCATGCGGTGAGGAAAATTGTGTTTTCATATAGATATTTAATTGTTTTGAGTCAATCTCAATTAGCATGTTCTTGCATTCCTTAGACATGAATTATGATAGAAGGTGTAAACCGTAGTCCCGGGTGAAAAATGAATCCGAAGGGACGACATGGGGCTTGGAAACCATTGGGCATACTGGTATAGGAGAGGACCCTCCTAAGGATAAATTTTACTATTATTGATTTCCATTTTTTCAGTAACATATACAGTTCCACTAGGGCATGAAGTGAATAGTCAATCAATGGTGTCCGTAGGACACTAGCCTTCCGTCTCAGATGGCCTTGAATGATTATGGGGATCCATATTTTCCCAAGGTATGTAGTTTGAAAATTATTAAAGTTGTTCCTGGGAATGTAAAGAATACCCATAACATGATTAACTATGAACTACTAGAGATTCCACATATGTTTGACTCATATGTATAGGGGAAGAAGTATCTTTTGACTTCTCGTGAATAGGGGGCATGTGAGGGATCTCGTTACACTGAGGACTGGGCCACACATAACCTTTGATGAATTTCCCAATTTATTTTCATGAAATTAGGAACACTCATAGAATCCCCGTACATGTTTGACCTACACATTGGAGAAGGGGTTTTTTTCGGTTGGTTGGGCCAGGATGCGAAACTTGGCCATCACTGTGTATCCTCTAAGCTAAAGAATCAAGTCGTACTTAGTTCTGAATGTTCCCAACAAATGATATTCTTGATGTGTAGAGACATGTGAGTTAATTATTGTTTCATTTTCCATGGGTGTCAAGTCCACCATATCTCCCTATAATTTTTTTTGCATTAATGAATCCTTACCGTTGATCTTAAACTCACGTGATTGATACTATATTCGAGAAACAAGGAGTGAATATAATGTTTCTTTAGATAGTGTGGAAGTTGGAGGATATGATAGAGGAATTTTTTTCTGGGTCTAGGCCAAGATAGATTATTGAGGTGTCGCTATGTATCCTGTGAGGGCAGGAATCAATCAATTCATAGTACAGTGAGAGATCATGCAGTTTATTTCCATGCTATTAGGATGCTTTGTGCCATGTAGTTTAACATCTTACACCGAGGAAAAGAGACACAGTTTAATTTCATGTTTTAGGGATGTGTTCCTTACAGTTTAACGTCATGTGTAAAGGTTAATGACTCATATTTTAAGGTTAGTGAGTTTGGGCCACGACTTTAATTTATTTCTACTCATATTTTAAGGATTTAGTGTATAGACCATGGGGCTAATACAAGTCATTTTATCGCTATGTCAGTCAGAAAAAAAACTCATAATTTATGTTCATATAGATTGAACCTTGTCTAGGATATATTATAACTCATAGTTTAGGGTCATAGATCTTAGACCAATACTTGGTGTTACTACTCATAGTTTATGGTCTAAGAGTTTGGACCGTGAATTCCTGATATTGGTAATCATAGTTTATGGTCTTATATTTTGGACCAAGACTTCCTGGTCATACTACACATTGTTTAATGTATTATAGTTTGTAAAATGACTTTATATTAAAACTCATAGTTTATGGTATTATATATTGGACCATGACTTTAGGGGTTACTGCTACGTGATGTACTTCTTCAAGAACATCACATTTGTGGGAGCCGTTTTGAGCTGTTCCACTATTGATATAAGGGAATATGCTCAATTGGAATAGAACCAATGTATGACATATGGTCCTTCCCAATTTTGTTAAATATTTGCGGTTTCTTACTGAGTATCATCAGGCACTTGAAGACTAGCACCATTTCTCCTTTGAGGAAAAATCGAAGGCAAACCTTTTTGGGGAAGGCTCGTGTTATCCGATTTTGTTAGATTTCCAAATGGTGTAAAGTGTGTAGCCATTTTTCAGGCTACTCAAACTCATCAAACATTCTCGGAGATTCCTCATCCATGGATAACTAATCTCAAATAGCCACACAATATGTAACACCCCATTCTTCCATGGTATGTTTCCCTTTGAATAATTCAGTAGCGTGCATTGTACGCAACTTGGAGTTTTAACACACTACGACCAATCAAACTAGCCGTTATGAATATTAAAACCCACTTTTCCAAAATTTATAATTTTTTTTAAAATGGACATAATTTTTGGATTTGAAATATCAAAATTAGCTTAGAGTGATTTTTTGTAATTTTTTTGAAAACTTATAATTTTTGATGAATAGTGAAAACAACTACATTATTGTTTAAAACCAACTTTTTATTTATGTAATTAGTTATTTTATTTTATTTTATTTTATGTCAAAATAGATACATAATACCTATATATGTTCAATGTAATTCATTGGAGTCATTTTATAATAAGATTAGATATATAATATTTTATTGAACAGTTTACCGTCTTTTACCCACTTTATAGGAGGATTTGAAAATTTGCAGAAAACGTAATTTTACTACTTATATGAGTTGAATTTAAAAAATCTGAGATAAATGGTTGAAATAAGTATGTAAAATGTCGATCAATAATATGAAAATAAATTTTGTGAATAGTAACTTCTGACTTTTATTTGCCACGGTTAAATGTAAATATAGTAATTAATGTTAAAAATGATATTATAATTACCCTAACACATGTCCTAATTCTATTAGATAAGTGTAATTCGACCAAAAACAACCTTAGGAATAAATTATGATCCTATTTGGTCCACTTGTATTAGATTAGGACATTTGTAATTATTTTATTTAAAGAATAGTTAAAAAAGTGAAATTCATTGTTTAATAACTAAAAAAAATTTAATATTGGGTTACACATAAGATAAATTAGACTATAAATATTAATTAGAAATAAAAAATTATTTTATACATAATGGTATTTTATTAATAATTTTTAGAAATTAAATAATTTAATTTTTTTTATGACACAATGATGATACGAAAATTACCTTATTAATGAATTATTTAAATAATTGTTATTATAAATATCATGATAAATGTAAATTGAGACATCTACTGAATTACAATAATTTTGTAGGTTAACATGACATGTTAAGGTTGATTAAATAATTTTTTTGAACTAATCATGTTGTTATGACTTTAACAAAAACAAAATACTAAATAGTGTCAAAATTAACATAAATGAGATTTTAAAATAAATATTATATTATTAAATGATATAATATTCTAAAAAATATTAATTTCGGCCAAATGACTTTGTTAAGAATATATGTATTAATAATGAACGACTTGGGGCATTCTTGGCTTGTTATAGTATGTTTTTTAAACATATAATAAAAAATACAAAGAGACATGGTAATGTCAAACTATTTAACTAAGAGTTAAACCTAAATGATATGGTTAACATGGTGACCTAAACTTATCTAAAACCTATTTTTTGAAGGGATTATGCCCCTTACCCACCTTATCCTAGAAATAAATCATTTTTTATCCATTATAAACTGAAAACAAGTTTATTATAAAATAATATTTACATTTTTTCCTAAAGTGGCCATCACCACTCTTATAAAAGGGTACTTCCCCTTATCTTAATTTCACACCTCCAAAGCCATTTTTCTCTATCAAACCCTTCCCCAATATCCTCTTAAATTTACTCAAATCAACCTAGAGTCCTTATTTTGATCATAAGGCCAACCTAATGAGCCCTTTTGATCAACTCAAAAGGAAACACCCGAAGAAGAGATAATAATTTCACCACCATCTTTCAAGTTCTTTTCTTCTTCCACATCCTCTTTCTTTGTTGTTTCGATACCAAAATAATAAGTCAAGTACTTCTTATATACTGTGATGTTATTATAAATATGTTACAACCATATTTGTTATTTTATTCATCCTCTAAATGAAAAATTCACCATACGTGCGTACGTATGGCTTACCGTCTCCACGTCATGATGTTGTTTGTTATTCAAACACTTCATTATTTGGATGGGTATAGTAATGAGTATAATTGATTTCAATAATAAATATAACATGTTAATTATTATATATATATGATATAACATCCAATTATATACGATTTCACCATCAATAAAATGATATTTTCGCTCGTGTGAATGTACCGATTACCGTCTCCACGAATGCGATGAGATTCATTCCCCATCGTAATCATTCGAGAATAATTTTCATTTTATTATTAAAAATAATGTTTAAGAACATAATATCATTTTAGATATGAATCAAATAAATCCTATTCATAACAAACATGGCTTACTTAACCAAGCATAAAAAGGAAAACAAATCAGTTAACACCAGAAATGATGATACCACTAAAATATTATTATCAAAGAAATATTAGAAGATCATATATGATATGATATTTATGAATATGATTATTGTATAATTTAATAACAATTATTTATGTATTATATCGGAGGATAACATACCCTTTACCATGGAAAATTATATGCTACAGGTTAATTTCACAATCTCTTTATTATCCGATGTTGTTATACATGAGTATCTACTGGGACTTCTTTATCATCCACATACATGTTTTATAAAAATGTATTTCAAAACATTTTTACTATTTACTAGTATATGGGTTAATTTCATTTATAACGTTTTTTACCTTCTATGTTTTGAATGGAATCTTTCAGTCATTTTCTAAACAAGGTACTTTATGACATTTTAGTCAAAATTAATGTAAGAATGTTTTTTTAAGTTATATGAAGGGTGATGCTATTTTCCACACTTATAATATCGTCGATGCATCCCTTACAATCTTATAAGAATATTAAAATAAATGTTTTCTTTAATAATAACTTGACTTCTATATGATTTCAAAATAGAAATAGATATCTATCTCACAAAGTTTTGATTTCATCTATGTCTACATCCTTTGATTGATTTTAATCTTGTTTGAAGTTGATTTATTATGAAACAAATATTCCATATTGTATTGAATGATTTGTGATATAATTGAATGTGGATGTTTTATTTTTATACCATTCATGGTTTATGGTTAAAGTATTGAAATTTCGTATGCTAGTTTTAATACGAAATTTCTATGTTATGTCTCATCCTTTTCATATGAGGATTGTATTGGACTTATTAAGTGACGGGTGGAGCCCACTATATCTCTTTGGTTCATCGGTAGGTCTAATGAGACAATTAGATATGGAATTGGCCGAGGCCATTCCCAATTTTGAAATATGGTTCTTCCCAAGGACATAATCATTTTCTGTCGTCTTGGCTGAGGCCTTGAGAAAATGTTTTATAATGTCCTGCATTATACATTCCTTCACTATGAAAATATTATTATTGTTTCATATGGTTATTCGACTAGTAGAATACCAATGACTATGTTTTATTATGGAATTATTTACTCGTCTCATATTCCTTCCATAAAGTGTTCATGTTTATTATTTATAAATGCATGTGTTATTAATTATTCACCATGCCTAATGTTTACATTATATTCCGCTATATTGCTTACCCTTACTGGGGATCTGAGATCACCCCTTTCTTATGTTTCATTTTCCTAGGATATGAAGAAGTTAGTTATGAGTGACTTGCATGCATAATTTAGGAGGCTTGGATGTTTCTAATGGAATAAATTAGTGATGTATTTCTTTTCAAGTTTTATTGTTAAATATATATATGTATCTTGTTTTCAATAATACGATATTGATCTGTCTTTCGGGACATGATCACTTTTATCATGCCAATGTTATGTAATAAAGCACTATCTCTAGGTAACCAGGTTCAGGGCCTTATAGTTGGTATCAGAGGGAGTTTTAGTACTAACCTTGGAAACTGGATTTAGATAAACTCTGATTAGATCAAATTACCCTAAGATAGACTTTGAGTATTAATATGGAAGAACTTCCTATAATTTTGGTAATGTAGATATTTTGTGAATTTTCCATGCAATACATCCCTTTCTAGATATGAGCAGGTAGAGGCGGCTCTATCACAGATGTACCTAAGAGTGAAAACTCCGACAAGGAGTTTCAGGCTTGGCCCAGGGTATCCTGGTACACGACAGTGGTCCTTGATGCACTCTTGGTTACGACACTCCTTGGGGATATTCTTAGGATACTTTTCATTTTCGTTACAAACCATTATAAAGGATTTATGAGTATATACCTCCTCAAAGAAAATATTTTTATGATTATGTATTATATCTACAAACTGTTCAATTTATGATAAGTTTTTTAGAAGTTTTTAATTATGTGTTGTGACTCATAAACTAATCTATTGTATGACATTTTCTTAGAAATGGTTCCTTGTGGAAAGAATGGAAACCGTATCAATGAATGTAATCCATGAATGGATCTCCCTCATAATCAAGATAATTATTGTAGAGTTGGTGATGAAATTGAGGTTGATCAGCTTATCACCATACTAGGAAAACTCACTCAAGTTATTAATAATAACATTACCTGTATGGAGCACCCTGATTCATAACACGGAGGATCAATGTTACACCACTTCATGAAGTAACAACCACCAACATTCAATGCGAGTACAAATCCATTGGTAGATGCGAAATGGATAAATTCCTTAGAGAAAATATTTCATTTTTTGTGGAGTAGCGAAAGGGAAAAAGTTTTCATGGAAGTTTATCACCTCACAAGAGATGTAGATCAATGGTGGTCATTAATCCAAAAAAATGAAGATTAAGATGTATCAAACATGGAATGGAGGGAGTTTGAAAAGATTTTCATAAAAAAGTACATTCCTCATGGCCATCGAGCGGATATGGGAAGGCAATTTCTGACTCTGAGGAAAAAGGAAGATGAGAATATCGCAATGTATGAGGATAACTTTACAAGGTTAGTAATTCATGCAATAGATTATATTGTAACCCAATTAGTAATATTGATCGATTATTTGATGGGTTAAAACCATTTCTAAGTCAAGAATTATTCTCACAATCATTCTCATCGTATGAATATATTGTCTCATGTGTTATCAAGATAGAAAAGAAATTCATTATGGCTCACAACATTAAAGAAAATCAAGAGAAGAGGATATTTGTTGAACACTATGGGAAAGGAAATAAGGAAACATGGAAGAAGGGAAGAGTTGAATTTCCACCTTGTGTTAATTTTGGAAGGAAGCACCATATTTCTTGTCTAAAAGGAAAATGAGTATTCTACAAATGTGGATAGAAAGGCCATCTTGTTGATTATTTTTAGGGGAAAAAGAAGCTACCGATGTTCTTTGATACAATTACAGGGAGATGGGACATTATGCACATGAATGACCTAAGCTCCAAGGAAACTTACCTCGTTAAAATCCAAGGGGGAAAATGACAAGATTATTCGATCACTAATATTAAGGTTGATGCTTCGAAATATGTCTTGGTAGAAAATTTAATGGTTTCATCAAGATTATCCAATGGTTTATTTTATTCTGGATCATTGCATTGTTTCATGTCTTCTCAGTTTGCTAAGAAAATTAGATTTTTTCAATTTGACTTAACAAGGGAGTTGTCAGTCAAAACTCTTAAGGGAAGTATCATCGCAACAATTTTTTGTGAATTAGTTCCCATTAGACAACATAAATGTTCTTTATATGATGATCTCATCATCATACCCATGATTTAATTGGATATAATCCTCGAAAAGGATTGGCTTTCAGAACATGATGCGAAAATTTATTGTAAGAAGAAAGATGTTACAATTTTTGATGATGATAAGGAGTACCTTTTTTTAGAGTGGAAACATCACCATGGGATTCTTATCTAGATCCACCCCCAATAGCTCTACTAAAATCAATTATCAAGGAGGATGAGAATGAAATAACTATGGGTGAGGAAAGGAATATTAAAATAGAGTACATACCTATTGTGCAAGAATATGTTGATGTGTTTCTAGAGGATTTACCTGTAAATCATCCGGAATGAGAAATTGAGTTTTCAGTTGATTTTAATTCTTGGTTCAAGGCCCATATCGAAGAACCCTTATAGAATGACCACTTTGAAATTATTGGAACTAAATAAACAACTATAGGAATTGAGTAATAATGGATTTATTCTCCCTATTGTGACTCTATGGGGATCCCCTGTCCTTTTTATTAAGAAAAAGATAGATCTATGATGTTTTTCATTAAATACAGAGAGATCAATGCTATAATGATAAAGAACAAGTATCTCGTACCTCACATTGGTGATTTATTCGACCAACTTCATGGAGGTCAAATTTTTTCAAAGATTCATCTTCGATTTGGATATCATCAATTGTGTGTGAAGAAGGAAGACATTATGAAAATAGCATTTCGATCAAAGTATGGGCATTACGTGTTTATAGTAATGCCTTCTCGATTGACTAATGCACCCTCTTTTTTATGGATATAATGAACAGAGTTTTCACAGAATATATTTATGACTTTATTGTTGTATTTATTGATGATATATTGGTATACTCCAAAAGAAAAAAAGATCATGAAAATCACTTGTGCATTATTCTAAAGACTCTCAGAAGAAATGAATTATATGTGAAGTTTAGCAAGTGTGAAATTTAGATTCATAAGATTTCTTTTATTGGTCGTATTGTCTCGAATGATGGAATCTTTGTTGATCCTTCCGAGATAAGATAAATACAATAATGGAATGCACAGATGAGTGTAACAGAGGTATGCATTTATATTGGTTTAGTAGGTTATTATCGGTGCTTCGTCTAGAATTTTGGTTGATTGGAAAACTCATTAACCAAGCTCATATGTAAAGGGGTTAAATTTTATTGGACAAAAGAGTGTAAATAATGTTTTGAAGAACAGAAGAGAATATTATTCAAGGAACTTATATTGACTCTACCATTAAGGAATGATGGGTTTGTTATTTATAATGATGCATCAAAGAAAGGACATTGTTGTGTCCTTATGTAGAATGATAGATTTATTGCCTATGCATCACGACAGCTAAAAATTCATGCCAAAAACTATCCCACTCATGATCTCTAGTTAGCAGCTGTAATTATTTCTTTGAAAATATTATGACACTATCTCTATGGTGAAAATGTTATATTTATACTAATCACAAGATTTTGAACTATATTTTCTCACTGAAAGAACTCAACATGAGGCAAAGACAGTGGCATGAGCTACTCAAGGATTATGATTGAACTATACACTACCACCCGGGGAAGGTAAATAAGGTGTCATATGCTTTGAGAAGAAAGGATCGTGGAGTTTTGAACAAGATGAGAGTTTAAAGGGATACTATTTTAATGGATCTAGTAAAGATGGATATGGAAATAACCATGGAAGGTGAAATAGAAATACTCTTTCAAATGGTTTCCAAACCATCTTTACCAGAAAGGATAAAAAGTTCTCATACTGTTGATGAGGAGTTTCAAGAGAAAATTAAAGCTGTGAATGATGGGAGATTGATCGACATCGTATATGAAGATTGGGTTTTGAAATTTGGGAAATGACTTTGTGTTCCTGACATACCTAATCTTAGAAAAGAATTGTTGGATGATTCTCATAGATCCAATTTCACAATACACTCTATTAGCACTAAGATGTATGGAAATTTGAAGGAACATTTTTGGTGGGACAACATAAAGAGAGAGATTGCTGATTATGTGTCATGATGTATGTTTTTTAACAAGTGAAAGCTATAAGACAACATCGTAGAGGATCCATGCAACCTTTTCGCATACCTGAGTGGAAATGGGATGATATTACCATGGACATTTTCATGGGACTACAAAATACTCCTAGAAGTAGTGATTCAATATGGGTCATTGTTGATTGTCTTACCAATTCAACACATTTTCTTGCTACAAGAGAAGATTTACCAATTGATGTATAGTAAGACTATATATTAATGAACTTTTAAGACTTCATGGAGTACCCCTGTTAATATTTTCTGATCATGATCATCATTTCACATCAAGATTCTGTAAAATTCTACAGAAGGATCTAGATATTGAACTTTGTTTGAGCACTGCCTACCACCCTCAAACCGATGGACAATCAGAACGGACTATTAAATCCATAGAAAACATGTTGAGATCTTGCTCACATGACTTTCTAGGATTGTGGGATCAGTATTTACATCTGGTATAAGTTTCTTATAAAAATAGATTCCATTCAAATATTATGATGACAATATATGAAGTGTTATATAGAAAGAGATGTCGCACACCAACTTGTTGAGATGATGTTGGTGAAATAAAACCTAGCGGCCCAAAACATGTTGAGGAAACAATGGAAAATGTAAACATTATCCAAACCCACATCAAAGCATCCCAAAGTAGGCAAAAGTGCTATGATGATAACCGAAGGAAGGATTTGGAATTTCAAGTAGAAGACCATGTTTTCTTGAAGGTATCTCCCTAGAAGGGTGTTATATGTTTTGGTATGAATGGTAAATTGAGTCCCAGGTACATCAGATCTTTCAAAGTTCTAGAATAAATTGGAGTTTTTTCTTATCGTTTGGAAATTCCACCAAGTCTCTCTAAAGTTCTTGAGGTCCTCCACATATCACATTTGAGAAAATACATGACTGACCCAATGCATGTACACAAATATGAGGAAATTGAACTGGAACCTGATCTTTCTTATTGGGAAGAGCCTCTCAAGATTCTTGAAACAAGAGAACAAGTGTTGAGAAACTGGAAGACTTGTCTGGTGAAAGTTCTATGTTGAAACATCAAAATGGGAGAGGCAACGTTGGAACCCGAGGAACATATGATGAAGAACCACCCGAATATTTTTATGTAGTAATATTCTAGAAATTTCGAGGATGAAATTATCTTAAGTATGGGAGAATGTAACACACCAAGCTTCCATTGTATTTTTCCCTTTGAATAATTCATTAGCTTGCATTGTACACAACTTGGAGTTCTAACAGACCACGACTAATCAAACTAGTAGTTATGAATAGTAATACCCACTTATTGAAAATTTATAATCTTAATTTTTCAAAATGGGATTCATTTTTGGATTCAAAATATCAAAATTAGCTTAGGGTGAATTTTTGGTATTTTTCTAAAAAATTTCAATTTTTGATGAATGGTGAAAAACACTACTTTATTGTTTAAAACCATCTTTTTATTTAAAAAAATAATTATTTTAATTTAATTTATTATAAGTCAAAATAGATACATAATACATATATATTTTCATTGTAATTAATTGGAGTCATTTTATAATATGTTTAGATATATAAAATTTTATTGAACTTTTTACCGTCTTTTACCCACCTTCTAGGAGCATTTGAAAATTTGAATAAAACATAATTTTACTGCTTATGTGAGATTATTTTAAAAAATATGAGATACACAGTCATCAATATGTAAAATTTGGTTCAATAAGAAAAAATATTTTTAATGAATAGTAACTTTTGACTTTTATTTAACACGGTTAAAAGTAATTAGGGTATTTAAGGATAAAAATGATATTATAATTACCCTAACACATGTTCTAATTCTATTGGATGAGTGAAATTCGACCAAAAAAACCTTAGGAATAAAATATGATCCTATTTGGTCCACTTGGGTTTGATTAGGACATTTATTATTATTTTATTTAAAGAAGAGTTAAAAGTGTTAAATTCAAAGTTTAATAAGTTAACCATTTTTAATATATGATTAAACATAAGATAATTTCAACTACAAATATTCATTAAAAAGATAAAATTATTTCCTAAATAAAATTATTTTATTTATTAAATTTAGACATTATTTAATTTAATTTATTTATGACACAACAATGATGCAGTAAATAACTTTTTAATGAAATATTAAAATAATTTATATTATAAAAATAAAAATAAATTTAAATTGAGACATATGATAAATTACATGAATTTTATAGGTTAATATGTCATTTTAGGGTTGATTAAATAATTTTTTATCATATTAATCATTCTATTATGATTTAACAAAAATAAAATACTAAATAGTGTCAAAATTGACATAAATGAGTTTTCAAAAAGAATATTATATTATTAAATGTAATAATATTCCAAAAAATGTAAGGATCTCCCAAAAGAGTTATATGATGTTATATATATATATATATATATTAATAATGAACTACTTGGGGTTTTCTTGGCTTGTTATAGTATGTTTATTAACCATATAATATAAAAATACAATGAGACATGGTAAATGTCTAACTATTTAACTTAGAGTTAAATCTAAAAGATAAGGTTAATATGGTGACATAAACCTATCTAAAACCTAATGGATGAGAGGTTCTCAACCCAAACCAACCTTATCCGTGAAATAAATTATTTTTGAGCCATTAGAAATAAAAAATGACTTTATTATAAAATAATATTTCAAGATTTTCCTAAAGTGACCCTCACCTCTCTTATAAAAGGGTACTTCCCCTTCCCTTAATTTCACATCTCCAAAGCCATCTGGCTTAGCCAAAACCTACCCAAATATCCTTCCATCTTCCTCCACTTCCACCAATATTTTTTACTTTGATCATAATGCCAACCTAAGGATCCCTTTTGATCAAGTCAAAAGGAATCACTCGTAGAAGAGGTCATAATTTCACCGCCCTCTTTCAAGTTCTTTTATTCTTCCACATCATCCTTCATTATTGTTTCCATACCAAAATAATAAATCCAGTCCCTTCATTATACTATGATGTTTTTATAAATATTGTACAACCATATTCCTTATTTTATCCCTCCTATAAATTACAAATTCACTATACGTGCGTACGTACGGCTTACCGTCTCCCCGCCATGGTGTTGTTTGTTATTCAAACACATCATTATTTGGATGGGTATAATAATGAGTATAACTGATGTAAATAATAAATAATAAATTTCTATGATTCTTTATATATGATATACCATCCAATTACATACGATTTCACCATCAATATATTGGTATTGTCGCTCGTTCTTACGTACAGATTACTATCTCTACGAACGTGATGAGATTCATTCACCATCATAAACATTCAAGAATAATTTTCATTTTATTATTAAAAATAATGTTTACAAACTTAATATAATTCTTGATATGAATATAATACATCCTATTCATAACAAACCTGCCTTACTTAACAAATCATGTATAGGAAAACGAATCTGTTAACACCTGAAACGGTGATACTACTAAAATATTATTAACAAATAAATATTAGAAGATCATATATGATTTCATATTTATGTATAAAATACTTTTACAACTTAATAACAATGATTTAACTAATATAAAGGAGGTTAATGTACCCTCAACCAAGGAAAAGTACATGTTAAGGGTTAATTTTACAATATCATTATTATCTAAGGTTGTTATACATAAGTATCTACTCAGACTTCTTTATCATCCACATCTGTGTTTCATAACAATATATTTCAAAATAATTACTATTACCTAGAATACGGGTTAGATTCATTTATACCCTTGTTTTACCTTCTATTTTTTGAAACGAATCTTTCATTTGTTTTCCAAACAAGGTACTTTATGAACATTTCGATAAAATTAAGGTTAGAATGTTTTTGTAACTTCTATGGAGGGTGCATCTATTTTCCACTCTTATAACATCGTCGAATCATCCCTTACAAGCTTATAAAAAATATTTTCAAAATAATTTTTTTATTTTATAATTACATGACTTTTAAATAATTTCAAAATAGAAAGATATATCTATCTCCAAAAGTTTTTACTTCATCTATGTCAACATCATTTGATGGATTTTAAACTTGATTTAAGTTGATTTGTTATGAAACAAATCTTTCATATTTCATTGAAGTTTTTGTGATATATTTGATAGTGGATGTGTTATTTTTATACGATTCATGGTTTATGGTTAATTTATTGACATTCCGTATGCTAGTGTTAAAATGAATGTCTATGTTATATCTCAACCTTTTCATATGAGGAATGTATTGGGCTTAGTAAGTGACGGGTGGAGCCCACTATAGCTCCGCGGAGCATTGATAGGTCTCATGAGACAGATAGACTTGGAATTGGCCGAGTCCTTTTCCAATTTTTATATATGGGTTTGGCTGAGGCCTTAATCATTTTTATAGGTATTGGATGAGGCCTTGAAAAAATGTCTTAGAATGTCCCGCATTGTACATTACCTGATTATGAAAATATTATTGATGGTCCATATTGTTATACGACTATTTGAATACCCATGAATATGTTTTATTATGGAATTATTTACTCAACTCATATTCCTTCCATAAAGTGTTCATATTTTTTATTTATAAAAGTATGTGTTTTCAATTATTCAACAGGCCTAATGTTTACATTATTTTCTGTTTTATTACTTACCCTTACTAGGAATCTGAGCTCACCCCTTTCTTATCTTTCATTTACCCAGGATATGAAGAAGTTAGTTATGAGTGAATTGAAGGCATAATTTAGTAGCCTTGGATGTTTCTAATAGAATAAATTGGTGTTTTATTTGTTTTCAAGTTGTAAAATGGAACGTATGTATGTATCTTGTTTCCAATAATACTAAATTGATCGGTCTTTCAGGACATGATCCCTTGTATCATTCAAATTTTATTTCATAAATCACCGACTCTGGGTAACTGGGGTCGGGGCGTTACAAAAAATGATGAAACATGGATTTCGATAGGGAAAACTGCCTCTTACCATTATACTAGTGAGTATGTGGTCACCTAGGTGGCAGTGCAGGTCGTGGTTTAGTAAGCCCACAAAGCATGAATGAGTTCGTATGTCCATGATTTCTTATCCTTATCAACCATCCATTTGAGTATGTTGGAAATGGTTTTTTTGAAAGACTCTATCTACCCATTAGCTACCAATATGGTAGTGGGATAACCAATTGGCCTTGATTCCATACTCCTGGTATATCTTGTTCATCTCAGTAGAGCAAAAGTTGGTGTTGTTGCCCTTAGAATTGTATGAGGGACACCAAATCTAGTTATGATTTTGGACGTCACAAAGCTAACAATTTTTTCACCTCGACCACCTTAAAGGGTATGGATTCAGCCCATTTTTAAAATAATTCGGTCACTGTGAGTATGAAATTGAATTTTTTTGCTGTGGAGGGAGGATATGGTCCCACAACATCCATCCCCTAGGCGGCGAATGGCTTGGAGTACTTAGCTGTATGAAGTAACTATGAGGTTTAGTGTATGAAATTGGAATGAACATGGAAGTAATAACACAAAATGTTGAATATGGAACTATCCATTATCATAGTGGTCCAATAATACCCAAGTCTTTGAATTTGGTGAGAGATCTTAGTTGTAGATTGGTGCGCTCCGTAGACTCCGGTGTTAACTTATTTTATGGTAGCAGCTGTCTCTTCGCCATCAATGCACCTGAGAAGGAATTTGTCAAGGCCTCATTTGAAGAGAACATTTTCATGTTTTACCCAATTTTATAAGGAAAAATTGAATGTTCATCTTTAGACCAGTTCCCTTCCAACCCTATCTAGTGGGAGTTCCCCGTTCCGAAGGTAATTCGTAATGGGCATCTTCCAGCATGTGGTATGACCATGAGGCTCAAAAACATGGCTAATTGTTTCAATCCCCACTTTAATTTTTTGGATTAATGGAAATACCATTCAATGATGCACAATTCTAATGACCATTTCATCCCAGTCTAGATCGGCCTAGGCTGTGGATGTATTTTCCAAAGCATCAGCTTGAGAATTTTGAGATTGGGGAACATAGGCCAACATTGGTTCTGATGAAAATTCCAACATCAGTTCTCGAAAATGGTTCATTAAGGGGACCAATACTTCTTTCTTAATGGTTTAGTCCCCAATGATGTGATTGATGACTAACATTGAATCACCTATTAATTTTAGGTGTTTGGATTGCACATGAAGTGGCAGTTCCAGGCCTTCAATGAGGTCCTAATACTCTGCTTCATTATTTGTACACACTTACAAAATTAGGAAAGAGTAAGGCATGATAACATTTCCAGGGGATTGGAGTATAATTCTCATCCCCACTCTATTTATCTTGGGATCCTCCATTATTTTCCCTATCGGGCTTCGAGAAGAACCATCTAAGTACATTTCCCATGTCTGGGGGTCCTCCTTGTCAGAAAGCACTTCTTCATCTAGTATATCGACATCCAATAGTGTTATTTTATTATGAGTGGTGCTCTGTCAGGAAGTATACTAACGTCTGGAATTTGATGGCCTTCTGGGGAATGTACCATATAACAAACTGTTGTAGGATGGCTTCCCATCATGATAGGTTCCCATTAAGCATGATACATTTGATGATATATTTGAGAGGGTTGCTATAGAAGACCGGTTGGACCTCATGGTGATGCAGGTAATGCCTGATTTTCTGAACCCTGAATATTAGGGTTAGAAATTTCTTTTCAATTTTTGAATACTGAGTTTCAGTATCAATCATTTTTCAGCTGAGGTAATAGAATATTTTCTCGTTGTCGTCATAATTATTCTACGCAAGAAAGGATCCTAGTGACCATTCTATAGAGGTTATTTATAATATGAGCAGTCTCCCTTCAACTGGAGGCATCAGAACTGGCGGGCATAAGAGATATCTATTTATATTTTTGAACTCTTCATGGAATTCATTATCCCACTAATATGTTACTACTTTCTTCATGATATTGGTTAAAGTTTAACATTTACATGCCATATTGGCTATAAAGCGCTGGTAGTTGGCAAGGTGCCCCGGGAGACCTCTCAACATGGTGAGGTTGCAAGGTGGGGACATATCGTCAACATGGTGAGTTTTCAAGGTGGGTACATACGGAGGATGGATTTTTTTCTTCTCAGGGTCGACTTTGATGTTGCGATGGCATACAATGAAGCTGAGACACATTCCCGAGGTACTTCCAAAGTAACATTTTAAGGGATTTATCTTTAAACTATGATAAATAGGTTTGTTGAAGGCAGTTTCCAGATCGTCTAGTTGGGTTTATTACTATCTTTATTTAACCACCAGATCATCAACATAACACTCGATTCATTTTCCCAAGAAGGGATTGAATATTCAATGCATGGCGTGCTGATATGTGGTGTCTAAATTCTTTATACCAAAGGGCATCACCTTATAACAGGACACTCAATGAGGGGCCCTAAAAGTGGTATACTCTTCATATACTCAGGCTATCCAGATCTGGTTTTATCTAGAATTATGGTCCATTAAAAATAGATCTTCATATCTGTTGATTATATCGATCAACAATTCTGTGATCGGGACCAGTAAATCATCTTCTGGGAAATACTGATTGAGGTCCCTAATGTGAATGATGATTCTAATCTATACATTCTTCTTTTTTATAGGGAATATGTTTTCCATCTAGAATTAATGTTGGACCTCCCGTATGATGTTTTATATGATCATCTTCTCAGCTTCAGCATCTATTTTGGTAGTATGCATCATGTGGGTCCTTCTGGAAGCATTCTTATAGCCCCGGTGATATCCTGGTACGCCCAGATGATGAGTGGTGACCGTAAGATCATGACTTAGAATTTATATGTAATTCTTGGAAAAAGCATCTTTATTCTTCTTTAGAAGGGAGGTATATTCCACGACCTCCTTGACAAGAATAGCCACCATGATCTGAGTGGGTTGGGAGTTATCTTTAGTTCTTAGATTTTTCTTCTTAAGTTTGTTGATTATGGTTGAGACAACTTCTTCAAATGAAGGAGGGACATCCTTTAGGTCTTCTCCCTCTTCTTTGTTTTCTTACACTTCTGATGGAGAGAGGATTTTTGAGATGAACTCTCCAATGTTGGGATATAAATCTTATTTTACCTTATTGAGTGATGTGGGGGTATTTTGAGCTCTCGAGGACGGGCCAGAAGTATCCTTGACAGGGATTTTTCAGAAATCATAGGAGTTAGCCCGTTTTTCTATGTCTTGGGACTTGACGTTCGTAACAGAGACCATGAATTCGATTATGTCTACATCTAGACAAGTTCTTGTACATTAAACTTGGTTTATGGGTAATAAATATTCTTCCATAAGCTATTGGAAGGGGTCGGCAGGAGCCATTTCTAATCCATTCGGGGCAGTAATCCAGTCAAGGTCGTTAGCCGAACGGTGTTTTCATTTGGATTCATAGAACCCTGCATCTATATAATGAGACTCACATGACTCAAATAGGAATTCATAAGTGTAAAATATCCCATTTTTTCATTAATGGAATATTTAATGCAATAATGGTATGATGAAGAAAATGCAGCGAGCTGATGTAGCCAAGTCCTCCATAATAAGATGTTAAAAGTGGTACTTTTTCAGACTACCAGAACACAGAATCTAACATTATTTCGTTGAGAATATTTTTAATATTGATTCATCCAAATGTTTTCTCCTCACTTTTTTCATATCCAAGAAAAGTGGCATTGCAGTGTGTCAAGCTGTCTTCATCGTACCCCAGCTGATGATGCTTCCGCAGGGGGACAAGGTTAACTCCAAAGTCGTTGTCGATAAAGGTCCTCTAGACATCAATTATATTTATTGATTCTGATACATATAAGGGCTTTATGTGCCCTTCCATTATGTAGACATTTTATCTATCTATGAAGGAGATAATAGTGGACATTCTTCCTGAATGGTATCCACCCGATAGACTTCACCTCCTGCTACTTCAGCCTCGAACTCTTAGGGACGTAGTAAGGCTTCGATTAGTTCCTCCTTAAGATCTTCAGATAGACATAATGCATCCAGTATTGAAATATTTGATGGTACTGAAGCCCACCACTTTATAATATCATACATATTCTATAATGGTAAGAGATTATTATCTTGGGTATGCACATTCCCAGACACTTTAGGGGTTTGAGATTTTTACACGCATGGTTCGGCCTCTATATACGGGACCAATACTGATGCGGTCCCTTCCAGGTTTGTCCGAACTAGTTCACCAACATACCATGGGATATTTAATATTTGTTCTTCCCCGGATGGATGCTCTAGGATAACTGGGCTAGGATTTCTTCTATTAGTGGAGGAGAAGCATTCTAGTTCTTTTTGTGTCTGTCGGAGGGTCCTTCAGCTAGTTTCTGCGATTTTAATAGTTTTACTTACGACATGTCCATGAATTTGGATCCTTCCATGACCATGCCTTCCAGGAAACTTCTGGCCTCTACGGCCTCTTCTTTCTGCTCTCTAGTTGGTCGTAGGGAATTCGGGTTCATGGTCATAGTCTTCATCCGATAAGGGGTCCATCATGTGAATATCATTAATGTATTTGAATATCATTTCTTGATGTCCCACTGTTTCTATCTGACTAACTCCTTCTAACGACATCGTTTGGTAGGGAAACACCAATTGTACCATTGGGCGGGGTAATACCCATTGTACCAAGTATATTGGAAATAAGTAACATAGAATCAACTCAG
This sequence comes from Viscum album, assembly GCA_963277665.1. Classification (NCBI taxonomy): domain Eukaryota; kingdom Viridiplantae; phylum Streptophyta; class Magnoliopsida; order Santalales; family Viscaceae; genus Viscum; species Viscum album. The sequence continues at coordinate 287,101,123 of OY728165.1, forward strand.
ACTCTATCTTTGGTGTCATCTCATATTATTTCTCATTCTTTATCCCCTTTTGGCCTTTAAAGGACCAGGGGCCCAGGAAGATGGTTGTGTTGTATTGGGTTCTTTTGCAGTCAAAGTTGGTTGTTTCAACTACGCCTAGAGGATTCCATGGACTCATTTGATGATCTTCCAAGTCATAAAATTATGAAACATTTTCTCTTTATAGGAAACTTTTTTCCATTCTTTTTCCTATCTTGAGTCTGAGATGGAAACATACACCACTTGTGCTGGTGTGGGGACAAACATGACTTTCCCAGAATCCACCATCTTTTGTAGGAGATCCATGAAAAAAAAGCATTCCTTGATGGTGTGTCCTAGTATTCATGATATAGAAAATAATTTTGTATAGTTGTCGAGACCCAATTCACTAGCTCAAATTGGCTCTCATAGCCAGAGAATATTTCAATTCATGGTGGCTATGAAATAGCAGTGGACCTCGTCATCTCGGATCAAGTAAAAATTATTTATTCATTCTTCGAACTGATTTCTTTTATCCCCATGTTTATCTTGTTTCCATGGTGGGTTTGGATGTTGGCGTCCAGGGGGTCCTGCATGGTTGGGTGGGGGCCTCGCAATAGGAGACGTTATCGGGGTGGCTAAAGCGTGACAGAAGTTGGTTCATCATTTCCCATTCTTTTCCGAGGGGCTGATGGGGCCACTCAGAAATTACGATTTTTCCATTGCAAGTAGACTTCTATATTTTGGGAAATTGTAGATAAATATCTAAACCCACTTGCATAATTCACATGGAAGAGTTGTGTTCACAATTCACCCTGAATTTTATCGATGCACATGACCAGCATCTCATCCTAGGGGAGCGGGCTGTTCAGGTAATAAGTCAGGCCTTTCCATATCACAACTAAGTCTGAGAATCTTTCTTTCTCCCAATATTTGTAGTTCATGAGGTCACTGACCATTGTCTTGTGCAACGTTGAATTGAAATAGAAGAGAAAATATATCAGAAGGTCCTACCAGCCTATTATTGAATAGGATGGAAGAATAGTATACCATACAAAGGCCGATTCCTACAAGGTTCATACAGAGCACCTATGTTTTAAAACTTCTTGTTGCTCTGGAGTTCTGATCATGGGGTCACAATAAAAGGCATAGTGCATTAAATGTTGTATTGGGTCCCTAGAGCCATTGAATACTAAGAATATGGGGTTCCTGAAGTTTGGCGGTGGTAGATCGTTGTTCACCCACTCGGGGTAGGGTTTGTGCTCCAGTTTTATCATAGCATGTCACCCCTCAATGGATTCTAGTCGAGTTGTTAATTTCTTGACAGTGTTTAAGAAACCTTGATGCATATCCAGCCAGTCTTGAGCATGGGTTGGTGCAGTAGTGGCCAAAACTGGGTGTGCCAGTGCTACTAGAATTTTGGGTGGATACCCTACCTGGGGTATCATTTGTGGGTTTGCCAAAATATATTCCGATTTCTTTCCCAGTGAGGGGAATTATTGATGTCATTATGGGGCCAGGTTGAACAGACCTTCATGCTTGTCTTCATTCACTAGAATGAGTGCATGTGGAAGGGTAACCTCTTCTGGGAACACCTACTGATGTTCCGTAGGGAGAACACATCCGGTGAGATTTCTCCCTCGAAGTAGCTCAGCATTAATTCTCCTGAGCACTTTCATTTCTTTATCCTTCGTGGTGAACCTTTCCTTGATAGTGAGGGATGTATTTCAAGTGGGAGGAGAAGGCAGGTTATAGACATCCTTGGATTTATTCTTATCCTTGTTGGGGTTTCACATGGGAGGTAGTGACATATTGATTGAGGGGCCGCCCAGATTTAGGACTGCTCTCTGGTTCCGGGTTTTCACACCATCAGGCTTGGTGTGGGATGCATCTAGACAGAGACTATCTTCCTTCGTGTCCCCTCCCTCTACATCATTTACTGTGAGGTATGTGGGGTTGATATTTGCCACGTTCATTGAGGCATACCGCATTAGGGGTGGTGTACCTGGTTCCAAATGGTGGGAAGGATTTCTGCATCATTTGATGGACATTATCATTCCATACTATGGTATTCTTTGGGTTTTTTAGTGATGATTGACCCAAAGGGAGACCCAATATGACCTCATAACGCGCCTCTGTCTCAGATGGTGTGAACCATAAGATGGGGTGGAATCGGTGACTCCTCTTTCCATTGTTCTTCCTAGTTGGTGTAAGAGAGACTTACATTGTACGAGGACTTGAAATAAATATATCCTCAACCCTACATGCTGGGGATGTTCCCATTCTTCCCGTGATGCGCAATGGCCTAGAGTTTTTGGTCATTCAGGGGAATTTTGATTTAAAAATTCCCCCAACCCTATTGGCTAGGGTTTTTCTTGTATTTCATAGGATGTTTTCACCTTTTCCATTTCACGTACTCCCACTAGGGTGTGAGCTGAGTATGGAATTAGGCCTTCACAGATTATATGGTATTTTGAATATGTGAGCACTTTTTTCTGGATGGCTTCCCTTAGGTGGGAGGCTTGTTGGATATTCTTGGTTGCCTAACTTAGAATATTTTTTATGGCTTTATCTCTTCGGTACTGAAGATTTCGAGACTTACACTAGGCCTTTTTTTGTTGATTATCCTATTTTTTCTGAGCATAGTTTTAACTTGATTACTTCATTTGGGCGATGACATTACAACGTGTAATTTCTAATGGGGAAACTTGGAAGGGATGAGGTTTGATGTTTATAGCTCCATGTTCTCCCCATCCCTAAATATGTAGTTCAGTTGGGGAATCTCCAATGAGGCGACACAACTTATGAAGTGCATGGAGGCAAGCTAGTTCAAGGGTTTTCTTTTGAGTTTTAGATTTTGGATTCCTTGCAGATGGGAGGTCTTCTTGTTTGATTGGACGGCGAAGCTCCCCTAATTTTTTAACATGGTCTGCATACCCTTCATATGGTAGGGATTTTTCTTTCAGCTGGGAAAGGGTCTTCCATATATTGAGGCTAATGTCAGGCTTGCATTCCCCATTCAACTCTCCTGGTATGTAGAAGTGAGAAGTGCTTGTAGGCCAATACATCACTGGAATATTATCCTTAGCTAGTTGACTTCTCACAAGGAACATATCCTATTGTTGTTCTTCTGGAGGCTCCTCTACATGATATTCCAAACTCAGTTGTTTCTTAATAATATCATTCCGAGAAACCGGGCTGGTGGGAGCCTCATTGATATGCAAACAACACTTGGGTGGCGCAGAAGATGAGCATGGACCCGATCCATCCTCAAGTGGAGAAAGTATATCACTATATATAATTGGTGGGTCTGGCATGTCTGACTCCATCATTCCGAGTTCTTAAGCATAGGAGGGCTTCCTCATATCCGCTCTGGCAAGGATGGGGGTGGCTTCTTGCCAGTATGTATTTTGGTTGAGCGAAGGTCCTTCGTAATTGATGTTGCAATGGTGATGGATGCTATTTTAACTTGATGTCCGACCGTGGGAAATTTCATTATGGGATATACCTTTGGGAGGACCTTCAAGGTGGGCTAAAACAAGGGGAGGAACTTCATTCTTCTTTGAGGCACTGGGGGGAGGACCTTCTCGATGACTACTATGATGGCAAGGACTGCTATCAGGACAGAATTCGTGGTTGTAAAGATAATTTATGTAGTGTACATATTTGGGAGGGCCTTTAAGATGTACCGCAATGAGGGGAGTACATTCTCATTGCTTGACGTTAATATGGAGAGGGCCTTCACATCAACTATCATTCTTGGGATGGCCTTCTCAATGACTATCATCATGGTGTGGAATCCCATCATTAATCGACATCTGACTAGAGGGAGAAGCATATCTATAGTGTATACCCTAGGGAGGACCATTAGGGTGGACGACAGCAAGGGGAGGACCATCATTTTGTATGATCCTCAGGTTGATGGGAGGGCTATCCCGATACGCATCAAAAGATAGGCTCTCATGATCGATCATTTCTAGCCCACGAAGTGAGCCCCCATGGGGGATCTGCGGAAGCCCTTTAGAGCTACTGGTAGAAATATTGAGGGGAGGACCTTCACAAATTCTACTGCCACTTCCATAATTTTTTAATGGACTGACATGGTCTGGATACTTTATTGATATATGTTTGAGTGTGTCAAGAACCTCAGCTTCAAGCAGAGTAGGATCATGTATGTTCTCTTCATATTTCAGTGGCCTTTTTTACATTTCATTTATTAGTGTTGTCTTGCGGGTCAATGTGGTCATAATCTATTCATAACGACCTTCATATATTGTTCCCTATCATGTTGGGTCCTGTGATGTCTTCAGGATATGGCAACAAAAAATTGAGTTTTTCAAGTGATATATACCTACCCTGGAGTGGACACCACATTAGGCCAGTGTCCCCCAGTTGGAAGATATATTTGTTCCCAATCCAGTTGTATGTATATCGTGTAATATTATCATTGACCCTACCATATAGGAGGAAGGTTCCATATCTTCTTCAAAGTGACTAACTCATTTTGTGAGTTAGTCCATCCATTTGAGGAAACAGGGTTGTGGGCCCAATTTCTCGCCTTTTCCAATGATGAAATGATTTATTGGAATGATTAGAGGATATGGTCTGCAATCGACATTTGATCTTCCATCATTTCCTTGATGTTCGGAGATACATATTTGGATGGAATGCGTATGAAGGCCCATTCTGATATCAGAGTAAGAGTTTGTACCTTCTCCGGTCCTCCATGAGTTTCCAGTAGATACTAGCAGTTCTTATGTGCCAGAATAGAGGAACGAGTCTGCCACTTGTTGTCTTCTATAGTTTCCACTATAATTGACTGGTTTTATTCATATTCATGATTGGGGATTCTCAACTTCTCTCTTAATACATTATTTTCCACATAGGATTGTATGTATCAATAGGGATTTGAGTCTGCTCATATTTTCATGCTGCTCTATTTAGATGGGAGGCTTGAAAAGCGTCAATAGGTATTTGTTCCTGCTTATAGATGGCTTCCACCCTATTATATAGACGAGATTAATATGAATCACTAGGCATTTGTTGTACCCTCCATGATACTGTAGTGGACCATCCATGATAGTGTAGTTTTCATAATCACAAATAAGGTCAATATACATATTCTACTCTTTCATGCCAGTTTAATATCTCTCAATAAATCAATTATGTCATACAACAACATATACTTAAATAATTTAATAACCTATATTAATGAATAAATATGTTTACAAGTGTTTTGCATGTAATTTTGATTAACACTTTTTCTTTTAATGACATACGCAAGAAAGAATCTTCATTGCCTTTTTGGATCCCCTGACACCGAAGTCGACACACCGAAACTGAGGTCGGCACACCAAAACTGAAGTCGACACACCGAAACCGAGGTCGACACACTGAAATCGATGTCGAAAGACTGATGTTTGACTCACCGAAGTCAACATACCGAAGTTCGACACACCGATGTTCGACTGACTGAAGTATGACACGCTGATATTTGACAGACGAAATTATGCCACACTGATGTTTGACAGACCGAATTTGATAGATCAAAGACGAAACACCGACATAAACACACCTGAGATAATAGAATGATGTTGTCAAACTGAAGACAACATAATGAAAATGACTCACTGATTGTTATAAATAAATGTTTCAAGTTTATAAATTAAATTTATTTCTAACGGTCATATTAAGGAAAATTAATGTTTCTGAAATTTTTTAATGTTGTTTGTAGGACAATCCGTAGATAGTATAAGGTACAAGAAAGTGAGAATATATTCAGTCCTAGAGGTTCCTAGAGTATAAAAGGACCTCGTATTTCTCTTTAATGATAATGAAGTACACGTTGGGACATAGACTGTGTGAATTCGAAAAGAGAGGAACTAAGTGGTTGAGATTACAAGAAGATTGTAACATGCAACTTTCTCCTAAAGCTCAGTGTACATCAAGACCTTGAATAGTTGAACCTTTTCACTCCTTGAAGCTGGATTACAGAAACTGTGAAACTCTGTTCTGAATATAACTTCTAGAAGATGACTCAAATTACATTTTCTCAACATTCAATGAGTCTAGAGAATTATTGCAGAACACACAGAGATTCCTAAACTCTTTTTTTAATAGATCTGTTGTGTTCTTTTATTACTATTTGATAAGTGTGTATATCTGTTTGTATCACACACACTGTCTCCTAAGTATAACTGGAGAATATCAAAAATTATCACTCTTAATTCTCTCTTACACTTGTATCCCACGTAGAACTGTGGAAGAGATCTTGTGTGATCTATTTATTTTTTTCCCCATGAATAACTATGTTAGAGGTCAAGTGTGACTTGGACAGTCTGTATGCTGTTGTGAACCCATATCCTAAGTGTGGATTAGATGTTTATTAATATAAACTATTTGGTGGCAGGTGATCACCAAGTGGATAGGACTAAGTCTCTGCTTGAGACTGAACTACTTGTCTTATACGCTGTCCTATTTATCTTATATTTTTTTGTGTTATGTATTTCCTATATTATGATAAAGTGATCTTTGATAGTTAGTTTAGCATGTTTTTACATCTGTTTTGGATCAGTAGGTTTGTTTCAACTTTTTTTCTAGTCTTTAGATTTGAAAAGCTGAAAACTAATCAATATTCTGAGAACCAAATTGAACCTTCAATGCATTTTTAAATTCACTACAAACTGAAAATGTGTTTATTTTTATAGAGGGATTTTATTTTGTAAATAATTCTTTTAACGTAAATTTTTATTAAAACTCAATTCACCCCCCTCTTGATTTATCTTCTTCGACCAACATTTGGTATCAGAGGAATTTTTAAAGTTACTATTAGTTTTGGAAATCATGTCAAATGTGATTATATTTGTTTTCTAAATATCTTATATTTTTTGTTATTTCAAAATCTTTATCTCTTTAAAATTATATTACAATCATTATCATGGAAAATAGACTAGAAGGGGATGCTACTAATAGACAATGTTTCATCAATAGAACTAACTTTGTTCAGTGGAAAATTAAAATGAAAATACATCTAGAAAGTATGGGATTTGAAATCATGACTGCTATTGAAAGTAAATATACAATAACTGAAAATGCTAGAATCACTTGGGACGAATCTATCAAATCTGACTATAACAATTATTGTTATGAAATGAATGTTATGTACTGTGCCCTAGGAGATAAATAATTTAACCGTATTTTTTCTTTTAAAACTGCATATGAAATTTGGGATACATTAGCTATCTCTCGTGAGGGAACAAGTAATGTTATATAAAGGAGATTAAATACATACACTATTAAATATGATAATTTTAAAATGATGCCAGATGAACCTATCTCTGAAATGTATCTTAGGTTCAATAAAATAGTGAACACCATGAGTCTTCTTGGGAAACCAGTGGACAACAAGGACTAAATCATGAGCCTGATTTGATGGCTACTTGACAGATGTAGAGGAACTTCTATTTCAATCTGAGAATCTTTTTACATAGGCAAACTTCCAGTGAAGGAATACATTGAAAGCTTATGATATATGAAGAAGAACATAATGTAAATCAAGAACTAGATGATAAACGAAGGAATAATTCTCTAGAATTCAAGAGTTCAACTTCAAAGAGAAATGACAAAGTAATAATTCTAGTTCCTGTAGACAGTTCCACTAGTGAAGAGTCATATTTAGACAATGATGAAGAAATGGCTCATCTTTCTAGAAGGTTCAAAAAGTTCTAACAAATGAATAAATTCTTTAGAAAGTAAAACTACAAGGGAAAATATGATAGTAAAGGAAAATGGAAGAAAGACAGAAAATGGAATGAAAAATTAAATGAAACAATCTTCTATGAGTGAAAATGAGAAGTTCATGTGTAGGAAGACTTCCCCAAGCTGAAATTTAAGAATAAATATGATTCTAAGGGAAAGGGTTATAAAAATGCTATGAAAGATACTTGGAGTGCTTGAGAAGATATCTATAGTGGGTCTGATGCTTTTTATAGTCAACAGAACAATCATGAAAACTTGTGTATCATGAAAAAAACATCTTAGGTAACACTTAAATCTCCTATACATAATGACTATTATTATGGGAATAAAATTGAGTCACATAATGATGAAGATATGACTAACAATGAATTATTTGAATACTGTGAAATGCTTGAGGATACCTTTAATGAGCTCAAGGACAAATATAAACCACTAAAGAGACAACATGATTTAAATGCAAATTGTCTGTCTGATTTAGATATTGAAAAAGAAAAATATGACTAGCTGTTAAAATAAAATACCGAACTCAAATTATCAAATGATCAATTAAAAAGGTATTTGAAATAATTTACTGGTGGTAGAGATACCATGAATCAGTTTCTAGGACAACAGATTCCCCCAAAATATACTTATGGGATAGGATATCAACCAGGTCAAAGTGGTTTATCTATATTGCATTTTGTATCCAAATCTAAAAAATCTACTACTATTTTCAAAAACTAGAATTGTATTGCAAGATCCGTCCCCTCTAATTCTTTTAATGTATCCAATTCCACAAGACCAAATAAATATTTTTTTTCAAATTCTCTATATTCTGCATATAAGAAACCCATAAGATAGTTGTGGGTTATTAATGCTTATATTACTAATGTTTGTGGACCTGGACAAATATGGGTACCAAAGTCATTTCATGGTTAAAATGTTTTGTTGGAAAAATTACTAAAGATTTCCTATAAAATGATGTGGTACTTGGACAGTGGGTATTCAACGCATATGAATAAGTATTTTTCATGCTTTAAAAGTATTATCATGATCGATGGAGGACATGTCACTTTTGGTGACAATGGTAAAGTAAAAATCATCGGCCTAAGCCAGATTGGTAACACTAACTCCATTTCAATTTCTAAAGTATTATATGTTGATTGACTGAAGTATAACCTGCTCAGAATATCTCAACTATGTGATGATGGTTTTAATGATAAATTTATAAATGAATCACTCCATGTTTTTTATGCCAAAAATAATTTTTTATTTACTACCTTAAGAAATGATAATGTATTTTCTATAAATTTAAACACACTAGCCTCATAGAACGTCTCTTGTCTAAATGCCTTTTACAAAGATTCTTGGATCTGGAATAGAAGACTATGACATTTTAATATACACACTCTTAGGATGTTAAATAGAAATGGCTTAGTTAGAGATTTATCCAAATTAGTATTTCCGGACAATTAAGTATGTAATCCTTGTCAAAAAGGAAAGCAACATAAAATCTCTTTCAAACAAAAGAAAGAAGTTACTACTTCTCAACATCTTGAGTTGGTTCACATGGACTTGTTTGGACCATCTAGAGTTTCGAGTATCAATGTGAAGCACTATGTTTATGTTCTTGTAGATGATTTATCTAGCTATACCTGGAACTTTTTCCTAGCTCATAAAAGTGAAGCCTTTTCTCACTTTACCATGTATCAAAGGACTGTAGAAAATCTCGGTGGATTTAAGATTAAATCCTTAAAAAGTGATCATGGCTGTGAGATTGAGAATCAAGATTTTGAATCCTTCTCCTCACAATGTGGCTATAATCATAACTTCTCTGAACCGAGAACAAATCAACAGAATGGTGTGGTAGAAAGAAGAAATAGAACCTTACAAGAAATTTCACAGACTATGCTCAATGAATATGATCTACCCATTTATTTTTGGGTTGATGATGTTAATACAACTTTCTACATAATAAATAGAGTCTTAATTAGACTCATTCTTAAAAAACAACTTATGAGTTGTGGAATAATAGGAAACCCAATATAGGTTACTATAAAGTGGTTTTATGTAATGTTTAGATCCAAAATACTAAATATAATTCATATAAATTTTCATCCAAAAGTGATGAAGGAATATTTCTAGGATATTCAACATCAAGTAAAGCCTATAGAGTCTTTAACAAGAAGACCAAATGTGTGGAGGAATCTATACACATCAATTTTGATGAAGCAGATCCACATGATCCCAAGAACATACCAGAAAATATTGAAGAGGATATGTCCAATCTGGACATTAATGATAAAATTACAAATCATCATGTGAAGGAATCTATGAAAACATGTAGTTCTGAAAGTTCTCTACATCCTAACTATGGTGAACCAGATCAACCGGACCAACTGGAAATATCAAGTCCTATATTCTAAAGACCAACTAGAACCCTTAAGAATCATCCCTTAGATTGTGTTGTTGGAGATTTAGATCGAGGAACACATACCAGATCTTCCTTGAGAAACCATGTTGAACATCAAGCCTTATTGTCATAGCTTTAACCTAAAAATATCAATGATGTTATCAATGATTAATTCTGGGTAATGGCCATGCAAGAAGAACTTAATCAGTTTGAATGAAATAAAGTTTGGAACCTTGTAGATAGACGTAAGGATAATTTGACTATTGGAACCAAATGGTTGTTTATAAATAAGGGTGTTGAAAGTTGAAATATAGTAAGAAACAAAGCTATACTTGTTTCACAATGATATAATCAAGAATAAGTAATTGATTATGAATAGACCTTTGGACCAGTAGCTAGACTTGAGTCAATTAGGATCTTACTTGCCTATGCAGCACACCTGGATTTTAAACATTATCAAATGGATGTCAAATGTTCATTTCTAAATGGTTATGTAATTGAGGATGTTTTTTTTGAACAACCCCAAGGTTTTACAAATCCACATTTTCAAAATCATATGTTGAATTTATCAAAAGCATTATATTGTTTGAGTCAAGCTCCAAGTGCTTGGTATAAAAGGTTGTGTAACGTTTTTATTTCAAAAGGTTTTACAAAAGGACGGGCAGTTCCCACACTATTTATAAAAAATCAATATAATTGTTAATATCCCAAATATATGTAGATGATATTTTTTGGATCTTCTAAAAATTCATTATGTAATGACTTTTCAAACATAATGGAAAGTGAGTTTGAAATGTTTTTAATCGGTGAACTTAAATATTTTCTTGGATTTAAAATTTTTTAAAATAAAGAAAGTATTATTCTAAATAAAAGTAAGTACACAAAATATCTGTTGAAAAGATATGGCTTTGATAGCATTAAGAGTAGTAAAACTCCTATGAGTTCTACATGTAAGTTAGATCCTGATAAAAATGGAAAATCAGTTGATCAAACTGCTTATAGAGGAATGATTGGGAGTTTGCTGTATGTAACGGCTAGTAGGCCAAATCTTATGTTCGGTGTGTGTATGTGTGCGAGATTTCATGAAAACCGAAAGGAGCCACACCTAAATAGTGTTAAAAGAATTTTCAAATACCACACTTACAAAACTAATTTATGATTGTTCTAATTCAAAAGGAAAACCATTTGATTTAGTTAGATATTAAGATGCTAATTTTGGTGGATGTAAATTAGATAGAAAGAGTACCTCTGAAACAAGTCACTTTTTGGGAAAGTCATTATTATCATGGTGTAGTAAAGAAAAAAATTTATTTTCATTGTCAACTATTGAAGCCAAGTACATTGCTGCTGGTAGTTGTTCTGCACAAATTATGTGGATAAAACACACCTTATTAGACAATGGATTTCATTTCAAACATATCCCCATAAATTGTGACAACATAACTGCTATTAATATTTCACAGAATCTAATTTTTCATTATAAAACAAAACATATTTATGTAGGACATCACTTTTTGAGAGATCATTATCAAAACGGTGATATAACTCTTGAGTTTATTGGGACATGAAATCATCTTGCTGAAATATTAACTAAACCCTTAAATTCTAAGAGAATTAATTACATCAGACATGAACTAGGAATGATAAACCAGTACGATATATTCTAGAAACTGATCCCGTCAAACCACTCTTCTTGAAACTGATCCTGTCAACCCGATCTTCTTGAAACTGATCCTATCAGACTGATCTTCTTGAAACGTATCTGGTGAAACTAATCTTCATGAAACCGATCGTGTCAAACCGGTCTTCCTGAAACCAATCTTTTTTAAACTGAATTTCTTGAAACAAATCTTTCTAAAACCGATCTTATTGAAACCGATTCTTTGACACTGATATATTTAAGGACTGTTTTGTAAATTTGGTCTAATTTAAATAAAATGATGATGTTTTGTATTTTTCCTTTTACAATGTTTAAATTATTATGTTTTTCAATTTATATTCCCTAAATGATATATTAAGTTCAATCATTCCTGACCTTTCACATTGTCAATAGCAGTAAATCCTTCTACCTTTTGTCACACTCTCTCTCAACTCTCGAACTCTCAACACAACTGGAATCAGAAGCTTCGTCATGGCTAGGACTAAGCACACAATGGACGAACCTAGAAAATATCCTTCTACTAAGCGTTAGATGGTGATTAGAGTGGGACTGCGAAACCGAGCTTAGAAAGAAGATTAGTTACAGCTGAAAAGGAGGTGTCTTATGAGTGGCTTCTGTCAAGAAAATCATTTTTATTCAAGGTATTGGATTCTCAAGGGTGTCTCAGTTATTTCAGAAACAATGAAAGACCCTATTATCCCCATCTTCTGCATAAATTCTATTAAAATTTGAGAATATCACTTGATGAAGTTGAGGCAGCAAAGATGAAATCTATGGTAAAGGGAAAGGAAGTGGTTTTTTCGTCTATAGAATGGGATGAATGCTTAGAGGTGCCTCATGAAGGTGTCAATGATGAAAATCATGGTAATATTCCGCCTTCTCAAATATTTTATCCTATGAACATGCTCTAAAGGAGCTGACTAGAAATAAAGAATCCAAGAGGACTGTTGCAAATGAATTTGAAGAAGAAGTAACACTTCTTTTTAAGTTCATACAACATGAAATCTTTCTTAAGAAGGGAGATTTCTCTACTCGGAAATATCAGGAACATTTCTTGATCTTTTTTTTGAAACATGGAATAAATTTGAATCTACATAGATATCTTATGGTGCATATCTATGATTTGATTAATTCAACCAAAAATGAAACCTTCTTATACTATCCAAGGACGATTTCTTCCATGTTAAAAGGTTAGGTTGTGTGGAAGATGGAGATAAAGTAATAAGTGCATGTAGAAATTTTTGTCTTCAAAAAGGAATTTGTATGAAGATGAAAATCTTATGTAACCCATGGAAAATATTTTGGGAAGGATATAAATAATGGTTGTATGAGAATTTTAATCCCTTTGATCACCATACTATGCTAAAGGACCAAGTTGATCCCGGTTTCAAACCAGGCGAGGTTCCAGTTTATTCTGATGAAGATACTGAACCTGAAGTGCCAAGGGAAGAAGGATCTCCTTTTGAGAATAGGAGTGATCGTGATATTGCTGAAAGTCCCAAAAATATGAATTATGGACCTTCTAGTCCACCTTTGTACATGCCTTTAAGAGAAACTATTCTAGGTGATGAGGAAGAGGAAGAAACCAAAGTTACTGGCGTTGATTGTTATGTTAGCAAATCAGATTGGGAATCTGATGATGATGATGATGATGATGATGATGATGATGATGATAGAGATGGTGATGAAGGAGGAAATAATGAGCATTTGAGTGACTCTCTAAGCATAGGACAATAAGTTGTTAACAGATCGAGTAAGGAATCTGTTCAGGGAGATGGTGATGGTATTGAGCCTGCTGAACAATAGGTTGTTGACAATGAAGATGCTGAACATGAGGACAGATCACCCCATCCTAGTACTCTAAATCATTTTTTTATTTCTATTAACTACTTTCATGGATAGAGGTGGAAATGAACATTGTTCAAGACATCAAACAGTCAAAACAGACAACTCACAATCCAGTGGAAGATAATTCAAAATTCAAAATTAAAAATCCATCAAAACCAACAAGATCTCATAAATCACGCAGGACAACTGAAAATCATGGAGGACATCCTAAAATCACACAGGCCATCTGAACCACTACACCATGTCATGTCAATAGCGCATCCATCAGTGTCGTCTCGTCATCGCTGACCATCCCAAACCACGAACACAGTATCATCATTTGTCATCGCCAGAGAACCATCACTGACTAAAGAAAACCATGAACCGGGGACATGCGAACACCAAGATAGAACCATAATCAACCCTCTAAAACAACCTCCTCGAATAGCCATGCTGGTGCGACCATCGTCACCATCCCCAAACCACAGAACCACTAGTGAACTCCAATATGAATACACCGAAACCCTTCCGACACTGTGATATAAACTCCCAAAACATAGGAAGAACACATTACACAAAACAGGGCAATCAAAGAATCTAGATCGAGGAAAAATAGAGGTCATCTTTTCATCCCTTCACCTTCTCAGCTGTCATCCTCAGTGCTACACAGAGTCTGCCCTATTCCAACACCAAAAGAAAACACCCAAACCCACCGAGATCAGGGAAGAAAAATAAAAGTGGGATATAACCCTAATAGGAACTAGAATTGATCGCAATAGTTAAGGGACGACATAAAAATAAATCAGGGGCTGAAAACCCTAGAAGAGGAGAAAAAAATAGATTCTGAGAAGACTAGGATGAAGTAGTTGATGATATTTCTATTATTTCTGAGCCTCGAGGAAGAAGGGTAAGAATTGATACTGTTGAGCCAAGAGATTGGACCTGTACTAGAGAGTGGATTAGTGATCCTGAATACATTCCTTTCGTTTTATAATATGACTCAAATGAGGAAAGAGTACCTCCTCCTCTTGTTCCACATTTCCATGCTAAACCAAAACATATTTCACCTATTCCACTAGTTGAACCTCCACCTCTATAACCTATAGCTTGGTAAGTTCCCACTAAATTTGTCACTAAGGCTGATTAGGAAATGATTAAGAATGAGCTATGTGATTCTTTGATAGCTTCAATGGGCTCTAGAAATGAATCCTACACCTCCATAAGTATCTCGAATGCTGATGCAACAAAGCTTTCAAGAATAGTAATCTATAAGATTCAACTGAATCTTATTACTACAGAAGAAACCATTATTAGACACAACACCTTGCTTAGAGAAGAAGTAAGAAAGACAAACAATGAGTTGAATTCCTTAACCTCTGACTTCAAGACCTCCTTTAGTTGTGTTTTGGAAGTTCTTAGGAACATGGTAACTCATCAACTCTATGTTGATCTAAAAAAGTTGAAAGAAGAGATTTGAAAAATGTTGGATGGACCATCCAGTTCCTGGAGTGGGAAAAGTGTTGTTGCTGATTTGGAGTCTCATAAGGTTGTGATAAAAGAGGAAATTCAAAAACATCAGAGTGTTTCAGAAAAAGAAACCCATGAAAAAGTACATCAGAATACTGATCGTGTATACTATATGGTCAGGGAGTTCAAAAATGATGCCTCTGTAGCTAAGAAATAAATTCGGGAAAAGGTGGATAATTATTTCATTAAGATTTATACGAAGAATTACCTCATCAATAGTTTCATGTTTTTGGCATAAAATATTAGAATTCCCCCAGTCAGAAAAGCATTAAAAAATCATGTTCTTCAATTGAAATAGTTTACACATTTGATGAGTAAATTTATGGAGAATAAGGATGACATCGAGAGGACAATGAAATATGGTGATGAAATCATTAATGACTTCATCAACCTGCTCAAACCTTATTTGCATGTTCAGGACAAGGCTATTGTGGTCCCTCCAGCTACTTCAATTTGTACTGCCTCTTGACCTCCAGCTCCAATGACTGTCTCTCAGACTCTTTCCCATATTTGAATGATCATTACAGAGTAGTCTCCAAGTCCTGTGTTGTCAGAGAGAAGGCATATCCTTTCCGCTACTGTCCCTACTGGTGTTGCTCTACCTGGTGTTATCCTCAGACCACCTCTACCCTCTACCACTCCCAAACCCTATCCTTCTATATTGAATCCTCCAGAAAGACGCAAATCACCTCATCATCCAAACCCTTAATGATGGATTATTTCTTTTTTAAAGGGATTTGGTCTTTTTGTTTTTCTTGTCTATTTGTGCCTTTTAATGAAAATTCTTTTGGTGTCTTTCTTTTATATTATTTTTCGTTACTGCTTTTCTCTTTTTGTTAATCCGAAAAGGGGGAGAATATAAGGATGGAATATACTCTTCCTAATCCATTTATTGAGGGGAATATTTGTTTTAAATAAATTCTATAAATGACAAATGTAATCTATCTTTATTCTATACATTTGTATGAATGACTTAATTTGTGATTATAAAAAAGGGGGAGATTGTTGGACTCTCCAGGATATTGTAGTGGACCCTCCATGATACTGTAGTTTTCTTAATCAGAAATAATATCAATATACATATTCTACTCTTTCATGCAAGTTTAATATCTCTCAGTAAATCAATTATGTCATACAACAACATATACGTAAATAATTCAATAACCTATATTCATGAATAAATATGCTTACAAGTGTATTTTTACATGTACATTTGATTAACACTTCTTCTTCTAATGATATATGCAAGACAGACTCTTCATAACCTTTTTGGATTCCATGACACCGAAGATGACATACCGAATCAAAATTCAACACACATAAACCGAAGTTGACACACTGAAACCGATGTCGACACACCGAAACTGAAGTCGATAGACTGAAGTTTGACTCACTGAAGTCGACAGACCGAAGTTCGACACACCGAAGTTCGATAGACCGAATTATGACACACTAATGTTTGACAGACCGAATTATGACACACTGAAGTTTGACAGATCGTAGTTGATAGGTTGAAGATGACACACTGAAGTCAACACACTCAAGAAAACATACTGATGTTATCAAACAAAAGACAACAGACCGAAAATGAATCACCGATTGTTATAAATAATTGTATCATGTTTATTAATTCAAATTTATTTCTTACGGTCATATTCAGGAAAATTAATGTTTCGGACATTTTTTAATGTTGTATATTGGAAAATTCATAGACAGTATGAGGTATATGCACGTGTGATGATCTATATTCCTAGAGGATCCTGGAGTATAAAAATACCACATCTTTCACTTTAAAGATAACAAAGTACACGCTGATACATAGACTGTCTGAATAAGAAAAGAGAGAAACTAAGTGCTTGATATTAAAAGAAGATTGTAATAAGAAACATTCTCCTAAATCTTAGTGTACATTGATACCTTTAAGATCTCAACCTTTTCACTCCTTCAAACTAGATTACAAAATCTACGAAACTCTGTTCTCATGAAAACTTCCAGAAGAGGAATGAAATACCATTTTCTCAATATTTAATGAGTCCATAGCTTTATTTCACAACACACAATGATTCCTAAACTCTTTTCTTTTTAATAGCTCTGTTTTATTTTTCTATTTCTATTTGAGCAGTGTGTATATCTGTTTATATCACACACACTATATCCTGAGCATAACTGGACGATATCAAAAATCCTCACTCTTAATTCTCTCTTATACTTGTATCCCATGTAGAACTGTGGAAGAGATATTGTGTGATCTGTTTATTTGTTTTTCCCATGAATAACATTGGTAGAGGTAAAGTGTGACCTGGACAGTCTGTATGCTGGTGTGAACCCAGATCTTATGTGTTGATCAAAAGTTTATTAATATAAACTACATGGTGTAAGGTGATCACCAAGTGGAGAGGAATAAGTCTCTTCCTGATATTGAACCTCTTGTATTATTCTCTATGCTATTTATCTTATATTTTTTGTGTGTTATGTATTTTCTGCATTAAGATAAAACAATCTTTGATAGTTATTTTAGCAAGTGTTTACATCTGTTTTGGATGTGTAGGTTTGTTTCAAATGTTTTTCTAATCTTTAGATTGGTAATGCTGAGAACTAATCAATCATCTGAGAACCAAATTGAACCTTCAAATCAATTATAAATTTACTATATACTAACATTGTGTTTATTTTTATAGGGGTGTTTATTTTGAAAATTATCCTTTTAACAGAAATTTTTATAGAAACTCAATTCACCCCCCACTTGGGTTATCTACTCAGACCAATAGTATTTTTACCTACAGGTATGTAGTTTCCATATTATTTGGTTGGTGGTATTTTTGTGCATTAGAAGATATCTACACCCTCCTATAGTTTTCCTCTCTCTCTGCACGGTGGGACTGGAGAGAACTAGAAGGAATGTTCATGCGCTCATATTATGCCACCAAATTTCTTGTGGTGGTATTGAGTGGAGGGGCGGGGTCGTACGTCTTCTCATTGAATTCCAATACGTTAGTTCAGAGGATTTTCTACTGAAGAACCATGGTGATAGTGTGTTCTTTATTATATATTCACTTCCCTTTACGGGCACCCTGAGGGCCCCAGGTCTCTTAGAATTTAGCAGGCACCCTCGACATATGGTCCTTTTTGGTATGAGGAGGTTTGGCCATCCAGTGTCAATGGTGATGCTCTCTAATTGGGGCATGTGAGTAGGACCCCTGTGCAGTTGAGATGAATTTTTCAGCATCGACTTCATCTATCTCCCTATGATAAGGTAGGAAATCATTATCACATTCTATGGAAAGTCTCCCAATATGGTTTAAGATGACCACTAGGGCCGCCTTGTGCTGGGGTGCTGGCTGTGACTAGGGATGGGGTTGGAAAACCTTAGCATACTGGAGGGATTGTCTTATGTCATCCATCTTGGGGAGAGTAATATTTAAGAGATACTATCTGATCAACATGTTAGATACCCATTGTTGCAGATGTCAGGTAGGTGAGGGGGTCCTACTCTTCGTTGGGGGATCAGTCGCCTGCGGGATCTCTGATGCGTGTGTCTGCATTGGTCGTCAAGATGTCATTTGGATTGAAGGTTTCTCTATGGGAACTAGAAATATATATATATATATGACATAAAGACCACCAAAACATGTCAAATTATCATTCTTTTAAACATGTTCATATTTTACAATTCACCTTGCCCCCCCTTCCCTCTCTCTTCTTTTCATTGTGTGGAGAAGAGGCTTGAGTGGGGTAAGACCGCAACCTTGTTTAAGGATTCACGTCGGGTTCACCATTTTTGTTCTGCCTCCGAGGTGGCACAATTCACACGTACCAGGGTGAAAAAAATGGGCCACCATTCATTGTACTTTTGTCTATTATCACTGGGGTTAAACAGCCACATTGGTTAAGGATTCACGTTGGTTTCACCAGTTTTGTTCCGCCTCTGAGGTGGTGCGTTTCAGATGATGGTGAAATGGTCTGATGAGGATCATCACCCATCCCTTTTTCTAAAGATAATTTCCTATCAAATTCACCATTTATTTTGTTTGACCAGTTTAGTGTCATTATCCTTTAAAAGAATGTTGGATTAACCCTACGTGGACTAGGCAATTGACCTATTTCTCAATGCGAAGGAGGTGCCGGAGTCAGTCGGTCCCATCGGGCGATTGCATGGGGTCAAATACTCCTGAAATCAGTCTTCCATAAAAATAACATCCTCATATGGTATCCAACAGGTTTATTTTTTAATAAAAAAACACCCAACAACCTTGGTATCCATGATTCATGGACCTTCTTTCCAAAGGCAGGTTCCCATTGATTGATGATTCTTCCAACGATTGTTGAGAACTCCATTTGTCAAGAGGATGGGATGTCAGGTCACCACACCCTTCTGGGGGAGGATTATTGCCTGTTCTGGGACTATATTTTAGATTTATTTCATCTTCATATGTTAATGAATCCTTCGTTCATTACCAAAGAGTGTGTCCACGAGCTATCCTTGGATTAGAGGATCATCGTAGGCATGCATATATTTGATGCTACGTAGGTTCTGCTAACATGAGCCATACAATATGGTGCTCTTGCGTTTAACATCATCCAGGGGGACAGAAGGTGATTTGATGTTGGGATTGGACCCATAAGATGGGTTTCCTATGTATCCTCGAGAGGGGAATCAGAATCCACATAGTTCAGAATTGTGTGGGGTTTAAACATGGAATCTTCCCATATGGGGTGATATTATTGCGTGAACCCTTTTGGATGGGCACTATTTTGAGAACGGGGCATCAGGTAGGCATCCTATGTATCCTGATTTGGTCAGGAATCATAGTTATCATAGTTAAAATTGACTGGGGATTACACATGGAAGTTGTCCATATGAGGGGAACGTGATGGGGTGAACCCTTTTGGATGGGCACCCTCTTATGCTCAGGACTTCTGGTAGGCATCCTACATATCCTGATTTGGTCAAGAATAAAAATATCATAGTTAATATTTTTCGGATTTTGTAATCATCACAAATTTCATAACCCAGGCGAGTCTTCCTCAGCCTCAGAAACAAGAGGATGTGATAGATCCTACCAACTACGTGATTTTGCATCTATTGTTGGTAGAGGGAGAGCCTACGACGGAAGAGGCTAGGGTGACCGTGGGTGGGGGCGTGGAGTGATGAACCATTCAATTTGAAATGACATTGAATTTCCTGGAGATTATCCTTGGAAAATTGGGGGCTTACCTTCGTGGGATGGCCCCAGAATACATTCTAAAAAGGGGAGGTGTTTTGTCCTCATCAAAGGAGAAGCGAACATAACTCCTTCAACTGATCCATATTCCCCATTGAATGAAAAATCATGTGTTCTCCCTTAATCCCTAGAACCGGGAGGTTCATGTCGGTATCCCAAGATTGGAATCTGGGTTTCAATTGGAATATATACCCATGGGCATTCCCAAAGCCGAACCATTGTGGGGAGATCCTTTGTGACTCCGCTTAGCCTGGGTATGTGAACTCAAAGGGGTGAGCTGATGCACCTGATGGTCTGATCATATAGGTCTGGTGGTTTCGGAAGAGGATTTGTCCTGAAAATGGAGGACTATATCGCAGAGGGATTATGGAGGAGTAGACAAAAATGGATGGGAGAGGTTGGAACTGGAGGAGATAATACTAAAAAACACCCATTCTGCATATTGGTTTCTTATGTGGGATGGGGAAAGTTCAGCATACCATGGTGGTATATGGGTAGAGGGGTCGTTTGTGTACCGATGCAGTATGCCAGCATGGGTATAGACCACCACTTACCATAGTGGTATGCAGCTCATCACACTGCCTTGGGTTCCATCTGCATACTTTTGTAGTATGTGACGCCAGGTTCAGTTCGCAGAGCGGTACACTACCCGGAGCACCATATTGAAGGAGGGTGTGGGAGAATATCATTCATGAGGAATTCATACATGAGAAGTATGTGGTTTGTGGTTTATAAATTAGGTTTGTGCTTTAATTTTTATCATTATATTCCGCAATTTTATAGTTTGTGGCCAGTTGTACCTACGAAGAGCATGGTTCACAATTCGAGCTTCACTGATGCTTCTTGACTAAAGAAGAAAACTTCTCCAAATTATTTATTCCAACCTATGAGTCCCCTTCAAGCTTTCTTCATCCATCCCTCCCTCAATTCCTTTTGTGGTCCTTTTATAGAGCATGAATGAAATTGTATATATTGGGCTTGTGGCACCATTTGCAGAGGCCCATGAAGTGATATTCTGACCCATGGAAGACTCGGTCAACCGAGGTTTGCGAAGGCTGCAGTTCACGATCATGGTTCGTGAAACCCTACCAGTTTTCTTTGTTTGTAAACTAATGAGTTTGTAGAATGGTATGTGGATGGCCTTCATGCACACGAGTCCTTCAGCGATGCAGATCATGGTTCTCTGGGTTCATTGACCATCACTCTATGGACCAATGCCTTACATACCATTCTACGTACCTGGTGGTTCACGATCTTGGTGGTCCTCGAACCTTTCCCGGTGATGGTACGTGGGCCACAAGAAATTATTTAAAAACATTAGACTCTTCATGTTTATTCTGATATTTTCAACTCAATTCTATTCCATTCAACTTTCTAGACTTTTAGAAGTACTTTCTTCCTTCAGTAAAGTGATTTTGGGGGGTATTTTCTTCCCTTTGATGAATTTTTAGGACCCAAAAATAACTAAATTATTGTACACCCCAAATAATCTAATCATTCATAATTTATTTATATTCTTTCTAACCAATATTTAATGTTAAGTAATATTTTATACCTAAGGTTTTCATACAACTCAATGAAAAGAAACATTTCCCCAAATTTCATTTATCACCTCATAATACTAAAAATTCAAATAGATTTGATCCTAAAATATGTTTTAAAAAATCAACCTAATATCTATCTTTAAAATCATTTATGTAAAAAAATTCCATAAAAACTAGAATATAATGTAATCTAGTGGTAGGAGTTTCACCCTTATCACCCTATGGTTTTGGGTTCAAGCCTCACGGCGGTACTAAATGTGATGGGTTGTCGCCTAACATTCAGATTGTCCTTTTTCAAAAATATAGAATAAAAATTGAGAGAATAATATTCATAATTCACCTAAATCATATATTGTTCTCAAGAATATGATGATCATGTTTAAAAATAAAATTATCCATAAAATCACTTTTTCCCCTCTATGTATTTCCATCCAACATATTCTATTCAAAGAAATATAATAATAATATTTTACTATAATTACATCAACATCAAGAACATATACCATATTTTATTTTCATCAATCGTGTGTTTTAATAAATAATATCACCTTACCATTAAGTCGCATTTATTTGTAATTATTACAATTCCATATATTCCTACCAATCATTAATGAAAAACTAATGTAAAACAATCCTATGAAGGTTCATGTTTCATATAACTAGAATACCAATAAAAAATACCTCAACATAATTATTCTCAAATTCCAAAGCATACAAAATTTAATCGATCCACTGCAATGTTTTTCATAGAATAGGACCATAGAAATAATTTCATTATATTGTGTAATTGACTCAGATAGTGACCAAGTTCCCCACAATAATGGCATTGAACTGTTATTGGTTCCTGATGTTAAAATTTATTTCCCAGTGTCCTGTCATCCATACACTTCATTTTTCTTTAGTAATTAGCTTCCTTGTGACCTACTTTAAATCTCATAATAATCCTCTAGTACCTTTAAGAAATTTTACATGAATCCTCTTCCCATATATTTTACATTTAGTAAATTGAACGATATATACTTTATCATCTTTATTGCTTGATCTTCTATGAGATGTCGTCATTCTCGACTTTGATGTGTTTGGAAATTCTAATATGTTTTAGTTGTCAATCGTAATTTGATATACCACATTTGGCATTATCATAATATGTTAAAAATACATTCCTATTAAGTTAGGAATTTTATTTGGGTAATAATTATGTTTCTCATCACTTTCTTTATTACCTTCATTTCTCTTATTTAACTTTATTAAATAAATATAATAAATGAAACAAGGTGAGAAATAATTAACAAACAAAAGTGGAAACCATTAAAAGTAGAAGGAATAACATATAAATGATAATAATATCTTCTCTTTTGAGTCTCATTATTTAAATCTAGGTTATCCATGAAAACATTTCATCTAGGTAATCTAACCTACCAATTTAATCGTGTCCTTTATAATGGTTTGTAACGAGTTTGTGAACTAGAAAAACATATCCCGTAGTAGTATGAAATCTAGTGGTGAAATAAGGATTGTTGTTGTGCACTAGGTGATGATTGTGTTAACCTATTTGTTACCTTTTCATAGTTATTACCCCAAGTTAAAATTGTGCCAGAGACACATCCACTTATAGTGTTCAGACAGGGATGTAATTACACAAAAACCAATGACTCTATCTTTTATTAATTTTTTTGACATTTTCTTTTACATAGAATGGTAATTATAATTTTTTGTAGGGTTCCTACTAAATTATCATAGTCTTACTCCCCAAAAAATAACTAGAGCTATCTCAAATACCAACAATAGCGACCCAGGCTTTTTACACGTAATATTCAATGACTTTTGACATAAAAAACATTAATTATGACCCAAAGACCATAAGGCCCAGTAACATTGGAAGACATAGTTCATAATACATAAATGGGAGTGTAAAATGAAAAATCATTTTTTATTATCTATAATGAGTTCCAACATACATTTGATCACCTAAACCACCATAGGATAACTTGGGGAATTTCAAAAACAAAGGGGTAAACATTAAATCCATGTAAGAAAATAAACATTATATGGAAACCTAAGTTGTGTTTCAAGGTTTAAAATGATATTATAAAACAGAAATCTTGTGATTAATCCCGTGGGACCATAAAAAATTTCCATTATTTCATTAAAATATAGATAACGAGGAAGCAATATAGACCATTAAAAAACATAAGTGAAGGATAGCCGCCAAAGAAACATAACATATTGGATAGGGTTCCAAAATGGATTGTGTTCATTCCTAAACCCTATATATGATATCTTGGATACCAAAATATTTTCTAATTCTTTGGTGGATTATATAACTATGGGGCCACCCATCACATTCTTATCTTGTATGTGTATATGAGTTCCACAAAATGAAATTAATCATGTGGAATAAACATAAGAATTACCCATGGAATGAAAAGTGGTTGTATAATCATTCATCAAATCATAAAAAAAAAAGTGATTTTTAAAGAAGGAAATAGAGAAATAAACATAATGCATGTATTAACTCATAAATACAACAGATTATAAGACATGTATATATTTGAGAGATTTTTAACCATAATTTATATGGAATCCATTACTCTAATGTTTATAATCATGGATTAAAATAACATTAAATGATTATATGGAATATCTCAAGAAAAAAACACACTTTTCAATTTGAAAACACTTCCTTAATATATAAAAATTTCATAAATATTATTGAAAATATTTTCATTAAAAATAAACACGGAAAATTATAAAGAAATCTTAAAAGAATTTACACTACGGGGAAAATGAATATTTGTGACGGGTTATTTGCGATGGGAAGAGGTCTCGTTTAGAATAGTCGGGAGGGAGAGACTATTTACGTTGTGGCCCTCTTACTTTCAAGAATTATTAGTTATTTGCGATGGGTATACAGTACTCGTCGAAAAAGGTTTTGTGTGAGTTGTGCGCTAAACTACGGGAAGGGTTTTTGCGACAGACTTTCATGGCCATCGCAAATACCTGATGACGTTTGTTAGCATTTGTGATGGGATTTATCCCATGTCAGAAATCGTATGCCGGCAGGTTGACATTTGTGACAGGACCCATCACAAATAATCTCATCGCAACTAATCTAACCTATATATTCCCACATCTGTTTTCCTCTCATTCCACTTTGTTCTCTACTCCTCTCTCCTTCTCTACTTACACTTTATCTCACAAAAATTTTCTATGATAAATTTTTTAAATTGGTGCAGTAATCGCTGTGTAAATCCTTCGAACTATTCAGTTTTATGGTATTTATCTATTTCTTTTATTTTTTAGTTATTTCTTTTTATTTGATATTAGTTATATATATTCATAATTAGCTCTAATTAAATTAAATTTGAACTAAAAAGTTTTATTTTTCTTTTTTTTACAAATACGTGTGATTAGTATTAATTATTATTAATTATTAGTTATCTTGAATATTATTAATCAGTAGCTATTAGTATTAATTAGAAATATTATTAATAATTACTTGTAATTAGTCATAATTAGTTATAATTAGCGATAATTTCTAAAAACTAGCTTTAATAAGTAGTAAATGGAAATAAATATTTTATAAACAATAAAAATAAGTAATAATTAGAAGTAAATAGTAATAGTTTGAAGTAAATACTTATAATTAGTAGAAAATATGAATAATTAATAATAACTATGAATTTTTAGTAATAACTAGAAATAACTAGAAATAAATAGAATTTATTAAAAATAATTACGAATAATACAGAATAATTAGGAATAACTCAGAATAATTAGTAATAAATAGAAATAATTTGGAATGAATATTAATAATTAGGAATAAATAACAATAATTAAGAATAAATAGTAATAATTAGAATAAATAGTAATAATTAAGAACAAATAGTAATAATTTGGAAAAAATAGAAATCGTTAGGCTTAATTAGTATTAATTATGAATAATTATTAATAATTTGGACTAATTAAGAATAATTTGGATTAATGAGTAATAATTAGGATTAATGAGTAATAATTAGTAATAAATATGGATAATTAGTAATAATTAGGATTATTGAGTAATAATTACGATTGATTTGGAATAATAAGGAATAAATGTAAATAACTTGTAATAAATTGTAATAATTTGGAATAATTTGTAATAATTAGTAGATATTATTAATAGTTAGTAATAATTTGTTATAAATAGTAAAAATTAAAAATAATTAGTAATAATTATAATTAAATAGGATTAATTAGTAATAATTAGTTATAATTAGTAAAAATTAGTAAATATTAGTAAATATTAGGATTAATTTGTAATAATTAGTAATAAATAGTAATAATTTGTAATAATTAGGTATAATTTGGAATAATTAGTAATAATTAGCAACAATTAGTAATAATTTGAAATAATTAAGTTTAATTAGAAATAATTACTAATAATTATGATACATTAGGAACAATTAGTAATAATTGGGATTAATCAGTGATAATTAGTAAAAATTAGGATTAATTATGAATAATTAGGATTGATTGCAAATAATTTGGAATAATTAGTAATAATTATGACGAATTTGGAATAATTAAGAATAATTTAGATTAATTATGAATAATTTGGAAGAATTAAGAATAATTAAGAATAATTAGGAATAATTAGGAATAACTAGGTATAACTAGGTATAATTAGGATTATTTAGGAATAATTATGAATAAATAGAAATAATTAGTAATAATTAGTAATAATTAGTAATAATTTGTAATAATCATTATTAAGGACTAATAATTAATAATAATTAGTAATAATTTCTTATAATTTGGATTAATTAGTATTAATAAGGAATAATTAGTAATAATTAGTAATAATCAGGATTAATTACTAATAATTAAAATTAGTCATTAATAATGAGTAATAATTAGTAATAAATATGAATAATTGGTAATTTTTAGGATTGATTATTAATAATTGGTTTTAATTATGAATAAATAGTAATAATTTGGATTAATTCGTAATAATTAGGATGAATTAGTAATAAATAGGACTAATTAGTAATAATTATAATTAATTTGTAAAAATTATTAAAAATGGATAATAATTAGTATAAATTAGTAATGATTTGGATTAATTATTATTAATTAGTATTAATTAGGATTAATTAGTAATAATAAGGAAAAATTAGGAATGAGTAGTAATAATTAGTATTAATTTGTAATAATTTGGATTAGTTAGTAATAATTTGTAGTAATTAGTACTAATTAGGATTAATTAGTATTAATTATTAAAAATTTGAAATAATTATGAATAATTAGGATTAATTAGTAATAATTATAAATAATTATTATTAATTAGGAATAATTAGCAATAATTATGAATAGTTAGGAATAATTAGGAATAATTCGGATTAAATAAGAATATTTATGAATAATAATGAATAATTAGGAATAAATAAGAATAATTTGGAATAATTATTAATAATTAAAAATAAATAGTATTACATGGGAATAAATAGTAATAATTAAGAATATATTGTAATAATTATGAATAAATAGTAATAATTCGGAATAAATAGTAATAATTAGGAATAAATAGTATTAATTATGAATAAAGAGCAATAATTAAGAATAAATAGAAATAAATGGTAATAATTATGAATAATTAAAAATAAAATTAGAATAAATAGTAATAAAAAGTAATAAATAGAATGAAATAGGAATAATTATCAATAAATATTAATAATTAGAAAATATTATTAATAATTCGTAATAATTAGTATTAATTAATAATAATTAGTAATAATCATGAATAATTTGTAATAATTAAGATTAATTAGTAATATTTCGTAGTAATTGCATTTAATTAGTTGTAATTAAGAATAATTTGTAATAATTGGGAATAGTTAGGAATAATTAGTATTGAATGCAAATAATTATTAATAATTAGAAATAATTAGAATTTAGAAATAATTAGTATTAATTAGTAATAATTAGTAATAATTAGTAATAATTTGGAATAATTAGTAATAATTAAGAATCATTATGAATAATTACCAATAATTATGAGTAATTAGGAACTATTAGGAATAATTATAATTAATTAGGAATAATTAGGAATAATTAGCAATAATTAGAAGTAATTAGGAATAATTAGTAATAAATATGAATAAATAATAATAAATCGGAATAATTAGAATAATATGTGATAATTATGAATAGTTAGTATTAATTAGTAATAAATTGTAATTTTTGTTAATAATTATGAATAATTAATAATAAATAGAAATATATAGTAATTGTTTTTGATAAATAGTAATAATTTAGAATGAATTTCAATAATTAGGAATAAATAGTAATAAATAGTAATAATTATGAATTATTATTAATAATTAGGATTAATTTGAAATAAATATAAATAATTGGGAATCATTAGATATAATTATTAATAATTCAAGATTATTCACAATATATTTGAACAACTTCCAGTGGATTGGTGGCATTCTTTTTGCTCGACTGCTCATCTCCTTGCAACATTACCTCACTAAAATCACTATGAATTTTTTTTCCAAAGAACACATATCCATTTTTGTCTACATGATGATTTTTTTGCATATGTCAGAGAAGAATATTTATATAGATTCTAGTGATAGAATGTAGTAAGGATATAAACAGTCAGGAAAAAGAGGCTCATTTCCATGATGAATTATCTTCTTACAACTTTCTCTGAGTGAAATTATTATGAAAAGTCTATTCTGATGTTGGAATATCCCTTTTGTATGAATGACAATGGAGAACAGTGTGGTGATTCCTCCCTTCTATCCATAATCATTCCAAAAAAAATGGATATTTGTAGGTCACATCAGCTTTTTCATAGTGATTTCTGTCGGAGAAAGTTGCAAGTTGATGAGCCATCGGGAAAAAGGGTTGCTTCCAATCCGCTGGAAATTATCCCTCTAGTAATTAGAAATAATTAGTAAACATTAGTTTTAATTACTAATAATTTGCAGTAATTAGTATAAATTATTATTAATTAGTGTACATTAGTATATATTTTAAAACAAAAGCTATAAATAACTTTGAAATAAGATAAATTTTTATTAAATACTTGAAAAGTGAATTTAAATTTATTTTCTTTTCTATATAGTGTTTGTTTAATATCAAATTATTTAAAAAAACTTACTATTTTTTATTTTTTAGAGAAATATGGTAAAAGGGTGTCGACAAGAGTCATTAATAAATGATCTTGGTTATATAAATCAGTACAAGAATACAAATTATTCTGGTTTAAATTGTGTATATATTGAGGGTGTTGAACCTTTCTTGTCATTTTCATCATTAAAAAACAAATTTGATTCATAAGGGAAAATTAAGTGTCTTGGTAAAAAATGTGCTCTGAGGATGTTGGACACATTTGACAATGTTGGAGGCCATATATTGTGGTTTGGATTTCATCTAGAGTATGTTTTTTGTATCAACATTGTGAACGTAGTTCTAGAGAAGTCACTATAAATTTGGTTCAGGAGCCATCCCAGTTTCAAAATTTAGTATATGAGGTGGAAGGTGTGTCTTTTCAATAAATTGAAATTCATAATGAAGTTGATTTAACCCCTGAGTTGGAAGCATTACAATTTTATGATTTCGTTAGGACCACTGAAGAAACCTTATATCCTGGAGTCAAGATAAATAAATTTAAAGCGGTTGAAAAATTTATTCCTATTACATCAAATAATTGAATGTAAAATAGCTATTTTGATCAAATATTTTCTTTGGTGAAAACATTGTTACCTAAAGGAAATGTTTTTCAAAAAAATTAGCGTGAGAGCAAGTGGTTTGTTTGTAATCTAAGTATTATTTATCAAAAGATTCATGCTTGTCCAAAATATTTCATCTTATATTATCTTGAAAATTAGCCCTCATAATGTTGTCCCACATGTAGAAAACCAAGCTATAAAGAGGCTCAACTAGAAATATGTGTATTGATTCCTGTAAAATAGTTGTGATATTTCATACTTACACCTAGATTTCTGCATTTATTTATATCTCTGAACACATTGTCATTGATTTCATGGAACAAAACCAATATTTCAACTTGTAAAATATTAAATGAACCCTAAGATAGTGATTTATGGAGATTTTTGGAAACATGCATCAGTGTTTTGCATTAGAATTCCAAAATGTGCGATTGGGTCTTTCTACTGACAATTTATGTCCATTTGGTTCTTACTATTGTTAGAATTCATGTTTTCTTGCCATTATAACTCCATATAATTTACCTCTTTTGATGTTGATGAAGGATCAAAACATCTTTTTAACCATTTTAATTCCAGGGACACTGAAAAATAACATTGATGTTTATTTTAAACCATTGATTGATGAGATAAATTCATTATAGAGTAATTTTGTAACGCCCCAAACCCCAAAGCCTATATTCGATGCATTATTTTAATACATTGGAATGATTACAAGGAATCATTTCCTAAAGGACCGACCAGTTTAGTTGTCTTGGAAAATAGATTACATACATGAAATTTAAATTGAAATTACTAACATAAAATACAACATAGTTAATCATTTGAGAAATACATTATTTTTATATTGTAATCCTTCATATCAATCATAATACATTTACTGGAATCCTGGTAAAAAAACATAAAATGGGGTAAGCTCAGATGCTCAGTAAGGGTAAATAATTTAACAGAATCTATAAACGTTTAAGGCATCATGTATAATAAAAATAAGATCCTTTAAAACATAAATTTTAATATAATATGGAAAAAATAAATATAAAATTACCATATAAGAATGACCATGGAAATTCTACTATTCAAAAAATCACATTTAATAACTAATTTCATAATGGCGTAATGCATAATGTCGGACATAATAACTACTATGTCGAGGACTTATTCCAAGACCATTAACGAATATTCTATCAAGGACTTATGAAAAGAGACTAATTTGTCTCATTAGACTCACCGATGCATCGATGGGATATAGAGAGCCCAGCCCATCACATAATAATTACAATTCATTCCTCAAATGAAAAGGTTGAAACATAACATAGACATTCGTATTAGAAAATCATAGGAAATGTTAATACTTTAACCCTAAAAAATTAATGGTATAAAAGTAGAACATCCATAGTAAAACATATCATAAAGAAATCAATACAATATGAAAGATTTTATTATAAAATATCAAATTCATACAATCATAAAATCCAAAAATAGATTTTGACATAGATGAAAATAATTTAATAAATTCATTACAACTCTTTGAGGAAAAATATCCCTATTAATTTAAAACATTTAAAAGCCGTGAAATTTTAAAATAAAACATTTCTTTTGAAAATAACCTTTTAATCCTATAAGGGAAGCTTAAAAATTTTAAGTAGACATAATAGAAAAAATAGTCGCTCGCACTGTATAAGTTAGAAAAAACCATTCTTTCCTTTATTTGTCTAAAAGGATATAAAGTACATCATTGAGAAAATGACTAAAAGATTACTTTAAAAAAATTTAAAAAGTAAATCATGGGTAAAAATGAATTTAAAAACACATAGTATTATATTAAAAAAATTATGAAAACATTTTTCAAATCATGTACATGGATGATAATGATTTCATAGTAGATACTTACACATCAATAACCTCAAATAATAATGAGATTGTAAAATTCTCCATTACCTTAGATGTGATACTCTTCATACATGTCTAAAACTCATGTATAATGTTTTTGAACGAATTAATAACTTATATAAAAATAATTTATGATATCATATAAAATTCTTTTATGACTCTATTAATCATTTATCAACAATTCCATGTTAACACAACATTTCTGGTAATATCTGTTTGTTTATCATACATGTTTTGACTTGTTATTTTTGATCATATTACTTAGATAATTATTTACATTCTTAAATAATTTATAATATTATTTATATATCTTATATTATATATATATATAAGATAGATATATAAAATGGATTACACCATTCATGGAGACGGTAGGTCGTACCTATGCATGAATGTTGTTTCTATTTTCTTATCGTATTGAATGGAAGTAATTGAATTTAAAATATGTACACACACACACACAGATATATATATATATATCATTAAAGAAGAATTATAGTTTCATATATTTTATAATTATGAATAATATATATTGTTTATAATCATTCTTGTATGGTTAATGTGGAGAATTAATTTCATTACGTCGTGGAGATGGTAGGCTGTACATACACTCGAGGGACGATATAAATCCTTTAATGATTAATTTAAATGGAAATGGATGGTATATTAATTATAAATAATAATAATATTTTCATATTCATTATTTTTTTTATACTCATCATTATACCCATCCTAATAAAGTAATGTGGATTAACAAATTACACCACAACGTGGAGACGGTAAGCCGTACGTACGCAAACATGTTGATATTATTATTCGTAGGATGCATAAAATGATGAATATAGTTGACCCATGATTATATTAAAAAATAATTATATGTATGATACTGGATTCATTACTTTATTATGGCAACAATATATAACGATGAAGTAGAAGAAGAAAGGAATATTGAAATAAGGGATAAAACGATTACCTCTTCTTATGGTTTTTCCTTTGGATTTTAACAAAAGGGATCCTTAGGATGGATCTATTTACAAATTAAGTCCTCTAGGATTTATTAATTGAGGTTGGGAGGAGAAAAGGGAAGGTATTCACTGAACCAAAAGGCTTTAGTTTTGTGAGTTAAAGAGAAAGGATGGTGGCCTATTATTAGAGTGGTGAGGGGCATGTCATGAAACATATATAGAAATATTAGATTATTATAAAATTAATTCAGGTTTCTAACAGCTCATAGTAGATTTATTTCTAGGATAATATTATTATGGGTCTAAATCCTCTCAAACAATTTGTTTTAGACATGTTTAGTTCATAAAATAAACCTAATCATTTTGATTTAACCCTTTTTAAATTAAGTTAACTCTTAAAATATCCTCTTGTAATTCTATACTACCTGGTTATTATCTATACTATAAAATTCCAAGAGAACCTAAAGTGGATCATTAATGAAATTTTTATCAATATCAAAGTTATTTGTCCAAGCTTTATATTTTTAGGATTTTTATAACATTTAATGAAATAGTATTTATTTTAAAATCTCATTTATGTAAATGTTATCACAATTTTCGTAATTGAATTTTATAATATCATAAGAACAAGATTACTTAGAAAAAAAGTCATTAACTCACCCTTTATATTTCAGTTAC
This sequence comes from Viscum album, assembly GCA_963277665.1. NCBI lineage: Eukaryota > Viridiplantae > Streptophyta > Magnoliopsida > Santalales > Viscaceae > Viscum > Viscum album. Next base: position 287,134,304 of record OY728165.1, read on the forward strand.
ATCCATAAAATTTTTGGATGGAATAAAAAATTTAAATTACATTTATTTTAATATTTATAAATTCATTTATTTGAACCATTCATCAATGAGGTAATTATTGATTCATAATTGTGTCATTAATAAATATATTTATCTATTGTATAATAATTATAAATAAAATACCATGATGTAGGATATGTATTTTTCATTCTAATAACTATTTATAGACATATATATTAGTTATATAACCGTATATTAAAATTGATATAGTAGAAGATATTTGTTTTTGTTGTAATTATCTTTACTTTAAATTAATTCTCATAACATGCCATTATCACATCCATTTGGTCCCATGGGGTCCTAAAATCATCCTAATGATTCCCATGGTCAGAACTATCTCATCAAGTAGGTTTAGGACATGTTTTATTGTAGTTTAAGATTATTAAATTATTATTTTTTACCCTTATATACCTAATTTACCCTTTAACCATGGTAAATAAATATAATTACTAAAGTTACTATTCAAAATGTCAAAAAAAATAAAAGGTAAAAATTTACAGAATATAGACCTTTTGATTACAAAAATGGAATCAATTTTTTAAAATTCAAAACACAGAGTTGGAAAAAACTAATTTAAAATTAATTCCCAGTGTCAAAACTAGAAAGTAGGTTTTTAAGAAGTAAAAACTATTCAATGATTGACATGCATTTATGTTCAATTTAAGTTTGAAATTATTTCAAATGTCATGAATTATATTAAATTATAAAAATATAATCTAATTAAACATTAAAACAACTCAAATATATAATTTAACACTATAAATTATTTCGATTTAAAAAGTTGTTTTCAACTAAATTTTAATATTTTTACTATTCATAAAAATATGAAAGTTATCAGTAAAGTACCAAAACATTATCCAAACTAAATTTTTATTTCCCAGATATAAATAAGAATTTAATTTTGTCAAATTGGATATATAAAAGTGACAAATATTTGATTTAAAAATAGTGTTCTATTAAAAGGCGGAAAAACTGCATTTTTTTAAAAATAATTCTTTTATCTGAAAAATTGAATTTGTCCTTATATTATGTCTAAGAAATAAAATATATTAATGTTAAAATTATATGGGATATATAAAATTTAAAAAGTGTTTAATACTATTAATAACTACTTTTTAAGCAGCTAGTTTGATAGGTCATGGTGCACTTGAACTCGGTGTTGCGTACATCGCACGCTATTGAATTATTTAAAAAGGAAGTATATAATGGAAGCTTGGGGTGTTTAATTATACCCTACTTATTTAAATTTCATCCTCACAATTTTAACTCATTATTGAAAACTTGGGGTTTGATATTTTAAAATATCTTATTGAAATCCCACATCAAAAAATGTATTAATGAGACCAATATTTTAAAATAAATAAAATTATGTATGAAGACTGCTGGAAATAACATATACTGGGGTTATATATATGAAAACAAGGATATGGAAGTAAAAACTAACTATCATGTTCTGATAAAGAGTGATAGACAATATTATTAAGATAAATTTAATATTCTGAAATCCATAAATCTTTGATGATCAAATGGAATATTTGATTTATTTTTAAAAGAAAGTACTAAGAAAAGATTTATGATATTTTAACTAGAGTTGAAGAATTACATCATAGACTAAGAACACAAGGATTCAAACTTCATTTAACTTTAAAGTTTCATCTGTTAACTAGTTCCTACCAAGCACTCATCTTTCTCTTCAAAAGATAATAAAACTCAAATAAAATATTCTCTTTACCATCATCATATAAGGTTCCAAATATAAACTTCTACCCTTTAAATATATAAAATTATGTTATACTAACTGTGGACTACTTGTTGGCCAATGGTTAGCGATAAAGCCTTGTTGCACTTCGGTTTCGGGTTCGATTCCCAAAACCTTGTCAGACATGACAGGTTATCGCCCGACCTGCAGGTTGTCCTTTTTCTAAAACTGTAGCATTATAAAATTCCAAAAACAAATCATAGGAATATTTTTAAACATAAAAAATACTATCAAATGTTAAAATTAATCCATTCTAACATTTAGAGATATCCAAAATACTTCTGTCCAAACTATCTCAAAAGGGTCTCTAAATGTCCAAAAATCAATTGTAACGTCAGATTCCCCAAACAACAAAATGTTTCCCTTATTTTAACATAATGAATATTTGATTCATCATATTAAAACATTTATGAAAACAAAAAGTACAATAAAAAATACTTATATATATATATGATATTCTACTTATAACCAGAATATAATTGTTAAATAAAAAAACTAATACATTAATTTCTCCACTTTGACTGTAGTAACAACATAAGCTTGACCCTGATTCATTTTCTTCTTCTAAGATTTATTTCCTAGATGCTTTAGACAATATTTTTCATAATGTCCCATATCTTTATAATTAATACATTGCATAGCTTCTTTCATTCCCTTACATTCATGAGCCTAGTGACCTTTTTCTCCTCATTTTAACAAAATCTCATTCCTTTTAGGCAAGTACTATGGGGTTTCTTCCCAAATTTATCACAAAAAAGAAAAACATTATATCCCTTTTTTTCTTTATCTTTCTCTTGCTCCACCATTCTCTTCTTCTATTTCTTAACATTAATGTCATAAGACTTAGAGAATTACTTTTTTTTTCTTGATAACACACGAGACAATCTTCATACGATTAGAAATATTGTGAGACCAATACACCTTAGAGGAAAGGTGTTAACCCATAAAATAATCAATCAATCTTACTTATTGGGTTGCATATGTTGTCTTTATCAAGCATTTCTAACCTTGTGAAGTTAGCCTCATACATTGCAACATTCTCTTCCTCTTTTGTCCTTAGTCTCATAAATTGCCTTTCCATATCAGCTCTATATTCAAAAGGAAATTATTTATCTAGGAAATATTATTTAAACTCTGTTCATTACATATTATTAACTTATTCATCCTTATTTTTTTTTGAATTAATGACCACCATTGATCTGCATCTCCTGAGAGATGAAAAACTGCCATGACAACCTTTTCCCTTTCATAACATCCTAAAGAAAGAAATATTTTCTCTAAAGAAATTATCAATTTCTCATCCAAAAATGAATTCATAGTCCCATAAAATATTTGAGGTTGTTATCTCATGAAGTGGTCTAACATTGATCCTCCATGTTGTGGATTAGGATGCTTTATACGAGTAAGGATATTAATCTGATCCAAAGACAGTTGTCCCAATATGGTTATAAGCTATCTAGCACCAGTTGTGTCAAAAGATAAACGTTCATTATCTTGCATAGTAGGGAAATCCCTACATGGATTACGAGCATTGATATGATTTCCATTCCTTCCACTAGGCACCATTTCTGAACAATGGTATAAATTAGATTAAGTTATGAAACATAATTTATAAATCCAAAATATTAAAATACATAACATAAATTAAAATTTTAATACATATATAATCCATAAACATAAATATGGTTCCTTTGAAGACATATTTACTAATTAGTCCTTTATAATGGTTTGTAAAGAAAATATGAATTATCCTAAGCATATCCCACAGGAGTGTCAAACCACATGTGTAATAAGGACCATTATCATGTACCGGGTTACCCCAAGTCAATCCTGTAACACCTTGTCATAATTTTCACCCCATGGTACATATATTCCAGAACCATGCCCACTTTTAGTATCCAAACAGGGATTTACTATTTGAAATGTCGACGTAATAACGACTTCACTAAAATTCTAAGGGGTTCTTCTATACTTATCCTCAAAGTCAATCTTATGGTTATAATCCCAAATATATGTTCTCTAAATCTATTTCTATGGTTGTTTCTAAACATCCTCTGATACCAACTATAATACTATGTCCCCTAAATCTTAGAGCTAGTGAATTATTTTAATACATTAGCATGATTACAAAGAATCAAGTCCTCAAGGACAGATCTGTTTAGTAGTCATGGAAAATATATTACATAAATTAAATTTACATTTCAATTTCTATCATAAAATACATCATAGGTAATATTTTGAGAATGACATTATTTACCTAGTTTAATCCTTCATATCAATCATAATATACTTGGAATCCTTTGAAAATAAAAATAAAAATGGGTGATTTCATATGCTCAGTAAGGGTAAATAATTCAACAGAAGCTATGAACATTTAAGGAAATATATTTAATACAAAAACCTGCCTTTTAAACATTAACGTGAACATAATATGGAAAAAATAAATCAAACATTACGATATAAACATGCACATGAATATTCTAATTGTCGAATAATCACATGTAATATCTAATTTCATAACAAGGGAATGAATAATACCAGACATAATAAATACTATTTCAAGGTCGTATGGAAAGACCATTCACAAATATTCACTCAAGGCCTTTTTCCAAGACACTAGTTTGTCTCATGAGACCTACCGATGCATTGAGGGGATATAGAGGTATCCATCTGTCACATACTAAGTACAATTCATTCCTAATATGAAAAGTTTAAATCATAATGTAACAACCCTATATTTTATGATATGTATTCTTTTTAATTTATTTGATGTCATGTGTTTTATGCTACAACAAGATTATCTTGTGCTATACGCCACACTGTATTAGCTTTAAGTACACACAACACTATTCTTAGATTGTGTTACACACAATTTCAAGTTCGTTTTATAATATTCATTCTACGCAACATTGAATGTGTATATATATATATTCAATGCATAAATGAAATATGGATTGAATTCTGTTATACGAAATATTCTTGCACAACACGCAACCCTGACCTGGCTTGCATTACACGCAATCGCGACTTTCCTCGAAAGCGCGTGTTGTACACAATATCATGTTCCACTAAACAATGATATATGGTTATAATATTATTAGAAAATACTTGTTATTAATAGTATTAACAAAATTTTGAATTTTATAAAATTATTATTTCATCTTACACATTTTCTAGAACATGGTATGTGAACAAAATAAATTTTTCGGGTAAAATAAGTATTTTTAAAAAAATGCAGTTTTCCCGCCTTTTAATGGCGCACCCTCATTAAATCTAGTTTTTGACATGTTTATAAGTTCAATTTTACAATATAAAATTATTTTTTCGAATCAGGATATAAAATTTTACCTTGCATAAATTTTTCATATTATTCTGATAACTTTCATATTATAATTAATAGTAAAAACACGCAATATTTTAATTAAAAGCATATTTTTTCATCGTAATATCTTCTATGGTTAAATTATAATATTTAATGTTTTTAAAGTATAAATAGAATATATTTTTACCATTTAATATAATTTATGTAATTATCATTGATTTTACATCGAATTCGTAGGTTTAATAAATTCAATCTTTTGCAATGTTTTAAAAAAAAACCGTTTTCTTTCGACAATGGGATTAATTTTAATTTAATTTCTACAAATTATGTGCATTGAATTTGGAAAAATGGATTCCATATTTGGAATTAGTGGGTCCAAATTATATTAATAGACTACTTTTTATTTTTGGGCTTTATGAATAGTAACAACGGTAAATTTTATTTACCATAGTAAAAGGTAAATTGGGTAATTAAGGGTAAATATAATATTATAAGATTATCCTAATACTTGTATTAATACAAATTTATGATTATATTTCGTCCTAATTCATATTTGGGTCAAAATTAAATCCATTAGAACCCACTTGGAGGTGATTAAGATCTTTAGTTTATTTTATTTAAAGGAAAGTGAAATTTGTCTCACTCAACTTTAATAATTAATGTATTTTTAATATAAGTTTATACTTAATATAAATTCGGTTATAAATACTCATTTAAAAGATACAATGTTTTTATTTATCATGGTAAATTATTTGTAATTTTTAAGAGTTATTTAATTACCTTATTATCGTATACATTAATGATGATGAAATTATTTATTTAGTGAAAAATCAATAATATAGTTTTTATTGAAATAGTAATACAAATAAAAAGGCCCAAAAATCGGCACAAAACTTATTAGTTATGTATAAATAAACCCTAATCATCCACTGTCCAATTTTTTGACCATTTTGATCTTTATTATGGAGATTATGAAACTTATAATATTTTATTTTAAATGATTCCAAAGTTGTCACCCTAATAATTTAATAAAGATAACAATTTACATATTGTTATTTTAAGATGATAAATTCGAGTAAAATTATTATTATACAATATTTGATATTTATCTTCATCAAAGTATTTTATTTTTAATTTTTATGCAAAAAATATGTTTATTAAATAATTATACAAAACTTTTGTACTATTAATTTTATTAAGAGATATACCAAATAAATGGTTTTAAAAATATTAAAATAAATATTATATGAACTATTTAATGTGCTCCACTAATTTTATAGACAAATTTGACATGTTACGAATATAGTAAATGTTTTAGTTGGAATATATCCTCTTTCTATATTTTCAATAAATTCAAATAAATGAAGAGTGTCAAAATTGACACTATTGTTATTTTATAAAAATTACATATTATTAAATTGTTTAAAAAATCAAAATAATATTTAAAAATCATAAATTAAAATTTATATAGTCTAAAATGTCATAAAGTATCCAATTATGGAAAATTAACAACACATAAGTGATTATTTATAACCATTTAAAATTATGAATTTCATTACAACAAATAAACATAAATAGATTAAATAAGGATAAATCAAAATGATAAGGATTAACATAAGATCAAAACATGTATAAATTTGATTAGTTGATGTTATTAAAACCCTATCTCATATAATCTTATAATTGAGTCATTTTTGGAGGTTTTTATGTGGGTTTTGAATTTATATTAAACTAATATTTTGAGGATTCCAATGGTGCCCCTCTCATCCCTTATAAAAGGGCACCTCCTCCCTCTCCTACTTACACCACATTGAGACTTCATGCTCGACCAACCCCTTCCCATTTAAATTCCCCACTTCATTATAAACATACTAGAGGTACTCGTCTTCTCAAAAGACCAACTCTAGTGCCCTAAGTGAAGTTTTAAAGGAGGCTCTTCGAGAAAGAGGTAATACCTTCTACCGTTTTCTTCAAGTTCCATTCTTCTTATACTCCCTCTTCTTTAGTTGTTTAATTATGGAGTAATAAAATCAGTATCCTTAATATAATTATATGTTATTATAAATATGAAACGACCATATTTCACCTTCTATACATCATACGGAAAACAAAATCACCGCGCGTGCGTACGTACGGAATACCATCTCCACGTCGTGGTGTAATCTGTTTTTCCACCAACACCTTACATGGATGGGTATAATGGTGTAAAGAATAACTATATATGGTTATTATAACATCATACTAATTCTGATATGTTATACCATCCACTCCAATTCTATTAAATAATTATGGGGACGATATCATCGCTCGTGCGTACGTACAGACTACCGTCTCCACGACGCGATGAGATTTATTATCCATGTTAACCATACATGAATGATCATAAAGTTTATATAATGAATAATAATGAAATAAAAATTATACTGGATTTATGTATATATATATATGTATGTCATCTATTTAGTTTCATTCAATTCAATAAGGAAACGAAATCAATGTTCATGCATACGTACAGCCTACCGTCTCCATGAACAGTGTATCTCAATCCTTTTATCGATCTATAATATATATGTATATGATGAATATATATTATATATAAATCATTTTTTACATTCTGTAATTATGTAAATCAAGATATAATTAATAATATCAATAATGAAAAGTTGAAACACAAACGATAAATGAAATGATTTTTCCCAAAACGCTGCTTTAACATGGAATTTACAAAAGAACGGGTAATATAAAGTCATAAGTGATACATATATGATATCATAACAATGAATATGATTATTTAATAAGTCAATGTCATTATTTAAATCATTATACAGGAGGTTTGGATGCATACGAAGCATATCGGACCAATGGTAATGGATAACTTTTCCAAGATCGTTTTTTTCCGAGATTGTTTATTCATAAGTATTTACTGGGGTTATATTTATCACCCATGTCCTTGATTCTAAAATTTTTTCATGTATGTTTAATTTCCTTTTTACCCATTTTTTACTTTTACTACATGGTATGTATGGAATCTTTCTTTTACGAGGTACTTTTTTACTTTTCCAGAAAAAGTAAGAGAAGAATGTTTTTTAACTTATATGGCACGAACATATTTTTATGGTTTTATAAAACCTTATTTTCATGAAGCTTCCTCCAAATGATTTCATGAATATTTTCAACAAAATCCTTTTCTTTTAAAATTGCATTACATTTTGTGGAAACAGAATGATTTTGAAGAAGAAAGGATATTTTTCTCAAGAATTCATTTCAAGAGTTTTATCAAAACCATTTTTCATCTAAGATGACATTATTTCATATGTGTATGTTTAAAGTATCATGTCTCTATGATTTACATGGTTTCACTTTTCTTATTATGAAATGATATCCATTTTTTTATATGGATTATATGATGATGGGATGATGTTTATGAAACCCATTTTATTTATTGGGTTATTATGAATGATGTATGTTTATTTTGTGGCACACGTAAGAATGATTTCATAATGAGATGGGTGGGACCTATATCTCCCTCCAATGCATTGGGTAAAGATTTATATCTAATGAGATCGACATGGATGGAACGGTATGTTAATTCGGTTCAGCGTTAATCCTAATAATAATAATATTATTATATTAATAATATTATTATAAATAATATTTTATTATTTTAATAATATTAATATTATTATTTTATTAATATTATTTTATTTTTATTTTTATTATATTAATACTATTTATATTATTAATTTTAGTATTGTTATTATTATAATAATTTTATTTATATTATTATTATTATTATTATTGTATTCTAATATTTTATTATTATTATTTTCTAATGTCATTTTATATTTCTTAACAATATTATTTTGATCAATTTTGTTTTCAGATATTTTCAACAGGGATTTTACAATAGGGACCCCCATCGCAAATAGTATTTTCGAATTCCCATCGCAAATAATTTTATTAGAAAAATCTAGGAGAAATATTTGTGACAAGAATTCTTGCGATTGAAGCCCCATAATAAATATGTTTTCAAATAATTTTGGGAGAACCATTTGTGACAGGGCCACATACCATCGCAAAAAGTTTGTTTTTTAGATGCCTTTCTCTACAACGAGCTATTTGCGACGAGGTCCTATCACAAATGACCTTTTGTGACGAGTCCCCGTCACAAATTGCATTTCACAAATATTCCAATTTGTTGTAGTGTTAGTTTTCATGACATTCAATTATTCCATACATGACTTATAAGTTAAAAAAATCCATTTATAATGATTTACAAATCTAAAAAGTTACATCTTTTGAAAAATGGTACAATGAATAATTTAAAAAAATATAAAAAGGTAAAATATGTGTAAATTTTAATTTAATAAATATTTTTTATCATTTTGAAAACATTCTTACTTTTTATTAGAAAACGTGTGGATGAAAAATGACCTTCGGGCGAATTAAGAAATAAAGTCAGATTTTCTAAAAAAACATATTTTCAACCATTTTAAGTACCAAAAATAAGAAAATAGAACTATTACATGAAAAAATCATGAAACACCATAGTATATGAAAATATAATGATTCTAATATATAAATATCAGACAATTACAGAGAGAGATGCTTAAAAATAAATAGTCTCGAATAGTGATGAGATTGGGAAATAAACCCTTTCCGCTTCGGTTCCTTTTTAATCATAACCCCCATTAAATAAGTAACATAAAATGAAACATTAAATACCATGAAGATAAATATAATTATGAAATGGAATTCTGTCATGACCTGTCCTCGGGGCTCGTGTCGTGACTACCCCAAGCCCACCTTTTATAGGCCAGGGGCTGGAGACTAGCACCAAAGGCGTAATCCCGATAAAAAGGGAAGGAATTTTATTTAATAAGTAAAAAAAACAAAAGAGTATGAAACTTGAAGTAAACACTATGTAAAACTATATACAAAAGAAAGTGCTGAAAGGAAAGCGTCCAGAAATACAAGTCCAATAGTAAAGTACAAACAACTGTAAAACTAGTACAATTGTAGAAAGGTAAAACAGTAACTACTGAGTCATCCTATGGGAATACCGCCTGAAAGGTGGGTACAGATGGCCTCCTCAAGACCCCAGTTCTGTCCGTCCGCTCTGTGTATGTCTCGCCAATTGGTCCACCTCTAGGAATCGTCCAGCTCTACAACTCTCTACATCAATCAGTGTTGTCTGTCGTCTGCATCCAACACAACAAAGTGCGGGCATAACCCGTGCATGTGTGAGTATAACGATACTCATTAGGGACCCCAAGACCCCCGTTGGTCTCCAAGAATCCACGAAAGATATACCACAGAAGAAAGATAAAATCATGAAGTATAAACCAACTCTACATAGGTATATGCCCTTACATATTACAAAGTTATCAATCACAGTGCGACTCTGAATCTCGAGCCCAAGAACAACCCAGTCCATACATGAAGTAAAGTCTATCACCTCGAAGATAAATGATTGAAAGTCAAGACTCAGCTCACACAGGTATACATCTTTCATTGAGTGATAGAGATGATCATATGTAGTCACTGATTCATCTAAGTTGTCGGACTCACACATGATACAGGACCAACTAAGCTGTCAGACTCACACAGGATACAGGACCAGCTATTCTGTCGGACCCACACATGATACAGGAATAGAAGTTAGAACTGTTGAACCCACAACAGAATATGTATAGAAGTCATCACTGTCGAACCCATGGAGGATTCCGGTACAGAAGTCATCATTGTGGAACCCACAGAGGATTCTGGAACAGTAGCTGTCGCTATCGAACCGACATAGGATTAATGTAAAGACCCGGAAATATTGTGGAAATGTTCTTCTTAAATACATGGGAATTTTATGAGTCTGCGGTTTCTGACAGTGCTTGATTCCTAGGCACGGTTTGCCCGAAATCAATTTCGGACGTTTTGTTTGGGTATGTTCAATAAACATATGTGCGGGATTTTATATCTTTTGAAGCGGTTCTCAGAATTGAAATCTGATGGAACTGTTGAACTCACAGGGCTAGTATTCGCTTAAGGAGACCTTTACCGTAGTTGCGTTTATTCGTAATTGGGATTTAATTTCTTTGGGTTTCTAATTTAAATTAAATAAAATTGAGTGTAACACATTTTTATTTGAATGGAAGTTAAAACCTCCAATGTGAGGTTGGTGGTGGGGCCACCCACACACAACCTCCCTTGGGAGGATGTTATAAGGTGGGGCCCACAAGAACATCAAACCCTTCAACTTCCCTTGAACACCCTTTGACTATTGAACTCCCAAATTAATGATGGAGCCTTTACACCTTCCCTCTTAATGGTTCCAACACAAGGATTGATTAATGCCTTAATTAATTTGTAGTGATATGAATTCTTTGGAATTCTTTTGAAATGCATGGCAACATTAAAATAATAGGGAGGCTATTATTTTATTTATTCTTGGAAATTATTCTTTGTAGCTTGGGAGAACTCTTGGAAGAACGAAATATTCCAATGAAGAATGCTCCTCTCCCCCAAAGATCTTGAAGCTTCATCTTCTACCTTATTAAACTGGAGCAATGAAGGGAAGTACCACCGCCCATGAAGTACACTAAGGGCGTCGTCTCAACTCATCTTCACCGAGCTCTACTACCTCCGATGTTGACCGAACGACACCCGAATTCCACAACGTCTGTCTTCCCTCACTCATCAACAAACAACGACAAATTCTAGGTAGGGGAAATTGGATTATTTTTATGTATGAATTATACCCACGTACTTCGATGTTTATTTTGGATTAACAGTGGCCAAATTGTTTTCACCTAACATGGAGGGTGCAGGCTGAACAAACATGGCCCAACTTCCCTTCGTTGAATCTTGTTTGGTTATCATTGGAGGCGAGACCGAAAGGTCATGGTGTCGTTGCATTGTGACAAATGAAAGAGGAACTGCAGCCGGGAGGGCCGTGGTGAATGAAGAAGCATGGCGCCGACGCGCCGCGCAGTGGAGCTGAAGGCTGCGGCCAGGCCGGGCCGTGGCGATGGGGGAGTGGTTCCATCGTGCCGCGTGGAGGGTAGTAGGACCGTGGAGATGTCGTGCTATGGTTGAGGTGCGGAGGAGGCCGGCCAAGCCGGCCGCCGTGGAGCCGGATCGAGGGATAACCGTCCGGCACTCTGGAGGACTACGGTGCCCGCAGGCGCCGCGTGGAGTAGGACGCGGTGCGCGTCCGTGGGTGCTTGGCTAGAAGAACCTGCTGGCCACATGATGGTTAGGCTATAGAACTATGGCACCCGTAGGTGCTGCGTGGGAAGAACCGCGGCCCACAGTGCAGGACGCGTGTGTCGGCCCGAACCGGCCGGTTACGGCCGCCCAGGCAGAGGAGGCGGTGGCCCCTCTTTGCATCACTAGGAAAATTGGACAGGCCCACAGCATGGGTCGGGTCTGCAAGTGTGCCGCGCCCCACCAGGCCGAGCCAACCCTCAGCCGGGTCGGGCCAACCCGCCAGCCAACTAGTCTTGACGAGCCGGGCCCATCTTCGCCTAAATGCGAATAACTTCTAGACCGCATGTCCGATCGACGCACCGTCTACAGCACTGGGACCCTCGAAATGATGCATTCCTTTTGGGATACTCTAAGTATATTTTGGAAAATTTTTTAAAACGGCCGGGTTGGATCGAACGTAAAATCCAACCGGGTCCCTATAATGGAAATGTCGATAACTCTTAGACCGGGCGTCCGATTGACGCACCGTCTATCATGTTGGGTTCCTTATGATGAGACAGAACTATGGGATACATCAACTAAGCACTTTGGGATAGTTGATTTATCGACACTTGTCTAGAGGAGTAGACCATCCCGGAATCGAGCGCCCTATGTGTTGGAACCCTAGGGCTGGCTGCGACAACTACTGTACCAGAATCCTCCGTGGGTTCGACAGCAACGACTGCTGTACCAGAAACCTTTGTGGGTTCAACAAAGATGAATATTGTACCATAATCCTCTGTGGGATCGAAAATGATTACTTATTTACCGGAATCCTCTGTGGGTTCGACAGTGATGACTTCTGTACGGAATCCTTTGTGGGTTTGACAGTTCTGACTTCTGTTCCTGTATCCTGTGTAGGTCCGATAGAATAACTAGTCCTGTTTCCAGTGTGGGTCTGATAGCTTAGCTGGTCCTGTATCTTTTGGGTTTGAATGTTTAAATGAATCAGTGACTACATCTGATAATCTCTATCACTCTACAAAAGATATATACATTTGTGAGCTGAGTCTTGACGTTCAATCATTTATCTTCGAGGTGATTGAGTTTAATTCCTACGTGAAATGGGTTGTGCTTGGGCTCAAGAGTTGGAGCCAAACTATGATTGATAACTTATGTATATGTATGGTGATATACCTAAGTTGGGATGCCTGATACATCGTGATTGTATCTTTCTTCTGTGGTTTATCCTTCGTGGATTTTGGGAGACCTTCGGGGGTCTTGGGGTCCCTACCGAGTGTCATTGTACTCACCCCAGCACAGGATATGCCCGCACTTCTATGTGTTGGTTGCAAACGACAAACAACACTGATCAAGGTAGAGAGTTGTAGAGATGGACAGAACCTGGCAGTTGACCACTTTGCGAGACATACACAGAGCGGACGGATGGACCTGGGGTGCTGAGGAGGCCATATGTACCAACCCTTCTGGTGGGATTCATGGAGGATGACTCAATAGTTGATGTTTTACCTTTATGTAGTTTTACTAGATTTACAATTGTGTGTACTTTACTGTTGGGCTTGTATGTCTGACCCCTTTCCTTTCAACACATTATTTTGTATATAGTTTTACTTTTTTTTACTTCTAGTTGTGTACTCAGTTGTTTTTGTTTACTTATTAAATTCAATGCCTTACCGTTTTATCAGGATTAATCCTTTGGTGCTAGTCGCCAGCCCCTGGCCTATGGAAGGCGGGCTTGGGGTATTCACGGCATGGGCCCCGAGGACGGGTTGTGAAAAATTGGCATTAGAGGAGTTGGTTCTATCATAGAACTTTCGACTCTGATCAGTCTTACAATGAAGAAATAGTGTTAAGAGTATTGAGTGTGGTTTTTAGCCCAGGGAGTCCAGTGTTGGTGTGGTAGCCGACGTATCCATACACCAGGACCATGACTTCTGATTTCGGACTCAGTGCACGAAAACACTGAATGCGTGTGTGTTTCCATTGAAAATGTTTCTTCACGATTACTTTGTGTCAGCTCACCTGGTATATTTTATTGACTGTGGAGAACTTTTTCTTTATCAGGATTCTTCTGCATAGATAGCCAGCTAGGGTTTCTGAGTTTTGTATGAGATTGTAGAACACCGAGCGATGAGGCTCTGGTGTAGGGACCTCTTACTATGTTGTCACCATCGGGTGGTGTACCAGCAGCACCACCACACGTTGGGCAGTAGATTCTTCTAGCCGCATTGAAGGATGGTTCATGCTGACTGAGCGTGTTGCATGAGTTCCAGTGGTAGAGGCCTCCGAGGTTACCAGGTGAGACAGATTCCAAGGCAGCAGAGGACTGGAAGAAGGCGATTACTAGAGTTTTCCACCTAGTTGAGAAACTAGTAGAGAATATTTTTATCTTAACTACTAATCATTTTCAGTGAGTTCCCATGAGTATGGTCCGCATAGGGATGAGGTTTTGGTACTTGGAACATTTTCTGAGATTGTACCTTCGGGCAGTGTGCCAACTATATCACTGCCTGTTGGTCAGCAGACACTACTAGCAGTACTGGTAGAGGACACTTGTAGGCTTAGTTACTTACATGGGTTTCAGGACCATATATCCCTCAAGTTCCGAGGTGAGCCCGACCCACAGGAGGCTAAGCACTGGATTGAGGTGGTGGTTGAGAGTTTTCTAGAGCTTATACCATTTCGGAAGGACGACATGTCTGTAGTTGAGTATTCATCAAGGCGTACCGACCACTCCTTGTACTCAATGAATACGAAGCGAACAATGCTTTAGAGCTCGAACCTTTGAGCGAGGTGTGTTTAAGGACATCCGAGCCAACACATTTTCCTCTATGCATTCCTACTTATGTTAGGGTGCTAGAGAAAACATTTGTTGTTCAATGTTCATAGGTTGAGCGGATACAGCCAATGAATGTTAACAGTGGGAAGCCGCAAACCGGCATCAGTCTCAGAGACTCGGGCGTGTGAGATGTTTAAGGAAGAGTATGTGTTAAGGACAGATGAATCTGCAAGATAGTAGACGTTGAAGTAGAGCAAGAAGAACAACATGAGGTGGTGAAATGTTCGACTTGTAACAACCAAACACCTTTGTAGTCCCCGCTATGCTCAGGGAGATGGAGGGAAGAGGAAGTGACTAGCTGCATACAGTCACAGAGTGTGACCCAAGGGCTATAGGAATGATTTGAGGTATGGTATTTGTCTACTAATAGCTGCAGTATCAGTAGACATAGGTACCAATCATTCCTTCTTTCCATGAATATTTTCCCAGACCTAGAGTTTCAGGATAAACCGTTGACTTGACCCTCATATCTGGACATAACTTTGAGAGGAAACTCGATAATCACACATACACTGACGATGTGATCTGACCCTTGAGGTGAGAGTTTCAGTTGGAACCTCTTGGAGGTAGCATCGATTCCTTACGACGTTAGTTTGGGTATGGACTGGGCAACCACAGTTCATACACATATTGACTGTATTCGGAGAAAAGGTCATGGTTTATCTACAACGTTAGGATGGGGTTTTCTTTGGTCGGAGAAAAGGAGATCCCATGAATCCTAGAATGGAATCATGCATAAGAGGGTGTAGTCGATCACTCATGAGTCGGCCAGACTTACTTTTTTTCCAGACCACTCTAGAGTTGCAGCACCACTATGAGATTTGATGAAGAAGGGGAAACCCTTCGTATGGTCAGAGAGACGCCAACCGAGCTTTCAGGAGATGAGGTAGAGGTTGATTAGTGCACCCATCATGAGGCTGCCGAAGGAGGGCGTTTGGTATGTAGTTTACTGCGATGCATCCGGGACCGGACTTTGGTGTTTCCAAATGAAGGAGTGAGCAGTGATCGCGTATGGTTCTCGGTTGTTGATACCGCATGAGAAAAACTATGCTACACATGACTTAGAGTAAGTAGAAACGGTCTTCGTCTTGAATATGTGACATCACTATCTTATGGGTGAATGCTTTATAGTCTACTCTGACCACCAAAGTCTCAAGTAAATATTCTTGTAGAGGGACCTGAACATGAGACAATGATGATGGCTCGAGTTCCTCCAGGATTATGACTTCAAGATAGTTTATACTCCTGGGAAGGGGGCGTAGTAGAAGATTCTCTCAACAGAAGATCTGGAATTCGTCTGCTAGGAGAGGTGATAGAGCAGCTGGTCGCGTTGTAGACATCCTTTTTGGATAGAGATGGAGAATCCTTTCTGCATTCTCTCACATTCACTCATCCACTTCTTCAACGAGTCAGGGAGGCACAGTGTGGGGACGTTGACTGTGAGACGCGACGTGCCCAGATATCCTCAAGGCAGGCACCTGATGGGTTTTCTGAAGGTGGTGATCACGTCATTCTCTTCAGAGGACGGACCATGGTACCGGTTGCACATCAAGAGGAAGTGTTGAGGGAGTTCCACAATTCCCCAATAGCGATACATCTAGGAGTGGCAAAGATATATCAGGACCTCCGACGATAGCACTAGTGGCCAGGTATGTAGAAGGCATTTGCATAGTTTGTCTCATGATGCCTCAATTGTTAGGAAGTGAAGGTGGAGCACCATGTTCTAGTAGGCTTGGTTCATCCCTTAGAGGTCCTAGAGTGGAAGTGGGACAGGATATCCACGGATTTCATGATGGGGCATCCACATACATCCTGAGGACACGACTCTATCTGGGTGATTGTAGACCGACTCACCAAGTCGGCCCACTTCCTACCGATCAGAGAGCATGGATCAGTAGAGATCCTAGGACTCCTCTATATACAGTAGATCGTACGACATCATGGTGTGCCATTGATGATTGTCTCCGATCAGGATGCCCGTTTCAGTTCTTGGCTATAGAAGGGGTGGAAGGAGGCTTTTGGGACACAGCTTCGCTTGAGCACCTCCTTCTATCCTTAGACGGATGGCCAAACTGAGAGGAACATTCAGACTCTTTAGGACATGTTTCGTGCATGCGTCCTCGACTTTGGTCATAGCTGGGGGGATCACCTTCCCTTGGTAGAGTTTACGTATAACAACAGCTACCACTCTACCATCAGGATGGAACCTTGAGAGGAACTTTACAGAATACCTTGAAGATCGCCTCTGTGCGGGACTGAACCAAGGGAGTCATCACTTGTAGACCTTAAGATGGTTCCGGCTACAATGGAGAAGGTTCATATCATCTAGGAGTAGATGATGACTGCAAAGAGTAGACAGAAGTCCTATGCTGATTGGAGAAGGAGACCACTGGAATTCGAGGATGGCGACCACGTCATCCTATGGGTATCATCTCGAAAGGGTCTACGGAGATTTGGCCGAGGCGGAAAGTTATCAACACAATTTATCAGAGCGTTTTAGGTCCTCAGTAGGATAGGTGAGGTGTCTTACCACTTGGCTCTCCCACCTCAGTTGCACCGGGTGCACGACGTCTTCCACATATCTCAGATGAGGAGATACGTGCACGACCCGACCCACATCATCGACCACGGGGAGCTGGACATCGATGACGGGGCGACATTCATAGAGTTTCTAGTGGGGATTGAGGATCAAAAATAGTAGGTCCTGATTGGATGGTCAATTCCTCTTGTGTGTGTTCGCTGGAAGCACGGGAACCTCTAGGAGAGCATATGGGAGTGAGAGGCTCAGATGCATGCTCAGTACCCCCATTTTTCCCTAGTGTGTATTGTATCATATGGGGATGTAATGTCCTGAGGTGGGGAGAATGTAAGGACCCAAAATGTAACGACCCAAAGTTTTTCAATGAAAAAAATTCCCTTCTTATATCTATGTCATAAAAACAAAAAAAATAATGAACTACTAAGTGATAAGTGACCTTTAAACATAATTTTGTCACCCCTATGGTTGGAATTTTAAAAATCCAACATTCACGGTTGTGTTCAAGATAGTTTTTGGAGTCCAATGAAACAAAAATAATTTTTGGTGAAAAGTAACCTACCCTTATGAATAGTAACCTACCCTTATGAATAGTAATATAAACCTTATGAATAGTAAATAAGAGTAACATTACCTATGAATAATAAAATAAAATTTAGACATCATTGAAAGTGATAATTTGACCTTAGTAAACGTTTTTTTGTATTTTATAAGTCATAAATAATTAATTATAATTAATTAATTAATTTAAAAGAATATTTATTCCCCTATAATATATTCATAAAATATTTAATCAATGTCTAATAGTTTTTAGATAATTTTATAAGACCCTACATAATTTTTGAAAGAACTATAAAATCAGTTTTAATCTTAAAAACTGTTTTTTAAGTAAATTATGATTTTATTTAAATATTAAATTAATAATACATAGAAAATTATTTTTGAAAAAATGGACTTCATTTTTGGATTCGACACGTCGAAAAATGGTTGGGGTAAATTTTTGGGATTTTTCTGAGGTACTTGAATTTTTGATGAATAGTGGAATCCGATAATTCACAATAAAAGCTAAATTATGTATTAATTGAGTCATTGCTGATGTTCTGCTAATGTAAGCCCACTTGGTTCGGGATTACATTATAATATTACTATTATTGGTCATCCAAGACTCACTATTCCTTGTCTTTGGTGGAATTAATAAACTAATCAATTTTATATTAAGGAAACCCCTCTCCCCTCCACTATAAAAGCCACCCTTCACTCCCTCTTTTCCTCACACCTCTCAAGCTCCAAGCCTTCTCTAAATTCTGCCCAAAAACCTTCCGTAGCTCATCCCCCACGTCCAAAAGCTTCTGGTCTCATGAAAAGACCAATCCTAGCTTCCTTAAATAGGATCTCAAGAGAAGGATTCTAAAGGTAATTTCTCTCTCTCTTCTCCTTTAGTTTCCTTTCAATTCCAAGTTCCTTTCTTGATCTCTCCCTACTTATCTTCATCCAATTGTTTTGTAAATCCAGTATTATACATATAATGTAATCTTATGATTCAAATGGTATATTATACCACCCCACACCCTTTCCCTCTTCCTTTTATTTTATTAAAGAGAACGTTGTTCATGTGGTGATAGTTTATCACCTTCAAAAACAACATGCTCTCTTCTTCCATTTATAACTTCAATATGGTCATGAAACCATTTTTATGGTTGAACCAGAATGTTTTATATGTATTATTTTCTATTTTAAGTTCTGGAAATAGCCTATGGCCTTATTACTAAGTTAAATGTTAAAACAAGATCGTTGTGATCCAAAAACCGCTCAAATTAACCCAAATAACCATCATTAAATTATTATCTAATGATTCGGACACATGGATCTAATATAACTCATTATATAATCATTCAAGCATCTGTAATATCATTAATTACACATAATATCCATTCTAGATGTTTACCCATGATCTACCCAAGCATCAATTTAAGAATACAAGTGGACCTCTCAAGAAAACCATAAAAACGAACATCCCCGATCAATGTTTTTAAAATCTATAAGTCATCCAAAGGAACATAATATGAAATAATGAAACCAGAATGAACCCTATTAATGTATAAAAGGTTCTGGAATTTCTAATTAATGAATATAATGTCATTATACAGGACATTAAAGAGAAGGAGGCATTCGAGTACAAGGTAAGGGGAAATCTCGAACCCAATTTTCTTCCTTCGGGTTCTCCCTCTTTCACTCCATTTTTGATATGGTTAATCCTAAAAGGTCTTTTGTTCATCTTTTCCTTTACTTTTATGGGATATACATGTTTTTCACTGGTTTTTATGTCCATCAAAATGTTTTCCAAAATAACTCTTCTTTCAAGATCTCACCTTTTACCTCTCATTCAAGGTTGGTTATTCTTATATCAAGTATGTTGTTCCCTTTTCCTTTTGGGAACCCAAAGCTTATGAATGTGTTATTATGAGATGAAACCCATTACTTTCCATGGGTTATTTATGTACATGATTGATATGTGTTCTATGTGGCAAGCATGATAATGATAATGTTATGATGTGACGGGTGCGCCCGGAATTATATAGCGCAATATGAATGTTTAAATGTGACGGGTGCGCCCGGAATTATACAGCGCTCCAATGCATTGGGTAAAGTGATAAATCTCATGAGTAAATGTGAAATTATGCGTGAACATGATGCTAGATTTGTTCACAATTATGTGTGGTAGTTAACCACTATGACATGATGTTTCATTTTTATGCTTCACCACATTTCAAGTTTATTGTTTATGCTCCTCTCATGTACAAGATCTTCTTCATATGTCATGATTATGCTCACTCCATGCTATATCGTTCTTATCTATCCTCTTACTAGGCTTTTAGCTCACCCCTTTTGATATATATCCTCAGGTGGCTACATGTACTAAGGAGAGGACAAGTGCTACTAAGAAGCTATAGAAGAAGATATTAAATGAATTTTTATGCTTGATGTTGTATTTGTTATGTATTGTCCTAGTTTTCCCAAGACACTAAACCTCTGGATCCTCCATGTGTAATACTATTATGTTGTTTATATTTGAAATGATGTAATAGTAATGTAAGAAAAGGTCGGGTCGCTATAGTTGGTATCAGAGGAAAGGTTTAGTTAATTTGGGAATTAGGATTAGTGAACCCTAAAAGAAAACCTCTATCATGAGACTTAGTACAAATATGCACACAAGTATATTTACCTAGGGATCCCATATGTTATGTTTTTGGTATAATTATTTAAAAGGATAAGTTATTCATGACTTGTTTACTTATGTTTTGTTCTAACCTTTTCTATTTTAGGAAATGGTGGGAACCAGGAGAAATCAGGCCAACAACTCTTGCGAAGGCCAATGCAACGATTGCCCGAACGACATCCCCAATGATTTTGGAGGTGGAGTTAAAAACTTCATGGCAATGCTTACCCAATTATCCCGGGTTATGAATAATAACCATAATAATTGGGAAAGTCACTCCTTCACCAAAGAGGGAGCAACTATCCATCGAAAGTTTTATGCGGCAATGACCACCGACGTTTTGTGGATCTTCTGATCCACTAGTATCGGAACAGTGGGTCAACTCCATGGAGAAGATCTTTTCTGTTCTTCACTGTTCCGAGACAGAGAAGGTGACTCTAGCTGTTTATCGTATAGATGGAGAAGCTGATCAATGGTGGGCTTTGATTAAGAACACCAAGACAAGGGATGAAATTGAAGAGATGGAATGGGAAGACTTTAAGATAATGTTTATTAATAAGTACTTCCCAAGAACTCTTCGCATGAAGATGGAGAGAGAATTCATAGAGCTCAAGCAAAAAGAAGGAGAATCTGTCACAACATATGAAGCAAATTTCACAAGACTCTCAAGGTATGCTTCGGGTTTTGTTATCAATAATGATAGCAAAATTGATAGATTCTTTAGTGGATTAAAACCACACCTTCGAAAAGCTCTTGCAATTCGAGACTTTGGGAGTTATGAAGAAGTTGTACGGTGTGCTCTCAAAGTGGAGATGGAGTTTGGAGAATGTTCCCATGGCTATGGTGATAAGAAATGAAAGATGGAGTTTCAAGCTGGTGGATCTAGTGATAAAGATGAGAAGAAAACACAACGACCCACTTGCCAAAAATGTGGGAAGTTGCACAATGGGAACTGCCTCAAAGGGACGGGGAAATGCTTCAAGTGTGGGAAAGAAGGACACCTAGCTCACGAGTGTCGAAGAGACATGAAAAGGAAGGATAATGTAGCCGATGAAAGGAGAGAACCACTCGTGTTTCAATGCTACAACTGTAAGGAGCTAGGGCACTATTCAAACCAGTGCACTAAACCTCGATCTATCGAGGGTAATCTGCGCCAACAACCACCAAAGCCAAAGGAACAAGGGAACACTTATGCCATCACTACTGCGGAGGTGGAACATGATAATGAAGTCGTACAATGTACACTTCCTATTCACTAAAGAATGGAAAAAGTCTTATTTGATTCTGGTTCTACGCATTGCTTTATATCTTGAAAGTTTGCTAGAACTATGGAATCGAAGCCCCGGAACCTTGAAGTAGAGATATCTGTAAAAACACCAAGTGGTGCAATCATTGCAACCCAAGTGTTTCATTCTTCTCTTGTTGACGTATGTGGGAAGATTCTTCCGGCAAATCTCGTAATACTTCCCTTGGTGGAATTCGACGCTATAATGGGAATGGATTGGCTCTCGTTATATAGAGCACATATCAACTGTCGGGAAAAGGAAATATATTTTCATATTCCAAACCATCCCATGCTCCTCTACAAATGTAAGGAAGATCATGAATCTCCTTTGATAAATCCTTCAACGGTGTGGGTGATGATTCCCTATGAAGAAGCATACCTCGCCCAAATGTTTGAGTCAAAGGAAAGTTCCAACCTTGAGGAAATGCCCATCGTAAGGGAATACGGCGATGTATTTCCCGAAGAGTTACCCAGAATTCCCACGGATCGTGAGGTAGAGTTCTCAATTGAACTCATACCCAGAGCTACTCCTATCTCGAAGTGCCCCTATAAGATGGCTCCTATCGAACTGGAGGAGTTAAAGAAGCAGCTACAAGAGCATCTGGACAAAGGGTTCATACGCCCTAGTGCATCACCTTGGGGTGCGCCAGTGCTCTTTGTGAAGAAGAAGGATGGTACCATGAGGCTGTGTATCGATTATCGGGAACTCAACAAGATCACCATAAATAACAAGTATCCTCTCCTAAGGATTGATGACTTGTTCGACCAGTTAAGAGGAGCTCAATACTTCTCAAAGGTGGATCTTCGTTCTGGATATCATCAAGTAAAGGTGAAGAAGGAAGATATTCAGAAGACTGCCTTCCGTACAAGGTACGGGCACTATGAATTTTTGGTGATGCCCTTTGGACTTACTAATGCCCCTGCAATCTTCATGGATTTGATGAATAGAGTGTTTAGACATTACCTCGACAAATTTTTGGTAGTGTTTATCGATGATATTCTCATCTACTCCAAGAGCAAGGAAGAACATGAAGAACATCTAAGACTTGTGTTGGCGACATTGAGAAAGGAGAAGTTGTACGCCAAGTTTAGTAAGTGTGACTTTTGGATGAATCAAGTCACGTTCTTGGGACATGTGATCACAAGCGAGGGAATTTCTGTGGACCCTTAGAAGACAATGGCGATTGAGAAATGGCCCAGGCCCTCTAGTGTCACAGAAATCCCTAGTTTTCTTGGATTAGCTGGGTACTATGGACATTTTGCGAGAAACTTCTCACGATTGTCAAGCCTGCTAACTAAGATAACAAGGAAAGGGGTAAAGTATGTCTGGACGGATGAATGTGAGGGAATATTCAAGGAGCTAAAGAGAAGGCTAATCACTGCACCTGTACTCACATTAACGAAAAGTGGAGAAAGTTTTGTGATATACAGTGATGCTTCAAAGAAAGGCTTGGGTTGTGTACTCATGCAAAATGATAATGTGATAGCCTACGCCTCACGACAGTTGAAGATCCATGAGCAGAACTACCCAACGCATGATCTAGAGCTGGCAGCCATGATTTTTGCCTTGAAAATCTGACGGCACTACCTTTATGGGGAGAAGTGTGACATATACACCGACCACAAGAGCTTAAAGTATATATTCACACAAAAGGATCTCAACATGTGTCAAAGGAGATGGTTAGAGGTAATCAAGGATTACGATTTCTCTATTCATATCATCCAGGAAAGGCGAACAAGGTAGCTGATGCTCTAAGCAGGAAAGAACCTGCTACTCTATCCATGTTGAGGATTGAGAAGGACCCTATCTTGTTGGATATGCAAAGGATGGATTTGGGAATCGTAAGGGCAGGGGATACATCATACCTTGACCAAATGATTGTGCAACCATCCATCCAACAGAATATTAAGGAAGCACAAAGGGATGGTGTGGAGATACAAAAGAGGGTGAATGCAGTAAAGGAAGGGAAGCTGCAAGAGTTCCATATCGACGATGATGGTGTGATTCGGTTTGGAATGCGGCTTTGTGTGCCTTCATCACCCGGAATAAGGAAGGAGCTATTGGATAATGCACATAGCTCAACTTTCTCTATTCATCCTAGAAGTACCAAGATGTATCGTGATCTCCGAGAACACTTCTGGTGGGATAACATGAAGAAAGAGATTGTGGAATATATATCAAGGTTCTTGGTGTGTCAGCAAGTTAAATCTGAGCGGCAAAAGTCCAAAGGTATGATGCAGCCATTGCCTATACCCATGTGGAAATGGGAAAATGTCACTATGGACTTTGTCATGGGTCTCCCGAAAACGTCAAGAGGAAATAATTCGATATGGGTTGTGGTTGACCAACTCACAAAGACTGCCCATTTTATCGCTATTCGGGAAGACCTCTCACTTGAAAAACATGCAAGGATATATATGAAGGAAGTAGTGAGGTTGAACGGTGTTCCACTATCGATTTTCTCTGACCGTGATCCAAGGTTCACTCTAAATTCTGGAGGATCCTTCAACATGCTTTGAGTACTGAATTAAATTTCAGCACGGCCTATCACCCCCAAACTGATGGCCAGTCTGAAAGGACTATTCAGACACTTGAATATATGCTAAGATCATGCTCTCTTGAATTCAAAGGTGGATGGGATCAGCACCTTACATTGGTTGAGTTCTCATACAACAATAGCTTCCACTCGAGTATTCAGATGACTCCGTATGAAGCTCTTTATGGGAAGCGATGTAGAACTCCAACTTGTTGGGATGAAGTTGGAGAACGAAAACTACTTGGTCCCGATCTTGTTCAAGAGATGACAGAGAAGGTTCAAGTCATCCAGAAACATATCAAAGCTTCTCAATGTCGGCAAAAGAGCTTTGCTGACAATCGTCGAAGGGACTTGGAGTTCGACGTTGGAGATAATGTCTTCCTTCGAATATCTCAATGGAAGAGAGTCATGCGATTTGGGAAGAAAGGGAAGCTAAGCCCAAGGTACATTGGCCCCTTTGAGATCCTTGATCGTATAGGAGCCGTGGCCTATCGTCTGACACTTCCACCGAATATGGCTCAAGTTCATGACGTGTTTCACGTATCACTACTGAGGAAGTACATTCCAGACCCCTAAAATGTACTGAACTCAGAGGTGGTACAGTTGGAAGATGATCTCTCATATGAGGAGAAGCCGGTAAAAATTCTGGACCGAAGTGATAAGGTTCTACGCAACAAGACAACCCGCCATGTCAAAGTGTTGTGGAGGAACCAAAGGTTTGAGGAAGCAACTTGGGAACCAGAAGAGGCAATGAAGGAGAAGTACCCTCACCTGTTTGTGTAAAGTAAAATTTCGGGGGCGAAATTTCTTAAGGGGGGAAGAATGTAACGACCCAAAGTTTTTCAATGAAAAAAATTCCCTTCTTATATCTATGTCATAAAAACAAAAAAAAAATAATGAACTACTAAGTGATAAGTGACCTTTAAACATAATTTTGTCACCCCTATGGTTGGAATTTTAAAAATCCAACATTCACGGTTGTGTTCAAGATAGTTTTTGGAGTCCAATGAAACAAAAATAATTTTTGGTGAATAGTAACCTACCCTTATGAATAGTAACCTACCCTTATGAATAGTAATATGAACCTTATGAATAGTAAATAAGAGTAACATTAACTATGAATAATAAAATAGAATTTAGACATCATTGAAAGTGATAATTTGACCTTAGTAAACGTTTTTTTTTGTATTTTATAAGTAATAAATAATTAATTATAATTAATTAATTAATTTAAAAGAATATTTATTCCCCTATAATGTATTCATAAAATATTTAATCAATGTCTAATAGTTTTTAGATAATTTTATAAGACCCTACGTAATTTTTGAATGAACTATAATATCAGTTTTAATCTTAAAAACTGTTTTTTTTTTGTAAATTATGATTTTATTTAAATATTAAATTAATAATACATAAAAAATTATTTTTGAAAAATGGAATTCATTTTTGGATTCTACACGTCGAAAAATGGTTGGGGTAAATTTTTGGGATTTTTCTGAGGTACTTGAATTTTGGATGAATAGTGGAATCCGATAATTCACAATAAAAGCTAAATAATGTATTAATTGAGTCATTTCTGATGTTCTGATGATGTAAGCCCAATTGCTTCGGGATTATATTATAAAATTACTATTATTGGTCATACAAGACTCACTATTCCTTGTCTTTGGTGGAATTAATAAACTAATCAATTTTATATTAAGGAAACCCCTCTCCCCTCCACTATAAAAGCCACCCTTCACTCCCTCTTTTCCTCACACCTCTCAAGCTCCAAGCCTTCTCTAAATTCTGCCCAAACACCTTCCCTAGATCATCCCCCACGTCCAAAAGCTGCAGGTCTCATCAAAAGACCAAGCCTAGCTTCCTTAAAGAGGATCTCAAGAGAAGGATTCTAAAGGTAATTTCTCTCTCTCTTCTCCTTTAGTTTCCTTTCAAGTTCAAGTTCCTTTCTTGATCTCTCCCTACTTATCTTCATCAAATTGTTTTGTAAATCCAGTATTATACATATACTGTAATCTTATGATTCAAATGGTATATTATTCCACACAACACCCTTTCCCTCTTCCTTTTATTTTATTAAAGAGAACGTTGTTCATGTGGTGATAGTTTATCACCTTCAAAAACAACATGCTCTCTTCTTCGATTTATAACTTCAATCTGGTCATGAAACCATTTTTATGGTTGAACCAGAATGTTTTATATGTATTATGTTCTATTTTAAGTTCTGGAAATAACCTATGGCCTTATTACTAAGTTAAATGTTAAAACAAGATCATTGTGATCCAAAAACAGCTCAAATTAACCCAAATAACCATCATTAAATTCTTATCTAATGATTCGGCCACATGGATCTAATATAACTCATTATAAAATCATTCAATATTCTGTAATATCATTAATTACATGTAATATACATTCTGGATGTTTGCCCATGATCTACCCAAGCATCAATTTAAGAATACAAGTGGACCGCTCAAGAAAACCATAAAAACGAACATCCCCGATCAATGTTTTTAAAATCTACAAGTCATCCAAAGGAACATAATATGAAATAATGAAACCAGAATGAACCCTATTAATGTATAAAAGGTTCTTTAATTTCTAATTAATGAATATAATGTCATTATACAGGACATTAAAGAGAAGGAGGCATTCGAGTACAAGGTAAGGGGAAATCTCGAACCCAATTTTCTTCCTTTGGGTTCTCCCTCTTTCACTCCATTTTTGATATGGTTACTCCTCAAAGGACTTTTGTTCATATTTTCCTTTAATTTTCTGGGATATAAATTTTTGTCACTGGTTTTTATGTCCATCAAAATGTTTTCCAAAAGAACTCTTCTTTCAAGATCTCACCTGTTACCTCTCATTCAAGGTTGGTTATTCTTATATCAAGTATGTTGTTCCCTTTTCCTTTTGGGAACCCAAAGCTTATGAATGTGTTATTATGAGATGACACACATTCCTTTCCATGGTTTATTTATGTACATGTTTGATATTTGTTCTATGTGGCATGCATGATAATGATAATGTTATGATGTGACGGGTGCGCCCAGAATTATATAGCGCAATATGAATGTTTAAATGTGACGGGTGCGCCCGGAATTATACAGCGCTCCAATGCATTGGGTAAAGTGATGAATCTCATGACTAAATGTGAAATTATGCGTGAACATGATGCTAGATTTTTTCACAATTATGTGTGGTAGTTAACCACTAAGACATGATGTTTCATTTTTATGCTTCGCCACATTTCAAGTTTATTGTTTATGCTCCTCTCATGTACAAGATCTTCTTCCTATGTCATGATTATGCTCACCCCATGCTATATTGTTCTTATCTATCCTCTTACTGGGATTTTAGCTCACCACTTTTGATGTATTTTCTCAGGTGGCTACATGTACTAAGGAGAGGACATGTGCTACTAAGAAGCTATAGAAGAAGAGATTAAATGAATTTTTATGCTTGATGTTGTATTTGTTATGTATTGTCCTAGTTTTCCCAAGACACTAAACCTCTAGATCCTCCATGTGTAATATTATTACATTGTTTATATTTGAAATGATGTAACAGTAATGTAAGAAAAGTTCGGGTCGCTATACAAAAATCCTGTGGAAATTTTTTCTTAAATACATGGAAAATTTACGAGTCCGCGGTTTCTGACATAGCCTGATTCCAAGGCCCGGTGTGACCGGAAGCAATTTCTGAAGTTTTTTTCGAGTACGTTCAGTAAACATACATACGGGATTTTATATCATTTCATGCGGTGATCGGAATTGAAATATGAGGGCACAGTTAAACTCGCAGCACTGGTATTCTATTAAGGAGACCTTTACTGTAGTTGCGTTTATTAGTGATTGGGAGTTAATTTCTTAGGCTTTCTAATTTAAATTAAATAAAAATGAGTGTAACACATTATTATTTGAATGGATGTTAAAACTTCCAAAGGAAGGTTGGTGGTGGGACCACATGCCCATAACCTCCCTTGGGAGGATGTTATATGGTGTGCCCCACATGAACATAAAACCCTTCAACTTCCCTTGAACCCCGTTTAACTCTTGATCTCCCAAATTAATGGTGGAGCATTTCCAACTTCCCTCTTAATGGTGCCAACACAAGGATTGATTAATGCCTTAATTAATTTGTAGTGATATGAATTCTTTTGAATTTTTTTGTAATGCATGGAAACTTTAAAATAATAGGGAGGCTATTAATCTATTTTGGCATGGAGATTATTCTTTGGATCTTGGGAGAACTCTTGGAAGAACGTCATATTCCAACGAAGAATGCTCCTCGTCTCCAAAGATCGTGAAACATCATCTTCTACCGTCTTCAACCGGAGCAAGGAAGGGAAGCCCCACCTCCCACGAAGTACACTGATGGCGTCGTCTCAACTCATCTTCACTGAGCTATACTTCCTCCGACATTGACGGGATGACGTCCGACTTTCTCAATATCCGTCTTCTGCGACTCATCAACATACAATGACAAATTCAAGGTAGGGGGAAAATAGATTATTTTTATGTATGAATTATACCCACGTACTTCGATGTTTATTTTGGATGGACGGTGGCTAAATTGTTTTCACCTAACGTGGAGGGTGAGGGCCGAACAAACACGGCCTGGCGTCCCTCTGTTGAATCTTGTTTGGTTGATGTCGGAGGTAGAGACGAAAGGGCGTGATGTCGTTGCACTGCACCGGAGAAGAACCGCAGGGGACGAAAGTGGAACAATGGCTGGGATGGCCGCGACAGATGCAGAAGCGTGGCACCGACACACCTTGTGGTGGACCCGAAGGTCGTGACAAGGTCAGGCCACGGTAGGGCTGGCATGGCATCGTCATGCCGCATGGAGGGCAGCAGGACCGCTTCGCCCTCACGTTGTGGTGGAGGTTTTAAGGCGGCCGGCCGAGCCGACTGCCGTGGAGCCAGACCATGGGATGAACGGTCGGCCGACCTGTCGGCCCGCTGGAGGACTGTAGCGCCCACAGGCATCGCCTGGAGAAAGAAACGGCCCGGGTCCACGGGACACTCGGCTGGATGAAACGGTCGGCCATGTGCCATCCGGGATGGAGAACCATGGTGCCCGCAGGTGCCTCCTGGGACGAACCGCGGCCCGCAACGCGGGCCCCGTGCACCGATCCGAACCTGCCAGCAGGGCAAAGGAGGAGGCGGTGCCACCGGGTGAACTGGATCGGCCTGCAGCCTGGGCCAGGTCCACCGGTGGGCCGCGCCCCACCGGGCTGGGCTGACCCCCAGCCAGGTTGGACCCGCTGATCCGGGTCGGCCCGACCCGCCAGCCCACTGGGCTTGATGGGTCAGGCCCGTCTTCGCCAAAATACGAATAACTTCTAGACCGTGTGTTTGATCAGTGTGTTGTTTGTGGAACCGGGACCCTCGCAATGAGGCGGTACTTTTGGAATACTCTAAGTGAGTTTTTGAAAAATTTGGAAAACGGCTGGGTTGGATCGAATGTAAAATCCAACCGGGCCCCTAGAACAGAAATGCCAATAACTCTCAGACCGGGCGTCCGATTGACGCACTGTCTGTCGCGTTGGGTTCCTTATGATGTGACAGAACTACAAGATACATCAACTCATGACTTTTTTTATAGTTTATGTATCGACCATTCGGTCGAAGAGTGGAACCTCCCGAAATCAATCATGCTGTGTGCGGGAACCCTAGGGCTGGCTGTGACAACTACTATACCGGAATCCTCAGTGGGTTCGACAGCGACGACTACTGTACCGGAAACTCCGTGAGTTCGACAGCGACAACTACTGTACCGGAATTATCCGTGGGTTTGACAGTGATGAATTCTCTACCAGAATCCTCTGTGGGATCGACAGTGATGACTTCTGTATGAAATCCTCCGTGGGTTCGACAGTTCTAACTTTTGTTCTTGTATCTTGTGTGGGTCTGACAGAATAGCTGGTCATGTATCTTGTGTGGGTTTGAAAGCTTAACTTCTCCAGTATCCGGTGTGGGTCCGATAGCTTAGATGAATCAGGTACTACATCTAATCATCTCTATCACTCTACGAAATATGTATACATGTGTGAGATGAGTTTTTACTTTCAATCATTTATCTTCGAGGTGAATGACTTTACTTCCTATGTGGACTGGGTTATGCTTGGGCTAGAGAGTTGGAGCTGAACTGTGATTGATAAATGAGGTTTATGTATGGGCATATACCTAATTAGGGTTGGTTGATAATTATTTATTGTATCTTTATTCTATGGTTTATCCTTCGTGGATTATGGGAGACCTTTGGGGGTCTCAGGGTCCCTACTGAGTATCGTTATACTCACCCATGCACGGGCTATGCCCGTACTTCGTTGTGTTGTTTGCAGACGACAGACAGCACTGATCGAGGTAGAGTGTTGTAGAGATGGACGGTACTAAGAAGTGGAACACTTGGAGAGATGTACACGGAGTGGACAAACGGACCTGGGGTGCTGAGGAAGCCATTTATACCCATACTTCAGGTGGGATTATCAGAGGACAACTCAGTAGTTGCTATTTTACCTTTATGTAGTTGTAGTAGTTTTAAAGTTTTTTGTACTTTACTGAAAACCACACTATGGAAACAAATGGGGGTACTGAGCACACATCTGAGCCTCCATCTCCCATGTTCTCTCATGGAGGTTCCTGTGCTCCCAGTGAACATGCACCAGAGTAATCGACCATCCACGCAGGACCCGATCCTGTCAATCGACAATCTCCACTAGAACCTTCATGAATGTCTCCCCATCATCGATGTCTAGATCCTTGTGGTCAATGATATGGGACATTTTGTGCACGTATCTCCTCAACTGAGATACATGGAAGACGTTGTGCACCCGGTGCACCTGAGGTGGGATATCCAAGCCGTAAGCCACCTCACCTACCCTGCTGAGGACCTGAAAATGTCCGATGAATCGCAGAGATAACTTGACTCTATATCAATAGACATATGTACGGTCAGTGTCTACCATTAGCTGCTGTATCAAGAGACATAGGTACCAGTCATTCCTTCCTTCTACGAATCTTGTCCCAGAACTAGAGTTTCCGGTTAAACTATTGACTTGACCCTCATGTCTGGAGATACCTTTGGGAAGAGACTCGATAATCACTCATACGCCGACAGTGTGATCTGACCCTTGAGGTGAGAGTTTTGGTTGGAACCTCTTGGTGGCAGGGTCGAGGCCTTACGACGTTAGTTTGGGTATGGACTGGGAAAACACAGTTCATACACAAATTGACTATTTTATGAAAAAAGGTAGTGGTTTATCTACAACATTGGGATGGGGTTTTCCTTGGTCGGCGAAAAGTAGAACCCAGACAACACAGGATGGAATCATGCATAAGAGGTTGCAGTCGATCACTCATGAGTCGACCGGACTTACCTTTGTTCCAGACTTCTCCAGAGTTGCAGCACCAATATCATCTTTGACGAAGAAGGGGAAACCCTTAATATGGTTAGAGAGATGCAAGAAGAGCTTTCAAGATCCGAGGCATAGGTTGACTAGTGCACCCATCTTGAGTCCACTGGAGGAGGGTGTTGGGAACGTAGTTTACTGAGACACATCAGGTACTGGACTCAGGTGTGTCCTCATTTAGGAGCGAGCAGTGATCACGTATGGTTCTCGACATTTGAGATAGCATTAGAAGAACTACACTACCCATGACCTAGAGTTAGCAACAGTGCTCTTCACCTTGACTATGTGGCATCACTATTTTATGGGAAAACGATTTATAGTCTACTATGACCACCGGTGTCTCATGTACATCTTCTCACAGAAGCTCCTTAACCTGAGACAACAACGCTGTCTTGAGTTCCTCCAGGATTGTTACATCGAGATAGTATAAACTCCTGGGAAGGGGAATGTTGTAGCAGATGCTCTTAGTAAGATATTAGGTATTCAGCTACTCGGAGAGGCGACAGAGCTGCTGGTCGCGTTGCAGATATCCTTTGTGGATAGAGATGGAGCATTCTTTCTGGAATATCTCACAGTCAATAATCCACTTGTTCACCGATTCATGGGGGCACAACATGGGGACATTGACTATGACACGTGACATGCTCAGATATCCATAGGGCAGGCACCTGATGGATTTTCTGAATGTGGGGGTCACGTCATCCTCTTTAGAGAACATACTATGGTTCTAGTGTCACTTCAGGAGGAAGTGTTTTGGGATTTCCACACATATCCTTTAGCGGTACATCTGGATGTGGTGAATATATACCAGGACCTCCGATGATAGCACTGGTGGTGGGGAATGAAGAATGAAGTGGCATAGTTTATCTCACAATGCGTCACTTGTCAGCAAGTGAAGGCAGAAAAACAGGTACCAGTAGGCTTAGTTCATCCTTTGGAGGTCCCATAGTGGAAGTAGAATCGGATATCCATGGACTTCGTGATGGGTCTTCCACATACATCCAGGAGACTGACACCTATGGAGTTTGAGGATGGAGACCATGTCTTTCTACGGGTCTCACCTCAACAAGTTCTATGATGTTTTAGCGAGGTGGCTTACTGCTTAGCTCTTCCACCTCAGTTGCACCGGGTGCACAACTTCTTCCACGTATATCAGCTGAGGAGATACATGCATGGACCATCCCACATCATCGACCACGGGGAGCTGGATATCGATGATGGGGCGACTTTCACGGAGGTTCTATTGGAGATTGGGGATCGACATGAGTACGTCCTGTCTAGATGGTCGCTTCCACTTCTGCGCGTTCACTGGCAGCACGAGAACCTCCAGGAGAGCACATGCGAGCGGGAGGCTCAAATGCATGCTTAGTACCCCCTTTTGTTCCCATAGTTTGATTTGTAGCTTATGGGGATGTAAAGCCCTGATGTTGGGAGAATGTAAAGACATGGAATTTCCATGAATTTTTTTTCTTAAATACTTGGGAATTTTACGAGTCCGTAGTTTCTGACACCACGCGATTCTGAGGCCCAGAGTGCTCGGAATGATCTGTTGAAGATTTGTTAATCTTATATTAACGTGTATATGCAGTTTTCCTAAAAAAGGGGAATAAATCCTAAATGGTTAATCGAATCAGAAATATGAGGCCACCGTTGTGCTCAAGATGGCAGGTTTACCAAAGGCATGAATTAAGTTTAGTCGACGTGGGCTTCCTGTGAGAAAACCCAAAAATGGCATAACCATAAATAAAATAATTAAATAAAGTTATTTTATATTTGAAATGCTTATAACTCACAAATGGTAGCTCAGATTCAAAATCTGAGACCACCACTGAACTCGTGAGGTTATCCTTTATTTAAGAAGATACAAACATTGGTTGGTGTGGTCCACCAGAAAAAGTTAGTTTTTGGCCACAAATAAAATAATTAAGTGACAACTATTTTTTTTAATTCATAACTTCTAAACGGTGAGTTGGATTAAAAATCTGAGAGTACTGTTGTGTTCATTGGGGTGTGTTTCACCTAGGCAGATCCTAACCTTGACAGGTACGAATCGAGGGTGACTGATAATAATTTTACGAACATTTGTTCGGGTACGTTCAGTAAACGTATGTATGAGATTTTATATCTTCTGAACCGGTGCTCGGAATTGAAATCTGAGGGCACCGTTGTACTTTAAGCGTTGGTAATTTCTTAGTGATACCTTCACCACAATTACGTTCTGACGAGTTTGGAAGATAGTTTTTGGGGGTTTTTAATTAAATTGAATAAAATGAAGTATTAATTATATTTTATTCAATGATGGTTAAAACCTCCAAGAGGAGGTTAGTGTGGGCCCACCTACACATATACCTCCCTTGGGAGGATATTTATTGGTGGGGACCACACAATGTTTTAACCTCTCTTGTAATCAAAGGGGTTGGGGCCTACACGAGCTTCTTAACCCCCCTTAACTCTTGAACTCCCCATTTATGTGCATGAAACTCTCTCTCATTAATTGAGCCTCTCCAACTTCCCCATTTATTTTGTGCCACCCAAGAAATTAATTAATTGAACTTCTCATACTTAATTGGCACAATTTGAATTCTTTTGAATTCATGTCCAAAATAAAATAATAGGAAAATCTATTATTTTGGATGGCACATAATACTTTGGTGGAGCCTTGGAGAAATAAACAGGGCATTCTTCCCACAAAGAACACGAAGAACGTCTCATCCACCACCAAAGCACGACGACACTATCTTCTTCCTTCTTCATCGTTCATCAACCGTGGCACGAAAAGGGAAGCGAGGCCCATGACATC
Source organism: Viscum album (assembly GCA_963277665.1). Taxonomy (NCBI): domain Eukaryota; kingdom Viridiplantae; phylum Streptophyta; class Magnoliopsida; order Santalales; family Viscaceae; genus Viscum; species Viscum album. Next base: position 287,169,258 of record OY728165.1, read on the forward strand.
TACAACGACCTTCATCTGCATCAAAGGAGAGGATGTCACCAACGAAGAACGTCCCCAACAACGACGTCACCTCCGAACACTCATCTGTCAATGACGAGTACCCTTCTTCCTTTCCAATGCATGAGCATGAGAATTGGGAGTGCATGACGAATGCGGCGATCGACGAATCAACATCCGCCTTTTTTTCGAGATCGTCAACAAACAAAAAATTCTAGGTAGGTGTTATAATTATGTTTAAATTTACCCTCCGTTCTACGTCATCAAATTTGTGGAATGGTGTGCCAAATGATATCATCACAACGAGGAGGGTTCGGACCGCATGAACACGGCCCGACTCTCCCTATTTTGTGGGTTCTTGATTGAGGATGATAGAGGCGGTACACACGATGACCGACAATGAGCCGGCCTTGAAGAAAGCTAGAGGCACAAGGCCGCCGGGTCGCCTCAAGGGTGAAACACTGTCGTGCCACAAAAAGAACCAGGATGAGGCGGTATCAGAGGGGCGCAGTGTCGTTGCACCGCGCCCGAAGGAAGAACGACGACCTGGAGGGCTGCGGCAATCCGACGACAAGCACGACATCGTCGCGCCGCGCGGAGGCCATTTCAACCGCAGCGCCGTCGGGCCGCGGTGGAGGAGACAGGGGTGACCGGTGTTTCTAGCTGTCGGTGCACGCTAAATAGAGCTGGCTCCCATCGCCGGTTTGGACCGGAAATGGGGGGCGTGGCACCCCCTCCCGTAGCGTGGCCAGCCGGGCCATGCGGGCTAGCTAGTCAGGCCACCCTCTGTCTGGCCGCCCATGGGCAGGGCCGCCCACGGGTTGGGCCACCCACGGTCGGGCCACCCATGGACGGGCCGGGCCTCCCTCAGGTCGGGCCGTGCCTTCGAGCTGGGCCGCACCATCAGGCCAGGCCGCCCCTTTGGGCCGGGCCAACCACTCAGGTCGGGCGGTATATGGGAACTAGGTCAGACCCCTGTTCGGACCGGGTCGGGTTGGGTCAGTCCGATTGGGTCAGACCGGACCCGGACCCGCTACGACCATTTACACATTTTAGCCTGCATCTTGGGCTACGGGTGTCTGAACAATGAAATGACTACAGTGATGGAAGACATGGAGTGAGACAATTCTTTTGGAATACTCCACTTGAGCTTCGGACGTAGTTGGAGCACGGTGGGGTTGGTTTGAGCATAAAAAACCAACCGGGCCCTTGTAACGGAAATGCTAATAACTGTCAGACCAGGCGTCTGATTGATGCACCATCTGTCACATTGGGTTCCTTATGATGAGTCAGAACTATGGGATACTTCAAATCAGTACTTCATGGAAGTTGATGTATTGACTCTTGGCTCGATTATCGGACCCTCCCAGAATCGAGCGTGCTATGTGCGGGAACCCTAGGGTTGGCTACGACTGAGATGACCAGATCCTCCACGGGTTCAACAACGATGATACTATACCAAGATCCTTCGTGGGTTCCACATCGAAGACTTTTGTACTAGGAACCTCCATGGGTTCGACAAAAGTGAATTCTGTACCAGGATCCTCTGTGGGTTTGACAGCGATGACTTCTATACAGGGATCCTCCGTGGGTTCGAAAACGGATACTTCTGTACCGGAATCCTACAAGGGATTAACAGTGACAACTTTTATACTAGGATCCTACATGGGTTTGATAGTGCTGATTTTGTTCCAGGATCCTACGTGGGTTCGACTGAGGAGAATATCCAGTGGCTACAACTAATCATCTCCACCCATCTTCCTGAGATATATACCTTTGTGAGCTGAGTCTTGTCTATTAGTTGATATCATTGAGATAAATGATTTTTTATTCCTTTGTGGAATGGGTTGTTCATGGGATTAATAGATTGAGTCAGACTATGACTGGTAACTTAGGTATATGTATGGGCATATACCTAAGTAGGGATGATCGATACTTCGTGAATGTATCTTACTACTGTGGTTTATCCTTGTTGAATTTTCTGAGACCTTGAGAGTCTCGGGGTCCCTACTGAGTATTCTTATACTCACCCCTACACGGGATATTCCCACACCACGTTGTGTTGGATGAAGACGACAGACAACACTAATCGAGGCGGAGTGTACGAGGACTGGACGGTACCCGGAGGTGGACCACACGACGAGTCGGTACACGGAGGAGACTGACGGACGTGGAGCGCTGAGGAGGCTACCTGTACCTACCATTCAAGTAGGATCCTTGGTGGACGATCCAGGAGCTACCTGTCACCTTCCAACTATTTTGTCTTTTCCTTGTACTTTACAGTTGTTCTTGTATTTCTGTCCCCTTTACTTTCCACACTACTTTTGTATTCAGTTTCAACTTAGTATTTTGCTTCCAATTGTGTAATCTATTGAGTGTGTTTACTTTTATAAAGGCAATTCCTTCCCATCATAGGGATTTATGGATTAGGTTTTAGTCTCCAGCCTCTGGACAATGGAAGTCAGGCTTATGGTAGTCACGGAACAGGTCCTGAGGACAGGTCGTGACAAATTTTTATGTTTGATCCGGGCCGCACCATCGGGCCGGGCCGACCACTCGGGTTGGGCGGCACCTACGGACCGAGACAGACCCTCAGACCGGGTCTGACCCTGGTTCGGACCGGTTCGGGCTGGGTCGGTCGACTGGGTCGGACTGGACCCCTACCCGCTAGGGTCATTTACACCTTATAGCCTGCATCTTGGGCTATGGGTGTTTGATCGATGAACCGTCTACGGCGATGGAATTCTTGGAGAGAGATGATTCTTTTGGCATACTCCATGTGAGGTTCTGACATAGTTGGGGTATGGTCAGGTTGGTTTGAGCCTAAAAACCAATTGGTCCCCTGGAACGAAAATGCCAATAAATCACAAACTAGGCGTCTGATTGACGCGTCGTCTGTCGCGTTGGGTTCTTTGTGATGAGACAGAACTACAGGATACATCAACTCGAAACTTCTTTGTAGTTGATGTATCGACACTTGGCTCGAGGAGAAGACCCTCCCGAAATCAAGCATGCCGTGTGTGGGAACCCTAGAGCTGGGTCAGACTAAGATGACAATGATGACTTCTGTTCCGGGATCCTCCGTGGGATCGACAACGGTGACTACTGTACCCGGATCCTCCGTGGGTTCGACAATGACGAATTCAGTACCGGGATCGTCCTTAGGATTGACAGCGACAAATAGGGTACCAAAAATCATTGTGGGTTCAATAACGACGACTACTATACCGGAATCCTCCGTGCGTTCGACAATGAGGACGACTGTACCGGAATCCTTCATGGGTTTGACAGTGATGAATTCTGTACCGGAATCCTCCATTTGTTTAAAAGTGATGAATTCTCTATGGAATCCTCCGTGCGATCGAATGTTCTGACTTCTGTTCATGTATCCTGTGTGGGTCCAATAGAATAGTAGGTCCTGTATCCTGTGTGGGTTCGACAGCTTAGTTGGTCGTGTATCATGTGTGGGTCCGACAGCTTAGATGAATCAGTGACTACATCTGATCATCTCTATCACTCTACGAAAGATGTATAACTGTGTGAGCCGAGTCTTGACTTTCAATCATTTATCTTCGAGGTGATTCACTTTACATCATGTGTGGACTGGGTTGTGCATGGGCTCCAGAGTTGGAGCCGAACTGTGACTGATAACTTAGGTATATGTATGGGAATATACCTAATTAGGGTTGGATGATACTTCGTGATTGTATATTTCTTCTGTGGTTTATCCTTCGTTGATTCTGGGAGACCTTCGGGGGTCTCGGGGTCCCTACTGAGTATCATTATACTCACCACTTAACGGGTTATGCCCGCACTTCGTTGTGGTGGTTACAGACGACAGACATCACTAATCGAGGTAGAGAGTTGTAGATCTAGACGGTACCCAGAGGTGGACCACTTGGCGAGATGTACATGGAGTAGACAGACGGACCCAAGGTGCTAATGAGGCCATCTATACCAACCGTTCTGGTGGGATTCCTAGAGGACAACTCAGTAGTTTCTGTATTACCTTTCTGCAGTCATACTAGTTTTACAGTTGTATGTACTTTACTGTTGGGCCAGTATTTCCGACCCCTTTCCTTTCAGCACTTTATTTTGTATACAATTTTACATAGTATTTACTTCCAGTTTCATACTCTATTGTTTTTGTTTACTTATTAAGTGAAATGTCTTCCCTTTTTATTGGGATTACGCCTTTGGTGCTAGTTTCCATCCCCTGGCCTATGGAAGAGGGGCTTGGGGTAGTCACGACACGGGCCCTAAGGAAGGGTCGTTACAAATTCAAAGGAGAATTATATCGACCACACATAATAAATAATTGGTGAATATTGAATATATATCCCAGATGTAATGGTGAGACTAGAAATCCATTACCTTGAGTCCAAACATGTCATCAATGTCATTTAGATCATATATAACAAATTTATATCAATTTTATTTCGTAATAAAATTTTATAGATTTAATACCTTATACATAAACCTTTTATATCATTTATGTTAATGTCATATTTAACTACTTATTTAGTTATATCCCTGTCATGTGTTTTTAGGATGCTCAATTCATAATTTAAAATTGGAATTTTCTTATTATAGTTCTTGAAGGATTCACTATTTCATGATCACTACAATAATGGTAATTCATTAAATAAAAATATTATATATATAAATTTTACTTTTAAAACCATCCATGAAATCTTGTTACAATGTAATGAACTATGTTATAAGATAGGAGATGGTAAGTCATATTTATGCAAGTGCAATGTTTTCATTTTCAAACGATCGTAATGGAAATAAGGTAAGTGTTAAATTATACATATAGAATTATAAATATTTATTAAATAACATATAATTTCTTAAATAACATATTATTTCATTAAATACAATTACATATACCATCCGCGTGATGTGGTAACAAAAAATGAATCACATTGCCTCGTGAGGTGGTAGTCAGTCGTACACACAAATAATGTTATCATTTTTCAGTGTATGTTAGGGTAAGAAGGTATACGATATGTTACTTTTCTATAATTATTAATATTTCATGAATATAATATATAAATATTAAATTCAAATCATGAATATCCATGAGAAGAGATGATGGAAAATGAATTACATTGGTTTGCGAGGCGGTAGTCCATCATAGACCTGAATAGTGGTTTTAATTTCCATTTGAGGGAGGAGGATATTGATGTAACTTATTACATTAAAATAATAAAATATAAGTATATTGGATATAATTATGTTATAATATAATCATTATTGAGTTAAATTTTAAGAATTTTTAAGAATAAATAAAACTAAGTTGCCCAGTTAAGAAGAATACTTCTTCTTTGGACTACCTTTTTTGTACTAAACCTAAATCCCCACTAGATTAGATTTATATTAAAACCAATGAATATAATATATTTTTAGATTATTAAAAAATTTATTTGGGTATTTCATGGTTGAAACACAATTCATTTTATGTTTGGATAGAATATTAGTGGATATTCCCTTTAATAAGTGAGAGGGAGTGGCATTTTTTGTAAAAACCAAAAACTATTCAATAATGGAAAGTAACTCTCAATCCATATTCCTTAAAAACTGATAAATAATATATATATAAGGGGTTATATTTCTTATGAATACCTAAAAAATTAAAAATGGAATATCTTTAAAAAAACTATTCCATTTTCCTTTATGGTTTCTCATTTTTATGATTATATTTTTTCACCATGGTAACTATTTTTTTTGTTTTTACAATTAATTTGGAAAAAAATAATATAACCATATTATCTGATATTTATTATTAAGATAAAAAATATTTTATCCGTATTATCATATTTAATTTATCTAGGTGGTAGAATCCTATTTAATATTAAACCCACATAATGTGTTGAATAATAGTTTCCTAAAAATGCATTTTTTAGGCTATAGATGATCTTATATTAATTCTAAGAAAATAAATAATCATTATAAGAATTTAAATTCATATAAATAGAAATATAATATATATATTTAAATGAAATATTTAATTATTATGGTTCATTTTAACTAATTATAATTTATAAGCATTATTCAATTAAAAACAGTTTGCAAGAAAACTCTCACATTTAAGCATAAAAAATAACTTATTCCAAATGATATAGCATTTATGGAGAAAATTAAATTAGTTAAATTATGATAAATCAAAATTTTCATATATCAATTTAAAATAAAGAAAAAATATAATTGTACTTTTAAATAACATTTTTTAATTAAACCATGTTATAGTTTTATAAACACTGTATTTTTCACAATTCACTGAAAAATCAATCACTTCAAAAAAATACTACAATTATACCTTAAGATTATATTGATATTATTATTTCAAAAATAAAATTTATTTTATAAAATAAAATTTATAAATGTTCTATAAATTAATTATAATAGTTTCTCCTAATAAACAATAATGATTGGTTTTTAAGGAAGCATTTTTTTACAGAATAATATATCTTTTTAGAAAGATGGGTGATTATATATTAATCATTTATCAAAAATATATATTGATTATGACCATTTTATATGCTTAATAAATAAAATAATACAATTTATACCCACCAATTTTATGGCTATATTACATCTATCATGTTTAAATAATAATACTTAAATATTACATCGTGGTGCATATAAACTCAGTGTTGGGTGTTGAATATGCTATAGATAATACTTTTCATTGACAATACCAGGGTGTTATAAAACCCAACTTCTCTGTTCATCTCACCAGGGGGCTCTCACCATGGTCATCAAAACATTAAATGGAAAGTATATACATCATCTGTTCCACTTGTCAGAAGGGTCAAGGGAATCAAAAGGTCTCACATGGCCAACCCTTGGGTCATTCATAAAATCTTGTCACTCATAAATACAAAGAGGTTTCCATGGACACCTATAAGAAGGCCCATAATATTAATCTAATTATATTTAATAATCAATTACCCAAACATGGGGTCTATGTATCTCATGAAAGACAACCAGTCGAGGCCTCATCCATTAGCGGCCAAGAAGTCTTGTTGGTGTATATGGCCCAATGTGGCCTTGACACATTGTTCATTCAAGTGGATTTTATTTTAAATTAAATAATTTTTATAATTCCAAAAAATATAAATTAAACTATTCATAGCCATCATTTATAGGACTACACACTAATTAGAATATAATGAATATCATGAATCCATAAGTTTCGTACATGGAAAATCAAAATCAATACAATTTTTTTTGCCTTTTAAATCCATAGTTCGATATATTTTTAAAGATTTAAATATTTTTAACAAGACCATCCAAGTTTTTCCATGTTCAACCAATCATCATCAACTCACCAAAGGCCATAAATCATTTCAAAAACACAAATTAAATAACTATAAACCTTATAATTAATTAATAAACATTAATTAAATAATTCAAATTCATAATAAATTCACTATATTGCTTCGATGCACTATATCTATGTCCAAACACATGTGGGAGATTGATGACGCACTAGTTCTACCATTCCAAAACCAAGTTACAAAAATCAATTCCAAAACAACCATTAATTTAATGTAAATTCATAGAATACCCTTAAATAAATATGTGGTACCCCGTACCTTTAATTAAATTATGAATAATTATAAGAAAATGTTATCAAATGACATCATCTATTAATGATGGATGAAATCCCCTTTGAAAACAAGATATTTCACCATTATCTGATTAAATCACCATAAATCCCTAACCTATAGAAGTGTAAATGAGAAAAAAGGGCGGTAGAACAAAATCTGAAGACCTAAAAGTTGAAGACATTCCTCAAATCATAGGGAAACATTATCAATGTTATCCCCAAAATAGTGGGATGTAGGGGAGAAGAGGGGGAGGTCATTCGCCCATCATGCAAACCAAATAATAGGGGATGAGAGGGAATTCCACCGCAAAAACACTAGGGTGGGGGATTTATAAATTTTTTATTGAAAAAATACCACCAGTTGGCTATTGGGTCACCGTCCAACCATTAGTTACAATAGTGAAAATAACTATTTTATGAAACCATTGGTTATCACATCTTTTGTTAGATTCTAAATAGCAGCAAGCATCCCAGTCTCTCTCAAGGCTGTCTAAATCCCCAAAAACAACTCTCAATATTCATGCCTCTTATGAAAACTATGTTTTGAGGTTTTCCAACCTCCATATTTCCAATTTGAATTGAAGTTCTCAAAATGACCCTTCCACCAAAATCAAAAATTCAAATTCCTTTTTTAATTTTCATCCTTATATAAATAGAGGTAATTACAATAAAAATGGGTATAAATGTTATTCTGATCCAACATATATATATATATACTATTTTTCAAATATGTTTGGATTTTTTGGTGATTGAAATAGAAATTACAAGTTCATGGAGTTCTTCAGGAGCTCTTGGAGCATTTTTCTCACTACTGAGGACTCATCTCTTTTTCTTTTTTTCCTAGTTATATCCATTTCTTATGATATTAAATAATTTATTTACTTGAAATTGACATGTCTATAGTGGTGACTGATTTTTTTTGGATTTTTTTTGTGAAGATTTTCGATACTAGAAACCATCTCACATTGAATCGTGGGTGTATTTTTTCTCTTCATGTAAGAAATTGGGGCATTAAATTACTGTATTTAGGAATGGGGGTATGAAATTGACGAGAGTGGGAATGGAATGTTGGTTCTCAAATTTTGTTGTAGTTTTTATGAATCATATTCATATTAGTGTCAATTTTTAATGAAATAGGAAATCATAGGTTGTGCGAGTTAGACAACACGTGGATGATGATCCAACAAGAACCAATTTTCCTTTCGGATTTTTGGCAGAACATGGGATTTATTTTTCAATAAGTGATTTCATCCTTTAAGAGGATTCACAATGGTTTCTTATTGATCCAATGGTGTCTGTAGTATTTGAATGATTGAAAATTGACATGAATATAGAGTGTTCTATTGGGATATTGGATAACCCGAATACATCAAAAACAACATAAATTAAAATTGTAGTGGAAAATAATGATGGTGATATATTCAGGGTGGTGTGTAAAGATGAAGGTAAGGGATAGGCTTCTAGAATTATTTCTCCTCATGGTAGAGGGCAGTGGGTGAAGGTTAAAAATACAGAAAGGAATAGATGTATCAGTCCGACCATTAAGGTTAGTAACCATTTTGGGATTCAAGAGGCTGAAGGTTTATCACATGATCAAGGGAACGCATTCGCAAGAAAAAATCCAAAAAAATGATGATTAAGATCCTCCCAGTCAGTCACAACTCCTATGGGACCAAAATGGAGGATGACCTATTTGGGCCAACTCTCAGCTGATAGTGTGGTTGATGGCCAAGAATGAGGGTTTCACAACGATATGAGGTCAAAAGGGAGGATAGTCTATAGGGATGTAGGGAGCTGCATTATTTTAAAGTGGAATAATACAAAAGGCCACAAGGACAACCCACATTTACCGAAACTGAGGTAAAATAGGTCTTCCAATAGGAATAAGATGGTGGAGAGTGAACCTAAGTCTCATGCTCTGGAAGACAAGGAAAGTTCAATTTTACAAAATATTAACCACATGATGGTTTGTGGTGAAGTTAAGGAAACCAAAAAAAGTGGAGACAATATGAAATAATTTTCTCTAGAGTAGGAGGGAGCCATGGATATGTTCTGAGAAACCAATGATATAGACTGATAATAATGGGAATAATTTGATATCATTACGCATTCTAAAGAAGATATTTTAGAAGAGGAATTTGAGCTCAAAAAACACATAGGAGGATTATGAAATAATGGTATAGAGGTTTCTTTGAGTAGACCTGAACATGGATTAGTGTATTTAGGTCAATAATAAATATTGAATATTGGATTATAGTTAAAAAAGGACGATTTATGGGGAATAATGTACTCAAGAGTGGGACAATATGGCCTATAATTTTGATGACCATTATCATGGATTACCTAGACATGGATGAATTATTGCTGCAACAGAGTCTTTAATATGGTATTGTTTATAATAATATTAAGCATAACTTAAATAATTTAGTCATTTATTTTTCTATTGGTTAATTATTTATCTAGAATTGGATTTGTTTCTTACTTTTTACTTAAAACATTCTCAAATAATAAATAGTTAATGTTTTATTAATCACTAATACATAGCATATTTGAAGTGGTCATTATCAATCATCATCACCCATTCCCTATTAATGTCCCAAGAAGTGTACCTTCAGAGTGGGGGTTTTTGAAATTTTTTTAACATAGGGTTAATGGTTAAGAGATAAGATGTATTTTTTAGTTAGGCATCAGTAAGGATGTATGGGTTGGTAGGGAAATAATATTAGTTGGTCTTGGAAAATGCTATAAACATGGGGAGACTATCTAGTTTGTGGTATTTTATGATCCCCATAGATTCTAATGTAGGTACCTTCAAGTTAATTTCACATGACATGGTTAGTGATGTTTCGTATGAGGTAGATACCTAGGAAATAATCATGCAGCATGCTTGTATGGTCTTTTGTTTGAGATTTACATTCAACTAGAAATATGTTAAATATGAATTAAGTTAATACACCATAAAAATAAATTTATGTATGGGATTAGGAGTCCCTAGAATTAATTATTTTGTAGGAATAGATAAAGGTCAATCTCCATATAAGGTTCGTTCCAAATAAATTTTACAAGTTTTGAAAAAAAATATCATTAGAGTGAAAGATAGAGATAAAAATTCTTGGATAATTACACATTTATAATTCCACCACTTGTTTTTAGAAATGTTTGAGTTCACCTTTATTGATCATGGGATAGAGGTTTGGTTGAAGTAGGATGTGATTGCCTTTGGATTGAATCATTCTTAAGGAGATAAATATGTTTCATTCATTAAAATGATATTGTGTTGTACAAATCAATAGTAATGGTTCTTTTTCCTCATGGTTTTCAAGTATTTGGTTTTTTGTGGGGTGTAGTTCTATGATCAATTTTTAGGTTGAGTTTCTTTCTTTGGATGCATGGTCTGTCTTCTCGATTGATAATGTTTTCCCTTCACATTGGATTTCTATTCCAAGCTCTTGATATATACTGAGACCATTGAAATTACATTTTAATCCCAAAATCCTTGATTGTTATCCCATTGAAGTGAATAAACCTAATTGTCATAATTATTTTATTACTATCCATTCAAAGCGAGTGAAGGTAAACCACTTTATTCTCTCAATTTCAACACACCTATTAAATCCATTTTCAATGATTTTGTATACCACTTCAGTGGTTGGTTTCAAACTGACACCGTGTTTCCTTCATAGATGGAAAATGTAACATATTCATTAGGCCTATTGTTGAGATGGATATATGTTTTACTGAAATATATTATCTACCCTTGATAATATCATTATCTAACTCTCTCCTAGAACATGGTGGTGTGAATATATGATCTGTGGGAGGAGTTTCTATCTTCATATGGACCACATACTCTTCTCTATGGTCTTTTGTGTTGGATATATCGTCTATAGTAAGGGGTAGTTTTTTTATACCCTTTGTTTAATAAATAATCTCTTCACTCGGTATGGGTTATATAGACCTTTGTCAGGGAAATATAATATTTTATGTTTTACCTTTAATTTTTCTCTTCTTATTATTAGATTAATTTTTCTTTTTGTTATGAATTATGATATAATATATTGTGTCTTGTTCACATGACATTTTTTATGATTTAATGGTCTCCTTGTGTTCTTATATTTGTGGATGGGAATTTTATCATATTAGTAACTAGTGTTATAGCCTTTAGCATATAAAGAGTTACAAAATGTCACCTATCATGGAAAATTATTTTTATTGATGCACTTAAAATTTTTTGTGTGGGTAATTTCCTCCTATATAAGACATTATCAAGGTGTGGTAGATGAGTTCCTTTGATTTTTATGCTTAAAAAACTATTTTTTGTTGATCTATTTTATTTTTTACTTTGATGAATGTTTTGTAGTTATTATTTTAAAAAACATGAATGTAATGAAATAAACCAGTTGTAAATTCTAATTGGGATATTAAATGCCTTTTGGTTTTTGTAGGTGTATTCTATGGGTAAATAATTTTTGGTTAAAAACTTGGTAAAAATTTACAGTTTGAAAAAGTTGACTATTACAACCACATGTTTTTTTTATGATGCATGCCATATGTTAAATTGGAATCACTATGGTTGAAGTTATGTGTATTTATATTAATTTGTTAAAGAGTATTCTAGAACTATGATATATTAATAAAACTAATTTTATTATAGATTTTAAATTGTCTATATATGTGATTTTTTTTAAAATTAATTCTAAATATTAAATAAAGGATATCATTCTTTATGGTTTTAAAAGTTATCAAAATTATCAATTGTCTAAATATGAACCATATTTAGAATTCCATTAAAATAGTGTGTAAACTAAATAATTGTTTTAATCATTACGAATCAAATTCGTTAAATTATTGATGATCATATTTTTTTATGTAAAATATTCATAGAAAATTTGATTTTATGGTTACATGTATTCATAAATAGAAAATTTATATTCTTCCATGAAACATTCACTTATTTTAAAATTTTGTTTTTGTAAAATAATTTGGATGTGTTTTCACAAGAAAAATTATTGATGTGGAAATTTTGTGAAAAAGTTTGAAAGTTATTATTTAAAGGTTTTTTGAACCTTCTAGATATTGAGTGAAGAGACTTAGTTAATTGTTTTTATCAGTAATTTTTTTGAATTTAACATGTTTTAAAATTGAATTTGTTGATAAATATTTTGAAATTAAGAAATCATTTGAAAGTCATGTTTACATTTTGAAAACCTTATGCAATATGATATAATGAATTTTTCATAAGTAACATATCTTAAATTGACAACTAATTATAATTAAATCATTCTATTCTAACTCCTCTAATATTAAATAAGAATGATAAGTTCTGAATATTATAAACTAAATTTTCTACAACGATAAAATTAAGAAAAATAATCTGTTTATTTTAATTTGGTAGGATTCCCTAGTAAAATAGTTAAAATACTATATATAAAAATTTATTCTCTTATATAAAGATATTTAAATTTTTTTAAATTAATGTCAATATATTTGTTAGGAATGGTGTTTTATTTTATAGTATTGTTTTGTTTCATAATTTTTTTTATTTATATGTGTTTCTTTTGATGATGTATATGCCTATTATTGTGGATTTTTATGTGAATATATGAAATTGATTGTGAATGACAGTCAAAGATGGAAAATCAGTATCCCAAGATGGTTACTTCTTGATTCTATTAGGATGAGGTATTTGATAAAATATTGATATATGATAATGATTATCCTTTGTGACACAATTTTTTCCAAAAATCCGTATTCCTTTTTTAGAGGACCCTCCCTCAAAACATTACTTTGATATTTTTTTAAAGATGTTTCGTGGTTATACATTACATTCTTCTAGTGTGTTGATTGTGTTATAAATATAGTTATGTCCTTATTATGTATCTCATGAGGTGGTCAAATTATCTCCCTTACCATCTCTCTCACTATTTCCATGTTTTTTAATTAAGGAGGATTCGAATTGTATTACAGTAACCTAATGTAAAGGTATGTAATATTATCAAGACTACCTTTTAATTTTGGGATGTATGGTAGTTTAGAAGGGTTTTTTATATTTTACTAAGTGGGTTTTAAGTGGTCATAACAATTATAAATGTAAATTCAATGTTTTAAATGTTTTTTGGGAAATTACATGCCCTCCAGCAATTATGGACCCATATCGCTTCCTCCACTTTATCTCCTTTGTTCTTTGTGGTGATGGCTTGGAGGTCTCTCAAGATGTCTTGGATGTCATCTAGGGATTTTATTCTTCCCAATGATGCTTTTGAATGTGATCATTGTGACTACTAGGGGTCTCTTCTTTGAGATGTCACATCCATTGATTTTTGGTGTATTTTAGATTGTTTATCCAGAAATTTCTAAAGAAAATTTTGTAGCCTCAGGGGATGCTCATTCGGCCTTCACCATTCAGTCACTGGCAAGAATGGGCACTTGCTGAGGAGGGTTTCGCAGGTCTTATCATTGGAAAAGCACCATGTATGGATACTTCATGTGAACAATATGTGGTCATGCAATCATGAGCCTATTAGGGTATCTACAAGCCTTCGACTATCCTCTTCTTCAATTATTTCATGGGAAATATATTACCCATGTTTAGGTATTTATTTCTTTTTGATTTTTTGTTGGTTCTCATTTTGCGAGTGTCAATAAATTCCCCCCCCCCCTCCAGAGCAATGTATGCGGTGATAGGGACTCAATCTTGTGGATAACTAGATGCCCATTAGAGTCCTTGGTGGTGTCTAGAACCGGTTCTTTAATGTGATTTTTGGTTCACCAGGTGTCCTTTGGTAGTCCATGAGCCTCCTATATATAGAGGTGGTGGAGAAAATTTCATTCCACCATTAACCTTCTTATCGAGAGAAATCCCACTACAACCCTATCCCAATCAATCGCTGTGAACCCTAATTGAATTCTCTATTCATGAGTCTCCATTGAGAGTCCTAGTTGTGATCCCTGATCTATCACAAGACTGCTTCTTACTCAGACAATCGTTTGTCTCATCCACAGACTAAACATCGTTAATTTCAAAGACTTAGGCAGTTGTCATCAAGACTCTATGGGTTTTGTCACCTTGAATTCCCAATATTTTCAGAGGACCATGTCCATGTTATGAGATTTTGAGCATTCAAGTATCCCATGCAATGTGCTTGGGGAATCATATGGGTTATGCACCCCATGAGTCCACTGGGGGCCAGGTGGTTCGTGAGCTCTTCAAAGTGGTTCACAAACTCTTGGTTGAATCATGTGACACACATGATTCCTTTGAAGGAATTTTCATGCCTTTACATATGTAAAGAATTTATATTTTTCTGTATGATATGTTCCACATAATTAATCTTTAGATGGATTATAGTTCTCATCAAGGTTCCTTGGTTGTCGATAATCAAAGGTCCACTATTACCAAGAATTGTAATGTTGACCCTCACTAACGTGTGAATTCTGATATTGATAATTTATGAAAATTTCATTTTCCAGGCCTCCAGGATTATCCCATATCATATCGACTTCCATTATATGAGTTTTTTTCGGATGAAAGACATATTTATTCCCTCCTTGAGCTTTAGTATTCCATGTTGTTGGGTATTCAATTACTCCGATAGCATTCAGATGTCAATTACTGAGGACGGTCAGCTGGAAACATCCCAATATCACGGTCTTTCCTATCTACTAGATAACTCTCCCATGATCCTGGATGGATATGATCGCTTTCAACAACCTATCACACAGATCTATTCAATCATATTTTACACTTCCCTGAATGTTTTTGGTGGTGGGTGGTATTCGATGTGAGACCTTCGACCCAACATAAATTTCTATGATCAATGGGCATGGAAATTATAGGTATGAATAAGCTATATGGAATTTTTAAATGCTTGATATAGGTTTCATCTTCCTGAATCCATGTGGATATCTTTGTTCATCTTCAACCACCAGCCTAAACTCCTCCGAGAGAAGATCAGTAGTTGGTGCCCTTATACCAACACATTCCATATTCCCCATGGAAAAGTGGGCATCAGCCTATGTGATATACATTAGTTTGGTGGTATTCCTCCTCCCAGAGATATGTATGATGAGTTTCTCCATCATTCAAATGTTTTTAAGGATTCACTATAGAATCCATCTTCACCAAAAGAGATGATCTTCAAGGCTTGGATGAAGCTGGTGGGAGATCTTGCAGTGTGTTCAATCATTACCTTTAATGACTGGATAAAAATATCTCTGTGTAACAGTGTATCTAAACTGAGCATTATTATCCCTCATTAGTGTCCCTACCACTTGTTTCACGACGATGACAGCTCATATAGGTCATTTCTAGAAACTAGGGCTTATACTTCATAGGGTTATCAAGTGAACCTGAAGGTTTCTCCAGACCATATGTCACGACCCGTCCTCGGGGCCCATGTCGTGACTACCCCAAGCCCTCCTTCCATAGGCCAGGGGCTGGTGACTAACACCAAAGTCCTAAATCCTGATAAAAGGGAAGGTATTGCCTTTATAATAGTAAATAAACACAACATAGTATGCAAGCTTAAGTAAACACTAAGTAAACTGAGTACAATGGTAACTGCTGGAATGTAAATGGGTCGGTATACAAACCCAACTGAAAGTACAGTACAACAGAAAATAAAGAACAACTGTAGTAAAGTAAACCAGCAACCACTGAGTCGTCCTCCAAATATCCCACTAAAGGGAGGGTATAAATAATCTCCTCAACTCCTCGGGTCCAGACTTCTGCTCCATGTACATCCTGCCAAGTGGTCCACCTACAGGTACCATCCCGCTCCACAAGACTCCACCTTGATTAGTGCTTTCTATCATCTTCATCCAACACAACGTAGTGCGGGCATAGCCCGTGCAGGGGTGAGTATACGATACTCTGTAGGGACCCCGAGACCCCCGAAGGTCTCCCAGAATGCACAATGGATAAACCACAAAGGAAAGATGCAACACAAAGTATCAACCAACTCTACTTAGGTATATGGCCATACATATACCTAAGTCATCAATTCTAGTTCGGCTCCAACTCACGAGCCAAAGTACATTCCAGTCCATGCAGGAAAGCACAACCCAGTCCACACAAGAAAGCAAGTCAATCACATCGAGGATAATGACTCAAATTCAAGAACCAGCTCACATAGGTATACTACTCATGAATAGGGGTGGAGATGATTAGATGTAGCCTCTGAATCATATCCTCTACCGAACCCACGTAGGATCCATGAACAAAATTCGTCGCTGCCGAACCCACGTAGGATCCAAGTACACTAATAATCATTGCCGAACCCACATAGGATCCATGTATAGTTTTCATCGCTTCAGAACCCACGTAGGATCCAAGTACAGTCGTCCTCGCTACTGAACCCACATAGGATCTAAGTACAGTCATCATCGTCGTTGCAATCGCAGCCAGCTGAAGGGTTCCCGCACACAACATGCTCGATTCTGGATGGGTCCGCTCCATGATCCAATAGAGTCGATTCATAAACTATCACAAATTCCATATTTGATGTATCCCAATGTTCCACCTTATCAATAGGAAATCAACGCGACAGACGGCGTGTCAATCAGATGTCTGGTGTGAGAGGTATTGGCTTTTTCGCCCTAGGGGCCCGGTTAGAAATATGCTCGTTTCTAACCTGGCTGATATCAAAATTCATCTAAAACTCAATTAGAGTATCGAAAAAATGTCTGTATCATTGAAAGAGTCCCAGTGCCACAGACGGCGCGTCGATCAGATGCGCATTCTTTAAGTTATTCACGTTTAAGTGAATAATGGGCCTGACCCATTTAGCCTAGTGGGTCAACGGGTCGGGTTGACCCAATTTGACTGGTCCGACCCAGTAGGGGTGTTATACCGGTCCGAAGAATTACACAACATAGCCCGAAGGGGTGCGGACCGGCCCGAAGTGGTGCGGCCTGGCCCGGTGGGGCGCGGCCCAGCTCGGCCAAGCCTGGCGCGGTCCGGCACGGCCCGGCCGGCTAGCCGGGCGGCTCGCCCGAAACCGAGCGGGTTCCAATGGGGGGGGGGGTTTCTGCACCGGCGGCGCTGCCCTTCCCCAAACCGGCTGGCTAGACAGGCTGGCCTTCAGCGCACGCGGCCCGCATGGGCGGGCCACCGGTCATCCAGCGCAGCGCCCTCCTGGCATCGTGGTCCATCTCTACCCGACCAGCCGGCCAGTCCTCTAGAGCGGCGCCCTCCTAGCGCCGTGACTCCTCCTCACCTGGCCGGCTGACGGGCCGGCCGATTCTTCCGCCGAAGCGACCCGTGTAGCAGGCCATGGTTCTTCCCACACAACCGGTGGGACGGCGGTGGTTCCCTTCACCACGTTCCCGGCATGGCGCAACGGCGCCATGACTCCTTCGCCGCCAATTGCCAATTGTAAAATAATTAAATGGGAACACCAGAGGGTTTTCGGGCCGTGTTCGTTTGGCCCGCACCCTCCACGTAAAATGATAACAATTGGCCATATTTAAACAACGATTTCTAATGAGTACGAGGTATGTAAACATACACTTTCAAGAGTAAACCCCCACATCAACAAAAGATGTCAAACGTCGGACGTCGCGGAAGACGGCGTCACGGGTTGAGGTTTCGTAAGTGACGTCGGAAAGTTCCCAAGGAGGAAGCGGTGTCTCCCCTATTTTTCAAAGAGAGAAGAAAAGAAGGTGTGACGTCGTTGGTGAGTTCCCGCGTCGGTGTCTCCTCCCGTATCGCGGATGAAGAAAAGGAAGGTGAATCCGGGTTCCCCGAGTTTAAGTTCTTCATTGGAGAGTTGGGGTTCTTCAACAAAGGAGATGAAGCGTTCTTCAAAACTTAAGAGCTCTCTCCCCAAAATCTCAACACAACAAGCCAACCAACAAAATAAAATAAGGCTTCTCCTTATTTAATTAAATCATCCCATGCATTCAAATTTACAAAATTCAAATTCCAATTCACTTAATTAATTAAACCATGAGTTGTCTAATTAATTAAGTGATAGGTTGGAATGTTTAAATGAGGGAGAGAGAAGAGAAGAAGAGTTACTCAATTAAAATCAAGGTAGGTTTCAACATTAAACAAAGGAGATTAATTGGAGGTTTAAGGGGTTTATGGAATGTAAATGGTTGGGGCTCATTTGGGCCCCACCTCACAATTATTCTCACATTGGTAGTGAGGAGCTTGTGGGCCCCATACCAACTTCCCCTTGTAGGATATAACAACTTAAGATACAAAAACAAAATTGTCCCTCAATTTTATTCACTTCTCATTTAATCCACAATAACTAATAATCAACCCGCTTAAAATGCAACTGCGGTAATGGTCCCCTTAAGCAGTTACTGGTGCTGCAAGTTCATCGGTGCCCTCAGATTTCGATTCTGAGCACCGGTTCAAAAAATAGAAAAACCCGCTCATTTGTTTTCTGAACGTACCCAAGCTAAACTTCAGAAATTGATTTCGGGCACACCGTGCCTCATAATCAAGTGCCATCAGAAGAAACAGACTCTTAAAATTTCAAAGTATTTATGAAAAAGATTTCCTTGAAATTTTAGGGTCTTTACATTACTCCCACCTCAGGAATTAATGTCCCCATAAAGCTATATCATAAACTAGGGAAACAAATGAGGGTACCAAGCATGCATCTGAGCCTCCCGCTCCAATGTGCTCTCCTGGAGGTTCTCGTGCTACCAACGAATGCGCCCCCAGAGGAATTGACCGTCCACGTAGGACCTGCTCCTGTCAATCCTCGATCTCCATCTGGACCTCCAAAAATGTCTCCCCGTCATCGATTTCTAGATCTCGATGATCAATGATATGCGTCGGGTCATGCACATAACTCCTTAGCTGTGATACGTGGAAGACGTCATGCACCCGGTGCAACTGAGGTTGATGGGCTAGGAGATAATCCACCTCGCCTACCCAGATGAGAACTGAGAATGGTCTGATGAAGCACGAAGATAACATGCCGCCCTGGCCAAATCTCCATAATCCACATCGAGGTGAGACCCATATGAAAATGTGGTTTCCATCCTCTAACTCCAGTGGTCTCCATCTCCTATCAGCTTAGGACTTCTGTCTGCTCTGTGCAGTCCTCATCTGCTCCTGGATGATCTGAACCTTCTCTGTCGTAGCCTGAACCATCTCTGGTCCTACGAGTGCTGACTCCCTAGGGTCATTCTAGTACAAAGGTGATCTGCATAGTCGGTCATACAGTGCCTCGTATGGTTCCATCCCGATGGTAGAGTGGTAGCTGTTGTTGTACGAAAACTCCACCAAGGTTAGTTGATCCTCCCAGCTATGACCAAAGTCGAGGACACATACACAGAGCATGTCCTTGAGTGTCGGAATGGTCCTCTCCATCTGGCCATCCGTTTGGGGATGAAAGGCGGTTCTCAGGCGTAGCTGCATCCCAAAAGCTTCCTGCAACCCCTTCCAAAGCCGGGATGTAAATCGAGCATCTTGGTCGGAGACGATAGAAGATGGAACACCATGAATCCAAACAATATCCTAAACATAGAGGCATCCCAAGCTCTCCATTGATCCCTGCTCTCTGATAGGTAGGAAGTGTTCCGAATTGGTGAGTCAGTTGACAATCACCCAGATGGAGTCGTGTCCTCTGGAAGTAAGTGGAAGCCCCATCATTAAATCCATAAATATCTCCTCCCACTTCCACTTTGAGACCTCTAAGGGCTGCACCAAGCCTGAAAAAACCTGGTGGTCCACCTTCACTTGCTCGCAAGTGAGGCATCGTGAATCGAATTTTGCTACATACTTTTTCATACCCGGCCACCAATGCTGTCATCTGAGGTCTTGGTACATCTTCACTTCTCTTGGATGAACCACTGGAGGAGAAATGTGAAACTCCCTCATCACTTCCTCCTTCAGTGCAACTGGTACCATGGTACGTCCCCTAAAAAGGATGGTGTGCTATGCTCCTTCAGGAAATCCATCAGGCGCATGTCTTGCGGATATCTGTGCATGTCGCGTCTCATAGTCAATGTCCCTACACTATGCCTCTCTGACCCGCTGAAGTAGTGGAGGAGTGACTATGAGTGATTGAAGAAAGGCTACTCCATCCCTTTCCACGAAGGATATCTGCAACACGGCTAGTTGCTATGTCGCCTCTCCAAGTAGCTGAATGCCCGGTCTCCTATGGAGAGCATCAGCTACCATGTTCCCCTTCCCAAGAGTATAGACTATCTCAATGTAATTGTCCTGGAAGAACTCGATTCATCGCTGCTGTCTCAAGTTTATATTGTTCTACGAGAATATGTACCTGAGACTCTGGTGGTCTGAGTAGACTGTAAAGCACTCGCCCATCATATAGTGCTGCCACATCTTCAAGGTGAAGACCATGGCTAATAACTCCAGGTCATGGGAAGCATAGTTCTGCTCATGCTGCATCAACAGTCGTGAACCATATGCGATCACTGCCCACTTCTGCATTAGGACACACTCGAGTCTGGTCCCTGATTCATCGCAGTAAACTACGTACCATATGCCCTCCTCCGGTAGCCTCAAGATGGTTGCACCAGTAAATCTTTGTGTCATCTCCTGGAAGCTCTGCTAACATCTATCTGACCACACGAAGGGTTTCCCCTTCTTCATCAAAGCTGAAGGTGGTGCTGCAACTCTAGAGAATTCTTTAAAAAATCTATGATAGTACCCATCTAGACCTAGGAAACTCCACACTTATGTCACGCTCCGGGGTGGCTCCCAAGCAAGTACTACCGCGATCATCACAGGATCCCCTGAAACTCCCACCTCAGAGATGACATTCCCCAAGAAGTGGACCTCTTGAATACAGAACTGACACTTAGAGAGCTTACCAAAAAACTGGTGCTCTCGGAGTGTGTCCAGAACAACCCGCAATTGGAAGGCGTGCTCTTCCTCAGTATTCGAGTAAATCGGTATGTCGTCGATGAAGACTACAACAAATCGATCAAGGTAAGGCTGAAAGATCCTTTTCATGAGACTCATGAACACTGCTGGAGTGTTGTTAATTCCGAAAGTCATAACCAAGAACTCATAGTGACTATACCGACACCAGAAGGCCATCTTTTTCACATCATCGTCTCGAACTCTGAGATGATGATAACCTTACTTGAGGTCTACCTTAGAGAACCATCATGCTCCCTTGAGTTGATCAAAGAGGCCTTCAATCCTCAGGAGTGGATACTTGTTCTTTAAGGACACATGATTCAGGTGACGATAGTTGACACATAGTCGTAAGCTCCCATCTGCCTTCATGGAGAATAAAATCGGAGAAGCCCAGGGTGAAACACTAGGTCAGATGAATCCCTTACCCTAAAATTCCTCCAGCTGTACCCGCAACTCACGAAGCTCGGTGGGAGACATCTGATAAGATGTTGTAGATATTGGTGTGGTCTCGGGGTACAGGTCAATATTGAAGTCTACCTCCATGTGAGGAGGTAGTCCTGGAACGTCATCAGGAAAAACGTCTGCATACTGATCCACCAGAATAGGAAAACTCGGACTCTACACATCAACCATTCCGAGAATGAGACTAGCCAACAGATGTGAGATCGGATGCCCTCTCCTCTGCATAAGCCCATCTTGTGCTGCAATGGCTTTCTTCTTGCCGGTGAAGGTGAACCTTCTCCCATCTGTGCGGATACACCACACTTTGCACCTAATACAGTCAATCTGGGCATGGACTGTAGATAACCAGTCCATACCCATGATGATGTCGTAAGTCCTCGGCACTGCTACAAGAAGATCTTAGCTGAATCTCTTGAATCCTAGAGTAATCTCACACTGCCGGAACCAGTGTGTAATCTTCAATTCTGATCTCGTAGGAGTCTCTAGCCGTAAGGATCGAGCCAAATGCTCTGTTAGAATCTCTGACCTCCGAAAAAGGGCAGATAATGAAAGAATGACTTTCTTCTGTGTCTATAAGAACTGTAGCAAGGGTGGAGTAAACACAGATAGTACCACGAATCATCTCAGGTGCGCCGTGGTCGTAGGCCTCGACTGCCTGGATCTGTGCCTGTCCCTGTCGTCCAGCTCCCTATGGTCGGGGTGGCCCTCCTGGTGGTGGTGTTGGTATAGCCTTGAAGCATCGTCCACCACCTGTTGCTCAGCCAGCTCCCCTGCCTCGTCCGTCTGCTCCCTATGGACCGCCACGGTCGAACCTCTGCCTCTCCCTGGGTGGTCCCTCAACTGTCTGCTGCTCCTCTGCATGGCGGGTCGAGCAGTCATGAGCGATGTGTCCCTTCTCGCCGCATGCATAGAACTTCCTACCTCACGTATGACTAGCTCTGTTGTGTGTTCCCCGCACATCTAAACCAGTATCCTATGGTCGCCCACCTGATGGCCTGGTCTGCTTGGACATCTGTGACATCTGTCTACTGCTGGCTGCAGAAGACTCTGCTACGTGTTTCCTGTGGTAGGCCTCGCTGCTAGCACTGGCTCAGGAAGGAAGTTATCTACAAGAAGGGCTCGCTCCAGCACTCCTTCCTGTGTCGGAATGCTGAGGGAGACCATCGAAGCCCTGATCTCATGCCTCAGTCCCTTCTTGAAGGTCCGGGCCTGGAAGAATGGTTCATGTACCATGTCCATGGAGTAGTGCAAGAGGTCCTTAAATCTCGCCAATTACTGGGTTACTATCATGCTTCCCTTCTACAGCTATAGTAACTCCTGGATGCGCTCCGCACCGAGGGTGTCCAGAACAAACTCCAAGCGTAAGATGCTCTCGAAGTCTGTCCAAAGTAGTGATGCCTCGTCGTGCGCCTGGAGAATCAGGCTCCACCATATACCTGTTGTTGCGTGTAGGAGACTCTCCGCAAAGATCACCATAAGGTCATCTGGTGTCCCTACTAATATGAAGACTCGGACGATAGCCTCCAGCCGATCCTCGGCTGCTTGAGGGTGTGTCTCTCTACAGAACCTGGGTGGCCTCTATTGTTGAAACTCATGCAGCACACTTAGGAGGGTTGCACTCTCCGCTGCTGGGGCCAGTGGTATCGGGGGTCTAGTGGGTAGAGGTACCGCTGGTGCCTCCACTGTAATGGGGCCCGACACTGAGGCCTCGTCACTCGGTGGGCTACCATCTCGCACTTAACTGGGAACCCAAGCTGGCTTCCGTCATGGGGTCATACTGAAACGAAACAGGTGCACCACGGTTAAT
Organism: Viscum album; assembly: GCA_963277665.1. NCBI lineage: Eukaryota > Viridiplantae > Streptophyta > Magnoliopsida > Santalales > Viscaceae > Viscum > Viscum album. Next base: position 287,192,997 of record OY728165.1, read on the forward strand.
AAAATATATCTATTAGATGACTCAATGTAATCACTAAAAAAAACTTTTGAATCACACATGCAATCAATGTTTTTGTACACTGAGTCGGAAATCAGTAGTCAGGGTCCTGTTGTATGGATACGTCGGCCGCCGCAACAACACAGGACTCCCTCGACCAATAACCACACTAAATACTCTAAAAATTATTTCTTCATAGAGAAGAAATTATCAGAGTCCCGAGTTCTTGCAATTGAACAGACACCTCTGATACCAATTTGTCACCACCCATCCTCGAGGCCCGTGCCGTGACTACCCCAAACCCTCCTTCCATAGGCCAGGTCTGGCGACTAGCACCAGAGGTGTAAATCCTGATATAAGGGAAGTAATTTTCTTTATAATAGTAATGAAACACAACAGAGTATGCAAGATGAAGTAACACTAAGTAAACTGAGTAAAAAAGTATGTTCTGGAAAGTAAATGGGCCGGTATACAAACCCAACTGAAAGTACAGCACAATAGAAAAGAAATAACAACTTCAATAAAGTAAACCATCAACCACTGAGTCATCCATTGGATATCCCACCTGAAGGGCAGGTACAAATGATCTCCTCATCTCCTCGGGTCCGGCCGTCCGCTCCGTGTACATCCCGCCAATTTTTCCACCTCCATGTACCGTCCCGCTCCACAAGACTCCACCTCGATCAGTGATGTCTGTCGTCTGCATCCAACACAACATTTTGCGGGCATAGCCCATGCAGGGGTGAGTATACGATACTCAATAGGGACCCTGAGACCCCCGAAGGTCTCCCATAATCCACAAATGATAAACCACAAAGGAAAGATTCAACACAAAGTATCAACCAAATCTACTTAGGTATATGCCCATACATATACCTAACTCATCAATTCCAGTTCGGCTCCAACTCACGAGCCCAAGTACAACCCAATCCACACAGGAAATCACAACCCAGTCCACATAGGAAAGCATGTCAATCACATCGATGATAATGACTGAAAGTAAAGACTCAGCTCACACAGGTATACTACTCACGAAGAGGGGTCGGGATGATTAGATGTAGCCTCTGAATCATCTCCTCTGCCTAACCCATGTAAGATCCAAGTACAGAAGTCGTCACTGCCAAACCCACGTAGGTTCCAAGTACAGTCGTCCTCACTACCGAACCCACGTAGGATCCAAGTACAGTCATCATCACTGACGAACCCACATAGGATCCAAGTACAGTCCTCCTCACTGCAGAACCCACGTAGGATCCAAGTGCAGTTGTCATCGTCGTCGTAGTTGCAGCCAGCTTTAGGGTTCCCGCACACAGCACGTTCGATTCCGGGAGGGTCTGCTCCACGAGCTAAGAGGGTCGATACATCAACTGTCACAAAGTCCAGAGTTTGTGTATCCCAAAGTTCCGTCTGGTAAATACGAACTCAACGTGACAGACGACGCGTCAATCGGACGCCCGGTCTGAGAGATAATGGCTTTTTCGTCCTAGGGGCCCGGTTAGAAATATGCTCATTTCTAACCCGGATGATATCCAAATAAATTAGAAACTCACATAGAGTATATCAAAAAGTATCATCTCATCGAAAGAGTCCCAGTCTTGCAGACAACACGTTGATCGGACGCGTGGTCCTTATGTTATTCACGTTTAAGTGAATAACGAGCCCGACCCGTTTAGCCCAGTGGGCCAACGGGTTGGGTTGACCCAGGTAGACGGGTCCGACCAAGCAGGGGTATCGAACCGGTCCAAAGAATTACACAACTCAGCCCAAAGGGGCGCAGCCTATCCCAGCCTAGAGCGGCCCGGCTGGGCGCGCGACCAGGCTGGCTCAGCCGAAGCTGAGCAGGTTCCAGGGGGGTGCGCCCCCCCCCCCCCCCCCCGGTTATCCGCACCGGCGGCACCAGGCGGCGCCGCCCTTCCCCAAAATGGCCTGCCTTCAGCGCACGCTGCCTGCATGGGCGGGCCACCGGTCTTCCAGTGTGGCGTCCTCCAAGCGCCGTGGTCCAGCTCTACCCGGCCGACCGGTCCTCTAGTGCGGCGCCCTGCTGGCGCGGCAACTTCTCCTCGCCCGGTCGACTGGTTCTTCCATCTAAGCGGCCCGTGTAGCAGGCCGCTGTTCTTCCCGCACAACCGGCGCGACGATGCTGGTTACCTTCGCCATGTTCCCAACATGGCTCAATGGCGCCATGCTTCCTTCGACTCCAATTTCCAATTCTAAAATAATTAAATGGGAACAATAGAGGGTTGTCGGGCCATGTTCGTTCGGCCCGCACCCTCCGTGTAAAATGATAACAGTCGGCCATATTTAAACAACTATTTCTAATGGGTATGGTGTACGTAAACATCCACTTTCTAAGAGTAAACCCCTACCTCGACAAAAGATGTTGAACGTCGGACGTCGCGGAAGAGGACATCGCGGGGTGAGGTTTTGTAAGCGACATTGTAAAGTGCCCGAGGAGGAGGTGGGGTCTCCCCTTTTTTTCACGGAGATAAGAAAAAAAGGTGTGACATCATTGGCGAGTTCCCACATTGGTGTCTCCTCCTTTGTTGCTGAGGAAGAAGAGGAAGCTGAATCTGGGTTCGCCGAGTCGATGTTCTTCGTCGGAGAGTTGGCGTTCTTCAACAAAGTAGATGAAGCGTTCTTCAAAACTCAAGAGTTCTCCCCCCAAAATCTCAACACAACAAGCCAACCAACAAAATAAAATAATGCTTCTTCTTATTTTATTAAATCATTTGATGCATTCAAATTTACAAAATTAAAATTCCTATTCACTTAAGTAATTAAACCATGAGTTGTCTAATTAAATAAATGATTGGTTGGAATGTTTAAATGAGAGAGAGCGGGGAGAGGAATAGTTACTCAATTAAAATCAATGGAGGTTTCAACATTAAACAAAGGAGTTTAATTGGAGGTTTAAAGGGTTTAGGTAATGTGAATGGTTGGGGCTCGTGTGGGCCCCACCTCACAATTATCCTCACATTTGTAGTTAGGAGCTTATGGGTCCCATCCCAACTTCCCCATGTAGGATATAACCACATAAGAAACAAAAATAAAATGTTCCCACAATTTTATTCACTTCTAATTAAATCGACAATAACTAATTATCAACCCGCTTAAAACACAACAGTTGTAAAGGTCCCCTTAATCAATTACCGGTGCTGCGAGTTCATCGGTGCCCTCGGATTTCGATTCCGAGCACCAGTTCAAAAGATAGAAAAACCCGCTCGTTTGTTTACTGAATGTACCCGAGCTAAACATCAAAAATTGATTCCTGGCACACTGGGACTCGGAATCAAGTGCTTTCAGAATCCATAGACTCGTAATATTTCAAAGTATTTAAGAAAAAAATTTCCTTGAAATTATTGGGTCTTTACACCATAGGATATCGGGTTTTCATACTATATTTCTAAAATGATGGTTGTTCACAGCTAAGTATGCACACTCCGACATCATCATTATCACCCTAGTGATAGAGGCATGACCTGTAGAGGGGAGATGCCTCAATATTTTGGTATCAGTCCTTGCATGACTTAATCATATGTTGGTATATATATAGTAAGGAGACACTTCATATAGAATTGTTAGTTCCCTTCAGTCCATATTTTGTTGGACAAGGGGCCACTTTTATTTCTATGAGTACTACAATACTTCCTAGATTCCAGATCCCATATCCTACCCCAAACTATTGTACGTCATGGGATTTGGACCTATGTCCCTATCCTCTATTGAGGTCAAATGCATGGTGTACCGATATCACAGTTTCAAATTATCTATTTCACTTTTACCATCATGTTCTATCATCGATGATTGCATCAACTCTTATAATGATAGATCTTATATTGAATCACTTCAAGATGGGGTCCTTAAAGCAAGTGTGGACAAACATTCTATCTATGAACAATATTCACCACATTTGTTTTCTCAACAATTTGGTATTGTGCAAAGGGTTTCCCCCATTCCCTTGTCCAGTGTCTGCGGGGAATGAAATCCTGACATCATTGACCGATTTTGGAAGATTCTCTCATGTGAAGACATCGGGGCTGTGATTATATTTTCACATGATGGTGCTCCTACCTACCTCACATTGTATTATTCCCAATCTTGGATGATGTAATATCCCGATGGTGTGTTGGGACAGTTATTCCATCATGTTGACAAGCCTATATAATTTTTGATTCCTCTATCCATTGTTTTGATGGACCTGATTGGGGATGTGGGAGGGGATTCTAAGAAGTTTCATCATTCTAATGACAACTATTAAGATATAGGATTATATTTCATGGAGGCACTCAATTATCCCATAAGTGTTATAAATGATTCACTTGTTGAAAGGGGAAAGTTTGGATCCTCCTCTGTTATTTCATCATTGATTCTCCGGGTTGGAAAATGTTCTTCCATACCTACTTTATCAGCTACTGAGGCTCGGTCACATCGTAGTCTTGCATGGGAGTGCGTCCAGGACATAATTAATGAGACCCCTCAGGGAGCCTTCCATCATCAAGGGGATCGACTTCACCATTTTTTCCATGAGATGGGTCCAGAATTTTTGATTGAAATCCTCTATTTGAAATTATGAAACATAGCATCCTATCCCAAATAGACATGGATACACATGAGATTCACCTACATGATTTTCTAAGTGATGCCTCCCACTCCCAGTAGCTGAAATAGGTGAATAAGTCCTTGGAGAAGGGTCAATATCTATAATCTGAAGTACAAGATCAGATGGTTGTTTGGACGACACATATATGGAGGTACAAAGTGTTGATTTCTTGACTGAAGTCTAATCTATCTACATCATGAACCTCATTGAACAATTTTCAAAGGAGGGTTGATGAGCTAACTACTACTCTATTTTACGTTCTTTAGCAAGAGAAATAGGTGGAGGATGGTGTTGGAATGACCCTTCAGTGCTCAATTAACTCATCCCACCAAACCCTTACAGAACATTTTAGTTCTACTGATCATCTATTTCTATAATTTACATTCCTTGTACTGTATTCCACATTATTTCACTACACCCCATTTTTTTGTCGAGGTCTTTGGAGAGACTACAAAATTTGAATATTCCTACCCCTTTTCCCTACCGTGAATGGATGATCATGGACTACTATCCAATCCTCTTCTTCATATAATAATTTTTTCTTACAACATATTATGAATCATTGAAGATGACCATATCTTTCACAATGATATATGGGAATGAATTTTTTATGTGCGAGGAGATAATAGGGGAGAGAGATGTGTCTTGAATTATTCATGGTTTTCATATCTATGGAAATAAGCTCAAGCATGATAGGTTTGTATAGCTGGCATCATGATGATTGTCAAAAGATTTAGTTTTAGTGTCTTTTATCTCATACCATCTATTTCTTTAGTTTATGGTCCTTTATCTCATACCATATATTTCTTTAGTTTAGAGTCTTTTAGCATGGACCATTTGTTACTTTAGTTTAGTTTATTTTAATCGAAACCAACTGTGGATTTATTTTAGGGTCTTTTAGCTTAGACCAATTGTTGCTTTAGTTTACGGAGTTCTCGCTTGGACCATCCATGGAATTAGTTTAGGTTCATTTAGCTTGGAAACACTATTTCTTTAGTTTAGGTTATTTTTTATTAGACCTTATAATAAATTAGTTTAGGATCTTTTATCTCAGACCATCTTTCAAATTATTTAGTTTAGGGTCTTTTTTCTCAGACCATCTGTTGCTTTAGTTTAGGGTGTTTTATCTCGGGCCAATAGTTACATGCTTTAGTTTAGGTACTTTTAGCTCATACCATCTATCACATTATTTAGTTTAGGGTCTTTTAACATGGAACATTTGTTTCTTTAATTTAGGGTCTTTTATCATGGACCATATGTTGCTTTCGTTTAGCATCTTTTAGCTTAGACCGTATGTTGGATATGGGGCCAACATTCCACAAATGACTCAATATATTATGAAATGTTGAGTTACACTATGATACTTATAGGTGTAATTAATATAGGAGTCCCAAGGGCTATGGAAGGTTGGTGGGGTGAACATGATTGAGGAAAAAATACTATGGAAGATATGCCCACCTGGATAGTTGGAATGTGGGTGGCATAATTCAGAACCCAAATGCTTGAGCGGAATGAAATGGAATGGGGTAAATATTTAGTATATCTACCTTGAAACCATGGGGGTGTTAGGTTCCACCATGGTTTCATTTAGGCTAACAAATTTTATGAGGCCTTTTAAACTAGGTAAATATATCCCATGTCGGTGGTTTTGAGCCCTTTTACATTGGTAGAATGACCGAGTGGAGTGACCTCTTTTTATTTCATGGAGATATGATACATTTATGAAGGCTCAAACATCATGATGATGATGTTGGGTATGAAGGTAAGGCTATCTAGGAAGGTTTCGAGAACCCTATGAAACATAACAATTAATTGAACAACCAGATCCCTTAGCCTTGTGGTTTTGAATCATGATGTGTGGGAAAAGAAAAGGTTCAAGAATGAAGCATTTCATTTTAGCTTTAATAATAGATATAGAATATGTTTATGCAACATTGAGGATATCAGATCTTATTAGATAGTCTGATATAGAGATTTCAAATCATATTTCAAATTTCTTAGGTCACAAGGAAGGCATGGGATCATCATTATGGGGTAACCTATAGAAAAATTGGGTGTTGGGTTCCACCTTGGTGATGTTAGGATAAAAATAATTGGAAAGACCTTTATGCAAGGATAAGATGTCTATGGTTGTTGGGTCTGATCCCTTGCATCAATGGCATGGCCAAGTAGAGAGATCTTTTTTCATCTTCAGGGGAAACAAAATATTTTTGATGAAATGAGACAATTTAGATCATGATGGGGATTATATAGAAAATTTATGATTGAAGAAGGGTTCGAGCACCCTTAATGTTGCATCACCACTTTTTGAACATAATCTCATGGATAGGAGATGTGATGAATCATTGATCTTATTTTTACCTAGACTAGGGGTTATATTGAGCATAAATTGGATTTTAATATAGAAACATAGTGGAACCTATAAGCTTTATGACTCATTCACTTGTCCCTTAATTTTTTTTCGAAACTGTGGTGATGACTAGTTTAGTAGGCGATTACTCAACCATTTCTCAGGTCTCCCTTTGTGGGTTTTTTGGCCTGAAGAGTGTTGTGTCTCTTTCATTAGTAGTTTAAGGCCTTTTAGTTTGGACAATTATGTTCTAGAGTTTATGTTCATATAGATTTGACCAAAGTGTGAGTAGTTTAATGTCATGCCACTTGGAATTGGTATGGGCGATGATACAATAGAGGCTTATTAGGATACCCAAGGTAAAGAGTACTCCAACATCCTTTTGAGTGGGAGGTGGAGACGTATTAAATCAAGGATCAAGTTTATCAGGTAATGAGTGATGATATGAGGTAGTCATGCAAAGAGAATTTCACACACAATGGGGAACTAAGTGATGTCGTGATGATGTCAGGGCTCATGAGAATTGGAATTTCCATCTTCAGAGTGACATATCTAGTTGATGGTCATAAATGCATATACAAGAATTGTGGGAATGCATGAATAGGTAATCCAAGGGTTCTTGAAGCTGGATATCCCATCCATGGGCCTTGGAAGGTTGAAAGTGTCTTGGGATGCTCAATAAATGAAATGTGGGGCTAGGGTAGAGGTGCTTAAAAAGATGACAAAGTAACTCCATTCTCTGGTTAGCCCTGATAAGGCTCTTGTCGTCCTCTAATAAGGAAGGGTTATGGATGATGACCTGCATAGTTTATCACCATGTAGTGGGACGTGATTTCATGTAGTTTAACATCTCCGGTGATGACTTGTGTTGTTTAACATCATACATTAAGGATGAGGGATGACCGAAATGAAAATATAAGAATGTATGAGTTTCGTGAAGTTTTGGGATAGAATCCCAAGGGTTTTCTATGTACACTAACAGGTTGGAAGTAAAATTCCTTGTTGTTCTAGGATAGCTGTTTAGTTTTGTGTCACATGGTGAGGACATATCTGCACAGTTTATTGACATCTGTGAGAAATTCCATGCAATTTAATGTCATTTGGAAAGGATGAAGGGTGACAATGAAGCTTATTGTTGTGTTGATTTGAAAAAAGGGGGATAGTGTCCCAAAGGGTATGAGCCCAACATGGTTAAACAAACTAGATGTGAATGGGGACCAAACCATTCCACACCACACCGCACACTCATAGGAGGGGACTTAGGCCGATGAGCTAGGAAAGGTCAATGGGGCTTATAGATGGACCCAAAGAAAAAATTCTATGTAATTCCTATATATCTAATGGGGATGGTAATCAATACAAATTTAGTTATTAATATTCCATACAATTTAACATAATGTGGGGAGGATTAAAGTCACCTGATATAAATTAAAGATAATCTTATTGTTGGGCCCATAAGCAAGGGTTTGGGTGTCACTACATATATTATTGATAACAAGAATCAAGCCTCACATAGTTCTTGAAATGAGGGAGCAATAGGAGAATGACAATAGTGATGGTGTTCCTCTCAGATGTGGTCCATAAGAGCATATGGTTTAATGTTGTGTAGGGTACATCAATAATGCAGTGTGACATCATACGGTGAGGACTCATGACATCACTTTTATCTCCCTATATTTAGGTTGATACTGGTTTCAGGCCAATCCTTCACACCATAATTTTTGTGGTGAAACCCTTATCAAAAAATGATTGTGGTGTTTATTGTGTAAGAGTATGCATGGTGGTACGGTAGGGCCATAAAGCATGGATGTTTTTTTCTATCCAGGACTTATTATCCTTGTTCACTATCTTCTAGAGTATATTCTATAGAGTCTTACTAAATAATTCTATTTTAACATTTTATAATTCATGATAGTGCAACAAGTGAAAGAATTCAATGTTATACTCCTGATGTAGCTTATTCAGCTCCGCAGAATAGAAGTTGGCATCGTTGTCTATCAATATCATGCGAGGGACTCCAAACCTAGTGATGACGTGTGACTTTATGTCTTTAATGATATTGTTCATCGCAAATTGGATGATGTTTGTTTCCATATCGCATTTGAAAAAGAATTCAGTAGCAGTAAGGAAGTACATAAACTTCATGGTTCTGGCTGAGGGATATGAACCCCCAACATTCATCCCCCAGATAGAGAATGGACCGGTGTATATAGATGTGCAAAGTAATTTTAGGGGATTATGTAAGAAGTTTTAATGAATATTCCATGCATGACAGTTTTTGGTAAACTCCATCTATTCCTGTATCATGGTTTTCTAGTAACGCCCCAACCTTTTGATATCGTGGGAAATAGTGGTTCTAAATTGGTGGGCGCTGTAGGATCCCACATGGACTTCAACCATAATGATGATAATTTCATTTTATACTATTACTCTGAAGAGAATTCCATTGAAGCCACTATTGTATTGGAGTTTCTAATGATTTTAACCATCCTTCAAGGTTATGCTTTCCGCTTGGCGCCAAATCTATTCCTTTCCATCTTGATCCATTCGGAGAGTCCCAACCCAAAGCGATCTGATTATGGGATTCATTCATCTAGAGGTGGAAACTGGTTCGTTGCACTCTAGGGTGGTGATAATATGACTTATTTCTTTCATATCACACATGATGATAAATGATAGGATTCATTGATTTTTTAAGAGGAAGGTTGATTCTTCCTGATCAGGGTCATCCAAGACAACAACTACATTTGCCTATGAGTCATCACGAGCAATATATGATCAAGGGATATAATGAAATGTTGGATCAAAGCAGGACTCTTCCATTAGTCCCCTAACATATCCATTCATAAGGTATCTTTATTCCTTTTTTATTGCATATTCATCGTTGATCTGCTTTATCACCAGCTATGAATCCCCTTTGATGTTTAGCTAGGCTATGTGAAACTGTAACGATAGATCCAACCCAGCATTGAGGGCTTGGTACTCAGCCTCACTGTTTGTGAAGGCATTGTACAATGATAAAGAATAGGAACGAAATGATTTATTTGGGGAGAAAAATATGACCCCTAGGCAGACCTAGTTGAGTTTTGAGTTATCCATTCATATTTTTATAGGACTCTGAGAGGAGTCGTCAAAATACATCTCCCATGTCTAGAGAGTGTCATGGGCATAGAAAACCTCTTCATATGGGAGTTCAGTGTCCTAAAATGAAATTTCTAGAGCGGGATGTGTCATGAGGAAGTGTTCCAAGGCATCCCCTTTTACTGGATTCTACGATATGAACTATATTCATATTGGAACAAGATGACCACCCACCAAGCCAAATTTCTTATCAACATAGGGCGGCCAAGGATGTACTTGATCATTTTGATATGAGAGACCATGTGGACCTCATGGTGCTTAATATAATTCCTTAGCCTTTTTATTGTGAAGTTGATCACAAGGAAGTTATTTTCAAGATCATAATATATTTTCATGGTACCAATCATTGTTCAGTTGTGGTAGTAAGGATTATTCTTGCTCCCTGTGTCATTATTTTGAGCAAGGAGGGTGCCCGATGAGGGTTCCATGATGGAAATATATAAGATGAGGGGCCTCCCCTCTACCCGAGGCATCAAAAACTGTGGGTACAACAAATAATAATTGATATTCTCGAAGTCCATTGTACCATTGGTTGGAGACTCACTTCTTCATCAGCCTCATGTAGGGGAGGGATTTTCCATCCAGGTTGGCTATGAATTTCTGAATGTAGGTGAGGTGCCTCTAGATACCCATTAGGTATTTGAGTTTCCTAGGGGGGAGACATTGCTAAGATAGAATTGTTCTTCTCTGGTTCAACCTCAATGCCATGTGTGTGCACCCTAAATTAGTGGAACTTTTTGGATGTTACCCCAAAAGTGCACTTCAGCGGATTCATCTTTAGACTACGTTGTAACAAATGGTCAAAGATGTCATAGTGATTCGTGAAGTGATCACATCACTGTATAGATTTTATGACTAGGTCTTCAACATAACACTCTGATATCTTCCACATGAATTGATTAAAGATGATATTACTAGCACACTGATATGTCGTGTTGTCTATCTTTAATTTAAAGTGAATGACCTTGTAGTAGAATATTCCCTAGGGCACCCTGAATGTAGTGACATATTCCTGCTCAGGGGAATTTTGATATGTTTATACCCTGATTACCCATCCATAATGAAAAGGGCATGGAAGAAATTAGTTGTGTCAATCAATTATTATGTGATTGGTGATGTAAAATCATCTTTAAGGGAATTCCGATTGAGGTTTATAAAATCAATGCATACCCTGATCTTTCTGATTTTTTAAAGGGATAATTTTTTCATTCCATTTGTTGTATTTCACCTCTGAGATGAAGTTGGGACTGATCAACTTTTCGACCTCTGACTCTAAATTTGTGGCATAGGAGGGGTGAATTCCTCTGGATACCTACTTGAATCCTTGATGATATTTGAGTAGTATGAGATGGTCTGTAGCTATACCTAGATTCAATCTAAGAATATCCATATAGTTTCAGAAAAACACATATTGGTACTTTTTTGGAATTCTATGTACATATACAGCTCTTTGGGAGGCATGGTGGCACTAATCAAAGTAGGTACTGAATCTTCTTATGTCTCTAGGTTTATCTATTGGATCTCATCTATGGTGGTGAAAAACCATCCCTGAATATTGGAGGGGTGTTTATGAGATCATCCTCATTTTATTCTCTTCCAAAATCCAATGGGAAATATCTAGGTGAGTAAGGGTGTTTGGGGGACTCTCCATTACTATCATGGTGATGGATATTATTAGGAGAAATTTCATCATCTCCTGCCAACTTGGTTGCGGTAGAGAGACACTGAGGGTGACTATTGCTAAGGAAAAGAGAGGGTTGGACCTCTATCATTGGGCCTTTTATTTCGACCATGTTCCTGGGGAGCATGTATTCTTAATCAAGGATGCTATAGGGATTTACAGGGACAGTCCCAAAGCATTTGGTGGTGGAAACCTATATAGAATTATCCACTATTGGTTATTTTCCTCATTTATTGTAGAAGTATACTTCGGAATATATGGCTCCACTAGTTTATAAGGGTTAAATATCATCGTGGATTAATATGAAATTTCTATTGATGGGGTACTACAAGTATTGATTGAGCGTTGATGGGTTTTTCGAGTGGCTATGGAACAAGGTCCTTTCAGTTAAGATGTTGTATATGGTGTCTTGTTGGATAACCATGAACTCGACATTATATGTGAGCTCAAAAGAAAATTGGGTCTCTAGCTTAATCTTTCTATGGGTCATTTACTCTCTCTTATCATACCCATAGACGTTCGACATTGTACGGGATAGTTACCCATCTCTATAACCTAAACGCAATAGTTTATGGGATGGGATGAGAATTATCTGGGATACATTTTCTATCAACGCCCTTTGGTCGCCCATATTATTAAGCCTACTTGAGAGATTCAATGGTCTAATGTGTACTTGGATGGAATCCTCCAAATCATGGTTAGTTAATGAAATGGAAACACGAAATCCTAAGGACAAGGTTTCAGCACGATAGGCCTCAGCTGAAAAAACATCTATTCCAAATTACCGTGGGTTTGGAGAACATCAATAAGTTACTCCTTATGGTCTATGAAAATAAAAATTGAATCAAGGCTTTAGATCTTGGCTGGGACAATGACTAGCTATTTCAGAACATCATATGTATGTGCCAAAGGTTTCCACTTCTCGGTATGGGGCTACTCCTGGTAATGTTGTTGAGGATCTTGAGAGGCTGAGCTCAATGTACCTAGGGCCTGTGTAGAGTTCTAAGACATATCTTCTGCCAGAAGAATACGATGTTCTAACCATTCCAGTGGCTTGGGTTGATTAGGTTGGACCCCTGATAAAAAGTCATGCAAGATAATTGGGGGTGAGCATGTAACGCCCCAACCCCAGTTATCCAGATTCGGTGCATTATTACAAAACATTGGCATAATCACAAGAAAGATCAAATCTCGAAAGATCGATTAGTTTAGTAGCCTTGTAAACACTAGATATATTCATAATCATTACATTACATCATAAAAATTAAAACTACAACAACATAGTCTCTGTAGTCCACACTCATATCCCCACATATTATCCCTGCAGGTCATTCATAAATTACTTCTTCACATCCTGGGAAAAATAAAACATTGAAAGGGGTGAGCTCAGATGCTCAGTAAGGATAACAATATAGCGGAAACTTTCATAAATAAACATAAACATTAAATACAATGTATAACTAAAAAAGCCTTTTAAACATTCACTTCAACATAATATGGAAAAGATAAAATGAAATAATTCCACTTACATGGATATTATACTAGTCAAATAATCACATGAAATATCAATAACCACTTTCATAATGACGGAATGCATAATGCCATACTATCATAACCACATAGCCAAGGCCTCGTTCCAAGACTACAAATAAGATTTTGTTAAGGCCTCGTGCGAAGACACTAGTTTGTCTCATTAGATCTACCGATGCATCGAGGAGCTATAGCGGGCTCCACCAGTCACATATTATGTCCAATTCATTCCTCATATCAACAGGTTTAAACATAACATAAACATTCGTATTAAAACCGGCATACAAAATGCCAATACTTTCACCATAAACCATGAATAGTATAAAAATAACACATCCACAGTCAAACATATCCCAAAACCTTCAATACAATATGGAAGTTTTGTATCATAACAAACCAATTTCAAATAAGCTTAAAATCCATCAAAGGATGTCGACATAGATGAAATCAAAACTATTTGAGTGAAATATCGCTTTTTTGAAATCATTGAAAAGTCACACATTTATAAAGGAAGTAATTTAAAAGATATATTGGAATCAAATTGTCCCATACCACTTTGAAACTTTTGAAAAGTATTATCATTTCAAAACATTCATGTCGATATAAAGAAATCCTTAGAATCATTTTGAAAACATGGACATTAATTAAAAATATTTAGAAAGATAAATCTTTAAAACATTTAAAAGTCACATAATTTTAAAAGAAAACATTTACTATGAAAATATTCTTATAAGCTTGTAAGGGAATATTCAAAGATTTTACAATGGTGGAAAATAGCCACACCCTCCGTATAAGTTAAAAAAAGACATTCTTACCTTAATTTGTCGAAAAGAATAAAAAAGTCCTTGTTTGGAAAATGACGTAAATATTCCTTTATAAACAACTTATAAAAAGTCAAAAAAAAGGTATAAATTACTTTAACCCATATTCTATAAAATAGTAAGAATGTTTTTGAATACATTTTTATGAAACATGGTTGTGGATGATAATGAGTTCCCAGTATATAATTGCGTATAAACAACCTCGGATAATGAAGAGATTGTAAAATAAACCCTTACCTTGTACTTTTCCATGGTCGAGGGTTGGTTAAACTCCTGTATAATGGTGAATTTTTTTTATTAAAATATCAAATAATCATATACATTAATATGATATAATATATGATCTTTTAATATTTCTTTGATGATAATATCTTAGTATTATCGTTGTTTCATGTGTTAACTTACTAGTTTTCTTTTATATGTTTTGTTAGATAAACCACGTTTTTTATGGATAGGTTGTATCTTATTCATATCCAGAATGATATCACGTCCTGAAATAATATTTTTAATCATCCTATAAAATTTAGTCTTGAATGGATACGATGGGGAATGAATCTCATCGCGTTCGTGGAGACGGTATTCCGTACATACGCACGAGCGACAATATCATTCTTTTGATATTAAAATAATATATAATTGTCATGTTATGTTTATTATTTAAATGAAATATACATCATTACTATACCCATCTAAATAATAATATATTGAATAACAATTACACCACAACGTCGAGACGGTAGGTCGTACGTATGCACGCATGGTGACATGTCATTCAACGGATGGATAGAAAAATGAATTTGTTTGTTCCATAATTATAATAAACTCGCAGTATATATAATATACTAGAGTTATTATTTTCAAATAGAAATAACAAATATAGAAGAGGTTGATGAAGAAAGGAACTTGAAAGAGGGTGGTGAAAACATTACCTCTTCTTCGGGTTCTTCCTTTTTATTTGATCAAAAGGTCTCCTTAGGATGGATTTCTGATAAAACTAAGGCCTCTAGGTTGAAGTGAGGGATGTTGAGAGAGTATTTGGGCATGGGTTGTCCGAATCAAAATGATTTTGAGGTGAGACGAATTGGTTTGAAGTGGTGTCCTTTTATAAGGGGGGAGGAGGGGCACCTTAGGAAAAACAGGAATAAGATGATGACACCATAGGTTAGAAATCTTCCTATAATTCATATTGGGGATAAGACATTGTAAAAGGTTTTGAATGACCATGGGATTTCCCTGGAATATGTAATGCCTCAACACCAGTTACCCAGAGTCGGTGCATTATTACAAAACATTGGCATGATCACAAGAAAGATAAAATCTCAAAAGATCGATTAGTTTAGTAGCCTTGGAAACACTAGATATATTCATTAGACTTACATTACATCATAAAAATTAAAACTACAACAACATATTCTCCACATTCTACACTCATATCCCCTCATAATATCCCTGCAGGTCATTCATAAATAACATCTTCACATATTGGAAAAAATAAAACATTGAAAGGGGTGAGCTCATATGCTCAGTAATTATAACAATATAGCAGAAACTTTCATAAATAAACATAAACATTTAAGGAAATGTATAACTAAAACAAAATCCTTTTAAACTTTCACTTCTGAATAATATGACAATGATAAAATGAAATAATGCCATTTACTTATTCACATGGATATTCTACTAGTCGAATAATCACATGAAATATCAATAACCACTTTCATAATGACAGAATGCATAGTTCCAGAATATCATAACCATGTAGCCAAGGCCTCGGGCCAAGACTAAAAATAAGATTTTGTCAAGGCCTCATGCCAAGAAACTAGTTTCTCTCATGAGACCTACCGATGCATCGAGGAGCTATAGCGGGCTCCACCCGTCACATATTAAGTCCAATGCATTCCTCGTATGAACAGGTTTAAACATAACATAATCATTTGTATTAAAACTGGCATAAGAAATGTCAATACTTTCTCCATAAACAGTGAATAGTAAAAAAATAACACTTACACAGTCAAACATATCACAAAACCTTCAATACAGTATGTAAGTATTGTATCATAATAAATCAACTTCAAATAAGCTTAAAATCCATCAAATGATATTGACATAGATGAAATCAAAACTATTTGACAGAAATATCTCTTTTTTTGAAATCATTTAAAAGTCAAATAATTATAAAATAAAACATTTACTTTTAAAATATTATTATAATATATTAAGGGAAGCTTCAAAGGTGTAAAATGGTGGAGAATAACTATATCCTCCGTAAAAGTTAAAAAAGACATTCTTACCTTAATTTTTTCAAAAAGGTTAAAAAGGACCTTGTTTTGAAAATGACGTAAGGATTCATTTATAAACTTTTTATAAAAAGTCAAAAAAGGGAATAAATGAATTTATCTCATATTCTGTAAAATACTAAGAATTATTTGAAATACATTTTTAAGAAACATGGATGTGGATGATAAAGAGGTCCCAGTAGATAATTACGTATAAACAACCTCAGAAATTGAAGAGATTGTGAAATAAACCCTTACCTTGTACTTTTACTTGGTCGAGGGTTGGTTAAACTCCAGTATAATGGTGAAATAGTTGTTATTAAATTATAGAAGAATCATATACATTAATATGATATCATATAAGATCTTTTAATATTGCCTTGTTGATAATATCTTAGTATTATAATTGTTTCGGGTGTTAACTTACACATTTTCTTTTATATGTTTTGTTATATAATCCACGTTAGTTATGGATAGGTTGTATCTTATTCATATCCAGAATTCTATGAAGTCCTTAAATATTATTTTTAATCATCTAATAAAATTTATTCTTGAATGGACACGATGGGGAATGAATCTCATCACTTTCATGGAGACGGTAATACGTACGTACGTACGAGCAACAATATCATTCTTTTCATATTAAAATAATATATAAATGAATGGTATATCATATATAAATAATCATTATCATGTTATATTTATTATTTACATGAATTATACATCATTATTATACCCATCTAAATAATAATATATTGAATAACAATTACACCACAACGTGGAGACGGTAGGCTGTACATACGCACATATGGTGACATGTCATTAATGGTATGGATAGAATAATGAATTTTTTTGATACATAATTATAATAACATCAAATTTTATATAAGATAATGGAGTTATTATTTTAGAATAGAAATAACAAAGAAAGAAGAAGTTGAAGAAGAAAGGAACTTGAAAGAGGGTGGTACATTACCTCTTCTTCGGGTTCTTCATTTTGATTTGATCAAAAGGGATCCTTAGGATTGATTTATGATCAATATATGGACTGTAGGATGAATTGAGGGAAGTTGAGAGAGTATTGGGGCAGGGTTTGGCCGATCCAAAAGGCTTTTAAGGTGTGAAGAATTGGTTAGAAGTGGTGTCCATTTATAAGGGGGAGGAGGGGCACATTAGGAAAAGCTAGAAATGTTATTTTATAATAAATTCATATTCAGTTTATAATAGCTCAAAAATGGATTCTTTATAGTTTAAGATGGGGATAGGTTGAAAAACACTCACCCAGTATGTTTTAGATAGGTTTGGGTCACTATATTAACCTTATCGTTTAGTTTAAACTCTTAGTTAATTAGTTTGACATTTACCATATCACTTTGTATTTTTATATTATATAGTTAATAAACATACTATATACCGCCAAGATACCCCAAAGTGGTCCATTAATAATACACCTATCATAATAAGAGTCCTTTGGCCGAACCTTAGATTTTTAGGAATTTAATATCAATTAATAATATAATATTTTTTTTTAAAACTCTTTTATTGCAATTTTAACAATATTTGGTATTTGATTTTTTGAAAATCATAACAACATGATTACTTTGAAAAAGGTTAATTAAATCAATCCTAACATGTCATATTAACATATAAAATTCGTCTAATTCATTAAGAGCCTCAAATTATATTTATTTAGGTATTTATAATATCAAATATTTTAATTTTCACTAATAAGGTAATTACTGCATCATCATTATATCAAAAATAAATTAAATTATTTAATGTCTAAAAAATATAAATAAAATAAAATTATGCCGGAAATATTTTTTTCTTTCTAGTTAATTTTTATAGTAGAAAATATAGAATATATAACCCTATGTAAAAATTGTTTTGCTAAAAGATATAGGCTTTTGTCATTTTTGTATTTACTTTATGTTCATTAATATAAAGTGTCATTATCACTTAAAAGTGGATCCATGGGGTCCCAAAATCGACCCAAAGATGCCCATGGTCGAACATGTATCAACCAATAAGGTTAGGATAGATTTTAGGGTAATTTTTTATTATTATAATATTATTTTATAACCCTTATTTACCAGATTTACCCTTTAACCATGGTAAATAAAATATTTACCGAAGTAATTATTCAAAATGTATAAAAATAAATGTTACCTATTTGCGCAATTTGAACATCGTGATTACAAATATGGAGTCCATTTTTCCAAATTCAAATCACATAAATGGCAGAAATTAATTTAAATTAATTCCCACTGTCAAAACAAAAAGCGTGTTTTTAAGAGATAATAACTATCAAAAGATTGACACTTGTTTATGTCTGGTTTAAATGTGAAATTATTTACAACGAACAACGATTTATTATATGGTAAAAATATATTCTAAATATACTTTAAAACAACTCAAATTCCTAATTTATCACTATTAATTATATTGATTAATAAAGATGTTTTAAATTAAAATTTTGTAATTTTCACTATTCATCAAAATATAAAAGGTACCCGAAAAGTACCAAAATATCACCCTAGGATAAATTCGATATTCCGAATCCAAAAATGAAGTCCATTTTGAGAGATAAAGTTTATAAAATTTCAAAAATTATAAATTACTATTCATAACAGCTACTTCGATTGGTTGTGGTGTCTGTTAGAACTCGAAGTTGCGTAGAACACATGCTACTGTATTATTCAAAGAGAAGCGTACCATGGAAGCTTGGGGTGTTACATTCTCCACTCCTTCAAATAATTTCATCCTTGAAATTTCTTATAATATTATTGCATAAAAAGACTCGAGTGATTCTTCATCCTATGTTTCTTGGGTTCCCACGTTGCCTCTTCCATCTTATGGCTTCTCCATAGAACTTTTACCAGACGAGTCGTCCAGTTTCTCAGCACTTGTTATCTTGTATACAGAATCCTGACAGGATCTTAGAAATAATACAGATCATGTTCTAGTTATAATTCCTCATTGGTGAGTACATGCGCTGGGTCAGGCATGTATTTTCTTAACAGCGATACGTGGAACACATCGTGAACTTTGGAGAGATTTGGCGGCATTGCCAAATGGTAAGATTTATACCCAATTTGTTATAGAATTTCGAATGGTCCGATGTAATTGGGACTCAATTTACCTTTCTTTCCAAAATGTATAACTCCCTTCCATGGAGATACCTTCAAGAAAACATGATCTCCCACCTGAAATTCCAAATCCTTTCTACGGTTGTCAGCATAGCTCTTCTGCCTACGTTGAGCTGCTTTGATGTGGTTTTGGATTACCTTCACCTTTTCCATCATTTCCTCCTCCAATTCTGGGCCTCCAAGTTTTCATTCACCAACGTCATCCCAACAGGTTGGTGTGCGACATCTCTTTCCGTATAACTCTTCATATGGTGCCATCCGAATACTTGAATGGAAGCTATTGTTATAGAAAAATTCTACCATAGGTAAATATTGATCCCACATACCCTGAAAGTCAAGCGATCATTATCTCAAAATGTCTTCTAAGGTTTGAATAGTTCGTTATGATTATCCATGTATTTGAGGGTGGTAAGCAGTGGTCAAACGAAGTTCATTATCCAAAGCCTTCTGAAGACTTTTCCAGAATCTTGATGTAAAACAGGGATCACGATCCGAGACAATCAATTGGGGTACTCCATGAAGTCTCACAACTTCATTAATATATAGTATTGCTAGACGTTCAAGTGGTAAATCCTCCCTTGTAGCAAGGAAATGTGCTGACTTGGTAAGACGATCAATAGTGAACCATATTGCATCGTTCCTTCTAGGATTCTTTGGTAGTCCCATGACAAAGTCCATATTGATATTATCCCATTTCCACTCAGGTATAGGAAGATGTTGCAATACTTAACTAGGTCGTTTCCTTTCAGCTTTCACTTGTTGACAAACTATACATCTTGACCAAAAATCAACAATCATCCTCTTCATATTGTCCCACCAAAAATGTTCCTTCAAATCTCAATACATTTTTTTGCTCCCATGGTTTATAGAGAAATTAGAACTATGAGCATCATCTAACAATTCCCTTTTTAAATCAGGTATATTGGGAACACAAATTCTCCTCCAAAATTTAAAAATTCAATCTTTATACACAAAGTCACTCAATCTCCCATCATTCATAGCTTTAATATTCTCTTTAAACTCTTAATCATAGGCCTGAGAACTCTTTATCCTTTTTAGTAAAGATGGTTTTTAAACCATTTGCAATTTTTTTGATGTTTCACCTTCCATGGTGATTCCCATATCCATCTTTACTAGATCTATGAAAATAAGATCCCTTTCCACTCTCATCATGTTCAAAACTCCATGATCTTTTCTAGTCAAATCATCTTCAACCTTATTTGCCTTCCCCGGGTGGTAGTGTATCGTGCAATCAAAATCATGGAGTAGTTCAAGCCATCACCATTTCCTGATGTTGAGTTCTTTTTGTGAGAAAATATACATGAAACTCGTGTGATCGGTATATATCTCACATTTTTCACCATAATGATAATGTCTCCATATCTACAAGGAAAATATTACAACAGCTAACTCGAGATCATGAGTAGGATAGTTTTTCTCATGAATTTTTAGCTATCGTGATGGACAGGAAATAACCCTATCATTCTGCATAAGGACACAACCAAGTCCTCTCTTCGATGCATCACTATAAATAACGAACCCATCATTCCCCAATTGTAGAGTCAATATAAGAGCATTTACTAATCTTATATTCAATTCTTTAGAAAATTCTTCCCACTATTTTGTCCAAACAAATTTAACCCCTTTATGTGTGATCTTTGTTAATGGGTTAGCCAACCGGGAAAAATTATGGACAAAACATCGATAATAACCTGCCAAACCAATAAAACTGTGTACCTCAGTTATACTCATCGGTGATGGCCATTTTTGGACTGCCTTGGTCTTATAAGGATCAACAGAATTTCCATCCTTAGAGACAATATGGCCACGAAAAGTAATCTCCGGAAACCAGAATTCACACTTGCTAAACTTCCCATATAATCCATTTCTTCTAAGAGTCTTCAGGATAATGTGAAAGTGATTTTCATGATCTTCATAGCTTTTGGAGTATACCAAGATATCATCAATAAATAAACCAACAAAATCATCAAGATATTCCTTGAAAACTATATTCATTAGATCCATGAATATAGAGGGTGCATTAGTCATCCCAAAAGGCATTACTGTAAACTCATAATGCCCATACCTGGTTCGAAATGCTGTCTTCGGAATGTCTTCCTTCTTCACGCACAACTGATGGTATCCAGATTGAAGGTCAATCTTTGAAAAGTATTGAGCTCCGTGTAGTTGGTCAAATAAATCATCAATGCGAGGTAGGGGATACTTGTTCTTTATTATTATAGCATTGATCTCCCTATAGTCAATGCACAACCTCATAGATCCATCTTTATTCTTAACAAAAAGGACAGGGGATCCCCATGTAGAAACACTAGGGTGAATAAATCCCTTATTAATCAATTCCTCTAGTTTTTTCTTTAGTTCAACTAATTCCACAATGGAAATTTAATAAGGGGTCTTTGATATAGGCCTTGATCAAGGAATTAAATCAATGGAAAACTCAACTTCTCATTCTGGAGGATGTCTAGGTAAATCTTCTGAAAACACATCTACATATTCTTTCACAATAGGTAAATCCTATATTTGAACATTCCTATCCTCACCCACAGTAATTTAATTATCATCCTCCCCGATAATTGAATTTATGTGAGCTACATGGGGTGGATCTAGATAAGAATTAGGTGGTGACGATTCTTCTCTAAAGATAAGGTGTTCCTTATCATCATCATCAAAAATCGTAACCTCCTTCTTCTTATAATAAATCTTTGCATCATGGTTAAAAATCCAATACATACCAAGGATTATATGAAACTCAATAATATGTATGACAATGAGATCAGCGGATAAAGAACATTTATGTGCTCTAATGGGGACTGATTCATAGAACTTTGTTGTAATGATACTTACCTTAGGGGTTTTGAATGACAACTCTCTTGTTAAATCAAATTGGAAATATCTAATTTTCATAGAAAACTGGGATGATATGAAACAATGCAATTATCTAGAATCAAATAATGCATTGGCTAAACATGAGGAAACCATTAAATTACCTGCCACCACGTCTTTCGGAGCTTCTACCTCAGCAGTAGTGATGACATATTCTTGGCCTTGATCCCTTGGCCTTTTCTAAGGTAAGTTTCTCTGATGATTAGGATATTCATTTTCATAATGTCCCATCTCTGTAAAATTATAGCATTCCACTTTGAAAACAACTCTCTTTCCCTTGCAATCATGAGCATAGTTCCTTTTTTCACCACACTTGTTACAGACTCCCATTTCTTTTAGGCAAGTAGCAGAGAGTTTCTTCCCACATTTACTGCAGGATGGATTTTGAAATTTTCCCTTCATCCCCTTATTTCCATTTCAAGATTGATCAGAAATTCTCTTCTTCTCTTTCTTTTCTTTAAAGTCATAAGACTTAGAGAATTCCTTTTCCGTCTTGATAGCACACGAGACAATATCTTCGTACGATGAGAAGGTTTGCGAGACTAATGCTCGATAGAGAAATGGTTTTAACCCATCAAAGAAATGATCAATCATACTCCTTGGGTTACGTATATAATCAGCATCATGCCTCGCTAACATTTTAATGTTAGCCTCATACTTTGCGACATTCTCATCCTCTTTCTGCCTCAGACTCAGAAATTGTCTTTCCATATCTGCTCGATGGTCTCAAGGAAAGTATTTTTATAATAAAAACTCTTTGAACACCCTCCATTCCATATCTGATACATCATCATCATCCTTCGTGTTTTTTATCAATGTCCACCATTGATCAGCATCTTTAGTGAGGCGATAAACTACGATGACGACTTTTTCCCTTTCACTACTCCCCATGGCATGGAATATTTTCTCTAAAGAATTTATCCATTGATCAAATACTATGGGATTTGTACTCCCATTGAATGTTGGTTGTTTTTGCCTCATGAAGAGATCTATCATTGATCCTCCACGTTGTGGATCAGGGTGCTCAATACGGGTAAGGTTATTATTCAAAACCTGATTGAGTTGTCCCAGTATGGTGATTAGCTATTCAGCACCAGTTGCATCACTATCTCCACTATAATTATCATGAGTAGGAGGGAAATACCTACACGGAGTGTGTCTATTGATACAGTTTCTATTCCTTCCACTAGGCACCATTTCTAAACAATGTCATAAACTAGATTTGTTTATGAATCAAAATACATAATTCCATACTTGTAAACTAGTTAACATAAATTGAATAGTTTATGGATATAATCCATAATCATAAAAATGTTTTCCTTGAGGAAGTATATATAATCATAAACCCTTCATAATGGTTTGTAAAGAAAATGAAAATAATCATAAGCATATCCCCTGGGAGTGTCGTAACCAAGAGTGCAGAAAGGCCCGTTATCGTGCACCAGTTCTCATTCAAGTATAGCTCAAAGTGGTGTTTTCGAGTTTTAACCCTAGGTACATCTGTGCCAGAGCCGCCTCTACCGGCTCGTATCCAGATGGGGATGTATGGCTCGGAAAACTCACAAAATCTATACAAAACCAAAATTCTATGAAGTTCTTCTACACTAATCCTCAATGTCCATCTTAGGTCTATGTGATCTAATCAGAGTTTATCTAAATCTAGTTTCCAAGGTTTGTACTAAACTTCCTCTAATACCAACTATAACGCCCTGACCCCAGTTACCCAGAGTCGGTGCATTATTACATAATATTGGCATGATCACAAGAAATATAAATTCATAAAAGATCGATTAGTTTAGTATCCTTGGAAATACTAGATATATTCATAAGTCATACATTACATCATAAAAATTAAAACTAACACTCATATCCCCACATACAATCCCGGTAGGTCATTCATAAATTACTAATTCACATCCTGGATAAAATAAAACATTGAAAGGGGTGAGATCAGATGATCTGTAAGGATAACATTATACCGGAAACTTTCATAAATAAACATAAAAATTTAAGGCAATGTATAACTATAAAAAAGCCTTTTAAACTTTCACTTCAGCATAATATGGAAACTATAAAATGAAATAATTCCATTTACTTATTCACATGGATACTCTACTAGTCAAATAATCACATGAAATATCAATAACCACTTTCATAATGACAGAATGCATAATTCCAGACTATCATAACCACGTATCCAGGGCCACGTGCCAAGACTACAAACAAGATTTTGTCAAGTCCTCGTTCCAAGACACTAGTTTGTATCATGAGACCTACCGATGCATCGAGGAGCTATAGCGGGCTCCACCCATCACATATTAAGTCCAATTCATTCGTCATAAGAACATGTTTAAACATAACATAAACATTCGAATAAAAACTGGCATACGAAATGTCAATACTCTGTTCATAAACCATGAATAGTATAAAAATAACATATCCACAGTAAAAAATATCACAAAACCTTCAATACAATATGGAAGTTTTTTATCATAATAAATCAACTTCAAATAAGATTAAAATCCATAAAAGGATGTTGACATAGATGAAATCAAAACTATTTGAGAGAAATATCACTTTTTTTGAAATCATTTAAAAGTCACATAATTATAAAATAAAACATTTAATTTGAAAATATTCTTATAAGAATGTAAGGGATGCTTAAAAGGTGTAAAATGGCGGAGAATAATCGCATCCTCTGTATAAGTTAAAAAACACATTCTTACCTTAATTCTGTCGAAAAGGTTACACATGTCCTTGTATTGAAAATGACAAAAAGATTCCTTTTAAAAACTTCTTATAAAAATTAAAACAAGGGTATAAATTAATTTAACCCATATTCTGTAAAAGAGTAAGAATTATTTGAAAAACATTTTCAAGAAACATGTATGTGAATTATAAGGAGGTCCCAGTAGCTAATTACGTATAAAAAACCTCGGATAATGAAGAGATTGTGAAATAAACCCTTACCTTGTACTTTTCCTTGGTCGAGGGTTGGTTAACCTCTTGTATAATGGTGAAATAATTTTTATTAAATCATAAAAGAATCATATACATTAATATGATATCACATATGATCTTTTAATATTGATTTGTTGATAATATCTTAGTAATATCGTTGTTTCGGGTGTTAACTTACTCGTTTTTTTATATGTTTTGTTACATAAGCCATGTTTGTTATGGATAGGTTGCATCTTATTCATAATCAGAATGATATAAAGTCTTTAAATATTATTTTTAATCATCCAATAAAATTTACTCTTGAATGGATACGATAGGGAATGAATCTCATCGTGTTTGTGGAGACGGTAATCCGTAAGTATGCACGAGCGACAATATCATTATTTTGATTTTAAAATAATATATAATTGGATGGTATATCATATATAAAGAATCATTATCATGTTATATTTATTATTTTAATGAATTATACATCATTATTAAACCCATATAAATAATAATATATTGAATAACAATTACACCACAACGTGGAGACTATAGGCCGTACATATGCACGCATGGTGACATGTCATTCATAGGATGGATAGAATAATGAATTTTTTTGTTCCATAATTATAATGACATAAATTTATATATAAGATACTGGAGTTATTATTTTATAATAGAAATAACAAATAAAGAAGAATTTGAAGAAGAACGAAACTTGAAAGAGGGTGGTGAAAACATTACCTCTTCTTCAGGTTCTTCCTTTTGATTTGATCAAAAGGGCTCCATAGGATGGCTTTCTGACCAACAGAAGGCCTCTAGGTTGAATTGAGGGATGTTGATAGAGTATTTAGGAAGGGTTTGTCTGAACCAAAAGGCTTTTAAAGTGTAAATAATTTGTTATAAGTGGTTTCCTTTTATAAGGGGGAGGAGGGGAACCTTTGGAAAAGTTAGAAATATTATTTTATAATAAATTCATATTCAGTTTCTAATAGCTCAAAAGTTTATTATTTAAAGTTCAAGGTGGTAATAGGTCGCAAAAAACTTAACCAATTGGTTTTAGACAGGTTTGGGTCACTATATTAACCATATCTTTTAGTTTTAACTCTTAGTAAATTAGTTTGACATTTACCATGTCACTTTATATTTTTATATTATATAGTTAATAAACTTACTATATACCTAAAATAGATCTCCAAGTGGTCCATTAATGATTCACCTATCATGATACATGTCCTTTGGACAAACCATAGATTTTTAGGAATTTAATATCAATTAATAATATAATATTTTTTTTAAAAACCCTTTTATGTCAATTTTAACACTATTTGGTATTTGATTTTTGGGAAAATCATAACAACATGATTTCTTCGAAAAAATATAATTAACTCAAACCTAACATGTCATATTAACCTATAAAATTCTTCGAATTCCTTAAAAGACTCAAATTATATTTATTTGGGTATTTATAATATCAATTATTTTAATATTTCACTAATAAGGTAATTAATGCATAATCATTGTGTCATAAATAAATTTAACTATTTAATGTCTAAAAACTATAAATAAAATACCATTATGTAGGAAATCATTTTTTCTTTATAATGAATATTTATAGTCGAAAATATAACATATATAACCCTATGTAAAAATTCTTTTTTTAAAAGATACAGGCTTATGTCATTTTTGTATTTACTTTAATTTAATTAATATAAAGTGTCATTATAACTTACAAGTGGATCCATGGGGTCCCGAAATCGACCCAAAGATGCCCATGGTCGAATATGTATCAACCAATACAGTTAGGACACGTTTTAGGGTAATTTATTATTATTATAATATTATTTTGTAACCCTTATTTATCGGATTTACCCTTTAACCATGGTAAATAAAATATTTACCGAAGTAATTATTCAAAATATTTAAAAATAAAAGTTACCTATTTAATCAATTTGGACTTCTTGATTCCAAATATGGATTCCATTTTTTCAAATTCAAAACACAGAAGTGGCAGAAATTAATTTAAAATTAATTCCCGCTGTCAAAACAAAAATCGTGTTTTTAAGAGATAATAACTATCAAAAGATAGACACTTGTTTATGTCTGGTTTAAATATCAAAATATGTCCAATGACCAAAATTGTATTAAATGGTAAATATATATTCTATATATACTTTAAAACCACTGATATTCAAAATTTATCACTATTAATTATTTCCATTAAAAAGTTGTTTTTAATTAAAATTTAGTAATTTTCACTATTCATCAAAATATAAAAGTTATCCAAAAAGTACCAAAACTTCACCCTAGGCTAAATTCAATATTAAAAATTCAAAAATGAAGTCCATTTTGAGAGATAAAGTTTATAAAATTTCAAAAAGTAGGTATTACTATTCATAACGGCTAGTTCGATTGGTTGTGGTGCGTGTTAGAACTCGAAGTTGCGTACAACACACGCTACTGTATTATTCAAAGAGAAGCGTACCGTGGAAGCTTGGGGTGTTACAGGGCAGCTATTGGAGGGTTCTGAGTCACCTCCATACCTTCATCGAGCCTTCTGGAGAACATACCCATGAGTCTTGGCTGCATATGAGCCCTATGTGGGGATTTGACCAGTATACTAACTCAATCCATATCTGTACTATTTGCTTTATCCTCGGCTTCAGTGCATGTGTCCTCCCATTCCCTTATTATAGGTGGGAAAACCATATTTAGGTGCATACTCATCATTGTATAAAGGGTTTATTGTGTGTATAATTTGTATAATATCATATATTAGTTCTTTTCATAATGAGGATTACATTTGGTGGGGTAGTGCCTATGTTGTAGATGTTGTAGGGATGAAATATGTGAGAGTTAATGGATACATTAGAGAAGATTTTGACCCTTACTCCTCGTTTTCTTCTTACTTTCGGTGGTCACACCCACCCTTGGGACGTACACCAAACTTCTCCTTTTTGTGTGGTGGAGTTGATGCGAGTTTGCATAAGTGTGCATTGGGGGAACCTTGGGCTAAATCAAATGTTTTACAATTCATCCAGTTATCAATCTTTTGTTCTTTACTAGTAAGAACGTTCAGCCATAATTTTTTTCTATGATCGAGAAATTGTTATACAATCCACATGTTTTGTAGAATCATCTTATATCACATGTCCAAATTCGACCGTGCCTTGAAGGAAATCCTTAACAAAGAAACCATTCTAGATATTTTGACCCAAACTTTTGTGGAAAGTGCAGCAATCATGATGGTCGGTGATATTGACTTCATCGAGCTTCCAGGGCTATGGAAGCATGGGAAGGTTTTTTTCCATGGCTTCCAAAAAGTAGCTCAAGTTGTTCTCATTTATGAAGGAGTTTTCCTTATTCATCCTCTCCTGGAATCCCAAGAGGACCTGGTATCTTTTTGCATCCGGACGACAATGATTCCATTGTTACCACTAGTCAACAGGGAGTATTGGGCAATTCGGAGCTTACATAGGTTATTAGACCATTTCACGCTTGAGGTTGATAGCTATAGTTTCCAGTTTTCTTTACATTTTCCATTACGTTATGGGTGTGATCCGAGGCTTGGATCAGGTTCACTGGATAACTTTTTCAAGACATTGTTCTATTTCAATGAACTCTTAGAATCCAGTTGGATATTTAATGGGTATTAAGGGTGTATGAAGCTCAGCCCTAATATTTTCATCATAGATTTCCAACAATTGTTCCTATGAGAGAGGGGTTCTGAGTGAATTGGTCACACCCTTCCACCTTCCTCTGAAGTCAGACACCCTCTCATTCTCAAACTTATTACAGCTCATCAGGTCTACGATCAACATATTCCTATGTTTTGAACTAAATTGGTGAAGGAAATAATGGGAAAGGTCTTCCCATCCTATGATAGACCCTACAGGAAGGCTATAATACAGAACAAAGGCTCACCCTGTCAATGTTTATAATAAACACCTCATTTTGGTCACCTCCTGCTGATCTTGAGGGCCCATAATCGACCCAGATTGAGACACAAAGTCTGTGAGATGTTTCTCAGGATCCCATTCACCTTTTAATGTAGAGAATATAGAATTTATAATATTGGGATTAGGTGGGGTATCATCTACCCATTCAGGGTATGGGTTCTTCTCAGGTTTCACTAGTGTACGTCGCCCTTCCATGGATATTGTACAAGTAGCCTGGGATTCTATGGCATTCAGCATCTCCTGGGGCACTACCTTCTAAATCACTTCACGTCCATAAGGAGCAAGTGGGTGTTGATGAGGTGGTCCCAATATCATCTCTCACTGATCCTCTAACTCTCCTATAACTAAGGATTTACCCTGGTGAGGGAGATTTTTTCGCCACAGCGGAGGGAGGTCCAAATTGTTTCAGGATTACTCATTTATATGGATGGGGTTGTATGTACTAGAGACAATATGATATTCATATGCTATTATGGCTGGTAGATCATCCATAAGAGGGGGAATATCTACCTCTAGTTGGAGATGATACCCACAGATAATATTTCCCCTGATTAGATCCTCATTTAGTTTTTGGAGAGCTCATATCTCACTCTCATATTGAAAATACTTATATTCCAATGATGGAACCCTAGAAAAGGTCACTTCTTTACTTTTAACCTTAGATATGTTCCACTAATGACCTGAAAACTCATTTTCTGGTGGTGCAATGATCTGGAGTCTTCTTTTATTCTAGTTGTGCGGACACTCATTGGGTGCATCAAAATCACCCTTCTCTTGGGTTATGTATTCCCTATTGAAATCCTCTACATCAAGACCTTGATTGATTTATAACATGTTATCAATGAAGACATTCACATTGAAATATTTATAAATGGTGATTGTGTTTTTTCTTTCCACATGGAAGGCCGGTTCTACATGACTTTCATTAGGATCGGTAGTCAAACCCTTGGCATTATTGGGCCTCTTTGGCTTGCAACCCCGGAGGGACCTGGTTGCATTCACCGTATGCTATTCTCTTCTTGGTTTATGAATCAGGACCTTGAGGGAATTTATGGTAAGGGTTTCCGAACAAGAACTGATAAACAGTGGTTTTTCTATAATAATAGGAACTTGTGGGATGCCGACCATTAATCTTTTCCTCCCAACCTAAAAAAAACTGATTCCTTTTATGGTATTGATAATCATAAAAATGACCCAAGCCTTATGGTTTGGGGATGATCTAGAATAAATATTGATGTATCACAAGTCTTTTTAGGGGATGTTGAATTTTGATATAGATATTGAGATATAAATTCCCCTAGTCATGTGGGTTGGGGTTTGCTTGTGACTGTTGTAAACACGTCTAGAATTTTCTTAAGGACTGATTACCCGATAGGTGGAGGCAGTTGAAAATTTTCCCCTGGCCTAAGGGGATGGGTCCACTTCTAGATGGATTCCATAGAGGCTACTACAGCAGTCTCTGTTATGTGGCACAATTTTTCTTTATTGAGAGCTGGGTTTGATGGAAACCCATGATGAGGATCACTCCTTGCAGGTAGTTTTTCGGGTGATCGAAACATTGATATCTGTTTTTGGAATGTCATCCTTTTATATTAAGGGTTCAAATTTGATGTATTTTTTTCTATCGTCTCTCGTCATTTATTATGTCTGGGAATTTTTGAATCAAGGACATTCTATTGCAGCGACTAACTAGATCGAGCATTCCCTAGTCCTCTGACTTCACTAAAGGCGATAACATTATAGGATTTTGTGTTCGAGTGGATCTAATATTCTAGGAGAGTGGAAAAGTTTAATGATCCATATATTCCCAATCCTAAAATTCATATGCCTGACTTGGCTTCATAGATTATTTGTTGATGTTTCATGATGCAATGGTATCAAGAGTGTTGAAAATTTGTGTCATTTTATTCTGGTTTTGGATCACTACAATGGAGATAACAACTAGTTTGAGCTATCAATAGTGTATCCTAATAGTCTATAGGTTACACATGTATAATGGATAAGGTAGATCTCGATCCTTCTATCACAGATGCGTGTCCCTTGTATTGTGGTGTAGATAAGTAATTCAACCATTTTCTAGATTGTCAGGGATCTCATTGCTAGAAGTAGCGATGCACTATAACATGATAGGGAGGATGTTTTTGGATAACACTCTCCATATTTCAATGTCAGACTCTTCAGCATCAGACATACATGCTTCCATCCTTTCATACCACGGTAGAGGATACCGATGGTCACCCACTGACGAGAGTGGAGTTCTGTTGGATGTTGATGGGTATCTATATAGACTTGTTCCTGCCGTTTCGAGCACCACTCTATATGAAGGTGTCAGCATTTGGTTCTCCTATCAATAAGGAGGTTTCTGGAAAAAGGGAGGATTGCCTTTCCTATTGTTGATATCACTATAGAGAGGTTGACCATGGTGGATGCCAACAATATAGTCCCTATGATCACTCTCCACATTACCATGAGGAGAAATATCACAGTACGTAATAGACGTCTCTTACTTCTGATTCAATTGAATAGTTGATGGAGCCTTTTGGTTTTCTGAGTGTGTCTTGAAAAACTTCAATGACACTCGAATTGAGTAGATTTGAAATATGAGTCATGTTATGCATCATGGTCAGTGTATGTCGGCCTGCGTTTGGTGGTTGTTTAAGGATATGAGCATGTTGTATGGCTGTTGTCGGAATTTTCATATAACCACCAGGAGTTGTGGAGATATGATCCCATTTTTGAGGATTTGTCAGAATATGTTGATGCACTACCTCATTCTTGAGAGGGATATGATATGTCCTAAGGAATTTTCCACTCTCACTTAGTTTTCCATAGATGGATCAAGAGTTATGCATGGGATGAACATGAATTCCCCACTAAAATATACTGATGGACCTCAGGAATCGGAGAAGGAATATGATTCTCCTTCTATACTGCATTGTAATGATGCTGACATCGATGATCATTTGCAGAAGAAGGAATATGTGACTTGGTTCTTTGTCCTATTAGAGTATTCTAAGAATTATCCCAAAAAGGAATATTGGCATGTACTGTGGATTATTCTAATTCGAACTAGTTAACCTCATCTAGAAAACGAATATTTGCCTGATCCCAGGGCATCAGATCATGCCACATGACTTCTTCGATAGACATGTTCCCCTCTCTTGAAGTGTGTGGCTCTCTCATGTAGTTGTCCCAGTTAGAACATGATTATGATTCTGGTCTGATGCCTTTACCTTCCTTGGGATATATTGATAATCCTCTCGGGCGATAGAAAGAATGTGCGCTTTATTCGGTACAACCACATGATCATGATGATTATACTGTTGAGTGATCCTAAATATAGATATAGTTGTATACATTTGTCCCTTAATATGAAATAATGTCAACATATACTGGCGGAATTATTCAGCTATTTCTAAAATGTATTGGAACTTTAGATAATTTTTTGCATGAATATTATACTGCATGTCCTCTATTTCGATAACCTATTGACATATTTATTCTATTGAAGCGAAGATATGTTTGCACTTTTTTCCTCAATGTGCCATTAGGATATTCCCATGGGATTCAGGCATGGGACTAGGAGTATGAGCCTCCCTAATGTTTTCTATACCAATTTGCCTATAGACTTGGTCAGGGTGAGTAGGGATATGAGCCATGTAGTTGCTCCCTACATAAGTATGATGGTGGGAGTTTTTAGTAGGATCAAGGATATTTTCCCTCTCCTAGTTATCCATTGTCTTCTTCCTTCGACAAGTCTTTCTCGGTAGAACTCATGCATGGGTGTCCGAGATGGTTGTCTATCAAAATGATCCTTCAACTGGTAGTTGATACATACTAGTATGATGATACTGGCGATGATGGTTAAGACGATCCCTACTCAGTGGTTCCCGGACTATATGATAGTAAGATTTACCCTCTTGATCCACCTTCATCAGTTACGGATGTACGCAGTTGTCATGCACCAAGGATAGGCTCTCGAAGCAATAGGTCATGATGATGGGGTCCACTAGCCTAGTGGTGATGTTAATCAAGCGATGTGGACTAACCATATTCCACTCTTGTATAACCTCAAAAATTGCATCCATATTTTAGATCATGCCATATCGTTGGTACTCTCAAATCATCATGTTTGTTATAGGCTGCTGGATCCAATTGGAAGGGGAGACCGTTCTATGACCCATGGGGGTTGCGACAACAGATGAAGTGACGGAATGTGTGTGGTAATATGAATACATTTTCTCATCTCAAGAGTCTAAAATCATGTAGACAAAAAGGAACAAGTTTACGAGTCAATGATATATCATTGGCATGATAATGCTCAGTCAGATATGCACAGTTAACAAAATTTTCCTATATTCCCTTTCTGACCATTTTTCTTTTATGGATTCATCATCCTATGGATGGAATTATAGGAATCACCGTTTATAGTGTTCATAATGCTTTTCTTGTTTATAAGTCACCAAAAAAAGTGTCCCAAGAGGGTCATGTCGAGGCTATCAATGATTTTCACATGTGAAGGGAAAGAAACATGGATTGATGGATTATAAACCGATCATTAATTTAAATAATACATTCATGTCAAGATCACCATTATTGTTTCAGAGGAATTTCAAGGAGTGGAATTTTTTTTTCAAGTTACCATTTCACTTTTCCTTGAAACTTCAAATGGTTCCCCCATATTTAGCTGAATACAGACCTGATTTCCAATGGTCGGCGATCATATAGGTTTTAAGACCCAATGACTCTTAGGGACTCACATTGGCTGAGATGATGGGAGGTCAGACTCATCACACCCATTTGGGAGGAATTTTTTCTACTCCAGGACTCTCTTATAGATTTAACACATGTTTGTGAATCTATCCCTTATCCTGAAATGATATCAATTACATTAAAAAACTATCTATGGATAAATTAACATTTATGTACAATAGATTGAGACCTATCTGTATGTAGATTAGGTTCTACATTTTTTTATAGTACTGGAAAATTGATTAGGTTTTGAAGTCACATGACCAAGTGCTTCGGGATATTCTCCCACGTGTGGAGGTGGTTGATATTATGAGGATGGGATTGAGCCATTGTGAGGAGTACTATTTAACCTTGTTATTTCAAGAATGAAATCCCACGTAGTACAATTAGCGTGGGACTTATGCATCCCAATGGCCCTATTTATGATACCAAATATAGTGATTGTCGCATCCCTTGAAGCCCACATGATCCATTATCATTCTAATAAACAAGAGGGAATTCGCGATTAACCTCATGTCATGTGGATGTGGGATATGCGTATTTGGGAAATCCCTGAGATATTTGATATGGAGCCTGAGCCTTTAAGGAGGCATCATGTGTAACCTAGTTATAGAGGGAATTAGATTCCTTGTACTTCTTTAAGGCTGGGGTTTACACACTCAGGCTTCCCTATTTATAATTCCTAATGAGGAGCTCGTTGCATCCCCTTAATCCCATGTGAGTTATGCCCACTGCGAGAAACAAGAGGGAGTGCATGATAAGCCTCATGAAATGTGGATATGGGATATTCATATTGGGGTTGTCCTTGCGATATTTTTTGTGGAGCTCAAGCCTTTATGGAGGCATCATATATATCCAAATTACGGAAGGAATTAGAGTCTTCATAGATCTTTAAAGATGGGGCTTACACACTGAGGATGATCTATTTTTTATACCTAACTAGGTGCTCATTTCATTCCCTTAAGCCCACATGAGCCATGATCATTGTGAGATACAAGAGGGAGTGAATTATCAGCATCCTCGCATGTGGATATGGGATAACAATATTGAAGAATTCCTTGAGATATTTGATATAGAGCTCAAGCATTTGTAAGGGCATCCTTCGTATCTCAGTTATTGAATTAATTAGAGTCCTCGACGTTATTTAAAGTCTGTGATTAGACACTAAGGTCACTATATATTTGATGCCTAATGAGGTGATCGTTGCATCCCCTTATGCCCATGTGACCCATGCTTGTTTTGAGAAACACAAGGGAGTGCATGATCATCCTAATGGGATGTGGATATGGGATCTACATATTGGGGCATCCCTTGAGATATTTGATGTGGATATCATGAATTTAAGGAGGAATACTACATATCCTATTTATATAGGGAATCCAAGTCCTCATAGTTCATTATGGTTGGGGCTTTCACACATAGGATTCCCTAATGAATGAGCCTTCATATTTAGATGGTGTCTCACGAGACCTATCCTGACGTGTCAAGTGCATTTTTCATGTCCTTGATGACATGATTAAGCGATTTCATGAGATATGGGTGGAGAGACTTGGTGTTGAAGCATGCCTTTAGATGGAACACGTGAATCCCAAAGAAGTTTACGGTCACGTCCTCTGCTTAAATTTTCCACTTTGAATCTCTGTTTTTTCCCTTGTATTGTGAGTGCATCAGCTCGGTTAAAAATCATTTTTTTTTGGTCTCACATTATCTGGAAGACATGCGATGTGGTCTTTAAATGTATCACAAGGACACCTTTTCATGATCTTTTATTAATCTCAAAAAGGACATTATTCTTGGCGCATGATAGATCTTGTGGTCCGTCGGTGTATTACACAGTGGAACGTTGTTCGCTCACATGATTAGATGTGCACAAAATCATTGAATATTATCGCCGACATGTGTAGCCTCTAGGGTCCAACCAATGGACCAACACCACAACTGACTATCCAACCAATCCTTTTTTGAGTTGGAGTAGAAAATTTATAGGTGCGGCCATCCTGCATACTCATCAGTTTGTTTGGGTCATCTGACGTGAGTCCAGGATGGAGTCGACATGGGGTCTACCATTATGTGTTTTTTCGAGTCTCTATAGTGTACTACGTCTGGGGTGACACCTGATTTTCAGTATTCACGGGCCCATCTATCGTTTATCATATTGTTACCAATTATTGAAGACTCACACCATGAAGGGCTTCCAAGTCATCATATCGACATGTCCAAGGGTCTTCGCAATATCTATGTGCCTCTCATAGGGCACTCATGAGTCCTTGGATGGCCAATCCTAGGGTCTCATGGTCCATGCCGAGGGTGTTCTAGATGCATCGCATGTCCTTGAGAGACCACGAACCCATCTTGTCTCCCCTATTTCCATATCCTTTGTTTTATTTGGGAAATTATAGGATTCATGTGCGATTAATTGTAAGAAAGTGAGGGTATTTACTCTATTTTTTTGAGATTATTCACATGACAGATATGGATCACATGGTGGTCTATGATAATTTCACGGACAAACCTATATTTTCATCCTTAGAGAACCGCGGGGTTTCCTATACTTGTACTAGGACATTCGTGTGGTGAAACTGACAATCAAAAGGGTCCTCTCGAGGAGAGGTGGTCATGAAACTGAGGTCTTATGATATATTATGGGTCACTTGGGGCATGTGTCACATGTCATTCAAAAACCACAGACACCACTCGCCTACTTCCTTTTTATCCCATTTGTTTTATATAAAATGGGTTGGGAGGTAGGTGAGTTCTTAGGTAATATCCATGATTTTTAACTCAATTTTTCGATGGTGAATTTCTTGAAAAATAGGTATTTTATGATATTTCACAATTAATGTTTCCAAAACTATGCATTTTCTTATAGATCACCAAAGAGTTATATGGCGGTTTCCATGTAACATAGCTAACAAGCCAAAGAGGATCCGTGAGATGCACTAGATAGGTCTGGGTGAGTTGTGTGTCAATAGGGTAACATTGCATGTCCTATATTGATGAAAGACCCTTCTCACGTCCTACTCTTTATCTCCAATATTCTGTGCGGTGAAGGCTCATAGGTCTCACAAAATGGATTTCACATCATCTAGGGCTTTTATTCTTCCCAATGATGGTTTGGAATGTGATCTTTTTGAAAACGAGGGGTCACATCCATGGGATGGCACTTCCTTTGACTTTTGGGGGATTTCCAAAGTATTTTCAGGAACTTTCAAATGAAAATCTATGAATCCTTAGGGGACAGTCATTCATCTTTCACCATTCAGTCATTTGAAAGCAAGGGGGATTTCTAAGGAGGGTTTTGCGGGGATTTCTGTGGGATAAGATCCATGTATAGAGACTACATGTGACCTTGATGTGGTCACGTGATCACGAGCCTTTTAGGTGCTCCACAAGTCTTTGAACATCCTCTTCTCCCTTTCTTTCATGGGAAAGATCATTTGTGATTTGTTTTGCTGGTGCTCATCTATTGTGTGTCAAGAAATATCATTAATTTAATTATTATCATGATATTTGAAGTTTCATTTAATGTTATTATTTCTTGTGGCTTATGATTAAATGTTACCAAAGTGGTAATAGTTTTATGACACTATCTCTTTATTTATAGATATTGTTTATGTTTATGTATTTTATGATGAAATATTATCATCCATCTCTAAAGGAACTCATGAATTTTATTCTCTTGTGGTTATGTCATTAAAATATATGTTCTCCATTCAATTTAATCTATTTATATACTGAATATTCAAAAATAATTCCTATAATGAAAACCAACTTTTCTTCTATCTTCGATAATAAAACCCTTTTTCTTATATATCCATGTTTTCTAAAAATGATTCCAATTTTTTTTTTAACATTATACAGTGGATTTAATAATGTAATTTTAACCCATGTTTGACTTTTTAAAAGTTTTTTGAAAGGAATATTTAAGTCCATTTTTCAAAAAAATTGCCAATTTTTATTTTACTGAAAATGTGAATGAAATCATTTTTTCAACACGTACTACATGAAAAGAACTTACCACCAATATTTCCTTTATATTATTTGAATAATTTTTTTACAGTTTTTCAATTTTTATTTTCAATGAAAAATATTTAAGAAATTTTTTATGTTTTGAATTTTTTTTGAAAGGGTACATTAATTTTTCCTCAAGAAATGATCTGAGTGATTTTTTATTCAAAATAATTTTCTATCTATGAATTTTTTTTAATGTTACTTATTCATTATTTGGGATATGAACCCATGATACCGTTCATATAATTTCTTTAATTGTATTGTGTTTTTTACGAAAAGGTGTTTTTAAAATCCTTATCTTTGTCTTAGGTTATTTTATGATGAAATAATGAAATGATTAGGAATCCTGTTTCATTTTAATGGGTTATACAAGAGTCAAATTTTTAATGAAATCCATTTATATTCATGTGATATAATATGATAAATTTTCATTGATATTGTGTCACATAAATGCTTGTATTATGTGATGGGTGGGACCTATATATCCCTCCAATTAATTTGGTAATGATTAATGTTATATGATATCAAAGGGTAC
Source organism: Viscum album (assembly GCA_963277665.1). Lineage (NCBI taxonomy): Eukaryota > Viridiplantae > Streptophyta > Magnoliopsida > Santalales > Viscaceae > Viscum > Viscum album. Next base: position 287,231,649 of record OY728165.1, read on the forward strand.
ATGGGAGGTTATTCTAATCCAAAAATATGGTACATGGGTGGTTATCCCAAGCTCATACTATGATCCATTCAAGGTTATCCCATGCATAAAGTAGGATCATGGGTGGTTATCCTATTCCAAACAATAGATGAATGTATTTTTGAATAGATGTTACATAATATTTTCTATGTTTATGAATATTCCAAAAAATCAATGTCTTGTGCCAATGTTATGCTATCATTGCTCATGTTATTTCATTTCATTATGAATCATGGATTATAAACTATGAATATTTTGTTCCATGACTCGTGTTTATTATTTATCATATCTTGGGTTTGGTTTTCATAAGATATTATAATGTTCTCATACCCATATGATCATGTTATATTAATATCTATCTTGTTTACCCTGTATCTAACCTCACCCTTTCATATGTTTCATTTCCATAAGATATGAAGAAATGTATTATGTATGATATGTCTTAGAAGGGTGATAATTTTTACGAACATAGTTGGTATGATATAGGTCACTTATGAACCAGTGGTTTATATTTCCATGCTTATAAATTCAGTGGACCTAAATAATTATAGCGTGGATAGTTATGTTATACAATGAATAAGAAATTATTAATAATAAATATTTATACATGTGATATTTGGGTCATTACAGTTTCTATCAAAGAAACTATTATTTAACCTTTGGAAACTATGATTAGAAAACTCTAGTGAGATCCCAATAAATATTTATAAGGATATTTATAGGAATACGACAAAGGAAATGTCTACAGATGTGTTAATGTTTTTTAAAATGTCCTAAAATTTTTGTGAAGGATAGATTGAGTGGTTTAAAAGAAAATAAATACTTGTACACATACTATAATGGGATGTGTATCTTCAAATGAGGTACCTAGGGGTAATACCTCCAAAAAGGGTGAATTTAGTTGGACTCAATTTTCACCTAGTGCACAACAAGAAGCCTTATCTCACACCTGGTTTGACACTACCCGGGGATATGTTTTATAAATTCAGAAACCCTTTATAAACCTTCCTGAAGAATTTGAATAAGGACCATTAATGACCTAGGTTATGTTAAATGCATCATGGATTTAAGAGAAGGTGTCTTCATTTAGACATCTTATAAATATTTTATTAATGATTATGTGTCTTTCCACTATGATTAGTGGTTTTACACTATGTTTTATGTTTCTAGTAAAATGAAGGAACCATGTTAACATAAAATGTAATGGTCTATAAAATTATTATTCACCTTAGAATCCAAACATTATGGGATATGGAAGTCAAAATTTTATTGTTGTGCTCTCATTTCTTTCTCAATATATGAATCATAATGAACTTACAAATGATAAATAGTGGGAACACTATTATTTTTAGTTCTTCATGAGGCAAAATATATCCTTTTAAATGGGACCATTGATCCAATAGTCTCTTATAAATCGATAAATTAAATTGAAAATATATTTTGTATTATCCAATGATCTAATAATAAAAAATAAATTTTCATTATCTATTTTTTGGAAGGTGAAGCAGGTAAATGGTTAAAACTTGTTAAGAATACAAGTCAAGAGGTTGTAATTGACTCCCTAGAATGGGATGAGTTTAAGGGGATATTATTTAGTAATTAATTAACTATTATTATATTCACAAGGATACGTAGGGAATTTTTTGAGCTCTAAATAATGGGTGGTGAATTTATTGGTACCTATAAAGTTAATTTTACAAGACATTCACAGATTATTCTTCTGGTTTAATTATTAGTTCGAAAATAAAAATTGATCAATTATTTGGTGGATTAATTCCATTTCTTAGAACAGAATTGGTGACTAGAAAAATTCATGTGTATGAAGAATTCAATATGTGTACACTAAAGGTAGAAATGTAACATAAATATTTCAATCATTCCAATTGTTTTTATAAGAAAAGCGAGACTGTGTCTTATGATATCTCAAATGAATTACATGGTGAAATGAAATATTTGACATCTAAATTCTGAAAATGTGTGAAGAAGCACTCAAGTTAATGCCTAAAAGTAAAAAGATGGTGCTATAAGATTGATAAGAATATATATATTGAAAAATAATGTATAAGTTAAGTTAATAGGCTAGTATATGAAATGAATAGAGAGAGATCCCAAAATAATGCCCCACCTGGACTCTAGTGATTCAAGTGCAAGGAGTTTTTGAAAATTTTAAATCAATTCCCCAATCTAATAGATATATAAGATAACAATCCAAATAAATATCTAATCAAAATGACAAAAGGAATACATATAAAATCATAATGGATTAAGTGAATCATGATAATTATGGAACACTTATTCTACCCTCCTTAGATGGGAATTTCATGATTGATTTTATTTGAATGAGCCCTATGAAAATATAAGTGTTCATCCTTTAGTGAAATTTCTTATGATTATCTACCCCTACATGAATAATCGAATAATGATATCACATTTTATTTTCTATTGGTACAAAGGTGAACACAAGATTCAAATGAAAATATTTTTGTATAATATATAAGATTATATATGGAATAATGGGTGAATTAAATTTTGGTAATGTGTATGTCTCAATATAAGATTCACTTAAGAGTTATGGATACCATCATGGTTTTATGAGTATATGTTTGATCATAAATTCAATGTCATTTACACCCCTTTTTATGTTTTACATGATGTGAGTTTATCCAAACAAAGGATATATTTAGATACATTTATGTAAACAAAACCCTCAGATTTTATATTTTTTTTAGCAACAAATTTTTTCCGGAGGAATTCCTTTATACTCTGTGTACATTTTGTCAACAGTATTTGTAAATTTTATGGTTTATTTGATCATTGTTGTTGAGAGAATTATGGGTTGAATTAAATCACCATAAGATGTCAACACACTTTGTTTCTATCAGTGAATATATCTCTCTTGATACTCTTATCAAAATATAGGTTAAATAACTTTTAAGGTTTCATGGAGTGCCACATTCAAATGTATGATATTTGGATCCAAAGTTTAACTCCATGTTTGCATTATTTCTTCAGAAGGCTCTCGATATAGAGTTGAGTTTCAACACTATGTATCATCCTCAAATAAATGGTCAGTTTGATAGAACAATTCAAACACTATATTACATACTAAGAAACTATTATATAGATGCCCAAGGTTGTTGGGATTAACATATTCCCCCTGTTTAATTTTCTTGAAAGAAGAATGTTCACTCATTAATTGATAGGGCTCCTTATGAATCCCTATATAGAGAGAAATTAAGAAATCCAACATATTGAATGATGTTGTAAAAATAAATATATGGGGAAATAAATAAGATGATGATATGGATAAAAAAGATAGATCCATTCAGAAATATGTAATGATGTCACAATGTTTATATAGATTTTATTCATCTAATTATCGATGTAATAAATAATTTGATGTTGGTGATAAGGTCATTCGCTGAATTTATTCAAGGAATAAAGAATGTAAAACTAACCCCTAGGAATATCGGTCCCATTGAAAAACTTGATCATATAGGGATAGTATATTATTTTTTGGACCTTCCACAAAACTTCTCTACGGTTCATGAAGTTTTACAAGGACATATCATAAGGAAGTACATACATGATCTTTCACATGTACTGAAATCATAGGTCATACTGTTGGACCACAAAATTCATTATAAGGAACTATTTATTGAGATTATAGATCATATAGGCATAATTATATGAAACAAGACCACTCATCTGGTAAATGTTTTGTGAAGAAACCACTATCTTGAGGAAGATATATGGGACTATAGGATATTATGAGCCATATTTATCCTTGTGTTTTGGTACTAATTTTACTAAGTTTTAGGGTGAGGTTCCTTTTAAGGGGGTAGAATGTAACACCTTGAGGTTTTGTGATATACACATTTTTTCAAATAAATATAATATTTTCATTATTTTACATTATATACAAAATAGAGTTTAGATAAAATTGCACATAAAAAATAGTTTATCTTTTGAAACATTCAAAATTGATATTATCTCATAATACATGAAATGCTGAGTTTAAACGAAACGTGACATAATACTAAAATTACTATTATTTAGTATGATAGTTATCACCTTACTATTAGAATAGATGGTATAAATAAGATTAATATAATTTTGAAAATATATGGTGTATACATGGATATATAATAAATCATATGGTGATCATTTAATTAGAAATGAATATAAAAACGAATTGAAAATAGAAATAATATTATTCTATATTTTTTTAAGGAAACAAACATATTTTATATAAATAAATTAAATAAATACCTTTTAGTTAAATATATCAATAGAATATATATATTATACATTCAATCACATTTATAACGTTTATATAATGTGTTTTCTAGAAAATATATAAGAATAAATCTAATTATATACATGAAACAATATTTTCTTAAAAAGAAGTATTGTCACAATTTACGAAACTTATTTTCAAATTAATTATTTAAAATTTAGAAAATTTATTTTAAAAAATGTAAATAATTTTTGAAATCATCATGTAAAAATTAACTTAGTTTGAATTATTGATAATTTTCTAGAATATAAATTGTTCAATGAATTGTGAAAAAACTTGTTTTTATTAACAAATATCATTTCCTTTAAAGAATTAAAAACAAATTAATGAGGCTTTGAAGGTAAAATAAGTTAAATTATATATCAATTAATCTATTTAAGGTAGTTTTAATCAATTTTATATTTAATTTTTACATATAAACATTTTAAACTTTTTAACATTTTATCTTTAAAAACCAGCATTCTCATCACATTTACGGGAATACTTTTAAATTAAAGAAATTTCTGATTGTGTGAATAGAATTTAAAAAAATGGATTCAATTATTGGTTTCAAAATAACTTATATTATATAATAATGATAACTTATTTTTTGATCAAAATTGATAGTAAAAATAGTAAAAATTATTTATTATAGTTAAGGTGAAAATGGGTTTTCAGGGGGTTAAACAAAAATGATAAGGGTTAAAAATTATTGAAAAATTTAAAACCCAATATTTTCAAACATATTTCATCCTTATAGATTATTGGTTCGATAATATACCATTTTGAGACTTTTTTCTTGTGAAAAATTTGGGCACACATTTATCTTTTCAATAATTTTAGTTGTTACACTCATGTCATTTACAAGAGGTCAACCCCTCTCTACTCCACTTCAGACTTCCATAACCAATTTATTTGGATAATAAATTCTCAAATAACATAATTATTTCCATCATATCATCCAATAATCCTTATTTTGGTCGTAAGTCTATCCTAGAATTCCTTTTAGTGAAAACAAAAAGATGTTTTCTAAATAAGAGGTAACCTCCCTAATCGAGCATTTTATTTTATTTATTCCTCCTCATTAAATTATTAGTAAACCATGATGATATTATAAAATAAGTATATAAGATACACTTATAAATTTTTAGGTTAATTTAATAAACTAAATATGTCTCCTCTTCCATCAAACTGGTTATGAAATCATCATTCGTATGTATGGTAGACTATCACCTCGGGAACCATTGTTATTCATTTTCAATCACCACATTTAAGGATAGATATAATTAAGTATTTATTTTTTATATCTTATATTTTTTATATTATGATGCTTATGAAATCTAGTTATCACATATTTCTTCTTACTTTCCATTCTGTTGAAATACGATAATGTCATTTGTGTATACTACGGACAACCACCATTTGAAGTGATGTGATTCATTCGGGAAATACATGAAAGATAATTAAAATGGGTTTAATTATAATATTTTTTATATTCTAAACAAAAATAATTTTTAATGGTAATATTTTATTTTACTTTCTTTTATTTCATTTGGAAAATGGAAAATGTTTTCATGCGTATGTACGACCTACCACTCCATGAATGGTGTATTTCATTTTAATATCTCTATATTTTATAGATAACCCTAAATACATGAATAATAAATAAATATAATATTTATATAATGTTCATAATTCTGGTAAATATGGAACCATGATCAATATAAGTGGAAAAAAATAAAAAAGAATAACATACACCAAAAACAACAAATATTTTTCTCCAAAAACGACTTTAACCTAAAATTGTTAATAAAAGGGTGATAAAAGGTCATAAGTAAATCATATATGAAACACACACATATATATTTTTGTGTGTTTCATTAATAAACTTTTCGTAAAATTATATTTATTATACTATTGGTTTGAATGTATATGAAGGAATTGAAGACTTAGAGTAAGGTATTGCTATCTCACATTTTTTTTTCTTAGAGACACATGACATGTTCATAAAATTTTTCTTTAATTTTATTTACTTACTAAACATGATTTTATTTTATGTTTATTATCCTGAAAATTATTTTTATTTACATATACATTTTAGTATCTATCATTCATGGGGATTTCAGTTTAAAAGCCTCCAAATTGGTAAGGGGTTTTTGTCTAAATTTGATTTCTTTGGAACATACATTATTTTATGCACCAATATTATTTTTTGAGGTATATATATAACCACATTGAAATATAATAACTGGAATTTATTTATTATCTTGATATTTTATAATTTATTTAATATTATTATTTTTTGAAGATTATGATTTAATGTTACCCAAGTGGTAATAGTTTTATGATACAATCTCATTAATTTTCAGGGTTGTTTTTGTTTATGCTTTCGAAGATGAAATATTATAATCCATAACTCAATAAAATCATTTATTTTACTGTATATAGTTTATTAAGAGTTAATACATGTTTCCCATTATTTTCCACTCATTATATACATAATATTTAAAATGAATGGTTTTAAAGTAAACCTAATTTATTTCTCTCTTTATTCAAAAAATTCATGTTCTTCAATATCTAAATTTTATAAAAATGTTTTCATAAATGGTTTCACCTTATCCTTATCATTTTTTAAAGAAATTTCTACACATTTTTTAATTAATTTTTTTTAAAATGATTCTTTATTTCATTTAAAAAAACAATGCACGTTTGAATGTTTCTAAAAAATTGAAAGGATTTATTATTTTAAGTGAATGACATGAAAAGAAATTACCATAATTATTGACATTATTATCTTTAAATATTAATTTATATGTTTTAAAAGTTATTTTTCAAGGTAAATAATTTTTGAATGTGATTTATGTTTAAAAGGTGTTTTTTCAATGTGGAAAGCCTATTTTTCTCAAGAAATGATCATGTGTTTTTTTCAAAATAGTTTTCCATATAAGATGTCATCCTTTGATGTTATTTATTCTTTACTTGGGATATGATAAAAGGATAAAATTATTATTCTTTACAAGAATGGTTTATATATTTGATGGAAATATTTTTATGAAATCCATATATTTTCCATTGGTTATGTTATGATGTAATGATGAAATGATTATGAAACTTGTTCCTTAATAGAGAAATAATTTATAGTGAAATAACAACTAAAATAATGATGTTATATAATTATTTTATTTCTTTTCTAAATGATATTAATGTGAAATATATAATTTAAATAGTAATGTTAAATATTGATACCATATAATTTGAATATTTTGAGAGATTTTTCTTGTAAATAATAATAGTGTTTTGTTCAAATTGAATGAAAATAAACCTAGAACTCAAAAGTTAAAACATTATAACTCATATGTTAGAGGAATATCCCTAGTTCAATATAAAATTGGTTTACATTACGTCATGAAATTTATTAATATATAAACAATGAATGCATGTATTTACTTTATATATCACAATTTTAATGGTTTTTAAGAGTATATTTAATACATGGACATGGTGTAATGGTAATGTGGTTTAAATTTAAAGATAAAATGATCTAAAAATGGTTGGGAGTATTGTAGAAGGTATGCCTCTAACTTGTTTTAGAATAATAGGATGATTTTATAGAAAATTATTCCTTATAAACCATTATAGAACAATATAGAAATGAGAATGAATTAGACACTAATAGAGAGGTTTCATTGAATTTGGATATACTTTGGAATTCACAAGAAAATTTAGGCTAGAGTGATGAACATTACAACATACCTGATGTATTAAAGTATGTTCCTTCTATTTAGATAAAAAATTCAAGAGAAATTACGATATATGAATCCATTTTAGGTAACCCACCTCAAAATGTCTGGGGGTATCTCAAATATCAATGGAAATTCTAAGGATAGGGATAACTCGAGGAAATGTCTGACACACATTACTTTGAGATATGTGATACTAAAAAATTTCAGATTCCAGATTTGATATAATGATAAGATACATTTTAACAAAATTTTGGATGTTCTCTTCAATGAAATGTTTTTTAGAAAGAAAAAAATACAATAAAAAATAAGTTGAGATGAAATAATAATTAAAAATTCCATGTTGATCTGAGTGGGAGTACCAGAAGAACATGGTTTCTAGTGATTTGATATTGTGATATTGGAAATATAGAACATATATAAATGGGGGATGTTCCAGAATTATTTAATACTAATAGATATAGAAGTAGGAATTTAAGAAGATGGATATTAATATGACACAATTTTAGAAAGATTGGAGATACAAGTTAATTTGGAAACATGTTCTATAGTCAATAAACCATTTAAATGGATTGGAGATTCCATGAAAATCATAATTATAATGTATGGTTGAGATACTAAAAGATCAAAATAGATGGCCAATATCAATTATTCTAGAATTAAAGAGCTAGGAATGAAGTAATAAGTGTATTTTTTTTACTCTAACTAAGTAAGGGAGATGATTAAGTTACCGTAAGGGAAGAATAAACTGCAATATAAGAGGGTTTTCTCTTTTAAAATAAAAGTTGATGACATGAAATTTTCCAAGTAATGACCAGCAGTGAAGGGATTTCAAATTAAGATAGGTATTGACATCATTTAATGTTTCTCACTGGTAGTTAAAAATGGCACCATATGGATAGTGTTAGGCATTGTTTTTACCAATAATTTACACTTAGAGAAGATATAAGTAATGATAAGCTTTATTCATAGTTAATTAGAGGAATATATTTATATAATGAATTTTTTTTGTTTTGAGGATTACTAAAATGGTGAATTAAGGTATAAAATAAAGAGTAGTCTTTGTGGATTAAAATATGAACCAAGGTTGTATAATAAGAAAATATATTCTTTTATGTCTCAGGTAGTTTTCACTCATAGACACATAGACCACTATTTCTACTAAAAGGAATACCATGATGGATGTTTCATCACACATATGTTATAAGTGAATTATTTTATTTTTTTCATGTCGAAAAAACATGAATATAATAGATTCCCAGTATGGATTTATTGAAACATTTCAGAGGAATGATCATATTTAGTCCAGGAAAATTTTTAGGATGAAGATTTATAGAGAATATGATATGGGGACTTTTGTTCTATCTCAAATCCATTACATTCAAATGATAATTGATAATTTTGGGATTCCCATATGCATGTTGGGATTAACTCCATTGGTTAGAAAAATATAATTTCTAAAAGGTCAAGTTAAAAGCTAGATGATAATTAATATATATTGTTAGAGTTCTATTTTCATAATATCTTGGTAGCTAAATGTAATCCTTGGTCTTCACTATCTTGGAAATGTAATTTTTAGTGGGAGTCTTAATCTATTTCATGTCAAATTTTTCAAAGGATTCTTATGAGGATTTGAACTGCATCATTGGGTACTTAAATGGATTAGAAGATAAAACGTTGCACTCTAGTACATAAGATCCATTACAAGGTAATATTAATGATAACTTTTTTTAGGATTAATATAACCAAAACGGAACCATAGGGTTAATGTTCATGTCAATATGAATTGTACGGATGTAGCAACTGAAAATGGTAGTGACATTTTCTTCAATGAATGAGGGCTATATGAAACGATGGATTTAGGGAAAGAATTGGTATAATTTATGTTCTTATAGGAGGATCTCTAAAGGACATAGTTGTGAAGTTTTTTCTATTATTATAATCAATGTAAAAGGATTACATATATCAATATAAAATACCATTTAATTTGGAACATTAAAGAGGACATTGTACAAGAGTTTTTGGAGATATTTAGAAATATGAATCCCGAGAAAATTTTCACCATGATGTTAGATCCAAAAAATTTCTCGGTACAATGTGAATCAGTGAGACTTTAGAGAATAAAAGTACAATGGTTAAAACACTACATTGTTTAGACATAATGGATTGGATATTTTGAGATCGTGTTGGGGAGTTACTATGAATTTGTTTTTGTCCTTTTCAAGTGATAGATCATTTATAATAGTGAATCCTTCTCAACTTTTCAATTTCTTTGTATACTATATAGATGAGTTGGTATATGGATCATCCATGGGGTATAGTGTACACGTTGAAAAAATTATTAGTAGTGATGTACAGTTTCTTGGAGGATAATATATTCTCATGGTATGTATAGTGATTTGATCATAATCTGATATTGAGTGTTAGTAATAGTATGCATTATAACATTTGAGGATACTATAAAAGGGTCTTTCCTCATATTTTTTGTTGGAAATTAAGTGATATTTTAATATTATAAGTGAAATCTAAGATTATATTAGAATATTTATTTTGCGAAATCATTAAGTATCAATTTTTATACAAAATCTGTAGTCGCATGTTTTAATGATGATACATATGAAATTATTAGAATTCATTTAAACTGGATGGGAATTTAAGACGTTTTACAAAACAATGGTGGAAAATTTTTTACACTATATAATTTGGAATGTTATTAATGGTAGTATAATATTAGTGGTAATTATTTATTTTTAATTTAAATCCATATAAATTTCAATTATAATAAAGTTGTAAGAAGTATTATTCTATAGATGTAGCATTCAGGTCTTAACCATGTGAACTAAAAAAATTCGGTTTACTTGAATTTATTAATTTTCCTCCTTGTATAAATTTATATGAGTTTGATACGTATTGCTTTTGAGGTATTGGAATTAATTATGTGAGTAGGATGTGAGATCATCCTATCATCAGGTACATAAATTTTGGGGAAGTCTTCTAGTAAGTGGTGACTATAAAAACTAATTCCACTATAACCATAATTCTAGAACCAAGCCATTTCATTTCAATAAATAGTGTATAGTTTGTGTTTATTGTCAACCCACAATTATTTTTTCAGGTAGTTTTAATGTAAAGTGATTTTACAGAACAATATTACCTTAGTGTTTAAGGTGGCGTAATTTCACAATTTTTCCCAAATTTGTGGTCTCAAAATTAGGATTGATAAACAATCATGAAATGTAGTTTATTTGATTTATATCCTCTCAAATATAGTAAAGGGATAAGTATTGTGATTATTTGGTTTCATGAAGAATAGTATTTTAAAAAGGTTGAAGTTTGTGAAGGTTTGGAGCATCCCGAATGTGTGATGATAAATGGTACTTCTTCACGACCATGAGATGTGGAGTATCGTGAAGGCATGATGAAAAATAGTACATCTCCAGGAATATGATAATTTTAGAATTTTGAATTCATTAATGGTTGATAGTAAATCATCATGTCTATAGGAAGCATAAAAAATGGGTTAAATTTCACAGAATCATCATGAATAGGGGTGCTTCATGAAATTATTTTGGATGTTTCATGAAGTAATCACTTGAAGCATTAAATCTTCATGAAAGGAGAAAACTATAAATATAAGGATTCCCCAGATACATTTACATGATGATAATTAGAGAAAGGGATCAATCACTATGATATCGTGAAGGAGGAGAGCTTCAAGAATATTGAATATTAAGAGATCTAGAGCATCATGAAAAGACTAGTTATGTATTCACTGATTATAATTCTTTTGAGTAATTTTAGTTTAAAAAATAAAATGAGTTTGGATAAGACCTTGTGTTCCATGGAGGAAGTGAGATTTGTTAATGAAGTTTGTTCCGCAAAGGTAGTGATCTCTATGAAGGATTTTTTCTATGATGATTGTATGCTTTGTGAAGGATGGTAGCCTCACAAAAGTTTTTGGGATTGTGAAGTTTTATATTTATTTGAAACATAAAGGTGGCTTCATGAAGTCAAGGAGCTTCATGAACAGTGTTGTCGAACATCTAGTTTATGTGAATAGTGATTTCAAGCACATTAATTTTGGAAATAGATTCAAGAAGCCTCTGATGCTATTTAGGGACCAAGACTTCAATAACAATATACTGATGTGATCCTCAAGTCATCAAACTGAGTAAGAGTTCAACCAAAAGAGTGTTATATGGGGAGTCTACATAAGAGTTTATTGGGAGGTATTTTAATATCCCTAAAATCGTGTAAGGGTGGTGTTCTTGGAACATATTGAATATGTATAAACTTTTATATTCCATAACTAGTGAACATTATTGGATATTTGTATGACAAACACAGTGTCGGTGAATTCTCCTTGGACTATCCCTTAGTGGTGAACCAATTAACACTTTTGTGTTATTTCTATGCATGTGAAGGTTTAATTATGGAACGATTACATATGATAGGTCTAAGAAGGTCCTACTAATGGAGGAACAAGATACATTATTTTAAAAGGAAAAGTTTCCATCCCGATTCACCCCTCCTCAATCAAGTGGTTCTGGGGTCCTACACATACATTCCAGTGGATTACTTTTTAATGAATTAGTTATATTTGTTTCACTATATCATTTTCTTGAGAAAAATTTAATTACTCATTATTATATAATCAATATGGTGTCATTTACCATAATAAGGTAAATTGAACTATAGGAAATTTCATTCCTGAATAAATTTAGGGTCCTGAAATAATCAAGTAGTAATATTCTAAAAATTTATAAACTAAGAAAATGCACTTAATATAAATCCAAGGTAAATAAATAAACATATATACAAAAACTTCTCAATAATGGAACATAAATCAGTTTTAACATTATATCCTCTATAAACCAACATTACCTACTTTACAACCACTTTAATCTCCTAAAAAATTCAAAATTAAAAAATAACCATGTGTATAACAAAACAATTGATTCCATTAAAGGTTGAGTATAAAAATAATTAATAGGATATCCCATGTTATAAAAATAACTTTATTCAAACACATGAATATGTAACATTAAAATTATAAAATAATATGTTATATAAATAGGATATTGACACACCTAACACACTAAGGTATTATATGTAATGGGATAATAAATAAAATCCTAGGATGTATCCATATACAATCACAATATAATAATCACTACACAAATATTGAGGCATGTATAGAAACTACTGACAAAATAGATTCCAAATGATTATATGTTAGAAATTTGAAAATATAAACATTTCATGATATCTCACAAATTTCTTACAACAAAATCATATATAACTATTCTATAAACCCCATAATTATTGATCACATACCATTATCAATAGTATTTGTTAGAGGAGTACCCAGAATTTATGTAATAGTAAATAGAGAATTATATACTCGTGGGCTCATTTTTATGTAGTGTTATTCTAAAATCCATGGAAATCATATTTCTAAAGATAGACACTAGTATAGTTTTTTTGTGTATTTGTTCTTATATGAATCACTTGGTATGGGAAAAAACTAATATATATATATATATATATATATATCTTGAAACCAATAATGTTATCACACATCAACCCATTAATGATCACACTGTTACACCCGCTGGGTCACTGGTATATAATTTTTTACTTTTTATTCATCCTTTTATACATTCTTGGATTTCCTAAGTGTTGAGGGTAAGAAAGTTAGTTTTCGGAGAAAAACACCAAGGCACACAATTTTTCTAACTGTGTGGCTAATCATGATAGGGTGACGTTTTTTGAAAATTCTTTTTTCCATGGTTTTAGAATTATCTGTCAAACTATGAAAGGTTCATAACAAACCATGTGACTTGGTGTTTGGGGAGATAGTGACTCCCATATGATTGGTACATATTTTTCCTAACAATGTGGCTAATGCATGTGGTATGTTATGATCACTATTTTTTTTATCATATTTCACATGATGGATTTAGTATTTTTGGACTTATTTTTTATTCTCATTATGTTTATCCCCCTTCATATAGTGTTTATTCTTATCTATGCACTTTTTGGTTGTTTTTTTCTTGGAATATTTTCTGTTCATTATGATGTAAGCCCCTTTATTCAAGATCTCATCATCTTTCCTTCTTCTCTTTCATTATTCTTCCATTTCAATGGATGGTGGAAACCCTATCTTGAATGTTGGAACAAACTATGGATATTAATGGGGGGGAGGGGTTTATTTACTATGGTTTAGGAGTGTGAGGAATTATTCATCTCAAGTCAAGTGGTTATCATAAAGGGAGATGAGGTTGGGACCAATTTGGAGGAAGGAGTCTCTATTTAGGTGTGCTTTCCAGGGGTAACATTTTAATAATTTATCTACATTAGTTTTTTTATAAACTTATTATTGAATTGATTTATGGTTGATGCTTAATCCATTTTTGTTATATTTCATGGGTTTTTATTGGTAATTTTATGATTAATGTGGGTTTTCAAAATAGGGATGGTTTTGATGAACACCATATATTTTATAAAATCTGTTAAATTGGTTTTATGGATTTAATTAGGATTATAAGAAGTTTTTAGAGATTTTTTTACATTGAAGAAGGTTTTTTTATCAAAATGTGTATTTTTTTTACTAAATAGGTTGTTGAAAGTGATTTTATAAATAACAATTATTGTTTTGATGATTTTTGGAATTGAGAATCACATAGGATATTGAAGGTGTGAGGGTTTGTTATCCAAAGGTCCAAGAGAACACATGGGAGGAATAATTATAAATATTTCATATAGACAACGTAATAATATAGCCTTTGGGGAGGAAGCCTAATAGAGATTCCATTATTTTGACTAATTAATGAGATATCTCTTTGGAGTTTTCCTATTGAAGACTATGAGATATTTAACTTGGTTATTCTTGTTTATCTGGCTTGAATATTGGGTTTCATACTATCTCACATTATACCCTTATAGTTAGATCCAACAGTTCAACTTACTTATTCCTTATTGGCTTATATAGTTTTATGTATTGTGGTAGTGCCTTTTTTAATGAGATATATTGTGTTTTCCAGTTTCCACTTATTTTTTCGTATGATGATTTTTATTATTATACCTTGTTTAGGATTTTTTTGGGTATGTTAATCATGTTTATACAAAGTGGATTTTAATTCATTGCTGATCAATATAGAAAAACGTTTTGAATCTTGTTTTGTTTAAATAAAAAACAAATATATTTTGGAGGATTGATTTAATAAAAAATGTTTTAAAAGTGACCTGGTTTTGGGAAATGAGTTTAAAAAAATATATTTTATTAGTTTTCATGGATTAAAATACTTAAAATGATTCATGGTGGTATCCTATTAGGATTTTTTAATAACACCCTATATTTTCCTTTGTAAATATATAGATTTTGTATTATAGAAAATTTATTAATGAAAGGGAACCATTCAATTTGGTGGATCACCTTGGTTACTAGTATTCATGGTTATTTTGATAGTGGATACATTGTATCGTAGGGTTAGATCATGAGGAGATTTTTTTACATTATTTATTATTGAAATATTTGTTTTGGCCATGTGGGTCTTGATCACTATTTTGAGTTGATATTGTTTATGGTATCTTTTTTTTAGTCATTGTTTCATTACTCAAGTTGTCTGATAATTTCTGTTGACACTAATTTTGTTATTGTTTTAATCCAAACACATTTATGGGTCATTCCGATTTACCAAGGGTGAAACCATTTATAATATGTTTTTTATTATAACATGGGTCTTGTCTCTATCCCGTGGTGATCATGAATTTACCTCGGGCTATACGTAATGTCGATGTGGGTGATAGGTCAAGTCTGACCAATCAATTTTTCTACAAAATTATTCCATAGGTTCTTTGTTTGGTCGTTGGTGTTATATTAGATCTAAGACTGTTGAAGGTTAGAGGTAAGTGTATAGGAGTCTCTAGGAAGATCATCTTCTTGATGAACCTTGAGTTTCCATGGGTGGTCTAGTATTTGGATTATTTTTGGAACCTTATTATGGGGTTTTTAATTGGGATTGGATGTATTTCGCTATTTAATATGAGATATGGGGTGATCCCGTGAGTTATTTTTAGTTTTATAGTGAAACAAGGAAGTATTTAGGAGAAATATATTTTATGATCAAGGTTATTTGTAATAGTGTGGATCCTATGTAGACTAGTCTCTCAACTTCTTATATCAATTTCATTTTTATCACATAGTTTTCCTAACTACACAACCAAACCATATACAATAGATAAATGTTTGAATTTTTTAAATTTTCACCCCATCATTTGAAAGATTCTTTTATCATAATGTTGTTCACTGAGACATATTATATGTTTCTATTTTGGTTTGTGTTATGTTTTTTAAGATTCATTTATGTATTTAATGTGATTGAGTTTATTTATAGAAGGACTTTATATTACCATAGAGAGGGTGTTGTGGGGTATGTCCCATAGGTGAACCCTCTAGCTGATCTATCTTTGATGGAGTTAGTGACCTATAATATATTTTCCTTGGTCTATGAGTGTAGTTGAGAGTTGAAATGGATGGTGGACCACATCCCGAGGAGTCGGTGGAACTGATAGGTTAGATCTTTCAGTTTTTGAAGACCCATAAAACCTCAAATCTTGAATTTTCCACTAATATTGTTAAGGAATTAAGTATAAAGTTAAGCGAGTCCATGGTGATTGATAAATTCCATGATAGTCTCATGTGGAATACATTTAAAGTGCGTTTCAAAAAATGTTAAACCCTAATACCATAATGGTAGAAAAGGAATATGATTCTATGATGTTGAATCATGTGCATTTTTTGGTTTTTGAATATTATGTTTGGTTTACCATGTTCGTTCTTGTATCTCTTAAATTCCTGACAATGATTTCACTAAGGATCATTATTTTGAGATTTTATTTATGGATGTGATCAAATCCATGATTATTCTCTATTTTTATTCAATCTAGGACATGTTATTTGATAAGGTAGGTCAGGGGAGGTGTAAAAAGCTTTAAATACTAGTCTTAGCGGTGTTCATTCAGTAGGTGGTAGTTAGATCTATTCATCTGGAAAGAGTGCTTAGCAGTCCTCATGTTCAGAGTTAGTGGTTTCATCAATTCGTAAGTTGGTGGTTTGTAATTAGTGTGGGAAGTCTGGTCATACCAAACCTATTTTCATATAGGAAATAAGGATTATCCACCAGTGTGTACTTTCTAGTAATATTCAGTGCTTCTGAAAGGATTTTACATAGGAGAGTGTTGTTTCTTCTATGTTATCTAAGATTTATTTGGTGCATTCGGATGCTTCCAAGGGTGGATGATCTCACAATTCGAATAGAGGAAATTCTCACATGGTGAATAGGACTTAGGGAATTCATTGATAAATATATCCTCATTTAGTGAATGTGGAACCAAAAGACCCTGAATATGGTTCGACCATCATGAGATGTATGATTTTCATTAATTTTTCTATGGGATTAGTTTTATTTGAAATGAGTGATTTCTATTCACTTATCTTACTAAAGTTTCCTAATTCATTGGGTATGCGAGTAGAGATGATTCCTTTGGGTATTTATTTACTTACCCCACTATGTAGGAATAGGGGAAACATTTATGTATAAATAAATTTATTTTTTAGTTGATGATGTGTAATTCAAGATGGAACTAGATATATTTGACCTCAACATAGATATAGATTGGTTTATTAGATTCAAATCTCATTCTGAAAATTATCTCCACATATTTTAGTTTATATTTTTTAATTGGAGTACTCATACCTTCTAAGGTGAGTAGGATCCACAATCAGAGAAAATAGAGCCCATTTATTTAGATATGGGACTAATTTTTATCCATATTTTTAGGTTTTTCTTTTATACATCATAGAAGCGTTTTGTTTTTTTATTCCAGCAATCATGGAACAATACCGATATGATTTTTTGAGTATTTTCCTATGTTTTTCCCCAATGAGATGTTGAGATCACTATTGATCAACTCTCTAGGATGATCCCCATTTTTTTACCATCTTACCAAATGGATTTTTAAATGATTATATAGTTGAAATATTAGCTAGTGTACATTGAGAGGAAAATATATATTTAACAAATAAGGTCACCATAGGTATATCCAGTTATATTTCAAAAAGGGTGGTTTTGAGTATCCATGTTTACATTGATTTCTATATGATTATTCAATTTATTGTAAATAATAAATACTTATTTCCCAAAATTTATGATCTTTTTTATGATCTTAGATGACCTTGTAAGTTTTTGAAGATCAACTTAAGGATAGGGTACTAGTAGTTTATAGTTAGGTAGGAGGATATCGCTCATATCACCTTTAGAAGATGATATGAAAAATTTGTGTATTTGAATATATCCGGTTAACTTATCAATGATCTTGCAGTTTTTATGGCCTTGATAAACTAGATCTTCCTTTTTATTTTTTGACCACTTCATAACCATTTTTATTAATGATATCTTTCTATATTACAAAACATAGGATGATCACACTAACCATATAGAGGATATATTGGGAATGTTGAGAGAACATCTTCTATATTATAAGATACCTAAAAATCACATTTGGATTTAGGATTTAAATATCTTGGGCCACCTAAATTTTGAGAGGTGGGTTTCAGTGGACCCTGATAATGTTTAAGCAATCATGTATTGGGGGAAACCTAAGAATTTGTTTGATATCTAGAGTTTTTTTGGATAGGCAATGTATTATAGAATATTTTTGGATACTTGTCCATACTATCTTCTACCTTGATGTATTTCACTAGGAAAGAGGTGAATTTTAGGAATAGTGATACGTTTCAATGTAATTTTAAAGAGTTTCAAGCTCATTTTACATTCGTGATAATTTTTATTCATCACCTGATTAAGATAGATAATGCAGTGTATTGTTATGTATCTTTCATGGGGTAGGGATGCATGATAATATAAGATGAACATGAGGTGTCTAATGTATCATGAAACCTATGACTACAAGATTATAATTATCCAACCCATATCCTAGAGTTGGAATCAATGAATCTTAAATTAATGGCATGGTCTTGTATACTCTTTGAGAAGTGTTTTACAATTTATTCAGATTATAAGTGCATGAATAATTTCTTTACCTAGAGGGAAATTATCATTAGAAAAACATGATGAGTATAATATGTTCAGAAATTTTATTTTTATGTTACTTATAACTCCATAAAAGGGAATTTTTTTATCAATGATTTGAGTAGGAGGTTTCCAATATAGAATATTTAGGAATCCGTGGATGAATGGGGTCTGATGGGGTTGTTTTCTAATATGATACTAGAGGTGTTGGATAATGGGAAGAAATTGGTTTTGACCAGTGTTCCACTCACACCATTACTTTTTCATTGGGTTTATAGGGAGAAAAAAAATCTGAACTTAAGTTCCAGTAGCAATGAAATGTTCTAAAATTTGGGGATACCACATATTATTGGTCCCATTCTCCAATTGGTTCTCTCCTCTTTAATAAACATCTCATTTTCCCTTTTCCCTCATGTTAGGAGGTTACACCTTAGAGGAATCATTCTAGTTTGTTCTTTTACACCAAGGATACCAAAAACATTTATACCTTGAGTGATTAGTATAGGTCTCCAAAGATGAGGTGTTTAGTTTCATATTTTATTTCTTGATGTTTGAACTGCAAGATAATAAAATCTTACCACCAAAGACATGTTTTTTTGTTAAAACCAGTTCTCATTCCCATGTGTATTTGGCATAAAATATCGATAAATTAATGATCTATATAACTTATACATTGAGTCGAAAAGATTATATACCATTGGTTATTGAACATTTTAAGAAATAATTATATTTTATTCCCATCAAGGAGTTGAAAACGTTAGAGGATCATTGACACATTTACGTCTAAGAGGTTTTCTATTTTCATGGAGTTCACCCAATAATAGTTTCTAACTACAATTCTCATTTTACTTATTGGTTTTTGAATGGACTCCAAGAGGCTTTGGGATTAAAGCTATTCTTCAACAGTTTATATCACTCAGATATGGATATTCGGTATGAGTTGAATATCAAATATCTTGAAGATATTCTCTGAGGATTTGTGATTGACTCTATATGTTTATGACAAAGGAACCAGTCATTGGAAATTTTTTCTTATAAAAACATTTATCTTTACATGATTAGTGTGTTCCCATTTGAGGTGTTGTATGGGTGGTTGTGCCAGTTAATTTTATGTTAGGTTTTTATGGGTGAGAATTATTTATTAGAATTGAGTCTCATCTAGGAGACAACAGAGATGGTGTGGAATACCCTAAAAGGATTATATATTTATTAGAGTTTCCAAAAATCATATAGTAATTGATTTTTTCACCTATTAGAGTTTATAGTTGGTGAGGATGTGTTTCCTCATGTATATTTTTTTTGTCAAAAACCAATTTGGGGTTCCATCCAACCCGACACCTCACCCAATTCGTGGCATGTCCCCAAGGGTGTTCCTGATCACCACGGGATGGAACATAGTTCTTGCGTATCTAAAAAACATTTTGAGTATGATTTCTCCCATTTTTATAACAATAAAAACCAACAATAACAACCAATGAAAAACTGATAATCATAACTAAAAGAGGTACACAAATTTTTAGATTCAATGTTTTACAACTCTAACCAAAACCAAAATTTCCTAAATGGAATGGGAACAAAAATGATATCCCAAAACCTCTATGAAACAAGAGGGATATCGCACTCAATACACCACCACCAAAATATACAAGAAGTGGAACACTAGAAACTAGATCCACCATCACCACCACAATAAATATTACCTTTATAGGGGGTAAAATATAACAAAGTCTACATGCACAATAATGTGTATATAGTGTGTGATAAAAATAATAGTAGGTTTCCACCCAAACGATTGATTCCATGCTATGAAATTTTGAGACAAATCAACATGCATAATTCCATAAGAATGTTTGAATCATTTTAAAAAAACATTTTAAGGAAATCGTACTCATGAAACACGTTTTTGGGAAAAACCTATTTCCCAAATAAGATTTCCTAAAATAAAAATGTACACAATGTCTACCATATACCGGAAACTAGAACCACATTACATAACGATCATGTCACAAGAGGTCACTATGATAAAACCTTATTAGTAACTAGAACACGGGGTACATTAAGAACCTCATACCTTAGTGATCAAAATCCTCCAACTCAACTACCAACAACGTTCCCATGCATGTGCCACTAGATGGGAATGAATCCCACGGTCCAGTAGTATCCATATAATAATCCAATAAAAATAGTGTTCCATTTCCGGATCCACTATAGGGGATCCTATACCATGGTCTAGTTGTCTCTGATCATCTCACATATTTATTTAGTGTTCTAATTTCAATCATGGTAGATAAATCCGGGCCTCATCCTCTTCCGAATCTACTGGCGTACTAGTTCTAGTTCACCAATCTAGATATTCAAGATTCCCTTTGTGCTAATATTTGATTTCACATATCACATAAATCATTATTTTCACATACACATTCCCAGAATCAGAAGAGCAAAATGAGACTACAAATTTAACATTTTTCACTTTGATCCAATGATCTAGTCTCACATGGAAACCCACATTTACCTAAAAATACCATTTACCCTTTCCCACACACACCTAAACCATATGTAAATAAATTTCACGCCACATTCAAAATTTTATAAAAACCATTTAGAATCATAACAATAAGAACACATATGAAATCCCACCATTTCCATGGGAATGACCCCTTCCAAATTCAGACAGACATAAAAATCAATTTATAACATGCTTCACATCACTTTCACAATTCAAAGATTCATTTATGATTCACAAAAAAGTGAATCCAACATGTAGAAGAACCCATTTCTTTTTTAAAATAAAATTTTAACACATTTTAACCTCAAATATCTTCAAAAAAACATTTATAACCTTTACCATAAAGAATAAAACACATTTAGGAAGAACCATAACAAATCACACATGAAACACAACCATTTTCATTTATAAAAACCCTTTAATCACATTTTTATCTCAAAATTTTTTAAAATAATGCTTCTCACCACAAAAATAATCATTAAGAAAACATTCATATATCAAATAATGAATATAATAATCATCTAATAATGTAAAATCATAGAACCACCAACCTCACCCATAGAAACATCCAAAAACCATTTTAAAACCACAATTGCACAACCAAAAGAACCTACAAAGGAAATATCGTATAATAATCACCATGATTTCACCCCATATCTAAAGATGAAGCCCACAATATGTAAAATAACTCCTAGGAAAGAAGACATCTAGGAGGGAAGAAGAACCCTAGAAAGGGAGATTAATCAATTTAAAATAGCCTTAATTGCTGATTCATGAATGTTCCTACACCAAAACCACCCAAATATTGAATCTCAATATTTCCAAGGAGTATAATAGGTATCTCCTAGGGTGGAAAATCCCAAATGGGGGTATATTAGGGGAGATTTGGGGCTTAAATTAGAAGAGGGAACAGGGGTAATTTTTCTCTATTTAATGACCTAGACATGTCGTATGGTTAGCCCGTAGGGTTTTCCAAACCATGTGGAAAAAGTGTGTCCCACACATTCCAAAAGGAACTAGCCACATGGTTAGCTCACAGTGTTTGAAAAATAGTGCACCAACTGCATGGTAACCAATGTCCAAAAAGACCATTTTCTGCATGGTTTTTGGGTAAGGGGTTCATGATTTCCTCTAACTATGCGCTTACCAAGCACCACATACTATCAATCCCAAAATCAGTATTTTTCTCTAAAAAATCATGTGTAACTCAATGGATAAATAGAAAACATAAAATAAACAAAATACTACCTAAAAAATACATCAAATATGTGAAAATTATCCCCACCAAGAAAACATTCCACCCTTAGAATGTCATCCCAAGGCTTGATTGGAGAAAAAAATGGATATTCCTCTTATACCCAAAACATACACTCCCACATCTCATGCTCTTAACTAATATTCTGCCAATGAATTTGGATAAATGTATTATAATTCCCAATGATAACTTTCTCCTGAGAATACACAATCAGTATTGTACTCTGAAACATATAAAAACATTCTCTAACTTCAAATCTTACCAATTAAACATATGGGACAGGTCGGGTTAATACTTTTTCAAATGAGATACATAGAACAAATCATGAATTGACGTAAACTGGGAGGTAAATTATAAAATTTATTCCACCTTAACAATCTGTTTGGTAATCTCAAATGGTCTAACATTCCTCGGTGTTAGATTCCCTTACATACATATATGATGGTGACACAATAAAGGTTCTGCATTCAAGAACACCCAGTCACCCACAAAAACTCTAAATCTTGGTTCCTTTAATAATAATAAGATTTATAATGACTCCATGTCATCAAGAAAATTAGTCCAACTCAACATTACTTTATTATATGTTTCTTACAAGAGGCTCTATCCTATCAACACATTCTCACCCACCTCATCCCAACACAAAGGCAACTGAGATGGCCAACTATAAAGTGCCTCAAAATGTTCCATTCAAATCAAGGATCGGTTACTATTATTATATAAACAATCCACCAATCCCAAATGGATATCCAACAAACTTCCAAAATACAACACACATTCTCAGAGAATCTGGATAAAAATATGATTTTCCTTCATGGTTTGACCATACATTGGAGGATGGTATTCCATACTCTACATAACCTCCAAATACACCATATTCTAACATCCTTCCCTAAATATAAAATAAAACTAGGGTCCCTATATAAAATTATATTCAAAAGACCACTATAAATCCTCAAAACATCCTAAAAATATATCTCACTAAACTCATCCACTTTGGTTGAATCCCCTAATGGAATGAAATGTGATGGCTTGGATAGACAATCAATGACTACCCAAACAGTGGTCTCCCGTAAGAAATATGAGGTAAGACAATAATAAAATCCATGGTGATATTTTCTCACATCCAGGATGTAATATGTAAGAGATGAAGAAAATTTGAAAGCATTTGGTTCTCTATATTTACCATCTGATGTGTATTACAATGCTATAAAAGGAATGTTATATATTCCCTCATACTTGGAAACTAGATCTGCCATCACACATCATAATTCATATTGGGATCATAATGATGAACAAACCACTAAGAATGGTTGATATCCTCTATCACCTCCTTCCACAACAATAATAGAACCACAAAGAGACTTTTAATTCAAAAAGATCCCTTGGGATACAATGACCAATCACAAGGCATCTATCAACTATTTTTAAACTACATAGACTACACGAACAACTTATACCTAGGATTTTACTATCTAATAAACTCCATAAGGTAATGTTTTATATGAACATCATCCAATTACACCACAACACCATTCTCTTTAGTCTTTAGGTTCATCTATGAAAAATCCCTATCAAATTTTACCCATCACTAGACTCGTTCAATTATTATGCTATAAATTTCCTTCTTAATGCATCTTCCACCACATTACCTCTTCTTGGGGTATATACTTTATCCAAATAGAACCCCTAAAGGTACTGAACCCAATGATGCTGCCTCTAATTCAAATCCTTTTGGAAAACAATGTAGGCTAAAATATTTTGATCCAAATAAACTAAAAACTTAACCCAAAAAAGATAATTACTCCATTTCTTCAATACATGAATCATTTTAATTAACTCTAGGTCATGGGTTGGGAAGTTATATTCATGTTATTAGAGTTTACGTGAACTTAATTCCATGAAAATGACATTTTTCATCAGTAGTCACCAAATACCTATACCAAAAGCATCACAATAGTCCACATATCCCTTCCCAGTTACCAAAAAGATACAAATATGGGATTTGGTCAACTAGCACTTTTGATTATAAAAGGATGATTAACACACATGTATTTTTTTCAAACATAATCTTTTATGAGTAATCACTTTTATGGATGAAGCAAGAAGAGAGAAATATAGAAAAAACTACATATAATTCTATTCTAATCCCAAAAAACAACTAATCTCATAAATATTCTTTGGTTTTCTGATGATAAAACTGCACTAATCTTCTTAGGGTCCACCCAAACCCCTTGTTATGAGATTACATGACCCAAAGACTTCACCTCCTTGATCCAGAAGGTTAACCTAGAAATCATAAAATATATATGTTGATCTTGAAGGGATCCGAATACAATTATCAAATTACTCTCATTCTCCTACTCAGACCTAGAATATACTGAGATTTCATCCACAAATACCAAAAAAATAATTGAGATACTAGTGAACCACATTATTCATGAGCACCATTTAGACTTTTGGAGAATTTGTCAACTGAAAAGGCATGGCCAATTACTCCAAATGGTTATACCTACGTCAGAAGGCTATTTTAAAAACATCCACCTCTCTAACTCTTACATGGTGATACCCATAATGCATTGTAATTTTGAAGAAATCCTTTCCACCTTAAGTTGATATAAAAGTTCATCAATACGGGGAAAATGGTGATTTTTCTTGATCATTATCATATCTATATTTCGTTATTCAATACACAATCAGGGAGATCTGTCGACCTTTTCACACATAGAACTACGGTGGCCCAAGGTGAGATGCTTGAGTGAATGAATCCTTTGGATTCCAAATCATCATGTTGTACCTTAAATTCCATAAACTCAATGGGGGTGATAATGTTTGAGGGAAGAGATATCAGATATGTTCCTGATGAAAAATCTATTGTGAACTCAACATACTACTCCGGAGAAAATCTTGAGTAATAATTTTGAAAAACCTATGGGAACTCATTGACCATAAGAGGTAATACAACCTCAAGAGAATAATCATATTCTTTTAATATGTGAAATGTTTTTGGAAAAAAAAATTTCCCAATTCCATAAGTATTGGTCCAGCACATCCCAATTGAGGATATCAATCACTATGAAAACCTTGGGTACTTCAATTAGGTTCAATAAAACTCCCTCACCACCTGTTAAAATCAATGTACACTTTATGATATACTATCAAATCCCTACCATGTATCACATAAAATATTTCCATCTCCAAAACAAGGAAATCCAATTAAAACGTTTCCCCCTAACCTAGTGAGTGCATATGACGAACACCTAAAACCGGTATCTCGCTTCTTACCAAGAAACATTACAAACTCCATCGCATATGGAATAAGATCAAATGTAAACATTAACACATCCATGGTAAGGGTTGAAATAAAATAAACCGAAGCACCATTATCAAAAAACTACAGCTAATCACATTGTAATAAGATCAGTACCTCAAATTTTCACTGACTATACATCTAATTCCACTAGTACTCGTTCCACGACAAGAATTTTTCTCATCTCAGCCTGAGCCTCATAATGACCACTAACCTATGGATCCGACCTGAACTTACCCTTACTAAAAGATGATCCATCCTTGTTTCCAAAATCTTTGAACCAATAAACCACATTCCTGTATGGTTCTAACTCGACTAACATCCCCATAAAATCTACATATCGTGCACCACTATGCTATTGGCGCAACATGTTAAAAACACGCGGTATGTGCCCCATAGTTCTTCACTAGTGGAATGTTTTGGGGGGATATGAACATAAAAAACGAATTTTACCTACCTTCCCACAACGATGGTACATGATTGACCTAGAATCTGAAGCAACATACGAAGACAAATGGGATAGATGTACTGAACTACCACCCCATTCCCCTTCTCATCTCGCTTCCTCTTCTCCATTGTCAAACTATCACTTCCCACTACTGAAACAACACAATAATAACTAAAAATTACATTACAAAAAATTTCTATCATCATGGAAAGATCAAAACCTCTGCATAGGATTTTATCTGGAAAAGGATGTCCTGATATTGGATCTTTGGATACAACCTCATCATGAACTTCTTATCCTTTGGCTTCTCATTAGAAATGACCTCGGGTGCATACTGAGCTTTCTATGGAAGTTGTTAGAATACTCCATTAGGTTCGGTTATCCCTATCTTATCTCTAAAAAACTCTCTGGAACTGGTGAAGGCCAAAACCAATGGGAAATACTACTCATTTAATTCAAACCTTAAATCCTTCAAAACCATCTTCTCGTTATTTCCAACTTTCCCTACTGATTCTCACTACTTCTGACCAGGTCCTTCCATATATAAAGAAGGATATTTTACCTTGACCATATTATAATTATCAAGAAACATGAACATCCATCCTATTTTCTCAAGATAATCGTCTCTTCCATGTTCTTCCATTCTACCCTGGAATGAGGGAGGATTTTTATTGGGGAACTTTTGAGGTTTTCATTTCTAGGAGTTGGGTTGACATAAATATCCTGAGAAAGACCAAATCCCTCTCCTCCAAAATCGTTGATAGACAATACCACTTCTTATAATAACCTCTGATCAAATGGAGTGAGAGAACTCTCTATATCCTATTCCCATAATTTCAATGGGACACTCTATGGAAGAATCTTCCTACAACACTCTAAAACCAGATGGAAGAACCATTAACACATCCATCTATTCACATTATAAATATATTCAGCAACAAAAACAATTATCAATACTTTACTAATTCAAAACATAACCAAAATAATATTAACAACATGACCAAATCACATCACCCCCACCCAGTGTCTATATATAGACTACAAACTGTATTTCTTACCTAGAGGATAAGTTAAACTAAATACCAATATCCCATGGTGACTCCAGTCCTATCATGAGGTGTGTTAGCCAGAACCCCCTACTCGCAACCAGGAACTCAAGCACCAAAAATACTAGCAACAGTCTGTCTATACTATTTTCCGAAAATAACATGACCCAAAAAGAGCACGACCTACTATGATAACATTTTATCACGAACCAAGACAGGGTTCCATCCAACTAACCCAATTCATGGCATGAACCAATGGGAATTCCTGAACCCACAGGCTGAAAACTAGTTCATGGGTATCAACAATACACATTGGGAATGATTTCCCCCGTTTATATAACCATAAGAAACCAATAACAGTAACCAACAAAAAACTAATAATCATAACCAAATGAGGTACAATAATGTTTAGATTTGATGTTTTACAATATTAACCAAAACAAAATGTACAAAAATGGGATGGGAAGAAAAATGATATACAAAAATCATAAATTAAACTAGAGGGAAAATCCTTCAAGGAACCACAAATACCACAAAAAATAAGTGAAACACTAGCAACCAGATCAACCATCGCCACCATGATACAAATTTCCTTTACCTAGGCCATACATAACAAAGTATATATACAACCAAAGGTATTTATCGGTTGTGTGCCAAATCCCAATAGGATTACACCCAAAAGATAAACTCAACGCTATAAAATTATAAGATAAATAAATATGGATAACTCCAAAATAATATCTGAGATGGTTTCATGAAAAAATTTCAAGGAAAATATTCTCAAGAAAAATGTTTTCGGAAACAACCTCTTTCAAAAATAAGCTTTCATGAAATAAATATGCACACATTGTCTACCATATACTGACAACTATAAAAATATCACATAATAATTATCTCACAAGGGAACGCCAAGGGACACCACTATAGGTAACTAACACAAGTGAGAAACTATGAACCTCATACCTTGATGAACAAAATCCTCCAACTCAGCCACCAACAGTGTTACCATGCATGAGCCACTAGAGGGTAGCACATCACTAGGACCAATGGTCTCTATATCATAAAAAAATATAAGCAATGTTCCTATGTACGATCCACTAGTGGGGATCCTATCCCAAGGTCTAGTGGTCTCCGATCATCTCAAATGTTTAGTCAGTGTTGTAATATCAAACATGTTAGATAAATCTAGGCCTCAACCTTTTTAAAATAAAGTAGTGTACTAGTTCTAGTTCTTCCTCCGAGATACCCAAGATTAACATTGTGATCAATTTCCATTTAACATATCACATAAATCATCACATTCACATACACATTATAAGAATCGAAGGTACACAATGAAATTAACACTTTCCGATTTTCACATTGATCCAACAATCAAAACTCACATGAAAACCACCATTTTCCGTTAACAAAACAATTTCCACTTTCACACACACACCAAAACCATTTGGAAATACATTTTTTTCTACATATAATATTTTATTAAACCCATTAGGAATCACAACAAGAAGAAAATATATATGAATCACACCATTTACATGGGAAAGGACCCTTTCAAATTGATAATAACATCAAAATCATTTTATAACATGATTCACATTACATTCAAAATTCAAAGACACATTTAAGGTGAAAAAAATATAATCCAACATGTAATAAAAAATATTTATATTGGAAAATCCCCCTTCAACACATTCTGACCTCAAATATCTTTGAAGAAAAATTCACAGCTTTCACACAAGGCATAAAACACATTCACGAATAACTACACCAATTCACACGTGAAACACATATATTTTGAATCAGAAAACCTATTTTTACCGCATGTGCATCTCAAATACTTTTTCAAACATGTGTATAACAAAACAAAGTAATCCATATATCATATTTAAGCAACCAAGACAGCATGAAAATATCATCTAATAATGTAAAAGCATGGAAACACCTACATCACACTTTGAAACATCCAGAAATGGATGAAAAATCACAACTTCACCACCACAAGACACTATAAATGAAATATCAAATAATAATCATTATGATTTTACCACACTTCCTATGATCAAATCCACATTATTTCAAATAATATGTTGGAAATGAATAACTCAAGGGGTAGGGAATAGGAACCCTTGACTGTTGTTAAAATCAATGGAAAAGAGATATACTTAATGATTCCTTGATATTCTCACACCCAAACCATCCAAAGATTGAAGATAAATATGTGCAAGGACTATAAGAGAAAAACTCCTAGGGCTACAAAACCCTAATGTGGGAGACTTGGGTTGATTTTGGGGTTAAATATGAAGGGATAAAAAAGAAAATTTTCTACTTTTTAATGAAAAATACAAGTTTCATGGTTATCCCGAATGGTTTTTCAAATCGTGTGGAAACTGTGCATCTCTAGTTGTCCAAGAAGAACATGACACACAGTTAGCCTGCCTTGTTTGATAAATTGTGTGCCAACCGTGCAGTCGTAACTATCTAAAATTACCATTTAGAACACATACAAATGGACCGATGGCCTTCTTTTTATTTTATTATAGATAATCCCCCTTTTAATGGTTGAAGGGGAACCCATAAAAGACCCGTAGGCCCAAGGAACAAGGCCCGACATGAACCGAAATACATGACCCGAAGGCCCAGAGGCATACCATGCCCATACATGACCCATAGGCCCAGACCAGTAGAACTTATACTCCCCAGCATCTTGAATCATTGATCTCATTAGCTACCCACCTTGCATTGCTGATCAGCTAGCATTGCCTCGTACAAAGCTGCACGGTGCCTGGTCCCGATGGCGGATGCCATACCCTCTCATTCTTCCAATCCAGTTAGCTCTATATCTTGTGGCTGTTAATCCTGTTGCTATGATCCTTTTCTGGGGCATGTTCTGTGTGAACTAGGCTACTCCATGGTTTACGTTACCCGAATACCCTGAGGCCCGAAGACCTTTGATGACCTGAAGGCCCTAGAGTCACGTACGCCCAAACCGGTGGCCCGAAGGCCCAAATCAGGTGAATAGTTCCGACTGCTATAGTGCTGAATAGTTACTGCTACAGTACTTCTACAGTACCAAGAAATTCACCTCGACCCAGTTTGGAACCCAGGTCTCTTAGATGCCAAGCAGGATCCCTTACCACTCGGGTACGGGCTCGTTGGCACCATTTAGCACATAGTTTCCCCTAACCATGCACCAACTATGTGGCACATTCTTTCAATCCCCAAATCCCTATTATTCTCAAAAATGATATGGTGAACCCATGGGATAAATACCTAATTGAAAAAAAATACCTCAAAATAAAATAATGAATGTGACTTATTCTGAATGAAATAATCACTAAGAAATTGGGTGAATCAAATTTCATGATTTTTTTTCCTTCTAGGTTATTGGACCTTGTTGAACGTGTACGGAAGAATTTTATACTTATTCTAAGGGATTTATGTTCTCTCTTTAATTTATGGGAGAAATATGAAAATCCACCACTTTTATATTTTTTATGTTCTATATAATTTTCATTGGATATTTTATTTCTTGAATATAATTCTTTTTATGATATTTTAATTTTCATTTGATGTTATTATTTATTAGTTCATAAAATTCAAAATATTTCTGAACAAGTTAGGGATTTCTTTCTCATTTTTTACCTATGTGAGAAAAATTCCATATTCACCACATATTTCATTCTATGGTGTATATACTTCCCATTAACTTGTTTTAATCATATTATCCTTAATATTATGGGGATTTACATATCCATTTTACGATATCACTTTCATGATGTTTATAGTCGAAAAGTTTCCAAAGCAGTGATGGATTTTTGTCTAAATTTTCTTTTTGAGACATATGTTGTTTGATGAATCTATATTAATTTATAATGTGTATATATATAGCCTAGTTTATATGAAATATAATTAATTTATTTATTATGATTATATTTTTGGTTTCATATAATTTTATTCTTTCATGGGTCATTTTATTCAATGTTACCAATGTGGTAATGGTATTATGGTACAATCACAATTTTTATCAATATTGTTTTTGTTTATGCTTCTTATGATGAAATGTTTTGATTAATATCTCAAGAAACTCATGAAATTTACTATCCTCTTATTATGTCATTATAATAATTCTTCCCTACTTTATCCTTTCTTTATGAACTCATTATTCAAAAATATTGTTTTTAAAATAACCTGACATTATTTCATTCTTGGGTTAAACCCCCTTTTTCTTCCATATCAATGTTTTATAAAAAGGATATAAAAAATTTTATGACAATTTCAGATGGATTTATTATTCAAATTTTTACCCATTTTATATTTAAAAAAATTAAATGTAATTTTCATGTCATTTTCAGAAACAATCTCATTTGGATTTTACTGAAAAAGTGAATTGAATCCTTTTTGAAATCATACGGAATGTATTTCACATTCAATTACCATGAATATTAGATGTTATCGATTTTTATTTATAATTTCTAAAGGTTATTTATGAGTAAAATAATTTTGAATTTTTTTTCTGTTTGAAAAGGTGTTTTTTATTTGAAATTTTACATTCATTAACAAACATTCCATGTGATTTTACATTAAAAATAATTTCCATATTTGAAAACAAACATTGGGGTTACAAATATATTACTAAGTATATTATGTAGTGATACAATTATTGTCATTTCTCAGAGTGGTTTACATTTATGATGATAAGATTATTATGAGACCCATTTCTTTTTCATTGTCTATGTTATAATGAAATTCTTATGAAACTCATTTATTTTCATTGGGTTATTCTATAATGAAATGTTTTATGAAACAAATTTTTTTCATGTGATTTAAAATGATGAATGTTCTATGATCTTATGGTACAAAAATTTGTGAATTATGTGATGGGTCAGACCAATATCTCTCACCAAGTAATTTGGTAATGATAAATGTTATATGAGCTTAATTGGTACACAAGATGTTATCCAAATCCCATAGGAGGGTATAATAGTCGTTATCCCAATCCCAAAAGAGGGTTCACACGAGGTTATCCCACAACTAAAGTATGTGTAGGAGTGGTTATCTCATGCCTATAATGTTATGAATGTCTTGGTGGGTAGCCTTGACATATGATATTATTTGATTACGTATATGCAAAAAATATAAATCTTATGCAAATTTCATTATCTTTGGGTTGTTTTTATTTGATTATATTATGATTCATGTCTTATGAACTACTAGTATTTTTTCCATAACTCATGTTTGTGATCTATGATATGAAGGGTACGGTTTTCATATGTTATTACCATGTTATCATACCCATATCATCATGTTATATAGATATCTCCCCTGTTTACCCTTACTAAGCATCTGATATCACAATTTCTTATATTTCCTTTCATAAGGATATGAATAAATGACTTATGTATGATATGTCTAATAAGGATGATAACTATAAAGAATATAGTGGTAGATGATATAACTTATTTATGGACCAGTTGTTCACGTTTCAAATTTTCCAAAGGCACTTGACCATAATGATTCAGGCATGGATTGTTATGCATTTTAATGAATATTTAAATAGTAAGATGCAACATTTATATACCATAAGTTTGTGTCATTATAGTTATTATAGGAGAAAGGTTTAGTTCACTATTAAAAACAGGATGAGAAAAGTTTTGTGAGATCCCTAGGAATATTTCAATGGATATTTCATGGGATATAACTGAGGATAATATGTGTATAAGTCAAAGTATTTGAAAATGCCCTGGAATTTTGGTAAAGGATGGAGTAGGTAGTTTCAATGACAAAACATCCCTGTATGGATGCTACCAGTGGATGTGGCTTTAGAAAAAAGGTGTTTATGTGTAATAGCACTGAAAGGGAGAATTGATCTAGACTGCATCATCATATATTGATGATAATGAGACATTTTTCGCACCTAGTTTGACAGTCTTGGGAGATATGTTATAGAAATTAACAAACTATCTAAAAATGATTATGATAGATTTAAACAATGAGTGTGAATGAAATAGATTATTACTAAGGTTTCTTATATTTAAGTTTCATGATTTAGACATCCTATAAATTATTTTTTAGGATTATGTGGTTTCCCTATGTGATTTGTGTTTTCACACTATGATTTCTGGTTTTAGGCAATGGTTGGAACCCAAAAAAAACCATCTTAATGCTGAATGCAATGGAAAATGAAATGATTCTCCTCCTAAGAAGGCAAATGTTATAGGATATGAAATTCAAATTATTTTCTTTTTTCTCACAAAATGTAACAACCCATGATTTTATAGTATGTCATCTCATTAAAGTAATTCAATAACTTGCGCTACATGCAACACTGAGTTAGAGCGCACCACAACTTACCACACTAACCATTCAAAAAGAGGATATGAATAGTATTAACTAAATTTTGAATCTTCTATACTATATATATTTTCTACAATCATATTATGTGTTTCTTAGACATAATATAAGGACAAAAACATTTTTTCTGATTAAAGAAGTATTTTTCAAAAATGAAATTTTACCGCCTTTTAATGGAAACCCTTTTTTAAACCAATATTTGACACTTATATATATTCAATTTAATGAAATTAAATTTTTATTTAGATTTGGGACATAAAAATTTTGTTTAGGGAAGTTTTTGGCACTTTTCGGATAACTTTCATATTTTGATGAATAGTGAAAAATACTATGTTTTAATTGAAAACAACTCTCTTTAATTGAAATAATTTGTAGTGATAAATTATGAATTTGAATGGTTTGGAAGTATAATTAGATTATATGTTTATCATTTAATAAAATTTAGCTCATTATAATTAATTTCACATTAAAATTTGACATAAATAGAAGTCAATCTTTTGAAAGTTTTTACTTTTTAAAAACCTGCGTTTTTGTTTTGACAAGGGGAATTAATTTTAAATTAATAAATTCAATATCTATGTTTTTAATTTTTTAAAATAGAATTTATTTTTTAATTCATAAAATCAAAATTATCTTACGGTAAATGTTTTGTATTTCTTTGAAAACATTCAATTTTTGAATAATTGTGAAAAATATTGTGTTATTATATAAAACCATCTTTTTATTTAAATAATTCTAGATTTTATTTTAATTTATTTTAGTTCAAAATAGATACATAATACATATATATGTTTAACATAATTTATTGGAGTTATTTTATAATTAGTTTATATATATAAAATTTTATCAAACATTTTACCGTCTTTTACCCACATTCTAGGAGCATTTGTAAATTTGTATAAAACATAATTTTACCGCTTCTGTGAGTTGAATTTCAAAAATTAAAGAGACACGGTTAATATAAGTATGTAAAATTTTGTTTAATAAGAATAAAATAATTTTTGGTGAATAATATCTTTTGACTTTTTTTACCACGATTAAAAGTGAATAGTGTAATTAAGGGTAAATAGGATATCATAATTACCCAAACATGTGTCCTAATTATATTGGATAAGTATTATTCGACCCAAAAAACCTTAGGAAAAATATATGATCTTTTTTGGTCTACATGGATTTGTTTCAGACATTTATTATTATTTTATTTAAAAAGAGTTCAAAGAGTTAAATTCAATGTTTAATAACTAAACGTTTTTTAATATAGGGTTATACATAATGTAAATTCGACTATAAATATTCATTATAAATCTCAAATAGGTTTTCTACATAATTATATTTTATTTATAATTTTTAGATATTAGATAATTTGATTTATTCATGACATAATGAGGACGCAGTAATTACCTTAATAATGAAATATTAAAATAATTGATATTATAAATATCAAAATAAATGAAATTTGAGATTATTGATGAATTCCACTAATTTTATAAGTTAATATGAAATGTTATAATTTATCATATTAATTTATTTTTAAGTAATAAATTTTTTAGGACTTTATCAAAAATCATTTATTAAATCATGGGAAAATTGACATAATTGAGTTTTTTTAAAACAAATACTATATTATTGGGTGATATAATATTCTTAAAAATCTAAGACTTGGCCAAAGGGCCTCAATAATATTATTTATGTCATTAATGAACCTTTTGGGGTTTTCATGGATGTTAATAGTAAGTTTATTAACCATATAATATAAAAATACAAAGAGACATGGTAAATGTCAAACTATTTAACTAGGCGTTAAATCTAAAAGATAAGGTTACTATGGTGACCTAAATCTGCCTAAAACCTATTATATGAGGGTTTTTTCGACCCATGACCACATTATACTTAAATAATTCATTTTGGAGCCATTAGAAGCTGAATATTATTTTATTATAAAATAATATTTCAAGATTAACCTAAGGTGACTCTCACCTCTCTTATAAAAGGTCACTTCCCATTCTATTAATTTCACACCTCCAAGCCCTTTTGGATCGGCCAAACCTTGCCCAAATATCCTCCCAACTTTCCTCCCTTAATCCTAGAGACCTTACATTGGTCAGAAATCCAACCTAAGATTCCATTATGATTAAATCAAAATGAAATAATCTGAAGAAGAGGTAAATATTTCATCACCTCTTTCAAGTTCTTTTCTTCTTCCATTTCCTTTTTCTTTGTTGATTTGATTCTAAAATAATAACTCCATTATCTTATATATACTTTG
The DNA here is from genome assembly GCA_963277665.1 of Viscum album. Taxonomy (NCBI): domain Eukaryota; kingdom Viridiplantae; phylum Streptophyta; class Magnoliopsida; order Santalales; family Viscaceae; genus Viscum; species Viscum album. Next base: position 287,267,967 of record OY728165.1, read on the forward strand.
ATGTTATTATAAAAATGTTACAACCATATTCATTATTCTATCTATCCTATAAATGACATAGTCACCATACGTGCATACGTACGGATTACCGTCTCCACGTCGTGGTGTAGTTTTTCATTCAAACACTTCATTATTTGGATGGGTATAATAATCATTATAACTAATGTAAATAATAAATATAACATTGTAATGATTCTTTATATATGATATACCATTATATTACCTATGATTTCACCATCAATATAATGATACTTTCCCCCGTGCGTACGTACGGATTACCTTCTCCACGACATGATGAGATTCATTTCCACGTTCACAATTTTACGATGATTATAAAAATATATATAATTAATAAGTATGTAATATATGAAATAATAATGCTAATATAGAGATATATATATATATATATATATACTTACATATATCTTATTCACTTAGTTCCGTTCAATACGATATGAAAACGGAAACAACATTTTTGCGTGCGTATGACTTATCGTCTCCATAAACGGTGTTTTCCATTTCATATATACATCTATTATACATATGTATATTCTAAAAATATATTATATATAAATTATTTTTTATATTTTTTAGGTATTTAAATAATTATCTATGTGATACAATCAATATCAACAAGTTAAAACATATACTATAAAGAAAGTGATTATTACCCGAAATGTTAATTTAACATAGAAATTATTATTAAATGGGTAGTATAAATTCATAAATTAATCTTTTATGATATCATAAATAATAATATTGTTCTTGTATATTTTAATAACATACTACTCTCTTTATACAAAAGGTTAAACGTACCCTCAACTATGTGAAAGTCCAAGGTAAGGGTTAATTTCACAATCTCTCTATTATGCGAGGTTTTTATTACGTAAGTATCTACAGAGACATACTTATTATCCATGTCCATGTTTCATGAAATAGTTTTGAAAGGGATTTTTTAAGGGAATTTATATTACTAAAACAACATTTTAGATGATTTAAATATTTATTCTTCTAAATCATTCTCATTAATGTTAATGTTTTCAAAATGGTTTTAAGGATTTATTTATATGGACATGAATGTTTTTAAAATGATTATTCCATTCAAAAGTTTCAAAGTGGTATGGGACACTTTGATTCAAAAATGTATTTAAATTTATTCTTTTCTAAATTGTGTGACTTTTAACTATTTTTATGAAAAAGGTATATTTCACTCAATGATTTTTACAAATCATTTTCATCTATATCAACTTCCCATGATGGATTTTAAACTTGTTTGAAGTTGATTTATTATGATACCAATCATCCATATTGTAATGAAGGTTTTGTGATATGTTTTATTGTGGATTTTTTATTTTTATACCATTCGTGGTTTATGGATAAAGTATTGACATTTCATATGGTACTTTTAATATGAATTTTTATGTTATGTTTAAACCTTTTCATATGAGGAATGTATTGGACTTAGTAAGTGACGGGTGGAGCCCACTATAGCTCCTCGATGCATCGGTAGCTTTCATGAGATAAACTAGTGTCTTGGTATAAGGACTTGACAAAATCTTATTTGTTGTCTTGGAACAAGGCCTTAAATATGTGGTTATGAAGGCAGGAATTATGCATTCCATCATTATGAAAGTGGTTATAGATATTTTATGTGATTATTCGACTAGTATAATATCCACGTGAATAAGTAAATTGAATTATTTGATTTTATCCTTTCTATATTATGCTGACGTTCAAGTTTTAAAGGCTTTTGTTTTAGTCTTGTACATTTCATTAAATGTTTATGCTTATTTACGAAAGATTACTCTATATTGATATCCTTACTGAGCATCTGATCTCACCCCTTTATATGTTTTATTTTTCCCAGGATGTGAATAAATATTTTATGATTGATCTACAGGGATAGGTTAAGGGATATGAATGTGTTCAAAAAATAACAATGTTGATGTTTCTGTTGTCATTTTATAATGTAATGTAATGTTCATGTTTTTAATCTACTTTCCAAGACTACTAAACTGATCAGTCCTTCGGGACATGATTCCTTGTATCATGCTAATGTATTAAAATAGTGCACCGACTCTGGGTAACTGGGTTCAGGGCATTACAGTTGGTATCAAAGGATGTTTAGTACCAACATTGGAAACTAGATTTGTAAAAACTCTTATTAGAGAACACTACCCTAAGATAGAATTTTAGGATTAGTATAGAAGAACTTCCTAGTATTTTGTTACTGTAGAGATTTTGTGAGATTTCTATGAAATACATCCCTGTCTAGATACGAGTAGGTAGAAGCATCTCTAACACAGATGTATGTAGGTGTAAAACCAGAAAACACCGCTTTGAGCTAGACTCTAACAGGAACTAGTACACGACAACGGGCCTTGCTGTACTCTTTCTTACAACACTCCCGGGGGATATGCTTCATATAATTCACATTTTCATTACAAGCCATTATGAAGGATTAAGTTGTTAATACTTCCTCAAAGAAGACATTTTATGATTATTGATTATATGCATCATCTTTTCAATTTACGTTAGGTATTTTACATGTTTGGAATTATGAATTACAATTCATAAAACTAACCTAGTGTATGTCATTGTTTAGAAATAGAAGCCCCGTAGATGGAATGAGAACTCCAGCAATATACAGAACTCAAAGAGTAATAAAGATCATATATTTCATGGTATTAAGATAAAATTAAAAAAGGAAATATTCTCTCATGTATTATCATCATATGAAGAAATAATATGAAGTGTCAATAAGATAAGTAAATAATTCTTTGAGTCATATGGATATGAAGGTAATCCGGAGAAGAACAAAATATAGAGAGAAAGATGGAAAATGGATGAGGGGAAAGAAGAATTTTCCCATATGTGAAAATTTTGAAAATAATCACCTTGGTAAATTCTTTAATGGAATGAGAGTTATTTATAATTTTGGAGAAAAAGGACACAAAGTACGTGATTGCAAAGTTATGAAAAATGTTTCAAAGTTACAATGCTTCATCTTCAAGGAGTTGAGAAACTACGTGAATCAATGTCCAAATCATCAGAGTATGCCCCAAATGATTCTATTAGATAATAATCATGTTATGATACTATAAAATATGAAGAGGAATGACTAGTGTTATTTCATTGTTATTAAAGAATTATTTCATTGGAGTGTTGCATCAATGATGTACTGGTTATATTAATTATGGAAATAAATAAGGATTCTACTGCAGTACTATTTGATTAATGATTTGAGATTATATGGTACTAAGAAAAGTGACTCAACAATGAGTAAATGTTTTTTGTAAAATACATGGTTGAAGGAAAGATAAACCATAATATGGTACTGATACTGAGGTAGTGATATCGGAATAAGAGATGGGTTATTTGGATAAATTATATTGGATGTTCTTGACTACCTTGAAACTGATTAATGGTTTGTATATTCCATCATTGTTGGAGTTTACAACATTTTTTGATATAAGAAGTATATCTAGTCTTCTATAAGTGATAAGGGAGAATGAATGTAATCAACAAGGTTTTATGGTAATTTAGGGTGTTACCATGTTTTAAAAGAATACATGATGAAGGTATTCATATGTTGTTACGTGGAAAAAAGGATCTTCATCTTGTTTAACTTCCTTATAAATTTTGGACTGTGAGTTTGGACAGATTTATTTTGGATATGTCTAGAGGTTGGAATAAATTAAGCTTGACATTGGATACCATTATTAATGTTAAATGATTTCTTTACATTAATTTTGGATTGTCATAAAAAGGACAACCTAGAGGTCGGGCGACAACCCATCGCATCCTTCAAGGCCGAGAGACTTGAACCCAAAACCGAAGGGTGACATGGGTGCATCACCTACCACTAGCCTAAGTGATTTCCTAGTTTTTATAATGTAGTTTTTTTTAAATAGTATGAAAAACGAATTAAAATTAATTATTTTTGGAACCCAATACGATTAGGATAAATAGAATATTTTTGAATTCTATTATCTTTTGGAGTGAAAGATGAGTTTATGGTATGAATTAGTTGAAGGATGAAACTCTACTTGTCAAGTATATATATATAAATCCTCTTATTATGCGAATAAATTAATTCATAAACATTAGGGAAGAAATCATAAAACCAAAAATGTGTTACCCTAATACAATATGTTTTGTTGATCGGATGATATTTTACAGCATCTTTGATTGATGGCTTTGAGGCCCTCAATTTTACTCTTATTTGTTATTGATGACCTCAATCACTCCCTATAAATATTTAAATTTTTTCTCCAATTATGCTTCTCTATTTTCCACCAATTTTCTCCAAATCAAGATCATAATTTGGTGGTGACTTTTTCTTTCCCTTTCCCTCTTATTAAGAATAAATTTTATTAACCCAATTTCAGATTTGGGTTTCCCACAAAGGTAATTTTTTATTTTTTACCATTTATTTCAAAGAACAATTTAAAATTGTGAGGATTCAAATTATTTAAGGAAAAAAGAATGTAACACCCCATGATTTCACAGTACGTTTTCTCATTAAGGTAATTCAATAACATGTGATACACGCAACACTGAGTTCGAACGCTCCACAACTTACCACACTAACCGTTCAAAAAGTAGTTATGAATAGTATTAACTACATTTTGAATATTATATACTATATATAATTTCAAAATTATTATTATGTGTTTCTTAGGCATAATATAAGAACAAATTCATTTTTCAGATAAAAGAAGTAATTTTGAAAAAACGCAATTTTACCGCCTTTTAATGGAGAATCCTTTTTAAAACCAATATTTGACACTTTTATATTTTTAATATAATGAAATTAAATTTTTATTTAGAATAAAGAAATAAAAATTTAGTTTGGATAAATTTTTGGTTCTTTTCTGATAACTTTCATATTTTTATGAATTGTGAAAAATACTGTGTTTTAATTGAAATTTTTTTTAATCGAAATAATTTATAGTGATAAATTATGAATTTGAATGATTAAGATGTATAATTATATTATATATTTATCTTTTAATACAATTTAGGAAATTATAATTAATTTTACATTTAAATTTGACATATACACATGTCAATCTTTTGATAGTTTTTATTTTTTAAAAACCCATTTTTGGTTTTGACAATGGGAATTAATTTTAAATTTTCAAATGAAACTTATATGTCTTTTATTTAGTAAAATAGAATTCATTTTTGAATTTGGAATATCAAAATTATCTTAGAGTAATTTTTTGGTATTTTTCTGAAAACTTTCAATTTTTGATGAATAGTAAAAAACACGACGTTATTAAATAAAACTGTCTTTCTATTTATAAAATTAGTTATTATATTTTAATTAATTTTAGGTATAAATAGATAAATAATACCTATATATGTTCAACGTAGTTTATTGGATTCATTTTATAATAAGTTTATATATTTAAAATTTTATCGAACATTTTACCGTCCTTTACCCACCTTCTAGAAGCATTTGCAAATTTTTATAAAACACAATTTCAACACTTCTGTGAGTTGAATTTCAAAAATATTAAAGGCACAGTTAATATCAATATGTAAATTTTTTTTGAATAAGATTAAAATAATTTTTGGTGAATAGTAAATTTTGACTTTTATTTACCACTGTGAAAATTAAACAGGGTATCTAAGTGTAAAAATGATATCATAATTACCCTAACACATGTTATAATTCTATTGAATATGTATAATTCGACAAAAAATATCCTTAGGAATAAAATTTGATCCTTTTTGGTCCACTTGGATTAAATTAGGACATTTATTTTTATTTTATTTACAAAAGTGTTAAAAGAGTTAAATTCAATGTTTAATAACAAAACCATTTTTAATATAGAGTTATACATAATATAAATTAAACTATAAATATTAATTAGAAAGATAAAACTATTTCCTATGTAATGATATTTTATTTATAATTTTTGGACACTAAATAATTTAATTTATTTATGACACAATGATTACGCAATAATTACCTTAATAATGAAATATTAAAATAATTGATATTATAAATATCCAAATAAATATAATTTGAGACTTTTGATGAGTTACACTAATTTTTTTGGTTAATATGACATGTTATTATCGAACATAGGAATTTATTTCCAATTAATAATGTTTTTAGGACTTTAACAAAAATCATTTATTAAATAATGTCAAAATTGACATAATTGAGTTTTTTAAAACAATTACTATATTATTGGTTGATGTAATATTCCAAATAACCAAGTTTCATATAAATGGCCATAATAATATTATATATGTCATTAATGAACCTATTGGGGTTCTCTAGGAAGTTTATAGTAATTTTATTAACAATATAATATAAAAATACAAAGAGACATGGTAAATGTCAGACTATTTCACTAAGAGTTAAATATAAAAGATAAAGTTAATATGATGACTAAACTTGTCTAAAACTTATTGGTTGATCATTTTTTAACCCATACTCACCTTACACTTAAAATAATTCATTTTTGTGCCATTATAAACCGAAACATATTTTATTATAAAATAATATTCCAAGCTTTTCCAAAAGTGACCCTCACCTCTCTTATAAAAGGGCACTTCCCTTTCTCTTAATTTCACACCTCCAAAGACTATTGGATCGGCCAAACCCTACCCATATATCCTCCCAACTTTCCTCCCTTAATCCTAGAGGCCTTCCTTTTGTCATTAATGCAACCTAAGGATCCCTTTTGATTAAATCCAAAAGAAGAACCCGAAGAAGAGGTAAATATTTCATCACTCTTTTCATGTTCTTTTCTTCTTCCACTTCATCTTTCTTTGTTTTTTCCTTTATAAAATAAGAACTCTGGTATCTTATATATACTATGATGCTATTATAAAAATGGTACAACCATATTCTGTAACACCCCAATCTTCCACAGTACACTTCTCTTTGAATAATACAGTTGCGTGTGTTGTACGCAACTTCGAGTTCTAACACACACCACAACCAATCAAAGTAGCCGTTATGAATAGTAATACCTACTTTTTGAAATTTTATAAATTTTATCTTTCTAAATGGACTCTGTTTTTGTATTCGGAATATCAAAATTATCCTAAGTTGAAATTTTTGTAATTTTCTAAGAACTTCCAATTTTTAATGAATAGTGAAAAATACTTAAAAACAACATTTTTATTCAAAATAATTTATAGTGATAAATTATACTATTGAGTGGTTTTAAAGTGTAATTAGAATATATTTTTACCATTTTATCCAATGGTGTTCATTATAATTAATTTCACTTTGAAATTGGGCATAAACAATTGTCAATCTTTTGATATATATTGTTTCCTAAAAACACACTATTTGTTGTGACAGCATGAATTAATTATAAAATTAATTAATTAAACTTATATGTTTTGAATTTTGTAAAATAGACATCATTTTTTAATTTGGAATATCAATTATAGCTTGGGGTGAAATTTTGGCATTGTTCTGAAAAACGTCAATTTTTTATGAATAGTGAAACCACTAAGTGGTAGTTAAAAAACTGATTTTTTCGTTTAAATGAAACATTACCACTTTTGTAATATGATTTTCAAAAATCCAACATACATGGTTGTCATTAGAAAGTAAAATGTGGTTCAATCGTATTAAAATAATTTTTTGGGGAATAGTATCTTTTAAGTTTAATTAATCGCGATTAATGTTCATTAGTGAAATTTAAGGTAAAAATGATATTATAAAAATATGAAAATACATTTACACTTGTCCTAACACTATTGAATGAGTCATGGCCGACCAAGAAAATCCATGGGTCAACTTGGGGACCCCATGGAGCCACTGTCACGACCCGCCTTCACCAAAAGGAGGGAAAGGGTCAGCAGATTGACAGGCCCTTCCTTCTTTATGTTGAAGGAGAGATAATGACCCCCGAGACCCGCCTTCAATAGGTCCTGGAGTGGTGACTAGCACCAAGGGTATAGAAATTTCTCACAAATGGAAGGCATTAACCCTTTTTGTTTTATAAGATCGAGAGATGAGATGATGAAACTCAACAACACCAAGGTAAAAGAAAAGTAAATCCAAAAAAATTACAAAAGGTGACTACAAAGTTAAGCACCAAAGAAGAAAAACAACAACTGCAACTGCCCCAAAGGTCTAAGCTAGTATGGTCCTACGTGATCCCTGAAGTCCTCCTAAAAAACTAAAAGCAGTTTTATATATATAGGGTGAGCATACAAGTACACTCAGTAGGGAAAACCAAGGACTCTCGTGCACAAGTGGGGGAACATACTAAAGTCCCATGAGAAAAGGAGTAAACCAAACACCTATCAAGGTAAAATTCCCACCCCAGCCCTCACCAAGGCACACTCCCCAAATAACGCAAGTCAAGTAATATATATAATCAGAGCACATCGATGTTTGGGTACCCCGTGCCACTTTCCCACTGGTTGTTGAGACATCCTACGCATCGGACCAATCCCGCCATTCTCACCACAGTCCCACTGCCACACACGCCCGCACACACCTGGGCCACAACCACCACATGCAGTCACACTGCTGAAATCCCGCCCGCACACACCTGGGAGAGATCTATCACATGTAACCACGCTTGAAAACACCTAGGCCAGAACAACTACCACCACGCCCGAAGACACATGGGACTCATCCCGAAGACACTTGGGAAACCACCTGCTGCACACACCTGGTCAACCGTCACACTGCCCCACCCGAAGGTTCTTGGGCTAATAATGGACCTCATGCCATCACAGCCTGCCCGATGATACTTGGGATATCCGGGAAAGGAATCATAAAAGGAGCTAACAACCAGCCACTATGAATAGTTTTGGGAAAAACACCCCCCCATGAAATGGGGGTGTTCAGCACTAAGTACTAAACTTGGGTGGGGCGTGAATAATAAACACAAAACTATAAGTAGATATAGGTAACAAACACTCACCCAAAGTTTAGGCTTTTCTAACCAGCCTACAGAACACAACACCACCACGTCCAAGTCACAAGTCACGGCTCTCGCATAAAAAACCTATTTGTCCCATTCTTGTTTCATGTTCAGTAATAATGTATAATTAAGTTTAAGCACTACTGGGTAACGAGTAGGTGTAGGCACAACTCCAGGGAAGTAAACAGTCAAGCATCAACCATAACCCCCACACCCGGTTCTCAACAATAGAGGATCCCACACCAATTTGTGATATAAACAAGTAACCACCGGGTCTTAAAACTCACAACCACCGAGAGTATAAAAAGAACAGGGGATCCCATCCCCTCCAACATCTCCAAAAATCGGCTCGTAAAAGAAAACAACCAAACGACCACCACCAACAGAAGTTAGGGACATGCCGGTATTTTCAGATTTAAACGATTTAACACACTCCATGATTTCAATTTTCGAGTGTTTTAACCGGGGTTATCACAGAAGGGTTTATCCTGGTTCCTCAATTTATTTGGCGGGATATACGTGATTAACCAATTTCCTTTTTACAGCAGGAGTTCACAATTACAAAACCACCACCAGGGTTCGTTAGTGCACTAAGAAAGACCACCAATGACCATGATTTTCAGAAGGCGTAAGCCTGCACAATTCATAATTAAGATTATAATATAAACCAGCATCAATTATCACATCCCCCCCTTTATTCGTTATGAGATTCATTCATTATCTTTATTTAGATCTGGCTTATCCAATTCTACAGAAACAAAAACACACCCACCCCGCATGATACACAAAAGGGAGAGACGAAGGATAAATTCCATACTTGTTGATAGGTGATCAACGTTTAGGCCGGGGGTGGAACATTACAGATAACAATGCGGCGTGCCCGATGCACTAGAAGCTGTTCGTGAAAAGCCGCGATCCAAGAAAGAAATAACCCACGACTAACCCTTAGTTTATAAGATCTGTGGACGGTTGAGGTGAGAACGCGAAACCACGGGGTTGTGGGTTGGCCACGTGTCCCCACTCATCATTAAAGTGGGTCAGGTGGTTTAAACGAATCATTAATTCATTAAGTATTTAATTAAAACTCTTATGCACGTTACAGGTCTTTAAAACATGCTCAAACATGTCAAAATAGGGTTTAAACCCCTATTTGCGCAAAAAGGAGCGCTACTGGAAATAACCCGCGGGGTAGGCCAGAGCCACCGGTAGTCTGAGAGGTACCGGTGGGCGACATCTACCGGTAGCTGAGCTTCCTGTAGGCTGTGGAGACTGGTAGACCGAGATACTGGTAGGCTGCGGCCACCAGTAGGCCGAGCTACCGGTAGGCTACAACTATCGGTGGTAGGCTGAGCTACCGGTAGACAGAGCTACTGGTAGCTGCAACTACCGGTAGACCGTGATACCGGTAGACAGAGCTACCCGTAGGTTGTGGCTACCAGTAGACCGAGCTACCGGTAGGCTAAGGCTATCGGTAGGCCTACACCACCGTGATTCCCAGACCAGAAAACCCAAAACGGGATTTTCACATCTACTGGATCCCAAAAACCCGGGCCAGTACATCAGATACCTCTTAAACGATTCTCGTCCTCGAGAATCAAAACAAACCATAAGGGAAAGGAGGGTCCGAACAACCACCTCTAAAGATACCTCTTAGGAGTGAACCCATGCTAACTAAAACATTTCTCTACCAAGAACCAAGAAACATGCCATGCTAAACTGCCCAGGCATGTGGGGTGGGGAGTCCCCTCACCCATATCAAGATATTATCTGCTTTGGGCAGCACTGACTCACCCGCACGGTTTTAATCGCATCCACCTTAATGCGTCTTGATTAGGGGTCGGTTCCTCTCCTCCCCCATAGCCAGGGCTTTTCACACACATCCAGAGGAAGAAAAACCAGTACATCCCATAGAAAAAGACAAAACGTTCTACTACAACAGGTACAACAAGAACAAAAACTCAAAACAACTCTGGGTACTCGGTACGCATCTGTGCTTCCCTCTCCCACGTACTCTCCTCAAGCCCACCATGTCTCCACAACAGACGAACCAATGGAATGGTTTGCCCACGAAGAACCTTCTCCTTGTGATCCTCGATCATCACTGGTCTCTCTACAAAAGTCACATCGTCCTCGATGTCCAGCTCACCCCAATCAAGGACATGTGAAATGTCGTGCAGATATCGGCGTAGTTGGGACACATGGAAGACATCATGTATCCTCAGTAGCGGCGGTGGTAACGCTAGCTAATAATCCACTTCTCCGACCCGCAGCAACACTTCGAAGGGTCTGATGAACCGGGGAGAAATCTTACTCCCCTTTTCGAACCTTCACTTCCCATGCCGAGGGGAGACCTTCAAGAACACGTAGTCTCCAACCTCAAACTCCAAGGGCCTCCTCCTAAAATCCGAATACGACTTCTGTCGGTCCTGGGCTGCCTTCATCCTTTCCCGTATGAGCTGAACCTTCTCTGTCGTGCCCTGCACCACCTCTGGGCCAAGGATGCATGTCTCTCCTACTTCAGTCCAACACACAGGCGAACGACACGACCTCCCGTACAAAGCATCGAACAGGGCCATATCGATGGTTGAGTGGTGGCTATTGTTGTAGGAAAACTCTACCATAGGAATGTATTACACCCATGATCCTCCTGAGTCCAAAACACATGCCCGAAGCATATCCTCCAATGTCTGGATGGTGCGCTCTGTTTGTCCATCTGTCTGGGGGTGGAAAGCTGTGCTAAGGCATAGCTGGGAGCCAAAATCATACTGCAATCCTCCCCAAACTCACGAGTTAAAACGTTCATCCCTATCCAAGACTATAGATCTCGGAACCCCATGAAACCGCACTACCACATCCACATAATTTCATGCAAAAAATCCACAGTACTCGACTCCCTGATCGCCAGAAAGTGAGCTGATTTCGTCAACCTGTCCACTACCACCCAAATGGTGTTGCATCCCCCTTGGACCTTGTGTAGTCCCGTGACGAAATCCATCGATATGTCATCCTACTTCCACTCGGGGACATCTAGGGGCTGTAGTAGGCCGCTTGGAACTCGGTGTTCAGCCTTCACTTGCTGACACACTAAGAACTTGGCCACAAACTCTTCCACCGCTCGCTTTACTCTGGGCCACCAGAACTGCCTCTTCAGTCCCTGGTACATCTTGGAAACTCTTGGGTGTACCGACAGGGGTGAGTTATGGAACTCACTGAGAACCTTGTCGTGCATCACCCCTGGAACAAAAAACCTTTCCTGGAAAAGAATCCGATTCTGACCATCCTATGTCCATCCTTCTGGAGTATTGCCCTGGTCAACTCGGTCCCGCATCACTTCGCACTCCGGGTCTCCCCACTGAGATTCCACCACTTTTCGAAACAGATATGACTGCACTATCATCTGATATAGGCAGCCTCTGCCGCTATCCATCTTCGCTTCGAGGTGTAAGGCAGCCAACTCCTCTATTGACATATAGGCGTCCGCCGACTCTTGGACCGCATCCTTCTGTGTCTTCCTACTCAAGGAATTGGCCACTACATTGCCCTTGCCCTCAGTAAAATAGATCTCAAAGTCATAATCCTGGAGGAACTCCACCCATCTCCGCTGTCGCAAGATTAAGTCCCGCTGGGAGAAGATATACCTCAAGCTTTTTTGATCTGTGAAGACCACAAAGTGTTCCCAGATGAAGTACTGCCTCCATAACTTTAGCGAAAAAACGACTACTGCAAGCTCCAGGTCGTGGGTGGTGTAGTTATGCTCATGGGGGCGTAGCTGCCTGGACCATTAAGAGATCACTCCTTCTCGCTGCATCAACACACATCCCAGGCCCTGTCCTGAAGCATCCCAGAACACCTCATAGGCCACCCCTTCATCTGGTAATATCAGCACTGGGGCACTATCCAACTTCTCTTTCAGATAGATGAAGGCTGACTCGCACTGCTCACTCCACCCGAAAACCTGGTCCTTCTTGGTTAGGGTAGTCAAAGGGGCTTCAACTTGGGAAAAGTTGGGTACGAACCTCCGATAGTAACCCACCATCCCAAGGAAACTACAGACCTCTGCCACATTCCTGGGTGCTTCCAATGAAACAACCGCCTCAACTATTGGAGGGTCCACCGCTACCCCCTACTCGGACACCACGTGCCCGAGGAAGTGCACTTCTCGTGCCTAGAACTTTCATTTTGACAACTTCCCATAGAGCTAATGATGTCGGAGGACCTCCAAAACTATCCTCAAGTGAAATGCATGGTCCTCTTATGACCTCAAATATATCAGGATATTGTCGATGAACACAACCACGAACCGATCCAAGTACTCCCGGAAGATGGAGTTCATAAGCCCCATGAACACAGTCGGGGCATTTGTAACACTGAAGGGCATGACTACGAGCTCGAAGTGTCCAGATCTGCATCTGAATGCCTTTTTCGGGATGTCTCCCTCCTTCACTCTCAGCTTGTGGTACCCAGACTACAGTTCGATCTTCGAGAACCATCCTGACCCTTTCAGTTGGTCGAAAAGATCGTCTATCCTCAGAAGAGGGTAGAGATTCTTGATCGTCACCTGATTCAGCCTCCTGTAGTCTATGAACAACCTGAGACCACCATCATCCTTATTTCCGAACAAGATTGGTGCACCCCATGTTGACGCACTCAGGCGAACATAACCCCTCATAAGAAGATCGTCAATCTGGATCCGCAAATCCCGTAGCTATAAAGGTGCCATCCGGTAAGGAGCCATCGAGATTGGTCGAGCGTCGGGCTGTATGACTATCCCAAACTCTATATCACGCCAAGGTGGTAGAGTTGTCACCTCCTTAGGGAAGACGTCCATAAACTCACGGACGATCTCTGACACTTCCACCATTTCAGCATCTACTGATTCCACTGTCATCTCAGTCAACAAGGAGAGGAGGGGTTCCTCTCGCCTGTTTCCCTTCTCACTGCTCCGCTCTCCTGTGAAGGTAACACGCTGGCCGTCCAAGTCCGAGAACACCACCCTTCTTCAGAAACAGTCGAAGACGACACACACAGAAAATGGCCAGTCGATGCCTAGGATGACATTGTAAGGATGAATCTGTAGCAGAATAAGATCCCTAACCGACTGATGTGGCCCTATCATCAGTCTACATCCCCGACAAACAAACACCAAGTTGTTCTGACCTCCCATTAGTGTGCTCAACACCAGGGGCACTGGAAGTCTCTCTGCATCTAAACCCAAGGCACGGGCTAGACTGGGTGTAACAATGGAGTGAGAAGCTCCGGTATCGAAAAAGGCAGAAGCAAGAGGGATAAACAGATAGATCATACCTCGAACAACCTCTGGACCTACTGAAACTGCTACCTCTGTGGTGTGCAACTGTCCACGCCAAGCTCCTCTGCCCCTCGGCTGCCGGCCAGCTCCTCGACCACGCCCCGATCGAGGTCCCTGAGGAGCGCCCTGAGGTTGGCCTCCTCCTCCTACGTCTGCCCTCGGAGGAGCGGGAGCTCGCTGTCCCTACTACTGCTGCTGGAAAGGTCTTGCTGGAAGCTGCTGCTGGGGCGGGTGGTGGGGCTGTCCACCACCGCCGTACTGCACCCAGTCCGGGCACTGACTCCGGAAATGTCCACGGCTCCCCCAGATGAAGCACAGCGGTCCTGTTCCCGGAGAAAAGGGGCGAGGACCAGAGGATTGAAACTGAAACTGTTGCGGCTTGCTCCCAGCGGGTCGGAACCTAGAGGGTCCTGACGCTAGAGGCCTGATGCTGACAGCCTTCCCCTTTGATGGTCCCAGCTGGATCCCCTCTCATGACACACCTCCTAGAGCGTGCATTCTCTCCACCACTTCATCCTTCTTCTGGACCTCCATGTACATTGGCAGGGTAAAGGGGGTAACAGCGTACTGGAGGGAGGGTCAGAGCGTCTCCTCCAAACATCTCGCCCGAGACTCCTCGTCGGGAAATAGGTCCAGAGAAAAACGTAGGAGGTCCTTGAACTTGATCCCTAGCTCCCTCATGGACATACTCCCTTGTTGGAGGGATAGTATCTCCTGTCTCTTTTTCGCCTTCATCGTCGATGAGAGGAATTCTGCCCGGAACTCCCTCTCGAAATCCACCCAGGCCCCCTCAGCCTCTCTCCTCTCCCCCATGTAAAGCATCCACCACTAACGTGCCGCTCCCCGCATCTGGATGACGGCCAGAGGAACCCAGTACTCGTTAGGGGCCCGAATCGGGCCGAATGCTATAACTAGCTCCTCTAGCCAGCCTTCTGTCTTCATGTCGGAGTTGCTGCCCTCAAACTTCTCGAGGGCCTGTCGCTGGAAGTCCCAAAGAGTCTTCTGCCACCGTTCATCCTCTTCCTCTCGATTAGCTCTCTACCGATCGGCCAAAGTAGTCTCAGAATCCTCGATCGCCTGTACCACACGTGGTCGCCTTCCAGGTGCCATAGCTGTAAGGTAAACAAGGAATGCCTAAGCCCAAGTAGTGCAAAATATCGTCTTCAAAAATTCATAAATTTTTTAATTTATTCTTAATTCCCAAGACATTCAAGAAACACAAGAACACAAGACATTATGATGTATGTACCTTTCCTAGGGTCTCTACCCTTTAATCAGTGTGGCCTCACTTGGTCGTTCGGTAGGTCCAGAGTCCTTGCATCGGATCACGGGGGGCCCTAAAATCCCATGTCCTAACCGATATTCCCTGGCCGAATTCACGCACCAAGGTCACCCAACACTATTTCCTTACCATCCCATGAAATACTCACTATTCCTAACTCTAGACTCCATCATATCTCTCAACCTTCATCTCTGATACCATTCTGTCACGACCCGCCTTCACCAAAAAGAGGGATGGGTCAGCAGATTTCCAGGCCCTTCCTTCTTTAAGTTGAAGGAGAGATAATGACCCCTGAGACCCGCCTTCAATATGTCCCGGAGTGGCAACTAGCACCAAGGGTACCGAAGTTTCTCACAAATGGAAGGCATTACCCCTTTTTGTTTTATAAGATTGAGAGATGATATGATTAAACTCAACAACACCAAGGTAAAAGAAAAGTAAATCCAAAAAAATACAAAAGGTTACTACAAAGGTACACACCATAGAAGAAAAATAGCAACTGCAATTACCCCAAAGGTCCAAGATAGTATGGTCCTATGCGATCCCCGAAGTCCTCCTGGAAACCTGAAAGTAGTTTTATATACGTAGGCTGAGCATACAAGTACACTCAGTAGGGAAAACCAAGGACTCTCGTGCACAAGTGGGGGAACGTACTAAAGTCCTGGGAGAAAAAGAGTAAACCAAACACCTCTCAAGGAAAACTTCCCACCCCATGCCTCACCAAGGAACACTCCCCAAATAAAGCAAGTCAAGTAATATATATAATCAGATCACATCGATGTTTGGGTACCCTGCGCCACTTTCCCACTGGTTATTGAGACATCCTACGCATCGGACCAATCCCGCCATTCTCACCGTAGTCCCACTGCCACACCTGCCCACACACACCTGGGAAACAACCACCACACGCAGTCACACTGCCAAAATCCCACCCGCACACACCTTGTCCAAATCTGTCACATGTAACCATGCCTGCACACACCTAGGACAGAACAACCACCACCACGCCCGAAGACAGCTGGGCCTCATCCCAAAGACAATTGGGAAACCACCTTCCGCACACACCTAGCCAACTGTCACACTACCCCGCCCAAATGTTCTTGGGATAATAATGGACCTCTGGCCATCACAACCTGCCCGATGATACTTGGGCTATCCGGGAATGGGAGCAGAAAAGGAGCTAACAACCAGCCCCTAAGAATAGTGTTGGAAAAAACACCCTCCCCCATGAAAGGGGGGTGTTCGGCACTATGTTCTCAACTTGGGTGGGGCGAGAATAAGAAACAAAAAACTATAAGTAGATATAGGTAACAGGAACTCACCCAAATATTAGGCTTTTCTAACGAGCCTACAGAACACAACACCACTACGTCCAAGTCACAAGTCACGACTCTCGCCAACAAAACCCATTTGTCCCATTCTTGTTTCATGTTCAGTAATAATGTTTAATTAAGTTTAAACACTACTGGGAAACTAGTAGACATACGCAGGAGTCCAGGGAAGTAAACAGTCAAGCATCAACTATAACCCCCACACCCGGTTCTCAACAACAGAGGATCCCACCCCAATTCGTGATATAAACAAGTAACCACCGTGTCTTAAAACTCACATCCACCAAGAGTATAAAAAGAACAGGGGATCCCATCCCCTCCCACATCTCCAAAAATCGGCCCGTAAAAGAAAACAAACAAACTACCACCACCAACAAAAGGCAGGGACATGCCTGTATTTTCAGATTTAAACGATTTAACACACTCCATGATTTTAATTTGCGATTATTTTAACTGTGGTTATCACCGAGGGGTTGATCCTGGTGCCTCAATTTATTTGGCGGAATATATGTGATTATCCAATTTCCTTTTTACAGCAGGAGTTAACAATTACAAAACCACCACCAGGGTTCGTTAGTGCACAGAGAAAGACCACCAACGTCCATGATTTTCAGAAGGCGTAAGCCTGCACAGTTCATAATTAAGATCATTATATAAAATAGCATCAACGATCACAACCCCCCCTTTATTCCTTATAGGATTTGTACATTATCTTTATTTAGATCTGGCTTATCCAATTCTACAGAAACAAAAACACGCCCACCCCGCATGATACACAAAAGAGAGAGATGAAGGAGAAATTCCCTACTTGTTGATAGGTGAACGATATTTAGGCCGAGGATGGAACTTTACGGATAACGATGCGGCACGCCCGATGCACCAGAAGCTGTTTGTGAAAAGCCGCGATCCAGGAAAGAAATAAACCATGGCTAACCTTTAGTTTATAAGAGCTGCGGACGGTTGAGGTGAGAACGTGAAACCGCGGGGTCATGGGTTGGCCACGTGGCCCCACTCGTCATTAAAGGGGGTCGGGTGGTTTAAACAAATCATTAATTCATTACATATTTAATTAAAACTCTTATTCACATTCCGGGTCTTTTAAACACGCTCAAACAGGTCACAATAGGGCAGAAATCCCTATTTGCGCAAAAAGGAGTGCTAATGGAAATAACCTGCGGGGTAGGCCAGAGCCACCGGTAGTCTGAGAGCTACCGGTAGGTCGGGCTACCGGTAGGCCGCATCTACCGGTAGGCCGAGCTACCGGTAGGCCGCCACTACCGGTAGTCCAACCTACCGGTAGGCTTTAGCTATCGGTAGATGGAGCTACTGGTAGCTGCAGCTACCGGTAGACCCAACTACCAGTAGACAGAGCTATCGATAGGCTGTGTCCACCGGTAGACCGAGCTATCGGTAGGCCCGCTACCGGTAGGCTAAGGCTACCAGTAGGCCTACACCACCGTGATTCCCAGACCAGAAAACCCAAAACGAGATTTTCACAAGTAATGGATCCCAAAAACCCGGTCCATTACATCCACTTTGGTAGGAAAATGACATTAAAAACTTTTTATTTAATGTTAAAATAAAAATGTCACAAACATGAGTTGTTTTACTATAAAAAAATTTAAATGGGGTTATAAAAGTCATATTTTTGACTATAAATATTAATTAGAAAGATAAAAATATTTCCTACATAATGATATATATTTTATAATTTTTAGACATTAATTAAATTAAATTATTGATGACACCATGATGATGCAGCGATTACCTCATTAATTAATGAATTAAATAAAATGAAAAGATAATGTAAAATCTAAGAATTACACTTGTCAAAAACCTATTGGATGAGTAGATTTAGAACCCTTATCACCTTATCGTAGAAATATATAATTTTGGTACCTTTTAAATACGAAAAGCAATTTATAATAAAGTAACCTTTCATTACTTTCCAAGAGTGCCTCTCCACTCCTCTTATAAAAGGCCCCCACCACAACCACCTTATTTACACCTTCCAAGCCATTTGGCTCAGCCAACATCTGCCCAAATACTCTCTCAACATTCCTCTCTTACTCCTAGAAACCTCCCTTTGGGCATAATTCTTCCCAAGGAAGCCTTTGTCTCAAATCAAAAATGAGTTACCCGATTATAAGGTAATGTCTTCTCTTATGTTATTTTGTTTTATTTTTCTTCTCCAACCCCCTAAAATCTGTTTATTCATTTCTTTTGTAACAAAAAAAGTATCCTAAATATAATAGGATGTTTTTATAATAATGATTCGAGCTACACATACACACACCTACATCTAATTGTTAGAGAACATACTGTTTCTGTGGATGGAGAATTTCTGCCTCACGAAACGATGATTGTTCAACAATCATATAACACCTTCAAAGGTGGCCATTAAGATGTCACTATATTTATATATGATATATAATATGTTTATGTTTTACTTATGCTTCTGTATTTTTCATTTATGTCATACCTTTATGGTTTCCATTATGGGTAAACGCGATATCTTCATTTTAGGAAGTGCGGACTACCACCCCCTCAAAGTGATTTGAATCGTTAATGCCATATGTGGGATGTATAAAGGATGGAGTAAATGGTATTATACATTATATTATACTAGAATTATATTATAACATTATCTAATTATAACTTCATTACATTAAATACTAAATATAAATGAAAGTAGCGTTCATGCGTACGTACGGCTTACTGTCTCCATGAACTGTGCATTTCATTTCTTACCTCTAAATGTTACGTAATATTATAAATGCATGTATATAATGGATATATTGGATATATATTATATCTACATCATGTATATAATTATGGAGATAATGGATATTCTACCACATAAACAACTTGTAATTATAAGAAATTTATTGTTGACTCAAGTACCAAAGATCGACAAAACGACCGTTATTAACTTAAATGACTACA
Organism: Viscum album; assembly: GCA_963277665.1. NCBI lineage: Eukaryota > Viridiplantae > Streptophyta > Magnoliopsida > Santalales > Viscaceae > Viscum > Viscum album. The sequence continues at coordinate 287,287,755 of OY728165.1, forward strand.
TAATTTTCATAACATTGTAATAAGTGATATAAAAGGGATAATTAAATTGAAGAAGGTTCTTAAAAAAGTAGATATTAACTCTAGCTTTTATTTAGGAGATTAAAGAACGGTCGAGTGAAGTCAGACACGAGGTAAGGGAACTTCTTAACCCAATTTCCATTATTTTGGTTAATCTACTACTTTCAAATTATGTCATGATATTATTATGTCCAATCATGTATTTGTACTTTCAATATGTTTACTTATAGTAAATACACATAATTGATCTATTTTATTTAAAAAAATGATCTTTGTAAAGGAACTTCTTAACCCAATTTCCGTTCTTTGGGTTAATCTTCTACTTTCAAATTATGTCATGATATAATTATGTCCTATCTTGTATTTGTACATTCTTTATGTGTATTTATAGTGAATACAAATAATAGATGTATTTTATTTAAAAAATGTTCTTTGTAAGAGAACTTCTTAACCCAATTTCCATTCATTGGGTTAATCTCCTACATTCAAATTATGTCATGATATTATTATGTCCTATATTCTATTTGTACTTTCTTTATGTGTAATTATAGTGAATACACATAATAGATCTATTTTATTTTAAAAATTATCTTTGTAAGGACTTTGTCTCAATCTCCTTTCATTGAGGCATATTTGGTTTTATACACAACTTTCATTTATACGGTGTATAAACGCCTTTGACTTTTACTTTTATTCAAAAGGAATCTTTTTATACGAAGCGTTTTTACTAAACGACAAAAGGAATGTTTTTTATGACGTATGCGACGACAAAGACTTCTCCGCAGCCGTGAATATTATTTGAGTTTCGTCTTCCTCTAGAAGCCATAAATTGTTTTAAATAAAAATAAATACCATGTTTTAATTTTCTTTTATTTTGGTATTGAAAATGGTTTTGATAAAGTTTTTATTATATCAATATGTTGTATTGATATCTTGTGATTGAACTGTGGAAATATTATGTTTCCTTTAGGAATGTTTTATGTGATACAATTATGTTATGGTTTATGATATGTTTAAACCTGTTCATATGAGGAATGCATTGGAGTTAATAAGTGATGGGTGGAGCCCGCTATAGCTCCTCGATGCATCGGCAGGTCTCATGAGACAAACTAATGTCTTGGCATGAGGCTTTGAAAAAATATTATTTTCAGTCTTGGAACGAGTCTTTGGCTATGTGGTTATGATAGTCTGGCATTATGCATTCCATCATTATGAAAGTGGTTATTGATATTCCATGTGATTATTCGACCAGTAGAATATCCATCTGAGTAAGTAAATGGAATTATTTAATTTTATTTATTTTCCATATTATGCTGAATTTCAAGTTTAAAAAGTCATTTGTTTTAATTATACATTCTCTTAAATGTTAATATTTATTAATGAAATCTTCCGCAATATTGTTATCCTTACTGAGCATCTGAGCTCACCCCGTTCAATGTTTTAATATTTTCCAGGATGTGAAGAAGTATTTTATGAATGACCTACAGGGATAGTCAGAAGAGGATATGAGTGTGGACTATGGAGAATTTTTTATTGTAGTTTTTTACATTATAATGTAATGTAACATTTATGAATGTATCTAGTGTTTCCAAGGCTCCTAAACTAATCGGTCTTTCGAGACATGATCTTTTGCGATCATGCCAATGTTACACAATAATGAACCGACTATGGGTAACTGGGGTCGGGGCGTTACAGTTGGTATCATAGGTAGTTTAGTAATAACCATGGAAGCTAGATTTAGATAAAATCTGATTAGAGAACATAGCCCAAAGATAGTGTTTGAGGATTAGTATAGAAGAACTTTCTAGAATTTTGGTATTATAGAGATTTTGTGGGTTTTCCAAGAAATACATCCCTGTATGGATACAAGAAGGTAAAGGCGGCTCTGGAACAGATGTACCTAGGGGTAAAACCTGAAAACACTGCTTTGAGATAGACTCGAACGGGAACTAGTTCACGACAACGGGTCTTGCTGCACTCTTCATTACGACACTCTCGGGGGATATACTTAGGATAATTCTCATTTTCTTTACAAACCATTATGAAGGGTTTATGAGTATATACTTCCTCAAAGAAAACATTTATTTTTATGATTATGGATTTTATCCATAAATAGTTCAACTTATGTTAAGTGTTTTACAAGTATGGAATTATGCATTTTAATTAATAAACTAATCTGGTTTAGGCCATTTTTTATAAATGGAGCCTAGTGGGAGGAATGGAAACCGTATCGATGCACGAAATCCGTGTTGGTATTGCCATCCTACTCAAGATAATTATTGTGGAGCTGGAGATACAACTGGTGCTGATCAACTTATTACCGTACTAGTCAACTCACTCAGGTTATGAATAATAACCTTACTCGTATGGAGCACCCTGATCCGCAACGTGGAGGATAAATGTTAGACCACTTCATTAGGCAACAACCACCAACATTTAATGGGGGTACAAATCCATTAGTATCTGATCAATGGATAAACTCCTTAGAGAAAATATTCCACGCCATGGGGTGTAGCGAAAGGGAGATTGTTGTCATGGCAGTTTACCGCCTCACTAGTGACGCCAATCAATGGTGGCCACTGATTCAAAACACAAATAAAGATGAAGAAATATCAATTATGTAATGGAGGGTGTTTAAGGAAATTTTCTTAGAAAAATACTTGCCTAATAACCATCGAGCAGATATGGAAAGACAATTTCCGAGTCTGAGACAGAAGGAGGATGAGAATGTCGCAAAGTGTGAGGCTAAATTTATAAGGTTAGAGAGGCATACTGCAGATTATATACATAACCCAAGAAGTAAAATTGATCATTTCTTTGATGGGTTAAAACCATTTTTCTGTCGAGCATTAGTCTCAAAAACCTTCTCATCATACAAAGATATAGTCTCGTGTGCTATCAAGACAGAAAAGGAATTCTCTAAATCTTATGACAATAAAGTAAAGCAAGAGAAGAAGAGAACGGTGGAACAAGAGACAGATAAAGTGAAAAAGGGAAGGAAGGATTTTCAATTATGCGATAATTGTGGGAAGAATCACCCCAATACTTGCCTAAAAGGAATGGGAGTTTGTTATAAATGTGGAGAAAAAGGTCACCAGGATCGTGATTTCAAGGGAAAGAAAGAGGCTATCAATGTTGAATGCTATAATTATAGGGAAATGGGGAATTATGAAAATGAATGTCCTAAGAACTAGGGAAACTTACCTCAGAAAAGTCCCAGGGATCAAGTACAATATTATGATGTTACTACAATTGAAGTGGAATAATTAATGCATTGGCGATTTTGGAAACAAGGATTATATTCTGGTTATAAGAATAATGTGATATATATAAGGATTGTACTGTAGTACTTTTTGTTTTCATTAAGTTTTTAATATGATTAAGGAAATCATATTTTTATTATGTGAAAATAAGAGAAACTTTACTTTTTTTGGGAAATATGATGTTACAATTGATTTTGGAGTTTAGAGACCTTTTAGAGAAAGTCCGGGTAGAGGTGTTTTGGATAACTATAAAGGTTGGAATGGATTAAATTGAACTTTGGTTATTATTGTTTAAGGTTAAAACATTTGTGAAGATTACTTTTTGAATATTATAATACTATATTTTTAGGAAAAGGACAACCTGCAGGTCGAGGGATAACCCGTCGTGTCAGACAAAGCTGTAGGAATCGAACCCACAACTATATTGCGACATGCCTTTATTACATACCAATAGTATATTGGAAGTCCCTGGTTAATACAAAAAGTTTTCCCAATCTAAATGGTATGTGTTAATATTTGGAACCTTATACAATTATGATTAATAGAATATTTTTCAGTTCTATTACCTTTTAGAGTGAAAGATGGATTTGTGGTAAAACTTTATTAAAGAATGAACGTCTACATGAAAAGTATGTATATTCCCTTAAGTTCTTAGTAAATCTCCTAAATAAATTCCTCAACTGGTAACTTCAAACAAAAACGGTGCCGGTTAACTTTTCCAACTGGGAATTCAATGACCGTTTAACTAATCACAAGTTTGTCATTTTCTTGTTGTTAACTTTCTCCTAATCCAATTTTCTACAACTCTCCATCAGACCTTGATGGTTTGTTTTTCTTCCATATCCATATTTTTATAGAATCCTAGTATGGGCTATCTCGGGTGACCTTTGTACTTATCTTTCTTTCTTTTAATGTTATATTTTTATTAACCTTATTTCTGATGTGAGTTTTCCACTATGGTGTTTCCTATATTCAACCTTTTATTTTCAAAGAAAAATTTCAAATTTTGAGGACACAATTATTTGAAGGAGGGGAGAATGTAACACCCCAAGCATCCATGGTACACTTATCTTTGAATAATACAGTAGCGTGTGTTGTACGCAACTTCGAGTTCTAACACACACCACAACCAATCAAAGTACCTGTTATGAATAGTAATACCTAATTTTTGAAATTTTATAAATTTTATCTTTCCAAATGGACTTCTTTTTTGTATTCGGAATATCAAAATTATCCTAAGTTGAAATTTTTGAAATTTTCTGGGAATTCTAATTTTTTATGAATAGTGAAAAATACTTAAAAACAAATTTTTTATTAAAAATAATTTATAGTGATAAATTATACTATTGAGTGGTTTTAAAGTGTAATAAGAATATATTTTTACCATTTTATCCAATTATGGTCATTATAATTAATTTGACTTTGAAATTGGACATAAACAATTGTCAATCTTTTGATATATATTGTTTCTTAAAAACACGATATTTGTTGTGACAGCAGGAATTAATTATAAAATTAATTAATGAAACTTATATGTTTGGAATTTTGTAAAATAGACATCATTTTTGAATTCAAAATATCAATTATATCTTAGGGTAAAATTTTGGCATTGTTCTGAAAAACATCAATTTTTGATGAATAATGAAACCACTAAGTGGTAGTTAAAAAACTGATTTTTCATTTAAATGAAACATTACCACTTCTATGGTTTGATATTCAAAAATCCAACATACATGGTTTTCATTAGGAAGTAAAATTTGGTTCGATGGGATTTAAATAATTTTTGGGTGAATAGTAACTTTTATGTTTAATTAATCGCGATTAAAGGTAATTAGTGAAATTTAAGGTAAAAATGATATTATAAAAATATGAAAATACCTTGACACTTGTCCTTCCCCTATTGGATGAGTCATGGACGACCAAGACAATCCATGGGTAAACTTGGGGACCCCATGGAGCCACTTTGGTAGGAAAATGACATTAAAAACGTTTTATTTAATGTTAAAATAAAAATGTCACAAACATGAGTTGTTTTACTAAAACAATTTTTAAATGGGGTTATATAAGTCATATTTTTTACTATAAATATTCATTAGAAAGTTAAAAAGATTTCCTACATCATTATATATTTTTAATAATTTTTATACATTATATAAATTAAATTATTTATGACACCATGATGATGCAGCGATTACCTCATTAATTAATGATTTAAATAAAATTTAAAGATAATGTAAAATCTAAGACTTACACTTGTCAAAAACCTATTGGATGAGTAGCTTTCGAACCCTTATCACCGTATCCTAGAAATATATAATTTTTGGACCTTTTAAATTCGAAAAGCACTTTATAATAAAGTAACCTTTCCTTACTTTCCAAGAATGCCCCTCCTCTCCTCTTATAAAAGGCCCCCACCACTAACACCTTATTTACACCTTCCAAGACATTTGGCTCGGCCAAAATCTTACCAAATACTCTCTAAAATTCCCTCTCTTACTCCTATAATCCTCTCCTTGGGCATAATTCTTCCCAAGGAAGCCTTTGTCTCAAATCATAAAAGAGTAACCCGATTTTAAGGTAATGTCTTCTCTTATGTTATTTTGTTTTATTTTTCTTCTCCAACACCCTAAACTCATGTTATTCATTTATTTTGTTACAACACCAGTATACTAAATGTACTAGTATGTTGTTATAATAATGATTCAATCTACACTACACACACCTACATCTAATGGTTAAAGAACATTCGGTTTCTGTGGATGGCGAATTTCTGCTTCACGAAACGATGATTGTTCAACACTCATATAACACCTTAAATGGTGGCCATTAAGATGTCAATATATTTATATATGATATATAATATTTTTATGTTTTATATAAGCTTCTTTATTTTTCATTTATGGAATAAATTTATGGTTTCCAATATGGGTAAACGCGATATCTTTATTTTAGGAAGTGCGAACTACCGCCCCCTCAATGTGATTTGAATCGTTAATGCCATATGTGGGATGTATAAAGGATGGAGTAAATGGTATTATACATTATACTATACTGGAATTATATTATAACTTTATATAATTATAACTTCATTCAATTAAATACGAAATAGAAATTAAAGTAGCGTTCATGCGTACGTACGGCTTACCGTCTCCATGAACTGTGAATTTCATTTTATACCTTTAAATGTTATGTAATATTATAAATTAATGTATATACTGGATATATAGGATATATATTATATCTAAATCATGAATATAATTCTGCAGATAATTTATATTCTACCACATAAACAACTTGTAATTATAAGAAGTTTATTGTTGACTCAAGTACCAAAGATCGACAAAACGGCCGTTATTAACTTAAATGACTACATAATTTTCGTAACATAGTAATAAGTGATATAAAAGGGATAATGAACTTGACAAGGGTTCTTAAACAAGTAGAGATTAAATCTATCTTAATATTCAGGAGATTAAAGAATGGTCGAGTGAAGTCAGACACGAGGTAAGGGAACTTCTTAACCCAATTTCTATTCTTTTGGTTAATCTCCTACTTTCAAATTATGTCATGATATTATTATGTTCAATCATTTATTTGTACTTTAATTATGTGTACTTATAGTAAATACACATAATATATCTATTTTATTTAAAAAATGTTCTTTGTAAGGGAACTTCTTAACCCAATTTCCGTTCTTTGGGTTAATCTCCTACATTCAAATTATGCCATGATATTATTATGTCATATCTTGTATTTGTACTCTCTTTATGTGTACTTAAAGTGAATACACATAATAGATCTATTTTATTTAAAAAATGTTCTTTGTAAGAGAAATTCTTAACCCAATTTCCCTTCTTTGGGATAATCTCCTACTTTCAAATTATGTCATGATATTATTATGTCTTATCTTGTATTTTTACATTATTTATGTGTAATTAGAGTGAATACACATAATAGATCTGTTTTATTTTAAAAATTATCTTTGTAAGGACTTCGCCTCAATCTCCTTTCATTGAGGCATATTTGGTTTTATACACTACTTTCATTTATATGGTGTATAAACCCCTTTGACTTTCACTTTTATTCAAAAGGAATCTTTTTATACAAAGCGTTTTTACTAAATGACAAAAGGAATGTTTTTTCTTACATATGTGGCGACAATGACTTCTCCTCCACCATGAATATTATTTGAGTTTCGTCCTCCTCTATAAGCTATAACTTTTTTTAAAACAAAAATAAATACCATGTTTTAATTTTCTTTCATTTTGGTATTGAAAATGGTTTTGATAAAGTTTTTATTATATAAATGTTTTGTATTGATATCTTGTGATTGAAGTGTGGGAATCTTGTGTTTCCTTTATGCATGTTTTATGTGATACCATTATGTTATGGTTTATTATATGTTTAAACCTGTTCATATGAGGAATGAATTGGACTTAATAAGTGACGGGTGGAGCCCGCTATAGCTCCTCGATGCATCGGCAGGTCTCATGAGACAAACTAGTTTCTTGGCACGAGGCCTTGACAAAATCTTATTTGTAGTCTTGGCACGAGGCCTTGGATACGTGGTTATGATAGTCTGGAATTATGAATTCCATCATTATGAAAGTGGTTATTGATATTGCATGTGATTATTCAACCAGTAGAATATCAATGTTATTAAGTAAATGGCATTATTTAATTTTATTTTTCCCATATTATGCTGAATTTCAAGTTTAAAAAGGATTTTCTTTTAATTATACATTTCCTTAAATGTTAATGTTTATTTATGAAAGCTTCTGCAATATTGTTATCCTTACTGAGCTTCTGAGCCCACCCCTTTCAATGTTCTAATATTTTCCAGGATGTTGAGAAGTATTTTATGAATGACCTGCAGGGATAGTCAGAAGAGGATATGAGTGTGGACTATGTAGACTTTGTTATTGTAGTTTTTCACCTTATGATGTAATGTAACATTTATGAATGTATCTAGTGTTTCCAAGGCTACTAAACTAATCGGTCTTTTGAGACTTGATCTTTTGTGATCATGACAATGTTACGCAATAATTCACCGACTCTAGGTAACTGGGTTCAGGGCGTTACATATTCATTATCCTATAATTCCTATAAATGACAATGTCACCATATGTGTGTATGTACGGATACCCGTCTCCACGTCATGGTGTAGTTTGTTATTCAAACACTTCATTATTTGTATGGGTATAATAAAAAGTATAAATAATGTAAATAATAAATATAACATGTTAATGATTCATTATATATGATATATCTTCCAATTACAAATGATTTCACCATCAATATAATGATATTGTTGATCGTGCGTACGTACGGATTACCGTCTCCACGACACGATGAGATTTATTTCCATGTTCACCATTCAACGATGATTATAAAAATATATATCATTAATAAGTATGTAATATATGACATAATAATTCTACTAAATATATATATATATGTACTTACATATATCTTATTCACTTAGTTCTGTTCAATACGATATGAATACGGGAAAAAAATTTATGTGTACGTACAACCTACCATCTCTATAAACAGTGTTTTCCATATCATATATACATACTTTATACATAATTATATTTTATAAATATATTATTTATAAATAATTTTTTATATTATGGAAGTATTTAAATCATGATCTAAGTGATACAATCAATGAGTAACAGTTAAAACACATACGATAAAGAAAGTAAATATTACCTGAAATGATAATTTAACATGTAAATTATTATTAAGTGGGTAGTATAAAGTCATAAATTAATCATGTATGATATCATAAATATTAATATGATTCTGGTAAAATTTAATAACATACTATGGTCTTTATATAGGAGGTTAAACATACCCTTTACTAAGGGAATGTGAAAGGTAATGGTTAATTTCCCAATATCTTTATTATCTGATTTTGTTTTTACGTAAGTATCTAATGGGTTTTACTTATTATCCATGTTCGTGTTTCCTTAAATATATTTCAAAGGGATTAATTTTAAGAGACTTTTTTTTTACTAAAACAACATTTTAAATGTTTTAAATAATTATTCTTCTAAATCATTCTCATTAATGAAAATGTTTTCAAAATGGTTTTAAGGATTTATTTATATGGACATGAATGTATTTAAAATGTTAATTCCTTTCAAAATATTCAAAGTGGTATGGAACAATTTGATTCAAAAATGTCTTCAAATTTCTTCCTTTCTAAATTTCGTGGATTTTCAATGTTTTTATGAAAAAGGGATATTTCACTCAAAGGTTTTTAAAAATTATTTTCATATATATCAACATCCCTTGATAGATTTTAAACTTGTTTGAAGTTGATTTATTATGATATGAATCTTACATATTGTATTGAAGGTTTTGTGATATGTTTAACTGTGGATGTGTTATTTTTATAAATTTCATGGTTTAACAGTAAAGTATTGACATTTCGTATGCTAGTTTTATTACGAATTTTTAGGTTGTGTTTAAACCATTTCACATGAGGAATGCATTGGACTTAGTATGTGACGGGTGGAGCCCACTATATCTCCTCTATACATCAATAGTTCTCATGAGACAAAATAGTGTCTTGGCACAAGGCCTTGAAAAAAATGTTATTTGTAGTCTTGGCACAAGGCCTTGACTATGTGGTTATGATGTATGGAATTATTCATTCCATCATTATGAAAGTGGCTATTGATATTTCATGAGATTATTCGATTAGTAGAATATCTATGTGAATAACTAAATTGAATTATTTGATTTTATCTTATCTATATTATGCTGATGTTCATGTTTAAAAAAAAATTGTAGTCTTATAAATTTCCTTAAATGTTTATGATTATTTATGAAAGTTTCCTCTATATTTTTATACTTACTAAGAATCTAATCTCACACCTTTCTATGTTTTATTTTCCCTAGGATGTGAAGAAGTATTTTTTTATTGACTTGAAGGGATATGCTAATGGATATGAATGTGTTCAAAAGGGGACAATGTTATTGTTGTTGTAATTTTAATATGTAATGTTACATTAATGTAGGTAATCTATTTTCCAAGACTTCGAAAGTAATCATTCCTTCGGGACATGATTTCTTGTATCATTCCAATGTATTAAAATAATGCACCGACTCTGAGTCACTGGGGTCGGGGCGTTACCCAAAACATTCTCATGCTATGAATCATACTGATATTCTAATCAAGTAAAATATGGAATAATGTTCAATTTAAGACTCCATAAGGAAACATTCTCCCTCATTTAGTTGGTCCATTGATCCAATAGTCACTAAGAAATGGATCAGTACCAGTGAAAAGATATTTTCCATTCCCCACAGTTTATAACATATGAAATTAATTTTGTTTTTTAATAATTTGAATGTAGAAGCAGATAAATGGTAGAATATTATTAAGAATATGATAGAATATGGGGAAATTTAATCCATTGGATATGTTGAGATTAAGAGGATATTATTCATTATGTACTTACTTCATATTCTATAAATATGGATGAAGAAGTGATTTCTCGAGATGAAACAAAAGGATGGTGAATCTATTACTACATATGAAGATAATTTTATATAACTTGCATGGTATGCTTAAAAATTAATTATAATCCCATAAATAAAAAATATTCGATTATTTAATGAATTAAGGCCAAGCCTGTTAATAGAATTGCCTATAAGGGTATTTAGAAGATACAAAGATGTCATTTTATGTGAACTAAAGGTGTAAATGGAACATGGATTTTATAAATATTCCATTTTCTTTGAGAAGAAAAAAAATAAAAATTCTCATGTGAACTAAAATAAACTCATGTTTGAAATAAATTTTAGTCACCTATATGCCATAAATGTGGGAAGAAGAACTCAGTTGAATTCTAGAAAGGAGAAAAGGGGTGTTAAAAGTTTGTGAATCTTGTCCAATGAAAAAATGAATGTAGAAGTTAGGATAAGAGGATAATATATGAAATGAATAGAGAGATATATCAACAAATGATCCACACACACTCTGGTGTTTCAAGTGAAAAGAGTTTGGGGATTATGTGATTCAATGAACCAATCAAAGGGATAATATGGAGGATAATCCACATCAACATCTGAAAAAAAGAGTAAAAAATGAATTATTATGAAATCACAATGGATAAAGTGAATCATGATAATTATGGCAGAATTCACCTCAACTCTATAGTGTGGAATTTAATGCTTCATTTTGTATGAATGATAACTATTAAAATCTTATATTTATTCCTATATTGAACTTCCATGTGGTTATCTCCATCTACATAGATTTTAGAATATTGAAATCACATTTGATATTCATTCGTTACAATTATGAACCTAATATTCCAACAAATGTTTTTATATAATATAAAAGATTATATAATGAATAAATGGTGAATTATATTTCATAAGTGTGTATGTCTCCATGTAATATTTAATTAAGAGTTATGGATACCATCATGGGTTTACGATATTAAGGTTGATCATGAGTTCAAATTCATTGACACCCCTTTTGAGTTTTTACATGACATAAGTTTATCTAGAATAAGGATATTTTTATACACATGATTGAAACAAAACCCTTTGGTTTTGTATATATTTTCGTGACAATATTATTTAAGGATGAATTCCCTTAGACTTTTTAACATATGAATAATGATGCATTTATCCTTTAGGGTTTATGTTATCTGTAATTTTGAGATAATAATGGATTTTGTTTTATCACCTAATGAAGTCAGTACACCTTGATGCTATTCGAGAAAATTTACCTATGGATCCTCTTACCAGGGTATAAATTAAGGAACACTACAACAAAAGCCGGTCCTAGCGGCGGTTTTTTTCCTATTTAGCGGCGGTTTAAACCACCGCTATATTGTGTGGCGGCGGTTTACAAAAACCGCCGCTAAGTTTGGCGTCGACAATCTATTAGCAGCGGTTTTTTCGATTCCGCGGCGGTTTTAGAAATGTGTCGTAGATCCGTCATTTAGCGGCGGTTTCTCTTCATTTAGAGGCGGTTATATGGGTATCAGACATTTTTTTATTCACGGCTGTTTTAACCGCCTCTAAATTCAGGCGTTTGATGCCCCTATTCTGCGGCAGTGAGAACCGCCGCTAAATATCAACATAATATATTTAGTGGCGGTTAAAACCGCCGATAAATGCTGCCCAGTTCATCATTTAGCGGTGGTTTTAACCGCCGCTAAATGCTCACAGGTATGGCATTAGCGGAGGTTAAAACCGCCACTAAATGTTGAACTGGAAAAAATATATGTTGGATCTGCTCCACCACTGCCCTAAATTTTCCAAAACCACAGCCAATGATACTTGAATGATTTAAACACAATATAGTGACACTGTGGGTGTCACAAAATCTTCACAATCTAACTTTATCCCAATAACATTCACAATAAACATTAATAGGGTTATAAGATAACCAAAACAACCAAAACATAAAGACTTTTGTTGGACACTCAACCTAAACCTCAACAAAAAGATCCAACATTGAAAATATACAAAAACAAAAGAAAACTGTGGTCGGGGTGTGACATTCACAGATCTAAAAAAAGATCATATCTTGGAATTAATTTTGATTCTTTTCATAGAGGACACATCCATGATTTGTTAATTTCTTCCTTTAAGTGTGTTAACCTCATAAAGAAGTTGACAATTAGTGGTAACATTGTCTCCAAGATTGACATAAAAAAATCCTTCGACACTATAGATTAGGGCTTCATGTGTAATGTTCTTTCATGTTTTGGATTCAATGAAAAGTTTATTAGCTAGATCAAAACTCTTCTTGGGTAATACCATATTTATATCTTAATCAATGAATACCTACAGGTTTATTTTTGGTTCTCATGAGGGGAAATACAAGGAGACCCCCTCCCAGAAATCATTTTTACCATTATAGAAGACCATCTCAGCCATATTTTATTCCATATGGTTGATACTTGTGACTTGAAACCCATCATGGTATCACGAGGTTCTTCCGAACCATGTCATCTCAATTTTGTTAAAAACATTATAATTTTTTCTTAGGGAGTTATGAGGAATATCAAAAACATCATGAAGGCCCTTCTTCATTAAGATTGTTTCTTAAGACAAAAAATAAGTTGGGGAATTAGGTCATATACATTAACAATAATATCTCAAATCCTAAAAAAATAATATTGATAGATGATGTGGGTATTAGGGAGGGATCTTTACCTTTTACATATCTTGGAGTTTCCATGTTTTGGGGAAAAACACACGCCTCCTACTTTATCAATATTCTCAGTCAGATTTATTGAACTCTGGCCTCTTGGAAAGAAATATCACTCTAAATGGATAGAATAGATTTCATTTTTAAATCATGTTGAAATATAAAAAATGGTATAATCCTTCATGGTTTACTCATGGACCACCTTGATCATTAAAACCATTAATTCATTGATAAAAAAAATTATTTGGAGTGGGATTATATTAGAGAGAAAGACTATTACAGTTTCATGCAAAAAATGTTGTATGACCTATGCTCTCAGGGGCCTTGGGATCACGAATATGACCCTCTTTAATCAGTATCTTCAAACTAAATTTATTTTTAAATTAATCAAATCCAATTTTGAAGCCTTGGATTTTCTCATATCAAGGATTGTTTATGAACTAAAAAAAAGTAAAATTATGCTACATGGAATCCTTAATATGGCCTGGTCTTATGGTAATATTTCACAAGATCTTATAGAATTCTCATTAGATGGTCAGTGTTAACTCTTCTTCAAATTCTAGACTGCCAATTGGAATGGAATCCCACTCATGGATAAGATTAATACCATGGATCAGAATATTTATTATAACATATCCCTTAAAGATCAAATGGATAATCTTAACAATCTTCTACATGATATTTTACATTTTTTCTCAAATTGGTATTCCTAAACTAAAAACAAATTGGTATTCTTGGACCCATTGGAGTGGTGTAAAAATTTTAAGGCCATGACAGAGCCTTTTATCATTAACCTTTCATGCCTTAGCCATTTATGGTCATGGGATTGGTCTTTTATTGTGATACATATTGGATATGGATCCAATAGGGGTATGAATATGGGTTACATATATGGTATTCTCATTGGATGTGGTATCATCACATGCATATTGCATTAAGAATCTTTTTGTCAACACATGAGGAATCCAGAACACAATAAATAAAATTCATAGAAGGAAACATGAGAAATCAAGAAAATGTTAGGACATGGAAATGTTTGGTGGCAACTATGTGCCATAAATGTTACATATACAAACCAATTGTTATCATACTTGTTCAACACATCCACAATAATACTACTCATCATATGATGCTGCATCGTCACCCTCTCCACCTTCATCTCCACCACCTGCTGCCACCTGTAAGAAAATTATATTGAAAATTAAATATTGTTGCATATTTATAATAAAAATTAAAACCAATAAAAGATTTCAAACTAAATGATTTTGATTTTTTTGTGATTTACCTGCTCACCACTACCCGATGCACTACCACCGGGGGCATATCTGCTCATATGCTGACGTATTTCAAACAACTCTTTCTGCAAATCAGATATCTGATTCCCCTGCTGGTGAACTGTGTTTCGTAGAGCATACATCTCCCTCTGAGCATCTTCAGGTATGAAATGACTATAACCAGGAGTAGATGAGGCCGAAATCCCTGATGGCATGAGAAAGACCTCAGATGGTACGGGTCCCAAACCCATCCCGCGCACTCTACCAGGATTCTCCTTCCCAAGGACTTGAGCAACCGGGTCATCCTGGGAGACTGAGTAGGATTGCCCAGGATTGGCATCCCATATTTCTTTAATTTTTACCTATAAATCAAATATCAATATATATTAACACAGAAACATAATATAATAAAAATGAACCATTGACCATAAAGTATGCATAATATAATAAAGATGATTCATTGACCACATTTACCATTTTAGAACAACTGAACAAGTCTGGTCCATAAGAGACAGCGTCAACACCTCATTGAGGAGCAATAAGAATATCGGGATACACACTTATCATAACACCATCGATCACACATTTATGTTGCCTCAAACAACACCCCTTTGATGTGTGATCGAAACGGATCATAATGCATTTTAAATCAAGTTAACTACATTCACTGAAACCATTTTCACAATGGGTAATGTTTGTTTTATTGTTCTAGGGAAATCTAAATGGCCACATTTATGTTTTGGGGTTCATCTTGTGATGGAAGCATGAGACATGGTGTTTGAATTTCTTGAATAAATTAGTGATAATGACCCTCCTAAGGTGGAGAGAATTATGTTAGTCATGGAAATGTGGAGAAAACTGTAGAGTGGATGTGGAGGAATCAAGGTTCCAAATAGAAACCTATAAGGGACATGTTTGGGGGTTCTTAGGGAAGGCCAGGTGGAACTTCGATATGGTGTGTGTAGGTGATGGAGGTATACCTTAAGTGAGAAGGCTTCGTGTTTGGGTAGAGGGGAGACATGCCAATAGGGGAAGTTGGGAACCAACAGAGTGAGTTAGCAGGAATGGAAAGACATAGTTGGATAGAAAGGGAATGGATTTGGTGGGCTGCGAGGCACCTCAAGTTAATGTTGAAATGATAATTTTATCCTAGTAATGTGAATGAGTTTTGAAGAAGAACCAAGTAGTCCTTGGTTGAGATATGGATGGTGAAAGTGTGACAAATCTGGGTAGTTTTGGCAGAAATAATGAATGATAGAATTGGGTGGAGTTTTCATGGATGTTGTGAGTTGGAAAACATGTTAGGGAAGTTTTGAAGGTTGATTTGAGGTTCTGTTGACCTCTTTTATGATGAGTGAAGTTCTCAAAACTAGAAAATTGTGGTGATGAAGTAAGTAATATGGTGTTGAGAACCATGGAAGGAAAGTAATCGATTAATGGTGTGGCTAGAGTTTCAAGTTGGATGGTCTCACGTAGGAACCATATTAGTGTATTAGTTTTGGTGATGGGTGTTGGATCAGGTTTTAGATGGTTGAATACCTTGAGATGAAGGTTATGCTTGGGTTGTGCTTTGGATGTTTGAAATGGAGTGAGGCTGTTGGGCCTTGAGTTCTGGATTGATGTAGGTCAGAGAATGTGGTTGGAATCTATGTATCCCTTCAGCGACAATTAGTTTGTGTCACCATTATAATTTTGGTAACTAGGACAGGTGGTGCTAAGAATTTTGGGCCATGAGTTGTGGAGAGGATTGGAACAAAGGTGTTCTGATTGGCTCTCCACAGGGTAGTGTAGTGCCTTATCGATATCCTCTTGTACGGTGGTATAGTAACATTACCTAAACCTTTAATTTTCATTTGATGTTGATAATAAATAGTTGAGAGATGAACTTTAGTCATTTTTATTAAAAATACACACTATAAACCTGTCAATTATCCTTGAGAGATGAACTAGGGTTTTAACTAGACCATAAACCAACTTTAAAGATATAATCAATTTGACGTGTCATGACAATGTGGTCAGTTCCTATTGGCGAAACCAAGGGGATCGACACTACAATGTAGATTAGGAAACCCTAAGAGTGGTAGAATCCACAATGGGAGATTTCAGAACCATCCTCACAATAAAATACACAAATCAATCACCATTTTCCATGATTAAAATTTCATTTATTCACTTAAAATAGGGAGTTAAATTACCTATATGTTGTTGTCGGTGCTTCCCATCATTAAATATCTTAATCACTATTCGATGATAGAAAGTTGAATCAATTTATTTAATTTATTCTATTTTTAGATTAATTATTTGGGAAATACACCTCACCCTATTCATTTGAATGGTCATGGAATAAAATCCCAACCATGAAAACTATAAAAAATACCCCATTAAATCATCATATAATCATTCTATAATCACTGATTAATCATAACACCACTTGTTCACACCAGGCCTCCCCACACTACTGAAATTCTATCACATCAATGTATGTACTTGTACCCACCAAAATGAAGTGTGAGCTGATCACTAGATGAATTTACCCCCACCCTCTTACATGTTTCTCCATAATTTCTAGATCTCCCACAATATCTCACCCTAGTGGATTTTTATAGACCACTTTACATGGTCAAGATGAAATTTCCCTTGATTTCAACCCCAGATGAACACTCTTACCACATTGATATTTTATTATTATCCCATTATATTATGATATACATATGAATTAAGATCCAAATCAACCAACCTTATCACCTATTTAAAAAATCACCACCTTAAATCATTAGTACGAGTGTATCCATTTCCTAGAATTCTTTCCTTACACCCCATCTGTGAATCACCTTGAAAAGGTTTCCTTTTCCCAAAACCCCATTAATATTGAATGTATTTATATTTTTTTACTCATATCTTAGTGTATAAATTAGTTATCAAGACTTCCATGCATTCCAACCATGCTTCTAAAAACTTACAATCATCCTAATTTCCTTATGAGTAAAATAATTATGCTAACATGAAATCCCTATCTCAAATGAATGATAAGTATCTTATCAAAGGTCACTTTTTCCTAGATTAACTATCCTTTATAAGGATTATTATTGATAACTATCCAATTATTATTTCACCTGGATGAATCATTTTTCCACATTATCCAAATCATCCCAAGACTAGGCTGAATATGATATTACCTTGCAACCCCAAATCAATATCCCTATTTTTCAACATCTGAGAATAAATACATATTGAATCAAACCCAAGTCAAGTACCAAATCCCTTAAAAATCCTGTAAAAATAAAAAAAACAAAAATCATCCTAGACATATCATAAGTCCTCACCCCTATCATAGAACTAACCTTCAGTGATAATAACACCCTCACCATAGGTTTCACCAGATGGCCGGGTCTATGGGTACGATTCATGGATCATAAACTTGGTCATTATATCTAGTAAAACCTATAATACAACTTGAAATACATTTAACTTTTATATAAAAATCACAATCAGTCACCCCCATCAATATAAAATAATACCACAAGGATAGTCACACTTATATACATCGCATATCTAGTATATTATGAAGTAAAACTCTTAGATCTTGGCCAACTAAGATATCAATGATCAACCTCTTAATTCATTATCAAGTGATCATTGGTGATGTTTAATCCAACTAACATAACCCTAACCTATAATTTACCCTAGTCTATTAATTAACTTTACACCAATTAATCATTTAATTCCAAATTAATTACTAACCAATAACTTTTAATTAATCCAAGACTGTTCTCATCTTCATTTAAAAACACTATCGTATCATCATAAAAATAATGCATCAACATTGTATCCACACAAATAATTTTCTCATTATGAAATTTTATATGGTTCATGAATAATCACATGAGTATGTCAAGCAGTAGACATAGAGAAAACTCACTTTGGGGCCGAGGTCGAAGTGAGAAAGGTCGTCGGGAGAAGGGGGTCGCGGGTTGTCGGTCACAGGCACCGCCGGAGGAGGTCGCGGGGTCGCCAGAGGAGGTCGCGGGGTCGCCGGAGGAGGTCGCGGGATCGTCGGGGGGTCGCGGGGGGCTGCGGGCGAGGGTTGCAGGGAAACGGGGGTCGGGGTAGGGAAGGGTCGGGGTTTTTTAAAAAAACAAAGGATTAGCGACAGTTTATTAAAAACCGCCGCGAAACGTATTTCGGAAAACGTTTAGCGGCGGTTTTGTGAACCGCCGCCACAAAACCACCGCTAAACACTGTTTATTTTGTAGTGGAAGTGTTACGGATTCTAGGAGTACCATATTCAATTTTATCTGATCTAGATACAATTTCTTGCTCAATGTTTTTGATTAATTCATAAACATATTAATATAAGGCTGAGTTTCAACACTGCGTATCATCATAAAAAAGATGGCCAATCTAATATAATAATTTCACACTAAGAGTATATGATAAGATTTTTTTATATGGATTTCAAAGGTGGTTGGTATCAACAAATTACTCAAAATATGTATTCCAAAAACAATATATCTAACTCTAGAATTTAGATGGCTCTTAATGATTACCTATATGGAAATAGGTTTATAAATCCAATGCAATGGAATGGTGTTTTAAAATAAAGCTATATGGACATGAGAAATCTGATGAGATGGAGGAGATGGTAAGACCAATTTATACACACATAATGGTAGAACAATTTTGATAGAAATTTTATTATAATAATCACTAATTTGATTGATAATTTGATGGTTGTAAGAAGTTATTTCAATAAATTTCATATTTGAATAATGAAGGAAAAAATAATCCCTATGTAAATCAATCCCTTTGAAATAATTGATGGTATCAGGTTTTTAGATTATAGACTCACATTTTCTCCTAACCTCTCTCAGGTGAAAGATGTGTTCCATGTACCTCACCTAAGGATGCATATAACCAATCCTTAACAAGTACTACACTCAAGGGTCATACCATGAGATCTAGGTGTTTCTTTTAAAGAACAATCAGTTGAGATTATATATCATACATATAAAGTTCTATATAAA
Organism: Viscum album; assembly: GCA_963277665.1. Classification (NCBI taxonomy): domain Eukaryota; kingdom Viridiplantae; phylum Streptophyta; class Magnoliopsida; order Santalales; family Viscaceae; genus Viscum; species Viscum album. The sequence goes on from OY728165.1 coordinate 287,307,526, forward strand.
AAGACCACTCACCAGGTCAAAATTTTCTGATAAAACCACTATTTTGAGGAAGTTATGTGGGGATTGAGAATGTAATGAGGTAAATTTATACTAAGTTTTTTTACTGAAGTGAGGAATTTCAAGAGTGAAATTACATTTAATGGGGGTAGATTGTAACACCATGAGATTTTGTGAACTCTATTATTAGAATAATTTTTTCCTTTCTATATTTTACATTACACACAACACTGAGTTTATCATTTCAGACACATAACAATATGGTTATATTTAATTATAATAAATAATGTGTTTAGCTTCCATTACGTACAACACTATTATTTAATTAAATGTTACATACTATTAAAAATATAATTATTTATTTTTATAGTTATCACCTAGAAAATGATATGAAAGTCATGAATAGTATTAACAAAATTATTAAAATATTTTGTTTACACATGTTTATTTAATTAATTACATAGTGACCAATTAATTATAAATGAAATCAAAAACCATTTGAAAATAAAGGGAATATTTTTTAGAAAAACAAATTTTTATACGCACAAACATGTTTTATCACAACAAATTTTAAAAAAAATTGGTTAATGATTGTAACGATATATATATATATATATATTAAATTTAGTAAAATTTTATAAACTTGTATTATGTGTTTTCAAAACAATAAGTAAGAATAAATCCAATTTTATACTTAAAACCATATTTTTTTTAAAAAGTTGTGTCTAATTTTGTGAAGTTATATTAAATTTAATTTTTCAAATATTAGAAATATTATTTTGAAAATTATAAATTCATTTTTTAAATAATTGTTTTAAAATTATCATATGATAGATTTTTTAGAAATTTGTATGAACATATATATTTTTTATAAATAGTGAAAATACAAGTTTTATTAAGAATTGTCATTTCTTTTACAGATTTTAAAAACATTCAAATTATATTAAGACAGTTTAAAATGTAAAATTAGTTAAATTATATATCTATGAATACAATATATGTCACTTTAATAAATTTTATATTGTTTTTTTAATATAAAATCATTTTAAACTTTTTCTGATTTTCAATATAAAAACACACATTCTCATAATATCTAGGAGATTAATTTAAAATATTGTTTTAAATATATGTGAATGCAATTTTGAAAAATTGGTTTCATATTTTGAATAAAAAAATTATATTATCTAATAATTTTAATATATTTTTTTGAATAAAGTAAATATGAAAACATATTTTTTTAAATGTGGTCAAGGTAAAAATGGGATTATCATGGGGTTAAACTAAAAAATATGAGTTAAAAAGGACACAAAAAAATTACAGAAACCTTTTCATGGATGTGTTTAGACTTTTTATATTATATGTTCAAAAATGGACCATGTTTATGACTTTTAGAATCTGTGATATGTGGGCACATCTTTTAATTTTTAGAAATTACAAGTGTGCCACTCACCTCACTTATAAAAGGCCACCCCCTCTCCCCTCCTATTAAGACTTCCAAAACCCATTGGTTCAGCCAATCATACCAAAATGATTTCCTTATTTACTTCATATCATCCTAGAGACTATTTTGGTTAATAAATACAAATTAATATCCATTTTTGTGAAAACTAATAGATATTTTCTAAATAAGAGTAGGTCCTAACATGTATGAAGTATGCCAAGACTAATGGTAAGGATTTTGGGTCTCTTTTATTTTTGAGTGGAATATAAAAATTCACCAATAATTTATTTTGTGTGTTTTATATACATAGAATATGAAATTTTATATAATATAACTCCTTTTTTTAGTGATATTTAATGTTTTATTTGATGTTATTCTTTATTGGTGCTTACGATTTAAAAGATTACTATATTGATAAGGGGTTTTCATCACACTTTTACCTTTGTTAGGAACATGACATATTCACCACCTATATGTTTTATGTGGTGTATATAAAACAAATTAATGTATTTTATTATTCTTATCCTTAATGTCATGGGAATTAACCAATCCATTTAAGGATCTCTCTTTCGTGGGCTTTATAGTTCAAAAGTTACCAAAGCGGTAAGGGATTTTTATGTCAATTTTCCTTCTTTGAGACATTTGTTATGTTATGCAGCCATATTATTTTACTATATGTATATAAAACCCCTTTGAAATTTAATATAATGTATTTATTAATTGTCATGATATTTTATGTTTCATTTATTTTTCATCATTCAATGGGATTATGATTCAATGTTACCAAAGTGGTCATGGTTTTATGGTACAGTCTTATGATTTATTCTTATTTTTTATATTTATTATTTGAGGTTGAAATATTATAATCTATATATCCAAAAAATCATGACATTTCCACTCATCTGGTTTTTCATGAGAATATATTTTTTTCATTCATTTTTTTCAATTTATGTACTCAAGATTCAAGAAGATTGTTTTAAAAATTAAATCGAATTTATTTCTCTCCTTAGTTGAAACCCCTTCATCTTAAATATCCATGTTTTAAAACAATTTCAAAAATGGTTTTATATTATCAAAATGTTTTGTTAAACAATATTTTACCGATGTTATACTTTTTTGAAAAATGTAATAAAAGAGATCTTCATGTCTTTTTACAAAACAATGTTTACTTATATAAAATGTAAAATGAAACATCATTTTAACCCATAGGGAATTCATGGAACATTACACCATAAAATAAAATCAATGTTTTAAAGATTATTTTTAAATTTTCAAAAGTTATATTAAATGAAATCATATTTTTAAAATGTTTTATATTTTAAGAAGTCGTTTTTCAAAGTAGAAATGCTATTTTCCTCAAGAAACGTTCCATGTTATTTTTCATTCGAAATAATTTTCCATGTAAGATGAAATTATTTGATGTTGCTTATGATTTACTAGTTATATGACCCACAGATACAATTCATATTCTTTCATTGAATGTTTTTACATTTATATGGAATTTTTTTTATAAAACCCATATCACTTTCAGGGTTTATTTTATGATGAAATGATGAAATTAGTATGAAACTTGTTTCTTTTCAATAATTCATTCAATGATAAAATGTTTTATGAAACCCGTTTATTTTAATGGGTTTTGATATGTTTATTTTTATGATATTTTGTCACATTAAATTATATATTTTGTGATGTGTGGGACCCATATCCCCATGAAATGAATTCGGTGATGATTGATGTTATATGTGCTCAAAGGGTACATTGGTGGTTATACCAATCCGGAAAAAGGGTACACAAGAGTTTATCCCAATTAGGAAAGAAGGTAAAAGGGAGTCTATCCCAAGCTTGAAGTAGTACATTGCTGGTTATTCCAATCCTAACATGCTATGAGTTTCTTGGTAGGTAACCATGGAATAATATTTTCTATGAATATGTATATGACACAAATATATGACTTATTCTAATGTTATGGTCTCATGGATCATGTTCTTTGATTACATATGAAGGGTATGGTTTTCATATGTTAATATCATTTACTCATACCCATATACTAATCTTATATTTACATCGCCCTTGTTTTCCCTTACTGAGAATTTGACCTTAACATTTATTATATTTAATTACCCTAGGATATGATGAATGTCATTATGTACGATATTCCTAATTAGGGTGATAATCATGATGAACTTAGTTTGAGATGATGTAGCTCACTTTTGGAATAGTTATTTATGTCTTATAGTTCCAATGTTACTATACCTAAAAAATTATATCATTGATATTTATTTTACATAATGAATATTAATTTATTAAGATGTATTATTTTTGTATGATAAATTTGAGTCTTTATAGTAATCCACTTTCGTCAATGTTTCATCATTTTTCCCCCATATCTTGTATTTTCTTCCGTTTCTATATATGTTTGACCCCTAGATGGTTTTTTGAATAAACCTAGTGTTATTAATGGTGGTTTTGGTTTGATTTAATGTTCTTTAGAATTTTGAAGAATTCTTCTTCTCGAATATAGTATTTTTCATCAAACTCAATGAGGTTGGAATTGATTTGGTGGAAGATTTTTCTATTTAACAACATTTTCCCTAGATAACCTTTTAAATCTTTATGATATTTTGTTTTTTATATTAAATTTATATTTAATTGGTTTATGGTTGAATTTAAATCCCTGTTTGTAGAGATATATGGGTTTTTATTGGAAATTTGATGTTTGATGTGGAATTTCAAAAGTGTGTTTGTTTTTATGCAATGCATGTATTTCATAAAATAGAGCAATGTGGTTTTATATATTTAAATGGATTTATAAAGAGGTTTTAGAAATGGGTTTACCTTTAGAAAGGTGTTTTATCAATACATACATGTTGGTGTGAATTACTTATTCATAGTTGGATTATTTTTTTAAGAATTATGTCAGTGCCTTTTTATGTGATATCGTGGTTCCTTCCCATTTACACTTTTTGGGTATGTGACAATGTTTATTATTATACATTTTTTATGACTTTTTGGGTAGGTTATAAATGTTTATGCTAAGTATATTATATTTATTTACTTGATTCATGTTGAGAAGTGATTGTAAACATGTTTTGTTTAAATAAAATCCAATTTTATTTTAAATGGATTATTTTAGATGAAATATTTTAAAAGTGATATGGTTTTATGAATTGAGTTTTCAAATATAGATTTAATTAGGTTTCCTGGTTTATAAAACATAAATAGATTCATGGTGGTATCCTATTGGGATATGTGCCTCTGATGCTATAGATCCCTTTGGGTATGTGTCGTAAATGTTTTTTTAGGATTTGGTAAAGTCAAGGTGACTGTGAATTTTAGTGGATAATATTTATTAACATTGTTCACATTTATTTTTATGGTGGAGTGTGTTCTCACAGGGCTATCTACTAAAGAGTTATTTTGGATTTTTTTGTACCATTGGTATGTATGTTTTCTATTGTATGGATCGTGATCCCTATTATGGGGTTTGGATATTTTGACATTTGATACAATGTATATATATTATTCATGAAATGTTATGTATGATTTTATGATTTCATTTATGGTATCATTTTTTTCATTATTGTGTTACTGTAGTTTTATATTTTCTTCATCTATAATTAGGTTAGTGTGACCATCCAAACTCGTGAATGGTTCATGCTGGTTTACCAATCTTGAAACCATCCCCATGAGGTTATTTATTATTCCCAACAACTTTTCACTAGCCTTTGATGATCAAGAATACGCTTTGGGAGATGTGGCTTTCTGGCTTAGGTTAAAAGTTGAGTCAACCCAAGATGATTCATTACAACCATTATACATAAGATAAATTTACCCACCATGTTATCTATTATTTTCAATTATCAATAAAATGGATGATTAATCATTCAGAAATCATCCCATATCCATTATTCTTATCTTAATCATAATGAATTTCTGAGAGAGGGAACCCTCAAAATAAATACTTCTCGCTAAGAAAACTACCCAGCTATAATGGAGAATATGTGAAATAATTTTATGAATCTATTTAATATAGCTAACCATAAATCTCATTGCATCATCATTAATCGCCTCCTTTTAATGGCATCCATACAGGATACTTGTAAACCATTTCTATAAATATATATCATTAAATATTATTTAAACATCTCTATATCTAATATATAATTTTTAAATTACTATATTTAGAAGTCCTATTTAATCAAAATAATATATTTCTTTGTTTTACATTAATATTTGAGTACAATATTATGATAAAATATTATTGGTCTAATAGATTATTTAAAAGGTTTTAATACCCCATTAAATTTTCTAAACATTTCTTAGAAAACATTAATTGGGTATAAAAAAATCACCTTCATGTCCTATATAGAATATTATGTGAAATTGACTATTAGAGTTCTTAAAATAGATACTACAGAAATTAAATAAGATAATCTAAATTATGGTGGTTAAAAGAGACTTTAGGAGATCTTAGGGTAAAACAACATGATATGCTAGAGGATATCCATTTGAGAAAACATAATGGTGTGTATTGACCCATGCCTTATAGGAAACGGAATTGTAAAATATAGGATTGGGATATAATATTACGACCTACCTCACCATCCCTACACTATCTATATATAAGTGTGAATTTTAATTTATTTCTTGGGACATCCATAACCTCTTTTTCCCTTGATGAATTTTCCATAGTTCTCTATCTGTAATAAATTCATTGAATATATAGATTCATTGTAATTTAATGGATCCTATAGTGCCACATGAGTTTTTGATTATGGGGGAAATAATGAATAGTTTGGATAATTCAATGGTATTGTTACCTTACTCCACTATTGGTTGTTTGAGTGAATCAGGGACCAGGACACTGCACCTCATTGTTAATATCCACAAATGGTAAACATTGTGTCCAATGATCCTCCCCTCATATTTTATACCACATAATGATTACATATAGAAAATAACTATAAATTTAGTGAAGATTTTTGGTCACCAAACAAATTCCCACTATTAATTTTACTTAAGGTATCTAGAATCCAATAATTTAGGTCACTATATCACTCTTCATGGAAGCCTGATGAGCCTTGGAATAGGTTTTTGTTGTCATTATGGTTTATCATGGACCTGATATGGGGTCCCTGTGGAAAAGGTATATGTATAGATAATAATAATTGTTAAATGAATAAATATTTTTCATGAAAATATACTCAAATATATTTTCTAACGTATATGTGATTATAAGACATCATAGAATAAATATAGAATGGGATTAAAAAACTCAAACGTAGGGGTGATTACCTCCACTTACTTTGATTATATAAAACTATTGTATCTCATGAACAAATCCAATTATTTTAATTAAATTCATGGAAATCTATTTAAAGAAAAAAAATAAGTATCCTCTATGTCATAAATAAATACCAATATTGGGTTGAGCTCAAAATAAATTACATTTACCATAAAATACTATGATTATGAATTTTCAGTAAGAGTTATTGTTTGTACTATATTTTTATTTTTTTCATCAATGGAACTTGTTTACAAAAAAATATTTATTTCATTTACTTAACATTTTATTTTAAATATAGTTATATTTAACATTAAAAATATGTAAAAAATTATCAATAATATTATTAGTTTAAAAATATAATACCTATCATGTAAAATATTAAATGAAATTATTTGAAAACCAAAATAAATAAATTATCCATAAGGGGGTTTTAGGATCTTATCATTTCCATGATAGAAAAATAAACCCATTTAACTAAATGAAATATCATCACCAAATCAATATTGAATGAGGAAATAAAATATTAAATAGGCGTACCTCATTTCCTACAAGCACCATCCCAATAGATTATTCATGAGGGGGGTCACCAAGTGATAATCAAAGACATATCTCTGGTATATGTAGTATATGAGACCTAGAATCCTTGTACACATTGAGATGTTTATGTCCAATCAAAATTTTTTATCTCCTTTATATATATATAATGGTGAACCATACATGAAGAGATATTTATCTTTTGTAAAGATATCCCACACCGACCAACAAGAGGAACAATTCCATTATACATGCACACCTCATAAGATTAATAAAAAATAGTTCATTCATCCATATATATGAGAACACAATTTTTCACTCTAATTTACATTTCTAGGAAACTGTTGATTAAAATTAAATCAATGGATCATGAGTATTTTATATTCATTAAAATGGAAAAATATTATATTAGTTAAGATCCAAAATAAGATTTGTTTTAAATCCTACCAAACCATCCCCAAACCAATCCATTGGATTAAAACATAATAGGGTTAACCTTCCAACTATGAAAAGATCTCAATTAATGATATAATTCAATTCAAAGAAGAAAGATTTGAGATGTTAAACCAATAAAATAATGAACAATCAGTTATTTTTTATGGAGTTTCAAACTTTTTTGTCAGAATAAATTCATAGTTTGAAATAAATACATCAATGTTTTAAGAAAATTGATAGAAAAATTAAATAATAATAATTTTTATTAAGAATATTCTGTGATTCAAAAAAACTTACTTGAGAAAGATAAACATGTTAATACTAAATAACAACCCAATATTACAATTTAAAGAATAATAACTCCCTAATTTCATTGCCAATGAAAAAATAAATAGGAAATATTTGATCCTTAGCTCAAGAATTATAATTCATTTTCATCCCAGTTAATTAATCTAGTAAAAATGTGTGTTTGAATTAAAATAGAATGTATAATTTTCTTCATTCAATAAAAAAATCCATATTTTTTCCTCCACATGATGCCCTTATAATTATTTAATATTTTGTGAATTATGATGGGTTATTGTATATATTTTGTTCCCATATTTCTTATCTTGAACCCCTCTTATAAAAGATACCACAATGAGGCACTAGAGATAGTGACTTCTCTATTCCTGCTACTAGTAGACCCCAGGTTGGCGACTAGAATTGAGGGAATAGTAAACATGCATATGGGGGGTATTAACCTCTAAGATAAACATAGGGAATAGAGAGATAAGAAGGATACAAAAACAAAAACTTACTCAAAAATAAATATACATACACACACACATATATATATATAAATAAATCCCATGTTAAAACATTCAATTCTATACAATACTGAACAACTAAAAGGAAAACTGTAGGTACAAAAAAAGATAATGACTCCAGTAGACACAAATCCCAAATAGATTTTTATAAACAAAATATGTAAAAATCCATTTCGATCTACAACCTGTTCTACATGACCTGAAAATATTTTATATATGTAGGGTGAGAATTATAGTTTACTCTGTTAAATCCCCCTAGGAGGCTCTCATGAAAAAGAAAAAGAAAACGTTTTAAAGCATAGAAAAAAATAGAGAAACTATCACATCACCTTAATATGTATACAATGTATCCAACCATCCAATGGATAAATATTGTTGAGTAACTCATACAATAGATAATATAATATAACAATAAATGAATTAGTATTACATTTATCCTAATTCCCCAATGGGTTTCCACTCTTCCTCGATGTCACAGGTCCCAAGCATCTCTATCTAAAAGAAATTCATTATAAAAACACCCCAAAAAGGCCCCAATGCATGAACCTTATGAATAACGTAACCCCAACATCCCATATCACATATCCAAATACAATAAAAAAATGGGTTTTAGGTGCCACCATATTTTATATGGCATAGATCAAACATCAAGAATTATAAATCCAACCATCACAAACCATGCACCAAGTAAGTACCTTAATCTATCAAAGACAATACCCATTATACATATAATAATCATTTGGATATTATATTTGGTAATACATATGTGTGTTATAACAATATACCACCATATTACTCTACACACATATATAGTAAAACTAACCATTATTTGTATAAGGACATATAACTACAAAGGGAAGACAATGGGGCTAAAATGGGTAGTCAAACATCCATCCTCTGATTGGGATGTTGTATAAAACACCCTCCCATATTCCACTAGGTGTCAGTTGACCTATATGACTTGTGTGGGGTAGAATATGATATCATAGAATATACATAATATAATATAGGTCACAACCACACTATAGGAATAACCTAGTCTTAGAATCAACAACATCTGACATCAGTCAGACTCCCAGTTTCCACTACTAATACCATATTTCTTATAATCAGACAATCATATAAAAGAGAGACATTCAATTTATTATATAATTTTATGAATTCCATTACATTAATTAATTCATTACCCAATAATTAGCCATTAACATTATTTAACATTACATTGCATTAGTCATCAGAGTGAATTTAATGCCCGTCCGGCATAATCCAAACCAATTTCTTGGATTATCAAAATCATCATCTTTTTCTCATTGTATCCCATTATCAACCAAACATGTGGGTTTAATATTTATTTAATAATTAAATTATTCCATCAAGCAGGTAATCTAAAAAACCATCCTAAGCAACTATCGAAATAAAAATTGATACCTAGTACCCTAAGCTTCCAAAAGCAATGGGGTAAGGAAATGAAGATAAAAAAGAAATCCGGTCATTTTCCAATTAAATAGAATAATGTTATCCCAAAAACTATTATCATGTCATCAATGGAAATGACTATATTTAACGTGTTCCATAACCTCTAATTTTTTCCCTGACACCCACATTCTTTTACGGATGCTTCATTCCACCACATGCATCATTTTAAACCACCTAATCTAGGCCTCCCTACCATCATACCAGAATAGCCATCCCAAGATCAGCCATTCCAGGATCATACCACAAGTCACATATCCAAAAAACATCACAATATATCTGGAAACAAAAAATAAAAAATATCAAAACTAGGAACTCAGAAAAGAGATTTATCCTTCTCATGAAAAGGATCTATCTTGGCTCCAAATGAGGAACTCAAACTTCTCAAAAAATTGAAAACCCATGGCCTAGAAAATTATCATTATCACACAACTAGTTCTTATTTTTTCTCAAATTATCCAATTCATTTATTAATAGGTTCCAACTATGGTCAACTTAAGGCATCAAAATAAAACAATCTATTAAATAAAAAACATGCTCATAGAATTTTTTTCTAGTTTTTACATTCCTTTTCAATTATTATCACTAGTCATTATGATGCTTCACATATTCTATCAGTTTTATTAATCACATTAGAGATCAATTCTGAATTTAAAATATGCATCACATCAATTTTATCATCATCAAATTACAACCACATCTGGAATCATTAAACACATATCTTTAATCTTTTATCTAATTAGTTATAAATTAATTATGGATTTACGTTAATTACAAATTTTCATCGAAAATAATATAAAAAAGAATACAACATAGATATCACACTATATTAAAAATCGTTAAGTGAACTGCTATCATGATGCAAAGCAACAACATCAACATGAGATCCCAATTTAATTCCATTAATCTGGTCACAATAATTGTTAGGATAATCCCACCACCATCAAAGGGACTAAATATTGATCATTTTATGATTTCACCTAAATAAATAAAATAACATAAAAACATCCCCTACATAAAAATCCATCAACCTTCTTTGCATGAGAATGGACTATGTTACAGATCTATGATCACCTATCTTGTAAGACCTACATCCATCTGGGGAAACAACGACACAACCACACCAAAAAATTACCAAGAGAATCCCATTAGAGACATCAAAGATGGTATTCCATTTAATGGTGAGAATAAATGGGAGGAAGAGTTATAAAACTGGGATTACCCACTAGAAAATTATGTAAGAACACAGCTTGAATCACACTAGATTTCCACATATCAAAGACAGAAGCCCAATAACTAATTCTAATTTAATTAATCTACAAAACACCTTGATGGGATCCAATGGACACTATAAAACTATAGAATATATAGGGTTTGATAAACATGAGTTGTTAAAAACAATTATTAATGAACTGTATAAAAAATTTACAAGGTTTGTAAACCATTTACACTAACTGAAAGTTAATTTTTTTATTGAAATCATGACACGTAAAAGTACACCTTACGGAGGGAGAAAGTGGTGAATGCCTAGAGTATCACCTTCAACAATAATCTTGCTATAACTGGGTAAGGAACCTGGGCTGGGTACAAAATCAATGTTTCCTTAGGCGTCCCTTTGCGGGCAAGAGTGTTAGTTCCACCATTCCTCTCCCTCCACGGGTGAAGAATAGAGGTTCTATGAGTATGAAGGATCTTGAATTTCCTGATGATATACCTTAACTCTCACAGTACATTCCCCCTTTTTTTGTAGCATCCCAACCGGAACTATTGAGTCAGACTCTACTTTGAATATCCCAATATTGAAGCTCATGAACAACGACATCCCTATGTCTATACCATGAGCCTCATCTCTCAATGACGTGTGTTCATCGTAAAAATCACTAAAAGTAAGAATTAATGATCCCCTTATGTCCCTTATCAGGCCGCCCCTCTCATAAATCCATCCGTACAAGATCCATTCACATTGAGTTTTAACGAAGAGCGCAGATCATTCCAGTATACCCACCAACCCTACTACATCGCAGAGCCTCTTTGCTTTCATGGCAGGTGAATGATCTACCTAAAAAACTATATCACCCCCCCCCCTTAATGAGCACACCCATCTCTGGCACCCGCATCTTAACACAAATATGAAGAAATGTGTGAGGCTGTCTAATTCCATATATATCCCTGTTCCTCGCATCCTCTAACATCCCACAGACCCCAAAAACACAATCCCTCGAACATTGAGTTCCCCTTCCACCTTTCCAGCACCCAGAAACCAGTCTTCCAAAAAATTTTGGGTGGATCCCTGCTCACGCTGATGTTGATGGTTTTCCTCATGAATCCTAAGATCACACTCACCCAACCCCCCCCCCCTTGTGAAAACCACATTCTCTATAGATTCATGTTGAGGGTGTGTACAACACTAGAAATGTGAAACTAACACCGCAAACTTCTTGTGAATATTTTTCTCCGTAAAAATTTCGTGGTTTCATATTCTCCAAACAAAGAAATTTAGTTTTACCAGAATCCATTTTCATAATATTTTTATATTCCTCTCATCTTCCCTATATTTCACATGCGTCAACTTCATTTAGTCACATCTACATAACTACCATTATTTGGATCCTACAATCATACAACGATCAGGTTCCTGCACAAAGATGATAGTCTTGTAATCATCCTTATTATCAGAATTGAGAATAGAATTAAAAAAATAAAGATGTCTAGTGGCTTCTTTGAAAGTGATGTTTAGTATCAGACATCATGGAAAAAATTTCTCCTCTCCTACCTTTTTATCTTAGTCCATAAGTTGATGTATCCACAACCAACAATCAATCTCACACGATCCAGCAAGACCTCTAGATGAGCGCTCATGCATCTAGCAAGGCTAGAGATCCTACTGTTTCTATCATCCCAACTCCACCAGTCATCCCCATACCTGTTTTTCATAAAATCCACCCATAATGAATTTCTAAGGACCACCTCCCAGGCCATTTTAGCCTGCATGGACTGCATGGGTTCACCCACATTCCGCATCCCAATACAATTAACCATCCTTCACTGATATGGCTACCAGTTTCCAAGAATCCCAATGACACTTCCTTGTCTGATTTTCATACCATAGAAAAGAGTTCAATATGTTCTCTATCATGGCAATTGTCCCTTTGGGGTTTTATTAATGGAGAGGACATGCATAGATATTGAGGTCAAACCAGAGTTGATTAGCATTATTCTCCCACAAAAAGAGAGAAATTTATTTTTATAATTGCATATCCTCTCTGTGATGCTATTCAAGAAGTCAACAAAAAGGACCTTTTTTATCCTTCAATTAGATACATTATCACTAAGATAAATCATTGGAAATTGATGTTGTTGAATGCCCAACCATTTCTAAATATCCCTTCTAGGCCTCCCATAACATTTGTTATATATAAAAATGTTAATTTTCCTGAAATTGAATCTTTGTTCATTCAACACCCGATAAGTTGTCATGATTTTTTAAAACCATCCACAGATCTTCTCCTACAATGAATAAAGAATATCTTCTCATCAAAAAACATAAGATGGGAAACCAAACTAATCCGTGTTTTTTTCTTAAAATGTATTATCTTTCCATCCTCCATCCCCTTGTGAATGTTCCTAGTAAGCACCTCTTAAGGAAAAATGAAGAGGCTAGGAGATAGGTGGTCTCCTTGTATCACACCTCAAACTGATTTGAAGAAACCAAATCCTTTCTCCATAAGATAAATTGTGATCCAAGGAGAACCATTTCACCTGAAACAAAAATCAGAAAACCATTCTGTGAATACAATTTTCCTCAATAATTTTATTTAAAAGCTCTATTATAATCTGCCACACGCCTTATCCATATCCACTTTCAACATCACATTAGATCTGATAGTTTTATTGTGTAGATCCTCCACCATTTCTCTCACAATTATTATGGCTCCTTGAATTCCACGACATTGCAAAAATCCATGTTGCTCTTCAGACACAATCATGGGTATCACCTAGCTAATTATTCTATTAAAAGTCTGGATAATATATTATACAAAAAATTGCACAAACATATTGGTCTATACGAACAGATTTTGATGGGATCTTTAACCATGGAAATATAAACCACCCTTGAAGCACAAGCATCTCTATTGAGTGCTCCACCCCTGAAAAATACTATACCACCCCCTTAACATGCTCTTTCACAATCCCCTATGTCTGGATGTAGAAGGAGAATTGGAACCCATCTGGTCCCAAGGAACTTTCCTTATTCATTTTGAAAATATTCACCTTAATTCCATCCTTGATTGGTAGGTCTTCCAGCTCTCTACATTCCCTATCATTCAGTAGCCACGGGATACATCCCATAAAGTCAATATATTCTCCACCCCTTCTATACCGGTCTCCCTACAAGTTATCCTGCCCTTCCATAAGTCTCTAAAAGTGTTTAGGAGAGATCTCTCCATCCACGGGTAGATCATAAGTAATCGTGTTGTCATCGAGTCTAATATTGATGTTCTTATCATTCCTTCTTCCCTTCAAGTATTCCTAAAAAAGGAAATGTTCTTATCCCCTTCCTTAAGCCAAAGGTCTCTATATTTCTTCCTATTGATCCTCTCGATTTCTAGATGTTTTTCAGCCAACAAATTTTTCCTATCCACAAGACAGAAAAACATGTCATCATCTTAGACCTCATGGGGGAGATACATCTCAAAATACTGTAAATCCACAATAAGAAACAAGAGGAAACCATCTCATAAACATGAAAGTTCCACATTCAAAAAATAATAGTGTTAAAAAAGAGGGGATAAATAACAAACATCTCAGAGTACTGAGTCTACATCTATGAATTACGTTCCCAAGTACTCTCCTCTACACCATCATGTTTCCATAAGACAAAAAAAATGAAATAGAATACCCACAAAACACCTTCTTCTAGAAGGCCAGAATATACACAGACCACTCCTTGAAATTTTCATCATTATTAACATTGATCTTTCCCAATCGATGACATGTGAGTATTTATAAAGATAATGATAGAGGCCTGAAAAGTGAAAAGCATCATGTCTGTGGATCATCTATAGGGGATGTATGATCTGATATTCTAGGACCCCAACATGAACCAACACCTAGAATTGTCCCAAAAATCTTGGGATAAATCTCACACTTACGTCGAAAATTCACTACCCATGATGGAGAGTTACGTTTAAGAACACATTATCTCACACTTCAAACTCTATATTTCTCATCCAATCACTCACATAGTATTTATAGCGAACCTTCACTACTTTAATACTTTCATGAATTACCTGAACCATCTCTTTCATATTCTGTTATAATTCAATCATTATAATTGATGGCTCCCCAATTATTGTACTGTGCAACAAATAATATAAATAAATGAAATACGAACAATCAAATGGAAGCATACCTATGGTGGAGTGGAAAGTATAATTTTATGAAATCTCAAAAAAGGATAGGTTCCTCATTATAGAACCTTCAAAATCCAGTACAAAAGAGTGGAATAGGTCTTGAAGTGCATGGATGGTCTGCTCTATCTGTCCATCCATCTGTAGAAGAAAGGAAGTGATAAGGAATATATGAGAGAAAACCCATACCGGAGACCTCTCCACACCTTAGAGGTAAAATAAGGATGTCAATTAGAAATGTATATCCATAGGACTTTGTGAATTCTCACCACCACCTCCAGATACTACGTCAACAAAACATCCACTGATCTTGACTCCTAGATCTCTATAAAGTGGGAGGATATCCTTAAATGATCCACTATCAGCCATATGACATCATATCCTCAATAATATTGAGGTATACTGTAAAAAGATACAATCTAGATGTACTCACACATCCACTAGGGACTATATTATGGTTGGAAAAGCCTATCAGGGACATGATACTTGACCTTCACCTTTGGTCAAACCAAAAATCAAGAAATAGACTCTCGAACTGCATGCTTCAACCCAGGCCACAAAAAATGTCCCATCAAATATCGTTATATATTTCTCATGCTATGATATACTACCAATGGAGAAATATATAAATATAGTAGAACAATCGAATGAATCACCGAGGGAATGAAAATACATCCCTAAAACAACATACGCTTTTTTCCATCTTCAAACCAAGAATTAGGGCATCACTAAAATCAACCTGGTCCCTCTAGACCTCCACCTCCGAATCCCCCAACTGGGGCTCCTCTATCTACTAAATCAAAGACCTCTATATCATCATCTGGAAAAGACATCATATTCCTCCATGAACTCCTTTATCAATATGAATAACTTATAGTTCCTCCATAACTCTCTAAGAATCCTTAGTTTCATGCAGGAAATCACTATGTGAATTCCTTCTCAGTGTGTTGGATTGAACATTTCCCTATCCCAGTATAAAACAGATTCAAAAGACATAATCCTACAAGAATTTTATCAACTAATTCCAATTAAAGTTTAAGACATTATGGGAGAAGAAACACATCATGCTATTATGTTTAGTAAAAACCAAAAAATACACAATGATGATGTCATGTCACCACTAAATCAAAGAAAACCCCACTATTGCCAACTCGATATTATGTGTGGCGTAATTATTCTCATTGGAAAAAACTATTGAGACCTATAAAAAGAAACTAATCTATTATACATTATAATACATCCCAAACCAAGACATTAATCTTCATAGAAAACCTCAAAATGAACTGTCCCTATTATGAAACAAAAGTCTAGAGCACTAAAAAAGATCTCCATCAGGTACTGAAAAGATTTACGACACTAGTCAATCCCCAATAACACCTTATCCTAATGGATCAAGGATGCCAATGGATTCCCAACCAAAGATAAATTGTATATTAATCTCCTGCAATAGACTACCTGACCAAGGAAACTCCTCACCACTATCAATATCTTAGGGGATTCCCAAGACATAGCTGCCTATATCATTAAATGATCCATAACTACACCCTACTGGAATAAAAAATTCCCTAAGAAATAGACTTTACGAACCTATAACACACACTTTGAAAAATTCAAAAATAGTTTCCCACAATGAAGAACTCCCAAAATAGAACACAGATGCTATGAATGATCGTCTTTAGATGCGGAGTAAAAATGAATGTTGTCAATGAAAACCAACATGAACATATATAGGAACTCTCTGAACATTGGGTTCATCAACCCCATGAACATATATGGAACATTTATCGCACCAAATAGAATAAAAAAACTCATAATTCCCATGATGACAACTAAATGATGTCTTCTAAACATCTTCATCCTTAACATGAATATAATGATATCCATAACACAAATAAATCTTTGATAACTAAAATTCTGAATTTATCTATACAATTAAATCATCAATAAATTTTAGATGATATCTGTTCTTCACTATCACATTGTTTAAGTGATAATAATAAATACAATGCTGCAAAATACTATTAGCATTATTCATTAAAAAAACTGGTTAAACACAAGGTGACACACTTGGATGAACAAAACCACAATACAACTAGAAATCATTTTTTACCTATATATCTCACAAATCAGAATGATAAATCATATATAGAGACACCTAGATAGGATAAACACCTATCTAATGCTCGATCCTATTCTTAATCTCCCTTCGAGGGGATAACACCACAACTTCCTCTTTAAAGATATCATGTTACTCTTCCGCAACTATGGGAAACACAAAATACAAATTCTTTGTTGGGATTAGCATCAGATCATACATTAAACGTGACAAAGACATAACAAACATCTGACACATTAGAGGGTCCTTCTCCCCAAAAAATGCCACCATATCTCTATCATCCTCATAGATTAAATCATGTCTCTTGAAGAAATTCACAATGGATTGGACCGAATACAACCAATCCTTGAAAAGGATTATTTCATATGGATTTATTCATAAACATAGGTAATATACCCAAGATTAGAGCTACCCCAAAACTATCTCACACTCTATACATATATTATACAACTCAACTCAAACTATAACTATCGTAGTCAATTCCATTGGAATTAGATTCCTCTGTACCTCAAGTTCCAAATCATGGATGAGGGTATGTGACCTAAAAGAGTAATTCAATCCACAATCTATGAATGCATTAACCAAAGTATATAATATGTAATGGGTACCTCAAATTGCATCTGGATTAACTAGAACTAGAAATGATCATGCATGAAGCTGACCAAGACCTATTCTACGAGCCACTTTGACCCTACTGGAGACCACCTTCACATTCGCACTCTCCTGTAACAAGGTGTGGTGCATCTCAAGGAATTACTATGCCTAACCCATATCCTCTATACTAGTCCTAAGATGGATCAACCTACTATAACTACCTCAGAAAAAATTTCCTCAATGGTGGAAATTGAAGCAGAGCAACTGGCACATGCTGACTACTCAAAAGGGTAAGACAATCTCACCACTAAGGATCCCAACATCCATAAGAAAAACACATGTATGATCATTTTTTATTAGTATGAGGGATGTTTCACCTAGGGAAACAAGATGATGAGGGTTGGTACCTACCCCTAGCTAACCTAAAACTCTTATTTCCTAACAACTAAGAACTCCAAAACGTAGATCTTCTTCAACATGAATTCTAATTACTCCCCTCTTGCAATGATCTAGTTCTATCCAAGATCTTCTCTATAACATCTACCATACCCAGCAGCTCAAGATACATCTTATGAATAAATATGGTGACATGGAACCATATCTCTATATGAAAATCATCCTAAGAATGCCTCAGCCAGGCCTCCTCATCTTAAAATAGGTCTGAAGCATATCGTAGAAGGGCCCTGAAACCGTTCAAGAACCCTTACAGATTGAATCCCCCCTTCTAAAGGGTAACAAGATCCTGGATTTTGGCTTTCATTATGGTCAAATAATGAATCTATGCTCTAAAATGGTCTGGTAAATTCTCCCACAAGACCACTGACACCTCACAATCCCTAACGAACCAAAACCCACACCCCCTCAATTCACCACAAAGCATCGTTACAGACAATTAAACCATGTTCTCTTACAAATAATGGATCGAACTGAAATATTTGTCGGCCTCCTAATACTATTAATTTTTAAATGAATCTAGAAAATATCCCTCATAATTTTTTAGTCTATGGAATTGAAACACTCAGAGTTTCCTTCTCCAAATGTTATCATTGACCACTTCTACTATATAGTAATATTCTGGAACATCATGCTGAACATATTCGGTGCGAACATGATGAGGATTTTGAAATAGATTTTTTCCTTCCAAAATAACCAACTAATAGAGATCCAAAACCAAGAATATTTAGTATTTCACATTAATTAATTAATTTTATTAACTTGTTAAGGTTTTAATCTATCCCGGGGTCTACCAATTTCAACCAACGGCACAATGAAGAATGAATATAGATCCATTACTAGTTAACTACCCTAAATACACATCAATTCGTTTAGTAGACTTGGTAACCTTAAGGGTTCCTACGCCATATCAGTGGGGTCCCAAAAAACCCATGTCTTAGCTGGTCTCCTATGTTTATATCACTTACTAAGCTTAGCTGACACCATTTCTCTAAGATCCCATGAAACCTCACCAATGAATCACAGAAAAATCCATCCACCCATTGGACCTGAGCCTTTCATAACAATATTTCATGACCCCCTCCCCACAAATATACCAAAATGAAAAGTTAGAGTTGGTGACTACGCAAATCAGGCCTCTAGTAGGCCCCTAGTAAGCGACTACCACTGAGGGTATCATAAATATTCATATGAAAGGCATTTAACTCTAAGAAAACCAGTATAAATAGAGATATTATTAGGATAAAAAATAAAACCTTCATAGAAATATATATATATATATATAACACAAATTCAAACATGAATTTCGATACAGTAATAAACAACTGAATGGAAGACTATAAGTAACAAAAAGGTAAAACCGATAGCGTCCAAGATTCCAAAAAAACTCCAATCAACCACAACTTAGTGACATCTAACCAAATCAGAATCATTTCTTAACAGACCTGAAAAATAGGTTATATACGTAGGGTGAGAATAGAAGTATACACCGTAAGATCTTCCCCGGAGCCCCTCATCCAAAAGATAAAGAAAGCTTCCGAAAGAATAGAGAAAAATAGTGAAACTAACTCATCGCCTAAATATTTATAATATGTTCTTAACTTCACCATGGATGAATCTAAAAAATAAACACATATAAAAGAGCATATAATATAATAATAAAACATTAAGGGTACCCCTCTGCCGCTTCCCCACTAGTTTTCTGCTCTACCTCAAAATCACACGTCCTAAGCATCTCTCTTCAAAATTATGTTGGCCTGAAAAAAATTGGCCAATACACCACTATATTCACCTCATGCATCATATAATAGAAATATCCCATATTGTATAACCACATATAGTAACCAAGTAATTTTTTTTGATCCACTACAACTTGTATGGAATATATCAAACATCAGGTATTATACCTCATGCCATTACATCCCATACACTGATTAAGTACCTCAAGACATCACAAACATTACCCACCATACTTATAACAGTCCATTAGATACAATATATATTAATACATGTGTTTGAGATAACCACAATCATTTACACCCCCTACAATCATATATGTGGAAACTAACTTCTCTGTCTACCATCACAAGTAACTACCAAGAGAAAAGAGTGGGGATATAGGGGGTAGTCAACCATTCATCCTCCCCTAGGATGATTAGGAAAAACCCTCCCCAAATCTACTAGGTTTCAGTTTCATTAACTGACATGGGTGGGGAGTCATATGAAATCACAAAACATACATGATATAATATAGCTCACAACCACACTATGGGGATAACCCGGTATCAGAAGCAACAACATATAAAATAGTTTGGACTCCCAAATGTTTGTGCTAAAATCATATATCCTATAATCACAGAATCTTATAACATATGTACATTAAATTCATTCATTAATTTTAATAATTTGTTTGCATTAATTAATTCATTATCCATTAGTTAACCATTAACATTATTTCACATTAGATTTCATTGCATTTCATTAATCATCAATGTAATTTCCATGCCCTCCAGGAATAATCCAAACTATGTCCATGGTTTATCAATATCAAAATCATTTTAGTGTTTCATTCAATCATCAAATAATATGTGGGTTACGTTTTTTATTTATTAAATACATCATTCCATAAAAATTGTACTCTATGAAAACCATTATATGTTACCATCTGAAGAAAACATACAACAAAGCACCTCTAGTTGCCTCAAGTAGTGGGTAAGAGAAACACATTTGAAAAAAACCCATCTGTCAACCATTTGAAATAGATTAATGTGAGTGTACCAGCTCGCAGCATCTCATATAAGGGTAACACCAACTTTAACCCATTCAATCTTCTCTTATGTCATCCCTGAAACCCACATGCATATTCTAATGCATCTCACTATCACATGCATCATCTTTGGCCACATCATATAGGCCTCCCATCCCATATACCACAACATCCATCCTTGGATAATCCATACTAAGAACACACCAAACTTCTCAGATCCAAATAACATCACAAAATAGTAGTAAATAAACAAACAATAAACAAGTAAATTGGTCCTTTAATACAAGGCATTCATCCTTCTCATGCAAATGAGTTATCACGGTTAAAAACAATTCAGTCATCCTTCTCAAAAAAAAGGGAAAATCAATCCCTAGAAAATTATAATTATCACACAATTTATTCTTATTCAATCTTAAGATAAAAAATCATTTATTAATAGGTTCTTTCTACTGGAATCCTATGGCAGCAAACTATAAAAAGATCCCTATGGAAAAACATGCTCCTATCATTTTTTTACATTTTCATCAACCATAGAGAATGTAAAATTATCAATTAACATTACTTATAAATTACTATCATCAATCATTATCATTATTAAAATTTTATATAAATTCCAATAATCACATGGAAAATCAATTTCAATTAAAAATGTGCATCGAATCAATTTTATCATCACCCGATTAAAACCAAAACTAGATTTATTAAACATATCTATTTATTATTTTATTGAAATAGTTATTTATTAATTCTATATTTATGGTCTTTTCCAATTTCTATCAGGAACAACACGCTAAAAAAGAATGAAACATAGATATCACACTATCTAGAAAATCAGGAGCCGAACTGTTAACACAGTACACAAAAACAGCATTTGCATGTGATAACAATTAAATTCATTTAATCCTATTAAAATAAATTGTTGGTTAATACCATTTCCATAAAAAAGGATAAATCAAGATAAATTTATGATTTCATGTAATTAAATAAATAGATATAATAAATCCCCTACCTTAAAAATCATCAAAATTCTTCGCATGAGAATGGACTATGTTGTGAATATCCAATCACCTCTCCCACAAGAACATTGTCATTACAAATATTCCGCAGCATAAACGCACAAAATAAACTCTGATTATAAATGTGGGATATTTTTATCAATTGTATAGAGATAATAAAGAGAATAAATCTAGACTAATCCAAGAGAACCCGTATGAAAATAAACGAAGAACACACCTTGGATCAACATGAATTTCCACACATCAGGGATGGTATCCCATGATCTATTCCCATCAAAAGAAATCTCCAAAATTTCTAGAATGGTGCCATTGGACACTAGAAAACCAGAGAAGTTAAAGGGTTTGAGAAACCCGAGAGGTTGAAAATGTTTATAAAATCACTACACATTAAATTTACTGGTTGTGAAAACCATTGAAAAATTATATAAATGTTCAGGTCACAAATCAACAACAAATACATCAATTATTTATTGTTTAACCCCGAAAATTTACACATCATGAACTTTTAATGAACAAGTCATGAACTAGACATACATTGTGTCTAATCTTTACAAACAATGTGTATTCACCGTACTTCTGTTATTTTATAGAAAAACCTCTCTAGACCACTTCTAAGCCTCCTCCGAGCATGAAGAGCCATGAAAAAACCCAATGGACCCGTATTATTAGATATTTACACTTACATTTCCTCTAATATTTTTTGAACATTTAGAAATTGGATCATCCGTTGGGAACATAAGGTTTAAATGGTTGTATGACTTTTGGGGCCGTAAAATCTCTCCCAGAATTTAAACATTAACATTGTCCACCTAGATCACCCAATAAAGGATAAAATTATCTTTTCTCACAGTTTAATGAAATATTCCCTATGAATTCATCAATCTTTAGTTTATATTTAATTATAATTTAACATGAATTCTATATTCACTTATGATTTTAAGGGACTTAGTTCCAATCTTCTTTACCAAACATTTCCTACTTTGGAGGGTCAATATGTCTTTATTCTGTTCACAATGAAATATTGGGTTATAAAAAATAGAATCCCAAAAACATGGAGAAATAATATTTTGAGATTTAATTTTAAATCATGAATAGGATGTGTTGCACAAGATGATGCTGAAATGGTCCATGCTTAATATACATTAAACATGAATTGAAATATTATGAGAAATGATGTTATAATTATTAAATTAAATGAACAAGTAAAATGTGAATAATAAAATATAAGAAATATAATAAAAATTTAATAAAAATTATGAAATTTTAGTGTCAAATCATTGATCTTAATCCACCAATATATGGTTCCTTAGGACTATAGATTTACATCTTCATGTGATTGAGAACATATAGTCTTGAGACTCTTCACCACATCCTGGGTGATCTGTATCTTCCTCTTTCTTCTATCTTTGTGATATAAATATTGTATCGCTTATCAAAATTTTCTCAAAATTTTCTCAAGTCTAAAAAATAATCTTCTTTAATTCCTACAATAATATATATTCACCTTGTATATACTGTTATTCAAATATTTAAATACTACAATAAAGAAGTTATAAATAATTGAATTTAAATCAAGGAATATTTGGATCCGAACTCACATGATTTATTCATTTTAACATAATTTAACTCCAAGAAGTTATTTCTCTTTTAATTAATGACAATGAATCATATTATAACACCATAATTTTTCTATATATTATTTTTTGTATGATAACCACCAATAATTCCTCATTTTATCTCTTTTATAATTCCCTCAAGACTCATGAATTCTTATCCTTCATCACATGGATTATAAATAACCATAATAATATCTTCTAAAATATCAGATGAATTATTTCCATATTTCTTCTTCTATGATTTCTTGATTTACATGCATGGAAATCAAATTAAATGGACGTATCAATGTTTTAAAATATGAAATTACTTTGATGTGTATTCCATGAATCATAGATTAACTATATCATAAAATTTTAATACATTTTGGGTATTCTTGACCATTACATGGTTAATAGACATCCATAATAATGTATGAATTTTATCTTCATGAACTCTAATTTAAAATAATCATAAGAATTTGGTCACTCATTCTTAATAGA
The DNA here is from genome assembly GCA_963277665.1 of Viscum album. NCBI lineage: Eukaryota > Viridiplantae > Streptophyta > Magnoliopsida > Santalales > Viscaceae > Viscum > Viscum album. The sequence continues at coordinate 287,331,955 of OY728165.1, forward strand.
ATATTATTCAAATAATGCTGGATTTTTATTTTTTATTCATGCATGGTTTATATTTAATGCAAGCATAAAATTTCATTTAGGATAACATGTTAACATGGATTCATTATTTTCAATTTTTACTAAATGCATCATGTTTTCCTCAAGATGTACTGTGAAAACATGAATGCCACCTTTCTTCTTCCCATTTTATTTACATGCATTCAAAGAGAATTATTATTCAAGTGTGAGATTTGTTTACTCTCTTTTTCATGAAATCCTCTATTTGTGGATCCAAATCACAAACTTCATTGTATTTACCAATCTATAATTTTTTTGAATGTATAGATAATCTTATGATGATTCGTGGAATTTATTATACATGTTTACATAGTCATAAAGATTACCCCACTAATTCTTGTATTGAGTATCTTATATAAAATACAAAACTATCACTGTCCAATAATTAAGAATATTAAAGATATCTATTTTGATGGTTGTGTATAAAATCGACATAGTTTCATAGATAATCTATTATACATAGAATTACTTCATATATATGGAAAATCAATGCGAAAATCATCTCACATAAGCTCTATAATCGATGAAGATTCTTATTACTTTATTAAATACTATGGTTCCTCTCAAAAAATCAAGTAGAACACATAAAATATCTACTATTCATTGTAGATATGCATGGAATATCCATTTTAATTGAAGATATGTGAACTTATTATGCATAGAATCCTTACATATTTATGAAAAATCTATATCTCACTAAATGAAATCACAAAATATTCTTATTCACAGGATATCATCAGATGATATCATCAATGATATATGATATTACACACTAAAAAATCCCATTTAGTTTCTTTAAGATGATTATATAGAGGCTTTAGTGGTGTTGGATCATATGTATTTGTAAATTTAATTTTATAAGTACACCATTTAACATAGTGGAAGAGTGCACCATGTTATGTTATCCCACATAAGAGATTACATTGGATTATTCCTTATATAGATACTAACTCATCTCTTTAACCACTGGATGGCAGTAACTAAGTCTTCTTTAGAATACTACTCACATAGTACTATTATGCATGCTTCCCTACATACACCATGAACCTCTTGTACGCCACTCACCCATCATCATGTCTACCCATTCAAGAGATATACCTATGATTGGCTCACATATTTTCTCATGAAAGCCATGTGGGGTAACTCCCTTATGGTGAACTGATCTTCCATAAGTTATGTTTAGATTCCCCCTTGGATTTCATGGGGATAACCTAAGTTTTTTACTACAATATTGTAAAATTATTTAGTAAAATTATTTATAAAGTGTAATAACATCTCAAATATATTTATGAAAAAATAAAATAATTTTTCATGACCTATTTAATGAAATATTCTTCACAAAATAATTTCACAAACTTCTCAAATCAACTTCATCAATCATCCCATTCACTAGTTCTCAATAACTCAAAACATAATTACTCCTTGGAAAAAAATGAAATACATGGGATCAGTAATTTAATAAATAATATCAATTACTAATTAATTTCTTTATCCATCTTCACCCTAAAATATTTTATTTATACACTTGATACCATATATAGATTCATGAAGAACCATATGAATGATTATTTGAAATCTATTGTTGCCTAAAACTTCCACCAAAGGAATTTTTTGATCTGACTGCTTTTATAATGTTGAGAAATGGATCTCAACCTATATTATAAGGCTTGAATGGTCCTCTCATACTTTCAATATATTCGTAGATGATATTAAATGATAAATATCAATCTTTTATTAAATGTATGTTTAAGACTCTCCCAAACATTGATGTAATCCACTAATCTTGATCAGATATAATAGAATGTGGTATTACATAAAACCTTACCACATCCTTAATGTATATCTAGATAAGATGATGAAGATATAAATATTATTTGACGGAAATGAAATGTGTTAGCTTTTTTAGAAAATTGAGTAGAATCAAAATATAATTATTGCCTTTAGGTGTTTTGGGGAATTTGATGATGAAATCAATGGTAATATTTTACCATTTCCATTATGGAGTGGGTAATGGGTGTAAAATACCCATATATTTCTACCTCTTATCGTTAATATTTTTACCCACAAAGCATCAATATAGATCCTCTTCAATACCTATTTTTATGTTATCCCATCATATGTATTCTATTAAATCATTATACCACTTCGTGCTACTAGGATGTATAGAGAATGATAAACTATGAGCTTAATATAACATCTCCATCATAAAATATTATATTCATGGGACTCATACTCATTTCCTAAACCATATCATTCAATAATAATCATAGTTGAACTCATTAACATTTATCCATCCAATATTATAATTTTTATTCATAAGAAAGAAGAAAAACTATACAAGAAAAAGAAGAGGGCGACCAGACCTAGGTGGACGAAAATAATGACCGAGAAGGGAATCACCCCAAATGAGATTCAGCCCCTTAAGTTTAAAATGAGACACATTAGAAAGTCAAAAAACAAGAGTACCAGGGACTATAAGATAAGTTAGTCAGTCCAACCCTTTGTTCCCCTCACACCATATTTGAGTGTCTCTAATTTTGTTGTTAAGGAGGGACTTACAGTGATGAATAGATGAACTCATTAACTTTTCTAACCATCTTCTATAGTTACAAAAACTCTTAATGAGACTCTTTAACACAAAATTAATGTATGGTTGAATGTTCACCTGAGAAATATATGATTTCCCCTTGTATTATGAGATCATGATCCATCTTCGGCAAATACAAAAGTATTATATCTCTCCCAATCATCATCATAGAAAAACATTCATGATCTTTCCAATACATATTATCTTCCACATTATTACCCTTCATAGGGTGGAAATATATTCATCATTAATTATAATTATTCAGTTACAACCATATCTTCTAACACATTGTAAACCCTTTAAATGTGAATATAAACTTCACGATTTTATTATTAGTTTATAAATCCCATAGTTCACTATAAATATAATGCCTCTATATTTTCAATGAATAATTTAATGATTCCAAATAAAAATCATTAGTGGGTTAATTTTTCACTCAAATTTAAATTGGAATGAGGAATAAGTGATCACTATTACATTCTATATTAGGATGAAAATCCCTTCTTCAATTCATCATATTAGATCATAAAACTTATCCACTCCAACTTTGTGTGAGAACATGTGCATTGAAAAACCTTTTTTTATACCCTTTACATTTACCTCAAATTCATCTATCTATAAGAGCTTTCACCCCTTCTTTATAAAATTTTTAAGCGTATTTTATAGTCATGAGAAATACCTCCCAATTACTTGATACTATCAAAAAAACCTTGAAACCTACTGAGGTTGGTTACCATGGTTATTCTAGTTTATTTTTTAGTAACTTCATTCATTTTAGGATCTACTTATATACCATTGATTGAGATTATATGATCAAATAATACAACTTTATGTAGCAAGGATTCCTAATTTCTGAATTTTTCTTAAAACATATCCATCCTCATGGTCATCAATCTAATCCCAAATAAACATCATGTTCTTCCTTTAACTTGGATGATATAATAATATCATTTATAAAGAAAAATACAAATTGAATGATTTAACCTCTAAATACTATATTAATTAAATCCATGGATATAGTGGGAAAATTAGGGAGTCCAATTCAATTCACAATAAATTTATAATGACCACACCATATACAAACTATTTTATTTGGTATATCCTCCTTGAATATCAATTAATGATATTCAGAATGAAGGATAATCATGGAAAATTATTGATCTCTATGAAGTTGATAAAAAAATTAATCAATTAATGTTAAATAATAATTTTTCATCATAGTTATATTGTTTAGTTCTCAATAATCAATGTAGAGATGCATTAACCCATCATTATTCTAAAAAAATGAATAGGTACACCGCATGGTGGCACACTCATGTGTATGAATACATTTTTAAAATTCTCTTAGATTTTATTATTAAAATACTATAACTCAATCATTTATATTCTATTATAAGTATTTGAAATAGGTGTACCATAAGTTAAGGTATGAATTAAATACTAAACATCATAATTTGTGGGAAGACTTTAGAATTTATCAAAAATATATTATCATATTTTAAAAAATAGACTATTATTTAATATTCAGATTCTCCGCAACTATTTGTGATAAATATCTCTCATGAATAATTTATAAGACCTATACAGTATAAGTAATTTCTATTTAATATCCATATTTATCCTCACATTGATAGATAATTATAGTTTTATTTAGAATATCAAATGTGGGTTCCCTTTTAAGAAAATTGATATGGGATCTATATAATAAAAACAATAAATTCAAAAAATAACATCAAATTCAAATTGGATGAGAATAATGTTATCTACATAGAGAACATACTAACCAAATTCTATCAGATAGGAGATATATAATTTATATGAGATCATCTTACCATTAGGTATCTTTACTACTAACTCAATATCCAATCATTGAGCTGGTGACATAATAACCTTAAATTTTTTGTCAAATATAAAAGAGTGGGAAATACCAAATGAACTAAAACATTTATAGTTCTAGATATGATGGTAACTCTTGGTTTCCAACTTCATTCTCATAACTCACTTGAACAGTTGTGATTTCATTATCTTTTACTTTATCACTTGGATAAAGCAGTTATGGATGATGATTGTAATCATTAACCCTTAGATTTATTCACTAATAGTTTCAAGGTCAATACTCCATTAAATTAAATAATTTGAGTGTGTGTGGAACATTTGGAAGATATTTCTTATCATTCCATTCATTCATCAGCCTCTTCGCATCAATTGAAATTTTTTTTTATCGATGGACTTCATTTACAAACTAAACACTTTTTCCATATCCCAAAAGATATTTTCCCCCTTACATCCTTCCATACAGATTGCTTAAAATAATATTCATTTTACTTCATACATGGATTCTATTATTTTAATTACATTATATTTCAATACTTATTTTCTTATCCCCAATAAATTACAACAATGAGAGTCTACAAGATTCATTTATAAAATTTGATGACATTGAACAGTTTCATCATAGCTATGAAAGAATCTAATATACAATTTCATTCAGATACTTTGTCTTAAGCCACTTACAAATTCATTAATTTTTCTCTCATGGGGGATGATGAAACTCAAATTTTACTTTTTATAACTTGTGAAGTTTTCCTTATATATACTTATATATTCATTATCCTTCTTCTTTAATTCCATGTATTCCCACACTTTTTAGTGTGAAGAGTTTGGGGAAAATACAAACTAAAAAATACCTCCTTCAAATATTCCCATGTCTTGGAATCAATATTCTCATCTTACCTTAGATTATTGATATTATTACACCATTGATCTACTTCACCTTCCAAATGATATACCACCATGAATATTTTTCATGTTCTAAGCACTAATGAAAAAGGAATATATGTTATATGGTAATGATCCATTTTTAAGTCACTAATGGATCAGATGAACCATTGAATGAAGGTGTAAGTAACCTCATAAAATATTCCATAGTGAATTAGTCCCTCCTTTTATCTTTTTTATGATTATCATGATTTATGGATTGAGATAGTTGTGTGAGCATAACATTATGATATTTTATTCTAGAAGGAATTTCATTAAATTTATCATTGCATTGTACATCTCATTCATTAGTAAGATAATTGCTTCAAGTTTTATCCATTTAATAATGCAATTATTCATATTATATACATAAACCTAAAATAATTAGAGTGAACAATCATAGAATCAATAAAATACTTCCTGGTATATGATAAATTATGAATTCTTCTTATCATCCTATGACATATTTAGTTTCAACCTATGTAAAATTAATCTAATCATAATTTTTCTAACGTTCCATCCTCATATTTCCCATAACATAATATCTAAACTAAAAAAATGAATAATTTCTCTGACACCAACTAATGAAACATGAGAATAACATATATAAATATTACATAAATTTAGATTATTATTTAATACAGCTAATAAATATACATACCCCATAACCATAAATGATTATTGTCTTTAATGACTACATAAATATTCATATTATTTCATAAAATATCATCAATATCCCCTATAATGTTTTCCTATCATAATACCATTCTTTCAAATAGCCTAATTAAAAACATTCCACAAAACCTGGGGAAAGGAAACATAAGAAAATGTGAGCATAGATTTTTAGTAATGGTAAACAAGTGAGATATCAATCAATGATAATATATAATCATAAGACACAGATAAGCGTATAATATCATGATTATAACATACAATGTTTATACCCAACTAGTGATAAAACATAAATATTGATTCATAGAATAATTATTAAGCATCTAAAAATATGTTATCTATATGTGAGAATAATCATATTTAATAAATCATGATATAAGAGATAATATCATAACAATAACAACATGTCATAATAATTGTGCATCAAAACATAAGCACATATAATCTTTTGATTAGTGAAGGATCACTTCCAAGACTATCATAGTGTATTGAGTTAACTCCCCATTCCATCATTTCCATAGTCAAGGTCCACTCCCAATACTATTAAAGTAGAAAATATCCCTTAATAAATTTGGTTCCATCCACATTATAATACATATTATCTCATAAAATATCCATCTTCACCCAATTCGTTATAAGCTTATATAATTCTAGGCTCGCCCGTATCATAATAAAAACCATATTTATGATTTCCACTTGATCATAATACAATAATCATATTATAATAGCATAACCCATGAGAAGTAACCTATTTTGAAAAATATTCAATCATTACACAATCATAATATACCTAGAGAAATAAAGAATATTGTATCATAAGAGAATTCATTATCTCATTATATAATAATTAACCCATAGAAAAGAAACAAGTTTTCTGTAAACATTCTAGGAACATCATCACTATAAATCCCCTAGAAAATTGGGTAGAATCATAAAATAACATATGTATAGAATCAATAAAATATTTAAATGATGTTAATTCTCTCATAAATAAAGTGTTTTCATATGGTTACTCAAATATAAGATTCATTCTTTGGATAGTTTCCAAAGGAGTTTATTCCTAGAAGCGGAAACACCCAATGATTCGAGCATCTGTGATGGGATACAAACAAACCTTATAAACAACTATGGTAACTACATATATTTTAAATAATGATAAAGAACTCACATTGTTTGAGAGTATGAGAGGTGAGGCTTATCCTAACTTTTTGGGTGAATTATTTAGTACAACGAGACTCAATTATTGGTTTATGTCATGTTAGTGTATATTCTCCAAATTCAAATATAAGATAGGTCACCCATTACATTTACAACCAGCCATATATATATTAATATGTAAACATATCTATGTATCAGAGGTTCTCCACCAAAGGATCCATCTATTTTTATCAGAGGATTTACATTAATGGTACTATATTTATATATTGTAGGTTCTCCATTTTATTTCATTTATTTTTTTGGAAAGCTGGATTTAAGTAACGTAGTTGGGTGATTTGAAATTTATCATCATATAGGAATATTTTATGGGTTTTATATTCAGATTAAGACCTTGATTATTTTCCAATATATCCTCATGAATGTAATTAGAACCCATGTAGTTAAGTTCCTCTTTATAAGACACATTACACTTTTTAAGGTCATGTGATAAGGACCAGACCAAGTTTTTTAACATCATGTGACAAGTATTTCTAGGAGAAAGATTCCTTGGAAAGGATAGTATGTGTATTATGTATGATACGACCATTATGATTAATCCCAAAGGGAATATGAAAAAAAAGTGATCAAGTTGATCTTATAAGGAATATGGTATTTTGAAGATAAATCTCACCAGGAATATGGTCTGCTAAGGATGAGGCATAAATGACCTAGAAAAAATACAACCTTCTAAGAGAGAGCATAATCTTACTAGGAATATGTTTCGATGAATATGATAATGGATAGAAATTTTTTCTTTTTTACCTCAAGGGATCATCTTATCTATCCCTTTGGGGTGGTAATAAATTCCCATGTATTTTGGATATTTTTGGGCTTACACCTTGGGGGGGGAGAATACATTTGGATTCACATAGTGACATGAACATATTTGAACACTTGAAACATGAGTGTCATGACCAGTTTGAAGAATAATACAATGTAGATGATTTTTCATATCAAACAACATCATTCATATATGACTTTCATATGGGACTTCAACCTGAATTAGAATCCCATGATTTAACTTCCTTCATCATCAACTGATGAAGGATATAGGGGATGAGTAATGCATGAAAAGTATGATATCCTATAAGAATTTATATGAGCTTACTCCAAGAGGAATTCACATTATTATCTTAATAATTATTTCTAAACTCTAGATTAGGGATTACACATCTAATGATTATAAAACAAATAAGGAAATGATGTTTCCCATTTCAATTCACATTTCAAGTATCATGTATTTGATGAATATCTCTACCTAGACAATGAATTTTCCCACTAATTCTTCTAAGGTTTGGATCCTCATTAATAAGGTAATTCATGATCATGGAAATCATAAAGAAAACTTCTATCTGGAAGGTTATGTGAGAGAAATGCTATACCAAGGGAATGCATGATCATAAAAGGGAAACATTGTTGTATAACATACCCCCACTATATAAATATGGTGGTTATAAGGGGCACCTTGATGAAAATTCCAAAATAGTATAATTCATTAATGGGTTTCTCTATTATTGATGATATAATGTTCCTGAAATGGAACATGGAGGAAACATTTCCCAACTTACAGTTTGGTGAACTAAAAGGGACTTCTCCCAAGTGATACTTTGTAAAACTAAATATGACTTCACCCAAATGAAAGTTGGGTTAACTAAAGGTATTTCACTTAAGTGATACATAAGAGAACAAAAGATAAATTTCCCATGTGTTATTTGGGTAAAGTATTATCCAGGTGAAAGCACATGAGTGATGCTTTACCCTAATAAATAGGGGCCTCCATAGATGATTTTGAAATATAGGAACATAAAAATGTGGTCATATAAGGGTCCTGCACACTAATGTTATTATCCTAATGTGGAATTAGAACCTTGAAAAGTTTCGTAATGTTTAAGGCACATGGGAACTAAAATACCCTTTCTTTTTATTAATTCCCAGTTATTTTGGAGTTTTATAAGATATCTAAGGGTTTTGAGAATTTTGGTGAGATATCTAGGAAGACAGAGCTTTTGGTTATCTCTCAGTCTTCCAAAATTTTAAAATAAGGCAATTAAGTGACCCATGTGTGTTATACATTCACGAGTTTCTTGAAAATTTATGTAATTAACATAAATAAAACCTTTTCAAGGTGTTATAAATGCAGGTGTTGCATACATGATACACTTGAGAAAACATCATGGGTTCTTAGGGGATTCTATTTTCATACCCAATTTTTTCCTAACATGTTTGAGGAATTTTTTCATCAAGATTGTTGGAATTATTTAGAAAATTGATTTCCAAACAATTCTTCTCTACTCAATATTAGAGCTGGTTAGAATAATGAGGATCATGTCCTAAGGTAAAAGTCATACTAGTGAAAAATAATTTTTTTAAAGAGGTTCATTCTATAATATAGTCCAGTCTTAACATTCTTTTTTCATTTTCACATGGACTCAGTGAAACATATTCTCATATTTAACTCACCAAACACAAACACCTAGATAATTTTATTAGATTATACATGTTGAATGGGAATGCCTATAAGTATTTATGGGGTTGGTTCCTCCTCACCCACACCATTCAACAATTTTTATCTGAATTAGTACACTTGATAACTCATGTAATATATGGAACCCTTTTTACCATGTTTTCCCATGTGTATTCTCCATTAAATTAGTGTGAAAACCATTGTAAAGTAGAAGGATATGAAAAAATCGACAGAGAACATTCATGAAATTTTATTCATGAGATAGTATTAATGAAGATACTTTTATAAGCTTGATTGTGTGAGGGTGATGGTTGAGGTTACTTCATGGATACCTTGGGTGAAATAGTTTTTTACTATTCGAAATTCCTACCCAAGGTTAGGTGAGGAAAATTTTGGACTTATCCAACATTCTACACATGTTTGAGTGCTAATGCTCATCTTTCCTCTAAGACTCTTACCTTAACATCATAATTTTGTACTAATGAAATATTTTATGTCTATTTTCATAATTATTATAGTTGAACAAATAATTCCCATTTCATAAGGTCAGGACACAACCCACATAGAAGAGTCATTGGATATAATTATAAAGGATAATGTCACTCATCTGTTGATAACTATTGTCATCTTCCCAAAAATTTGATGAATTTCCACTTAGAATATCATGTAAATGGAACTATTCTATTAAATGACCATAGGCTTCTAATGGACATACTTATCCTGATGTTAAATAAATATACTCCATTATCCATGTTTAATGAGTATATGAACATTATAATATCCAAAATCACTGAAAATTTATCTTACATCAACGAACCAACAACATGCTCCATGTACCTTATGGACCATTATAAGTGCAATCCAGAGCTATGAAATCATATTTTTTATCTCAAAATGATTTTTTGGTCATCTATATTTTTCCTCTATCCAAATAATCAATAAAAGGGTTGGAAAAAGGTTTTATATTTTTGTGTCAAAGGGGTAGTTAATCTTGAATGGATGTGGGATTACTAGGAGTGTAATTGTTTTCATAAATTATATGTTGGGATTAAATTAGTCACCATTAATGAATCTATTTGGGTTTCATATACATCTGTGTACAATCACCCAAATATATTCCATGAATTTATGAGCTAATGGCATCCACAAACCTACACTTTCCATCTAATACTTAGGAAGTATGCTTCATTTTGTGGGATCTATACAAAAAATCATGGGATCCCATCATCAATTTTACATGTGATTAGTTCATCCTTCAATATGAAACATGAGAATACATTGAACTGATGCCAAAATTATCCCATTAGTTATTAAAATTATCCTTGATGGTAATAAGGAATTACCCTCACCCACATGATTCCATTCATCTACATGTATTTATGAATGCTTTATTAAAACTACGAGAGAAATAACAGTGCTATAAGTGTCCACTGGGGTGTCCTACATTGGAAATGAAGGTAATAAAAAAGAAGGGTTGTCTTGTGTTAGTTCAAGGTCAAAAAGAAACTAGAATGTGGATAACCATCTTTATGGATTCCTGCAAATGTGATTAATCAACTATTTTATTATGATTCACATGTCTAATGGTGGTGTGAGGCTAGGGAAAATTTTCATGGTGAAAAAAGTAGAAGAATGGGATAATATGGGATTGGAATCCCCTATCATAACATATATCAATTAGTTTATGATGGATATTTATATCATGAAGGACCCTTTATAATATTTTAGGATGCGTTCAAGTTCCTTAGGGATAGATAGTAGTCCACTTCATCTTATATAATATGCACATTCATGTATATATTATTTGATATAGGTTTTCCATTCCATCCAAGTCCATTATAGAATCAAACCCCTACCCTTAAAGTCTAGATTAACTCCAATGACTTTATGATTATTTAGGGATTTCAATTTATTCTCATATTTGGATCCAACAATGGATATAATTATAGACAATGGCCTTGATGAATATGAGTATAGGTTATTCATGATTACCTTGATATATTGTGTATTGGAAACATGGATAGACGATGAGATTAGTTGAGAGGCATACACACATTATATATATTTACATGAATTCATGTGCCAAAAATATCCAACTGTGCCACATCACATGGATTCCAGATCAAAGAAACATCTGATGGTTTTTAGGAAGCTCTGGGGGATTATGGCCCAGGATGTCACCTAGTTGGTGATCAAGTTTCCTCTATTGGGTGCATCTCTCATGTTAAATCCATGATATGAAGATATTGGATTTTTTCATATCCTCTATTGATACTCGAGAAGAATGTTACTCATTTTTTTATAAAACCACCAGATGAGGAAATCATGGAATGAGGGTCCATCAAAAGAGTGATAGAGATGAAGTTACAAAATCACCCAAACAACCTTGATCATGGCCTCACAGAGATCTATTAGGGAAAAGACTATATATTTTGATGATTTACTGGGGTGAACAAAACATTAATATAGGGAAGAGACACATCCCTTGATTATTCATACATTTAATGAGGTAGAAATAATTATAGAAATTTTAAATTTGAAAGATGTAGGGTCCTACTCACAATAGGTTACGTAGTAATTAGTCTTTGTATTCCTTGAGGTGAACCAATTTTTTCTGAATAGTATTTATAACATTAAGTTTTTATGGGCGGTTCTTTAACTCGGAATATGTATTCCTAAACATGGATATATACGGTCAACCTCATAATTTTATTTTGATACCAATCTTCCAGAAGTGAAAAATTATATTCATGATATGGTGATGCTTATTCATGTCCCTAACATATGATTCCCTTCCACAAAATGGGTAACCAAATTGATGGAGTGGGGAATCAACAAAGTGGTGGTGGATCAATGCACCAACAAATGCTGTGAATATGTTAATCTAAAAGATGTAATTATTTTAATAGAGTGTTTTTAAGGGGGATTTATTTATAAGTATAAAATGTAACTGTGATTTTGAAAAGGGTGGATACTGATTCATCAGAGATATAACCACCAAGATACACTACAATTAGTTGCTTCTTCGGGATTTAGGGATTATATCATCAAGCTATTGGGGAATTACGCATAAAAAAGTCTTATGTCAGAAGAAATGGAGGGGAAATTTCCACCTATATCATCAAATACTATTTTTTGAGAAGACAAGTACAAGTATTCCCCTATATATAAGAAAACCTTTGAGGAAGGAATAATTGTTATCCAAACTTGACATTATTCATTATTAGTGTTCACAACACCACCCACTATTTGTATGTACAATATATGTGTATGATCATGCATATTGATTGTAGAGTCTTATTCTATCTCCACCCCTATGAAATTTGGAATTGATTCTTCTAAAATTGAAAATAATTACCGAGATAAATAATGGACCCTTTCAGGTGAGATCATATATTCAATTGGAGATACATATAGGGATATCACCCAACTAAATCCTATTACCAAATTGGGAGAATATTAATTTGGTAATGATTATGGTGTGTAGAAAAATTTAAAGTATTTATTGGTGAATTATTTCTTCATGATGGGTTTCATTATATCACCAGATTCATCACTTATATTAGAGGACCATGCATAAGAAGCCACTAGTTATGTTGTTTTATTAAAAGGAATTGATCAGAAGCTTTATTTTTTTAATGTGTGTCATGAAGGCCTTCCTAATTTAATGGGGAATTTATATGTAGTAACCAATAATAATATATTAATTTTTCTTTTTCTAGTCATTTTTCCAAACGTTGGATAGTAAATGATTTCTAGAAGTGACAGAAGGTGAACTTATTAGAAACTAAACCTTATATAGGCCACAAGATGGAAACCATTTAATATTTTATTTTCTAACATTATGAGGGGGTCACTTTTGTAACATGGTGGGTGAAGTTAGTGAAGGGATAAATTTGGTTCCTGGCCTAGGCATTCTTGATGTCCCAACTAACACAGACGTGGTAGGACTTGATACCAAATTTAATGATGTAATGGAAATGGAATACATTACTACACCAAATGATATCACTACATCTTTATATTATTTTGAGAATTTTAAAAAGGATATATAAAGATATTTGTATTTATCCATACCCATATAACATCCTTATGCATGGGGTATAAATCAATATTCATTGATCATGAAAGTTTTTCAACAGATAATATTTCTATGTTGACCCATCAAAAGAGAATCAAGGCTTCAAATTTCATTGAAAAAGTATACTTCCCTGCTCAGACTCTTGAAAACTATCATACCTATGGTTTTTCTGATATGGTCCCTTAGAATACTCAAGATGTTTTTCTCATTATAGAGGTATCCACCTCACAAATTTATGAAGCCAGGGATATAGAGGGAGACTTTGACCGAAATTCTAATCAATATATTGTTTATTATTGATAGTTTTTTATTCTTTCTCACTATCCTCCTATGTTTTCATTAAATTCTGATTATTTTTTGTATTACCTTCAGTGGTATCAGATTCAATATATGGTCTCTAAAGGGAAGCCTCTAATCCAATTTAACCAACAATAGAAGGTAAAGATGAATCTACATTGGGGGGGGGGGGGGTTAAAAATCAATATCCGCGAGGAAATATATATTTCAGTACATCTCTACCCATGAGAGGGGTTCTAAGGAAAACATAAAGTCCTATAAAACATTCCATGTATCTCATAGATTTTTTTGGAATGTCATATAGATGATGGTTTTTGAGACACCCTTAGAATCCCTTCCCATGAAACATTACTGACTCTATACCATGTTTACAATGTTGAGGTATGGTGGGTTAGAATATCATTAAATTAATCATGTTGTGCAGGAGTCCATTAGATGATGGGAGTTGATGAAAAAATCACAACAAATTTTTATCAAGGATAGATTAAAAAGCAAATCTATTTCCCTCCATGTTATGTTATCTCGGGAACAACATGATCATACTAAGGAGTTGGAAAATATTCAATGTCAAATTGAAAAAATATCAAATTGGCACATTTATAAAAAAAATTGGATGCTTACAAAGGATAAATTTTATTGATTCCTTGGTTATTTGAGGATATTCATGTTTGGTTGAATGAATGTGTTGCCACTGTTTTGAAAAATCTTCATTTCATTGATGAGGTTGAAGCTATAATGTTTTTTTATGATTTAAAATAGTATTGATGAGGCTTGATTATCGATCCAACAACATGAAAATTATGTTTATTGAATATTTTAATGCCTGATTTTATTGAAGAGAGACTCCAAAATTTCTATTCTCATATCATTATTGGTCCATAAAAGTAAATAATTTTTTTCTTGATTACTCATTTCCCTATATTTTATTTCACTTTAAAAATATCTATAATTCTCAAAAAATTTAGTTGAATGTGTTACTTTTGGTCTTGGAATAGGGATGGATTTCATTGTAAGTAACATAAATATAACATGATAGTAAGCATTTTTAAATGATCTATTTGGTATCATTATTTTATAAAAAACATTTAAATATCCAAACTGAAATTTCAGCAATGAAAGAATGCAATTCTTTAAATTTTTCCTAGTCCAGGGGCCTAAAGACCATATATTGACTATTATTATGGTTTCATAGTGGGAAATATAAGATTTCTTCCATTTAACTCACTAACATATCTTTTTTACTTAGTATGATACAAGGATGAATTAATGGGAATGTCTGAACTTTTAATGAGCATACCATTTGAGGTTTTTTATCCAAACATGTTTTTTTCAATTTTAATTTCAAATTATTAATTTTTTCTAGATCATGTAAATTGTTTCTATTGTGAGTTGATACTCAAATATTTGTTCATAATTACCTCTTTTGGTTTCTCATTAATATTATTTTCATATATCTTTCATTGGGAATTTTTATTTTATGAAAATTAGACCAATGGTTCTGCAGTCCAAGTTCATATATCATTGATCGAAGATTAATGTAGTTTAAAATCATATAACTTTACCCAATTTTATAGGCATACTGACCCAAATATTTGTTATTTTTTAAGGATTATACAATATTATTTGAACATGAGACTGTAAATTTTATTTCATAATCTTGGAACTATTTGTGATGACATGGGATATGTACATATGAAAAATTCATGGACTATATTCAAAATGTGGTTTTTGTTATGATTTTGTTAAGATGTCCAGGGAAAAATGAGTTTTCTCCTATAGGCATGGATAACAATGGAATAAATACCATATCGTGGGATTCTATGTAGATCCATATATAGAGTCAAAATAGGGGTGTCCTTTGGAGTTTGACGATCCTGTTACCGATAACCAAGGAAGGTTTCTGAGGATCAGATTTTCTCTAGAGAGGAAGTGTATTTTATAGAAAAAAAATATTTCCAAAAAGAATGATGGATGCATATAGACTTGAATTACCCATGACTGATTGATTTAAATCACATCAAGATTTCAATACTAAACTCCATTAGAATATCCTAAGGGAATGTTTTTTAGACATCATGGTTAGGCCCAGGATCCATAGTCTAGGTATCACTATGTATCTCATTAGAATGATATTAAATACACATGGAGTTATATGGAATAATTTGGTACATGTATATATATAACTCCCATGAAGGGAATGGGGAATTTTATTCTTAAGGAAGGGCCAAGAATCTAGAGTTCATTGATCTCTATGTATCATGTAAAAACCAGAATCAAGACACATGTACATATTAATGAAAATTTTATCTATCATGGATTAGAAAGAAGCGTGAAATTTTAGATCTACAATTAATATATTCTATTTAAAAGTATCCTACATAGATTTAGGTTTTATGAGATAAGATATTATATATTCTCTATGGTACATATGAGTTTTTCTGGAATACATCCCAAATATATCATGTTCCCATATAAAGGTGAAAGAGGCCAAAGGGATTAGTCCACTCTGATAAGTCTAGAGTCATGATGGTTGGTCATTCAACTCACATTTTGATGTCATGAGGTGATGATTGTGGCCATGTATTTTATCATCATATGGTATGTATGTGTGTGTTATGCTGTTTATAGCTTTATCAATAAGACTAATGATTGATTTTTCATGGTGATAATATTCATGTGAGTTTTAGAACCATGTATTTAAACAAATTAAATGAATAAAATAATATAAATGTGTGAAAAGTTAAACAATGGCAAAGAGTTGGAGAATTTTAAGTTCATTATGTGAAAAGGGGAATTTCATCACATTTTCTTTTAACTTCTTGTAGTTAGGCATAGAGTAAAATATCTCGAAACCACTGTATATCTGAAAATAATGGGAATCAAGATAGTTTAGAGTTCATGGAGTGAAATCCCCAACACATATATATCTCATGCGTGGGGGGAAGGAATTTTTTACTATATGGGTTTTCCAAGATAAAGGATCCAGGGCCTCATACGTATATCATCAGAATGATAATCATTCCATACATAGTTCTAAAATAATTTCTGACATATATCTAACTCATATGTAAGGAACAACAAGACATAAAATTTAGTCCACTCTAAGAAGTTTAAGGTGATTTCATATAGACTAAATATTCCTTGACTCTAGTTAGGGTGTGGTTTAATTATGAAAATTAGAATAATAATATGAAATATATAAGCCAACATGAGTCATGATGAGTGTGAGAAACAATAGGAAATTGGATATTTTTACAAATTGTATTAAAATACCATTAAAGAATTTTTTTTAACATACACCACAAGATTTTCATCTTATGGTGGATGGATTTTCATATATTTTAATATCATTTGACCATGATGTTATCCCACATTTTAACGTCATATGGACAATATGAATGGTTTCTATGTAGTTTTAGAGTCATGTATCTTAGAATATGATGTTCTATGGGATAATTTCATATGAAAAAAATTTTGTCCCATATTTTATCATCATGAGACTAAGAAAATGGTAGTTATAGATTAATTTCATGTAGCTTTGAAAAATGATAGGTGAGAAATTTATCTATGGAAAAAGAAACTCGACATGAATGGATAGACTCAGGTGTACCGAATTCTAGAATAGGAAACCTCACCGATGGGATAGGAATTGATTACTAGGACCAAGATAAGGGTCTGGGTGCCAATAATTATCTTATGAATATGAATCAAGTCAAATGAAGGATTGAAAATTGTAGTTTTGTAGGAGAACTCCATTGGGAGAGAAGGTCCACATAGTTGATGACCACAATAATGCATTGCTTAACATCATAAAGAAAAGGATGATTGGTTGAACATATAGTTTAAAACCTTATGGTATAGATTTTAGAGAATGATTTTAACATAAATATTTGAGGATGAATGGTTTCTATAGTTTAGGCTCTATAGATTAGACCAATAGTATTCCTTTTAAGGTCCTATATATTGGAACATAGATTTGGATTTTTCAAATTCTTCTTTGAGGTACCTCAAGTTCTTAGGGGTGAGAAACAATCTCTCTCCATGGTAATCAATTAATATTTACCATTGGATTAAATATTTCGAATGATGAAATATACCTCCCATTTTGGATCATGTTTCAGAGGTTTCATCCCATGTATCATCAGAGTTCTGAGAGATAAAACTCATTCCACCCAGAGAACTGAATAAAGGAGAACATTTTTATCAAAATATCGATCTATTAAATTTTTTGAACCTATAAATAGGGAAAATTATACAATATTATCCCATCATTAAATTCCAATTCATATATTCATAACTAATATTTATAATCTATTGGTAGTTAATCAAAAATGGAAATGTAGAGCGATGCTCATTGAAACTTAATGGGCACAACTGCATATTCCCCATCTATAAGTAAATATGGGTTTCCTTATGTGGTAATACATGTTATGGTAGGATAAACCCAAGAGGTATAAAGAAGCATGTTGGGCCATGATTTCTTGTCTTTGGTGACCATATTTTGGATTATGCTTGGAAGAGTTCTATTGAAATCTTATATCTACCCATTTTTCATTTCGTGATAGTGAGGAAAATGATTGGACTGATTTTTATACTCCTGATAAATTCTTATGAATTCAAAAGAATGGAAATTAGTGTCATTATCCATTAAAAGTTTGTTTGGGACACCAAATATTGTGATGATATTGGACATCAAAAAGTTCATGGTGTTGTTTTTTTATATTTCCTTGAGAGGTATGACCTTTCCCCATTTTGAGAAGAAATAAATAGAGTAAGGATATTCTTGAAATACATGGATATAGCTAGGGGATTGGCTCTATGATCCATTCTTCCTAAATAAAATGGATATGTGAATTTGTAAATATGAAATAGATTCATTGGTTGATGGATAAAGTTGGCATGTATCTAACAACAATAAAACATTTAGGTGAATTTTGTACAACTTGGTGTCATTGATAACCATAAATACCCAAGCCTCCTTATTTGATGAGAAATCATGATCTGTGACTGATAGTCACCACAAGCACTTGTGTTGACTTCATTCATACCAATAATAGTTTCCCCTATATCAATGCATCTAGGGAGAGCTCTATCAAAGACTTATTATAAAGGAAATTTTGATGGTTTTGGATAATATAAATAGTAAATTGACTACCCACCATCGTATTTGTTTTTTTTCATTCACCGTATGATAGAAGGATCCTTTTTTAGTGGTATTATAATATGGTTTTCATCCAAAACATTTTATAATAATCTTGTTCATGGATGGAATTTACCACATTGATCTCTTCCACATCAGGATCAATAAAGTAAGATGCAATTCTTGTAGTGCAAAATGCTTGTGACCATTTTTCCATGGTCTAGATCTACCAAGGTAATAGTTGTATTTCCTAATGCATCTAATTGTGTATTACAAGAGCATAAGATGAGAAAACATATTGTTTATGAGGGGAATTCCTACATTAACCCTAGCACATAGTCATGAAAGGAAATTGGATCTTCTTATATAATGGAATAATCATCATTGAACTCCTCGATTATTAAATATTAATCACCATTGAATTTCAAGTCAAGCAAAAGTATTTTCATTTTCGTTTCCAAACCTGGAATGAGGTATTGGTATTTTGACTCATTTTTGGGCTAGAAATCTAAAAATCAGAAGGAATATGGTAGATATTCCTCTGCTAAAGAGATAACAGTGACTCCCAAACTGAATCTGTTGTGTTTGGGTTCGTCCATCCATTTCCGTATAGGAAATGTAGAACTTCCGTAGAACTAAATTTCCCATGTCTATGGGTATTCATGAATCGATAAGAACTATTCTTTTAGAAATTTAGTATTAAATGGATTTTTTTTCTAAATAAGGATGATCTACAAAAAAAAATTCAATTCATACTAGTTTATTTTCTTTATTTGAAAAAACTGAATGTTAAAATACATCAAAATGACTTCCCAATATGCCAAACATCAAGTTAGTATAGGAAAGTTGATGATATATTTGAGTGGGTCATTATGAGATACCATGTTAAAATCATGGTACTGTAAGTAGTGACCTAGTTTCTAAACTATAAAATATAGCATAAGGAAGCTCTTCTCATTTTCAAAATATAGATTATTAGTATTGAAAATCGTTCTATTAAGATAATTGAGAAAATTATAATTTACTTTAACATTATTTGGTGAAAAAAATATCATGGTGACACTATAAGGATGCCACATATATATTGAGTGGATTTAATTTTATGGGAGGCATTAAAGTGGGTGGAATCAATATTTATTTATTGAGACTGCTAAAGGATTCCTGAAAATCATCGATCTATTGATAAATTTATCCTTTCTAAATTATCTTAGTGATGGGTAATCATGTTTCTAATGGATAAAATATAGATATTTAGCCATAGGAGAAGAGTCAATGAATTTTCATCAACTCTTGGATGTTTCTAGTAGATAACATGTCAAGAATATCCTTGGTCTTCTTAGTATTAACATTAATTCAATGACAATTCACTATGAAGCCCTGAAAATTTCCTAGGGTAACAATGAAATCACATTTAAAGGGATTTATTTTTAAGCTATGTTGTCATATATTATTTGAAAATGATCTCAAGATTGGTAATATGATCAAAAACCTACTAAAATTTCACCGTCAAATATTTGACGTAACACTTAGTCTACATTCCTAAGATGGGTTTTAATATTTAATGCATTACAAGTTGGTATATGTTGTTATGGTTATTTAAACAAAAATACATCACCCAATAGTATCATATTCCTAGGGGTACCCTAAAAATTATGGCATATTAAAAATCAGGGGTTATCCGAGTTTGGTTATATAATGAATAGACATATAAAGGTGATGAATTTATAGATAGTAGTTGTAACGATCAAAAGATATATAATTAGAGAAAAGAAATATTCTCTTTTATAGTACTGGTTGAGATCCAAGAAATCGTTGAAAAATCTAATCTCCCCATTATTCATCATTTTAAGGAAAATATTGGAGAGGATCTTCAGTTATTAGACCTTCTGAATGATGTTGTCTTTGATGATTTTATCAACTTTTTCGTCAACATTTGAAGCATGAGTTAGAAGGGTTATTATAGCTCAATACATGTAAAAATTGTGATATTCTAGTAAACCCAAGTGGTGTGTTGATTGATTGTGTCCATTACCTGGAATGTATAGTTAGTTTTAGGTGAACATGTCTTGATGATTCTTTAGAAATGTGTTATATACCTCTTTTTTTGGAAGATATGCATGAGCTGATCAATATAGGTATAATATCTTCCTCTAAACCTATATTTATATGTCAGAGCTCATCAATAATTGAGGATACACCTTCCTTGAATTCTGGATGGGTTTCCATGAAATCCTCTACTTTTCCCCCCTCTACACCAATCTCAGTAGGAATGGGTGAAGAATTAAAATCCCTATATAAAGAAAAACCATCAAAATGAAAGCGTTCAAAAGATTAAGTAGGGGATTTACCACTCTCTATCAGTTATACAAGAGTTATTTTTGAATCAATCTTTGATGTAGTGAACTTTTAAACCATTAGGGGCAAAACAAGGTAATTTTAACCAAGGGTGTTATTATTATTATGAATATTAGATTCATCTTTGTTATTGTAGATTTATATTGAGGTAACTGATAACATAATATCTGATGAATATAATCCCAGATCCGAAAATAATAATTCTTATTTTATTGTTGTTTAATACATATTCATAACCAATATCCTTGAATAGGTTAGCTAGGGCCATTTCCAGAACATTAGGTGTAGTTACCTAAGTGAAAGCATCAATCATGGATTTTTTTCCTTGTATCTAGTAAATTAATGCATTGATTTATTGTGATTCAAAAGATTTAAATTAATCTTTATAACCATTAAATATCCATATTTTTCAATTATCAGGTTATTTAAGACATTGATGTTATGATTAAGGGACTGATTTTAGATTTTGTATTCATGGACTCCATAGTAAGACATTTAATGGTGTATCTTTCCAAATAACTATGAATTTAGAGTCAGATACAAGGTCCCTGAATTGAATTCTAATCTATAATTGGTAGAGATTATTTTTCCCACTATTTATATGACCCTAAATTTATAGAGAATAATGGGCTAATATGGATTAAATATAACCTAATAGATGATGTTTTAATACATGAATAAGGTCAATTTATTATCCATTTTCAATGAAATATCATCATATGTCATTGTCATATAGTGTACCAGATACATACAAGGGTCTGATATATCGCTACATAATAGAATCCATGTCATACTTTTTGAAAGAGATAATTGTGTGACACCCCGTAATATCAGTCTCTACATGATATGCATTAGTAGTAGTAACCTCATCTTCAAACTATTTAGGTCTTAGTAGGGATTTTACAAATTTTTCCATAGAACTTTTGATAAATTGATAGCATCCATGATTGAATGATTGCTCAGGACCACAACTAATAATTTCAAGATTTCATATTTTTTTGAAAAAGGATTTTGATTCCTGTTATGAGTTTTTGCCATAGTAGGTTATTTATGGGATGATATACACGAGGTTGTTGGGTCGATAAATTGAATAGAAGTTATAGTCACATGTAACATTGGTCGATTAAGCTATGTTGGTCTAACCACTCACCTAGGCTTTTTAGAAAATATAAAACCCCTCTAGTCGGTACTCCAAAACAATAAAGTCTCAAAAAATCTTTAAAATGTGGGATAATTTTCATGATATTAATGGGTTCATTGAATAGGTTTACAATGGGATATGGTGGTATAAATAACTCTTGAATGGATGTGGTTGATATACTGAGTTCGGTTACGACTTCATTTTACATTTTTCTCTCAACTCTAATGGCCTCTTACTCAATTTCCATAATTAAGAATATGGGATTCAGATATATAATAATACATTTCATTAGAGAAGTGATCCATTAAATTAATAACATAAATGGAACTAAAGAGAATTTTTTTCATCTAATAATGATTTTGTTTGAAGTGGTGTTTCTCATGGTACAATTTATTAGGATGGTTTTTACACTATTAAGACTGAAGGAATGAAAAATAATAATTTCATGACCAGATTTTTCAGTGGTATAGGTTTATATTAGAATAATTAAAATTTTTATTTCTAATTACACTATCTATAATAAAATTATCTTTTAGAGTATTTCATTGTTGATGAGGT
The DNA here is from genome assembly GCA_963277665.1 of Viscum album. Classification (NCBI taxonomy): domain Eukaryota; kingdom Viridiplantae; phylum Streptophyta; class Magnoliopsida; order Santalales; family Viscaceae; genus Viscum; species Viscum album. Next base: position 287,355,261 of record OY728165.1, read on the forward strand.
CAGTAGCACCATAGTAGAAGAGAGTAGAAGCATAATTTACTAGTTTAATTATTCCCTAATGATAGAATTGGTTTAATTGAACTACTTTATACTTGATAAAACACTATTTTATTGAATATTTTATTGATAATAAATGATATAACTTCCTCACATTGTGTAAAATATGTTTAATTAGAAAGTATTTGGGATTAGATCATTCATTTGAATATTTGATGAAAATTCCAGTTTTACCCTTTATAGTTCACTGTAGTATTTCGAAGCTAAATATTTTTATATTTATTATTTGAATTTGAAATTTTGTAACAGTGTTACTGACATAATTATATACAACTTTTATTCATGACACTAGAGCTAATGAGTGCAGGTGTTTGTTGAAAATAGGTCATGAAGTCAAAGTTGGGCTGCACTCGCCACAATGGAGAAGCTTCTGTATTTCGGCTATAACGCCTTGATATGGGCCTATATTAAGCCCCAATTTGGAGAGGCGATATAGTGCCCATATCCGCACATTTTATCCTTCTAGAAGGCCGGCCAATTCACGAGTTTGGATGGTCAAAGGGGCGGTGAATGTTGGCATAAAATATTTGGCCGAGATTCCCCATTCACACTTGAAACCACTTTGATCCTAGCCTCCCCACCACTCTATAAATTGGTGTTTTTCTCATTTGGTGGGGTTGGGACGTGCATTGGAAACTTGAGGAAAGAGGATAAGTGGATCCACTCCAATTATCCAACCATTTCAATAAGGGTAGCTCTTGAAGCAAGGATCCCTTCGACGAAACCTTCTTCTTCTCCTTCATGTTGTAATGATTTTGTTTGTGTAATAAACTTCATTGTTCTTATTTTATATCATATTTTTTCTTCTGTTTTGTTAAAATTTATTCTTCTCTTAATCTTCCTCTTTGGTCTGTAATTCTTGAGTAGAAGCGTTATTGGGTTATACCCATTATAAACCTTTGCACATGCAAAATGCTTCTACGATGATTACGCCACCCATGGAAGAGTAGTCTATTAGTAATCGATCTATCTTCTACCCTCTTCATTTAATTATTTTGAATAAATGTGCTACTGTAATTCAAATAATATATTCCATGAATTGTGTTTTTAAATTACAAGAAACTATGCAAGAAATTTAACAATTAACACAAAAACACATGATGTCGGGATTTTGCGTAAATTGTGAGAGCATAATCTTAATCGGTAATACAAGACCACATGGGATAAATTTGTAGAGTTCAAATGTAATCCCTAAACAAAATTCATCCTCATTTCCAGAATGGATATGTGCTCTAATTAACCATTGACCATAAACTATCCTTAGAACAACAATCAAAGCAGGGTGCTGCGATTGCATGTTCCGAAGCTAGCCTAGGGTTTAAGTAATTTCATCTTTGTGGTTAAGTTAACTCTCGTAGGGTTCAAGGGATAACAAATTAAGGGATCATAATTAAGTTGATATTGATTTAAAGATAATGATTAATAATTGAATGAAGAGGTAGAGTTAGATTGATTATGCCTGTTAAAATAGATTTTAAAAAAAACATCTTTTTGTTGTGTCATTTCAATCGAACTTCATTTCAAAACTAAAAACAAAAAAAACAATCTTCTTCCAGCAAACTTCTTCTAGATTCATAAACTATAACAAACCCCAATCCTTTAAATTAGTGTTTTTATTCTGTTCTATTTTATTTTTTTAGAATACCTTTAATAAGTTGTTAAATTCACTTCCTCCTTTGAGAGATGACCTTGGTCTGCCACTCTGCTGCACCTAAGTACCCCAAAATCACATTAATCATTTGTGGGTGCCCACAATAGCGCTCTATCAATACTCATACAATCATTGATAACATATGTACCCTTTTAACTAACTTATTTCAATTTCTTTTATATATTTGGTACAACGGTATAAATATATTCCACTATTACCAGTGGATTTCACAGTTTTACCTATCTAGAATAAAATATTGTATATAGTGTATTTAAAAATAATATTCCTTGACGGTCTGGGCCATAATTCTATGAAAAGGGAAATAATTTGGGTTTTCAGTGAGAGAAACATGATCATGCCTTTTACGCTCTAGAAAATTTAGAATTTTTTGTTCATAGTTAATATAATATAGTCAGTAACTTATTCATCTCTAAGGGTATAAACATTATTCTTCTAGTCCACAATTTGAAGCTGTTAATGCCCCTTTATTTCACCCAAATAAAGATATATCTGATATTTCTTTCATTTAAGTGGAGACATGGTGTGATATTATTTCAGATTCATATATATAGTCGGTGTTAGGGTTGGTTTAATAGTGACAGTCATGGATTTCATCATACATATTCTATTTTTTTGAGCTTCCATCATTGATCATGTCTTCCCTTTTATTCTCCAAATAGAATATTCCAAACTTTTTTAAATTGTGGAAAGCTCTTGAAACCCTCCATTACAGTTTAACATAATGTGTGGCGTTTTCAACTCATCATGGGGGTTATATATATATATGACAAACAAATTATATAGGGTAAGATGTATGTTTAAGAAATGGGTCAAACCCATCCACCTAGAAAAAATATATGATACTATCTCATTCTCTATCTATTTACACATTTAAAGGTCATCAATTTATGTCTTCTATAGAATAAAGATAAGTTGACAACATAGTGCATGGGGAATAATTTTGTCAAAATAATAAATTTTAAAATCACACTATACATGATAGCATATTCAACACACAACATAGAGTTTATATGAATATCAATTTAATATTAAAATACTATTATTTAAATGTGACCATATAACATAGCCATTATAATAACATGATGGAATTGTATTATCTAATTTATGAAATATACCTAAATTTCTTACACAATATAAATTTTTTAAAAAAATTCATTATAAAAAAACTCAAATTTAATAAATATATTTTATTCTATAAAAAATAAATTTCCATCAAAATTTTTTTTATTGATTTTTGAGGTAAAATATTATAATTATTTTTCTTGATAATTTATAAATATTAATTTATAAAATGAAAAAAAATTAAATCTTTATATTGATATTAATTTCATGCGAATGTTTGTGATTTTTTTGAAAATGTTGATTTTATGTGAATAGTGAAAATACCAACTTTTGGTAAAACTAACATTTATTTTTAATAAATTATGTAATATAAAAGAATCATTATTATTTTTTTTATTTAAAGGTATCATTTTTATTCTTTACTCATATATCATCTAATTAATTAAATCTAAATAGTATTTATTTCGTATTTTAATATAACATTATTTATAGATATTAGATCACATTTTTAGGAACACTATTTTAAAGTGCATATTTTTTTCATTTTAAATAATTAAAATTACACATATTGAGGATTTATTTTAATAAGATATATATATAAATATTATATCTAAAAATATAAATATAAATTTATTTAATTATGATTAAATTTTATATAGTTATTACGAGATCAACTTATTCTAGAAAAATACATTTCTTACAAAAATATTCTTTGACAAATATACGAGTTAAATTTTAAAATTAAATTATTAAACATCTATGAATTGAATCTGATAAAATTTATTCCATATATAGATTAATAATTATTTATATTATTTAATATTTTCAAGATATTTTTTCATAATGAATATTTAAAACATAAAAATTTGTTACCACGGTTAATATTAAAACTGGTTTATCAGGGTTAAACAATGGAGATAAATGAAATAAAATGTTTAAAAAATGTTTATTTTGGTTTATAGATTTTTTTACCATCTTTATTTCTCCTCAACTCTATTATAATTTTTTTTCACTCTTCTTGACTATTTCTTCCCATAATTAAATATCTCTGTGTAATTGAGAGAATGTCACTCATCCTCCCTTATAAAAGGGAATCTTATCTCATATTACATCCACAATTAAAACCCTCATTTTATCAATAAATATATAAAAAAATATCATTATTACTTCCCTAAACATGTCCCATAATCCTTTGTAAGATTGGAAATTTTATCTAGGAGGGATTTAGATATAATCATATAGAGGTGTTCTGAGGAAGAGGTGCCATTTTTAACTAAGAATCATTGCTTATTTCTTCTTCCACCTCCTTAAAATCTTAATAAATCTTGATGATATAATAAAATAAGTATATAATAAATAATAATATATTAATATGTTAATTTAATAATATATATTCAACTCCTCTTACATCAAATGTGAAATGAAATCATCGTTCATCTGTACAGTGGACGACCGCCACATGAACCGATGTATTTTTTTTCCATCATCACATCTCACAACTATTTACGATGAAGGATTTAATGTCTATATATGATTTTAATGACATATTAATAATTATGAAACTTAATTATAACTTATCATTATTACCTTAAAATGCAAAAAAATGATAATGTCGTTCATGTGTATGATGGACTACCTCCAAATGAAGCGGTGTGGCTCGTTTTTTATTACTATATCATATGGATGGTATATGTTAGTATATTTAAAGAAATAATATTATATTTATGATGTTATAATAATTTTTAAAATATAAAAAATCATTTACCATCTCTCTAGCGTGGTTCTTGAAAACTGAAATTGATACATATGCACATTCATAACCTACTATCTCCATGATTTTAATGTTGATCATTTTTTCACAACCATAGATTATATTTATTTTTAAAATTATAATTTATGTATAAAAATGATAATTACTTAAATATAATTATCCTACAGTTTACAAAACAATATCCCCTTTTATCAGGGTCAACACACCAATGACGTTTTGAAATTATGAACAGAGTGACCTCTACACAACCAAAGTAAAAAAATATAGATTAAGTAATTAAATATGTCATTAAAAAAATGAATTAAATGGTTTAAGTATTATTGATTATACTAGTAAAATATTCTTAAGAAAACTAATAATTTATATAAGTTTACTATACATGATATTGTTATCCACAGTAGGATAAATACCCTGAGAGGGGGAGGGACGAATCAGGGCATGAAAGATTAAAAAAATTGTACATTCAAATTTTATATCATCATTAAAAAACAATATTCATTCCCATTCCTATATAAAATTTCAATTAAAAATTATATCATTCATGAAACAAAATTTTTTTACTTCATTCACCCTCATTTGAATATGTCTAAGGAGCATACGATGATAATGTGTCAATGTAGAAAATCCACTAATTCTCACTGCCAAAATACAAGGTTTGGGATATATGACTTCTATGACCAGTCTCACTACCTTTATATTATTTTGGTTTATCTCACTACTTTCCCAAGAGCCACTCACTGGGTCTCTCTCTCTCTAGATCACTACTGGTGGAGTGGATCACCTTCTTCCTATTCTTTTTCTCACAACTCTAGAATAAATCAACCCATAGTTTATAGACATATAAGTCCCTTCATTATCAACAATTAATTCATCCTCAACTTTAGGTATATGCTATGTTTAAATCCTAATATCATCCACTTAATGAATATCAAATTTCTATTGTTTTCATGGAAATCAGTTTTCAATACTTTGGAGATACTCATTGTATTCTCGATGCTCAAATTTTTCATGATGCTCAAAGAGACTTCACAAAACAACCTACCTTCATAATGAAAAAATTGACTTCATGATGTAAGAAACTTTTGGTCTTATTTTGATAGCCTTATGAAACTATATTACATTAGTGATGGTCAGAAATTTTGGTTGGGTTTCATTTCCTTCAGGTACATCCTTTCTTTGTGACCATTTTATGAGAACACCTTTCGCGAATCCCCTTCGTGAATCTGGATCCTTAAAAAAAATTAAATATCATTACTTTTTTGACGATAGGGGAGAACTAATTATAGTCCTCTAAACCGATTATATTTTCTTCTATCCACTTCGTAATCATTTTGTAATGACCATTCATGTTTGGCGATGCTCGTTATCTTATATAGCACCATCAGAATTTCTCGTTCTCGATTCTCTTCTTAGTCGCATAGATTGTTGTCAACTTCTTTGTGCTTTCACGAAACAACCTTTTTGAAGACCATTCTTCACAAAACATATGACTTTGCCATATTTATATAAGGAATTCATGGAAATTCAATATTCAAGATTCAATCTGTCTTAAAAATTTTGGAGCCCAAAAATGTAGAAAACACTGGGAAAAAAGTCAACATGTATATTAAATTTTGTATACATCTCTCAGGGAATCCATTACTTTTTCTTGGATATTTTTCAGCACACCATATCAAAAATATCTCTTTGAATCACAAATTAACATAGAAACCCAAATTTTCAAAAAACATGATCAACCAAAAAATTCTGAGATGTTGCCTTTAAGTATTTTTTCCCAAAAGATATAAAATACATACACAAAACAATCTGGACTCTAGGTAATTTTTTCATCTCAAAACTCTATTATTTGATAGGAATGTTCTTTTTTACTCCTATTCACTATTACATAGTATATATAATTACTATTTACATGTTATATCATGAATTATTAAAAAATCATAATATTTTAATTAACAATTCATTTACAATATTATAGGGAGTTATGATTCAAAAGTAACCAAAGAAGTAATATTTTATGTCTCAATCTAATTTTAATTGTGAATGTTTATGATTTAATTACTATTATAGGAAATTATTTTATCAATGTAAAATAAAAATAATTCATTTTATAATACACTAGTTATTAATGAAATTTTCACGGAATAATAAATTGTTCCTCTCCTCGATACTTAAAATGATTGCTAATTTTTTTAAGAAAAGCTGAAATCATTTCTCTCTATGATTGAATTTTTTTGTTGCATATACGGTTTTAGAAAAAACATTTTCAATAATGTTTTTAAAGTTGTAAAAATTATTTATAAATAAGAATTTACCCATTTATGTTTTTTTTTAAAATGTTTGGAAAAGAGTATTCCTTTCATGTTCTGAACATGGCACTTTTCGCCTTTTTAGAACAGTGTGAATGGAATATTTTTTACATATATTTAATATATGATATTACTCACTTACATGACCACTCAATGATTTTATGCTTCCTATATAATTTTACACGGTCATTGTAAAATAAATTTTTTCCTATAAAATTTTGGAAATTATTATATTTTGAAGAAGTGATTATAATGTTAAAAGGTTATTTTCCTAATGAAATATTCCATATAATATTTTAAATATATTTTCATCAATGTTGAAAACCTTTTATAATATAGATTTCTTCAAAATTATGTATATTTGTCCCTGACTTTTATACCTAGATTATTATCCATTACTTTTATAGGGGCAATACATGAATAATTTTCATTTCTCAAATGACTTCATTATCAAAAATCCTTTTATTATGATATGGGATAATATTATACAACCTATTTCCTTTGTGTGGGAAAATACTTATGTTTAGGCCTTATGATTAATTTCCTTTTTTGTGGAACAAAAAAGTAATGAACAAATTATGATGGGTTTTCCTAGATATAACTCCAATTAATTGGGTAATCATTTAGTCTCATGTGGTTTCATTTATGTGGTTAGATAGTGATCCTAATCCATTACAAGACTTTTTACACCATGTTATGTTATATAGGAAGTTAACCTTGACTCATATGCATGTCATGTTTTGTGTTGATTAAAAATTTACTATAATTTCATAACCGTACAATATAATGATAATTATGTTCTTCTCTTATATGATTACTCACATTCCTTCTTATTTATGATATCATGTTTTACCTTTTATTTACATTTTATATTTTTTTATCATGTTTATTCCCTTATTCGGATTTTTAGATCACCCCTTTTTTCTATGTATGACCTAGGTTATCCAATGTAGTTTTAGGATCTTGAATAGAATTAGGATTTTTTATAGAGAATAATATAGAGAAGTTTTTTAGCTCACATTGATGCATTATGAGCCTAGTATTATGAATACACTACGCCTCATAACCATTCAGTTGTAATTAATATATGATTATGATAAAAATATTGTAATAATATGTGTAAAAAGAGTGGTCACAATATATTACCATTATTTAATCGAACTAATTGGTATATTAGTATATTAAAAAAATGTTGCTCTTTATAATATATGTACTAAGAATATGAGTTTGGATATTTCTAGAAGCTCAATGGTTTCCATCATGGAACCACACTGTGATATGAAATGCATTAACGGCAATTTTGGACCCCTTTAGTCATTAAAAATTAGAAACATAGGATTACCAAAGTTGGTAAGGGGAAGAGTTGTGTCTAATAATTCCAGGTAAGGCATTCTCTCCAATTACATGGGTTCATTCCGTCCTTCCATATCATATAATTTAGTCGTTGATGACTCAATGGTGTTGATGAGCACTAATGGGGTGGCCTGATGAGAAGATATTTGAATAGGGGTAGAAACAAGCGGAGCCTACTATAGTGGGTCTATTTTTATTTTTGATTGAAAAATAGAATGGGATTTATTGTGGTAATTCATATAACATAGCTTCAAATTGTACCTTATTAGAGGGAACACCTAACATCCTACCTCTATTTGATCTAGATAAGTTGGTTTTCTAGATCTCATATTGTGTAGATAAATTGACACAAATTTTGTTGGCACGATGGGCTCTTCTAGTTGAGAGAGATATACTATTAGAGTATGATGAGGCTCCTCTTGAATAAGATATATAGAAAGGATATTTCCTATAATTAATTACCTTTAGTATCTTAAACACATTAATCTCTTGATCACAACAAGAATATATTTCCTAATGAATAAGAGGTTCCACTTCCTTTAGTAACAGGTTGGATATGGATAGACCATTACCCTTTTCTTTGATTAAATCCTTTCTAATATATAGTAGATAAAAATTCTAGGGACTCAATAAATATTTAATAAACATTTTATTTCGTGTATGCACACTCTCTTTATCCATTTCAGTATGGACTATTTTTTGAATAGAAATATCCTCATCTTTTTCTCTTTCACATGATTCATATTCTATAGTATCTATTGGTCCAGCATTGATAAATATTTTGGATTCTTAGTGAATTACAAGAACCAAATATATGTTTAAAGTGTGTGAGGGTTGTTCAACCTTATGTCATACATTAAAAATATCACGATCTTTAATAATGGTTATCCTTTTGAAAGGAAAATTTGTCTTGTTATATCTATGATGTTTTATCCATTCCTTCTTGGATTTTCATAGAGAAATATTTCTATGGGTAATCTAGTTTTAGTTTCCAAAAAAAACATGTTATAAAATTCCTATAGGGAAATATGGGTCACAAGAAAAGATTAACTAGGATGATTTATTTTTCAATGAACCTTATAAATGAGAAAATTATGAATTTATTGAGGTAGGTGGTTAATGTAAACATTCCCCTAGCACCATGGGATGGTTATACTCCTTCTACATTACATTAAAAACATTATATGGATTTGGTGATCTTGAAGGAATAGGTTGTATTAAAAATTCCCCCATCATTGTGGACATAAGCTACTTCTATATTTTCTTGGATAAAACTATCACGCGTACCATCTAAATCTTTTGATTCATTATTTGAGCATGATCTAGGTGAAATTACTACTTTTAATGTGAGATGATTGATTCTAAAATAAATTTTATAATTAATGGTTGGCTTTCCATATGTAATAATATTTCTCATTATTTTTACACGATTTATGTAAGACTCTTTTGATGGATAGCCCTCTTCGATTTTGATGCTTCTAATATTTTTTCATGCATCATTATTAATGAGTGTACTATATTTTTGGGATGGGTCCAACTTCTTGGAGTCATCTTGAAATTATGACATTTCATGGTGTCAATTATTGTAGGATTTTTTGTTCAGTGAGCCAGGTGAAATGCAATGTTTTACATCCCCATCCCTATATATAGATTTAATTTGGGGAATCATCAACAAACTGATGTATATTACGAAAATAATTATGACATTTAATTTAATGACACTCATAATATTTTCCCTATTTCCGGAATTATATTTCTAAAAGGGAATATAAGTCAATATTATAGAAAATTTCTTATATTTACTTGATTTGATTCACATATCCTTTATATGTAAATATTTTAAATTTTAAACGGTGAAGATTAATCCGTAGATTTAGTTGAATATGATGTATTCATATCTCTAAAAACACTCTAGAATACAATAATTAATAGTGTTTTGGGGATAAAAAATGACCATTATTTTATCTTTGGATGGTTTTTCCTAAGGAAAAATGTTTTCCAAGTGTTTTCTATGGCTGGTTCCTATTTTCGTTCTGAAAAATGTGGACACTTCCCATCTACCTTATTATATAGATTAGGACTGATAGGAATATACTCCAATGTTCTTGACGAATGTTGATCCATGGTTGATTTGGAGAATAATTGTTTCCACGAGATATCATCCATTGAGAAAGAGTGTCTATTGTTTATCAAAAGGCATCAATCGAGGATGGACTCATCCTCTCAAGTGTCTTGTGATATGATGGCTTTCACATAATTAAATTGGTTAGGGGATGAAATTATTTTAAAAATTAGATATCACTATGGGGAGGACCTTTTTAGTAAACTTTATCCTGGTGTGGACTAGAATCATGGATTAACATATATTAATAGGTCATAATCCTATATCATATTCATTCAGGATGACCTATTGGGTGCATAGTAGAAATTATATGATTTTATTCTATTAGTTGATCTTACCAGGTGGAAGGGTTTCCATATTAATAATCTTGAAAAAGGTTTTTATGACTGATATCAGTGTGTCTATGAAGGATTCCTTCCTGGTAAATATCTTGTGAGGACCCCTAATGTTAATAGTATAAGTGTTATAGGGAAAACCTATGAAACTGTAACTGTTGACTTTGTGATCAGAAAATGAGTCGGTTGGATCTTGGGTAGCCATTCATAAATGTTTAAGGACATAATAAAACAATTATTTTGTTCAGAAGCAACATATGACTCCTTTTGGATTTCATGTCTCCTTTTATAGAAATTCTTCTTATATTTTATTTTTTTAAAGTTGGAGTTGCATTCCTTGAATAGTTACATTAATTTATGGAATCTTTCTAATGAAACTCCCATATTACTATCAAGATATAGTGAATGGATTCTCTAGTTTTTATAAAGATATGTGTTTTTCATGAAGTTTCCATAAAAATGGACCAATAATATCTAGTTAGAATGGGAATGTGTGTCTATTCCAATTTTTTACTTATCATAGGCGTGTGCCGATGATTCTACAAGATAGCAGCTGGAATATATGCCTACTCCTGACTAAGCATCACATTTTGGAGATGAGTTATACCAATGGTGGGGTAGGTTTGTGTGCCTAATAACTGACTAATTATACTACTATCATGATATGTTGATAGTGTTTTAGATTGTGGTGAGGGATATAATCATGAACTTACACTACCCCAATTATTTGATAGTGAACATATATTGCAAGAATGGGAATATAATCCTATTATTTGGTTAGATAAGGGATATGATACTAAAACTTTCCACCAATTCCTATTATAATATACTAAAAGGCTACATGTCGAGGGCCGAAAACAAAATTATTTCAATTTCTTTTTTGGTGGTATGCAGTAAAAATTATTTATGTGCTTCCAAAAATGTAATGGGAATTTTTATTTGTGTGGGAAATAGTATACACATGATTTTGGGTTCTTTCCATTAAATATTGGATGAAATATATGGTGGAAACATGTAAATTTTCCCAATCACACTTTTGTATCATTTACAAACCTTATCAGGATACCATAGTTGCTATAAACTATGTGTCCTGAGCGAGGGCCTATGGGGTGACATCTACAACTGGATGAGAAAATAATGTCACATAGTGTTGGTTTTAATGATTATTAAAAGGATACCTTTGGGTTATTCCATATTTGGGATGATGAGGCCACTGCCAACTTCATTATCTAACTACTTATCATAAGAGATAAACTTTCTATTTTTTCTTGGAAGAGGCTCTCAAAAAATTATGGTGGAAGAATTTACCACTTTATACATTATAATCAATTTTCATTGGGTTGATATTCTATTAGGATTCATTCCCTAATGGGATTCATGTGAAACCTCTAATGTTGGGATAAAATCATTGATATAACTATTAAATTAGATAGTTTTCAATCTTGCATTTAGGAAGATAGGTGGGCGATGGTGTCCTCTATTTTAAAACAAAACCTACTTGTACGAATGCATATGCATACATTTTTCATGGATGGTAAGAATCTATTATGAATTAATAGAAATTTGGTGGATTTACGGGAGGTTATGGTTAAACAATATACAAGAATAATGAGACTCTTCAAAGTAACATCATATTTAAAACAATTATACATGAAAACATTCAATAAGAGATGTTAAATGGGCATATTTTTATTTTTTATGTTGAAATGGAATGATATGTCGAAAACTAGGTTATTATGGTTAATAAAATATTCAATTATGGTTATCCATTTTTTTCACACATGAAAGGAAACCATATGGTTACTCGTACATTGTCAAGACTCTTTGGATGGTTTACATTTATGTTTCTTCATGGAATCAAAAACACCTAGTGGTTCATACATCCATGATGGGATGTAAACCAACCTTCTAATTGTAGGGGTTTACTAGTAATTTTTTCAATGATTCTTAGGAATTGAAAATGGTCAAGAGGATGCGAGGTAAGGATCATCATACCTTCTTGGGGGAATTATTAGTTACTTTGAGACTCCCATATAGATTTATCTCATGCTCGTGAATCTATTCCAAATTCCAATATAATTTGTGTCACACTTGTCATTTACAATTAATCATATAAATATTTGAATGTGAAAATCGGTATCTATCATTGGTTCTCAAATAATAGATCAATCTGTACATATCATATAATTTCCATAAATTGAATCATATATACATATATATCAAATATTCTCCAATTTTTTTGATTTATTATTTTTTTATTCTAACATTAATCCATGTAGTAGGGTGCTATTGAATTTATCATCATCAAAGAAGTGGTTTGTTATTTTTATATTCTGATCAGTCCATTTATGAGGATTTTTATGTATCCTCATGATTAGAATCTAAAAGAACATAATTTGGTTCAACTTAAATGGACACAATATACAATGTATGTTCGATTGAAAATGACTAGACTATATTGTTTAATGTCATATGACAAGATAATATTAGAGAAATTTTCCTAGACATGTCTAGTATAGAGATTATGCATGAGAGCACCTTTATGTTTGATCCCATAGTGAATTTGGCCTAAAGGGTCAGTTTGATCAAATATGGAACTATAAAGATAAATTTCATTGGTAATATAGTCCAATGAGGTTGAGGTAAAAAAGATCCAAATGAAATATATAATTTATTATGGGGCATGAGACTACATGGAATATGGCCTAATGAAGCTGGTAATGGATTGAATATGTTGGGTGTGAACCTCAAGGATGTGTTCAATTTATCCCATCAAGATTGGAACCAAATCCCAGGTAGTTTGAATCTATTGGGGCCTACAACTATGGGGGAGGACCAAATATAAATATTCGATTATACTAGTGGAATTATTTTCATTGCCATCAAATCTCATGTGAGTCATTCTTAGTGTGAGAAATGATAGATAGTATAATATCATACATATTATACAATCTCATTCGGATGGAACTTTTGGATGGGACGTACACCTAAATTGGAATCCCATGATTGAACATCCTTCCTCATATACAGATAAACAAGGGGATATGGAAGGGAGAATATGTATAATATCGTGAATGAAATACTAAGTGTTTAATCCTATTGTGATTCTTATTCTCATCTTGATTCAAATTTCTAAACACTATAGTATTTTTTATACATCTAATTATTATAAAAAAGAAGGTACAACTATTAACCATTTCATTTCAAATTTTAGGAACCATGCATGAGATGAATACCACTACCTAAACTGATAAGTATACCAAAAACACCTATAATAAATGTATACTATTTACTTATGGAATTCATCATCATGAAGATCTTGAATGCCCACATATTAGTATGGTTAAGTGGGGGACAACATTTTCCAAAGGATTCAATGATCTGTCATACCAAATGTGAAAATGAGGAGCCAAATGGTCTTATTTATAGGAAAATTCAAGACCCTTTGTGGAAGGGTAATATTGTTCATGTGATCCTTGTAGGTTGTAATGAATGGTTTTCCTGGGCACATAAATTATTGGTGTATGTTGGACTTCTCAAGGTTTTGTGCCTGAGTGTTTCATGTATAAAGTTCAATTGGGAATACTTTAAGAGTTTAAAGGGTATTTCATTGCCATTACCTAATTTTCCTCTCCATGTGTTTGAGGTATTTTTCAATTAATATATTTTTTTCTTCAATTGAAATGAGATCACTAATATTGAAAAGAATGAAAAATATATTTTTGAAAAATATTTTAAATTCTCTTTAAAAATAAATGAATATAATTACATTTAATTTGGAACATTTAAAAAAAATCAAAGAATATTTTGAAAAAATAATTCATTGAATATTACATTTTAAAAATGTTTATAAACCTTTAAATAAAATATTTTACATGTTAGTGGTAAAAACACTTAATGGGGTAAATATTAAAACAAATATTCCTTTCACATTTTTATTAAAAAAATAAAAATTTCCTCATTTGGAAAATGTTTATAAGATACCATTTAAACCATCGAAAAGAAAATAATATATATTACAAAATGAAATTAAAAAAATATTTTTATTATAATAAAAAATTCTTTGAAATTATTTTAGGGAATATATATATATAGTTAGTAGAAAGATTCCTAACAAAAAAGAGAAATATGATTAGTTTTTATTAAAAAAATTCTTAGTGATTTTTAATTCAAAAGAGTGAAAAAGATAAATAAATCATATAAAATCCTCTAATAGAAGAAGTATAAGAAAATATATGTGCTTTAAAAGATAATGATCATATAATATACTTCAATGGAAATTTCAAATAAACAATCCTAAAATAAAAAGTGATTTTAACTTAAATCTTTTACCTCAAGTCTTGTCTTACTTCATAAACATTCAAACCTCATGTATAATAAATTTATATTTATGGTAAATATATAATGGAACTATATTATATATATATATATATATATCACTACATTAGAATTTATTAATATAATTTCTATTAATAAAATTCCATCAACATTATTATTCATGTGAAAATGGGTTTTCCTTCCATTCATGTTTTAGTAAGATGATTCTTGTTATTTCACTTATATTATTATTCCAAAATATCTACAATATAAATAATTTCATTAATATCATATTTATTCATTATATACACTTTTATATCCTTTTATAAATAATTTTGGTGAAAAATGAATTACATCCCTTCATGAATATGGTAGTCTCTATGTACGCACGGGTAATCTTTTCACTTTTAGATAGATGGAAGAAAGTAATGATTAATAATAATTCACCATTAAATAATCCTAGTTATATAATAAAAATCATATATATTCGTTAAATAAATCCTTATGACAATCCAGATAAAGTGTACATTAAAAAAATATCACTTCGTGGAAGTGGTAGGCCACAGGTACATACGAGTGATGTTCTCATTTTCAAATATATGGGAATGGAATAGAAAATGGATATAACATTATCATAAAAAAATATTAGTATATTGAATTTTTGGATTAAATATAGTTCGGATGGTCATAGAAAATATTTGGATGTTTTAGAATAAAGAAACACCAAAAATATCAGTATGAACATATATATATTTTTTGGGTATGTTATTTTGAAGCAAAGCTTAATTTTTTTAGGGATGGGACTTTTCAGAAGAATAAAACCTAAAATAATTGGATTAGTATCTTTGGAGATTATTTTGATATATTTTTTTCAAGATGAATGTTCGAAATGGTGTGTATAAGAAAGGAGAGTTGGTGCAATTTTATAATTAAGGCGGGTAGAAAACTTGTAAATACATGAAATGATATTAGATAATATGACTTACTTTTGTCAAGTAGCACCAAAATGAAAAATATTTGAATATAAGAAAAATATGGTCGAAATTATATCATCCAATAAAATTAATGTAAGTGTTTTTTATACATTAAACAGTATATCTTAGGTCGACCCCTTATTTATCCCTTTAAACCCTTACCATGGTAACAAGATTTTTACCATAGAAAATATTAATTATGACCAAAAAATTAAATTGATATTTAAAAATTATATTAATTATAATAATTAACAAAATTGAATGCATTTGGAAATAATAAATCTCTATTATTGGTAGAAAATAATTTTTAATAAGTTTACAAACGTAACAAAAAAAAATTTTAGAAAAAAAATTCACACTAAACACTTTAATTATTCTTATTAAAGGACTAGTAAAAACAATTTTCTTAAAGATTAAATATTTGATTTAATATATTATTTAAAAATTCAGTTCAAATAATTCATCAGTGGAGGTTAATTTATTTATTAATATAACAACACTTTATGTTTATAAAATCAATTTTTTATAAAAACATATATGTTTTTACCATCAAATATATTTATTTTCATTTATAAACATTTTATAAAAATTTAAATCATTTTCATATGTTAAAATACTGAATAATATAATTTTTACTATTAATAAAGACCAATCCAACATCTAGGTGATATATATCACATTTAATAATAAAAATATTTTAATAGTACAATGTGGTTCTTTTAATCAATGTGTTTCATGTAAAACAAGATATCAAAAATATAAAACTGGTTTAAAGGGAATTATATCATAAAATATCTTTGTATTATTTCCATTGAGTTATATAAGATACCCATATAATAAATTCATTGAAAAAAAATATATTTTACATTTTATTATCTTCATGGTACATTAGTGGTCATATAGAACACTGATATAGTACTTAAATATCGATAAATTTTTTATTATCCACTCATAATCTAAAATAAAATTTATGTCAAGAAAGAGATTTTAAAATCATTTTTATAATTAATTAATTAAATTTTTCCATAGAAAATTATTTTTAGACATTATCAGTATATAGGGATGGATTAAGATAAATAAAATCTTAAAGATGTACAATTTTTATCAGATAACGTTTCCTCTATAATGTCATTAATTTAAAATTCTTTTTAAATTTCCCAATAATGCGTAATGTTTATCATGAGTTATAACCACATTAAAACCATCAAACTATAATAATGTGATAAAAAATTTTAGATATTCTCTTCTTAATAAAGACACATGGAAAATTGGATAATTTATATAACCCTATTTTAGCGAATAATCACTCAGACGGTTATAACTCATACACAGAGATTTCATTAATCCATATAATTATTATTCAAACTAAAATATAATGATGATCTCAAGATCTAGAACGTGTTACTAATGTATATACTTATTTTTTATTTCCATATAAAAAATATAATTTATATTTATATATAGTTATACAGTTTAACACTGAATTAGGTATAATTCATTATATTCATATGTAACTACTATTATGAGATAAAAAATGTTAGAAATATCTATTAAATGAGAGTTTATTTCATTACAAATAATCATAGATCTTTTTGGGAGACCATGATGAAGTAGTCAAACTTTATATCTCACCAAATCATTATTATCATTTCTATTTCTCATATATACCAATTTATTACTAATATGATTAAAATTTTATAGGTTTTCAATAATCATCTCAAATACCTATTTTTTAGAAATAAATTGTAATTCAAATTTAATTTCAACATTCCAGTTCATCCAATCTATTCCACCCAGACATTCATCCACTATTTTATATTCTTTATCCCTATTAATATTATTGAGTTACAAAATTTATTAAACTGTGTTATCGAAAATGGAATCCACATGGTTCCAATATCATCTAGTGTTAATAAATTTTATAAAATGTTTTTATTGATCATGGTCACGTACTTCTGGTATATTGTTTTCTTAATGAATTTTATAAAAAATATATATTCTCACTATGTTAATTGATTTATTAAACATATATGTTTTATTTTTCATTAATTTTATGTGTATTCTACTCTTTTTAACTAAGTGGTTTTCCATGTTTTTGAAATGGATTTGAATAATTGTTAATAGAACTAAGAGATTTTACATAAAGGATATCTATTATAACAATTATATTTGCAGTGTGTATATTTTAATTTTTAACCCATCATGAATCATTATATATATCATGAAATTGATTTTTATTATTTTTAAATCTATTTATACCTTGAATTTCTAGTTCAATAATATTTATATGAGGACAAAATGAAACATTGATATGATTTTCTATGAAATTTTTTTATGTCAATTGATTTTCTCCCTTTAATGATGAAAATATTTTTCCATCAAAATGAATTTCATAAAATAATATGAAAACTAAATCATTTGTCACTGTATCCAGAAACATCATGATCAATGATGATTAAAATTTAAAATAAATATAAAATATTCTTCAAGGTACCTTTTTCATTTTTGGGGTTCTACATGAATATATAAAACGAAACAAAATTATCTTAAATGGAAAATATTTTTCTCGTCATCACAACATAGTTTAAAATATTATAATCATTATAAAATAAGGTATTTTTTGAATTAATAAAAATTAATAAAATGAGAATGATTATATACAAAATTAGTCTATTGGGTTTTCATAAGAAGTGGTTTAAAGAGAATTTGTAATCACATCACAAAAAATCTACATATAAAATTTTGTGTATAAACCTAAGTTACATGATATTCAACTCATATTCCAATAAAAATAAAATAATTATTAAAATTATGGACTTAATTTTCACTTTTATTGTTATATTGAATATTATTTATTGAACAATCAACGAATATACCTATTTAATTTATTATTTGAATGATAAATTTCATAAATTTTTGGTTCTGAGTTGACCATAAGAAGACATTGGATCATCTAGTAGATGAATCGGTGAATATAATAAAATATCTAAACATACCACTTTGTTGATGAATTAAACTAAATTATATCACCATGAAGTAGTTCTAATAACATGTGTTATTATATCCCAATATTCATCTATGACTGTCATATAATAAATTTTCATTGAATGCAGACAATTCATAAGATATCATTTGGTGTAAGAAAGTGTTTAATAACAATTTGATGACCATAAAGACATTGAATTATTTTATACATCATTTTTTATTCATGAAAACAACAATGGTCATTCAATAACTGTATCATGGTAAAAAAACATTTGGTTCACTATATTTTATTCAAATGTATATATATCGACATAGTATAATATAGAGGGAAATAATAAATTTTTCTCTCAAATCAACATATACTCACTATTAATTTTTGTTATATATAATTATCCAGAACATCCTTCTTCTATAGTCTATATGTGACATCCAATGTTACAAATATCATTAAATCATAACAAATTTCATTGAGAATTTATAGAATACATATATTGTTTATTAATTTATTGGTACCCTTTAATAGGAATATTATTCCCCAACAGAGACATCAATTAATTTCACAATACCAACTAATACAAATACATGAGAAATATAAATTTTAGGGTTTCTAACATATTTCTCAAATTTAATAATTGTGATTTTCATGTAATTTTCAACGATAAAAATATATACCCCATGGGGATAAATATAAAATTATCAAAAAATAACATTCCATTACTTTTGAAAGTTGACATCTATATAATATGTAATTTTTAAGGAAATGAAACATATAATGATTTATTGTAAAAAAAATTAAAATCAATGAATCATATATATCATGATAATATATATATTATATGCATGATATAAATAATTTGTGTTTAAAAAAATATTATATTAAAAAATTCATGATATCATCATCACACATCAAGGAATGTTAATCAATTTTTTCTTTAATATTATTTTCATTTACATTGATTTATCTTTGATAGAGTTTAAATAAACTCTTTAGTTTATGATAGGTATATGTGTTGTTCTTATTTATATCACATCAAAAGAATATTATTTACTATGTTTTCATTTTATTCAACATAGTTTTATCATTATTTGACTAATTCAGGATATTCTTATTCCATTTATGATTGATTATATTACCACATCGACCAAATAATTTTCCATTACCTGAAACACATTATAGATTCCAAGACTATGATTATGATTAGTCACATTCACTTTTGGGAATAGAGACTTATCGGGTAGCTGAGATTCATAGTTCCCCATTAAGAGTTTTTTTCATTGTTCTGTAACAATATGGTAAGAGAGTAATTCAAAATATTTAGTAAACCCTTCTCTTTTATAAAATTGTTTGAAAATAATATTTGAGCCCTAAAAGGCAAAAAATTTATTTTTAATAATATCAGTGATGGTAATGTTTTTCAAAATATTATTAATTTATATTGAATTTTATGCATTATTGAATTATATTCACTTATAAATTTATACTAATGGATTAATATGTGACTCTATTAATATCAATATATTTGTAGTATTTCTAGTTATATATGACCATACCACTCATTGTGGTTTTTCTATTATACAAGATGATCCTTCACTATTAGGTAATCATTAATCAAATCTTAATGAAGGTGATGGAGGATAGATATCAAGGATTAATTCTAGTATTGAGTAAAATATTCATTGCAAAAATTTATCATCTCACCTAAGGATATATGTTCCTACATGGATCTTGAAATCTTGAATCGTGGAAAAATAGTTCTTTCCAAAAACATCAAGATGGGGTAAAATCTTTACAATGTTCACCATATATAATTTAACACATCACATTATTACTAAAATTCATGAATTAATGAATATTATGTTTATAATATCTTTATAAACTAATCAAATGATATTTTAAATCACATTGAATTTTTAAAAAAAAATGAGTAACTAGTCATGGGAAAAACAAATCATTGATGAAACTCAATGTTGAATATTTATAACGATGATGCAAAATGAATATTATAGTGTAAAATATGTGGAAATAAGTAGAGAGTGAGTATAAGGGTTCAATATATCTCTATTTCATTAACATATTTAAATATAAAATAGTCTACAAGTGTTTGCGATCAATGGTCTTTATCAATCGCTATCTTCAATGTCATGTCTAATGGTTGGAATGCCATGGAATTGTGAAAATAATGGAATTTTCAAATGAAAAGTTTGATTTGAATAAGGTGTTATAATATTGTTAGTATTATAACAACTGATTCATAAATATAAATTATTCGCATTGACTAGTTATTTTGTATAATATTTGTTTTAATTTTGGTGAATTTAAATTCTGTATAAAAGTGAAATTATTTTAACGAATATAGGAATTTTGATCATAGTCACACACACATATAAAAACTAAATTAAGATTTGAATGTATTAATATGACATATCATCATGAATATATATCTATAATACCCAAATCAATAGGTGATAAACCTAAGAAGCAATCTATATTTTCACAGGCTAAGACAATTTCCAAGCACAATACCCTGTATTCCTTGTGGAAAATTTATTCTTTATAAACTACAAAGAATAAATTATATCAAACAATAATAAATGAAATATTAAACATTCAACCATACATGATATGATATGAAAAATAAAAATATATGGATTAATTCTGCATGGATTATAAAAAATACATATATATAGGTGAAAGGAATTTCACTACAAACTCTATATAATACATTAACCCCTTTATTTTCCATCAACTATTTTTCTCCAAAATAAATCAAATAATCTAATCTCAAAAAATAGACCATCTATCTACACATAAATGGTAATAAAGGAAGTGAATTTTCGTCAACACAAAATATTTAGACGTATAGAGTGAACATAAAGCCTTGTAGAATACATATTTTTTTTTATCATTTTCAATTTATAAGATGAATCAGAAGTTCTACATTGAAAGTAATGAATGAAAATCATTTATTATGTTTATATTTATATAGGAACCAAGTCAATAATTTATAATTTTTTTTAAAATATAAGATAATTATATTATTTAAAAAAATTCAAAATATCATTCCCATTTTGGTTTTATCAATAATCATAATTTACCTAAAACAAATTAAATAGTTAATCATAGGCTTCATACATGAATATTACATCATTTCAATTATAAAGATACATAATAATACAACACCTAAAATTGAATGGTTTTTTGTATTTTGAAAACCAAGTCCTTACAATATGAATATATATAATAAATTAATGTTTACTTAATCTCTATTTGTTGTATTAATATATTTCTTTATGATAATTTAAAAGGCCCCTAAGGGGAGAGACAATAGGTAAATAACATGAGTCATGAATCAATATAGTACAAGGTTAATAATAATCAACATTATGATATCATATGTACATATTCATCATCATAATGATTAGTAAATAATTTTAAGGAGACATAGAATACGAAACATGCATAATAATGAAACATCATAACATTTGGAACAAATCTCTTGAATAAAATGAGAAAAAATCCAGCATCATGGAGAAATATAACCAATGTTAACAAGTATTATTTCATAGAATGTGATAGAAAATAGGATAAACATCAAGCATTGTAATCTAAGGACATACATCATTTAACTTAATTAATTAGAGAATTATTAATTTTTATAACCACCCATTACATCATAATATTCTTATAATATTGAATTACACATATAGTATAAACATATAATAATCATAAATTGAAATAATCCCATAATAAAGGAATGATTTTTGTAATATCATCATTAATCGGTTAGTGTGGAGTAAAATTGAAAATTACAAAAAAAAATAAGGGAAATAATATTTTTGGATATTCAAGAATAGAATTACTAAATAAAATATCATACTTCACATGGAGTAAAATTAACCAAAAAATAATTAGTAAGACATTTTGGAAAAAACAATTCATAAAAATCATAAAGGTGGCCATAAATTCATTCCAACATAAAGAAGGAATTAATATACATTGAAATAAAAAGACGGAAGGTATATAAATAAATTTATAACTAATCTTATAAAAAACATAATGAAAATATAAATAAACTATGATTAACCCAAAATAAAGAGTCGGGTTCCAAAGTCCCCTTACCATTGGTACAATTTTGTTTAGTCATGTTTACACCTCTTCTATGACAAAAATATATTTTAAAAAGAATGATTCCAAAAGTAAATTATATATATTTAATTTTTTCTTATCCAATTATAATCATTATTGTTTATTTTATAATCATTCAACTAATTTTCAAATAGTTTTATGTTATGTTTCTTTGAATATACCCACGTTTTTTATTTAATAATATCAACTGGTTTGTATTTATTCATTATGAAAATTTTCATGAGAACAAAAAACCCAGAAATTAATTTTAAATACATGATAAATAATTTATACTAACCAACTATAATGTTTCTTAAAATTTTGGATTTCAATTTCCTTAATGGTGGATAAAATTTACCAATAAGGGGATAGAGAGATATACTCATTATATACTGTAAATAATTTTTTTAGGAGGACAATATTATTAATATCATGTTGATCATTTAATTAAATAATTATGTTTTGGTTTTTTGGATAGAGGATCCTGATAATAGAAAAATAAAAAATCATGGAGAAAGGAAAAAATAAAAGAACATTAGCTTGTTTTTTATTTTGATCCTTCACTATGACTATTACTTCAATGAATGATTAGAGTTTTATAACACCAAAATATCCATGGGGTTTCAAAAAGTATTAGGAGTGTCAAATCAATTAAATATTCGTAAAATTAAATCTTTTCAGAAGTGGTATTTTATCGATAGAGGAGGTATGTATACTTTAAGAGAGGAATTTTATTGGTTAAATTATAGAATAAAATAATTTCTAGATTCAAACATGAAATAATAGTCATATTTTACTTTATGAATCATATATTAAAATAATTAAATTATTTTAGGGCTTTTAATCCTTTTCAAAACTTAACATATTACCATATAAATAATGAATGAAGAAATAAAATTAAAAATTTATTTTCTTATCATATACTTTATCTTTAATGAATTTGGAAACAAATTTTAATTTTCAGAGATTATGATTTTTATTTTATAAAAAATATTTATCTTATTAAATTTATTTTTTGATGAACAAAACATCATTGTATGGTTAATACATAATTAAATAAATAATAAATAATGAAACAAATGATATTTTTAAATGATTTTTTATATTCACTAAAAAATCATATTTTTCCAACAATTATCAAAAAAATAATTCTTGGATAATTATGAGAGATAAATCCCAAAAATAATTTCATTTTTTGAATATTTATCTATTAAAATTAATTTTAATGAATTATGTAAAAAATAACTGTTCTTTTAAAATATAGTAAAAAGACATTATTTAAAACCCACTTATAATATCTGTGATTTTTCAAATTTAAAGACATTCTTTATAGAATTAATATATTTACATTTACCTATTATTTAAAAGTAATTTCTCTATAGTATTGTTTATATTACCATTTTAAATTTTGTGTTATTATTCTTAATGTTCATGTTACCATTCCAAATTGTCATATTATTATTCATAACATTCATATTTGCAACGATCATATATTACCTCCATAAATATAACTCTTATTTATGCTTATTAAAAATAAATAGTTTCTTTAGAATATATCTATATTTTATTATTAGTATTCCTATATTATTTATAATCATTTTTTCTTCTTCCCATAATTGTTTTCAATTATATTTTGTTTTAATTTGATAATGACCCAATGTATTTCAATATTCTACTAATGATATTTTTGTGTTTATTACCCATTTTTTCTATTTTTCAATTTTTGGAATATATTTAGCATGGGTATGTTATTTTTTGTGTTTATAAAATAAAATAGTGTTGCTTTATTTTAAGTGGTAAATATTTTTGTTCTATATCTTATACATAAATATGAAATATAAATATATTTAGAGAAAAATTTCATATTGGAATGTAAGATTAGTCAAACTATTCCCCCTTTATAATTATTATCTTCGAAATTTGAACCGGTGTCTTTAGCTGGAAATAGATTATGGTAGTTATATTTCATTAAATCATCAATTTAACAAGTTTCTTATTCATACATATGGTTTTTAAAATGTGCAATGATAAGGTGAGTTGTCTTCATAAATAGAAATTAATATATATAGTTAAGATCAAAAGTATATTATCCTCATGTAAGAGGATTTACTCAACTTGTACAAGATATATATTCAATAAATGTTAGTGATTAAGTACATCCTCAAGGGAGATGTATTGAACACATCTTGAACATAAAATAGTTTAAGTTGAAGTGTTAGTAACTAGGTCATAGATCATATATGATAAAGGATATCAAATATTCCAATGTACCTAGGTTTGAGCATTCCATTATTTCTAAACCTCATGACTCTATTCTAGGGTGATATTAATCGGAACACGTTGTCTTTTAATTCGAGATGCATGTCTCTTAAATGAATTTTATTATATCTCATATATCATCTATAACTAGAATTAATGTGATTTGGGATGTCTTGGACCATATCTACCATTTCTAGCATAATTAAGATTCCTAGTAGCATTAATTGAAAAAAACATCATAGTATTCTGAACTTCAATATATTTTTCAATATTGATCTTCATATGGATCCATATGAATACTGTAGTCGAAGATATTTCTGTATATGAATTCATATAGGGTAACATATTGATTCTAACCTCCTTTTAAAAATATTATGAAATCCCTCAGAATTCCATTAAATGTATTTATGGTCTTTTTAAATTGATCATTTTTAGGGGTGACACGCTACACTGATGTTCAATTCAATATCCATATAATGTTAAATATTCCATTTAAATATAGACTCAAACCATGGGTCTTGATCTAATATAATTGAATGTGGTTCTCCATGTGGACTCATCACTTTCATTATGTATATATTGATCAGTTGATCGAGTGAGCAGTACTACTAAATATTGATGATGTGAGTAGTCATGGTGATTTCATCCATCGAAACCCAGTAGACATAGTTTACTTTTTATTCCTTTGTAGTGTCTATGATAAATTCATTTGTTATGTAAAATCATTTTCTTGTTGGTATTAGTAAGAGTTTCTTTATACCCTTATACTTTTTATGCTCTCTCGTAACATGATAACATAAAAAGCACTTTGAGGTGCACTTCGTAGCCTGATTTTTCATATAGACCTACTAGAAGTTCCCTAGAAGGTATCAGAACATCCTTTATATCTATGTTCATGGAGAAAAATTAGTTTTGTGTATCTTTCAACAGCTCCTTCTTTATCATTCATTTGATTTCATAGAAATTCATATTCTAAAAAATAACTCACTCTTTGTAAATGTTTAATTTATATAGCTATCCTTGGTTTATTGATATCATATTATTTTTAATATCTATATCATCTCTTTGTTCCACCTTGATTTTATCTTTGATATATAGTTATTAAATCATTCTTTTAAAGTAAGATATTATCCCTACCTTTATAACTTCCAGCTTCCACCTTTTTATTTCCATGATGATAGGGTGTTTCTCGATCCTCATCATGGGTAGTGTATAGGGTTTCTTTATACTAAGAGAAACAATTACCTTATTTACCATTCCATGATAGTAGTGTATTTAGGAATTATAGTTCTTTATTAACTCAAACAGTATTTTTTGATCCATCTTCGATTCATTTTTTGTGAATATATTCTTTAGATTGTTTTGATCAGTATATATGTCACACTTTTCTCCAAAGAGTTATTGCCTCAAAATATTAATTAAAAATATTTTAACAGCTATCTTCAGGCCATGTGTATGGAATTTTAATTTATATATCTTCAAATTTAAATAGGGACACACTATCACATGGTTATTTTTCCACAGTAAGAAACCCAATATTTTATTTAAAATTATATATATCCCAAACCAATACTTACTAGAGGACAATGTGAGAATAGTTGTAATTATTTTCCTCTTCTTTATCTCCTTAAATAAATATTAACATTATTCTATATAGAAATACATCACACCATTTCTGTTAATATAGAAATTGGGAGAGAAAATCATTGAGAAATATCTCATAAAAAACTAAAGAATACATATAATTTATGAAAAATATAGAACTCTATGAAATTTTTCGGTCAAGGATATTGTTCAATCACATTTAACGTTTATGGGTTCAATGAAATTACTTTTCTTGTGATCACATACCTTAAGAATGTGACATGATTCAACTAAACGTCACATTATTCAAAATTATTTTACAACTTCAAAAATATTTTATAAAACATATTGGTTGTAACACATTTTACACTTTTCTCTTGGATTATATGAGAATATAATTAATAAATACCATAAAAATTATGAATTAAATATTTAAACACATAATTCATCATGTTCATGAATATTATTGGGGTATTGTAACTCAAAATGACATCACTATGAATTCATAGTATACACATCTTTTACTAAAGGATGCCTTTTGAATATCTTCCATATTAATCTTCAAATGATGATATTTGGAATGAATACCACGATTTGATAAATATTTATCTCCTCGATGTTGAAAAAACAAGTAATCAATCCTTAGTAATATTGTTCAATCATTAACCTCTAGTTCACCCCATGTCTATTCACTAGGGAATATTTTTTAATGTCATGTGATTTTGAAATAGCTATATGTTCTATACAATATACAACACACACCACCAAGCTTAAACGA
Organism: Viscum album; assembly: GCA_963277665.1. Classification (NCBI taxonomy): domain Eukaryota; kingdom Viridiplantae; phylum Streptophyta; class Magnoliopsida; order Santalales; family Viscaceae; genus Viscum; species Viscum album. The sequence goes on from OY728165.1 coordinate 287,382,962, forward strand.
ACCATGAAAGATTATAATTTAAATACGATCATTATAAGCAAGCCAGTGAATTGAAAGTATGAATATGATTAGCCAAATTTTGATATATATACACTTGACGTGTAAATAAAATCATATTGATTAATTATTAGGAAATAAGAACTCAATTTTTTTGTAAATACAAATTATTCTTCAAAATACATTTTTTTAAAATGTTTCTAATTATGATAGAATATCTTAATTAATTTATGGAAATTTTAAAAACAATATTTTATAAATAAATTTTATTTTTGAAATTAATATACAAAAATTTTCATGAGTTAATTCTTTTTATTTTTATTTAGTGATTTATTTTCAGGTGAATAGTTAAAAATACATATTTTTATTGAATATTTTATTTTAGTTTCAAGTATTCACAAATAATTATTTTGATTTAAAATGGTTTAAATGTAATATTATTTATTTATATTATTAATATTCCAACTATGGTCATTGAAATAAATTTTCTGTTTTAATTTGGTATAAAAATATTTTTATACCTAAAAATAAATTTTTCTAAACAAAAAAATTTGTTGCAATTTTAACTTTTATCATAAATTTTTTTTCACCGAATCTATAAATTGAATCTGAAAAATAGGATATTATATTTGAAATCAGGGGATTATAATTTTAAAAATAGTTTCCTTTAATTTTTTGTTATTATGAATAGTAACCATGGTAATTTAAGCTTTAAAATATCCTCTATTTATACAATGAAAATCAAATGTTATATAATAAATATATAGTATTATTTAGTTGGTATTAAAGATGATTTCATTATTTTTGGAAATTAGGATTGGAAAAAATTAGAAAAAACCATAGTGACAAATATAAATATACAAAAACATCCTTGTATTTGGGAAAATTATTAATTATGTGGTTTTTGAGAAAATAAATCCATGTCTAGATATGAACAAGTGGGCGTGGATGAAGTACATATGTATATAGGGGTAAAACCCAAAAACATTACATTGAGGTAGACTCAAATAAGAACTAATGAATGAAAATGGGCCTTGCTACACTCCTGGTTTGACACTCTCATGGGATATTTTTAGTTAAACACAAATATCTTATGACCCATTATGAAGCATTTATAGAAAATGTAATTTTTGATAAAAAAAATTGCATATTTATGTATGATGTTTTACAACATAATATTTCGTTATAATTATAATATTCTTAAAATAAAAATGTTTTTTGCTAGGGTTTTTATTCTTTTAGAAAATGGAAGGAAATATAAGGAACGCACATGGTGAGCGAAAAAGGCCATGCACTGATGACCCTTAGATGAAAGTCAGAATGGAATGGTCATGAGAATGATCAATCAATTAACTCAAGTTACGAACAATAACAAGAAACAAGCTGAGAGACCAGATTTACCTCAAGGAAAACAACTTTATGTTGAATCCTTTATGCAGTAATGAACACCTCCTTTCAATGAATCTAAAAACCCATTGGTTGTTGTAAAATGGATAAAATCTATGGAAAAGATATTTTCCATACTCCATTACTCGGAATAAGTGAAAATCAGCCTTCCTGTGTGCTGATTAAAGTTATAATTTTAATAGAGAAAGAAACTTATTAAAAACACGAATCCATGAAGGGGTATTGATTCTATATAGTGGGAATAATTCAATGGACCCTTTTTCAAAAGAAAATGTTGCAAAGATCAAGGAAAATGAAAATGGAGAAGGACTACCTAGATTTGAAGAAAAAGTAAAATGGATATGTGGGAAGATATTATATTAACAATACCATAATATCTTGTTACACTTATATCTCTTTCATGGATCCTAATACAATGGTTGAAAAATTCTTTAATGGAATAAAACCATATATATGGATGAATTTGACCAATGATGATTGTGATAGATACGGGAAGATAATGATATTTAATATGAGGGTTGAAATAGAGTTTGGAGAGACACAATGGACTCATAGATCGAAGTAAGAGAAGTGATCAATGGATCCATGATTTTAGAGGAACTTTGATCATGGAATGTGAGGAAAACATGATCAACATCCTACATGAAACCAATGTGGGATGAAGCATTTATGGGACTGCTTTCTTAGAATCATAATATGTATCACATCTAGAAGGGATATCCATATATCTCAAAACATTCATAGTGACGTAATGCCTTGTTTTCTCAACACTAACGACAAAGGAAAGACGACAAAGGCCAAGCCTGATGTCTAGTGCTATATGTGTGTACATCACAACTTTATTTCCAACCAGTGTTCAAATTAGAATATAATAGTGGGGAATCAAAACCAACCTAAACATAGGAAAAAGGTGAATGGTCAAGAATTTTTTATCCCAATGGATGAAGTATATTACCCAAATGATGTGGTGGAAGGTACTCTCATTGTTCTCTAAAAACAATCAAGTACATCGATTAATTGTGGTTCTAGGAATTTGTTTATTTCTTTCAAGATGGAAAATAATATTCACTTAATCCCAAAAATTCTAAAAGAATAGTTATAAATCAAGACTCCTAGAGTGATTATCCAAGAATCAAAATCATATATAAAATCTATTATTTACATTGATGAGAACAATCTCATCTCAAATCTAATAGTCATTACCATGCAGGAATTTGAAATTATAAAAGGGATGAAAAGGATATTAAAGAATAATCATAAGATCAATCTTATAATCAAGGAAATATACGTTGTATTGAATGGAAACACTACATTTATCTTCAATAGATATATATACAGACCTATTCTTTGTATAAAGTTACCTTCCATAGCATTATTTCTAGAGATGATTAGGGAAGATGAAGAAGGAAATGAAAGTATATGAATATAAAATTTCCCCATAATTATGGAATAAATTTACTTATTTCCAATTAGATACCTGGACCTTTATAAAAAATAGAGTCAGAATTATCCATTAAACTCATTCTTGGATACTAGATGATATCAAAGATCTTGTATAGAATAAAAAATGTGGAGTTTGAGGAATTAAATAAGAAGCTTAAAGATAATTAGGGGAAGGTTTTTTTCAAACCAAGTGTGTCTCCTTGGGGAGAACATGTTCTCTTTATGAATAATAATGATAGATTAACGTGTCTCTACATTTATTATAGAGAACATAATGGGATCATTGTACAGATAAAGTACCCTCATCCAAGGAATGAATATTTATTTTGACTAGCATCATGGGCACAATTCGTCTCCAATATTGAACTTTGATATGGTTGTCATCAATTGAGGGTGAATAAAGAAGATATTCCATGTTCCACCTTTGAATCAAGATATGGGAATTATGATTTTGTTTTTATGACCTTCAACTTGACTAATACCCTTTCTATTTTTATGGATTTGATGAATATAGTCTTTAAGGACTACCTTGATAATTTTTTTACTTTATATTTATGATATTTTCATATATTATAAAAGATACAAGGATCATCATGATCATCTAATGGTTATATTGAAAAATTTAGAAAATCTGAATTCTGGTTATAACAAGTTTCTTTCTAGGGAACATTGTAAAAAATAAAGCAATATCATTTTACCATGTGATGACAAATGTGGTGAACGTGTTTCCTTATACTCAAACAGTAACTGAGATTCATAGTGTCCTTGGATTAGAATGATATTATGGGAGTTTTGTGAAAAAAGTTTTAGGAATTTTTAATCCACAAACCATGTAAACTAGAAAAGGGGAAAATTTCATCTGGAAAAAGGAGTGTGAAGAATGTTTTAAAGAGCTAAAGGATAGCTTGGTTACTTCACCGATGTTAATTCTACCCTCTATCAAAAAATGATTTGTTATTTTTAGTGATTCATCTCTAAAAGGTATTGGGTGTGTCCTCACACAAATTAACAAGGTTATTTCTTATTCATCTCTATAGTTGAAACTCTATGGGAAGAATTATCTTACACATTAAATTGATCTAGCTATGCTTTTTATTTTCTCTAAAAATATAGAGGCACAGTCATTATGTGGGTAAATTTGATATATACATGGACCATCAATATTTGAAGTAAAATTTCACACAAAATTAATTGAACAATAGACAAAGGAGATGGCTGTAACTTTTTAAAGACTATGATTGTTCAATTAATTACCACAAAAGAATATAAAACAATTTTATTGATTTATTAAGTAGGAAAAACTCAGTTGTCCTGGAAATATTGAGGATTCATGGAGATCTATTGATGAAATAACTAATATGGTTGGACATGGGAATCATAGGGGAAGGGAAAACATCACCCCTATTCCAAAATGTTTTCCAACCATCATTACTAGAGACGATCAAGAATGATCAAATATAATATCCTTTTTATTGAAGAATATATAGGCTTTGAAGAATGGGAAGTTTCCTGAGATCCATATTTATCAATAAAGAGTACTAAAATTTCATATTAGGTTATGTGTTCCATATATTCTTGAAATAATGAATGATCTAATGGATGAAGCTCATAGCTATACATTTTCTACACATCTTGGAATCACTAAAATGTTTAGGGACCTTTGGGGTCACTATTTGTGAGATGACATGATAAGGGGGAAATCCAGCTACACTACATGGTGTTTAATGTTTCAGAAAGTGATAGAAGAGTGAAAACGTTCTAAACGGGTATTACGGCCACTCTAACAATGAAATGGAAGTGGGAAAATTTGACAAGGTGCTTTGTCACTGGTCTCCCAAGAACATCCAAAGTAAACCATGTGATATGAGTCATCGTGGATTGTCTCACCATGACATCCCATTTTATCATTATCCAGGAAGATTTTTATCTTATCCAAATTTACAATATTTATGTAAAAGAAGTTCTTAGGATGTATTGGGTACGAAATTCAATAATTTTTAATCATGATCCACGGTTAAAATCTAAATTATAAATATGTCTTCAAAAGGCTCAAAAACCTAAATTGAATTTTAGTACGACCTATCACCCCCAACTGATGGCCAATCTAAAAGAACTATTATGACACTCAAGGACAAGCCGAAAAAAACTAAATATAATTTAATGATGGATGGTGTCAACACCTACCATTATTTTAGTTATCATACAAAAATGGCTTCCATTTTAGTATTCAAATAGAACCCTAAGAAGCTCAATATGGGAGGAAATGTAGAACTCATACTTACTGAGATGAATTTGGTGAGATAAAGCTACTTGGGCATAATCTTGTCCAATAGATGACAAAAAAACTTAATGTCATCCAATAACAAATAAATGATTCTCTAATTTGGATGAAGATTTATGCTAAAAACTATCTATGGGACTTAGAGTTTGATTTTAGGAACACATTCTTACTGTGAATTTCACAATATAATAGATTCATGTGGTTTGAGAAGAAATGGAAGCTTATCCCCAAGTACATTTTACCATATTAAATTCTTGATTACATGGGATCGGTGGCTCATCAGCTAGCACTTCCACACCATCTAACTCATGTTCATGATTTATTCCATGTATACCTCTCGAGGAAGTACATACATAATAATTCACATGTACTGAATATTGAATATGTACAACTAGAAAATGGAATTTTTTATGAGGAGTAGCTAGTAGAGATCTCAAAACATGGATACACGGTTCTTGGCAACAAGACTACCCACCTTGTCAAAGTCTTTTGGAGGAACTATAAATATGAAGATGTGAAATTGGAACCATATGAATCAATAAGGTTGAGAAACCCATACCTTTTATCAACTAAGATATCAAGTCAAAATTTCAGGGTTAAAGGTTCATAATGGTGGATGTATATAATGACCCATAATTTTTAAATGATATTTTTTCTCTTATAAAATTTGAATTATATTATATTTTACTAAAAAAGTATCTATTAAATATATAATTGGGTATAAATTGAAATGTTTCCATAGGGTATTGACCATTATATGACTGTTGGTAAATTATGATCAGTGGTCAGTTGGAACACTAGAAACTATATTATTGATAATAATTTTAATGATATAATTAGTGTTTATACATAGAAATGGAAAAGGATAATTAATATAGAAAGGATAAATAATGGCCTCAACTAATATGTTCATACCATTAAAATCCCATTTTTCAAATATTGAGATAGAGGTAGAATCACTGGGGTTTTCTCTTAACCAATCCCATTAATAGATTCCATAATTTAAGCTTTAATGAAATCGTATACAGGATAAGATCAAGTTAGTATAAATTTCCACTAGCGATATGAGTCGAGTTTCCCCATGAATCTATCACCATAAAAAACTCAACCATAGGTAGTATGTGGGTGTTATAAGGGGTTAAATATCCTAAACATAGTAACATACGGTGTAATTCATTTGTATAAATAAATGTTTTATTCAATCATTTATATTTTAAGAATAGTATTCTTAAAAAATGTAAGATGTAATTTGAAAAATTGGTTTTTTTAAATAGAAATATTACATTCTAAAAATATTTATACATTTATAATAATCTAAAATATTATAAAAATAATTATTTTAATTAAATAGTGATATAAAAACACTTTTATTTAAATATAAATGATAAAAAATTATTATTTTTAAGTGTCCGAAATTATACTATACATTTTTAATCCTCTATTATTTTTAATAAATAAGGACTTTTATATATAAAAGATTAAATTTACCAATTTAGATTATTACTATGATAACATAAAAAAATCATTAAATTAGAATTTCAAAATTACGATATGGTGCTTTTATGATAATTTTCTAAAATACTCTAATTTTTTAGGAATAGTAAAAATATAGTTCAGGTATTTCCGTATGTTTAATATCTTTATAATTATTTCATAATTAGTTAATAATTAATTAACCAAAATACATGACATAATATATGTCATTTTATTAGTATCATGTATTTTAAAATATTTTAATCAATTTTCCAAAATATTTTTTACTTTCCAATGTCTAAATGGAAACTTTAACATTAAAAATATTATATTGTGGAAACATTAGTTTTCCAGACCAAAATAAGAAATATAAAACCCAGTTTGACTATATTGGATTAAAATAACATAAAATATTACCTAATTATTCCAAAACATGGGGGCATACCATGGGAAAGACCATTGATTTTCCTTTTCCACAACATATGTTTCCAAGACCTATATATGGAAATTAATAAATAAATTCTCCAATTTTTCAATAAATACCCACCCATTTATCCACTTACATTCACTAAAAATCCATCATACATGATGATATGGTATTTGGACCTCCAAAAAAGTCCACCAAGGTGTCCTCAAGTAACCAATGTCTAAATCATTATGTTTATTGAACAACTCATCAAGGTAATGGAAATATCCTTCTTTTATCTTTTTTTGAAAAACCTCTTTTTTGTATATGTATTCTGAATTTAATTTAAACTTTGTCATATTTACTTTTTATTCATTACCCTAATTCTATACTATGTTTAATAAATTGGAAAACCATTACCCTCTCTTTTTACACATTTCAAAAACCACATTTTATACACTTTATGCTATTGAATTTACTTCTACGAATTTCTATTTTATCGTCATGAAATTATATTTTATTTCCTTTTTTTGAATACCAATGCCTATTTCCATTCCATGGGGTTTCACCTAGATGTAATAATTATTTATTTTAGTCTATTATTTAACGTTCATGAATCCCAAATTCCCTTTTTGTGGGTTATACAATTTATAATAAAATATCCTTTAAGAAATTCTTAAAATGTCATGATTTTGATACGAAACATATTTCTATTATTCTCCAAAGGTTATTTATGAAATTTTTTATTATGATGGATTTGGATCACATTAATTAATACATATGAATGGTGCTAAACTATGACACTCTAATTCATTGGGTAATTAATCTTATCTCTGGAGATGACATGTTTGGTGATACCGTAGTTCATAACTTTTTTAATTTTTACATCACCTCAGTGAAAAACCCTAGTGATATGATTATGAATATATCATTTAAATGATGTATCCAAATTTAAATTTTATGATTCATGATATTTTTATTATTAAATTCCCATTTTTACTTTTCTCTTTCCTTTATCATATTCTTTGAGTTCTTATTGATATTTCTCATGGTCACATGTAATGTGTTTCCCTTGCATTCCCCTACTGGGCCTTATGCTCACCATTTCGTTGATGTATGTCCCCAGGTTATGATTAAAAATAATTTTACTTAGTATTAACCTATTTTAAATCATTTAAATTGGTTTATAATAATTTTTTATGTTTTCAAGTTTTATATACCTTATTTCCAAGAAACAAAACATTAAAAGGTCCTTTGTTTGTACCATGTAAATGAATGGTTATACAATAAGAAGGTGGGATTCCATGAATTGGATAGTTATAAATATGGGGATAAATAATATATTTTAAATTTAATGCATAATTATTATTTTGGAATAATAATATAACATCTACCTTATAACTTTTCTATATATTGGAAAATGATAACATCGCTCATGTGTTTGTGTGGACAACCACAAAGACGAAGCAACATGATTTGTTTTTCATTTTTATTTTACATGGATTGTAGTGAGTATGTAATTAATAAATAATATATATATATATATATGATATAATATTGATTCTATAAAGGTGAAATATTATTTAATTTTCTTTCAATCTAACTTTTTAAAAGCTAAAACAATGTCCATGCGTACGTACAGTCTACTGTCTCCATGAACCATGTAATTCATTTTTCTATATATACCTTTTATGGATGATTATAAAAATGTATATAAAAAATATATATGATATTTTTATCATGTTAAGAAAATTTATTTTATGAAACCATGATCAATTTATAGGTACTAATCTACTAAACAAAAACATACATGAAAAATGAAGTATTTATCACTCCTAATAAAAATTAAAATAAATAATTGTTTATAAATGGGTAATAAAAAGTTATAAATAAATAATATATGGAATTATATATATGTTTATATATTTCTAATATATTTATAATAAATATATATTTATTATACAGGATTAGTTAAGACATACGAAGGAAGTTGGACCTAAGGTAAGGGTTTCTCATATCACATTGGTTTCCCTGAGACATATATCATATTCGCCACATTATTATTTTATGTGGTTTTTATAAAACTCATTATATATTATATATCATGATTCCATTATGTTAATGTTATTTAAAGATAAATTCTATTTCATATCTTTCATGAGTATTATGATTCAAAAGGTACCAAAGTAGTTAGGGCTTATTTCATAATCGTATCGTTCTCAAGGATATTTTATGTTTAAGTATCCATTGGGGGAATTATTTAATATTTATAAAATAAACCTAATATATTTTATACTAAAATGGTTATTACTATAATTTGAAATATTATCATTAATTTTCCTCTCTATAAGTACTCAATATATAAAAATGATGTTTTTATGGAAAACCAACGTCGATTTTGTAATCAGTCAGGAATATTTTTCATCAATGTATATATTTTCGTTAAACTAGTTTCAATTTTTTTTTACTATTATCAAATGATTTATTGATGAAAAATTTATGCATGTTTAAATTTTTAAAAAATATTTTAAATGGAATCTTCTTGTCATTTTCCAAACAATGTACTTTTATCTTTTCACCAAAAATATAAAAGGAATCATTGTTTTTTATTACACAAATTGAACATAATTTCTCATCATCATGACCAATAAATGAATTAAATATTAATTTATATGTTTTCATAAGTTTTATAAAATAATTTCTTTTCATTATTTTTTTGGAAATTTTTATATTTTAAATAACTAATAATGAAGTGAAAATGGTATTTTCCACATCAAATTTTCCAGTGATAATTTTAATTAATTTTCATCTTTGTCAGCATAATTTGTTGAATATTATAATTTAATAAGGATACGATCTACTAATACCATCCTTATTCTTTCTCTGAGTGCTTTTTGATCAATTTTAATGGGGAATGTATTGGCATTATGTATCCTAGTTTTTCCAAAACATATTGTCATTTATTTTTATGGAATTTGGGTTAGGTTGTATTGTTTATTCATATGATGAATCCATTACACATACTAAGTTATGGGTACGTTCCAAAATTAAAAATCCCCTCAATGCATTAGTATGTCCCATTAGAATTTGTTTTGGGTTTTTGGATGAGGCCTTACCCATTTTTCTAAGGTGTATAGTTATGTTCCCTTGACGGTATTTTTATGGTGTATTAACATAATGCATTGATAACACATTTTAGATGTTTTCCATTATATATTTCATAATTTTGGAACCAGGTATTGGTTTTCAGGTGATTATTTGAATAGTTATGATATTTGTGGATAAGTTTTGATCTCATTTGATTAATTATATAGAATTATTTTGTCATCAATTGTTCATACCATGTTCTTCTCTATGATCATGTTATTGATTAAATGGAATTTTTTTCACTAATATAACCTCCCATATTTATTATTTCTTATTTAATCATCCTATATTCCACTATATATAACCCTTAATGAGTATTCGATCTCACCATTTATTTGTTTTCCAATCTACTATATATAAAGAAGGATATTGTAACAGATATAAATGGTGAAATAATGTTTTTTATACAATATTTTTATGATTAAAATGTAATATAGATATTATTTATGCATCTAGTTTACCATGTTGATTAAGCTATTTATTTCATTATGTTATTATCACAAGTATCTAGAATCAATGTGACAAAGTAACAATTAGATCTGGGATACTAGGTTAGGGTCTTTATAGTTGGTATCAGATAAGGTTTAGTATATATATGAGAACATTATTTATGAAATTGTAGATTAGGTAACAAACTCCTATGATTTAATTTATGAATAAACTTTAGTATTGGATAAAATGATAATGTTTTGAAAAGGTATAGATTATGTGGATTTATTAATAATACATCTATATTTGGATACTACAATTGGATGTGGTTTTAGAATAGATGCGTCTAGGTGTAATAACCCTAAAAAGATTTGGTCGAGTATATATCGGCTATCATTTTGGTGTACGGTGAGTGTACCCTTGCTAAGCACCTAGATTTAAACTCATGAAGATTATTCTTATGTTAATTCAGATTATCTTTATAAAATATTATAGTGGATTTAAATAGATCATGATCAAAAATGACCTGGGTGAATCATAAGGTGTCTTAGATTGAGAATAATGTATTAGGATTTAGACATCCTCTACATGATTTTCTTGATTATGTGCTTTCACAATATGATTAATTTTTTCCATACAACACCTTTTCATTTTAGTTAATAGATTAAAACATGTGGAATAATGTTAACAATGAATGTGACGGACAATGTGGTAACTATGGATTACCAAATTGAATTATAAGTGGAGAGAAAGATATTTTGATTATTTCTAATTATTTATCATGATGTATGATTAAAATCCTACACCTTAATGAACTATTATACTCGCAAAATAATTTAGGGATATTGATTATTAAGAACTCAGGTGGTGGATACCATAGAGGAAATAATGATCCATTTCTTTTATATAATTCATTTGGAAATAGGAACCATATATAATGTCTTAGTGGAATGGAAAATTGTTTTATGAGTGGAATAGAATGGTGTAGAACAATAAATTCTCAAGAAAAAACAAAGAGTTTGATGGAGTGATATGAAATTCACCCAAATTTACCATTTATGTATTTTTTCCTATGCGTGGGGAATGTGGGAATTATAAATTCCAATGCTCTAATCCAAGGGTAACTCATAGACCAATGAAGGACCCATGTTATTCAAATAATTGATGTGTATGTATTGAAGTGTTTATGTATTGGGATTTTAGAATTATGTTGTATAAGTGTTATATAAAAAACATTCTAGATATTTGATTCATGAGAAATATAAGGATTTATCCGTATGAGATTTTATATATGTATTTAAATCATATGTTAAAAGATACTGATAACCAATAAAATAAATTTAGTGGTAATGTGATAATTTTTTTGGGAAAAAGATATTGTTGACATTGATAATGCTAGTGGGATAGTATTGGTAACCATAAAATTGGATAGTGATTAGATGAAAAATCAATTTATGTCATCTTTGATGATGTTTATTTCATTTTTAGATTTATAGAAATAGTATGTGATTTTATTGGAGGAATATTAATTTTACTAATATTTGGGAGCATAAATGTTTTCATGTGTGGTTTCCTTAAGAGTTAAAAAGTACATCATGGGTTTATGACTTCAAGGATGATCATAAGTACAAAGGCATAGATACCCCATTGAAAGTTTAATGTGATGTAATTTTGATCTGATTTGAGGAATTTACTACATTTTAGGAAGAAAAATCTATTGAGGTTTAAATGACCCTTTGGGAGAGTATATTATTTTTTGTTATATTAATTACAGCCTATTATATAGTGAAATATAGATAATCATTATGGTTAAAAAGTGATTCATTAACTATGTGTTGTTTTTTTTGAGATATGTATCGTCTCTTTAAGGATTACCTTTTATGTTAGAAATTATATTTGATTTAGGATAGTTTTTTGTGAATCTCGTTACATTATAATATTATATAGTTATTTATCATGGTGATTAATGATATTTTTGGGGAATCATTATTATGATGAGGTATATGTAACCTCTAGGTTTAACATTTGGTTTAACGTGAAATATTATTTGGGAATAATGGCATTAAATTTCAGGTTATGTGAGTTTAAAGGTATGAGATCACCTTTTATATGGATTAATTCATTAATGCTATGGTTATAGTGGTTAACTATGAGGCAGAGTTATTTATTTGTGGTATAATATATGTTGAACATTTGGTGTTATTGTGGAAATTTTGGAGTAAATATAATGATTTATAAATTTTGGATGTTATATAACCTTTTGATAACCATTTAATTTTTTGTTAATATTTAAAGATAGCTGTAATACATTAATATCCATTTATTGAAGATGATGTTAATTTTAGTGATAAATTCATGACAAATTATTCTGGAATAATCAAATTTTGAATAAAAATATGAGATTCCAGTAAAAAGAATTTAACTGATGAAATTAGATTTCTAAATTAATTATATTTCATTATGCTTTCATTTTAGATTCTAAATTAATTCCACAAAAAGTATATTGAAACAAAAATTCTTTCTAATTACATTCATTTCTCACGATTCTGTAGCCTTTTTCATGACTTATTAATATAATGTTTTCTTGGGTGATAACTTTCTTATGATCATTTACATTCTTCTGATCAATGTTATATATCAATCTACATCATCATTTAGAAATTTACTTTTCCACCATTTCTATATAATCACTTCCCTTTAATGTTATCATATTTGGAAAGATGATTATGTGGTCTTCAATATAACCTTTTTATTTCAATTTCCTTCTATTAAGTGGACTTTTAATTAACCATTTTTAATATTTGGATTTTCAAAAAAAATATATAGAAATTTAGAACACTATAATATTGAAAAAAAATTAAATCTACAAGAGAAAATTTTATTAATGCTGGAAGAATGTAATACTTCAAGACTTTATAATAACAATATGTTTGATATCATATACAACAAAAAACAACAAGATTAAACAAACCAAGATATGATTACTAATGTAACACCTCAAGGTTTTAAAAAAATTAAAATTCATGAAACTTTGTTTTAATTAGATAGTTATAACTATTCTTTAAACATAATTCTGTCACTTGTATGATTTGAATTTCAAAAAACAGTCATCTATGGTTGTGATTTGTAAGTTATTTGGAGTCTGATAGAACAATCTTGTTTTTTGGTGAATAGTAACATAACCTTATGAATAGTAATATGACCCTTATGAATAGTAAATATTATTATTATTTTATTCTCATAAACATATAAGATAATGAGATGTTGATTAATTATTCAAGGTGTTAAAAATGACTTACTCATTTAAATTGTTATTTTTAAATAAGTTATGATTTTATTTAAAAAATTTATTTATAATATTTAGAAAATTATTCTCAAAAAATGGAGTAATATTTTGAATTATACGCATTGAAAAATGGTTAGGGTGAATTTTTGGTATGTTTTTGAAAATCTTGAATTTTTGATGAATAGTAAAATACGTTAAATGCTAAATACTTATTTTACTACATCATATGTGATGAAAGGTTGATTTATGTCACATACATGACTTCTTTAGAAGTAATTTTTCATTTCATTTCAATTATTTATTTGTTTTGGGGGTTTCCTATGAATTTTGGTGGAAATGGTGGGTTTTGAAAATTTGGGCCAAACCATGAGCTCATTTCCAGATTTAAAAAACCAGCTTTTTTCTTTTATAACTATTTCAATTTTCAACATTTATCATCCATTATAATTTATAAATGGCCTCACCTAACCAATTAACACCACCAAGTTAATTTTGAGCCTTTATAAATCTATAATCATGGTGTATTTGGGGTTTTATTTAAGGTATTGGGCCTGCCCGTAAGCCCATTTTCTACTTTAAATGTTTTTTTAATTCTTCAATATCTCCTTCATATTTTATTTTTCATTAGTGATTCAACATCAATCTCGAATCCAACATCCCTATGATCACCCCCTTATCAGTTTAGAATTTTTGGAGCTCATTTGTACAGCAAATTTGGGTGATTTTTCTTAATCTTTCTTAAATCGACTAGATTCAAAGATGTAAAATGATTATTTCATAAATCCTTCAGTTTTCATTATTTTCTCCCCATTTTAGTCCTCATATAGCCTTATATGATTCATTATATACTCCATACTAGTTTCTCTTACTTGTAGATTCAGATTTTTGTGGATTTAGGGAGATCTCTTCATGATTTCTGTAAGTAACTCTTTTTCTCTTTGATTTCTTATCATTCCTGAGGGGTTCTTTCACGCTTTATTGAGTTCTAAATGTTATTAAGTTAGGGTTCTTTCCTAGGGTAAAACATCTTGTATTTTGGGTGAAATATTGAGGTTTTAGGTTTCTTTTTACGTCCTTGAACTGCGACGGTGGTGCAGTTGATGTTTCACACCAATATTTGAGGGTTTCGACACTTTTGGTTGGTGATTCCATGTGTGAAAATTTATAGATGAGTTATATTTCATGGATTAACTATTATGAATCTTCCTCATATGTTTTTTATTGTGTTAAAACTATTTAGGATGGATTTGGTTAGGCATTTAATTTTATAGTTTCATTTTTGTATGAAATTGGGTGTTTTTCATGTGTAACCCATGGGGTATTGTTTGGGTGAGTTGTATAACATATGTAATTGGTATAATAAATCTTTTTGGGTAGCTAATTATAATTTTTTAGGGTCTTTGTGTGCCATTGGGTTTAAAAGAGGGTCTTTTAATGGGTTTTATGTTTGAAACCATGTAATGTATCTAGAAAGAATTTTATGAAAATGTGTGTTTTTCATGTGCATCTTTTCTGGTATTTTTTGGAGGTGATATTATAATAACTGATAGGGGTTGAATTAATATTTATAGGGCTACCAATTATGATTTTTATTGGTATTTGTGTGACTTTGGCATTGAAAGAGGATTTGGTATAGGGTTTTGTGGGAAAACATAGTTATACCCCTTGGGTTGGTTTTATGAAAATTGTAAATGATTTAATGAGTTAAACAAAGTGTGCAATGGTTTCTTATGTACAGTTTTGGTGGTAGTATGTTCTTAAACTGAGTTTTTAAAATATAAAGTGGTCATTTTTTATGTCAAACGTTTTGGTAATGTTTTGTAATTTGTCGCGGTGATTTATTAAATTGTGTTGTGGGTGAGAAACATGTTTTCGGTCTGTTTTGTGTGAGTGTGATGTGAAAAATGGACTTTGTTTCTGAAAAGCGTATTATGTAACATGTGAGTGGGCTTTTATGTGATTTTTATCATACCGGGAAAGATTTTAAAAAAAAATTTAAAGGATTTTTTGAATTGTGAAAGATGTGAAAAATGTGTTGTTGGCTATTTTTGTGTGAGTTTGCTTTCAAAATCAATTTGAATGAAAAAGTTGTTTTGTGAATTGTATGATGTGAATATGGTCTGTTTGGTGAATTTTTGATTTGGATGTAATATTTTCATGTGAAAATTATATTTCTTGTCTTTTTTAACTTGATTGAGAACATGAGGGAACTAGGGAATCATGGTGGGTGGATGCGTACTAGTAAGCTAGGGAATCTGTGGGGTTTGACCTCATTTTCACATAGAAAGTTTGACACTTACAACAATAAATAAACTATGATTATGATGATTGAGGACCAATAGGTTATGGGTATGTTCCCTTCTAGTGTCTAGTGCATGAGAACATATATTGTGGCGGTTACTCTCACCAAGATACGAGGTACCTGGGACCCACAACGAGCTAGTGCCTAGGGGTTATTTCCTATTGACATTTCTCATTAGTTACTTTGTTCTTACCATTGGCATATATTATGGATTTCTAGAAAAAATTTAGTGTTGAAATTATTTTTAAATTTGTTGATTTTTAATGATATCACACTTGAAAACTGTTTTAATTTTTAAGTTTCATCCTTTATTAATTGTAACTTGCATTTTTTGTTTATGAAAATAAGAAAGATTTTCATCTTTTAATGTTTATCACATGGAATACCTTAGTGGTTGTATCGAACTGTTCATTGGATAACACCCTACTTACATCCATGGGTGTTAGTAGACTTGGTTCTTTTGGTTGTCGCAGGTGGGGTACAGTTTTTAGTGCCAATGGTTGGGGTTTCTAGGAGGTCCTTGGTGGTGAGGTCTTGTGGAGACGGATTGAGGGTGGTACCCCTTTCCATGTGGGTTATTGGGATGTTTATTTATGGTTTTTTTACCTTTTTTATAGTCTTGGTGAGTTGTTTTATTCAATTTAATTTAGTTCTGAGTTTTTGTAAAAGATTTTTTGGTTTAAAAAATCCAGATTCGTTTTATTGGATTCATTTATTGTTTTAAGTTTATAAACATGGGTAAATCATTCCCAATTCTCATTTTATGGTACTCAGGAACTTGTTCCAGTCCATAGAGATTGGAAAATCCCTTCACGTCATGTCACATACTAGGTTTAGTTCCGGTTTTAGTGGTGTCCAGATTTGGTTCGTGACAAGGTGGTATCAGAGGAGGTTCAGGTTATCTCTTTGGGTCATGTTATTTAGGGGAGAGTTGGGATAGTCTGGTGTTTGGATTTCCGGAACATGGTATTCCAATTTTGGGTAATGTGCCTAATCACCACACCTCATGACAAGATTTTGTTTGCCATGTAAAGTCGGGATTTATCTATGTCTTTTGGTTTTCTGGGTTTGATGATGATTAGGGGAAGTGAAAAAAGAGTTTCTTTAATGGTATCAGTGAGCTCGCATGGACTGACAAGCCATGTGGAGATGAGGATATTCCCTAAAACACTCTCTATGATGGTGAAGTGATTGAAATATGGCCTCAAATCATATTTCCAAGTCACCCATTGAAACTAGTTTCCTCTCACATTCTCCTATGTTCTTTAGTGTTGATATATTTGAACTTTGGTTTCAATATGACATGGTTTTAAGAAGTTTAATTTTTTTGTGAAATGATTATCAAATAAAGACGTAATTTTTTGATTTATTAAAAGGTGGAACTGAATTTTCATAATTTATTTGAAATGGAAAATGGTTTTCTTACACCTCTTTTGAATGTCAGGACTATATTGAAGTTGGTTTTGAAAAAGTGTTTCCAATAGAGTTTTCTAAAAAATCAATGGGTGTTTTAATGGGATGAGATGTTTTTAAATTGATGTGAACAACGTTAAAGTGAGTTCTTATCTAAATGGTTGTGTCTTTCTAAATTTTTTTGTAAATTTGAAATTGGGATTTTGATCTCGTGGTTAGCAGCTTTGGGAAAAAATATGTGTTTGTTGACCGTTTTGGTTTTGAAAAGTGGAAAGAATTTTTGTTTTAAACATTGGTATTTCTAAGAGAGACTACATGCATGGGGTTTTATGGGATGATGTATGGTTGATGGAATGACTAGATGAGTGCCGGGATGGATATGAGGAGGGTGCTCGGTTTGGCACAGAAACATTCATGTGTGAGGCGCATGGGGTACCATTGGTGAATACACTAACTACAAAACTGTTTGTTTTCAAAGAAATGTTTTTAAAGAAAAACATGATGTCATTATTAATTGTTTGGGATGGTGTATATTATGTGATTTGGAAAAAATTTGATGGTGTGTGATGTTTTGAGTCAATTATCCCCTCATGTACGAACCGTGTTTTGGGTTTGTGTTTTGTCGGTAAGCTGGGTAAAGAAACCGATTTGTAGTCTCTTCTAAGACATGTTTCGGGAAACCTTTGGGATGGTTCCATTCATGTGTTTGGATATGGTTTGTGGCTTGTTTTGACCAATAAACCTATTTGGTTGGGTCCTTGGTTTCTCTCATTGGCTAAGGAACACCCCCATTAAGGGTTAATGTACAACTAATGTGCAACCCGGATTGTTTCTCCATTGGAAAATCTTTCAGTTGATCAATATAAATAATATTTTATCAATAATTATTGATTGAGTCTACAAACATTCCTTTTATTGAATTTTGGATTCTCTTTTAGTGGGAGAGTGATCATGGAAGGTTGAAAGAGACCTTAGTTTCTGAAGTTGCATGGTTCGTCCAAGGTGGATGTGGTATGTGGTTTTTAGAGTGGATTTGTGTCTCGATTGGGTCTAAGAGGGCCTCTGGGTTCTTCATTGTTTCTATGAAGTAGGAGTTCTTGTTAAACCATGAGTTTTTGGAATCTGGTCATGAGAGACTATTGTGACCAATTTCTGGACTTGTGTGTTGTTTAGGGACATGGCATAATGTCTCATTCCTTGTATTGTTTCTATCAATCAAAATGGTCATGTTCTGTGATTCCTTGTGATTTCGTGTTCTTGTTTTACTCTAAAGGTGAAGTTTGTACAATCCTTTGAGAGTCTCTATTATGTTGGGAGTATGTCTCCCTTGGAAAAACGTCAAAATCCTATGTTTCAGAAGAAGGTGTTTATATGTTTCCTTTCATTATATTATTTCCCACTCGAAGAAACATGGTGTGATGTGTGATAATCATTTAGGACCTTATTTTAGTGGAATTTTGGGTTATGGTAAATTGATTTGGGAATGTGTTAGTTCTTGGTAAACTTATCAGGGATTGAGGTGTAGTTGTTTTTTATCACCAGAAGATGTTCTATTCAAGTGGTTTCCAAATCCTAAATATAGGGCCGAAGATGCTTCAATAATTTGAGATCCATCCATAGGATCCAGAGAAAATCTATAACATAGTCTGTAACACCCCAATCTTCCACGATACACTTTTCATTGAATAATACAGTAGTGTGTGTTGTACGCAACTTCGAGTTCTAACACAAACCACAACCAATCGAACAAGATGTTATGAATAGTAATACCTACTTCTTGAAATTTTATAAACATTATCTCCCAAAATGGACTTCATTTTTTGATTTGGAATATCGAATTTAGCCTAGCGTGAAATTTTGGTACTTTTCAGATAACTTTTATATTTTGATGAATAATGAAAATTACTAAATTTTAATTATAAACAACTTTTTTAATCAAAATAATTAATAGTGATAAATTATGAATTTGAGTGGTTTTAAAGTATATTTATAATATATTTTTACCACTTAATACAATTTTGGTCATTGAACATAATTTCACAGTTAATCCAGACATACACAAGTGTCAATCTTTTGATAGTTATTATCTTCTAAAAACACGCTTTTTGTTTTGATAGAGGGAATTAATTTTAAATTATTTTCTTCCTCTTCTGTGTTTTGAATTTGGAAAAATAGACTCCATATTTGTAATCAGGATTTTCAAATTTCGTAAATAGGTAACTTTTATTTTTAGACATTTTGAATAATTACTTCGGTAAATATTTTATTTACCATGGTTAAAGGGTAAATCCGGTAAATAAGGGTTAAAAATAATATTATAATAATAATAAATTACCCTAAAACGTGTCCTAACCTTATTGGTTGATCCATGTTCGACCATGTGCATCATTGGGTCGATTTTGGGACCCCATGGATCCACTTGTAAGTGATAATGACACTTTATATTAATTAAGTTAATGCAAATGCAAAAATGACATAAGCCTATATCTTTTAGAAAAACAATTTTTACATAGGGTTATATATGTTATATTTTTGACTGTAAATATTCATTATAAAGAAAAAATGATTTCCTACATAATGTTATTTTATTTATAGTTTTTAGACATTAAATAATATAATTTATTTATGACACAATGATGATGCAGTAATTACCTTATTAGTGAAATATTAAAATAATTGATATTATAAATACCCAAATAAATATAATTTCAGACTTTTAAGGAATTAGAATAATTTTATAGGTTAATATGAAATGTAAGGTTTGATTGAATTAACCTTTTTTGAAGAAATCATGCTGTTATAAGTTTCATAAAAATCAAATACCAAATATTGTAAAAATTGACACAAAAGAGTTTTTAAAAAAAATATTATATTATTAATTGATATTAAATTACTAATAATCTATGGTTTGGCCAAATGAATTTTATCATGATAGGTGTATCATTAATGGACCACTTGGGTATCTTTTGGAGGTATATAGTATGTTTATTAACTATATAATATAAAAATACAAAGTGACATGGTAAATGTCAAACTAATTTACTAAGAGTTAAAACTAAGAGATAAGGTTAATATAGTGACTCAAACCTGTCTAAAACCTATTTATTGAGTGGTTTGCGACCTATCCCCACCTTTAACTTTAAATAATCCACTTTGGAGATATTAGAAACCGAATATGAATTTATTATAAAATAATAGATTTAGCTTTTCCTAAGGTTCCCCTTCTCCCCCTTATAAAAGGACACCACTTCTAACCAATTCTTCACACCTTGAAAGCCTTTTGGATCGGCCAACCCCTTCCCAAATACTCTCTCAAATTCCCTAAATTCAACTTATAGGCCTTAGTGTGATCATAAAGACATCCCATGGAGCCCTTTTGATCAAATCAAAAGGAAGAACCCGAAGAAGTGGTAATGTTTTCACCACCATCTTTCACGTTCCTTTCTTCTTTAGCTTCCTCTTTCATTGTTATTTCTATTAAAAAATAATAACTCCATTATCTTATATATAATTTTATTTCATTATAATTATGTAACAAACAAATTCATTGTTTTATCAATCCCTTGAATGACATGTCACCATACGTGCATACGTACGGCCTACCGTCTCCACATTGTGGTGTAATTATTATTCAATATATTATTATTTAGATGGGTATAATAATGATGTATACTTCATGTAAATAATAAATATAACATTATAATGATTCTGTATATATGATATACTATCAAATTATATATTGTTTTAAAATAATAAATATTATATTGTCGCTCGTGCGTACGTACAGATTACCGTCTCCACAAACGCGATGAGATTCATTCCCCGTCGTATCCATTAATGAATAAATTTTATTGAATTATTAAAAATAATATTTCAGGAGATGATATCATTATTGATATGAATAAGATACAACCTCTCCATAAAAAACATGGCTTATGTAACAAAACATATAAAATAAAACGAGTAAGTTAACACCCGAAACAACGATATTACTAAGATATTATCAACAAAGCAATATTAAAAGATCTTATATGATATCATATTAATGTATATGATTCTTTAATAATTTAATAAAAATTATTTCACCATTATACAGGAGTTTATCCAACCCTAGACCAATGAAAAGTACAAGGTAAGGGTTTATTTCACAATCTCTTCATTATCCGAGGTTGTTTATACGTAATTATCTACTAGGACCTCTTTATCATCTACATCCATGTTTCTTAAAAATGTATTTCAAATAATTCTAACTCTTTTACAGAATATGGGTTAAAGTCATTTATACCCTTGTTTGAATTTTTACAAAAAATACTTAAAGGAATCTTTACGTCATTTTCAAAACAAGGACCTTTTTAACCTTATCGACAGAATTAAGGTAAGAATGTCATTTTTAACTTATATGGTGGATGCAGTTATTCTCCGCCATTTTACACCATTGAAAATTACCTTACAAGATTATAAGAATATTTTCAATGTAAATGTTTTATTTTATAATTATGTGACTTTTAAATGATTTCAAAAAAAGAGATATTTCTCTCAAATAGTTTTGATTTATCTATGTCAACATCCTTTGATGGATTTTAAGCTTATTTGAAGTTGATTTATTATGATACAAAACTTCCATATTGTATTGAAGGTTTTGTGATATGTTTGACTATGGATGTGTTATTTTTATACTATTCATGGTTTACGGAGAAAGTATTGACATTTCGTATGCCAGTATTAATATGAATGTTTATGTTATGTTTAAACCTGTTCATATGAGGAATGGATTGGACTTAATATGTAATGGGTGGAGCCCTATATAGCTCCTCGATGTATCGGTAGGTCTCATGAGACAAACTGGTGTCTTGGAACGAGGCCTTGACAAAATCTTCTTTTTAGTCTTGGCACGAGGCCTTGGATACATGTTTATGAGAGTCTGGCATTATGCATTCCATCATTATGAAAGTTGTTATTGATATTACATGTGATTATTCAACTAGTAGAGTATCCATGTGAATAAGTAAATGGAATTATTTCATTTTATCTTTTCTATATTATGCTGAAGTGAAGGTTTAAAAGGCTTTTGTTTTAGTTATACATTTACTTAAATGTTTATGTCTATTTATGAAACTTTCTGCTATATTGTTATCCTTACTGAGCATCTGAGCTCACCCTTTTCAATTTTTTATTTTTCCCAGGAAGGGAAGAAGTAATTTATGAATGACATGAAGGGATAGTATGTGGGGATATGAGTGTTAGTTTTCATTTTTATGATGTAATGTAAGACTTATGAATATATCTAGTGTTTCCAGGGCTACTGAACTAATTGATATTTTGAGATTTTATCTTTCTTGTGATCATGCCAATGTTATGTAATAATGCACCGACTCCGGGTAACTGGGGTCGGGGAGTTATAGTTGGTATCAGAGGAAGATTAGTACAAACCTTGGAAGCTAGATTTAGATAAAATCTGATTAGAGCACATAGAACTAAGATGGACTTTGAAGATTAGTATAGAAGAACTTCATAGAATTTTGGTATTGTAGAGATTTTGTGAGTTTTCTGAGAAATACATCCCTATCTGGATACGAGTAGGTAGAGGCGGCTCTGGCACAAATGTACCTAGGGTTAAACCTCGAAAACACCGCTTTGAGCTAGACTCGAACGAGAACTGGTGCACGATAACAGGTCTTCCTACGCTCTTGGTTACGACACTCCAAGGGGAGATGCTTATGTTTATTTTAATTTTCTTTACAAACCATTACGAAGAGTTTATGAGTATATACTTCCTCAAATAAAACATTTTTTTGATTATGGATTATATCCATAAACAGTTCAATTTATGTTAAGTGTTTTACAAGTATGGAATTATGTATTTTGATTCATAAACTAATCTAGTTTATGACATTGTTTAGAAATGGCGCCTAGTGGAAGAAATAGAAACTATATCAATGCACACACTCCATGTACGGATTTTCCTCCTACTCAAGATAATTATAGTTGAGCTAGTGATGCAACTGGTTCTGAACAGCTAATCACTATACTGGGACAACTCACTCAGGTTTTGAATAATAACCTTACCCGTATGGAGCACCCTGATCCGTAGCGTGGAGGATCAATGTTAGATCGCTTCATGAGGCAACAAACACCAACATTCAATGGGATTACAAATCCCATAGTAGGTGATCAATGGATAAATTCCTTAGAGAAAATATTCCATTCCATGGGGAGTAGTGAAAGGGAAAAAGTCAGCATCGCAGTTTATCTCCTCACTGGAGATGCTGATCAATGGTGGTCATTGATAAAAAACACGAAGGAAGATGATGATGTATCAGATATGGAATGGAGGGTGTTCAAAGTGTTGTTCTTAGAAAAATTATTTCCTCGAGACCATCGAGAAGATATGGAAAGACAATTTCTGAGTCTGAGGCAGAAAGAGGATGAGAATGTCGCAAAGTATGAGGCTAACACTAATATATTAGTGAGGCATGCTGCTGATTATATATGTAACCCAAGGAGTAAGATTGATCATTTCTTTGATGTGTTAAATCCATTTTTCTATCGAGAATTAGTCTCGCAAACCTTCTCATCATACGAAGATATTGTCTCATGTGCTATCAAGACGGAAAAGGAATTTTCTGAGTCTTATTACTTTAAAGAAAAGCAAGAGAAGAAGATATCTACTAATCAATCTAGAAATGGAAATAAGGGGAAGAAGGGAAAAGTTTAAAATTCATCCTGTAGTAAATGTGGGAAGAAACTCCCCAGTACTTGCATAAAAGAAATGGGAGTCTGTTACAAGTGTGGTGAAAAAGGGAACTATGCTCATGATTGCAAGGGAAAGAGAGTTGTTTTCAAAGTAGAATTCTATAATTGTACAGAGATGAGACATTATGTAAATGAATTTCCTAAGCGCCAGAGGAACTTACCTCAGAAAAGGCCAAGGGATCAAGGCCAAGCTTATGTCATCACTACTGCTGAGGTAGAAGCTCTGAAAGACGTGGTGGCAGGTAATTTAATGGTTTCCTCAAGTTTAGCCAATGCATTATTTGATTCTAGATCATCGCATTGTTCCATATCATCTCAGTTTTCTAAGAAAATTAGATATTTCCAATTTTATTTAATAGGAGAGTTGTCAGTCAAAACCCCTAAGGGAAGTATCATTGCAACAATGTTCTGTGAATCAGTCCCCATTAGGGCACATAAATGTTCTTTATCCGCTGATCTCATTGTCATACCTATAATTGAGTTTGATATAATCCTTGATATGTATTGGATTTCGATCCATGATGCGAAGATTTATTGTAAGAAGAAGTAGGTTACAATTTTTGATGATAATGATAAGGAACACCTTATCTTTAGAGAAGAATCTTCACCACCTAATTCTTATCTAGATCCACCCCCAGTAGCTCAACTAAATTCAATTATCGGGGTGGAAGAGAATGAAATAACTGTGGGTGAAGAAAGGAATGTTCAAATAGAGGATGTACTTATTGTGAAAGAATATGTAGATGTGTTTTCGAAAGATTTACCTGGACATCCTCCAGAATGAGAAGTTGAGTTTTCCATTGATTTAATTCCTGTATCAAGGCATATATCGAAGACCCCTTATAGAATTTCCATTGTGGAATTAGTTGAACTAAAGAAACAACTAAAGGAATTGAGTAATAAAGGATTTATTCACCCTAGTGTTTCTTCATGGGGATCCCCTGTCCATTTTGTTAAGAAGAATTATGGATCTATGAGGTTGTGCATTGACTAAGGGAGATCAATGTTGTAACAATAAAGAACAAGTATCCCCTAACTCGCATTGATTATTTATTTGAAAAACTGCATAGATATCAATACTTTTCAAAGATTGACCTTCGATCTAGATACCATCAGTTGGGTGTGAAGAAGGAATACATTCTAAAGATAGCATTTCGAACCAGGTACGGGCATTATGAGTTTACATTAATGCCTTTTGTGCTGACTAATGCACCCTCTATATTCATGGATCTAATGAATATATTTTTCAAAGAATATCTTGGTGATTTTGTGGTGGTATTTATTGATGATATATTGGTATACTCCAAAATCTATGAAGATCATGAAAATAACTTGCGCATTATCCTGAAAACTCTTTGAAGACATGGTTTATATGGGAAGTTTAGCAGGTGATAATTCTGGATTCAAGAGATTTCTTTTCGTGGCCATATTGTCTCTAAGGATGGAAATTCTGTTAATCCTTCTAAGACCAAGGCAGTCCAAAAATGGCCATCACCGATGAGTATAACTGAGGTACACAGTTTTATTTTTTTGGAAGGTTATTATAGATGTTTCGTCCATAATTTTTCTCGGTTGGATAACCCATTAACAAAGCTCACACGTAAAGGGGTTAAATTTTTTTGGACAAAAGAGTGTGAAGAATGTTCTGAAGAATTGAAGAGAAGATTAGTCAATGCTCTTATATTGACTCTCCCATCGGGGAATGATGGGTTCGTTTTTTATAGTGATGCATCGAAGAGAGGACTTGGTTGTGTCCTTATTAATAATGATAGGGTATTGAATGTGCATCACGACAGCTAAAAATTAATGAGAAATACTATCCTACTCATGATCTCAAGTTATCTGTTGTAATCTTTTCCTTGAAGATATGGAGACATTATCGTTATGGTGAAAATTTTGATATATATACCGATCACAAGAGTTTCAAGTATATTTTCTCACAAAAAGAACTCAACATGAGGCAAAATAGATTGCTTGAACTACTCAATTATTTTTATTGCACGATACACTACCACCCGGGGAAGGCAAATAATGTTGAAGATTCTTTGAATAGAAAAGATCATGGATTTTTGAACATGATGAGAGTGGAAAGGGATCCTATTTTCATAGATCTATTAAAGATGGATATGGGAATCACCATGGAAGGTGAAACATCAAAACTTTTTCAAATGGTTGAAAACCCATCTTTAATAAAAAGGATAAAGAGTTCTCAGGCCGATGATGAAGAGTTTAAAAAGAAGATTAAAGATTTGAATGATGGGAGATTGAGTGACATTGTGTATGAAAATGGAATTTTGAAATTTGGGTGGAGACCTTATGATCATGATATACCTGATTTAAAAAGGGATTTGATAGATGATGCTCATATTTCCAATTTCTCTATACACCCTGGGAGCACCAAAATGTATAGAGATTTGAAAGAACATTTTTTGTGGGACAACATGAAGTGGGAGATTGCTGATTTTGTGTCAAGATGTATGGTTTTTTAACAAGTGAAAGCTAGAAGGCAACAACCTGGTGGAGTATTGCAACCTCTTCCTATACCTCAGTGGAAATGGGATAATATCAATATGGACTTTGTCATGGGACTACCAAAGACTCCTAGAAGGAACGATGAAATATGGTTCATTGTTGATCGTCTTACTAAGTCATCACATTTTCTTTCTATAAGGGAGGATTTACCACTTGAAAGTCTAGAAATACAATATATTAATGAAGTTTTGAGACTTCATGGAGTACCCATATCGATTGTCTCGGATCATGATCCCCATTTTACATCAAGATTCTGGAAAAGTCTTCAGAAGTCCTTGGATACTGAACTTCGTTTGAGCACTGCTTACCACCCTCAAATAGATGGAAAATCAGAACAAACTATTCAAACCTTAGAAGACATTTTGAGATCATGCTCGCTTGACTTTCAGTGTATGTGGTATCAATATTTACCTATGGTATAATTTTCCTATAACAATACCTTCCATTCAAGTATTTGGATGGAACCATATGAAGAGTTATACGGAAAGAGATGTCGCACACCAACCTGTTGGGATGACATCGGTGAAAGAAAACTTGTAGGTCCAGAATTGGTGGAGGAAATGATGGAAAAGGTGAAGGTAATCCAAAACCACATCAAAACAGGTCAAAGTAGGCAGAAGAGCTATGCTGACAACCGAAGAAAGGATTTAGAATTTCATGTGGGAGATCATGTTTTCTTGAAGGTATCTCCATGGAAGGGAGTTATAAGTTTTGGAAGGAAACGTAAATTGAGTCCCAGGTACATCGGACCTTTCGAAATTCTAGAACAAATTGGGGCTAAAGCATACCGTTTGGCAATGCCGCCAAATCTCTCCAAAGTTCACGATGTGTTCAACGTATCGCTGTTAAGAAAATACATGCCTGACCCAGCGCATGTACTCACCTATGAGGAATTAGAACTAGAACATGATCTATCATATTGCAAAGAGCCCGTCAGGATTCTTGATACAGAAGAACAAGTGCTGAGAAACTGGACGACTCGTCTGGTAAAAGTTCTATGGAGAAACCATACGATGGAAGAGGCAACGTGGGAACCCGAGGAACTTATGATGAAGAATCACCTGAGTCTTTTTATGCAAGAATATTATAAGAAATTTCAAGGATGAATTTTTTTTAAGGAGGGGAGAATGTAACGCCACAGGCTTCCATGGTACGCTTCTTTTTGAATAATACAGTAGCGTGTGTTGTACGCAACTTCGAGTTCTAACACACACCACAACCAATCGAACTAGGTGTTATGAATAGTAATTCATACTTTTTGAAATTTTATAAACTTTATATCTCAAAATTGACTTCATTTTTGGATTTAGAATATCGAATTTAGCATAGGGTGAAATTTTGGTACTTTTCGGATAACTTTTATATTTTTATGAATAGTGAAAATTACTAAATTTTAATAAAAAACAGATTTTTTAATCAAAATTATTAATAGTGATAAATTACGAATTTGAGTTGTTTTAAAGTATATTTATAATATATTTTTACCATATAATACAACATTGGTCATTGTAAATAATTTCACATTTAAACCAGATATAAACAAGTGTCAATCTTTTGATAGTTATTATCTCTTAAAAACACGCTTTTTGTTTTGACAACGGGAATTAATTCTAAATTAATTTCTGCCACTTCTGTGTTTTGAATTTGGAAAAATGGACTCCAAATTTGGAATCAGGATTTCTAAATTTTGTAAATAGATAACGTTTATTTTTAGACATTTTGAATAATTACTTCGATAAATATTTTATTTACCATGGTTAAAGGGTAAATCCGGTAAATAAGAGTTATAAAATAATATTATAATAATAATCAATTACCCTAAAACGTGTCCTAACCTTATTGGTTGATACATGTTCGACCGTGGGCATCTTTGGGTCTATTTTGGGACCCCATGGATCCACTTTTATGTGATAATGACACTTTATATTAATAAACTTAAAATAAATACAAAAATGACATAAGCCTATATCTTTTAGCAAAACAATTTTAACATAGGGTTATATATGTTATATTTTCTACTATAAAATTTCATTAGAAATCCAAAACTATTTACTTCATAATTTTATTTTATTTATATTTTTTAGACATTAAATAATTTAATTTATTTTTGACACAATGATGATGCAGTAATTACCTTATTAGTAAAATATTAAAATAATTGATATTATAAATACCCAAATAAATATAATATGAAACTTTTAATGAATTACACTAATTTTATATGTTAATATGACATGTTAGTATTGATTTAAATAACTTTTTTCGAAGTAATCATGCTGTTATGATTTTCACAAAAATCAAATACCAAATAGTGTTAAAATTGACATAAAAGAGTTTTTAAAACAAATATTATATTATTAATTGATATTAAATTCCTAAAAATCTAAGGTTCTTCCAAAGGACTTTTATTTTTATAGGTGTATCATTAATGGACCACTTGGGGGTCTCTTGGAGGTATATAGTATGTTTATTAACTATATAATATAAAAATACAAAGTGACATGGTAAATGTCAAATTAATTAACTAAGAGTTAAAACTGGAAGATAAGGTTAATATAGTGACCCAAACCTGTCTAAAACCCACTGGTTGAGTGGTTTTCGACCTATCCCCACCTTAACCTTTAAATAATCCACTTTTTAGATATTATAAAATGAATATGAATTTATTATAAAATAATATTTTTAGCTTTTCCTAAGGTGCCCCTCCTCCCCCTTATAAAAGGACACCACTTCAAACCAATTCTTCACACCTTAAAAGCCTTTTGGATTGGACAACCCCACCCAAATACTCTCTCAACTTCCCTAAATTCAACCTAGAGGCCATATATTGATCATAAAGCCATCCTATAGATCCATTTTGATCTAATCAAAAGGAAGAACCCGAAGAAGAGGTAATGTTTTCACCACCCTCTTCCATGTTCTTTTCTTCTTCAACTTCTTCTTTATTTTTTATTTCTATTCTAAAATAATAACTCCAGTATCTTATATATACTGTGATGTTATTATAATTATGTAACAAAAAAATCATTATTCTAGCAATCCCTTGAATGACATGTCACCATACGTGCGTATGTACGACCTACCGTCTCCACGTTGTGGTGTAATTGTTATTCAATATATTATTATTTAGATGGGTATAATAATGATGTATACGTCATGTAAATAATAAATATAACATGATAATGATTCTTTATATATTATATACCATCCAATTATATATTATTTTAATATCAAAAGAATGATATTGTTGCTCGTGCGTACGTACAGATTACCGTCTCCACGAATGCGATGAGATTCATTCCCCATCGTATCCATTCAAGACTAAATTTTATTAGATGATTAAAAATAATATTTAAAGACTGGATATCATTTTGTATATGAATAAGATAAAACCCATCCATAACAAACGTGGCTTATGTAACAAAACATATAAAAGAAAAAGAGTAAGTTAACACCCGAAACAATAATAATACTAAGATATTATCAACAAAGCAATATTAAAAGATCATATATGATATCATATTAATGTATATGATTCATTTATTATTTAATAACAACTATTTCACCATTATACAATAGGTTAACAAACCCTCGACCATGTAAAAGTACAAGGTAAGGGTTTATTTCACAATCTCTTCATTTTCCGAGGTTGTTTATACGTAATTAACTACTGAGACCACTTTATCATCCACATCCATGTTTCATAAAAATGTATTTCAAATAATTCTTACTATTTTACAGAATATTGGATAAAGTCATTTATTCCCTTGTTTTAATTTTTATACAAAGTTTAGAAAGGAATCTTTACCTCATTTTCAAAACAATGACATTTTTAACATTTTCGACAAAATTAAGCTAAGAATGTCTTTTTTAACTTATACGGAGGATGCATTTATTCTCCTCCATTTTACACGTTTTAAGCTTCCCTTACAAGATTATAATAATATTTTCAAAGTATATGTTTTACTTTATAATTATGTGACTTTTAAATGATTTTAAAAAAAGTGACATTTCTCTCAAATAGTTTTGATTTCATCTATGACAACATCCTTTGATGGATTTTAAGTTATTTGAAGTTGATTTATTATGATACAATACTTCCATATTGTATTGAAGGTTTTGTGATATGATTGACTATGGATGTGTTATTTTTTTACTATTCATTGTTTATGGAGAAAGTATTGACATTTTGTATGCGAGTTTTAATACGAATGTTTATGTTATGTTTAAACCGGTTCATACGAGGAATGAATTGGACTTCATATGTGACGAGTGGAGCTCGCTATAGCTCCTCGATGCATCGGTTGGTCTCAAGAGAGAAACTAGTGTCTTGGAATTAGGCCTTGACAAAATCGTATTTTTAGTCTTGGAACGAGGCCTTGGCTACGTGGTTATGATAGTATGGAATTATGAATTTCGTCATTATGAAAGTGGTTATTGATATTTCATGTGATTATTCGTCTAATAGAATATACATGTGAATATGTAAATGGAATTATTTCATTTTATCATTGGAATATTATGTTGAAGTGAAAGTTTAAAAGGATTTTGATTTAGTTATACATTTTCTTAAATGTTTATGTTTATTTATGAATGTTTCCTCTATATTGTTATCCTTATTGAGCATCTTAGCTCACCCCTTTCAATGTTTTATTTTTTCCAAGATGGGAATAAGTATTTTATGAATGACTTGCAGGGATAGTTTGTGGGAATATGAGTGTGTACTATGGAGAATATGTTGTTTAGTTTTCATTTTTATGATGTAATGTAAGACTTATGAATATATCTAGTGTTTCCAAGGCAACTAAACTAATAGATATTTCGAGATTTTATCTTTCTTGTGATCATGCCAATGTTATGTAATAATGCACCGACTTTGAGTAACTGGGGTCAGGGCGTTACATAGTCT
Organism: Viscum album; assembly: GCA_963277665.1. NCBI lineage: Eukaryota > Viridiplantae > Streptophyta > Magnoliopsida > Santalales > Viscaceae > Viscum > Viscum album. The sequence continues at coordinate 287,414,740 of OY728165.1, forward strand.
GGGGAAATCCCAAGGTCATTCAAACCCTTTTACAATGTCTTATCCCCAATATGAATTATAGGAAGATTTCTAAACTATGGTGTCATCATCATGTTCTAGTTGTTCATGTTTGGTTGTAGAGGTGGGAGGACCACGTTTCTATATTATAGCTTGAGTTCATACTTTTCCCCTTTGGTTTCAACTGAGTATTCGGAGAAAGGTTTGAAGTTTAAGTAGACCGGTTGATCACACGATTTTAACATGGATAGTTGTAACCATTCCCTAGATAGCCATATAAGTATAAGGATCCCCATGGTAAGTGAACAGTTCCCAAAACCATGCAGACTAACCATGCGACCATCCAAACTCTTTGAATTTTGGGGTCTTTTTATACTGGTCCATGCTAGTTGGTTAAGATGGTTGGTTCTTATGGTGGGGAGACCCACAATGAGTCTTATATATGTTCTTTTGTAAAGGTCTGATGGAATTATACACCTTGAACTGGGGTGTCCGTTCAGGCCTCCCCTTATTAGTGTCTTGAATCTGTCTTGGGAAAATTGAAGTTGACTCTTTTGGCGGGGAGCCCATTTGTGTCTCCCAATACTAGTAAATTATATTTTTCCTTGGTCTTATCCTGGTGAGAGGTAGCCTCATTTGGAGCTATCAAAATACCAACGTCTTTCTAGTGTAAACATTGGAATTGGAGAGTGCCCAACAGTTTAGTTTAAAAAAAGTAAGTGTAACCTTGTTTCATTTTTGTTGTTCATCTGGGTAGATTACATGAGTGTTGTTCATATAGAATTTTAAGAGTTTCATTTTTGGAGATAAAGTCTGAATGTTCATGATAATTTCTGAAAATTGATGTAAGTTTTTGGTTTGTGAGAGTATTCCTTCCTTAATTGGTCACTTGAGTTGTTTTGGCCTTTCGGGGGCAGACCGAACTTGGAGAAGGATTACATTTCTTGTCTATCAGTTGGTTTTGGTTTTTTCTTTTGGCCTTGTTGTGGCTTTCCGGGGGCAGAAAGTTTTATGGTGGGTAGAATTGTAAAAACCATGACTTATTTTGAAGTAATTTTTCATTTAATTTCCATTATTGATTTTTTTTGGTGTTTCCAATGATTTTTTGTGGAAGTTGTGGGTTTTGTAAATTTTCTCCAAATAGTGAGCCCATTTTCAAAATTAAAAAAACAATTTTGTTTCTTTTATAAATCCTTCATTTTTAAACATTTTTCATCTATTTCAATTTATAAATTTTCTACCATGACCTATTAACACCACCAATTTAATTTTGAGCCTTTATAAATCCATAATCATGGTGCATTTGGGATTTTATTTATGGTTTTGGGCCTGCCCGTAAGCCCATTTTTGTCTTTAAATGTTTTTTTAATTCTTTTATACCTCCTCCATTTTTTATTTTTTTAATTATTACATCTCCCTCTCATACCCAATATCTCTATAATCACCCCCATTATCGGTTTAGAATTTTTGGATCTCATTTTTGCCATGAATAAGGGTGATCGTTCGTAATCTTTCTAAAATCGACTAGATTTGAAGAGGTAAAATGATTTTTTCATAAATCCTTCAATTTTAATTAATTTTCCCCCATTTCATTCCTCAAATGACCTAAATTTACTCCTTCTATACTCCATACTAGTTTTAGTTACATGGAGATTCAGATTTTGGTGGATTTATGGTGATCACTTCAAGATTTCTGCAAGTAAGTGTTTCTCTCTTTGATTTCTTATCTTTCCATAGGGTTTTTTCACCCTTTCTTGAGTTCTAAAATGTCCAGAATTTAGTTTTAGTTCCTAGGGTATAACTTACTATCTTTTTGATGATATATTGAGGTTTTAGGTTTCTTTTCACCTCTTTGAGGTGCGGTCATGGTGCAATTGTTGTTTCATACCAATATTTGAGGCTTTCTACACTTTCTGTAGGTGATTCCTTGTATGATCATTTATAGATGAGTTAGTTTTCTTGAATTAATTATTTTTCATGTTCATAATATGTTGTGTGTAGTGAGAAAACTATTTAGGATGGATTTGGATAAGCATTTAATTTTATAGTTGCATTTTAGTATAAAATTGGGTGTTTTTCATGTGTAACCCTTGGGGTATTGTTTGGGTGTGTTTTATAACATATGAAATTGGTGTAATAAATATTTTTGGGAAAAAAATTATGATTTTTTAGGGTCTTGGTGTGCCTTTGGGTTTAAAATAAGGTCTTTTAATTGGGTTTATGTGTGAAACCATGTAAATCCTCTTGAAAGCGTTTTACGAAGATGTGTGTTTTTCACGTGAAACTTTTGTGGTATTATTTGAGGTGATTTTATAATACTTGAGAGTGGTTAAATAAATATTTATAGGGATGGAAATTATGATTTGGATTCGTATTGGTGTGATTTTGTCTTTGAAAGAGGATTTGGAATTGGGTTTTGTGGAAAAAACAGAGTTATACCCGTTGGGTTGGTTTTATGAAAATTGTAAATGATTTAATGAGTTAAACAAAGTGCGAAATGGTTTCTTATGTACTGTTTTGGTGGTATTATGTTCTTAAATTGAGTTTTTTAATGATAATGTGGTTATTTTTTATGTCAAACGTTTTGATAATGTTTTTTACTTTTTCGAGGTGATTTATGGAATTGTGATGTCGGTGCGAAACAAGTTTTCAGGCTGTTTTGTGAGGTTGTGATGTTAAAAATGGACTTTGTTTATGAAAATCATATTATGTAACATGTGAGTGGGCTGTTATGTGTTTTTTAGCATCTTGGAGAAAAATATAAAAAAAAAATTTAAACGATTTTTTGATTTTTGAAAGATTTGAAATATGTGTTGTGGGCTATTTGGGTGTGAGTTTGATTTCAAAATCAATTTGAATAAAAAATAGATTATGTGACTTGTGTGATGTACATGAGGGATTTTTGGTGAATGTATGATTTGGAAGTGATAACTTCATGTTAAAATTATATTTCATGTCTTGTTGAAATTGTTTGATCACAAGATGGATACCCGGGTATCTAGGTTTGTGGATGTTTACCAGTATGCTAGTGAATCCGTGGGGTCTGGACTCATTTTAACGTAGCGTGTTTGATGGTTACAACACTAACAAATGTATGATAATGATTATTGGGGACCACTAGGTTATGGGTATTATCCCTACTAGTGGCTTGTGAATGAGAACATATATTGTGATAGTGACTCTCACAGAGATATGAGGTACCTGGGACCCACAATGGGCTAGTGCCTAGGGGTTATTTCCATATTCTAGTGCTCATTAATTAAATTATTCTTACCAGCAGCATATGGTATGTTCAGCTGGAAAATTCACTAGTGTTGACATTATTTTTAAAAGTGTTGATTCTTAATGATATCCCACTTGAAAACAGATTTTATTTGTAATTTGCATCTTTTAGAAACTGTAACTAGCATTTACTCTTTATTAAAACATGCAAGCTTTTTGTCATTGAATGTTTATCACAAGGAATCTCATTGTGGTGTTATCCTACTGGGAATTTTATCACACCCTACTTACACCCTTGGGTGTAAGTATACTTAGTTATATTGTTGTCATTGGTTGGTATAGTTTTTAGTGCCAGTGCTTGGGGTTTCTAGCAAGACCTCGGTGGAAAAGTCTTGTGGAGATGGATTGATGGGGGTGCCCCAGGACACGAGGGTTATTAGGGTTTTTATTGTTGGTTTTATACCATTTTTATAGTCTTGGTGATTTTTTTTAAACTATGTAATTCAGTTCTGAATTTTTTAATAGATAGTTTGGTTTAAAAAATACATATTAATTTTATTGGATTCATTTGTTGTTTTAAGTTTATAAACATGGGAAAATTGTTCCTAATTCCCATTTTATGATACCCAAGAACATGTGCCAGCCCGTGGGGATCGGGAACGCCCTTCGGGACTTATCACAAGCCAGGTTTGGTGTCGGTTTTGGTGGCGACCAGATTTGGTTCATAACAATCTAACCCCCACTTTGTTGAAATCACATGCAATTATTACTATTTGGGGTCACATGAATCCAGACTATTCATATTCTTGAGAAAAAAATATTATAATAATGATTAAAATAATGTATAATCCCTCCTCTCCTCCACTATAAATATCATCCTCATCCCCCTCTTCCACTCACACCACTAAAGCCTTTTTCATTGTCAATGTTATAAAAAGGCCATCCCCAAAGACCTTATCCACTTTTAAGACATACTAGTCTAACCAAAATGTCAAAACCAAAGGCCTTAATGAGGATCTCAAAGATAATAGATCAAGATGTTAGAATCCTCTTCCTTTTTAATGTGTTTTCTTTCCAATTCTTTCCTTTTCTTATACTCTCTTCCTCTTCACTTTTCCAAGAGGAATGAAATCTCAAGAATATTATATATTTTGTATGTTATCTTGTTCATGTAAAAGATTCATCATCTTTATTCCCCTCATCTCCCTCTTATTCAAAAAATGAAAACACTGTCCGCGATGTGTCGATTTACCAAAATCATGGATGATTTGTTTCCAAGTTCCATTACATTCCAAAAAAGTCGATCACAAAACCCTTTTTATGGTTAAAACAATTTGTATTTTGTATTTTGTATCCTATTTTATATCTAGTAATGAACTTATATGCATGGAATTAATTTATATAATGAAACATGTTCATGATTATCAGGGACCCACCAAAAATTATATAAACAAATATCATTAAGGTTTTATCTAATGATCCATAATCATATATGATAACAAAATGATTTATGGTATCATTATATATTCGGGAAATATATTAATTCCATTTCATTACACTTCTGTAATTTAATTTCCATATGATAAGAAAATGAAATGCAAACCGCCATGGAAATCATGTAAAGAACGCACCCAAAACAGTGGAAGGAAAAAAATACTAAAAATTAAAAGGGGAAACGATGTTATGAAATGAACATATAAGGTGTTTTGAATGTGAATATGTTTCTATAAGATATTAATAGCAATATTTTAACCATTATACAGGATTTTTAGACATGTTTAAATTAATACAAACCTGAGGTAAGGGAATTATTAACCCAATTTACATTCTATGGTTTAACCTTTTACTTCATTAATTGTGGGGTTTAAATATCATTTTTGTGATGAATTTGTGTTTTTATTATGTTTTATTATTCCTATTTACATTTTATAAACGTATTCCTTTCGTTCTATTGATTCTATTATCAATTATATGTTATTTGTATGTGAATTTTCTTTTAAAATCCTCTTTTAAACATATTGTTTTACAAAATTAAAAGTCAATATTTTTATGAAAGTATTAATATTATATGATTATATTATGGTTCTTGGAAATTTTTTAGGATGATGTGTAGGAACTATATATTTTTCCAATGTATTAGGTATGTGTATTTTGGAGGTTTTTCATAAGGTTACTCCATGTGTAACTATGATGGTTACACCAAAGGGAAACCAGGAGGGTTGTATTATAAGGTGCCTGTGGCGGTTACAATTCATAAGATAACCATGATGGTTACAAAACAAAGTATGTAATTCCCCAAGAAACCTTTGTTTATATATTTATTTTCTATATGTTTTTTTGGAAATCTTATGTTTCACAAAGTAAGTTTATATGGGTGACAAGTATGTCTTTTTGAAAACGATTTCATATGTTACAAGTATTCATGGAATAATGTTTTCTATCCTATTTTTTATATCCCTTACCAAGATTTTGGTGATCATAAAAAGTTTTTGAATTATTTTCACAGGTTATAAGGAAGTTTAAGACAAATAAGGAATCCATTTTAAATTTTATAAAGATCTTTTCAACAAATCATGTTTTATTTGAAAAGTTTACTATTTTGGAAGAAATGAATACTAGTTTTATGGTATCTAATTTTTATAAATGTGAAATTATATGAATGTATTATGTCCCAATTCTATAAATCACTAAACTTGAAAATATTTTCAATACTAAAGGAAGTGAGTTGTTGAAAAAATTTAGGATTATGTAATGTTATAAGGCTAGGTTCATATAATTGGTATCAGGGGATGGTTTATATAAATTTATTTGTTTGGATTATGCTTATAAAATATCATAAATAATTTTACTCTATGGTTAATTTGAAATGATATAGTATTTTAATATTCCCATGTTTATTCGACTAAGATATGATTTTTCAGAATGGTTTTCCATAGAAGAAATAGATAAGATGAAGAGGAGAGGCACTAAAAGAACGATATCCTTCTGAATATGTAGCATGGAATGATAGCGATTAGAACTGAGAAGTTATCGATAGTAATGGATTAGCTAACACACGAATTAAATGGTGGTGGAATCCATGTAATAGAACTAGTAGAGGTTCCACAATGGAATATAGAAATTGTGGAACATTTTACAAGACAACACAATTCTGCATTTTGTGGATCTTCGGGCCTGGTAGTGGATAAAGGATGGATTAAATCTCTTGAAAAGATATTTGATTTTATTGGATGTTAAGATAATAAAAACAAAGTCTTTAAATTTATTTTTTAAAAGGTGAAGCTTATCAGTGGTGGTCAATGGTCAAAAATATCTTGGATATAAAGGATATTTATGCCTTAGAGTGGGATGAAATTAATTGTTTTTTCCTTGAAAAATATTTTCCTAAGGTGGTGCAACATAGGATGGAGACGAATTTCTTTGAATCTAATCAAAATGAGGAAGTCTCAGTGGTTGTGTATGAATATAACTTCACCCAACTGATGAGGTATGCTTTAGATCTTATTCTAGATCATGATAGAAAAATATAACACTTTTACTCGTGGTTAAATCCAAGCTATTGAAGGGAATTTGCCTCCATCAAATTCAAAGGTTATGAGAAATGATTCTGATGTGCTGAGAGGGTAGAGATAAGGTTTTTTTATGATCACATGGAATTTTAAAATAAGGAGAAGAAGTCGTCCATATGGAATGTGATGGGTAAGAATCAACCAGTGAAATTTGTTGGTAAGAAATTCTAGTTTCTAGTTTGTGAAAAGTGTGGAAACAACACCTTGGGGAATTCATTAACAAAACTAGGAAGTGTTTTAGATGTGGTAAGATTAGGCATATGGCTTAAGATTGTAATGAAAATGATCTTAAGACTAATCCTGATAAGAAAAATGTAAAGTGTTTTAAATGTGGTGAGATGAGTCATTATGAAAATTCTTACCCAAAGAGATATCAGAATGATGTAATGAAGCGATAGTACGAGAAGAAAGTTTAAGTGACATCCTTTGCAACTATTTCCGAAGGTTTTGGGCCATAAAATAATGATTTATTAGGTACCTTTTTTTTACTCAAATTTTACTAACGTTTTTTTAATACGGGGTCTACACATTCCTTTATTTCTGAAGAATTCTATGGTAAATTAGAACTATCACGTTAAAAAATGAGACCAGATCAAATAGTTAAAACACCAGGGTAAATATTATAGAAAATATGAATTATAAAAACCATTTTATTGGGTATGTGTAAGGAATTGACCTGAAAACCATATTGTTTCTTCCTTAATGGATTTTGATGTCATCTTGGGAATGGATTAAACTACGACTAATTATGCTAATATTTACTATAGAGATAAAGAAGTTGTTTTTTAGAATGATATTCAGTTTGAATACAAGAATGAACCCATTTAATTGATAACATATCAGGAAGATGAAATACTATTGAAATATGGAAATGAAATTTATCTTTCTAATATAGTTGAAAACAAGTGAACTATTCAGATTAATGATGTGCCAGTGGTAAATGAACACCTTGATGTTTTTTCTTATGAGTTACCCAATTTCATACTTGATCGGGAAGTTTAATTCACAATTTAATTAGTTCCTAATGCTAGGCTAATTTTAGAACCCCCATATCGAATGGCTCAAATGGAACTTATTTAATTGAAAAATCAGTTACTTGTGTTTCTTGATAAAGTATTCCTTTTTTATAACACTTAACCATGGGGTGCTCTGGTTTTGTTTGTTAAAAAGAATGATGGTACCATGAGAATTTTCATTGATTATAGTGATTTGAATAACATCACTATTAAAAAAGTATAATTTGCACATATTTATGGCTTGTTTGATCAGTTCCATGGGTATAAGTACCTTTCCAATATTGACTTGAGATCCAGATACCATCAACTGAAGGCGAAGGAGGATGACATCCGAAAAACAACATTCTCTACTAGCTATGGGCATTATGAATTGTTTTATGTGGGTTGGGTTAACTAATTCAATTTTTTTCTTCATGGATCATGTGAATAAAATATTTCTTGAGTTCTTGGATAAGTTTTTGGTTGTGTTAATGATGACATTATAGTATTTTTTAAGAATATTTGGGAGCATCGAAAACATCTAAGGGTTGTTTTCCAACCTTAACAGAAAAGAAACTGTATGGAAAATTCAGAAAGTGTGATTTTTGGTTATAACAAATTTATTTTATTTTTATTATTATAAATAAAGATTTAATAATAGTTGATCCTTCCCAAACAAAATCGGTTGATGAATGACCAAGAACTACAAATGTTGTAGATATTTTTAGTTTTATTGGATTAACAATTTATTACTGATGTTTTGTTAAAAATTTATCACTGTTATCTAGCCATCTAACTAAGTTAACATGAAAAGGGGTTAAATTTATTTGGATAAAATAATGTGATGTTTATTTTTAGGAACCGATGAAGATATTTTTGAATGCTCTAATTTTTTCCTTTCCTTCTCGAAAATGGTGAGTTTTTCATCAACATCGATGCTTCATTGAAGGGACTTGGTTGTGTTCTGATGCAGAATGACCAGTTAATTTCTTATTCCTCAAGACAATTGAAACCTCATGAGTTAAATTATACCACACATGATTTAGAATTATAATCAATGGTTTTGGATTTTAAAATTTGTAGGGATCATTTATATAGAGCCAAATGTCCAATAAATACTAACCATAAAAGTATGAGTTATATATTCACTCAGAATGAATTAAAAAAGATGCAGAAAAGATGGATTGAACTGATAGAATATTATTATTTCAATATCAATTACCAACATGAAAATGCAGCCAATGTGGTAGATGCATTGAGTCGAAAACATCATGCATCGTTAACTATGTCATATTTGGAACATGATCCCTTGATTAATGATTTGATGAATTTTTTATTAGAATTTATTGGTTTAGGAAATATTTTTTTTTTATGTTTCAATGTAGTAATCATTATTAGATATAATTAAGCAAGCCTATAAGGAATACTGTTAGCTACAAAATAGGTAGAGTTGGTTAAAATAGGCTAGTTTATAGAATTTTACCTTTAAATATATTGTGTTTCAATATTCGGTAAGAGGTTGTATGTGCCTTGTGATTCCCAGTTGAAGAAATAATTATCTTTTGAAGCTCATAGTTCTCCATTTCTAGTTCATCCTGAAAATACTAAGTTGTACAGAACTTCGATAGTATTACTGGTGGAATGGTATGGAAAATAATATTGCTGAATTTACCCTGAAATTTTGGACATGTGAACAGGTTAAAGTATAGTGGTCATTACCAATAGGGATGCTTCAGCTTGTTCCTATTCCATAGTGGAAATGAGAGAATATATCCATGGACTTCCTTGTAGGACTAATAAAGACTTCTTGAGGGAACAATACAATATGGGTTATTGTTTACCGACTAAATAAATACACATATTTTCTCCCTATTCGAGATACAATCTATTCGGATCAGTTTTATAGATTGTACCTCAATTTTATTATAATTATTCATAGAGTTCTTTTTTCAATTATATCTAACTAGTTTCCCAGGTTCACACATAATTTTTGGAAGGTCCTTCAAATGTCATTGGGCAGAGAATTAAATTTCAGTACAACTTTTCATCCTCAATTAGACGATATGTCAGAATGAACGATTCAGACTATGGCGGATATGCTTTGATATTTTTTAATGGACTACTAGGGAAGTTGGGATCGTCATTTTTCTTCAGTTTAGTATTCTTATAATAATAGTTTTAATTCAAGTATACAGATAGCACATTTCGAGGAATTGAATGGGAAGTATTGTAGAACTTCAGCCCTGGGATGATGTTGGGGAAAGAATGTTGATGGGACCATAATTAGTATAAGAAGTGACTAAGAAGGTGTAGATGATCCAATAATACATGAGTACAGATCATTTCAAGAAGAAAATTTACATAGACATGAGGAGGAAACACTTCTCTTTTGAGTCAGGTGAACATTTTTTCTTATAATTTCACAATGGAAAAGTGATATGCATATTGGCGTGAAGGGAAAGATAAGTCCATGGAACATTAAACCTTATGAAATTATTGAGAAAGTTGGACCAATTGCCGACTGATTAGCTTTGTCTCCATGTTTATCTTAGGTATATACTATTTTTCATGTTTCGATGTTGGGAAAGTATTTTCCTAATTCATCTCAAGTCTTGAGCCTAGAAGGAGTTAAACTGGAAGAGAACCTTTATTATGAAGAGAAACTAGTTAAGATTATTGATTAAAGAAAACAATTATTACAGAATAAGGTGATCCATCAAGGAATGGTTTTGTGGAGTAGCCAAATGGTTTATTATGTAACATGGTAATCTAAAAAATCTATAAGGGAAAGGTACCGAAATTGATTTAAAAAATAAATAAAATTGCGAGAGCACAATTTCCAAAAGGTGAAGATAATGTAACACCCCAATGTTTTAAAAAAATAAATTTAAATTTATGAATCTTCATTTTAAATATATAGTTATAACAAGCTTTTAAACATAATTTTTTTGTTTATAATATTTGAATTCCAAAAAATGGTCATCTACGGTTGCGATAAGTATGTTATTTGGAGTCTGACAGAACCAAGTTATTTTTTTGGGGAATAGTAACATACCCTTAAGAATATTAATATGAACCATATTAATATTAAATCATATTGTTATTTTATTTTATTAAGTTTATAATATAATAATATGTTGATTAATTTTTCATGCTGTTAAAAAATGAGTTACAAATTTTAAATTGTTATTTTTGAATAAATTATGATTTTATTAAAAAACTAAATTAATAATATCTAGAAAATTACTTTTAAAAAATGGTATTCATTTTTAAATTCTAAATGTTATGAAATGTTTAGGGTGAATTTTGGTAATTTTTCTGAAATTCATGAATTTTTTATGAACAGTAAAATACGATAAATTACGATTAATGAAAAATACTTGTTTTACTAAATCATAGGTGATGCAAGGATGATGTAAGACCACTTGGTTCAAACTCATATGAAATTATTAATATTCTGGGTCACCTGAATCAATAATATTCATTGTTTGGAGGAAAAAATATTATAATAAATATTAACATAATGTAAAATCCCTTTTGTCCTCCACTATAAATTCCACCCTTATCCCCCATTTTCATGGGTTTCCTTTCCAATGCCATTATTTTCTTCTAATCTCTTACCAAGCACATATAAAAGTGGTATGAAATCTATAAAATCTTATATATTATGTATTTTATAATTTCCATGTAAAATATTAATCATATTTCTTCTTTGCATCTCCCTTTTATGTGAAAAATAAAAACATCATCTACGATGTACCGATTTACCAAAATCGTGGATGATGCATTTCCAATTTCCATTACTTCTTTAAAATATGATCATAAATCCATTTAATTTATTGAAACATAATTTAATCTGTATGTTTTATCCTATTTTATGTTTTATAATGGACTTCTTAATATGACATTAAATTATTTAATGAAACAAGTTCATGCATATCGAGGAACAACAAAAATTTATCTAAAAAATATCATTAATGTTTTATATTATGATCAATAATAATATATGATTAAAAATGATTTATGGTATCATTATATATTATGGAAACATATGAATACAATTTCATTACACTTCTTGAATTTCATTTCAATACGACAAGAAAATCAATTACAAACTGGCCTGGGAAATTATGTAAATAACGCTCCCAAAACAATGGAACGAATAAAATACTAATCTTTAAAGGGTGAAATGATGTTATGAAATGATCATGTAAGGTGTTATAAACCAGAATATGTTTTTTTTATAATTTTAATAACACTATTTTAACCATTATACAAGAGGTTTAAATGAAATTTATGTAATACAAGCCCATGGTAAGTGAATTCTTAACCCAATTTCCATTCTTTGGGTTAACCTACAACTTTATTATTTTTGTTGGTTTAATGATAATTTTTATGATGAATCATCATTTATATTATGTTTTATTATGTCTGTTTTTCGTGTATACATGTATTCCTTTTGTTCTATTGATTCTATTATCAATTATACGTTTTTTGTAAGTGTCTTTTTTTATAAAAACCACTTTTAAACTTATACTTTTACTAAATTCAAAGTGAATGTTTTAATGTAAGTATTCTTGTTTTATGATTGTGTTACGGTTATTGGGAATTTTTTATGATTATGTTTTGGACCTATATCTATGACAACCCTGCTTTTTATTACAACTTAAACATGCTTTATTACATAAAAACATCACTTGATACAACAAAGAAGATCGAGAGGTTTAGTGTCTTTGGGGCTTAGGATCATTACATTTAAACTTTAAACTTGAAATACAATATCCTTATTGAAAACTTCCTTTACATGACCACTACATTCCTTCGTACTTAGCATTGCATGGGATAACCTGAGGACATGCATAAGAAAAGGGTGAGCTATAAAGCCCAGTAAGGGAGTAAACAATGAATAACATGAGGAGTGAAATACATGTTAGGAAATAGGCATATCAATAGAGCATAATAGAAACATGAACATAAAGGCATGATAAAGCATGATGATCACAACATGGAAATGTGGCAACAACACTTAACATTGAATTAGCATGAGCCAAGGCTCATTGCACATGGACCATGAGTAAACCCTCATTGCACTTGAAGCACAAGTAAACCCTCGTTTCACTTGAATTAGCATGAGTCAACACTCATTGCACATGACGTATCATGATACTATACTTTACCCAATGCATTGGAGCGCTATCAGGGCGCACCCTTCTTAAACATTTCATTTCATGCATAAGTGTGCCACATGGATCATAAAACATGGATTCATAAAACATAATCATTTATTCCACGATAAAGGAATGTGGAATTCATACATGAAACTTTACAATCAATAATTAAATGTGCATAAAGGTGAATACCCTTGATGGAGAAATGGGCATGGTATTCACTACACAATAATATTGGCTTAGAAAATCGGTGTGATTTCGGCAGCGTAACAGCGTGACATAAGAATTCATAAAAAGGCTGATGAGAGAGAAAGGGGTTCCTCATCATATTTACATGTAATGGACAGTAAGAAGGTCATATAGATACATGTCCCAACAAATGAAAAGGAATTTAGATTCATGATACAAAAGTATTGCTTGAATATAAAAGAGGAGAAAAAGGTTCCTTTCGGAATATCGACATAGTAACGGGTGTACATGAGAGGCATTTAATGAGAGAGAAAGGGGTCTCCCATCATTAAAACAATAATAGGGCAGTATGGGAGAGGTGCGAAATCATACCCCAACATTCATAAATGAAATTAAAAAGGCAATACAACTTAAAGAAAATTGACAAAAATGAGAAAGGAAGAAAAACCCTTACTTGGAAGTGTGATTCCAAAGGCTAGAGAGAGGCTTCTTGGGAGCTTGGGGCACCTTGAGAGGATTCTAGAGAGAGTAGGGAAGAGTTTCGACGAACTTCAAGGGATTTGAGTGAGTAGGAAGTGGGAGCTTGGGTGGGTTTATATAGGAAAGGTGAGAGAATTCTTTATTATTTAGGTTTGGGACCCCTTATATTAAAATAATCCAAACCACCAACCATCCCATGGTATTTGCCCATGGTTTCTGGAAAAGGAAAGAGGAAAACAATATTTTACAAGGCCAAGGTCCGAACTTATTAAAAAATTAGGGTTGCTTATGTGGAGGTGAGTCACACTCCCATGGAAATTAATTTAAAAAGGCAAAGTGTTGAATAAGTCTTGAGGGCTCCAATAATGCTTTGAAAAGTGAGTCAAACAAACCCAAAACCTCATTATTTTAATGATAAAATACATATTAGCCGAACATAAGGATTATGGTATTTTATTACATCACCATTGGGTCATTATGATGTCATAAAACACATTATATATTTAAATGGTATTTAATTTTTACCCAAAAATTTGACTGTCTCAGAAAATTATGAAAAATTCACCGTTGGATAATTTCGACGTCTTGATTCCAAAAATAATATTTATTTTATCTAAATAATTTTCTAAATATGTGAATTTTCACTTTTAAAATAAAAACCGAAAAAAATTCACGGGTTTTGACAGAAATGGCTTTCAAACCTTAATAAAAATTTTAATTGCATTCATAAAATTATAAGATCATTTATATTTAATAAAAATTTATTTAATATTAATAATAATATTTTATTAAAATATTATTTAATTCAAAAATCCTTTAATTTAATAAAATATAATTCTTAATTAAATAATAACTAAAAACACCGTTTGTACTTTAAAAACTAATTACAATGTATCAAAAATGACTAGAAATTATATTCATTATTATATACAAAAATAATGTACATGAACATGGTGCTACTTATTTGTTACATAACCCCTTAAAATAGCCGCATAAGACCTAAGGTTAAGGTGTGCGATGGTGACAGACTCTTGGGGTTGCTCGGATAACATTGCTCGAGTGGTAATTTCAATCAACTTCCACTTTTCCCGTAGAAGATCACGTTCGAGCTTGACTTGATGAATCTCAGCTTGGGCTTGGTCAAGGGAAATGCCCAAAGACGCCACCTCTTTTCCGATCTCCGACAAATGGGCTTCGTAAGGGGCAATTCTACTGGATGAGGCCATCGCTTCCTTTGTCTGAGTAGAAAATTGGTTCGTTAAAGCCTTATATTTAAACTACCCAGATGATCACTGTTCAACGGCTATAAAAGTAATGGTCACAAATCTTAACGTTAAACTAAAGAAGTTTACATCTTATAAAAACATTTTTTTTTCATAAAGAAACATTTAACTGGATCAAGAGTGATTTTCCATTAATGAAATTTTGGGTCGTTACAACATTCCCCCCTTAAGAAATTTCGCCCTCGAAATTTTCCTTTTCCCACACTAAAACAAATGTGGGTAAATTACATTCATCATATCCTCCGACTCCCAAGTTGCTTCTTCAAACTTGTGGTTTCTCCACAACACCTTGACGAGGGGCATTGTCTTATTTCGTATAACTTTTTCTCTACGATCCAAGATCTTCACTGGTTGCTCCTCATAAGAAAGATCGTCTTCTAATTGTACCACCTCAGAAGAGAGTACATGTGAAGGGTCTGGTATGTACTTCCTTAAGAGGGATACATGGAAGACAGCATGCACCTTGGCCATAGTAGGTGGAAGTGCTAGTCGATAGGCCATAGCCCCAACACGATCAAGAATCTTGAAGGGGCCGATGTACCTTGGACTTAACTTCCCTTTCTTTCCAAACCTCATGACCTTCTTCCACGGAGATATGCGTAAAAACACCATGTCTCTGACTTTAAACTCAAGGTCTCGTCGACGATTATCTGCATAACTCTTCTGTCGACTTTGGGCTGCCTTGATATGCTGCTGAATGGTTTTCACCTTCTCCACCATTTCTTCGACCATTTCTAGTCCAAGCAGCTTACGTTCACCGACCTCATCCCAACATGCCGGTGTTCTACACCTTTTCCCATACAGGGCTTCATATGGTGCCATTTGGATGCTTGAGTGGAAACTATTATTATAAGTGAACTCAAATAGAGGAAGATGTTGATCCCATCCTCCTTTAATGTCCATTGAGCACGCTCTCAACATATCCTAAAGTGTTTGGATAGTCCGCTCGGATTGGCCATCAGTTTGAGGATGATAGGCTGTACTGAAGTTCAGTTCAGTATTCAGAGCATGTTGAAGACTCTTCCAAAACTTAGAGGTAAATCTTGGATCTCGGTCAGACACAATAGATAGTGGTACTCCATGCAACCGTACCACTTCCCTGATATATATCCGTGCCAGTTGATCCAAAGAGAAATCCTCTCAAATAGCAATGAAGTGTGCAGTCTTTGTAAGACGATCCACAATAACCCAGATTTCTTTTTTGCTTTTGGATGTCCTTGGAAGTCCAGTGACGAAGTCCATGGTGATGTTCTCCCATTTCCATTCTGGTATGGCCAATGGTTGCATCATCCCCTTAGACTTCTGCCTCTCTTCCTTCACTTGCTGACACACCAGGCACTTTGATGTATATTCGGCGATCTCCTTCTTCATATTATCCCACCATAAGTTTTCTCAGAGATCTCGATACATCTTTGTGCTCCCTGGGTGAATAGAGAAATTTGAACTATGTGCATCATCCAAAAGTTCCTTCTTCAGCTCCGAACTTGATGGGACACATAGTCTTTTCCCAAACCGCACAATTCCTTCTTCATTAACATTAAACTCTGAGGATTTTCCCTTTTTGATAGCTTCCACTTTTTCTTGGATTCTCGCATCATCCTTTTGAGAATCCTTTAACCTTTCCAAAAGAGATGGTTGAGCAATCAGTTGTGAAAGGATTGATGATGTTCCCTTCTTTATGATTCCCACGTCCATCTTCATCAAGTCTAAGAAGATTGGATCCTTCTCAATTCTCATCATTGATAGAATTGTTGGATCCTTTCTACTTAGGGCATCTGCCACCTTGTTCGCCTTCCCAGGGTGGTAATGTATTGAACAGTCATAATCCTTTATGAGCTCTATCCATCTTCTCTGGCGCATATTAAGCTCTTTCTGTGTGAATATATATTTAAGACTCTTGTGGTCAGTATATATCTCACATTTCTCTCCATAGAGATAATGCCGCCAGATTTTCAAGGAAAAGATTACCGCCGCTAACTCCAGATCATGCGTTGGATAGTTTCGCTCATGGATTTTCAACTGTCTTGAAAAATAGGATATCACTTTATCATTCTGCATCAGCACACATCCTAAGCCCTTCTTCGAAGCATCATTGAATACCACAAAAAGCTCCCCACTTGTGGGTAAAGTGAGCACATGTGCAGTGATAAGCCTCCATTTCAACTCCTTCAAGCTTTCTTCGCATTCATCACTCCAAGAAAACTTTACTCCCTTTCGAGTTAGCTTGGTAAGAGGGTTGGACAATCGTGAGAAGTTTATCACAAATCGTCGATAATATCCAGCTAACCCCAAGAAGCTATGGAAATCAGTTACCGATGATGGCCTCGGCCATCCCTTAATTGCATCTGTTTTGGAGGGGTCCAAAGATATCCCATTGCTTGTGATGATATGGCCCAAGAATGAGACCTCCTTCAACCAGAACTCACACTTGTTGTACTTGGCATAGAGCTTCTCCTTGCGCAAAGTCTCCAGTAAAGTTCTTAAATTCTCCTCATGGTCCTCCTTGGTTTTGGAGTATATTAGAATATCATCTATAAAGACTACCAAAAATTTATCTAGGTAATCTCTAAAGACTCTATTCATCAAGTCCATGAATATTTCTGGAGCATTGGTGAGTCCAAAAGGCATTACTATGAATTCATAGTGCCCGTACCTTGTACGAAAAGCAGTCTTGGGGATATCTTCCTTCTTCACCCTTACTTGATAATATCCCGACCGCAAGTCGACCTTGGAGAAGTATTGTGCTCCACGCAGCTGATCAAACAAGTCATCAATTCTTGGGAGAGGATACTTGTTCTTTATCGTGATTTTGTTAAGTTCACGATAATCGATGCAAAGCCGCATTGACCCATCCTTCTTCTTGACGAAGAGGACTGGTGCACCCCATGGTGATGCACTTGGGCGTATAAACCCTTTATCCAGATTCTCCTGTAGTTGTTTCTTCAGTTCATCAAGCTCAACCACAGCCATTCTATATGGATTCTTGGATATTGGTAGCACCCTAGGTATAAGTTCAATTGAGAACTCAACATCTCTTCTTGGAGGAAGACCAGGAAGTTCCTCGGGAAATACTTCAGCGAATTCCCTCACAATAGGCATTTCTTCAAGGGTGGTTTCTTCCTTGGACTCAATCATCTGAGCCAGATATGCGTTCTCATAAGGTAGTAATATCCATGCTTGAGATGATGGAGCTAAAGGAGATTCATCTTCCTCCTGACACTTGTAAAGAATCGGGGGTTGATTCTCCATATGGAGTGTGATTTCCCTCTCCCGACAATTTATGTTGGCTCTATATAAGGAAAGCCAATCCATGCCAAGAATTACATCAAATTCCACCAAAGGGAGTATGACGAGGTTTGCTGGGAAATTCAATCCACATATTATAACATGGGAGGACTTATACTCATGGGATGCAATGATTGGCCCATTTTCCGTACTCAACGACATCTTTACTTCCATGATTTTTGGTGGTGCAGGGATTGTTCTACTAAACTTTTGAGATATAAAAGAATGCATAGAATCTGAATCAAAAAGGACGTTCGCTATTCTTGAAGGAATAACTAGCGTACCTGTCACCACTTCGTTGTCGGGGTTCACTTCGGCAGAAGTGATGGCAAAAGCTCTTCCTTGCTGTCTTGGAGGTTGTTGATTGCCTCTGATAACCCTTGGATTAGGGCACTGATTCGCAAAATGACCCGGTTCTTTGCATTTGAAGCATTGAACAACACGTTGAGGTTCGAACAGAGCATTCCTACCCTCCGTCGTAGCCGCAGGTCCTTCTTGCTGATAGTTAACAGCTAGGTGCCCTTCTCTTCCACACTTTAAGCATTTTCTTGTTCCCCTAAGGCAATTTCCAGGGTTCTTTTTTCCACACTTTTGGCAAGTGGGGTGCTGGAATTTCTTAGCGTCGTTGGATTTATCCATCGGACCACCACCATTGAAGTCCACCTTTCGCTTCTTGTCCCCATGATACCCCTGTGATTCTCCGATCTCCATTTCAACCTTGAGGGAACATCGGACAATTTCCTCATAGCTGTCGAAGTCACGGATCGCTAATGCTTTCCGCAAGCTAGGCTTCAGCCCACCAAAGAAGCGGTCAACCTTGCATTCGGGGGTAACGACAAAGCCGGAAGCGTATGGTGCAAGCCTTGTGAAGTTTTCCTCGTACGCTCCCACATATTCCTCATCTTTCTGCTTGAGGGAAAGGAAGTCCCTTTCCATCATAAGACGGAGGGTGCGTGGAAAATATTTATCGAAAAACATCTTCCGGAATACCTTCCATTCCAAAGCCTCGATCTCCTCCTCAGGCTTCGTATTTTTGATCAACGTCCACCATTGATCAGCTTCACCCTCCATACGATAAGCCACCAGGAGAACCTTCTCTTTTTCAGAGCATTAAAGGATGGAGAATATCTTTTCAATGGAGTTGATCCATTGTTCAGCAATCATGGGATCGGATGATCCACTAAAAGTAGGAGGCCTTTGTCTCATGAAGCTTTCAATAGCGACTTGTTCTTTCTTAGGGGGGGTTGAACGTTCCTCTTGACCAGTGTTTCTATTCAAAAGTTGAGTTAGCTGAGAGAGAAGCGTGACAAAGTTCGCGATTCTCGCTCCCATTGGATTGGGCATCTCATAAGTACAATCATCACACTGATCTTCACAACGGTTGTTAGCCTGAGTTCTCCTATTACCGGCCATTGGCTGGAATAAAAGGAAAGTTAGGGGTAACACATAAAGGTTAATCCAAAGACAAAAGTTGATGACTTATAAATAAACTTTAATCTCTTTAACTCATGAGTCTATAGGATTCAATCCAGGCTTTTCATGATCTTCCTTCTAACATATATTCTTAGGGGCATTTTTCCCTTAATAAGGGTTCATACTAAGATTGTGAATTTATCAAAACATATCCCCCGAGATTGTCGTAACCAAGAGTGCAGCAAGGCCCGTTGTCGTGCACCAGTTCCCGTTCGAGTCTAGCTCAAAGCGGTGTTTTCGGGTTTTACCCCTAGGATACATCTGTGCCAGAGCCGCCTCTACCTGCTCGTATCCAGACAGGGATGTATTTGTTTGATAAACCACTTACTTAGTATTTACCAAAACTTAGGGATGTTTTTATTATGCTTAGTCTTGTATCTAAGGCTTTACTAGGGTTTCATAATCCCAAAAATAACTAAACCTATCCTTTGATACCAACTATGACAACCCTGCTTTTTATTACAACTTAAACATGATTTATTACATAAAAACTTCACTTGATACAACAAAGAAGATCGAGAGGTTTAGTGTCTTTGGGGCTTAGGATCATTACATAAAAAATTTAAACTTGAAATACAACATCCTTATTGAAAACTTCCTTTACATGACGACTACATTCCTTCGTACTTAGCATTGCATGGGATAACCTGAGGACATGCATAAGAAAAGGGTGAGCTATAAAGCCCGGTAAGGGAGTAAACAATGAATAACATGAGGAGTGAAATACATGTTAGGAAATAGGCATATCAATAGATCATAATAGAAACATGAACATAAAGGCATGATAAAGCATGATGATCACAACATGGAAATGTGGCAACAACACTTAACATTGAATTAGCATGAGCCAAGGCTCATTGCACATGGAGCATGAGTAAACCCTCATTGCACATGAAGCACGAGTAAACCCTCGTTGCACTTGAATTAGCATGAGTCAACACTCATTGCACATGACGTATCATGATACTATACTTTACCCAATGCATGGGAGCGCTATCAGGGCGCACCCTTCTTAAACATTTCATTTCATGCATAAGTGTGCCACATGGATCATAAAACATGGATTCATAAAACATAATCATTTATTCCACGATAAAGGAATGTGGAATTAATACATGAAACTTTACAATCAATAAGTAAATGTGCATAAAGGTGAATACCCTTGATGGAGAAATGGGCATGGTATTCACTACACAATGATATTGGCTTAGAAAATCGGTGTGATTTTGGCAGCGTAACGGCGTGACATAAGAATTCATAAAAAGGCTGATGAGAGAGAAAGGGGTTCCTCATCATATTTACATGTAATGGACAGTAAGAAGGTCATATATATACATGTCCCAACAATTGAAAAGGAATTTAGATTCATGATACAAAAGTATTGCTTGAATATAAAAGAGGAGAAAAAGGTTCCGTTCGGAATTTCGGCATAGTAACGGGTGCACATGGGAGGAATATAATGAGAGAGAAAGGGGTCTCCCATCATTCAAACAATAAGAGGGCAGTATGGGAGAGGTGCGAAACCATACCCCAACATTCATAAATGAAATTAAAAGGGCAATACAACTTAAAGAAAATTGACAAAAATGAGAAAGGAAGAAAAACCCTTACTTGGAAGTGTGCTTCCAAAGGCTAGAGAGAGGCTTGTGAGAGGCTTATTGGGAGATTGGGGCACCTTGAGAGGATTATAGAGAGAGTAGGGAAGAGGTTGGACGAACTTCAAGGGCTTTGAGTGAGGAGGAAGTGGGAGCTTGGGTGGGTTTATATAGGAAAGGTGAGAGAATTCTTTATTATTTAGGTTTGGGACCCCTTATATTAAAATAATCCAAACCACAAACCATCCCATGGTATTTGCCCATGGTTTCTGGAAAATGAAAGAGGAAA
The DNA here is from genome assembly GCA_963277665.1 of Viscum album. Classification (NCBI taxonomy): domain Eukaryota; kingdom Viridiplantae; phylum Streptophyta; class Magnoliopsida; order Santalales; family Viscaceae; genus Viscum; species Viscum album. The sequence goes on from OY728165.1 coordinate 287,436,285, forward strand.
ACAATATTTTACAAGGCCAATGTCCGAACTTATTAAAAAGTTACGGTTGCTTATGTGGAGGTGAGTCACACTCCCATGGAAATTAATTTAAAAAGGCAAAGTGTTGAATAAGTCTTGAGGGCTCCATTAATGCTTTGAAAAGAGAGTCAAACAAACCAAAAACCTCATTATTTTAATGATAAAACACATATTAGCCGAACATAAGGATTATGGTATTTTATTACATCACCATTGGGTCATTATGATGTCATAAAACACATTATATATTTAAATGGTATTTAATTTTTACACAAAAATTTGACTGTCTCAGAAAATTATGAAAAATTCACCGTTGGATAATTTCGATGTCCTGATTCCAAAAATAATATTTATTTTATCTAAATAATTTTCTAAATATGTGAATTTTCACTTTTAAAATAAAAAACGAAAAAAATTCACGGGTTTTGAGAGAAATGGCTTTCAAACCTTAATAAAAAATTTAATTGCATTCAAAAAATTATAAGATCATTTATATTTAATAAAAATTTATTTAATATTAATAATAATATTTTATTAAAATATTATTTAATTCAAAAATCCTTTAATTTAATAAAATATAATTCTTAATTAAATAATAACTAAAAACACCGTTTGTACTTTAAAAACTAATTACAATGTATCAAAAATGACTAGAAATTATATTCATTATTATATACAAAAATAATGTACATGAACATGGTGCTACTTATTTGTTACATAACCCCTTAAAATAGTTGCATAAGACCTAAGGGTAAGGTGTGCGATGGTGACAGACTCTTGGGGTTGCTCGGATAACATTGCTCGAGTGGTAATTTCAATCAACTTCCACTTTTCCCGTAGACGATCACGTTCGAGCTTGACTTGATGAAGCTCAGCTTGGGCTTGGTCAAGGGAAAAGCCCAAAGACGCCACCTCTTTTCCGAGCTCCGACAAATGGGCTTCGTAAGGGGCAATTCTACTGGATGAGGCCATCGCTTCCTTTGTCCGAGTAGAAAATTGGTTCGTTAAAGCCTTATATTTAAACTACCCAGATGATCACTGTTTAACGACTATAAAAGTAATGGTCACAAATCTTAACGTTAAACTAAAGAAGTTGACATCTTATAAAAACATTTTTTTTTCATAAAGAAACATTTAACTGGATCAAGAGGGATTTTCCATTAATGAAATTTTGGTTCGTTAGAACATCTCCCTAAAATGCATTGGGTATTTGTAAGTTGGTGTATGGACTTATAGTTACTATATGTGTAACTGTGACGGTTACACCATAAGGTAGCCATGAGGGCTACATTGTAAGGCATTTGTGAGGGTTACAAATCATAAGGCTTCCATGATAGTTACAAAACTTATTAATTAATTCCCCAAGACACATTTATGGTTTTATTTATGTTTATTTGTTTTGTGTAAATCTCATGTTTCACAAAGTATGTTAATATGGGTGACAAGTATATCATTTCAAAAATGAATTCATACGTCAAAAGTATTTATGTGCTAATGGTTTCATTCAACTTTTTAATATTAGTTTCTACGAATTTTGTTCCCAAACCATGTTTTTTAAGGATTTTCATAGGTTATAAAGATGTGTGTGACAAATAAAGAAGCCATGTTAATTGTAATGATGATTTTTTTTCAAGAAATCGTGTTTTATATTAAAAGATTAGTATTTTTGAAAAATTGAATACTATTTTATTGTATCCAATATTTATAAATATATAATGTTATGAATGTATTATTTCCTAATTATCTAAATATATAAACTTTAAAATATCCGCAATATGAAGGGAAGTGAGTCATTGAATAAATTCTGGATTATGTAACGTAATAAAGGTGAGTCTTTATAGCTATAACGTAGATGATTATTTGATGGTTATAAATAGGATAATGTAAATTATGAAAACTATAAATAAGACCTAATAATAGATACAAATTTATTGATTAATTATTAATAAATAAGAACTAAATTTTTTAGTAAAACATTTTTTATTAAAAATATGTTTTCTTCAAAAATAATTTTTATTGCTTCTAGTGAGAGTATTCTGTAATTAATTTTTACATTTTTAATTATTTTATTTCATACAAATAGAATAATTTTTAAATTCATAATAAAAAAATTATCTTAGGATTAGAATTTTTTATTTTACTAAGATTGTTGTTTTTCTCGTGAATAGCGAAAAATATTGATTTTTATAACAAAAAGTACTTTTATTACAAGGATATAAAAAGGTATAATTTGTTTGAAAATGGTTTAAAAGTAAAATTAGTTATATTATATTGTTTATAATCCAATTATGTTTTTTAAAATCAATTTTATGGTTGAATTTTGTTTAAAAACATTTTTATACATAAAAATACATTTTTCGAAAAAATTCATTATGAATTTAGGTTTTTTTTAATTAATTTATTCTAAATATAGAAATTGAATCATGAAAAATGGATACCATATAATAAATATGGAGTTTCAAACATTTTATATAGTTCCATATTATTTTTTTCATTAAGAATAGTAAGCATATTAAATATTTTTCACATCTGTAAGGGTAAAATGGCCAGAATAGTGTTAAAAACATGAAATAATGTCTTAAAATAAACACAAAACATAAAATTACCATATTAAATGAATTTAAATATGACTTTTTAAAATAATCCCAGAATATATATCCAATTGGTGTTATTTGTTTAATATTACCATTATATTAATTTTAGAAAATAATAAATACAAATTGTCACTCTCCTGAAATTAGTACTTCTAAAAAATATAAAGATAAAATTATGATTAGTTAAGTTATAAATATTTATTTCTAATAAAAATGATTTTTTATCATGGTAGTTTTTTACAATTTTTAGTTATTAAATAATTACATTAAAATCATATGCAATACTGATATATTATTTATTGAATAAATAGAAAACCAAAATAAATGACTTTAAAAATAAAATAATTGATATTATTTGGGTAAATTATTATGTTCCATGAAGTTTTAGACAAAAATATAACAGTATAGATGTTCTAGATGTCTTTATTTTATTTTCATTTCATTTTTTTATAACGTAAAATTACGTGAATAGTTCATGAAATGACATTAATAGTATTTTATGATAAAAATATTTTGTTAAAATGTTTAAAATAATAAAAGACTTGAATGAGGAAAATTATCTTAATAAATAGTTTATAATGTTACGCATTGTTCATTTGTGAGACAATTTTGATGTTATAAATAAACTTATAACCCATCAAGATTGAAAAGGTCATTCATTTGGTTAGGATTAAAATTGGTTAACTATGGGATTAAACCAAAATATAAGGTTTTAGATGATGCCTAAAACTTTATAAATTCCCATGGATGAGTATATCTCAAACTTATAACATTTTTAATCAAATATAAACACATTTTTATTTATTTTACATGAGAATGAATGAATTATATTTTAATCATTTTAGATATTTCAACTGTTTCTTTTCCACCCTTATTAAAAGAAAACCTATTTATCTCAATTATACACACAAAATTGATCCCTATATCTCATTAAAACCATGACCATATCTTGTATAAACTTTTTAATCCAATAATTATCATCTTTGGTCTTCTTAAAATATCATTCTAAGGGTGCTGAATAATGAATCTAATGGAAGTCTACTGATTAAGAGGTAATCATCTTTACATGCTCTTTCAAAATTATTTCCATTTATAATTACATTAAATTTTATTCCCATTAAATTATTATAAAAATTGTATCATAAATATACTAATATGTTATCATGATTTTGTTAAATTCATTTTCCATCTTTTTTACATCATATGAAAAGTTAAAATATCACTCATATGTGTGTATGACATGCCGTTCCATGTAGCGGTGTAATTCATCATTCATCACCACATTACATGAATGGTTATAAATATATAAATAATTAATATATAAGAAATTTATAAAATATTTATTCTTAGAGAAGTATAATATCATATATACATTGTTAACATAAAATCCTTTTGAAAATTATAATGTTTCTCGTGAATAGGTGTAGACTACCACCTCTACGAAGCGATGTGATTAATTTTTTAGTTTTACATTAAGTACATGGTAATAAAGAAGTATTTAATAAATATATATGATATATATGAGATAATAATGATTCTATAAAGGATAATTATTATTTATCTTTTTTCCATGTTTAGAAAATTGAAAACAACATTAATGTGTATGTGCGACCAACCATCTCCATGAATGGTGTAATTCATTTTTTAACTAACCCATTTACATATTATTGTAAATATTCTTGTATTGAATATATATATTATTAATATCATACCAAAATTATGTATATAATGTAAACATTTTAAAAGTACTATAACCAAAACTAACCAACCAAAACAGACATGAAAAATGAAACAATTATCATGTGAAATAATAATTTAAATAAGGAATTTTAAATAAACTGGTGATAAAAGGTTATAATTATATAATATAGTCTATTATATATATTTCTAGGTTATGGAATAAATTTATATCAAATATATATTGTTTATACTTGAGATTCGAACAAAAATGAAGGAAGTTGAACCTAAGTTAAGTTTTTCTCGTCATAGTTTCATTTTTATGAGACATATGTTGAATTCGCCACTTAATTACTTTATGTGGTAAATATAATAACCATTTGATATGATATATCATTATTACCATTTATTCAACATATTGAAATATTAATATTGATTATTTATTACATGAGTTTTATGATATAAAAGTTACCAATGTAGTAAGGGTTTATTTTATAGTCTCGTCATTTTTCAGGATTTTTTAGGTTTTTTGTATCATATAGGGGAATTATTTTAAATTTTCATATAAATATAATATATTTATTTTTATAACATTTTTATCTTAAATTTAAAATTATTTATTCCATTTTCATCTCTTTAAGTACTCATGATATCAAACTAATTTTATAAGGAAAACTGACATTTTTTTTGTCTACATGGTCATGAATATTTTTATTTCATTTATATATTTTTCATAAAATGTTTTAAATGTTGTATTAATTATTATACAATGAATTTTTAAATAACCTTTTAACCATTTTTGAATTTTAAAAAATTTAAAAGACGCTTTTTGTCTTTTTCAAAATTAGGTACTTTTCACTTTTTACTAAAAATTTGAATGGAATATTAGATTTTACTAAGACTGCATGGAAGGAACTTCCCACCATCATAAAAATTTAATTTCTTGAAGATCAATTTTTTAAAAAATTAATATTATTATAAATGATTTTTTTCCTTAATATTTATTATATTTTTAGACTTTATATATATGATTTTAAATTAAAAAGGTTATTTTCCACAAGAAATTTATCAGTTCCATTTTTATGTATTTTAAAATATATCAACATCCATTTTTGAATATCTAAATTAATGAGGATATAATATACTAATAACATCCTTATTATTTATTTTGATGGTTTATGATCCTCTTTATTAGAGAAATTATTTACATTCCATAAGTTATTTATTCTTATATTTAAAATCATTTATATTTAAGGCTTATTGATTAAGTTGTATTGTTTTTTAATTTTATGAATGTATTGGGATTTTTATTGATGGGTGAGGCCTATAATTATTTATCACCACGATACATTAATATGGATCTGAAGTCAAAATAGGTTTGGTATTTAGTTGAGGTCTTACACATTTATTTAATATTCTTAGGCTCAAGTCCTTAATGGTATGTTCATGAAGTATTTTAATGAGGACTAAAAGATTAGTTTTAGAAGTAAAAAATTATGATTTCTATCATTATGAAATCAATTATTTATGTCAATGTGAGTTGTGGAATAGTTATGATATCCTTTGATAAGTATCATGCTCATGTGAATATTTATATCAAATTATTTTATGATCATTTATTCATACCAAATTATTATTCATGATCACGTTATTAACCAAATGAAATGTATTTCCATCTTTATAAAATTTCATATTGATTATTCTATATTTAATCATGCTATATTTCTCTATGAATAACCATTATTGAGAATATGAGATCACACATTATTTATTTTCCTTTCCCAAAGATATGATGTTGTATATTGTGAAAGATGTAAAGGATGTGATAATTTTTATTATGCTCTGTTTTTATATTTACCTGGTTTTATGGGGACCATATATGTTTCTTATTTACAAAGACTACAAAACCATTCAGTACTTTGGTATGTGATAACATGTATTTTGTACCAATGTAATAAATTGGCCACCAGTTGTTTGCTATTATGGTTGAGATGATTACATATTAACCCTTTATCTATTTTCACTTAGAGTTTCTTATTTTACTCCACTATTTATTTTGGGACCATTCAATAGGTAATCTTTGATATATGAATCACAATAGGTATGTGTTCTATTGATAAATCTACCCCATGATCCAATTGAATCATAGGAAGTTCATCAAGTAACATGTCTGTATATTCCAATCCAATGGGAATTATTTAATGTTGATGATTCCATTTATATCAACTAACTCATAATGATATATTTATTTAGTAGGTATTAACACCAAAATTTTTTATGGATTTTTTAAATGAGGTTAAAATTCATATTTAAAATTTTACAATAGCTTTATATAGTTTAGGGTATGGAAATAGAATTCATTTTCTCATTACATGATGAGAGTTATATATAATTATTCAATCCCAGGAAAAATGTTTTCAAATTACACCAATAGATGAATCAAGATATTTTGTGGAAGAATATTAAAAAAACACATACTAAGGGTGTCTACAACACTTTTGTTATAATAACTACACCAAAACGTTTTCATACATATCTCGACATAAATTTATCAAGGAAGTGATCAGACATTTCTAAAAAGATTTTTTGATATAGCGGAAACCATAGAACCAGGAAAAAATAATTCTTTATATAATGTTGAGTGAAAAGTATGTATACCTTTCACCAATTCATTTTCATTATCCACCTTAACATGTGTGATCAGATTTTCTTTCCATTTTCAATTTTTTTAGTTGTATGTTAGTATTAATTACTCTCAAAGACCCTTAATTTGGTGCAATGGATTTCATAGTTCCAATATTCCATGGAGTTGAAGCATTCAACCAAGGGTGGTGCATTGGTTTATAAATTCCTTTAATTTGATGAAATTTATAGAATTTTTAGGTCCCATTAACATACATGAGCTCAATTACTATCTTTTATAAAATTAAACTGTTCCCATTTTCCATTTATGAAATTCCAATGGTGCATTATTCTATATATTTATAATGTTTGTGGTTGAATATTCTTGATTACTTTATCATTTAATCCTTCATCTCAAAACTCCATCCTTTTTTATTCTATCCTTATCAATGGGACATTTATCCAAACATGATCTTAACATTGAGATCACACCAAACCACTTCTTCATAACTCCCAATGTCTTGAAATTCAAGTGATTTTTTGTGACATATTTTTAAACCTAAAATTAATCTATCTATTTTTCTATCATGATTGAACAAAAAAATGTATATCTTGAAATACATGTGAAATTCCCTTCTTAGGTTATAATATATTCTTTTTATTTTGTATTACACTCTATAAATTATCTCTTCATCATGGTAGGAATATTATAATGGACATACTTCTTAATAAATATTTTCCTAAACTATTCACACTCTATTTGTTCAACACCATCTGTTTCTAACATATTCTTGATCAATATCCACTATTTATCAGCTTGTCCTATTAAATAGAGTACAAATAGAGTAAATTTTACATTCTGAAATTAACTAATACTCAAAAATATATTCTTAATGTATTTGAATGATTTTTCATGATAACTTGATAAGAATATGATCTAAATATTGATGTTTTTAATCACATAAATTATTATATGGAAAATTTCTACCTCTTTGGTAAATAATAACATTATAGATGGTTCAAATTATTATTCACAACCCAAATTTTTTTCAAAGTCCTTACAATAGGGTTTTAACTCCATCAATCATTATAATATGAGAGTCATTATAATAATCATTTCATTATCCATTGTAATGGATATTGACTTGGTTTCTCATAGTTCCACCTATTTCCTATAATAAAAAATTTTAGAATAAAAATTAGTTGATAGAGTATGAGTAAATAACTTCTTCCCATTCAAAATTTTATGATAAAGAATAATATTATGATGTATTATAGTTTACCAATGGTTATCTTTTTCTAACCAATTTCAACAATTAATTAAACCCTTCTTATATACCAACTATAGTGACCCCTATATTTAAAACATGAATATTACATAATTCCCATGATAAAAATAGATAATTATGATACTCTTAAAATTTACCGGTTTAAATTCTTCTTAAATTTAGGTTCATACAACATGAATATATATAGAACATTAAACTTCAATTAAACCCATATTAATAGTTCTCGTATGTGGATTTAAGATCTCCTTAGTAAATGTAATGACTTAGGAAAAGACCGTAGAGAAAGGGTGAGATAAAATATCAGTAAGTGGAGGAATAAAAAATAAGGAACATGAGTTATTAATTAATATAAAACATGGTTGAGGATTAAAATCATTAACATATCGTAATCATCATATCATCATCATAAGAGTGATAAAATCATTTTTTATGATACATGAATTGTTGAATATGAATGATAATGAACCTGTTGTCACAATATGGTAGTATCTAAAGAGAGTTTAAATTAAATATTTTATAAAAATATAAAAAAAATTATTCATAAAAAATTTCATGTTTGGGAGATAAATGTTCTAAACTATTTTTGTAAGAAAATAAAATTAACTTAGTGTACTATAAAGGATCTGGAAGATACAACTTAAAAAATCAATGTAAATTGAAATATAATATTAAGAACACCATTGAATGTAAAGTTATGGGATATATTTTCTAATAACATTACATAAAATATTAAACGATGTATATTATAGTGTATAAGAGTTCATTTTCCTAAAAATATTCAATTTATATCAAGAGTGGAAGGAGGATTAATAACTAGAACAAAAGGTACACTTGTTATAGAATATAAACCACTTTCATCAAATGATTATAAGCACATGTTCTTATCACCAAAACATATTTTATAGAGTTTATTCCAATTCAATCCTAAAACTTTTTCTATAGGAATATTAGGGTCACACATTCTTATCCCCGTAACTTATTCAAATCCGAAGATATTTTATAGTCAAGATATTATCCCCATATATTCTTTAATAAAGTTCAATAGTATGTCTATTCCAATAAAGAGGTTATGTGTTTATTTTTTAAAAATAATTATTAATGTTATGAAATGATAAATAGTTACATACATAGCTTTATAGTTTGAGGATTTTGTTGTTTTTAATGTTTTTACATAGTTCAAGTTGTTTTGGTCGATGTGTAATTATAAGTTCATAAGTTATTAAATAATGAGATATATCCAAAAAATTTCTAGTATAAGGAGTAAGAATATATTCTTTTATTTGAATCCTAAAATTTCATTTCTATATATAATAGTATATTTGGATAAATAGAGGAAATGATACTAAAAGAAAAAACATCATGTATGGGTAATCCTTACATGTGGGTCATCAATTTATTATCCAAAGGTTACGAGTGTTAAGAATACATAAATCTATAAAATAAAAAAAACCTCATGTAACGGATATTCTATACCAAATTGTTTTAAGTGGATAATAGAAGTCAACAATTACATATATGGGAGCTTATATAAAAGAATATGGAATAAATATTTGATATGTATGAGTTATTCTTGAATATATAAGGGGTTTTAAGACAGAATAATGGTAAAGTGTTGAACTACAAAATTATATGTAAATGTAAGATGAGAAATATATAAAAGTAAAAATGTAGTTACAAAAGTTTTACTATCAATCTTAACTTATGATTGATAAATAGGAATATGTGGTTTACGATATACAATTAATCATATTATAAGATTTATAATTCACATAATCATGAATATTTAAACATATTGGGAAGGATAGTCATAGTGTGAAGATGATTAATTGGATTTCAGGGAACTTTCCTATTTATGGATTTCTACACCATTGAATGAGATCTAATAATAAATGTCAATAAGGTTAATAAAAGAATTAGGATCACACTATGATATTAAAACGAGTTGAATTTATGATATTTCATGGATTTTATGTATCAAATTGTTGACTAAAAATCCCTCCCCGAGGTTTGATATCATAACATTATCATGAAAGAGTATGTATAAGATCAGAACATAATAAGTAAGCCACAACATTAGAAAAATATTTCATTTATATCAATTAGCTTTGGTTATAGATTAAAATGATATATTTTTACCAATATTTTAGGATGTTGAATTGAAATTGAATGCATTTATGGACCAAAATTATTTTTTGACACATGGAATGATCATTGTGTATCCAGGTATAGTAAATTAATCAAAATTGTTATATTAATGAGGATATAGTTTCTAAATATATTTAAAAAACTACTAATAGAATTTTTAAAATATAGAGAAAAATATTGAATATCTAGGAAAGGAGAGAGGCTGTATATATTTTCATATATCATTCCAATACGGATCTTGAGATGTGACCCACAAAATAATTCCATTGATATATCTAGTTCTATTAAAGGAACGACACTTGAAGAATACAATTGTAATAATACATCATCCTATTATTGAAGATTTATTTTATATAATATAATTATAGTGTTGATTTATCTTCATCTCAATGAATGAACAATTACTATTGGGATTTATTTGAAAAAACTTACATGAAATCATATTTTGTTTTCATTCATATATCTATTTATATGATAGGAATAGATGTAAAAGCTGACTTTATATGGGAATAAAATCTAGAATTATTATGCATGTAGACCAATATGTTGAACATAGACAGACCCCCACATCATTAAATTTACTTTTTTACTTTGGTAATGTAGTCAAAAAATAATAAGAATAGGGTATATAATTTGGATTGATAATGAGAATTTTCATAACATTGAAAGGGAAGTTCACCTTGTGATGGAGTGATAGTGACCAAAAAACAGTCATCCGGAAAAAGAAAGTGTAGTTACTTTTTGTATCCCTATAAATCCCCATTTTTATTATCCTTCTATTATCCCTTAGTTTTGAATCATGTAAAATACTTATATTTGGTTGTGTATTTATTTCTTCCCTTCATATTTAATATAAAATTTGATTGGGGTGAACATAAAGATTGAGATTTAATGGGTTCCTTCTAATTAAGAAACAAGATCATTATTTACCAGAGGACTATAAAGGAACAAAAATATTCAATGTGAGAATTGATTCAAACACCTCTTATTAGGGTGTATATATATATCTCTTGTTCTAAAAAAGTGGTTTTAGAGTTGAATGTTTTGTATTTTTTGTTCAAAATTTAAATATTTTTGGTTTTTTTTATACATATGGATTTAATGATGAATCATCCATTTTTTTGTGGTTGTATATTTGATGGTTTGAAAAATGAATATTCTTTTGTACCTATAGGCCTATGATAAGGAGTTTAGAGATTATGTACTTGTAGATGTTTATTTAAATGTGTGTACTTAAAAAATTGGTGATATATGGATAAATAATACCTTAACTAAATCCTTATCCAATAAAAACTAGAATAAAACCATTCATTGTGCTAATGTATTTGATATGTGGAAGAATAAATAAATTATTTTTTGAAATTCAATAAATGTAACGTCAGTTTGAGATACCACCTCAAGAGATTTTCATAAATCTATTCCTAGAAAAATATTAGTGAATAAATTTAGTGATGGATTCCGTAAAGAAAAAGAAATTGAGAATGGGAATATAAATAAGACACTTGCGAAGATTTACTATTCAATCAAGTTGATAAATTATAAATTTATTTATATATCATATTTTGACCTTTTTTGATGAATCAAGAAAATGTAAAATTTTAAAATATCCCATGAATGTTATAGAGGATGTTGATTCTATGTAAAAAGTACACACCAAATCAATTCATAATTCTATAAATTTTTTATCCAGTAACCAAGATGATATCCAATATCATTGTATGATTTTTGGTGAACAGATATTAGGTATGGAGTGGATTCAATAGTCATAGAAATTTTTTTATTTCAAATAAAAGTCTGAATAGATTATAGGTGGACTTTAAGGGATAAATCATGAGAATGAGTGAAAAAAAGTTGCAACGTGATCTAGTTGAACAAATTACATATGAATTGGGTGGAAAAAGATCCATAGAGAAAGATTTGAACGAAATTAACATCCATATAAAAGAATAGATTGAAGAGAGGATAAAATACGAAAAGGAATCCAGTTCAATATTGAAGGATACAGTCATCATATTTAAATATGAGGATGAGAATACCAAAACACTTGATAAGAGGTTCAAAACCTCTAATTAAAAGAATTAGATCCTTACAATGGAAATATCAATAAGTGTAAGAAAAAATTTAAAATTTTGGAATTAGTGAATAAGGTGAAAATTATATACAAGAAAACATCTAAATGATATTCAAGGAAGGTATCTAAAATTTGAAACTATAGTTGAAGAGTGGGGAATATAATGAGTGGATTTCTAAAATCCTAGTGGCTCAAAAATTGAAGAAAATAAAATACAATAAAATATCGATAGAGAAATTACTATATAATGTATTATATATTTTATATGTTTTATTCATTATAACAATATAAATATGTATATAAATTTTATCAAAAGACAATATGAATATATGATTAGGAATTCCTATATTTTTATGATAGATGAGAAGATAATTTTCATCAAAACAAAATATTTTAAAAGGGAAAACAGAATTATCAAAATAGAGGAGATAAATTATGGATCTTAATAAAGGGTATACCACATAATACCCTAAGATTTTAATATATATTTATCTTTGAATAAAACTAATTTTTTGATATCTTGATATACATAAAACACAATCTTTAAATGAATTGTGATATATAGAATTGAAATATTATCAATTAACATCATATTTATTGCCTAGTCATTGGATTAGTGCATATGAAAGGGTAAAATAAATTATAAAAATTGTATTATTTAAACATTTATAAAATTAATTAATTGGTTATAAATTGATAATAATTGTAAATAAAAAAATATTTTTAAGTAAAATAGAATTAATTCTGAAAAAAAGGTTTTATACTCAGAATTTTTATTATCATATTAAATTAAATTATTCACTATTTTAAAATTATTTTCATAAAAAATATATATTATATATTTATAAAATGTTTTAACATTCATATAATGTTTTTTCTAATCATGGGATGAGAATAAATCTATTTTTATTCTTAACAATGTAGTTTTATACAAAATGTTTTCCAGTATCTTTTGAGAACATATTTGAAAATTAATTTATTCCACAAATAGAAATTAAAATTTAAGAAACAGATCCCTTGTTTTTAACTTAGAGGTATTATTTTTTTAAATAGGTCCCTTATATTTTTCTAACATTATGAATAGTAACCATGCTAAAAAAATCACCTCAGTAATGGGAAAATGAGTAAAATAATTATAAAACTTTGAGACAAGGCTTTAAAAATTAAAAAAAACATTCCATAATCCAATTTTATGAGTGGATTTTTGAAATTTACAACAAAATCTCAAAAATATAGCCACTTTGTGTCATTTATATTTTTTTATGACCTTTATATTAATATTAGATAATTATACATACAAAATGTCACTCTCTTGAATTTAACAACTCTAGTATTTTTACATAATGGAAAAAAGTGGACCATTTCATTTATAAATATTTATTTGAAAGATGAATTTAGTTTTTTATCATGTTAATTGAATTTTAAATTTTTATTTATTAGATAATAACATTAAATGTTTATTCAACTCAGACATAGAATTAACAAAATTAAAATAATAATAAAATAAATTATTTTGAAAATAATAAAATTAATATAATTAAATTGTTTATTTTTTTTTAAATAATTTTTTTTGATAAATATAATCCCTTATGTGTGTTTGAAATGATTATATTATAATTTTATTGTTTTCATGTTGATTTAATAGTTGAATTATGTCAATAGTTCTTAAAATTACATTAATAATATTTAATGAAAATAATATATTATTAAATTATTTTCAAATCCTAAAAAACATAAAATTGGAAAATTAAAATCCTAAAAGGTCTAAAATATCATCCCTTGTCTATTTAGGATCCAAAATTTTCTTTACAGGTAAATTTTTAAGCCTTTGATTCTAATAAATTCAGTACCACAGTTAAGATTAAAATTGGTAACCATGGGATTAAAAAAATATAAGGTTTAAAATGACACCCAAACAAGTATAAATTTAGTTTTATGATGATATATCGATCTTATAGTCATTTTAATTTAATATTTTTTTATTTAGAATCATTTTTATGGACAATTTATTAATTATGTTTTAATATTTTTAGTAATTCTATGTGTTTCAATTTCCTCTATTGGAAAAGAACCGTGTTTCTATATTTTATTTACACCACATTGAGCCACCTATCTGAACCAAACCATGCCCAATTATCTTATCAACATTATAATATGTGAATTAAAGGTGTTGGAATTCTTGAAATACCATTCCAAAGGTCCTTAAAATGGATCTAAAGGAGGCCAATCAAGGAAGGGGCACTCGTCTTACCCAAACTATTTCAATTTATTTATTCTTATACCTCCTCAAAATATATGGTATTAATCAAAAAAATAATATATTTAGTATTAAAAATATACTATAATTTTATTATTCTTATGTAACCACCAATATCCACCCTCTATTTCATCTAATGGGAAGTGAAAGTGTCACTTGTGTGTATGTATGGACTACCACCTCCAAGTTGTGATACGATTCATTTTCCATCACCATTTTTCATGGATGGATATTATATTGGGTTCAATTTTTGAACATGATATTTATAATATTATTATTCATCGGTAAATTTAAAATAATATATACCTTCTTACCTTCTCATCAAACCGAAAATGATAATGTAACTCTTACGTACATGTGGACCACCACCTTATCAAAGTGATATGAATCATTTTTCAATTTCTTTTTTCATGGATGATAATAATGATATATGTAATGAATATATATGATAATTATTATACAATAATTATTTTTTAATGTTAAAATATTATTTATATTTATTTCAGTCAATCCATCCAAAAGTGAAAATAGTGTTCATCCGTATGTATGGATTATCATCTCTATGAATAGTGAAATTCATTTTTTTCTATCTGTATAATTTATGGATAACTCTAAAAATAAATATAATGAAAATATATGATATTTAATTCATTTTTAAAATTATGGATATTATGGAAAAAAATTCATATTACATTGATATGAACTACTGAACCTAAATTCTCATGAAAAAAGAAACAGTTAACACCTGGAAAATATGATTTTAATTAGGAATTATTAGGAGATGGGTGTGAAAATGTTATAAGTTTATCATATATGATATTATAAGTTTCTAAAAGACTATATTATATAATTAAAATAAATTTACATTTATTATATATGAGGTTAGAGCGCCTTTAGAGAAATTCAAACTTGGCGTAAGTGTTTATTTCAAAATCTCATCATTATTCAGGATTTCTTTTTTAAGTCTCCACTGTGGAAATTATTTTATATTTCAATATTAAAACCAATCTATTTTATTATCCTTTTTTTTATTTCAATAGATAACATTTTTTTCATTCAATTTTCTCCCTTTATGTTCTCAATATACCCAATGATGTTATTAAAAGAAAAAACTGATTTATTTCTCTTTTTATATGTAAATTATTGTACTCCCATACCCATGTTTTATAAAAACGTTCTGATGAATGTTTTTACTATTATAATATGATTGTTTAAAGTTGTATTTTTTTTACATATTTCAATTATTACAAAATGAATCAAATGGATTATTATTTTCATTTTCTGAAAGAGGTACATTTTACTTATTACAAAAAATATGAAAGGAATATATTATTAAAATGTTCAAGACATGGATGAATTTTTTCACTGTAATGACTGATCAGTACATAAACATTTACTTTACATGTTTATAAGGTTATTTTAAAAGATTAATTTTTCCTTATTATCTATAAATTTTTTATATTTTATTATGTTTTGAATGGTTTATATTTAAAAAAATATCACTATGATATTTGAATGGGAAATATTCACCTATAACCACATCCTTGGATGTTACTTTTTCATTATTGGTGATATGATCCAATTATACCACTTTTATTGTTTATCTACATGGATTATTGTTATTATGGTGAAATATGAATGAAACCCACTTTATTTTCTAGAGGTTATGTTACAATGAGTGCTTTTTTGATCTTTAAACATACATATGAACCGATTTTTGATTAAGTGATAGGTGGGCCTAAAATTATTCATCCCACCTATTCATTGGGTAAATATTAATGTTCAATCATCTTAAAGGTTTCAATGTTAGTTATACAAATAATGATAAATGAGGGTACAAGGGAGGTTATCCCAAGACTAAAAAAAGAGTGTACATGATAGGTTATTCCAGGAACAAAGTAGGTACACATGTAGTTATCCCATGATTAAATGTTATTAATTTCTCAGTAGGATTATTTGGAAAAATATTTCTATGATTATTGTTATTCCACATTTTATTCCACTATTTTATTACATTATATTATGTCAATGTTATGATCTCATTGATCATTTCATTTATGATTCAAGTATTATGAAATACTATGATTTATTTTATGACTAAGGTTTATAAACTATGAATTTCAGGGTTTTATTTTTAATGGATATGATCATATACTGATAAAATTTATAATCATGTTCCCTTGAAGTGATTATTGATGTCTCTCTTTTTTACCAGAACATGGCATCTGATGTCATACTTTCTTATGCTTCCTTTCACCATGTTATAAATAAAAATTTTATGTAGGGTATGTCAAAGAATATTACTATCTAATTAGATCGTTACGGGATATATGGATGATCTTTTATGAAATTGTAATATAGTGTATCTAATCTCTAAAGACACATAAGCTATATGGTTATGCAATGGATTGTAATTTTATGTAATCCATATATATCTAATAAGATGTAATATTTATGTATAAATATTATAGATCGATATAACTGGAATAATATTTGGGTCTAGCCAATATTGGGAAATTAATAATAGTTAAATTTGGCGATATCCCTAAAATTAGTCTATGTATAGGAAAACATCCTTCTGTTTTTTTAATGAAGTCAGTATGTGATATTTATAAAAATATATCTGCATCTAGACACTATAAGTGTATTGGGTTTTGGTAAAAATTCATAATAGGGTAACAACCCCAGAAACATTTTGTTGAATCTATCATGGTCATCATTCTTTTTAATAGTGAATGTTCCCTTACTCTTCACCTGGTTTGACAATATTATGGATATTTTTGGATAATTCACATTTTTTTTATGATCCATTATTTATTATTTTAATAGATGATGACTATGAATGACATAGGTTAAAACTAAGGTGTCATATATTTAAAACTTGGTGTTATGATTTATAAATCCTATGAATGAGTTTTCATGATTTATCACTCCAATAAAAAATAACTAATTTTTATGCTGGCCAATTTGGTTTTACTAATGGATTTAGGGTAGAATGATAAAGGTGATGTGGTTATATGTAGACTCAAATATTTAATTATATTATTTTATATTAGTTATATGAATAACGTTATTTCATAAAAGGTAACAAAGAATGTTAATTCCTATCCTAAATTATTTGATATTTGATTATCAGTGAAAACTCAAAATTATATAAAGACCACATTTCAATTATATGATTCTTATCCACTTTATTTTTATGGGAATGTGGTTCCCAAAAATCTCATTATTCAACCTCTAATTCAATGTGATGTTATCTTATGAATAGAAAGTTATTCTCTATATAAATTTCATATGAATTTCTATGGAATGGAATTCACACTTCATATTCTAAACCAACCTATGATTGTCTATCAATGTGAAGATAATATGAACATATGATGTAAATCACATCAATTATATGGGTCTTAATTTCTATTAAAAAGGGGTGTTTTTCTTTGATGGTTGGAGATATAATTTACATCAATGATATTCCTATTGTGTTAGAGATTGTTGATTTCCTTTTAGATGGATTTTCAATTCGTCCACCAAAATATGAAGTTGTTTTTTTAATTTATCTCACACATTATGCTACAATTATTTCAAATTCTCCTTATAGGATGACCCCGATTTATTTTTTTAATTTGGATAAGAATATCATGGAAAATATTGAAAAGGTATTAATTTATTAAAGAAAATCACCTTGGGGTGTACCTATTTGTTTGTTAAAAATAAATATGGATCAATGTGACTCTGCACTGATTATTATCAACATAACAATATAAAAATTAAGAACATGTATCATCTACCATATCCTATTAAATTCTTTTATCAACTACAATAATATAAATACTTTCCCATGATTTTCCTTCAATCTAAATATCATAAATTTATTGTTAAGAAAAAGGATATAATCATGATACCATTATGTAAAAGGTATGTAAACTATGAATTTATATTGATTCCATTTTCTATTATTAATATGCCTAATATATTATTGGATTTAATGAATATAGTATTTAGATATTACATTTATCTGTTTTTGGTTCTATTTATAGAATATATTCTTATATATTCCTAGAGAATAGATGTGTATTAAGATCAGTTAAAGACTATTTTAATTACCCTAAAGAAGGAATATATATATATATAAATTACGCTGTGTGAATTTTGGTTACAAAAAAGATTTTTTTGGATCATATAATCTCAAGAGATGTTATATCTACTGATCCAGCAATGATGGAGGTTATTGAATGTTGGCCTAAACCAAACATTGGGACTAATATCTATAGTTTTATTGGTTTAGGTAGATATTATCAATACATTATGGATAAGTTTTCAAGGCTTTCTAATCCACTCCCTATTTTAACTTGAAAGGGAGCCTTTTTTCCTTTGGAAATATTAATGTCAATAAAATTTCAAGGAACTGGAGAAGAGTTTAGCCAGTGTACCTATTTATACATTAACTTATAGTAGAAGAATATTTATGATCTATAATTATTCATTAAAGATGGTATTTGGATTCATCCTCATATTGAATGATATGGTTATAGATTATGCTGCAAACCAATTAATGGTTTATGAGAAAAATAATACCCAAATTATGATTTAGAGTTAATTGTGATAATTTTGTCATTAAAGATATGGAGGTATTATCTTGATAGTGATATCATTGATATATATAATAATCATAAAAATTTAAAGTATATATTGACTCAAAAAGAGTTAAATATACACCAGATAAAATAGTTGGAGTTGATTAATGGTTATAGCTGCACAATACATTACCACATTGTGTAATAGAAAAAGGTTGTTGTTTTGAGTCGAAAGGATCAAGCTAGTTTTTCTACAATTATGAACACTTAAGATCCAATATTTTTTTCATTTTAAAAGGATATATTCTTAAATTTTAATGGAATGTAAAAAATCGTATCTTTCTCTAATGAGTGTTCAACGATCTATCTATGTGATAATTTATGTGTTATATAAGGAAGATATGGAACTACAAAAGAAGGTCAAAAATTTTTCTAAGTTCAAACTTGATTATGATGAAATTATAAGCATTAAAAACTATTTATGTGATTCATCCATACTATATTTGAAGAAGGATTTGTTGGATAAAGATAATAGTTCATCATTCTATATTCATTCTTAAAGTACAAAGATGTATATAGATCTGAAAGATTATGACTTATGAGAAAACATAAAGAGATATATTGTAGAGTATGTATCAATGTTCATAGTATGTTAGATAGTTGAGGTAAGGTAATAGAATTAAAAAAGGATTTTTCAACCTTTACCAATTTCATAATAGAAATTGGAAAACATCATCATGGATATTGTCATCAGGATATCTCAGAACATTTAAAGGCCATAATGATATTTGCATTATATTTGATCACATTATAAATTGAACACACGTCATTTACATTAGATAATATTTATCTTTGGATCATATTTCCATAATATACATTAGATATGTGGTAGGGTTTCATGGAAAACAATATACTATTATATCTGACAAGGATATGAGGTTTACCTAAAAGTTCTAGTGAAGACTTCAAAAAACTCTGGATACAAAATTGAGTTTTAGTTCTAGTTATCATCCAAAGGCAAATGGTAAATACTAGATAACCATTAAAACCCTTAGTATACACTAATATCTTATTCAAATGATTTAAAATGTGTTTGGGATCAACACCTTCTTCTAGTAAAGTGTTCTTATAATAATAAATTTCACTCAATCATTCAAAACGATCCTTATGAATCTCTCTATGATATAAAGTGTATAAAATCCATCCTAAATGGATAAATATTGATAAATAAATCTATTGGTACTGGAGATAAATATTTAAATTGTAGATAAAATCAGATCTATTCATTAAAATATTAAGGTAGTTAAGAGTCAACAAAAATGATATACAAATAATCATTGGTGAACTCTGGAATTAGATTTTGTGATAAGGTTTTTATATGAATTTCTATATGTAATTTTTTTAGATTTAAAAATAATATAATGTAGATTCTTATGTATAATGTAACATTTTATATTATTTATTATGTTGGGACAATAGCTTATTACTTGGTTCTTCTACTCAACCTCTATAGAGTTCAACATTTGTTCTATGTATCTCTCATGAAGAATTATATACCTCATCCATCGCATGTATAGAAATCAAAGGTCATACCACTAGAGAATAATATTTCCTAGAAATAATTAATAGTAAAATCTGGGATCATAGACATAAAATTATATTGAACAAAATTACTCCCCTTTTTAATGTTCATGGAGGAATCAAAAATTAGAAGATGCTACTTAGGAAACAAAGATGTGACGAAATAGGGAAAACTACAATTTTTTGTATCAGATTGATAAAATTTAAAGGATCGTATTAATTTTATTTTATGTATAATATAACAACATGATATTTTATAATATATTTATATTTAAATAAATTTAATTTCTTAGATAACATTTCATATACACAACACTGAGTTTAAAGGAACTGTGATATACTATTGAAATATTTTCATATAATACGGCACTTATCATGTAGCTGTTAGATTAGAGGATACGAATAGAAAAAACTAAATAATGAAAACATTTGTGTCTTACAAAATTATAAAATGAATAGATTGTTTATCAATTTATTATAAATGGAAAAAATCATTTGGAAAAAAATAAGTTTCTTGGAAAAATTTATTGTATAGCGTGCCATTTTTTTATAATAATTAATTAAATTAACCTTTTTGGGTTAATTTTTTTAATTAAATTTATATATAATATATTCAATAGAAAATTAAACTTTATTTAAAGTTTTTTCTACGCATGGGATGATAATAAATCTAGTTTTATGTATAAAAATGTAATTTTCTAAAAATAGGTTTTCATCACGTTTTTAAACTTGTATTAAAATGAATTTATGATGCATAAAGAAATTTAATATTGAAAAATGGATCCCATATTTTTAATCACGATTACCAAATTTGTTAAAAAGGAACCATGTATTTATTTTTCACTATGAATAGTAAGCCTCGAATAGTTTTATCACCTGTATAAGGGTAATATGGTTAAATGAAGGTTAAATAATTGGGATACAATATTAATATTTCTATAATACGTTTTCGTATACTATTTGATTTTTATATTTATTCCATTTTCATAAAATTTTCTTATAAATGGGAACTTGCTTTCACTTTTCTTCAATTAGGACTGTTATATTAATTTATGTTATGAATAATTACAAAATGTCACTCTCTTGACTTTAAAATCAATAATATTTATTCATAATAGTAAAAAAGAATAAGTTTATTAAAAAATATTTATTTATAGATTAATTATTATTTATTATCATGTTATTTAATTTTAATTTTTTTATTGGCTGAATAATTACCTTAAATGGTTAGACAATGTTGATCGTATATCTACTTAATTAATTAATAAATTAATAAATGATTTTAATAAAAATAAAATTAATATAATTTGGAAGAATTGTTCTTTTCCATGAATTTTTTATATACATATAACATATTGAGGTTGATTTAAGGTTTTATAATAAAATTGTATTTCTTACCAGTGGTTTTAAAGGTCAAATTATGTGAATACTTCTTAAAATTATATTAATAGTATTTTATGATTAAAATATATTATTATATAATTTAAAAAACATAAAAATATTAAAATATTATAAAAAGGACAATAAATGGTATAACATTCCATCCCCTATAAATTTATATTCCAATTGATATTTTATAGGTAAAATTATAGCCCATTAATACTTAAAAATCATCACTATGGTTAAGATTAAAATTGGATAAACAAGGGGTTAAAATAAAATATATGGTTTAAAATGAGAGAAAACCCCTATCTAAATTTAATTTTATGATTGTATTTTGATCCTATCCTATTTTCCTTGAATATATTCCCATTTTGAATCATTTTTCTTAAAAATTACTTAATTATTTTTTAATATTTTTTGTAATTCATGTTATTCAGTTCCCACCATTATAAAAGGAACCCGCTTCTCAATTTTCATTACACCAAATTGACCAATATAGCTCAACCAAGCACAGAAAAATTATATTAAAAACATCAGTATCCAAAAATTAATTTTTCTTGTCTTCTAGAAATTTCATTAAAAATTTCCTTAACAAGGGATCTAAATGAGGCCTACCCAAGTAGAGGAAATAACCTTACCCAACCTCTTCCAAATTTTTTATTCATGTACCACATAAAAATCATTGGTATTAATCTTGAAATATTAAGTTGAGTATCATAAATAATCTTAAATTTTATTATTATTATGTGACCATGAATATCTAACCAATATTCCATCAAATGGGAATTAAAGTATCAATCCTCTATATGTATAGAATACCACCTACCTGAAGTGATACGATTCATTTTCCATCTCCATATTTCAGGGATATTTATTATGATTATTTTAGATTTTATAAATAATATTTATGTTATAATTATGTTCTTAAAATTTAAACTTCATATATATCGTCTTACCTTCTCATCCATTGGAAAATTATAATGTTCTCAGGCATACGTATGGACGGCCACCTCCACGAAGTGATGTGATTCTCTTTTCATTTTTCGTTAAATGGATTGTAATAAGGTTACATTTAATGAATATATATGATATATATGATATAATAATTATTTTATAAAGGTTTATCATTATTTATATTTCATTAGTTTCAGCTTTTTTTATTTGAAAATAGTGTTCATGTGTACATACAACTTACCGTATCCATGAATGGTGTAATTCATTTTTCTGTATCAATCCTTTATGGATGTCTATATTTATAATTAATATGTATAATTTTTATATAATTTTTGAAATTATTTAAATGATGTAACAAGGATCAAAGTATAGTGATTGGAACTACTGAACCATAATTCCTATAATAATGTAACAATTAACACTTAGAAATGAGGATTTTAAAAAGGAATCATTAATAAACTGGTGTTGAAATGTTATAAGTGGATTGTATATGATATAATAAGTAATTAAATTAAACTTTAATTGATGTATAATAAATTAAAATTTATTATACAAAAGGTAATATTTTCATTGAAGAAATTCAATCTTGATCTAATAGTTTATTTTTTAATTGTATCATTATTTTTACTATTTATGTTTAAGTCTCTACTGGGGGAGTTATTTGAAATTTCCATATAAAACATAATATATTTTATTATAATGTGATTATTTTTAGATAATAAATGTTTTAATTGAATTTACAGTCTTCATTTAATCAAGATAACAAATTAATGTTTTTAAGGAAAACAATAATTTATTTCTATTTATAGTCAAAAATTATTTTCCATCCATGTCCATGTTTTCTAAAAAATAAATATATCTTTTACCATTATACTATGATTTTTTAAATCCATAATTTACAATATTTTATATTTAAAAAAATCATTAAAAGGAATGTATGTTTCATTTTTAAATGAGGTACTTTTTTACTTTTTACCAAAAATATGTATGGAATATTTGTTTTAACATACACGAAATGAATATAATTCCCTAATATCATATCTTATAAATTCTTTGTAGATTCATTTAAACATTTCTAGGGTTCATTTAAAATAAAAATTTCCCTAATATTTTGGATGTTTTTATATTTTAATATTTGATGAAAATGGTATTTTCCTCAATAAATATTTCAATGATCATTTAAAATAAACTTGCATATATGATATCATACTTTAAAATTAAATATTATTTACTTGGTATATAATCCAATGATACCATATTTACTATTTCTATATACGATTTATGTTTATGATTGTTAAATATTGAAAACTACTATTAATTCGTCCATGGGTTATGTTATGATGAATATTTTTATGATCTTGTGGAATACATATGAATGGATATATGATTAAGTGATAGGTGGTCCATGAATTATACCACCCATTAATGTATTGTGTAAAGATTAATAATTTGTGAGCACAAATGGTACATGGGAGGTTATCCCAATCCTAAAAAAACAGAGTACACAGGATATTATCCCAATCCAGAAAAGATAATCTACATGGGAGGTTATCCCCATCACATATAAGAGTTTAGACGTGTGGTTATCCCAATCCCCAAAAAGGATGCTTGGGAGGTTATCTCGTGCCTAAATAAAGTAAACGGGTTGTTATCCCTAGACTAACATGTTATTAATTTATTTTAGGTATCATTGATATAATCTTTCTATGATTATTTATATGATACATATTATTCCAATCTATTATGACTCAATCTTATGCTAATGACATGAACACATGGATCATATTCATTATGTTACAATCCTTATGAACTAAAAAGATTCTTTCATGACTCATATTTATGATATAAAAAATTGATGGGCATTATTTTTAATAATTAATCTCATGTACTCATAAATGTTATGCTCATGTTATGTTGAAATGATTATTGATATGTCCCTTTTTCCCCTTACCGAGAATCGTTTCTCACCCTATCTTATGTTTCACTTCCATAGGTTATAAATAAAGGTTTCAATTAGGTTATGTATTCGAATATTAGTATTTGGGAATATATTTAGTGGATATATTGAATATATTTCCTGAAATAATAATATTGTCTATCTTGTCTAAAAATACACTAAACCTGCATCGTTCTGGTGTGGATGAAAATGTTATATAATAAATATCCATATAATATGATATAGTATTTTTTTTAAAAAATTAGGGTTCTATATACACCATTAAATGATAATGGATTAATAATAGTAGCCATAATGAAAATAATGAAAAATAATATGGAGGGGGAAGAGGAATGTAACTCTAACTCTAAGATAGGTGGATAAAAATCTCAGGAATGACTCACTAAATACATAAAATTATAAAGTGATTTAATCCTAAGTGGTTCTATATATCATACATAAATATTAGTAGAATAACTATCTTATGGTGGATAAATAATGATAGATGATGCTAGAAAAATTTATCAATTGAGGAAACATGCACAAGTGGGATGTGTCGCATACTAGTGGTGACACCGAATCCAAAAAATATTGATGAAACCAAATTAAAAATCTAGAATGATGTTTTTATATGTGTTATCAATCAAAGGAAAACCACTATAAAGGATTGAAAGTAAGTTGAAACTAATTGGTAGGTCGAAAACAAATAACCACATTCCTCAAAGTAAGGATTTCTGAAATCTTCCCTCCTAACCATTTGTTATAATTATTTTAATTATTTTTTGTCAATATTAAAAATTTATTGGAGAGATACGATCTATTGGGTGATATTTAAGCCAAGGTATATAAATGAAAAATGTGGGTTATAAGGTACTATATTTATTAATTTGTATGAGAATTCTACAAAAAAAGTCAAATGGTGTGAATACCGTATCTTAAGCAATAAATTGTTTTAAGAAACCACATTTTATTACCAATTAGATTCATAAATTACATGATATTATGAACAAGTTCAAATGACATAGAAACTTATCTGTAGTTAAGGTCATGTCAACACTTGATATGAAATTTTTAATGATATTAATCTAACATCAGTGATCAAAAAATTATATCATTCCAAATATAAATTTTTATTCACCCCCCAAAAAAGAATTAGAAAAATAAAAGAAATATATAATGATATTAATAGAATATATGTTTATTTATTTATATACTAATAATTTGATATCATATCAAAAATAAATCTTGGATAACCCTGACCTGGGTAATCAATATAGTCTATGATAAGGCTCAAGGATGTTCTCAATCCTATAAAATAGTTATTTCACATCAAGAATGTAGCTTGGGAATGATTTCATCCACTAATTTCAAAAAAAAAATCCAATTTGAGTAACCAACATGAATATTCCATACTTTTAATTTCCATGATTCTAATCAAGTGATATTGATAAATTACATGTATATTAATTAGAAAAAAAATTTAAGAAATAAGTTTTAATATGAATGAAAATAAAAGGAAACATCGATATAATTATTAGAAAGAGTGCCAAGAATACTCATATTTAATATAAAATGGGATTGGAAGATGAATGTGATATTAATTAATGTGATACAAAAACCATAATGAAAAATGAAAAAAAAAACTAATAAACATCACCATGTGACAAGAGGGATCAGGCCCACCATGTTAGCACTATCCAAAAAAAAACTACTAATTGGAAGAACCACCACAATAACGGGGTCTTTCCCCTATACATGTATCTTTAAAAAAATAAATATACCAACTTTGGGTTTATATAGGGTATGGGAACAACTATCCTACTAGGGTCACTCAATGTGTTTCAGAATATGTATTTATTAAATAAAACCAATCATGAATGTTTGGAAATACAATATCTGAAATTATGTTTTTAACAGTTTCGGAAAAACAATATCGATAACATTTTTATAAATGTAACTAATAAACAAAAAATTAGCACCACGGGTAAACACTAAAGTACCTAAGGTCTCGGAAATTTATGATCATCATCAAACTTATTGACCAAACTAAATCCATAACAAATATGCACCACCACTATTGTGAATACCCTCAAGGCCTAGGGGGATAGAGCTACCCCAATAAGTTACTCAAAATATATATCATTAATGTTATTATATAGTTTTTTAGTATCAATATAATTATACAGAGGGAATACTGTCAGGAATAAGCCTGAGATTCCCCTACAATAGATGCCCAAGACAGACCATGTCATCACCGAAGAGTGTTCATGATTTGCCCAAGGTGGCTTCAAGAACTAGGGCATAAATGTACATCTAATGGGATTCGTATATAAAAAATAGAGTTATTTAGAAACTAAAAAATGAGGATGACCCATCTATATGTTGTACATTCACACTGGGAAAAAATAATCATTTATATTTAAATAAATTAAAATAAAAAAACTAATTAAATATAAACCAATCCCTCCACTCACCCAAGTCTCCCATATCTACAAAAAGAATAAAATCCTCCTTTGAATTCGCTTTCATTGGCCACCAGAATATATCACTAACCTCTATACATATAAATCATAAAAAATCATACTTGGTAGATTTGATAAGTGAAATGAAATGAAATAAATAATATAATGAATATACAACAATGTGAATATAAAAGTCACCATCCTCTAATAACACATCAATTCCCCATGTATAGGAATAAAAGAGAATGAGCATGAAAATTTTGAGATATAGATAGGTTTGAGACTATAAATCTATTGGCATACAAGTTGAAACCACCACCCATGTTTTTGTATTTAAATAAAATATATTTTTATGCTAGTTTTGAATAAAAATTAAAAAGTTGGGTTTTTCTCATTTTAAATAAAAAATTCGCATTGAAAAGATTAATTAGGTCTAAGCCTTATTAAAACAACCATTTAAAATCTTATTGAAACTTTTTTTCCAATACATGATAAAATGAAATTTTAATGAAAGTAAATAAGGATCACAAATGAATAAAGCAGTTGTATTCACTAATATGTGTGAAATATGATAAGAAAAATATCGACACATAGAAGCAACCTTTTAAAATGAGAATCATGGGAAAAGTGAACTAAAGGGAGCTAAGGGATAAAGAATACAATAACATACTTAGATAGTGTCTATTGGAATGAGATCATAACACATCACTATTTATTAGAAAGAATAGACATATTTCACTAGACTGGCTAGTGAAAATGTAGATTTTTCTATCTAGATTCACCACCCTAAGCACTCAGGGTTCCCATGATATTTGAAACCTAATCATAGATACATAATAAAAAAGTTCAAAATTACTATTTAATTCCACAATTACCATAATCACAAATGATCAATATCATACAATGTAATTTTTAAAACCTCACATCATTACATTTCAGAATGTGATTACCAAATAACATCTAATAATCTCTAATAAAATCACACAATAGTTTAAAGACTTTATATAAATGTTCAAATTGTGCCTTATGACTTATTCTAATAATCCATTTAGACTCATTTAAATGTAATTCTTATGTATCATATTTAAACCCAAAGATTTCACCCCAACATTATGCCATATATAACTATACATATATATAGGTCCTTTATTGTAAAAATTAAGAAACATTCAGCTGAATTCATAGGCATATATATATATATATATATTTATAGTCATGTATATGCATATAATGTAAAAAAATGAATTTCAGAACTCACATATTTATTGAAAAAAATTGAAGAAAATATTTATCACTTTTAATTTAATGTATTATTTGAAATTAAATATAAAATATAAATATGCATTAAAATTAAACATTAAATATCCAAACCCATTTTGAAATAATCAATAAAGAGTCCCTTAAAAAAATTTATTAAATATCTAGTGTGAATGATGAATTTAGAAATATTTTTACCAAGCTTCTGACTATTGAATTTTTTTTAATTGATTTATAAATCAAGTGAATCGTTATTTTCACAAAAAAACTGTTTGAAAATAATAAAAAAAATTAATTATTATATAAAATATGGATTAAAAATACAATCAAACAATGTTAGATATTTTAGAGACAAAAAAATTTGGGAAAACCTACCTATAACTTGCTGATTAAATTAAACCACACCTAAAATCGTTAAAACAAATAAAAGAAGACCTCAAAAGATCAATAGGATCCCTAAAAACGAATATATATGATAAAAATCTTCCCACAAGGAAAAATATAGAAAAAAACATATCTATGAATCATTCCATGTTTCTTGCAACAAGAGGGAGGGAAGAGGGGAGGAAGATGAAGGATATTGGGAGGGAAATGGTAACCTGGGATGATCACACTTAAAATTTAAGGAAAAAGGAAGAAATATAGAGATTGAGGATTAGGTTTGAAGGTGGGGGATTACCTAGGGATAATTCATGACAGTTGTGAGAGTTTGATAGAGAGTTATAATAAAAATATGGGTGGCTATTTTCCTAAAAACTAATTTTTTACATTATTCAGAACTGTGCATGGTTTGGATGCATGGTTGTCCAAGTCATCAACCAACCGCAAACCTATAACTATAGTGTCTGGAAACTATTCACATGAATGAAACATGGTCAGACTAACTGTTTATTGACCATGTTTTTTGAATCATTCAAGACAGAGATGTGATTGTGTTGTTTATTCACGATTTCTCTAAACTGTGTGTCGAACATGCACAAGAGGGAAGTGTAGAAAACATCAAAAAATTTAAATGGATCGGCCTAAAATTCAAAAAAAAAATTAAATATTATTATATATCTAAAATAATAATCTAAAAAATGTTGGGATGTGATAACTTTCCAATCTATAATGCTTTCTTCCCCCAAAATGCCTTCAAAAAAAGTTGATTCATAATGGAATTGGTTCTAACAATATTTTCCCATAAAGGTTAAATACCTTTAGAGGGGGGGGGGGTGAATCGTGGTATTATAGATTACGGTACTTCCCCTTCGGTTCTTGTTTCATAAATAAGGAAATGTGCTTCTCTTCAATTCCCATATAAATGTAAGTGCAGAAATGAAAGCACTCATAAGAAACAACAATTTTACATGGCTATCCAACAATGGGATAAGTCCAATTATTTTACAAATTAAATTTTCCTATGTTCGAAATCCATTAAATTGTTCTTATATTACAATGCTCAGAGAATACTCATTATTCCTCATAGTTTACAACCAATAAAAATTTGAAATATCAATTCTCTAAACTAATGCCTTCTCACATCGTCTTTAAATGATTCTTATTTTTATCACTTGAATCAATATTTTTTACACCTCATTTGGTTTTTCATTAACATCCACATTCAATCATGTTATGAATACCAATTTACAACCGATTCACTAGGAAATCCCTTTTGGTTTTAATGAGATTTACTTTTTCAAAATCCATATTTCAAACCACTGTGAAACTACCAAATTCTTCATAAGAATATCCAAAAAAAATTATGCTCCCAACTTTCAAGAAGCTCATAACATTCACTAATCTATTTACATTCAAAAATTCCAACCCTTTCACGAATCTCATTCCTTTCGAGAATCATTTTTTCTTTCATTAATCTCATTACATTTTCAAAGAATACATAGCCTTCACAAGCCCCAATTCCCAAAAAAATATGATCTTATGAAATGCTTCACACAATAAAAATACTCCCTGAACCACCGTCATGAATTAAGAGCCCTTGGATTTTTGTTAATGCTTACTACTTTAAATGAGGGGGGCAGACACCTATTTATATATTATTCCTCCCTTTTATAAATCTTTAAACCAAAAAATAACCTTTTCATGAAGCTCCCCATTCTTTTTCTTGAATGTCACCATCATTGTAATGCACATAGGGGCATTTTATCTTTATTAAATCATCTTATAGTTTTGTATATTACCATAAACCATTCATGCTTAGCCCTATTTCGTGACCCTTCAGAACATCGTCAAGCACCGGTCCTTCGCGAAGCACCCAACCTTCATGAAACTTTCTATACCACCTACATAGATTCCATGCATTTTTAATGGATATTTGTTAACACACCATGTGAAAAACCTCTCTGGAACTTCACAAATAACCATGGAAAACAACTTTTTCAATAAAAAAAATCAACCAAAAAACACTATAATGGTTCCTTGAGGGATTTTTTCTGAACAATCTTCCTCTTTAGGCGTATTGAATACTCTTCACTCTTTTATACCCTTTAAAATTTCATCAATATTCTATAAAAATTAACATCATGTTATTATAGATAGTGATCAATGATTTAAAAAACACACACCGTATTCCCACAAGATCCATGCTCAACATAATTATCAAAAGTTGAAAAAAAAAATAATGAATCGCTTCATTCCCAAAAACCATCAATTGGTTTCACCATAAATAAAATATATCATGATATATAACCTTTTATTGAACATATTTATTATTTTCAGATTTAATCACTGACCCCATATCAGATTCTACATTATATAGGTTATGATATTTTCTCCACCTTTATCAATGTACCCAAAGGTCACTCCATTGTGTCCACAACATTGTATAGAAAACTTATCCGAAGATACGGGAAAAATACACCATACATTAACGATAGGGGGCCACATCCACACTATTTCAAGTGTGGGGAGTTGACTGAAGTTTAAGAGAAAATTGATACCACAATAATTCTTCTTTGGATAAGGAATTTTTTAAAATTTTAGCAACATATAGTTTTATAGGAACATGATCCAACTGAACACACACATTTTCCACCTTCTACATGATAAAATTATACTTTATTTAGTTTTATGTTTCATTGAGTGATAGAAAATATTTTTTTTATGATTTATAGCACTGAAATTATGGTAATGGATTTTGATCGGAGTCATTAATTGAAATCCCATATCCTCAAGCTTGTACATTGTCCACAATAACAATAAGAAAGCTTGACTAGAAACATTATATTTATCTTATACGGTGCTCAATGAAATGAAATAATTTTTTTTTCATAACCAATAAATATCCAAACCACTGTGATATAATTCCACAACTATTGTTCATTTTTCGATCATATAATAATCTAGTCCAATCTGTATCTATATATCCTGATCACTCTAGCTGAGATTTTTCAATTTACAAAAAACTGAAATCCATCGTACCCAAGATATGTTGATGTATTAATTTTACTCTAAGTAATTGGATTAATTTGGTATGTATTTTATACTATGATACATAGCATGTTGAAATAACATTATCAGTTCATGTCACTATTAAGTACATCAATCTTAGAATAGTATGCTTATATCCAATGATATTAACGGTTTTGCCTTCATCATCTCATGATAGTTTCATCCATGAAGCCTCTGTAGTTGAAATTTACTTGGAATTTTCCATTTTAAAGCATCTCAAAATATCCTAGAAATATTTATATTAAGAAATAAATGTGTCATTCCATCATTGAATCACATGTAAACTATGAAAAAAAGGTTAGTTAAACAATCATTTACATTTCAATCTCATGTTTCATGAATTCTATAAACTATTTTCACTGAGCTTCATCTGATCAAGAAAATATTATGTCACCAACATACACCAACACCATTATCCTCTGACTACTGTAATTTTTTACCTAGATATTTTAGTCAACTCCAACTTGTTGAAAAAAAACTTCTTTGAAACTGATCTATTCTTGAATACCATTCTCTTGGTGCTTCATTCAACACATATAGTGTCTTTATCATCTAAAAAACTCTTTTATCATCTTAATGAATGATGAAACCATATGGATTCTTGATATACACTTTTTCCTCAAGAACCCCATTTAGGAATGGTGATTTATGTCCATATGGAAAGCATTGAACTTTCTTTGTATAGTTATGTCCATGAATAATCTGATTGTCTATATCCTTAGAATAGGTGAAAATATATAAACAACATCAATACCCTATATTTGGGTGTACAATTTCAGAATAATTGTTATTTATTTAGAATCACTTTTCCATCATCAATCAGAAGTTTGTGAAATATTTATTTATCCTGATAATATTACAATCTGTTGGTATCGAAACAATCTCTCAGGTCTGATTCTTCTTAATTTAGTCAATCTTTTCATTCATAGCCTAATGAAAATATTCATCTCCAGTAAATACATCAAATCATTTAGGCTCTACCTGATAAAAGAAATAGGCCTTCTATAAAGACATCATTCTCTATGTTTGAAATATCACTTCCTAATAACCAATGATAATTTTATTATTAATTTTTTCTTGAATATTGAGAGTTAATATAAATAAAAAATTTATTCCCCATTATCATCATCAGTATCTTATTCCCAATCATCATTTTCCACTAATAATCCCCCTCAGTTTCTTACCAACTCATTACATTCATCAGGGATCTTTTAACTAATTTATTTAAGATCATGTTCATTCTCTACTATAGTTACATCATTGTATTCAACTATTTTTACTAGACTATTATTAAATAATTTATATGATTTTCATTTTCTTGAATAGCTCAGAAATATCCCCTCATCTCCATGTCATTAACATTTCTGTTGTTTCTCTTTATTGAGACAAAAAATCAAAATTCCAAATAATTGAAAGTATTTAAATGTCAGATTCTTTCTGAAACACAGCCCATAGAGAGAATTTTATTCCTTAGAGCACAATAAATCCATGTAGGATATTTATAATTATGTTAGGATTACATCTTTCTTGAATTTCTCAAGTAGGTCATTTTCAATAAAAACTTTATAGCTATTTTGTTTATGATATGATTTATCCTCTCAAACATTACATTTTGTTGAGTTATCACTACCAAAACATGATTCTTTATCCCATGTTTCTTTAGATAATATTCATCATGGATGTTTGTGAATTTTGAAACATTATCACTGTTAAACATTAGAATATTCATTGGAAAAATCATTTTATAATCCCTATAATATTCTTTTTTCCACTATACACATTAATAATGTGGAAAATCACAAAAACCCATTCACTCCAACTAAAAGCATCAATAAACATAACATAATATATCTTCTCATCAATGGATCATGGTGAGATAATTCTGAACACATCTACATACACCAATTTAAGAAATATAGTTGACATTATTTTTCTTATATGCGTTTCTGATAATATTCCATTATTGAAAATCATTGCGTGTGTGTTTACAATCATTTGATATCATGGTGAAGATATAGAGTTGGATCACATTTTACCACATCTTATGAGGATAGTTGAAAAGTATGTCTAATCAATTTATACCAATTAATTTTTACATCCTCTCATGATAGAAATCATGTATCTTCTTCTCCACTCAAAAGTTAGAGATTCCCTTTCATCCTATTTACTAGTAAAACAACACTACCAATTTTTACAAGATGATAGGCAGTTTCTTGGTAAATTATATATAATGGAACAAGTATCGTAGTTGAATAAAACATTAAATTTTGTGACTGATTCCTTTGACAACCAACACATCCTCACATATCATATCATTGCCTCAAAATTTGGATTTATGAAAGCTAACAATATTCAGGCCTTCATCATTTCCAAATTTTACAACACCATCCTTATCATAATTAATTCCTATAACAAGATCCTTATTTACATTAATATGGGATGTTAATCCTCTATCAAGGATTTATACACCATCATGATCTAATTCTTTAAGTGAAATATCCCCAACCATTTCAAGCTTGGTTATTTTAGTTTTTATCTACATTTTTGCCTTCATCCCCATTTTGGATTGGTAATTTTAACCTTCCTCATAGTATGATTGAAAAAATTCATATCGTAGAGCTACAAAATTATTTTTCATTCTCATTTTATTTGATGACTCATTGAGCATCTACTTATGTCTACATTATATTTTTTCAGAACATTACTATATATTGTTGATTAGTAATATCTTTACATGTACCTAAATCCTCTACACCAAAAACAGTAGCCATCAAAATAATTTTCAGAATACTTAACTTTATGTGGGTTCAATTGTTTATATTATTCAATTTAATATTATTTGTATACGGAGAATAAGAATTTATAATTTTCCATATTTATATAGCTATAACATTCTATATGAGGTGTATTCCATTGATTCACAGTCATACGACTATTTTTTCAAGGTTTCTATAATCCTTCTAAATATAATCTTTACCCAAATTTGTTTTTAACCTTGGAGTGGGTTCTTGTGGTCTTTCATCAATCACCAAATCATTCTATTTTTAAAAAATCAACATACCATCCTTGCCATTTGTATTTGACTGTTGCTTCTCTTTTTTTGGACCTCTATGATACACATCCATTTTTGTATTTCCTGATTAATCTTCTTCCCTGATGTCATTATGGGAGTCAATATTATCTCCAAATATTTTTATTTTCCTTATAGATAGACAATTCCCTATTCACGTTCTTCAATACATTTTATTTGATATTTCCTTGAGATAATCTAACCACCGATTACACTTTTAGGTTATTCAACTCTATGATTATGCTAAATGACCTTTTTCGATTCTCTGGTATTGAAGAAATAATCATTTATATATTTTTCTTAAACATAGACTTATCTTCTTCCTGATATCACATATAAATATTGGAATCATTTACCACTCTGTTCTCTTTCTTTTTTGGGATCTACGAACATCTACCTCCTCAAGAGAATATTAAAATTAATATTGGATATCATTCATTCAATAAAATTTTTATTCATCATTTTCAATTTATTCCCTTTCAAGGGGGAAACTACAATTTCCACAATTTCATTTTATCAATGATCTTTGTAATACTCCATATCTTTGACCTCATGTTTATTAAATATCAATTTCTTGTGAAAGAATATTTTTATTTTTGAAAAAATATCTCTTAAAATTTTTCTTACCTTTCACATCAGCTAAAGACCTCTTCTTAAGAATTTCAACTTCATCCTCATCATCATCTTGAAACATTTTTTGAACCTTACTACAATGTTTCCAAACATTACACATTTAAAGAATGAATGTCGAAGTTTCCCTTCGAACTTTTCATTTCCTATCTGTAGATTTGCGGAATGGAATGGTACGTCATTTTATTTCTCTTCTTCTTGCTCTCTTTCTTCAATGGTGGGCTTCTTTCTAGCTTTGAATCCCATCTCATTGCACTTCCCTTTTTCACCGACTCATTATCATCATTTTTTTACCTCATATGTGACAAGATATCTGTGTAAACTTTCCAATTTCAGCTCCTGAGTATATTTATCTTCCTGTACATAATGTTTTAGACTTAAAATATGTTGTAGTCAACTCAAGATGGAATTAACAGTCTATACATCCTAATGAATTTACCTAATACAAAACATGTCTTACATAGTTTCATTCACCTGGTCAAATAATTAATCGATGTAATCATTAAGGTGAATTATTAGGTCCACATACTTTTTCTAGTGAACCTTTAGTTTTCCTCCATAACTCTTTATTCTCCTTCATTAATAATATAAACTTTTCCAATAATTCATGTTAAGATATACACGACCTCACCTTTATATATATTATATTGAATATGGCTCTCTTATAGCATTGATTCCTTTAGAATCAACATATAATTTTCTTTATTTATATTTTGATAAATTAACTCTGTCCACACTAGCCAAAATTCTATAAATTTATATTGTAAAGTCATCCATACATAGAGATCAGAAGAAATGATGCATCTGATTCTTCCATAATTGAAATTTTTTTCAACCGAATATCGGAATCCCCTTTTGATTCAAAACATTCAATGAAAAAATTGAGAGTGAAACACATTTTTTAACTATTCACTATGATACCTATTATTATCCCAATTAGGTAAAATACCTGAAGAGGGGGTGAATCTGGGTATGATAGATTAATTTTACTTCCCTTTCAGATATTGTTTTATTGTTAAAAAAACAGTCCTCCATTTCCTATAGAAATGTATGAGAAAAATTAAATAATGAACAAGACATATAAATTTTAATAGGTTCACCCACATGAGGTCTCTTGGAAGGATGACCTTGCTTCCGAGTTACACCCTCTTTATGTCAGGGATGCTCAAAAACATCCTTACTTCAGAGTCATGTAATTCTTTCTTGTTCCTTTTTTAATAAATTTTGTGTTTTGGTCTTTGACCAGAACACCACTCCATTAAAAAACAAAACTTCAAAAAATCCATGAATTTCTATATTTCAATAAGTCATCCATGGGAATCCAACTTTCTCGGTGCTTGATCCATCCTCTAAATTGTAGACCCAAAAAATTTAGAAAATACTGGGAAACATTTCCACCATGTATACAAAATATTTCATACCACCTCCATAACATCTATTAATT
Source organism: Viscum album (assembly GCA_963277665.1). Taxonomy (NCBI): domain Eukaryota; kingdom Viridiplantae; phylum Streptophyta; class Magnoliopsida; order Santalales; family Viscaceae; genus Viscum; species Viscum album. The sequence continues at coordinate 287,473,699 of OY728165.1, forward strand.
TTTGTTAGATGTCTATCAATATGGCATATTATCAATATTTATGGAACTTCACAACATATCATGCTAACCTTATTTTTCAATAGACACATTGAACCCAATTACTCGGCATTGTTACCTTGATAGATTGTTTCCCAATAAGTCCTAATAACAAGAACATTATATAGAAAATAGAAAGACTATATAAAATTAGTACAAAGGATTGGTTATTCATCTTCAATATAAGAATTATGACATACAATAATTATCAAATTACATCATCACAAAAAAGTGTAAGGGACCCCAAACATGAAGGTAACTCTCAAATCAAAAATGTTGATTCTGTTAAGCACAACATTAACAACCAAGGAACACATTGAAAAAAATAGAGATAACATCAACAATAAAAGGATGGCCACTAACAATCCATAATAAAAAATTTACCTTTGAGTGGGTATTTTGGAGAATAATCATATAACAGGTCTCCAACCACATGATGGTGTCCATCCTCAAAATTATAAACATACATGAGATCAAAACGAATAAGAGTTTCATAAAATTATCACTTCCAAATACATTCATATATGGTAGTATCCCACCATATATGAATTAAAATAATACACTAGACCTCATTGGAAACATCCGACACCATGAAATGATAAATATATATAATAAAAAAGTTCAATATATCTCAATATGAAATAAAATGATCACAAAATTCATCATATGGTAAAGAGGATTCACAATGGGAACTAGAAATAATTCATCGGTATCATAATATGTAACTATCTCTACGAAATGGAGAACAACCTACCATATAAAAAAATTAACAAGTTGAAACAATGATGGAATGAAAGAAACAACTCTATTAACTCAAACGAGACATTCCCGAACAAGAATTTCTGATTCCAACCATATAACAGGGATAGAAGAAGAGGAAAATTAAGATTCCATACCCAAAAAACTAAAACCCTGCTGAAAGAATCCAAATAGTAGAGGCATAATCAAGGGTATTACCTATGCTTGGTGTAACACCTTTCCTGATCATCCATAACAACACACAAGACTTTCACTTTGAAAACCCCTCAAAAGAGGATCACATTGATGGGATATAATCCAATCAAACCCTTTAAACACAATTTATCACTAAGATAAACACATTTCAGGGAAAATTATCATTTCACTACGATAATTCTAGAAAAAAACACATAGGACCAAATAGATCATTATTCATCCAAAATCCATGACATCTAAGAAACAATCCAAATACACCATATAATGTAGGCTTTAAAAATAAAAGTTTTCAAAAATAGGAATCTATCACCGAACCAAATGTGAATCACCAAGACAACACATGGATGTCACCCCGAAGGTATAAGCTTAACCATTTCATCCAATCCCATCTAGGAGTCCAATGATAAGTTACATAAAACACAGGCTAAAACTAAATTGTTGTTCACAATCTAAAATAAAAATATTCAAATGAAATTAATTGAAAGATAGAAAAACACTCATGAAATTTAAATAATATTATAAAATCTATATTTTCACTAAAAATTATAAATAAAAAATTACAAGTTTATATCTTGTTTCATAAAAAAATATAGGAATAGATCGCAGGCCCCCTTTTTAACGATGAACCCGTCTGTCGAATTTTTTTGGCTCAATTATAAAAAAAACTTCCAAAAACAACATTTTTTCATAAAATACTAATTGTGGCCATTTTGATACATTTTCAAGACATTCAAAAAACATATGATGGTAATAAAACCCTTGAAATGTATTATATTTTGAAATTATTTAATAAATCCAAATGATATTTACTATAAAAATCCTATAAATTCTTTAAAAAACATTTAAAACAATTGTTTTAATTTTAATAATTTTTTATATGTGAATGAAAGATCCCTTAAAATAAATCCCATTTTAACCAAAACATTTTTATCCACATTTTTTCGAAAAACCAAATAACAATTTTATTTTTTTCATAAAATTTAATAAAACTAATTTATTTTTTAAAAAACCCTAATCCTAAACATTTTAAAATCAATCCTTTAAAAGGTGAAACATGAAATTTTTTTCTAAAACAACACAATATTCAATGATCAAAATGTATTAAAATAAAAACAACCATCACATAATTTTAATAGAGGACTAGTTTCTATGTGAAATTGGGAAGTATGGATTGGTGGAAAATGTTACAATTACATAACTCAGATTTAGAGTAATCAAGAACCATGTCCCCATACTCTACATGTCATTCCAGACCCTGTGATCTCACTAGGTATCACCAGTTCACACCCCTTGTCATCTCCAAATCTCCAAACCATTAATCAACTCACATATCAAAAGTAAACAACAAAAAATACACTACCCAAAACTCAATGAGAAACATCACATGTAAACTAATGTCATTTAATGTGAACAATAAAGCCAGAATATTCCCACATGCACCTCTCAAGTACCAATAGTATTATTACCATATACCATTTATTACCAAATAAAAATGGTGTTTTGAAACGTAGACCTCTAAAAAACATAGGATCTAAAAACATATTTAATTAACCATCCCCATATATCTCTCTAATAGACACCAAAGATTGAATATAATATCCCTAATAGGAATTCATGATCACCCAAGGGTGGAATCATGCACCATATCATCAAGCTATAACAAATGGGAACTGTTTCTCCCAATATATAGATTTATGTAATCATAGAAAAATGGGAATGACCCATCCATATGATAGGAATCCACACCAAATTCAAATTATAATTTATATATATAAATAGTAAAAAAATAAACATAAAAATGAAATTTAAACTATTACCTTAACTTGATACTTTATCCATAACCTAAAAGAATATTTTAAGCTACCTCTAGATGCCTTTGTTTTAACCACCAACAAATTCCACTTCCCTCAATATATAGAATGTTGTATAAGGCATGTGTTGTTGATGTAATAAAAAATTAATTAAATAACAAAATAAATGAACATACCTCCATCTGACTATAAAAATTACCGCACAATACTACCACATCAAACCTCATAGACAAGAATAAAAAAGTAAGAACCTAAAACGGGAATGATAGAGAGAAGAATTAGAATTTAACTTAGTAGGATTTCCATGTAAAACCACACCCCATGGTTTAGCATTCAAATAAAAGATAAATTTGATGATTGTTTGAAATAAAATATTAAAAGTATGATTTTGTTATTATTTTAAATGAAAAAGTCACACTAAAAACAATTTTCATACCCAATAAACTTTAAGATAAAACACCCCTTCAAAATAAATTTCAAACATGTTTTCCGATACATAATAAAATTGTATTTTAAATATGGTAATAAGAATAATGATAAAATAAGATATTTTTAAATCATATGAAATATAAAATAAGGAATGAATAAGAAAAACACATACATGAAACCGTATCAAACAAACATCATGGGAAAGTATCCCTAGGGTTAATATGATCTAGGGAAAACTAGAACATATTTCTATATCATCTAGTGAAATGATATAGAAACACATCATTGGATTATGGAAAGAATACATAGACTTTACTATCCCAACAAGTGAAAAGGTATATCATCCCATTTAGGTTCACCTACACAATCACTAGGATTTCACATGAGTTTGGAACCATAAAGAAAATTACATAACAATAAAGTGAAATATCACTAGGAAATTATATAATTACCATAATCACACTAGATCCATAACATCCAATAGTAGATTTTAAACAACAAATCAAGACCTTTATGAAGGTGAGTAAAAAATAACATACAAGGTTATCCTATAAGAGCATATAATTGTTTTAACACTTAATAGAAAGGTATCGATTGGACCTCAAAATTGATTTTTAGAATTCCTTATATCCTGTCTAAAATTAAATATTTTGAATCATATTTAAAACCCATATATTTTCCCCCACTGTTATTTTGTAAAAACTAATCAATATATATATATGTGTAACTTATTGTAAAAAATTATAAATTTTCATATCAATATTCACACAAATGTATATATATTCATAATCATGAATATGTGTATAAAATAAAATGCTGTTTCGAAAGTCCAACATTTATTCAAAATAAATGAGAAGAACACTATTATAACCAAGTTTTCATGTACTATGTGAAATTCCAAGTAAAATATATTTACCCTATGAAAGTATAATTTAATGATCCAAACCCCATTTTAAATATTGAAACACCTAAGAAATATCATTTATGAAATTTATTATATATTTAGTGTGAATGATTAGTTTAAGAAGGTTTTAACCAAACTTCCAGTTTAGGGAAATCATTTAAATTGAAATAGAAATTAAGTGAACTTGATTTAAACTTCATAAATTCATGAAAATAATTATTATTATCATTTTTATATAAATAAGTGATTAATAATGTATGAAACCATTGTTCTATAATTTAATGTCCTAAATAGAGGAAACATACCTAGAAAATTCTAATTTCCCAAAATAGTGCCTAAAAACAGCACAAAAAAATTCAAAGTGACCACACAAGACTAAGATAAACTCTAAATAAAAAAATACTGAATTAAAACTAAGATAAAGGGAAAAATCTAAACCAAACCCTACCAATCATTCATTTAAGAACCCAGTTTCTCTATCAGGCATGGATCCATTTAAATTTGGTATAATTCTTTAATTTTTACCTAATATGGGTCACTAATGATGTCACGTCTGTTTTTGGGGTGTCTAGGTCTTGTTTGGAGCCTGGATCCCAGTGATTTGGGTGAAGCTATATGGTTGTATTATTTAGATAAATGGTGTGGAAAAGGTCGATGGGTTACTCAAACCATGCAAGGCCTTACAACTGGATGAAAGAGCCCATGTGGTTTGAGGAAACCATGCAGGTAGTTGAAAATTCTTGTGTAGGGAACTTATAATTTTTAGCATAAGTGGTCACACTAGTAGAGCAGAGACAGGCTAATTGGGGTCCCCCAACCATGTGTGATCCATCTTTAATCATAGATAGGTATAGTATTGGAGAACAATTTTCAATACCATGCACATCAACCATTAAACCACTTAATACTAATTAAATAGACCAAATTCCACATAAATGATTATAAACATTACCTCATCTCTTATTTATCCAATTTATAATGGAATATGCCTCCTCTCTCACATGGAGAGCTCCCTCCAGGGATATGAGAAGGGATTCTTTATAACTCCTTCAATTGAAGTCCAATTCGACTTCCCTTCATCGCAATGGTTAACCATCAGTAATTGATTCAATACTTTTTCTCGTTTATTTCCTCTGTCTTCCTCTTTATGATGCTATTTAAATTCAGGATCATATTCCCTATTTTTAGAGAGTTGATCCATTCTTCATATTTCATCCCATGCAGGACAAACTAAAGAATATTATAGGATGAGGATAGTGTCACAGGGTTAAGTTAGGTGTTCTATGAATTATCCCTCATGTATCACCATTTTATAAACTTCATTTATTTTGTGTATACCTATTTCATTGATCATTTCCTATTTAATTCATGTTTCATTATTATATTCATCATGCACATATTATAGATCCTAGTATATATTTTTTTTATTGTGGCATTGGAGTATATAACCTCAACACCTTTGACCCCATGTATGTCATAATCTATAATATACATTTAGTGGTTTATTATGACTATTTGTGCCACTGTTCTTGTGAGATATAATTTCCCTCTTTAAATTAAGTGTTATAATTAAATGATTTGTTTTTTCGTTATTGTTTCATGTATATTATCACTTGACCCTTCTAAGGTGGCTTTCCCGATTTATTAATTAATATTTAAAATGTTAATTGGAATGTATATTTATAGATATTACTTGGTATAGTTCATTATAATGGAATTGAATATAGTTGTTCATTCATAGCCTCACTTATCATTTTTAAAGTAAAAGAGTGAATCGATTAATTAAAGGCAGAATTAAGGTACCCAATGGGTATATGTCCTCATTATACATTTCCACATAAATGAAAGGTAATAGAATGATCCAATTAAAATATTAAAAGGAATGAGTATTACATGGTCATAATTAAATAATGAATCAAGTATGAGGTTCCAAATGATTATGGGCATGTTAAACTTTATTGGAGTGGTCAGGATTATGCCACCCTTGAATTACTAAGGGAATTCGTTGAGCCCACATACCTGCCATTCTGATTCAATGATGTCAGTTTCCTGTCGAAATAGTGGGTGCCCTAGACCCAACAATTCAGTGATTTTGATTACCATATCATGTATACTGTAAGCTATGCATGTCATCATTCCATTACTGTCTAGACTTTTTTACGCCCACTATTGAAATTGTAATTTCCAAAGATAAATTGTCATGTCGAAAGGTTATAGTAGTTCCCAGGTAATAATGAGAACCTCTAGATACTATGAAATTAGTATTACATATATGTTATATGGTCTTGATACATCTAACTGATTGGACATAGTAGATGTCTGACCATCAGGTGTTGGGGGCTCATAAGCATTGAGACTTCTTCTCATGAAGTTCGCACTTGGTATTCTCCAGTAATGAGATCATGAGGACTGACCCGCCAATAGGAACACCACATGATTCAGGTGTCATTGGATGTTCTTATCTATGATCATGTTTAATGGTCTCCTAACATGATATCATTGAAACTGTATGTCATTTGATTTTGTTCTTTGAAGCAAGATGAAAACCATGGCAATTAAGTTCTTGCAAGGTACTTTGTGTTGGGTGCGTCATTGGTGGAATGACATTGGTTGAATGGTCAAGAAAGGATTTGTCGGTTCCAGGACATGGATGTAATATATCTCAAGCCATGTTGATATGGATAGTAGTGCCTTTATAAGACCATGGTCATGGTAGCGAAGGGTAAGTCTGTCCAGTTAAATCAACAAACAATAAAGCAAGAAAAGGGCGATGACATGTGAGTAGATCCTGATTTATGAGATATTACTGAAAAAGAGATTATATTACACAGTGCATGTTCATTGTTTGGTTGTTTCTATCATTACAATCCTTATCTCTTCAAGGTCCATAATGGGTTTCTTGATCCCGCTCTTGGTTTGTGAATATTATTCACTGTTGTCCAGAAAAAGGCCTACAGGGTCACACACAATAGCGTATTCAAGAATCTTCCTTATTCTGTTGAATATGATATTTGGACATAGTGGTCCCCATCATTGGGGTCCGGGATTAGTCCAGAGTTAAACGATCACCAATGAAATAAATAAATTAATATTATTTGATCTTAGAATAATAAGTACTGAATTTATTTATTAAATGTATTTACGAGTTTTAAGTGAATACATGAAAAATATTAATCGACGAATATTAAATTATTCAAGGTTCGATTAATATTTATGGGAGCGATGAGTCGAGTTAATGACATAATTATTATCATGTAATATATATTAATATATTACAGGTAAGTGATAATAATATTTATGACTCAGTTTAGTATTCATAAAATGTCGTTGATATTGTGTTAAGTATTAGGGGGCCAGGTTGGCATTTTTGGGTAATTAATTAACCACTATAAATATTAGAGGATATGAGATTTCTAATGACTATTCATGGGAATTATCTCTCTTATCCTCTCTACCATGATCTATAGATAAATTATCTAGATCCAAGGAGCTCGGATGGAGCTCTCTCTTGGGAATCACAAGTCGAAGTGATATGATGATCGCTGAAGTGTCAAAGGCATCATCGGTATTCTGCGCTTGCACCCGGATTATGATGAATGACGCTCCCACGGATTCCTTGAAGACTATGTGTATGATCTATAAGAATTCGACATCAGATTCTTCAATCAGCGATTGCCAACGATGAGCAGACATCGTGCACGACTTTTAATCTAAACCCTTTATTTTTACGGTTTATGTTTTTGCTTCAAATAATTTCTCGTGTGGTCCTCGGTTAAGACCGAGCTTCATTTCACCGACGTCGACAATTTTACATCGATCTTCGGTGGAAATATTTTAAAAACCCACCTATTTAGGGCTTCCACTACATGCCTAGTTCCAACAAGTGGTATCATAGGGAGCACGTGTCGATTTTAAGCCAAGAAAATTTAATTTTCATTAAAATATAATGAGTTCGTCGATACGGTTCCAATTCCATAGATGAAATCCGAATTAGACATTAGATGGCCAGTCTGCAGCCATCTGATGTTTCGAATTTCGATTCAAGATTAAATTTTGGTGATGTTTCTTATTTCGACTGGAAATCTTGTGGCCGAAATTCTCACCGAAAAATTAAATTTCATTGGATATTAACTTATTAAAAGTAATAGTATTATTATTTTAATAATAAATATAGTGGACTTTGTAATAATAATAATATTAATTTTATTATAATAATATTATTATAATAATTTTAGTTTTATTTTTCCAAAGCCAAATATAGGGTTTAGAATGTTTTTAAAAAAATGGTGAAAGTCCTGTAAATTGGGTGGGGAGGCCTCAAAAAATGGGGAAAGAGAAAATAAATACTTGAAAAAGAAAGTCTAAAATTTAAAAAAATAATATCGGTGGGGGGAGACGACCGGCATGTGCAGATCGTGGAAAAAAAATTTGTAGAAGGGGGCGGACACCTTGTAGGTAAAGTTAAAAAAAATATTGGGGGGGCAGATCGGTCCCCCTGTTCACTACGTGGCAACCCCAAAAATCAGCCTCCTCTTACTGCAAGTGCAGTAGGCCGCTGCACCACTTCCTTGCCGCAGAAACAGCCGCACTAGTGGGCCTCCTCCCTTCCCGCTGCAGTGGCACACCGTCCTCTACCATGCAGCTAGTGCACAACGCCGCTCACCCCGGACCAGGTGCAAGACTAAACCCCTCTGGTACTCCCCTCCTACAGTGCGCAGGCACCACCCCCAGGCCACCCTAGTGGTTCCCTCACGAATACCCCATGCAGCGACGGCGCCGCACCCCACAGGGCACCCCAAGACCACCTCCCGCGGCACCAGCACAATGCCTCTCCCCATGCCATGTGCGCTAGCTCCTCGCTGCCCTCTGCCCTCACGCCGCACCCATCCCCCTCTATGCTCGGCCTCCTTATTGTCGATGTAGCTCTCTCATATTGTAGAGCGGCCTTCCCCACACCAGGATGGTAAACAATCCTTGGCCGACACCTCCCAGCAGCGAACCCGGCCAAAGCAGTAACCCCTAGCTCCTCAGCACCACGCTATAGTGGAAGGCGCCTCCCCGTTCAACTCTTGCTTGAGACTTTCCACACCCCTGCATGCACCCTTGACCAGGTGAACCAAGCACACGGCTGGTAGCCTCTCCTCCTGCCTCAGAGTCGCGCACACCTGGCCAGCATTTCTGCCCTTGGTCCGGCTTTCTCCTTCCAGCGCATCGTCGGCCTTCTCCTTCCCCAAGAACTCACTGCGGTCTCCCTCACGTGGTGCAATGGAAAACTATGCCCAAAATCAGGGTCGCGCCTCCCGATTTCTCTACTCCCGGACACCACGACTACTGCACACCAACCAGATCGTGTCGCACACCACTAACATGCAACACACGATGTAGCCATTTGCACAAACTAGGTTTACTCCGAAACACGATCGGGTGGGTCTTCCCACCACAGAATGGGCTTAGGTGGACCTTCCCATCAATGAATTCCCTTACACAGAGTTGGTACTACCCTAATTGGGCCTGTGCAGGTTCTCCCTAACCTGGAAAGGCCCTGCCCGATGTTTAATTGGCTCAGGTGAATTAATTTAATAAAAATTTAATTAAAAAATTATTTTAGTTATAGTTGATAATTAAATTAATTAAATATTACTTTTTGGTTATTAACATTTAAATGTGGCATAATTAATTTAATTGGGTGATTAATTAAATTATATAATTAATTTAATTTTAGTTTCAAAATTTAATTAATTAAATTGGACCGAATGACGTATAAATATTGAATTAAAATTAAAGATCAATTTTAATTCAATACAATAATGACCTCATGTTTAATTTCAATTAAAGTTTGTTTTTTAATTCTGCATTTATTTCATATACGCAGGTTTAATGCATATATGGCTGATCGTGAGCTGGTGTCCGACCAATGCATGTTTGGTGGTTTATTTATTTAATTATTTATTTAATTATTGCATGTGGTTTTGTAATAATTATTTTAATTAAATAAAAAGGTGACCTGCAGGACGTCTCAAGTCATTATATGAATAAGGGCTTGCGTTCCCATTCTCAGAGTTGTATATTTATACCCTGAGACCCCCTCGCCTTCATGAAAGTAAAATTGTATAATTACAAGATGAACAATGACGCATTTTATGCCAAGTGACGGCAATGCAACAGACAAGAATTGGATTCATTGGATGAGAAAAAATTTCTATTCATGTTGGAATCCACGTGACTAAAGGTATTTACCCTTAGGGTTTCGGTTGGTTCCTTATTCACTCAACATATCAACAAATAGTACCGGCTCATCATCAGGTGATCATTTTATTTTTTTCATGGTTTATTATTTTTGTGCATGTGTAATTTATTGGGAGATCACATAGTATAATAATAAACAAGCATGCAAGATAAAATGAACATATGACGCGATAAAATTTCTATTTATAGCATTTTCATTTGTGAGTGTGATCACATAGAACATGATTAAAAAAGAAAATGATTTCATTCGTCGCATTAAAAATAATAAAACCCTCAAAATATATATTAATTCATAACTGCCTTCCATCATTCACATTTGTACAAAACCAGTTATTTGAGGTGTCATTCATGCCATATCTGAAGGTACCTCTTACTAATGGGGACTACTTATAAGAATGATGGGATAACCAAACTAAAATTGAAGCAAAGAAATAGCCATAGCTAGATTGTTGTAATTTTAGAGGCAATCGTTGAGTAAATAATGTTCTGATTTTATGAAGTCGGCACTTCACTCAATAGATCAAGGAGTTGTAAGTTAAAGCAGTCGGCCGTCCAAAAGCCTACCTAGAACCTTCCAAGTAGTGGCATGACCATAACTTGTAGACTATATTGGGTGGTTCTGGGATCCTTTCCACTAGAATACAGAAGTGACATAGTGTTCCGATTCTAGCACAGTGGGTTCCTTGAATCTGATAAAATAGGGGGAGACATTAAATTATTTATGTAATTAATCAAAAAATGTCTAAACTAGTAATTCAGATAAAAGGCACTAATCTGCTAAAATTCAATTATTATAGAAAAAAGGACAAGTTATACCATAAGATTAAAACAAAGATATTATAATGAACAAAGTAAATTTCCACACTAACACGAGTATCAATGAATAGTACAAGCACATGCACATAGTACAATGTTATTGGAAACTCAAGGTGTCAGTGTCCCCAACACTGTTAAACTACCTCTGGAATCGAGGGTGAAAATTGCTTATAGGATACTAATGTAAAAAGCATATGATAGTTATATCATTATGCTTTCATCAATATCTGGTGTCAGTTGTGGCCACTACACCAAGTCATAGATGATATAACAGAATGTATCATCTTTGAGAAGTTTACAAGGAGAAAGCAAAGCATGGATATGAATAAGGAGAAGTTTACACTGGCATGTGTAAATTGAATAATTGATCATGATATTTAAATATCATTTTCACCACATTATTCAAGTCTCATTTTAAGTTACAAAATGAACAATTATTGAGTAAATGATTCATTACCTATCTAGGTAAGGATCGCTATGTGAATAAGAATAAAAGAGAATTAAGCTGTAATTCTTAGGGCATATAAATTGAACGAAAATGTGAAAATGTAAAAGGAATTAAATTCTAATGAAACATTCATGACGTCCTTCATTTAATTAGGCATTAACAGAGGTTATTTGAATTGGAAATTGTAAAATAATACAACAGATGTTTAAAAAGAAATAACCCAATTTAAAGGAGTAAGTTTCCACTCCTACATCAAGCGTATTCATCAATGTAATGTTTCCCTTTTAATATGTGGGGATTAAATACAATATGCTGGTATCATATGTGTATTCTAATATGATAAAAAAGTTAGTATAGAAACCTTAATAGAAGTCAGGTGCATTCTCCAAGTGGCTGTGAAAGGGTGATACTAAGGCCAGTGGTCATAAATACACAACTTCTTTAATTTCCAAGTGAAAGATTCATGTTGAACTATAGTTGATTACAACCAAAAACATTAATCTCTTGTGTCCTTGGATGCAAGGATACATTATTTCAGTTTTTGGAATGAATGTTATTTTTGGTAAACTCAATCACTTGTTCAATAATACCTGAATCATAAGAAATTAGTGATGAATATAAATTTAAGACTTATACCCAGTTGTGGTAGGAAAATTCATTGTTATGTAATTCTAAAAATGGATGTCATGAATTTACCAATTATGGTATTTAGGCTCGACACAGCTAAATAATTTTGGTATTATCGATGTCTTTAGTTTGAACAAAGGAGCCTTTAGAAATAAAGGTATATAAAAAAGCTTTGGGAAATAGTTCAACAAGCAAGCGTGAACTATTCCAAGTATAAGCTAGAGGTATATATACTTCATAAAATTCCTTTAAGAAATTAAGGAATAATAAAGTGAAGTATTTTCAGGGACATGAGATTTGTGTTGCTTCAGGTTAGGATACCAAAGAATATCTCAACCAAGCATTCATCAATCATGATAATGCAGCGTGGAGTAATTCTTAAACACACATTACCTTATCGACATCACCACATTGATGTTAATGAAGAGGATTTATGATAAAGTCTTAAAAATACACATTGATCAACAAACATATAGCGTGGATAAATTCTTAAAAACATATGTTATACATCAAAATTTTGATGTGCATAATATCAATGTTTTAACTAGCAGAAACATCCATTATATTTCATGATATACTTTTAAAATAACAATGATATCCCACAAACATATGCCAACAACAATGAAAAATGGAAATGAGATCAGTCATTGTATGATATAAATCCATTATGTCATAAGGACATGTGTTTGGATGAAAATAGTTTTTTCAGATACAAACAAACAAGCATCAATATAAACACATTTTGCATCTAAGGTACTTATCCTAATGATTTCTTAGGATATTACATAAATCCATAAGATAAAAAAATTATAGTTAGGTAAGGGACTACATGTCTATATAAGGGTTCACATCTCTATTATAGATAGTGGGAGCTATATAGACTTGTGTTTAGTCAATGCTCAAGATGCCCAAATAGTGGGCATAGGAACTAGTTCCACAAGCGCATGTGGAACAAAGTATGCTCCAGAGACACATACTACATAGGAAGGATAAAACCATGGTGATGGGTTTCATACTCATCGCGGTCAGTGATCTATTATTCAAAGTGAATAATATTTCCTACAAGTAAGTAGTATATGGAAATTAGATAAAATTGATAAGACCAAATAAAATTCAATTAATGGCTTCCATGTATCAAATTAAAAAAGGGTATAATTATTTTTAATATTGTTGTGGGTATTCAATTGAGTTGATACATGGATGGTATGAGCTTGGAACCAATAAGGCTTAATTGATTTGACCAATTTGTTATGCCAAAATCTGTTAGAATTTTACTTATCATAGCTAATATCTATGATCAATTTATTTAGAATTGAATGTTATGACCACCAATCGTGGATGGTGTCTATACGACACAACCAGAAAGGGGTGGTCACATCAATGAATTCTACTAAAGGTTGCAAGTTACTAAAATCTGTTTTATGATTAAAGTAAGCAACATGATCATAGAAAATACATTTTAACAAAAATGTTTGACATGTGTCTACATGTGGTAAGTGGGAGCACCAATGTTCTCTAAATAAAATATGTTCGGAAGCATATGGAAAACAGACATTGGTCTCATATTTAGTTAAGACCAAAATGAAATTTACTCTCAAATGATTGAGTTAAAGTAGCAAACTACGTTCTAGGGAACAAGATATACTATGGTAGATCTATAGATTGATTGGTCCTAGTCAATCAGACATATAATGATATTGTTTTGAAAAATACATGTTGGAACAATTCAAGAGATGAATTGTAGCCTATGTCATAGGGCATAATCTCTCCATGTTGACCTGCCTATGGCATGTTAAGAGATAAATGCGGTGATTTGAAATCTATATGTCGAAAAGATGAATCAATCATGAATGCCAATATATGTAGAAGAGTGGATATTTCCAAGGTATATTAGGAAAATACTAGTTATATCCTGGAGGACTGCAAGGGATGTAGTCATAATTATCTAATTGTACTTCAGCAAGTACAAAAGTTATGTACCTGGTAAATGGAGAAGAAATGATACTACTTTTAAGGGATACAAAATAGTCTTCCATAGATCAAGAGATCAACTATTGAAGTTTGAGATGATGGGAGAGACAAGATCATATAATTCAGTGGTAGCCATACCTACAAATACAGAGTATGTTGCAACATCTAAAGTAGCTAAGAAGCAGATATGCAACAATCTGTTCCAGTTCGTGGAATCACACCTAGTGAGAAATTTATTATCATGATCTAATTTATGATATTCTTACTGGCCAAGATTTCAAGATATTAAAGTGGAAAAAAATTGAGATATACTCGGGATACCATCTCTTGAATAGATTTACTCAAAAATATGAGGTCGCTATAACAGAATAGCCACGTGGAAGAACCATGGAGGACCCAGAAGCTAAATTCGTTACTCAGCAGAAACATGAAGTTCATAATGTGAGTGGCTAACAAGATTGGTTATAAAGGTGTCTCTAGTGCAAGTGGGAGTGTTGAAATAGTGGGTTCCCTAGACCCAACTATTCATTTCTTTTGATTACCTAATTGGGTATACAGTATTCTATGCATCTCATCTTACCATTACTGTGTAGACTTTTCTGCATCCACTATTGAATTGGTAATTTCCAATGATTAATTGTTGTATCAAAAGGTTATAGTAGTTCCCAGGTTATAATGAGAACCTTTAGATACTATGAAATTAATCTTAAATATATGTTCTATGGTCTAGATACATATTACTAATTAGACACAATAGATGTCTGACCATCAGGTGCTGGGGGATCATAAGAATTGAGACTTATTCTGATGAAGTTTGCACATTGTGATATCTAATAGTGACATCATGAGGACTTACCCGCCAATAAAAACACCACTTTTTTCAGGTGTCATTGGATGTTCCTATCTACGATCATGTGTAATGGTCTCCTGACTTGAGATCATTACCACTATATGTCCTTTGATTGTGCACTTTTATGAAAGATGAAAACCATGGCAATGAAGTTATGGTGAGGTTGTTTATGTTGGGTGCATCATTGGTGGCATGAAATTGGTTGAATGGTCAAGAAAGGATTTATCACATCTGTGCCATGGAAGTAATATATCACAAGCCATGTTTTTATGGATGGAAGTGACTTTATAAGACCATGGCCATGGCATTCAAGGGTATGTCTGTCTAGTTAAATCAACAAACAATAATGAAAGAAAAGGGTGATGACAGGTGAGTGCATTCTACTTTTTGAGATATTATTGACAATGAGATTATATTACGAAGTGAATTTTCATATGTTGGTTGACACTACTATGAAAATCCTTATCTCTTCAAAGTCCATTATGGGTTGCTAGATCCCGCTCTTGGGTTTTGAATAGTATTCGCTGTTGTCGAGATAAGTGCCTAGATGGTCACACACAATAGCGTATTCAAGAATCTGCCCTAAACAGTTGAATAGGGTTTTTGGACATAGTGGGCCCTGCCAGTGGGGTCTAGGATTTTTCTAGAGTTAAACGATCACCAATGAAATAAATAAATTCATATTATTCGATTTTAGAATAATGAGCATTGAATTTATTTATTAAATTAATTTTTGAGTTTTAAATAAATACATGAAAAATATTAATTGACGAATATTAAATTATTCAAGGTTCAATTAATATTTACGGGAGTGACGAGTCGAGTTAATAACTTAATTATTATAATTTAATATATTTTAATATATTACAAGTAAGTGATAATAATATTTATGAATTAGTTTAGTAGTAATAAAATTTCGTTGATAGTGCGTTAAGTATTCAGGGGCCGGGTTGGAATTTCTGGGTAATTAATTAACCACTATAAATATTAGAGGAGAGGATATTTCAAATGACTATTCATGTGGATTGTCTCTCCTATCCTCTCTCCCATGATCTAGAGAGAAATGATTTGGATCAAGGAGCTCTGATGAAGCTCTCTCTCAGGCATCACATGTCGAAGTGAGGTGGTGATCGTTAGATCATCGAAGGCGTCGTCGGTATTCTGCACTAGTGCCCGGATTACGACGAATGGTGCTCCCGCAAATTCCTTGAAGCATATGTGGATGATCTATAGGAATTCGACATTAGATATTTTGAGCAGCAATCGCCAATGATGAGCAGACATCCTGCGAGCCTTCGGATCTAAACCAGATATTTTATTGCTTTCATTTTTGCTGAAAATCCTTTCACGCATGGTCCTCGGCTAAGACCGGGATTCTGTACACAAACGTCGACAAGTTTACATCGATTGTTAGTGGAATTTTTTTAAAAACCCACCTGTTTAGGGATTCTACTACATTCCTAGTTCCAACATTTCCAAGGGAGAGACCCCCATTGAACCACATCCCTGTCTAGTAGTGGATGCCCAGAATGACACCGTAGGATCCCTTCATTATCATTCATACGTTAGGAATCCTTAGATAAAATCATTGGATCCAACATGATGTCTCCAAACATGTGAAGCCATGGGTATATCCATCGAGCCCAGTAATTTCTTAGCACATTTTACCTTAGATGGGATCCTTGGACTCAATTAAGATAATATAATGATGGAATGCCTTCGATAATTCCCCTTGGTTTATAATTAGACCCCATCTGTTTGGCTGTAGATAGTACTGAATTGGCTCGTCCCATAAGGACATAGGATACCTTGGTTATTACCTTTGATCACCTTCATTATCCTCATCATTACAATATTCATTGTTAAACCATGGATCCGTTGTTTTTATTATTATCACAATGAGATGTCAGTGTTGGTTATATCTCATGTGACTTATCTATTTAAATTGAACATAAATGAATTAAAAAATTATTACATTTTCTGAAGCTAGCTAAAGAAAAAATGGTATCATGGTATTTATATTACTATACTTATATACATTTACCATATACCTACACAAAGTCAGTTTATATTTCACTCACTGGATGGTACATATGATGTTAGTGGTGACCTAATGTGATTTATCTCACACCCTATTTGGGCCACTAATAGTACCCTGGAATATTATATGTATAAAGTTGTTGAATAGGGGAAGAATCCATCTTTATAAACCAAATTTCTTGGTTGCATTAGGATGGAGCTTGGTGGTAGATGACCTAGTCAGTGCTCAGGATACTAGATATTTTTTGTTTCTTTTTTCTTATTTTGTGTAGCATCTTTGTACTGTTGTCATATATAAGTGTGTTCTAGTTTTATAGAGACACGACATATATTATCACCATTTTTATGTGACCCAATTTATTTATTTTGGGTATTATTATTTGTTTCATATTATTTATGTATTCTTCTGGTACGGTGGGTTATTAGTCTAGTCATTATAGTATTTGTTTTTATTTTTCAATATTTTTACATTTACATTATTTATTTTCTTATAATTATATATGTTTTTATAATCTTTGGTAATGAGGGAGTAGTCTTCCCATAGACACACTCTAGGCATTGGATTATAGTTGGAAGCCTCTGGAATAAATGGAGGCATGCTTGAGGCCATGTGGCTAACCGAGTAAAGGGAACCTTTGAGTGGAACTCAGGTTTGGGATGTCATAAATTGGTATTATAACATTTTTTTTCTTAATTATTTTGTGAATATAGATAGAAAATTGATAACATGTTGGAACATGGTTATAAGTCATGCATGGGATTTTCTAGCCCATGTTAGGTGTAAATACCTTGTCTCTTATTAAAGGGAAGTTGTTGTTCTGCTTTTCCCTATTACAGTTGATATAATTTCACCATTGGGTGGTTCACATGTGTTATGGTATTTTTTAATAGTTATTGATAACTATATTTGACCCAATGATATGAGGTCAATGAACCATATTTATATATATCATTATAAGAACTTATTATTCACATTCTGTTCATATGTCATGCCATATGGGTTCATTTCACTTCTCTAATTTCTATTGTTATTTCTGAGTGTTCAGTGGTCCCTGAATATTTAATATATTCTAATGTTTATATAATCTTCTATGTGGAATATAATTATTTATTTAATGTGTCAGGATAAATTTAAATAGATTTTTTTTATAGGTTGATGGTGTAAAATTAAATAACTAGTTTCTACCCATGTTAGTTATGTACCTAGGCTTACATGAGCTTCTCTTTGGAAACGAATGAGTAGTTTAATGATTCAATTCACAATTTCAATGGACCATCATGTATTGGAATGGGTGATTAACCAATTAAATCAATCATATGTTTCCTATTACATTCAATGATCGAATGTAGATAGGATTAAATATAAATAGAATGGGTGTTGATTTCAGTGAGATGGTTTATGGTACCTAATTCACTGGGAATAATGATTAATTTAATAGAACCTTGATATATGTATATAAGAAAATACAAAATTTAAATGGTAAATCATTACTTATTAAATGAAATTGTTTCTATTAAATGAACATGTATGTTAACTAAACATTTCATTCAAAATAACCTTTGTAAATTAAATTTCAATTCTTTCCAATACATGGAATTATAAGTGGGTATTTGGGGTAGTATACCATTGGTATTGAGACCTTATCCATATGTTATTATTTTTATAGTGTTTCTCTATGATACAATATTGTTCTATGGTATATTTTGGGAATTTTTAGAGTTATGTCTCCATGATGTCCTTATGTCATTCTCCACGATGGTGGTGATGATCAATCTCCAGACAGGGGGGACATGATCCACTAGTCTTACTACTTGTATTAGAACTTGAGGAAACTCCTATTATATATAAAATGGGTACTAATTCCCAACTTCTTGAGGGTTTCCTACATCTGATGTTGTAATTGTAGGGTGCTCTATGACCCACTCCTATAATGGATGATCAGACACATGATTTCCAATAGTAGCATCCTCCCATCATTATGGGGTATGGTGGTCCATATTCTACTGAGGATTAACTATAGGAAACCATATATAACATTCATAATATAGAGATTCCTCAAAAGTGGAGGGACAAGATTTATTCTTACATTTTTTTGATTCATCTAATTACTGATGGTATGTGATTACCTATGCTGGTTGTCATTAGGGCATGCTTCTGGCTGACTTCCAGACTATTTTATATATGTAATTATTTCCCAAAACACTAAGAGATGACCTATCTTGAGATTTCATAAATATGTAGATGGATTTTATGTCAATAATGGAATATTCAGCATGGTTTAATGATTTATAGATCTTTTCACTGCTTCTAGCCGATGATGAGATTTCATGCAACAGATTCCTTGAGGATGGGATCCAGTATGCTATCCATTCTTAGCTGAATATTTTTCACATACATACCTTTTATGGGAAAGTATATCCGGATCTTATCACTTAGTGAAACCTAAGGGAAGGTGATAGTACCAGGAATTGATTATTAATGTTGAGGAAAGGCAGTAGTTCTTCCAGTAGTAGGAAGCATATCCTTGAGGTTTCTCATCTGGGTAGTGGCAGCTAGAGTACCCATTATAGTAGCTATGTTTTATTCCATCAGTATGTAAATTAAGAGAATATCACGCGTTAGTGTGATAGAGACCCTTGGGAGTGTTGGGATTGCGACTGTATGGGGCATTTTTAGAGATTATGTTGGACTTTTCCGTCTTCTTCCAATGGAAGAGGCTCTGCACCAGCTCCACCTTCAAGGGAATGATCTTTTATGCCGCATCAGGAATGAAGTTGTAAGTAGCACAGATAGGATAGACCAAGGAAGAGGTCGTGGTCCTGGTAGCCATAATTTTAATTATCAGTAAAAACAGTGAAAACATGCTCAGGATAGTCCAAATGTAGCACAGGGTTGTAAATCAGGTCAGTTTCAGGCATTATAGTTGATAACTGAAGATCACAGTGCATGACTATCTTTACTAAAAAGTATTATTCTAGTAGCATGAACAATAGTATGTACCATATTTGATATAGTTTCTTCTCAATCTTTTATATCTTTATCACCCACGTAAGTTATCGAGTTGGGAATTTAGTATTACTATTGTGTTATGACCATTAATACCCAAAAGGGAGTGTGTTATGAGGGCATACATAAGTACAAGGACTTCCCCATTTATGTTAGAAATTATCCCTTCCTATGATACATATTTTCTATTAAGATTATAGGCCTCAATGCCATTATCAGGATGAATTGGTTGATTTTTTATCAAACCTATATAGATTTATATCAATACAGGGTGTTTCTTACAGATCCAGAGGGTAGCAGCTATCTCCAAAATGGTGAGTGGAATGTCTAGGTTGGTAGAGATGGACCATAAAATCATGGGCTAGATGAAAAAACTTCTCATATTACTATTCTCTACCTAGAAGAGTAGGGAGTACAATTGGAAGATTTTTCTCCCATTGTAGATTGTTTTATGGATTTTTATACCAATGATTATTCAATCTTACCTTCTAAGAGAGAGGTATATTTTACGATCGAGCTTATTCTAGGAGTAGCTTTACTTTTCATTCCTCAATATAGGATGGTACCTATGGGGCACTTGGATCTCAAGAGATTATTAGAGGACATAGATTCCAAAGGTTTTATATGTCCCAATACGTCATCTTGGGGTTCAAATTTGTTTTTTCCAAACAATTGGATGAGACACTTCATTTTTGAATGGATTTACGATGATTAAACTAGGTTATTGTTATGAACCGATATCCACTTCCTCGTATAGAATATATCTTTGACATACTTTGAGGATCTATGTTCTTCTATAATATATGCCTAAAATTATTCTATCATCAGGTGTGATTTTTTCCTTCAGACATACCTCATACAACGTTCTATAGTAGGTATGGTCTTTATGTGAATAATTTTTTTCTTTCACTCTTACAAACATTCTATAATTTTCATGGCTTTAATAAATAGGGTTTTCGACTCCTATCTATATTCTTTTTCCCTGGCCTTTTTGAAATAAATCATTGTGTATTATTATACATGTAGTGAAAATTCTACAAACATTGATATCATTTTAAATACATTAGGAGAGCATCATATGTAGGAAATGATTTTTATTTTCCACTTCTACATCACAAAATTTCTCTTCTTGGGTCATATTTTCTATGAATCAGGAGTATATGTTGATCCGTAGGATGTGAGGATTTAAGATTCCTATGACCATCCAAAGAATGTGTTTCATATATAATTTTTATTAGGAATGTATGGTTTTTGCATGAATTTTATGAAAGACTTATCTATCCTTGATTCACCTATTACTGGTCTTACTAATAATGGTGTTAAGTTGTTATGGTTAGAAGAATGTAGAAATCCTTTCAAGATATGAAAGGAATAATTGTTTTGGCACCTATTCTGATTCTTTCCAAGCCTATAAAAGGATACAAATTTCTTTACAATGCCTCAAGCGTTTTCGAATGGGAAATACTGATCTAGGAGGATAGAGTCATTTTGAACGGATCATAGAATATAAGGTCTCTTGATAGAAACTTCCTGATGAAAGAACTTGATCTATCTATAGTTGTCCATGCATTACGTTTCTGGAGAAATTATCTAATGTATGATCTCTTTGTGGTGTATATGGATCACAAGAGCCTTAAATATATATGCACACAATGTGACTTGAATCTCAAATAGTGAATATTGGTCGAATATTTTTAGTACTTTGATTTTGAACCTTATTATATGCCTGGAAATGCAAATGTGGTAGCTGAAATAATTTGTCCAAAAAATCAGGCATAAGACGTATATGAATCCACTGATAAATGGATATTTGTTGACAGCTTTTATAAACTACATATAGAGTTTAATAGTTTTCATGAGCTATATTATATATCACCCATGATAGTTTTCATCTTCACTTCTTGAGAGGGTAAATGACATTCAATTTTTATATTTTGAGTGGTTGGTACTTTGGGAGAATATTACTAGTGAGGAACTAACTCTGTATTTGTCTATTGATTCATATAAAATTATCCATATACATAGTAATATCTTGGATTATATATATGAGAGATAGGAAATGGTGAAAGAGTTCCACTTTTCTTAGTGGGTAGTACATCCATACATCTCCAAGATGAATCAAGATATGCGATGTTGGTAATTGTGGAATGGGATGAAATGTCAGATTATAGGTTTTATCACTATCTATTCAACATATCTTAAGTTGAAGGTGGAGCATCAGTGTCCTAGTACACTATCACATACACTTCTTGTCTCATAATGGAAATGGGAAGATGTTTCCATGGACATTATAGTCACCTTACAATGTTTGACTCAAGGTAGAGACATATTTTGGGTAGTGATTCAAATAATGATTAATGTAGCCCACTCCATTCCTATCTATGATACTTTCTCAGTTTCTGAGCTAAGAATAATATATAAATGTCATATTATATATCTACAAGGAGTCCCATATCATTTTATAAAGTGATTATTATTTCAAATCTAGGTTCTTTTATGGGTTACAGAGAGGTAAGGGTACATGGGAGCTTCTGAAAATATCCTTCCACCCTCAGACCAAAGGCTAGTGTTAATGGGAGATACAGGTGTTGAAGGACATGCTCTTAGCATGCATCTTCAATTTTAGTGGTTCTTCAGAGAATATTATTCCTCTCATAGAGTTTTGATACAATAATACATATCTACCATGATTCAAATGGATCCAATTGAGGCCCTTTAATGTAGACCATTTTGATCACCAATTTGTTGGTTAGAAGTAAGGGAGGTAGAGCTACTAGGTCCGCATATCATGCAGGAGACTTCAGATCCTATTCAATGGATCGGGAAGTGTATGTCCACTCTTTATTATGTATAGAAATCTCATGATGATCCATGTTGACAAACTCAATATTTCTAGGTCAGGGATCATGTTTTCCTACTGGTGTCACCCATTCTTGGTCATAGATGGATATTAAGTCAAGGGAATCTATCACATCTTTCAATAGGTCCATTTGAGATCCTAAAGAGAGTTTACTTGGTACCCTATCTCTTTCCATTACCTCAATGGTATTGTCCTATGAACTATGAATTTAACATTTTACTGCTCCTCTAATATCATCATGACTCATCTCATAATTTTGATCCTAAGGATGTTAAGTTGGATTTTGATGCTTCCTATGAGAGGTATCCTATATACATCATTGACTAGATCATAAAGGTTATTCAACACAATTTTTTCTCATTAATATATTACTTAGGGATAAAAGGCCATTTACATGATGATACATGGGGAGAGGGAAGCTGATGTTCATTCATAGTGGATGGATTTGTTCACAGAGAATGCTTTTCTGTCCTTGGAAAGTGATATTGGGTATGAGTTCCTTTAAGGGGGGAGGAATGTAAGAACCTGGTTTTTATTTCATGAATGGATCCTTTTAAAACCAATATAATTATTTTCATTAAACCTAATATGAATTAATAATGAGATAATGGTATTTTTTGGGGTATTTGGATATTTTTCAAAGCTTAGAGCCTAGTTTTTTTTATGAAAAATGTTCTCATTATGGTTTAAAGAAACTATGGAGGACTTGTTTCATGGTTACTCAAATCGTGCAAAGACTGGACATTGGAATGAAGGATATCAATCAATATGTAGAAACCATAAAAGTAAAGTAAAATTACCATGCAAGGAACATATAAAATTTAGCAAAAGGTAGTCCCATATGTACATCAGGGTTTGTGAAACCGTGCTCCCCCAACTGTGCGCGGTCACTCTTCATGTAGAGAGAGGTGTGCGGTTGGTGCATTGTTTATCAAACCATGCACAACAAACATTCACTCACTTAAAAGCTTGTTAAAAAATCAAAATTTTCATTAAAATATTTTAAACATTACCCATCCTCTTATTTCACTTATTTCAAGAAGAAGTAGCCTCATCCCTTATGTTGAGAGCACCCTGTTGAGAAGTGGTTAGCATTTTGATAAATCCTTCATCTAAATTTTTATTTTACTTCAATTAATCACATTGGTTATTTATTGGTATGTGATTTGACCCTTTGGCACAGTTCATCATTTATGTTCCACTTGATGATATTATTTTGATGCAGGCTCATATGCCCTATTTTTAGGGCATTGATCTGTTATTTATATTTATTCTAATCTTGGACAAACTAAAGGCTGATACTGGAAAAAGGGAGTGTTTCTGGGATAAGTTAGGTGGTATATGATTAATGCCTCATGTATCTTCATTTTATAAATGATAATATTTGTGTGCATGTTGATTTCATTGGGTATTGATTATTTAATTCATATGTCATGCTTATATTCATCATGCTCATTTTATAGAGGCTGGTTTATAATTGTTCCTTGTGTTGTTGAAGTATGTAAAATCAATTCCTTTCACCCCATGTAGGGAATTCTATTTAATATTCATTTTGTGTTTTTTATGACTATATGATCCACTTTTTAATTGATATATACTTGGAATTCTTAAAGGTATGATTTATAATTATATGACTTAGTTGTTAATGGCTATTACATGCATAGTATCACGTGATCCTTATGAGCTATGTGTACCAATTAATAAATTATCCTTTAAAATGTAAATTGGAAATTATATTTATATATATCCATTGTCCTAGTTCATTATTATGTAATTAAATATGGTTTCTCATCCTTATCCAACCTTATCATGTTTATGAAATCTAAAAGAGAAACATATTAATTGAATGTGGAATTATAGTATTAAATGGTTTCATGTACTTATTATAAAAAGTCACGCTAATGAAATATAATGGAATGAACCAATTGATATTTTAAAAGGCATGAGTATTACATGGACATAATTAAATTATGAATCATGTATAAGGTATCAATTTCATATGGAACTGATCCGCATTATATGATTGTTCGGACATTAACCAACTGTGGATTCTCATGGGAATTACATGAGGACTCATGGACACAATTTTTATTCAAGGATTTCAGTTACCATGGTAGATACCCACCTTGGAACCTAGTCCTTATCAACTAGAGTATTCCTAGAATGACTTCATAGGATCACTTCATTATCATTCAGATGTTAGGATTCCATGAATATACTCCTTGAATCCAGAATGACATTTCTAGACATGTGGTGCCATGATGACACACATCAGGCATAGTCATTACATAACCCATTTAACCTTTGAAAATATATTTGAACTCTGTTTGAATTATATTGTGGTGGAATTCCTTAGGAAATTCCCTTTGGATTACACTAATACCCCTTAGAAAGGATGTATATATTACTGTGTTGGATCATTTCTAGTGATCATTGGATGCCTTAGTTATTACCCTAGATAATTTTTCTTGTCATTTTCATTACTGGATTCCTTGTTATACACATAATACATTACTTTAATTATCATTGTGTGGTATCAGTGCTTCTTATACCTCATGTGAATTATCTATATAACTTGAGCATAAATTAATTAATTAAATGATTAAAAGTTCTTACACCATTTAAGGATTAATCATGTATCTGGGTAATTATATTACTGTACTATATTACATTTACAACATACCTCCACACATTCATTTTATATATTCATAGACTGTATGGTATAAATGTCATTAGTTTTGGCATACTGAGATTTATCGCACACTATATCAGGAAATTCATTAGTACCCAGAAAGCCTATATGTATGCAGGTGTAGGAAATGATAACTACACCACTTTTGACAAGTGATTTACGTCTTTCATTTGGATGGATCATGGTAGTAGATGAATGAGCCAGTGCTTGAGATGTTGGATAATGTTTAATTTCTTTTTGCTTATTTTGTATAAAATGTACCATCTAATTCCATATATAAATAGTTACTAGTTTTAGAGACACCCGACATACATTATCATCATTTTATATATGAACTAGTTTCTAGATTTTGAGTATTGTTGTTAGTTTCATCTTATTTATGTCTTCTTCTACTACGACGAGTTACTAGTCCATTATTTATTTTTTATTTTTTCATTGAGCCATATTTTTATATATGAATTATCTAGATACATTTTATTATATCTGTTCTTCTACACTCTGGTAATTAATAGATATTATTCTAATGGACACTCCCTAGGCCCTCGCTACTAGTCGGAAACCGCTCGCATATAGGCAGGAACGCTTGAGGACATGTGTCCAACTAGTCTCGGGGAACCATTGAGTGGAAATAGGTTTCAAGAATTCATGATTCAACCCATGGAATACATAGATAGAGGGTGATAGAGGGAGGATGTAGATGGATACTGTGGATATGAAATGATAGCCTTAGATGTTCACACCTAGAATTGAAGGAGAAAATGGTGATGACACAAAGAGGGATGAGTGGTTGAATATGCAAGGTATCACCTTGTGATAGTTATTGATTGGTATGAGAGGGGGAGAGGGTAGAAGAGAGTTTTAATAAAGATATAGAGAATCATTTTTTGTCAAATCCAATTTTTAAGTTACCAGAAATAGTGCACTGCTTGGTTTTAGGGTTATCCAAGACATGTTCCAACAACGTGTCTCCCATTGAACATTTTAGACACTTCACACATGAAAAACACATGGTTGAACTAAACAATCACTAATCATGTTGTTTGTTTCTATTGAGAAACATATATAATTTTATATTCATCACATGGTATCCCCCAAATGTGTGGAAATTGTGTGCTTGATCAAAATCTAGAAATTTAGAAAATTTAAAATGGTTAACCCCAAAATATGATAATGAGATTAAATAAAAATAAATATTTAAAATGATATGAAACAACTTGGACCTAGTGTGACACATTAAATGCATAGATACTCATTTCATTTCCCTACCATTTAAATTATCATTATCCTATGTGTTATTATCCATTTTTTATAATTCACCATTTCAATAATTGAATCCATCTTCTATTTTAAGGGGCATTTAACATAAAAAATAATGTTTCATCTTCATTAATTACTATTAAAAAAATATAAACACAATAAAAATGGAGAATTATTTAATAACTTTTATAAATTGTATAATATATTTTAATGATAAAAAAACATGATTTAAAAAAATTTCAAACATTCTTTAAAAACAACCAATCAATTAAAGATTATGAACAATTACAACTTATGAAACCACATACATTTACCAGCATAACCCACTCAACATTGGAGATAATATACTAATAAGGAGAAAAAATATCTTCAAAAATGAAGGGGAAATTACAAAACATCATAGTACACACCAAAAAAATTTGGTAAAAGAAACCCTAGAATACCATGGTAATAGGAGATAATAAAAATTTAGGAGGGGAGGAGGAACAATTGGGAATAGGTAATTTAAGAATCTTAACTAGATTTTTCATGAATAACCCTTGAAGAATCCCATAATAAATAAATCAATAAGGGGGAATGATATGTGTCTCATGTGAGAGGGGGAGATTAAGGTCTAGTGGGTGTGGAAATTAAAGTTTCAAGGTTAAAAACATGTAGGGAAATACTGTGCATTTCACTTTTTCATGTTTCAAGTAATCCTTCCCATTTGGATACACAATTTGACAATTTGTGTGACCACTATGTTGGTGGAACAATAAATACTTGGTGATTATCATAGTTTAGACCCATGGTATCAAAAACTGTCCACCAACTATAACAATCAACACTATTAAGAAGCATTATTTTTTTACATGGGTTATTACTAATTTATTACTAATCACATGTCTATCATGTGACAATACCTTTTTCTAATTTTTAATGTTTTTTAAAAAAATTACAAGAAAATAAAATTATAAATAATTCCAAATAAATTATAAAAATAGTTTTTAAAAATATCAATTTGGGTGTCATAATTCTTCCCACCAAACCACTTTATACCACTAGAATGTTAACATGAAGATTGAAAATCTATAAAGAGGTGGGCCCACTAGTTCCCCAATAAATATTCTCATTTCCAATAATTTTTAGAAACATTATTGTGCATCCATAAAACATTTACAAGTGGGATATATTTCCCATGAAGAAACATCTCTCAAGAGTTAACCATCTGAATATGTAGTTTTGAAACTAAAACATTGGGTTCCAACTCTAGATACTCCCAATTTAGGATATGATATGGTAATATATTGTAATTATTTAGTTGAAAAATGGGGAACACATTATGTATTTATCCTTAATAGAGAGGTAATGAAAACATACAAGAATATTTTCTAATCCCCCTTATGATCTAGAAGGTTACAAAATATATGTGATAAAGATCCCCCTTTATTCAAATCTGATGGTGACCCATTCAATGTGATACTTTTAAGGACACCTAGTCACCCACCAAAAACTCCATAGGATGATATACAAGATCACTGTATGAATTTTGGTGACTAAGAGTGGCCACCAACTTGTGAAATAATATGAATATTTTTCATCAGTTAATGCATGATACTCATTCCATCTATGGATGCCTCACCCACCATAGTATAGTTGAGGGGGACTGATAGGGATGACTATTCAAGGCCCCAAAAGGAGACATTCTGATTAATGACTTGTAACTGTTATTCTAGGTTTAATAAAATAGTCCCAAATGGTTATACCATTAACCTATAAAGTCTAAATTGTCGACATGGATCATGTCCTCTAGAATTTGATTTTTTCATTATATTCGACCATATTTATTTGGTTGTAAGGTTGATCATAGCTTTTGTTAGGACCCCATATATTCGCAATTTCCTTTATATATCATAGATGTGAATCATGGGTAGTTATTTAAATTTATATCCCATTGAACCCCATGTAATCTCATGATATGTTGGATGTACAACCTCTCATGGTCATATACATTCATGGAATGTCCAATCGAGATAATGTTTTTATATTTTTTCAGTTGATCAATCACAACCCAGGTGGAATTCATACTAGAATTGGTATATGGGAACCCAATTACACAATCAATAACTATCACATACCAGTTCAAGGTAGAAATGAGAAGGGTTCGTAGGAAACTGAATGGTTTATGATGATTAACCTTTACCAACTAAAAGGTAGGGAATCAAGGTACACAATATGTGATTTATTGCCTCATACTTTTCATCTAGTATTATTTACCAATATCATAATGTTTATAATTGGTTTTAGAGTCTAAAACCCACTAATAATGATAGAAACGTGCATAAAAACCTTCTTTATTGATAAAGTAACTACATACCAGCTTTTAATGTACAGTTCATCTTTAAGATTAAGAGACCACCCTTGAGTAAAATCCTGATAATTTAAGATCTTCTTAAAGAACTAACATTACTCATCTCTTAACTACATCTACTAGATTATATTGAGAATAGACGATGTTAAATTAATGCATCTATGAAATAAATACTCCTTAAACTCCCGTTATTCTAGATTAATTAGGGAAAAAAGACCAATGAGGATCCATTCATCACTGGAATGCCTTATAGATTGAGAAAGAAATATTCTATTGAGAAAATATCCGACCACATTCCCTTTTCATGGCATATAGTCAATGTCAATTTTCAATGGATGAAGGTACTCCACCCACTGTATTTCCCTAATTTCTAAATCACTTTCTATAAATATTTAACCCAATCACTTTTTTTTGGTCTAAACCATAAATATTTCCCTAAAAATATAGCGTCTCCAAAAACTTCTGGTGTATATAATAGTTTTGGGATTGAGTTCATGGGTCAAGTAAATCCTCTCATGTTGTTATATTTTGAATCAAATATACACTTATACATGATCGCCTTTCATGATGATTCTAAAAAAATACATACCCAATGATTATTAGTATAAAACATACTCTTAACTAGTCTCAAGTATAATAAGATTGGTGTTGAGGTCAACCACATCATTAATTCTTTAGAGAATTATTAGAACTCATATTTCTATGAAAACATCACCTCCTTTTGGGTAATACTAGTGAGAGGTGATAAAATCGTAGATAAATATTTAAAAAATCACTGATGAAAACTCTATAGACCTAAGAAACTAAAAATATTGAAGATGTTATTAAGTTATTCAAAATTAATAATGGATCTTAATTTTTTTGGACCAACCAAAATTCCCCATTCTCAAACCTCATATCCAAATAACATCCATTCTTGGATCCTGATGTCATACTATGATATCTTATCATAATGTCAAAGATCACTAAGAGTTACCAAAATAATAGTTAGAAGATGCTTGTTAACCTCCTATATCACATAATACACCAACATTTCATCCATAAAAACACTATAAAGGCATCAATGTATTGGTGGAATATGAAATTCATTATTTTCATAATGACTCTTAGAGTTTGTTTAACCCAAATGGCATCACAAGGTACTGAAAATTCCCATACCTGAATTTAAATGTTTTTCTAGGGACATTAGTCACATTCTCTTTGAGATATGATAAATGATTAGAGGTCAATCTATGAAAACCACCATTACCCTTTTAGCAGATAAAATAATCCATTTCTGTAGGGAAATGGATATATTTTCATTATATAAACCTCATTCTGATTTCTATAGTCGATGTATAAGTTTAGGGTTCTGTCTTCATTCATACAAAAGGTTTATAAGGAAATCCATATGGTCACACTAATATAAGTAAATCCTTTATCTTTTAAATCATCCAAGTGTGCCTTTATTTTTTTAAAATTAAATCATTACATGCAATATTAAGGAAATGAGATAAACTATATATTGGGGACCATATTGATAGAAAACTCAAATTCATGCTCCATGGGTAAACCTAAGAAGTTTTGTAGAAACACATAAAGAAAATACCTTAATATAGGGTGAATATTGACTAAAATATTACATACACTAGCCCCAACTAGTAGGTATTCTAAATGGCATACAATGGTTATCACTTTGGTAAGGGGTGGTCCTACCCGACCCAATCACAGATTATATTGCTAATACAACACATTAGTTTTCCTATCAAAATTTGTTACGGTCACTTTCCACTAGTTGAAATCAATATGAACCATAAATGAAACCATCCAATGTATCTCCATAATAACATCAGATATATCCTTATCAAGGACAATTAAATTCCATAATATCTTTATGTATGTTATTTTGATAGAACAAGAAAGGTTTCTAAGACCTTTTTTTTCTTTATTCCAAGAGTGGTCATGATTTCCATGACGCAAGGCATAATATATAAGGTATGCTTAAAGAATATTATATTATAATATATTAAAGAATAATAAGTGTCTGTGTTAGATAAAATAGTCACTATATACAAAGTAATTAGAATAGTACAGCTGACAGTTGTTGGTCCCATCTCAGTCTCTGCTAGAATCTCCTATACTACATTAAATTATCTCATCTATGTGTGGGAATGACGTATAGAAATATCATTAGGATATGTATTGATATGAATATTCCCATAGTGAAGAACTCGTCCTGCCTCCCCACCCAATTGGATGAGATCCCTCCACCTTGGAAGCATTATAATACACCACAAATCTTGTGGAACATTTAGATCATCCAATTCCATGGTGAAAATTTATAACCATAAGTATCTTAAACATATATACTAGGAACCGATGAGAGTTAGAAGCCTTAGGGTTTCTTGGAATGAGAGTTTCTAATTCATTTTATTACCTCACTAATATCATGCAACAACACAGATACCCCTTGTTACAGACAATAAAGAGTGATGTTGAAGTATGGATCCACTACTACTTCCCTTTATGACCACATCTCACTTTTTTATCTTCTTTAATGATCCATATTCCTCTACACTAAATAAGGAACAAATCTCATACAATCCTGAAATATTGACCATATCAATTTATACCATTATAGGGTGATCGACCACATTAGCATACATCTTGAGCTTAATAAAGTGTGTTTGAGATCAGATATATAGTCAAAACCCCATTTCAAATTGGAGAGACTTAAAATATTCATTAAAAATTTATTTTTATTGAAGTAAATATGGTCATTGAATTGATTATTATAATCTAAGATGATTTTATTACAATTTAAAATGAACAAAAACTCTTATGTCTTTACTAGAACAAAGGTTTTAGGATAGAACTGTTGTGAAAAGATAAACATAAATTCAATATGATCCAAGATCTCATGATTCTATGTTTGAATCAATATCTACCACCACTTTTTTTGTGGAACCTCCACCATGAAAGATACACAATTCATCTTAATAGAATATAGAATCCTAATAATTTCATATATCGTATCAATCATCTCCAACTAATAATCTATTTATTGAGTGTCATTAGTCCCTCAAAAGTATATAGGATTATGGAAAAGGAATTGATGCTCCTTTTCCCAGTATCTTCTCAAAATTTAACCAACTTACATAACATGAGATTAACTAAGGCCCACTCACTATTTCATAGCTCGGACCATCTACACTACTACAATAATTATACTCTATTTTATGGGGGGAGTTTTAAAAATAATATTATACTTGGTAACCTATAGGGGTAAATTGTAGGTCTTCATAGGGTCATGGATATATATAAAGAAAATAAGAATAAAAAAATACATCAAAAAAATGTAAAAAATATCATTTAAAATCATCAATATCCATTAAAAAAATAAAAATCCTAAGAGAGAATTATGAAATAGGAAATTAAACAAAATCTAAACACCCATACTATGCATGGTTTGGCTAAATAGTATAGTACATTATGCACCAACCACCGAGGTCATATTTTAACACAAAAAATAAGGATGAATGGCTTGGACACATGGTCTATAATGTGTTCACCTCAACCATGTTCCCTATAAGAAGTACCATGATAGCCCATTTCCTACCCAAAATCTATCAGAACATAATATAATGTCAAAACCCCTTTTATAATTTGAATTCTCAAACATCCCATGGTGAATTAAAGATCCTTTATATAATTTTTAGCCAAACATACGCTCAAATTATTCCCTATAAGACTATATAATCCAATCATTGGTTTACTAAGACATCCCAAATGTTATAAACTAAAAATCTGGGCCCAAATACCATTTTTGACGAATCAACCCAAGCTACCCCAGACTCAAGAACCCAATCGAGTATTTGGATATGCAAAAAGTAAATTCTAAATCCCTCCAATCTTATTACTAGTTCCTAGGAATCCAAAATGTACATTGATATTATTTTCATCAATAATTTCATCAAATAGATCCAAATTGAGGACCCAATATAACCTTTCCAAACAATGTTAGGACATTCTCCCTATAAAATTATACTAATTAATTACATAGGTAATAAGAAGAAACATGAATAAAAATACGAGTAAGAAGTAATAAATAAAATAATCATAAAAGGAAACATAAATATCCTAAATGAAGATAGAACTGGGTATACTCATATATAACAAAAAACTGGATGGGCATCCAAATAGATTATTTAAAAATGAGATACAAAATCTACAACAAAAAATGAAAAAAAAACTAATACCCATATATATGTGAAATGAAGGATCAATCTAACCATGTCACCATCAAAAAACCAAAAACTACTAGTATAAAGAAACACAACCACCATGTGTTATTTTTTCACTACCTGTATCTATAAAAACAAAACCTTCATTGACCCATTGTGTTTATTAGAGAGTGACCACAACTAGCCAAGTAGGACCCACAGAGTGTTGCATAATAATTATTTATTAATTAGAAACAATAATTATATTATTTTAAATAAAATATATAAAATTATTCTTTTAGATGTCTAAGAAAATGTTTAGAAATAAAAAAAAATTAATAGGTTAGAATATAGAAGCCTGGCCTTGAAAACAATATTCATGGAATTAGCACCACGGGGTAACCCTATGTATCTAAGGTCTAATAAATATTGGATTTCCACATAACTCATTGATCACATAAAATCAAGAAAAACTATGTAACACCACTAAGGGGAGTAATATAAATACCTAGTAGTATGGGGCCACCCTAGAAAGTTACTCCAGATACATATCATTATAGTGTTTTGTTAGTTCATTACCATTAATAAAATTCTAGGGTCGGAGTACCATGACTATCCATTCTCATATTAGTCCTCTGACCTAAATACCTAAGATATAATGTTTTATTATTCTTTTCATTCTATATTTCATTAATTTAAAAAAATTAAACTTAAAGGGTCATTTTAATAAACACAAAATAAGAAGCCCATACATTTGTGCCTTTTAACCAACTTTAAACACCAAAACCAAAGGGGAATGAATTGAAAATATTTATAAAATATATGTAATATTTCAAGGATTATAAAACATTAATTAAAACATTTTAAAACATTTTTTTTAAATGGAAAAAATAATTATTGTTATTCCAAACCAACTTATGAAACAACTTATGTTTACCAAGCCAAACTACTCTCCAATGGTGAAAAATGACTAGAAAGGAGTTGAAAGTACCTCTATAAGAAATATGAAGGTCCTAAATATAATTATAAATATCATAAAAGATTATAAATAAAACCATAGGTCTTCATGGCCATAGTGTATGAAGAATACCCCTAAAGAGGGGAGGACATTACAAGAAGAGGGAAGGGGAGACTCTTATCACTAGTTTCCTTGAAGAGTGATTGAAAAATACCATAAGAAATTAACTACAATTCAAGGGGGTGAGGCATCACATGTGTTAGGGGGATATGAGGGATTAGAGGGAGTGTAAATGATGGGTTTATAAGGTTTAAATAATCAAGGGTAAATGTGCATTTTCAAATTTCTAGGCTTCAAGATTGGTCTCATGGTATGTTCAGATGGTTTTCCAAACTCTATAGCATCCATGAGGGTGGAACTAGACACACCTAGTGAATTTCATGGTTTGTAAAATGGGTATCAAAATCATGTTACGACTATGAAAATATACACTAATAAGAAGTTATATGTTTTTAATGGTTGGACACACGATTAGTACTAACTAGGCACAAATCATGCAAAAAAAATCAATTCGTTTTTCAAGGTTTTTCAAATGAAAGTACATATAAATAATCATAATGAAAAATAAATAAATGATATTTTTCATTCATAAAAATGAATATATGGGTGTATATATATACTTATTATTTTTAAGGATATATGAAACTAATGGTAAGAAATTTCCATACCCAAAAAAACCTCTCCCAGGGTCTAAAATTGTCATAATATTTAGAGTAAATACCTAAAAGAATTAAGGTGGATTTTGTGATGAGTGTTCAAAGGATGGTTATCCTCATACAAAATTGGGTAATCCCAATATAAAAAGGTTGAATCATGGATATAAATTTGTATAACATGTTCATAATGAAAAGGTATTATAAGTTGGATAAACATGTTGTTAGAATCATACACATGTTACTTTAGTATTTATTCACTATTATTCTACTAAAATTTTGGAAGAGATAACAATAAAAAATTATGAAGGTATTAAAAGATATAGATTCAAATTTTATGGGATTAAATGAGTGACATGGGTAAAATTGATTTTATTTACTTACCCTCGTATTTTCCACAATGATTTAAAATTAATTATGATTAGAGAATATTTTAATGACTCATTTCCCAATAGTGAATTCACTAACAAAATGTATTTGAGTAATACATAATTAAAGTATATAATTGATTCAAATCATGAAACATGAAAAGAATAGAAATATTTTCATCAACAAGAGATATCAAGGTTTATGAGATAAATTTCAAGCTCTACCAAAGATAAATAATGTCCCAGGTTTATTCAATAAGTGGATGGACGAACCTAATGGTTTAAAGGTTTTGAATAAAGTTATTATTTGAATAAAAAAGTTTGAATTTTATGTGGTTAATAATTTTTCTTCATGTTATCATTCATGTGGTTGATAGAGATGAATTTTTTGGATGTCAACTAGTGATATCAAGTAGGATATAAAGAGGTTGAAATATCCCGATATAATATGTTTTATAAAATTATTACGTAAAATATGGGAAGAATAAACTCTCTAAATACATATTATACATATTTAGGATGATCATTTTTCCTTAATGAGAATATTATATAAATTACATAAAATATAGGTAACATTTTTTGATAACAAATGGGTTTTAGATTAATAAATATATCTCCATGCATATTTGTTGTATAGGGGGAATATGAAAAGATAATTCTAAGTGTTATAAACCCCTTTTCAAGTTATATAAAAATTGAGAGTGAGTAGAATGCAAACATAAATCCATATATTGTTTTAAAGGACTTTTGACATAAAATATGGAGTATGATTTTTGGTATTGTAGTCAACAGAATCCATATAGAGATAATGTTAAAACAATGATATTGTGTGTTTATATTTTTTATAGTAATTATATAATTCATTGAATATACAATAATGAAAATATATCTTTAATGTTTTTTTAATCTATTTTTCTATAGGTTTTTTGGTGTTGGTGATATTTTTGAATATGAGTAATTAGAAATATAAAGTTTATGAATAATTAGATGTACCATTAGTTGTTCTGGATGTCTAAATAATAAATATGTTTTATAATTGGAATTAATAAAATTGATTTTGGTATTGGATGTGAATTTTATATGTTTTCTGAATTAAATGTTGTAAACTTAAAGTCCCTAATTTGTTCTTGAAGTGGAAGTTTGTAAGTTAATATGAATGTGGATGCTAGTAAGTAATTTTGATGAATTAAATAATAATTTTCTAGAAGTGGATGTCCCAAATATAATTCAAAGGTCAATAGGTCTATAAAAATACTTTAAGATATTCAATAAATCGGTTCATTTATGGATGAAAAACATGATAAAATATCAAGGATGACTCAGTGAATGAATTTCAAGGAAACATTATAGAGAAATGAATCTCATTATATTTATAATATTTTTGAGAATCATATGCCTGATATTTTAAAATATTATGATTTGGAAATATCCTAATAATTCACAGTGATACATAATAGTAAATTATAATAAAAGTGTAAATGTGACAAAGGTAAAAACCCATATTTACGATATAGCCTATATGTAAGGTTATTCAATTCAATATATAAAGGTATACATTGTTTAGAAGAAAAAAATATTTAAAAAAAACACATCATGTGTGGGATAGTTTTTTCATAACGGTCCTTATAAGAGAATAAATTTGGAAACATTCACATGGGTGATGAAAAATAAATGTAACTAGAATAAAAGGATTCTATGTAACAATTTTTTTAGAATATATATAGGTTATTTGAATAGAAAAATAGAAAAAGTAAACTGCACTATAATATATAAAGGTAACCATACCAATATGTAAAAGTAAACAATCTATTATGTAAGGGTTACTATCAATCCTAAAATATGATTGATAAATTGGCCAACCAGGGTCTATGATATATATTTTATTTTAGTGTAAAATTGATAATATGGATACCCATGAATATTTTAATTTCTTTGCAAGTATATTCATGTTGTGGAAAATCATACATGGGTTATAGTGGATTTTACTCTTTGAGTATTTCCACGACATGGAAGAAGATTACACCACAATAGATTTAGAGGATGATAATGGATGGAGGGTCACACCATAATGTCTAGAAAAATTTAATAAAATATATTATAGGGATTTCATAGATGTGATTATTGATTTAGTGCCACACCCTGAAGAATCAAATCATGTCATGATCATATTGGAGGAAGTAGAATATCACTCAATTAGGGTGAACTCATGTCTTGAGAAGAATAATTCTAGTATATCCATAAGATTCTATTAGATTATGGAAAGTGATATTTGGATGAAGATCATAGTAGGTTAACATGGATTTGAATACTTTTTTGACCAAACTAATAATATGTGTAGTTCCCATTGGTCATGTAGGGATGTTGGAGGAGAGTGAATAAATGTACTCATCAATTATAGATTTTCTAATTATTTATATTTTGATATAAAATCTTTTAGATCAACCATTTGTAATAATTAATATATATAGAACTAATGGTATGATGTAGATACATTCCTTGGTATGAAATTTAGAATAACATTGAAAAACTATACCTAGAGATTTAGACGGTTAAACGTCAATGTGAGTGACTAATCCTTTATAGGTTTAGGTTGAGTTATGAGAACTAGATTAATCACTAAAATATGGGAGAGTGATTAAAACATAATGAGAGTTATTTTCTTAAATTAATACTTAGAAACTACATATACAATATTAAACTTCTGTTATGATAGATAAGGGTAGTATTCTTCTTTGAGTCCTATGGTGGAAATTACCTCTATGTAGATATTTATCCTCCTATTATATGATGACATTATTTATACTAGTGCGACCAGTTCAACAATGTTACTATTTAATTATATGAATAAACCATCTCTTCATCAAATCATTAAATGTGAAAACATAAATAATAATAATTTATTATGAAGGATATACAATGATAGCTTTTTTTAAATTGAAGCTTTCAAATTATACTCTTTTAATGATTTTTGGGATGATCTAATTATGCATGAGATTTAAAAAAACAAACTACTTCCTCCTTAATAAGGGTCTCAACAAAAATACCTTAAGTAGAATATAAAAATGGTTCATTTCCATAATTATATTCTTATTTATTTCTTATTTGACGGTTGATGTTTTATAATGTTAATTCGTATACTAAATGTTATCTTGATTTTATTCTATTCATATCCGGCCTTTTTTGTGTATTTTGTACTGTAGAAAAGTCGATGGTTTTGGTCTTTCTTCCTTTTATTTTTTTTGATTCTATCATTTCTGCAAACCCCAAAGGCTCACTTACAGCTACATCGAATATGAAACATCATCAGAGTTGGTAATTCTATTTCATTTTTCAAATCATAGTGGGTGTATTAAAATTATAAAGTCAAACACACTTAATATTTCATATTATTTTTTTATTTCAATTTATTTATATATGAATATATTGATTCGAGTCACAAAATGTATTGTAAATTCATAAATCACAAAAATATTTTCATGTTTTTGATTGTAATATCATTTTAATGGTAACAATATTCAGTAATTTTAAACCCCAAAATTGTCCTTCTATCATCTAAAATAACCATACCTTAAATGACTTCATTTTCCTCCTTCACCTTTCTTTCATGTGATTTCATTATGTCCACTCAAAATGGTCATTAACTATGTACCATTAAATGTTAAAAACACATCATTTCTTATAGTTCTTTTCCTCTTCATGATATTCTCATCACTATAACATATATGAATCATTGTTTCTCACAAGAACTATCAGTATAGAAATTCTATTGGATGGTGTAAATTTTTTACCCATTTTGGAATATATATTTTTTCTTAGCGAGAAACATTGATCACTATGGAATAGTGTTCACAATCTACCCAATTTAGAGTATCCATAAACATGGTACAATTTTATCCATCATGATGGTGTTCATATTTAGAAAACATGAATTCAACTTCATATAACATTCCTTCATAGTGAAAATTCGGCTTCAATCACATATCTGTGAAATTTTCTTAATGTTCAACTCTAACAACATCATCAAATACAAAAACATAGGAATGATAGTCTAATTTTTCATTGTATCATTGTAAATAAAGATATCCCTTATTAATAATAACAATTTTATTCTCATTTATATAGATTTGATCTTTTTTTCATGTGTACAATGATGAAACATGTGTTTAATAGGTTTTAATGAGTTCAATACACAAGACGAAACTTGTTTTTTTGTAGGTGTTCCATATAATCCCATGGTATAAGATAAATGGAAACATAATAATGTAATAAATTATGTGTGTGTCTATTTTTAGATATATTAACACTTCCATATAGAGTGAATCCCACATCATTTTTATCTTTTGGATAAAAATTCTTTGTTAGAATGAGTTCTTCACCAAATTTTCATTGATGTTCAAATGGAGTTACATCACTCCTACAACATTCTGTGTTTCCCAACATGTTAGAGGTCATGCACCCTCACAAATTTTTTAGTTGAACCCAATGAATATTCCACCTATTTTATTTCCTATGTGTGTCTTTTCCTCCATTCTAGCAATTCATGTGTGAGATGGCCCTTAATATTGATTAGTTTACCCTTAAGATGGTTGGTTTAGCATTGAGTCTTAATATAATTATGATAACACTTATATATAATTCCACATATATAATTCATTGAGAAAAATATACTTTGACAACTAAAATTACCAAATTAAGACCTTATGATTAAATCCACCATCACACTTTCTTTTTATATTCCTCCTTTATTAGATTCCATGTTTCTTCAAATAGGATTTCTTTAAAAAAATCATGAAAACCACATTTTCATAAGTTATATAAGATGGAATTTTTTTGAACTAATTCTATCATTCAAGACATTTTTCCTCATCTACTCTTCTTAATTCACATGTTGATGTAAAACTCCATTACCCCTTTAAAATCAACTGACAAAAAATATAATCCACACAAAATGTTCTCTTTAACCCCACCCTTTGTATTTTTTGTCAGTACTATCTAAAAATGAGTTTTAATACATATTTCTCTATTTATATTTTATTCATATAGTTTCACTGCATTTTACCCTCCCCATCCAAACATCATTTATTTTTTAATCTCTTTTCTATCACATTAATTGGAAATAAAAAATATATATATTAAGGGGTTAAATCATATTCCACTTTAATCAACTTCTCCTCCATTTTTAAATTTGGTCACAACAAGATTCATTACAAAGAAGAATAAAACTACATGAAATATTATATATGATCCAAGATTTAGTCAACAGTATATCTACTTGGGATAACCAAGTGTCAAAAATAATAGTGGGTAATCATAGTGTTCATAGAAGTTCATAATTGTTCGTAACAAGTGATACAACTTCCTAAAACATATTCTCTTTATAGTTTGGAAAATTAGATTTATCAAAGAATATTTATACCTCATCTCATTTCAAAATCCCAATCAATCAATTAAAGTGAAAAATATTTTAATATCCCTTTCACACTTCTTACACATCAAAAAATATTCCCGCATTAGAAACAATTTAATATAACTAAAGTACGAGTAGGAAAATTTATTTGAAAACCTCATACTAAAATTTTAAGAGTTCTTTATATAAATTATATATTATATAAATTAAAATACTTTAACTCTTATATTATAAAACACCCCAAAATGGATACATCCTAATATATAGAAAAGGTAGTTCAAACATTTATTGGTTGAAACCAGTTATTAATACAAATTTTTATAAGAAATTATCCAACCTAATTTTTTTTAACATAACTAATCAAATATGATAAAATATTTACGTATACAAGGTTGGAATTAATTTTTAGGAATCATCCTCATATTTTATCTTAACATTTGTATATTATTTCATTGTTTTAAAATCAATTTCTCCCCCTAAATTTTAGTATTTAATTCTTTAACTCAAGTATAAGTGAATATGATCACATACCATTCAATAAAATTACCTAAAGAACATTCTAGAAATATGTTTTTTATTTTAATGATAAATTTATGATTCGTCTCAACACTCTTCTCACTTTTATTCACATATTAGATTAAATTAAACTCAACTTCATCAAGATGACTCTCTTTTATGGATGAATTTATATATATTTCATATTTATAAAACACTAATAGGTAACAATTTAATGTTTCACTAAGTCTATAATAGTTATTCCATTATCCTTATTTCAATATCACTGTAAATGTTTTATAACTACAACCCCTACTATACTGGCCTTTATTTCCCTATAATAAAAAACACCCAAGTAAAAAAACAAAAATTAATGGAATATGGTGGTTTTATTTTTTCTACAATGTGATCAAAATGATTGAGGAGTTCATGTAATATTTGTTTTTATTATCACTATATCAATCATTCTTGGACATTTGGTTTTCATATCTATCTTATCTTTATAAATAATTTAATTATTCAATAATTTTACATTATAAATGATTTTACTCTTTTAATATTCTATTACAAAACATTCTTCTCATTATGCAAAATCTATCATTATTAGCTTCTCTTCTGAGAATGGATCTATAGTTAAGAAATTTATGCGAATGTATCCATCCTTATGACACATCCCACATATCTCTTTTTAAACACTTGGGTTTTCATTTATTGAAAACCTCTCATGAAATTTTACTTCTTCATATAGAATTTATACCTTTTCCATTATCACTATGGTGTCCCAAGAATTCCATACATGCATAATACATAATTATAGATGTGTACATATATATTTTATAATAATTAAATCCTAATAACTATAAAGGTTTGATTTATTAAATAATAGATACATATAAATCATATTAATTAACAATTATAAAATATCCCCCATATACATTTCTTACACAAGGTTCCCTTCAAGACTCATCATACCTAAAAAAATTCTTCATAACCTTGGAAAATATAAACATAATAAAGGGAGATATCATATTCCTAGCAACGGTTAACATGAGGGATAAAAAATTAAGATCATAAGAGATAATAATATTATCATAAGAGTATGATAATATAATCATGGTAAATAAATTCAGCATATGAAGGTCACACCCAACAAATCATAGATCATATAACATGCATCATAGAATAAGTCTTTGAAAAAACATAAAACATGAGCCATAAGATAATCTAATATCATGATATATGTGTTCATATGAAAATTTCATATGAGTTATGGAACAATCATAGTCATAGAAAATAACATTATTTCTCAAGGATCACTGCAAAATAATTTCATCACTTATTGGAAAAATATTAAAATGGGTTAGATTCAATCATAAACCTCATTTCATACCTAGATTGGGTTCACTACAC
Organism: Viscum album; assembly: GCA_963277665.1. Classification (NCBI taxonomy): domain Eukaryota; kingdom Viridiplantae; phylum Streptophyta; class Magnoliopsida; order Santalales; family Viscaceae; genus Viscum; species Viscum album. The sequence goes on from OY728165.1 coordinate 287,516,550, forward strand.
ATATTATTTCATATTATCACATGAGACATCAAGATTTACCCCTTAAATGTAGTGATATATAATTTATGGATCATTATTCACATAATAAAAACAATGTATATTTGTGCCACAAGATCATAGAAATATTCATCATTCCATCAGGGCAGAACCAAATGAAACGAAATGGGGTTCATAATGATTTTATCATTATATATTCATAATCCCTATATATGAAAAATATTTATTGTATCATATGATAATATATCTAGTAAATCATAAAAATACCTAATGGATGTTGACATAGATGAAAAAAATATTTTATCAAATCATTTCAAACAATCTTTAAAAATTGAGACAAAACATACCTTTTATTTTTGTAAATTATAGAAACTAAAATTACTATAAAAATGGTATTAATATTTTATTTATAAAACCTATGTGAATTTTAAATGATGATTGATAATTAAGGAAATATATGAGAGAAGCAAAATTGGTTCATGTTTTATATTTTAAAAGAGAACATTATTCTAATATATTCATAAATAGTTAAAAGTGAGTTAGTTAAAAAATGAAAAGATTCATTTTAATCAACTGTAAAAAAATTAATGGTATTGAAAATTTAAATTTTAAAACATTTAATTAAATATAAAAACTTATATAAAACAATTTTAAGAACATGGATATTAAAAAGAAGGATCCTTAACTGAAATTAGGAAATAAGGTCAGATTTTCTAAAAACATTTTATTTCTTTTTATAAGTAAGAATGTGTAGAGAATTAAAGGAAAAAATCAAAACCCCCTAAATATACCATGGAAAAGAAAATATATTGGTTTTAAAATATAATTATTATATAATTCCCAACATTGTAAATTTAACATATACAATCTTGAAATGAGATGATATTGTAACAGAATCCCTTACCCCATGTCTGGGTTTTCATTGTATGCACTCTAACTTCTTGTATAATAAATTTTAATTTATTATATATCTATAATAGAACCATATGAATAATTATTTTACCATATATGATATAATTATAATATCAAAATACCCATTAATTAATAATTCCACATTAAAATCATCATTCATGGTGTCGGTGGTTTCGTTTTACGTGTTTGTTTTAGTTTGGTAGTTCTGATCCTCACACATTAATCATGGTTAAATCATATCCAGAATGCTAATTAGGATTAAATATATATATATTATTATATAAAATCCCAATAATAGTAAGTTCTTGGCCATTTTTTGAGTTATCTCAGGATCATTTATTGGTACTCTTTTATTTAATTATTATTTAATATTTGTTTATGTTTTACTTGGCGTGTGTTTGGGTAGAAATTTGAGAAAAATGGAAGAAAAGTGGGTTGTGTGTGGTTGGTTCATGGTTAGGGTAAACCGTGTGCCATGGCCTAGCAAACTGTACCCCTAGATCGTAGGGATTTTTATAGTTACTACATGGTTTATATAATAGTGGTCCCTCTCAAGAGTAATTATGATCAAAAAAAATTGGGTTATGGTAAGGGAAAACCATATTCCATTTCCTAAAAAACCGTGCATAGGAATTAAATTCTCTAATATATTATTTTTGAATTACCTGAAGCCCCATTTTAGCTTCTATTGAACCCCCATTTGACCTTACGTTGTCTTTCATGATATTGGATCTCTCTGGATGAATGAAAAGACTTCCTAATATATATTCTTCATGATTAGAATCACAAATCAAAGATTTATATCCCTCCCAATAAGTGGATCCCATCCTATCTTGTTCCCATTTATCCACCTTTATTCTCTCCTTCAAGTGGTGGGATGTTGTCCTCTGAGTTTCAATATCCAGATATAGGTTTTATTAATCTAGATCTATTATTATAGATATATATTTTTATTAGAGAAATCTTTATCTATTTGACCTTGTTTTAGGGTTATAGATTCAGATCTACATCATTGTGACACTCAATTTTGGGGAATTCCATTGGGTGAACGCTCATCATTGAATCAAGGTTGGTGGTCTATAATTAAAAAATCATTATGATTGTTTAATTTAAATGTTTTTAATTTTATGATTTCAATTAGATTCATATAAATTTTTTTCTTCAATCATTTATTTAATTGGGAGAAATGGTTAATTGAGGATATGTTAATTGGGGATTTTTGGAATTATGGATCTGGATATAATTAGTTATAGAATTAAATATGAGATATAGAGAATGTTGATTGGAGATAATTAATAGATGAATTGATTATGGAATATCATTATATGAGAATTTAGATAATTAATTATGGAATTAATTATTGGATTTTATTTTGTGAATATTTATTAATTAATTTATGAATTAATTAATTGGATTATTGTACTTAATTAATTGGAAAATTAATTAAGGAGATTTATATGATAAACTAATTATTGATTTAGTAATGAAATTAATGTGGGTAATTCAATATTGAATTAATTATGTGATGAATGGTAATATGTTAATTTCATTGTGAATTATAGAATGGAATAATGGTCATTCTAATGGGTATGGTATGAATGATAACATCACTAATGGAAATATGATCTATACCAATAGTTTTGGGAAAACCGTTGGTATAGTTCACTAATTTGGACCTATACCGACAGTTTGGCCAAAACAGTTTGTATAGGTCACTTATATGGACCTATACCAACGGTTTGGCCACACCGTTGGTATAGGTTCACTAATTTGGACCTATACCAACCGTTTGTCCAAAAATGTTGGTATAGGTACATTATAGAGACCCTATACCAAGGGTTTGGAAAAATCATGGGAATAGGTCCCCCCTATACCAACATTTTGTCCAAAACTATTGGTATAGGTCCCAAAATCAAAGAACCTACACCAACAGTTCTCAACCCTGTTGGTATAGGTCTATACCATAGGTTTTGAGAACCGTTGGTATATGTACATGTATTTTTAATGGAATTTTCTTACATCAGACATTAAATAAATCAAAATTTAAAATACTTATGATAATAAATATATATATTTATGAAATTATGTTCACAAAATTAAGTTAGGTGAGTGTTTAAGTCGTTGAATCATAAACGGGAGGTGCTGGGATCAAAACCAACTAGATGATTATTTTTTTAAATACATATACCAATGGTATTTGGAACCATTGGTATAGATATTAATATTACATATACCAATGGTTTTTTAAGCCGTTGGTATAGGTTTATGCCAACAGTTTTCCCAAAACATTTGGTATAGACCAGTCCTCACAACTTACTTGGAAACGGTTCCCCCTACCATTGGTATAGCCTATACCAACGGTTTGGTGGCCTATACTAATAGTTCCAAACCTTTGGTATAGGGTATTTATCTAGTATTGCATGTTCATTTAGTTTTGAATTATAGAATGGACACATGGTAATTTTAATGTGTATGGTATGAATGGTAACAAGGGAATTTAGTTGTGAATTAACGAATAATAACATGGGAATTATATTGTGTAATATATGGATGGTAACATGGGAATTAAAGTATAAATTAAATAATGGAAACAAATTTTTTTTGAGATATAATATCACACGGAAATAGTTTTAGCTTCATCTTAAGATGATGCAGGGAATGAGATACTGGAGTCTATGGTAAACTAAATATTTATGTGGTTAAATAAAGAATAATGTGCTAAATGTTTACTTATTCGTTATATTTATCGCTTTATACAACTTTATACACTATTGACTAGATATTGTTTTAGACATTTTTTGTTTTGGCCTAAAATTTGTACGCACACCTTACTCGGGATGCCTAATCAGTGCATGAATAGACGTTTTTTTAAGAATAGGTTAAGGGAAAGTGCCCAAGATTAGATGGTAGATTTGGGTATGGAGCATTAATGGGGGAACCAATTATGTTATTGGACCCTCTTGAGAGTCAGTTTGAGTGATTATTTTTAGTTTCATTTTAGACACCTTACACATACTTGCATGGCTTGTTTTTTGATTTAGTTGGTTTTTGTATTCGCTACATTGATAGTCAGGATATATTGGTTGTATTGTGGTTATATGTTATTCTTATACTATTTCTTTATTTCCACTAGTGCATTACTCTGATAATAGTGGGTATAGTCTCTCCATGATTGTCATAACATACCCTCACTTCTAGTTGGAAGCTTCTTCAGTATGGGGAGGTGCAGTTGAGGGTATTTGGAGAATCGACTTGGGGATTCGGTCTTTGGTACCCGGGTCGAGATGTTAAAATTTTGTATCCTAACCCAGATTTCATTTCTTTATATATTTTCTTACTATTTGGGAAAGTTACACAAAAGACTAGGAATATTTGGGCCATTCATATGATCTCGTTCATGGGAGTTGCTAACCCATGTACAGGGGAGAACCCAAGTACCCATGGTGGGAACTGCTGTTATTATTTTTTTATGTTACAATTGAATATTATTTTACCTTCAGTGACACACTTGTTGTGTTTTGTGATTATTGATGTTGAGTTTTTTTTATATTTTAAATTTGGTATTACATTGAACTATATTTGATATTGCATGAATCATTCTAGGCACTTAGGATTATTTTTTATCATTCATCATTTTAGGCACACATGAGAATCAGATTTTGGCTAAGTTGTTGAACATAAAAAATTTCCCCTTCTTGTGAAATTGAAATGAAAATTGTTCCTAACATGAAATTGAAAAAAAAAATTTAATATGATGAATGATACGAGTAAATGGGTGTCTAAAATAGAAAATTCAATAATGATAATGAGATTATCCTTTGTCATCAAAGACCTAACTATATGATGGTTAAGGGTAGTAAAAGTGCCTTAATTTTTACCATGTGGTTAGAGATTGGGAAAGAAGTTTTTGTCTTGTTGTGTTTCTCTATTACATTAATGTTTTTTTATAAACTATGTCCTATGGTTTTTCTTTATAATTTTATACAATGTTCCTCCATGACAACGCTTATTGAGATGATGATATAGGTTCATGGCTAGGAATGATCCTCCAGTGATGGAATATGAGACGCTGATCGTTCCGGGTGAGAAAGTAGGGGAACAGTTATGAGATAACATTTATTGCATCATTAATTTCATGGGAAGAGACCTAGGGAGGTTTCTGAAGAGTATGTCTGATCTCTTAATGGAGTTCCAGTTATAGCACCCTCCAATTTTTACTGGAGAGGGTGGACATGATAAAGATATGTTTTGGGTTGAGTCCATAGAGGAAATACAAAATAATTTGAATAATATTGTAGATTAGAGGGTCATGTTGGATTCATATATTCTATGAGGATCAGAAAAGATTTTGTGGGAAATTCAAGAAAGGACTAGACACACTGATGGTATGTTATAGAAGGATTTTTTGGAGAATTTATTTGAGAACATTTATCCAGAGACTTCGAGACTTGAGAGGGGTGTTGAGTTCATGAGGATGCCTCAAGGGAATATTTGTGAGATGGAATCTGTTGAAAGTTTTATAGGTTTTCAATTCTTTGATCTGTCATTGGAATGTGATGAAACAACTACGATGATACATTTTCATGATGGACTTAAATATGATATTAAGTCTCAGGTTGAAAATTTTCAATTAAAGACGTTTGATGAGGTGGTAGATCAGACTCTCGTAGTTGAGGGGACCCAGAAGGTGGCTTACAGTTCTGGAAATATAGTTCCAGCTAGATTATTAGGAAGTAGTACTTTTGAGAGAAGGAAGCACCGCAATGACAACATCAGTCGGGGAAGTGGAAAGAAGACTGCATAGAATGAGGGATCAGTTGCACACGAACTTTCTCAAGTGATTTTTCACCATTGTGGTATGTCATGAAACTTCTACAGATTGTTCCCCCAACCACAAGTAGAGTGTAGGTCTTGCAAAAAGAGGGAACTTCTTTAAATGTTCTACAGGACCCCGTGACATATCGAAATTGTGGGTGTATATATGAAGGATCTATGTGTGGGAATAGGTCTAATGCACTATAACAATCTAACAGCCGGGGTTCTACTGGAAAAGGTGGTATAGGTAGTGGGAATTGTGATTCCGGGAAATATGGTCTTTATCATTAGAGTGGTGTAACTCAAGGGAGTCATACAACATCACAGGGAAGAGGGAAAGTACAGTTTCATGTGATGTAGCCTACACTTGTGGATAGTGAGGATGTACGCTCGATAGTGAGACATACTATTATTATAGATTCTACTTTATATAGTATCTTATTTGATACAGGCACCTCTCATTCCATATATCGTCAAAAGTTTTGAACTATTTAAGACTATATATGGAGTTTGTGAGTGAGGCTATGACTACAGATACACTATTGGGATTACGGTCTAGAGACAGTTATTTATTCAAGGGGTGTTCTCTAAAATATTAGTGTATCATTTTCTATGGGATCTCTACATTCTATACATTTTAGGCTTTGAATTTATTTTGGGTATGGACTAGCTAGCCACACACTAATCTCAAATAGATTGGTACCATAGGAGAGTGATTTTAAAAGATCCTAAGGGGGAAAACTTTATTCAATGCGGTGAGTAAGATATCCAGGTAGGTTGAGCAGGGCCAATTACTCATCAAATGGGAGAGAAAACAACCTAGGCTTCAATCTAATTGCAAGATGATAGAGGTGTAGATCAGGATGTTCTTCAACCTATAGAGAAATTATTTCATGATGTCTTTCCAAAAGACTTTTCAGGGATTCTACCTGATTGAGATGTAGAATTCACTATCGAAGCCATATTTGGAGTTGTACTAGTTTCTATTCAACCATACATAATAGAACCAAGATATATTCAATATCTCAAGGCTTATCAATAAGAGTTCAAGGATAAGGGGTTTATCTAACCACATATTCTACATTTGGTCAATTCATATTTTATTTGAAAATAAGGATAATGGGAGTTTATGATTATGTGTTGATTAATAGAAGTCCAACCAAATGACTATGAAGAACCGGTATCCTCTTTCACACATTGATGATATTTTTGAGCAGTTGAGGGGGTCTATCATATTTTAAAATATACATTTGAGGTTAGGGAATCATCATATTAGATTTTGTACTTCTGATATACCAGGATGACTTTCAAAAGCTGGTATGGAATTTATGAGTCCATTGTAATTCAATTTGGGTTGATTAATGAACCAAAAGTGTATATGGCCTTGATGAAAATTATCTTACAACTATACCTAGATTACATTGTGGAAGTGTTTTCGATGACATATTCTTCTACTCCTAGACTAATTAAGATCATTACCAACATCATGAGATCATCTTGAGTTCACTGAGAGTGCATTAGTAAGATAATTTTTAATGTTCAACCCATAATTTTACTAATTGTATGCATTTCCCTTGGGCTTCACCAAAAAGGGGATTATATTTGAAAGGATGGAATCCAAAAATAGTTCCTTTCATTATCTAAAAAATAACTTGACATCATAACCAATATGGATACTATTCAAGCTAGGGGATGATTACATGATATATTGTATTTCTTCTTGGATCGTACATAGAGAAGTTTTTATTCAAGGAGATCAAGTTGTAGTGTATGGGTCTCAGCAGTTTAGGCCACATTAATAGAACTACCCTATGTATGACCTCTATTAAGCAGTTTTGTTTTATGATTTGAAGTACTGGTGAATTTATCTTTTTGGTGAATTTTTTTTTGTGTGTGGAGATAAGAAGATATTTAATTACATCTTTTCATAGAGAAACTTGAATCACCAGAAGTAGATGTGGGTTGAGTATATGAAATCATTTGACATTGAACTAGAATATATTCCTAAGAAGGGAAATATTGTTACTGACGCATTGATAAAGGAAACTAAAACTCAAGTGGTTCGTGAGTCTTGTGATGAGTGAAAGATGATGATTTTTCTGGATAAGATTCATGTTGTGGTTCGGGTTAATAAGGATCAAAGAACTCTGGTATTAATTTCAGTGGATTTTACACATTGGTGACTGATCCGGGATAGACAGTGCGAGGATCCATATTTTTTGAACTTTATGGAAATCCTTAAATGTAAGGAGTCTCTTTCAGAATAAATAATAGATGATGATAAGGTCTTATATGTTGGGAATCAGGTTGTTGTTCATACAAGCAAGTGACATGAGATAATGTGGGAATTTCATGTGTTAAAGTGGGTTGTACATCCAGGTGTCACCAAAAATTTCCATGAAAATTGATGATATCTTTGGTATGCATGCAAAATAAAGGAAATAACAGGGTCTAGGACATGATGTTACACCTATCAGTAGGTGATGGCTGAGCATCAATGACCAGGAGGATTGCTAAAACTATTTTCCATTAAAGAATGGTCATGGGATAACATGACTATAGATTTAATGGTGTGTCTCTCGAATACACCTAGGAATAGGGAATCTATCTTGGTTATTTTTGATCTACTGAAAAAACTAGGGAATTTATTTCTTATACCAAAAACCTTCTCAATATATAATTTGGGAGAAATATATGTTCGAAAGTTAATCACTCTCTATGTGGTGCCGAAAACTATTTTTTCATACCACGATTCACAATTTTCTTCATACATCTATTAGGGATTAAAGAAGGAACTTGGTGTGGAGGTCTAATTGATTACATATTTCCACCAATAGATAGATGGTATGACAGAATGTACTATAGAGGTTCATGGAGATATGATGTGATATTGTGTTCTCAACTTCAGTGGGTCATGGGAGAATGATCTTGCTCTAGTGTAGTTTTCCTATAACTATAGTTATAAAGAAATGACACATATGAAACCATATGGGGCACATTATAGTTGGGTTTTAAGACAAATTTTATTTTTTATAGATGCAGGTGAGTAAGAGTTATTAGGATAGAGACTCGTGCATGAGACATCAGAGCATGTAGAGTTAATTTAGAAACATATATATATAGCGTAGAATATGAAAAAAGTCATAATCTGATATATGGGGATGACCCATATAGTTTATAGATTGTGATCATGTATTAATTTTGGTGAATCATATATTCGTCACCTCATGATATAGAGATAGAGAAATATGGAGGCCAGGTTCATTGGACCACCTAAGGTGGTGGACAGAATCGGGTTGATGGTATACCAAATGGATCATACATGGAAATATATTTATATTCACGGTGTATTCTATGTGTCACAATAATAGTGGTGTCACCACAACCATTTTCATCTGATTGGAATAGATGATTTTGATCTTGAAATAGATGCATCCTTTGAGGAGGGTCTGATATGTGTGTTGAATCATAGTGATAAAGTGTTGTGTGGAAAGATCATATCAATTTTTCTTGTATTTTGGAATCATGGTCATGTGTAGGAGGAAATATTGTAAAGGGAAACATATATTAGGGATCAATTTTTCAATATTTTTGATTCAAAATATTAGAGATTCTTGGGAGTATAGCTTAAGGATGTGATATTATAGGGTGGAGAGATTATAGTATCCTTACCTTTTAGGGACTTATCTTAGGACAATTTAAACGTACTATTTTAATTAGTGATGATTAAATTTCAATTGGGTTTTAACTTGGAGTAACTGTAGAAAGAAATTTTAGAAAACTAAAATAAAAAGGGGTTGTGTATGGTTGGAAGATAGTTAGGGTAAAAAGTGAACCCCAGTCCAAAAAAAGTTGCAACCCTGGATAGTGGGGATTTTCACAGTCAGTGAGTGGTTTCTCTAACTATGAACCCTATCAAGATATAGCAAGGATCCACAGGTGCTCTGATGGTCTCTGATTGACACCACTCATTCTCTGGGTGCAATCATTTCAAAGAGAGTGTCTTGTGTCGGTCGTCCTTGATCGATTGTTCTTTAGTATTGAATAACGTCTCTTGTTCTTGAGATGAGAGGGAAAATGATTTGAGAGAGAAATCATCTAGCTCATCAATTCCCAATTCACCGTGCATGCCACTCGGTACATGGAAAAATTGACGTACATGTCTATTTATCAAAATGGGGCTTTATTAATAATATTTAATCATGTAACTGTAATTAAATACATTCATAACCTTAGAGAAAACCTATGATTTTAATAATAATACCGCACCATTATTTAACATTCACCAACTTTCAAAAAAAGGAATTATAAATAAAATTTTATATCCCAAAATAATAGCATTGTTATTATTATTTTAACTTGTGCCAACTAGTTAAATAATTATTTATCGTCTTCCAAATAATTATTTTACTACCAAACCAACATGGGTCTTATCCATCTCTACATCCATTTATTGAACACCCGACTAAATAAAGAAATAATTTATTCTCTTAAATAAATATTTTATTTACAAACTAGTAAATAAATATTTATTAAATGTTCAATAAAATAAATAAATATATTTTACAAACAATCAAGTAAATAAATATATATATTAATTTTATATAATAATTTTAACTTAAATAAAAATTATTCCATTGTCTTGAGAATAATATTTATTACATTAATTAAATTCAAAAAGAATTTTGCTGATGCCACCAAAAAAACTTAAAGTGCGATCCTCTAGGATTATTTCTCATTGTAATTAGAAAGGTTTGCCTAAATTCCAAGAGTATTGTCTAGCAATGGGTCAAGGTACCCAAGAGAAGGAACTTAAAGTCTCAAAAAAAACATCCACATATGAACGATCACTGTGTAATATAATCCCATTGTCTCAATATCTCATCAAGAAGGTTTCATGATAGTGTCATCAACCATTGTGCTTGATACGCCATTCATTGACTACCTAAAATAAACTCGTCATTACACCATGGTCATCGATTTTTGTATGATGGTTCTATTTCAATCAAGGGGATGAAAAATAAACTTCCGTAAATGAAATGGTCAAATCCTTCATCAATTTACCCATTAATAACATACCACTCATGATGCACCCAACAAACCCTACTTCCCACAAACTGTCACCATGAAAGTTTTTGTCAGTAAATCAAAGCGTGCGATGTGAAACATGTATTAATGATAATATTAACATCTATGAATCATTACACACAATCACAGATACAGATATTTGATGAAACCAAAGCATGAGGAATTTATACTAGTAGTTCTGTTCTCATTATCTCCCATCGGGGAGATTACCAATTATGAACATCATGAGCGGAATCCTCATATACTTAGGAGTACTTGCACCTGACGGTCTATATACTATGTGTCCCATTATAATAAGTTATCCAATATAAGAACTATATTTAAGAATATTTTCATAACACATCAAATATCTTATCATAGAGGGGAACTATTATGACCTTGTCAATACGACCAATACTCCATGCCATTATTACACTATAGTCATGCAGAACAATGAACTGTATGTCATAAGATATTTAATATATAAATATATTAAATATTCATGTAATAATATTACAACCAGGTTTTTCTAGGAATCCATCTCTTACAAACTCCCACTTATAATAGATCCAACTACCTATGACAATCATTCCGCTAGATCATATATTATGATCATGTTTCTGCGGCGTCAAGGCTTTAGTAATTGGGTATGCCACATTTTCTTCTATGGAAATATTTCTCTCTGCAATTTCACCTCTCTGAGAAAAATCCTTCAAGATATGATACTTTTGAATTATGCGCTTCTTCCGCTGATGCGACCATGGATCTTTTTTTAGATCCACCACTACACTATTATCATAGTAAAATGTTATGGTATTTTTACTTCTAGGTATCACATCATGCTCATGGATGAAGCTTCACATCCAAACTACTTCTTTAGCTACCTCTGAAGCTACGATATACTCATACTCTGATGTAGAATCTTTGACCACACTCTATGTTGAGCTCTTCCAGCTCACTGCACCTCCATTCCATGTGAATATGTATCCCATTTTCTAATTCATGTCATCTTGATCGATCTATAAACTAGAATATACATATCCTCTAATGACTGCTTATTTTTATCATCCATAAACCGAGAACATATCCTTATCATGCCTTAGATACTTTATGATTTTCATGATTGCCATCCAATGGTGGTCACGTGGGTCATCTTGATATCTTCCTACCTCAATCAATATGTAGGTGACATCTAGCCTAGTATATAGCTTCTCATACATGACTAACCCAATTGCAGATGCGTATTGAGTCCTTTAGATTATCTTTCTTTACTTATGTGTTTGAGTACACATTTTTTTGGAAAGATGAATGCCATGTGATTCTGGAAACAATCCCCTATTGGATTGTTCCGTACTAAATCTCTTTGTTATCTTATCTTTGTATGTACATTGACTTAGGCCCAGAAATCTCTTGGATCTATCATGATGGATATTGATCCCAAGAATATATGATGACACACCTATGTCCTTTATTGAGATGCATTTCTTCAACCATTCCATAACAAATTTTAAGTCTTGTATCTGTTTTCCAATAAGTAATATGTCATCAACATATAATATTAGGGAAATGACTACCCTCCCACTAAACCGTTTTTATAATCAAGGCTCACATTTTTTTTGAAAAAAACAAAATTCGTTATGGATTTATTAAAAAGAATGTTCCATGACCTGGATGCTTTCTTTAATCCATAAATGGATTTCTACAACATGCATACCATATTAGCATCATTTAGAGTCATAAACCCTTCAGGTTGTGTAATCTAGACATCTTCCTAAAGGTTCCCATTAAGGAATGTTTTTTTGACATCCATTCACCATATATCACTGTCATGGTAAGTGACAATGGCCAATAAAAGTTTGATGTATTGAAATATATTAACTACTGAAAAGGTTTCTACGTAGTCAATGACCTTACACTGCTTGAACCCTTTTGTGAGTAGTCGTTCCTTATAGGTACTGACTTGTCCTTCCATATCCAGTTTTTTCTTAAATACCCATTTGTAAGCAACATGCTTCACCTCAACAGGAGGATCTACCAAAATCTAGACATGGTATTGGTAGATGGAATCAATTTTAGAATTCATGTATTTTTCCACTTGGAAACATTTTTTCCACTTACAGCTTCCTTATAGGTTATAGGATCATTATTATCAACTAATAATGAGTCACCATCCTCAGTAAATTGAAAATTGTACCGTTCCAGTTCTCTAACCTCCCTAGTACTTCTATGCAGTTTTGTGTCTCTGGAACAGTTCTCTCTTCCACAGGGCTTTGGGGAATCTCTTCCTGTACCAACTCTTGTGTACCATGAGCCTCAACTTCATAAAATTATATCTCGCTCCTATTATCTCTTTTGGTGATGTGTTCCCTATCAGTGAATAAGAAATCTCTTTCCACTATAACCTTTTTTGTCTAAGGGGGTTGTATAGTTACTATCTTCTTGTTTCCTTAGGGTAACCTATAATGGTTTACTTCGTGCCTCAGGATGTATGTTTTTTACCTAAAGAGGCCTTAACAAATGCATCGCTTCCCCACATAGGTAAGTTTGATAACAAGGATTTATTTACACTATACTTTTCATATAGAATAACATTTATCAATTTAATTTGTTCTTGGTTTAGTATGTTCACCATTGTTTGTAGCTCATTTCCCCAAAAGGATAATGTAAGACTCGCATTACTAATTATTGATCTCACCATGTACAATAAGGTTAGGTTCCTCCTTACACTCAAACTATTCCACTAGGGCGTGTAAGGAGGAGTGAGATAGGATATGATCCTAAGATTCCATATGTAATCAATGATGTCTCGATTAATATATTCCCCACCTCGTTCTGAGTGGAGTTTCTTAATATTCATACCATGATAGTTCTCAATTTAATTCTTTTATTCTTTGAAATTATCAAAAGAATCCGAATTATACCTCATTAAGTAGATATATCCATATCTACTAAAATCATCAGTAAAATTTATGAAGTATGAGTACCAACCTCTTGCTCTAACTAGTTATTGTCCACACTCATTGGTATTAACCAATTAAAGAATATCTTTAGCCCTTTCACCTTTCCCTGTAAATGGGGAATTTTTCATTTTTCCTTGTAAACATCATGACATACGCCAAGTGGTTTTAGTTCAAACGAATCTAAATTAACATCTTGATGTAACATTTTCAAGCATTTCACATATACATGACCTAGCCAGTGATTCCAAAGTTTGATGTTGTATGAGTCAAGTGATGTATCTTTGTTATTGATTGTCATTTCTTGGTTTATGTAATCCAAAAAATAAAGACCATTGTGTAAATGTGCCCTACCAGAACGAATTCTATCTTTGTAAAAGAAGAAACATTCATTTAAAAACATGAAAACAAATCCATATGTATCTAATATGGATAGAGAAATAATGTTTTTAGTAATATGAAACACATAATAACAAACCATTACATATAGATCATCCCAGTTGGCAACATGAGGTGGTAGTCTCTTACAGCTACAACAACGAGTCTAGCTTTATTGGCTACATGTAGATCTACCTACCGTCGGTAAATCATTCTGAATCTACTTGTTTTTTTATTAGGATACATATCTATGTACCAAAATCTATATCTAATACGCAATTTGTAGAAACAGATAGATTTCATTCAATAAAAAACACACTTGAATCACCCCTTCCTTCTGAGGCTTGGTGGAGATCTTCTTCCATTGGCCCTACATGCCACATTATAGACAAACAGCTTCATATTCCATTTCCTCCCCTTTAATATTACTTTTCTTGGAAGGGTTTAAATAATATTTGGGATTAGATATCTTTTCCTTCCATTTCCTATAATTCACCATAAGGTCATAAGGCTTTTCATGCTTTATATCATTTTCTACTTAGTCAATATGGATTAGAAGATCAGATAAAGACTTCTCAATGTTGTTTATATTAAAATTAATACAAAGGTAGAGAAGCTCTGAGGGAGTGATGTGAGAATGATATCATTGCCCAGTTCTTCAGGGAGTTTAAACCCTATAACCTACAGGCGCTCAATGTATCCAATGAGCTTGACTACATGAGGCCCAGCTGGGGAACCCTCTCCAAGCATACTCTGAAAGAGTTCATTGGATATATCAAAACATTCCTATCTTTCTCTCTCCTTGTAAATATCATGATGGTTTCCAAGCATGCTATAGAAATCCATGTTTTCATGAGTCTTCATGAACATAACAGATGTTGATGATACAATCAAACATTAAATTTCAACCGCATCATTCATATGTTTCTCATATACCAGGAAATCATCATCACTCGCCTCTTTGGAAAGCGGATCAGGTAATGCTGAACCCAACACGTAAGACTTTCTTTCATGGAACAGGATAACCTAAAGGCATGTAAACCATTCTTGGAAGTTACTGCTAGGGAGGATATTGTCTTTATATAGAATTGATTGTAAGGATAGTGTGGTTGATGAAATTGTAATTTTTATTCTACAATTAAAAGATAAGATCATTAGTAATATCTTGATTATATTTTATGAGAAATAATAAATTAATTTTATTAATCCTCCCACTATTTTATCAATTCCCAATGGCCCTCACCATTAAACATGGAATTTCTAGTTTCCATGACATTCTAGTGGAAAGGATCCATATTACCCTTCGCATAACCCCAACAAGGGTTGGTCAAGTTATTTGAATGTATTTATGTGGGAAGGCCATTGAAAACTGTTGGCTTTCAGCTCCTTGATCTATTATGTGGACTCTCCAATCTTAGAATCCTAACATGGGATTTTCTCATATATTACCTCCAATATTAGACCAAGGCTATTAAGGGATACTTTTCTTGAGGTAATATGGTTATGTCAACCTAAAAATTTCATATGTTCTTCCTGTATGAAAGTATGTTTCCCAACAAGGGTTGGTCAAACACATAGTTTTATTGAAGTTTTTCCTTAATCATGTAACATAAGGCTTGGTCTGACAAAATATTTTATTTGACGGTTTTTATCTATTATAAGTGAATTTCTTATTATCCTTACCACATTCTTGTTAATATTAAGTGCAACATACTTTAGTTATTAACAGTTCCATGATAATATTTACACATAATCCTAGTTTATTTTAGTTACATCGTGCATTCTTGTCTAATTCTTTAATTATGTGATCGAGGCAGTGCATCCATAATGATAAACCATGAAACAAAAATAAATAAAATAAATAAAAGGGTATGATCATGATCCTTTCTAATCTTTAGTTTATCTAGAAGTTAATAAACTTACCCTATCCGAGGGAAGAAACACCTAGATCCTTTTGGGTTGGTGTTTATAGCTTTCCACCTTTCCACCTATATATATCATGGGATTAGTTTCATCTTAGCTCCATCTTGAACCATCTGCACTAGCTCAGGAGTTTCATCCATCACATATGATTTTAAACGCACACGTTGGTGAGGGGTAAGAATGGGGGGTTTACATAAAAGAACCCATGGGCACGCATGCCCTATGTATTAATGAGGGGAGATGGATCACATGCCAACAATTAATTTAATTAATAAATTAAAAATTAAACCAATAACATACATAGGTCTTGGTCTTTATCATGATCACCCACATACATGCAATGAGTTTGACATTTAATAAATTTAGTATTCAATTACTTAATTGTTATTTTTTAAGATAGATCACACTCAAATCAATTAATTATCATCATTAATTAATCATTCCCTTTATCTTAAACATTTTTTCTAATTTCCTTGAGATTCTCATCCATCGTAATTTTAAATAAATAAATAAATTTTAAATTATCATCATACGTAAGATGTTACTTGGAGTAAACTTGGTGAATTCTCATTCATAACTACCCAATTAGTAGAAATGGACATTACAGATATGTTAAGTTAGACACATGCACATATATATATATAACACCAATCACATGTTGTGCCCGAGATTTAAGCCTCCACCCTGGTTCACGTCTCAAGGGTTTGTATAATATAATAATATATTTTAATAGATCTTTGTAGTTTGGATGGGTACACATTGTGTAGTTCCTACTACATGGTGTGTACTATTATTCATTATCCATCCGTTGTACGCACCCAAGGATACAACATCTAAATATACTTCATAAATACTTAGAGTACTCGGTGTGTCCAAAGGGACACACACTGTGTAGTATCCTTGTTACATGGTATCCAGTTAGGAAAGCCATGTATGGGGTACACAGTCCAACCCTAACCTATAGGGACTACATGTCGTGTTTAGTGGTCTACACTATGTAAAATTTGGAAACTGTGTTCCACCTATTCATGGTCAAGACATGGAGTCTTTAAGACATAGACAAATTCTAATGACATAGCTTGGTCTGGCAGACCAGTCTCGATGCATTGAACCATGATACACTGCATGTGAATCCAACTACACACCGTGTATTCGGGTGTTGTATGATAATGAACCTTTAGCACCTACATATGAAATCCTATGATTTATTTTAATTAAAATTAAAAGAAAATATCATTTCTGTATGTTGAATGAGAAAAAAAAGAGGAGGAACAGTTCTAAAGATTCATATTCGTAGAACAATTAACATGAATTGAATAACTAAATTATTAAACCATAAATAATCAATAAACTATTTAAATAATAATAAACTATGATGTAACTTATCTGACACCACTTGTAGGTTCCGAGTGTAGCAGAAGCATGGCTGAGCCGACAAAAAAATTAATTTTTTCCATGATCAATGATTTTTTTGGGATCAATATGATGATGAATTACAGTCTCCATAGAATAGAATCCAAGAATTAAATAAAGAAGGAAGAGGCTCAAAACCATCAGGGAGGATCATTCACATCATGTTTATAGTTAATTTAATTAATTACAAAAAAATACCTATATGTTTGGTATTTTCTTCATTGATGACGTTGATCATCCAGAATGACCCTTATAGATTGTCTCATTGCACTTACGAGAATGAAAACCAGAATCCCTTGAGTGCTGATCCACAGCTGCTCTAATGGCCTCCGATAGACACCACTCATTCTCCAGGTGAGAGCGCGGCGAATAGAGTGTCTTATTTCCGCCATTCTTGATCTCTTGTTCTTCATTCATGAAGAACATCTCTCCTTTTTAGAGGAGTAAGAAGAGGATTTAAGAGAGAATTTGTTCATCTTAACAATTCTCAATTCACCAGATGCGACATTCGGTAGACAACATAATATACTTACATGTCTCTTAATGGATAGGGGGATTCTTTTACAATATTTAATGGTGTAACAAAAATTAAATACATTCAAAACCTTATAGAAAACACGTGCTTTTAATAATAATATTGCATCATTATTATGGGGCGCTAACCTACACAAAAAAGAATTATAAGTAAACTTCCGCATCACAAAATAATAGCAGTGTTATTATTATTTTAAATGTTTCCAACTAGTAATATAATTATTTACTATCTTGCAAATAATTATTTTACAACCGAACAGACCGTGATCCACATGAACTCCACTTCCATTTATTGAACACCCGAATAAAATAAAAAAATAATTTATTCTCTTAAGTAAATATTTTATTTACAAACTAGTAAGTAAATATTTATTTAATGTTCAATAAAATAAATAAATATATTTTACCATCCACCAAATGAATAAATATTTATTTTATTTATTCTATCATATTAACATGAATAAAATTATTCCACTATCTTGAGAATGATATTTATTTCATTAATTAAATTCAAATAGAATTTAAGAGAGACCACCAAATACACATAGTGTGTGACCCCATAGGATTCTATCTCATTGACATTAAGTGTGCTTGCCTAAAATCCAAGATTACTACATAGTAACATTTTAAGGAACCCAAGAGAAGGAACATAAAGTTATAAAAATGATTTCCAAATATGAATTCTAACTGTGTAATATAATCTATTTGTATTAATATATAATCAAAAAGGTTTCATGATAGTTTCATCGACCTTTGTGCTTGATTTTTTGTTCATTGACTACCTAAAATAAACTCATCGTTACACCATGGTAATGGAATTTCGGGCGATGATTCTATTTCAATCAAAGGTTTGAGATGTAAACTTACCTAAATGGAAGGGAAAATCCTTCCTCTATTTAGCCATTAATAACATGCCACTCGTGGCACACACAATATATCCTACTTCCCGTCAACTATCTGCTTGACGGTTTTCATTATTAAATCAATGTGTGCAAGTCATGACAGATGTTAATGATAATCATAGAGTCTAAGGATCATTAAACATGATCTCAGATAACAAAAATCCAATAAAGTCAAAATATACCTAATTCCTACTGGCGAGTCTGTACTCATAATCTCTTGTATTGGAGATTACCATGTACAAAATTTATGAGAGGAAGACTCATCTTCTTATGAATGCTCACACCTAACAGTCTATATACTATGTGTACAATTATAGTATGTTGTCCAATTGTAGAACTATATTTAAGAATTTTTTCATAGAACTTCAACATTCTCATCATAGCAGGGAACAACTATGGCCTTGTCAATGCAACAAATACTCTAGGACATCATTACACTATAGTCATGTAGAATAATGAACAATATGAAATATGAAATTTAATATTTATATATATTAAATATTAATGTAATAAAAGTACAACTAGTTTTTTTAGGACACCAACTCTTAAAATAGATTCTATCCACTCCTAAAATAATTAGCTTATAGTTTAGGCGCACTGTTAGGGAAAACCATGTGCGCTTTCCTAGTAAACTGTGAGCAGGAATTAATGTCTTTCGAGAATTAGTTATTAAATTACTCGAACCCCAATTCTAACTCTTATTCAACCAAAATCTGACCCTAGGTAATCTATATTGATTTTGGATATCTTTGGATGAATGATAATAATTACCAACCTATATTCTTCATTATTTGATGCATGAATCATAGATCTTTGTCCCTACTTGTATGTGGATCTCATCCCATTTCTTTCCCATTCATGTTCCATTATTGTCTCCTTCTTTTGGTGCGATTGTTTCCTATATTTTTCTTGATCTAGATTTAGGTATGATGAATTGAGATCCATGATTATTTATCTAGATCTAGATTAGAGATATCTTGATTTATTTTACCTTCTTTTGGGTTATAGATTCAGATCTAGATCTACATCATTGTGCTGCTTAATATTGTAGAATTATGTTGGGTAAATTATCATCAATGAATTAATGTAGTTGTTCTATAATTCAAATCTCATAATAATTATTTAATTTATTTTTATATAATTTTAGAATTTCTATTAAATTCTTAGAAAATTATTTCTCTATTAAATTAATAAATTTGGATAATTGGTTAATTAAGTATATGTGAATTAGGGATTATGATAATTATGGGTTTTGAGAAAATTATTTTATATAATTAATTATGACATATAGATTTTGTTGATTAGAGATAATTAATTGATGAAATAATTATGTAAGAACAAGATATGGTAATTTATAAACTTAATTGTGTAATTAATTATGGGATTTTTAGTTGTGTATATTGATTAATTAATTGATGAATTAATTAATGGGATTGATGTGCTTGATTAAATGTGGAATTTATTATGGTGTTTTATGTGATAAAATAAATCTTTAATTAGTAATTAAATTTATGTAGACAATTAATTGATGACTTAATTATGTGAATAATGGTAACATGTTTATTTAGTTCTAAACAATTGAATGGAAACATGGTCATTCAAATCGGTTTGGTATGAATGGTAACATGGTCATTTAGTTGTGAATTATAGAATGGAAATATGGCCATTCTAATTTTTATAGTATGAATTGTAACATGGTCATTTATTTGTGAATTAAATATTGGGAACATTGTAATTATTTTGTGTAATATATATATGATAACATGGGGATTAATGTATAAATCAAAACATGGTAACAACAGAATTGTGAGAAATAATATCACATGGAAATACATTGGGATCCTACATGAGTCAAAGTAGGTATTGAGATACGGGTGTCTATGGGATCCTAAATATATATGTTGTTAAATAATGAATAATGAGATAATGTTATAAATGTTTACTTATGAATGATATTTATTTCAATATACAACTTCATACATTGTTGAATGGTTTGTGTTTTAGACACCATTGATGGTAGCCTAATGAGTTGTAATCACACCCTACTCGGGTTTCCAGATCAATACCCAAATAGACTTTTTATTTTCTGGATAGGTTAAGTGTAAAGGCCCTAGATTAGATAACTGATTTGGGGATGAATCATGGATGAGGGAACTAAATGTGGTTTCAAACCTTCTTGGGATTCACGTTGAGTATTTTTTTGTATCATTTTAGACACTTGAAATGTCCATTAGCATGGAATGTTTTGTTTATTAGTTTAAAATTGTATTCCCTACTTTTATTATCATGATATATTGGTATTTATATTTTTATATGTTATTACTTAATTTATTCTTTATTTCCTCTAGTGTATTACTTGGATAAAAGATGGTATAGTCTCCCTAAGATTGACTTATCAGACCCTCACTACTAGTCGGTAGCCTCTGGAATATGCGGAGGCACACATAAAGTCATGTGGTGACCCGTCTTGGGGAACCAGTTTAAGAAAATGGGTTTTATACAATGCAATAAATCAAAATTATTTAACCATTCATTTCATAATCATTATAACATCATTCCTATAGGTGGTAATACCTTCTCAAACAATAGTGTGCTATAAAGACTGCATGAGTAAGAACATGTTATTATATAATAACATTGGAAATTTTATAAAAGTTTATCAATCTCATAATAATTATATATACTCATTATGTAAAATTTTATAACCTTACATGAAAGGCTGATATGGTAAAATGAAATATTTTTCCCATAAAGCTGGTAGTCTATACATGTTCCTAAATGATACATTCATCTTATAATTAAATAAGGAAATAAAAAAACATAATATTTTATCATTGGGTAATTATTATTATATCATAAATATAATATATATTCATTAAATCCATCATTATAACCGTCCATCGTATAAGGGGATAAAAAATTTAGCTTTTTTCTTTGTGGAGTCGGTAGCCTGCACGTATGCAGAAGGGATACATTCATTTTACATTGGATACAAAGGAGTAATAAAATTTTCATTATATCATTATAATAACATTTCATTATATTTGTGAAACTTATCTCATTATACGAGGATAGATAAAATTGTATTTTAGGAGATATAATAAGAGATAAATTTGATAGAATTCAGTGAAGATAATAACCTCTTCTTTGAGAGTACTCTTTTGTACTACACATTACGACATCAATGTTCATCATTTTGGGAATAATATAACTCTAGTATATGGTGAGGGATGTTTGAAATAAAATTTTTTAAAAGAATTTCTTATATATATGGATCAAAATGTGTGAATGAGTGAAGGGAAGATGAACTCATTTTATAATTATGGGAAGGTGTACTTTTGTTATTTTTTAATTTTCTTTTTTAGAGGGATAACCTAGTTCTGGAATTTTTTAACCATCCACATAAGGGACACCCTAAACACAAATAAATAACTCTTAAGATATCCCTAACCTAGAATAATCGATTTTCATCTGAGATGGCAGAGCGTCCTGAAGGGTGAAAACTCAGGGGGGGATGAGTCTACAAAGGAATAATTACTCATAGGTTTACAATGGTAATTAATCACTATGAATAACCATTAAATTGACCACCTAAAACTTTTTGAACCACCATGTTCCAAATACTAAAAAATATTCCATGACTCACTTTCTATATGTTGTGCAAATCTATTTTAAAATAAGTACGTGTAACGTAAGGAAAACTAAATTTAAGAAACATTTCTGTTTTAAGAGTAAAAATAAATTAATACCAACATTCAATAAATTTTTTTCCCATGGATTTATTTATATTATAAAAAAAATTGAAACTATTTTAACATTCATAACACATTATAATTTAAAACAACATTGTGAATACTTAATTGAAAGAAAACAAAAAAACACGTTCTATTTGAATGAATAAATTACATAAATTAGAAAAATGTAAAACATAGATAAATAAGTTCCAAATTATATTTTAAAATGAATTATATTGAATAAAAAAATTTATTCAGTCTTGATAAACATTTCATAAACTTTATGCCATTCTTATACACTGATAATGCATAGAAGTGAAGATATTTGTAAAATTGGCCTTTTTCATTATTTGTGAAAAAATAATAATTTTAGAAAAATTAAAAAAATTCAACCATATTATACTTTGAAATAATTAATGAAAAAAAATTCTTTTCTTACATCAAATTAAAATTCTAAAATTTATGAATTTATCATTTTAGAAAAAATATTTTTCGAAACAAAACATTTTTATTTATTAATGAATAAAAAAATGTGTACTCCTTAAACTTAATATATAAATATATAATATTTTATATATTATTTATTAATATTATATTATAATAATTACTTATTTTATTAATTTTGGAGGTGTGTACACCAAATGGTATCAAACGTGATAAATTTATTGAAAAAGGTAAATTCAAACTAAAATACTGGGTTTTTTCATTCTATCACTTAAATGGATTTTACATTCAGTATTTTGTTAATAAAAATAATCAACATGAGGGTAATTATATTTAACTAATTATTTAGTCTCCCATATATATTATTTTATTTCTTTTTATTCTACTGATGTACTTTAATAGTTTGGGTAGTCTTATTTTGAAGTACTTTTCTCTATGATCAATAATCTATACTGTTTATTTCTCATAGGAATGATCATGTTCAAGTGGTATATATTATATTATATGTACAAGGTAAGGATAAATTATGTTCTTACTTGAAATATTTACATGAAACAAATCAATAATTTGGTAGAGGTTCGACGGAATTTCCATGTGATAGGCTTCCATCCCTACTTGATTAAGAAATTTGAAGGGACCAATGTGTCTAGTTCGTAGATTTACCTTACATTTAAATATAATAACATTATTTTATGGTCATATCAGAAATAAAACCTTATCTCTAACTTTAATCTATATATCCCTTCTATGACTATCAGCATAACTCTTCAATCAACTCTAAGTTACCTTGACGTGTTGTTAAATTAATCTAACTTTCAATGTCATTTCATCATCTTTATTTGGATCCAATATCTTATATTATCCTAATTCAAGAAAGATGTTATAGTTATTCAATTATTAACATATATGGATTCCTAATGATCCATTCTAATTCTGAAGTGAAATATATTATTATAATATAATTCATCTAAAGTATGGTGTCAATACCAACTGCCTTTAAAATTCATTAAACAAGCTCTCAACATACCCTCCAGGGATTGAATAGTCCTCTTACACTGACCATCAATCTAAGGATGATATGTGGGACTAAAATACAACTATTTATATATGTATTTCTAAATAATTATCCAAAACATCAATTTAAACCTTAAATATTGATCAGACAAGATTGAGTGTGGAACTCAATGAAACCTTAGCTCTTCTATACTTTATATTTTTGAAAGATTATATAACAAGAAATAATCTCTGATATTAATGAAATTTTATAAATTTTTAGGGAGGATGAGTGTAACCCAACTAAATTTATTTCATTTAGATTTATTGGTAAGCCCTATGATGAAATTTTTGGTGATTTTTTCTATTACTATTAATAAATGGGAAATGGATATAACATACCCTCAGGCTTTTGATGTTCATCCTTAACATGTTGGAATACTAGGCATCATGATATATTCTCTGAAATATCTTTATTCATGTTTTCTATCTACATTTCTCTCTAATGTCTTTATAAATCATAATAATTATATTATTAATAAAGACTAATAAACTATGTGCTTCATCTAATATATCCTTTTTAAATTATATTATTGACAGTACACATAATCTATTATTGAACATTATAATTCATTCACTATCATGAAGAGACATAGAAACATTCATTATATTATTTTTTAGCTCCACATCTTCTTTATGCGCCTCTTTAATCTTCACAAGAATATATGGTTGAAAACTCATCCGTGGGAAATATGACTTATCCCCTCCCATCATGATTTCAAATTCGATCCTTCTAAAATCCATATGTATTTGATCTCCTTATATCCTCATCATATACAATATATCATGTTCCTTTTTACTCAGAGCACTAACCACCATGTTCACCTTCCCACAGTAGCAATGCATTGAGCATTCATAATCATTAATCCACTCAAACCATATTCTTTGGAATGAATTTGACTCAATATATCTCAATATATACTTCCAAAATTATAATTCATTTATATGTCACAACATTCACCCTAATGATAATCCTTCCAAATCATTTATGTAAAAATTACAATTATTAACCCCAAGTCATTAGTAAGGTACTTTTTCTCATGAACTTTCAATTGGAGATAGGCATATTCTACCACCATTCCATTCAACATGAGAACACATCTAGGTTCCTTTTATAGATGTAGAAATACAAATAATATACAATTATTTACTACAGGTATCTTTGATAATAGGTTCACTAACCAAACTTATCTTCACTTCCTTAATATTATCATCATATTAATTTATCTACATGAACATGACTCTTTTATGAGTTATCTTGGTGTCTGGTTTTGATAGTCATGATAAATTCCTCATGGAGTCTCAATAATACATATAGAATATAATAAAACAATAGATTACAGTCATAGTGGTTGTTCTGTTCCTTTTATCAATAACATATATCTTATAAGAATATGTAGATATACTCTATATTACAATTACATGAATCGATAATGATTCAATATGTATATATTATTCTCAATTGATAAATTTTTCATACAGTTTATCCTTTCATAAGGACTTCAACAAAATATATATATGATCTTCATACTCTTCCCCCATCATGTAATATTTGAGAATATCTATTATAAAGACTTTAATAAACTAATCATGTTAATATTTAAATATTCATTTCATGAGATACCTGAAGATTGTGGGGGGAATTGGGGGTAGATATTTAATTACAATGAATTTTTAATGTCTATACCTCATACGTAATGTTTTCTTTGGTATATCCACTTTTTCCCCTAAATTGATAATATCTATAATGAAGTATAATCTTTGAGAACATTTGAGATCCTCACAGTTCATCAAACACGTCATCAATGTGTGGTCATGGATATTTATTCTTGATCATTATCATGTTTGGTTCTCTATAATTAATACAAATATGCATTGATCAATTTTTCTTATTTACAAAAATAATAGGTTCACCACATTTAATATAACATCTCCAAATTAATCCCTTATCTAAATTCCCATAGAGATTATTATTTAATTACTGTAACTCAATCTGTTCCATTCTGTAAGGATTATTTGAAAATGTGCATCACCAAGTATGAGTTTGATCTAAATATAAAATTCATTATTCAATGGGAAATTAGGAAAATCATCATGAAATACAACATCATATTCACTAAAAATGGGATTATCTTATTTTTTTTCTATGTATTTCAGATATATGATCCTCATGAATAGTTAATACAACCCATAAATGGGTGAAATTTAAATTGTAATTTGATATTAATCTATTCATTGAAAGATGGACATAAGTTGATTTTATATATGAAATTTGGATTCACTTCCCAATAATTAGATATGGGTTCTTTATAGAGATAGCTAATCTATTACCAAACTCACACAAATTCAACTAGAGGGGGAATAAAATTAATTTTAGGAATCATGTTCCCACAAAATTCAATAAGGGATGAGTTGTAGACATGAGATGAAATCATAGTACCCTTATGAATTTCTAATAATAATTCAAAATTTAAACATTGAGGTATTTATATGATACTATTTGAAAAATAATTTTATATTAAAGAGTGGTGGTACCACCCAAATTTACCCAAGTTCTAAGGGCTAAGCAGTCTCTTGGAGTGTAGCTTGGGTTTCCAAATCCTCAGAGACCTAAGAAGAACCTACAGACACACAATATAAAGAGTTGGATTTTCGACTATGAAGTGGCATAATTGGGTTGATTTTATATGGATTTAAAACAAAACTAAAAGACCTACGTGAATTCAAATTATAATAAAATGAGTTGATACTAGGTTATTTCTCGGGGTGGATAAGATGAATTCATTTTTTAATGATTTCAATTTCATTAACTCAAGAAGGATTCATTCAATGAATTTAAACTAACCTCATCACTTACTATTTAAACACCTTCAAAAACACATTCTAATCACCTATACACTTGTAGGATCATTTTCATGGCACTATAAGGTAAATGATCTAATTAGCACATAAAAGTGGGTGAATAAATTCAATAAGGAAGAGGAAGAGAGAAAATCATTGAATAAATGGAATTCAAATAAAAGAAATTAATAAAAATTTATAGAGTGAGAAATAAAATCCAATCCATCCCCTTGCTACTCATGTGGATCAACCCATAAAAAAGTTATCCCTCAATTGATGACATGTTCTAAACGGAAGTGGGAAGTAGACTTACAAGGGTGTATTTGAAGAAGTTAAAAAACAATCACTCCACCGTTATGTGATAAATTTTACAAGGATTCATGTGAATAAATTAACAAATTAAGGAAATGATATCAATTTTATATGAAGAAGAATATAAAAATTAGTATAAGAATAATTTTTTTTAAAAACTACGCTGATTCAAACAACTTACACGAGAATGAAGAACGTTACAAAGACAATTAAGCATAATAAATTTACAATGAAATCATTTACCCACCATAACTCCTATACCACTACTTCCTTAAATTGAAATTTAGGAAGCCTTGGGATGATTCTCCATCCATCCAAGTCTATTTAGTTAATTATGGTGGGCCTAGGTGGGTGTAAAATGAATATAGATGAGACTTTTTAACTCTTTCCCTAATGTGGAAGTGAGCTTGAATCCACCAAAAAGAAGCACCTAAATGACCATCTAGATGGAATAATTATAGTGGTTAATATAAGTATAAAATATATCCATGGATTTCCAGGAATTTCCTAAAAAATTCAATCTGAAAATATTCTGTGGTTTTTGAGATATAATTTAAATGGTGGGTTGTTTTTCTAGGCTGCAGAATCTTGACCAGAATTTCATCATCAAATTTGACCACCTGGAACTCCACTAAAAACAAAAAATTATCTTGGGCCACTATTGAATAAAATTTTCCTCATGATATCCTCTATCTTCAGTTAAATTTTTAGAATCATTAAAATTTAATATTTTACAATTAAGTACTTTTATTGGCATGATGTCTAGTTCACTTCGCCCAGAATGTTGTTGGTTCAGGGACCACTTTGGTGATCTTCAAATATGAATCTCCAAGTGCTCCAAAATCATTAATCGTTCCTTATATAATGGGATACCTGAAAATAAAATCAATACAATATTTTTAGGAGGTTTTCAGATATGAATGATCTAATAGTTCAATTTAACAAATAATTAAAATCAAAATGTGAAATAATGATCAAATTGAAATATGCACTAAAATGGTTTTTATGAATAATGAAAAACATAATCATTATAATATAGACAATGAATATTATCCTATTTAATTTTCTAATCTTACCCCCTAACTTGTGTTTTTCTAGTCCTGAGAAAAATATATCTCAGAAATATGAAATTTTAATTCCCTTTTCCAAAAACACTTTAATACACATTTCTCATCTGAAGATATCATACCAAAAAAATTATGAAACCCATAGAAATCATTTAAAACAAGCCAGTTCTATAGGAATATCTGGATCCCAATCCCAAAAGTTTTTGAAAATTCATCACTATATTTTATACTATTTAAATTAAGACTAATGATGTTTTGTGTGTCACAATTGACAAGGGGGTTTCCTCTTCACTCAAGGTAGAAAATATGGAAGCATTAGGAGGAATCAGATTTTAATATTAAGGTGAGTATTCAATTTTTTCTAATTTTTTCTTAATCTTTTTTTATTTTTATTTTCAATTTTTCTATAGTAATTGAAATTGAACTCAATCAAGTCAACCCATATAGCAAGACTTTGATAATGAATCTAAGGCTCAAAGACCATAGGGAACAAAGTGAAGCTCACATACTCTGGCATCATCTTGAGTTTACTCAATCAAAAAAAAATTACCACAAATAACGATAAAATTCCCAACAATAGGCAAGAAAAATATGGTGTCATGATCTTGAAGTACCTAAATCCACACATTAGGTCAATCCATTTCCCTACATTTAATTAATTTTTTTTGATTTTTTATATTTTATTTATAATAATCATTTTAAAATTAAAATGGTCACCAAAACTATTTTATTTATTATGGGATCCTAAGAACCCAAACTAATACCCCACAATCCATAGGATGTGTACTGGGTTTTTTTATTAAATGGATGAAAACATAGATGGAAAAAGATCACATCGAACAACCTCACATTCCAAAATCTATTCACATAAACATAAACTTTCATTAAAATCAGAATCAAGGAATAAAAAATTAATTGATATCCAATTTCAACGTTTGAAAAGTGTTTTATCAAATTCAAGGTTATATAAATTTATCCTTTTACACATTTTTTGTTTACACAAAACAATTTTTTAATTTCGTCTCCCCCCAATATAGAATTACATTGTCCCTAGTGTTTTAAAAAAACATATAAGGGTGTATAAGATAGGTGTTAAAAGAGGATATTGAAAATGATAATCATGGAATAAAGTCACAGAGTGGTTTAATTTGAAAGAACATGCCCCAGTCTTCCATCAGTCCTGGGTTTGAGTCCTCACAACTTTACCAGTTGTGATGGGCTTTTCCCATGACTTACGACGTGTCCCTTAAATTTTTTTATATAATTTTTTTTATTTTTCTTTTAACCTTCAAGAACATAAACATAAAATAAAATAAATTGATGATACATTGTCTTTGTTTTAAATTTTAGGGTAAGGTGTTACTCAGGGATCACACCATGTGACACAGATGAATATGTCACTCCCCATTCATAC
Organism: Viscum album; assembly: GCA_963277665.1. NCBI lineage: Eukaryota > Viridiplantae > Streptophyta > Magnoliopsida > Santalales > Viscaceae > Viscum > Viscum album. The sequence continues at coordinate 287,546,313 of OY728165.1, forward strand.
ACATCCTTACTCATAAAAGACGTACGTTACCACAATCTAAGGTAGATAAAATTCTTTTGGTATTTTATTTTATCCTACAAACACATAAAAATAAAATAAACTGATGATAAATTGTCTTTTTTTAAATTTATGGGTAAGTTATTACTCAAGGATCACACCACATGACCTGGATGGATATGGCGCTCCCCTTTCATATCTATCCTTACACATAAAATAATAACATATCAACAGTATAAGGTAAATTTTTAAAACAAAATATCAATATAAAAGATAAAGATGATTCACAACAATTGGTAACATGAAATCCACAAGTTCCCTCTCTTGCATCACTTTTTTTTAATGTCACTATCAAAACTTAGACAATTAATTGATTAAGTATTTTCCACATTGAAGGATGGTTCACACAAGTATTCATAAACTTCATATTTTTGGAATGGTAAAATTAAAGGTTTGACTCTATGAACATTAACTTTAACGGTTTGACAATTGGTGGGATCTTGAATTTCTACAGCCCCATGGGGGTACACCTTACACACTATTTATAGACCCAACCATCAGAAACTCTACTTTCTCAAGTGTAAATGATGTTTAGAGCTACACAAAAGAATTGGTTTACCAGGTACAATGTGTTTGGTTTCATGATTTTGAGATTGGTAGTCCTGTACTCTAGCATTATTGATCATTTAATTTTCATAAGCCTCTATTTGAGGATCCTCAAGTTTATTGGGGTCAAATGTGCCTTTTTGTTTCAGCCAATGAGAGGCCATAATTCATTTTTGTAATTTCATTAAAGGACCTATGTAAAATCTCCACTAGAAAATGAAATGCATTACCATAAACCAACCTATATGGGTACACTACTAAAATGGTTTTATATACAGTTCGATATACCCAAAGAGCATCTAAGTGTTTTCTCGAGCAATATTTCTTAGATGGATTAACTATTTTCTCAAGATTTTGTTTGATTTCTCGATTGGATAACTCATCTTGACAATTGGTCTATGGGTGGTAAGTAGTTGGCACTTTGTGAAAAAATTTCATATTTTTCCATGAGTTCTGAGAATGGTTGATTGCAAAAACGAGTTCCACGATCCCTTAGAATAGCCCTAAGAATACAAAATATAGAGATTTTTTTTCCATGAGAAATATAATCACTGTTTGATGATCATTGAAATTTGTAGGAATGGCCTCAACCCATTTTGAGACATAATTGATAGCTAAAACAATGTACAAATATCCCCTAGAGTTAGGGAGGGGAGCCATGAAATCAATTCCCCAGCATTAAAAAATTTTAATCACTAAGATGGGAGTGTGTGGAATTTGATTCCTTTTTTCTGATGGACCCTACTTTTTGAAAACTAGGACCCCTTTGTACAAATGTGTAGGAGTCCTTTGAGAAGGTTGGATAGAAGATACCAATCTGGAGAACTATAGAAGAAGTTTTCTTAGAGGAAAATTGATCTCCACATTCCTCATTATGACAGAATTTAAGGATGGACTATTGTTCATATTTTGGGACACACCTCCTAATGACCTCGTCAGGGTAGAACTTATAGAGGTATGGATCATCAAACACAAAGTTCCAAACATCAAAATGGAAATTCCTTCTATATTGAGTCCCTATAAATTTTTTAATAACTCCTGTAACTATGACGTTGTTTACATCGGCATACCAATGGTAGTCACTCACATTGTATATATCTTCATCAGGGAATGAATCAGACCCATAATGGTGAGATAATTTTTCATTATATTCTATTCTTGAGATTTGATCAGCTATAAAATTTTCAACACCATTTTTTCCCTTGATTGTGAGGTTAAACTATTGTAAGAGAAGTACCCACCTAATTAGTCCAGCCTTAGTATCTTTTTTCTGGAATATGTATTTTATTGCAGAATTGTCAATGAACACATTGATGGGGGATCCTAATAGGTGGGAACTAAACATTTCTAAGGCAAATACAGCAGAAAGTAACTCTTATTTAGTGGTTGTGTAGTTTATTTGGGCATCATTTAAAAATTTTCTTGCATAAGAAATCACATAAGTAGTTTTGTTACAACCTTTTCCTAACACATGTCCTAAAGAAACATTGATGGAATCATACATGCGTTCGAAAGGATGGTTCCAATTTGGGGATTTCATTATGGGAGGAGAGGTGATAGATGATTTTATGGTTGATAATGAACCCACACAGCTTTCTGTCCAAAAAATTTGAGCATCCTTTACAAAAAACCACAAAGGGGATGAGCAATTGAACTAAAGTTACTAATTTATCCTCTATAGAAACCAACATGTCCCAATAAAGAACACACTTCCTTGATAGTTTTGGGTGATGTAAGGTGATGAATGATGTCAAACTTGGATTTATCATCTTCAATCCCCCTACCTGAAACAAGATAGACAAGGAATAGTCCCTATTTAACCATTAAATATAATTTTTACCACTTTAGGAAAAGATTATTTTCTTCAGATCATGAAAAAACTCTCTCCACATTCCATAGACATCCCTCTAATATATCCCTAAACACAGAGAAGTCATCCATGATTTCCTCTAGAAAATCCCCTACCATGTCTTAGAAGATTCACATCATGCACCGTTAGATGGTTCAAGGGGCATTGAAAAACCTAAAGGACATGTGTTTGAAGGAAATGGTTCTGAATGGACATGTAATTGTAGTCTTTCCTTGATCATATAGGGAGACCTCAATCTAATTTTACCCCAATTATCCATCTAAAAAATAGTATAAGGAATGAACTTCCACTCTATCAAGGACATGGTCAATGAATGGTAAGGGGAAATTGTCCTTCTTGGTAAATGAGTAGAGCTTCCCATAGTCGATGCAGACTCCCCATCCACTACTCACCCTATTTGGAGGAATCTCTCCATTGTTATTGGTTATTACAATGATTCCAGCCTTATTGGGAAGCACATGGATTGGCTTAACCCACTCACTCTCAACTATGGGGTAGATGATACCATCTTTTAACAATTTCATAAGTTCATTTCACACTAATTCCATGAGATTAGGATTGAGTCTCTATTGTGGTTGGAAACATGGATTTTATTCATATTCTAGAATATTTCTATGAGTCCCTATATGTGGGATAATACCAAAAATATCAGCCAGGTTCCATCCATTGGATTTCCTATGTCACTTAAGAACATCTAGAATAATACACTCATGATTGGATAGAATAGAAGAATAAATATCAATATAGTGTGTTCCATTTTCTCCTACAAAGGAATAATTAAGTGCATTAGGAAATCATTTAAATTCAATATCAGGTTGGTTCAAAATTTCATCTGAAGATCATGACATTTTCTCAAGATCAATATCTTTTTTAGAGTTTCAGATAGGATTGATTCCCCATGTGTAGACATTTCATGTATTAAATTTTTTTGATACATGTTAAGGAAGGGATTAATAGTGGTCTCCATGAATGTGGTTTCCTGAATGATATCACTAATTTTTTGTCTTAATATTTCATCATCGGAGCAATCTGGAAGTGATTCTAGCCAAGGAGATAAACATCCTTCATGTGAACAATGGAAATTAATCTTGTCCCGACTTAAACATTCTTCAAATCTTCCTTGATGTTCTACGAATTCATTATCAGTGCTTCATGACATTTTTACTTCATTAATATCCTCATCATATCCTATTTTTGTGATTCCATTATAGATGTTCAAGTTTATAATCGTTTTCACAAAGGTAATAGTCAGGTTCCCATTTTGAACTCGAATAATAGTGTTGATTATTTCAAGAAAAGGATGACCAAGGGTGATTGAGGTTTGTTCATTATTGCCTAAGTTTTGATTTTTGTCAAGGAAAATGAAGTTATAAGGGTCAAAGAAGTTTTCCATTTTTCCCAGAAGATCCTTTAAAATCCCCTTTCGAATCGTAATGCTACAATCAGTAAGTTAATGTGTGGAAGATGTGGGTTAGAGATCTTCTAGGCCTAATTGATTGTACACAGCATAGGGAATGATATTAACACTAGAACCTAGGTCACATAAGGCTTGTACAACATTAATATATCCTAGTTCAACATTGATGTAAAGGAATTCTGGGTCTTTCATCTTTGGTGGAAGGGTTCCATGGATTATTGTGCTAACATGTGTTGTCAAAAGGACTTGGTTATTACGTGAGAATTTCCATTTAAATTTTCATTGATCCTTTAGGTATTTTGATTATGCAATAATGGTTTTAATATCATTGAGGTATGGAATGTTCAAGTTGACTCATGAGAATATTTCCCTCAATGTTTCACTCAATTCAGGCTTGGTTTTCCACCTCATGCATTGAGGAAATGGTGTAGGTTGTGGGATTGTTTGTGGTAGAGTTTTTTATTTCACACTATTATCAGTTTGTCTAGTTTTATCATGTGGTACATTCGAATTTTCATTTGAGTTTGAATCATCAAATTGTTTCTAAATTATTTGTTATTTTTTCTCAATTAATTTCCTACTTGTTAAAACTACCACATCCTTTATTTTATCATGAGTTGTTTGAGTAAACCTTGAATCCCCTTGATGTTTTTTGTGGAATGTCCTGTGTAGACTTGGGTTCCATTCATGTTTTTATGGTTTTATGTACTTTTTTAGGGTAATATACTTATAAGTTCATTTTCTCTTTTTGTTTACACAAATGATCAGAGATGGGGAGAGGTATAGATTGGGGGCGGGATTTTGTTGGTTGGTTTATCCCAGGAGGATACTTTGGTTGTTTGATGGGTTGCCGGATGGGTTGTTGGTAATGGACAAGAGGATGTTGGTATTGAACTGTTTTTGTTTGGAATTGGTTATGGTTTGGAAAATGTTTTGTAGGGTAGTATTTTTGTCCTTGTGGTTGGCAAGGTTGTTGGTTATCTTTCAAGTGGAACTTTGGGTGGTCATTATGCATTGGTTTGAATGTGTATTGGTATTAGAACTTTTAAATGTTTAGAGCATTGACATTAGTATGTGTTACTCCTTGAAGAACTTCATTGATGGATGGAATGGTTGGGAAGTTTTTTGGTTTGAGGTCATGTTTGTCTCAAATTGTAAAAATTGGTTCTAGAGGTTGGATTTCATAGATTTTCCTATGTTTTATCTCATCAACATTCCAAGTTAGTGCAATGAGTTTAGCCCTAAGTATTTCTTCTTCTCTATGTGTACGCATTATAGTAGTTATTTGTGGATTTTCAGAATAAGGTGATGTTCCCCATTATTGGTTTTGTTCAGCAATGAGTTTTAAATATTCGTGACCATTATTTGGGGATTTCTTTTTAAAGGTTCCATTACACATCATGTCAATGGAGTTTTTGTTTCCCAATCCCAACCCTTAACATAAAATTATGACTTGTTTAGGAATAGAAATACCATGGTGTGGAACCATGTTTAGGGTGTCTCTAATCCTCTCCCATGTTTCATTGAATTCCTCTCCCTCTTTTTCAAGAAAAAAAATTGGATTCTCTTTTTATATGATATTATTTTGTGACGGGAAAAGTATTATTTGTAGAATTCACTTTTTAATTGGTCCCAAGAGTTGATGGATGAAGGTTGAAATTTTTTTAACTAATTTTTATCTCGATCCATTAATGAAAAAGGAAAAGTGCCACATCATAGATGATTCTAGTTCATGTTGGGGACACATGGTTTCTACAATATCATTGAACTCCTTAACATGATGTTTGGGAATCTTGGACTCCATTCCATGGAATGTGGGAAGGTGATTTAAGAAATGGGGTTTAAAGATGTAGTTGGAATATCCTTGGTAATTGTGTTTAGGTCATGAAAGGGAATTGGTCCAAGCTAGAGTGAGGTAGTCATTCATGGTTTGATCGACAACATTCCATGTGTTTGGATATTCTTGGTTTTGGTGTCCAATTTGATCCCCCATAGGGTTTACCATTTGATTTTTTTGGAAGACCCTCCATTAGACTTGTTTTAATCAGTGAATTTGAATTTTCAAGAATATTTGAATCAAATATAAAATATACCTTAGGGTCACTTGTCTCCCCAATCATAAGAATTTCCACCCTAAATAATCTATTTGAGTTATCACGGGTGTTGGAGGACATGCGACAAAAGAAAAAATGCGAGAGTGGGAAAAGATAAGAGAATTTGGGTGAGAATAGAATAATGGGGGTGAGTAAATATGGTTTTTTGTCTATGTAAATTAATTTGTCCCTATAAATGATTCCAAAATTTTGTCTCACCCAAATTTACCCAAGTTCTATCGGTTAAGTGGTCGCTTATAGTATAGCTTGGGTTATCGAATCCTTAGAGACCTATGAAGAACCTATACACACAGAATATAAATAGATGGATTTTTGGATAGGAAATGGATAACATGGGTTTATTTTATATGGTTTTAAAATATAACTTAGAGATCTATGTGAATTCAAATTATGAGAAAATGAGTTGATCCTAAGTTATTGCTTTGGGTGGATTGGATGCATTCCTTTCATAACAATTTCTATCTTATTAACTCGAGAATATTTCATTCAATGAATTAAAACTAAACTCATCACTTTCTGTTTTAACACCTTCACAAACACATTTTAGTGCCTATACACTCTTAAAATAATTTTCATGAGCCCTCCAATGTAAATAATCTAATTATCACATGAAAGTGGGAAAATAAATTCAATAAAGCAGAAGAAGAGAGAAAATAATTGAATTAAAAGAACTCAAATAAAATAAATGAATTAACATTTAGAGAGTGAAAAATAACATCAAAAACATCGCTTGGAAACTCTCTTGGATCAACCCATAAAATCATTTTCCCTCCATTGATGACATGTTCTCAATGGAAGCGGGGCGTATACTTACAAGGGTGGAATTGAATAAGTAAAAACAAAAAAATGATCACCCCACCACTGTGTGATAAATTTCACAAGGTTTGGTGTGAATAAATTCACACCTTGAGGAAATATTATCAATGTGATATAAATAATAATATAAAAAATTGTATAATAAGAACTTTTATTAAAAACAAGGGTGATTCAAACAACTTACATGAGAAAGAAGAACGATTCAAAGACAAATTAGCATAATAACATTACAATAAAAAAAATCTCTAACATACCTAAATACTCCACCACTACTTCCAGAAATAGGAATTTAGGAAGCCTTGGGACGATACCTCATCTTTAAAAGACTCTTTAATTAATTTTGGTGGTCCTTTGTGGGTCCAAAATTAATGTATAGGAGACATTTCAACTCCTACCCCGAAGTAGCATCCAACTTGCATCCACTGAAAAGAACAACTGAAACGACCTTATAGATGGATGAATTATAGTAGTCTATATAATAATAAAATGTATCATAGTATTTCCCCTAATATCCTTCAAAATTTCAGCAAAAACTATTCTGTGGTTTTTGAGATATAGTTTAAATGGTAATCTGTTTTTCTGGGATGGAGAATCTAGCCCAGAATTTCTTCTTCAACATGGACCTCCTGAAACTCCAATAAAAAGTCTGAATTAGATTTTAAAACTAGTGAATTAAATGTTCCTCATTATATAATCAATCTTAAGAAAAAAATTTATAATCATTGGGTTTTAATCTTGTACTCTATATTACTTTTATTGGGCTGATGTCTAGTTCACTTAGACTAGAATGTTGTTGGTTCAATGCCGACTTTGGTGGTCTTCCAATTTGAATCTCTATGTGCTCCAAAATCATGAATTGTTCCTTATAGAATGGGAGACATGAAAATAAAATCAATACAATTTTGTGTCTTAGGATTTGTTCAAATATTTTCTATGTAATGGTGTAATTTATCAAAGAATTACAATCATACTACGAAATAATTTTCAAATTGAAAAATGCACTAAAAATGGTGTTTATGAATAATGAAACACATGAATATTATAATATAAAAAATGAATATTATACTCTTTAATTGTATAATCATGTTGGTAGATTCAGAATCAAATAATACACAAGAAATTCTTGAGTGTACAATTGGTTTACCTTTCATCACTTCATTCTTTTAACCCACTTCAGTAGTTGTGATCACTAGAGATTTTCCTTTTCCATTTGGATTAAGAGGTTTATAACGTCAATTTTCATCATTAAACCTCAAATTAATTCAATAATTGGTATAATAACCATACTATTTTTATTAATGACATTATATTGTGGGTGAACATTTAGCTAAGGTTTCTCCCTATTCAATTCATTGGTTATCCACTTTACATCTCTTCAACATTCACTTTTTTAATGGCCCCCCATTCCATACATTAAAGATTTAACATTACCTAGGTAAAAATTCCAATTTTCTTATTCCCTATCTAATTTAGTATAAATTGTTTTTATAAAAAACTTAAATGTTTTGGATCAAGTATCAATTTATTTGGGGAATGGTCTACCGTACAAATAAATTCAGGCAACATGTAGTACATGTATTAACTCGGTGAGACTTGAACTTGTGACCTCATCGAGACCCACAAGTGTAGCTACCCCTGAGCTGTAAAATACCTAGTGAAGAATACATGTATAAAATATTCCCACATAATGGAGTAAACTTAATCATATTTCATTGTGTTCTTGAAAAGATTCCACCATTTATTAGTTTCTCCATTACATTGATACACATCCAAAACAACATTCTTAGGGTTCAAGAACTAGAGAATATAAAATATATTTTCAATATAATTTATATTTCATTCCGAAATTAGTGTATCAAAGTACTCTCAAATTTTATGTTGATTTCAACACATTAAAGACTCGATGGATATTTTTTCTTTACATTATTTATTCATAGGTTTATCATGGTTCATGTTGTTGTTAATATTTTAAGATAGTTAAATAGTCTTTTTCCTAAGATTTTACATCCCATATTCCTTTCTATTTGATTTATCATGAAAAAAGAAAATTTCACTTGATATAAAATTCATTATTAACATGATTAATTTTACTTACATCCAATGATAAAGCCAAAAAAATCAATTTAAGAATAAAAAAATAATCAGATTAAGTATTCATGTAATAATGAAAATCATTCCTATGATTTATAAAATTATGAAACCTTAATTTAAACCTATTAAAGTCTATATTCATTCTATTAGACATAGGTTTTTATATTAAAGATCATATTTTATTTCATAGGCTAATGTAAAAAAATTACTAAACCATGTTTCGATACCAACAATAGATATTTGTGAATAACATTCATGCATTATCAAAAAATTTAGATCAATACATAAGAAAATAAAAAAATATTCACACACTAGAACCATACTATTTTATTTTATTTGAGTACCAGAATAATAATAAATAATATTAATGAATTATTCTTTAATATATCCCACAAATATTTATTATATATGGTTCTCTTGTAGATTCATTATACTAAAAAACTTTTTCTGGATTGTTTTAAGTATGAAACAGAGGAGAAGGAAAGTAAAACATGAAAAAAATAGAAATAAATTAATAATGAGAAAAAATAGGGAGTCTAAAAGATAAGGATCATATATTTTTATTCATTTTAACTTAAACATGAACAATTTTTAAATTAAATGATATTGTAATACAAACCATTACCTCGGGTCCTAACCTACTTTTTTTGCACTCTACCCTCCTATATAATAAATTTATAATTATTAGAAATCTATAATAGAACCATATTCATACTTATTTTACTATATATGCTTCAATTTTATTTTCAAAATACATATTAAATAATAGGAAAACCTTAAATTCATCATTCTGGGTGTTAACTGTTCTATTTTTCAAGGATGTTTCAATTCCGAAGTTCCAATCCTTGCACATTAGTCCTGATACCATCATCTATAGAATGATATTATTTACTCAATATACATATTATAATACAATATAAAATTCATATAAAATTTATTATTACATAATAAGAGTCATATATTTTCATTATATAATATTTTAGAACTATCTATGAATGGAAGATATGGAAAACTGAAATATATTGCACATGGATACAGGAGTTTGTATGTAGTCATGTATGATACTTTCATTTTCTAATGAGAAAAATGAAAAAAATATAGTTAATATTTTGTATTTTTAGAATCATTATTATATAATGAATATAATATATATTTAGTAAATCTATCATTATAACCAACCATTAGATCCAGTGATGAAAAATAAAACATGTTGCTTCCTGGATTCGGTAGTCTACACATGGGCACAAACGATTATTTCATTTTCCATTGGATAGAATGAAGTAAAAAAATAATTATTACATCATCATAATTTTTTTGAAAACATATTCTACTAATTTAAATAAATCAGAGTGGACATGATATATTTTATTGAGTTATAATAAGAGATATATTTTAAAGGAGTCAGTGGAATTGATTACAACTTCTTTGAGAATACACCTTTGGATTACACCTTAAGCCTTAAAATGTTGGTGATTTTAGGACACTAGAAGCTCTATTATTTGGGGAGAGAACTTGGGAAGATATTTTAGTATGTATTGGAAAAAATATATGGATCAACATGTGTCAATAAGTGAGTGGTATAGGAAAACCTTTTATAAGTGAGGGGACTGGCACTCTTTTACATACTTAAAACATTAATATATAATAAATTAATAATAAAGTTCAATTGAAAACTAGAAAACCCAATTTAAAATATAAGACAATATTTGTTCTAAAAAAACATAACCATTAAAATTTATCCCTGTTTTATAGAGATTTTATTCCTTATATTTATCTTTGAACTACCAATTAATCATGGTAAACCATACCATGTTGACAATGTTTTACCACGATAACTATTCATTATGACCAAAAACAAAATTCAACACATTAAAAAATGAAACATACTGGTTATAAATATGATAAATATTTTACAACATTATCATTATATATTTGTTGAAAATAAATTTTGAAACAAGTATGGGCAATCCAATGAAAAACAGTTTTTTTGAAAAATTATCCTTTTAACCATAAAGAAGAATTTATATAAAAAAACTGGAAAATTTTGGTTACCATGGAATTATTTAAATTACTTAAAATAATATGAGACTAATTTTACTTTAAAAACAAATAATAACTTAAAACATACTTGTTAATATGTGGTGAAAATAGAAGAACAAAAATAATTATTTTTTACTAAAAACATTTCTAAGACTTCCAAAATATCAAATATAGATTTATAAGTTCATAATTATATTTTTAAATTAATTAAATTATATATATAATTTTTATTTAGTGTTTTGAAAATGTTTATAAGCTTTATGTCATTATTATACCATGATAATGTCATAAAAGTGTCATTATTTGTAAAATCCATATTTTTCACTATTCACCCAAAAATCAACCACTTTGGAAAAATATAAACAAATAACCATAAGTTATTTTTGATATAAAAAATTAAAAAATTTAGTTAGTTAAATAAAATTATAATTTGGTAAATTGAGAATTTATCTTTTATATAGAAATTGTGTTTTTAAATAAAAAATTTATATTTGCCCATTTATTAATAAATGAGCACTCTTTAAACTTATTATTGAAGGTTGTACTTTTTTCATATGGAAATTTTTAATTATATGTTTTAATAAAGAATTTTTTTCTTTTAGAATAGTGTTTAGTAAATATAAAACATTAAAAAATATAAATTTATTCAAAAAGGTAAGTTCATACAAAAATTATATATTATTACAACCAAATTATATGGATTGGTCTTCCTCCATTCTCATTTCCATTTCACAATATTCTATAAAATTCATCCAAAAATTCTTTGATAGAGATTCTGATTGTTTTGATTTTCAACATGGATTTTTTTCTATCCTTGGAGTCTTCCAACATGGAAAACACCTTCACCACTTTTTTATAATTTCATTAATCAATCTAATCTTTATATTTATTTCTTTGATCAAATCTTCCTTTTATTTCATATTGATCTATTTAACATAGATTTACATGGATTTATTATAGTGATCTATAGAATATCCTATCATTCCATTTTATAATCATCTTTTCCCATTTATAAGTACATCATTTTTAATAGTCTAATTAGATGAAGTTTTCTTATCATTTTATTTCATTTTTTTACACTTGAGGACATATATGTCTTTCCTTTCCATTGGATTCTGATTTTATGGCCTCTTATTCATATCAACATAAGATTATTATTGGAATGTTACATTCTAAATATATTATTCATTATTACCACACTTGTTAAAATAATAACATAATTATTCCAGGTATTGAAACATATTTTTGGTAAGTAAGTATATCTTCTATTCTAATTTTTTCACATCCACAAAAGGTTTTCTCTATAAATTAGATCTACACCAACTTAGTGTGATCCTTCCTTGAGCTCTAAATATTATACCATTATTAAAAAACCCAATTCCTTATGTTCATGCCTATATAAATACCATAAATGTCCATTGAACATTCATATTATTATTTAGAGTGCATATTGTCTAGAATTACAAAATATGGAAGCCCCCTTTTTTTTGGAAATATCCTCTATTATTTGATATTCATCTAGGGAAAAATATCTTTAAAAAATTATTTTATCATCCCATGATATGGTGGAGGACTTCTAATCATTTTTCCTTATCCAATTTTTTAGTTTTTTCTTTTCAAACACATTATTTTCCATAAAATTAGATTAAGTATAATTCAAATATTTTGGTTTGGATGGTATTTCCATTGAGTGGATACTATCCTTTCTATTATAGGACTAGGTATTATATTTAATTATGGATTTGATGGGGAGACTTGAGTACTTCCACTCTATCATCATTTACCCCTCTCCCCCTTATTGTAACATCTCGGGTAAATAAAGAATATGACATTTTCATATTTAATAATATTTGAGAATTAAATATTAATTTTACTTTAAATGGAATGATATGTTCGATAGCGTACTTGATATGCCACAACGAGTTTCTTTGAAGTCTTACGTTGCACACTAACAATATAATAATATTATTTTAAATAGTCGTTAATACCTAGTCCTTATAATGGAAGGAATGAACATAACTAACTAAAAAATGATTATATATGTTTGTTAAATATTTTAACAATTACCCAACAAATGATAGAGGCTTAAAATGAAAATAAATCCAATTTTAAGCATAAATATTCTAGTATTATTTAAAAGGTCGATTCGCCGCCTTTTGATGGAGACCCCTTTTTAAATCTAATTTTTGTCACTTTAATATGTTATATTTGAAAAAATAAAATCCTTCTTTAGAATCAAGTAATCAAAATTTACTTTGGGTAAATATTTGGTATTTTTCCAAATAAATTTCATTATTTTTAGTCAATAGTGAAAAATGATGTATTTTAATTCAAAATTTCCTTTTAATATAATTTATTAATATGGATAGATTATATTTTTAATTGTGTTTAAAGTTTAGTTAAAATATATTTTTACCATTTAATCCAATTGTGGTCATTATAATTAATTTCACTTTGAAATTGGACATAATCAAGGGTCAATCTTTTGAAAGATAATATTTCTTAAAAACATTCTATTTCTTTTGACAGTGGGAACTAATTATAAAATAAATTAATGCAACTTTTATGTTTTTAATTTGGTAAAATGGACTTCATTTTTTTATTTGGAATATAAAATACAGATAAGGGTGAATTTTTTGTATTATTTTGCAAAACATCAATTTTTGATGAAGAGTGAAACGACTAAGTAGTAGTTAAAAACTGATTTTTTCATTTAAATGAAATTTTAATGATTCTTTGAATTTAATTTCAAAAATCCGACATATATGGTTTTCATCAGTAAGTAAAATGGGGTTCAATGGGATGAAAATATTTTTGGGTGAATAGTAACTTTTGAGTTTTATTAACTGTAATTAAAAGTAATTAGGGTTATTTAAGGTAAAAATATATTATAAAAATATAAAAATAACATGAAACATGTCCTAACTTTATTTAATGAGTCATTTCAGACCAATACAATCATTTGGTCAATTTGGGGGCCCCATGGAGCCACTTGGGTATGATAATGATATTAATAACTTTTTATTTAAAGTAAAAATAAAAATGTCACAAACATGTTTTGTTTTACTAAAACAATATTTACATGGGGTTATATAAATTATATTTTTGAATATAAATATTCATTGTAAATCAAAAAATATTTCCTACATCATGGTATTTTTTTTAAATTTTTAGACATTATATAAATAAATTTATTTATGACACCATGATGATGCAGTGATTACCTCATTAATGAACCATTTAAATAAAATGAAATGATATGGTAAAATATAAAATTTAAACTTGCCAAAAACCTATTGGATGGGTATATTTTGAACCCTTATCACCATATCCTAGAAATATATCATTGTTGTACCTTTAAAATCCGAAAACCATTTTATAATAAAGTAACATTTCAAGACATTCCAAAAGTGACCCTCCTCACTCTTATAAATGGCCCCCACCTCTACCCCCTTACCCACACCTATAAAGAACTTTTCTCATCCAAACTCTACTCATATTATCTCTCAACATCCCTATATTACTCCTAGAATCCTCACTTTGAGCAGAAGTCTTTCCAATTAATCCTTTGGCTCAAATCAAAAAGCGTTACCCGATTTAGAGGTAATGTCTTCTCTCGAGTTTCTTTCTTTTATTTTTTCCTTATTCACTCACCACTATCTTCTTATTATTTGATCCCATAATAACACCAGTATACTTAATACACTAGGATGTTTTTATGATATGTATTATACCTACACTTACACACACCTCCGTCTAATGGTTAAAGAACATATTGTTTCTGTGGGTGGGTAATTACTGCCTCACGAAACGATGATTGTTCAATCTTCTTTGAACACCTTTCATGGTAGCCATTATGATGTAAATATATTTATATATTATAATTATTATATTTATATCCTCTATATTCTTCTTTATTTTATATTTAAAACATACCTTTATGCTTTACATGTTGTGCAAATGCGACAATGTCATATGAGGATGTGTGGACTACCGCCATCCCAAGTGATGTGACTCGTTCATGCCAAACCTGGAATTTATAAATAATGTAATTAATGAACTTATGTTACCAATATAACATATATATTATACTGTAATTATAATATATCTATGTCTAATTTAGTTTTAATGTCCATTAATATGAAAAAAAAATGAAAGTAGCATTCAAGCGTACGTACGGCTTACCGTCTCCGTGAATGGTACATTTCATTTCTTATCTACAAACATTATGTAATATTATTAAATACATATATACTGGATATATATTATATTAAAATCATTAACACCATTCTGGAGATGATTTTATTATAACTACATGGGCAATTCTCTTCAAACAAGTTCATTTTTGACTCATGTACCGATCATCGTCAAAACGTATGATATGAACTCACATAATTAACTAATTATTATAAATGATAATATGTGATAAGAATATAGTAATAAACCTTAAATTAATTCCTTAAGTAATTATAATTGACCAAGGTTTATTATTCAGGAATATAAAGAAACGAACAAGACAAGTCAGACTTGATGTAAGGGATCCTACCTCTCTCTTTCATTTCATGTATTCTCTTTTATGTCATTTATTTTATCCTCCATGTTCTTATGTTGGGGATGTTCTTTTATATTAATCATACTGTCCTTTTCATGTTCATATGATGAGAGACCCCCTATTTCTCTCATCATTTCATTTTCAAAATGTTTAAGTGGCATCATTAGGCTGCTGAATTTTTGTAAGTGAGTTCTTATCTCACTTTAAATTCTGTGATATTTCCATTGTTCTCCAATTATTTATGGAATGTGGTGTATTGTGTAATACCAATTGATATATATTTTCACGATTCTATTTATATTCATGGTGTTCTTTAATTCATTTGGTGGTTATTATCTTTTGGTCATACGACTCGATTTATTACAACGAGGTAAGGGGTTTTTATCTAACATTTTATTCTCGTGAGATTCATGCTGTATTTGTCACAATATCATTTTAGTGGTGTATGTACATCCATTATTCTACTATTTGTGTAATATAATGTCATTTATGGGTACTTACATCAACATTTTATGGTCCTTTTTTCATGGGGTGTACGTTTCAAAAGTTACCCAAATCGGTAAGGGAACTATTCACCCTCATCTTTTTAAAATACTTATTTTTTGTTATGTATTTTAATTTACATATTATTATGTTGGGATATGTTCCCATATATCCTTATTTATGTAAATATTATTTCCAAGTTATGAGATTACATTTTCTCTCTCATCAACTCAATTTTTGAATTTTAAAGTGACGTCGTTAGGTTGTAGAACTTTTGCAAGGGTAAATCTAAACTCAATTTTACTTCTTTGGGTTAATCTTGTACTTCATGAATATGTTGTCTTATGAATATGTGTGAATGAACCCTGATAGTTTTTAACTTAATATCCATTTATATTTGGTGTATTATTATTTTTCACACATAATTATGTAATTGATTTATCCTTAATCAAAGGATACCGTCTTTATAAGGGATTTAGTCTCAATTTACATTCCATTGAGACTTCATTGTTGTTATGTGCCAATTAACTTTGATATAGTGTATATAATGTACTTTAGCATATTATATCATGAATACCTTTTTTCTCATGATATTAGAATGTTTTTATTAAATTCCATGCCCTTAATAGATTCAAAGTGGTATGGGACAGTTTGATTCAAAAATCTCTTTATTAAATGGTTTTGAAGATAGTTTTGATAAATCATTGATTATGTCGATATCTTGAAATGATATATCATTATTTCAAATGAAATTTTAATAGTTAAATTTTTATATTTTTAATATTTTATGTGCTAAAATTTTTATTAATGGTACATGGACATTTGACTGGTTGTTACGTGATTAACCAAATGACAGGTGGTGCTGTGATAAACCAGGACGGGTGGTTACGTTATAACCTCCAATGCATTGGGTATGGAAGTTTTCGGTATGGCTATTACATTTAGTGACATGTGTGGAAGTAGACCATATGGTTATTCCATTTAAGTATGTTTATCTCCCATTTTACCTTTATATGTTATGTGTTCTTCATATGGGTTTTATGGTGATTGTTTGGATACAAAAGGGTTAGCAATGATCTTTTATTCAGTAAAGAGTATTTACTACTTCATAAAGGTAAAAATTATTACTTAGGATAAAGTATTCATTATTTACTTGTTGTTTTGAAAAACAAATAGTTTTCATTCTTTGTGAATCCCTTACTGAGCTTTCTATGATCATCACATGTTTTTGAAAATTTTTCCACAATACTTAAAGATGAATAGGGTCAAGGATGGGATAAAAGAAAGACATGTTATCAAAAACATGTAACTAGACATGTTTCTTTTTAAGAGATTTTATTTTATGAATAAAATGGAAATTGGGTAGAAGTTTCTACATTGTAATCTTTCGAGATGTAATAGTTTTGTCCTAATTCTCTAAAACTCTAAACCTAAAAAGATACTCAATGTGATTTATTCATTTAATTCAATATTAAGTAATGTTTTAATGTTGGGTCCATATAGTTGGTATCAAAGGTCGATTTATATAACTTTAGAGGTTAGAGTATTCTTTAAACTTAAGTGACATTAACATAATGGTTAGGATGTCAGAAAGATTCATTGTTATTTTAGATAAAGTGAATGAGTTTAAGATAACATGAATAATTATATATTAGTATTTACCCTTATCATAAGATATTATATGATGATTTTACTGATATAAGCACACTAACCTTTTTGGTTTTAGTAAATGGATGGATCTACCAGGAACCAAAGTAAAAGTGGATGTGATGAAAACTGTGAGGGTTTTCTGAAGGAGAAACTGAATGATATGGGAGCTGAAATGAGAACACTTGTGGTTATTCTCAACCAACTATTTGGAGTCATGATTGACCAACTAAACCTTAGTGATTTTTATAAGCCATCATATATTCGAGAAAAAAATCCCTACGGATGTTCATGTAATAATCAAAAAAGGTAAGTATGTTCAAAAACCTATGTGTCATGGATGTGTAAAGAAACACCTATGGAAATGTTTCAAAGGGACAAAAAGATTCTATAGATGTGGAAATGAAGTTCATAAAGCAAGAAACTACCATGGAAAAAGGAAGCATCCATTTGACTATAGGAAAGGGAAAGAAATTCTTTCTATGGGATCAATTGAATTTTTTAAATGTGTTGTGCATGGTCATTAAGAAAACACATGTCCTTCGAAGATGTTTTGGGAAAGGGATCACCAAGATCGTACAAATATTTGTTTACCAATACCTAATTCCATTCTGATGGAGGATGAAGAAACTGATAATGACCAATGAAAGGTATGGATTATTTCGTAACATATGTTTTCCTATTATAGAAATATTAGGATATGATTCATGATTTTGTTTGTAGGAAAGAATTATTTCAGAATAAGTTTGAAAGGAATGGTTAATAGATCATGAAGAATGTTGAATTATTATAAAGTCAACATATAAGGGATTAAATATTTATGGTAGATTTTAGGATGGTGAAATTCTTAAAAGTATTAAGGCTCTTTTGATGATTAGATTACATTATAAGACTTTTTATAGTATGTGTAACACTGAGGTTTGATATATGAAAATTTTATTCAAAGAATAATTATCTTTTTACTTGTGGATATAGTTATAAAGAATATTTTTGGTTTATGAGATCATTAAATTTGAGGTAATTACCGGTTAATATATTTTGGGATGAAAAAAGAAAGTTATTAGATAACCTTTATGGTTAAAATATGTTATGGTTATTTTTTGATGAATTTATCTCTTTTTGGGAATATTATAATATTATGTAGTTTTTAAAAAGGGACAACACGCAAACTGTGTTGAAACCTGTCGCGTCGGATGAACCTGCGGGAATCGAACCCACAACCAAAGTGTGACTGGTATTTATCACCTACCACTGGACAACGTGAAGTCACTGGTTAGTATGACTAATTCTTTTTTTTTTTATGATCTTATGAATCAGGAATAATTTTTTTTTGTGAAATGATTAACCTATCATTGAGGATATATGATTAGGTTAATTTCTTTTCAGTATGATACTTTTAGAGTAAATGAGGTTATTTGGAGATAAATGTTAAGATTTACCTTGGAAGACAATGTGATTAAATCCTTCGGATATTTGGGTTTCAATATTAGTTTTGATTACATAGAAAAAATTTATGGATAACAGTTTATTGAATGTTCTTTGAGGATCTTTGGGTTTTGTTGGAATAATTTTGTTGATTAAGAGTAGTTTTTCTTTTTGTAAAATATTATCCTTTTGGGTGATTATCTGACCTTTTAATAACCATTTTGGTTTTGGTTAAGGTCTAAATACATGGAAAATATATAGTTTATGTTTTGGGGATTATGTGATTCTCTCGAAGTTGATTTTAGTTCTCTTAATGCGAACAAGTCATCCTAAATACTCATCTTTTGGAGAAAATATGAGTTTGTGTAAGAAATCTAGGATGATATGAAAGTCTACATGACAAGTAAGTATTTTTCCTTATTATTTAGTGAAGCTCATAAATAAATTCCTAAATTAAAAGTAACTTAAAAAAAAAACCTTGTCTGTTAACTTTTCTTAATGGGGAATCAAATTCCATTTAACTGATCATAAGTTTGTGATTTTCTGGTGGTTAATATTCTCCTAAACATGTTTTCTATCACTCTCCATCAGAACTTGACCGTTTGTTTTATCTTCCATATCCATGTTTTCATGGAATCCTTGTATCTGTTGTATTGTGTGACCTTTGTACTTTTCTTTCTTTTAAAGTGATAGTTTAATCTACTCCTTTTCCGATGTGAGTCTTTCAATGATGTTTTTTAGCCCAATTTTAAAATTGCGAGGACGCAATTCCCAAAAGGGGGGAAGGATGTAACAACCCGGGTAAATAAATAATATGAAATTTTCATATTTAATAATATTTTCGAATTATATATGAATTTTACTTTAAAGGGGATGCTATGTTCGATAGCATACCTGATACGCAACAATGAGTTTCTCTAAAATCATACATTGCAAACTAACAATATAATATTATTATTATAAATGGTATTTAATGCCTAGTCGTTGTAATGTATGGAATGAACAGGATTATCTAAAAAATTATTATATATTTTTGTTAAATATTTTAACAATTACACAACAAATGATAGAGGCTTCAAATGCGAATGAATCCAATTTTAAGCATAATTATTCTAATATTCTTTAAAAGGACGATTAACTGCCTTTTGACAGGGAACCCCTTTTAAATATACTTTTTGTAACATTTATATGTTATTTTTGGAAAAATAAAATCTTACTTTAGAATCAAGACATCAAAATTTACTTTTTGTAAATTTTTGGAATTTTTCCGATAAAGTTCATTATTTTAAGTGAATAGTGAAAAATGTTGTATTTTAATTCAAAACATCCTTTTAATCTAATTTATTTATATGGTTATATTATCTTTTTAGTTCGGTTTAGTGTAGTTAAAATATATTTTTACCAGTTAATAAACTTGTGGTCATTGGAATTAATTTCACATTAAATTGGACATAAACAACTGTCAATATTTTGATAGATATTTTTCTTAAAAACACGCTATTTGTTTTGACAGCGGGAATTAATTATAAAATTAATTAATACAAATTCTATGTTTTTAATTTGATAAAATGAACATCATTATTTAATTTGGAATATCAAGTATAGCTTAGGGTGAATTTTTTGTATTTTTCTGAAAAACATCAATTTTTGATGAATAGTGAAAGCACTAAGTAGTAGTTAAAAACTGATTTTTTCATTTAAACAAAATTTTACCACATCTATGAATTGAATTTCAAAAATCCGACATACAGGGTTGTCATTATTATGTAAAATGTGTTTCAATGGGATGAAAATAATTTTTTTCAATAGTAACATTTGAGTTTTATTAACCGCGATTAAAGGTAATTAGGGTTATTTAAGATAAAAATAATATTATAAAAAGATAAAAATACCTTGACACATGTACTAACATTATTGGATGAGTCATGGCTGACCAAGACAATCCATGGGTCAATTTGGGGGCCCCATGGAGCCACCTTGTTTTGATAATGACATTAATAACATTTTATTTAAAGTAAAAAAAATGTCACAAACATGTATTGTTTTACTAAAATAATTTATACCTGGGGTTATATAAATTATCTTTTTGACTATAAATATTCATTGGAAAGGTAAAAATATTTCCTACATCATGGTATTTTTTTATAATTTTTATACATTATATTAATAAATTTATTTATGACACCATGATGATGCATTGATTACCTCATTAATGAACGATTTAAATAAAATGAAAAGATAAGGTAAAATATAAGACATACACTTGTCAAAAACCTATTGGATGGGTGTATTTCGAACCATTATCACCTTATCCTAGAAATATATTATTTTGGGACCTTTAAAATCCGAAAAACATTTTACAATAAAGTAACATTTCAAGACTTTCCAAAAGCGACCCTCCTCCCTCTTATAAAAGTCCCTCAACTCTACCCCCTCACCCACAACTCTAAAGCCCTTGGATCATCCAACCTCTGCTCATATTATCTCTAAAAATCCCTCTCTTACTCCTAGAAGCCTCACTTTGGTCAGAAGTATTTCCATGGAAGCCTTTGGCTCAAATCAAAAGGAGTTACCCGATTTAGAGGTAAGGTCTTCTCTCGAGTTACTTTCTTTTATTTTTTCCTTATTCACTCACCATTATATTTTTATTATTTTATCCCATAATAACACCTGTATAATGAATATACTAGGATTTTTTATGATAAATATTATACCTACACTTACCCACACCTCCGTCTAATGGTTAAAGAACATACTGTTTCTGTGGGTGGCGAATTACTACCTCGCAAAACGATGATTGTTCAATATTCTTTTAACACCTTTAATTGTGGCCATTATGATTTAAATATATTAATATATGATTTAAATTATATTTATGTCCTCTATATTCATCTTTATTTTATATTTAAAACATACTGTTATGCTTTTCATGTTGGGAAAATGCGATAATGTCATATGAGGAAGTGTGGACTACAGCCCCCTCAAGTGATGTGACTCGTTCATGCCAAACATGGAATTTATAAATAATGTAATTAATTAACTTATGTTACCTATATAACATATATATTATACTGGAATTATAATATATCTATGTCTAATTTAGTTTTTATGTCCATTAATATGACAAAAAAAATGAAAGTAGCATTCATGTGTTTGTACGGATTACTGTCTCCATGAATGGTACATTTCATTTCATATCTCTAAACATTATGGAATATTATTAAATACATATATACTGGATATATATGATATTTAAATCATGAATACCATTCCAAATATGATTTTCTTATAACTACATGGACAATTCTCTTCAAACAAGTTCATTTCTGACTCATGTACCGAACATCAAAAAAACCTATGATATTAACTCACATAATTAACTAATTATTATAACATGATAATATGTGATATGAATTGAATAATAAACTGTAATGAAATTAATTAAGTAATTATAAATTGACCAAGGTTTATTATTTAGGAATATAATGAAACTAACAAGACAAGTCGGACTTGAGGTAAGGGATCATACCTCTCTCTTTCTTTTCATGTATTATCCTTTATGTCATTTATTTTAACCACTATGTTCTTATGTTGGGGATGTTATTTTATATTTATCCTACTTTTCATTACATGATCATATGATGAGAGAACCCCTCTCTCTCTCATCAATTCATTTTAATAATTTTTATGTGGTGATGTTAGACTGCTGAATTTTTGTAAAAGATTTCTTATCTCACTTTTAATTTCATGAGATTTCGGTTGTTCACCACTTATTTATGGCATGTGGTATATTCTGAACTTCTAATTGATATATATTATCATGATTATATTTATATTCATGGTGTTCTATAATTCATTATGTGGTTATTATCTTTTTGACATACGACTCGATTTATTACAATGAGGTAAGGGGTTTTTATCTCACATTTTATTCCCCTGAGATTCATGTTTTATTTGTCACCATATCCTTTCAGTGGTGTATGTACATTAAATGATACTACTCTTTGTGTAATATAATTTTATTTATGGGTATTTACATCAACATTGAATGGTCCTTCTTTCATGCGGTGTACATTTCGAAAGTTACCTAAATCGGTAAGGGAACCTTTCACCCTCCTCTTTTTAAGAGACTTCTTTTTCTTATGTATTTTAATTTACATCTCATTATGTTGGGATATGTTCTTATATTTCATTATTTATGTAAATTTTATGTCCATGTGACGAGATAACATTTTCTCTCTTGTCAACTTATTTCTTGAATTTTAATGTGACGTCATTAGCCTATCGATCTTTTCTAAGGGAACTACTTAACTCAATTTCAATTCTTTGGGTTAATATTGAACATCACGAATATGTAGTCCTATGAATATGTATGAATGACCTCTGATTTTCTTTCACTTAATATCCATTTATATTGAGTGTATTCTTATTTTTCACACATAATTATTTAATTGATGTATCCTTAATAAAATGATTCTGTCTTTATAAGGGATTTTGTCTCAATTTACATTCCATTGAGACTTCATTGTTGTTATGCGCCAATTCACTTTGATATTGTGTATATACTGTTCTTTGGAATATTATATCATGAATACCTTTGTTCTCATCATATTATAATATTTTGATTATATTTTATTCCTTTAAAAGATTCAAAGTGGTATGGGACACTTTGATTCAAAAATCTCTTTATTAAATGGTTTTGAAGATAGTTAGATAAATCATTGATTTCGTCGATATCTTAAAATGATATATTGTGATTTAAAATGAAATATTAATAGTTAAATGTTTATATTTTTAATATTTTATGTGATATTATTTTTTTAATGGTACATGGACATTTGACGGGTGGTTACGTGATTAACCACATGATGGGTGGTGCCGTGACAAACCAGGATGGGTGGTTACGTTATAACCTTCCATGCATTGGGTATGGAAGTTGGCCGTATGGCTATTACATTTAGTGACATGTGTGGAAGTTGACTGTATGGTTATTCAATTTAATTATTTTTATGTCCCAAGTTACCTTAATATGTTATGTGTTCTTTATATGAGTTTTATGGTGATCTTTTGGTTACAAATGGATAAGCAATGATCTTTTATTTAGTGAAGAGTATTTACTACTTCATAAAGGTAGTAATTATTACTTTTGTTGAATTATTCATGATTTACTTGTTGTTTTGATAAACTAATAGTTTTCTTTCTTTGTATATCCCTTACTAAGCTTTTTATCCCCATCCCATGTTTTTGAAATGTTTTTTACATGACTTAAATATGAATAGGGTCAAGGATGGGATCAAAGAAATACATTATATCAAAAAAAATAGAACTAGAAATGTTTCATTTTAGGAGTTTTTATTTTATGAAATAGTTGTAAACAGAGTAGAAGTGTCTACTTTGTAATATTTTCATATGTAATAGTTAAGTCCTAGTTCTCTAAAACTCAAAACCTGAAAAGATCTTCAATGTGAATTATTCATTTAATTCAAGATTAAGTAATTTTTTAAGGTTGTTTCCTTATACATATATTTTTTCTTCTTCCCTTTAATGGCCCTAATTTATCTCTTCCTCTTTAGGGTGACGCCTCATTTTATCATTCCATGTGGACTCCCCCCTACCATGTTGTGTCTTATAGGTTCCCACAAACTGAAAACTTTTCTTAGCTTGAATATTATCTATCTTTGTTCTGGCTTCTTCCCACCCAATATTCTCCTTTATTTGTCCTATTTCAGTCTATATATTATCGTTTTCATCACCATTTTCAATTTAAGATATTTTTATGATATCCACCCAGAGTGTTGATTCTTGTCTTACATTGATTCAGATTCAAAACCAAATTTATGAATCTAGATTCATCCAACCTAGGCCCTTTCCCAGGTGTCATCTCTTGTTTCTATGATTGAGTCTTCCACCACTGATTATAATTAAATCAATCTACTTTCTATAGACTTTTTCAAATCAAATTCACTCACTGAAGTGGTTCATGTGGGATTTTATCTTGAGGTGTTTTGATATTTTTTGATTTGTTTTCTTCATTGGATGATTCTTAGGTGAATCTGTGAAGGGTGGATTTTTCTTTATTCTTTTTTGATGGTTGTAGTTCTATCAGGCTAGTTTTTTTATAGTGAGTCTCTGGTGTTAATTATAGTTTTTGTGGTGCCCTGACAATGATGGTTTTTATTTTTTGTCTTATTAATGATGGTGTTGTATTGGAGATGTTATTTTTAATACGCCGGTGGATTTTGCATCCTATTTTGGTGGATTTATTTTCAATTAATTATGATTTTTTTCTTATTTCTAGCTAATGTTGTTTAACATATAAATGATCGACTTATTTATTATTATTTTATGATCTTTGATTCAGGTTTGGTGGTCGAAGGAATGGGAGTTCTGAAGAAAAGGTGGTCTCGTTGATGATGATGTGATGCTTGATAATAATGTAGATTGATGTGATATCCTATATGTGTTAGGGTATATTTATCATGATATCTGGTGATATATAATTTGAAATCTCAAATTTTTGGTTTTTGAATTTACATTTGGGGTTTTCTAATAGGGTTTTTTTTTCTGATTTTCCCCTAATCCATTAATGTGGTTTTTATAAAATATCAAAAAAAAATTGGATGGTTTGAAGGTTACCATTACTTGTATATCTATTAAATATTGAATATTAGATAATTCCAAAACATCCTTTCGACTATTTTCATGTCTTTTTCAATAGATTATCACTTGTATATGTGTGTGGAAACAATATATTTTTTAAAAGATTCGGTTGTTCTAGTTTGGGCTAATTTTAGAATTTTTAATTTGATATCCAATTATAGACACTTATTTTTTAGGGTATTATTTTCATCCTCAAATGAATTTTTCTTTTACTCTCACTATTTTCTTTTTCTCTAAATTTTTTCATTATATAATATGGTCAATTTTTTTTTACTTGTAATGATGTTTGATTATACACGTTTCGGATCTATGTTTTGAATCGTTAATATCAATGTAATAAAGTTAATTCTTCTCTAGTACAAGGATATTTTATTCAGGATTTATCTTAGTAGCATATTTTTCACAGCATATTCTTTTCAAGTATACCTTTTATTTCCAACACTTTAATTCATAACGTGTTAAGGATTATTCATGTTCATCAATATGCTCTGTAACCCTTTTACACCTTTGAGACTTTTTTATCAATGATTCTTCAATATCATTTATATCATTATTAAGATATTCTTTTTTATCAAATATTCCAGGGAAAATTCAAATATAAGAATGTCAACTTCAACAAAAACTTTCTTTAATGGTGGTTCAATTCATGGTAGTGGTTATCAAATGGTTTAGTAGATTCATCTTCAACGTTTTCATCACAACTATAATCATAAAAATGAAAATTATCTTGTATTTATAGATGAAATCCAACTTACACTATCTTTATAAAAATATTGATCCTTATGATTTAAGCCTTTATTGTTATTTTCTTTCATTTTATACTTGTTTTGTTTATTTTTAATCGAATCCTTCATTTAAGATTTAATAAGAATTTGATATAAATTCTTCTTCTATGTAACTTCTATATTTTTTTAAGTATACACTTCACGTATGTCTGATAAAAATAATTTGGTCAAAAAAATAGATACCACTAAAGGGAACCTAGTAATCTCTGATATAACTTTAAATGTTATGTGGTCATGTAGGGACACTGTGTTGGGATAATAATCAATGTACATAACTTTAATTGATTTTTATTTTTCTTTTATTATCTAATTTTTATCATGATCATATTTCTAGGTAAATAGATATGGATCTATGAAATAGATAATAAGCAAGAATAACTATTAAAATTGATTTATAAGTTATGGAATTAATGTGAGATACTAATCCTATACCTTTTATATTCATGTATTTAGTCTAATGGTAATTTCTAAAATATAAGAGAGTGATTCCAAAATAATGATGTTGGGGTTATTCTTAGAAGCCTGAGATATTTCCAACACTATATTAAACAAGTGATATGTAAGATAAGGGAAGTTTACTTCTTTCAATATTATGGAAGAATATAACTCCATATATTTCTTTTTCTATCTACTTGATGAGGACATTATTCATATTGAAACCATCAGTTCTTAATATATCCTCTTTATCTCTTACAATATATCAAATCATAAAAAAATAACTATATTTTAAACAAAATAATAATACCTAATTACAATAAACTTCAATTATTTAAACACGTTTTAAATTATAAAATTCACATCAGACTCTTCTCAATATCTTCATGATTATATATTCATGCATTAGAATTCAAACATGAACATAACCCCCTTACTTCTTAATAAGGGTCCTAATAACAAGATCATTAATAGAAGAAACACATTCAGTCCTTTATTATCTTTATATTATTGTTTCATTATTCTTTATTCATAATGTTTTATCATGTTAATCCATAGTTATAATGTAATTCCCCATGATCTCGTAGTACGTTATCTCATTAAAGTAATTTAATAGCTTGCGCTACATGAAGCACTGAGTTCAAGCACACCACAACATTACCAAACTAGCCATTCAAAAAGAGGTTATAAATATTATTAACATCATTTTGAATTTTATATACTCTATATAATTTTAACATTCGTATTATGTGATTCTTAGACATAATATAAGAACAAATTCATTTTTTCCGATAAAAAGAAGTATTTTTTTAAATGAAATTTTACCGCCTTTAAATGGTGACCCCTTTTTAAATCCAATATTTGATATTTTTATATATTCAATTTGACATAATAAACTTCCTATTTAGAATCGAGACATAAAAATTTAGTTTCAATAATTTTTTGGTGTTTTTATAATAAATTTTATATTTGGTTGAATAGTGAAAAATACTATATTTTAACTGAAAACAACTTTTTTAATCAAAAATAATTTATATTGTTAAATTATTGATTTTAATCGTTTTCAATTATAATTAGATTATATTTTTACCATTTAATACGATGTTAGTCATTGGAAGTAAATTCAATTTGAAATTGCACATAAACAAGTGTGAATCTTTTGATAGTTATTATTTCTTAAAAATATGCTTTTTGGTTTTGAAAATGGGAATTAATTTTAAATTAATTAATGAAACTTTTATGTTTCAAAATTGGTAAAATGGAATTAATTTTTTAATTCATAATATCAAAATTATCTTAGGGTGAATTTTTTGTATTTTCTTGAGACCTTTCTATTTTTGATGAATAGTGAAAACACTGTGTTATTGTTTAAAACGGAATTTTTTTAAATAATTAATTATTTTATATAAATTTATTTTGGTCAAAATAGATACATAATACCTATATATGTTCAATTTAATTCATTGGAGTCATTTTATAATATGTTTAGAATTATAAAATTTTATTTAACTTTTTACCGTCTTTTACACACCTTCTAAGAGCATTTGAAAATTTTCATAAAACAGAATTTTACCGCTTCTATGAATTGAATTTTGAAAAATCTGAGAGACACGGTTGATATAAGTAAGTAAAATGTGGTTCAATAAGATAAATTATTTTTGGTGAATAGTAACTTTAGACTTTTATTTTACCACGGTTAAAAGTAAATAGCGTAATTAATGGTAAAAATGATAATATTATTACCCTAACACATGCCCTAATTATATTGGATAAGTTTAATTATACCAAAAAAAACCATAGTAATAAAATATGACCCTTTTGGTCCACTTGGATTAGATTAGGACTTTAATTATTATTTAATTTAAAAAAGATTTAGAAGTGTTAAATTCGAGTATTCATAACTAAAACATTTTAATATAGGGTTATACATAAGTTAAATTCAACTATTAAATTTAATTAGAAATATAAATATATTTCCTACATAATGGTATTTTATTTATATTTTTTATACATTAAATAATTAATGTTATTTATGATATAATGATGATGCAGTAATTACCTTCTTTTCTAGATAGTAAAAATAATTGATATTATAAATATCTAAATAAATGTAATTTGAGACTTTTAGTGAATTACACAAATTTTTTAGGTTAATATGACATTTTAGGGTTGATTATATAAATTTATTCGGAAGTGATAACATTGTTATGACGTTCACAAAAACAAAATACCAAATAGTGTCAAAATTGACATAAATTAATTTATAAAACAAATTCTATATTATTGGTTGATATAATATTCCATAAAATATAAGGATAGGCCAAAGGTCTTAAATAATATTATATATTTCATTAATGAACCACTTGAGGTTCACTTGGATGTTTATTGTATGTTTATTAACCATATAGTGTAAGAATACCAGACGACACGGCAAAAGTTAAATTATTTAACTTAGAGTTAAATCTAAAAGATAAGGTTAAAATGGTAAACTAAACTTTTCTAAAACATATTTTTTGAAAGGATTTCGACCCATACCCACATTAGCTTATAAATATATCAATTTGGAGCCATTATAAATCGAATATGATTTTATTATAAAATAATATTTCAATATTTTCTTAAGGTGCCCCTCACCCCTCTCATAAAAGGGCACTCCACCTTCTCTCAAATTAACACCTTAAAAGCCATTTGGATCGGAAAAACCCTACCCAAATATCCTCCCAACATTACTCCCTTAATCCTAGAGGCCTTACATTGGTCAGAAATCCAACCTAAAAATCCTTTTTGATCAAGTCCATAGGAAGAACCCATTGAAGAGGTAAATATTTCATCACCTCTTTCAAGTTATTTTCTTCTTTCACTTCCGCTTTCTTTGTTGTTTACATTCTAAAATAATAACTCAAGTATCTCCTATGTACTGTAATGTTTATTATAAAAATGTTACAACCATAATCATTATTATATCCATCCTATAAATGAAAATGTCACCATACGTACATACGTACGGATTATCGTCTCCACGTCGTGGTGTAGTTTGTTATCCGAACATTGCATTATTTGGATGGGCATAAAAATTATTATAACTAATTTAAATAATAAATATAACATGTTAATTATTCTGTATATATGATATACCATCCAATTACATAATATTTCTCAATCAATATAATGATATTATCGCTCGTGCGTACGTACGGATTACCGTCTCCATGACGCGATGAGATTCATTTACATGATCACCATTCAATGATGATTATAAAAATATATATATTATTAATAAGAATGTAATATATGAAATAATTATTCTACTATATATATATATATACTTACATAAATTTTATTCCCTTACTTCCATTCAATATGATATGAAAACCTAAATAGCTTTTATGAGTACGAACGACATACCGTCTCCATAAATAGTGCATTCCATTTCATATATCTATCTATTATAAATATTTATATTCTAAATATATATGATATATAAATCAAGGTTTATACTCTATAATTATTAAAATCATGATCTAAATGATACAATCAGTAATAACAAGTTGAAACTCGTACGCTAAAGAAAGTGATTATTACCTAAAATGTTAATTTAACATGGAAATCATTATTAAATGGGTATTATAAAGTCATAAATGGATCATATATGATATAAAAATTATATATATGGTTCATGTATAATTTAAAAATATGATTTAACAATTATAAAGTATGTTAACATACCCTCGACCAAGGAAAAATGCAAGGTAAGGGCTAATTTCAAAATCTCATTATTATCCGAGCATGTTTTTACGTAAGTATCTACTGAGACATATTTATTATCCAGGTCCATGATTCATAAAAGTGTTTTCAAGGGGATTATTTTTTACAGACTTTTTACAAAAACATAATTTTAAATGTTTTAAATATTTATTCTTCTAAATCATTCTCATTAATGTCCATGTTTTCAAAATGGTTTATAAGGATCTATTTATATGGACATAAATGTTTTGAAAATGTTAATTCATTTCAAATGTTTCAAAGTGGTATGGGAAACATTGATTCAAAAATTTCTTTAAATGTCTTCCTTTAAAAAATTTGAGACATTTAAATGTTTTCATGAAAAGGGATATTTCTCTTAAATAGTTTTACAAATTATTTTCATCTATGTCAACATCATTTGATGGATTTTAAACTTCTTTGAAGTTTATTTATTATGATAAAAATATTTCATATTGTATTGAAGGGTTTGTGATATGTTTATCTATGGATGTCTTATTTTTATACCATTCATGTTTTATGGTTTAATTATTGACATTTTGTATGCCAGTTTTAATACGAATGTTTATGTTATGTTTCAACCTTTTTGTTTGAGGAATGTATTGGACTTAGTATGTAACGGGTGGAGCCCGCTATAGCTCCTTGAAAAATCTGTAGGTCTCATGAGGCAATTAGATGTGGAATTGGCCGAGGCCTTTCCCAAT
The DNA here is from genome assembly GCA_963277665.1 of Viscum album. NCBI lineage: Eukaryota > Viridiplantae > Streptophyta > Magnoliopsida > Santalales > Viscaceae > Viscum > Viscum album. Next base: position 287,577,717 of record OY728165.1, read on the forward strand.
TTGATATATCTGGTTTTGGCTGAGGCCTAAAACATTTTTAGACCTCTTAGCTGAGGTCTGGACAAAATGTTTCAGAATGTACGACATTATACATTCCCTCATTATAAAAATAATATTGATGGTTCATGTGGTTATTAGACTAGTAGAATACAGATGACTATGTTTTATTATGGAAATATTTACTCATCTCATATTGCTTCAATAAAAGTGTTCATTATTATTATTTGAAAATGAATGTGTTTTCAATTATTCACCATGCCTAATATTTATGTTATCTTCTGTTGTATTGCTTACCCTTACTGAGCATTTGATATCACCTCTTTTTTATGTTTTATTTTCCCAGTATTCTGAGAAGTGTTTTATGATTGGTAAGGAGGGTTAACCTAGGGGATTAATGGTGGTCTCAAAGGATCATTTACGTTGTGTTTTATCTTCTAATGTGTAATGTAACGTTCATGTATGTAATCTAGTATCCAAGACTGCTAAACTGATCGGTCCTTCGGGACTTGATTCCTTGTAATCATACCAATGTATTAAAATAATGCACCAACTCTGGGCTTCTGGGATTGGGGCGTTACAGTTGGTATCATAGAAAGTTTAGTAATAATCCTAGAAACTAGATTTAGAAAAACTCTGATTAGAGAACACTACCCCAAGATAGACTTTGAGGATTAGTATAGAAGAACATCCTAGAATTTTGGTACAGTATAGCTTTTGTGAGTTTTCCAAGAAATATATCTCTATCTGGATATGAGCAGGTACAAGTGTCTCTGGAACAGATGTACCTAGGGGTAAAACCCAAAAACACCGCTTTGAGAATGACTTGAATGTGAAATGGTGCACGACAATGGGCATTGCTGCACTCTTAGTTACGACACTCCCATGGGTTATGCTTAGGATAATTCCCATTTTCTTTACAAACAACTATGAAGGTTTTATAAGTATATACCACCTCAAAAAAACATCTTTATGATTATGGATTATATCCATGAACTATTCAATTTATGTTAACTGTTTTACAAGTTTGGAATTATGCATTGTGATTCATAAACTATCCAAGTGTATGCCATTTTTTAGAAATGGTGCCCAATATATAGAATGATTCCTCCAGAAATATACATGATCCATAAAGTAAGAAGGATCATATCTTTAATGGTATTAATCCAACATTTATAAAGTAAATTGTCTCCCCATATTATCATCATATGAAGAAATAGAATCATGTGTTAACAAAATAAGTAAAGAATTCTCGGTGTCCTATGGATTGGAAGGGAAGCCAGAGAAGAAGAGAATGGTAGAAAGAAATATGGATGAAGGGAATAAGGGAAAGAAGGATTTTCCTATATGTGATAACTGTGGAAAGAATCACTTTGTTAAATGCTTGAAGGGAATGGGTGTTTTTTAAAAGTGTGGAGAAAAAGGACATTATGTATGTGATTTCAATGGTAAGAAAAAGGATTCAAATGTACAATGTTTCATCTGTATGGAGTTGGGACACTACACTAATCAATGTCCAAATCATCAGAGTATACCCCAAATGATGTTATTGGAAAATAATCATGTTATGATATTACTAAAGATTAAGAGGAATGATTAAGATTTCTTATGTTGTTATTAAATTATTGTGTCATTTGAGTATTGTATTGATGATGTACATGTTATAATAATTATAGAGTATATAAGGATTGTATTGTAGTATTATTTCATTAAGGACTTGAGATTGTGTGGAACCAAAAAAAGTATCTCAATGGAATGTTAAAATTTTTGGAAAATACATGGTTGAAGGAAATACAAAACATTAATATGGTCCTGATACTGAGGTATTGATTTTGGAATAAGAAATGATTGATTTATTATATAAGATACTATTATCATCGTTGGAACTGGTTAATTATCTGTTTCTTCCATCATTGTTGGAGTTTAAAACATTTTTGGATAGAAGGAGTATATCCAGTATTCTATAAAAAATACGGGTGCATCACCTACCACTGGCCTACGTGATGTCCTAGTTTGTATAATGTAGTTTTTTAAATAGTCTAAAATATGAATATAAATTCATTTTTTTAACCCTATAAAATTAAGATAAATAGAATATTTTTGAATTCTATTATCTTTTAAAGTGAAATATGAGTTTGTGGTACGAATTAGTTGAAGGATGAAACTCTACCGGTTAAGTATATATATATATATAAATATATTCCTCTGATTCTGTTAATAAATTAAAATTTAAACATTAGGGAAAAGATCTTAAAACTAAAAATGTTTTATCCTAATACCATATTTTTTGAACCGATGATTTTTTACATTATCTTAGATTTATGGCTTTGAGGCCCTCAATTTTGCACTTGTTTTTGATTGATGACCTCAATCACTCCCGATAAATATTTACGGTTTTCCTCAAATTATGTTTTTTTAATTTCCAAAAATGTTCTCCTAATTGAGATCATAATTTGGTGGTGACTTTTTCCTTTCTCTTTCCCTCTTATTAAGAAAAAATTTTATTAACCCAATTTCTGATGTGGGTTTTTTACAAAAGTATTTCTCTATTTTTAGAATTTTATATTCAAATAACAATTTCAAATTGCAAGGATGCAATTTATTGAAGTAGGTAAGAATGTAACACCCCAATATCTCATAGTACATTATCTCATTAATGTAATTTAATATCTTGCGCTACATGCAACACTGAGTTCAAGCGCACCACAATATTACCAAACTATCCGTTCAAAAAGCAGTTATAAATAGTATTAACTGCATTTAAAATCGTATATACTCTATTTAATTATAAAATCTGTATTATGTGTTTCTTAGACATAATATAAGAACATATTCATTTTTTTCAGATAAAAGAAGTATGTTTCAAAAAATTAAATTTTACAACCTTTTAATGGAGAACCCTTTTTAAATCAAATATTTGATATTTTTATAAATACAATTTGACAAAATAAACTTCTTATTTAGAATCGGGACATAAAAATTTAGTTTTAATAAATATTTGGTGTTTTTCTGAAAACTTTTATATTTGGGTGAATAGTGAAAAATACTATATTTTAACTAAAAACAACTTTTTTATTTAAAATAATTTATAGTGTTAAATTATATAATTTAATGGTTTAGAAGTATAATTAGATTTTATTTTTACCATTTAATCAAATGTTGGTCATTGGATGTAATTTCACTATGAAATTGGACAAAAACAAGTGTCAATCTTTTGATAGTTATTATTTCTTAAAAATACCATTTTTTGTTTTGTCAATGGAAATTAATTTTAAATTAATTAATGAAACTTCAATGTTTTGAAATTGGTAAAATAGAATTCATTTTTGAATTCTGAATATCAAAATTATCTTAGAGTGGGGTTTTGGTATTTTTCTGAAAATATTCTATTTTTATGAATAGTAAAAACACGGCGTTATTGTTTAAAATCGACTTTTTATTTAAATAAATAATTTTTTTATTTAAATTTATTTTAGGTCAAAATATATACATAATACCTATATATTTTCAATTTAATTCATTGGAGTCAATTTATAATAAGTTTAGATATATAAAATTTTATTGAACTTTTTACCGTCTTTTACCCACCTTCTAGGAGAATTTGCAAATTTGCATAAAACATAATTTGACTACTTCGGTGATTTGAATTTAAAAAATATGAGAGATGTTGTTGATATCAGTATGTAAAATGTGGTTCAATAAGAAAAAAATAATTTTTGGTGAATTGTAAATTTTGACCTTTATTTACCATTGTTACAAGTAAATAGGGCAATTAAAGGTAAAAATGATATTATTATTACACTAAAAAATGTTCTAATTATATTGTATATGTGTAATTATACCAAAAACAACATTAGGAATAAAATATGACCCTTTAGGTCTACATGGATTAGATTAGGGTATTTATTATTATTTAATTTAAAAAAGAGTTAAAAGTGTTAAATTCATGTTTTCATAACTAATACATTTCAATATATGGTTATACATAAGGTAAATTCAACTATAAATATTAATTAAAAATATAAAAATATTTCCTACATGATGGTATTTTATTTTTAATTTTTTTACATTAAATAATTAATGTTATTTATGGCACAATGATGATGCAGTAATTACCTTCTTAATGAGATATAAAACATAAGTGATATTATAAATGTCCAAATAAATGTAATTTGAGACGTTTGATGAATTAGAATAATTTTATAGGTTAATATGGAATGTTAGCGTTGATTAGATATTTTTTTGAAGTTATAAGGTTTTTATAACTTTCAAAAAAACAAAATACCAAATAGTATAAAAATTGACATAAAATAATTTTTAAAACAAATACTATATTATTGGTTGATATAATATTACTAAAACTCTAAGGTTCAGAAAAAGGGCTTAAATAATATTATATATCTAATTAATGAACCAATTGATGTTCTCTTCGACGTTTATAGTAATATTATTATCCATATAGTGTAAGAATACAAGAAGACATGGTAAAAGTTAAATCATTTAACTTAGATTTAAATCTAAATGATTAGGTTAAAATGGTAACCTAAAATTTTCCAAAACATATTGGTTGAGATTATTTAGTCCCATAACCACTTTATATTCTAAATAAATTAATATGGAGCCATTATAAACATAATATGATTTTATTATAAAATAATATTTTAATCTTTTCCTAAGGTGCCCCTCACCCCTCTTATAAAAGAGCACTCCCCCTTCCTTCAAATTCACACCATCAAATCCATTTTTCTCAGCCAAACCCTGCCCAAATATCTGCCTAACATTCCTCTATTTATCCTAGAGGCATTTCTTTGGTCAGAAATCCAACCTAAGAAACCCTTTTGATCAAGTCAATAGAAAGAACCCAAAGAAGAGGTAAATATTTCATCACCTCTTTCAAGTTCTTTTCTTATTCCACTTCCTATTTCTTTATTTTTTTCATTCTAAAATAATAACTAAAGTATCTACTATATACTATGATGTAATTATAAAAATTCTACAACAATATTCATTATTATATCCATCCTATAAATGACAAAGTCACCATATGTGCGTACGTACAGATTACCATCTCCACGTTGTGGTGTAGTGTGTTATTCAAACATTTAATTATTTGGATGGGTATAATAATGCGTATAACTGATGTAAATAATAAATATAACATGTTAATTATTCTTTATATATGATATATCATCCAATTACATATGAAGTCTCCATCAATATAATGATATTGTCACTCGTACATACGTACGGATTACCGTCTCCATGACGCGGTGAGATTCATTTCCACGATCACAATTCAATGACGATTATAAAAATATATATATTATTAATAAGAATGTTATATATATAATAATAATTATTCTATATATATATATAAATATATCTTATTCTCTTACTTTAGTTCAATATGATATGAAAATGGAAATAGCATTTATGTGTACGAACGACATACCATCTCCATAAACGGTGCCTTCCATTTCATATATCTATCTGTTATAAAAATATATATTCTAAATATATATGATATATAAATAACGGTTTATATTTGGGAAGTATTTAAATCATTATCTAAATGATACGATCAAGAATAAAAATTTAAAACTCATACGATAAAGAATGTGATTATTACCTAAATGTTAATTTAACATAGAAATCATTATAAAATGGGTAGTATAAAGTCATAAATGGATCATATATGATATCATAATTATTTATATGGTTCTTGAATAATTTAATAACAATTATTTTACTATTATACATGTGTTTAACGAACCCTCGATCAAAGAAAAGTGCAAGGTAAGGGCTAATTTCAAAATCTTATTATTATCCGAGTTTGTTTTTACGTAAGTATCTACCGGGACATATTTATTAACCATGTCCATGTTTTATAAATGTTTTTTCAAAGGGATTATTTTTAAAGAAAGTTTTACTAAAGCATCATTTTAAATGTTTTAAATATTTATTCTTCTAAATCATTCTCATTAATTTCCATGTTTTCAAAATGGTTTTTGAGGATTTATTTATATGGACATGAATGTTTTTAAAATGTTAATTACTTTAAACAGTTTCAAAGTGGAATGGGACACATTTATTCAAAAATTTCTTTAAATATATTCCTTTCTAAATTTTGTGACTTTGTAATGTTTTCATGAAAAAGGAATATTTCTCTCAAAGAGTTTTACAAATCATTTTCATCTATGTCAACATCCTTTGATAGATTTTAAACTTGTTTAAAGTTGATTTATTTTGATACAATTATTCCCTACTATATTAAAGGTTTTGTGATTTTTTTACTGGTGATGTGTTATTTTTATACCATACATGGTTTCTGGTTAAATTATTGACATTTTTTATTCTAGTATTAATACGAATGTTTTTGTTATGTTTCAACATTTTCGTATGAGGAATGTATTGGACTTAGTATGTGAAGGGTGGAGCCCTCTATAGCTCCACGACGCATCGGTAGGTCTCATGAGACAATTAGACATTGAATTGGACAAGGCCTTTCCCAATTTGATATATGGTTTTGGCCGAGGCCTAAATCATTTTTAGACGTCTTGGCTGAGGCCTGGACAAAATGTTTTAAAATTTTTGTCGTTATACATTCCCTCATTATGAAAATAATATTGATGGTTCATGAGGTTATTAGACTATTATAATACCCATGACTATGTTTTATTATGGAATTATTTACTCACCTCATATTCCTTCCATAAAAGTGTTCATTTTTATTATTTGAAAAGGCTTGTTTTTTCAATTATTCCCCATGCCTATTATTTATGTTAACTTCTGTGGTATTGATTACCCTTACTGATCATTTGAGTTCACCCATTTCTTATGGTTTATTTTCCCAATATTCCAAGAAGTGTTTTATGATTGATAAGAAGGGTTAAGTAAGGGGATTAATGGAAGTCTCAGAAGATCAGTTACGTTGTGTTTTATCTTCAAATGTGTAATGTAATGTTCAACTATGTAATCAAGTTTCCAGTACTACTAAACTGATCGGTCCTTCGAGACGTGATTCTTTGTAATCATTCCAATGTATTAAAATAATGCACCGACTCTGGGCTTCTAGGGTCGGGGCGTTACATATAAGATTGTTTTAGGATTCTTATTTTATTCTTAAACACTTTTTTATGTCATCTGATATGTACGCATGTATAAGGATAGTCTATTTATTCTTTATATTTAATTATTCAATCTATTTTATATATATCTAAGGCTCACATTAAACTATATATAATATGAAACATTAACAAAAATGAGAATTCAATCTTGTTTTTCAACTGAAAGTGGGTGCCAAAAATTAATAGATTTGAATAATATTTTCCTTTTTCTATGATTTCTATTTCTATTCAATAATATTTGAATCTATTATTTTGATTGTTTTAATTAATTTTAGATCCATAATTCTATAAAATCATTTCACTTGATTCTATTTAATTCCATTTAATATCTAAGGATATTTGTTTTTTTAATCTCAAAATTTTCTGTTCATACTCCCAAATACCCAAGTCTCATATGACAACATGTAATTAATTCATATTTTTATCATATGATTTCATCATGGATACACAAAATAGTCCTAAACTATTTACTTCATTCTATTCCAAATTATTGTTTTATATAGCTGTACCTATCTTCATGAAACACCCATCATCATGGAATACATAAGTAATCATTTCTCATAAGTTATTATTTTTCTTGAAACACTTAGTATAATGGTGTGAATTGAATTTTATTCCCATTTTAACCTATCTAGTATTTCATAGTGAGAAAAAATGTTCAATATATCATTTTTTCAATATATTAAAATATTATAGTTTTCAAAAGTTTGGTCACAATTTATTAAGCAAGGAGGAATTCCTCTTCACATGGTATGCATTATACTTCACATAACAGGAATTCATAACACAAACATAACTATAACCAAATATTTATGATAGTTTAATTAGATTCCTCACCTATAACACCATCATATATAGAATCTCAAACATTATTTTCCTATGATTCATTGTAGCATTGAAGCCTGAGATATGTCTTATTCATATTTGTAGTATTCATCTCATTAATATGGAGTTGATCTTTTTTAGAAAGTTAAAAATGTGACATGATATTTAGTGGGGTGGTGTAAGTTCATAAGTCATGTCAAACCAATTGTGGGATTATTCGGGAATGCAATCCAATGGTAGAAGATGAAGGGAAATGTTGTCATGTAATATAGAACATGTGTGTCCATATCTTTTAAAAAGATGAACATTTCCATGTAAAATGTATCCTACATTAATTTTATATTTGGTACAATACTTATTTATTTGAATGGCCATTCCACTAAACATCCATTGACATCAAACTGAATTTGATGCTCTCCAATGGACTTTCATGAAACCCTTCATAGTGGAGTTCAAGAACCCTCACATATATGTTCCCCAACCCACTTTTACTATTATACCTATAGACTTTCCTATAAATGTTCTCTTCCTATATTATATCTATTATTGGATGTGATATCCCTTATGATTGGTCAGTTATCCCATGAGATAGTGGTATTCTTAATCTTTTTTAGGTTGTATTTAAGGCTAGGAATTTTTTTCTAACACTTATAATAAATTCTCCACTATAATTCTTCGATAAAATCCTTATTAACCTACCAAAACCACCAAATTAATATTTTATTTCAAATTTATCCCTAAAATAATATTTTTTTAGTCCCCCTCTCTCAAATTTACTTTACCATAAAATATTTTTTTATCGAAAAAAGCATGTCTTCTTTGTTTTAACAAGTTATATAACCTGAAATTAATTATGAACTCCTTCCAACATCTAATATATTCTTCTTAATATGCCTTTCCTTGTTCACCTATTGGAATGAAATACTATAAACACATCCAAATTAAATAAGGTCAAATACTGTAAATATAGGTAGGATGTTCATCATAAAAAAATCAAATATTCAGGGACTGTAAAGGTGGAAGAAGTTAATCACAATCCCTCAACCAATAAGAGAAGATTTTTAAAGATATATAAAAAATTATAGGTATAAATTATAAAAAAGGGATATAAATATTGAATATCTTGAAAATGATAGATGTTATTCATAGTAAAATATTCATATTCATTAAATAAGAAGTGATGATGTCCAAAAAGGATGATAATTTACATATTTTATTTAATTAATGGATGTTGGATTAAAGAGTACAAGTGTCACAGTACCACATCCAATTGTTTGATAAGAAGTGAAATGAGATAATTTTAGTTTGTAGTTATCTTTATTTGATGGAATAAGTGATACTATTATGATTGTGTGGTTGAAAACTGACACTCACCTTTGTTTTTATTGTCCTAAAATCATGAAAAATAGGAAGAGTAGAAAATTTGAACATTATAGAAGAATCAAATAGAGAGTTATGATGCAATAATACCTACGTGTTGAACATATATTGGCCAAAATATCTATTAATTGGCCATTTATATCATCTAATTAGTGCACCAAGGGTAAGACGAGTATTTTTTCCTAGGATTGAAGATGAGTATTTCTATAACATTGTAATAGAGATGCGCCATGGAATGAAGTTACTATGACAAAAAATAAATCTAAAAAAGTGAGTATTGTAGGTTTAGTTATATTAGAACATCACCATATGTATGATTCTTATATTTGACCATAATGGTGAAACAAGTGGAATAATTTTGTTTTCTTCTGATTTATTTTCTAGTTTCATACTTACAAATAATTTTATTAGGTTCATGGTAATGAGATGGATTGAATATTCTTCTTCAAATCAGGGAATAACATTTTTATAATCTCTATAAATAAAAAGTGGGGTAAATTTAATTCTATGTGCTCCATAATTCACCCCCTCAAGATGTGTAAAATTATATTGGTCCCCAAAATTTCATATACATATACATATTTGATAAACAATGATAAGAAGTATAATTTTATATTATTAGAACATATTCAATCAAAATATTGGATGTTGAATAATTACAATAGATAAATTATGTGCTTTTAAAATGAAATCTCATCAAATGTTATCACATAGATCGCACTAAAAACTAAAATAATCAAAATTTCGAAATCACTATGTTATTAAAATACGCTAAAATTTTAATCAATTAGTATGATTCAACATCATGTACATGAGTACTCAATCTAATATTTATATATGATGAGTATAAAAAATCTTTAATATATTGTCTATGAATATCAAGGTATTATTTTTTGTTATAACAAAGTCGAAATCTTTTACATTATATTCCCCTTGTACATATATTAAAATTTCTCTTCAATATGTTCTAAAATGTGAATGTTGTGAATCATATAGTCAAGAACACATGTCTGGAGGAAAAAATATTCATACATTAAAATATATATTTGGTATATATAACGCAAATTAAAGTGTATTTTGATTCATTCGACAAAATAATCATGAATATTTCTGTCAGAAAAATGACTCAATAATCTTCTCTTTTTGGTAATAATCAATATCATTAAAAATATATGATAAAATTAAATATAAGTAATTCCAAATCCTTTTTCTTCTAAAAATAACTCCAAATTACCCACCTTAGAATATACAAGGTTGAATTATGAAAATCATTCTCCCCATTACTAGAAGAATGTGAAGTATTATTTTTATTATCCCCATTCATAAACATACTCATAAATTTATATCCTATATAAAACAATTCTCCCAGTTTATAATTTTCTTCGTATGTTATGATTTTCAAAAAGAAACCATGGAAATTCTAGAAAGAATAATAATAAAAAAATGAAGTAACATGAAAAAACCTTGTAAATATAATAATGTGAAATATATGACTAATCTCATTCTATATGTTCTATGTAAGGATAAATAAAAGAATATAAATAAGATCCATGTAAAAATAATAATCAGGTTATGTAAGAAAAAATTGGACAATATATATACTATATAAGGATAACAATGAATTCCAAAATGTTTCATATGAATATATTCAACCATCGGTAAGGGATTTATTTATCTAACTTTATAATATGTACACTAAAATAAAAAATTACCATTAAGAAAATATCGTTTGATATTCTCAAAAAAAATATGAATTTTAAATATTTGATTCTATAAGATGTATTGGGTATATTTTTAACTTGCACCATAATATATTTTAGAATATAAGTTGTAAAAGGAAAACGGTTTACCCTAGTTATATATACAAAAAAAGTCCCATTTATTGATGTGTTTTTAAATGTAAAGAGAATAACATTAGAAAAATGGAAGATTATCATTTAATGTTTATAATACATATCTTATATTAAATGACATTGAATCTATAAAAATGATTTATTTTATTCAATATATCATCACTTTAATTTTCAATTCTGATAAATTAAAAAGGAATATCACCTTTTTGTGTGTTATCCTAAGTAAATTGGTGTCTTATATCAATTTATTTAAATCATGTGTGGTAATCGGTGTTCTTAGATAATGAAGTGGATATGGTTCTACCATATAGAATTGGTGATTATGTGAAGCTCATTTTGAAAATAGATATTTCTTGTTGCATCAATTACAATAGGGTACAACAACTTCCAGATGCTATATATTCAACGTTAATAGTGGATAGTGATACAAAATATTATTTCTTACTAGAATAAGAAGCTTAGGCTCCAACTCAAAAATAATATTTTCAATAATTTCTATTATTATTGACGATAAAACCTTTAAAATATGCATCATAACAATTCTTATGAAAAATCCCATATCTAGAAGAGTGTAAAATTCCATGATACAAAGCTCCTTCAGAAGATCCTTCATGAAATGTTTAAATATTTTCATAAAACTACAATGACCTAGTCTTTTTGAAAAAACCAGGACGTATCATCTTTTGAACTAAGTCAATGAATATAATATAAATTAAATTTTTATAGGTAGTTATTATAATAATTATAATTCCTAAAGATAGATAAAATGTGGACTCCTTCTAAAAAAATGACAATAAATTTTTATTCCCAATGTCTATAGATTAACCCTTATCATATAATTGGATTTTCCTAGTAAGGTTATACGTGAGTTATAGAACATAAATAATATTTTTAAAAAAATTCTCAATATTGGTAGATACATTAATTATTTGAATGATTTTACCTTCTATATTATTTATAATGTTAACATGTATACTATTCTCAATTTTTATGTTGTAAAAAATAGACTTATTTCTAGTCATGGGATAAGAACCATGAATAACCCAATATGAATTGTTTCAACCTCTGGTAACTGAAACCATTCCCTTTTCCAAACTGATTTTTTTTGACTTATTATCAAATAAAATCATATTATCTTCCATATATCATAACTGTCTAAATAATTTTTATATGATGTATATTCACATACACTCTAGGTAGAGATATCATTCATAATATTATTTTATTTAAAATTAGGGGTTCATCTTGGATCATTACTATTCTATTTCATTATCAAAATATTCAACTTGATATGACTCAGATTCATACATTCATTGAATATATCATTTCAATAATCCTTTTGATCATCCCATATTCTATGTTTTTCTATTATATTCTTTTATTATTAATTCAATAAAATTTATTCTTAGGCATCATGTTCATGAACTTCAAAGGTTGTGTAAATTCACCTTCACTAATATCACTATTACAAACATCATAATAATTTTTGGGCGCATTGATGTAGTATAAATTAATATAGTGGATTTAAAAGTAGTATTAACAAACACATATCCATTCATATATTCTCATGTTCGGTGTCTCATTTTAAAAAAATTCTCATATTTCATAAATTCTCTAATTTGATCTTCAAGTATTGAATTGGTATGATTATTTTTACCATTTATAACCATCCTCTTGCATTCCCATTTTTTCATAAGTATTTAATAATATTGTAACTAACTAATAATCAGTAATTCCCTTTTCCATGGGTGATTTAAAACCAATAATTAATGTTATAAATATTTTATGCATACATGAAACTGATTCTCCCATAAGAAAATTAAAATCCTCTTAATCTACATGAAATATGACTCTTCTAGTATCGAAAACATTCAATGTTTTGAAAATTTTACTATATAGTTTATTTGAAATTTTAATGGTTATATTGAAATATCTTATTTGGCTATAGATTATACATATCATTGAACAATATTGTCTCATAGACTTAATTTTTTTTTGATATTCAAAATCCTCTTATATAGTAATAGTATTAGTTTCATTCTCATGAATATTGTAATTTCCAAGAATCATATGGTAGTTTTCCACCCAAATATTGTTATTTAATGTATTAATTTATTATCTGAATTACATATATTTATCTTTGTAAAAAAATGGGGTGGGGGATTATGGGATTTATATTCTTTCAATATTTGATAGGTGGATTTCAAAAAATGGAAAAATATTCACTTTATTTACATGTTAGTATAAAAAATTATCTGATACTAAATTGGTAAAGGAAAAAATGTAGGAAAATATTAAATGTTCCCCAATTATTTATGTTTCATGTAAGGGTTGAATTGAATTTTTTATTAACATAAAAAAATATCCCCTCTTAAATAAGTTGATGTTCAGAAGATAATAGTTATCAACCATCAGAAAATAAAAAACTAACTATGTAGTAATTTAATGGATTTGAAAGACACCACTTAATTTAATAAATCAAAGTAAATTAAAATATAGTATTATGACCTAAATATAATTTAAAAAAAATATTTCTACTATACTAATAGAATTACTATAATTTTTATATACTGATTAAAAAAGTTGTGTGGGCTATTTTAAGGTAGGATTAAGAGAATATAATAATAAAAAAGGAAATGTAAAAAAAATGAAAGAACCTTACATTTATTTTTCTATTAGTTATTTTATATGACACTTAATGCATTTAACGATTTTTTTTAAACCAGAACATACATTGGATTTTAAAAATTCATAGGAGTATGTAATTGGGTAGATATGGGTAATTATTTATTGTTAAGGATGTGATTTTCAAAGGGAATTTTAAGGGGGTATTTTTACTTGAGTAGAGGATTATTTTTGGTGAAAATTATGAACAAAACATTATTTACAAAGTAAAACATGATATACTGGTCATAATTTACATTATAGATAATATTTCAATAAAATTACAGGATATTATGACTTCTAATATATTCCAAAACGATATTTTTCATCTTATGAAAGTATAAAGAAGAAAAATTTGAAATTGTTTTTGATATACTATATCTTTTCATACTATATAAATTAAATTTTTTATTTTGAGATTTTATTTATTGTTTTCAAACAAATTATTTATTTTATTAAATTAGTTTTTCATATTACTGAACCATTTTATATTTAAATAATTAGTTATTATAGGAATATTTAATCTTAAATAATCATTATTTTCAAAAACTATATTTTCACAATTTATAAAAAAACAAATTATTTTTATAAAAGTATCTAAAAATTAGTTTTGAATAATCTAAATGTTTTAATTCTATAAATTATATTCATTTTATCAAAAAAAAAAATACATTATGTAATTTTATTTTTTAATGTAATATTTATGGATTTTACAAAATACATTGAAATATATTTATTAAAAATTCACTAATGCTTACATTTTGTATTCTATTTTGAAATTTATTTTATTGAAATATTATATTTATATTTATATATTATTTATAAGTCATTTAGTTGTTCTATTATTCATGTTACTATTTTTACAGTGGGGTTACTAATTCTAATGACAATATTTCTATTTATAATTTTAAGGTTTCTGTTTCTAAAAGTCATATTCCAAATAATCATTTATTTACTTCACTATATATAAACCTAAACTATATATATTAAACATGATGATATTCATCAACGTTCTATATATTTCAATCATAGTAAGATTACTTAAATTCAAATCATTTTTTCATCAAATGATGGTGTTCATGATTGTGGTATTTTTTTATGATTATGACCATATATATTTCCATATTATACTTATTCATTTTTTATTTCCCTTTTTAAATATATTTGTAATTTTATATAATGTATTTTTTTAATCTTATTTATTTTTATTTTGTTGATAAAAAATAGATTAGGTTTATTTTATGTAGTGTAAGTGTTTTATTCTTTGTCATATATGTAAACATAGAACACATGTATATTCAGAAGGAAACCATCATATAAACAATTCTGGGTCATTACATGTCTAAATAAAGGTAATTTATATCTAATTATAAAAATAAAAATTATCATTATTGTTTATACCATGTAATAATATAAGAATATAAAAATAAAAAATCCTCATGTATAAAAATTTAGTCATTTTACATATTATGTTAACTACCAAGGGACTAAGGATTGAATCTAGGAACCATATACCCAACATTGGAAAATATGTAATCTAAATCTAGTGCTAACATTATACATGTTTTTCAGTTAAAATGTGTTACACATTCTCAATGTTAATATTTATATGGATGAGAAACTTATTCCCACTTTATAACCCTAACAAGAATTCTCCTCCTTTCCTCTCATCGACACGCACCATTGGGTGATCATCATTATTGAATCATTCATTGTTACTGCTGGTTCAATACATATCACATCATTTTATTTCTTGAAGTAATCTAAATTCCCTATATTTGGAATCTCATTCATTTTTTATTCCCCAAGATAATTATTACAAGTTTGAATTTATTCCCTAATTGTTTTTTGTTTTATAATCTTTCAAATTATCCGTATATTTATTAACAAACATAAATACACACACACATGCACAAATATCATTATGTGTGTGTGTATTTAGATATATATGTGTTTGTGTGTGTGTGAATATATATATATAGTTGAATTTATATTAAAAAGATTCATGTATGTGTATATATATATATAGGCATATACATTTATATTTTTTTATATTTTATATGCATATATATATTAATAATAAAAAGTATGCATATCTGTGTATATATATATTATATTTAAATGTTATACAATATATATTTAAAATCATTTAATAGTATGAATAGATAATTAAAATCAATGTTTACATATATTTTCAAAATAAAAAAAATACTTATATAAAGTTATTCTTATAGATAAATAACTGTCAAACAATTTCAATAAAAAAAAATTTCTACCAAAAAATAGAAAATGTATATTTTTTCAATCATAAAAACAATTAAACTAAATTAATGTTATCATAATATTATTATTCAATGAAATTTTTAAATATTAAATAAAATATTCAATCAACATTTTATTTAATAGTAACATGATGTATATTTAATCTCACCAATTATTAATTATAAATAATTCAGAATCAATATATTATTATAATATAAATTAATTCCCAAATAACATGATTTAAATAAGGTAAATCAAATATTTATCAAAAATATCCCAATAAGTCTAATTAAATAAATATTTAATTTATTATAAATAAATTAATCAAATCTATTTATTATTTTTCAACCATATATTAATAAATTTATGAATTTAACATTTATTAAAAATGCATATATTTATATTCATTTCATAATATTCCTATATCAATTAAATCAGTCTTGTGGTCACATATATTTTAATAAATATTTAATTTTAAAATGATGAATATTCAATAAAAAAATATTTATATGGTTCAATTGATTTTAAAATACTCATAAATTCAAGTTTACGATTAATCATAGTATCGTCAACCATTGACTAAGAAAAAAATCATCTATTATACTACAATATATATACATTTATGCATAGAATATTTATGATTACATGTTTTTCTGTGTGTCTATAAATATTATATATATATATATATCTGTGTGTCTATTTCATGTCTTATTTATATATATATATTCATATATGTGTGTATTTGTAGTGTTTATTTATATATGATTTTTATATATTATATTTTTTGTAAGTTTTATTACATATTTTTGGGTGTTGTGTGTGTGTGTGTTCATATATATATATATATATATATATATATTTGATTATGTGTAATTATATATAGAAATTAGTGTAAGTTATATTATTTAGATTTATGTTGTTTACTAGAATATAATGAATATGAGTTAAAAAGGGATGAATTCTAATTATATGACCATAGAGTATGAGGAATGTTCCAAAGATTTAAAAAATTCAAAAAATAATGTAAATAATTCATCTTGAATATTGTTCCAGTGTCTCCATTACTAATTTTAAAATTAAATTTGTATAACTAAATTGGGAGAGAATATGATCTATTATGAAATTGATTATGGTTAAAAATGTTGGCTGAAACATAGATAAAATGTAAAGGGATCTAGAATGTGAAATGAAAATACATTTTATGAATCATTATATAGTATCACAATTTTATATGATGATATAGATCGTACTAAGGAAATGAAAATTGTGGTTAAAGATGATGTTATAGATTGTCTAAATTTATTTCAAAAGAATGAAGAATGGTTCTCAGACTCCATCATTTGATGGCGATATAAAATATAAAACACTATCAAATGTACTAAAAATATATAACCTAAAACATGGAAATGGTTGGAGTGATACTAGTTTCACATAGATTTTTTATTTTTCAAATGATATGCTTCAAAATAAGAATAATCTTTGTTATTGAAATTATTGAGATAAAAAATGTTATTTTCAATAGGTATGATCTATGGAAAAAACACGATATCCATAATGACTTCATATTATTTCAAAAATAGTATGATTCATTGCATAAATATATTATATATTATATATCTCAATTAAAAAAACAAATTCCTATAAAAAGTTATGGATCATTCCAGTAGTTCTTAGATTTTGATTATTGTTTGTAACTTTGGATACTAAAAGAAAGTTAATATCACTGGTAGATTAAAAAATTAACAAAACATAATCTACATCAACCAGATCATACTCCTCAATAGAAGAAAATTTACAAAAAGTATCATTGATTTGGGTACAATTCATAAATCTTTATTCTTGTGTTATCTATAGATGTAAAAAATATCAATGGTGTATAGAGAAGTGTTCACAACACAGGTCTAATTATGAAGGTAAATTAAAACATATCATTGGGGTTTTTCATGACATGAATGTACATTATCTTATCATTTATTATTTCAATATAGAAACATCATAGAAATGATATTAAAACATACTTGGATCCACAATTTAAAGATTTCAAAAAAATGGATATAGGAATTATAATGTATGATTATCATAAGAAAGTTGATTTTTTATTCAGAATCAAGTTTATTTCATGACTAATAACATCATTTTTTATGTTAATTTTTTGGGGAATAATACTAAATTAAGGTTAGTTTTTACTTTATGGAAGATGGTATACACTCACATAGGTTTAAATATAGAAGGATGATTTATTTCCC
Organism: Viscum album; assembly: GCA_963277665.1. Taxonomy (NCBI): domain Eukaryota; kingdom Viridiplantae; phylum Streptophyta; class Magnoliopsida; order Santalales; family Viscaceae; genus Viscum; species Viscum album. The sequence continues at coordinate 287,596,071 of OY728165.1, forward strand.
TATAAATCTCTGGTTTTTATATTTAGTTCATTTATATCAACCATAGATAAAAAAATTATGGGAAATTAAAAGAGGGGTTTTCAACTTCACTATGAATTGGTGAAAAAATTCATGATAAGGTAAAGGATTTTAGAAATGTATTCAGTAAAACAATATGTAATAACATTCCAATGTTGCATTGGAAAAATATATCAATTTTTCAAACAACTTTACTAGATGAGTCTGTATGTTTGAAATTTTCTAAATGTCATGTATATAAATAAAAATGTATGTGATAATGTAATTATAATATTACAAAATATATAAGGAAATAATAAAGATAATTTCAAGCCTAGGTTAGATATGATTAAAATGAGTATTATGGAATGTTTGGCATCAATTAATAATTGTAAATGAACTTTTCTTCATTAAAAAATATAAAATTTTTTTCTAGAAAAGAGACATATTTTTTTATCATTTTCAATCATGTAACTACCACAAAGTGTTATTTGTCAAATATTATGAATTTTTATTCATTAATGGCCTAATAATATAATTCTTCAAATCATATGACTACTATGTTTTTATTTAGTATTTGTTTTCTTATGTAAATACAAAGTTTATTGTCGAGAAATAAGTGGCACAGAAAAACTATGGTATATTATTTTTTTAAAAATACTATTTATCAATTTTATTGAACCAATTATGATACCAACCATAAAAATGATATTAAAATTTGTTTATGAGTTTTAGATTTTTTCATCCAATAATAATTTTTTAATACAGTGATATAATTGATTGTATATTTGGTATGTGAGATTCTTAATTTTTTGACCCATTCATTTCGTATGGATGTACATTGTTGAACATTATATGATGATATAAAAGGTATATATCAAAAATCACAATTTACTAAAAGTATTTATTATGGAATAATATATTATGGAAGAATCCATTGAAATACTAAATCACTATATGAATTTTATATAATTTTCTATCAAAACATTATTAATTACATGAAAATCCAAAGAAAATTACATTCATGAAGAGACAATATGATAATATCCATAGTGGATTGGAAACATAATCACTTGTAATTTTTTCATAAACATGTAATGGATTTTCCAACTATTTTAACTCATACAAAACTTCATAAGATATTTAATCCAATAAAGGATGATGTTTTGATATCAAATATACATAAGAAATAGTGGATTAATTGGTTTCATGGAAAAATATATGACATCATTTCCCAAAATCTAAATGAATATGTGAAAATTATGATAGTTTACTAAATAACTAAGCATTATTTTATTATAATGTAATTAGTACACAATTTTTTCTTATGAATTCTATAAAAAGTAACAAGTTAAGAGTTATACTAAATATAATTTCATATATAATTCATAATAGTTAAACAACCATTTTGGTTTAATTTGTTCATATATTGGGTTTCTAAGATATAAGTAAAATTTATAAGAATATATCATTTGTTTTAATCCTTGAAAAAATATAGGAGTTTAACTATATAAAATTTCATGTTCTTATTTTTTAATTCATATGGTTTGATATCAGTATTAGATAAAAATTTGATGAATTTTGATTTGTAAAATTGAATTTAATTAAGGAAGGATACGATGATAAACCCTTACTAATGGCATTACAAGAATTGTAGATTTTTTATACTCATAATCCTATAGATTAAAATTATTTGGTTGTGATTTTGGAAAATAAATTCAATACATATTTGGGTAATAATTTACTATATGATGTTTGTTTATATAAAATTTCAAAATCATGTCATGTTGTACCTAGTGGAGATAATAACTTGTATGTTAGTGGTGACCATACAGAGAGAATTTATATAATTGAAAAATCGGGAAAACAATACAACCATTAAAGGAAAAAATGTTATAAAATGAATTTTGTTTTATAAATTAGTTTGTATATACAATATGTGTTATATTTAAATTTATCTTAAATAATAATGTTATATATTCTAATTTATCTTTATATATTTTGATACAGACAATACCTTCTCCACCAAAATATTCAAAAAAATCATGATAATGAAAAAAATTAAAGGGTGTTTACCTATAGCTTATTTACATAATTTTATTATCTAAAAACATGTAACAAGGTTTTATATAGAATCAATACATAATTAAATGAAACATGTTGGATAAAAATGATTATTTATATGGTTTTTGTATAATATTACCAATAAGAATGTACTAGTTTTTTCAAAAATCGAACCAGCATGGAGGGAAATTAGAGTTTTTATTTTTATGAAAAAATATCCCTTCCATAATAATTTTCATTAATGATAATCACTATTTCAAATAGATTTTATCATAAAATAACAACATCTATATTTCTATAGTTCTGGTAAGATTTCATAAAAATTACATGTTAGTTATTGATAATCTAATACTAGCACGATTGGATATTAACCACCACTATAAATGTATATATGTGGTACATTAACAAAAAATATAATTATTTATTTAATTATTTATATAAAATTTTAATAGAATTATTTTTTATATATATTTATATTATAATTATGTATTTACTATAAATGTTGATTATATTTTTATATTTCTAATACCGCATCTATGTTTTTTTGTTTTAGTTTCATTCTTTGAGATAATATACCATAAATATAATAAGTTTATTGATATTTAAAATGTAAATCACATAAAAAACTAATACTATATTATCAGAATTCCAATTAAAATCTAGGAAATTTTTTGTTACTAAATTGTGTGACTCTTAATAATTAAACACATATCATTATAGCATGCGGTGTGGTCAAAATGATCACAAGTGAATTTTTCTGTTTTAAGAGTTGAATTTCAAAATGTTAATCACATTGTAAAAATCATAAATCCTAATGTCACCTATGTTTATTAATTTGGGATGTATATGAATTAACAACAACTCATGTTGATGATAAGTGTGGTTTTATTCACTAAAAAGAAATATTTTCAATATAGAAATACTTTTTTACTTCACAACATGCATCACATACTCAAAACATTGAAAATATTATTTCATTTTTTTGAAACTATATGAAATTTTTTATCGATTGGATATCTTTATACAAAGACAACATCTATTGTTGGAAAAGGTATATCACTCTTCACATCTCAAAGCATCCTAAAATTATTTACAATTGTAAGGAGGAAGATGTGTCTCCTTCAGAATCATTGTCTCATGTGTGGATAATAATTCCTTGTGAGCAAGAATTTCTAGATCAAATGGTTTAGAAAAAGGATTGAATCATGACTGAGGACATGCCCATCATGAGATATTACACTGATGTATTCCTGAAAGAGTTATCTAGCCTTCCTCCGGATCGAGAGGTTGTGTTCTCAATTGAACATATTCTTGGATATCTTCCTATATCAAAGAAACCTTATAGAATGGACACCATAGAGATGGAATAACTGAAGTAGCAGTTACAAGAGAATATAGAGAAGTGATTTATTTTTTTGAGTGCATCCCCATCGGGTGCACAAGTCCTCTTCATCAAAAAGATGGATGGATCAATGTGCCTCTTCGTTGATTATCGTGATCTCAATAATATCATGATATAAAAAAGTATCTCCTACCACAGATAGATTATTTTTTCAATCAACTTCTTGGGGCCGGTTATTTCTCAATGTTAGACCTTCAGTTGGGATATTTCCAAATAAAGGTGAGGAAGGACTATATTCTCCAGAATTCCTTTCGAACGTGGTATGGACATTATGAGTTCATATTGATTCCCTTAAAACTCACTAATTATCCAAAAATTTTCATGGATTTAATGAATAGATTCTTTAGATACTTCCTCAAAATATTTTTGGTATTCTTTGTTGATGATATTCCGATATACTCCAAGAGCAGGGAGGAAGACGAGGATCATTTTAATAATATGATAAAGACATTGAAAAGGGATAATATGTATATAATGTATAGTATATGTGAGTTATGGATTGAGGAAGTATCATTCTTGAGAAATGTTATCACCATAAATGGAATATCTATGTACCCTTCCAAGATAAATGTCACTCAAGAGTAGCCAAGGCCTTCATCTATAACAGAGATCCACTATATTATGGGTCTTACTAGGTGTTATCAATGATTTTTGAAGAAATTTTCCCAATTTTCAAACCAAATGAACAAGCTGACACATAAGGGATTAATTTTTGTATGGACTCAGGAATGTGAATACTATTTTAAGGAGTTGAAATTGAGGCGTATCACTGCACAAGTACTCACACTCCCAACAAGTGGAGAACTCTTTGTGGTTTATAGTGATTCTTTAAAGAAGGGATTAGGATGTGTGCTAATAAAAATTGATAAAGTGATAGCATATTCTTGAAGGTAGCTTAAAATCCAAGAACCAAACTATCTTATGCTTGACCTCGAGTTGGTGGCAGTGATCTTTGCATTAAAAATATTGTGGAATTATCTCTGTGGGGAGAAGTGTGAGATATATACTGACCAAAAGAGTCTCAAATATATTTTCACACAAAAATAGATTTATATACACCAGTGAAGATGGACAGATCTCATCAAGTATTAGGACTTCTCAATCCAATTTCATCTTGGTAAGGAAAATAAGGTGGCGATGCACTATGTAGAAAGGATCATGCATCTTTATCAATGATGAGAATTGAAAAATATATGATCTTCATAGATTTGTAAAGGATGTAAATGGGAATCATTAAGGGATGAACATCCTCAATAATTACTCAAATGATTTATCAACCATACATCATGGAGAAAATAAAGGATCCTCCAAAAAAATATGTGGAAATTCAGAAAAGGGTGGATGCTATCAGAAATGGGAAATCCTTCGATTTCAAAATTGACAAGGACATAGTTTTAATATTTGGGTCATGATTTTATGTACCATCCAATCTAGTGATAATGAAGGAGATTTTTAATGACGCAGATAGATCAACCTTCTTTATTCACTTAGGGAGCACAAAGTTGTATTGAGATCCCCAAAAGAACTTTTGGTGGGACAATATGAAGATGGATATTGATAAGTATACATAAAAGTGCCTAGTTTGTCAACAAGTGAAGTCTGAAAGATAGAAGTCTAAGTGGATGATTTGACCACTAACCATAAAATATGGATGTGGGAGAATATTATAATGGGCATTGCCAATGGGGTTTAAAGGACATCAAGAAAAATCAATGCTTTATGGGTCGCTATGGATTGACTTATGATGATAGCTCACTTTATCGAAATTTGATATGACTTCTCATTAGATCAACTTGAACGGATTTACATCAAAGAATTTGTAAGGCTTAATTGAATACCACTATATATTTTATCTGATCGTGATCTAAGATTCACCATCATGTTCTAGAAAAGTCTCCAACATGATCGAAGTAATGAACTGAACATTAGTACGTCGTATCATCCTCAAACTGATGTCCAATCTAAGAGAACTATTCAGAAAAAGGATGATCTGTTGAGATAATGTTCTGTGGAAATTAAATGAGGATGGGACCAATATCTTCCACTGGTTGAATTCTTTTACAATAACATTTATCACTCCAGCATATGAATGGCACTATATAAAGCCCATTATGGGAAAGGGGGAAGAACATCTGTGTGTTGGGATAAAGTCGGTGGGGGTAAGCTGCTAGGACCTGAAATGGTCAATGAAATGGTGGAGAAGGTGAAAACAATTTCTTTGCATATCAAGGAATCCCAATGTCGAAAGAAGAGTTATGCATACAATTGTCAATGAGACCTTGAGTTCAATGTTTGAGACATGGTATTTATACGCATATCTCCGTGGAAGAAGGTCATGAGATTTTGAAACAATGGGATGGTATGTCCCAGGTACATCACCCCCTTCGAGGTTATTGATCGTGTTGGGGATGTGGCATATCGACTAGCACTCCTACCATTCACAAATTACATGATGTCTTCCATCAATCCCTCTTAAAGAAGTACATATCAGATCCTTGACTTGTACTCTCTTCAGAGGTGGTATAGTTGTAGGATGATCTTTCTTACGAGGAGTAGCCAGTGAAGATCTTGGATCATAGAGATAATGATCTACATTATAAGACAACTCACCTGGTCAATGTATAGAGGTGGAACCATAAGTTTGAAGATGAAACATGGGAACTAGAGGAGTCAATGAAGTAAAACTACCCGCACCTGTTTATGGCCTAGAATTTAAAAAGAAATTTCGAGGGTGAAATTTCTTAAGGAGAGAGGAATGTAACATCCTAATGTTTTTCAATGGAAATTTCATTCTTATGATTATGTCATATAATCACATGAAATCATAACATAGTAAATTACTATGTCCTATATCACCTTTAAACGTGATTTTTACACTTTTGTGTTTGGAGTTTCGAAAATCCAACATTCATGGTTACGATCAATAAGATGGTTAGAATCCAATAACAAAAACATAATTTTTGGTGAATAATAACATACCATTATGAATAGTAAAGTTACCCTTATGAAAAGTGATATACCATAATTAATTGAAACCTCACCTATGATATTATATAAATAAGATTCATGTGAAAGCATGATGTACCTATATTTTAGAATAATTAAATAAATGTTTTAAAACAGATTTTTTGGAATAAATTATTATTTTAATTAAATATTTAATTGATAATATTTAGAAAAATATTTTTGAAAAATGGATTTTGTTTTTGGATTTTTCACGTCAAAAAACAGTAAGGGTGAATTTTTGGGATTCGTCTGAAATACATGAATTTTTTGTGAATAATAAAATACATTAATTTATCGTATAAATACATAATAATTTAAATCCACTATTCCTAACATCATAAATGATGTAAGAACCCAAATATTGAACTAATATGAATTTATTACTATTAATTTTCATGGAATCATCACTATTTATTTTCTCGTGGGAAAATAAAAAACTAATGATTATAATATTATGAAAACCCTCCTCTCCCCCACCGTAAATACTACCCCTCCATACCTTTTATCATCACTTCTATCAAGCCTTGTGCCTTCCATAAATTATAAAAAAATCTCTCCCCATGCTCCCCCCCCACTTCCAAAAGGCCTTGGTCTCCTAAAGAGAACAAACACTCTCCACATAAGAGGCTCTCAAGGAATATTGATTCAAGAAATAATTTCCTCTTTTCAATTCTTTAACTTTCTTTCCAAGTTCTTTTTTTTCTATCATTACCTATCATCATACACATGTTATGACAAATTCAGTACCTTTCACGTACTATAATGTTGTTATGGTAATGGAATAATTTATTATCATCTATTTTTTACCCTTTCTTATTTTAGTAGTAAAGACACCATCTGAGATGTGTAAATTTACCAAATTCAAGGATGGTGGGTTTTCAATTTTTGTTACCATATTCAATTCTCATCATGAAACAATTAAAATGGTTCAACCAGACCATAATATATGTATTATGTCTCATTTATTTTTCTGTAATCCTTCTTTACAAATGGTTTTGATTTATAAAACAAAACATGTAATTTGTAGAAAAAAATCACCAATTAACCCAAAAGGTTGTCACTAATGTTTTATAAAATGACTCAACCTCACTCCAAGTAACCAGATTAAATTTAAAATCAAGTAATCCTATGGATATTCAATAATGTAATATAAATTCAATCCTGGAAAACCACTTTCATCTTTCATGTTTATACATTTATGAAAATAAGTAAACCGATCATAAAAACCAAGAAAACATACAGTCCCGGACAATGAAATTGAACCACATAACTCATCAAGAAGGGTCATAAATGGACTTAAAAAGGTTATACTAAATCTATTAAATATATAATTGGTTTATTAATTATTATTTAATGAATCGAAATTAATTATACTGTTAATTAATATCAAGTGGAGAACACCATCATACTTGTGGTAAGGGATCCTTTCTACATCACTTTTATTCAAGATTTTCATCTATGTTATTCCTTTTTATGTGTAATTCATAGTGAAGTGGTATGACTAAGATCATCCCCAATATTGTACTCATTATTTTTAAAAGATGATAAACACATTTCTCTCTCATTAATCACTCTTGAGAACACACGATATCATGCCAATATTCTGTAAGGGATTCAACCCGAACCTCCTTTCGTCTTTTGGGTTTCTTTATCCTTCTTTTTTCCAAAAGTGAGGTTATCTATTATTATTATGTTATTATTATAAATTCAATGAGAATTTTACAAACCCATGTATCATGTTCCATTCCTTATTATCTTTTGGGGATATACATGTCTTTAGGTGAATCCCTCCTCAATACTTCCCGATAAGAAAACCTGTTTCGATGGAGATTCCAAAATTCTTACCCAATTTCAAGTCCACTCTTTATTATATTTTAAACCACCATTGTCTTTAGAAAATAATTATTTTTATAGTGAAAACCTTCTTGGATCACTTCTGGTTTTTTATAAAGGATTTTCCCTTTTATATTTTAAATGCTCTATAATATTTTCTATAAAATCACTCAAAAATGTTTTTATACTAAATTTTCATAAATAATTTTCTAACATGTTTTAACTTATACATTCCATAACTCACCATGATAAATATTTATTTTTCCATTATGAATGTCCATGTATAAATTAGTTCATTTCTTTCATGGAAACTTTTTTTACGCCCATCTATTATGCTTTTTGTCATGATTATGGTAACCAATTATTTCCATGAGTAATCCATAGGATTATGTAAGATAGATTATGTTTAATTATTTATGTAGAAAAACTATACCTGAAATTTTTATATGGGTGCACCCAGATAATGATCTAATGCATTGTGTAAATTTAAGTATTATGAGATGTTATCGGTGATGATATTTTCGGTTATCCTAGGCTTGTGCTACTATGTGAAATTATCTTGGTGGTTAGCCTTGAATCATACTAATTCCATGTTTTATGTTACTGCCACATTTTTATGACTCCATGTTTATATTATTCCATTTTTATATATTAAGTTTCTATTTGTTAAATGAATTTTTATATCATCATTTCATGCCTTACATTCGTTATGCTAATGCTTGGTTCTTATGGTTATTCCCTTACTGGGATATTTAGCTCATCCCTTTGTTCATGTGTTCCCCAAGGTACCCTATGCAGACATTTGAGCACAATGGAAGGAGGATCCCAATTTGAAGATTAAATAATGATTTTTTTAATCTCATGTTTTTAATTTTATGTACCTATTCTTCAAATATACTGGACTTCACGATCCATGGCTTGTACACAGATATATAATTATTCTTGAAATTATGTAATGCCATATGTGAAAAGGATAAGGTCTCTATAAAAGTAATGTGTATTTAAAATAAATTAATATTTTTTTTGTTTTAAAAGTTACTAAATCTCAAAAACATTTATAACATAGTCAAAATAATTAAAAAGTTCTTAGATTGTCATTAAACTATACATAAAGTATTATTGATTAATTTGGGATATGTATGAATTAATTTAACATAATTTAAATACCTTATATATCTAGAAAGACTAAAACTATGTGTATTCAATATAAAAAGGATATATTAGTTCGGAGAATGCAACAAAACTCAAAACTAATAATATATTCTCATATTGTCCTGAAACTCTAGAGAAATTATCAGCCAAACCTTTTGAAACACTAAAAACCAATGAAATTTATTTCTAATGCATTGTGTAGACAATGTAACCGAATTGTGTATTTTTTATATTTACTAATTAATTATTTTCAAAACACATGATACAAACTCAAAAAATTAATTTGGATTGACAAGAAACCACATGTAAACTATTATTGATATATTTTTTATATTTGTAATAATTAATTGAATGGAATTAAATTTCATTCTATGTTCATATTGACTAGAATATTATGTTTTCAATATTAAAAATGATATTTTATGTCAATAGGAATGTCACATACTCAAAAAAATAATATCTCATTGAATTTTCATGAAAATAATGTAAAAATATCAATAATTAATTTTAATTCGTTATAATTATCCACACATCATCCTAATACGTGATGTCTTCAAAATAACCTAAATTTTATTTTTTTAGTTTAAGAGATAATAAATTTCAAAATGTGTGTCACGTACTGAAAACTGAGAAAACATTCTTATATCATAGTCAAACCTAATGAAATTATCATTAATTAATTTGAAACATGAATAATTTATTCTTACCTCATTCTAATGTCAGGTGTGGGAAGGATGAATGAAGGCGCATTTCTTTAATAAAAATACTATTTTACTTTAAAGTACTCTTCACATACTGAAAATATATATGATCTTCTCATATTTTGATAAAAATATTGATAAATGATCACTAATTAATTTATGACCTATAATAATAAAGAAAATGTATTTATAACTTGTGGTGTAGTTGAAATTACCTAAAGTTTATTTTTCCACTTAAGAGTTCAAAACATTGAAAACACTCTTACTGTGCTCAAATCAAGGAAAACATGATTGGATTATCAAGAAATCCTATGAAAACTATCATAGATTCTTTTTAGAAATGTAGCGATTTTCCACACATTATTCATATGCCTAATTTTGTAGGATTGAATAAAATTTTTGATTTCCAAAATAATATTTCTATTTTAGTTGAAAACATGTTTCACATGCTCAAAAGTGACTAGATCTTCTTGTTTTTGAAACTCTAGGAAAATGACTATTGATTAATTTTTCACCTGTTGAAATTTATATAACAACATTCTATTTCATAGTGTCATCAAAATGAGTTAAATTTTCTATTTTCTATTTTTTTGAGTTTAAGAAGATCAAAGAACATGTTTTATATTGAAAACCATATAAACACACTCTTATTTCTAGAAAACTCTAAAAAATACCAATGATTCTTTTAGGTCATGTAGGAATAAATAACATTTCATTTTAATTACTGATGTTTTAATAATGGACAAATGGTTAGTTTTCCATTTTTAAATATTTTAAAATCTATTATTTTTTATTAATAAAGTTCTTATGATTTCGTATTAATATTATATACAATTATACAGCTTGTTTCAATTAAATGTATCATGATTATGTGAGTAAAATTTTAATATATTGTTGATTCATCAACACACTATTTGAACTTGTTAAAATATTTATAAAATGTGTAATAATAACTCTGGTATGAATATATTATTAAATAATGAAATATATCTTTTATATATATTATGTGAATGTTGGTGTTATTTATATTCATTATGTTTGTTGTTGTATTTTAAATATCTAATTTCAAATCCATTAATGAATTAAAATTTCCCAAAAAAAATTTTCTGGATCTTTCTCAATGATTTTTAGCACTGCGATAGCGCCCCATTCTAAGTGCTAAAAATTTTATAACAAAAGGATTTTTTTTCTTACGTATGTGAAATTACTGATAAAAGTATATATTATTATTTATTTTTTTTCACTAGTAAATGAAACTTTTCAAATAATAGTTCCAATAAATATAAATAGACCCTTTATTATCTCTTTTGGAACACTGATAAAAGACCCACACTTTATTAGATTCATATTTCGTAGTACTTTTTTAGTGGAAATAAATGATTCCTTGAGCACTAATTATGTGTTTTTCTATTGTAATGTGAAATAATAATCCAATATATAATTTAAAATATTGTCAGTATCCCATATTTAACTACGAAGAGCATAATCCAAAACTAGTCAATCCTATTTATTTAGTAATTTAAACTATCTAGTGTAACTAGTTAGTGTGTAATGGATCCTATTAGTTTACATTTCATGAGAATAACCTTTTTATTTCTATATATTCCCATCCCTTCTCCTTCATGAAAACACAATGTAATAATTATCATATGATAAATTAACAATAAAGAAAAAAAATTGTAGAACATTTCTAAATACTCACATATCATTAATCATTCGACCTTCAAGAAAACACCCACCTAAATATCAATATCACATCATCATGTGACATAAAATTCATTAATAAAATACACCATAACAAAATTTCATAAAAAATTGACTATAATAAAATAATTAACACCACTCCTCATAACCAAAAAAGAATTTATCTTTGAAAACATTTAAATAATCATGATATCATTCATTTATAATTCATAATCAATCATTCCATATAATCAAATTCATTTATTTCATGGTAATAACACATTTAACATTTCATCAAATGAATGGATTTATAAAAACATATGAGTAGAATATTATATAATTATTCTATTAAAACAACTTAAACATGACATGAAAATTGAAATTAAATCATGGAAACCATTTATGAAACACTCAAAGATAATTTAGTCTCCTAGAGTTACACAAAGACTCAATAGGGGGTTAATTTATTTCTTACAAAATTTACCCAACTTTGAACTACCCTATGAAAAATGATTTATACATATCCTACTATTCTATGAAATATATTTAGTGGGAATAAATATTTTAAATGAAGCATGATACAAGTTATATATAGAGGATTGAGGCACAAAAATCCCTTAGTCAACTCTATCAACAATCTTTCTATTAGATTTCTGATTTTCAGTAAGCATATCCTCTTTCCCATAGACCTCAATTGTTGAGTGTAAGAAACTAATACATGTAAAAAGTTTCAAATAACTTTAATTAGTATATACCCTTAAAAGAATTATCTATAGTATTCAGACAAAAAAGTTTTATATGATGTTTAATCTTACCACAAAAAAAACAATAATGAAAAAGAAAAGATAGCAGCTTCGATGCATAGTTGAAAGCAGCAATAGATTATAGATCAAGATTTCACTAAGAAATTATATTTATTATATCATCTATAAATAACATTTTTTTTGTTTTAGATAAATATTTATAGAACACAAAATAATTAGATATTTTATTTTCAGTTATACAACCAAAAAAGAGCTTGAAAAGATATCTTCGCAAGTAGTAGGTTTTGGGTTTTCAGATCTATATATCTTGATAGTGAATCTCTTATTTTTATATTTATACACCTCTATTAAATCAAATGGTCAAGATTAATTAATAAAATAATCATGAAATTAATTCCCTTTCATTTTCATGTAACCTTCTTCTCTAAATATTGGAAACAAAAATGTATCTATTTTGAGTAGTAATAGACTTCTTTGGAACTACATGATTTCTTGGAAATAGAATCATTAAATAACTTATGCTTTCATTAGTCGTACATCAATAATATTGATAAAACTAATTGTAGGAGTAGACTTCTCTTGAAATATTGAAAAGGTAATAAGTTCCTAGGAACTATAATAAAATATTTAGAATTATACTAAATTCCATTCTTTCTAAATCAACATCTTCCTAAGAATTCATTTTTATAAAACTTCAGATTATATATTACATTTTTCTCTATATGAGTCTTCAGTATAAGCCTTTCTAATGATAGAATTACTTGTCTTATGATCATATTATTTCAAACTAAACAATTGAATTTTCTCAAATCATAAGACAATGTCTTGGTCATATGAATTCAGCATGATCATATAACATTGGTTTTATTATAATTCATCAACTTAAGTCTTCTTCAAGATCATATGAATCTTTCATAAGCCATCCTTCTGTTTGTAATCCTTTTTAAAAATTGTAAGACCTTATCATACTAATTTTATTCTAATCAAAACACTTTATCATAAGACATTGATTCCCATGTACATCTTTTCTATATGACTTCAATACTTTGTATCTATTCCATTCATAGATAAATTTCTAAAAAATAAAATCATCATAATTTTATACAGATATTGTATGACATAAACGTATGATTTTTATATGTATATAAAATTACCAAAATATTATTGAATGTTGAAAATAATTTCAAAATGTATAACATTGATCTTTATAACACAAGAATAATAATTAGTAATAAAAATGAGGGTTTTGTGAGCATAAAAAACATAAGATAATGTGAAATATGTGGGGTTAAAATTAGTATGGAAACAATTTCCCTTTTTAATGATCACTAAACTCATAGACGTTAAAAATAAATTTTTACTACCACTTATATAAAAGGATATTTCATATCAAAATTTTTAAAAATGTTATATATCATAATAGTTCAGAAAATTTATATAGAGTAAAAACATGTGTTTGTTCAATTTTTTTCTACATATGTTTTATGTAATTAAATTAAATGTTAAAATATAGGTCATAAAATAGTTAATATTGGGCATTGAAATAGAAAAACTATAAAAATATATGATTTAAATGGATAAGAATTTTAGAATCCGACTTATATGAACTAATGAAAATGAAAAATTAGAAAACAAAAATTGAAATAAATATCAATAAACAAATGTAATTAATTAAAATAATAATAATTCATTGATTTTCAATGAATAGATAATTGAAATAGAAGAAGAATGTAAAATGAAAAAAAAAGTATAAAACATTGGTTCATAGGATCGGGATTGGTATTTGATGTTGTTTTAGATTAATAAGGTTTAGGCCTTGGAGTTGGTATAATGAAATTAATAATAACGATGGATCTTGTTGAAGAATATATTAGAAAATGTTTTTTGAATTGTGAAGCTCACCAAACGTTTCAACTATACTTCAGTCTCCTTCAATACCAATTTTATCACCCTTGTAAATATTCTTGTGTCCATTCATAATATGATCATGATTATCTATATCCTTGTTCTTTTTATACATTTTTTAAGTATAGAAAGATATATTAGTAGAGGAACCTGGTGGAGAAGGTGGTATGGATTGCTGATGAGAATTTCTATTGATATTCTAGTAGAATGTTGAAGGGTGATAGTTAGTTTGAATATGTTTTTCAGTTGTAATAAATTGTTTAGGATGGGTAGGTCCTATAGATATTCTACCTCTTAACTAAAATGGAATATCTACACATATATAAATATTTTTGATAATTGATGTCTAGAAAAAAACTAGTATAACTGAATATCCTTCTTACACCTTCTATCAAAAAATATTGACTCATTCTTATCGATTTGATTTAGGGGCAGAAATCATTAAAAATATATTTACCACTACCACTAGAATATTGGAAAATTATTAAAAAGATATAGAATTGATAGGTTCAGTCTATGGGTCTCTTGAAATAACCATTATTTTCCATTAGATATATTGTTCTGAATCTCAACAAATTCATAATCTAATTCAACCAAAGATAAGGATATTGAGGAGTCTAAATTAAAGGAATTGTCAACTTTTATTTGAATTATGGTAATCCTATTAAATATAATTTAATAATTTCAATTAATCGATGGTCTCTACTATTTTAGTATGTTTAGAACCATTATTGAGGATATAAGGGTTTAAAAAAGAGGTTTTCATCAAGGTTTTATGGCATTCTTAAAAAAATTTATTTCTTGAAATGGATTTATCAATCAAATGATTCTATCATCTATATTAAAAACAAAAAAGGTTAATTTGAAAAATAAATCCTTTTTATCCTGAAGAAAAGTTTCTAACAGCATCGATTCACACTGCATGGATGTTATTATTTCTATAGTGGAATATAAGGATGAGACAGGAGCCACCAATATTCTCGTTATTGATTCTAAAATAGAAATACAGAAAGGATTGGGTACTCCTATCTGAACAGGTTTCAAATATATTAGAAATTTAGATTGGTATTTCAAATAATAATTTTACTAATTTTAATCTCAATTGAAGATTGGATTTGTTTGAAAAGTGGATTCCTTTTTTTGAATTCAAATTAATAACATATCATTTTCTAAAAAATCACTCATTTAATCATTATCATATCTCAATTATTTTAATTGACTATTCAGAAAATCATTTCTATTTATTTATTATGTAGAGACATATATTTTAATAGGTTATAGGGTTATAAGCAGCTCTCCTTGAGATTCTAGCACTTCTATAATCCTATTGAAATCGTTCTTAGATATTAAATTTTATTTCAAGATTTTCAATTCTAACTTTGAGGATTTAATATCAAACTTGAGATCATCTATTTATTCTTTGACATTCTGAAATACATTGAACACATTATAAGTAATGGTTTCAACATTCTCTCAAAAGGATGATTGAGGCTCATCCTTATTCATTTGGGATATAACTATTTCTATTTCAATATCAAAATACAAAATCATTTCAATGCCACTAGATTATGAACACTATTATTTCTATCAAAACATCCAAGTCTGATGAGATGACTATTAGTTTTTTCCCTATATGTTATAAAATAGGAATAGGGAATAGACAAGTTATTCTTGAAAAAGCAGATTGAAAAGATTTTGGTAATGATGATTGGGTTTTCACTAACTACTTTAACTAAATAAAATTTGAGTTGGAGATTGGATTTTGTTGATATAGAGGAATATTTTTTATAAATTAAAATTGAAAACATTTAATTTTATTAAAAAATAATCATCTATTTAATAAAAATATTATCTAAATTATTTCAACTGATTCGACCAAACATTAATCCCTTTTCTTTCTTCTATAGAGATACATGTTTGAACATGTTTCAGGGTTCCAATAAGATCACCCTTATATTATAATACTTCGACCATCCTATTGAAATTATTCTTAGATACTGGATTTTATTTCATGATTTACAATTCTAATGTTGAGGATTTAATATCATCATTGAGATCATCTTTGTAACCTTGGACATCCTCAAATTCATTGAACAATATAGAGGTAAAGGTTTGAACATTCTATCTAAAGGATGATTAAGGCTCATCTTTATTCACTAGGGATACAATTGTTTCTCTTTTTGTATAAAAATAAGTAATATTTTCAATACCACCATATTTTAAAGGATTAACTTCTAGATGAAAAGGGGTCCTTATATATAAGACATGATTATACCTCTTGACAAGAGAAAATTCATCATTATCATCTAATGAGTCTCTAAAGTACCAAAGTTGTTTAATAATATTATTTGTGGTCTCATGGTGAGACACTTTATGTCATGAACAGACCTACCTCTTTCTATGAACCTAGTCAACATACCTCATTGGTCAATTATAAAACCTTGTTTGCCTTCCAAACACACCAAAAGTCATTAACCACCAGGGTCACTTATCAGAATAATTAATTTCCACATAGACTGACACATGTTTTTCTAGTGTTCTTTTTACTCACTCAAAAACACCCTAGAAAACTTATTATGAGGTCATCCATCATGATCACTACTCGAGACCAAGAATGATTAACTATAGAGTTCTAATCTAGTAGTCTCCCAAAAAGGAAGGTGTTCCTTGTTTACATTTGTGGAAACATTTAGTCTTATTATATCTAACTTTTATAGGGTTTTTACCCACTAGTTCCACATATTATACTAATGAAATTACCCACACAACAATTCCTTTTTTTAGTGTTCTTTTTACTCACTCACACATACCTTTGGAAACTTCCTAATAGGTTACCCATCTGGACCACTATTCCTGGCCAACCATGCTTAACTATGGATATATAATCAGGTAGTATCCCAAAAGAATGATGCACCTTGTTAACAAGTATTGTAACATTTAGTCTTTTAATGTATAACATATCCATGTGGTTTACCCTATCTAGGCCTTTATAGAACAAAACCTTTATTATTGACGACAAACCACAAACCAAGGAAGTGTCTTGGCCTCTTAGGTTGGGTATTTGATTTGATACCACTTTTCATGACTCATCCTACCTTAGGCCATATACCTAGACAAATTGACCTCATAGGCCTCTTGTAATACATTGATGTACTTCTCATCAGACCATAGGCTACTACCCATTGTGGTCACTTATAAGACTAATGATTGTACCCAGAGGCAAACACATGTTCTTCTTGTGTTATTTTTCCTCACTCACATACACCCTAGGAAACATCCTAGGAGGTTCCCCATTCTGATCATTTCTCTAAACCAAGAATGCTTAACTATGGAGTTCAAATGAGGTAGGATCTATAAATGAAAGGTTCACATTATTGACATGGTTTTTAACATTTATCCTTTTATGTATTATATTTTATGGGTGTTGCACATGTTTTAGTATACTATTACCTTCTTCCAGGTACTTCTTGACTCTTGTATTGATTCCCTTTTGAATGGGAACACTTCATACCTTTTGAATATGGAGATATTTTATCATATAAAATGAACTAATTTTAGGGGATGTATATTTTTTTGAATTAAAGGAGTCTACGTATAAATTTTGCAGAGGATTTGAGGGAGTTCATTGTGCATGGGTTGAGTTGGAGTCCTTTCTGATGTTTTCCAGCAAAAACTGGTCATATACTATCTTCAAGAGATATTTACATTGTTAAAATTATTCCTAAAATTTATATTTCACTAGGCATAATATGTTAAATAATTTTATGACGTGCATGATATACAAGATGTGAACTATTTTCACGATGTGAAATGGTTGAGATAAGAATATTAAAATTGGTATTACGCATTTTTTTTTGTATACACCACCCAAGATATTCACATCATGAATCAGGGATTCACTTCATGAAATACTCATTCCGAATGGGTTTTTCTATGTTATTTCCAGAATATTTTTATTTTCCCAAGTAGCTTATTCTCTCAATCCCCTAGATCTCTCCAGTTTAATTTTGGGTGATTTCTACCCTTCCAAACATCACATTTTGGAATATCATCTATTGTGAGATTCTTCAATTTGGTATTCTCCATCTCTCAAAAACCCTTATCTTGAAGTGGTGTGATCTCATTATTTTCAATTGAATTATATTTTTATCTTGATGATTTGTGATATAATATTTATTTTTGGATCTTCTTTTCATTCATTCATTTTTATCATTTCCCATTGTGTGTTGAATTTATTGGTAATTAAGGTACCATGGTTCGATAAGATTTTTTACTATAATTGAAACCCAAATTTTCATGGTTAATTTAAAATGAAATTTTAAATTATTCAAAAACCTTGATTTTAGATGATATATATTTTATTTTAAAAAAGGAATTGAAATTGTGAACACCCCCAATTTCAATGGAATTGAAATTGTTATCCGAATATGTGAAAATTAATGTATTGATTTGGATATTTATTTAAGGAATTAATTTGATGTTGAACATTAGGATAAATAGTTTAAATTGAATGGGGATTTGAAAAGGAATTAATTGATGAAAAACTATGATTTGGTTAATAAATGTTAAAGTATTGTTGAAAACTAAAATTATGAAACTGTATTTTAAATTGATTTGAAATGATTGAATTTCCCATGATTGATTGATTAATTTAACGAAGAACATGTGATCTTTGGAAGTTAGTATGTAATTTATAAAATTACACTATGATATGAAACCTTGTAATGGATTGATGATGAAAACACTGACATAAACATATTGCGTCATGTTTTTTCCCGATGGGGAGTTAATTCCTGATGGATTGAGTGATGGTACATGTGCACACATTAAGCCAAGATCACTAATAAGTAGTGTGTAGATCCTATTTATAGAAACTAAAGTAACATTAATCTTATTAAAAATTTCTATGATATGTTTGACTTGATGATTACATTCCATTGATTATTGAACTATTTTATTCATTCTAAAATCTTTATATAAATTTTTTACATAAAATGTTCATTGTTGCCTGTTTTCATACATCTACCATATTTTTGAATTGAAACCATATTGTTTTGAAAATATGTAAATTACATGCTATGTGTAAGATCCCATATTTGTCAGGTACATCCCTTTTTGGGTTATTGGTTAAACATGTTTTGTTTGGGTAATCATATTTTTTAAACCTTGTGGTCGAGGCTTTTTTGGGGAAAAAGTACTTTTTCTAGGTAAAATGACCTAATGATTGGAGAAGTATGTTTATATTAATTAACGAAGGAAAGATATAAACGAGTTAAAGGGTATTAGGATGGTACTCTATTAGTATTGGAAGGAAAAATATGTGGTACAGTATTTTTTGTGGAAGCTGGAATGAAATCTAGATGATAAGAAATTACACATTGTGTACCTATTTTAGGAAGTGTAACTATCACAAAGAAAAAGTATCGAACCAGTTCATGATGTGAAGTTTTTAAATTTCATGAACCTAGTTCACATTATGTAACATTACATTGTGGTTATTTTAATCTAGAGTGATTAATTGTTTAAAGTAACTCATAAATCGAGAACTACAAATCCTGTAAGGGATACACACCATGTATATATCATCTCTAGTAGTCTTATGACCTATCAGGAATATTATTCATTCATTAATTTAGTAAAACCCTATCCACTATCAGACCCAAAGATGATAATAAATTTTAGATACTTTTCTCACATCCATATTCCCTGATCATGCATCTAATCCCTAGTGAGTATTATCTTTTGTTTCCCATATTTTCCTCATGTTCTCTATTTTTGTGGTGTAATTTCATGAATATGGTCCTTTTGGGTTGTGATAAAAATGTTTTTTGATGTAGATTTTACATGTGATCATAATTTCCATAATTCCTTGTTGGTGTTACCTACTCAAATCATTTTCTGATCGCAGGACCATGGTAGGTGGTCTATACAAACCCCATTCGGTTCATTTCAAAATTTTCATGTATGTGAAATAGTTTCCAATTGTGGTAATTCAACATGATCTTAAATTAATTTAATTATTGATGCTAATAAACATGTGATCGGATTACTCCTTATACACCATTTGATCTGATGGTGTTGATAATTGGATTTCTTCTACATATAGGGTGAGAAACCCCTTGAATAATAATCAATTAGAAAATAGATTAATGTATGTGTAATGTCCCAGAAATTCGGTATAATTGTTTTTATTATATAGAATTATTTCGGGACCATGAAATCTGAGAGCGCATGATTCCGAGGCCCGGAGTGCCCAGAATGATCCGTCGAAGATTTGTTAAGGTTTAATTAGCGCGCTTAATCAGTTTTCCTGAAAAAGTGGAATACATCATAAATGGTTACTCAGATTAGAAATATGAGGTCACTGTTATTCTCAGGATGGAGGGTTTACCCTAGGCGCAACTTATGTTTACTCAATGCGGGACTCCTATGAGAAAACCCGAAAATGGAATAACAGTAAATAAAACAATTAAATAAAATTATTTTATTTTTCAAATTCTTATAACTCACAAATGGTAACTCAGATTAAAAATATGAGACCACCGCTGAACTCGTGAGGGTATTATCTCTCTAGGCATATACTAACATTGGATGATGCGGGCCACTAGTGAAAGTTAGTTTTTGGCCGTAAATAAAATAATGAAGTGGCAACTATTTTCTTGCACAATCGATAACATTTAAACAGTTACTCGGATTGGGAATCTGAGAGAACCGTTGGGTTTTTTGGGGCATGTTTCACTTAGCCAGAGCCTAACCTCAACTGGTGTGGGTTGAGGGTGACTGTTAAAACTTTTCTGAAATTTTTTTCGTGTACGTTCAGTAAACGCACGAGAGGCATTTTGTAACATTTGAATCGGTGCTCAGAATTGAAATGCAAGGACACCGTTGAACTCATCATGCCAATATTCTCTTAAGGAGACCTTCGCCTCGAATGCAGTAGGTAGAGGGTAGGAGTTAGTTTTCAAATTTTTGTGGGAGGGTTTTACAAATAATAAAATAAAATAATTAACTTTTATTTTATTTTTAAAACCACCCATTTGAATCTAAAGGTGGGGACCACACAAGAGTGGTCGGGCATTTAATGTTGAGCATTAAATACCCGGTTACACAAAATGTGTAACAACTTTTCTCATTAATTAATAGAATACATTAATCTTGAATTAATAACCAAACTCGTTAATGAAGATTTAATTTATTAACTATTCTTGTGGGTTGTATTTCCATTGGAGAAAGGGAGAGGAAGCCTGGGATGGAGAATCCTCTAATGAAAAAACCACCCCCCAACAAAGAATGAGGATGACGCGTGAGCCCAGATCATAAATCTGTTTCATGATCAATGAACACCAATGCCCCCTTCAACGACCTCATCTTCCCCCTCGCGACATCTCCAACAGATGATTGATGTAGGGTTTTTCTTAAGATTGTTCATATTTAATTTTACGTTGAATCATTCTCCTAGAGATACATGCTACTGAACTAATGTGGAGTGTATGGGAAAAAATCATGGCCCAATCCCTTCGAATCATAAATGTTGATGCATTATTCATGGAAAAGGAAGATGACGATAGACGATGGTGAGACACAAGGCTGTGGTCGGCACTCTGGCATGCCGCAATGGCGGCAGCGGCGCAACCGCATTTATAGAGGAGGTTGTGGCCCATCGGCCGTGGCGGGGGAGAATGGTGGCTGGCAAGCTGGCCGGCCACGTGAAGGTGGGGTGGTGCACATCCACACTGCCGGTAGAAGAGAAGGTCGCGGCGGGTGGCCCCTGGCTGGCTGTAGGAGGAGCAGCGCGCATCAGCACCGCTGGAAGAGAGGGAAGCCATTTCGGCCAGCCGCGGGAGTTGTGGCGCACGTCTGCACTGCTAGAAGGGAGGGTCGGTCATCCGGGTCTGCTGCATCGCACTAGCCTGGACCCACTCCGGTGGGTCCTACATTCTAGAAGGCGGCGCCACATGGCGTTGCCAGGTTGGCCTAGACGAACGATCCAATAGACCGCTTAGAATACCGGGGGGGGGGGGGGGCTCCCCCAGGGTGTCGGTAAGGGCGGACCCCACCATGGTAGGCCACCCGATCGCGGGCTAGGTTGGGTGGACCCTTTCGCGGGTCCGGCCAGACCATGGCTTAGCGAGTCAGCCCCGCCGTGGCCCAGGCCAACTGGGACGGACCCGGACCCAATTTCACCTTTTTTGTCGTAACATGAGAACCGGTTGTCTGTTTGACGAACCATCTGTGGCGTTGGGATACTTGGATCGAGATGTTACTTTTTGGATTACTAATCTTGAGTTTCTGAGACAGTTGGACTATGGCTGGGTTGGATCGAACCCAAATCCAATCGGGCCACCCGGAGCTAAAATGCTTATAACTCACAGACCGAGCGTCGGATTGAAGCACCGTCTATCACTTTAGAACCCATATGACATGGTGTTACTTTGAGTTACTCTTTTTTTGAACGTAGTGAAGGTCGAGGTATGACTGATATTTTGAGAGTAGATTTTTCGAAACTCGAGTGCACCAGGTGCGAGGAATCCAACTGCTGGCAGTGATGTGGAGCTTGGAAATAGATCATGCAGAGTTCAGTGCTCATCGATCATGTGTGGGTCAGCGCATATGGATCCTGTGTGGGTCAAAACTTTTGTGGGTCAGCATCAGTGATCCTATGTGGGTCAGCGCATACCGATCCTATACGGTTCAGATCCTATGTGTGTCGGCGGGGGTTAGTTACCTTTCGACTTTGTGCGGGTCAGATTTTGTGTGGATCATTGCGGGGATTAGTGCATTTTGATCATGTGTGGGTCAAAATCTGTATTGTCAAAATCAGTGCCTCTTAATAGAATAAGATGATCTAGCATCACGACTAATCATTTGTACTTCTATACTTCACCGAAAAACTGGTTTGAGCTTAGATGCTTTGTGAGTTGTCTTTACTCTAGGCTTTTGATTGAGGTTATGCTACATGGTACTATGCTTGTGTGATACTTCAATCTTTTTAGTGTTTCATGTGTATTACTTATATCCTTACAGTGTTACATGTGGGGTATTTCTATCTTCGTGGTGATACCTGTGTGGTATTTCTATCTTCGTGCTGTTACTTGTGTGGTACTTCTACCATAGTGGTATTGTCTTCATAGTGTTTCTTATGTGGGACTTATATCTTCATGGTGTTACCTATGTAGTACTTCTATCACTATGGTGTAACCTGTATAGTACTTCTACCTTTGTGATGTTGTCTTTGTGGTGTTACCTGTGTGGTACTTCTATCTTTGTGGTGTTAACTATGTTGTAATTCTACCTTCATGGAGTTACCGTCATGGTATTATATTCGTGGTGTAACCTTAATGGTACTTATACCTTCGTGGGGTTACCTTTTTATATCTTAATAACTTAGGTATATATATGGGAATATACCTAAGTAGTGTTGATGACTTTTTCTTTATGATTTTTGGTTTTTCAATTGTAAAACTCCAGGAGACCTACGAGGGTCTTGGGGTCTCTACTGAGTATCGTTATACTCACCCCTACATGGGCTATGCCCGCACCTTGCTATGTCTTGTGCAGATGACAGACAGCCTTGATCGAGAATGAGGGTACCAGACAGGAGGCTGATCAGAGGTGGACATTTGACGAGACTATCCTCTGGGATGACCGTTGGCGAGCTGTACGTACCCTTCAGGTAGGGTCCTTGGCAGGTGTTCATAAGAGCTGTACTTTTTCAGTTTTACTTGTACATTCTAGTTAGGTTTGTACTCTTCCCCCTTTACTTTTTGTACACACCCCCTTTACTTTATAGTTTACTTTGTGCTTGTATCTTGATGTGTACTTGTTTTGGGTGAGTTTATAGGTTTAGAGGAAATGCCTTCCCAGTTTTAGGGATATTCCTTTCTGGTGCTAGTTTCCAGCCCCTGGCCTATATAAGGCGGGATTTGGGTAGTTAAGGCATGGGCCCCGAGGTATGGGTCGTGAGAAAGTGGTATCAAAAGAGTTCAGTTGTACAGAAGAACTAAAACTATGATCTTTTCTGTGAAGTAATAGTGTGAAGTGTTATGACTGTGGTTTTCAGTTCAGGGAGTTCAGTGTTGATGTGGCGGCCGACATATCCATACACCAGGATACTGAATTCTGATTTCTGACTCAATGCATGAAAACACAGATTACGTGTGTTTTTGAAAAGTATTTTTTAGATTTATTTGGAGTAAAATCACCAGGTATAACTTAATAGCCATGGAACACCTGTTCCTTATTAAGATGTCTCCACAAAGATAGCCACCCAGGTTTCCCAAGAGAGTACATAATGACACCCCACTGAGTGTTGAGGCTCCAGTGTAGGTCCCTCTTACTGCGTTGGCACCTTCGGGTGGTGTACCAGTAGCACCACCACCTCTGGGGGCAGTAGTTACAACCAGCTGTACCGGTAGAGGATACATTTAGGCTAAGTGTCTAACACCAGTTTTAGCATTAGATACCCCCTAGGTTCCAAGGAGAGGCTGACTCACGGGAATCTGAGGACTGGCTTGAAAAGGTGGATAAGATTTCTCTAGAGCTTCTACAGCCTCGGATGGATGATATGTTGTTAGCTGAGTTTTCATCAAGGCATACTGACAATTCTCGGTACTCGATGAATATTATATGATCAGTGCATTGGGGCTCGGACTTCCGAGCATGGGGTGATTAAGGATACAACCAGTGAATGTTATTAGTGGGAAAGTATAAAACTGGCACCATCCTTAGAGACTTAGGTGTGTAAAAATGTTTTGAGAAGAATAATTGTTAGGGACAGATAAATCTATGGGGCTATATACATGGAAGCAGAGCTAGGGGAGAAGAATGTCGTGGTGTACATTTCGATATGTTACAACCCCCCCCCCCTTGTGGTCCCCACCAGGCTCATGTAGCTATAGGATAGGGGAAGGGATTAGCTGTATACAATCAAGGAGTGCGACCCAAGGGATCTAGTATAACGCCCCGACCCTTGTTACCAAGAGTCGGTGCATTATTTTAATACATTGGCATGATTACAAAGAATCAATTCCCAAAGGACTGATCTGTTTAGTAGTCTTGGAAAATAGATTAAATACTTGAAGATCAAAATTACAACTTGAAAAGAAAAATGACAGTAATTTATTCGATTAGAAATGTCCAATCCCCCAACATTATTCCTACAACTCACTCATAACTAACTTCTTCATATCCAAGGAAAATAAAACATAAGAAAGAGGGGAGCTCAGATGCTTAGAAATGGTAAATAATTTAACATAAGTTATAAACTTTTAAGGTAAGATGTGTAATAAAAACAACAGAATTTCAAACATAAACATGAACATAATATGGAAAAAATAAATCAAACATTACCATATAAACATGCAGATGGATATTATAATAGTTGAATAATCACATGTAATAACAAATTTAATAATGAGGGAATATATAGTACCAGACATTAATTTCTGTGTCAAGGACTCGTTCCAGGACCTAGGGGCTAACTTTAATCGGACCCCAACCCGGAGAGCCTCTATAACCGAACTCCAACCCGGAAATCCTCTATAATCGGAATCCAACCCAGAGAGCCTCTGTAACCGAACTCCAACCCAGAGGGTCTGCTGTAACCAGATCCCAACCCGTATGGCTTACTTTTATCGGTCTCCAACCCAGAACTTACTAGTCTAATACACTCATCAAAATAAAAGGTTGAAATATAACATAAACATTCGTATTAAAACTAGCATACGAAATGTAAATACATTTTCCATAAACCGTGAATGGTATAAAAATAACACATACACAGTCAAACATATCACAAAACATTCAATACAATATGTAAGATTTTTACCATAATAAATCAACTTCAAACAACTTTAAAATCCATTAAAGGATGTTGACATAGATGAAAATGATCAGTAAAATGCTTTGAGAGAAATACCCTTTTTCCATGAAATCATTTAAAAGTCACATAATTTATAAAAGAAGTCATTTAAAAGATAGTTTTGAATCAAAGTGTCTCATACCACTTTGAAACATTTCAAAGGAATTAACATTTTAAAACATTATTGTCCATATAAATAAATCAATAAAAACATTTTAAAAACATGGACATTAATGGGAAAGGTTTAGAAGAGTAAATCATTAAAACATTTAAAATGATGTTTTACTAAATGAGTACCTTAAAAATAATCCCTCTGAAAATTCTTTTATGAAACATGTACATGGATAATAAATATGGCCCAGTAGATACTTGCGTAAAAACAACCTCAGATAATAAAAAGATTGTGAAATTAACCCTTACCAAGTTGTAATCAATCGAGTCGCATGACCAAATGTTAATAACCACCAAATAATTCACAGAATACCATGAATATAAAGAGAATCATGATAATATATATCAAATGGCAGTACACAATTTACCACATGCAATAAATAAGTGGCGAACAATAAAAATCTCA
Source organism: Viscum album (assembly GCA_963277665.1). Taxonomy (NCBI): domain Eukaryota; kingdom Viridiplantae; phylum Streptophyta; class Magnoliopsida; order Santalales; family Viscaceae; genus Viscum; species Viscum album. The sequence goes on from OY728165.1 coordinate 287,623,015, forward strand.
CATAATTAAATGTGAGATAAGAAACCCCTTACCTTGCACTTTTCTTTGGTTGAGGGTACGTTTAACCTCCTATATAATGACCATTGTATGTTATTAGATTATAACAGAACCATATTCATATTTATTATTTCATACATGATTCATTTATGACTTTATACTACCCATTTAAAATGATTTTCATGTTAAATTAACATTTCGGGTAATAATCACTTTCATTATCATACGTATTTTAACTTGTTATTCGTGATAGTATCTTTTAGATCATGATTTATATAATTCCAAAATACAAACCATGTTTAATATATCATATATATTTATAATATAAATATTTATATTATATAGATATATGAAATGTAAAACACCATTTATAGAGACGGTATGCCGTACGTAAGCATAAACGTTGTTTCTATTTTCATATTGTATTGAATAGAAGTAAGTGAATAAGATATATGTAACTACATAAATACATATATATATATATATCTAGTAGAATTATTATTTTATATATTACATACATATTAGTAATATATAATTTTATAATCATCGATGAATGATAAATGTGAAAATGAATCAAATCATGTCGTGGAGACGGTAATCCTTACGTACGCACGAGTGACAATATCATTTCCTTAATGGTGTGTAATTGGATGGTATATTAATTTTATAGAGACATTATAATGTTATTTTTATTTTTTATATACATATTACTCATTACTATATCCATCCAAATAACATAGTGTTAAATAACAAATTACACCACGGCTTGGAGACGGTAAGTCGTACATACGCACGCATAGTGACATTATCTTTCGTATGATGGATAGAATAATGAATATGGTTATGCCATATTTATAATAACATCACAGTATATATAAGGTATTGAAGATATTATTTTGGTATGGTTATAAAAAATAAAGAGCATGTGGAAGAATAGAAGAACTAGAAAGAGGGTGGTGAAATCATTACCTCTTCTTTGGGTTCATCCTTTTGATTTGATCAAAAGGTCTCCTTAGGTTGGCTTTATGACCAATGTAAGGGCACTATGAGAATTTTAGGATTGTTTTAAGGATATTTGGGTAGGTTTTGGCCGAGCCATTTGGCTTCGGAGGTGTGAATTTGAGAGAAGTGGAAGTGCCCTTTTATAAAAGGGGTGAGGGGCACCTTAGGAAAAACATAAAATATTATTTTATAATAAATTCATTTTCGGTTTCTAATGGCTCAAAAATGAATTATTTAAAGTATAAGGTGGGTATGGGTCAAAAACCACTCAACCAATATGTTTTAGATAGGTTTGGGTCACTATATTAATCTTATATTTTGGATTTAACTCTTAGTTAAATAGTTTGACATTTACCATGTCTCTTTGTATTTTTATATTATATGGTTAATAAACATACTATAACCTTCCAAGAGAACCCCAAGAGGTTTATTAATGACATATATAATAGTATTTAACTCTTTTTTCTGATTCATGGATTTTTAGGAATATAATACCAATTAATAATATAATATTTGTTTTTAAAACCCTTTTATTTCAATCTTCACACTATTTGGTATTTTGTTTTTTCTTAATTTATAACAGAATTATAACTTCAAAATAAATTTATTTAATCAACTATAATATTTCATATTAACCTATTAAATTATTTTAATTCATTTAGAGTCTCAAATTAAATTTATTTGGGTATCTATAATATCAATTATTTTAATATTTCATTAATACAGTAATTACAACATCATCATTGTGTCATAAATAAATTTAATTATTTAATTTATAAAAATTATAAACAAAATACCATTATGTATTAAATATTTTTAAATTTCTAATTCAAATTTATAGTTGAATTTATCTTATGTGTAACCCAATATTAAAAATAGTTCAGTTATTTAACTTTGAATTTAATACTTTTAACTCTTATTTGAATTAAATAATAATAAATGTCCTGATCTAATCCAAGTGGACCTAAAGGATCATATTTTATTCCTGAGGTTCTTTTTCTTTGAATTAATCTTATCCAATAGAATTAGGACATGTGTTAGGGTAATAATAATATCATTTTTACCTTTTATTACCCTATTAACTTTTAACCTTTGTAAATAAAAGTCAAAAGTTAATATTCGCCAAAAATTATTTTTATCTTATTGAACCACATTTTACTTACTAATATCAACCGTGTCTCTAATATTTTTAAAATTCAATTCACATATGCGGTAAAATTATGTTTTATGCAAATTTGCCAATGCTCCTAGGAGGTGGGTAAAATACGATAAAATTTCAATAAAATTTTTATATAACTAAACTTATTATAAAATGACTCTAATGAATTAAATTGAACATAAATAGGTATTATGTATTTATTTTAAAATAAATTAATTTTAATGAAATAAATAATTATTTAAACGACAATTCGTTTTTAACTAATAACAGAGTATTTTTCACTATTCATTAAAAATTGAATGTTTTCAGAAACATACCAAAAAGTCAACCAAAGAAAATTTTGATATTCATAATTCAAAAATGAATTCTATTTTAAAAAATTCTAAACATATAAATTTCATTTATTAATTTAAATTTAATTCTCGTTGTCAAAACCAAAAAGTGTATTTTTAAGAAATAATAACTATCAAAATATTGACACTTTTTTATGTCCAATTTCAAAGTGAAATTACTTATAATGACCATAATTGGATTAAATGGTAAAAATATAATCTATTTATGCTTATAAACAATTAAAATGTATAATTTAACACTATAAATTATTTTGATTAAAAAAAGTTGTTTTCAGTTAAAATATAGTATTTTTCACTATTCACCCAAATATGAAAGATATCAGAAAAACACCAAATATTTATTGAAACTAAACTCTTATGTCCCTATTCTAAATAAGATGTTTATTTTGTCAAATTTAATATATAAAAGTTTCAAATATTGGATTTAAAAAGGGATCGCCATTAAAAGGTGGAAAATTGTATTTTTTGAAAAATACTTCTTTTATCTGAAAAAAAATGAATTTGTTATTACATTATGTCTAAAATACTCATAATATGGATTCTAAAATTATAAGGATTATTTAAAGTTCAAAATTTAGTTAATATTATTCGTAACCGCTTTTGAACGATATGTTTGGTAAGTCATGGTGCGCTAGAACTCAGTGTTGCGTGTAGTGCAAATTATTGGATTACTTTGAAAAATAACATACTATGAAATCATGGGGTGTTATATTCTTCCCTCTTTAAATAAATTTTGTCCTCGCAATTTGAAATTGTTCTTCAAAAATAAACGGTTGAAAATTGAAAATACCCCTGTGGGAAAACCCACATCGGAAATTTTGATAATAATATTTAGTCTTAATAAGGGGAAACCGGAAATGAAAGGGTCACCACCAAATTTTGATCTCGATTAGGAAAACAATGGTGGAAATTAGAGACACATAATTGGAGGAAAAACGTAAATATTTATAGGGAGTGATTGAGGTCATCAATCAAAAACAAGTGTAAAATTAAGGGCCTCAAGTACATCAATCTATGATGATTTAAAATACCATCGGTTCAAAAAACATAATGTATTAGGATATCACATTATTGGTTTTAAGATCCATTCCCTAATGTTTAAGAATTAATTTACCCATATCATAGGAGGAAAAAAAATTTATATATATATACTTGACATGTAGAGTTTTTTCTTCAACTAATTCCTACTACTAACTCCTCTTTCACTCCAAAAGATTTCAAATAAATATTTTATTTAACCCAATAATATAAGGTTCAAAAAATAATTAATTTATAATTCACCTATCAGACCCTTTAAAAAACAACATTATATAATCTAGGGACTTTATGTAGTTCAGTGGAAGGCGATAAATCCCAATCTCACTATAGTTTTGGGTTCTATTCCCGCAGCTTTGTCCAACATGACGGGTTGTCACACGGTCTGAATGTTGTCCTTTTTATAAAAATCCAAAAATAACCTTTATAATAGTATCCAATTTCAATCTTTATTTATTCCAAACTTTAGACTTATCCAAAATACTTATATCCATACTCATAGTACAAAATTTATAAGGAATTTAAACACAAAGAAGATCCTTTTTTCCATGTAAAAATATGTGAACACTTTCATCATGTGTTATTTTAAAACATGGTAACGCCATGAATTACCATAAAACCTTATTGATTACATTTATTCTCCCTTATCCTTTATGAAATACTGTATATATTCCTTATATCCAAATTTTTTTAATATTCCAACAATGATGAAATAAAAAACCATTAATCAGTTCCAAGATAGTTAAGAATATGAAATATAATTTATCCAAATCAACCATATCTTATTCAAAAATTACTACCTCTGTATCAGGACCATATTAAGTTTTATCTTTCCTCCAACCATGTATTTTCCATAAAGTTTAACTTTTTTTTGAGTCACTCTTCATAAAAACATAAAATCTCAAATCCTCAATGAAATAGTACTGTAGTACAATCCTTATTTATTTCAATAATTCATATAACTGGTATATCATTGATAAAACACTAAAATGACAGAATATTTTAACAACAACTAAAGAAAACTAGTCATTACACTTCATTTGTGGTAGTATGATAACTTGATTATTATCCAACAACATCATTTGGGGTATACTCAGATGATTTGGACATTGATTCGCGTAGTGACCCAACTCCCTGAAGATGAAGCATTGTACACATGAATCCTTTTTCTTATCCTTACAATCACGTACTTGGTGTTTATTTTCTCTATACTCATAACAAACTTTGATTCCCTTCAAGAATTTACCAAGGTTATTCTTTCCACAATTATCACATATGGGAAAATCCTCATTTCCCTTCTTCTCTTTATTCATCTATCTCTCTACCATCCTTTTCTTATCTGGATTCCCTTCAAAGCCATAGGACTCAGAAAATTATTTACTTATCCTATTAAAACGTGATATTATTTCATCATATGTTGAGAATATGTGGGATATTATTTCCCTTCTAAATGTTTGCTTAATAATTTGAAAGATATGATCCTTCTTACTCTTTGGATCATATGTAATTTTGAAGTTCTAATTCCTTCTATCAGGCGCCATTTCTAAACGATGGCATAAACTAGGTCAGTTTATGAATCGCAATTCATACTTCCAAACTTGTAAAACATTTAACATAAATTGAATAGTTTATAGATATAATCTATAATATTAAAAATGTTTTATTTGAGGATGTATATACTCAGAAACCATTTCTAATGGTTTGTAAATAAAATGAGAATTTTCCTAAGCATATCTCCCAAGAGTGTCATAACCAAGAGTGCAGTAAGGCTCGTTGTCATGCACCAGGTCTCGTTTGAGTCTAGCTCAAAGAGGTGGGTATTTCCCCTAGGTAAATATGTGCTAGAGCCACCTCTACCTACCCATATCCAAACATGGATGTATTTATTGTAAAATATACAAAATCTCTGCATTACCAAAATTATAGGAAGTTCTTCTATACTAATCCTCAAAGTCTATCTTAGGTAATGTGATCTAATAATATTTTATCTAAATCTAGATTCCAAGGTTTGTACTAAACCTCCTATTACCCCAACTATAATTCCCCAACCCCAGTTACCAAGAGTCAGTGCATTATTTCAATACATTGGCATGATTACAAGGAATCGTGTCCCGAAGGACCGATCTATTCAGTAGTCTTGGAAAATAGATTACATACATGAAGTTCAACATTACAACATGAAAAGAAAAACAACAGTAATTTATTCCATTATAAATGTCCAAGCCTCCAAGATTTTTCCTTCAAGTCACTCATAACTAACTTCTTCATATCCTGGGAAAATAAAACATAAGAAATGCATGATCTCAGATGCTCAGTAATGGTAAATAATTTAGCAGAAGCTATAAACTTTTAAGGAAAGATGTGTAACAAAAACAACAACCTTTCAAACATAAACTTGAACATAATATGGGAAAAATAAATCAAACATTACCATATATACATGCAGATGGATATTCTACTAGTTGAATAATCACATGTAATAACTACTTTCATAATGGGGGAATGTATAGTATCAGACATTAATTTCTGTGTCAAGGCCATGTTCCAGGACGTAGGGGCTAACTGTAACAGAATCTCAACCCATAGAACCTTTGTAACAGGACCCCAACCTAGAGAGCCTCTGTAACCGGACTTTAACCCGGAGAGCCTCTGTAACTAGACTCCCAGCCAGAGGGTCTACTTTAACTAGACCCCAACCTAAAGGGCTTACTTTTACCGGTCCCCAACTCGGACCATACTAGTCCAAAATATTCATCATAAGAAAATGTTGAAATATAACATAAACATTCGTATTAAAACTAGCATACAAAATGTCAATACATAATTCATAAACTATGAATGGTATAAAAATAACACATACACAGTCAAGAATATCACAAAACATTAAATACATTAAGGATGATTTTTATCATAACAAGTCAACTTTAAACAAGTTTAAAATCCATTAAAGGATGTTGACATAGATGAAAATGATCAATAAAATGCTTTGAGAGAAATACCCCTTTTTCATGAAATCATATAAAAGACACATAATTTATAAAGGAAGTCATTTAAAAGATAGTTTTGAATAAAAGTGTCCCATACCACATTGAAACTTTTGAAAGGAATTAACATTTTAAAACAGTCACGACCATATAAATAAATCCTTAAAACAATTTTAAAAAGATGGACATTAATTAGAAATTTTTAGAATAATAAATCTTTAAAACATTTAAAATGATGTTTTAGTAAGAGTACCTTAAAAACAATATGTTTGAAAATTCTTTTAGGAATCATGGACATGGATAATAAATATTTCTCAGTAGATACTTATGTAAAAACAACCTCAGATAATAATAATATTGTGAAATTAACCCTTACCACGTTGTAATTAATCAAGTCATATGACCAAATGTTAATAACCACCAAATAATTCACAGAATACCCTGAATATAAAGAGATTAATGAAAACATATATCAAATTTCAGTACATAATACACCACATGCAATAAATAAGTGGTGAACATTGGAAATCTCAAGGAATTAGATACAAGATAAGAAACCCCTTACCTTGCACTTTCCTTTGGTCGAGAGTAAATTAAACCTCCTCTTCAATGACCATTGTATGTTATTAGGTTATACCAGAACCTTATTCAGATTTATTATATCATAAATGATTCATTTATGATTTATACTACCCATTTAACAATGATTTTCAAGCTAAATTAACATTTTGGGTAATAATTGCTTTCTTTATCGTACGTATTTTAACTTGTTATTCTTGACCGTATCATTTTGATCACAATTTAAATAATTCCAGAATACAAACCTTGATTAATATATCATATATATTTATAATGTAAATATTTATAATAGATAGATATATGAAATGGAAAACACTGTTTATGGAGACGGTATGCCTTACGTAAGCATAAACAATGTTTCTGTTTTCATTTCGTATTGAACGGAAGTAAGTGAATAAGATATATAAAAGTACATAAATACATATATATATATATATCCCGTATAATTATTATTTCATATATTACATACTTATTAGTAATATATATTTTTATAATCCTCGATGAATAGTGAACGTGGAAATGAATCTCATCGCGTCGTGGAGACGATAATCCTTACGTATGCATGAGCGACAATATAATTTTCCTAAAGGTGTAGAAATGGATGTTATATTAATTTTACAGAGACATTATCATGTTAATTTCATTATTTATATACATATTACTCATCATTATATCCATCCAAATAACATAGTGTTCAATAATAAATTACACCACGACGTGGAGACGGTGACCCGTACATAGGCACACATGGTGACATTATCATTTATAGGATAGATAGAATAATGAATATGGTTGTTACATATATATAATAACATCACATTACATATATGTTAGTGGATTTATTATTTTGTTACAGTAACAATAAAGAAATAGTAATTGGAAGAATAAAAGAACATGAAAGAGGGTGGGGAAATTATGACCTCTTCTTCGGGTTCTTGTTTTTTATTTGATCAAAATAACACTTTAGGTTGGCTTTATGACCAAAGTAAGGCCTCTAGGATGAATTTAGGATAGTTTAGAGGATATTTGGGCAGGTTTTGGGTGAGACAAATGGCTTTGGATGTGTGAATTTGAGAGAATTGGATCATCCCTTTTATAAGAGGGGTGAGGGGCACCTTAGGAAAAACTTAAAATATTATTATCTAATAAATTAATTTTCAGTTCCTAATGGATAAAAAATGAATTATTTAAATTATAACATGGGTATGTGTAAAAAACCACTCAACCAATAGGTTTTAGATAGGTTTGGGTCACTATATTAACCTTATCTTTTAGATTTTACTCTTAGTTAAATAGTTGGACATTTTACATGTCTCTTTGTATTTTTATATTATATGGTAAATAAACATACAATAAACTTCCAAGAGAACCCAAATTGGTTAATTAATGACATATATAATATTATTTAATCTTTTCTCCGAACCATGTAGTTTTACGAATATAATTCCAATTAATAATATAATATTGGTTTTAAAAACTCGTTTATGTCAATTTTGACACTATTTGGTATTTTTTTTCTAAATTTATAACAGCATTATGACTTCATAAAGAACTATTTAATAAACTATAATATTTCTTATTAACCTAGAAAATTAGTTTAATCCATAAAAAGTCTAAAATTTCATTTATTTGGGTATTTATAATATGAATTGTTTTAATATTTTATTAATAAGGTAATTACTGCATCATCATTGTGTCCTAAATAAATTAAAATATTTAAGGTCTAAAAATTATAAATAAAATACCATTATGTAGGAAATATTTTTATATTTATAATTAATATTTATAATCTAATTTATCTTATGTGTAACCCTATATTAATTTTGGTTTAGTTATTAATCTTTGAATTTAACACTTTTAACTCTTCTTTGAATTAAATTATAATAAATGTCCTAATCTAATCCAAGTGGACCTAAAGGATCATAATTTATTCCTAAGGTTTTTTTTGGTCTAATTAATCATATCCAATAGAATTATGACATGTTTTAGGATAATAATAATATCATTTTTACCTTTAACTACCCTATTTACTTTTAAATGTGATAAATAAAAGTCAAAAGTTGATATTCACCAAAAATTATTTTTATATTATTGAAACATATTTTACATATTGATATCAACCGTGTCTCTTGGATTTTTTAAATTCAATTCACAGAAGCGATAAAATTATGTTTTATGCAAATTTGTAAATGCTCCTAGGAGATGGGTAAAAGACGGTAAAATTTCAATAAAATTTCTATATATCTACACATATTATAAAATGACTCCAATGAATTACATTGAACATATATAGGTATTATGTATATATTTTGACCTAAAATAAATTTAAATGAAATAAATAATTATTTAAATGAAAAGTTGGTTATTACCAATAATGCAATGTTTTTCACAATACATCAAAAATTGAAAGTTTTCAAAAACATACCAAAAATTCACTGTAAGATAATTTTGATATTAAAAATTCAAAAATGAAATCTATTTTACCAAATTCTAAATATATAAATTTCATTTATTAATTTAAAATTAATTCCTATTGTCAAAACCAAAAGGCGTATTTTTATGAAATAGTAACTATCAAAAGATTGACACTTGATTATGTCCAATTTGGAAGTAAAATTACATACAATGACCAAAGTTGTATTAAATGGTAAAAATATATTATATATATACTTATAAACCATTGAAATGTATAATTTAACACTATAAATTATTTTGATTAATAAAAGTTGTTTTCATTTAAAATATAGTATTTTTCACTATTCACCCAAATGTGGAAGTTATCAGAAAAACACCAAAAAATTATTAAAACTAAACTCTTATGTACTAATTCTAAAGAAGATATTTATTTGGTCAAATTTAATATATAAAAGTTTCAAATATCATATTTAAAAAATGGTTCCCAATTAAAAGGAGGTAAAATTTCATTTTTTTGAAAAATACTTCTTTTATCTGAAAAAAAAATGAATGTGTTCTTACATTATGTCTAAAAAACTCAAAATATGGATTCTAAAATTAGAAGGATTATATAAAGTTCAAAATTCAGTTAATACTATTCATAACCTATTTTTAATGGCATGCTTGGTAAGTCATGGTATGCTAGAACTCAGTGTTGTGTGTAGTTCATGTTATTGGATTACATTGAAAAATAACGTACTATGAAATCTTGGGGTGTTACATTTTTCCCTCCATCAATAAATTGTGACCTCGCAATTTTAAATTTTTCTACAAAAATAAAAGGTTGAAAATTGAAAATACCTTTCTGGGAAACCCCACATCAGAAATTCGGATAATAATATTGAGTCTTAATAAGAGGAAAAGGGAAATGAAAGATTCACCACCAAATTATGATCTCTATTAGGAGATGATTTTTTAAATAAGAGACACATAATTGGAGAAAAAAAGTAAATATTTATAGGGATTGATTGAGGTCATCAATCACAAACAATTGTAACATTGAGCACCTCAAATCCATCAATCTATGATGATTTAAAATACCATCGATTCAACAAAACATAAGGTATTAAGATAACACATTTTTTGTTTTAAGATCCATTCTATAAAGTTTAAGAATTAATTTACCCATAGCATAGGAGGAAAAAAATTATATATATATATATATATACTTGACAAGTAGAGTTTTATTCTTCAACTAATTTCTACCACAAACTCATCTTTCACTCTAAAAGATTTCAATGAAATATTTTATTTATCCTAATCTTATAGGGTTCAAAAAATAATTAATTTATAATTCACCTATCATACCCTTTAAAAAAACTACATTATACAATATAGGGTCTTCCTGTAGTCTAGTGGTAGGTGATAAATTCCAATCACACTACGGTTGTGGGTTCGATTCCCGCAGATTTGTCCAACGTGACGGGTTGTCACACGGTCTGTGTGTTGTCATTTTTATAAAAAATCCAAAAATTACCTTTACAGTAGTATCCAATTTCAATCTTAAATCATTCCAACCTTTAGACTTATCCAAAATACTTCTATCCAAACTCACAATCCAAAATTTATAAGGATGTTAAACACAATGAAGATCCTTTTTCCCACGTAATAACATGTGAACACCTTCATTATGTGTTATTTTAAAACATGGTAACACCATGAATTACCATAAAACCTTATTGATTACATTCATGCTCCATTATCCTTTTTGTAATACTGGATATATTACTTATATCCAAAAATTTTGAATATTCCAACAATGATGAATTTAAAAAAACCATTAATCAATTCCAAGATAGTCATGAATATCAAATATAATTTATCCAAATCAACCATCTCTTATTCAGAAATTACTACCTCAGTATTAGGAACATATTAAGATTTATCTTTCCTCAAAACATTTATTTTCAAAAAAAGTTTATCTTTTTGTTTAGTCAATCTTCATAAAACCATATAATCTCAAATCCTCAATAAAATAGTATTGTAGTACAGTCCTTATTTATTTCCATAATTTATATAACTGGTATATCATCGATACAACACTGAAATGACATAATCTTTTAACAACAACATAAGAACACTAGTCATTTCTCTTCATCTGTGGTAGTATGATAACTTGATTATTATCCATCATAATCATTTGGGGTATACTTAGATGATTTGGACATTGATTCACATAGTGACCCAACTCCTTGAAGATGAAGAATTATACACATGAAACATTTTTCATATCCTTACAATCACGTACTTGGTGTCCTTATTCTCTACACTCATAACAAACCCTCATTCCCTTTAATAATTTACCAAGGTGATTATTTCCACAATTATCACATATGTGAAAATCATTCATTCCCTTCTTCCCTTTATCCATATGTCTCTCTACAATCCTTTTTTCTCTCTGGATTTCTTTCAAACCCATAGGACTCAGAAAATTATATACTTATCCTATTAAAACATGAAAATATTTTTTCATATGTTGAGAATACATGGGATACTACTTCCCTTCTAAATGTTGGCATAATACTTTTAAAGATACGATCCTTCTTACTCTTTGGATCATATGTATTATTGGAGTTCTCATTCCTTCTATCAGGCGCCATTTCTGAACAATGGCATACACTAGGTCAGTTTATGAATCAGAATTCATAATTCCAAAATTGTAAAATAGATAACCTAAATAGAATAGTTTATGTATATAATCTATAATCATAAAAATGATTTTTTTGAGGAATTATATACTCATAAACCCTTTCTAATGGTTTGTAAATAAAATTAGAATTTTCCTAAGAATATCCCTCGAGATTGTCATAACCAAGAGTGAATCAAGGCCTGTTGTCGTGCACCAGGTCCCATTCGAGTCTATCTCAAAGCGGTGTTTTCGTGTTTTTCCCCAAGGTACATATGTGCCAGAGCTGCCTCTACTGACTCGTATCCAGACAGGGTTGTATTGCTTGTAAAATACACATGATCTATACATTACCAGATTTATATGAAGTTCTTTTATACTAATAATCAAATTCTATCTTAGGGTAATGTTCTCTAATCATATTTTAGCTAAATCTAGATTCCATGGTTTGTACTAAACTTCCTCTGATACAAACTGTAATGCCCAAACCCCAATTACCCAGAGTCGGTGCATTATTTTAATACATTGGCATGATTACAAGGAATAATGTCCCGAAGGACCGATCAGTTTAGTTGTCTTGGAAAATAGATTACATACATGAAGTTCAACATTACAACATAAAATGAAAAACAATATAAATTTATTCCATTAGAAATGTCCAAGCCTCCAAGATTATGCCTGCAAGTCACTCATAACTAACTTCTTCATATCCTGGGAAAATAAAACATAAGAGAGGGGTGATCTCAGATGCTTAGTAAGGGTAAATAATTTAGTGGAAGCTATAAACTTTTAATGCAAGATGTGTAGCAAAAACAACAACCTTTCAAACATATACTTGAACATATTATGGAAAAAATAAATCAAACATTACCATATAAACAAGCACATGGATATTCTACTAGTAGAATAATCACATGTAATAACTAATTTCATAATGAGGGAATGTATAATAACTAACTTTAAAATCTATGTCAATGCCTCGGTCCAGGACCTAGGGTCTAACTGTAACAGAACCCCAACCCGGAGAACCTCTATAACCGGACTCCAACCCAGAGAGCCTCTGTAACCGGACTTTAACCTGGAGAGCCTCTGTAACTGGACTCCAACCTAGAGGGTCTTCTTTAATTAGACCCCAACCCGAAGGGCTTACTTTTACCGGTCCCCAACCCAGAACATACTAGTCCATAACATTCATCATAAGAAAATGTTTAAATATAACATAAAAATTCGTATTAAAACTAGAAAATGAAATGTCAATACATTATTAATAAACCGTGAATGGTATAAAAATAACGCATACAATGTCAAACATATCACATAACATTAAATACCTTATGGAAGATTTGTATCATAATAAATAAACATCAAAAAAGTTTAAAATCCATTAAAAGATGTTGACATAGATAAAAATGATCAGTAAAATGCTTTGAGAGAAATACCATGTTTTCATGAAATCATTTAAATGTCGCATAATTAATAAAGTAAGTAATTTAAAAGATAGTTTTGAATCAATGATTCCCATACCACATTGATTTTTTTGAAAGGAATTAACATTTCAAAACATTCATTTCCATATAAATACATCCTTAAAACCATTTTAAAAGCATGGACATTAATGAGAAAGGTTTATAAGAATAAATATTTAAAACAATTAAAATGATGTTTTAGTAAGAGTCCTATAAAAATAATCCCTTTGAAAATTATTTTTTTTAACATGGACATGGATAATATATATGTCCCAGTAGATACTTATGTAAAAACAACCTCGGATAATAAAAATATTGTGAAATTTACCCTTACCAAGTTGTAATCAATCGAGTCATATAAACAAAAGTCAACTACCACTGAATCATTCAAATAATACCATGAATATAAGGAGAATAAAGATAATATATATCAAATTTCAGTACACAATACACCACATGCAATAAATAAGTGGCGAACATTGGAAATCTCACGGAATTAAATGTGAGATAAGAAACCCCTTACCTTGCACTTTCCTTTGGTTGAGGGTACATTTAACCTCCCATATAATGACAATTGTATGTTATTAGATTATAAAAAAAACCATAATCATATTTATTATATCATACATGATTGATTTATGACTTTATACTACCCATTTAATAATGATTTTCAAGTTAAATTAACATTTCATGTAATAATCGCTTTCTTTATCGTACATATTTTAACTTCTTATTCTTGACCGTATCATTTAGATCATGATTTAAATAATTCCAGAATAAAAAACTTGATTAATATATCATATATATTTATAATATAAATATTTATAATATATAGATATATGAAATGGAAAACATAGTTTATGGAGACGATAGGCCGTACGTATGCATAAACGATGTTTCGATTTTCATATTGTATTGAACGGAAGTAAGTGAATAAGATATATAAAAGTAAATAAATACATATATATATATCCCATAGAATTATTATGTCATATATTACATTCTTATTAGTAATATATATTTTTATAACCGTTGATGAATGGTGAACGTGGAAATGAATCTCATCGCGTCGTGGAGACGGTAATCCGTACGTACGCACGAGCGAAAATATCATTTTCGTAAAAGTGAGGAATTGGATGGTATATTAATTTTACAGAGACATTATAATATTATTTTCATTATTTATATACATATTACTCATCATATATCCATCCAAATAACATAGTGTCGAATAACAAATTACACCACGATGTGGAGATGGTAAGCCGTACGTACGCACGCATGGTGACATTATCATTCATAGGATGGATAGAATAAGGAATATGGTTGTTCCATATTTATAATAAAATAACAGTACATATAAGGTACTAGAGTTTTTATTTTTGTATGGTGATAATAAAGAAATATTAAGTGGAACAATAAAAGAACTTGAAAGAGGGTGGTGAAATCATTACCTCTTCTTCGGGTTCTTCTTTTTTATTCGATCAAAAGGACTATTTAGGTTGGATTTATGACCAAAGTAAGGCCTATAGGATGAATTTAGTATAGTTGAGAGGATATTTGGTCAGGTTTTGGGAGATAAAAATGGCTTTGGAGGTGTGAATTTGAGAGAAGTGGAAGTTCCCTTTTATAAGAGGGTGAGGGGAACCTTAGGAAAAACATAAAATATTATTTTATAATAAATTAATTTTAGGTTTATAATGGATCCCAAATGAATTATTTAAAGAATAAGGTGGGTATGGGTTAAAATCCACTCAAACAAAGGGTTTTAGATAGTTTTGGCTCACTATATTAAACATATCTTTTAGATTTAACTCTTAGTTAAATAGTTTGACATTTACCATGTCTCTTTGTATTTTTATATTATAGGGTTAATAAACATACAATAAACATCCAAGATAACCCAAAGTGGTTAATTAATGACATATATAATACAATTTAATCCTTTGTCCAAACCTTGTATTTGTAGGAAAATAATACCAATTAATAATATAATTTTGGTTTTAAAACACATTATGTCAATTTTGACACTATTTGGTATTTTGTTTTTTCTAAATTTATAACAGCATTATTAATTCGAAAAAAATTATTTTATCAACTCTAATATGTCATATTAACTTATACAATTAGTTTAATTTATAAAAAGTCTCAAATTTCATTTATTTGGATCTTTATAATATTAATATTTTTAATATTTTATTAATAAGGTAATTCTTCTATCATCACTGTGTCATAAATAAATTAAACTATTTAATGTCTAAAAATTATAAAAAAAATACCATTCTGTAGGAAATATTTTTATCTTTTTAATGAATATTTATATTTGAATTTATCTTATGTGTAACCCTATATTAAAAATGGTTTAATTATTAAACATTGAATTTGACACTTTTAACTCTTCATTGAATTAAATAATAATAAATGTCCTAATCTAATCTATGTGGACCTAGAGGATCATAATTTATTTATAAGGTTGTTTTTGATCGAATTATACTTATCCAATAAAATTATTACATGTGTTAGGAAAATAATATTATCATTTTTACCTTTAATTACCCTATTTACTTTTAACTGTGGAAAATAAAAGTCAAAAGCTACTATTCACAAAAATATTTTTATATTATTGAACCAAATTTTACTTACTGATATCAACTGAGTCTCTTGGATCTTTGAAATTAAATTCACAGAAGTGGTAAAATTAAGTTTTATTCAAATTTTTAAATGCTCTTAGGAGGTGGGTAAAAGACGGTAAAATTTCAATTAAATTTGTATATATCTAAACTTATTATAAAATGACTCCATTGAATTACATTGAAAAAAAATATAGGTATTATGTATCTTTTTTGACCTAAAATAAATTTAAATGAAATAAATAATTATTTAAATGAAAATTCGGTTTTAACCAATAATGCAATGTTTTTCACTATTTATAAAAAATTGAACGTTTTCAGAAACATACCAAAAATTCACCATAAGATTATTTTTATATTCCATGTTTAAAAATGTATTATATTTTACCAAATTCTAAATATATAAATTGTATTTATTAATTTAAAATTAATTCATGTTGTCAAAACCAAAAAGAGTATTTTTAAGAAATAACAACTGTCAAATGATTGACAGTTATTTATGTCCAATTTCAAAGTGAAATTACATATAATGACCATAATTGTATTAAATTGTAAAAATATAATCTATTTATACTTATAAACCATTAATATTTATAATTTAACACTATTAATTATTTGGATTAAAAAAAGATGTTTTCAGGTAAAATATAGTATTTTTCACTATTCACGCAAATATGAAAGTTATCAGAAAAACACAAAACAATTTATTGAAACTACACTATTATGTCCCAATTCTAAAGACAATGTTTATTTTTTCAAATTTAATATATAAAAGTTTCAAATATTGGATTTAAAAAGGGTTCTCTATTAAAAGCCGGTAAATTTTCTTTTTTTTAAAAATAATTC
This sequence comes from Viscum album, assembly GCA_963277665.1. Lineage (NCBI taxonomy): Eukaryota > Viridiplantae > Streptophyta > Magnoliopsida > Santalales > Viscaceae > Viscum > Viscum album. The sequence goes on from OY728165.1 coordinate 287,640,146, forward strand.
TTTTATCTGAATAAAATGAATTTGTTCTTATATTATCTCTAAAAAACTCATGATATAGATTATAAAATTATAAGGAATATATAAAGTTCAAAATACTTTTAATACTATTCATAACCGCTTTTGAACGGCATGTTTGGTAAGACATGGTGTGCTAGAACTCAGTGTTGCGTGTTGTGCAAGTTATTGGATTACATTGAAAAATAACATTCTATGAAATCATGGGGTGTTATATCTAGGAAATATTTGATGAACGGTCTGTTTATACTACTAGATACCATATAAATAGACATACGTACCAATCATTCATTCCTTCCACGAATCTTTTCCACGACCTAGAGTTTCTGGTTAAGCCATTGACTCAACCCTCACGTCTGGAGATAACTTTTGGAGGAGACTCAATAATCACACTTACGTCGATGGTGTGATCTGACCCTTGATGAGAGAGTTTTGGTTGGAACCTCAAGGTTGCAGCGTCGACGCCTTAAAAAGTTAGTTTGGGAATGGACTGGACTTCCACAGTTCATACTCATATTTATTATATTAGGAAAAATGGTTGTGGTTTACCTACAATGTTGGAATGGTATTTACCATGGCCATTCAAAAAGGAAACCCATGCATCACAAGACAAACACATGCAAAAGAGGGTGCAACCGATCACGCTTGAGTAGGCCAGACCTACCCTCATGGGAGAGGGAGTTTTGAGTTTTGAGTTCCCAACAAAAGCGGAAAAGTGTGGGGGACATCCTTTAAAAAGATGTTTCCAGGTTTACCTCCCTCAAGGTTGAGGGACTTAGGCTTTGGATGGGTACTACTGGAGTTCTGGACCAAACTTCTCCAGGGTAGCGGCACCGTTGTTAGTTTTGACGAAAAAGGGGGATCCTTTCCTAAGGACGGATAAGTGTCAGCAGAGATTTCAGGAGGTAAGGTAGAGAATGATGAGTAGAACTATGCTACCCATGACCCAGAGTTAGCAGCAGTAGTATCTGCACAAAATATTTGGCGGCACTACTTGATGAGAGAAAGTTTTACAGTCTATTATGATCACAAGAGTCTCAGGTATATCTTCTCCCAGAATGAACTGAACCTGAGACAACATCGATGGCTAGAATTCCTCAAGGTCTATGACTTTGAGATTGTCTATACTCCTTGGGAGGGAAACGTGGTAGCAGATGCACTCAGCATGAGGTATGGTCTGCAGTTGCTTAGTGAGGTAACAGAGCAGATAGCCACGTTGCAGATATCCTTTGTGGATAGAGATGAAGAAGCATGCCTCCAGTCTATGATAGTCACTCCCCCAATTCTTTAGAAATTTTGGGAGGCACAGCTTGGGATACTAACTGTGAGGCTCGACGTGCTTTGATATCCATAGGACATGCACCTGATGGATTTTCTGAAGTTGGGATAATGTCATCCTCTTCAAAGGATGTACTATAAAACTAATGGCGCTACGGGAGGATGTGTTGGGGGAGTTCTATATGTCGCCTCTAGTAGTACATCCAGAAGTGGGGAAGATGTACCAGGACCTTCTGTGTCAGCACTGGTCTCCAGGGATAAAGAAATCAATGGCAGGGTTTGTATCACGATTTCTCACTTGTCAGCAAGTGAAGACCGCACATGGCTGGTAGAAGTCTTTTTCCAAAAAGTGATGGATATCACTAGAGTTCCAGGAGTGGAGGACCACATTTTCTTGTGAGTATCCCCTCAATAGGGACTACAGAGTTTTGGCTGAGGTGGCATGTTATCATCGAGGTTTTCGGACCATTTTTGATACTTCGAAGGATTGGCAAGGTGACATACCACTTGGCAGTACCACCACGGTTGGAGTGGCTGCACGAAGTCTCCCACATATCCCAGCTGAGGAGATATGTGCATGACCCTTATCAATTCATCGACCATAGAGAGCTAGAATTTGATGACGGGGTGATGTTTATAGATGTTATAGTAGAGATTGAGGATTGATAGGATCAGGTTCTTTGTGGGCGGTCGATACCTCTAGCGTGCATTCGATGGTAGCATGAGAACCTCCAAGAGGGCCCATGGGATAGAGAGCCTCAGATCCGTGCTCAGTACCCCCCATTTGTTTCCTTAGTCTATGTTGTGGCTTTCGAGGACATAAATCCATAAGGTGGGTAGAATGTAATGTCCCATAAATTCCATATTTTATTAATTATATGGAATTATTTCAAGGCCATGAAATCTGACAACGCGCAATTCTGAGGCTTGGAGTACCCGGGATGATCCGTCGATGTTTTTTTAGGGTTTAATTAGCGCAGGTAAGCAGTTTTCATGAAAAAGTGGAATATCAATCAAACAGTAACTCAGATCAAAAATCTGAGGGAACCGTTGAGCTCAGGATGGTGGGTTTACCCAAGGTGTGACTTAAGTTTAGTCGGCATGGGCCTCCTATGAGAAATCATGAAAATGGAATAACCGTAAATAAAATTATAGAATAAAATTATTTTATTTTTCAAATGCTTATAACTCACGAACTGTAAATCGGATAAAAAATATGAGACCACTACTGAACACGTCAAGTTGTTCTATCTTTAGGTAGATACTAACATTGTCCGACGAGGGCCACTAGTGAAAGTTAGTTTTTGGGCGTAAATAAAATAATTAGGTGACAATTATTTTATTGTAAAATCCATAACTTTTAAATGGTAACTCGGATTAGAAATCCGAGAGTACCATTGGGTTCGTTGGGGTGTGTTTCACTATGAAGATCCTAAAAACGATAGACACATGCCGAGGGTGACTGTTAATTATTTTCTAAACTTTTTTTGAGTACGATCAGTAAACACGCGAGAGGCATTTTGTAACATTTGAACTAGTGCTTAGAAATGAAATTTAAAGACATTGTTGAACTCGCAGTTCCATTATTTTTTTTTAAGAGACCTTCCCCTCGACTGCAGTAGGTCGAGGGTAGGAGTTAGTTTTTCATATTTCCAAGGGAGGGTTGGACAAATAATAAAATAAAATAAATAACTTTTATTTTATTTTTAAAACCACCCATTTGAATCATAAAGGTGGGAACCACACATGGGTGGTCGGTCATTTTATGCTTGGCATTAAATGCCTGGTTACACAAAATGTGTAACCACTTTTCTCATTAATTAATAGGATAAATTAATCTTGAATTAATAACCCAACTTGTTAATGAATAGTTATTTTATTAACTCTTCTTGTGGGTTTTATTACCGTTGGCGAAAGGCAGAGGAGTCCTAGGATGGAGAATCCTCTAACAAAGAACCACCCCCCAACAAAAAAGGAGGATAACACTGGAGCCCAGATCAGAAATGTGTTGTGGGAGCGAGGAACACCGATGTCCCCTGCAATGACCTCGTCTTCCTCCTCGTACATCTCCAACGGACGATTGAGGTAGGGGTTTGTTTAAGATTTATCATCATTAATTTTACGTTGAATCTTTCTCCTCAAGTTGCGTGCTACTAGACTAACACGGAGGGTACGGGCCAAACGAACACGGCCTGATCCATCTGCATCTTTAATGTTGAGGCGTTCTTCCTGGAAAAGGATAATGGAGACCGATGTCGGTGAGGCACAAGGTGGGGGCCGACACTCCAGCCGACAACGATGGAGGTGGCGGCACAACCGCGCCGCTGGAGGAAGTCGCGTCCCGTTGGCTACAGCGGGGGAGCACGGCGGTCGGCACGCTGGCCGGCCACATGAAGGTGGGGCAGCACACGTCTGCTCTGCTGGTAGAAGAGAAGGTCGCGACACATCAGCCGCGGCGGTGCACCATGGAGGCCGACAACCGGTCGGTCGTGGGTGGAGTGGCACACATCTGTGCCGCTGGAAGGGAGGGGCGGCCATTCCGGCATGTCGCGTCGCACCGGGCAGGACCTGCTCTGGTGGGTCCCATATTCTAGCAATCAGTGCCACATAAAGCCACCAGGTAGGCCAAGCTGAACGGTCCAAAAGACCTTTAGAAATACTCGGGGGTGCCTCCCCCCTGGGTGTCGGCTATGGCAGACCCCGCTACGGCGGGCCACCCGACAACAGGCTACACCGCGGGCCGCACCCAGCGGGACAGGCTAGGCCACCCCTGTCGTGGGTTGGGCCAGACCATGACCCCCCAGGCCGGTCCCACCATGGCCCAATCCAATAGGGCCGGACCCGTACCAGGTCAAGTTGGGTCGGACTGGACCCGGGCCCATCAGGACCAAATTTCACCTTTTTGGTTGAAACATGAGAACCATGCATCCGTTTGATGAACCATCTGTGGATTTGGGATCCTCGGATCGAGATGTTCCTTTTGGTTTTACTTCTCTTAAGTTTTGGAGACAGTTGGATTACGACCGGGTTGGATCGAACCCAAATCCAATCGGGCCCCCAAGGCTAAAATGCTTATAACTCACATACTGGGCGTCTAATTAACGCAACTTATGTCGCGTTGGAACCCATACGACATGGAGGTCCTCTGGGTTACACTTTTTTCGAAGCTTAGTAACGGTCGAGGTACCAACAATATGTCAAGGGTAGATTCTACGGAACTCGAGCGCACCGGGTGTGAGGAATCTAGTGGCGGGCATTGAGGTGGAGGTTGGAAACAGATCAAGTGGAGTTTAGTACTCAGTGATCTTGTGTGGGTCAATGCATACCGAACCTGTGTGGGTCAGTGCGTAGCGATCTTGTGTGGGTCAATGCATACTGATCTTGTGTGGGTCTACACCAAATGATCTTGTGTGGGTCAGCACATACCGATCAACTGTGGGTCAGATCCTGTGTGGCTCAGTGGGGGTTAGTCACCTATCGACTCTAGGAAGGTCTGATCATGTGTGGATCATTATGGGGGTTAGTACATATTGATTCTGTGTTGGTCAAACTCTGTATGGTCAGAAGAAATGCCTCTTGACAGAATAATATGGTCTATCTTGATGACTAATCATATGAACTTCTATACTTCACTGAAAACCTAGATTGAGCTGAGACTCTTTGTGAGTTGTCTTTACTTTTTTCTTATGATTTAGGTTATGCTACATGTTACTATGTCTGTGTGGTACTTCAATCTTGGTGGAGTTACCTGTGTGGTATTTCTATCTTTGTGATTTTACCTGTGTGGTACTTCTATCTTCATGGTGTTACCTATGTGGTACTTCTAGCTTCATGGTGTTACCTGTGTGGTACTTCAACCTTTGTGGTATCATCTTCGTGGTGTTACTTGTGTGGTACTTCTATCCTTGTGGTGTTACCTATGTGGTACTTCTATCACTGTGGGGTTAACTATGTGGTACTTCTTCTTTTGTGGTACTATCTTCATGGTGTTACCTATGTGGTACTTATATGTTGGTGTTGTTACCTATGTGGTACTTCTACATTTTTGGAGTTACCTTCGTGGTGTTATCTTCATGATGTTACATGTGTGGTACTTCTACCTTAATGGTGTTACCTTTATTTTCTTTAAAAGGGAATTCCCCAGTGTGTCCTTTTCGAACCCTCCAGATATAGAAACCCCCCTCTACCATGAAGGGGTCGCACCCGAAGTAATCTCCCCAGCAGGGAACAGAGCCGTTTCAAGCTGAGATGGCAGAGCTTCCTAGAGGGTTACAGCCTAGCAGTGATGGTCCATCACAGAGATCCATCAGAAATTGGTCCACGACTCATTTTTCCCTCCCAGAGTAGACTGGGTGACCCGGAAAGGCGGGTGGATCCCGAGGGACAGGCTCTCCCCGAAAGCAGACTCCCAGGATTTGAACCCCAAACCTCCCAAAGAGAAAACGATTTTGGAAACTCACCTCCACCACCTCACCACCACCTAAGTGGATCATGGTGTTACCTTTCTATATCATGATAACTTATGTATATGTGTGGTAATATACCTAAGTAGTGTTGATGACTTTTGCTTATTGATTTGTGTTTTTTCCTTTGTGGAACTCTAGGAGACCTGCGAGGGTATTAGGGTCCCTACTGAGTATTGTTATACTCACCCTTATACGGGCTATGCCCGCACCTTACTATGTCTTTTGCAGATGACAAAAAATTCGGATCGAGGTCAAGGGTACCAGACTGGAGGCTGATCAAAGTTGGATATAATATGAGATGATCCGTATGGATGACCATTCAAGAGCTGTACCTACCCTTCAGGTAGGTTCCTTGGTGGGTTTTCACATGAGCTGTTCTTTTTAAATTTTTCTTTTACTTTCCAGTTGGGTTTGTATTCTAGCCCTTTTACATTCTGTACACACCCTGTTTACTTTATAGTTTACCTTTTTCTTGTATCATTGTTGTGTGCTTTGTTTGGGTGAGTTTAAAGGTTTAGAGGCAATGCCTTCCTGGTTTTAGGGATATGGATTTTCTGGTGCAAGTCGCCAGCCCCTGGCCTATGGAAGGTGGGCTTGGGGTAGTCATGACATGGGCCCTAGGGGACAGGTCATGATAGTATGAACTAGCATGTCCTGATAATGTAAGTGATTGCTTCATATAGATTTATATAGGTAATGGCTAAATGTTTTTTGAAATTTTTTTTGATCATTTGATATAAAGTAATAATGAATCTAGCTTAGAAATGGATTTAGATGTAATTTAGTAAATGAATGTTTAATTTAAGTATAAGTGGCATTTTCCATAATTAACCATTGATGGTTATGTTTTGATATTGTGATATTCATTTTGTTATGACTTGTGATGTGATACATGTTGTAATGATTATATTGTATGATTGGACCATATTCATGTTGTAATGCATATGTAGAGGGCTTGGCCAAGATTAGTGTTTTAATTCTTATATAGTTGGCTTGGACTAGATTCATTTTGTACTGATTATATAGCGAGATTGTCCTAGATTAATGATGTAATTCTTATAAATTAGTATTGGACAGGTATACTCATCTAATTATAATTTTCTTGCCCAAATTCTATAATTATTATATAGAGGGCTTGGCCTAGATACTAAAATGATTATAAAGGGTGATTTTTTTGGATTTTGCAATGATTATAGATCTTGAATCGGTAATGTGATTATGCCAGGGATGTATATTTCTAGATGGAATGGTCATGCTACATTCATAGATATTTTACATCATGGAATTGAAGAAGGTTATTTGGATATATGGTTTTAATTGACAGGGTTGTGATACATGATCAATAATATTCTGGAATGGATTCTATGTATGATTATTATTGTATTATATTAATTTATTAATTAATTCTCTTGTTTATTGCTTTCTTTCATTCATTTATTATTGGGATTGTTTTGTCTAGACATGGTGGTATTGACCTACTAATTTTATTCATACCCTATTTTTGAAGTTGTTTGGTACCCGAGAAGAGTACATGTATTCAAGTTTTGATAATGGAAAAGGACCTTGTGGTTGATTTTTTCTTGTTGGATGGATTAGATCATGTAGAAGGGACCTATGCGGGGTTTTGGGCCGTCATATTTTAGGTTTATTTATTTCATCATGGTCATTTATTTTTCTTACTTATATTTTACATTTAGTAACATTCCAACATTACATTACATGGTTTATTATTATTTGGCTTACCTATTTCTTCCTTATCTTTGGGTTTTATGTTGTATTGTTTATGTTATTGTTGTTACTCTTGTATTTATATTCTTTTTCAATATACTCTAACTTTTTAAAAGGTGGTTAAATATCCCCAATGTATTCTTCACACCCATGCTACTACTCGATAATCTCTAGCATATGGGTAGGCGAACTTGAATTCCATTAACCAACCTGATTTTTCAATGTTAGGGGGTTCGAGATTCGGGGATGATACAAAGTTGTATCAAAGGTTATAAGTTGTGATTTTTTATATTTTTACTATTTGGAAAATGTAAAAATGAGGTAAGGATGTGTCGGGACATGGTAATGAGATTCTTTATAGGTGTAGATAACCCATGTATGGGAGAAAAGCTGAGTACCCATGGATGAAATGTAATTTCCATATGTTCTCTTATTATGGTTTGATGTTATTTCACATTGAGTGATTCATAAGTTGTGTTATGTTATTGTTTCATGATATTTATACTCATGTCCTGGTATATCATGAGATGAGTATTCACATGTCATTATAGGAACACAAGGATATATTGTCTTACATTTTCATGATAGGTACATATTTATTGGTTGTGGAATATTTTCTTGTTTGAAATTCGAAATGAAATACATGTTATTTCTGATAAATGAAATGAATTGTCTATTATTCCATGGTAATTAACTTCTTAATCAACATTTAGAGAGACCATGATCTAGTGGTTCTCTTTTTTTTTATCACATGTTGAGGTTTACCTTATTATTAGCAAATTTTATAAGGAGTGTTTTTGTCTTGTAGACAAAATTCATCCTCTTCATCTTCATATTGAGTGTCAGGAGAGTATAAATCACCATGATCCAAATGTACTAGAACCAGATATTCCTATATATCCTAAGGATCCGATGAATTTAATATTCATGATACCTTCCTAAGGTTAATGTGATCCAGAGTAGGGTATACTATTCACACCATGCCTTTTATTTCTAAGATGAGGAGAGAGATTCAACTATAGCATCAGCCTATGTTCAATGGGGATGGAGGACCCAAAATAGCCATGTTCTGGATCGATACATTCGAGGTGATCTCCTATAATCCTAAGACACAAGTAAATATGATGATAAATCTTTTTTTATACTTGATCTATGGTCATTCCAATAATTATTGTGACATTCAAGTGAAATCTAGGAACAAATAGGAGTTAACATGGAAGATATTAGAGATAAATTTTTAGCACCTATGATTTCAAGTAAGTGACCCTTTCTTTATGATTTTTAAGTACGTAAAGTGTTTGGGTGATGTTTTGGTGGGTTTGTAGAACTTTTGGAATGTTCATTGGGATTTTCTAAAGGTGAATAGTTGGTTAATAGTTACTCCAAACCATGCCACTCCTAGAGGAAACCATGTAAGTTGAAATATGGGCTATTCGGTAGGAGCATAGTTAAGTGCATGATTTTTCAAAATCTTACGACCACCTATGAGAAAATATGAAATGTGGGAAAATTGATTTTTTATGTTTGGTACAAGTTTTTTTAATCATGTGATCTAACCATGTGACGTCCCCCAAGAGTAATAGACATGCACACGGTTAGCGCTTGGTTTTCCTAACCGTGCAACTAACCTTGCACTATTTAAAAGTGATATCCTAAAATTATGGATCTCACTATTTTTCATATTTTATCCCATTATTTTTTATCCATGTCATCTATAACATGATATTTCTTCTTACATAATCTTTTGGAACCCTTAATCATCAAATTGGTAGTGATATAGAGGTGTTTCATGGTCTACTGAAACCAAATTCCCTTGGTAAGTCATCGTTTTTAGTATTTTTCTTAAATTTTCATAGATATACATTCTATCAATTCCTGGATTATTATATCTACTTCCACATTAGATAGATATAAGTATTTTTATGTCAAACATGGTTTTATTTTAATTTTATGTAGTTATGGGAAGAGATATAAGGTGGGTTTTTGGAGATTCAACCTATTATTTGTTGGAATATTACTGTTACATTTCATCATTGTCTTAATTATTGAGGTAGATGGATTCACACTCAACTCATATTATTAGAACATGAATTCAAGCTTTAAAATTGACAGTTTTTATTGAAATTTATTGTGAATGTGTTTTTAATTTCTAATTGGAAACCCTCTTCAGTGATAGTTTATAGAATTTTAGAAATTAGGTATTTTAGTGGAACGTGAGTTTGGTAGATTGATTTTAAAATGATGATATTAAAATTGATCATTAATATTAGATGCATGTAAAATGGGATTCTAATGAAATGGATGATTTTATTTAAATAGTCAGGTAATGATTTTGTTGTCATAGTTTTGGCCAAAATGGTTAAGGATGAATTGAACATGATTGATATTGGTCATGAAGTATCATCATTAAAGGGACAGGTTGGGGACATAAAGTTTCACTATCAAAGGTTACACCAAGCTTGAACAGTTGTATGGTTATGTGGATTTGTTTGTCTGTATATGTAGAATATAATGGGTTATTAAAAGTGATATGAGAAATTATTGAATGAGTTGTTTGGGTGCTTCCCTTGGATATGGATTTTGTTTGAAAATAAATATTTGTATGAAAACTGTTTCACCTTGAAATGGATTTTATATGATAAGTATTTTTGAATTGTTTTATCTAATGGTGCTAACATATTTTATCCTAGTGACATGTGTTGGTAATTTATTTGGAGAAGACATACTGAGTTTAAATACTCATTTCTACTTTGTAATGTTAGTGCTTTTTCGAATATTATCTATCAAGATACAAGTAAATTTAATGTATCAAACTTATCTACCAGTACATTGTGATACTTGGGTTGTTTTGGTGGAGTTGGAGCATGGATATTTTTATTGAGTTTTGGAGTCTTTGGTTTTATTGGTTTTGTATTCTACTATGTACTTTGATTTACGTAGTCTATTGTTGTGTTACATTGTTATGGTTTTGTTTTGATACCAATGGTACTAATTTGAGTTAGATTACATTGTTATCAGGAAACAAATGGTGTTTTTGGTTAATGATGTTTGGTTTGAGTTTCTTTCATTCTAATAGGGAATTTTTTCCCTCACATATATTAAATCCCTTATTATTTAATACCAGACTTTGGAATCATAAGGATTTAACTTAAGGCCAAGTAATGTCCTTACACCTTCTCAATCTAATGAGGAGGGGGGATTTTAAAATTTTGTATCTTCTTGGTCCTTCTAAATAGCTTGTAGAACAAGTGGTATTATTCTTGGTATTGACTGCTGGTTTTTTGAGTTGAAATTCAATCTGGTCTGTTCCTTGAGTTGGGATGATATAACATAATTGGATTGTTAGGACATGAATTGTAGAGAATAAAAATATGTAGCTATACTTTTTATGATGAACCTAAAGTTACCAAATAGTTGGGTACATAAAAGTCTTGGATACACATATAGGATTTAGAAACTCATTTTCCTGGGATTACCCAATGTGATGAGCATGACACACATTATAGAAATGAAATCCCACTAATAGTTCACACATCATTTGTGATTATTGATTTATTATTTTGAGAAAAAAAATAGTTTTTTAAAAACTATTGAAATTGTTTTCAAATGATAAATTTTCAAAAATAGAATGATTATGGTATTTTGAAAATTGATTGATAATAAAAAGCATGGTAAAATTTTAAAAAATTGGGAAACATGGAAAATTTTGAACTTTTGAATGAAATTTTGTGATAATATGATGTGGTATAATATGAAATTTTTTGTTACTTCAGTTGATAATGATTGAGAATAATAACATTTGTTGTGTTTCTAGAAAATGGAACCTGGTAGGCATCATAGAAACTAATCAGAATAATTTTATGAGAATGTAGTTGCACATGATCTATAGGTGAAACTAAATCTAGTTCAATTTATATTCCAAGCCTTTCAGTTAGTGGATAAAGGGGACATAAGGAATGAACCAAGTAAAGTGGATCAATTCGTCTTGTTCAAGAAGCCGAATCCACCCATCTTTTGGGGTGATTTGGAACCAAATAAGGTAGAGGCATGGATAAATAAGATGAATCAAATATTAATTTCCATGGCACACTAGATGAGCATAAATTCAAGTTGTAGATTTATATGATGTAAGATCTTGCATGTTAATTGTGGGGTTTAGCTATTGAAGCTAAATTTGACCAAGACATTGGTTGGGAGTATTTTGAAGAATTATTCAACAAACAATTAAATCATCACATGTTCATAATGTAAATAAAAATAAACTTATTCAGCTTTAAATGGGAGAGAGTTATAGTGAAATATTATGTAGTTAAGTTCATGAACTTCATCCTCTTTTATCCCAAAGTTGATTCTAGTGAATCCTTGAAGGCACACATCCTTAAATTGGGGATGGAGGATGAGATTACCTCAAATATTTTTTTTCCTATGTATTAATGATTATATAGATATGGTAGATATAGTGATAAAAACATAAAGAGGCATTACATGAGCTGTGAGAGGATGGTGTATGATGATACATATGGAAAAAGTGGGATATTTAATGCTGGGAGTAAGCAAAAAAGGGAAATCTATTTCCAATATTGGTGTATGGTTCATAATCAAAGAGTCATATTAGTAAATCTTCCTCCAAAGCCTAGGAGAAATTCAATGTGGTTCCAATGTGGTTCCATAGACCACATTAGGAGATTGTTTATACAAAACCCTAGAGAATACCGAAATAGAAATCATATGGGCATCTTGAATGCTATTGTCGAAGTGCTCTGAGCTAGAGTGTCAGAGACACTTCTTATGTGTCGAAGACATCGTATGCTTCAATGGAGAGATGGAAGAAGATTACACCTCATCAATAGAACAAAGCTACCCATGGTCATTCCAGCAATACCATGACTCATTATAAAGGGAAATATAACTAGTTAATTTTAGAACAAAGGAAAGTGGGAATGAAATTGTATGGAGTTGACCAAGCCATTATGGATGATCAATTTGGTCCATTGATGGTTAGAGGTACGATTATATCAAATTCTACTAGTATGAAAGAATTTTTTGATATGAGTTATTCTAATTTATTTATTGATTCTCTTGTTGTTTATTTATTGGGTTTAAAAGTTGAGATGATGCCTTCTTTGTTAAAACATAAAAATACTCTAGGTCAACAATAATCTAGATCCTTTAATGTAGAACATTCTCTAAAACTGTTATTAGAGATGAGTTGATTTGGGATTTCACTATGCTTGAGATGGATAAATGTGATATAATCCTTATTATGGATTAGTTGATGATGTACATGGATCACATAGCTTTTTATACATGAGGATTTAGTTTCATAACTGAGGATGGCATCGAGCGTCCCTCTAAAAGAGAAAGGAATTTAAAGCCTTGTGAAATAGTCTTGTTGGAACTATAATTTTAAATTATCTAATAATAGTTTTCAATTTTGATGTTGGCATAGATGGAAAAGATCAGAAATGGATCCTTTACATCTATCAGTTATATGTATCTAGATGTTTTTTTGATAATTTCCTAGGGTTTATAATCAAAAGATAAATGGAGTTTATGATTGATCACCTTCATGGGACCAATAAAATTACCTTATATATTATTGGATGGAACCAACTGAGTTGAGTGATTTGAAATTGTAGTTTAAAGAGATAGAAATAAAAGAGTTCATTCGTCTTAACATGTCTCCATGGGTAGCACCTATCTTGTTTATGAAAAAGGTGGATTGAACCCTAATCTTTTGTGAGGATTATTGTAATATTAACTAAGTTAAGATAAAGAATCAATATTCACATCAATGCATTGATGATTTTCTCTCCCAATTGAGAGGAGTTCTGTGGTTCTCTAATATTCAATTGCACTCAAGATATCACTAATTACAAGTTTAGGAGGAATATATTTTCAACGTAGCTTTTCAAGGTTGATATGACCATTATTGATATGAGGTTATTACTTTTGGTCATATGAATTCACTAGAACACTTTATGGAATTAATGATTCTGATATTTAAAATAAACCTAGATTCTTTTTTATTAGTGTTTATGGAAGGCATATTGGTGTATTCAAGAACAATGGATGAGCATTAGAAACACAAATAGACAATGTTGGGAATCTTGAGAGCTCATCCTTTGTATTCCAGATTATAAAATTGTGATTTTTGGATACTAGAGGTATGCTTTCATGGAAATGAAATTTTTAAAAAAGGAGTTTTTATGGATCCAGATATGATAGGGGTTGTAATCTCTTGGAAACATACAAAGAATGTATTCAAGATATATTGTTTAAATGGAAAATATAGTTATTATTGACACTTTTGTGATGATTTTTCATTACTAGATTCACCTATGACTGCTTTGACAAGATAGAATGTTCCATTTCAATGTACTGAAGAATGTCAAAATTATTTTCAAGAGATTAATTTTATCCTCACATCAACACCAATATTGATTACGTCATAATCAATATAAGGGTACATGGTGTATGGTGACCCTTTGAGATCACGTTTGGGATGTGTTCTCAAATAGGGTAATCATGTTGGTTCCTATGACTCAAGATATTTATGGTTTCATTAGAATAACTCCCTAACATATTGTTTGGAGTTAGTTATCCTAGTTCATGATTTAAAAACATTGCATAAATATTTATTTAGTGAAAATTTTATAGTGTTTACGAATCATATGTGCTTGATGTTATTTTCCCACAATGGTATTTGAACCTCATACCATGAATATGGATGGAGTATCTCTAAACCGTTGACATTGACATGATGTATACACCTAGTAATTTCAATACAGTAGTGGATGGATTAAAAATAATATAATATTCATAGTTGGAAAAGGAGGCTTCAGATCAATGGATGTGGATGTCAGTAATAGAAAACATGAACATGGAATGTGATGATCAATGTGATGTTTTGGTTTTTGTTCCAGTTTCGTTGGATCCTGATCTAGTGAATATGATTAAAGTGGTAGATATGTCTAATTCAGAATATGTGGTGATAAGGTCAAAATCAATGGTTTGGAGACCATTATGGGATATAAGAGTTATGGGAGTTATGTTCTTTGGTTTTGAGATCATATAGGCATACTTTTGGCTTGTTAGGAACAACTTCTTCACAATTTCCAGCATTGAAGATGAGGTTTTCAACCAAGAATAGAGAATATGTATAAGGAATTGAAATCATTGATATAGTGGATCAGAATGAAAAGGAAGGTGGTTGATTTTGTATTGAGATGCTTAACTTGTTATTTGGTTAGAGAATAGCATCAGAAACCAGCAGTTATGTTGTAGCCAATACCTATACCTATTTGGAAATGGAAACAGATAGCTATGGATTTTGTAACAAGCCTCCCATGAATTGTTCGAAAACAGGATTCCAAATGGGTGATAGTGGATCATCTCAAAATGTCATATCATTTCATTCCTATTATTTAATATCATGAGGTCAAGGATTTTTTAAAGATCAATATCTAAGAAGTGGTAAAGAGGAATAACAGAACAATTTCAATACTGTCAAAAAAAGACCTGATGTTTATTTCTTATTTCTAAAAATACTTACAGAAATCCCTTGGTACTCAATTGACCATGAGTATTGTGTATCATCCTCAGATAGATGGTCATAAAAAATGTATCATTCAAATGATGGAAGACATACAGTAGGATTACATAATTGATGTTTGTGGCTCGTGGGAGGAGAACATGTTGTTAGTAGAGTTCTTGTGTAACATCATTTTATAGGCCTCGATACATATGGATCTGTCTGAAGTATTTTATGGCATCCTTTTCGTTATCTAGTTTGTTGGATGGAAATAGGTGATAATTCACTACTTGGGATGATCCCTATCATTGAAAAAGTGGAGAGTATTAATATGATAAATAAATGAATAGGGACAACAAAGAGTATTCAGAAATTGTATGAGGATCATCATTAACGGACATTGTCATTCAAGGTGAGAGATCATGTGTTCCTAAAAATATCCCTAGTGCATGGACATTATCATTTTTGGAAAGTATGGGAAGTTATATCCACAATACATATTCACTTTTGATAAACTAAAATTATTATGATAGGTGGAATATTAGCTTAACCTTAAACATATGATTAAATGGGATCACATGGTCCAAGAGTTGGATTCATTATCAGTGCACATTTTAGTATAGGTTATGGATATAAAAGTGAATGTATTATATGGAAAAAACATCAGTCTGGTGTGGTTTTTGAGGCAACGTGGTCAGATTTAGGAAGAGACATGGAAACAAGAGAATGACATCGTCGATGAATGGCCCAAACACATTTTTGAAAATAGTAGTTTTCAATTTTCTATGAACCTAATGATCAATGGTCGGGAGAAATTAGTAACCTCGATTTCATGTACCACTTTATTTATGATTTTTAAGTTTGTGAAGTGTTTGGGTGATGTTTGATAGGTTTTTTAGGACTTTTGTGCAGGGTTAGGAGAATAGTTTATCCAAACAGTGCAGCCACCCAATAGAAACTGTGAAATGTAGGATAGTAGAGTTTTGTGTTGTTAGAATACTATTTGTCTAACCATGTGATCCAACCATGCGTGGTACCCCATGATGGGGAGACTGGCACGTGGATAGTGCATTATTTGGCTAACTGCGGGATTAACCATGCATGGTTTAAAAGTGAGATCCTAAAATTTTTTATCTCAATCATTTTCATCATTCATCCATTTTTTTCTCCATATCATCTCTAAATAAATATTTATTCCACCATAAGGATGCATAAAACTTCCCCCATTAAATTGAAAGTGATCTAGAGGTCTTTCTTGGTGCATTGAAGCTCGATTCCCTGAGTAAGTATTCATTTTTTAGAGTTTTTTCATTGTTTTTCATAGATCAACTTAATTCCCTCTCCCAGTTTCATAGATCCAGTTATGATGTGGATAGACCTAAGGTTGGGGATTCCAATCACGGTTATATTTTTACTTTTTTTATGTTATCTGATGATATCTAAGGTAGTTTTTTTGTGATTAAACATGGTTTGTGGGTGTTCTCATATCATTATTTTTTATTTTTTTAACTCTTGAGGTAGGTTGTGTCAATCTTAACTCCAATTATTATAACATTAAGTCTTGATTACAAATTGAATATTTTTATTGAAATTTATTGTGAATGATTTTTGAATTTCTTATTGGGAACCCTCTTTGGGGACATTTTATAGAATTTTGGACATTGTGTATATTGGTGGAAAGTGATTTTGGTAACATGGTTTTAAAATGATTATTTTAAAATGTTAATTTGATTTTCATGTATAGGTTAAGGGTTTTGAATAAAAGGGGTGATTTTATTGAAATGTTATGTAAAATATTTTGATGGAATGGTTTTGGATTAAATTGTTAACATTGAATTGAACATGATGGATATTGGTCGTGATGTACTAACATCAAAGGGAAAGGTTATGAATGTGAATTTCAATCATAAAAGGTAAAACCAAGATTGCATGGTTATGTGGTTGTGTGGATATATGTGTTTTTGTGTGTCTGTGAGAGAGAATGGGTTAGGACAAATTATAAATGATATATTGTATAATGTCTTATTTGGGTGCCTTCCGTGGATATGGATTTAGTATGGAAAGCTGTTTTTGTATGGAAGTTGCGTCACCCTGAAATGTCTTAAATTTTATAAAATGTTTTTATTTTTTTATATAAATTTTTTTATACAAATTCGTTAACATGTTTTATCCTAGTTTGAAGAGTTGGGAAATCATTTGGGGGAAAACCTATTGAGTTTCATTACTTGCCTCTACTTTGGCATGATGGTGATTTTGTAGAAAATGATTATCAGGGTATTGGTAAAGGTAATTTATCACACTTCCCTAACAGTGATTAATGATACATGGTCTGTTTTGGTGGATTTAGATCATGAATAATTGTTGGGAGCTATGTAGTAGTGTTTTGGAGTCTTTGATTTTATTGGTTTTGTCTTCCACTATGTACTTTGATATTCTTAGTCATACAATATGGTACCTTGATAAGGTTTGGCTTTGATAATAATGGTTTTACATTGAATTAGTTTATATTTTCATCCAGAATTATATAGTATTTTTGTTATGGATTGTTTTTTTTAGTTTTTTTAATTCTTTAGGTGAAAATCATCCCCCACGTGTACTGAAGATCATTACATTTATTTCCAATATTTTGTGTCTTGGGGATGTCTCTTATGGTCAATTAATGTCCCTCTTCTATATCCAAAAAATGAGGAGGGGTAGGATGTTGAACATTTTATAATCCACTTCTATCCAGAGATGTTTATGGATGATAACACTCATGAGTAAATGCACTTAACACAGGAGATCATGTAAGTGTTGGAATATTCTATATATATCATTAATCTGTAGTGTTTTTCTCTATCACTAGTAGTTGATGAGATTTCTAGTTTGAGATATTTCAAGGATGTGATTCACTATGAGATAAGGTCACCGAAGTATGTATTCTATTTGAGAATTTTTTAGGACATGATGAATCAGGCACTCGTCATGGAATAGACTCTAAGACAGGCCCCAAGCAGTGGACATGATGATTTAGTATGGCGGTCTGGGAGATCTTCTACTAATAGAAAAAACATCATTGTGATACTTATCACTAAATAAATAGTAGGAAGAACATCTAGGGCAGCGAGAATCCATCTCATGACCATGTTCCATTATAGTGATATTTTTATTCCATGATTGGACACAAGTAGCCTCAGTGTTCATGCCCTGATTTAGACTGTCAATCTTGAAGTAGGTCTGACCACCTGCATAGGTTATATAAGAACTTTTGGATTCATATTAGTGGTAGGGGATTAGGACAAGAAGCAATGTTTGGAAAGGACTCAGCTACCCCTTATTTGACATGTTTCTAGAGCTCTAATAGATGTTCCTCTTGAGGCCGGAGCATGGTCCTCTAGTGCAGAAGTAGTTATACCGGCCAAAGGGAATTTCCCCGGGGAATCGGACTATACCCCAAGGTAGATGGGAATGTTTTTTTCATGTTATATAGTATACTCTCCCTAGTTTGGATGTAGTAACTTCTACCATAAGAGGTAAAATTATTGTATCATCGTCCTATTATTGTTTTTTATATATAACCATCATATTTATTTATATATTATTTTTTTAAAATGTTTTGGGATTTGTTGTGGAAAGTATGGATGGTGAATTAAGCCTAGATAGTCCATTGAGAGTGCAGTTAGAGAATATCAAATGTTTCTTGGTGTGTTGTCTATAAATTGTTGGTTATCGTTTCATTTGAAAACCATTTGTACTAGAAATGGATTTTTTTGATTTGATTTATAATATGGATTGTCTAGTTATATACCATGATCATATTGAATGTTATAATAGGAGATTTTCCTTTCCATATCTCGAAAAAGGCACTTATTTTGATCAGGGACAATGGGATCATTTGGTAGGTCATGTAAGACCAATTTAGTGTATATTTTATTGTCTCGGGTCTCATATAGAAATCCTTGTTATAAATGATGGAGTAATTCAATAGGATAATTTTCCTCTAGTTGTATACATTTTTTAGGATGTATTTCCTTATGAGTTCTATGGCATCCCACCTGAGTGGGAGATTGAGATCATGATAGAGTTGGTTCTTAGAGTTTAGAATGTTTCTATTCCACATAATAAGATGAAACTAGCAATGCTTTTTGTGTTGAAAGTCCATTTGGAAACTTATTCCCTATATTAAAACTCTTCGACTTGTTCTTCATTGTTGTAGTGTCTCTTGAACTTGGTTGTTTTGGGTTGTGATCTAGATGTTTCATGATATAGGAATATAATATGATCATAATTTCTTTCATTCCTTGTAGGGATTACCTTATGAAAGCATTTTTTATAACACAGGATAATGTTTTATACTCTATAAATATTGTTGTCATACTTTTTCTAAATTACAAATATGTGAAATATTTTGTGATTCTGCGAGTGAAATGTTCACATTAATTAATAGAATTATTGATGATGATAACCATTTTATTGGAATACTCCATTGATCCTTATGGATCCAACTGTGTTGAGACATGGCTTGTGGATATCTATAGGGTGAAAAAACCCCTGAATAATGAGGAATTATAAATGGATTAAATTATGAACTTTATTTACATGATATTGTTGGTGATTTATTGATCAAGATTCTCCTTGAAATTGGTTAATGGTTTTTTAAAATTATTCTTGATCATTTGATATCAATAGATAGTGTAAACTAGCATGGAAATAGATTTTAATTTAATTTATTAAATGAATGTGTAATTGAAAGAACAATGGTAATTTTTAGAATTAACCATTAAGGCATATGTTTTGATGTTGTGATATTATTTTTATTATGGCTTATTCTGTGATTCATAATATAATGATTATATAGTAGGATTAAACAAGATTAATGTTTTAATGATTATATATATGGACTATCTGATATTCATTTTTTTCATTCTTATATAGTAGGAATGGCCCAGATTCATGTTGTAATGAATATATAGTGGGCTTGGCCCAAATTCAAGAGGGAATGATTATATAGAGATCTTTTCATTATACAATTAAATGACTATATAAATGAATTGGACTGGTTGTTGTAATGCATATATATAGGTAATTACCCAGATTCTATAATGTTTAAATGGGGGGATTTCCTAGATTTTGTAATGCTTATAGGTATTGACCCAATTATGTGATTTTTCCCTGGATGTATGGTTACTGTTGGCATGGTTGTTCTAAATGCTAAAATATATTTTAGTATGGTGTTGAAGCATGTTATTTCGATATATGGTTGTTTTTGGAATGGTTGTTCTACAATCTTATAGTTATTCAATCATGGTGTTGAAGAAGGTTGATTGTTGTATTATATTAATTGATTAATTAATACACCTATTTATCACTTTATTCCATTCACATATTATTAGAACAGTTTTTTTAGATATGGTGGATTTTACTTAATAAGTTTTACTCACACCCTATTACAGATATCTTTTAGTTACCCAACTAGATTACATGAATGTAGGTTCGGACAAGGGAAATGTAACTTTTAGTTAATGGTCTCTTGCTGGATGGGTTGGATCTTGGAGACGGGATCGAGGTGCATCCAAAATAGGGCTTGTTTTAGTTTATTTATTACAACCTTTTCATTTATTAGTATTTCCTAAAATTAACATTTATTTACATTATAGCCTGAAATTACATGGTTTATTATTAATTGTTTTTCCAATTTCTCTCTTATCTTTTACTTTTATGTTCTATTGTTTTTGTTGTTTTTTTACTATTATATTTATATTCATTTATGAGTTCTTTTAACTCTATACCAGAGGGTATAGTATTCCCACTATGTTCTTCATACCCTTACAGTTTGTCAGTATCCTCTAGCATATGGGGAGGTACACTTGAGTTCTAGTAACCAACCTTATTTGGCTACATGAGAGGGTTCTAGATTTGTGGACGTTACACCATGACTTTTTAATTTAAATTAAATTCCAAATTGGTTTAAATTTTATAGAATTGATTGTATAAAACTTGGTAATATACTATTAGTCTATTTATATCACACCCTACCGTTTTGTTCACTTGTTTTTAGATTATATTTTGAAAGGTCCAAGAAAAAGAAAAGTGCAACTTGGAGGTGGTGGATGTTCTTGATTACTTTGACCCGGGGTGATATAGGTAATTGGAGTATATTTTA
Organism: Viscum album; assembly: GCA_963277665.1. Lineage (NCBI taxonomy): Eukaryota > Viridiplantae > Streptophyta > Magnoliopsida > Santalales > Viscaceae > Viscum > Viscum album. The sequence continues at coordinate 287,661,309 of OY728165.1, forward strand.
TCGAATTGTTACATGAGATATGCCTGAGTTTTTATCGTGGAATATTTTGTGTCTATTGATGATTTTCTTTCTTTTTATTTTACTTATTGATTTTGGTACTCTCCATTTTCTTGGTTGAGAATACTAACCAGTATCTTTTTTCTTCTGCATATTTTGTGGAAAAATTGTTCCATTGTATTTCTTGAATGATGAAATGTGTTGGTCTCCAACCTGTGGGGATCAAAAACACCATTTCTAGATATCAGAGATGGATTATGTATCACAATACTAGGGTATCCATCCTAGTTCCCATTAAATTTTTATTAGAGAACTAGGTTAGTTTTTTCACCATTACCAGTTGTTAGTATAATGTTGGGTTCTCTTGGTAGACATTTGGTAAGATTATTGGTACTTATGAGGTAGTTATATTCATGTTTCTTGTCATCTAAGATTATAACGAGCCTTAAGTCACCTTGGGTGTTTCAGAAATGTGTATTTGGGGAATAATTTGATCTATTTAATATAGGTTTCCCCACTTCTGATTTGATAAATTTGAAATAAAAAAATTAATTATGCTTTATGGAATTGATATTCTAGTATCTATATTTTTATTTGTTTATTTGTGTATCCATGTGGTTGTTTCAATGTTGTTTGTTGATGTTATGTACCATGATCCCTTTGATATGTCAGGACTATTGAAGGAAGCCACTGATGAAGCACAATGAGTGAATATACCATAGGACTAGAATATTTTTGAGATAGTGATGCATGATATCCAATCATTCAGATATGTACCTTTTCCCATTCTGGTTCAGGATTCGTTACTGTAACCATAAAGTAATGATTCTTGAGATCATTCTAATGAGTTTCTGTATCAGAAACCACCATCTCTATAGGGCTGTAATGATCTTCAAGTGTCTATGTATTGGTTGAGAAATATTTATTTTTTTCAGTTCTTAGAAATTCTTGGTTTGATTAAATTGAAATGTGATACATTCATGTTTGATGGGCCTAGTAAGGAATTCTGAGATTCGATGGTGATAGAAAATAATAATTATTTCTTGTAGTGGAAGGAATTTAGAGTTATTTAAACTAATCAATTATATCTAGAATTTATGGTATTAGTGAAATCCATGCAGTTTCTCAACCTTCGGCAGGGGGAAAAGACTGTGACATGGTATGAGGACCATTGTGATGAGCTTTTCACCTTTCTCATGAGGTAGTGAATAATTTTAAACTAAAGGCTATATGGTTTTAGATGGTTCTTTGATCAGATATTTGATAAAAAAATTCTTTTTGAAGCTCACTTATTATATTGAAGATTTTTATAGAACTTTTATGGTAATGATTAATCTGGATTGTAAGTCATGGTTGATGGGAGTCCCTTTTTCTCTCAATGGTAGTTTTGTGAGTTCCTTTAATGGAAAGAGAAATCATGATGAGCCTCATGGTGTTTCCTTATGGTAGACATCTTTTAAACCTCCAACAACCCCTAACATAGTGCCTTTTACTTTCTTTCTGTGTATCATGTTTGGGAATTCAAAATGGGTTTGTACTGAGGCACCAAAGATATGTAGTTAATGTGGTATATTAGGCCACTTAAAGAATTTATTCCATTTCTTTTATACAATACATATTGGTACAGTCTAATCAACACTAAATGTTACAATAATTCAATTATATTCTTAAATAACTAATGATCTATAGCTGTTTGCATCATGAATGAAGCTTCTTTACATAGTGGATGAGTCTCTAGAGGATGATGATGTAGGTCCAATGACTATGAGTGGTACCATCACAAGAGGTCATCTTTAGTGACTACCTTAGTTGATATTTTTTCATTTCACTCATTTATATTGACTTATGTCATGAATATAATGAATCTTCCAATGTTGATTTTTTATTATGTGATAGATATTACTACACCCCTCGAAATGAATTAAGAGAAGGGTCTTCGATGCCCTAATAGTGTTTAATCTTTATCAGAGTTTGATATTACGTGGAATTTTTTTTTTCTTGATATGAAACATCTTGAAGTCAATTTTTTGGATGGATTGGTTGATTGATCATAAGGCCCAAATTGAATGATATCTATGAAGGGTCTCTATTATTGTTATTAATTATGTGTGCTTTGTTTTTGAATGAGAATGTGACTTGTTATCGAGTAGACATAGACCTCATTTTTAAAAGTTTGGAAGTGATAATATTTAAGTCATGGTATCCCTCCATATGACATCAAGTTTCCCAAAATTTTTAATTCTGATTTCTTTGGATTTCTACTGGTAAGAGAGGTACAATTTTATATTGATTTAGTAGCCTGACCAATGTTAGTATCTATTCCTTCTTAAAATTTGGAACACGTATAGATGAAATACTTGAATACTTGTGTAGATGATCTTCATGAAAAAGGCTTTATAATACTGTGTATATAAGAATGGAAGAAACCAATTCTCATAATGAAAAAATATAATTAAACTCCTCACCTATGTGTTGATTACTTGAAATTAGATCAATTTATGGTAATGAATAAATAATCATTACCATAGATTAATGATTTGTTTGACCTGTTGAAATGAGTGATGTGGTTCTTGAAGATCAAACATAGATCTAGTTTTTACCATTTGATAATAAATTAATCTCAAAGTTATAAAACATCCTTCTAATGTATGTAAGGCCATTATGATTATCCTATTATTCCATTTGGTCTTCCAATTCTCCACAAGTTTTTATGCATTAAAAAAATGATATTTCGTGAGTTCTTTAACTCATTAGCTATGGTATTTGAGAATGATATACAAGTTTTGTATTATATTGAGGAGGAATATGTTCCTTTTTTGAGAGAGGCTCTAATAATATTGGGAAATCATCAACATTACATGAAGCTTTTGAAATATAATTTCCAGATTTCGGAAGCGAAGTTATTTGGACACACGGTCATAAAACATGGTATTGTAGTTGATCTTGAGAAGTTGAATGTTTTTATGACATGGGAGAAACTATATAATAATTTTATATTTGGATTTTCGTGGTTTTCGTGGGGTATTACAAGAAAGTATTAATAGATTTTTTGAAGTTGGATTATTTGAAAACAGCTCTCACTTAGAAAGGAGTAAAGTTTGTATGGGATGAAAAAACATTAAAGATATTTTGTTGAGTTTAAATGTATGTTGAATTTTGCATCAATGTTGATTATTATAGAGGTTTTTAAAGGCCATATGTTTTTTTGTTGCATCATCTCTGTGTTAGGGATGAATCCTTAGCTAGGGTGATCATGTGTTATATTATGATTTTAGACATCTTAGGCCACATGTTAAGAATTATTAGATCAATGATATGAAGATCTCAACTATTATTGATGTTATTAGTATTTGGTTGCATTAACTTTTCAATTATTGTTTTATCATTTATTCTAAGCATAAAATATTGAGTAATATCTTATCCCAAAAATAGTTTTACCTCTAATGGAGGTGTTGGATGGTATACCTTTAGTATTTTGATTTCAACATTGATTACACCCCTAGAAAGGGTAATTTCATTACTAATTAGATAAGAAAGAATATTTTGAACTAGGCCCTGAAATAATCCTTATAATATTGGAATATAATCACTCTATTTTCTCAGTTTCAATTGGAATTTTTCAAGAATGAGTCTGAGGTTGTTTTGGTGAGCGTGTAGTTGACATCCTATCTTCCCGGGAGAATTCTTCATGAGCCTTAGCTGGATGTTGAATTTTTTGAAATTAGGGACTCTCTATATATTGGGGATACCATTAAATAATTATCATTCTCATAAGAGGGTATCATATGTTTCTAAAACACGTTTTTTTAATTTTTATTGAGATAAAGTTCATGATGGGGGACTGTAATATTTCCTAGTGATTTGTTCACTCTGGAACCATGAAAATGTTATACAATATTTTGTGATGATTCTTGTGTCTTAGTATGATATGAGGTATCACTAACTTTGATTCTCATTTTTATAACTATCAATAAGTCAAATCTAAGCATTATAGACCTTTGAGTTTTCATCAACCACTTCTAGTGCCAACATAGATGTGGGTTGAGATTTATATGTACTTTTTGGTTGGGATGATATATAAACCTTTAATTAATAAAGTTATAAGGGTTTGATTGATAAGATGACCAAATCATATTAAATTATACCCACTATATATTCATCTAATGTTAGAAACATAATATGTATCTATGTGTAAGGGGTTATTACATTATATAGTGCTCTATCAATTATAATATCTAACAGGGATACCCATTTCACTTATCACATATGGAAAGGCCTACAAGGGGACATGGGATTATAGGTATCTTTGATCATGGTATATTATTTTGACTGATGGCCAGATATATGAATCTACTTATATTATTGAAGTCGTGTCATATTCTTGTGTTCAAGGCATTAGTGGAGCCTAATATAGCCATCTAGGATGGGTTGAATTTTCCTAAAACAACAGTTACTAGTTCTCTATTAGGATGTCACATTTTTTCCTTTAATGGTTAGACATTTAGATCTCTGTTTTTTTTTTGTCAGAGATTGGTAAAATTTCATTGGTTAGACCTAGTTTAGTCTAAGTGATGACAATAAATATTCATTTGATTCTTCAATGAATTTTAACGGTGCATAATAGATCTATATCTTATAATGATCATTACTAATGAACATTGTATATTTCTATTATAAACTAGGTGTTTTGAAAGTCACACCCTGGTTGGGGGAATGAAATCTCTAAAAATAGGGAAATATTTCATTGAGTTTTGTGGGTCCTTTGGAGATTGTTGATATGGTGGGGAAAGTGGAGTTCTATTTAAAACATCCATCATAAATGACATTGATCCACAAAATGTTTCATGTATCAGTGATTGAAAGTTTCTTTATGACCCTTTCTATATTTTGAGATAGGATGATCTTTCAGTTGATCCTTTTTTATCCATGAGTGAGCATCAAAGTTGTAAGGTTGATTCTATGACAAATGTTATTCATGGGAAGATGATAACTTTGGACTGTGTTCTATGCTAGCATGGTTATTATTCACATGATATATGGGAGTGTGAGGCACTGATGAGAGAGAAACAACCTCATCTATTTGATAAGGAATCTTCTTGGTATGATTTTTATGGATAGAAATTAGTTATGGTGCAGAGGTTTTAACATCCAATTTCCTTTTTCCAGGAACTTCTTGAATAATTTTTTAATTCCCTTTTATTTTTTCATGTTTCTGGCCATTTGAGGATATAGATATTTTTTCAAGGATAATGACCTAATTTTTTGGATGTATTTTTTTCTCAACTAATTGACTTGGAGTATAAATTTACCAAATGATTAGAGGGTTATAATTGTGTCTAAGTCATGTTGGAGTTAGTTCTTGATCATTTTTGTACAAAATGGTTGTGTACTGTATACAATAAAAATCCGCATCCCAAACATGATTCGTGATGAGAATCCATCACATAGAATTATCCATAAAATAGTTTCATGACATAAATGATATAAAAGTTGGGATTATTTTCATGATTTGAAATGGTCAGTATCAAGATTTTTAACCCGAGGTAACGCCTTCTTTGTGTGTATTCCACTCAAGAAATTCCTGTTGTGAATCAATGATTCACATCATGGAATCGCCATACATAGTAGGTTTTTGAATATTGTATTCATAATTTTTTTTTACCTTTGAACCTATTATCTTGAACCCCTAGGGCTTCCCCATAGATTTTTTGGTGATTTCTTCCCTTTCGGAAGAATCAGTTTTGAATTTAATATCCATTGATTCTCCTCTCTTTGGTTTTCTATTTATCATTACCACCCTTATTTGGCAGTGGTATTCTCTCATGATTTACAATTGAATAAGTGTTTGATCTTGATGATTTGTGTTCTATGATTTTATTTTTTATCTCCTTATCCTTCATTCTTTATTAGTGTTTCCCGTTGCGGGAGTTTAGTTGATCGTTGATTAAAATTAGGTGGTTACATATGATTTTAACCTATAAATAAATCCCTGATTTTTTTATTGAATTGAAAAAAGTTTTAAAATGATTTATAAACCTGGATTTGAGATGATTTATATCTTATTTTAAATAAGGAATTAAATTTTTTATGAAACACCAATTTCAATAGTATTGAAATTTTTGGATGGATTTGATAAAATTGATTGCATGTTTTTTAGATTGATTTGATGAAATGATTAGATGTTGAACCGTGAGGTAAATTTATTAAAATAATTGAACATTTAAGAAGGCATGAATTTATGAAAACCTATGATTTGGTTTTGAAATGATAATTTCATTTTGAAAACTAAAATTTGGAAATATAATTTTGAATTGATTTTAAAAAAATAATTTTCCCAATATTTTTTATTAATTTATTATAGTACATGTGATCCTAGATACTTAATATGTTATTAAGAAAATAAAAATAAAATATGACCCCCTAAAAATTGATTGACAATGAAAACACTGACATACACTTACTATTGAATGATTTTCCTTGATGGGGAGTTGTGTCCTGGTGAGCATAGTCATTGGAAGTGTGCACACATTTATCTGACATCACTAATTTGTAGTGTGAGTATCCTATTACCAAAAACGAACATACAATAGGGGCTATTAGATGGTTCTATGATATAATATACTTTTCAATTAAATTCCATTTATTATTGAACTATTCTATTAAATAAACCCACCTTATATAAATGTTTTATATCACATGTGAATTGAAGGCTATTTTGATTCATTGTCCGTTTTTTGAATTGAAAATGTGTTTCGTTGAAATCATGAAAATGTTATTATATGTCTTTTTTTATTTAAATTGATATCATAATTGGTTTAATTGTTATGGAATTGGTTATATAACACTTGGTGAGACCCTAATGGGATGTTTAGCACACACCCTACCTTTTTCTTTGGAAATTTTCATATTACCTCAAGTTATTTCCAAGAAAAGGAAAAGAGCCAATTGGATGTGGTAGATGTTCCAAATCCTTGAGACCCAAATTGGTTGAGGTGATTTGTGGAGATGTGATCCACATGTTACATGGGATATGATTTAGTTTTTACCTTGATATGTGTGGTGTATATAAATGATGTTCCATTTGGGTATCGTTTTACCTATTGGTTTTGATACTTTCTCCCTTTATATTATTTATCATAATAACTTGTATCTTTTGTCTTATATATTTTTTTTGGAAAAATCAATACCTTTTTCATGCATGATTATAGGTAATATCCACCAACCAAATGGGATTGGGGATTCCCTTTAGATAATGTTAGAGCTAGCTCATGGATCAAAATGCCAAGGTTCCTGGGATGGTTGGTGACACATCATCTCTTACCTAATTTCCATTATCCTATCATCAGCAAAAAATATTACCTATGATGAAATTTATAAACATAAAAGTCCATTGAAACTATAAATTCATTCTCAAAAATTGATCTAGCATATTTCCAAACCTCAGCTACCACACCATAATCATTTACATCAATATAAGGCCTTTGAGAAATTATAAAAAAAATTAAGGGACTCAAATATCCATCACATAATATAAAATAATTTTGATTAGTATGGAAGATAATCCATTCTACTAAATCCATTATACACTGAATTTTATTATCACCAATAATAACTTTATTTCCCTGATCATCACCAGAGTCCGTAATTTTATTCTATATAAATCAATCCCTCAGTAGCAGATACATCCTTTAGATTTTCTCACCATAAGTAGAAACAAGGTATTACTCTCATTTATCATCTCTTTATAACTCAAAACCTTCATTTCTTTATTTGGTGGACTCAACCTCACTCAGTTCTACCTTATTCAACTTTTGAAAAAAAGTTAACAGTCTCCAATAGCGATAGACTGTGATCATTTTCTTTTAATGAAATCAGTTATGTATATAGTGCATCATAGGCATTTAGAAGTTGTATTTATTTTCATTCAAAAAAATATAAATCATATAGATTAAATGAAATAAAACCATCTCAATTTCTGTAGATCACTAAGCCATAGAAGTATGAATTAATTTGGATAGAACATTTTATTCAGGCTTAAGAACCCATAATAGTTTCTTATAAATCTATGAATTTCTTTTAGGGTTGAAAAAGTTTTTAAATGTATAATTTAGTCATCACTTATTATAGAATGAATATATAAATATATTTATTTGTGATAGTAATGAAAACAATCATCAATTTCAATAATATAAATAGATAACATCTTACTGTTATCCTTTAAACTCATCACATTCACAATCTATGAAAACTGAAATCATACATTTTCATAACAATATTGATATTCCTCCTCTAACATAGTTTCAATGTGTTTATAATCAAAAATCCATACCCATATTTGAATATATATAAAAAGATTCCTCCAAAATCAATTGATTTATCCATGAAAAAATCAATATCTCTTCTAGGTATAAATCTCCTTTCATCACTGCTCAGTTTATCTCACATTAAACATTATGAAGCTCTATCCATATATCACTTATGATAGTATAATTTTAGATAATAAGGATCTATGTATTAGGATTAAAAAGGTATTGAAGAGGATATATATATATATATAGGGGTTTAATAGGTTTGTAAACAAATAGGTTTGAGAAAAGAGACTAATTGACTTATTAAGTCTTATAGAAAAAAGATGCTCAATACAAAAGGGATTATGAAAAAATTATACTAATTCTTTTTTAGTAAAAATTAACTCCAAAGGGATACCACCTTTTTTTGAGTGTTATATTAATAAATGATTCCTTAGATAAATTGTTTTGGTCTATGAATGGGTTATTTGATTATTTGAAATATTGATAGTATAAGTTTTATCAAATTTGATTTGAAGATAGTCAAAATTTTATCTAAAATCCCCCAAATTTTATTTTATCCAAACACTAACGCATAAAAACAGACAATTTCATTGTACTAAACATCAGTAGTAGATAATAAAACTGAGTTTTTATAACATCATGGTCCCAGCATGTATCTATTTTATATTTAAGAGGGTAAATTTTGGATTAAGGGGGTTTCATAGGTGGCCTGATGGATTTTAAAAAATAGAAGGTCTTTATTAGTGGTTATAGGGAGCCACCAACTATCCATTTGGGAGCCCCAGAATACTTAAATTATTTTCATAACAATTTCCTCATTGAAACATGGGATAGTATCCACTACGCTTCTAAAAAATCCATTAGATATCTGGTCGTGTCAGGATAGTACAGTTAAGCAGGGGCGTTTTAGTCTTTTAAGTACCTTAAACCATTAATTACCCCATTAATCCCTTATTATCAAACCTAATCTTACCATGAAACTCAGAGATGCTCCTCCTTCGCATTCATGGCTCCTTTGAACTTCTCTTCTTTTTTATTTTGATCTCGTATCAATTGGTTTTCATCAAATCTGTAATTTTGATCAAATCTCTGCAAGTATTTCTTGTTTCTACCTTCTTTAATTGAATTATAAGCAAATATATTTTACATTAATAAATTTTATTGAATGTTTTATGTTTCACTTATTTTTCTTCATAGATTTCTTGTGTGTGTGTGTGTTTCATGGAGGATAGATGACTTATTGGTCGTGGTGAAAAATGTGTGAACATTAAGCTATGTGTTGATATATCTTGTCCACCAACATTATTCTTATAAAAACTCTATTTTTATATGTTGGAAGTGGTTTCTATGAAATCCCCTTTATATCAGGTGTGTTTCCTCTCCTTCATGTATGCAGATACCATTTTTGTTTCATGCGAACCTCAGTGTGTGGTGGGTGGTTTCATGACAGTTCCTTGATTATAATATTGTGTATGTTATTTAGTTTCTAATATATTGTGTAAATAATTATTTTAATTATTCCGGATCTTATTGATATGTATACAGAAATGGAATTTGATAAAATATGATTTTCCCCTTGTTTTGGAAAATGATGGATATTTTCGAAGCAGTATGAAAATGGGTTATGGAATTTTTTTTCAAACAATGATTTTGATGGGAAAACGATTGTTTTGGAAATTTTTTTATGAGATGATATTATCCCATTTGAAAAATGTTAAAAAATAAAGCATAAATAATCATTTGGTTCATAGAAGGGGGTTTTGGTATTGGTCCCAGTCCTTATTTTCTTAGGGAGGTCACTCATGGGGAGTTCCTTTATTCCTTCGGGCCAATTGTTCTAGGGAAATTACTATTTCACACCATATAGTATTTACTTAGGGGATTCTCCTCTGTTCCCTAGGCCATGCTTCTCTTGGGAATTGTATAGTGTGTATTATGTCTTGATTGATTACTGAGGTACAAGAGTCCTAGCTAGCCTAAACCTATGTTATGCTAAGGGTGACCTCCATTACGCTTCGGTATGTGTGCCTTTGTTTTGATATAGATATATAATGAATGATTTGATAAATAAACTTTTTTAATTTAACAATATTTCACATGTATTATATACCATCTATTTTATAGCTCTGAATAAGTGGAAAATTACCTTACTCTTAATATAAATGTAAAAAATGTTTTATCATTAAATGTTTTTCATATATTGAGAATATGGGGATTACTAGACGTAGAATTCTAGTGGAATACTTGGGTGGGATCTAACTAATAATATTATGAACACACCTTGCACACTCTATTGGGCTGTGTAGATCTTGTTATATTTGGCGTATAAAATGTAATTGATATCTAGTGAGGTAGAAAATATTTTTATGAGTTGGGAATGGGTAGATTTTTGTGAGATAGTGGGATATTTCCCTCGTATCACATTGAGTAGTCATTGATAGTTTGGGATTTACTTATTATTTTTATAGACCTGTAATTTAGTTTCAGATGATTTTCATAGTAGTATCATTATTATTATTTGTTTCTTTTTATTACATATTTCTTTTTTGTTACCTTTCTATGAATGTACTTCTCATCATGTATTTTAGGTTAGGAAAATCATTTTATTTTTTTGTTTTTGGATTCCTGGGTTCTAGTCACCATCTCAAGGAAATCAAAAATTACCTTCGAGTCTTTTCATGGTTCGTTTGAGATCCTAGTTTGAGGTGTTTTTCATGTTAGGTACTCATAGTTTTTATAACTAATCAGATTATCATGTATCATTTTATTTTCAAGTCCATGTTATTTTCATAAATCATTTAATTTTTTTTATTAAAAAAATAGAAAAGATTTTTTATAAATATGAAAACAAAGTAAAATGTTCAACTCACCATTCATGCTCATTTCAACTTCCTTTTTCATGAGTTTTGAAAATTTCATACGTAATTGTTTATTTTGGGATCCTAAAATTACATCATCAACATAAATCTGAATTAATTATTATATGATGTTTATTTTTTCTTAAAGATTATAGGGTTGTCCCATCCTACAACAAAAAAAATTTGATACTAGAAATGAACTCAATATTTTAAACCATGATATTTGAATTTTTTAAAGACTATACAAAGCATTGGTAATTTTGAATCCAAAATTTTGAATGTCATAGTTTTTAATATCTGCATTTTATTCAAAAAAACACCCTCCATTAAATGTTAGTTTATAAATAAAAATTCTACATCCATATAAAAAATTTAAATTTAATATATGAGGAATATTCAAGGAGAATAATATTGTATTATAATATAAAAAATGGGGAAAAGGTTTCATCATAGATTATTCCTTCTTCATGGTTATTTCATTTGAAAACTAGTCTAGACATATTCTTAGTGATCACACCATGATAATACTTTATGTTTCTAAATACTCATTTACTTCCAACAAAAGGATAACTTGAAGTTATATCATCTAATTCTCAACCCATGTTTCACTTAAAATATTATATTTACTCTTACATTGTTAAAATAAAACTCTATCAATTTAAATATTCCCTCTATAGTTTTACATTCTAATTAGGATGGGAAAGAAAAAAATTGATCATGGTTACCTACAATTCATTTAGTCCTAACTCTATCATATAATATTCCTATAAAAATTAATAATGGATGGTTTTTTAATGTTATAGGTTTTATAGAAATTATTATTTCTTCTTTTAACAATTTTATAACCAATTAGAACTAGATTATTCATGATCAAGGTCCACACCACCAATAATTTTTTTAATCCTAATTTTTTTTATGTCTCAATGTCTAAAACGTGTCACTAACATCATCAACTAGCATTTTCTTACGATCAAATAGATCACTTTAATAAGATTTTACATGATTAGAGTCAACAAATATACATTAATTTTTATTAAAATCTCTATCAACATTGGAAGACGAATATTTACCTCATAAAATTCCTTCATTAGTATTTGGATTAATATTTCTATGATTTTCATTGGTGTTCAAGATATACACATTACAACCAAAAAACATATAGTATAAAACATTTGGTATTCTATTATTATATAGTTTATATGGTGTTTTCCTTAGGATAGACCATATTTAACCTCTTTTAATGACATCTTATATGAGAAAATTTCAAAGCATGTTATATTAAAAAAACATAGTTTTACATATTTTATATAGGGTCATATTCCTCTTTTCAAAAACACCATATATTTGAAGTTTCTCTAGGGAAATAGAAGGTATGTTTAATTCCATTATTTTAAAAAAATAATTTAATTTAATATTCTCAAACTTTACCCATGGTGACTTATCATGTATTTGATTTTATCATTATTTTCATTTTTTAATTTATTTAAAATTCAAAAAAAACAATACATGATTAACACTTAAATCATAAGAAATAAACCAATGTAAATCTTGAAAAATCATCAACCAAAATATAAAAATAGGATTCTAAACCTAGGATTACAATTATAAAATGTCCAAACATATCAATATGGATAAATTATAGAAATCTAGAAGTAACCACCTCGTTGATTTTTTTGAAATTTGAATTGTGTTGTTTTACTACTTGTTAAACAGCACATAGTTTCTTTTTTTCCAATTTAGTTTGAGGAAAATAAAAAACTAAAATTTTTATAGATAATTTTCTCAATGAATAAATATTACAATTTCCAAGACTTTTATTCCAAATATAGTATTCATTAATTTATAATTCATATAGATTACATTTTGTTTTAAAAAATTAAGATATTGAGTGAAAATATTTTTCTTCCATTATTATCATTGAAAAAATAATAATTATTATTAGAAAAATAAATGCAAATCCATCATCATAATGTTTATAAATAGATATCATTTTTTAATTTAATCATTTTATATGAAGTAATTTATTGGGAAGGAATTAATTTTGATCAACAATATATCTAACTCTAATAGTTTTTCCTTTAACATTGACATCAAATGTGATTGAGCTTTAATCAATCGTAGATATTTGGTGGACATTAGAAAAATATCCACTCATATGTCTCAAACAACTAACATCCACAAACCATTATTTATTTTTTTAACTATGAATTTTTATATACAAAAACAAATTAAACAAGAAGGTTCTTTGATAACCATGTACACATGGGTATAATAGTAATAACTAATAAATATTTGGAAACCTAAATCTATCTATATATTCTATAATTTATAAAATTCCTAACACTAGATACATATATATTTCTTGAAATAAATGACTTTATTAAACCACAAAATTGAAGATATATTAAAAAAATAGTATAAAGATTATCATTTATAACATAGTGAAAACAATTAATATTTTACTTTTTAAAAAAATAGACACAAAATTATTCTTATATTTATTAGGATTTTCCAATTAAACATTATAACTTGTTTACCTTTATTGGGTTTTTTATTTACAAGAATTTTTGTAGTCAATCCCCCATTAATAAAGGAAATAGGAAAAATATTTTAGAGATTTTACATGAGTAATTAAGTTCATTATTTATCATTCATGGATAGTACAAGTAGAATCATATTCTTCCAATTCTGATTTTAGTGTTGAATTTTGATTCAATAGTTCAATCCTATTAGTTAGCATAACATTATATGTTTTATTTATATAAATTTTATAATTTTTAGTAAATTTATTCTTGTCATTAAACATAGTAAAATGTTTATTTTGTTTATTAGATAAATAATTTTTAGAATCAGATTCAAAATCATAATATAATAATAAAAGCATTATACCTTATAATATTTTTATTTGATGAAGATATTATCCTTTTTATTTGTAATAATATCTTCTAAATCATAATGAGAATCACTATTGGAGTCTATATAAGACTTCCATGTATCCTATATATATTTATTCACATTATTATCTTAATCTGATTATGTTTTGAATTTTATTACATTTTTTACCCATAAACTAAGGTAAATCGAGCTTGATATTCTGAAAATTCATTCATTCATAGTATCTTTATTATTTATAATTTCATTCATAGTATTTATACTTGTTAAAGAAATTATTTAATCCTCATATATTATTATAAAACCTTTTATACTTCCTTCAAAATTGAGAAAGTTCTCTATCGTAATTTAATTAGCATCATTCTCTTTCATAAGATAAGTTATAAAATAATGTTTCTATTTATTTCTTCCCATCCTTGATGTAGATACCTTCAAATCATTATTTTTAATCCAAATAAAAATTTTATCCTCAACCTCATCTTGTATCTTTATCTCATAAATTGTTATATTTTCAACCAGGTCTGTTATTTTTTTATTATTTATAGGAGTTTATTGTATAATAGAAGATCATATACCACTATATTTTAAGATAAAACTATTAGGACATATAATGATTTATTTGATTTAGGAATAACAGTTCCAATGGAAAAAATATCATTCATAATTTCAGTTATTATAGAATTATTATGAGTTTTTCTCTATTATTCATTTTATAGGTGTTGAACATAAACTTACCAGTGTGTTAAATTAGTTTTATAATATTTTTAGTTCCATCATAGTCTATAACAATAGTTTCCCACATCTCATTTATGGTCGATCATTGTGAGACTCTATTAAATTTATCTCGACCAAAATCATAGATAATTGAATTCATTTCTCTTGAATTTAATCTATATTGTACTTCTTGAGTAGAATAACACACCTTTGGTTCACCTATATGTGATTTTAAAGGTTTAACAACTTTCTTATAGATTTTTAGACGAACAGTCTTTAGATATATAATCATTATATATTTCTAGTAACCATAGTTTTCTTTATTTAAATTACGATCTATTTCCATAAACATTCCTTTTTCTTGTAATCTATTGTACCAACATTAAAAATTGGTCTATAGACTTAAACAATTAAATTTTTAGAGCTCAATATTCACTTTCTTTGATAAAAATCGTTTTCACACTAAATTTGCACAAATAATCAAGAGGGGGTGAATTTATTTTTGAAAAAAAACCTTTCTTAGAACTGTTATCATAAACATTCTTAGAACCATTAAAACTATTCTGAAATAGATATTATATGAAAATAAAAAAATGATTAAAAAATAATAGTTTTATAGTGGTTTAGAGCACAAATGTCCCCTATTCCACTCCACCAATAACCTCTATTAGAACATGGTTATTTTTACTATGCAGGTCCCCGTCCAAGGGACCTAAATATTTTAGTGAAATAAAATGATACTATTTATAAGGTACCAAGGGATTTTACTAAGATATAACTTTTATATATTTATTTATGTTCTTTATATATAACTCAGAATAATAATTTCTCACTTAAAAAAATATGTAACAATAATAAATAAATGATATCAATGTTGGAATACAGTTTAAAGTAGTAAATAAATGTATATTAAGCTTCCTACAAGAAAATATAAAATTTATATGATCACTAAATAACTTAATTTTATTATATATAAATCCTTAAATGAAATAGTAGAATAAAAGTATTTATTTTTCTCTTTCTTAGTAAAATTAACATAAAAATAGAGTATAAATGAGTAGTAGTTATTGTATTTTTAACTCTCTATTTCATGAAAGTATATCTCCTATTTCATATTTGATCACATTATTTAATTAAAAAAATTAGATTTTATAATATAATACTCAGTAAACTAAAGATTATACCTTTTCATGTATCCTTCTTCTTTAAAAATAGAAAACACAGAGGTATCCATTTTGAGTAGCTATGATATTTTTTGGAACTATATGATTTCATGAGGATAAAATCATTAAATTACTTTTAATTTATTCATTCATACATCACAAATTTAAATTAAAATAACGTTATGAGTTTACTTATATCATAATATTTCAATGGTAATAAATCCCCTTGAACTCTAATTAAATTTAAAAAATTGTTCAAAATAACATGATTCATAAATCTTCATATGTGTAATACTTTATTTTCGTAATCAGTTTGATTTAATAGGATTTCATTCTTCACATAATTATTTAGCATAAACCATATATCTAATTTCATGAATTATCATCTAATCATATGACATAATTTTGAACATATAACATTACTCCAATAATTTTACATTTTCTTGATTTAATGACATTATCTCAATCGTATGACAAATGTTCGATCATAACTCATTAGTATAAGTCTCCTTAATGATCATATAACTCTTTCATAAGACTCCTTTATACTAATAATCCTTTATTCTAATCATAATACTTCATTGGAATACTTTCCTTTTTACTATAATCATTTTTCTTAAGACATCAATTCAATCATATGTTTCTTTTTTGTATGCCTTGAAAACATCATATGTATTCCAAACATAGTGAAATTTCCCAATAACTAGAAAATTATAAGCCTTTATATAGATTGAATAACCCACATATGTAGAGAAAATTCCTTTATCCAATTATTAATTGGTTATGAAAATAATTTATAACATTATAAGATTGATATTCTTATATCAAGAAAAATTATTATTAAGAAAATTGAGGGTTTTAGTGAGTTGAAAAACATATGATAAAATTGGATATGTTGGATAAACACAATTATTTATAATAGATAATTCATATCTATATTTATAAGTAAAAAAATCAATTTGAAATTATAAAGAACCCATAGATATATCAAAGAAATAAAATGTGATATAATCCCCTCCCTAGAACAGATTTCACCCAAACTCTTTCCTTAAACAAAGAAATATTATGGTTAAGGAGGGTTTTTTCACCATCATAAAATAAAACCTCTAATTTTAAATAAACCTTGGTCAATAATTAAGGCCACCATGAACATATTAGGAGAGAAATATTAGTGTGAATAAAAATATATAAAATAAAAAAATACACCCAAATCATGATATTATGATAAAATATCATCGATTAATCAATATTTTAGGGAAATTGATATGTGATAAGAGAGAGATACCATCTTTATTTCATGGTATCAATAAAATTTGGGTGGAGAAACAATTATTTCCTCCACTTTATTTAAGAATTAATTATTATTGATAATAAAAAAATTATCACGAAAATTATATAATGAAATCTGTTTATGGAGACCCCTAATTATAAAAAAAATGTTATAGTTATCTAATTATAATCCATGTCACCAACCTATTTCTATGTTAAGATATAATTTTATTAAATTATTTGAAGTAATGATAATATCCTAAAATTATCATATGAAAATATCTACACATATATTTTATAATAATATAAACTAAAATAATTTAACCATTATTCAAAATTTATATGACCATAAAAATATTCAGTAGAAATATTATAACATTGTATAAATTGAATATTAAGAGTATTATGAAATATCTACATGAAAACTAAGGTATTTATTCACTACTTTGGAATTCATGGCTGACTAGTGTAGTCTCCAAAACCATAAATTGGACATTAAATGCCCACTTGTGTGAAAAGTTTCCATTGTTGGGTCAAAATGCACAACCTTTAGATATTATGTAAACCTTTTATCACATAATAATTTTTAATATTATCAAAAATTCATATATTTATATCTTAAAATATCATTCTAATTATATATATTCAAAATTAAAAAAATTGGAGTTTAACAAGTAATGTTAGTCATTGAATTTTATCCATTAAAATAAAAATGTTTTAGGAAATATACATAAGTGTAATTCATATTTAAATGTAGGTAACTATTTTATATAGAACATATTTTATAATTATTTTTCTAGGCTTGCATGAATGTTAAATAAATCCATATGAGTATGTATCATCTAATATATATGGATTTTTCTATATCTTGGGGATGATTTGTGAGTTATATAAGTGTAATTTTATACAAATATTCATAAATGAGATACATGGGTGTTTATTAGAATTTTTTCACATAAAATTTTTGAAACTCAAGACATGTACGAACTACCCTTTCAGTGATTATATAGAGATTAATATTTTCATTTTTCCCATATTCAATAATATTCTAAGGAATATTTATTTAACACCATTAGATCATTGATTCCATTTGAAATGATTTTTCAGATACATATTTTTCCTAAGGAACTAGATGTGTGGATTTTTAAGTGGAGTTACATGATAAGAACATGGTATTTAAATATGAGTCAAATATACAGTTACAAATGTGAGATGTAATGATCATATAGATCACTCACATCGATTTTTAGCACTGAAGCTAAAGTATTCTAATATGGTTAAATCCATATCTTCCATCTATTGAAAACTAATTTCATTGATTTTTATAAATAAAAAATCTATATAATATATGTTATTGGATCATTCGAACAATATCCTGGGCAATCAATAACTTCTCGGGCATGTGGTAGATCTATTGATTTTTATGGAGTTTAATCTAGAAATAAGAGAGAATATGATATTTGTAACTGATGAATTTCATATTGAATGACTCGAATGATAAGTGTAAATATATGGGTCGATGATAATATAAATGGTATTTGAGAATTTTATTCTCTATAATTATCCTTTGAATTATGATTTCCTTATATTTTATTTCATTCAGTTGTTGGTAAATAAGATGATCAATAGTTACGTCATCTATGACTATATGATACTCGTTCTTAGGACATTAATTCTAATATTTTATTATATATTATAAAAATATATTATGAAATATAATAATTATATATTAATGTTTAAGTGGATGTCTTTATAAACTATTAACTCATATTATCGAGAGAGGTATTGACACATTTCATTTGTTGATAAGGAAACTATTAATAAATAATTATTGAGTAAAGTTGATGTAATGAGATAAAGCTGGTAGCAGAGATTTTAATGGAGGAAAACTTGAAAATGTGTATACTCAATTAAGTTTCTTTCCTAGATACATTGTTAATTGATTTAATTAAGGGAGATATATAAAAATAACTTGAGTATAAAGGAGGATATGATGATATACAGAGAGAGGGAATGAACAAATAAAAATCATACTAACACACTAACTAGAAGAGAGAATTGATATTGAGATAAGAAATATAGAGAAGAACGTCCAATATAATTTTTATGGAACACATCATAAACAATTTTACATGTACATAAACATTACCTATTTTTAAACTATCAATATGATATTTTTTGGGTTAATATGGCCAGTTCATATTTAGTATTTCTTATAAAAATTATAATATGAAAATTAATGGGATGAGGATGATGTTGATTGATAAATTTATTATCATTCTATAACTTTTATAATTAATTTTATTAGTTTTTTTCATTTTCAAATGATTAATACATTTTTAGTTTAATATTACTTGAAGGACTAATAGGCTACAATAAATCTCATTCGTTATTGTTTCTTCAAATTATAAGAATAATTAATAAGAGAAGTAATTCCCAAAATTATAAGTCAATTTTTACTTAAATATAAATAATTAATTTATATAAGTTAATTCAAATGATACTTTCATTAATTATATAGATTATTTATAACTTGATAGAGCATGACATTTAATATAGTAGTAAATTAAAAATTCTCATCACATATTGTTATAATTTTATATTATTTGTTTATAAATTCACTAAAAATATTATTAATGAATGAATTTATTATTTAATAAAAGAAATCATAGAAAAATCCTATTATCTCATCAAAATTTGTGGTTATTTTTGACTTTTTACCCTAACCTCTAAATATTTTATTCTATTTATATTCTAATTACTATTTTACTTAATTTAAAATAGTCATAAAAGTTTTTTTTCTTTGTTTTTTTCCTTAGTTTTTATTGAAATATTTGTAATCCAATGAACAGTCAAATCATTTCTTATGTTTGGACATACATTCTTATACATATTGTATAAATTAAGTTTTTGAATTTCATGATGTTCTATATGAATTAACATTTGGAACCATTACTAGTAAGGTCAACAACATATTCATAAAATCATATAATTTTTTATAAAAATATTATTTTAGTTACTAATAATTTTTAGATTTATTTTTTTATATAATTAAACTTTAAAATATTCCATTCATATTCAAAACATACATATTATTTCATAATAAATAGAAATTATTAGACCCTTTAATCAACAAGGTGGTGATTTGCGCACTTATTTTTTTCATTATTCATATATCACATAGAATTTTTTATCAAATTAACAATAGAAGCCTTAAAAATATAAAAATAACCAAATAATGTTTTTCAAAAGATATTGGTATCATGAAAACAATACTTGGAATTATGACCAATATTAATGGAAACCTTTTCAATGTTAAAAATATAAAATTTCTTTTAATATAATAATATTGACTATAATATATTGTACTGAAAAGGATGCATCAATTTTTGATCAATATGGTAAAAAATATTGATATTAATGATTTTATTTTATAAGGGAATTATAAATCTAAGGATTCTATAATATTATTAAAAATATGATTTTTAAACTTACTAAAAAGTTAGGGGAACATGTGATGATAGAAAATGAATAATAATAAGATTCAAAAATGTATAAAACATTTAAAGGGAAAAATTATCAGATGTGGTCACATAATGAAAAGGTGAATGAAGAAAAATAAGGTGGTTTAATTGTAATCAATTATTATAAAACAATTATTCCGATGAATATTTTTAGGATGATTTAGTTTAATTTGATAAAGAACTATTTTATGAGTACTCACCACTGAATGATTACATAATAATTTTTTGAGATACATTCTGTGCTGAAAAGGAAATAAAATTTTATAGACATGAGGTTGATAATATAAATTTTATAAATTTTGGTTTATATATTTTTTAATATTAATTCAAATTTTTTCTCCCTTGTATGTAAATGAAGCACTCAAAAATTGTTTTATTGGATATAAATTGGATGTATACGGTGGTTGATTTCGAGAGACAATTAATATTAGATTACTTACAACTTACTTCTACCATTATAGGTTTTTTTGTGAAATTATAAATAATAAAAATCATAGTCTATTGAGATGTTATGGAATGATACAATAAATATTAAATTTTAATGTTTATTACTTATTCAAGATGAATAATAAATATATTTTCATAGTGTTGATATAGATTGATTAATTGAATTTGTATCTTCTATAGGGTATATAATGATACTAAAAATAGTGGAAAGCTATGAAAATATTGATACACCTTTAGGGGATTCCTGAATTTTATTTCAAGATGAAATTGTCTTTTTAATTTTTTAATCCGTACCTATGTATCGAGTTGTATTACCTACTATACTCAGTTAATAAATATGACTTCTTTGAAATAGTTTTTTATATAGAAATATATTTTCTAAATTGTGGATTCAAAAAATGCATCAAACCATTTTTTCACTAATAGTCATGGATCCACCCACATGTGGTGATTTATGGTAGAAAACACATCAACTATTGAATTATGAACAGTTTTTCAGTAAAATTTTTGCTAAATGAAATAAATATCATGGGAGGTAACACATTATTTTAAATAATGTTATTTTTTTATATTTATTTATTTTTTGATTTGGGTTTTTATTTTTGTTACATTTATAATACATATTATATAATTTTAGTTATATAAAACATTCATGGTAGGTTCATACCCGCCACCAAAATTGGCCACCCAATAGAGTCATAATAGATCTCAAATTTATTACAACTTACTTGCAAAATAAATTTTGTAAAATAACCACTAAAACTCTAAAAATTTGAATATTTTATTATATTTAGTACTATAGAACACATGATGTTATCATTATATCTATTTTAATAACATTACATTTAGTCCAACATGTTTAACCCCTATTTTTATTGGATATAAATTTTCCTTTTCTTTGATGATATAAATCCCTTAAATAAGTACATTAAAATGTCAAATTATTTGCAAAAAAATTAATTTTGTAAATAATAATAATTTTAATAATGGAACACCATTCCATATTAACACCATGATAATATTAAGGAATAAATTTTTTATTTCATATATATAAAAATTATTTATTTATAGGATCCATATGAATATTTTAGGTTGGCATTTCAAGAAAATATAAAAGATGATTGTATACTTTTAAAACATAACCTTTAAGGTTATATAATGACCAAATAAATGGTGTTTAATTTGATTTATTAACTTTTATATTATCAATTATGAATATAATATATGTTTATTAGTTAACAAGAATTGAGATAATGGAAAAAAATGAAACCATATTTAGAGTTTAACATTGAGGAAAATAACTCTAAAAATATTTATATAGGGGAACTTTTTTTCTTTTTTCACACTATATTATTTTATCACCACTTAAATAAATTAAAATTCATTGTCAAAATTTCTAATATTAATGATTTTTTATAATTTTTGGTAAATTTATGTTTTAGTATACGTTACTTTTGATAATAAATTTTTAGTTAATTGTTATTTTCTTTGTATTCACGGAGTATTCTAAGAATTTTTAATTTTATATCACACACTAAATAATTCATTTTTTTTAAAATTAATGAGTTCATTTCATATTTTTACACTCAATATGAGCAATTTGATATGAATCATAATTTTAAATTCAGATTTTTATGAATTTTGGAAGAAGATCCATTGAACCATGATTTGATAAATGTGTGTTAAAAAATCATGATAAATATTACCTTTTTACTAATATTATATATACCTATTCTTTATGATTGAAAATTGATAATGTGTAAAATAATATTGTTCTTAAATCAATGAAATGTTCTATTAGTTTACTAAGATAAATTAGTGTTTTTTAATTAATATTAATTAAGTTATAAGTGGAATGATGTCTTGGTTTATTTTGAACTCTTTGTTTTTCATATATCACTTTTTTATATTATGCACTTAGGGGACCCTTTAATAAGTAATTTTTGAGGGGTGATTAATATCACTTCATGGTTAATGATAACGGGAATTTCAGATTTAGTTAACTATGGAATGTAGATATTGAACATTTTTATATTCCAAGATTGTAAGAAAATAATTCATAAAAATTTATTTGTCAAAAAATATTATTCGTTGTTAGTGATCAATCATAGTAAAAATAAGAATTCTCAAGAATATTTTGGGAACAGGGAGTTAAGATTTTTAATTATTTTCACCAAGATCATTTTATATTATAATTTTTTTAACTATAAAATGTAATTTTTCATTATATTTAGTATCGGTGAATGATAATATTATATAAATAGTTAATATTTGATGATATCTGATCATTTTGACTATTATACATTATTAGAAATTTAAATTTATTTTTTTGATAAATTGTTTTTTTCTCAATGTCAATTTTCGATTTATTAAAGATTATAAATGTATAGACTTTAGGGTAATTAAATGGGAAACTATTTTACATGTCTTCTATACAATGTTTTAATAAATTATTAACTATTTTAATACTCTAATGGAATGATAATTTATTAATTTAATAAATTTTTTAAATAAATAAAACAATAAATTGAAAAATATTTGTTGAAAAAAATATATTTTGGAGTTATTTAATTTTTTATATAATTTAAAAATAAAATTAATAAATATTACTCGAAAATATTAAATTAAAAAATATCATAATGTGATATTAGAATATTTTTTATATTTTATGATATTTATGGAATATAATTCAAATAAAATATGGATTAATATAAAAATATATTTTATAAATTGAATAAAAAAACATTTTCTATGTAAAGAAATTAGAATACTTTTCTTTAATAATATTATTTTTTATATGAATGTTTCAACATATTAATTTGGATATAAATTTATTCATGTTAATGAATTTTATTTGTTTGTAAAAGGTGAATTACGGTATAAATTATGGCAGCTTTGATCATAGTCAAACACACATTACACAAATGGGTTAAACACTAAGGCTAATTAGAAGATTAATTAAGAGATAATACTATGTAATATTTCAGTGATATGCATTTGTGTAATTTATAAGTCCATTCATTTTTATGTTCTATCCATTCCAAGATAGTTTATGGTTTCATATACTCTCACATAAGTGTTAACTGAATCAATATAAGTATAGTTTAACCAAGCCATATAAGTTTTTTACCCTAGTTAAGATGAAATATTAGTCTAGAAGTGGGTGAATAGACCTTTTAATATATTAAAAAAATCATTCAAAAGAAATAATCAATCATAGTAATATTATCACATGATTAAAAAAATTAATGTTGTGTAATGTTAAAAGATAAAATGTGGAAGAAATAAAAATATGTAACACTTGATTTATATTAGTTCGGATTAAATGATTCTATATCTAATCTTTATATTATTTTCTACGAGATAATAATGGTACTCACTAAGAAGCCTCAATTTTAAAAGGTGTGATAAACTTTTACATACACCTTCCTTTTTTCACCTAGAAGTAAAATCGAAAAATATATCTTTATTTAGATTGAAGAATGATGAAAATTCTTGAATATTGTTTTTGATTAAAAACCTAGGTACGTAAATTTTAGATAGGAGGTATAACCAATAGTGGACAATATTTTGGTTTGTAAAATCATAAAACAAGTTCTTAAAGAATAAAAATAAAATTGAAATGATACAATGATTAAAACCAATATAAAACTAAGAAGAATACATGAGTTAAGAAGATTATAATGTTGATGAAACTCATTGATCACTGAAAAAAAAAATACTAAATGTTAAAGTTCTCTCATCATCACACAACAATTGAAACATGGTCATAGAAGATAATCAACACATCACATATCTCAAAAGAATATCATTTTTTTCATCATTAGTCAAATGATCACTAAAAATACTGTTAGTCAAACTATCATGAACACATTATAATAGCCAATAACATTTCATTAACACTAAAATATTATTCACATGATAGTTTCTTGGTAATTTATCACATACTACCATAGTTAGATAATAATATAAAAAATTAATATTATCATTTAACTATGAATGTAGAAATATATTTTATCACCACAAAAACATAAAGGTTTAAAAAGAGTAATTTCACTACCCATGTCAATAAGGCGAACCTTTAATTTTGGGAGGCTTCCATGTTAGAGCTCCACAATTCAGCGAGCTTGTCCTGGAGTGTGTAAGGATGGGAACCCTCTATGGATGTTTCCCAAAGTGTGTACGAGTGATAAAAAGGTACACTGAAAGAACATGTTTTAGAATGTGGGGATATTCATTAGTCTAATAACCTATTCAGGCATGTGGGTGGGGCCCAGGTATGGGGTAACATGTGTTAGAAGAGAAACTAGTGGCACCATGTGGGTTACACTAATGAATATATCAAAAATTGGGTTCTTGGGTTGTCAGTATGGCATAGTTATTATAAAGGTATCAAAGTTATACCCATCCAAATGTGTACTAGAACTATTTGGGTTAAAATGTATGGTGTAAACTAGGGGTGTTGTTCTCTCAAGTGGGGTGGATATAACACATCTAAAAATTAAATGGTTTAAACCCTAAATGTTACTACTTATGTTAATAAGATACATCTATTTATTCAGAATCCTCCCTAATTAAAACTTCATGGTTAAGTGATCTTTTCATGGAATAGTGTCCGGATGGGAAACCTCTTAGTAAGTTTATGAGGGTGTGTGTGGGTGAGGACAAATAATATTGAATGAACATTTGTTGGGATGTGGGGATATTCATTAGTATGATGACCTAGTTGAGCTTGTGGGTGTTCACTAATGAACGAAAAATGAATATCTGTGGAAAAATTGGTGGTGTCAGGTGGCCCAAGACCTGATGGACATATAAATAAAGGTGGGTACATGTGATTTTAGTACGCTAGAGTTGTTATAGATCACACTCAATCCTTAAATAAGAAATTTAAAATCACTATTAGTATCATCATTAGAATATATATGTATTTTTAAAAAATTTAATTGGTTAAAATTAATCACCTAAAAATAAAATAAATAAGAATATAAAAAAATAGAAAAATATAGTATGGAAATTCTATTAAAATAAAAATGGACAAAGTGTATGAGATTCATTTTTCATATTATGTATAAGTTATTTTTAATATTTTAAATTGGTCATTCTAAAATTTATCAGAGTGATTTATGTATGTCGATGTTTGATTTTTTATCATCATAAGTTTGATTTTAAAATATTTAAGATACATTTACCTTCTATATAACCATCATCTCAGGATGTCGACTGTAGATTTCTCCATGATGTGGAAAAATCATGTTGGTCATTTTATTCAAGATAATTCCTTTACATTTTCTCAAAAAATATAACCAAACACTACAACTTATAAAACATTAATATGGTCCTTATGTGTAACACCCCAAGATTTCATAGTATGTTATCTCTTCAAAGAAATTCAACAACATGCGCTACACGCAACACCGAGTTTGGGCACACCACGACTTGCCAAACTAGTTGTTGAAAAAGCCATTATGAATAATATTAACTGAATTTTTAATTTTATATAATCTATATAATCTTATAATCCATATTACGTGTTTCTTAGACATAATATATGAACAAATTCATTTTTCTCAGATAAAAAAGTATTTTAACAAAATATAATTTTACCTTCTTTTAATGGAGAACCTTTTTTAAAACCAATATTTGACACCTTTATATATTCAATTTAATTAAATTAAATTATTATTTAGAATCGAGATATAAAAATTTAGTTTGGATAAATTTTTGGTACTTTTCTGATAACTTTAATATTTTGATGAATATTGAAAAAATACTAAATCTTAATTAAAAAAAAAAATTTAATCAAAATACATTATAGTGTTAAATTATACATTTGAGCAGTTTTGAAGTATCATTATATTATATTTTTATCATTTAATATAATTTAGATCATTGGATGTAATTTCACACTTAAACTGGACATAAACAAGTTTTATTCATTTGATAGTTATTATTTCTTAAAAACACGCTTTTTGTTTGGACAACGAGAATTACTTTTAAACTAATTTCCGCAACTTCTGTGTTTTGAATTTGGAAAATGGATTTCATATTTAGAATCAGGAGGTCCAAATTGTGTAAATACTAAACTTTTATTTTTATACATTATGAATATTTACTTCGGTAAATATTTAATTTACCATGGTTAAAGTGTAAATCTAGTGAATAAGGGTAAACAAATATTATTATAATAACACTAAAGTACCATAACATGTGTATTATTCTTAATGGTTGATGCATTTATGGCCTTCTGAATTCTTGGGTTTATTTTGGGACCACTTCTATCCTGTTGAGAGTGATATTGACATTTTATATTAATTAATTTAAAGTAAAGACAAAAATGACAAAAACATATATCTTTTAGTAAAACTATTTTTACAACGTGTTATATAAGTTATCTTTTCAACTATAAATATTAATTAGAAATATTAAAATCATTCATACATAATTTTATTTTATTTATAATTTTTATACATTAAATAATTAAATTTATTTATGACAAAATGATGATGCAGTAATTACCTTATTAATGAAAGAATCAAATAAATGGTATTATAAATATTAAAATAAATATAATTTAAACATTTTTATGACATCCACGGATTATATAAGTGAATATTACATGTTAGGATTGATTAAATGTATCTTTTTAGATGTAATAATGTTTTGATGACTTTCACAAAAAAATACTAAATAGTTTCAAAATTGACATAAATGAGTTTTTAAAACAAATATTATATTATTATATTATATAATCTTCATAAAAATATACTGTTTGGCCAAAGTGATTAAATAATATTATATATGTCATTAATGAACCACTTTAGAATTTATTGTATGTTTATAGTATGTTTATTAACCATATATTGTAAGAATAAAAGAAGACACAGTAAAAGTTAAACTATTTAAATAAGAGTAAAGTCTAAAAGATAAAGTTAATATGGTGACCTAAACATATCTAAAACCAATTAGTTGACTGGATTTCGACCCATACCCACCTTATCCTATATATAAATTATTTTTTATCCATTATAATCCAAAAATTATATTATTATAAAATAATATTTCAAACTTTTCCTAAAGTGACCCTCACCACTCTTATAAATGGGTACTTACCTTCTCTCAAAATAACACCGCCAAATCCATTTGGCTTGGCCAACCCTTGCCCAAATATATTTATGAAATACCTCAAATCAACCTTGTGTGCTTACTTTGATCATAAATCCAACATAAGGATCCCTTTTGATCAACTCAAAAGGAAACACCCGAAAAAGATGTAATAATTTCACCACTCTCTTTCAAGTTCTTTTCTTCTTCCACTTCTTCTTTCTTTGTTGTTTCCATAACAAAATAATAACCACAGTACCTAATACATACTATTATGTTATTCTAAATATGGTACAACCATATTTGTTTTTCTATCTATCCTAAAAATGACAAATCCACCATACGTGTGTACATATGGCTTATCGTCTCTACGTCGTGGTCTAGTTTTTTATTCAAACACATCATTATTTGGATGGGTATAATAATGAGTATTACTGATTTAAATATTAAATATAATAATTTAATTATTTTATATATATAATATACAATCCAATTACATATGACTTCCAATCAATATAATGATATTGTCGCTCGTGCGTACGTACGGATTACTGTCTCCACAATGCGATGAGATTTATTTCCACATTCACCATTAAACGATTATTATAATAATATATATTATTAATAAGTATGAAATATATGAAATAATAATTATACTTAGTATATATATGTATATATATGTATGTATGTGCATACATATATATTATTCACATACTTCCATTCAATATGATATGAAAACAGAAATAGCATTTATGCGTATGTACGGCCTACCGTCTTCATAAACGGTGTTTTCCAATTCATATATATATCTATAATAAATATTTATATTCTAAATATATATGATATATAAATCATTTTCCATATTCTGGATGTATTTAAATCAATATCTAAATGATACGATCAAGAATAACAAGTTAAAACACATACGGTAAAGAAAGCGATTATTACCAGAAATGTTAATTTAACATGGATATCATTATTAAAAGGTTAGTATAATGTAATAAATGAATCATGTATGATAAAATAAATATTAATATGGTTCTGGTATAATTTAATAACATACTATGGTCATTATATAGGAGATTAAACGTACCTTCGACCAAAGGAAAGTCCAAGGTAAGGGTTAATTATACAGTCTCTTCATTATCTGAGGTTGTCTTTACGTGAGTATCTATAGGGAACTCTTTATCATCCACATCTGTGTTTCATAATTATATTTTCAAAATTAATATTTAATGGTTTTATAGATGAGACTCTTTAACTAGATCATCATATTAACTAGTTTAAATATTTATTCTTCTAAAACATTCTCATTAATGTCCGTGTTTTCAAAATGGTTTTTAATGATTTATTTATATGGACATTAATGTTTTTAAAATGTTAATTCCTTTCAAAAGAATCAATGTGGTATGGGACACTTTGATTCAAAAATTTAATTAAATGTATTCCTTTCAAAATTGTGTGACTTTTAAATATTTTCATGAAAACAGGATATTTCTATCAAAGAGTTTTACAAATAATTTTCATCTATGGAAACATCATTTGATGGATTTTAAACTTGTTTAAAGTTTATTTATTATGATACAAATATTCCTTATTTTATTTATGGTTATGTGATATGTTTGACTATGGATGTTTTATTTTTATACCATTAATGGTTTATGGTTAAAGTATTGACATTATGTATTCTAGTTTTAATATGAATGTTTGTGTTATGTTTCATCCTTTTCATATAAAGAATGTATTAGACTTAATAAGTGACAGTTGGAGGCCTCTATAGCTCCTTGATGCATCGGTAGGTCTCATGAAACAATTAGAAGTGGAATTGGCTGAGGTGTTTCCCAATTTGATATGGTTTTGGTCGAGACCTTAATCATTTTTAGACATCTTGGTCGAGACCTTGAAAAAAAGTTTCAAAATGTCTGGAATTATACATTCCCTCACTATGAAAATAATATTAATGTTTCATGTTGTTATTCGACAAGTAGAATACCCATGACTATGTTTTATTAGGGAACTATTTACTCAACTCAAATTCCTGCCATAAATTATTCATGTTTATTATCTATAAAGGCATGGGTTTTCAATTATTCATCGTGATTATTGTTTATGTTATCTTCCACTGTATTTCTTACTCTTACTGAGTGTTTGAGCTCACCCCTTTCTTATTTTTCATTATTCCATGATATGAAGAAGTTAGTTATGAGTGACTTGTAGGAATATCTAGGAGGATTTGATGTTTCAAATGTAATAAATTAGTGTTGTATTTCTTTTCATGTAGTAATGTTGAGCTTATGTTTGTATCTTGTTTCCAAGAATACTAAATTGATCGGTCATTTGGGACTTTATTCCTTGTATCATGCTAATATTATGTAACAATGCACAGACTCTAGGAAACTGGGTTCAGGGCGTTACATTATGGCATGTTCAAATTTCTCTTGTGATCCATGATCACCCCCACTATAGTGTTTTGAACTGATGACTTCCATTTTAATTCTTAGAATATTTAAATCTATAAAAGATCATAGGTATTTGTAAATCACTAGACTTTGAAAAAAAATCTAATGTGACCATAAAAAGTGTATGAATTTTAAAATGAATTATTTTTACTATGAAATTTTCTTAATAATTTTAAAAAATATATATATGGATTTTATATTTTCATTTGACTTTTAAAATGTTCGTATGACATCATAAAATATTCAATATTTCAATGAATATATTTTTATGACTTCAAAACAAATTTCTTATGATCATGTAAATTTTTTTATGAATTCATAGAAATTTTTGTTATCATTAATAATTTTCATATTATATAAAATCGTGTTTCTTATGAGATAAAAAATTATATAACTCCAAAATAGATTTTTTATATCATTGAAATGTTTTGAAAAACTAAAACTAAAACTAAACGTCCATCATATCAATTTTTAAAACAATTTAAAAACATAAGGAATAAACATAATGTGACTAATAAAATAATTGAGAAATTGTAATTATCCATTTTAACATTTTATTTAATATCCATATATTTGAAGATTAAATACTATGTTTTATATTGTAAAATATTCAGAATGTCGTGCTTCAATGAAAAATGAAATGTAATTATTTAAATGTGAAAATTATAAATTATCCATTGAATTCATGGTTATGAATATGATTATACGATTTTTAAAATAAATATAATGTTTAAAATAAATATAAATTTTTTTAAAAAAATATTACAAAATAGTCACACCATTTTTATTAAAGTTGTTTTCTTCTTTAGAAATTAAGGTTTCTTCAAAAGAATGTTTTCTTCATTTTGGAGTGAAAATTATTATTAATTCAAATAATTTAAAGAAACTTTATTTGAGAAAATAAATATTTTTTGAATTCATCATGTCAAAATTATCATAATATCAGTTTTGGATAATTTTATGAAAATTGTATTGTTCAATGAATAGTAAAATGTATGGAATTTTATTATTTCTTTAAAAGAATTTTATAATTAAAATAATTTTTGGATTGGTATTAAAATTTCCTTTTATATTTTTTATTTAAAATAATTCATTTATGTGTTTTTATGTTATTTTAGTCTTGAAATTATCATTAAAATATTTTATATTTAAAAATGAAATTTTTCAGAAAAAACAGTTTTTCATAGTGTTTTTCAAATTTAATTTTAAGTTGAATTTTGAAACATCTATGTTTTAAATATTAAAAAATTTATTTTATATTTGGAATCAATAGTTACAAATTTATTAAATAATACCCTTTTACGTTTTAGTCAATATGAATTGTAACTTTAGTAATTTTTGTTACCATCGTAAAGTATAAATCGTATAATTAAAGTTATAAGTACAATGATAAGAATTATAAAATGACCCTAAAACATACCATAATTTTATTTTAGGATTAAATTTTCCCTATTTATATAATATTTGGTTATATTTAATTTTTCCCTTTTTATGATATTATTTCTTTTATAGTATTTTATTTCAAGAGAAGTCAAACATGTCACACTCCGGTTATTAATAACTATTATATTTTTAATATAAGGTTATCTAGAAGATATGGTAATCTATATATAGTTTTTTTATTGATAAAAAATTTATATTTATAATGGTAATTTATTTTTAATTAATAAATAAGAAATAATTACCTTAAATACATTGACAAAGCCGATGAAATATTAATTTATTTAATCAAAAAATTAAATAAACAATATTATAAATAAGAATAGTAATTTAATTTGAGATAAATAATGTGATACATGAATTTTATATATTATAATTAAATTCTAATTATATTATATTTTTTTCTAGTTCTATGTGTTATCTTTATATTATTAAATTCAAAGTAATGAATAGTTATAAAAATTAACATTATTGAAATTTGATAATAAATATTATTTTATTAAATGATATAAAATGAAAAAAAATATTACAATCAGAAAACTGATTATTATATGGTTAATAATATCAACCATGGTCCATTTATCTATCTTTTTCATTTATAGAAACTATATTGACCCTTAAATACTAAAAATAATTATTGTGACGGTCTATTTAAAAAGGGTTAACGGTGGGTTAAAAACATATGATATGAGTAAAAATATGACATAAACATGTAAAAAAATATTGGAAGATATTATTTTGAACCATAAACCTTATATATTATAAATAAATAATTCATTTTTTATTTTTAAATAAAAAATAATTTATATTAATTTAATATTTTGAGAAATTTTAAGAGTACATCTCCCCTCACTTGTAAAAGGTCACATATTCATATCATTACTTCACTCATAAAAACTCATTTTTTTTCAAATTCCTACTTAAATCCATTATTATAATCTATAACCTCATTATATACAACTTTCTCAATAATAATTCTAATCTTTTAGGTCTTATGCTATTAAGAAAAGGATGTTCTTCAAATAAGAGGTATCATTTTTAATCAAGAAATTATGTTTTTTTCTTATTATACATAATTAAAATCTTCATTAACCATGATAAAATAATAATAACAATAGAATACATATAGTTGGATTCTATTATGTTAATATAATAAACAAGATATTTCTACACATCCATCAAATGAAAAACAAATACATCATTTGTGTGTAAGGCGGACTACACCTCACGAACCAATATAATTCATTTTCCATCTCTGCCTCTCAATAATTTTTATAATGATGAAATTAATAGACATATATGATATTCAAGACATATTTATCATTCCATAAATATTACATATCATTAAAATTATTATCATTTCATCCACTAAAAATGATAATGTCATTCATGTTTACGTGTGGACTACCACCTCCACGAAGCGTTGTCATTCGTTTTTCATTACCACATCACATAAGTGATATATATTTATAATAATATTTAAATAATTAATATTATATATATTATATGATAATAATTATATAAATATAAAATTATGATGATTCTCTTTCCATATTGACCATTTAAAAATGGAAACATCAGTCATGTGTATATATGGCCTACAGTCTTCATGATTGTAAGGTGGTTAATTTTTCATAACCATGTATAATGGTTAGATTTAACAGTATAATTTATGTATAAAAAAGATAATTCTTTCATGATTATTATTCATGGGATGATTTCATAATGACCTATTTTAGAAAATTCATCCTAATGAATTCATTTTGGACTTGTGTGTTGAATATCACTAAAACATCCGACGTGAACATATATGACTACATTACTATTTTAATAAGGTAATAAATGATATGAAAGGAATAATAACATGAAAAAAATGTATTTATGAAATTAAATAATTAAACTAATTTTATTATTCTTGAAGATTAAGAATTTACGTGATGTGTCAGGCTCAAGGTAAAGGATTTTCGACTCACTTTTATTTCTATGGGATATATGTCCTATATACCACTTGATTCATATATGTAGTGTATATACTTCCCATTATTGGTTTTTATGTTTATTATCATTTAAATTATGGTATTTTCATATCCATATATGATTCTTTCTTTTATAGGTATGTTAATTCAAATTATATCGAAGTGATATGGGTTTTACTTCTCAATATCATCATAATTCAAGATTATTTATGACTGAGTAACCATTGGGGGAATATTTATATTCCATATAATTTTTTTCATAAATTATTTAAATAATATTTCACTTACACTACAATTATTTATTAATTACATTTTTACCCATGTTTTACTTTATAAAAAATAATTTGTAAACAATATTCTTATCATTTTCAAAATGAGGTACATTGTGGCTTTCTTGAAAAAAATACTGAAGGAATATTTTTTATCTTCTATAGTTTGAATATATTTTTACACCATCATGACTAATAGTTTCATTGAAAAATTCTTTAAAAGTTCAAAAGGTCCATTTAAAATAAATTATTTCCTTTTATAAGTGAGTGCATTTTTTTCAAAAAATATGTCAATTCAAAATGGGAAAGTTATTTTCCTAAATATTTATTCCAAGTGATCTTTAAAAATCATTTTTATTGAATCCTTCCTTTTTATTAAATAACATTTCATTTACATGGTATAAAAAGGATATTTTAAAGTATATTTTCTTAAAAAGAAGGTACATAATACATAAAAACCCAAAACATTATTCTAATCGACTTGAAATTATTAATCATAGGATCATCCTATGTAAATTAATTTCATCTTCTAACTTGGGGACATAAACCAAAGGAGTGGGTGAGCATATGGAATCTTAATCTTAATCAAGGGGAATAATTTAGATGTGACCATGAGAAATATCATTAAAAACATGAATAATATCATAAAGTAATTAGGAAAAAATGGGTTGTATAGTAATTAAAATTAAATTAATCATAACATATAAATTTAGCTACCACATTTTAATGATACATTAATACACATATCACTATGTTTTTTCACTGAGGTGTTAAAACATTTCCTTGGTTATTCATCAAGGTATCATAAAACATGTCATCTCTAGGGATTAAATTCATTACCTAGTTTATTGGACTATTATAAGTGTGCACCCTTCATATGTATGAATTAATATAATCTATATAGATCATAATAAAACATTTCATAAATAAACCATTTAGGATAAAAGAAATGGGTTTCATATCAAAATTATGGCATTTTAAAAAGATTATAAAGACATTTTTATTATGTCATTTTTATCCCACATAAAGGGAATATAAGTTTCATGTTTATTAAATACCGGATTAAAATAAATCATTTCTACGTATAGTTTAATACCCTAACAAAAATAAATATGATTGGTTATTCACTAAAAAAGAGAATTTCTTTTGGAGAAGATATATGTTTTGTGAAGTAAATTCGGCAGCATAACAGGTATAAAAAGTGGGATTAGAAATGGTATAAAGATATGGGAAGGTCCATCCCATAGATAAAAAATAATTTTGAAGTTATGGAATGAATAAAAAGTAAATAAGGGAGATTTAACATAACATTGAAAATATAAATATAAAAAGAGGTTCCTAAAACGAAAATAATAGAAGGATATTCCTCATACCATGAAGAGTTGTTCATAAAATATGAGCATTGGGAACTTGGGGTATTGAGGACATATTTTGAGGACAACTTTGGTGGTAAAACTAACATATATTTGGGTTTGATGGATTTTTATTAAAAGGAAATGGGGAAATTTGTGGGTATTTATAGCAAAAGTGGAGGGTTTGTTTATTAATTTCCAAATATAAGCCTTGGAAACCTATGTTGAGGATAATGAAAAAAATGGTCTTGAACATGGTATTTTCTAATGGTTTTTTCCAAAATGGTTCATATATTATGTTAGTTTAATCAACAAGAGTTATAAAGACTTTTATATTTCTTCTTTTAGAATGGAAAAGAAATGTTTTAGTAAAATTATATTTTTAAAGTTAATGTATCAATTTTATACATTAGAAGGTAAATTATATGTGTGAAAATTGGTTAAAATATTTTAATATTAATAAAATAACATATTTTATATCGTATATTGTGGTTAATTAATTGTTTCATTATTATGACATAATTATGAAGTCATTAAACCTAACAGAAAACCCAAACTATATTTTTACTATCCAAAAATTATCATATTTTAGAAAACTATCATAAATTCACCCAAACATAATTTTGACATGATGATTTCCAAAATGATTTTTATTTTATCATAATAAATCTCTAAATATTATAATTTAAACTTTTAAATATAAAAATACTTATTTATTAAAAATAATAGTGGGTGGAAAATTCATAGTAAAATTTCTAACTCCTAAATATAAAAAATTTAATTTATAATTTATTTATAAATACAATTTTTTTTCATACTATTTCATAAAAATAATTATTTTTCATATTATCATATTATATTATAAATAATTACATCTTTTTTGGAAATTACAACTTCTGTCTGAAAAATCATTTATCAAATTTCATCTCGACTTTATTTTGAAAAACTATTAATAAAATTGATTTGATGGAATAAATTTTTTATTTATATAAAAGAATTATTCATTAAGTAACTATTGTCAAGACATATAACCCCTTATAGCACCCAAATATTACCTAAGGGTAAGGTGTGTAATGGTGATAGATTCATGGTGTGGCTCGAATAAGATCACTCAGGTGGTAATTTACACTAACTAGAACTTCTCCCATATGATATTTTGTTCAAAATTCACTTATTGACTCATAGATTGGGATTGGTTAAGACTGAACCCAGGTGATGCTACCTCCCTCCCCAGATCCTACAAAAGGAATTCATATGGAATGACCTTATGGGTTGAGGCCATCATTTCTCCTTTATTTATTAGTTTTCTTTTTTCAATTCAACTTATAAACACTAATTATAATGTTAAAATTATTATCAAGAGTATTGTTTCCAATGGTCATATTGACCAATGGTCATAATTGACCAATGGTCATATAATGGTCTAAACCCGATGGTCACACTTCAATTTATACTAACTTCATTATTTAATAGATATAATTTTGTAGAGTAAAAAATAATACAACACATATTTTATCAAGAAATAAATATCATTTAAAAATTCTAGTTCATGACATTCATTCTCCTTTAATAAATTATATTCCCAAAATTTCATCCCATTCTCTCCCTGGATAAAAGGTGTGGGTACTTTTACCTCATTTTTTCCTCTAGTTCCCATGTTGCTTCTTCATATTTATGTTCCTTTGATAACACTTTGACTATGTGGGTAGTCCTTTTACATAGAACATTGTCTCTGCAGTCCAATATTTCTTAAATCTACTCCTCACAATAGAGTTCATGTTATATTTGTACCAATTTTCGATTCAGTAAATGTGAAGGTTTAGGTATATTCTTTCTCAAGGGCGATATGTAGAAAAAATCATAAACTTCCGATAGATTTGGTGGAATTCAATCCAATATCTCAATGCTCCTATGCGATCATGGATTTCATAGGGGCCAATATACCTGGGGATAATATTACCTTTATTCCCAAACCATATGACTCTCTTAATTGTGAAATTAAAAGGATGGATTTATCGCCAATTTCAATCTCCAAGTCCCTTTGATGATTGTCAACATACCTCTTTATCCAGCTGTGACGATCTTTTATGTGTTGTTTGATGGAATAAACATTTCCTATCATCTCTTTCACAAGATCTGACTCAAGAATATTTTTCTCACCAACTTAATCCAAACATGTAATATTTCTACGTCACTTTACTTATAGAACTTTATAGGGTTCCATTTGAAAACTCTAATGGGGTTTTTTTGTATAAGAACTCAATTAATGGAAGGGGTTGATTTAATCCACCCTTAAATTTCATTGAACATGTTGTCATCATTTCCATGAGTGTATAAATACTTCTTTAATATTTCCATCTATTTGGGGGTGATATGATGTACTAAAATTCAATTCAATACTCAGTTCATGTTGAATACTTCACCATTATTTTTGATGTGAACATTAGATCGTGATCAAAAATGATAGAAACTGATACCCCATACAACCTCACCACAATCATTATGTATAACTTGGAATGTTGTTTAATAGTTAAATATTAACTAATAGTGATGAAATGGGTAGTCTTGGTGAGATGATCTATTATAACCCATATCACATTGCTTCCTTTTGGTGTTCATAGGAGACTAGTGAGAAATTCCATAGTGAAATTATCCCACTTACATGTTGGTATGGGTAGTGGTTGTAATACCCCTAAAGTAAGTTGTCATTTTTCCTTTAATTGTTGAAACACTAGGAATATTGTAGTGTAGTCGAAAATATCCCTTTTTCATGTTATCTAACCAATAATGATAAAAAGTGTCTCTATACATTTTTTTTGATTCTATAATATATATAGGGAATGTAGAGATATAAGCTTCATCCATCAAATCCTTCTTTATTTTTGGAATATATCAAACTCATAACCTTGTACAAAATTTCAGTACACCTTCTTGATAAATATTGAACTTAGGAAGCTTCCCATTCTTCACAACGTCTATCTTATATTATAAAAAAGTATATTCTATTTGATATTTGTTGATCTTTGATGGTTGAAAATTAATTTGGGATAGGTTTGATGATATCCCTTCCCTTAAGATTCCCATGTACAACCTCACCAGGACCATTACTAATGGATCTCCTTGGACCCTCATCACTGCATGAATAATAGTTTCTTTCCTACTTAATGCATTAGAAACTTTGTTTTCTCTTTCAGTGTGATAATGAATTTAACAATAATAGTCTTTATAAATTTCTGACCATATCCTTTTTCTCGTGTTCAATTATTTATATGTGAAAATATACATCAAACTTTGGTGGTCTATGTATATATCACATTTCTCTACATAAAGATAGTGCCTCCATATTTTCAAAGAAAAAATAACTGCAGCTCGCTCCATGTCAAGTGTAGGATAATTCTTCTCATGACGCTTCAATTTTCAAGATGTATATGGAATCACCTTGACAATTATAATGAGGAAACAATCAATACCATTTGGATACAAATCACTAAAAATAAAAAAAAAATCCTTCTCTTATATAGTGTTTAGTTAACACATGTGTTGTAACTCATCTCTTCTTCGGCTCTTGGAAACATTCTTCACACACCTTTGTCCTGATGAACATAGTCCCTTTTCGAGTTAACATTGATAGTGGATTAGAAATTCATGAAAAGTTGTTCACAAACCTCTTATAATATCCTAATAAATCAATGAAACTATAAATATAAGTTAGTATTATAAGATGATTCAACTCCTCCACAAACTGTATCTTTAGAGGTTCAACTAAGATGCCTTTGTTTGTTACAATATGCCCCATGAATGAAAATTATTGTAACCAATTTGATATTTTATGAATTTTCCAAATAGCCCAACCATCCGAAATTTTTCCAATATAACCCTTAGTTAATCTTCAATATCCTTGTGACTTTTCGAATATATCATAATATCATCAACAAAAACTATCACAACATTATCAAGGTAGTCTGTGAAGACTCTATTCATCAAATCCATAAAAACAGCTTGAGTATTTGTCAAGTACAATGGCATAACAACAAAATAATAATGCTTATATATTGATTGGAATGTAATATTTTCAATATCTTCTTTCCTCATACTCAATTGTAGAAAACTAGATCTAAGATCAATCTTGGAGATGAATTGAGCCCCATGAAGTTGGTCAAATAAATCATCAATCGTTGGAAGAGGGTGCTTTTTCTCCACTACGATTCTGTTAAGTTCTCTATAATTAATATATAGAGTCATTGATACATCATTATTCTTCATAAAGAGAATAGGTGATCCATAATAAGACAAATTTGGTCATACAAACCCCTTCCCCAAAAGATATTGAAGATGTTTCTTTAATTCCTCAAGCTCCACATTTTCATTCTACACGATGTCCTTGATATCAGGTTTGATCTAGGCATGAGTTTAACGGATAACTCTACCAATATTTCTTGGTAAGGTCTAGGTGAATCCTTAGGAAATAAATTAATGTATTCATAAATTATAGTTACATTTTCTATTTGTAAACGTTAATTTTCTTCTTCATCTACACTAGTCATCTCCATAATAAAGCTTATGGGAGGTGCTTCTAGATAAAGCTCATGTTGGGATATATCTCATTTAAAGATAATAGTAGGTTCTCTATTTAAGACAACTGATATTTCCTTTCTTATATAGTTGATCATATCATTATACATTGAGATCCAGTCCATCCGTAGTAAAGGGTTGAATTCCTACATGGGAATAACTACTATAATAGCGATGAGATTATGCTCATCAAAGACAATACTATAGTTTCTATCCCCTATCGCTTCTTGGATAATACCTCTAGTATTATTGATTGATAACTCAACTTTTATTAGTTTAGGTATTGATTCTATATTATTTGCAAACATGGAAGAAATGAAGGAATACATAGAATTAGAATCGAAAATTGTACTTCTTAGCTTGGAGAGAACAACGAGAGTACCTACCACCACATCATTTAGAGCATCTACTTCATTCACCATAATAGTAAATGACTAACATTTCTTTTTTGTCCTATGATGAAGTTGATGGTGATTCCCCTCCATTATATTCTTATTTGGAAAATGGTTAGAAAACTTCCTAAGTTATCCACACTAATATAATCAGACATCTAGCAGGACCTACATAATCTTCCCTTTTCCTTTGGTGTTGAGATGTTGATGCTTCAATTCACTATGATAGTTTTGAGATATATGGACACACCTTCCACATTTGAAACATTTTTTGCATATGAAAAACTAGTCCTTAGATTCCTTCTTCCCAAAGTTGTTGCATGTGGGATGTTTCACTTTCCTTCCTCCTCCTCTATGATCAAAGTTCTACTCTAAGATTGGATATGTTTATATTTTCTTTTAATTTTTTGTATTGTATCATTCAATCTCTCTAAACTATAGTTCTACCTTCACAGCACTTCGCATTGTATCCTCATAATTGTTATAGTCACTATTGGATGTATTATTTAGTGGATATTGTCTTGGTCCACTGAATAATCTATCAACCTTACAGTACGATCCATGAAAAATCTATAGGTGTAACTATAAATTCCTATAACCTTCATCTCATAACTTATAACAGATTCATTTTCCATCTACTTATACTTTAGGAATTTCTTCTCTATTTTTGTTCACGTTTAATGGGGTAAATAGTTTTTGAGAAACGTTCCTTTAAATTATTCTATCTCTATAAAATCAATCAACCTTCTTGGATTTGTTTTTTTAAATAGTTTCCCCCACAAAGTAGCTTCTCCCACTATGTGGTAAACAGTTGGGGTGACTTTATCTTATTTCGAACAAAAGAGTAAAAAATGTTGTTTTCTATAGAGCTTATCCATAGTTGGACAATCAACTGGTCAGTAGATCCACTGAAATAAGGTGGTCATTGATTCATTAAGGACTCAGTAGAAAGTTCTTCCCTTGGAGGTGAATCAGATCACTCAGCTAGATTCAAGTTATCTTTCACAACACGAGTTATTTGAATCATTATTCTCATGATGTTTATTATTCCAACGTCCATTAGAGGGTTGTGATTTTATGGTCTCTGTCCCCCACCATTTATGAAGTTCCCCCTATTTATGATCATTTTATAAAATATGATAACATTAGCGAGAAACGTGTTTATTTTAATAATCATATAATTCTAATGGTATTTTATTTCCAAAAAACACCATTCTTAACTATGTTATTTTTTAACATTAATTACATTTTCTATAAATCCTTCTTAATGGTTCATAAAACTCTTCTAATTTACCAAAAATATCCCCAAGGTGTGTAAAACCATAATTTTCATGCACCAGTTCCTATTTAAGTCAATCTCAATGTAGCGTTTTCATGTTTTACCCCTATATACTTCTATTCCATATCCACATCCACCTATTCGCATACAGACAGGTATTTCATTGCTCTAAGAAAATTAATTATTACTTCACCAAAATACCAAGATGTTTTCCTATATCTAAAATTATTCATAGGTTTCTTCATAAAATTTTTCAAATCCTAATTTTCATAAATAACTAATTTTTCTATTGATACCAACTATAAAATCCAACCTTTTTATTACATAACTTTTAATTTATGTGGTATAAATAGAGGATCCTTTAATATTAATTTTACTGGAAATAAAGTAAATAATACATGATGTAAAGACCTAGATTTCCATGCAATTGTATTTAAATATATGGAATTATTAAGAGTCTGTGAAAATTGATGGTGCATGATTCCAAGGCCCGGTGTGCCTGGAATGAATTTCTGAACTTTTTTTCAGGTAATTTTAGTAAACGCATGAGCAGAATTTTCTAACATTTGAACTATTGTTCGGATTAAAAATCCGATGGCACCATTAAATCCACAACTCCATAATTCTCTAAAGGATGGCTTTACATTGACTACAATAGGTCTGGAGAAAAAGTTATGTTATGCGACTTTTAAAATGAAATAAAATAAAATAATTTTGTTATTTTATTTCATAAACCTCCAATGGACCAATTAATGTGTAGGGATAGCGATGTTTTAAGCCATTAAATGGCATAACCTTCCAACCTTATGTAACGATGAGGTGGGGGAAATTACGAAGCTTCCTAATTATTGAGCCCCATTATTTCCCCACACCGTTACATACCCTCCCCCTATCCTATATATATGGTGCTAGGGAAAGGTTATCAGAGAGATTAAACATGAAGTGAAGTTCTGAAGGAACACCGCGATGCCAGACCTATAGAAGATGAAGCCGACCCTGCATGAGGTGACGATCGACACCAACCCAAAGGGTGACGTGCGAGTGGCGTCTTTGGGAACCGGTCGTGGGAATGAAGAACATGATCAACCTTCAAGTACATACATTCCTACGATGTTTTTAGGTAGTTTCATTATTATTTTATTCCTTTTAAATAATTTTTCCTCTTCCCCATTCATGAAAAACATGACAAATTTGGGTCATCTGACTAACAGGTTGACCCGCGATTCATTCGTCTTTGTGGGAGGATGTTGTGGGGAATCATATGTGGGTTATCAAGTTGTTTAATTAAACTGTTTATTAAAACCTTGAACCCCCATCATGTTATCAGCTAACGCATAGGCTGCGGGCCTAAAGAAATTGTCCTAGACCCTCCGCTATATTTTCTTTCCTTGCACCTCTTTGGAAGACCGCGAGCACGTCGACGTACGCCGCAAGAGGAAGGTCGTGGCTTGTCAGCCGCGGTAAATGGAGGCAGTCGGCATGACGACCGGCCTCAGGAAGGGAGGTGATGAGACCACCATTCCACCGGTGAACGGAATCCACGACCGAAGACATAGTGGAGGCCGAACCTACCTCTGACAGGTTCCACGGCGATGGACCAGCGCCCATGCGGCGTCGCTGCCTCGCAAACCGAACGACCTCCAGGCCATTCTGGAATTTGGGAGATAGGGGGGTTACACCTGCTCCCCCCTGTGTCGGACCGAAATGGGACGCCACCCTCGGACCAGGCCGCCCCCCATGAAGTAGGTATCCACCCTCACGTTGGGCTACAGCCCGCAAACCGGGCCGCCACCCTCGCGTTGGGCAGCCGCCCTCATACCGGGCCGCCGTCCTCGTGACTTTTCGCCGCCCTCGATCCTAGATTCCTCCCTCAAACTAGGCCTCCACCCTCGGACTGGGACACCACCCTCAGAACAGGTTGCATCCATCAGGTCGGGCCGCTGCCCTCGGACTGGGCCACCGCCCTCAGACCGGGCTGCCGCCATCAGGTCGGGTCGCTGCCCTCGGATCGGGCCGCCGCCCCAGTAGGCCTCCCTATTCTACTCATCCACCCTTGTAGGCTACCCATCTTGTAGATCGGACCGTACATCAGCTTAGCAGGCCGAGTTCACCTCAGCCTAGTAGGTTATGTTCACCTCGTTCCAGCCCAGACTGGGTCGGGTCGGGTCAGTCCGACCAGGTCAAACTGGTGTCGGGCCCCAACTAGGCCTAGAAACACTCAAAGGACCTTAACATGAGAAATTAATTCTTGTTTGATGAATTTTATACGATT
The DNA here is from genome assembly GCA_963277665.1 of Viscum album. Taxonomy (NCBI): domain Eukaryota; kingdom Viridiplantae; phylum Streptophyta; class Magnoliopsida; order Santalales; family Viscaceae; genus Viscum; species Viscum album. The sequence continues at coordinate 287,705,600 of OY728165.1, forward strand.
TTGGGACCCTTGGAGCAAGATGTTCCTTTTTCATTACTCCATTAGAGATTCAAAGAAACATAGAGTACGACCAGGTTGGATCGCACCTGAATCTAACCGGGCCCTCAGCACTGAAATGCCAATAACGCACAAAACATGAATCTGATTGACACGTTGTCTATTGAATTTTAACCCTTATAACATGTCAGATCATTGAGTTTCATCTTTGGGAGACTTTGTGATGGTTTAGATATGACTGATGGCTTGGGGAGCGGTTCTCCCAATCGCACTACGTACGGAACCCTGTGACTGGTTGAGACCTGACGACTACAGACTTTTCAACCCGGAGTGACTCGACGGTCACAGTACACAATGGGGAGGAGTACTTCAGTAGGCCACGGTTGGGAGAGGTCGTGGTATGTGATCGGCAGGAGTACCTTAGTAATCCACATTGGGGAGGGCGGCTCTGTGTGACCCGACATACCCACGGAAAACGATGGGGAAGAGTACCTTAGTAGTTCAAGGTTTGTGGGAAGTGCCTCTGTGTGATGTGTTAGGACCATTGTACTTGATATATGAAGAGTTCTCCAGCAGCTGAGGCATTATATGATGTGACTGGGGATGCTACTTGTTACTACCCCTAGAATAAATCATGGTTTGAGTTGTCTTTACTTTGTACTTGTGATTGAGGTTATGTTATGTTGTACATTACCTGTGTGGTACTTTACCTTTGTGGTGTTACCCTATGCTTTTTCTTTGTGGAACACTAGGAGAACTTTGGGGTCTCGGGGTCCCTACTGATTATCGTTAAAACCACCCCTACATGGGCATCACCCGCACCTTGTTTTGTCTTGCACAGACGACAAGAAGCTGGGATGAGGTTTGAGGGAGCCAGGACCTGGTGCTATGCAGAGGAGACAGACAAATGTGGAGTGTTGAGGAGGAGATCTATACCTACCCTTCATCTAGGATCCTTGGATGATGACCCCATAGTTTTTTTACCTTTTTTAGTCATATTTTCCTTTCAGTTGTACTTGTACTCTTACAATTGGGCTTGTATTCCGACCCCTTTTTACTATCAGCACTCTTTTACTACATCTGGTTTCTTTATAGTTGCTTATTGTTCTGTTCTCAGACCTTGTGTTGGTACAGTTTAAAGGCAATGCCTTCCCATTTTAGGAAATATTCTTTATCAGTGCTAGTCGCCAGCCCCTGGCCTATGGAAGGCGATCTTGGGGTAGTAACGGCACGGGCCCTAGGGGATGGTTCGTGAAAAAGTGGTATCATAGAAGTCGGTTCTACTGAAGAACTAGGACTCTGATCTTTTCAACGTAGAAATATTATTATGTGTTTTGAGTGTGGTTTTCAGTTCAGGGATTCCAGTTTTGGCGCAGTGGACAACAAATCCATAAACTAGGACCCTGAGTTCTGATTTTCGAATCAGCGCATGAAAACACTGAATGCGTGTGTTTTGAAAAGTCATTCTAATATTTTATTGAGTATGCTCACTAGGTATTAATTTTAATTATGGAACACCTGTTTCTTTTTAGGATTCCACTAAGAATACAGCCACCCATGTTCCCTGATAGTGTATGTGATGATGTCCCACCAAGAAATGAGGCCTCGGTGCAGGGCCCCCTTAGGGAATTGGCACCTTCAGGTGGTGTACCAGCAGCACCACTACCTGTTCGACATCCGTTGCCACCAGACCCACAAGAAGAGGGTATACACCGATTGTGCGCATTGTGCGAGTTATACCATCATAGGCCTGTGAGGTTCTGAGTAGAGACTGACCCGCAGGTGGCAGAGGACGGGCTGGAGGTTGTGGCCTGATTTTTTCGCTTAGTTGGGACTCCAATGGATTTTATGGTGATCCTAATAGCCATCCTTTTTCAGTTGGTAGTAGGGATATGGTGGATCTTAATGCTCCAGATAAAAAATGAGGTGACCCTCATTAGGGAAGACATCAAGGTCCTTTTTAGGTAAGATTTCATCCCAGGGACCTTACGCTCCGTGCATATATAGGAGCTACAACACTTACAGCAGGGCAGCATGACAGTGGCCCAATACTATGCGAGGTTCCCTGATCCCTCCCGCTACTCCATCGACATGGTACATGAAAATTTCTTCAGGGACCAAACCATTGAGCAGGGCCTCCGACAGGAGATCATATCCTCGATTGTATCGCTCAGCATTCCGACGCAGGATGGGGAGCTTGAGAAATCACTTTTTGTGGAGAGCTTCATAGCTGAGTCGGAACCGACAACGAGAGCTACCACCGAACAACAAGTAGCTGAGTCATATGCTAAAGGCAGTTGGAATATGACACTGAGGTCTAAGCGGACTATAAATTCTGGTGGATGACCACGGGATGCAAGGTCAGAGGTGCGAGGCTCACATGGCAGAGGAAGAGGGGTGAGGGACAAACGGTGTTACACGTGCAGTGGGCAGAGTCATATGGCTCACGACGGCCTGACCCACCATACTGATGACCAGAATATGATCGAGGGATCATCGAGGCATATGAATATATTTAAGTGAGGAGGTCTGCAGGGTGGCAAACGTGGCAGCGGAGTAGGTCGTGAAGCAAGCGGTGAGTGGTATTTTGATATTCTACCGCCACTACTGTCAGGTGGTCCACCCCGACCAGAGGAAGTAGGAGGATAGAGACGAGCTCAACTCCAGGCAGCTAAGGCATATGACCATGTTTCTCTAGAGATGATTTGAGGTACAATTTGTGTCTACTACACCTTAGCTGCGGTACTTATAGACACAGGTTCTAGTCACTCTTTTATTTCCATGACCCTCGTTCGGAGCTCAGAGATTCCAGTGGAGCCGTTGGCTCGATCCTTACAGCTAGAGACTACTATGGGAGCGGATTCAATGATTACACACTAGTGCATTCATTGTGAACGTAAAATATGAAGCGGTATATTTGGTTGGGATCTCGTAGTAGTGGCGTTGAGGCCTTACGGCATCATATTTTTTATGGACTGGTTATCCACATTCTATGCTCAGATTGACTGTATAAGGCACAATGTGCGGTGAGTCCGCATGGATGGGACCAGTTTTTTCTTCATTAGTGAGAAGATAACATTTTAAGCATAGGATGGACTTACCCAGTGGAGGGTGCACCGGATTACTCATCAGTTAGATAGCTTTATCCTCAAAGTAGTTGATGTTGAGAGTCTGACCTATCCTGTAGTAATTGACCATTATGTCGATGTCTTTCCTAGTGATGTTCTAGGACTACCTCCATGCATAAAGGTAGACTTTTACATAGAATTTTACCCTATGACGACACTGATATGTACACCACCATATCGGATGGATCTTACAGAGAATCGTGAGTTACGTGTACAGTTGGAGGACCTGTAGGGATAGGTGTTCATAAGACTCAGTTTTTCTCCAGGGGCAGCCCTAATTTTGTTCACCAAGAAGGTATATAAGAGTTTGAGACTCTGTGTGGACTATTGATGCCTGAACCAGGTGTCCATTAAGAACAAGTATCCTCTCATGAGTATTGATTGCCTTTTCGATCAGCTGAAGGGAGATCGCTAGTTTTCGAAGATAGACCTCCGATCAGGCTATCATCATATCACAATACGAGATGAGGATGTGCAGAAGATGACCTTCGGATGTCGGTATGGCGATTATGAGTTTTTGGTTATGCCTTTCGGCAGGACCAATGCACCAACAGTGTTCATGGGACACATGAATAGGATATTTTATCCATACCTCTATCACTTCATGGTGGTGTTCATCGATGACATCTTGATATATTCAGCAAGGAAACGGAGGATGAGCATAACTATCAACTACAGAGAGTTCTGGATACACTCCGAGAGCACTAGCTTTATGGTAAACTCCCAAAGGCCAATTATTGATACGAGAGGTCCACATTCTACGACATGTTATCTTTGAGGATGGATTTGCAGTGGATCTTTCAATGATAGAGTTTGTGCTAGCTTGGGAGCCACCCAGAAGAGTGATGGAGCTGCAGAGTTTCCTAGGGTTGGTTGGATACTACCAGAGATTCATGCATGACTTTTCTAGAGTTGTAGAACCCTTTTTAGCTTTGAAAAAGAAGGGGAAACATTTCTTATGGATGGAGAGATTCCAAAAGAGTTTCTAGGAGCTGAAGTAGAGACTGACAAGTGACCCCATCTTGAGGCTGCCAAAAGAGGGCGTTGGGTATGTAGTCTACTACAACACATCAGGGACTGTGATTGGATGTGTACTAATACAAGAACAAGTATTTATCTCTTATGGTTCATTATAGATGAGATATAATGAGTAGAACTATGCTACCCATGACCTAGAGTTAGCAGAAGTGGTATTTGCCTTGAAGATGTGGCGACATTACATGATGGGTGAACGTTTTACAGTCTACACTGATCACAAGAGTATCACATATATCTTCTCCCAGAAGGGCCCAAACCTGAGACTGTAGTAATGGCTAGAGTTCCTCCAGGACTATCACTTTCAGATATTATATACTCCTAGGAAGGGGAATGTGGTAGTAGATGCACTAAGCGGGAGTTCTGGTCTACTGTTACTGAGTGTGGTGACAGAGCTTCTATCTGCAATGCAGATATCCTTCGTGGATAGAGATCGAGCAGCATACCTCTTTTCTATGACAGTCCCACCCCCACTTCATTAGAGAGTTAGGGAGGCACAACTTGGGGATACTGACTGCAAGGATCGACATGCTCAGATATCCTCAGGGTAGGCACCTGATGGATTTTATGAAGGTGGGGAGCATGTCATCCTCTTTAGAGGACATACCATGGTATCAGTGGCTCTATGGGAGGAGGTGTTGGAAGAGTTCCATAAGTCCCCTATGGCGGAACATCCTGGGGTGTAAAAGATGTACTAGAACCTCTGGTGTCAGCACTAGTGGCTAGGGATAAAGAAGGTTGTAGTGTAGTTTGTTTCACGATACCTCACTTTTCAGCAAGTGAAGGCCGGGTTCAAGTTCCACCAGGCTTAGCTCTACCACTAGATGTGCCGGAGTGGAAGTTTGATGAGATCTCCATAGACATTGTGATAGGGCTTCCACATATGTCCAATGGACATGATTCCATATGGGTGATCATTGAGCGACTCACCAATTCATCCTACTTGTAACCTATTCGAGAGCAGGTATCAGTATAGAGATTCTGACGCCTCTAAATACAAAATATCATGAGACATAATGAAGTTCCATCGATGATTGTCTCTGGACATGATGCACGTTTTAAATCTCAGTTGTCGAAGGGACTAAAGAATGTGTTTGGGACTCAGCTGCATTTGAGCACCGCCTTTCATCATCTGATGGATGGTCAGACGGAGCATACCTTTAAGATGCTAGAGGACATGCTTCGTGCATGTGTACTAGATTTTGGAAGTAGTTGGTCGGATCGCTTTACCTTGGTGGAGCTCACTTGCAACAACAGTTACCACTCCACCATTGGTATGGAACTATTTGAGGCCCTATATGGCTGACCTTCAGATCACCTCTATGATGGATAGACCCAAGGGTGTCGGCACTTATGGGTCCAAAGTCAGTACGGGATACCACTAAAAAGGTGTCGATCATCCAGGAGTAGATAAATACTGAACAGAGCATAAAAATGTCATATGATAATAGAAGATGAAGACCTTTGGAGTTCCAGTAGGGGGGCCACGTTTTCTTGTGAGTCTTTCTTCGACGAGAACTACAGATATTTGGCTGAGGTAGTAAGTTATCACCAAGGTTTATTGGGCCATTTATGATACTTTGGAGAATAGGTGAGGTGGCATACATCTTGGCACTTCCACCATAGTTGGAGAAGGTGCACGACGTTTTCCATGGATCCCAGATAAGTATATATGTGCACGACCCTTCTCACGTCATCGACCACAGTGAGCTAGACTTAGGCGATAGGGCGACATTTACAGTGGTTCCAGTAGAGATTGAGGATTGACATGAGTTTGTCCTTTTTGGGTGGTCGATACCTCTAGTGCGCATTTTCTGGATGCACAGGAACCACCATGAGAGCACATGGGAGTAGGGGGTACAAATTCGTGATCAATACCCCCATTTGTTTCCTTAGTCTATGTTGTGGCTTTCGGGGACGAAAAGACTGAAGGTGGGGATAATGTAAAGACCTGGATTTCCATTTAATTTTTTTAATTATATTGAATTATTAAAAGTCTGCAAAAATTGAAAGCGCGTGATTCCAAGGCCCGATGTGCCCAAAATGAATTCTTGACCATTTATTCGGGTACATTCCGAAAAAGCATGAGTGAAATTTTCTAACTTTTGAACCATTTATTTGATTAAAAATCCTAGGGCACCGTTGAATCTGCAGTACCGGGATTCGCTTAAGGGTGGATTTACTTTGACCGTAGTAGGTCCAGAGAAAAAGTTATGTTTTGCGACTTTTTAAATGAAATTAAATGAAATAATTTAGTTATTTTATTTCATAAACCACCAACTGACCAATTAAAGGGTGGGGATAGCGGTGTGTCAATCCATTAAATGGATTGACCAGCTAACCATAAGTAATGATGATGTTGGATAAATTAAGATGCTTCCTAAGTATTGAGCCCCATAATTTACCCATGTTGTTACCTACACTCCCCCACTTCTGTATATATAGAGCTAGGGAAGGGGTATCAGAGAGCTTCACCAAATAGTGATGTGATGAAGGAACACCACAAATCCCAACCCTTAAAAGACAAAGCCGACCCAACGGGAGGTGAAAATCGAAACTGAACCAAAGGGCGATGTGGGACTGGCATCTTTGGAAACCGGTCGCAGGAATGAAGAACATAATCCACCTTCAAGAACAGACATTCCTCCAACATTTTGAGGTAGGGGTGTTTTTCGTTAATGACTTATAAATAATTTTTCCCCTTCCCTGTTCTTGAAAAACATGAAGAACGCGGGTCAACCAACTAACGGGTTGACACATGATTCATTCGTATTTGTGGGAGCCTGTTGCGGAGAATTTTCTGGGGTTTATCTTCTATTTTAATTCAATTGTTTATTAAAACCTTAACCCCCAAATTTTTACGAGCTAATGAGGAGGGTGTATTCCTAAAAAACATGGCCCGAACCCTCCGCTATATTTTCTATCCTTGCATCTCCTTGGAAGACCATGAGAATGTCGACGCATGCCACAAAAGAAAGGTCGTGGCTCGTCAGCTGTGGCGAACGGAGGAGGTGATCGAGAGGTGTCGCCTCCTCACAAACCAAATGGCCTCTGGGTCGTTCGGCATTCCCTGAGATCGGGGGGAGGGGGGGTACACCCCCCCTGTTTCTAACCAAACATGGCGACCTCCATTGAGCTAGGCAACCGCCCTCGGACTGGGATGCTGTCCTCGGAGCACTAGGCCTCCCTCACTCCCAGTCGCCGCCCTCAGACCGGATCACCTCCCTCGCCCCGGGTCGCCGGCCTTGTACCGAGCTTCCACCCTCAAAGCGGCCCGCCACCCTCAAGTCGGGCCTCCACCCTCATACCAGGCCACCGACCTCAGACCAGGATGCTTCCCTCAAATCAGGACTCCACACTCTAGTTAGGCCACCACCCTCGGGTTGGGCCACCGCCCTCGGACCAGGCCACTGCCCCTCGGGTCGGGCCACCAACCCTCGGGTCGGGCCGCCGCCCCGCACAGGCAGGGCCACCCTATTCTGGATGGGATTCCCCTCATTTAGTCTGAACTATACATCGTACAAGTGGGCTGAGTTGACCTTGGCCTTATCCGGACTAGGTCGGGCTAGGTCGGTCTAACCGGGTTGGACCGGACCCGGGCCCAAAATAGTAAAAGGACCTTAACTTGATAACCATATGCCTATTTGATGAACCATCTTCGGCGTTGGGACCCTTGGAGTGAGAAAATCCTTTTGTGTTACTCCATTAGAGTTTTAGAGAAACTTGGAGTATGGCCGGGTTGGATCGCACCTGATTCCAACCGGGCCATCGGCACTGAAATGCCAATAATGCACAGACAAGGCGTCCAATTGATGTGTTGTCTGTTGCATTGGAACCCTTAAGACATGGGGGATCATCGAGTTACTTCTTTGTGATAATTAATGCTAGTTGAGATATGACTAATGGCCTGGGTAGTAGTTCTCCCCATCGCACTATGTACGGAACATTACGACTGGCTGAGACCTGACGACAACTTACTTTTCGACTTGGAGTGACTCGACAGCCATGGTACGCGATGAAGAGGAGTACCTTAGTAGGCCATGGTGGGGAGTAGCCATGGTACACAATAGGAAAGAGTACCTTAGCCTGCCACGTTAGGGGAGGGTGGCTTTGTGTAACCCGGCAGACCCACAGTATGCGATGCAGAGGAGTACATCTATAGTTCATTGTTAGTGGGAAGCTCCTCTGTGTGATGAGGAAGGCCCTTTATACTCGATAGAGGAGGAGTTCTCCAGAATCCGAGGCGTTTGATGATGTGACTAGGGATGTTACTTGTTAATACCCCTGGAATAAATTCTTGTGTGAGCTATCTTTACTTTGTGCTTGTGATTGAGGTTATGATATGTGGTACTTTAACTGTGTGGTACTTTACCTTCATGGTGTTACCCTGTGGTTATTATTTTTGTAACTCTAGAAGACCTTTGGGGTCTCGGGGTCCCTACTGAGTATCAATACACACACCCCTGCATGGGAATCACCTGCATCTTGTTGTGTCTTGTGTAGATGACAAGCATCGGGGCTGAGGTTTGAGGGAGCCAAGACCTGGTGGTACGTGGAGGATAAGGACATAAGTGGAGTGATATAGAGGTCATATGTACCTACCCTTCAGGTAAGATACTCATAGGATGACCCAGTAGATGTTTTCCCTTTTTTATTTGTATTTTTCTTTCGGTTTTACTTATACTCTTACATTTGGGCTTGTTTTCTGGCCCCTTTTTACTTTCAACACTCTTTTACTACAACAATTTTCTTCACAGTTTCTTCTTATTGTGTCCTCAAACTGTGTGTTTATACAGGTTAAATTCAATGCCTTCCCATTTTAGAGAATACACCTTTCGGTGCTAATCACCATCCCCTGTCCTATAGAAGGCAGTCTTGGGGTATTCACGGCACCGGCCCTGGGAGACGGGTTGTGACACAAGAAAACATAAACATTTATTCCAATCCACATAAAATTATTCATAATATATTCATCCTAAGAAAATTTACTGCATAGCATAACCTGCGGACATATATTAAAGAAAATGGTGAGAATATAGCCTAGTAAGGGAAAGCAAGGGAAATATTGTATATGTGATGATGAGAAATATGAATAATAACTTGAAGAAAATAATAAAGGCAGGAGAAAAGGAAAAAAATAATATCATAATAACAATAACATGAATAATAACATGGAAATGTGGCTAAAAAAATTAAATGATACATTAATAATAATATCCTTTAGGTTTATCACTAAGGTGTTATAAAAACTACTAAGGTTATTCAGCATGGTATCATAAAACATGTCATAAATAGATATTAAATTTTTTACCAAATGAATATTGGGAGATATCATGGAAAACCCATAAAATGTGTTAATTAATTTGATCCATATAGATCATATAAAAACATCTCATAAATAACCCTTGTATAATAAAAGAAATGGGTTTTGTATCAAAATTATAGTGCTTTATAAATTTCTTAAAGAAAAGTGTATTATATTATTTTTAACCCATAAAAAGGGAATGTGGGTTTCATGATTCAAAAATACCTGAATAAAATAAATAATTTTTTCATAAAGTAGAATACTCCTTGAAAATTATTAAGTTAATGAATTTAAAAAAAAGAGAATTAATGAGAATTTCTTTAGGAGAAGAGAGAAATGTTGAGAAGTAAATTAGGTAGCATAATGGGTATCAAACATTGTTTTAGAAAAGGGTAAAAAGATAGGGTAAAAGGTCCCCATTAATAAAAATTATTTTAGAATTAATGGAATGAATATAATTTAAATAAGAGACAGTTACCCTAATAATTAGAATACATATACAAAAATAGGTTCTTGAAACAAAAGGGAAAATAAGGCTATTTCCATTCCCTTGAAGAGTGTTTCCTAAAACATGAAGATTGGGACCTTGGAAGGATTTAAAAAACATTGGGAGGACTCCTTGGGTGGTAAAACTACCTAACAATCAAATATGATGGATTTAGAGTGAATGGAAATGGAAAAATTGATGGTTATTTATAGAAATAGTGTCGAATTTGTTAATTAATTTCAATATATTGGCCTTGGAAATCTAGGTTGTGGGAAATGAATAAAATGTGGGAATTCCCATGGAATTTTCCCATGGTTTTGGTCACTTGGGTAAGGTTTTCAATTATTTTAATCCACAAGAGTCAACTGGAATTTTATGTTACTTTTTTTGGCAAGGTAAAGTAATGTTTCCACAAAATAATTTTTTTTAATGTTAAAGATTCTATTTAAGAAATAGTAAAGTTAATTATAGGTCTAGAAATTTATTAAAATATATTAAATACATTATATTAACTAAATAATATATATTAATTCGAGGAATGTGGATAATTAATTAATATATTGTTATGAAATAATTATGAAGTCATTAAACCTAGCGATAAAACAAAACAATATTTTTAATATTCATAAAAAGGTAACATATTTTTGAGAATTCTCAAAAATTCACCATAAATTATTTGTGATGTGATGATTCCAAAAATGATGTTTATTTTATCATAATAATTTTCAAAATATAGTAATTTTTTAACTTTTAAATATAAAATTCCTTATTTTTTAAAAATAATATCGAATTGAAAATGCATAGTAAAAGTTCCGACAATTAAAAATAATAAAATTATTTTATAATTTATATTTATATAAAAGTTTTTTTTATCATAATATTTCATTAATATAAGTATCGTTCATAATCTTATAGTTTATTATAAATATTTATATCTTTTCAAAAAACTGAAATCTATGTCCCAAAAATCAATTTATCGATTTCAATTTCAATTTTTTTAAGAAAACCTATTCATAAAATGAAATTGATGCAATAAATTTTATATTTATACAAAGGGGTTAAAAATTAATTAACTATTTCTGGGAAAAATAACCCTTACAACACCCATATACAACCTAAGTGTAAGGTGTACAATGGTCATAGATTCATGGGGTAGCTTGGCTAACATCGATCGAGTAGTAATTTCCACTAACATGAACTTCCCATGTAGGTGACCTCATTATGATTAAATTATTCAAGATCATATTGGAATATTTAAATAGATATCCCTATTGATTATACCTCCCTTACATTCTCTAACAAATGGGCTTCATGTGGCCCTACCCTACGGGTTGATGACATCACTTCTCCTTTCTGCATTAATTATCCATTGTCATTTCTACTTAAAAACACTAATTATTCCATTAAAATTATTATCAATAATATAGTTTTTAGTGGACATAATAACCAACAGTAAATTTTAAATATAGTCATAATTGACTGACAATCATATAATGGTCGAATCCCAATAGTCACATTTCAATTTATACTCACTCCCTTGTTAATGAGATGCAGTTTGTTGAGTGTAAAAGAAAATAAAACACATTTTCTCTATAAAATATATCATTTAAAAAGTATAGGATATTACATTTTCCATACAATAGGACATTAATTAATGGTACATAATCTTTATTGGGCATAATATCCATGGACACTATTCTTATTATTTCTTAGATAATTTTTGTTTATGATGAATAGTTTATGAAACCAATTTTTTTTCTCGAGTTATGTAATGATAAAATATTTATGAAACCCATTTATTTTCATGGGTCACAACATGATCAATGGTTTATGATCTTTTAGAATGCATATGTTCGATTTCAATTATATTGCGGGTTATACCTGTCAAACTGATATTTTTTTATTTGTTTTATGGTCTGGTTTATTGTTTGGGTGTTAGTTTTTAGATCATGTTTAGGGTGTGACATTTTAAAATTTTGGGATTCATGGTAATTTCAAATTTTTCATAGTTTTGTTTAATGGGTAGAGAAAACCTTGAATCTTATCTTAAGAAATAGTTCAATCCTTGGTGTGCTTCGGCTTGAGGCCACACGACCCACGCACAGTTAGTCAAACCATGTGTAAAGAATGAAGGGAGGCTATGTCTCAAGATAAAACTATTTCTTGTGGTTGGATAACAGTTTACCAAACTGTTTTTCTATTCCATAAGATTACTCCAAGTGTGTCCAGTAAGGTGAAAATTGTTGGTGCATGGTTTGCTAAAAAATGCGTCTATATCATGCGACCCTTCTATAACATAAAAATTTTGATTTTTCAATTATACGCTCTTAGGTATTTAACCCAAAACCACTCTATTACTATCTCATTTGGTGAATTCTACCACAGGAGGATCCTTTCTTCCTCCATCACGCCTCAAACCACCTTCCATGGTGATTCTAAGGTGATTTCATAAAGTGGTGCGGCTAGATCCTTAAGGTAATCCCCCCCTTTCTTACTCCTCTACATTCATATTTTATTTTCTCTTGAGTTCCTCTCATCCAATGGTCATATGGACATAGGGTTTATGTTTACCTTGGGTGATTTTGGGGGTTTTGTTTGTTTAATTTTCCTCTTTGATTTTCTCATTTATTTGAGCCTTTCCATGGTTGTTTCGAGGGTGTGTTATTGAAGAGTCATGTGATTTAGGTATGTTTCCATTTTCACTTGCATTTAAATTTTAGAATCATTGGTTTCATTCTTTTATCACATTCCTTATATGTTAAATATTGATGTGTGATATTTTTAATTATTTTTTTATGTGAAATGAGGTGGTTTACATGATCTTTTCAAATTATATTTCATTTTTTGTTATGTTATTCCCACCAAGTTATTGATAAAATTACTTTCTAGATTTTATTAGTGTTTTTTGATATCTAAAGCATGGGTTTTCATTGAAAATTTAATTTGTGATATTTATAGGGTGGTGTTGGGTTTCTAAAGTATATTTATTTATGGTTTTTGGACATAAAAGTGGTTTTTCATTTGGTTCTTTAAAAATGGAATGGCATGTGATGATGAGGTGTGGCCCATTTATTACATTGATGAAAATGCTTTTTGGATTTTGTATATGGTGCAAGAAATCAAATGGGATTTATATACAAGATTTTGAAATGAAAATGGTGTATTTCCACCTTTTTTAAATGGTGAATTTGGTTCTTTTAATAGTGATGGTTTTGTCAAAGTAACATGAGGCATGTTTGGAACTTTTATGAAATAGGCAAAAATTTTGTGATAAAAACTCTCCGTGGATAATCATGTTTCCTTGTTGTATTAAATGGATGGGATTTCCTCATTGTATAATTCTCATGACTTAGTTTTGTGAATAGGTGGGCCATCCTTGTTGTGGAGTCCTTTTGACCCATTTACTTAGTGCAAAAATAGGAGTTCCTCAATGTGGAATCCTCAAAATCCTTAATTTTAATAGAAGAGATTGATCCTTCGGGCGACTCAGTATGGTGAATGTTATTTGAATTATTATTATATGATATTTGTTCATGTGATTGTATGCTCAGTAGGAATCAGTTGGCTCAACCCCCTTCTATAATCTTTACATGGGAACCTGGCATAAATATTTAATTTTCTTAGAATGTTTGTTGCACTAGTTAGGATTATTCTCAAACTAGTGGCCCCTAGTAGGGAATTGGATATTGTGTTAGGTTTTTATTATTATGGGATAGTTACCCTCAGTCTATACCAAGAAGGGTGTGGATGATCATGTGGGTGTATTTGATTTCATTAAGTGAGTCATGTTTTTTTTATGAGTCATGATGTATATTATGTTCTGTATTATTCATGATCTCTTAGGATTTACCTGCGTCTCATGCAACTTAGTTTTAGGGAGTGATGATTAAGCTGTATTGTTTTTTGATTACCCTTGTGTGTTTATTTTTTATTTAACTTATTATGTGATCATTTTGATGCTCCTCCGTATGGTGTATCTATTTGTAAATTTATTTTTTTGGATTTCAATGGTTTATGTAAAAATGATTTTAAGTGAAAATGTCTTATACTCTATTGTTCCTATTTTGAAATGAAAGTATCGCTTTCCCCTTGAAATTGTTAAGGTTTATTTATTTGAAAATTATTTTGATTTGGAATGGAAAAGGGAAATTGAATTTTTTTCTGTTTTAAAGTTGAAAATATGTGGAAAATATTACTTTTTATATTTTATTTTAAAACTGAAGTTAATATTTAGTTAACATTTAAGGAAGTGTATTGAGAATATATTTTTTAGGAACACCTACTGAGTTTTAACACTCACTCCTATAATTATTTCTTTTTTAGAATCTCGTGTTGGTTTCAACCTTGTCTCAATCGTTATGGGTTATGGTTGTTTTGCTATCGAATAGTTACCCTCAAGGGCACAAGGAGGCATTGTGGTTGTTAGGTTCAGTTTTTTTTTTGTTCATCCTCTTTTATTTTTTTCAGATCTTGTGTAAAATATGTTTAGTTTCGATATTATATTTATTTATTCATATTATGATGATATATTATTTCCACTATTTTTTTATTTATATTTCATTAAATCATTCCCGTTTGTATCTCTATTGATTCCACAACACTAGTTACTAGCCCGTGAGGATCAAGAATGCCCTTCGGGCCTGGTATTGAGTCAGCTCAGGTGACATGTTTAAGGTCAACTAGGGTTGGTTCATGAAAAATTGGTATCATAGAAGGCTCCATTTGAGGACATAGATTTTATACTGCCTATGATTTCAAGGTAGATGGAGTAGTATTATCGTATCATGGTACAAATTTTGGTGCAGTTCCTGGGAAACACTTTGTAGACTAAACATTGAGTTTCCATGAGAAGCTGGGTTTTGTTGGTTTCATTGGATCTTATATTTGTTTGGTGTTTGGGATATGAAAAGGGAGTTGGAATAATGGTATCAATGAGCTTATTGGTCCTGTAAAGCCATGTGGATCTGGGGACATTCCTCTAGAATACTCTATGTGATGGTGGTATAATTGGAATATGGACACCAACTATATGGACAACTCACCCATCAACACTACTTACTCTTTTTAGTCGCATAGAATATTATTTCATTCTAAAAAATATTTTGGGAACCATGATTTTGGGGTTGTAAAAATTTGATATAAAATAGATGTGGTATAGTTTTTGGAAGATGGAAATTTAATTTTCAAAACCGTTTGAAGAAAGCACTATAAAATGTATTTTTATAAAGTGATTTTTGAGTAAATAGGGATGAGTTCACCACGATTTAAATTTATAATAAAAATATGTATTTTATAAAAGTATTTTTTTTTGAAATAGGATTTCTATTGTGAATAATGATTTAGAAATTTGTTTAAATAAGGAGAAACAATTATTTAATCAAATTATTTCTTCTAAAATTATATTTGTTATGATGATGAAACATGTTTTGAATAAGATGAAATGACTTTTTTGATGTAATGCATGGGATTTTATTTTTAAAAAATATGAAATGGAATTATATTTTTTGTTTGAAAATGGTTTTTTACTTGGTGTTTAATGAGGCTTAAAAATTTTTAGGAATCTTTATTTGAACATTGGGCTGAGAATGTGAAAACATTGGTCGAATGTTTTGTTTGGAAAGTGGAAATTTTTTATTTTAACCTATTGTATCCCCATGAGTGATAAAATGAATAGATAAGTTGATGTTTTCTGGGATTGGCATGGTAATATGAATGTGTATGATACAATAATAAGTTCCAATGGAGAGCATGAAACGAACCTTAATTGTTTCCTTTTTAAAATGTTTTAAAGAAGAATTGTGTGGAAATTCTGTTATCGATATTTGTGTGGTTTGGTTTTTCCATGATTTGGGAAGTGTTGTTTACTTTCTATTTTGAGTTTGAGAACTCTCATTAATGAGATGGTTTTGATAGAGCTCTTGGTTTTCCTATTTCCCAGTTTTTTCTGCCACAATGATTTGATGGATATTCATGGTGTGACTGTGGGTGATTCCCAATTATCAGGATTTCCAATTGATCAACATAAGGATTTAGTTCTTGAATTTTTTAAGTTAAATAAACATCTCTTTTATGGTAAAATGGACCCTCTCAATGCAAAATAGTGGATGTGGAAAATTGATAGGAACTTCTGCCTCATTGGGTTTCCTGAGTCATTAAAGGTTAATATTTATACCTTTATTCTTCAAGTACCAACATGGATGTGGTGGAAATTAGTGTGTCAAAAAAAGACTTGGGAATATCTTACATGGGAGTCTTCAAGTCATCATTCATTCATTAGTATTTCTCTGAGATAGTGAATGTGAGGTAGGGAATTGAGATGTGTTGTTTTTAGTATGGTGATGGAATGTTGTAGGATTTCATTCATTATTTTGTGGATGTAGTTTCATATCTTATAGAGTTGGTTGTGGGTGATTCAATGAAAGAAACTTTTTTTAGTATGAGATTTATCTTGGTCTTTATTTGGAGGTTTCAATGTTTGGAATGTCATAATTTTCCAACATGGTAAGGAATGTTGTTCTTGTTGATGCTGTGAATGTAGATGTGATGGATGTGGCCAACCTTCCTCCAGTACCTAGAATTAGTGGATGGAATTCCAATAATGATGTGGGGAGTCATCTAAAAGATGGAGATGTGGGTCATGGAATCAAAATGGCTTTGGATATTTCTTTATATTCTTATAACCAAAGGACCGCGATGTTTCATTAATGTAGTAATCATGGTCATAAGAAGCTGACATGTCCTATAGCTCCTAATCCCTATTTATTTTGTTGGTTTTAAGGTCATTTGTAACGATTCTGTTGGGTTGTTTCCAGGAAGTGTTGTGAATCTAGATCCACCTCTTCCAAAGACACCCCTAATCAGTTGCAGTGGTAATGTGCTTCATGAGATCATTTTAATGTGCCCTTTATTGTAAGTGTCCTTTCTATTGTAATTTTCCATTCTATTTCAGCGGTTGTGCCTTGTGGTGTTCTCATTGTTTGAAATGTAAGTTTATGGTGTGGAACTTCTTAGAACTCTTATTCTATTGATAGCATGTTCTTTATTTTTAAAACTCTAAAATTCTTCCATTCTAAGTGGAGGTGTAAAACACATGTGACTTATTCATATTGTTTTTCATTAGGGTGAAATTTGTTTATGTGTTTTCATTTCATATGTCCTAGTTTGGGTGAAGGTTCATTTTTTGAGAAATGTAAGTTTTGTAGTGTGTCATGTTTCTTCTGGTTCTTTATAGAGTGTTATTTGGATACATGGGGATCCAAAGGATGGATTACCTTATAGATTTCATTTGTTCCTAACTACAACATATCAAATGGTTTACATATCATGCCATCATACATAGGTCCCAAATTGAATCCTTTCACACAGTTAGTAAATGCCTGGGGTGTGAGGAGTTTGGCTCAACTATTGTCTCCACCATTGTGGTGAGGTATTTTATATGTTTATATTCTATTTTCTCTATAATTTTTATTTCCTTATTGTTGCAAAGATCTTGGTGTACTTATCCCTCATACAATTCTAGTGGTTATCGTTTCATTGATGGCCCATGTGGATCGTTTTAAGTGTTCTTTTCATTGGGTCCCCCTCCCTTCCCCTAATGGTGGGGGTTTTTGGTCTCTGTGGAGAGTTTACTGGTCGTTTTATGACAGTTGGTTCTTAATGGTGTAAAGTCCCACCAGGTGTATCATTAAGGTTTCCCCAAGATTTAATCTATGTTAGTTGGTTTGTTATGGTGCGGAGTTTATTATAGTATTCTGTGTTGACAATCTTGTTTACTTTCTAGAATTTTTCTAAGTGTCAGTTGGTTTCAATTGGGATTTTTGGTTCTTTGTTTTTCCTTTCTAAGTCAGCGATTGGATTCTGGGATTATTCCCAACAATATTCTTTTGATCAATGTTATAAAGGTTTTGGATTGACTTTTCCCATCTTTTTTCAAGAACTAGTTTTAGTTCTTGGTTTTGTTTCTAGAAAAAGGCATATGTTTTGTTTGGTTGTCGTCGAGATGCTCCTGGTTGGAGAGGATTGATAATGATGATGTGGAAATCCCTAGTCTTTGATCAATCAACTTGAAAAATTTGTGGCTTTATGTGGGTTGAATTATTAATGGGGGGAAGAATTTTCACACACTGATTTTAGTTTTTCCACTAGTCAGGTTTACCATTTGGGCCTTGATTTTTAACTTGAGTTCTAGGTCCTATGGGTTTAAATTTTGAGTTTCGAGGTGTTCCCTCATATTTATTAATTTAGATGAATGGTTATCGAAAACCATATAGCCTCACCTAGGTAACCCCACAAGACTTGGAGTTCTTCTCGTGGAGGGAGAATGCCCATGCACGGTTAGTCAAAAGAAATTGTAAAGTGTACAGGGAGGCTATATCTCAATACATAACAATTTAAAACAATTGGATCAGGGTATACCAAACCATTCAACCATCCCATGCGAGTACCTAGGTATGTCATGTAAGGACTGGTGAATGTTTTGTTTAACCATGAGTCCAAACCACGCAACATAAGGGATCTTAAAAATTGTGATTTTACCATTATAAGTTCTTCAGTATTTATCATATGACCCTATTACTCTCCTATTTTGTGTATCATCCCTTAGAGGATCCTCCCTCCTTCCTCACTCCTCCCACCTCCTTCTATGGTGAATCATATTTTGGAGGAACTGTATGCACCATCATTCCTAATTTGATCCTTAGGTTTTAGTGATTGTGTTTTAGTGATTTTGGTAAGGTTATTTCTTCAAGAGTTAAGTTTATGTCATCAACGTAATCTCCTCCTTTATTTCCCCTCTTTATACCTCTTCCATTTTATCTTTAGTTCCACTTCTCCCATTGTCATGTGGACCTAGGGTTTATGTTCTTATTTTTTTATGTTGGGGTTTTTGTCTGTTTATGGTTCTTCTTTGAGGTTATCTTTTCATTCATCCTTTGTAAGGTTGTTTTTGGTGTTCCTTATTTAAAAATTGTGAGATTGAGGTTGGTTTCACTTTTCACATGCCTTTAAATAAAATAATCATTGGTTTATTTCTTCTTAAACCATTATTATATGTTAAATATTGATATGTAATATGTGGAATAATTTTTTTATGTGAAATTAGGTGTTTTACATGATTGTTAATTAGTATATTCCATTGTTTTTTATGTGATGCACACTATGTGTTTGATAAAATTCTTTGTTGGATTTTATGAGTGGTTTTTTTATATCTAAATCAAGGTTTGGATTTAAAAATATATTCATGACATCTAAAGGGTGTCCTTGGGTATATCAAATAGAATTATAAATGGTTTTTGGTACATAAAAGTGGTGTGTGTTTGGTTATATAAAAAAGGAATGGAAAGTGACAACGATGTGGGGCCCATTTGAAACCTTGATGAAAATGGTTTTTGGATTACACAAGTGGTATGAGAAAATAAATGGGGTTTCTCCAAATGATTTAGAAATGTAAATTAGTGTATATTAACCTTTTTGAAATGGTAAATTTGGTTATTTTAAAATTGGTGGTTTTGTGAAGGCATCTTGAGCCCCATTTGTAACTTTTGTGAAATCGGTAAATATATTGTGATCCAAACTCTCCTTGGATAATCATTTTCATTATTGTATTAAATGTATTGGATTTACTCAATATATAATCCTCATGATCCATTTATGGGAAATCATAGGATTACCTCGATATGGAGTCCTTGTGAACCATTTAATTAGTGCGGAAAGGGGAGGTCCTTGGTGTGGAATCCATGATATCTATGTGTTATATGGAAAGAGATTGATCCTTGGGAAGGATCAGGGTGGTGGATATTGTGTGAATGTGATTGGATACTCGAATTGAATTTGTCAGCTCACTACCCCCCCCCCCCTTATACTCTTGACATGGGAACATGGAAAAGATATTGAATTTTCTAAGAATGTTCATTATACTAGTTAGGATTATGATCTGAATAGATGCCCATAGTAGGGAATTGGATATTGTGTTTGGTTTTTATTATTATGGGACAGTTCCCCTATTTCTATGTCAGGTAAAGTATGGCTGAGCGTGTGGGTGTATTTGATTTCATCGAGTGAGGTATGATTTCCAAGATGATTCAAGATGTATTATATGTTCTATATTATTAAAGAGCTCCTAGAATTTACCAATTTCTCTTGGAACTTAGTTGTATGCACTGATTATTACGATGAATTTTTTTTATTACCCTTTTTTGTTTATTTTCTATTTTATTTATTATGTGATCATTTTTTATTTTCCCATTAATGTTTTATATCTTTGGAAAGTAATGGGATGGCTTGCAATGGTTTATTAAAAAATGTTTTGAAGTTGAAATTTATTAAACTCTCATATTCTTGTTATGAAAATAAATCATCACATTCCCCTTGAAAATATTACCGTCGATTTATTAGAAAAATTATATATTTGGAAATAAAAAGGGAAATGTAACATGTTTTGTTTTAAAGTGGAAAATATGTGTAAAATATAACTTTCTATATTTTATTTCAAACCTTAAGGTAATGATTCTTTTATTTTAAATAATTTTCATTGGGAATATATTTTTCAAGCATACCTTCTGAGTTTTAATTACCATTTTTGTATCTTATTCTTGTTTTTAGCCTTTGGTGCTAGTTTTATCTTGGTCTCAATTATCGTTGGTGACAACTACTTTGTAATTAGAGAGTGACCCTCAAGGTAAAATAGAGACGTTGTGGTCGTCTAGTTCAGTTAGTTTATTTTTGTTTATCCTGTTTTATTTTTTAGATCTTTTGTAAAATATGTTCAGTTTGGATATTGTATTTATTTATTCCTATTGGGATGATTTGTAGTTTCCATAGTTTATTTATATATATTGGGTGAAATAATTAACTCTTGTTTCCCTATTGATACCATGACACTAGTTTCTAGCATTTAGGGATCAGTAACTCCCTTCAGGCCTTGTCTTGGGTCTGGTTGAGTGACTAGTTCATGGTCAAATCAGTTTGGTTCATGACAGTACCTATAACTCCATCCAATTTATTAGGTAAAAATAGATATCTTATGAGATAAAAATGACCGGAATGGGGAGTGAACCTAGTTTAGTTAGGGACACTTCCACTATGATAGACTTGGGAGTAAACATTAACATTTATAATAGTGTGGGAAGTGAACCCATTCAACTATGACAATCTTGAAAATGATCCTTTACTATTAAGAAAGTTATTTTATATGATTATTTTTAGGCAAAAATTCCATGACTATGCCAATTTTATACTCTCATGGCTCGTATTCTTTAATTACTTTATGATTGATGTCTTATAAACCACTAAGAATCGTTCCATGTCTCATGATTATGATCTATGTTATGTAGGGTATAATTTTAAAATATTAATATCATGTTCTTATGCCCATATTCTCATGTTATTATTATGTAATCATTACTATATCCTGTTTTTACCCATAGTGAGCATTTGAACATTCCCTTTCTTATGTTTCAATTTCATAGTTTCTGAAGAATGATTCTATGTCATTTTTTTGAAATGAATTCATCTCTGAAAAATTATATGGGATATTTTGAATACATATAATGAAATATGAATATACATTCGTAGTATGAGATGTTCATCTTTATAAAACAGTTGTTTTTAACCCAATTTGTTAAATGTTTTTTCTATTTTTCTAAAACTCTAAAACTAAAATTGCATTAGGTATATATGTGATCCAATATATTGTTTTGATGTTTTGAATTTGGGATAGGAATTATTTGGTCACATTAATCTATATCAAATATTGAAATATTTATGTGTATGTTCTTATAACTTGATCCATGAGTGTGGGTCTCCAGTCATTATAGTTTGTATCAGAGTATGATTTACACAACATGGGATATTAGTATGTTTTAATGATAATTTATCTTAAGAGTTACAGGTACTACCATTTGTATATAAGTTTGATTTTTTCCATATGGTAAATTTTAGAGACACCATTTTTTATGATTTATGTGATGAAATTTTATGGTGACTAATGATATTCTTAGAGACATTTATTTTTGAAGTATATATAATCATTAATCTTGACATGATAAAAGGTTGTTTGAGGAAATAATTATAAATGTATTGATAAACATTAGGGTTTATATGATCTTTAATTTTAAGGTAATAATAGTTTATTACATGTTTGTGGATGAAAATGAATGGTATAAGATAACCTTTGAGGTAAAATCCTTTATTTAATATTTAAAATATTAAGGATATTTTCAGGATTTTTATCAAATTTCTAGGAATTTTATAGGGAATATATTAATATAGTTTTAGAAAAATTAAACCACGTAGACTAGGCAACAACCGGTCACATTCAGCAAGACAGAAAGGATTGAACCCACAACCAAAATGCATCAAGGGTGAATCACCTACCACTTGCCTACGTGATATCGTGGTTAGTATTTGTTTTTTTTTATTATTTAAATTATCTAGAAGATAAAAGTTATATTTATTTTTGGATTACATGTTTTTCAATGTCGATAACCATGGTATTGAAAAGTGGTTTATTTATTAACTGACTAATATTATTTCGGAAAAATATCACTATGTTTATAAGGATCATAATATGGTTAAGGTAAATAGAATATTATTGGATTTTATTGTAGTATAAAAGGATGAATTATCTTTTTGGAAGAATATGTGATCTTAATGAGGCTTTAGGGGGATATGGGTTATTTATAGAAATGGTTAGTGTATCTTGGATTTTATATGTTTAGGGCATGGAAATTTTGGGAGATAAATTATAAATTTTTCTTGGTAGTTTATTTGATCAAATCCTTTTGATTTTTAGGTTTCAATTGTAGATAATAATATTTTTAGTAATTTTAAGGATTGTTATTTATTTAATGATCTATGTTTAACTTTGGGTATTACTATTGAGTTTTTGATATAAATGTTTTTTCCTTATATGAAGGCTTATTATTTTTGGGAGTAAAATTATCACGTGATAACCATTTTTGTTCCTAAAGATAGAGGTAATATATTTTTATTCTTTTTTGGATCATGAGATCTATTAGAATATGGTTTTAGTGCATTAGGAATTATAAATTTATCTTAAATACTCATCATTTAGAGAAACAAATGATATTGTGGTGAAAATTGATTAAAAGATGAAACTCTACTTATAAAGTATGTATATATTATCATGTTATTATACTAGCTAGTAAATTAATACTTGAACTATAGTTAAATGATCTTGAAATAAAAACATTATCCCTTTAATTTTCATGTTGATCAACCAATTTCTTTTGAACCCATCACATATTTATGATACTGTGATAGTTAAATTTTTCATGACCATGTTCTATATCACCCTATATCAGTCTTTGGGTATTATTTTTCTCTTCCACAAATATGTTTTCACTTTTCATGAATGTTTTAATATATAAAAACCAACTATTTTTTATTCCATATTCCCTTCATACATCACTTTTTCTCTTTTTAAGGTAAAGTTTTATTTAACCTTTGTACGATGTGAGATTTCAACAAATGTATTTTCAAAAAAAACCCCTTGTTACCGAGAATATATTAAAATTTATAGGACTAAATTTATTAAAGGGGGTAGAATGTAATATCTTGGTACTTTAATATGAAATACTATTTTTAATAGAATATAAGATACGCAACACCAAGCTTAAATGATCAATGAAATATTACTATTTAAATGAGAATATCATAACCTAGACATTATATTGGTCGGTATGGATAGTATTAAAATATTTTTGAAATAAATATAAAGTTATAAAGAAATATAAATGTATTAAAAAATTATTATAAAATAAACACACAATTTTTATTAAAGTCAATTTATTCTTACAAAATATGTTTTCTTCAAAAAATGAGTTGTCTTCCATGGTTGAGTGAATATTATAAATAATTTCTAGAAGTTATAAAAAATATATTTGAAAAAAAATAATTTAATATTTTAATTTATCATTTCAAAATTATCTTATGATTGGTTTTTGAGAAATTTCTAAAAATATTTAATTTCCAATGAAAATGTAAAATATTGTTTTTTATTTTTATTTTAAATTATTTTCAGAATAAAATTATTTTTTGGATTAGTATTAAAATTTATTTCTTTAATATTTAATTAAAATAATTAAATTATTGTTTTGGAATGGATTTTATACTTAAATTTATCTTAAAAACATTTTAAATTTAAAATGGGCATTTTTTTGAAGGACTATTTTCCATCCTGTTTTTCCAATTTTATTTTTAGTAAACTTTTTCCACTTATATACTTTGAATTTATAAAAATAGATTTTATATTTTAAATTTTGTAGTCCAAATTTAGAAAATATTTCTATTTATTTATTTTTATATGAATAGTAACTTTAGTAAATTTTGTTACCATGGTAAAAGGAAAAATCGTGTAATTAATGATAAAAATAAAATGATAAAGATTATAAAATGACCTCAACACTTGACATAATTTCATTTAATTATTAAATTTAATATATTTTCATCAAATATATTGTGATATGTAATTTTCTCAATTTGTATGAGGTTATCACCTTTATAGTATTTTATTTCATAAACACTAAAACATGTCACACTCT
Source organism: Viscum album (assembly GCA_963277665.1). Lineage (NCBI taxonomy): Eukaryota > Viridiplantae > Streptophyta > Magnoliopsida > Santalales > Viscaceae > Viscum > Viscum album. The sequence continues at coordinate 287,730,113 of OY728165.1, forward strand.
TGTTATTAATAACTATAGTATTTTTAATATGGAGTTAACCAAATGATATACTTGACTATAAATTTTATTCTAAAATATAAATATTTATATTTATTATGTTGATTTATTTTAAATTATTAGTGAAGAAATAATTACTTTAAATTCTTTCACAACGATAATGTAGTAATTATTTAATTAATGGAAAAATAAAAAAAAATATAAAAAATAATAAAAGTAATATAATTTGAGATAAATAATATTATTGATGAATTTTATAGATAAATATTAAATATTAATCCTTTAATAATATATTTGGTTCTAATTATAAGTGTGGTCTTGATAATATTAAAGTCAAAGAGATGAATAGTTCAAAAACATGACATTAATCATATTTTACAATAAATAATAATTTATTAAATGATATATAAATCATAAAAAACATATATTTAGAAATTTTATTATGATATGGATGATAATATCAACCATGATCCATTTATAGTCACTTTTTTCAATTATAGTGACTATATTGGTCCTCAGAGAGTAAAAACTCATGTCATCATGGTATACTTAAAAAGGGTTAATGAGGGGTTAAACCCAAATGATAAGGGTAAAAATGTGACATACAATTTTTCAAAAATTATTCTATGAGATAATATAGAACCATACTCACCCTATAAACTACAAAAATATGTTTTGATACATTTTTAATTAATAAATAATTTATATTAATTTAATATTTTGATAAATTCCAATAGTTTCCCTCCCATATCTTATAAAAGGGAAATTATTCTTCTCATTAATTTACACTTAAAACCCCATTTTTTCCGAATATACATTCCCAAAAAAACATCATATAATCCATAACCTATTTATAGATTTTTATTTTTAAGAATAATTCCAATATTATAGGACTTTAGGTATTAAAAATAGGAGGTTTTCCCAAGAAGATATATCGTTTTTAATCATGCCTCTTTGTTATTTGTTCTTCCACATTCTTAAAATATTCTACAACCATGATAACGTAATAATAATAAGTATATTACCTACAAAAATATTATATTATGTTAGTTTATTAACATATATCCATATTCTCATCCATCAAATGGACAATGAAACCATTATTCAGTTTTACAGCAGACTACCACCTCACGAATCGATGCAATTAGTTTTCCATCACCACCAATCATGACTATATATAATAAGGTAATTAATATTTATATCTGATATTAATTAAATATTTATATTTTGAAAATATAATATATCATTTAAATTCCTACCATTACATACACTAAAAAATGATAACATCGTTCAGGAATACATATTGACTACCTCCTACACGAAGCGATGTTATTAGTTTTTTATCACCCCATCACATGGTTGAAATACATATAATTATGTTTAGAAACATACTATGATATATATTAGGTGATAATTATTTTGGAATGATAAAATAATACTTACCTTCTTTTAAAAATGATCTTTGAAAAATAGAAATGTTACTCACGCGTACGTATGACCTACTGTCTCTATGATTGTAACATAGTTCATTTTTCAGAACCATATATAATGTTTATATTTAAAATTCTAATTGATATATAAAAATTGTAATTATTTAATTATTATTATTCCACATATGATGGAATAATGACTTCTTTTAACTTAGTTAACCTACCTTAGTCATTTTGGACGTGTGTACCAAATATCACTAAAACATGTGACATGAAAATAAATGATTATGTTATTGTTATAAAATACTAATAAATGATATTTAAGAAGTAATAAAATTGAATAATTTTCTTAATAAATTAATAAATGAACCTATGTTTTTTATTCAACACTATTAATAACATACGTGATGAGTAAGACTCAAGGTAAGGGATTTTCGTCTCACTTTTATTTATGTAGGATATGTCTTATGCACCACTTGTTTATTTTGTGTGGTGTATATATAAGAAATGATATTATTTTATGACTCTTATCATAATAATTATGGTATTTTTATATCCATATATGTTACTTTCGAACATAGTGATTTTGATTTGAATTATACCAAAGTGGTAAGGGTTTAACATCACAAACTCATTGTTATTTGGGATTATTGATGTTTAAGTCACCAATGAGAGAATATTTATCTTCCATATAAATATTCTTCATAAATTATTTTAAGTAATATTTTAATTACTCTCAAATGATTTAATAATTACAATTTTACACATGATTTACTTTGTACAAAACGTTTTTAAATGTGTCTTCTTGTTGTTTTCAAAATAAGGTACTTTGTAACTTTTCCAACAAAAATGCAGAAGGAATAATTTTTAATTTTAGAGTATGAATATATTTTTCTACCATAATTAATGATATTTAAATTTAATATTCCTTTATAATTTTACAAATTTGTTTCCAAATAATCTTTTTTCTTTAATAAGTACTCAACTTTTTAAAAAATGAAGTGATTTCAAAATTGAATGGTTATTTTCCTCAATAATTATTCCACGTGATCTCTCAAAATCATTAATCTATGCTAGATGCCATTCATTGATTTTACATAAGAATTATTTGGGATAAGATACATGTATAAAATACTTATTATTTCTCTGTATTGTTTATATTTATAATGAAATATTTATAAAACACATTTCATTTATGTGGATTATGATATGGTGAAATTTTTATGAAACCCATTTCTTTTAATGGGATATGATATGCTAAATTATTTATGATATTCTTTGTATAAATATGTACGGTATTTATTGTGTGATTTTTGGGACCTATATATATCCCTTTAATTTGGTGGGTAAATATTGATATCTCATAAGATAAACATGACTATAATGCGGAGTGACCCCTATTCAATAAGGGAAATCTCCTTTATAATATTCTTGAGAGTGAACCATTACTACTATTATGGTTTGGGTAGTGAAACCTTTTCACTATTATAGTATTTAAAAATATCTTTGACTGATAAGGAAATTATTTTATATGCTTATTTGTATGCCACAATGCCATGACTTCTACCAATGTTACACTCTCATGGCTTATGTTCTTTAATTCATTTATGGTTTATATCTAATGAAAACCCAATAATTATTCCATTACTCAATATTATGATTTATGATTTTTTGTTTATAACATTAAAATAAAATTTTCATGCTATTCTTCTCTAATTGTCATGTTATACTCATGTAATCATTGATATCTCCCTTCTTTACCCATACTAAGATTCTATGATCACCATTCCTTATGTTCCCTTTTCCAAGGTTATGAATAATGATGATAAATGAATTTGGTTTATAAGGGTTTTAATTTCAAGTTAATTTTATGTTTTATTTTGATGTCCAATCATGGAATGTTGAAATATTTGTATAGTGGGAGATGATGTTGATCATTATGAACTGGTTATTTATGAACCCAATTTGTTAAGAGTTTTTCCAAATTCTATAAAACTGTAAAATTAAAAAGTCATTTGGTTTATAAGTGATCCAAGATATAATTTTGATGTTTTTTATTTTAAAAAGGAATAATTGGGTCACATTAATCTTTATAAAATATAGAAATTTAAAATTTATGTTTTTAGCTCCAGATCCAGGAGTACGGGTCCCAAACCATTACATGTGGAATATTTGAAAAAAATGTGAAGTATTTATCATATTTAATATTGAAAAAATCAACAGAAATATTTATATTAATCAAATATAATATTTAGGTGTTTATAAACAATGTATGGTAATTTTTAATATTCAAAATAATAGACAAAAAAATTTAGAAATCAAATCGATAATTAAATATAATACTAACAATCTTTAATTTTTTTGGAAATTATAAAACCAAACAATAAAAAAAATTCCCCATTTTGAAATTTATCAAAATGTTAATTTATAAGTATATATATAATTTATTAAAATTATCTATTCCCTTTAATATTAGTGCCTTTTAAAGTGAACAGGTTGAACTTTTGTAAAAGGCATATTTTATGTAAAATAGTTATTAACATAAAAAAGATATCTTCTCCCCCTAAATTTTTGTGTGGAAAAATTTTTAAAATAATATTTTAAGTAGATACAAAAATTATTAAAGCTTCTCAAATTATTTCTAGTTATAGATAAATTAATAATATAGAAAATAGTTAAAAATTATTAATCATTAAATCATTTAATATATTCAAAATAGATTCCAAAGAATCTATCAGTTGATTTGTTAGTGATTAAAAATAGTAAGAACATTTGGAATTCCAAAATCATAGCATTAAAGTTCTATTATTCTAATATGAATATTTAATTTCTCAAACATCAAATCATCAAGAGGTTTAGTGAAAAAAATGATGTTATTTTTTTGGTTGGAAATTTTTTTAAATTAATATATCCTTTGTTTACATGATATCTTATAAAATTAAAAATAATTTCTATATGGTTTTTTTATAGTATTTTAAAGTATTTTCATGATGTATATTAAATCAGAATAATCACTAAAAATTTGAATTTTTATAAAAATAAAAATCATAATCAGAACATGGGTTTTAATCCATTTTCTTTTAGCAGAAAAAATATAAAACTAAATATTATCATATTATACTTTGGATAAAGAAACTGGTAGTTATTCTTTATAACTCAATGAAATTAAATTCTTATTAAGAAAATAGAAAATACCTCATGTAGAATTTTATCAATACTACAACCTCTAAACACCTAATAATAATTCAAAATAGTTTTGATGGAAGTAAAATAAACCACAATTAACATATCCTTATATATATATATTTATCCTTTTAATATGGTTTAGAATACATTCAATAGGATTATACTAAAATCTAGAACCTAATATATATGAAAAAAAAGAAATCAGGTCTGGAATTAGTCAAGTAAATAATACATCTCATGCCTCTATATACATTAACATTAAATACTATTTCAAATTCATCTATATCCAATTTACAATTAGTACTCATGGGTATTTAAAAATTTTTATATGAATCTAAACCAAACCTTTTAGATGTTTTTATCATTTTTAGACTGGTTTATAAATATACCATCTTTATATTGAGATATTTAAACACTAAAAAAGAATATAAGGCCACTCAAACTCGTATAAAATTATGATGCCATCATATTAGAATATTCAATAATAAGAAAATTACTTGTAAAAAACATTTTATAAACATATATTTTAATAATCACATAATATTTAATATTTTAATAACCAATGTTGGAACAATAATTTCTTTAATAATATAATTATTAAATAAAAAAATTTTATTCTATCATACCAAACTCTAAAAGCTTTCTTAAGACCATACAAATATTTATTAAATTTCAATAAATGATTTGAAAGTTTCCCATTTTCAAATATATGTGGTTGATTAACATGAAACTTATAATTACCCAACCCCAAAATCCTAGATCTAGTGAATTATTTTAAAAAACTGGCATGATTACAAGGAATCAAGTCCCGAAGGACCGATCAGTTTAGTAGTCATGAAAAATAGATTATATACGTGAACATTACATTACACATTCAAACATAAAACAGAACATAAATAATCCATTGATAACGACATTATTATTCAATCTTAACCATGTATATCAAACATAATAAACTTCTTGGAATCCTGAGAAAACAAAACATAATAAAGGGGTGATCTCAGATGCTCAGTAAGGTTAAATAATTTAGCAAAAGCTATAAAATTTTAAGGCAAGATGTTTTATAAAAATCACAGCCTTTAAAAAAAATAAACATAATATGGATAAAATAAATCAAACATTACAATATAAACAAGAACATGGATATTCTACTAGTCGAATAATCACATGAAATAGTTAATTTCATAATGAGGGAATGCCTAACGCCGAACATCATTACTACATAGTCAAGGCCTTGTTCCAGACTAAAAATTAAATTTTGGTCAAGGCCTTGTGCCAAGACCCTAGTTTGTCTCATGAGACTTACCTATGCATCAATGGGCTATAGCGGGCCGCACCCATCACTAAGTCCATTACATTCCTCATATGAAAATGTTGAAATATAACATAAACATTCGTATTAACACTAGCATATGAAATGTCAATACTTTAGAAATAAACCATGAATGGTATAAAATTATCACATCCACAGTAAAACATAACATAACTCATTCAATTCAATATGGAATATTGTATAATAACAAATCAAAATCAATCAAGAATAATATCCAGTAAAGGATGTTGATATAGTTGATAATGATCAGTAAAACTCTTTGAGCGAAATACCCCTTTTCATGAAATCATTTAAAAGTGACAAAATTTAAAAATAAATAAGTTTAAAAGATATTTTTGAATTAAATATTCCCATACTACTTTGAATCTTTTTAAAGGATTTAAAATTTTAAAACACTCATGTCCATATAAATACATTCTTAAAACTAGTTTGAAAATGAAGACATTAATGAGAAATATTTAGAATAATAAATATTTTAAACATTTAAAATGATGTTTTAGTTAAGGAGTGCCATAAAAATAATCCTTTTGAAAACTCTTTTATGAAACATGTACATGGATAATAAATATATCCCAGTAAAAACATACACATAAACAATCTTAGATAATAATGGGATTGAGGAATTAACCCTTTCCTTACACTTTTCTTTGGTCGAGGGTACATTTAACCTCTTTTATAATGACCATAGTATGTTATTAAATTATACCAGAACCATATTCATGATTATTATATCATACATGATTCATTTATGACTTTACACTGCCCATTTAATAATTATGTCCATGTTGAATTATGATTTCGGGTAATAATCGCTTTCTTTACCGTACCTGTTTTAACTTATTATTCTTGATCGTATCAGTTAGATAATGATTTAATTAATTACATAATATGAAACATGAATTATATATAATATATATTTATAATATAAATATGTATAATAGATAGATATATGAAATGGAAAACACCATTTTTGGAGATGGTAGGTCGTACATACGCATAAACGCTATTTCTGTTTTCATATCGTATTGAATGGAAGTAAGTGAATAAGATATACGTAAGTATATATATATATATCTTCACTATCATTATTATTTAATATATTAAATACTTATTAATAATATATATTTTTATAATCATCGTTGAATGGTGAACCTGGAAATGAATCTCATTGCGTTGTAGAGACAATAAGTCGTACGTACACACGAGCGACAATATCATTTATTTAATGATTAAAAGGTGTGGAATTTGATGGTATTTTAGTTGTAAAAATATATTATCATGCTATTTTAATTATTTATATACATATTACTCATCATTATATCTATCAAAATAACATATTGTTTAATAACAAATTAAACCACAGTGTGGAGATAGTAAGTCGTATGTACACACGCATGGTGACATTATCATTCATTAGATGGATATAATAATGAGTATGGTTGTACCATATTTATAATAACATCACATTATTTAGAAGGTACTTTTGTTATTATTTTTGTATGGAAATAACAAATAAATTTAAAGTGGAAGAAGAAAATATCATTGAAAGAGGTGATAAAATAATTACCTCTTCTTTGGGTTTTTCCTCTTGATTTGAATAAAAGGGTTCATTTGGTAGGATTTATGATAAAGGGAATGCCTCTAGGTTGTAGTGAGGAAATTTTGGAGAATATTTGGGCAGGGTTTGGCTAAGACAAATGACATTGGAGGAGTTATTTTGAGAGAAGGGGATGTACCCTTTTATAAGAGAGGTGAGGGTGACTTTAGGAAAAGTTGGAAATGTTATTTTATTATACAATCATTTTCAGTTTATAATAGCTCCAAATTGTTTGATTTATAATATATGGTGGGTATGGGTTGAAATAGTCTCAAACAATAGGTTTTAGACACGTTCATGTCACCATATTAACCCTAACGTTTATTTTTAACTCTTACTTTAATAGTTTAACTTTTACCATGTCCTATTTTATTATTTAGTAAATGGTTAATAATCATTCTATAAAAAGAAAAGAGAACCCAAAGCAGTACATTATTGACATATCTAATCTTATCCATGTCCTTTCGCATATCCTTGGATTTTTAAGAGTATTTTATCATTTATGAAAATAGTATTTGTTTGAAAGATTCATTTATGTCAATTTTGATAATATTTAGTATTTGGTTTTTGTGATAGTCATAAAAACTTTATTTGTCACGACCCATCCTCAGGGCCCATGTCGTGACTACCCAAGCCCGCCTTCCATAGGCCAGGGGCTGGCGACTAGCACTAAGGCGTAATTCCCGGTAAAAAGGGAATGCATTTCCTTTGTAAAGTAAACAAACACCACAGAGCAAGCAAGCAGTAGAAGTAAACACTAAGTAAAACCTAGGTACAATGTTGGGAAACTATAGTTGACACCAAGTCGCAAGCTCCCGTCCGCCTTCTGGGCGAACAATATCGGGGGAGCCCAGGGTGAAACACTGGGTCGGTTGAATCCCTTTCCCTGAAAGTCCTCCAACTGTACCTGTAGCTCTCAAAACTCGGTAGGAGCCATCCAATATGCTGGGGCGGATATTGGGACAGTCTCGGGGTACAGACTAATATAAAAGTCTACCTATCTATGAGGAGGTAGTCCTGGAATGTCATCGGGAAAAACGTCTACATACTGATCCACCACTGCAGGAAAACTAGGACTCTGCACGTCAACTGCTCCTAGGATGAGGCTAGCCAACTGATGAGTGATAGGTTGTCCTCTCCTCTACGGAAGTCCATCCTATGCTGCGAAGGCTCCCTTTTCTCCGATGAAGATGAACCTGGTCCCGTCGGTGCGTACACATTGCACCTTGTGCCTAATACAGTCAATCCGTGCATGGACTGTAGATAACCAATCCATGCCCAAGATGACGTCGTAAGGCCTCGACGCCACTATAAGAAGATCCCAACTAAATCTCTCGCCTCCTAGAGTAAGCTCACACTGCCGCCACCAGTGCGTAATCGTCGAGTCTTCTCCCGTAGGAGTCTCTAGCCGTATGGATCGAGCCAACGGCTCTGTCAGAATCTCTAAGCTCCGAACAAGGGAAGAAAATATGAAAGAGTGACTCGCTCCTATGTCTATAAGAACTGGAGCAAGGGTGGAATAGACACAGATAGTAGATCGAATCATCTCGAGCCCGCCGTGGTCGTAGGCCTCCGCTGCCCGGAGCTGTGCCTGTCTCTTCGCGCAAGCTCCCTGTGGTCGGGGTGGACCTCCTGGTGGTTGTGGTGGTAGAGCCTCAAAGCATCGCCTACCACCTATTGCTCGGACATCTCCTCTTCCTCGTCTGCCTGCTCCCTGCAGACTTCCACGGTCGACCCTCTGCCTCTGCCTGGGTGGCCCCTCAACCGTCTGCTGCTCCTCGGCATGGTGGGTCGGGCAATCACGAGCCATGTGGCCCTGCCCGCCGCATGTGTAGCACTGCCTGCCTCTCGAAAGACTGGCTCCGCACTGTGTGCCCCGCACTGCTGAGAGAGTGTCTTGAGGTCATCTGCCTGAGGGTCTGGTCTGCCTGGACCAATGAGGCATCCGTCGACTGCCTGCTGCATAAGACTCTGCTACGTGCCGCCCCGCGGTAGGTCTTGCTGCTGAAGAAGGCTCAGCAAGAAAGCTCTCGATCAAACGGGCTCGCTCCAGTACTCCTGCCTAAGTCGTAATGTTGAGGGAGATCAGTGATGCCCTGATCTCATGCCTCAATCCCTGCTCAAAGGTCCAGGCCTGGAATAATGGGTCATGTACCATGTCTGTCGAGTAGCGCGAGAGATCGGTAAATCTCGCCGAGTACTGGGTAACCATCAAGCTTCCCTACCACAGTTGAAGAAGCTCATGTATGCGCACCTCACGGAGGGTGGCTGGGATGAACTCAGAGTGGAATAGGCTCTCAAAGTCCGTCCAGAGAAGAGATGCCTCATCATGCACCTGGAGCATCAAGCTCCACCATCATCCCACTGCCGCGTGTAGTAGGCTCGTTGCGAGGATCACCATGAGGTCTGTTGGTGTCCTCACTAACCTAAAAACCCATACAACTGCCTCCAGCCAGTCCTCGGTGGCCTGAGGGTCCGTCTCCCCGCGGAACATGGGCGGTCGCTGACACTGAAACTAATGCAGTGCACTAAGGCGACGTGCATCGTCAGCGGCTGGCGCTGGAAGCATCGGTGGCTCGGCAGGTAAAGGTACCACCGGTTCCTCAGCTGTCAAAGGGACCTGTACCGAGGCCTCGTCGCTCGGTGGGATGTCGTCACGCTCAACTCTTGAAACCCTAGCTGGCTGCCATAGTGGGGCCATCCTGTAAAGAAACAAGTGTGCCACGGTCAAACAGTATACCTGGTGAGCTGACACAAATTAATCACAAAGAAAACTTGAAACACACAAGCAATCAATGTTTTGTGCATTATGTCGGAAATCAGAAGTTAGGGTCCTGGTGTATGGATACGTCGGCCGCCGCACCAACACTGGACTCCCTGAACTGATAACCACACCCAATATGCATAACACTATTGTTTCACATAGAAAAATATCAGATTCCAATGTTCTGCGGTAGAACCGAACTCCTCTCATACCAATTTTTCACGACCCGTCCTCAGGGCCCGTGCCGTGACTACCCCAAGCCCTCCTTCCATAGGCCAGGGGCTGGTGACTAGCACCAAGGCGTAATTCCCGGTAAAAAGGGAAGGCATTTCCTTTGTAAAGTAAACAAACACCACAGAGCAAGCAAGCAGTAGAAGTAAACCCTAAGTAATAACTGGGTACAACAGTAAGTGCAGAAAAGTAAGTCGGCTAGTATACAAACCCAAACTAAAAGTAAAGTACAACTGGAAAGGAAAAATAGCAACTAAAAAGTAGAGCTGCAGCGTCGAGCTGTCCACTGGAAGTCCCACCTTAAGGGTGGGTACAGATAGCCTCCACTGCTCCTTGGGTCCAGCCGACTGCTCCGAGTACGTCCGTCCAGTAGTCCACCTCCAGGTATCGTCCTGCTCCACAATCCTCCACCACGATCAGCGCTGTCCGTTGTCTGCAACCAACACAACGTAGTGCGGGCATAGCCCGTGCAGGGGTGAGTATAAGATTCTCAGTAGGGACCTAGAGACCCCCGAAGGTCTCCCAGAATCCACAAAGGATAATCCACAAAGGAACGATACAATCATGAAGTAACATTCGACCCTGCTTAGGTATATGAACATACATATACCTAAGTCATCAATTCTCATTTGGCTCCAACATCCGAGCCCAAGTACAACCCAGTCCACACAGGAAAGAAAAACCTAAATCCACATAGGATAGCACAACACAATCTACATAGGAAAGAAAAACAGGATTCAGCTCACACAGGTATACTTCTTCGTATGACGATAGAGATGATCAGATATAGCCACTGATTCATCTAAGCTGTTGGACCCAAAAAAGATCGATAGGTACTAACCCCCACAATGACCCACAAAGGATCTGATCCACAAAGGATCAATAGGTAACTAACCCCCACAATGACCCACAAAGGATCTGACCCACATAGGATCGATAGGTAACTAACCCCCGCAAAGACCCACACAGGATCGGACCCACACAGGATCTGTAGGCTCTGGCCCACACAAGACCGCCGAGCACTGACCCACACAGGATCGGACACACACAGGATATGTAGAACTTATCCATGCAGGATCGCTGAGTGTTGTAGTCGTCGCCGTCTAATCCACTGAGGATCTATGTACAGTCGTTGTCGTAGTCGCAGCCAGCTCTGGGGTTCCCGCACACAGCAAGCTCATTCGGGAGGGTCCGCTCCACGAGCCGAGAGACAGATACTTCAACTGACACATAGTCCAGAGTTGATGTATCCAAAAGTTCTGTATCGTCAACCTGAACTCAACGTCGCAGATGGCGCGTCAATCAGACGCCCGGTCTGAGAGTTATTGGCCTTTTCGTCCTAAGGACCCGGTTGGTTTTTAAGTCAAAACCAACCAGACCATACTCCACCTACATCCTAACCTCTTGCGTATTAAGCCAAAATATCCTTCTCACTTAGAGAAATCCATAAAAGTCGATGATACGTCAATCGGCGTCCGAAACTCAAGTTATAAGTGTTTCCGCTCCGAGGGCCCGGTTGGTTTTGTGTACGAACCAACCCAACAGAACCCAAGTATTCCGAAACCTTTAGTGCGATATACCGAAAAGACCGTCTCGATCCAAGGATCTCATCGCAACTGACGGTGCATTGATCGGAGGTCCGTAGCTTAAGTTATGGGAAACAGACCGAAGAGGTTCGATATTAGGGGGTTCGGGCCTAGTCCGACCAGGCCCGATACCCCCAGGGTCGGCCCGAACCGGGTCGACCCATCCCGGGTCTAGGTCTGGCCCGCTGGGGAGCGGCCCAGCCCGGAAGGCACGGTCCAGCCCGGCCAGGCGCAGCCCGGTCTGGTGGACCGGCCAGGCAGCCGGCGCGGCGCGCAACGCGTTGGGCGCGCTGGCCAGGGGTTCGGTCGAACGGCCGAACCGTTCGGGGCGGAGGGCACTGCCCCCGCGTGAAGCAAACTGCGGCCCCTTAATGGGGTCGCTTCGTCCAACCAGCCAGGGGTTTTGAACCCCCGGTTCCTCCATGGTCCGGCTGGCCCGCTCCGACCGGCCGTCTTCTACCGCCACGGGACCGGCAAGGCCGGTCCCCTCGCTCCGATGTCGGCGGCCCGGTACCGGCCGTCGGTTCCGCTGTATCGCCGCAGCCCGGAACCAGCCACGGCCTTCATCCGTCTGGCACGACGCGATGGCGCCACGCCCCTCCGCCGTAGCCCTGCTCTGGTCGCGGTGCTTCTGAGGTCCTCCAGCGCGGCGCGATGGCGCCGCGTCCCTTGTTCATTTTATATGGCACGGCGTGACGGCGCCACGGATTTGTTTCTTCCCACAGCGCGGTGCGGCGGCGCCGCTTTTCTCCACTCTCCCTTTTACAATTTTCGCGCGGTGCTTCGGCACCACGTTTCCTTGTTCGCCGCATCAAAAATCAACAACGAAAAGGGGAGGAGTGTCAGTCGTGTTCGTGCGGTCCGACCTCCTCCTGTTAATGTGATAACAGGCGGTTCAATTGAAAGGGGAAAAACAATAGAAGTAAATCACAAAATAGAAACGCATAAAACCCATACCTCAATGCTGTCGTCGAACGAGCGTTCGTCGCGGAATTAACCGTCGCGGAAGAAGAAGATCGCCGCGGAAGAAGAGAATCGTCGTTGGCGTTAGGTGATCTCTGAGGATGGCGTCACTCGCCGTTGTCCGCCATCGTAGATTGGCATTCTTCATCAGCGGTGGTGCATTCTTCACGTTCTTCTTCGAAGAACGAAAAATCTTCTTCTTTTTCTCTCAAAATTTTAACACAACACAAACCGCCAACAATAATAAAATAAGTCCTCTTCTAATTTGATTATCAACTTAAGAATTGAAAGTGAAAAGATAAGAAACGAACAATTAATTCGAAGAATTAATTGTATCAATTTAACAGCCCAATTTAATGGGGTGTTTCTTAACTAGAAAAAGGCACGGTTGACTTTCATTAAAGAGGGGGTTTGCGGGTGCGTTACTTAGAGGGAAAGAAATAGTGGGGCTCTTGGGGGCCCCACCTCCCAAATATCCTACCAAGTGGGTAGGATATCGTGGGTCTCACCTTATCCTCTTAACTTGGCTTAAGTGGCTTTAAGTGGTTTTAAGTGGCTTTAAGTGAAATAAAATAAAGTGTCGCACCACTTTTATTTTATTTCGTAACTTAACCCCAAAAATTAAAAACCACACACGAGAAAACGCAACACCAGAAAAGGAGTCTCTAAGCAAATACCAGTGTTGTGATTCCATCGGTGCCCTCGGAATTCGATTCCGAGCACCGGTTCAAATGTTAGAAAAACCCGCTCGTTCGTTCACGGAACGTACCCGAGCCAAACTTCGGAAAATGATTCCGCGCACACCGGGCCTCAGAATCAGGTGTCGTCAGAAACATCGTTCTTGTAAAATTCCAAAGAAAATTAAGAAAAAAAATTCCTTGAATTTTATGGATCTTTATAGTATTCATTTAAAAAAAATTCATTTAATCAACCCTATTATGTCATATTAACCTAGAAAATTCTGGTAATGAATCAAAAGTCTCAATTTATATTTTTTTGATATTTATAACATCAATTATTTTAATCATTCATTAGTAAAGTAATTACTGCATCATCATTGTGTCATAAGTAAATTTACTTATTTAATGTATAAAATAAAATTCCATGATGTAGTAATTTTTTTATCTTTATCATGAATATTTATCATCAAATTTATATTTTGTATAACCCTATATTCAAAATGGTTTAGTTATTTAACATTGAATTTTATACTTTTAACTCTTCTTTTAATAAAATAATAGTAAATATCCTAATCTAATCCAAGTGGATCAAAGAGGTTAAAATTTTATTCCAAAGGATGATTTTGGTTGAAAAATACTTATCGAATAGAATTAGGACATGTGTTAGGGTAATTATAATATCATTTTTACTTTTAATTACCATATTTATTTTTAATTGTGGTAAATAAAATTCAAAAGTTATTATTCACCAAAAAATATTTTCATCTTATTGAACCACATTCTACTTAATGATGTCAACCGTGTCTCTCAGATTTTTGAAATTAAATTCATAGAAGCGGTAAAATTATGTTTTATGCAAATTTGAAAATGTGCCTAGATTGTGGGTAAGAGACATTAAAAGGTTCAATAAAATTTTATACATAAAATTTTATTATAAAATGACTCCAATAAATTACACTAAAATTATATAGGTATTATATATCTATTTTTACTTCTAATAAAATAAAATAAAATAAATAATTATTTAAATAAAAAGCCGGTTTTCAACAATAATGGACTGTTTTCACTATTCATCAAAAATTGAAAGTTTTTATAAAAATACCAAAAATTAACCCAAAGCTAATTTTGATATTATGAAAATAAAAATTATGTCTATTTTAAAAAATTCAAAACATATTTTTTTCATTAAATAATTTAAAATGAATTCCCATTGTCAAAACTGGAATGCGGGTTTTTGAGAAAAATAAAAACTAACAAAACATTGACATGTGTGTATATCAAATTTAAATGTGAAATTACTTATAATGATATACATTGTTTTAAATTAAAAAAAATATAATCTAATTATAGTTTAAAACAATTCAAATTCATAATTTAACACTACAAATTATAGCGATTAAAAAAGTTGTTTTCAATTAAAATTTAGTATTTTTCACTATTCATCAAAATATGAAAGTTATCAGAAAAGTACAAAAAATTTATCCAAACTAAATTTTTATGTCCCACTTTTAAAGAAGAATTTAATTTCATTAAATTAAATATATAAAACTATCAAATATTCGTTTTAAAAATGGTTCTCCATTAAAAGGTGATAAAAATGCATTTTTTTTAAAATACTTCTTTTATCTAAAAAATGAATTTGTTCTTATATTATGTCCAAGAAAAACATAATATGTATTCTAAAATTATATGGAGTATATAAAATTTAAAATTTAGATAATTATATTCATAACCGTTTTTTGAATGACTAGTTTGGTAAGTCGTGGTGCGCTCGAACATGGTGTTTCATGTAGCGCAAGTTATTTAATTACGTTGAAGAGATAACGTACTATGAAATCTGGGGGTGTTACATTCTCCCCTTATTCAATAAATTGAGTCCTCAAAATTTGAAATTGTTATTCAAAAATAAAATTTTAAAAATAGAATAATACCTTTGTGAAAAACCCAATCGGAAATTGGGTTAATAAAATTCATTCTTAATTAGAGGGAAATGGAAATGAAAAATTCACAACCAAATAATGATCTCAATTAAAAGAACATTGTTGGAAATTAAAGACACATAATTTCAGGAAAATGTAAATATTTATATGGATTGATTGAGTTCATTAATCAAAAACAAGTGTAAAATTTAGGGCCTCAAACCCATAAATCTATGATGATTTAATATATCATCGGTTCAACAAAATATAATGTATTTGGATAACACATTTTCGATTTTAAGATCCGTTCACTAATGTTTAAGAATTAATTTATTCATATAAAAAGAGGAAAAAATATACTTGACAAGTAGAGTTTCATTCTTCAAATAATTACTACCAAAAACACATCTTTCACTCCAAAAGATAATAGCATTCACAAATATTCTATATTTCATAATCATATGGGGTTCCAAAAATAATGAATTTATAAGTCATTTTTTAGAATATTTTAAAAACTATATTATAAAATCCTGGAAATCATGTAGGTCATTGGTAGGTGATACACCATTGTCGCCCTTCAGTTGTGGGTTCAAGTCTCAAGGCCTTACCAAACACAGCAAGTTATCGCCCAACCTCCTAGTTTTCCTTTTTATAACAATCCAAAATAAACTTAATAAATTATTTAACCTTAATAATAGTATCAAATTTCAAACTTAATCTATTCCAACCTTTAGACTTATCCAAAATACACTTGTCCAAACTCACAATCCAAAATTTATAAGAATGGTATACACAATGAGTTTCAAATTTTTCAATAATATCAAATATAATTTATCCAAATCAATCATTTATTATTCCAAAATCACTACCTCATTATCAGAACCATATTGAGGTTTATCTTTCCATCAACCATTTATTTTCCATAAAAAAATTAACATGATATTGAGTCACCTTTATTAGAACCATATAATCTCAAATCCTAAATGAAATATTACTACAGTACAATCCTTATTTATTTCTATAATTCATATAACCAGTACATCAATGATACAACACTCAAATGAAATAATTATTTAATAATAACATAAAAAACTTGTCATTACATTTCATTTTTGGTAGTATCATAAATTTATTATTATCCAATAGCATCATTTGGTGCATACTCTGATGATTTGCACATTGATTCTCGTAGCGTCCCAACTCCTTGCAGATAAAGCATTGTACATTTGAAACCTTTTTCTTACCCTTGCAATCACGTACATGGTGTCCTTTTTTTCACACTTATAACGAACTCACATTACCTTCATGAATATTTTAAGGTGATTTTTCCACAGTTATCACATATTGGAAAAGCCTTTTTTACCCTCTTCCCTTTATCCATCTTTCTCTCTACCCTCCTTTTCTTCTCTTGCTTCCCTTCACAGCCCTAGGACTCAGAGAATTCTTTATTTATCTTATTGAAACATGATACTATTTCTTCATATTATGAGAATACGTGGGAGACTATTTACCTTCTAAATGTTGGATTAATACCATGAAATATAAGAACCTTTTTACTCCTTGGATCATGTGTATTGCTGGAGTTTTCATTCCTTCAACTGTGTGTCGTTTATTAATAGTGGAATACACTAGGATAGTTTATGAATCGCAATGCATAAGTAAAAAATTGTAAAATAACTGTCGTACATTGAAATAATTATGCATATAATCTATAATCATAAAAAAATGTTTTTTTAGGAATTATTTACTCCTAAGTCCTTCATAATGGCTTGTAAATAAAATGTGAATTATCCTAAGCATATCCCCGGAGTGTGTCGTAACAAAGAGTACAGCAAGGTCCATTGTCGTGTACCAGGATATCCTAGTTCAAGCCTGAAACTCCTTGTCAGTGTTTTCAATCCTAGGTACATATGTGCTAGAGGCGCCTCAACCTGCTCGTATCTATACAGGATTGTATTGCTTGGAAAATACACAAAAATCTGTACATTACCAAAATTCTAGGATATTCTTCTATAATAATCTTCAAGGTATATCTTTGGGTAATGTTATCTAATTAGATTTTTTCTAAATCATGTTTCCAAGGTTTGTAATAAACTTTCTCTGATACCAACTGTAACGCCTCGACCCCAGAAGTCCAAACCCTGTGCATTATTTTAATACATTTTCATGATTACAAGGAATCAAGTACTGAAGGACCAATCAGTTTAGTTGTCTTGGAAAATAGATTACTTACATGAACATTACATTACACATTCAAACATGAATCACAACATATATAATCCATTGAGAATGCCATTATTCCCCTAGATTAACCCTGTATATCAAACATAATATATTTCATAGAATCTTGGGTAAACAAAACGTAAGAAAGTGGTGAGCTAAGATGCTCAGTAATGGTAAATAATTTAGAAAAAGCTATAATAATTTAAGGAAAGATGTGTAATAAAAACAAAATCATTTTAAACAAAAACTTGAACATAATATAGAGAAAATAAATCAAACATTAACATATAAACATGCATATGGATATTCTACTAGTTAAATAATCATATGTAATAATTAATTTCATAATGAAGGAATACCTAACTCCGGATATCATTACCATATAGTCAAGGCCCCGTTCCAAGACAACAAACACTATTAGAATGAGAGGTATTTGCGATGGGATCCCATCGCAAAAAGGCTTTAGCGATAGGGCCCCATCGCAAATAGCCCATTGTAGAAAACTATGTCGCAAATAAGCCTATGATTATATGCATTATATATAAATTAACATTTTGTGATGGGCCTATAGAAAATAAGCCTCTGATTATATAAATTATATATATATATATATAAAAACATTTTGCGAGGGGACGACAGTCCCGTCCCAAATACTAATAATAAAAAATAGTATTTAAATTATTTACGATGGGAGCCCTTCACAAAAGGTCCCATCACAAATACTAAACATAAAAAAATATTTAATAAAATTATGATTAATGAAAAAATTATATTATTATTATTAAAATAATAAAAAAAAATATAATATTATTATTAGTAAAGTAAACAAACATTAAAAATATAATACTAAAAAATTAAATTTAATAAAATTATGACTAATAAAAAATTAATATTAATATTATTAATATAATAAAACATAAAAATTTATTAAAATTTTCAATATTTACAAAAAAATTATAAAATATGATAAGATATAATTATTATAAGTAAAAGAAACAAATATTAAAAAATATAATACAAATAATAAATAATAAAATATTAAAAAGTAAAAAAATTAAATGCAATAATTGCACCAATATAAAAGACAGAAACTGTAACTAGTTCATATTAAAACAAATTTTGATTTCAAATGTTTTTTACAAAAAGAACAATTCACTGGGGGTCGTCTTATGGAGGAGGTGGACCTGTAGGAGATGGTGTAGGAAACTCAATCCCTAAACTATGAGTTAGACGGCGCATGTACTCCATCTACTCGGGATACTGTTGTTGCTGCCATTGACGCATATCCTCCTCATACTGCTGATGTTGCTGCTGCTGCTACAACCGACACATCTCTTCATGCTGCTTCTGCAAACTCTCTATAATTAGGCCTGAGTTTACAACTCCTCCTGATATAGTGTGGCAGAAGATGATGTCTCCCCACGAGATCCTCTCGATCTAGATGCCAACATTGCAACAGTACCATAATAAGTACCCAGAGTCAAATGAGAGTCGATACCAACTACTCGGCCCTTCTCAAAACCATACCGAGTTGCCTGCATCCATGCCGCCTCATCGAAATGGTGGGCACTGGTCTGCTCAGTAGTCTCGTCCTGACTCTCAACCTGTTTCTGAGAGGTCGCATCCTTATATAACTCCTCCAATTCCAATTTTATATTAAAATTGTGAAAATATTATAAATAGTTACTTGTCAAACGGAAAAAAATAACACTAACCACAATCTGACACTGGAAATCACCTCTAATCTCTCTAGTGGATAGATCATTGTACATCCTTTGATAAATGTCGAACTCCGTAATATCTGGATTCTTGACTACCTACAAAAATATAAAATAAAATATTTATATTTAAAGTTATATAAAAATTTTAAAAAATAAACTTACCAAATTCTTTTTATGTGTACTGAATGTACGGATACTAGCTCGATGTGTCACCTCCTATATCGCCTAGTTCTATCATCCTGCTGAATATCTCCTCTGAAATCCACCACCCAACCAGTGTAAACATAATCCATCCTAAATGTGATATGAAATGTGCTTTGGTCTGTGGGCTCTACACGACTCATCAAATTTTTTCACTCCTATTTCTTAATGTCTATTCTTCTCAAATTGTTCAAAAACTGATGGAAATGATCACACATATACACCTGTCATGTCGGGTGGATAGGGTCACACTTGCTATCATCGATGGGATACCATAAACCTGAAAAATAATTTTTAATATCAAGTTATTAATAAAATAAATTTCCAAATAAGTATTTATTATTTACGTATCATCCAATGATTGAACATGTCATGCTGTACATCAACGGTAATCTGTTCTCATGTGATCCATGTTTGAGAAAAATAATTGTGCAAGATAGCGCTCCCCGGTTCCATAGAAATATGTGAAAAACTTTGAAAAAGAAATAAATAATCAAGGAATTACTATATATATAAATAAATTAATAAAAGCTAACTAAATTATACTGGTTATTATACCTCCGTGTGCATGGATTGAAACCAATATGTGGACGTTGATCGGGGATAGGTTCATGAATCATCAGTCATGCAAGATTGATCCCCCTACACATACCCCTTGAACCATTAGTAGGCTAAGGGTCAGATGGTCCATAATTCCCCTCATCCAAAGGTAGCTCAGCCTCCTAAAACTCATGAAATAGATCAGGATCCATCCGAAACACAAAATGATTGTTGTTAGTAGATAGTAAAAAATAAATATTATATATATATATATATTAGTTATGATTATAACCATCATTTAGCTATGTCAATGTCCATATTCATCCTCACCTCCATAGCTATCAATGTCAATGTCTTCATCTTCCTCCTCAACATCATCAATATCCATATGAGTTCAGTTTCGTCATCTCTTGTCATTTCAAATTCATTTGTAACCTCATTAACATCTTCGTCATCATCGACCCTTAATTGTAGAGTGTAATCATAGATATTCATGTCCCTTTGTGAAAAAAAAATTATTTTGAGTAGTCTCTTGAGAAATTTCAATTCCTTCCACTTCAGCGGAACCACATTCAGTTTGGGTAAACTGCTTTTCCTGAGATTTCATTTTTATTATGCACCACCAATCACTCAAGTATCTTGATGTAGCATAGTACATTGAGTAATAAATTTGATTTGCATGTTGAGCTAGTAAAAACGGTTCATTTACTTCAAGAAGACTTTTATATTTAATATCAACGATTCCATGAGTCGGAAGAACATGGAATCCTCTCTCAGTATCCAACCACCAAAATTTAGACATCATTATGTAATTCAATCCTAGATAACACAACTTAATAATTTCATCCAGAATGCCATAAAAGTCATCTTTAGTTTCTCTGTGATGTTATCCTCTCAAGAAAAATCCACTTTTCATTGTTTTTTTATTCCCCATATGCAAGTGTATGAAATCGAAAACCATTCACCACATATGGATTATACGATTTAACCATTTTGGATGGTGCGTTACTCAATATACATAGTCGCTTATCACTTTTATCAGCATGTTGAGAAACCTGAAAATTTTTCAAAAAATTATCAATATAATAAATAATAAACGGAATTGATATTAAACAATCAATAATTTATATTACCAGTTTTTGAAACCATTGAGCATTTTTTTTGTCTACGTTCTTCTAAAGCAGCTACTGTAATTTGTGGAAGTTTTTTCATGATTATATTATCATATAACCTACAAATAAAATATGTTTACATACTATAACATAATTTATAGAATAAGTGATAGAAGCACTCAAAGTACAAATGATTTCATTTTTCAAGATTGATCAGACCATATGTATGAGATCTGTGATGTTCATCTTCGGAAATCCATCGTTCATGAACTCCACCGAAACCAAGAATGGGTTGATTAAATACTGATAACTGATTTTCCATTTCATCATTAACATTCAACTCATTTTTTTCCCATGCGATTGTGTTTTCAAGGATATTGTGATTCAAAATAATGACAGCAGAAAAAGGAAATTTCCTCTTGCAAATAAGGTTCAGCAATAGAGCCTTCAACTGATGATTTATTACATACTTTTTTCTTCAATTTCTCCATGCATCTCTTGAATTAGTACATCCATCGAAACTGTACTAGACCTCCACATTTAGCTTCATGTAGAAAATGTAATATCATATTTTCTATTGAGTCAAAGAAAGTCGGTAGAAGGATTTTTTCTAGTTTACATATAATTACAGCAACAACTTCTTCTAGTTTTCTTAGTAAATCATAGTCTATTATCGTTGCACATATGTCTCAGAAAAAATATGATATGTCTGTTATCGAATCCCAAATCATAGAATTTGACAATCCTCTGAATCCAATCATCATAATTCATTCCATTATAACATGACAATCATGACTTTTTAATCAGGTAATATAACCATTCTTAACACATCTTCCAAAATTTGAATCATAACCATCTGGAAGTCTCAAATATGAAATCCACTAAAAAAATAATAAGAGACTCTCTTTGGACAGTGTAAAAGCTTCTTTTGCAATCATTAACCTCTGTGATCTGACATATTCAAAGAGTTCAATTTCTTGTCACCTGTAAATTTGGGCAATATCTAATCGTACCTTTACAGTATCTTTGGTCTTACCCAGTGTATCCAAAACTGTATAAAATAATTAATCAAAACAGTTAATCTCAATATCCATGACATCCAACATGTGTCAGTCCAAAAAATCATACCAACATAGAAGATCCCAAAAAATTCTTCGTTTTATCCAATTATATTCTATCTGAAATCCATTAATTTTATTTTGGTTTACTGTTGGCCCAAATATGATGGGTGGAAATGAAAATACAATTGATTTTAACATTGTACCTGAGATGTGTTTAGGAGGTTCATCCCTTTCAATTGCACCTTTTTTGAAATGAGATTTGTTCCTCCAAAAAGGATGATCAGTTGGATGAAATCTGTGTTGACAGTCAAAATAGGAAGGTTTTTTCCATTGATGAGCATAAAGAATTTTTGTTCTTTTATACAGTAAGGACATGATTTCGGACCATGTGTACTCTATCCAGATAACATTCCATATGTCGGAAAGTCACTAATCGTCCACATTAATTTAGTTTTTAATATGAAATTTTGTTTCGCAGCAACATCATATATACTAAAACCATCACTCCATAATGCATTTAACTCATCAATCAATGGTTTCAAATAAACAACAATATTCTTTTTCAGATTTCATGGGATTAATAAGGTTAAAAATATATAGGTATCCTTCATCATCATCCATGGAGGTAAATTCTACGGAGTAATAAAGACAGGCCAACATGAATACTGACTACTATAAGAACCAAATGGACAGAAATCGTCATAGAAAGACCCAATCACATGTTTATGGATTCTAATGCAAAAGATAGATGCATATGATCAAAATGATTCCATAAATCACCATGAGATGGATGATTCAAGATTTTATTAGTTGGAATCTTGTTTTTATGTCATGAAATCATTGACATTGTGTTCTAAGACATAATTAAACGCTACAACCTGAGTGCAAGGGGGAAATATCTCAACTGTTTTTCTAGAATTGATCCATAATTCCCTGGTTGATCTTCTTACACATGTGGGACAACTATCCAACGAATCTTTTTCACCAGAATATAAGATGAAATCATTTGGACATGAATGAATCTTCTGATAACTAAGGCCTAGATTACGAACCAGCCTCTTCCATCATAGTAATTTGCGTGCAACACATTTCCTTCAGGTAACTGTGTTTTAAAAAAATAAAATTTCTGATGAAAACAGTTTTTTGTCATTTCATTATCTGATTTAATAGCCATAATTTTTTTAACCGCATCTAATTTTATTATCTTGAAACCAGGATATAATGAATCCTTAGTAGACCTCAATAACTCAAAAAATTTGGATGGTGCCAACTCAAGAGATAAATTAGTATCATCTAGAGTTACAATTTGTTGAACAGATGGACTTGCAACATCATGCACTAAATTTTGAAATCGTGATGAATCCTGGATCAAGTTATTTGTATCTTCCTGGGACTGTGTTCACCGTTTCGATAACAAAAAACATAATCTGGTTGAAAACCAAACCGCAATAGATGTCCTACAACCTTGTCAAATGTGTCAAACGTTCTCAGAGCACATTCTTTACAAGGACACTTTATTGTGACTTTTGAAACATATTTTGGTTTTGATGATAAAAATAATAAGAAAGATTTAACAACCTTAATATATACAGGATTTAAACTATAACTGTTTGGATTTCTATATAGATTTATCCAAGTGAAATCATCTAATAATGATTGTTATTAAATTTTCTGTTCCATATTTTTCTACAAAATATAAAATCATTACGGTTTTTTAATACTTTGAAATTATAAAAACAATATCTGAAAAAAAAAGATAAATATTTACTACTTCTTCTTAATAATTACAATTACTTACGGGCAACACAATTTCCAGATGATTGACGACTGATCTTTTGTCCAATGGCTCATTTACTTGTAACTTTCTCACATAGAAATCATAATGAAGAATATGTTCGGAGGTATGCATATTCAATCTCGTATGTATGAAAATGAATATGCGTACCTCCGAGCAGATTCTTCATTGTGAAATCTGTTTCAGAAACTTGCAAGTAAATGACCCGTCGGACAAAAGATCCCCCTTTTCATCGATGAATCATCTTCTTTAAACTGTCACCACCTAAACACATTATAAAAAATGTGTTCCTATGAATTTATATGGAAAATCGTGCATACAAGATTGGATATGCATACGTAGAAGCATACTTTTCATAATATTTTGAGTTGGTTAAAGTTGAAAGTACAGGAGTCATCTAGAAAAAGTAGTTCTGTCCATCCACTTTAAATTGTCCCAAGTTATTACAAGTTATTACAATTTATTACAATTGATTTTCTTCCTAATTGTTCTTATTTATTACTATACTAGTTACTATTTATTACCATTTATTACTATTTATTACTATTTATTACTATGTATTACTATTTATTTCTATTTATTACTAATTATTAATAATTATTACTAATTATTACTAATTATTACTAATTATTACTTTTTATTACTTTTCTTGATAATTATTACTAATTATTACTAATTATTACTAATTATTACTAATTGTTACTAATTATTACTAATTATTACTATTTATTACTAATTATTACTAATTATTACTAATTATTACTAATTATTACTAATTATTACTATTTATTACTATTTATTACTATTTATTACTATTTGTTACTATTTGTTACTATTTATTACTAATTATTATTAATTATTCTTAATTATTCTTAATTATTACTAATTATTCCTAATTATTCCTAATTGTTACACATTATTCATATTTATTCCTAATTATTAGGAATTATTCTTAATTATTTCAAATTATTCCTAATTATTCCTAATTATTCCTAATTATTCTTAATTATTACTAATTATTCCTAATTATTCCTAATTATTACTAATTATTCCCAATTATTCTTAATTAGTCCTAATTATTCCTAATTATTCCTAATTACTACTAATTATACCTAATTATTCTTCATTATTTCTAATTATTCCTAATTATTCCTCATTATTACAAATTATTACAAATTATTACCAATTATTACTAATTATTACTAATTATTACTAATTATTACTAATTATTCCTAATTATTACTAATTATTCCTAATTATTCCTAATAATTACTAATTATTCCTAATTATTACTAATTATTCCTAATTATTACTAATTTTTCTTAATTATTACAAATTATTCTAATTAATCTTCATTATTGCTAATTGTTAATAATTATTCGAAATTGTTACTAATAATTCTTAATTATTCCTAATTTTTCCTAATTATTCCTAATTATTCCTAATTATTCCTAATTATTCCTAATTATTACTATTTAATACTATTTATTACTATTTATTCTTAATTATTACTAATTATTATTAATTATTCTTAATTATTACTAATTATTACTAATTAGTCCTAATTATTCTTAATTATTATAATTATGCCTAATTATTACTAATTGTTACTAATTACTCCTAATTATTACTAATTATTCCTAATTATTCCTAATTGTTACTAATTATTCCAAATTATTTCTAATTATTACTAATTATTCCTAATTATTACTAATTATTACCAATTATTACTAATTATTCCTAATTATTCCTAATTATTCCTATTTATTTCTAATTATTCCTAATTATTTTTAATTATTCTTAATTATTCCTAATTATTCCAATTTATTCCTATTTGTTACTAATTATTCCAAAATTTTCCTATTTATTCCAATTTATTCTAATTTATTACTATTTATTCCTATTTATTCCTATTTATTCCTATTTATTCATATTTATTCCTATTTATTATTACTATTTATTACTATTTATTACTATTTATTACTATTTTTGACGAATTATTTCTAAATATAACTATTTATTACTAATTATTACTATTGCTAATTAATAATAATTATTCCTAATTATTACTAATTAGTACTAATGATTCATATTTATTCATAATTATTACTAATTATTCATCTTTATTCTTAATTATTACTAATTATTACTAATTATTACTATTTATTACAATTTATTACAATTTATTACTAATTATTACTAATTATTCCTATTCATTACTAATTATTCATATTTATTACTAATTATTCCTATTTATTACTAATTATACATATTTATTACGAATTATTAATATTTATTACTAATTATTCTTATTTATTACTAATTATTCCTATTTATTACTAATTACCCGTAATTATTACTAATTAAACATAACTATTACTAATTAAACATAACTATTACTAATTAGCCTTAATTGATATTAATAAGTACAATTTAAAACTGCTAATTACTAATTACAAGTAATTATTTATAGACAATACTAATTTTCATTAATAATTATTATTTATAACCAATTATTAAGAATTTGTATTAATAATTTCAATTTATAATTTCAAATAAATAAAGATAACAAAACAATTTAAATCTATTTTAACTCATCAACAATATTTAAAATTAACATAATAAATGAAATAAATACTAAATTAAAAATATATATATAAATACGTTAAACTTGATCTCATATTAATGTAAGGAACTTCACAAATTCTCCGTAAAAAAAACCAACTCAGAGAAATTTTTATCTCTAAAAATAGAGTTTTGAGAGAGAGAGGATGTGAGAAATGAAGGGAAGAGAAAGAAAAACGAAGGGGGGTATATATAGGTTACATTATTTGCGACGGTAATCCCATCGCAAAAGCTTCTTTTTGCGACGGGACCCGTCGCAAATACCTTTGCCCGTATTAATTTTTGTCGGTGGTTAAAAGGGTATTTGCAAAGAGCCCCGACACAAAAAGTGACCGGCCGACACACCTTTTGCGACATGACATCAACCCGTCGCAAAAACCCATTTACTATCGTCGGTATTTGTGATGGGGCCTGTCGCAAATACCCTCCGATCGGCACAGTATTTGCGACGGGGGGATCTCCCCATCACAAAGAACTTTCCCACGCTTTGGCGCGCAACTTCCGCCAAACCACACATTACTTTTTGCAATGGGACCCCAAAACTGGTCGCAAATAACCTCTGGGATGGACTATTTGTGACGAGAATTAATCTCATCGCAAATAGCCCGTCGTAGTAGACTGTTTTCCCTATAGTGAATTTTTTTTGTCAAGGTCATGTGCCAAGACACTTGTTTGTCTCATGAGACCTACCTATGCATCGAGGGGCTATAGCGGGCCCCACCCGTCACTTACTAAGTCAATTACATTCCTCATATAAAAATTTGGAAACATAACCGAAACATTCATATTAAAAATATCATACGAAATGTAAATACTTTAGTAATAAAGCATGAATGATATAAAAATATTACATCTATAGTAAAACATATCATAATTCATTCAATACAATATGGAAGATTGTACTATAACAAATCAACCTCAATCAAGAATAATATCAAGTAAAGGATGTTGATATAGTTGAAAATGATCAGTAAAACTCTTTGAGTGAAATACCGCTTTTCATTAAAAAATGTAAAAGTGACACTGTAAATACCCGTAAAATTCAAGGAAATTTTTTTCATAATTTTCTTTGGGATTTTACAAGAACGCAGGTTATCACGGCACTTGATTCTGAGGCCCGGTGTGCCCGGAATTTCTATCTGAAGTTTAGCTCGGGTACGTTCAGTGAACAAACGAGTGGGTTATTCTATCTTTTGAACCGGTGCTCGGAATCGAATTCTGAGGGCAACGATGGATTCGCAGTGCCGGTAATAGCTTAGGAACTCCTTTTCCGGAGTTGCGTTTACACGGGAGAAGTTGTTAAAAATTGTGGAAGTTAAAATAAAATTTGAGCTACAATTTTTATTTATTCTAAGTGGTTAACCTTTGGGTGGAAGTTGGGTAACCACCCAAGTGTGGTTATGAGGGCGGTGGGGCCCACATGAACCCTACACCTTCATCTTCCCTAACCTTCCATAACCCTCCATTTATTAAAACAACTTGAGTTAATTAATTGAGTGGATTAATTCAATTTTTGAATTTCAAACCTAAGTCATTAAAATAAAATAAGTGAAGGACTTACTTTATTTTTGGGGTGGGACTTGTTGCGTTGAGAGGATTTTGGAGAAAAGCTAAGGGGCTTGAAGATCTTCTTCTTCTTCGACGAAGAACAAGAAGAACCCGAAGAACGCCGACCTCTGACGAAGGTCGACAAGAACGACGGGTCCTCGGAGATCGACGATGCGACGATTCTCCTTCCGCGATGCCTTCTTCCGTGACGGTTATTTCCCTGACGAACCCTCGCCCAACGAATTCGACGAGGTAGGGGATTTATTTGTTTCTATTCGTGAATTCTTCCTTCATCATTCCTCATACAATTGGACCATTGTTATCAGTTAATGGGAGGGGGTCGGACCGCACAAACATGGCCGACCCTCCTCCCCTTTTTCTTTTGTGTACCTTGTGGTGGAATAGAACGAGGATGGTGTGGTGTCGTCACACCGCGCGGGGTCATGCGACAAGGAAGGCACAGCGCCGTTGCGCCGTGTCGTTGAATCGAACAAGATCGCAGTGCCGTCTTGCCGCACCGGAGAACCCTGAAGGAACCGCGATTGAAGCGGGGCCACAATGGAGGGGCGCGACGCCATCGCACTACCCCGGGCGGACCAAGGTCGCGGCCATAGGCCGCGGCGGAGCAGGGACCTGCGGCCGGTTCCGGGCCACCGGCATCGGAGTAGGGGGACCGGCCAGCGCCGGTCCCATGTCGGCAGCAGCCAGCCGGATGGAGCGGGCCGGCCGTTCAGCGGAGGATCCAGGGGTTACGACCCCCGGATGGCCGGACAAGAGTGCCCCCCCCCCACATGGGGGCCGCGGTTACGAGATAGGGGGAAGCACCCCCCCCCCCATTTTCTCGGCCGAAACGGCCGAGCCACCTGGCTACCGGGCCGCTCCCAGGCCGGGCCGGGCGGCGCCCAATCGGGCCGGACCTGGACTCGGGTCGGTTCGACCATGTTCAGGTCGACCCAGGGGGTACCGGGCCGGGTCGGACCGGGCCCGAACCCCCTAATACCGGACCTCCCACGGTCTTTTTCCCATAACTAGGGCTACGGACCTCTGATCAATGCACCGTCTACTGCGATGCGATCCTTGACCAAGACGGTCGTTTTGGTATATTACACTCAAGGTTTCGGGAACTTTGTGTTCAGCCGGGTTGGTTCGTACACAAAACCAACCAGTTCCTCGGAGCGGAAATGCTTATAACTTGAGCTTCGGACGTCCGATTGACATGTCGTCGACTTTGTTAGATTCCTCTTAGTGAGACGTACCTTTTAGATTACTCCACTCGAGGTTTGGACGTAGTTGCAGTACGTTCGGGTTGGTTTTGACTTAAAAACCAACCGGGCCCCTGGAACGAAAAAGCCAATAACTCTTAGACCGGGCGTCCGATTGACGTGCCGTCAGTGACGTTGAGTTCCTATTGACGATACATAACTTTTGGATACATCAACTTCGGACTATGTGTCAGTTGATGTATCAGCCCCCGGGCTCGTGGAGCGGACCCTCCCGAACGAGCTTGCTGTGTGCGGGAACCCTAGAGCTGGCTACGAATGCGACGACGATAACGACTGTACAGAAATCCTCCGTGGATTCGACGAAGATGTCTACGGCACACAACGATCCTACGTGGATCAGTGCTACTGATCCTGTGTGTGTCAGATCCTGTGTGGGTTAGCGCTCAGCGGTCCTGTGTGGGCCAGCGCCTACAGATCATGTGTGGGTCTGATCCTGTGTGGGTCATTGCGGGGGTTAGTTACCTATCGATCCTTTATGGGTCATTGCGGGGGCTAGTACCTATCGATACTGTGTGGGTCCGACGGCTTAGACGAATCAGTGACTACATCTGATCATCTCTATCGTCTTACGGATATGTATACCTGTGTGAGATAAATCTTGACTTCCAATCCTTATCTTCAATAAGATTGACTTGATATCCTATGTGGATTAAGTTATGCTTTCCTGTGTGGATCGGGTTGTGATTTCCTGTGTGGACTGGGTTGTAGTTGAGCTTGGATGTTGGAGATGAATGAGAAATTGATGACTTAGGTATATGTATGGGCATATACCTAAGTAGTGTCGGATGTTACTTCGTGATTGTATCTTTCCTTTTTGTATTATCCTTTGTGGATTCTGGGAGACTTTCAGGAGTCTCGGGGTCCCTACTGAGTAGCTTATACCCACCCCTGCACGGGCTATGCCTGCACTACGTTGTATTGGTTGCAGAAGACAGACAGCGCTCATCGTGGTTGAGGCACGAGGAGGAGGTCGGTACCCAGAGGTGGACCACTGGGCGGGGCGTACTCTGAGCGGACGGCTGGACCCAAGGAGCTATGGAGGCTATTTGTACCCACCCATCAGGTGGGACTTCCAGTGGATGGCTCAATGCTGCAGCTTTAATTTTCAGTATTTGTACTCTCTTTTCATTTGTACTTTACTTTCAGTTTTGGTTTGTATTCTGGCCCACTTACTTTTCCACACTACTATTGTACCCAGTTTTGACTTAGTGTTTACTTCTTTTTGCTTGGTCTATGATTCTTGTTTACTTTACAAAGGCAATGCCTTCCCTTTTTACCGGGAATTACGCCTTGGTTCTAGTCACCATCCCCTGGCCTATGGAAGGCGGGCTTGGGGTAGTCACGGCATGGACCCCGAGGACGGGTCGTGACAAATTGGTATCAGATGAGTTCGGTTCTACCGCAGAACTTTAGACTCTGATCTTTTTCTATGTGAAGCAATAATGTTAAGAGTATTGAGTGTGGTTATCTATCTAGGGATTCTAGTGTTGGTGCGGCGGCTGACGTATCCGTACACCAGAACCCTGACTTTTGATTTCTGACTTAATTTAAGAAAACATTGATTGCATGTGTGTTTCAAGTTTTCTTTGTGATTACTTTATGTCAGCTCACTAGGTATACCGTTTGACCATGGCACACCTGTTTCTTTTCAGGATGGCCCCACGACGGTAGCCAGCTAGGGTTCCGAGCATTGTGCATGACGACAGCACACCGAGCGACGAGGCCTCGGTACAGGGCCCTTTGACAGCAGAGTCACCAGCCGAACCTCTACCCGTCGAGCCACCGATGCTACCAGCCCCAGCCGCTGACAATGCACGTCTCCTTAGTTCACTGCACGAGTTTCAGCATTAGCGACCGCCTAGGTTCCGCGGGGAGACAGACCCTCAGGCAACCGAGGATTGGCTGGAGGTAGTTGTACGGGTTTTCGGGTTAGTGAGGACACCAGCAGACCTCATGGTGATCCTCATAGTGAGCCTCATGCACGCGGCAGCAGGAAGATGGTTGAGCTTGATGCTCCAGGTGCACGACAAGGAATCTCTTCTCTGGACGGACTTTGAGAGCCTCTTTCGTTCGGAGTTCATCCCAGCCACCCTCCGTGCGATGCGCATCCAGGAGCTTCTTCAGCTGCGGCAAGGTAGCTTGATGGTCGCCCAGTACTCTGTGAGATTTACAGATCTATTGCGCTATTCGACGGACATGGTACAGGACCCATTATTCCGAGCCCGTACCTTCGAGCTGGGATTGAGGCAGGAGATCAGGGCATCGTTGATCTCCCTCAAAATTCTGACATAGGCAGGGGTACTAGAGCGAGCCCTTCTCATCGAGAGCTTCCTTGCTGAGCCTACATTAGCGGCGAGACCTACCGCAGGGCGACACGTAGCAGAGTCTTCTGCAGCAGGCAGTCGACAGATGACTCATGGGTCCAGGCAGACCAGACCCTCAGGCAGACGACCTCAGGACACTGGCTCAGTGGTGTGGGGAACACAGCGCGGAGCCAGTCTTTCGAGAGGCAGACAATGCTACGAATGTGGCGGGAAGGGACACATAACTCGTGACTGCCCGACCCGCCGTGCAGAGGAGCAGCAGACGATTGAGGGACCACCCAGGCAGAGGCAGAGGGTCGACCGTGGCAGTCCGCAGGGAGCAGGCGGACGAGGCAGAGGAGCTGGCCGAGCAGCAGGTGGTGGGTGACGCTTTGAGGCTCTACCACCACCAACGCCAGGAGGTCCACCTCGACCACAGGGAGCTGGCGGGAAGAGACAAGAACAACTTCAGGCAGCGGAGGCCTACTACCATGGCGTGCCCGAGATGATTCGAGGTACTATCTCTGTCTATTCCACCCTTGCTACAGTTCTTATAGACTCAGGAGTGAGTCATTCATTCATAGCCGCTGCCCTTGTTCGGAGCTCGGAGATTCTGACAGATCCGTTGTCTCGATCCTTACGGCTAGAGACTCCTACGGGAGCAGACTCGACGATTACGCACTGGTGCCGGCAGTGTGAACTTACTCTAGGAGGTGAGAGCTTTGGATGGGATCTTCATGTAGCGGCGTCGAGGCCTTACGATGTCATCTTGGGAATTGATTGGTTATCTACAGTCCATTCTCAGATTGAATGTATTAGGCGCAAGGCGCGGTGTGTACGCACCGACGGGAGCAGGTTCACCATCACCGGTGAGAAGGGAGCCTTCGCGGAACAGTATGGACTCTCACAGAGGAGAGGACAACCCATCACTCATCAGTTGGCTAGACTCATCCTAAGAGCAGTTGACGTGCGGAGTCCTGGTTTTCTTGCAGTGGTGGATCAGTATGGAGACGTTTTCCCCGACGACGTTCCTGGACTACCCCCTCACAAAGAGGTAGACTTTTATATTGATCTATACCTCGTGACAGCCCCGATATCCACCCCATCATATCGGCTGGCCCCCGCTGAGCATCGAGAGCTACGGGTATAGTTGGAGGACTTGCAGGGAAAGGGATTCATCCGACCCAGTGTTTCACCCTGGGCTTCCCTGATATTGTTCACCAAGAAGGCGGACGGAAGCTTGCGACTTTGTGTCAACTATAGTCGCCTGAACTAGGTGACAGTGAGGAACAAGTATCCGCTACCGAGGATTGACGAACTTGTTGATCATCTCAAGGGAGCACGATGGTTCTCGAAGATAGACCTTGGGTCAGGCTATCACCAGCTCAGAGTTTGGGACGAGGACATGCAGAAGATGGCCTTCAGGTGTCGGTATGGCCACTATGAGTTCTTGGTTATTCCATTCGGCGTAACCAAAAATCCAGAAGTGTTCATGGCCCTCATGAACAGGATCTTTCAGTCATACCTCGATCGATCTGTCATGGTCTTTATCGACGACATTTTGATATACTCGACCACTATGGAGGAGCATGCCTACAACTTGCGAGTTGTACTTGAAACTCTCTGAGAGAACCAGATTTATGGAAAGCCCTCGAAGTTTCAGTTCTGTATATGTGAGATCCACTTCTTAGGACACGTCATCTCTGAGGCGGGAGTTGCAGTGGATCCTACGAAGATCAAGGCAGTGCTAGCTTGGGAGCCACCCAGGAGCGTGACGAAGGTGCAGAGTTTCTTGGGACTAGCTGGGTACTACCAGAGATTTGTGCAAGAATTCTACAGAGTTGTGTCACCACTCTCAGCCTTGATGAAGAAGGGGAAACCCTTTGTGTGGTCAGACAGATTTCAACAGAGCTTCCAAAAGCTGAGATAGAGATTGACCAGCGCGCCTATCTTGAGGCTACCATAGGAGGGAGTTGGATACGTAGTTTGCTGCAATGCATCAGGGACCAGACTCAAATGTGTCCTGATACAGGATCGGGCCGTGATCGCCTTTGGATCACGTCAATTGAGGCAGAATGAGCAGAACTATGCTACCCATGATCTAGAGTTAGCAGCAGTGGTTTTCGCTCTGAAGATGTAGCGACACTATCTGATGGGCGAGCGCTTTACAGTCTATTCTGACCACCAGAGTCTTAGGTACATCCTCTCGCAGAAGGACCTGAACCTGAGACAGCGGTGATGAATCGCGTTCCTCCAAGACTATGACTTTGAGATAGTCTATACTCCTGGAAATGGGAACGTAGTAGCCGATGCTCTCAGCAGGAGGACGGGCATTCAGCTACTTGGGGAGGCAACAGAGCAGCTAGCCGCTTTGCAGATATCATTCATAGATAGAGATGGAGCAGTCTTTCTTCAGTCACTAACAGTCACTCCTCCACTACTACAACGGGTCAGAGAGGCACAGCGTGGGGACGCCGACTGTGATACGCGACGTGCACAGATATCCTCAGGACAAACACCTGATGGTTTATCTTTAGGATGAGAGCACAACATCCTTTTTAGAGGACGTACCTTGGTACCAGTTTCTTTACGGGAGGAGGTGATGAGAGAGTTTCACACTTCCCCATTGGCGGATCATCCTGGAGTGGTGAATATGTACCCAGATCTCAGACGGCAGCACTGGTGGTCGGGCATGAAGAAGGCTCTGGCAGAGTTCGTTTCTCGATGCCTCACCTTCCAGCAGGTGAAGGCAGAGCACCAGGTAGCCGCAGGTTTGGTACAACCCATGGAGGTCCCGGAGTGGAAGTGGGACGGCATATCTATGGACTTCGTGACTGTACTTCCACGCACTTCCAGAGGTCATGACTCCATTAGGGTTATTGTCGACCGAATCACCAAGTCGGCTCACTTCTTACCCATCAGAGAGCAGGGCTTAGTGGAGAGCTTGGGACACCTCTACGTTCAGGAGATTGTACGGCTTCATGGTGTGACATCATCTATCGTCTCCGATCGAGATTCTTGCTTTACTTCCCGGCTTTGGAAGGGGTTAAAGGAGGCATTCGAGACACAGCTACGTCTGAGTACCGCCTTTCACCCTCAGACAGATGGTCAGACGGAGAGGACCATTCAGACACTCAAGGAAATGATCCGCGCATGTGTCCTTGACTTTGGTCATAGCTGGGAGGACCACCTACCCTTGGTGGAGTTCACGTAAAAAAACAGCTACCACTCCACCATCGGGATGACACCATACGAGGCTTGTACAGTCAACCTTGTAGATCACCTCTGTGCTGGACGGACCCTGGGGAGTCAGTACTTGTGGGACCAGAGATGGTCCAGGCCATGACAGAGAAGGTCCAGGTCATCCAGGAGCGGATGAGGATAGCTCAGAGCCGGCGGAAGTCTTATGCTGACAGGAGGCGGAGGCCACTAGAGTTCGAGGATGGCGACCACATCTTCTTGCGGGTCTCACCCCGATGTGGATTACAGAGATTTGGCCGAGGCGGAAAGTTGTCTCCACGCTTCATCGGACCATTCCAGGTCCTCAGTAGGATTGGCGAGGTGGCTTATCTCCTGGATCTACCACCTCAGTTGCACCGAGTGCATGACGTCTTCTACATATCTCAGCTCAGGAGATACGTCCATGACCTGATGCATATCATTGACCATGGGGAGATAGACATAGATGATTGGGAGACTTTTTAAGACGTCCTGGTGGAGATCGAGGATTGACATGATCGGGTCCTACGTGGATGGTCGATTCCTCTAGTGCGCATCAGATGGCAGCACGAGAACCTCCAGGAGATCACCTGGGAGCGGGAGGCTCAGATGCGTGCACAGTACCCACATTTGTTTCCCTAGTTTTTGATGTATCTTTATGGGGACGTAAATCCCTGAGGTGGGAGTAATGTAAAGACCCTTAAAATTAAAGGAATGTTTTTTCTTAATTTTCTTTAGGATTTTACAGAAATGCGGTTTCTGACATCACTTGATTCCAAGGCTCGGTGTGCCTGAAATTTTTATCCAAAGTTTAGTTCGGGTATGTTCAGTGAACGAACGAGTGGGTTTTTCTATCTTTTGAACCGGTTCTTGGAATCAAATTTTGAGGGCACTGATGGATTCGTAGCGCCTGTAATAGCTTAGGAACACCTTTTCCAGAGCTGCGTTTATGTGGGAGAAGTTGTTAAAAATTGTGGAAGTTAAAATAAAATTTGAGCTACAATTTTTATTTTCTCTAAGTGGTTAACCTTTGGGTTGAAGTTGGGTAACCACCCAAGTGTGGTTATGAGGGCGGTGGGGCCCACAAGAACCCCACCCCTTCATCTTACGTAACCTTCCATAACCCTCCATTTATTTAGACTGCTTGAGTTAATTAATTGAGTAGATAAATTCAATTTTTGTTCTTCAAACTTAAGTCATGAAAATAAAATAAGTGAAGGA
The DNA here is from genome assembly GCA_963277665.1 of Viscum album. NCBI lineage: Eukaryota > Viridiplantae > Streptophyta > Magnoliopsida > Santalales > Viscaceae > Viscum > Viscum album. Next base: position 287,766,651 of record OY728165.1, read on the forward strand.
CTTATTTTATTTTTGGGGTGGGACTTGTTGCGTTGAGAGGATTTTGGAGAAAAGATAAGGGGCTTGATGATCTTTTTCTTCTTCGACGAAGAACGCGAAGAACGTGAAGAACGCCGACCTCCGACGAAGGTCGACAAGAACGTCAGATCCTCGGATATTGACGACGCGACGATTGTCCTTCTGTGACGCCTTCTTCCGCGACAGTTATTTCCGCGACGAACCCTCGCTCAACGAATTCATCAAGGTATGGGATTTATGTGTTTCTTTTTGTGAATTCTCCCATCAGCATTCCTCATACAATTGGACTGCTTGTTATCAGTTAACGGGAGGGGGCCGGACCGCATGAACACGACCGACCCTCCTCCCCTTTTTCTCTTGTCTACCTTGTAGTGAAATGGAATGAGGATGGAGCGGTGCCAGCGCACCGTACGGGGTCATGCGGCAAGGAATGCGTGGCGCCGTCGTGCGGCGCCGTTGAATTCAACAAGATAGTGACACCCCCGCACCACGCAAGAGAACCCCGAAGGCATCTCAGCCAAAGCGGGGCCGCAACAGTGGGGCACGTCGCCATCGTGGCGGAGCAGGGACCGACGGCCGGTTCTGGGCCGCCGGCATCGGAGTAGGGGGACCGGCTAGCGCTGGTCCTGTGTCTGCAGTAGCCGGCCAGCCAGGGTGGGTCGTCCGGTCCCAGGAGGAGCCGGGGGTTACGACCCCCGGCTGGCAAGACAATAGCGCCCCCCCCCCACAAGGGGGCCATGGTTACGAGAAAGGGGGGCAGCGCCCCCCCCCCCCCCATCCGCTCGGCCTAAATGGTCGAGCCATCTGGTGACCGGGCCGGGCCGCGCCCAAGCGGGCTGGACCCAGACCCGGGTCAGGTCAACCTAGTTCGGGCTGACGTAGGGGGTACCGGGCCGGGTCGGACTGGGCCCGAACCCCCTAATACTGGACCTCTCATGGTCTTTTTACCATAACATGGGTTGAGGACCTCTGATCGACGCAACGTCTGCTGAGATGCGATCCTTGGACCGAGATGATCGTTTCGGTATATTACACTCAAGGTCTTGGATAACTTTGGGTTCGGCCGGGTTGGTTCGTACATGAAACCAATCGGGCCCTCTGAGCGGAAACACCTATAACTTGAGCACCGGGGGTCCGATTGATGTGTCGTCGACTTTGTTGGATTCCTCTTAGTGAGACAGACCTTTTGGCTTACTCCGCTCGAGTTTTGGATGCAGTTGGAGTACGGTCGGGTTGGTTTTTACTTAAAAACCAATCGGGCCCCTCGAATGAAAAAAGCCAATAACTCTCAGACCGGGCGTCCGATTGATGCGCTGTCAGTGACGTTGAGTTTCTGTTAATGATACAGAACTTTTCGATACATCAACTCCAGACTATGTGTCAGTTGATGTATCAGACCCTCGGATCGTGGAGCAGACCCTCCTGAACAAGCTTGCTATGTGCGGGAACCCTAGAGCTGGTTGTGACTACGACGACGATGATGACTGTACAGAAATCCTCTGTGGATTCGACGGCGATGACTACCGCACTCAACGATCCTACGTGGATCAGTGCTACCGATCTTGTGTGGGTCAGATCCTCTGTGGGTCATCGTTCAGCGGTCCTTTGTGGGCTAGCGCCTACAGATCCCATGTGGGTCTGTTTCTGTGTGGGTCATTGCAGGGGTTAGTTACCTATTTATCCTTTGTGGGTCATTGCGGTGGTTAGTACCTATCAATCATGTGTGGGTCCGACATCTTAGATTAATTAGTGACTACATCTGATCATCTCTATCGTCTTACGAAGAAGTATACCTGTGTGAGCTGAATCTTGACTTTCAATCCTTATCTTCGATAAGATTGACTTGATATCCTATGTGGATTAAGTTATGCTTTCCTGTGTGGATCGGGTTGTGATTTCCTGTGTGGACTGGGATGTACTTGAGCTCAGATTTTGGAGGCAAACGAGAAATTCATGACTTAGGTATTTGTATGGGAATATACCTAAGTAGTTTCGGATGTTACTTCATGATTTTATCTTTACTTTGTGGATTATCCTTTGTGGATTCGGGGAGACCTTCAGGAGTCTCGGGGTCCCTACTAAGTAGATTATACTCACCCCTGCACGGGCTATGCCCGCACTAAATTGTGTTGGTTGCAGACGACAAACAGTGCTGATCGTGGTTGAGGCACGAGAAGCAGGTCGGTACCCGGAGGTGGACCACTAGGCGGGGCGTACTCGGAGCGGACGGCTGGACCCGAGGTGCTGTGGAGGCTATCTATACCCACCCTTCAAGTGGGACTTCTAGTGGACAGCTCGACGCTGCGGCTTTACTTTTCAGTTGTTGTACTCTCTTTTCAGTTGCACATTACTTTCACTTTGGGTTTGTATTCTTGCCCACTTACTTTTCCGAACTACTATTGTACCCTGTTTTTACTTACTGTTTACTACTTCTTTCTTTCTCTGTGGTTCTTTTTTACTTTACAATGGAAATGCCTTCCCTTTTTACCAGGAATTATGCCTTGGTGCTAGTCGCCAGCCCCTTGCCTATGGAAGGCGGGCTTGGGGTAGTCACGGCACAGGCCCCGGGGACGTGTCGTGACAGACACAATTTATAAATACATTTAAATGATATTTTTGAATCAAGGTGTCCCATACCAATTTGAAATTTTTTAAAGGAATTAACATTTTAAAACATTCATGTCCACATAAATAAATCTATAAACCTATTTTAAAGACATGGACATTAATGAGAATGATTTAATAGAATAAATATTTAAAATATTTAAAAGGATGTTTTAGTTAAAGAGTGCCTTAAAAATAATCCTTTTGGTAACTCTTTTGTGAAACATGGACATGGATAATAAATATGTCCCAATAAAAACCCACGTAAACAATCTCAGATAATAATGGGATTGAAGAATTAACTCGTGCCTTGCACTTTCCTTTGGGCAAGGGTACATCTAACCTCCTGTATAATGGCCATTGTATGTTATTAAATTATACCAGAACCATATTAAAATTTATTATATCATACATGATTCATGTTTCACTTTATATAACCCATTTAATAATGATTTCCATGTTAAATTAACATTTCAGGCAATAATTGCTTTCTTTATCGTACGTGTTCTAACTTGTTATTCATGGTCATATCATTTATATCATGATTTAAATATTTCAAAAATATAAAATATGATTTATATATAATATATAATAAGAATATAAATATGTATAATAGATAGATATATGAAATAGAAAACACTATTTATGGAGACGGTAGGCTGTACATGTGCATAAACATTGTTTTCATTTTCATATTGTATTGAATGGAAGTAAGTGAATAAGATATATGTAAGTACATAAATATATATATATATATATCCAGCATAATTATTATGTCAGATATTACATACTTATTAATAATATATATTTTTACAATCATCGTTGAATGGTGAACCTGTAAATGAATCTCATCACGTCGTGGAGACGGTAAGTCGTACGTACAAACGAGTGACGATATAGTTTACTTAATGATTGAAAGGGGTATAATTGGAAGGTATATTAATTGTTCAGAGAAATTGGCATGTTATTTATATTATTTATAAACATATTACTCATAACGATATCTGTCCAAAAAACATATTTTTGAATAACAAATTATACCACAGTGTGGAGATAGTAAGCCGTATGTACGCACGCATGGTGAAATTTTCATTCATAGGATGGATAGAATAATGAGTATGGTGGTACCATATTTATAATAAAATAACAGTATGTAGATGGTTCTAGAGTTATTATTTTGGTATTGAAATAAAAACTTAAAATAAAGTGGAAGAAGAAAAGAACTTTTAACGTGGTGATAAAATAATTACCTCATCTTTTGGTGTTTCCATTTGATTTGAACAAAAGGGATCCACATGATGAATTTTTTATGAAGGGAAGGCCTCTTGGTTGGAGTTAGGGAAGTTGGGAGGAGATTTAGGAAGGGGTTGGCGGAGACAAATGGCTTTGGAGGAGTGATTTTGAGAGAAGGGGAAGTACCCTTTTATAAGAGAGTTGATGGTCATTTTAGGAAAAGTTTGAAATATTACTTTATTATAAAATAATTTTCATTTTATAATGGCACCAAATTGATTTAATTATAATCTAAGGTTTCGATTGTTCAAAATATTTTCAACCAATAGGTTTTAGACAAGTTTAGGTCACCATATTAACCCTATCGTTTAGATTTAACTCCTACTTAAATAGTTTAACTTTTACTATGTCCACATGTATTATTATAATAAATGGTTAATAAACATACTATAAAAATCCAAGAGAACCCAAATTGGTACATTATTGAAATATATAATCTAATCTGAGTCCTTTGACAAAAACATAGATTTTTAGGAGTATTTTATCATTTAATAAAATAGTATTTGTTTTAAAAAACCATTTATGTCATTTTTGACACTATTTAGTATTTGGGTTTTTTGAAAGTAATAACAACATTATTACTTCGAAAAAAAATAATTTAATCGATGCTATCATGTCATATTAACCTATAAAGTTCGTGGAATGCATCAAAATACTCAATTTACATTTATTTTGATATTTATAACATCAATTCTTTTAATCCTTCATTAATTAAGTAATTACTGCATGAACATTGTGTCATAAATAAAATTTACTTATTTAATGTCTAAAAATTATAAATAAAATACCATGATGTAGGAAACATTTTTACATTTCTAGTTAATATTTATAATCAAATTTATATTAGATATATTCTTATATTAAAATTTTTTAGTCATTAAACTTTGATTTTTACACTTTTAACTATCCTTTAAATAAAATAATAATAAATGTCCTAATCTAATCCATGTGGATCAAAAAGGATCATATTTTATTTTTAATTTTTATTTTGGTCAACAAACACTAATCCAATATAATTTGGACATGTGTTAGGGTAATTGAAACATCATTTTTACCTTTAATTACCCTATTTTCTTTTTTACCTTGGTAAATAAAATTAAAAAAAATACTATGCACCCAAAATTATTTTCATCTTATTGAACCAAATTTTACATAATTATTTCAATTGTTCCTATCATATTTTTTAAATTCAATTCAGAGAAGTGGTAAAACTAAGTTTTATTCAAATTTCCAAATGTCCCTAGAAGGTGGGTAAAAGACGTCAAGAAGTTCAATTAAATTTTATACACAAAATTTTATTATAAAATGACTCCAATGAATTACATTGAACATATATTGGTATTATATATATCTATTTTTACTAAAAATAAAATTAAATAAATAAATTATTATTTAAATAAAAAGTCAGTTTTAAATAATAACGCAGTGTTTTTCACTATTCATCAAAAATTGAAAGTTTTTAAAAAATACCAAAAATTTAACCTAAGATAATATTGATATTCAGAATCAAAATACGATTTTTATTTTTCCAAATTAAAAACATATCTATTGCATTAATTAATTTAAAATTACTTCTCATTGCCAAAACCAGAAAACAAGTTTTTGAGAAATAAAAACTATGAAAAGACTGAAATGTGTTTAGGTCAAATTTAAATGTGAAATTACTTATAATGACCTAAATTTTATAAAATGAAAAAAAAATATAATCTAATTATACTTAAAATCCCTTCAAATTCATAAATTAACCCTATAAATTACTTCCATTAAAAAAGTTGTTTCTATTAAAATTTAGTATTTTCACTATTCATTAAAATGTGAATGTTTTCAGAAATGTACCAAAAATATATCCAAGCTAATTTTTTATGTCCCACTTCTAAATAAGAATTTAACTTCTTTAAATTGAATATATAAAAGTTTCAAATTTTTGTTTTAAAAAGGGTTCACCTTTAAAAGGTGGTAAAATTTCATTTTTTGAAAAATACTTTTTTTATTTGAAAAAAAAATGAATTTGTTATTATATTATTTATAATAAACACATTATATGTATTCTAAAATTATATGGAGTATAAAAAATTCAAAACTCAGTAATTCTTGTGAGAACTCGTGTTTTTCCAAACTGTCGTTTTGAGCATAAATTTGAATTTTTGATGTTGGATGCTCGTGAGGGGTAAAATGGTCATTTTACCCTATCAAGTGATCTTGGATGATTTTTTAACAACTTTGTTTGTCCTGAAATAAATAGTTTATGCTAGGATATGATTTTGGTGAAAATCTGAGCTGTTTTAATTTTGGTGAAATATTAAATATTTAATATTATTAAATTAAATAATAATTTATTCGTGCACGTTCATTTGGAAATAACATTTAAACGAAGAATCAGATTGATATTCCATATTCTCTATTGAGTCCGGAATGGGGATTTTAGTATAGAGAATACATAAACTCATGTCGGGCTTCAGGGTCGGCCTGAGCCCCTTTTTTTCTCTTCATTTTCTTTTCTTTTCATCCTTCTCTACTTTCATCCTCCTCCTAGAGGACATCTCCTACGCCTCCTACTTGGTCGTGAACTATGGTAGAAATGGTAATTTGAGAAATATAGAGAGTTGGGAGGCAAGATGGGTACCAATTCGATGTTTTCAACGTGTTGCGTCGGCGTGCGGCAACAGTGAGCCGTGAAATCAACCGAGTCTTCGGCAGTGTCCACCCAAAGGTAGGGCCATTTATTTTTTCTCCAATGATCCTATTTAAATTTTTTTAAGTCTTTAAATCCTTATATTAATTATTTGTTTCCCCATGAGGCATGATTTGTTGTTTCGGGGGAGAAAACGCACGTTTCAGGCGTTTTGAGTGATTTCCCGTAGGAAAACCCAGAATACATGGTGTGTGTTATAGGGGAACATGTTGAGTGTTCTTACAGTTCAAAGAAGACAGATTTTTAAGTATACAACGTGTACTTTGAATACATGCCTATAGTGGCTGGTCGTGTGAACAACCGTGTGAAATAGAACACAGAATAGTGGCATTTAAGAAGTACATGTCGTTTACTATAAGTACACGCCATGTTGTGGAACATGGGAATGTGTTTGGGTAAAAACGCACACGAAGTGACTTTTTTTGAATATTATAGTCCGTGTACAATAATTTTCATGTTGTTTACTATTATACAGGTAGACCCCATGGGTATGGCCATGTACTTCTTCAGTTTAGTAGTTTTGGGATAACTTATGCCCTGGATGTCAGAATTGGGCGTGTGAGTAGTCCATTCTCAGAGTTTTTCCACGTAGATCACAATGGAGAAATAATTTTGGCATTTAAAGGTTATATAAATGGTTTTTAGGGGGTTTCTATCTGAATGGATAGGTTCTTCCTCCAGTTATCGAGTTCAGTTGACACCTGAGAGTGAGACATGGTGTGGATGATGGGTTGGGTGTTCGGAGAAACTTAGTTGAGACCTTTAATTTGAGATGTGTCATGAGATATATCATGTAACCTATTCTATAGAAGATTTTCCCCTTGTGATATGTTCCCTTTTTTCCTATGAGGCCGTGAGACCAAGAACTTCCAAGGATCCCCTGAGGGATGCCTTTGCTTGTGTGCTGACCTAGGGAGTCCTCTGTAGGATCTCTCTCCTATTTTTTCTTTGAGAGTACCCACGCTATGGAATGCCTAAATTATCCTTCATTTGTGGATCCCATGCAGTATTCCTCTCATACTCTTCACTAAGGATCCTGTGTAGGATGCCTTCACTCATGTTTACCTGGAGGATCCCGATTATAATGCCTCCTCAGTGTTTGACTTGAGGGACCAAGTGGGTGCTCGTTGTTTGACCGACCATGGTTTGTTACGTCAGGTTTGGGTAGAGGTGGTGTTCAGGTGTCACCTAGATCTCATGCCAAACTGGTTACCCCTGGGGGATTTGGATGTATTATTTGGTTGGGCGTTCAGGCCACCCTCAATCCTTTGTTTATATATGACATGGTTTTTTGATGTTGTATGGTTACCAGAGGTTCTTCCTGGTTGGTGATTTTTGAGCCTGACACGAGGCATATTTCTTTTTTTTTGGGATTCCTACTATACATGTGTTCATGATTAGAGGTAGTTTGATTGTGAATTGGTTTATTTACCTTGTTGTGGATGTGTTTTCCCAAGTTGCTTGATTTTTAGCGTTTGGTCTAGCATTTCCTATTAGGCTGCTTTGTTTTCCATGCCTAGTATTTTTAGGATGAAGTGATATTATATAACATGTTGTGATATGTTGTAAAATATTATCCAAGTAGTTCATGAGGTTTACATTGGATTCCATATATCATTGTGTACGATTGACTTACAGAGGGTCGTGAGAACATAGTGTGGTAGACCATAGCGAGAATGGACGTTGAGGGCTTCTTGAGTGTGTTTGTTTACTTTTACATTACGAGACCACAACATGGATGGATGTTGAGTTCTCCCTCAGAGTGTCTGTAGTTCCTCAATGTGGGCCATAGGGGGAATTGGATGTTGAGTGCTTGCCCAAGCTCCTCTTTGTTAACGATACAAGACTATAGGGGGAATTTACGGTGAGTTCTTTCTCAAAGAGTCTTTACTAAAGCTAAACCAAATTGGATAGACTATGAGTACTTCCTAGAGGGTTGTTTGTGTTTGATTGGCTGAACCAGAGGGGTTAGGATGTGATTACTTCCCAAAGGGTTTCTTGTGATTGATTGGTTAAACACGAGGGGAAAGGTTGTGAGTACTTCCAAGAGGGTTACTTGTTTTTGTTTGACTTGTTCAGAGATATAATTCTGGTGTTGGTCGAAGAAGGTACATGTCAATGGGATTACAGACCCATATATTAACATAATGATACAAGGCTTGAGTGGCATGATGTCCAGCTCAATTCCCTTGTATAAGATGTCCAGGAGATCGGGCTTATAGTCCCATGGATCGACTGCTGATGTAGTTTCTCATTATTTTTTTACCTAATCATGAATAGTCATATTTATGTATATGAGCATAGGTATGGGACTATACATGTGTTCGTATATTGATATGGATATCCATAGTGGAAGTTTCCAGGTTTACAGAGATTACATACCCTAAGTTCGACTGTGGTTTCACGTTTGGTTTACTTCCTTTTGTTGTGTTCCAACTAGGCTGATCACATTTCTTTTGCCTACACTTTAGCTACACAGTTATAGGTTTCTTGTTGGGGAGCCCTACTGAGATTATTTCTCACCCTTGTACATGCACCTCAGAGTACGTGTAGACCTTATGTATTCTTTTCAGGTTGATCACGAGTTTCATGTTGGATAAGGGTGATCCCCAGTGTTGTATGATCGAGCCGAGCTGCTTGAATGGTTATAATGATCGGGCTGCTGTAGTTTGACAGTGTCAGGAGATTGGGTACGTTGATTGGCTTGGAGATAGTATTTGGTCCCTTTAAATTTAATTTTAGTTTCTTTTGTAATTGTATCTATATTTTCGGCCTGGTGGGTGACCAATGGTGTATTGTATTGCATAGCTGTTTGGGATTTTAAAACATTTCACTATTTTAGCTTGTTCTATTTCATTTTTTATTGCTTTCGTACTCTATTTATTATCCACTGTGTATGATACTAATTTATTTCTATTGTTTTTTACTCTGGTATGAGGGCATAGTCTCCCCACTATCACACCCTAGGCACTCCCTGCTAGTCGGCAACCTCTGGCATACGGGGAGGCGTGCCTGAGGGCTTGTGGCATACAGGCTCGGAGCACCAGTTAGTGGCTTCTGGGTCTGGTCGTTACCAAGTGGTATCAAACGAGTGTTCTTTTCTTATTCTGTACTATTTAGGATAAGGTAGACTGAAGTTTTATAAATGTGTCGGAACCTGTGAAGGATATCGTACTGATGAGTTGAGAACACTTGTTCCGGTAGGACGTCCTGGTTTCCAGGGTTTGGGAATGCTATTCTGATTTTCCAATGTTATAGTTGTATATGATTTACACCTTGAGTGACGCACATGTTGTCTGGTGTTTTTATTTACTATGGATCTTTGGATCTTGGCCATTGGTAAGAGGCCAGAGATGGATTTTGACTCTTGTTCGGCAAAGGCAATAGGCGTCTCATGCGTCATACTACGCTTGTAGGATTCACATCATATAGGTTTGCTAGTGTGTTTTTTTACTGACTAATGAGTCCTTTTGGTATGCTTACACATACATTTTACTCTGATGGCAGGTTACGTGGATCTATGTGGAGGCGTTTTGGTTGGGTCTGATGACTCAATCCTCATGCACAAGTGGTGCAGTGACCCAAGTTGGTCTATTTGGAACGTGATGCCTTTCTATTTAACCATTTATTGGTAGTTTGTTTCTAGTTCTATGGATATCTAGTCGAATTGATGAGTATGATGTTGATAGATACCAAGAATTTTCTTGTGAACTGGACCTCCATGTGGTATTTCAATATACAGATACCAAATGAGGGTCGGTTCAGTTTCTCTTCTACATTTAGAGGTCATATAATTGGTGTTTTGGGGTCTCTATATAAATGGAGAGGTTCTTCCTCTAGTTATCGAGTTCAGTTGACACCTGAGAGTGTGTCTTGGCGTGGATGATGGGTTGGGTGTTCGAAACAACTTAGTTGAGACCTTTAATATGAGATGAGTTGTGAGCTATCTCATTTAGCCTATGCTATAGGTGACTTTCCCCTTGTGAGATGTACCGTTCTGGCCTATGAGGCTGTGAGACTGGGCAATTCCAAGGATCCCCTAAGGGATGCCTTTACTTGTTGCTGACCTAGGGAGTCTTTTGTAGGATCTCTCTTGTGTTTTCCTTCGAGAGGACCCAAGTTAGGGAATGCCTATATTGTCCTTCTTTTGTGTATCCCATGTAGGATTCCTCCATTACTCTTTGCTAAGGATTCCATGTTCGATTCCTTCGCTCGTGTTTACATGGAGGATCTTGAGTATGATGTCTCCTCGGTGTTTGACTTGAGGGACCCAGTGGGTGCCTTTTGTTTGACCGACACTAAAATGTTACGTCAGGTTTGGGTAGAGATAGTGTTCGGGTGTCACCTAGAAACCATTCTAAATTGTTATCCCCTTGCGCCTTTGGATGTATAATTGGGTTGGGCGTTCAGGCCACCCTCACTCATTTGTTTATATCTGACTTGGTTTGCTGATGCTGTAGTGGTTATGATAGGTGCTTCCTTATAGGTGGCAATTGATCCTAATGCGAGGCATCTTTCTCATTTAATGGGATGCCTAATATGCATGTGTTTCTATGTAGAGGTGGTTTTATTGTGAATAGGGTTACATACCTTGTTGTGGATGTGTTTTCCCATGTTTCTTGATTTTGATTGTTTGTTCTAGCTTTTCTTGTTAGGCTACTTTGTTTTCCATACCTAGTATTGTGATGAGGGGGTGATTTTATCTGACATGTTGTGATATGTTGTAGACTATTATCCAAGCAGTTTTTGAGGTCTACTTTGGCTGCCATATATTGTTGTGCACAATTGACTTGCATAGGGCTGTAAGAACCTGGTGTTATTGACCATAGGAAGAATGGGTGTTGAGGGATTCTCTAGAGTGTTTGTTTACTTCTACATTGTGAGACAATAGAGGGGATGGATGTTGAGTGCTCTCTCAGAGTGTTTGTAGTTCCTCGATATGGGCCACAGGGGAAATTGGAAATTCAGTTCTTCCCCATAGAACCTTTATTTAACAGTGTGAGACTATAGGAGGAATTTACGGTGAGTGATTTCTCAAAGAATAATTGATAAATCTGAACCATAGGGGATAAACTGTGAGTACTTTTCATAGGTTTCATTTTGTTGAATTGGTTGAACCAGAGGGGTTAGGCTGTGAGTACTTCCTAAAGGGTTACTTGTGTTTGATTGGTTGAACCAGAGGGGAAAAGCTATGAGTACTTCAAAGAAGGTTACACGTTTTTTTAGCTTGTTCAGAGATATAATTATGGTGTTGGCCTAAGCCGGTACATGTCGATGGGATTGCAGAACCATAGATCGAATTAATGCTACACGGCTTTAGTGGAACGACGTCCAACTCAATGCCCTTGCACATGATGTCTAGGAGATCGAGAATATGGTCCCAAGGATCGACTGCTGATGTGGTTTCTCGTTATTTGTTTCACCTAATCATGAATAGTCATATTTTTGTATATGTGCATAGGTATGTGACTATACATGTGTGCGTGTATTGATATGGATATCTATGGTGGCACTTTACCAGTTGATAGGAATTACCTATCCTGAGTTCGATGGTGGTTGCATGTTTGGTTTACTTCCTTTTATTGTGTTCCAGCTAGGCTGAACACATTGTTGTTGCATAGTCTTTAGCAGCACAATTATAGGTTTCTTGTCGGGGTGCCCTATTGAGATTATTTCTTACCCCTACACATCCACCTTGGTGTACATATAGACCTTATGTCTTCTATTAAGGCTGAGCACGAGTTTCATGGTGGATATGGTTGAGGTCCAATATTTCATGATCGAGCGGAGCTGCTCGAGTGGTTCTAATGATCGGGCTGCTGCAGTTCAACAGTATCCGGAGATCCAGTATGTGGATTGGCTTGGAGTTAGTAGTTGAGCCCATTAATTTTACTTTCAGTTTCTTTTGTACTTTTATTTGTACAGTCGGCCCGGTGGGTGACCCATGTTGTATTGTATTGCCTAGCTATTTGGGATTTTACAATGTTACACTATTTTATCCTGTTCTATTTCAGTTGTTTATTGCTTCCGTAGTCCGTTTACTTTTTGTTGTGTATGATACTTAGTTATTTTCGTTGTTTCTTACTCTGGTATGAGGGCATAGTCTCCACACCATCACACCCTAGGCCCTCACTGCTAGTCGGTAGCCTCTGGTGTATGGTTAGGCGCGCTTGAGGCCTTGTGGCAAACCGGCTCGGACCACCTGTTAGTGGCTTCTGGGTTGGTTCGTTACAATTATATTCATAACCACTTCTTGAACTCCTAGTTTGCTATGTCGCGGTGCGCTCAAACTCAGTTTTTCGTGTAGTGAAAGTTATTGAATTACTTTGAAAAGATAACATACTATGATATCTTGGGGTGTTACATACCTCTTAAAAAATTATAACATTCAAATATATTCTCATAAATACCATTTGATACGGTTTAAAATTTTAAAAATTTACAAATACAAAAAAAACATCCAATCACTTTTATCCTATAAATAGGATGAAAAGAGTCTTAAAATTCAATTCTTTCTTTCAGATAATAGCCTTGTGTATCTAGTCTGGATTTAATTTTTAATTATATTTCAACCTTCATTAAGATTACTTATGAAAATACATTTAACTCTGATTTGTAGTTTTTCTTTAGGAAATTCATTCATATTCCAAATATTATTTCTCTCAATTTTATTTGGTTATTATTATATAGAAATAATCCAATTTGAATAATTCAAATCATTTATACCTTTATTTAGAACATAATCAGAAAAAATGTTGAATTAACAAAAAAATTTAAAATTTATTTTTTAGTTTGAATACAAAATACAAAATTTTTAATTACTTTTTCAAGATGGTGGTCTATTATATTTATCTAATTTTTAGTATTATTATAAGAGGTTATTTTATCCCCCTCAAATATAGCATTATCGTTATTATATTGAGTTTCATCTTCACCAAAGTTAAATTCTATAAAACCTTCTTCATCATTATTTGAATTTGAATTCTGCTACATATTGAGATTTTCATAAAACTTAGCAAGCATTGACTATTAAATAACTATATATTTCTTATTTAAATAACTATAAAAATTACTAGATTTACTGTTTCCTAGAAATATTCATTTATCACATTTAGAATAAAACATATCTACATTATCTTTTGTATTTAGGATAAATAGTATACAACCAAACACTCTAAAATATACAAATTTGGGTTTAATTCGAAAAAACAACATATAAGGGGTTTTATTTACGATTAAACTAAAATAACAAATATTTAAAATATGATAATATGTATTAACAGCTTCATCCCAAAATTAAGAAAATTAAATTTATTAATCATTGATATATCCATTCCGTTTATTGATAATTATTTCATTATACTACACAATTATTATGCAATTGTCTAAGAGTAGAAATAAATGTTGATATCCATTATCTAGAAAAAAAATTCAAATTATAGAATGCAAGATACAACAAAACTATCACTTATGATTAATACAATCAAATAACCATAATTATTCTAAATTAATTTTCAAAAAAATAGTAAACTTTGATAAAGTTTCACATTTATGAATTAAGATATTAGTCCATGTGAATCTACTGTAATCATAGACACTTAAAAATAAAAACTTATTTCCACCTAAAATAATAGGTTTTAGTGGATCAAATAAATCAAGATGTAATAATTCATGTATTTTGGCAGTTATAACATCATTAATAGATTTAAAACATTCATTATTATTCATACCTTTAAAACAAGCACTACGGGAAAAAAGGGCTTTTTGCGACGGGCCTTTTGCGACGGGAATAAATCCCGTCCCAAAAGGTCTGTCCAGGAGGTTATTTGCGATGGGGGTAATGACCTGTCACAAATAACCAACTATTTGCGACGGGATTTCGTCTCCCATCGCAAATAGTTTGGCACAGATAATGCGGCAAACTGCACGAAGGTTATTTGCGACGGTGGGATCCCACCGTCGCAAATAACCGGCGCCGGTGTATAGCTTTTTGCGACGGGGCCTGTCGCAAATAACCGGCGGTGTTTTTAGCTTTTTGCGACGAGACACCTTTTGCGACGAGATGTCGTCCTGTCGCAAAAGGTGTGTCGGTAGGGACTATTTGCGACGGGTCCCATCGCAAATAACATTTTAACCGCCGACAGTAATTAATGCGGGCGTAGGTATTTGCGACGAGTATCCTGTCGCAAATAATCTCGCCGCAAATAATCTAACATATATATACCCTAATCCGTTTTTCCTCTCATTCCTCTCAAATTTTAGATCCTGTTTCTCTCGAAACTCTGATTTTAGAGAGAGAATTTTTCTAAGTTAATTTTTTTGTTCACGAAGAAGTTGTGAAACCGTCTGCATCAATAGAAAATCAGTCTTAAATGTATTTATGTTTTTTTAATTTATTATTTATTTCCTTTTTAATGTCAATTTTTTTATTGTTTATTAGTTGTAATTAAATTGAATTTATATTGTTTTTTCATTAGTATTTATTATTTACTAATAAACTGAAATTTTTAGAATTAGTTTTTAATAATTAGTGGTAATTATTAATTATTAACGATAATTAGTAATGTATATAATTAATTTCTCGTAATTATTAATAATTGGTAATAAATATCAATAAATAGTAATAAATAGGAATAATTAGTAATAATTAGGAATAATTAGTAATAATTAGGAATAATTAGGCATAAATATTAATAATTAGAAATAATTAGTAATAATTAGCAATAATTAGTAATAAATAGCAATAAATAGCAATAATTAATAATAATTAGTAATAAATTGTAATGATTAGTAATAAATTGTAATAATTTGTAATAAATACTAATAATTACTAAAAAATACTAATAATTAGCAATAAATACTAATAATTAGGAATAATTTGCAATAATTAGAAATAATTAGCAATAATTAGAAATAAATAGAAATATTTAGCAATAATTAGCAATAATTAGGAATAATTGACATTAATTAAGAATAATTAGCAATAATTAGCAATAATTAGGAATAATTAGCAATAATTATCTACAATTGCCAATAAATAGCAATAATTAGTAATAAATAGAAATAAATAGTAAAAAATAGGAATAATTAGTAATAAATAAGAAAAATTAGTAATAATTAGGAATAATTAGTAATAATTAAGAATAATTAATAATAATTAGGAATAATTAATAATAATTTGTAATAAATTGTAATAGTTAATAATAAATTGTAATAATTAGTAATAAATTGTAATAATTAGTAATAAATGCTAATAATTACTAATAATTACTAATAAATACATATAATTTGCAATAATTAACAATAATTAGGAGTAATTAGAAATAATTAGCAATAAATAGAAATAAATAACAATAATTAGCAATAATTATCAATAATTAGCAATAATTATCAATAATTAGAAATAATTAGGAATAAATAGAAATAAATAGAAATAATTAGAAATAAATAGCAATGATTAGCAATAAATTGCAATAATTAGTAATAAATAGAAATAAATATTAATAAATAGGAAAATTAGTAATAATTAGGAATAATTAGTAATAAATTGGAATAATTACGAATAATTAGGAATAAATACTTATAATTATTAACACTTACTAATAATTAGTAATAATTAGCAATAATTAGAAATAAATTGTAATAATTAGCAATATTTAGCAATAATAAATAATAATTATTAATAAATTGTAATAATTAGTAATAAATTGTAATAATTAGTAATAAATTGTAATACTTAGTAATAAATTGTAATAATTAGTAATAAATACTAATAATTAGTAATAACTACTAATAAATACTAATAATTAGCAATAAATACTAATAATTAGCAAAATAATAACAATAATTAGGAATAATTAGCAATAATTAGAAATAATTAGCAATAATTAGAAATAAATAGTGTTAATTAGCAATAATTAGTAATAATTAGAAATAATTGGCAATAATTATCAATAATTAGCAGTAATTAGAAATTATTAGAAATAAATAGCAATAATTAGCAATAATTAGGAATAATTTGTAATAATTATCAATAATTATCAATAATTTGTAATAAATAGAAATAATTTGTAATAAATAGCAATAAATATTAATAAATAAGAATAATTAGTAATAATTATGAATAATTAGTAATAATTAGAAATAATTAGTAATAAATATGAATAATTTGTAATAATTAGGAATAAATACTAATAATTATTAATATTTTGCAATAATTAGTAATATTTAGCATTAATTAGTAATAATTAGCAATATATAGGAATAATTAGCAATAATTAGGAATAATTAGCAATAATTAATAATAATTATCTATAATTAGTAATAATTACTAATAAATACTAATAATTAGGAATAATTAGGAATAATTTGAAATAATTAGGAATAACTAGCAATAATTAGCAATAATTAGCAATAATTAGTAATAAATAGGAAAAAATTGAAATAATTAGCAATAATTAGGGATAACTCGGAATAATAAGAACTAATTAACAAAAATTAGAATTAAATAGCAATAAATAGGAATAATTTGGAATAATTAGCAATAATTAGAAATAGATAGCAATAATTAGAAAATTTTATTAATAAATAGGAATAAATTGTAATAATTAGTAATAAATTGTAATAATTAGTAATAAATAGTAATAAATAGTAATAAATATTCATTAATATAAATACTTAATAATAAATAGTAATAGTTAGTAATAAATAGTAATAGTTAGTAATAATTAGTAATAATTAGTTATAAATAAGAATAATTAGGAATAATTAGGAATAAATACTAATAATTAGGAATAAATAATAATAATTAGTAATATTTAGCAATAATTAGTAATATTTAGCAATAATTAGTAATAATTAGCAATAATTAGTAATATTTAGAAATAATTAGGTATAATTAGCAATAATTAGTAATAATTACTAATAAATACTAATAATTAGCAATAATTATAAATAAATTGTAATAATTAGATATAATTAGATATAATTAGATATAATTATTAATAATTAGTAATAATTAGTAATAATTAGTAATAATTAGATATCATTAGATATAATTAGATATAATTAGTAATAATTAGTAATAATTAGTAATAATTAGATATAATTAGATATATTTAGTAATAATTATGAATAATTTGTAATAATTAGGAATAATTTGTAATAATTAGTAATAATTAGTAATAATTAGTAATAATTAGTAATAATTAGATATAATTAGATATAATTAGATATAATTAGATATAATTAGATATAATTAGATATAATTATATATAATTAATAATAATTAGTAATAATTAGTCATAATTAGTCATAATTAGTCATAATTAGTCATAATTAGTAATAATTAGTAATAATTAGTCATAATTAGTAATAATTAGTAATAATTAGTCATAATTAGTAATAATTAGATATAATTAGATATAATTCTCCTTTCTGGGTTGATCACCTTGCAAGTATCATTGCAATAGGACAACCCAAGTCATGCCCTCCTCATCTATAAGAATTATCGCACATGACCCTTTACATAGACCATTCATCCTTGAAAATTTAAGAGAAAGATACTGATGTCCACTCAAATTTTTAAGGAAGAATGTTCTATGTAAAGGGAGTGAGATAATTCTTAGATACGAGAATGAAATTACATTGGTCGTCCTATTGCAACACTACTTACAAGGTGATCAACCTTGCATGGATAATTGTAGAGTTCACATTGGACATGGCAGACACAAACTTTTTATTGCGCATGATTTGACAATTGGAGGCCCTTTGAGATTTGAACATGTTAATAACAGAGAAAAGCCTCTTGTGAATATTGATAATTTTAATATTTTATAATTTTATTATTATTTTAATAATATTGATATTGTTTTTTCATAAATATTGATAATATAATTCTTTTATTAGTAATAATTAGATTTAATTATAATTAGTAAATGAAAACTGCTTGGATAATGAATGGAGAATTTGTAATCATCTCCACAATGATGATTACCAAATTTCTTTCATTATTCAAGCAGTTTTCATTTTGCTAAGTATTGTTATGTATTTCTAAATTAGTAATAATTAGCAATAAATAGTAATAAAGAGTAATAATTATTTAGGAATAGTTAGAAAGAAATTTTAATAAATTATAATAAATTCCAAGAACCTGGCACAATTTCCAGTGGATTGACGACACTCCTTTTGCTCGATGACTTTTCTCCTTTCAACTCTCACTAACTCGAAACAATATAAAAAATGTGCTGCTACATAGGCATATTCAATATCGTATACATGAGATTGGATATGTATTTGTAGGATCATATTTTTTATAATATTTTCAGGAGGTGACAGTTGGAAGAAGACGATTCATCGACAAAAATGGGGCTCTTTTGTCCGAAGGCTCATTTAATTGCATCTTTCTCACACTAAAATTACAATGAAGAATCTGGTTGGAGATACATATATTCATTATCGTGCATACGAAAATTAATATGCGTACCTCTGACCAGATTCTTCATTGTGATTTCAGTGTGAGAAAGATGAAAGTAAATGAGCCGTCAGACAAAAGAGTATTCGTCAGTCCACTGGAAATTGTGTCGTCTTTAATTAATAGTAATTATTAAGAAGTAGTAGTAATTATTTATCTTCTTTTTTCAGATAGCATTTTTATAATTTTATATTATTCAAAAAAAGTGATGATTTTATATTTTTTAGAAAAATATGGAACAAGGAATTCGACATCAGTCATTATTAAATGATCATGCTTGGATAAATCAGCACATAAATCCAAATGGTTCTGGTTTAAATCCTGTATATATTGAGGGGGATGAAGCTTTATTAGAATTTGCATCATCAAAAACAGAATATGTTTCAGAAGGCCCAATTATGTGTCCTTGTAAAAAATGAGCTCTGAGAACATTTGACACATTTGACAAGGTTGGGGGACATCTCTTGTAGTTTGGTTTTCAACCAGATTATGTTTTTTGGTATCAACATGGTGAATTTAGTTCCAGATAAGATACTAATAACTTGATTCTGGATCTATCGCAGTTCCAAAATTTAGTACATGATGTTGGAGGTTCATCTATTCAACAAACTAAAAGTCACGATGATACTGATTTTACTCATGAGTTTGAACTATCTGAATTTTATGAGTTGTTGAGGTATTCTGAGGATGAATTATATCCCAGTTGCAAGATAAGGAAATTATAAGCGGTTGAAAAATTTATCGCTATTAAATCAGATAATTCAATGTAAAAAACTGTTTTGATCAGATATTTTCTTTGGTTAAAACACTATTACATGAAGGAAATGGGTTGCCTTCAAATTACTATGAGAGAAAGAGGTTGGTTCGTAATCTAGGACATAATTATCATAAGATTCATGGATTTGAAAATGATTTCATCTTATATTCTGGTGAAAACGAGTCATTGGATAGTTGTCCAACATGTGGACAATCGAGGTATAATGAAGCTGAAACAGAGATGCCAGGATCGATTCTTGTAAACCACTTGAGATATTTCTTCCTTACACCCGTGCTACAATGTTTATTTATGTCTCATAACACAACGTCAATGATGTCATGGCACAAAACCAATATTTCAACCGATAAAAGCTTGAATCATCCATATGATGGTGATTCATTGA
This sequence comes from Viscum album, assembly GCA_963277665.1. NCBI lineage: Eukaryota > Viridiplantae > Streptophyta > Magnoliopsida > Santalales > Viscaceae > Viscum > Viscum album. The sequence continues at coordinate 287,786,890 of OY728165.1, forward strand.
AACATTTTGATCGTCTGCATCCGTCTTTTGCTTTAGCAGCCTAAAACGTGTGATTGGGTATTTCTACTAACGGTTTCTGCCCGTTTGGTTTTTATGGTAGTCAGTATTCATGTTTTATTGTCTTTATAACTCCGTACAATCTACCTCCATGGATGTTGATGAAGGAGACATATATCTTTTTGACCTTATTAATCCAAGGGCATCTGAAAAAGAATATTGATGTTTATTTGAAACCATTGATTGATGAGTTAAATGAATTGTGGAGTAACGTTGTTAGTACATATGATGTTGCTGAAAAACAAAATTTCACATTAAAAGCTGCATTAATGTGGACGATTAGTGACTTTACTACATATTTCATGTTATCTGGATGGATTACACATAGTCCGAAATCATGTCCTTAATGTATGAAAGACAACAAAGCTTTTATGCCCATCAATGGGAAAAAACCATGCTATTTAGACTATCATCGCAGATTTCTTCCAACCGATCATCCTTTTCAAAGGAACAAATCTCATTTCAGAAAAGGCACAACTAAAAGGGATGAACCTCCAAAAATGATCTCTGGTATAGAGTTAAAATCTATTGTATTTTTATTACCTCTCATCACATTGGGGCCAATAGTAAACCAACAGAAAATTCCTGGCTTTGGGAAAGAACATAATTCGATAAAATGAAGCATTTTTTGGATATCCCATATCGGTCTGATATGTTTGTCTGAAACATGTTCGATTTCATGCACATTCAGAAGAACTATTTTGATAATTTATTTAATACAGTTTGAGATACACCAGGTAAGATCAAAGATACTAGAAAAGCACGATTAGATCTTGCCAAAATTTGTAGGAGACCAGAACATGCACTATTTGAAAATGTCAGATCACATAGGTTAATGAAGCCAAAAGAAACTTATAAGCTGTCCAAAGAGAGTGGTTTATTATTTTTTCAGTGGATTTCAGATTTGATATTTCAAGATGGTTATGCTTCCAATTTGGGAATATGTGTTAAAAATGGTCATATTACCAGATAAAAAATTCATGATTGTCATGTTATAATGGAAAGACTTATGCCTATTGGATTTATAGGTTTGTTAAATTCTATGATTTAGATTCGATAACAGACATATTATATTTTTTTGAGACATTTTTGCAGTGACAACTGACTACAATGCGCTAATAAAACTAGAAGAAGTTACTGCTGTAATTATAAGTAAACCGGAAAAAATATTTCCACCTACTTTTTTTGACTGAATGGAACATATGATATTACATTTTCCACATGAAGATAAATGTGGAGGTCCAGTACAGTTTCGATGGATGTACCCATTCGAGAGATACATGCAGAAATTGAAAAAAAAGTACATAACAAAGCATTAGTTGAAGGATCAATTGCGGAAGCTTATTTTCAAGAGGAAATTTCTTTTTTATGCTCTCACTATTTTGAATCTGAATATCCCTCAAATAAAAACCGCATGGGAAAGAATGAGGGAAATTTTAAAGGTGAAATGGAAAATAATTTATCAGTTTTTAATCAGCCAAATCCCGGCTTCGGTGGAGTTCAATAACGATGGATTTTAGACAATGAAAATCACAAAGCTCATACATATGTTCTTCTCAACTGTGAATAAATTATATCATTTGTACTGTGAGTGCTTCTATCACTTATTCTATAATTTCTGTTACAGTATGTAAACATATTTTTTTTGTAGGTTATATTATAATCATATCAAGAAACAAGTTCCACAAATTACAGAAGCTACTCTTGAAGAACAAGACAAAAAAATTCTCAATGGTTTCAAGAGCTGGTAAAATAAATTATTGATGGTTTAATATCAATTCAGTTTACTATTTATTTTATTTATAATTTTTTTACAAATTTTCAGGTGTCTCAACATGCTGATAAAATTGATAAGCGACTGTGTATATTGAGTAACCCACTATCCAAAATGGTTAAATCATATAATTCATATGTGGTGAATGGGTTTCGATTTCATAAACATGCATATAAGGAATCAAATAAAACAATGAAGAATGGAGTTTGTTTGAGGGGATCACATAATAGAAAAACTAAAGTAGACATTTACGGCATTCTGGATGAAATTATTGAGCTATGTTATCTAGGAAAAAATTACATAACTATGTTAAAATGTCGGTGGTTGGATACTGAGAGAGTCTTGCTTGTTTATCTGACTCATGGAATTGTCGATATTAAATAAAAAATTCTTCTTTCAGTAAATGAACCATTTTTACTGGCTCAACAGGCACATCAAATTTATTACGCAGAGTACTGTGCTAATTCAAGAGACCTGGGTGATTGCTGGAACATAATAAAAATGAAATCTCAGGAAAATCAATATACTCAATCTAAATGTGGTTATGCTAAAGTGGAAGAAATTGAAATTTTTCAAGTGACTACTCAAAATCCATCTTTTTCACAAAGAAACGTGAATATCGATGAGGACACCCCACAATTAAGGGTCCATGGTGACGAAGATATTAATGATGTTACAAATGAAATTGAAATGACAAGGGATAATGAAGGTGAAACTCATATGGATATTGATGATGCCGAGAAGGAATATAAAGACATTAACTTCGTTATATATGAAGATGATAATGAAGGTGAACATTGGAATAGTTAAATGCTGGTTATGATCATAACTAATATATGTATATATATAATAGTTATTTTAAACTATCTGCTAACAACAATAATTTTTTGTTTTAGATGGACTCTGATCAATTGCGTGAGTTAGAGGAGGCTGAGCTACCTTTGGATGAGGGGGATGTGGGATCATCTGACCATCATCCTACTGGTGGTTCAGGAGGTACACGGAGGGGGCGCGGTCTTGCGCAACTGATGATTCCTGGCCCTATCCCCGAGTGGAGTCCACGTCTTGGCTTCGATCCACGCACACAGAGGTATAGTAACTTTTATATTTTAGTTAGATATAATTAATTTATTTATATATATACTAATTGTTTAATTATTTATTCTTTTTTCACAATTTTGTGTATGTAGCTGTTGGACAGGGGAGCGCTATCTTGCGCAATTATTTTTCTCATTCATGGACCACATGGGAACATATTCCCGTTGATGTGCAGCTCGACATGTACAATCATTGGATGGTACATAAATAAATAATATTTATTTTGAAATTTATTTTATTAATAACTTGATATTATAAATTATTTGTAGGGTTTATGGTATCCCATCGATGATAGCATGCGTAACAATATCCATGCAGCATGGGAGGTGGCTATGTGTGATCGTTTATGTCAGTTTTTGCACAATTTGAGAAAGATGACCATTAAGAAAGCATGAGCGACAATATTTGATGAGTCCTGTAGATCCCATTGACTAGAGTAAATTTCATCTCAGGTTTGGGATGGATTATGTGCACACTGTTTGGGTGGTGGATTTCAGAGGAGGTCTTCATTGTGTCGACAGAACCGGGGGAGACAGGAGGTGACACATCAAGTTGGTAGTCGTACATTCAGCACACATAGAGAGCATCTGATAAGTATTTTTTTAAAATTTTCTATATAACTTCAAATATAAACAGTTTATTTTATATTCATATAGGCAGTCGAGCATCCTGATATTATAGAGTACAATGTTTATCAGAAAATGTACAGTGATCCTGCCACCAGAAAGATTAGAGGTGATCTCTAGCGTCAGATTGTGGTTAGTATTATTTTTTCAGTTTGACAATTAACTGCATATAATATTTTCACAATTTTAATTTCAAATTGGAATTGAAGGAGCCATATGAGGCTGCGACTTCTCAGACACAGGCTAAGGGTCAGGATGAGGTGACTAATCAGACTAGTTCCCACCATTTTGATGAGGCAGTGTGGATGTAGGCGACTCAGTATGGCTTTGATATGGGCCGAGTAGTTGCTATCGGCTCTCATGTGACTCCTGCTACTTATTATGGTACTCCATCAATATCAGCATCCAGCTTGAGAGTTGCTCGTGGAGAGGCATCATCTTCTGGCTCACAGTATTAGGAGCATTTCCAAGCTCAGAATGACCTTATAGAGAGTTTTTAGAAGCAACAAGAAGAGATACGTCAGCAGCAGCAGCAGCACGAGGATAAGATGCATCGATGACAGCAGCAGCAGCAGTAGCACGAGGAAGAGATGCATCGATGGCAGCAGCAGCATCACAAGCATATGGAGTACATGCGTCGTGTGACTCATAGTTTAGGGATGGAGTTTCCCTTTCTAGCTATTTCAGCTCCTCCACCTCCTCCAGAAGATGACCCCTAGTGATTTTTTTATGTCAAAAACATTTGAATTTAAATTTGTTGTAATGTGAACTATTTATAGTTTCTATCTTTTAAATCGGTGCGATTATTACATAATTTAATTTTTAATAATTATTTATTTTTTGTGAATATTGAGAATTTTAATATTTTTTATTTTTATTATTATTTTAATAATTTTAATATTATTGTTTCATAAATCATAATTTTATTAAATATATTTTTTTAGTATTATATTTTTTAATATTTGTTTATTTTAATTATAATAATAATAATAACAATAACAATAACAATGATAATAACAATAATAATAATAATATTTTATGATTTTTTTATATTTTTTTGTGAATATTGAGAATTTTAATTTTTTTTAATTTTTTATTTTTTTAATAATATTAAAATAAATTTTTCAATAATCCTAACAATATTTTATGATTTTTTTATATTTTTTTGTGAATATTGAGAAGATTAATATTTTTTATATTTTTTATTATTTTAATAATATTAAAATTAAGTTTTCAATAATTATAATAATATTTTATGAATTTTTTATATTTTTTTTAAGAATATTGAGAATTTTAATATTTTTTATTATTTTAATAATATTAAAATTAATTTTTCAATAATCATAATTTTATTATTTTTTTTAAAAAAAATTATTTGTTATTTACGACGGGATCTGTTACGACGGGATCCAATCGCAAATAGTCTAAATAATTTTTTCTTAAAAAGGTATTTGCGATGGGCCCGTCGCAAATAGTACAAGAAAATATTTTCAAAAAACATTTGCGACGGGATTATGGGTTTGTCATAAAAAAGTATTTGCAATGGTCCCGTCGCAAACGAGCATATATATATATAAATTATATAATCAGAGACTTATTTGCGACGGTGTTTTCTGCAATGGGCTATTTGCGACGGGGCCCTGTCGCTAAAGCCTATTTGCCACGGGATCCTGTCGCAAATACCCGTCGTAAATACCTTGAATTCTAGTAGTGAAGAATCACAAACCAATAATTTAATTAATTTTAAATTTTTTAAATTTTGAAGTTTCCCATGAGTTGAAAATTTATACAATAGCTGATGAATAAAATTTTATAATCTTATTTTCTAAAAATAACTAATTTTAGACCCTTTAATATAACACCCCGAGATTTTAGTATGTGTTTCCATTTAAATAAATACTTTTTGGGTAGCCTGTATCACACACAATAATAAATTTAAACAAACCTCAATATACCTTATTACAAGGTATGGAAAACATTAATAAATTATGAGAAGGGAATTTGAAAAACCATTGAGAAAATTACAATAATAATAAATATTCATGTAAATAATAGAAAATAAAAATGTTTTTTTATAAAAACATGTGTTACAATTATTGAAATATTATTATTATTATCATCATCATTATTAAAATTATACCAATTTATTTTATTGATGAAATTAAATGAGTGATAAATTAATAATAACCAATAATTAATTAATAAACTATATGAAATGTTAATTTAATGATTCAGGGCTAAACAAAAATGTGTTGTATAAGAAAATAGTTATTATTATATATAATATATTTTTTATTTGAAAGATAAATTTATGAATTTTATAATTTGAATATGATAAAATGAAATTAATTTTTATATTAATAATTTTAAGATTATCTTAGGTTAATTTTTTTTATTTTTCTAAAATGGTAGATTTTTTTGTGAATAGTGAAAAATATTGTTTTTACAAATAACATAACTTTTATGACATCATTATGAAAAATAATGAAATAAAAATATATTAAAATGTTGTATCCACAAAATATTCATTTAAGGAGAAAATATATATTTCCAAACTATTATGTTGATTTTTTAAACTCATGCTTTTTCTATTTACAAACTAAGCTATATTTTTCTTTAAAAAAACAAGTTTGGTATATTTCTTTACATATGTTTTCACAATGATGCATCTATTTTTGGATTGGATTTAAATTTACATAAAAATAAATTATTTTATTTCTTAAACAAATATATGTTATAGAGATAAATTATATGCATGATTTTGGTGTAATTTGTTTATACTTAAAAATGCATTTCACTAAAAACTATTTTTTATTTAATTTTTTATATTTATATTGAAATTAATTTTTGACACCTCAAGATATTTATTATTATAAAATGGATTCCATATTTGGAATTATCATATTCAAATTATGTAATAATTTCAAATTCATTTCTATTCTTAAAATTTAGTTTCCATAGTAAAATTTAGTCACTACTGTAAGGGTTAAATGGGTTAAAGGTTTAAAAATATGTGATAAGGACACAAATATCACAAATTACAATATATAAATTGATTTTATGAGTGTAGTTATACATTATCAATAAAATAATTCAATTTTTTATTTCATGGTTCCACTTTACCTTGATAAATACATTTACATTGTTTTAATATTAAGAGTACTTACAAAGGTGCCAATCCAATCACATATAAAACGATACCTTCACCCCCTCACTTATCCAAACAAATTTATAACATTATATTGACCAATATATACAACATACACTCAAAACTATATGGTTTCTTCTTATAAAAATTCCAACTAAAGAAGGATTAATGAGGTCTAAAGGAGGATTACCAAGGAAGTGGTCATTATCTTAACCATGTTCATTCAAGTTCTCTCCTTCTAAAGACTCCTATAAATATTCAATAACAATATTAACATAATAAAATCGGAATTTATAGTTTAATTAAATTCTGTTATGTTAATGTAACAACCATTATCAACCTCTTTTACATCCAATGGAAAATAAAAAAGTCGTACATGTGTATGTGCGGACTTCCACCTCCACGAATGATGTATTTAATTTTTCATCACTGACTCACTTGGTTGGTTATAAAGATATATTTAATGAATAAATATGATATTTATAAAATTGATAAGTTTTTATAAATTTTATTTCTCAATTCTATTATAATTTTAATAATAAATAGTCATTGTAAAATTTATCTTCTTAAATGAGCGTACTGGGATACTTTGTGAGTAATAACATCATACAATCCTCATTAATTTAAAATATTCATTAAAATATTCTTAAACAAATTTATCAAATTAATAAAATTTTATTTAAATCATTAATCCATAATAAAAATCATCTGACCATTAATAAATATCAGGTTTTTACTCATTCAGACATTATAACACTCTCTTGTTTTGGTTGATTTAACCACCTATATGAAAAATGTAATAACATTTATTTCATCAATGATTAAGGAATGAAAAATAATTATAATTTAATTTAATACTTATTGATTTATTATATTTTTATAATTCTAAATTGAAATATATCTATGTATATTCTTTAATAAAATCAATTCTTTTTGGGAAATTGAAATTTATAAAAATATAATATTTTTATTATTTCAATTAAAAACATAACCATAATCTCCATAGAATTCACATGGCACTCCAGAAAAATAACAAAAACATATTATACTCCATATTGAACATTATAAATATTATTAAATCATGAAAATGGTTCAAGTACTCGAACCACCGAATAGAAACATACGTGGAAAACATAACAATTAACACAAAAATATTGATTTTAACAATTAATAATTAATAGAAGGTTAATGGTAAGTTATATGTGAAATGTATATAGTTTGATAAATAAAAATATGGTTCTCATGTATATCTACAATAAATTTTAATTTATTATATATTAGGTTAGAGCATGTCCACTTCGAAAGTCTTAGTTAAGGAAATTATTAACTCAATCACCTTTCATTTGGTTATATTGCTTTCTCGTTGACATTGTTATGGAAATATTATGTTTGTCATTAAATCATTTTATTTAAATTTTTATTTACAATTGTTTTATGTGGGTTTATATTTATTTCACAAAATCACTTAATTGATCGATTCTTACTCCAAACGTTATTATCTTGTATGAGTTTCTTTTCTCAATTTCACTACATTAAAATAATAATTATACTCATCACTTGAATTATATTATATGGTGTGTATACTTCCCATGGATTTATTTTATAATTATTTACACGAATTTAATGGTATTTATAAATCAATATAATTTTCTCATCAGTGGGTTTTGAATCAAAAAAGCTTCCATGGTAGTAAGGGTTTTATGGACTCAGTCTTTTTTCTTTGAGACGTATTTTAATTTAATAACCTATTTTAATTTATATAGTGAATACACAACCTTATTGAAGTATTATATCAACATTAACTCTTTATTCATGGAAATTAAAATTCATTTTTAATTTATCTATCCCATGTGATTCCAATTTAATTATTATAAAAGTTTTTATGGTTTTTTCACATCAATGTCACTTCATTGATACATATTTTGTAAAATGAACCTATTTTATCCTATATGGTGTATATAATACATATTATAAATTTTATATTTTTAACATATTTATACTCAATTTATTTTATGTTCCTTCTTTATATATTCTTTTCAGGTGGGTTTTGATTTTAAAAGTCATAGGGGGTTTATTTTAAAACATTTCTTCAATGGTTTTGATGTCTTTTACTTAATTATTCTTCATACAAATCCATATTTTTTATTCTATTTCTTTATTGGTCTATTATAAACATGAATGATTAATTAAGTTCATTATCATCTAAATCTAAACTTTATTAAAAATTAAAAATAATTTTTTTTAACATTTTCTACATGGGTTACTTTTGAGTTTCCTTATAAATTTATAAGATTAGTGTTTTTAAATGTTTATTACAAGACCAAATTTTCCCACTGGCATTACTGTTGTTGTTTGTTAATATTTATTTCCATGTTTAAATGGGGTTTTAATGAAAATATTAATCCCATTGTTCAATAAATTTTTTGTAATAGATATTTTTTTTCAAAAAAATCAAAAAGTGATTTCATTTCAGTTAGATATATTTTTATACTACACTCTAATTTTTTTTACATAATCATATTTTTTAAAATATTCAATTATTATAATTTATTTTACAAAAATTGTTTAATTTCATTTTATCAACTTCTAAAATGTGTTATTCAAGTTATTTATAATATCTTTTTTTCCAAAACAATAACAAAGGATTCAACTAAATTCTTTTATAGTTTATCTTCCATTCCAATCTATTTAAGGGATCTATATTTGATGAAATAATTTTAAAAATAATCCTATGATTATCTTATGATTTAAATATTTTGATGATTTAATCTTTGGTATTAACCAATCAAATTCATTATTTTATCTTATATGATACCTTATGAAAACATAATGAATTCAATTTTCTTTCCAAGTGGTTTTTATATATGTCAAAATCCTTTAATGTTTATTATGTTCTACTGGGGATTTTTTCTAATGATACAATACAACTTATTTATTTGTATGACTATTGATTATGATCTATAGAAATATTCTAGAGAATAAGTTCATTTTGTTGGGTGAACTATGTTATGATGAAAGTATGATTGCTTTCATGCACTTATAGAACACACACACACACACACACAGATATATATGTATATATGCATTTAATAATGAGATGGTTTGATATTTTATAGGCATTTAATGCATTTTGTAAAGATTTGAATCACATTAGATGATGTGTTGTAATGCCCCGAACACAGTTACCCAGAGTTAGTGCATTATTACATAACATTGGAATGATCACAAAAGATCAAGTCTCGAAAGATCGATTAGTTTAGTAGCCTTGGAAACACTAGATAAATTCATAATGTTTACATTATATCATAAAATAAAAATTACAAAAACATAGTCTCCATAGTCCACACTCATATCCCCTAATACTATCCCTGCAGGTCATTCATAAAATACGTCTTCACATCTTGGGAAAAATAAAACATAGAAAGGGGTGAGCTCAGATGCCCAATAAGGATAACAATATAGAGGAAACTTTCATAAATAAGCATAAACATTTAAGGCAATGTATAACTAAATTAAAAGCCTTTTAAACTTCAAATTCAGCATAATATGGTAGAAATAAAATGAAATAATTTCATTTACTTATTCACATGGATATTCTACTAATCGAATAATCACATCCCATATCAATAACCACTTTCATAATGATGGAATTCATAATGCCAGACTATCATTACCACTTAGACAAGGCCTCGTGCCAAGACTAAAAACAAGATTTTGTCAAGGCCTCGTGCCAAGACACTAGTTTGTCTTATGATACCTACCGATTCATCGAGGATCTATAGCGGGCTCCACCCGTCACTTATTAAGTCCAATGCATTCCTCATATAAACAGGTTTAAACATAACATAAACATTCGTATTAAAACTAGCATACGAAATGTCAATACTTTATCCATAAACTTTGAATGGTATAAAAATAACACATCCATAGTCAAACATATCACAAAACCTTCAATAAAATATGAAAGTTTGGTATCATAATAAATCAACTTCAAATAAATTTAAAATCCACCAAAGGATGTTGACATAGATGAAATCAAAACTATTTGATAGAAATATCCTTTTTTAATCATTTAAAAGTCACATAATTATAAAAGAAAACATTTAATTTAAACATATTCTTATAAGATTATAAGGGAAGCTTTGACGATATTATAATGGTGGAAAATAGTCTCACCCGCCGTATAAGTTAAAAAAAGACATTCTTACCTTAATTCTGTAGAAAATGTTAAAAAGGACCTTGTTTGGATAACGAAAGAAAGATTCATTTATAAACTTATTATAAAAAGTAAATAAGGGTATAAATTTATTTAACCCATATTCTATAAAATAGTAAGAATGATTTTAAATATATATTTAGAAACATGTATGTAGATGATAAAGAGGTCCCAGTAGATAATTACGTATAAACAACCTCAGATAATGAAGAGATTGGGAAATAAACCCTTACCTTGTACTTTTCCTTGGTTGAGGGTAGGTTAACCTCCTGTATAATAGTTAAATTAATTGTTATTAAATTATAAAAGATTCATATACATAAATATGATATCATATATGATATTTTAATATTTCTTTGTTAATAATAATTTAGTATTATCGTCATTTCGGGTGTTCACTTACTCGTTTTCTTTTTTATGTTTTGTTACATAAGCCGTGTTTATTATCCATAGGTTGTATCTTATTCATATATAGAATGATATCAAGTCCGTAAACATTATTTTCAATCATCAAATGAAAATTAGTCTTGAATGGATATGATGGGGAATGAATCTCATCGCCTTCGTGGAGACGGTAGTCCGTATATATGCACAAGCGACAATATCATTCTTTTGATATTAAAATAATATATAATAGGATGGTGTATCATAAATACATAATCATTATCATTTTATATTTATTATTTACATGAATTACACATCATTATCATACCCATCCAAATAATAATGTATTGAATAATAATTACACCACGATGTGGAGACGACAAGCCGTACGTACGCACGTATGGTGACAAGTCATTTAAAGGATGGATAGAATACTGAATATGGTTGTACCATATTTATAATAACATCATAGTATATAGAATATACTGGAGTTATTATTTTAGAATGTAAATAAAAACGAAAGAATAAGTGGAAGAAGAAAGGAACTTGAAAGAGGGTGGTGAAAACATTACCTCTTCTTCGGGTTCTTCCATTTGATTTGATCAAAAGGGCTCCATAGAATGTATTTATGATCAATATAAGGACTCTAGGATGACTTTAGGGAAGTTGATAGAATATTTGGGCAGGTTTTGGCCAAGTCTAAATGCTTTGAATGTGTGAAATTGAGAGAAGGGGGAGTGCCCTTTTATAAGGGGGAGGAGGGGCTCTTTAGGAAAAACGTAAAGTATTAGTTTATAATAAATTCATATTCGGTTTTAAATGGCTCAAAAGTGGATTATTCAATGTCTATGGTGGTAATGGGTCGAAATCCTTTTAAAAATAGATTTTATACAGGTTTGGGTCCTTATATTAACCTTATATTTTAGTTTTAACTGTTAGTTAATTACATTGACATTTACCATGTGGCTTTGTATTTTTATATTTTATAGTTAATAAACATACTATATACATTTAAGAGATCACCAATTGGTCCATTAATGATACAAAAATCATGATATAAGTCCTTTGGCCGAACCTTATATTTTTAGGAATAGAATATCAATTAATAATATAATATTGCTTTTAAAACTCGTTTATGTCAATTTTGACACTATTGGGTATTTTGTTTTTGATAAATTTATAACAGCATTATTAATTCGAATAAAATTCATATAACCAATAATAATATATCATATTAACCTAGAAAATTATTGTAATTCCTAAAAAGTCTCAAATTATATTTATTTGGGTATTTATAATATCAATTATTTTAAAATTTCACTAATAAAATAATTACTGCATCATCATTGTGTCATAATGAAATTAAATTATTTAATGTCTAAAAATTATATATAAAATAAATTATGTATGAAATATTTTTTGATTTCTAATTAATATTTATAATCTAATTTATCTTATGTATAACCCAATATTAAATATGTTTTAGTTATTAAACTTTGATTTTAACTCTTTTAACTCTTCTTTGAATAAAATAATAATAAATGTCATAATCTAATCCAAGTGGACTTAAATGATAATATTTTATTCCTAAGGGTGTTTTTGGTCTAGATAAACCTGTCTAATAGAATTAAGACATGTTTTAGGGTAATATTAATATCATTTTTACCCTTAATTACCCTATTTACTTTTAACCGTGGTAAATAAAAGTAAAACATTACTATTCAAAAAAAATCTTTTTGATCCAAATTTCACTCCATGATATTAACCATGTCTCTTGGATTTTCGATATTCCACTCACATAAGCAATAAAATTATGTTTTATGTGAATTTGCAAATTCTCCTAGGAGATGGGTAAAATACGGTGAAAAGTTCAATAAAATTTTTATATGTCTAAAATTATTATAAACTGACACCAATGAATTACCTTGAACTTATATAGGTATTATGTATCTATTTTGACCTAAAATAAATTTAAATAAAATAATTAATTATTTAAATAAAAAGTCAGTTTTAACCAATAACTTAATGTTTTTCACTATTCATCAAAAATTGAATGTTTTCAGAAAAATACCAAAGAATCACCCAAGGCTAATTTAGATATTAAGAATCCAAAAATGAATTCCATTTTGAAAGATAAAATTTATAAAATTTCAAAAAGTGGGTATTACTATTTATAACGGCTAGTGTTATTGGTTGTGGTGTGTGTTAGAACTCGAAGTTGCATACAACACACGCTACTGTATTATTCAAAGAGAAGTGTATTGTAGAAGCTTGAGGTGTTACATTCTCCCATCCTTCAAATAATTTCATCCTCGAAATTTCTAGAATATTATTTCTTAAAAATACTCGGGTGGTTCTTCATCAAAAGTTCCTCGGGTTCCCACATTTCCTCCTCTATCTTATGGTTTCTCTATAAAACATTTACCAGACAAGTCGTCCGGTTTCTCAACACTTGTTCTCTTGTATAAGGAATCCTGATGGGCTCTTCACAATAAGATAGATCAGGTTCCAGTTCTAATACCTCATAGGTGAGTAGATGCGTTGGGTCAGGCATGTATTTTCTCAACAGTGATATGTGGAACACATCGTGAACTTTGGAGAGATTTGGAAGCATTTCCAAATGGTATGCTACAGCCCTAATTTGTTCTAGAATTTCAAAAGGTCTGATGTACCTGGGACTCAATGTACCTTTCATACCGAAACTTACAACTCCCTTCCTTGGAGATACGTTCAGGAAAACATGGCCTCCTACCTGATATTCCAAATCCTTCATTCGGTTATCGGCATATCTCTTCTACCTACTTTGAGCTGCTTTGATGCGGTTTTGGACTACCTTCACCTTATCCATCATTTCCTCCACCAGTTCTGGGCCTACGAGTTTTCTTTCACCAACGTCATCCCAATAGGTTGGTGTGCGACATCTCTTTCTATATAACTCTTTAGATGGTGCCATCTGAATACTTGAATGGAAGCTATTGTTATAGGAAAATTCCACCAGAGGTAAATATTGATCCCACATACCCTGAAAGTCAAGTGAGCATGATCTAAACATGTCTTCTAAGGTTTGAATAGTCCGTTCTGATTGTCCATCTGTTTGAGGGTGGTAGTCAGTGCTCAAACGAAGTTCAGTATCCAATCTCTTCTGAAGACTCTTCCATAATCTTGAATTAAAACGGGGATCACAATCAAAAATAATAGATAGGGGTACTCCATAAAGTCTCACAACTTCGTTAATATATATCCTTGCTAGACGTTCAAGTGGTAAATCTTCCCTTATAGTAAGAAAATGTGCTGACTTGGTAGGATGATCAACAATAACCCATATTGCATCATTCCTTCTAGGATTATTTGGTAGTCCCATGACAAAGTCCATAGTGATATTATCCCATTTCCACTCAGGTACAAGAATAGGTTTCATGACTCCTCCAGGCTGTTGCCTTCCAGATTTCACTTGTTGACTAACCATACATCTTGACACAAAATTAGAAATCTACCTCTTCATGTTGTCCCTCCAAAAATATTCCATCAAATATCTATACATTTTGGTGCTCCTTTATTCCTTATAAAATGATGGATATATTCCTTATGTCCACAAAACATTGAATATTCCAACAATGATTAAATAAACAAACCATTAATCAGTGCCAAGGTAGTCAAGAATACCGAATATAATTTATCCAAATCAACCATCTCTTATTCCAAAATTACTACCTCTGTATCAAGACCATATTAAGTATTACCTTTCCATCAACCATGTATTTTCAAAAAAAAAAAATTAACTTGTTGTTGAGTCACTTTTCATAGTACCGTATAATATAAAATCCTCAATGAAATAGTACTGTAGTACAATCCTTATTTATCTCCATAATTCATATAACCAGTACATCGTTGATACAACACTCAAATGAAATAATTCTTTAATAACTACATTAGAACACTAGTCATTCCTCTTCATTTGTAGTAGTATCATAACATTATTATTATCCAATAGCATCATTTGGGGAATACTCTGATGATTTGAACATTGATTCACGTAGTGTCCCCACTCCTTGAAGATGAAGTATTGTACATTTGAAACCTTTTTCTTACCCTCGAAATAACGAATGTGGTGTCCTTTTTCTCCACACTTATAACATACTCCCATTTCCTTCCAGCATTTTCCAAGGTGATTCTTTCCACAGTTATCACATATGGAAAAATCCTTCTTTACCTTCTTCCCTTTATCTATCTTTCTCTCTACCATCCTTTTCTTCCCTAGCATCCCTTCAAATCCATAGGACTCCGAGAACTCTTTACTTATCTTATCAACACATGATACTATTTCTTCATATGATGATAATACATGGGAGACTATTTTCCTTCTAAATTCTGGCTTAAGACCATAAAAGATATGATCCTTCTTACTCCTTAGATCATGTGTATTGCTGGATATTTAATTCCTTTTAATGGGAACCATTTCTAAACAATGGCATACACTAGATCATTTTATGAATAAAAATACATAATTCTATACTTGTAAAACACTTAAAATAAATTGAACTATTTATGGATATAATCCATAATCATAAAAAAAATGTTTTCTTTGAGGAAGTATATACTCATAAACCCTTAATAATGGATTGTAAAGAAAATGATAATTATCCTAAGCATATCCCCCGGGAATGTCGTAAACAAGAGTGCAGCAAGGCCCGTTGTTGTGCACCAGTTCCCGTTCGAGTCTAGCTCAAATCAGGGTTTTCAGGTTTTACCCCTAGGTATATCTGTGCCAGATCCGCCTCTACCTGCTCGTATCCAGACATGGATGTATTTCTCAGAAAACTCACAAAATCCTTACAATACCAAAATTCTAAGAAGTTCATCTATACTAATCCTCAAAGTCCATCTTAGGTCTATGTGCTCTAATAAAAGTTTATCTAAATATAGCTTCTAAAGATTGTACTAAACATCCTATGATACAAACTGTGACACCCCGACCCCAGTTACACAGATTCGGTGCATTATTACATATTATTGGCATGATCACAAAAGATCAAGTCTCAAAAGATTGATTAGTTTAGTAGCCTGGGAAACACTAGATAAATTTATAAAGTATACATTACATCATTAAATGAAAACTAAAACAACATAGTCTCCATAGAACACACTCATCTCCCCTCATACAATCCCTGAAGGTCATTCATAAAATACTTCTTCACATCCTGGGTAAAATAAAACATATAAAGGGTTGAGCTCAGATGCCCAGTAAGGATAACAATATAGTGGAAACTTTCATAAATGAGCGTAAACATTTAAGGTAATGTATAACTGAAACAAAAGCCATTTAAAAGTGAATCTCAGCATAAAATGGCCGAAACAAATGTAATAATTCCATTTACTTATTCACATGGATATTCTACTAATCGAAAAATCACATGCAATATCAATAACCACTTTCATAATGATGGAATGCATAATTCCAGACTATCATAACCACGTAGCTAAAGACTCGTGCCAAGACTTCAAATAGGATTTTGTCAAGGCCTCATGCCAAGACACTAGTTTGTCTCATGAGACCTACCGATGCATCAAGGAGCTATAGCGGGCTCCACCCATCACTTATTATATCCAATGCATTTCTCATATGAACAAGTTTAAACATAACATAAACATTCGTATTAAAACTAGCATACGAAATTGCAATACATTCTCCATAAACCATGAATGGTATATAAATAACACATCCATTGTCAAACATATCACAAAACCTTCAATACAATATGGACGTTTTGTATCATAACAAATCAACTTCAAATAAACGTAAAATCCATCAAAGGATGTTGACATAACTGAAATCAAAACTATTTGAGAGAAATATCACTTTTTTTGAAATAATTTAAAATTAACATAATTATACAAGAAAACATTTACTTTAAAAATATTCTTATAAGATTGTAAGGGAAGCTACGACAATTTTATAATGGTGGAAAATAGCCGCACCGCCATATAAGTTAAAAAAAGGCATTCTTACCTTAATTCTGTTGAAAAGGTTAAAAAAGACCTTGTTTGGAAAATGATTAAAAGATTACTTTATAAAATTCTTATAAAAATTCATCAAGGGTATAAATGACTTTAACCCATAGTCTATAAAATAGTAATAATGATTTGAATGAATTTTTTGAGAAACATGGAAGTGGATGATAAAGAGGTCCAAGTAGATAATTACGTATAAACAACCTCGGATAATGAAGAGACTGTGAAATAAACCTGTACCTTGTACTTTTACTTGGTTGAGGGTAGGGTAACCTACTGTATAATAGTCAAATAATTGTTATTAAATTATAAAATAATCATATACATAAATATGATATCATATATGATCTTTTAATATTTATTTTTTAATAATATTTTAGTATTATCGTCGTTTCGGGTGTTCGCTTACTTGTTTTCTTTTATATGTCTTGTTACATAAGCCGTGTATGTTATCCATAGGTTGTATCTTATTCAAATCCAGAATGATATCAAGTCCTTAAACATTTTTTTTAATCATCAAATGAAAATTATTCTTGAATTGATACAATGGGGAATTAATCTCATCACGTTCGTGGAGACGGTAGTCCGTACGTATGCACGAGTGACAATATCATTCTTTTGATATTAAAATAATATATAATTGGATGGTGTATCATATATAAAGAATCATTATCATGTTATATTTATTATTTACATGAATAACACATAATTATCTTACCCATCCAAATAATAATGTATTGAATAATAATTACTCCACGGCGTGGAGACGGTAAGTCGTACGTACGCACGTATGGTGACATGTCATTCAAAGGATGGATAGAATACTGAATATGGTTGTACCATATTTATAACAAAATCATAGTATGTAGAATATACTGGATTTATTATTTTATAATGGAAATAACAAAGAAAGAAGAAGTGGAAGAAGAAAGGAACTTGAAAGTGGGTGGTGAAAACATTACCTCTTCTTCGGGTTCTTCCATTTGATTTGATCAAAAGGGCTCCTTACGTTGGCTTCATTATCAAAATAAGGCCTCTAGGTTTATTTAAGGGAAGTTGAGAGAATATTTGGGAAGTTTTTGGTTGAGCCAAAAGGCTTTGAAGGTGTGAAATTGAGAGAAGGGGGAGTTCCCTTTTATAAGAGGGAGGAGGGTCTCTTTAGGAAAACTTAAAGTATTAATTTATAATAAATTAATATTAGGTTTTTAATGGCTCCAAAGTATATTATTCAAATTCTAAAGTGGGGATGACTCGAAATCATTTCAAACATTTGATTTTAGACAGGTTTGGGTCATTATATTAACCTTATCTTTTTGTTTTAACTCTTAGTTAATTAGATTGATATTTACCATGTCACTTTGTATTTTTCTATTATATAGTTAATAAACTAACTATATACATCAAAGATTCCCCCAAGATGTCCATTAATGATAAAAATATAATGATATAAGTCCTTTGGTTGAACCTTATATTTTTAGGAATATAATATCAATTAATAATATAATATTTGTTTTAAAAACTCTTTTATGTCAATTTTGACACTATTGGGTATTTTATATTTGATAAATTCATAAAAACATTATTACTTCGAATAAAAGTCATATAACCAATAATAATATGTGATATTAAACTAGATAATTATTTTAATTCATAAAAATTCTCAAATTTTATTTATTTTGGTATTTATAATGTCAATTATTTTAATATTTCACTAATAAGGTAAGTACTGCATCATCATTGTTTCATAAAAAAATTAAATTTTTTAATGTATAAAAATTATAAATAAAATACCATTATATATGAAATCGTTTTATCTTTTTAATCAATATTTATAATTGAATTTATCTTTTGTATAACCCTATATTAGAAATGTTTTAGTTATTAAACATTGATTTCAACTATTTTAACTCTTCTTTGAATTAAATAATAATAAATGTCATAATCTAATCCAAGTCGAACTAAATTATAATATTTTATTCCTAAGGTTTTTATTGGTCTAGATACACTTTTCCTATAGAATTAGGACATGTGTTAGGGTAATATTAATATCTCTTCTACCCTTAATTACCTTATTTACTTTTCATCGTGGTAAATAAAAGTAAAAAGTTACTATTCACAAAAAAAATATATTATTGAACCATATTTCACTCCTTGATATTAAAAGTGTCTCTCAAAATTTATAAATTCCACTCACATAAGCGATAAAAGTACGTTTTATGTGATTTTACAAATTCTCCTAGGAGATGGTTAAAAGACGGTGAAAAGTTCAATAAAATATTTATATGTCTAAATTTATTATAAACTGACTCCAATGAATTACATTGAACTTATATAGGTATTACATATCTATTTTCACCTAAAATAAATTTAAATAAAATAAATAATTATTTAAATAAAAAGTCGGTTTTAACTAATAACTCAGTGTTTTTCACTATTCATCAAAAATTGAATTTTTTCAGAAAGATACCAAAAAATCACCCTAGGATAATTTAGATATTACGAATCCAAAAATGACGTCCATTTTGAAAGATAAAATTTATAAAATTTCAAAAGGTGGGTATTACTATTTATAACGGGTAGTTTGATAGGTTGCGGTGTGTGTTAGAACTCGAAGTTGTGTACAACACATGCTACCGTATTATTCAAAGAGAAGTGTACCGTAGAAGCGTGGGGTGTTAAATTCTCCCCTCTTTAAAATAATTTCATCCTAAAAATTTCAATATTATTATTGCTTAAAAATACTCGGGTGGTTCTTCATCATAAGTTCCTCTGGTTCCCAGGTTGCCTCTTCCATCTTATGGTTTCTCCATAAAACATTTAACAGATGAGTCGTCCGGTTTCTCAACACTTGTTCTCTTGTTTCAAGAATTCTTATGGGCTCTTCAAAATAAGACATATCAGGTTCCATTTATAATTCTTCATATGTGAGTACATGCGTTGGTTCAGGCATGTATTTTCTCAACAGTGATTCATGGAACACATCATGAACTTTGGAGAGATTTGGCGGCATTTCCAAATGGTATGCTATAGCCCCAATTAGTTCTACAATTTCAAAATGTCTGATGTACCTGGGACTCAATTTACCTTTCTTACCGAAGCGTATAACTCCCTTACATGGAGATACCTTCAAGAAAACATTCTCTCCTACATGAAATTCCAATTCCTTCCTTCAGTTATCGACATAGCTCTTCTGCCTACTTTGAGCTACATTGATGTGGTTTTAGATTACCTTTACCTTTTCCATCATTTCCTCCACCAGTTCTGGGCCTATGAGTTTTCTTTCACCAACGTCATCCCAATAGGTTGGTATGAAAAATATCTTTCTGTATAATGGTTCATATGGTTCCATCTGAATACTTGAATGGGAGCTATTTTTATAGGAAAATTCCACCAGAGTTAAATATTGATTCTATATACCCTGAAAGTCAAGTGATCATGATCTCAACATGTCTTCTAAGGTTTTAATACTCCGTTCTGACTGTCCATCTTTTTAAGGGTGTTAGGCATTTCTCAAATGAAGTTTAGTATCCAAGGACTTCTGAAGACTCCTCCATAATCTTTAACTAAAAGGGGGATCCCGATCAGAAACAATCGATAGGGGTACTCCATGAAGTCTTATAACTTCATTAATATATAGCCTTGCTAGACATTCAAGTGGTAAATCTTCCCTTATAGCTTGAAAATGTGCTGACTTGGTAAGATGATAAACAATTACCCATATTTCATTGTTCCTTCTAGGAGTCTTTGGTAGTCCCATGACAAAGTCCATAGTGATATTTTCTTATTTCCACTCAGGTATGGGAAGAGGTTGCATGACTCTTCCAGACTGTTGCCTTCCAGCTTTCACTTGTTGACAAACCATACATCTTAATGAAAAATTAGAAATCTCCCTCTTCAAGTTGTCCCACCAAAAATGTTCCTTCAAATCTCTATACATTTTGGTGCTCCATTATTCTTTATAAAATACTAGATATATTCCTTATATCAAAATACATTAAATATTCCCATAATGATGAAATAAAAAAACCATTAATCAATGCCAAGGTAGTCATGAATATCCAATATAATTTATCCAAATCAACCATCTTTTATTCCAAAATTACTACCCCAATATCAAGACCATATTAAGGATTACCTTTCCTTCAACCATTTATTTTCAAAAAAAAATTTAACTTGCTCTTGAGTCACTTTTCATAGTACCATATAATCTCAAATCCTCAATGAAATAGTACTGCAGTACAATCCATATTTATCTCCCTAATTCATATAACCAGTACATCGTTGATATAACACTCAAATGAAATAATTCTTTAATAGCAACATAAGAACACTTGTCATTACTCTTCATCTGTGGTAGTATCATAACTTTATTATTATCCAATAGAATCATTTGGGGAAAACTCTGATGATTTGACCATTGATTCGCATAGTGATCCCACTCCTTGCAGATAAATCATTTTACATTTGAAACCTTTTTCTTAACCTCGCAATCACGAACATGGTGTCCTTTTTCTCCACACTTATAACATACTCCCATTACCTTCAAGCATTCTCCAAGGTGATTCTTTCCACAGTTATCACATATGAGAAAATCCTTCTTTGCCTTCTTCCCTTTATCTGTCTTTCTCTCTACCATCCTTTTTTTCTCTGGATTCCCTTCAAATCCATAGGACTCCGAGAACTCTTTACTTATCTTATAAACACATGATAATATTTCTTGATATGATGATAATACATGGGAGACTATTTCCCTTCTAAATTCTGGCTTAAGACTATAAAAGATATAATCCTTCTTACTCTTTGGATCATGCGTATTGCTGGAGTACTCATTCCTTCTAATGGGAACCATTTCTAAACAATGGCATACACTAGACCAGTTTATGTATCAAAATACATAATTACATACTTGTAAAACAGTTAACATAAATTGAACTATTTATGGATATAATCCATAATCATAAAAAAATTCTTTGAGGAAGTATATACATATAAACCCTACATAATGGATTGTAAAGAAAATGAGAATTATCCTAATCATATCCCTTAGGAGTGCCGTATCCAAGAGTGCAGCAAACCCTATTGTTGTGCACCCATTCCCATTCGAGTCTAGCTCAAAGTGGTGATTTCGAGTTTTACCCATAGGTACATCTGTGCTAGAGCCGCCTCTACCTGCTCATATCCAGACAGGGATGTATTGCTCAGAAAACTCAAAATATTATTACAATACCAAAATTCTAAGAAGCTCTTCTATACTAATCGTCAAAGTCCATATTAGGTCCATGTTCTCTAATCAGAGTTTATCTAAATCTAGCTTCCAAGGTATGTACTAAACTTCCTCTGATACCAACTGTAACACCCCGACCCTAGTTACCCAGAGTCGGTGCATTATTACATAATATTGGCATGATCACAAAATATCAAGTCTCAAAATATCGATTAGTTTATTAGCCTGGGAACCACTAGAATAATTCATAATGTTTACATTACATCATAAAATGAAAACTACAACAACATAGTCTCCATAGTCCACACTCATATCCCCTCATACTATCCATATAGGTCATTCATGTAATACTTCTTCACATCCTGGAAAAAATAAAGCATAGAAAGGGGTGAGCTCAGATTCCCAGTAAGGATAACAATATAGCAGAAACTTTGATAAATAAGCATAAACATTTAAGGCAATGTATAACTAAAACAAAATCCTTTTAAACTTGAAATTCAGCATAATATGGCAGAAATAAAATGAAATAATTCCATTTACTTATTCACATGGATATTCTACTAATCGAATATCACATGAAATATGAATAACCACTTTCATAATGATGGAATTCATAATGCCAGACTATCATAACCACGTAGCCAATCCTCGTGCCAAGACTACAAATATGATTTTTTCAAGGCTTCATGTCAAGGAACTAGTTGGTCTCATGAGACCTACCGATGCATCTAGGAGATATAACAGGATCCACCTGTCACTTATTAATTCCAATGAATTCCTCATATGAAAAGGTTTAAACATAACATAAACATTCATATTAAAACTAGCATACGAAATGTCAATACTTTCTCCATAAACCATGAATGGATTATAAATAAAAAATCCATAGTCAAACATATCACAAAACCTTCAATACAATATGGATGTTTTGTATCATAATAAATCAACTTCAAATAAATTTAAAATCCATCAAAGGATGTTGACATAGATGAAATCAAAACTATTTGAGAGAAATATCTCTTTTTTTGAAATCATTTAAAAGTCACATAATTATAAAAAAACATTTACTTCAAAAAATATTATTATAATCTTTTAAGTAAAGCTTAGACAATTTTATAATAGCGGAAAATAGCCGTACCCATCGTATAAGTTAAAAAAACACATTCTTACCCGAATTCGGTCGAAAATGTTAAAAAAGACCTTGTTTGGAAAACGACGGAAAGATTCCTTTATTAAATTCTTATAAAAAGACAAAAAGGGTATAAATGACTTTAACCCATAGTCTATAAAATAGTAAGAATGATTTTAAATACATTTTTGAGAAACATGGATGTGGATGATAAAGAGGTCCCAATAGATAATTACGTATAAACAACCTCGGATAATGAAGAGATTGTGAAATAAAAATGTACCTTGTACTTTTCCTTGGTCGATGGTTGGTTAAACACCTATATAATAGTTAAATTATTTTTATTAAATTATACATGAATCATATACATAAATATGATATCATATATGATCTTTTAATATTTCATTGTTAATAATATTTTTGTATTATCATCGTTTCGGGTGTTCACTTACTAGTTTTCTTTTATATGTTTTGTTACATAAGTCATGTTTTTTCTCTATAGGTTGTATCTTATTAATATACAGAATGATATTAAGTCCTTAAAAATTATTTTTAATCATCAAATGAAAATTAGACTTGAATGGATACGATGGGGAATGAATCTCATCGTGTCCGTGGAGACGGTAGTCCGTACGTATGCACAAGCGACAATATCATTCTTTTGATATTAAAATAATATATAATTGGATGGTGTATCATATATACAGAATCATTATCATTTATATTTATTATTTAAATGAATTACACATCATTATCATACCCATCCAAATAATAATGTATTGAATAATAATTACACCACGACGTGGAGATGGTAAGCCGTACGTACGCACGTATAGTGACATGTCATTCAAAGGATGGATAGAATACTGAATATATTTGTAACATATTTATAATAAAATCATAGTATATAGAAGATATCAGATTTATTGTTTTAGAATGGAATTAACAAAGAAAGAAGAAGTGGAAGAAGAAAGGAACTTGAAAGAGGGTGGTGAAAACATTACCTCTTCTTCGGGTTCTTCCATTTCATTTGATCAAAAGGGATTCTTAGGATGGCTTTATGATCAAAATAATGCCTTTAGGGTGAATTTATGGAAGTTTAGAGAATATTTGGGCAGGTTTTGGCCGAGCCAAAAGGTTTTGAAGGTGTAAAATTGAGAGAAGGGGGAGTGCCCTTTTATAAGGGGGAGGCGGGGCTCTTTAGAAAAAAATTAATGTATTAATTTATAATACATTCATATTATGTTTCTAATGGCTCAAAAGTAGATTATTAAAATTATAAGGTGGGGATGGGTCGAAATAATTTCAACCAATATATTTTATACATGTTTGTGTCATTATATTAACCTTATCGTTTAGTTTTAGCTCTTAGTTAATTAGATTGTCATTTACCATGTCACTTTGTATTTTTATATTATATAGTTAATAAACGTACTATAAACATCCAAGAGACCCCCAAGTGGTCCATTAATGATACAACTATCATGATATAAATCCTTTGGCCAATCCTTATATTTTTAGGAATAAAATATCAATTAATAATATAATATTTGTTTTAAAAACTCTTTTATGTCAATTATGACACTATTGGGTATTTTGTATTTGATAAATTTATTACAGCATTATTACTTCGAATAAAATTCATATAACGAATAATAATATGTCATAATAACCTATAAAATTATTTTAATTCATAAAATTCTCAAATTATATTTATTTGGGTATTTATAATATCAATTATTTTAATATTTCACTAATAAGGTGATTACTGCATCATCATTGTGTCATAAAGAAATTAAATTATTTAATGTCTAAAAATTATAAATAAAATACCATTATGTATTAGATATTTCTATATTTTTAATGAATATTTATAATCAAATTTATCTTATGTATCACCCTATATTAAAATTGTTTTAGTTATTAAACTTTGATTTTAACTCTTTTAACTCTTCTTTGAATTAAATAATAATAAATGTCCTAATCTAATCAAAGTAGACCTAAATGATAATATTTTATTCCTAAGGTTGTTTTTGTTCGAGATAAACTTGTCCAATAGAATTAGGACATGTTTTAGGGTAATATTAATATCATTTTTACCCTTAATTACCCTATTTACTTTTAACCGTGGTAAATAAAAGTAAAAAGTTACTATTCACCAAAAACATTATCTTATTGAACCACATTTCACTCCTTGATATTAACTGTGTCTCTCATATTTTTGAAATTCCACTCACATAATTGGTAAAATTATGTTTTATGTGAATTTACTAATTCTCCTAGGAGATGGGTAAAAGACGGTGAAAAGTTTAATAAAATTTTTATATGTCTAAAATAATTATAAACTGACTCCAATGAATTACATTGAACTTATATAGGTATTAAGTATCTATTTTGACCTAAAATAAATTTAAATATAATAAATGATTATTTAAATAAAAAGTCTGTTTTAACCAATAACTTAGTGTTTTTCACTATTCATCAAAAATTGAAAGTTTTCAGAAAAAGACCAAAAATTCACCCTAGGATAATTTCGATATTCCAAATCCAAAAATGAAGTCCATTTTGAAATATAAAATTTATAAAATTTCAAAAAGTGGCTATTACTATTTATAACGGCTAGTTTGATTGGTTGTGGTGTGTGTTAGAACTCGAAGTTGCTTACAACACACGCTGCTGTATTAATCAAAGAGAAGCCTACCGTAGAAGATTGGGGTGTTACATGTGTGGATGTTATTATGATTATCTACGTTCACAAGATGACGTTTTCACATGAATGTGGTTAGATATGTTCACAAGATGGGGCCTCGATGTGATTATGATTATCTATGCTCAAAAAATAATGCATGAACATGAATGTGGGTAACTAAGTATAATATTATGTGCCTGTGGACATGATTGTTGGTAGCTATGTTCAAAATGATATTATTTCTATTATTATGTTTTTTTTTGCATTCTTACATCATATTCATATCCCTATGTTAAGCTCTTATGGATCATGATTGGTGATTCTCATATAAATCATGTCTTATGTTATGCACATGTTTCATGCCATGACACATGATCTATGATCTATGAAATTTTGGGTATGATTTTCATATGTTACAATAATTTACCTTAATTATGTTCTCATACCATTATTTTCATTTATTCTTACATATAATATTAAAATGATAATGTCTATGTTTACCCTTACTAGGTTTTTGAGATAACCCTTCTTATATTTCAGTTTCTATGATTTATGAAGAATGAATTTATAAAATATATGTATAAAAGGATGTATCATTTGGAGAAATTTATAAGATGTGATGAGAAAATTATGTGAAATAATAAATTCATGGTACAGTTAGAAAATTTTCTATTTTGATGTAAATACATGGGTTTTTTATGTAAAAGTTTTTTTAGTTTTCTGAAATTTGGAACAAAAAATGTCTCGGCTATATAAATGACTCCATGATGGTTATTGACAATGTATTTATGTATGATTTTTTTTTTTGCATTAGTTGGTATCAAATCCAGTAATTAAAGAACATTTTTTTGAACATTATCCAGGTGTATTTTTCTAAGGGATCATAATTGTTATCAAAGTAGGGTTTAAGTACCTTATAGACTTTGATGTTATCATATGAGAATTATTTATGTGTTATGCATACCATTATGGTTTTGTATGACTACTGTTGATTATAATTTCAAATGCATAAATACCCCATTGGAGGTATTATGTGATTGGATTTTGAGGTGATTTATGGTATTTTGGGAAAATTTTATTGGGTCTTAGGAAGATTATGTGATTGAGGTATAAATAACCCTTTCTGTCGATATGTGATTTAATATTAATGTAATTATTATTAATTTATATAATTAGAAAATTATTTTATGGAGTATATACTGATTATTATAAATGAACTTGGGGATTGAAAAGTAATTTTGTGATAAGGAAATTCAGGATATTTTGGGAAAAGATTAATATATCTTAGGATATATATATTATTAAGGCATATGTTTATTAGTATACAATTAATATTGAATGGGGATAAGTATAAGATTAATTTTAATAGTATAGTTTTCTATGATTTATTGTTTTGTAATATAATAATAAAGATCATAGTAATATTTTGTTGGTTATTTTTGGGGATTATAGGATAAAACATTAGGAAATTTTATTTGGACTAAGAGAGAGAGTTATAGTTTTATAATTACACTAAATTTTTCATGGGTAGAAATGAAGTCGTTATAGTATGAGACACATTTGTAATGATTTTTATTATGATATGATTGCTATATGTGGTTATTTATTGATTATTTAAGTGACCTTTTTGGTTTTATTAAATATTTATAACATGGGGGAATTGTGTTAAAAATGAATTTTATAGCCATTGAAATGAATGTCCTGATGAGAAAACCTCGTCACAATAACTGGAATGAAAACTCTTATGGTTTTTATTAAAAAAATTCACAATTTATTATTAAGAACATGAAATTTATCAATCCTTAAAACATAAAAAATAATTTAAAAAGTTAGTATTATATAAGTTCAACTGATACAATGCATGAAAAAATATAACCCACCATACTACATGTCAAAAAATATGGAAGAAGCCTTCGGGATACAATCTCCATGGAATAGGTAAATTCTTCATGTTTGGAAGAGAAATTAATCATGCACATGATTTCAAAGAAGATATGAAGAAGCCAACTAATGAAATTAAGTTAGTAAAATCTTGGAATAAGGATCCACCAAAAATCTAATGCTTCAATTTTATGGAGTATAAACATTATGATTAAAAGGGTACAAAACCAAGGGTTAAATATGATAATATGCATTAGAAATGTTAAAATACTAGGGAAATAGGGAAGCTTTATGAAATAAAAACTATTAAATTGGTTCATGAAATTAAAATGGTATAAGGTACACTCATTATCCACCAAATAACTATAAATTTATTATTTTATTCTGCTTTTACCTACTCTTTTATATCATGAATGTTTTCCAAGTACATAAAATAAAAAAAACCAATTACTTAATAACTAATTATCTGTAAAAAATAATAGTGTCGTGATGATTTCATCCCATGACTATAAACGCAATCTAATATAATTCTGTGGTAATTTTTTTTTATAAATATTATTATTGACACTTTAAAAAAGAGTTTATTTTGATCTTGGATTTGATCACTCTACATAGAACCATATCCATTGTTGAGTCAGGGATGTAAAATTTAATTCCTAGAATAAACCTTTGGTCTTAATTGGACCAATGATAAATATAAAACCATAATGGAAATTATTTAAACCATATCAAATTTAATACATTATGATGAAGGGGTATTTAGCTCTAATGGTTGGGGAGAGACTTAATATCAGGGACACACGTATTATAGCGGGAAAATATTACTTTTCTAGAGTTAACTAAGATTGTATGGTTAACATATCAATATAAATAATAACTTTATTCTTTTCTTTATTATGTGTATCATCATATATTTTCATTATTAAGTGATAATTAAAACATTTTGGGGTGCATTTTAATTTTGGCGGTATAATGTAACACCTATATATTTTTTTATGTGTTTTCCTTTAAAGAAATACATTTTTGAGTATATTATATTAAATAACAAAACTAACTAAACGGAAATTTAATTTATCTTATTATAATTCAAGGTAAAAAACAAAAAATTATGAAAATAAAATGTGAAACACCATTAAGAAAATTCCAAATTGATAAATCCTCATATAAATAAAGATCCACTAAATTGATTTATTATAAATACATATATTATAATTCTTCATATATTATTATTATAATTATTAAAATAATATAAATTGAATTTAATGGTTAAATTAAAGGGGTTATAAATTAATAACATCCAAAAAATAACCAATAAATTGTATTAAATTTTAATTTAATTATTCATTACTACATAGAAATATTTGTTTAAAAATATTGTTTTTATTATATATTATATTAGTTTTATTTTATAAGATAAATATCTAAAGGTCATAATTTGAATATGAAAAAATTAAATTCATTTTTTGATTCATCATGAAAATATTATCCCAGGTCGATCCATTGAGTTTTCTCTAAAATGATTGATTTTAGGTGAATAATGAAAAATAACATTTTTATAAATATCATAACATTTATGACATCATTATGATATTATCATAACTCAAAAATATGATAAAGAATTGGATAAAAATTATTATTTTTAGTAATATAATAAATATTTTAAAACATTTATGTTTAGTTTGGAAACCCAATCTTGATTTTTTGGAGCCTATATTATATTTTAATGTTATAAAGAAATATTTTAGTCATTTTATTTTAATTATGTTTTCACAATGACCCATTCAGTTTTATATTTGTTTTAATGTCCCATAAATCACCTTTTATTTTTTCATAAACCAATTAATTTCATGAGGATCAATTTTATACGTAATTTTTGTGTAATCTCATTCATATTCTTAAAAAGGAACTGTAATTACCCCATCCACAGTACCCAATTCTGGTGGTTAATTTATTACTTTTTCACTAGATACAAAAAATCGTATCCCATGATACTGAATAGTTTAAAAATCTTGGTAAACTAGATACATACATGATTTTCACATTGCATTTAAAATAAAGAACACAAAACATAGTGAATGTAAATATTTTATATCCCTGAAATCATTAAAAAATTACTTCTTAATATCCTAGGGGAAGAAAATAAAATAAGGGTGACCTCATAAGCTTAGTAATGGTTATGTAAAATGGAATACATCATGAGTAAATAATAAATAACCAATATAAAAAGATAAATACTGAAAAAAAATGTCATTTAATCAATAACTAGAGAATGAAGAATAATATAGAAGGAGTAAATGAAGATCAAATTATGACATATAAATAATCACATAAGATTTAAAATTTTCCATGAATATTACTCTAAATACCAACATAGATATGGATAACTAATTTTATAGTGATAGAATGAATAATTTCGGGTATCCAAAATGTACCATCAAGGTCTTATGCAATGAATGTTTAAACTATATGTAGGTATATACAAAAAACCATTAAAAAGAAAACCCAAATGTTTTATCTCATGATACCTATTGATACATCAAGTTGATATAAAATTTCAGGTCCCACCAACATAAATAAATAATATAACATAATCAACATGCCTTACTCAAATACAATTTTTATAGATTGAGCTATCTTATGGAATGTTAATGATTTTCTAGAGAAAAATAATCACAAACCATCCAGAGAATTAATAATGATGGTATTATTTCAATATATCCTCATTATGGAATATAATTGGTATTTTTGTTGATGAATATAAATTACATAAATGGTTATTAAAACATTATTTATTAAAATTCTCTTTTCACTTTGAAGTCCACTTTTAAAAGAAACAATCTTCCAAATATTAGGAAAAACATTTTATTTTAAAATAATCATGGAATGTTGTAATGTAATCTTTAAATAAATAGGTTGTCATGATGGTGGTAAATTCTATTCATGTTTAGTATTGTAAAAAAATATTCCTTTCACATTTTTGGTAAAAGTCAAAACGTACCTCATTTGGAAAATGATATGAAGATTCATTTTAAACCCAATTTTTTAAAAGTAAAACATAGTTAAATATTTATTTAATAAATCATTTGATAATAAAAATTTTATTCTTTAATTAATTTTTATGAAAATATTGACATGGAAGAAAAAGATTCCTGACCATGTAGAAAAACAAAGTCTCTTTTACTTAAAAATAATTTTGGTATGTTGAGTACATAAAGTGTGGAAAATGAAAAAAAATGTAATTGATAGAAATAACTAGATTAGAATAAATTATATTAGGTTTAATACAAAAATATCAAATAATTTCGTCAATGGATACTTTAACAGTACTAATTCTGAATGATGATGAGATAGTGAAATACACCCTATCCACTTTGGTAACATTATTATCACAACACATATGTGTGAAATAACACAAAATGAAACATTAAATATCATGAATGTAATGATATTAATAATATAACAAATCAGAGGGAATTTAAATTCACATCATAAACATAAATAGATGTATAATTGTAAACATGTTTCAATGAAACAAAATTGAGACAAATAACCCTTACAAGGATCATATCATTTATGTGATGCTTAATCAATGAATTATTTATGTATGAAATATTTAAATCAAAAAAATACTAAATAAAAACTAATAAAATAAAATTTCATTTTACATATATTCATGCCATAACATAGATAATAATGGATAATTATAACCCAATGAATAGAAATTGAGTTAAGAAACCCCTTACCGCTATGGTAACATTCATGTTGAATTCCCATTGATGAAATAATTTTAATTAAAACATAAAATACCATGAATTATTATGGTTTCATGATATAACATATAAAAGGATAAATATATGGACTATATAAAATAAATTTGTTTATATCATTACATTATTCTTCAGTGGAAGGAAATTGAGACGAAATCTCTTACCTCACATCTGAATTATCACAAATGTTCCTACTATTCATAAATAAAAAATATATATTAAATATATAATTTCCTAATACAATATTTCATGTTTATTATCCCTTATATTTTATTTATTACTATTTTATATTTATTTACTTAATCAATTAAGTTCACATCGATCATTTTGGGGATATTCGGTTCATATGTCCAAAGTTACTTTGGTGGGTTAACTATGGTGAAAGGGTTCATTATTCCATCATCTCAAAAATAGTATTAATGAAATAGTTATAATTTTTATACCTAAATTAAACATTTAAAATCAACCATAAAATATGGTTATGAAAAATAAACTAAATTATAATCCGAGAGAGGGTAAGCTATACGTACGCTTGAGTAATGATTCATTTTTAACGACCTTGATAAAAAAGGTAAGTATAATTTTATCTTTAAATAATGATATTATATCATAACTTACTTATTATTTCTTTAAATAAACTTATATATATAAACTATGTGATGAGGTGATGGAAAATGAATCACATTGTTTCATAGAGGTGGTAGCCCACACGTACGCA
Organism: Viscum album; assembly: GCA_963277665.1. Taxonomy (NCBI): domain Eukaryota; kingdom Viridiplantae; phylum Streptophyta; class Magnoliopsida; order Santalales; family Viscaceae; genus Viscum; species Viscum album. The sequence continues at coordinate 287,819,610 of OY728165.1, forward strand.
TGTGCGATGTTATCATTTTTCAATGGATGAAAAGGTAAGAAATAATATGTTGTATTATCTTTTAATGATGGTAAATATTTTCTGAAAATCATATATAACAATTATATAAATCATTTTAACCATTCATAAGAATCGGTAATTGAATATTAATTACATTATTTTGTGAGGCGGTAGTCTATTGTACACATGAACAATGGTTCTGTTTCCAATTTTACAAAAGAGGAGATTAATATAGGGTATTCCATTAAAATAAAAAATTATCTCTTATATGAAATATAATGGTGTTATTTTTATATAATTTTTGAGGTATATTTTAAGTAGGTAGAATAAGAAATAATACTAATACATTAGGTTAAAATATATAACTTTTCATTGAACAACCTCTATTTATTTACACCTTAAACCCTTGAAGGTTGATATTATTCACAAACTAAGATATTTTTGACGTGGGAAGGTATGTTAGGGAGGTATTTTTTCAGTTATTTTCCAATCCAATGGGTTCTTAATGTGTGAATAAAAGTGGATAAGGATATCCTTTTTTAATGAGGGGAAGGGAATTCTTCGAATTTCCTAATGTATGAAATTAATATAAATTAGTTATTATGTACAATTGGATCCAAATTTATATAATTTGAATAAAATATTATTACAATTAAAAAAAATTATAAAAATATGTCAATTTTTTGGGATTTTTCACTATTATCTTATTGTTTTAACCCTCTTTTAACTCTATTCACAATTACTACAATATGAAAGTTTTATACACTTTAATGGACAAGAATGTTACTATAAAAGGATAATTAGACCATTAATGTACAAATTATAAAATTTTAGACCATAAATAATCCCCCTTTTCATGGTTTAATATTTTTATGATTTTAAAATAATTTAATAAAATATTAATTTCATAAAATAACATTAATATAATTTTTTACAGTATTCATTTAATTTTAATTTAAAACCATATAACGAACAAGGAATTGCGATATAATACTTAAATAATTACTAACATGTTATATTTCTTTAAAAAATTGAAACAAAAAAGTCACTAAAATTATATTACTTTTAATATATTTAGATTCATTAATTTTATTTTTATATTAATTGAATAAATACTATTTTGGAATAGCGTAAACATAAAAAGTATAAAAAAAGTATCCTAATATAAAATAACTTTCTTTTAAATAATCATTTATTATCAAACATTATTTTTTTATCCCTTTTACAAAATAATTTTTATATTAAAAGAAAAAAGGTCACACTTTTTTAATTTATCTTTCACTTAAATATTATATATGTCAGAATAAAATACATATGGAACAAAGTTGTCATACATTTCAAAAATATATTTAAACATATGAACTAGTCTCATCCAATAGTATATTGGAAAGTTTTAAGTCCATTTTTTAGTCTATATTATACTAGTTTTTACCTTAATTAGCTGATTTATTCTTACCATGGTGACAATTAGTTACTATGGTTAATATTCATAATGAAAAAAATAAAAGGGAACTATTTAAAAAATTTGGATCTTATTTTTCCAAATATTGAATTAAATTTTCTAATATTTTGTTTCTATAAGTCACATAAATTAATTTAATATTAAATTGTTGAAGGTGATGAAATTTTTTTTTTCAGAAAAATGTCATTTTAGGTATAAAAATTTGAATACTAAATTCAACTATAAAACTTATTCCAACAAACTAAATTAGATTATTAATAATATAATATAAATAATTTAACATTAGAATTATTTTAACAAAAAATCATTATAAATACTTCAAAAAATACAATTTTCAATAAAAATCAAAATTTAGCACAATTCATTGGAAAATAAATATTTAGAGAAAAATCAGAAAACATTAGCCTAATTTAATTTTAATAATATAATTTAAAAAATTATATTCATTTTATAAAATAAAATTTTTAAAAGTGGTAGAAATTAATTATAATTCTCACACACAAAATGTCATAAAAATCATTTTTTAAAAAAATGTATTTTTGAAGTATAAAATGATATTACTAGAAATTAATTATTAGTAGATATATTATATAAAACCTTTACACATATTTAATTATGTGGTTAACCATATTCATACACTCCAATTAAATGGATAGGTTATAATAGCCATATTTAAATAATAATATTTCATGGTTCATTTAAGCTCAGTGTTGCGTATTGTATATGTTATCGAATATAGTGTTATTTTAAAATCTTAAGGTGTTACATGAATTTTTTTGATAACTATTTATCATATAAATTTTATTTCTTATATAAAACGTAAAATTTAACACCTATAACAAATTAATCCTGAAAGATATATTTCACATTTAATATCAAAATTTCAAAATTATGCAATAAGTTTCATCTCATTTTTATTCATAAAATTATGTTACCATAGTACAATTTAGTCATCACGATAAGGGTTAATTGATTTAAAGAGTTAAATCTATGCGATAAAGCCTTAAATATCACTAAATACAATATATAATTTAATTTTATTTGTGTATTTATACTTATATTATCCTATCATATAATTTGGGTCAACATAGTTCTACTTGACCTTGAGAAATAAATTTATATCATTTTAATTTTATGGGTATTTACAAGGGTTCCAGTTTTATAACATATAAAAGGATCCCCTCATCCACTCATTCATTCAACCACTATTAGCACTTTATCTCAACCAAAATCTACTAATAAATCCCTAATACCCTTATTTATGACCTAGAGGTTGTAGTCTCGCCAACGGACTGTTCTAATAAGGATTATGAACATAACCAAAAGAAGATATCCAAGAAATATGTAATTATCTTAACTTATTTTTTCAAGTTTCTTCCATATTAAACCACATCCAATTTTTATATAATAATATTATCATAATTAAATATGTATCATTTGTTAACTAAAATTTAAGGTTTTTCCATTTATTACTCATGATACTAGAAGAAAACGGCCCAAGGACATGACCCTGCGACCGGCACCCCCACACCCCAACCTCCCACGCCACCCCATCCACCTACGGGGGGGGGGGGGGGGTCTAGTTTACTAAATATTCATTATATTAATTTAATAACCAATATATACATACTTTCCATACAATGGAAAATTAAAACATCATTCACGTGTACATAGGAACTACTACCTCCTTGACAGACATATTTCATTTTTGATCACCACCTCACATGGATAGTTAATATTTTTAATTTAATAAAAAATATATTTTTAATATTAATAAGACATTGGAATGATAATTGGACATTATATTGGCAATATTAATAATGAATGATCATCATAAAATTTAACCTCCTAAAACTAGTATGTCAAGACAATTTGTAAGTAATAACTTCTTACCATCAACTCTCATTTATCTTATTCATATAGATCTTTTAAAAACTAAATTACCACTTAAATATAATTTTCCCTCAATCATTAATAATTTATTAACAAGATATTATCATTATGAAATATCATGTTCTTATTCATTTAAGAATAATAAGACTCTCTTGTTTGGGTTGATTTTATCACCTATAAGAATGATGTTATGGTGTTTCTATTAGGAATTATTAAAAAATGACATGTAATGATAATATAATGTAATAAATATGAAATTAAAATTTTTAAATAATTATTTAATGTAAATATATCTATGTATATTCACTAATAAAATCAATTCTTTTATTAAATTGAAATTTATATAAAAAATAATATTTTAATGATTTATATATGAATCATCACCATAGAATCCATAAAATTTACATGGATTTATATAACATACCAAACAAATATTATAAACCTTTATAATCATTATATATATGATAATATTTTGAACAATGAGCAAGGAATGTAACTGCTAAACTAAAACATACATGGAAAATAAAACAGTGAACACACATTTTTTTATATTAACGATGAATTATTAATAAATGAGTAATGAGAAGTTACAAGTGAATGGTTATTTGTAAGGTAAATATAAAAATGGTTCCGATATATATATATATAATATAAATTTTAAATATAGGTTTTTATAGCTTATCCAACTAATCAAATGTCTGAGGTAAAGTAATTCTCAACTCAATTTTCTTTCATTGGGTTATATAACTTCTGGATTTACTATGTTCTGACATGATAATGTGTGTTATAACCTATGATTTATTAATGTTTAATTTAATCTTGTTTTATTTTTGTGTAAAAAAATTTACATTATTAATACATTTAACTAACTTACTTAAAATGTTACGATATTTATAATGGGGTTTTTACTCAATTTCCCTTAATTAAGATATTCTTAATATTCACCACTTTTTTTATGTTATGTTGTGTGTATACTACTAGTGAATATTTTTTTTTAATAATTTCAATGTATTTAAAAATTAATATTAACTTCTATTCATTGGTTTTATGTTCAGAAGATAGTAAGGTGGTAAGGGTTTCTTTGTCGGGATCATCTTTCCTTGAGACATATTTCATATTAGGAATATATTATATTTTATATGGTGAATAAACTATATAATAGATTTATTATATTGTGATTCAATATTTAATAATGGTATTTAAATATCCATTTCATGTTCTATCTCTTTTTAGTTATTGATTAAATTATAATGAAACCTATAAGCGGTTTCTATATCAATTTCATGTAATTTAAATATGTTTTATAATTTAAACCTATTTTAATTTATATTATGTATAAACTATCTCTTTAACATGTTGTATCATGAATCACGTTACAATATTTGTTTTTTAATTACATCCTCATGTTTTTCTTTCATGTGGGTTTTGATTTTAAAAACCAAAAGGTGTTTATTTAAAATCATTATTTTATATCTTTTGAAGTATTTTTCACAATTATTTCTCTTCCACATCAACATTCATTATATTATTTCAATAATATTCTTTAATTTTCATTACTGGTTTTTAATTTTCATTTTCATCTATATTTAACTTTTTATAATGTTTTAAAAGCTATCTTTTTAACATTTTTTATATAGGTTACTTTTTAATATATTTATAAATGTGTAAAAATATGTTTTTTTTACATTTTTACTCTATTTTCACATTTTCATTCCATCATGACTATTATTCATTATTAGTATTAATTTTAATTCATCCATGGGTTTTCAAATAAAATCTATTCCCGGTTGTTCTATGAATGTTTAAAAAAAATTATTTTTTCAAAATTTTTGAAAAGGGATTTCTTTTTGTTTATGTAATTATTTACTTTACACTACACATTGTATTATATAACCATAATTTATTTTCAATATTCTATTATTGTAAATTATTTTTCAAAAAAAACTTAATAATATATTTAATACCTCATGAAAAGTGTTTTTGAAGTGATTTATATATTCATTTTTGCAAAAATGTTACAATAGTGTTAAGAGAATTTGTTTATAGTTTCACATATATTTAAATCTCTATATCTAAATGATATATATTTTTTGAAATAATTTATAAAATAATCTAATCATGATCTAGTTATTTAAATCAATGGATTTTTGAATCTTTTATATCAACTGATCAAATTATTTATTTCAACATATGTGACACCAAATGAAAACATAATTTAACCAATTTTATTTCTAGGGAATTCTCTTTAATAAAAATATTAATTAATTTTTCTTCTAATCTAATTGGGATATGTTTTAATGATATAATCCACCTAATTTACTTAGATGAAATATGTTGATGTTCTATATAAATCATTATGAAACCCATTTATTTTTTATAGTTCAAAAAATATATTGAGAAACTATATTTGATTCCATGTTCTTAGGACACCCATATGTATGTATTATATTATAATATTGGTGGATACATTATATTTGTATAATTCATTAGGTAAATATTTGAATCTCATGAGACGATGTGTGTACATGATTTCAATTAGTTATGTTCAACGGATGATGTGTGTACATGATTGTTATTATATATGTTCATAAGATGATGTGTAGACATAATTTCAATTAACTATGTTCAAAAAATAATGCATAAACAGGACTGCGGGAATAAATGTTCAATAGTATGTTCATGGATACGATTAATGGTAGTTTTGTTCAAAATGATATGATTTATTTACTTATGTTTATACCAAAATATTATGTCATATTATTTTTCCTATTTTATACTCTTATGGATCATGGTTCATGATTCTATTATGACTCTTGTATTATGTTATTCCAAATATTCATGCCTTGAAACATGATTTATGATCTATGAAATGATGGGTATGATTTTCGTGTGTTAATATAATATTAATTGATTATATTCTCACACACTTATTATAATCTTTTTCTTACTTATGATCTTAAATTTTCAATTCCTACGTTTACCCTTACTGAGAATATGATCTCACCCTACTATATTTTAATTTTATAAGGTTGTGAATACTGAATTTATGTAAGATATGTCTAGAATGTTATATCAAGTGGATAATTTTATAGAAATTTTTAAGACTTTATGTGAAATAATAAATTCTTGGTATATAGAAAAAAAATACCAATTTTGATTGAAATAAATGGTTTTTGTTAAATAAAGGGTTTTCCAAACTCTTAAAATCTAGAAACCTAAATGGTCATGAGTATGTTAGTGACTCAATGATGGTTATTAAAAATGTACTTATAGATTTTTAATTTTGGGTTGCATCAGTTGGTATAAAATCCATTAAGTAAAGAATATATTTTTTAGCACCATATATAGGTATAAGGGTCTAGGGAATATTAATTAAATTCTTATAATTTTTTTAAGTTAGTATATATTGTTTAATATAGAAAATATTACCATTTATATTTGATAAAAATAAAATAAAAACATTCCTGAAAACAATACATTTATAATTTTCATATTTTAAATTCATTACATCATCTCATTGATGAGATATATTAATTAAATTTTATTTTAAACCTTATAGATATATTACTTTGAAAATAATAACTTTTTTAGAAAAACTAACTTCACCAAACCCGTTAATATGACCTTTAGAATTACCGCCAAATGTGACCAAGCCTCTTTCATATGAATTAAAAGATATAAAATTAGAAATATAATTAGTCATTTGTATGTAACTCTCATTGTCCATATATAATTAATATTTCATTATTTTAAGTTTGAATTAACAAATTTAATCATGCAAAATATTATTTGGTACCAAATCCATCTTCGGTCCTATCAAATTAGATATAAAATATTTAGGCACCCAAAAAACTGAATGTCCTATTTTTCAGCTATTTGGAAATTAAATTCTTAGAGATAGATTTTTTATAACCATATAATTGAGTGAATCATTATTAACATTCATTGTCATAATTTCCACCCATTATATACCTAAAACATCTTATACTTGAATCATTTTAATTTGAAAATATTAACAAACTAAGAGTTTTTAACTTTGGTAGATGACTATCATATCCAAAACCATTTATTATTTTATTAGGTTTATCATTTACATAATTTTATCACCACTTTATTTACCTTGAATAAAATTAGATAATTTAACCTTTAATATTAAAATTTTATCTTTCAACTTTTCACATTCTTTTTTAATTACTTTTAAATCATCTTAGGTTTTAAGATTTGAACATGAAGTTGTGTTTCTTAGTGTTTCATTTTCTAGATTATGAATTTTTACATTATTTTGAGCTTCAGTAAAGTCATCCATTCGTAATTAAATATTCTTTCATGATCTTTATCAGTTTTAGAAATTAAATATTTTTCTTTATCAATTTCATATTTTATTTTTAAAATTTCAAAATCAACAACATTTTTATATTTTTCACTGTTAGAGATAAAAACATTTATATTTTCAATTTCTGATTTAACATTATTATTTTTACCTTGTAAATATTTACATTACTCAATAATTCTTGAATCACCTTTGTGAAATTTCATATTCTCTTCATATTGTTTTTTAATATCAATAATTTCAAAAAAAAAATTTACTACAAATTTAATCAAAATTACATTATTATTTATCTCCAGTAATAACATTTTAAAAAAATTAACATGTCATAATAACTTATTAAAATATGATTTATGTACCTTGGAATGTACAACCATTAATATAAGGTTCGTAGACATAATTTCAATTTCTATCTCACTACTTAAATTAGAATCCTCAGCATATTCCCACCATCCAATCAATGATTACATATCCCTTTTCATTTTATTAATGTATTTATTTGATTTATTGAGTTTAAAACATTATAATATGATATTTATTTTCTTTTTCACATGTAATAGTTAATACTTGAAGCATTAGTATTTTTTAAAAAAAAGTATGTTCTTTCTTTTCTTATTGTTATTATTTTATGAATTGTCTCTTGACTCTTTTATTTTTAACAATTTTATAAAAAACTATTATAAAATTTTAAAATAATTATCATTTCAATAGAAATAATATTCAAAATATTTAAAATAATCATTTATAATTGAGTTAAAATAAATAACTTTCTTCTTTGAAACATCCTCATCTATGGTGCTTTTCAGTTCAAGTGCACGCTATATCGAAAGAAATATTTTCTTCATCTAAAGTATATTATCTATAATTATTTATCTCACTGTTTTCAAAATTATTCACATTCCACATTTTAGGTAATAAATATTGTTTTCATTAAACTAAAACTACATTGTCTAACACTTCACTAGATTCACTCATCATGTTGATAATACATGTGAATTAATGGAACATTATGTTTTCATACTCATATTCACTCCTTTTAAAGTATTGTTACTATACATGTAGCATTCAAAACATTGTTCTTTTAAGTTTATCTAAAATATAATTTGATATTTTATGTATTATCCATATATTGTGTGATGACTTAAAAGCTAAAACATGGATAAAAACAATTATAATAATAGCACAATATAATATATTCATTATTTTTTAAAAAACATATTTGACCACAAAATTACTAATAAGAGAATCCAATTCAGAATATAGTAGCTTATGTGGGTTCATTATGATCATCCAATTATCAGTAATCAGGACCTTCAGGTATGCGTCCATTATTTATTTCCAATACCAATAATAATTTCTATCAAATAATGGTGGATTTTTTGGAATCCAACCATCATTCACAATAATTTATTTCATCATTTAATTATATTTTTCATTACACTATTAGATCATTGATAATAGGTTATCACAGTATGAATTGGAAACAATTCCAATTTCTAAAATTAATATGATTTGATACCAATTGTAGGTATCAAGAAAAAAATATAGTTAAACTATCATTACAAGGCATTGTCTTTAATACCAATTATTGGAATTTTTAGTATGGAAACACTAGACTCGATGGGGTGAATAAAATTTATTAAATTTTAAAAAAATAATTAAATTAAATAATCAATCAGTCTAATATTATCACATTCATTAACAATGTAATTCAATACAATGTTCAAAGATAAAAGAATGTGGATATAAAAATGTGAATGGATGATTTTTATAATACTTTGGATTCAATGATCATAAATATACACTTCACTCATCTATAATAAACTAAAAAACGGTAATCACTAAGAAATATGACTTTTGAATGGTGTGATAAAATTTTACATATATTTAAATTTTTCTAACCTAGATGTAAAACCCAAGAATGCATGCCTTTCATTAGAATAAAGCAATATAATAATACCTAAAAACATTTAGGATTCACAAACCAAAGAACTAACTTTTTTAGGAGATTTAACTAATATCGGGCATGACATTGATGGGAAAATCAAAAATGACTACTTACATCACAAACCGCAAATCTAAATGACTATATAATGAAATATAGTACAAAACTATAAATAAATAAAGTGTAATAAAGAACAGAATTTTTTGCAGTTATTTGATCCTTTGATAAAATTAATGAACATTGTAGTTCCTTTAATATCACAGAAAAATGGAACAGTAGTCATAGAAGAGAATAAATACTTCATAATTCTCAGAGGAATGTTATTGTTTTCATTGTCACTCAAACGATCTTAGTTAATCATTTTAATCAATCTGTCATAATAATATTCAAACATCTAATTAATTATTTTTAACACCAATATATTTTTTACAATGGATTTTCTTTCTAACTAATCATAGATTTCCATAGTTATATAATAGTAAAAATACATAATATTATTGTTTACCTATACCTAGAAAAATCCCATGTTGAATCTTTCACTAAGTAATTAAAAATCACTCTGAATAACATCATTCAAACATATATATATATATATAAATATTACAAATTTCCAAAATAGTTATAATTAATCATATAATAACAAAGTAAATCAAAATATAAAAAATATAGAAAATAGAGTATCAAAATAATCTTAAAATGAAAAATGAATAATTGTGTAATAGTTGTTCTTTATATCGAATATGAGTTGTTTTTTATATTTCATATGAGTCATTAAAATATTTGTAAGAGTATTTTATATCTGCATATGTGTGATTTTATATCCATGTAAGTGTAATTTTAAATATCATAAGATATATTTACCTTCTCCAGGACCATTATATCTTGGTTTCAACCACATCTTTCTCCATAGTTTTTTGAGGTCCAGTAGATTGTTTTACTAAATCAGCCTTTCAGAATATTTTATCAACGAATATAACCCAACAACATAACTTGGAAACTATTTATATGGTACATGTGGCATGTTTGAATTTATCCTCTAAGCCACATACACCACCACCATGGATTATTGAATAGAATATAGTCATTTGGATCGTGGAATATGTAAGACTATGAAATATCATAATTCTTTTCCAATCATATGAATTTGAAAAAAAATTCATATATATTTTATAAAATCATTATATATTCAAAAAAATTCATATCACTATAGTATTTTTATAAAATTTTGAAAAAATATACATATGAATTTGATATTTTTATTTTACTTTGAAAATATTCATATAAATTTAAAAAATAATTTTTTTAACATTGAAACTATACATATGGATTTAAACACAACTTCATATGACATGAAACATGTTCATGTGACTAAAAAATCAATTTAATATGACTTTAAAAAAAATTGAATTTCATAAAAACTTATTTTGTATGAATTTGAAAAAACATTGAAAAAAATAAAACAGGGTGACTATAGAATCCTTTAAAAATATTATAAACACTTAAAAAAATTATGACTTATAAAATATATTAAAAAATTTAAATATATATTTATACATGTTAGTTACTTGTAATCATTTTGAGGTATTTTTAATATTCAAAATATAAAATAATAATCAATCGTAATCTCCCCATTAATCAAACATAATAAATGAAGTATTTGTAAAACATGTGAGGTATTTTAAATATTTTAAATAAACAAAAAACATAAATAGAAATATTCCCATTAATAAAACATGAAACTAATGATTGTTTATATATATAGGTGTTGACCTGTTATTTTTATATTGTTTCTTTCATTTAAATCTTTAAAAATTAACTATTTATGTGTTACTTGAAATTTACTCATGTTATAGTTCATGAATTTATGTTTTATAAGAACTATCCTTGTAATAATATGACAGGGAAATGATATTTATATAGACACTTATACACGTAAGCTCTGTGAAAACTTCATTCGTAACCATTGGATTTAGTTTTTTGGTTAAATCAATCTATTATATAAATCATGGGTCAAATTTACTGACCCATGGAGACCTAGGGGATGAATATTTCAATGATAATGGAAGATTAAATATTGTGGATAATTTATAATTATATAAATGTGATATAATAGTGATTAATATTACTTGCATCTATGTTTCTAAAAGATTAGTGTCAAATTCAAAGTATTCTAAGATGGTGGAATTTGTTATTTACATTAGTTGAAAAGATAGAAAAAATAATTTATCTATACTAAATCAAATTAATTGACATCCTTTATCATTATATAATGAACAGAATCATTTAAAATTACTTTAATAAAGTGAAGAAAAAGAGATTTAATGGAATTTATGCCTTCCATGAAGAGAATATGTGATGGAAAAATGATGTATTTACCACTATAAAATTATAATTGGAATCATAAATAGATGGGTGGATGATTGATAAAATTATATCCATGAATCACATGCTCTATCTCACTCCTCTAGCTTTTTATTTTTTATTTGTTTAAGTGGTGAGTAACTCATATGATTATGAGTTTCTTTATTAATAACTACTGGGCACTCCATCTAGATAATATTCTTTTTATAGAATTTGAATTTTTATGTTGGTAAAAGAGTAAAAATGAATGTTTCACATGGATGGTCATATGTTTGACAATAGAATTAGGAATTTCATTATAGCTTATGGAAAAAAGAGTTTCTTTATTTGTTAATAGAGAAATATATGTGCAATATTACAAGATGATTTTTGTGCTATGTGATAAAGATGATATTTGAGAATTCAAAGGAGGTGGCCTAAGATAGAGGTTCAACTTGTTGGAGCGTGTGATGTGGGGACACTAATGACCACTCGAATTTGGGTGGAGAGATCAAGAAACTAGAGAATAAATAATAACAAAGAGACACTTAGATAGGTGTAATTTACTAACATAAAAATTGATAACAAACTAATGGAATTATAAAATTAATATCATGATAAAAAATAAGGATAAGGTTTGGGGAATTTTATAGAGACAATAAAGGTGAAAATTGGAGTCAATTTTATAGATAGATATTCTTTCATGATTTTTAATATATCATTTTCATATTTTCTATCTGATTTATATGGGTTGTTTTCAATTTTTTTTAATTAACATGTTTATTAGATGAATAATTTAGGGTATGGGTATCATTTTTTTTAACTTATTATGGTTTGAAAATTTTCATTTTCTTTTCTAATATGTTATTAATATTTTAAATTAATTTATGATTTTTATATTAAAAAAAATTATTAACTGAATATAATGAGAAATATAATTTTAGAATTTAAATTTTAAAAAATTTGATGATAAACCAATGAGATAAATTCATTTTTAATATTTATTCATTTAATTAATTTTTTTGAATCATCAAAAATAGATCAATTGAGTGAATATGAATATGGTTTTTTAATTGGTATTTACACAAATAGTGATAATTTTGTTATGTAAATAACTTTTATTTCATTATCTTTATATTATAATATAATATCTAGATAATATAGCATGTTATTTTATCTATTTTCAAATTAGAGTCTCTTAGTGAGTTGTTATATTTTTTGGATATTAGTTTAGTAATTCATAAAGAACACAAATTAAAGTATAAATTAATTTTCTACCAAATGAAATCAATTTGAATTCTTATTATCTTTTCACTTTTTCAACTGATTGATAGCTCTATGTTTTTACCACTATATATATTTTCCTAAAATTATTATCATGACTATTATTTTTTTAATCAACAGAATAAAATTTCTTTGTTTTTCTTTTAATATTTAAATTTATTTTAATATATTGAATACTCATCAATTTACTTATATTTTGATCCACTGAAACTATATTTATTGTATAGTCTGTAGATCATAGAGGAAAATTGTAAATATTATGATTACTTAAACATATCAGTTCGTTCGATTATTAAGGATCATAGTATGATCATAGTGTATTTTCATTGTTTTATAACTACTAAGGTATATAATATATTTTGTAATTTATGAATATCAATGTTTAGTTTTTCTATTTCTAAAATTATATTTTTTTCACTATGGTTGGGTTGAATGACCATCATGAATTTATATAATTAATCATTTCATATTGAGGGTTTTTCATTAGTGATGGATATTGTTATTATTTTCTTATATTGTATTTTGAAGTCTTCTATAGAGGTTAATGTAACCCTTTCATATATTTATAGATTTGGAAAAATTCACCAACCTATGTCCATTTGGAGACGGGATTTTGTGCTCACTTTCAATCTAATTTCTAGTCAAGGGAGGTGTCACAATGGATATAAGGCAAAACTAAGGTTCATATATTTTTAGCATAACACAAAAAATAAAAACAATGTATATTATGATAATAATGTAAATAAATTATATAATAAATACTCCACATATTTTTAAACCACCACATAAAATATATTAACTTGTTTTAAACATAATTATTATACTTCCAAAAACAATAAAAACTAATAATAATCCTAATAATTATAATAATCATCATTATATAAGGTCCCAGACATAACAAACAAAGTAAACAACACACACACAGACACACATGGGTCCCAAAAGGACCGGACACTCTCCCCTCTAAAGGTTTAAAGACAACATATGAATTCATTACATTTATTGTACCAAAGGGCCAGGACCCAAAGGCCATTTATAGGGGTAAGTACCCCAACTCATGTAACTCATGTGTCACCACCTAATCCCAACACATCCCAGCATAATCATTTACTTCACCACCTGCATCTTAAATCTACCAAGGGGCTTTTAGGATTCAAACTCTCGTCTCTTTGATGTGGAGTCCACTGGTGAGTACCACTCCATCAGGACACTATACAACCAAAAAACCCACACACAACCCATTATCTATTGATGGAATAATAAAAACAGATGAATCGCAATAATAATAATAATAATAATAATAATTTTTTATAATAATAATAATTTGTATAATTTATCGATGGAACAATACATCCAAATGATTCAAACACCACAAATTAATTCCATGATACGAGCATCCCAATATCCCCCCAAGTACTAGGTTCTACATGATCAGCTCTTATTTATATCACATGTATAGAAATTCCAACACACTACTACTATAGATTCATCCATATTCAGTGCTCACATTTAATAGTGCTAAAGACCATCATTGAAAAAGGATTAATTTTATCAATTCTAACTTAAAATTTTGATAATGTAATTCTTTATCAGTGATAAAAAAATACTGATTAAATTCATCCTTTATCAGCATGGGATTTTAGCACTAATAAAGAATATATTTATGATTATTTTTAGTTAGCACTGATAAATGCCTTATTCAATAATTTAATTTATATATACGTATTTATGTACTTTAAAATATTATTTTAATAAAAAATCATGCATATATTAATATATAAATACATTATATATAAATATTTACACTATAAATGTATATTTATTATATATATATTTCATATTATATATTGAAATAAGATATATATTGAAACATATAATTCATATTCATAATATAAATTTATCATCAATTAAATTTTATAATTTTTATAACAAATTATTATTACATTAATGCATTGAAACATTAATAATAATGTGTATTTATGTATATGTGTGGGTGTGTGAATTATTATATGTATGCATATTTTTATATATTATGTCATTTGTTTTTTTTCAATTTACTTATATCAATCTAGTTAATCTAATGTTTCATACCATGAGTTAGAACCCATGACCTAGAAAACATTATTAAGAAAATGAAAAGTACAAGAAAAACAAGGTGCAATAGAAAGGGAAAACAAGCGCAACAAAAAAAAACTAATAAAGCATCCTACTATACACCTTCAAAATAAAAATCCATCTCAGTGCCTATTACTAATATTTTTTTCATTTCTATGACCTTGAAGATGATGTCCCCTCTTCCATTTGGGAGAAACATAAGGGTTATATCAGTCATCACCATTGTTATTCCATTCCTTGCACATACTTTCCTCTTGATCCATGAACCTGTTAGGGTTACAGGTATTCATATCCTTAGCCACCACATTATACAGATCTTGCATCCTTAACTCATATTCAATGCCAATTTTCATCCTAAATAGCCGTAACTACACCTGTATTCACCTACATAGTACCCTATAAAGGGATTTCACAAGTATAATTGAGAAGCCCCTCATTAAACTACACACTAGGTGGAATATCCTGCACCCCACCAGTTCAATTCCAATTCCATGATCAGCGCCACCAGTATGTTCTTCTTAGAGCCATGTCTATAAGTTACCACTTTAGTTGAATCATCCAAAGCAATAATTGGAAGGCCCTCACCATTCCTACGTCCCTGAACAATTTTAGAAAATTTTCAAGAATAAATAAGTTTAAATAAAGGGATCCATTTGTTTCTAACCCCATATTTTTTCTAGGCCATCAAGACACAATTGGTCAAAATCAATACTATTAATTAACTCAATCACTAAGAAGATGTTAACCTTCCCATTCACAGGACCACGAGTTGAGTTTTCCAATTCCTTACCATAACTAAAAACATCTTCCATATTAATACCCTTATTGTTCGCCTCCATAGTAGCTGCTACAAGATTTGATTGACAAGTAATTAGGTCAATGAACATCTCTTGTAATGTAGTAAATACCTCCTTACTATGATTACCTTTAGCATAGGTTGGGGTAATAAACTCCACTGACATTCACAGAATCCAAACTCAGTAGGATAGGATTGAATTTTTATACCATCTATTTTATAAATCTCAAAGCGATCTTCCCCTTACAGTTATTAGAACTCATAAAAACATCTATAATAATATCAACAGATTCTATCCCACGCTCAGAATCTGATGAAGTAGTCACCTGAAGTGAGCCATGTGTGTCACCATCCTTTAGCATGATGTTAGATGCACTCAAAACGAAATGGGCGCCCTTTCCCTGTTCCTCAACATCAACACCTTTATAGTAATATTTATTCATTTTTATTTTAATATTTTTGTATTTTAATATTTATTAAATAATTATATATTCTTATTAATTAATAATTTGAAATAAATATTTAATATTTAAATGTAATCTTCAAAATGTATTTATTTCCATTTTAATAAATATTCATTTTTATCTTTTTAAGGGTTTATTTAATTATAAAAATATATAATATTAACTTCTTAAATATTTCTAAAATTTATTCAAATTTATTTATTAATGTTCACACATTTTTACAATCATTCACTTAATTTTTTCTATTAATTAATAATATTAATTACTTTTTACTTTTTTGTAAAGTATTCATATTTAATATTTAATCATTTATTTATTTTGTTAATTGTATAATTTTTAATATATATATATATATATACATTCATTAGTATTTATAATATGATTTTAATAATTAATAATTAATGTTCACTCATTTTAATGGTAAAATAACTTCATTTAGTTTTTTTTAATAATTTATATAGTTAACAAAAATTATTCATTTTTTTAATATTTTTGCAATCTATTTCTTTCTTTTAATATTATTAAATTTAACTCATTTTCAATATTCCATTAATTTAATATTTTTTATTTATTAATAATATTAATTATATTTTTTTGATTTCTTAATTTTTAATATTTATTCATTTAATATTTTTTATATTATATATTTTTTAATATTTATATGAAGTCAGCCTAGCCAGAAGACAAGGGTGATGGATATTTAATAAAAATATAATGAAAAGTAAAAAAAACAAGAATGAGATAATTTAAAAGCTATAGATAGAAAGAGTTAATGTCATCACCAAGACTATAGCCAGAGGTTGCCCCATCATCTACTGACTCCCTCTGAGATTGTGATTTTTTTATTAAGGAGTAAGGTATACCTCTCACATAGCCTTAACTACTTTGATGTAAGTTGATCTTTGGTTGAAATCCAGGTGGACCATCCCCGTGATGCACAATCATCATGTCAATGCCCCTAAACATGGCCTTTGGGGTGCCTCCCTTATCTCCATGTTTGTGGAAAAGAAGCTCCTTCTTGATCACTAGCTATGTTTTCCTCCAATGATCTAGGACCAAGAGGAACACTACTACCCTCTATAAGAGGAATAGTAATAATACTATCGTTCTCTAACAGGCCATTAGAAGGTGACATTTTCCCACCATATTTTATCTGAGTATTGACCATCTGGAATCCCACAGTATCCACAAGATCATTCTTTTGAGGCTTCATAAGAGAAGCAAGATTTGTCTCTTTGCAATGACTTGAGGCAATCCCTTTCCCAACCACAAACTATTGATTTAACCTATACAAATTTATTCATTAAAGTTAATGATTTTAATATGGTAATAATTTACACTATTAGTATCTGTTCATTTTCATTTTAATATATATCAAATTTTAATTTTTCAATAATTTATTAAATGAATAATACTTATTAGTTTTTTAATATTTTTACAATATATTAAATTTTTAAATAGTAAATTTCACTCATTTTATAGACTAATTTTTTTAATATTATTATTTATTAGTAATATTAATTATTTTGTTACTTTTTTATTTTATTCATTTTTATAATTTTTATTTTATATTTTTTTTTATTTATTCATTTTCAATACTTGTGTTTAATATTTTTTTGTAATTTATTAGTATTTAATATTTAATTATAAATATTCATCCATTAATATTTATTAATTTTAATATGGATGTAAATTAAATAATTAATATAAACTCATGTTACATTAAATATATATTCATTATTAATATTTTTATAATTTATATAACTAATAATACTTATTCATTTTTCTTAATATTTTTAAATTTATTCAATTTTTAATTATTAAATTTCCCTCACTGTTTATATTCCTTCATTTAATATTATTCATTCATCAATAATATTAATGTTTTCTTAATTTTTTTATAATTTATTCATTTTTAAATATTTATTCATCTAATATTTTTGTAATTTTTTCAATTTTAATATTTATCCATACATACTTATTCATTAACATTTAATATTATAAATATTATTTTATTTGTGTTTATTCACTTTTATTATAATATTTTTTATATAAATTTTTATAATATTATTATATATTTATTTTTATATTTATTGATATACATAAATTATATTATTTAGAATTTAGAATTCATTTTAAATAAATCATGGGTTTTTATTAGTGCTAAATTAGAAATAACTGATAAAACATATCTTTATAATCTCTAAATTACATAGCATGGATAAAACATATCAATATCAATTCTATAATGTTAGCACTGATAGATATTAGTCTTTATCAGTTCTTCTGCCTGAATGGCCCAAAGGCCTTCAATTTTTATTGTATTTTTGATAAATCCCTTTTTAAGGGATGATGAGGAACCCTTACAAGGCCCGTATGCTTAGAGTTTATCAGTTCTTCTTATCACTGATAAACATCCAAATTTATCAACACTACATTTTAGTGTTGATAAAGATATATTCTATTAGTGATTTCTAATTTAGTGTTGATAAATGTAAATTATTCCAACACTTTTTCAGAAGTGCTGACAAAAATCATTACCCTATTTAAAATGAACCCTAATAGAATTCTTGTAACACCCGAGACTTTTATGTGAAATATTTTGTTTTTATGTTATATAAATCATCAAAGGAATCTTTCACTAACACTATCTTGTCTTGCTTTACACACAACCGCGACCTTCCTTGATAGCTTGCGTCGTACGCAATACTGAGTTTCACTAAACAATGATATGCTATTAAAATATTATTAAAACTAGCTGTTATGAATAGTAATAACCACTTTTTTAAATTTTATAAATTTTATTTTTCAAAATGGACTTCATTTTTGGATTCGGAATATCGAAATTAGCCTAGGGTAAAATTTTGGTATTTTTCTGAAAACTTTCAATTTTTGATTAATAGTGAAACCACTAAGTGGTGGTTATAAAACTGAATTTTTCATAAAAATTAATTTTACCACTTCTATGAGTGGAATTTCAAAAATCCGAGAGACACGGTTGATGTTAGTAAGTAAAATGTGTTTCAATGAGATGAAAATAATTTTTTTGGTGAATAGTAACTTTTTACTTTTTTTACCACGGTTAAAAGTAAATAGGGTAATTAAGGGTAAAAATGATATTATTGTTACCCTAACACATGTCCTAATTCTATTGGACAAGTTTAATTAGACCAAAAACAACCTTAGGAATAAAATATGACCATTTAGGCCCACTTGGATTAGATTAGGACATTTATTATTAATTTATTTAAAGAAGGGTTAAAATAGTTAAAATCAAAGTTTAATAAGTAAATCATTTTTAATATGGGGTTATACATAAGATAAATTCGACTATAAATATTAATTAGAAAGATAAAAATATTTACTACATAATTATATTTTATTTTTAATTTTTAAACATTAAATAATTTAATGTATTTATGACACAATTATGATGCAGTAATTACCTTATTAGTGAAATATTGACATAATTGATGTTATAAATACCCAAATAAATGTAATTTGAGACTTTTTATGAATTAAACTAATTTTATAGGTTAATATTACATGTTTTTATTGATTTAAGTTTCTTGGTTTGAACTAATCATTCTGTTATGATTTTCACAAAAATCAATTACTAAATAGTGTCAAAATTGACATAAAATAGTTTTTAAAACAAATATTATATTATTAATTGTTATTTTATTCCTAAATATATAAGGTTCGGCCAAATGACTTAGATAAGGTTATATATATTAATAATAAACAGCTTGGGGTTCGTTTGTCTTGATATAGTAAGCTTATTAACCTTATAGTGTAAGAAAACAAGAAGACACGGTAAAAGATAAATTATCTAACTTAAAGTTAAATCTAAATGATAAGGTTAAAATTGATACCTAAACTTGTCTATATTATATTGGATGAGAGGATTTCGACCCTTACCCACCTTATCTTCTAAATATATCAATTTAGAGCTTTTAAAAACCGAATTTGACTTTATAATAAAATAATATTTATAGTTATTCCAAAGGTGCCCCTCTCCTCCCTTATCAAAGGGCACCTCCTCCCCCTCTTCCTCACACCACTTTGAGCCTTCAAGCTCGGAAAACCCCTGCCAATTTCTCCTCTCCACTTCCCTAGAAACATCCTAGAGGTTCTGGTCTTCTTCAAAGATCTATTTTAGTTCCCCAAAAGGAGGTCTCAAAGAAGCACTTCAAAGAAGAGGTAATGTCTGTTACCGATTCTTTCATCTTTATTTTTTTCTTCCATTTCTTTTTCTTTAGTTGTTTCATTATTAAGTAATAACATCAGTATCACTCACATACTGATATGTTATTATAAGTATTAAACAACCCTATTTCACCATCTATCCATCCTACGGAAAAAGAAATCATCGTGCGTGCGTACGTACAGAATACTATCTCCACGCCGTGGTGTAATCTATTTTCCACCACCACCTTACATAGATGGGTATAATGGTGTAAATAATAACTATATACTACTATTATAAATTGATATTGATTCTGAAGTAGTATACATACACTCCAATACAATTCCACGATCATAGGAATGATATCATCACTCGTGCATACGTACGGAATACCGTCTCCACGATGTGATGCGACTCGTTCTACATGATCTTCATTTCATAATGATTATATAAATAAATTGAATGAATGAATATGATATATATTACACTAATACCATTCTGGAAATGAGGTATCTATAACCTAAAGAGAAGAATGAGAATTTATTCGACAAAACACGCATAAGAACAAAAAGTAATAAACACCCGAATAACAAGTAGTAATTAAAATATTACTAATAAGAAGCTAAGAATATGACCATATATGATATCATAAATATAAGTATGATTCTGGAATAAGTCAATAACATTATTTAAATCATTATACAGGAGGTTCAGACACTTACGAAGCAAATCGGACCTAAGGTAAGGGAAAATCTCGCAAATCTCAATTTTTATCCGAGATTGTTTATACTTTAACATTTACTGGGGAATATTTATCATCCACATCCATGTTTCCTAAATATGTAATAATTATATCCTTCTACAATATTTTATATCCAATTTTACCCTTCGGTGAGTTTTTAGTAAAAGATATGAAAGGAATCTTTTGTCATTTTTCGTACGAGTTACTTTTTGACTTTTCCGAAAAAAGTACGAGAAGAATGTTTTTTTAACTTATACGGCATGAATGGATTTTTAAAACATTATTTCCAAGAAGCTTACTTTACAAGTTTTCAAGTTTATTTTTAATCAACTTCTTTTTGTTTAGAATTTTATGACATGTTAAGAAAGGAAAAGTGTTTTTGAAGTAAAAAGGATATTTTCCTCAAGAATGGAGTTCAAGTGTTTTATCAAAATTATTTTCCATCTAAGATAATATAGGGTTATGTTTCTACCCCTATTATTAAACTGGTTTGATTATGTTGTGATGGAATTATTTTTATGAATTCCTTTATCTTATATGAATTGTTTTATGATGTCATGATGTTTAAGAATCCCATTTTTATTACATGGGTTATGCAATGTTGTATGATTTATGATTTTGTGGAACACATAAGAATGGTATCATTATGAGATGTGTGGGACCTATATCTCCCTCCAATGCATTGGGTAAAGATTTTATATCTCATGTGATAGACATGGCTAGAACGGTAGGTTATTCCGGTTCAGTGAAACAGGACTGAAACGAGGAGTGAACTCGGTTCAGAAATGGACTTTGTCCACTAAGATAGTCTTGGAAATGAGTCTTGACTAATAATAAATGATTCTCTATGATTATGTGTGTATGACACAAAGTTTCATGTTTTATATTATGATTATTGGGATTCCATTTCACTACTATGATTTATCCCATGTTATGAAATTATGATCTTTTTTGAAGGTTAAGATTTCCAAAAGTTATGTTCTTATGAATATGATGTGATTGATATTTCTTTTGTTTACCGTTACTGAGCATTTGAGCTCACCCTTTTTTATGTTTTCTTTTCCCAGGTCAGGAAGAAGGTTATTAAGTAAGATATGCCAAAAGGGACTATAGATATGATGAAATAAATGGGAGACAATGTAGACGCTTTATGAACCAGTTGTTTATGTTTCCTAGTTTCTAAAGACACTATACCTATACGGACCTTTTGTGGTTTTGTTATATGTTGTAATAAGTATGCTTCAATTTTGAAGTATTAACAATGTATGTAAAGTATGGGTCTTTATAGTTGGTATCAGAGGAAAAGTATCGTCAACCTTTGGAAACTAGGATGTGAAAGCCTTAGTAATAACCCTAAGGATAAGTCTAAGCATAGAACGCAATCTTAGTGTTTTAGAAATGCCATGAATAACCTAGGATAAGACCTTAAGTGTGAAATTTTATTCTTGATTATTTGGTTTTCCTATTATAATTAGGGTTGCTCAGACTATTCTTCTTGGTTTTAGTCAATGGCTGGAACCCGAAGGAACTGTGTTAATGCGGAATGCGACGGGAAATGCAATGATTGTCCCCCTGAGCAACCAAACGTTATGGGAACTGGAATGAAAAATCTTGTAGCCATGCTCACACAACTTTCTCAAGCTATGAATCATGCAGGACTTCCAAACAAGCAAAGGAAGGACCAACATTCTGTTCAATCCTTCATGAGACAGCGTCCACCTTCATTCAGCAGGTCTACAGATCCATTAGTTGCTGAATAATGGATTAGTACTACTGAAAATATATTTTCAGTTCTTCAATGTTCTAAGCATAATAAATTCATCTTAGCAGTGTATCGTTTGGAAGGTGATGCTGATCAATAGTTGAATATTATTAAGAATACAAGGAAAAGGGTTGAAATTGAGTCCATGGAATGGGACGAGTTCAAGAACTTATTTTTCAATAAGTACTTCCCTCGTATTCTCCGAACAATGATGGAGAAATAATTTCATGAACAGAAGCAAAAGGATGATGAATCAGTCGGTACCTGTGAAGAAAATTTTACAAGACTTTCAAGGTACGCTTCTGGTATTAATATCCAACCTGAGAGTAAGATCGATCAATTCTTTAGTGGCTTAAAACCAAGTATTCGAAGGGCCTTAGCCATAAGGGACTTCAATAGCTACGAGGAAATCGTTTGATGTGCTCTCAAAGTTGAGATGGAGATTGGAGTAACCCATCAATCATATGGGTTTGATAAGAAGAGGAAAATGGAATTCAAAGGGAAATCTAAAGAGCGCACTGAAAAGAAGATGAGATTTCCCTTATGCTCAAAGTGTGGAAAGAAACATGGAGGGAGTTGTCCTAAAGGGACAAGTAAATGTTTCAAATGTGGAAAGGAAGGTCATCGGGCATTTGAATGCCGCGATTATGGGAAGAAGATGTCTAATGATGCAAAAAAAGGAAGGGATACACAGAATGATCCTACTACACTTCAATGTTTCAAGTGCAAGGAGATGGGACATTATACCAATAAATTCCCTAATCCAAGGGTTGATGATGATGGTCGACGTCAACAAACTCTTAAGGCTAAAGACAATGGAAAGTCACATGCAATTTCTATCAGCGATGTGGAGTATGATAACGATGTGGTGAAAGGTACACTTACCATCCACTCTAAAGTAGCAAATGTTTTATTTGATTCTGGATCCACCCACTCTTTTATTTCTGAAGAATTTTCTAAGGGTATCACCATATTACCTCAACAATTAGATGTTGAGTTAGATGTGACAACACCTAATGGCACAACAGTCACATCAAAAGTTTATAATTCTTCTCCGATCAAAGTTTGTGGGAAAGTGCTTCCTGAAAATCTTGTGATCCTTCCTATAGTGTAATTTGATGTGATTCTTGGCATGGATTAGCTTTCTTTATATGGAGATCATATCAATTTCGAAAGAAGGGAAGTCACATTTCATATTCCAGATCAATCTATGATCGTCTATCAATGCAAGGATGAACATAACCTTCCAGTGGAAATTCCTTCTACCTTATGGGTCTTGATTCCACTAAATGAAGGTTATTTATCTCAAATGGTTGGTGAGAAACTCATGATTAAGAATATGCCCATTTTACGGGAGTTTGATGATGTCTTTCCGGAGGAATTACTGGGTCTTCCACCAAATCGTGAAGTTGATTTTTCAATAGAACTCATACCGGGTGCTTTGCCTATTTCAAAGACACCATATAGAATGGCCCCAATTGAGTTGTAGGAATTGAAGAAGCAACTCCAAGAGAATATTTATAAGGGATTCATACGCCCTAGTGCGTCACCTTGTGGAGAACATGTTCTATTTATTAAGAAGAAAGATGGATCAATGATACTCTCCATTGATTATCAAGAACTTAATAAGATCACTATCAAGAACAAATATCCTCTCCCACGCATTGATGACTTATTTCACCAACTATGCGGAGCTCAATACTTTTCCAAGATTGATCTTCATTCAGGGTATCATCAATTAAGGGTCAAAAGGGAGGATATACCAAAGACGACTTTCCGTATAAGGTATAGACACTATGAATTTATAGTGATGCCATTTGGTCTTATTAATGCCCCTGCTATCTTCATGGATCTGATGAATAGAGTCTTTAGAGACTATCTTGATCAATTTGTGGTAGTCTTTATAGATGATATTCTTGTTTATTCAAAGAGCAAGGAAGAACATGAAGCTCACTTGAGAATTATATTGAAGACCCTGAGAAAGGAGAAGCTTTATGCCAAATTTTCCAAGTGTGAATTTTGGCTTCAAAAAGTTTCATTTTTGGGTCACATAATCTCAAAAGAGGGGATATCTGTGGATCCAGCAAAAATAGAGGTTATTGAAAGATGGTCGAGACCAACAACAGTAACTGAGATCCGAAGTTTTCTTGGTTTGTCTGGATATTATCGACGTTTTGTGAAAGATTTATCACGATTATCTAATCCACTCACCAAGTTGACTCGGAAAAGAGTTAAGTTTGTTTGGATGGAAGAATGTGAAGAGAATTTCAAGGAGTTGAAAAGAAGGTTATCCAGTGCACCTGTGCTCACACTGACTTGTAGTGGAGAAAGGTTTGTGATCTATAGTGATGCATCCAAGAAGGGATTGGGGTGTGTTCTTATGAAAAATGATATGGTGATAGCTTATGCCTCACGATAGTTGAAAATCCATGAGAAAAATTACCCAACACATGATTTGGAGTTAGCTGCGGTAATCTTTGCATTAAATATTTGGAGGCATTATCTTTATGGAGAAAGGTGTGACATTTTTACTGATCATAAAAGTTTAAAGTTTATTTTCACCCAAAAGGAGCTGAATATGTGTTAAAGAAGATGGTTGGATCTGATTATGGATTATGACTGATCAATCCATTACCACCCTGGGAAAGCAAACAAGGTGGAAGATGCATTAAGTCGACAAGACCATGCCAGTTTATCCATGATGAGGATCACAAAAGATCCAATATTTATGGATTTACAAAGGATGGATCTTGGAATTATAATGGAAGGGGAAAAATCTTATCTTTCTGAAATGAATGTTCTACCATCTATACATGTGAAGATTAAAGAGGCACAGAAAGAAGATGTCGAGTTACAAAAGAAGGTGAGAAATGTTCCTGAATTCAACATTGATTGTGATGGGATAATAAAGTTCAGCAATCGGGTTTGTGTTCCTCCCATCCCGGAATTAAAGAAGGAGCTGCTGGATGAGGCTCATAGTTCTTCATTCTCTATTCATCCTGGAAGCACGAAGATGTATAGGGACCTGAAAGAGTACTTATGGTGGGATGGCATGAAATGAGATGTTGCTGAATATGTCTCTCGATGCTTGGTTTGTCAGCAAGTTAAAGCTGAGAGACAGAAGTATAAGGGGATGTTACAACCATTACCCATACCTGAATGGAAATGGGAAAACATCGCTATGGACTTTGTTACAGGACTTCCTAAAACATCCAAAGGCAATAATGCTATCTGGGTCATAGTTGATCCTCTTACCAAGTCTGCACACTTCATTGCTATTAGAGAGGATTTCTCTCTGGATCAGCTTGCCATGATATAAGTAAAGGAAGTGGTAAGATTGCATGGAGTACCACTTTCAATTATATCTGATCGGGATCCGAGATTTACCTCGATGTTCTGGAGAAGTCTTCAGCATACTCTGGATACAGAGTTGAGTTTCAGCACTGCTTATCATCCTCAGAAAGACGGTCAGTCTGAGAGAACAATTCAAACCCTAGAATATATGTTGAGATCTTGCTCTATAGATTTCAAAGGTGGTTGGGATCAACAACTACCTTTGGTGGAATTTTCTTATAATAATAGATTTCACTCCAGTATTTATATGGATCCTTATGAAGCTCTCTATGGAAAGAAATTCATGACTCCAACTTGCTGGGATGAAGTTGGGGAAAAAAAGCTATTAGGACCTGATCTCATTGATGAAATGGCAGAAAAGGTCAGATCTATTCAACAACACATAAGAGCAGCTCAGAGTCGACAGAAAAGTTATGCCAACAACCAAAGAAAAGATCTAGAGTTTGAAGTGGGTGATAAAGTGTTCTTACGAATATCTCCCTGGAAGAGAGTCATGAGATTTTGAAAGAAGGGGAAGTTGAGCCCTAGATATATCGGTCCTTTCGAAATACTGAATCGTGTTGGGAAGGTAGCTTACCGATCGGTGCTTCCACCAAATCTCTCTCAAGTTCACGATGTGTTCCATGTATCTCTCATGAGAAAGTACATACCTGATCCTTCACATGTACTTAGCTCAGAAGTTGTACCGCTGGAGCAAGATCTTTCTTATGAAGAACAGCCGATAGAGATTCTGGATCGTAGAGAAAATGTCCTACGAATCAAGACCACTAGATTGGTGAATGTTTTATGGGGGAACCACTAATTAGAAGAAGCTACATGGGAGCTTGAGGATATGATGAGGGAGAGGTATCCTCATCTGTTTGTTACAAAGTGACGAATTTCGAGGGAGAAATTCATTTTAAGGGGGGTAGAATGTAACACCCGAGACTTTTATGTGAAATATTTTGTTTTTATGTTATATAAATCATCAAAGGAATCTTTCACTAATAATGGCTTGGATTTCTTTACACGCAACCACGGCCTTCCTTGATAGCTTGCGTAGTACGCAATACCGAGTTTCACTAAACAATGATATGCTATTAAAATATTATTAAAACTAGACGTTATGAATAGTAATAACCACTTTTTTAATTTTTATAAATTTTATTTTTTAAAATGGACTTCATTTTTGGATTCAGAATATCGAAATTAGCCTAGGGTGAAATTTTGGTATTTTTCTGAAAACTTTCAATTTTTGATGAATAGTGAAACCAATTAGTGGTAGTTAAAAAACTGAATTTTTCATAAAACTTAATTTTACTACTTCTGTGAGTGTAATTTTGAAAATCTGAGAGACACAGTTGATGTCAGTAAGTAAAATGTGGTTCAATGTGATGAAAATAATTTTTTGGTGAATAGTAACTTTTTACTTTTTTTACCACGGTTAAAAGTAAATAGGGTAATTAAAGGTAACAATGATATTATTATTATTACCCTAAAACATTTCCTAATTCTATTGGATAAGTTTAATTTGACCAAAAACAACCTTAGGAATAAAATATGACCATTTAGGCCCACTTGGATTAGATTAGGACATTTATTATTAATTTATTTAAAGAAGGGTTAAAATAGTTAAAATCAAAATTTAATAAGTAAATCATTTTTAATATGGGGTTATACATAAGATAAATTCAACTATAAATATTCATTAGAAATATAAAAATATTTCGTACATAATTGTATTTTATTTTTAATTTTTATACATTAAATAATTTAATTTATTTATGACACAATGATGATGCAGTAATTACCTTATGAATGAAATAATGACATAATTGATGTTATAAATACCCAAATAAATGTAATTTCAGACTTTTTATGAATTAAACTGATTTTATAGGTTAATATGACATGTTATTATTGATTTAAGTAACTTGGTTAGAACTAATAATTCTGTTATGATTTTCACAAAAATCAATTACTAAATAGTGTCAAAATTGACATAAAATAGTTTTTAAAACAAATATTATATTATTAATTGTTATTTTATTAATAAAAATATAAGGTTCAGCCAAATGTCTTAGATAAGGATATATATATTAATAATAAACAACTTGGGGTTCGTTTGGCTTGATACAGTAAGCTTATTAACCTTATTGTGTAAGAAAACAAGAAGACACGGTAAAAGTTAAATTATCTAACTTAAAGTTAAATCTAAATGATAAGGTTACAATTGATACCTAAACTTGTCTAAATTATATTGGATGAGAGGATTTTGACCCTTACCCACCTTATCTTAGAAATATATTAATTTGGAGCTATTAAAAACCGAATTTGACTTTATAATAAAATAATATTTTTAGTTATTCCAAAGGTGCCCCTCTCCTCCCTTATAAAAGGGCACCTCCTCCCCCTCTTCCTCACACCACTTTGAGCCTTCAAGATCGTCCAAACCTTGACAATTTCTCCTCTCCACTTCCCTAGAAACATCCTATAGGTTCTTTTCTTCTTCAAAGACCTATTTTAGTGCCCTAAAAGGACGTCTCAAAGAAGCACTTCAAGGAAGAGGTAATGTCCGTTACCGATTCTTTCATCTTTATTTCTTCTTCCACTTCTTCTTCTTTAGTTGTTTCATTATGAAGTAATAAAATCAGTATCAATCACATACCTATATGTTATTATAAGTATGAAAAAACCCTATTTCACCATCTATCCATCCTACGGAAAAAGAAATCACCGTGCGTGCGTACGTACGGAATACCGTCTCCACGCCGTGGTGTAATCTATTTTCCACCACCACCTTACATGGATGGGTATAATGGTGTAAATAATGACTATATATGACTATTATAAAGTGATATTGATTCTGAAAGAGTATACATACACTCCAATACAATTCCACAATCATAAGAACGATATCATCACTCGTGCGTACGTACGGAATACCGTCTCCACGATGTGATGCGACTCGTTCTACATGATCTTCATTTCATAATGTTTATATAAATGAATTGAATGAATGAATATGATATATATTACACTAATACCATTCTGGAAATGAGTTATCTATAACCTAAAGAGAAGAATAAGAATTTATTCGACAAAACACGCATAAGAACAAAAAGTAATAAACACCCGAATAACAAGTAGTAATGAAATATTATGAATAAGAAGCTAAGAATATGATCATATATGATATAATAACAATAATTATGATTCTGGAATAAGTAAATAACATTATTTAAATCATTATACAGGAGGTTCGGACACTTACGAAGCAAATCGGACCTAAGGTAAGGGAAAATCTCGCAAATCTCAATTTTTGTCTGAGATTGTTTATGCTTCAGAATTTACTGGGGAATATTTATCATCCACATACATGTTTCCTCAATATGTAATATTTATATCCTTATACAATATTTTATATCCAATTTTACCCTTCGGTGTGTTTTTAGTAAAAGATATTAAAGGAATCTTTTGTCGTTTTTTGTACGAGGTACTTTTTTACTTTTCCGACAAAAGTACGAGAAGAATATTTTTTTAACTTATACGGCATGAATGGATTTTTAAAAAATTATTTCCAAGAAGCTTACTTTACAAGATTTCAAGTTTATTTTTAATCAACTACTTTTATTTTATAATTGTATGACATGTTAAGAAAGGAAAAGTGTTTTTGAAGTAAAAAGGGTATTTTCCTCAAGAATGGAGTTCAAGTGTTTTATCAAAATTATTTTCCATATAAGATAATATAGGTTTATGTTTCTACCCCTATTATTAAATTGATTTGATTATGTTGTGATGGAATTATTTTTATGAATTCCTTTATCTTATATGAATAGTTTTATGATGTCATGATGTTTAAGAATCCCATTTTTATTACATGGGTTATGCAATGTTGTATGATTTATGATTTTGTGGCACACATAAGAATGGTATAATTATGAGATGGGTGGGACCTATATCTCCCTCCAATGAATTCGGTAAAGATTTTATACCTCATGAGATAGACATGACTGGAACGGTAGGTTATACCGGTTCAGTGAAACAGGACTGAAACGAGGAGTGAACTCGGTTCAGAAATGGTCTTTGTCCCCTAAGATAGTCTTGGAAATGATTCTTGACTAATAAGAAATGATTCTCTATGATTATGTGTGTATTCCACAAAGTTTTATGTTTTATGTTATGATTATTGGGATTCCATTTCAATACTATGATTTATCCCATGTTATGAAATTATGCTCTCTTTTGTAGGTTAAGATTTCCAAAAGTTATGTTCTTATGAATATGATGTGATTGATATTTCTTTTGTTTACCCTTACTAAGCATTTGAGCTCACCCTTTTTTATGTTTTCTTTCCCTAGGTTAGGAAGAAGGTTATTAAGTAAGATATTCCAAAAGGGACTATAGATATGATGAAATAAATGGGAGACAATGTAGACGCTTTATGAACCAGTTGTTTATGTTTCCCAGTTTCTAAAGACACTATACCTATACGATCCTTTTGTGGTTTTGTTATATGTTGTAATAAGTATGCTTCAATTTTGAAGTATTAACAATGTATGTAAAGTATGGGTCGTTATAATTCCACTCGATCAAAATCATTCAATCTCTCGCAGAACTGAATCTCTACCACCATTCCCCCTCAAATTTCTTGAACTAATCAACACTCCCAAAACAGAAGGCTTTTCATTATTTTTACTCCATTTTCAACCAATATTTCATTGTTTAAATATTTTTAGTTCTCTTTATCATATGTTTGACTGATGAATCCCATTATTTGAATCCCTCATTTCAATATAATTTTATAATGTGTATTGAATTTTTTTTCAAGATTTAAGGGGTTTTCACTTGTTGACAACCTCATCCACTCCATGTACTTGGATCTCTAGGGTTCCCTATATCTTGATCAAGGATATTTGTAATGTTGGGTTGTTCATGATCATGATCAATTTGCAAATATATAATGGTTTCAATTATATGATTATGTGTGTGTGTGTTCTTAAATATTTTTATATATATATATTAACATATATATAATAAAATAAAATAAATTTAAATGAATCTATAAATATTTAAATATATACAAATTATATATATATATATATGTGTTAAAATAAAATAAAAATGTAAATATATAAACAACTATGTGTGTGAACAAATATATTTTTATGTTTTTTTGAATATAAATTTTTTTCCCTTTAGAAATAGGTTTTTTTAGTTTTAATATTTTTACTACAACCCTTTTTAAAAGACGAGTTAAATTTATTAAGGGTGGAGTTATTAAATATTATGTGATTAAACCACATCGAAAAATTATTTATTATAGTGTTATTAAAATATTTTTTATATGTGTTTTTGTTTTTTAGTATATAAATTTATTTCCATGAACTATTCTTTATATTATTTTTATCACAAACACTTTATGTCACAATGGGTGTATCGCCTTTTCTCAATAAAACTATAACTTTCTATCCTTTTTTCCTTCACAACTTATGTTTTAATTTCTTCCTACCATTTCCAATGTGATTATGAATTTTTCATAGGAAAATAATAAAAATTATTAGAGGTATCAATAAATTTATCCTTTAATTTTTATGTTTTTTTAACTTATTTAACAAAATACATTAACTTAGAGATAAATCAGACAATAATATCATACAAACATCATTTTAATATATTTATAAAGAAATATATTTAGACACACACATATAAAATATTTTATATTAACACTAAAATTATAATAATTGTATTACTTATCATTGTATATATATATATTATACATACCATGTGTGTATTTATATATTTATTATGAAAAATGAATATTGTTGAACCTAATAGGATGGATGTGAATAAAAATTTGAGGGATGCTAATCATATGTGAATGGAGTATTAGTATGACATCAAAGAGTTCATCAAGTTTGCAATAGACCATATACACGACCCATATCAAATCTTTTGTATGTTTTTACATTGTATTTATTCAAGAAAAAATTATCTCGATGAGTTTGAAGAACATTTGATGTGTCATAGAATAGATCTAATAAATAAATGTTTGACTAATCATATGGGAAAACTACATGTGCATACTGACTAGGATGATAATGTGATTTATGGATCATTTGATATGAATACTAGAATAATTAACGATGGATATTGTATGGAAGAAATGATAATGGAAATTTAATAGGACCTTTATGATTGTCCAAAGTTGTTTGAGAAATTAAAGAGTTTTAAAAACAATCCATTGTATTCTAGTAGTACTAGATGTTGGAGTTTATTCCCTAGAACCTATTTCTTTGTACTTTTTGATAATATGTATTCATATTTTTGATAATTGATAAACTTTTTATCACATCATGATTTTTATTTTGGGTAACATAGTATGTGATATTGTTCTTAGTGTAGCTGTCACGCTAAAAGGTCATAAAAATTATCTACTATGATGAGAACCCATAAGTGTTACACTAGTATTCCTAAATATATGTTCTATATCTGGATAATATCATTTGAGGGACACAAAGGATATAGGATATCAGGGGTGGAGGCACATTGTACTTTGAGGAAACTTCTCATGATGTACGCCCTTGGTAATATTGTGTGTAAGATATTATGAGAACGAGACACACTAGTAGAAAATCCATGTTTATATGTTTTATTGGATGTTCCTATTTGTAGATGTGTGTATTGATCCTAATAATTTAAGATTATTATTTATATGTATTATTTGTCGTGTACATTGATGTATTAATGAAAACCCTGAGGACATATGTTCTTAGTGAGGTAGGATATGTTTGGTGTGTTACGAGTAATATTGGATTAATCAATATTGAGAGAATAGAATTTTCCATTCTGTTCTTTAACAGAAGTTGATATCTTTGGCTCATTGATAGGAAATTATATATTCTAAATAAATCCATTCCCATGGTGTTCTATTGGTAAGTTCAATTTCTGGTATGTCTAAGAAATCAGCATTGAGCACATAGGTTGATGGTACTGGCATTAAACCAGCTTTATAAGGGATATCATGTTAATGGGATTATATTAAATATTTAATGTATATATGAGCTATTATGTCATTTCGACATTAATTTCTTTCTCTATGGGTTCCTTGTTGTGTTTCTAGACACTAATATTGGACTTTAGTCTACTTCACCTAACGCCACTGAGAAATATTTCTAGGGGGTCACACACTAAGCTTATCAAAAATCTCAGTCAAATAATATATTATTATTTATTGTCTAGAAATTTTTTAAATGTTATCCATGCACATGGTTTAATAGTTATTTATTTTTTATTGATCACATATATTCAATCACCAATTATTCAAGAAAATATTATATGAGAGGAATATTTAAGAAATATTTACTATTAATTTAGTGAATATAATATTTATTTATTTAAGATAAAATAATGAATTGATATTTGTTTATTAAAATAATAATTATTATTCAAGGCATAATAAATATGTTGGAGGAACGGCGGACCGAGTTTTTAGGTCTGGTGAGAAATAATATATATACTGAATATTATTTTATAAAATAATATTTAATTTAATTCAAATGATAAGTTCATGTTGAGAAAATAAAAATATAATTATTATCTTAAGACATGGGGTTTGGTAAGGGATCAAATAAATATTAAATGGAACTTGTGAAAATATTTATTTTTAAACCCTACCGGTTTTAAACACAATTATATTGTTTTCATAGAAAATCAATTCATTTATCTCATGTACAACGACATCCTGAGATAATACTCTCAAGTCTTAGAGATTTCACTCTCCATGAACTCTCTTAAGAATGAAGATAAAGCATTCTCCACCTTCCAATATTGAGTCTAGAGTGATCATGGATAATTCTTTGGAAGCAATTATTCTAGTGATCAAAGGTGAATGATGAAAGAGATAGGATCTATAATACTGAAACCTAGATATTCCTATAGAAACATGCAGATATTTTTAGAACACGTGTGGATAACCGTTATGTGGAATATTATCTTGATTCCTACAACACAATGAGGGAAATCACTACTAGAATATTACACTTTACAAATGGTTCACAACCATTGGTAAAGGCCTAGAAACCGTTGGTATATAGTATACCAATGGTTCCCTCAACCATGGCCAAGTAAGTAATGACAATAGTCCTATACTGACGGTTCTCTAAAAACTATTGGAATAGGTATCAAAATAGAAAGTATACCAACGGTTTTCTACAAACTTTTGGCATATGTGTGTTAAAGTATAACATATACCAATGGTTTGTGAAACCGTTGGTATATATGTGTTACACATATACCAATGGTTGTAAACCGTTTGTATAGAGGGGATAAGGGAAGACATAATGCTATACCAATGGTTTTGTAGTAACAGTTGATATAAACCTATACCAACGGTTATAACCAACTGTTGGTATAGTTATATTATAGAATCTATACCAATGGTTTTGAAAAAAGTCGGTATATATTTTCTCAACTCCACAACAGAAGGCCCCTCTCCCCTCTCTAGACCTGCAACAACACAACTCCAGCAACATAGCAACACACCTCCCCCTTTCCTGACCTAAAACAACACCAATACAAAATCCCCATCCAAAGTATTCATAATTTAGAATTCATTCCAGAATTTAGAAGTTTATAAATTTAGAAATTTAAAAATTCAAATACATTAACACCCATAAGAGAAAAATCCTATGTGTTATAAGAAATGCAATAACACCCATAAGAGTATTCCAAATTTAGAATTCATTCCTCACTCCAACCACAACACCAACACACATAAGATTATTCAAAATTTAGAATTCATTCCTCACTCAAACCACAACACCAATACACACATGAGAAAAACCTATATGTTATTGGAAGCACATGGGATGTTTTGTCATGGTCTTGGGTTGAGTATCTTAAAACCAACCGAAAAACTTGGGCAGAGGGGACAAGGATCATGATACCCATTAGATAGACAATGGTAGGGGTCACGTGCTTAGACCTAGGATGATTTATAAGAGGCACATGGGATGTTTATATTCCACTAATGATTATGTATCCATGTATAAATGGTTCCTGATGTGTTAGTGGGAAACATTGGCCAATATCGACATATGAGATGGGTTACTAGAATAACATACATGTTTTTCATATAATTCTGAATTAGAATAAGGGGTTATGTGGCTAATTGTAATTTTCTCTCCTAGGTGTGATGTGAGATGAATCCCCTTCTTGGGTAGTGGGTATGAATATTCAATTAAGTCTTTGGTATTGGGTTTCCAAAGGGACATTGGATTGGTCCAAGAACCCACTGTTTGAGGATGGGATTGAGGTGATCCATGGGGATATGATGTCACCATATGTATTCCTCACCATTGGGGTATTTTTATGAGACTTTGATACTTATTTTTCTAGAATCTATCTGTAGCCTTGTTGACCAATTTTTTATATGGTATTCTTGAGTGTTCATTTGTTTCATATGAAATCACTATATGATATTTATTTTTGGTATGTTATTATATAGAATGAACGACCCATGATTGAGAATTTGAACATGAGTGTTGGTGCATGTTCACGATGGGATGTCGAGACTCATTCCTAATACATTTCATGTTTTTCAATATATACAATGACCCATTGTTTTTAAATTTATGTCTTGTGAATATTTTATTATAATAACCTATGAGAAATATACCATATTTTATTTTTTATCCCTTAATTTTGAAAATCTAGATGTAGCCTTGTGAAGATTTTCCTTATGCCAGTTGTTGTTTTCACTTAAAATGTTGTCCATTTCAAAAAAAAGTGAGACACTTTGCATCACCTGGTGCATGGATAAAGAAAATCATGCACATTGCTTCTAATATATATCCCTATATGGTTGGTAGATACCTTATGGGATGGACTTAAATTTTTTACTAACCAAGAGGCATAGTGTTTTTCTACGCCGACCAGGGTTCTGAGCTCCGAACAAGCCCCAGAAGCCCCATAAACTATTATAACATCATTAGGCTTCCATATTTGGTAAAAAATAAAATGTTATACTAAATTCAAAAATATACATACCAGAGTGAAAAACTAGATTCAAAAATAAAGAGTTATACAGAATTCCAAAATTTAATGGATCAATCTACCCTTGATCACCATCACCATCACCACTGTCATCATCCGCCTCATCCTCGCTGCCATATCTGTCCTCCTTTTCGTCCTCATCATTGTCCCCATGCTCATCCTCAGCCCCATACTCACCCTCGGCCCCATCTTCATCCCCATCCCCATCCTCATCCTTTCCCTCGTCCTCTTCAGCATCCTCATCATCACCAGGAACGTTATCATCTCGACTGCCACTAGAACTGTTGCCTGGTGCATTGGATAATTCACCCATCGACGACATATATGTCTAACAAGCCACACTGGCCTCTGGTGGAAGTGATGAAGATAAATATTTGATCAGTTTCATAAATTCTTTCTCCCTCGTTTGAAATTGTTCTTCCAACTATGTGACCCTTTTATCAGATTTTCTTGCATGCTCCTTGACATGTTACAACTTGGTGGTACTAGAATGGATACCGGGAGAGGGCCAATACCTCATCGGGACTATATTCTTACCAGGTCGGCATCATACTCGAACAGAGTGCTCTTCTCCCAAAACCTGATACAAATGATCTTGTGTCCCTAAATTGTCAGGATCCTGGGCATCAAGGGCCTCTAAAGAAGAATGTTAAAAATATTAATAGATTATTAAATTTCAAAATAGATATTAAACTTTGAAATAAACAAATTAAAACTTACAATATTTTCTTGTGTCGGTTCATTAACTACAATTCCATCTTTTTTACTTCAACTCGAGAAAAACAATTTTTCTCGAGGGAGACATCCTTCAATATTCAATTTGTGATTCTGTAATGAAATTGAAATAATAATAAGTGAAAGTATAATAATATATTAAATAATAAATAAATCACATAATGTAAGTCAAAAAAAATCAAAAGGGAAAGTCCTAATGAAAAATTATAAACAACTATATTGTACCAGCTGCCTCTCATGATCTGACATAGTAGTGCGCCACAAAGTGTGGAGGTATTGCTTTCAATCAATTTTTTTTTTCAGAAGAATCCAAAATAATGTTTAATAATTAATAAGATAATATTAATGAAAAATATGAAAACTGTCATTTAAATACCTCAAATGGGAATAATATTTTAAATTTGGTAGTCGCCCAATGGGTAATCATTTGGTGATATTGATCTATTGTGAAGTCATCCATGATAGGTACTGTATCCAAATCTATTCCCACTCTATCACACCATCCAAAATATATCTCTTTCTTATAAGCTCTTCAAATCTCTCCTATCTCCTTTAAACATGTTGGTCGTGAACCTTCACCATTAGAGAAGATACACCAAAGCTGACACCCAATAGATTCATTAATTCAAATACAAAAAAATCTACATTAAATCCTATATATTTTTTACCCATATTTGTGCCCACACATTATACATGACTTCGTGTGGCAGATTTCTCCAAGAGACCGGGCTGACTGAAATGATATCGGAGTATTTGGCTAGCGTCGACAAAAAACCCCGACATTCCTGCCCAAATTTATCAATCATCTGTCTATAATCATTGTATTCAACCATAAACTGTGTATGGCAGTTCCATACTGCACGCAAGCGAGTACACCCCCTCCCCCTCCTACAATCAGTAGATGAATATGTTATTAAAGAAAAAAATATCAGTACAAGTTATAATAAAAATAAATTTTGGTATAAATTTTTTTTAGAGTTATATAAATATATCTGTGTTAGTCAGATCAATGGGCATCACTGGATGTGCAGAAGCTGAAGGAATATCTTATATAGGTGGAGTGTCCCTCAGTGTACGCTACTCAGCCACATACTGTGTCGGAGAAGGAGTCGAGGAAGTTAGAATATAATAGCTTGTAGATAATGAACCAGAAGCAAAAGATGATGGCAAAAATGTCTGGCCAATAGGTAGTGTAAACATCAGAGGCCTAAATATCTCGTGTTTCCCTAAAGACACACCAGGATCAAAATTGGGTGTAGAACATACGTCTGTAGTAGGGGCATAGTCCAATCGGATACGACCAGTGGATTGTCTAACTCTTGCAACACGAGCCCTCCTACCATCGGCCTCAGTACCGGGACCACCAGATGATCGACTAACTTTGACACCACCACCCTCCTACCACCAGCCTCTATAATGGGAGCAATATCAGGCTCCTTGTCAGATATCTCTCGTCTAGGGGGTGGATCCTGAAAAAAAGATAAACACAAATTTAAACACATGATATTATAAGTTATTGAAATATATATATTTGAAATAAAATACTCACAATCGGGATGAGTGGTAGAACTCCCATATGTGTCATGTGATGACTATTTTCTGTCATCTTTTTCCACTACATCTCTTTAATGGGTGTCATTTCGTGCAATGAAAACAAATATGAAAGTAATTAGAAACAGATAACTAATGTGTAATCCAAAAAAAATATAAAAAACCATTCTGATAAAAAAACAAAATGAAACATAAGATTTATGGTTGTTTGAAGGTAAGTACTAGGATACACACTCAGAATGATGTAGGTGAAACATGTTAGTGAGAACACAACTGTATGATTCTATATATTTCCCACCACAACTTTGGGTTCACAATCAACTCTAACAATTGATCTATTAAAGTCATCATAAGTAATAAATGAATTTCTTCCAATTGTAGTTGGGAAAGTGTCAACTTCATCATCACCATCATCAAAAACATGTTTGGGGTTTACTTCAATAATTACACTAAATTTAGGATGACGATGATCTTTGAAATAAAAAAATTGTTTCACCATTGATGCCAATACATATGGTTCATCGGGGGAAAGAGTGCGAGTCATGTCAAAAAATCAAAATCCACAATCATCAATAAAGGTGTCTTTCCTCGTCATTGAATCAAACCATTGACATTTCATCATCGTGACTCGACCATGTGAGTAATATTCCAAAATTATTATTTTTTCTACGACTCCATAATAAGTTACATTTTCATAAAGAGTTCTATTATCAGATGAACTGGCATAACAGTCTCTTGTGGAAGTTAGCATAACACCATCATGTTGTGTTCTCATGTTTCTTACTCGTTCAGTGATAATAAATTTGTATCTATTTATCACAAGTGATTTACAAGAATGAACCATGGTATTCAGACCAAAAGGCAAAGCTCCTATTTTCTCCGAAACGGAGTTTGTACGCAAACTCCATACCTGAAATATAAAAAAATAGTAAACTTAATTAAATATTATTTTTATTTAGTTATTACAGAAATGTTTTTACCTTCAATTTCAACCAAGCATAAAACCCTTTCCTATGAAAAGTATCTTTCCTTATCAAAGATAAAGAACGATGATTTCTATATATCACTTCTTTATGTTACCTATAGATAAAAATAATAATAGTTTAACAAATATTTAAAATTACAAGAGATAAGATAAGAGATACATGTACAATTTACTTGATATACTCATCGAACAAATCACAATTGAACAACACTGTGCGATGTGCCATCTATCGCTCTTCAAGGCTTAATGTTGTCAATGTATATGATCCCGAGATTCTTCCTATTTGATGAAGTGATGAAAAAGTGGGTTCAATTGTTTCATACTATTCTTCTTCATTTTTTATTGGTCTTTTTATTCTTATAGTATGATCAGACAAATACATTGAGCAGAAATCCATACATTCTTGAGCCAAGTAACCATTCACAATAGAACCTTCGGGATAATTCATGTTATGAAAATATGATTTCAATGTGTAAATGTTTCTTTCAGTTGGATACATCCAATGGAAATCAAAGGGTCCTCCAAGAAGTATTTTGGTCGGAAGATGGACAGTCAGATGCAACATGCATGTAAACAATGATTGAGGGAATATTTTCTCTAACTCACACAAAATTAATGGTGTCACAGCAAACAATTTTTTCTAGAAGGATTTGGACAAATTCATAGCACAAAGATCTCTAAAAAAATAACACAACCGAATAAATGAGACTCTTAGATTATTGGAAAAGAGATGAAAGATTTATATTGGAATCAACTCATGCAAAAGGATGTGATAATCACGAGTCTTCAAAGATTTCAGCTTCAACTCTTTTTTGTTAACCCGGTTTGATATATTTATTGAATAGCCATCAGGAACATTAATAG
Organism: Viscum album; assembly: GCA_963277665.1. Taxonomy (NCBI): domain Eukaryota; kingdom Viridiplantae; phylum Streptophyta; class Magnoliopsida; order Santalales; family Viscaceae; genus Viscum; species Viscum album. The sequence goes on from OY728165.1 coordinate 287,860,453, forward strand.
TCTCTATAACTTCCAGAAATTGATTTTTTTCAGAAGGTGTCATCACATAAGAAGCACATCGAACTTGCCATTTATTTTCACTGATACAAACAAGATGCAATTCTTGTCTGATCCCCCAATCTACTAAGTCACGCCGAGATCGTAAATCATATTTTATCTTCCCCTTTATATTTAGAATAATAGAAAGAAACATTTCATATATATTCTTTTCAATGTGAATTACGTCTAAGCAATGATGTAACAAGTTTGTTTACCAATACGACAACTCAAAGGATATAATCTTCTTCTTCCAATTGTAACAGGTATCATTGGAAACATTTTTTCTCTTTCTAGATTTCATTGCACCCTTCCCAAATGAATAACTGAAATCTTTCAATTCATTAAGAACATCAGTTCCAGACAGACGCCAAGGTGGATCGTTAAGCTCCATGGTATTGTCCAATCATCGATGATTGTTTCTATATGGATAGTTCATTGGAATGAATCGTCGATGTCCCATAAAACTAAAACTATGATGATATTTTAGTCTTATCGATCGAGTATTCTTCATAAAAATAGGACATGACAATTTTCCTTTTGTGCTTCATCTAGACATCATTGCATAAGCCGGAAAATCATTTATTGTCCACATAAGTGAAGCATGCATCTGAAATATATCTTTCAAACATGCATTGTATGTGTGGACACCCACATCCCAAATAAGTTTTAACTCTTTTATTAAAGGTTGCATGTATACATCTATATCATTTTTAGGATCAGAAGGGTCAGATACTAGTATACTCAAAAAAGTGTAACGCTTTTTCATACACAACCATGGGGGAAGGTTATAAATGTGTGTGATAACCGGCCACGTGTTGTGTGAAGTAAGCATCTTCCCAATTGGATTAAAACCATAACATGAAAGATGCAGTCTCACATTACACACGTCGGCTGCAAATTCATGATATTGGGCATCAAATCATTGCCATGAAAATCCATCTACAGGGTGAACCAACTCTTCATTATTCATTTTTCTCTCAGTGTCATGCCATCACATTTTTACCGATATTTCATCAGACATGAAAAGGATCAGTAATCTAGGGATCGATGGAAAGTTCCACATTACTTTTTTTGGAACATGAGATGGTGTTCCATCATCTTTTGGCTTCCATCAGGAGGTTCTAAATTTTATACAATCATTTCTTTCAGTAGTTTCCTCCCAAAATAAGCTGCAATCATTCGGGAAGCATTATTTTTTTTAGAATGCAATTTCATCAACTAACTTACATGCCATATAGTTGTTTGAGAAAATATCTGCATCATCTAGAAGTAAGTCCTTCAAAAAGTTAAGAATGTAATCGATTGCAGTATTTGAAATACCATACATAGTTTTCCCATGAAACAATCAGATTAAAAATTCCAACTTTTTCATTTTACCACATTGCTGATATATTGGAGTCTTCGCAGCATCATTCAATTTTTTCACCCTATAAACATCATCATTTTCATTGGAAACATCATGTGTGCTTGTATCGAAATCTTGTTGGCTAGACATCCCTTCCTTCTCTTGATGCCGAATAAATGGAAACCAAGCATATATAAAACTCTCCTATTCAATCCTATCATTTGGATCATTAACATTTTCAAATTACATTTTCTCTCAATTGTGATACCACACATAATAGTTTGTTTGGAAACTATATTTGGTTATATGATAGCTTACTACTTCACGAATCAACCAAGGTCTTCCAACACAATTAGAACATGGGCAGTGTATGTAACCACTTTATGAAGCCTTGTCAAATGAAAAATCTAAAAAGATGTTCAAATTATTCTGCACATCAGTTTAAATCCGATCAGTTTCGTACATCCAACTTCTATCCATTCTGTAAAAAAATTATAATAAGTCATTTCAATGAAATTTAATAATATTGAAGTTCAATCAAAAAAATATTTAGGTAGATGACAATTGTTTAATTTATATAAAAGCATAAATGACACATTACTCTATATGAGAATCATATTAAGAAACACAACAAAATACAATGTATATAAGAAAATAAGATACAAAATTTCTAATGCCTATTTTCAAGGATTTCCCAGTAAGATATTGGAAGTGGATCAAGGAATACATAATCTTTAAGGGTCTTATTGGGAGTACATGACTTTTATAATTTAACTTCTTCAGGGAGTTCAGGATGAGGAGTAGGATGAGGATCACATCAAATGTAGTTATGGCCTCATCAAGTTTCACCTTAACCATGGATTAAAGGATCCTAGGTTTGGGTCCATAGATCATAGGTTGGTAGGGTGTATTCATTGAATCATGTCCCAATTGATTTTGAAGAGGGACCTTCAATAGTTATAGGAATGGATTTGATATGAAACACCTATAAAAAGGATATCCAAGAATTGTGACATCCCAAACCAGGATGCCACTCATTAGTGACCTGAACCCAGATGTCCACATGGCCTCAAGCACATATGGAAAAATTCCAAATGATATTGACTAATAGTGAGAGCCTTTGTTGTGTCTGGTGGAGACTATTCCCTCATTACCTAAGTTGCATAGTTTTAATATTATCAGTAAAAAATTAGAAGAAATATAACAATGGGAAAATATTGGAAATGGATGAAAATAACCAAATCAGTAATACCAACTAATAAAAGAATCTTAAATAGATTGATGGTAATGTATTTCATGTATCAAGAAGAAAAACATAGTTACAACTAGTATGAAGTGGTACTATACATGAGGATCAATAAATTCTAAAATTCGACCTAGCTTCTTGAGCTACAACCCAATCATCTGCTACAAGCTCCATCCTATGTCATGTGAGTAGTCATGCATCTGTAAAATAGTGATTCCCCTTATCTAAACATATAATCATGTAGTTTATCTGGGTACCCAATGGCATCTCGAATAATGTGTGAGATACAATTCATGTAGGTGACCATCGAGAGGTCTATAACTATCCATTATATTTATATAACATTTTAATATAATGATATGATAAATTAAAGTGAAAAATAAAAAATCTAAAAGGGTTTTCTATGGTTCCAGAGAAAAAATCTACAAGGGTTTTATAGGTTAAATGAAAATAGAAAAAAAACATATACACATCAAAATCAAAACATAAAACTAAAATATTAGATAGATAAGAATAAAAATAAGCTACCACTTAAGAAAATACCTAATTTGGAATGGTTCAGATAAAGATTCAGTAGCTTGGATGTTGGAAGCTGAGATTCCAACCATTCGGATGGAAGAATTGAGATGAACCTGAGAGAGGTGTTATCCGAATGGGGGAGAGGTGCTCTGATCACTGAGGAGAGGTGATGTTCGAATTGGGGAGAGGTGCTAGATCGCAGGTCATGGGGGAGAGTTGCTGTCAAATTAGGGCTTTGTCCGAATGGGGGAGAGGAGAAGGGCCACATGTGGTTATTGGGGCAAACCATTACCAACAGTTTTTAAGAACCATTGGTAACGGGGGGAATTTAGACCCCTTTACCAACGGTTCTAGTGAACCGTTGGTAAAGGGTGTCCTGCACCAAGTTTTACCAATGGTTTATGAAACCCGTTGGTAAAACTCTTATATACCAACGGTTTAAGAAAACCGTTGGTATATAAGTTTTGGAAGAAACCCCTATTCCAGTAGTGAATGTTGATCTATTTTCTAATCCATCAAAAAATAATTAATTCATACAATGTAATTATTTAATTAATTTAATTATTTGAAATTAATATGTGATTCTCATGTTCTTGGTAATGGTGTTCTATACCTTATCTTATTTATTTTATTAGATTCTATTGATTACAAAACCCATCATCATGTAGATATCAGATATTTCATCGATCAGGATGAAAATCACAGTTTTGAATGACCCATCACATGCTTCCACTGTTCCCTAAACCTTGTAGTGGTATCAGAGATGTCACATAATTATTTATAATTATATAAGATCATTGTTTGATTTAAAAATTTGTGATTTAGTTTTCAATTCATGTTTAATCATTATTTAAACCTATTTGTGAGATATGATTCTTCCCCTTTCATTTCTCTTATAACTAACCAAAATGATTAATTTTCTAAAAGAAAAAAAATTGAATATCTCATCCGAAGGTGATGAGGATTATGACCCTATGACACAAGATTACCCCCCATGTAACAAGAGTTATAGAACATGTACTAGAGTTAAATGCAACATGAATTAAATCAGAATTAATCCAAACCATTTGCATTGAATACACATGGGGTATTTAATTTATTACACCATGTGTTGAACAGGACAACCTGGCTCATGGTCATCCCGAGTACAGAAAATTATTCCCACATACATGGAATGTATTCCTTTAAGTTATAGACATGTCTTATATTTTCATACTTGTCATACATGACTGAATATCGTGTAACTTGGATACCACACACCCTTTACCCTTTTACACATCATGTATGCCAATTTTTCTGAGGATTGGTTTACACGCCAAGTCCTTAGGCGTCTTCCTCAGACAGATGGTGAGATACTTACATCCAATATAGCTCACTTTTACACATAGTGTACTTATACCAAATTATATATAAATAAAATTAATTTATTATAATGTGTAATCATCGTTGACATGTTCTAGTGTGTGGTCGTTAAGTTGATAGGGCATACTATGCGACAGGTTTATGTGTGTGTGTGTGTGTTTGATTAATTTTTTCATAATTTTCATATATTAATATCATGTGTGAGTCGTATGATAGATATTACTCTATGGGATTTGAAGCATAACACGTTATAGAAAAATCAGGTATTTCATGTAATTATTAAGATGATCATACATGTCATAAAAGTACGTGGTAAGTCATGTATGTCATATGTCACATGAGTAAACTGTATATGATTATAATACATGTTTGGCTGATTTAGACTTGTATTCACCATGTTTCTTCTAAGGTATATTTATGTTTGCAAATAATTTTTAATAAATTTATTTATTTTGCTAAATATTATGATGGATGGGAATATCAATGATATTTGGAATATAATTAAGATATTATAATTGATTTATTAAGTAAGATAATTAATTGATTCGAGCACAATTTCTCTTAAATAAGAATGATAATGAATTGAATGCTAGTTTTTTTATTGCATAATTTCTTGCATGCATGTGTAAGACCAAGGGAATAGACCAAACCATTTTATGTGATTGGTTTCATATAATTTATTATTAAATTAAATTGTTGTCTTACATGTTTTCTCTCTTCTTATTATGTAAGGTCCTATGTGACCATGGTTTATATTATGTAAACCCTTTTCCCCCACCTGTGTGTGAGTAAAAGAATATGTAATAGATGGATCTCACAAATTATTTGGGGAATTTCATGTATAGATTAAAGGGGAAACCAATCCAAGAGATATACATAGGTGGAAAAGTTAAAAGTTGTAACACAAACCTTAATTAGTTCTAGGTGTTTTCCCCTAGGTCAACTGTTAGTTGGTTAACATCAAGATAAACTAACAATTAGTAAAATTTCATTATTTTTCCTCTTTATTATTTTATTTCATTCATGTTTAATGGCTATTTCATTATGGATGTTTTTTCATGAACACGTGAATTAATTAAATAATAAGAATTTGAGATTGAACTAAAATAAATTTTCTTATGTATAAATATTATGTAAGACATGTTTAATTACTGATGTAAATCCACTTAATATTAATAATCTTTTCAAAAAGATAATAATTGTAAATTTACACTTTTATGTAATATACCTCAATAATATATATAAATCATTATAACTTTCCACTACATCAGTTAAAATCGAACCATTGTTTAAAGTTCTTAACCATCCAACGTTGGGGTGCGATCAATTATCGGGGAATTATATCATGAATATTTGGGTTTAATTAAGTTATTTCATATAAAGGGTTGACTATCAGTATAGGAAACTATTTAACTGAGAGTAATGTTTTGAGGAGAACCAATTTAAGGATTTCAGGATTGGTGAGTCTGCTCAACAGATTAAGGAACTATGAATTAATGATGTTGGAATTTATAATTCCCACCTAAACCCATTCATGTTTTTTTCCCAAGAAATGTTGAGGTAATGAGAATGGGAATATGGATCTTTACCACTATAATTTCCAAGAAACATGATATACCAAATCCAATGGTGAGGGATATTGGGTTTCAATAAAATATTAGGAGATTAATAAATATAATCATTATTTATTTGCCTAAATTTTATCAGATAAAGTACTAAAATTTCATTCAACTTATTTGAATAAACAGTAATAAGATGAAATCAAACATATCAATGTGATCTATATATCATAAGGATAACCTTCTAACCAATAAAAATTTCCAAGAGTAGAAAAGATGGTTAAGCGTTATCCTTCACCATGAAAGGGAATCGTATGTGCTAGAAGAACCAAGTCTTGATGGACCAAAAAATGAGGCTAGTGATGAAGAGTTATCTCTCTATATGAAACGTTTGAATGATTCTACATATGTTTAGTGTTTAATGATATCATCCATGACTAATAATATCTTTAATAAACATGAGTACTTGGATGCATATATCATTTCATATTATCTTCAAGATCTCTATACAAAAAAAGAGAGACAAGAGAGATATGGGATCTCTAATTTATTGTTTAAAACTAATTAGGGAGATTCTACAATAGGTGGGCCTAATGTGGTAAAGATTATTGGATATATTGAATGCTTAGACATCATAAGGATTAAATTCTTGGATGAGTTTCATATTAATATAATAATTTCATCACATACCATCACCATCTCAAGTATTATTATTAATTATACTATGAGAAATAATTAGAAGATACTTTCATAAATCATACTTTGATTTGCTATGTGGTAAGGATATGGGTCATGATAAAACCACAGTCTTTATGGTGAATAAGAAAATGAAGAACCAGGAAAATGGGCCTAAGAAACATAAAAAGTCTAAAGCTTCTAATCATTATCCTTTTAAGAAGAGGAAGACCTAGAGGTATGGTAAGGAGAATTAACCAATATGTCTTTCATGTGGAAGACCAGGCCTCTATAAGAGAAACTACACCTAGAAGAAAGGGGAAGCTAAAGGTGCAGTCATTATTGAGTGTAATCATTCAATATCTACACATTGGGTATTAAATATAGCTTGTGGTGTTCAAAAATGATTCCAAATTCAAGAACCAAGTAGATTATGAAGGAATCATTGAGGATAGGTGGATTTGATAGCTCATAATGGTGTGATATTGTTTGATATATCCATTAGTGACTACCAACTTTCATATAAAGTGGGAATAATGTTGGTTTTAAAATATTATTATTATGTAACAACAATTACCAAGAACAAAATTTAAGCATCGTTCTAAGATACAGATGAGTTTACATTCATGTGTAGAAATAAAAGTTGTTTCTTTTATAAAGAAAACAAATGGTATTGTATGGAACATTTATATAATGGTATTTTGAAAACAAAAATTGGAAATAGATAACTAATCATGTTGAAATGACTCATATAACATCCAGTTATAGAAACACCATCTTGATCATGTAAACAATAAGTATTTGAAAAAGATCTATCAAGATGGTTATTTAAACTCATCTGATCTGAAACCACTTGAAGAATTTCATGCTATTTTCTAAGGAAAAATGACCAAATCGTCATTTGATGGATAGGGTGAAAGGGTTGTAGAAATTCATGGAATAGTAAACACTGGTGTTTTTGAACCATTCCCCATAGAATCTATATGTGGGTATTCATACTTCATAACATTTACTGAAAACTTGCGTATATATGGTTATGTTTACTTAAGGAGGTTTATGTCTCGTTCCTTTGATAAATTCAAAGAATTAAAGAATAAAGTATATAATAAAATTGGAAAGAAGAAAAATAAGTGTGTATTGGATCGAGGTAGTGAATATATTATCCAAGAGTTTATCGAATTTATATGGAAGTTTGGGATTCTACCTCAACTAACTCCACCTTACACACCATAGTGGAATAGTGTTAGTAAAAGGAGGATCCATACATTTCAGAAATGGTAAATTCAATAATGAGTCATGCAGATATTCCATTATCCTTTTGGGGATATGCATTACAAAGGGTTCATACACTTTAAATTGCGTGCCAACTAAAGAAACAAATTGAATTCCCTTAGAGTTATGGAGTGGAAAGAAACATGATTTGTCTCATGCACCTGTATAGGATTATGAGTAATTTTTTGAAGCATTCGTAGGAAGAAAAATATCACCCTAGGTAATAAATTATATTTTTATAGGGTAGATAATGGAAACAAAGGGATACTGCCTATAAAACCCGCCAGACAAGAATGTGATTATCACTAGAAAATTTTTCATTCATGGGAGGGAGCACATCATCCAAAAAGAATAGTGGGAGAAATATTGAATTCATTGATGTTGATGCTCAACATACAAAAGAGTTGGTATATGAAAAATTTTAACTATTCCTTGTGGAAGAAGTAGTTCTTAAAACACACGCACTGTATATGAGCATAACAGAGGTAAGAGAACCATAGAGATATGGTTTTATAGTCACTGAAGATGGTGACTAATTATTATTTGAAAATGATAAACTATCTTCTACAAAGAGTCGGTAGAGAGATTAGAAGCAACAATATGGAAAGAAGCCATGAATTCTAAAATGGAATCCATTTATCAGAACCATGTTTGTGTTTTTTTAATGCCCTAGTTGATGTAAATCCCATATGGTGAACATGGGAGTGCAAGAGAAAAATGGACATGGAAAGTAAAGTAGGAACCTATAAAGTAAGGATAATGTCTAGAGGGTTTAAAAGGCATCAAGGAATTGACAACAATGAAACTTTTAACCAGTTTCAATGTTTAAGTATATCAGAATTATACATGTTATAACAACATACTATGAAAATGAGATTTAGAATAAGGTTGTCAAAACTACATTGGATCCTTCAGGAAGAGGTCTATATGACACAACCATAAGGGTTTTTGATTCCAAGTGATAAAAAATTATTTCACTCTATAGAGATCTATTTATGGATTGGAGAAAGCATACATGTCATGGAACATTCGATTTGATGAATTATAAAATAATTTGGTTTCAATAAGAACGAATGTGAGCCGTGTTTTTATAAGAGTTTTAGTCGGAATGAAGTCGTTATACTAATACTATATGGTGATGATATATTACTTATTGGAATTGAAGTACCAGTCTTATAGTCTATCAATGAATGGTCCAAAAAATGTTCCTCCATGAAGGAAATTGGTGAAACAGCCTATATTCTATGGATGAAGATAATTCATGATATATCTAAGAATCTTCTTGGATTTATTCAAAGTATATATATTAACCAGATACTAAAGATATTTATTATAGAAAAATAAAATAGGAGATTGGTTATGGTGTCACATGGGTTACATATTTCTAATAAAATATATCCTCCTAAACAACTAGGGAAATAGAGAATGAGTAAGATCTCACACAATTCAGTGATATGATCAATATTGTATGTCATGTAATGTACTAGACTTAATGTTACCTATGCATTGAGCATGGTATGCAGATATCAAGAATGTCTTGGAGAATATCATTGGTCTATTATTAAGGTTGTCCTTATGTAACTAATAATAATTAAGGATATGATTCTGGTGTATAGAGGAGACAAGAAGGTAGTCAGAAGTGGTTATACTGATGCTAGTTTTCATTCAGATCAGAATGATCTGAAGTCATGGTCACAATATATTTTCTATCTCAATGGAGGAGTTTTGAGTTGGAAGAGTACAAATCAACCAATTGTTTCTGATTCTATAGTGGATAACGAGTATATAGAGGTTTTTAATGAATCTATGGAATCCATTTTAATATGAATTTTTTTCTAGGATCTTGATGTGGAACCTATAAGTAATGAACCTAACACATTTTATTCTAACTATAGCATCCTGCCTTTTTATCACATAAACATTCATTACATTTTACAAAACTGAGGATCTTTAAGGTTTAGTGTCTTGGAAACTAGGAACATAAAACATGAAAGCATAAAAGATTCTTCTTAAACACTTGAAAGGCTTCTCCTCATGTTCACCCTTGGCTCATTACTGAATCTCATAACCTGGGGACATACATCAAAAGAAAGGGTGAGCAGAAGGCCCAACAAGGGAAACAAGTGAAACATTTTACCGATGAACTTGAGATACATCAATAAAGTCATGAAAAGAACTTTAAGGCATGAAAATGAAATCATGAGGCATATCATAATAAAAATAAAACTTTTTCATAACTTGAAGATGTGGCTACATCATTTAACATAGACAATCATGAACATATCACCAAGGTCCATCCCCATGGTGTCATTTGAAAATTACCAAGGTTATTCACCAAGGTATCGTGAAAATTGTAATCTCTAGTGGTTACATCATTACCCAATGCATTGGAGCGCTATCAGGGAGCACCCTTAAATTTTCCTTTATTATCATGTGAGCCACATATATCATCATCAAACAATTCATAAATAAAACATATAGCATAAAATAAATGGCTTTCATTTCATAATCACAACGTTTTAAAAACTGCTTTAAAGACATGATCTTTACGTCACTTTAAAACCCACAGAAAAGGAAGGTGGGTCTCATGTATGTAAATCCCATAATTTAAAATAGAAAATTTTGGTATATATGTGAATACCCCTTTAGAAGAAAGAGCTTTGAGTATTCACTTAATAATATAAAAGAACTTTAGAAAAAGAGAGAGAAATTTTGAGACGGAAATTCTGCAGCATAACGGCTATGTTACGAGGTTTTAGAAGACATTAAAAAGAGAAGGAAAATAGGTCAAAAATTCATAAATGAACCATAAAATAGTATATGGACAGAATAAGAAGGATACATGATCATGGTAATGAAATTTCAAGGACATACCATTTGAAATTAAAAACATGGAAGGAAGATAAAAATTAGATTTCTCTTATGAAAGTTCGGCAGCCTAACGGCGTTACTTAAACTTCAACAAAAATGATTTGAAAAGATCAAATAGGGTCTCTCATCATGTGAACGTAAGATTTAAGTATGATAGATATAGAGATAATTCCCCAACATAATTAAAAAGGAACTTTAAAGACTTTACATGAAAGTATAACTTTGAATTGAATGAGAAGGGTGAAAGAATCCCCTAACAAATTCGGCAGCCTAACAGCGCCACTTAAAACTTCAAAATACTGAATTGAAGAGATCAAATGGGGTATCTCATCATATGAACATAAGATTCCAGTATTATAGATATAGAGATCATACCCCAACATAAAAAAAGGATCTTTAAAGAATTGACATGAAAGTAGAACTTCAAAACGAGAAGGGTGAAGAACTACTTAAAAATTCGGCAGCCTAACGGCGCCACTTAAAACTTCAAAATACTGAATTGAAGAGATCAAATGGGATATCTTATCATATGAACATAAGAGTACAATATGATAGATATAGAGTTCATACCCCAACATAACAAAAAGGAACTTTGATGAATTGACATGAAAGTAGAACTTCAAAACGAGAAGGGTGAAGAACCACTTAAAAATTCGGCAGCCTAACGACGCCACTTAAAACTTCAAAATACTGAATTGAAGAGATAAAATGGGGTCTCTCATCATATGATCATAAAATATCACTATGATAAATTTAGAGATCATACCCCAACATAATAAAAAGGAACTTGAAATACTTTACATGAAAATAGATCTTGAAAAATGAGAAGAAGAAAGAATCCGTTAAAAAAAATTCGGCAGCCTAACGACGCCACTTAAAACTTCATAAAACGAAATAATGAGAGTAAGAGAGGATCTCTCATTATATGATAATGAAAAGGGCAGTAAGAGGAGTATAAAAGAACATCCTCCAACATAAGAACATGGAGCATAAAAGGAATGACATAAAAGAGATTACTTGAAATGAAAGAGAGAGGTCGGAACCCTTACCTTAAAACGTAACTCTTAAAACTCAATGGTTGGGACCTTGAGGGCTTGGGGGCACCTTGGGAGGACTCCTTGGGAGGTAAGGAGAGCAGAAAGTCATTGAGGATGGTTTTGGAGTCGAAAAGATGAGAGGAGGGCTTGATATTTATAGGGAAAGTGAGGGGACAATGCATTAATGGTCAAGTGACACCTCAAAAGTGGTTTTCTCAAAAGCATGGGCCCTCCCATGGTACTTCCCATAAAGTTAGGCCACATGGGTACCCCCACACAATAATTCATCCTCTTTAGTCTAACATCCTTTAAAATATCTCATGACATCATTATGACACAGTTATAATGTCATTAAACATACCGAAACCCTAAAACTGTATTTTTACTATTCACTGAAAATTCAACTTTCTCAGAAAAATCCCAAAATTTCACCTTAACCAAATATCAATGCTCTGATTTCAAAAATTGACTCAATTTTATAAATATAATTTTCTAAATATTTTTAATTTATTTTTTAAATAAATACACTATTCACCGAAAATTCATTATTTTTAGAAAAAATCCCAAAAATTACCTTAACACAATATCGATGCTCTGAGTTCAAAAATAAAATCCATTTTATAAAAATAATTTTCTAAGTATTTTTAATTTAAATTTTAATTAAAAAACACTATTCACCCGAAGAAACTAATACTTGAATAATAATTTATGAAACCGTTTTTTTAAACATTTTATTGAATCACATTACTTAAATCAAGGTGCCTAGATTATATTAATACTTTCGTTAAGTGAGATTATTAATCCATTTGGCCACATTACTAATCCTAAGCATAAAATCACTATTCATAATTTATTATTCATCAAAAATTAAGTTGATCTTATTAGACTCTAAATTCCGTACTGAACATATTTGTAGAAGACCATTTTTTGAAAATCATTACACATTTTTATTTATTTAAGGTTTACATAAACATTTTTAAAATATCCTTTCTCTAAAATTCATCAAAAATATGCATACTATATTTATCTGGTCATTTGAAAATTCATAAACTTCATCATAAGAAGAAATTCCAATTTTTATTTAAAACAAAGGATTACATAAGGCAGTTATGGTCTCCTTACATCGCCCCTTATCACACCAGCATAGGACCTAAGTGTAAGGTGTGCTAAGGTTAGAGAATCTGAGGGAGGCTCGGCCAACATCACACGAGTAGTAATTTCTATCAGTTTGAACTTCTCACCAAGGCGATCCCGTTCTGGCTTCACAGGATGAAGTTCAACTTGGGTTTGGTCCAAAGCAAAGCCCAGTGGTGCTACCTCCTTCCCATGTTCTGTTAGATGGGCTTCGATCATTCCAAGACTACTGGGTGAGGCCATCGAATCTTCTTTCTATATTAATTAACCAAGATTACTTGTATTTAGAGACAATAATCAAAACGTTTAGTTTCCAGAGGTCATATTGACCAATGGTCATATAACAGTCAAAAACCAATGGTATCATTTTAATTATACTCATGTTATCAAATGAAACATTTTTGTTGAGTATAAAAATAAAATAAAAATAACACATAAAATTAGGAAACAAGATTTATTCAATATTTCGGGTCGTTACAATCTTCCCCCCTTAACAAATTGCGTCCTCGCAATTTTTAAAATTAGGTTTTGAAATTTCATTGAAAGTCCCACATCGGAAAAGGATTCAGTAAAACTATTACTTTAAAAGAAAGAATGTGAAGTATGAAGGTCACCCGAGTTAGCCCACACTGGGATTCCATGTAGGAAAACATGGATATGGAAGAAAAACAATGGGTCAAGTTCTAAGGGATAGTGATAGAGAACATGATTAGGAGAAAGTTAACCATAAGAAAATCCCAAACTTATGATGTGTGTAAACGGTCATTGATTACCTAGTAGGAAACGTAAACCAACAACGTTTTTGTTTTACGTTCCTTTTCATAATTTTGAGGAATTCATTTACTACATAGAACAAAAACATAAGAAAATATACCTACCTTCATGTAGAGTTTCATCCTTTAATAAGTTTCTACCAAAACTAATCTTTTCTCCCAATGACGAGAATTCAAAACTACTTGGTCTCATCAAAACACAAGAATCATCTTCTAGGGAATCACATAATCCACAAAAGATTAACTATCTATTTCTTCTATCTTTAAACTTTATCCCAAAACAGAAAGGGTAAGGTAAAACAACTCTTCAAAAAGAAAGAATCCCATAGGAAGGGAAACTATTTTTAAATCTTCAAACTTCCATGGTACAAACCAAAGTTCATCATAGACCATCCCATAAATAACAGTCCTTAAAATTCCTCAAAATAAACCAAACTAAGATTGAAACCCAAATACAAGAGGGATTTGATAACATAGACATCCAAAATAAACTTCATTGTTCATCTCCAAACAACATCAACCACACCTAACATCTTATAACAAATGTAGCTAACCTAAACATATTTTACCCAAGATAGGTTAATCATTCCCATAAGTAACCTAAATTACTATAAGTCCGCCTTAAGTTCATTGATTCTTCAAAATATAAGTCATCCTTACTCCTCAATGAAAATACCGTAGTAATATATTTACCTCGATCATATAGGGTCCTCAAAATAGTGAACGTCTTCCAAAATAATAATCATCTTTTAATCCCCTAATCATCTCTGTCGTATTAATACGGCAATCGTATAATTTCCTATCACATTGGTTGTTGGGACATGTAAGGATAACATGTAGTTGAAAAGTATACCCTAACTTGTGATCCCCTAGGTTCCCATCCAGGTTATCCATGATCATATATTCTTATGTGAACCTTTATTTTATTTTATCTTTATTCCTTTAACAATGGTTCATAATAAGCTTATGAATTTACCAAAGCATATCCCCCGGGAGTGTCGTAACCAAGAGTGCAGCAAGGCCCGTTGTCGTGTACCAGTTCCCGTTCGAGTCTAGCTCAAAGCGGTGTTTTCAGGTTTTACCCCTATGTACATCTGTGCCAGAGCCACCTCTACCTGCTCGTATCCAGACAGGGATGTATTTCCTTGGAAACCCCTTACTCAATACTCACCAAAATACGAGGAAGATTTCCTATATTTAAACTTTTTTATAGGGTTCTTCCTAGAGTTTTCATATCCTAATTTCCACAAATAACTAAACCATCCTTTGATACCAACTATAGCATCCTGCCTTTTTATCACATAAACTTTCATTACATTTTACAAAACTAAGGATCATTAAGGTTTAGTGTCTTGGAAACTAGGAACTTAAAACATGAAAACATAAAACATTCTTCTTAAACACTTGAAAGGCTTCTCCTCATGTTCACCCTTGGCTCATTACTGCATCTCATAAACTGGGGACATACATCAAAAGAAAGGGTGAGCTGAAGGCCCAGCAAGGGAAACAAGTGAAACATTTTACATATGAACTTGAGATACATCAATAAAGTCATGAAAAGAACTTTAAGGCATGAAAATGAAATCATGAGGCATATCATAATAAAAATAAAACTTTTTCATAACTTGAAGATGTGGCTACATAATTTAACATAGACAATCATGAACATATCACCAAGGTCCATCCCCAAGGTGTCATTTGAAAATTACCAAGGTTATTCACCAAGGTATCGTGAAAATTGTAATCTCTAGTGGTTACATCATTACCCAATGCATTGGAGCGCTATCAGGGCGCACCCTTAAATTTGACTTTATTATCATGTGAGCCACATATATCATCATCAAACAATTCATAAATAACCCATATAGCATAAAATAAATGGCTTTCATTTCATAATCACAACATTTTAAAAACTGCTTTAAAGACATGATCTTTACATCACTTTAAAACGCACAGAAAAGGAAGGTGGGTCTCATGTATGTAAATCCCATAATTAAAAAAAAACATTTTGGTATATATGTGAATACCCCTTTAGAAGAAAGAGCTTTGAGTATTCACTTAATAATATAAAATAACTTTAGAAAAAGAGAGAGACATTTTGAGACGGAAATTCTGTAGCATAACGGCTATGTTACGAGGTTTTAGAAGACATTAAAAAGAGAAAGAAAATGGGTCAAACATTCATAAATGAACCATAAAATAGTATATGGACAGAATAAGAAGGATACATGATCATGGTAATGAAATTTCAAGGGCATACCATTTGAAATGAAAAACATGGAAGCAAGACAAAAATTAGATTTCTCTTATGAAAGTTCGGCAGCCTAACGGCGTTACTTAAACTTCAACAAAAATGATTTGAAAAGATCATATAGTGTCTCTTATCATGTGAACGTAAGATTTAAGTATGATAGATATAGATATAATTCCCCAACATAATTAAAAAGTAACTTTAAAGACTTTACATGAAAGTAGAACTTTGAAATGAATGAGAAGGGTGAAAGAATCCCCTAACAAATTCGGCAGCCTAACAGCGCCACTTAAAACATCAAAATACTGAATTGAAGAGATCAAATGGGGTATCTCATCATATGAACATAAGAGTCCAGTATGATAGATATATAGATCATACCCCAACATAACAAAAAGGAACTTTAATGAATTGACATTAAAGTAGAACTTCAAAATGAGAAGGGTGAAAAACCACTTAAAAATTCGGCAGCCTAACGTCGCCACTTAAAACTTCAAAATACTGAATTGAAGAGATCAAATGGGGTATCTCATCATATGAACATAAGATTCCAGTATGATAGATATAGATATCATACCCCCACATAACAAAAAGGAACTTTAAATAATTGACATGAAAGTAGAACTTCAAAACGAGAAGGGTGAAGAACCACTTAAAAATTCGGCAGCCTAACGGCGCCACTTAAAACTTCAAAATACTGAATTGAAGAGATCAAATGGGGTCTCTCATCATATGATCATAAAAGATCAGTATGATAAATTAAGAGATCATATCCCAACATAATAAAAAGTAACTTGAAATACTTTACATGAAAATAGATCTTGAAAAATGAGAAGAAGAAAGAATCTGTTACAAAAATTTCGGCAGCCTAACGGCGCCACTTAAAACATCATAAAACGAAATAATGAGAGTAAGAGAGGATCTCTCATTATATGAAAATTAAAAGGGAATTAAGATTAGTATAAAATAAAATCCTCCAACATAAGAACATGGAGCATAAAAGGAATGACATAAAAGAGATTACTTGAAATGAAAGAGAGAGGTCGGATCCCTTACCTTAAAACGTAACTCTTAAAACTCAAAGGTTGGGACCTTGAGGGCTTGGGGGTACCTTGGGAGGACTCCTTGGGAGGTAAGGAGAGCATAACTTTGTTGAGTATGGTTTTGGAGTCGAAAAGATGAGAGGAGGGCTTGGTATTTATAGGGAAAGTGAGGGGACAAGGCATTAATGGCCAAGGGACACCTCAAAAGTGGTTTTCTCAAAAGCATGGGCCCTCCCATGGTACTTCCCATAATGTTAGGCCACATGGGGACCCCCACACAATAATTCATCCTCTTTAGTCGAACATCCTTTAAAATATATCATGACATCATTATGACACAGTTATGATGTCATTAAACATACCGAAACCCTAAAACTGTATTTTTACTATTCACTGAAAATTCAACTTTCTCACAAAAATCCCAAAATTTCACCTTAACCAAATATCAATGCTCTGATTTCAAAAATGAACTCCATTTTATAAAAATAATTTTCTAAATATTTTTAATTTATTTTTTAAATAAATACACTATTCACCAAAAATTCATTATTTTTAGAAAAAACCCCAAAAATTACATTAACATAATATCGATGCTCTGAGTTCAAAAATGAAATCCATTTTATAAAAATAATTTTCTAAATATTTTCAATTTAAATTTTAATTAAAAAACACTATTCACCTGAAGAAACTAATACTTGAATAGTAATTTATGAAACCGTTTTTTTAAACATTTTATTGAATCATATTACTTAAATCAAGGTGCCTAGATTATATTAATACTTTCTTTACGTGAGATTACTAATCCATTTGGCCACATTACTAATCCTAAGCATAAAATCACTATTCATAATTTATTATTCATCAAAAAATAAGTTGATCTTATTAGACTCTAAATTTCGTACTGAACATATTTGTAGAAGACCATTTTTTGAAAATAATTACACATTTTTATTTATTTAAGGTTTACATAAACATTTTGAAAATATCCTTTCTCTAAAATTCATCAAAAATATGCATACTATATTTATCTGGTCATTTGAAAATTCATAAACTTCATCATAAGAAGAAATTCAAATTTTTATTTAAAACAAAGGATTACACAAAGCAGTTATGGTCTCCTTACATAGCCCCTTATCACACCAGCATAGGACCTAAGTGTAAGGTGTGCTAAGGTTAGAGAATCTGAGGGAGGCTCGGCCAACATCACACGAGTAGTAATTTCTATCAGTTTGAACTTCTCGCGAAGGCGATCCCGTTCTAGCTTCACACGATGAAGTTCAGCTTGGGTTTGGTCCAGAGCAAAGCCCAGTGGTGCTACATCCTTCCCAAGTTCTGTTAGATGGGCTTCGATCGTTCCAAGACTACTAGGTGAGGCCATCGAATCTTCTTTCTATATTAATTAACCAAGATTACTTGTATTTAGAGACAATAATCAAAACGTTTAGTTTCCAGCGGTCATATTGACCAATGGTCATATAACAGTCAAAAACCAATGGTATCATTTTAATTATACTCATGTTATCAAATGAAACATTTTTGTTGAGTATAAAAATAAAATAAAAATAACACATAAAATTAGGAAACAAGATTTATTCAATATTTTGGGTCATTACACTAACAATACTACATCGGTGGCTCTTGAAAAAGAGATAAGGTAAGACCAGAAGACAAAGCATTTACTATGGAAGTATCCCCCTTGAGGAATTTTTATCAAAGGGGTGAATTTGTAGTATGAAAAGTAACCAAAGAAGAGAATGTGTTAGACCCCTTGACTAAAGTCCTATCTCTGGGAAAGTAAGAGTATCATGTGAGAGATAGAAGACTGAAGGATATTAGCAGATGGCTTTAGTGTAAGTGGGATTCTATTGTAGTTTGTTCCCTAGAACCAATTTCGTTGTTCATTATGATAACATGTATTCATAGTTTTGAACATTAATCAGCTCTTTATCACATCATGGTTGTTCTTCTGTGTAGCATAGTATTTGATAATGTCATTAGAATAGTTGTCACACTAAAAGGTCATAGAAGTTCTCCACTATGATGAGAACCAATAAGTTCTAAGAAACTGTTATTTAAAATATATTCTATAGAAGGATGATATAATTTTAGGGACACAAATAATATACTCTATCAAGGGGGAGACTTATTGGATTTTTAGGAACCTTATCATGGTGTACGCCCTTGGTAATATCGAATGTAGGAAATTTTTAGAACGAGACCCGCCAGTAGGAAATCCACATTTATATGTGTTATTGGATGTTATTATTTTTAGATGTGTTTATGTATCGTTATAAATTAATATTATTATTGGTGAGTATTATAGATCATTTAATATTATGTATTGGTGAAAACTGTGAAGACATATGTTCATGGAGAAGTAAGATATGTGGTGTGCATCACGAGTAATATTTCATTAATGAATAATGTGATAAAGGATTTTCTCTTAAGTTATTTAAATGATGTTTATATCTCAGGTCCTTTGATAGGAAATGATAAAGCCTAATTAAATGTATGTAAATGGTATTTTATAGGCAAGTTCGATTTTTGGGAAGTAAAAAAACAGACATCGAGTACATAGGTTGATGGCACTGGCATGCAACAAGCTTTATTAGAGATATCACGTTAAAGAAATTATATTTCATAGTAAGAGTCTATATGAGGTTTTATGTCATTGCGACATTAACTTATTTCCCTATGGATTCTTTTTTGTGTTTCTATATCATAACCCAAGACTTTATCCAGCTTCACCTAATGCCACTATGAAAAAGGCCTGGGGGGTCACACACTAACTGTATCTAGAATCTCAGTTAAATAATATATTATTATTTATTATTTAATAAGTTATATAATCTTATTCACATACATGATTTAATATGTATTTATGTATAATAGATCACATATATTCTATTACCAATTATTCGAGAGAATATTATGTGAGAGGAATAATTAATAAATATTTATTTGATATTTAATTTATATAATATATATTTATTTGTCGAATAATATATTTAGTGATACTTATTTGTTAAATAAATATTCATTATTCAAGGCCTGAAAAATATTTTGGAGGAATGGACAATTGTGTTTTTAGGTCTAGTGAGAAATTATTTATATTGATTATTATTTTATTAAATAATATTTAATTTAATTCACAATTTAAGCACATATTGAGGAAATAATAATATAATTATTATTTTAAGACATCGATATCCATAAGGTATTAAATAAATATTAACGGTTACTTTTTTAAAAACTTATTTCTATACCTTATTGGTATTTAAAAATAATTATATTATTTTCTTAAAAAAATAAATCATTTGTGTTGTTCACAACGATAGCCATACAGATTATTCTCAATCTTTAGAGAGCTCCCACTCTAATAAAGGTCCCAAGAAAAGAGAGATATCTTCCACCACATCCCACTCTTCAGTCTAGAGAGATTAAGAAGAACACTTTGGAAGTGATTCTTGTAGTGATCAAAGGTGAATGATGAAATAGATGAGATTTTACGAGCTAGCGCCAGGAGATTCCTACGATGACATTTGGAGATTTGTGGAACACATGTAGATCACCACAAGAGGAAATATGCTCTTTATTCCTACAATGTAATTATGGTATGATGTAGATCTATTTTCAGATCCATAATCAAAAAAATAATTCACACAAGGTAATTTTTTAATTAATTAAATTATTTATTAAAAATATGTGATGATCATGTTCTTTGTTTTAGAGTTCTATCCCTCATATCTTTTCCTTGATTCTATTATTTTTATTACGGCATTAATCGTCATGTAAAACTCATATTGGTTGTCGATCATGAAAAAAATAAATGTGGGGAACAAACCATAGCATGCTTCCACTATTCCCAGAACTATCACTAAATATAAAAAATTTTGGCTATATTGAGGGTATATAAATTGAAAACATGCAACATATGTAGGAAAATTATATTTCTAGAACAACATCGACTCATAAATGATATGATACAAGAATAATATTATTTCACTATCATACATGTATTGCTAAAAAATGCTAAGTTTAATGGGTATCATCTCTTATTAAAATACATGCATATATAAATGATTGTATATAGTTTCTATGGGACAATAAATCACTCAGAAAATCTCCTAAGTGTGGCATGTCTTGATACACAAAAGATAAATCAATTCCATTAAATGTGTTTTGGTTCTATCCAATAATTCCAAGGTCTATAAAAATACATGGATGTCATGAAACTATAGCATAATTGACCTAGTTTGTAGATACAAGAATTAATGATGGGATAAATTGTCACCCGACAAACTATCCCCTATGGAGGAAAAATTATTATGAGTGTTATGAATTTGGAAACAAGTAGAGAAACCCTTATATTGTTTTATCTATATATAGAATGAATCCTTTTGGTACAAAAATTAGTACTCATGGTACATGGCTATTTATTTTGTTAAATTATAACTTTCCATCATGGTTGGGAATGAAACAAAAATACATTATGTTGTTTCTAATTATATATTGAACAAAACAACTCGATATTTATATTGATGTATATTTGGATCTATTGATCGATGATCATAAATTTATGTGGGATTTCGATGTTAGATTGTATGATTCTCATAGAATTAAAGAGTTCACATTGATAGAAATTTTGTATACAACAATAAATGAAATTTCTATTTTAAAAAATATGATAGGCTATGGAATTAAAGGAATGTCGGGGTGTCCCATTTGTGAATAATGTACACACAAAATTCCTTGAAGATAGTGTTTTTAGGAGATAATTGTTTTTACCTTGATGATATAAATTTTGATCCGGAATGACATCATTCAATATAAATACAAAACATGGTAGAACACTATCTCTATTAATGAGTGATCAATAGTTTGAGAAAGTAAAAGATATTGGCTCTCTTTTTTGTAAATATTTTTTTAAAACACCAATGAAATCACATTTGAAAAATATATTGGTTTTATTTGAATTTTTTTACTAGAATTTTTCTCACATTAGAAATTTTCTTGATGTCACTCGTGTGATAAAAAAATTATGTGATAGTATAATTAGCATGTTACTGAAAGTACTCAACAAAAAAATATTACATTGAGGCTAGGTTGGACATGATTGAAATAGGCGTGTGGGGAATGTTGGAACCGATGAAGGGTGAAAGATGTATTTTTCTTCCTCCACTAGCTTACACTATCTAGAAATAAAGAAGTTAAATTTTAAAATTTTTTTATTGGTGAAAATGTTAAGGAGGGGTATTCATAAAATATAAAGAATGTTACTTCATTGAATAATTTTAATTTAAATGGTCTAAAATTTCACTACTACCATATTTTGATTGAATATTTAATGCATACATCATTATGTTTTATTCTACCTATTAATGTATGACTTACATTAAGCATAATTTTATTCTTATTCAACCCCATGTATAGTATTGTTATAGACCTAGTGAACCTGTCAATCATGAATAGGGAAATTGCAGTCATGTTATGTAAATTAGATATTTTCTTTACACAGAAATTCATTGATATGGTGGCCCACATAATAATTCATTTGGTTAGATAGATTAAACTATGTGGACCTATAAAATACTGATGGATGTGCCCCCAATGAATGATATGTGAATATTTTGAAAGGATACATCATGAATCAAATTCATCAAAAATGTGGTACTATAGAGAATAATATTTTTAATGAAATATTTGAATTATATATCGATTACCTATCGGATGTTGATATAATTGGTCTCCTAACTTCTCATATTAGTTGAAACCATATGAGAGAAGGGATTTTTATAATATATTTTTTTACAATTACCATAACAGCGAGGGAGAAATCCCACCTTTACATTTTACATAATATTATAGAGGATTCTCAATTCTTTAAATACAACAAATTAATTCTTAGACATTTGAACCGATCAATGTTTGAAAAATAGATATTCAATATATGCAATCAAAAAATTATAAGAGGGTATCAAGATTATATTTATAAGGAGTTATCTATAATTCTAAATTCAATTAATGAATGAAATTGATTACTAGCCAAAGGGCCAAATGTAAATTTATTATCTTATAACAGTCTTGTAATTAATGGTTAAACGTTATATATAAAGTAAATAGATGAAAAAGGTACGATGAAAAAATATGGAATTACACTTATGGTGGAAGTGATGCACATATCTTGTAATATGGATTGAAATATAATTTAATCAAATATTTCATACATCAACATCATCGAACAAATATACGATTTTGACAATATAATATTTCAAGTGCTGATTTTCCATTGTAAATGGTTTGACAATAAGTGTATAGTGAATGTTGATGAATTGAAATTTATACAGGTGAATTTCAACATGGAAAGGTATATGAAAGAACTTTTCATAATGGCATCAAAATATGTACAATTATTTTTTGTTAAAGATCTTACACAAAATCGGTCAATTGTTCTGTTGGTGACTAAAACAATTGTAGGGTCAGATCCAAATTCAATTGAGGATGACTATTTCAATGGGAGATCACAATCATTTCATGGTGGTCCCAATGTAGACAAATTTTTATACATTATAAGGTTTCATAAAGAGGGTATTTGGATACTGTATAGAGTACCCAAATCCCATGAACCATTAAAGAAAAAAAGATAGTGTTTAATGAACATGTTAAAGTGTTTTTTAATATGCTCTATATTTTCTCATAATATTCAGTGTTCTTTAATGAATTTACATAATATAAATTATATTCTCAACTATTCATGTAGTTAATGACTTCTGCACACACTAATGTTTTTAATCCCAAGAAATGACACATCATCCATGCTAAAACTAATGAATTTTTAGAGGATCAACAACATATGGATGAAAGAAAACAAGAGTAGTGTAGCATCACCATATTAACAAAAGATGTCAAGGAAAGAAGAAGAATTATAAATTTTTAGTTTCTATGGAATCAACATGGCCAATATTTTGACACCAAGAATTCAATTCTCATTAGTTACTTTGGGGTCATAACTCGAATGCATGTATTGGTTGATAAATATGTTTGGCATAATATCATGCCATCATTGAAGAAAAAACAAGTGTCACATATTCATAACTAATAAAATGATCTTGAATTGTATTGAAACATTAAGTTAATGACCCATAATTCATTTATGACATGTAGGATTTGACCACATATCAATCTGAAAGATTATGCATCTATTATGAGTTAAAGTGCGTGTTTTCAATATAAGTGTAATTTTAGTCTAAAACGTGATTCACAAAGCCTAAATCGAGAAAAATAGCTCATACTATATTTCCACTTTATTACAATGATACATTTTTCATTTGTGATGTGTAGGAATCAACATTACATCATTCTGAAACACAATGTGGTTGGTATGACTCAAAGTGATTGTTTTTAATAGAAACATGTCATTTTTGTGTAAAACATGATTCACATAGCCAAAACTAAGTAAAAAAGATTTTATTTTCTTGAAACATTATAAGAATAATTCATAATTCAATTTTGACATGTAGGAATCAACCAAACATCAATCCAACACATGATATAGTCGGTATAACTCAAAATGTAATTTTTTAATATAAAAGTGTCATTTTAGTCTAAAAACTGATTCTAATGGATAAAACCCAAAAAACAAGGTCATCATATCATGATATATTTGGAAAACTGTCCATAATTCATTTCTGATTTGTAAGAATCGACTACAAATTAATTTGACACATGATGTGTATTGTATGACTTTAAGTTCATGTTTTTAATATAAAAGTGTCATTTCAATCTAAATCATTATTTACATAGCCAAAACTATGTTAAAAAACTCTGATTGTCTTGAATCGTTAGGGCAACGAAACACAATTCCTTTTTATTGTGTACGAATTGATCTCATCTCAATCTGACACATGATATAGCCAGAATGACTCAAAGTATGTGTTTTCAATATAAAAATGCAGTTTTTTTAAAACGCGTGTCACATTTTCAAAATCAAGAAAAAAATTGGTTTGTTTCCAAACCATGGGACAACGATCTATATTTGGAAAAAGGAGTCTTAGGAATCATAAAAAGATCCCATGATAGAAAGCATGGACTACATTCACATCTGGTGTGCAAGGTGTAAAAACTAATAATATAATTAATTACAATTATTATGTCTATAGCTAACTATAAAAAATAAATAATTAATAAATAATAATACAAGTAATTATATATTTAATAATTAATACTGTAAATAAAATATTAATAATTAATTAAATAATTATTATCATCTATTTAAATAATTGAGATAATTAATAACAGATAATATCATTGATATATTCAGTTATTTAAAATATAATTAATATATATTATTAATTAATAATGTAATTAAAAATTACTAATATTATAATTAATTAATAGTATTTTTTTACAAGTAGGGGGAAACACCTACTTTTTATTAAAGAAAAAAAGTAACTTTTCAATAGGGTTTAGACGTAACCCTCACATGGATACATGGCCTATTAGCTCAAAGACCAATTAAAATTTGATGACTTGAAGGCCGTCTGGCTTGAAAGCTGAAAGATTTGACCTAAATGTCCAAGATGAGCAACCAAACATCGCATCAAGATCTCAGTTTTCTCACTATAACACCCCTCCCCCCACACCACCACAATCAGTGATTGCATTGTGTTGTCCCGCAATGAAGGGATTGGTGAACACTAATATTTGGTAGATGCTCAAATGAAAGGTTTCAAAACATCCATTTCTCTTTTGAGTTTCCCACCTAAATACAAATTCATATCATCATGTTGCACTGTCATCCAATATGTATTGTATCGCTTGTCTGGTCATCACCATTCACACAATACATCACTCCCTCTAACAATAATCATCGTGTTGGGGTTCACTTTGTACTATCATGGAAGAGAATCCATCAGTACCAAGATGTTAGAGTGCCAGTTGATAGAAGCTGACACACCTATCGCTCTTTTGAGCTGCCCACTTGGTTATGTTGCTGGAAGTCTGCATTGTCTACATGATGTGTTTCACCAATCGTCTGGCCACTCTACATAATTTTCTACTTTTTGGTGACCTAAATGCCATTTTTCCAGAAGGCCTATGGAGTCTATAATTCCATATGGAATGCGTTCACAAATCAGTTCCTCTTAGTCCCAAATCAAAAGAATATTTCTACTTCTCCAGTACCGCTACAGTGTCGCTACAATATTTCTATAGTTCCCCCCAGAAAATACTCCTCCACCAACAATTTATTTGGGGTTTAATGCAGGATTATGGGGAGTGTTAACCACTCATCTACCCCCAAAACTACAGTTAATAGTATAACTAATAATGTAATTAACAATATAATCATTAATAATATAGTTAAGAGTAGAACTGATAATATCATTAATATATTCAGTAATTAACAATATAATTTATCAAATATGGATTATATAACATTATAATTATAATTAATTTTTTAATGTACTATTACTAAAAATAAACATTTTTTTATTGCAAGGGCACACTTTAATATAGATTTTAGTTTATCATTGGAAAAATTCAGCTATAAGAGTTTAATTATATATTGGGTTCTATTTTTTTTATTAATTGTATATATTATATCTATGTAAATATTTTTATGAAATTATTTAATGGATTTTTTAATTTAATTTATGACTCAATGCAATATTTGTATTGTAATTGGGTTTAGTTGAAATTGTTTTTTGGATGTTTTCTAATTTCTAATTTTTATATTAGGGCTGCATGTCTATAATATCATGTGTGATTTATCAATACTTATAAAAGCCTTGATAAATTCATAGATTTTTTAAGCTTTTTAACGGTGAAAATGATTATTTATAGTGCCGACTATGACCAAATATGTGGTATTGTGCACACATATTTGTTTATGGGCATATATGGTAATATATCTATGTTTCATCCGGGTGATGAATCACATGTGCATCATTTTTCAATGAAACCATCCATTTTTATGTGACATTCTCTCCCTTCATCGTGAGGTTTCTCCCACCCACTGATAGGATGAATGCACCCATGTGTTGCTCCGACCATCCAGGTGCATGTGTCGATGTGTGTTGCATTACATGTGCGCCCTATGAATCCACGCAATAGCCGCTACCCGACATGTGCGCTATAGCTTGCATACATCAACAAGCTTGACTTGTGTCACTATCCCACAACAAACAACATGCATATAATATGACATTGTAACATACAATTATTCATATGATATATTATCAATTAATAATTAATATATTATTAACGATATAATATGATATATTAACATATATAATTAATATATTATAAATATATAATATGGAGAGAAGATGGAGAGTTTCTCTCTCATAAAACGAAAGCCTATTGCTCTACTTCATGGGGATTGCTTCGACAATCTGATTGGTGTGTTGTGACTCCTTTCAAGAGGATGAGAGGAGGAGATCGTTGGGCACATTGAACTCTTTGCTGCATGTGAAAGTAGACATGCTAAGGAGCTCCCATAATGCACCGATGGGCATCGTCCACTGCCAATGAATGTGGGATTGTTGGAGGTTCAAGATAGCTATAGTGGCTTGACCACTAAAGACAACATCTTGATGACATGTGATGGTTCCTCGATGGTGGAATTGATGAATGTGGTTATAGAATGTGAATTGAGGAAAGTGGTGGAGGATTGTACCCCGATGGGGGTGGTAGGTGATGAAGATCTTTTTTCTGGGAAGATAACTGGAGGTATCAAAGGCAACGACGATATAAATGGGGAGGTCCATGACCATGGCCTGGTTTGAAGCATCATTGTTGGGATACGGGTAAAGATACAGGTGACAGAATGGCCCAGCTGCGTATAAGGTTTTGAGGGATACGGGAGTGGATTTGTGACAAAAAATAAGGATTTGGTGTTTTCATGGTCAAGAGGAGACTCTGGGGGTGGAGATATCTTGGAACCACAACTAGTTTGGGACCCCGGGAGTTGACTCGTGACGATGGTCCTTCAGTTGTGGGGATCCATGTGGTGATGGCATCCATGACAAGCTTGTTGGCTCATAAACGATGGCGTCCTCGGGTGTCTTTAGTGTGGATCGTGTGTGTGTCCATCAAGTTTTTTTAATACATTTTTTTATAATAAAAAAATAAAAATGAATGAGATTTTTTTTAAATCTACTCTTCAAAGGGGAATCACCGATCTCACCTTTCCACTAAAACCCAACAATTTTTTTTAATTTTTTTTTATATTTTTGTTTTGATTATATATAAATATAAAAATAAAAATATATGTGTATATAAAAAACAAAATGAAAATAAAAAAAAAATAAAATTTTCAGCAGAATTTATCCGCTATTTGAAATCGAGCAGTACTGCCATTACAGTAGTGTGGATTCTAACAGAGGCTCTCACCCAGGGCTCCCTTTTATAAGAGGGTTTTCCTAGGAAATCATTATTTATATCCGATGTCGGATTCTGGTTCTCCATTTCCTGCGCAGAGCATTCTTCTTTTCTGATGTGAGATTATGTTTCAAGTACATGACATTGAAAAACTATAAAATATATACTATAAGATCAATATAAATGAAATTTAAAAGAAGAATTAAATATATAAAAAATAGTTGAAAAATAATAATTTCATAAAAAATGATGATAAAAAATAATTTATAAGATTTCAAAACCACCTAATTGAAACATAAAATTGTTTCATGTACCTGACTTTGAATTCCTACAAAATATAAACAACAAGACCAATATAAATGAAACTTAATACATGGATTTAACATATAACAAATAGTTGAAAATAAAAAGAATTTCATAAATAATGTTCATGAAAAGTAATTTATAAGCTTTCAAAACCACATACTTGAAACTTAAAAATGATTAATGTATGTGGCTTTGAAAGAAAATAAAATAAAAACTATAAGACCAATATAATTTAATGTCAAAAAATAGATTAAACATATAATAAATCATTTAATTATTTAATTAATATTATTAGTAATTAATTATATAATAATTTATTAATTTATTAGTAATTATATAATAATCAATTAGTTAATTATTAATTATTAAATGTTAATTAGTAATTAGTTAATTAGTGATATAACTATTAATTATATAAATATTAATTGTATAATAATTAGTTTCTTAATTAGTAATTATTAATAATTAATTATATAATAATTAATTAGTTAATTAGCAATATAAATATTAATTATTTAATAACTAATTATATTACTAATTATCAAATTATATTACTAATTAACTATTTAATTATTATATAATTAATTATTAATAATTACTAATTAACTAACAAATTATTATACAATTAATAGTTGTATAATTAATAATTATATTAGTAATTAACTAATTAAATAATTAATAATTAATAATTAATAATTAATAATTATAATTATAATTAATAATTATAATGAATAATTATAATGAATAATTATAAAGAATAATTATATTTCTAATTAACTAAGTAATTATTATATAATAATTTTAAATAATTACTATTTAATAATTATAATGAATACTTATATTACGAATTAAGAAATTAACTATTATATAATTAATAATTATACTACCAATTAACTGATTAATTATTATATAATAATTTTTATAAATAATAAATAATAATTATAGTGAATAATTATAATTTATAATTATATTACTAATTAACTAATTATAAAAAGGGTCTGAACTCTATCTTTCTCAAAAAATTAATTAATTAACTATTATATATTTAATAATTATATAAGTAATTAACTATTTAGTTGTTATAGAATTAATGATTAATAATTACAAATTATCAAATTACAGAATTATATAATTAATAATTATGTTACTAATTAATTAATTCCTTATTTTATTATTAATAATTATATTACTAAAAAACTACTTAATTATTAAATAATTAATAATTATATTTCTAATTAATTAATTATATTACTAATTAACTAATTAATTATTATATAATTAATTATTAATAATATCTAATTAACAATCTAATTATTATAAAATTAGTAGTTATATAATTAATATTTATATTACTAATTAACTAATTAATAAATAATATTTATAATGAAAAATTATAAAGAATAATTATAATTTATAATTATATTACTAAATATCTAATTAACTATTATATAATTAGTAATTATATTACAAATTAACTAATTAATTATTATATAATAATTTTTAATAATTAATAATTATTAATTATAATGAAGAAATATAATTTATAATAATATTACTAATTAACTAATTAACTATTATATACTTAATAATTATATTACTAATTAATTAGTTAACTGTTATATAATTAATTATTAATAGTTACTAATTAACTAATTATTTATTATTAATTAAATAATTAAATAGTTTATTATATGTTTAATCCATATTTTAACATTAAATTATATCGGTATTATAATTTAAATTTTTTAGTCTTTCAAAGCCACGTAGTTAAAACATTTTTATGTTTCAAGTAAGTGATTTTGAAAACATTTAAATTATATTTCATCAACATTTTTTACGAAATTCTTTTTATTTTCAACTATTTATTATATGTTTAATCCATATTTTAACTTTAAATTATATCATTCTTATGGTTTATATTTTATAGGATTTGAAAGTCACGTGCTTGAAACATTTTTAAGTTTCATGTAGGTTTCTTTTAAAACATAAAAATTATTTTCCATCAACATTTTTTATGATTTTTTTATTTTCAACTATTTGTATATATGTTTAATCCTTGTATTAAGATTCATTTATATTGGTCTGGTACTTTATATTTTACAAGATTTCAAAGTCACGTACTGAAACATTTTTAAGTTTCAACTAGGTAATTTTCAAAGCTTATAAATTATTTTTTATCATCATTTTTTATGATTTTTTTTTGTTTTAAAATATTTTTTATATGTTTAATCCATGTTTTAATATCATTTATTTTGTTTTTATAGTTTATATTTTATATTCTTTCAAAGCCATGTACTTGAAACAAAACCTCACATCAGAAATACAGAATGTTCTGCGCATTATAGGGAGAAAGAGAATCCCACATCGACAATGGAGAATGATTTCCAGGGTAAGATCTATTATAAAAGGGAGCCCTGAGTGAGGGATTCTGTCATAATCGAGACTATTGTAATGGTAATACTGCTGGATTTTAAATAGAAGATAAATTCAGCTGAATTTTTTATTTATTTATTTATATATAAAAATGAAACGAAAAAAAATTAAATAATATTAAAACAAAAAAATAGAATTTTTTAAAGAATGGTGATAACTAGGTTGCCTCCATTCATTTGAAGTGTAAAGGCGACAACTGCGCTGCCACCCTTAGATATTATTTTAAAAAAAATTAACCTAACTGTTTTTAAAAAATTATTTTTTATTTAAAAACGTATTTAAAAAAATATGTGCCATTTAGATAAGGTGGTTTACGGCTGTGTTGATCGGGATGGGGTCACCCTCCTTAATTTAGATTCTTGTTTGCTGCAGGACCACTGTGCTATAGTGATTCGCAGTATGGTGATCCTGTGCAGTGGATCACTGCTGGACATTGTTCTATTGCACGGTGATGGACCGACGATGGTTTTGGCGGGTGACTGTCAGCTTGCTGGAGGCGGGACCAGATCTGTGGGGATGCGGTCTTGGGATTCGATGATTGACCTTAGGATGCCTTATCCTCATGGTGTTCATAGGATCTGGCTCTATGGGAGGGTTGTAGTGTGTGCAAGCTGCAATGGTGATTCTATCTGTGATTTTCGGCTAGACAAGCTGGTGTGTGTGGGATGCCATTGAATGGAGATTTGTAGGATGATTATTGATTTTGGATGATGATGGTGCGGGTGCACAAGGTCTTCATGGTTGGATTATGTCAACATGGGCATATGGATTTGATGTTTTGGGCCTCTGGACATTTTTGTGGTATTGGGTCTTGCAATATTGTGGGTTTACCAGCTGTTCTTTGTGTCTATGTCTTTACTTTTTCTCATAAATTTTGCATGTTATGGATTAGGGTTACCAAATCAATGATCATAAATTCCTTGGTAAATGGATAATATGAAACATTAACATATAATTATTTATATATTATTAAAATTTGTTATTGTAATTATTAGTCATATATTAATAGATAATATAATAATTAATTAATAATTATAGTATTTATTATTAATTAATAATATATTATTATCCAATACTAATTTAAATTAATATATGGTGTACTAATTAAAAATATAATTAATAATAATATATTAAAATACAATATGAATATTAATAAGAAATTTTCTTGTCCCGAGTATACTCCTTCCTAAAATTAATAAAATACAAGTAATGTGATGATGTTAAAAGGTGTTGCAATGGAGTAAAAAAATTTGTCAAGAAAGTTAGAGTGACAATAACCACATACATGCACTACAAAAAAGTTTCATCTGTCAATGGATATTTTGAATTATTAATTATATAATTCCTAATGTAATTAAAGGTATATATTGTTAAATTAAAAAATACAAATATTATTGTTAATATAAAAGGAAAGGTTTTATGATTAGTTATATATTTAATAATATAAATACTACTACATAAGTAATTGATTAATATGTTATATATAATTACTGATTAATAATATTACTAATAAATTTGGTAATTAATGGTTTTTTAAATAGCATTTATGTAAGGACTAATTATTTCTTAATAAAAATAATAATACAACTATTAATTAATTAAGTTAACTAATTATAATATTTGCAAAATTGGTATTTTAAAAAACTTATAACATCGATCTTAGTTAAAAATAATGAACACTGAGAAATGAATCACTTCAATCTATGTCCCTATCTCATGTTCTCTTCACTGCCACAACTTGGTGTATAGATAATACGTCCCCACTGTGTATGTCAATGTGTATGCTCTAATGCATGCACCTCCAATGTATCATTTGTGGTAGCCACATCGACATCATCATGTGTGACAAATAGTGGATCCAAAATCCCCCCTTTCATATTCTGTCATGGATGGACATAAAGTGGATGGCTATTGTACAATGGCAATCTCTAAAGGGGGGGGGGGGGGGGGTTAAAATTTTCATTAGCGAGAAGCATGAACCCCATTCACACCTCCTATTTAAGAGTTGCAAAGGAATATTGAACCCAACTCACGCTTCCTCGTCGAAGTAATATGCATTAATGAGCTTCACACATCTTCAGTCCTATTTGAAAAAAATAAAAAAACCCTTATTATCACGTTGCTGATGATGCCTCACATTTGTGCCCTAAACCATTCTCATCAATGGACCTGGCCCAACTGCATGTGCAAGGTAAATTTTTTAAAATGTGATGGCCTGAAAACCCTTTCAATGATTAATAGAATATATTTTTTTTCATAATGTCTATTTCATATTTTTTCGAAAAATAGAAGTACATAGAAATACTATTACAAAATAAATATTAATTATCAAGTAATGATATCAATTACTATATATATGAATAGTAAAGAAATCTCAAAACTAAAGAATATCGACAATAGGATGGTATACTATATAGGTTTGAACTTGGAAAAGATAATCAAACCTACCACGAAAAATGATAAGAGAAAAAACATTATGAATATAATTGAAATTATCGAAGTAATTGTAATAAAATTTGGGATCTAGGTAGTAAATCTTGAAGAATGGTGAAGTATATATAGGGTATAAATGTAAATGTGACCATTGAGATTCAACTGTAATATGACAGTTGGTCAATTTGACCATTGGTCAATTCGACTATTGGGAATTACAATCATTGGTAATAATTTTATCATTACGATTAGTGTGTATAAGTACTAATGACAAAGGATAATTATTGTAGCAAGAAAAAATGATGACCTCAACCACAAGAGTCATGATGTTTGAAGCCCATTTGTCATTACATGGGAGTGAGGTAGCATCATTGGGGTTCTACTATGACCAATTCCAAGTCGAGATTCAACAAGTGAGTCTTGATAAAAATTTCCCATTGGAGAAGTTCATCATAGTAGAGATTACCACTCAGTCAACGTCACCTGAGCCACCATATGAAACTAACACCATCACACACCTTAATCTTAGAGCATACACATGTTTAATAAGGGGTTACATGTTCAAGCCTTAATTTGTTAAAGTGTGAAATATTTTATATATATGAAATTATTAATCAATAAATCCCATTTATAGAATAATTTTGTTAAAAACTACGTTTATGTAAGAAAATTTTGATAAATTTATTTTTAGACACAAATAAAACAAAATTTTATTTTCAGAAAATATATACACTTTTATTAAAAACCAAACTACTAAAAATAATATTTTTTAATGAAATTTTATTTTAAAACACACTTAATTAAATAGAAATGAAAAAATAATTTTATAATGGCCTTGGAAATTTTTATAAGTGTCATAAATTTGAAAGTGTTGTAAAAAATACTATTTTTAAATCAACAAGGATGTTTATATTTTAATGTTAATAATATCATATCTAGAGAATTATTTTATTAAAATAAATATATATTTAAAATCAACATGTAATAATTAGGTTAGGTTTAATTTTTTAAATTTCCCTAAAATACATAATTTTTAAACGAATAGTAAAAACAATGTTTTGGGTTATATATGTTTTAGGAAATCATATTTATGTCATAATGATTTAATAACTAATTAAACAAAATCCATAAACTGATATATTATATTTAATTAATATTTAATATTTTAATATATTTTAATCAATTTCCAAACATATAAGGGTCTTTCCAGGGGCTAAAATAGAAAATGTGATTTTAAAAACATTATTTTTTGGAAAATTCACTTTTCAATGTCCAAAGAAGTATTAAAAAATGGGGTTGGGTTCTAATGGATTAAATTATTATAACATATGATAATTAAATGTCTAAAAAAATGAACAAAACCCATGGGTAAGCCAATGGGTTTTCATTTTCCACAACCTATATTTCCAAGACTTGTATTTGGAAATTATTAAACAATTCCTCACTTTTCTATAAATAACCACCTTTTACCCCTTCCACTTCACTCCAAATACAACCTCCATGAATATTCTATCCTTTTCCCTCCCAAATATTTCCCTATGCTTTTCTTAATCCCAGAAGTTTACATCCTCATGTTTTAAGAGAAAACATACAAGGTAAGGGAATCCTCCACTTCTTTTTTCTATTTATGTACCCTTATTTGTGGAATGTTTTCAAATTGATAAAATGATTTATTTTCATACAATTTCTATTACCTCATTAATTTAACAATAATATTTTATCAATTATTTCCTTATTTTCACCTCATTTTTTTCACATTATATAAAACACATTTTAAACCAATCATGCTGCTGAATTCGTCTCCTGAATTTCTCCTTTTTTCATGATAAATTCACATATCATGAATACACATACCTCTACTTTTCCATGGGTAGAAACATATATGTAAATAGAATTTATTTATTTAGGGATTTTTATATATGAAACCCGCGTTCCCTTTATTTAGGTTAAAAATGATGTCATGGTCATGTCTTTAAGAACTTACTCAATGATTTTATATGAAACTTGCACTTTATTATCCTTAGGTTATTGATAAAATAATTTATTAAGATCAATGTGACTCACATGAATTAATATATATGAAGGGTACACCTTGATAGAACTTCAATTCATTGGGTAAAGAATTTATTCTCTAGAGATGGCTTGTTTTATGATACCTTGGTGAATAACATTGGTAATTTTTATTTATAACATTCTGGTGATAATTCTTGGTATTATGCTTATAAATGCCTCATTTTAATGTTGTAGAAATATTTTCATATTAAGATTCATGTTATTTTATATTATGATATAACTCTTGTTCGATTGATTATGTTATATTGTTTTTCTTTATGTTCTTATTGTTATACCTTGTGATGACTTGCTAAATGTTTCTCTTATTTATTCCCTTACTGGGATTCAGGGCCACCCCTTTCCTTTGATGAATGTTACTAGGATATGTGATGGAGTAAAAAACTTAGGGTGAACCCCTGAAGATGCATTTCAAGTGGATTATAAGACTTTTTTATGTCCTCATGTATTATATTAACAATTTCTAAGAACCCATTGTTTAAAAGAACCTATGTTTTCTTCCATGGAATGAAAAGATTAAGTAATAAAAAATGTGTGATTTCATAGTTGGTATCATATCATAGTTTAGTTATCTGTCAATATTTGGACTTGAAAAATTTAGTTAGATCCCTATATAATAGTATTTGTAGAGGGAAAACATCCTGGAATTTTGATGAAATATACATTTACTGGTTTCCAAGAAATAAAATACCTATATGGATACTACAAGTAGGTATTTCTCTAACTAAAATGTTCCTCGGGGTATCAAATCTGAAAGCACTATTTTGATCTAGACTTAATAAAGAACTGGTGCACAACAATGGGACATACTACACACCTGATTTGACACTATAAGAGGATATATTTGGTTAATCAAAAGATTTTATGAATCATTATTAAGGATATATAGCAGATGTAATTATTTTTATAGGATATTAAAGAATAAAATATTTATGAATTGTGTTTTACAACATAAACTCCCTTTAGAATTAAAATATTCCTAAAATTAACACATTTTTTATTAAGGTTTTTTTTCATTTAGTAAAATAGAGTGAAATAGGAGAAACTACATAAATTATGAGTAAAACAGATGATACATTTATGACCTTCCTAACGTAATGAAAGATTGAATGTAAAACATCACGAGGATGAAAAATTTACTATCTCAAGTAATGGATAATAATTTGAATCATGTTGAGAAACCAGATTCACCTCGAAGGGAACAAATATACATTAAGTCATTTATACGTTAATGAACACCTTATTTTAGTGTATCTTTAAATCCATTTATTTTTGAATCATGGGTTACCTCTATAGAAAATATATTTTCTATTCTTCTCTATTCAAATATATAGAAAGCTACCCTGATTTTATACCACATAGAAGGAAAATTTTATCAGTAGTGGACATTGATTTATAACATGAATCCAATAGGGAAGATTGATTATATGTAGTGGGAAGAGTCGAGGGGAACCCATTTCAATAAATATTTTCCCCACTCAATGTGAAAAAATGGATAAGGATTTCATATAGTTGATTCAAAATGAAAATGAATCAGTGGGAAGCTATGAAATAAACTTTGTAATAATATCGCGATACACATATAGATTTGTTATGGATCCTAATGGAAATGTTGATAGATTTTTTAGTGCACTGAGACCCCATCAATATAGGAATTTATAAAATCCATACATTGAAAGCTATGAGGAGATTGGAAAAAGTGAAACAAAGGTTGAAAGGGATTTTGGAGAAATTTATTGGTCGCATAGGTCAAATGAAAAAAGAGAGAGAAGTAGATCAAAAATGAAAAAGGATTTTTGATCCTATAAGTGGAGTAAAGAAATTGAAACATCCCTTGTGAAAAAATGTGGGAATAAGTATTTTTGGAACTACATGATTTTTAATAGAATGTTTTAAATGTATGAAAGCGATGGCCATATAACTTGGAACTTTTTTAGTGAGTTCAATCCTAAACTTCACAATAATAACAAAAAAAGTGAAGATAGTGTAGGAACAACCATAAATTCAATGCCTCAATTGTGGTAATCTTGGTATCTTTAAAAATCAATGTTCAAGTTGGAAGATAATGGAGGGAATCAACTATCATCCTTTGGATAGGCCAAGGGAGAAAGGTTTGGAATTCTTAATCATGACGGATGAAGTAGAGGCTCTAATTTATGTGGTAGAATATACAATCATTGTGCTCTCAAAAATAGTTAGTACTTTGTTTGATAATAGTACTATGAATTCCTTTATTTCATCCATGTATTCAATGAATATAGTATAAATCATTGAGCTTCTAAAAGTAGAGTAATTAGTCAAGACTCTTAGAGAGATTCTCCTAGCATCCACAGTGTATAGAAACTCCAGTATTAACATTAGTGAATAAAATATCATAAAAATATAGTATCCATTCCCATAGTGTAATTCAACACTATATTTTGGACGGACTGGATCTCAAAGTATAATGATAATATCGATTGAAGATGTAAGGAACTTTTAGTAGTCCGAAATGGACAACCTAGAGTTATTTTCAAAGGTGATATATTGCATACTAAGATTTTTCTTGAAGCACCTCCCATAGCCATATTTATGAAAATGATCTATGCAGTGGGTGAAAGAAATGAAAGTATAAAGATTGAAAATATCCCCATAATTTAGGAATATAGTGACATATTTCTTAAAGTGTTGGATGGAAATCCATGAAAAATTTAATTATAATTCCCCATTGAACTCATACCTAGCTCTAAGAGATATCGAAGAACCTGTATAGAATAGAAAATATAGAGTTACAGGAATTAAACAAAATAAATAAATTTCATTTAGAGAACATTATATGACAAATTTTGTCTCTTCAGGGAGCACCTATTCTCTTTGTAAATAAGAAGTATAGATCAATGCAGTTATGCCTTGATTATAAAAAACATAACAGGGGTCGTAGTGGACAAACAATTATCCTCTTCTAATGATTGATGATTTTTTTGACCAGCTTCATGGGGAATAATGTATAATATCTCATATATTTCTAGGTATTCCCCTCTTTGATTTTTAATGAGCCTCTTTTTGTTTTGTTTTTCCCCTACCTTTGATCTTTGGTGGTAATGTTACTTTAGGGGATAAGGGTTTTTTATATGGAAATTTTTTTAATGTTCATGGATGTATGTTTGTTTCAATTAAGGGAGTACATCTATAAAATTGTTAAATGGATTTATGAAGATTTTACATGAGTTTATAAGGTTTCAGATTTGGTTCAATATCTTCAATGAAATTTGGCATAAAACTTCATGTAGAAATTTTACACACCATGTATATGTATTACACGATGTGAAACTTTTCCAGGAAGATATCTAGAAATGAATACATGTTATGAACTTGTTCATGAAATGAAAAGTTACACACCATAAATTTATTTTACATGATATGTAATGTTCAGGAAGGGTTAAAAAATTTTGAGGCAACACAAAATTCAGCTTACTCTTGATTCCAGAATTTCACACAATGTAATACATTTACACACCATGAACTTCTTGGTATCCTTGGTTATAATCCACCCATTACACTTGTATTTTCATTCTTTTTTCATGAATCCTTTACTCTCAATCCCTATAAAATTTATAGGTGATTTGGGAGAACTTTTCTCCATTCTAGATGTCTTGATCATGAATTCAATCCCCATTGATTTTTTTACATAGGTTTCCCCTCTTATACATTGATCTCCATGATTTTAGTGAAATCTATTAACTATAGTTGTTTGGGTTTTTGATCTCAGTATTTTTTGGTCTAGTTTTATTCTCTCAATATTTTTAACCTTCGTTCTCATTGGTGATATATTTTGGAAGTATTGCATTGATATCTAGGTTAAGGTAGGTTGTCTAAAACCTAACCATATAGTCTAATAATTTTTTAGTATGTGAAATATTGTGATTGAATTTATGGAACATGAACATTAATTAATTATATAATGGTTGATTTTAACTCATGGATTATATTATTCCTTGGATCAAGGTGGATTCAATGATTTTGCGACCAGGCTTGTGTCTACCCATGGGGTGAGTGAACCCTTCCTTAATAACGAATTGGATAATGTATTAATGTGTATTTATATTTATAAAAGAACCCAAATAATTACTTTATATATAATTACTTTATTATTGGGTTATTGTTTATCGAAATAACTAGTGATAATTTGATATAAAAATGAATTTGAAATTGAAAGAAAAATGGTAATTTGAAGAAATAACCATTTAGGGTTATAGTATGATATTGGGATATCCATCCTAATATGATTATATAGTGACATGGCCCCCATTTCATTTTGTAATTCTTATAATACAGGGATGGCCCAGTTTCATGTTTAATGCTTATACAAAAGGGCTATGTTCGGGATGCTAAAATGATTATATAGAGATCATGACCCAGTTTCATGCTATAATGCTTATATAATGGGTTTTTCATAGTTTCATGTTGTCATGCTTATGTAAAGGGTTATGTTCAGGCTACTGAAATGATTATACAGAAGGATTTTCCTGGTTTTGTGATTATTCCATGGTTGGAAATTATGGTTTTCATGTTTGTGCTACATGCTCAGATGTATTTTTTCATGGTGCATAAGTAGATCAATTTTTTTATTATATTAACATGATTAATTAATACACATACTTATCACTTCATTACAAACACTTATAATCAAATTGGTATTGTATAGATAAGATTATATAGTTTTACAATGTTTTACTCACACCCTATTCGGTCCACCATTTTTTACCCAAGTAGATTACATGGATATCATTTTGAACAAGGGTAATATACATTGTTGTTGATTTTTGCGTAAAATATTGGATAAAGTTTAGAGATGTGAATGATATGGGGTTTGGGACTGGGTTATTTTGAGTTATTTGTGTCAACTGGTTCTATTTTTTGTATTATTGTTATTACGTGATTAATTTTGATTGGTTTATTGGTTCCTCATTTTACTTCCCAGCTGTATGTTGGACTATTCTCATTATTTCTATTACTCTAATTTTTATTATTTTCATTAATTTCTCTTGTGTTGTAACTCTATACTTGGGGGGTATAGTCTCCCTAATGTATTCTTTCCACCCATCCGACTAGTCAGTAGCCGGTGGAATATAGGGAGGTACACTTTAGGTTTCGTAACTAACCTGATTTGGTAACATGAGAGAGTTTTGGATCAAAGGATGTTTCAATGTGGTATCAAAAGAGGCATGTAATTTTTATTTTCTATTACATTAATATTTGGGAAAATTAGAAAGGATACTAGGATGTATTGGGGCTTAGTAATAAGCTTTTCTATGGGATTATCTTACACATATGTGGAAGAATAACCAAGTTCCATGGGATTGGATTGTTTTTAATGATTTTATCTTTTTTATGGGTGATGTTATTTCACCTAGGGTGATTCAAATATTATCATATGAAATTTTTTCTTGATATTTATATGCGTGGATCAATAAGGATTGATATGGGTATTCATTCATCATGATAGTTACAAAGGGATATATCTTGACATGCATTGTTCACGATATAAAAATATTTATGGTATGTGACATATTAGCATGTTTGAACTGAGAAATGAGATACCTATTATATCTAATAAATGAAAAGGATTAAAAAATTATGTTATTCAAAATTATATTTAAGTTAGGTATAGAGAGACCATTAGCCAATGTTACACTATTATTATCACCTATCGAGGATGACCTTGTTTTTAGCTAGTGTTCAAAGGAGTTTTTTTGTCTTGTAGAGAAAATACATCCTCTTCATCTTGAAATTGAGTGTTAGGAGAGTGGAAGTCATTATGCTACTTACAAAACCAAACGGTATATTCCTGTAGCTCATGAGGATATGATGAATTTTTAGTTTCAGGACAGCATCTTGTGGGTCATGTGATCGATGGGAAGGGATTTATTTTTTGCACTGTGCCATTGATGCCTGATCTAACAAGAGAGTTTCTGCTACAAAATCTTTCTACGTTCATCAGGGAGGGAGGCCCTCAGGTTGCCAATTTCTTGGTTGAGTCTGTTATACAATATTCAAGCACATAGAGACACCCATAAATAAGAGGCTGAATCATACTGCATATATGCTTTGTGGGTCTTCCAAGCGTTAGATGAATATTTTAGATAAATACGGGAATCAAGTAGAGTTATCATAGAATAGATCGTAGAAAATGTTACTGATCCACTATTATCTAGATACATTGATGAATAAGAGGAATC
This sequence comes from Viscum album, assembly GCA_963277665.1. NCBI lineage: Eukaryota > Viridiplantae > Streptophyta > Magnoliopsida > Santalales > Viscaceae > Viscum > Viscum album. The sequence continues at coordinate 287,902,421 of OY728165.1, forward strand.
ATGAGTTCATGCATCTGACATTGGAGGTCATATTAGTGAGGGACTCTGATGAACACTTCACTGACCTACAATTCTTTATACCATATTAAGCTATTGATGATATCTCTTGGGTGAGATGTTTTAAAGACTGTCTTTTATATGATATAATGTCAGAGGTGAGCTTATTTTTCTTGAGAAAATTTTCAAATATGATGAATCACACACTCATCATTGAACATAATTTGTGAGAAGCCCCGAGCAGTAGTTGTTCTATTTTAGTAGGGTGAACTACGAGCTCTTCAACTTGTACCAAGAAGTGCATATATAAAATATTTCACTAATAAAATAAAAGGGAAAGTAGAGGGTATCCATATCATGATCATATTTTGCTATAGTACGATCAGTGTGGAAGGTTGGGACACAAGTGGCCTCATTTTCCATAACCTATTTGGAGTTCCATTCATATAGTAGGCTGATTACATGAAGAGGTTTTTTGGGGGATGCAGAAGTAGATAAGTTAAAGGGGATCAAGTTAAGTACTAGATTTTCGGAAGGGATCAGCTAGCCCTTATCATATGGGTAACTATATTTCCATCAAGCATTCATCTAGAGGCAAAGGACATGGTAACCTAGTAAGGGAGAAAAATTAATAGGTATTCAGAATAACTTAGGGGATCTAAAATAGATCCCAGTGTAGTGGGGATAGTTAGTTGCATTGTATGAAGACTAATATAACAAGTGTGGATACCATACCTTCTACTATCAGAGGTACGATTCTTGTATCATCAACCATTTCATTAATTTTTTTGATATAAGAGAATCACATTCTTTTTTATCTAAACTTTTCTCAAAAGTTTTGGTCTTGGTTGTGGAAGGAATGGATGGTATTTTTACAATTGATACATCATTGGGAGTGTGATTAGAGAATATTGAACATTGTAAGGCGTGTTCTATAGAAAATGGTGGTTACTGTTTCTTTTGGAAAGTGTTCATTCTAGAAATTAATGCTTTCAACTTGATTATTTTTACAAATTAACTAGTTCTATAATAGGTTCATATCGACTACTAGTTGGGTATTTTTACCTTTATATCTCCAAAATGAGAAAAATATTGTCACCAGGGTGTGTGGGATCCTTAGGATTTTCATGCCAAACCAATTTAGTGCGTGTTGGATTGTCTCATGACTCAGATATCTGGAATTTACCTAAGTGATGGTGGAATGGAGTAGGATACATTTACACTAGTGTTGGATAGTTTTCAAGATATTTTTTCGAAGGATTTCTATGGCTTACAACCCAATAGGTCAATTGAGTTCACAATTGGGTTGTTGCTAGAAGGAGAACCAATTTCTATTACACCTTATAGGATTACACCAAAAGAGATTTAGGAATTTAATGTTTAGTCAGAAGATATCAATGGTAAGGTTTATATATAAACAAGTACATATCCATGAGTATCTCTAGTTCTTTTATCCTAGATGTTTTATGGTACCTTGTGATTATGTGTGGATTATTAGAGATTGAATCAACTGAAATACAAAAAACCAATATCACCTTATGCATATTGATGATCTATTTGATCAGCTGAGAGGTACCATGAAAATATCCAAGTTAGATTTGAGATCAGGATGCCACTATTTGAGGGTGAGACTACCATACATACCTCAGATGACTTTTAGGGTTAGGTATGAATTACATGATTTTATAGTGTTTTTGTTTGGATTAACGAACACAACAATGGTATTCATGGCCTTGATGAATTTGATATTTCATTCTTTTGTGGATTAATTCATGGTGGTTTCTATTGATGATATCTTAGTATACTATTATTCATTATATTATCTTGTCCACCATCTTAGTATTATCTTGATTACATTGATAGAGCTAAGCTTTACGGAAAGCTAACTGAATGAAGTTTATGGATTTAAATGGTACACTTCTTAGGACATGTCATCTCATATGATGGATTGTCAGTTGAACTAGAGGAGGTTGTAATCATGGTATCATAGGAGCGACATAATAATGCCTTCGAGATTCAGATATTTCTTGGTTTTTCAGGTCATTATCTTGGATTTATCTAATAATTATCCTATCTGGAAGTACAAATGTCCAGGATGACCAATAAAAGTGTGATTTCTATTTGGTCATATACTTGTGAAAGGTATTTTCAGGATCTGAATGGTAGACTAAACTCATCACCTACAACCACATTACATGTGCTGGGTAAATTATATAACATATAATATGACACCTCCAAATATAGGCTTAGAGTAGTTCTGATGTAGGAGGACTGAGTGGTTGTTTATGTCTCTAGACAACTGAGACTGCATGAAAGGAATTATGCTACTCTTGATCTGGAGGTTGATATAGTGGTCCATGACCTGATATGATGGATAAATTATCTTTTAAGAGAAAGGATTGTGGTCTACACAAACCATAAGATCCATAGGTTTATATTTTCTCAGTGAGATATGAACCTTCAGACCTGGTGGTGGGTTGAGTATTTTCATTCATTTAACTTCAAGTTGTCTTATACAATAGGAAGTAGTGACCTCATTATTGATTCCATGATCTGTAAGACATAGAAATTTGATGTTTGGGAGTGTTTTGATGAGTGGAATATGATGGTACTATTTGGATACATGCATGATGATGTTCAAGAGTCCTTGGGATGAGTAGCGGTAACATCCGCAAGTTCTGATTCTTTATGCTATGAGGACCAAGATTATGTGTCAGAAGTATTATCCAATCCTTTATCATCCGAACTTAAAGGAAGACTCTCTTCATGAACTGCCTTGCCATCAGTCCCTTCTTTGAATGGGGATGTTCACCTTCTTTTAACACTACAAGACAATTTTGAGAACCATTACTAGAGACATCAGCTTCCCCAATGACAATAAAATAGTAAGGATTTATGGCCTCAACTGGAACATGTTCGACTTTTGATGAGAATTCATTGTACACTAATATCAACTAAGGCCCCATATATGCTATTATCCCCTACCTTGTGTATTTTTGTATGTTGATACCGGATGAACTATCCTCACATGTTTCCAATAGAGAAACCTTTTGAGGAGAATTTTCATTCAGAATCAGATTCTAATACAAGGTTTCAATGAGGGGAAAATATATTTAGAGGATAATGTGTTGAATTAAGATAAGATGGAATATCATTTCAAGGATTTCATGAACGAAAATATAGAAATTGTTTTTACCTTCTTAGAATACAGACTATTTTTGTTATATAATTATATCCACTTTAATTTTTTATAGAATGGATTGATAATTTCATATGGGGTTTGAAATTTATTTATTCTGAACATCATTAGTTTCCCACATTTTCCATAAAACTAATTTTGAAATTAATATATTTTATTCAGTGGTGTGGTGAGGAGAAGATGAGATATTTTTATGCATCTAGATGGGTGGTACCTCCATGTTTAACAAATATGTATCATGAACTATGTAACTACTGATGATGGTCAGGAATGAAGATGTAGGTATTGATATTTGTGTTGAGATGTTTCACCTGTCAGTAGGTGAAGGATTAACATAAGCGGCCTGTTAGGATTTTAAAGCCTGTACACATTTTGGAAATGAAATGGGATGAAATCACTATAGATTTTGTTTTAGTATTACCCTTGCTATCATGCAAGAATGATGCAGTATGGGTGGTTTTGGATCGACCGATGAAGGTATCAGACTTCTTTTTTATTAGGGAGAACTTTAATGTTGATGATATTGGTAGTATCTAAGTCCAAAAAATAGTTCTTCTTAATAGTGTTCAAAGGAGTATAGTTTCTGACAGATAACCTTGATTCATGCCTCGGTTCTGGTAGGGTCTTCATAAATCTATAGGATTCTAGGTTCTTCTATGTACAGACTACCATACACAAAATGATGATCAATATCAGCAAAATATTTAGGTTTTTAAGGCTATGTTATAAGCCTATGTTTTAGATATCAGTGATTCATGGGAGTAACATATGGAATTCGTCGTGTTTTCATATAATAAAAGCTTCTAGGCATCGATTCATATGGATCCATTAGATTATTTGTATAGTAGGACATGTTGTTCACCTCTTTGTTAGTTGGAGGATGGTGAGTTAGTTATTTTTGGATCTAGTATTGTGTTGGATATGTATGAATAGGTTTGGTTGATTAGGAGGTGGTAGGAGACCACACCGAGGTGGTAGAAATCATACGTTGACCATGATAGATAACCTCTGGAGTTTCTTATTGATCATAATGTTTTTCTTTGGGTGTTTCCTTGGTTGGGGAAACATTGTATTAGGAATAATGGGAAGTTATCACCCAGGTTTGTCAGGAAATTTGAGATAGTGTAAAGGGATGATCCATTGGAATATCGATTATCCCTTCTACAATGCTATAATTCCATGAATGATGTGATTAATGTTTCATAGCTTCAACGAAATTGTCCATACCCTTCTCATGTGATAGGAAAAATGGATTTCACGATTATTTTAGATGCATCTGTTGAGGTGAATCCAATGGGGAGTGTGTACTATAGTGATAATTATCTCCGAAGGAGAATTACACCTATAGTTTTAGTGAAGTGGAAAAATGGGTGTGTTCTGGAGGTGACCAGGGATAATTAGTCTGATATGTGAGCATTGTGGCCAAACAAATTCTTCAAGAACCCAATGTGATGCTTGGATTAGCTTGAGAATGAGCTATTATATGGGGGGAGGTTATAAGATCCAATCATATTCTAGGTATTTTCCTCTTTCATTTTGTTCATTGAACTTATTTTGTTTGGGTTTTCCATTTCCTTTGAGCCATGGTGGTTGGGTTCTTTTATAAGATGAGGCATGTTTCAGGGGAAATGATCTAAATTTTAGGTGTGTATGTTTTTTTTAATTAATTGATCTTATATATAAATGTGTTTTATGGTCTTATGATGGTTTTCAGTGAGTTTACAAGGCTTCGAAGGTGGTCCATGATCTTATATGTATTCTGGTCTTAAAGATACCTATAGAAAACTTATACACCATGTATGTATATTACACGATGTGTAACCATCACCATGAAGAAGATGTGAAATGGATACATGTCACGAACTATTTCATGAGGTGAACTGGTTAAAAACTGTGAATTTATTTTAGACAACGTGTAATTTTTAGTCATGGTTAAATACACCTAAGGTGATGTGAATTTCCTAATACTCATGGATCAATAATTTCAAGTCTTTTAATACATTTACATGCCATGTATTTCTATGGATCAAGGATTATAAGCCGCATAATATGGTTATATTTTCATTTTTTCTACATACATCCTTCTTAAGCCCTAGGTTATTTCTAGGTTATTTTAGAGTGCCTTACTCTATTCTGAATTTCCTGATCAAGTGATAAATAATTGGTGAGTTATTTTTATTAGGTTTCCCCTTACTCCCATTTCTCTCAATTTTGGAGGTGGAATCTATTAACTATGGGTTTTTGGGAGTTTTATATAGGTAATATGTGATATAAGTTTCTTCTTGTGATATTTTGTGCCTTAATTATTATTAGTATTAAATGTTGGAAGGGTTGCATTGATCACTAGTTTAAGGTAAGTGGTTTAAAACATTACGATATGGTCTATTAATTTTTTTGAGTATATGCAATATTTTGATTGCACCGGTGCAATATGTGCCTTAATTAGTTGAATAATGGTTGATTCTAAATCACGGGTTGTATTATTCCCCAGACCCCTATGGATTCAATGGTGTTGTGACCAAGATTATGGCATCTAGTGGGGTGATTTAACCCTTGATTAATAATGAGTGGTCTGATGAATTAATGTTTATTTTGTATTATAAGAGCACCCATGTGATTTCTTGATATAAAATCACTTTGGTATTGGATTATTGTTTATCGAAATGACTGGTGATAATTTGATATAAAAATAAATGGAAAATTGATATAAAAATGTTAATTTACACAATTAACCATTTAGGATTATGATATGATATTGTGATATCCTCGTAAAAATATATAGCGGGATGGGGCTAGCTTCATGCTATAATGATTTTATAGTGAACATGGCCTAGTTTCATGTTGTAATGATTATATAATTGGATATTCCCAAGATGTTGTAATGTTTATATAGAGATCGTGACCAAGATTCATGCTGTAATAATTATAGAGTGGGTGTGGCCTTGTTTTATGGTGTAATGATGGCATAATGGGTTAGGAAAAGGTTAATGGAATGCTTATACATAGGGATTTTTTTAATTATGAGATTAAGCCATGGTTGGCAGTTAGGGTTCACATGGTTTTCCTACATTCTTATATATATTCCAACATGGTTCTAAATAAGGTTGATTATTGTATTATATTAAGTTTATTAATTAATAAAAATGTTTATCAATTTATTTTATTCATTCATTATTATATTGGTTTTGTTTAGACATAGTGGTGTCGACCTACTGAGTTTTAATAACACCCTATTTGGGCCCCCATTTTGTACTCAAGAAGATTATATGGATGCAGGTTTGGATAAGGGATAAATGCCATGTTGCTAATTGTTTATTTCTATATGGGATGGACTTTGTAGATAAGACTGACATGGGGTTCATGATCGAGGTATTTTGATTTATTTATGTCAACTTGTACTTTTATTTGTATTACAATTAGTTTGAGATTTATATACATCTCAGAATATCATTACATGATTCATTATTATTGGTTGATCGGTTCCTCCTTTTACTTCCCAGCTGTTTGTTGGTCTGTTTCTCCATTTTATTTACTATGATTTTTATTATTATAGTTTATTTCCACTCTGTTGTAACTCTGTACTAGTGGATATATCCTCCCAACCATATTCGTTCCACCCCAGCTGCTAGTCGACATCATCTTGTGTATGGGGATGTGTTTTTTAGGTCCCATAAATAACCTGATTTGGTCACGTGAGTGGGGCCCAGATTAGGGGCATTACATAATTCTTATCCAAGATCGACCTCTGATCTGGGTATCATTAATTGTGGGTGAAGAAAGAAGACATTCCAAAAATAGGATTCCGATCAAGATATGGGAACTATGAGTTTGTTGTTATTCCATCTATCTTAACAAATTATCCTTTCATATATATGGATTTGATGGACATAATATTTAAGGACTACATTGATAAATTCACGATAGTTTTTATTCATGATATTAAGATATATTCCAAAATTTGTGACGATAATGAGGATTATATTAGGTTTATATGGAAATAACTGAGGAATAAGAAGCTATATGGAAAATTCATAATATGTTAATTTGGGTTACAACACGTTTCATTATTGGGGAACATTATAACCAATAAAGGAATCACAGTTTAACTTAAAAAGAAACTGGTTGTAGAGGAGTGGCCTCATATAAAAATAATATCTGAGATTCATAGTTTCATTGGTTTAGTAGGATATTATATGAGGTGTGTGAATTTTTTTTGACTTTATTATCCACTAACCATGTTATCTCGTAAATAAGATAAGTTCATCTGTACAAAATGGTGTGAAGAAAGATTCCAAAAACTGAAGAAGATATTTGTTACTGCAACTGTGTTAACTCTATCTACTGTCAGAGACATATTATATATATATATTGATGAATATATGAAATTTATTGAGTCTGTCCTCATGAAAAATAACAAGGTTGTCGCTTATGCATCTTGGTAGTTAAATACTCATGAGCAGAATTATCCTACTCATGAACTAGAGTTAACTACTATAATTTTTTCTCTGAAAATATGGTGACACTATCTTTATTGGGAAAAATTGATATATACACAGACCACCAATGTTTTAAGTATATATTCATGAAAAAGTAATTTAAAATGAGATAAAGGAGATAGTTGTATCCTTTTAAAGACTATGACTGTTCAATTCATTATCACCCCAGAAAAGAAAACAAATAAGCTAGTGCATTAAGTATGAATGAACCTGTTTTTCTAGAAATGATAAGGATTCAAGGAGTTCTATTGACCATAGAACTAGTTTGTTTCTACATAAGAATAATAAGGGAAGGTACATCATTAATCATATCCCAAATTATTTATCAACCATTATTACTAAAGAAGATAAAAATATCTCAAATATAATATCCTTTCAAACAAAAATAAGATAGAGGCTATGAAGAATGATAAGATTCCTGAGTACAATAAGGATATAAAAGGTGTACTAAAATTTCATATGAGGATATGTGTCCCATCTATCTCAGATAAAAAGAAGGAGCTGATGCATAATGTTCATATCTATACATTATCAATATATCTCAAAAGGAAAAAAAATTATAGGTACCTTTGTGATCATTATTAGTGGAATAATATGAAAATAGATATTCTTTACTACACTACAAGGTGTTTGGAGTGTCAACAAGTGAAGGAAGATAGAAAAATACCTAATGGGGTATTAACACCACTACACATACCAACATATAAGTGGGATAATATCATCATGAAATTTATCACTAGTATTATAAGAAAATCTAATGTAAAAAATGTGATATGGGTTATACTGGTTTGACTCACCAAGACTATCCATTTCATCTATATTAGAGAAGATTTATCTCCTGAAAAACATTCCAAGATATACATAAAGGAAGTGGTGACGCTACTTATGGAACAAATTTCAATCATTTATGATCATGATCCAAGGATTATATGTAAATTATATAGATGTATTCAGCATGATATGAATATTTAATTGATTTTTAGAACAACTTATCAACCTAAAACTAGTAGAAAATCATGAAGGATTATATATATACTTGAGGTCATGCTGATAACATGATCAATATAATTTAATATTGGATTGGATCAAACCCTCCCATTAGTTGATTTCTCGTAAAACAAAATATTCCATTCAAGTATTAAAATGGAACCATATGAATCTCAATATGAGAAGTGATGTATAAATATATTTTTTGGGATGAAGTTGGTGAGAGAAAGATACATGGGCCTGGTCATTTGAAAGAGATGACATAAAAGGCTCATTTCATCAAAAAAAATATAAAAGATTCTTACAGTGGGAAGAAGAGCTATTGTGAAAACCATCAAATGGATTTTATGTTTTATGTTGGAGACAAATTATTTATTTGGATATCATGATGGAAGAGAGTAGTGTGACTTGGAAAGAGAGGAAATCATATAACTAGTTATATTGGTCCTTTGAAATCATTGATTGCAAAGGATATGTGTCATATAGACTATCACTTCCACCCAATCTACCTCATGTTCATGATGTATTCCACATATATCTCTTTATAATTTATACTCCTAATCCCTCACATGTACTAAATTCATAGGTGGTACAAATGGATTCTGACCTCTCTTACAGGGAGTAGTGGTTGGAGACCTTAGACTGTAGAGATAAAGATCTATGAAACAAGACAAAATTACTTGTAATGGTATTTTTTCATAGAAATACAAGTTAGTAGATATTACTACTCATTTAATGTAAGATAATCCACCCCATGAATCTATCTCCATTACACACCTTACCCTTAGGGGGTACGCGGGTGTAATAAGGGGATACATGTGCATGGTTTAGTTTCATAAAGTGTCATTTCCATTATATAAATAAAATTTTTATTCTATGAAGCCCATTTTGATATAATTTTTTTTAAATAAAATATATGTTTAATTATAAAATATTTGAAAAATTGATTTTTTGAAAAAAAATTGCATTTTCAAAAAATATATTCAATTTTATAATAAACTCATATATTATATATAATATTTTATTTAACTAAATAGAAATTTAAAAAACTATTATTTAAATATAAATCATAAAATAATTTTAAAAAATCCATGGAAATTTTTATAAGTGTAAAATTTTTTACTATGGAATAAAAAACATCAATTTTTCAATAAAAAGGTTATAATATTTAAAATTTAGAATTATCATATTTTGATAATTATTTTGATAAAATAAATATTATATTTGAAATAAAAATGTTGAAATTTGGTAGGGGTGAATTTTTAATAATTTTCTAAATTGCATTATTTTTTAATGAATAGTACAAAATATAGTTTTGGGGGTTTGTTATGTTTTATGACCTCATATTTATGTGCAAATGTGGTAATAATTAGTTAAACAAAATCTATGAACTAAAATATGTTATTTTATTAATATTATTTATTTTAATATATTTTAATCAATTTCCAAACCTATATGTGACGTTCCAATGTCTAAAATGGAAAATTTAATTTCAAAAATAGTTTTTTTGAAAAACAATTAATTTTCCATGCCCAAAGAAGTATTAAATTTTTTTTCAGGTCTAATAGATTAAAATGACATAAATTATAACTCAAATTTCCGAAAACATGGGGAAAGCCCCATAGGTAAGCCAATTGATTTTCATTTTCCCCAACCTAAGTTTCAAAGATCTATATTTGGAAATTATCATACAATTCCTCCACTTTAGCTATAAATACCCACCCATTTCCTCCATCCTATTCATTCCAAATACATCCTCCATAAAGTTCTTGTCAATTAACCCCCCAAATAGTCCCCCATGATCTTCTTAATACCCCAAGATCCATCCTTATGTTTTAGGGGAAACTCTTGAAGTTAAGGAAATTGTCCACTTCTCTTTTCCATTCAAGTACCCATATTTATGGTATGATTTCAAAATGAAAAACTAATTTCGTTTCATCAAATTTATATTATTAAATTTCAGAAAAAATAATATTTCATCAGTTGGAGTCCTTATATAACCCTTATTTTTTCACAATCCTTAATCCACGTTTTATATTCATCATTCTACCAAATTCCTCTCATGAATTTCCACGTTTTATATAATTATATATCTACAATTATAGATAAATATAATATATATATATATATATATCTTTATATACTTTTTAATATATAGTTATAAATATATTTACATATTTAAAAAAATATTTATAGTATTACACACACACACACACACACATATATATATATATAAGAAAATTAAATTTAAAATAATTACGTGATAAATAATTTTGGCGAGTTTGGGTAACATTTTTAAATCCCGAACCGTGTATGAATGCGATTTCGGGGTTCTCGAACACGAAACATATTTACATATATTTATTTATCAATATATTTAAATATATATATATATGTATATGTATAATTTTTTTATAAATGTATATTGAAAATATATTAAAAAAATATAAATATTTATATAAATATAAATAAATATATAAATATATATAATTATAAATATATTTATAAAAATATAATTATATAAATATATTAATGAATACATATTTATATAATTATATATATTTATAATTTTAATTATAAATAAAAATATTTATAAAAATATTTATATAATTATATATATAAATTTAAATAATTATGTATATATTTATATAATTATGTAAATATATATATAATTATATATATTAATATAATCACTATAAAAAGTAGGTATTAACAGAATTTTTGTTTACTAGAAACGGTTTAAACAGTTGCTACATTGTTTAGATATGAATTCAAAAACCACTACATATTTCACGGTCAATAATAATTTAGTGGTGGTTTTTCTTTTTTTAGCGGCTGTTTTTTACGTGTTATTTTTTAGCATACTTATTGGCAGTTTTTATTTCATTTTGCGATGGTTTATTTTTAATAATATTATTTGTATATAAAATAGAGTAAATGGACATAATCACCCCTGATGTACACAACAATGATTATGTTTAGGAGTAATTTATAGTATCTCCCGCTAATTACATTCATAAAAACATCTTTATTGTTGGTTACCATAAACTACTATTAAATATATTTCAAAAAAATTTATTTTTTAAAATATATAATAAAAACAAATTTATAAAAAAAATATGACATATAATAAACTAAAAAATAAATGAATAATAAACTCATCATACATACACCATCATACATATACATTCCCAAACATATATATACCACCTCATTCACCATAACCTCAATCAACTCATAACCTCGATAAACCCATCACCCTAGTCATCAATATATACATATTATATATATCCACCACCAATAAAAAATCATAAGCAATATATTCCCATACAATGACCTCCACTGCATCCATTTACCACCACATCATATCATCAATTGGAACCGACCACATCATGTCATCCACTGAAACAAAAAATAAGGTTGAAATTAGAATTGAAAATAAAAAATCATAATTACATTAGAATCATTGATTATATTTAAAAATACTACAAAAACTAAAAACCATCATTACTACCTTCTAAAGAATGTCATGGATCAGAACGTTCATGATCCAGCCTACTTCCAACGTCCGTATCTTACAATAAAAATAGGAACATTTATGAAATGAAATGAAAAAGAGAATAAAAAAAATTCATAATTTTACAAATAACATTTGTTATTTTGTTAATCAAAGAGAATAAATTTTAACTTGAAATTGATAATACGTCATAAAGCACACTTTAAAAAAATAAACGCACCTATTTAAGATATGATTTAAAACTTAGAACAGAAAATGAATAAATATATATTAATCTAATCAATTTTTAAATCAGTTTGTGGTGTGAATGAAATTTATTGAATATTTGATATGAAATTTATGTATTATATTTCAAAAAAGAACTCAATAGTGGTTTTCTCATTATTTCACGTCAATCTGAGGTTGGTTCCTATTGTTTTTCCATTACATACATGTTTTTGTGTTTTAAAACACTAAAAACACATTTAGGAGAATCCTGGGAAAATCGTAACTCATGATGACATTCCATCAATTGAATTATCTCAAAAATAAATCTACATTAATTTTATTATGATTTAACACTCATTTTACATTGTTTTTCTTGTTTTTACCCCCTGACATAGATTTTTAAATACATTGGTATCCTAAATAAATATTTATTAAATATTTTTGAGCACACCACATTTATTAAAAATGTGTTTCCAATGTGAAAATAATTATAATATTAATTCAATCATTATATTCCAATGATTTCATGCCCCTTTTAGGTCTTCTCTTATGGTTTTTACCATCACACACATGTTTTAGTGTTTTAAAACAATAAAAATTCATTTGTGGTTATCCTAAAAAAACCCTAACTCAAAATGACGTACCTTAAGTTCGCCCATTTTATAAATCAATTTACACTCATTTTAATATGATTTCACATCCACATAACATTTTTTTCATTGTTTTAACCCCTTGAATAATATTTTTAAAGACTTTGGTATCTTTAAAATCTACTTATTGAGTCATTCTGAGCACACCGTACATCATCTGTATTTTTTATCTATGTGTAAACATAAATAATAATTCCATGATAGTTTTTCAATGATTTCACAAAAATAATATGTCATTTTCTGTGGTTTTGACTGTTACATGCATAGTTTAGTGTTTTAAAACTCTAAAAATGCATTTACAGGCATCCCGAGCTAACTATAACTTGGATTGATGTATTGTTAGTTCTTTAATTTCAAAAATAAATCTATTTCCATTTTTCTAAAATTTCATAACCATATGACACTATATTTATGGTTTTTACACCCTTAAACACATTCTTAAAGACTTTGGTATCTTTAAAAACTACTTATTGAGTCATTCAGAGAACACCTCACATCGTATTAAAATGGTTTTTATGTACACATTAAAAATAATTAAATGGGGGGTTTCCCATGATTTAACATCAATATGAGGTCTTTTTATATGGTTTGGACCGTTACATGCACATTTTAGTGTTTTAAACAACTAAAAACATATTTACGGAAATCTCAAGAAAACCATAACACGAAATGATGTGTACATGGTTGTTAAATTTTAGAATTCGATATATAGTCCTTTTAATCTAATTGAGTCAACATTAAATGTCATTTTAATTGTTTTTACCCCATAACACATGTTTTTAAAGACTTTGATATATTTAATAACTTTTTATTTAGTAATTTTGAGAACACCACACAACTAATGGATATGTTTTCTATATGTACATGTAAAATATTATACAATGGTGGTTTTTCAATTATTTCACATCAATATGAGGTCGTTTACTATGGTTTTGATTTTTACATGCATGTTTTTGTCTTTTAAAACAATAAAAATGTCTTTACAAGAATCCTATGAAAAGCGTAACTTGTATTGATGTTTTTTTGCTTCCTAAATTTTAACATAAATCTATAGTCATTTTTATTTGATATTGTAACACCCCAAGTAAATAAAGAATATGACATTTTCATATTTATCTATATTTGTGAATAAAATATTAATATGACTTTAAAGGGGACGCTATGCTCAATGGCGTACCCAACACGCAACAACGAGTTTCTTGGGAATCTTACATTGCACTCTAATAATAAAATAATATTATTTTAAATGGTGGTTAACATGTAGTCGTTGTATTGGCGGGAATGGATAGAAATAACTAAAATATGATTATATATGTTTTTAAATGTTTTTACATTTAACCAATAAAAGATAAAGGCTTAAAATACGAAAAGAATTCAATTTTAGGCGTATATGCCCTAGTTTTCACTAAAGGTTCACTTATCACCTTTTGATGGCGAACCGTCATTAAATATAGTTTTGTTCACTATTATAAATTCTATTGGAACAAATAAAACTCTTCTTAAGAATTGGGAAATCAAAATTTACTTTGTGTAAATTTTTGGTATCTTTCTGATAATGTTCATTTTTTAATGAATAGTGTAAAATGTTGTATTTTAATTCAAAAACTCTTTTTAATCTAATTTATTTATATGATTAGATTATCTTTTGAATTGGTTTTAGAGTGAAATTATAATATATTTTTACCATTGAATCCAATTGTGGTCATTGGAATTAATTTCACTTTGAAATCGGACTTAAACTAGTGTCAATCGTTTAATACTTATTGTTTTATAAAAACACGCTATTTTATCTGAAAGTGGGAATTAATTATTAAATTAATTAATGTGACATATATGTTTTGAATATTGTAAAATAGACTTCATTTTTGAATTCGGAATATCAAATATAGCTTAGGGTGAATTTTTGGGTTTTTTCTAAAAAACTTCTATTTTTGATGAATAGTGAAACCACTAAGTGGTACTTATAAAAACTGATTTTTCCATTTAAATGAAAATTTTCCATCTTTGTGTTTTGAATTTAAAAAATCCGACATAAATAGTTTTCATTAAGAAGTAAAATTTGGTTCAATGGGATAAAAATAATTTTTTGGTGAATAGTAACTTATTAAGTTTTTAATCGCGATTAGAGGTAATTAGTGTAGTTTATGGTAAGAATAATGTTTTAATAAAATGAAATTACCTAGAAACATGTCCTACCATTATTGGATGTGTCATGGCTGATCATGAAAATCCATGGGTCAACTTGGGGACCCCATGGAGCCACTTTGGTTGGGAAATGACATAAATATCTTTTTATTTAATGTTAAAGTAAAAATGACACAAACATGAGATGTTTTACTAAAAAAAATTTTACATGGGGTTATAAAAGTCATATTTTTGACTATAAATAGTCATTTGAAATCTAAAAAGATTTCATACATCATAGTTTTTTTTTAATTTTTAGACATTAAATAAATTAATTAATTTATGACATCATGATGATGCAGCGATGACATCATTATTTAACGATTTAAATAAAATGGAAAGATAATGTAATATCTAAGACCTACACATGTCCAAAACCTATTGGATGAGTGGATTTCGAACCATTATCACCTTAACCTCGAATTATAGCAATGCGGGACCTCTTAAATCTGAATATCATTTTAAAAGAAAGTGACTTTTCTTTACTTTCCAAGAGTTCCCCTCCTCTCCTCTTATAAAAGGCCCCCACCTCTACCTCCTTACCCACACTTCCAAAGCCTTTGGCTCGGCCAACCCCTGACAATTTTGTCTCTAAAAATCCATATCTAACTCCTTGGAGGCTCACATTGGGAAGAATCCTTTCCAAGGAAGCCTTTGAGCTCAAATAAAAGGAAGTTAGCCGATTTTAAGGTAATGTCTTCACTTGAGTCCTTTTGTTTTATTTTACTTCTCCAACCCCCTAAACTCTTTTTATTATTTTCTTTTGTAACAAATACAGTATCTTAAATATATTAGGATGTTTTTATATGAAATATTCGAGCTAAACTTACACACACCTACATCTAATGGTTAAAGAACATACTGTTTCCGTGGATGGCAAATTTCTGCCTCCCGAAACGATGATTGTTCAACTTTATTCTAACACCTTAAAAGGTGGCCATTGAGATGACACTATATTTATATATTATATATAATATGTTTATGTTTTACTTAAGCTTCTGTATTTTTCATTTATGGCATACCTTTATGGTTTCCATTATGGGTAAACGCGATATCTTCATTTAAGGAAGTGCGGACTACCGCCCCCTCAAAGTGATTTGATTTGTTAATACCATATGTGGTACGTATAAAGGATATATTTAATGATATTATATATGATACCATACTGGATTTAAAATACTATTATGTATCATTATGTTTTAATTCCATTAAATATGAAATAGAAATGGAAGTAGCGTCCATGCGTACGTACGGCTTACCATCTCCATGAACGGTGCATTTCATTTCTTAACTCTAAATGTTATGTAATATTATAAATTCATGAATATACTGGATATATATGATATATATGATATCTACATCATGAATAAAATTCTGGATATAATGAACATTTGGCCACACGAACAACATGTAATTGTAAGAAGTCCACTTTCGACTTAAGAACCAAATATTGGAAAAACAAATATTATTAACATAAATGATTACATAATGTTTATGACATGGTAATAAGTGATATAAAAGGAATAATGAACTTGAAAAAGGTTCTTAAGGAAGTATAAATTAACTCAAGTTTATTATTCAGGAGATTAAAGAATGATCGAGTCATGTCGGACCCGAGGTAAGGGATCCTACTCCTCTCTTTCTTTTTAAGTACACTCTTTTATGTCATTACTTTTAAAGATCATCTTTCTTGTTTTTGGGATGTTCTTTTATATTACTATTACTTTAATTTTTATGTTCATGTGATGAGAGACCCTATTCTCTCTCATCAATCCATTTTGGAAGTTTTGAGTGGCGCCGTTAGGCTGCCGAATTTTCGTAAGAGATATAACCTCTCTCTTTCTTTTTAAGTACTCTCCTTTATGTCACTTCTTTTAAGATCCTATTTGTTATGATGGGGGATGTTTTTTTATATTCCTCTCTCTGTACATTTTATGGTAATACTATGAGATACCCTATTTCCTCTCATCAATCCATTTTGGAAGTTTTAAGGGGTGTCGTTAGGCTGCCGTGTTTTCGTAAGGGATTTTTCATCTCACTTTTATTCCCGTGAGATTTATGCTACATTTGCCAAAATTTCCTTTGAGTGGTGTATGTACTGCCCAATATTATACACTTTTTATAGTATAATTTCATTTATGGGTATGACCCTTCTTCCATGGGGTGTATGTTTCGAAAGTTACCCAACTCGGTAAGGGGACCTTTCACCCTCCTCTTTTTAAAAGACTTCTTTTGTTATGTCTTTTAATTCACATACTATTATGTTGGTATATGTTCTTTTATATCCTTATTTATGTAAATTTTATTTCCAAGTGATGAGATGCCCCTTTTATCTCTCATAAACTCATGTTCTGAATTTTGAAGTGATGTCGTTAGGCTGTCGAATTTTACCAAGGGAACTTTTTAACCCAATTTCGATTTCTTTGGGTTCAACATGTAGTTATTGAATATGTCATCTTTTGAATATGTGTGAATGACCTTTTATTGTTTTACACTTAATATCCACTTATATTTGGTGTATTTATCTTTTTCCCACATAATTTTGAGATTGAATTATCCTTAATTTAAGGATACCTTCTTTATAAGGGAATTCATCACATTTGACATTTCTACTAAGACTTCATTGTTGTAATTCACCAATTCACTCTTATATGGTGTATATACTATCCTTTGGAATATTATATCATGAATCCATTTATTCTCATGATATTATAAAGTTCTGACTAAATGTTATTCCTCAATTATTGTATTCAAGTGTCTCTAATTTTGGTAGAACCCCTTTAACCAAAATATCGCTTTACATGTTTTAATTATTTGTTCTTATTAATATCCATGTTTTCAAAGTGGTTTTCAGGATTTATTTATATGGGTATTAATGGTTTAAAATTTTCAAAGATTCAAGGTGGTATGGGACACTTTGATTCAAAAATCTTTTTATTAAATGTTTTAAATGGTTTTGGAAATGGTTTCTTTTTGAATGGATTCATTATTTCAATATCCTAAAATGTTATATTTTGAGTGAAATGTGGAAATGTTATCTTTACTCTATGCATGTTTTATGTGATATGTTTATGTTATGGTTCTTGGGAATTGTTATTAAAATGGGTGGTTCCGTGATAAACTAAGGGCCGGTGAGCCCGATATAGTTCTCCAATGCATTGGGTAACATGAAGGGGTTAAACGTTAAGGTTTCTCCGAAGAGATTTAGGGAATATAATGTGATGGGTATTCCAAACGTAACCAAGAGGGTTACTCCCTACGTAAGAATGTTATGAATGCCTCAAGTTACCTTTATGTCTTATGATTTCTATGATTTATTCATGATTTGATGGGGTATGTTAAAGTGCCTATGTTTTATGGGTAAAGTATGATTTCATTCTAATGTATATATGAACTCATGTTTCCTTTCCATATTTTTATAACTCTTACTTAGCTTTTTATGCTCATCCCAAGTTTTTGAAATGTTTTTCACAGGTCAAGGGAAAGGTACATGATGTGATGATAATGTCAAGGATGTGTCAAGAATAAATATGTGTTTTATTTTAAATATGTTTCCATTGATGGGAAGAATGAATACTGTCTTTTATGTAACCACTTTGTTTAAATGTGGAATGTAATGCAAGTTTCAAGATCTAATTCTCTAAAACTCTAAACCTGAAAAGATCCTCAATGTGTAATCTTGTGATAACTCAATATTAAGTAAGGTTTAGGGCTGGGGCCTTATAGATATCAAATCCATCAAATATTTTTTTAGGATTTGACCCCTTGAGACACGTTTTTAAAGAGATTGGTATATTTAAAACAGCATATTAAATCATTCTGAGCACACAAAAATTCAGAAAAATGGGTTTCCTATGCATACACGCCACAAATAATTGAACAATTATTTTTACTTGATTTCTCAAAAATATAGAATCATTTTCTAGGGAATTTACCATTACACACATGTTTTAGTGGTTTAAAACACCAAAAAAAGTGTTTTAAGGGCATCCTGGGAAAACTGTAAAATAAAATGACATTTTTTGGTTACTAAATTTCAAAAATAAATCTATAGTCATTTTCCTATTATTTCATGATCATCAATTATTTTTTATTTTTTACCCCTTGGAACACATTCTTAAAGACTTTAGTATCTTTAAAAATAGTTAATTGGGTCATTTTGATCTCACCACACATCTGATGGATGTGATTTCCATATATACATGTCAAAAATAAATCAATGACATTTCTTCTATTATTTCACATGAATATGAGGTACGTTTACACAGATTTTACTATTACATGCATTTTTTAGTGTTTTAAAATACTAAAAACGTGTTTAGGAGCATCCCATACAAACCATAACTTTGATTGACATGTCATAAATTAAACATTTTGAGAAAAAATATATGGTTATTTTCTGATTATTAATGGTCATTAAATTCATTAATTCTACATTATAACAGAAATTTTATGTTTTAAATATAAAATAATAATTTTTTACTTTAAAATTCCTTTCACATATCCAAATATAAACAAAAAAGCTCATATTATATTTAAACATTAGTAAAATGATCCCTAATTTACTTTTTATGTGTATGAATTGACTGAACTTCAATCTGATGCATGATGTGGTCAATATTACTCAATGTGAATATTTCAATATAAAAGTTCCATTATAGATTAAAATTTTTATCACATTTTCAAATCCATGAAAATTATTTTGCATTTTATTTTTAATCATTCATAAAATGATCAATATTTTATTTTACAGGTTTATAAATTGAATGCATGTGAGTAGGACACACAAAGTGGGCCATTGGATTTAATGTGTGTTTTTTTAATTTAAGTTCCACTCTCCATTAAAATTCATCTCATGTATCCAAAACCATGAAAACAACATATGATTTTTTTCAAAATTTAGGATAATGATCTATAATTAATTTTTTATGTGTAGGAATTAACTGCATGTTAATCTGATACATAATGTGGTCGGCATGACTCGAAGTGCATGTTTTCAGTATTGAAGTTTCATTTTAGTTTTATTAATGGATGTTTTATGTGTTTTTATGATGTTTTAATGATCTAGGGATTTTATAATTTATATTTGTAGGATGACATGTAAGGATAGAAATTTCCATGGGTACCGTGACCATCATACATTAACATAATAACGCTAAATCATTTTCCAATGTCAATTGCAAAAGATCCTATGTTTTTCTAGAAGATTCATGTTCTGGTACTTTTCTTTAAACCTTGAAATTTCTCTTTGTTATTTCTAATAAATGACATGGATCAAATTTAGAAATGGTGCAGTAGTAAATGATGACGACACTATACAAAAGATAAATGATAGAGTAGGACCATAACCCAGCCTCTATAGATGACCATGATGCTTCTTCCATAAAATAATTACAATTGTATTGTTCTGGGATATCGATAATGATTTTGAGGGTATCACATCCCATGTTTCTATAACTTTAACCTGTTAATGAAAAAATATTAAAATAATTTCTTAAAAATTATCTGAATGTCATAATATTGTGTAGTTCATAGCATTTTCATTACTATAAAAACATAATAATGAAAAATATATTATAACAACAAACACACCTTAAACCTAATTAAATTGTGTCATATTCATGGATCAAATCACACCAATGGAGCTAATTATCACCATCTGATCCATGTAGCTAACCCCATATAATTGGGTTTAAGGTATGTTTATTGTTAATATTCATTTTTTAGTAATATGTTTTTATTTTAACGAAATAACATTAAATAGAAATGAAACGTACTTCCTCCAATTTCTATGGTAGGTTTATTCACAAAACATTGATCGAGTTTCCTATAATCTTTAATCCACATATTTTTCTATCCAATAGAGTAAACTAATTCCTTAGAATTTATAAAATATGTATATATAAGTTAGAAAAAAAAATTACTTATAATAAAATAATATAAACAACAGCGTATAAAATAAAACTAATTTTTCTTATTTCTTGAAAAACACTTTGACTGAACAATATGAGGAATGAATTATTTTTCATGATTCATAGAATTTTTTAGATAATTCTTAAAAAAATATTAATAAAAATTATAATTTTATTATATTTATGTTATTATGAAACTGTAAAACAAACAATTACCTTATAAAATGCATCTATGTTGATATCAACAAATATCTTCCACTACTCATGAGAAATGACTTTAGGAAATTTTATACACATTTTTCATGATCATAGAGATGTTTCATTAAATTCAGTCCATAATCATCATTTAAAATATCTATATTTCTTTCCCAAGATATTCAGCAACCGTAGGCATGCAATAGATCCAAGGGCATCGAAATGAAAAAAAATGTAGAAAAATAATAAAACTTTATAATTATATTAAAATTTTATTCATGTAAATTAGAATATTTATCAATGAATATAAAATTAATAATACCTTTACTTTGTTATCTATCAGAATATGCAACCAATATTTATAATTAAAAGGAATCTCATGATTTCTCAAGAAAGATACCCAAGAATATATCCATAGATTCTGGAATCTTCATCGGTAGGGGCCCTGATCATATCAAATTGAACCATAATATTTAATCCTTTGAGATTCCAAACATCTTCTGTATTTAAATTTTTATATATTATATTTTTATATTTATCTATTTGAAATATGGATTAAAAAATTAGTAAAATATATAGTTTATTGTATAATGAAATATATACCAGAAATGGTAACTAACCAATATCCTCTAGATAGAGGGGAAACCAAATTCTCTATAACTTAAGGTTTATCATATGGTGGGATACCAACAACATTAAGGGAAACTCTTATATCACTAGAAGTCCCTACTACATTAGAATCAATCGAATAAATTATAATTGATAGTAGTGGTGATTTTATCTGAGATATTGATTAGATAGGATCTTGAAATTTTTTAGTTCTCAACATTCTTGTAATTATGATGGTTTAGAACATAGTAAATGTATAAAAATTGTAGAGGTAAAGTATTTTTACAAAAATGTAAAAAATAAAACAATGTATATATTTATGAAACAAATATAAATGATAAGTTGTAAAATAGTATCATTACCAAATTATACATTCCATTATATTTTTCATCCTTCTCTTCATTGTAATAATCATCCATTGTGATGAGTACATAATTTTCAACCAATCGTGAAATTTCTATTATTTCCATTCTGACATGAAAAACTGTTTATTTTTTTTGGTTAATGAGATTCACCATCACAAAGTACCTGTCGGGTTTCATTAACCTTATCATATAAGTCACTCTTATTTACATGTAATCACACTCCAAACTTCATATGTTTCCTCATACTCATAACAAACCATATTTGTTTGTTAACCAAAGATATATAGATCAATCTTGACATGATCATTGGTATGGATCATGTAAGAGGATCTAAAAGAAGTAAAATGAAAAGATCCTTCCATTACACCCCTATTAATGTTAAAAAACATTCATTTGAACAAGACAACTGAAAATTGACCAAGATAGTTTAATTCAATTATATTAATCTACTTTCCTTTGTATCCCTCCTCTGTAAGTGTAAATGCACCACAATTTTGAGTTATCATGTTTTTTCATGATAAATTGTACAATATATAATTTCTTGAATATTGTAATAATTGAATCTCTTAGCATTCCTTAGTGGACCATGAGAAAAAAACGTTAAGTCATTTTATATTTCATATTGGTTTGAAACATTCATTATATATTCAATAATATATAAGGTGTTACTTTAAACATATAAAAAATAACTACACATCAATAATGTGAATATGAGTATTAACATACATGATGGGAAAACCATTTGATAGTGTCCTTATTAATAGATTTTTTTAAAACCATATCATTTTTATCTCGAAACCATAGTCACCTATTTGTTTGTAATCAAAATTATTCAATAAATGGATATTCATTAAGACTATTGATTATCACATATCAATGTTCTTATAGAAACTACAATTTAGTCAAATAAAATTTAACCTGTTTCCAATTGGTTATCCAATAGTTGGAAATATTGATGATGGGTTTTCAAAATGAGAATTAGTAGAGATGTCATAAAAAAATTAAACATGATTTAATATAGTCTCAATCCCATCCAAAAACGAAGAATAGAAGTCCAAGAACTCTTCAGCTATATAACCTTCAACAATGGAGTCTTATATTTGATCGTTATTCCTCCCATATGGTTTCAAATGACCTATGTACTTGATAAAAAAAATAAACATATTAAAAAAAAATAATACAATTATTTGATAAAATTTAATTAACCAATGAAAATGAAATTAATATAAATGTACATATCTATTGGATACATCCATTGATAGTGTACCAGTTCACCAAGTTTATCTTCTTTAACCAAATGAATAGTCAAATGAATCATGACTGTGATGAATAAAGAGTTAAATAACATCTTTAGATAATAAATTATCAAAAAAATTATTTCTATATGTTTATAAATATCGGTTGGATTTAGAGTTTTTACAAAATTGTCTCTGAAAAATTTACAAAAATGAACTAGAACTTCAGTTAAATTTATAGGTAAAATAGTATTAAATTCCAATGGACATAACTGCTCCACATTAATATGCAATTAATTAATTTTAAATCAATCTAAATTTTGATGTTTTAAGTCAACGCACCTCGAAATTCTACTTGAATATCCATATAGCATTTTTATATTCATTAATGTTTTATATAAGACATCTTTCTCATTGTATAAATAACCAAAGGATACATTCCGTTCTCATTTTCAAACAAACAATGCTTTATATTCATTGATTCCAAATCCTTACGAGCATTAAGGTGATCCATCAATTTACCTTGTTAATTAAGAAATTTAAAATTTACACTATCACAGAAGTTCTTATAAATATTTCTAACATCAATATTATGACATATTAAATTAAACTCTCAATAAGGAAGATGAAATAATATACTAATTTTTTCCACTATTGTGTCCCTTCTGCTCTATATATTGTACCTTGTACCATTTTCCCACCTTCTTTAAACTGATTATATAATCTAAATTCTATAGTGATATTAATTAATTATCCAATGATTTATGAACCAAATAATAAAATTGGAGGATTTCTAAATAAAATATCTCCATTAAATTGTGTCTTGTTAAACATGAATTTATGATAAGAATTATCAAATTGATGTTTAAAAATAAAACACCATTTCCTACTATGAGAAAATTATTGAGGTCAAAATAATAATTACAAACATGACAATCCAAAAAAGTATGAGAGTTCCAACCAGATAAGTTTCCTAGTATAGGAAAGTCACTATTTTTTCACATTAAAGTAACATGCAATTTTTATAGTTTTCTCATTGAATCATCATATGTTTCTAAGAGATCATTCTATAATTCCCGTAATTCATTGATTATAGGATGAAGGTATACATAAATGTGATTTAAATTAATTTTATTTCTAGGAATGATCATACAAATAATGAAATAAGTCTTCTTCAGACACATCCATAGAGGAATATTATAGGGAATCAAAACTACTAGCCAAATTATATAATTTTTACTTAAAGTAACCAAGGGTCTAAAATCATCAGAATCCAATCCCAAATGTATATTCATTGGATCCAAATATAATACTAGATATAATTTATCAAACACCTCTGTTGATGTTGTATCTTTTGGATGTATCATCAAGTCATTATTGTTACTATCCTAAGAAAGACACTTCATGTCACATGAAGTCTTAGACAAAATGAATAATCATCAAAAGCATGATTTTAGATTTAAGTAATGAAATACCTTTATGAGAGTATTCCTTTTTTATACTAGTGTTGACTTTGTAACACCCCAAGCTTCCACGATATGCTTATCTTTTAATAATGCAATAGCTTGCATTGTACGCAAGTTCGAGAGTCTAACACACCGCGACCAATCAAAATAGCCATTATGAATAGTAATACCAACTTTTTGAAATTATATAGATTTTATATTTCAAAATGGAATTCATTTTTGTATTCGTAATATCGAAATTACCCTAAGTTGAATTTTTTGTAATTTTCTGAGAACTTCCAATTTTTTATGAATAGTGAAAAATACTTAAAACAAATTTTTTAATAAAAATAATTTATAGTGACAAATATTACTATTGAATGTTTTTAAAGTATAATTAGAATAAATTTTTACCATTTTATCCAATGGTGGTCATTAGAATTAATTTAACATTGAAATTGGACATAAACAATTGTCAATCTTTTGATATATACTGTTTCTTAAAAACACGCTATTTGTAGTGACAACGGGAATTAATTATAAAATTAATTAATGAAACTTATATGTTTGGAATTTTGTAAAATAGACCTCATTTTTTAATTTGGAATATCAATTATAGCTTAGGGTGAAATTTTGGCATTGTTCTGAAAAACATTAATTTTTGATGAATAGTGAAACCAATAAGTGATAGTTTTCCAATCATTTTTTTTTCACTTTTTCATATTGCCAGTTTAAGGGGTTGCCGGTACCCAAACATCACCATCCAGTAGCCCACATCACCACAGAACCACATTAAAAGTTTCAAATTTCAAATTTCAAAAACCTATTCAAATTCAAATTCATCCGCCTCGAGCCGCGACCTGATACCCCCGCGCTGACAGGCCTCGTGTCTCGAATCAGAAACGTCAGTCACCTTCATCCCACACACCAAACGAGGGCTGAGCGACAGCCTCCATCGTCACGCGCCACCGTTCACCGGCGCTGGAAAATCGATGACACCGCAAAGCCGTCGTTCCTCCGGCATCCCACAAATCTCCACCGGCAGATACACAGTGGGAACAAACAAACCAACAGCCATGCCACACATTCACCACGCCCACCAGAGAACAGCAGGGGAATCAAACTAATCGGAACGGAGATGATCTGCACCAACGTTCGCTACAGCATCACTCGTGGTCAAGAACAGACCACCGCGGAAGACGCCAAAACATCTTACACCCGTAGATCCAACCAGATGTTCCGTCAATCTCACCGTAGCCATATGCCAGCAACCACCAGGGAACATCACCATCTCTAGCCAGAAAACACCAGATACAGCACCAGAAAACAAAAACTCACTTCAGTGAAAGAAAAACACAAACCAATAAACCCTTATTGTTGCAAGCAGCGGAACCCCGCAACCCAGATCTTATCGCCGCAACCCAGATCCCGTCGCCACCATCCTTATCAACCTCGAGAGTCGCCGTAAAACCCCAACCTCCCACACCGGAGCTTTGAGCTTCGAACTCCGACCAGCACCGCGCCTCCAGCGAAGACCCTATCCCGCGAGAGGACTCGGGCAAGCTAGCTAGCGACGAGCGTGGTAGAGCCAGAGGAAACCCCAGAGCCACCGGATCTGAGTGAAGGAGTCGATGAGAACCCGAGGGAAGGAGGCGGCGACGGGGAGAGCCTTCGAGAATCATTGCGCCCCTTACGGGCCCATTCCCTTTGAAAAGCCTTCTTTTTACTAAGTGATAGTTAAAAAAAAATTTCGTTTAAATGAAACATTACCACTTCTATGATTTTATTTTCAAAAATCCGACATACATGGTTGTCATTAGGAAGTAAAATGTGGTTCAATGGGATTAAAATAATTTTTTGGTGAATAGTAACTTTTAAGTTTAATTAATCGCGATTAAATGTAATTAGTGAAATTTAAGGTAAAAATGATATTATAAAAATATGAAATGACCTTTACACTTGTCCTACCCCTATTGGATGAGTCATAGCCGACCAAGAAAATCCATGGTTTATCTTGGGGACCCCATGGAGCCACTTTGGTAGGAAAATGACATAAAAAACTTTTTATTTAATGTTAAAATAAAAATGTCACAAACATGAGTTGTTTTACTAAATAAATTTTTAAATGAGGTTATAAAAGTCATATTTTTTACTATAAATATTAATTAAAAATCTAAAATTCTTTCCTACATCATGATAATTTTTTTATAATTTTTAGACATTAAATAAATTAAATTATTTATGACACCATGATAATGCAGTGATTACCTCATTAATTAATGATTTTAATAAAATGGAAGGATAATGTAACATCTATGAATTACACTTATCCAAAGCCTATTGTATGGGTATATTTAGAACCCTTATCACCTTATCCTCGAAATATATAAGTGTGGGACCTTTAAAATCTGAAACGCATTATATAATAAAGTAACATTTCATTACTTTCCAAGAGTGCCCCTTCTCTCCTCTTATAAAAGGCCCCCACCACTACCACCTTACTCACACCTTCAAAGCCTTTTGGCTCGGCCAAACTCTGCCAAAATAATCTCCCAACTTCCCTCTCTTACTCCTAGAAGCCTCACTTGGGGCAGAATTCTTCCCAAGGAAGCCTTTGGCTCAAATAAAAAAAGAGTTACCAGATTTTAAGGTAATGTCTTCTCTTATGTTATTTTGTTTTTATTTTTCTTCCCCAACCCCCAAAAATCTTTTTATTCATCTCTTTTGTAACAAAACCAGTATCCTCAATATACTAGGATGTTGTAATAAGAATGATTCGAGCTACACTTACACACACTTACATCTAATGGTTAAAGAACATATTGTTTCTGTGGATGACGAATTTCTGGCTCACGAAACGATGATTGTTCAACACTCATATAACACCTTAAAAGCTGGCCATTAAGATATCACTATATTTATATATGATATATAATATGTTTATGTTTTACTTAAGCTTCTTTATTTTTCATTTGTGGCATACCTTTATGGTTTCCATTATGGGTAAACGCGATATCTTCATTTTAGGAAGTGCGGACTACCGCCCCCTCAAAGTGATTTGAATCGTTAATTCTACATGTGGGATGTATAAAGGATGGAGTAAATGGTATTATACATTATATTATACTGGAATTATATTATTCCTTTATATAATTATAACTTCATTCCATTAAATACAAAATATAAATGAAAGTAGCGTTCATGCGTATGTACGACTTACCGTCTCCATGAACGGTACATGTCATTTATTACCTCTAAATGTTATGTAATATCATAAATGAATGTATATAATGGATATATATGATGTATATTATATCTACATTATTAATATAATTATGGATATAATGGATATTTTACCACATGAACAAAGTGTAATTATAAGAAGTTTATTTTTGACTCAAGTACCTAAGATCGACAAAACGACCGTTATTAACATAAATAATTACATAATGTTCATAACATGGTAATAAGTTATATAAAAAGAATAATGAACTTGAAAAAGGTTCTTAACATGTAGATATTAACTCTAGTTTATTATTCAGGAGGTTAAAGATCGGTCGAGTCAAGTCGGACACGAGGTAAGGGAACTTCTTAACCCAATTTCTATTCTTTGGGTTAATCTCCTACTTTCAAATTATGTCATGATATTATTATGTCCTATCTTTTATTTGTACTTTATTTATGTGTACTTATAGTGAATACACATAATAGATCAATTTTATTTAAAAAAATTTTTTTGTAAGGAACTTCGTCTCAATCTCCATTCATTGAGGCATATTTTGTTTTATACACAAATTTCTTTTATACGGTGTATAAACTGCTTTGACTATTACGTTTACTCAAAAGGAATCTTTTTATATGAATCGTTTTACTAAACGACAAAAAGGAATATTTTTCTTGTTGTACGTATGCGGCGACAACGACATCTCCGCCGCCGTGACCATTATTTGAGTTTCGGCTTCCTCTACAAGCCTTAACATTTTTTAAAAAGAAAAATAAATATCATGTTTTATTTTTCTTTTATTTTGGTATTGAAAACGGTTTTGAAAGTTTTTTAATTATATCAATGTGTTGTATTGATATCTTGTTATTGAAATTTGGAAATGTTATGTTTTCTTTATGCATATTTTATGTGATATGATTATGTTATGGAATATGATATGTTTAAACATGTTCATATGAGGAATGCATTGGAATAAATAAGTGATGGGTGGAGCCCTGTATAGCTCCTGGATGCATCGGCAGGTCTAATGAGACAAACTAGTGTCTTGGCATGAGGCCTTGACAAAATCTTATTTGTAGTCTTGGAACGAGGCCTTGGCTACATGGTTATGATAGTCTGGAATTATTCATTCCATCATTATGAAAATGGTTATTGATATTGCATGTGATTATTCGACTAGTATAATATCCATGTGAAGAAGTAAATGGAATTATCTCATTTTACATTTTCCATATTATGTTGAAGTTAAAGTTTAAAAGGCTTTTGTTTTAGTTATAAATTTCCTTAAATGTTTGTGTTTATTGATGAAAGCTTCCGCTATATTGTTATCCTTACTGAGCATCTGAGCTCACCCTTTTCAATGTTTTAATTTTTCCAGGATGTGAAGAAGTATTTTAGGAATGACCTGCAGGGATAGTCTGAAGGGGATATGAGTGTGGAAAAATGGAGACTATGTTATTGTAGTTTTTCACATTATGATGTAATGTAACATTTATGAATGTATCTAGTGTTTCCAAGGCTACTAATATAATCGGTCTTTCGAGACATGATCTTTTGTGATCATGCCAATGTTAAGAAATAATGCACCGACTCTGGGTAACTGGATTCGGGGCGTTACAGTTGGTATCAGAGGCAGTTTAGTACTAACCTTGGAAGCTAGATTTAGATAAACTATGATTAGAACACATAGCCCTATGATATACTTTGAGGAATAGTATATAAGGAGTTCCTAGAATTTTGGTATTACAGAGATTTAGTGATTTTTCCGAGCAATACATCTATGTCTAGGTACGAGCAGGTAGAGGCGGCTCGGGCATAGATGTACCTAGGGGTAAAACCCGAGAACCTCGCTTTGAGCTTGACTCAAATAGAAACTGGTTCATGACAACGGGCCTTGCTGCACTCTTGGTTACACCACTCCCGGGGGGATATGCTTAGGATAATTCTCATTTTCTTTACAAACCATTATTAAGGGTTTATGAGTATATACTTCCTCAAAGAAAACATTTCTTTTTATGATTACGGATTATATCCATAAATAGTTCAATTTATGTTAACTGTTTTAAAAGTATGGAATTATGTATTTTAATTCATAAACTAGTCTAGTTTATGACATTGTTTATAAATGGCTCCTAGTGGGAGGAATGAAAACCGTATCAATGCACGAACTCTGTGTAGGGATTTCCCTCCTACTCAAGATAATTATTATGGAGCTGGAGATACAACTGGTGCTGATCAACTTATTACCATTCTGGGACAACTCACTCAGGTTATGAATAATAACCTTACTCGTATGGAGCACCCTGATCCGCAATGTGGAGGATCAATGTTAGACCGCTTCATGAGGCAACAACCACCAACATTTAATGGGGATACAAATACATTAGTAGATGAGAAATGGATAAACTCTTTAGAGAAAATATTCCATGCCTTGGGGAGTAGTGAAAGGGAGAAGGTTGTTATGGCAGTTTACCGCCTCACTGGAGATACTGATAAATGGTGGTCATTGATTCAAAACACAAAGGAATATGATGAAGTATAAAATATGGAATGGAGGGAGTTCAAAGATCTTTTCCCAGAAAAATACTATCCTCGCGACCATCGAGCAGATATGGAAAGACAATTTTTGAGTCTGAGATAAAAGGAGGATGAGAATGTCGCAAAGTATGAGGCCAACTTTACAAGGTTAGTGAGGCATGCTACAGATTATATACGTAACCCAAGAATTAATATTGATCGTTTCTTTTATGGGTTAAAACCATTTCTTCGTTGATCATTAGTCTCACAAAACTTATCGTCCTACGAAGACATTGTCGCCTATGCTATCAAGACAGAAAAGAAATTCTCTAAATCTTATGACAATAAAGTAAAACAAGAGAAGAAGAGAATGGTGGAACAAGAGACAGATAAAGGGAAAAAGGGAAAGAATGATTTTCCATTATGTGATAATTGTGGGAAGAATCACCCTGATACTTGCCTAAAAGGAATGGGAGTTTGTTATAAATGTGGAGAAAAAGGTTACCAGGCGTGTGATTGCAAGGGAAAGAAAGAGGCTATCAGTGTTGAATGCTACAATTGTAGATAAATGGGGAATTATGAAAATGACTGTCCTAAGCGTCATGGAAAATTACCTCAGAAAAGGCCAAGGGATCAAGGCCAATCTTATACTGTGACTACAGTTTAAACGAAATAATTAATGTATTGGTGCTTTTGGACTCATGGATTATATTCTGGTTATTAGAATAATGTGATATATATATATAAGGATTGTACTGTAGTACTTGTGGATTTCATTAAAGTTTTAATATGATGAAGGTAATCATATTTTTGTATTTGACAATAAGAGAAACATTACGTTGTTTGAGGAATCTGATGATACAATTGATTTTGGGATTTAGAGACCTTTTAGAGAAAGTCTGAACAGAGTTATTTTGGATAATTATAAAGGTTGGAATGGATTAAGTTTAACCATGGATAGTATTGTTTAAGGTTAAAAAATTTCTGAATATTACTTTTGGAATATCATAATACTATATTTTTAGGAAAAGGACAACCTGCAGGTTGGGGGATAACCCGTCGCATCGGAAAAAGCTGCAGGAATCGAACCCACAACCATAGTCCAACAAGCCTTTATTACCTACCACTAGCCTACAAGAAGTCCCTGGTTATTACAAAATTGTTTTACTAATATAAATGGTATGTTTTAATATTTGGAACCTTATACAATTAGGATAAATAGAATATATTTGAGTTCTATTACCTTTTAGAGTGAAAGATGGGTTTGTGGTAAAAATTTATTAAAGAATGAAAGTCTACATGACAAGTATGTATATTCCCTTACATTATTAGTAAATCTCCTAAATAAATTCCTCAACTTTATAAAAGGTAACCTAAAATAAAAACGTTGTCAATTAACTTTTCCAACTGGGGATTCAATAACCGTTTAACCAATCACAAGTTTGTGATTTTCTTATGGTTAACTTTCTCCTAATCCAGTTTTCTACAACGCTCCATCAGACCATGATGGTTTGTTTTTCTTCCATATCCATATTTTCATAGAATCCTAGTATGGGATATATCGGGTGACCTTTTTACTTATCTTTCTTTCTTTTAAAGTTATATTTTTATTAACCTTATTTCCGATGTGGGTTTTCCACAAAGGTATTTTATATTTTCAACCTTTTACATTCAAAGAAAATTTTCAAATTGCAAGGACACAATTTGTTGAAGGATGGGAGAATGTAACACCCCAAGCTTCCATGATACACTTCACTTTCAATAATGCAATAGCTTGCATTGTACGCAAGTTCGAGATTCTAACACACTGTGACCAATCAAAATAGCCATTATGAATAGTAATACCAACTTTTTGAAATTATATATATTTTATATTTCAAAATGGACTTCATTTTTGTATTCGTAATATCGAAATTACCCTAAGTTGAATTTTTTGTAATTTTCTGAGAACTTCCAATTTTTTATGAATAGTGAAAAATACTTAAAACAATATTTTTAATAAAAAATAATTTATTGTGATAAATTATACTATTGAGTGGTTTTAAAGGATAATTAGAATATATTTTTACCATTTTATCCAATGGTGGTCATTATAATTTATTTAACATTGAAATTGGACATAAACAATTGTCAATATTTTGATATATACTGTTTCTTAAATACACACTATTTGTTGTGACAGCGGGAATTAATTATAAAATTAATTAATGAAACTTATATTTTTGGAATTTTGTAAAATAGAAATCATTTTTGAATTCGGAATATCAATTATAGCTTAGGGTGATATTTTGGCATTGTTCTGAAAAACTTTAATTTTTGATGAATAGTGAAACCACTAAGTGATAGTTAAAAACTGATTTTTCATTTAAATTAAACATTACCACTTCTATGATTTTATTTTCAAAAATCTGACATACATGGTTTTCATTAGGAAGTAAAATATGGTTCAATGGGATTCAAATAATTTTTTTGTGAATAGTAACTTTTAAGTTTAATTAATCGCGATTAAATGTAATTAGTGAAATTTAAGGTAAAAATTATATTAGAAAAATATTAAATGACCTTTACACTTGTCCTAACCCTATTTTATGAGCCATGGACGACCAAGAAAATACATGGGTCAACTTGGGGACCCCATGGAGCCAGTTTGGTAGGAAAATGACATTAAAAACTTTTTATTTAATGTTAAAATAAAAAGATCACAAACATGAGTTGTTTTACTAAATAAATTTTTAAATGGTGTTATAAAACTCATATTTTTTACTATAAATATTCATTATAAAGGTAAAAAGATTTCCTAGATCATGATAATTTTTTTATAATTTTTAGACATTAAATAAATTAAATTATTTTTGACACCATGATGATGCAGCGATTACCTCATTAATTAATGATTTTAATAAAATTGAAGGATAATGTAAAATATAAAAATTAAACTTGTCCAAAGCCTATTTTATGGGTATATTTAGAACCCTTATCACCTTATCCTCGAAATATATAAGTGTTGGACCTTTAAAATCCGAAACTCATTATATAATAAAGTAACATTTCATTACATTCCAAGAGTGCCCCTTCTCTCCTCTTATAAAAGGCCCCCACCACTACCACCTTAATCACACCATAAAAGCCTTTTGGATCAGCCAAACTCTGCCAAAATACTCTCCCAACTTCCCTCTATTACTCCTAAAAGCCTTAATTTGGGCAGAATTCTTCCCAAGGAAGCCTTTGGCTCAAATCAAAAAAGAGTTACCCGATTTTAAGGTAATGTCTTCTCTTATGTTATTTTGTTTTATTTTTCTTCTCCAACCCACAAAAATATTTTTATTAATTTATTTTGTAAAAACACCAGTATACGCAATATACTAGTATGTTGTTATAAGAATTATTCGAGCTACACTTACACACACTTACATCTAATGGTTAAAGAACATATTGTTTCTGTGGATGACGAATTTCTGCCTCACGAAACAATGATTGTTCAACACTCATATAACACCTTCAAAGGTGGCCATTAAGATGTCACTATATTTATATATGATATATAATATGTTTATGTTTTACTTAAGCTTATCACTTTTTCATTTGTGGCATACCTTTATGGTTTCCATTATCGGTAAACACGATATCTTCTTTTTAGGAAGTGCGGACTACCGCCCCCTCAAAGTGATCTGAATCGTTAATGCATATGTGGGATGTATAAAGGATGGAGTAAATGGTATTATACATTATATTATACTATAATTATATTATACCTTTATATAATAATAACTTCATTCCATTAAATACGAAATAGAAATGAAAGTAGCGTTCATGCGTACGTACGACTTACTGTCTCCATGAACGGTGCATGTCATTTCTTACCTCTAAATGTTATGTAATATTATAAATGATTGTATATACTGGATATATATGATGTATATGGTATCTAAATCATGAATATAATTATGTATATAATGGATATTTTACCACATGAACAAAGTGTAATTATAAGAAGTTTATTTTTGACTCAAGTACCTAAGATCGACAAAACGACAGTTATTAACTTAAATAATTACATAATGTTCATAACATGGTAATAAGTGAAATAAAAGGAATAATGAACTTGAAAAAGGTTCTTAAATATGTATAGATTAACTCTAGTTTATTATTCAAGAGGTTAAATAGTGGTCGAGTCAAGTTGCACACGAGTTAAGGGAACTTCTTAACCCAATTTCTATTCTTTGGGTTAATCTCCTACTTTCAAATTATGTCATGATATTATTATGTCCTATCTTGTATTTGTAATTTCTTTATGTTTACTTATAGTGAATACACATAATAGATCTATTTTATTTAAAAAATGTTATTTGTAAGGAACTTCGTCTCAATCTCTATTCATTGAGGCATATTTTGTTTTATACACAAATTTCTTTTATACAGTTTATAAACCCCTTTGACTTTTATGTTTACTCAAAAGGAATCTTTTTATATGAATCATTTTACAAAAAGACAAAAAGGAATGTTTTTCTTGTTTTGTGTATGCGGCGACAATGACTTCTCCGCCGCCGTGACCATTATTTGAGTTTCGGCTACCTCTACAAGCCTTAACATTTTTTAAAATGAAAAATAAATATCAAGTTATAATTTTCTTTTATTTTGGTATTGAAAACGGTTTTGAAAGTATTTTAATTATATAAATGTGTTGTATTGATATCTTGTGATTGAAATGTGGAAATGTTATGTTTCCTTTATGCATATTTTATGTGATATGATTATGTTATGGTATATGATATGTTTAAACCTGTTCATATGAGGAATGCATTGGACTTAATAAGTGACGCGTGGAGCCCGCTATAGCTCCTCGATGCATCGGCAGGTCTCATGAGACAAACTAGTGTCTTGGCACGAGGCCTTGACAAAATATTATTTGTAGTCTTGGCACGAGGCCTTGGCTACGTGGTTATGATAGTATGGCATTATGCATTCCATCATTATGAAAATGGTTATTGATATTGCATGTGATTATTAGACGAGTATAATATCCATGTGAAGAAGTAAATGGCATTATCTCATTTTACTTTTGCCATATTATGTTGAAGTTCAAGTTTAAAAGGATTTTTTTAGTTATACATTGACTTAAATGTTTTTGTTTATTGATGAAAGCTTCAGCTATATTGTTATCCTTACTGAGCATCTGAGATCACCCCTTTCAATGTTTTAATTTTTCAAAGATGTGAAGAAGTATTTTAGGAATGACCTGCAGGGATAGTCTGAAGGGGATATGAGTGTGGAAAACGGAGACTATGTTATTGTAGTTTTTCACTTTATGTAATAGTGTAACATTTATGAATGTATCTAGTGTTTCCATGGCTACTAAACTAATCGGTCTTTCGAGACTTGATCTTTTGTGATCATGCCAATGTTATGCAATAATGCACTGACTCTGGGTAACTAGGGTCAGGGCATTATAGATTTGATTTATATTTTCTTTTTTTTTTCATTGAATTCCATTTTATTCTATAAAAAGATATGCATTATTAGTTATCTAAATCTTATCCCCAATAAGGATTGTTGTCATTGGGGTATTCAGTTATCATTGTATAATCAAGTCCAATACTTTTGATGATTTTCTTCATATCATACAATGATGTAGAGATGTTATCTTCACTAAATGCATCATGAAGAAACCTTAAAATTATGAAAATTTCTTTGTCACTAATTTCACAAGGACATTTTATATGACACAACTTATGCACGGAAGACAAATTCGAATACTTGGCACAACTTTCAAAATGTTCTTATTATCCATAGTCATGTAATTCATAAAACTCATATTTCTGGTCATTGCTGTTTTGAAAAATATTAACCTACTTAGGATAAAATAATGTTTTTATTAATCTATTAAAATATTCAACACATTAAAATAAAAGTCCAAATGCATCATTTATCATGTTTTGAACTGAATTCTCCTTTGGAAGGTCACTTAGTGTCTCATTGATAGGATAGTCATTATGTATACTTTCCATAACATTTGATTCACCATGACAAATCCAACTTACATATCGATCCAGAAACATTTTCAATATAAAATGCTAATATATTTCATCTTTATTCAACTATTTCATGATTTTATAATCAGGATGCATATATTTTATTCTACTATCCACTGATCGGTTTTCAATTGCATAATCTAAAAATTAATCAAAATCGTTGTCATACAGAGGTGTGTTTTGAGGTAAATTAATCCAAATATTATCTATATGGTTTTTATAGTCACTATTCTAGTTATAAATTCACATAAAAATATATAAATTTTTAATAAAACAATTACAATCAATTTTTATCATCAACCTATTTCATCAATGACCAGGGTAGGGTCTTGATTCAAAAGAGAAAAAAAAAATTAAATGAAAATGATTTAATTCGACATGAATAATATAAACATAAATTAATAAATATTAATCCTAAAAATTATAGGGTTGGATGTCATAGGAGAAGGTCACTGAGGAATGTAGAAGACAATAGATAGTGTGGAGGTTGGAGATGCAATGCCATCAATGTCTGACTGAAATATAATTAGTGGGGAATTGTGGATGGATGTATGAGTACAAAGAAGAGGGGAAGTGGTTAGGGCTCGGCAGCCATTGGGGGTGATGGTTTCCAAAAAATAGGGAAGAGGGGCTTCATTTTATGGTGAATACTAGTTGAGGGATATCATTATGGTCAGTGTTAAGTGAGGGAGGGTTTTGGGTCGGTAGGGGTCGAATGTCATCGACGTAGGAGGGGGTTTGGGGGTCAGAGGTGAGTTTCAAGAAAGGGGTATTGATATCTGGTGGTTGACTTCAAGGGAGGGGGTCAGCATTTAAGGAGGGGGAGTCGGTGGCCAACTGTTCGGGGAGGGGGGGTCGAGGTCTCAGTGCTATGGGGGTCGTGGTGGGGAAGGGGAGGGGATTGCAGGGTAAATTATGTTCTTAAAAGTTTATAGTTATGATTTTAATAAAACTTATGCTAAATATTATTATTAAATGCATTTCTATGAAATCAATGCTCTAATTTAATTAATATACAAAAAAAATTATGTTGTGGCGGTTTACAACACTATCACTAATAAACTATCAATACAACACCATTTTTATAGTGAATTATATATAATTATAAAATAATATAATTAAATATATATTAGATATTAGGGGTTCAATTACAAAATAATTATAGGTATTTATTTTTAAATATATATATTTATATATAATTATATAAATATATATTCATATATAAATATATATATAATTATTATGTATTAAATATTTTTTATAAATATACTCATAAAACAATACTTATAAATATGTTTTAGGTTGAGGACCCCCAAAACTGAGTTTGGGAAGAATTTGAGTTTTAAAAATATTATCTCAACCGACCTTCATTAATAATCTTGTAATAATTTTAAATTTAAATTTCTAATATAAATAATAATTAATAATTAATAATATAATTAGTATATTTAGTAATTAATAACTAATTTAATAATAAAAATAATAATATAAAATAATTAATTATATATGTAAAATAGTTAATTATATAATTATTATGTGATAATATAATTAATAACATAATAAACATAATTGAAGATTAATAATTAATAGTTAAATTAATAATAAATTAATTTTATTATTAATTTTATAACAATGTGATGTAATTTTTGTAATAGTTTGAGGGTATAGACTACTTTTATTAAGAAAAAGAGGAAGGCCCATTTTAAACAAGGAGGGAACCCAATACACAATCCATAGGTTCAAAAGTACATGTGCCTATAAAATACATGGCCCAAAGGCATATACATTTTCCAATAGAACTAGTGGCCCATAGTCCCAAGAAACACCCCTAAAGAAGTAGATGACTCTAAGGCTTAATATATAGCATGATTCATGAGAAGCACCAGTCAAATGTCTTGCTACACCTACCAGAGCTACTACACCCATTATTCTAATCAAGGATGACGGGTCGACCCTATAGAGAGTTGTGTCATACTGGCCCAAAATAATTTTTAATGTCACCCCTATGTCCTACCTAGGGGTGTGGTGTAAGACTGTATAATAAATATTGGAAAACCAATCTCTCTTTTGAGCTGCCTACTCGACGATGTTGTTGTGGACCTCACTACATCATCATCCAGATGCACCACATCGTATGATTAAAAGACTTTATAGTAATCCCTGAGACATGGTACCCATTATTTTTTGATATTAATGAATAAAAATTGATGAATGATGGGTTTCAACACACTCATCCCTCTTTCGAGGTTTCTCACACTGCGACTGTTGCATGAATTGATGAGTTACCTACCAAATGAACTGTGACATTAGCATAGTATCATTTTATCATATGTAATCCTAAAATATGTCCCAAAGGCCAAGTGTCTTGAAGTCCCAATCATACATGTACCAATGGACAAGTGTAAAAAATCCATATACCGAAGGCCCCATGTTCTGAGAGGCTAGAAGCACACAGATTCCAACCCAAATACAAATAGGTCCAAAGTCATAGGAATAACCCAAAGCATGACCAAAACATTTTGTTTCCCATTAAACCTCTCCACTAACACTACTATTGACCACCACCCGGAGTCTTGCACCACATATCTCACCATATTTGTCTTCAACATCATCATGAAGTAGGATGATCAATGTCAGGCGCCAATATCCATCGTACGACGTCATGTCATCACCTCTCATTGAACCAGAACGACTCCATCTACTATCACAAATGAAACCCCATGTAATCACTACCTAGAGACCTAGATCAAATTAGGCCACCCATGTCCTACCACCCCACAACTCTCATCGATGGCAGATGAATAGGGATGCACAAATATAGGGAATATCTAGATCTAGAGAAGAGATGTCCCCATACACCATTGTCCAATACCATCGACCCCAAACACATGAGACCAACGATGAAAACATCAAAATATATAAAACCAGGGTGTTGAGATATCTGAAGCATTAAAATCCACTAAAGGAAGATGATAGGGTACCATGCCATGATAGAAAGAAAAAAGTTGTGTGGGGAATGTTGGTTAGGAGGAAGTGGGATGATGGGGACAAAAGAAAAACTATCAAAGGCTAGTGTAGATGACGAACATGCATGAAACCATGGGTCCCTAGAATGAGAAGAAAGAGTATATGGAAAATGATAAAACATCATTGTAGCACCCCAACTAATGGAGAGGTTATGGCTAAAAACAGTGTGGTTCCCAAAATCGAGGAGGCAGACATAAAAAATGAATGTAAGTTTTCATGGATTTTTTGATTTTTTATACTGTGCTATTTAATTATCCACCCTTTGTATTGTTTTTGTTTTTGTTTTTTTAATAAATCTTCTAGGGACATGGGCTTGGACAAGCAATCCCAGGGTTTGAGATAACTTGGATATTAATATTTAAAAATTAAAAACAAATATTTAATAATTTATACTACAATTAATTATATTAGTAATAAATAATAAATAATCAATAAATAATAATTATAAAATATATATAATTACTTATATTTTATATATTAATATATAAATATATTTATATATATATATAATTATATATATTTTAAATATACTGAAAATATTTTTATAAATTTATTCATAATTAAATATCTCTAATATGTTTTGGGTTATTGGAGAGCTTGGGTTTTAAAAATATTACCTAATTATTAATACAACCAAACTCATATAACTATTATAGGGTACTCAAAACAAGGATGTTTATATTTGTTATTTTTATTATATATTTTTAATAATATATATATATTCTAAAAATTATAAAAAAATTTCTTATAATAAATATAATTTTTATAATATATATATATATATATATACATATTTTTTAAATATATATAAATAAATATATATGTATAATATTTATTATAATAAATATATATTATATAACATCTATCAGAAAGGTTTAGGTGTCGAGTGTGCTCAGCCCTACAATTTATTAATAAAAAAAATTACAAAGGAAGAAGAAATCTACATTGGAAAAGATTATGGGAAAACACACAACCCAAAAACATTGTAAAATGTGGCAAAAAAACACCACTCAATAATCAACTAGCTGAAAGGGAAAACCCTATACACATAGTTCTTACATTAAATTTTTTAAAATGGTCTAATGACCCCTATTTTTCATACCCTATAAGGCCTACTACATTTGTCTTAGCCCCACCCAACCACTCCTTGCCTATGCAATGGAATACTGCCCTATGGCTTGATGTTATCACTCACACCCCAAATATGTGCAGTGCCTGTAACACCCAATGATTTTGAAAATAAATATTTAATTCATTTTATAATCTATCCATTAAACACAACTTTTCCTCTACTGTGTTGGGAATTTCGAATAACAGTCATCTGGAATTGTGACCAGTAAGTCATTTAGAGTCTGATAGAACAAACATGTTTTTTTGGTGAATAGTAACATTCCCTTATGAATATTAATATGACCTTATGAATAGTATATAATAATATTATTTTATTTTTTTAAATGAAATAAGATAATGAGACCTTAATTAATTTTTTATGTGAAATAAAACTAATTGCACCTTAATATTGATATTTTTCGAATTAAATATGACTTTATTTAAAAATTAAATTAATAATATTTAGAAAATTTATTTTGAAAAATGGATTTCATTTTTGAATTATACAAGTCAAGAAATGGTAGGGGTAAATTTTTGGGATTTTTCTGAAATTCTAGAATTTTTTATGAATAGTGAAATACGATAAAATACCGTATATACAAATTATCAGTTAAATACACTATTCATGATATCACAAGTGATGCAAGGCCACTTGGTTCGAAGTCACATGAACGTATTACTATTATGGGTCACATGAAACAATACTATTGGTTGTCTTGAGGTAAATAATAAAATAATGAATTAGATATTCAAAAATTACCCCTCCCCTCCACTATAAAAACCCCTCCCCACTCCCTCTTCTCTTCACTCCTATAAACCTTGAAGATCCTCAAATTTATTCCTAAATATCCTTCCCTAGTCACTCCCCATGACCGGGAATCTCTTTTTCTGTCCAAAGGATCCGAATCACTTCCCTTAAGGAGGTTCTTAAGGAAGTTATTTCAAGAGGTAAGGCCCATTTCTTTTTCTTTGAGTTTCATTTGAATTTTTCTTCTTTTGTTATCCTCTCCTCACCTCATCTGACCAAATTAACCTTATAACTCCATTATCATCCATATAATGGATTTATATCATGTTAACGGAAGAAAAATCATCAATATTCTTACTCCCCCCCTTTATTTTTAGAATGAAATCAACGTCCATGAGGTTCCAATTTATAACCTTCGTGGACGATGAAGTTTCTTTCATCAATATTTAATTCATTACTGGTAAATAAACCATATTTATCGTTGCAACTGACTCTAATATATTAATTACAACCTAATTGATATTCAGGAACCATTATATGTACAAATTATTAATCTATGTGACAAAACTAATTCATAATAATCAAAATACCGCCAAATAATTGAAGTGATTGTCATCTAATGATTCATCCTCATTCCATGTAACCAAATGATATAAGTGGCCATTAACAATTCTTTATTTTCATAAATAATATTTAATTTCAATTATGTAGATTTACTACCATTCCACATGAACTTCATTAAATAAAAACAAGTGAACCAATTATGAAAATCAATAAAACAAACACTATGGAACGACGACAGTCAATATAATAACTATTAAATAATAAAAAAAATGAACTAAAAAGGATTATGATAAACTAAATAAATGTCTATTAGGTTCTTTAATAAGTTATTGATATGTAAAATTTCATATTCCAGGACCTTAAGTTGAAGAGGGGAACACATTCAGATTTAAGGTAAGGGGTTTTCCACCCGAACTTCCATTTCCATTCGGGTTATTTTCATTGTCTAAATTACCTCAATGAAATTATTATTTATTATTGTAAACTAATCAAAAGTTATGTGTGAGTGTTTTATATATGTACACAAACCATAATCCTTCTTTATTATATGGTTAGTTACAATCTTTAAAAGGATCTTTCAAATTGTTTCCGAAATAACAGCCCGATTCAAGGGAATATCTCAATTTCTTACCAATTTTCAACAGAGAATATCAAATCAGTTTTTGGATAACATAATATCTATAAAATAATTCATTTTTTTATGAAAATAATGTCTTACTTAACTTCTATTTTATACAAAGATTTTTCCAAAAGAACTCTTCTTTTCAAGGTAAAAGAGTATTTATTTCAAGAATTGCTCGAAGATTTTATAAGATCATCTTCCAATATATCAATACACTTGTTGATTCATATGTAATATTGGGTTTAGTATTACATATTATCATCTACCATATTCAATTTAATGTTTTATGATTGTTTTGGCTATTTATGTTCTATCTTTAAACCATTCATCAGTTTACTTCGAATGGTTAGTGTTTTGGCTTAATGTTCGGGGAAAGCTATTTACATTTATTACAATAATGTGTATGTTTTTTTATGTTTATCCCCATTCATATGAGGAATTCATTGGACATATTAAATGTCATATGGGGCCCTCTATAGACACTCAGTGCATTGGTAGGTCTCATGAGACAAACTACGGTCTTGGCACAAGGCCTTGACAAAATGATTATTTATGGTCTTGGCACGAGGCCTTGACTGTATAGATATGTTGTCCCGCATTATGAATTCCCTCACTATGAATATATTATTGACGGTTCATGTGGTTATTCGGCTAGTATAATACCCACGATTATGCTATGTTATGGAAATATTTACTTACCTCATATTTCCCCCATAATATGTTCAAGTTTATTTCTAAAGGAATGTGTTTTCAATTATTCAAAATGTCTAATGTTTATGCTATCTTCTGCTGTATTGCATACCCTTACTGAGCATTTGAGATCACCCCTTTATTACATTTCATTTTCTCAGGGCAAGAATAATTCTATTATGAATGACATGCTGAAATAACCTAGGAGTTTTGGAAGTGGTCTAAGGAGTTTCTATGTTGTTTTTCATTTGATGTTGTAATGATGAACTTATGTATGTATCTTGTTTCCAAAAATACTAAACTACTCAGTCCTTTGGGATTCTTATTCATTTTTTTATTCCAATGTAACCAATAAGGCACCGGCTCTGGGTAACTAGGGTCGGGTCCTTACAGTTTTTATCAGAGGAAGTTTAGTATAATACTTGGAAACTAGATTTAGAAAACATATAATTAGAGAAGAGTCCCTAAGTTAGTCTTTGAGGATATACATACAATAACATCCTGGTATTTTGGTAAGAAATTGATTATGTGGATCTTTCAAGAAATACATCCCTGTCTAGATATGAGCAGGTAGAGGCGGCTCTGACATAGATGTATCTAGAGGTAAAACCTGAAAACACCGCTTTGAGCTAGAATTGAACAGGAACTGGTTCACGACAACGGGCCTTGCTTCACTCTTGGTTATGAAACTCCTGGGCGATATGCTTAGGATAATTAACATTATCATTACAATCCATTATGAAGGATATAAATGTAAAATTTTTCTCAAAGAAAACATTTTTGAATATGGGATTTTCCATGTGTAGGATCTCAATTTTTGCTAATTATTTTGTTATGTTAGGATTATGCATTGTGATTCATAACCTAATCTAGTGTTTGCCATTATCTAGAGATGGCTCCAAGTGGAAGGAATGGAATCCGCACGAATGCACGTGTTCCCAGTAGGGATTTCCCTCCGATGCAAGATAATGATGTTGGATCTGGTGCTCAGCTACTCATAACTATACTGGGACAACTTACTCAGGTTATTAATAATAACCTTACTCATATGGAGAATCTAGATCCACCATGTGAAGGAGCTATGTTAGATCGCTTTATGCAACATCAACCTCCATTATTCAATGGGACTACAATCTCATTTGTAGCAAAGCAGTTGATATGTTCCCTTGA
This sequence comes from Viscum album, assembly GCA_963277665.1. NCBI lineage: Eukaryota > Viridiplantae > Streptophyta > Magnoliopsida > Santalales > Viscaceae > Viscum > Viscum album. The sequence goes on from OY728165.1 coordinate 287,947,119, forward strand.
GAAGATATTTCTCAGTTTGGGATGTAACAAAAGAGAGAAGGTTATCATTGTTGTTTATCGTCTAATGGGTGATGCGGATCAGTGGTTGTCCTTAGTCCAAAATACAAAGGAGGAGGAAGAAATATAAGACATGTAATGGATGGATTTTAAGGAAATTTTCTTAGAAAATTATTTCCCTCGTGAACAGCGAGTAGATATGGAGAGGCAATTCATGAATCTGAGGCAGAAGGAGGATGAAAATGTTGCCAAGTATGAATCCAAAATTACAAGGCTGGAATGGCATGCTGCATACTACATATGTAATCCAAGGAGGAAAATTGATCGATTCATTGATGGTTTAAAACCATTCCTCCAAAGGTCTCTTGTCTCCCAAATATTTGAATCATATGAAGATATAGTCTCAAGTGCTATCAAGATAGAAAATGAATTCTCTAAGTCTTATGAATTTAATGGAAATCAATAGAAGAATGGGGAATCTGAAAACTATGGGAAAGGAAATAAAAAAATGGGGAAGAAGGGAAGAGTGGAATTTATATTCTGCTGTAATTGTGGGAAGAAACACCATGGAACTTGCCTGAAGGGAATGTGAGTCTATTACAAGTGCGGATAAAAGGCCACCAATCTCAGGATTGTAAGGGGACGAAAGAAGCAACCAATGTTATGTGATACAATTGCAGAGGGATGGGACATTATGCACATGAATTTCCTAAGTGTCAAGGAAATGTTCCCCAAAGAAGACCAAGGGAGAAAGGCCAAGCTTATGTGGTTACAACTGCGAAGGTTGAAGTTCCTAATGAAGTGGTGGTAGGTACATTGATTGTTTCATTCAACTTAGAAAATACTTTATTTGATTCTAGATCATCACATTCATTTATATCTTCCCAATTTTCCAAGATAATTAGATATGATCAATTTGATTTAATAAAGGAGTTATCAGTCAAAACTCATAGTGGATGTATCATTACAACAAAGGCATGTCGATTTTTCCCCCTCGTAACACATAAATGTTCTTTAGTTTCTAAACTTATCATCATTCCAATGGTTGATTATGATATAATTCTCAGTATGGATTGGCTTTCAAATTATGATACGAAGATCTACTACAAGAAGAAGGACGTTACAATTTTCGAGAATGGGGTAGAATCCCTTATTTTTAGAGAAGAAACCTCACCATGTGATTATCATATAGATCCACTCCTAGTAGCTCTACTAAATTCAATTATTGGGGAGGAAGCGAACGAAATAAGTATGGGTGAGGAGAAGAATGTACAGATAGAAGATGTACCTATTGTGCCAGAATATATTGATGTCTTTCCAAAGGATTTACCTGGACATCCTCTAGAGCAGGAAATTGAGTTTTCCATTGACTTAACTCATGGTTCAAGGCCAATATCAAAGACCCCTTATAGAATGGACACTTTTGAGTTAGTGGAGCTAAAGAAATGACAATTGGAATTGAGTGATAAAGGATTTATTCTCCCTTGCATTTCACCATGGGGATCCCCTGTTCTTTTTGTTATGAAGAAAGATGGGTCTATGAGGTTGTGCATTGATTACCGGAAAATTAATGCTGTTACGATAAACAATATGTATCCTCTTCCAAAAATTGATGATTTATTCGATCAACTTCATGGAGCCCAATATTTTTCGAAGATTGATCTTCGATTTGGATATCATCAGTTACTTGTGAGGAAAGAAGACATTCCAAAAACAACATTCCGAACATGGTACGGTCATTACGAGTTTGCAGTAATGCCTTTTGGAATAACTGATGAACCATCTTTTTTAAAGGATCTGATTAATAGAGTTTTCCAGGAATATCTTGATGAATTTGTGGTTGTGTTTATTGATGATATACCGGTGTAATCTAAAATCTATGAACATGAAAATCACTTGCATACTATTCTAAAGACTCTGAGAAGAAATAAATTATATGGGAAGTTTAGAAAGTGTGATTTTTTTCTCCAATCAGTTGCCTTTCTAGGAAAAATTGTCTCTAAGGATGGAATAACTATAGATTCTGTGAAGACAAAGGTTGTGCATGTAAGAACCCGGTTCTTATTTTTGAGGTACGAGTTTCTTCTTTTCATTTTTCCTTAAATGCTTTTGAGAAAATAAGGAAAATGGGGAAAAATCTGAAATTTCGGGACTACACAGCATGTACTATTCCACACGTCATGTACTTTGGCCATGTGGGATGAGTACACAGGGTGTGTAGCCATGTCGGCGACGTAGGGTGTACAAACCGACTACATGCCGTGTAGTGAATATTTACACGCCATGTAGTCAGTTAGCAAGAAAATAGTAAGGCGGTGGAAGCAGCCACCACCTAAGCAGCAGTACAAACCTGGTATTCAAAAATAAACGTCGTGTACTCATGTCGACAAATGAACAGTGCGGCGGCGCTGCCAGAGGAACAGTTAAATGAGATATGTACACGCTGTGTAGTCAATAGTACATGCTGTGTAGTTTGTTTTTGCGCTTAAAATGGGTAGTAGCCAAACCTATTCACAGGATTGGCTTAGAACCGGAAGAAGGATTCGGGAGTGGAGGCCGGACCTTTGAGGATCTCCAGATCAAGTGTCGGGAATCCGTTTTCACCTCTGAAGATCTCGCTGGAACTGCACGGATAATCCCTCTACTCTCTTTAAGACATTCTTACCAATTCATCCTCTAAGGAAAGTTATTTGAGTTTTAACGGGGATTTCTTTCACCTCAGATCTATGTCATTCTTGGATGATTCGAGGATCATCATTCGTGTATACCGTTTAGGGGCATTTAAGTTAGGTGGCTTGGTGTTTAAATTATAACTTTTGTGCATTTTTTGTGTACTATTGTGATACATGCTAATGAATGGGGTGATGTATGGATGAGGCCTTGTTGAATTAAATACCTAGAATTGTATAGGTAATTAAATGTGTCAACGAACTATTGTTTGGGATCACTGCTTGGATCCAGGACCACCTCGGGGATGCGTTCCTCTGTTTAGCCGTTTGGCCAGGATGCCCAAGGGTATGCCATGTTTACTTTATACATTAATTTTTCCTTGAGAGTAATTGTATGTAATTGCATGTTTAAATGTTGGGCATGGACTGGTTACTTTATAGCCTCAGGGTGTGGTTACTTGTTTAGACTGAGGGTAGTGATATATTTTAGCCTGAGGTAATTGTTGATTATCTTGTGGGTGTGGTTCTATTAGCCTGAGGGCAATGCCTGAGGTAAAGATTCTGATTACCTGAGGGTTTCGTTTCAGTTTAGCATGAGGGAATGATTCTATTCTCTTGAGGGAAAGCCTGAGGGAGTGGTATTACTATATTCTCCTGAGGGCAAGCCTGAGGGCGTGGTTTTACTATATTAGCCTAGGGGAAAGATTCTGGTTGGCCTAAGGGCTTGGTTATATTAAGCACGTAATATTATTAAATTAAAAGGTTAAAATGAAAATGGAAAAGAAACTGGTAGTGATAGTTACTTTTGAGTACTTACTGGTTTACTGCATTTACTTTGTAGTTGCATATTTTCACATAGTTGGACACGTGCCTTTGGTGGGTGCCTACTGGGATTCATTTGTCACACCCTGTTTGGGGTCATGTCATCGGCCCCAAACAGATTTTGTTTCTACAGGTGTGGATAGGGTAAAGATTCCTTATACAGGTACTTGATTGTTGCTGAGTAGGGGAGCATGGGATCGGGCTTAGGCTTGCGATGCTACCAGTTGTTGTGTTCTGCTTTGCTGTATAGTATTGTACTATATTTTTGTGTAACATGTCCTGACTGTTTTCATAGAGTAATGACATTCTGAATTTGACACACATATATATATATATATGACTGTTGGTTCTTTTTTACTTCAGTTGTTCATTCAGTTATGTATGTTTAAATTATTATGTTGTTGTTGTATTTTTTATCTTATATTCCACTGCACTACACTTTGAAAAATGAGGGAATAGTTTCCCAACTATCAGACATGGGCCCTCGCTGCTAGTCAGTATCCTCTGGCATTTGGGGAAATGCGCTTGAGATCATGTGACCAACCGGGTTCGAGGAACCCGTTGAGTGGAACCCGGGCCTGGGACGTTACAAAGTGGTATCAGATGAGTTCTTTTCTTTGACTATCTATTTGGAGCCTTAATCGAGGATAATAAGAATATGGTAGTTGGTAATAAGCTGTGCCCGGGAGTAGCTAACCCATGTACATGGAAAAGCCAATTTACCTCATGTTGCAATTTTATTAATTTTTCAATTTACAGTTGATCTGATTTCACCATTGGGTGACGCACTTGTGAATGGACTGCTTATATTTTATCCATGGGTTCTGTTTAGTTGTAACTTGATGATACGATGGTATGCCATCTCATGCATCATTTAGGCACATGTTATACATCACATTCCATGCATAGTTCTATGCCATATATGTGAATTAGAAATTGCATGTTATTGTGATAGTTGTTGTCCTAGAAAAACATGATGTTGTGATAGCTGCTTTGATAAATATCGGCTATGTGATAGGGTTTGTTTGTATGAGTCTATTGATAAAATGGACGCCAAAATTTGGTTTCATGGGAGTATGGGCGCTCATTGTCCGGAATTTTGTGGATCATTAACTCTTTATCTTTTTATAACACATATAAGATGTCAAACTTTGATTCACGTAGAGTATGGGCCCTCACAGATTAGAATTTGACACTTGGGTGTTGTTTTTTAGTATTTTCTGGGTTCCAGAGTAGTATATATGCCTTGCTTTCCGGAAAACCTAGGGTACACACCGTGTAGTTCATTGAACAGACGCCATGTGATCTTCTGTTTAGGAAGAAAAGAAAACTTTTTAAGAACACGTCGTGTACCCTAAGTACACGTCGTGTAGTCTCGTCTCGGGTCGTAGACCGTGTGGGCAGGGACACGGGAAAGGTAAATGCTTGGGGTGAACATGCCGTGTACCAGATGTACACGCCGTGTAGTGTCGACCCAGAGTCCACCCGTGTAACTGACAACACGTACGGAGGAGACCATAAGACATACACACCGTGTCCACTATGGCACACGCCGTGTAGTCTGACCTGGGATCTGACCGTGTAACTAAGAACACGGGTCAGTGTAATCCTTTAGTGTACACGTTTTGTGTATATGGAACATGCAGTGTAGTATGAGCTATGTATTCGGTCATGTAACAAACAACCTGGGTCAGCGAAGCCCATCCAGTACACGTCGTGTGCCTATGGGACACACCATGTAGTCTTGTCTGAGGATAGACCGTGTGGACCTGGCCGTGTGGCAGGGAAAATGGGATAGTATACACACCGTGTGCTGGTGTAACACGCCATGTAGTATCAATCTGATTAGTCGTCCTTGTCACAAACGACACGGGCAGTTGGAATTTACACCATACACACCGTGTAGATTATATACACGCCGTGAAGTTTCGTTCAATGGGAGTTGTGTGGCTTAGCCGTGTAGAAGGACTCGAGAAAGGAAAGAGAAGTTAGGTACACATCGTGTAGTCAATATACACGTCGTGTAGCCTTGTTTTTCAAGTCTTGAATATCTTTTTTGTCCTTTTCCCCTTTTGGTCCTTTCATTTCCAGTTTTTTTTATGATCTTGATCTAAGGTGTTTGTTTGACATTGTAGGGTCATGCCTCCGAGACGACCACACGTTGTTCTCCAAGAGAGAAGCAACTATTATAATCCAGAGATGGTGGGCAATGGGCTACCAGCGGATCCTCCAGCAGAGCCAGATGCGGCGCTAGCTGTTATACCAGACACAAGCACGGATGCGCAGTTTCGTGAAGGCTTTATGTGGTTCATGCAGACCTTTCAGGGAGCACCGCCGACTGCCACATCTATGGCTGAGATGACTCGTATCTTCCAGCAGCAACATCCACCTACATTTTCAGGGGATGGCGGACCACCGGTTGTGGAGTCTTGGCAGGGGTATATGTAGACTATCTTCGAGCATCTTGAGATGCCTCCGGGGTGGACAGTCAATCCCATGACGTATATGTTGCGTGATTCCACCATGACGTGGTGGGATGTTACCACCCAGTCAGAGCATCACAGAGACATGGCGTTGGAATATTTTTAGGCAGTATTCTATGACATATTCTTTCTAGAGACACATAGGGAAGATAGATCTTGAGAGTTCATGGACCTGCAGAAAGGCGCTAGGTTAGTGATGGATTATTCTGCTCGCTTCACCGAGATTCATCGTTTTGCACCCATTATGGTGGGTGATGAGACGTTGAGAGCCAGACACTTTTAGGATGGTCTTCGGTATGACATCCAAGCACTGGTGAATGTTTTCCGGTTGCCTATTGTACATGTTATTGTGAACCAGGCACTAATTAAAGAGAAGAACCATTGAGAGGCTAGTGGTGCGGGCCAGGGAGGTTCAGCACCAGTTACTAGTACTATTTCTACTGGAAATAGGAAGCGATAGATGGAATTCTCTCACGGTGGCAGCACTAGCCAGAGGAATACTTCAAGTGGCCCAGTTATTTTCTACTAGTGTGGTAAGGAGGGGCACAAGGGACCTCAGTGTCCACGAGACCTAGTGGAGTGCTGACCTTTCAGAAAGATAGGTCATCTGCAGCGCTTTTGTTAGGTGTTTGTACCAGTGACTAGTGAGAGGGGTTTTGTGCAGACTCTGCAAACGGGAGCAGGACCAGAAGCTTCTTACCAGTCGGGCAACTAGAATATGTCAGGGTGTGCAGGCAAGGACGGTGGTCGTGGACGTGGTAGCCAGACCCCAGGATCTCAGAGGTAGCAGGGCGGGACGACTCAGGGTAGTCAGGCAGTGTCACAGGGCCGTAGCACTGGGCAGGTATATGCAGTGCAATAGACCCAGTAAGAGCAAGATCTCGGACCTTCTACTGTCAGAGGTACTATCCTAGTATCTTCTGTCTTGTCTTCAGTACTTTTTGATATGGGTTCTACACATAGATTCATATTTGTACCCATGGTGGAGAGTCTTGGTCTCTGTGTTTCTTCTTCTACTGCTGTTATGACGCTATACACTCCGTTGGGAATTAGAACGACTGGTGTCCGTCAGTGCAAGGAGTACCCCCTTGAGGTTGGTTGGTTTCACTTCCTATGGGACCTCTATGTCTTGGAGATGACGAGCTATGATGTCATTCTTGGGATGGACTTGTTGGTTCCTTTTTGAGGCATTGTATATTGCTATCGTCGCAGGGTGAGTTTCACATCACCAGAGGGCAGAGATTTTCTATACAAGGGAAAATGGGATGTTCAGGCGAGTTGAGCTAGACCAGAGCATCATGGATGAGGTGAAGTCACAGCCCAGATTGCAATTATACATCTGGATGATCAGGGGACTTTTCTGAAGGACTTCCCTCCAGTGGTTGATCGTTTTAGGGATGTCTTCCCAGATGACTTTTCAGTTCTACCTCCAGAGCATGAGCTGGATTTCTTTATTGAGATTGTGCTTGGATTAGCGCCGGTGTCCATTTCACCTTATAAGATGGCTACACTAGAGTTGTAGGAGCTCAAGAGGCAGTTAGAGGAGTTACAGTCAAAGGGTTTTATCAGACCCGATACTTCCCCTTGGGGTTCTTTGGTCCTCTGTGCAAAGAAGTTAGATGGTACCCTCAGACTCTGTGTAGATTATTGGAAGTTGAACCAGTTTACAGTCAAGAACCGATATCCCTTTTCAAAGATTGATGATATTTTTTATCAACTTAAGGGAAAATGAGTGTTCTCAAAGATTGACTTGAGATCAGGATATCATCAGTTGCACATTAGACCATCTAATATACCTCTTACATCCTTCAGGAGTAGGTATGGTCTATATGAGTACTTGGTTATGCCGTTCGGACTCACGAACACACCAGCAGTTTTCATGGCTCTGATTAATCATTGTTCTACCCTTATCTGGATTTCTTTGTGGTAGTATTCATGGACGATATCTTGTTGTACTCTCACACTCGAAACGACAATTCCACCCATCTTGAGATCATACTGAGTACACTAAGAGAGCATCATCTATATGCTAATCTCTCAAAGTTCCACTTTTGGATGGACCAAATTCACTTCCTGGGTCATATCATCTTAGAGGAAGGAGTTGCAGTATTCCTAGAGAAGGTGAGAGCAGTAGTTTTCTAGGAGCATCCTAAGAACATGTTTGAGATACAGAGTTTCTTGGGGATGGCTGGTTACTATAGGCGTTTTATACTGGACTTATCCCACTTAGTAGCACCGTTAACGGGTTTGACTAAGAAGGGTGTGAAGTTAGTTTGGTCAGAAACTTACGAGACAACCTTACAGGAGCTGAAGGAAAGGTTGACATCGACACCAATCCTAATACTCCCAGAGCAGGGAAAGAGCTATACAGTTTACTGTGATGCATCAGGTATTGGGCTAGGAGCTGTGTTGATGCAGGTTGATCGAGTTGTTGCATATGGGTCTCAGCAGTTGAGGCCACATGAGATGAACTACCCGACGCATGATCCCAAGTTTGATGCAGTTGTTCATGCATTGCACTGTTGGAGACACTATCTCTTGGGAGATCATTTTTTGGTTTTCACCAACCACAAAAGTCTCAAATATATGTTTAATCTACGTGACTTGAATCTGAGGCAGTGAAGGTGGGTCAAATACCTACAATATTTCGATTTTGAGCTTGCTTATACACCTAGTAAGGGTAATGTCGTTGCTGATGCACTGAGCAGGAAGAATCATACACAGGCAGTTCATGAGGCTAGTGGTGAGTGGCAGCTTATGGATTTGTTCTCTGAGATGCATTTGGAGGTGGACGAAAGTCAAGGTAAAACATATCTTTCATCTTTAGTTGTGACTTCTACCCTCCTGGATAGAGTGAGGATGAGACAGCTATCTGATTAAGAAGGCCTATTTCTACAGGAGTTAGTGGCCAGTGAGGACCCTCCTCTTGGGTGGACGATAGGCGATGATGAGGTACTGCGTTTCCATGGAAGAGTATGGGTTCCGGGGGATGTATGGAAGGAGTTGATGTGGGTGTTTCATGCTTTATCTTGGGTAGTTCATCCCGGAGTTACCAAGAAGTACCATGACTTGAGATGTTAGTAATTGTGGCCAGGTATGAAGAGGGATGTAGCTGGTTTTGTTACGAGATGTTGCCCCTGTCAGCAGGTGAAGGCAGAGCATCAGAGGCCAGCTGGACTATTACAGCAGTTACCCATTCTGGAGTGGAAATGGGATGACGTCGTGATGGACTTTGTGACTAGGTTGTCGAGGTCACCTCGAGGCAATGATGTTGTGTGGGTTATTATGGAAAGAATCACGATGGTAGATCACTTTTTGCCGATCAAGGAGACCTTGGGTGTTGACAAGCTCTGGAAGTTGTATATCTGAGAGGTTTTACATCATCATGGGGTCCCTCATTCTATTATTTCAGATAGGGATTCCCATTTTACATCTCGAATCTGGCAGAGTTTACAGAGGGCACTGGGTATACAGGTGATTCTGAGCACATCTTACCACCCTCAAACCGATGGTCACTCAGAGCGTACTATAAAGGTGCTTGAGGACATGCGGCGTGCATGCATCCTAGACTTTGGGGGCTCTTGGGAGAAACATATACCCCTGCTCGAGTTTCCCTAAAATAACAGTTTTTAGGAAACTATTGAGACGGCACCATACGAGGCTTTATATGGTAGGCCATGCTGATCACCCTTATTCTAGATGGAGGCAGGTGAGGCAGCTTTATTGGGACCACATCTCGTGTAGGAGACTTCTGAGCAGGTCCAGTTGATTCAGAAGCAGATGGCTACTGCGCAGTCTCATTAGAAATCTTAGGCTGATCGTCGCAGACGACCCTTAGAGTTTGTGGTCAGGGATCAGGTTTTCTTATGTGTTTCATCGAGGTTGGGACATAGGCGAATCAAGAGACAGGGTAAAATTTCACCGAGGTATGTGGGGCCATTTGAGATTCTGGAGAGATTCAGGCCGGTTTCCTATCGGTTGTAGTTATCACAAAGGTACCGGGCCATGCACGATGTCTTCCATGTACCTCAGTTGCACCGCTATCATTCAGAACCATCTCATGTTTTTCATCATGAGGATGTTTATCTTCCGAGAGATGTGTCCTTTGAGTAGAATCTGATTCGTATTGTTGATAGGAGCATGAAGGTTCTCCAAGGCTGGACAGTTCCTCTCGTATGGGTGCTATGGAAGCATGGCCGAGTGCAGGACAAAACCTGGGAGTGGGAGACCGATGTACATGCTCAGTGGCCAGAGTTGTTCTGATCTTTATCTTTTCCACCCTTAGAAGGGCAATTCGGGGAAGAATTTCCTTAAGGGGGGAAGTTTGTAAGAACCTGGTTCTTATTTTTCAGGTACGGGTTTCTTCTTTTCACTTTTCCATAACTCTTTTTGAGAAAATAAGGAAAATGGGGGAAAATCCTAAATTTCGGGACAACACTCTGTTTACTATTCCACACACTGTGTACTTTGGCTATGTGGGATGAGTACATGGGGTGTGTAGCCATGTCGGCGACAAAGGGTGTAAAAACCAACTACACGCCGTGTAGTGAATATTTACATGTCGTATAGTCAGTCAGTAGGAAAATAGTAAGGGGGTGGAAGTAGCCGCCAGCTGAACAGAAGTTCATGACGTGTAATCAGAAATACACGCCGTGTACTCATGTCGATAGATGAATAGTGTGGTGGTGCCACCATAGAATAGTTAAATGAGAGAAGTACACGCTGTGTAGTCAATAGTACACGCCGTGTAGTTTGTTTTTTCGCTTAAAACGGGTAGTAGCCAACCCTGTTCATAGGATTGGCTTAGAACTGGAGGAAGGAGTTGGGAGAGGATGCCGAACCTTTGAGGATCTCTATATTGAGCGTCGAGAATCCATTTTCCCCTCTGATGATCTCTTTCGAACCACAAGGGTAAGCCCTCGACTCTCCTTAAGCCATTCTTACCAATTATTCCTCTAAGGGAAGTTATTTGAGATTGAAGGAGGAATTCTTTCACCTCAGATCTACGTCGTTCTTGGATGATTTGAGGATCGTTGTTCGCATATACCATTCAGGGGCATTTAAGGTAGGTGGCTTGGTGTTTCAATTTCAACTGTTGTGAATTTTTGTGTACCGTTGAGATACGCGCCCATGAATGGTGTTTCTTATGGCCGAGGCCGTGTTGAATTAAATACCTATAATTGTATAGGTAATTAAATGTGTTAACGAACTATTGTTTGGGATCACTTCTTGGATCCAGGACCACCTCGGGGGTGCATTCCTCTGTTTAGCAGTTTGGCTGGGTACCCGAGGTTATGCCATGTTTACTTTATTCATTACTTTTTCCTTGAGAGTAATTTTAAATAATTTCATGTTTAAATGTTGGGTATGTCCCAATTACTTTATATCCCTAGGGTGTGGTAACTTGTTTAGCCTAAGGGAAGTGATATATTTTACCCTGAGGGCACTATTGATTAGCCTATGGGAGGGGTTCTATTAGCCTGAGGGAAATGCCTGAGGGTAAGATTCTGATTACCTGAGGGTTTCATTTCAGTTTGGCCTGAGGGCAAGATTCTATTTGCCCGAGGGAATGCCTGAGGGCGTGGTATTACTATATTTTTCTGAGGGAATGCCTGAGAGCGTGGTTTTAATATATTAGCCTTAGGGAAAGATTATGGTTGGCCTGAGGTCTTGGTTCTGTTAAGCACAGAATATTATTAAATTAAATGGTTAAAATGAAAATGGCAAAGAAACTGGTAGTGATAGTTACTTTTTAGTACTTACTTGTTTACTGAATTTACTTTGTAGTTGCATATTTTCACACAGATGGACACGGGCCTTTGGTGGGTGCCTACTAGGATTCATTTCTCACACCCTATTTAGGGTCATATCTTCATCCCCAAACAGATTTCGTTTCTGTAGGTGTGGATAGGTTCAAGAGTCCCTATACGGGTACATAATTGTTGCTGAGTAGGGTAGAATGGGACTGGGCTTAGGCTCACGATGCTTCCAGTTGTTCTGTTCTACTTTGCTGTATTGTATTGTACTGTATTGTTGTGTAACTTCTTCTGACTATTTTCATAGAATAGTGACATGATGCATTTGACACACATATATAGATATATATATATGACTACTGGTTCTTTTTTACTTCAGTTTTTCATTCAGTTATGTATTTTTTACTTCTTCCTCTATTTTTGTATGTTTTATATTATATTCCACTGTGCTACACTTTGAAAAATGAGGGAATAGTTTCCCCACTATTAGAACTGGGCCCTCGCTGCTAGTCAGCAGCCTCTGGCGTTTGGGGAAATGTGCTTAAGGTCATGTGACCAACCGAGTTCGGGGCACCCGTTGAGTGGCACCCGGGCCCGGGATGTTACAGTGAAAGAATGGCCTACTCCAACGAACATAACCGAGGTACGTAGTTTTATCGGTTTAGCAGGTTATTATCGGCGTTTTGTTCATAACTTCTCCCATTTAGCCAACCCAATGACCAAGATAACACAAAAAGGGGTTAAGTTTTTATGGAAAAAGGAATGCGAAGAATGTTTTAAAGAATTGAAGAGGAGGTTAGTGAACGGTCCAATCCTAACCCTACCATCGGGGAATGATGGGTTTGTTATCTATAGTGATGCATCAAAGAAAGGACTTGGTTGTGTCCTTATGCAGAATGATCAAGTGATTGTCTATTCATCTTGAAAGCTAAAAATTCATGAACAAAACTATCTAACTCATGATCTTGAGTTAGCAGTGGTAATCTTTTCTTTAAATATTTGGAGACATTACCTCTATGGCGAAAAATGTGAGATATATATAGATCATAGGATTTTGAAATATATATTCTCACCGAAATAACTCAACCTGAGAAAAAGGAGATGGATTGAGCTACTCAAAGACTATGATTTCACAATACACTACCACCCGAGGAAGGTAAATACGGTAGAAGATGGTTTGAGTAGAAAGGATCATGGAGTTCTGAACAAGATGAGAGTTGAAAGGGATCCTTTGTTCATGAATCTAGTAAAGATGGATATGGTAATTATCAAAGAAGGTAACACATCACTACTTTTTCATATTATTCCCCAACCTTCTTTACTGGAGAGGATAAAAAATTCTCAGGCTGATGATGAGGAGTTTCAAAAGATAATTAAAGCTATAAATGATGGGAAATTGACTGAATTCGCATATGAAGGTGGCATTTTGAAATTCGGGAAGTGGCTTTGTGTTCCCTCAATTTCTGAGAAAAAGAGATAACTATTAGATGATTCACATAGCTCTAATTTCTCTATACACCATGGTAGCACAAATATGTATCGAGATCTCTGAGAAAACTTTTGGTGGGACAATATGAGAAGGGAGATTGCTGATTATACATCAAAGTGCCTAGTATGTCAACAAGTGAAGGTTGAGAGGAAAAAGTCTAAGGGGATGATTAAACCACTACCCATACCAACATGGAAGTGGGAGAACATTTCCATGGACTTTTTCACTAGACTCCCAAGGACATATAGAGGAAACAATGCAATATGGGTCATTGTGGATCCTCTTAAAAAGACAACTCACTTCATCGCGATTCGAGAGGACATCTCATTGGATCAAATGGCACGGATTTACATCAAAGAAGTGGTAAGGCTGCATGGAGGACCACTATCTATTGTATCCAACCGTGATCCTAGATTCACCTCAAAGTTCTGGAAAATTCTCTAGCATGCTCTAAGCCCTGAACTGAACTTCAGTACGTCCTATCATGCTCAAACTGATGGCTAATCTGAGTGGACTATTCATACATTGGACGACATGTTGAGAGCATGTTCTATGGAGTTCAAAAGAGGATGAGATCAACATCTTCCACTTGTTGAATTCTCCTACAACAATAGTTTCCACTCGATCATCCGAATGGCTCCATATGAAGCCCTTTATGGGAAAAGGTGTAGAACACCGGCGTGTTGGGATGAAGTTGGTGAGCGAAAGCTTCTAGGACCTGAATTGATTGAAGAAATGGCGGAGAAGGTGAAAACCATTCAACAACATATCAAGGCAGCCCAAAGTCGATAGATGATCTATGCAGATAACCGTCGACAAGACCATGAATTAAAATTTGGAGACCTGGGATTTCTACACATATCTCCATGGAAGAAGTTCATGAGGTTTGGGAAAAAGGAAAGCTAATTACCAGGTATATCGGCCCCTTTGAGATCCTTGATCGAGTCGGAGCTCTGGCCTATCGACTGGCACTTCCACCTACCATGTCAAAAGTATATGATGTCTTTCATGTATCCCTCTAAAGGAAGTACATACCAGACCCTTCACATGTACTCTCTTTAGAGGTGGTGCAGTTGGAGAATGATCATTCCTATGAGGAGCAACCAGTGAGAATCTTGGATCATAGAGACAAAGTTCTATGCAACAAGACTACTCATCTGTTCAAGTTACTATGGAAAAACCATAAGTACGAAGAGGAAACATGGGAACTGGAGGAATAAATGAAGGAAAAGTACCCCCACCTATTTTTGGCCTAGATTGTGAAATGAAAATTTGAGGACAAAATTTTAGTAAGGAGGGAAGAATGTAACACCCCATGATTTTGAAAATAAATATTGAATGCATTTTATAATCTTTCTATTTAACACAACTTTGCCTCTACTGTGTTCGGAATTTTTAATAACGGTCATCTAGAGTTGTGACCAGTAAGTCATTTAGAGTCTGATATAACAAACTTTTTTTGGGGGAATAGTAACATACCCTTATGAATAGTAATATGACTAGTATTATGACACTTATGAATAGTAAGGAATAATATTATTTTATTTTCTTAAATTTTATAAGATAATGAGACCTTAATTAATTTTTCAATTTGAAATAAAACTAATTGCACCTTAAAATTAATACTTTTCAAATTAACTATGAATTTAATTAAAAATTAAATTAATAATATTTAGAAAATTAATTTTTAAAAATGGATTTCATTTTTGAATTCTACACATCGAGAAATGGTTGGGGTAATTTTTTGGGATTTTTCTGAAATTCTAGAATTTTGATGAATAGTTAAATACGATAAAATACTGTATATACAAATTATCAGTTAAATACACTATTTATAACACCACTAGTGATGAAAGGCCACTTGGTTCGAACTTTAATTCACTTATTACTATTAGGGGTCACATGAAACAATACTATTGGTTGTCTTTGGGTAAATAATAAAATAATGAATTAAATATTCAAAAATTACCCCTCTCTTCCACTATAAAAACCCCTCACCACTCCCTCTTCTCTTCACTCCTATAAGCCTTGAAGATCCTAAGATTTCTACCCAAATACCCTTCCCTAGTCACTCCCCACAACCAATAATCTCTTGGTCTTGTCAAAAGACCCAAATCCCTTCCCTTAAGGAGGTTGTCAAGGAAGTTATTTCAAGACGTAAGGCACCTTTCTTTTTCTTTGAGTTTCATTTGAATTTATCTTCTTTTGTTATAATCTCCTCACCTCCTCTGACCAAATGAACATGATAACTATAGTATCATCAATATACTAGATTTATATCATGTTAGTGGAAGAACCATCATCAATATTCTCACACCCCCCCCCCTTATTTTTACAATGAAATCAACGTCCATGAGGTTCCAATTTATAACATTCATGGACAACGAAGTTTCGTTCTTCAATATTTCCTTCATTACTAGTCATGAAACCATATTGATGGTTGAACCATACAATAATATATGAATTAAAACCTAATTAATATTATGTAACTAGTATATGTACATATTATTAATCTATGTGACAGAACTATTTTATAATAATCCAAATAACGCCCAATAATTGAAGTCATTGTCATCTATCGATTCATCCTCATTCCATGTAAAAAAATGATATAAGTGGAAATTAACAATTATGGATGTTCATAAATAATATGTATTTTCAATTATAGAGATTTACAACTATTCCACATGAAATTAATTACTTAAAAACCAGTGAACCAATTATGAAAATCAAGAAACAAAAACACTCTGGAACGATGGAATTCCATATAATAACATATAAATAATAACATAAATGAACTAAAAAGGATTATGATAAAATAAATACATGACTATTATGTTCTGAAATAAGTTATTGATATGTATAATTTCATATTCCAGGACCTTATGTTCAAGAGGGGAACACATTCAGATTTAAGGTAAGGGTTTTTCCACCCGAACATCCATTTCCATTCGGGTTATATTCATTGTCTTAATTAACTCAATGAAATTATTATGTATTATTATATACTCATCATAAATTCTGTTTGAGTGTTCTATATATGTTCATAAACCATAATCCTTCTTTATTTTATGGTTAGTTACATTCTTTAAAAGGATCTTTCAAATTGTTTCCGAAATACAAGCCTGATTCAAGGGAATATCTCAATTACTTACCTATTTTAAAGGGGAATATCTAATATTCTTTTGGATACCATAATATATATAAAATCACTCATTTTTTATGAAAATAATATCTTACTTCAATTCTGTTTTATAAAAATATTTTTCCAAAAGAACTCTTCTTTTCAAGGTAATATAGTATTTAATTCCAGAATTGATCAAAGATTTTATAAGAGTATATTCCTTTATATCAACAAACTTGTTGATTAATATGTAATGTTGGGATTAGTATTAAATATTATCATCTACCATATTCAATTTAATTTTTTATTATTATTTTGGCTATTGATGTGCTATCTTTGAACCATTCACCAGTTTACTTCAAATGGTTAGTGTTTTGGCTTAATGTTCGTGGAAATCTATTTAAATTTTTTATATTAATGTGTATGTTGTTTATGTTTATCCCCGTTCATATGAGAATTGCATTGGATATAGTAAGTATCGGGTGTGGACCATTATATCCCCTTGGTGAATTAGTAGGTCTCATGGGACAGACTACAGTCTTGGCACAAAGCCTTGACAAAATGATTATTTATGGTCTTGGCACGAGGCCTTGATGGTATAGATATGTTGTCCCACATTATGCATTTCCTCAATATGAATATAGTATTGATGGTTCACGTGGTTATCAGGCTAGTAGAATACCCATGATTATGCTATGTTATGGAAATATTTACTCAGCTCATATTTCCACCATAATATGTTTATGTTTATTTCTAAAGGCATGTGTTTTAAATTATTCACCATGTCCAATGTTTATCCTATCATCCGTTGTATTTCTTACCCTTACTGAGCGTTTGAGCTCACCCCTTTTTTACGTTTCATTTTCTCAGGGAAAGAAGAATTATATTATTAATGTCATGCTGAAATAACATAGGGGTTATGGATGTTCTCTAAGGAGTTTCTATTGTGTTTTTCATTTCAAGTTGTAATGATGAACTTATGTATGTATCTTGTTTACAATAATACTAAACTACTTGATCATTTGGGATGCATATTCCTTGTTTGTATTCCAATGTAACCAATAAGGCACCGGCTCTGGGTAACTGGGGTCGGGTCCTTACAGTGCCCATACAAGTGGCACCAAGAAATCCAATTATTCTAAAAAACCTATAATATTTTAATTAAATTAAAAAAAATAAAAACACTCATATATTAAGAAACCATGTATGAAATGTGATCCATATTAGTGTAAGGTCGGTATTTGATCCCCTATCATTTCCGAATGTGGTGTCACATCTGAGTACCACCCCAACGCTGCCTTGGCCACATATAACAATGAATCAGCTATGGATTTGGAGAACCTAACTAATGAACTATATTTTATTGAAAAAATAGAATCTTAAAGTAGAAAAAAATGAGAGGTATAAAATTTTACCAGTATCATTGGACATGAAAAAACAAAATCCTTATAAAATTGTTTCATAGAATCATCTCACAGTGTATGGTCATAAGTATTGTCAATTATTGGGCCCAAGACCCATATTTCTTTATTGATTCCCCCTAAAGGCCTACCCTACCTGCACTTGGGATGTTTGTGGGAAAAAAATTCCCTTAATGAACCTACCCACACCCTCATCATGTGGCCAACACCACACATATGTAAACACTACCAAAGGCTGACCATGCCCACATATTGAATAGAAATATTTGAGGGTCCATTAAAAACTTACGAACTTACCCAAACCAACCAATAATTATATATATATGTCTTGTTATCCTCCATAAGATATAAGAATACTATAAAAAACATTATTATTAGAATGTAGGAAAAGTGAAATAGAATTCCCCAAGTAAAATCCATAATGGATTTCATAGCCCCCAAACTTATAAAAGGGTGTCATGGATGGAGTTTTTAGTTATATTATATAATTACTAAAATGTTGGAAATTCGGAATAGAAATTAAAATTTTAAAAACTATTTTAAATTTGGTTACACATCCCCATTATTTATTAATTGTATAAGAAAAGGAAATAGACACACACACACACACACAAACTGAAAGTAAATGTCATATCCAACTATGGGATATCATATCTACGGAACCCTTATATTACAAATTATTATCTTGAAGGCCCCAACATTTTTGATGGATCAAAGTCCCCTTTCATTATGGAATGGAGGATCAATAATTATAGCCTATAGGCCTAAAATAAATGGACCAAAGGACCTACATCTCTTATACCAACACCTGGTGGTGTGAACATGTCATCTATAACCCAATATTATTTTTATCGGTTGTCTCTCATGGTTGGAACCATTAATTAGTGACCCCTATATCAGGTGGGATTCGAGCTGTGTTGCGCAACCCAAAAATCAACGACCAATTTTTTAGGTTGGTCCACTCCACATGCTGGTGTCAGTTGATGCTGGGTGATAACCTGCACCCCCTCTATCGATTAGGGGTCTATCGTTTACCACAAGCTTCATGTGTGACCGCCTCAGTGTCACTGGTCTCACCATCTAGCGATTTGCCCTATTTTTAGATCTATGATATCACTCTATCACATTCCATATCATTATGATGAGTCATCAGTCACTGGCTACATTGAATGTGTAGACCACACAAGTTTTATTCCCCATCACCAAGGTGGGGCCCTAGTCTCCAACCGCGTAGAATGGACACCCCTTCCAATTACCAACCTCTGACTTTTAAGAATATCTCATTTCACAAGTCATAGAAAGATAAACCCTCTATCAGAACCTCATGAACTAAACAACTGATCTTATATCTGCACCTGAGGTATTCTTCCACCGCGTGAGTCCACCCACAAAGGCCTATTTTTCTTTGATCAACAACTATACATGGATAGCCTCTCAAAATGATAAAAATGATTGTTTCTTGAGGTTTTAGATATCGACTTCACAAGAGTAGTCTATACATATTACCATCTTATTCCCCACTCAAATGATTGGCACCCTAAAATCCTACTTGTATATTGAGCCAGTATATAAGCAATCCAGGTGTTGATCTTTGGATATTTTGAATATTGTACCTTGGTGAGTACCACTAAACTATAGATTAAGAAACTATATATTTATATATATAACAATAAAATAATTAAAAATATTAATTTAAAAACAATTTTTTATATTATATATATACTAAAAAATAATTAAATTTAATTTTTTATAAAATTGGGTGGAGAGATACAAATGAATTTACTCTTTCCACATGTACAACCAAATGTTATTTCATTTGATGTTCGAACAACCCATATTCCAAAAAAAATGGAAAATTAAAAAAGAAAAAGGGAAAAAGAAAATACCGATTATGAAAATTTATCCAGTTAAAGGATAAAAATAAAATACAAAAAAATTAAAGAACACATTCCCTCATCGATAGAAGTTAAAAATTTTATTATTATTATATATCAATATATTCATGTGTGTAATATTATTCCTCCCAATGAATAATTACATTTATTCAATTTTTTTCAAGACAAAAACAAATAAAAAGTCTGATATGCACCAAGAAAATATGCATAGTCTGAAAAAGAAATCATGGAAGAATCTAAATACAGTGTGTGAGGAGCCCAGTATTTAAATTTATCCAATTTCCATTATATATGTAATAGCCCAAAATATAATGGTTTCATCTTCACATATAGTAAAATTTCAACCCGTGAAATAAATAAAACATCACTATCACATCAATAAAATGGTCATTTTGTAGAAAAATTATTAGAACCCATCAATATCTTAGCCTCCAAGATACCTCTATGGTCACACCTACAAAAAATAATAATATCCACAATCATTTGAATGGATAAATGATGTTTCAATATTTTTATTGAATACCATATATTTTAAAATGGGAAAACAAACATCATTCTATAACCTTGATCTCATTTGAATCATTTCAACACTGAAACATAATCAGATGTGTGAACAAGAAAGAAAAGATTCCAAGTACCTCTGAATCTATTGCTAGTATAATTACTTCGGCATCAACATTATCTTAAAAATTTCAACATAATTGTAACAATTAATTAGATCATTTTGATTGATTATTATTCAATCAACCCTATGTTTAATTCTCTTAAAACCATAGATTTTAGATATGACACAACCAATGGTTCATAACCCAAAAGTAACCATGATTCCCACAATTTTTATTTTAAAATGAATGGCCCATAGGTTATATTATTTATGAAAATAACATTATTTAAATCATCAATTTTTAACCTATTTTCAATCAAAAAATATTAAATAAAAATCATGGTAATTATTGAAACATTACATCTCTTTTAAATATTCAAAAAGATTAATGGAAACATCAATGAGATGTTGGGATAGTATATATTGGGATTATAAATAAAATATAATATAATTTTAGAGATTAGTCACTCCCTAATTGAAAAATAATCATCCATATTGATATAATTATATTTTTATTTCTGAAAAAATAGAAAATATTTTTCATCAATCTCTGGGTATAAATCATAATTTAGACCCTCATTAATAATATGTACATTTTTATATGTTTTGGTGTCATCCTCAGTTTCACTATATTTTAAGACTCCCATTTCTCAATTATATTTGATGAAATTTCACTATCTATTCGTTTTTCAAAAATATTTCCATCCTTAATACTTATCCTAAAAAATAAGAAAAAAAATTAATTAATGAAAACATATAACTATGAAAATACATTGGCATTATTGTTTCATTAAATTTAATTGAATCAATGTACCTAATTCATAGGAAATCGTATGTGAGAAATAATATACCTTAATATATATGACCTCCCTTATAACACCATTGATTTAGTATGTATTAATTCATTTGAGTTTGTTAAATATTTTAAAAAAAATAGTTATTTGAAATTAGTAGGAAATAATTGGTAGGTATCACATAAAACCACACTCAAGTAGGGAAATTGACTGGGAAAATAAAAAAAAATAGGGAATTTATTATAACATATTTAGTTCTATGGTATGATAAAATATTTTATACCTAAAAAATATATGAATAATATTATTATCAAGTAGTTGTTTTAAATGCAATGGGTGAAGTAACTACATAGTTTGGGACTTATAAATTAGTAGTAAATGTTCCAGTCTTGTAAAATAAGAACCATTTTTTTAGTTCTTCAAGGGAATGTGTATAATTCAGTAAAGACAATTAAAGTATCTAATAATCATCGGATGTCGCACATTGAGAGTGGATAATACATAAATGATAAAGTATTTATACTTTCGTAATGTAATTCAAGATAATGAATAAAAATCATTTATCAAAAGATTTTTACTTTTGATATTTCTAACCAAATGATTATGAATTATGTATATTATCTTCAGGGGTTGATTTTAACTATAGAAGGGAAGGAAATGTTAATATATCGCACTATATAAAAATTTATTTTATTGTGCGATGGAATACAATTCCTTCGCAAATAGAATTTTGGGGAACTATTTATGCGATGGATAAACTCGTTTGTTGCAAAAAGGTTTAGTGAACTTACACATGAATTGGTTGAAACAATCTATTTGCGATTGATAAAAAATTATGCTGCAAATAGTTTATTGTTTCTTGGTTATTTAGAAATGATTGGTATGTTTCCCACAAGTAACCTCTTTTGATAAAGAGTGTTTGTGACAGATCTGTCACAAATATTATTCCTGATACGGGTTTTTTTTCAAAAGACCCATCACAAATAAATCTATGACTTTGAATTTGTGACATAATTAGTCATAAAAAGTATTATTTATGGTAGATTCATCACAAATGATATGTGGATATATTTATTTATGATCGACCGGTCCATCATAAATAGTTTTTCAATGTGTGAGAAATATTATTCGTGGAATAGGCCCTTTGTGAAGGATAAGTAGTTGCTCACAAATACCCACTGCAAATAAATAGTATATCCCAAATATCCATAACAAAAAGTCCCCATCATTTAAAAATACTATAAATATTTTCACCCCCATCCCCTCTAAATAATTATCCCACATCCCTTTTGTTTCTATCAAAAAAACACCTTGATTTCAATTTCTACTTTAATCGTAGTGGATTTAGGACCAGACTTACAAATCCTTTAGTAATGTTCAAATTTTGAGGTATTTTTTAAAAGTTATTTTTAACTGCAATTAATTTTTTCTATTAATTTTTTAATTTATTCTTTTTTTAGATATTTTAATTTATTAAATTGACATTAATTTTAGTATAACTTATTATAAATTAATACATTTTTCTATAATTTATTATAAATTTTTTAAAATTAATATTAAATTTGTATGACACTACACCAAAATTAGGTTTTAGCGGTGGTTTTGTGGCGGCGGTTCACAAAACCGCCGCTAATCCTTTTGCTAAAATGGTTTCGCAGCGGTTTATTATAAACCACTGTGAAACCCTCCATATTTTTTTATGCTGCTGACCCTTCCCCCCTACCCCGACCCCCCTTGTTCCCCCGACCCCCTACGACCACGCGTGACCCTGCTACCTCGACAACCCCCCGGCGACCCCTGAGGACCCCACGCGACCCCCATCGAACTCAGTAAGGGTTTATTTTTCAGGTTTTCTTTGACATAGTGTGAGGTAGGCTTGGTTAATAGTCTTTGAAACCATACTGGTAAGAATTTTTATTTGAATCAGTTGTAAATATTAGTTATGCGCATCATTTTCATCCTTGTCGAACTCTCTATCTCTTATTTGTCTTTTTGTGGACCGTTCGTTTCAGATGATGATTTTTCTAATAGAAAATTCCATCCGATTATTGATTCTTTTCCATTAATGATTTTATTGTTTTGTTTTGGTCTCCATATATAGGTTCAGATGTGGCTATTATAAATAGTTTAAATTATTTTTTCTTTGGTTTGTGGTTTTCCTTTGGACTATAAAAAAATTTCTAGTTTAGTCTGCATATGTCTTAATCGTTGTCCCTGTCAAAGTTGTTTAATTATGAATCCATCCAACATTTTTTGTTCCTTCAGATGAATCTACTTTGAGGATTATTATAATATAAAATTTATCTTGTTGTTGTGATGTCTATTAAAGCCAATGGATAAATTTAAATGAATTCCTTTTATTGGGTCGGACACTTCAACATTTGGCATTCTTGTCAATCTTGTTTCTCTAAATAAATAATAGTTTTTTCTATCTATAAAATCCTATATCATTCTGTACTTTAAAATGGGTAATCCATTATTCAGTCTTGATAGTAACAATTGGGGGTCCGAAGCTAAATATTATATACTCTAAAATATTCAGGTAATGGATTTTGTATTTTTTTAGGGTTAAACTTATTACGTAAGTGTTATTTTTAATTCACCCTAAAATTATGGATTTAATTTTATAGTTTCGTGGATGGGATATCATTTATTTAATATACGTTTTAGTTTTCACGTTAAAAGGGTTTAATTTCCCTTAAAAAATTCATTTTCTTAAAATTATATTTTATATTAAGTTAAACCTTTGTAAGGGTTGTCTTAAATTTATTTTAGAATTGTGATTTTGTTAGGTATTTGTTATAGGGAATCATCGATTTCCCACTCTTCTTGTTCATTATTTCCATATACATCTATTTTTTATATATAAACATGATGATTTCATATTTCTTATCCTTGTAGATTTATCATCGAATCATTGGGAGATAGAAAATTAGCGACTTACTGAAAGTTTCATTTTTGTTAAAATAACACGCCCAGTAAAATGAATCCCATATCAAGGGGGTTGAAAATGAAAAATACCTAGAGCATCAATTATATAAATAAGCTTACAATAATTGGTTAAGGAACCCTTACTAGTGTATGAAATCAATATCTCATATTGCATTCCATTATTGTTTAGAGAATTAGTTGTGTCATTTCCCTCCCTCCATGTATGATGAATAGAAATGTATTATCTAAGGAATTTCCTTCAGTTATTAATGAAATATTTTAATAACGATGGAATAGAACCCTCTATTTAAAAGAAAACAACCAAGACAGCTGAATCCAACTCAACTTCAGTAATCTGAATATTTAAATTCCTTCAAAGGATAATCCTGGTGTCCATAGATCTTGCCTTGACTTCTATTGATGAGAAATCACCACAAAAGATGCTAAATCTCAAAATAAAAGATCCCATGATGTCTCTAATTAGTCTAACCCCTCCTCACTCTAGCCATAAAAGACTAATCTTCATTAAAATTAAACCCAATATGGGGGGCCTTCCAGCAGACCCACCATCCTTGAAGACCAGCTGTGATTTCCCTATGCATGAAAGTCACTGGTATGATCCTTCTAGAAATTATTGAGTCCATCCCCCCTAATGAACCTTCCTAGATCCACCAATAGTGACATACCACACATCTTAAGGAATGTATAATAGGTTTGATAACTTCAATAGCATTGTTCATCACCTCCTAGAGGTTCCAGCATACAACCATGAGGACCATGCTGCTACCCTTGAACATTATCCCATCCTACCCAACATCCAGGAACCCATATTCAGGAATATCCTAGATGGAATACATCCCTATGTTTATATTCATACTATATCTCATGAAATCCCAGATAACTCTCTCCCAATCCACCCAGAAAAAACATGCTCAACTGATTCTCCCGGCGAATTTATGCAGCACTGAGAACGAGATGCCACTAAAACCCCATTCAACTGAATATTGTTCTGCATAGATAGGGGTTGATTTCTCGACCTGTAACGAGAAAATTCATTTTTTATTGTATCATCTTACACAAAAGTCTGTTGGCCCACTAATCACTATTGTCACTAGCATGGATCAGACTCATGAAGTCTCGGCCATAAATCCGTCCAAATATTGATCCTACAAACTCACACAAATTTGGTTCCTCAAAAAACTGATGGATTTCTAGACACTTTTCTACACAGGGATAATAATATAATAAAATAATGAGGGTTTCTTACTAGCCTCTTTGAAGGATATTTTCAAAGCCAAACATCCATGAAAGAACTACAATTCTCTTGCCTAGTTGCGCATCTAGAGATTAATATTACCACATCCAAAAATCCATTTCACATGATCTTATACAAAATCCAGATGGTCTTTTATGCATCAATATAGATTATAAAACCTATCATTATTCATAGCCTATATTGTTCAATCCTCCTCGTACCTATTTTTATAAACATGTCCCATAATGTGTTTCTTTATACCACTTCCCAGGCTAATCTAGCTTTCATGGACTGCATGGTTTCACCCACACTCACAACATGATACCACCGTACTGTATTGGATTGGAAATTCTTTCCAAGATGCCCAATGGAAACATCTATCCATATTAACATACCATAGAAATGAATTCGGGATTTTTTCCAGTTAGGTGATTGTACCTTTGTGGGGTTTGATAATAGAATGCATGTGAATTGGGATAGATGTAAGAACAACATTTAAAAGTGTTATTATCCCTCAAAATGAAATAAATTTACTCTTCCAATTGCATATCCACCCCTTGATCCAATTTAAGATGACATAGAAAAAGTACTTTTTGACACTATCATTGGAAATTAGATAACCAAGGAAAATCATTAGTAGTTCGCATTGACGTGTTCATAATCCAGGTACCCAAGCTAGCATGCGATAATTCTCAAATGGTGTCATATAAGGGTAAATATTTCTAGTAATGTCATTGTAATAATGGTATGAAAATCGTGCATCTTTGGTGTGTTCACTAACATCACTTTAAATGAGGTGTTTTTTGAGGCAACATAAATGTGTGATCGATAGTGTTGTGATAAGTGTGTAACCTGATATTCTTATTCCTCCTCAATGAGGTGTTGACGCTGTCTCCTAGGGACCAGACTTGTTCGGTTTGTCTGGGCATGCTAAGTAAGTGGTAAATGTGATCAGTGTATCATCTTTATTATAATATGCATACTTTATGATCAATGGGTCATCTTTATTATATTATGTTTATTTAATCTTACACAATCGTATATATGAATCACTTTCTCTATTTAGTAGTAACTGTGTGTTTTAATTTTTTTTATTGTGTAGGCACATTGTGATATATATGGATAAAAGCTGGATCACATTACCAAGGAACACACCTCAGTATGTTAAGGGTTTGAATGAGTTTTTAGATTTTGAAATTTCTAATCGATCTGTTGAAGGGAGAATAAAATGTACATGTCATAAATGTAAATTTAGAACATGGTTGAAGTGAGATGAGTTTTGTGAACATTTAATACTGAAGCAATTCCCTGGTCAATATTTGTGCTGGATTTGGAATGAAGAATCGAACGTTACAGAAAGATTGATCACTGATGTTAATCCGCAGAATGAGGTCCCAAGTTCGTCGACAATGAAAAATGAAATGAAAAACCTAATAAATGATGCATTCGGCACTGTAAGACACCACTATCAGCATCAAAACATATCAGAACAACCAGAAGAGGGTGAAACAAATTGCAACATGACAAGTGATGTTTTTGAGACTGTAACACAGACAGATCAAGATTGTCCCAAATCATTGGATCCTCCTCTTGATTCTGTAGAGCCAAATGTAAGAGAAAACATCACTGATGGAAAATGAGTTTCATGATTTAGTTGATGATGGAAATCAAGAGTTATATAGTGGGTGTTTGAAATATTCAATGCTTTCATTTATGTTGAAGTTGTACCATATCAAATGTCTATGTGGAATTACAAATAAGGCAATGTCCATGATATTGGAATTGATTCGTGATGCATTTCCTGAAGCGAAAATCTCAAAATCTTTTTATGATATGAAAAAACTTGTTAACAAGATTGGTCTGAATTATACAAAAATACATGCGTGTCCCAATGATTGTATGATTTATTGGGGAGAGGATTCAAGTAGACAGAATTGAAAGAAATGTTTTTCTTCTAGATGGTAGAAAAAGGGTGATGTTGGAAGTCTGAATGAACATAATTTCATGGAGAAGAATAATAGCAGCACACCTACAAAGTTTTTGCATTACTTTCCTTTGAATCCTCGATTGAAAATATTATTCATGTCATCAAAAACTGGCGAACACATGAAGTGTCATTCTGTAGATAATTATAATGATGGCTTAATGAGACATCCACAAGATTCCCAATCATGGAAGACATTTGATTCATTACATCTCGATTTCTCAGCTGATCTTAGGAATATTTGATTGGGATTGGCTACCGATGGATTCAACCCATTTGGGACCTTGAGTAAAAATTATAGCATTTGGCCAGTTGTTTTGATCCCTTATAATCTGCCTCTGTGGATGTGTATGAAACAAACATCTTTTATCCTTTCGATGATTAGTCCTAGAAAAAAATTCCTAGAAATGATATTGATGTATACATTCAACCTTTTATTGAAGAATTGCAGGAGTTATGGAGAAACGGTGTTGAGACATTTGATGTTTCTTCTAAAACATTGTTCAAAATGAATGTTGCTTGAATGTGGACCATTAGTTACTTCCCTGGGCTTGGAAATTTATCTTGTTGGAACACTTACATGGGTTTGGCTTCTCCCGTTTTTAACTTTGATTTTGAGCCCAAACGGCTACCTCACTGTAGAAAATGGTGCTTCTTGTGTCATGGATGATTTCTCGATGCATCTCAATGATTTCTGCTGAAAAGATCAAAATTTAATGGTTTTATTGATCGTAGACCACCTCCAAAGTTGTTAAATGGTTTTGAAATATTGGCACAACTTGAAAATGTTGAAATAGAATTTGGGAAGGTTCATCATTTGAATGATAGTGGAAAACGGTTCCGAAGTGCATCGTCAAGCGAAACCGGAATGCAACAATGGAAGAAAAAAAGTATATTCTTCAAAGTTCCATATTGGGAATTTAATTTGTTGTGGCATAATCTTGATGTGATGCATATTTAGAAGAATGTTTGTTACAATTTTATTTTCACATTTCATAATGAGCATGGAAAGTCGAAGGATCATCTCAATGCTTGTAAGACTTATAAGCAATGAACCTAAAATGTGATCTATGGCTGGATGAGAATGAAAAGTATCCTCCAACAATTATTGCAAAGAAAAATAGGGATAAACATACATTCCTTCTAATGTTAAAGAATGTTAAGGTATCTGATGGGTATTCAAGTAACATCTTGAGGTGTGTTGACTTGAAGAATAGTAACTTACATGGATTGAAAAGCCACGATTCACATATTTTGTTACAACAGTTAATACCACTGGCATTGCGTACATTATTACCTGAAAAAATTAATACTGTTGTACTCTAGTTCTGCACATTTTTCAGAAAACTATGTGAGAAATCTCTACATCCATTTCACCTTGACAACCTCCAGGAGAGGTTTTTATTGACCCTTTTCCCAATGGAGATGATCTTTACTCCATCCTTTTTACTGTAATGATGCATTTAAATGTGCATTTGGTTGAGGAAGCTAAATTAGGAGGCCCCGTTCATTATCGATGGATGTATCCAATTGAGAGGTACTTTATTTATATGTTTTACAGTTAAGTAAACAATTTTTGGTACTTAATTAAATGCATAATTATGTTTTTTTTTATTTCATAGATATCTTGGGCATTTGAAATCATACGTGAGAAATAAATCTATACCAGAAGGCTCAATTGTTGAAGGCTATGTGGCTGAGGAGTGTATTACCTTCTGTTCTCGATACTTGGATGATATTGAGACAAGATTTAATCAAGTTGGACGTGTTGATGACACATCGACTCAATCTCAAATACATCAGATATCCAAAATATTTCCAACTATTGGCCGATCAGTTGGGTGGACCTCAAATGTGACACTAACTGAATTGGAATTATTACAGGCACATAGATATGTGCAGCTGAATAGTGAAATTACAGATCCATTTAATGAAGAGTTGAGGATACAAAAAAAGAGACGAATGATAGGCTAAACACGAAATGAGAAAGATATAACGAAATCTATTAATAAAGATCTTGTAGAATGGTTTTCACGACGTGTAAGTTCATAAATATTGCAATAAATATGAATATTAGTTTGAAACATACATTTTGTAAATATAATAAAGTATATTTCTTTTTTCAAATCATGAATACTGATACTCAATCAGAGGTGTCAAAAGATTTGAAGTTTCTTGCTAGAGGTCCTCTAAAAGAAGTTAGAAAGTTTGACGCTTATAATATGAATGGCTTTAGATTTCGTACAGTCGACCGAGAAGTGGGTTTGAGAACACAAAATAGTGGTATATTTACATTTTTTGAAGTGGAATACTATGGAAATCATCATGATATTATTGAATTAAACTACCGCGGACATTTTTCGGTTGTTTTATTCAAATGAAAGTGGGTCGATATTATCAGAGGTGTTAAAAGAGATTCCTTGAAATTTACTTCTATGAACTTCTCTTGCTTGATGAATGTTGGTGATCGTGAAATGCATGATCCATATATCTTAGTATCATAAGAAAAAATGGTATATTATGTGAATGAAGTTTCCAATGAAGGGTGGAGTGTAGTTGCTCACGTAATACAAAGATATTTTTATTATATGGGTGATGAAGTGGAAAATTTGACCTTTGAAATTGAATTTAATCAGCAACAGGAAGTAGAATTATTTGTTCATCATGATATTGAAAATATTATTCTAGCAAGGATGAATGAAGTGGATGGAGAAATAGAGCAGGAAACCGACATGATTTAAGGAAAAAATGATTGTATGTACAATTATTTATTTATTCAGCAACAACTTGTTTCATTTCTACGTTCATTCATTATCATTATTATATATATTTTGTCTATTAGTACTCCATCAGTTATCATTTTTAATTTTTTTTCTGCATACTTTTTTTGAAATATATATTCTGAACTTAATTTTAATTGATTAAATGACAGGAATTCCAAGGAAGAAGTGGTAAATTATTTCATCTAGTTCTGCAACAGATGCCTATCTATCTGGCTCCCTCCCCACGACATCTGGGTCACCAGCTTCCAACACCCCTGCACCATCTCCCCCTGCACCATCTCTCACACCATCTCTGGATGTCCCGGTAGAGGCTGAGTTGTCGACTCCCCCTTCAGGAGCCTCAGCAGTGGGGCAGTGACGCGCCCCTTCCAGTTCATCCCGGACATACTATAGTGTCACTATCATAGGTACAAATTATAATTAAATAAATTTATTGCATTTTGTTTATACTAATTTTTTTCTCATTAAAGATGACAAAAATGAAACCGTGGAGAAAAACATAAAAAGTTCAGATGTTTGGAATCTGAATGACGAGAAGATTGTTGTGCCATTTTAATCTTACGGGGTCCCTACGGATGATGTCGTAGGGTTACTTTGCCAGATTCTAGGCCAGCTGGCAGCAGAGCCCATTTCCCTTCCCATGTCATATTACGATTGGAGTCATATTCATCCAAGATGGAAAAATTAAGTGTTTGATTCTAAAATCAAGGAAAATTTATTACATTATGGTTTAATTTAATGTCATGTTACTAATATGTTCAAAATGAATTTCTGTATACATATGTTCTTCCACTTTACCATTGCTAATGTGATGGCACAGAAGTGGACATTGAAAAATCTATGTAATAAGTGGAAGGATTTTAATTGGAGATTGCGGTGTCATGTCAACGATGCTTCATTGACCGCACTGCAAATGTATGAGAAACTACCTAGTGGGGTACCGAAAGAGTAGTGGAAAGTGTTTGTTGACAGGCATCGTGATCAGAAGCGAATGGTATTGAAATATATATATTATTATATTATCCTCATTTTAAATTTATACATGTATATGAAAAGGACATGACATTCAATACATTAGTATTAAATTTCATTTTATTTATTTCAGGATCTCTCAAGACAGAATGCGTCAAACCGAGCAAAAGCAAGTCATCCCGCACACTGCGGGCTCAAAAAGTTTTTCTAGAAGTCGAACGACATTGGTAATCTTTTAATTAGTTTAAATATTTATAAGAAAATATTATTTGTTTAATATATTGAATTGTTGATTTATCTTTGATTAATGCAGTCATAGAGTTTAGGCCATGAAGCATCTAGAACTGAACTGTGGTTGGATTTTCACAAGAAATCAGATGGATGTTTTGTTAATGAGCCTGCTAAAGAAGTTGGGGTATGAAATCAATTTTTTATCATAATAACATATTATCAGTTTTTACTGTGTTAATATATATTGATATTTGATTTATAGGTCAAAATTAAAGAAATATGGGATGCCAATACTGCGCATTCCTACTCTATCACCCAAGATGACCCGGTTGCTAAAGTCCTTGGGAAAGAGCATCTTGGGAGAGTGCACGGGATGGGTTTGGGACCTGTGCCATCTCTGGTTTTTAGCAGGCCATCAGGGATAGTTGTTGCATCTACTCATGACTTTAGTCAGCCCATACCCGGAGATGCTAATAAAGAGATCATTTATTTATGAAACACAGTTCACCAGCAGGGAAATCAGATATCTACATTGTATGAAGAGTTGACTGAAATACGTCAGCCGATGAGCAGATATGCCCCCGGTGGGAGTGCATCGATTGGTGGTATGCAGGTAAATCATAGAAAATCAAAATCATTTAGTTTTCTAACATTAATTGGTTTTAAGTTTTAATATAAATATGTAACCGTATTTAATTTTCAATATAATGTTCTTACAAGTGACAACCCAAAGTTGAAGTGAAGGTGGAGAGGGTGACGATGCATCATCGAACCCTGAGTAGTTGTATTGTTGATGTGTTGAAAAAAATGGAAATAGTTGGTTTGTATATGTAACATTTGTGGCACATAGTTACCACCACACATTTTCATGTCCTAAAATTTCCTTGATTTCTCATGTTTCTTTTTACGCATTTTATTGATTTATGAAGTTTCTTTTTATGTATTCATTTCTCGAGTGTGGTATATATCATTCCATTTAGGTCTGTGTTTGAATTGGTGGTCGAGATTTTGGATGACTAGGAGTTAAACCCATTGTTGATGTGGGTGCAACAGTTGCATGTAGTAGAGTTTTATTCAACAATAGTTATCACTATACAATTAGAATGTCCATTTTATGACTTTTATGGAAGGTCATGTTGTTAAGCACTGTTCTAGATAGTCATTGGGAAGGCAGGTGTTCTTGGCCCAAAGTTAGTGAAGAGCACAATAAAGAATTTTGATATCACGCAAGATATGATGAATTCAGATCTGGGTATAAAAGGTTTAGTAAGGAGATAAATTTCTCTTTCACGTTCATTATACCTTTCTAAGTGTTTGGGTGAGTTGGTGTGGTGGCATATCAACAGGAATTTACAACTCATTTGGGGAGGATCCATGATGTTTTCCAAGACACCTAGATCTATCAGTATCTACATGATACATCTCACGTCTGATACTTGGGAGAGAAGGATGTTGAAAATGATGCAATGTTCATTGAAAAATTGTTAATAATATAGGATCATAAGGATAAAGTGCTCTGTGGATGGATGATTCATTTTGATCACGTGTTTTGGAGGAATGTTTTCCATGAGGAGATTACTAGGGAGTGAGAAGCGAATATTCATTCCCAGTACACTAATCTGTATTGAGTTGATGTTCTGAGCATTACTTTGATGTTTTAATTTTTTAATTTTCATTAAAGTGATATCGGACTTTGTTTTGCAATAAGATATGTTTTATCTTGAAATGGAGGAAGGATCTCTCAAATACATGTGTCTAGATGGTGTGACCATATGTGATTACATGATTGTTAGGTGTAGTGTGGGGCCTTGGGGATTACACAATGGTTTTGGAGAAAGACAACTATTGAGGAGGGGTTCTGGGATGTCGAGGTTTTCATTCCATCTTTAGAAAAAATCATGGTGGTTTATACCTGATAGTTATGTTATAGGGTGGTTGTTCGGACCCCTCTCTTCTTGGGTAGTTTTTCATTCTATAGGGTGAGGCTGTTTTGAGAGCTATATGATGTAATGGAGTAAACCTCTTAGATTAATTACATTGTGAAACTTCAGTGATTAGGGTGTTATAGGGGATGTTTTTCACTCATTCCAGGATTTTTTAAAAAATACAATTTTTAACTATCCATGAGTCAGCCTGTCAATGAGTCAGATTTTCAGTGAATCATTCTATCAGTGACTCGGGGATTTGGTGTCGGTGAGTCAAGGGTGTCAGTGTCGATGAGTCATGGGCTTCAGTGTCAGTGCCATGGTGTCGGTTACGTGGCATCTGTACAAGGGTGTTGCTCACATGGAATCGGTTCTAGGGCATCGATTCTAGGGTGTTGGTGCTAGGGTGACAATGTCATGGCATCAGTGATAGGGTATCAATGAGCCACCCATCAGTGAGTCATTTCATGTTTTCCCCAGACATCCCAGTCTCTCCCTTATGATTTTCTTTTAACAAAAAATGTGTTACCTATTGAGTTTGACTTTGATTAAATCTTTTTCCATTGTATTCAAGGAGAATTATTGTTTCTCCAAACCATAATCACCCTTAAATTTTTGAAAAACCAAATTAACAATACATGGTGTTGACCACAACACGTATTTCATGTATTTTGAAGTCATCTCTCTAATTTTATTGTTATATGTTTTCAAAAAACCGAGTTTGATGCTATGTTTGGGTGTTTTTAAGAGTTTTTTGAAGGATATTTTTTATATATTTAATTTCCTAATGTCCTCGTGGATTTGAGATATTCAAAAATCATGGTCAATCCATGATCTGTTTTATCTAGAACATTGAAATTATATCCCTTGTTATTAGGATCTCACTCATTCTTAAGCCAATATCCTCTAATTTCCATTGGATTCCTTTCCTTCTCCCAAGGTGTAGAAAGAGTCCTTCCTCCTTAGAAGATACATTCCCCCACCATGTTCTACTTTCATGTAGTTAATTGGAGTTATTCCTTACTCCTCACGTGATATCATGCTCTTTATTCAATGAGGAACTTCGATCCATTGATCATCCAAGTAAGGATTTCCTTCATTTCAGTTCCAATGAGCATCTTGCATGGTAGGATTAGTAATGTTCTATGTGAATACGACTGAAATATATTATTTAACATAAGGAATAATTTATTGAGCATGATGATAAAAATTCATTGAAGGGGTACATTTACTATTTCTACTTGTTATCTTTTTTTATTGTTCTGACTTGTTGTGGATGTGTGCCTTATAAAAATCATGGCAATTATTGGTCTTTTCATACACACTATTAATATTTTTATTGGTTATAATGCTGGGGAAAAATGTTGTAATGTGGAAACTGATTAATCATGTACACATGGTTAATTAAATGGATGCTCGAGGAATAAGAACCATTATGTGATACCCCTGTAAAAAAATTTAATTCAAGAACAGTGTTGGCTAAATCTGAATTTACACCTGTTTGATGGGTGTGGTCATGTAATGTCTGTTATGGTTGGGTTTTATGGTTTATGTGGAATGTTTGTGAATTGAAGTGACAGTTCTATCTATGTTTGTGGTATTGATTTTTGAATGGAAGAACTTGTAGGAAGTTGAACTACCTTTGGTGGTATTGTGTCCATCAGACATGCTTCTGTATGGGGACTGCAATGTGGCATTGGTGGTGTTGTGCAGTGGGACTATAAGAATGGTTTTCATTCAATTTTGAGTTGGTTAGGGATTTTATTTTTTGGTAGTAATGGAATATATAATGTGAATCCCTTCAATAAATGAATAGAATGTGGTTAAATAAAAAGTGGCTAGATTATTCTTTGGAAGTATCTATTGTGTGGGTTTGTATATAGCGGTAGAAACAAAAGTGATACTATTGGGTTGTTCATTTTTTGGTTAAAACCTATAGGTTGGGATACTGTTTTATTATCTATATGTATATGAACATATTGTTTTTATTTGTTTTTTAGGGAAGTGGTTCCACAGAAGAAAATAATTATTTTATTTATTATGGGCAGCTTTTCGCGGCGGTTTTAATCGCTGCTACATGCATATTCTGGGCGGTTTCGCGGCGGTTTACACCGCCACCAAATAGGAGAATCGTGGCTGTCTCATTCCACAGTGGCTACCGTGACTTTAGCCTCGGTTTTACAGCCAATGTAATTTGAGTTTATTTGCGGTGGTTATAACCTCCGCGAATAAAGTTGCGTCCAGGGCTCGTAAAACTGCCACTAAATTCAGAAAAACTGCCGCAAAATGAGGCAACAGCGACGCTTTCCTGAAACCGCAGCTAAATGAAAATAACCGCCGCTATTAGATTGGCGATGCTCTATTTCATGGTGGTTTCTGTAAACCGCCGCCAAACAAAGTAGCGGCGGTTTAAACTGCCTCTAAATGCCAAAAAAACTGTGAGGTTCTATTAGACTGAGGGAAATGCCTGAGGGCAAGATTGTGATTACTTGAGGGTTTCATTTTAGTTTGTCCTGAGGGAAAGATTCTATTTGCCCGAGGGAAAGCCTGAGGGCGTGGTATTACTATATTTTCCTGAGGGAAATCCTGAGAGCGTGGTTTTAATATATTAGCTTGAGGGAAATATTCTGGTTGTCCTGAGGGATTGGTTCTATTAAGAACAGAATATTATTAAATTAAATAGTTAAAATGAAAATGGAAAAGAAACTGGTAGAGATAGTTACTTTTGAGTACTTACTTGTTTACTGCACATACTTTTTAGTCACATATTTTCACACAGTTGGACACGATCCTTTGGTGGGGGCCTACTGGGATTCATTTCTCACACCCTATTTAGGTTCATATATTCATCCCCAAATAGATTTCGTTTCTGCAGGTGTGGACAGGGTTAAGAGTCCCTATACTGGTACTTAATTGTTACTAAGTAAGGGAGCATGGGACGGGGCTTAGGCTTGTGATGCTACCAGTTGTTCGGTTCTGCTTTGCTATATTGTATTGTACTGTATTGCTGTGTAACATGCTCTGACTATTTTCATAGAATAGTGGCATGCTGCATTTGAAACACACACACACATATATATATATATGACTGATAGTTCTTTTTACTTCAGTTTTTCATTCAGTTATGTATGTTTTACTTCTTCCGATGTTGGTGTATGTTTTATATTATATTCTGTTGTGCTACACATTGACAAATGAGGGCATAGTTTCCCTAAAATTATACATGGGCCCTCGCTGCTAGTCAGCAGCCTCTAGAGTTTGGGGAAATGCGCTTGAGGTCATGTGACCAACCAGGTTCGGGGCACCCGTTGAGTGGCACCCGGGCCCGGGACGTTACAATGCATGAATGGACTAATCCCACAAACGTAACTGAGGTACGTAGTTTTATCGGTTTAGAATGTTATTATCAGTGTTTTTTTCAGAACTTCACTCGTTTAGCCAACCTAATGACCAAGCTCACACAAAAAGGGGTTAAGTTTGTATGAAAAAACGAATGCGAAGAATGTTTTGATGAATTGATGAGGAGGTTAGTGAACGCTCCAATCCTAACCCTACCATCAGCAAATGATGGGTTTGTTATCTATAGTGATGCATCAAAGAAAGGACTTGGTTGTGTCCTTATGAAGAATGATCAAGTGATTGTCTATGCACATTGAAAGATAAAAATTCATGAACAAAACTATCCAACTCATGATCTTGAGTTAGTAGTGGTAATGTTTTCTTTATATATTTGGATACATTACCTCTATGGTGAAAAATGTGAGATATATACAGATCATAGGAGTTTGAAATATATATTATCACAGAAAGAACTCAACATGAGACAAAGGAGATGGATTGATCTACTCAAAGACAATGATTTCAAAATACACCACCACCCAAGGAAGGTAAATAAGGTAGAAGATGGTTTGAGTAGAAAGGATCATGGAGTTCTGAACAAGATGAGAGTTTAAAGGGATCCTTTGTTCATGGATCTATTAATGATGGGTATGGGAATTATCAAGGAAGGTAACACATCACTACTTTTTCAATAAATTTCCCAACCTTCTTTACTTGAGAGGATAAATAATTCTCAGGCAGATTATGAGGAGTTTCAAAAGAAAATTTAAGCTATAAATGATGGGAAGTTGACTGACTTCGCATATGAAGGTGGCATTTTGAAATTCGGGAAGAAGCTTTGTCTTCCCGATATTTCTGAGCTAAAGAGAGAACTATTGGATGATGCACATAGCTCTAATTTCTCTATACACCATGGTAGCACAAAGATGTATTGATATCTCCGAGAAAAGTTTTTGTGGGACAATATGAAAAGGGAGATTGCTAATTATACATCAAAGTTCTTAGTATGTCAAGAAGTGAAGGATGAGCGGAAAAAGTCTAAGGGGATGATGCAACCACTAACCATACCAACATGGAAGTGGGAGAACATTACCATGGACTTTTTCAATGGAATACCAAGGACATCTAGAGGAAAAAAATGATATATGGGTCATTGTGGATCCTTTTACAAAGACAGCTCACTTCATCGTGATTCGAGAGGACATGTCATTGGATCAACTGGCACAAATTTACATCAAAGAAGTGGTAAGGATGCATGGAGTACCACTATCTATTATATCCGACCGTGATCATAGATTCACATCAAAGTTCTGGAAAAGTCTCCAGCATGTTCTAAGCACGGAACTGAACATCATTACGTCATATCATGCTCTAACTGATGGATAATATGATCGGACTATTCAGACATTGGAACACATGTTGAGAGCATGTTCTATGGAGTTCAAAAGAGGATGGGATCAACATCTTCCACTGGTTGAATTCTCCTACAACAACAGTTTCCACTCGATCATCCGAATGGCACTATATGAAGCCCTTTATGGGAAAATGTGTAGAACACCGATGTGTTGGGATGAAGTCGGTGAGCGAAAGCTTCTAGGACCTGAATTGATTGAAGAAATGGCGGAGAAGGTGAAAACCATTCAACAACATATCAAGGCAGCCCAAAGTCAACAGAAGATCTATGCGGATAACCATCGACAAGACCTTGAATTAAAAGTTGGATACCTGGTATTTCTACGCATATCTCCATGGAATAAGGTCATGAGGTTTGAAAAAAAAGGAAAGCTAATTCCCAGGTATATAGGCCCCTTTGAGATCCTCAATCGAGTCGGAGCTTTGACCTATCGACTGGCACTTCCACCTACCATGTTGGAAGTACATGATGTATTTCATGTATCCCTCTTAAGGAAGTACATACTAGACCTTTCACATGTACTCTCTTCAGAGGTGGTATAGTTGGAGAATGATCTTTCCTATTAGGACCAACGAGTGAGAATCTTGGATCGTAGAGAAAATGTTATATGCAACACGACTACTCATATGGTCAAGGTACTATGGCGAAACCATAAGTACGAAGAGGCAACATGGGAACTGGAGGAAGCAATGAAGGAAAAGTACCCCCACCTGTTTTTGTCCTAGATTGTGAAATGAAATTTTGTGGAAGAAATTTTAGAAAGGAGGGGAGAATGTAACACCCCGTGATTTTGAATATAAATATTGAATGCATTTTATAATCTTTCCATTAAACACAACTTTGCCGCTACTGTGTTGGGAATTTTTAATAACGGTCATCTAGATTTGTGACCAGTAAGTCATTTAGAGTCTGATATAACAAACTTGATTATTTGGGGAATAGTAACATACCCTTATGAATAGTAATATGAATAGTAAAATGACCGTATGAATAGTAAATAATTGTATTATTTTATTTTCTTAATGGAAATAAGATAATGAGACCTTAATTAATTTTTCAATGTGAAATAAAACTAATTGCACCGTAAAATTGTTACTTTTCGAATTAATTATAATTTAAATAAAAATTAAATTAATAATATTTAGAAAATTAATTTTGAAAAATGGATTTCATTTTTGAATTATACATGTCGAGAAATGGTCGGGGTAAATTTTTGGGATTTTTCTGAAATTCTAGAATTTTGATGAATAGTTAAATATGATAAAATACCGTATATACAAATTATTAGTTAAATACACTATTTATAACATCACAAGTGATGAAGGACCACTTGGTTCGAACTCACATGCACTTATTACTATTATGGGTCACATGAAACAATACTATTGGTTGTCTTTGGGGAAATAATAAAATAATGAATAAAATATTCAAAAATTACCCCTCTCTTCCACTATAAAAACCCCTCACCACTCCCTCTTCTCTTCACTCCTCTAAGCCTTGAAGATCCTCATATTTCTGCCCAAATAACCTTCCCTTGTCACTCCCCACGATCAAGAATCTCTTGGTCTTGTCAATATACCCAAATCCCTTCCCTTAAGGTGGTTCTCAAGGAATTTATTTCAAGAGGTAAGGCACCTTTCTTTTTTCTTTGAGTTTCATTTGAATTTATCTTCTTTTGTTATCCTCTCCTCACCTCCTCTGACCAAATGAACATGATAACTCTAGTATCATCCATATACTGGATTTATATCATGTTAATGGAAGAACCATCATCAATATTCTTACTCCCCCCCCCCTTTATTTTTACAAAGAAATCATCGTCCATGAGGTTCCAATTTATATCCTTCGTGGACGACGATGTTTCATTCTTCAATATTTCCTTCATTACGGGTCATGAAACAATATTGATGGTTGAACCATACTATAATATATGAATTACATCCTAATTAATATTCAAGAACCATTATATGTACATATTATTAATCTATGTGACAAAACTAGTTTATAATAATCCAAATAACGCCAAATAATTGAAGCGATTGTCATCTAACGATTCATCCTCATTCCATGTAAACAAATTATATAAGTGGCCATTAAAAATTATGGATGGTCATAAATAATATGTAATTTCAATTCTGGAGATTTAAAACCATTCCACGTGATATTCATTACTTCAAAACAAGTGAACCAATTATGAAAATCAAGAAAAAAACACTCTGGAACGATGAAATTCCATATTATAACATATAAATAATAACATAAATGAACTAAAAAGGATTATGATAAAATAAATAAATTACTATTATGTTATGAAATAAGTTATTGATATGTATAATTTCATATTCTAGGACCTTAAGTTTAATAGGGGAACACATTCAGATTTAAGGTAAGGGTTTTTCCACCTGAACTTCCATTTCCATTCGGGTTATTTCCATTGTCTAAATTACCTCAATGAAATTATTATGTATTATTGTATACTCATCATAAATTCTGTTTGAGTGTTATATATATCTTCACAAACCATAATCCTTCTTTATTTTATGGTTAGTTACATTCTTTAAAAGTATCTTTCAAATTGTTTCCGAAATACAAGCCCGATTCAAGGGAATATCTCAATTACTTACCTATTTTAAAGGGGAATATCTAATATTTTTTTGGATACCATAATATATATAAAATCACTAATTTTTTTATGAAAATAATATCTTACTTCACTTCTGTTTTATACAATGTTTTTTCCAAAAGCACTCTTCTTTTCAAGGTAAAAGAGTATTTATTTCCCGAATTGTTCAAAGATTTTATAAGAGTATATTCCTTTATATCAAAAAACATGTTGATTCATATGTAATGTTGGTATTGGTATTACATATTATCATCTACCATATTCAATTTAATGTTTTATTATTATTTTTTCTACTGATGTGCTATCTTTAAACCATTCATCAGTTTACTTCAAATGGTTAGTGATTTGGCTTAATGTTTGGGGAAAGCTATTTAAATTTATTATATTAATGTGTATGTTGTTTATGTTTATCCCCGTTCATATGAGGAATTCATTGGACATAGTAAGATTCTGGTGGGGCCCACTATATCCCCTCGGTGCATCGGTAGGTCTCATGAGACAAACTACAATCTTGGCACAAGGCCTTGAAAAAATGATTATTTATGTTCTTGGAATGAGGCCTTGATGGTATAGATATGTTGTCTCACATTATGCATTTCTTCACTATGAATATAGTTTTGATGGTTCATGTGTTTATTCGGCTAGTATAATACCCTTGATTATGCTATGTTATGGCAATATTTACTGAGCTCATATTTCTTCCATAATATGTTCATGTTTATTTCTAAAGGAATGTGTTTTCAATTATTCACCATGTCTAATGTTTATCCTATATTCCACTGTATTGCTTACACTTACTAAGCGTTTTATCTCACCCCTTTATTACATTTCATTTTCTCAGGGAAAGAATAATTATATTATGAATGACATGTTTAAATAACCTAGGTGTTATGGAATTTTTCTAAGGAGTTTCTATGTTGTTTTTCATTTCATGTTGTAATGATGAACTTATGTATGTATCTTGTTTCCAATAATACTAAACTACTTGGTCCTTTGGGATGCGTATTCCTTGTCTGTATGCCAATGTAACCAATAAGGCACCGGCTCTGGGTAACTGGGGTCGGTTCCTCACAGTGCCCATCCAAGTGGCACCAATAAATCCCATTTTTCTAAAAAACCTATACTTATTTTAATTAAATTTTAAAAAATAAAAACACTCATATTAAGAAACCATGTCTACAATGTGATCCAAATCGGTGAAAGGCCGGGATTTGATCCCCTATCATTTCCAAATGTGGTGTCACATCTGAGTACCAAACCAACGCTACCTTGGCCACATATAACAATGAATCAGCTATGGATTTGGAGAACCTAACTAATGAACTATTTTTTTTGAAAAAATAGAATCTTACAATATAAAACAATGAAAGGTATAACATTGTACCAGTATCATTGGACATGAAAAACCAAAATCCTTATAAAATTGTTTCAAAGAATCATCTCACAGTGTATGGTCATAAGTATTGTCAATTATTGGGCCCACGACCCATATTTCCTTGTTGATTCCCCCTAAAGTCCTACCCTACCTGCACTTGGGATGTTTGTGGGAAAAAAGTCCCTTAATGAACCTACCCACACCCTCATCATGTGGACAACACCACACATATATAAACACTACCAAAGGCTGACCATGCCCACATATTGAATATAAATATTTGTGGGTCCAATAAAAACTAACCAACTTACCCAAACCAACCAATCCTTATATATATCTGTCTTGTTATCCTCCATAAGATATAAGAATAATGTACAAAAACATTATTATTAGAATACATGAAAAGTGTAAAATAATTCCCCGAGGAAAATCCATAAGGGATTTCATAGCCCCCAACCTTATGAAAGGGTTTCATGGATAGAGTTTTTAGTTATATTATATAATTACTAAAATGTTAGAAATTCGGAATGGAAATTAAAATTTTAAAAACTATTTTAAATTTGGTTACACCTCCTAATTATTTATTAAGTTTACAAGAAAAGAAAATAGACACAAACACACACAAATTTAAAGGAAATATCATATCCAACTATGGGATATCATATCCATGCAACCCTTACATTACAAATTATTATCTTGAAGGCCCAAACATTTGTTATGGATCAAACTCCCCTTTCATTATGGCATGGAGGATCAATAATTATAGCCTATAGGCCTATAATAAATGGGCCAAAGGACCTACATCTCTTCCACTAACACCTGGTGGTGTGACCATGTCATCTATAACCCAATATTTTGTTTATCGGTTGTCTCTCATGGTTTGAACCATTAATTAGTGACCCCTATATCAGGTGGGATTTGAGCTGTGTTGCACAACCCAGACATCAACGACCAATTTTTTAGGTGGGTCCCCTCCACATGCTGGTGTCCATTGATGTTGGGTGACAACCTGCACCCCCTCTATCAATTAGGGGGCTATCGTTTACCACAAGTTTCATGTGTGACCACCACACTATTACTAGTCTCACCATATAGTGATTTTCCCTATTTTTAGATCTATGAAATCACTATATCACATTCCATATCATTAAGATGAGGCATCAGTCATTGGCTACACAGAATGTGTAGACCACAAAAGTTGTATTCCCCATCACCAATGTGGGGCCATAGTCTCCAACCGCGTAAAATGGACACCCCTTCCAATAACCAACCTCTGACTTTTAATAATATATCATTTCACAAGTCATAGAAAGATAAACCCTCTATTAGAAGCTCGTGAACTAAACAACTGATCTTATCTTTACCTAAGGTAGTCTTCCACCGTGTGAGTCCACCCACAAAGGCCTAATTTTCTGTGATCAAAAACTATACATGGATAGCCTCCCAATATGAAAAAAATGATCATTTCTTGAGGTTTTGGATATCAACTTCACCATAGTAGTCTACACATATTACCATCTTATTCCCCACTCAAATGATTGGCACCCCTAAAATCCTACTTGTATATTGAGACACTATATAAGCAATCCAGTTGTTGATCTTTGGATATTTTGAATATGGTACCTTGGTGATTACAACTCAACTATAGATTATGAAACTAGATATTTATATATATATAACAAAAAATAATTAAAAATATTAGTTTAAAAAAATTATATTATATATATACTAAAAATAATTAAATTTAATTTTTTATTAAATTGGGTGGAGAGCTACAAATGAATTTACTCTGT
Organism: Viscum album; assembly: GCA_963277665.1. Lineage (NCBI taxonomy): Eukaryota > Viridiplantae > Streptophyta > Magnoliopsida > Santalales > Viscaceae > Viscum > Viscum album. The sequence continues at coordinate 287,990,798 of OY728165.1, forward strand.
CCATATGTACAACCAAATTTTATTTAATTTGATGTTCAACAAACCCATATTACAAAAAAATGGAAAATTAAAAAAGAAAAAGGAAAAAAGAAAATACCGATTAAGAAAATTTATCCAATTAAAGGATAAAAATGAAATACAAAAAAAATTAAAGAACACATTCCCTCATCGATAGAAGTTAAAAATTTTATTATTGTTATATATCAATATATTCATGTGTGTAAGATTATTCCTCCCAATGGAGAATTACATTTCTTCATTTCTTTTCAAGACAACAATAAATGAAAAATCTGATATGCACCAAGAAAATATGCGTATTATGAAAAAGAAATCATGGAAGCATCTAAATACAGTGTGTGAGGAGCCCAGTATTTAAATTTATCCAATTTCCATTATATATGTAATATCCCAAAATATAATGGTTTCATCTTCACATATAGTAAAATTTCAACCCATGAAATAAATAAAACATCACTATCACATAAATAAAATGTTCATTTTGTAGAAAAATTCATAGAACCCATCAATATCATAGCCTCCAGGATACCACTATGGTCACACCTACAAAAAATAATAATATACACAATCATTTGAATGGATAAATGATGTTTCAATATTTTTATTGAATACTATATGTTTTAAAATGGGAAAACAAACATCATTCTATAACCTTGATCTCATTTGAATCATTTCAACACGGAAACATAATCACATGTGTGAACAAGAAAGAAGAGATTCCAAGTACCCTGAATCTGGTGCTAGTATAATTACTCCAGCATCAACATTATCATAAAAATTACAACATAATTGTAACAATTAATTTGCTATTTTTGATTGATTATTATTCAATCAACCCTCTGTTGAGTTCTCTTAAAACCATAGATTTTAGATATGACACAACCCCTGGTTCATAACCCAAAAGTAACCATGATTCCAACAATTTTTATTCTAAAAGGAATGGTCCATAGGTTATATTATTTATGAAAATAACATTATTTAAATCATCGATTTTTATCCTATTTTCGATCAAAAATCATAAATAAAAATCATGATAACGATTGAAACATTACATCTCTTTTGAATATTCAAAAAGATTAATGGTCGCATCAATGAGATGTTGGGATATTATATATTGGGATTATTAAAAAATCTAATATAATTTTAGAGATTATTCACTCCCTAATTGAAAAAAAAAATCCATAATCATATAATTATTTTTTTATTTCTTAAAAAATAGAAAATATTTTTCATCGATCTCTGGGTATAAATCATAATTTAGACCATCATTAATAATATGTACATTTTTGTATGTGTTGGTTTCATCCTCATTTTCACTATATTTTAAGGAAGATTCATATTTCTCAATTATATTTGATGAAATTTCACTATCTATTTGTTTTTCCAAAATATTTACATCCTTAATACTTATCCCAAAAAATAAGAAAAAAAATATTAATGAATACATATAACCAAGAAAATACATTGGCATTATTGTTTCATTAAATTGAGTTGAATCAATGTACCTAATTCATAGGAAATCGTATGTGAGCGACAATTTACCTTAAAATATATGACCTCCCTTATAACACCGTTGATTTAGTATGTATTAATTCATTTGAGTTTGTTAAATATTTTTAAAAAAAATAGTTATTTGAAATTAGTAGGAAATAATTGCTAGGTATCACATAAAACCACACTCAAGTAGGGAAATTGACTGGGAAAATAAAAAAATAAAAAAATAGGGAATTTATTATAACAACTTTAGTTCTATGGTATGATAAAATATTTTATACCTAAAAAATCAATGAATAATATTATTATCATGAAGTTGTTTTAAATTCAATGGGTGAAGTAACTACATAGTTTGAGAATTATAAATTAGTAGGAAATGATCCAGTATTGTAAAATAAAAACCATTTCCTTAGTTCTTTAAGGGAATGTGTATAATGTTGCAAAGACAATTAAAGTATCTAATAATCATCGGATGTCACACATTGAGAGTAGATAATACATAAATGATAAAGTATTTATACTTTTGTAATGTAATGCAAGATAATGAATAAAAATCATTTCTGAAATGATTTTCACTTTTGATATTTCTATCCAAATGATTATGAATTATGTATATTATCTTCAGGGATTGATTTTAACTATAGATGGGAAGGAAACGTTAATATATTTCACTATATAAAAATTTATTTTATTGTGCGATGGAATACAATTCCATCGCAAATAGAATTTTGGGAATTATTTATGCGATGGAAAAACTCGTTTTTTGCAAAAGGTTGTAGTGAACTTGAACATGTATTGGTTGGAACAATCTATTTGCGATAGATAAAAAATTATGCTGCAAATAGTTTATTATTTCTTGGTTATTTGGAAATTAAAGGTATGTTTCCCACAAATAACCCCTTTCGATAAAGAGTGTTTGTGACAGATCTGTCACAAATATTATTCTCGATACAGGTTTTTTTTGCAACAGACCCATCACAAATAAATCTATGACTTTGTATTTGTGACATAAGTAGTCATAAAAAGTATTTTTTATGGTAGATTCATCACAAATGATATGTGGATATATTTATTTACGATAGACCTGTCCATCATAAATAGTTTTTCATTGAGTGAGAAATGTTATTCGTGGCATAGGCCCTTTGTGAAGGATAAGTAGTTTCTCACAAATACCCACTGCAAATAAATAGTATATCCCAAATATCCATAACAAAAATTCCCCGACATTTAAAAATACTATAAATATTTTCACCCCCATCCGCCTCCAAATAATTATCCCACATCCCTTTTGTTTCTATCAAAAAAACACCTTGATTTTAGTTTTTACTTTCATCATAGTGGATTTAGGACAAGAATTACAAATCCTTTAGCAATATACAAATATTGAGGTATTTTTTAAAATTTATTTTTAACTGCCATTAATTTTTTCTATTTATTCTTTAATTTATTCATTTTTTAGATATTTTAATTCATTAAATTGACATTACTTTTAGTATAACTTATTATAAATTAATACATTTTTCTATAATTTATTATAAATTGTTAAAAATTAATATTAAATTTGTATGAAATAATGAAAAATATTTTGAATAGTTATATATGAATAAAATTGGTATATATTGATATAAATTAATAGATTAGTATAAATATATATAAATAAAAAATAGTTAGTGTTAATTTATGTAAATTAATAAGAATTATTATACATTATTATAAAAATACTATAAATTGATATAATTTAGTATACATTTATATACATTTTTATAAATTAATTTAAATCCATATAAAATTAGTATAAATAAATTTAAATGATTATAAAGTGATATTATTTTTCATAAATTTTAAAAAATAATAAAAAATAATTTCAATTAATATCTATTAATAAGTATTAGTATAAATAAAAAAAATAAAAAAAATTATTATATATTCTTATAAATAATTTTAAAAAATATAATTTATTATAAATTAATATAAGTTATTATTTAATCATATAAATTTGTATACATTTTTAAAAATTAATATTTATTGTTATAAATTGATATAATTTAATATTAAATAATAAAAAAATTATAAGTCGTTATAAATTACTCTAAATTAATATAATTTACTATAAATTGTTATAAGTAAATATAAATTAGTATAATTTAGTATATATTAATATAAATTACTATAAATTATTATAAATAGGTACCAATTCCTCAAAAATTGGTATAAATTAATATTCATTGGTAAAAATTAATATAATTAGTATAAATCAATATAATTTAGTATAATATAATATAAATTCAATAATATAAGTATATTTTCATACTAATTTTGAAAAATTAGTATAATTCATTTAAAAAATAGTATTAATTAATTGGAATTAATATAATTTAGTATTAATTATTATAAATTATTATATATTAGAATAATTTAGTATAAGTTAATATAAATTTTATGTATTAGAATAAATAAATATAAATGTTATACATTCTTATCAATTAGTATCAATTGATATAAATTATTATAAATTAGTGTTAATTCCTCAAAAATTAGCATAATTTACGATAAATTTTTATAATATAATATAAATTAATAAAATTACAATAATTAAAAAATTTAGTATAACTTTATAAAGTATAGTATAAAATAATATAAATTGTTAGAAATTAGTATTATTAAGTATAAATTAATAAAAATTGATATACGTTATGATAAATTACTTAAAGTTATTATACGTTAGTATATTTTATATAATTTTATATAAACTATTATAAATTAGTATTAATTCCATGAAAATGATTATAAATTAGTAAAATTTACCATTAATTGATATAATTGGTATACTTTAGTACATGTTATTATAAATTAATAAAAATTAGTATAAATATTATAAAATGAGTATAAATTAATATAAATTATTATAAATTAGTATCATTTACTATAGAATAATAAAAAGTGATATGAAATAGTACAATTTTATGAAATTTATTATATATTAGTATAAATTATTATAATATAATATATATTACTATAAATTTATGTTAATTCTTCAGAAATTAGTATAAATTTCATACATATTAATAAATTAATTAAAATTAGAAAAATTAGTATAATTTACTAATTATTGATATTATTTGGTTTATGTTATTATAAATTATTATAAATTAATAAAAATCTGTATAAATTTATATTTTAAAATTTATAAATTTTTAATAACATTAAAGATTCAATATTTAATTAAATATATTATAAAATAAGAATTAAAAGGTAATTTACTTAAAATAATTTGTGTAATAATTTTTATATAATAATCTAACAACTGTTATTTTTTTAAGAAACTATGTAACTAATAAATATAAAATATTTTTTACTATGAGATCATGATCAGAAAAATTATCATAGAAATCCAAATAGATCTTGTATAAATCCTGTCTATATTAAGGGTGTTGAATAATTTATATCTTTTACGAAATTCATAATTTATTTAAAAAGGAACAATTAAATGCCCTTATAAGAAGTGTGATCTTGAAAGATAACAAAATTTTTATAATGTTGGGGTTAATCTTTTATGTTTCAATTTTTAGAATGATTATGCCTTTAGGTATTAATATGATGAATGAAATTCAAGAAGAAATAAAAAAAATTGGTTCTAGAACCATACTAGTTTCAAAATTTAGCACATGATACTGGTGGTCTATATTTCCTAGAAACAAAAAACAAGAATGATGTTTCTAATCCATAATTAGAACAATCTAGAATTTATAATTTGTTGAAATCTGATATGGAAGCCTTATATCCCAGATGAAAGATAAGTGAATTGGAAGCTGATATGAAATTTATGGCTATTATATCTGATTTTAGAATGTCAAATAGTTTTTTTTGATCAATAATTATCTTTGGTTATATAGTTATTTCATGAAGGGAATACATTACTTGAAAATATATATGAATGAAAAAAATAGGTTAATAATTTGGGTTTTAGTTATCAAATTATTCATGCATGTCCAAATGATTTCATCATATATTATGGTGAATGAGTCATTGGATAATTTTCCAATATACTGAAAATCTATGTATTAAGAGGAATAATAATAAAATTAAATATTTATTCCTACAAAATAATTGAGGAATTTTCTGATTACATATATACTGCAATGTCTATTTTTGTCTCACAAAACATTATCATTGATGACATAGAATAGATCCAATAAATTTATTAGTAAAATACTAAATCATCCTTGTGAGGGTGACTCTTTGGAACACATTGATTAGGTGCATAATTATTTTTCTTCATAACCTAATAACATATAATCATGTCGTTCTACTTATGGTTTCTTTCAATCTTTTTATTATGGAAGTTAATATTATTGTTAGCATATATTTATTTTTTCTCACAACATACATCCTTGGATATTAATTAAGTGACCATATATATATTTGGTGTTACTAATTCCTGGGAATCTGAAAAATAATATTGATTTTTATTTGTATAAATTGACAATTGAGTTGATTTTATTATGGACTGATGTTGTAACAACATATGATGTAGTTTTAGGTCGATATTTTATACTCAAAGATGAATTAATGTGGAAAATCAGTGACTTTTTGGCACGTGGTATGATATCTAGATATAATAAACATGGTCTAAAATCATTTCCATATTTCATTTTTTATAATAGAGAATTTATAATTGTTAATGGGATAAATCATTATTTTTAAACAATCATTAGGGATTTCTTCTTATAGATCATCAATTATGATAGAATAGATATAAATTTATAAAAGGTATAATTGAATGAGATGAATCTCCAATAGCGATATGTGGTATTCAATTTAAATCTAGTATCTCCTCATTACCTCCAAATACTTTTGGACCAAATATAAACTATTAAAAAATAAGTTGTTTTGTGAGATATCAAAATTGCATAAAGAAAATTATTTTTTGGGGGTTTTCTATGTTGGACTAATTTGTCAGGTCATCACATGTTATATGTAATGTATATTGAGATGAATGATTTTGATATCATATTTTTTACCGTGTAGGACACACCTAACAAGTCTAAAGATACTATGTTAGAATGGTAAGATCTTGCATAAATTTTTCAACATCCTAAACATGAGTAAGGAAATAAAATATCACATAAATTAATGAATACAAAAGCAACATATGATATTTTTATAGAATATTTTTTATTTTTTAATTAGATTATAAATTGGAGGTTATTAGATGACTATGCTTCAACTTTGTCTCATTATGTTAGTAATGAACATATTACTGGGTTAAACATTCATGACTATCATGTCATCATGAAAAGATTACTGCCAATTTGCCATAGGGGGATGATGAAATCTTAAATCTATGATATTTTTAATGCAATATAATATTTAATATAAGAAATTTATATTGAAAAAATATATTTTTATTCATAATTTATTCTATAAAAAGAAATTATTACAATTTTTTGTAAATTGGAAAAAATATTTCAACCGACCATTTTTCACTCAATGGAACATTTAATATTGCATTTTCTATATAAAGTTAAATGTGGAAGGATAATATAATTTTGAAGGATATACCCATTTGATGTATGTATGAAATAATTGAAGAATAAGGTATGTAACATTCATCCGTTGAAGGGTAAATTACTGAAATGTACTTATAGGGGGAATTTCAAATTTATTCTCTTTCTTTTCAAAATCAATATCGTTCAAAAAAATAATTGAATGGGATATAATGAGGAAAATATTTATGGTGAAACATACCACTAATTATCAATATTTAATCACCCCAAGCTCTATTTTTGTGGTAATCACGAATAATGTATTTTAGATTAAGAACTACATGGATCTCATACATATGTTCAGCTCAATTGTGAATAAATGAAACGATTTATTAAATAATTACTACTTTTACTTATATTTTTTAAAATACTTTTTCAAATTAAATTTATATTAGTTGACTTTTTTATTATATAATTATCATGTAAAAAATTCACACAAATTACCCTAGATGCTCTTAAAGAACACATATAATGTAATTTGTCCTACTGTATTCAATGGTTGGAATGTTAACATGTTTAAAAATTGATCATATAATATCAATTATTTATTTTATATATTTTAAATTATTATATTAGTTTATCTAGGTATTAAAAGATAGAAATAAAATTAATTTTGTATTATATGTACTATGTAATCCACCATCCAATGTGGTTAAATTTTATAAAGATTATGTGGAAAATAGATTTATATTTTATACATGTAAATAAGGTGAGTAAAAAATCAATGAAAACTGATGTTTGTTTACAAGAATCTCATCTAAAAGAAAGTGAATTTTAATTTTATGGTATTTTGGATGAAATTATTATTTTATGTTTTCTGGGGCAGAATTATGTAACAATGTTTAAATTTCATTAGTTTGATACTAATGAAATGTTGTGTGTTCATCAATGATATATAATCATTGATATTAAATATATAAGTATTATTACAGAAAATTAACATTTTTTTCTATTATTTCAATCACATCATATTTATGAAAATAATTATTATGTTGCTTCTTGTGTTTTAAATGAATGGTGGTGTGGAAAAAAATAAAATCTCATATGTTTATCTAAAATTAATGTGGTTCAATTGATGGGAAAAATATGGAATTTTTATAAGAATCATAACCAAATATATATCTTAATCAAAGAGATAAATGTATCAATGATGATACCATATAGTTAAGGTCAGATTATTTTGACAATACTGATGATGTGATCAATAAATTTGAGATTACACAGGATGATGAAATTGAATATTTAATGGAAATTGATGATTCCGAATAGAAAGATGAAGACCTTGAGATGGATAAAACTAAAGATGAACATGAAACTTATGATGAAGAATGATTTATTGTTTTTTTCAATAAATATTTATTATTTATTTATATTTAATATATGTATTACTAATTCTGTGATTGTTATATTATTTTCACCAAGATTCTTTCAACATAAAAGGCTCCATAATTTTTAAATTATATATGTTATTTTAAAGAGTATAATTTTTTTTATAAAAATAATTATAAGTTTTAGAATGATCAAAAAAATTATGATGACTTGATTTATAGATTGAATGAGGATGTAAATTATAGTTATTAACTTTTTGATTCATCATCCATGGGTGTTGAGTAGACACCAGCTACTAAGAGGGGTCAAGGCCTTGCACGATTGAGGATTCTAGATCCTCTTCCCGATCGATGTCCATCTCTTGATGTTGATTTCCATTAGAGGAAGTAAGTTGAAAAATTAAATTTTTTTAATTTTCAGTTAATTTGTTCTATTAATAATATTTGTTACTAATTAATTTTATGTTCATATTTTTTCACATCACTCCACTGGTCAGGATAGTGCTTTTTTTTAAGAAATATTTTTTAGCACCATAGGTTTTATGTGATTATGTTTTTATTGAGTTACATCGTCATATGTTTAAAAACATGTTGGAATATATAAATAAATAAATAATTTATTTTATTTTATATTTATATGTTTTTTATTTTACTATATTACTAAACATTTTCATAGTTTATTGTCTCCTAATAATGAGAGCATGATAACCACTATTTTCGAGGAATGGGAGGCTTGGATGCATGATCATTTCTATCAGTGTTTACATCACCTTTAGAGGAGGGATATGTAAAGATAATATCCAATTGTATTTAATGAGTCTTTTATGACTCATCAACCCGATTATATCCCCTCTCAATCTTGGGAGGTATTTTTCACATATTGGATAATAGGGGAATTCCAGAGGAGATGTGATTCTGGTTGATAGAAATAGTGGAGAATGGACGTCACATAATGAACTAGAGTTTATACATTCAGTATACATAATAACAATTTTGCAGCTATTAAAATTTAATAATTACATTTTTTTAATTTTTAATAATTAATGTATATGATAAATTTATGTGGTCTGTAGTTGATCCAACCATTACAGAGTTTGATATATATAAGAAGATGTACACTGACAATAGATATGGACAGATTTATGAGGACCCAACCCACTATGCTCCACTTGGACGATGATAATCCAAGTGTGATAGCCCCAATCCCACCTCCATAGGCCAAGGGAAGGCGACTAGCACTAAGTAGGCCTATCCCACATATGGGAGGAATTATCCTATATAGCTACACACACAGACACACGCATATCCAAGACCATACAATAATGAAATGAAAAATCACACAACTGATACCAATGAATATATACATCTAAATCCCACCATCATAGTACAAAATAACACGTAAAGAAAAAATTCCAAATAAATCCTACAAATAAGTCCAACCTTCTCATAAAGAGGGTATTTCTGTCAAATTATACACCAGTTAGAACCTCAGTATATCTAGTATAACACTAAGCTTCACCTAATCTTGGACCTCACAGTACACCATCAAATGGACTGTCGTCTACACAAGAAATAATAAGTGTGGGTAGAGCCCATGTATGGGTCAGTATTACAATACCTTATAGGAAACCCTAAAATCACTAAACATGTAGAATCAAGAGGAACCATGTCATCAATATACAAATATGCCGATCATGATATGAGAAATAGCGATAATCATAAACAACCCTGATATAATCATAACAACCAACCAGTCTCAAGAGGTATCAACCAAAATTGTCATCCAAATGATTCTTCTTGATTATTTAGGTAAATATACCTAGGAGGATTCCATCCATGATCCATGATATCAATGATGAAAGTTATCTGAGATTTCATACACATCTAACCTCTCTGAGATGTATTCACCGGATCTATGAAGATCACACTAATTAGATAGGTGAACAAACTCAAGACCGCTGGGGGATGCCACCCACCATTCTGGATCAAACTTCTAGATAAAATATTGAAAACATATTCATGGTGTTCATATTGAAACCATGATCCCCACCTAGGAAATATATGATATAGGATCCCACCTCAATCCTCATAAAGTGATACTGTGTACTCTATCTGAAACCAAACCAATATAGGGGACCCCAATCCAATATTTAGGATATAATACCACACTGCAACCTTATAAGGGTAGATAAAGAAATCATACTCAGCTAAAATAATTCTATACTAAGGAGGTAGAGGGAACCACACTACCCTTGAAAGATTACACGACATGTACTAGGGGTACACGTAATGTCTTTCATACATGAGGTCTACTCGTGTATCCCCGTACCATAATGCATGTAAACCTCTATATAAATGTTGTGTATTTGAGGGGTACATGGAGTGTAGAGGTATATATGGCACTCAGGGTGATACTAGCTTATGATCACATAAACTTAGACATGCCTATGTACTTTTTTCCATGTCTATGTATTGGAGTAATTCCTATGTACTCTGTCAATGGCCATGTGCTTGGATTTGTCTGTGCTTTTGTATCCTCCCGGATAGACAACGATCTTCCAGTAAAGGGTCACATGACATGTGACAAGTGTCACACAATTTGTGATATTTATTTTTACATGATACATTAATGTCATAGCCAGGGACTCCACAGAACTTGTGTTCTTCAGATAAATTCCATGTAACGTGAGATTTTCCATATTCTTATGGTTACTCACAAATCATCCAATTTCATCACCTCTTTTACTAATAATGCTCATGTACAACTAATTTGGGTCTAAATGGTATTATCTTCTCCATTCACTAAAATCCATCCATCAAATCGAATTGGGAATGACCATTTACATGTTCCACTATTACCACACATCAAACTAGGAAAATGAGAATCACTAGTCCAATATCGATCCATGTATGATCATCCACTATCATCATCACACCTCTATTAGATGTTAGATCATGAACCACATCCATTTTATCAATCCATTGCACAAAATAATGGTTGTGTAATGATAGAATATTGGGTATTCATCAAAACGTCAACCATGTTAATATCTGTAATGAGATATGTTATGAAATGGAGGAGAAATGAAAAAAAATCAAAATGATGAATGAACCTTAGTCATGTTCATTGTGGACACAATATGTTTCAATTATAATAACCAATGAAGATTAATAACAATGAATAAAAAAAATCCCCCTAAATCCCAAGAATAAATACGCTTGAACACGAAATCATAGTCAGTATGCGAATCAAAATTTTGGAAGAATTGATTCTCAATTTTCTTGGGATAAACATTAAGGAAATAAACACTAAAAAACAATGTGTTACCTCAGGGTAGATAAATCATTGATGAAAAATGAATATGTTTCGATTTTTTCAGTTAGATCCCCAAATTCTGTGGGCATGAATGATCCTTGATCCGCCATCACCGTTCTCTAAGCCTTCCTCCAGTGGTATCTCTCAATTATCTTGGTTATGTGGAAAACAGTGGTAATTGGACATAAGTATGTTTAGATAATTATATGCTCAAGCAGCTGCAATAAAAATAATAAATAAAGAAATAAATTTCATTATTTTCCCCATGATAACATTTTTCCAAATTTATAACACTAATATAAGTTATGTCATGTCTAGGGTAAAATCCATGTTATGGATGCAACAATAGTCTCAGATTTACCATATTAGGCCCTATTTGTAGTTATTTCACTATTTTAGGTAAACTATGAGTGTGTGATATCAATATATTTAATATTATTATTCAATAATCCTTGGGATCATCAGGCATTGGAATCTATCTCCTTCTCCTCACTTGACTCGAAAAATATTATTAGATATATTTCAAATCATTGCATTGAAAAATCAAGGATGTTATAAGCTCTCATCCTTAGGTATTTTGAGCTAAAAAAGTAAAAAATAATACACAAAAAGGTGTGGGTACTTAGTTCTCTTCTGGGTCTCTCACTCCCAGGTTCTCACCTAAATATTTCTATACTTTACCGAACACACACCAAGGAAATCACTTTACTATAAAATATCTTACCCTATTGATCATCAATCAATATTCAGTATTCTGCAATGGTACCCCCATCCTTGATTTCCATCTCACCCAAGTCGATATCATATGATAGGGCAGTCACCAACCTCCTAAGCATTGACACATGGAAGAAATTTTGTATCTATCCTAACTATGGTGGTAAGGGAAAGAGGTACACCACCTCACCAACCCTAAACAACATCGGGAAATAACCAATGAAATTCAAGGATAGATTTTCAACCAAGAAAAATATTAATAATACATACTGATGTGAGACTCTCAGGAACACATGGCCTCCCTATTCAAACTACAAAGGCCTCTATTTTCGGTATGTATAAGACATAGGATGGATTTGGGTAGAATAAATCTTCTTCTAGATGATCTAATCCTTCTCATTAATAGATTTAACCTACTCTAATTCCATGAGTGTTGACTCACCTGGATTAGTCTAACTTAGTGATGGAATTTAAGGTCACCCATTAAAAGTCTCATGTGTTGACTTGCCAATTGTGGAATGATAGATTTTGTTTCTCAGAAACTCTAACAAGGGTATGTGATCATCCTAACTATAGAAAAATTCAAACAAACAAGACCATAGCATGTCCACCTAATCCCTAATGGTTTGCTGAGTTTGAATTTTAGTTTTTGGGTGAATCAACATGTTCAAAAAAACTGAGTCCCAAAGGCCTCCTATAATCCACTACATAATTGTGATGTGATGCATACATCATAGTCTAAAATGATCGATGAGGTAATTCTATGGAGGTAGAATATATCTTGCATATAAAGACATCCCACGCTCTCTACTGAACTCTTATCTTAGAGAGCCTGGAATTGGGCTGACTAGGTGAGTTATTCTATGATTACCCATATGGGATCATATCATCCATATGCCCATGGTAACCCCTTAAAAATTCAATAGATGTATCATCCCACTTCAACTCTAGAACCTAAATGGGATGATCTAAACCCATTGGAACTAGTCCTTAACCTTCACATGTTTAGAAGTGAGGCATCGAGAGACAAACTATGCTAAAGACTACTTCATACCATGTCACTAAAAAGGACATAATAGGTCCTATTACATATTTACCACAACTGGATGTACTACCAATTAGGATGTATGAAACTCCCTCATCACATCCTCTTATAACATCACTAGTAGAATAGTCTGTCCTATAAAAATGATGACTTTCTCACCACTATCAGGATATTCATTAAATGCATGTACAATGAATATTTAAGCCTACAAAGTCTCATAGTTGGTATATCTATTCCTAGCCTCCCTTAGATGATATAGATGTGGTGGGGTAAGAACCACCAACTATAGATAAGTTTCACCATCCTTATCCATGAGGAAAAACTACGAAGAGGCTAACTACATTGATGCCTCATCCAACAACTGTAAAAAGGGTCACCAATTGAGACAATATTCTTCTATGTTACCTTCTAAGGAGTATATACTATCTCAAAGTAATAATTTGGATGGAACTCTAACGATAACCTTTTTCTTCTTATTAAGATCCTTCTGTGAGAATATATACTTGAGACTCATATCACCATAATAGATGATAAACCAATCACCCATAAAGTATTGTGACCACATCTTCATGTTGAAGAATACTTTTTCTAAAACTAGATCATGGTTTGTCTAGTTTTACTCATGTGGTATCAAATACCAAGACCAATAGGTAATCAATTCCAGCAGCTACATCAGAACTCAACCAAGTCCATTCCTTGAGGCATCATATAAGATACACACTTAACACCCTCCTCTAGAAATCTCAAGATGATAGAGATCTTCAACATATTCTCAAACTCCAAAAATTCTAGTTGACACCTCTCTGTCCAAACAAAAGTTCATCCCTTTACATTAAATCATTCAAATGTGTTAATATACATGAGAAACTAGTGATAAATCTCCTATAATAGCATGTTAACTCAAGGAGGCTCCTCTCCTCCATCATGCTCTTGGATGGTTCCCAAGCTTGCACTACCTCAACCTTTATCAGGTCTACAAATACAACCTCTATTATGATGAAATGACCCCAAAAATAGACTTATAGAATCCAAAAATAAAACTTCGAGAGAATCCCATATTGATAGTTTTCTTTGAGTATGTCCAAGACCATACTCAAGTGTATTTTATGCTCCTCCTCAGAAACTGAGTATACTAAGATATCATAGATGAAGACCACAAAAAATATATCGAGAATTGTATAAAAGATCACATTCATGATTACTATGAACACTTATGGGGAATTCATCATGCCGAAGGGAATCACCAAGTACCCATAGGGACCAAAAAAAGATCTAAATGCCATCTTCAGTAAATCCACATCCCATACTCAAAGATGGTGATAGTCAGATCCCAGGGAAATCATTGGGAACCATCACGTCCCTCTCAACTATTCTAAGAGATAATAAATCTTCAGTTAGGTACACTTATTCTATAAATTATATTGGATTGGGCACAAATAATCCTCACATAACATGAATCTCCCATTAACCTTCTTGGAAAACAACATTGGGGATGCCTAGGGGGGGAAATTAGACTGACAATTACCTTCCTCTACAAGTCCTCCAACTGTACCTTTGTCACTTGAATCTCTTTAGGAGCCATCTGATATTATAGTATAGATATTGGTCTATTCTATAGTGAAATTAAATGCAGATGTCTATCCCTTAGTAGGGAGGTAAGACAGACACATCCTTGGGAAATATGTCCTCATACTCTACCACCATTATAGGAAACTGTAATCCAATAGAATTCACTACACCAAGGGTGATAATATTAAACTGGTGAGTTATCAGTTGTATCCTCCTACATATAAGCCTATCAGACTCTTCTTGGGTTTCCTTATCAACCATAAAGGAAACAAATAATCCCATCTACATATATACATCACATCCATTTCCCAAAATAGTCAATCTATTTATGAAATTTCAATATCCAGTCTATACCAAAAAATATGTTCTAAGGCCTCATCCATGATATAAATATATCCATTACAAAGCTCTCAACTCCATGGATGAGGTCACACTATCAAAAAAATTGTGAAATCAATGAGTCAATTCCTGTAGGATTTTCCAAGTGCATGTGTCGAGCCAAGGGCTCAACCAGAATATCTATGTCTCAAATAAGAGATATTGAATTAAAAGGGTGGATAAAACTCATGTCGATAAATATTATAAATAATTTAGATAAGATATTTATTGTACCTCTAATAATTCTAGGACCCTTGTGGTCATAGGACTCTACTGACTAAAGATGTCCCCTCCCTTGACCACGAGCTTCCCAATCCTAGAATGAACCACATAGGGGTGGTGGCAGTAATAGGTAAAATCCATAACCATCCCTTGATACTCTAACTACTCCTCTACCACATCCAACACTCTAAAAAACTCCACGATCCTTCTTTTTTCTCTATATTGGGTGTCCATAAACTGTATCTCTATTGTCTATATTGATGGTCAGACAATATTGAGAAATATATTTTGAAATGTCGGAAGAGAATCACCACCTATCTCTAGGATTAATCAATAAATATCGAGAGGCCTAAACCAAAAATCCTCATTCTTGGTATAATCTCATGAAAAATATTTCAGGATTAGAACCCTTTGCCAATCATCAACTACAAGCTTCCATAGTCTCAACTCCTCAGTTTCCACTACCAGCACCATCAATTGACATCTACTCTTCGAAGAATATCTCTACTAATAAAGCACACTCAAGCACTCCAACATAGGTGGGTATGAAAATAAATAACCATACCACCCTGATATATCAACATAATCCCCACTCATTAGTCTATTATATGAAGAAAAAATCTTGAACCATATCTTGATATTATCAAGAATGGTTAGTGAATCTCACCAAATACTCTTCCATGATCATACTTCCCTAATGCATGTACAGAATCAACTAAATTCACACAAATTGAAACATGGAGTGATAGAACACGTCCCTGAAGAGAAACTCAAAATATGACCAAGAGAGAGTTTTCTCGTCATGTGGCTAAGTCATCAGAATTCATAGTCACCCTGTGAATCCCTGAAGAAGACTCACTAGGACCACCATATGATCTATAGGTGTCCTCACAAGGAGAAAAACATGGGTCACTACATCAAGCCAATCTTCAGCTACATGACATTCTAGAATGTCCCAAATCATGGGAGATCCCTATGTCTAAAACTCATTGTGTTTGATCATAAAACCCACATCCTTGGAATATATTTCTGGAATAATTTTATTCTTAATTGGTGGTGGAATAACTGGAAATCCACCCATAGGAACTATCTATTGAACATTACCCTGTATTGAAGCCTTGTTATTTGTTGGACTAACCTCATGATCATGCATTGGAATCATGAAGGCCTTTCATCATAGAGGAATCCTAAAATAAAGAAGGCACGCCTTGGTCAATGATTATATTTGGATATATGACTCAAGAAGGATATAGAAACAAAAAACCATTCATATATGAGGAATATTCCATTTCTTTTTCCTACAACCAGTGCCTAAATGTGTTGAGTCAACAATAAAGTTATCAGAGTCTTGGTGAATGGACACGTCTGTAGTTTTACCAACACTATATTTCCTTGACCAAAATTCGAACATGAAACACTTTAACACTGTTTCCATAAATCCCAAACAAAACCTTACAATTAGATAATAATTCCAATCAATAGTCATAAGGTTGAACCTACCTCTGATAGGATTCTATTAGGACCTTACCCATTGAGGCTAACCTCAATAGTGAAAAAATGAGTGTTCTAACCCCAATTCATTCTCTAATAGTATAGGGGATAATAGGTAGTGAAGATTAAGAATATCCATCATATCGGAGGCATTAAAATAGGTACATATAAAACCTCCCAAACTAGACACCCCTGAATGGTTCTTTGAGATGGTGGGTCACCTAGCCTCACTCCCATATCCCTTATTGACTTAGGCTTCCAACTAGAAGCATGGTCCTAGAGTGTGTATTTTGGGGATACTATACACTCTTGTAATAGGGTAACACAACATAATATCATACTAGTCATGTAAAGGTATAATTATACCAATTAGTAAGAAACATGAATAGGCTATATGAACACAAGACCAGTATCCCAATGGACTGGACACACAATAATAAGTTAATAGAAGATAACCATCCAAGATGAGAATATATATAATTGATTCAACAAGTACTATAAAAAACAGATGATGACCATGTCATGTTTATAAAATGAAACAAAAACAGGTATACAAACATCAGTATAAAACATGTATCAAAATACCCAAAAGGGAAAAAATATATATCCCAAATAGAAACACAAGGCTCAGATATTTCCCAAGACTTCCTACTCCGAAGCATAGAACAATCTAGAATTATACTATGGAAACATTCCCATGTTCCTACCTACATCCATATAGTCTATCAAGGAGCTAAACGAGGGCCCAGAATAGGGTCGGAGATAAAATCTCAGTAGGCCACCACCGATGGTGTCTATAACAAATCTAGGATCTACAATATAGGCTATGAAATGTGAAATGTGAATCATAGGTATAGATGGAATGAAACAAGTTCCCATGGAATCTATGATACAAGTAAAGAAAAAAGGGTCTATCCAAACAAGGATTCCTAGAAATAATGGGTTAATCTACTATAACAAGGAATATATAATTCAAATAGAAATAAACACCAAAACCATGTAATATACATAGTATATCATATCATCCAAAGACAAACAGTATAACATATATACCACATCAACCATGATCTCTCTGTATATCATGTATATCATATCAACCATTGGAGTGTTGTATAACCAGATGTGTCAGACCTTGTAAAGATGGATCCAAGCTATAGAATACCAAGGAATCCTCATCATTTCCCCTAGAAATTTGATGGAAACTCAGTTAGACTTGTTTGAAGTCTAGGGAGCATGTAAGTAATAGATGTCCAATGTGATTCCAAACAAGAAATATCCATGGGGTATCAAGGCCCAATGCATCCTAGAGAATCAAGACCCAAGGATCATTCTCATTTAAGGAATACAATACAACTATCATTATTTATAGAGGCATGTCCATGTAATCCAATTAAACTTTTATTAAATATATAACCAATAGGGAATCAATTTCAATTTCAATTCAACAAATTCATTAATTAATTCAAAAACATTTACATTCCTTGAGTTTACCCACTCATATAAAAATTTGAATTTAAATTGTTAATCAATTTTCATCATGTATAACCTGTAAAGGGATTAAAACCATATCCTAATCATCTAAATCAATTTAATTAAATTCATTAAGGACTTCCTCTAACCTATAAATCACACATGAAACCCACCGGTGGTTTGAAAATAAGAAATAAGGCATGGGAACAACCCAAGGGTGGACCAGGTTGGGGAAACAACCTCCATAAATTCACAGGAACTAGCGGGCATCCCTAGATGTTCCTAATACGTTCAATATTATTTTTAAAAAAAATTGGGGCACCACCAGAATGTGTGGAATGTTTCACTATGGAAACTAGTTCTATAAAGATCTAAACCATACAGGGAATGTATAGAACCCCTACCATTAGTCCATAATAGAGAGATAATCCAGTATCATATTATTATTCAGTCCATATCAGAAAAAAATGATGAAAAGATGAAAATACTATAAATAGGGCATGTTATCTTGCATCTAAATAGAAAATACAATACTAAGGAAAATGAAGAATAACATAAGAGAATTTTAGTACCTACTGATGTAAATCCAACAAGACCGATGCCATTCAATTCCATTTTTGTATGGGTGAACGAGAAGAAATGCTATAGATTTTCATTTAATTGATCTCACAAATTTTTTTCTACAATCAAACAGATGATAATAGAATAGGTTTTTGTTATTATAGATTTCTAATGAACAAATATTCATTTTTCCTAAAAATACTATGTCACATGGTTATCATGCATAGTTAGCCTAACCTTGCGCAAACCATAAAAAATCCCACTAATAAAAACATTGAAATTTTTTCATGCCCTTTAAACTACATAAATAGGGTTTCTTCAAACCATGCGACTCCAAGATCCCTCTGTCCATCCCCAGATGGTTTCATCAAACCATGTGTCTTTGGTTGCATAGTTTCTTTTAATCATGCGGCCCAACTATTTTTCTTCAAGAGTATGATTCTAGGCTCTAAATAAGCCCCAAACATAGTTGATACCCATATGACCTCAAAGGGTATTCACATCAGGCCTTAGAAAAGAATATAAACATAGAAAAAAATATCAATACCTCATAGGAAAACTCAGGATCTGAAAATATTCCCCCCTTAAAGTAATCCATCCCTGACATACCGTTTCAAGGGTGGTTAAGAATCATATAAGAATAAATCCAGCCAGTGAGGATGTACATCAACCTCCCAATCCTAATTATCAACTTTTATACAACCTTTATTCCATAGTATACGTAGTAGAGTAGCTGACTATCCATGAAGAACCTTCACTATCTTGTCAAGAACATGAATATGATTATCTTTAAAGGATGCATCTACATGTAACTAATCCTACTTAGACTGATAATTATGATATGGGTACAAAATGATAACAACACAGCTGAGATATGTGGAATATTTCTTGCATGGTTTGATACCTCTGAGATAACATGAATACATAGGCTACCAGACTGAATCTATATATAGAATGTCAAATGGCTCGACATATCTCAGGGAAATCTTTCCCTATCTTTTGATCTATTTGTGTCGCAACCTTGGGGAGTTGAAAAAATTGACATGATCCCCAACCTCAAACTATTGTGTTCATTGATGTTGATTGACATAATATTTTTATTGGTATTGTGCAGTATCCATCCACTTCTTTATCAACTCAACCAACTTAGAAGTCTCTTGGATAAAACATGGACGAAGTGAAGCTACCTCATTATCCTCTAGACAACATAGGGGTGATCAGGAACACCTATCATACAAATCCCCATAAAGTGACTTTTATACAATCCCATGATAGGTATTATTGCGGGAGAACTCAACTAGGGGTATATGCCTCTCCCAAGATCTCCTAAAAATCCAGGACACATTCTCGTAGCACTTCCTCAAGCGACTGTATTGTATGCTCTGACTGGACATCTGTTTTTGGTGGTAATTTGTTCTCAAAAGAACCTATGTACTGAATTCCCACTACAATCTTTTCATTAAACGAGATTCCATCAATAAATCCGTATCAAAAAATGATACTTTGAGGGACCGTAAGAAGTTACACAATAACACTAATATAAAACCTCCCAAGATCATCTACACTAAAGGTATCTCTAATTGGTAAGAAATGAGAAACTTTCAAGAGTCTTTAAACAACATCCCATACTACATAACATCCTCGAGGAAACCTCAGAAACACAATTACAAAATCCATTGCAACAACTTTCCGTTTACACTCATAAATAGGTAACTACGTTAAAAGTTGAGTTAGTTTTCAATGTTTTTCCTTTACCTATTGATAAGTGGAATACCTCATAACAAAACTAGCCACCTAAAATTTGATTCCTTTCCGCCAATACTGGTGATGAATTTAACAATACATCTTGGTAATGCTGGAATGCACTGCCCAAAATATGTCATGAAATTCCTATATCAACTCCCTGTGTATGTCTACTAGAACCCACAAAAGACCATGAATATGTAATATCTAATCGACACCCACATTCCAACAAGGAGGTGGGTCCTTACCTTCTTGAATATCTTGTAGAACTAGACCCTCAATATCTGAAATATTTCTTATTCTTATTATATCTAGAAGAGTAGGGGTAACAACTAAGGATGAATAAAAAGTATGGAGAAAACTATCCTACACCTCCAAGTGAATATATGAAAACAAATCCATAAGTTTCCACTCTCTACTATCCTCATGATCTACCTATATCTATGTCCTCATACTTAGTGTATGAACCATTAAATTTTCCTTTCTATGCATGTAGGAATTCATGAAGCAAAAAAGACTATATGTACTCGACCCAAATTCACTACCTCAGATCCAGATCAAGATGTGTAAATATATACTTAAGGATTTTAGGTTATGTGTTTAACACTCAACACTCTACCAATAAATAGTATAACCTATATTAAAAATAATGAACAAATGCAGCTAAATCAAGATTGTGTGTCTGGTAATTCCTCTCATGTGGCCTCGACTAATGATACCCATTTGCTACAAATCCCCCCCCCCCCACCAAATACTAATTTCTTCTAACTTGATACCTGATTCCTCAAAATACGTAGTGTTTCTTATACCGACTATAGAAGAATCGGGACCTGTGTTGAAGTCAATCTCCCTTTTAAATCCTAAAAGGCTATCTCTCAGGTACTAACTATTAAATCTTCACATGATTCCTAGTCAAGCCCTTAAATGGTTCCACGAAGTGTGATAAAACATGTATGAAATTACTTTAATATCTATGTTTCCCTAAGATACTACGAATATCAACTATGATTTTGGAATTCCCCTAGTAAACTATAGCTCTCACCTTCTCTAGGTCAACTAATACTTCTATCTCTGATATAATGTGACAAAGGAAGTGAATATTATCCTTAAAAATGTGTCACTTTGTGAGATCAACATATAAGTTATGATCTCCAAGTGTATCCAAAACAATCTCAAGATACTTGGAATGGCCATGTTGATTTTGATAATATACCATATATCACCCATGAAAACTGCACAAAAAATCCAGATAAGGATGAAATACTCAGTTCATCAGCGACATGAAAACTACTGGCATGTTTGTGAGACCAAACTACATAACTAGATAGTCATATAGACCATACCTACTATAAAAATCTGTATGAATTATGTAAGTAGGTAAAACACATACCTGTTGATATTCCAACATCAAATAAATTTTTTAGAACTCCCGGTCTCCTTGGAGGTGTTCAAATAGGTCATCTATATAACAACCATGATCTCTATTTTATACATTAACATTATTTATTACATAAAAATTTCACTAGATAAAATATAGAAGATAAAGAGGTCTAGTTTATTTGGGGCTTAGGAACATTACATAAAAAATTAAAACATATAACACAAAATCTTATTTAAAACTTCCTTTACATGACCACTACATTCCCTCATAGTTAGCATGGAATAAGATAACCTGAGGACATGCATAAGAAAGGGTGAGCTATAAAGCCCAGTAAGGGAGTAAACAAAGAAAAAAATGAATATTAAAATACATGTCAGGAATTAGTAATATCAATGGAGCACAAGAGAAACATGAACATATTGGCATGATAAATCATGATAATCATGACATGGAAATGTGGCAACGACACTGAACGTGGAATTATCATGAGTCAAGGCTCCTTGAACATGTAGCATGAGTAAACCCTCATTGTACATGAAGAATGAGTAAAACATATTTGAACATGAATTATCATTTTTTAACACTCATTTCACATGACGTATCATGATACTACACATTACCCAATGCATTGGAGCGCTATCAGGGTGCACCCTTCTTAAACATTTCATTTCATGCATAAGTGTGCCACATGGATCATACAATGTGGAATCAATCATCATCATTTATTCCTAGATAAAGGGATTTGGAATACATACATGAATATTTATAATCAATAAGTAAATGTGCATAAAAGTGAATACCCTTGATAGGGAAATGGGCATGTTATTCACGACACAATGACATTGTCTTGGAAAATCATAGTGAAATTTCGGCAGCATAACGGCGTGAAATAAGAACTCATAAAAAATGTTTGATTACAGATAAATGGGTGTCTCATCATATATACATAAAAAATTTATAGTACTGGTCTCATATAGATAAATTTCCCAAAAAACTTAATGGAATTTAGATTCATAATACAAAATAATTACATGGATGTAAATGAGGAGAGATAAATCCCTCATGGAATTTTGGCATGGTAACATGTGTAAATGGGAAGCATTTATGAGAGATAAAGGGGTCTCCCATCATTCAAACACAAAGAGGGTATTATGGGGGAGGTTAAAAATCATACCCCAACATTTTTAATTTAAAACAAAAGGGCATAACAACTTAAAGAAAATTAGACAAAAATGAGAAAGGAAGAAACCCCTTACTTGGAAGTTTGATTCCAAGGGTTTGGGAGAGGCTTGAGAGAAGATTCTTGGGTGCTTGGGGTACCTTGGGAGGATTCTAGATAGAGGAGGGAAGAATTTGGACGAACTCCAAAGTCTTTTAGTGAAGAGTAAGTGGGAGAATGGGTGGGTTTATATAGGAAAAAAGAGGTAATTATTTATTATTTATGTTTGGGACACCGTACATTAAACTAATCAAAACCACAAACCATCCCATGGTTTTTGCCAATAATTTCTTCCAAAGGAGGTTTTAAAACAATATTCTATGAGTTCAATGGCATACCTTCTTAAATTAATAGGGTTTCTTTTGTGGAAGTGAGTCACGCTCTCAAGAGAAACAATTTAAAAAGACAAAATGTTTTATAAGTATTGGAGGGTCCACCAAAGCATTGTAAAATAAATCAAAAAATCTGAAATCAGATTATTTTAATGGTAAAACATATATTGGCCGATCATAATGTTTTTAGAATTTTATTACATCACTATTGGGTCATTATGATGTCATAAAACACATTATATATTTAAACTGTATTTAATTTTTACCCAAAAATTAGATTATCTCAAAAAATTATGAAAAAACCACCATTGGATAATTTCAACATCCTGATTCCAAAAATAATATTCATTTAATCTAAATAATTTTCTAAATATGTGAATTTTTTAATTTTAAAATAAAAACCAACTTTTATCAAAAATTAATGGGTATTGACAAAAATAGATTTCAAACCTTAATAAAAATTACAATTGTATTCCTCAAAATTGTACGATCATTTAGATTTAATAAAAATCAATTTACTAATAATATTTTATTTAAATATTATTTAATTGAAAAATCCATTAATTCATAAAAATTTATTTTTTAGTTAAATATAAACTAAAAAAACTATTGGTGCTTTAAAACTATTTACAAAGTAACAATAATAAAATGAATGCACGTTCTTTATACAAAAATAATGTACATAGTCATAGTTCTAGGTTCTTGTTACATAACCCATTATAACACCCACATAAGACCAATGGGTAAGGTGTGCGATGGTGATATACTTTGGGGGTGTCTTTAATAACATCCCCCAGGTGGTAATCTCCATTAACATCCACTTCTCCCATAGTCAGTTCCGATCAAGCTTAACATGTTCGAGCTCAGCTTGGGATTGGTCAAGAGTGAAGCCCAATGAGGTCACCTCCTCTACAAGCTCTGAAAAATGGTCTTTATATGGGGAAAGTCTACTAGATGAGGTCATCACTTACTTTTTCTCAATAAATTGGATTTGTTAAAGCCCTATATTTATACTAACCATATGATCACGGTTCAATGGATATATTAGCAATGGTCACAATGCTTAACGAAATTTTAAAATCCAGAAACAAAATTCCTCTTTATCTAATTAAATTTAATATTATATAACCATAATATTAAATTTAATTAGATAAAGAGGAACATTCATTAATGAAAGTTTGGGTCGTTACAATCTTCCCCCTTAAGGAATATCGCCCTCGTAATTTCTTTTTCCCATACTAAAACAGATATGGGAAACTTTTCTTCATCACTTCCTCAGATTTCTGCATCGCTTCTTCAAACATGGCTTTCTCCGAAGCACTTTAACGAGGGGTATTGTCTTATTTCATAGAACTTTTTATATATGATCTAAGATATTCATAGGTTTCTCCTCTTAAGAAAGATAATATTCTAGATATACTACCTCTAAAGAGAGTACATATGACAGGTCATGTATGTACTACCTTAAGAGGGATACATGAAATACATCAGGTACTTTGGCCATGGTAGCTGTAAGTGCTAGTTGACAGGCCACAAACTAGACACGATCAATAATCTCTAAGGGGATGATTTACCTAGGACTTAACATCCATTTCTTTCCAAACCTCATGAACTTCTTCCATAGAGATATGCATAGAAACCCCATGTCTCCAACTTTGAACTCAATGTCTCGTCAACAGTTATCTGTATAACTATTCTATCAACATTGGGCTTCCTTGATATGCTGCTGAATGGTTTTCACCTTCTCCACCATTTCTTCGAGCATTTCTGGTCCTAATAGCATACGCTCACAAACTTCATCCCAACATGTCGGTGTTCTGCACCTCTTCCCATACAGGGCTTCATAATGTGCCATTCGGATGATTGAGGTGAAACTGTTATTGAAGGACAATTAAACTAGTGGAAGATATTGGTATGACACTCCTTTGAAGTCCATAGAACATGATCATAACATATCCTCCAGCATCTGAATAGTTCACTCAGATTGTCCACCAGTTTGAGGATGATACGCCATACTGATGTTTAGTTCGGTATCCAGAGCATGTTGAAGACTCTTCCAAAATATAGAGGTGAATCTTGGATCTCGATCAGATACAATAGACAGTGGTACTCCATGCATCCTTACCACTTCCCTGATATATATCCATGTTAGTTGATCCAATGGGAAATCCTCTCTAATTGAAATGAAGTATACATGCATTGTAAGATGATCCACTACAACTCAGATTGCATTGTTGACTTTGGATGTCTTCGAAAGTATGGTGACAAAGTCCATGGGGATGTTCTCCCATTTCTATACTGGATGGGAAATAGTTTCATCGTCCCCTTATACTTCTGCCTATATTCATTTACTTGCTAACACACCAGACACTTTTTTGTATACTTAGTGATATCCTTCTTCATATTATCCCCCGAATAATGATATTGAAGATCCCAATACATCTTTTTGTTTCTTGGGTGAATAGAGAAATTTATACTATTTGCATCATAAAAAAGTTCATTCTTATGCTCTGAACTTGATGGAACACATAGTCTTCTCCCAAATCTCACAATTCCTTCTTAAATAACATTGAACTCTAAGGATTTCCCTTTTTTGATAGATTCCACTTTCTTATGAATTCCCATATCATCCTTTTTATCATCCTTTAACATTTCCAAAAGATATGGTTGAGAAATCATTTTTGAAAGTATTAATGATATTTTCTTTTTTATGATTCCCATGTCCATCTTTATCAAATCTAAAAATATTGGATCCTTTTTAATTCTCCTCAATGATAGAATCACGAGGCCTTTTTACTTAGAGAATATGCCACCTTATCCTCTTTCCCAAGATTGCAATGGATTGAGCTGTCATAGACTTTGATCAACTTTAACCATCTTTGTTGGTGTATGTTCATCTCTTTTTGTATGAATATATACTTGAGTCTTTTCTGGTCTGTATATATTTCACACTTCTCCCCCAGGATATAATGTCGCCAAATTTTTAATGTGAGGATCATGACAACCAACTCTAGATCATGTTTTGGATAATTCTACTCATGAAATATCAATTACCTTGAAGCATAGGCAATGAAGTTTTCATTTTCCCTCAACACACAACACAAACCCTTCTTTGAAGCATCACTGAATGCCACAAAAGTTCTCCACTTGTGGATAATGTGATCACGGGCACATTGATAAGCCTCATTTTCAAATCCTTGAATCTTTCATCGCATTCATCACTCCAAGAAAACATTACTCCCTTCCCAGTTAGCTTGGTTAGAGGGTTGGAAAATCATGAGAAATTTCTCCAAAATTGTCGATAATATCCAGCTAACACCAAGACGCTACGGATATCCGTTATTAATGTTGGCCTCAACAATCCCTCTATTGTATCTATCATGGAGGTATCCATTGAAATCCCATTGCTTGTGATGATATGGACCAAGAATGATACCTCCTTCAACCAAAACTCACACTTGTTTTACTTTTCATAGATCTTCACCTTTCACAAGGTCTCTAGTAGAGTTCATAGATGCTCCTCATGATCCTCCATGGTTTGGGAGTATATTAGAATATCGTCTATAATGACTACCACAAATTTTTCATGTTAATCTCTAAAGACAATATTAATCAAGTCTATTAAAATTACTAGATCATTAGTGAGTCTGAAAGGCATTACTATGAATTCATAGTGCCTGTATCTTATACGAAAAGTAGTGTTGGGGATATTTTCCATCTTCACCCTTACATGATAATATCTCGACTGGAAATCTACCTTGGAAAAGTAATGTACTCCACAAATCTGATAGAACAATCCATCAATTCATGGGATAGGATACTTGTTCTTTATCATGATTTTTTAAAGATCGTGATAATTGATGCAAAGGTGAATTGAACCATCCTTCTTGTTGACAAAGAGGACTGGTGCACCCCATAGTGCAGCACTTGGGCATATAAAGCATTTATCTAGATTCTCCTATAGTTGTTTCTTAGGCTCTTCAAGCTCCACAATATCCATTTTATATGGAGTCTTGGATATTGGAAATGCCCCAGGTATATGATCAATTGATAATTCAACATCTCTTCTAGGAGGAAGACCATACAATTTCTCAGGAAACACTTAAGTGAATTCCCTCACAATAGGAAAGTCATCAAGGATGGTTGCCTCTTTAGAATCAATCATCTGATCTAGATACAAATGATCATAGGGCAGTAATATCCATGCTTAAGATGATGGATCTAAAGAAGATTCATCTTCCTCCTTGCACTTGTATGGAATAGGGGGTCGATTCTCTATAGGGAGACTGATTTCCTTCTCATGAAAATTTATGTGGGCTCTATATAAAGAAAAGATATTCCTTTCCTAGAATTGAATAAAATTTCACCAGAGGGCGTATGAAGTGGTTTACCCAAAAGTTAAATCCACCTATTAAGATAGGGGATGAGTTATATTCATGGGGAGCAAGATTTCCCCATTTCCCGTACTCACCGGCATCTTTACTTCCATGATTTGTGGTGGTTTTGGGATTGTTCTACTAATATTATGGGATATAAACAATGCGTAGAACCTGAATCAAAAAGTATGTTCACTATTCATGAATGAATAACTAGTGTACCTATCACCATCTCATTTTAGGGGTTCACTTCGGCAGTAGTGATAGAAAAATCTCACCCTTCATCCCTTGGAGGTTGTTGGTTGCCTCAAAAACCCTTGTCTTAGGGCACTGATTTGCAAGATTCCCAGGCTCTTTGCAGTTGAATCACTGAACAACACATTGAGAGTCTAATTTAGTGTTCCCCTCCTCTATCATAGCAATAGGTTTTTCTTGTCGGTAGTTAATGGCTACATTCCCTTTTCTTCCACACCTAAGGCATTTCCTCATCCCCTTCAGGCAATTTCTATGGTGCTTGTTTTTGCACCTTTGGCAAGTGGGGTGATGGATTTTTTTAGCACCATTGGATTTATCCATTGGACTTCCAGAATTGAAGTCCATCTTATACTTCTTATCCCCATGATACCTTTGAGGTTCTCCGAACTCCATTTCAACATTGAGGGCACATCGTACAATTTCCTCATAGCTGTCAAAGTCGCGGATCGCCACGGCTTTCCTCTGGATAGGTTTCAGGCCACCAAAGTAGCGGTCAACCCTGCATTCAAGGGTAATGACAAAGCCAGAAGCATATCATGCTATCCTTGTAATTGTTTCCTTGTACGCTCCGACATATTCGTCATCTTTTTTCTTGAGGGAAAGGAAGTCCCTTTCCATCTTAATCTGTAGGGTGTGCGGAAAATATATATCAAAAAAATATATTTTGGAAATCCTTCCATTCTAATGCCTTGATCTCCTCCTCAAGCTTCATATTTTTGATTAATTTCCACCATTGATCAGCATCACCCTCAATACAATAAGGATCTAGAAGAACCTTTTTTTGTAATGTTGAAGTTTGGAGAATATATTTTCAATGGAGTTGATCCATTGTTCGACGATTGAGGGATCAAATGATCCATTAAATGTAGGATACCTTTGTCTCATGAAGCTCTTGATAGTGACTTGTTCTTTATTATGGGGGGTTGAAAGTTACTCTTGACCCATGTTTCTATTCAATGCTTGAGTTAATTGAGAGAGTAACATGACAAAGTTCCTGATTCCTTCTCCTATTGGACTGTGAATCTTATTAGAACAATCATCACATTGATCTTTGCATCGGTTGTTATCCAGTTTCCTCCTACTACCATCCATTGTCTTGAATAAATGGAATGTTAGGGGTAATACATAAAGGGTAATCCAAGGACAAAAATGGATGACTTATAAATTACTTTTATTCTTTAACTTATGAATATATAGGCTTTAATCTATGTTATCCACGATCTACTTTCTAACATATATACTTAGGTGAATTTTTTTATTCCCTTAATAATGGTTTATACTATGATTGTGAATTTACCAATGAATATCCCCCGAGAGTTTCATAACCAAGAGTGCAGTAAGGCCCATTGTTGTGTACCAGGATACCCCAAGTAAAGCCGGAAACTCCTTGTTGAGTTTTTCACCCTGAGGTACATCTGTGCCAGAGCCGACTCTAACTACTCGTATCCAGATAGGGAAGTATTTTCTTGATGAACCACATACTCAATACTAAAAAAAACTTAGGGATATTTTAATTAGACTTAGTCTTATCCCTAAGGCTTAAATATGGTTTTCTAATCCCAATCCAAAAAATAACTAAACTTATCCTCTGATACTAACTATAAAAACCCTGCTCTTAATTTCATAATTAAACATGATTGATTACATAAAACCTTAACTTGATTCAACATAGAATATCGAGAGGTATAGTACCTTTGGGGTTTAGGAACATTACATAACAAATTAAAACATATAACACAACATCTTATTGAAAACTTTCGTTACATGACCACTACATTCCATCGTACTTAGCATTGCATGAGATAACATGAGGACATGCATAAAAAAGGGTGAGCTATAAAGCCCATTAATGGAGTAAAAAATGAATAAAATGAATATTACAAAACATTTTAGGCATTATTAATATCAATGGAGCACAAGATGAAAATGAACATAAAGTCATGAAAAGGCATGATAATCATAACATGGAAATATGGCAACAACACTTATCATAGAATTAGCATGATCCAGGGCTCATTGCACATGGAGCATGAGTAAACAATATTTTCACTTGAATTAGCATGAGTAAAAACTCCTTGATCATGACTTATCATGATTCTATACATTACCCAATGCATTGGAGTGCTATCAGTGCACACCCTTCTTAAACATTTCATTTCATGTATAACAGTTCCCCATGGATCATAACACATGGAATCAATCATCATCACTTATTTCACGATAAAGGGATGTGAAAAAAATAAATAAAGCATTATAACCAATATATAAATGTTAATAAAGGGTAATACCCTTTATAGAGAAATGATCATGGTATTCACTACACTATGACATTGGCTTGGAAAATCATCGTGTAATTTCTGCAGCATAACGACGTGAAATAAGAACTCATAAAAAATGGTTGATGAGAGGGAAAGGGGTGTATCATCATATTTAAATGAAATGGAAAGTAAGGGGGTCATATAGATACATGTAACAAAAAATTTAATGTAATTTAGTTTCATAATACAAATTAATTACGTGGATGTAAATGAGGGGAGAGAAATCCCTCACGGAATTTCGCCATGGTAACAGGTGTACATAGGAGGAATTAATGAGAGAGAAAGGAGTATCCAATCATAAAAACATAAATAGGGCAGTATGGAAGAGGATAAAAATCGTATCCCAACATTTTTAATTGAAAATAAAATGGAATAGCAACTTAAATAAAATTGGACAAAAATGAGAAAGGAAGAAATCCCTTACTTGGAAGTGTGCTTCCAAAGTTTGAGAAAGGATTGAGAGAGGCTTCTTGGTAGCTTAGGGTGCCTTGGGAGGATTCTATAGAGATGAGGGAAGAGTTTGGATGAACTCCAAAGGCTTTGAGTGAATAGTAAGTTGGAGCTTATGTTGGTTTATATAGGAATGGAGAGGGAAATATTTATTATTTAGGTTTGGGACACCACAAATTAATCTAATCAAAACCACATACCAGACCAGGCTATTTGCCCATATTTTTTATAAAATGGGAGTGGAAAAAAATATTCTATAATTCCAATGGCCGAAATTCATAAAATAATAGGGTTGCATATGTGGAGGTGAGTCACACTCACATGAGAAACAATTTAAAAAGACAAAATGTTTTATAAGTCTTGGAGGGTCAACTAAATCATTGTAAAATAAATCAAAAAAATCTAAAATAATATTATTTTAATGGTAAAACATATATTTTCCAAACATAATGTTTATAGTTTTTTATTACATCACTATTGGTTCATTATGATGTAATAAAACACATTATATATTTAAATGGTATTTAATTTTTACTCAAAAATTCGATGGTCTCAGAAAATTGTGAAAATTTCACCATTGGATAATTTTGACATCCTGATTCCAAATAAAATTTTCATTTTATCTAAATAATTTTCTAAATATGTGAATTTTTATATTTAAAATAAAAACCGACATTTATCGAAAATTCATGCGTTTTGATGAAAACAGTTTTCAAACCTTAATAAACATTACAATTGAATTCATAAAAATTGTACGATAATTTATATTTAATAAAAATTAATTTATTAATAATATTTCATTAAAATATTATTTAGTTTTAAAATCCATTAATTCATCAAAATAGATTTCTTAGTTGAATATTAACTAAAAATACTCTTTGTTTTTTAAAAACAATTTACAATGTAACAATAATAGAATGAATGCACATTTTTATACAAAAATAATTTACATAGTCATAGTGCTAGGGTCTTGTTACATAAACCCTTATAACACCTGCATAAGACCGAAGGGTAAGGTGTGCGATGGTGATAGACTCTTGTGGTGTCTCAGATAACATCTCTGGGGTGGTATTATCTATTAACATCCACTTCTCTTGTAGTAAGTTCTACTCATGATTAATGTGTTCTTGCTCAGCATGGGCATGGTCAAAAGAAAATCCCAATGATGCCACCTCCTTTCTGATATCTGAAAAAATCGGCTTCGTATGGGGAAATTCTACTGGATGAGGCCATCGCTTCCTTTTTCTGAGTAAATTTGATTTGTTAGAGCCCTATATTTATACTAATCATGTGATCACTGTTCCGTGACTATATTAGCAATGATAAAAATTCTTAATTAAATTTTAAAATTCCAAAACATAAAACCAATGAAGTTGACATTTTATATAACCAGAATAAGACATTTAATTAGATCAAGAGGAATTTGCATTAATGAATATTTGGGGTGTTACAATCTATCTATGGAAAATTATATCGGTTCTTAACCATTAAATGGTTCAATTTTCGATAATATGAAAATATCCTAAGTTTACCATATGTCGTTTAAAAAAAATAATGAAAACACCACAAAGAATTAATGGGTCGTATAAAACCATTTTCCTCAAAGTCCGCTAGCTACCTCTTAAGCTTATGAAACACCATAGTTGTCATCCTATAAGGAGGATTTGACACTGGTGCCGCTCTTGGAACTAGTTTGATAGAGAAATCCACCACTCCCACAGAAGGTAAACAATAAATCCATCCAGTAAAATTTCCCTAAAACGATCATCCACTAGAGGAAAGGATACCTAAAACACTCCCTGATCATCCAGTTATAAAATAGAAATCGGGGTTGCTGTCTCGCCCAACCCATGATTCCATGGTCCATCCCACCTATCCTAAACATATCCTCCATCCTTAGGAATAAAAAATCCTTTTTTTTGTTGATGTGATGGTTACGCTATGTATATAGAAATAAACATAGGCTTGTTAAGAAACTAGTATGTCCATCTTTTGTATGATGACAAACCCAGACATCTAGAGGATAAAAAGACCCCATAAGAAGTGACATCCACAAATCTCAAGGGGGAACTCCCTACACTAGTATAAATCCTTTATTCTAACCCCAAATGGAGTTTCAAGTGTCAAAATACCCTCATAAAACTTATAGATAAGCCTACATCTCTCTAAAATAGGTATAGATATGAAATAATTTGATGCACCTGTATGAGAACATTAATATATTATCATAGAGGTTTACAATATCATACATCTCACTATAGAAGGCCTAATTCTATGCTCCTATGGGGTCATCTCCACATAATATACCAATCCTAAACGACAGAAATGTGAAAAAAACCTTACTAATTAGAGTAGGCCCTCCCTTTTGTCTAGGTAGAACTGGTGCCTGACTGCATAGACCATGGCCACCACCATGGCCTAAATGAATTGCGCTACTCCATATCCTAGCCTAACATGAAGCTATGAAACCCACTCATGAACCTAGAGTTGGAATTGATCCCATTCCAATAACTACTGGGGGAAAATTCCTTAAAAAATGCATTACATAGCCCATCCTTTTACATCCTCAAATTCGACTAGGTCCTAATCACACTAATTCCTCATGTATCCATGTCTTTCACATTGATGATTGAAAATTTTACTACGAAATATGAATATCTGGATATTACTCATCTCACAGGAAGCCTGAAAATGTCTCTTCCAACAACTAGAAGTCAAACCCCTAGGTCAAGAGACTATACTCTTCTTCTCTCTACCCCTAGTTTCCCTCATGTTTTACTCTGTAATCCGCACCTGATTCACTATATCAATAATATTTTTAAACATGAACACATTAACCTAAGATCGAACGAAATTATTGAGACCTTCCTCAAAGGGTCTTTCCCATATTGCCTCATCAACAAGTTATGTTAGTGAAAAACACTGCAACTCTGTAAGGAATTCCAAATACTCAATCATAGTTATCACACCCTTCTCAAGATGCATAAATTAACTGATTCACTATAATCTTAGAGTATTAGGAAAAAATTAATCATATAATATGGTTTTAAAATCACACCAAACCATGTCCAATAACCTATTATCCTATTTAAATATATCCCACTAGCACTTTTTCCCCTGGAATCATGTAAGACATTATTTTCACTCTCCTATCAGAAAGTGTCCTTAGATTATTCAATATTTAAAGCAAAATATCAAGACAAAACATAGAATCATATGTAATTTTATCCCATGAAATAATTGTAGGATGTTGCTACTGTGAAATACGTGTTAGATCAACCATAGAAGTGGCATGTTGTGGGGCTCCTTGAAAAGTATGCATAAATCCTAAAAAACCCTCACAAAACTATTGATCAGAACATGTGTATGGTAGAACAAATGGTTGCACAACTTTCACTAAATAATGATACACTGGTATCCCAGGTCCCACCATATCTAAATTATGATCATCTTCACCCTCCCGGCATATCACTAGAGGTCGTGGTGGTGACATGTCTCTAAAATGTCAGAAACATGCCTCAAAAAAAGGCCAAAACCAAGAAGTTCACGACTAAAAAAGTAGTAAAAGTCATAACCGTCCTATAAATAGTTTGTAACCCTGTTCATACTCTGAAATCAAGGACTAGGTAAAAATTAATAGAAATAAAATTCTCCAGATACACTACCTATTTGTCACTCTAAATATGGGTTAAGGCTGAGTTCTCTGTTTGACAACTTCAATTCCATTATTAATTAGATTTCTCATTAAATGGTTGAATGATATGGGCCACCACTTTCAATCCACAAGGGCTTGTACACCTCATGAATTGATGTATGGTTTCTACTTAATCCACACCATAACATGTTCCAATCCATAAAATCAATGGTCCATGACTCAACATTCCATTGTTGGCTACATAGGGCGTATGGTGAATCCTAATCAAGATAACACTATTTAGATTACAAAAAGAACACTAATTAGAAACCATGACTATCAATTCATTGGAGAAATAATTTATCAAACTGTGTGTATATCAATCAATGCACACATAAAATTTATTTATTCAATCATTTAACCCTATACAACATGGTAGAATGTATGGCATATGATTTTTTACAGTTCCTAAAATGATTCTTGAGATGCATATCATCATCTAATTGATCTAGTTTAAAATCAATCCTCAACCACATAAATAATTTCATGAAAATTATAGTTCATCACCCAATAATGGAATCAACTCAACTATAATCATAAAAATCTAGAAACTAATAATTTCTATTCGATGAAATTTGGTTTTTATCATTTCATGGGTTAACTGATCTCAATCATATCTCATTACCAAATAATAATTCTAATAAACTAAACTATAATCATAAAAATATAGAAACCAATAATTTCTATTCGATGAAATTTGGGTTTTATCATTACATGGGTTAACTGATCTCAATCATAGCTCATTAACAAATAATAATTCTTCTTAATAAAATATCTATTTTAAAAAAATATAATGTAATAAAATAAAACCCATTTGATTCTACTTTGTAACATCCCGATCTCGAGGGCACTGAATAGTGCCCGGAGTGAGGGGGTCACAAGGCCTCAAGCATATCTCCCCTAATGATAGAGGTTGGAAAATAATAACGAGGACATAGGGTGTGTCTATGTGGATTCTATTCCATCTTTTCAAAGTGTAACATATTATAATATCATACCAATCATGTAGCAGATGCATTATACCAATGAATAAGAAGTATAAATAGACACCATGATCATTGGACAAGTAACCCACCATATGAGAATCATAATAATAACTAAACATGATATAAACATCCAATATATATATATATATAAACTATAAAAATTAATATCTTATAAAAATTATGATCTTATATTTTTTCTACAATGTATTAAAAATAGGCATACACGCATCAGTTCAGCACATATATCAAAATAAATAAAGACTAAAAAGATATATCCTAGTTGGAATTATGAGCCTTATCTCAGTCTCATTTTCTCCTTCTCCAATTCATAGCATAATCATGTATTGTTATATGGGAACATTCCCCAGTCCCAACCTATATCCATATATTCTATCGGGGCAGTCAACAATGACTTGAAACTGGGTGTGATATAATTTCCCAGTAGTCCACCACCAAGGATGTTTATAACAAATCGAGGTTGTGCAATACAATATAAGGAGTGTACAATGAATGTCATAGTTATATAAGAAATGAAACAATTCCCTATGGAATATGTGATATATGAAAAGAAATAAGGGTTTATCTAAAGAATGCTTCCTGCAAATTAGGGATCAAGATACTATAACAAGGGAACTATCAATCAAACAGAAATAAACACTAGAATCATGCCATATAAATAGTATATCTTATAATCCATGGATACTCTGTATAACTTGTATAACACATCAACCATGACCCCACCTTATAACTTTCATTTCATATTAACGACAACCATTCCATATAACTAGAAGTGTCAGACCCCGCAAGACCAGATCCAAGGTATAAGATACCATGACATTCTCATCGAGTCCCAAGAACATATTGATGGAAAATCAGTTAGGCTTGGGTGGAGTCCATGAAGCATGAAAACAATAAATGTCTATTGCGAGTCCAAGAAATCTGAATCCAAGGGGTAGGAAGGCCCATGGTATCCCATGAAATTAAGAACCAAGGCGAAATATCATCCAAGGAGTCCACTACCACTATCAATATCTATAAAGGTACATCCATGAAATACAATGGAATCAGATTCCAAGGTATACCCACCAAGGCATCAATTTCTATTTCAATTCATCACATTCGTTCATCAATTCACCCGCATTTAAATTCCACGATTTTACCCAGTCATAAAACAATTCAAATTTAAATAATTTACTAATTTACATCATATATATCCTGGAAAGGGAGTAAAAACATATCATAGTCATCTCAATATATTTAATTAAATTTATTAATGGCTTCATCTAACTATAAAAGCACACAAATACCTCACAAGTTGTTTAACAAAGGGAAATAAGGCATGGGAACACCCCAAGGGAGGCTTGGGTCAGGGCAACAACCTCGAACATTTCAAAGGATATATTGACAATACCTAAAATGTTCTAAATATTCAATTTAATTATTAAAATATTTTTTGGGGATCACCTGGAATGTTCAACAGGATGTATAATAGAAACTAGATCTATAAATCACCAAACCAAGAAGGATAAGTATAGACTTCTTACCTAGGACGGTAGTTGAGAACTCATCCATTATCAACTTTTGATTTGGTCTATAAGAGAAAAAAAATAACAGATAAAAATCCTATAAATAGTGAATATTATCTTGAATCTATATTGTGCAGATGATACCAAGGCTAATAAAGAATGACACAAGTGGATTGTAGTACATAGCGGCATGAATCCAAGGATATTGATTACATTTGATTCCATGTTTATATGGAAGAAAACTATAAAATTATATGGATTTTACTTCAAAGGATCTCCCATGGGTGTGCTAATATCCAATAGAGGATAATATAATAGATTTTTGTTTTTATTAATTTTTGAGGAAAAATGATTATTTTTCCTAAAAACACTACGTCATGTGCACACATTTATACTAACAGTGCAAAAACCATTAAAAAAAACATTGCTAATAACTTTTCTATTTTTTCATGACTATGCACCTCCTTTCAAATTGTTTACTCAAACCATGCTACTTCTAGATAACACTATCTAGCCCCGCACAGTTTCATCAAACCATGCATCTTGGGTAACACAGTTTCTCTCAACCATACAACCGATCTATTTTTCTCTAAGATTTGGGTTCTTGGATTTGAACAATCCTCGAACACCCTCTATATCCCCAAAACCTCAAAGTAAATTTACACTAGTCCCAAAACAATCATTTAAACCACAAACCAAAAGTTCCATACCTCATAGGAAAACCTAGGATCTTACAACTAATTTGAACACACAAACATATCTAGGAGGATACAATTCCAAAATGTAAAACATCACAATTGATACCAATGTACGCACACTACTAAATACCAACATCATATTACACCAAGGAACAAAAATAAAAAGTCCAAATTCAAGGACATAATATATTACAAAGGAGTACAACCTTCTTAGAAGGAGGGGAATTCTATAAAATTAATCAATGTTAATATCCATGATCTATCATTCACAACACTATTCACTGCCTACTCTCAGTCATCCTAGGACATTGTCAAATGGCATGTCATCTACATAAGTCACAACAAGTTTGGGAAGAGCCATTATTGGGGTGAGTATAATAATACCCAATAGGAAACTGTAAAATCACTAAACATAAAGCATCAAGAGTATCCAACTCATAAATATACAGATATGTTAATAGAGACATGACACATATTGATTATCATAAACTATATATAAATACTCATAACAGAAAACCTGTCTCAATAGGTATCAACTCATAAATCCATCCCTTGTATTCTTTTTTAGGATTATAGGTTATTCTTTTTTATTAGTGCTCACTCCATGATTCTTGTTCTCACTAAAGAAACTCATCAGAGATGTCGTTCTCATTTGTACTTTCCATGATATAGTCACCATATCTTCAATTACGGAACTACTCAGATATGGGATCACACGTAGGACCAATGGGGGATGCCAAGAACCCTTCCAGATCAAACTACAACATAGGGGATCAAATCCATATGCATTGTGATCACCCTAATACTATGAACTCTTTCTAGGAAATATATGATAGATGATTCCACCAAAGGACTTATGGAGGTATACCATAAAATCAATCTAAAACAAAACCTATAGAGGGGATCAAAATCTTATACCAATGGAATAACACCACTCAACACCCTCATAAAGGTAGACAAATGAATCACACTCAACTAAACCTTCTCTACAATAAAGAGACGAAGGGAATCACACTACCTTAGAAAGAGTACATGTCATGTACTAGGGGTTCACAATGTGTCTCAGCTACCCATGGTTCAGGCCATGTATCGTTGTCTCACATAGTGTGTAAACCTCCATATAAATGGCATATCTTTGAGGGGTACACAAGGTGAAGTGGATTGAGCTGGAACTTGACATGACACCAACCCATTCCCATGTACAAATATCAATTCCCATGTACTTTGGTCCCTGATAGTGTAATGTGGATGTTCCCATGTACATGGATGTGTCTGGGTACCGAGCTGTGCTCGAGTACACTATCCATGCCCATGTGTCTGGATGTGTCTATTCTCGTGTATCCTCCATGATAAAAACAAAGACCCTCTAACAAGGTCAAATGTTTTGTGACACATTTCACATAGAGTGGGATATTTAATATTACAGGAAACACTAGCACATCATCTAGGGACCCCACACAGAATTTTTTCTTCAGATACATGTAGTGTAACATGAGATTTTCCAAATTCCAAAATTTCGTCAGGAATCTTTTGATTTGGTCATCTCCGTCACAACTCATTCTTGGGTATATTGGATCTAAGTTTTCTTGGTCTTATCATCACCACTCACTAGAATCTGTTCATCAAATTCGATCTGGTATCACCACCATTGCATCAAACCGTCACCACACATCGAACAATAAAAATTGGGAATCACTAATCTGATGTATTCCACCTCCGATCATCCACCATCATCATCACACCATGATTTCACCCTATATCATGAACCTCACT
This sequence comes from Viscum album, assembly GCA_963277665.1. NCBI lineage: Eukaryota > Viridiplantae > Streptophyta > Magnoliopsida > Santalales > Viscaceae > Viscum > Viscum album. The sequence goes on from OY728165.1 coordinate 288,030,701, forward strand.
CACTATATCAATCCATTATGAAAATTAATAGGGGTGAAATAATTAAATACTAGGTATTTATTGAACCACTGAGCAAGAAAACGATGGATCTGGATCTTATGAAGAGACGATGGGGAAATGAAAAAACCACAAATGAGTAATGAACCTTGACCATGTTTTGGATGGCCTAAATTATTTTCCATCAAAATAATGAACAAAGAGTAATAAAAATAATCAAATAAAATACCATATAATCCCAAGAATATATAAGCTCAAACCAAAATCATGATCGACCTAAGAATCGAACTGTTTGAATAATTGATTCTCATTTTTCATGGGAGATACAATGGGGAAATAAAACATAGAATGAAATTCCCAAAATTGATTTAGAGAGAACACTGAAGAATAATGAATCTACACCATCATCAATGGTGATATTATTGAACTCCATTTGTGAGAATGATCCTAATTCTGTTTTCATCATTCGCTTAGCCTTCCTCCAATTTCCTCTCTCAATTCTCAGGTTTATACGACTAAACATAGAAATTAGACATATGAATGTTTATATAAGAATATCCTCAAGTCACTATGTTAAAAATATTAGATAAATAAATTTAATTACTTATTCCCATGATAAATGTTTTACAAAATTCCATACAATTACAAAGTTTATATCATTCCTAGGTAAAAACCCATAATTTGGACTCAATCGAGATCTCAAATTTCCCATCCATGTACCCATTTTGGAGTTATTATAATATTTCAAGAAAAATATGTTTGTGTGATATTAATATATTTAATATTTTTATTAAATATTATCTAGGATCATTGATCCACATAATCATGCCCCATCTCAGTTTCTAGCTCCAAAAATGTTATTACATATATTCCAATGATTTTTGTGAAAAAAATGGAGATGTTTTAAGATTATTATTTATAAAAAATGAAATATTATTCTTAATATTTTGTTTTCACATTTTTGAAATTAATATAATATAAATTTTTTAATATAATAATTTTAAATTTATATGGTTTTAAGATACATATGAGATAGATGTTTTTCACAAGCATGAGAGTCGGGTTGAGAAAGATGGTGGGGAAGAGGTCACATGTGAGTCAAATTTTGATGAGTTGATGTGGATGTGGATGTTTATGACTATTCATTAAGAAATATGTTTGACTGGTATAGGTTCACGATCAACCTGAAATAGTTATTATATAAATGAAATGATGGAATCATATGGCTCTATGAGAGTAGAGATGTTTTCATTTCTATATTTTTTTTACAGAGTATGAGGCGAGACTATGAGATAAATATGAGGTTATAAAAGATTTAACATTGATAATGAAAATAAAACATTCTATTAGGAAGATAAATATAAATAACAGGAGCAATAACATGAGTAGATTATAGAGAATATGCATTGTCCTGCCAATAGTTTAAGGAAGGATTTCCCTTCACAATTTGAATTAGATCACCCACCCCTTATGTGAAATTCTTATTATGTTTCATATGTAAACTTTCATGTAATATGTTAGTTTTAATTTTATAATGAATTATTTTAGATTTTTTTTATTTTCTGTTTTTTTATTTTCTGTTATTTGCAAGAAAAATTGGTATTCTATCAAAATATTTTTTGTGATGAAATCAAAATTCCATCACAAGAAATAACTGGTTAAATATTTATTCTGATGGAAAAAATAATGCACCACAAATAGTATCTCTATGGTCATAATTGTTATAAAACCTCATAAATAATAGTATTTTCAAAGCTCTTTCCGAAAATACTTTGAAAATTAATTTCTAGTTATCAAGGTAGTAAAATGAAAATCTTATTCATCATATGAAATATAAATTTATTCTACTCACTTTTCATGTAATAGTATTTCTTAGATTCATTATTCTATCCTTATAAACTATATAGTTAAATAAAGTCATGAAATGTCATATCAAATAAATAATACGAGATAAATAAATCTCCACGTGTTTATTCTTAGATTATAGAAGTTGAGGACATTAAATATATATGTGTGTGACTATTGAGATTACTTAATTAAAATTTGTAAAATAATAGTATCAACCAAGTAATGGAAATTAACTATCACTTTACATACTTGGTATGGTAGACTGATCTTTTATACATAGTAACATTAACACTTTGATAATGTACCATGTCTTTAATAGAAAATATTGATGTGTGTTTTAAACATGACTAACAGAAACTTTGAAATATTCATAATGGTTGATTTAATAAAAATAAATTATCAATTTAGAATTTTTGAAAAAACTGACAATGGAATTCATGATCACCTTGGTATATCTGTGTGGTTAACCATGACACCATATTTTTTTTAAAAAATATGTTAAAATAATATCTTTTAAAAACATATTTTACCCTAATTATTTACCTTCAAAGAGAATAAAATCATTGAACATAGAATAAAAATATTTTTTTGAGTGTTAAAATTACTAATTTATAGTTTTGGAGAAACCGATCCTATTTGGTTGGACATATTTTAAAATATAATCTGAACTAAAAATTTTAAGCTCATTCTTACACATTATATTAGGGTGGTATGGTTTAATGATTTTTTGACACCATAATTTTGATAGATGGAATCCTTACATATAATAAAAAGGGTGGAAATTTTTTTACTTATTATTTCAATTTGAAAGAAAGGATATAAAAAATTTTGTTCATAAACAACTACACAACAACATGGGAAACATAATCTCATGTGGATTTAATATATAATAATTTTCTCTCATATTAAAAAAACTAAAATGTGAATGATATAGGAAAATGAACCATAAAACCAATGAATTTACCTAAAAATATCACATAATAATATTTTAAGGTAAGGCATATCATTTCACAAAAAAATATTTTTCATTTGTTTGATATATTCTCATGATCTACAATGTTATTTGAATAAAGCATTAAAAAATAATTTTACATCTAATAAAATTCTTGATTTCATCACGAACCAAACATTCAACCATACTTCTTTGTATTATAAAACCAAAAAACCAACAAAAATTCATGGTCAGGATCGTAATGGAAAAGTTTCTGTTAATATACTAATGTTAAGGGCCATCCAATATAGGATACCTAGACTCACTTCATAGGTTTTGACTTATTATTTAATAATATGTGTAGAAAAATGTAATTATACTTAAAAAAGAGTAAATCAATATTCAAAGAGTGTATACCTAAGACTATATAAATTATGACACATGAAAATGTGTGCTGAAGTAGTAACTGATTTAATGAAAGCCTTTGAATTTTACATAATCATGCTCATTTGAACCACTTAAAATATATCTAACATTAATTTTTCTTTGATATCAATACAAAATTATTGATGAAGAAACATGCAACAGATAATTCTAATAATTTCATTTCTATTATACAAGAGGTACCTCAATGATATATAATTATATAAAACACTACATTATTTCATATTAAATAAAAATAAAATTAATTCATGCACATATATAAGAAATAAAATCCATGGGATATATCATGTAATTTAATTGGGATGAATCAATTCCCTTGAATAATAGAAGTGCACATGTGTAAGACCATTCATCATAAATGATATGAGGTCCCTTGTGAAAAACTGATTTATTTTTTATTAATTCCATTGAGTATTTTAAATAGTTTTTTAAAAAATATAGTTTATTATAAGTTAGTAATAAAGGATTGTTAAGTATCATATAAAAATACACTCTAATGAATAAAATTATAAGAACAAAAATTCAATGAATCACAGTGAAATTTAACAAAATATTTTTAAATATAAGGTCGACCCAAATATTTTTTAATAGACTAAAAAAATACCTAAGAACATTGTTATTAAAAAGGGTATGTTTTACAAGTAGTATATGGGGCCATAACATGGATCATATTTAACAAATTGGTGAGAAATTATTTATTGTTAAAGACTAAGAAAATTTTCCTCAATTCTTCATGGGAATATGTAAAATGTCGTTAAGAAATAGAAATTATATAATAATCCTTCAATGAAACTCTACATAATTATTAATGATATGATAGATAATGAATTAATTTTTTGTGGTAATGTAATGAAAAACAATGGATAAAAATAATTTCTCAGAATATTATCTCTTTTTGTCTTCTTATTTAGATGATAATAAATTATCAATATCACCTCCAAGACATAATTTGAATCATATATGGGAAATCAATGTTATAAATCATCTTGGGTTATTAGAGGAACTGATCTAATGTATAATTAAACTAAAATATTTGAAAGCAGGAAATTAAAATGAAAATCTTATATATCGTAGGAAATATACATTAATGTTACTCACTTTTCTTGTAATAATATTTCATATTATTATTATTTTGTATATATAATTAATTTTTTTTGAGTATAATCAAGTAATTATTTATCAAATAGAAAAAACTATGAAAATAAATTCCCATGAGTACTTCTTTTATCATTGTAGTTATGGAAGTTAAATAATTGTACCTATGACTGTTGATAATATTGGATTCTAGTTCATAAAATAATAGTCTTAACTACCCAATGGAAATTCACTTCCACATTAAATATTTTTCATGGTACACTGATCCTTTATACATGATAAATTAAAAATATTTGAAATAATTATATTCATTTAATAATAAAGGTAGACATGAATTTTTAACATGAGTGGCTCAAACATAATTTTTTTATTTTTGGTTGATTTCATTAATATACATGATAAACTAAGAATGTCTGAAAAAAATCACAAATGCATTTGTGATCACCACGGTCGATCTTTTTGGTTGACCATTACAGTATATTTTTAAATTTTATTCTATTAATAGAATAAATTATATTAACATATTTTTATCCAAAAAATTAAAATTAAAATAGATTAAAAACATTAAAAATATAATAAACATGGTTTTTTGGTATTAAAATAATTAATTGTAAAATTTGGTGAAATACTTATTATTTGGTTGTAAAAATTTATTTAATATTTGTTTCAATATTAAATCTGAATCAGTTTTCCCCAAACACTTATAAGTTCTATAGTAATATATTTTCCTCTATTTCTGTATATTTTTATTGTTTGAATCACTGATTTTATTAAAAAAATCGGAATTATGTTTATAGATTATTTATTTTATGATATTAAAAAACTAATACATTTTAGGTCTAAACTACAACTTGAGAATTTACAACTATGGTGACTTTGGTATCTACTAACTTTTTATCGTAATAAAAAAACTAAAATACACACATAACCAAATATGATAATAAACAGAAAAGTAAAATCAACTATATTACTTCAATAATATTACATATTAATATGTTAAGCTAAGTCATCTCATTCCACTATAAATATTTATACTATGTTGGATATGTTCTAAAGATGTATAATGTTCATGAGATTCCTCAAATAAAGTAAGGGAAAAAATCATTTAACATATCTATATTTTATTGATTTCATTAAGAACTAAAAATTTTATAATAATATCGTGTTTCTAATATAAAAACACGTAGAAACTAAAATTTGGGACAGTATCCCAATGGAATGTCTTGTAATAATGTACCAATGATAGGTTTCATCCAAAATATGATATATTAACTCAGTTTTAATTTATTCAACATATTCCTTCTTAATATGTGTGAAAAATATTAATTTACTAAAAATGGAGTAAATAAATATACTAGTTGTGTATTCCTAAGAGTATATAATGATTTTAATATAGAAATTTTTTTTGAAGTGGTACCTGATCTAAGATGGTGGTTTATGATGGTTTTTAAATCCTTCTATTTAGTTCCCACACCACATTCTCAAACTATATTTTTTTATTTGATCTCAACGATGTTCTCATGATTAAGAAACATAAAACAAATAATTATTATATTTTCATTTAGACTATCTAATTAGTACATTAAATAAAAAACATTTTATAAAAAAATATTCATTAAATCAAAATAAATATGAAATAATTAATAAATGAAAATATTTAATCATGAAAATCTATTTTCATTGTCATTTAATTCCATTGAGTTGAATTAATGTCCTTGAAGCATAAAAAGGAAAATGTAAATGATTGTTCACCTTTCAATATTTGAACTCACTTATAACACTCTTGATTTATTCTATATAAATTCCTTTGAGTTTTAATTTAATTTGTGTCTAAGAAAATAGTTGGGAGATTTATTTTTGAAAATACGAGGTTATGGGCCTGAATATATATCCATCTAGGATAACTATTCATTTCATGATTTGTTAGGAAGTATGAAATTCAGAATTAGAAACAATGTTTTCAAAACACAGATATTAACTATGAACTTTAAGAAATTTATTATAGTATAAAATGCATGGTTTAGTTCAGGGTTGACCATTATTTCATGGAAAATAGGAATAGTAAAAAATATATAGTTTGATTAATGATTTGAAAATTGTGTATTTTATTGATTTATTTAATAATAAAATCTTGTTTCTTCAGGGTCTAGATCCCTATGCTTCTTTAATGTGCTCATTTTGTACATTTTTATGTTGTCCAATGAGATACACATGAAGTAGTATCCCTCTACCATAACTATTTGTATTTTTTCCCTAAGATTATCTTTTCTATTTGAAAATATTTATAACTCACGATTCTTGGAAATATAGTTATCTAATACATGTTCTTTGATAGTAATAGAAAATACATTTTCCCATCCCACCAACCCTTGAATATGACTTTAATTTGATGTTTTGAAAACCCTACATAATTCTATATTCATTGATATTGAATAGGAATATCTATAAATGAAAGTTTCGTGCATCAAGAATTGGATATATTTTTACTAATATTTCAATATACTGGATCATTATCAGTAGGATTATCTACATGGATCTATAAATAATAATGTTATGCCATAGTACTTATTTTTTATGGATAGAGAATCAAATTAATAAAATGTATTTATATTGTTTTCACCTTCTTCCCCTATATATACGATGGTCCGAAATAACAATATTAATGGAATTACTACTTATGAGGAGAGAGACATTGATATAATAATTATATCAATGATGATGGGGGATTAAAGGGTGGAGGTTTAGTATAAAGCATCCACTTAAAAGGAAAATGGGATCCCAAAGACTTTAGTAGTGATGGAATTATATAATAAGGAATGTGAGTTTCAGGGTCAACTTTGGTGTGGATTCAAATATGTATATGAGGGATTGATCATGTAGTAAGATACCCAAACCCATTTTATGAACTACCATATTTTTTCCTATCTAAAAATACATAAATTCATGAGTTACTGAAGGTTCAAAAAATGGTGATAGAAATAAATCCTCATTTTTATTAAAAAAACCTTCTAGAGTCATCCTTGGGCCTTTGATTTCAAAAAAAATCTTCATTATATTCTATATTAGGAATCAAAAAAATTATACCAAATTGGAAATCTAGTTGAGTAAGTGATGTGTTGGTTGATGGAACTGGGAAATAATTTATAGTTTTTGAATGGTAGAGAAATTAATAGTATCTAGTGTAGGGAACTCATTCATTCATGGAGCTTAAGAATCGGTTTTAGATGTTGAAGGTGTACCTACTAGATAGGGTGAAAAAAAGATGGAAATTAATGGGATCGTGTAGGAATAATAAATATGTCTTGGATGTAGGATAAAGGCTTAGTCATGGAAGAATGGATACTATAGTAGTGGAAATTAATGTTTCCACTAAAGATGACTACAGTGATATTGTATCCTCTTAGGTTTTGATAGAATATGATGAATAAATAAAATTTTAATATATATATCATTAAGGTCTAAGAACAAAGATACTAAGGAATAATGTTCTTGATTTAGTATATTAATTAGTTACTATAGAAAAGAAAACCCATTTTTTATAAATATTACTCCAACCAACTCAATCCAATGACTACCTGATCAGTGGGAATGATTAATGGATCCAAGGAGCCAAGGGAATGAATTTATATGGGGCCTAAGAAGAAATAATTTAAAATATTTTATCACATATTTTTTTATAAGAATCCATTAATATCTACCTCGGAGTAACCTACTATAATGGCCTTGTCTTGAACCAACCTGGGTCGACCCTGAACAGGTCACCCAAGCCGATCCGTGGAAAGGCCCAAGAGGCATTCCTGATCCTACCGGGATGGTGAAAAGTGCTAGGGAATCAACCAAGTACTATGGGAATGATTTCTCCCAATAGAAAAAACTAAACACTATAAATAAATAGAATAATTAAAAATAAATAGTTGACATGAAAAAGAGTGAATGATCTACAACATGACTAATATGACCACGACTCGATATAACCCTGTGGGTAAGTCTCTAATTTCGAAAAAAACATTTCCTAAGGAGTTTCAAACAAGAACTGGAACCTACAAGATAAACTAAAAACAAGAAAACACTATATACATGAGTATTCAAAATTAGTAGGTAGGCCCCACTAATATACTCCCAATGCACATACATTAAATAAATAAAACATTGATTAATATGTTTTAACTAAAAAATATAAATATAGGTTTTCGATGAGTTTAATATTAAAATAAACAAGCACAATCCATTTCCCTCTTAATTTAAAATAAGGCTCAAGGGTATAATTAAAAGAGAACCAAATAAGAGAAACATATTTTTCTTAAGGGAGAGAGAGAAAGAGAGCAGAGGGTATTTATTCTTCCCAAAAAATTTCATCTTGAAATATTTTTTTACAAAACAACACATAATTTTTTTCGAAAAGAGTACCAAAACCAAACAAAAAATCACTATTCCACATATTGAGGGCAGTCGAACTAATGATACTTGTATCAATAGAACATAGAATGACCTAGGTACTTAGAGAAGAACCAGAACATACTAATACGTGTGACTCATCCCGAAGGCATTCCTTACAAAATTACATCATAACACCCAAATACCCGACCACCCCAACCCATGGAAGAACCAGGGGTCAAATATTATAACAATAAATCCATGTATCCACCTACTATAGGCCACTAGCAGTTCATAATATAACTAGTGCATCAATCATTCTATGTAAAACTCTTTGATTTTCTAGGTTCAAATGTATTGTTATCAAGGGGTTATGCCATGAAATTCAAACAAAAATCCTCATATATATATATAGATATACATAACCAAACACACCACAAAAACTGACACCACCACGGCCTCCATAAGGTTAGTCCCCCACCTTTAAATAATTTAACATATGATAGAAATCCCATAATGAGGACCCTCCCAACTCACGATTAACCAATTAGGAAGGAGACCCCACTCAAGATGGGTTATCCAAATAGCCATATACAATTTCAAAACATGCCTTTATCTTCACAACATTTACCTATTTACCAAAAACAGTTAATTTTTTTTTTCTAAAACATTACTAAACATCATATTTATACTAACGTGTCCAAACATTCCATAAAAACATTTCAAGAAAATAGTTTATTTAAAAAATAACGGCACACAACCCACCTTTGTAACCAACCATACATTTCAAAAAAACCATTTCATCAATCCCACACACCATTTAAATTAGAAACACACTTTAAATGGACAAAGGGAAATATACCATAAACCACTTAATGTTAAAAAAACTATTTAAAGAAAAAAATCACAACGTTGACATTCCCAAATAATTTTTAAAAAACCAAACCATGCAATAATAAATCTCTTGTCATTTAAAGAGACAATCGAGGCATTTAAATAAAAACAATTGGTGTCCAAAACATGACAAAAAAAGAACCACATGTTAAAATCAACATTTAAAATCATGTTCACCTAAAATGTTTTTCAAAATATAATTTGACCTATTCATATTTTTTACTAAACCATTTTATGATTTATAAAACAATTTTAAAGAGTATATCATAGATTTACACAACCAAAACCCCTTCAAAAACATATTTTATGAACAAACACACACCAACAATGTACCAAAATAGAATACACACCACTTTCACAGTTGAATAAACTAATTATTCAATTTATGGAAATATATCGGACAACAAAAGATTGGTTTCCATAAAAAACACATATTATTTCATGTAATCATACTACAAAATATAAAATGAAAACTGAAATTTTTAGAAAAACAATGTATCACTAAAATAATTAACCAAAAAACATGCCATCCCAATTAAGAAGGTAATACTACTAGCCAAAAAATGATTCTCTATCAAAAAAATATAATTTGTTCCAAATAAGTTACTCTAAAAATAATAAATAATTAATTAACATTCATTGAATGTGAAATACTCAAGAAATAAAAATATTTTCTAAATTTAAAGGGCATTGCAAAGGGATCCTACCTCCACTCACAACTTGATCATGATGAAATGATTTTCCTCACACATGTGCATAATTACCTGCGTGCCAATGATTGTGGCATCACAGATTTGCCTCACCAACACTCTGCAAAAAATGAAAAGTATCTAAATCTATAAGAATGATGATTAAAAATAACCCAAACAAGGAAGAAATGTAAATTTCACCTCACCACAGTGCTGGGTGAGTCAGAATGAACCACAACCCCTCACCTTAGGTGGCGGGTGTTGAAACATAAGTTAATTTGACCCAAAAAGCAGTTTCACTCCCAATTGAAGAGGTGCGTGGAAGGTCTCACAAACAAAGGAGGTAGGGGGAGTGAATAGGCTTAGTCATTGTGCCCAATAAAGTCAATGAGGTGCTTCAGGGCACCAGATAAGTCATCAGTAGGTGGGGTCATGCGGTCGAGAAGGGTTGCACGAGCTAGTCGTGCCCTGTCTGGATGAGGCTGACATTGGAGGGGGAGGCCACACCAAAAGTTGGGCCAGCCAGATGTGGGTGCATCAGTGAAGCGTGTGACCGACTGGAGAGCACATGATGGATGGATGAGTGATGATGGGGGGGGGGCACTGGTGAGGTTGAGAGGTGGATTCGGCTGGGTTGGGGGCGTCGAGGAGAGGGATAATAGAAGGGTATGCATAATGAAACCCTAAATAAAATAATGATAATAAAATAAAATTTAAATAAAAACAATAACCTAATAATAAAAATAATAATAATATTTATTATTATGGTAATAATATTAATAATAATTTTATAATAATAATTATATAACCACAATTAAAAATAATATACAATAAAATTAATAGAAATAATAGTACTGTAATAATTATTAATATCATCAATAATAATAATTTACATAATTTTGAAAATTTGTATAACATTCGTTTCATTCTTACTAATAATAATAATTTTAATAATAATAAAATCAAGAACTAACCAAATAATAATGTTTTAATTTTCTTCATAATAGTAATAATATTTTTATTATTATTAAAACATTCGCTTCAATTTATTTTCATTGTTGGGCATCCACACGGTTACCCTGCATGGCTCTTAAATATTTTAATTATGAATATTACCTTTTTAATTCATCCTCCATACCAGGTGGGTTGTACGGTGACCAAGATGTAGCCACATGGTATCCCAACCATTCTCTGCATGTCCTCTTGACGCCGTCAACCCCAAAACATACACTTTTCTCAATAAAATCTAAAAATTTAAATAGGGACTCACCCGAACCCCATCCTGAGCCGAATCCAAGACAAAAACAAAACCTAGGTGTGATAATTCTCCCCACCATAACACATTTCTCCCCTGAAAGAAATAACAAGGCCAAAACCAAAAACAGAAATAGATACCAACTATTTACAGTTCTAGGAGATTACCAAAGGGAGATAGTGGAAGATATCACAAAACACCATTATCTAGACAAAGGAAAACAAGAAGAACTCAAGAAAACAAGATGGACATCCTGCTATGTGCCACCCTCCCCCAATAGTTTGAAAATCTCTGGTTGATCATCCCAAAAGTCACAGAACATCCATGAAGCCCAAACCAAACTTAAAATTTGAATTCAAGAATAATCCTCAATTGAAACTCACACCATCCACCCCCATCAAATACCAAGAACAGAACCAAGATATTGATATAGGGAGGCCTATATGAACTCCCTATCATATGAAATAGGGTAAAACTCTATTTAGTATGACTAATGATGATTCTCCCCACCATAAGAACTGAAGAAATTAAATAACACCAGCAGATTTTTACATGGAAAAAAACCCCACCACAAGGGGTGGGAAGGGAAGGACCCAATTAACAGAGTATCAAAACTACAGCCAAAAACAACAACAACTCCACATCCATGGAAGAACACAACCGAAGACACACTTATGGGAAAAACTAGACCAAGGCCTTTTTACCCCACTGCGGTTCTATTGAGAATGTGCCCACTTCACTCTGGGTGCTATTGATGGAGCTTCGATGATTGATGTACCTCCTGCCTCATAGTCCGGATTTAGAATCTCCCAAACATAACACAAGAATAAAAATTTTACAAAACAAACCTTCATTAAAATAGAAGTTACTAAGGGTTCAACAATAATGACCCTTGAACTTAGAAAATAGAAAAAAACACTACAAAACAACATCATACACGAAGATTTCATTCAAGGAACACTATAGAGAGAAAACCACAAACATATCCCAAACATTGTATTATTCCTACATATGGGCTGAGGCGACCTTCATTGAGCTGGGTCTGGCCTCATGGATCTTCTAGAAAACACCCTGACAGAACCGTCGCAGGTGACCTAAGTATCCACATGTGTAGCGGGTTCTTAGAGCACTCGGGCATGCCAAATTTTTTGTGACCCTGCTTACCACACCGATGAAATACCACCACATTTCACTATGAATAATTTGATTTTAGGTCTGATAGCCTCTTAATTCCCCTACTATCACCACTAGAACCATTCATATTCTCATTATTCTTATCGGCATCTTCTACACAACATCCGAAGATCATAAGAGGATTCTCCATCCCATGTCCTCTTACTAACTCAGCTTCGGAATGAAAGGATTTCCTCACCATGTCAAAGTCGGTGGTTTGGTTGAGTTAGCCACCTTTGACTGCAATTCAAGATGGATCTAAAACTCAAAATTTCAAGCCTTCCCAGGATCATTTTTTACATACCTTGACTCATATGGGACTAGGTCCAAGAAGCATCGGTAGAATTCTTGCATTATTCCAATACCTTACTAAAGGCCACACAACTTCATCCTCTTTCATAGCTTCTTCATCTCATAAAAATACTATTGGATGAATAATGACTTAAGAACTCCCATGTAAGATCTCACCGATGCATTCTCCGAGACACGGTCTTCCAATATTTCTATGATAGACCTTACAGCATTATGGTAGTAACTCAGACCTTTAATGTCTCAGGCAGAACAAGAAAAATGAATTCTCTCTAAATCTTTCACATACACTCCTCCTCTTTGAGAGGATCCAATTGACCTTAAAATAGTGGAGGGTTCATGTTCTAAAACATGAGGACATAGTCTATAGGTTGATGAACAAGAGTATTTTCTATGGACACACCACCAAAAGCTGCACCAGGGGTGTCCGTCAAACCTTCATGGTGAAAGACACTAAGAAACAAATAAACAATGCACTTGATAAAAAAAATACGTCATGACTTTGAATATAAGTTTTCATAATTTAACACCAAAACATTTCAAAATCATTCTCGAAAATTAACAAAAACCACAAACGATTCACAATGGGAAACTAGTGTCGATGGGTGATTTGGCTATATGGTTGGTGGCCATATGCCAATCAAATCACCATCGCAGAGAGTATTCTTAGGAAATTTCTATGGACCCACATGGCTATCCATGCTCTGTGAGCTCATGGAGGCCACATAACTAGATCTCATCTCATTTCTCAACACCAAACAAACCACAAGAATCAAGGGACACCGAAAAAAACAGACAACCCATGGTAACCCAACATTCGGAATGAGCGAGGGTTCATGAAATTATTCCCAATCCAACAACTCGAATACTAACTATCCTAATCCTTCTACCAAGACATCCCAAAATAATGATGTTTTATCTAAGAAACAAGGTCCACTTAGGAGAAAACCTCTTCTAATACCATTTTTTCATGAACCAACCCTGGTTGACCCTAAACCGGTCACCCAATCTGACTCGTGTTAAGGCTCGGGAGGAGTTACCAGTCCTCCTAGGATGGCAACATACACCAGGGAATCAAACGAGTACTATGGGAATGATTTATCACATTGGAAGAAAAAAATAAGTGCCATAAGTAAAAAGAATGACACAAACTAAATAAATGACATAAAAAATATAGAATGATCAAAAACATGACTAACCTGACCATGAATCCATTTAACCCTATGGGCAACTCCCAAACATCGAAACCAAACATCACCCAATGTGATCCAATTCAGAGATGGAACCAACAGGAGAATGTAAAAATAATAAAACACTATAGGAATGAGTATTAAACACCAGTAGGTAGGCACGACTAACCTATTCCCAATACACATCCTTTAAATAAATAAAACATTGATTAACATGTTTGAAATACAAAATATATATATAGGTTTTACACAAATTTCATTTTAAAACAAACAAACAAAATCCATTTCCCTATTAATTTAAAATAAGGCTTAAGGGGAGAAGTAAAAGAGAACCAAATAAGAAAAACATATTTTTATTCAAAGAGAGAGAGAGAGAGATAGAAGATGGTATTTATTATTATCAAAACTTTTCTTCATGAAATCATTTTATCAAAAACAAATTTTCACAATTTACCAAAATCTTACGGAAACAAAACACAAGATCGTAGTTCCACATACTGGGGGAAATGGCACTATCGGTACAAGAATTTGAAGATCATAGGAAGACCTAATAAATCATAGGAGAACCATAATATAATAATACATGTGAATCATCCGGAAGTTAGGCACTAGCTGATGTAGTCAAAAAATCTTAACTCGTAGCCACCCTAACCCAGGACAGACTGAGGGGCCCAATCCCATAGTAATAAACCCATGTATCCACCAATTATGGGCCACTTGATGTGCACAATCTAACTAATGTAGTAATCGTTTTCAATAATCTCCGTTGCTATGAAAGGTTCCCAATTATAGTTCTCAAGGGGTTGTGCCATGATATTCAAACAACAATCCACACATATATATATCTATAACAAAACACACCACACAAACTTGCACCACCCTGGTAACCTCAAGGTTTGTCCCCTACCTTTAAATAATTTAACATATGAGGGAAATCCCATACCAATGACCCTCACAATACACAATCAACCAACTCGGAAGGAGACCCAACCCAAGAGGGGTTTTCCAAATATCCATTTCAAAATTCCAAACCGGTCTTTATCTTCATAACATTTAACCATTTACCAAAAACACTTAGAAACCATTTTTCAAAAACATTACCAAATATCATCTTTATATGGCCAAACAAACTGTACAAACTTTTCAAAAAAATCATTTAATAAATAATGGCACACTACCCACCTTCACAACCAGACGTATATTTCAAAACCCATTTTATCAATCTCGCGCATCATTTAAAATAGAGACACACATTATATGGCCATAGGGGCATATACCATTAAGCAGTTTATGCGCAAAGAATATTTAATAACTCAATAACAACATTGAACTTGCAAAACATGTTTATAAAAACAAAACCATGCCATAATAAATCACTAGTCATTTAAAGAGCCCATCAGTCCATTTAAAGAAAATCACACGGTGTTTATAACTTGACAAAAAAACTGAACCACACATTGAAATCTACATTTAAAATCATTTTCACTTCAAAATGTTTTCAAAACATAATTTGAACCATTTATATTATTTAATAAAAAAATTATTATTTATAAAAAAAATTACAAAGTAACACACAACTTCACACACACAAAAACCATTAAAACCCATCTTCATGAACAAAATCACACCCACAATATACCAAAAGAGAATACAGACCACTTTCATAACCAAATAAACTTTTTATACAATTTATGAAAATATAATAGACAAAACAAGATCAGTTTCAATCAAAAACTCTTTTTATTTCACCTAAACATGCTAAAAATATTAAATACAAATTAAACTCATAAAAAACAATTTCACACAAAACTAATCAATCACAAAACACACCAAACAAATTATGTGGGTAAAACAACTAGCTAAAACAATTATTCTATACCAAAACCATCTAATTTATTCCAAAATAGTTATTTTGAAAATTAAAATTAATTAATTAGCATTCAATGAATGTGAATTACGCAAGCAATCAAATTATTTTAAACATTTAAAGGGCATTGAAAAGGGATTCTAACTCAACATCCAACTTGATCATGACAACATGATTTTTTTCTCACTTGCGCTTAAGTACCCATGGGATAATGACTGCGGCATCACAGAATTAAAATAATCCAAACAAGGAAGCAACATAAATTTCACCTTGACAGAGTGAAAAGTGATTGGAAACGAACCCCAACCTCTTTCCTTCAGCGGTGGGAGTGGAAACCTAAGCTAATTTGACCCAATAAGTCGTCATACTGCCAATCGAGGAGAAACGTGGTAGGTCGCACAAATAAAGTAGGTAAGGGAGCCAATGGGACTAGTCTTCGTGATCAGGAAGGTTAGAAAGGTGTTTTAGGGAACTAAAAAAGTCACCAGCAGGGGGGTCATGCAGCCAGGAGGGGTTGCACGGGCTGGTCGCGCCCCAGCTGGAGGAGACCGACATTGGAGGGGGATATTGCACCTGTGTAGTTGAACTGGAAAGAGTTCTGACCAGATGTGGGTGAGACAACAAAGAATCTGGCTAGGAATGATTTCACGAGATGGTCTCTCCCTGAATGGAGGAGGCTGGAGTTGGAGGGGGAGGCCAAACCGATTGGGAGTTTCATCAGTAGGAGGGTCGACCGAATGTGGGTTCCCCAGTGAAGCGTGCGGCCGGTTGGAGAGCATGCGACGACCGAACGGGTGCCAATGGTGAGGTTGGGAGGCATAGTCATCCATCCTAGGGGTCACACTCATGTGACCAATAGAGGAAGGGGATATTGAGTTTTGTTTTTACATTTTTTCAAAAAAAATTGAAAATACCACTAGGGTAAAAAAATATATTTTTTTACCTCCCAAAGGCGGCACCTGATGTGCCGCATTTGGGTGTTTTTACGCCCAGGGAAAGGTGGCACATGGTGTGCCGCCTTATCCGAAAAAATTAACCATAAAAGCGGCATAGGAGGTTCTTCCTTTTCATAAATATTTTTTTTAATGTTTTTTTAAAAAAAAAAATTGTTTATATATATATATATATATATAACAAAACTTTTCAGCAGAACTTTTCTTCTATTTAATATACAGCGGTTTTTCCATTACAGCAGTCTGGATTCTGACTGATACACTCAGCCAGGACTCCCTTTTATAAGGGGGTTTTCCCTGAAAACCATACTACATTTCAGATGTGGGATTCTGGTTCTCCTTTTCCTACGCAGTATATTCTGCGTTTCCGATGTGTGATTCTGTTACAAGTACGCGACTTTGAAAGACTATAAAACATAAAATATAATGACAATATAAATGAAACATTAAACATTGATTAAACTTATAAGAAATAGTTGAAAACAAAAATAATTTCATAAAAAATGTTGATACAAATTAATTTATAATCTTTCAAAACCACCTACTTGAAACTTAAACATTTTTCAAGTACGCGACTTTGAAATCCTATAAAATATAAACTATAAGACCAATATAAATGAAACTTTAAAAACTGATTAAACATATAATAAATAGTTAAAAACAAAAATAATTTCATAAAAAATGTTGATAAAAAATAATTTACAAGCTTTCAAAACCACCTACATGAAACTTAAACATATTTCAAGTACCTGACTTTGAAAGCCAATAAAATATAAACTATAAGACCAATATAAATGAAACATTAAACATCAATTAAACATACAATAAATAGTTTAAAACAACAAAAAAATTGTAATAAATATCCATGAAAAATAATTTATAATCTTTCAAATCCTCCTACATGAAACTGAAAAATGTTTCAAGTACATGCCTTTGAAAAACTATAAAATATAAATTATTATACCAATATAAATGAAACTTTAAAAAATGATTAAAAATATAATAAATAGTTGAAAATAAAAATAACTTCCTAAAAAATATCGATGAAAAATAATTTATAAGCTTTCAAAACCGTCTACTTGAAACTTAAATTGTTTCAAGTACGCGAATTTGAAAGAATATAAAACATAAAATATATGAGTAATTTAATTGAAACCTAAAACATTGATTAAACATATAATAAATAGTTAATAATTAATTAGTTAATTAGTAATATAATTATTAATTATATAATAGTTAATTAGTAATATAATTATTATAAAATATTTTTCATCAACATTTTTTAAGAAATTATTTTTGTTTTCAATTATTTCTTATATATTTAATCAATGTTTAACATTTTTTTTATATTGGTGTTATATTTTATATTTTACGGTCTTTCTAATTCACGTACTTGAAACAGAATCCCACATCGGAAATGCAAAATGTACTATGTAGGGAAGGGAGAACCTGAATCCCACATCGGAAATGCAGAATGATTTCTAGGGCAAGACATCTTAATTAGTAATATATTTATTATTTATATAATATTTAATTAGTTCATTAGTAATATAATTATTAATTATAATTATTCATTATAATTATTAATAATTAATTATATAAAAATTAGTTAGTTAATTTGTAATATTATTATTAATTATATAATAATAAATTACTAAAATAGTAATATAATTTTTAATTACATTTATTCATTATAATTATTAATTATTAATTAGGTAATTAGTAATATAAATATAAATTATAATTATTAATTATAATTATTAATTAGTAATTATTAATAATTAAATATATAATATTTAGTTAGTTCATCAGTTATATAATTATTAATTATATAATAATTAATTAGTAAATTAGAAATACAATTTTTAATTACATTTATTAATTATAATTATTAATTACTAATTAGTAATTATTAATTATTAATTATTAATTAGTAAACTAGTAATATAAATATTAATTATAATTATTAATTATTACTTATTAATTATTAATTTTTACTTATTAATTATTACTTATACAATAATTATTTAGTTAATTATTAATATAACTATTAATTATATAATAATTAATTAGTTGATAAGTAATATAATTATTAATTATATAATGGTTAATTAGTTAATTAGTAATATAATAATTAAATATAATTATTAATAATTAAATATGTCATAATTAATTAGTTAGTTAGTAATATTATTATTAATTATATAATAATTAATTAGTAATATAATTATTACATATATAATAATTATTTGGTTAATTAGTAATATAATTAATAATTATAAGTAATTAATTAGTAATTAATAATTATTAATTATTAATTAGTTAATTTGTAATATAAATATTCATTATAATTATTCATTATAATTATTAATTAGTAATTAATAATTATTAATAAGTAATTATTAATTATAAATTAGTTAATTAGTAATATAAATATTAATTATAATTATTTATTAAATTATTAAGTATTTATAGTTAATTATTTATTATTACTCAATAATTAATACTTATATAATAATTATTTAGTTAATTATTAATATAAATATTAATTATATAATAATTAATTAGTTAATTAATAATATATTTATAGTCTTTCAAAGTCACGCACTAGAAACATTTTTAAGTTTCAAGTAGATGGTTTTGAAAGCTTATAAATTATTTTTCATCAACATTTTTTATTAAATTCATTTTGTTTTCAACTATTTATTATTTTTTCAACTAATGTTTAAATTTTCAATTATATTGCTTTTATAGTTTATATTTTATATTCTTTCAAATTCACATACTTGAAACTTTTTTAAGTTTCAAGATGGTGCTTTTGAAAGCATATAAATTATTTATAATCAAAAATTTTGATGAAATTATTTCTGTTTTCAACTATTTATTATATGTTTAATCAATGTTTAAAGTTTCATTTATATTGGTCTTATAGTTTATGTTTTATAGTATTTCAAAGTCACGTACTTGAAACATTTTTAAGTTTCAATTAGGCGGTTTTGAAAGCTTATAGATTAATTTTCATCAATATTTTTTAGGAACTTTTTTTGGTTTTTAACTATTTTTTATATTTTTAATAAATATTTAATGTTTCATTTATGTTGGTCTTATATTTTATGTTTTATAGTCTTTCAAATTCGCGTACTTGAAACATTTTTAAGTTTCAAGTAGACGGTTTTGAAATATTATAAATTAATTTTTATTGACATTTTTTAGGAAGTTTTTTTTTGTTTTCAACTATTTCTTATATGCTTAATCAATATTTAATGTTTCATTTGTATTGGTCTTATATTTTATGTTTTATAGTCTTTCAAAGTCGGGAACTTGAAACATTTTTACTTTTCAAGTTGATGGTTTTGAAAGCTTATAAATTGTTTTTGGTCAACATTTTTTATGAAATTATTTTTGTTTTCTAATATTTCTTATATGTTTAATCAATGTTTAAAGTTTCATTTATATTGGTCTTAAATTTTATCTTTTATAAGATTTCAAAGTCACGTACTTGAAATATGTTTAAGTTTCAAGTAGGTGGTTTTGAAAACTTATAAATTAATTTGTATCAACATTTTTTATTATTATGGTTTTTGTTTTCAACTATTACTTATATGTTTAATCAATGTTTAATGTTTCATTTATTTTGATCTTATATTTTATGTTTTATAGTCTTTTAAAGTCGCGTACTTGAAACAAAATCCCACATTAGAAACGCCGAATATACTACGCAGAAAAAAAAGAACAAGAATCCCACATCGGAAATGCAGTATGATTTCCAGGCCAAGCTACCTTATAAAAGGGATTCCAGGGCGAGAGTTTCTATTAGAATCCAGACTGTTGTAATGGCAGTGCTTCTGGATACTAAATAGAAGAAAAATTCTGCTGAAAAGGTTTGTTATATATATATATATATATATAAAACAAAACAAAAAAATAAAAATAAAAATAATTTTTTAAAAAAAAAATATTTATGAAAAGGCGGCACCTGTTGTGCCGCCTTTGAGGTTTAGTTTTCGGAAAAGGCGGCACACCAGGTGCCGCCTTTGAGTGGTAATTTTTTTTTTACCTAGATGTATTTTCAATTTTTAAAAAAAATGTAAAAAAAACTCAGGGGATATTGGGTGGTTAGGTCAAATGGGGGTTGAGGGAGAAGATAATGGGATGGTTAATGAAACCCTAGAAAAAATAAATAATAATGATAGTAAAGTAAAATTAAAATAAAATATAAATAAAAAGAATAACATAATAATAATAATAATAATAATAATAATAATTGTAACAATATTAATAACAATCTAATAATAATAATAATAATATAACCATAATTAAAAATAATGTACAATAATAATAATATAAATCATAGTAATATAATAATTATTAATATCGTTAATAATATAGTTTACAAAATTTTATAATTTATATAACAGTCATTTCATTCTTGCTAAAAATAATAATTTTAAAAATAATAAAAACAAGAACAAAACTAATAATAATGTTATAATTTTTCCCATAAAAACAATAATATTTTTATAATTGTTAAAACATTCTCTTTGATTTATTTTCAGTGTTGGGAAAGCATGCGGTTACCTTGCCTGGATCTTAAAAATTTTAATAATGAAGATTAACATTTTAATCCATCATGCATACTGAGCGGGCCATGCGGTGACCAAGGCCTAGCCGCACTGACTCCCAATTGTGCTCTGGCAGTGCGCCTGGCGCTGCCAAACCCAAAACACACATTTTTCTCAATATAAGAAAAAACATTTAACATGGACTCAACTGAACCCCAACCTGAGCCAAATCCCAGAAAAAACCAAAACCCAAGTGTGCCAGGCCCAATCCCTATACACATATTATTACATGATTTTTTACATAATTTATTATCATTTACAAACCAAGAATCATAAAGAATAGTGTCTTTGGAATATTTGGTACATAAAACTAAAACATGGAAATAAAACAAACCATATTTATATTAATCCCCCATAATGATCTCTTAACTACCTTTTTGTTCTCACATCAGCATAGGATAACCTAGGTAAATACATAGACGAATGGGATGAGATAAAAATTATATTAAGGGATTAAAAATAGAAATAAATCATATCATATAGTTTAAAACACAAAAAATGATGACATAGAATGAAGTAGATCACGAATAAAAAATATGTATGAATAAAAAATAGAACATTTGATCATGTAATAATGGGATCATAGGAATTTGGAAGAAACATATAACATGACATAAACACAAGTCAAGGCTAACACCAAGACTATATCACTTGGTGGACAAAATCCCATGATGGAATTAGGTTAACTTCATGTCCCAACAATATGTCTCATGATATTAAATATTACCCAATTCATTAGAGATTTATATGGATGCACCCATCATAACATGTTCATGTATATGTTTCCCCCCTGATGGATCAAACATAAGGAATAAATATAAGAATTACCCATGTAAATAAATTGGTTTCATAACTGTGTAATGAAGAACAACCAAAGAGAATATCATAATAGAATCCATGAAAGAATGGATTTAAAGAATACATATTCATTAGTAAGGTAACATATTCATATGTCATGATAAAATATTTCCATCTAAAATGAAAACATATAAAAAGAGTGTTTAAGATACATAATAAATGAGCTACATTAGTGCAGTTTAATGGAAAATATAAAAGAGTCTTTAAAGAGGTCAAAGGAATAATTGATTCCATAAAACAAGAAATTAACATAGTTATTTTTTTCATGATAATAATAGTGTTTTTTGAAAAATATTGGCCACTTAAAATAGATTATGCAGTGTACTTGAAAATGGGTAAAAATTAGGAAGTTCCCTTTTAATAAGGCTTGCTTATCGGGAAGAATTGAGAAGGAAACCTTATAAAAATGTATTTTTCCATTAAAGAAGGATAAATGGATCTGGATACATAATTTTAGAACATACAAACTAAATATGGAATAATTATATAAGAATAATTAATAATTACATTGTTATAAAACGAGAGAAATCATAATTGAAAGGTAATTGGGAGGTTGAGAGGGAATCCCATACCTTATGTCTGAAAGTTTTATGATCTTGTACTTTATGTTCTAGATAATAAAATTAATTTCTTTAAATAATTAAATTATATCCTCTTATAAAATTATATTATTTATTATTATTTTATTAAGTTCATTAATAGGATATTTGATGATTTATAATATCCAATTCTATCATTCCCGAATCGTTTGTTTCATGATATTCGGATTTGTTCCCATGAGTTTAATTTTGGGATTTCCTATCAAATGGAATCAAACCTAAAAAAGTGGAATGATATGGTATTACTATAATTCCATAATTTTAAATGGTCCCATATTGCATTTTCTTCCATATATGAGAATGATTTATTAAATAAAATGTTAATGATGAACGTCAGTTTATTTTGGTGAATTTTTTATCACCACGAACTGGTTTAATTTTATTATTTAATACTATATATATATTATTTCTCAAATATAATAAAATGTAATGTACATTTTAAAATATTTTTCTACCATTATAATGTTTTTACGACCTGCCATGATGGAGGTAATTGAAAACCAAATATCATCATCCATGAAGGTGGTGAATCGACACATCACGGATGATGTTTTCATTTTCAATATAAAAAGATAAGAGAATATATTTTAAGATACATATCCATTTAACATTGTAAAATTATAGTTTATATATGAAACTAGAGTTATTATGTTTCTTTGGATATGGGAGGTTAGGTAAGGATAAGAAAATAAAAAAATTAAAAGAGAAAGAGGTATGGTTTTTACCTCTTGAGTGTTTTCTCCTTGAGAATCTCATTAAGGAACACAGATATGGTATTTTGGTGATTCTAGTAAGATCAGATAGTGTGGAATAGGTTTGGGGGAGTAATTTTATAGAATATAAGAAATCCCCAAGACATATATTTTTTGAGGAGAAGAGGTGTTGAGGGGTTATATTTATAATGGAGGAGAGGGGAGTTTTTTTATTACATTTTTCATTAGTTTATTATTTTGGATAAAGAATATAAATATTAATGATTAAAATGGATAAATATGATTAATAGAAAGTTGTAGTTAATGATAATTGTGCTTACGTCATCCATGACTCAAAAATTCATGTATTTAGCTTATTTTTCAAATTGTCATATTTCACTATTCACAAATAAAATCAGCTATTTTAGACAAATCCCAAAAAATATAAATAACCATTTTTTATGTGTATAATTCCTAAATGGACTACATTTTATGATAATTATTTTCTAAATATGATGAATTTAATTTTTATTGAAAATATTCATTTATTCAAAAAATAAATTTTTTCAAATTATAATTAATTTTAAGACACTCTGAATAATTAATTATGGTCTCAAAAAATTGTATTATAATCAAGAGAAAAAATAATATTAATTTCATAATATATTTTATGGATATAAAATTTCTTTTAATTTATTATATTAATTATAAAATTTTAAATAAAAAGTTACGTTCGACAAAATTTACAACACATAATTTATCATTTTTAAAACATTTATTTACTTATTCCTTGATATAAATATATTATGTTTTTATTCATAGTGTACCTAAATTTCATTTATACTTTCATAGGTGATATTACTATTTTATTGGTCAATTTACATTTTTTAATGGTCACATTACTATTCCAATGGTCAAGTAACTTTTATATTGGTACAGGTTCTTTAATTTCTATAAATACCACATATTTCATTCCTAATTTATGAAAATAATGTTATTATTAAGTTTTATAAGTGATGTATCTGTTTTATACAACATAACACAAATATATGAAGTAATATTTCGTTGATAAAATTATGGGATGTTAAATTTTTGCCTCCTTATGAAATTTCACCCTCGAATTTTTTTACATACTACGGTGAAAACATGTGAGGGTACTTATACTTCATCTCTTCTTTTATTTCCCATGTTTCCTATACATACATATGATTTCTATATAGTACTAAAAATAGGTGTGTACTCTTGTTCTAAAGAAATTAATCTATACAGTCCCAGCTCATCTCTAACTGCTCTTTATACGAGAGGTCATACTCAAGTTGTACCACCGACATATTCAATAAAAGTGAGGGATCTGGTATATACATCCTCAAGATGGATACGTGAAATACATCATGCACTTAAGATATGGTAGGTGGATGTTCTATTTGATAATCCCCAACTCCAACATGATCATAAATCTCAAAGGGCCTGATATACTTAGGACCCATCTTTCCTTTCTAACCACATCCAATGACCCTCTTCCATGGAGATATGTGGAAGAGACCATGTATCCAACCTTAAAATCTAGGCATTGTGGATGCTTTTCTGTATATCTGTTTTATAGACATTGGGCTTCCTTGAGGTGATACTAAATGGTTTTAACCTTTTCTTCCATTTCATCAACCATTTCAAGTCCCAATATCTCAGGATCACTGACTTTATCCCAACATAATGGTGTTCTGCATCTTTTCCCATAAAGGGATTCATATAGATCCTTATTGATGTTAGATTGTAAACTATTATTCTATGATAACTATACTATAGGTAGATGTTGATCCCATCCTCCCTTGATGTCTATAGAACATTCTATCAACATGTTTTCTAGTGTCTGAATAGTCCTCCCAGATTGTCCATTAGTTTGAGGATGATATGTTGTACTGAATTTCAACTTAGTTTTTAGGTCATTTTTGAGACTTTTAAATAACATGGAGTTAAATCTGGAATAGAGAATTGATACAATTGATAATGGTACTCTATACAGCCCTGCAACTTTTTTTGATGTATATCCTTTCAAGTTGATTGAGTGGGAAGTCCTCTGAAATTGAAATAAAGTGAGATATATTTGTAAGAAGATCCATAAAAAACCGTATAAAATTGTCTCCTTTGGATTTATTTGTAAGTTTGGTGATAAATTCCATGGTTATGTTTTCCCATTTCCATATTGGTATGGGTAATGGTTTCATCATAAATTTTTATTTTTTATTTTATCCTTCACATGATGAAATACTAGGAACATTGATGTATATTATGCAATTTATTTCTTCATATTGTCCGAAAAATAATTCTCTTAGAGAACCCAATATATTTTCATCCTCGTTGGGTGATTATTGAAGGATACACTACGTGCATCATTCAGAATCTCTTTATTTATCTCTGGACTAGATTGTATACATAGTTGTGGCCCAAATTTTATGGTTCCTTCCTCATCACTTTTCAATTTTGAGGATTAATCTTTCTTGATTGCTTCCACATTTTATCAAATTTCCCCATAATTTTTTTGAGAATCCATTATTTTATTAATAAGGGGTGGTTGAACAATTATCTGAAAGTATTGATGATGTTCCTTCCTTAATGATTTCCATGTTCATCCTTTATAGGTCTTAGAAGATTGGATCTTTCAGAATTGTCATCAATGAAAATGTTGCAGGATCGTTTCTGTATAGAGCATCCACCACTTTATTTTCTTTACTAGGATGGTAGTGTATTGTTTATTCATAGTCCTTGATGATAACTAACCATATCTATTAGGGAATATTAATAACATTGTTTTGTGAAGATACAATATAGGCTATGATGATCAGTATATATCTCACACTTCCCCCCATATAGATAATTCCACATGATTTTTAACACAAAGATCATAGCCACCAACTCTAGATCATGCATGGGAATTTTTTTTCATTAATTTTCAACATCCATGAGGCATATACTATCACTATATCAATTTTGATTAATACACAACCAAATCACTTCTTTGATGTGTCACTGTATACCATAAAAATGTATCCACTTGTAGGTAGTGTGAGTTATATAGAAGTGATAATCATTTTTTGAACTATTTGAAGTAGTTTTAACTTTCACCAGTACCAAAAAACATTACACCCTTAAGATTCATCTTGGTTAGTGTGTTTGAAAATTATGAGAAGTTGTTCAAAAATATCTGGTAATCCTTAGATAGACCAAGGAAAATATATATGTCTATTATAGATGCTTTCCAGGGCCACTATTTAATTATATTTTTCTTAGAAGGGTCCAACCATATAACTTTTATGGTGATAACATGCCTCAATAATGATATGTCCTCCTTACATAACTCACATTTATTATACATTCCATATAGTTTCTCCTTTCTCAACATCTATACCACATTATTCAAATGTTTTTCATGTTCCACATTTCTCTTGAAGTATATCAAAATATAATCGATAAACACTACCACAAATTTGTCAAGGTATTATATAAAAAATCTATTCAATATATCCATGATAATATATGTACTATTAGTGAGTTTTAAGGGAATCACTATGAACCATAATGTCTATACATCGTTTGAAAGGAAGTCTTGGAAATATCGTACTTCTTCACTCTTAATTGGTGATATACTGATCGAATGTACACTAGAGAAAAATACATGGACCCATGTAACTGATCAAATAAGTAATCTATCCATAGAAGAGGATACTTATTCATTATTGTGGTTTTGTTGATATCATGGTATCAATGCAGAGGCACATTGATGCAGATTTCATCTTAACAAATAAGACTAGAACGTCTGATAGTGATGCACTTAGGCATTTGCAACCCTTTTATAGATTCTATTATACATTCTTATTTAGTTATTCCAACTCAATGGTGTCCATTATATATAGATTTTTGATATAGGTAGGGATCCAAAAATAAGTTCAATTGATAACTTAACCTCAAATTCAGGTGGAAGACCTGGAAATTCTTTGGCAAACACATCACTATAGTCCCTCACAATGGGAATGTGTTTGAGCCTGATTAACTCCTTTTTCTAAATAATTTCAGTTAGATATTCTTTCTAATAATAAAATAATATCCACATTTGAGATGAAGATTATAAAGGATATCCATCCTCATATATACAATTATATAGAATTAGAGGATGCCTATGGATGTGAAGAATGATATCACTACCCTGACAGTTGACATTGGATTTGTAAAAGATAGAATATCCATGCCCAATATAGAATCAAACTCCAAAAAAGTAAGAAAATGTTTTTGGGGAGGTTCAGTCCACACAAATTAACCAAGAAAGAGTTATATAATTTAATTTAAATAATTTCAACATTCAATATTATCACAGATAACTCAGACTTCATATTTTTATGTGGTGTTTGAATAATTCTACTAAAATTTCATGACATGAAAGAATTCATAGAGCCTGAGTCAAATAGTACATTTTCTATTCTTGCATGAATAACCTGC
Organism: Viscum album; assembly: GCA_963277665.1. Classification (NCBI taxonomy): domain Eukaryota; kingdom Viridiplantae; phylum Streptophyta; class Magnoliopsida; order Santalales; family Viscaceae; genus Viscum; species Viscum album. Next base: position 288,058,979 of record OY728165.1, read on the forward strand.
GTACCTATCACCATAACATTTTCTATATCTACCTTAGTATTAGTGATAGAATATTATCTCCCTTGTTTCTTTGGAGGTTTTTTTGATTGCCTCTAACAACCCTTGTCTTATAGAATTGGCTCAAATAATGCTCTTATTCATTATATTTTAAACACAATATTATAGGATTAATTTTGATCTAAACCTTCCTTTATTATTTCAAATTTTTTGGTTTATTCATATCCATTTAGTAGATATTAAGACATATAACCCAATTTTCCAAATTTTATGCATCTTATTGTTCCCATTAGGTAGTTCCAATGATGCTTCTTCCCACACTTTTGACACATGGGATGTTGGGTTTCAATTCCATCATGGGATTTATCTATTGATAATACAATATTAAAATTCATTTTCCAATTTTTATATATGGGACCGTGAGACTAATGAGATTCTACAACATCAATTTTAACCATAACAGCACACCAAAAACTTTTCTCCTAGCTATCAAAGTCTCGAATCACAAATTATTTTCCCAGAATCAACTTTAGTATATTAAAGAAGTGATCCACCTTGAATTTAGTGTTCATAAAAATATAGAGGTTTATCATGTATGCGTTGTAAATCACGCCTCATATTCCATTATTGACTCGCCTTTATTTTACTTTAGATTGAGGAACTCCCTTTAAATATTAATATGGATAGTTCTAAGAAAATATTTGTGGAAAAATATTTTCTTGAAATCTTCCCATTCGATGGAATAAATTTCCTCCTTTTACTTTGTGTTTTTGATTAGTGTACACCATTGATTAGCTTCCCCATCAAAATGATAGACCTCCGATAAAAATTTATCTTCTTTGGATCATTGAATGATAGATAATATATTCCCATTGGGGCAATCCATTGTTCCGTGACAATGGGATTAGAAGATTCACTAATGATGGGAGGCCATTGTCACATAAATTATTAAACTGAAACATTCTCTTTATTAAAATAAGGAGGGTGTTCCACACAATTCAAGCTACTATTAATTATTTGATCCAGTTGATCATGTACTACCATGATGTTTTGAGCTCCTATTCGTACCATATTTGGCATTGCATTAGGTAAATAATCACATTGCATGTCACATTGACTATTGGAATGGGTTCTTGAATTTATAACCATTAACTATTTTTTTTACAATTTTGGGGGATTGAATACTTTTTTAATAATTATTTAAATGTTAGAATATTAATATAGAAGTATAAAGTTGAAAATGAATAGTATATCCTAACTTGTGATTTCCTATGATTCAATCAAGGATATCCTTGGTGATAGAATTATCTATAGGGTTATTAATAATGTTTTCTAGTAATAATATCAAAAAATCAATAGATCATGCTCTAATACCAACTATAATAGCCCCAACCTTTTATAAATATAATTATATGATTTAAATAAAAATTAACAATCAAATAAAAACCAACGATTTGTAAAGTTTAGTGTCTTTGGAATATTAAGTACATAAAACTAAAAACATTGAAATTAAATAAAAATAATTATATTAGTCATCAATAATGAGCTGATAGATTCCTCAAGCTTTCACATATTCAAAGGATAACCCATGGGAATATATAGTCAAAATGGATGAGCTAAAAATCCCAGTAAGGGAATAAACATAGAAATAAATTATAACATATGGGTAAAAACACATAACATGGTGACATAAAATGGCATGGAACATGAATCAGAATATGGAATCATATAAAATAGAACATGGGATCATGTAATCATGAAAAAATATGAATTTTGGAGCTATATATAACCTCAAATAAACATGATTCAAAGCTAACTTCCAAGACTATATCCCATGGTGTACAAATTTTTAAAAAAGAATCAGGTCTACTCCCAGTCCAAAGAAGAAATCTCATTAGAATAAACATTACCCAATGCATTGGAGTGATATCTAGAAAGACCCATCATGACATGTTCATGCATATGTTATCCACAAGAAGAATCCAACCTATGAAATAAAAATAAGCATTACCCATGGATTGAAATTGTTATCATAACCATGTCACCATGCATAACCAATGAGAATATCATAATAGTATTCATGAAATAATGGATTTGAATCATACATAGACATTAATAAGAAAAAATAGGTTTATATAATGATAAATTATATCCAACTAAATTGAAAACATGTAATAAGAGTGTTTAAGAAGCTTTAGAAATGAGTCACCTTAGTGAGATTTAAAGGAAAATATAAGAGTCTTTGGTTGCGCCCAAATTTAACCTACTGGTAAAATCGGTCATTGATGTACAAGTAGGGATCGAATGCACAATGACCGAAGAAGAAACCTTGAGACACTTTGATTAGATGCGGGATTGGCTATGCAGTGGCCAACATTGGATTGAATTGATTTGAAGAAATATTGATTTAATTTAAATAACAAAACAAATAAAATTACTTGAATTAAAACAACTAATTAAGGTAATTCGATCCTAGGTTGTCTCTTGGGCTTTATTGGATGTATTTTTTTCATTTGATTTTTTGTTCATCGGTTCAAGAGGTATCCATTAAATGAAATAATTCCTCAATATCATTCTCTGATTTAATACATACACAATTTCAAGGCTAATCACCAATTCACTTATAGGATCAATTAAATGAGCACTCTAATGAATTGGATCGTACTAGCACTCAAAATGTATCATCGTTAAAGTCAGTGAAGACAAAGAAAAGATAAATCAAAGAAAGGAACTCTTAAAAAAAGAACAAATTTAAGAATTTAAGAACATCAAATAACATCCAATCCAACTCATGCAACTCCCTAGGATCAAACCATAAAAGTTTATCCCTCCATTGATGCTATTCTATCAATGGAAGCGGGTAATTGACTTAAAAAAACAGGATTGAAGAAAAAAGAAAAAAAACATTAATCAAAATGAACACTCCACCGTTGTGTGATGAACTCACAAGTGTGGGTGTGAATAAATTCACACTACGATTCAACGGTATCAACGTGTGAAGAAAATGAAAATAAAAAGTGAAGAAGAAGAAGAAATTTTATTAAAATACTAAATGTGAATGAAAAACTTACATTAGAGAAATTGACGATGACATTACAAAACGAAAGCGGGAAATTACAATTGAAAGAAAAACATGGATTCAAAGTAAAATGTTAGATGATTATTCCCTTCAACACCAGCTCCTTATATAGGCATATTAGGATCCTTATATCCACCCCCAACATTAAATTCACCCCCCAACAATTAATAGAGTCAAAAGGAGGGTGAAGAATAAAAAGGAAATTGATGTTTCGAAGTTGACCCGGAAAACTGTCCAGATTCGTCCTCCATTTTAACGTGTGAGTTTGACACTTTATATTTCAGAATCCGAAGGTGTCATAAATATAACATATCTTCAACCATGTGTCTTCTAGAAGCTCTCAAAATTTCAGGAAATTTGGCTCAGCCGTTTGGATGTTATGGTCGCAATGGTGGAACGGATTTCTATGCATTAATGTCGGGTCCACCATTTAAATCTTAACTTCATATCCCTTTATCATCATGAATACATCAAAATTATCTCTGGCCACAGTTGAATAAAATGATCCTCATATTTTTATCTTTCTACTGTATAAATTTGAGCTTCATTGGGATTGGTTTCTGGGCCCCACATTTGTTTGATGGGCCTTAGGCCCATTATGCTTTTTCCAGCAAGTTTCTGTCTTCGGGCGCAAAATTATCCATCTTCCTTTGAGATTCATCCAGCAGACCTAAAATATAAAATGTTCCAAAAAAGATGATCAATCATATCCCAAAATTTCAAATTCAGAAAATGAATATAATATTGTCAACAAACAAATGAATGATTGGGCCCAAATTTTCATTTTAAACAAGAATTGCATTTTTGATGAGAAATGAAGTTCTATTTATGTAATGCACTAAAAAAATGTTTATGGACTTTGGAACAATGAATATAAAGATATTAGCAATTAATATTAGCCACTTTCAGTGACTAATCACACCCCCCAACTTGAGTTTTGCTAGTCCCGGGCAAAATAAATTACAAATATGAAATTCAAATCCCCCTTTCCAAAAACATTTTAATACACATTACTCACCCAAATATCTAATACCAAAAAAAATTATGAAAACCCATCAAAATCATTTAAAAAAAGCTATGTCCATAAGCATATCCCAAGCCCAAGCCCATTCCTTTGTTCAAATTCATCGCCACATTTCATCCAATTCCAATTAAGCATGATAAAGTGTTGTGCATCATAAAAGATATGGGGCCAATTTTATTGTTCAAGGGGAAAAAATGGAAGCGCTAGGTGGGAATCACATTAAACCTTAAGATGAGTATCCTTTTTTTTTATTTTTTTTTATTTTATTTTTTTTAACCACAATAGCTATGAAAAGACTAACTCTGGGCAAGAAAACTATGGAGTCACGATCCCCAAGTGCCGGATGCCACACATATTATCAATTTCATGCTCTACATTAAAGATATAAAGTCTAACTCTGGGAAAGACAACTATGGAGTCACGATCCCCAAGTGCCGGATGCCACGCATTTGGACAAAACATTGCTCTATGTGGTCTTTTTTTTTGTTTTTTTTTTGTTTTTTTTGGATACTCAAATTAAACTAAAAGTGACCCCAGAACCCTATGCTATAATGAAAGGGACCCAAGAACTCAAATTTACACCCACGATCCAGTAGACGTGCTTTGTGGCATTTTTATTAAGAGGATGAAAATGTAAACTTTGAAAAATCACATTAGACAAACACACTTTCCAAAAACTATGCTCATGAACTTAAACTTGCATTAAAATTAGAATCAAGGCATGCAAAATTTATTTGATATCCAATTTTAGAGTTTGCAATGTGTGTTATCATGTTTATGGTTAATGTAATTTTTCTTTTCATGCATGTTTTTTTAAAAAAATCATTTTTTATCTCCCCCAACTTAGAATGACACTGTCCCCAGTGTTTAAATAATAGAAAAGTTAGAAGGGGATAGGAGAGGAGTTCAATGAAGAAATTTAAAATGAAAATCATGGAATGAAATCACCTGGTGGTTGATGATGATAGCGCATGCCATAGTCTCCCTTCAATCCTGGATTTGAGTCTCAGCGGCTTGGATGGTGGTGAATGGATTTTCCTTATGAATTTCAACATGTCCTTTTTTTTAACCTATAAAAAAAATAAAACAAAACAAAATAAACTGATGATACATTGTCTTATTTATATTTTCTGGGTAAGGTATTACTCAGAGATCACGCCACATGACACGAATGAATATGGCGCTCCCCTTTCATACCCATCCTTACTCATAAAAGAAGAACAGGTCAACAGTCTATGGTAATTTATTATATGAAAAAAGAAAATGATTCAAAATGATTAGAAAACATGAAAACCATGGGTTGCCTCCCATGCAGCGCTTTTATTTAACGTCGCTGGCTCGACTTTTACCCCCCAACTTATTCAATTCCAACTTTCAGCATTTTAATTAACCCATATTTTTCCACTTCAATAAGATTGAGATTGATTATTTTTTTGAAATTTGTTTCATGTAAAATCCTATTTTCCACAATGATTGGTAAAATCCAAGGAATATCTAAAATTTTTGATCGATTTGAACTTATATTCTTTCCTAAGACATCAATGACCATTCCAAAATTATTGTCTTCATTTGATGAATGAACTAAAACTACAAGGTCCTTTTTATCACCTATGATGTAATTATTGTATGGGGAAGGAAGGATAATGATTTTGAGCTCGGTTTCATTGAAATTTCCTAAAGGATATTGACAAATTAAATCAAAATCAGTTTTTTCTCCAAAACATTTAGAAAGAATTGGTTCATTTTGAAAATAAGATTCATCCTGAAAATTGTCCAGTTGAATATCAGAAGTGTGTGTGAGATCAATGTTTGGTATTTCTCCCAATTTTTTAGTGATTAGTGTTTTTGAAAAATCATTAATGGAGTTATATTCAGGAAACTCAGTCCATGATGTCAAATTTTCCCCTTGTGAATCCATAAAATTAATTTCCTCTTGATTTAAGCGCTCATCAATAATTCCTTTATTATCTTCAACTATCCCAAATCCAATGGTTGGTTCTTCAATAAAGGCTTGAGGGGTTTGTGTGTTACAAGATTCTTCTATCAATATTTATTAAGGGATGGTTTGAGTGAGAATGGGGTCCACACAAGTTTTAATGCTTTGAAGTTCTTGTCTGAAACTTGATACCTCTGAATTCATTTTTTCCATTTGTTCACACAATTTTTGAAGAATTGTTTCAGGATTAGGATTGATAGATGTTTTGACATCATGGAATTCCTCGTTATTCATCTTTTGAATCATTCTTGATAGGTATGGAAATTGTTATTTTAAACCTTCATCAGTACAAATTTCGTTCATGTTATCAGGGGTGGGGTATTCATTCAAATGTTGATTAAAAAAGGTTGGTGATTCCCAATGTGAATTTTCAAACTGATTCCATCCTGAGTTTGTGATGGTATATTTTTGATTATACTCCATTGGATTTATTTGAAAATTTGGAATCGTGATTTTCAGGGGTCAAAAAAAAGAAAGGGGAAAAGATAAGAGAAATGGGGATGAGAAAATAGAAAAGAGGCAGAATAGAAAGATGTTCTAAGGTGACTTACTTGGTCCCCGACAACGGTGCCAAAATTTGGTTGCGCCCAAATTTACCCTACCAGTAAAAGCGGTCGTTGATGTACAAGTAGGGATCGAATCCACAGGGACCGAAGAAGAAACCTTGAGACACTTTGATTAGATGTGGGATTGGCTATGCAGTGGCCAACATTGGATTGAATTGATTTAAAGAAATATTGATTTAATTTAAATAAAAAACAAATAAAATTACTTGAATTAAAACAACTAATTAAGGTGAGTCGATCCTAGGTTGTCTCTTGGGATTTATTGGATGCATTTGTTTTTCATTTTATTTTCTGTTCATCGGTTCAAGAGGTATCCATTAAATGAAATAATTCCTCAATATCATTCTCCGATTTAATCCATACACAATTTCAAGGCTAATCACCAATTCACTTAGAGGATCAATTAAATGAGCTCTCCAAGGAATTGGATCGTACTAGCACTCAAAATTTATCATCGTTAAAGTCAGTGAAGACAAAGAAAAGATAAATCAAAGAAAGGAACTCTTAAAAAAAGAACAAATTTAAGAATTTAAGAACATCAAATAACATCCAATACAACTCATGAAACTCCCTAGGATCAACCCATAAAAGGTTATCCCTCCATTGATGCTATTCCATCAATGGAAGCGGGTAATTGACTTAAAGAAGCGGGATTGAAGAAAAAAGAAAAAAAACATTAATCAAAATGAACACTCCACCGTTGTGTGATGAACTCACAAGTGCGGGTGTGAATAAATTCACACTATGATTCAACGGTATCAACGTGTGAAGAAAAGGAAAATAAAAAGTGAAGAAGAAGAAGAAATTTTATTAAAATACTAAATGTGAATGAAAAACTTACATTAGAGAAATTGACGATGCCATTACAAAACGAAAGCGGGAAATTACAATTGAAAGAAAAACATGCATTCAAAAGAAAATGTTAGATGATTATTCCCTTCAACACCTGCTCCTTATATAGGCATATTAAGAGCCTTATATCCACCCCCAACATTAAATTCACCCCCCAACAATTAAGAGAGTCAAAAGGAGGGTGAAGAATCAAAAGGAAATTGACGTTTCGAAGTTGACCCGAAAAACTGTCCAGATTCGTCCTCCATTTTGACGTGTGAGGTTGACACTTCATATGGCCGAATCCGAAAGGTGTAATAAATATAAAATATCTTCGCCGATGTGTCTTCTAGAAGCTCTCAAACTTTCAGGAAATTTGGCTCAGCCGTTTGGCTGGTGGAATGCATTTCTGTTCATTAATGTCGGGTCCACCATTTAAATCTTAACTTCATATCCCTTTATCATCATGAATACATCATAATTAGCTCCGGCCACAGTATAATAAACTGATCCTCATATTTTTATCTTTCTACTGTATAAATTTGAGCTTCATTGGGCTTGGTTTCTGGGCCCCACATTTGTTTGATGGGCCTTAGGCCCATTATGCTTTTTCCAGCAGGTTTCTGCCTTCAGGCGCAAAATTCTCCATCTTCCTTTGAGATTCATCCAGTGGACCTAAAAGATAAAATGTTCCAAACAAATGATCAATCATATCCCAAAATTTCAAATTCATAAAATGAATATAATATTGTCAACAAACAAATGAATAATTGGGCCCAAATTTGCATTTTAAACAAGAATTGCATTTTTGATGAGAAATGAAGTTCTATTTATGTAATGCACTAAAAACAATGTTTATGGACTTTGGAACAATGAATATAAAGATATTAACAATTAATATTAGCCACTTTCAGTGACTAATCAGTCTTTAAAGTGTGAAAAGGAATAATTCATTTTATAAAATCTAAAATGAATTTATTTATTTTTATTGATCATATTTTATAAAATATTTTTTGATTAAAATATATTATGGAGCGCACTTGATAATGGGTAAGAAATTGATAAGTTCCCTTTAACCGGGTTTACTTATCAAGAAGAATCGAAAAGGGAACCTTATAAAACATGTATTTCTCCATAAAAGAAAGATTAATGGATATGGATACATATTATTGGAACATATAAATATACTATGGTTTAATTATATAAAGATAATTTAGAATTAAATTCGTGTAAAGATAAATAAAGAATAACCTAATGGTAATTGGGATGTTTAGATAGAATCTCTTAAATTATGCCTGAAAGTGTTATGCACTTATACTTAATATACTGGATAATCAAAATAAATCCATTAATTAATTAATTAATTACCACTTATACATTTATTTTTATTAATATATGTTTATAAATTACATTTGTGGCCTTTTTTATGAGTTATAAGATTCTATTTCAATGTTATGGGAGCGTTCTTTTCAAGATTTTATGGTCGGTTCACTCGAGTTTAATTATGGGAGTTTTTGTCAATCAAAAGAAAAAAAAAGTGGAATGATATATTATTAATATAATTCCATGATTTTAAATGGTTCTATATATCATCTTGTTTTTAGATACGATAATGATTCATTAAATAAAATGTTAATGATGAATGTTAGTATGTTTTTGTGAATTTTCGATCACCATAAACTATTTTTATTTTATTATTTCATATTATGTATATATATTAGTTCCATAACATAAAATAATATATAAAATAAATTTTAAAATAATATTTCACAATTATAATGGTTTTATAACTATCCATGAATATGATAATAGAAAACAAAAAATCATCATCCATGAAGGTAGTGAATTGACACATCATGGACAATGTTTTCATTTTTAAGATAAAAAGTAAAGAGAAGATATTAAATGATGGATATAAAATTTTCATAATAAAATTATAGTATCTATATATGATACTGGATTTATCATGTTACTTCGGATATGGGGTGATAGAATGATAATAAATTAAATTAAATTAAAAGAGAAAGAGGGTGGGTTTTAACCTCTTTAGTGTCGTCTCCTTGAGAACCTCGTTAAGGCACTCAGAAATGGTATTTTGGTTATACAAGAAAGAACATAACATGAAGAAGTGTTAGGGGAGAAATATTTTTTAGAGTATAAGTAATCTCTAGGGATTATAATTTTTTGAGGAGAAGGGGTGGTGAGGGGTCTTATTTATATTTGATTAGAGGGGTGTTTTTTTATTATTTTATTCATTCGTTTTTTATTTTGACTCAGGACTATTAATATTGATAATTACCATGAATAAATATAGTATATAGATAATTATATTTTGGGATGATGGTTCTTATTTATTCCATGAATCAACAAAGACTCAATAATTACTGTGTTTAGCTTATTTAAGAAATTATCATATTTCACTATTCACAAAAAATCTAACTATTTTTAAAAAAATATTAAAATAGAACCCTGACCATTTTTCAACATTTTTAATTTAAACATGGAATCCATTTTATAAAAACAATTTTCTATATATGAGAAAATTATTTTTTAAATAAAGTCATCATTTTTTTGAAAAATATCAATTTTAAAATTAATATTGATTTTATGAGACTTTGAAATATTTATCAATGTCTCATTAATTTATATTATAATCATAAGAAGAAAATTGTTAATTTATGAATTTATTTTTTGAAAATAAATTTTCATTTAAATTATTTTATTAATTATAAAATTAAAAATAAACATTTACATTTCAAAAAAATTCCAAAACCTTATTTATCAGTTTTAAAACATTTATTTACTTATTCCATGATATAAATATATAATATTTTTCTTAAAATATACCTAAATTTTATTTATACATTGATAGGTGAGGTTACTATTCTATTGGATGGTTTCACTATTCCTAATGGTCACATTTCTATTAAAATGGTCAAGTTACTATTCCATTGATACAAGTTAATTAATTTCCTTAAATACCACTTATTACATTCTTAATATAAGAAAATAATGTTTTTATTAAGTTACCTATGTTATTTATCTATTTTATACTATATAAAACAATTTTAAGAGGGGAAATATGATTGATAAAATTCTAGGTCATTACACCTACCCATATTGATACTGAATATCCAAGTTCAAATTCCATAGTTAGGGGAAATCCTTAGGGACATGTGGAATTAATTTTGACCTAACATTTTTTTAAAATGATGAAGGATGTATAAGACAAGTTTTCATCACAATAGATGAGAATAAAAAAATCTAAGTAAAATGTTATCGAATTTTCACCAGATAAAGACACTAATATGAAGAGTAAGATATCAACTATCAGTATCAATGGGGATACTAAAAATGATATTGCTCATAAAATTATGTTATTCATTTCGAAATTATATTATCATTTCTTCTCCATTACTGACTACCCGTAAGTCATGGATTTCATAATATTTATTAATTAACACAAAAAAAACTCCATCAAGACCTTAATATCAAAGAATCAATGTGTATATATAAGGTCAAGATCTCTAGATAAAATATTTAATTTTATTTATGATAAAACTATGATGGTAGATTTTTTTTAGTTTTGAACATTCATTGAATTCATTTTGGGTTCCCACTAATCATATACAACTACTTATCATAAATCCAAAAAAATAGAGAATGGGTTTTGTAGTATTTCAAACCTTTATATGATGAATAAATTCTGTGTATTTAATAAATAGATCTCATGTTGATAGTAGGCAATTCTAAATATACCAACTAAGTTAATCTATTTTTTTATCTCTATTATCTCTCCCTCTCTTGAAAACATTGATATATAGATAGTTCCAGGAATTTAAGGTTCATGAGACTAGAATTTATTATGATTAGGTTTGATATAATGGATTTGAAATAAGATCAATGGATATAGTTTTTTTGGAATTCATGAAGATATATTATATTGGTAAGTGGATCTAATCTATTATCATATTGCATCTCATATGTATGTGAATTGAAAAAAGATTATAATTTTTTTCATTATTTTGTATTAAATTACTTTTGATAAATAATTACTTATAGTTATTTCAATAAAAATTGTTTTTAATTTTTTGTTATTATAGAAAAATACAATTTTCAACATCCAATTCATATTTAATCAAATTGAGTGTTGTTTATTAAAATAATATTGAATTAATATTTATATGATAGATTTTACGGATGATTTCTTATGACGATTTCATGGTATTTTCCATAAAATGTGATATATTTCATTCAAATGATTAATATAAAGGTTTTTTATGATTTTTTTTCCTATAATTTTATTTAATGCGTGGGTTTTATGAACATTTTAGGAAAATAAATTTTGACCGCATTTCAAAAAGAGGGAGGTAAATTACTTATTTAGAGATTAATATTTTATTTTGGAAATTTAATTGTATTATTTAATTTTATAGTCTCAAGGAATTGTATTTTACTTATTCTGTAGAGCATGGATTTGAACAAATATACTCTGGGTTATTATTTAGAGGAATTTTATTGTGGTTTAATGGATGAGAGAAAACATTTTTCGATTAATGGGTTAGATTGATGATAAAAATTTTTGATCATAATTCAATGTCTGTAATGCCCAGACCCTAGTTACTCAGAGTTAGTTCATTATTACATAACATTGACATGATCACATGAGATCAAGCCTCTAAAGACCAGTGAGTTTGGTAGCCTTGGAAGTACCTGATACAAACATAAGTTTTACATTAAATCGTGAAATAAAAACAAAAAAATTGTGTCCCATTTAAAAAACATATATCCATTATACTATCCCTGTAGTTTAATCATAATATACTTCTTCACATCTTAGGAAAAGAAAACCTATGCAAGGGTCGAGATCAGATGCTCAGTAAGGATAACAATATAGCAGAAACTATCATAAATAAGAATAAAAATTTAAGGCAATGCATAAGACTAAAACACAAGCCTTTTAAACATAAACTTCAGCATAATATAGAAAATATACATCAAATAAGTCTATTTACTTATTCACATGGATATTCTACTAGTCGAATAATCACATGTAATATCAATAGCTAATTTCATAATGATGGAATGCATTATGCGGGACCTCATAACCACATAGTCAAGGCCTCATCCCAAGACTACAAATAAGATTTTGTCAAGGCCATATGCCAAGACACTAGTTTGTCTCATGATACATACTGATGCATCGAAGAGCAATAGCGGGATCCACCCATCACTTACTAAGTCAAATTCATTCCTCTTATGAAATGGTTGAAACATAACACAAACATTCGTATTAAAACTACCATACGAAATGTTAATACTTTAACCATAAACCATGAATGGTATAAAAATAACACATCCACAGTAAAATATATCACAATTCGTCAATGCAACATGGAAGATTGCATCAATATAAGTCAAATTCAAACAAGTGTAAAATACATCAAAGGACGTGGACATAGATGAAATGAAAATTATTTAAGAGAAATATATCTTTCTATTTTGAAATCATTTAAATGTCACGTAATTATAAAAGAAAATATTTTTTTGAAAATATTATTATAAGCTTGTAAGTGAAGCTTCGATGGTGTTATAACAGAAGAAAATATCCACACCCATCGTATAAGTTAAAAAACATTTTTACCTTAATTTTGTCAAAAAGGTCATAAAGTACCTTGTTCGGAAAACGATGAAAAGATTCCTTTCAAAAAAGTTTATAAAAAGTCAAAAAAGGTATAAATGTATTTAACCCATATTCTAGAAAATTGAAAAAATGTTTTGAAATTATTTTTTAGGAAACATAGATGTGGACGATAAAGAATTCACAGTAGATACTAACGTATAAACAACCTTAGAAAATAAAGAGATTGTAAAATTAACCTTCACATTGTACTTTTTCGTGGTCGAGGATACGTTAACATCATGTATAATAGTTAAATAATTATTATTAAATTATACAAGAAACACATACATAAATATGATATCATATATGATATTTTAGTATTTATTAGTTAATAATATTTCAACAGCATCATTGTTTTAGGTAATAATCAATTTTTTTCGTGCGTGTTTTAACTCGTTATTTTTGATTCTATCACTTATATAATGATTTAATTGCTTCCAGAATATAAAAAATTATTTATGTATCATATATATTTAAAATATAAATATGTATAAAAGATAGATATATGAAATTGAAAACACTGTTTGTGGAGACGGTAGCCTGTACATACGCATAAACACTGTTTTCATTTTCTTATCGTATTGAACAAAAGTAAGAGAATGAGATATATGTAAATACATACATACATACATACATACATTCATATATATATATATATTTCAATCAGAATTATTATTTCATATATTACATACTTATTAATAATATATATTTTTATAATCATTGTTGAATGGTGGATGTCGAAATGAATCTCCTTGCGTCATGGAGATGGTAATCCATACATACGCACGAGCAACAATATCATTCTATTAATCATGACAATGTATGTAATTGGATGGTATATCATATATGAAAAATCATTAACATGATATAATTATTATTGAGATCAATTATACTCATTATTATACTCATCCAAATAAGGAAGTGTTGATTAACAGACTACACCACGACCTAGAGACGCTGAGCCGTACATATTCACGTATGGTGACTTTGTCAATAATAGGACTGATATAATAATGAATATGGTTGGACCATATTTATAATAACATCACAGTATGTAGCAAGTATTGGAGTTATTATTTTGGTACTGAAACAACAAAGAAAGAAGATGTTGAAGAATAAAAGAACTTTGAAAGAGGTGATGAAATTATTATATCTTCATCGAGTGCTTCCTTTAGATTTAATAAAAAAGGATCCTTAGGTTGGATTTATGATGAAAGTAAGTAATCTTGGATGAATTGAGGGTTTTTAGGAGGATATTTGACCTAGGTTTGACCATAAAAAATGGCTTTGGAGGTATGATTTTGAGAGAAGAGGATGTACCCTTTTATAAGAGAGGTTAAGGTCACATTAAGAAAATCTTGAAATATTATTTTATTATAAACTAATTTTTGGTTTCTAATGGGTTGAAATGGATTTATTTCTAGGGTAAAGTGGTTAAGGGTAGAAATCATCTTAACCAATAGGTTTTAGACAATTTTAGGTCACCATATTAACCGTATCTTTTACATTTAACTCTTAGTTAAATAGTTTAACTTTTACCATGCTTTCTTGTTTTTTTATATTACATGGTTATTAAACATACTAGAAAATTCAAAGAGAACCCCAAGTGATTAATTAATTAAATTTCGATCATTATAATTTTCCTTTGTCCGAACATTATATTTTTAGGAATATTACATCATTTAATAATATAGTATTTGATTTAAAAACCCTTATATGTCAATATTGACATTATTTAGTATTTGGTTTTTTTAAAGTCAACAAAAAATTATTACTTCGACCAATAAACCTTAAATAAACCCTAAAATTTCATATTAACCTATAAAATTTGTGTAATGCATCAAATGTCTCAATTTACATTTATTTTTATATTTATAATATTAATTATTATAATTTTTCATTAATAAGGTAATTATTGTATCATCATTGTGTCATAAATTAATTTAATTATTTAATGTCTAACAAATGTAAATAAAATACTATTATGTAGGAAATCATTTTATATTTCAAATGAATATTTATAGTTGAAATTTATTTTATGTATAACCCTATATTAAAAATTTATTAGTTTTTAAATATTGAATTTTACACTATTAACTCTTATTTAAATGAATCTCATCGCGTTCGTGGAGACGGTAATCTGTATGTAAGCATGAGCGACAATATCATTATATTGAGGGTGAAATAGAATATAATTGGATGTTATACCATATATAAAAAATCATTTACATGTTATATTTATTATTTACATCAATTATACTGATTATTATACCCATCCAAATAATGAAGTGTTGAGTAACAAACAACACCATGTTGTGGAGAAGGTATATCGTACATACGCACGTATGGTGATTTTTTCATTCATATGATGGATAGAATAATGAATATGGTTGTACCATATTTATAATAATATTAAAATATGTATAAGGTAATGGAGTTATTATTTTGGTATGAAAACAATAAAGAAAGAGGAAGTGGAAGAAAAAAAGAACTTTGAAAGATGTGATGAAATTATTACCTCTTCTTCGGGTGATTTCTTTTGATTTCATAAAAAGGGCTCCATAGGTCGGCTTTCTGATCAAAGTAAGGACTCTAGGTTGATTTTAGGGTAGTTTGGAGGATATTTGTGTAGGGGTTGGCCAAGAGAAATGGATTTGGAGATGTGATTTTGAGATAAGGGGAAGTACTTTTTTATAAGAGAGGTGAGGGTCACTTTAGGAAGAGTTTGAAATATTATTTTATTATACATTCATATTCCATTTATAATGGAACAAAAAATATCTATTTCTAGGATAAGGTTATATTGGATAAAAAACTCTCAACCAATTGGTTTTAGATAGGATTAGTTCACCATATTAATTATATCATTTAGATTTAACTCGTAGTTTAATAGTTTAACTTTTAGAATTTATTCTTGTATTATTATAATAAATGGTTAATAAACTTACAATAAAAATCCAAGAGAACCCCAAGTGGTTAATTATTAATATATATAACCTTATATAAGTCTTTTGGCCAAACCTTATATTTTTAGGAATATTTTATCAATTAATAATATATAATTTTTTTTAAAACACATTTATGTCAATTTTGACACTATTTAGTATTTCATTTTTGTGAATGTCATAAAAACATTATCGAATCGAAAAAATTATCTAATAAACCCAAAAATGTTATATTAACCTAAAAAATTCTTGTAATACATTAAAAGTATCAATTTACTGTTATATTAATATTTACAATTTCAATTATTTTAATCATTCAATAATAAAGTAACTACTGCATCATTATTGAGTGATAAATAAATTTATTTATTTAATGTATAAAAATTATAAATAAAATACCATTATGTATGAAATTTATTTTTATTTCTAATGAATATTTATTGTAGAATTTATCTTATGTATAACCCGATATGAAAAATGTTTTAGTTATTAAACAATGAATTTATCACTTTTAACTCTTATTTAAATAAAATTATCTTAAATGCCCTAATCTAATCCAAGTGGATCAAAAGAATCATATTTTATTCCTAAGGTTGATTTTGTTTGAAATACACTTATCCAATAGAATTAGGACATGTGTTTGGGTAATTATAATATCATTTTTCCTTTAATTACCCTATTGACTTTTAACCATGGTAAATAAAATTCAAAATTTACTATTCACCAAAAATTATTTTCATCACATTAAAACACAATTTAATTAATTATTTTAACCTTTTCTTTACTATTTTTGAAATTCAATTTACAGAATCGGTATAATTATGTTTTATATAAATTTTCAAATGTGCCTAGAAGGTAGGTAAATGACGTCAAAAAGTTCAATAAGATTTTATATGTCTAATATTTTTATAAAATAACTCCAATGAATTAAATAATACTAATAGAATTGTTATGTATCAATTTTTAATTTAAAATGAATTTTAATTAAAAAAAATTATTTAAATTAAAAGTTGGGTTTAAACAGTAACGTTGTGTTTTTCACCATTCATAAAAAATTGAATGTTTTCAGAAATATACCAATAATATATCTTAAGCTAATTTTGTTATTCAGAATTGAGAAATTAAGTCTATTTTACCAAATTCGAAAAATATAAGGTACATTAATTAATTTATAATTAATTCCCATTGTCAAAACCAAAAAGTGTGTTTTTGAGAAGTAAAAACTATCAAAATATTGATATATGTTTATGTCCAATTTAAATGTAAAATTACTTAAAATTATAATAATTGGATTAAATGATAAAAATATAATCTAATTAAACTTAAAAACCATTCAAATGTATAATTTAACACTATAATTTTTTTTAAATTAAAAAAGTTGTTTTAAATTAAAATTTAGTATTTTTCACTATTCATCAAAATATTAAAGTGACCAGAAAAAACCCATAAATTTATCCAAATTAAAATTTTATGTCCCAAATATAAATAATAAGTTTATTTTTTAAAATATAATATATAAAAGTGTGAAATATTGGAATTAAAAAGGGTTCCTTATTAAGAGGTGACAAAATTGCATTTTTTTGAAAAATGATTAATTTATCTGAAAAAATGAATTTGTTCTTATATTATGTCAAAGAAACACATAATATGTATTTTAAAATTATATTTACTATTTAAAATTCAAAATTTAGTTTATACTAATCATAACCACTTTTTTAACGGTTTTTTGGTAAGTCATGTTGTGCTTAAACTCAGTGTTGCGTGTAGCGCAAGCCATTGAATTACTTTAAAGAAGTAATGTAATATGAATTATTAGTGTGTTAAATTCTCCCCTCCCATAAATTGTGTCCTCACAATTTGAAATTTTTCTTGAAAAATAAAAGGTTTAAAATAGAAAATACATTTGTGGAAAACCCACATCGGAAATAGGGTTAATAAAATTTTGGTTTAATAATAGGGAAATGGAAATAAAAAAGTCACCAACAAATTAAGGTTTCGAATAGGAGAACATTGGTTGAAATTATAGACACATAAATTGAGGTAAAATGTAAATATTAATATGGAGTGATTGAGGTCATCAATCACAAACAAGTGAAAAATAAATGGAAATATTTAGGGCTTCAAAGCCATAAATTTATATTGAGTTAAAATATCATCGGTTCAATTAAACATAAGGTATTAAGATAACACATTTTTTGTTTTCATATCATTTCCATAATGTTTAATAAGTAATTTCTTCATAAAATAAGAATAAAATAATACATGACAAGTATATTTCCATGCTTTAACTAATTTATACCACAAACTCTTCTTTCTCTCCAAATGATAATAGAACTCAAAAATATTCTATTTATCCAAATCGTATAGGGTTCCAAAAAAAGGAATTTATAATTAATATAATATACCATTTAAAAACAACATTATACAATCTAGGACATCGGGTAGGATAGTGGTAGGTGATGCACCATTGTTGCCCTTTGGTAGTGGGTTCAAGTATCGCGGCCTTTCCGGACGCGACATGTAATCACTCGACCTCCAAGTTTTCCTTTTTATAAAAAACCAAAAACAATCTTAAGAAATGTGTTAACCATAGAAAATAGAATCCAATTTCAAACCTAATCCATTCCAACCTTTATACATATCCAAAAAACATCTGTCCAAACTCACATTCCAAAATTGATAAGGAAGGTAAACATATCATAATGAAGATCTCTTTTATCACATAATCAACATGTAAATACCTTCACCATGTATTCTATTAAAACATGGTAACAACATGAATTAGCATAAAACATTATTCTAATAGGTATGTACTTCCTTTTTCCTTCTGAAAATCATAGAATACTAGATATACTCCTTAAATTCAAAAATGTTGTAATCTCCAACAATGATAGAATAAAAAACCATTAATTAGTTCCAAGGTAGTTAATAATATCCAATATACATTATCCAACTCAATTATATCTTATTCCAAAATCATTACCTCAGCCTCAGACTATTTTAAGGTTTATATATTTCTCAACCATATATTTTCCAAAAAGTTTAACCTGCTATTGAGTCACTTTTCTTGGCACCACACAATCTCAAATCCTTAATGAAATAGTACTGTAGTACAATATTTATATACTCTATAATTCTTATAACATGTAAATCATTAATAAAATATTCAAATGGTACATTTATTTAATAAAAATATAAGAACACTAGTCATTCCTCTTCATCTGTGCTAGTATCATAACATGATTATTATCCAATAGCATCATTTGTGGAATACTCTGATGATTTGGAAATTTATTCACATAGTTCCCCAACTCCTTGCAGATGAAAAATTGTACATTTTATAACTTTTTCTTACCCTCTCAATCACGAACGTGGTTTAATTTTTCTCAACACTTATAACATACTACCATTTATTTCACGAATTTATCAAGGTGATAAATTCCGTAGTTATCACTTGTGGGAAAATCCTTATTTCCCTTATTCCTTTTATCTGCATTTCTCTCTTCCATCCTCTTCTTTTCTTGTTTCCTATCAAATACATATGTCTCAAATAATTTCTTACTTATATTATTAACACATGATTCTATTTCTTCATATGACGAAGATACATGGGAGAAAAATTTCCCTTCTAAATGTTGTCTTAAGATCATGAAAGATTTGATCCTTCTTAAATAACATTGGCACGATAAGAAAAGATCATGTCTTGAATGACCATTTAGTTTAGTATCCTTAGAAGTAATAGATACATATATAAGTTTTATATTAAATCATTAAATAAAAACAACAATATTGGGTCCCCTTTGAATATACTTATATACCTTAGCCTATCCCTACAGGTCAATCATAATATACCTCTTCACATCCTGAGAAAAGAAAACATAAGAAAGGGGAAATATCATATGCTTATTAAGGATGTCAATATAGATAAAACTATTAGAATTAAGCATAATCATTTAAGGCAATGTACTAGACTAAAACAAAAGCCTCTTAAACTTAAACTTCAGCATAATATGGAAAAGATAAATTTAAAAATTCTATTTACTTATTCAAATAGATATTATACTAGTCAAATAATCACAAGTAATATCAATAGCTAATTTCATAATGATAGAGTGCATAATGCCGGACGTCATAACCACATAGTCAAGGACTTGTTCCAAGAATAAAAATAATATTTTATCAATGAATTGCGACAAGACACTAATTTGTCTCCTGAGACCTACCAATGCAACGAGGAGCTATAGCGGGCTCCACCTGTCACATATTAAGTCCAATGCATTCCTCTTATAAAAAGGTTGAAACATAACATAAACATTTTTATTAAAAATTTCATACAAAATGATAATACTTTACCTATAAACCATGAATGGTATAAAAATAACACATCCATAGTCAAAAAAATCACAAAACCTTCATTAAAATATGGAAGATTGTATCATCTTAAATCAAATTCAAATAAGTGTAAAATGCATCAATGATTGTTGACAAAGATGAAATCAAAACTATTTGAGAGAAATATAACCATCTATTTTTAAATCATTTAAAAGTCACAAAATTATAAAAGAAAAACTTTATTTAGAAAATATTTTTATAATATTTTAAGGGAATATTCGAAGGTGATATAATGGAAAAAAATATCTGCACCCGCTGTATAAGTTAAAAAACATTCTTACCTTAAATTTGTTAAAAAGTTAATAAAGTACCCTGTTGGGAAAATGACAGAAAGATTCCTTTAAAAACATTTTATAAGAATTAAAAAATGGTCTAAATTACTTTAACCCATATTCTAGGAAATATAAAAAATGTTTTGATATACATTTTTAAGAAACACAGATGTGGATGATAAAGAAGCCCTAGTGGATACTTACGTTTAAAAAACCTCAGTAAATGAATAGACTGTAAAATTAACCCCTACCTTGTACACTTCCCTTGTCGAGGGTATGTTAAACTTCTATATAATAGTTAAATTATTGTTTTTAAATTATAAAAGAAATACATACATAAATATGATATCATATATGATTTTCTAATATTTGTTTTTTAGTAATATTTCAGTGGTATCATTGTTGCGGGTAATAATTGATTTCTTTATTGTACGTGTTTTAACTTGTTTTTCTTGATCATATCACTTATATCACGATTTAATTGATTCTAGAATATAAAAATTCTTTATATATCATATATATTTATGATATAAATATGTATTATAGATAGATATATGAAATAAAAAACACCGTTTATGGTGACGATAGTCCATACGTATGCATAAACATTGTTTTTGTTTTCATATCATACTGAACGAAACTAAGTGAATGAGATATATGTATATATATATCCAGTAGAATTATTATTTCATATATTACATAATTATTAATAATATATATTTTTATAATCATCGTTGATTGGTGAACATGGAAATGAATCTCATTGCGTGGTGGAGATGGTAACTCGTACGTACACACGAGTGACAATATCATTCTATTGATAGTGAAAATGTATATAATTGGATGATATATCATATATAATGAATCATTAACATGATATATTTTTTATTTACATCAATTATACTCATTATTATAACAATCAAAATAATGAAGTGTTGAATAACAAACTACACCACGATGTGAAGACAGTAAGTCATACGTACGCACATATGCTGAACTTTTCATTTATAGGATGAATAGAATAATGAATATGGTTGTAACATATTTATAATAACATCAAATTATGTATAAGATACATAAATTATTATTTTGGTATAGAAACAACAAAGAAATATGAAGTGGAAGAAGAAAATATCTTTGAAAAAGGTGATGAAATTAATACCCCCTTTTCGGGTTATTCCTTTTGATTTGATCAAAATGGATCCTTATAATGGTTTTATGATCAAATGAATACCACTAGGATAAAGTGAGAGTAGTTGGGAGGATATTTGAGTAGGGTTTGGTCGAGCCAAATGTCTTTTGAGGTGTGAGTTTTATAGAATCCGGATTACTGTTTTATAAGAAAGGTGAGGTCACTTTAGGAAAAGTTTGAAATATTATTTTATTATAAAATAAATTTTGTTTTCTAATGGTTTAAAATAGAATTATTTCAAGGATAAGTTAGGGATGGTTCGAAATAATCTTAACCAATAGGTTTGAAAAATATTTAGTTCACCATATTAAACATATCTTTTAGATTTAACTCTTTGTTAAATATATTAACTTTTACCATGTCTTCTTGTATTTTTATATCAGATGGTTAATTAAAATAATATAAAATTCCAAAAGAACCTCAAGAGGTTCATTAATTACAAATCTATAATTTTATAAGTCTATTTTCTGAACCATTGATTTTGAGGAATATTATATCATTTAATTATATAGTTTTTGATTTAAAAACGCATTTATGTCAATTTAGAAAATATATAGTATTTGGTTTTTTTAAAAGTAAAAAAAACTTGATTACTTCACAAAAAATATATTAAATCAACCCTATCGTGTCATATTAACCTATAATTTTTTTTTTCAATGCATCAAATGTCTCAATTTATATTTATTTTGATATTTATAATATCAATTATTTTAATCATTCATTAATAAGGTAATTACTACATCATCATTGTATCATAAATAAATTTAATTATTTATTGTCTAATAATTATAAATAAACTTCCATGATGTAGGAAATCAATTTAAATTTTTAATGAATATTTATAGTCGAATTTATCGTATGTGTAACGCCTTATTAAAAATGTTTTAGTTATTAAACATTAAATTTTTCACTTTTAACTCTTCATTAAATATAATAATAATAAATGTCCTAATCTAAACCATGTAGATAAAAAGGATAATATTTTTTTTAAGGTTGATTTTGGATTAACCACACTTATCCAATAGAATTAGAATATGTGTTGGGGTAATTATAATATCATTTTTACCTTTAATTAGCCTATTTACTTTGAACCGTGGTAAAAATAAATTTAAATGTTAACATTCAGCCAAAAAAAATTTCATCCCATTTAACCACATATTAATTACTAATTTCAATTGTGTCTCTCAGATTTTTTATATCTAATTCACAGAAGCGGTAAAACTATGTTTTATGAAAATTTGCAAATGTGCCTAGAAGGTAAGTAAAAGACATCAAAAAGTTCAATAAAACATTATATGTATAATATTATTATAAAATAAATCTAATTAATTAAATTGGAATAATAAAAATATTATGTATCTATTTTGACATTGAAATAAATTTTAATTAAACATAATTATTTAAATAAAAATTCTGTTTTAAACAATTACATAGTGTTTTTCACTAATAATCAAAAATTAAAAGTTTTCATAAAAATACCAAAAAATAAAACAAAGTTAATTTAGACATTATGAATTCAAACGTGAAGTCTATTTTACCAAATTCAAAACATATAAGTTACATTAATTAATTTAAAATTAATTTCCGTTGTCAAAACCAAAAAGCTGGTTTTTGAAAAGTAAAAACTATCCATAGATTTATATGTGTTTAAGTTCAATTTAAATGTAAAATTTCATCCAATAACCATAATTAGATTAAGTGATAAAAATATAATCTAATTATACTTCAATACTATTCAAATTTTCAACTTAACACTATAAATTATTTTGATTAAATAGTAATTTTCAATTAATATTTAGTATTTCTCACTATTCATAAAAATGTAAAAGATATCAGAAAAACACCCAAAAATTTATACAAATTAAATTTTTATGTCCCAAACATAAATAAGACGTTTATTTTGTGAAATTGAATATATAAAAGTGTCGAATATTGGATTTATAAATGTTTCTCCATTAAAAGGCTGTAAAATTGTATTTTTTGAAAAAAAATTATTTCATCCAAAAAAAATTAATTTGTTCATATATTATATCTGAGAAACACATAATATGGATTATAAATTTATATGAAGTATATAAAATTCAATATGCAGTTAATAGTATTCATAACTGCTTTTTGAACGGCTAGTTTTGTATGTCGGGGTGTGCTTGAACTCGGTGTTACGTGTAGCGCGAGCCATTGAATTAGATTAAATATGTATTGTACTATTAAATCTTGGCGTGTTAAAATGAATATATATCATGTCTCCCTATTCTCTATATAGTCCTTAATACTATATATTTTACATAAATTCAAGGTTTTAATGCTAATGTCATATGGTGGGTTTTCTTTTAAGATATATGAGATATATTTTTTGTTTTGATATTGACCATTTAATGGGTTTGATATGGATATTTTTTATAGATTTGAATTATCCCAATATGATATTTCCATAGAAAAAATTGGTTTTTTATAAAATGTTTGTCCATATAGTAAATTGCAAGTTCTTTTATATTTTTCAACTATGGGTTGAAAGTGTATTTTTATGCTAATTTGGAATAAATTGTGAGTTTTGATCTAGTTTTTCAAGCACTTTTTTTTAAAAATAATTTACATTCCATATACATTGATTTATGTGATTTAATTCATTAGAATATATTAAAATCGTTATGTTATTCATACCAAGTATTGTATTCACGCCTATATGTTCACTTTGGTGTACTTTGAGACAATATTCTTCATGATACTGGTAAATGGATGACTTTTTTCTTGTCTAGTGGATAACTACAGATCCAAAAAGAATGAAAATTTGATAGAGATAGAGGATGATGTCTCTTTTGAGAATTTATGGTCACTCTATCCCCATTATTTAATCATTATATAATCTATTTGGTCATCAATTTATATGTTTCCTTCTCTATGAATACAAATTATTTTTAAACATATATATTAATGAAAAAAATATTTTAAAATTTTCATTTCTTTGATCATTTAATTGTTCAATTTTTTTTAAAATCATTACCATGTATTGTTTATACCATTAAATTAGTTTTTAGTCTATCATAATCCAATATTGTGCTAGATACCATTTTAAAACCCCAAATCAGGTCTAGGGGTTTTGAATCCATGTCAGGGTTATACATATTAGTATCTCAGGCACTATTTTAATTTCATTTTAGACATATATGGTAATCATTGAGGTAGGATGTTTGAAATAATAAATTTATTAATAAAAAGGCATATGTGACCTTTTGAAAGAGAATAATGAGTTACTTATAGTTTTAGAACGATATTACTTATAAGAATATATGTTTATTGTAACTGATAGGTTTCTACAACTATAATGGGTTTAGGTATTCAAGAATTTTCACATCATTTTATGAATATAATTATTGACGTACTTGTACATTTTTTAATATAAATTATGAATTTTAAATGAATCCAATGTTTTATGATTTTGAAAATATATTTTGAAAAAAATACTAAAACATGTTTTGTAAATTATTTGATAATTGATACCCAAATAAATATTAAAATCCATCTAGATGTATTTTAAAAATTGGAAATCAATAAATTTTTTTGTTACTATATTATTGGGTATTTTAGATTGTAAATGAATCAATAATAATTTATATTTCTTAATGTAGAAGAGTTGTGGACAATTATCTTATAGGTCTACCACTTATAAAAACTTTTATGCATGTTATCAATGTGATTAGGAGAGAATCCAACCATGATAGTTATAAATACCTGTATAGATCTCTAATGTTTCAAAATTATAATCCAGCAACATTCTTGTGTAATGATGTGATTTAAGAGGTATAATATTTTTTGGATAGAAATTGTCAGATTTTTTTGTCTATTAAAATTCCTAAAAACTATAATATATCTACTGAGGTGCACATGTTATAAGAACTAGGGTTAAAATGGTAGAATAATATAATAATATTTAATATTTATAAGGAATAAATATGGCTAGGTTTAAATAAGATACATATTAATTAATTTTATCCTAACAAACTAAAGATGATTACTTCTTGGGAATTTATAGTCTATTAGGTGTGTATATTACTTTTCTAGATAATTCATGTTTTATAGTTTTTAAATATTTTTTACTTAATTTAGTGATAAATTAATTAATAAAGTCATAATAGATTGAGAGGATACATAAAATCAATGTTATTTTCTATGATATTCAATTGTGGATTTCAACTTTTTTGGTGGTTATTAGAAAGATAATGAGGGTGGAGTTTTTCGTGGATAGAACACTAACTAGAAATTCTTATTATCAAAAGAATATTAGAGGATTTTTTTTCATATAATGTATATAATTATAATTTAAATGAAATAAAAAAAACACACATGTATATTCTCATGTTCTTCTTAATTAAGGAATTCCCATATATACTATCAGTGTTGTGGAGTGGGTCACATGGAGGTTTATTAAATTATTTCTCCTTGAAAGTTACATCAATGAATAAATATGGAACATTTTATGATTTTTTTTAAATTTATCTCCAGGATCTACTATAGGACTATCCATATTAATGTACATATCAATGATGGTGATGGATGGATTAATACAACATGTGTAATGAACTCATAGTATTATATGCAAACCTAAAGTACTTTAGGATAATTTATTTTTTTATTATTGAATAAGTGTCCAAGTATTATGAGACTATGAGAGGAATACACAAAAGGTTACATGGTATAAGTTGTTTTTAAATATAATTTATAATTTATTTATTTCATTAAATAATTACTATGCATTGAATTGTTTCTTTATTGATGAATTAGTAGAAAATTATTTTCATACAATTGATCTATTGGAATAATGAAGTGTATATTATATCTAGTAGTGATCCATAAATCTTTACAACCCCATGAATGAGTATTTGAACAAACATATTTATTTCAATATATTACCTCATATAGTATCACATCTTCCACCTTAGTTGGTACTTAGTTAAGAATGTGTATTATATTATGTAATTCATATCCCCAATGGATAATTGTAGACTTGAAGGAGTAATCATCGACCATACCATGTCATGTAAGGTAATATTACTCCTTTGACTATCACTAGTAAACTATGGTTTATAAGGATGTGTGAGTTGGAATAGGATTCCACATTCCCATAAAAATTTGATGAATTTTTGGTTTAGAAATTCACCACAGCAATCAGATTGATGTTTCATTATCTTCTTACCAAAATGACTATCAACTCCATTAATGAATTATATGAATTTATAAAAAGAATTAAACTTATAACTCATTATTTAGACATATTCATGTGTACTCAAGTCGTATGTAAAATTAATGATGTAAGAATACCCACCTCTAGCTTATTCGGAAAATGGTCTGCACACACCAGTGTGTATTAATTCTAGAATCTCTTTAACCCATTCACCTTTTCCACCAAAAATGTGTCTTGGTCATTTTTCATTGTAAAACATAATATCATCTATTTGGTGGGTTTATATCAAATATTATAAGTAACCATATTGATATATATAAATTATTATCTTCTTATTTACATGGCCAAGGAGATAATGCCTCAACTAAGTGTGAAATGAGTCATAAAAAATTGATTTGTTATCAATTTCGAATAATTGGTTTTGGTAATTTAACAAATAAATAAATTTCTAAAAATTATTTATACTATAACATATATTATCTTTGTAAAACCATTATATTTTAAAAATAATACTATGTTCGATAGCACATATATCATGCAACACCGACCATAAACGAACCCTGAAATAATATTCTTTTCAACATGATTGTTATAACCTAGATGCTGATTTAGTGGGTAAGAATATGAAATAAAAAATAAAAAAATAAATATAATGTTCATAATAAATAAAAAATTATTCATTAATTATTAATAATTAAGCACTAAAATTTCATTAATGTAATTTTTTTCTTCAATAATATGTTTTATTAAAAAATAATTTTTTTTTATTTTTCTGAGTGAATATTATAATTAATTTATATAAAAAGTTGAAACATTATTTCATAAAATTATTATAATTTTTAGAATAAATATATTAAAAAAATTTTATG
The DNA here is from genome assembly GCA_963277665.1 of Viscum album. Lineage (NCBI taxonomy): Eukaryota > Viridiplantae > Streptophyta > Magnoliopsida > Santalales > Viscaceae > Viscum > Viscum album. The sequence goes on from OY728165.1 coordinate 288,087,004, forward strand.
GGTGAAATTTTGATTATATTATGAAAAGAATGATTTTTTTAGTGAATATTGAAAAATACCGATTTTTGGAAAACAGTCATTTTATTCCATTAAAGGGTCCCATTAAGATTTCAATTTGATATTAAATTAATATTATTATATTTTATTTATAAATAATCTAATTAATTACATAGTAACCAATTTCATACTTTATTTTCGTATAATATCATTTTGGGCTTTAAAACACATTTATCTACAGACCATATTTCATTGCATTTTTCTAAGTAATATTAAAAGAAATTTATGTCACTTAATGAATTATAATCCTAAAAAATATATTTCGTATTTTGAATCATGAGGTCCAAATTAGTTAAAAATTCCTTTTTCATTGTGAATAGTAACCATAATTGGTTTTGTTACCATAGAGGTGGTAATTTGATTTATTAAGGTTAAAAATAATATGATAAGGACTTAAAATCACCATAAAACTAAACTATTATCTATTTTAAGAGTGGGGTTCAAAAATAATAATTTAAAATTCTAATTCATGTAAATTATTTCCCATTAATCATTGAAAATGGCATATATTATCTTAAAGTAAAAAATGTAACAATCTTGTATTCAATATCTACAGTATTTTGTTACAGGAATGAAAGAATATTAAATTTTATTATTAATGGTTATTTTAAAGATATTTTTTATCATTAGACATTATTTTTAAATTTTATTTATCAAATAATTACCTTAAGTGCTTATGCAATGCAAAGAAAGTGCTTGTGCAAGAATTAGAAAAACCAAAAAAGTGTTTTCAAAAATATAAAACTAATATAATTTTTGTGAGTATTACTGTACCAAGAACATTATATATATAACATATTTTATATTTTTTAATTAAATATATTTTAATTACATTATTCTCATGTTTTTTTCCAAGTCAAATTAAAATAATAGTGTCAAAAATGATATTAAATGTATTTTTTGTGAAAAAATATTTTATTAAATCATTTAAATATCAAAAAAATATTTGAAGGGGAAAATTAATATTATAAATGGTATCAAATTTCAAAACATGGTAATATATGATCCATGTTCCACCTGATATGTAAAATTATAACACTTTAATCTTGAAAAAGTCATTGACATGGTTAAGGTTAAAATTGGTTAACCAATAGGTAAATAAAAAAGATAAGGTTTAAAATGATATAAAAACCTATATAAATTTTATTATGTGATTATATTAAGAAAATATATTTTTTATATAAAAATAATATTACATTGGAACTATTTCACATGATTTAGACACATATTATATTATAATTTTCATGTATTTCCAAAAGAGACATTAAAGATATTTTATAATAATGAATATATTATTTGATGATTTAATGTACAATAAATTATAATAGGAAAAGTGAATTCTATATGGTTTATAATATCAACTGTGTTCTATTTAGGGGTAAATATTTCTTTTATTGTAACTTTCATTACTCTTATAAAGTAAAAAAATTAATATTACTATAATTTTTAAATATGGGTAACGCTCATTAGAACAAAAAATAAAATTATAAAAATAATTTAATCTTTTCAAAAATTTATTTCATGAGATTATTTTGACCCATAATCATCCTATATTATAATTTTATCAATTTAGATCCATTTATCGATGAAAATTAATTTATATTAATTTAATACTTTATGTAATTTTAGAGTGCCCCTCCCCTCACATATGAAAGGGAACCTCCACTTTTCTTTTCTTCACACATAAAAAGCCTTTTGATTCTGAAATTACCTACAAAACTCCATTACTTAAATCTAATCCAACATAATATAATCCTTTTATTTTTTATAAATCCATCCATGGAAGGATTTAGGTATAAACCAAAAGTGGTTTTCTGAAGAAGAGGTATAATCCTTAAATAAGGGTTTTTGTTTTATATATTCTTATCCTTCTTTAAAATCTTCTTTAACCATAAATAAATAATAAAATAAGTGTATTAAACATACTGAGATGTTATTATGTTAATTTAATAATCTATATTCATATCTCCTTCCATCAAATGGGAAACAAAAACACCATTCTTGTGGATGATGAACTACTCCGCATGAATTGATGTAATTCAATTTCCATCACCACCACTCACAGATGGTTATATTTATGGATTCAATTTATAGATATTATTTTAATACCATATATATATTTCTATAAAGATAAAATATCACATAATTTATTACATTTCCTTCAATTGAAAAATGATAACATCGGTCATGCATACATGTGGATTACCACCTCCATGAATCGATGTGATTCATTTTTCATAACCAAATCACATGGATATTATATATAATTTAATTTAAATAAAAAATAAGATATTTATGTTATAATATTAATTTTGTAAAGATGAAATAATACTTAACTTCTTTTTATTATGTTAATTGAAAAATGGAAATGTTACTCATTTATACATAAGACCCACTTTCTCCATGATTATAATGTAGTACATTTTTCATAACCATTAGTCATGCTTGTTTTTAAAAGAATAATTTAGTAATAAAAATTATAAATATTTATTAATTATTACTATTTATATTATATAACTATTATCTCTTTTAACATGTCATCCTTAACAAATACGATTTGAAATTATGAACTGAATATCCTCAAAACACCATATGTGGAATAAACTAATTAAGTAATAAAATATACAATGAAATAAATGGTTTAATAATAGGGTATTAAAAATTGTTAATTTTCTTAATAATGTAAAAAATTAAAATAAATTTATTATTCCGGTGGATTTGAATATAAATGATGATTCATTAATGAGGTAGAAGATACTTTAACATAAAAACTCATTTTAAATTTTAAACATTTATTTTATTAATTTTAATCTTCCATGTCCATATTCATAAAATTATTATGTATTTTTATTTATGAGGAAATATATAGATTATAAATTTAATTCGATATCACATTTTACTTTTTTTAAAAAAAATAAAAAGGAGTCTTTTTACATATTTTATAATTAATTTGATGACTTTCTTTAAAAAAGGGAAAAATAATGATCTATTTTAACGTATATAACATGAATTAATTTTTCAACCCCTAAAAGAATTATATTATATTTTATTATTTTAAAATATTTCAAGTTTACTTTAATGAAAATTTATTATTTCTTTTTACTATGATAATTTTAATTTTAATTACAGAATTCTAAAAGGTCGTGATATTTGGATATTTGGAAGTGTTTTTTATATGGGGCTTGAAGAGTTTTTCAAGGATTTTATGATGAAAGTGTGAACAAAAATTTATTCATGATATGGTACTTAAAAACTATATATGGTTATGGGTTTGATTGGTACATCATATATTATGGGTGATCCTGATATCAATTATACGACGGGTGAACCTAATATAGATCTCCAATTTGCTTAATGTTTTTTATCTTTAATGTTAAGGTGGATGAAGTTAACTATGGTGGTTTATCTAATGTATTTAACTATTATCTAGGTATTTCTAACCTGATTTTAAAATGAGTTATGAATATAATTCTCTATGTTACCTAAAAAGGTTCTTTGTTTACATTCTATGAGTTTTAAATTTTTTCTTTGAGAATAGAGTGTGTGTTTTATTTATAAATGATTTATTTCATATGCTCAAAAAATATTGTGATAAAGGAAAAAAAATTATGTGTTTTCATGTTTTTAATTAGATTAATTTTTTTTATCTTTTATTCTCCATACTGTGATTTTATTATCATCCAATGATTTTAAATGTTTTTCATAAGATTTAAGTATGAAATTGAATAATGAGAAAGACTTAATATAAATACATTATTCTGGGAATAGTGGAAAAAATACTGACTTAAATACTTGGGTATATTATTTATTAGTTATTCCTCATTCTATAAAAATCATAACCTAAACTTTCCTTGGGTATTTAAGTGGTCCAATATTCAATTAGATGTAATATGTTCGGAAGGGTTAAATTTGTGTCACATTTATCATAATTAATGGTATAAATGTTAAGATAATGTTTTTAGCACCAAATCTGGGAGTCTGGGTTTGGGGCGATTATAGTTGGTATTAGAGTATGGTTTAGAAAATATAGGATATTTGGATTTATTCATGACATGTTTTATTAATAGTTATAGATACCATCATGGTTTTATAATTTTAAGGATTATCATAAGATCAATGTTTTAGACTCCCATTTTTATATTTTAGGTGATGGTATTTTAATGTGATTAATGTGATTTTGGGAGATGTTTTATTTGGTTGAGGTATATGTAACCATTATGTTTAAGATAAATTACTATTTCAGTAATAATGTCTTAATTTTTTTTCAAAATAAGTTTAATGGTATTTATAAAATTTTGGTTTTATATAATCTTTAATATTCAAGTAATTATGGGTTATTACAAATAGGGAACATTTTCTTTATCATACAGATAACCATAAGAATGAAAATGGATTTGGTGGTTAAATGAATAATTTTATTTATGAAGAAGTTCACTATTTTTGGTTCATTATACTATTAGGGAAAATGGAAATATTTTTGGATAACATGGGATTTTTTTAGGAGTAAACATTAAATTTTCTTTTGGAAGTATATATGATTTTAATGTGGATTTATTGTGATTCATATTATTTATAAAAATGATTATCATATTTTAAATAATAAAATATAAATTATTCATATGAAAGTTTATTAATTTTTAATATTATATATCCTTGTGCAAAAAAATTTATTTTTGGTTAATATATAATGATATAAGGAACATATTATTATCATTTTTGGATTATATGATCCGATATAAGTTACTTTGACTGCTTTAGGAAAAAAAATTCATCACAATTACATATCATTTGGTGAAAATGATGTGATTGTTGTTGAATTTGACCAAAATATGATATTATACATGTCAAGTAAGTATATTTAAATATTTTAATAGTTTTTTTTCAAAAGTAATTCCTCAACACTAGGAAAAAGATATTTAAACAAAAAATTATATCCTAATATATTTATATGTAAAGAATCGATGGTCTTTTTCACACATCATTGACTTATGGATTTGTTTTATCTAATTTTATCAGGATCATTCACTTTCTTATGATAAATTTTAACTTCCACTCTCCTTCAATATTTGGACTTTAATTGTTTCTCTATGTATTTATTTTTACTTCACACTAATGTTCTTTTATTAGGAAGCCTAGTTATGTGTTATTCTGGATGACCATTGTATTTTCCTTTCCCTATTTTGAAGATGATGTTTTATTAACCCTTTTTATGATGTGGGATTTCAAAAGATAAATTCAAATGTTAAATTCATGATTACTAAGAACAATTTAAAATTGCGAGGATGTAATTTATCGAAGGGGGTATGTAACACCTCAAGATTTGAAAAAGAAGACTAAGTTTGATAACATATACAACATATAAAACTAATATTAAACAATCCTTGGAATTGTATTATTTTAAAAAATATCATTATTAAATATATTTTCACACCAATATTTATATTTTTGTCCCCTACTTTGATTTATATTTTGTTCTTTTTTTTCCATTAGGTTCCAGATGTTCCGAGAAAAATTTTGAGTTTCGATATGTTTTCCTCATGTTTCATGATTTAGGTACATGGATATGGGAAACCATGAACCATTCACATGGAAAATGTATGTGCCTTGGGATTCATCTTCTCTATGGTGCATGACCCACACAAGGTTAGGAAAACCATGCTGAAGGCGTGCGCATGGTTATACCATTTTCGATAGAACCATGTTGAATAGATGAGACACATTTTTCTAAAACATAGAAAAAAACTATGATATTTCCCAGTATTTCCAGTGATGGTAATATGGTTGGCACATTATTTGTTAAACAGTGAGGCCTAACCATGCGTTGTTCCCAAATCTTAATTTTTTTTAAATTCCACTTCAACCCACTCAAGATTTCAACCCCAAAACACCCATTTTCTGTAGGATCGAAATAATAATGTTGATGCTCAAATTACAAGAGGGGGGTGAATTGTATACTTTAAAAATTCCTTTGGAACCTTTAAAGTTAGTTACGAATAACTATGTTTTCCTTAAGCAAAGGAAAGGGCTAAGTTTAACAAAGTTAAACTAAGCAAATTCACAACACCTCTAATATCAAATGAAAACTTGGAAAGAGATTCCGAACGTAGGTTCCAGAAATATGATTCTAGAAAATGAAACAAAACAAAAGATTAAAATATGAGATTCTACCTTAAAGCATATAGAATCTAAATGAAACAGAGTACAAGTAAGGAAGTATAAGAAAGATATACTTTCCTTATAATACAAAATGCAGCGGAAATAAACGAGTATTAAAAATAAAAGTAACAAGATATAAGTCTTTTAACCCAAAGAGAAGGTTATCCAACAACCTTGAATAAAGGTCCCTTGATTTATAATTTCAAGCAAGTCTGTCTTACCCACACCAGGGTAAGCCCTCGATACGAAGATCGGAGTGTCTCTGTCTTGCTATCCCAGCAAGCCCTCAACTTCAAGGTAGTTGGCAACCTCTGTCTTCCTCAGCAAGGAAGCCCTCGAACTTCAAGGTAGTCGACACCTCTGTCTTCCTATGCTCGGAAGTCCCCGAATGTAATCACCAACATTCGGAGTCGCACGAAGCTTTGAGAGTTAATAAGAGCCTCTCTCTCTCTAGAAATCACTTCATGTATGTATTCACATCAATCGAAGATCAGTTAGCTTTTCAGCAGCTCTGAGCTCTTTCAAATGAGCTCCTATTTATAGGAAAATTTCCAACGGTCGGCTCCTTCTTCCAACGGTCATATTTTCCATGAAATTCGGAAGGCCTGTACACGTGTAACTCAACCAACGGTTAATAAAAAATAGAATAGACAACATCGTTTTATAACAAACTTTGTATAACTGAATGTACGACATCTTTTTGGAATGAAGAAAATGTAAGTAAAGACTAATTAATAGTTCAGAGTGTTAAGCAAGTCAAAGGTTCGGAATCTATGTTAAGAAATGTTCAGATTCTATTTTATAGGAAATCAGAGTCTGGTATCATCAGAAATCGGATTCTAAATCTGTAGAGTTCGGAGTCGAACTGCTTAAAAGTTCGGAGTCAAACTTCTTAAGAGTTTGGAGTCGAACTTCTTAAGAGTTCGGAGTCTAACTTCTAAAGAGTTCGAAGTAGAACTTCTTAAGAGTTCGGAGTCGAACTTCTAAAGAGTTTGGAGTCAAACTTTTTAAGAGTTCGGAGTCGAACTTCTTAAGTGTTCGGAGTCGAACTTCTTAAGAGTTCGAATTAGAACTGCTTCAGAATTTGGAGTCCAGAATTCGGATTAAAACTATATTACAGATCACATCCAAGATTCAGATCCTAAAAACAGAATACTCCAACTTTTCATTATAAGGATTCAACAATTTGGTTGTGATTCCGGTTTTTGATTTTAAGGGAAAATATGGCTAAGTATAAGAAAATCTAGGTAAAGGTAAATTTCCTTAAGGAAGTAAATTTTCCTTATTTGAGTAATAATAATATTTACTTAAGTATAAGGTGTTTGTGATTTTCAAAACAAGAAGGAATGGAAAAGTCATAAGGAAAACCTTATTGACTCAACAATCTCTCCCTTTTTGGAAAGCACAAACATCCTTTTGAAAAAATATATAAGGATTTTGAAAATTTTCATTAGACTATTTAAAACTTATCTCCCTTCGTTCATGGATAGAAGTGAATAAAACTAACTCCCCCTTAGGCATTGAAACTCTAAGGATTGTATTCTGGGTTTCTGGAGTAGATTTTTCATTATTGTAAGAATGAAACAAAATGTAGTGGGAAACTCCCCCTTTCCTTAAAGATATTTCTCTCAGAAATTTTTCTTTTCTCCTCCTTATGAATAGTTCTTTTTCCTTCTCCCGGTTTGTGATTTTCAAAAATAATTGAAGGGAATAGATAACAAATTATGCTACCTGAAACATTAGTATAAAACAGGTGACAAACCGAACAGATAATCATTTCATTAGAGTTGGGGGAAAAAATTACAAGGAAAGACAACTACAACAAAAGATCGGAGTGGGTTCATTTGTCTTCCTTTTCCTTTGGAATAAGCTGCTTCAACAGGGCTTTGAGTTTCTTCAGGTCTCTTTGGTCTTCCTCTCGTTTCCTCTCCAAGGCTTTTATCTTTTCTTCTTGATCTTTTAACAGCTGTTCTTGAGCCTCCAAGGCTTATTTTTGTAAATTCAACAACTCATCCTGCTTCTGCATCCTCTACTGAAACTCAATCCGGAAATCTCTTTCAAATTTCCAATTCTGAGATACTGAGTTAAGATTTCCATTCAGATCCCTGACCTGTTGATTCCAGACATTTTGTTCCTGGGTCAACTTCTCATAAATTTCAGTAACCTTTTTGTCCTCCATTCCAAAATCACTTTGAACATCAGCCTGAAAATTTTCAAAGTGTAATAAATCTTTGTCCACTCTCTTAGAACACTTGGTTACTTTACTACAAGATTTCCTATGCACGTCATAATCAATCAGAAAACTTTTCTGTTCAGCTTCCAACTTCACAAACTTATCCATTACCATGGATAAAGAATCTGATTTTTGATTCATAGATTGTTGCAGCAACTGGCATCTAGAATCTATAGTTGGAAGAATCAGTATTGTGTCCACCAGCTTTCTCAGAGATTGAACCACAAAATCATGCCCGTGGGATGATGATTCCGAATCAGAGACTTCTTTTTGAGATTCCTCTTCTTCAACTGGCATCAGCTTCCTTCTAGAGGTACCACCAACCTCTTTCTTTCTAATGATATCTTTAATAGGTGTCTCCATTAAATTTTTCTTGCCTTTATCGGATTTCGGAATGGATTGAACATTTGGAGAAGCTTCCTCCGATTCAGAAACTTGAACAATCTGATCTTCATCTGGTTGCTGTCTTTCTTGTCCTTCTTCAAGATAGTTCCTTTGATAGGATTCTTCTTCATCAAACAGCTCATTTTCTTCTTCTTCCTCTTGGTGTTGCTTTTCGGCTTCCTCGTCTTCCTTCCCTGGAGATACTATTTTTCCGGATTCAGCCTTATAATCCTGAAATTGTTTGATAAATGTATCTAGATCTTCACTCTCCTCTTCTTTTTCTTATTCTTCCTCTACTTGTTCTACTTCTTCCTCAACAGCTTCAGCACATTCTTTCTCAGCTTCTACTGCAGGTTCTTTACCCTTGTTCTTTTCCGGAGTGTCAATATTTTTCGCTGATGTTTCTGGTAAAAAAGGTTCGACTCCAAAAGTTTCTGGAACAGGAAGCCTTTCAGAAGCCAACTCTGTACCTTTTAGCAACGATTGTACTAATTCAGCTCCAGTAATCTTCTTCCTCAACTTATTTTCCTTCGTTTGTCTTTCCAACTCCTCAGCATCCTTTTCTTTTAAAGCCTTATCCTCAGCAGGGTCGAGTCCGAATTGAGGATCCCCTTCCTTCCTCATTTCCTTATCTTTCCTCCATTTTGCTTCTACTTCATCTGTATAGATTTTCTGCTTCTTCGGTTTGGGTGGTGCAGATTCAGTTTCCTTCGGCTGAGGAAATTCTTCATCAGTAACTACATCCTTATACTTTCTCTTCTTCCTTTGATTTTTTTAAAGGTTCCTAAGATTGTGTTTCTTTTTCAGCTGCTTCAAATTATTCCACAGATAGAGGGTAAAATTCTCCGGATTCACTAGAAAATCCCATCTTCATTCTCTTAAGCGTATCATCACTGACAAGCATGAGCTTGCAATTCTGGATCTTTGATTTGAAGGCACCTTTGAAAGATTCTAAGCATCGAACAATCAACTTTGATAATAAGGCTGGATACATTATAATATGATCTCTCAGATTTCCTTCTTTGATATTCTTGATCGTAACCAAGACATGCCTTATCAGATTTATCTTTCTTAGATTTACCAAAAAATCTAAGACATAGATATCACTCTTCTTCAGATTGTCTTTATCTCCTCTTCTCGGAACTAGAAAACCTTGCAACCATAGTTGCAGTATTCTATTATTCAGAGCGAGCCGAGCAATCTTAGTAGTTGAATCATCCTTGAGCCCAAGAAACTGCAGTGATTTTTCCTTAATGAATCTTCCTTGCACATCCAGAAGTTTGTGAGAACAAAATTCAGATTCTCCCTCATATGCTATACCAACAAGGCTTGCTGCCTTAGTGTAATAAAGTTTATAAGTCTTTCCATAAGACTTAAAAGAAAATTTTTCTCTGTCATATTCCACTAGGAAGGAAACAGACTCATAAAATTCTATCAACAAGTCAGTGTAAACCGGATCCTGTTTATCTGACTTGGCTATGCAGACGTCTTCCCATCCATTTAGTCTAATATTTTTCGAAATAATAGAGTAAAGCTTATAAAAATCCAGATGAACTAACCTTTCTCTGTAAACTAAGAACTTTGAAATTGGTTTCGTAGTTGACATATCTTGTGAAGTTTCTTCAATAGACATTCGGAGTGAAGTAAATTGCAGGATTCGGATCAGCTTCACAAGGTTTGGAACCGGCCTTAAGAGGAGCAGCAGGGCTTTGAGAAGCAAAAGCTTGAAAACCGATGTGGGACGTGTCTCGATACCCCCTTTTTATAGGCAAATAAAATGATCGTTGGTCTTCCAATGATCATCCAATGGTTGAAAATACTTTGATCTGATCTGACGGTTGAGAATAACCCTGAAAAAAATAGAGACTCCGATCTTTTGAGGTTTTTTTTAAAGAAAAAACTCAGAATTGAGGCTAAACTAGAATCCGAACTAAACAAGTAAGATACCAGTAAGAAAAAATTGATTACAAAACTTTATGTAGGGAAATCATAACTTACATATTGACAAGAAATATTATTTAAAGTTGGTAATATTCTTCCTTAAAAAAAACTTTATTATGAAAAGTCTAGAAAAAAAACGTTACGAAATGCCCAGTCCGAAAATTTTCTTTCTGAAAATTTTCAGTACTTGAATTCCATTCTGGAAGTTTTCGAAAGAAAAAAAACAATCCGTAAAATTTCAGTTCCCGAAATTTCCATTACGGAAGTCTTAGTTCTGAAAAGTTTGAAAACAAGAATTTTTTTTTAAAAAATTTGTTATTCTAACAAAAAAATGTACTCCCCCTATGAAAAAGAGTTTATTACTGTAAGGAGGCTTTTTCAACAGAAAGTTAATTAAGAAGGATTACCTTACGGTTATCATCCCTAACTTCTTTTTAATGTATTCAAATCTATCAGAAGGCAATGATTTTGTGAAAATATCAGCAAGTTGATCTTGTGTTCCGATAAATTGAAGAATGATATCACCTTTAAGTGTGTGATCCCTAAAAAAGTGATGCGTAATATCTATGTGTTTTGCACGGGAGTGATGTGCAGGGTTTTTACTGAGGGAAATGGCACTTGTGTTATCACACAAAATTTGAGTTTTAGTAAAACTCAAGCCATAGTCTGTGAGTGTGTGTTGCATCCACAACACTTGAGCACAACAACTTCCAGCTGCTACATATTCAGATTCAGCAGTGGAGAGTGCTACAGAATGTTGCTTCTTGTAGGACCAAGAAACTAGTGAATCTCCTAAGAAATGACAAGTTCCGGATGTACTTTTTCTATCCATTCTACATCCACCAAAGTCAGCATCAGAAAATATTTTTAGAACAAAATCATTTCTAGAAGTATAAAATAATCCTAGATCCATGGTTCCCTTAAGGTAGCAAAAAATTCATTTTACTGCCTTTAAGTGAGATTCCTTAGGATTGGATTGATATCTTGCACATAAGCATACTAAAAACATTAAGTCTGGTCGACTAGATATTAAGTAAAGAAAACTTTTTATCATACCTCTAAAATCTGTTTGATCTACTAGTTTCCCAGCTTCATCAAGATCTAAAGAGTTTGAGATACCAATAGGAGTACTTATTCTCTTAGTGTTATCATAACCATACTTTTTAAGAAGTTCTTTAATATACATATGTTGAGATATGTAGGTTCCTTCTAGTTTTTGAGAAATTTGAAAACCAAGGAAAAAAGTTAACTCACCCATCATACTCATTTCAAACTCAGATTTCATTAGACTTGCAAAAGAGTCGGTCAAAGATTGCTGAGTTGAACCAAATATGATGTCAACAACATAAATTTGAACAATCAAAACATTTTTCTTATCTTTCTTTATAAAAACAGTTGGATCTGTATTTCCCTTAACATAGTTATTTTGAAGAAAAAATCCAGTGAGTCTATCATACCATGCTCGTGGGGCTTGTTTAAGGCCATACAAAGCTTTGGTAATTCAAAAAACATGACCAGGATGTTTTGTATCTTCAAATCCAGGAGGTTGTTCAACAAAGACTTCCTCTTGAACATAACCGTTAAGAAAAGCACATTTCACATCCATTTGGATAAGTTTGAAATTAAAGAATGCTGCAAAGTCAAGTAGAATACGGATAGATTCAAGTCTAGATACTGGAGCATATGTTTCTTCATAGTCTATTCCCTCTTGCTGATTATAGACTTTAGCAACAAGTATATCTTTATTTCTTAATATGACTCCATTTTCATCACATTTATTTCTGAAGACCCATTTTACTCCAATAACAGAAGTTTCCTTAGGTCTTTCAACCAAGGTCCAGACTTTATTCCTTTCGAATTCATTTAGTTCATCTTGCATTTCTTTAATCCAATCATCATCACCTAAAGCTTCATCAATGCTTTTAGGTTCTAATTGGGAAAGAAATGATAGATGCTCTACTTCATTTCTTAAGGAACTTCTAGTCCTTACAGTTTGATTTACATCACCAATGATACTATCACTAGGATGATTCTTAAGAAACACTTGATTTGGGTTTTGTAAAACTTGTTCATCAACATAGGGTATTATGTCTTCTGGAGTAAATGTTTCAGAAGTATCTTCTAGAAAATCATCCTTATCAGAAGGTTCTTCTATAAAAGGTTGATAATCAGTTTTTGAAAACACATCCGAAGATGTAAGATGAGGTGGTTTAAAAACAAAAGGATCTGACTCATCAAATTTCACATGTACTGTTTCTTCAACAGTACAAGTATTTTTATTAAAAACTCTATAAGCCTTAGAGGTTGTGGAATATCCTAAGAAGATTCCTTCATCAGATTTTGGTGCGAATTTATGTAGGTTATCTTTAGTATTCAAAATAAATACCTTGCAACCAAAAACCTTGAAGTAGGAAAGTCTTGGTTTTCTACCATTCCATAACTCATAAGGAGTTTTATCAAGAAAAGGTATAATTAAAACTCGATTTATATTATAGCAAGCAGTACTTACAGCTTCAGCCCAGAAATTTATAGCAATAGAATATTCACTCAACCTGGTTCTAGTTATCTCTTGAAGAATTCTATTTCTTCTTTCAACTACACCATTCTGTTGAGGAGTTCGAGGTGATGAAAAATTGTGAGTAATACCTTTCTTACTACAAAAAGATTCAAAATCAGAATTTTGAAATTCTCCTCCATGATCACTATGAATAGTTTTCAATGGAAGGTTTTTTTTATTTTTAACTTCAGCTCTAAAACTTTTGAAATATGAAAAATCTTCAGACTTCTTTCCTAGAAAATAGACCCAAGTAAACCTAGTGTAATAATCAACTAGAACAAACACATAGTATTTGCCTCCAATACTTCCAGTTTGTGTTGGACCAAAAAGATCCATGTGCACTAACTGTAATGCATCGGTTGTTGAGACTTCACCGATTGATTTAAAACTAGATTTATATTTCTTTCCATATTGACAAGGATCACAAACTTTAGAAGAATCAAATCTAAGCTCCGGTAGATCCTTAACTAGTTTCTTCTTAGAGAGTTTACATAGGTTCCTAAGGTTATAGTGACCTAGTCTTCTATTCCATAACCAAGAATGATCTTCCATTTCACTTAGGAAAGGTAAATATTAGCTTCTGAGGTCTTCTAAGTTCAGAGTGTAAACATTCTCTTGCCTATTGGCTAAGAGAATAAATTCTTCCTTGGAATTGTGAACTAGGCACTTATCATTCCTAAAATTCACAAGGTAACCTTCATCACATAACTAACTTATGCTAATGAGGTTGTTTTTAATACCTTTAACAAAAAGAACATTTGAAATCAAGGTTTTACCAAGAATAACAATATTACCAATACCAACAATCTCTCCCTTAGCATTATCTCAAAAGTTACCTTTCCTCCTTTCGTTTTGATAATATTTTCAAAAAAAAAATTACCAGTCATGTGCCGTGAACATCCACTATCCATGTACCATGTATTGTTGCTGGTACTCTCTTTATTTTCCTGAAATCAATAAGAAAATTAGACTTTCAGAATCCAAACTTGTTTGGATCCGAGATTTCCAGATAATAAAATTTTAGGAACCCACATCTTCTTAGAGAAGTAAGCTTTGTGAAATCCTAAAGATTGGGTTTTGTTTAAAGAACAATTCTTTGCCCAATGACCACTACATTGACACTTGGTACAAAATGGGGCACTTTGAGGAACAAAATAATTGTTACTGAAAATTGGTTTTGCATGGGTATAACCAAATCCGGATTTATTTCTTAAAGGTCGTATTTGAGAATACATTTTATCAAAATTTTCCTTACCATGGGTAAAGTTTGATAAACACTTCTTTAAGGAAAAAATTTTGGACTTGAGTTTTACAACCAAGTTTTTATCCTCAAAATCATTAGTTTTAGAACAAGAGTTAGGCTCAAAAAACATTTTTATTAGAAATTACTTTTTCTAATTATTTAGAAAGTTTGTTCTTCTCAGAACTTACTTCCTCAAGATTTTTTGAAATACTTTCAAAATCAGTATTTTTCTTATCAAGATCTTTAGAAAGATCTGATATCTCTTTTGTAAGAATAGAATTCCTAGAGTTTTCCTTATCATGTTTTTTATTGAGTTTGGAATTCTCAATTTCATGAAGTTCAGCAAACCTAGAGACTTTTTCATAAGTAGGTAAAGTATTTTCTTCATCAGAAGAAGATTCTTCATCAAAAGAATTATAATACTTACTATTATTAGAATTTAAAGAAACATTGGTCAATGATTTAGCATTTCGTACCTTATCCATAAAACAATGATTATCAATAGGTAATCTGGCTATAAGACCAAGATTCTTCTATCCTGAAGATTCATAATCAGAAGATTCATCTATAGAGTCACCACCACTGGAACTCCAGGTGTCATTGACTTTCAAAACTTTCTTAGCTTTATCTTTATAATATTTCTTTATGTTCCTGTCAGAATGCCTTTCTTTTCCTTCTTTCTTTTTGATCATAGGGAAATCTGGTCTAATATGTCCAGCTCTTTTGCACTCATAACAAGTAACTTCTCCATCTTTCTTATCTTTCCTTTCCTTTTTCTTATACTTTGATTGGAAATTTCTCTGGCCACCTATCTTGTTCATCCTTCGAGCAAGATTTTCTAGTTCATTTTCTGAGACTTCATTCTCACTAGATTCGGATTGGAAAATAACTTTCTTAGACTTGGATCTGGTTACTCTCTCAGGAGTCATAGCTTTCATCTGATTTGAAGTTTTAGTAAAAGCAACAGTACCATTTCCATTCTTCTTCTTGATGTTGTCTGCATCTCTCTTCATTCTTGTTTCATGTTGTAGAAGAGTTCCAAAAAGCTCATCAAGAGAGATCTAAGTGACCTTCCTGTTTTTATATATAGCTGTTCTTTTGGATTCCCACTCATTGGGCATAATATCAATTATCTTATCCACAAGAGCTTCATCATCTAATACTTTTTCTCCCATATATTTTAGATTGTTGAATATAGTCATGAATCTCTGTTGCACTTTACAGATTGGTTCACCATAAGGAAAATTGAAACCATGATATTCAGCTCTAAGCATATCTCTTCTAGTCTCAATCACTTTAGAAGTCCCAAAGTGTGTAACCTCTAACTTCTTCCAGATACAGTTAGCTGCTTCACAAGAAGAAATTTGGCTATATATATTTCTAGTCATTGAACATAGTAGAGTATTGCATACCTTATAATTAAGTTCATATTCTTGCTTTTCCTAGTTAGTGAAAGTTCTAACTTCCTTGTCAGGAATTTTATAATCACTAGTAAGCATTACAAAATTATCCACTCCAGTGCTGATAAAAAAATTATTCATTCGATCTCTCCAGTACTCGTAGTCATTACCAACAAATATAGGTGGTCTTGTAGGATTTAGATTATCAATCTAACCAACATTAATTCCTTCCATACTAGAACAACCCTTGGCTAACAAATTTGTCAGTAGCAAATGTTTTGTAATAACATAGTTCGGAATGAGAAAGTTCGAAATGGTAAAGTTCGGAATGGAAAAGTTCGGAATGGAAAAGTGAGCAAGAAAAGATTATTCGTAAGTATAAGTATTTCAGAAACCTCCTCTGATGCCAATTGTAGGATCGAAATAATAATGTAGATGCTTAAATTACAAGAGGGGGGGGGAATTGTATACTTTAAAAACTTCTTTGAAACATTTAAAGTTAGTTACGAATAACTATGTTTTCCTTAAGCAAAGGAAAGGGCTAAGTTTAACAAAGTTAAACTAAGAAAATTCACAACACCTCTAATATCAAATGAAAACATGGAAAGAGATTCCGAACGTAGGTTCCGAAAATATGATTCTGGAAAATGAAACTAAACAAAAGATTACAATATGAGATTCTACCTTAAAGCGTATAGAATCTAAATGAAACAGAGTACAAGTAAGGAAGTATAAGAAATTTATACTTTCCATATAATACAAAATGCAGTGGAAATAAACAAGTAGTAAAACTACAAGTAACAAAATATAAGTCTTTTAACCCAAAGAGAAGGGTATCCAACAACCTTGGATAAAGGTCCCTTGATTTATACTTTCAAGAAAGTCTGTCTTACCCACACCAGGGTAAGACCTCGATACGAAGATTGGAGTGTCTCTGTCTTGCTATCCTTGCAAACCCTCAACTTCAAGGTAGTTGGCAACCTCTGTCTTCCTCAGTAAGGAAGCCCTCGAACATCAAGGTAATCAGCACCTCTGTCTTCCTATCCTTGTAAGTCCTCGAATGTAATCACCAACATTCAGAGTCGCACAAAGATTTGAGAGTTAATAAGAGCCTCTCTCTCTAGAAATCACTTCAAGTATATAATCACATGAATCGAAGATCAGTCAGCTTTTCAACAGCTCTGAGCTCTTTCAAATGAGCTCCTATTTATAGGAAAATTTCCAACGGTCGGCTCCTTCTTCCAACGGTCATATTTTCCATGAAATTCGGAAGGACCTGTACACGTGTAACTCAACCAACAGTTAATAAAAAACAGAATAGACGACATCGTTTTATAACAAACTTTGTATAACTGAATGTACGACATCATTTTGGAATGAAGCAAATGTAAGTAAATACTAATTAATAGTTCGGAGTGTTAAGCATGTCAAAGGCTTGGAATCTATGATAAGAAATGTTTGGATTCTATTTTATAGGAAATCGGAGTCTGGTTTCATCAGAAATCAGATTCTAAATCTGTAACGCCCCGACCCTAGTTACCCAGAGTCGGTGCATTAATTACATAACATTGGCATGATCACAAGAAGATCAAATCTCGAAAGACCGATTGGTTTAGTAGCCTTGGAAACACTAGATATATTCATAAGTTTTACATTACATCATAAAATGAAAAACTACTACAACAACATAATGTTTCCACAGTCCACACTATAATCCCCTCATAATATCCCTGCAGGTCATTCATAACTTACATCTTCACTTCCTGGGAAAAATAAAACAAAGAAAAGGGGTGAGCTCAAATGCCCAGTAAGGATAACAATATAGCGGAAACTTCCATAAATAAGAATAAACATTTAAGGAAATGTATAACTAAAACAAAAGCCTTTTAAACATGAACTTTCAACATGGTATGGCATAAATAAAATGAAAAAAATGTCATTTACTTGTTCACATGGATATTCTACTAATCGAATAATCGCATGCAATATCAATAACCACTTTCATAATTATGGAATTCATAATGCCAGACTATCATAACCACATAGCCAAGGCCTCGTGCCAAGACTACAAATAAGATTTTGTCAAGGCCTTGTGCCAAGACACTAGTTTGCCTCATGAGACCTACCGATGCATCGAGGAGCTATAGCGGGCTCCACCCGTCACTTATTAAGTCCAATGCATTCCCATATGAAAAGGTTTAAACATAACATAAACATTCGTATTAAAACTAGCATACGAAATGTCAATAATTTCACCATAAACTATGAATGGTATAAAAATAGCACATCCACAGTCAAACATATCACAAAACCTTCAATACAATATAGAAGTTTTGTATCATAATAAATCAACGTCAAATAATCTTAAAATCCATCAAAGGATGTTGACATAGATGAAATCAAAATTCTTTTTAAAGAAGTATCTCCTTTTATTTTGAAATCATTTAAGATCCATATAAAATAAAACATTTTCTTTGAAAATATTCTTATAAGCTTGTATGGAAAGCTTCGACGATTTTATAACGGCGGAAAATAACCGCACCCGCCGTATAAGTTAAAAAAAACATTCTTACCTCAATTCTGTCGAAAAGGTTAAAAAGGACCTTGTTTTGAAAACGACGGAAAGATTCCTTTATAAACCTCTTATAAAAAGTCAAACAAGGGTATAAATGACTTTAACCCATATTCTTGTAAATAGTAAAAATGTTTTGAAATACATTTTTAAGAAACATGGATGTGGATGATAAAGAGATCCCAGTAGATTATTACGTATAAACAACCTCGGATAATGAAGAGATTGTGAAATAACCCTTACCTTGTACTTTTCCTTTGTTGGGGTAGGTTAACCTCCTGTATAATGGTGAAATAATTGTTATTAAATTATACAAGAATCATATACATTAATATGATATCATATATGATCTATTAACATTGCTTTATTAATAATATCTTAGTATTATCGTCGTTTTGGGTGATAATCGATTCGTTCTTCTTAAATGTTTGGTTACGTAAGACATGTTTGTAATGGATAGATTATATCTTATTCATAATCAGAATGATATTAACATAATTTTTAACCCTAAAATGAGAATAATACTTGAATGGATATGATGGAGAATGAATCTTATCGCGTTCGTGGAGAGGGTAGTCCGTACGTACGCACGAACGCTACTTCCATTTAATTTTTATTTTAAAAGAATCAAATCCAAATGATACATAGGTATATTACTATTCCAGTATAATATAATATTTTATATATGTTACTTATGTTCATTAACACCATCCTTTATACGTTCCATGTGTGGTATGAACGAGTCATATCATTTTAAGGGGGCGGTAGTCCGCAATTCCTCAAATGAAATTATCGTATGTATATACAACATGAAACGAATAATGGTATGAAATAAAATGGAATTACAGAAGCTTATATATAAAATATATATCATTAATATCATATTTAATTACAGTGCCATCATAATGGCCACCATGAGAGATGGTAAGATGTATTTGAACAATCATCGTTTCGTGAGGCGTCAGTTTGCCATCCACAGAAACATTATGTTCATCATCCATTAGATGGAGTTGTTTGTATGTTTAGTTTGAATCCTTTTTATAAAAACATCCTAGTATATTGAGTATACTGGTGTTGTTACAAAAGAAAGGAAATAAAAAGATTTTGGGGGTTGGAGAAGCAAAATAAATGAAAATACTTTAAGAGAAATTGTTACCTTTAATTTAGGTAACTCACTTGGTTGGAACCAAAGGACTTCTTGAAATGCTTTCTGCCTAAGGGGAATCTTCAAGGAGGAGGAGAGGGATGTGGGGAGATTAGTTGGGCAGAGTTTGGACGAGCCAAGTGGCTTGAGAGGTGTGAGGAAAAGAGAAGGAGGAGTGCCCTTTTATAAGAGGGGTGAGGGGCACCTTTGGAAAAGCTAGAAATATTAATTTATAATAAATTCATATTCGGTTTCTAATGGCTCCAAATCTTATTATTCAAAGGTTAAGGTGGGTATAGGTCGAAAACCACTCAACCAATAGAATTTAGACAGGTTTGGGTACTTATATTAACCATATCTTTAAGTATTAACTCTAAGTTAATTAGTTTCACTTTTACAATGTCTCTTTGTATTTTTATATAATATGGTTAATAAACTTACTATATACATCCAAGCGACCCCCAAGTGGTACATTAATGATGAACCTATCATGATATAAGTCTCTTGGCCGAACCTTAGATTTTTAGGAATTTAATATCAATTAATAATATAATATTTGTTTTATGAACTCTTTTATGTCAATTTTGACACTATTCAATAGTTGATTTTTGTGAAACTCATAACAGATTGCTTACTTCGAACAAAGTCAATTAAATCAATCCTAATATATCATAGTATCCTAGAAAATTAGTTTAATTCATTAAAAGTTTCATATTATATTTATTTTGGTATTTATAATATCTATTATTTTAATTGTTCACTATTATAGTAATTACTGCATCATCATTGTGTCATAGATAAAATAAATTATTTAATGTCTAAAAATTATAAATAAAATATCATTATGTAGGAAATCTTTTTATCTTTCTAATTAATATTTATAATCTAAAATCCAACATATATAACCCTATGTAAAAATTGTTTTTCTAAAAGATATATGCTTGTGTCATTTTTGTATTCATTTTAACTTAATTAAAATAAAGTGTCATTATCACTTACAAGTGGATCCATGGGGTCCCAAAATCGACCCAAAGATGCCCATGGTCTACCATGTATCAACCAATAGGGTTAAGACACGTTTTAGGGTAATTTAGTATTATTATAATATTATTTTTTTAACCCTTATTTACCGGATTTACCTTTAACCATGGTAAATAAAATATTTACCGCAGTAATTATTCAAAATGTCTAAAATTAAAAGTTACCTATTTACACAATTTGAAGATACTGATTCCAAATATGGAGTCCATTTTCCTAAATTCAAAACACAGAAGTGGCAGAAATTAATTTAAAATTAATTCCCGCTGTCAAAACAAAAAGCGTGTTTTTAAGAGATAATAACTATCAAAAGATTGACACTTGTTTATGTTCGGTTTAATTGTAAAATTATGTCCAATGAAAAACATTATATTAAATGGTAAAAATATATTCTAAATATAATTTAAAACTACTAAAATTCATAATTTATCATTATTAATTATTTTGATTAAAAAAGTTGTTTTTAATTAAAATTTAGTAATTTTCACTATTCATCAAAATATGAAAGTTATCTGAAATGTACCAAAATTTCACCTTAGGCTAAATTCGATATTCCGAATCCAGAAATGAAGTCCATTTTAAAATATAAAATATATATAATTTCAAAAAGTAGTTATTACTATTCATAACGGCTAGTTTAATTGGTTGTTAGAACTCGGTGTTGCGTACAACACACGCTATCACATTATTCAAAGAGAAGCATACCGTAGAAGCTTGGGATGTTTCATTTTAAATTTTTGATGTCTCCATTTAGTCAAAAAGTTTAAAATATAGTATTTAAAAAGGGTTCACTATTAAAGTTGATAAAAGTGCAATACTGAAAATGAATTTGTTCTTGCATTATATCTAAGAAACTCATAATATGGATTCTAAAATTATAAGGATTATATAAACATTAAAATTTATCTAATACTATTCATAACCTCTTTTGAACGTCTTGTTTGGTAAGTCATGGTGTGCTTGAACTTGGTGTTGCATGTAGTGAAAGTTATTGAATTATTTTGAAGAAGTAACACACTATGAAATCTTGGGGTGTTACATTCTCCCCTCCTTCAATAAATTGCGTCCTCGCAATTTGAAATTGTTCTTCGAAAATAAAAGGTTGAAAATAGATAATATATTTGTGGGAAAACCCACATCGGAAATTGGTTTACTAAAATTTAGTCTTAATATGAGGAAAAGAGAAATGAAAGGGTCACCACCAAATTATGATCTCGATTAGGAGAACATTGGTGGCAATTTGTGACATATAATTGGAGGGAAAACGTAAATATTTATAGGTAGTGATTGAGGTCATCAATCACAAACAAGTATAAAATTGAGGTCCTTAAATTAATCAATCTATGATGATTTGAAATACCTTCGGTTCAACAAAACATAGGGTATTAGGATAACACATTTTTGATATTTCAAAATATCTTAGTTGAAATCCCACATCGAAAAATGAATTAATGAGGCCTCTATTTAAAATAAAGAGTCGAAAGTATGAAGATTACCGAAAATAACTCATACTAGGGTTCCATGTAGGAAAATATGGATATGGAAGAAAAATCTAACCATCAATTATCTGATGGAGAGTGGTAGAGAACATGGCTATGAAAAGGCCAACAATCCCAAAGCGATAAATTAGTGATGATTTAAGGTACCATCTAGGACAACATTTTTGTTCTAAGTTCCTTTTCTTAATGTTGAGGAATTTATTTATGAGATTGGATAAGATCATAAGGAGAAATACTTACATTATAATTAGAGTTTTATCCATTAATAAGTTTCTACCACAAACTCATCTTTTACTCTAAAAGATAATAGAACGTAAAAATTCTATTTACACTATTCGTATAGGGTTCCAAAATAAACGAATTTATAATTAATCTACAATATATTTTAATAAAAACTACATTATTTAATCCAGGACATCTCGTGGGCCAGTGGTAGGTGATACACCCTTGTCGCCCTTCGGTTGCAGGTTCAAGTCTTGCGGCCTTGCCGGACGCGACGGGTTGCCACCCGACCTCCGGGTTGTCCTTTTATGGAAATCCAAAATAATCCAAACTAGAACTATCCAAAATACTTATGCCCAAACTCACAGTCCAACATTTATAAGGAAGGTAAACATAATGTAGATCCTTTTTACCCCGTAATAGAATATGAATACCTTCATCATGTATTACCATATTACTTATTGATTACATTCATGCTCCCTTATTCCATATAGAATGCTGGATATACTTCATTAATCCAAAAATGTTTTAAACCCCAACAATGATGGAATATACAAATCATTAATCAGTTCCAAGGTAGTCAAGAATATCCAATATATTTTTTCCAAAATAATCATGTATTATTCGAAAATCACTACCTCGGTATCAGAATTATATTATGATTTATCATTCTCTCAACCATATATTTTCCAAAAATTTATCCTGCTATTGAGTCACTTTTCTTTGTTCCACACAATCTCAAGTCCTTAATGAAATAGTACTGCAGTACAATCCTCATATACTCCATAATTATTATAACAAGTACATTGTTGATACAACACTCAATTGACATAATAAACATAAGAACTCTAATCATTCCTCTTCATCTGTGGTAGTATCATAACTTGATTATTATCCAATAGCATCATTTGCGTCATAGTCTGATGACTGGGACATAGGTTCGCGTAGTGTCCAAACTCCTTGCAAATGAAGCATTGTACATTTGAAACCATTTTCTTACCCTTGCAGTCACGTACTTTGTGCCCTTTTCCTCCACACTTATAACAAACTCCCATTCCTTTCAGGCAAGTTCCAGGGTGTTTCTTTCCACAGTTACCACATATGGGAAAATTCTTCTTTTCCATCTTCCCTTTATCCATCTTTCTCTCTTCTATCCTTTTCTTCTCTTGCTTCCCTTCAAAGCCATAGGACTCAGTAATCTCTTTACTTATCTTATCAATACATGATATTATTTCTTCATATGTTGATAATACATGGGAGACTATTTCTCTTATAAATTCTAGCTTAAAACCATGAAAGATATGATCCTTCCTTCTCTTTGGATCATGTGCATTTCTGGAGTTCTCATTCCTTCTACTGGGCGCCATTTCTAAACAATGGCATAAACTAGATCAGTTTATGAATCAAAATACATAATCCCATACTTATAAAACACTTAACATAAATTGAACTATTTATGGATATAATCTATAATCATAAAAAAAATTTTCTTTGAGGAAGTATACACTCATAAACCCTTCATAATGATTTGTAAAGAAAATGAGAGTTATCCTAAGCATATCCCCCGGGAGTGTCGTAACCAAGAGTGCAGCAAGGCCCGTTGTCATGCACCAGTTCCCGTTCGAGTCTTAGCTCAAAGCGGTGTTTTCGGGTTTTACCCCTAGGTACATCTGTGCCAGAGCCGCCTCTACCTGCTCGTATCCAGACAGGGATGTATTGCTCGGAAAACTCACAAAATCTCTACAATACCAAAATTCTACGAAGTTCTTCTATACTAATCCTCAAAGTTCATCTTAGGTCTACGTGCTCTAATCAGAGTTTATCTAAATCTAGCTTCCAAGGATTGTACTAAACTTCCTCTGATACCAACTGTAACGCCCCGACCCTAGTTACCCAGAGTCGGTGCATTACTTCGTAACATTGGCATGATCACAAGAAGATCAAATCTCGAAAGACCGATTGGTTTAGTAGCCTTGGAAACACTAGATATATTCATAAGTTTTACATTACATCATAAAATGAAAAACTACTACAACAACATAATGTTTCCACAGTCCACACTATAATCCCCTCATAATATCCCTGCAGGTCATTCATAACTTACATCTTCACTTCCTGGGAAAAATAAAACATAGAAAAGGGGTGAGCTCAAATGCCCAGTAAGGATAACAATATAGCGGAAACTTCCATAAATAAGAATAAACATTTAAGGCAATGTATAACTAAAACAAAAGCCTTTTAAACATGAACTTTCAACATGGTATGGCATAAATAAAATGAAAAAAATGCCATTTACTTGTTCACATGGATATTCTACTAATCGAATAATCACATGCAATATCAATAACCACTTTCATAATTATGGAATGCATAATGCCAGACTATCATAACCACATAGCCAAGGCCTCGTGCCAAGACTACAAATAAGATTTTGTCAAGGCCTTGTGCCAAGACACTAGTTTGCCTCATGAGACCTACCGATGCATCGAGGAGCTATAGCGGGCTCCACCCGTCACTTATTAAGTCCAATGCATTCCCATATGAAAAGGTTTAAACATAACATAAACATTCGTATTAAAACTAGCATACGAAATGTCAATAATTTCACCATAAACTATGAATGGTATAAAAATAGCACATCCACAGTCAAACATATCACAAAACCTTCAATACAATATAGAAGTTTTGTATCATAATAAATCAACTTCAAATAATCTTAAAATCCATCAAAGGATATTGACATAGATGAAATCAAAATTCTTTTTAAAGAAGTATCTCCTTTTATTTTGAAATCATTTAAGATCCATATATAATAAAACATTTTATTCGAAAATATTCTTATAAGCTTGTATGGAAAGCTTCGACGATTTTATAACGGCGGAAAATAACCGCACCCGCCGTATAAGTTAAAAAAAACATTCTTACCTCAATTCTGTCGAAAAGGTTAAAAAGGACCTTGTTTTGAAAACGACAGAAAGATTCCTTTATAAACCTCTTATAAAAAGTAAAACAAGGGTATAAATGACTTTAACCCATATTCTTGTAAATAGTAAAAATGTTTTGAAATACATTTTTAAGAAACATGGATGTGGATGATAAAGAGATCCCAGTAGATTATTACGTATAAACAACCTCGGATAATGAAGAGATTGTGAAATAACCCTTACCTTGTACTTTTCCTTTGTTGGGGTAGGTTAACCTCCTGTATAATGGTGAAATAATTGTTATTAAATTATACAATAATCATATACATTAATATGATATCATATATGATCTATTAACATTGCTTTATTAATAATATCTTAGTATTATCGTTGTTTCGGGTGATAATCGATTCGTTCTTCTTAAATGTTTGGTTACGTAAGACATGTTTGTAATGGATAGATTATATCTTATTCATAATCAGAATGATATTAACATAATTTTTAACCCTAAAATGAGAATAATACTTGAATGTATATGATGGAGAATGAATCTTATCGCGTTCGCGGAGACGGTAGTCCGTACGTACGCACGAACGCTACTTCCATTTAATTTTTATTTTAAAAGAATCAAATCCAAATGATACATAGGTATATTACTATTCCAGTATAATATAATATTTTATATATGTTACTTAAGTTCATTAACACCATCCTTTATATGTTCCATGTGTGGTATGAACGAGTCATATCATTTTAAGGGGGCGGTAGTCCGCACTTCCTCAAATGAAATTATCGTATGTATATACAACATGAAACGAATAATGGTATGAAATAAAATGGAATTACAGAAGCTTATATATAAAATATATATCATTAATATCATATTTAATTACAGTGCCATCATAATGGCCACCATGAGAGATGGTAAGATGTATTTGAACAATCATCGTTTCGTGAGGCGTTAGTTTGTCATCCACAGAAACATTATGTTCATCATCCATTAGATGGAGTTGTGTGTATGTGTAGTTTGAATCCTTTTTATAAAAACATCCTAGTATATTGATGATACTGGCGTTGTTACAAAAGAAATGAAATAAAAAGATTTTGGGGGTTGGAGAAGCAAAATAAATGAAAATACTTTAAGAGAAATTGTTACCTTTAATTTAGGTAACTCACTTGGTTGGAACCAAAGGACTTCTTGAAATGCTTTCTGCCTAAGGGGAATCTTCAAGGAGGAGGAGAGGGATATGGGGAGCTTAGTTGGGCAGAGTTTGGACGAGCCAAGTGGCTTGAGAGGTGTGAGGAAAAGAGAAGGAGGAGTGCCCTTTTATAAGAGGGGTGAGGGGCACCTTTGGAAAAGCTAGAAATATTAATTTATAATAAATTCATATTCGGTTTCTAATGGCTCCAAAGCTTATTATTCAAAGGTTAAGGTGGGGATAGGTCGAAAACCACTCAACCAATAGAATTTAGACAGGTTTGGGTACTTATATTAACCATATCTTTAAGTATTAACTCTAAGTTAATTAGTTTCACTTTTACAATGTCTCTTTGTATTTTTATATAATATGGTTAATAAACATACCATATACATCCAAGCGACCACCAAGTGGTACATTAATGATGAACCTATCATGATATAAGTCTCTTGTCCGAACCTTATATTTTTAGGAATTTAATATCAATTAATAATATAATATTTGTTTTAAGAACTCTTTTGTGTCAATTTTGACACTATTCAATAGTTGATTTTTGTGAAACTCATAACAGATTGATTACTTCGAAAAAAGTCAACTAAATCAATCCTAATATATCATAGTATCCTAGAAAATTAGTTTAATTCATTAAAAGTTTCATATTATATTTATTTTGGTATTTATAATATCTATTATTTTAATTGTTCACCATTATAGTAATTACTGCATCATCATTGTGTCATAAATAAAATAAATTATTTAATGTCTAAAAATTATAAATAAAATATCATTATGTAGTAAATCGTTTTATCTTTCTAATGAATATTTATAATCTAAAATCCAACATATATAACCCTATGTAACAATTGTTTTCCTAAAAGATATATGCTTGTGTCATTTTTGTATTCATTTTAACTTAATTAAAATAAAGTGTCATTATCACTTACAAGTGGATCCATGGGGTCCCAAAATCGACCCATAGATGCCCATGGTCGACCATGTATCAACCAATAGGGTTAAGACATGTTTTAGGGTAATTTAGTATTATTATAATATTATTTTTTTAACCCTTATTTACCGGATTTACCCTTAACCATGGTAAATAAAATATTTACCGCAGTAATTATTCAAAATGTCTAAAATTAAAAGTTACCTATTTACACAATTTGAAGATACGGATTCCAAATATGGAGTCCATTTTCCTAAATTCAAAACACAGAAGTGGCAGAAATTAATTTAAAATTAATTCCCGCTGTCAAAACAAAAAGCGTGTTTTTAAGAGATAATAACTATCAAAAGATTGACACTTGTTTATGTTCGGTTTAATTGTAAAATTATGTCCAATGACAAACATTATATTAAATGGTAAAAATATATTCTAAATATACTTTAAAACTACTAAAATTCATAATTTATCATTATTAATTATTTTGATTAAAAAAGTTGTTTTTAATTAAAATTTAGTAATTTTCACTATTCATCAAAATATGAAAGTTATCCGAAATGTACCAAAATTTCACCTTAGGCTAAATTCGATATTCCGAATCCAGAAATGAAGTCCATTTTAAAATATAAAATATATATAATTTCAAAAGGTAGTTATTACTATTCATAACAGCTAGTTTAATTGGTTGTTAGAACTCGGTGTTGCGTACAACACACGCTATCACATTATTCAAAGAGAAGCATACCGTAGAAGCTTGGGATGTTTCATTTTAAATTTTTGATGTCTCCATTTAGTCAAAAAGTTTAAAATATAGTATTTAAAAAGGGTTCACTATTAAAGTTGATAAAAGTGCAATACTGAAAATGAATTTGTTCTTGCATTATATCTAAGAAACTCATAATATGGATTCTAAAATTATAAGGATTATATAAACATTAAAATTTATCTAATACTATTCATAACCTCTTTTGAACGGCTTGTTTGGTAAGTCATGGTGTGCTTGAACTTGGTGTTGCATGTAGTGAAAGTTATTGAATTATTTTGAAGAAGTAACACACTATGAAATCTTGGGGTGTTACAAAATCTGTAGAGTTCGGAGTCAAACTGCTTAAAAGTTTAGATTCAAACTTCTTAAGAGTTCAGAGTCGAACTTCTTAAGAGTTCGGAGTCAAACTTCTAAAGATTTAGGAGTCGAACTTCTTAAGTGTTCGGAGTCGAACTTCTTAAGAGTTTGGAGTCGAACTTCTAAAGAGTTTGGAGTCGAACTTCTTAAGAGTTTGGAGTCGAACTTCTTAAGAGTTCAGAGTCGAACTTCTTAAGAGTTCGAATTAGAACTACTTCAGAGTTTGGAGTCCAGAATTCGGATTAAAACTATATTACAGATCACATCCAAGATTCGGATCCTAAAAACAGAATACTCCAACTTTTCATTATAAGGCTCCGACAATTTGGTTGTGATTCCGGTTTTTGATTTTAAGGGAAAAAATGGCTAAGTATAAGAAAATCTAGGTAAAGGTAAATTTCCTTAAGGAAGTAAATTTTCTTTATTTGAGTAATAATAATATATACTTAAGTATAAGGTGTTTGTGATTTTCAAAACAAGAAGGAATGGAAAAGTCATAAGGAAAACCTTATTGACTCAACATTTTCCTTTTCTCATAGTTCATGTGGAAAAAATTGGGACCCTCCTTCCATCTATAAGCCTCCTCATTCTTCCCATTTTTTTGACCAATGGAATTTCCTCATGATTTGGGGTGATTTATCAAGGTAACCTTCTCCTCTCTTCTTTATCTTCCTTCTTCTTCTATTTTCTCATGATTTCCCCTTCTCTCATGGGTATGTGGATCTATGGTTTATGTTTCCCTTGATTTATTTAATATTTATTTTATTATTAGGGTTTCTCTTGGTTGTTCATGACTCTATGATCCTTTTTTGAGTTGTTTTGGGTCGGTTTTGTGGAATCACATGTGATTTGAGGTAGTTTTTTCATTGCACTTTCCCTTTAAATTTATGAATAGTTGGTTTCGTTAAATTTTCACCTTCCTTGTATGTTAATTAGTGATTAGAGATATTTTTAAAAATATTTTATTCATAAAAGTAGTGTTTTCTTCCTTCATTTTTGATAAATGGGATTTGGATTTTAAATTTTTCACACCAAGTGTTTGATAGAATGTCTGATCAGCCTTTGGGAGTAATTGGTGGTTTTTAAAGCATTGTTTGAATTTTTAAATGTATTTGTGGCATTTAAAATTTGATTTTAATTTCTAAAAAAGGATTCCATGTGGTTTTGGATTTGAAATAGGTGTGTTCTTAGTATTGTAAAGTGGTTTGGCTTGTGATGATGGAGTATGGCTCATTTAGAATTTTGATGAAAGTGGATTTGGTTTGAAAACGTGGTGTGAGTTTTTAAATAGAGTATTTTTAAATTGGTGTGAAATAAAAAAAAAATTATTTATATTTTTTTGAATGGTGTATTTTGTTCATTGAAATTGGGTGGTTCTTTAAATAGTGCATGAGGGACCGTTTAGAACTTCTGTGAAGTTGATTGACTTGAAATGTCTCCTTGGTTAGCCACTTTTCCTTTTTATGTTTCATATATAGGATGTACTGGATGTGGATTCATTGTGATCTATTTTTGTTGAATGGATGGGACATCATCACTGTGGAATCTTCATGATCCTTTAACATCGAGTGTAATAGAATATCCTTGTTGTGGAATCTGTGGGATCTTTTGATTTTAATGTAAGAGATTAATCCTTTCAGTGAATCGAGGTGATGCCTGTGTGTGATTCTCATGTGTGTGATATATGAATATGTGTTGAATACATTCTTATCATGATTGGTTTACCTTATTTTACAAATTTACATGGGGACCTAACATATCTAATGAATTTTCTGAGATTGGTTTCTTCACTAGTTTATATTTTTTCTCTAGATGATGGACCATAACATGGGATATATTTTATTTTGGTTTCTATGGGATAGTACCCCCTGATCAGACCAGGTAGGGTAATATTAAGCATGTGGTTAGAATTTATTTCATTTGGTGAGGATTTACTTTGGTATGAGTCACGTTGCATAGTATGTTCTAGATTATTTCATGATCTGTTAGGTTTTACCATGTATTTTGACTCCTAATTATATACATTGGATGATTGAGATAAATTTGATGGTTGGATACTATTGTGTGATATATTATGTTTCCCTTGTTATGGACTAGTTTCCATTGTTTCCTTTCATAGTTTGGTTTCATTCTAAGGATGAAAAAATGGGTTTCAAATTATTTTTTAGAAAATTTTAAAAAAATTCACTTATTTACTCCATTTTTTATATTGAAACATCATAATTTATCTTATGAAATGATAATGGGTCCTTTTTTGAAATGAATTTTAATTCAAATGGGAAAAATGAAATGGACCGTGTTCTATTTTAGGGGGAAAATCTATGGAAAATATTTATTTTATATAATTTTTTTCAAACATGAATTCGATATTTATTTCATTTCAAGGAAATTCATTAGGAATATATTGGTTCATGAACACCCACTGATTTCAATAGTCACACCTATAGTTATTTCCTATTTTTAGCTTTTACTAATGGTTTTAGTTTATTTTCAATCATTGTGGGTGATATTTTTTTTGGTATTGGAGAGAGATCCATGGGGTAAAAGGTACATGTTGTGGTCTCTAGGCTTAGTATGTTTTATTTATTTATTTTTTGTAATTTCAGTTCTGGTATAAGTGGTGTTTAGTTTGGAATTTATTTTTATAAATTAGGTTTTTATTTTTGTTTATTAAATTTTGATTTATTTATAATAAGAGAAAGAATCACTATGTTTTTATATGGATTACATGTAACTATTTTCTAGCATTAGATGATTTGGAATTCCTCTTGGTCCTTGTTACAGATTGGATCTGGTGACTAGTTTGGGGGTGATATAGGTTAGTTCATGAAAAAAGGTTATCATATATTAGGTTATTTAGAGGGGATTTCTTTTGGATCAGCCTTTTTTAATTGGGATGTTAAGGTAGATGGAGTTGGATTGTCAGAACATTCAGTGTAGATATGAGGGAGTGTTTGAAATAGTCTTTCTATAACAAAACTTGGGTTTCCATGGGATGTCGGGGATTTGTTTGGGCTCTTTGGTTCTTGTGGTTTTTATGATGTCTGGCATAGAAAAGGAAAATTGGAACTGTGGAATCAATGAGCTCTCAAAGCCTGACAATCAATGTATAGTCAGGGACGCCGTCCTAGACTAATATATGTGATGGTGTTGGGATTGACATATGGCCATCAACCATATGTCTAAGTCACAAATCAACACTAGTTTCCCCTTATATGTTTTTTTTGGGTATTCATTGATTCTAAAAATTGTTTTCAGGACCCTTGAATTCGAATTGTGAAAACTGGATTTAATGTGGTAATGGTTTAGTTTTTAGAGGATGAAAAAAATGTTTCCATTATCATTTTATGGGGGTTTTATAATATTGATTTTTGTAAGATAGTTTTTTCCTAAAATAGAATGTTTCTTATAGAAAATTAATTTTTATTATAAAAACCCAAGTGTTTATAAAAAATTTCTAATGGAAGATGATTTTTTTCCTTAAACCGGGTTTTGGAATTTTGTTTTAAATGAGAAGAAATGACTTTTAATCAAACGATTTTTGATGGAATGAGATTTTTTGAACTGTTGAATATTCTTGAATGTTATGAGTTATATTTTTAGAATGAATCCATGGGATTTTATTTTGAGAAATGATGAAACATGTTGAATCATAGATTTTTAAATGGTTTTTGATTTTATTGCTTGTGGTTTATTAAATAAAGGTGTTTTGTGAAATTTACAATAGAAATACGATTTGAAACTTAGTAGTTTTGGGAAAAGTGTTTTGGTGGATTCTTTAAAGGATTTATGAAAAATAGAAATGAATGTTAATTGAGAGGTTAAAAGTGTGGTTTGGATTCTATTTGTAAGTGTAAATGTTTTTTAACTGTTAGAATTCCTATGGGTTCTCACATGAATAGATATGTGATGGAAAGTAGATAGATGGTGATAAGGATAAGTGAGTACCCATATTTTCATGAGATGTCGAGTTCCTTAAGTTGCACAATAATGTTCATGTGTGAGGCTCCATTAAACACCATTGGTTAGTGGGAAAAAACTGAGTTTATTTATATTCAAAACTATTTTTTGTGGAAAATTTTGATGTTATGATAACTTTTAGTTGTGTGTAATATTTTACAATTATTTGGGAAGTGTTGTTTATATAGTGTTTTGAATTTGAAAACACTTATTGATGAGTTGGATTTTATTAGGTTCTTGGTTTTCTTGTTACCTAGTGTCTCCCCCACAACATTTTGATGGATAATTGAGTTGTAGCTATAGGTAGTTTAACGATACCATTATTTTATGGGGTTCAATATAAGGAATTCTTTCTTGAGTTTTGAAAGTTAAAAGCACCTCTCTTTTCTGGTCAACTGGATCCTCTTGAACTAGAATAGTGGATAAAGATACTCGAAAGGATCGTATGTCTCTTTGAGTGTTCTGATTCGTTAAAGGTATTTATTTCCACCTTCATGATTGAATGATTGACCAGGAAGTGGTGGATTTTGGTCTCTTAAACCAATCCTTAGAGTCAATCTCACCTGGGAGTTCATCAAGGATCTTTTCATATGACAGTATTTTTCTGAGGTAGTGAAGGTGTGGAAGGGAATGAATGTTTTCTATTTACAACATGGTGATGAATCAATGTCAGTGTTCTTTTTTCATTTTGTGGACATAGTTCCTTACCTTCCAGAGTACGTTGTGGATGATTCCATTAAATATTGATGTTTGAGTTAGGGCTCCATCTTGATATGCAGTTTAGTGTGTCAATGTTTTTTCTAAACACCTTTACCAATGTGTTGATGCAAGTAGTTTGAGTGGAGTTTGTTTTAGAAGGAGTGCTTGAGGAATCCAATATAACTCCATTTTCTAGAATTGGTAAAGGGAATTCATGTAAGGAAATAGGGGATCAATTTGATTCTACTGGTGATGGTCATGGAATTAAAAGGAATTTAGATATCTTGCACCCTTGTTCTAGAAATAAGATCCTTTTATGTCTTCCAGATCATAAGAATCTGATGTGTACGAGTGATTTAAAAAAATTCCCTACTTGTGGATTCGAAGGTAACCTACAATGGTTATATAAGCCTATTTATATGAAGTGTCATGGTGCCAGATCCTCCCTTTCAAAAGACACCCTACCCCAATTATAGGAGTAGGGTTGTTTTTGGGCTCTATTTAATGTTACTTTCTATCATAATGGTTTTTTTGTTGTAATGGTTATGCCTGGTGATTTTTTTAGTGTTGTATCATATTTTTTAACATGTGGAAGAAGGGTTGTGTTATGTGTGTGCCTGGTTCTTATTTTTTCTTATTATGGTGAAAGAGGATGACATATTTTATATTTTAAGTCCTTGTTTCGGTGAAGGTTACTTGTTTGATAAAATCATGTTTTTTGGTGTGTTGTGATCTTATGGTTTTTCCTAGGTTGTTTTTTGGCTACATGTGGCACCAAAATAAGGAGTTCCAATAAAGGATCATTATCTCATAATGGCGGGGAAGATGATGCTTCAAGACATTAGGGCACCATCCCTAGGCCCATTAGTGAATATTTTCACACACTCTAGAACCATTGGGGGAGTGGAAAACCCTATCTATATTATTATATAATCTATTGAAGATTAGGATGTTTAAATGATATTGTTGTAGTTCTCCCTTATCATTGTAATTTAGTCCTTATTAATAAATTTTTAGTTTCGATTATGCCTATCTGTTGTTGGTTTTTTCATTCTGGGAGATAATGAATTATAGGTTGGTTTACTATTTAGTTTGATGTTACTTCAATTCCCTCACCTACTCTCCTTGTGTTGGGGGTTTTGGTCAGTGTAGGGAGTTGTCTGGTTAGTCTAATCTACTGGGTTCTTACTGATGGGGATATCCACCACACATCTTATTGAAGTTTCTTCTGAATTTGATCGATGCTGGTTAATTTATAATGGTCGGAGTCTGTTCTAGTCTCTTATGTTGTTATTGTGGTATAATTTCAACTGTTGTTATGATAAAATGTAGATTTTTTTGATGTTGTTTGATTTCATGTCTCATTCTGTCTCGGTGAACATTATAGTTTTAGAGTACACCCAATGGTTTTGTTTTTTGATAATTTGTTCATGTTTTAGTTCATGTTTCCCTTCAGTCCTCTGGAAGTTGATTGCTTTCATTGATTAGTTTTTGGTAAGAAGTATGAGTTTCATTTTGATGGTGGTTGAGGTGTTTTTAGTTTGAGAAGTCCAATTAGAAGGTTATATAAATCCTTTTTTTATCAATCCATTGGAAATATATTGTGGATTTTTATGGTAATAAATCTTAGTGGTGTGGACAATTGTCACACAACGATTTTTACTTTCATCCCCTATTTTGGATTATCTAGGGTATTTGGTTTTTTATTTCAGATTTTGGGAGTTCCAGGTATAATTTTTGAGTTTCTAGATTTTTTATCATGTTTCATGGTTAGGAGCATTATTAGGGGAAACCATGTTCCAATACCTAAGAAACCATGTGAGGCTAGGGATGCCTCTTATCGAGGGAAGACCACCCACACATGTTTAGGAAAATTATGTGGATGCCATGTACATGGTTCTTCCATTTTCTAAAGAACCATGTTGCACAATTGACACACTACTTACCCAAATTTGAGGCAAAACTATGAGAGTTACTAGGTGGTCTAGTGAGGGGAGCATAGTTGGTGTACGATTTGGAAAACTATTCTTTCTAACCATGCGTAGGGCCCAGATCATAAAAATTATGAAATTCCACTTCTACCATCTAGGAATTTTAACCCCAAAATGCCCATTGTCCGCATTTCCTAGTTTTTTTACCCAATGGGGATCCCACCTCCTTCAGAAAGCCTCCTCCTTCCTCCCATGTGTAGATCTAAGGAATTTATTCATGTTTTCGGGGTGATTTCTCTAGCTAACCTTCATATATATTCTCCCCCTTCCTTTTTATCCATTTTATATAGAGTTCTCCTTATTCCTTGGTCATATAGATATATGGTCTATGTGTCCCTTGATTTATATTGGGTGTTTTTTCTTCAAAGGGTTTCTCTGGGTTGTTCATGGATTTTGGATCCTTCGTGGAGTTTTTCTGTGCTGGCGTTGTTGAAGCACATGTGATTTGAGGAAGGTTTCCATTTCCACTTTCCCATTAAATTTATGAATAATTTGTTTATTAATTTTTTCACCTTCAAGGGATGTTAGTTAGTGATGTATTATTTTGTGAAAAATTTCATAGATTTTAATGTGGTTATTTCTTCCTTTTTATGTCCTAAATTTCATTGTTTTTTTAATTTTGTAGACCAAGTGTTTGATAAAATGCCCAGTTGTCCTTTGTGAGTAATTTGTGGTATCCAAATCATGTTTTTGATTTGTAAATGTATTTTTAGATTTTGAAGAGGTGATTTTGGGTTTCATAAAAGGGTTTCCAAGTGGGACTAGATTTTTAAGATGTGTGTGACTAGTTTTGGAAAATGGTTTGGCATGTGATAATGGTGTATGGACACCATCGAATTATGATGAAAGTGGAATTTTTTTTGTAAATGTTATGTGAGTTCTTAAATGGAATATTTATAAATTGTTTTTGAAATGAAAAATGGGGTATTGGCACCATTTTAAGGGGGTTTTGGTTCTTTGAAAGCGGTTATTCCTTTAAAGGGTGCTTGATGGTCCATTTAGAACTTTTGTGATGTTGGTTGACTAAAAAATTCTTCTTGGATAATCCTATCATCTTGTTTATGTTTAATGGATGGGATTTGATCACAGTGGAATCCTCATGATCCATTTATATTGAATGGATTTGACTTTCTCATTATGGACTCCTCGTTATCCTTTTTTTGTTGAGAAGAAAGTGAGATCCTTAGTGTGGAATCCTTTGAGATCTATTGCTTTTAAGGTAAGATATTGATCATTGGGGTGACTTGGGGTGATGCTTATGTGTGATGATTATCTCTGTGATATATGTATATGTGTTGATTTATTGATTGTATTGATTAGATCACCCAATCATACATATTGAACTGGGAACTAAGCTTAGATAGAAAATTTTATGAGATCATTCGCTACTCTAGCTTAGGATTTTTCTTTCGATAAAGTCCCATAATAGGGGAAAGATTTTGTTTTTGTTGCAATGAGATAGTACCCCTCAGTCAGACCAGGTAGTGTGAAATTGAGCATGTGGGTGGAATTGATGTCATAGGCTGTTTCATGACTTCAGGATACGTCAATATGTATAGTAGATTCAAGATTATTTAACGAGATCTTATGTTTTCTCATGTCCTTAGGCACTTAGTTATATGCGGTGGAAGATTGAGATGTATTTTCTGGTTGGATACTCTTGTATGATATTTTCCATTTCACATATTGTGTAATTTTTTCCATTATTCACTTAAATAGTGTGGTATCTGGATAAACATGACAAAATGGTTTTCAAATTATTATTGAGAATATTTTGAAAACACATTCAACTAATTTACTACCTTTTTATATTGAAACACCATCCTTTATCTTTGGAAATTATAATGGTTTCTTCTTGGAAAAGAAGGTGGTTTCAAATGGGAAAAGGGAAATGGACCATGTTTTTAATTAAAGGATAAATGTGTGGAAAAACATAATTTTAAATACAATATTTTAATCCCAAAGTTTATGTTTCCTTTATAGAAAGGAAATTCATTTGAAATAGATTTTTTCGGGCACACCTAATGATTTTTAATAATAACGCCTATAGTTAAATTTATAGATTTTTTTAATGGTTTCAACATGGTTTTGATCATAACTGGAGATGGTTGGTTTTGGTATCGGAGAGCGACCCTTTGGGTCATAGGGAGATATTTTGATTGGCATGTTTAATTTTTGTTTTGTTGTTCCGTATGTTATATTTTCAGTTCTTGTATAAATAGGGTTCAATTTGAATGTTTTTTTACTTATATTGGGTTTCCCTATTTGTTTCCATTATTTTAGTTTATTTATATCTAGAAAAACCATTCCCTAGGTTTCTTTGTAGTTTCCCTATAACTAGTTTCTATCTCGAAGGGATTGGGAACTCCTCTATGACCTTGTTGAAGATCTCCTAATGTTATCAGTTTGTGGTCAATCCAGGCTAGTTCATGAAACATTTGATTATGTGGAGAATATAAATAGAAAATAAACATATTATTAAATATATATAAACATAATAATCGATAAAAATTTATTGATTAATTCTTATTAATTAAGAACGTAATTTTTTGTAAAGTAATCTTATGTGTAATAAAATGTTTTGTTTAAATATGATTTTTATTGATTTTTATTTAGGAATATTATAATTTATATATAATTATATTATAAAATGAATTAAATAAAAAGTATATCACTTTTGAAATCATTGTATCAAAAATATCTTGGGGTGATTTTTCTTATTTTTCTAAAAAGAATGGGTTTTTAGTGAATAGTGAACTATACAGATTTTTGTAAAGTGATCTTTTTTTTCTATTAAAAAATATCATTCTTATTTTGATTTTATATTAGTTTATGATATATCTCATTTAGTTATAAATAATCTAATTAATTACATAGTAATTATGTTATACTCTATTTTGGTAAAACATTATTTTGGGATTAAAAGTACATTTTTCTAAAAACTGGATTTTATTGATTTTTAAATATTTAAATTAAAAGTAATTTCTATCAATTTCATAATTGAATCATAAAAAATGGATTCCATATTATTAATCATAATTTCCAAATTTTTTAAATAAGTTAATTTCATTTTTGGTCAGTGTGAATAGTAACCATAATAATTTTTTGTTACCACGGTAAAGATAAATCGGGATACAAACGTTAAAAATAACATGGTAAAGACTAAAAATAACCATAAAACATGACTTTAATATAATTCATATGTAGATTTAGGCCATAATTATCCATTATTATAATTTATTACAATTTGTTTGATTTTTATTTGAAAATTAAATATATATTATTTTAAGTAAATAAAAGTAAAAAATTCCACTCTCTTTCTTTTATTATCTATAATATTTTTTTGATAGAGATAAAAAATAATGTTCATTTATAAATGTGTATTTTAATGATATTTTATTATCAAGATAATTTCTTTTTAATTTTTGGTGATGAAATAATTACCCTAAATGCTTATGTAAATCTGATACAGTGCTTGTGAAAGAAGTAGAAAATCAAGTAAATAATTTTCAAAACTATAAAAGTAATATTGTTTGGGTGATTAATAGTACCCCATGAATTTTATAAATAAAAATAAAATATTAGATACATTTTAATGAAATATATTCTAATTTAATTACTTTCATGTTATTTTCAAAGTCAAATTAAAATAATTGTTTCAAAAATGTCATTAATGATATGTTATTTTACAAAATATTTTACTAAATTATTTAAACGAAATAAAATAAATTGAAATATGAAAATGGGGATTATAAATTGTCTAAAATTTTATAACTCGTACATTTATAATCTAATTGTAACCATATACGTGAAATTATTTTCCTTTAATATAGAATAAATAATTACCATGGTTAAGGTTAACATTAGTTAACCAAGATATTAATTAAAAATTTATGATTTAAAATGACATGTAAACCTGTCTACAATTTAATGGGTTATTATATTAAGAAAATATCCTACTTATATAATAATTAATGTCATTTTGGAACCATTTTAAATGAGTTAGACAAATATTATATTATAATATTACATATATTTTTAAAAGTGACATTAATTATATTTTATAATAAACAATATTTTATTAAACAATTTAAAATTCATAAAAAATATTATCTTTTGAATAATTAATGTTATATGGTTTATAATATATATCATGGTCCCCTAATGAGACAATTTTCCTTTTATGGTAACTTTATTGACTCTAATAATTTAAAAAGTTGTGATATCATGGTAATTGTCAGAATGGGGCAGTAGAGGATAAAATAAAAAATAAGTATAAAAAATAATCCAAATTTTTATATTTTTTTGGATGAGATAATCTATACCCATAATAATCCAATATTATAATTATATCAAATTTGATCCAAGATTTCCCCTCTCCTCACTGGTAAAGGTGCCTTCCCTCTCATATTTAATTCACATAAAAATCATTTTAGCTTGGAAGATACCTAAAAATATATCTTCCTTAAATCCCTACCCACATTCCATTAGACTATTTTTTATCATAAATCCATCCTAGTAAGGCTTTAGGTATAAACCAGAATAGGTTTTCCATAGAATAGGTATGATCTTTAACCAATAATTTCCATTTTATTTATTATTATCCTACATTAAAATACAATTTAACCATGATGAAAGAATAGAATCAGTATATTCAATATACTAAGTTTTTATCATGTTAACAGCATAAGATATATCAAACTCCTCTTCTATGAAATGGAAAATGAAAATGTCATTTGTGTGTTTGGCCGACTACCACCCCGCCAACTGATGTAATTTTTTTCCATCACCACATCATATAGAATGTTATATTGATGGATTAAAAGTATATATATATTGTATTAATGAAATATTTATTATTATTTAATGATAAAATATCATCTACTATTTTAACATTCCATCTAGTGAAAAATGATAATTTTATTTGTGAATATGTGTTGATTACCACCTCTACGATGTGAGGGGATTAATTTTTCAAAACTCCATACCATGGATGGTATATATAATCATATTAAATGAAAAAATATTATATTTATGATATAATAATAATTTTTTAAATATAAAATAATAATTATATTCCTTCCATTATGATTTTGGAAAAATTGAAACGTTACCCATGTATACATATGACATTCTGTCATCATGATTGTAATAAAGTCCATTTTTCATAACCTTCTTTTATGAATGGTAATAAATGTATAATTTATGTAAAAAAATTATAATTTTTTCATTATTATTATTTTCTAGACTATGGAACAAGAATCTATTTGACCATGATAAATATACTGATTTCGATTTTAAATTATGAACCGAAAATCCTTAAAACACTTGATGTGAAATAAACTGATTATGTTATAAAATTTGCTTCGAAAAAAAGGTTTAATGATATGAGATTAAATTTAGAAAAAAGTTTACTAAGAATGTGAAGAATTAACATAATTTTATTATTTTGGAATATAAGGGACAAAAGGTAAGTGTCTGATTTATGGTTATGGTCACATTAACATAAAAAATCGTTCTAAATGTTTTAATGATTTATTTTCAATTTGTTTATTCCATGACTATATTATTAAAATTGATTTATGTATACATTTATGTGAACATAAATAAAGTAAAAATTAAATTTTATGCCCCTTTTAATTTTTTTAAATGATATAAAAATGAATCTTTTTACATATATTCTACGGAATGTTTTTATATTCATTACCAAAAGAAAAAATGAATGTTATATTTTAACATATACAATGTCAATGAATTTTCCTACAACCACAAGAGTTATTTGATTTTTTACATTCTATAAAAACATTCATGTTTTCTACTAATAAAATTTTATCTTTCCTTATATTCTCAATATTTTAGTTTTAAAAATGAATTTTTAAAAGGATAGGATATTTTGATATCCATGGGTGTTTTTTATACAAATTAAAAAAACGGTTTCAAGGGTTTGAATATGAAAAGGTGAAAAAAATGTTAAATTCATCATATGGTAATTGGTAATTATATATCATGATGTTTGAGTCAGATAAAACATATATGTTGGGACATCCTAATATATATTATACAATGGGTGAGCCTGAATTAGCTCTATTATGAATTCGGTAATGTTTCTTGTCTTAAAATATAAGAAGGAGGGAGATAACCAGGGTGGTTTATTCTATGAATTTAACTAGTATCCAATTATTTCTAATATTAGTTTTACATGATTTATGAATATAATTCTCTAATTTACATAAAATGAATTTTTATTTTCTTGTTATGCTGTATAAATTTTTTCTTTGTGAAAAAAGTATATGTTTTTTATATTGAAATGATTTATTTCATATATAGAAAGAATATTAGGATACATGTAATTTTTTTATTGAGATTTCATGTTTTCACTAGACTAATGAATTTATTTCTTTTTTACCCTTACTATGATTTTTGTTCTCATATCATGTTTATAAATGTTTCTTCATAGGGGTTAAGTATGATTTGGAACAATGATGAAGACATAATATGAAAAAGAAAAGTTGGGTATAATGGAGATAATTCTCACATAATGACATAGAAATTTTTATGTATGAGATTTTCCTAATTATACAAAAACCCAAACATTAAAGTTCATTGGGTATGTATGTTATCCAACATTTAATTTTTATTTATTATTTTTTAATGTTTTAAAATTTTGGCACATTTATTAGTATCATTGATAGAAATACAAAAATTATATATTTTTCACTGGATCTGGGATTGTGAGTTCAGTAATGTTATAGTATTTTTAAAAGAAATAAATATTATTTGTGATTATAAAAGTAAAAACATATATATTTTTATAATATATAGATATTATATTCTTGGTTATATTAGAATTGTGATAAATATCTTCTAAAACTAAGACTATCCTAGTTGGAAACAGAAGTTGGTAGTCTACACTAGTTAGAGACACCAACCCCACAAAATTAATAGCCTGCAAATCCACCTCTTCTTTAGAAATATTTTTTAATGAACTTGTTTTGTACATTTTAGTATAGTTGTGTTGACCATGAGTTTTATCTAATACCCAATTTGTATATATAGAAATATTACACTCAATAACAAATACTCTTTAAATGGGCATAGTTATTCTTGCAGTATCCCAACATTCCACAATCAAAATATACATCATTCATTTCCTTTGAATGTATTTAGATCATCCTTTTCTTGGTGGGATGGTGCCCAGGAGCCTTAAATTTACCACCAAGCACAAAGGCCTTTTAATTAATTAATTAATTCCCCTTTTTATATGTGTTAAGGGGTGACCTTACACAAACCGTAATCTCATAAACACTTATGCCCAAATCATGAACCATAGGCCCCACATATATTGAAACCACAATTATAGATCATACATAGAATATTAGACATTAAAAAAATCACCCAAACATTCAAGGATTCATAGTTATCATGTCCACATAAGGTGTCTGGGGTCCCTTTACTTTGTTCTTCCTTTTCTTGTTCAACATAATGACCACATGCTATTGACATATTATTTATTTTTTAAAAATGTGAATAATATTAATGATTTATAAAAGAGAATTATCACCATTTATAATATTATAATTAATAATAAAATTAGAAAAATTATTATCTAGTGAGAATAAAATGATATCTGTGCATAGCTCATCAGGGATCATAAATCCCAATATTTTTAAGAACTCAATGAAACCAACCATCTTGAATACATGAGTCCAAATTGGCACTGAATCTATAATATTTCACATGAAAAATATATTGGATATCTCATATATCACTAGTCTCACCTTCTATCAGTGTGATCCCAATGGTAAGACACAATACTATACACATTCATATCTCTATGGTACATTAAAAGCTCACTATAACTAGAAGATTCCATGAAATATGGGACATCTGTGGAATCATACAAATTTTTAATATAGAGAGACAATTCTTCCCCACTATACTCTTTTCAAGGGCCCTCGTGAAGTAGGGTTTCTGGCACATATAATTTCTTTTCATGGCGTATTATAATTCACAGATTTTGGTACCATTATTATAAATTTAGGTCAGTGAGTATG
This sequence comes from Viscum album, assembly GCA_963277665.1. NCBI lineage: Eukaryota > Viridiplantae > Streptophyta > Magnoliopsida > Santalales > Viscaceae > Viscum > Viscum album. Next base: position 288,130,343 of record OY728165.1, read on the forward strand.
TTATCCTTCTATAGAATGGATAATAGTGATATTTCAAAATACTGGTGAGTATCTACATATAAAATAAAAAAGATTATAATTTTAGTAATTTATGTTGATTAAAATTTATATAATAAAATTTATTTTAATCCCTTAATCTTCTGATATTTTATCCAGTCATAATATCTATCCCCATTAGTTTCATAATGCCCCTTTTCATTGATATCCTATTGTAATAGATCCATATATAACATATCATAATCAGAATAGATGTATCATAGGTAACTCAAACATTTTTAGGTAGGAATAACTTTCAAAATGCATTAAATCATAACTCATTGATCTGTTGAGTATGCTCCCCAATCCAGAAACAGTATATTAGTATTTCAAAAACACTTTTCCTACTAGTATCCCTAGGTTCGGTAGGGATGATCAACCCTTAATTAATATGAAGTTAAGTTAATTCAAAAGTGAATATAGAGATTCATTGATAATTTAAAGCACCCAAAAAGAGGCTGGTAAAAAACTTTGAACAATGGTTTGATTTTTACTTGAGAAGTCGAAGGCAATACAGAAATAATATTTTATTTAAGGTATTTTAGTCTGTATATGTAAAATTACTATTTTATCATATCAAATTATTATTAATATTATGTTTATTTTACATAAGTGGTTATACCTATTTAGATATGATTTATTCGTATAATAATATTTATTTTACATCCACATTTAATTCTTGTATGTTTGTACATTTAATAATTTAAATATCTATAAATAATTTACCATGAAACTAAAATGAATTAAAATAAATAATGTTTAATGAACATAAGATTCCATAAAGGTTATTTTATATTTGATATGATTAACTGACCCTTATACTAAGGTAATTAACACTTAGAGCCTAGAATTTTTTGGGTTGTAGCATTCCACCCCTTTTACTATGTTCCTCAGGGATTGGTTTCACCTTTACTTCAAACATGAACCACCTACAGTCACCCGAGAGATATATTATTTACATAATTTACTCACATATAGGTGAGGGAAACCATCACATTGTTTAATTGGGGGATAACATAAAAGAAACCATGAGTACTTATGTCACAAACCAACCCGGTTTGACCCTGAACCGGTCACCTGAGCTAGTCCGCGGTATGGCACGAAGGGCGTTCCTGATCCCCACAGGCTAGAAACCAGTATCAAGCGTCAATATTTAACTACTCAGAATGATTTTTTCAATGAAAAAAAGACAAATAGAAGAAAAAATACTGACAATAAAAATTAATCTAGAAGCAGAAGGAAAGTAACACCGCACATACCTCCATGTGACGTTGAAGGTCACCACCCAAGAAAAGGCCGACATTACTCTAATAACGAGCAATCCATCCAAGAAAACCTGAGGAAAGGGAACCCATAACTGAAATGATAGATTAGGTGTGAATATAAAAATGATTAGTAGGGATGCCAAAAGTGAACCATGAAACCCCATCATTTTCTTCTTCCAAAACAAACCAATGGCACTAGTTTGAACTACAATTATAAAAATTAAGGTTTTCAGATATACAATTCATTTTGAAAACAAACAATCAAATTTGCATTTTCCTTATAATTCAAAAAAAAGGAAAGAAATAAAGAGGGAGCAGGAAAATTTTTCCAAAACAGATACTTTGAAATCATTTTTAAAACCAACCGTACATGCAATGTTTTTCCAAGAAACCACCAAAACCATGTTCAGGGGAAGGATTATACACACAGCAAGGGAAATGGTAGTAATAGTGCTCACATCAACGGATCACAGAAAACCTAGGAACTTGAAGGAAAACCGGAAAAAACTAATACTTATAACTCCATCCCCAATAGCATGCCACACATGATAGAATCAAAAACCCTAATGCCCGACCACCATTTCTCAGGTTAGGACAAGGGGCCCAATACCACAGCAATAATTATGAATATCCACCTACTATGGTCCACTGGAAAATACATGAACTTCCAGTGCAGCAATCACTCTCATTAAACCCCATTTCTCTGATAGGTTCCCGTGCTATGTTCGTAAAGAGGTGTGCCACACGTTCATCCAAAAAGCCATATATATATATAAACAAGATCGGTACACAATTTGGTACTACCCCGGCCACCTCAAGGTCAGTATCACGCCTTAAAATTAATATTCTCAAATGGATTCCCATACCAAGGACCCTCCTATATCATGGTCAAACTATGAGGAAAGAGACAAAAAACAAGGTGGTTTTTCAAAAAACCCCTTCAAAGATGCTGACTGTGAATTTCAACATTTTTACAAAACCATACTTTTATAAACAACCAGACACGCAAATCACATTGGTTCCAAATAATTTTTTTTTCAACTACCAAAGATGCATCACAATGAAAACATAATGTGAAAAAACATTTGAAAACACCTGTCATTATTTTTATTTCATGGAAATTAAACTCATAAAAATCAAAATATTGATATAAATATCATAGACTATATGCAAGAGCCAACTGGGCAACTCAACCAAATTTCGTGTGAAAAAACAACAAAAAAACATGACATGTTATGAACCATTTTTAAAACCATAAACACCTCAAAACATCTAACAAAAATGTTTCACACACCTTTAATAATTTAATAAACTATTAAAGAACATTATAAAACCATTTAAAGTAACACCCCACAGCTTCAATATCGATACACGCCCAAATATATCTCAAAAGACCGAAAACATTCTAAAACAATTTCCAAAACAACAAACAAAACATTTACATAAATATGGATAAATGAACCTTCACACCAAGATTTTACCAGAAGCACATAAGTACCTTTTTAATACAATCTAAAATACAAAAGTAATATAAAAGTTCCAAATGGGCCTTGAGTTTCAAACACACAGATACCCAAACATTTCACAATTCCAAAATGGGCCCTTATCCTTTCCAAACACACACCAAATCATTTTCAAAAAAATCCTTCAAAGCCCTAAAATGACAAGACCATTATAAAAAAATAGAAACAATTTATCAAACATTATATATACCAAAATAGTTTATAAACTGTTTTATAACAAGCTAACTACTTTATAAACAATTTTCATAAACAGGATAAAAAAGTATAAATAATTTTATAAGGAGCCCAAACAGTTTACTAGAAATTCTATAAATAAATAAAATAGATCATTAAAAAATTATAAACAGATCAGAAATATTACACAAACTAGAAAACAATATAACAAACTATTTTTAACAAAACCAACTAACTTGAAGACAATATATAAGATTGAATATTTATTTTAAAAATATGAAAATCTAGTAAACTAATTAATTAAAAACATTCAAGCATTAAATGAACTTATTCGAAAATGGAAAATTTGGATTAGCCTACTTCAATGGCATGAAAACGTGAATTCGCTTCTGCGTAAATAGGAACAACCTCCTATGCACCAATCTCACACCAATAAAAACTTGAAGGTCGGGAAAATCAACACCCTAGATGTTGGGGCTTGGACAACTTAAATAAAAACACAAGAGGTAAATAGAAAAACACTCGAGGTGAGGTTTCTAGGTTTCCGGATCATGCGCACTCAAGGGAGTTTCCGAACATGGGGAGATTCTACCTGTTAGAGGTTTGCGCCAAAAAGGGGACCGATGTCGGCTAGTCGTGTGTCGAAGATAATGATGTTGAAAAAATTCCGGCTGAATGGAGGAGGTTGGGTTTACTGGAGGCTGGAATAGAAGGGGGTTAAGGTTCACATCTTTTCAATTCAAGGGAGAGTAGGGGGTCTGCTGTGGGGCTGCTCAGCAGGCAGAGGGGTGAGGGGGCCAGAAGCTGAGGGCCTGGTTGGAAGCTTGCTAGAGTGCAATGGTGAGGGTTCGGGAGTGCGTAGGGGGTGAGAGGGTGGGGCTTCCGATAGAGCATGCTTGTGCGGAGCAAGGTGATAGCGAGGCCGAGGCATAGACAGGAGTCGAGTGGTTGAGGGCGGAGGTGGCATGAGGCAAGGGGAATGAGGGAAGAGGGTGAGGCTTGGATACGTGGGAGGCCGAAGCATGGAATTGAGGTTATAAGATGGCCATAGTGCAGGGGGTTTGGATGTAACGCCGTTGTGTGTACCGAGTTAGGGGATGGGGGCGCTGGGTAGAACATAAGGTTTTTTTAAATAATAATAATAATAATAATAATAATAATAAAACCCAATATAATAACAATTAAAATAACAATAATAAAGGCAATTATAATAAAAATTAACCATAATATAAACTAATCATTATAACAATAAAAATAACAATGAAAATGACGATAAATAAATAATAATAATACCTTTAATAAAACAAAAGTAATTTTAATAATTTTTTATAAAAAAATAACAATAATAATGATGATGAGACTAATTAGAAATTTCACGACACCTGGGATGACTCTGTAGCTACCGCCAACTGCGCAGTGATCATGCATGAGTCCAAAAGCCAGTAAAATTGTTAATGAAAAAAAAATTTAAATCGAGACCCAACGTGAACCTTGGTGAGAGAACCTGGAGCTAAGAAATAATAAAATAAAAATTAATTTAAAATTTTTTGTGTGACAATTCTCCCCACCACAGACACTTTCTACCCCTAGAAAATCACCCATCACAAAAATAGAAAAAACAATAATCCATACCCAATTGAAACTGAAAGAAATCACAATACAAGAGAACGAGAGAACCCAAGAGGGTTCTCCCCACCCAAAGAACTCAACTAGTGGAGAAATTCCACACGCAAACATATCACCCCATGAATGGGGGGAGACGTGGGAACTCTAAACCAATCCAACTGACTTTTATAGAATGATTAAAACAACATCTCCACTGAAAAATGAAACTCTCAAATGAGACCAAAAACCTTAAATACTTGAGATAAACCATTGAGCATAAAATAAACCAAATAGTGAATACAAGAATAACCACAAACATAGAATCGTCCATAGGCTCTTACGTCTCCAAAAAACATAGCTAAACCGAGATCAACCCATACAAGGGCAAATACACCTTTAAGAAAAATGCATGACTCAAAAAACCACATCCACACAAACAAGAGGGATTGAATTTTAATAGAACGAGTACATCATGAATTCGAAACTAAACAATGAAGATATAATTACTTTAAAACATGAACAGCAGAAAAACAATAACAGAAAAGAATTAAATGTTATAATTCCAACACAGAACTCAAAACCTCAACCGACACATCACACCCCTGGAAACTCTTGATTGTGCACGAGCTTCACCCCATGACCAGTGGCTGGGGCTCAGATGGTTGAAGCATTTCTTACCTCACAGTTAGGCACTAGAATTCCTCCAGTCATAGTATCTTCTTCATGCGATGGTACCTGTAGAACTTCTCTAGATGGCACAGACACCCGCAACGATGGACCGTCTTCATGGGGTGTGACATGATGGATTTGTGTTCCCTAAAAGTCCATAGTGATGGCACACCACTGGACAGTATGATGAATCAAAATTCAGAACCACTACAAAGGACTCTTTAGAATTAGTTCCCTCTAGCACAACCTTCTCACCAGATAGGGATCCTTCATGAGCAACTGGGTACACTGAATATCCAACCGTCTCCACTCTCGAGACCAACACAGTTAAAATCGACTAATACACCACCTTCTCAAAACTATGGTCCTTATAATGGAGAACCTTTTCCTTTATCTCTGGACAATGAACCCCAATAAAGAGAGAAGTCTTCATCAAATCTTGTGATGCTACCTCCATAGAAAAGGAAACCAGTTCCTTGAAATGGTCAACATAAGGCTTCACGGTCTGTTGGCCTTGTTTAATACACATGATCACTTACCTTTTCTTCGTCATCACCTTTTTTGGTAAGAACCATTGGATGAAGAAGGATTTAAAGACACCATACATCATCCCATCTTGTACTAATGGTGGATAGAATAACTCCCATTTGTCAAAAGTCGGACCCTAAAACAATCACAAAACATCTCGAAATCTAACAGACTTGGGAGTTCTCAATATCCCAAAAACACACTTGAACCCTTCAAACCACATAACTACCTTTAATGGACCCCGATCAATGTTAAAGATATACAATATCCGAGAAAGACCAAAAACATGGCATGAATTATTAGAAACATTTGGGTCCTTTCTGGGTATCGTTTTATGAACAACATATAAAATACCAAGAAAAAATGGATATCAAATCAATGTATAATTAAAAGTAACATCCTGAGTCAAAATGAATGACTCATTAACCATACAAATAAAAACACAACCCAAACATACCTTTTTATTTTATATTTAAACACCACCTTCTTTCAAGGTCACTTTCTAAATACCAAACTCTATTTTCAAACCAAATTCAATATCCAAAATCATTTCCCCTTTTAAAAATCACTTTAGAAAAACATGTTCAAAACTATAACTCCTCGTACAAACCCCAGTAATCCCATGATCCATTGCCCATGTCTTTATTCTCTTTCATCCATATTCACCAACACACACAATCCATGCATCCCCTCACATGTGAAAACGTTCAAAAAGAGTACCCAAGGTTTCACCCAAACCATTTCTCAACCAATTTCCAAGAAAACACAATACATCTAAACCATGAACTTCCATTTTTAAAAAACATTTTCATGAATTAAATTCCATTTAAAAAAATCATACTAATTTCAAAAACCCTTATTTCAATTTCAAAAGAACATTTACACCAACCAGAACCAAAACAATTCTAAACACGCATCAAACTACACGGGTGAGGGACTAGTAGTCATGCTTAACATGGTGACATGGTAGTGGGCAATGCCACAAGTATGCGTCAACAACTATGAGGAAATTAAATTGTGTAATCGGACTACACATGGGTCACTACTCCATGTGAAGTCACGATGTAACATAGGCTAGCCTCCATTGTCATCCCTCGATCTAAAACAAACTATAATGAGACAAGGACTCATTTCTCAGACTACCCCTGGCGACTCAAGGTTTTGAATAGGTGAGGGTTCATTAGTTCCTTCCCGTACCTACCTTTCGAGTCCTGACAATCCAAATCTCTATCTACCAGACACCCCAAATAACAAGGGCCCCATCTGATACCATTTTGTCATGAACCAACCTGGGTTGACCCTGAATCGTTCACCGGGCTGGTCCATGACATGTATTAAAGGGAGCTCATGATCGCCACTAGTTGGAAACCAGTTACGAGTTTCAAAATATAACAGATGGGAACAATTTGGCACATGAACAAAAGATAAATAGATAATTAAAGACTAACGATAAAAATAAAACTAGCAGCAGAAAGAAAGATAAACCGCACATACCTCCACATGACCTTCTAGGTCACCACCTAACCAAAGTTTGACCTTTCTCTAACAATGAGAAATACACCCAAGAAAACATGAGCAAAGGGAACCTAAAACAAAAATGATATAATATATGTGAGCATAAATATTCTCAATAGGGATGCCAAAAGTGAGCCACATAATCCATGTATTTTTCTATTCTGAAACAAGCCAATAATACTAGTTTGAACTGCAGTTATAAAAAATAAGGTTTTCATATATACAATGAATTTTGAAAACTAACAATCACAATTCCATTACCCTTATAAATAAAAAACAAGGAAAATAAAAAGATAGGGGCACCCACAGTCCTTTCCAAAATAGCCACATTGAAATTGTTTTTAAAACCAACCATACATATGATGTTTTTACAAGAAAACACCAAAACCAAGTTCAAGGGTATGATTCTATAAAATACACGGGAAATTGTACTAATAGTGCTCATATCAAAGGACCAGGGAAAACCTACGAACTTATATGAAGACTAGAACGTACTAATACCTGTGGATCCATACCCAGTAGAATGCCACACATGATATAATCAAATGATCTAACACCCAAGCACCCTTTCTTAGGTCAGGCCTAGGGGCCCAATCCTATAGCAATATTCCTGAATATCCACCAACTATGGGGCACTGGACAGTACACGAACTTCTAGTGCAGCAATCAGTCTTAGTAAACCCCATTACAATGATAGGTTTCTGTGCTACATTCATAAAAAGGTGTTCCACACAATAAACCAACAAGCCATATATATATATATACAAGCACGCTACCCAATCTGGAACCCTTGACCACCTCAAGGTTAGTCTCATTCCTTAAAATAAATATTCTCAAAAGGAGTCCCATACTGAGGACCCTCCTATTTCATGATCAAACTATGCGGAAAGAGACATAACCTAAGAGGGTTTTTCCAAAAAACCCTTTTAAAGATGCCAAATGGGCCTTCTGACATTTTTACAAAACCATGCTGTTATAAACAACCGTACACGAAAATCACTTTGGTTCTAAACATTTTCTTCAACCAAAAAAGAGGCATCAGATCAAGCACATAATGTGAAAAAACCATTAAAAACACCTATCATCAATTGCCTTGTAAGGAAATTACACTCATAAAAATGAAAATATAGTTCTAAAGATCATAAACCATATAAAAGAGCCAACTAGGAAACTCAACAAACATTTCGCGTACAAAACCCAACAGAAACAACACGACATGATAAAATCCATTTTAAAAACCATACCCACCTCAAATCATTCTCTAAACATGTTTATTACCCCTTTTATAATTTATAAAACCATTAAACCACTTTCTTAAACCATTTTAAGTGACACCCCATAGCTTTTATATTGATACACACCCAAATCTCTCTTGAATGAAGGAACACAAAACAATACCATTTCCAAAACAGCAAACACCACTTTTACATAAATATGGACAAATGGGCCTTTACAATAAAAGTTTACCAAAAGTGACAAAGTACCTTTTTAATCCATGCTAAAACACACAAAGCATATGAAATTTCCAAACATGCCATTGATATTTGAACACACACACCCAAACGTTTCACAATTTCAAAAAAGGTCCCTTATCCATTCCAAACACACACCAAATCATTAATATAAAAATCCATCAAATATCTAAAATAAAGACACCTTTATAAAACAAGAAAAACTATTTATCAACAATTATATAAACCCAACCAGTTTATAAACATTTTTATAATAAGCTAACTAGTTTATGAACAATTTTCATTAGTATGATAAAAAAGTGCACACAATTTTAGAAGTAGCCCAAACAATTTACTAGAAATTCTATATATAAATCAAATAGTTAATTAATTTTTTTATAGATCAGAAAAATTACACCAACTAGAAAACATTATAACAAACTATTTTTAACAAAACCAACTAACTTTAAAACACTATATGAGATTCAAATATTATTTTACAGAGATACAAAGCTAGTAAATGAATTAATTAAAAACATGAAAGAAATAAATAGACTTATTTGAAAAGGGAATATGAAAATTCTTTTATGTCAATGGTGTGAAAACATGACGTCGATTCTGTGGAAATAGGAACAAACTCTGACGCACCAGTCGCACACCTAAAACAACTAGAAAAACTTTCCAATCCACACCCAATATGTTTGTTATTGGCCGACTTAAATAAAAACATTAGATATAAAAAGAAAAACACCATAGGTGAGGTTGTTGGGTTGCTGGTTAATGTGCACAAATGGGAGTCTCCAGAATAGAGGAGATGTTACCTAGAAGAGGATTTTAATGAAAAGGGGACCAGTACCGCCTGGTGGTGTACTGAATAGAAAGTCACCAGACAAATTTTGGATGAATGGATGAGGTTGGGTGTCCAATGTGGAGTTGGTCAGAAGGCGGAGGGGAAAGGGGGCCAGGAGGCAAGAGCCTGGGTAGTGGCCTACTGAAGCTCACTGGCGAGATCCTGGACATGCAGAGGGGGCGAGGGGGTCGAACTTCTGATGGATCGCGGTGGTGCGGAGCAGGGTGAGAGTGAGGTCGGGGCCTGAGCGGGTGCCATGGGGTCACGGGTGGAGGTAGTGTGAGGTAATGGGAACAAGGGTGGAGTGTGAGGTCGGATGTGTGGGAGGATAGAGTGGGGAAGCGATGGTAGTGGAAGACCATAACACACGGGGGGAGAACATAGAGTTTTTTTATAATAATAATAAAAATAATAATAAACTATCATAATAATTATAAAAATAACAGTAATAAATATAATAAGATTTATGATTAACAACAATAAAAATAATAATTTTAACGACAATAATAAAAATAATGATGATAAATTAATAATAATATATTTAGTACAATAATAATAATTTTTTTTTATAATTTTATTCATTTTTCTTAAAAACAATAAAAATAATGATAATAAGAAAAATGTTGATCAATTGCATGAATTTTGGGATGACTGCGCAGCTACCGCCAACCGTACGGTGACCGTGCATAGGTCCAAATCCTAGTAAAATTATTAAATGATAAAAATATTAAATCGGGACCCAACCTGAACCTCAACACGAGAACCCAAAACAATGAAATAATAAAATTTAATTTAATTTAAAAATTTGGGTGTGACAACATAGGCCCTTACATAATGAGATGAGAGGAATAAATCACAAGACAATATTTAATTTAATAAATCACTACAAAAACCAATAAATAATAAATTAATTAAAACAATCTCATGTATTGGTCGATCTAAGATCATGAACATCCATATACATGAAAAAATACACCAATGCACACTAGCCAAAATTCACTTCAATTCATTCTTTAATATTAATATAAACTTGATTTAATTAATTAATTCAATTAATAAATTCCCTTTATTTTAATGACCATTTGATCTCTCTTGGAGATACTCGTCATAAATTAAATATGGAAAATAAATGGAATATCCAGTTTTTTCATATAATTATATTGAATTGATTGATTGTATATTAATTATGAAATCCTTATAACATAATTGACAAATCTAACATGGACAATGTAATTAGGTATTTAATACAATAATTTAATATTATTCATGTAATATAACGATTTTCTTTGTTTGGGGACAACAAACTGTATACTAATCAGATAAATTCTATGTTACTCTCTTTTCTTATAACTAGGATAAATAAAAAAGATTTCAATGTTCATATCATCCATATCACATAGTGTGTACTAATGAGACATACATCGAATGTTCTGCTTGTTGTGTGTCCACAAAACCCACTGGTTGACTGGAGGAGTTCTTTGGATTTTAAGATTAATGAGTTACACATCATGTACACAAGTTAAAATTCACTTATCTAATTAATGATACATGTTTTAAATTATACATGACATTATTCAATATATTTGACCACATAGTTAGAGAGAATTTCACTTCTAAACCATGTACACTACACTGTGTGTATACTAGCTACACAACATGTGGTCTGAAAGTACATGTTCAAGGATATCTTCATTAACATAAGCTGGGAATTAAATATACATTGTGTCATTCCTTCTCATTGTATTTTATTTTATCAGGAAACTTCCAAGTGTAGTGAACTTGGGTACACAACATGTACTTCTTGTCATAGGTCGCGTATCTATAAGTATTGTATAGAATCATTAGCACCTCCCAATGGTATCTCCAATCATTCTTAATCAATTTGAGAATATATGAGACTTGAATGTAGAGAATTAATATGCTTAAAACATGTTAATTAAACTAATGATTAAAGAAAAAGTAAAGTACAAGATGAACTAACAACAATTATGTATAATAATTCAATTAGTAATAAGTAGTTATAAATTATTATGTGACCCCCTAATACCACTTGTAGGGTCTGGGGAACAGTTTTAGTGGTCAGTATTATGCCCCACAAAAGTTTTCCATCAACTTATTCATATTTATCCTTGTAAATAGATTAAAATGCATTCTCGAAATCCATAAAGAAAGGAAGTTTTCGCATATAAATTATAATTAATTTATTTAATTAAGAATTATCTTTCATTGAATTCATTCTTCATTGATGAATATATAGATTACACCTATCATGACATAATTACATCAATGAAATCAAGCATTGATTTATTCTAGTGGTGACCCACATGTTCTCCACTAACCACTAATTATCATCATATAATTATCTATGTTCTAGTATGGTTGAATATATCACTTCTGATTATAAATGTGGAAAGAAAATAATCATTCAGGGAGAAGAAATTCCATATAACATAATATGATAATTTCTTTGGATTCATTAAAGCATTATAGGGAGGGATATATCTAGGTATTGGCAATATTATCTATTTAACATGTTATGTAAAATGAATGAATGTGGCTCTAGGCCTTGAACAAAATGTTATAACTAGGTTTATATAGTGCCAGGGTTAGTAAATAAATGATTTTACAAGGGACCTTATTAATTTTTTAATCATCTATGAACCCATGTCTAAATATTATTATTATTATTATTATTATTTACATGGTATTCACTAAACAATAGGATAAAATAAATATTAATTTTCAATAAATAAATTAAAATTTATTCAAATAATATATAATATAACATTTCTCACCAGACCGTCTAAATCTGTTCACTAATCCCCATGAATATTCAATATTCTTTGAGTAGTGACTATTTATTTAGACAAAAAATTGTACTGTAATTATTCAACAATAAAGATATTTAAATATTATATTCACTGAATCTAGTGAATAAATATTTATTAAATATTCAAATAAATAAATAAATAAACATTTTATAACCTTTTTATTAAATAATAATAAATTTATATTTAATTTTCACATAATTAAATAAATAATTACATGGAAAAAAATATTTATAAATATTACACTCATATATATATATATATATAATCTCTTGAATAACTCGTGAATGCATATTTGTTATAAAACCAATATGACTATTTATTAAACCATGCACGGGAACAATATTAATCCACCATGTTAAATTAATATAAAATTTAATTAATGTCTTTAATACACTTACTGTGTGACCCTATAGGATCCTTTCTTAATAATATTAGGCTATGCTTCTTAAATTCCACGGGTTTTATCTTGAAAAATGCCAAGTATCCCATAAAGAAATAAGATAATGTCACAATAACATGTAACATTCTAAAAATGCACACCATGAAATATAATAACTTTATCTCGATATCTATAATCCAGAAAGATTCATTATAGTGTCAGAAACCTATATTCTCAATGTCTATTTATTTGACATTATAGAAATTAACTTTTAGAAAAAATCATTATTTCCATAGAATTTATAAGGAATTTCAATTCTTATCCCAGGGCCTTAGATATATACGTCTATTAAAGAATGTAAGGGATAAATCCTTTCTCTAATTACATGTTAATATAACATCAGTCATGAAACACTTAATGTATCAAAATTATCCATGAGATTATGTCCTCATTTCTTCATCAATACATCAATGTACGTGACTTATGACATGTATTAATAACAATATTAATGTCATAGGTGTTGCATATGTTTCCCTATAACTATCTTGTTTATTACTTTATTACAAGACTTCATTATTAAATAAGTTCTTTCATCACATTATTATTATTCAAATTCATAAAATTTCTATGGATAATGTCTTAAGAATAGATGTCACACAGAAATGTCATAGAATTTTCCCATTAGGATGAGAACCCATCGGTGTTACAACATCATTCTTGAACCTTATTCTATGGTCGGATGATATTGTTTGATGGAAAATAAGAATATAGGATATTGGGGGTAGGAGGCTCATAAGAAATTGAGACACCATATCATAGAGTTCACAATTTTCAATCTTCAAGACATGAGGCTGTGAGAATAAAAAAATCATTAGGAAATCAATTTTTCCATTTGCCATTGGATGTTCCTATCATCTAAAGTGTGTATTGATCTTTAGACATTATGATTATCATTAATGAGTATCATGACTAATATAGTTTGATGTATCTATGAAAAATATGATGATATCTGTTTATGGTGATAGGATACATTGGGTACATCCTGAGTGATATTGCATTAATAGACAATGAGAGAAAGGATTTAACCCTTCAGTCTATTGGCGAAATCTAGTATATTTTTCCCTTTGATGGAAATGGAATTATCTATATAAATTAATGGACATGTAATTCAATGGGTACATACATTTTATAAAATTAAAAAAAGTGACATCTATCATAATGGTCGATGGCCTTGATATGAAACCTTCTTCATTAGAGATATCCCAATTAAGGGATTATATTACACAGTAAGCATTCATGAAATGTTGGATGTTATTACAACATTAACTTCTTTCTCTATGGGATTCGTGGTGTGTTGTTAAATTATAACCTCAAACATTGGGTTGTTATTCCTAATTCGACTTAGAAATAGGCATATAGGGTTATAATCATAGTGTATCTGTAATCTCAGTTTAATTAAATTATCAAATTTAACAAGTTAGAATAAATAATATTTATTTTGGGTTTAGTTGATTTCCATAATTTAATCACAAGTTATTGGAAATAATAAGTTAGTTAAATAATATTAAAAAATATTTATTTATATATATGGTCAATATATAATTTATAATATTTATCATAGATTAATTTCGTACAATTAATTTATTAATTATATGTCCATTATTCAAGGATCGATATATGTTGATGCGGGAAATGAAATACAATTTAATGGTCTGCTTAAAAATGGTATATATGACATTTATTTATATTTATAAAGTGTTTCACATGTTAAGAAATTAATAATAATATTATTATTATTAATGGACTTGGGGTCAAAAATTAATATTAAAGTTGGTTAGGGGTTTGGGTATGATATTACTACCCTAAATGTTCCATAATAAAAATCCAATCATAACAGATGGAAAGAGACTTATTGAAGCCCTAGTTTGAAATCTATATTCCTCCTCTATCATGCATTTGAGAGACCACCAAGATTTTTTCATCCTTTGATAATAATACCAGTTCAATCAACCATGATAAACAAATGAAATCATAATCGACCATGCCAACACCCAACAATGCTATGACAAAATTTAATGATTGTAGTGTAATGTAGATGACTACTAGATGTATCCTATATATGTACCCTATAACACAATAATAAAATGAAAATATATAGTTTTCCATATCATCAAAAAAATTAGAATTACATGTTTAGGTAATTCTATATTTTATTATAAATTAATTATAAATTACATGTAATGTTCCTTATATTCTGGTTCCAATGTTTTAGTATAGTCAAGTAATATATATTTTTCATTGGACATGATGTTTTTATCTTGTAAAACAATGATTAAATTTAAATTAAGACCAAAATAAAAGCTATTTATACCATAAAAAGACACTTCCACTACACCCAAACCCACATAAAGATCATTACAGTTTTCTATTAATAAGAATATCCAATGAAAAATATAAATGTGTATTCTTATTCCTAGGTGATGTTATTATAATCTAATACACTAGATATTACCATGGGAATACACAATGATAAAATGTCTCAAATTAATATTAGTCTGTAACCAAGATATATTATGTCATTTGAGTTCCATAAAATGACATCATATTGCTATAGAACACATATTTAGGAATACTATCATGACACTTCTATGTTCTCAATAAAGCGGGGATCTTCTATATCCTTTCTGTCTAAAAAGTACACTTAGGACCTTATCACATACTACGTCATGCCTAATAACAATCATGATGTGATAAGATGTTTTATAAATATTAAAATACAAGAAAAATGTAACAATAGTATACATATAAGTGGGTTATAGGCCACACAATCCAATAAACAGACAATTAAACATATTATTTTTATTGTACCTACTTTGATTTCTTCATTTTTTTTATATGTGGGAATCCTTTTTTTTATTTCCTTTGGTAGTTAACTAGTCAACTCATAAACTAATATGATACCTTATATCTGTATAATTCATTCCCCATTATAAAAAATGTTGATAAAAGTTGAAAATTTAAATCATTCTTATACTATGATTGGAAGTTAGTAAATATCATGGGGTTTTCTGGATCTCATGATAAATACATATATCCTTATCATCATGGTGAACTTTTTAGAAAGGTATTTAGATTGATTGGACTATAATTATAAAATATTTATTTTATATATGATTGTAAGATCTGTTTAGACGTTTAAATGAACATTAGAAATTAATGCTTTTTTGTTTTGATCTAATTAATTTAGTCATTGGTACAAAATCTTATTAATTGGTAGCATTAGTTATCAAATATATGTATGTGAGTGATAAATATAAAATCATGTATATTTTAAACAGATAACCTAATTTTTTATTGAATGTTATTTTAGGTCTACCTCTAAATATAAATATGATATGTTATATATATATTCTTCATAAAACTAGTTCAATTAATTTTTGTTCTTAATGGATAAGAGAATATTGTTATTGTAATTGAAGGTGAAATTTTATTACCATGACCTTAAAGAATTAATATGATCTTGTTTTTTTCATTGGAAGTAGAATTTTATTTTATAAAAAGTAAAATTGTAATTTACTTTCGTTAATTGATTATCAAAGATAGAATTAAGTAACTATAAAAAGTAATTACAATTTTCCCTATATTGATGATATATTTGTTCAACAAAAGAAACATAAGATTTTATGTAGTGTGTCTTATGGTATAGATGATATTAGTAGAGGGAAATAAAATTGGATATTTCTTAAAAATATTTATAAAACTATTATGGGAATAATTAGTTTCTAGAACTTATGAATTGTGTTGCCAAAAATATTTTGGGATAAATATATTTAATTATTCATATATTTTATAAGAACTATAACAAATAATTTTTAGTGTTTTAGTGGATATTTATTCTCTTTTTTTATGATAAATTCATGAAATAATGATTAAATATGATAATTTATTTTCACTGGCATTGATTATAAAAAAACTTCTATAAATGTCATTTATAGATTCAATAAGGGATTTTTTTTTCTGAATGTAGTTTCTAATTAATGAAATTTTGAGGAACTTCATATGCTCAATTACATGAAATAATGGGAGTTCCCTAAAAATGATTTTATAATTCATATCTTCTATGGTTTAGCATTATAAAAACAAAGAATCAATTGAGACATCAATAATTAGATTCACATTTAAAAACATTATGTCGGAAGGGTTTGGATTTCAAATGGAATGAGAAATATCTATTGGGTTTTAAAGTATTAATATGTAATCTTAGCTATTATCTAATTTTAATCCTATATAAGTATAGTGAGGGTTTACTTTGATAATTCTTGTGTAAGAATGGGTTGTATTCTTATAAAAAGGGAAAATTTAATAACATAGTTTATGTGGAAGTGGAAAAAACATCAATGGAATTATCCTATTCTAAATATTACAAAATTAATTACATCCCACTACTTGAAGAAAGAGTGGTAATACATTCTTTATGAGGATGATCCCAATAGTTTATTGTATATATTAATTCAAAGTTATATGAAAATAATGCAGGAAATATTGGTCTAATATCTATATTTTTTTTAAAATCAATCTCTTTTAAGAAAAATTGAAATAAAATTCTCTGGTAGTACATTATATAGAAAAAGATAATATCAAATAGAATAAAAAGAAGAATAATGGAAGAATTGGGCTGAAATTGTTTAAAATTTCCACTTGGATATGGAATAAAATTCAGATCATATGTTGTCATAAAGTATAAATATAACATGATTACTTTTTTAATGAGTAAAATAAGTACTAATATATTATTTCTTATATAATATAATGTGATAAAACATATATTGTATTAATGAAACATATTTTATTTTTTTAGTTTAATTAAATAATGTAGAGATAATTTTTAGTTTTTTATGATGGTTGTTTCTATGAATTTTTTAATTTAACCTATTCTTTTAAATTATTTAGTAACATTTTTATTCTTTACTATGAGAGTATAGAGAGAATATTATTTTGAAATAAGGGATATTTTTTGAATTAATTTTAAAAAATGGAATTTTATCATTCAGGGGACATAGAAAATTATATTGTAAGATTGTAATTTGAAATAGATGACTCAAGTTTCGATAACTATCTATTAAGAGATTCATGTGAGGAAAAGATAATGTGGATAATTATTTAATAGATTTTAATTGACATGAGTACATGAGAGTCATTAATAACCAATTAGAGGACTATAATTTTTGGAATTATTGGAATAGATTAAATTCTCTTCAATTATATAATTTATAAGACATTGACACCAGTTAATGTTTTTGGAAGAAATGAAATGAATAAAAGGGAAATAACTTTGCAGTTATTGTAAAAACATATTGATATTATGATTTTGGGGAAATAAGTTATTTTTAAACATTCATTTAGAATGTTTCACAAGATGTATTGATGTATGAAAATAGTGTAAATGTGTCTTATAAATTTTATATTATCATGTGATATTCATCTATTTGATCTCTCGCTACTTCACCATTGTTGGTGGTAGAATATAAAAAAAATATTAGAGGATAATTTTTTATGGATTATTGATATATTATAAAGGTATATTCTTAAAATTTATTTTTTATTTTTATGAAAATAATTAAATTTTTAGATAATTTAACCATATACTTAAAAAGCATCATTGTCACTATTTTCACACTAAATGCTGAGAGTAGTGATTTCATGATATTTATCATACTATCATGAAAATTGGAATAATGATATTCCAAATCAATTGGGGTTATACCTCTTTATTAATATTATCTTATGAACCTTATTATATTATTCCTTAATGTAAGTGATCCACATATGGTAATCGAAAATGGAATTGGAGACTATTCCACTAGCTGGTTTCCATGTACTCTAAGTCCAATGGCCATATATGGGTCATACCTATATAGCATGGGTCTCTCCAAATTTATATAACCTCTTTTAAACCTACATAGGATTGAATTGTAGTTCTTTATTTTAAAAGGATATAGTTCACGTATAATTGGATGATCGAGTGAGGTGGTTTTCTGCCTTAAGGTCATAAAATTAGATACTCATATAGAATAAAATAGAAAGTATCAATGTTAAGTTTCTCATATTCATTGTTTTGTTGGACATGATTTCATTTATTGTATTTAATTTTTCATTTCAAATACTTGTTTTAATGTTTTATTTTATAAAATAATTTATGAGGAGTTGATGTAAAAAAATAATGGATTATCAATTTTTTCATAAAATGTAAATATATAGATTTTGATAAAACCATGAATAATATGTTCCATATTCCGGGGTTTTATTTATGATTTTTTTAATTATAAATTTAATTTAAATTTATGATATATTAATTTTGGAAATCATTGAATGAGAATTAAATTCAAAAAAAAATTTAAAAAGTATTTACTATCATCGGTATCATAAATTCAACGGCTAGAAATAAACTTGTTTAGTGGGAGAAAATAACCATTTTTGAGGTGTAAATACCAATATTGATTTATTTTTGAGGTATATTGTTTATATTAGGTTCACTATCATCATGGTTAGGTTAGCTTATGAATTGATTCTATTTTAATTACATTTATATTTCTTGTGAATCTAAATATTTTGGATCTATGGTTTATTAAAAAAAACATATAGAGGATTGTAATAATTGAAAATATTGATTTTATATAAATAATTATTATAATTTAGTATGATATATTCAAAAGAGTTCTGAAATATTAATCCACAAACTATATATTTTTTTCTAAATGGAAATTGATACAATTTTTTTGAATAGAAAATACATGGGATTTCAAGGGGTGATTCATGGAAATTTAATATAGTAATGTATTACTCACCAATAATTTCTCATATCATCTTATGTGTAAAAATTATTTACAATGATATAATAAAATGAAAAGAATTTGTATTCATTGATGAAAAATATTACGATCTATTTTAATGTTGGAATGTTATGATATTTTAATGGCCATAATTAGAGGATTTTTTGTCTTTGAAAGAGAGGTAATACTAGGAACCATGATTTTCATACATTAATATCACATTTTTAGATGAATATTAAAAAAAATTCATAATCAAATGCTCAATGAACATAATAGTTTTGTGTATTTGGAGACCCAAGACACAATAATCTTATTTCATGAAAGATATTCAAAATCCCCCACAATGATCTTCTCACATAGTACTCTTATTAGTAATACCCTATCTAAACCTTTCTTCATAACCTGGGGAACAAAACATAAGAATGGGTGGGATTAGATGCTCAATAAGGGTAAATATAACAGATATAAATATATGATCTTGTAAAGGAATTAGATAATAATAAGGGTTTGTGATCATGAACATAACCCAATATTCTCATACCCAATATTTCATATATCAGAAACAAGAGTAATATTATAAAAATTTATTAGTTCAGAAAACATGGGCCATAACATTGAGAAATCATCATAAATCAACCATGAACTATAATCTCATATCCTAAAAATTTGGCACCATAATAAATATATTAAACCATTTCATATTTAAAGGTTAACTAATAAGACTATCAATATTGTAGATCCAAACATATCACCTATTTAAATTTTTTTGATCAGGACACACATGTTTCCTATAGTAGATAAGGACTCACCTATTTTCCAGAGTATATCAATCCCATTGATTGTTTTCTAATTATCATCTCATAATATATAAAGATGTACCCAATTAATTGGAGGTAGATATAAGTCCCACCCATCTTGGTTGTAACATAAACAACATACTTGGTTATAACGTAACCACATTCTATGGTTATAACATAACCACCATCACATAATAAAAATCATACATATGTGTGCCATAAGATAATAAAACAATAATGATATAAAAAATCATGAAAGGAAATGGGTTTTATAAAAATATCATCATAACATAACTGGTTGAAAATTAATAGGTTTCATAACCATTAGATCATTTCATCAAACCACGGTCCATGGAAGAAGAGATAAGTTTCATAATAATTTGATCATGGTATAACCCATGGAAGAGAAATGGGTTTCATAAAATTCATTTTACTAGAAACATAAGCAATCTAGGAAAATAACTAGAATGGTATCCTGGGATTATAACTCTAGTAAAGAATAAGTAACATCATATGATGTTATCATAAATGGAAAATGATTTTGAAATATCACTAGGTACATTTATTTGGAAAAATAGTCTTACACTTAGAAAATTACATTTTAAAGAATAAATTTTTTTAGAAATACTTTTCATTAAAATAACCTTGAAAAAATATATAAAATTATTTAAAATTCAGTAAAAAATTATTTATAAATATATACTGTTGTTAATAAAAAACTTTTTAAAACTAAAAATTCATAAAATATTTAAAAAAATATTCTTTAAAAATAAACATTAAAACCTATAAAAGAATCACTAAATATAAATTTAAAATTTTCATGAAGAAAATATCCTTTCCATTTTTCTTTTTATTAAATAAAACATTTTGAAAATACATTTATTTTAAAACATTTTTTAATACATACAAACTAATATTTTAAACATTGATCGGTCATAATGGTGATAAATTCTGTACACATTAGAAAAAAATAATCCTTTTACATTTTTAATTATATCCAAATTATTATTTTTTTTTTAAAGGAATGAAAATTCAATTTTTTTTTTTTTTAAAAAGATAAAATGAGTAAAAATTCATTAATTAATACATCGGGGGATGGTAAAACGTTCTTTAAAACATTTTTAGAAAACATGGATATGGAATAAATATTTTTTTTCGATCGAAGATTGAAATAAAGTTAGTTTACATGAAAACAAATCTTCTGGAATTATGAATACATAATGAGTAGAAAAATAAGGGAAAATATATTCTCATGAAATAAATATAGGAGAATAAAATTTTTTATTTTCTTGATATATATATCATAATTTATCATCATTAGAAGCATAATCATAAAAAATCTTGATAAACAATGAGATTGTATTATAAAACCATCACAGATTTGGTAGCATTCAGTCATAAGACCCAAGAAAGAATAAAATTAAATAAAACAGATAATCTAAATAGAACAAATAAATTCATTATACTATATGTAAAAGGGTATGTATATACACTTCATAATAAAAGATAAGTGTATAACATAATGTATGTTAGAGAAGTAGAATTGTTTCAAAATTCCCATACCACTTTAGTAATTTCTTAAATCATAAGCCCGATTAAACAATAACATCAAACAAAACCATAAATAATATTAAAATCCTTATATTAATTAAATAAAAGTTAAATGGGGTAGTATATACACTGTAAAAAATCATTGAGTGTTGAATATGACAAAAGTCTCCCAAAAAAAGAAAGACTACAAATCCCTTACCACAAGTCTCAAATTCCTCCATACACATTAAAAACTACTATATAATTAATATAAGTTTATTATAAATATAATACATAACCATAAATATATAAATATTTTAACATATATAATTTAATTCTGATCATTTATTAAAAATACTATGTTTCTCATGCATCTCAACAAATAACTAGATGATTTTTATTATATGTTTTTATTTTTTATTTTTGGTCCTATTAAATTGATCATTGATTCATCATATACATAATTTTAACAATTATATAATTATATTATATATTCATTATAAATGTATATCGAGTTATTCGAAAAATTTAGAGATATAAAATGAAATCCACTGTTCATAGAGACAGTAGGTCGTACGTGCTCATGGACATTGTTTCCATTTTCATGAAAAAATAATAGAAGAAAGGTAAATAATATATTATCATTAAGGAATAATTATCATTTAATATATATTACACGTGTTCATTAAAACCATATTTATTACCTTCCATGAAAATAAGGAACAAATCACATCGCTTAGTAAGGAAGTACGCCACCATACACACAAACTACTTTATCATGTACATACAAAATAGAACACTAAAAGGAAAACGTGATATATTGATAAAAAATCATAATACTATCATATATATAATATATAAATAAAAAATACATCATTAAATTTATCTGTGAGTGGTGGTGATTTCAAAAAAATAACAACTGTTTGCAAGGTGTTAGTCCAATGTATACAGAAATAATGATTTCATAACCCATTTGATGGAAGACTATAAGGATTTAGATTATTATATTAAAATAAAAACATCTCAATATATTTAATATAATTTATTATTACATAATATTTATTTAATTATAATTTATTGACATGGAGGAAGAAATAAAATAAAATGTATAATTAGGGACCTTGCATCTTCTTCGGAAAACATCTTTTGGTTTGCACAAAAATCAATATTATGTTTGATTTTTGAGAAAAATGAAGATTATATTATTATAATTGGGATTTAATAAATTTATTTTAATTTTTATTGGATGAAAAAATGGGTTTCGATGTGCAAATTGGGGAGGAGTGGGGTGGCCTTTTATATGTACAGTGAGTGGAACATTTGTACTTTTTGAAAAGAAAATGGTGTACCCATGTTTTTAACATGAAACAATGATCTAAAATGAAAAATTATAGAACCTATAAGAGATAATTTGTAAATAAGTTATTAAATTTGGTGTTTTAAAATGTTTTATTCATTTTTAATCGTTATTTTTTTAGTTTAACTCCGTGTAAACCCATTTTTACAATAACCGTGGTAAATAATTTTTACTACTTTTATAATTAAATATGGTAAAAAGTAATATATTTTTATTAGATAACAAAAATTTTATGGATTCAATATATAGAATCTATTTTTCAAAATTTCATTCTTAGACGTGGAAATTTTTAATATAAAATTAATCCAAAAGATATCACGAGAAAGAAAGAATTTAAAATAAAATGATCAAAATTTTAAAAAGTTTCTATATCAAAATATAACATGAAAACAATTTCAATGAATTAATTTAAATTAATATATATATAATATGAATAATATTTATTTTAGTACCTTCTTAAACTTTTTTTATGGTTCTAAAATCATTAAAATTAATAAAAATCTTAAATTAAAACCATTATTTTTTGTTATTTATTGAAAAGTTAAAATTATCTAAAAATTCACATAAATTCCACCTAACATAGTTTTAAAATTATAATTTCAAAAATTAATTCTATATTTTCAAATAAATTTTCTAATTTTTTTAAAATAATAGTTTTAAAACAAGTGAAAAGTATATGAAAAAACATATTTATAGAAAAATACATTTTTAAGAATATTAATGGACTCATTCTTATGTAATGCCTAGAGAAAACATAATATTAATGTTAAAATTTTTATTTAATATTTAATATATTAATTTCATTAAAATCATTTGACAGTAGTGTTTTTTATTTTATTCAGGTAAAACATTTTTTTTCATAAAAATGGATTTTCATATAAAAATTTCTTTTATTTTAAAATAGTTTTCATTTTAATTTGTAATTTATTATTCAAAAAATAATTCATTTTATATAAATGTTTAGACCATACATTTTAATAATTTATTTAATATTATTCATACTCTACATTCCAACATCAAAGTGACAAATATCATGTTAAATAATTATATTTTAATAGTATGGTGTGATTCCTTTAAAAATGTTATTACATGTAACAAAAAATATAGAAAAGAAAAAATTCAATTTAAAACAATATTTCACAAAATATTGGGGTGTTACATTCTAACCTGTTAAATAAATTTCAACCTTTCAATTTTAAATTTTCATTAATAAAAAATGGTTTAACATTTGAAACTACCATTATGGGAAAACCACATCAAAAAAATAGGCTTATAAAATGTCTTCTTGAAAAGGGAGAAATGGATGTGATAAGGTCATATGGAATTACACATACTATGTTTCTAAATAGGATAATGTATGTAGGATCTGAAAACATGTACGTATAAGTGAAAACAAACACCCAAATTGTGATAGAGGGTGATAGAGAATATGTTCATGAGAATTTTAAAGAACACAAAGACAAAAAATAAAAAGGTATGAAAATAATAATTAACATCATAAAAATTTATGATAATAGAGATAAATTTTATTTAAATATCATTTTTCTAATATTTTAAAATTTTCATAAGAAGATATACTTACTAGATTTCATTACATTACATATGTATTATCTCATCATTTGGTTTATCCCTGAGAAATTTCCACATAATCTCTAACTCTAATAGATAAATGTTTCATATCTAAAGCACTAAATAAAAACCTTAAAAACGATAATTAATTCCATATATCTTTAATTTTTATCAAAAAAAATATTAGAAAACGTTTTTCATAAATATTCATATGGTGAAATAATACATTTATCTCTAAAACCTCATCCAAAATTCAATATAAACCATTCCATAAGTTGTAAACCATATAACCCAAAAAAATTACTAAATTTATAAAGAAATTAACTAACTTTATTAAGATCAATTCCCCAAATAACATAATGTTACTCTTTATTATCATATAACAAATATGTGAATACCTTAGTCATATATTTTCTTAAATCTTGGTAATAACCAGAATTACCATAAAACCATAAGTAAAACATTCACACTTACACACTCCTTGAATAAAATTATATATTATTGAATATATTCCTCAAATATAACAATTATATAATCTATATCAATGATAACATATGCCACATTTTCCATTAATTAGTAATCAGTTCTATGGTCATTAATACTATCCAATTTAAATTATTCATATCAGTAGCCAATTTATTAAAAATAAACACCATTTTCTCAACATTAGAAACATTTCAAGAGTTACATTCCAATAATAAAAATATTACTTGATATTAAATTACTTTTCATGGTCCCCAGAACCTTTCAAAATATTTTTTCAAATCCTTAATTATAAAATTATTCTAAAAAATATTTATATGTTTCAAGATACATTTAACATAATTCATGAATCAGAATACATAAAAATTTCAATCATCCCGCTGACATTCCAAAAAATTAACAACTATTCATGATCTTAATCCTTTACACCTTTTTCCTGAAACATGAAATATGATTCAAGTATTAACAGGAGTCTAACTCAATTTAATCATTCATCTCACATCTAACAAAAATAATATTATTAGAACATACCATAACTTTCATATGTCATTTTTAGTCTCCTCTTCAACAGTAATATAACCCTTACTTATACCTTATTTATGATTATATTAATGATATTTACCCTTCGGACATATATGTTCATAATTACCATACTCTCCACATGAAATAAATCACAACCACATAAAGAACACACAAAATTTTCTCAACGAAAAACATTTAAAACCCACAAAAATAAAATAGAGACCCTTTTTAGAAACATAGATAATTACAAAAATAACCAATGTTAATATCATGTTGAAAATAACTATATCCAAGTTAAATCAATGGGAGAAACATCCCCAGTTAACTCCCACTTTTTTAGATTTGAAGACCCAGAATATTATCTAATACATTGGAGAGCTATAACGGGACTCACCCGTCATATACGTTGTATTGAGATTACTTATTGTATAAGATATATAGGGATAAAAATTAATCATATATAATTTTAAAGTACCATATCATGAATAAAACATTTTAGGATGACCCATTTTAATCATAAACCCCCAAAAAACTCATTTGAACCCATATGAAAAACTTTTTCAGTTATAAAAATATCTTGTCTGTAAAGAACCCAACCATAGTATCCCCAAGTTAGTGAATTAAATTAATAAATTCTCATAGATAAAAGACATTAATCCCAAAAGACAGATAAATTTAGCTATTTTGGAAGCCATATGTCATACTTGAGTTTTAGCTTACTACTTGAATGAAAAAACAACATTTCAACTCCATTGAAAACACCAATAAAATCTTATATTTTTCCTGCATGTCATTTTTAGTATACATATTCACATCCTAATAAAAGTAAAACCTAAGAAATGTGTAAGCTCAAATTCTCATTAAGGGTATATAATATAGTGGAAGCATAAATAATGAGGCATGGTGAATAACTAAAATTACCCATGGCATTAAAACATAATTTTGGGCACAATATTGGAAGACATAAAATCTTATTAATTAATTCCATAATAAAACATAACCATGCATATTATACTAGTCTAATAATAACACTTACTATCAATTACTAGTTTCATAATGAGGTAATTCACAATACCGAATATCATAAACATACAGTCAAGGCATCATCCATGACACCAAACATAATGGAAAAAACCCATTCTAGTTTGTATCATGAGACCTACCAATGCATTGCGAGGATATAGAGGGCCCCTCCCATCACTTACTATGTTTAATTAATTCTTCATATGTAAAGGGTGAAACATAAATCACATAAACATTCATACTTAAAACATAGCATAAGAATTTTGAATACTTTGACCATAAACCATGAATGGTATCAAATAGCACATCCATAATAAAACTAATCATAAACACTTAAAAAAATATGGTAGATTGTATCATAAGAGATAAAAGTAAATAATTTATAGGATTCAATGAAGGACATTGAAATAGATGAATATACCATTGAAATATCCTTAAGGAAAATAATCTTTAAACATTCCAATGTGTCACATACCACTTTGAATCATATAAATCATAATCACTACGAAGAAATCACTAAATAAAAAATATAATTTCATGAGAATAAAATGAATCATGATATGATATACCAAAGGTAAAAAAAGAAACCACCCACACATGTAATAAGTAGAGAACAAGGTATATATCTCATAAAAGTAAAAGTGGTATGATAAAACAACATTTACATTGGAAAGACGAGTTCTTTTTGAAAATAAATTGTATTTGTCATAAAATCATATTATAAAAATGTATATTATAATTATTAAAATTTAACAACATTGAAATTATATTTTAGTAATAAATAATGTATCACTCATGTGAAATAATTTAAAATGAGTTTTTAATAATCTATAAAAATAAAACATTTTAATGCGGTTGAAGGAAACATTTTAAGTGTTTTTAAAGTGGAAAGGTATGTTTTTTTTATAAAACCTGAAATTAAGAAATATTGGTTTTTATGATAAAATTATTGGTTTTATAATTATATTGGTGGCTTAAAATAGATTTTGGAGTGCAATTTAAAATGGGTATAAAATTGGAATGTTCCTTTGAACCCAAGTTTTTTACCGAGAATAATTGAGAATGAAACCTTTGTATAACATGTATATACCTATTATATAAAGATGATATGATCTAGATCTATGATTTTGGAACATATATGAATAATTTATAAGAATTATAAAAAAATAAAATAAGTATTAAATTTTAGTAAATATCGAGAAAGAATAACCTGAAGTAAAAAAACGGAGGTTCAGGTAGAATACCTTACCACGTTGCAATCAATCGAATCATATGCCCCAAAATTAATATTAATAAAAAGTTAAATTTAATAAAATTAAAAAAAAGATTCATGATATGATAAATCAATGGGAATTATACATACACAATACACATGAAAATTTGGTGAATAAGGAATATCTCACAAAAATGGAAGTTATATGAGTATACCTCTACATTATGTCAGAATGGGTTCTGCACTTGACCTTAATGACATGGATAATAAAATTAAATATATCAATAATTTATTAAGAATATTTTATATATTTATTTGATTAATTTGATTAATTTTTGTTTTATTAAGTATATTTATATCTTTATTGATGAGTCATAGAGTTTAATTTCATCATTCGAAAATATTCATTTTCATGGTTTTATTGATCATTTTTCTTGTGAATAAGTAATAAAGTTCATGTAAAATCGGTATAATTATCCAAAAATAGAATTATAAGAATTTAATGAATATACATAATTTTAATCTGTTTTTATTGTTTTATTACCATATATGAGGATGATTCATTTCATAACATGTTAATGATAATTAATTTGGTTATATTTCGATCATCACAAACTAGTTTTGTTTTATTAAATAACATAATATATTTTTAATTATTAAAAAATATTATAGAGGTTGTAATAAATATTTTAAAATCTGGTTCAACCATAAAAATAGTTTCGTGACTAGCATTGATGGTGGTATTTAATGATGAAAACATTTCATAAAGGATGGTGGTAAATCGACACCTCATAAATGATATTTTCTTGTAAAAATTGAAAATCAAAGGAAAAGAGACATGATGATGTATTATACCATAAACACAATAAAAATATAGTTTATAGAAGATAATGGATATATAATTTTATTTTGGGATAGGTAGGTGACAAGAAAATATGAAAAAAAGAACATGAAATAAATTTAATGGAAAAGGAAAGAGGTTTTTACCAATTGATTTTACCTCCTTGAGAACATCCTTAAGGTCCTTGGATTTGTCCTTTTGGTGAGACCAGAAGGTCTCAGACGTGGGGGAGAGTCTTGGTATGTTTATTGGGTAGAATTTAGACAAGGTTCAATGTTTTTAAGTTGTGAGGATAATTGGTGGTGAGGAGTAATATTTATAGTGGAGGAGAGGGGTGTTTTTTATTTTATTCATTTATTTATTATTTTGGTTCATGAATATAAATAGTTTGATTATTTTTGATAATTATATTAAAATAATTAACGCATTTTCGAGATTATGCTGATGACTACATTAATTTCTCATGTAATATTGAATTTATCTTATTGTGTATATATATCGTAAATTATCGTATTTCAATATTCACAAAAATTCATGTATTTTAGAAAAATCCAAAAAATTCACCCGAACCATTTTTGTACCAGTAGAATATAAAAATGAACTCCATTTTATAAAAATAATTCTCTAAATAGAATATATTTAATTTTTTTTAAAATAATCATTAACTTGATAAATAATGTTTTTAAAATTATAAATTATTTTATAACTCTTTGAAAAATTATGTAAGGTATGATAAAAATTATATTATAATCATAGGAAAACAAACTGTTTATTTATAAGTATACTTTATTGAAATTAATTTTCTTTTAAATGATTATACTAATTATAAAAATGTAATTAAATATTTATGATTTTAAAAAATAACAAAAATTAATTAATAATATATAAAATAGTTAATTACTTATATAATGTTATAATTATATCATATTTTCACTTATAAGGTGCCCAATTTTTATCAAAACATTTACATGTGATGTTACTATTCATTTGGTAATATTACTATTCATAAGGGTGACATTACAATTCCAAATGTTCATGTTACAATTAACAAAAAAATCAATTTGATCCTATCAGTCTCAAAATATCTTATTAATGAAAAATATGTATGTCTATTTTTCAAAATTTAATTCAATGTAGTTGAAAAATTATTCCTAATGTTAACCCTGTAGGTTTTGCGAGAAGGTTGGTTCAAAATGTTCTAGTGTTAAATAAGTCTTTATATGTAATTTAAATATAAGAATAATTCCAATGATCTAAATTTTATTAATATCTTATAACTAATATATTGTGACTTTTATAATCAGTCTCAATTATAATAATTATTTAAATTTAAAAATTAATTTTTAACTAAAATGCAGCATTTTTCACAATTTATCAAAAATGAAACAACTCAGAAAAGTGCCATAAATCCACCGTAAGATAGTTTTTGACAAAATGATTTTTATTATACCCAAAATTATATATTTCATTAAAAATATGTTTTATTTATGTGAAACCATTATAAATAACATTTAATAGTAGTTATTTCTATTAATATTACCATGTTTAATACCTAGGTTATAACTATCTTGTTTAAAAAATTATAATAACAAAGTATTATTTTTAAAGACTTCTGTTTGTCTGCATTAAATTATATATTATATTTAGTTTTTAATCTTTGGGGTGTTACATTCACTCATACTTGAATAAATTTTTCATCTCATTTTGATAATACACCTTAAAAACAGAAGTTGATTTTTGAAAATTTCTTTTTGGGAAACCCACAACATAAATTGGGTTAATAAAACATTCTCTTAATAAGTGGGAAAATAGAATTGTTATGGTCACCACAATATTAGAATTTCAAATAGAATAATATTAGTGGGATTTAAAAACATGGTCGTGAAGGTGAAATATAAACATTAATATATGATGTAGAATGATAGAGGAAACGGTCATTACAATGTTAATCATGACCAAACAATAAATCTTATGATAGGTTAAAAGACAAATTATCTCTTAAAAAATAATGTTAATGGATATTATTTTTGTTTCAAAATATGATTCATAGAGATGAAGGATTATTTTACTATATAGATAATCACTTTTGAAATTATATTTAGTTGATCACTTTCTATGTCATAATTATAATATCATCATTTGGTTGTGCTTCAATTTATTTCCACTTCATTCATTATACATGGAAACAAACATTCAAGATGAATTTTGTTGATTCCTAAAGAATTTGGAAAAAATTTTATGGATCATAGATCCCAAAAAGTATAATTATCTAGTCCTATTATGTTTATACATTAACCAAATCCAATTTTTTTTGGATAAGATAAGTTAATTCCCCAAAAATAATAAACATTTATATGATGAAACAAAAATTAATCTCCAAAATTAAAATGTAAAACTCAATTTTCGACATAGATATTTTTAAATGTTACTAATATTTCTAAAAATAATATTCTACAATATGACTACAAAATCAAAAGGATTTATTCATATCTTCTTCAAAATTACATCAATAACTCTTAATGTATTATACAAAAAATTTAATTAACCCTATCACATCATGTCTAATATATTCAATAAATTTCCATAAATAACTTGGATCACCATAATTCCACAATAAAATCTTATTTTTCTCCAAATATAATTCAAAATATATTTCTAAAAATATTATATTTACCAAAATCATATAGGATTCCGAAAATTTCGAATTTATTTTGAAATGACCTTAACCACTTAATCTCCAAATCATTTTCCAATAAAAAAGTTGTTTATTTGATAAAACAAAAAAGTCCCTAAAATAAAAATAACATTTATCCATTATATGTTTTAACTAAAAAAGTTTATAATAACCAAGACATTACTTAGGCTAGTGGTAGGTGATACACCCTTTAGTTGTGGGTTCAAAACCTATGGCCTTTCCATCCACGACAGGTTGTGACCTAGATTGTGGTTTGTTCCTTTTCTAAAACCATATAACATCCAAAATAAATATGATAGATGGCCTTGAAATATGGTCGATCACTAAATATTATTTTGACTATAATTTTCAATACAACCTCAATACATAAATAATACATAAATTTATTTCTATATTGGTCTTTCCTAGATCAAGTGGTTAACCTATAGAATTGGGTATTAATTGGGGTAATGCCCAGATCCCCTATATTTAAGTCAAACAAAAATAAATGGAATCTCATGATCAGTTTTGTTTCATTCCATTATACTCTTCATTTTTTTATTAGAAATTATTTTCTTTATGTCCCTTTTTCCGACACATAACACATTTCTTCATTCCTTTGAGACACTCTCCTCGGTGTATCCTTCCACATTTCTTTCATAATGGAAATAAAGTATTCTTTTCTCCATGTTCTCCACCACTAGATATCTTGTCAAACTCAATTCATATTTTCTTTTGTGAGTTAGTGAGATTGTAAAGGTATATGATATTAATAATATTTTGGGAAAATAGACTAGGAATGAACATGATATCTTTCACTCAAATCAACATCCCAGTTGGTACCTTATCACCACCAACTTTTCTATTATGTTTACTATTATTATGACTCTTTCGGGTTATATCCATTGACTAAAATATGAATGCATATTGTGAGTAACAATAGTCATCATGATAAAAAAGTATAATCATTTATAGAATATCATGACACCTTATTTTCAACCTAAAACACTTTAGGATTAACGCAGGTTATTCATTTTAATTATATATTAATATCCATAAAACTTGTTTAGTAAAGAAAATTTGAATTATCCTTAGCATATCCCCTATGAGTTTCAAACTAAATGCACAAAAAAGACTATTTTCATGTACCAAGTTACCATGATTTAGGCCCAGGACACCTTGTCAGAGTTGTTACTCCTAGGTACATCTGTTCCAGATCTACGTCCACTAATAGTATCCAAAAAAGGGTTTTATTTCTTGTAAGACCCATATAATATCGACATTAACAAAATTATAGGATATTATACTTATCCTCATAGTATATCATAGGGTTATGTTCCCCAATCTATGTTTCCTAAATCTAGATTCCATGTTTTCTACTAAAAAAATTTCGATACAAACTGTAAAGACCTTGAATCCAGTGGAGAAAATTCAATTCCTTAAATTGATAAAATGGAATAGATACAAAACCTGAATTACAAAAATAATGATCTTTTTATTATTTTTGTAAGCCAGATTACATACATGAGCTTTACATTACAACTTTAAATAAAAAACAACATTTAAACTCCACTGAAGACTCTAATAAATTACAAGATTATTCCATCAATTAATTATTAATATAAATATTTTCATCCTGGGAAATTTAAAACATAATAAAGGGGTGATATCAAATTATTATTAAGGTTTATTAATACAGTGGAAGCATAAATGATGAGGTAGGGTGAATAACTCAAAGTATACATGCCATTAAAACATAATATTGAGAATAACATCATAGGAATAAAATATGATTAAGTAATTCCATAATACAATTTAACCATGGATATTATACAAGTAGAATAATCATCAAGAAATCAATTACTAGTTTCCTAATTAATTAATGCATAATACAAGACATGATAAACATACCGTCGAGGCCTCATCCAAGACACCATACAAAATGGGTAAAAAATAAGTCTAGATTTTCTCATTAAACCTATTGATTCATTAAGGGGCTATAATAGGAAAAAAAATTCACTTCATAAGTAAAATAAATTCCACATATGAAATTGTTTATACTTAAACTACATAAACATTCCTATTGAAAAACTAGCATACTAATTGTGAATACTTTGAACATAAACCTCGAATGGTATAAAATAGAACATCCATAGTCAAACTAATAATAAACACCTAAAAACACATGATAGTTGGTATCATAATATAAAAAAATTAAATAATTACAAATCGTATAAATGAAGTTGAAATATCTGAAGATGACATTGCAAAATTCTTCAAGAAAATAATATTTAAACATTCCAATGTGTCACATACCACTTGGAAACATTTATATCATAATCCCTAGGAGGGAATCAATAAATTAAACATAAAATTTCATGAGAAAAATAACACTCATTATATGATATATCAAAGGGTAGTACATATACAACACATAAAAGGAATAAGTGGGGAACAAGGAATATATCTCATATAAGTAGAAGTGAGAAGAGAAAACCCATTTTTTACTTTGGAAAGAAGTGTTATTTTGGAAAATCATTTATATTTGTCATAAAATAAGAATTTAAAAATATATATCCCCAAACAGAAAATTTAATAAAATTAAAATTATATTTTAGGAATAAATGATGTCCCACTAATGTGAAATCATGTCAAAATAGTTTTCACACAACATTATAAATAAAATATTCTTGTGCGTTTTAAGAAAAACAATTTAAGAGATTTTAAAACAAAAAGTAAAAATTATTTTAATAAAACATGAAATTAACGAATAAATATTTTCATGAGAAAATTATTGATTTTATAAAAATATTTGGGGATTAAAATACATTTTTGATTTCATTTTAAAACGGGTAAGAAATCCAGAAGTTCCCATAAATCAAGCTTGATTATCGGGAAGATTTGAGAAGGGAGCCTTTTAACACATGTATATAACCATAAAATAATAATGATATGATATTGATAGATTATTTAGTAAAATATATATTGAATTTATAAGAATTATAAAATAATAAAATAATTGTTACATTTGACTAAATATAGAAAATAAGTAACTCGAACGAAAAAACAGGGGTTTAGGTAGAATCTCTAACCACTTTTTAATCAATCGTATCACATGACCCAAAAATTATAATCATCAAAAGATATATTTAATACCATTAAAATTAACTGATTTATTATAAGATTCATCAATGGGATATATATATATCACCCTACACAAGAAGTATTGGTGAATAAAGAATATCTCACAAAAATGGATGTGAGATGAGAAAACCCTTACCTTATATCCGAATGTGTTCTGCACTTGACCTTAATGTCCTGGAAAATCAAATTAAATAATTAAATAAATTTATAACCTTTATATGTGTATTTTATTAATTATATTTTTTTTATTTTAATATATGGCCTTATTAAACAGTTGTAAAGTTTAATTTCATCGTTAAGGAACATTTGTTTTCATGGTTTTCATGATCAGTTTCTAGTTTATAAGTAACAAAGTTCATGAAAAATGGGTATAATTATATAGGATTGGAATTATAATAAATTAATGAACATATATAAGTGTACGTGGTTTTATATATTATTTTATTCCTAGATACGAGGTTGAACCATTAGATAACATGTTAATGATATTAATTTGTTGATTTATTGAGAATCAGAAACTCGTTTTGTTTTATTATATAAAATAATATATATATATATATATATATATATATATTATGATTATAGAATATTAAATAGGATGTTATAAATATATTATAATCTTGATCAACCATAAAAATGGTTTAATGACCAGCTTTGATAGTGTAATTGAATGATGAAAATATGATATCCATGAAGGTGGTAAATCGGCACCTCACGGATGATGTTATATGCTAAAAAATAAAAACAAAAAGAAACGAGACGTGATATTGTATGATTATGTAAACATTATAAATATACATTATATAAAAGATACTAAATAAAATCATGTTACTTTTGGATAGGGATGTTAGAATAATAGAAGAAAAGAAATGGACTTGAAATATATTTAAAGGAAAGGGAAAGAGGTTTTACCTATTGATTTCTACTCATTAGAATCTCTTTAAGGCCCCTGGTTTTAGACTTTTTGTGAGAAAAATAGGTCCTGGACATGGGGAATTTGATTTGGATTATTATTGGGTTGAATTTTGATAGGTATATAAGCTTGGATGGGTTGAGGTAAAGTGGTGCCGATGGGTTGTATTTATAATAGAAAATATGTGTGTTTTTTGAATATTTTATTCATTTGTTTATTATTTTCACTCAAGAATATGAATTGATTAATAATTATAACTAAATATATTACTATAATGAATTAATGGTTGATAGTATGGTACTTACATCATTCATGAATCACAGAAAAGAATTTATGTTATAATGTATATATAAAATAAATTATCACATTTCACTATTCACAAAAATATCAGGTATTTTAGAAAAATAGCAATACATGAACCTAACCATTTTTTTGACATTTATAATTAAGATATGAACTCTATTTTATTAATTTTTTTTCTAAATATGTATATTTAATTTTTAATTGAAATAATCATTTACTTTGACAAAATCAGTTTTAAAATTATAAGTGATTTTATAACACATTGAAAAATTAAGTTAGGTATAATAAAAATTGCCTCATAAAAATATTAAAAAAATTAATTTATAATTCTAATTAAAGTAATTTTATTTTATTTTAAATAATTATATTATTTATAAAATTGTAATAATATATTTTTGACTTACAAAAAATACAAACATTTAATTAATAAAATTTAAAACATTTATTTACTTATATAATGATATAATTATATCATATATTCACTTATAAGGTTCCAAAATTTGATCAATACATTCATAGGTGATTTTACTATTCATTTGGTCATATTATTATTCATAATGGTAACATTACTATTCCAAAGGTTGATGTTACTATTCAAAAAATAAATTAAGTTGGCCTTATCAGACTCTCAGTGTAATACTAATTGCAACTGTGTATGATTTTTTTTTTTTTGATATTTAGATCCATAGAAGTAGGAAAATTATGCTTAGTACTTATCTCGTAGGTGTGGTGAGGAGGTAGGTAAAAGGAATTTTCAAATGTTCAATAACCCATTATATCTAATTTCAACAAAAATATGATTTCAATGATCTAAATTTGATTAATATATGTTTAATTGATCTATTGTTACTTTAAGGAAACGTTTAATGTATAATTACTATTTAGATAAAAATTCTTTCTAACAAAAATGATGTATTTTTCACTATACATAAAAACTGAAACTTCTCATAAAAATACTTACAATTCAACATAAAATTTTTTTGAATTTTTTTATTTTACAAAAAATAATATATTTCATTACAAATATGTTTTATTTATGTGAAACTATTATAAATAACATTTAATACTAGTTATTACTATCACTGTTACTATGATTAATGGATAGGTTATAACTATCGTTTTTAAATAATTATAATATCAAAGATTTTTTTGTCGATACTTGGTGTAGGGTATATTACACTCTATATTAAATTCATTTGTAAATCCTTGGGGTGTTAATGTTTTCTTCTAAAACCCCTTTTTCAAAACTAAAGTAACCATAACGAAGATAAAGAGGAGTATTTATTTGTATAAAACATGGAATATTGTAAACGATGAAAATAAAACAACTCTTATGGTAGTAGGAAAAGAGGTTGATTCCATATACATTAAAATAGAACATTCCTTTTATCTTTTTATAATCAAAGTCAAAAAATTCTGCAATTTTTTATCTTTTGATTACCTTTTAATAAAATTAAAAAGGGTGATAAAATTTCATTTATAATTAATATATATCCCTATAAATATATCCATATAAATACATCTATAAAATAATTTTACGAGTATGGGCATGGAAGAAAAATATTTAGAACAATATATCTTTAAAACCTTTAAAAATGTGTTTTATGTTAAAGTGTCCATTACCTCGAGTAGGAATCATCATGTACATTCATTATCTTCATGAATAATAAACAAATGTTAATAATTTAAATTATTAGGGACCCTTTTTATATTTATTATAACGTTTATTTTATTTATTATCATGTTAAATTAAATTAATCAATTAATTAATTTTACATCAGATATTTTGATGGTATTAAGCCCAAATGTCCAAAATGACATCTTTAGGTTGAATATGGTCAAATAGGTCATTATTAAATTATATTAAAAATAATAATAATGATATAATTATAATTTCTATAGATCAATTATACTTTTAAGTCCAACCATAAAATATGGTTATTGAAAATAAATTATGTTATAATCATGATGATGGTAGGTTGTAGAAACGTATGGGTAATGTTTTAATTTTCCAAAGATCATAATAGAAATAAGGTATGTATCATTTTATCCTTCCGGAATTGTTATTATATCATAAATATAATTTCAAATCATTAAAAAAATTTATACATATCATCCATGTGATGTAGTGATAAAAAATGAACCATGTTGCTTCTCGGAGGTGGTAGTCCACATCCACACCCAAATGACATTATCATTTAAAATGAATGGAATGTTATGAAAATAGATGATATATCACTTCATCAAAATTATAATTATGCCATTAATATCATATATATATATATATATACATTATATCCCTCATTATAACCATCACGTTCACTGTCGAATTATTATTTACTAACAATTTTATGATTTATAAAACAATTTTAAACAGTATCACACTACTTTACACACCCAAAACCAGTTAAAAATATTCTTTTATGAACAAATTGAAACTTGAAATGTACCAAAACAAAATACACACAACTTGAACATTCGAATAAATTGATTATACAATTTATGAAAAGATATCATACAACACCAGATCAGTTTCAATCAAAAACTCAATTTATATCTCATAAACATGCCAAAAATATTAAATACAAATTAAGCACTTAAAAAACAATTTCACACCAAAATAATTAATCAAAAAACACGGAAAACCAATTATATGGGTCAAAATAGTAGCCAAAACAATGATTCCCAACTAAACCATCTTATTTCGACCAAATTAGTTATTCTAAAAATCAAAATTAATTAATTAATATTCAATGAATGTGAAATATGAAAGAAATAAAAATATTTTCAAAATTTTAAGGGCATTTAAAATAGATTCTACCAAAACATGAAACTCGATCATGATGACATGATTTTCCTCTCAATTGTGCATAAGTACTCGTGATATGATGACAGAAGCATCATATATTTACCTCACCAACACGCTGCATCAAATGCAAAGCATCTAGAACCATAGAAACACTAATTAAAATAACATAAATAAGGAAGTAGCATAAATTTCACCTCAATAGAGTAGAATGTTAGTCAAAAAGAACCCAAACCTGTCACATTTAGTGGTGGGAGTGAAAACCTAATCTAATTTTACCCAACAAGCCATTACACTCCCAATCGAGGAGGCACATGGTAGGTCTCACTAACAAAGGAGGTAGTGGAGCCGATGGGACTAGTCACCACCAATAGGAAGGTCGGGGGCACTGAAAAAGTCACTGGAAGGGGGACCATGAGGCCGGGAAGGGTTGTGCGGGTTGGTCGCACCCCAGCTAGATGAGGCCGACACTGGAGGGGGAGACGGCACCTGTCAGGAGTTGAACTGGAAAGAGTTCTAGAAAGATGTGGGTGAGCTGGAGAAGCATGCATCGAGGAAGGGTTGCATGAGAAGGTCACTCTCCAGATGGATGAGTTCGATGTTGTAGGGGGAGGCCACACCGATGGAAAGTTTCATCAGTAGGAGGGACGACCGAATGTGGGTTCCTCGGCAAAGCGTGCGGCCGGCTGGAGAGCACGTGGCGGCCGAATGGGTGACGACTGTGAGGTTGGGAGGTTGAGTCGGTCAGGCTGGGGGTCGCGCCGCTCTAAAGGATAAGGGAAGAGGATTCTAGGTGGTCAGATCGAATGGGGGTTGAGGGAGAAGATAATGGTATGGGTAACAAAACCCTAGAAAAAAGATATTATAATGATAATAAAATAAAATTAAAATAAAAAGAATAACCTAATAATAATATTATTATTATTTGTAACAATATTAATAATAATGTAACAGTAATAATAATAATATAACCATAATTAAAAATAATGTACAATAATAATAATAATAGAAAGAATAGTACTATAATAATTACTAATATCCTTAATAATAATAGTTTACATAATTTTACAATTTTTATAACATTAATTTTATTCGTACTGAAAATAATATTTTTAATAATGATAAAAAAAAGTAGAAACCTAATTATAATGTTATAATTTTTTTCACAAAAATAATAATATTTTTTAGTATTGTTAAAATATTCGCATCGATTTATTTTCAATGCCAGAAAACCATGCAGTTACCCCAAAAAGATCTTAAAAATATTAATAATGAATATTAACATTTTAATCCATACTATATACTGAGCGGGACACGTGGTGACCAAGGCTTAGCTACAGGTTCTCCCAATCATGCTCTGCTAGTGCGTATTGCGCCGCAAAACCCAAAACACACATTTTTCTCAATATAACAAAAAATATTAACATGGACTCAACCAAATCCCGACCCAAGCCAAATCCAAGACAAAACCATAACCCGGGTGTGCCCATCCAAATCCATATACACATATTATTACTTGATTTTAAGCATAATTAACTATCAAATACAAACCAAGAATCATAAAGAATAGTGTCTTTGGGTTATTTGGTACAAAAAACTAAAACATGGAAATAAAACAAACAATATTTATATTAATCAATGATAATGAGATCCTAACTTCCTTTGTGTTCTCACATCATCATAGGATAACCTAGGGAAATACATAGACGAAAGGGATGAGATAAAAATCTCAGTAAGGGAATAAACATAGAAATAAATCATATCACATGGGTTAATGCACTTAAAATGATGACGTAGAATGAAGTAGATCATGAATAATAATATGTATGATTAAAAAATAGAACATTTGACTAAGTAATCATTGGAATATCGTAACTTGGTAGAAATATATAATATTACATAAACACCTTTAAAGGATAACTCCAAGACAATATCACTTGGTGGACAATGTCCAATAAGGGAATTAGGTTTACTCCCTGTCCCAAGATGATTTCTCATGAGATGAAATATTACACAATTAATTAGAGATCTATCTAGATGCACCCATCATAAAATTTCCATGCATATGGTTTCTCCCTTATGGATCAAACATAAGGAATAACTATTAGGGATACCTATGTAAATAAATGGGTTTCACAACCATGTAATAAAGCACAACCAAAGGAAATATCATAATGGCATCCATGAATGTATTGGATTAAATCATACATGTTAATTAAGAAGGGAACATATTTATATATAATGATAATATATTTCCAACTAAAATGAAAACATATAAAAAGTGTGTTTAGGAAACTTCATGAATGGGATACTTTAGTACGGTTTAATGGAAAATATAAAAGAGTATTTGAAGAGGTAAAAGGAATAATTGATACCATAAAACCAGGAATTAAAATAAATATTTTTTCATGATAAAAATAGTGTTTTATAAAAAATATTGGTGGATTATAATATATTATGGGGTTTATATAAAAATGGGTAAGAGACTATGAAGTTCCCCTTTAACCAGGCTAGCTTATCAGGAAGAATCGAGAATGGAACCTTATAACAAATGTATTTCCCATTAAATAAGGATAAAAGGATATGGATACATCATTTATGAACATATAAAAAAATATGGAATAATTATATATGAATAATAAATAATTAAATTTTTGTAAAAGGATATAAATCATTACTGAAAGGTAATTCGGAGGTTGAGAGAGAATCCCTTACCTTATGTATGAAAGTGTTATGAACGTGTACTTAATTTTATAGATAACAAAATTAATTCCATTAATTAATTAATCTATAACCTCTTCTAGAATTATTTTATTTATTATAATTTTATTAATTTCATTTATATCCCTTTTGATGATTTATAAGATCTAATTACGTCGTTCCAGGATCGTTTATTTCATGATTTTATGATTTGTTCCATTGAGTTTAATTTTGAGAGTTCCTATCAAATGGAATCAAAACTAAAAAAGTGGAATGATATGGTATTACTATAATTCCATAATTTTAAATGTTCCCATATATCATTTAGTTTCTATATATGATAATTATTCATTAAATAAAATGTTAAGGATGAACGTCAGTTTATTTTTGTGAATTTTTTATCATCATAACTAGTTTTATTTTATTATTTATGAATATATATTAGTTCCAAAACCTAAAAAAATATGTAATATAAATTTTCAAATATTATTTTACCATTATGATGGTTTTACAACCATCCATGATATAGGTAATAGAAAACCAAAGATAATCATCCGTGAAGGTGGTGAATCGACACATCACGAAAGATTTTTTCATTTTTAATATAAAAAATAATAGAAGATATTTTTTGATGGATATCCAATTATATTTGTAAAATTATAGTGTATATATGATACTAGAGTGATTGTGTTACTTTGGATAGGGTAAGTTATTAAGGATAAGAATGGAAAAGAAATTTAAATAGAAAGAGGTATGGTTTTTACCTCTTGAGGGTTTTCTCCTTGAGAACCTCTTTAAGGCACCTAGAAATGGTATTTTGGTGATACCAGTAAGACCAGAACGTAGGGAATAAGATTGGAATAAAAATTTTATAGAATATAAGAAATCCCCAAGACTTATATTTCTTGAGGATAAGAGATGGTGAGGGGTGGTATTTATAAAGTAGGAGAGGGGAGTTTTTTTTATTACATTATTCATTAGTATATTATTTTGGATCAAGAATATAAATAGTATTGATTCACATGACTAAATTTATTAAATAGAGAATCATAGTTAAATATAATGGTTATTAAAACATCCATGACTTAACCATGACTCAAAAATTCATGTATTTTTCTTATTTCAGAAATTATATAATTTCATTGTTCACAAAAATTCAATATTTTTTTATAAATCCCAAAAAAACACTGTAACGGTTTTTTATGATTATAATTAAACAATGAAATCCATTTTATGATAATAGTTTTT
This sequence comes from Viscum album, assembly GCA_963277665.1. Lineage (NCBI taxonomy): Eukaryota > Viridiplantae > Streptophyta > Magnoliopsida > Santalales > Viscaceae > Viscum > Viscum album. Next base: position 288,173,122 of record OY728165.1, read on the forward strand.
TAAATATGATGAATTTAATTTTTAATTAAAATCGTCATTTATTCAAAAAATACTATTTTTTAAATTACATCTGATTTTATGACACTCTGAAAAATTAATTAAGGTATCATAAATTTATATCACAATCATGAGAAAAAAAAATGAATTTATTAATATATTTTATAAAAAAATTTATTTAATTTATTTTATCAATTATAAGACATTAAATAAACATTTAAGTTCCAAAAAATTTACAACACATAATTTATCATTTATTTTAACATTAATTTATTATTCCATTATATAAATATATTATATTTTTATTAATGGGGTACCTATATTTTATTTATATTTTTATAGGTGATATTACTATTCTATTAGCTAATTTACAATTCATAATGGCCACATTACTATCACAATGGTCAAGTTACTACTATATTGGTACGAGTTTCTTAATTTCTATAAATACCACTTATTCAATTCCTAATTTATGATAATAATGTTAGTATTAGGTTTCATATGTGATGTTTTTTTTTCATTCAATATAACATAATTATACAAAGTTATATTTCATTGATAAAATATTGGGCTATTACATTCTTTCCTTTTTATGAAATTTCACCCGTGAAATTTTGTTTTACATACTATGGTGAAAAAAGTGACGGTAATTATACATAATCGCTTCCTCCATTTCCCATGTTTTCTAAACATTCATATGATTTCTCTATAGTACTATGACCAGGTGAGTAGTCATGTTGTGAAGAAAATAATCTCTACAATCCCAGCTCATCTCCTACTTCTCTTTATATGAGAGGTCGTACTCCAGTTGTACCACCAATAGATTTCGTACATGTGAGGGATCTGGTATGTACTTCCTCCCGATGGTTATGTGAAACACATCATTTACTTGAGACATGATAGTTAGATGTTATAATTGATAATCCAAAACTCCAACATGATCAAAAATATTTAAGGGCCCAATGTACTTAGGACCCACCTTTTTTTCCTTCCTAAATCCAATGATCCTATTCTACAAAGATATGCGGAGGAGACCATGTATCCAACCTTAAACACCTGGTATCCTCGATGATTTTTTATATAGATATTCTATTGAATTTGGGATTCCTTTTGGTGATACTAAATGGTTTTCACCTTATCTAAAACTTCTTCAACTATTTTAGGTCCTAGTATCTTATGATCACTTACTTCATACTAATATACTGGTGTTCTGCATATTTTTCCATAAAGGGATTCATATGGATCCTTATTGATTTTAGAGTGTAAACTATTATTGTAAGATAACTTTTTTAGAGGTATATATTGATCCCATCCTCCCATGAAGTCCAAAAAAATATTATATTAACATGTTTTCTAGTGTCTGAATAGTCCGACAAATTGGCCATTAGTTAAAGGATGATAAGTTGTACTGAATTTAAACTTAGTGTTTATATCATTTTAGAGAAAATTAAAGAACTTAGAGGTAAATATTTTATATCAAATGGATACAATTGATAATGGTACTTTATAAAACCCCACTACTTATTTGATGTATATCCTTTCAATTTGATCTAATGAGAAGTCCTCTCAAATTGAAATAAATATAGATATCTTTGTAAGATGAATCATAAAAAATTATATAGCATTGTTTCCTCTCGATGTCTTTAGAAGATTGGTGATAAATTCCATGGTTATGTTTTCCCATTTCTATATTTGTATGTGTAATGGTTTCATCATACCCTTATACTTTTTTCTTTTAGCCTTCACTTGCTGAAATACCAGGCACATTGATGTATATTATGCAATATATTTATTCATATTGTCCCAAAAATAAATCTCTCAGAGACCCCAATAAATCTTCATCCTCCTTGAATGATTAGAGAAGGATGAGCTATGTGCATCATTAATAATCCCTTTCTTTATCTCTATATTGGATGGTATACATATTTGTGACCCAAATATTATGGATCCTTCCTTATCATTTTTCAATTTTGTGGATTAATATTTTCTAATAGCATTAAAAAATTTACAAATTTCATCATCACTTATTTGAGAATCCATTATTTTATCAATAAGGAATGTTTGAAAAATTATCTAAAAGTATTGTGGATGTTCCTTCTATAATGATTACCATGTTTTCCCTTTAATTGTCTAATAAGATTGGATATTTCCCCTTTCTCATCAGTGATAATATTATTGGATTCTTTATATATAGAGCATCCACTACTTTATTTGATTTACTGGGATGGTGGTGGATTTTTCATTCATAATCCTTGATGAGAAATAACCATATATACTGCAGAATATTAAGAAATATTAGTGTAAATATACAATAGAGGCTATGATGATTGATATACATCTCACACATCTCCCCATAGAGATAATTCCACATGATTTTTAACGCAAAGATCACAACCGCCAACTCAAGATCATGCATGGGAATTTTTTTCTCATGATTTTTCAACTAACTTGAGGGATATACTATCACATTATCAATTTTCATTAGTATACAACCAAATTAATTCATTGATATATCGTTTTATACAAAAAAGAGTTCTCTATTTGTGGGTAGTGTGAGTTGTAGTGAAGTGATTAGCCTTTTTTGAACTATTTGAAGTAGTTTTAGAATTCACTAGTCCAGAAAAACTTTAAACCATTAGGAGTCATTTTGGTTAGTGGGTTTTTAAAACCATGAGAATTTGTTCACAAATATTCATTAATACCAAGATATACCAAAGAAAAATACAGATCTCTATTATATATGCTTTCCAAGGCCATTGTTCAATTAAATTTTTCTTGTAAGGGTCCTACGATATTCATTTTCTAGTGATAACACTCCCCAAGAATGATATGTCCTCCTTAAAGAACTCACAATTACTATACATTCCATACAGATTCTCCCTTCTCAATGTCTTTACCATAGTATTCAAATAATCCTCATGTTCCTCATTTCTCTTGGAGTGTATTATAATATCATCGATAATGACTGTCACAAATTTTTCAAGGTATTATCTAAATAATATATTCATTATATCCATGAATATTTCAAGATTATTAGTGAGTCTCAAGGGAATCATTATGAAACCATAGTGTCAATAACTCATTTGATAGGAAGTCTTGGGAATATAGACCTTATTTATTGTTAATTGGTGATATCCTGACCGAATGTACACTATTGAAAAATCATGGACCCATGTAATTGATCGAACAAGTAATCTATTGATAGAAGGGGATACTTGTTTTTTATTGTGATTATGGTTGAGCTTATGGTAATCAATACAGATACACATTGATGCATATTTATTCTTGAAGAATAGAACTATCACATCCCATGGTGATTCACTTAGGCATATGTAACCCTTTAATAGATTCTCTTATACACTCTTTTTGAGTTAATCCAACCCAATGATGTTGATTATATTTAGAGTTTTTGATATAGGTAGGAATCCAAAAAAATATGAATTGATAACTCAACCTCTTAGTCAGGTGGAAGACAAGGAAATTTTTTGGGGAACACATCAGTATAGTCCCTCACAATGGGAATATGTTTGAGCATGATTAAAAACTTTGTCGCAATAATTTCAGCTAGATATTCTTTCTCATTAAGAAATAATATCTACACTTGAGATGAATATTATAAAGGATATCCATCCTCATAATTACAATTATATAGAATTAGAGGATGCCTCTGGATGTGAAAAATGATATCCCATCCCCAATAGTTTCTGTTGGATTTGTATAAAGATAAAAAATCCATTCCCAATATAGAATCAAACTCCCACAAAGTAAGACAATGTTTTTTGGGAGGTTCATTACACACTCTTTAACCAGGGAAGATTTATATACTTTGGATTCAATAATTTCAACATTCACTATTCTAACAGATAACTCAACCCCTATATTTTTAGGTAGTGTTTAAATAAATCTACTAAAATTACATGATATGAAAGAATGAGTAGAGCCATAATCAAATAGTATATTTTCTATTCTTGCATGAATAAACAGCATACTTATTGCCATAACATTTTCTGGATCCACCTTAATATTAGTGACTATATATTCCCTCCCTTGTTGCTTTGGAGGTTTTTTTGATTACCTATAACAACCCTTGTCTTACAGAATTGGCACAAATAATTCCCTTATTCATTTTAGTTAAAAAACTGTAATATAGGACGAGTTTTGATCTAAAACATCCTTTATTATTCTAAATGTGTGTTATTATTCATATCCCTTTAGTATATATTATCCTTATGAATCTATTTTCCAAATTTTAAGCATCTTCTGGTTCCCCTTAGGTTGTTCCAATGATGCTTTTTCCCACACATTTGACACATGGGATGATGGGTTTTCATTGTATCATGGGATTTATATTTTGATCACCCTATATTAAACTCCATTTTCCAATTTTTACATTAGGGACCATGAGACCAATGAGATTCTCAGACATCAATTTCATCCTTAAAGGAACACCAGCTTTTTTTCTCATAGCTATCGAAGTCATGATTCACCAATGGTTTTCCCAGACTCAGTTTTAGTCTATTAAATAAGTGATCCAACTTGCATTTAGTGTTCATAAAAAATTCATAGGTGTATCATTCATGCATTGTAATTCTTTACTAATATGCCCTGATAGACACATCTTCCTTTTACATCATCTTGAAGAACTCCATTTAAATTTTATTATGAAGAGTTCTGGGAAAATATTTATGTAAATATATTTTTTGTAAATCTTTCCATTCGATGGAATAAATTACCTCCTTTTACTTTTTATTTTTTGATTAGTGTACACCAATGATCATCTTTCCCATCAAAATGATAGACCACCAATAAAAATTTCTCTTCTTTGGATCATTGAAGTATTGAGAATATCTTCTCATTCGAGTTAATCAATTGTTATGAGACAATGTGATTAAAAGATTCACTAATGATGATAGGACTTTGTCACATAACGTATTCAACTGAAACATTCTCTTTCTTAAAATAGGATGTGTGTTCCACATCATTCAAGATATTATTCACTACATGATCGAGTTGATCAAGTATTAACATAAATTTTTGAGCTCTTATTCCCATCACATTTGGAATTTAATTAGGTAAATAATCACATTTCCTATCACATAGACTATTGGAATGGGTTCTTGAATTTACAACCAGTAACTAAAAAGGAATTTACGATTCATGGGGTTTGAATAATTTTTAAATAATTATTTAAAACATAAAATATTAATGTAGAATTATAATCATGAAAATGAATAATATATTCTATCTTTTGATTCCCTATGTTTCAATCGAGTATATCCTTGGTGATAGAATTATCTGTAGGGTTCTTAATAATGTTTCTAGTCATAATATCCAAAAATAAATAGATCATGATCTGATACCAACAATATTATCCCCACCATTTTAGACCTATTTAATATGATTTAATGAAAATATAACCATCAAATACAAATAAAATATCGTAAAGTATGGTGTCTATGGAAGATTAATTACCTGAAACTAAAAACATTGAAATTGAAATAAGAATAATTATATTAATCATCAATAATGAGATAATAAATTCCTTGAGCTTTTACACATTCATATTATAACCCATAGGAATATATAGTCAAAATGGACGAGCTAAAAATCCCAGTAAAACAATAAACATTGAAATAAAGTATAACACATGGTTTAAAACACATAACATGGTGACATAAAATGTCTTGGAACATGAATCAAAATATGGAATCATAAAAAAATAGAATAAGGGATCATTTAATCATGTAAAAATATGATTCAATGATAATTTCCAAGAGTATGTCACATGGTTTACAAAGTCTTATAAAACAATCAGGTTTACTCCTAGTCCAAAGAAAAAATCTCATTAGAATAATCATTACCTATTTCATTGGAGTGATATCTAGGAACACCAATTATTAAATGTTCAGGAATATGTGTTCCACATGAATAATCAAGCCTATAGAATAAACATAAGCATTAACCATGAAATGAAATGGGTATCACAACCATGTCATAAAGCATAACTAATGAGAATATCATAATAGTTTCTATGAATAAATGGATTTAAATCATACATGGAGATTAATAAACACAATAGGTGTATATAATGATAAATGAGGTCCAACTAAATTGAAAACATATAATAAGAGTGTTCAAGAATCTTTAGAAATGAGCCACTTTAGTGCTATTTAAGGGAAGATATAAAAGAGTCTTTAATGTGGGAAAAGGAATAATTGTGTTCATGAAATTAGAAATAAAGTTAGTTATTTTTAATGATAAATTTTTTTAAGATTTTTTTTGTTTAAAATAGATTTTGGAGTGCACATGAAAATGGCTAAGAAATTGGGAAGATCCCATTAATCGATCTTTCTTATCAAGAAGAAACAAGAAAAGAACCTTATAAAACATGTATTTACCCATAAAAGAAGGATGAATGGATATGTATAAATATGTTTCAAAGATAAACATATAATATGGTATAATTATATAATAACAATTTATAATTACATTGGTGTAAAGAGAGAGAAAGCATAACCCAATGTTAATTAGGAGGTTCATATAGAATCTCTTACATTATGTCTGAAAGTGCTCTGTACTTATACTTAATGTCCTACATAATCATAATAAATCCATTAATTAAATTATTAATTACATATTATACATGAATTTCACTTAATATATGTTGATTAAGTACATTTTTGGCCTTTTTTATCAGTTATAAAATTTAATAGCATCATCCTGGGAGCGTTATTTTCATGATTTTATGTCTGGTTCACTTGAGTTTGGTTGTAGGAGTTCTTTTCAATTATAAGGAAAAAAAAGTGGAATTATATAGTATTAATATAAATATATAATTTTAAATGGTCCTATGTATCATTTTGTGTTCAAATATGATAATTATTCATTAAATAAAATATTAATAGGTAATGTTAGTTTATTTTGGTGAATTTTCGATCATCACAAATTAGTTTTATTTTATTATTTAATATTATGTATATATATTAGTTCCATAACTTAAAATAATATATAATATAAATTTTAAAATATTTTTTAACCATTATAATGTTTTTATAACCTACCATGATGAAGGTAATAGAAAACAAAAAATCATCATCCATGAAGGTGGTGAATCGACACATCATGGACAATGTTTTCATTTTTAACATAAAATGAAAAGGGAAGATATTGGATGATGGATATCCCATTTTCATAATACAATTATAGTATATATATGATACAAATTTTATCATGTTACTTTAGATATTTTGTGAGAGAAGATTAATAAAACAAAAGAAATTAAAAGAAAAATATGGAGGGGTTTTACCTCTTTAGTGTCGCCTCCTTGAGAACCTCTTTAAGGCAATTGGAAAAGTTATTTTGTGATACAAGAAACAATGAAACAAAAAGAAGAGTTTAGGGAGATAAATTTTGTTTAATATAATCCATCTCTAATGGTTAGATGTTTTGAGGAGAAGTGGTGGTGAGGGTTCTTATTTATAGTGGATGAGAGGGGTGTTTTTATTATTATTTTATTCATTCATTTATTATTTTGACTCAAGACTATCAATATTGATAATTACCATGAATAAATATAGTATACATAGAATTATAGTTTGGGATGATGGTTCTTACATCATCCATGAATCAACCATGACTCAATAATTACTGTGATTAGCTTATTTTAGAAAATATCACATTTCACTATTCACCAAAAACCCAACTATTTTTAAAAAATATTAAAAAATCACACTAACCATTTTTCAACATGTATAATTTAAAAATGGAATCCATTTTATAAAAACAATTTTCAAAATATGAAAAAATTATTTTTAAATTAAAGTCGTTATTTCATCAAAAAATATCACTTTTAAAATTATAATTGATTTGATGAGACTTTGTAAAATTAATGAATGTCACATAATATAATATTATAATCATAATACAAAAAAATATTAATTTATGAATTTATTTTTTGAAAATAAATTTTCATATAAATTATTTTATTGTTTATAAAATTATAAATAAATATTTACGTTTCACAAATATTCAAACACCTAATTTATCATTTTTTAAAATATTATTTACTTATTACTTCATATAAATATATTATATGTTTATTCAAATATATCTAAATATTATTTATACGTTGATAGGTAAGGTTTCTATTCTATTGGTTGGTTTTACTATTCCTAAAGGTCACATTTCTATTCAAATGTTCAAGTTACTATTCCATTGGTACAACTTACTTAATTTCCCTAAATACCACTTATTTATTTCTTAATTTTAGGAAATAATGTTTTAATTAAGTTCTCTATGAGATTTATCTATATTACACTATATAAAATAATTATAATAATGGAAATATGATTGATAAAATTTTGGGTCGTTAAACCTACTCATCTAGATACTAGAGATCCATGTTCAAACACCATAGTTATGTGAAAATCTTTAGGGACATGGGTAATTAATATAGACCTAACATTTCTTTAAAATTAAAAAGGCTCTATACAATAAGTTTTCATCACAATAAATGAGAATATAAAAATATAAGTAAATTGTTATTGATTTTTAACAGCATAAGCACACTAATGTGAAGAGTATGATATCAACTATCGGTATAAATGGTGATATTAAAAATGATATTGCTCATAAAGTTATGTGATTTTCTTCAAAATTAGATTATCATTTCTTCACTATTACTGACTAAAAGGATGTCCGGGATTTCATAATATATTTTTAATTAACTCAAATTAAAACCCCATCATGTCCTTAATATTTAAGACTCATCTTGTATATATAAGATCAAGATCTCTGGATGAAATTTTAAATGTTCTTTTCGATCTATCTATGATGGCATAATTTTTTTTAGTTGCACACATTCATTGAATTTATTTTGGGTTCCCACTAAATATCTAAAACTTCTTACCATAAATCCAAAAAAAATAGAGGGAAGGGTGTTTTAGGATTTCAACTCGTTATATGATGAATCACTCATGTGTATTGTATAGACAGATCTTAGATTGATAATAACCGATTATAAATATACCATCCTAGTTAATCATTTATTTTGTCTCAATTATCACTTCTCCTCCAAGAAACATTAATATATGGATAGTTAAATGAATTTAAGGTTCATGAGACTAGAATTTTTTATGATTAGGTTTGATGTATTGGATTTGAAAAATGATCAATGGATATTGTTCTATTGAATCATTGAGGATATATTGTCTTAGTAAGTGGATCTAATCAATTATCATCTTGTATCTCATATGTATGTGAATTGAAGAAAGATTTTATTATTTTATAATTTTTTAGTAACTTATTTTTGATAAATAATTACTTATAGGTATTTTAATAATAATTGTTTTCAATATTTTGGTATTATATAAAAATAATGTTTTCAATATTCATTGCACATTTATTAAAATTGAGAGTTGTTTTAAAAAAAATTGAATTGATTTTTATATGATGGATTTTATGTATGATTAACTAATATTGTTTTCATGGAATTTTCCATAAAATTTGATATATTTTATTCAAATGTTGTATATAAGGGGTTTTTAGGATTTTATTCTTATAATGTTATTAAATGTGATGGTTTTAAGAACATTTTAAGAAAGTTGATTTTGATAGCATTTAAAAAAGAGGGAGGTAAAATTCTTATTTAGATATTACTATTTTGTTTTGGAAATTTAATTGTGTTATATTATTTTATAGTCTTGGGGAAAAATATTTTACATTTTCCATAGAGCTTTTATTTGAATAAATATACTATGGGTTATTATTTATAAGTGTTTTAGTGTGGGTGAATGGATGAGAGAAATTTTTTTCATTTAATGGGTTGGGTTAATGATAAATAATTTTGATCATAATTAAATTAATATATATCATGTATCTCTTATTGTCAAGATAAACCTAGACAATATATATTGTTCATAAACACTAGTTTTTAATGATAATGTTATATGTTGGGTTTTCTATTAAGATATATGAGATATATTTTTTGTTTTGATATTGAACATTTAATGGTTTTGATATCGTTATTTTTTTATCATTTCCCATTATCCCAATATGATTTTTTAATAGAAAAAATTGGGTTTTTATAAAATGGATGTCCATATAGTAAATTGTGAGTTCTTTTTAATTTATCAACTATGGCTTGAAAGTGTATTTTTTATCCCAACTTTGATTAAATTGATAGTTTTGATCTAGTTTTTTAATCACTTTTTTTTAAAATAAATTAAATTCCATAGACATTTAAATGTGATATTTAATTAATTGGAATATATGAAATTCATTATGTTATTAAAAACAAGTATTTTATTCACCCCTACATGTGCACTTTGGTGTACTTGAAGACAATGTTCTTCGTGATTTTGGTAAAAGGATGACTTTTTTCTTTTCTAGTGGATAACTATAGATCCAAAAATGATTAAAAGTTGATGGAGGTAGATAATGATCTATCATTTGGGAATTTTTGGCCACTATATCCCCATTATTTAATCATTATATAACTTGTTTGTTCATCAATTTACATGTTTACTTTTCTATGAATACAAAAAAATTTTACAAAATTATATTAATGAAAACAATATTTTAAAATTCTAATTTCCTTGAGCATTTCATTGTTAATTTTCTTATTGTAAATTCATTACCAAGTATTTTTTATACCATTAAATTAGTTTTTAGTCTATCATAATCCATGAATGTGATAGATACCATATTGATACCTCAACTCAGTTCTTGGGTTTTGGAATCCAAGTCACGGTGTTACATAATAGATTATGAAGCACTATTTTAATACCAGCTTAGACATATATGGTAATCATTGAGATAGGATGTTTGAAACAAAAATGTATTAATAAAAAGGAACTTGTGACCTTTTGAAAAGGAATATTGAGTTACTGGTAGTTTGATAAGGGTAATACTAACATTTTATAAGAATATATTTTTATTGTAATTGATAGGTGTTTACAACTATAATGGGTTTAGGTATTCAAGAATTTTTTCATAATTTTATTAATATTATTATTGATGTACTTGTACATTTTTTTAAAAATAAGTTAGTAATTTTTAAGTTATTTAAATAAAATAGTGATTTGAAATTAATATAATATTTTATGATTTTAAAAATATAATTTAAAAAAATACTAAAACAATTTATGTAATTTTTTTGATAATTGAAACCCAAATAAATTTTAAAATCCATCTAGATGTATTTTAAAAATTGGAGAAAAACAATTTTTTTGATTATGATATTGTTGAGTATTTTGGATACTAATTGAGTCAATAATAATTTATATATCTTAATATAGAAGAGTTATGGAAAATTATCCTATAGATATTCCTCTTTGGAAAACTTTTATGCATGTTATCAATGTGATTAGGAGTGAATCCAACCAGGATAGTTCTAAAGACTAGTATAGTTATCCAATGTTTCAAAATTATAATCGATCAGTATTCTAGTGTAATGATGTGATTCAATAGGTATATAATTTTTTGGATAGAATTTGTCAAATATTATTGTCTTTAAAAATTCCTAAAAACTATAACATATCAATTGAGGTGCACATGTTATAACAAATAGGGTTGAAATGGTGGAATAATATAATAATATATAATATTTATGAGGAATATATATGGGTAGGTTTAAATAAGATACTTGTTAATTAATTTTATCCTCACAAACTAAAGATGATTACTTCTTGGGAATATATAGTTTATTAGGTGTGTATATTATTTTTACAGATAATTCATGTTTTATAATTTAAGAATATATATTTTACTTAATTTAGTGATTAATTAATTAATAAAGGAATAATAGATTTATAGGATACATAAAATCGATTTTTTTGATAATGATATTCAATTGTGGATTTCAATTTTTTTGGTGGTTATCAGAAAGATAATGAGGGTGGAGTTTTTCGTGGATATAAAACAAACTAAAACTAATTCTTATCTAAAGTATATTAGAGAAAATTTTTTCATATAATGTATATAATTATAATTGTAATGAATTAAAAAAACCCACAAGTATATCCTCACTTTTTTCATATTTAAAGATTTCCTATAAACACTATCAGTGTAGTGGAGTCGGTCACATGAAGGTTTATTACATTATTTCTCCTTAACTTTTACATCAATGAATAAATATGGATTATTTTATTATTTTATTTTAATTTTAACTCAAGAATCTATAATAGGACCATCCATGTTAATGTAGATATCAATGATGATTCTGGATGAATCAACACAGCATGTGTCATGAAATCATAGTACAATATGTAAACCTATAACACTTTAGGTTAATTGAAAGTTTTTTAATATAGAATAAGAGTCCAAGTATTATGAGGAAATTATAGGACTACAGAACATGTTACATGGCACATGATATTTTCAAATATAATTTATAATTTATTTATTTAATTAAATAATTACCTGTCATTGGATTGTTTCCTTATTGATGAATTAGTAGACCAATATTTTCACACAATTGTTGTGTTAGAATAATTAAGTATAGATTATATCTAGTAGTGATCTATACATCTTCGCAACCCCATGAATGATTATTTGAAAACAAAAATTTCTTTCAATACATTAACTCATATAGTATCCCATCTCCCACCATAGTTGGTACTTAGTTTAGAATGTGTACTATAGTATGTAATTCATATCCCCAAAGGATAATCGTAGACTTGAAGGAGTCATCATCAACCATACAATTTATAGTACGGTACGATTAATCATTTCACTAACACTAGTCTACTATGGTGTATAAGGATGTGTGAGTTGGGATAAGATCCCACAGTCCCATAAAATTTTGATGAATTTTTGTTTATGAAATTCATCACACCAATCATATAGAAGTTTATTTATCTTCTTATAGATTTGATAATATACTCAATTAAAAAATTATGAAAATATATAAAAATAATTATACTTATAATTCATTAGGTAGACATATCCATGTGTACTCAAATCATTAGTAAAAGTAATGATGTAAGAATACCCACATCTAGTGTCTTCTAAAAATGGTATGCACACACAAGTGTGTATTAATTTTAGAATCTATTTAGCCCATTCACCTTTTCCACTAAAATGTGTATTGGTCATTTATCTTGTAAATCATAATGAAATGTATTAAGAGGTTTTATATAAAAGAGTGTAGGTAACCATCTTGATAGATATATGTTATTCTCTTCTTATTTACATGGATAATGTGATTATGCCACAATTAGGTGTGAAAAGAGTCATACAAACTTGATTTGGTATCAGTTTCCAAAAATTGTTTTTTGTAATTTAATTAATAAATAAATTTTTATAATTTATTTATACCATAACATATATTATATTTATAACACCCTTATATTTTAAAAATAAGACTATGTTCGATAGCAAATACATCACGCAACACTGAGCCTAAATGAATCCTGAAATAATATTGTTTTAAACCTGATCATTATAACCTAGATGTTGATTAAGTGGGCATCAATATAAAATAAGAAATAAAAAAATAACTCTAATGTTCACAATCAAAAAGAAATATTGATTAATTAATGGTAATTAATCACTTAAAATTCATTAAAGTTATTTTTTCATCAAAAATACGATTTCTTCACAAATAATTTTTATTTATTTTTATGTGTGAATAATATATTTAATTTCTATAGTATTTTGAAAATTTATTACCTAAAAATGATATTATGTTTGGAATAAATTTATTAAAAATTTATTTGGGAAAAAGTTTTATTTTATTATGAAAAGAATGATTTTTCAGTGAATATTGAAAAATACCCATTTTTGTAAAATTGTCCTTTCATTCCATTAAAGAGTCCCATTATGATTTTAATATGATATTAAACTAATATTATTATGATTTAATTATAAATAGTCTAATTAATTACATAGTAACCAATTTCATACTTGATTTTGGTATAAGATCATTTTGGGATTTAAAACACATTTATCTAAAAACCATTTTTCATTACATTTTTATGAAGTAATATTAAAAGTAATTTATTTCACATAAATAATTAGAATCCTAAAAAAAATTCCATATTTTGATTCCAATGGTCTAAATTTGGTAAAAAGGTCCGTTTAATTTTTTTCCATTGCGAATAGTGTCAATAATTTGTTTTGTTAACATGGAAGTGGTAAATCGATTTATTAAGGTTAAAAATAATATGATAGGACTTAAAATAACCATAAAACATTACTATTAACTATTTTATGAGTGGGGTTCAACAATCATTATTTAAAATTATAATTCATTTAAATTTTTTCTCATTAATATTTGAAAATGACAAATATTATTTTAAGGAAATATAATGTAAAACAAGTAACTATCTAGCATTCAATATCTATAGTATTTTTTTAGGAATAAAAAATATAACATTTTTTTATAAATATTTATTTTAAAGATATTTTTTTGTCATGATAATTTATTTTTAATTTTTTTTATCAAATAATTACCTTAAGTGCTTATACAGTGGAAATACAGTGCTTGTGCTAGAATTAGAAAAATCCAAAAAAGAGTTTCCAAAACTTTTAAAGTAATAAAATTATTGTTATTATTAGTGTACCAAGAAATATATATAACATATTTTATATATTTTAATTAAATATATTATAGTTACCTTATTTTCAGGATGTTTTCCAAGTCAAATTAAATGAATAGTGTCAAAATTATATTAACGGTATTTTTTTGGAAGTAATATTTTATTTAATCATGTAAATATCAAAAAACATATTTGAAGGTGAAAATTAATATTATAAATGGTATAAAATATCATAACATGGTAATATATTATCCATGATCTACCTGATATGAAAAATTATAACCCTTTAATATTGGAAAATTCATTAACATGGTTAAGGTTAAAATTGGTTAACCAAGGGGTCAATAAATATATATGGTTTAATATTATATATAAACCTATATAAATTTGATTTTGTGATTATATTAAAAATATATATTTATATAATACAAATAATGTCACTTTGGAACCATTTTACACATGTTAGACACATATTATATTATAATTTTCATGTATTTCCAAAAGTGAAATTAATAATATTTTATAATAATGAAAATTGTATTAAATGATTTAATGTTACAAAAATATTATATTACGAAAAGTGAATTGTACATGGTTTATAATATCAATCTTGGTCCATTTATGTATTAATATTCTTTTTTTCTAACTTTCATTACTATTGTTATGTAAAAAAAATTGATATCACATCAATTTTTAAATATGTGTATTTCTCTTTAGAACAAAAAACAAAAATATGAAAATAATATAAACTTTTCAAAATTTTATTTTATGAAATTATCTTTAGCCATAATAATCCAATATTAAAATAATATCTATTTAGAGTCATTTATCAATGAAAATAAATTTATATTAATTTAATAATTTATATAATTCCAAGAGTGCCCCTCCTCTCACATATAAAAGGGAACCAACACTAATCTTTTCTTCACACATAAAAGCATTTTGGTTATGAAATTTCCTAAAAAATTACATTACTTAAATCCAACCCCACATCATATAAGCCTCTTATTTGTCATTAATCCATCCAAGGAAGTATTTAGGTATAAACCAAAAGAAGTTTTCTGAAGAATAGGTATAATCCTCAAACAAGTGTTTTTGTTTTATATATTCTTATTTATATTTAAAATATTCTTTAACCATGATGAAATAATTATATAAGTGTATTAAATATACTGAAATGTTATTATGATAATGTAATAATATATATTCATATCTCCTTCCATCAAATGGGAATCAAAAACACCATTTGTCACTACTGGATACCTGACTTTTCCCAATGCTTCTATACCAACGGTTTGTAAAAACTGTTGGTATAGGTCCTTTTTTCCAACGGTTTGGCCAAACCGTTGGGAAATCCCACTTTTTGGCCACTTTTCCCAACGGTTTTCCAAAACCGTTGGGAAAGGGTATACCTATCCCAACGGTTTGGCCAAACCGTTGGGAAAAGTCCACATTGTGTCCACCTTTCCCAACGGTTTGTCCAAACCATTGGGAAAGGGTATACCTATCGCAACGGTTTGAAAAAACCATTGGGAAAGGTCCCCTGGAAATCAACCTTCAGCACACAATAAATTCCAGATTCAAGAACTATACCAACGGTTGTCAAAACAGTTGGTATAGACCTATACCAACGGTTTTGACAACCGTTGGTATAGGTCCTGAGAATTTTTATCATATCTTCTTACCAAAAAAATTATATAAATCAACATTTAAAATAATTATGACAATACATATATATATTTATGTAATTATGTTCACAAAAGTCATGTTAGGTTAGTGGTTAAGTTGTTAAATGATAAATTATGGGTCGTGGGATCAAATCCCAGCAAATGTTTTTTTTGAAATACATATACCAACGGTTCCATAACTATTGGTATATATTTTCATATTACTTATACCAACGGTTTCCAAAACCGTTGGGATAGGTCTATACCAACGGTTTTCGCAAAACCGTTGGTATAGACCTATCCCGACGGCTTGCTTGGCTACAGTTCTCCAAACCATTGGTATAGGCTATACCAACGGTTTGGAGGCCTATACCAACGGTTCCAAACTATTGGTATATGTTATTTTTTCAGTAGTGTGTGTGGATGATGAACTACTGCCCCATGAACTGATGTAATTCAATTTCCATCACTACCTCTCACAGAGGGTCATATTGATGGATTCAATTTATATATATTAGTTTAATACAATATTTATATGTCTAGAAAGATAAAATATCACATAATTTATTACATTTCCATCAATTGAAAAATGATAACATTGTTCATGCATATATGTGGATTACCACCTCTATGAAGCGATGTGATTCGTTTTTCATAACCAGATCACATCGATATTATATATCATTGATTTTAAATAAAAAATATGATTTTTATATTATAATATTAATTTTTTAAAGGTAAAATAATACTTAACTTCTTTTAATTGTGTTCATTGAAAAATGGAAATGTTACTCATGTATACGTATGACCAACTTTTTCCATGACTGTAGCTTAGTATATTTTTCATAAGCATTAGTCACGGTTGGTTTCAAAAGAATAATTTAGGTCTAAAAATGATAAATATTTTTTAATTATTATTCTATATAATATTTTACTATTATGTCTTTTAACATGTCATCCTTTGCAAATTCTACTTGAAATGAAATTTCAATTATGAACTGAATATCCTCAAAACACCCAACGTGGATTGAACTAATTTTGGAATGTAATATACCATGAAATAAATTGTTTAATAATAGGTTATTAAACCTTGTTAATTTTCTTAAAATAGTAAGTAATTAAAATAAATTTTTTATTCAGGTGGGTAAGAATATACATGATAATTCATACTTGATGTAGGGGAGACTATAACATAAAAACACATTTTAAATTTTTAAATTTTTATCTTATTAATATTAATCATCCATGTCTATAATATTAAAATTATTTTATATATTTATTTATAAATAAATAACTAAATTATAAATATAATTATATATCAGATTTTACTTTTATTAAAAAAATCAAAAGGAATCTTTTTACATATTTTATAAATAATGTCGTGACATTATTTACAAAAGGGAAAAAGAACATTCTATTTTAACGTATATTACATGAATGAATTTTTTCACCAATATAAGAATTATATTATTTTTTATTATTTTAAAATATTTCATGTTT
Source organism: Viscum album (assembly GCA_963277665.1). Lineage (NCBI taxonomy): Eukaryota > Viridiplantae > Streptophyta > Magnoliopsida > Santalales > Viscaceae > Viscum > Viscum album. The sequence goes on from OY728165.1 coordinate 288,190,826, forward strand.
TATTTAATTAAAAATTCTTATTTACTTTTACTATGGGTATTTTAATATTAAATATGGAATTTTAAAAGGATAAGATATTTTGATATTTGGAAGTGTTTTCTATATGGGGTTATAAGTGTTTTTCAAGGATTTTATGATGAAATTGTGAAAAATAAATTTTTTATTCATGATATGGTACTTGAAAATTATAGATGGTTATTGGTTTGATTGAAACATGATATATGATGTGTGATCCTGATATCACTTATACGGTTGGTGAGCCCCATATAGATCTCCATTTTGGGAAAACTTCCTTATCTTAAAAGGAAAGGTGGATGGAGTTAACTAGGGAAGTTCATCTAATGGATTTAACTATTATTTAGCTATTTCTTACATTAGTTTAGTATGACTTATGAATATAATTCTCTATATTACCTAAAATTATCTTTATTATCTTTCTATGAGTTTTAAAGGTTTACTTTGAGAAAAAGGGTATTATTTTAACATGTAAATGATTTATTTCATATGCACAAAGAATATTATGATAAAGGTAAAACAATTATGCATTTTCATGTTGTTAAAGTTAACGAATTTTTTTCTTGTATTCCTCATACTGAATTTTTTTTATCACCCCATGATTCTAAATTTTTATCATAATTTTTAAGTATGAGTTGAAATAATGAGAAAGGCATAATATAAAAAATATAATGCTGGGTATAGTGGAAAAAGGATGACTTAAATACATAGGTATATTATGTATGAGTATTTACTCATTCTATAAAACTCTAAACCTAAAAGTTCCTTGGGTATGTAAGTGATCCAATATTTCAATTTGATCTAATATGTTTTGAATGGTTAAATTTGGGTCATGTTTATCATAATTAATGGTAGAAATGTTAAGATTATGCTTTTAGCACCAGATCTCAGAGTGTGGGTTTGGGGCTATTATAGTTGGTATTAGAGTATGGTTTAGAAAACTTTGGATATTATGATTTATTCGTGATAGGTTTTATTAATTTTTATAGATACCATCACGGGTTTAAAATTTTATAGTTGATCATATGTTTAATGTTTTAGACTCCCATTTTGAGATTTTAATTCATGGGATTTTTAAGTGATTAATGAGATTTTGGGAGATGTTTTATAAGTTTGAGGTAAATGTAACCTTTATGTTTACGATGAAGTATTATTTGAGTAATAATTTCTTCAATTTTTTTTGAAATAATATTAAATGTATTAATAATATTTAGGTTTCATATAATCATTAATATTGAGGTAATTATGGATTATTACGATTAGAGAACATTTGTTTTTCTATTAAAATAACTATAAGAATGAAAACAGAGTTGGTGATTAAGGGAATAATGTTATTTATGAAGAAGTTCACTATTTTGGGAACATTATATGATTTGGTAAAATGGACATATTTATTGATAAAATGTGATTTTATTTTAGAAGTAAAGTTTAAATTATCTTTTGGAAGCATATATGATTTTAATGTGGTTTTATTGTGATTAATGTTATTTATAGAAATGATTATCATATCTTAAAAAATAATATATTAATAATTCATATGAAGGTTTATTAATTTGTGCTATTGACTTACCTTGTGATAATTTTTTTGGTTAATATATAATTATATAAGGAACATCTTATTATCCATTATGGATTATATGATCTGATAAAAGTTAATTTTAGTTCTTTAAGAAAAAAAATTCATCATGATTACTTATAATTTGGAGAATTGGATGTCATTGTGGTTTAAATTTACTAAAAGATGATATTATACTTTTCAAGTATGTATATTTACATACTTTATTAGTTTTTGTTCAAAAGTGTTTTCTTAGCATAAGGAAAAGGATCTTCAAACAAACAATTATATCCACGTATATTTATTTGTGATGAATCGATGATCTTTTTCACAGCTCATTTACATATGTTTTCGCTTTCATTGATTTTATCATGATCATTCACTTTATAATGATAAATTTTTATTCCACTATCCATCAATATTTGGACATCAATTTTTCCTCTTTGTATATGTTTTTACATCACACTAATGTTATTCTATTTGGAAGCCTAGTTATGTGTTATTTTGGATGACCATTTCATTTTCCATTCCCTATTATTATGATGATGTTTTATTAACCCTTTTTATGATGTGGTATTTCAAAAGGTAAATTCAAATGTTAAATCCTCGATTACTGAGCACAATTTAAAATTGTGAGGATGTAATTTATTAAAGGGGGTATGAAACACCTCAAGATTTTAAAAAGAAGACTAAGTTTAACAACATATACGACACGTAACACTAATTTTAAAGAATCCTTGAAAGAATATTATTTAAAAAATTCTCATTATAGAATATATTCTCACACCAGAATTTTTTATCCCCTATTTTGGTTTATATTTTGGTCTTTTGTTCTTCCATTAGGTTTCGGATGTTCCAAGTTTAAATTTTGAGTTTTCATATGTTTTCATCATGTTTCATGATTTAGGTACATGGTTATGGGAAACCATGAACCATTCACTAGGAATACATGTGATCATTGGGATTCCTCTTGTCAATGGTGCACGACCCACACACGGTTTGAGAAACTATGCAGAATGTGTAAGCTTGGTTATACCATTTTGGGTAGGACCATGTTAATAGACGACACACATTTTACTAAACCATATAGAAAAAAAATGAATGTTCCCAAAATTTATATTGATTAGAATATGGTTGGTGCATGGTTCGATAAATAGTGAGGCCTAACCATTCATTATTCCTAGATTTTAATTTTTTTTTAAATTCTACTTCAACCCACTAGATATTTTAACCCCAAAACACCAATTTTCCTCCTTTCCTAGTTCGTTCAGCCAAAAGGGGTATCCTCCCTCATTATTTAAGCCTCCTCATTCCTCCTAGGTATAAACCTATGGAATTTCCTCATGTTTTGGGGTGATTTGTCAAGGTAACCTCCTCATATCTTCTCTCACTTCCATCATCTATTTTCTCAAGATTTCTCCTTATCTCATGGGCATGTGGATCTAAGGTTTTTGTTTACATTGATTTATTTTGGATTTTTTGTCTTCTTAGGGTCTCTCTTGGTTGTTTATGGCTCTTTGTTCCTTTGTGGAGTTGCTTCAGGTTGGTTTTGTGGAATCGCATGTGATTTTATGTAGGTTTATCTTTGAACATTCCAATTAAATTTAAGAATAGTTGGTTTCTTTATTTTTTCACCTTCCTTGCATTTTAATTAGTGATTAATGACTTTTGAAATAAATATTTGGTGTTCAAAATGGTGATTTCTTCCTTGTTTTGTGATAAATGGAAGTGGTTTCTAAATTTTTCACACCAAGTGTTTGATAAAATGCATGATCAGACTTTTTAAGTAATTTGTGGTTATTAAAGCATGGATTGGATTTTTAAATTTTTTTGTGGCATTTAAAAAAGTGATTTTCCTTTCAAAAATGGGTTCCATGTGGTTTTGGATTTGAAAGAGTTGTGTTCTTGGTATTGGAAAAAGTTTTGGCTTTTGATGATGGTGTATTGCTCATTTGGAATTTTTATGATGGTGGATTTGGATGGAAAATGTGGTGTGAGATTTTAAATAAAGTATTTTTAAATTACTGTGAAATGAATAATGTTTTATTTTCACCATTTATATTGGTGAATTTCGTTCATTGAAATTGGGTGGTTATTTATTGGGTGCTTGTTGGACCATTTGGTACTTTTGTGAAGTTGATTAACTTAAAAAATCTCTCAGGTTGGTCCCCTTTCTTTTTTATGTTTCATAGATGGGTTGAAATATTTGTGGCATACTTGTGATCCATTTATGTTGAATGGGTGGTATGTCCTCACTGTGGACTCTTCATGATCCATTTACATTGAGTGTTATAGAAGATCCTCAGTGTGAAATCCATGAGATCTATTGGTTTTTTTGGTAAGAGATAGATCCTTTGGGTGACTCGGGGTGATGCTTGGGTGTGATTCTTATGTGTGTGATATATGTATATGCGTTGACTACTTTTTTTTCTTGATGGTTTTACCCCATTTTACATATTGACATGGGGACCTAAAATAACTAGTGAATTTTCTTAGAATAGTTGTGGCACTAGTTTAAGCCTTTTCTTTGGATTATAGACCATAAAAAAGGATATATTTTATTTTGGTTTCTATGGGATAGTAGCCCCGATCAGATTAGGTACGGTGATATTAAGCATGTGGTCAGAATTGATTTCATCAGGCGAGGCTTGACTTTGGGATGAGTCGTGTTTCATAGTATGTTCTTGATTATTTCATGATCTCATAGGTTTTTCCATGTATTTTGAATCAAAGTTTTCTACATTGGATGATTGTGATGAATTTGATAGTTGGATACTGTTGTGTTGTATTTTCTATTTCACTAATTTTGGACTAGTTTCCATTGTTTCCTGGCATACTATGCTTCCTTTCTAAGGATGAAAAAATGTTTTTAAAATTATTATTTAGAAAGTTTTTTATAGTATTATAACTTATTCACTACCTTTTATAATCAAACATAATAAATTATCATATTAAATGATAAGTTTCCCTTCATGAAATAAATTTTGATTCAAAAGAAAAAAGGAAATAGACCGTGTTCTATTTTAAAGGAAAAATGTGTGGAAAATATTTATTTTATATAATATTTTTCAAACATGAAGTATATTTTTATTTTATTTCAAGGAAATTAATGGGTAATATATTGTTTTAGGAACACCCACTGATTTTCCATAGTCACACATATAGGTATTTCATATTTTTAGATTTTACTAATGGTTTTAGTGTATTTTCAATCATTGTTGGTGATGATTGTTTTTGCTGCCAGAGTGTGACCCATAGGGTCAAAGTTATATGTTGTGGTCTCCAGGTTCAGTTTATTTTTTTCATTTTTTTTTTAATTTCAGTTCTTGTATAAATATTGTTTAGTTTGGAAGTTATTTTTATAAATTGGGTTTCAATTTTTTTATACAATTTAAATTTATTTATATTAAGAGAAATAATCCCTATGTTTCTCTATAGATTACTTGTAACTAGTTTCTATCCTGAGAGGATTGGGAATTCCTCTCAGGCCTCATTATAGATTGGCTATAGTTGCCAGTTCATGGATGAACCAGGTTGGTACATGAAAAAATGGTATCATAACATTGTATTTTAGGAGGATCTTTCTTTTTCATCGTCCTTTTTTATTTGCGATATTAAGGTAGATGGAGTTGGATTGTCATAAAATAGGGTGTAGGTATGAGGGAGTGTTTGGTAAAGCATTTCTATACCAAACATTGGGTTTCCAAGAGAAGTCGGGGTTTTGTTGGGGTTATTTGGTTCTTATGGTTTTTGAGATGTCTGTGATACGAAATGGGAATTGGGACTGTGGTATGAATGAACACGCAAGTCCTGAAAATCAATGTATAGTTGGGGACATGGTCCTAGACTACTCTCTATGATGGTGTTGGGATTGGAATATGGTCATCAACTATATGTCCAAGTCACCCATCGACACTATTTTCCCCTTCTAAATTGTTTTGGGTCTTCCTTGATTCTGAACATTATTTTGAGGACCCTTGAATTAAAATTTAGAAAACTGGATTTAAAGTGGTAATGGTTTAGTTTTGGGAGGATGAAAAACATGTCTTTATTATCATTTTGTGAGAGTTTTATAAAATTTATTTTTGAAAGATTATTTTTTTCTAAAACATGAAGTGGTTTACAGAAAATGAATTTTTATAATGAAAAACCCAGTGTTTATCAAATGATTATACTGGAAGAGAATGTTTTCTTTAAATAGGGTTCTGGAAATTTGTTTTGAATGAGAAAAAATGAGTTTTAATAAATCTATTTTTTATTGAATGAGATTGGTTGAACTGTTGAATTTTTTTTGAATGGGATGAGTTATATTTTTAGATGGAATCTTTGGGATTTTATTTCGAGAAAGTATGAAATTGGTTAAATTATCATGTTTGAAATTGTTTTTGATTTTTTGGTTCATGGTTTTTAAAAAAATGGTTTTGTGAATTGTGAATAGGAAATCAGATCAGAAATATAGTAGTTTTGGGAAAAGTGCGTTGGTGGATTTTTTTAAAGGTTTTAATAAAAATATAAATGGATGTAAATTGAGAGGTTGAATGTGTGGGTTGGATATTTTTTTTGGAAGTGGAATTTTTTTAACCATTGGTATTCATATGGGTTCTCACATGCATGGATATGTGTGGGAAAGTAGACGGATGGTGATTAGAAAAGATGAGTTCCCAGATTGGCATGTGTTTTTGATTGCATAGGGTTGTAAAATAATGTGCATGTGTGAGGCTCCATTGAACCCCATTGGTGAGTGTGAAACCAACTGAGTTTCTTTATATCCAAAACTTTTTTTATGTAGAAAATTTGATATTATGATAACTGGTAGTTGTGTCTATTATTTTACCATTATTTAGGAAGTGTTGTTTATATAGTATTTTGAATTTGAATATTTTTTCTGATTACTTGGTTTTGATTGGGGTCTTGGTTTTATTCTTATCAATTGTCTCCCCCATGATATTTTGATGGATAATCGAGTTGTAGCTATAGTTGGTTTACCGTTATCAGGATTTTCAGTTGATCAATATAGAGAAATCATTCTTGAGTTTTGAAAGTTGAAACCACGTCAATTTTCTGGTCAAGTGGATCCTCTTGATCTAGAAGAGAGGATACAGAAAATAGAAAGGATCTTAAGTCTCCTTGAGATTTTTGAGTCATTAATGGTATTTATTTCCACCTTTATTCTTGAAGAACCGACATGGATGTGGAGGAATTTGGTCTCTCAAACCAATCCTCAGGGAAGATCTCATCTGCGACTTCATAAAGGATCTGATCATCTGACATTATTTTGTTGAGGTGGTGAGGGTGTGGAAGGGAATAGAGATGTTCTATTTACAACATGGTGATGAATCAGTGTTGGAGTTATTTTTTCATTTTATGGATATAGTTCCTTAACTTCCATAGAACGATGGGCACGATTCCATTAAAGCTTAAAGTTTTGAGTTTGGGCTTCATTATGATCTGCAGTTTAAGGTGTCAATGTTTGTTCTAACCACCTTTACCTATTTGACGAGGAATGTTTTTCGGGTGGAGGTTGTTCTAGAATGAGTTATTGAGGAATCCAATATACCTCTATTTTATATAATCGGTTAAGATAATTCACGTAAGGAAATAGGGGATCAATCTGAATCTGTTGGTGTTAGTCATGGAATTAAAAGGCATTTGGATATATTTCCTTCTTTTTCTGGGAATAATAACCATTTATATCTTCTAAATCATAAGAAACTGACATGTATGAGTGACTTAAAGACCATACCTAGTTGTTGAAACCTAGGTAACCTATAAAGGTTATGTCATGGTGTTTCTATAAAGTGTCTGGGTTCCAAATCCACCCTTTCAAAAGACACCCATCCTGATTGTAGGAGTAGGGGTTTTTGGGGCATTGTTTAAAGTCCCCTTCTATCATAATGGTTCTTTTTGTTGTAATGGTTGTGTCTAGTAATGTTTTTCAGTATTTTATATTCTTTTTTAATTTTGAATGTAGAGGTGTGTTATGTGTGTGCCTTGTTCTTGTTTTTTCTTATTATGGTGAATGAGGATGACCCATTTGATATTATAAGTCCTTGTTTGGGTAAAGGTGCCTTGATTAGGGAAAAACATTTTGTGGTGTGTTGTGATCTTATGGTTATTCTTGGGGTATTTTGTAGCTACTTGTGGCACTAAAATAGGGAGTTCTGATCGAGGATCATTATCTCCTAATGGCAGGGAATAAGATGTTGCAAGACATTATGGTGCCATCCATAGGTCCTAATATAAATATTTTCACACACTCTAGAATTGTAAGGGGTGTCAGAAACCCTATCTCTTTTCTTATATCATCTGTTGGGGATTAATAAGTCTACAAGATCTTGTTGTGGTTCTCCCTTATCATTGTAAGTTAGGTCTTATTAATTAATTGTCATTTTTGGTTTATTCCCGTATGGTGTTTGTTTTTTCTTACTAGGAGATAAGTAATTATAGGTTGTTTACTATGGTTCGATGGTAATTTAATTCCCTCACCACCTCCCCTTATGGTCGTGGTTTTGGTCAGTGTAAGGGGTTTGGTTAGTCTAATATAGTGGGTCGTTAATTAAGGGGAGAACCACCACACATCTTTTTGAGGTTTCCTTTAAAGTGGATTGATTCTAGTTAATTTATAATGTTGGGAGTCTGTTCTAGTCTACCATGTTGTCAATGTGGTTCAATTACATTTGTTTTTCCAGTAGAATATGGATTATTTTTGAATTTATTCTACTTAAAGCCCCATTAGGTATGTGCAAACATTATACTTTTAGATTACACCCATTGGTTTTGCTGTGGATAATTTGTGAATGTTTTAGTTTATGTTTTACGTCATTCCCTGGGATGTTTTTTGAGTTTTTTGATTCATTTCAGGTAAGATGTATGAGTTTAATTTTGATGGTGGATGAGGTGTTTTCTGTTTGAGAAGTTCAATCAGGAAGTTGTAAGAATCCTTTATTTTTATCAATCAATTGTTAAAATATTGTGTATTTCTATGGAAATAAGGCATAACTGTGGGGAGAATTCTCACACATATATTTTTATTTTCATCCCATATTTTGGATTATCTTTGGGTATTTGGTTTTTCCATCAGGTTTTGGGTGTTCTGTGTATAAGTTTTGAGTTTCTAGATTTCTTAGCATGTTGCACAGTTTAGGAGCTTAGTAAGGGGAAACTATGTGATAATCCCTTGGATACTATGTGAGTATGGGGATGCCACTTATCGAGAGAGGATGACCCACCCATGGTTAGGAAAACAATCCGGAAGGCCTGAACATGGTTCTTCCATTTTTGACAGAACCATGTCACGCAGTTGGCACACTGTTTACCAAAATATGAGGAAAAACTGTGTGAGTTACCATGTGGTCTTGTGAAGGGTTCATAGTTTGTGTATAGTTTAGTAAATTGTTCTTCTAAACAATGCGTAGTGCCCCGATCTGAAAAGTTATGAAATTCCACTTCTACCCTATAGGGATTTTAAGCCAAAAATTCCCATTGTCCTCATCTAATGGGTTTTTGGGACCAAAGGGGCTCCCCCTCTACTAAGAATCATCCTTCCTCCAATGTGTAGATATAAAGAATTAATTCTTATTTTAGGGGTGATTTCTCAAGATAACCTTCACATCCATTCTCCCTCTTCCTTCTTCTTTCATGTTCTTTTTACTTCTCCATCATCCTTGATCATGCGGATCTAGGGTTTACATTTCCCATGATTTATGATTAAGGTTTTTTCTTTATAGGGGTTTTCTTGGTTGTCCATGGATTTTGGATCATTTGTGGAGTTGTTGTGGGTTGGAGTTGTTGAAACACATGTGATTTGATGTAGGATTCTCTTTTCACTTTACCATTAAATTTATGAATCATTGGTTTCTTACTTTTTTCAACTTCATGGGATGTTATTTAGTGATGTATGATTTTTGGAACAATTTATTATATTGTAATGTGGTGATTTCGGCCATTTTATGTCATAAATGGCATTGTTTTTTAAATGTTGCATACCAAGTGTTTGATAAAATGCTCGGTTGTCCTTTGTGAGTAATTTTTTGTATTTAAAGCATGGTTTTGATTTATAAATGTTTTTGTGGAATTTGAAGAGGTGATTTGGATTTCATAAAAGATGTTCTAAGTGGTATTGGATTTTAAGGAGGTGTGTGATTGGTTTTGGAAAATGGTTTGGCATGTGATAATGGGGTATGGACCACTTAGAATTTTGATAAAAGTGGATTTTATTTGAAAATGTTTTGTGAGTACTTAAATGGATTATTTATAAATTGTTTTGAACTGAAAAATGGTGTATTGGCGCCATTTTTATAGTTGTTTTGGTTCTTTGAACGGGGGTGGTTTTTAAAGGGTTCTTGATGGACAATATGGATCTTTTGTGAAGTCGGTTGACTTAAATGTTCTCCTTGGGTAATCATATTGTCTTGTTTATATTGAATGAATGGGATTTCCTCACAACAGAATCATCGTGACCCATTTATATTGAATGGTTTTTACTTACTCATCGTGGACTCTTCCTGATCCTTTTTCTTTGAGCAGAAATAGGGATCCTTGGTGTAGAATCCTTTGAGATCTATTACTTTTAAGGCAAGCGATTGATCCCTCATATGACTTAGGGTGATTCTTGTGTGTGATGATTGTTTGTGTGATATATGTACTTCTTTCTTTTTTATATTTTCTCACCCAATGTTACATATTGACATGGGAACTAGGCATATAAAGAAATTTTTATGATATCGTTTGCTGCTCTAGCAAAGGATTTCACTTTTTATAGTGGTTCATAATAGGGGATAGATATTGTTTTTCTGGTTATGGGATAGTACTCATCGGTCATACCAGGTAGGGGGAAATCAATATGATAGGAGGAATTGATTTCATCGGGTGAGGCTTGACTTTAGGACGAGTCAAGATATATAGTAGGTTCTAGATTATTTCACGAGCTCCTAAGTTTTCTAATTTCCTTCGTCACTTAGTTGTCTATGGTGGATGGCTGAGATCCATTTTCTGGTTGGATACTCATGTGGGATATTTTCCATTTCTCTTGCTATGTACTTGTTTCCATTGTTTACATAAATATTGTGGTTTCTTCATAAACATGAAAAAATGGTTTCAAATTCTTATTGTGAAAGATTTTGAAAATACATTCCACTTCATTACTCTCTTTTAAGAATAAAACACCATCTTTTATCATTTGAAATGATAATGATTTTTTCTAGGAAAAGACTGTGGGTTCAAATCTGAAAAGGGAAATGGACCATGTTTTATTTTAAAGTAAAATGGGTGAAAATACTTAATTTTATATACTATATTTTAATCCCAAATTTTATGTTTCTTTTATTGAAATAAAAATCATTTGGAATTGATTTTGTCGGGCACACCTAATGAGTTTTAATAATCACACCTATATTTAATTTTATTGATTTTTCTGAAGGTTTAAAAATGGTTTTGATCATCACAGAAGATGGGTTGTTTTGGTATTAGAGAGTAACCCTTGGGGTTATAGGGAGACATTTTGGTTCTCAAGTATAGTTTTGGTTTTGTTGTTCTGTTTGTTGCATTTTTAGTTGTTGTATAAATGGAGTTAAATTTAGATGTCATTTATTTATATTGGGTTCCTTAATTTGTTTCCATTATTTGAGTTTATTTATATTGAGAAAAACCATTCCCTATGTTTCTTTATAGATTCCCTATAACTAGTTTCTATCTCAAAAGGATTGGGAATGCCTCTTAGACATTGTTGCAGATCAGCTCATGTTACCAGTTCGGGGTCGACCCGGGCGGGTTCGTGAAACATTTGATGAAGTGTAGAGTATGAATAATAAATAAAAACATTATTAAATATATATAAACTTCATAATCGATAAAAATTTATTGATAAATTTTTAGCAACTAATCACTCAATTTTTAGTAATGTAATCTTATGCACGAAAAAGATGTTTTGATTAAAAATGTTTTTTATAGATTTTTTATGTGCGAATATTATAATTTATATCTAGAACTATTAGAAAATGAATTCGATAAAAAGGATATTATTTTTGAAATCATTATATCAAAAATATCTTAGGGTGATTTTTTTATTTTTCTAAAAAGAATGGTTTTTTAGTGAACAGTGAAATATACCGAATTTTTTAAAATGATAATTTCTTCCCTTAAAAAGTATCATTAATATTTTGATTTGATATTAGGTTATGATATGTATCATTTAGTTATAAATAATATAATTAATTACATTGTAATTATATTTATACTTGATTTTGGTATAATATTATTTTGGGCTTAAAAGTACATTTTTCTAGAAACTGGATTTTAGTGGCTTTTACAAATTTAAATTAAAAGTAATTTCGAACAATTTTATTAATTGCATCATGAAAAATGGATTCAAATTTTTAAATAAAATTTAAAAATTTGGTTCATAAGTTGCTTTTATTTTTTTCATTGTGAATAGTATCCATAATAAATGGTTACTACCACTGTAAAGATAAATCGTGTAATTAAAGTTAAAAATAACATGGTAAAGACTAAAAATAACAATAAAACATGAATTTAATATACTTTATAAGTGTATTTAGACCAAAATTTTCCATGACTTTAATTTATGACGATTTTTTCCATTTTTCTTTTTAAAATGATATATTTATTATTTTAAGTAAATATAAAGTCAAAAATTACACTATCTTTATTTTATTATATATAATATTTTTTTGATAGAGATAAAAATAATGTTTAGTTTTAAATGTCTATATTAATGATATTATATTGTCTTGATGATTTTTTTTATTTTTGGTGATGAAATATATTCCCTAAATGCTTACGTAACTATGATATAGAGCTTGTGAAAGTAGTAGAAAAGTCGAGTAAATAATTTTCAAAACTATAAAAGTTATATTATTTGGTTGATTATTAGTACCCCATTAATTTTATAAATAAAAATAAAATATTAAATATTTTTTAATTAAATATATTCTAATTCAATTATTTTCATGTTGTTTTTAAAGTTAAATTGAATTAATAGATTCAAAAATGACATTAATGATATTTTTTTAAATAATATTTTATTAAATAATTTAAAAGGAAGAGAAAAATTTGAAATATGATAATTAGGATTATAAATGATATAAAATTTCATAAATTGTACATTTATAATCTAATTGTATCCTTATACGTGAAATTATATAGATTTAATATAGAATAAAGCATTATTATGGTTAAGGTTAACATTAGTTAACAAAGAGGTTAATTACAAAGTTAATATTTTAAATGACATATAAACCTATCTAAAATAAATTTATTTATTATATAAAAAAATATCTTCCATATATAATAATTTATGTCATTTTTTGACCATTTTACGCGATTTAGACACATATTATATTATAATAATTAATATATTTTCTAAAAGTTACATTAATTATATTTTATAGTAAACTATATTTTATTAAATGATTTAAAATAAATAAAAAAATTATCTTTAGAATAATTAATGTTATATGGTTTATATTATAATCCATGGTCCACTAATGAAATACTTTTTATTTTATGGTAACTTTATTGACTCTAATAATGTAAAAAGTTGTGATCTCGGGGTAATTGTCAGAAAGGGGCAGTAGAGGTTAAAATAAAAAAAAAATATATATAAAATAATCTAAATATGTCTAAATTGAGTAGGATGAGATACTCTATACCCATAATAATCCTATATTATATTTATATCAAATTTGATCCATTTTTTCATGAGAATTAATTTATATTAATTTAATACTCTAGGTAATTTCTATAGTTCCCCTCCCCTCACTTGTAAATGGGCCTTCTCACTCATCTTGAATTTACACATAAAAATAATTTTTGTTTAGAAAATAACTAAATAGATATATTCCCTAAATCCCTACCCACGTCCTAAAGGAATTTTTTGATCATAAATTTATCCTAGTTAGTCTTTAGGTATAAACCGGAATTGGTTGTTCATAGGAGAGGTATAACCCTTAAGCAATCATTTTTTTTAATTTCTTATTCAACCACATTCAAATATTATTTAACCATGATAAAATAATATAATCAGTATATTAAATATACTAAGTTGTTATCATGTTAAATGCATAATATATATCCAACTCCTCTTCTATAAAATAGAAAATGAAAATGACATTCATGTGTAAGGAGGACCACCGCCCCACCAATCGATGTAATTTTTTTGCATCACCACATCTTATAGAAGGGTATAATGATTGATTAAATGTATATTTATTATATTAATGACATATTTTTCATTCTTTAATGATAAAATATCATCTAATTTCTTAACTATCCTTCTATTGAAAATGATAATGTCATTTGTGCATATGTGTGGATTAGCACCTCTATGATGTGATATGATTAATTTTTCAAAACAGCATCCCATTGATGGATTATATAATCATATTAAACAAAAAAATATTATATTTATGAAATAATACTAATTTTATAAAGATGAAATAATAATTACCTTCCATCCATGAATATTTTTAAAAAAATGGAAACATTACTCGTGTATACATATTATGCTTTATCACCATGATGGTAATGTATTGCAATTCTTATAACCGTCTTTCATGAATGTTTCTAAATTTAATATTTATGCATAAAAAGTATTATTATTTCATTATTATAATTTTTTAGACTATGGATGAATAATCTTATTGACCATGATAAACATACTGATGTCGATATTAAATTATGAACCGAACATCCTTAAAACACCAGATTTGGACTTAAATGATTATGTTATATAATTTGTTTCAAAAAAATGTTTTAATGATATAAGATTCAATTTAGAAAAAAATTATTATGAATGTAAATAATTAACATATGTTTATTATTCTGGAAAATAAGTAACACAAGTGAAGTGTTTGATTTAAAGTTATGGTCACTTTAACATATAACCTCATTCTGAATGTTTTAATGATTTATTTTCAATTTTTTTATTCCATGGCCATATTCTTAAAATTTATTTATGGATAAATTTATATGAACATAAATAAATTAAAAATTAAATTTTATGTCTCTTTTAATTTTATTTTAAATATTATCAAAATTAATATTTTTATATTTGTTCGACGGAAAGTTTTTACTTTCATTACAAAAAAGAAAAATTAATGTTCTATTTTAACATATACAGGGTCAATGACTTTTCCTACCACTAGAAGAGTTATTTAATTTTTTACATTCGTTAAAATCATTCATGTTTTCTACATGTAAAATTATATATTTCCATATGTTCTCAGTATTTCAGTTTTGATAATGAATTTTTAAAAGGATCATATATTTCGATATACGAGAGTGTCTTTCATACGAAAGAAAAAAAATATTTTCAAGGGTTTTAATATGAAAATGTGAAAAAATATAATTTTAAATTCATCATATGGTACATTGTAATTATATATGATGATTTTTGAGTTATATAAAACATATATGTAGGGTGATCATGATATATCTTATACAATGGGTGAGCCTGATATATCTCTCTAATACATTGGGTAATGTTTCTTATCATTAATGATAATAAGGAGGGAGTTAACTAGGGTGGTTTATTCTATGAATTTAACTAGTATAAAATTATTTTTGATATTAGTTTAACACGACTTATCAATATATTACTATAATTTACATAAAATGGATTAATATTTCCTTTTTTTGGGTTTTAAAGTTTTTCTTTGAGTAAAAAGTGTCTGTTTTTTGTATAGAAATGATTTATTTCATACCCAAAAAGAATAATGGAATAAAGGTAAAAATATTTATGTGTTTTCATGTTTTTTACTAGACTAATGAATTTCTTTCTTTTTTTACCCTTACTAAGATTTTTGTTCTCATACCATGTTTTTAACATTTTTACATAGGGTTTAAGGATTATTTGGAACAATGATGAAGACATAATATAAAAATTTAATGTTGGGTATATTGAAGAAAATTCTCACATAATGACATGGATTTTTTTTTGTATGAGACTTTACTAATTATACAAAAATTAAAACATAAAAGGTCATTTGGTAAGTATGTTATCCAACATTTCATTTTGATGTTATATTTTTTAATAGTTTAAAATATTTGAAAACTTTATCAGTATCTTTGATAGAAATACAAAAAATGTGTATTTTTCAATAGATCTGGGATTGCGAGTTCAGTAATGTTGTAGTATTTATAAAATAAATAACTTTTATTTATAAACATAAAAATAAAAACATATATATTTGTATATGATATAGATATTATATTCTTGGATATAGTTGGATTGTGATAAATATCTTTTAAAACCAAGACCATCCTAGTTGGAAACAGAAGTTGGTAGTCTCCACTTGTTAGATCTACCGAACTCACACAATTAATTACTTTCAAACCCACCCCTACTTTAGAAATATTTCTAAATAAACCTTTTTAGTATATTTTAATATAGTTGTATGGACCATGAGTTTTATCTAAAACCCAATGTGTATATATAGAAATATTATACTCAATAACAAACACTCTTTAATAGGGAATATTTCTTCTTCCTGTGTCCCAACATGCCAAATTCAAAATATACTTCATTCTTTTCCTTTGAGTGTCTTGGATTTTCCTTTTCTTGGAGGGATGGTGCTCAGGATCCTTAAACTGACCACCAAGCCTGAAGACCTTTTAATCAATTAATTATTTTCCTCTTTCTAAATGTGTTGAGGGGTAACCTTTCACATACCGCAATCCCATAGACACTAAAGCCTAAATCAAGAACCATAAGACCCAAATATCTTGAAACCACAATGATAGATCATACATAGTTTATTATACATTAAACCAAGCAACAAAATTTTCAAGGACTCATAACTATCATTTCCCCATATAGAGTCTTGGGTACCTTTACTTTGTTCATCATTTTTTTGTTCACCATAATGAACACAGGTTATTGAAATCCTATTTATTTATCAACTTGGTTAATAAGAGTAATGATTTAGAGAAGAGAATCATAACCATTTCTTATATTATAATTAATAATAAAATTGGAAAAATTATTATCCATTGAGGATAAAAATAAATCTGTGCATAGCACATTAGGGATCATAAATCCCATTTTGTATAAGTACTCAATGAGACCAATCATCTTGAATACTTGAGTACTAGTAGGCACTGAACCTATAAAATTTCACATAAAAAATGCATTGGATATCTCATATCTCACTAGTCTCACTTTCTATCAATGTGATTCAAATGGTAAGACATGATGGTATACACATTTATATCTCTGTGATACATCAATAAATCACTATAAATGGAATATGTTATCAAATATGGGACATTTGTGGAATCATAAAAATGATTTATATAGAGAGACAATTCCTCCCCTCTTAACTATTTTCAAGGTACCCCATGAAGTGGGTTTTCTAGCACATATAATTTCGTTTCAGGGCGTAGTATAATTCATAGGTTTTTATACCATTATTATAAATTTGAGCCAGTGAGTATGTTATCCTTGTATATAATAGATTATAGTAATATTTTCAAATACAAGTTAGTTTATATTTATAAAATAAAAAAGATTATAATTTTAGTAATTTATTTGGATTAAAATTTATGCAAAAAAATTTATTTTAATCTCTTAATATCCTGCATTTTTATCAATTAATAATATTTATCATCATTAGTTTCATAGTGTCCCTTTTTATAGATATCCTATTGTAAGGAATCCAAATATAACTTATCATAATATAAATAGATGTATCATAAGTGACTCAAATGTATTTAGGTAGGAATAACTTTCAAAATGCATTAAATCAAATCTCAATGATCTGTTGAGAATGCTCCATAATCTTGAAACAATATATTAGTATTTCCTCAAAACATTGCCTACTAGTTGAACAATTTCCTATAGAGATGATCAACCCTTAATTAATGCGAGGATAGGTCAACACAAAATTATAGATAGAGATTCATTTATAATTTAAAGCACCCCAATGGAGGTTGGTAAAACATTTTGAACAATAGTTTGATTTTTACCCACAAAGTATAAGGTGATACTAAATTAATATTTTATTTAAGGTATTTTATCTTTATGTGTAAAATTCATGTTTTATAATATCAAATTATTATTAATATTAAGTGAATTTTACAAAAGTGATTATCCCTATTTAGATAAGATTTATTCATATAATAATATTTATTTTACATCCACATTTCATTCTTTATAGTGAGTATATTTTATAATTTAAATATCCCTAAATAATTAACCATGAAACTAAAAAAAAGTAAAATAAATAATGTTTCATGAAAATAAGATTCTATGAAGTTTGGATTATATTGGATATGATAAACTAACACTTATCCCAAGGTAATCAACTCTTTGAGAGTAGCATTGTTCGAGTTGTAGCGTTCCACCTCTTTTAATACGTACCTCATGGATTAGTTTCACCTTGACTTAAAACATGAACCACCAACAATCCCTAGGGAGCTGTATTATTTTCATAATTTACTCACATATAGGTGATGGAAACCAAAACACAAGTTATTGTGGGGATAACCTAAAAGAAACCATTAGAACTTATGTTACAAAACAACCTGGGTCGACCCAGAACCGGTCACCTGAGATGGTCAACGACATGGACCATAGGGAATTCCTGATCCCTACAGGCTGGAAACCAGTGACAAGCATCAAAATTTAACCACTGGGAACAATTTGGACTATAAAAAAATATATACAGATAAATAAAGATTGCAGATAAAAATAAAACTAACAGCAAAAGTAAAGTAAAAAAGCACATACCTCTACGTGCCATTCAAGTTTACCATCAAACCAAAGTCCGAACTTACTCTAATAATGAGAAATCCATCTAAGAGAACATGAGAAAGGGAACTTAAAACTGAAATGATAGAATATATGTGAACATAAAAATGCTCAACAGTGATGCCAAAAGTGAACAATATAATCCTTGCATTTTGTAATTCCAAAACAGACCAATAAAAAAAGTTTGAACTACAATTTTAAAAAATAAGTTTTTCATATATATAATACATTTATTACACTAAAAATAACAATTCCATTGCCATTATAATTAAAAACTAGGAAAATAAATAAAGAGGGGCACACACAATCTTTTCCAAAAAAGATACTTTGAAATAAATTTAAAAACCAACCATATATTCAATGTTTTTCAAATAAAACCCCAAAACCAAGTTCAAGGGTATGATATTACACACATCAAGGTAAATGGTACTAATAGTGTCCATATCAATGGATCATGAAAAACCTAGGAACTCAGAGGAAGACTAAAACATACTAATATATGATGCTCCATCACCGGTAGCATGCCACACAGAATAAAATCAAATTCCCTAACACCCAACCAACAGTTATAAGCCCTGGTCGAGGGGCCAATCCCATAGAAATAATCCTTAATATCCACCTACTATGGTCCACTAGACAATACATGAACTTCCAATGCAACAATCATTTTCAGTAAAACCAGTTTCTATGCTTGGTTTCTGGGATATGTTCAAAAAGAGCTGTGACACATATTCAACCAACAAGCCACACATATATATATATATATAACAAATCTCTATATGCAATTTGTAACCACCCCAACAACCTCAAGGTTAGTATCATTCCTTAAAATAAATATTTTTAAAAAGAGGTCCACAACAAGGACCCTCTAATCTCATGGTCAAACTCTGAGGAAATAGACCAAACCCGAGAAAGGTTTTCCAAAAAAACCTTTTAAAGGATGCGAACTGGGCCCTTAAACATTTTCCCAAAACCATACAATTATAATCAACCAGACACACAAATAACTTTGGTTCAAACATTTTTTTTCAACAGCCAAAGAGGCATCACATTGAGCACTTAGCAAGAAAAACCATTTGAAAAAAATTGTAATTATTTTTCTTTCTTACAATCATAAAAATCAAAATATAGTTCTAAAGATCATAAACCATTTTCAAGAGCTAACCGGGAAACTCAAGCAACATTTGGTTTGAAAAACCCAAAAAAACATCACACGTTAAAAACCGTTTTAAAACCATAAAAATTCCATGTCATCAACCAAACATGTTTCACACCCCTTTTATTATTTAGTAAACCATTAAATCACATTATAAAACCATTTTAAGTAAAACCCCACAAATTCTATAACTATACCTGACCAAATCCATCTTGAATGACCTAAAAGATGCCAAAACCATTTTAAAAACAACAAATACCACTTTTACATGAATATGGAAAAATGGGTCATTACACCAAGAGTTTACCAAAATCACCTATTTAACTTTTTAAGCCAAGCTAAAAAAATCAAATGAAATTTCTGAATAGGCCCTTGAGTTTTGAAAACACACACACCCAAACATTTTACAATTGAAAAATGGGCCCTTATCCTTTCCAAAAACACACCAAATCATTTCCATATAAATCAATCAAAGCTCTAAAATGATGACACTTTTATAAAAAAATCCAAACAATTTATCAACAATTATATAAAACCAACCAGTTTATAATCATTTGTATAACATGCTAACTAGTTTATGAACAATTATCATAAGTAGGCTAGACGAAGTATAAATAATTTTATAAACATCCCAAATAGTTTAGTATAAATAAATAAAACAGTTTATTAAAAATTTTACAAACAGATTAGAAAATTACAAAAACGTGAAAACACCATAAAAAATATTTTTCACAAAACAAACTAACCTGAAAACTCTATAGTATATTGACCAGTTATTTTGCAGATATGCGAATCCAGTAAAAGAATTAATTAAAGACATGCAATAATTAAATGGACTTATTCAAAAAGAAAAAATGTGGATTCACCAACCTCAATTGTGTGAAAACATGACATCGCTTCCACGGAAAGAGGAACAACCACATGCACACCAATCACACACCTAAAAAAACTAGAAAAGTGTTCCAATAAACACCTGATATATTGGGGATTGTCTAACTTAAAAAAACACTATAAGTAAAAAAAGAAAAACACCTGAGGTGATGTTTGTTGGTTTCAGATCATGTGTGCTCAAGGGAGTCATTGGACTAGAGGAGATGCCACCTGGAAGAGGATTATGATGAAAAGGGGACTGACATCAGCTGGGCATGAGCCAAAATAAAGGTATCTGTAAAAATTATGGGTTAAATAAGGAGGTTGGGTTTGCTGGAGGATTCCTTGGAAGGGGGTAGGGTTAGCTGCTGGTCAGAGCAGGGGAGAGCATGGGGGTCTGGTGTGGGGATAGTCTCTAGGAGGATGGGCGAGGGGGCTAGGTGGCGAGATCCAGGGGTGGAGACCTACTGGAGCGCACTGCCGAAGGCATAGGCATGTAGAGGGGTTGAGAGGGTGGCGCTACCGATGGAGCGCAGCGGTGCGGAGAAATTTGAGAGTGAGGCTGAGGCATGGGTGGGAGCCAGGGGGTCTAGGTCAGAGGTAGCGTGAGGCAAGGAAACGAGGGTGGAGGGTGAGGCCTGAATACGTGGGAGGCCGGAGCGGGGAATCGAGGTCAGTAGAGGGCCAAAGCGTGGGGGGTCTAGGTGTATTGCCACTGTGCACAGTGATTCAGGAGGAAGGGGGCGTCGCTGGGTAGATCATAGGGTTTTTATAATAATAATAATAATAATAATAATAATAATAATTCCCAAAATTATAAAAATAAAAAATAAAAAAAATAAATATAATTATAAAAAAAATTAATAACAATAAAGATATTAATTATAATGATAATAATACAAATAAAAATGATGATAAATAAATAATAATAATACCTTTAATACAATAATAACAATTTAAATCACTTTTCATAAAAAACAAATACAATAAAATCAATAATAAAAATAATGATCAATTGCACAACTTCGGGGTGAACTGCACGACTACCTCCAACTACACAGTGACCGTGCACGAGTCCAAAAGTCAGTACAATTGTTAAATGACAAGAAATTTAAACCATGATGAAACCTAATCAATCATGCGAGAATAGAAGAAAAAAATAATATAATTAAAAATAATTTAAAAATAAGGGTGTGACAATTCTGCGCACCACATACACTTTCTACCCCAAGAAAGTCACCCAACCAAACAACAGAGAAAATACGCATCTATGCCCAATTGAAACCGAAAGAAACTGCAATACAAGAGAACGAGAGAACACAAGAGGGTTCTCCCCACCAAATGAACTCAATTACTACAGAAATTTAACACCCAAAAATATCACCCCATGAAGGGGGTGGGAGATGCGAGAACTCCCAACCGATCCCAACTAACATATATAGCACGAGCGAAACAACACCTCGGCTGAAACATGGATCTCTCGATCCAGACCAAAAACCCTGAATGCTAGTGAAAACCTCTGAGCGGAACATAACACAAACAGTGAACCCAAGAATAACCACAAACATAAATTCTTGCATAGTCACTTACATATCCAAAAAACATAGATAAACTAAGACCAACCCATAAAAGGGCCAAACACACCTTTAAGAAAAATTCACGACTCCGAAAACCACATCCACACAAATAGGACAACTCAGATTATAATAGAACGAGTCTATCATGAATTCATGAAAAAAAATTAACTTAAAAACCATTAAAACATTAACAGCATAAAAACAAGAACAAAAAGACTTTAAATGTTCTAATGCCAACACAGAACTCAAATCCAAATCATATAATTCACAACCCTGACAACTTCTGACTGCACGCGAGCTTCACCCAAAGACATGTGGTAGGGGATCTGATAGTTGAAGCATATCTTGACTCATAGTCATCCACTAGAATTCCTATGGTCACAGATTCTTCTTCAGGTGATGCTTCCTGCTGAACTTCTCTAGATGACCTAGACACCCGCAACGATGGAACGTATTCGGAGGGGTGTGAAATGATGGATTTGTGTTCCCTAAATGTTCACGTTGATGGAACACCATTGAATAGTCCGATGAAATAGAAGTCAGAACCACTATAGAGAACTCTTTATAAATAGGTCCCTCTGGCACACACTACTCACCATATAGGGAACCATCATGAGCAACTGGATACGCTATATTTCCAACCATCTTCACTCTGGAGACCAACTCATCTAAGAACGCCACATCCACCACCTTATCAAAATGATGATCCTTATAAAGAAGTACATACTCCTTGATATCTGGATGAAGACCCCCAATTAATAGAGGAGTCTTCATCAAATCCTACGATGCTACATCCGAAGAAAAGGAAACTAGTTCCTTGAAATGGTCAACCTAAGACTTTATGGTCTTTTGTCCTTGTTTAATATAGATGAGATATTCCATTTTCTTAATCATTAAATTTTTATGTATGAACCATCAGATGAAGAAGGATTTAAAGAAACCCTGTGTCATCCCAACTTGCACTGATGGTGGGGCGAACAATTCCCATTCGCCTAAAGATGGACCATCAAAAAATCCCAAAACAGCTCAAAATATAACAGAATTGGGAGTTACCAACATCCCAAATACACATTCAACCCCTTCAAACCACATAACTACTTCTAATAGACCCCGATCACCATTAAGGATAGACAAAGTACGAGAAGGACCAAAAACTAGGCATGAATTATCAGAAACATTGAGCACCTTTTTGGGAGTCATTTTCAGATAAACATATAAAATACCAAGCCAGAACCAATATCAATTAAAAGTATAATTAAAATCAACATCCATAGACAAAATGACTAACTCAAAACCCATACAAATATAAACACCACCCAAAATTACCTTTTTATTTTAGATTTAAAACCCACCTTTTTTCAAGGAAACATTCCAAATACCAAACCCTCATTTCAAACAATATTAAATTTCCAAAATCATTTTCCCTTTTTAAAATCACCTTATAAAAACAAGGTCAAGATTTAATTCCAAGTACACACCCCAGTAATCCCATTAACCATTGCACATGTGTTCGTTCGATTTCATCCATATGCACCAACACACACTTTCCATGCATCCCCTCACATGTAAAAATGTTCATAAAGAGTACTCGAGGCTGCACCCAAACCATTTCTCTAATAATTTCCGAGCAAGCACCAAACTTTTAGACCAAGAGCATCTAGTTTTAAAGAACCTTTTCATGAATTAAAATCAATTTAAATGAAATCATTCTATTTTCAAAAATCCTTATTTCATTTTCAAAAGGTAATTTACACCGACCAGAACCAAAACGATGGTCAACTTGCATCGAAATACTCAGGTGAGGGACTAGTAGGCATGCTTAACCTGGTGACATGGTAGTGGGCCATAGCCCAAGTATGCATCCACAACTAGGAGGATATTAAAGTGTGCACACAGACTCCACATGGGTCACTACTCCATGTAAAATTACAATGTAACATCAGCTTTCCTCCATTTTCATCCCTCAATCTAAAACAAACCAGAATGAGATAAGGACTCAATTATCAGACAACTCCTGGTGACTCGAGGTTTGTAATGGGAAAGGGTTCATTATGTCCTTCCTGTACCTACCTCTCGAGTCCCGACAATCCTAATCTTCGTCTATCGGACACCCCAAACAACAAGGGCCTCCTCTAATACCATTTTGTTTTAAACCAACTTGTGTGGACCCTGAAACGGTCACTTGAGCCAGTTTGCGGCATGGCACGAAGGGTGTTCCCCATCCCCAAAAGCTGGAAACTAGTTCTGGGAATCCAAATTTAACCTCACGGAACGATTTGTCCCATGAGAAAAAGGAAAATAGATAAATAATTACTGATGATAAAAATAAAACTAGTAGCAGAAAAAAAGTAAAAAAAACACATACCTCCACATGACCTTCTAGGTCACCACCCAACCAAAGTCTGACCTTTCTCTATTAAAGAGAAATACTGAAAAGAGAACAAGAGAAAAGGGAACCTGCAACTGAAATGATAGAATGAAAATGAGCATAAAAATTCTCAGTAGGGATGCAAAAAGTGAACCACAGAATCCATGCATTTTCTAATTCCAAAACATACCAATAATACTAGTTTGAACTAAAATTATAAAAAATAAGGTTTTCATATATACAATTCATTTTGAAAACTAACAATCAAAATTTCATTGCCCTTATAATTCAAAAAACAATGAAAATAAATAAATTAGGCGACACACAAACCTTTCAAAAATAGCTACATTGAAATTATTTTTAAAACCAACCATACATGCAATGTTTTTCCAAGAAAACACTAAAACCAAGTTCAAGGGTATGATTCTACAGACAGAAAGGGAAATGGTACTAATATTTCTCACATCAAAGGATCACATAAAACCTAAGAAATTATAAGAAGACTAGAATATACTAATACCCGTAGCTCCATCCCTGGTAGCATGCCACTCACGATAGAATCAAACGCCATAATTCCGGACCACCCTTTCTTAGGTCAACATGAGGGGCCCAATCCCATAGCAATAATCCCAAATATCCACCTACTATGGGATACTAGACAATACATGAACATCCAATGTAGCAATCGTTCTCAGTAAACCCCATTGATTTTCTAGGTTTATGTGATATGTTCATAAAGTGGTTTTCCATACATTAAACCAACAATCCACAAACACACACACACACACATTATGAAGGTATCTACACAATCTAACACTACAACAACCACCTCAATGTTAGTCTCGTGCATTAAAATAAATATTCTCAAAAGGAGGCCCATACCGAGGACCCTCTTATCTCATGATCAAACTACGAGGCAATAGACCTAACCCAAGAAGGGGTTTTCTAAACAACAAATTCAATGATTCCAACCGGGACTTTCCATATTTTTACAAAACCATACTTTTATAAACAACCAAACACTCAAATCACTTTGGTTCCAAACATTTGTTTTCAACTGCCAAAGAGGCATCACATCAAGCACTTAGGGTGAAAACCCATTTTAAAAAACCTGTCATCATTTTTCTTGCATGGAAATTAAACTTATAAAAATAAAAATATACTTATAATGATCATAAACCACATACAAGATCCAATCGAGAAACTCAACCTTCATTTTGTGTGAAAACTCCAAAAAAACATGACACATTAAATGCTATTTTTAAAACCCTGCACACCGCAAAACATCTTCCAAACAAGTTTCATACCACCTTTATTATTTAGAAAAAAAATTAAAACACTTTATAAAACCATGTTAAGTAACACCCCATATCTTTTATATCGATACACACCCAATTCTCCCATGAAATACTGAACACACGCCAAAACCATTTCAAAAATAGCAGAAACCACTTTTACATAAATATGGAAAAACGAGCATTTACACCAAGAGTTAACCATAAGTTAATAAGTACCATTTTAATCCATGATAAAAAAACACAAACCATATGAATGTTCCAAACATGTTATTTCTTTTTGAACACACAAACACACCTAAGAATTTCACAATTTCAAAAAAGGGCCATTATCCTTTCCAAACACACACCAAATCATTTCCATTGAAATCCATCAAATCTCTAAAATGACGACACCTTTATACAACAATCCAAACAATTTATCGACAATTATATAAACCCAACCAGTTTATTAACAATTTTATAACAATCTATCTAGTTTATGGACAATGTTTATATGTATGATGAAAAGGTATAAATAATTTTAGAATCATATCAAAAAGTATAATAGAAATTCTGTAAATAAATAAACAATTTTATTAAAAAATTTAGAAAAATATCAGAAAAACTACACTAACTAGAATGAACTATAACAAACAATTTTTAACAAACCCAACTAACTTGAAAACACTATAACAGATTGAACAATTATTTTCAGAGATGAAAATTCAGTAAAATAATTAATTAAAAACACATAAGCATTAAATGGAATTATTCCAGATGGGAAGACGCATATTCTCTTACCTCAATGGGGTGAAAACCTGACATTGCTTCTGTGGAAAGAGGAACAACCTCATTCACACCAATTTCTACCCTAAAACAACTAGCAAAGTATGCCAATCAACACCTGATATGTTGGGGCTTGTCCAACTTAAATAAAATAACTAGATGTAAAAAGAAAAACACCAGATGTGAGGTTTCCGAGATGTTGGCTCGTGCGCACGCAAGGGAGATACCAGAACAGAGGAGATGCTACCTGCAAGAGGTTTTCTCTGAAAAGGGTATCGACACCAGCTGGTGGTGTGCAAATGGTAAGGTCTCTAGAAAAATTTCAACTAAAAGGAGGAGGTTGGGTTTGATGGAGGCTAGGCCAAAAGGGAGTAAGGTTCACTAAAAAAGGGAGAGAATAGGGTGGGGGCTATGGTCTGATGTGGAGCTGGTTTTACAAGGGATAGTCGAGTGGGTTATGAGGCCAGGGCATGGGCGGTGGCCTGCTAGAGCATGCTGGAGAGAGATTGGGTGCACGGAGGGGGTGAGAGGGTGGCGCTTTCGATAGAGAGTGCTGGTGAAAAACAAGGTGAGAGTGAGGCTGGGGAAAGGGAGGGATCTTGGCGGACAAGGGAAGAGGTGGCATGAGGCAAGGGGAATGAGGGTGGAGGGCGAGGCCTGGATGTATGGGAGGCAGAAGTAGTGAAGAGAGGGTGGTGGAGGGCCATAGCGTGGGGGGTCTGGGTGTAGCGCCACTGTGAGCAGCAAGTCAGGGGAAAGGGGGGCGCAGCCTGGTAGAACATAGGGTTTTTATAACAATAATAATAATAATAAAACCCATAATAATATAAATAATAATAAAAGAAATAATAATGATAATAATAATAATAATTAACAAGAATAAAAATAATAATTATAACAAAAATAATAAAAATAACAATGAAAATAAAGAAATAATAATACTACCTTTAATACAATAATAATAGTGTTTTTTAATAATTTTAATAATTTTTCTTAAAAAAACAATAACAACAACCACAATAACAGCAACAGCAACAAAAACAACAATAATAATAACAATAATAATAATAAGCAATTGCATGACACCTCGATTGATTATGCAGCTATCGCAAACCACGTGGTGACCGTTCACGGGGCCAAAACCCAGTAAAATTGTTAAATGACAAAAAATTTAAACCAAAACCCAACCCGGACCATGGCATGAAAACCCATATCCAAGAAATAATAAAATAAAAATTTATTTAAAAATTATGGTGTGCCAAATTAGACCCTTACATAATGATATGAGAGGAATGAATCACAAGACATTATTTAATTCAATAAATAATTAGAAACCCCATTAAATAATAAATTAATCAAACTAATAACATATATAGGCTGGTAAAAGCTCATGTACATACACAAACCTAAAAAAAATAAACCATAGTACAGTAGCCAAAATTCACTTCAATTCATTCTTTAATATTAATATAAACTCGATTTAATTAATTAATTAAATTAATTAATTACCATCATCTTAATGACTATTTGATGTCTCTTATAAATACTCATTATAAATTAAATATCCAGTTTTTACATTTAATTACATTGAATTAATTGATTGTATATTAATTATGCATGCCTTATTACATAGTCAACACATCTAATGTGGACAATGCAATTAGGTATTTAATACTATAATTAAATATTATTAATGTAATATAATGATTTTAATTATTGGGAGACAAAAAAGTGTGTACTAATCAACTAAATAATATGTTACTCTCTTATCATGTAACTAGGATAAATGAAAATGGAGTCAACATTAATATTATCCATATCATAAAGTGTGTACTAATGAGACATACATCGAATTTTCAACTTTCTATGTGTCCTCAAAACCCACTGGTTATCTTGGTGTGTTCTTTGGATGTATAGAGTAACAATTTACACATCATGTACACTAGTTTCACATCACCTATCACATTAATTATATATTTTTTAAATCATATATGACATTATTCTCTGTATTTGACCACATAGTTAGCAAGAATTTCACTACAAAATCATAAAGACTACAAGGTGTGTATGAAATCTACACACCATGTGGTATGAAAGAACATGTTAACGGATTCCTTGATCAACATAAGGTGTGAATTAAATAAACTTTGTGTCATTCCTTCTCTGTATATTTTGTTTATCATTAAACATCAATGGTTAGCAAACTTGGGTACACAACCTGTACTTCCAGTCACATGTCGTGTATCCGTATGTATTGTCCACAATCATTAGCACCTCCCAATGGTATCTAAAAACATTATTTATTAGTTTGATATGAAATGAGACTTGAATATAAATAATTAATATTCTTAAAATATGTTAATTAAACTATTGATTAAAGAACAAATAAATTAGAAGAATAACTAACAACAACTATGTATAATTAATCAATGATTAATAAACAGTTATAAACATTAATGTGACCCCTCTAATACAACTTGAAATGTATGAGGGAACATTGTTAGTGGTTAGTTCCATTCCCAAATTTTATTTCCATCAAATTCTTCATATTTATCCTCATAAATAGATTAAAATTCATTCTTGGAATCCATTAAGACAGAAAATTTTTACATATAATTTATAATTAATTTATTAAATTAAGAATTATCTTTAATTGAACTCATTATTCATCAATGAATTGACATATCACACTTTTCATTCCATCATTACATAAATGAACTCAAGAATTGATTCATTCTAGTGGTGCTCCACATGTTCTCTACTAACCATTGATAATCATCATATAATTATCTAAGTTTTAGTTTTGATTAATATATCGCATGTAATGATCAAAGTGGAAAAAAATAATCATTCAAGGGAGAAGGAATTCCATATAACATAGGATGAGAATTTATTTGGTTTCTTTAAATCATAATAGATTGGGATCTCTCTAGGTATTGACAATATTATCTATTGAACTTTTTATGTATAATGAATGAATGTGGCTCTAGGCCTTGCAAAAAAATTCATAACTACATTTATACAGTGCCAGGGTTAGAAAATAAATAATTTTGAAAGGGCCCTTATTAGTTTTTTAAATTATCTACGAACCCCATGTCTAAATAACAATAATATTTTTATTATTTACAAGAAATTCACTAAACAAGAAGATAAAATAAATGTTATTATTTGAATAAATAAATTAATATTTATTAAAATAATACCTAATATAACATTCCTCACCAGACCGTTTAATTGAGTTCACCAATACCCTTGAATATTCATTGGAATTTGAGTAATGACTAATTATTATGTTAAAAAATTGTAATATAATTATTCAAAAATAAGTATATTTAAATTTTATATTTACCAAATCTGGTGAATAAATATTTATTAAATATTCAACTAAATAAATAAATAAATATTTTTTACCCTTTTGATTAAATAAGAATAAATATATATTTATTTTTTAGATAATTAAATAAATTATTACATGGTGAAAAATATTTATAAATACTAAACTCATATATATATATATATATATATATTCTCATGAATAACTGGTGAATGCAGATTTTTTATCAAACCAACGTGAATATTTATTAAACCATGCATGAGAATAATATTAATCCAATATGTTAAATTAATATAAAATTTAATTGATGTCTTGAATACTCTTGGTGTGTGACCCTATATGACTTATTCTCAATAGCATTAGGCTATACTCCCTAAATTCAACGGGTTTCATCTCAAAAAATTCCACGTATCCCATAAAGAAATAAGATTATGTCACAATAACAAGTAATATTCTAAAAATGTACACCATATAATATAATCCCTTTATCTAGATATCTATAATATATAAGGTTTTATTATAGTTGTAGAAACATATATTCTCAATGTATATTTCTTTGACAATATAAAAATGAACTTTCCAAAAACAGCACTATGTTTATAGACTTAATAAGGTATTTGAATTCTTATCCAAGGCCTGAGATACCTAATTCTGTTAAATAATGTAAGGGAAAAATCCTTTGTCTCATTACTCGTTAATATAACTTCACTCAGGACACAATTAATGTATCATACTTCTCTATGAGATTTTATCATCATAGTTTTCATCAATACATCAATGTACGTGACTTATGACATCTATTAATAATAATCATAATGTTGAAGGTGTTGGATTTGTTTCCCTAGAATTAACATGTTTAGTACTTTATTACAAGTCTTTATTATTAAACAAGTTCTTTTACCACATTATTATTCAAATTCATGAAATTTGTCTGTGATAATGCCTTAAGAATAGATGACACACTGAAATTTCACAAACGTTTTCCATTTTAATGGGAACCCATAGGTGTTTCAAAATTATTCTTGAACCTTATTTTATGGTCGGATGATATTGTTTGATTGAAAATGAATTATATAGGCTATTGGGGGTTGGAGTCTGATAAGACATTGAGACACCATATCATAGTTGTAGCACCACAAACATTTTATGGTATGTTTCTATTAAATACATTCGATTCATAGCATATATTTCATAAATCATTGAGTTTCTTTGAAAAAAACACTATTTTATTGAGGAGATAGTCATAGACCAACCATTGAACTTAAAATTTCACCTTGTGTGTTTTGAATTTTGAAAATATGACACACACGGTTGTGTTTAGCATGATATTTAGAGTCGGATTGAATTAACATAATTTTTGGTGAATAGAAACATACCCATATGAACAGTAACCTACCCTTATGAATAATAATATGACTCTTATGAATGGTACCCACACCCATGAATGTATAAATAAATTTAGGCACCATAAAAATGAAGTTGTATAATTCAAGGGTTTATGTTTTTTGATTAAATAATGGTTTTAATTAAATATAAAAATAACCATATTATGAAAAATATTTTTGAAACATCGACTTAATTTTTGTATTCTATGCATCGAAAAATGGTTGGGGTGAATTTTTTGGGATTTTTCTGACATACTTGAATTTTTGATGAATAGTAAAATGCGATAATTTACAAAAAATCATAAATAAAGGGTTTTATTGAATAATTAATGATTATCGAATGATGTAACCCTAATTGGTTCGAAGTCACATGCATTTATTACTTTTCTTCGTCATGTAATACTTACTATTCCTTGTCTTGTAAAAAAATAATAAATTAATGATTATAATATTAAGAAAAATCCACTCCCCTCCACTATATAAATCACCCCTCGCCCCTCTTCCTCCCACACCACTCAAGCTTCAAGCTAGGACTAAATTCGGCCAAATACTCCTCCCAAAATATCTCCCCACATTTAAGACCTTTTGGTCCCACCAAAAGTCCAAAAACAAAGGTCTTATGGAGATTCTCAAGGAGGAGTACACAAGAGGTGAACCTTGTTGGGACCAGGTTGAATGAAGATGAAAGTTTGAAGAGTTATCTTTTGCAGAGTGTTGTATTTTATTGTCAAAGGAGATAAATCAATTCACTTTGTAGAAGGATCATAAATCAGACGATGCTTTGCTGGTATGTATTTCACACAAATCATAAGTTAGGAGAACTTGTGATGCAAGCCTTATGAAGGAAAGGGGGAGAAATGATGATGCCAGTCATATAATGTTTTGATTGGAAGGAATGATGCTGCTGGAAGATAGGAAAGATTCAGTTCTCATTGCAACCTGACGATGCTTAAGTTGATCTATCAAAGGATAAATATCACGATAGTGGGATTCGTGATAAGAGCAGAAGAATGGTTATGGGAAGCAGTAAAGAGACCAAATGGCAAAGAAATAGACAATCTGGGGATGGCAGAAAAGCACAGTTTAAGGTGGCGCCGTTTTCCAGTGTTTGCCAAATTTTAGGGCTTGAAAATCGGGAGATGAAGAAATGTGCTTGGCAATGGATGTTGCGCATAAGATTGAAGATGGTTTATACGTGCAAAAGAGTTATTCAAGGTCAGAACGATGAAAAATGACAAAGGAATGGAGTGCGCAGAAATTTAGGCATGTTTCACGCAAAAATAAAGTGGTGCACGCAATATCTGCGGGATGCGCGAAATAGTAGCGGGTTGCGCAAAAAATCTGCGGGATGCGCGAAATATTGGCATGGTGCGCGAAATTGAGGAATGAAGTTTTCGCGCAAATGATGGTTAGAGATCAGAATATCAAATATTGGCAAAGGCATAAAATGTGCGAAATATTGGAGCAGTGCGCGAAATCTGATGTTGCAGGAAAGATTGGGTTTGCGCGCAATGTGGAACGTGGTGTGTAATTTTGCATGCAATTGGTGCTTCATTCTTAGAACGATGAAAAATGGCAAAGGCATGAGGTGCGCGGAATATTGAAGCATGGCGAGAAATATGAAGTTGCATAAAAGAGTTTTTACGTGCATGGAGGAGGTTTTACGCGCGGATTAGTGTTTTTCGCGCGGGTTCAAAAATGCCTATAAATATGAGGCGAACCCTTGTTAGTTGTTAATGCTCAACACTTAGAAGAAATCTCGAGCTCTGGTGCGCGTAAATTATACGCTAAGTGAGTTGCGCGAAAAGGAAGAAGTTTGCATGAAAAGAGGATAGCTGCGCGAAAACGTGAGAAGTTGCGCGAAAAGAGAAAAAGTTGCGCACAAAATGAAAGGTGCGCGAAAACGTTTTTCGCGCCAAAAGGGTTTTACGCGCAAGTCATTTGAATTGCGCACAAGTCACCCTAAAGGCTGCGCGAAACATTTGGGGTCTTCGCACGTATTCAGTTTTGCGTAAGAGGGTTCTTACCGGCTTCTGGGTAAGAAAGTGAAGATTTGTACTTCAGAGAATACATCTGTTCAATTGTAAAGAAGCACTGAAACATTGTGTTACCCTATTTGTGCTAAGAGGGAGCACATGCACTATTAGATTGTTTTTAAAGTGCTGCACGAGTGTAAGGGTATATCCTACTCATTGTATTCCACATCAAAGGATTGTTTTCTAGTGGATTGTGTGGTACTGGATTGTTTCCGTACCATACCAAGGACGTAGCTACTCTTGTTGAGTAGTGAACCTTGTAAATCTTGTGTTCCTGTGGTTGTGTGTGTTCAGCAGGGAAGAAACTCTTTAACAGGAGGCGAAGGTTGTTTCAAAAAAGGGGAAACTTAAAAAGAAAAAGATATCACTGATTCACCCCCTCCCCCTCTCAGTGATACTTAGATCCTGTTTGGGAACTTCAATTGGTATCAAAGGCAGGTTGCCTTCGTTTACTCTTTGCTGAAGTGTTTGAAGAGAAGTTATGATGGAAAATCTAAATTGCGTGAACAGTAAGGGGATTCCAATCTTCGATGGAAAGAACTATCACATCTAGAAGGACAGAATGATGCCGTATCTTATGTCTCTTGGATATGAAGTTCTTGAAACTACAACAGATGGATTTCCTGATATTGATGACAAGGTCCCTCTTACTCCTGTCGATAAGAAGAATCTTGAGAATGATGGAAGAGCTAAAAATGCATTACTCTCATCACTTTCTGAGAGTGAGTTTTTAAGAGTGAAAGGTGTCACTACTGCTAAAGGCATCTGGGATAAGCTAATGAATATCTATGAAGGAAATACAAAAGTAAAGAAGGAAAAACTACAAATCTGAAGGCTGAAGTATGAAGAATTGAAAATGGGAGAATCTGAATCTGTTGGGGAATTCTTTACCAGAGTTAATGACATTGTCAGTACAATCAGATGTCTTGGTGAAAAGTTAGAAGATGATACAGTTGTTGAAAAGATCCTGAGAATTCTTCCTGACAAATTTGATGCTAAAATTTCTTCACTAGAAGACAGAGATCCGGAAACATTATCTCTTGATGATTTGCACAGTACTCTCATCACTTATGAGATGAGAAGAGAAAAGACCATGAAGAGCAAAGCAAAAACTGATAGAGAAATGTCTTTCAGGGAAGAAAAGAAAGAGAAGTCGAAGAAAATTCTTATTAATGAAGAAGCTGGTGAATCCAACTCTGAAAATGAGGTATGTCAAAATTTTGATGAAATTCTATCCTTGTTTTCTAAAAATGTTAAATGAGGCACAGGGAAATACAAAGGGAAACTCCCTTTGAAATGTTTTGAATGTGGAGCAGTTGGCCACTTTGCGTCTAATTTCCCTCAAAAGGGGAAAGATGCCATCAGTGATGAAGAAGACAGAGGACCAAGAAGGTCATGGAAGAAACAGGATCGAAAAGATAAATATTCTGGTAGAAGTCAGAATAAAAAGTTCTTTAAATCAAAAAGAAGAAGCTTTTTGTAAAAAGATAAGGAAGATGATGATAGCGAGACTGAATCAGAAAAATCTGCTACTGAAAAAACTAGAGTGAGTACCTTTTTTACAACAGTGAATAATGATTATTATGAGAGTAGTAGTACTGAAGAAGAAGAGACTCAACTTGAACAGTATCTGAAAGAAGAGCTGAAGGAATGTTTGAGGAAGATCAGAAAACTGGAGAAAGAAAACAAAAAGTTAATAAAAGAAAATTCCACAGTAAACAATCAAGAAGGTTTTACAGATGATAAAATCATGATGGAAAAAGAGATTGATGATCTGAAAAATTCTCTTGAGAATACAAAGTATCGTAATGATCATCTTGAAGTGAAGTTGAAGGCAAAAGAAGAAGAGTTGGAACTTGTCCAACAAAAACTGCATAAAGCTAAAGAAATGAATATCAGTTCCAAAAATTCTATCTCAGAAGTAGGGGAATGTTCCAGTAAGAATGAACCAAAAAGGGATCCACAAAACTTACCTTCAAAGGTTTAAATGAAAGACAAAATTGGTTCTGATAAGAACAAGGCTGGAAAGACAAAGTATGTGGTCAAAATCAGCAATGCAGAAAAATCAGAAGTGCATAAAAATATTGAGTCAAGAAAAGCTTCTAATACTTCTGGTACTGTTGAATCTGAGCTGAAGAAGAGAGTTACAAATGAAAATATGATGGTTTTTGAGAAGCGTGTTCACAACTCCATTCAGTATAAAGGTTTCAGAGGAAAATATTCTTTCTATGGTTACTGCTGGTATTGTGGTGGATTCGGACACATGGAAAGTATGTGTTGGTTTAACCAACAACATTACAACTATTCCAAAAGTTTTGAAGGACAAGGATTGAGGGGGATTCAACGCTTACAAAATAGAAGATCTACAAATAAGTTTCAGAAGATATCTGAGAAGACCGGTGTGAATGTTGGGAATAGATTCCAACCACTGGAAACTTATTGTGAAAGATGTGATCAACCTGGACATCTTGCTAAGGGCTGCCTTAGTGTGTTACCAGAGCAACAAAAGTTTGTGAATAATCCTCAGAAGACAGAGTTTTTAAAATACAAAAAGGACAAGTATGATAAGTCTGAAAAGAAAGAATGCATGGTTCTCTGGCCAGAACACATTGATTTGGCTAGGAAATTGGAAGAAGCAAAACAGAAAGTAAAGGAAAAGGAAGAACAAAAAGCACTTGTTGTTGAAACAGCTTTGAAGGCTACCAAAGGAGAACGTCCATGGATTCTTGATAGTGGATGTTCATCTCATATGACAGGAAACTTAAAGCTGCTGAAGAATGTGAAAGACTTTAAAGAAGAAACTGTGACATTTGGAAATGATGAATCTCTAAGGATCAAAGGTGTTGGATCAGCCATCATTGGAAAAGAAAAGATGAAATCCAGAAAAACACTATATGTTGATGGACTGAAACACAACCTGCTCAGTGTGTCACAACTCTGTGATGAGGGAAACAAAGTGATCTTTAGAAAAGATGGATTTTTTGTAAAAAGTGAAAATGATGGAAACATAGTTACAAGGGGACAGCGTACAAGAGGGAATTTGTTCCAAGTTGGGGATGGACAGAACTCTTGTTACATGAGTGTGGTGGATGAAAATAAATTATGGCATAAAAGGCTGGGGAATATGTGTCAGAGAAATATGTGCAAGTTTTCAAAGCGAGAAAGTGTTCGGGATATGCCTAATTTATCAAGAGAAAGAGATTGGTGCTGCACTATTTGTGAGAAAGGGAAGATTGTTAATTCTATGCACAAGAGAGTTGAAATTCGCTCAAAAAGACCCTTAGAACTCATACACTCAGATATATGTGGGCCAATGAGCAAGCAATCTTCAAATGGAGATAAGTACTTCATTACTTTCATTGATGACTTTACTCGCATTACTTGTGTTATGTACATGAGACATAAGTCAGATGCTCTAACAATGTTTAAAAGTTTCAGAAGGAAAGCAGAGAAAGAATGTGAGTATTCAGTGAAGAAGTTGAGAACTGATAATGGTGGTGAGTATAAGAATGAAGAGTTTGAAAGTTATCTTGAGAAACATGGAATTCGGCATGAGTTTAGTTCACCATACACACCTCAATAGAATGGGGTGGCTGAAAGAAAGAATCGAAGTCTGGTGGAAATGGGGAGAACTATGTTACTTGAACATAGTCTCTCTCATTATTATTGGAGGCAAGCCATGAGCACTGCTGTGTATATTCAGAACCGGTGTTTCTATAGGCCAAACTCATATATGACTCCATATGAAATGTTCTATGGAAAAACTCCAAGTCTGAAACACTTGAGAGTCTTTGGGAGTCCATGTATTATAAAGAAGAAAGGTGGAAATCTGGGAAAGTTCGAGCAAAGAGGAGATGACGGAATTTTTCTTGGCTACGCTCCAGAAGGAAGAGGATATAGATGCCTCAACAAAGAAACAGGAAGAATTATTGATTCTTCAGATGTAAAAGTTGTTGAAATTGCTGAGAAAGAAAAACATTCATATGTTGATGTGGAAGTCAAGCAGGATAGAGAAGATTTTGTTAACAATTCTGATAATGTTGCAGAATTTGTTCATCCTACTCAAGAAGAGGAATCTGACTTAGAAATATCAAGTGATGAGGATGAAGTTCAAACAACTCATCCTAGGTTGAGGAAACAAGTGGAGGCTCAGAACATTATTGGAGATAAAAATCAGAGGGTTCAAACAAGAAGAACAACGAATGCTATATCACATACTTCTCTTTATTCGAAAGTTGAACCGAATGATGTAAATGAAGCATTTGAGCATCCAGAATGGGTTCATGCTATGAATGAAGAGCTTGATCAGATAGAGAAGAACAATACTTGGGAACTTGTACCCAAGCCGGACAACAAGAACATTATTGGTACGAAGTGGGTTTTTCGAAACAAGCTGAATGAAGAAGGTAATGTAATAAGAAACAAGGCAAGATTGGTCTGCAAAGGGTATTTACAAATTGAAGGAATTGACTTTGATGAAACCTTTGCTCCAGTAGCTCGATTAGAAACAATCAGAATATTTCTTGCCATTGCTGCACAACGAGGTTACAAAATCTTTCAAATGGATGTAAAATCTTCATTCTTGAATGGTGATCTTGACGAGGAAGTTTACATTGATCAACCTTGTGGATTTGTTATTGGGAAAGATGAAAGCTATGTGTGCAGGTTGAAGAAGGCTCTGTATGGGCTAAAACAGGCTCCGAGAGCATGGTATTTTAAATTAGATACTTGCTTGAAGAAGATGAACTTTACGAAAGGGAGAGTTGACAGCAATCTCTACATCAAGAAATGTCAGGAGTTTTCACTGATCGTTATTATTTATGTCGATGATATTATATTTGCTGGAAATAATGAAAGATCATGTGAAAAATTTGCAGAGGAGATGAAGAAGTTATTTGAGATGTCCATGCTAGGTGAAATGAAGTACTTTCTTGGGTTACAAATTTCACAGAAGAAGAATCATGTTTTTCTGTATCAAGAAAAGTATGCTAAGGAACTTCTGAAGAAGTTTGGCATGGAAAATTCGAAACCAGTTTCCACACCGATTTCAGTGGGAACCAAGTTGTATAAAGATGGATAAGGCAAGGAAGTTGATCAGAAAGAGTTTCGAAAACTGATTGGAAGTCTGTTATATTTGACTGCCTCAAGACCCGACATCGTCTATGCTGTTACATTATGTGCAAGATTTCAGAGTGCTCCTAAAGAATCACATTTGATTGCTGGAAAAAGAATTCTCAGATATATCAAAGGCACAACAAACTTTGGAATCCGGTATGACGGCTCTGAAAATATTGATCTATTTGGGTATTCTGATGCTGATTGGGCAGGAAATGTTGATGATCGAAGATCCACATCTGGTGGAGTATTCTTTCTAGGAAAAATCTGTGTTAGTTGGCATACCAAGAAACAGAATTCAGTAACTCTTAGCACAGCTGAGGCTGAGTATGTTGCTGCTACTCAAGCTGCAACTCAACTAATGTGGATGAAGACTCAGCTGGAAGATCTACTTGTTTAAGTAAAGCTACCATTGCTCTTGGGTTGTGACAATCAGAGTGCAATCAATCTTACAAGAAATGCAGTACAACATTCTCGTTCAAAACACATTGATATAAAGTACCACTTCATCAAAGATCAGGTTGAAAAGAATGAACTGAGGTTGGAGTATGTTCCTACATCTGAACAAATTGCTGATATATTTACAAAACCGTTACCGAAGGAACCATTTGAAAATTTGAGGTTGAACATGGGTGTGCAACCTCCTTCTCATCAAGGTTAAGGTGCATGTTTCTGTCCCCTCTCTCGTCTTAGCTTTGGATAGTGTTGTCAAGGGGGAGAATTGTTTCATA
Source organism: Viscum album (assembly GCA_963277665.1). Classification (NCBI taxonomy): domain Eukaryota; kingdom Viridiplantae; phylum Streptophyta; class Magnoliopsida; order Santalales; family Viscaceae; genus Viscum; species Viscum album. The sequence goes on from OY728165.1 coordinate 288,229,799, forward strand.
AATCTATCCATAAGGAAGAATGTATTAAGGGAGAGTTGTGGGTAAGCTGTGAATTCAGCATGCATGTGAGTGAACTATTCTAACTATTTGTTGGAGTGGTTGTAGGAAACAAAGTTGTTTTACAGGAAAGTTGAAGAAGTGAAGAATGCTATTGCAAGAGTGAAGAACGCTGAAGTAAAATATTGCAAGATGTTCTGAAGAAGGATGAGGAGGTATGTTCATGAGATTTTACAGTCACTGCTTTTGGACAGCATGGTTTTGGCTGTCAATAAATCTTGTTTCCTACAATGAGTTAGCTCACGTAGGCTTAGATTTGTTGATAAGTAATCCATTGCAAAAGGTTTCAAAATTCAGTGATTTATGAATCTTTGTTGAAAACAAAATCCAAAGGGGGAGATTTTTGGGACTAGGTTGAATGAAGATGAAAGTTTGAAGAGTTAGCTTTTGCAGAGTGTTGTATTTTGTTGTCAAAGGTGATAAATCAATTCACTTTGTAGAAGGATCATAAATCAGACGATGCTTTGCTGGTATGTATTCCACACAAATCATGAGTTAGGAGAACTTGTGATGCAAGCCTTATGAAGGAAAGGGGGAGAAATGATGATGCCAGTCATATAATGTTTTGATTGGAAGGAATGATGCTGCTGGAAGATAGGAAAGATTCAGTTCTCATTGCAACTCTGACGATGCTTAAGTTGATCTATCAAAGGATAAATATCACGATAGTGGGATTCATGCTAAGAGCAGAAGAATGGTTATGGGAAGCAGTAAAGAGACAAAATGGCAAAGAAATAGACAATCTGGGGATGGCAGAAAAGCACAGTTTAAGGTGGCGCCGTTTTCCAGTGTTTGCCAAATTTTAGGGCCTGAAAATCGGGAGATGAAGAAATGTGCTTGGCAATGGATGTTGCGCATAAGATTGAAGATGGTTTATACGTGCAAAAGAGTTATTCAAGGTCAGAACGATGAAAAATGACAAAGGAATGGAGTGCGCGGAAATTTAGGCACGTTTCGCGCAAAAATAAAGTGGTGCGCGCAATATCTGCGGGATGCGCGAAATAGTAGCGGGTTGCGCGAAAAATCCGCGGGATGCGCGAAATATTGGCATGGTGCACGAAATTGAGGAATGAAGTTTTCGCGCAAATGATGGTTTGAGATCAGAAGATCAAATATTGGCAAAGGCATAAAATGTGCGAAATATTGGAGCAGTGCGCGAAATCTGATGTTGCAGGAAAGATTGGGTTTGCGCGCAATGTGGAACGTGGTGCGGAATTTTGCGCGCAATTGGTGCTTCATGCTTAGAACGATGAAAAATGGAAAAGGCATGAGGTGCGCGGAATATTGAAGCATGGCGCGAAATATGAAGTTGCATAAAAGAGTTTTTACGCGCATGGAGGAGGTTTTACGCGCGGATTAGTGTTTTTCGCGCGGGTTCAAAAATGCCTATAAATATGAGGCTAACCCTTGTTAGTTGTTAATGCTCGACACTTAGAAGAAATATCGAGCTCTGGTGAGCATAAATTATATGCTAAGTGAGTTACGTGAAAAGGAAGAAGTTTGCATGAAAAGAGGATAGCTGCGCGAAAACTTGAGAAGTTGCGCGAAAAGAGAAAAAGTTGCGCGCAAAAGGAAAGGTGCGCGAAAACGTTTTTCGCGCCAAAAGGGATTTACGCGCAAGTCATTTGAATTGCGCACAAGTCACCCTAAAGGCTGCGCGAAACATTTGGGGTCTTCGCACGTATTCAGTTTTGCGTAAGAGGGTTCTTACCGGCTTCTAGGTAAGAAAGTGAAGATTTGTACTTCAGAGAATACATCTGTTCAATTGTAAAGAAGCACTGAAACATTGTGTTACCCTATTTGTGCTAAGAGGGAGCACATGCACTATTAGATTGTTTTTAAAGTGCTGCACGAGTGTAAGGGTATATCCTACTCGTTGTATTCCACATCAAAGGATTGTTTTCTAGTGGATTGTGTGGTACTGGATTTTTTCCGTACCATACCAAGGACGTAGCTTCTCTTGTTGAGTAGTGAACCTTGTAAATCTTGTGTTCCTGTGGTTTTGTGTGTTCAGCAGGGAAGAAACTCTTTAACAGGAGGCGAAGGTTGTTTCAAAAAAGGGGAAACTTAAAAAGAAAAAGATATCACTGATTCACCCCCTCCCCCTCTCAGTGATACTTAGATCCTGATTGGGAACTTCAAACCTTTCTTCTCTTTTCATTCAATTTCTTTTAAAAAGTTCCATTATTTTGTTCTCCATTTTCACCTCCCCTCATCCAAATACCATGATTATTCCAGTACCTTACATGCACTAGATTTTCATTATGCTAAAAGAATATTTCATCATAATCTCTCTTTTCCCCCCTCCTTTTATAAAATAAATGAAAACACCATCCAAGATGTGTTAATTTATCACACTCAAGGAAGATGGGTTTTCAATTTGCATTACTATCTTCAATACTTGTCATGAAAAAATTTCAATGGTTGAACCATATTATAATATATTTATTTTATCTTTATTAATGTTCTATAATCCTTAAACATTCATATTATGTAATAATAATACAAAACAAGTTTATTGTGCACAAAACCACCAAGCCAAATCCAAGCATTTATTGTTAACTCATCAAATGAGTCATCCTCATGGTATATGACCTAAATCATTTTAAGAACATATATATCTCATTAATTTCACTAATAAAGTATATTAACACTTCTGTATGTTAAACCATATTTCAAACAAACATCTATTCGTGAATACAAGTAAACAAATGATGAGAACCAAAGAATAAAATGAAACAAAAACAATTAAATTGAATATCTTAAACCATAAAAAAGTACATTAATGATCATAATAAGGTCATAAAATATCAACTACATGTTTATGAGGTTCTTTAATAATTAATTAGTGAAGCTAAATTTGATTATTCAGGTCTTAAGAACAATCAAGAACACCTTCAAGCATAAGGTTAGGGATCCTCTCTCTCACATTTGTTTAAGAATCTCCCCTATGTTGTGCTCTTTTTTAATATCTAATGATGGTGTATGATTTATAACCTCACCTATACTTCACTTATAATATATAAATAATGGGATACCCCTTTAACTCTCATTAATCATTCACAAGAACACTCGTTCCCAAGATGAAATGTATGTAAGGGGTTTTCTCATCTCACATTCAATTCTGTGAGATTTCCATTGTTAGCCTCTTATTTCTTCTATGTGGTATTTTTGTACTTCCATTTGATATATATTATCATGATTATTATTATATTAATGGTATTATTTTGTTCCTCTAGTGGTTATTAACTTTTGGTCATACGACTCAATTGATACAACGTGTTAACGAGCTTTGTCTCAATTTTCACTTCATTGTGAATTTCTTTTTATTGTGTACCTAATCTTTCTTATGTGGTGTAAATAATTACCATTTTAGATAAATTTTCAATTTATATTATATTCCATTTAAATATCCATATTCTCATATCATGAATATGATTATTTTCTAAGTCGTATACCATTTTACTTATGATATTTATTTTGAATGTTGTTTTGACTGTGGAAGTATTGATGAATCTGTATCCTCTATTCTACACAAATAATATAATGTCATATAAATATTGTGTTGAATATATTTAAAAATAATTATTTGTATTCAGTGGTGGGTGGTTCCCACTATAGCCCCTTGATACATCGGTAGGTCTCATGAGACAAATCAGTTGGTGACAAAGCCTTCAAGTTTGTTTCCAAAAAGCAGACGGGTTTCTACCCATAGAACCGAACCATTTTTATAGTATTGTGGTATCATGTTACATATACATGGAATCCTATTAATAATCATTCTCTTTATTCATTATCAGTTATTACTATCATTGAGTTTTTCACTATGAAAAAATCTATGGATGCAGTTTCATTCTTAGTTTATTAATGGCATCAGTTTTTCATTTATTCACCATGCCATATTGAGTATGTCAAATTGATTAAAATTCAATTATTATTGATTCATGGTTCTACCATTTTTTACCCTTAATGATCGTTTGATCTCACCCCTTTCTTTGTTTACCTTCAACAGGTGATGAAGAATATATCATTTATTGAGTTCTTATGGATGGAGTCTTTAGTTTTTGTTATGTATTATATTTTTGTAACCTTTTCCAATGTAATTTGAGTTACATATATGTATCTAGTTTCTTGAAGACTACTAAACTGATCATTCCTTCAGGATTTTCATTCTTTCTAACCTTTCCAATGTACTTAATAATGCACCGACTCCGGTTTATAGGGCTCGGGGTGTTACAGTTGGTATCCGAGGAAGTTTAGTAGCAATCTTGGTAAATAGATTAGAAAACATAGATTTGGGAAAAAATTCCTAAGGTACTAGTTGAGGATGAATGTACAAGAACATCCTGGTATTGTGGTAAGGAATAGATTTTGTGAATTTGTACCAAATACATCCTTGTCTGGATACGATTTGGTAGAGGTGGCTCTGGTACAGATGTACCTAGGAGTGAAAGCTTCGACAAGGAGTTTTAGGACAGACCCGGGGTATCAGGACACATGACAAAATGTCTTGCTGCACTCTTAGCTATGACACTCACAGGGGATATGCTTAGGATAATTCATTGTTTCATTACAAGCCATTATTAAGGATTGATATCTAGATTATTTTTCAAGGAAACCATTTTTCTGATTATGGGGTTAGCCATGCGTAGGATCTCAATTTATGCTAACTTTTTTGTTAAGATAATATTATACATTATGATTAATACCCTAATATAGGGTTTTCCATTATTTAGAAATGGAATCTAATGGAATAAGGGGAATCAATACTTGTGGGAAATGCAGGGATCTCCCCACTAAGCAAGTTAACATATTCAATGTCAGAGTAAAACAGATCATGACCATATTGGGACAACTTACTCAGGTTGTAATGAATAACCATTCCATACCTGTGTTGGATCATTTCATGAGGTAGAAGCCCCAATCTTTTAGTGGGACTACTAATCCATCAGTTTCTAAGCAACAGATCAAGTACCCTAAAAAGTTATTGATGGCATTAACATGCAATGAAAATGAAAATGTTGTAATGGTGGTATATTGTCTCAAGGGGTATGCTGATCAATGGTGGTATTTGATTCAGAATACCATGGAGGAAGAAGAAATAGAAGATATGGAATGGTGTAATTTTAAGGAAAAATTCTTCAAAAAATATTTCCTTAGTGAGCAATGAACCGTAATGAAGAGGAAATGAAATAGCTTAAAGCCAAGGGGAGAAGACAGTGTTGCAGAGTATGAGGCTACCTTCAATGGCTATCTAGGTATTCCATAGATTACATATATAACTCGGTAGACAAGATTGATCATTTATTTGATGGTCTTAAGCCAATTCCTCAAAGGGCACTTGCTTCTCAAACATTTTCATCATATGAAGAAATTGTATCACGTGCCATCAAAATTGAGAAGGAATTTTCTAGATCAAATTTGTTCAAGGGAACCCAAGATAAAAAAGAGGGACTTTGATAACCAAGGGAAAGGTGAATCTCCAAAGAAAAAAAGAATGATGAAATTCCCATTATGGATGAAATTTGGAAAGAATCATCTCGGGAAATTCTTGAAAGGAATGGGAGTATACTATAAGTGTGGAGAAAAGGTTCATCTATCTCATGAATGCAAGAGGAATAATCAATATGATGATGTTCAATGCTACAATTGTAGAGATATGGGACACTATTCAAATGAGTGTCCTAAACCCAAAGAAATCATGCCTTAGAAAAAGACAAGAGATCAAGGGAGATCTTATCTGATTACAACTGTGGAAGTATAAGTTTCTAATGATGTGGTGGTAGGTACGTTAAATTGTTTCCTCAAACATAGCCAACATCTTATTTGATTATGTATCATTGCATTCATTTATATCTTCCTAGTTTTCCATGAAAATTAAACATGTCCAGTTTGATTTAATAAAGGAGTTATCAGTAAAAAATACTAGTGGATGCATCATTGCAATCAAGGCATGTCAACTAGCCCCCTCGTGACACATAAACATTTTTTAGTTGCTAACCTTATCATCATACCAATGACTATCTTTGATATAATTCTCGGTATGAATTGGCTCTCAAAATATGATGCCGAGATTTATTACAAGAAAAATAAAGTTAATTTTTTTTAAAATGGTGTAAAATATATTATCTTTAAAGAAGACACCTCGCCATATGATTCTTATCTATACCCACCCCTAGTAGCTCTATTAAATTTAATTAATAGAGAGGAAGATAACCAAATATCTATGGGAAGGGAAAAGAAACATCAAATTGTAGATGTGCATGTAGTGAAAGAATACATTGATGTATTTCCAAAGGATTTACCTAGAAATCCTCTAGAGCAGGAAGTTGAGTTATCTATTAAATTAATTCTAGGTGCAATACCTATATCAACGACTCCCTATAGAATGGTCACTATGGAATTAGTGGAGCTAAAGAAAAAACTAGAACAATTGAGTGAAAATAGATTTTTTCAACCTAGTGTTTCTCCATGGGGATCCCATGTCCTCTTTTTCATGAAGAAAGATAGATCAATGAGGTTATGCATTGATTACATGGAAATCAATGGTATTACAATAAAGAATAAGTATAATCTACCTCATATTGATGATTTATTTGATCAAATTCATGGAGCTCAATACTTTTCGAAGAGTTACCTTCGATCTAGATATCATCATCTGAGTGTGAAGAAGGAAGATATTCCTAATATTACATTTCAAACTAGGTATGGGAATTACAAGTTTACTTTGATGCCTTTTGGATTGACTAATGAACCCTTTGTTTTGATGGATTTAATGAATAGAGTTTTTAAGGAATATATTAATAATTGTGTTGTGGTATTCATCAATGATATCCCAGTATACTCAAAAAACTATGAAGACCATCAGAATCACTTGCATATTATTCAGAAAACTCTTAGAACAAATGAATTATATGGAATGTCTAGCAAATGAAATTTCTGGCTTCAATCAGTTTTTTTGTCTAGGGAAAATTGTCTCTAAGAATGTAATCTTAGCTGGTCCTTCAAAGACAAAGGCAATCCAAGATTGGCCCATGATAACAAATATAACTGAGGTACATAGTTTTTTTGGATTAGTAGGTTACTATCGGCGTTTCGTTCATAATTTCACCCGACTGGCTAACCAACAAACCAAGATCACACGTAAAGGAGTTAAGTTTGTGTTGACAAAATAATGTGTCAAATGCTACGAGGATTGAAAAGAAGATTGTTCAATGCTCTAATTTTGACTCTTCCATATGGAAGTGATGGATTTGTAATATATAGTGATGCATCAAAGAATGGACTGGGTTGCATCCTTATGCAAAATGAATAAGTTATTGATTATGCATTAAGACAATTGAAGACATATGAGAAAAATTATCCAACTCATGATCTTGAGTTAGCAGTAGTAATCTTTGCTCTGAAAATATGGATACATTATCTCTACGGAAAAATATGTTAGATTTATACGTACCATAAGAGTTTGAAATACATTTTCACACAAAAGATCTTAACATGAGGCAAAAGAGATGGCTCGAGTTAATCAAAGATTATGATTCTTCAATACAATACCAACCAGGAAAGGAAAATAAGGTTGCAGATGCATTAAGCAAGATTGATTATGGACTTCTAACTCAAATGAGGATTGAGAGAGATCATATATTTTTTGAATATACTAATTATGGGTATGGGAATTGTTAAGGAATGGGAAACATCTTTTCTATTTCAAATGATTGCTAAACCATCTTTATTAGAGAAGATAAAAATCACTCAATCTGGTGATGAGAATATGCACAAGAAAATTAATGTTGTCAAGGATGGGAGATTGGAAGACTTCATGTATGAGGAAGAAGTTCTGAAATTTGGGAATAGGTTATGCATTCCATCAGTACCTGTGCTAAAAAGAGAACTATTAGATAATGCTCATAGATCAAATTTCCCTATGCACCCGGGTAGCACCAAGATGTATAGAGATCTGAAGAAATATTTTTGGTGGGATAATATGAAGTGGGAAATTGTTGGCTACTTGTCAAGGTGACTAGTTTTTCAACAAGTGAAGGAAGAGAGACAATATCTCAATAGAATTATGCAACCTATACATATTCCTATGTTGAAGTGGGATTACATTATAATGGATTTTTTCACCGGACTACCAAGGACACCTAAAAGGAATGATGAAACATGGGTAATTGTTGATCGTCTCACAAAATCATCACTTTTCCATCCAATAAGAGAGTATTTACCACTTGAGCACCTAGAAATATTTTATATTAATGAAGTTGTGAGACTTCATGGTGAACCTCAATCGATTTTGTCCGATCAAGAACCCATGTTTACATCAAAATTATGGAAAAGTCTCAAGAAGGCTTTGAATACTGAGCTTCGTATGAGTACTGCTTATCACTCCCTAACTGATAAACTGTCTGAATGGACTATTAAAACTCTGGAAGAAAAGTTCAGATCATGCACTCTTGACTTCCAAGTTATGTGGGATAAATACATGCCTTTAATAGAATTTTCCTACAAAAATTGTTTCTATTATAGTATTAAAATGATTCCATATTAAGTGTTATATGGAAAGAGATGTCGAACTCTATCTTGTTGGTATGATATTGGTGACAGGAAACTTATAGGGTGGAAACTTATTGAAGAGACCATAACAAATGTGAAGAAAATCCAAGCCTATATTAAAGCAACCCAAAGTTGGATGAAGAGTTATGATGACAACCGGAGAAAGGATTTTGAATTCCAAGTGGGAGATCATGTATTTCTGAAAGTATCTCCATGGAAGGGTGTCATAAGGTTGGGTAAGAAAGTGAAATTGAGCCAGAGGTACATCAGACCATTTGAAATTTTGGAAAGAATCAGATCTGTAGCTTTCCGTTTAGTAATTCCTCCAAGTCTCTCTAAATTTCATGATGTGTCCTATGTGTCATTGTTGAATAAATACATGGAAGACCCAAAAAAAATGTAGTCACATATAAAGAAATAGAACTGGATCCTGATTTGTCAAAATGTGAAAAGCCTATTGGGATTCTTGACATTAGGGAGCGGGTATTGATAAATCTGATAACTCGTCAAGTAATGGATCTTTGAAAAACCAGAATATGGTGGAAGAAACATTGGAAACTGAGGATGTTATGAAGAATAACCACCCACATATTTTTAGTGGGCTTTATAAATGAAAAATTTTGAGGATGAAATTTTTTGAAGGAGGAAATAATGTAGCACCCCAAAGATTTTATGGTATGTTTCTCTTAAATACATTCAATTTATAGACTATATTTTATAAATCACAGAGTTTATATGAAAAAAACACATTTTCATTTAAGATATAGTCCTAGACTAGCCATTGAACTTAAATTTTCCACTTGCGTGTTTTGAATTTTGAAAATCTGACACACATGGTTGTGTTTAGGATGATATTTAAAGTCTGATAGAATTAAGTTAATTTTTGGTGAACAGTAACATACCATTATGAATAGTAACCTACCCTTATAAATAGTAACTTACACTAATGAATAGTAATATTACTCTTATGAATGGTATCCACACCCATTAATGTATAAATAAATTTAGGCACCTTAAAAATGAAGTTGAATAATTTAACTGTTTATATTTTTTGATAAAATAAATATTTTAATTAAATATTAAAATAATCATATTAAAAAATTATTTTTGAAAAATGGACTTCATTTTTTGATTCTACACATCAAAAAACTGTTAGGGTGTTTTTTTGGATTTTTCTGAAATACATGAATTTTTTTGGAATAGTAAAATGCGATAATTTATGAAAAATGATAAATAAGGGTTTTATTGAGTCATTGATGATGAACTACTAATGTAAGCACAATTGGTTCGAAGTCACATTAATTTATTAGTTTAAATAGTCATTGAATACTTACTATTCCTTTTCTTAGGAAGAAATAATAAATTAATGATTATAATATTAAGAAAACTCATCTCCCCTCCACTATATAAACCACCCTTGCCCACCTCTTCCTCTCACACCAATAAAGCTTCAAGCCTTGCCTAAATTCTGCCAAACACTCTTACTAATCCCTATCCCCACTTCAAAGAGCTTTTTGTCTCACCAAAATTCCAAAAAAAATGTCTTTAAGGAGATTCTCAAGGAGGAGTACTCAAGAGGTGAACCATTCTTCTCTTTTCTTTCAATTTCTTTTACAAAGTTTCATTATTTTGTTCTCCATTCTCACATCCCCTCATCCAAAAACCATGATAATTACATTACCTTACATGTACTATCTTTTTATTGTGCTAATGGAATATTTCATCACAATCTCTCTTTTCCCGTCCTTTTATATAATAAATTAAAACACCATCTGAGATGTGTTGATTTATCACACTCAAGGAAGACGAGTTTTCAATTTGAATTACTATCTTAAATAATTTTCATGAAACCATTTAAATGTTTGAAACAGGTCATAATATATATTTATTTTATCTTTATTAATTTTCTTGAATCCTTAATCATTCATAATATGAAATAATAACACAAAACAAGTTTATTGTGCACAAAACCGCCAAGCCAAATCCAAGCATTTATTTTTATCTCATCGAATTATTCATCCTCATGGTATATAAACAGAATAATTATAAGATAATTTATATCTCATTAAATTCAATAATAAATTATATTAACAATTATGGATGTTAGACCATATTTCAAACAAACATCTATTTGTGAATACAAGTAAACAGATCACGAAAACCCAAGAAGAAAATGCTATGAAAACAATTATATTGAATATCTTAAACCATAAAAAGGCAATTAGTGAATCAAATAAGGTCATAATATATCAGTTAAATGTTTATAAGGCTTTTTAATCATTAATTAATGAAGATAAATATGATTATTCAGGTCATTAAGAAAAATCAAGAACACTTTCAAGCATAAGGTAAGGGATCATCTCTTTCACTTTTGTTCAAGAATATCCCTTATGTTGTGCTCTTTTATTTTTAATACCTATTTATGGGGAATGTTTTCGAACCTCCCTTATAAATCCCTTATGATATATAAATAATGGGATACCACTTTAACTCTCATTAATCCATCACAAGAACACTCATTCCCATGCTGAAATGTTTGTAAGGGGTTTTCTCATCTCACATTCAATTTTGTGGGATTTCCATTGTTTGCCACTCATTTATTATATGTGGCATTTTTGTACTTACATTTGATATATATTATCATGATTCTTTTTATAGTCAGGGCATTCTTTTATTAATTTGGTTGTTATTAACTTTTGTCCATACGACTCAATTGAATACAACATGGTAACGAGCTTTGTCTCAATTTTCACTTTATTATGACTTGCTTAGTATTGTGCACCTACTCTTTCTTATGTGGTGTAACTAATTCCAATTTTAGATAAATTTTGAATTAAAATTATATTCTATTTAAATATCCATATTCTCATATCATGGATCTGATTATTTTCTAAGTCGTATACCATTTTACTTACGGTATTTATTTTGAATGTTGTTTTGACAGTGGAAATATTGATGAATATGTATCCTCTATTCTATACCGATAATATATTGTCATGTAAATCTTTTGTTGAATCTATGTATAAAGAATTATTTGGATTCAGATTTGGTTGGGGCCCACTATAGCCCCTTGATTCATTGGTAGGTCTCATGAGACAAATCAGTTGGTGATAAACCCTTCAAGTTTGTTTCCAAAAATTAGATAGGTTTCTACCCATAAAACTAAAATATTTTACGTTATTATGGTATCATGTGCCAGATACATGAAATCCAATTAATAATCATTCACTTTATTCATTATAAATTATTACACTCATTGAGGTTTTCACTATGAAAAATCTATGGATGTAGTTTCATTCTCAGTTTATTACTGGCTGAAGTTTTTCATTTAGTCACCATGCCATATTGATTATGTAAAATTGTTTACAATTTAGTTATTATTGATTCATGATTCTGCCATTTTAAACACTTACTAAGAATTTTATCTCACCCCTTTCATTTTTTACCTTAAACTGGTGATGAAGAGGATATCATTTATTGAGTTCTTATGGATGTAGTCTTTAGTTTTTGTTTTGAATCATATTCTTGTAACATTTTACAATGTAATTTGAGTTACATATATGTATCTATTTTCTTTAAGACAAGTAAACTGATCGTTCCTTGGGGATTCTAATTTTTTCTAACCTTTCTAATGTACATAGTAATGCACCGACTCCGGTTTATAGGGGTTGAGGTGTTACAGTTGGTATTAGAGGAAGTTTAGTAGAAAACATGGAAACTAGATTAGAAAACATAGATTAGGGAAAAAATACCTAAGGTAGTATTTGAGGATGAAACTATGATAACATCATGGTATTTTGGTAAGGAATAGTTTATGAGAATCTTTTACCAAATACATCCATGTCTGGATATGAGTAGGTAGAGGTGGATTTGGCATAGATGTACCTTGGAGTGAAAGCTCTGAGAAGGAGTTTCAAGCTATACAAGGGGTATCATGACACACGAAAATAGGTATTGTGACACTCTAGGTTATGACACTCCCTGGGGATATGCTTAGAATAATTAATAGTTTCATTTCAAGCCATTATGAATGATTTAAATGAAAATTATTCTTCAAAGAAACAATTTTTCTAATTATAGGATTATCCATGCGTAGGATCTCAATTTAGGCTAAGTGTTTTGTTAATTTAAAATTATACATTATGATTCATACCCTAATCTAGTGTGTTACATTATTTAGAAATGGAATCTAATGGAAGAAGGGGAATCAATACTCGTGGGTAATGCAGGGATCTCCCCGCTGATCAAGTCAACAAAGTCAATGTTGGAGAAAAACATATCATGACCATATTAGGACAACTTACTCAGGTTGTAATGAATAACCATTCCACAATTGTGTTGGATCGTTTCATGTGGCAGAAGCCCCCAACATTCAGCAGCACTACTAATCCAGTGGTTGATAAGGAATAGATCAAGTCCCCTGAAAATATATTCATGGCATTAACATTCAATGAAAATGAATAGGTTTTACTGCTGGTATATTTTCTAAATGGGGGAGCTGATCAATGCAGGTCCTTGATTCCAAATACCATGGATGAATAAGAAATATAAGATATGGAATGGATGAATTTTATAGAAAAAATCTTCGAAAAATATTTCCCTCATGAGCAACGAACTATAATGAAGAGGAAATTCCTTATCTTAATGAAATAGGAAGAAGACAGTGTTGCAGAGTATGAGGCTACCTTCACAAGGCTATCTAGGTATGCCATAGATTACATACGTAACTCGGTAGAAAAGATTGATCATTTCTTTGAAGGACTTAAGCAAAGTCATCTAAGGGCACATGCTTCTCAAACATTTTCATCATATGATGAAATTGTATCAAGTTCCATCAAAAAGAGAATGAATTTTCTAGATCAAATTTTTTCAAGGGAACCAAAGATAAAAAAGCGGTACTCTAATAACCAAAAGAACTATGAGGAACTAAATAAGAACAATGGAATGAATAAATTACAATTATGCGAGAAATGTGGAAAGAATCATCTAAAAAAAAGCGTGAAAGGCCTGGGAGATTGCTATAAGTGTGGAGAAAAAGGTCATCTATCTCATGAATGAAAGGGGAAGAAACAATATGATGATGTTCAATGCAAAAATTATAGAGATAGGGGACACTATCCAAATGAGTGTCCTAAATGCAAAGGAAACATGCCTAAGAAAAATCCAAGAGAGCAAGGGAGAGATTATGCAATTATAACTATAGAAGTTGAAGTTCCTAATGATGTGGTGGAAGGTACGTTAAATTATTTCCTCAACCCTAGACAACACTTTATTTGATTCTTGATCATTACATTTATTTATATCTTCCAAGTTTTCCAAGAGAATTAGACATGTCCAATTGGATTTAATAAAGGAGTTATCAGTAAAAACTCCAAAGGGGAATCATCATTGAAACAAAGGCATGTCAACTAGTCCCCCTCATGACAAATAAACGTGCTTTAGTTTCTAACCTTATAATCATACCAATGTTTGACTTTTATATAATTATCGGTATGAATTTCTTCTCAAAATATGATACGAGGATTTATTACAAGAAAAATAAAGAAACAATTTTTGATATCGGTGTACAGTCTATTATCTTTAGGGAAGAGACCTCACCATCTGATTCTTATCTAGACCCACCCCTAGTAGCTCTATTGAATGCAATTTTTGGAGAGGAAGAGAACCCAATATCTATGGGAGAGGAAAAAAATCTTAAAATTAAAGATGTGAAAATAGAAAAAAAATACATTGATGTATTTATATAGGATTTACCAGGACATCCTCTATAGCAGGAAGTTGAGTTCTCTATTGATTTAATTCCTGGTGCAAGATATAAGAACCCAATTCTTTTCTTAAGGTACGGGTTTCTTATTTTATTTTTTCCTTAAGTGTTTTTGAGAAAGTAAGGAAAATGGGGGGAAATTCCCAAAATTTGTGGGTACACGCCGTGTACTATTCCACACGTTGTGTACTTAGGCTATGTGGGACGAGTACACAGGGTGTGTAGCCCTGTCGACGATGAAGGTGTAAAAACTGATGACACGCCATGTAGTGAATATTTACATGTCGTGTAGTCAGTCGACAGGTGAATAGAAATGCGGTTGAGGCAGCCGCTAGCAGAGCGACAGTACACGATGTGTAATCATGAAAACACGTTGTGTACTCATTACGGCAAGTGAACAGTGTCGCGCTTGCGAGTAGCCGCCAGTGGAAAAGTTAAAAAAATGTAAAGTACACACCATGTACTTGATAGTACACGATGTGTAGTTTTTTTTATTCGCTTAAAATAGGTAGTAGCCTCCACTGTTCATAGAGGAAGCTTAGAAAGCTATAGGAGCTTGGGAGGATGGCCGGAGCTTCAGAGATCTCCTGATCGTGCACCAGGAATTAGTTTCCGCTTCCACCGATCACATTGGGATCGTACGGTTATGCTCTCCCTTCTCCTTGAATTGTTCTTAATAATTATTCTTCTAGGGAGAGTTATTTAATTTTGAAGGGGAATTATTTTATCCCAGATCTACATCGTTCTTGGACGTTTCGGGAGGCATCGTTCACATATACCGATAAAGGGAGATCGAGGTAGGTGGTATGGTGTTTAAATTCAAACTGCTATGTGTTTTGTGTACCATTATGCTACGAACCCACATTTGGGGTGTCATGTGGATGAGGACTTTGCTACTTTAAATACCTATAATTGTATAGGTAATTGAATGTAATTATAAACTGCTGTTTGGGATCACTGCTTGGATCCAAGACCACCCTGTGGGTGTGTTCCTCTGTTTAGCCGTTTGACCAGGATACCCGATGGTATTCCATGATTATGATGTGAATTAAATTTCCTTGAGGGGAATTTTAAATATTGTTTTCTTATCTTTTGTGCTCAGCCCGGTTTCTTTAGCCTGAGGGCATGTTGATATTTAGCATGGGAGCATGTTGATATTAAGCCTAAAGGCATGCTTATATTAGCCTAAGGGAATGTTGATATTTTTCCTATGGGTGTGGTTATATTATCCTGAGGGCATGTTTATATTTAGCATTAGGGCATGGTTATTTTTAGCCTGAGGGAGTTGTTATATTATCCTGAGGGCATGTTGATATTTAGCCTGAGGGCATGGTGATATTTAGCCTGAGGGCATGACTATATGAGCCTGAGGGCATGGGTATGTTTCACCTAATGGTAATGTTTTGATTAGCCTGAGGGCTTTGTTCTTATGTGCATAGAATGTTATTAAATTGAATGGTTAAAATGGAAAACAAAATGGAAATGAAACTAGTAGTGATAGTTACAATTTACTACTCTCTTGTTTATTGCATTTACTTCTCCACACTGTTGTTGCATAGTTTTCACTGACAGTTGGGCGCATGCCCTTAGTGTGTGCCTATTGGGATTAATTTCTCACAACCTATTTGGGTCATGACTTTGGCCCAAACAGACTATGTTTCTGCAGGTGTGGACAGGGGCAAGGGTCCTTATACAGGTACATGATTGTAGCGGAGGAGTAAGAGAGCATGGGACCGAGCATTGGCTTGCGATGCTACTGCGTTTTGTTTTCTTTAAAGTTTTTTTCTAGTTGTACCTTGTATTTTGAGTTGTATTGTATTGCAGTGTAACCTTTTTTGGATGTTTTCATAGAAATAGAGACATGCTGCATCATTATATATAACTGTTGGTTACCTTTTACTACAGTCGTCCATTCTTGTTGCATATTGTTTACTGCTTCCGTTGTTGTATGATATTTATCTTTTCCACTGCGCTGCACTTTGACAAATGAGAGAATAGTTTCCCCAATATTAGACCTGGGCCCTTTCTGCTAGTCGGTAGCCTCTGGAATTTTGGGAAATGCGCTTGAGGTCATATGACCATCAGATTCGGGCCACCCGTTGAGTGGAACCTGGATCTGGGACGTTACAAAGTGGTATAAAAGGGGTTCCTTTCTTTGACTTACTATTTGGAGCCTTAGTCAGGGATATGATAGACATGATAGTAGGTAATGAGTTGTGCCCAGGAGTAGCTAACCCGTATAAATGGAAAATCCAATCTACCTCGTTTACTGCAATTTTTTCGGATTTTGAAAATTTTAGAGTTGATTTGATTTTCACCGTTGGGTGAAACACTTGTGAGTGTGATGTTTATATGTTATACATGGGTTCTATTTAGTTGCATCCTGATGAGATGAGGTTATGTCATCTCATGAATCATTTAGTCACATGAAAGAATCCCATGTCATGCATTCCTTCAATGCTATGTAGGTGCATTAGAAATTGCATGTTGTTATGATAGTTGACGTGCTAGGATAGCATGTTGTTGTGATAGTTTCTTTGATACATACCTGCTATTTGATAGGGTATTGTTGTGTGAGTTTTTGATAGAATGGATTCCAAACTTTGGTTTTTGGGGAGTATGGGCCCACAATGACTGGAATTTGGTGGATCATTGACGTGTTTTCCTTGTTATAACATGTATAAGATCCCATACTTTCATTCGCGGGGAGTATGGGCCCTCACGGATCAGAATTTGGCACTTAGGTTTTTGTTTCGGTGTTTTTCTGGGCTCCAGAGTAGTTTCTGAGGCATACTATTCGGAAAACCCAGGATACACACCGTGTAGTTTATGGACACACACTGTGTGTTCTTCTGTTCGGGAAGAAATGAAAACTTATTTAGTACACGCCGTGTACCCTTAGCATACACCGTGTATTCTTTTCCCATGTCATAGACTGTGTGGGCTGAGACACGGGTTAGAGAATGGTTTGGGGGAAACACGCCATGTACTGATTGTACACGCCGTGTAGTTTAGAACCAGTGTCCGCCAGTGTAACTAACAACACGGACGGAGGAAACCTTAAGACATACACTTTGTGTCTACATTGAACACGCCGTGTAGTCTGACTCAGGTACCCGACCATGTCACTAACAACACAGGTCGGTGATATCATTCCTTGTACACGTTGTGTCCACCTGGAACACGCCGTGTAGTGTTAGCCATGTAGTCGGTCGTGTAGTGAGGAACATTGGTCAGTCTGGGGCTTCCTTGAACATGTCGTGTGCCTGTGGGCCATTCCGTGTAGTCTTGTTTTAGGAGATATGTGTGGCCTAGCCATGTAGAAGGACCCGGGTAGGAACGGAGGATTCAAGTATACTCCGTGTAGTCCGAGGACATACCGTGTGTTTGGGGTGTTACATGACCAGTTTAGCTGGATTACATGCCCATGTGAATGGCTTGTGAGAACACGCCGTGTAGTTTTTATACACACCGTGTAGTAATGTTTTGTAAATCCTGAATTCTTTCTTTCTCATGTTCCCTTCTTGGTCTCCTTGTTTTTAGTTTTTGATAATCTTGATCTAAGGCATTAGATTGACCTTGTAGAGTCATGCTACCGAGACAACCACCAGTTGTACGCCAAGAAAGTGGTGACAATTATACTCCAGAGATGGTAGATCATGGGAAACCAGTTGATCCTCTAGTAGTTCCAGATGTGATGCCAACTGTTATACCGGACACAGGCGTGGAGGCATAGTTCCGTGAAGGTTTCGTATGGTTCATGCAGACCTTCCAGGGAGCATCGCAGGCTGCCACATCTATGGCAGAGCTAACATGTATCTTCCAGTAGTAGCATCCACCTATGTTTTCAGGGGATGGCAGACCATAGGCTATAGATTGATGGCTGGATTCGATGTAGATGATATTCGAGAATCTGGAGATGCCTCCATGGCGGAGGGTCAAGCTTGCTACATACATGCTACGTGATTCCACCAAGAGGTGGTGGGATGTTTCCACTCAGTCTGAGCATCACTGCGACATGATGTGGGAATATTTTTAGCCATCTTTCTACGATATCTTCTTCCAAGAGACATTGAGGGTAGATCGAGCTCGAGAGTTCATAAATCTGCAGTAGGGCTCCATGTCAGTGATGGATTATTCTGCTCGCTTCACCGAGCATCAGCGCTTTCCACCTTTTCTAGTGGGTGATAAGACATTGAGGGCTAGACGCTTTGAGGATGGTCTTCGATATGACATCCAAATGATAGTGAATGTTTTTGTGTTTCCCACCATGCATGCTATTGTGAACCAGGCACTGATTACTGAGACGAACCTGCGAGAAGCTAGTGGTGTGGGCCAGGCCGGTTTTGCACTAGTTTTTGGTACTATTTCTACTGGTAAGAGGAAGAGACGTATTGAATTCTCCCACGGTGGCAGTACTAGCTAGAAGAATACTTTATGTGGCTTGATTATTTTCTACTAGTGCGGTAGAGAGGGGAAGAACCAACCTCATTTCCCCCGAGACCTAGTGGAGTGCTGAGTTTGCGGCAAGATGGGCCATCTATAGTGCTTATACAGGGAGTTTCTACCAGTGGCTAGTGAGAGGGGTTCTATGCAGACTTCGCATGTGGGAGCAGGACCAACAGCTTCTTACCAATCGGGAAATTGGAATACATCAGGCATGCCGGAAAAGATGGTGGTCGTGGAAGTGGTATCCAGACACCAGGATCTCAGAGGCAGTAAGGCGGGAAAGCTGAGGGTAGCCAGGCTGTGTCATAGGGTCTTGACACTGGGCATACATATGCAGTGCAAAAGACCCAACCAGAGCAGGATCCCAAACCTTCTACTGTCAGAGGCACTATTCTAGTAGCTTCTGTTTTATCTTCAGTACATTTCGATACGGGTGTTACACATAGCTTTTTATCTGTGCCCGTTGTGGAGAGCCTTGGCCTCTGTGTTTCTTCATCTCCTTATGTTATAACGCTAGACACTCCGTTGGGGACTACAACAGCTGGTGTGTGCCAGTGCAAGGAGTGCCCCTTGAGGTTGGTGGGTGTCACTTTCTATGGTACCTCTATGTCTTTGAGATGACGAGCTATGATGTCATTCTTGGGATGGACTAGTTGGTACCTTTTCGAGCCTTTGTGGATTGCTATCGTCACAGGGTGAGTTTCACATCACCATAGGGTGGAGAGTTTCTATACAAGGGAGAATGTGATGTCTAGGTGAGCCGAGCTGGACCTGAGCATCATGGGAAAGGTGTAGTGACAACCCAGATTGTGATCTTATATTTGGATGATCAGGGGACTTGTCAGAAGGATTTCCCTCCAGTATTTGATCGTTTTAGGGATGTCTTCCCAGACGACTTTTCAGGTCTACTTCCAAGTGAGAGTTAGATTTCTCTATCAAGTTTGTGCCAGGAGTGGCACCAGTGTCCATTACTCCTTATAGGATGGCTACAACTGAGTTTCAAGAGCTCAAGATACAGTTAGAGGAGGTTTAGTCAAAGGTTTTCATCTGACCCAACAATTCTCCTTGGGGTTCGCCGGTCCTTTTTGCGAAGAAGGCGGACGGTACCCTCAGACTCTGTATGGATTATCGGAATCTGAACCAGTTGACAGTTAAGAACCGATATCCCTTACCAAGTATTGATGATCTTTTTTATCAAATTAGGGTAGAAAGAGTGTTCTAGAAGATTGACATGAGATATGGATATCATCAATTGCGCGTTAGACCATCTGATATACCTCTCACAGCTTTTCGGAAATATATGGTCTATACGAGTACTTGGTCATACCGTTCGGACTCACGAACTTGCCAACAGTTTTTATGGATCTGATGAATTGTGTGTTCCATCCATATCTGGACTCTTTTGTGGTAGTCTTCATGGATGATATCTTGGTGTACTCTCACACTCGACATGACCATGATACCCATCTTGAGATCATATTGAATACACTGAGAGAGCATTGGATTTATACTAAGCTCTCAAAGTGCCACTTTTGGATGGACCAGATACACATCATGGGTTATATTATCTCAGAGGCAGGAGTTTTAATAGACCTAGAGAAGGTGAGAGTAGTAGTTTCCTCGGAGTAGCCTTAGAATGTGTTTGATATAAAAAGTTTCTTGGGGTTGGCTGGTTAATACATGCGCTTTATATAGGACTTCTCTTTCTTAGCAGCGCCATTGAAAAATTTGACTAAGAAGGGTGTGAAGTTTGTTTGGTCAGAAGCTTGCGAGACAACCTTTCAGGAGTTGAAGGGAAGGTTTCCCTTAGCACCAATCCTGATACTTCCAGAGCAAGGTAAAATCTATACAGTCTACTATGATGCATTATGTATTGTGTTGGGAGCTGTGTTGATGCAGGATGATTGAGTTGTTGTGCACTGGTCTCAGTAGTTGAGTCCACATGAGAGGAATTACCCGACACATATCATCGAGTTGGCTGCAGTTGTTCATGTGTTGCGCTGTTGGAGACATTATCTTTTGGGAGAGAATTTTGTGGTTTTCACCGACCAAAAAATTATCAAGTACATCTTTACTCATCATAAAATGAATCTAAGACAACAAAGGTGGGTTTAATACCTTCTGTCTTTTGACTTTGAGCTCGCCTATATACCTGGTATGGGTAATGCAGTTGTTGATGCACTGAGCAGGAAGACTTAGACACAGGCAGTTCATGAGGCCAGTGGTGAGTGGCAGCTTATGGCTTTGTTCTCTGAGATGCATTTGGTGGTGCAGGACAGTCAGGAGAAAACCTATCTTTTTTCCTTAGTTGTGACTTCTACCCTCCTATTTAGAGTGAGGATGAGACATTTATCTGATTCATAAGGCCTAGTTCTACGGGAGTTGGTGGCAAGTGAGGACCCTCCTCTTGGTTGGGCGATAGGTGATGATGAGGTACTAAGTTTCCATGGATGAGTGTGGGTTCCATGGTATCTACACGAGGAGTTGATGTGGGAGTTTCACGCTTCAGCTTGGGCAGTTCATCCCGGAGTTACCAAAATTTACCGTGAATTGAGACATCAGTATTGGTGGCCAGGTATGAAGAATGAAGTAGCTGGTTTTGTTACAAGATGTTCCACCTGTTAGCAAGTGAATGCGGAGCATCAGAGGACAGCATGACTATTACAGCAATTACCCATTCCGAAATGGAAATGGGATAATGTCATGATGGATTTCGTGACTGGGTTACCGAGGTCACGTCAAGGCACTGATGTTGTGTGGGTCATTGTGGGCAGACTTACGAAGGTAGCTCTTTTTTTGATTAAGGAGACTTTCGGTGTTGACAATCTCGGGAAGCTTTATATCTGAGAGGTCGTACGTCTTCATCAAGTCCCTCATTCTATCATATCAGATAGGGAAACCCATTTTACGTCTCATTTCTGGTAGATTTTCAGAGGGAAATGGGTACACAGGTGCTTCTGAGTACAGCTTACCACCCTCAGACTGATGGCCAGTCAGAGCGTATGATACAGGTGCTTGAGGACATGTTGTGTGCATTCGTCCTAAACTTTGGGGGCTCTTGGGAGAAGCATATACCCATGTTCGAGTTTGCCTATAATAATAGTTTGCAGGTAACTATTGAGATTTCACCATACGAGGATTTATACGGTAGGCCTTGCAGATCACCATTGTGATGGATGGAGGCAGGTGAGGCAGCTTTACTTGGACCACGTCTCGTGAAGGAGACTTCAGAGTAGGTCCAGTTGATTCAGAAGTGGATGGATACCGCACAGTCTTGTCAGAAATTTTATGTTGATTGCCGTAGACGACCCTTGGAGTTCATAGTCAGGGATCAAGTTTTCTTATGTGTTTCACCGAGATTGGGACACAGGCGGATCAGGAGACAAGTTAAGCTTTCACCGAGGTATATGGGGCCGTTTGAGATTCTGGAGAGAGTCGGGTCGGTTGCCTATCGGTTGTAGTTACCACAGAGGCACCAGGCCATGCACTGCATCTTCCATGTATCTTAGCTGAAACGTTATCACTCAGACCCATCTCACTTTTTTTAGCCCGAGGAGGTTGAGATTTAGGTCGATGCATCCTTTGAGGAGCATCTTATTCGTATTATTGATAGGAGAACGGAGGTTCTCCGAGGTGTGTTAGTTCCTCTTGTACGGGTGCTATGCCAGCATGGCCGGGTGCAGGACAAAACCTGGGAGCGGGAGACCGACGTATGTGCTCAGTGGCCAGAGTTGTTCCCAGATTTATCTTCACTACCCTTGGAGGGGCAATTCAGGGACGAATTGCTTTAAAGGGGGATGTTTGTAAGAACCCAGTTTTTTTCTTGAGGTACGGGTTTATTATTTTACTTTTTCCTTAAGTTTTTTTTTGAGAGAATAATGAAAATGTGGGAAAAATCCCAAATTTTATGGGTACACGCCGTGTACTATTCCACACGCTGTGTACTTTGGCCGTGTGGGATGAGTACACAGGGCGTGTAGCCCTGTCGACGATGAAGGTGTAAAAACCAACTACACGTCGTGTAGTGAATATTTACACACTTTGTAGTCAGTCAGCATGTGAATAGTAAGGTGGTGGAGGCAGCCGCCAGTGGAGCAACAGTACACGTCGTGTAATCACGAAAACACATTGTGTACTCATGTAGTTATGTGAACAGTGCCACGCTGGCGAGTAGCCGCCAGTGGAATAGTTAAAAAAATGGAAAGTATACACTGTGTACTTGAGAGTAAAAGCCGTGTAGTTTTTTCTGCTTATAATGGGCAGTAGACTCCTCTATTCACAGAAAAACCTTATAACACCGAAGGAGCTTGGGAGGATGACCAAAACTTCAGAGATCTCCCAACCGCGCACCGGGAAGCTGTTTCCGCTTCCGCCGATCACATTGGGACCGTACAGGTATGTTATCCCTTCTCCTTGTGATGTTGTTACAAATTCTTCTTCTAAGGAAATTTATTCATGTTTGAACGTGAATTATTTTATCCCATATCTACTTCATTCGTGGACGTTTCGGGAGGCGTCGTTCACGTATACCGATCAAGGGTGATCGAGGTAAGTGGTCTTGTGTTTAAATTCCAACAGTTGTGGGTTTTATGTACCGTTGTGATACGAACCCATGTTTGGGGTGTCGTGTGGCTGAGGAATTGGATGCTTTAAATACCTATAATTGTATAGGTAATTGAATGTAATTATAAACTGCTGTTTGGGATCACTGCATGGATCCGGGACCACCCCGTGGGTGAGTTCTGCTGTTTAGTCGTTTGACCAGGATACCTAAGGGTATGCCATGATTAAGATGTGAATTAAATTTCCTTGAGAGAAATTTTAAATAATTGCTTGATTATCAATTGGGCTTGGCCTAGTTACTTTATCCTGAGGGCATGTTGATATTTAGCCTGAGGGCATGGTGATATTTAGCATGAGGGCATGGTTATATTAGCCTGAGGGCATGCTGATATTTAGCCTGAGGGCGTGGTTATATTAGCCTAAGGGCATGTTGATATTTAGCCTAAGGGAATGGTGATATTTAGCCTGAGGGCGTGGTTATATTAGCCTGTGGGCATGTTGTTATTTAGCCTAAGGTCATGGGGATATTTAGCCTGAGGCCATGACTATATTAGCCTAAGGTCAAGGGTACATTTAGCCTAAGGGAAAGGTTCTAATTGGCCTGATGGCTTGGTTCTCATGAGCACAGAATGTTATTAAATTTAATGGTTAAAATGGATAACAAAATTTCAATGAAACTGGTAGTTATAGTTACTATTGAGTACTCACTTGTTTACAACATTTACTTCTGCACACTACTGTTGCATAGTTTTCACGGACAGTTGGGCACGGGCCTTTGGGGGGTGCCTACAGGGATTTATTTCTCACACCATATTTGGGTCATGCCTTCAGCCCAAATAGACTATGTTTCTATAGGTTTCGACAAGGGAAAGGGTCCCTACACAGGTACATGATTTTAGTAGAGGAGTAGGAGAGAATGGGACCGAGCTTTGGCTTGCGATGCTGCTGCGTTTTGTTTTCTCTGCTTGTTTTTTCTGATTGTACCTTGTATTTTAAGTTGTATTGTATTGTAGTGTAACCTATTTTGGCTGTTTTCATAGAAATAGAGACATGTTGTATCATTATATATAATTGTTGGTTACCTTTTACTACAGTTTTCCATTCCAGTTGCATATTGTTTGCTTCTTCTGTTGTTGTAAGATATTTATATTTTCTGTTGTGCTACACTTTGACAAATGAGGGCATTGTTTCCCCACGATCAGACCCGGGCCTTCACTGCTAGTCGGAAGCCTCTGGCATTTGGGAAAATGCGCTTGAGGTAATGTGACCAACTGGGTTCGAGGAACCCCTTGAGTGGCATCCGGATCTGGGACGTTACACAAGACCAATATCAAAGACTCCCTATAGAATATCCACTGTAGAATTAGTGGAGCTAAAGAAACAACTAAAGGAACTGAGTGAGAAAGGATTTAATCAACCTAGTGTTTCTCCTTGGGGAGCCCATGTCTTATTTGTTAAGAAGAAATATGGATCCATGAGGCTATGCATTGATTACAGGGAAATCAATGCTATTACAAAAAAGAATAATTATCATCTACCTCAGATTGATGATTTATTTGATCAAAATCATGGAGCTCAATAATTTTCGAAGATTTACTTTCAATTCAGATATCATCAGTTGTGTGTGAGGAAGATATTCCATAGACTACATTTCGAACCAGGTATGGGCATTACGAGTATATTGTGATGCCTTTTGGATTGACTAATGCACCCTCTGTTTTCATGGATTTAATAAATAGAGTTTTCAAGGAATATCTTGAAAACTGTATTGGGGTATTCATCAATGATATCCGGGTATACTCAAAAATATATGAAGACCACGAGGATCACTTACGGATTATTCTGAAAACTCTTAGAAGAGATGAATTATATGGTAAGTTTATCAAGTGAAAATTATAGCTTCAATCAGTATCTTTTCTAGGTCATATTGTCTCTAAGGATGGAATCCTAGCTGATCCTGTGAAGATAAACGAAATCCAAGATTGGCCCATGACAACTAGTATAACTGAGGTACGTTGTTTTATTGGATTTTTGGTTACTATCGGTGTTTCGTTCAAAAATTCACCTGGCTAGCTAACCCACTAACCAAGGTGACACGTAAAGGAGTTAAGTATGTGTGGACAAAATAATGTATAGAATGCTTAGGGGAATGGAAAATAAGTTTTTTCAGTGCTTCAATTTTGACTCTTCCATATGGTTGTGATGTATTTGTAATATACAGGGATGCATAATATAATGGACTGGGTTGCGTCCTTATGAAAAATGATAAAGTTAATGATTATGCATTAAGACAATTGAAGACCTTTGAGAAAAATTGTCCAAATCATGATCTTGAGTTAGCAGCTGTAATCTTTGCTCTGAAAATATGGAGACATTATCTCTACAGAGAAAGATGTGATATTTATACAGACCACAACAATTTGAAATACATTTCACACAAAAAGAACTCATCATGAGGAAAAGGAGATGGCTCGATTTACTCAAAGATTATGATTGTTCAATACACTACCACCTAGGAAAGGGGAATAAGGTTTTAGATGCATTATGCAGGAAAAATTATGGACTTCTGACTCAAATGAGCGTTGAGAGAGATCATATATTTTTTGGATCTACTAAATATGGATATGAGAATTGTTAAGGAAGGGAAAAAAATTTCTCTTTAAAATGATTTCTAAGACATATTTATTAGAGAAGATAAAAAGCTCTCAATATGATGATGAGAATATGCACAAGAAAATTATTTCTTTCAAGGATGGGAGATTGGGAGACGTCATGTATGAGGAAGGAGTTCTAAAATGTGGGAATAGGTTATGAGTTCCATAAATACCTGAGCTAAAAAGGGAAGTATTAGATGTTACTCATAGCTCAAATTTACCTATTCACTCAAGTAGCACCAATATGTATAGAGATATGAAGAAAAAATTTTGGTGGAATAATATGAAGTTGGAGATTGTTGACTACGGGTCAAGGTGACTAGTTTATCAACAAGTGATGGTAGAGATAAAATGTCCCAAAGTATTGATACAACCTATACATATTCTTATGTTGAAGTGGGATAACATTGCAATATATTTTTTCACCGGAAAACTGAGGACACCTAGAAGGAATGATGCAATATGGGTAATTGTTGATCGTGTCAAAATATCAGCACATTTCCTTCCAATAAGAGAGGATTTACCACTTCAGCGCCTAGAAAGACTTTATATTAATGATTTTCTAATACATCATGGTGAACCTCAATCGATTGTGTTCGATTGCGATCCCAAGTTTACATCAAAATTCTTGGAAAAGTCTCTAGAAGGCTTTGAATACTAAGCTTCGTATGACTACTGCTTATCACCCCCAAACTGATGGACAGTCTGAATGGGCTATTCAAGCTTTGGAAGACATGCTGAAATCATGCTCTCATGACTTCCATGGTATGTGGGATCAATACTTGTATTTGGTAAAATTTTCCTACAATAATTGTTTCCATTCTAGTATTCAAATGGCTCCATATGAATCGTTATATGGAAAGAGTTGTCGAACTTCAACTTATTGGGACGATGTTGGTGAGAGGAAATTTATAATCCCAAAACTTATTTAAGAGACCAAAAAAAAGGTGAAGACAATCCAATCCCATAATATAGGATCCCAAAGTAGGTAGAAGATCTATGATGACAACCAGAGAAAGGATTTTGAATTCTAAGTGGGAGATCATGTCTTTGTGAAAGTATATCCATGAAAGGGTGTCTTAAGGTTGTGTAAGAAAGGGAAATTGAGCCCCAGGTATATCAGACCATTTGAAATGTTGGAATGAATCAGATCTGTAGCTTACCATTTAATAATGCCTTCAAGTCTCTCCAAAGTTCATGATGTGTTCCATGTGTCATTGTTGAATAAATACATGTCAAACCCAATGCATGTACTCACCTATAAATAAATAAAACTGAATCCTGATTTGTAACACTATGAAAGGCCTATTGGGATTCTTGACTTAAGGGAATAGGTATTGAAAAATCTGACAACTCATCTAGTAATGGTCCTTTGTAAAAACCAAAATATGGAGGAAGAAACATGGGAACCTGATGATTTTATGAAGAAGAACAACACACATCTTTTTACTGGGCTTTATAAATGAGAAATTTCAAGGACGAAATTTCTGAAGGAGGGAAAAATGTTGCACCCCAAACATTTTATGGTATGTTTCTCTTAAATACATTCGATTTATAGCCTATATTTCATAATGCACTGATTTTGTTGGAAAAGCACTTTCTTATTTAAGAGATAGTCATAGACTAGACATTGAACTTAAATTTTCCACCTGTGTGTTTTGAATTTTGAAAATTTGAGATACACAGTTGTGTATAGGATGATATTTATATTTTGATAGAATTAACATAAATTTTGGTGAATAGAAACATACCCTTATGAATAGTAACATTCCCTTATGAATAGTAATATGACTCTTATGAATGGTATCCACATAAATGAATGTATAAATAAATTTAGGCACCTTAAAAATGAAGTTGAATAATTTAGCTGTTTATATTTTTTTGATTAAATAATGATTTTAATTAAATATTAAAATAATCCTATTTAGAAAATTATTTTAGAAAAATGGACTTCATTGTTTGATTCTACACATCAAAAAACGATTAGGGTATTCTTTTGGGATTTTTATGAAATACTTGTATGTTTGAGGAATAATAAAATGTGATAATTTATGAAAAATGCTAAATAAGGTTTTAATTGAGTCATTAGTGATGAACTGTTGATGTAAGCCTAATTGGTTAAAATTCACATGAATTTATTACTATACTTGGTCATGGAATACTTACTATTTCTTTTCTTGTGAAGAAATAATAAATTAATGATTATAATATTTAGAAAACTTATCTCCCCTCCACTATATAAACCACCCCTCACCCCTCTTCACGCCACACCAATCAAGCTTCAAGCCCCAGCTAAATTCTACTAAATACTCTCCCCAATCCCTCTCTGCATGTCCAAGACCTTTTGGTCTCCCCAAAAGCCAAAAACAAAGGCATTAAAGAGATTCTCAAGGAGGAGTACGCAAGAGGTGAACCATTCTTCTCTTTTCTTTCAATTTCTTTTGCAAAGTTCCATTATTTTGTTCTCCATTATCACCCCCCTTCATCCAAATACAATGATAATTATATTACCTTGCATGTACTAGATTTTCATTGTGCTAAGGGAATATTTCATCATAATCTCTATTTTTCCCTCTTTTTATACAATAAATGTAAACACCATCCGAGATGTGTTAATTTATCACACTCAATGAAGATAAGTTTTCAATTTGCATTACTATCTTCAATACTAGTCATGAAACCTTTTCAAAGGTTGAAACAATTCATTATATATTTATTTTATATTGATTAATGTTTTGTAATCCTTACACACTCATAATATTGAATAATAATACAAAACAAATTTATTGTGCACAAAACCACCAAGCGAAATCCAAGCATAAATTTTTAACTCATCGAATGATTCTTCTTCATGGTGTATAAATAGAATCATTATAAGAAAATTTATATCTATTTAATATCAATAATAATTTATGTTAAAAATTCTTTATTTTGAACCATATTTCAAACAATCATCCATTCATTAATACAAGTAAACGGATCATGAAAACAATGGAGAAAATGCTACCAAAAAAATAAAATTGAATATCTTAAACCATCGAAAGTCCATTAATGAACCTAATAAGGTCATAAAATATCAATAACATGTAGATTCTTTTCTCGACTAATTAATTAATGAAGCTAAATTTTATTATTCCGGCCATTAAGAACAATCAAGAACACCTTCAACCATATGGTAAGGGATCCCCTCTCTCACTTTTGTTCAAGAATATCCTATATGTTGTGCTCTTTTATTTTTAATACCTAATGATGGGGTATGTTTTTTCACCACCCATATAATTACTTTAAGATATATAAATAATGGGGTACCCATTTAACTATCATTAATCCCTCTCAAGAACACTCGTTTCCAAGCCGAAATGTTGGTAAGGGCTTTTCTTATCTCACTTTCAATTCCATGGGATTTCTGTTGTTTGCCTGTTATTTATTATATGTGTTATAGTTGAACTTCCATTTAATATATATTATCATGATTATATTTATATTCTTGGTATTTTGTGATTCATTTGTTGGTTATTAAAATTTGGTGATACAACTCAATTGTTTACAACGTGGTAACGAGCTTTGTCTCAATTTTCACTTCCTTATGACTTACTTAGTATTGTGCCCCTACTATTTCTTATGTGGTGTACCTAATTCCCATTTGAGATCACTTTTAAATTGAAATTATATTTCATTTAAATATCCATATTCACATATCATGGAAATGATTATTGTTTATGTCGTATACCATTTTACTTACGGTATTTATTTTGAATGGTGTTTTGACTGTGGAAAAATTAATGAATATGTATCCCTTATTCTATACATATTATTTAAATTAATGTTGATCTTGTGTTGAATTTATGTATAAATAATGATTTGTATGAATAGGTGGGTGGGTCCCACTACATCCCCCCAATGTATCAGTTGGTCTCATGAGACAAATCAGTTGGCGACAAACCCTTTGAGTTTGTTTCAAAAAATCAGATGAGTTTCTACCCATAGAACTAAACCGTTTTATTGTATTATGGTATCATGTTCCAGATACATGACATAAAATTAATAATAATTATCTTTATTCATTATCGGTTATTACTATCCATTATGTTTTCACTATGAAAAAATCGATGGATGCTGTTTCATTCTTAGTTTATTAATGGATCGAATTTTTCATTTATTCACCATGCCATATTGATTATGTCAAATTGTATACAATTCAATTATTATTGATTCAATTTTCTCCCATTTTTAACCCTTTCTGAGCATTTGAGCTCACCAGTTTCATTGTTTACCTTCAATAGGTGATGAAGATGAGATCATTTTTTTAGTTCTTATGGATGCAGTCTTTAGTTTTTATTATGTATCGTATTTTTTTACCCTTTAACAATGTAATTTGAGTTACATATATGTATTTAGTTTCTTCTAGACTACAATACTAATCGTTCCTTTGGTTATTTATTTCCTTC
The DNA here is from genome assembly GCA_963277665.1 of Viscum album. Lineage (NCBI taxonomy): Eukaryota > Viridiplantae > Streptophyta > Magnoliopsida > Santalales > Viscaceae > Viscum > Viscum album. The sequence goes on from OY728165.1 coordinate 288,260,287, forward strand.
TAACTATGCCAATGTACTATTAATGAACCAACTTCGGTTTAGAGGGGTCAGGGAGTTATAGTTGGTATCAGATAATGTTTAGTAGTAAACATGGAAATTAGATTAGAAAACGTAGATTAGGGAACAAAGCCCTAATGTAGTATTTGAGGATGAACATACATGAATGTCTTGTTATTTTTGTAAGGAATATATTAGGTGAGTATTTCTATAAAATACATCCCTATTTGGATACGAGCAGGTATAGGTGGCTTTGGCACAGATGTACCTAGGAGTGAAAGCTCCGACAAGGAGTTTTGGGCTTACCCATGGCATCCTAGTACACAACAATGGGTCTTACTGCACTCTTGGTTACGACACTCCAATGTGATATTCTTAGGATAATTCATGTTTTTTTAAAAGCCATTTTTAAGGATTGAAATGAAAATTATTCCTCAAAGAAACCATTTTTCTGATTATGGGATTATCCATGAATATGATCTCAATTTATTCTATGTGTTTTGTTACTTTAAAAATAAATATTATGATTCATACCCTAATTTATTGTGTGCCATTATTTTGAAATGTCTTCTAATAGAAGAAGGAAAATCAATATTCGTGGGCAATGCAGGGATCTCCCCACTGAGAAACTCAATAGAGTCAATGTTGGATAAGAACAGATCATGACCATATTGGGACAACTTACTCTGGTTGTAACGAATAATCATTCAACACCTGTGTTGGATCATTTCATGTGGCAGAATCCCCCATCATTCAGTAGTACTGCTAATCCAATGGTTCCAGAACAATGGACCAAGTCCCTTGAAAAGATATTCATGGAATTAAGATGCAATGAAAATGAAAAGGTGTTACTAGTGGTATATTGTCTCAAGGGCGACGATGACCAATGGTGGTCCTTGTTTCAGAATACAACAAAGGAAGAAGAAATAGAATATATGGAATAAAAGACTTTTAAGGAAATATTTTTTGAAAATATTTCCCTCATTGAGAAATGAACTGTAATGAAGAGGAAATTATCTAGCTTAAAGAAAACGGAAGAAGACATTGTTGCAGAGTATGAGGCTACCTTCACAAGGCTATCCAGGTATGTTTTAGATTAAATATGTAAATCGGCAGACAAGATTGATCATTTCATTGATGGTCTTAGGCCAAGTCTTCTATGGGCCCTAGCTTCTCAAACATTTTCTTCATATGATGAAATTTTATCAATTGACATCAAAATAGAGAAGGAATTTTCTAGATCAATTTTTTTCAAGGGAACCCAAGATAAAACATGGTACTCTAATATCCAAGTGAAAGGGGAAGTGAAAAATAAGAACAAAGGAATAAAGAAATTCCCATTATGCGATAACTGTGGAAAGAATCATCTCGAGAAATTCTTGAATGGAATGGGAGTATGCTATAAGTATGGAGAAAAGGGTCATCTATCTCATAAATTCAAGGATAATAAACACTTTGATGATAATCAATTCTATAATTGTAGAGAGAGGGGACACTATGAAAATGAGGGTCCAAAATGCCAAGGAAACATGCCTTAGAAAATGCCCTGAGAGTAAGGGATAGCTTATGAGATTACAACTGTGGAAGTTGATGTTTCTAATGATGTGGGGGTTGGTACTTTAATTGTTTCCTCAAAATTAGCCAACAAATTATTTGGTTCTGGATCATCGCATTCATTTATATCTTCTTAGTTTTCCAAGAAAACTAGACATGTCAAATTTGATTTAATAAAGGAGTTATCAGTCAACACTCCTGGGGGATGCATCATTACAACAAAGACATGTGAACTAGTCCCCCTTGTGACACATAAACGTGATTTAGTAGCTAACTTTATCATCATACCAGTGATTGACATTGATACAATTATAGGTATGAATTGGTTATCAAAATATTATGTGAAGATTTGTTGCAATAAAAATGAAGTTACAATTTTTGAATGTGGTGTAGAATATCTTATCTTTAGAGAAAATACATGGCCATCTAATTATTATCTATACCAACCCCCAATAGCTCTATTGAATGAAATTATTAGAGAGTAAGAGAACCCAGTTTTTATGGAAGTGGAAAGAAATATTCAAATTGAAGATATGCACATAGTGCAAGAATACATTGATGTATTTTCAGAGGATTTACCGAGACATCCACCAGAGCGAGAAGTTAAGTTCTTTAATGATTTAATTTCTGGTGCAAGACCTATATCAAAGACTCCCTATAGAAAGGCCATTGTGTAATTAATTGAGCTAATGAAACAACTAGAATACTTGAGTGAAAATGGATTTATTCAACCCTGTGTTTTTTCCATGGGGATCCCTTGTCCTCTATGTTAAGCAGAAGATAGATCCATGCGGCTATGCAATGATTACAGGGAAATAAATGATATTAAAATAAAGAATAAGTATCATCTAACTTAGACTGATGATTTATTTGATCATCTTTATGGAGCCCAATACTTTTCAAAGATTGACCTTTGATTCAGATATCATCAGCTATGTGTGAGAAATGAAGATATTACTAAGACAGCATTTCAAACCAGGTATGGGCATTACAAGTTTACTGTGATGCCTTTTGGATTGACTAATTCACCCTCTATTTTCTTGGATTTAATTAATAGAGTTTTCTAGTAATATCTCAATAACTGTGTTGTAGTATTCATCGATGATAACCTGGTATACTCAAAAAGCTATGAAGAACATGAGGATCACTTGTGGATTATTCTAAAAACTCTTAGAAGAAATTAATTATATGGGAAGTTTAGAAAGTGTGAATTATGGATTTAATATGCTTCTTTTCTAGATAATATTTTTTCTAAGGTTAGAATCCTAGGTGATCCTGTGAAGACAATGGAAATCCAATATTGGACTATTCCTACAAACATAACCGAGGTACGTAGTTTTGTTGGATTAGTAGGTTACTATCAGTGTTTTGTTTAAAATTTCACCTGATTGGCTAACCCACTAACCAACCTCACATGTAAAGGAGTTATGTTTATGTGGACAAAAGAATGTAAAAATTGCTTCGAGGAATTTAAAAAAAGATTGGTCAATGCTGTAATTTTGACCCTCCCATATAGAAGAGATGGATTTGTAATATACAATGATGCATCAAATAATATACTAGGTTTCATCCTTATGTCAAATGATAAAGTTATTGCTTATTCATCAAGACAGTTGAAGTCACATGAGCAAAATTATCCAACTCATGATATTGAGTTAGAAACCGTAATCTTTTCTATGAAAATATGGAGACACTTTCTCTACAGAAAAATATGTGAGATTTATACAGACAACAAGAGTATGAAATAAACTTTCACACAACAATAACTCAACATGAGGCAAAGGACATGGCTTGATCTACTCAATGATTATGATTGTTCAATACACTACCACCCAGTAAAGGCGAATATGGTGGAAAATGCATTAATCAAGAAAGATTATGCACTTTTGACCCAAATGAGGGTTGAGAGAGATCTCCTATTTTTTGGATCTACTAAAATGGATATGGACATTTTTTAGGAAGGGGAAACATATTTTCTCATTCAAATAATTTTAAACCGTCTTTATTATAGAAGATAAAAATTTCTCAATATGATGATGAGAATCTGTACATGAAAATTAATGTTTACAAGGATGATTGATTGGAAAATTTTGTGTATGAGTAAAGAGTTCTTAAATTTGGGAAGAGTTTATGCATTACATCAGTACCTGAGATAAAAAAGATAACTATAAGATGATGCTCATATATAAAATTTTTATATGCGCCTGGGTAGCACCAAGATGTGTAGATATCTAAAGGAATATTTTTGATGGGATAATATGATGTGGGAAATTACTGAATACGTGTCATGGTGGCTAGTTTGTCAACAAGTGAAGGTAGAGATACAAAATCCCAAAGAAGTGATGCAACCTCTACATATTCCTTTATGAAAGTGGGATAATATTATGATGTATTTTTTCACCGGACTACTGATGACACCTAGAAGTAATGATGCAATATGGTTAATTTTTGATCGTCTCACAAAATTAGAAAATTTCCTTCCAATCAGAGAGGCTTTAGCACTTGAGCGCCTGAAAAGACTTTATAATAATGAAGTTGTAAGACTTCATGGTGCACCTCCATCTATTCTATCCAATCGAGATCCCCGGTTTACATCAAAATATTGGAAAAGTCTCGAGGACATTTTGAATACTGAGCTTCATATGAGTACTACTTATCACCCCCCAAATTGTAACGACCCAAAGTTTCACTAATGGATATCCCTATTGATCTAGTTAAATGTATCTTTATGTGAAATTATTATATAAAAAGTCAACTTCTTTCGTTTTATGTTAAGAATTGTGACTTTTTCTTTTATAGTCTTTGAATAGTGATCAGATGATTAGTATAAATATAGGGCTTAAACAAATCCAATTTACTTAGAAAAAGGAATCGATGGCCTCATCTAGTAGAATTTCTCCATACGAAGCCCATTTGTCAGAGATCAGAAAATAGGTTGAGTCTTTGGGCTTTGCTCTTGACCAATCCCAAGCGGAGCTTCATCATGTAAAGCTCGAACGTGACCGTCTACAGGAAAAATGAAAGTTGATAGAAATTACCACTCGAGCGATGTTATCCGAGCCACCCCAAGAGTATGTCACCATCACACACCTTACCCTTAGGTCTTATGCGGCTTTTTTAAGCGACTATGTAACAAATCTCTAGTACTATGTGCATTTACAGTATTTTTTGTATATAATAATGAATATACTTTCTTGTCATTATTGATACATTGTAAATAGTTTTAAACTGCAAATAGTGTTTTTTAGTTATTATTTAATTAAGAATTATATTTTATTAAATTAATATATTTTTGAACTAAATAATATTTTAATAACATATTATTATTATTATTATTAAATTAATTTTATTATATATAAATGATCATATAATTTTATGAATGCAATTGTATTTTTATTAATGTTTGAAATCCATTTTTGTCAAAACCAGTGAATTTTTGATAAATGTCTGTTTTTATTTTAAAAGTGAAAATTAACATATTTAGAAAATTATTTATATAAAATACATGTTATTTCTAGAATTAGGAGGTCGAAATTATCCAACAGTAAATTTTTTATAATTTTCTGAGACAGTCAATTTTTTGGGTAAAAATTAAATACTGTTTAAATATATAATGTGTTTTATGACATCCTAATGACCCAATTGTGATGTAATAAAATACTATAAGCTTTATTTTCGTCCAATATTTGTTTTAACATTAAAATAATGTGATTTTGGGTTTTTTTGACTTACTTTTCAAAGCATTAATGGACCCTTCAAGACTTATTAAACACCTCGTCTTTTTAAATTGTTTTCCATGGGAGTGTGACTCACCTCCACATAAGAAACCCTATTATTTTTAGAAGTTAGGACTTTGGCCTTATAAAATATTTTTTTACTCTTCCATTTGTCAAAAACCATGGGCAAAAACCATGGTATGGTTTGTGGTTTGGACTAATTTAATATAAGAGGTCACAAACCTAAATAATAAAGAATTCGCTCACCTTTCCGATATAAACCCACCCAAGCTCCTACTTCCTCCTCAATAAAAGCCTTTTGATTTCTTCCAACCTCTACCCTACTCTCTCTAGAATCCTCTCAAGGTTCCCCAAGCTCCCAAGAAGCCTCTCTCAAGCCTCTCTCAAGCCTTTGGAAGCACACTTCCAAGTAAGGGTTTTTTCTTCCTTTCTCATTTTGTCTAATTTTCTTTAAGTTGTTTTGCCCTTTTAATTGAAATTATGAATGTTGGGGTATGTTTTATCACCTACCTCATACTGCCCTATTTATGTTTGAATTATGGGAGACCCCTTTATCTCACATTAAATTCCTCCCATGTACACCTGTTACTATGCTGAAATTCTGAAAAGAACATCTCTCTCCTATTTTACATTCAAGCAATACTTTTGTATCAGGAATCTAAATTCCATTAAAATTGTTGGGACATGTATCTATATGACCTACTTACTTTACAGTACATGTAAATATGATGAGTAACCCCTTTCTCTCTCATCAACCATTTTTATGAATTCTTATGTCACGTCGTTACGCTGCCGAAATCGCACCGATTTTCTAAGCCAATGTCATTGTGTAGTGAATACCATGCCCATTTCTCCATCACGGGTATTCACCTTTATACACATTTAATTATTGATTATAAAGTTTCATGTCTGAATTATACATTCCTTTATAGTGGAATAAATTATTATGTTTTATGATTTCATGTTTTATGATCCATGTGGCACACTTATGCATGAAATGAAATGTTTAAGAAGGGTGCGCCCTTATAGCGCTCCAATGCATTGGGTAAAGTATAGTATCATGATACGTCATGTGAAATGAGTGTTGACTCATTCTAATTCAAGTGCAATGAGGGTTTACTCGTTCTTCATGTGCAATGAGGATATACTCATTCTCTATGTGCAATGAGCTTTGGCTCATGCTAATTCCATGTTAAGTGTTGTTGCCACATTTCCATGTTATGATTATCATGCTTTATCATGCCTTTATGTTCATGTTTCTCTTATGATCTATTGATATTAATATTGTATAACATTTATTTTACTCCTCATGTATTCCATGTTTATTCCCTTACTGGACTTTATAGCTTACCCCTTTTCTAATGCATGTCCTCAGGTTATCTCATGCAATGCTAAGTACGAAGGAATGTAGTGGTCATGTGAAGGGTTTTTTCAATAAAGAGGTTGTACTTCATGTTTTAAGTTGTTATGTAATGATCCTAAGACCCAAAGACACTATACCTCTCGATCATCCATGTTGTATCAAGTGAATGGTTTATGTAAGAAATCATGTTTAAGTTTGTAATAAAAGCAGAGGTGTCATAGTTGGTATTAGAAGGAAGTTTAGTTATTTTTGGGATTAGGATTAGAAAACCCTAGTAAAGCCTTAAAGACAAGAATAAGTATAATAAAAACATCCCCATGTTTTGGTAAGTACTTAGTAAGTGTTTTATCAAGTAAATACATCCCTTTTTGGATACGAGCATGTAGAGGTGGCTCTGGCACAGATGTCTCTTAGGGGTAAAACTCGTAAACACCGCTTTGAGCTAGACTCGAACGGGAACAGGTGCACGACAATGGGCCTTGCTACACTCTTGGTTATGACACTCCCAGGGGATATGTTTTGATAAATTCACAAGCTTAGAATGAACCCTTATTAAGGGAATTAAAAAAATGCCCATAAGAATATATATTAGAAAGTAGATCCTGAAAAGCCTAGATTGAAGCCTATAGACTCATGAGTCAAGGAAATAAAAGTTTATTTATAAGTAATCAACTTTTTTATTTGGATTAACCTTTATGTGTTACCCCCTAACTTTCCTTTTATTCCAGCCAACGACCGGTAATATGAGGACCCGGGCTAACAACTGATGTGAAGATTAGTGTGATGACTGTACTAATGAGATACTCAATCAAATGGGAACGGGAATTGCGAAATTGTTCATGCTTCTCTCTTAACTAAATAAATATTTTAATAAAAACATGGGTCAAGTGGAATATTCAACCCCCCCCCCCTAAGAAAGAACAAGTCACTATCGAGATCTTCATGAGACAAAGGCCTCCTACTTTTAGTGGATCATCTGATCCCATGATCACTGAACAATGGATAAACTCCACTGAAAAGATCTTCTCCATCCTTAAATGTTATGAACAGTAGAAGGTTCTCTTGGAAGCTTATCGTATGGATGGTGAAGATGATCAATGGTGTAAGTTGATCAAAAATATGAAGCCTGAGGAGGAGATCAAGGTGTTGGAATGGAATGATTTCCGGAAAAAAAAATTCGATAAATATTTTCCACGCACCCTACGGCTTAAGATGGAAAGGGACTTCCCTTCCCTAAAAAAAGAAGAATAATCTGTTGGAGCGTACGGGGAAAACATTACAAGGCTTTCATGATATGCTTCCGACTTTTTCATTACCCCCTAATGCAAGTTTGACTGCTTCTTTGGTGGGCTGAAGCCTAGCCTGCGGAAAGCATTAGCGATCCATGACTTCGACAGCTATGAGGAAATTGTCTGATGTGCCCTCAAGGTCGAAATGGAGATCGGGGAATCACAGGGGTATCATGGGGACAAGAATCGTAAGGTGGAAATCAATGCTAGCAGTCCGATGGATAAATCCAACGGTGCTAAGAAGATCTAGCACCCCACTTTCCAAAAATGCGGAAAGAAGAACCCTGGAAATTGCCTCAAGGGGATGAGGAAATGCTTTAGGTGTGGAAGATAAGGGAACCTAGCTGTTAACTGTCGGAAAAAAAGACCCGCGGATATGACAGAGGAGAGGAACGCTCCATTCAAACCTCAACACGTTGTTCATTTCTACAACTACAATGAACCGGGGCACTTTTCAAATCAGTGCCCTAAACCAAGGGTGTTAGGAGGAAACCAACAACCTCCAAGGAAGCAAGGAAGATCGTTTTCCATCACTTCTGCCAAAGAGAACCCCAAAAAAGAAATGTTGACAGGTACGCTATTTATTCTTTCAAGAATAGTGAACATACTTTTTGATTCAGGTTCTATGCATTCTTTTATATCTCGAATGTTTAGTAGAAAAATCCCAACACCACCACAAATCATAGAAGTGAAGATGTCGGTGAGTATGACAAATGGGGAAATCATTGCATCCTGTGAATATAAGTCTTCCCCTATTATAATCATTGGATTGAATTTCCCGATGAACCTCGTCATACTCCCTCTAGTGTAATTTGATGCAATTCTTGGCATGGATTGGCTTTCCTTGTTTAGAGCCAACATGAAATTGTTGGGAGAGTAAAATCACACTTCATATGGAGAATAGACCCCCGATTCTTTACAAGTGTAAGGAGGAATATGAAACTCATTTATCTCCATAATCTCAAGAATGGATATTATTGCCCTATGAGAATGCGTATCTAGCTCAGATGATTGAGTCCAAGGAAGAAACCATCATTGAAGAAATTCCTATTGTGAGGGAATTTGCTGAAGTGTTTCCCAAGAAACTTCATGGTCTCTCTCCTAGAAGAGATATTGAATTCTCAATTGAACTTATACCAGGGGCACTACTAATATCCAAGACTCCATATAGAATAGCTGTCGTGGAGCTTGAAGATTTGATGAAACAACTACAGGGGAATCTAGATAAAGGGTTTATACGCCCACGTTCTTCACCATGGGGCACACCAGTCCTCTTCGTCAAGAAGAAGGATGGGTCATTGCAGCTTTGCAACGATTATCGTGAACTTAACAAAATCACGATAAATAAAAAGTATACTCTTCCACAGATCGATGACATGTTCGATCAGATGCGTAGAGCACAATACTTCTACAAGGTAGATTTGCGATTGGGATATTATCAAGTAAGTGTGAAGAAGGAAGATGTCCCCAAGACTGCTTTTTGTACAAGATACGGGCACTATGAATTCATAGTTATGCCTTTAGGACTCACCAATGCTCCAGAAATCTTCATGGACTTGATGAATAGAGTCTTTAGAGATTACCTAGACAAATTTTTGGTAGTCTTTATAGATTATATTCTAATATACTCCAAAACCAAGGAGGATCCTGAGGAGCATTTAAGAACTGTACTAGAGACTTTGTGCAAGGAGATGCTCTATGAAAAGTACAGAAAGTGTGAGTTCTGGTTTAAGGAGGTATCATTATTAGGCCATATGATCACAAGCAATGGGATATCTGTGGATCCCTCCAAAACAGATGCAATTGAGGGATGGATGAGGCCAACATCGGTAACAGATATCCATAGCTTCTTGGGGTTATCTGGATATTATCGACGATTTTTGAGAAATTTCTCACGATTTTCCAACCCTCTTACCAAGCTAACTCAAAAGGGATTAAAGTTTTCTTGGAGTGATAAATGCGAAGAAAGCATCAAGGAGTTGAAAAGGAGGCTTATCACTGCTCTCATGCTCACTTTACCCACAAGTGGGGAAATTTTTTTGGTATTCAGTGATGCATAGAATAAGGGATTAGGTTGTGTGCTGATGCAGAATGATAAAGTGATATCCTATGCCTCAAGGAAGTTGAAAATCCATGAGAGAAACTATCCAACGCATGATCTGGAGTTGGCGGCGGTGATATTTTCCTTGAAAATCTGGCAGCATTATCTGTATGGGGAGAAATGTGAGATATATACTGACCACAAGTGTCTTAAATATATATTCACATAGAAAGATCTTAATATGCGCTAGAGAAGATGGATAGAGCTCATCAAATATTATGACTGTTCAATACATTACCACCTTGGGAAAGCAAACAAGGTTGAAGATTCCCTATGTAGAAAGGACCCAGCGATTCTATCAATGATGAGAATTAAGAAGGATCCAATCTTCTTAGACTTGATGATGATGGACATGGGAATCATTAATAATGGAACATAATCAATCCTTTCACAAATGATTTCTCAACCATCTCTTTTGGAATGGTTAAAGGATGCTCAAAAAGATGATGTGGGAATTCAGGAAAAAGTGGAAGCTATTAAAAAAGGGAAATCCTAGGATTTTAATGTTAATGAAGAAGGAATTGTGCGATTTGAGAAAAGGTTATGTGTTCTATTACGACCGGAGCTGAAGAAGGAACTTTTGGATGATGCACATAGTTCAAATTTCTCTATTAACCCAGGGAGAACAAAGTTGTATTGAGATCTCTAAGAAAACTTTTGGTGGGAGAATATGAAAAAGGAGATCACTGAATATACATCAAAGTGCCTGGTGTGCCAGCAAGTGAAGGCAGAGAGGCAGAAGTCTAAGGGGATGATGCAACCATTGCCCATAACAGAATGGAAATGGGAGAACATCACCATGGACTTTGTCACCAGACATCCAAGGACATCCAAAGTCAACAATGCAATCTGGGTTGTTGTGGTTCATCTTACGAAGACTGCACACTTCATTTCTATTTGGGATGATTTCTCATTGGATCAACTAGCACATGTATATATAAGGGAAGTGGTAAGTATACATGGAGTGCCACTATCTATTGTGTCTGACTGAGATCCATGATTCACCTCTAAGTTTTGGAAGAGTCTTCAACATCCTCTGAATACTGAACTGAACTTCAGTATATCCTATCATCCTCAAACTGATGGCCAATCCGAGTGGACTATCCAAACACTTGAGGATATGTTGGGATCATGCTCAATGGACTTTAAAGGAGGATGGGATCAAAATATTTCTATGGTTGAGTTATCTTATAATAACAGTTTCCACTCGAGCATCCAAATGGAACCATATGAGGCCCTTTATGGGAAAAGGTGCAGAACACCGGCGTGTTGGGATGAGGTCGGTGAACGTAAGCTGCTCTGACCGGAAATGGTCGAGGAAATGGTGGAGAAGGTGAAAACCATTCAGCGGCATATAAAGGCAGCCTAGAGTCGACAGAAGAGTTATGCAGATAATCGTCTACGAGACCTTGAGTTTAAAATTGGAGACATGGTTTTTCTACGCATATCTCTGTGGAAGAAGGTCATGAGGTTTGGAAGGAAAGGGATGTTAAGTCCAAGGTACACCGGCCCCTTCGAGATTCTTGATCGTGTCGGGGATGTGGCCTATCGACTAGCACTTCCACCTACCATGGACAAAGTAAATGATGTCTTCCATGTATCCCTCTTAAGGAAGTACATATTGGACCCTTCACATGTACTCTCTTCTGAGGTGATACAGTTGGAGGATGGTCTTTCTTATTAGGAGCAACCAGTGAATATCTTAGATCGTAGAGAAAAAGTTATACAAAATAAGACAATGTCCCATGTCAAGGTGTTGTGGCGAAACCACAAGTTTGAAGAAGCGACTTGGGAATCGGAGAAAACAATGAAGCTGAGTTACCCACATCTATTTTAGTGAGGTAAAAAGGAAATTTCGAGGGTGAAATTTCTTAAGGGGGGAATATTATAACGACCCAATTTTTCACTAATGGAAATCCCTCTTGATCTAGTTAAAGGTATCTTTATGTAAAATGTTTATATAAAATGTCCACTTCTATGGTTTTATGTTAAGAATTGTGACCTTTTCTTTTATAGACGTTGAATAATGATCAGATGATTAGTATAAATATAGGGCTTTAACAAATCCAATTTACTCAGACAAAGGAAGCGATGGCCTCATCCAGTAGAATTTCTCCATACGAAGCCCATTTGTTGGAGCTCGGAAAAGAGGTGGTGTATTTGGGCTTCGCTCTTGACCAAGCCCATGCTCAGGAAAAGTGGAAATTGATAGAAATTACCACTCGAGCGATGTTATCCGAGCCACCCCAAGAGTCTGTCACCATCGCACATCTTATCCTTAGGTCTTATGCGGCTGTTTTAAGGGTTTATGTAACAAATCTCTAGTACTACATGCATGTAAATTATTTTTTTGTATATAATAATGAATATACTTTCTTGTCATTATTGATACATTGTAAATAGTCTTTAAATTGAAAATATTTTTTTTAGTTATTATTTAATTAAGAATTCTATTTTATTAAATTATAGGATTTGTGAACTAAATAATATTTTAATAAAATATTATTATTATTATTATTATTAAATTAATTTTATTATATATAAATGATCAAATATTTGTATGAATGCAATTGTAATTTCTATTAAGGTTTGAAATCCATTTTTGTCAAAACCAGTGAATTTTTTATAAATGTCAGTTTTCATTTTAAAAGTGAAAATTAGCATATTAAGAAAATTATTTAGATAAAAAAATGTTATTTCTAGAATCAGGATGTCGAAATTATCCAACGGTTAAGTTTTCATAATTTTCTGAGACAGTCAATTTTTTTGCATAAAAATTAAATACTGTTTAAATATATAATGTGTTTTATGACATCATAATGACCCAATAGGGATGTAATAAAATACTATAAGCATTTTTTCGGCCAATATATGTTTTAACAATAAAATAATGTTATTTTGGGTTTGTTTGACTTAATTTTCAAAGCATTAATGGACCCTTCAAGACTTATTAAACACCTTGTCTTTTTAAATTGATTTCCATGAGAGTGTGACTCACCTTCACATAAGCAACCCTATTATTTTAAGAAGTTCAGAATTTGGCCTTATAAAATATTTTTTTCCTATTCCGTTTTCCAAAAACCATGGGCAAAAACAATGGGATGGTTTGTGGTTTGGACTAATTTAATATAAGGTGTCCCCAACCTAAATAATAAAGAATTTCCTCACCTTTCCTATATAAACCCACACAAGATCCCACTTCCTCCTCACTCAAAGACTTTGGAGTTCATCAAACCTCTACACTAATATATCTATAATCCTCTCAAGGTGCCCCAAGCTCCCAAGAAGCCTCTCTCAAGCCCCTCTTAAGCCTTTGGAAGCACACTTCCAAGTAAGGGTTTTTTCTTCCTTTCTCATTTTTGTCCAATTTTCATTAAGTTGTTTCCCCTTTTTGTAAGAACCCTGTTTTTGTTGTGAAAGACTTTGGAATATTATTGATGATATTCCAGAGCAGCACCTTCAGACGGCGAGCGATTCCGAGCCCCGGAGTGGCCGGAATTAAATTTTCAGTGCGTTCACACTAGAAACGCCAAATAAATGGGATAACTCCTAAACAGAGCTTCAGATCAGAGATCTGAGTGTACGGATGGGTCCGAAATGGGGTGTTTACCCTAGGGACGACAAAAAATTTGTCGGCGCGGGATGTTTGGACCCCTCGCCTGCTTCTGGAACGTTAAACGGATTAAACAAATTAATTAATTCGTTTAATGGCAGAATGCTAGTATATCTTAAACGGTGTCTCGGATTGGAAAACTGAGGGCACCGTTGAGTTTGGAGCATGTCGTTTACCCTAGGAGGGGTGTAAGTTTCGCGGGCGTGGGCCGTTTGTGAAAAAATGGCCCCAGGGGTGTTTTCGTAATTTAGCGGCTTCGGACGTTAAGTTTTATAACTTTTGAACCGGGTCTCGGAATAAAATTTCGAGACCGTCGTTGCGCTCAGAGCATGGTTCTTAGCCTAGGGGAGTCTAAATCCCGACCCCGTCGGGAGTTCGGGTTCGGGGCTGTCGGGCGGGCGTTTAAGTGATTTGTACTTAAACACCCCCCCCCCTTCTTCTTCTTCCTCTTCTCCCTCAAACCCTCCTCCCCCTCCACCTCCGGCGAGGCGAGCACCGGCGAGGCGAGCTCCGGCGAGGTGACTCCGGCAAGGTGCGGTGGTGCCGGCGGGTTGTCGGTGAAGCGACGGGCATCGCCCAAGAGGTAGGAGGTTTTGAGCGTTTTAATTCCCAAACCATATTCCAACCTCAATTATATGTGTCAATTTTTTGTTTGATCTTCGAACAAAGCCCGTAGTTGCGTAGTAGTTTTTCTAAGCTTCCCGTCGCCGGTCTCGGATCGAAAATTCGAGCTCCGAGGTGACCACAACACCCCGCCGAAGATCAATGGGTTTGCTGTCCGTCCGGCGGTTTTTGGGGTGTTCCGGCGAGGTATCGCGGCGGTCCGGCGAACCAACGCGGCGGCGCGGCGTTTCCAGGGTAGCGGAGGCGGCGGCGCAGCGGTGCTCCAGGCTGTTGTCGAACGGGCTTCAGGCGGCAGACGGCGGACGCGGCTACAGGGCGTCGGCTCGAGCGGGGTTCAGCGGTTGGCGGTGCGGGGCGGCTCGGCTCCCCGGCTGAGGGCACCGGCTGTGGGAGCCAGCGAGAGGAGACGGCGGGGTCGCAGGCGCGCGACCCCGCGGCTGGGCAGAGACCCGCGCGTCGCAGGTATCCGCGTGGAAGGCCGACCGGCCTGTCGGCTGGTCGGTGGAAGAACCGCCCGCGCGGCGCGGGCGGGGTGACTTGCGGGAGGCTGTCGGGCCGCTGTCCCAGTGAGTCGGCCGGAGCGGGCCGGTTCGAGCGGGGCGGACCGTCCGGACCGGGCCGGTCTGGCCCAAGGGGGTTACCCCCCCTTTTTGGAATTTCTGACGCCCGTAGCTTTCGCTACGGGCGTCCGTTTCGCGCGCCGTCAGCAGCAGTGCGGACCTTGCGTTGAGAGGAATGTTTTGGGATGGTGTCGAGAATTTTTTTTTTTAATTTCCGAAATGATGGGCCACGGAGGCGCAGCGCGTTTTTAAGTGAAATGTCGTTTTTCCGGAAATTTTGTTTTGGACGGCGCGGACGCGTTCGACGTCCGATTTAAGCGCCGTCAGCGGCGTTGGAACCCTGGCGTCGAGGTGGAGGTTTCCAGGGTGGTTCCGGGCATTGAAGCCGGAGTTGAGGCATAGGCCCCACGGCCCGTCTTTTGAGCTGCGTGCAGCTTTTAGCGGATTTTTCCTCGGACGTCCGTACGGGGCGTGCGAGCAGTCGATGTTGGGTGTTTTTCCGAGAGCATCGCGTTGGCGCAGTCTACCCGCTGTAATTCCGCACGATGGTGCGGGCCCCGTGAGGGCCGTTTCGGGAATTGATGGTGATTTCCAGCTTTATCACCGGGCGACCGTTTTGGACAAGTGAATAGTCCATTTCGTGTACTTTTTTGAGAGGATTGCAATGGTGCGATCTGTTCGTTGACTTTCGGGACCGGGATGCGGGTCCCACGTGGCACCGCTCGTGTGCAGTGCGTCGGGATACATCTTGTTCTCCAGATATCCGTTGCACTCAAGTGAGTAGTGCTTTTGACGTGTTTTCCCGAGGGGATCGCAATGGGGCGATGCGCCCGACTGTTTTCGGGGCCGGGGCTCGGGATCACGGGACGTCGTTCGGGCGTGAGGCGGTGTTGGCCACATTTTCGTCAGATATCTGTTTGAGGCGAGTGAGTAGTCTATCTCACGTGTTTTTTCGAGAGGATTACAACAGTGCGATCCGTTTGGTTTTGTGGAGCCTCTCCCGCGATCTTATTAAATTTGGAAGCATGGAAGGTGCCCTAGTGGTGGTCCTCCCTACTTTGTTTGTAGCGGACCCTCGGCGTGTGATCGTGCATTCTTGCGAGAGTGACATAAATGCCTCACAAGATGTGGTTGGGTGTGCCTCAACCGATGAGGTGGAAGGTTGGAGTTGTTACGTCAGGCCTTCACGTTGACGTTGGGTGTCGTGTGCATGATAGCCTATGGGTTGGAATGAGGTATACTCTGGGATTATAAGGGAGCGCTTGGAGGTATGTGTGGTTGTTTGTGCCTAAGAATGTTTGTGCGCTTGGTCGGGGTTGAGATGGGGCCACACGTCGTGTGGGCCCCACATGCGTGCCGTGATCCGCTTTGCATACTTAGACCTCTCGCGGCGTAGAGGGTCCCTCTGTGTGTTTGTTTGACCAGCAGGGTGGAGTTTTCCCCTGGCTCTGTGCTCGTTGGTTGACCAGCAGGGTTAAGTGGTCTCTCCCTGGTTTCGTTCTCGATGGATCGGCCGGTAGCGGTGTTAGTGACAACTAGTGATGTAACAGGCGCTGAAACTCTTTTGGGAGAGTTGTTATGGAGTTGGGTGGTTGCGTGATACCCATTCTATGTCTGGTTGGCCAGTGGTGTACCCTCCGGTAGAGATGGCCAGAGCGGTCATGAGTTTTACCCTCCAGCGAGGCTGGGCAGTGGGTTACTCATCGACTTCTTTGGGTTTACCCTCCAGCGGGGCTGGGCAGGGGGTTGCTCACTGAGTTTTAGGGTTTACCCTCCAGTAGAGATTGGGCAGTGGGTCACCCGACTCTTTTAGGGTCTAACCTCCAGCAGAGACTTGGCAGTGGGTCACCCGACACTCTTAGGGTCTACCCTCCAGCAGCGACTGGGCAGTGGGTTACCCGATGACCTCTTAGGGTCTACCCTCCAGCATAGACTGGGTAGTGGGTTATCCAACGACCTCTTAGGGTCTACCCTCCAGCGGGGCTGGGTAGTGGGTCGCCCGTCGCCTAGTTCCAGGTCTATCCTCCAGCACGGCTGGGCAGTGGGTCGCCTGTCGACCTATTCCAGGTCTACCCTCCAGCGGGGCTGCGTAGTGGGTCGCCTGATGATGTATTATGGTCTACCCTCTAGCGGGGATGGGCAGTGGGTCGCCGGATGATGTATTATGTTCTACCCTCCAGCGGGGCTGGGCAGTGGGTTGCCGGATGATGTATTATGGATTACCCTCCAGCAGGGCTGGGTAGTGGGACACCTGTTGGCATTCCAGACTCAGTCCTCTCGGCTAGGCTAGTCTGTGGCTTACCTCCGTGATTACCCGAGCGTGACCCTTGGTTATACGGGTCAGTGTTGAACGACTTTGACTTTGAGGAGACCTCTCGACTGCAGGGCAGTGACGGGTTGTGGTTTGACGCTTTCCCTAGAACTCTCAAGTTCGAGGGGCACCTTCCCCACCGAGACGCGTTCTTGTGACGCGATCTAAAACCGTGCAGGCAAGTCAGTTCCGCCCAAAGTGGATAGTGTTGAGGTGCGGTGATTGAGCCCCTTGTCTTGCAGTTCGGGGCAGATATGCGGGATGTTGGGCATCAATGGAGTTTCTTCTCAGACTGTTGGCTACTCTTTTCTTGGGCTGAGCTATGGGATGGAGATCCCCTTATGAGATTTTTCGGGCTTCTTGTCAGAGCATATATATGTATATACCTCATACGAGTACCCACTACTTGGGTTTTGGCTACTCTCCTTCGAGGAGAAGCGAAGACGCGCGGGGTATTCCACGTGCTTTCCGTGTCTAGCTTCTCGTGGTTGGATGAGTCTACTCTCCTTCTATAGGTAGCAAAGACTCTATGGGAAGTTCATGTTCTCACCATTTCCAGCTCCTTGTGCCTGGATGAGTCTACTTCCTTCCTCTTGTTGGGTTGAGTTGGACTCTTTACAGCACTCTCTGTTGTACTCTTTTACTTTTCCCTGTTCACTCTATTGCTCACCCTTGTACCTCCTTTGTTGCTCCCTCGATCCTTCGGGGTATCCTACTAAGTATTTTTATACTCACCCCTGCTTGGGCTTTGCCCGCACTTGGTGTGCCCTTGCAGACGATGGACAGGTGGAGCGTGGCTTCAGTGGAGCGTAGGAGCTTGGGAGCTTGGACCGCGTGCGGTGGTCGTGGTTAGGTCCGAGGTGGGGGACCCCTTCCGGATTTTTTTTTCTTTTTGTTTACCTATTTTCGGGTTGTGGCACTTTCTGGTTGGGCGCGTGTTTTGTCCATTTTCTTTTCAGCTTGTACTTTGTACTGTTTAGAGGTCGATGCACTCTTGTGGTTTATTTATAGCAGTTGCCCTTTACTTTTCTTTTTTACTCTACACTGTTGCATTGAGTTTGTTGCATGTGTGTGTATAGGTGCTTAGGCAAAGGCCTCTCCAAGTTTTGTGCCTTCGGCGCTGGTCGCCATCCCCTGGCCTATGGAGGCAGGCTTGGGGTAGTTGCGGCTCAAGCCCGGTTAGGGTCGGGTCGTGACAAAGTGGTATCAGAGGTGGTTCGTTCCTTGGGAAATTGTGCGGACGTCCCTAAAAGAGGAATTGGTTGGGATACAGGGAAATAGTGTTAATGTGTCTCGAGAGTGGCTCTCAGGCCAGGAAGTCCAGTGATGGTGCGGCGGCCGATGTATCCATTCACCAGGACCTTGATAACCCGCTTGTCGACTCGGCATGCTGAGACACTTGTTACAGGGAAAATTGGTTTGTGCATCACATAGGATTGAGTCTTTGACTGTCCTTCTTGAGTCAGCTCCCCATCGTTGTTATTGGTATATACATATATGCTCATCTGACCGCGGTCCTCCTTGATAATATTCAGGATGTCTCCACGAGGACAGCCAGCCAGGATACCAGCTTGGGTGCGTGATGATGACCTTCTGAGCTACGAGGCCACAGTCCAGGACCCATCGTGCGAGCCCTTTTCTCTGAGTGGGCCGGTAGCATCACCCCCACCTGTTGAGTAGCAGGCAGTTTCAGCAGAGCAGGATGAGCTTGAGCGCAGGTTGAGCGCGCTCCACGAGTTCCAACGGCAGAGACCGCTGAGGTTCAGTGGTGAGCCAGACCCGCAGGCAGCAGAGGTTTGGCTCGAGGAAGTGGTTCGCCTTTTCAGGCTTGTGCAGACGCCGACAGATCAGAGAGTGGATTTGGTAGCCACCCTTTTTAATGGATCATCTTGGTGTTGGTGGAGTCTGGTGACTCAGTTTCTTGATGAGTCATCGCTTTCATTGGACGACTTTCAGTTGTTTCTCTGTGAGGAGTTTTTCCCCTCCTGCTTGCGCTCCATTCGAATCCAGGAGCTCCTGTAGTTTCAGCAGGTAGGGATGATGGTGGCCGAGTACGCGACTAGTTTTGCAGACCGTGCACGCTTTTACCTGGACTTGGTCCATGACGACAACCTCCGAGTGCGGAAGTTTGATCAGGGTCTCCGCCGAGAGATTCGTGCTGTCATAGTACCCTTGGGAATTTCCACATATGCTGGGGTGCCAGAGCAAGAACTGGTGACAGAAGGCTTCCTGTCATGTTTTGCAGTTGGTAGTGGCCGTGGGCGCGACGGAGTCGGGACGTCTGCCATAGCTATCTGGCGCCGGAGGACAGGACCCCGATGCAGGTGGCCTTCCCACTGCTGGCTTCAGATACATGGTCGTATACCACTGTGGAAGAAAGGCGCAGGGCCTCAGCCACGGATTCCCTTCCGTGAGTGGATCCTGGGCCGTGGTCGTACGCCAGAGTGGCACTAGAGGGCACCAGGGCAGCCCAGAGAGCGCTGGGGATATGCTTCTGACGGGTGAGTTCACTTGGCACGAGATGGCCCGACCCGAGTTTCTGGGACCTTCGGGCAGGCAGCAGGCGCACCACCATGACAGAGGAAGCACCGTGATCGGATTAGTGTCCAGAGAGGTGGTGCTAGTAGAGGAGCGGGAGGAGCTGGTAGTGGGGGATGACTTTACGAGATCTCCCCATCACCACTAGGCGGTCCACGTCAGGCTCCGGGAGCTGACGGTTGGGACCACGGACAGCCGCGAGCTTTGGATGTCTACGATCTTGTAGAGCACGGGATGGTGAGAGGTACCCCTGCGACTC
The DNA here is from genome assembly GCA_963277665.1 of Viscum album. Classification (NCBI taxonomy): domain Eukaryota; kingdom Viridiplantae; phylum Streptophyta; class Magnoliopsida; order Santalales; family Viscaceae; genus Viscum; species Viscum album. The sequence goes on from OY728165.1 coordinate 288,280,233, forward strand.
TTCTACTTCTTGCAGTAGAATTGTTAGGCTCTGCATGTGAAAGGTGTTTCTCCCTGCTTCTTGTTTGATGTGTTACCAGGGTGACGCAGGGCGTCGGGTGTGACCCTGTGTTGGTAAGGAAAAAGGCGTGCGACCTTTTCCTTTAGTCGATGGTGTTGACTCTTTCACCTTTTGAGAGTGTAAGAGAGCATCGACTGTGAATTATTGCGTGACCATATATCCTTGGGTGTTTCACCATATGGATATTCTGAAGGAGGGAATCACCGGGCCTTGTTTCAGGTGTGGGCGATGATTCCAGTCACGGCGTGCGACGTAGAGGTTGGACTGGGGAGGTGAGTTACCCCCGAGGGCCTTCGGTCCATTTGAGATCGTGCAAAGGGATGGCGAGGTACCCTACCGCCTTTCCCTAACCCCAAAGTCTGGAGTGGGTGCACGACATCGGCAAGGGCCGACCTCGCATGAACGGATCAATCCTTTGGTCTATGTGCGGTGATGCAGAACTGTGTGTGGGTTCTTTTGGGTATGGGAAAGCCAGGTGTGGGCTTAGTACCATGTGTTTCTCCCTAGTTTTGCTTTTCAGGGACGAAAATATTGAATTAGGGAATGATATAAGAACCCGGTTTTTGCTGTGAAGGACTTTGGAATATTATTGATTATATTCCAGAGCAGCGCCTTCAGACGGCGAGCGATTCCGAGCCCCGGAGTGGCCAGAATTAAATTTTCAGTGCGTTCACACTGGAAACGCCAAATAAATGGGATAAATCCAAAATGGAGCTTCAGATCAGAGATCCGAGTGTACATATGGGTCCGAAATGGGGTGTTTACCCTTGGGACGACATAAAATTTGTCGACGCGGGATGTTTGGACCCCTCGCCCGCTTCTGGAACGTTAAACGAATTAAATAAATTAATTAATTCGTTTAGTGGAGGAATGCTAGTATATATTAAATGGTGTCTCGGATTGGAAAACTGAGGGCACCGTTGAGTTTAGAGCATGCTGTTTACCCTAGGAGGGGTGTAAGTTTCGCCGGCGCGGGCCGTTTGTGAAAAAATGGCCCCAGGGGCGTTTTCGTAATTTAGCGGCTTCGGAAGTTAAGTTTTATAACTTTTGAACGTGGTCTCGGAATAAAATTCTGAGACCGCCATTGCACTCAGAGCGTGGTTCTTAGCATAGGGGAGGCTAAATCCCGACCCCGCCGGGAGTTCGGGTCTGGGGCTGTCGGGCGGGCGTTTAAGTGATTTGTACTTAAACACCCCCATTCTTCTTCTTCCTCTTCTCCTTCAAACCCTCCTCCCCCTCCACCTCCGGCGAGGTGAGCTCTGGCGAGGTGAGCTCCCGCGAGGAGAGCTCCGGCGAGGCGAGCTCCGGCGAGGCGAACTCCGGTGAGGCGAGCTTCGGTGAAGCGAGCTCCAGCGAGGCGACTCCGGCAAGGTGCGGTGGTGCCGGCGGGTTGTCGGCGAAGCGACGGGCATCGCCCAAGAGGTAGGAGGTTTTGAGCGTTTTAATTCCCGAACCATATTTCAACCTCAATTATATGTGTCAATTTTTTTTTTGATCTTCAAACAAAGCCCGTAGTTGCGTAGTAGTTTTTCTAAGCTTCCTGTCGCCGGTCTCGGATCGAAAATTCGAGCTCCGAGGTGACCGCAAAACTCCGCTGAAGATCAACGGGTTTTCTGTCCATCCGGTGGTTTTGGGGGCATTCCGGCAAGGTATCGCGGCAGTCCGGCGAACCAGCGCGGCGGCGCGGCGTTTCCGAGGCAGCGGAGGCGGCGGCGCAGCGGTGCTCTAAGCGATTGTCGGCCGGGCTTCAGGCGGCAGGCGGAGGATGCGGCTACAGGGCGTCGGTGCGAGCGGGGTTCGGCGGTCGGCGGTGCGGGGTGGCTCGGCTCGCCGGCTAAGGGCACCGGCTGCGTGATCCGGCGAGAGGAGACGGCGGGGTCGCAGGCGCGCCACCCCGCGGCTGGGCAGAGACCCGCGCGACGCGTGTCTCCGCGTGGAAGGCCGACCGGCCTGTCGACCGATCGGTGGAAGAACTGCCCACGCGACGTGGGCGGGGTGACTTGCGGGAGGCGGCCAGGCCGCTGTCCCAGCGAGCCGGCTGGAGCGGGCCGGTTCGAGCGGGGCGGACCGGCCGGACCGGCCCGGTCCGGCCCAAGGGGTTTACCCCCCCCCCCCCCTTTTGGAATTTCCGACACCCGTAGCTTTCGCTACGAGCGTCCGTTTCGCGCGCCGTGAGCGGCAGCGCGGACCTTGCATCGAGAGGAATGTTTTGGGATGGTGTCGGGAATTTTTTAAATTTCCGAAACAATGGGCCACGGAGGCGCGGCGCGTCTTTAAGTGAAATGTCCTTTTTCCAAAAATTTTGTTTTGGACGCCACGGACGCGTTCGACATCCGATTTATGTGCCGTCAGCGACATTGGAACCCTGGCGTCGAGGTGGAGGATTCCAATGTGGTTCCGGGAGTTGAAGCCAGAGTTGAGGTGTAGGCCCCATGGCCCGTCTTTTGAGCTGCGTGCATCTTTTAGCAGCTTTTTCCTCGGATGTCCATACGGGGCGTGCGAGCAGTCGATGTTGGGTGTTTTTCCGAGAGCATCACGTTGGCGCAGTCTGCCCGCTGTAATTCTGCATGATGGTGCGGGCCCTGTAAGGGCCGTTTCGGGAATTGATGGTGATTTCCAGCTTTATCACCGGGCGACTGTTTTGGACAAATGAATAGTCCATTTCGTGTACTTTTTTGAGAGGATCGCAACGGTGCGATCTGTTCGTTGAGTTTCGGGACCGGGATGCAGGTCCCACGTGGCACCGCTTGTGTGCGGTGCGCCGGGATACACCTTGTTCTCCGGATATCCGTTGCACTCAAGTGAGTAGTGCTTTTGACGTGTTTTCCCAAGGGGGTCGCAATGGTGCGATGCGCCCGACTATTTTCAGGGCCAGGGCTTGGGATCACGGGACGTCGTTTAGGCATGAGGCGGTGTTGGCGACATTTTCATCGGATATCTGTTTGAGGAAAGTGAGTAGTCTATCTCGCATGTTTTTCCGAGAGGATTACAACGGTGCGATCCGTTTGGTTGTGTAGAGCCTCTCTCGCGATCTTATTAAATGTGGAAGCATGGAATGTGCTCCAATGGTGGTCCGCCCTACTTTGTTTGTAGCGGACCCTCGGCGTGTGATCGCGCATTCTTGCGAGAGTGACATAAATGCCTCACAAGATGTGGTTTGTTGTGCCTCAACCGATGAGGTGGAAGGATGGAGTTGTTACGTCACGCCTTCGCATTGACGTTGGGTGTCGTGTGCACGATAGCCTATGGGATGGAATGAGGTATACTCTTGGAGTATACGGGAGCGCTTGGAGGTATGTGTGGTTGTTTATTCCTAAGAATGTTTGTGTGCTTGGTTGGGGATGAGATTGGGCCACACGTCGTGTGGGACCCATGTGTGTTTCGTGATCCGCTTTGCTTATTTGGACCTCTCATGGCGTAAAGGGTCCCTCTGTGTGTTTGTTTGACCAGCAGGGTGGAGTTTTCCCCTGGCTCTGTGCTCGTTGGTTGACCAGCAGGGTTAAGTGGTCTCCCCCTGGTTTCGTTCTCGATGGATCGGATGGTAGCGGAGTTAGTGACACCTAGTGATGGAACAGGCGCTGTAACTCTTTTGGGAGAGTTGTTCTGGAGTTGGGTGGTTGCGCGATACCCATTCCGTGTCTAGTTAGCCAGTGGTGTACCCTCTGGTAGAGATGGCCAGAGTAGTAATGAGTTTTACCCTCCAGCGAGGCTGGGCAGTGGGTTACTCATCGACTTCTTCGGGTTTACCCTCCAGCGGGGCTGGGCAGTGGGTTGCACACTGAGTTTTAGGGTTTACCCTCCAGTAGAGACTGGGCAGTGGGTCACCCGACTCTTTTAGGGTCTACCCTCCAACAGAGACTGGGCAGTGGGTCACCCGACACTCTTAGGGTCTACCTTCCAGCAGAGACTGGGTAGTGGGTTACCCGATGACCTCTTAGGGTCTACCCTCCAGCAGAGACTGGGCAGTGGGTTACCTGATGACCTCTTAGGGTCTACCCTCCAGCGGGGCTGGGTAGTGGGTCGCCCGTCGCCTAGTTCCAGGTCTACCCTCCGGCACGGCTGGGCAGTGGGTCGCCTGTCGACCTATTCCAGGTCTACCCTACAGCGGGGCTGGGTAGTGGGTCACCTGATGATGTATTATGGTCTACCCTCCAGCGGGGCTGGCCAGTGGGTCTCCGGATGATGTATTATGGTCTACCCTCCAGCGGGGCTAGGTAGTGGGTCGCTGGATGATGTATTATGGATTACCCTCCAGCAGGGCTGGGCAGTGGGACACCTGTTGGCATTCCAGACTCAGTCCTCTCGGCTAGGCTAGTCTGTGGCTTACCTCCGTGATTACCGGAGCGGGGCCCTTGGTTATACAAGTCAGTGTTGAACGGATTTGACTTTGAAGATACCTCTCGACTGGAGGGCAGTGATGGGTTGTGGTTTGACGCTTTCCCTAGAACTCTCAAGTTCGAGGGGAACCTTCCCCACCGAGACGCGTTCTTGTGATGCGATCTAAAACCGTGCGGGCGAGTCAGTGCTTCCCAAAGCGGATAGTGTCGAGGTGCGGTGATTGAGCCCCTTGTCTTGTGGTTCGGGGCAGACATGCGGGATGCTGGGCATCGATAGAGTTTCTTCTGGGACTGTCGGCTACTCTTTTCTTGGGCTGAGCTACGGGACCGAGATCCCCTTACGAGCTTGTTCGGGCTTCTTGGCAGAGCATATATATGTATATACCTCGTACGAGTACCCACTCCTTGTGTTTTGGCTACTCTCCTTCCAGGAGAGTCGAAGACACGCGGGGTATGCCACGTTCTTTCTATGTCTAGCTTCTTGTGGTTCGATGAGTCTACTCTCCTGCTATAGGTAGCGAAGACTCAACTGGAAGTTCATCTTATCACCTTTTCCAGCTCCATGTGCCTGGACGAGTCTACTTCCTTCCTCTTGTTGGGTTGAGCTGGACTCTTTACTGCACTCTCTTTTGTACTCTTTTACTTCTCCCTGTTCGCTCTACTGCTTACCCTTCGGTACCTCCTTTGTTGCTCCCTCGATCCTTCGGGGTATCGTACTGAGTATTTTTATACTCACCCCTTCTTGGGCTTTTCCTGCACTTGGTGTTCCCTTGCAGACGACGGACAGGTGGAGCGTGGCTTCAGTGGAGCGTAGGAGCTTGGGAGCTTGGACCGTGTGCGGTGGTCATGGTTAGGTCCCAGGTGGGGGACCCCTTCCGGCTGTGTTTTTCTTTTTGTTTACATGTTTCCGGGTTGTGGAACTTTTTGGTTGGGCTCATGTTTTTTCCCTTTTCTTTTCAGCTTGTACTTTGTACTATTTAGAGGCTGATGCACTCTTGTGGTTTATTTATAGCAGTTTCCCTTTACTTTTCTTTTTACTCTGCACTTTTGCATTGAGTTTGTTGTGTGTGTGTGTATAGGTGCTTAGGCAAAGGCCTCCCTGAGTTTTGTGCCTTTGGCGCTGGTCGCCAGCCCCTGGCCTATGGAGGCGGGCTTGGGGTAGTTGCGGCTCGAGCCCGATTAGGGTCGGGTCGTGACACTTTTAATTTCAATTATGAATGTTGGGGTATGGTTTCACAACTCCCTCATACTTCCCTATTTAGGTTTTAATGATGGGATACCCCTTTCTCTCTCATTAAATGTCTCCCATGTACACCTGTTACTATGCCGAAATTCCGAAAGGAACTTCTCTATCCTCTTTTACATTCAAGCAATACTTTTTTATCATGAATCTAAATTCCATTACAATTGTTGGGACATGTATCTATATGACCTCCTTACTTCCCATTACATGTAAATATGATGAGGAACCCCTTTCTCTCTCATCAACCATTTTTATGAATTCTTATGTCACACTGTTACGCTGCCGAAATCGCACTGATTTTCTAAGAAAATGTCATTGTGTAGTGAATACCATGCCCATTTATCAATCAAGGGTATTCAACTTTATGAACATTTACTTATTGATTATAACTTTTCATGTATTAATTCTACATTCCTTTATCATGGATTAAATGATTATGTTTTATGAATCCATGTTTTATGATCCACGTGGCACACTTATGCATGAAATGAAATGTTTAAGAAGGGTGAAACATTATAGTGCTCCAATGCATTGGGTAAAGTATAGTATCATGATAAATCATGTGCAATGAGTGTTGACTCATGTTAATTTAAGTGAAACTAGGGTTTACTCATGCTTCATGTGCAATGAGGATTTACTCATGCTCTATGTGCAATGAGCCTTGGCTCATGCTAATTCCATGTTAAGTGTTGTTGCCACATTTCCATGTTATGATTATCATGATTTATCATGACTTTATGTTTATGTTTCTCTTTTGATCTATTGATATCCTATTATCTAACATTTATTTTACTCATCATGTATTCCATGTTTATTCCCTTACTTGGATTTATTGCTCACCCCTTTTCTTATGCATGTCCTCAGGTTATCTCATGCAGTGATAAGTATGAGGGAATTTAGTGGTCATGTAAAGTAAGTTTTCAATAATGATTTTGTACTTCATGTTTTATGTTGTTATGTAATGATCATAAGCCCCAAAGTCACTAGACCTCTTAATCATCCATGTTGTATCAACTGAATGGTTTATGTAATAAATCATGTTTAAGTTTGTAATAAAATCAGGGTTGTCATACATACTGATGGACAATCTGAAAGGGATATTCAAACTCTAGAAGATAGTCCTAGATCATGATCTCTTGACTTCCAAGGTATGTGGGATCAATAATTTCCTTTGGTGTAATTTTCCTACAATAATAGTTTTCTTTCTAGTATTGAAATGGCTCCATATGAAGCATTATATGGAAAGAGATGTCGAACTCCAGCTTATTTGTCGATGTTGGTGGGAGGAAACTAATAGGCCTAGAAAATATTTAAGAGACCATGAGAAAGGTGAAGATAATCCAAGCCCGTAATAAATCAGCCCAAGGTAGGCAGAATATTTATGCTGAAAAACTGAGAAAGGGTTTGGAATTCCAATTGGGAGATCTTCTCTTTCGAAAAGTATCTCCATGGAAGGGTGTCTTAAGGTTTGGTAACAAAGGGAAATTGAGCCCCAGATCCATCAGACCATTTGAAATATTGGAAGGAATCATATATGTAGCTTACTGTTTAGAAATTTCTCCAAGTCTCTCCAAAGATCATGATGTGTTGCATGTGTCATTGTTGAAGAAATACATTCAAGACCCAATGATTGTACTCACCTTTGATGAAATAGAACTAGAACCTAATTTTTCATATATTTAAAAGCCTATCGGGATTCTTCACACAAGGGATCATGTGTTTAGAAATTGTAAAACTCATCCAGTAAAGGTTCTTTGGAAAAACCAGAATATCGAGGAAGCAACATGGGAACATGAGGATATTGTGAAGAAAAACCACCCACATCTTTTTGGTGGGCCTTATAAATGAAAAATTTCAAGGAAAAAATTTCTAAAGGAGGGAATAATGTTTTACCCCAAACATTTTATGGTATGTTTCCCTTAAATACATTTTATTTGTAGCTTATATTTTATAAAGCACTGAGTTTTTTTGAAAAAACACTTTTTTATTTAGGAGATAGTAATTGACTGACCATTGAACTTAAATTTTCCACTTCTGTGTTTTGAATTTTGAAAATCTAACACAAACAGTTGTGTTTAGGATGATATTTAGAGTCATATGGAATTACCTTAATTTTGTGAATAGTAACATACCCTTATGAATAGTAACCTACTCTTATGAATAGTAACTTACCCTTATGAATAGTAATATGACTCTTATTAAGGGTTTCCACACCCATGAATGTATAAATAAATTTAGGCACCTTAAAAATGATGTTGAATAATTTATTGTTTATATTTTTTGATAAAATAATGATTTTAATTAAATATTAAAATAATATTATTTAGAAAATTATTTATGGAAAATGGAATTCCTTTATGGATTCTACATATCAAAAAATGGTTAGGGTGATTTTTGGGATTTTTCTGAAATACATGAATTTTTTATGAATAGTAAAATGTGATAATTTAAGAAAAATGTAAAATAACGGTTTTATTGAGTCATTGATGTCGATCTGCTGATGTAAGCCCAACTAGTTCGAATTCATATGCATTTATTACTATTCTCAGTCATGGAATACTTACTATTCCTTGTCTTATGAAGAGACAATAAATTAATTATTATAATTTTAAGAAAACTCCTCTCCCCTCCACTATATATCTCACCACTCACACCACTTCCTACCACATCACTCAAGCTTCTAGACATGCCTAAATTCGGCAAAATACTCTTCCCAAGACCTATCGCCACGTCCATGTCCTACTGGTCTCACCAAAATGCCAAAAACAAAGTCCATAACGAGATTTTCAAGGAGGAGTACTCAAGAGGTGAACCTTTCTTCTCTTTTTTTCAATTTCTTTTACAAAGTTCCATTATTGTGTTCTCTATTATCACCTCCCATCATCAAAATACCATGATAATTCTAGTACCTTACATGTACTATATTTTCATTTTGATAATGGAATATTTCATCATAATCTATCTTTTTCCCCTCCTTTTATACAATAAATGCAAACACCGTCTGAGATGTGTTAATTTATCACACTCAAGGAAGACTGGTTTTTAATTTGCCTTACTATCTTCAATACTGGTCATGATCTCTTTTAAATGGTTGAAAAACGTCGTAATATATGTATTTTATATTTATTAATGTTATGGAATCCTTACACATTCATAGTATGGAATAATAATACAAAAAAAGTTTATTGTGCACAAAACCACCAAGCCAACTCCAAGCGTTTATTTTTAAGTCATCGAATAAGTCAACCTCATGGTATATAACTAGAATCATTATATGATCATTTATAACTCTTTATTTTCACTAATAATGTATATTAAGAATTATGGATGTTTATCCATATTTCCAACAATCATCAATTCGTGAAGACAAGTAAACGGATCATGAAAACAAAAGAATAAAATGCTACCAAAACAATAAAATTGAATATCTTATACCATCAAAAAAGAAATTAATGAACCTAATAAGGTCATAACATATCAATTATATTTTAATGAGTTTTTTTACTCATTAATTTATGAAGATAAATTTTATTATTCTAATAGTTAAGAACAATCAAGAACATCGTGAAGCATAAGGTAAGGGATCCTCTCTCTCATTTTGTTCCAGAATATCCCTGATGTTGTGCTATTTTATTTTTAATACCTAATGATGGGGTGTGTTTTCAGATATCTCTATAATCCCCTTATGATATATAAATAATGGTATACCCCTTTACCTCTCATTAAGCCCTCACAAGTACACTCATTCCAATGCCGAAATGTTGGTAAGGGGTATTCTTATCTCACTTCCAATTCTGTGGGATTTTCATTGATTGCCTCTTATTTATTATATGTTTTATATTTGTACTACCATTTAATATAAATTATCTTTATTATCTTTATATTTATGTAATTATGTGATTCATTTGGTTGTTATTAACTTTTGGTCATAAGACTCAATTGATTACAATGTGGTAACGAGCTTTGTCTCAATTTTCACTTCACTATGACTTGCTTAGTATTGTGCACCTACTCTTTCTTATGTGGTGTACCTAATTCCCATTTGATATCACCTTTCAATTGAAATTATACTCCCTTAAAATATCCATAATCTCATATCATGGATATGATTATTGTCTATGTCATATAACCTTTTACATACGGTATTTATTTTGAATGTTATTTTTAATGTGGAAATATTAATGAATCTATATCCTCTATTCTATAATGATAATGTAAAGTCAAGTTTTTCTTTTGTTGAGTCTATGTTTAAAAAATTATTTGGATGTATAGTTGGTTGGGGCTTTCTATAGCCCCTTGATGCATCAGTAGGTCTCATGGGACAAATCCGTTGGTGACAAACCCTTCGGGTTTGTTTCCAAAAATCAGATGGGTTTCTACCCATAGAACTAAACCATTTTTATGGTATTATGATTTCATGTTCCAGATACATGAAATTCAATTAATAATAATTCTCTTTATTCATTATCAGTTATTACTATCCTTGAGGTTTTCACTTTGACAAAATCTATGTATGTAGTTTCATTCTCAATTTATTAATGGAGTGAGTTTTTTATTTAGTCATCATGATATATTGATTATGTCAAATTATTTACAATTCAGTTATTATTGATTCATTATTCCGCCATTTGTAACCCTTACTGATCATTTGAGCTCACACCTTTCATTGTTAACATTTAACAAGTGTTGAAGATGATATCATTTATTGAGTTCTTATGGATGCAGTCTTTAATTTTTGTTATGTATCATATTTTTGTAACCCTTTTCAATGTAATTTGAGTTACATCGATGTATCTAGGTACATTAGGACTACTAAACTTATTATTCCTTCGGGATTTTAATTCCTTCTAACCATGCAAATATACTTAGTAATTCACTGACTCGATTTTAGAGTGGTCGGGGCGTTACAGTTGGTATCAGATAAAGTATAGTAGAAAACATAGAAACTAGATTAGAAAACATAGATTAGGTAACAAAACCCTAATGTAGTATTTGAGGATAAACATACAATAACGTCCTCATGTTTTGGTAAGTAATAGATTATGTGAATATTTCTAGTAAATATATATCTTTCTGGATACGAGTGGGTAGAGGTGGCTCTGGCACAGATGTACCTAGGCGTGAAAGCTCCGACAAGGAGTTTCGGGCTTGACTTGGGGTATCCTAGTACACGACAATGGCCATTGCTGCACTATTGGTTATGACACTCTTAGGGGATATTCTTAGGATAATTCATATTTTCTTTACAATACATTATGAAGGATTGAAATGAAAATTATTCCTCAATGAAACCATTTTTCTAATTATGGGATTATCCATGCATAGGATCTCAATTTATGCTAAGTGTTTTGTTATGTTAAGATTCTACATTATGATTCCTACACTATCTAGTGTGTTCCATTATTTAGAAATGGAATCTAATTAAATAAAGGGAATAAATACTTGTGGTTAATGCAGGTATCTCCCCACTGAGCAAGTCAACACAGTAAATGTTGGAGAAGAATAGATCATGACCATGTTGGGATAACTTACTCAGGTTGTAACGAATAACCATTATACACCTATGATGATCATTTCATGTGGAAGAATCCCACATCTTTTTGTGGTACTACTAATCCAGTGGTTTCTAAGCAATGGATCAAGTCCCTTGAAAAGATATTCATGGCATTAAGATGCAATGAAAATGAAAAGGTAGTACTGGTGGTTTTTTTCTCAAGGGCGACACTGATCAATGGTGGTCCTTGATTCAAAATACCATGGAGGAAGAATAAATAGAAGATATAGAATGTAGGACTTTTACCGAAATATTCTTCAAAAAATATTTCCCTCGTGAGCAATGAATCGTAATTAAGAGGAAATTCCTTATCTTAAAGAAAATGAAAAAAGACAGTATTGTAGAGTATGATTCTACCTTCATAAGGCTAGCCAAGTGTGACGTAGATTACATACGTAACTCGGTAGACCAGATTGATCATTTCTTTGAAGGTATTAAGACAAGTCTTTGAAGGGAAATGGCTTCTCAAACATTTTCATCATATGATGAAATTGTATCATGTTCTATCAAAACCGAGAAGGAATTTTCTAGATCAAATTTGTTCAAGGGAACCCAAGATAAAAAGTGGCACTCTGATAACCAAGGGAAAGGTGAAGCACCAAATAAGAACTAAGGAATGAACAAATTCCCATTATGCGAGAACAATAGAAAGAATCATCTTGGAAAATGATTGAAAGGCATGGGAGTAAACTATAAGAGTAGAGAAAAGGGTCATCTATCTCATGAATGCAAGGGGAAGAAACAAGTTGATGATGTTCAATGATACAATTGTAGAGATAGAAGACACTATGCAAATGATTTTCCTAAATTCCAAGGAAACATGCCTAAAAAAGGAAAGATAGAAAGGGAAAGTTTATGTGATTACAACTGCAGAAGTTGAAGTTCCTAATGATGTGGTTGTTGGTACTTTAATTGTTTCTTAAAACTTAGACAACACTTTATTTGATTCTGGATCATCACATTCATTTATATCTTCTCAATTTTCCAAGAAAATTAGACATGTCCAATTTGTATTTAATAAAGGAGTTATCAGTCAAAACTCATAGGGGATGCATAATTGCAAAAGGAATGTCAACTAATCCCCCTCATGACACATAAACATGATTTAGTTGCTAACCCTATCATCATACCAATGACTGACATTGATATAATTCTCAGTATTAATTGGATGTAAAAATATGATGCAAAGATTTATTGCATGAAAAAGGAAGTTACAATTTTTGAAAATGGTGTAGATTCTCTTATCTTTAGAGTAGAGACCTCAATATATTATTTTTATCTAGACCCACCCCTAGTAGCTCTATTGAATTAAATTCTTGGGGAGGAAGTGAACTCAATATCTATAGGAGATGAAAGAAATATACAAATTGAATATGTTTACATAGTTCAAGAATACATTGAAGTATTTCTAGATGATTTACTTGGACATCCTCCAGAGAGGGAAGTTGGGTTCTCTATTGATTTAATTACTAGTGCAAGACCTATATCAAGGACTCCCTATAGAATGGACACCATGGAATTAGTGAAGATGAAGAAACAACTAGAAGAATTGAGTGAAAAAATATTTATTCGACCAAGTGTTTCTCCATGGGGAGCCCCTTTCATCTTTGTCAAGAAGAAATATGGATCCATGAGGATATAAATTGATTATAGGGAAATCAATGATATTAAAATAAATAATTAGTATCCTCTACCATGGATTGATGGTTTATTTGATCAAAATCATGGAGATAAATACTTTTTGAATATTGAACTTTGATCCGGATTTCATCAGCTACTTGAGAGGAATGAAGATATTCCTATGATAGCATTTCGAACCATGTATGGGTATTAAAAGTTTATTATGATGCCATTTTTATTGACTAATGCACCCTCAGTTTTAATGGATTTAATGAATAGAGTTTTCAAGGAATATCCTGATAACTATGTTGTGGTATTCATCAATGATATCCTGGTATATTCCAAAATCTATTACGACCATGAGGATCACTTGCGAATTATTTTGAAAACTCTTAGAAGAAATGAACTATATAGGAAGTTTAGCAAGTGTGAATTCTGACTTCAATCTGTTTCATTTCATGGTAATATTGTCTCTAAGGATTGAATCCTAGTTGATCCTATGAAGAAAAAGGCAATCCAAGATTGGCCCATGCCAAATAAATATAACTGAGGTGCGAAGTTTTGTTGGCTTAGCAGGTTACTATCAGCGTTTCGTACAGAATTTTTCCCGACTGGCTAACCCGCTAACCAAGGTCACATGTAAAGGAGTTAAGTTTTTTCTGGACAAGAAAATGTATAGAATTCTTAGAGGAATTGAACATAACATTGGTCAATTCTCTAATTTTGACTCTTCCGTATTGAAGTGATGGATTTGTAATATAAAACGATGCATAAAATAATATACTGGGTTGCGTCCTTATGCAAAACGATAAAGTTATTGCTTATAAATCAAGACAGTTGAAGACTCATGAAGAATGTTATCCAACTCTTGATCTTGAGTTAGCATCCATAATATTTTCTCTGAAAATATGGAGACATTATCTCTATGAAGAAATATGTGAGATTTATATGGACCACAAGAGTTTGAAATACATTTTCACACATAAAAAATCAATATGAGGCAAAGGGGATGGATCAAATTACTCAAAGTTTACTATTGTTCAATACACTACCACCCAAGAAAGATGAATAAGGTGGAAGATACATTAAGCAGGAATGATTATATACTTCTAACTCAAATGAGGGTTGAGAGAGATCCTATATTTGATGGATCAACTAAATATGGATATAAGAATTTTTAAGGAAGGGGAAACATATTTTATCATTCAAATGATTACTAAAACATATTTTTTAGAGAAGATAAAAAGGTCTCAATCTAGTGATGAGAATTAGTAAAAGAAAATTACTACTATCATGGATGGGAGATTGGCATACTTCATGTATGAGGAAGGGGTTCTAAAAATTTGGAAGAGTTTATGTGTTCCATCAGTACATGAGCAAAAAAGTTAACTATTAGATGATGCTCATAGCTCAAATTGCTTTATACACCAGGGTAGCACAAAGATGTATAGAGATATGAAGGAATATTTTTGGTGGGATAAAATGAAGTAGGAAATTTCTGACTACATGTCAAGGTGGCTAGTTTTTTCATAAGTTAAAGAAGAGAGAAAAATTCCCAAAGGAGTGATAAAACCTCTACCTATTCCTATGTGTAATTGGGATAGCATTATGACGGAATTTGTCACTGTACTACCGAGAACACCTAGAAGGAATGATGAAATATGGTAATTGTTTATCGTCTCAAAAAATCATCACATTTCCTTCCAATAAGATAGGATTTACCACATGAGAGCCTGAAAAATATTTATATTAATGAGTTTTAGGACTGCATGGTGCATATCTATCAATTGTGTCTGATTGAGATCCCCATTTTAAATAAAAATTCTAGAAAAGTCTCTAGAAGGCTTTGAGTACTGAGCTTAGTATGAGTAATTCTTATCACCCCCAAACTAACGGACAGTCTGAAAAGACTATTCAAACTCTGGAAAACATACTAAGATCATGCTATCTTTAATTCCAAGGTATGTGGGATCAATAATTTCCTTTGGTGGAAATTTCCTACAACAATAGTTTCTATTCTAGAATTAAAATGGCTCCATATGAATCCTGTCTAACATCAACATGTTGGGATGAAGTTGGTGAGAGGAAACTAATAGGCCCATAACATATTGAAGTGACCACAACAAAGGTCAAGACAATCCAATCCCATATTAATGCATCAAAAATTAGGAAGAAGATTTATACTGACAACCGGAGAAAGGATTTGGAATTCCAAGTGGGAGATCATGTCTTTCTGAATGTATTTCCATTGAAGGGTGCCTTGAGGTATGGTGAGAAAGTGAAACTGATCCCTAGGTATATCGAACCATTTGAAATTTTGGAAAGAATCGGAGTTGTAGCTTACTATTTAGCAATGCCTCTAAGTCTCTCCAATGTTCATGATGTCTTCCATGTGTCATTGTTGAAGAAATACATGTTAGACCCAACGCATGTACACACCTATGAATAAATAGAACTGGAACCCGATTTTTCATACTATGAAAAGCCTATCGGGATTCTTGACACAAGGGAAATGGTATTGAGAAATCAGACTACTCATCTAGTAAAGTATATTTAGAAGAACCATAATATGGAGGAAGCAATATGGTAACCTGGGGATATTATGAATAATAACCACCCACATCTTTTTGGTGGGCTTTATAAATGAAAAATAATGAGGACGAAATTTCTGATGGAGGGAATAATGTTGCACCACAAACAATTTATGGCACGTTTCTCTTAAATACATTCAATTCATAGCCTATATTTTATAAATCATTGTGTTTCTAGGAAAAATATTACTCTTTTATTTAGGATATAGTCATAGGCCAGCCATTGAACTTAAATTTCCCATTTCTATGTTTTGAATTTTGAAAATATGACATACACAGTTGTGTTTAGGTTGATATTTAGAGTCTGATAAAACTAACTTAATTTTTGGTGAATATTAAACTACCCTTATGAATAGTATCCCACCCTTATGAATAGTAAATTACCCTTATAAATATTAATATGACTCTTATGAATGGTATCCACACCTATGAATGTATAAATAAATTTAGGCACCTTAAAAATAAAGTTAAATAATTTAAGTGTTTATATTTTTAGATTAAATAATTATTTTAATTAAATATTAAAATTATAATATATAGAAAATGATATTTGAACAAAGGAATTCATTTTTGTATTTTACACATCGAAAAATGGTTAGGATGATTTTTTGGTATTTTTCTGAAATATATGAATTTTTTTTGAATAGTAAAATGCGATAATTTACAAAAAAAAATGCTAAATAAGGGTTTTATTGAGTCATTAGTGATGATCTACGGATATAAGCCCAATTGGTTCAAAGTCACATGCATTGATTACTGTTCTTGGTAATGTAATACTTATTATTCCTTGTCTTGTGAAAAAATAATAAATTAATGATTATAATATTAAGAAAACTCATCTCCCTCCACTATATAAACCACCCTCACCCCCACTTCCTAAGACACCACTCAAGCATTAATCCTTGACTAAATTCTAACAAATATTCTTCCCAATCCCTCTACCCACGTCCAAGACCTCCTGGTTTCACCAAAAAACAAAGGCCTTAGGGAGATTCCCAAGGAGAAGTACTCAGGAGGTGAACCTTTCTTCTCTTTTTTTTAATTTCTTTTACAAAGTTCCATTCTTATGTTCTCCATACTCACATCCCCTCATCCAAATACCATGATAATTATATTACCTTACATGTACAATATTTTCATTTTCATAGTGGAATATTTCATCATAATCTCTCTTTTTCAAATCTTTTTATAAAATAAATGCAAACACCGTCCGAGATGTGTTAATTTATCACACTCAGGGAAGATGGATTTTCATTTTGCATTACAATCATCAATACTGGTCATGAAACCTTTTCAATGGATGAACCAGGTCATAATATAAGTATTTTATCCTGATTAATGATCTGGAATCCTTACACATTCATAATATGGAATAATAATACAAAACAAGTTTATTGTGCGCAAAACCTCCAAGCCAAATCTAAGAATTTATTTTTATCTCATAGAATGAGTCATCCTCTTGGTATATAACCAGAATCATTATAAGATCATTTATATCTCTTAAATTTCACTAATAATGTATATTAACAATTCTGGATTTTTACCCGTATTTCAAACAAACATCCATTCGTGAATACAAGTAAACAGATCATGAAAACCAATGAAGAAAATGCTACAAAAACAATAAAATTGAATCTCTTAAACCATCAAAAATGTCATTAATGAACCTAATAAGGTTATAACATATAAATTACATGTTGATGAGGTTATGTAATTATTAAATAATTAATCCATATTTGATTATTCAGGTTGTTAAGAACAATCCATAACACATTCAATCAGAAGGTAAGGGATCCTCTCTCTCACTTTTGTTCAATAATATCCCATAAGTTGTGCTCTTTTATTTTTAATAACTAAAGATGGGGTATGTTTTCGCACATCCCCTATACTTCCCTTATGATATACAAATAATGGGATACCCCTTCTTGTAAATTCATAGATTTAATCAGATATAGACCATTTTTACTTTACTACAGTCTAATTAATTAAGCTACCCGGGGGGCGCGCCTGTGCACCTTGCTACGGGTCCCGGGCAGCTTCTTATTTAATTTAAATAATTGTAGACGTTTCATGAAAAATGTCACGACATTCCTTGGCAGAGTGTTCGGGTATTAAAAAATTAATTAAGGATTGGAAAAGAGTAATAAAATATTTAAAGAAGATTTAAAAGAAATAAATAAAGAAAGGATAAAAAAATTATGAAATAAAATAAAGAGGGGGTTACGGTAAAAATGAAAATAATTAAAATAGGGGATTCCCATTTTTAATTATTATTTTTATTTTAATTTATATTATTTTGTTTTATTTTATCTTTTTCTTTTATTTCCTTTTTCCCTAATCTTTTATTTTCCTCTTATTTTTATTTTCATTCTTTTCTTTTTTTTCTCTATTTTCTTTTTTCCACTCATTTCCTTCTCCCACTCATCACGTCACACCCCTCAATCCTGTCACACCAACTAGCATCCCCTTTGGAAGGTAACTTCTCCTCTGTCTGACGTCCAATTACTTCTCCGTTAGGTGCACATTATACCTTAGGGAAAGGCTAACGTTGGGAAAGTTGAACTGTTCGATTCTGTTGATTATTCTACACGCAGTTCGTCGCGGAAGATTTTTACCCTATTTTGGGGTTTTTCTAAAATCCTTTGTTTTCATCCATTTTAGGTCAAATAAAATTCTACTGTGGTTCTTAGATTCATCTACGACTACAAGGTAGGGTGCCTACTCACTTTCCCTTCATTTCATTGCGATTTATAAAAATTGCACCATTGTGTCGTTAGTCGGTGCCTACCGAATTTGTGCAATTTTACCCATTTTAATTACTTTAAAGGTTATGTTTAATTGTTTTAGGTTTAATCATAATAAATTAATTTTTTTGAATGGTTGCAACAATATTGAACACCCCTTTGGGTGTTCCAACATAGTCGGTGTATTTTTCCGTTAGCCGGTTTATTAATTTAATTAGATGCGGGTATTGCGCAACCCCTTTTTATTGCTTTTAAATTAAATGAATAGTTATTTGAATTATTGAAAAAACATGGAAACCCCTTTGGGCATGCCGATGTGATCGGTGTATTCTTCCATTATCCAAGTTTATTGTTTGATGAATTGCATGTGTTGTGAAGCAGCTTTTTATTGTAATTAAATTAAATAAATAGTTGCTTGAACATGAAAATCAATTGTTGGATCATTGAAACTTGTTTTACTAAATTTCTTATTATTTAAATGTTCATTATCTGCTGAGGTTGATATGACCTGTATTTTTCCTTGAAATTTTCTATGTTTTACTGTTATGTTTATACCTTGTGATGAATGGGTGTATCTGATTAGTTTTCATGTTGAGACTTTATATGCTAATTATGTCATATCTACTGCTGTGAAAACATTAATTAAATTCATGGCGGGGAAATAAGGCAGGTCTCGTGTTAAGGTCCACACTTAAATCATCCGTTCCTGATGGGTTACCTCTATGTGTCGAGGGGCGGTGTTGTTGGCTTTGTCAGACCTAGACATCCCTGTACTTTCTAATAATTTTAAGTGATACCAGTTCCAAAATGGCCCATCTGGATAGATCCGTTGGAAATGTTTCTAAGCCAGCCTTAGATGACACTCGACCCCATTTTACGAGATCGGGATGGACTCAGGGTAAATCCATGCCTCAGGCGATACTTGGTCTTTTGATATATTGCCATGGGCGGGCTCGCTGGCATTAGATTAATTGATAGATGTTCAATAGTGATAGCTTCGGGATGGGATCGGATTCCAACTCTCAACATGATCCTTAAATAATGATGCACTTAAGGTTTATGTTATTGATAATTGAGTCTCTTGAGAATTGAGATATTTCCCCTGATATGTGGAAGTGTGCCTGGTTGACACTGGACTTGAAACCCAAGTTAATGCCCAAGCATGGGGTATACTTTTTTCCAGTTTTACCTTTTTTTTTGTTATATATATATATATGTGTGTTCATACATTTCTGCTGACAGGTACCCTTTCAAACTAACAGCTTAGGCTGAAGCAGGTGACTGGGCACGAGTGTCGTTTGGGACCTGGGCTGACTTATTTATTTCATTGCACTGAAATTAATTTATTAGAAATGGTTATATAATGGCACACTGCATTTTTATTTTTTCACGAAATGGAAAGGATTAGATACCATGGGTGTCGGCCAATTGGGATTTATCTCACACCCTGATCGGGCGTTATCGAAACCTGAGTAGATTACATTCTTCCAGGTATTGACAAGGGGAAACTTGCTGCTTCTAATGCTTCACTATTCATTACTACTTAGGATGGAGACTGGGGTAGAGGATCGGGCCTTGCTCGCGATGCAGCTGCTGCTTGTGTCTTTTCTTTTAGTTGACTGTGTGTTTCAGTTCTGTTTTTTGTACTTTCAGTTTAGACTCATATCACGGCATGACACTCTTTTGTGAGTTTCCACACTTGGTTTTTATTATTCATTTGGATTATTTACATTGCTTCTTCTACTGTTTGTTTATTCACATGCTTCTGCTACTTATTATTTGTTTTGGTTTACTTCTACTGTGATATTCTCTATTACCTATGAGGGAATATTATCCCCCACAGACACAAAAAGGGACCTCACTGCTAGTTAGTAGCCTCTGGCGTTTGGGTAGATACACTTGAGGTTATGTGATGCACCGGCCCGGCCACCGTCTTAGAGGTGAGTCGGGTCAGGACGTTACAAAGTGGTATCAGAAGTGGTTTTTCCTTTTGTCTTATGGTTTGGGTTAGAATAGATAATAGGATATAGGGATTTGGGATGTACTCTGTTCTTGGATGTAGCTAACCCATGTATAGGGGAAAACCCAAATTCCTGGGTTGGTATTGCAGTTATTGATCATTCCAGTTACTATTGATATGATTTCACCTTGGGTGACTCTCTTGTATTGCATTGTTATTGTGCCGATATTATGGAAATAATAGGTTTACCACTGCATCCTGATTATACGAGGGCAAAAACATCCCATGCATCATGATAGTCACTATAGGATTCAAATTCCATGCATATTTCCACGCCATATATACTTTCAGCGTGCATTTTCCTATTGCATGTGAGTGCTATTATACCTAGTGGTAGAATTTTCAATTGTTGGTTTATTTAATATAAGGTTGTGTTAGTCAGTTATATGTTATCCAGACTCAACCTAGGTGTGGATTGTAGAACTGTTTAGTAATCCTTTTTAGTTGTCTCTTCTATATCGAAACCCAGCTCTTGAGGTAGGTTGGTTGTTGTTTAGTGCATAGAGGCAGGCTATGTACCTATCCTCTTTTGCACCCTACTTGTTTTCTCACCTTCTTTACTCCTTGTCTAAGGGTGTGTTTAGCTGTCGTAGACAAATGTCGTCATGACGTCTTCTTGCTATGTCTCAGGAGAGTGGCAATGAGTGAGTTCTTGGGATGGTGGGTCCTGAACCACCAGTGGTTACTCTCATAGAGCCTCATATGGCGCTACCTACCGTTGATCTTCCGAGGGACCCTACTGCTTAGTTCAGGGATAGTCTCCTCAGGTTTATGCTGTCGATTCAGAATATTCACAGACCTGCCCCATCTATTGCGGACCTTACGTGGGACGTTCTATAGCATCATCCTACCACCTTCTCAGGGAGTGGCGGCCCTCGTGCTGTAGAATCGTGGATAGAAGCAGTACGGTCTATCTTTGACCACCTTGAGACACCTCCAGAGTGAAGGGTCAAGACTGCAGTCTACATACTTTGTCACACTGCGAAATGCTAGTGGGATGTTGTTTCTCAGGATGAATAGGCTAGTGACATCGCTTGGGCTGATTTCCAAGCAGCCTTTTACAATCACTTTTTTTCGCAGACTCTGATTGATGATCGTGCACAGGAGTTCCTACAGTTTCATCATGGCTCTATGACTGTGTTAGAGTATTCTACTTGTTTCACAGAACATCACTATTTCCCCCCATCTCTGACTGGCGACACACAGACTACTGCGAGGAATTTTGAGGACATACATGAGTACATTATCGGCTCACAGGTGAACGTCTTCCATTTGAACACTATTACAGAGATCATGAATCAAGCAATGATCTCAGAGTGAAATGTTAGGGAAGCAAAAACAATGAGCCAGAGCAGTTCAGTTTTGAGACAGGGGGTTGGATTTTCTGGCAGCATGAAACTTCGTTTTGAAAGTGCACGTGGGGGAATCCTTTCCAAACAACACGTCTTGATAGATCTATCACTTGTTATCATTTCAGTAGGGATGCTCACAAGAAGATACAGTGCATGAGAGATTTGAAGGAGTTCTGAGCTTGAGATAGGATGGGTCACCTTCAGTGTTTCTTCTGTTCCTTCTCTTCAGCATCCAATGGTAGAGGTTCCGCACCTAAACCTCCATCAGGTATGGGATCCATGACTCTACAGCAGGCTGGAAGTTCTTTTTACACTGTTCGATCAGGACGAGAAAATGGTGGAGGTCGTGGTCGAGGAAATCAAGTTCTAGACTATCAACATTAGTAGAGTTGACCTACTCAGGCCAACCAGGTAGCCTACTAGGGTTGTGGATCAAGTCCCATGTATGCAGTGCAATCAGCACCAGAGGAGCAGAGTGCAGGGCCATCTATAGTTAGATGTACTATTCCAGTAGCCTCTACATTAGTTTCTTCTCTTTTTGATACTAGCGCATCACACTCCATTATATTTTTTGTTTTTGTAGAAAGACTTGGTTTTCCAATTAAGTACCACTGCGGTGTCATGTCTCTCGACACTCTTCTTGGGGTCCGGATAGAGGGAATATTCCAGTGCCAAGAGTTCCCCCTCAAGATAGGCGGGTACCTTTTTTTTGTAATTTCTATATCCTCGATATGTATGGCATATAATTCATTCTTATTATGAACTGGATTTCCACTTACCGTGCCCAAGTATATTTCTATTGTCATTGGGTGTCCTTTACATCTCATGAGGGTGACACATATCTTCAAAAAGGTGAATTGGAGCTCCAGGTAGACCGAGCTAAGCCTAAATACACAAGGTTGGGCAGAGTGACCACTCAGTTGGCAAGTCTCTTCATGTGCGTTCCGGGAACGCAACTAGTAGAATTCCCTCTAGTGGTGGATCATTTCAGGGATGTCTTCCCAGATGATTTCTCTAGCTTACATCCTATGAGAGATGTAGAGTTCACTATTGATCTCGTTCCAGGTGTCGCACCAGTGTCTATTTCTCCATTTAGGATGGTGCCAGTAGAGCTACAGGAAATCAAAAGGAAGCTTGAAGTCCTTTAAGCTATGGATTTCATCAGACCTAGCACATCTTCGTGGGGTTCACCTATCCTTTTTTTCAAGAAGGTAGATGGTACCCTAAGGTTATGCATGGATTATCGTCAACTCAACCAGCTCACAGAAAATAATCGATATCCATTACCTCATATAGATGATCTCTTTGAACAGCTCTGAGGAGCGGTTTTCTTCAAGATTGATCTAAGATCAGGATACCACAAGGTGCATGTGCGACTATCTGACGTACCATGTATAGTATTCCGAAGCATTTATGGCTTGTATGAGTATCTGGTTATTCCATTCGGCCTCATGAATTCATCGACAATCTTCATGGCCCTGATGGACTAGATTTTTCATTTGTATCTTGATTCATGTGTGGTAGTCTTTGTGGACATCATCTTAGTGTATTCACATTCCAGAAACGACCATGAAACCCATCTTGAGATCATGTTGAGTACACTGAGAGAGCCCCATCTATACACTAAGCTCAGTAAATTACACTTCTGAATTGATAAGGAACACATCATGGGTCATATTATATCTGAAGCAGGGGTATCAGTTGACCAAGAAAATGTGAGAATTGTGGTTTCATGGGAGTATCCCAAGAGTGTCTTCAACATCCATAGTTTCATGGGACTTGTTGGATATTACAGGTGATTCATCCAAGATTTCTCCCGCTTAGCAGTTCCTATCACGACCTTGACTTAGAAAGGTGTACAGTTCATTAGTTCAGAAGCTTGTGAAAAGTCTTTTCAAAAGTTGAAAGAGAGAATGACCTCATCCCTGATCCAGATTTTTCCTGAACCTGGTAAGAGATATACAGTTTATTTTGATACTTCAGGAATTGGACTGGGTGCTGTTTTGATGTAGGTTGATCGAGTCGTGGATTATGGATCCCTCTAGCTGAAACCTCACAAGCATAGCTATCATACACACGACCTTGAGTTGGAAGTTGTGGTTCATGCTCTACATTGTTAAAGACACTATTTTTTGGGTATGATATTCGTTGTTTACACAGATCATAAAAGCTTGAAATATATCTCCACTCAATGAGACTTGAACATAAGGAAACACAGGTGGGTCTAATACTTGCATTCATTCAATTTTGATCTTACATATACCTCTGGTAAGGGTAATGCTATGGCAGATGCTTACGCCGCAAGACACAGACTTAGGCCATGCAGGTATCCAGTAGTGAGTGGTAGATGATGGCCTTGTTTTCAAAGATTCATCTGCAGGTTCAAGAGCAGAGTGGACAACTGGTTCTAGCACCTCTTACAGTGACATCCTCTCTTCTAGAGAAAGTCCAAATGCAACTGTTTATTGACCCTAAGGGTCTCTTTTTGAGGGAATGTGTTGCAGGAGAGAACCCACCACATGGTTGGGTTATTAAAGGTAGTGAAACTCTCATTTACCTTGACTGTGTATGGGTACCTTCAGGTATAAAGGAAGAGATGATGAAGGAATCTCACACATCTGTTTGGGTAGTTCATCCTGGGTGGACCAAGATGTATAAAGACATGTGTCGATAGTATTGGTGGCCTGTTATGAAAAAGCATATAGTAGGTTTCCTCACTCGGTGCTCCACCTGCCAATAGGTGAAGGCAGAGAACCAGTGACCTGCTGGACTCCTACAGCCTCTATCCATTCTTAAATGGAAATTGAATGACATCGCCATGGATTTCGTTATAGGCTTGCTAAAATCCCCTCGATGCAGCATTATAGTATGGGTGGTTTCAATATGTTGACCAAGGTTGCACACTTCTTTCTTATCTGAGATACATTTACGATTTATGTGTTGGGAAGGCTGTATATCTGGGAAATTGTGCGACTGGATGGTGTACCTTGTTATATTGTCTCAGACAGGGATGCATATTTTACTTCATGGTTCTGGAAAGGGTTATAAAAGGAACTGGGCTCATAGGTTCTTTTGAGTACTGCATATCACCCCAGACCGATGGGATATCCGAGAGAGCTATACAAGTGTTAGAGGTTATGTTACGTGCATGTATCTCTGATTTTTGTGGTTCTTCAGAGAATCATTTACCTCTTGTAGGGATTACCTATAATAACAGCTTCTAGGAGACAATCCAAATGGATCTGTACGAGGATCTCTATGGTATACCATGTTATTTGCCTTTATGCTGGCTCGAAGTAGGTGAGGCAACTCTGTTGGGTCCTCATCTCGTTTAGAAGACTTCGGTGAATGTTCAGCTGATTCAGAAGCGTATCACTACATCTCAGTCCAAGAAAAAGTCGTATACTGATCGTCGCTGCAGACCTCTAGAGTTCGAGGTGGCACATCGAGTCTTTCTGCATGTTTCTCCGTGGTTGGGTAACATGCGGATCAGGGGACATGGGAAGTTATCACCGAGATACGTCGGGCCATTCAAGATAGTGGAGAGAGTTGGGCCGGTATCCTATCGGTTACTGCTACCTCAGAGGTACCATTCCATGCACGACGTTTTTCAGGTATCTCAGCTTCTACAATTTCATCCAGACTCGTCCCATTCTTTTGACCCTGACGACATCGAGCTTGACGCTGAAGCATCCTTTACAGAGCATCCTATCCGTATTGTCCACTATAGCATGAAATTATTTTGAGGCAAGTCAGTCCCACTGGTCCGGGTGTTGTGGCAACACAGACGCATTCAAGATGAGACCTGTGAGCGAGAGATGAATGTCGATGCGTAGTGGCCTGATCTCTTCTCTGGAGACATTCCACTACCCTCGGAAGGGAAACTCTGGGATGAGTTATCTTAAAGAGGGGAGGTTGTAATGTCCTAAGCTTAATCTAGTATGGATCGTTTTTACTTTATTGCAGCCTAATTAATTATGCTACCCTGGGTGCATGCATGTGCACCTCGTTGCGGGTTTCAGGAAGCTTTCTATTTAATTTAAATAATTTTAGAAATTTCATGAAAAATGTCACGTCGCACTTTGTCACGGTGTTGAAGTTTTAAATATATAATTAAGGATTGAAAAATAATAATAAGAGATTTATATAATATTTAAATGAAATAAAGAAAATATAAAAATAAATTATGAAATAATATAACGAGGGGGTTACAAGAAAAATAAAAATAAATAAAATAGTGGATTCCCATTTTTAATTATTTTTATTATTTTCCTTTCTATTATTTTATATTATCTTGTTATTTTATTTCCTTTTTTTCTTATCTTTTATTTTTCTCTTATTTTTCTTTTCTTTTCTTTTTCTTTTTTTCCCTCTTTTCTTTTTTTCTCTCCTCTCTCCCTCTCCCACTCATCATGCTGCACCCCTCAATCTCGTCACACCAACAAGCAACCCCTTTGGAAGCCTGCTGCTCCTCTGTCCGATGTCTGATTCCTTCACCATCAGGTGCTCAGTAAACCTTAAGGAAAGGATAACACTGCGTAGGTGGAATCATTCGATCCCATTAAGTATTATGCGTGCAGTTTGTCACGGAATATTTTTACCCTATTTTTGGGGTTTTCTAAAATCATTCATTTTCATCCATTGTAGGTCAAATCAAAGTCTATCGCGGATCATAGAGTCATATAAAACTACAAGGTAGGTTCCTACTAACTTTGCCTCTATTTTCTTGCAATTTATAAAAAACGCACCATTGTGCCGTTAGTCGGTGCTTACCAGCTTTGTGCAATTTTACCCATTTTAATTACATTAATGGTTCTGTTTAATTGTCATTGCCTTAGTCAACTTAAATTAAACTTTTTTAATGGTTTCAACAAGATCGGACACACATTTGGGTGTGTCGACATAGTCGGCATATTCTTCCATTAGTTAGGTTATTAATTTAATTAGTTACGGGTATTGCACAACCCCTTTTATTGTTTTAAATTAAATGAATAGGTGTTTTAATTATTGTAACAAAGATGGACACCCCTTTGGGCATGCCGACATGATCGGTGTATTCTACCATTAGTCGAGTTTATTTTTTGAGGAATTGCATGTGTTGAAAAGAAAATTTTTATTATAATTAAATTAAATAAATAGTTGCTTCAACATGAATGTTAATTGTTGGATCATTAGAACTTGTTTTTCTAAACTGATTATTATTTAAATATGAATTTTCCAATGAGGTTGATATGATATGTATTTTTCCTTTCACATTTTTATGTTGTACTGTTAGATTTATGCCTTGTGATGCATGGGTATATCTGGTTAGTTTTCAAGCTGTGACTTTATATACTGATTATGTCATATCTGCTGATGTGAAAACATTAATAAAATTTAGGGTAGGGAAAGGAGACAGGTCCCGTATTAAGGGACACTCTTAGATCCTTCGTTCCTGACATGTTACGTCTATGTTCCAAGGGGTGGTGTCATTGGATTTTCTAGACCAAGACTTCTTTGGACTTTCTAATACTTTTGAGTGATACTGGTTCTAAAAGGGCCCATCGTGATGGATCCATTAGCAATGTGGCTAAGCCATCCTTGGATGAAACTTGACCCCTTTTGCGGGATCAGGACGGACTCAGGGTAAAGCCATACCTCAGGTGATAATTATTCTTTCGAAAGATTTACTTGGACGAGATCAGTGGCATTGGATAAATTGACGGATGATTCGTAGCGATACCTTTGGGACGGGCATGGAATCCAAATATCAACATGAACCTTAAATAATGATTCACATAAGGTTTATGTTATTGGTAATTGAGTCTCTATAGAATTGAGATATTTCGTCTGATATGTGTAATTGTGCCTGGTTGACACTGGGCTTGAACCCCAAGTTAAACCATAAGCTTGGGGTATGATTTTTCCTGGTTTTACCTTGATTTCGAGGTTATATATATATATATACGTGTGTTTTTCTATTTCTACTAACATGTACCCTTTCAGACTACCAACTTAAGCTGAAGCAGGTGACCAGGCACAGGTTCCGTTTGGGACCCGGACCAACTTATTTATTTCATTTCACTAAAATTAATTTATTTGAAATGGTTATGTAATGGCACACTACATTTTTATTTTTACACGAAATGGAAAGGTTTAGACACCGTGAGTGTCAGCCTACTGGGATTTTATCTGAAACCATGCTCGGGCGTCATCGACACCCGGGTAGATTACATGCTTGCAGGTATTGACAAGGGGAAGCATGCTTCTTCCGATGCTTGACTGTTAATTACTATTTAGGATAGAGACTGGGGCAGAGGAATAGGCCTTTCTCGCGATGCAGTTGCTGCTTGTGTCTTTTCTTTTAGTTGACTGTGTTTTTGAGTTCCGTTTTCTGTACTTTCAGTTTAGAGTCATATCATGCCATGACACTCTTTTTTGAGTTTCCACACTTGGTTATTATTATTAAATTGGATTATTTACATTTCTTATGTTGTAGTTTGTTTATTTACATGCTTCCTCTACTTATAATTTTTTGTTATTTACTTCTACTGTGATATTATCTGTTACCTATAAGGGAATAGTCTCCCCCACAGACACAAAAAGGGCCCTCACTGCTAGTGTGTAGCCTCTGGCATTCAGGGAGATGTGCTTGAGGTTATGTGATGCCCTGGTCCGACCACCGTCTTAGAGATGAGCTAGGTTGGGACGTTACATTTTCCACTCATTAATCCCTCACAAGAACAGTTGTTCCCATGCTGAAATATTGGTAAGGGGTTTTCTCATCTCACTTTCAATTCTGTGGGATTTCCATTGTTTGCCTCTTATTTCATATATGTGGTATAGTTTTACTACCATTTGATATATATTATCATGATTCTCTTTATATTCATGGTATTCTGTGATTAATTTGGTGGTTATAAAATTTTGGTCATACGACTCAATTGATTACAATGTGGTAATGAGCTTTGTATCAATTTTCACTTCATTGTGACTTACTTAGTATTATGCACCAACTCTTTCTTATATAGTATTCCTAATTTCGATTAGAGATAAATTTTAAATTGAAATTATTTTCATTTTAAATATCCATATTCTCATATAATGGATATGATTATTGTCTAATCTGTATACCATTTTACTTATGATATTTATTTTTAATGTTGTTTTGACTGTGGAAATATTGATGAATCAATATCTTTTATTATATATGGATAATGTAAAGAAATGTTTCTCTTGTGTTGAATATATGTATAAAAAAATTATTTGGATTCAAAGGTGGGTGGGGCCTGCTTCAACCCCTCGATGCATTGGTAGGCCTCATGAGACAAATCAGTTGGCAACAAACCCTTTGAGTTTTTTTCCAAAAATAAGATAGTTTTCTAGACATAAAACTAAAACATTTTAAGTAATTATGTTATAATGTGTGAGATACATAACATATAATTAATAATCATTCTCTTTATTCATTATTAATTATTACTGTCCATGAGGTTTTCACTATGACAAAATCTATGGATTCAGTATCATTCTCAATTTATTAATGGCGTGTGTTTTTCATTTATTCACCATTCCATATTGATTATTTCAAATTGTTTACAATTCAGTTATTATTGATTCATGATTCCACCATTTGAAACTCACACTGATTGTTTGAGATCACCCCTTTCATTTCTTACCTTTTACAGGTGATGAAGAGGATATCATTTATTGAGTTCTTATAGATGCAGTATTTATTTTTTGTTATGTATCATATTTTTTTATCCTTTTCCAATGTAATTTGAGTTACATATATGTATCTAGTTTCTTCAAGACTACTAAAATGACAATTCCTTCTGGATTTTTATTCCTTCTAAACATGAAAATGTACTTAGTATTTCATCGACTTAGGTTTAGAGGGGTCAGGGCATTACAATAGTGTCTACCTTTCTAAATCGTCAACATATGAGGCTATGAGAATAAAAACATCATTAGAAAACCAACATTTCCATTGCCATTAGATGTTCCTATCATATAATGTGTGTATTGATCCTTAGACATTACGATTATCATCAATGAGTATCATGGATCATATTTTTTAATGTATCGATGAATCCTATAATGATATATGTTTAGGGTGATATTGGATACGTTGGGTACATCACGAGTGATATTACATTAATGGACAATGAGAGAAAGGATTTATCCCTTCAGTCCCATGGAGAAAGTTGATATATTTTTCCCTTGGATGGAAATTTAATTATCTATATAAATACATGGCCATGGAGATTAATGGGTATATACTTTGTAAATAATTAAAATAAAGTGAAATCTACCATAAAGGATGATGGCCTCGATATGAAACCTTCTCTATTAGAGATATCCCAATTAAGGGTTTCTATTACATGGTATGCATTCATGGGATGTTAGATTTCATTATGACATTAACTTATTTATCTATGGGATCCATGGTGTTTTGTTAAATGATATCCTCAAACAGTAGGTGTTCATTCCTAATTCCACTTAGAAATAAGAATATAGGGTTATAAACTTAGTGTATCTGTAATCTCAGTTTAATTCAATTATAAAATTTAACAAGTAATAATAAATAATATTTTTTCGGGTTTGGTTGATTTCCATAATCTAATCACAAGTTATTGGAAATAATAAGTGAGTTAAAAAATATTATAAAATATTTATTGATAAGTTTGGTGAATATATTATTTATAATATTAATCATAAAATATTTTTTTGTCATTTATTAATTAATTAAATGTCCATTCTTCAAGGACCGATATATGTTGATGTGGGAAATAAAATCTAGTTTAATGGTCAGATTAAAAATGGTATATATGGCATTTATTTGTATTTTTAATGTGTTTCACATGTTATGAAATTAATAATAATAATATTATTATTAATGGAAATGGGGTAAAATAATAATATCAAAGTAGGCTAGAGGTATGTGTATGAGTTTCCTACCCTAAATCTTCCATAATAAACATCTAATCATAGCAGGTATAAAGAGACTTGATGAAGACCTAGTTTGAACTCTACATTCCTCCTCTATAATGATTTTGAGAAACCACCAAGATTTTTTCATCCATTGATAATAATATCATTACAATCAAGCATGAAAAACACAATAAATTTGAATCATCCATTCAAACACCAAATGATTATATGACGAAATTAAAAGATTGTAGTGTAATGTAGATTAGTGCTAGAAGGATTCTATATATGTACCCTTCAACAAAATAATAGTATGAAAAAATATAATCAACCAGATCATAAAAAAAAGTAGAATTAAAAGTTTAAGTAATTATATATTTTATTATAAATTACATGTGATGATCCTCATATTCTGGTTCCAAAGTTTCAAACTAGTCAAGTAATCTATTTCATTCATTGGGCCTGATGTTTTTATCATGTAAAAAATGATTATATGTAAATTAAGACCAAAATAAAAGTTATTGATACCATAAAAGAATGCTTCCACTACACCCAAAGCTACATAATGATAATTACACTTTTCTATAAATTTGAATATCTAATGACAAATATAAATGTGGATTCCTATTGGTGGGTGATGTTTATATAATCTTTGGCAGTTAATATTACCAAGGTTGTAAACAACGGTAAAGAGTCTAAATGTCAGATTAGTCTCCAACCAAGATATATTGTTTCATTTGAGTTCCATAAAATGATATAATCTAGCTATAGAAAACATATTTAAGAATAATATCATGACACTTCTATGTTCTCAGTAAAGCGGGGAAGTTCTATAACCTTTTAGACCAGAAAGTACACTTATGACATTATTTCATACTATGTCATACCAAATAACAATCATTATGTGATAAGATATTTTAAAAATATTAAAATACATGAAAAATTTAGCCCTAAAATACTTATAAGTTGGTTATAGGGCACAAACTCCAATATAAAAACTATTCAAGATATTATTTTTATTGTACCTACTTTGATTTCTCCATTTTTTTAAATGAGGGAATAATTTTTTTATTTTATTCGGTAGTGAACTAGTCAACTCATAAACTAATGTGATGCATTATATCTTGAAAATTAATTCCCTATTATAAATAAAATAATGATAAAAGTTTCAAATTTAAATCATTCTATACCATGATTTGAAGTTAGTAAATATCATGGTTTTTTCTGGATGTCATGATAAATACATATAACTTTATCATATTGATGAATTTTTTAGCAAGGTATTTAGATCAAAATGGATATAATTATCAAATATTTATTTTCTATATGATTGGATGATCTATCTGAACTTTAAAATGATAATTAGAAATTAATGCTAGTTGATTTCATCTAATTAATAGAGTCATTGGTACAATATCATATAAATTAGTAGCAATAGATATCAAATATATGTATGTGAGTGATCAATATAAATTATTGGATGTTCAGTTACCCTAAATTTTTCTTTAATATTATTTTTGGGCTACCTCTAAATAGAAATGTGATATTTTAAATTAATATTTTTTGTAAAACTACTTCAATTTATTTATATAATTACTAGATAAGGAAAAATGGTTATGGTAATGGAAACTGGAATTAGATGACCATTACCATAAAGGATTAATACAATCTATTTCTTTTAATTGGAAGTATAATTATTATATTATAAAAAATAAAACTGTATTTTACTCTCATACATTGATTATCAAAGATAGAATCATGTAACTATAAATAATAAATAACATTTTCCCTATATTGATTATACATTAGATCAACGAAAAATGACTAGGGATTTTTTTGTAGTGTGTCTTATGGTATGGGTGATATTATTAGAGGGGAATAGAAGAGGATATTTCATAAATATATTTATAAAAATATTATCATAATATTGAGTTTCTAGAATTTGTGAAATGTGTTACTAAAACTCTTTTGGTATTGATAGATTTAATTAATCATATATTTTATAAGAACTATAACAAATCATTTGTAGTATTTTTAGTTGAAATATATTCTTATTTTTTCATGAAAAGTTCCTAAAATAATGATTAAAATATTATAAAGTAGTTTAACTAGAATTGATTATAATAAAACTTCTATAAATGTCATTTAATGATTAAATATGGGATTTGTTTGGAATTTTTTTTCTAATTATTGAATTTTTGGGGAACTTGATATGGTCAATTCCATGATATAATGGGAGCATCTTAAAGATAATTTCATAATAAATATCTTATTTGGTTTAGAATTATACTAACAAAGAATCATTTGACACATCTATAATTGGATTCACATTTGAAAACATTAACTCGGAAGGGTTTGGAGTTGAAATGGAATGAGAAATTTTTATTGGGTTTTAATGTATTAATGGGAAATCTTACCTGTTATGTAGTTTTAATCTTGTATATGTAGAGTGAGGGTGTACTTTGATACTTCTAGTTTAGGCCTAGGTTGTGTTCCTATATAAAGGGAAAATTTAATAACATATTTTATGAGTAAGTGTAAATAACTTTAATGGAATGATCCTATTAAAATTTTTAAAAAAATTAGTTACATCCCATTACTTGAAGAGAGAGTGGTAATACATTTTTTTTAATGATGATGGCAATAGTTGATTTCATATATTCAGTCAATGTTATATGAATATAATTCATGGAAGATTGGTCTAATATCTACATATTTTTAAATTCAAACTCTTGTGAGAAACATGAAAATAAAATTTTATGATTGTACATTGTATAGAAAAACAAAATATCAAATAGAAGAAAAAGAAGAAAAATGGTGGAATTAGGCTTAAACTGTTTAACATTTCCACATAGAGATAGAATAAAATGCATATCATATGTTTTCATAATGTATGAATGTAATATAATTACTTTCTTAATGAGTAAAATAAAACCTACGATATTATTTCTTATATAAGAGAGTGTGAGATGACTTATATAGTATGGATATAACATATTTTAATTTTGGAGTTTAATTAAATAATGTAGAGATAATTTTAAGTGTTTTATGAAGGTTGTTTCTATGAATTTTTTAATTTACCCTTATTCCTTTTAATAATTTAGTAAACTCTTCATTCATTTACATGAGAGTAGTAAGAGAATATTATTTTGAAATAAGGGGTATTTGATGAATTAATTTTAAAAAATGGAATTTATGTCATTTAGAGGACATAGAAAATTATATTGGAATATTATAATTTGAAATTGATGACTCATGTGTTAATAATATTCTATTATGAGATTCATGTGAGGAAAAGATAACGTGGATAATTTGTTAATAGATTTTAATTGATATGATGACACGAGAGTTAGTTATAAACAATTAGAATACTATAATAATGTGAATTTTTAGAATGTATTAAATTTTTTTCAATTAACGAATTTATAAGATATTGACATCATTTAATTTTTTTGGATGAAATATAATGAATAATAGAGGAATAACATTGCAGTTATTGTGAAAACATATTGATATTTTGATAACAAAGAAATAAGTGATTTTTATTCATTCATTAAGAAGGTTTCACATGATGGATTAATATATGAAAATAGTGTGAATTTTCACTATAAATATATTAGTATCATGTGATATTCATCCATTTGATCTCCCAATACTTCACCATTAGTGGTGGTGGAATCTAAAAACATTGTTCTTGGAGTTTAATTTTATATGGATAATTGGTATATTATCAAGGTATGTTCTTAATATATTCTTTATTTTTAATAAAATAGTTAAATTTTTAGATAATTTAACCATATACTTAAAAAGACCCCTTTTTACTATTTTCTCCATAAAAGGTGAGAGTGGTGGTTTCATGATATTTAGCATACGATCATGAAAAATTGAATAAGGATGTTCTAAGTAGATTGGGGTTAAACCTCTTAATTAATATTATCTTATGACCCTTATTATATTATTATTTTATGTAAGTGATCCACATATGGTATTTCAAAATGGAATGAGAGACTTTCCACTATCTAGTTTCTATGTACTCTAAATATAAGGTCCATTCATGGGTCATACCTATATGGCATGGGTTTCTCTAAAGTTATATGACCTCTTAGAAACCTACATAGGTTGTAATTTTAGTTATTTGTTTTAAAATGATACGGTTCATGTAAATTTGGATGGTCAAGTGAGGTGGTTTTCCTCACTAAGGTCATAAACTTAAAAACTCATATAGAATTAAATAGAAAGTATCAACGTTAGGTTTCTCATATTCATTGTTTTGTTTCCCATGATTTCTTTCATGTATTTAATATTTAGTTTCAAATACTTGTTTTCATGTTTTATTTTATAAAATAATTAATGAGGAATTGATGTAAAAAATTAAGGGTTTATCAATTTTTTGATAAAATGTAAAAATATTGATTTTGATAAAACTATAAATAATAGGCTCCATATTGAAGATTTTTTATTTAGGAAAAATTTATTATCATAAATTTAATATCAATTTATGAAATATTAATTTTGGTAATACTGAAATGAGAAATCAAATAAAAAACAACTAAATATTTTCAAAAAAGTGTTTAATGTCTTTGGCATTATAAATTATATTTATAGAAATCAATATGTTGGGTGGGTGTAAATAACCATTTCTGAGGTCTAAATCCCAATATTGATTTATTTTGGTGGGATATTATTTATATTAATTTAACTATCATCATGGTTAGGTTATCTTATGCATGTATTCTAGTTTAATTACGATTATTTTTCTCATGAATCTGAAAATTTTGGAAGTAATGTTTATTAAAAAAATATATAGAGGATTGTAATTCTTGAAAATATGGATTTTTTAGAAATAATTACTGGAATTTAGTATGATATATTCTAAATACTTATAAACTATTAAACCACAATATATATATATATTCTAAATGAAAATTGATAAAATTTTATGAATAGAAAATACATGGGATTTCATGGGGGAGATTCATGGAAATTTAATATGGTAATGTGTTACTCACCCAATAATTTCTCATCTCATCATCTGGGTAAAAATTATTTTCCATGATATAATCAAATGAAAATAATATATATTCGTTGATGAAAAATATTACGATCTATATTAATGTTGGAATGTTATGATGTTTTAATGAGAGTAAATAAAGGATTTTTTGTCTTAGAAAGAGATATATTATTGTGATCCATGACTTTCACACATTAATATCACATTTTTAAATGAATATTAAAAAAATTTCACAAACAAATTCTCAAGTACCATAATAGTTTAGTGTATTTGGAGAATCAAAACACAAAAAACTTATTTCATGAAAGATATTAAAAGTGATCCACATTTATATTCTTACATAGTGCACCTATTAGTAATACCCTACCTAATACATTCTTC
Organism: Viscum album; assembly: GCA_963277665.1. Lineage (NCBI taxonomy): Eukaryota > Viridiplantae > Streptophyta > Magnoliopsida > Santalales > Viscaceae > Viscum > Viscum album. The sequence goes on from OY728165.1 coordinate 288,316,056, forward strand.
ACTACATGGGAAAAACATAAGAAAGGTTGGGATTAGATGTTCTGTAAGGGTAAACATAATAGATATTAATATATTATTATATAAAGGCATAATATATGAATGATGTTATGTGATCATGAAAATTACATAATATATTCACATTGAAGCATTCATATATCTGAAACAAGAGTAATGTTATAAAACATTATTAGTTCAGAAAACATTGGCCATCTGATTGAGAAATCATCATAAATTAACCATGAACTATAAACTCGTATCCTAAATTTTTGGCCCTATAATAAATTTATTAAACCATTTCATATGTAAAGGTTAACTAATAAGACTATCAATATTGTGGATCAGGACATATCATATATTTCAAATTTCTTTATCCAGACACACCCGTATCCCATAGTGGATAAGGAATCACCTATTTTTCATAGTATATCAACCCCATTGACTGTTTTTTCTCATTATTATCTCATAATATAAAGATATTTACCCAATTAATTAGAGGTAGATATAATTTACACACATATTGTTTATAACATAACCAACGTACTGGGTTATACCGTAACCTCCTTCCTTGGTTATAACATAACCACCATCACACAATGAAAATCATACATATGAATGCCCCAAGATAATAAAACATTAATGATATAAAACCCAATGAAAGGAAATGGGTTTCATAAAAATTTAATCCTAACATAACAGGTTGAAAATATATTGGTTTCATAACCATTCCATCATTTCATCAAACCGTAATCCATGGAAGAAGATACAGGTTTCATAATAATTTGATCATAGTATGAACTGTGGGAGAGAAATGGTTTTCCTAAAAATATTTTCATCATAAACATAACCATCAAGAAAAATAACAAGAACGGTGTCTTGGGATTATAAATCTAGTAAAAAATAAGTAACATCAAAGTATGATGTCATATATCGATGATGATTTTGAAATATCACTAGGTACATTTATTGGGGAAAACGGTATTACACTTTGAAAATTACATTTTAAAGCATAAAATTTTTCAAAAATACATTTCATTAAAATAACCTTGAAAAAATATAAAAAATACTTTAAAATCATTAAGAAATTATTTAAAAAAATATACCCTCTATAAAAATATCATTTTTAAAAATAAAAATTCATAAAATATTTCAAAAATCATTTTCTTTAAAAATAACCATTAAAACCTATAAAGGAATCATTAAAAATAAATTTAAAATTTTCAGAAGGAAAACAACCTTTCCATTTTGATTTTTTAAAAAAATAAAACATTTAAAAATTCTTTTTATTTTAAAATATTTTTTGATACATATACACAAATATTTTTAACATTTATCAGTCATAACAGTGATAAAATCTGTATACATTAGAAAAAGAATTTTCCTTTCACATTTTCAAAAATATCAAATTGATCATTATTTTTAAAAGGAATGAAAATTAATTTTAAAAACTTTTTTGAAAAATAAAATCTGTAATAAATCATTAATTTAAACTTTATAGGAAGTTAAAACGTTTTTTAAAACATTTTTAGAAAATATAGATATGAATGAAAAATATTTTTTTTTGACTGAAGATAGAAATAAATTTAGTTTACATTAAAAAAAATATTTTTGAATCATGAGTACATAAAGAGTAGAAAAATAAGGGAAGAATGTATTCTCATGAAATAACTACAAGATAACAACTTTTTGAGTTTCTTGAGATGTATATCATAATTTATCATCATTGGAAGCATAATCATAAACAATTCTAATAAATAATGAGATTTTATGATAAAACCATTATAAATTTTGCAGCATTCAATCATAAGACCCATGAAAGAATAAAAATAAATAAAACTTATAATATAAATAGAATAAATAAATTCATGATACTATATTTCAAAGGGTCTATATATACAAATCATAAAATAATATAATTTAATAACACAATGTATGTCCTTGAGTAGAAAAATTCTACCAAAAATACCTTACTGCTTTAGTAATTTCTTCAATCATAAGACCCATTAAACAATAAAATCCAAAAAACATTAAATAATTTGAAAATAATTATATTAATGAAATAACATTTCAAAGGGGTAGTATATACACCAGAAAAAAATAAACGAGTGGGGAATATAGAAAAAGTCTCCAAGAAATAAAAGAGAATCTAGAAATCCCTTACCAAAAGTATCAGATTCCTTCATACACATTAAAACCTATTATATAATGAATATAAGTTTATTATAAATATAATAAATACCCATTAATATATAAATATCATATCATATATGATTTACTTCTAACTATTTATTACTTATTTATTAACAATACTATATTAATGTTACGTTTCTATAAATAACAACTTTGTTTTTAGTGTATGTTTTGATTTTTTTATTTTGGTTCCACTTAAATTGATCATTGTTTCATCATATGAATAATTTTAACCATGATATAATTATCTTATATATTTTTTACATGAATTTTGTGTGATCGAGAGAAGTTAGAGATAGAAGATGAAATACACTATTCATAGAGACGGTAGGTCGTACGTGGGCATGGACATTGTTTCCATTTTCATGAAAAAATAAAGAAAGAAAGGTAAATCATATATTAACATTATTTAATAATTATTATGTAATATATATCACATGTGTTTATGAAAACCATATTTATTTCCTTCCACTTAAATAATGAACAAATCACATCGCTTTGCGAGGCAGTATGCCACCATACACACAAACTACTTTATCATATTCTAATAAAATGTAAATTTAGAAGGAAAATGTGATATAATGATAAAAAGATCATAATACTATCATAAATATCATATATAAATACAAAATACAGCATTACTTCCATCTGTGAGAGGTGGTGACTCAAATGAATAACAACGGTTTGTGAGGTGCTAGTCCGTCGTACACAAAAATTTTGATTTCATAACCCATTTGATGAAAGATGATAATGATTTAGTTTATTATATTTAAATAATAACATCTCATTATATTTAATTTAATTTTTTAATTTATAATAATCATTTAATTATAATTTATAGTGGTCGAATAAGAAATAAAATAAAATGCATGATTAGGGACGTTTCATATTCTATGAAAAATATCTTTTGGTTTTCACTTAAAGGAATATTAAGTTTGATTTATGAAAACAATAATGATTATATGATTATATGAGGTATTTAAGAAAGTTATTTGGTTCTTTATTGGATGGAAAAAGGGGTTTGGAATTATGAATAGGAGAGGAGAGGGGTGGCCTTTTATATGTGTAGTGAGTGGAACATTTGTACTTTTTGAAAAGAATAAGGTGTACCAATGTTTTTAACATATAAAAATGACATAATATGGAAAATGATATAACCTATAAGAGATAATTTTAAAATATTCCATGAAATTTGGTGTTTTTAAATGCTTTTTTTCATTTTTAACCCTTATCATTTTTGTTTAACCCCATGTAAACCCATTTTTATCATAACCGTGGAAAATAATTTGTACTATTTTTACTATTAAATATGGTAAAAACTAATACATTATTATTAGATAAGTAAAATTTTGTGGATCAATTATATGGAATATATTTTTTAAAATTTCATTCTTATAAGTGGATATTATTAATTTAAAATTAAAACTGCAGATGTGACGAGAAAGAGAGTATTTAAAAGAAAATGGTCAAATGTTTAGAAAGTTTCTATATCAAAATATAACATGTAAATAATTTCAATGACCTATTTTAATTAATATATATATAATATGAATAATTTTTATTTTATTACTTTCTTAAACATTTTTTATGTTTTTAAAATCATTAAAATAACTGAAAAACTTAAATTTTAACCATTTTCACTATTCATTGAAAAGTTAAACTTCTCTAAAAATTCTGAAAATTTCAACATATTTTAATTTTTAAATTATTATTTTAAAAATTAATTCTAAATTTCCAAATAAATTTTATAAAAATTTCCAAATAATAGTTTTAAAACAAGTGAAAAGTAGATGAAAAAACATTTTTTAGAAAAATACATTTTTAAGAATATAAATGTATTAATTATTATCTATGGCCTATAAAAACATAATATGAATGTTAAAAATTTTATAGAATATATAATATATTAATTTCATTAAAATCATTCTACAATAGTGTTTTTTCTTTTTTGAGGTAAAACATTTTTTCATAAAAATCGGTTTTCTAAAAAAAATCCTTTATTTTCAAATAGTTTTATTTTTAATTTTTAATTGATAGTTCACCAAATAATTCCTTTTATATACATTTTTATAGCATTTATTTTAATAATTTATTTAATACTATTCATACTATACATTCCAACATCTAGATGAAAAATATCATATTAAATAATTATATTTTTATAGTATATCGTGTTTCCTTTTAAAATGTTATTAAATTTAAAAAAAAAATTCTAAATGGTAAAATTAATTTCGAAATAATATTTCACAAAATATTGGGGTGTTACATTTTACCCCCTAAAAAAATTTAATCCTTTAAATTTTAAATTGTCATTGATAAGAAGGAGTTTAACATTTGAAACTAACATTATGGGAAAACAACATCAAAAAATAGGTTAATCAAATGTATTCTTGACAAGGAAGAAAGGGATGGGGTAAGGTCATATGTAATTTTACATAATTTGTTTCCAAATATGAGAATAATGGTGGGATTTGAAAACATGTACATATAAGTGAAAACTAACACCGAAATTGTGATGGTGGGTGATAGACAATATAATCAAGAGAAAGTTAAAGAACACAAATCCATAAAATGAAGAGGTATGAAAATGGTCATTGACATCATAAAAATTTATGAAAATAGGGAAAAATTATTCAAATATCATTTTTCTAATATTGGGATATTTTTATAAGAAGATATACTTACTAGATTTCATTTCATTTCATATGAATAATCTCATCATTTGGTTTATCCTTGACCAATTTCCAATTAATGTCTTACTCTAAGGGATGAATGTTTAATATATAAAGTAGTAAATAAGGTCCTTAAGAAAATGATAATTAATTCCTTATATCTCTAGTTTTTATAAAAAATAAAATTATTAGAAAACGTTTTTCATAAATATTCGTATGGTGAAATAATACATTAATTTTTAAAATCTCATTCAAAATTCAATATAAACCATTATATAAGTGGTAGGCTTTATAACTCAAAAAATTAATAAATTTATAAATAAAATAACTCAATCTATTATGATCAATTCCTTAAATAAGATAAAGTAACTCTCGATTATCATATAGAAAATATGTTAATACCTTCGTTATATATTTTCTTAAATCATTGTAATAACTAGATTTACCGTAAAACCTTAATTAAAACATTCTTTATTCCTCATTCCTTGAATAAAACCATATATATTTGGAATATATTACATAAATCCAATAATATTATAAACTACATCAATGATAACATATGACACTTTTTCTACAAATCATTAATCAGTTCCAAGGTCATCAATTCTACCCAATTTAAATTATTCAAATCAATAGCCAATTTATTCAAAATAAACACCATTTTATCAAAATTAGAAACTTTTTAAGTGTTATATTACCATAAATATAATATTACCTTAAAATTAAATCGCTTTCCAAGGTCCTCATGACCATTAAAAATATTTTTTAAAATTCATAATTATTAAATTATTCAAAAAAATCCTTATATGTTTCAAGATTTATATAAAATAAATCTTAAATCAGAATACATAAAAACTTCAATCATCCCACTTAAATTAAAAACAATTAACTAAGATTAATAATCTTATAACTTGACACGTTTTCCTAAAATATAAATATGAATCATGTTTTAAGAGTTGCCTACCTCAATTTAATAATCCATCTCACATTTAATAAAATCAACACTATTAGAACATCACATATCATTTGTAGGTAATTTTTTACCTCCTCTTTATCATAAATATAATACATAATTATACCTTATTTATGATTATATTAATTATATCTACGCTTAGGACATTCATGCTTATAATTTCCATACTCTCCACTTGAAATAAATCCCAACCACATGAAGAAGACACAATTTTTTCTCAATGAAAAACATGTAGAACCCATAAAAATAAATTATAGACCCACTTTAGAAACATAGATAATTATAAAAATAACTAGTTTTACACTCATTTTGAAAATAAATAGATACCAGTTTAATCAATGGGAGAAACATCCCCATTTGACTCCCTCTTTTTTTGATTTGAATACAAGGAACATTATCCAATACATTGAAGAGCTATAACGGGGATCACCCGTCGTATAATATATGTTAGGATTACTTATAATATAATGTATATAGGGATAAAAATTAATCATATATAATTAGAAATTATCATATCATGAATAAAACATTTTATGATGGCCCATTTTAATTATTAAACCCCAAAAAACTCATTTGAACCCATATGAAAATCTTTTTTGGTTCTTAAAATATCATTTCTCTAAATAACCCTACCCCATTAGCCAAAAGTTGGTGAATTATATTAATAAATTTTCATATATAAAAGACATGAATCCCAATGAACTTACTAGTTTAACATTTTTGGAAGCCATATTATATACATGAGCTTTAGATTATGGCTTGAATGAAAGAACAAGATTTCAACTCCATTGAAAACACCAAGAAAATCCTATATTATTTCTGAAAGTTATTTTTTATATACATATTAACATCCTAATAAAATTAGAACATAATAAATGTTTAATCTAAGATGCTCATTAAGGGTATGTAATAAAGTGAAAGCATAAATAATGAGGCATAGTGAATAACTAAAATTACGCATGGCATTAAAACATAATATTAAGTATAATATGAAAGGAATAAAATCATATTAATTAATTCCATAATAAAACATAACCATTAATATTATACTGTACTAATTATCACATTTACTATCACTTACTAGTTTCATAATGAGGTAATGAAAAATATCGTACATCATAAACACACCATCAAGGCCTCATCCATGACAGCATACATAATGGTAAAAAAATCAGTATTTTTTGTATCATGAGACCTACCGACGCATTACAGAGAAATAGAGGGCCCCTACCACCACTTAATAAGTTAAATATATTCCACGTATTAAATGGGTGAAACATAAACCACATAAACATTAATATTTAAAACCTAGCATACAAAATGTGAATACTTTGACCATACCATGAATGGTATCAAATGGAACATCCCTAATCAAAATAATCATAAAATGATACAAAAAATGGTGATGGTATCATAAGGGATAAAAATAAATAATTTAATAGATTCAAATAAGGATGTTGAAATAAATGAATATACCCATGAAATATTCATGGGGAAAATAATCTTTAAACAATCCAATTAATACCATACCACATTGAATCATTTAAATCATAATTCCTATGAAGGAATCGCTAAATGAAAATTATAATCTCATGAGAATAAAAAGAATCATGATATTATATATAAAAGGTAAATACATCCACCATACCCACAAAAAATAATTAGCGAACAAGGTATAAATCTCATAGAAGTAAAAGTGGGACAAGAAAACCCCTTTTACTTTGGAAATAAGATTTATTTTTGAAAATCATTTGTATTTTTTAGAAAATCATAATGTAAACATGTATATCAAAGTAAATAAAATTTAATGACATCGAAATTATATTTTAGTATTAAATAATGTCTCACTAAAGTGAAATCATTAAAAAGAGTTTTTAAGAATCTTAAGAAATAAAACTTTTTAATGCAGTTTAAGGAAAAATATTAATGAGTTTTTAAAGAGGAAAGGATTGTTTGTTTTCATAAAACCAAAGATTAAAAAAGATCAGTTTTTATGATAAAATTATTGTTTTTATTAAAATATTGTTGGATTAAAATTGATTTTGGAGTACAATTTAAAATGGGAAACAAACTGGGATGTTCCCTTGAATCTGGATTTTTTATCGAGAAGAATTGAGAATCAATCATTTTTAAAGCATATATATCCCCATAATATAAGGATGATATGATCTAGATATGATATTTTGGAACATATAAGAATAATTTATAAAAATTATAAAAAAATAAAATAAGTATTAATTTTGTGTAAATATAGAGAAAGAGTAACCTGAAGAAAAAATGTGGCTTCAGGTAGAATCCATTACCACTTTTCAATCTACCGACTCAAATGCCCCAAAATTAATAATAATAAAATGATAAATTTAATACAATTAAAATAAATTGATTAATGATATGATAAATTAATTGGAATTATAAATACACAATACATAAGAAATATTGGTGAATAAAGAATATCTCACAAAAATGGAAGTGATATTAGAATACCCTTACCTTATTCATGAATGTGTTATGAACTTGACCTTAATGACATGGATAATAAAATTAAATATTTCAATAATTAATTAATAATATTTTATATTTTTATTTGATTAATTTCTTTTTTATTAAGTTCAATTATTTATTTTTAATGAGTCATAGAGTTTAATTTCTTCATTCCGGAACATACATTTTCTTGGTTTTCTTGATCAGTTTGCTTGTGAATAAGTAACAACGTTCATATAAAATGGGTATAATTATCCAAAATTAGAATTATATTATATTAAAAAACATAAATAAGTGTAATTATTTTTTTATTTTTTTATTTCCATATATGAGGATGATTCATTTGAAAATAAGTTAATGATAATTAATTTGAAAATTTTTTGATCATCACAAACTATTTTTGTTTTATTAAATAACATCATATATATTTAATGATTAAAGAATATTACATTGGATGTCATAAATATATTGAAATCCGGTTATACTATAAAAATGGTTTCCTGACTAGCATTGAAGGTGGAAGTGAAAGATGAAAACATGTCATCCACGATGGTGGTAAATTGACACCTCATAGATGATGTTTTCTTGTAGAAATAAAAACGAATAGAAAAGAGACATGATAATGTATTATTCCTTAAATACAATAAAAATACATTTAATATAAGACAGTGGATATATAATGTTACTTTGGGACAGGGAGGTTTTAAGAAAATATGGAAAAAGAACTTGAAAGAAATTTAATTGAAAAGGATAGAGGTTTTTACCGATTGATTTCTCTTCCTTGAGAACATCCTTAAGGCCCTTGGATTTGTCCTTTGAGTGAGACATGAAGGTCTTGGACATGGCGGAGAGTCTTTTTATGAGTATTAGGTAGAATTTGGACAAGGATCAATGTTTTTATGTTGTGAGTAGAAGTGGTTGTGATGAGTAATATTTATAGTGGAGGAGAGGGGTGTTTTTTGAAAAATATATTCATTTATTTTTTATTTTGGCTCAAAAATATGAATAGTTTGATAATTGATGATAATTACATTAAAATAACTAACATATTTTTGATATTATGGTGCAGAATTCATTAATTTATCATGTAATAGTTAATTTATCTTATAATGTATATATACCATAATTTATCGTATTTCATTATTGACAAAAATTCAAGTATTTTTGAAAAACCCCAAAAATTCACCCTTATCTTTTTTGTACCTATAGAATTAAAAAAATGAACTCTATTTTTTAAAAATAATTTTATAATAGTTGATATTTATTTTTTTATTAAAATAATCATTTACTTGGGAAATAACGGTTTTAAAATTATAACTGATTTTATAACACTTTGAAAAATTAGGTAAGGTATGATAAAAATTATATTATGATCATAGGAAAAAAATGACAATTTATAAGTCTAATTTATTAAAATAGTTTTTCTTTTAAATGATTATACTAATTATAATATTTTAATTAAATATTTATCAATTACAAAAATAACAATAAATAATTACTAATTTTTAAAAAAATTCATTACTTATATAATGATATAATTATGTCATATTTTCACTTATAAGTTGCCTAATTTTTACCCAAACATTCCTAGGTGATATTACAATTTATTTGGAAAAATTACTATTCAAAAAGGTACCATTACTATTCCAAAGGTTCAAGTTACTATTCAAAAAAATTAATTTGATCCAATCAGACTCCAAATATCTTATTTATCAAGACTTTGTATGTCTATTTTTCAAAATTTATTTCAATTTAGTGTTAAAATTACACTTAATTCTAACCCCATAGGTTTGGCGATAATGTCTATTAAATAAATTTTCTAATGTTAAATAAGTCTTTATATGTAATTTCAATATAAAAATCATTACAATGATCTACATTTCATTAATATATGTATAATAGATCTATTGTGAATTTTATAATCAATCATAAGTATAATAAAATTTTAAATTAAAAAACCATTTTTTAACTAAAATGAAACATTTTTACTTTTCATAAAAAATGAAACTCCTTGAAAAAATAATAAAAATTCACTATAAGAATATGTTGACAAAATGATTATTACTTTACAAAAAATTATATATTTCATTATAAATATTTTTTATTCATGAGAAACTATTATAAATAACATTAAATAATTTTTATTACTTTTAATATTATAATTTTTAATAGCTAGGTTATAACTATCATGTTTAAATAATTATAATAATAATGTTTTGTTTTGAAAATACTTGAGTTTCTGTGTATTATATTATATATTAAATTTATTTTTTAATACTTGGGGTGTTACATTCTCCCATACTTTAATAAATATTTTCCTCACAATTTGATAGTGCACAATGAAAAACAGAGGTTGATTTTTGAAAATTCCTTTTGGGAAACCCACATTAGAATTTGGGTTAATAAAAAAATTCTCTTAATAAGAAGGAAAATAGAAATGTGATGGTCACCATAATATTATAATTTCATATAGGAACATATTAGTTGGAAGTAAAAACATGGGCATGAAAGGTAAATATAAACATAAAAAGTTTATAGAGATTGATAGAGTAAATGCCTATTATAATGTTAATCATTAACAAACCATAAATCTTATGATCGGTTCAAGGACCACTGATCTCTTAGTGAAGAATGTTAATAGATAATGTTTTTTATCAAAATCTATTTCATGGAGTTGAGGGAATGTTTTACTATCTAGATAAGAACTTTATAAATTATACATAGTTGATCACAATCCATTTCATAATAATAGTATCTTCCTTTGTTCGTGCTTCAATCTATTTTCACTTCATTTATTATACATGGAAATAAACATTCAAGAAGAAATTTTTTTATGCCTGAAGAATTTGGATCAGCTTATATGGATCAAATATCCCAAAAAATTATAATTATCTAGTCCTCTTGTGTTTATACATTAACCAAATATAAAATGGTTAGGATAATATAAGATAATTCCCCAAAAATAATAATAAGTTATATAATAAAAAAGAATTAATATCCAAAATTAAAATATAAAACTCAAAGTTCAACTTAGGTAATTTTGAAAATTACTAATATTCCTCAAAAATAATATTATACAAGATGACAACAAAATCAAATGGGTTTATTCATATTTTCTTCCAAATAACATCGATAAATCGTTATGAATTATACAAAAAATTTAATTTCCCCTATCACAATAACTCTAATATATTCAATAAATTTCCATAAATAACCTGGATTACCACAATTACACAATAAAATAATATTTTACTACAAAATACAATTCAAATTTTATTTATAAAAATATTCAATTTACCAAAATCTTTTAGGATTCCAAAAATTTATAATTTATTTTTAAATAACCTCAATCACTTAATCTCAAAATCTTTTTCCAATCCCAAAGTTAGTTATTTGATAAATCAAAACGTCCCTAAAAAACATTTATCCATTATATGGCTTAACCAAGAAAAGTATTGATAACTAGGACTTCACTTAGGCTAGTGGTAGGTGCTACACCTTTGTCACCCTACAGTTGTAGGTTTAAACCCTATGGAATTTATGTACGTGATAGGTTGTGACCTAGATTGCGTGTTGTCCTTTTTCTAAAACCATATAATTTCCAAAATAAATACAATGGAGATTCTTTAAATATGGTCAATCACTAAAAATTATTTTGACTAATTTTCAATGAAACCTCAATACATAAATAAACCATAAATTTATTTCCACATTTGTCATTCCTTGATCTATTAGTTATCCTATAGAATAGGGTATTGACTCGGTTAATTCATAGATCCCCTACATTTGAGGAAAATAACCACAAATAGAATATTTTGTTCAGTTTCATTTCATTCCATTATACTCTTCATTTTTCATTGGAAATAATTTTCTTTATTTCACTCTTCCTAAAACATAACACATTTATCCATCACTTTAAGATACTTTCATGTGTGTATCCTTTCACATATCTTTCATGATTGAAATAGAGTATTTTTTTCTCTATGTTCTCCACAACTAGATCTCTTGTCAAACTATATTCTTCTTTTCTTAAGTGGGTTAGGTATTTGGTTAAGGTACATGTTATTAATAATATTTCAGGAAAATAGACTAGGTATGAAAGTGATATCTTTCACTTTTATCAACATCCCATTTGTTTCCTCATCCCCACAATATTGTTTATCATGTTCACTATTAACATGACACTTTCGGGTTACATCCAATGACTAAAATAAGAATGCATAGTCTGAGTAACAATAGTCATCATGAGAAAAATGTATAATCATTTATAGAATATCATGAAACCATATTCTCAACCTAAAACACTTCATGATTAACCCATATTATTCATTTTCATTATATTTTAAAATTCATAAAAATTTTTTGGTAAAAAAAATGTGAATTATCCTAAGCATATCCCCTATGAGTGTTAAACTAGGTTCATAGTAAGACCTATTATCATGTACCTGTTTACCTCGAGTAATCCCTAAAACTCCTTGTCATAGTTATTACTCTTAGGTATATATGTTCCAAAACCACGCCCACATATAGTATCCAAAAAAGTTTTTGTTTCTAGGAAGACCCAAATAATCTCCAAATTTATAAAATTCTATGTTCTTATACTTATCCTTATAGTATATCATAGGTTTATGTTCCCTAATCTATGTTTTATAAATCTAGTTTCTAAGTTTTATACTAAAACTATTTCAATAGAAACTGTAAAGACCCCAAATCCAGAAGACCAACTTTTATGCCTTAAATTAATACATTGGCATAGATATAATACAAGAATCCAAAAATAATGATCTTTTTATCTGTTTTAGAATCTAGATAACATACACGAGCTTTACATTACAACTTGAAAAAACAACATCATTTAAACTTCATTGACGACACCAATGAACTGCTAGATAAATCTTTAAATTAATTCCTAATTTAAATATTTTCATCCTGGGAAATTTACAATATATTAAAGGGGTAATATAAAATTCTTAGTAAGGTATAGTAAATAGTAGAAGCATAAATAATGAGGTAAAGTTAATAACTCAAACTACACATGACATTAAAACATAATATTGAGAATAATATTGTAGAAATAAAAGAGGATTAAGTAATTACTTAAAAAATAACCATAAATATTTTATTAGTCTAATAATCACAAATAAATCAATTACTAGTATCCTAATGAGGGAATTCATAATACTAGACATGATAAACATCATGTCAAGGTCTCATCCAAGACACCATACATAATGGGTAAAAACCTAGTCTAGTTTTTCTCATGAGGCCTATCGGTGCATCAAGGGGGTATAATAGGCCACACATGTAACTTAATAATTAAAATAAATTACTCATATGAAATTGTTATACTTAAATAACATAATTATTCATATTAAAAAAACTAGCATACGAAATGTGAATACTTTGACCATAAACCCTAAATAATATAAAATAGCACATCCATAGTCAAAATGATAATCAACACTTTAAAAACACATGATAGTTGGTATCATAATAGAAAAATCCTAATTAAGTACATGATCATAAAAATGAAGTTGAAAAAAATGAATATAACATTGAAAATTTATTCAGGAAAATAATCTTTCAACATTCCAATGTGCCACATACTACTTTAAAACATTTAAATCATAATCCCTTGGAAGGAATCATTAAATTAAACATATAATTTCATGAGAATAATAAGAATCATCATATGATATATAAAATTTTAGTAAATACACTACACATAAAAGTAATATGTGGTGGACAAGGCATATATCCCATAGATGAAAAAGTGAGGTGAGAAAAACCATTTTTTTACTTTGGAATGAAGAGTTCTTTTGGAAAATTATTTATATTTTAATAAAAATATTATTTTAAAAGTATATATCTGAAAACAAAAATTGATAACATAAAAATTATATTTGAAATGTAATCCATCTTCCATAGAAGTGAAATTAGGAAAAAAATAGTTTTTAGTAAACATTATAAATAAAATATTCTACTGCGGTTTAAGGAAAAATATTAAAAAGATTTTAAAACAAAAATTAATTTTATGTTTAATAAAACATGAAATTAATGAAAATATATTTTCATTATAAAATAAGTGATTTTATAAAAATAATGGAGGATTCAAATAGTTTTTGGAGTGCGTTTGAAAATAGGTAAGAAATCAGGAATTTCCATTAAATTTGGATTTATTATCGGGAAGAATTGAGAAGGGAGACTTTTTAACACATGTATATCCCTATAAAATAAGGATGATATAATATATATAGATTTTGTTTTTTCATATACATTTAATTTACTAGATTTATACAATAATAAAATAGTCATTACATTTGAATAACGATAGAGAAAAAGTAACCTGAATGAAAAAACAGGGATTCAGGTAGAATCCTTTACCACATTGCAATCAATCAAATCATACGACCTGAAATTAATATTCATAAATTATAAATTTAATTCTATTAAAACGAATATATTCAAGATATGATACATTAATGGGATGTATACATCACCATACATAAGAATTATTGGTGAATAAGGAATATCTCACAAAAATGGATGTGAGATGATAAAACCCTAACCTTATATTTGAATGGGTTATGAGTATAACCTTAATATCCTGGATAATAAAATTAAATAAATTATTTAATTTTAACCTTTTATATATTTATTTGACTAATTATATTTTGGTTATGTTCATTTATGGCCTTATTAATCAGTTACAATGTTCAAGAACATTTGTTTTCATGGTTTTCATGATCATTTTTCTTATTTATAAGTAATGAAGTTCATGTAAAATGGGTATGATTATATATAATTGTAATTATATAAAATTCATGAACATATAGAAGTTTACTTGGGTTTATATATTTTTTTATTCCCAGATACAAAAATTAATCATTAGATAACATGTTAATGTTATTAATTCCATTATTTTTTGATAGTCACAAACTAGTTTTGTTTAATTATATAACATAATATATATATATATAATGATTCAATAATATTAAATATAATGTAATAAATATATTATAATTTGTATCAACCATTAAAATGGTTTAATTACAATATTTTAACATGGAATTTAATGATGAAAACATGCGATTAATGAAGGTGGTAAATCGGCACATCATGGACGATGTTATATTCTAAAAAATAAAAACAAAAGGAAAAGATATATGATATTGTATGATTACCTAAACATAATAAATATAATTTATATTGAAGATACTCAAAAATTCTTTTTTTTTGGGATAGGGATGTTAGAATAATAGAAGAAAATAAATGAACTTGAAAGAAATTTAAATGAAAAAGAAAGATGTTTTACCTCTTGATTTCTCCTCATGAGATCCTCCTTAAAGCCCTTGGTTTTGGACTATTGGTGAGAAAAATAGGTCTAGTACATGGGTAATATGCTAGGTAAGATTATTGGGTAGAATTTTGACATGTATATCATCTATGAAGTCATGAGGAAAAGTGGTGGGGATGGTTGGTATTTATAATAGTGGAGAGTGGTGTTTTTTTTAATATTTTATTCATTTATTTATTATATTAACTCATGAATATGAATTGATTGACAATTAAAACTAAATATATTAATATAATGAAGTTAGTTTTGATATTATATTTCTTAAATCATTAATGAATCAAGTAAGAGTGATTTTATATTATAATGTATATATATCGTATATTATCATATTTCACTATTCATTACAAATTAAACTATTTTAGAAAAATACCAATACATAACCCTAACCATTTTTAAACATGTAGAATTAAAAAATGAACTCCATTTTATGAATTTTTTTTCGAAATATGATAAATTTAATTTTTAATTGAAATCGTCATTTACTTGGAAAATATTGATTTTATAATTATAACTGATTTTATAACACTTTGAAAAATTAAGTGAGGTATTATAAAAATTATCTCAAAAAAATAAGACAAAAAATTTTAATTAATAAGTCTAATTAATGAAATTAAAATTTATTTTGAATAATTATATTAATTATAAAATTTTAATTAAATATTTTTGACTTAAAAAAAATATAATCATTTAATTAATAATTTTTAAACATTTATTTAGGTATTGAATGATATAATTATATCATATTTTCACTTATAATGATCCAAAATTCGATCAATACATTCATAGGTGATTTTACTATTCATTTGTCCATACTAGTATTCATAAGGGTAATATTAATATTCCAAAGGGTAATGTTACTATTCAACAAAAAATTAAGTTCGTCTTATCAGACTATCAGTATCATTATAATTTCAATTGTTTAGGTTTTTTGTTCAAAATTAAATTCATAGAAGCAGAAAAATTATGCTTAATAAAAATCATGCAGGTGTGGTGAGCACGTAGGTAAAAAGAACGTTCAAAAGTTCAATAATCATTTATATCTAATTTCAATATCAATATAATTTCAATGATATAAATTTGATTAATATTTTTGTAATTCATCAATTATGACTTTAGGAATAAATTTAATGTATAATAAATATTTAAATGAAAAACAATTTTTAACTAAAATGTAGTATTTTTCACTATTCATAAAAAATATATCATCTCATAAAAATTACTAAATATTCAACATTAAGTAATTTTTAAAAAATTATTTATATTTTACTAAAAATTATATATTTCATTATAAATATGTCTTATTTATGTGAGACCATTATAAATAAAATTTAATATTAGTTATTACTATCAATGTTACTATTTTTAATAGCTAGGTTATAGCTATCTTTTTTAAATAATTATAAAAACAATGTTTTGTTTTTCAGAGAATCAGTGTTGGGTACATTATACTCTATATTAATTTTTTTGTAAATCCCTAGGGTGTTATTGTTTCATTTTAAAAAACCATTTTCAAAACTAAAGTACCCACAACAAAGATAAAGAGGGGTTTTTATTTAAATAAAACATGGAATATTGTAAAGGAATAAAATAAAATAAAACTACTCTTATTGTTCTAGGAAAAGCATTTGACACCACATACGTTAAAATAGAACATTCCTTTTTTATTTTTATAAGGAACATCAAAACATGCTGTAATTTTTTTGATTAACATTTAAATAAATTAAATAGTGTGATGAAATTCCCTTTATAATTAATATATATCCCTATAAATATATCCATATAAATACATATATTAAATAATTTTATGAGTATTAGTATGGAATAAAAATATTTAGAAAAATATATCATTAAAACATTTAAAATTCGGTTTTAAATTAATGTCTCCATTACCTCGAGTAGGAATCATCACGTATGTTCATTATCTTCCAGACTAATAAAATTATGTTAATAATTTATATTATTAAGAACCTATTTTATGTTCATTATTACGTTTATTTTATTTAATTCCATGTCATATTAAATTAATCAATTAATTAATTTCACGTCAGATATTTTGATGGTATTCACCTCATATGTCCACAATGACTTCGGTAGATTGAATTAGGTCAAATAGGTCATTATTACATATTATTAAAAATAATAATAATGATATAATTATAATTTTTATAGATCAATTATACTTTTAAATCCAACCATCAAATATGGATATTGAAAATGAACTATGTTACAATCAGGATGTTGGTAGGTCGTAGAAACGTATGTGTAATGATTCCATTTTCCAATGATCATAATGGAAAGAAGGTATGTATCCTTTTATCCTTCCATAATTATTATTATATCATAAATATTATTTCAAATCATTAAATAAATTTATACATATCATCCATGTGATATAGTGATAAAAAATGAACCATGTTGATTCCTGGAGGTGGTAGTCCACATGCACGCACGTAAGACATTTCCATTTTCAATGAATGGAAAGGAATGAAAATTGATGATATATCACTTCATAAAAATTATTATTATGTCATTCATATCATATATATATATATATATTATATCCATCATTATAACCATCCATGAGAGGCGGTTACGGAAAACGAAACCAATCGCTTTATGGAGGGGTAGTCCACACGTACACCCAAACGATGTTTTTGTTCCCCATTTGATAGAATAAGAGATAGATATAGATTATTACATTAAAATAATTACATAAAATAATATCTAAGACATTTATGTCATTATTTCATGAATAATTTATAAGAATGTAATGTGGTAGAAAAAGAAATAAATAAAAAAATAGGTTAATAATTATATCTCTTCTTCAGACATCATTCATTAGATGATTTTGTAATAAAAATAAGTACATAGATCTTAGGGAGTGATTTTTGGTAGATACATGGGTAGGTACTGTCTAAAATATAGTTCAAAAATGGAGGGTTTAAAAGGGGATTGGAGGTGTCCTTTTATATGTGAGGGGAGAGGCATTCTTAGAATTTCTTAAAGTATTAAATTAATATTAATTAATTATAAATTTAATATGACTAAAATAGGATATGATTATATTATTTAATTAGGATGATTATAAATTTTCTCATCCAATAAATTTTTTATAAGTTTTGGTGATGTTTCCACCTTATATTTTCTGTTCAACCCGCATTAACCATTTTGTCTCTTACCATGGAATCATTATTTTCTACACTAACGAAGTCAAGAAAATTACAATATATGGGAATTTTTCCCATAAATGGACCATGATTAATCATTTAAACCATATCTCATTGATTTGGATAAGTATAATATTTTTATTAATTTGGAATATTTTAATGAAATATTATTTATTATAAATATTTTTAATGTCAGTTTTATAATTATTCATTTAATTTGACTTTGAAAAAAAAGAAGGAAAATGAATTGGAATATCATCACATAAAAATATCTAATAAATTTTTTTTACCTATAAAATTACTACTATACTAAAATTATGAAAAAAATATTACATTTAGAGTTTCTAAAATTATTTACTTGAATTTTAAATAGCTTGCACAAGCACAATGTAGGTGTTTCGTAAGAATTTAATATAATTATTTAATCACTAAATTTTAAAAATAAATTAATACAATAAAAAAATAATTTATATTTAAAATAACCATTTATAACCATATATAATTTGTTTTTATCCCTATCAGGAAATATTATAGATATTGAAACCATGTGAGTGACATTTTTGAACATACATTTACTAAAAATAATATAAATGTTACAATCAAAGGAAAGTGGATATAAATAGGAATTTATTATAATATTGGATATTAAAGTTAGAAAAAAATAATCAAATAAATTAAATAAAAGCATTAGGGAGGGTTTTATGACATATAAAATAATTTTTAACTTCAATTACTAGATTTACGCTTACTGAGGTAATAAATATTTACAATAGATACAATTCATATTGACCACAAATAAAATGGAGATATTAAAAAAATTAGACCTATGAATTCCAAATATGTAATAAATTTTTTCCCGATTAATTTTCCAAACATAGAAGAAATTAATTTTATATTAAAACAAAAAACCAAATGAAAATCATTCTTTGAAAAAAAAATTAAGCATAAAAATGAAATTATACCCAAAAAAAATTATAATGATGATTCCTATGTAATTAATTAAATTATTTATAAATAAAGTATAATTATAATAATTTAATATCAAATTTTAATTTTAAATTACTTTAATTTAATAAAAATATATGATTTTTTTGTAAGAAACTAGATTTTTCATTTTTCACTGAAAAAAATTCAGAAAAATTCCAAAATTTCAGCCTATGATAATTTTGATTTGTTTATTTAAAAAATAATATCATCTCTATAAAATAAAATTTCTAAATATTCTAGAAATAAATAATAACATTCCTTGTCACCAAACGAAATAAAAACAATTTTTGAAGAAAGTAAATTTTTGAAGAAAATAATGAATTTGTAGAAAACATTAGTTCTTATTTTCTAAGAACTAATCAATACATTTTTTTAACTAGGACCTTTATATATATCTCATTATTTAGTTAATTATTTTCACACCTACCAATTTAATGACTAGGTTATAACTATAATATTTAAATATTAATATTTCGTGGTTTGTTTAAGTTTAGTTTTTTATGTTGTATAATCTATCGAACATAGTGTACTTTTAAAAAGATAGAGATGTTACATTATCCCCTCCATAAATTAATTTTTATCTAAATTTTTGTAATTTATCTTGGTAATGAAGGGCTTAAAATTTGAAAATATCTTTGTTGAATTCCTACATCATAAAAAGGGTTAATAAAACATTCTTTTTAGAAATGGGAAAATGAAATA
The DNA here is from genome assembly GCA_963277665.1 of Viscum album. Lineage (NCBI taxonomy): Eukaryota > Viridiplantae > Streptophyta > Magnoliopsida > Santalales > Viscaceae > Viscum > Viscum album. The sequence goes on from OY728165.1 coordinate 288,336,582, forward strand.
CAAAGTTTATCTTGAATGACATATAACGAGGTCACCCAAAAGGAGAGCATTATTGGGAAGTGAAAATATAGAAATGGAGGGAAAAAATAATGTCTAAATAATGATACAAAGGGATATTGAACCTTTATTACATTAAAGTGAATGATAATGAGAAAGTCAGTGACCCTAAAACCATAAATCAATGTGGTGCGAACAAGACCATCAATTCATTAGAAATAAAGGTAACGATATAACATTTTTATTTCAAGATCCTTTTACTAGTGTTTAAGAATTAATTTACTATATAAACATATAACATAATTAAATAAACATACATGAAAAGTATAATTTCATCCGTTAATAAATTTCAACCAAAATAAAATATTTTTTATAAATAATGATTATAAAATCATCTTCTAATTGATTATGTAATCCATAAAAAGGAAAAAATATATTATTTCAGTCTTTAGACATTAACCAAAACCAAAATTCTTAGCATAATATAAAAAAATCAAAAAAATTAATAAACCTTCAAATAAATAAATACAACATTAAATCCTTAGTAATAACACCCAAAGTTCATCCTATATCATTTATAAATAAGTAACTATAAAGTTTGTGAAAATATTATCAAGAAATTTAAGAAAACACTCAAATAGATTTGATCACATATTCCTTTGACATTAATTTATCAATTCTCTCTAAACATCAAGATTCACTTATAAATTCATGTGACCAAAACTTTATATACCCTAATCATATAATATCCAAGACATGCTAATAATTTCCATAAATAACCTGAATCACCATAAATCTTTATTAAAATATTATATGATTATAAAAGATAATTGGTCCATTATTCCTCAAATAAAACACCATCATATACAAAAAAAATTGATTCAACTTAATCATACATGGTTAATAATACAACAAAATTCTTTCAAAATAACATTAATCACATAATTACCCAATCACTTTTCATTTCCATGGTTATCTATATGATAAAAAATATGTACCTAAAATAAAATTAATCATTATCTATCAAAACATTTAAGTAAAATAATGTCATACTAGATATGAAATCTCCTTAGATAGTGGTAGGTGATACAACCTTGTCTCTCTTAGATTATGGGTTCAAGCCCCAAGGCTAGACCAGATGTATTGGGTTAACACCCAGACAACAGGTATTCATTTGTCTAAAACAAAATCAATATAATTCCTATAATGGTCCTAAAAATATGATGAACATCCTTGAAATAGAATTAATAACGTTGATATAAATGAATGTTTTAACCTTAAAGGATATCACTTAACTTTTAGATTCCATCCCCTAAAAATATAATATAATTATTTTAAAATAATATATTACATTAAAACTAAGGATTATATATACCTCAACACAATAAAACAACTCCCTAAATGTCATTAATCCCTATAGTATACCATCACTTAAACCTACAAAAGGGGTGTCTAAGACTTTGAACTTATGATCAACCATAATATTATAAACCAATGATGGTATCCATAACACTTATGTTAAACTGATATGAAATCATCTTAATCTCCAATGTTGTCTAATCCCAAATCTAATACCAACTTTAATAGTCTCAAAACAACACTACCATATCTGATTATAATAATATTATCTTTAAATTTCCATATTGATTCCAATTAATGTGACCCAATTAAAACCCTTCATGACTTACAACATATAATGGAAATATGGGACCACATACATATCCAAATACCATTTTTTTTTATAGTTTAATAGAATTTGGAAAATAATTTCATAGTGTAAATTTTAAAATAGTAACCATTTTCCTCATAATAATTTCATTATAAAGACATGCTTGCACTATTCATGTAAATTTACTTATATAGAACTATGAATTTATTAACTGTATACTCATACTTAAGACATGTGAAAAACTTTTTGAAATGTGGGATGGGAATAAAAAGACCGGTAAAGTAAATAAAATAATGAAATATTTTAGTCCAATGAAAACCATGAAATCTAAAAAATGTTTACCTCTTTCAAAAAATTATTTGAGTGTATGAAATAAATCATTACCACGTGAATTTTGTTTATTTATGTAAATCTTTTAAAACTCATAGAAGGTAAATATAATCCATTTTCAAAAACCTGTAGAATTACATTCATAACATATGTTAAAATAATTTCATAAATATCTAGATCTTAGTAAAATCCATAGGAGAAACCTCCATGATTAACTCTTTACTTAATTTCTTTGATGATAAGTGACATTACCAAAGACATTGGAGAGCTATAATAGGGATCAACCATCGTATAAGATATATTAGGATCATTCATTGAGTAAACTGTATCACGATCACCCACCACCATATATAATTATTAATTACCATATCATTAATAAAAAATATATTTTTTAACATTTTCATCATAAAACCATTGAAAAATTCATTTAAACCCATATGTAATATATTTTCAAATATTGAAATATCATTTCCTTTTAAAAACTCATTTAAAAAATAATGATCCCACAAAAATTGAAATAGTTTTTTTATTTGAAGATAACATGGAATCTTGTAATGTAAATAATAAAATATTATAATTGTTGTAACGGGGGAAAACCTGTTGACCTCGTATTTATTAAAATAGAATATTCATTTTTTCTTTTTATAAAGAAAAACAAAATGTTCAGTAAAATTATTCATTTTAGAAACCTTGGAAATAATGTAAAAATATACAAAAAATTTCATTTTTAATAAATTTATATCCTCAAAAATACATCCATAAAATAATGTTAATAATATGGGAATGGAAGTAAAATATTTATGAAAATAGTTGTCCAAAAAATTTAAAATGTGTTTTTAAGTTAAAGGGTCACTAACATTGAGTTTGACTCTTCACATATGTTATTTATCATTTTAATTAATAAAAACATGTTAATAATTTACTTCTTTAACAATATTTTTCAATCTTATTATTCCTTTTATTTTATTTAGTACCTTGTTATATTTAATTACTCAACAAATTAAGTTCACATTATAAATTTTGATGATATTCATCTTATATGTAAAAAATGACTTTGATAGGTTGAGTATGATCAATGAATTAATTATCATGAATTAATTATCATTTTTATACATAAATTATTCTTTTAAAACCAATTAAAAAATATGGTTATGAAAAATGAACTATTATACAATAATGGAGATGGTAGGTCGTACAGACGCATAAGCAACACTGTCATTTTTCAACAATCATTATGGAAAGTTGAAAATTATTATTTTTCCAATACATAATTATTATTATAGAATAAATATAATATTATATTTTTAAATAAAATTATATATATCATCCATGTGATGTAGTGATTAAAAATGCATCACATCGCTTCATGGAAGTGGTTTTCTATACATACACATGAATGACATTAATATTTTCAATGAATAGAAAGGTAAGTATATAGATGATATATTACATTCCCAGAATTATAATTATGTTATGAATATCATATATATACATTAAATATTTCATTATAACTATCCATTATAGGTGGTGAAGGAAACTGAAATGCATCTCTTCAGAGAGGTGGTAGTCCACATGCACAAAGAAACTATGTTTTCATTCCCCATTTTATGTAAGAGAATATGGATTTATAATATTCTGTTAACATAATAATATATAATTATATGGAATATTCAAATGATATTATTTAATTATGTATGAAGAAGAATTTAAGGATGAATAATAAGAAATAAATCAAAATCTCATGGTCAAGAACTATACATTTTCTTCGGAGATTTTCTAAAGGTTTACACCAATAGCCTTCCTATGATGTTTTAATAATAAAAAATAATATCTAAGTAATGGGGAGATAATTTTTGGAATCCAATAATGTATTAAGTTAATATTAATTAATTATCACTGAAAAATGACCCCATAATTAATATAATTGTAATATATGATGACTATTTGTTTAAATAATCACATAAAATAAAATTTGGAAAAGTTTAGGTGATTTTTTCACCCTTATACTTTTCTTTTTAACCTCGTTAACTCTTTTATCTATTACTATGGTATCAACATTTTTAATATTAAATAAGTTAATAAATATTCATTTAAGAAAACATTAGACCATAAATGGACCATGGATTATATTTTTAACCATATCCCATTATCTTTTCTGATGATATGATTTTTATAAATTATAAATCATTTAATAAAATATTTTTTATTAAAAAATATCATTAATATCAGATTAGGAAAAATTCATTTAATTTGAAATTAAAAACAAAATGATAAAATATGAATTCAATTATAATAAACTAAAAATTAACTTATTATTTTTTTTATATTAAATTCATGGGACAATTAAAATCACAAAAATAAAATTTAATTAGTAGTTTTTAAAATTATTTACTTTATTTTTATACTGCTTTCAAAAACATTGTGTCAACATTGTGTAAACATTTAAGGTAATTATTTTACCAGTAAAAATAATAATAAATTTTATAGATAAAAAATAAAAAATTATATTTATAATAACCATTTATAACATAACATAATCTGTTTTTATTCATGTTATATAAATAGTATAGTTCTTAAAATCCAGAGAGTGAAATTTTTGAGTTTATATCTTCTTAAAAAAATATAAATGTTATAATTAAATGAAAGTGGCTCTGAATTGAATGTTTTTATAATCCTTCGTATCAAAGTCCAAAAAACTTGTAAATAATAATAAATAAAAGTGTTATAGAGAGTTTTAGTCCTTATCATATTATTTTTAACCTTAATTACCTGATCTACCCTTACTCATGTGACAAATATTTACTAAAGTTACTATTCACATTGAACAAAAATAAAATTAAACTATTTAAAAAATGTGGAACTATTAAATAAAAAAATTTTAAAACACGTTTCAAAATTCAATTTCCATATGTTTTAAAAATTTATTAAAGATTAAAACAGAAAATGCAATAAAAAACTATTTTTTTGACAAAATTCATTTTAATCCAAAAAACAAACTTATATCAAAATAATGTATAAAAGGGATTTCAATGTAATTATTTATAATAAATATAATTAAATTAGTCTTATGCTAGTTTAATATCAAATTATACATATAAATCAATGACCATTTTTTCAATAATTGATGAAATATCATTTTTTTCATAAAAATGCCAAAATATGTCTCGAAGTTAATTTTGATACGATGTATAAAAAATAGATATAATTTATATAAATTAAAATTTATTATAAATTATAAATTAATTTCAAGATTTTTTCATAAAAATAAATAAATCCTTTTTTAATAAATCATATTTTTTGAAGAGTAAAATTACATTACAAAGAAATTTATTAAATATTTACAAAGAATCAATCAGTAAATTTTTATGGAGTTTGAAGTTTAGATATATTTAATAATGTGGTTAATCCTATTTAAAACCAAATTTTTTTTGACAAGGATATAATTATAACATTTAAATATTAAAATTTAATGGTTTATTTATGCTCAACATTTCATATTATATAATCTAGCGAAGATAGAGTTCTTTAAAACATACTTGGATGTTACTATGGGTGTACCAACTATACGGTGGGCACCACTGGTGGGATTGAGTAGCACCAATGAGTAGTTTGTGGGGTATATAAAAACATATATACCTACTATAGCCTCTGTGGTTAGCCGATGAGTTTCGTCAGTTAGTTGGTTACTGCCTTCCTACCACCACACAACCAATCCCTTTCTCAAATATCCCACATTCAAAACATGGACCCTTATTCACTTAATAAAAAATTCTAAATTACCCATATCTGTAGTAAAAAAATAATATAAGAAAAATATATAGACACTAAAAATCTTCTACATCTAATGAAGTGAGAATATTACAAGATAAATAGTTTCATTTAATTTTTTTATAGAATTGTTTTTGTTTTAACATAAATATTCATTTTCATATATATATATATATATGTATGTATGTATAGTTATTTATATTTTATGTCAAATCATGTCTCAATTATTGTGAAGTATCCATAAATATTATTTTCCATACTCTAATGATCAAGTAATTTTCTTGATGATATATAGAAATCCAATTCTTGTGTCAAGATTCAATTTTTTAGACTATGTAACCAAAAATTGCATTAGATTTTGGTTTAAAGATGAGTCATATGATGCTGATTTTTGGAGAAATTAGGGTATTTTAAACCCATGAGGAACACTTAAAAAGACTTAAATAAACCCTTTATAACAAAACTTTTGTTTCTAGTGCATTCATATATGAAAACTGATCGTATCATTGCTTATAAGATGTTGTTCCATATAGTTTTCCATAATAAAAATGGGTAGGAATACACCCATTTATCATGATTAATTTGAATAATGATGTAGCATATATACATACATATATATATATATATATATATAAGATTTTAAAATATATTTTAATAAATTTAAGTGGATTAAGAAATGGTTTCATGGGGTTTGGAAAATGTTTTTTATATTGTAAAATAATTTTTTCATAAATTATTTATTATTTATTTATGTGATTTTTATTGAGGAATCCTAGGAAAGTGAATTATATAATTTAGTTATTGAAATAATTTTTTGTTTTTAGTGGTGTAACTATTATATTATGTACACATAGGATTTCTTCTTAGTGCATTGGATAAAAATGGGTTTTATGGTATTTGGAAATGCCTCCTCATATAGGAAAGACGATAGAAATTTTTCACTACCCATTCATGAGTAAGAAACTTGAAATGATGGAATAATGCATAAATATTTTAATTTATTAGGGAAAATTTTATATATTTAACGTTGGAATGAATTGAGTTCATCTTAGTGATTGGAGTAATGTTTCAAATTTTCATATATAGAATCCCATTATCTTTAAGGGAGATGGTGGATTACATGATTTTAGATACTTATTCTAGAGGATATACTACATATTATAATTCCTTAATACTTTGGAGACATAAAAGGCATAATTTTATTCTTATATATGGAATATATTAGATTATATGTAGTTGGAGACTATTTTGTATAAAAAATTTCTCAAATAATTGGAATAGGTTGAGTTTTAGAATATGTTATTTCTATAATTTCACCATGTTACATTTTTTTGAGGATATTTTTATGCTTTTAGATCTAGAAAAAGGGAATATGACATTGTCAGAATTGAAACATGCTTTATGGAAATAGTTTTATTTGCACTAGAGATGATTAAAATGAAAATATTCAGGCTATGAAACATAATATGTGTATTTAGAATAAGATTAGGTTATATCTTATGATATTTTATTTACCCACCTAAATTGCAATAGTGAATAAGTTGAGGATGGTAAATATGGGTTTGAAGGATGTTAAATTCACATTTTTTCTGTGACAATTTTGAATGAATTATTTCTCTGATGGATAAAATATAAATTAACTTAGTTTTTATAGGGTTATTCATGATATGGTTGTGAAATTTGATTCATTTAGGATGATGAGACCACTTGAATTTTACAAGTTTGGGGGCACGATACATTATATGTGGTATTATCCTAATGGACCTAAAAAATTTCATTGGTGTGGGAAGATGATAAAATTGATGTTTAATTTGAAAATATTGTAGAGAATGTTTTAATTACATGTGAGAATATATGATTCCTTTATAGATATAGAATTTACATATTTTATTATCAACATTGATAATAAGTGGAAACTCCTAATAAGGTAAAACACTATAAATTCATAAGATATTGTTTATGATAAATAATGTTCGTGAAGATTTAATAAATGGGATTATGATTATTTGAGGTACATTTTTTATTTCAAATAATATTAATTTTGATGTGTTTTATATGGGTTTATTTCATTAATTTATATCTTCATGAGTAGAACACTTGTTAAATTTTCATGTTGAATTGATTACATATTCATTGTATATTAAAAATAAACTTGAAGTAAGTATATAAATTTTATTTATAACCCCTTTTACTATATTATGGTTATTCGTTTTTAAGTATATTGAGAATTTAAGTTTTATTTAAGATAAAATACAATCTCGTAATTTTGTTGGATTGTACGGTATCATTTAAGGATAATATTAATATATATAGTTATAAAGTCTTTTTTATATTACTTGATAGGTATGCTAAATTTTTTTATTGAGTGTGAGGAACTAACATGAGTCATGTGGGATATTTTATTAGGAATATTTTAATCAAATGTTTTTAACTATATATATATTGATTTTTGTTTTAGTATAGATAAGGATAAACCTCCATTTTTTTGTAGTTGTGGAACTTTATATGGATGTGTTTCTTGAATATTTTTCTAGTGTGCCACTAGAGAGATATATATAGTTCTTGAATATATATTTACCATGGAAAATACTAATACCATTTCTTTCATATCAATTTATGACCTATAGAGAAATGATAATGGATATATAAATTTAAATATTTGGAGGGAAATTAATTTATCTTACTAAATGTATCACCTTGAGAAATAAGTTTTTATTTACTAGCATTGGTGATAGTGAAATACACTAATGAATTTGTCATTTTATTTTAAACTATATTACAGAAAATATATATGTATCTTTTACCTCTCATTGGTGATCATTTTTATCATATGAAACAAACTGTGAAGTTTTCTATGATTAAATTAAAACTAGTGTATCAACTATTTAGGGTAAATAGTGAAAATATTACATAGACTACATTTTTGAGTAGCTATAAAAATTATGATATTTTGTTAATACTATTTGGATTAACTAATTATCCAAATAATGTTTTTTCCTTGATAAATTATATCATCCAAAAATACATTCAATCATTTATAGTGGTTTTGGTGGATAATATATTGATTCATTCAGATCTATGGGATGTGTAAATAGAAAATATAACTATTGTTAATAATAGGTTTTGGAAACAAAAAAATTATAAATAGATGTCTAGATATTAATTTTAGAATACAAATATAACCTTATTAGGAAAAGTTATCTGAAAGAAGGAAATTTCAATTACCCCAAAGAAGGTGTAAGTAGTAGTGTCTTGGGATCATCCCAACAATATAATTGAGATATAGTTTCCTTGTATATGTGAGATGTTATAGATAATACATTTAAAATTTTTTAAAATTATTTTAATTAATGATGGCCTTCATTCAAAATAAAATAATGTCTGAATGGAGTAAGTTATTTTATGGAGCCTTCAATGAACTGAAGAAAAGGTTGAATTTTTTTCAAGTATAAACATTATATAAAATTATAAACGGGTATTTAATAAACTTTTATAAATTGGGAATCCATTTGGTATATGATTTACCTCTAGGGTAAAATATAGTGTCACACATATCATGAATATTGTGAATAAAAGATAACAAAAATCCCATGCATGAATTAGAATAGGGGAAGTTGTTTATTCCTTAAAGATTTAGAGACAATTCATATTTTAGAAGATTTTTTATTGTATTTTGATCATAATTTTCCAAATTATTTTTTCTATCATAATGTTTTAAAGATTAAAAAAATAATATAGTACAAATATTTATTCAATATTGAATTTAAATATTCTTTTAAACTGGGGAAGGGTAATTATATAGAGCATTCTATATGTTTGAAGACTTAAAATGATAATGGAATTAGAAGATCAATGGAAAATATTGAGTTTTTTTAGGCTTATGATGTGGTTGACTATATGGTTCTATATCATATTCATTCTATTTATATGATTTGTGACATATTAAAGAGAAACAAACAACTAATATTAATTGTAAGAGTATTTTAACCCCCAAATGGCATGGAATCCCTTGGAAGGTAGGGTATTACAATAGATATTATTCTCTAAATCAAGGATTGGATATAGATTCAAAAAATATTTAGAGAAGAAGTTATGAAAGCATTTCATAACTATAGTTGGTAATTTTCATCACATGATAGTGAATATGTGTCATGATTTATGGTGGATGTATTGGTGGGAATAAAGCTATCATAAGATAATAAGTTTTTGTATCAAAATTTTATTTACATATAGGTGAAAGATAAAATTAGTTTCCCATGGGAATTTTATAACCTTTACTTGTTCTAAATTGGAAAATTGATAATTTTGTTACAGGGTCGGTAATTGTTTTTAAATTTCTCCATAGAAGCACAATACTATATGGGTTATTAAGTATCATCTTACGAAGTGTTATCATTTATTATCTACCTAGAATATGATTTTGGTAGATTTAGTTGGTATTGTATTTTGAAGGAGATAGTGTGGTATTATGTATTTCCATAATCGATTGTGTTAGTTATAATTACTTTATTAAGTTTATGGTTTTTAAGAGTTTCACAAAGGACATCACGTAATTACATTCAATTTTGTACATTATATCATCCTTGAATAGGTAGAGACATATAACAAAACATAATGAATTTTTAGGTTATTATTGGATCCCATATTCCAAATTCTATAAAATAATGGGAGTATAACATTATTTTAGTATAATTATCATATAAAAATAGTTATTTAGAGGTGATTCAGATGGAGTTTTCTAATGCACTGTATGGGAGTCCATGTCAATCACCCCTATATTAGGTTGAGGTATGAGAGACATCTCTCTTGGTATTTTGTTTATTAAATGATATTATAGATCATATTTATGTGTCTAAATGGATATTGATGATATTGTAAACATAATATATTTCCTATACAAACATTTGATCATTACATGTTAGATTTTATGGTCGGTGATTCAGTTTTTGGGTGATTGTTTTAATGACTACTACATTGGTGAATTGGGGAGAAAGGAATATGTTTTCCCTCAGTATGAGGGAACAATTCATATAATTAAGATAATTGGGAATAAGGATTTTCTACAAATGATACCACTAAAATATATTGAGGTGCACTGTGTTTTTCTTTGGTCACAATTATAGAAGTATCAATAAGATATATATCATGTTCATTGTTAGGAATGTATTGATTCGGATAATAACTTATACATTATAAAATGGCCAATATGAATTGTTTGTTATTAATGGATAGTCTTAAATATAAATGTTATTAATTTCTTTTGAATTTTGTGAAAATAAGAACATGTTCAGGAGGAAGCATATGAAAAATAAGATTAGTTGTATAATTAATAGCTAAATATTTTAGTGTGAAATATATACCATTGAAATTTTAGGGTTAAATGTTCTAATATTAGTGTAACGACCCATCCCTCTGGCATGTGCTGTGACTATCCCATGCCCTCCTTCTATAGGCCAGGGGCTGGAAACTAGCACCAGAAAGTCATATCCCCAACACTGGGAAGGAATTGAATTTTAACCTGAAAACTCACACAATCCTAGCACACAACAAGATACAAGAACAAAGTAAACTATATGGTAAATAGTATGAGTACAACAATTAAAGGGCCGGAATACAAGCCCAACTAGAAAGTACAAGTAAAACTGAAAAAAACTCCAGTGAACACCCACCAAGAATCCTACATGAAGGTTAGGTAAGACTCTCGAATGGTCGTCTTTTTGGTTCATCTCATCTAATGGTCCACCTCTGAGTAACCTCCAGTCCTGGAACCCTCATCCTCGATCAATTGTTTCCTTTATCTACACTAAACACAATAAGGTGCGGGTGTAGCTCGTGCAAGGGTGAGTATAACAATACTAAGTAGGGAACCTTAGACCCCCAAAGGTCCCTCATTACATTGTAAAATCTAAAATCATGATGGATTTTAAGAAGATACATAAAGTATATAGGCTCATGTATAGTAACAATGGGGTTATTAGAAGAAAAATCCTAATGTATTTCTAGTGTAGAAATTATTATAGTTTAGAGAATTATAAGACTAATTATTTGGTATAAAATAATTCCTTTTGTTTTAATTTATTTTGGGTAAATGATGGTACTCAATATGATTTATTGTAAAATTTAAAGTTTGGTTCATGACATGCTAAATGTACAAGCTAAGTGCACATTTTAGGTTTTTTAATGATATATATAATACATGGTTATATATATAGTTATCTAAATACTTTTAATAGCATGTAATTAATGGAAATTCTAGATAGTTGAAAATGGATGAGTTAGTGGATGGAAACTAATAATAAATTTTAACTATGCATATTGGGAGAAAATTGATGTTAGAAATTCATTATTGGGTGAATATTTTGAAAACAATAAACTGTAATAATACATTTGATAAAAAACATGAAATTTTTCTAAACCCCCTTGATTCTCATTTTGTTAACCCAATTTATATCCTAACAAGAATTGGGTCATGTTTAAATCTTAACAAGGCTTATTTTTATGGCCTTACACCATTACATAATGAACCTTTATCTGGGATTTTAAGGATTTATCTCATATTAATCTTAATGCCCCCTATTTCTATCGTCTTGTTTAATCTCACTATTTATATCTCCAATATCTCTGTAAATATATTTATAATTATAATGAAGGAACTTCATCATGAGTTGAAGTATTATTTAATTGGATTATTAAATTAGAAGAAATGATGGATTGGATTTAGAATTCCATCACCATATCTTGATCATTGTAATTCTAAGAGAAATATGATATTTTTAGGTTCATATGATCTATTCTCATCTCATGTAAAACATAAATTTAAATTTTTAATGGATTTTAAAAATTATGGTTCATTTATAAATAATTATTTTTGATAAAATAATATCTATGGGTTTTTAATTATTATTGGTGATAAAATAAATATTTTCTATAGGTTTTTTTTACATATACAACATTTCAATGAAAATGATGTATTTTTATTAAAGAAATATGTAATATATATTTGATTGGTATATTTGATAAATGATTTTCAAAATTTCTATATGATGTTATTAATTTATATATTTTGTTAGATTTTTTTGTAATGATTTAAATTAAAGTTTTTTATAAATTTTTTTTATAACTCTTTTGAAGGTTTGGTTTTTAATATCTTTTTATTAAAAAAATGTTTTTTCATGTTTTCATGGATCTTCATCATGATGCATGGTCGTTCACTTATGGTTCTTCAAATTAGATGTCTTGAAGCCTCTTGAATGATTTTGTTTTATCCTTCTTAGGTTCTTCCAAGCCTTCTCCCTCATCACTAGTCCTTAGGTTTAAAACTTCGTGGAACATTCCTCACATATCACTGAAATTATTGATGGTTTGGGGATATTGTTCCTCCATGATCTCAGATCTACCAAGGTTCATGTCCTCTTGTGGGGTTTTAAGGTTGCGGGATGGGGTTTCATCACATGATATTACTGGCGGTACGGCAGAATGGGCTTTGTTTAGGGCCTCTCAAGGATTATTCTTCCATTTTTATTCCTAGTTATAGAAATATCATGACAAATTGATGCTCGAGTGAGGGATTCTTTGCATGATAGATATTTTCTTCAGGTGGTGGCCAATAATCATGGGTTTATCATCCGACGACTACCTCGAGTGGTGATGATGGTGTTCTGGTGGTTGTTTGGTTCCTTCTTGTGTTTGTGACATGGGATAATTTTGATGCTTTTTGTATGCACTGGTGGTCTTCTGGGAGCCCCTATTGTAGGATTCATAACTTATTTGGGGTGGTCTATTTGGAATTTTTTGACAGACATCGAAGTGGATGAATGATTTTTTGTGTGATTTATGGACTTTTTTATTTTTTATTTTCTATTCATGTTTCTCAGTACCTGACCGGTTGAGGGAGTGTATGTGTCCTTAAAGGTATGGGGCTTTATTTCATCTTATCAAGAGGCATTGATTCTTTTTTCTTGTACTACAAGGTGGAGGACCTTGATAGAGGGATGGTTGTGTTTACACTAATCATCCATCCATCTATCCTTGTTGGATAAATGGGTACCTTGTTTTTATTTTTAATATTTGTTAGTCTTGGGTTGTGTTGCATCATGTTGACTTGATATGATATCCTTACTATCATTTTTTGGTGGGTGACTTGAAAGACATATAGATGTGCTGGCATATATCATCCAGTTCTCCATCCATATTTTTATGAGTGTGGGAGGAGTTCTCTGCATCGTTGTGCGGCTAGTATAGTAAAAATTATTGGTTTTAGGGGGGGGAACTTCCCTTTTGATCCATCCCAATATTACATTATCTTTTAGGGGGAGATGAAATTTTTTCCTACCTTTTTTTCATTCTCTCTCTATTGATCACTTTTTCCATCTATCATCTTTGTATTATTGGCATCTTCCATGGTGATTTTAATGGGTTACCTCTTACCCCATTTTTAAAAAGAGGATTTTCATGTTTGTTTTAAAATAAATTGGGCTCGACCCTAAACCTATTTAAAAAAGAGTTAAATAATTTTTTATTTGATGCATTATGTGAGTAAATTTGTGTTTCTATTAGGATTTGAAAACTAGCTCCTGTGTTTTCTTTATGTCTAAAATAATTCCAAAAAAATAGGTTTTGCATTAATTTTAGGTCATTATGTATTTGGTATAAGGTAGTTTTTTGGTTATTACAATGTATATTTTGTTGTTGGTATTGATATTGATGGTATATGGGATTTGTTAAGAATTTATATATGTGATTGTGGTGTACCACAATAGGGTTTTGTTAAATATATTTAATTATTTTAGAGAAATAAATTTAAATAGGTGTGGTAATAAGTTTTTTGATTATATTTAATATATGGTTAAAAAACAGATTCATTTGTATAGGTTTAAAAATATGTTTATTTAAATGGTTTTTAGAAAAAATATTAAATATTAAATTATTTTTAGAGCATTTCAATTACATTTCATGATTCATAATGAATGAGAATATATTTCAGGAATATGAGATATCCAAAATTCTTTTTTTCTCCGAATTACATGTATACATTGGTGTACATGTAGACACAATTTATCATGATTTATATTAAAAGTAGACATCCTAATTTGTTAGTATTGAATAATAAATCCATTGAAGTAATTATCCCACTGGATTCAAATTATGTGGTATTTTTAGAGTATTTTTAATTATCTAGCTCCATATTTTTTATCATTATATAAACAATTTGTTTATTGTTTTATTTTTTTAGTCTCTTTATAGAATGAAAGATTTCCCTTATATTTTATTTGGATAAATTTTCATATAATATTCAAATAATATTGTTTAATTTTGTTTATTTTTATTAGAATGAAATTTTATATCATTTTCTTTACCCTGTAAGAAGTTTCCAACCATTATTGATTGAGGAACACATTTGAATCCATATAGAGACCATTGGTTTGGCCTTTGGATTCATGTATCTTGGTTAAGTGATCATAATGCCAATCATAAGTTTTTTTGGAATCACACATAATTTTTAATGGATGATCGATCCCTAGTGGAACCATGATCAAGGATTAGGGAATATTATATTAACCTAATCATAAGAATCACTACAGAAATCATGAAATATAAAATATAACAATTTATTAATATTTATATTTACGTAATAGAATTATTATGAATATATCTACTGATTCATTTTTAAATACTAGCATATCCATGGAATAATCAAACATAACATACACATGTAGGATTGAAAATAAAAAAAATAATTTATACCATAGATCAATCAACTTTTATATGTATTTATAACACTACATACTCAAGGAAAATCCTTTCTCCACCCTAAAATGAAAATTTTAATATAACAAAAAAAATTCCATAGTACATTGATGAATTATCAATAAATACTATTTATCCACTCATCAAATAAGAATCCATATATTTTAAGTTCATCTAAGAGTAACTCCATTAATATATAAGTAATATATAAAAATATAATTGCCATGAAATATTGGAATGATCCAACAGAATTATAATGTTTCACATTTTCTTCTATTATATGGGAATATAATGAATGTGATAGGGATTTCCATTTTTTTGAAATCCTATAGAAAAATATATTCCTAATAAATACTAGATCAATTATATAATAAATATTTTTTTGGATTTTGAGTCTCTAATGAATCTGGTCCATGAAAGGAAGGTGAAAACCTGTCCTTATAGATGATTAGATTTAGTTTCTAATAGTTTTTATAAACTCATAAACTATTTTTCACCCCAATAAAATCTAATTATTCATTTTTATTTTGAATAATATTAATGAAAATCTTTTACTTTGAATTATACCCGGAAATCACAACCAGAGAAAATGTCTCTAACTGTTTATTAAAATAAAAGAAAAGTATAGCGGGAAAGCATCACAAAAAACACCGACATGTCATAAAATCCATACTCGTCATAATTTCCATAATCAAGTGCTTCATCTATAGTGACAGACTCCCAGTCTGAGATTTCGTACCACTTCATAGTCTTAACAAACATTCTTCTAAGATTTATCATTTACAGGTATAAAACTCATCAAAAGGTTGCATACCTTTTCCTTTGCTGACAGAGGACTTAGTGGGCATTGGCTTTGACATTGATGAGTAATCCTTACTATTTCTTCTTCTTTTTGGAGTGGTCATAGCTTCTTCCTTCTATGACTTAGTCTTTTTTCCACCCTGAACAATATCACTATAATAAGTCCAAAATGTCCTGCCCGCTTTATCCATTTCACTTTCAGATATATCCCCCCAATTTCCATAAATATTCACCCTCTGGAAACCATCATTCACACATTTCTCTTTTTCAAAGATATTGTTAGCATCGACCATTGCTAATCATTTTGGATGTTCCAAAATCTAAATATCCCCATGAGTCTCCTTCTACAGAGTATCTTTACCAAAAACAACATTTGGGGATTGAAATTCGGACAGCATTTTGGCAGCATCATTCCCTTGAGTTCCCTCATCCACATTAGAAATCTTCCCATGATTACAATATTTGCTCAGATAAAGAGATTAGCTGCCACCATGTTTATCAACAACTTCTACCATAGTCTGGAAAAGAGATTGATTTATAGTAATTATTTACTAAAAAAACACTATAATCCCATCCTCAAATGAAATTATTTTCATGTTGTTAGAGGGATATATAGAATTTATATTTTA
This sequence comes from Viscum album, assembly GCA_963277665.1. Taxonomy (NCBI): domain Eukaryota; kingdom Viridiplantae; phylum Streptophyta; class Magnoliopsida; order Santalales; family Viscaceae; genus Viscum; species Viscum album. The sequence goes on from OY728165.1 coordinate 288,353,523, forward strand.
TGAGGACTGGTAAACACTATTAATTTTTTCTCCAAAAATATAAATAAAACTACGACTATTGTTACAGTTTTATATTGTATAAAAAAGTACAATTATTTTTTTATAAACCATTATGAATAAATATTTTAAACCATATGGTTAAGGAGTGAGATCCAATGTGGGTGTCAGTTATATAAATGAAAACAACATTAAAAATAAGTAAACAATTAATATAAATATTATAATATGCATCATCAAAATAATATAATCATAAAAACATAATTTGGGTATGGAAAAAAATACATTCTTCCCATGAAAAATTTTCTTCATTCCATTTATCAATATTAAATTGGAACATAGTTTTCTTAAATTTTTTGAATACCTCATATTTTTCAATAATATATAATAGAAATATGTTAATCACAATTTTCATAAAAGTGTATATTTAGAGAAAAACAAGAAAAAACATATTATTCCATGATTATTATCATAATTTTTCAGAAAATAAAATCCTTGTGTCAATAGGTATAGTGTAATTGGATTAAAACCATAAATAAATCATCTCAAACATAAATATCTCATCTTTATATAAAAATATACACACATATCCTAATTTCTATATATTTTCTAAAACATCATAGGATACCTTGATGAAAATACACAAGGAAAAGGGTGGGATAGAAATCCTAGTAAGGGAATAGACATGTAAGTAAAGCATAACACGATAGTCAAGAGAAAAAACATGGTTTCGCAGAGTATTCTCATAACCATGGAATCACGACGTAAGGAAATGATATCATAATATCATGGAATCCTAAATATATGGAAATATTATAAATCATAATATAGGAAACATAAGTTAATGGAAACTCCCATGACCATCATCTTATAATGGAAAAATTCCCCTGGTGTATTAGGTTCAATTCCCATTCCATAAACATAGTGTACAAAGTCATATGGTTAATTAGGTATACTCCCTAATCCCATAAACAACATCACATGTTATATAAAGATTAACCCAATTTATTAAAGGTATATATAATTATTGTCCCACCAATCATATAATGAAAATAATAATAGGTACATGCATACATGTGCCAAAATTGTCTGAGAAACTGAACATAAATCATAATCATGATAAATCCCATGAGAAGGATGAAGGTTTCATAATTCTTATCCAAGGAATAACAAAAGGATAAATCCAAAAAAATCTTATATAAGATGTAATTAAATAATTTTTAACATTAATAATTGAAAAATATATATTGATCTTGATCATGAGGTCCATTTATTAAAAATAATTGAGAAAAATCTAGAGATGGTAAAACAAAAATGATCAAATTGGGTGTAGCATTAATGAAATTAAAAAAATTATCATTTTCAGGAATGTGATTATTATTCTCTATAAAACGAATATTGAACCAGTAGGAATATATATAATATAATCATAGTTTTATGATTCTATTCAAGGTTTAAAAATATTTTATATAGGTGATTCTTATCATGCAAAAATAAATATGAAAGGTCCCCTAAATTAGGTTTACTTAAAATTTGGAAAATGAAGGGATGTAAGAAAAATTTATAACCCCATTGAAGGAATAATATTTAAATAGTTATATATTTAAGTGATATATATGAAAAAATAGATTAATATAATGGGAATAATATTTCATTAAAATGTTAAAAATAATGATAAGGTGTAACTCAATTGTGAAGAGGGTGGTACATAAGATCCCTTAGATTTGTTTCTAAATTCTCTATGAACTTTCACTTAACTTCTTAAATACAAAATTATTATTATTAAATAATTTTTAGATAAATATTAAAATATATTTCATATTTTATATTCTTTTTACTATTATATGTTATTTATTTATAACATAGATTTCTTTAATACGTCAGTTACATTAGGTTGTTTGATTAATTGTTTTGTAACACCTTATGTATATTGAGAATGGTAGAAATTATTATTAAATAGTTCATAATATATATTATATTAATTTTTTCTTGGATATGATATATATATATATATATTATATATTTTTAAATCCAACCATGATTGGTGGCAATGAAAAAGAAAACTCGTTGCTCATGGAAGCAGTAGACCTCATGGATGCACGATTAATGTTTCCATTTAACAATGATTGAGATGGAATAAAAGTAAATAATATTTTTTAATTTTAGAATCATTTTTCTATTATATATATCATATTCATTCATATATTACATTATTTTGACCAAATGTGAACTATGGTGATGAAAAATGGAAGACGTCACATTGTGGAGGCGGTTTCCCACACAATGCACTGACGACTAACAAAAATATAAATTTTTATTAAAAAATAATGTCATACAAAAACAAAAATAAAATAAGAGTGAATAAATTCAATGATTCCTATAATGAAATATACCTATAGAATATCATTGTATAGTCTTGTTTAATTCAAAAGGAATGGATCCAACACTATTATAAATAACAACATCCTCATCCACTCTACCTTCCAAGTCTAACCCATCAGCCATAATGATACACTCTATCCACACATGCCTGATAGTAATGTCATACCTAATTTGAAATTTACACTTCCTGACATAATACTCCAAATCCCAAAGTGGGTTCTCTATTCCTTAGAGTATTTGAACTATAGAATTGCAATCTGATTTCATTACATCAACCACAATATTATACCTTTCATAATGATAAATTTCAGTTTTCATAGCTCTTACCCCAACTCCCATGGAATTTATAGAACAATAAAAGGAAATAAATCCAAAAAGATCAAAATCATTACCATTTCTCACTAATCTACCTCCACTCATCATCCTGACAATGAAAGAGCTGTCACCATTTAGTTTTAGACCCCTATATGGAGGAATCCAGTAGACCCATCGACCCTGCACTGCTTGAGGAACACCTGTGACCACTGATAACTTGAGAAGGAATATTGAATGAATATCAGATTTCAACCATCCTCTAAAAAGAAGGCCCAACTCTAAAATCACAAAATTCATGTGAATTTGGAAAAATGTAGAATCAATGAATTTCCACCCTCGCCGCATTTCAGGCTTCCTATAGGGGCCAATAAACTATCACTAACATGAGGAAACACACTCGAATTTCAGGATCATGAGAACCCACACATTGAATAAATTATGAAATAAATACAGAAATTGAATTCCCATTATTCATAATTTAAAACCCTACTAATTCTCTTAATCCAATTTTCCATTCACTATAAAAAATAGATGCATCATGGACTCCCTATGTGATATGGTGCAACAAAAGCACCGAGAGAGAAGGTTGACACCTTTGGGCTACATGTTTTCATCTATTGGAATAGTTTGGTTCTCGATGTACCATATGAGAAATAAAATTTTCATTGATATTTCTTTTCATTTTAGATTCAAATACCACACATCCTATATTCTCTTTTTGTGGTAAATGACTATGTAGTCACTCTTGGATAAATTACCAGAAGAAGAACCGATGAAACAACACTGGTTAGGGGAATCAACAAAGAATATAATATCAAAAATCACATTTTGATCCTCATTAAGGATACCATCCATCACATTTAGACTCATTAAGGCCTCCTTGAATTAAATTGAGGGAGTTTGACAACATGGGAAAACAATTTCTCACCCACCAAGTTGTCCTTCTAAAAATTGATATCCCCTCTACTAATCACCCATCGAGAATATTCTTTCTGGTCTTCCAAATTACTTAGCATGAATTATGTAATTATAAGATTATATATTATCAATGTAATTATAGGTTAATAAGTTTATAAATAGGTTAATGTAAAATTAAAAAGGGAATCATAACCATGGAGGGGTGGAAGTGGTCCTATTTTAAAAGCGATGAAGAAGGAAATTTTTGGTCTAACATTTCTACTTCCCTGATATCAGTGTACCATTCCTAGTTAAGTGAATCAAAAATTTAGTAATAATTGATTTTGGGATGTTTTTGGGTCTATAAATCGTCAACAAAGACTCTCCACACATGTTTAAATCCTGTTTCATGTCTTTTACCATAGATTTTTACAATTTAAAATTTTGATTTTTACCTTGGTAAATAGTTTTTAGCTAAGTCATTTATATTTTTTTAAACAAATATAAGGTAAACCATAATAAAAATTTTTGATTATTTGAACACTAATTTAGTCTCTATTTATAATAATTTATTTTATAAATATGAGAAAATCAAATTTTATATTAAAATAAATAATATATAAAAATAGTTTTTGATGAAAAATGACTTTTAATTATTATGTATACTAAATGTAATTAAGTTTTGATTACCAATTGAATGAGTGTTAATATATTTATATATAATTTCAAATTACCTATAATACTAATAATTTAAATATTTTTAATTTTAGTTATTAAATAAAAATTACATGATATTAACAAAACAATTCTTAAAAAAACTATTTTACAATTATCATCATTATTATCTTTAACCATTCTAATATTATCATCATGAAAAAGAATTAAATTGAATTTTTTCACTAATATAATTTTTTTAACTAAAATATGAAAATAATTTCATTATATTCATGGTTTAAAATTTAAATTCTTATTTTCAATATAAGTGCATAAAAATTGTTTTTAGTATGAAATATTACTAGAATTTCAAAAATATTAATCATATGTTCAACAGTTTATTTTTTAAATGATTCATAATAGTTATTAAATATATATTTTATATATCAAAAGGTTTTATTAAACATTTAATCAATTATTGAATTTAAAAGTGATAGATTTTAGAAAAATCAGTATTTTTACTATTCACCTAAAAATTATTTATTTCTTGAAAAATCATCAAATCCCATTTTAATTTAATATTGATATAATAAATGAAAAAAAAAGTTCATTTATTTTGTTTAAATTCAAATTATAAATGTATTATAAATATAATAAGTTAAAATTCATTTAATATTATCTATTCATACTAGTTTAACTCCTATGATGATCATATTAAATAATATAATTTTATTAATGTTTCACAATTTTTAAAGTATGTATTGTATTGAATGTAACATTAGATACAAAATACAATATTTATTAAGGGGAAACCATTAATAATATCTATAGTCACTACATTCTTACCCCATTATAAAATTTCACCCTTAAAATTTGATTTCGTAAAATTAGGTGAAAGAAATTGATGGTAGTTTTGTTTCATTGTAACTTTGGGTTCCAATAGTACGTATCCATGAATATGTTTCCTATAAAGTAATTTGAAAAGTTGAGATGCATTATTGTGAAAAATGTTTTCATTGCAGTCCACGACTGTCACCAGAATCTCTTTATAAGAGAGATCATACTCCAATTGTGCCACCTCTAAATTAATTACATGTTAGGGATCTGGTATGTACATACTAAATAGGGATATGTGGAAAATGTCATGTACTCTGAAAAGTTTCGGTGGGTGAACTAGTTGATACAACATAGCTCCAATGTGGTAGAGAATCTCAAAGAGGTTAATATATCTCAGACATAGATTCCCTTTGTTCCCAAATCTAATGAATCACTTCTATATAGATATATATTGGAACACTTTATTTCCAACCTCAAACTACTGGTCTTATCGATGGTTATCATCCTAATATATTTTCTAAATCTTTTCTTCTTTTATGTACCATTGAATTTATTCATCTTTTATACCATTTCTTCAATAATATCGAATCCTAAAAACATTACTTGACCTATATCATCGTATAATTATGCTTTTCTACATCTTTTCCTATAGAGGTATATTTATGGGGCTACTATAATTCTTGACTAGAGAATGTTTTTGTATGAGAACTCAATTAGAGAAAAAAAATTTCCTAAACAACATTGATGTCCATATATTAATATCTCAACATATCCTCAACTATCTGGATACATTATTCATATTGACCATTAATCTTGGGGTTAATTGGCCACACTAAATTTTATCTTTTTGTTTTATTCATACAGAATAATATTCTATAACTTTTTGGTGAACCTAATATTTTGATCAGATACACTCGATAGTGGTTTTCCATTCATTCTCACCAGTCCTTTAATTTATATCTTTACAAGGTGATTAAGGGAGATGTCATCTGTAATGAAAATTAAGAAATTGGTCTTTTTAATATAGTCCACCACAACCTATATAGCATTGTTCCCTTCGGATGCCTTTGCAATGACTATGAAAAAAATCTATAGTGAATTTTTACACATTCTATATAGGTATAGGAAATAGTTTAATCATCAATTGGATTTTTCCTCTCATATTTCACCAGACAACACACTAGATTATTTAGTGTATATTTCACAATATAATTATTCATATTATCTCACCAATAATATTCTCATATATCACTATACATTTCTTTGTTTCTTGGGTGAATTTAGAATGCCAGTATGTTGTTATCATTTAGTAGATATGTCTTTATCCCCATATCAAATGGAAGAAATGGTTCAAAAATCTAAGAACTCCCTCATCATAATTATTGATCTTAGATGTTTTTTCCTTTCTCATAGAATCAACCTTCATCAATATCTTTCCATTCTACCCTTGATATTTCTAAATTTTATCTAGAAGGGATGGGTGGATAATCAATTGAGATAGGTAGGATGGTGTTTCATTCATTATGATTGTTATATCAATACTTTTCATGTTTAATAAAATTGGATCCTTCTAAATCCTCATCATATATATGGATTCATGATCTATTCTAATTAGTTCATATGTCACTTTATTCGTATTCCTTGGATAATAATGAATTGATGTTTCATAATCGTTGATGAGATCTAACCATCTCCATTGGTTCATATTGATATGCTTCTATGTAAATATTTATTTTAGTATCTAGTTGTACATATATATACCAAACTTCTCTTTATAGATATAACAAATCCATATCTTCAATCAAATCATTATCTCATTTAACTCTATATCAAGTGTTGGATAATTTTAGTCATGAACCATCAACTATCTTGAGGAATATGCCATCACTTTTTCCTTATGCATGAGTGAACATACCAAAACCTTAATTCAAGAATCTTTGAAAATCAAAAATCCTTACCCACTTGTGGATAGTGTGAGTATAAGTGCAGTGGTTAAACTCTTCTTCAACTTTATGTATATATCTTCACATTAATTTTTCCAAACATACTTCACTACCTTCAGAGTTAGTTTTGTTATTTTGTTTTATAATCTTGATATTTTCTTAAAAAGTCACAATAGTTTCCTATATAATTCATGAAAACTATAGATTTCTATAATAGATTGTGTCTTAGGCCATTTCACAACCACTTTAGTCCTATAAGGGTTGATAAATATCCCTTTATGATAATATCCCCCAAAAATGATACTTTATCCATCCAAAACTCACATTTACTATATTTTTCATATTGTGTATCCTTCTTCATTGTCTTCATCACAATATTAAAATTCCCCTCATGTTACTCATTTATTTTTAAGTATAGAAGAATATAATCTATAAAGGCGACCAAAAATTTGGGTAGGTACTCTCTAAAGAATCAATTCATTAATTATATAAAGATCAATGGAGTATTTAAGAGACCAAATGGCATTACTGTGAACTTTTAGTGCCTATACATGGTATCAAAGGTGGTATTGGTAATACACTCTATCCACCATTAGCTGATAACATCCTGAATGAAGATCCAGTTTATAGAAGTAGTGAACTTTTTGTATCTGAACAAACATGTCATAAATCAATGGAAGTGAATATTTTTTTTATCAAGATCATGTTTAGTTCATGATAATTAATACTGAGATTCATATTCCCATCCATTTTCTTAACAAAGTGGTATAGTGAACCCTATGGTAAAGCACTTGGGAATCTCAATCCCACATCCAAATGTTCTTTTAATTGCTTATTTAGTCCAAGTAGTTCAATAAGGTAAATTCTATATATATAATTTGATATAAATAGACATCTAAGTAAAAGTTCAATTGAGAAATCAACCTCTCGATCAAGATAATGTCAATGAAATTATTTAAGGAATAAAAAATTATAATCCCTTATAATGGGAACATCCTCGAGAATGGACCTCCATTTTGATTCAATTAGTTAAGATAGATATTCTTCATCATAAATAAATAATATCCATTCTTATAAAGATTATTTCAAATGATGTTAATTCTAATCCTTTCAATTGTTTTGAATCAAAGAGTAATTTTGGATATATATGTTAATTTCCGTCTTTTGATAATTGATGTGTTCTATATACAGAGACAACCAATTGATTTATATTATAACATCAAATTATACTAATGTTATTATTACATGGTTATATGAATGAATCTTCCCAATATTATCAATTGGGTAAGAGATATGTATTTTATTTGAAATAGTCACACGTTTAAAATTTTTCACTAATTACTTTGCCTCTATGTTTTGAAGTTGAATTTGAATATTTATACTACAATTTCATGAAAGAAAACATTGATTAGAACAAAAATAAAATAGTATATATATTTTTAATGAATGAATAACTACCATACATATTACCAAATCATTGTATTTTTTCTTCTCCATATAAGTAATAGAATAATAGTTCCCTTTTTATCTTTTCCAAGGGGGTTATTATTATTAGTTATCTTCAATAACCTTCATCTTAATGAATTGGATTCAATAGTATCTATGTTCATTTCTATTAAAAAATTATACTATAGGTTTAGGATTGGTATGATATTTTATTTGATCTCATTTGTGGGATTTTGATCCCATTTCTACATGCAATGTCTTTATGCCCCTGATTTCCACACATGAAACATATTTTGGTCCCCTTTAGATAGTTTCCACGATGTTTCTTTCCACACATCTGATATGTGGGTTGTTTGACATTATTAATTTCCTAGATTTTTTCAATGTTCCTCTAATGTTAAGCTTCATTATATGATTCATATCTCTTATCCCATGAGACCACTAACAATCAAAATTTCCATCTTAAATTTGATGGAAAATCAATGAAATTCTTCACAGATATTAATGTCCCAAATTTCTAAATATCATTATTGAAATATCTTTCTCCAACATAAAAAGTGGTCAATTTTACTTTTGGAATTAATGAAAAAAACTAGAGAAATATCAAGAATGCCTTGTATATTTCACCTAATATGATCAAATTTATTCATCTTATTTTTCTTTTGTCTAAGGAAATCCCTCTACATTTTAATATGGAAAGTGTGAGGGTAATATTTATTATTAAATAAACTAATTAATTTATCCCACTAACTAGATTCTATAACATTAATGTGATTTTTATTATTGATTAGTTCCCACCACGGATCAACTTATCCTGCAAGGTGGTAAACAACTAGAATTATTTTATCTTATTCAATTAATAAAAGGACATAAAATATATTCTCAATGGAGTTAATCTATTGTTAAACGATTCTAGAATAAATAGATTCACAAAAAGGTGGAGGTATATTACATATAATAGACTCAAAAAAAACATTACCTTTCAGAGAGAATTTATTGAGCTTCTAGTTGTGATCGATAACTTTAGTTAGTTTTTTCAGTACATCTATGAGGTTCTCATATCTTGATCACATTATTTTGGTCATTTCATTTGGGAATTCGACACATTTCCCATTACACATGTTATTAAAATTACCACTCCTACATACAACCATTTTTATATTAATGGATAATTGAGTTTGGGGATACTTTAATTTATACATTTATAAAATTTAAACCATAAACATAAAATATGTAACTCATACATTATGTGTAATACCTAACTTATGAATTTGTACATATCATTATACATTATCCATAGTCATTTTCCTATTTGGTTCCCTAACATAATACGTTGCATAAAAAATATGATCAAATCATTCATACTGACTTGAAAATACATTGCGAATTTACCAAAGCATATCCCCAGAGAGTGTATAGCTTATTGTGAAGCCTTAGTTCCACTAATAATTCATTGGGTGATGATTGAGTTAACACCCAATATACCCATTTCAATGTTTTTTTCACCTTGCTGAATATCTGACACAGAATCCTCCACATGTTACTATCTATATAGGGTTGATATTTTATGGAAAACCCCATAATAACTAATTTACAAAAAAATTAGGACGTTTTCCAATAATTAGGATTATATCATAAACATCACTCTAGGGGTTTCACTTATTTTATCCATTAATAATATACCAAAATAACTATATCTTCCTCTGATACCATCTTTAGTGAAAAAAGACATAACCACCAATGTTTTCTTTATTCGTAAAATAATTGTTAAAAAATAATAAATCTATGTATTGAGAGGTATAATTTATTTGATGAATAGACACATAAATAAATATTCTTTTTCACAAAAACAAAATCATTATCTTGAACTCTACAAAGTAATCATAACTCCCACAGATCATATAAAATTGCATAGGATTCCCTAGGGAAAATACATTATGAACTATAAATCCTAGGGATGAAATAAATATGAAAATAAATCATAACATGAGATTCAATAGAAATAACATAAAATCATAAAGAGAATGACCATAATCAATAAAACATGGAATATGTATACGATATCTTAATATCATGGAATTATGAACATGTGGAAAAAACATAAAACATAATTTCATAAACATAAATCACGGTTCAACCCCAAGACCACCATAATAAAGTGGAAAAATCCCCATGGTGGATTGGTTTCACTTCTTATTCTCATAAACGTAGTGGATAAAGTCCCTTTGGGGATTAGGTTCACTCCCCAATTGAATAAAAAACATATAATGAGATAAAATTCATTACCCAATTCATTGGAGAGATATATTATTGTATTCCCACCCATCACATTATGAAAATAATAATATGTAAAAGAATAAATGTGCCACATGTGTAAGAAAACCATGTATAATGAATAATAATGATATAACCCATTAGAGTGAATTAGGTTTCATAATTATGATTCAATGAATAACTGAAAGCTAAATCATTTTTATTTTTAAGAGAATAAGGAATTAAATAATTTTGAAAATTGATAATTGAAAAATAGACATATGTATTAAACATTTAGTTCCATTAAATAAAATTCATGAGAATCATATAGATAATAAATAATAAAAGTGAACCCCTTGGGCCGTGATTTTATGAAATAAGATAAAGATTATTTTAAAAAAATAAATAGTTTAATATTATCAATAAAAATAGAATTGAACCAAGAGGGTTTCCTATAAAATTATTTCTAAATTTAAAATTTAATAATTGATTAAAAATATTTTATGGGGTTGATTTTTTTGATGAAATAAGAAATATTTAATTTTCATTAAACCAAGTTTATATGAAAGGGATAATTTCAAAGTGAATTAAAAAAATTTATAACCCCAGAAATGAATAGAATAATTTATTATGTATATGTGTAAATTAAATATATGAAAAATAGAATAATTTTAATGATAATAATATTTCATAAAAAGGGATAAAAATAAAATGAATTTTTAACTCAATGATGACGTGGTAAGTATGGAAGATCCCTTACCTTCCTGTCCGGATTTGTTACTCACCTATAAATAACTTATTGAATAAACAAATTATGTTTATAAATTACTTAATTAATATAACTATTATACTATATTTCTTATTCCAAGTTCCTTTAATTATTAAATTATATTTATTTATAATATAGATTCATTACAAACTTTGATTACTTGAGTTTGTTTGACCAAATTTTCAATAACCCCTTCTCTATAGTGATCATGGTCAAAAAAATTATAATATAGTTTCATAATATCTAGAATATTAATAATTTTTGGACATAATTTTTTTATGTTAAATATATTTTTAAATCCATCCATAATTTTTTGTTATGATAAATGAAACTCATTGTCCGTGGAAGCTGTTGTTCGCATGTATGCATGATTAATGATTCCACATCATAATGAATGAGATGGAATCAATGTAAATGATAATTTTGAAATTTCATAATAATAATTTATATAAATATTTCATATTTATTTATTTGTTACATCCTTTTGACTATCCTTGAATGGAGGTGATGAAAAATGGATGTTGTCTCTTTGTGGATGCAATAGTCCGTGGAATGCACAAACGACAATATTATTTTAATTCGTTGATAAAGTTGATGAAATAATGGTTATAAAATTAATATAATAAAATATCATTAGAATAATGTTACTGATGTAATTATATCATTATGGATATAATGTATTTAGATGTGGATGGTTATGGAGAAAACATTACGAAGAATTTAATACTTACATTGGAGTCTGGATCTTCTCATAGAGATCTCCCAAGAAGTTAATAAGTAAAGATAACTTATAGAGATCAGGGGAAGAAGAATTAGAAATGGAATTATATGATAGGTAGTTTGAATAATATTGCAGGGAAATTTTTATTTTGATGTGTAACCATGTAGGGGTGAATGTTATCCTCTTTTATAAGTGAAAAAAATGGAACTTTTGGTAATACCCATTACAATTTCATGACATTATTACACTATTACATAGTAAATGATTATATAATTTAGTAATAATAGATTATATAGAGTTATAGGATTTATAAATCCTAAAAAATACCTTATACATATGTTATAAAAATGTTTCAAGTCCTTTTCCACAAGTTTTGACATTTTATCATTTGGATTTTAACCTTGGTAACTAGATTTTAACAAAGTAATTTATATTTAATTAAAAAATATATAGTAAAACCTATTAAAAATTTATGATATTTTGAACATAAATGTATCCTTAATTTAGTCTGATTAAAATTATAAATATCATAAAATCAACTATTTAGTTAAAATATATAATATATGAAAAACTATTTTTGTAGAAAAAGGATTTTAACCATTACACATTCCAAATATTGTTTAGTATTTACTACCAATTGAATGAGTGTATATATAATAATATATAAGTTAAAAATAAATATAAAATTAATTATTTTAAATAGATCAATTTTATTTATTAAATAAAAATTACATGATATTTTTAAAATAGTTCATTAAACCAACTATTTTACTAATATCGAGACTATTAATTTCAATCATATGATTATTATCTTGATTTATACGAAATAAAAAGAAATTTTTAAATAATATTGAAATTTTGAAGTCAAAATAGGAAATAAAATTTTTATATTCCATTTTTAAAAGTGATGAGTTTTTATATTTAATATAAGCACATAAAATTTATTTTTAATGTGAAACATTACTTGAGTTTCAAATATTTTAAACTTGTGTTTTATAAATTCAACATCATATTTTAAATTATTTATATTCCTTAATAAATATATATTTTATGTATAAATACTGTTTACTAAACTTTTAATTCATTATTTTATTATAAAAGTGATAATTTTTTAGAAAAATCAGTATTTTTACAATTCTCAAAAAATTAATTATTTTCGAAAAATAATAAAAATTAATATTAACATAATATTGATACAATAAAACAAAAAATGAAGTTAATTTGGTATAATTAAATTTTAAATGTATTATATTTATTTTAATTCAAAATGTAGATGTTATTATCTATTCATTCAAGTTTAATGGCTATAACTAATGTCATTAATAATTTAATTATATTAAAGTTACAAGATATTTTAGTTCTATCTGGTATTTCATGTATCTCAAGGTACTAAAAAATGCTTATCAAGGGAAAATAATTACTAATATATAATATAGTCACACTATTATTATTTTTTAATTTACATGTAAAGAATTGCCTCTATTTTTGTATCCATGTTTGGGAATGATTGTGGTCTAAGTGGTACATCATTTTATTTTGGTATCATTTTATATTTCTCTTTTTCTCTCTTATTAATTTCTATTAAGGGGTTCATAAAATAAGCAATTATAAATACAAGTCAATAATTGGTAACCTTAAAATCTATCATTTTCTTCCAACCACAAATTTTAATGTAACTACCATTTCACTTATGGTTTAGAGTGGGAAGGGAAGGAATTTTCCCTGACTCTTACTTAGGGAGATAAGATTCTATGTAGTTAATTTTTTTATGATTATTATTTATATAATTTCATCTATTTTCAAAAAATTATTTTCAAAAATATCATTGATTATAGAAAAAATAATTTCTTTATGATATTATTGCATTCGATGACATGTCAATTCCTAAGTGTCAAATCATCAAAAGGGCATTTCAATTTTTTTTGATAAATAGGATAATACTATATGTAATTTTATAGATTTATCATTTATTATAGTATATTAAAAGAAAATATATTTTAATTATTTTTTTATCATATATTATATAATAATGAGAATAGATCATACATATTCTAAGGAGGTGGTTACAAATTTTTTTATTTTTTACTTGGTCTCCATGGATAAATTTTTTATAATGATCTATTTTTTAGAGTTTTCATAAACAATTGAAATGATTTATATAAAAAATAAAAATTCATACTAATTATTTTTTTCCCTTAATATCTATGAATATTTTTACCTATAGAGTTTAAATATTCCACATTATTATAAAAAATGGTGTGGCTATTTTTTTTTGTTTTGATACATTTATAATTACTGTGATTGACATAAATTATATGATTATGATATTATCTATCCTCATTAACAAAAAATAGATGTTTAAAATTATAAAATTTTAAAACATGTGTAAAAACAATTTAATAAAAATAATTCTTATGTTTCTTACATATTTTCCCTTGTAAGAAAAAACATAAATACCTCACAAACTATATATCAGATTAAAAATTCAAAAACATATAATTTCTCGAGATTTTTTTCATTATGGGTAAGGACCAAAACAATTTATTTTTAGATATCTATAAGGACCATTTTTTCCATAAAAATAAGGTCCAACATCAAATTATTGACATTATTACAATTATTTAGAACATTTAAATTCAAGGGATGTTGAGGAAGCAATGGTTGTCCTCATATTTTGAATAATGATGAACTCCCCCATTGAAATATTGTATAAATTTTTAGAATAAAATATATAAAATGTATATTTTTTGTATTTAGTTTAACATAATAAGTAATTAAATAAACAATAATTTTATTACTATTCATTGGAAGTGGATTAAGACATTTTCCACTATGACCCCCAACATGTTAATAATAAACCATGTCAGTAACTGTGATCTATAACCAAGGATCCATCATTACCCAAGAATTGTGACCCCACCACATCAAGTGGTTGTTGAATAAATATTTAAAATAATTTATTAAGAAACCTTAGTAAAGATATAGGGACTCCACAAACATGATTATAACATCTTTTCACCTTCTTTTAGGTAAATCCCTTTTCGTTACCTATTTCCTCTTTAATTATTTGGGTCTTGGGACTCCCAAGTATAGAGAGAATGTGTTGGGGATAATGACCTAATGTTCAGGGATGTAGGTTTATTTTAATTAATGG
Organism: Viscum album; assembly: GCA_963277665.1. Classification (NCBI taxonomy): domain Eukaryota; kingdom Viridiplantae; phylum Streptophyta; class Magnoliopsida; order Santalales; family Viscaceae; genus Viscum; species Viscum album. The sequence continues at coordinate 288,368,891 of OY728165.1, forward strand.
AGTCTGTTTATAAATGTGTAAGGGATTTATATGGTTATCCAAGAGTTCAGAGAATGCCTGAGGTGGTTTCAGTTTTTGTGTAAGAATTGATAGTTTTTTTATATGTTGTAAATTTTCACACAATGTTATGCCTGAAGGCCTTCATTTTTTATTGTTTTTTGATAATCCACCTTGCAAGGGGTGAGGTGGAACCCGTACAAGGCCCGTAGGCATATGTATTACATGGCACGTAGGCCTTAAAGGAATTCATTGCCCATAGGCTTCAAACATTACATACAACCCATTATAACTACTTGGAACTACTCCTCCCCAGCATCTTCATCGTGAAATCAGATCTCCACCTTCGCATGGCTGTTTCGCTAGGCTTTCCCATGCACGAACAGGCTTGTCCCAATTCCATGTGTCATACCCTCTCATTCTTGAAATTTGTTTAGATTCTATGATGTTGAAAGCTCCTTGCTCCTCCTCCTTCTGAAGCTTGTTCCTCGTAGGTTGTCTGGTTTTCATCTGCACTGATGGTGTCCTGAAGGCCTTGAGGTGGACCGAAGGCCTTGAGGTGGCCCGAAGGCCTTACTAACCCAAAGGCCTGGGTAATTTTCACACAGTGTAATGGGAGTAAATAACATGTAATGTTCAAGAGGAACATGTAGTAAGATGAGTACATAGTGTGAAGGGAGTACACTCCATGTATGGTTTACATGCCATGTAATGTTGACAATTGGGTTTTTAATTACAAGGCAATGAGTTTTTCAAATATAGTAGACATTTAGGATTACAAGACATGTTAAGGTGTTACATTCCATGTAAATGTTACATTTATAGAATTTAGCATCAATTACCAGTGATATATTAATTCATTCAATGTGAAACCACCTTTCACATGGCCTCATTCTCTTCTCTGTTGATTTTGGGGATCTCATATCTATTATAATGACTTTGTTCAGTGATTGATCTCATTTATTACTAGGTTTTATCTCTTTGGGGGAGAAATACTTTATGAATATTCATTGTGTTTGATTGGATTAGTGAATTGTTTTTGCATTATAGAATCCATTGATTCATAGTGATGATTATATGGTTTCATTTTTTGATCTATTTTGCAATCACTTTCCATGGGATGATCCACTGTTGATTATGGTGCAGAAGGTGAGAATTATTTAGTTATATCATGATATATCCTCTTCCCTTACCATTTTTATTAAATTTAATCAACCCTAAAGTGTGTGGATTTGTTCTAGTACCTCTGTTGTCATTGATGGGTCTTCGATGTTGGTGGACTCTGTTGTAGGCATGTGAAAATTGAGTTTTGAGGTATGTAGTTCAATATATTGATTTTTTTTGGTGAAATAAATTGATATGGTTGTTTAATAAATAATTTTATAAATAATATTGAGTGTTTTAATGACTTTATTTGTGAGTGTGGAAATGAGTTTTTAAGAAAATATTATTTTTCCCAACTTATGTTAAAATGAAAAAGGGTCTTTGATGCATTGTGAAATAGGTTTTTGAAATGGTTTTTAGATAATTGTTTGATTAAAATTGTTTGATGACATTGTTTATTAAATAGATAACATGATAATACATATGTAATTAGGTGGAAGGTGTAGTGATAGGCCTCATCCACTATCAATGGGTTTTCTCACGGGGCTTTCTTCTACTCCCTAGGCCTATTATTTTAGGGATTTGTTAGAATTGTTTGGAGGTTCAGATTATGGGGTGTTCCTCTACTCTCTAGACATGGTACATATGTCTTGTGGTATAATACACACATTATTTTATATGTTAGGTATGAGTGTCCCAGAAATCCTTACCCAATGTGATCCTTGGTGTGATGTAACCTGTGATGTTAGATGATCTGGGATATATTAGAATTTACTATATTTGTTTTACTACCATGGATTTGATATGACATGTGATAATTGGTTTTTTATTCGATATATTTATTTTGACACAAGTATATGAAATTATGTGAAACAAATTTACTTGATTTATATGGAAACATGGAAAAATGGGAAATTAATTTGTTTTTCCATGCTTTTGAAATAAAAACATTTAAACTATTATCTTGTATTCTATTTTTTATATGTTGATAATTCTTGTATTAGTATATATATATTTATTATTTAACACCTCGGTGAGTCCCTACCATGTCTGTTAGCTTACACCCTCCACACCCATTCGGTAGTGCATAGACCTTGTCATATTTTTTAGATGTAGGGAAAGATAAGGGGACATAGTGAGGTGGTGTGTTTGTCTATCATCTGGGATTTGGATAGCTGGTGGGGAGATGGTGTGAGTTTTCCCACACTATTATGGGTATTTTTTAGTATATTTTTTTTGTATTTTCATCCTTTACAGTTGGAGTTGTATCTTAGAGATTATTTTTCTACCTTTTCAGTAGCACCAATACCATTTTTTCTATCTATTATGTAATATATGTATATATTATAATATTTCTCTCTTCTATGTGTTCATATACCATTTTTTTCTTCAATTTGGGTGAAATTATTCCCTCTAGTTGTTAGTTGATGCCTATGTGTTAGTCTCTAGACCATGGGGATCGAGATCCCTATTTGGGTATATGTTAGATTGGGTTGTGTGATAGTATTGAGAGGGTTCCAGAGTCAGTTTTTTATGAAATAGTATCATAGTATTGTTATTTTTTTCTTATGAGTCCTTGTCTTGGGATATTTGATATATTAAAGATAGGATTGTCAAGAGTCGAGATGTAGATTGTGATGCGTGCTTGACAAGCTCTTTCTGTGATGAGACACAAGTTTCTAAAGGGATGTCGGGATGTGTGTGCCCTATATTGATATTTGAGGTTTATATAAGTTTTTTCATATGGGGTTTTTGGTTTGAAATGAGATTATTCTATTTTTGATCATTTTATATATTTTTGTGTGCAATAGTATGCCTCCAAGACATGTTATGTGAGTTTAACTAGAGGGTTTAGCTGACAATCCTCAAGGTAATCTACCCCTCGATCAAAAATTTATCGATGCTAACATAAATATAGTTAGTGATGTTGAAAAAAACATAATTATTAGACCATAGTTGTTGAGTTACATCTGGTAGATTCAAGATAAAGAGATCGATCATGAGAGTTATTGTATGAGAAGCCATAATTATTTATTGGTATGAATTAAAATCCTGAGGCTGAGTACTGGATAGAAAAGGTTGATCAAATTTTCATCTTCCTGAATACACCAAATATTATCAATGTGAGGTGTGACAACTTTAGACATGAGGGTCCTAACAAGCGATGGTGGGATTCTATTGTATAAGCATATTGACATGATGAATTTGACTATAAGGGATTGAAGACTCTCTTCTCTTAGTAGTATTGTCTAGAGTCACTGATGATGGAAAAGTCACTATAGTTAATCTTTTTTAGTAAGGAGATCATGCATTGGAGTATATCTATGAGTTTGATGATCTAGTTCATTTTACACAATATGTTGCAAAGAATGACTAGTAGAAAAATTAGAAGTACCTATAAGGATTCCAACCGGATATTAGATCACATGTAGTTATACTAAATAATTAGAACTGCGTATATATAGTAGATAGGTCAATTATATATTATATGAATATGATATAAATTGTGGGATATTCATTATCATCTATTATACATTGTCACAGTTTTAGTGTCACACCAGATAAAAATAGGAAGTGGCAAGATCATCAAAAAAATGATGGATGTGTTTCTCGGTTGTAGTATCTTTGATAACTCCTGTTGCAGGTAGTAGTGTTCCATTGACTTATGATCATTGTGGAAAGGTTATACACACCCAACATTATTTTCCTTCACCTAAAAAGATTTTCACTACTTTTAGGTATTATGGTCACGTACAACGTTTTGATCAGAATATGTTTACATATCAATATGGTTTGGGATTGTCAGCTCTAAAAGATAATGTGGGGAAGTAAAGTCCTTCAAAGACTAAAAGGATCAATCCATAGAACATAGGAGTGAATCATTTTCATGAATTATATGAGTTTCTAGGGAAGGTTGATGCAGTTCTAGAAATAGTTTTACGTACCTTAATTATGTCATCCTTAGTAGAAATTTCTTTTTTTTGATATTAGTGTTTCCCTCTTGATTATATATGGTAATTTTTTGATATTCTTAAACTTCCAATGGAGCTCATATTCTTATTTATGGAATTATAATTACCAATTTGGAAGAGTAATGAGTTGAGGTTTTAGGGTCATTGTGCAAAATTGATAGATTTCTTGAATTTAGTCTATGATGCCCTCATTATTGATCAGGATCTATTTGATGTCTTTATTGGGATGAATTGGATTATTTATCATCATGTTATAGTTTATTTTAATCATCAGCATGTCTCATTTATTACAATCAATAATAGGTCGTTGGTGTTCAAGGGAGAGTGGGATCTAGGGTCTGGTCCGGAAGGACCTTCCCTCCTAGACCACAGAAGTTTTTTTCTTGATGTAGTAGTTGTGCTCGATGGAATTTCTAATATTATTGATCATATATCCCTTCTTAGGAGTTTTATGGTTTTATTCATAGATTAATTATCTTGGATTTCTCTATAGAGTTAGGTAGAGTTTATGATTGTCCTGGTTCTAAGAACATAGATGATTTTGATAACATCTTATCATATGGCACCATCTGAGCATATAGAGTCAGAGACTCTATTAGATGATCTGGTTGTGAAGGGTTTTGATAGCCATGGTGTTTCACCATGGGAATATCAAGTTCCCTTTACCAAGAAGGTATATGGTTGAATATGATTTTTTGTGGACTATTGAAGGTTGAACCAAGAAATTTTTAAGAAAATTATCCTTTTCCCCATGAAAATGATTTGTTTAATCATTTAAAGAGGGGATAATGGTATTTAATGACTTATCTTTGCTGCATTATCATCAACTCATATTTTGTGGTTTTGATATATTGAAGGAAACTTTTAAAAGAATGTATAACTATTTTAAATATCTTATGATTCCATTTGTTTTGAAAAACACTCCTACAGTTTTTATGGATTTTATTAATTAGATATTTCATCAGTATCTCAAGAATTTCATGCTAGTGTTTTGGGTTGAATGTTTATCCATGATCTGATCATGATAATGAGCACCATTTGAATATATTTTTAGAAATCTTGAGGATTCACCATTTGTATAGAATGATATTAAAATAAAATTTTTGGATTTTGGAAGTGATGTTCTTAGGGAATCTGATTTCTAAGCATGGATTATCATTTGATCCCAAGAAGGTTGATGCAGTATTTTCATGAGAAGACCCAAAAAAGGTATTTTATATTTAGATCTCCATTGGTGTGGATGGATACTATTGATGATCTATTAAGGATTTCTTAAAGTTGGAATCACATTTGACTTCACTTACCATGAATGGATAGAAATTCATATGGGAGGAAATGCATCAGTATTATTTCAATGATCTAAAAATACTTATGACATCGGCTCTAGTCCTGATATTACATTGACCCTAATAAATGGTATATGGTTCATTATAATGATTCTGGAACTAGTTTGGGTGATTTCTTATATATTTTGTCATCATCAACAACATGAGAAAAATTAACCACTCTTGATTTGAGATTTCCATTATTATACATTCACCTATGTTCCGGAACCACAATATTTTTGGGGAAAGTTTCAAATTATTTTATGAACATAAGAGTTTTAGCTATATATTTTCTGAAAAATAGTTAAATATTAGATAGATTCAATGGGTAAAATCCTTTTTATGTTTAACTTTAATATTTACTACACCACATGGAAGGGGGATTCTCTCGTAGACACTCGTAGAATGAATGTTCCATCGCATGATGTTTTTGAATTGAAGGAAGAGTGGAACCGTATGTGGATATTTGATCAGTTTCATCTAGATGCTAAAGAGGATGTTTTAGGTATTGTTCTAAAAAATGTTTATTTATCATCATATCTCCTTGAATCTATTCAGTATATTTATTAGTAGGATTCCATGTTCATAATAATTTGAAAACTTTATATGGTGGGGAGCCCATTTCTAGTGTATATATCTCTTCAGATGGAATTCCTAGTTTTTGGGATCAGTTTTTCATCCTAGAATCTATGGGGATATCTGTTTTGTTTTGTTTTCATATTTCTTCATGGGACATTAATCTGATAATTATGAAGATGTATTATGAATTGAGGTTGTGATCTTAGTGGTCGGGTATGTAGCATGAAATTTATGATTATGAGTCACATAGTTACACTTATTAACAGTTAAAGGTATAAAATTTGAAACCTTTAAGATTTCTCCTACCTCTTCCAATGATGGATTTGAAATGGGAAAAGGTATTAACAAATTTTGGTGGTTTCATTACTATGGAATTACCAAGGGTGGAATGCTATCTCAGTGGTGATTCATTGACTGAAAAATTCATCCCAGTTCATTCTGATCAATAAAACCACTAATGTAGAAGATCTAGGTAAGTTATTTGTGCATGAGATTGGGAGGTTACATGGGGTTCATTTTTTCATTATTTCATATTGGTATTCTAGTTTTACTTCCTGGTTATGGAGAAATATCTAGGAGGTGATTAAGAATCAAGTCAAGTAGAGTATAACTTATCATCAATGGAATGATGATCAAATAAAGAATTCCATTAAGACCCTGAAGGATATTATTTATTCATGCTTCTTTGATTTTATATGATTATGGGATAGCCATCAGGGAATAGTTGAGGATTCTTTTAAAAACAGTTATCAGACTTTGATTAAAATGTATCCTTTTGAGTCATTGTACAGTTTTCCATACAGATCATCTCTTTTTTGGGAATAGGCATGAGAATATTTTTTGTTGGGATGTAGTTTGGTTCAGGATAAATCCGTGAGATTTCAGAACAAACATTGGCATCTAGTTACAAATCAGACGCGAAAAAATATTATGCAGATCCATAGAATCTAAATTTGAATCTTTCTATAGGTGACTAGGATTTCATGAATGGTTCTCTATGGTTTTTTCACCATCTACTTATAAAATTGGGAAAATTATATCTGAGATATCTTGGACAATTAGATTTAAATATATGACTACGTTGGTTACTTATCAGTTGGCAGTTCCAGTTTAGTTAATAGTAATTTAAGATGGTTTCCACATATCATATCTTATGAAATTCTATACTAATCCTTCTCCAATTATAAGTTGGGAAGTGATTGAGTTAGATCAATAATTGTATGTTATTGAGTAGATTATAGGGATCAATAACTCTTAATTGAATGTCTTGTGTGGGAATTCCATTTTGTTGGTTAGAGTGTTATAGAAGAATAGATCATATTATCATGAAACATAGAAGCATGATTAATTAATGAGGGATTAATGTACTCGCCTCTTTACCTAACTTCATTTTTCCACATGACATCCCATGGACTGAAACACTTTTGGTGGGGAGTTTTTATTATCATGTTACCTAGTTTTAGGTAATTCCCTTTACTTTACTTGTTTTTTTCATTAATTGGGTGTATCTTGGGACTCCTGAGGATGGAGTTAATTTGTTTGGGAAATCAATTTAATATTCATGGATGTATGTGTATTTGAATTAATGGAGCATGGATATAAATGTACAATGCATTTGTGAGTTTCTCCCTATGTTCAGGGAAATCCTAAGCTTTTTTGGGTTTTTGGGTAAGAATCTATAATTTTAAATATATACTAGAAATTTACAGACCGTGTAATGGGAGTACATGATGTGTGAAGTCCTACATGATTTTGTCATGAGCTAAGTATACATCATAAAGGGATTACATTCCATGTAAGATTTATATGTTGTGTAATGTTGAAAATAAGGTTTTTCTAAGAAGGTGATGGGATTTTCTGGGTATATTGACACTGGGGATGACATGACAGGTATATGGGTAATGCATCATGTAGATGTCATGGAAAAGGAATTTAGGGCATTGTACTAGTGATATATTTTTTCAATCAATATGCAGCCTCCTTTCTCTCAACTTGGAGCTCTCCTCTGAGGATTTTGGGGACCTCCTCTCCATATGAATCACTTTAATTGGTGATTGATCTATATTTCGATTGGGTTTTATCTCTCTGGATGAGTATGAATTTCTACTTATTTGTTGCATTTGATCGTGGTAGCACCATTTCATTGTGTTATTTGATATATTGATCCTTGTTGATGATTCTATAATTTCATTTCTAGTTCCTTCATGAGATCTTGTTCTATGGGATAGTCCTTTTTTAAATATTGTTCAATAGGTGTGAGTTCATAGGTTATTTTATGGGTTTTCTTACCTCAATAACCCTTTTGATTTAATTAAATCAAATCCAAGGTTTGTGGATTGGTTCTAGGACATCATTTTTCATTTTTTGGGTTCTTCCTTATTAGTGGATTCCATTGAGGGCATGTGTGACTTCAGTTTTGAGGTAGGTGGTTTTGTCTCGAGCTTGCGTTGGTGACCATCACTACACTGTTTTTTTTATAAATAGTCTTATAATTGAAATTTCATGATTTATTGATTGTATTTGTTTGTGTAGAAATAGGGTTTTTATAAAATATGGGTTTCCTAGTTTTGGTAAAATTAAAAAGAATTACAAAGCATTTTGAAAAGGTTTTGTGAAATTATTTTCAACTCATGGTTTAAATAAAATGATTTGATGAATTGTTTGGGAAAGTATAGCATAAGGGAAGCTAGGGGTACATTGGTGGAGCATGTAGTAATTGTAATTGTATACTAATTGGGGGGTAATCTCATGGGTATTTCCTATGATTCATAGGCTTGTTGTTATAGAGACTTTATAGACCTACTGGGGAGTGCAATTTTGGGGTTGTTCTTCTACACTCTAGACTCGACTCATATGTATAGTGGTATGATGAGAATGTAATTACCTATGTTAGGTACCAGTTTACTTGAGATACTAACCTATTGTGATCCTTTTCGTGATGTTGTCTATGCTTTTGGCCAATTTGGGATGATTTTGTTTGTGCTATTTTGGTTTTACTTCCATGGATTTGATATGATATGTGATAACTACTTTGGTTTCATTTGTTATGTATATTTAGATATATGTATATGAAAATATTTGAATCTAATTTACATGATTTATTATTAAATTTTTAAAATGGGGAAATTAAATTGTTATTCCATACTTTTGATATAAAAACTATTAAACTATTACAATGTCTTTGTTTCTTTAAAAGTTGATATCACTTTGTTTATTATATAGTGTCTTCTTGTGGAACTCTAGGGTGATAAACTATTGATCCAATTATCTCATACCCCAAGTAAGTCTTCGTTGGTGGATAGACCTTGTTATCTCTTTCAATATAGGGAAGGGAAGGGAGTTGTGGTGAGGTGTTGATGTTTTCTCTCAGTTGGGTTTTGGGTGGTTGCTAGTGAGGTCGTGGGAGTTTTTCCATGATATCACTTGGAGCTATTATAGTTTATATATTATGTTTTTTAAACATTTTCAATTGGATGTGTATCTTGGATATTTTTTTACATTTCAATTGTATATATACCATTTTATTCTCTCTAAAATGAATTATATGTATCCCTTCCACTTTTTCTCCCTAATATGTGTTTATATTTAATGTCCTCCCCTCATGTCATTGTTTGATGCACAGGTGCTAGTTTCCAACCGATAGAGATTGGGAATTCCCTTCAGGTATGTCATTGATTGGGTTGAGTGCCAGTATTGAGATGATATTAGGGTCGGTTCATTATAATGATATTATCATCAGAGGGGATTATTTTGAAAACAAATAATAATCATATCTAGAGAAAGGGAATAATATTTTAAATATGACAACCAAATATTAGTTTTACCGATGATGTTGGTCTTCTTTTATAAAATTGTGGCCTAATAAATGGCACACTCGTACGTCCAAATTTGGAATAATTTCACAGTCTACTAGATTTTCAAAGGGAAAAATTTTGACCCCTAGTGTTTATCCCACATGGTCCCCTAGGATCCCATTGGTAGGTTTTACCCCTGATATATTTTTTATTTATTTCTTAGGGAAAACTATGTCTATTTTGGTTATGGTTGATCTAGTTATACCATTGATCAAAAATGGATCCCTAGTTTTTGTTGGGAAATATGGTGAGATTATTAACTCTATGTGGTTTGTTGGTGGGTTTCTAAGGTGGGATATTGGGCTTGAGACCATGACTATGCATCAAGAACACATTTAATTAAATGTGTGTATTCCCAAGTAGAACATATCCAAATGATATCTATATTTAAAAAAACCTTTCTAGATCTCTTCCGAAACACAATGTGTCATTGTTCTAGGTTTCTATTTTACCCATATTTCTGACATAATTAAAAACCCCTATTTCATTTTAATGATGTAAATTTTATTTCCACAAAAATTTAATTTCAAAATTTTTTCCATTTATATTATCAGATCTTGTTTTAATTTTCTAAAAAAGAAAATTTTTTGACCATCTTATCTTACAGACCATTCTAGATTCATTCTCGGTTTTTTTCATGGGATTTTGGAATTTTCTCATCATGTGAATGGTTGGTGAAAATTAATGGGAGACCATATAAGATCACTAGGAAACTATAGGACTTTTATTGTTTTAGGATAGTGGTGTTTGACATGGTTGGAACATGGTTAGTCAAACTATGTTACAAGACCATGCATCATCCCCGGTATAAAAAACTATGTGAATGGTTTACTAAACAGTGTGGCTAAACTATGAGATGAAAATTAGTTAATAATAATATCTAATTTTTAACGTTATATTACTTCCATTGATCACATTAATTCACCTATATATTAGGATCTTGACCCTAGGATTACCCTTGTAGATTTTATATATCAAAAACATTTTATAGATAAATTCCAATGAATCTTATTGTGTTGTATCTTATAATTCAAATGGAAAAAACTATTCTTTATTATTATTCATCATTATTTTAGATATTCTATCTATATATTGAATGGGACCTCAGATTTTGGATGTTATATCTATATTTATGTGATGTTTCATGATGTAATGTGGTTTATTTCTGATCGGTTTTGGGAGAAAAAAATACATCAGTTCCATCTTTATTATTGTGTGAACCTTTAGGGATTTTCATTATAAGTATCACCAATTATCTTTTTTTGACACATAGATAATAAAATTTTAGCTAATTATTATGTGGGTCCAATTTTAGGTTCTTTTATTTCTATTTAAGAGAGATCAATCCCTTTGGATCATGGAATCCATTTTTGGGGGAATTCCAAAATCCTTATGTATGTGGCTTCATGAAAAGTCTTTGTTTTATGACCTCTCATTATTTTAAAATATTTATCAATTTAAAATTTGTATTATTGAATGATTTATGATTTATTGAAATGTTTTTTATTAGTTTATTTTATGAAATAGATTTCCCATCTTTTTGTTGTCAATAAAAAATGATTCCAAAGAATGTTTTATTCAGATTTAATGTCTACCTGATCATTTAAGTGATAAATTCGCTTTGAATGATTAAATACCAGAAAATGAATTCCTATTTGGGTAGAATGATTGTGAAATTAAATGTCTACATGTGTGGGAAATGTCACATGGTATCTTTAGATACTAAATAGGGGGTTATATTTGGGACAAGAACACTATGATGGTTTGTTGATACCTAGAATGGTCTTACTATATAACTCTAACTTAACATTGTTATTATAAGAGTTAAACTTATCATGTTATTTCCCTCATCCCCAGTCCTGTTTTATAGGGATATGTGTACAAATTTTCATTTGATCATTGGGATGTGTGGACCCTAGTTAACCTAGACCCAATCTACCCTAGAACTAGTTTCCATGGATCCCATTACTAAATGAGTTATTTGTAAATTATTTATTAAATGTTTTGAAAAAACATGATTAAAAAATTAAATGTCTTATTTATTTAGAATTTATTTATTAAAATTTATTAAAGAGGTTTGATCTCAATGTTTTATTGAAAAATGTGTGAATCTATTTTTCATAACTTATTATTATTTATAAAATCATAATTAGTTTATTTGATACAAACCCCTTATAATATACTTGGTAAGATCATATTGGGATTTTTTTTCTCACACCCCGCTCATATCTTTGGGTGTACCAATATCCTGTTTTATCTCTCATAGGTATATGAAATTCACCTCTTGGAGGATGAATGTATCTATGATAGTAGTGAATGGGAGTATGGAAGTGACATGGTGTGATATTTTCCCTCATATCCCATATAGATTGATTATTTTTGGTCTCAACTACATTACTTTACCTATTTTCTATTTGAAATTTTATTATCTGGTACTCTTTATTTTATTCTATCAGAATCACCATTTTCATGTTGTCCTACCATTATATATGGAATCTGTCGATCATTGTGTTTATTATGATATAAATTATTTCAAATGGTAGTTCTTGATGCCCAGGTGATTGTGGCCTATATCTGGAGATCAGGAACACCCATTGATTCATACTATGGGCTAGCCCAACTATTTAGTTTGTCAATGTCCTATATTGGATGATGAAAATTTTGTGTCAAATGGAGATTTTTATGTTCATAGAATTATTATTTTGGAACATTTTGGTATACAATAGATAAGATTATATAGAATAAAGGGGAAGGTTTTAAGTGAGTTCTTGGATGACTCTCATTGTAAATATACTTCTGTTACTACGAGATATTGGGAAACATGTCTCATGTGTTGAGTTTGGTTACGATTGTAGTTATTTTATTATGTTCAAATGATTCAAAATAATATTTATTACCTTCATAATGTTCTCAATTCATTATTTTTTGTACTATCATTCCCCTAAATGGATTCCTAGAGTTCCTTAGGATGATTATACGAGTGATTATTCTAGAGGAAACCTCATAGTTGATTAGAATCTTATTGAAGTGGTAGTGTGAGTAGTTTGGGCCAAGGACCATCTTATTGTCCCAACCATTGTTATTATGGGGAAGTGATACTAAGTAATGGTAGAGTAAAATATTGATCAATGTTATTATTTAATAGAAACCACTAACCATCCATGGAACAAATAATCATCTTGAAACAATAGACTAGTGACGGAATATCGTGCAGATTTTTTACATTATAGAAACTCCAAATTTTGTTACAATGAAATTTGATACCATTATGATTAGAGGTGATACGTAGTGGTTCATAAAATACATGAATGTTTATATCATAAAGTATTACGACCATCTTTTGCTAAAAAAAATTCCTAAATCATAGGGTTTGGTTAAATACTGGGAGTTTTCACCTTCAAACATGGTGATCAGAATATTGTGGTATAGGCCAACTATTTTTCTATGTAGGTCCATTTTTCTCCCAATGTGGTATTAAATGATATGTTAGAGGCTTAAAGATTCTATATGGGCTTGTGGATGGATATTTGTTCTCATGTTTTCATGAAAAATCTTACCTCATATACTGAAGTGTTTGATAGATACCTGATGGAAGATATTGACTAGGTGTGAAATTAAATGTTGGTTAGAATTCATCTTACACCTAGTTGTAGTTTTATTTTCTTCCACAAAAAGGATAGGTGGAAGAAAAAGAGTTGTAAAGGTTGTAGTGGTGAATGCCAATATGTAATTATACCATAACATCAAAATATGTTATAAGTGGTCCATTGAATTAATATCAGTATGGAATGACAAGGAATATAAGACATACTATCCCCACACATTTTATGATCTATAACACATGTGAATTTATTGGTTATTCAGAAAATTTTATTGAGTATATCTTATTTCCTCATATTGGTTCATTCTTATTGGCTCATAAAGGATTTATGGTGCCATCAGATGCTTCAGGGACAATTGGGTTCCAATATTAAGACTCTGGAATAGAGTAGTTATGTATAGTGGAAGATTATCCTCTAGAAGTTGACATGTTTCCTCATATAGTCATAGTTAACATATTTATATCTACATATTCATCAAATACATTATTTGATATTGTTTCTTATGATTCAATAATACCAACCCATTTCCAGAATCTTTTAAAACATAAAAAACTCATATTATTTTTCACAGAGTTAATAAATCCTCTCAAAAAGAATGGGAATGGATAACAATGAAACATACGAAAATTATCTATTTTTTATGTTGAGAATCTGTGATATTTTCTTGTTATACACTTAGATATCTTTGATATTGTCATCATGATTGAGTAGTTAGTGGCCCGTGAATATAATATGTATTGTTATCATCAATTATTGTCCTTTGTTGTATTTGATGAGAGCTTTCGGGTGTTTAATAGAGATTGAGATTTAAGATCTGGTATTGAAGAACCTATTTTATTATAATAAAGGTTATTTATATGTTCATTTATTGATGAACATGAATATTAACTCTCAACTGGTGAGTTTCTTCCAGTGGTTAGAGAACTTACGGAGGTGTTTCCAGTTGAATTTTTTATTCCACCACTAGATAAGGTAGTAGAATTATAAATTGATTTGAACTGAGTAAATCAGATTATATAAATTCCATTCTATCATATAGAATCAGCTGAATTCAAGGAGATAATATGTAATTAGATGATTTAAAAGATAAAAGATTCATTTACATATTTTTTTCACCTTGGACAGCCCTAGTGCATTTTTCTAAGAAATTTGACAGAACACTATATTAATGATCCAAATTAAAAGATGTTAAAACAAGAAATTATTAAGAATAAGTATCCCATTCCTCACATTAATGATATTTTCTATAAATTAAATGGAGAAAATTGGTTTTCAAAAAACACCCTTTTATCTGGGTTTCATCACCTCATTGTTAATGAGTTTAAAATCATTAAGACCGCATTTATGAGAATGTATTGAAACATTGAATATGTTATTATGGATTTGGGTAAGAAAAACAATATTATTATTTTCATGGTCTTGATGAATCATATTTTCCTTTTCCATGGTATTTTTCGACGACATTCCACTTTACTCGAGAACTAAAGAAGAACATGTCATCACATAAATTCCATTGTAAGAATCTTAAGGGATCACTTCCATTATGATAATTTATTGAAATTTAATTCTTGAAACTAAGAATTTATGTTCCTTGGATATGTGGTTTTGGAAATTAGTATCTCAATTGATCTTGAGAAGGTGAAATCTATCATTTCATGGGAGGATCCATGAAATGTATTTGAAATTTGAAGCTTCTTGGGTTTGAAAAATTATTGTTAGTGGTTTATAAAGGAATTATTGATGCTTGAATTACTATTGATATTTATTACTATAAAAATAGGGAAGTTCATATTCGATTCTAAGTTTCAAACCTCCTTTTTTATTGATGTGGTTTCTATCTTCAGAACCTATTTCGATCTTTATAGAATTATAAAATGGGTATGCGTTGTATTGGAATTATTCTGGTGTTTTATTGGAAAATGTTATTATTCAAGAAGGTAATGTAATAATGTATAGATATCATTAGTGTTTGACACATGATAAGAATTACCCCACACATGATTTAGAACATGGAACGGTTATGCATTCCCTCAAGAGTTGACTATATTACTTCTTTGTGTAAAGGTTCAATTTTATTAGCACTATAAGTGTCCAAGTTACATATTTCCCAAAATGGATTTATCCTTAGGTATAGGTAATGAGTGTATTTTCATCACTCATTCCACATCGATATATTTTATACCCAGGAAAAGGGTAGAATTGTTGTTGACGCTTTGAGTAGGATGTTTCTTTCTCATGCTATGATAAAATCAAAACATGAATGGGATGTCATGAGATTATTCCATTATATTAAATTGGATGTGAAATAGGAGGAGAATAGTATGGTTCTAGATACTGATTAGTTGAAATAAACTCTTCATGAATTTTTTTAGGGAAACAATAGGATAACGAGTTTAGAAGTGCTAGAAACTCTTTATATGCTAGGGATACCATTTCTAAGTCATCTATCTCTCCAGATAGAGTTTTTTGTTTCAATAATTGATATTTTATTCTTTAAACTATGGTCAAGGTCATGTTTGAAGGTTTTTAATTATCTCATTATGATGTTCATCTTGGTAAAAAAATATGTATTATGACATGAAGCATCGGTTTTGGTGACTGGGTTTGAAACACGATATAGTTGATTCTATGTCTCACTACTATACATGTTATTAGACCAGGGCCAAATACCAAAAGATTCTGGATTATTTCATCATGTCCTGATGACAATATAGAAATAGTATATATTTTCTGTAAATTTATTCATTATATTACCACAGACTACGTATGGGAAGAATTCCATATTGGCCAACTAACAAATCAAAATTATTTTTTATGACCCAAGACACTACTATAGAGGTTGACTTGGGAAATTCATATGTCTAGGATATCATGAGGGTTCACAGGGTGTTTTATTTTATTATTTCAGATAGGGACAACTGGTTTACCTTTCATTTTGAAAAATTCCTCTAGGATACGGTGGGTTATCGAGTTAAATTCAACAATACATACCATCTATAGATACTGATAAATTCAGATATTGGAGTATATGATTTGTGATTTAACCACAGACTTTTAAATCTCTTGGGATCTTTATTTAGGTCTGGAATATTTTTCTTATAACAATAGTCAGTAGTCATCCATTTTAATGGATTTTGTTGATGCCTTTTATGGTATATTATGTAAATACCCTCTTTATTTTTTTGAGGTAGTGGATACTTATGTTTTGGGACTATGAATTGTTTTTTAGATGTTGGTGAAGATTTGTATTATTCACCAATGACTTGATATGACACCATGTCTATATAAATCTTATCTAAATCAATATTTCTAACCAATATTTTTTTTTGTAGGTGACTAGGTGTTGTTGAATGATTTTCCTCAGTTGGGTCACGATCTTATTGGTAAGTAGGGGAAACTAATAGTGAGATGCATGAGGTCTTTTAAGATCACTAATTTTATTATAAAGTTGTCTTAACAGTTAGTTTTACCATCTTAGTTTACTTCTATCCATGATTTTTCCCTGGGTATCATCTTAAGAAAAAATTTCATGATCCCTCTCATGTTATTTGATAGGAAGATCTTATTTTAGAAAAGAATAAGTTAATAATAAAACAACCATTTAAGATTTCTTATTCTTTGGAGAATATTCCATTTTTTGAAATCTATTTAATTTTTCCATATAGAAGAACCAAAATGATTAACATGATTATTTTGAATTAGAATCAACGATTAACGAGATATGGCCTCATATATTCTTTAATAAACCTTCTTTGACATGATTTTCTAAGGGAATGAAGTGATATGTTTGGGAGAATTTTCTCATCTCTGTGTCACTTATAAGAATGTATAATGTTTCTGGCCATATTATATTTTGGGCCTTTCAAGGATCATTAATAGTGGTTTATGGGATATTTTAGTATTTTACAAAAATGGGCATGATTTTCCCCCATTTAACGAAAACTATATGAAATTACATGTAAAATTGTGTCTTGTGGTGATTTGGGAGAGTAATATTTCACATGGTTATCCCATATTAAGTTAAAAAATTTGAATAAGATATGAAACTTCCCCGATTTATAGAACTATGTGTATGATTGTCACATGTTTTACCAACCCATGCAACCAAACAATATGAAAGAGATTAATTAATCCAAAAACTCAATTTTTTCACTTGATGTGTATCATTTCTACTTCATTCATTCTCATACAGCTTAGTATCTTATCCCTAGAACTTAATATTAATTGTTTTTGTTAAATAACCCCTTTTGGAGAGTGATTCTAATAGATCTAGAGGTGTTGTATCTAATAAATCAATGGTATAAATATATTCATTGTAGTTCTTCATCATTTATCTTGATAATATCTCATTTTAATGAAAATAACCATATATTAGGGATGTTATATCTATATCTTGGGGTTTTTTCATGATCTAATGTTATTTCAATTTGATTGATTATTGATAGAGGAAAAATATATCAGATCCATATTTTTTTGGGAAAATGTTTATTGATTTTCACGGTAGGTATTCCCTCTTTCCTTTCATTGATCTAGAGATTATTAAATTCATGATTCTTGATATAGGTTTCGAGGTTTGGTTCTTTAATTCTTATCTAAGACACCCCTTTATCTTTTTTCTTAGGGGTCCCATTTGATTATTTGAAATTAAAAGTGTTTGAGGTATGTGGTTTCATAAAAAGTGTTTGTTTTATAAAATAGCTGGCTTTCTCATAAAACTTTTGTTTCTACGTTATTTTAAATAATTTTTTATCATTTATAAAATTGTGGTCATTCTTTTTAATTTTATGAAATAGATTTCTCCCTTTTTCACTATTTGATAAAAAATGATTTAATATAATGTTTTATTTGATTTTAAGAGTTTCTTGATTTTTTATGTGTGAAATTATATTTGAGTGACCAGTTCACTAAAAAACAATGCCTCTATTTGTGCTATGTTTTTAAAATTTAAATCCTTGAAGTTTGGGTCATGGTACTTGGGAATTTAGGGAACATAGGTGTGAGATGGATTTGGGAAAAGAACATAAGTCAAGTTTTTGGATACCTAGCATGGACATATTCTAGAACTCTAACTAAAAATTATTATAATAGTGGGTTCACTTATTATGGTGTTTCCTTCACGCTTAGGAACTTATTTTAGTTATATGTGTAATCATATATATATATATATCTATTGAGTTGTGATGATCCTAGATAATAAGGACATAATTAACCCTAATACTATTTTCCATAGTCTACTTTTTGTAATTGATTAATGAAAAATTATTTGTGAAATGTTTTGACAGAAAATTATTTAAAAAAATGGTTTATTAATATATCCATGATTTATTAAATAAAACTAAAGGGGTCTGATTTCCATGTTTTATTTAAAACCAAAAGAGGCTATATTTCATTCTCTGTTTTTCTCTAAATGAGAATTATTTATATATTTGATAGAGGTTACTTATGAAAATATTTGTGGGAACCCAGCATGCCTATTTTTCTCACACCCTCCAAAAACTTTTGAGGGTGTGCATATTTTATTTTATCTGACACATGTAATGTTAATGAAACTCATTGAGGTGGAAGGTATCCATGATAGCATGGGGTGGGAGTATGTTGGTCATATAGTTGAATATTGGTCCTCCTATTACTTGTAGATGGGTTTTTTTTGTTCTTAACCACTTTCAAATACCTGTTTTGGATTGGAATATGTATTTACTTGTAGGATTTTACCTATACTATTTGAATTCTTATTGGCATGTCATATTTTATTTATATATTCCATGTTTTGATCATTTGGTTTATCATGGTTAAAATTATTCACAAAGTTATTTCTGCATGCCTAGAAACTTATTTCCAACCCACGAGGGTCGAGAATACCATTTGAGTCTTTCTAAGACCCCTATTAGGTTTATAGTTCCTGTATGAACTCGGTTAGGTCATGACATATATCAAAATATTTTTTATGTAAGAAATTAAAATTAATTCATTTCTATTTTTGTTATTTTGAAAATTTTATGTCCTCATTGATCATATATTGAGGAAATGTTATTCTTAAAATACAAATTTATTTTCATTCTCAAATAAAACTAAATAGAATCTTCAAATGATCTACTTGGAGATCTAAATAATGTAATTTGGAAATAAATGATATTCATGATGTGGTCAAGTGTATATATAGTTTGATAATGGATTTAAAATATGAGGGAAAATATAGTTACCCTAGTGGGTTACAATAGGTTGAGGAGATCCGTGATAATCCCTTTAGAATTATGATATTGCAAGACATAAGGGTTACACATTGCATTATTTTATTTTTTATATTTGGTTGTTTACTTCCATGGAGATAAATTATTCCATTGGTTGGTGTCATCTTTGAGAATTATAATTTGAGAAAAATGATGAGAAACACTAAAATAAAACCAATAGACACATGGTCATATTTTTTATTAAGGATTATCCATATAAGATGAACTCATTGATTACATTACCTTGGTGATAATGGTGTTTATTGATGGATTATATTTTTATTCCCATTACAATATGTTATTATTTTCATGGAAACATTAATATTCTTTTACTCTCAATGATGATTGATCTTGGATTCGTACCCATCACAAGATAATATAAATTATAATTACTATTTTTATAGAATCCCATGTTTTCAGATCCAGTGGTTTTCTTAGGGTTTTCTAATTTTTGGTAATTACTAGATGAATCATTTTTAAAATGATGCCTTAGAATGAATTTTTGAATGATGTAGTGATTCCGTGTTATTTTTTGGGCATGGGTAAAGGCCTGATAAGTTTTTTGGGTGGCTCAGGGAGTTTCGAGAGCACCATACACAAAAAATTTAGGTTTTAAAGGTACATCCTTGGGCACACAGTTTGCCTGAAACCATGTTGCCGAAGTAGGAAACTATTAACTTGTGTATAGGTGGGGTAGTGGAGGTACGCATGGGATACACACAATTTTCCAAACAATGTGCCTTTCCAGCATGGTTTTTTGTAGGAGGTGGTAACCTCACATTTTTCAACACACTATTTGGAAAACTATGTTGTGAAAACAATGTGGTATTTTAAGTATTAACAAATTAATGAAAATAATTCAAAAAATAAGATAAAAAGAAATTACAAATCTATGGTAACCCCTCTCCCCCACACCTGTGCGACACACCCATTGGGATCCCCTTTGAGCTGCCCATGACCCATCTATCTCGAAACCCTCTCCAACTAGAGATATGTCCAGAATTATTCATTTTTTTTATCAGAATTATCGAGGAATGGACTCATGTTACTACAACTCTCAATTTACATCCAATTTTAGTTTTTCCTATCACCATAACAGATTAGACGAAACCCTTGGGATGGGATAATGCCATAATTGTGTTTTTTTTGTTCTAGGGTTTGTAGTGGCCCTCCTAAGACCCCTTCATGCATATCCCAACGTCCACCATCGAAGGAAAAGTAGATTTTATCAATTTTATTTTCCCTTTATCAAATTAAGCAAAATGTTTCATCTACTATTGGTTTCGGCCAAATAAGTTTAGGCCATTCTGTGATTTAGGGACCCTGGTATTTGTTTGCAGAGCATTGGTGACTAATGGAGACTTTTTTACTCAAATACATAAGTATGAATATATATAAATATTTCTATCTTCAATTTACATATTAAATCACGGAGAGGGGAATACATGCATTGGGATAAGGGATATATATATATATATATTAATGTTTGTTCATGCAAGTATGGGGTGATCTTCATCAAATGTGTTGAGAGTTGAAGTGTTTTCTTGGACTTATTTTGAGGTAGGGTCTTTAACATTGCACATTAAATTTAAAAATGCTTTAGTAGTTTTCTTAATGATTACTTGATAGATGAATTATAATTCTTGAATGAAATACTTAATTGGGATAATTGAATTGTTTGCAAAAAAATTCCATGATTTTATAATAAAACCCTTCAAACAAAGGTGCACTATCTTCTACACCAAAAAGTATTGATTAGATGTTTAATGCATGCATGGCTTAATGATTTGTAGTTTCGCAATGATTTATGAAATAGTGTGATGTATGGAATGTTTAGGACATGGCCTCAAATGGAATTAAAAAATGGAGTTTTCCTTTATGAATGCTAATAGAACCTTTTTACATTATTAGTGTGAGTTGGTCTCTTTAAATTTGAACTGCCATTGTTTGAACCAACCAAGGTGTGCATTCCTATTCTTTCCTAGTAAGAGGAAGCTTTTTAGAACTTAATAAAATTGGATCACTTTGTTCGTAGATGTTTAACTCCCCTTGGCATGTGATTACTTTGACATATTGTCTTATATGAACTTTAATTTCATAAATGATTATTTAGAAAATTTGAATTGTAATAAATTAGTGGGTAAACTCATAGGATTTTTATAAATGTGAATTGTACACAATGAAGAAGGTTTGATCATTGGTTTTATTATGATATATTGGATTATGATTTGGGATACATGAGTGGGTATAATCATGATATATATTTGGTTATGAAGTGGTATTAATTAGTGGGTATAATAATTGTATGAGTGGAATGTAATTGGTTATACATGAGTGGGTAGACTGAAATGGTGATGAACATTAAATGAAATGAAATGGATGAGTGATTGTATAGATTCCATGGATGGATCTGCATGGATTTTAAAATTGGTAGTGGATGCATTGGATTGATCATGACTCTTGGGTCTTGATTCCATGGGATGGCTTACGACTTGATACCCTTAGATCTTAATTTCTGGGACTCACATAGGACATGTTATGTATGACATGATCCTAGGACTCAAACTAGTTCATAACAGAGTTTCTAGTGAGATTATCCTAAGGAAAGATACAGATTTCTTGGTCTTTGAAACCATTGATATGGTCCTTCATGGTCTAAATCTGTGACATAGAGCATGATCATGAGATATATGATACTTTCAATTATACATATTGGTCCTGATAAATTATTACATGTGTTATTATACTGCTCGGCCGTTAATGTTCTGATATTTCCTGTTAAACGGTAAGGCCATGATTTATATGGGACACATGGTATACGACAAGGATGTAATAGTAAAACATATTTGGATGAATGGTATGGCCATGCTATTTATTTTTGAAATAAATTTAGCTACCTTATTATAGGAGCTCGACTATAATGTGCAAGGAGCCATGAGGAACTATGTTAGTATCTTTGGATAAGTAGTTTACATACCATGTGCATCTTTACTTTTATTTTATACCGAATTATTTACATTCACTGCCTTATTTATATATTGGAAAAATTGGTTTGGTCTTGAAAACATGGGTGCCAGTCTACTGAGATGTTATCTCACACACTTCTTGGGTACCATTGGTACCTGAGTAGACACTTCTTGTTTATATGGTATTGACATTTTCTTGTGCTATTTTTTTTTTACCTGAGAGTTTGGAGCAAAGGACTGAGAAGGAGCTCGGGATCTTCATGGAGATCACCCTTGGGATTGTCTATATTTTCTTTATTTTTGTACAGAAATGTAAAGTATGTTTTTTTACTCTTTTATTTTATGTATCCTCATCTTTAATTCATACTTATATAATCTGTTATTGTCCATAACCTTTTATTAAATTGTTATATTGCTGCTTCTGTTGATATCTATGTTTTACTATTTATTTACCACTGTTTACATTGAGAATGATAGTACAGTCTCCCCACTAAACTACCTTGACACCCATGATATTATTCAGCAGCCTATGGCATACAAGGTTATGCGCTTGAGAGCATTTGGAAACTAGTCTGATTGTCTGTTTAGTGGTCATTCGGACCAGGACATTACAATGTGGTATGATATCAGTTTTTATTCGTTTGTCTTACTCTTTTGGGATGGTAGATAGGATACTAGAAATGTGTTTGTGCTTAGTAGATATCCGTGCATGGGACTGATCACCCCACATCCAAGAAATTACCATGTGGAGAGGGATGGAAAATGTTGTTCATGCGGTTTTATATTACAGTTGATTATTATTTCACCTTGGGTGACTGGTGTATTTTCTGCTGCTGATTGATTATGGGAATTATGTAATTTTTTCCTTGGAATGGTGTGGGAAGGATGAATCATTTCATGCATCATAATATAGACATAAAAATTTACAATCCATACATATTCCATGACATGTATATGAATTATTAAGTTTCCTTCTAATTTCGGTTGTGTTCTTGGTTGTTATACCATATATAGTTGTGCCTGTGGATGTAACTTTTAGAATAACACTTGTCAAACAAGTTTACATGATTATATTCTATTTTTCTCTACTTTTATCATGTTATTATGATATTCCATGAGGTTTTGTTATAGAATGTTTCTGTGTTACAACATATGACAACATGCTAGGTATGTTTTGACATTTAAATGATTGTGTGGACAAAAATTTATTGGTTGCATTTACAATGGGATACAATTTTCAGTTGTATGGTGTATAGGATCCTTATAACTAGGAAATGGTAACATGTGTATTCGAACCATTGAAACATGGATATTAATGTGAAAATTTTAATGTGATATGATTTGATTCAATGGGATCCAAATTCCACCAATAGAGTATATATGCACTTTATATATTGGTAGAAAACCACCCATGTGACAGAGGCATTATAAAACAAAAATATATCTAGATATAGTTATAAATATGATGGATGTTATGTTTTGAACTTATGTGGATCAGTTAACTTTCAGAATTCACAACTGGACCCATGTAGATCAGTTGGGGAATGTTTTTATGAGGTAAACTACTATGGATTCTTATGCTTTATATGGTTAAACAACTTTTCTCGGGTTACATTATAAAGAACACATGTTGGTTAAATGGGACCCTCATAGGCATCCTTATAAGTTAAAAGGAATTTAGACACAAAATTTCTTATTTATGAATGAATATCAATGAATGTTAAAGGTTTAAGAGGAAGTTTGTTATAACATGCATGTTTCATTACATTTGGGTGTTAGTTAAAACAATGTTCCTTATTTTGTAAAATGGAATTTTAGGTTTAATATAAAATTATTTAGAATGTTTAAAGGTTGAACTGAATTTATTAAATAGATTTAAAATGGAACCATAAGTTTTTTTATTTGATTAAACCCTTATATAAGGTTAGTTTTTATGTTTCCTATGGTATTCCTTGGAATAGAGACGTGAACTTCTATGCATAGGATGTTTCTTTTTTTGAAATGGATTAAATGAAAAGGGATATTAATCTTAGTGAAATATATTTTTCCTGACCTAGAGATAGGTTTGATTCTTATGATTTATAAATGGATATCCGGTGGTAGGTACCACCCTTAATGAATGAAATGCCTTTCTTTCTACTGTGATATTTTTAATATTTGGTGTCGTTCAGGTGTCATTGTCCCTAGTAGGGATTTTGGTTTTAAAAAGTAAACCATTGTTTGGATGGGAGAAAACTACATATTGACTCATGATATGGGAATGATCATCGAATAATTATAAGTCAAATAGGTTAGACATTCCTTGTGAATGGTTTTTTACATAGGGGGTTCATGTGAACATTACTTTTCTTTACTGATGTATGAATTAATACATCATCATATGTGTTAATGGTTGTATGAGAATATATGATTTTGGGCCAATTTATACATGATCCATATAATACTTGATTTCAATGGTAATAGAGCTTGTAGTTAGTACTCAAGATGTGCCTTTTATTCTTGTAAAAATTTGATGGTATGTGTTTGTATAGATAGTACTTGTTGAGTGTTAAATGTTGTAACTACCCAGATGAGTTTGGTCAAGTTGTTGAGGTCTTTGATTTTGAGTACTATATTAGTTCATCTCTAGGGTACGGTGACCTGGGAATTAAGGAAATAAGTTCTTTCCACTTACCAAGATGATTATCTAGGACTCAGGTGTTTTGACACGCCGATCAGTTTCATTTATTCTTTCATACATAATACTTTGATGTGGTGATCATGGTTTGTGGAATTTCATATGTTTGATTAAATTGAATCTGGATCTAATACACTGTTGAGTGGTTGGTCCATCCATTATTTTCAATGACATGGATACTCCAAAGGTGGGGAGCATCACATTTGTTCTCGGGTATGTGTTGGTGCTTGCTTGACAAAAAAACTTTGATGAGGTTTGTGGTATACACAACCCTTTGAAAAAACCATTAGTCTTGGAAGGGTTTCTATGGTAATTTATAAAAGATCATGAATGCCTTTGGTGGTATAAGTATCATGGATTGGTTGATGATGAGTCGAAAGGTGAAGATGAGATTCTTTTAAAGAGTCGACCAGTAGTGGTTCGACTGATCATCTTGGTAACTTTTATTTACTACTAGTGTAATATTTTGAAAGAGGCGATCATTCCCCTAATCTTGACCGCTTCTTATATGCACTTGGAGAGAATCATTTTTATTCCCCTCCAATGTTTTAAAATCCATTTGGATTTATAAGTGGTCGTTATTTGTGTTTTACGATGGATGCATCGTTCTTTGGATCCTTTATTATTTCATAGTGACATGTGGATTCCTGTGTAGGAATTCCTTGGAAGTGATATTGGAAAACAACCATTTATTTAACACGACTAGTTGGTTAATTATACTCTAGGATGAGTCTAAGATCTGATTTGGATGTTTAAAATTATAACAAAAACTTACTAATAATGTGGAGTGTGGAATACCTCGACTTAGTTCCATGGACTTCAGTTTGATGAATCTGAGGTTACCCTAGACATGTAGTCAGGCTCGGAGGTGTGTTTAAAAATGGTATTTAATTTCAGTGATCTTGATCTAGGTTACTCCATTATTAATTCATATGAATGATTGTTTTAAATGGGATAGTGATTTCTTGATCTTGAAAAATCAACAGATGTTAGGTATGGACTTTATTATTTATGCTGGTGTTAAATGACGTATCCCTTAGTAGAGGAATTGCAGATCAATATGAAATGCACTCACCGTTTATGTCCTAAAGATGAGAGATAATTCAATCAGAGTGTCTTGATGTGTTATCCTGCTTGATCAATGTATATCTTTTGTGATGAAACTCTTTTAAAAGAACATTTCTAGTTTAAGTAGAGTGTGGTTTATGGTCGGTAGTGTCTATAGATGAAATCATGCACAACCAGTTTTTTGGCCAAATTAGATTAAAAAATTCTATTTATGTGAGGTCTCTAATGTGACCTCAGGTGCTTTTAGTATCATAAAATTAGAGGAAATAATGTGAGGAGCATTGGAAGAATGCTTAGAACGTTACCTCTTTAGAAATTCCAATAGTGGTAGGGCCATGGTTGGGAATTGGATATTAAATTCTATGACCCATAATGGATAGAACTAATGATTTGATTTTAGAAGGCATGATAAAGATATTGTTCCTCTAGTTATTTGGACTTGTTTATGCTCTGCTTCTATGTTTTTGTTAGAATGTAGAGCCATGGATTGAATTTTTAAGGCTTAAATGCCTTAGGATTTTAAAAATGTATTGATGTTTGTTTGGTGATTGGAAACGCAACATGACTGTTTTAAATGGACGATAAGACCCTTTTAGGTTGGGTAACGTTTATAATTTTCCCAAAGGATTCTCAGGGATGAGAATTTTTAAGGTGGGGAGATTGTAGAATCCCATGTTATTGGACCAGGTGGTTTTCTATAGGGTTTTATATTTTTTTGTAATTAATGAACATATCTTGTAAAGACTCGTAAAATTCAAGGGAAATTTTTTTCTTAATTATCTTTTGGATTTTACAAGAACGCAGTTTCTGACGACATATGATTCCGAGGCCCGGTGTGCCCGGAATCATTTTCCGAAGTTTATCTCGGGTACGTTCAGTGAACGAACGAGCAGGTTTCCCTAAATTTTGAACCGGTGCTCAGAATCGAATTCTGAGGGCACTGATGGAATTGTAGTGCCGGTATTTGCTTTGGAACACCTTTTCTAGAGTCTCGTTTTCTCGGGTTTGGTTTTTAAAAAATTTGGGTTAAGTAAAAGAATAAAATAAAATGGTACAACCAATTTTATTTAATTTAAAGTTGTTTAACCAAAGATAAGTGGTTGGAGTGGGACCCACTATATTCTACTCCACTAGGTAGGATATTTGTGAGGTGGGGCCCACATGAGCCCCACCTTTTCAACTCCCTCAAACCCCCTCCTTTATTAAGGTAACACACACGCACCCCCATTAAATGGAAGTCAACCCTTGCGTTTATCTAATTAATAATTGCCTCATTATGTCGGCAGTTTAAACTTCTCAATTGATTCAACTAATTGATTGATTCATTTTTTTGAATTTCAAAATGCTTAGCATGAGAAATAAAATAAGACAAACACTTATTTTATTAGAGTTGTTGGGTTGTGAGAGGATTGGGGGGGGGGAAGCTCTAAAGCTTGAAGTTATTCTTCTTCGTCGAAGAACGCAAAGAACACACCACCGCTGACCTCCGACGATGGGCGACGGTGAGAGACACCTTCCTCGGAGATCGACGACATGACATCGTGTACCGCGACGCCAACAACCCTCTCCTTCCGCGACGCCTTCTTCTGCGACATTCAATTCTGTTACGAACCTTCGTTCAACTACGCTCGTGGTAGGGGTTTGAATATATGTTCGTGAATATTCGAGCATTCTTCATAATCTTAGCCGCTTTCTATCAATTAACGAGAGGGGGCTGGACCTCACAAACACGGTCGACCATCCTCCCTTAATTCTATTGTTGACCTTGTTGTGGTTTGGAATGGAGATGGCGTGGTGTCGTCGCACCACACGGGATCATGCGGAAAGGATGTGTGGCGATGTTGCGTCGTGCTATTGAAGTCGAACAAGGTCATGGAGCTGTCTCTCCGCGCTGGAGAATCACGAAAACACCGTGGCCGGAGCGGGGCCGCGGCGGAGGGGCGCGGCACCGTCGCGCGGTGTCGGTCGGACCAAGGCCGTGGCCTAATCCCGCAGCGGAGTAGGGAGCGGCGGCCGGCTTCCGGCCGCCGGCGTTGGAGTAGGTGGACGGGACCGCGCCTGTCCCATGGCGATAGCAGCCGGCCGGCCGAAGCGGGCTGGCCATTCAGGGGAGAATCCGGGGGTTCGTAACCCCTGGCTGGAAGGGAGGAGCGGCCCCCCACGTGGGGGCCGCGTTTAATTAAATAGGGGGCAGCCCCCCCCCCCCTTGTCTGCCCAGCTCGGTCACGCCGAGCTCGCCAGCGGACCGCGCCCAAGTGGGCCAGACCTGGACCCAGTTCGGGCCGACCCAGGGGGTCTCGGGTCGGGTCGGTCTGGACCAGAAACCCCCATTTTCGGACCTCTTCCGGTCTTTTTCCCATAACCTAGGCTACGGACATCTGATCGATGCACCATCAGCTGCAATGCGATCCATGGATCGAGACGGCCGTTTCGGTAAATTACACTCAAGGTTTTGTAGAACATTGGGTTCGGCCGGGATGGTTCGAGCACAAAACCAACCGGGCCCTCGGAGCGAAAATTCTTATAACTTGAGTTCTGGATGTCTGATTAACGTTCCGTCGACTTTGTTGGATTCCTCTTAGTGAGACGGACCTTTTGGATTACTCTTCTAGGGGTTTGGACGTAGTTGGAGTATGTTCGGGTTGGTTTTGACTTAAAAACTAACCAGGCCCCTGGGACGAAAAAGCCAATAACTCTCAGACCGGGCGTCTGATTGACGCGTCGTCTGTCACGTTGAGTTCATGTTGATGATACGGAACTTTTGGATACATCAACTCCGGACTTCATGTCAGTTGATATATCATCCCCTCGGCTCGTGGAGCGGACCCTCCCCAAACGAGCTTGCTGTGTGCGGGAACCCTAGAGTTGGCTGCGACTACGATGACGATGACGACTGTACAGAAATCCTCCGTGGATTCGACGGCGACGACTACAGCACTCAGCGATCTGACGTGGATCAGTGTGCCCGATCCTGTGTGGGTCAGATCCTGTGTGGGTCAGCACTAAGCGGTTCTGTGTGGGCCAGCGCCTACCGATCCTATGTGGGTCAGATCCTGTGTGGGTCATTGTGGGGGTTAGTATCTACCGATCCTTTGTGGGTCATTGCAGGGGTTAGTACCTAACGATCATGTGTGGTTCCGACGGCTTAGATGAATCAGTGGCTATATCTGATCATCTCTATCGTTTTACGAAGAAGTATACATGTGTGAGCGGAGTCTTGACTTTCAATCCTTATCATCGATAAGATTGACTTGAAATCTTGTGTGGATTACGTTATGCTATCCTGTGTGGATTGGGTTGTGTTTTCCTGTGTGGACTGGGTTGTACTTGGGCTCGGATGTTGGATCCGAACGAGAATTGATGACTTAGGTATATGTATGGGCATATACCTAAGTAGTGTCGGATGTTACTTCGTGATCGTATCTTTCCTTTGTGGATTATCCTTTGTAGATTCTGGGAGACCTTCGGGGGTATCGGGGTCCCTACTGAGTAGAGTATACTCACCCCTACATGGGCTATGCCCGCACTACATTGTGTTGGATGAAGATGACAGACAACACTGATCGTGGTAGAGGCTAGTGGAGCAATCAGTACCTGGAGGTGGACCACTGGGCGGGACGTACACGGAGCGGATGGATGGACCCGAGGAGCTGAGGTGGCTATCTGTACCCACCCTTCAGGTGGGACTACCAGTGGACAGCTCGACGTTGTGGCTTTACTTTTCAGTTTTTGTACTTCCTTTTTCAGTTGTACTTTACTTCAGTTTGGGTTTGTATTCTGGCCCACATACTTTACCTCACTTTCTATCGTACCCAGTTTTACTTAGTCTTTACTTATGCTTGCTTACTTTGTGTGTTTGTTTACTTCATAAAGGCAATGCCTTCCCTTTTTATTGGGAATTAATAATTGGTGCTATTCTCCAGCCCCTGGCCTATGGGAGGCGGGATTGGGGTAGTCACGGCATGGTCTCTAAGGGCAGGTCGTGACAAATTGGTATCAGAGGAGTTCGGTTCTACCGCAGAACTCAGGACTCTGATCTTTTTCTATGTGAAGCAATAGTGTTAAGAGTATTGAGTGTGGTTATCAGTCCAGGGAGTCCAGTGTTGGTACGGTGGCTGATGTATCCTTACACCAGGACCTTGACTTCTGATTTCCGACTTAGTGCAAGAAAACATTGATTGCATTTGTGTTTCAAGTTTTCCATGTGATTACTTTGTGTCAGCTCACCAGGTATACTGTTTGACCATGACGCACCTGTTTCTTTTTAGGATGGCCCCACGACGGCAACCAGTTTGGGTTCCATGTTTTTTATGTGACGAAAGCCCACCAAGCGACGAGGCCTCGGTGCAGGGCCCTTTGACAGCAGAGGCATCGGCGGTACCTCTACCCGCCGAGCCACCGATGCTACCAGGCCCAACCGCTGAGAGTGTACGTCGCCTTGGTGCACAATACGAGTTTCAGCGTTAGAGACCGCCCAGGTTCCGAGGGGAGATGGACCCTCAGGTAGCCGAGGATTGGCTGGAGGCAGTTGTACGAGTTTTCCATTTGGTAGGGACACCAGTAGACCTCATGGTGATCCTCGCAGCGAGCCTCCTGCACGCGGCAGCAGGAAGTTGGTGGAGCTTGATGCTCCAGGTGCACGACGAGGCATCTATCCTCTGGACAGACTTTGAGAGCCTCTTCCAATCGGAGTTAATCCTAGCCACCCTCTGTGCGGTATGCATTGAGGAGCTACTACAGCTGCGGCAGGGCATCTTGATAGTCACCCATTACTCGGTGATATTTACCGACCTCTCACGCTATTCGACAGACATGGTACGGGACCCATTCTTCTGGGCCCGGACTTTAGAGCAGGGATTGAGGCATGAGATCAGGGCATCGATGATCTCCCTCATCATTCCAACATAGACAGGGGTACTGGAGCGAGCCATTCTCATCGAGAGCTTTCTTCCTGAGTCTACACCAGCGGAGAGACCTACCGCAGGGCGGCACGTAGTAGAGTCTTCTGTAGCTGGCAGTCGACGGATGACACATGGGTCCAGGCGGACCAGACCCTCAGGCAGACAACCTCAGGACACTGGCTCAGAGGTGCGGGGCACACAGCGAAGATCCAGTCTTACGAGAGGCAGACAGTGCTACGCATGCGGCGGGCAGGGCCACATGGCTCGTGACTGCCCGACCCGTCGTACGGAGGAGTAGCAGACGGTTGAGGGACCACCCAGGAAGAGGCAGAGGGTCGACTGTGGCGGTCCGTAGAGAGAAGGATGATGAGGCAGAGGAGATGGTCGAGCAGCAGGTGGTGGCCGACGCTTTGAGGCTCTACCACCACCACCACCACGAGGTCCACCCCGACCACAGGGAGCTGGCGGGCAGAGACAGGCAAAACTCCATGAAGTGGAGGCCTACAATCACGGTGCGCCTGAGATGATTTGAGGTACTATCTGTGTCTATTCCACCCTTTCTACAATTCTTATAGACATAGGAGCGAGTCATTCTTTCATTGTTGCTGCCCTTGTTCAGAGCTCGGAGATTCCGACGGAGCTGTTGGCTCGATCCTTACGGCCAGAGACTCCTACGGGAGCAGACTAGACGATTATGCACTGGTGTCGGCAGTGTGATCTTACTCTAAGAGGCGAGAGCTTTGGCTGGGATCTTCTTGTAGCGGTGTCGAGGCATTACGATGTCATCATGGGCATGGATTGGTTATCTACATTCCATGCTCAGATTGACTGCATTAGGCGCAAGGTGCGGTGTATACGCACTGACGGGGGCAGGTTCACCTTCACCGGTGAGAAGGGAGACTTCGTTGCATAGGATGGACTCTCACAGAGGAGAGGAAAACCCATCACTCATCAGTTGGATAGCCTCATCCTAGGAGCAGATGACGTGCGAAGTCCTGGTTTTCCTGCCGTGGTGGATCAGTATGCGGACGTTTTCCCCGACGACATTCCAAGACTACCTCCTCGCAGAGAGGTAGACTTTTATATTGATCTGTACCCCGGTACAGCCCCGATATCCACCCCAGCATATTGTATGGCTCCCGCTGAGCTTCAAGAGCTACGGGTACAGCTGTAGGACTTGTAGGGAAAGGGATTCATCCGACCCAGTGTTTCACCCTGGGCTTCCCCGATATTGTTCGCCAAGAAGGCGGACGGGGGCTTGAGACTTTGTTTCGATTACCATCGCCTGAACCAGGTGACCATGAGGAACAAGTATCTGCTATCGAGGATTGAATACCTCTTTGATCAGCTCAAGGGATCATGGTGGTTCTCGAAGATAGACCTCAGTTCAGGCTATCATCAGCTCAGAGTTCGGGATGAGGACGTGCAGAAGACGACCTTCAGATGTCGGTATGGCCACTATGAGTTCTTTGTTATGCCATTTGGTGTAACCAATGCTCCAGCAGTGTTCATGGGCCTCATGAATAGGATCTTTCATCCATGCCTCGATCGATTTTTTGTGATCTTCATCGATGAAATTTTGATATACTCGACGACTGAGGAGGAGCACGCCTACCACTTGTGGGTTGTACTGGACACACTCTGAGAGCACCAGCTTTATGGTAAGCTCTCGAAGTGTCAGTTTTGGATACGTGAGGTCCAATTCTTAGGACACGTCATCTCTGAGGCGGGAGTTGCAGTGGATCCTGTGAAGATCGAGGCAGTGCTAGCTTGAGAGCCACCCAGGAGCGTAACGGAGGTGCAGAGTTTCTTGGGTCTAGCTGGGTACTACCGGAGATTTGTGCCAGACTTCTCCAGAGTTGCGGCACCACTCTCAGATTTGAAGAAGAAGTGGAAACCCTTTGTGTGGTCAGACAGATATCAGCAGAGCTTCTAGGAGATGAGACAGAGATTGACCAGCGCGCCTATCTTGAGGCTACCGGAGGAGGGAGTTGGGTACGTAGTTTACTGCGATGCATCAGGGACCGGACTCGGATGTGTCCTGATGCAGGATCGGTCCGTGATCGCCTATGGATCACGTCATTTGAGGCAGCATGAGTAGAACTATGCTACCCATGACCTATAAATAGCAGCAGTGGTCTTCGCTCTGAAGATGTGGCGACACTATCTGATGGGCGAGCGCTTTACAGTCTACTCTGACCACCAGAGTCTCAGGTACATCTTCTCGCAGAAGGACCTGAACCTGAGACAGCAGCAATGGCTCGAGTTCCTCTAGGACTATGACTTTGAGATAGTCTATACTCCTGAGAAGGGGAACGTAGTAGCTGATGCTCTCAACAGGAGGATGGGCATTCATCTACTTGGAAAGGCGACATAGCATCTAGCCGCTTTGTAGATATCCTTTGTGGATAGAGATGGAGAACCCTTTCTTCAGTCACTCACAGTCACTCCTCTACTACTACAGCGGGTCAGAGAGGCACAATGTGGGGATGCCGACTGTTTGATGCGGAGTGCGCAGATATCCTCAGGATAGGCACCTGATGGATTCTCTTTAGGAGGAGAGCACGATGTCCTTTTCAGAGGACGTACCTTGGTACCAGTTGTTTTACAGGAGGAGGTGCTGAGAGAGTTTCACACTTCCCCTTTGGCGGTACATCCTGGAGTGGTGAAGATGTACCAGGATCTTAGACAGCAGCACTGGTGGTCGGGCATGAACAAGGCTATGGCAGAGTTCGTTTCTCGATACCTCACCTTCCAGCAAGTGAAGGTAGAGAACCAGGTACCAAAAGGCTTGGTACAACCCTTGGGGGTCCCGGAGTGGAAGTGGGACGACATATCTATGGACTTCGTGACTGTACTTCTACGCACTTCCAGTGGTCACGACTCCATTTGGGTGATTGTTGACCGACTCACCAAGTCGGCTCCCTTCTTACCCATCATAGAGAAGGGCTCAGTGGAGAGCTTGGGATGCCTCTACGTTCAAGTGATTGTATGTCTTCATGGTGTTCCATCTTCTATCATCTCCGGTCGAGATGCTCGCTTTACTTCCCAGATTTGGAAGGGGTTGCAGGAGGCATTCGGGACGCAGCTATGTCTGAGCACCACCTTTCACCCTCAGACGGATGGTCAGACGGAGAGGACCATTTAGACTCTCGAGGACATGCTCCGCGCATGTGTCCTCGACTTTGGTCACAGCTGGGAGGACCACCTACCCTTGGTGGAGTTTGCGTACAACAACAACTACCACTCCACCATCAGGATGGCACCATACGAGGTGTTGTACGGCCGACCTTGCAGATCACCTCTGTGCTGGTCAGACCATGGGGATTCAGCACTTGTGGGACCGAAGATGGTTCAGACCATGACAGAGAAGGTCCAGGTTATCCAGGAGCGGATGAGGATAGCTCAGATCTGGTATAAGTCTTATGCTGACAGGAGGCGGAGGGCATTGGAGTTTGAGGATGGCGACCACGTCTTCTTGCGGGTCTCACCTCGATAGAGATTACAGAGATTTTGCCGAGGCGGCAAGTTGTCTCCACGCTTCATCGGACCATTTCAGGTCCTCAGCAGGATTGGCGAGGTGGCTTATCTCCTGGCTCTACCACCTCAGTTGCACTCGTTGAACGACGTCTTTCACGTATCTCATCTGAGGAGATACATGCACGACCCGACGCATATCATTGACTATGGGGAGCTGGACATTGATGATGGGGCGACTTTTGTGGAGGTCCTGGTGGAGATCGAGGATCAATAGGATTGGGTCCGACGTGGATGGTCGATACCTCTAGTACGCATCAGATGGAAGCACGGGAACCTCTAGGAAAGCAATTGGGAGCGAGAGGCTCAGATGCGTGCCCAATACCCATATTTGTTTCCCTAGTTTATGATGTATCTTTACAGGGACGTAAAGCCCTGAGGTGGGAGTAATGTAAAGACCCATAAAATTCAATGGAAATTTTTTTATTATTTTTCTTTTTGATTTTACAAGAACGCAGTTTCTGACGGCACCTGATTCTGAGGCCTGGTGTGCCCGGAATCATTTTCCGAAGTTTAGCTCGGGTACGTTCAGTGAACGAACGAGGGGGGTTTTCTAACTTTTGAACCGGTGCTCGGAATCGAATTCCGAGGGCACCGATGGAATTTCAGCGCCTGTATTTTCTTAGGAACACCTTTTCTAGAGTTGCGTTTTCTCGGGTGTGGTTTTTAAAAATTTTCGGTTAAGTAAAAGAATAAAATAAAATGGTGCAACCAATTTTATTTTATTTAATGTTTTTTAACCTAAGCTAAGTGGTTGGAGTGGGACCCACTATATCCTACTCCACTAGGTAGGATATTTGTGAGTTGGGGCCCACACGAGCCCCACCTTTTCAACTCCCTCAAACCCCCTCCTTTATTAAGGTAACGCACCCGCACCCCCATTAAATGGAAGTCAACCCTTGCGTTTATCTAATTAATAAACGCGTCATTAATTGGGAGGTTTAAACTACTCAATTAATTCAATTAATTGATTGATTCGTTTTTTTTTTTGAATTTCAAAACTCTTGGAATGAGAAATAAAATAAGACAAACCCTTATTTTATTAGAGTTGTTGGGTTGTGAGAGGATTGGGGGGAAAAGCTCTAAAGCTTGAAGTTCTTCTTCTTCATCGAAGAACGCGAAGAACGCACTGCCGCCGACCTCCGACGAAGGGCGACGGTGAGAGACACCTACCTCGGAGATCGACGACGCGACGCTGTGTACCGCGACACCAACGACCCTCTCCTTCCGCGATGCCTTCTTCTGCGACGTTCAATTCCGCAACGAGCCTTCGTTCAACTACGATCGAGGTAG
Organism: Viscum album; assembly: GCA_963277665.1. NCBI lineage: Eukaryota > Viridiplantae > Streptophyta > Magnoliopsida > Santalales > Viscaceae > Viscum > Viscum album. The sequence goes on from OY728165.1 coordinate 288,404,993, forward strand.
GGGTTTGAATATATGTTCGTGAATATTCGAGCGTTCTTTGTAATCCTAGTCGCTTACTATCGATTAACGGGAGGGGGTCAGGCCGCACAAACACGGCCGACCCTCCTCCCTTAATTCTGTTGTTTACCTTGTTGTGGTTTGGAACGGAGATCGCGCGGTGCCGTCGCACCGTGTGGGATCATGCGGCAAGGATGCACGGCGCCATCGCGCTGCGCCGGAGAATCACGAAAACACCACGGCCGGAGCGGGGCCGCGGTAGAGGGGCACGGCGCTGTCGCGCAGCGGCGGAGCAGGGAGCGGCGGCCCGCTTTCGGCCACCGGCGTCGGAGCAGGGGGTGGGACCGCGCCGGTCCCGTGGCGGCAGCAGCCGGCCGGGCGGAGCGGGCCGGACGGTCAGGGGAGAAACCAGGGGTTCGTAACCCCCGACTGGAAGGGAGGACCAGCCCCCCACGTGGGGGCCGCGTTTAATTAAATAGGGGGCAGTGCCCCCCCCCTTGTCCGCCCAGCTCGGTCACGCCGAGCTGGCCAGCGAACCGCGCCAACGCGCCGGGCCGTTCCGGGCCGCGCCCAAGCGGGCCGGACCCGGACCCAGTTTGGGTCCACCTGGTTCGGGCCGACCCAGGGGGTCTCGGGCCGGGTCAGTCCGGGCCCGAAACCCCCATTTTCGGACCTCTTCCGGTCTTTTTCCCATAACATGGGCTACGGTGCTCCGATCGACGCACCGTCAGCTGCGATGAAATCCATGGATCGAGACGGTCGTTTAGGTATATTACACTCAAGGTTTCGGAGAACTTTGGGTTTGTCCGAGTTGGTTTGAACACGAAACCAACCAGGCCCTCGGAGCGGAAAGGCTTATAACTTGAGTTCCGGACGTCCGAATGACGTGCCATCGACTTTGTTGGATTCCTCTTAGTGAGATGGACCTTTTATCTTACTCCGATCGAGGTTTGGATGCAGTTTGAGTACGGTCGGGTTGGTTTTGACTTAAAAACCAACCGGGCCCCTGGGACGAAAAAGCCAATAACTCTCAGACCGGGCGTCTGATTGACGCGCCGTCTGTTGTGTTGAGTTTCTGTTGACGATATGGAACTTTTGGATACATCAACTCCGGACTTCATGTCCGTTGATGTATCAGCCCCTCAGCTCGTGGAGCGAACCCTCCCCAAACGAGGTTGCTGTGTGCGGGAACCCTAGAGCTGGCTGCGACTGCGACAATGATGACTACTATACAGAAATCCTTCGTGGATTCAACGGTGACGACTACAGCACTCAGTGATCCTACGTGGATTAGTGCTACTGATCCTGTGTGGGTCAGATACTGTGTGGGTCAGCACTCAGCGGTCCTGTGTGGGCCAGCGCCTACCGATCCTGTGTGGGTCAGATCTTGTGTGGGTCATTGTGGGGGTTAGTACCTATCGATCCTTTGTGGGTCATTGCGGGGGTTAGTACCTAACGATCATGTGTGGGTCCGACGGCTTAGATGAATCAGTGGCTACATCTGATCATCTCTATCATTTTACGAAGAAGTATACCTGTGTGAGCTGAGTCTTGACTTTCAATCCTTATCTTCGATAATATTGACTTGAAATCTTATGTGGATTACATTATGCTTTCCTGTGTGGATTGGGTTGTGTTTTCTTGTGTGGAATGGGTTGTACTTGGGCTCAGATGTTAGAGCCGAACAATAATTGATGACTTAGGTATATGTATGGGCATATACCTAAGTAGTTTCGGATGTTACTTCGTGATTGTATCTTTCCTTTGTGGATTATCCTTTGTGGATTCGGGGAGACCTTCAGGGGTCTCGGGGTCCCTACTGAGTAGAGTATACTCACCCCTGCACGGGCTATGCCCGCACTAAGTTGTGTTGGATGCAGACGACGGACAACGATGATCGTGGTAGAGGCTAGTGGAGCAGTCGGTACCTGGAGGTGGACCACTGGGCGGGACGTACACGGAGCGGACGGCTGGACCTGAGGAGCTGAGGTGGATATCTATACCCACCCTTCAGGTGGGACTACCAGTGGACAGCTCGACATTGCGGCCTTACTTTTTAGTTGTTGTACTTCCTTTTTCTGTTGTACTTTACTTCAGTTTGGGTTTGTATTCTGGCCCACATACTTTACCGCACTTTCTATTCTACCCAGTTTTACTTAGTGTTTACTTCTGCTTGCTTACTCTGTGTGTTTTTTTACTTCATAAAGGCAATTCCTTCCCTTTTTATTGGGAATTATGCCTTGGTGCTAGTCGCCAGCCCCTGGCCTATGAGAGGCGGGCTTGGGGTAGTCCCAGCATGGGCCCCGAGGGCGGGTCGTGACATATCTTTTATAAAACTGATCCTCCAAATAAATTTTTGAAATGTGAAATTCTTAAATGTTATTTTATTGGGCATTGATAAAGGCCCAATATGTTTCTTGGGTGTCTTAAGGAATATCTAGAGTTTCAGACCTGGAAAATGTAGGATTTAAAGGGTTTGTATTGGGTGAACAGTTTTTCAAAAATCATGCGCCCGATGAAGGAAATCGTGTAGCCTTCTATAGGTGGGACTGTGCTGGTATGCATAGGATACACATTATTTACAAAAACATGTTCCTAGACCACACAATATTTTTTTTGGAAGAAAAAACCTCATGTTTTTCACCACATTGTTTGCGTGTTGTTTGGAAAACCATGATGTATGTTCTATTTTATGAAATTAAATATATTTATTTAAACAATAAAATATAAAAATATAAAAACTATCATAACCCCTCTCCCCCACGCTCATAATATGCACTCATATTCATCCCCTTTGAGACATGCATGATCCACCACTCTTAGGACCCTCAATAGTTGGTGATCTCTCCAGACTTCTTTATCATTTTCTTTGAATCGTCATGGTGTAGACTCTGGTTTCTTCACCTCTTGATTTCCAACCGATTTTTGGTCTTCTCATCAACATACACAATCATTAGAAACCCTACGGTTTGGATAATAATATATATATTTTTTCTTATGGTTTTAGGGTAGACGTTGGCCCTCCCAAAACTCTTTCATGTGTATATCAGAGTCTCCCACCAATGGAAAAGAAGATTGGATTGATTTGACTTTCCTTCATCACTTCGAGGTAATTATTTCTTCCATTTTTGGTTTTTCCTAATTTATTTTTGTTATTTTTGCGATTTAGGGACCATGGTATTTATTTGTAGAGTATTGGTGACACAGTAGAGGCTTGTGCTCATATACATCACATTAAATATATATATATATATATACATATCTTCCATGTTTAAATTCTCTAATGGAGAGGGAAATACATGCTTTGGGGTAAGGGATATATATATATATATATATATTAATATATGATCATGGAACTATGGGAAAATAGTATTCAATGGTGTTGAGAGATAAAACATTAACATGGTATTATTTTGATATAGGGTCCCTTACCTAGCACCGTCAATTTAATAATTCATTAGTTGTTTTCTTAGTGCTTCTTTGATAAATTAATTTTGGTTCTAGAATGATTTTCATAATTGGGATAAATATTTTCATTTTGTATCAGAGTCGTGATTTTATAATAAAACCCCACAATATGCGGTGTGCTATCTTATAAGACAATAAGTATTGATTATATGTTTAATGTATACTTGACTTAATGATTTTTAGTTCTCTATGCTTGATGAATTAGTATGACGTAACACATATTCATAGAATGACCTCAAATGGAATTAAGGAATAGAGTTTTATTTTATGAAAACTAATGGAACTTTTTCACATTCTAAGTGTCACTTATTCTCTTTAAATTTGAGCTGCCTTTTATTTAACAACACATGTGGTGCGTTAATATTCTTTTCTTGTTAGATGAATCATATTAAAAACTAAATAAATTGGTTCACTTAGTTTTGAGATGTTGGGATCCCGTAGAATGTGATTCCCTACACTTAATGGCTTATATGAACTTGAATTTATTAAACAATTATTTAGAAAATGTGGATTGTAATAAATGAGTGTGTAAACTCTTAGGATGTGTTTAAATGTGAATTTTCGACAATTATAGGGTATTCTCAACAGTTGTATTAAGATGTATTTGATTATGATCTTGGATATCTAAGTGGTTATACTCATGAGATGTATTTGGTTATGAGGTTGGATTAATAAGCGGGTATACTCATTTACAAATGGAATGTAATTGATTGTATATGAGTGGGTAGAATCATATGGCGATGAACGTTAAATGATATGAAATGTATGAATGATTGTATATATTCCATGGACGAATCTCCATATATCTTGATCTCGGTAGTGGGTGCCTTGGGTTGGGAATTCCCCTTGGTCTTCATTATATGGGATGCCTTGGAGGTTTCTACCCCTTGGATCTGGCTTTCTTGGACTTGCATAAGACATGTCTAGTATGACATGCCCAACAGAATCCAACCAATGCCTAATCGAGTTTCCAGTGAGATTCTCTTTGTAATCGAAGTGGATGCATTTTCATTAGATAGCATGGATCCTACCCAACATGGAATGTCTTGTTGACATACTTCATTATAGTGGTCCATTTTATACATTAGGTTATACAGCTTGGCCATGGTAAATTATGACATGTGTTATTATACAAATCGACTGTGAATGTTATGAATCTTCTGGTTAAAAGGAAAGGTCGTGATTGATATGATATGGAGGGTATATGGGAAGTCTGTGGTAGTTAAAAATTATCGGATGAATGACAAGTCCATTTTATTAATTTGTGCAATAAATATAGATTCCTTATTATAAGATCTTTACTATCATTTGCAGGTAGCCTTGAAGGGATATGCTAGTATCTATAGATTAGCATCTTATATGCCATGGACATCTTCACTTTTACTACCTAACAACTTACATTAAATTCTTTATTTATATATTTCACAAATTCGATTAGGATAGACACCATGGGTGCTGACCTACTGAGATGTTATCTCACAGCATGCTTAGATACAATTGGTACCTAAGTAGAACATTCTTTTTTTATGTATATGACCTTTTCATGTGACGTTTTCTTATATCTGGTTGTTAAGAGAAAATGATCGAGCAAGAGATTTGGAATCTCATGGAGATATCCCTTGGGGATTTTCTATCTTTTATTTATGTATGTATTGAAATATAAATCATTTTGTTTGATACTCTTTTTGTTTATGTATCCCTATCTATCATACATATTTTTATAAAATAAAATTGTTTATAACATTTTACTCAATTGTAAGATTACTATATTCACTGATATATGATATTTACTATATTTTTACTAATGTTCACACTATGTATGGAGGTATAGTATCCCCACTGAACTACATTGACACCCTCGCTGCTAGTTAAAAACCTCTGGCATATGGGGAGACATGCTTGAGGCTAGGCAGTGACCATCCTAGCTACCAATTGAGTGGTCAGTCAGGTAGGGTTGTTACAATTTATCTCTAAAACAAAAAAAAATATGTTTTCTAGTGTATGTAAGTGTTCAATTATATATATAAATGGCCATCAAATTTGATATTGGAGGATTTTATAGATGAATAATTAGAAGGTCAGTATGATGCTTTTTTGATAAAAACAGGCATGAATAATATGTTGAGAATATATTTAATAATAATTTCAAGGAACTATGATATTTAAGGAATGTAAATAATAAGTGATATATCATTTTTAGGGATAGATTAAAATTACTATTACATTCATGATGTATTAAACATACGTATGGTATTCATGGTTAGAGAAACAGATGATAATTATAACATTAAATACTCCATAACACAATATAAATTAAATATTAGAATTAAATATTTTTTCTCCTAATGAAATTGATAAAATGAAATTATAGTTATTATATAATTGTATTATTATAAACCATTGGGTTTTATAAAGGTTTTTAAATTTTTTTTTTTTGGAAATTGTTTATTTTATAGGTTTTTTTGGTAATTTCACACATAAGGTTTAAATTAATCATTTATGCTAATAAATTTCATTAGATTTATTTATTGGTTTTTTTGATTTTGTAATTTTGTTATTACCCTATGCTATAAGTTCAGTATTAATTGAAATAGTTTAGAATTATGGTGCAATAAAAAATTCAATAAACCATTACATTAAAAGGTAATGCCCATTATTTTGTTTTTCGAGAAAAATAGTTAATTATCCTGGATGATGATTCCCAAAAAATATATATAACCATACTATATATTTTTTATTTTAGTGTTTTCCTTAGAGTGTATGTTTCTAAATCTTTGGATGATAATGAAATTTCATTTTTTTTTTAAATTTTAAATAATTAATTAATTAATGCATGTAATGTCTATTAATTTTTTTAAAAATTATATCTTATAATTTATTCCCATATATATGAATATGATAAATGCATGGTGTTTCATTTTATAATAAAAAAACTCATGTTGGAATTTGGGCATCACTTGGGCCCATCTAAGGATTTTATATATTATCCAATTTATTTAGAACACATTTTTTTCATGGAAAATGGGGATGCCAACCATGGAATATATATCATTTGGATACAACACTAGTGGATTTATCCCTGATGTTAGGGTTCTAGGAATATCAATTCTAATTAGTTATATACATATAATCATCTATTGAAAAGGTTAACTACTTATCAGATATCATTGACAACGCTATTCTTATTTTAAGACAATATATTAAAAATAATTCTATAATATTTATTTAAGAATTATTTTCATCTAGAATGAATTTTCATAATGATAACTTTTTTTGAATATATTATATTTAATCAAAAAAATCCTACACCACTGCATGTTTTTGTGATTCATCCTCCAAAATAGGGACCTTAAGGCCATGGTTATTTGAATAAATATAATTGTAATTAATTTTAATTTTATTTAGTAATTCTGAATCTGCAAACCAATACCCCACAATGGGTTATGTTTCTCGAAAATGATCTAGGGTGAGGCCTTAGGTGTTCATATCATGGTGTATTTACCATTATCAATGGTGAGATGACCTATGTAAAGAGGTAACAACTATGAATTTATTAAGCTATGGTCCATGACATGATTTTATTTCAAGAAAAAGTGGTGGGAAACAATGAAATATTTTGTGGTATCTCTATATGAGTTGGAGAGGATGGAGTAAGAGAGTGAGGTTGAACTTATACGGGTTCCTGTTGAGTGGAATCATTGATAGTGCTCGATCTTGACTGAGCGAGGATGATATTAATGATACTTTTTCAGTATGACTCACTTTGAAAGAGACTATGGTTTATGGTGTGCAGTGTATAATGTAAGGTGTTATGTGTATTTTAACGTAACATGGGAGCTAAGATTCTGTGTGATATTTCTAGGTAGTTGTAGATTTCATTTGGTGTTGGATATGGTTTGGTTAATTCTCAAAAAGGATGAAGAATATGTGAAATTATAATCATCAGCATAAGCCATCAGATGAAAAATAATGGTTTAGTGTGATGTTTTAGTGGATGTGGAACCCCACTTATCCCTTCCCTAGTTTAGATACAACTAAATATACATATATTTTGATTCTTAGATAAATCATAATGGTTTTATTACTTATAATTATTATTTTACTTTTTAATAATATGTATATAACCTAATTAAATTGATTGATTATTTAATTAAGATAATTTATTATAAAAACATATATTAATTCATTCAATAATTAATTTAAATGACTGGATTAATAATTTATTATTTTATGTTAATTAATAAATTATATACTAATGTAGAAAATCTATAAAAATTTTAAAATTATGATTAGTTTCATATTTAGAGAACATTGTAGTCAAATTTTATTGATTTTCCATATATATAATTTTGTTGATATTTTTATGGTTTTGGAATTTTTTTAAGGTTTATTTGGATAATAAAAAATATTTAGTTTTATAATCAATGATAAACCAACATCAAATTGTTTTTTTATAAATTTTAAACTTCAAATTTAATAAAAATTAAATATATTTATTATAGATGTGAATATGTGTTCATGTGAACTAGTGGTTAATTAAATTATTCGAAAATATTGGTAAATTCTAGTTGGGATAAATGGAGTGAAAATGATCTAAAGGAAAAAAATTGAATTAGTTTTTATTATATGATACATGGTTTTGATGTTAATTTTTTATTATTATGCTAATTTTATTCATCCTTAATTTCTATTATAAAGGTATGAGTGTATATACTATAATCCAATGATTAATGTAGGGAATAATATATTGTATTCCTATGGATAATGATGGAATAAATGATAAAAACTATGTACATGTCAATGTTTCATCATCTAGAGTATGATCTTGGATGAATGACATAACATTCTCTATAATCCGAGTCAATAAACACAATAATGGTGAAGAGTATTATAATTTGATAATGATGATGGATGTAATTATTTGATCATAAATAAAAAACTATTTTCATGATAAAATAGATAATGACTTGATATTGAAATTATTATATCTCAATAAGTATTATCATTATGATTATAATGACTATGACGATAATAATAGTGAAAATTACATTTAGGTTAACAATAATACAAATTACTTAATGATCTTATTGGTTTTGTGGTTGATGATACACTATAAAGAATTATGTGATTGAATAAAAATATTTATTTTTATAGTTACTCTTGTAATATTCCAGATATATTTAGTTACTTTAGGTGTTATTCTCAGTTTTTAGGGTAGTGTGACTACTTTGGAGTTCCTAAAACATGATTTACATAATCAATAATATAAACCCACCATTAAGAGTCAATGATGGGTGTTCATTAACTAATTTAAAAGTACTAAATATTATGTTAGTGTGAGTACCAAAAATATTATAAGGTTACCATATATTAATGACCCTTATTACATTCCATGATTTGGGATTACCACATGGGAAATTAATAGGAGTACTACTGGGGGTTTATATGTCATAGGGAATACCACTTAAAGTAGATAAGATGATGTGAGAGAGTTATAATAATTCTAGTAGAAGTATGGATATTGTGATAGGTTGACCATTTTTGGGAATATATTAGTTATTAATAGAATTTATTATTATAACATGATATGGGGTTACAAATAACTATGTAACAACCACCTCAGGGTTGTTTTCTCACATTTGACCAAACAAAAAAATATTTGGTGGATGGTGTGATTAAAAACAAATAGACCTAGTTTTCTACCCACTAATTAATATATATATATTATTGAGGAATTAATGTGTAGGATTAAAAAATATTGATATATAATATAATTTTTGTAACAACCTGTAACTTTCACTCCCGGATCCAATACTAAAAACATAAAAATAACATATTTGGATTTGATACCAATAAAAATGTGCCACATTTCTCCAATTTTTTCCATAAAAAACTTATAACATTATAAGTAAATATTATATCACTAATATAAATAAAGAAATATCAGGTTTAGAGTTTTAGGGAATTATAAAATACTATTATATAAACAATAATCATCACTTCAAGGGAGTATTTTCCCCAATATATCCAGATTTTTATATTCCATATTATGTATTAAACTTATCCAATAAAATTATTCAGTGATGTATCCTTTCTTGACACAAATAAAATATCCTAATTATTTATAACTTGTGGAAAACGAAACAAAATAAGGGTGAGATCAAACACTTTGTAAGAGTAACCATAAGCATTAACAATTAAATGTCACCATTAAGAATAAGATGAGAATAAGGGATTGATGACCTAATCAAATTGAATGATAAAAATATTAGGTAATTAATACATATAAATACATGTATAATCAATCCCAAATCATGGAATAAATCATTAAACAATGACAAGATTTATAGGATCCAATAATCACAATCTATGTGATGTCAATATTCATCAAAAGAAACATTTATAAGCAATATAAATAATAAATAAAAAGTCTTGGTATCTTGGAAAATTATCTCAAAAACATATTTTAGAAATAACTATATCCTAGTTAAATCCACAAGAGAGACCCTTTGGAAGCTCCTTCATTCTTTCATCTAATGATAATGAACATTACACAATACATTGGAAGTCTATAATGGGTCTCACCCTTCGTATTATTTATATTGTGATAACACATTCATCAAGATATATTGTGGAAATCAACCATTTGTATAAGATATATTGGTCTCACATATTCGTCATCAATAATTTAATGTTCCATTAATGAATAAAACTTTTAAAATCATTCAATTTTCATCTTAACAATAATCATTATCCTTTCATTTAATTATTCACCCATAGAAATAAAACATCTTCAATGTTAATGTTATAATATATCTAGATAAAGAATAATGGCCATATAATTAAAATATATCCCCATTAGAGTGTAGATAACATCAAGATATGTTAACATTGAAAAAATGAAATACAATTAAAATATAATTAAAAACATTTTAGAGGAAATACCCATTTAAACTTAAAAAAGTTCTTTTTAAAACCTTAAAATAAAAATATATTATTAATATAACAATATTTAAAAATACAATTAGAAAATTATAATTGAAGGTTAAAAAAATAATGATTATTATTTTGGGAAATTTTTTTTATAAATGTTAAAAATAATCATTATTATCAAATATTTTATAAAGGGATCCAAAAGTGACCCATTTGTAAAAAATTACGAAATTTAATTTTAAATTTTGTTTAAATTAAGGTAAAATATAATATAAAATAGATTTAATATGTCATTTATGTTAAGAAAAATAACATTTTAGAAAACAATCATGGATTTGGACGAGAAATTTTCTTTTATAGAAGAGCACACAAGTTCAATATCACTTATAAATGACTTTTTGATATTCCATTAATCAATAATGGAATAATTGGAAATTAAATATGTAATAAAAATTCATAACAATAGGATAATATAAGATATGTGGTTTAATAAAATAATAGAACATGATTTCCTTCAAAGGAACCATGGGCATATAAAATCTTTAAAAATGATTTTGTTACATAAAGCCTTGACCACTTTTGTAACATTTCAATAATAATCCCCATGAAAGTATAAAATCAAATGAAACTTTAAATATCATGAAATTAATGATATTAATGATATAACATGTCAATGGGTAATTTTATTCATGTCATAAAAAATTAATTAATATCGTTAAACATATGTCCCATGGTAATGGAATTTGAGACGAACAACCCTTATAAGGATCATATCATTGAATTGAGAGATAATAAATAGAGATATTTTGTAAAAAAATGTAAATAAAAAATTTAAATATAGAATAAATAAATTTTGATTATAATTAACATGTAATCATGCATAACATAGTCAATGAAGAAGAATTATAACCTAGTGAAAGGAAATTGATTTAATAATCCTTTAACCACTTGGTAACTTGGAAGTCAAATACCCATGGATGTAGTAATTAAAATTGAAACATAAAATACAATTAATTATCATGTATTATTTATATATCATTTAAATGGGGTAGTATATACACCATATAAAATAAATTAGGTTCTTACATTATAATATGCCTCATTGAAGGGAAATTGAAACAAAGTCCTTTACATCAAGTCCATACCTGATATAAATATCCTTTAACACCTTTTTAATATACACATATAAATTATATGATTTATTAATAAAATTTTCATGTTTTACTACCTTATAGATAATGAATTTTCTTCATTGATTTTAATGAGATATTTAATTAATTAATCAATAAAGTCCATGTTTGGTTTTTTGAGGTTTTTTGGATCGTAATTTGAAAATAACTTTGGTGTTTTAACCAGGGTAAAAGGATTAATAGTTCCATAATCACAAAAATAAAAAAAAAAAATAATAATAATTTTTATACATCAATTATTCTTTAAAACCAATCATGAAATGTGGTTATGTAAAATTAACTACGTTATAATCAGTTTGAGGGTAGGTCGTACAAACACATGTGTAAAATATCAATTTATCACTGATCATTGTAGATTGAATGTAAGAATTAATTTATATTTAATAATTATAATAATATCATATATAAATTAATTTTTCATCAAATTAATTTATATATATCCTCTATGTGATGTGGTGATGAAAATCAAATCATAATGCTTTTTGAAGGTGGTAGTCCACTCATACGTAAGAACGACACTATAATTTTTCAATATATATAATGTTACGAAAATATATTATATGATATTTATATATAATGATAAATAGTTCATTAATATAACATATATACATTAAATCCATAATTATATCCAAACATGAGAGGAGTTGATAGAAAACCAATTACAACATTTCATGAGATGATAGTCATCTGTACACATGAATGATGGTTTCATTTCCCATTTTATAGAAGTGGAGATAAATATATCTTATGAAATTAAAATAATAAAATATAATTATTTTTAATATAGTGGTTTTATTATTTTATCATGGTTGAATATGATTTTAAGAAGTTATAAAAAGAAAAAAAATGAAAGTGCTCAGTAAAGAGTTATGCCTCTTCTTCAGAAAACCACTTTTTCCTTAAACATTAATCTATATAAGGTTGGATTTTACCCAAATTAAGACCTATATAATTTAGGGATTTAACTTAGTAAGGTATTTTCATAACTAATTTTATCTTAAAGGGTGAATAAATGGTAATAAAAGGTACCCTTTTATAAGAGAGGGTAGGGGATCTTATTGACTTTCCAAACATATTACATTAATATAAATTAATTTCAATGTCTATATGGATCTAAATTGACAATATTAGGATATAATATTAGTGTGACTTTAAATAATCACCTAAAATAAAATTTGGTAAATTTTCAATCAAAATTTTACCCATATATGTTTATTTTTACCCTTTATTTCCTCATTAGACAATTATGATGATATCAATGTTATTTACTCTTAAAGGTTAAATATAGATAGTATAAATGGAAACATAGCTCGTAAATAGAATTTTTTATTAAATAATCCAAATCCTATTTTTATTGGCCAGATATAATATTTTTATGAATTTTAAAACATTTAATAATATATGATCAATTATAAAACAATATTATTGTCATGTTTGAAAATATTCATTCAAATTAAAATTTAAAATTACATGAAAATAATTTAATTTGAATCCAATATATAAAAAACACTATAATATGTCATTTTTATAAAAAATATATTGGAAAAAATCATTCAAATAAAATTATTTTTAGAGTTTTCGAAATCAATTTATTAATTTTTCTACCACCAGTAAAAAAAATTATGATAGGGTTTCATAATCATTTATGGTAATTATTTTTTCACAAATAATTAGAAATAATTCATAATTAAAATCTTTTATATTTGGAATTAATATTATAAAATGAATATATCCTCTCTTAATCACTTTTTTAGAAAATTTAATGATCGAAAAACAAAGAGAATGAAATTTTTGACTTTTTTTACATAAAATAATATAATGTTTCAAAATAAGGAAAAAAATGTAAAAATGCCATATATTAATCTTTTAGATGATTATAGATGAGATATAATCATAAACTAAAATTAAGATATGTGTTAAGGTGATTTTCTTGTTTTTATCATATTATATTAAACATAATTAACAAATTTACCATTATTGCGGTGATAATAATTTACTAAAGTTACTATTAATAACAACCAAAAATAAAATGGGAATATTTAAAAAAATTGGTCCCAATGATTAAAAATATCAAATCTTTTTTAAATATTAATAATTTATAATTTAGAGAATTTTATTTTTTAATATAACCATAAAACAAGATAACATTTGTTTTAGAAAATAATTATTTTTACTATAAAAATATGTTTAAACCATATTCTATTAAATTAATTGAAAATATTTTAATTGTGTTATTTTAATAGAAATAAAATAATTATGTTTTAAAAATAGTCTAAAATATAATTTTTCTCTACAAATACAATTAAATGAAAATATTTTTTTCAATAAAAATTAGTATTCTTCATTATTCAATGAATAATCAAGCTTTTAAGAAAAAAATAGAAAATTTCACCATAAGATAATTTTGATGTTATCATTTCAAAAAATTTATTGTTCTGATAAAATATCATTCCAATAAATGTAATATATTAATGACATTATCTTCTCAGAAAAAGAAATAAAAATAATTTTTAAAGGAATATCATTATTAAAGAATAAAAGAGCATTTACTAAAAATTGGTTTATATTTCTAAATAATTAATCAAAAATTTTGTATTTATTATAATATTTATATATATTTAATTAGTGCTTAGATCTATTCACACCTGTTAATTTAATAGTTAGGTTATAAGGGTCATTTTTAAATAATAATATTTTATGGTTCTTTTAGACATGGTGGTGCATGTCGTATAAGCTATCAAAACATTGTTTTATTTTAAAATATCAGGATATTAAATTCAATAATTTAATAAATTTCATCCTCACAATTTGAACATAAACATGGTAATAAAATGTTAAAACTTAGAAAATACCTGTTTTGAAATCCCACATCATAAAAAGGGTTAATAAAACATCCACTTGAAATGAGAGGAAGGAATGTATGAAGGTCATATGTAAATAAAACAAGATATGTTTCCAAATATTAAAACCTCAGTGGGAGGAGAAGATATAGATATGGAAGGAAATTTTTATGTCCAGAATATTATGGGGCGTCCCTGATTTCGTTGATCATAATAAACTGATTGATCATGAGAAAATTGATAACTAAAAAAACAAAAAACCAAAGAGGTTTTAAAATGAACAATGATTCATCAGAGATGATGGTAAAAGGAATTTTTTTTTCAAGACCCATTTACTAGAGTTTTATAATTATATTACCATATACATGATGAACATAAGGAAATATACTTACTTTCCATGAATAATTTTGTCCTTTAATAAATTTCCACAACAATTTCATCTTTTTCTCCAAAAGATGAGTATTCAAAATGAATTTCACATGAAATGTAGACAATAAATAACATATAAAGGATAAAATAATCCACATAAGGATAGAAATATATCTATCCATTATTTATAAACAATGAAAAAATAAAATGGTTAGAATAAGATAATATAATTCCCAACATGAATAAACCGTCCTTCAAAGAAATACAACATTTATCTTCAAAATTCAACAGTAATACCCAATGGTTAATATAAATCATTCCATAAAGAAATATTCTCAAAAAAATTCAAAATAATCCCCATCAAGCTTGAAACCCAAATATCATAAGGATTTGATCAAATACACTTTGAAAATAAAATAAATATTAATCTCTAAATAAAATTTTTCAATAATAATTTCATTTATCCAAAAAGGTATAATATATAACCATATAATCTCCTATTTATTAAAATCCTTTTAATAAATAATATAAATCAACATAAATAAATATTGAGATCATATATACATCTAAAAGGAAAATTAACTTTGTCTCCTCAAATAATAAGTCATGTTAAATATAAGGTTTACACCTACCTTAACCAAATAACACCTCTCTAAAAATTTACATTTTTTTATTTTATACTATTTAGGTGACCCAAATTTTCCAAAAATTATTTGTCCAAAACATACAAAATCATAAGGAAGTATTGGATCAATTACATACCAAATGGAATTTTTGTTTGGGAGTTTTAGAGAATTAGGAAAAACTCTTACACAAAAGTTACTCATGACTTCAAGGGTGTATTTTTCAACTATACCCAACTTTTAATATTCAATATTTAGTCATAAACATAACCCATAAAATTATTCACACATTAAATATTTCTATAGAAAAATAATTTATAATCATTATTTATAACCTCTGTAAAATGAAACATTAAGAGGGTAAACTTAAATGCTGAGTTAGAGTAAACATAAGAATTATCAATTGGATGTCATTAGTGAGTATAAATTGAGAATAAGATAATGATGACATAATCACGGTGAATGATCCTAAAATTAGGATAATCCATACACTTAAATTCCTTGATCATCAATCATAAATCACGACAACTATTTTTTAACAAAGACACGAGTAATGGGATTCAATATTCTCAAACTACATGACATCAATCTTGATCAAAGGAAACATTTATAACCCTTATAAAGAAAAATAAAAACATGTTGATATCTTAGAACATTATATTCATAACCCATGTCAGAAATTAATATATCTCATTTCAATCCATAAGAGAAACCCTCCAGTTACTCCCTCATTATTTCATCTAAAGGAAAGGAATGTTACCCAATGCATCAGATATCTATAATGGGGATCAGCCTTCATATAAGTTGTATTGGTCTCATCCATTCATCATGTAATATTACAATGATCAACCCTTCTTATATGATATATTTTTATCATCTATTCATTATTAATAATTTAAAACTATCATACATGAATAAAACATTTTGAATCTATCACTTTTCTACATAACAATAATAATTGTTCTTTCATTTCTTTATTCACTAGTGGAGATGTAATGGCATCCTTGTAAATCTCATAATCCATCCTGAGAAAGAATTTAAATGGTTTCATTTCATTATATCCCTATTTATGAATTTTTAATATCAAGGTTTGTTAATTATGATTAATTAAAATACCATTAAAATACTATTAAAAATAGTCTTATGGAAAATATAAATTTTATATTAAAAATAACATTAAAAAAATAAAAAATCCCAACATATTTTGAAAATAAATTTTTGTAAACAAATTCTTGGAAACGTATAATATAAAAATTATGTAAGATAATGGTATTGAAAATGGGAAAACTATTCATGTGGTAAATGTAAAAAATAAATCTTCTTTTGAAAGAATTTTTTAAAGAGAATTGAAAGTGACACATTTGGAAAGCATTGAAAAATACAGATTTTAAATTATTTTCAAATAATATAAAAGTTCATTTTAAATTTATTTATAATATATTTTATGTTTAGAAAATAATTAATTATAGAACATGGACATAGAATAGAAGGAGTCCCGATCTAACAGAAGATAGAAGATCGAAATCACTCATAAATGACTCTCTTGATGTTTCTTTAATCAAGAAGGGAGGAATTCAAAAATAAAAATATAAAACAATTCATAAAAAGATTAAAATAAATTATATGTGGTTCATGAAAATAATATCACATTATTTCCTTTAAAGTAACCTTGGAAATAAACAATATCGATAAAAGGGATTGTAACATAAAGGCATTGATATTTTGAAAAAAATTCAATCATTTGCCCCATGAAATAATAAATTCGAATAAAAATTTCAATATCATTAACATATAGAGATTAATGATATAATATTAAATAGGTGTAATATATAGAACTCATAAAAACTAGGTGCATATCCTTAAACTTACTTCCAATGGAAAGGGAATTTGTGAGGTATAAATCTTGAAAAGACCATATCATTGAATTGAGAGTTAATAAATGGATATATTATGTGTAAAAAACATAAATACACAAAATAAAAGTGTTAATATTGAACAAATTAATTTTGAGATCAATTCGCACATAGTCGTGGAACAATAAAGTCAATAAAGATGAGTTATAACCCAACGAAATGAAAATGAGTTTAAAATCCTTTTACGAATTGGTAACATCATGTCAAATAACTTTGAATGAATTAATTAAAAAATAAAACCTAAAATATAATTTATTATGAATGATTCATGATATAACTTGTCAATTTGGGAGTATATATACCCTATAAAAATATTAGTTTCATAATATTAAAATACACTTCAAGGAAAGGTAATTGGGATGAAATCCCTTACCTTAAGTCTATACTTGCTATATCTATTCTTTAACACGTGTATAATAACATAATTTAAATCATTTTGTTTCATAATAAAATTTTACGGTTATAATAACTTATCCAAAATCTATTTATTTAATTTATTTAAAAGATATATTTAATTAATTACTCAATAAAGTCTGCATCGACAATTTTGTAGACATTTAATTCATAATTTCAGAACACCTTTTGGATATTGACCATGGTAAAAGGGGTAATTATTCCATTTTATCTAGAAGAGTAATAATGAAATAATTATAGTTTTTATTTTTTTAATTATACACTAAAAACTAATCATGAATTTTTTTATTTAAAATGAACTATGTTATAAACATGAAGATCATAGGTCGTACGCATGCTTGAGTACCATTTATATTTTTCAATGATCATTATCGATGGAATGTAAGTATAATATCATATTTATAGAATGATAATAATATCATAAATATAATATTATTTCTTTAAATAAACTTATGTATACATATATATCTTCTATTTTATTGGGTGATGAAAATCTAATGTCATTGATTCGTGGAGGTGGTATTCCACTGATAGGTAGAGACGACATTATCATTTTTCAATGTACGGAATGTAATGAAAATAAATGATATATTATTTAAAAATTATGAATAATATTTCATTAATATCACATATATACATTAAATTCATTATCATTACCCTTAGTGTGAGGAGGTCATGGAAGACTAATAGCATCGGTTCGTGAGGCGGTAGTCCTCCTCCAATGGCCCGAAGGCCTTCATTTTTTATTGATTTTTGATAATCCACATTTAAAGGGGTGAGGTGTAACCCTTACAAGGCTTGTAGGTGTAGTTATTACATGGACCGCAAGCCTTAGAGGAACTCATTTCCCATAGGCTTCAAATATTACATACAACCCAGACTAACTACTTGGAAATGCTCCTACCTAGCATCTTCGTCGTGAAATCAGATCTCCACCTTCGCATGGCTATTAAGATAGGATATACCCTACATGAACAGACTTATCATGATGGCAGGTGACATACCATATCATTCTTGTAATCCATTTAGCTTGTGCTATGATGAAATCTCTTTGCTCATCCTCTTTCTGGAGCATGTTCCTTGTAGGTTTTCTGGTTTCCATATGCACTAAAGGTGGCCTGAAGTCCACGAGGTGGCCCAAAAGCCTTACTGACCTAAAGGCCTGGGTGGCCTAAAGGCCTTAAAGGACTTGGGGAATAAATCGATAGCCTGAAGGCCCAAACGGGGGAATATTCCGGCAGTATTTCTCCGTACACAGGAATGATGGTTTCATTACCCATTTTATGGAAAAGTATATATATATATATATATATATAGGTTATGAAATTAACATAATAAAACATAATTATATAAGATATAATGGTTATATTATATCATTATAGTTGAATAATATTTGTAAAATATTGAAAAAATAATCAAAACAAAAATATTTGTTTATGAACTATACTTATTCATTGGAAAATTGTCGTTACTTTACACCTCAATACCTATAAGGATTGTATTCTTCCCAAAACAATGGCTCTAGAATGTGTGGAGGGATGTTAGGAAGTATTTAGGTAGGAATTTGATGAAGAAAAGTTTTATTTAGGTGTTAATAAATTAGAATAAGTGGTTCCGTTTTATAAAAGGGGTAGGGGCACTTTTCGAATTTTGAAAAATATTAAATTAACATTAATTAATTTTATTAAAAAAATGGCTCAAATTTCTAATATTAAAATATAATATAAGGAAATGTAAACATATAATAATGTAATAAAATTTGAATAGGTTTGGATCATATTTTTAACCACATCATTTTTAACCCATCATTAACTCTATTGACAATTATAGTGGTATCAATGTTTTACTCTTAAGAAGTTAATATATTTACTATAAGAGGAATAATAGACCATAAATAGACCATCATCGATATAAATACCAATATCCCATTAATTTTTCCAAATATATTGTTATTATTAATTTTAAATCATTTAATAAAATATAATTTATTATGAAATAACATTAATGTCAATTTAGGAATGATTCATTTAACATTCCATTTAAAACTACAATAATACTATATAATTTTAATTATATGTAACCAAAACTCAATAATATGTAAATTTTATCTAATAAAATTGGTAAAAAAAAAATAACTCAAAAAATAATATTTATAGATATTTGAATATCATTATATTTATTTTTACTCCTTGCACAAGAATTGTGTTTGTGTTACACAAGCAATTATTGTAATTATTTTTTCACTAAATATTAAAAGTAAATTGCATTTA
This sequence comes from Viscum album, assembly GCA_963277665.1. NCBI lineage: Eukaryota > Viridiplantae > Streptophyta > Magnoliopsida > Santalales > Viscaceae > Viscum > Viscum album. The sequence goes on from OY728165.1 coordinate 288,425,010, forward strand.
TTAAAATATAATTTACATTAAAAATTAATATTAATTACAAAAAATATTAATATTTATCTCTATATCAAAAAATTAAAGATGATAAATCAAAGACAATGACATTTTGACTTGTCATTATATAAAATAATATAATGGGTAAAAAATCATGGCCAATAGGAAAAATAACATATTTTTGAATTTTGGATGATTAAAAATGTGATATACTCATAAAATAAATAATAAAAGTTTTACAGTCATTTTTGTGTCCTTTTCATATTATTTTTAACCTAAAATATTCGATTTACTATTACCGTGGCGACAAAAATTTTCAACAATTACAGTTCATAATGAAAAAAATAAAATGAAACTCTTTACCAAATTTGGACTCACTGATTCAAAATATAAAATCCATTTTTTCCAGATTTAATTTTTCTTCTAAACTTATTTATATTTTAATCCCGCAAAACCTGATAAAAGATGATTTTTGAAAAAATTGCATTGTTAATTATAAAAATATTTTTTCAGAAAATTCACGTATAAAATTATTTCAAAAGACTATAAATCGGTTATGTTTAATAAAAATAAAATAATCATTTTTTTTAGCTAATAAAAAATAATTTTACATTGTAAATACTATAAAAGAAAATATATTTTTCAATATAAATCAACATTTTTTCAATTCATTGTAAAATCAAACATTTCTGAAAAATTTAAAAAATTCACCATAAGATAATTTTTATATTATAATTTAAAAACTTATATATACATTATAATATATAATTATAAATATTGGAATATATTAATGATAATTTACACTCACAAAAAGAAAAAAATTTCATTTTTGAAGAAAAAATATTTTAAAGAAGAAAATGGATTTACTAAAAAAATGATTGCTTATTTCTTAAAAATTAATCAATACATTTTTATAGATTAGAAAAATTACATATATTTCATAAATTAGTTAACTCTATTCATACTTTCAAATTTAACATCTACTTTATAACTGTTATACTTAAATAATAATATATTATGAGTTGTTTAGGCTTGGTAATGCGTGTCATATACACTATTAAAAAAAATTTATTTTAGATACTCAGGATATTATAGTTGTGGTATGTGGTGATGTGATATAAATGAAAGGTGGGAGTATTATAATAGTAAGATATTATAAAAAATTACTAGGTTCTGGGGGTTGTTTTGAGGGGTTACATATTATTATTAGCAATATTATTTAGGTTTGAACATGGTGTAGAAATATATACACTTCATATGTTTATGGAATGTTTAATTAATATTTATTTATTATTTTTAGATAAATGAGTCATCTATAGAACTATTCAAAAACCCATAAGATGATCTATTTGACTCATATATTCAGATTGATGTGGGATGAGATGAAATGAGGCCTTATTAATTCTATTAATTTTTCATTGTTCATCAAAATATTTTCAATGATATTTTCACATTCTTGGAATAACCTTATTAGTATCTAGATATAATCTTCCATACTCTTAAATAACATATTTAATGATTTACTAGTGGTTTTATCATATGGCATATGCTCGCTGATTAAGGTTGATAGTTGGTGTTTCATGTTTGAGAATTATAGGGACCCATACTTTTCATACATAGATATTACATATTATTAGATGGATATTCATTAAAATTACATAACAATCCATTAAATAGTCTTATAGGTATAGTTCCTTTGGAAACATGGATACAAAATCAAATTTTTTATAAGTGAACTAAATCATATCCAATTAGGTTATTCATAATGAAAACCATTCACAGACATATAATACATAATAACTTTTATCATAACCTAGGGAAAGGAAACATATGAAGGGTGACCTATGATGCTTCGTAAGGGTAAAAAAGTGAGATACCAATGATTAATTAAAAATAAAATGTGCATAAGGGTATAATAATATTAATATAAGATTTAAAAACCATTCCTTGAATATCATATATTATAATCATGAGTCCTGGCATAATACATGGAAGATCATAATAAATGAATCATAATGTAATCAAAGAACATGAACATTTAGAGAATAATATTGGCATAAAACAATGATTTTTCGGATACACATAAGAATAGAAAATCATTTCTTGGGTAGTTAAGGCACATTGATAAGACTGTCACAGTAGATTGGGTTCACTCCCTCAACCATCTTAGTAGTCAAAGTTCACTCCTAAGATTATCATTGTGGATAGAGTCCCTTACTGAAATAGGATCACTCAAAATTCCAATCCAATTTATCTAATAAGATATACATCCTTACCAATTGCTTTGTACAGATATATAATTCTATATCCACCCATCACATAATGAAATCCATTCCTATGTGTGGTAGAATATCATTAAACATCCATCGTATCATCATAACATAACTCAGGGAAAGAATACTCTTTTCATAAAAATATTAACATCATAGTCATAAAAAATTTTAGAGAAATAACAAGAATGATATCATCAGTTCATATCTCTATTAATGGTTAGAAAACATTACATGATTTAATATTAGGTATAAAATGATTTTTAAAGATCAATTGGAGCATTTCATGAGGAAAATACACTTTTCACTTTGAAATCAATTATTTGAAATCTAAATTTTTTCCAAATATTAATGAAAAAAATATCTTTGAAAAAAACATTAGAAACATTTAAAAGAAAATTTTAAGTATTGAGTGGTCATAATAGTGAGAAAAGTTATTCACATCATTTAAGTTAAATGAAAAAATTACTTTCAGACTTTTTAAAAAAGTCAAAGGAGTACCTCATTTGGAAAACCATATGAATAATAAATTTTAGAACATTTTTTAAAATTAGATAATTGGTTAAAATGTATTTAAAAAATCATCGGATAAATATTATTAATTTTTATTCAAAAACATGGTTATGGAAGAAAAATTTTGCTTTACTAAAAAAATAAATAATGTTGGGTTTCCTTAAAAAAATGTTATTTTGGTTGATTGAGTACATAAAGAGAGTATAATTAATGTGAAGTATGTATTATTGAGAAATTAAAATGGAATAAGAAATTTCATGTGTTTATTGTGTGGTAGATCATGAAATTTCATCATCAGAAAACTTAATCAAAAAATCATGATAAATAATGAGATTATAACATAAAAACCCTTTCCACGTGTCTGAATTTCATCATATGTGGTTGATCATAATGTATAATAAATATATATTTACTATAAATATATTAAAACCATACTCATACATATCATAAAATATATTACTTACTTATAAATTGTTATCCCACATTTATTGAAAATTAATTATTAAAATCAGTCATTAACGTGATAACTACCTCACTTTTCATTTAATTTATAGTTCAGTAGTATTTGTCCTTTATATTTTATCATCATTCCATCACATCCAGAATTATAATCATTAAATAAATATCATATATATTCATTATATACATATTTATATTCATCTAGAAAAGTTATATACAGAAAAATGAATTTCACCTTTGATAGAGACAGTAGGCCGTACATACGCATGAACGATGTTATCATCTACCAATAGATGTTAAAAATGAATAAAAAATAGTTTATAAACATTAAATAATTATTATTATATCATATATATAATATATATTCCTTAAATGTATTCTAATTTCCATCTATGTTAAAATAAAGTGAAAAAACCACATCACTTCGTGGAGGTAGAAGTTCACAGTATATACGAGTGAAATTATCATTTTCAAACTATAAGAATGTAAGAATATAGATTTGATGTCATAATTATAGAAGTATAATTGTTTCATAAATATCATATATATATATATATATTAAATCCAACATTATATACATCCATGAGACATGGTGATGGAAAACAAATTAAATCGGTTCGCAAGATGGTAATCTGGTATACACAAGATCGACAATTTTATTTCCTATTTTATGGAAGAATAACTAAATATAGGTTACTAAATTAACGTAATAACATATCAGTATGTCGAATATATTATCTTTATTATTTATAAGTGGATAAAGAATATTTGAAGGAGGTAATGGAAGAAATAAAATGGAAGTGAATTATTAAGAAATATACATCATTTTAGACAACCTCTTTAGGTTTATACATAAAGCCTTCATAGGGTGGGTTTTAGATTAAAATAGAGACTCTAGGTAATGTAATGGTATTTAAGGAAGGTATTTTATTATGTTTTCATAGATCTATACGACTTTTTAAGGGTGTATAAAAGAGGAGAGTGGTTGTCCTTTTATAAGAGGGAGAGAGGACACACAAGAAATTTTTGAATAGAATAAATTATATTTACATATTATTCATAAAGAGTGGAACCAAAATGGATCATTCCAAAATATTATGTTACACAGGGTCAAAATATTTCCATAAAATATAATTTAGGCCAGTTTTTAGGTTTTTTTAACCCTTATCTATGTAGTTTAACTTTCGATAAACCAATTTTGACCTTAACCATGGAAATAGTTTTTTACAGTTTTTACAATTAATTATGACTAAATATTCTATTTATACCTCCCTTACCCAAGATATACTTATAATGGTTCCCCTGTTCACTTTCTTGTTGGGCCTCATGTGCACCTTCCTATACATCAGAGGCTACCATCTAACAGTGACTTTTTAAAGGATGTACAATAGAGAGACTACACCTAATGGATTAGTAATAAGTAGAATGGAAGCATAATTAAATAAAAAAATGGATGATAAAATACTAACAAAAAAATAATAGACCAATTTATAAACATGTATGACCAAATATAAAATAGGGAAAGCATACATACACCTAGTAACCTTTATAAAATACATTAGAAAAAAGAAAAAATTAGTAGGGGATATATCCATGAACATCCATAGCGTCAACTCAATCATGTGCTCATAATATCACACATACATGAGTAATAGTACCGATCATATTCCAATTATCCAAAACATTCAACCATGAGGTTATTTTTGGTACCAAATGGTGGCCCAAACAAGGTGTGAGATATAAACAGTTGGATTCCCCCCATAGTGTATAAATCTATCCAGTAGATGAATATAAAATAAATAGTGTTTATTTATATCCAAATGATGCATTATAAAATAATTACAACATACTTGGCTTAGGTTTCTCGAAGAAACCTGGCCATGCCTACTTAAACCTAATCAATAATGCCTCTACACACATTCTATCATGTATATATATAAATATATATATATATATTAATTTTAAATTCAATAGTATGAACAATTATACATGCACCAGAACAAACCCAACATTTATTACTACGACATCAATAGGAGATGGTAACATATTAGATAATGTATTCTATGGCTAGGTCTCCATAGCCATCAATCAAAATATAAGGCATTCAATCTCCATTGTTCCATATCTGTAATTATAATATAAGGGACATAATTCCTAGGGTTCCATAGCCATAATCATAGTATAGGGGAATCCATATCTAGGGTTCCAAACCTATAATCATAATATACAAATTAATTTAGTTAATTTAAGGGTCATGTTAGTGCCCAAGCCATTCCATTTAATTTATTATTTCTCTTTAGTTTTAGATGGAAAAGGATTATAATAGGTTTCATACCACGAGTGACTATATTCATGATCAAATTCTCAAGTGAAGTATAATCCATTTTGAATTTCATTAAAAAAATATTTCCAAGAAAATAATTCACTATTTACTAGAGACATGTAGTACATTTAAACCATTTGATGTTTCAATTTTCTCCCATTTAGTAAAAGGATTAATCATAATTAAGAAGTTCCAGTGACCTAACCTTACTATTCACAGGTAATCATTTGGAATTAAGCATATCATTTACTTCAATTCACTCATTAATACACTTTTAATGTTGTTAAGGCATTTAATGATCACACCCAAAATGGTTGTTTAATTAAAAGTCAAGGATGATAAAAAATAATAAAAATAACTTAAATGAAGAGGTAGTTTGGGTTGAGGTCATCAACAGCCAATCACATATGTGGGTTCTAGGTCACATTCTATGTATTTGATATAATTAATTCAAGTTTAATTATAATTACAATGAAAATCAGGCACGGGACACAATGGAATATTTTATAAGAATAATGGACATTGAGTGAAGAGCTATAGACCAAATACCTCATGAGTAGGATGTTCTACAAATATAATATTAGGCCTTGATTCAATCTGCAATGAGATAAATCAGAATATTTTAAAACACCATGAAAATATGGTGAATTAACACGCACAAAGAGAGAATAAAAATTGATGACATAAATAGATAACAAAAGAATGAGGAGTGTTAGACAAAATAATACAAATCCAACACACCCGAAAAATTTTAAATATGAAAAATAAAGAGGGATAAATCATGATGGAAGTGGGTAGAAGAGGTACTGCATTTAGGATAGGTTAGTAGCCAAATTGGAGGAAAAGGGGGTGAAAATACCCGTAGGGGGAAAATAGTAATTTTTCCCTTTAAATAGGGTTTAAGGATAGGTTGCATGGTTTATCTTACTATAAACCAACCATGCATCTCACACTACCCAAGGGCCATACCTCCACAGTTTGGATGCACGGTTAAGGCTAATAATGATTCAACCATGTAGTGCTACTGGTAGAGTGGCACTAACCATACAAGCTAGAACAAGGTTTTGAAAACCATGCACAGCGCATGCACAAAACTTTTCCATTTTATACAATAATTCCACACACTTATGTTCCCCTCCATGTCTGATTTAACAAACCTCGTTCGCATCCAATCATTTTATTTTATAGGGATGCATGATTTATAAAAATCAATCACTCATGTCTACTTCTCTCAAAAAGTAAACTTTTCAGTGCCCAATAATCCTGAAACTCATCCAAACTACTATGAATAGTCTCGATCCTCAAGCCATATATAATAAAAAACATTTAAGTGTTATTATAGTCAGATTTATATTTTGAGTCTCTATTTAAACTTTGTCCTATCCAAAAAATGAAATGTTAAAATTCTATTCAAATTTTTAATACATTCAAAACACGTGACCTTGAAATCTCACCACCTTATCAATTATCATCCCTGATAAGCCTTAGGGAACAATGAAAACATCACTTGACGTACTTGGGTCATGTTATTTTTTTAAAATAGTCGCATTGTAATTCCAAATTTCCAACACACCTCTGGGAATTACTTTAATCAAATGCTACTTATGCTGCTAAAACTCAATCCAAAGATGAAAAAAATATCAGGAGATGCTTAACGAATCCCACTTTAATCAAGACATGGTCACATTTTAGTCTCTTTTAGGATCTATCCTCTAGTTATCCCCACCATAGGTTGAATTTTTAAATTACCAATTTTGAGTCACGATACACCCACCATCAGAATTTCTTTTTGAACTATATCTGTGGAATTCCATTAATACTTAAGAAATGTTAATCAAATTTTCTGTGAGGAAAGTCCCCTTGGAACTAAATATGATCAAAATGGTGTAACTTCTATTGACTGGTGTCAAAAAATTCACATCGAATTTTTATTGAAATGTCTCGGTGGACCCTTTAGGTTGCACCCATTTCATCTTGATGGCATGCCCGATGGGATTTAATCACCCACCAAATCCATCTATTTAAGAGAATATATGTTTAACTACCTCTTAATGACTATTAAAAAATTATATTCTCCTACTATCAAAGCATCACCTAACACATATTCCAAATCCTTATCCCATGGAGTACTGATATTGTTCAGTGCATACTCACTGAAGTCCACACTAGAATTTTGGTGTTGTATCTTTATTAAACCATCTACTGATCAAATCTATCATCCAGAATTAGAAAATCACCAAAACAATGCTAATCCAACATCCATGGATTGTCCTAATTTACCCTGGGCTTAATAACCACATATATATTTCACCAAAATCAAAAAATAAACTTGTACATGGAATCTACCTAGTATTGTAGTACTAAATTAACCTAATTATTTAACATCACACTAGATCCCAAACGACCATCCAATGACTGATATCAGGGTCTTACAACCCTTTTCGTGCGAGGGTTTCCCTCCATTGACTGATTCCATTCCCCCCACCTTAATATTATACCTATCATTGATTGAACAAAAATATAGCATGATCCCAAAAACCTTTTCCCTATACATCCCAATGCAAAACAACTAACATGGATTAAATCCTAGTCATCCCGGAGTGCTAATAAAACAATACACTTTACTCATTCCCACCTTATGAGGATATTTACGTTGGAATTATTGAAAAATTAACCACATAAAGGGTCAACAAGATTATACATCAATTGTTGTATCACAAACTAAGTGGATTTTGTTTAAACTTCTCATCTAGAACCACTCGCAAAGAGTTATTTTATCAGACTATTTAATGCTTTTGGGTTGTTCAGTGTATAGTAAAATCTCTCACATCATACTCATGATGAAGTATGTTTATGGTAAATGATCACCTTTAGACTCATAGTACACTAATATTTTATTTTCAGGTGTGAATTTTTCTCCCATGCCACAGTCACATTAAATATGTGACATTTTCTTTAACCAAAACATTACACCACGTCTATCGACCATGCATGTCTGGGTCCATTCATGTAGTATCTATCTCATGTCATCTGATCAACTATCTCATTTCACCTATTTTTCTCAAAACTATCCCTTATCATTGGGAAGTACATTTAATTTACCCCAAAGCTTTGGGTCACTGTACCCATAAGCATCACTTCTTTGAAACTATCAATCCTTGGTTCACACCAGACCATTTATCATTATTGAATCTGAAATTGTTTCCATGAATAACCAAAGTAAACTAAATTAACTTTTATATCATGTAAACTATCCCATGCCACCCAGTTTTAGACCCAACTCACATTCATAAGATTCATCCATCAACATGGTCTAACTTACTATGCTATATGATATTTTAGTTTACCTTAAACAGAAAGTTACATTGGAAATCCTCTTCAAAATATGGAATCTTACCTCTTCCATGATTTATCAAATGATGAACCACCTGATGGTTTCATTTCTACGATGAATTCTTAAACCACACAATCACTACTGGTCAAATAGAAAGGGCCATGAATAGTCTTTATCATGGAATGTATTTTCGACGAATACTAACATAGGGTGATATTAAAAGGAAAATGGTTCACCCTTCCTAAAATGAAATACTAGAGAAACTACTTTTCATTAATTTATAATTGATAATAAATTGAATTTTATAGAAAAAAAGAAAACAAAGTGCTGAACCAGCCTATTCAATGGGTTTTTCTTAAAAATACAATATCTTTAACCTATTAGGTTATGAGTTAAAGTGGGGGAATATAGGCCCATCCACCTTTCCCAAATGTGTATAGAACGGGAACCACATCCCATTTATAACATCAATTAGAAGGCTTCTAACACACCTTTAAACACCATTTGAAACATTTTAAACTAGAATATGTAAAGAAGAATCAACGTACAAGGGTCTGAATCTATCATCATATGTGTAACGAAATATACTTCAAAACAATAGGCTACCAATCCCTGATTGTTACCAATAATCCAAATATAGGAAATATAATTAAATTTTTATCACTATAAGATAATGTATAAAGGGATTTAATTCAATAGTATTCTTATATGGTAATACCGCCTCAAGGTTCAACTTACTAGAAAACCACCCATCTACTACGGGTTTCATTTCATTACCTACAGTCCTACTAAAGACAACCAGTAGTCGAATGGTATTTCACATCATTAAACTAAAATAAATCATTAATCACTGATTTATGATTTGAGTGTGTTACCATGACTGGTCCAACACCTTACTTACACAAATCATTGACCCTAAAACGATGTCACACCTGAAAAGAACACTACGAATTACTACCTAACATCTAGGTTCAATAGAAACTAGGAACAAGTAATCAGAGTCCCATGACCAAACTCGCATTCTCATTTAAGGAATATACAAATTAAAAAACAGAATACATACCCCTAAACAAGTATCCTTACAATAAGAACAAAACAAATATTCAATTTTAATTCATATAAACCATAATAGTTCCTCATAATGTTTCAAGAATCTCTTATAAAAGGATTTCAAGTAACGGTTATCAAAACTAGTTAAATTAAGTACATTATAAATCTATTAAGATGTAAAATAATAGGGAAATGGTCACCAAATTCTTATTTAACTATTTATTTATCCATAAGGTTCTGATAACTGAGCTTGGAAAAATAAAATTTTAATTACAAACTATAGAGTAAAATGTTTTTTTGGTTGGAGTTGGAATTTTAATTAACCTATGTGTCATAATAAATATGGTCAAAAACAAGATTTTATTAAGAAAATGGGATAAGTTAAATAAAAAACATCCATATTTTTATTTTTAATACCATATAATATGTTGTAGACACTCTATGTAACCATCTCATACATCATGTGTATACCCCCGCGAGGTTAAGTGTCAAAACATAAAAGTGTAAGGAAACCTACAGGTGCCCAATTATAACAATAAGGGTTTAATTATGTGTATCATAAAATAGTTAAATTATTAAAAATTCAAATGACATTTAATGGGTTTCTTTCAAATGAAATATCCCCCAACTGACCTACTTGGGTCCATTTGTTCATTTTACGGTTTAATCACATGGGACATCATTCCCAAAAGATAGAGGTACAAGCCTCATAAGAAATAATCTACCAGTAATTTTAAATTAATAATATTTTATATGAATTAAAATCTAATATATATATATATATGTACAAATATTTAAATCTTGGTTCGATGAGTTGAATCATTGTCCCCAATTTATGAAGTTACATGCCTTAATAATTCACATTTGGCATTCATATAATTCGAACTAGGTTTTTTATTTTCATTATAAAAATATTAAAGGGTCTAAGATGATGGGTCAATTTTATGGGTAACCATTATCAAACTCATAAAGACCCATTTACTTTAAAATTTTATGAATTGTCTCCCATTTCATTGAAACCATTAATGTTTCATCAAATGAAAACAATGGCCCGTGACCAAAACATCTCATAATTGGTTAATTAAGGTGCCACAATAAAAATATATAGGAATACACCATTTATGATGACGTATAAATGTTAATAACTAATTAAATATATCATAAGTATATAAGTATTTCTATAATAGTATTATGGAATACAGGTGAAAATACTAAGTTAATCATGAATGCATGGTGGAAAACATGGAAAAAATCATCAAAAAAATGTAGAGGAAAAAATACTACATAATTACCTAAATAAGGACACAAATAATCATGATGATAATACTAAAATAATTTCATATGGGTAATCATGATGAAAAAATAAACTAATCCTGATATATAGGAAATCATGTTAAAATATTATGTAAGTAGGGTTTACAAATCATTATGCATCGTGCAATATATAATGTTAACTATATGGAATGACATATGTATGAAGAGTGTTGAAACTGGGAAAGAAGCGGAATCCCAAAACAAGTGGGATTTTAAAAAATTTCCATTGACATTCGACGTAATCTTTTAGACATTCGTGAATAGTAGCTTAGTCTTAGCCGAGGACAACGCGTGGAGGGTTTTATGCACAAAATAAACCGTAAAAAATTACCCGGTTTAATTTGAAACCACACATGACGTTAGCTTGTAATTGAGGATCACATATTGAATAATCCAAAGTCAAATTCATCTAGATATTCCACACATGAGTCAAGGAATCCATTGGAGTGTCGTTCATCATGATCTAGGTGCTAGCGTGGAATTGCGACGACGCCTTCGATGCTCCAACGATCACTGTATCGTTTCTCTAGAGATTAATGAGAGATTGTTTGATCATTTATCCTTGGATACAGATAATCTCAATCTCTCTTGATCATGTGAGAGATGAGAGGGGAGAGAAACACCACGAATAGTACATGGCAAGAGCCCCTCCTCTTCTATTTAGAGTGCTAAATTAAAATACTTGGTAAAGCCTCATCGGCCCTTAATACTTAACGAACTATCAATGAAATTTGATGACTACTAAACTATGTAATAAATATTGTTATCATTTAATTGAAATATATTAAATATATTATAGGACAATAAATGAGTCCAAAACATGACTCTCCATTCCCATAACTATTAATGGAACCATAAAATTTTTAATATTTGTCAATTAATATTTGTTATGTATTTACTTAAAACTCATATATACATGTAACAAATATATTTAATTCTCATTATTCTAAAATCAAATAATATTAATTTATTTATTACATTGGTTAGAATTTTTCCTTGGAAAAATCTCGGACCCTGTGGTGGAGCCCACCATGTCTGAAACTACTATTCAACTCAATAGGTAAGATTCTTGAATAAACTACTGTCTGCGACCCTCTATGCCCTTATATTGATAGTGGTGAATAGTTTTCATAGAACAAGAATGATATCTAGCAACCCATCATGTCCCCTGAAGAGATAAGGATTGTCACAACAATGAAACCTAACCTACGAACACATACTAGGAAATATAAACTCTTTGTATATAATATCTCATAAAGTAGGATGCACTCTTGTGTTATCTCCCTTTTCTTGCTTTATTGTTTGTTAATTTAAATGGATGGATTTACCCCTGACTTCCATGGCGATGGTCTTATAAAGGTACTTCCTTCTATATCATCATGTCACGATATATATTACTTCCATAACCCGGAAGAACCAAATCATTTATTGGCCATTCAACCAATACCATGACACCAATGACGCACCCAACACAAACTACCTCACCACAACATCATTTCCATGGTTTTCTTCTTTCATAAATGTACGAAATCAAATGACATATTTATGTAACAATTTCAAGTCAGGAGAGCATTAAACATGATCATAGATAAGAACATCAAATGACACCTGAATCATGTGGTGTTCCTATTAGCGGGTCGGTCCTTATGATCTCACTACTAGAGATCACCAAGTGATAACATCATGAGAAGAAGTATCAATGCTTATGACTCTCCAACACCTAATTTTCAATCATCTACTATATCCAATCTGTAAGATGTATCTAGACCATAGAACATATATTTATGATTAATTTCAGAGTATCTAGAGGTTCTCATTATATCCTGGGATCTGCTATAACCTTTTGATACGAAAAGTAATGATTGGAAATTACCATTTCAATAGTGGACGCTTAAAATAATACACTATAACAGTAATATTACATCATGTATATATAATTGTATACATTATATGGTAATCATAAGCACTTAATAGTTGGGTCTAGAGAACCCACTATTTCAATAGTCCCACTTGCACTAGATCCAACTTGATAACCAATGTTGTTAGCTACTCATATGATGAGCATTATGTTTCTGCTATGTAACGACATTATCTATTGGGTTTTCCAAAGTTCCTCCACATGGCGATTATTCTATTGTGACCTTTTCTCTTAGACTAAAAATTATTAAGAGATTGTATCCTAACTATATCCCACTTATCCATTGTCATAACATGGCATCTTGGCTAGTAATAATATCATAATTTACATTATGATAATACTTCTCTCACTAGGTTATATTCCATGAATTGGAACAAATCGTTGTGTTTATCTGCTTCTTAGATGTCGTAGAAGCTGAAACATACCAGGTTTATGTATGTATGGATACCACTGGATGATATGAGATTTTCCCGCTCATCGTATTTAGCCTCACTGCGATAGTAGATCACATGGACCTAAGGAATACTAGTTTGTATCCCCCAAAACTAGTATCCTTTCTACTCAACTTACCTGGTACATATCATTTGTACCTGCTGAAGTGCAATTAGATAGCTCCCACTGCATCCCTTGCAGTGCTCCTGTATATAATTTATTTTTTCTTATTATAAAGCATATCCTAGAAATATCAGTTATTGTACATATAATGGCATTCGTGATAGATCCATAGTTTCGGCATATGAATTTTGTCTCACCATGTTCATCTCTTCCCATGGCCCAAACATTTCAACCTAAAGATATTATGCCTTGTGACGTAAGAAACAATTCATCTCTTGAATTGTTCTAACTTGTATTTTTTCAATACAATGTCACTATATGTACTATTGACTAGGACCAATAAACCTATAAATATACCTTAGTAGATCATGTTCCCTAGAATATAGGATAGTAATTTAAGTCAATCATTGGAGAATGAATTTCATCTTGGTCTTGACTAATTGTAAGACCAATGTGTTTTCCATATATTGTCGAACATACATTTCTTGGAAAACCATTGACTCTCCCACCAACCACTCGTAGACACATGGAAATCATTTGTTGAAAATGAAAATTCTATGATCACACTGCATACACTTATCATAAATAGGATTTTAGTAACTTATCTCTTTTATTAGCATTCTGTGACGTGACCGTCAATTTCTAGTTGCGTCGTATAGACACCACCCACAATTAGTGGTCATGACATCCAATGCTAAATAATTTGATCACTGATATTATCAATTGTAAGAAAACTTCTAACAGATTTAGGCATAATGACTTGGTTAAAACAATCATGCCTTATTGGTACTACGCTTGTACCATCCATGTATTAAATCACTTCAATACCCACCACAACATTCAGAATAACAATTGTCTTTGCACATTGATACATGGAATCCATTAATTGAATTTTAGTTTGTCTTATCAATTTTAGCTAATTGCCATATACTTTTTACTTTTAGGAAATATTATTCAAATTGAATAAGAGATCACCGACCGCGGTGAATATAAAAACCATCATAGTGGTTTATCCTTCCTACGTAGTATGTGTCATTGGAACATACTCTGTTCTACATGTGCTTGTGGAACTAGTTCATATGCCAACTATTTGTGCATCTTGAGAATTGACTAAACACAAGTCAATTTAGATCCCACTATCTCTAATAAAGATGTAAACCCTTATATAGATATACATTCAATCACTTGAATAAAAATTATCTATCTTAGGGAATTATGTAATATTCTATGGAACCGTTATGGTTATTACACTAAATGCACAATGTGTTTTCCTTGATGCAATTTTGTTTGTGTCCTAACAATATTTTTGTATCCAAACACATGTCCTTATGAAATAATTGATTTACATCATAAAATAACTTGTATGATATTCATTTTTAATTTATAGTTGGCATATAGTTATGGGATAACGTCGTTATTTGCGAAGCACGTCATGAAATATAATGGAAGTTTTAGCAAGTAGCAACATTGATGTATAACGTATACATTTAGGAGTTGCTCCATCCTACATGTTCGTTTATCAATGTTGATATGTAAGACTTAATCATAAATCATCTTCATTAAAATCAATGTTATGATGTTGATAAAGTAATGCGAATTTAGGAATTACTCCATGTTATATTATCATGATTGATGAATTCTTGGTCGAGATATTTTTCGGTAACCCTGCCCGAAGGAAATCATATATCCGGACCATGCATACACATCACTTTATTATTCCTTAATTACTTAAAGAAATATTATGAAGTATATATACCTCTACCTTGTACTTGGAATAGTTCATGCTTAATTTTTTAACTATATCCAAATGCTTTGTGACATATATTTATTTCTAAAGGATCCTCTATCCAAACTTAAGACATCAGTAATAGAAAAATTAATTAGTTGTGTTGAGCCTAAATACCATACTTGGTATATTGATGATGTTCACTTTTAGTATTACTTAACAAATAATTATCTTATCACAACTGAGTATAATTATTAGATTTATATTCATATCTAATTTCATATGATTTATGTATTACTAAACTAGTGAAAGAGTTTACCAAAAACAACATTCATTCCAGAACCTGAAATAACGTCTCCTTGCATCCAAGGACACATGAGATTAATATTTGTGTTTATACTAAATAATAGTTCCACATGAACCGTTCACATAGAAATTATAGAAGTTGTGTACTTCTCACCACTAGACAAGGTATCACCGTTTCAGAACAACTTGGAAAATACACCTAACATTTAGTAAGGTTTATATACTTGGTAACTATATTTAAAAACACATATGTAAAAATCATATAGTATTAAAAACCCAAGTAGTTAAAGTAATCATTACATTGAAGAATATTTTTAACATAGAAGAGGAAACTTGTTTCATTAAATCATTTTATTGCTTTTAAACTTCCATTATTTTATATTATAATATGCAATACAAATATCCTTTGTTAATACCTCATTCATTAAAGGAAGTCACGAATATTCCATTGGCATCAAATTCCATCGACCATTCCATGTTGTCTTTTAATTTATTCTCCATAAGAATTATAACTTAAATATCTTTTATTCTTTTTCACTTGGAAAATCGTACCTAAATTGGTAATGGAGCGTTTACTCAATACTTGTTAATTTTGTAACATAAAAGGAAACATGAGTAATGTGGTTAAAATGATATGAGAAAGTGATCCATTTAAATATCATGATGGATCTTTGAATTAACACATGTCAGTGTACCCATCGGCTTATTCATATCATTGCTTCGCTTTCTCCTTGCAAACATCGTAGAGATGGGAATTCATTTTTTATCATCTATGTCATGGTGTAGCGACAGCAACTGAAACTTGAAGTTGATGAATGCATAATGAAATAAATATCATATGCTTTATACATTAGTCTCATGAAGGTAATTTTCACCCTCTATTCTTGTGGTAGTTTAACAATGTTGGAGACACTGGTACCTTGAGTTTACTATATCACAGTCCTATACGCACACACCTGTACAATTCATGGATAATTTTGTCAGTGTGAACATTTACATTGTCTAATATTTATCACAGTTAATATTGTTGTATAACTTTCTATTTTTTTAAAAAATGAAATTTAGTAGATGAGTGCATTTTTTCAGGATTACCGGTTTAGATATTTTTTTATGTACGTAAATCATTTAATATCTCCCTTTATTTTATCGGATACTAGGAACCCTGTATGCTAGAATAAGAATACTATGTCGCTTGAGTATTATAGTGGCAAGGATCCATGAACCACCCCTCATAGTCTACAAGCTATGGCTACCCCACTACATGGAGGGATCTATGTAGGATTTTGGCTCACCGACTACTTTAACATGTGGATCGATGATCTGTTGAGTGATTTCCCAGCTTCTAAAATTAGAACATGATTTATTCAACGCTTGCCTCTAAAATTACAACAAGCTAGATATGGCTATTTCTTTACTGTAATTTTAGTTTTGTGAACCCATCATTTTTATAAGGACTCCCCGATAGTAAGTGGCACCCTCAGCTATGGCATGACTGACACCTCAAATAGCCGGTTTTGTCCAAATTTGAATGATGGAAGGGGGTTTTGACTTAATATATCATTGAGGGTTAAATTATTTTTAATGTGATGAAAGAAATCATTTTCTATTTTATAATCATGTACTATATGATCGCACTCACAACTTACCGTGCCTAAAATAAAAAAATCATTGCGTCACATATTCATTTTATCTTGCATTCATGATTATTAGTATACTATGTGACTGTGAAATAAACTACACATACACAAAAATAATAAACCATTAAAAAAATGAAAACTTGATCATGAGTCAGTTCTAATAGTTATTCCGTTGAGTGAATAATAGACCAACCAAGACCCTAGGGACAATACCTTTAGTCGAATGTCTTGCAACTTGAATAGCAATGTTTGATCATCCAATGCATCCAACTCATGTTTGGTGTGTCGCCGTCACTTTGCACGAAGGGCACCGTACCTCATCTCAACATTATACAACTGTACTCGCACACAGGTGAGGGGGTCTCGAGGTATAAAATAAAACTCTGAGAATGGGCACACATTCCCTTATACATATAATGGCACTTTAGAAGACACAAAAATCAGCTTTAAATTAATTAAAATAATTATAACAATACCCTGCAATAATTAAATAGATAAATTAACTAAACACGCCAAACATACATTGGTAGGTCCATAGATCATGGGTTGTAAACGCTTTAACTAGTGTATATAAACTAAATGCAGAATAAATATAAACTTGAAATAAATAAATTTTGAGGGCATTATTTATTGAATTAAAATTTTACTCTAATTTTAATTAAAAAAATTCATCGTTTGGTCGTGATTAATTACATTTATTTTAAATTAAAAATTAAATTAAATCATTAATTTAATTAATCCTTAAATTAAATTAATTATGCCGCATCAAATTTTAATAACCAAAAATTAATATATAGTTAATTTAATTCTTAATTGAAATTAAATTAATTGAATTAATTTTTTTTATAAATAAAATCACCTGGGCCCATAAAATTTCAGGCAGGCCCTGTGTGGGTTGGGGAGAACCTTCACATTCCCAATCTAGGCAGTAACGACCCCATGCAGGGGTGTTCGGAGCTGATCTGGTGCACCGAAGCCCATTTTCGGTTGGTCCGACCCACTCGGACCTATTTAAGGGATGAGCGAGTTACCTGCCCGCTAAGAGGACCAGGGGGCGAGGTCCGTGGCAAAGCCAGCTAGCCAAGATCAGCCGAGTTGACTACGATGGCGAGAACCCAGTGCGTCAGACATTCCACGCATGAAGGTTCGAGCATGAAGGCAAAAGAGGGACTCATAGAGGTGCAGTTGGCCGGAGGAGACCAGACTTGGTGGCCGGGCATCGCCTCAGGTGAGACAGATGGCGGACACCGTCATGTGCGGGAGGATGCAGCTGACTACTTGCTCGAAGGAGACAAACTAGGAGGAGTGCCAGTGGGCTACAGGGCACCACTGCTGGGTGGCGCGCATTTGTGTGGCCGTGTAGCTTGCTACTGCATGGGTGGCCCATGGCGGTGGGGTGGAGATGTGCCCGAGCGGAGGGGGCCAGGGCATTCCGTCTTGGTTCGGAGCACCTAGTGTGGGGCGGGGAGGCAGCTGCCGCCAGCCGAAGGTGGAGGTGCCACTGCAGGCGGTCTGTCGGCCTTGTACAAGAAGGCTGCGCAGGGCTCCGCAGCAAGAGGGGAGGCAGCCCATGGCTGGGAGGCGCCTACTGGGTGTAAGAGGTGGTAACCTCCAGCAGTCTGGTTCGGTGCGCCGGGACCCGGGGAGCAGGAGTATGCCACTTATTGGGTGTCGGGGTATGTGCGGCGAGGTGGTCGGGGCAACCAGGAGGCAGCCTTATGGAGCGCTGTTGTACGGTAGGGAGAGCCGTACCGAGGTGGAGGCAGTGGACAGTGTGCCTTCTGGTTGCGGCGCCTAGAGAAAAAGGGAGGAGGAGGCCCTCTGGGCTACCGCGCTTGCAAGATGTGGGGCCGCTCGCCCCCCATCCAACCCTATTGTTTTTATAGACTTTTTTCTGTAAGTCCTCCCCACTTTTCCTTTTTTATTTTAATTGTATACTTTTTTATTTTATACATGGGAGACCTGCTTTGCAGTTCCCCCAACACCTCTCCCTTTTTCTGTCAACCTAGACTTACATTTCAAGTCTTTCCCCTCCTTTTTTTTTTGTTTTTCTCAATCCTAATGTATTGACTTTATAAAAGTAATAATATTATTTTAATAATATTATTTTAATAATATTATTATTATCATGTAATTAATATTATTATCAAATGAAAATTAAAATTATAAATATAATAAAATCAAATGATTTTATTATTATTAATATAATACAATTATTTTTAAGAAATTAATATCAATGATAAATTGTTTTATGGTAATTATTTCAACGAAGGAATTTTAGGTCGAAATACAGAACATCACCAAAATTCAGTTTTGAATCTGAATTCAAAACATTGGATGACCACTGACTGGTCATCCGATGTCTGAATTTGATTCCATCTGCGGCATTGGAACCGTATCCATTCCCTTAAATTTAATGAAAATTTAATTTATAATTGGCTCAAAATCTACACGCTC
The DNA here is from genome assembly GCA_963277665.1 of Viscum album. Lineage (NCBI taxonomy): Eukaryota > Viridiplantae > Streptophyta > Magnoliopsida > Santalales > Viscaceae > Viscum > Viscum album. Next base: position 288,444,863 of record OY728165.1, read on the forward strand.
TTATATGATACTACTTCTAGAACTGGGCATGGAACAAAATCCCCAAACAGGTGGTATTTTAAAAATTTTCCCTCAACGATCGATGTAAACTTGTCGAAGTCGGTGCATAGAATCCTGGTATTAGACGAGGACCATGCGTGGAGGGTTTTAGGAACAATATAAATTGTAAAAAATACCTAGTTTAATCTGAATCTGCACACAGTGTCTGCTCGTCTTTGGCAATTGCTACTCGAAGAATTCGATGTCGAATTCCTCTAGATCATTCATACATGTTTCGTGGAATCCACAAAAGTTCTGTTCGTCATAATCCATGTGCTACCGCGGAATTGCGACGACACCTTGAATGCTCCAACGATCACCACATCGCATCTTTAGCGATGCCTGGGAGAGTTCTCAATCAATGCTCCTTGGATCGAGAGTCTCTCTCTCTAGATCATGGGAGAGAAGAGAGGATAGAGAATCTCCAGGAATAGTATTTCGAAAAGCCCATTCTCTTCTATTTATAGTGCTACATTAAAACAACCATTATAGCCTCACTGGCCCAGAATAATTAAAGCACTATCAATGATATTTTATGACTACTAAACAGAGTCATAAATATTATTATCATTTACTTGTTATATGTTAAATATATTTCATGACAATAATTGATCCAAAAACATTACTCTTCATTCCCATAAATATTAATTGATCCTTGAATAATTATTATTCGTTAATTAATATTTTTCATGTATTTACTTAAAACTAGTAAATACATTTAAAAATAAATTCAATTATAATTATTCTAAACTCGAATAATATGAATTTATTTATTGCATTGGTGATTGTTTTTCCTTGAAATAATCCAAAACCCCAGTGGTGGATCCCACCATTTCCAAAACTCTTATTCAACTGAATAGAGAAGATTCTTGAATACGCTATTGTGTGTGACCCTTGAGGCCCTTATCTCGACAGTAGTGAATAGTAATCACAAACCAAGAAAAGGATTTAGCAACCCATCATGACCCCCGAAGAGATAAATATTGTCACAACAGTGACAACCAACCTATGAACACGTACTGTGTAATATAATCCCTTTCTCTGTAATATCTCATAAAGTGGGATGCACGCTTGTGTCATAGCCCATTTATTGCTTTATTGTTTGTTGATTTAATTGGATGGATTTACCCTTGACTGTCATGTCCATGGTCTTATGAAGGTACTTCCATCCATATCAACATGACCCGAGATATATTACTTTCCATAACTCGGAAGAGACAAATCATTTCTTGACCATTCAACCAATTACATGCCACCAATGACACACCCAACAAAAATTACCTCACCATGACTACATTTTCATGGTTTTCATCTTATATAAAAGTATGCAATCAAATGACATATATTGGTAATGTTCTTAAGTCAGAAGACCATTACACACGATTAAAGATTAGAACATCCAAGGATACCCGAAACATGTGGTGTTCCAATTGGCGGGTCAGCCCTGATGATCTTTCTACTAGAGATCACCAAGTGTGAACATCATGAGATGAAGTCTCAAAGCTTTTGATCCCCCAGCACATGATTGTCAAACATCTACTATGTCCAATAAGTAAGATGTATCTAGACCATAGAACATATATTTAAGACTAATTTCATAGTATCTAGAGTTTCTCCTTATAGCCTGGGATCTTTTATAACCTTTCGATACAACAATTTATCTTTGTACATTACTATTTTAATACAAGAAATAGAAAATCATACACTATAATTGTAAGATGACATCATGCATAACTAATTGTATACACGATACGATAATCAAACGAACTAAATAGTTGGGTCTAGGGCACCCAATATTTCAAAAAATAGTACATTTATGTGTCTATAATGATACATGTAATAACATATCCTTTCCATAATAGGAAAATGGTAAACTACATTAGTCATTAACCAGTGAAAATAAACCAAATTACTTGAGGTGAAACAAAAATCAATTGTAATATAGAACAACATAAAGACCATTCCCATCCATGGAAATTTGATCTTTCCCTTGAACATGGGTTTGATGAACACATTCTTGAGCTATTTACCAAATGTAAAAACATTCATAGTCTCAATTATGCTATCTCAAATAGAAAGAAAAAATGAAGGTATTTTCTGATAGAAAATGTAACACCCTGAACCAGGAGCCACTTATAACTATTCCTCGTGTTGGTTTTCCACTGGGCCTCAAAAACCCCCACCCACTACACCAATGGATTCTGACTTGAAGTGAGGTTATATTGGGTGTATAGTGTGGGTATTATACCCTATGGATCGATAATAAATATATTAAAATCATATATAAATGAACACAAGTAAAATATAAAATACTAACAATCAATAACATAATAAGGTAAAACTTTTTAGTGAACATGATACAATATACAAAAACAAACCTAAAATAATTAAATGTTAAAATCTATCTCCTTGAGCATCTTGAGATTATTCTTAGTTATGTTCTCATAATATCCCTTGTACATGAATAAAAGCACACAACAGAATAAAATTATCCTAAACCTAAGACCATGCGGTCTATTTGTGCACCAAACTATGAACTGAATAGGGTGTGAGATATAATCAATAGGCCTGCCCCAATGGTGTATAATGATACCCTCCCATGAATATAAACTAAGATTTTTTCATGTATATAAAAATGGTACATTTAAACATAAATAATAACATGTTAGTATTATATTCCTCAAAGAGCCCTATTCAACCATACATGCATCCACCTAATCCTAAATGCCACTACCCACCTACCATATTGTGTGTATATATATATGCATACATAGACAATCATATGAAAAAATATACATGCACTGGCATAGACCTAAGGTTTAGTACCAAGTCATCTGTATTAGAGGATCACAAACTAGATTAGATATGTTAAGCCAAGGGTTCCATACCCATAAATCACAATATAAGGGTCTCCATGCCCAGGGTTCGATACTCTTAATCATAATATAATGGACATCATGGCTAGGGTTCCATACTCATAATCAAAATATATAGGATGCTATGCCTAGTGTTCCATAACTGTAACCACAATATAAAAATTAAACTATGTAATTGGAGGGTTCTGTTAGTGTCCATACAATTCCATTTAATTCATTAATTTCATTTCCATTATAGATGGAAAATTCACATAATAGGTTCCATGCCATTAATCTCTATATTCATTGTTAAAGTCTCATGTGAAGTACAATGCATTACACATTTCATTAAAAAATCTAATTTCCAAGAGAATAATTCCCCATTTAACTAGATTCATGTAATATTTTTAAGCCATTTAATTTTTAAATTTAATCCCCTTGAATAATGTAATAAATCGCTGTTATGAAGGCGATGTTACATGTCCTTTCCATTTACATGTAATCATTTGGAATTAAGTATATAATTTAATTAAATTTACTCATTACAATATTTATAATGTTCAAATGGATTTAGAGATCAAACCCCAAATGGTAGTATAATTAATAGTGAAGATGATACAAAATCATGGAAATTTACTCAACTAAAGAGGTGGTTTGGGTTGCGGTCATCAACCCCCATCCATGTAATATAGTTCTAGATCGCAGTTTTCATATTTTATATATTTAATTGACATTTATGAAGCAATTCATGAAAAATAAAATGTGCAAAACAACACCATATTTTTTAAAATTATGGGACCTTGATGGAAAACCTATAGACCACTTACCACATGCTTTGGATGGTCAACTCATCGAATACGAGGACTTTATTTGATCCAAAATGATTAAAATTGTAATATTTGATAAATTCTATGAAAATATGTTGAATTAGCACAGATATAGAGAATACTAAAAATGGAAATATGAACAAAGAAAGGATGAAGGAGGATTCATTGGCATACTGTTAAACTTCTAATGTACTCGAAAGTACTTCAATAGGACCAAGAATGGGGGGAAACCACCATGGAAGATGGAGGAAGAATAGGTCCATACGGGAGAGGTTTCTTGCAGAATGAGTTGAGAAAATGGGTGAATACATTATATGGGTCGGAGGGCAAAATTTCTATTTTTCCTTATTAAATGTGGTCAATAGTTAGACAACATGGATTAGATAAACATGAACAAACTATATAGGTCACACAACCCATGAGCTGTAAGAATGCAATTTCTTATCATAAGAATGAATCCATTTAAATTTCGGTCAAATTATTTATTTTCGATCTAATTTGGATGCATAATAACATCATGATTATTTTGGGAGTGTTGGAGGCTTGTTCAAAGCACAGTACCCTGACTGGTGGAGAAAGTGACTGATCCACATGGCTAGTAGATTCTATGCAATCCAGTCTGCATAGTTTACCCTAATTATACTAGGTGTTATAGAAGGGAAAGTAGGGGCACACAACTTGCCTAACCGTTCACATAGGGTTGCACACCCCAAAAGAGGTCACTATAGTTTTTAACAGAGGTATAAAACATGGTTGTCACCCAGTTTCTCAAACTTTGTGGGACAAACCATGCGAGGTCCCTCCTTAAGCTGTGGGAGGCACACAATTGATGCAAAGTTTGGCCAACCCTGTGACCAACTTTTTTGACATTGAATTCTTTGAAGAATTTATGATTTATCCCTTAAATTTGTTTAAACATACCCCTCCCCGTCTATTCAATATTTTTTCCAGTTATATCCCCATATTATCTTGTTGGAGGTCTCATGGAATCCAAAATCAATGATTTTCAATAACTCTCCGATAGAGTGTCAGATTAGACTTCCGATGATCTCTTTGGATAAACATTGGCACATTCTATAATAATTAGGATCTTTTTCTTCGATCTTCTTTCTATTTGCTCTACTATTCTTGTGTGAGGTCATATTCCCTATTTTAAGGGCATTGATATGTTCTTGTATTTCCTATTGATCTAATCCTAACTGAGGGACCATAATTGATTAGGATAGTTTTACGAGTTTATAGTTGGTGGTCTATGACACATCTTTTAGGTATCACCATTTTATAAGATACTCACATTGTGCACACCCTAATTTCATTAGGTATTTACTATTTTAATTTATATTTCTTGCTTATATTAACCATGTTCATGTTTTATATATTTTTTTTCTAATTTTAAATTGTGTTATTAGAGGATGAAACCCAAATTCTTTTCACCTCATGTAGGGTATGCTATTTAATATGACTTTAGTTGTTTGTATGACCATTTACACCACCTATTGGGTGGATTTTCACTTGACCCAACTAAGCTATGTGTTTCAAGTTAATTTATGATTTTTTTGAAGGAATGTATACAACAAATATCACATGTCCTTGACTTATATAAATGGAATTGGTTTTTTCCCGGTTTTCCTTGTTATTCCTTGTAAAATGAAATGGAAAGAACATACAAAATTTGTACAATTGAAATGGTAATTGGTTAGACATCCTTATCCCACATTTTCATGTTTATGATTGTTGAATGAGTGAACCAAAAAATTGAATATTTAATTAAGGTATTAAATGGTTTCATGTACTAATTAAAACGTGTCATACTAATGAAAGGTAACAGAATACATCAAATTACATATAAAATGAATGAGTATTACATGGAATAATATATATAATGAATTATGTATAAGGTGACTATATCATTTGGATCTATTCATTTTTATAGGAGTGGTTAGACTTGAGCCATCCTTTGGTTCCCAATAGAATCCTTGAGCACTCGTAGATTCCATTATGATTCAAGGATTCTAGTTTCCATGGGTGACCCCCACCTTGGATACTAAACCTTATCATTCATAGGACTCACAACATGATTCCATTAGCATTCAGATATTGGGATGTTGGGGGATAAACTCCATGGACCCAACATGAAATCACCAAACACACATTACCATAAATACACCCATTAGGTCCAGTAATTTCAAAGCATGTTCTTACCGTGGATGAGATCCTTGGACTCTCTTATAATTATATTATGGTGGAATGCCTTGGGAGATTACCCTTGGATCACACTCAGAACACTTTTTTCTAGGATTCAGGTTATTAGTGTGTTGGCTCAAACCAAGAGGTGAATGATGCCTTGTTTACTACCTTGGATCATCTTTATCATCATCATAATTATAGGATACCTTGTTTTACCATGGATACAATTTTTTTTTATTATTATCATGATATGATTTATGTGATGGTTACATCTCACATGAAGAATCTATATGAACATAACATAAATCAATTAATTAAATTATCTGAGGTTCAGAGACATTACATACTGAGAATGATTGAGGTACTAAGGTATTTAAATTACTATAATAATTTACAATGATATATAGATACACACTATCAGTTCATATTTCACAGACTTGATGGTACATACAATATTGGCGTGAGCCTACTGAGATTTTTCTCATACCCTATCTAGGCCACTAATGGTATCAGTTAATATTATATGTATGCTGTTGTTGATAGGGGAATGTGTCCCTCTTTGGAATCCTAAAATTGATTACTTACATTAGGATGGAGCTTGGTAGTATATGACATGACCAGTGCTTAAGATGTTATGATTGTTTTGTGGATTATTTTTTCTTCCATTGTATAGCATGTATCACATAAAACCGTATATACATATTTTTTAGTTTTTTAGAGACATGACATGTATCATCCAGATTTTTTATATGATTAATTATCTATATTTGAGTATTTATATTTGTTTCATATTATTTATGTTTTCTTTTGATATGATGGGTTATTGGTCCTATAATAATAGATACTATTTCCATAGGTCCATCAGATTAATTATACTGGGAATTATTACCTTTTCTGTTTTTGTATCCATTTTTCTTCACTATGGTAATGAGGTAATTATATCCCTAGGGACACAACCAAAGCACTCTCTATTAGTCAGCAACCTCTGGTATGCTGGGAGGTGTGCCTGAGGTCATATGTGATATGAGGCTCAAGAAACCTATGAGTGGAACCTAGGTTCAAGGATTCATTGTGGCCAAACCCCACATGGTTATTCCACACAGTTTGGGATAATAGTGTTCCAACTATGTGGTGTTACTAGTTAACTGGCATTAACCATGTGGCATAGATGTAAAGTTTGGAAACTATGAACAACACATGATCCTACCTATGCATTTTTTATAGAAATACATTATGGACATGTTCTCCTCATTGAATGGTTTAACATACCATGTGACACCTCCTTCAAGGTCATACAATTTCTCATAGAGGGACACATGGTATAAATATACGGTGCACCCCGGTCTTATTCTACCAAATAGAGAGAGTTTCAAGGCCCAATTCTCTCAGAACACAAATAAAATCATGTGAATAATATGATCCATTAAAACACATAAAAAGAAACACATTAATGTGTCACTACACTCATATTTACATACCTAATTTACGATTAAGATTATTCCCACTCACTAATTGAAATGTTTGAATTCTATTGAAATTTTCAATGAGTTAAAAAAAGTATGTTACAAAGTTAACCTTATTACATAATATTAATTATATTTATTCAAAATATAAAATCTATTTTATCAACTTAAAATCACAGATGTTGTAGAATTTAATTTAAAATTTAACCTACAAATGTGACGATAATAGGTTTTCCAAAGAAATTTTTTTCTTAATTTTAAAATTTTTTAATCAAAATTCATCATAAAATTGATTATGATGAAACAAATTTGAATGATCATATCTTAATTTATATAATTATATTTATAAAACCATTTTAAAACAAAATTGATCATTTTAAATTCTTATAAAGAACATAATTTTTTAAACAAATTTGTACTTTCACTAACCATTGAAAAAAATTTATTATCAAAATTTCACTATAATATAATATTTTAATATTGATTTTTTAAATTTATTTTATTTTTAAAATAAATTTCCAAAAAATGGGAAAAATTAATTTTAAAATAAGTTCAAAAATTTATGAGAACTCATTTAAAAAAAATAATTTTTTTAAGAATAAAATAAGATTTATTCTCATCCGACAAATAGAAAAATATTAGATGAATGATAAGAAATTTGATTGAATATATAATATAAAAATTTCATTTAAATAATTCACTAAAAGTGAGTAATGTAATTTATGAAGATAAAATAAATGCATCAATAAAAATAGTTTTTTTTTAAAAACATTTCTTTTACATTCAAATGTTTTTTATTTTCATTTATAATCTCTTGATATATAATAAATTTATTTTATATGCATGAGAAGACCATATAATTTTCATAATTTAATTATTCCTATTTTTACCCACCAATTTAAGAACTACGTTATAACATTATACTATATTATTGATCATTTAGACTCAGGATTCTGTGTATCAAAAGATATCAATGAGATTTAATTGATTTAATAAGAAATATATCATAAAATGTAGTGGTGTTACATTCTTCCCCTTAAAATAAAATTCACTATTGAAATTATTTTACAATAATACATATTATTGAGGATATATATATATATATATTATCACATTATTAGGTTCTCATGTTGATTCTTAGTATTTCAAATTATTCTAGAGAACATCAACTAGATGTATAGTTTTGTTCCATAACCCATTATATCTACTATAGAAGAAGTATACATGTTTCTCTTTATAACAGAAATCATTTTCCATTGGAATGAACTCTGAATTTGGAAAATGTGATGAATCATGTATGTACATTCCCAATATAAATAAAAGGAACACAACATGAACATATGAGAGGGCTTGGTGGATGTGCTAAGCAATATGATATATTCAATACTTACAAAATAATCTCAAAGGGTCCAATATACTAAGGTCTCATATTTCATTTCAACTCATATATCATAACCATATTCCATAGAGAAATTCATGAAAAAAACTTCTCAGAAATATCAAACTCTATATCTCACAAATGATTATTAGTATAACTATTCTATATACTCTATGCTACATTGATGTATTTTTGAATTACCCTAGATTTCTCTTCAATTTCCATTAATAACATGGGTATATATAACTTTCTGTCTCCAAATTCATTCTATAACAATTTAGTTATATAATTATTTGTATAATTTTATTCATATTGATCCATTTGAATTCTTGAGTGAAATATATTGTTGTAAGAAAACTTGACTAGAGGAAGATGTTTATCATAACTGAATTTAAAATACATAGAAAGAAATCACATCACATCCTATATGGATCGAATGGTTCTCTAAGACTGGCTATTTGTAAAGGGATGATAAGAAGTTCATAAACATTACTCGGTATCCAAATCCTGCTGAAGACTTTTATAGAACATTGAGGTAAACCAGTGATCCGAGCCAGATACATTAGAATGTGGTACGAAATGAAACACTACAATTTCCCTAATTTATGTTGTAGAAATAAGATATGGAGATAAATATTATAAAATAGAAATTAAATGTGAGGTCTCTTTAAGGTGATCAACTAAATCCAAAATAGCATTATGAAATTTAGATGTTTTTTGGAGTTTGAAAACAATGTCCATTGTGACGTTTTTCCATTTCCATTCTTGTATGGGTAATGTTTAGAACATATCATTATACATATGTCTCTCATCCTTAACATTATATCATACCATTAATTGAGATATATACTCAATAAAATATATCCTTGTGCTATCCCACCAAAAACACACTTTCATATCTCTATACATATTTTTACATCAAGGATGAATATATAATGATTAACTATAAGCCGCATCCAATAGATAATTGATAAAAAAAGATCGAATGGAACACATAAACGGTTCTAAAAACATATCATTCAATCAAAATCAAGGATGAAATTAGGATCATTTTTTACATTATTCTATAGTTCCACATCTTGATTTTATACCTATTTAATCCTTACAAAGATAAATGTATGAACACTCATTTGAGAAGGATAATATTTCCCCATTGATTAAAAATTTATAGATCCATTATTTGAAAATCCATACGTATTGGGTTTTTAATGATACTCGTCATAGATAACTCACATGGTCCATTTGATTCAAAGCATCAGCCACCTTGTTCGCTTTTCTAGAGCAGGATTGTATTGAGTAGTCATAATCATTAATCAACTCCAACCAACTTCATTGGTGCATATTTATCTCTTTTTGAGTGAATATATACATTAAAATTTTATTGTAATTATATATATATATATATCTATATCTAATATTTGTCTATAAATATTATTACTCCATATATTTAATATAGTAAAATATAGTTAACTCCAAATAACAAGTTGGGTAATTTTTCCCATAAACCATCAATAACCATGAGGTATAATTTGTGAACATATCATTATACAAGAGAACACATCAAAATAAATTCTTCAATGCATCACAATAGATTACAAACCATTCTCCACTATAGGTTAATATAAGAAAAGTTGTGTTGACAAAATTTATATTTATTTACAAGAATTTTTCTCCACATTTATCTATCAAATAGAATTTGGATCCCATTAGACTTATCTTAATGAGAGGATATTATATTTGTGAGAATTTATGTAAAAATATATGATAATATCCTGCCAAACCAAGAAATCTACAGATCTTAGTTATAGTGTTTGTTCTAGGTCAATGTTTAATAACTTATTTCTTTTATAGATACAGCGATATACCCCCACTTGAGATTACATGATACAAAAAATAAAACTTTTTATTGTAATAATTCACAATATAAATATTTCATAAAAAAATTCTCCTTCCACTGGGTCTTCAGTACAATCCGTAAGTGATAATAAAACTAGTACATTCCTTTTTAATATTTAATAATATCACCTATAATGACTTCCAAAATTTTATCAAGGTAATATCTAAATACTCTATTCATTAAATATATAAAGATAAGAGGGTAATTAGTAAGACCAAATGTCATCAATAATTAATAGTGTCCATACTATTTATATTATGATATTTTGGGTATATCTTCTTTCTTAACCCTCAATTTATGATATCCAAAACAAAGATCAAAATTGGAAATGTATTAATCTATATGCAGTTGATCAAGTATTTCATAAATACAGTGGAAATGATACTTCTTATTGATATTGATGATGATAAGTTCTAGGTAATCAAGGAATTATTGCACTTATCCATCATTATTCTTTAAAAAAAGAATTTGCCAACCCCAATGTGGACCACATTTATGAATAAATTCCTTTTCAAGATTATCCTAGAGTTGTTTCTTTAATTAATGCAACTCAATCATAGATATTATATATGGTTTCATTGAAATAGGTGTAGCAGCATGTATGAATTCTATAGAGAAATCATCTTCATGATTCAGAGGAAGACTAAAAAATTACTTCAAAAAGAAATTAACAAACTCCGGTACGAAATGAATATCATCAATTATGAGTTTCTACTCAACCATGTTAGCTGAACATTGTAACGTTCCTGATCCGTAGCCCCTCCACTGGTACCCCGTACCCGGTTCGTCACATAACCTCAAGCACATTTCCCCAAATTCCAGAGGCTACTGACTAGCAGCGAGGGCCTTGGTAAGTTATTGGGGAACCTATGCCCTCAATTGGTAAGGTATACTAGGTAAGGAAAACAACAGCAAATACAGGAAGCAATAACAACATACACAATTGTAACCAAAAAGCGGAAGAATAAATATAGCAATGATAATAATGATGCAGTAGGTACAAGAATCTAAGGAAATCAGAAAACAAAACAACGTGCTGAAAAACAACTCAACACAAGTTACTAAAGCAACAACAACTCCAACAGCATCGCAAGCCATAGCTTGGTCACATGCTCTCCAGCTCCATAGCATGTCAAACACCTAAAGTATAAGGGCGCTTGCCCTTATTTATACCTGTAAAAACATAGTATTCTTGGACCCAAAAGCATGGCCCAAACAGGGCGTGAGACAAGGTCCCAGTAGGCAACCACCCAAAGATCTGTGCCTAACAGTCAATGAATACAAGGCAAGTAAAATTGTAGGAATCAGTAAACAGAAAATCACACAACAGCTATGATCCACAGTTCTAGCATATAAAGTACACAAGTAAACCACCAACAACAAGAAGAAAACAGGTAACCCTCTGGGTAGCTCTCACAACCTAACCCCTATGGTTCAACCTACAAGTACTAGAAACCCTCTGGGAGGCACACTCAGTCTAACCCCTCTGGTTCATCTATGAGTAGAATCTCTGAGGAAGAACTCACCATCAATTCCCCCTATAGTCTCGTATCGTACTAAAGGATCTCTAGGGAAGCACACAACGTCTCATTCCCCCTATGGCCCACTTTGAGGAACTACATACTCTCTGAGGAAGAACTCATCTTCAATTCCCCCTATGGTCTCCCATCGTATTCAAAGACACTCTGGAGAAGCCCTTACGTCCATTCTCTCTATGGTCTACTAAACTAGGTTCTCACAGTCCTGTGTGAAATAAACATGCTTAGTGCATGCGTATCATCCCAAGTAAACCTCAAGAACTACTTGGCTATCATTCTAAGTCACAACAGCACAACAGTATAACAACCCCACTATCTTACAACTAGGAATGGCAACTGGAAAAATGCCTCATAATAAAAAAAATGCAAGGTGAAGCACAAGAACATAGTATAAATTATCCAAATCTGCAAACAATGATCTCTACTCAAGCAATCAAGCAAAGAAGACAAACAACAGGGACAAAACAGGAAACCCACAATTCCTCGTTCAAGGGAATTGGTGGAATTTGCACAAAATATTCATAGACATCCTATTTAAAGGCACAAAACACCTACCTTGATCCTAGGAGATCGATATACTTGAACCACGATGACTGATTCTCTCCCAAACGTCGTAGATCTAAGAAAATGGCCAAAACGTTCAACCCATGATATCTTGAGAAGGAGGAAAAATTGGAAAACAAGGCTCAAGCAGAAGGAATAACTAACTGCGTGATTCCAATGAAATCGTCCGTGATCAAATCGGAGAATGGATGGAGAGGCGGGGGATCGTCAAAGATTCGCAGATCCTCGGCGCTCTACGAAACCTAGAAGAAGACGTTTCTGTGCTTCAGGCGCGACCCCAGTCCGTTTAAAGAAAAAAAAAGAAATTACACGGCGTGTACTTCTTATAGTACACTACATGTACTAGGTCTTTCCATACTCTGCCAAAAACGGACTCCACGTCACCCCTACACACCGTGTGTGTGGCCCGGACACGGCCAGTACACGGCTTCGAGCGGGAAAAGAGTACACGACGTGTACTTCAAAAATTTCCAGAAACATTTTTTTCTCAAAAACTCTAGAAAAAGGAATGGCGTACCTTAAATGAAGATCTGGGTTCTTACAAACATCCCCCCTTAAAGAAAATTTTCCCCGAATTTCTCTAGCGAGGAATAAAAGAAGAAACCCCGAACAGCTCCAGCCACTGCAATCGTACATCGGCCTCCCTCTCCTAGGTCTCGTCATGTACTCGCCCATGCTGACATAGCACCCATACAAGAACGACAGACCGCCCACGGAGAACCTTCATACCGCGATCGACAATCTGGATGGGATTCTCCTCAAACGATGCATCCGCTTCGAGCTCAACCTCCTCGGGCTGAAAGACATGAGATGGGGCTAGAAAGTAACGTCAGAGCTGGGAGACATGGAAGACGTCGTGCATGGCCCGGTAACTCTGAGGTAGCTGCAACTAATAGGGAACCAGCCCAACTCTCTCCAAAACCTCAAACGGCCCGAGGTACTGTGGTGAAAGCTTACCCTGTCTCTGAATCCTCTTGTGTCCTAACCTCGGTGCGACATGCAGGAAAACCTAATCCCCGACCTTGAACACCAAAGGTCATCTCCGCTGATCAGCATAAGACTTCTGTCGAGACTGTGCTGTATCCATCCTCTTCCGAATCAACTTTATCTACTCAGAGGTCTTTTGAACAAGACGAGGTCCCAGCAAAGCTACCTCTCCTGTCCTCCAGCCAACATAAGGGTGATCGGCATGGCCTAACGTACAGAGCCTCGTATGGTGCCATCTAAATGGTCTCTTGAAAGCTTTTGTTGTAGGCAAACTGCACAAGGTATATATGATTATCCTAGGAACCACCGATGTCTAGAATGCATGCTCGGAGCATATCCTCAAGCACCTGGATTGTACTCTCGGACTGGACATCAGTCTGGGGATGGTATGCTATACTCAAAAGTACCTATATACCCAAGGCCTTCTGAAGTCCCTACCAGAACCGAGAGGTAAAGCACACATCTCTATTTGAAACAATAGAGTGTGGAACTCCATGAAGACGAATGATATCTCTGATGTACAACCATCCCAGATCATCAACACTAAAGGTCTCCTTGATCGGAAAGAAGTGTGTGACCTTCATGAGTCTATCGATGACAACCCAAATAGCATCGTTCCCCCGAGGAGACCTCGGAAACCCGGTAACGAAGTCCATCGCGACATCATTCCACTTCCACTCGGGAATGGGTAACTGCTGTAAAAGCCCTGTAGGTCAATGATGCTCTGCCTTCACCTGCTGACAAGTAGAACATCTCATGACAAAACCAGCAACATCTTTCTTCATACCTGGACACCAGTACTGGAGGTGTAGATCTCGATACATCTTGGTGACCCCAGGTTGAACTTCCCAAACTGAGGAATGAAAATCCCGCATCAGCTCCTCGTGTATGTCTGCTGGCACCCATACACGTCCCTGGAAACGCAAGATCCCATCATTTCCCACTGTCCATCCAGGAAGAGGGTCCTCTCTTGATACACTCTCCCGCAGAACTATGCCTTCTGAGTCTAATTGCGGCCTCATCCGTACCCGATCAAGTAGTGTAGAGGTAAGAACTACAGAAGATAAAAAGTTCTTTCCCTATCTCTCATGCACCTCCAGATGCATCTCAGAGAACATAGCCATAAGCTGCCACTCACTGTTGGCCTCCTGAACTGCCTGAATCTGAGTTATCCTGGTCAACGCATCTGCCACTGCGTTTCCCTTTTCCGGCGTATAGGCAAGCTCGAAATCAAAAGACTGAAGATACTCGACCCAGTTGCACTGCCTCAGATTCAGATCATGCTTAGTGAGGATATACTTGAGACTCTTGTGGTCTATGAAGACCACAAAGTTCTCTCCCAGAAGATAATGTCTCCAACAACGTAAGGCATGAACAACAACTGCCAACTCCAGATCATGCGTCGGGTAGTTCCACTCATGTGGCGTCAACTGCCGAGACCCGTATGCAACGACTCCATCTCCCTACATAAGCACAGCGCCTAGACCGATACCTGAAGCATCGCAATAAACAGTATAGATCTTTCCTGGCGCTGGCAAGACTAGTATCGGTGCTGACGTCAAACTTACCTTCTACTGCTGAAAGGCTGACTCACAAGAATCTGACTATAAGAACTTTGCCCCCTTCTTGGTCAGACCTGTCAAAGGTGCTACTAGGCGTGAAAAGAACTGAATGAAGCGTCTGTAGTATATATCCAACCCTAGGAAACTCTTCACCTAAAAAATGTTCTTTGGATCCTCCCAAGAAACTACAGCTCTCACTTTCTCTAGGTCCAATGATACTCCTACCTATGAGATGATGTGACCCAAGAAGTGAATCTGATCTATCCAAAAGTGGCACTTCAAGAGTTTAGCATAAAGTCGATGCTCTTTTCAGTGTACTCAGAACTATCTCAAGATGGGTATCATGGTTGTGTAGAGTGTGAGAGTACACCAAGATATCGTCCACGAAGACCACGATGAAGGAATCCAAGTAAAGACGGAACACGTGGTTTATCAGTGCCATGAAAACTGATGGCGCATTTGTGAGACCGAACGACATAACCGTATACTCGTAGAGACCATAACTGATCCTGAAGGCTGTCAGAGGTATATCTGATGGTCTAACGCACAACTGATGATAACCAGACCTCAATTCAATCTTCGAGAACACCCGATCTCCTCGAAGCTGATCAAAGAGGTCATCGATCCTCGGAAAGGGATATCGGTTCTTGACTATCAACTGGTTCAGCTTCCGATAATCCACAAAGAGCCTACGGGTACCATCTGGATTCTTTGCAAATAGGACAGGCGAACCCCAAGGAGAAGTACTGGGTCGGATTAAATCCTTTGCCTTTAACTCCTACAACTGCTTCTTGAGCTCCTGCAACTCAGGTGTAGCCATCCTATATGGAGGAATAGACACTAGTGCCACTCTTGGTATGAGCTCAATCAAGAAGTCTATCTCTCGCTCCAGAGGAAAACCTGAAAATTCATCTGGAAAGACATATCTAAAATGATCCACCACTAGAGGAAATCCCAACTGTGAAGTCCCCTGATCATCCAGATAACGACTAGAAATCTAGGCCGTCACCCTTCCTAGACCATGATGCTCGAGACCTGCTCGACTCGCCCGGACATCCCATTTGCCTCTATGAAGAAAGGACTCACCCTATGGTGAGATAAAACTCACCCTGCGATGATAATAGTCGACGACTGCCTGGAAGGGAACCAACCAGTCAATCCCAAGAATGACATCATATCCTGTCATCTCTAGGACATAGATATCCCATAAGAAATGATACCCTACAACCTCAAGAGGGCACTCTCTACACTGACATGCACTCGATCTCCTTGTCCCCAAAGGTGGGTCTAGTGTCAAAGAGTCGGCAGAAAAAAAGATACAGAGTCCAAGGCTCTCCATGACAACAACAGGGATAAAGCTATGCATATCACCAGTATCGAAAAGAGCCGAAGATAAAACTGAGGCTACTAAAATCGTACCTCAAACTGTAGAAGGTCTGTGATCCTACTCTTGACGGGTCTGTTCCATGGAGAAAGACTGGCCTGCACCACGGCCCTGTGACCCTGCCTGACCACTCTGAGCTGATCCACCATGCTGACGCTGAAAGACTGGTGGATGACCACCATGGCCTCGGCCTCCAAATCGGCCCGAACATCAAGAAGAACTCCAGTTCCCCGACATGTGAGAAACTAGTGGTGCATCTCCTGAATGAAGAGTCATAGAAGAATTCCCGTCACCAGCTGCTGGTGAGAAAACCTGTCAGAAACACTGAAGGTGACCCATCTTGTTGCATGATCGGCACTCCACTGGGTCTCTCTGGCACTGCGGCCTCATGTGCCCTGACTGGCCACACTGGTAGCATATCACCTGGCTGCCTAACGACGCATCTCACTTCCTCGGATCACCGCGTGTAGACCCTCTACGGTGCTTCTTGCTGTCATATGGAGGAATACCAGCTCTAGAAGCAGAACTGCTCTGGCTCGTAGCTTTGAAGTCTCTCAGATTGTGCTCCGCAATCAGTGCCTGGTTGACAATGAAAGTGATGAAAGTCAACTGAAAGAGATTCACCTGCGAGAAGATATCCCACCTGAGAACATCCTCAAACATCCTCTCTAAGAACATCCCATCCCCACCTCGGAGGGGTGTGAAATGATGCAGCTCAGTGAAATGAGAGGAGTACTCCATAACAGAAAGAGTACCATGTTCTAAGCTCATTAATTCTTGGGCTTGGTCGACCCTCATGGTCTTCGGGTAGAAGTAGTCATAAAAGATGCACCGAAACTCCTCCCAAGCCATAACCTGCTGATGACCCGCCTATGAGATCACGTACCACCACCTCTTGGAGGCGTCTCAAATCATGTAGGTAGCGAGCTTGACCTGCCTCTCTAGAGGCATCTCTAGATGCTCAAAGATGGTCAACATGGCTTCCAGCCATGACTCTGCAGCCTGAGGTCCTCCTTCTATCGAGAAAGTGGGAGGATGCTGCTACTGGAAAACCAGTGTCATGTCGTCCATGGATGCGGCAGGAGGTGGTGCTCCCTGAAAGGTCTGTATCATCCTCATAAAACCTTCCCTGAACTGCGTATCAGCGCCTGCAACTGGTATGACAATCAGTGCCAAGGCTGTCCTGACTAGAGGATTGGCAGGAAGTCCCTGATCAGACATATCTGGCGTCTGATCACTGCCTGAAAACTGACGTACAACCGGAGGACGTCTCGGAGTCATAGCTCTGAAAGATCAAAAGCACACCTTAGATCAGATTTAACAAATACAGAGAACAAAAGAGTACAAAATGGGAACAGGGGATAGAAAACACACATGTTTACAAAACACGACTACACGACGTGTCTTCTTAAGCCACTGACATGGGCATGTACACCTGCCCTACAGGTCGTGTAACTCCTCATACTACATGGCGTGTTGACCCCACACATGGTGTGTACTTGAAAACTATTCCCCTGCCCGAGTCTCTTTACATGGCTAACCCACACGGTCCGACTTAACCCGAGACTACACGGCGTGTTCTGAACAAACACGACGTGTACTAGACAAGGATTTGGTGGCCCCTGTGGTTAGATACACGACTGTCTACACGGATGAACCTTACACGGCATGTTCCGAACAAACACAGTGTGTATAGGTGAAGGTGACACTGTCCCGTATTGTTCGTGACACGGCCGAGTGCCTGAACAAGACTACATGGCATGTTCCAAAAACAACACGGCGTGTCTACGAGAAGGAAACACCGACACGTGTTGTTTGTGACACAACCGGGTACCTAGACAGGACTACACGGCGTGTTCCTTGACAACACAGCGTGTTCTACTATAGCTTCCATGACCCGTGTTATTAGTGACACGACCGATTACACGGCTCCAAACTACACGACGTGTACCAACCGTACACGATGTGGTCCTGCAGTTATTTCTACAGTGGTGTGTCCCTGCTCACATGGTCAGTGACATAGTCTAAATACTACACGATGTGTAGTCAAAAATTACATGCCATGTATTCTCGGTTTTTTCTGGGCAGTAGCTCAGAAACTGAACAGAAGCCAGAAAACAAAGAAAACAAGTCAAAGAGGTGCCAAATCTGATTCGTGAGGGCCCATACTCCCCGCGAATCAAAATCTGGAATTCATTTAATAAAATTAGAATACAAAAAATCCTCTAACAAGGCAGCAGAGATTCTATCAAGCATCTATCACAACAGCATGCATAATCTACACAAAGTCTATCACAACAACATGAAATCACTAATGCACCCTATATGGCATGGTAAGAGTGCATGGAATGTGGTTTCTACAAGTGACTATATGATGCATGAGATGGAAGACCCTCATATAATTGGGTTGCGACGGAAATAGAACCGCAACAGTCAAGACAATAACAACACAAGGCATGTGATTCACTCTAGGTGAAATCATATCAACCGTAAAATCTCAAAACCAGAAAACACAATAAACGAGGTAGTATGGCTTTTCCCTGTACGTGGGTTAGCTACTCCCGAGCACATCTTAATACCATGTACCGAATCCATCCTATCCCTGGATAAAGGCCCCAAATAGTAATTCAAGAGAAAATAAGCCTTTGATACCACTTTGTAACATCCCAGATCTGGAGCCCCTCCACTGGTGCCCCGTACTCGGTTCGCCACATGACCTCAAGCAAATTTCCCCAAACTCTAGAGGCTACCGACTAGAAGCGAGGGCCTTGGTAAGTTATTGGGAAAACTATGCCCTCATTTGGTAAGGTATACTATGTAAGGAAAACAACAGCCAATAGTGGAAGCTGTAAAAACATACATAACTATAACTAAACAACGGAAGAATTAATATAGGAATGATAATAATGATGTAGCAGGTACAAGTATCTAGGGAATGAAGCAAACACAACAACCTTCTGAAAAACAACTAAACACAAGGTACTAAAGAAATAGATACTCCAGTAGCATCGCCAACCCTAGCTTTGTCCCATGCTCTCCAGCTCCACAAAAAGTCAAACACCTGAAGTAGAAGGGCACTTTCCGATATATATACCTGCAATAACATAGTCTGCTTGGGCCCAAAATCATGGCCCAAATAGGGTGTGAGACAAGGTCCCAGTAGGCAACCACCCAAAGATCTGTGCCTAACAGTCAATGAATACAAGGAAAGTAAAAGTGCAGGAAGAAGTAAACAGAAAAGAACACAACATCTACGATCCAAAGTTCTAGCATATAAATTACACAAGTAAACAACCAACAACAAGTAGAAAATAGGTAACCCTCTGGGTAGATCTCACAGCCTAACCCCTATGGTTCAACCTACAAGTACTAGAAACCCTCTGGGAGGCACACTCAGTCTCACCCCTCTGGTTCAGCTAAGAGTAGACTCTCTGAGGAAGCACTCACTGTCAATTCCCCCTATAGTCTTGTATCGTACTAAAGGCTCTCTAGGGAAGCACTCAATGTCTCATTCCCCCTATGGCCTACATCGAGGAACTACAGACTCTATATGGAAGCACTCATCATCAATTCCCCATGTAGTCTAGCATCGTATTTAAAGACACTCTAGAGAAGCCCTTACGTCCAATCTACCTATTGTCTACTACACTAGGTTCTCAGAGTCCTATGTGAAATAAACATGCTCAGCACGCGTGTATCATCCCAAGTAAACCTCAAGAACTACTTGGATATCATTCTAAGGCACAACAGCATAACAGTATACCAGCCCCACTATCCTACAACTAGGCATGGAAACTGGAAAAGCGGCTAATAAGAAAAACATGCAAGGCGAAGCACAAGAACACAATATAAATTATGCAAATATGCAAACAATGATCTCTACTCAAGCAATAAAGCAAAGAAGACAAACAACATAGACAAAACAGGAAACCCACAATTCCCCATTCAAGGGAATTGGTAGAATTTGTACAAAATATTCATAGAATTCCTACAGAAAGGCACAAACCACCTACCTCGATCCTAGGAGATCGATATACTTGAACCACGACGACTGATTCTCCCCAGAATGTCATAGATCTGAGAAAACACCCAAAAAGTTCAACCCACGATATCTTGAGAAGGACGAGGAATTGGAAAATAAGGCTCAACCAGAAGGAAGAACTCACCGCTTCGATTCCAACACAATCAGCCGTGGTCGAATCGGAGAACATACAGAGAGGAAGTGGCTCATTGAAGATTCGAGGATCCTCGATGCTCTCGAACGAACATAACCTAGAAGAAGAAATTTCTGTTCGTCAGGCGTGACGACGGTCCGTTTAAATAAAACAAAGAAAGTACACAGTGTGTACTTTTTATAGTACATGGTGTGTACTAGGTCTTTCCGTACTCCACAAAAAACAGCCTCCACGTCACCCCTACACACCATGTGTGTGTCCTGAACAAGGCCAGTACACGTCTTCGATAGGGAAAAGAGTACACAACGTGTACTTAAAAAATTTCTAGAAACTTTATTTTTCTCAAAAGCACCAGAAAAAGGAAAGGAGTTCCTAAAACATAGATCCGGGTTCTTACAAACATACTATTTGAATAGTATTCAAGACCCATAAAATGGATGTTAATTATATAAAATGTTCATATTTATCATCACATTGATCTTGTGGTGTAGTAACTACCGTCAACTATATATATTATACACCCCTCTCCTCCATTAGGGTCACCTGCTGTAAGGTCAACTGCTCTGACTCCTCTTCCACCAAGTGAGATTGGGATTACTTTTACAATAATATAATGCAATGTTTACCTTCCCTAGTGTATAGTCTATCTTAATTTCATAGTCATGTTGGAACCCAAATTAACACCTCTATCTCATGTTGATATCGCATTGAGTATAGATGAATAAAATATTGTGGGGGTTTGAGTAAATAATTAAATTCTTTCCTAGAAGATTATGCCTTCACATCTTCTGGGAAAAGATTACCACTTCAAACTATATGTCATGGGTCACTTAGTTCTACTCGTGGGGTTTGAACTTCCTTGATACATAATAAATAACTACCTACCTATAAAGTAACATGTATTTTCGCCTTTATCTAGAGGCATCACAAAACAAAACATACTGAACACCCTTTTTTTATAGTCTCAAAATAGAATTATTAGCTATCCTCTACCTCGGTTCCTCGAAAGCTCTCATACATTTCTTAGTTAAAGAAAATGGTTTCACTTTCTATGTCAAGGATGTATAAGGTGATACTATCCTAGAATTTTTTTCTTTAAAACTATGAGAGTAACCCTAGAATCTGAGAAAATGCTGCACCTTCAATACTATGTTGGGTGGTTCCTAAGTAATATCTACATTAATCTTCACATGATCCATAACTTAAACATTATTAGAGATGAAATTCACTAGAAATATAACCTCTTGAATCCAAAATCAATACATTGAGATCTTAACATAAATTTGTTTTAGCTGGAAAAAGTCTATGACCATCCTCAAAGGCTTCACATTCTACTCCTATAATGCTGATTATATGATAATTTCATTGATAAATAGAATGAAGAATTATTCCAAGTATGTTTAGAAGATTTTTTATAAGATCCATGAACATGGCTGGGGAATTAGTTACACCATAAATAATTTCTGGGGACTAATAATGTCCATAGAGATATCGGAATTCCATATTTGGAATATAATCCTAGAGAACGCTCAACTGATTAAAGATGAACATTAGATATGTCATTGAAAACCAACTCAAAACATCCATCTAGTCTAAATTTTTGTAAATATTAGATATGGGGTAGTTTCTCATGCTTATTACATAATTAAAGAAATGAAAAACAATGAAAATCCTCATGGTTACTTCTTCCTTTTCATGAAAAACATTGACGCTTCCCAGGGGGATATACTGGGTCTAAAAGAACCTTTCTCTTGAAGGTATTCTAACCACAATGTCAATTCTAGGAGGTTGGTGGGGGTTATACAATATGAAATAGAATATATCAGTGTGGTCCCATTACAAAATTTGATACAAAATTAAATCAACCACCTCATAGGTGGTCCTGAAACATCGTCAAGAATGAAGTTGGTATAATACTTCAGTGCAACTAGATACCAAATTCATAATGAGCCCACTGCACTATGGGATAAACTCAAAAATCGATGGGTAATTTTTTTTATATTTCTTCTCATGAGCCTCACTCAGTTAGCCATATTTTCTCTCTCACCCATGAAGATGAATCCAAAACTATAATAAATAAGTAATATATATATTATTTGATGATAGTATGTATAAGAAAATACCACAAACAACTGGTCTATAGCCAATATGATAACATAGGCATTAACCATAATGACTAACAGGTTTATAAGAATCATTATCCATTAATCACCAACTCAAACTCATGGAAGGTGTATGATATTTAAGAATTAATCCCTACTGGAATCTCTTTCCATAAATAGTGGGTGAAAGACTCAAATTTGTTTTATTGTTCTCATATATGGGATATGTTATTGAAGGAAGGAATCAAGCATATGTCTATATGTGATGGAGCTATAGTAGAAAAGATACCAATCGTTAATCAAATATTATTTATGAGATTCATGATCATATGTATAGTGAACCAATATTATTATACATATAAGATATATTTTTTAAGATCAAGATTCATTACATTACCCAAACACACCTTTAAGGATCTTAAAGGAATAATGAATTTGAAAACATGGAAAAATAAACAACTCATTAATAAGTGAGAAACATAATCTCAAAAATTTTATTCATGACTAGAAAACTTCTTATACATATCATATGTAATACCTATGTTCTTATCATGGGGAAATAAACATAGTATAATGGGTGATATAAAATTACTAGTAGGGGTAAAAAAGTGACATATAGATATAAAAAGGGCATATGTGTATGAGAACATGAGAATAAAATATGAAAACCATTCCCTATATATTATAGATTATAAACATGGGTGATGGAATAAATCATGATAGTTAAAAAGACATAAATCATAATGGAATAAAAAACACAAGCTATGTGATAATAAAATTAGCTTAAGACATATATTTTTGGAATTTACGTAATCATAGAAAATATTCTGTAAAGGATATTCCCCAAGACATTCATAACATGTTAGTCCTAGGCTATCCACCCATGTTCCATATTTGGGTTCAGATAACCTCTTATGTACCCTCTTGCGGGCTTGGTATAACCTTCAGTGTGCCCTCTTTCATGGTTGAGATAACCTACCATCTACCATTTGTGCTCATATTGCAATAATCATTACCTAATGCCTTGTATAGAGATATAGGTTCCACCATCACGTGATAAAAATAATATATACATGTTCAAGGAGAACCTATAAAATTCTTCATATCAGAAACCATGAAAAGAAATGGGTTTTAAAATCCTTTCATCATTTCCTCAATGTATCACCCCTGGTGAAAGAAGTGCATTTAATAAAAAATATATTATGGTATGACCCATGGAAGATAAATAGATTTCATAAAAATATTATCATAACAAACATAAAACATCTAAATAATGAGTAATAATTTTTCCCTTGGTTTATATTCTTTTTAATGAATTATTGACATCAAAGGATGTCATCTTAGATGGAAAATGATTTTGAAAGAAAAATAAAGTGGAACATTTCTTGAGGAAAATATCTGTTCATTGAAAATAAAAAATTTAAGACTAAAAATTAATAAAATATTTTAGAAACCATTTATTTGAAAAAAATCCTTAAAAAAATAAAATAATATTTATAAACCATTTAGAAAATGTCTTGAGGAAAATATCTTTCTCTATTTGAAAACCTGGTTTTTTAAACATATCTTATTTTGAAAATAATTTTAGTTGAAAATAACATTGAAAAATTATAAAGGAAGAATGATAATATATAATTTTCATGATAGTGGAAAATCACCTTTTTGAAGTACATATCAAAATATTGATTCCATTAAAATTTTGAATAAATACAATAAAATGCATTATTAGGTAAATGATATGATGATTCCTTTGAATATATTTTTTAAAAATTAAAAAAGGGTAAAAGTGTATTTATATATAATTTATATAACATTAAAAATAATTTTTTAAAATAATTTTAGAAAACATGGTTTTGGAAGAAAAAGGGTGTTCAAATGAAGAGATAAACAAATAGGATTTTCCTTAATAACATCATTTTGAAATCCTGAGTAAATAATGTGTGGAAAATAAAAGAAAACATGAATTATTATTCGATAAGTATTGGATAGGAAAATTCATGGGTTTATTAATATTTGGATCCTCATATTTCATCATTAAAAAGATAATAATAAACAATCACCATAAATAATGGGATTGTTTCATAAGAACCTTAACACATCAGTTAAATTGAATCATAATTTTAATTAAATAATAAAATAAAATGAAATAGTAATAATCATGAAAATAATGATATTAATGATATAATATGTCAAATGTTATATATATACACCTCATAAAAGAAGATAGGTGCATAAAAAAATATATTTCTCAAAGAATGAAAATTTAGGGAAAAGTTCCTTAATGTTTTGGTTACTTTTGAACCATAAATCCCATGAAATACATATCCTAAAATGGATATGTAAATACAGATAATATTAATTATAATAATAATGAAACAAATTTATGGAAATTATATACACTACACAAAAGAAATAGGTTTTGAATATGACATGTATCTCACAAAACAAAAAAGTGAGATGAAAATCCCTTACTTTAAGTCTTGAATTCCTTCATAAAAATTAAATCATCATTTATAGTAAATATAGTTTTATAATAAATATATTATATAACAATAATTATATATAAAATTATTTATATGATTTACTTAAGACCTTTTATTACTCGTTTATTCACAATTTCATGTTAAAGTCACGTTTTGGGCAATATTTACTTTGTTTTTCATGTATGTTTGGATTTTTTATTTTCGGTTCACTTAATTAGTTCATGGATACATTATATAAATAATTAAAACCGTTATTTAAATATAATATATACTCATTATATATTTATTTTGAGTGATCCATGACATTTAGAGATAGAAATTGAAATACATCGTTCATGGAGACGGTAGACTGTACGTACGCCATAACGTTGTTTCAATTTTCCCAATGGAAATAAATAACAAAAGGTAAATAATGTGTTAATATTTTTGAATTTTTTTTATTTCATATATATCACATATTTTAATTTATCCCATCTTTATTACCTTTTATATATTTCATGGACAAATCACATCACTTCATAGGTTGGTAGTCCAC
The DNA here is from genome assembly GCA_963277665.1 of Viscum album. Taxonomy (NCBI): domain Eukaryota; kingdom Viridiplantae; phylum Streptophyta; class Magnoliopsida; order Santalales; family Viscaceae; genus Viscum; species Viscum album. The sequence continues at coordinate 288,470,839 of OY728165.1, forward strand.
TAATACACACAAACGATGTGATCATATTCCCACAGAATGGAAACAAAGAAGGTAACTGTGACATAATGATTATATAAAATTCATAAAATAAAAATTATAATATATAAACAATATATCCTTTATTATATCTTTTTGTTATATGTGGTGATGGAATGCAAATAACATCAATTCGTGAGGCAATGGTCCTTCATACACACGATTTAATATTTTCTATTCCATTTTATGGAAGTGGAGATGATTGTAGATCCATAATTTAACATAAAAAATATGATTAATTCGAATATATTGATTCTATTATATTAAAATATTTTAAAATTAATTTAATGAGGTGGAGGAATAAATAAAATAAAAATGCTCATTGAAGAACATTAAATACTATTTCGGTAACCTCCTTGTGTTTTCTCTAAAATTATAACTAGGTTGTCTTTTTGACCAAGATAATAATTTTAGGAAGAGTGTATGGAATAAAATAAGTGACATGGGTAGGTATTTGTAAAAAAAAAGGGTTTTGGAAGCATGAATAATATAGAAGAGAGGTGGCCTTTTATAAGCGAGGTGAGTGGGACTCTTGTTATTTTTGAGAGGAAAAATGTGGAACCATGTTTTACACATTTAAAAAGGCACATAAATGGGTAATTTTAAACAAGATAATATATATGTTTAAAATTTGTCCATAAAATTGGACTTGGGAAACTTCTGGTTCATTTTTACCCTTTTTTTTAGTTTAACCCCCTGTAAACTCATTTTAATTTTTAACACAGTAAATAAATTTTACTGTTTTTCTATTAATTATTGTAAAAACTTATGCTGAAATATCACATAATATAAATTATTCTTATTCCAAATTTTTAATCCATTTATTCGAATTCCATTAATAAAAGTGGAAAATTTTAATAAGAAATTAATCCCGTAGACACGATGAGAATGCGTGTTTTCAAAGAGATAATCTTAAAAGGTTTAAATAGTTTTTATATAAAAAATAATTATGATAGTGATTCCCATGAACTAAATTGTATTAATATACATATAATTGAACTAATTTTTCTATTAAACTGATTTTAAAAGAATAATTTACGTTATAAATTCTTTAAACAAATAGGAAATTGTAAATAAAAACCAGTATTTTTCACTAATCATTGAAAATTTAATATTTTCAGATAAATTGAAATAATTAAACCTAATCTAATTTTGATATTACGATTTTAAAAACTATTTTCATTATTTTTAATTAATGTTTTAAAATTTGAAAAATTACTTGTATTATTTTTTTACAAAAATCAATAAACTGGTTTTTTGAGAAATTAGTATTTTTGAAAAATATAAGGCATTTCTCATAATTTAGTATCTTTTATTAGTTTTTTTCATTATAAACACTATTATACACAATATTTAAAATTTATTTATCAATATTCATACATCTATATTTAATTAATAGGTTATAATTACAAAATTTAAATAATAATATTAAAAATAAATTATTTTTTGTTGAAACGTAGTGTTATGTGTAACTAAAGCTAAAATTTGTGTTGTGTGTAATGAAATCCAAAATCGGTGTTGTATATAGAAAAATATATCCACGAAATTCACATTATTCAAAAAAAATCATGAGAAATTTTTTTGTTACATTTTACCTTGTAAAAATAAATTTCTCCTTAGAATTTTATCACTATGATACAAAAAAATGAGGTTATATATATATACATCATGATATCCCAAAGTTCGCATACAACATCCTCGAACTAGTGAATTCACCACAAAAATATTACATGGTGAGTGGTGTTATTTTGTATATTGTTCTATTTATTTTCAATGATCTCTACTGTTTTTTCCTTATATGAAATTTATTCCTCCCATGATATGAAATTTAATTTCAGTATTTGTGATGAATATGGTATGTAATTCCTAGGGATAGATACATGGAACACATCATGAATATGAGAGAGGTTTGGTGGAAGAAAAACTAATAGGCTACCATACGAATATGATCAACCATTTAAAATGGAATTATACAACTGGTTCTTAGTTATCCCTACATTATAAAGCTAACTACCTTCTTCTATGAATAAAATCATAGGAACACTTTATCACCAACTTCAAATTTTATATCACATCAATTATTATCAACAACAATTTTATGTCAACATTGTACCACCGTAATTTTTTTTAATGAATCAAAACTTCTCTTCCATTTCATTATCTATATCAGGTTTCAATATCATTCATTCTCCTACATCTGTATCAAAATATAGAGCTCCACACTTATTTCCATATAAGGTTTCCGAAGAAGCCATCTAAATGCTCAAGTTAAAGCTATTATTGCATGATAACTCAAACAGAGGATGTAGTTGATCCCATACACCTTTATAATATTGAGAACAATATCTCAACATATCCTCTAGGTTTCTAATTTTTCTCTCAGCATGAGCATCTATTTATGTATTATTTTTAGTACTGAAACATAACTCCCTATCCAAAGATTGCTGAAGACATTAATAGAATTTTGAGCTAACCCTTAGATCCTAATTAGATATAATTGAATAAGGTATTCCATACAATATTACCACTTTCATAATGTATATCATTATAATCTTATTTAGAGAAAATTATTCTCTAATAGAAATGAAGTGTTCTTACTTTTTATGATGATTGATTACAACCAATATAGCAATATTCCCTTTATACATTTTGGGGAGCCCAAAAAAAATCTATTGGGATTTTTCTCATTTCCATTCTGGTATGGGTAATGGATGTAACATCCCATTAATCCTTTTTATCTTAGCCTTACCTTGCTGAAATACTTGACATTGAGATACAAAATATATTATATATATGTTCATTCCATCCCACTAGAAATACTATTTCAAATATTTATAAATATTTGTACTGCCAAGAAGAATTGAGAATAGAGAACTATGAGTTTCCTCTATGAATTCATTCTTCAAATCAGATATGGGAGGAGAATATACATGTTTCCAGAACCTTATCATTCAATCTTTTCAATGACTAAACATAGGGACATTTCTAACATTTATTTTTTCAGCTATACATTTCTATTCAACACCTATGTAATACTTACATGGATAGTTTGTTAATGGTTAAATTTAACAAGACAATATTTCCCCTCTTAATTTTAGATTTCTAGATCCATCTGTTAAAAATTCCTAAATATTGGATCTTTTGTGACCCCCATCATAGATAAGCTTGCATGAACATTTCAACTCAAAGCATCGACAAACTTGTTCGCTTTCCTAGGGTGGTATTGTGTTGAGTAGTCATAATCATTAATCATATATAATCATATTATAAGGTTCATATTAAACTACCTTTGTGTTAATATATAAATTAATTTTTTTGATTGGTATATATATAAAACTTATCCACATAAATATAATACCTCCATATCCTTAATTAAAAAATTATTACAGCTAACTCCAAATCATTAGTTGGGAAATTTTCCCCGTGAATTTTACATTATCATAAGGACTAATCAATAGTCATATAATTTTTCATGAGAACACATCCCAATAAATTTTCGGATGCAGAAATATAGATTACAAACCACTCTCTACTATAGGGTAATGTAAGCATATGTGTAGTGACTATTCTATTCTCCAGTTTATTGAAAATTTCTTCACATTCATCTATCCAGAAGAACAAGGATACCTTCCATATTAACATTATGAGTGGATTATATATTCATGGTAAATTATCCATAAAGAATTGATAATATATAGATAACCCAAGAAATCCAAGGATCTCAATCACCAAGGTTGGTCTGGGATAATAAACAATACCCTTCATCATTGATGGATAAACCAATATACCACATCTTGAAATTATATAACCTAAAAATGAAACTATTTTCAGCCAAAATTAAAATTCTTGTAAACTTTTAATGTAATATCTTCTTCCTTATGATCTTTAATAAATGTATCAAGTGATCTTAATGCTCTTACTTTCACTTTGAATAGATAAGAATACCATTTATAATTACTACCACAAACTGATCCAGGTAATCAATGAAGACTATTTTCATTAAATCCATGATGTAGTGGGATAATGAGTAAGAAAAAATAGAATCCCTATATATTCATAGTGTCCATTCCTTATAAGGAATCATGTCTTAGTTATATCCACCATCCTGACTGTCAATTAGTTATATCTAGAATGATGTACTATCTTAGAAAATTACTGAGCTCCATGCATTTGATCGAATATATCATCAATAAAATGTACAATATACATTATCCTGATTTTGATCTTTTTCAGATCGTGATAATAAATTCAAGGTCACACTAATCCATCCTTTTTTAAAGGAACAGTTTCACCCCAAGTTGACACACTTGGAAAATGAATAATTTTTCAAGATTCTCCTGGAGTTTCTTCTTCAATTCTTACAACTCAATACGGGATCTTCCACAGGGGTTCTTGGAAATTGGTGTGGCCCTAGGTACAATGTATATTGAAAAATAAACTGTATGATTATGTGTAAGACTAGGAAACTACTACAGAAAGTCATCAAAAAATTCCTAGACATTAAAAAAATCATAGTTTTCAGGTTTCTCCCCAACCATCTAAGATAAAAAAAGTCTTCTCTATGAGGTTCAAGACATATAAAATATATGTGATATTAATTGGAAGTTAAAACTTATCATCACATTGAGATATGATTATAGTTTGATTTGGAATATCAAATTAGAATTCCCTTACTTGAAAATTGTGGTGGGATATATGTCGAGAAATAAAATCCATACACAATATAACATAAAATTCAACCATATGAGGTATGCCAATATTTTGAAGAAGAACATTCCCATTAATGTAAACCAAAAAGGAATCATACCCATGATATGCGATCAACATACCATTTGGGTTTTATCTTCTATTTCTATATCTAATCATTTGGGTGGGATCCTGATACCCAAATAAATTTCTTCAGAAATTAAAGAATAGGTAGATCAAGAGTCAAATAAGACATTAGTTGTTCTACTGTTGATAGTATGCGTACCTTTCAACACGTCTTTATCACACCTATCATTAGAAATTTGTGTCACATGATATTTATCCTTTTGCCTCAACTTAAAAAGTTTCGGATGCCAATCATTGTCATTAATCTAATTTGGGCAATTGTCAACCCAATGGAAATCACCTTCCTATTGGAACAATGATTTGTGGGAGGCACATTCTATAGGGATTTCTCATTATTCATATCATTAGATAAATTATTCTCATAACTATAACATTTATCCACTTGATAAAATTACATTCTATAGTTAAAAAATTTAACATCCCACATAATAAAATTTTCATCCATGTTTCCATCCACCTTTTGAGAATGAGGTAAATCTTATCTTCATCCCCCATGTTTTTTGGAGTATACATTCAATTCAATAAATATTTTCTTTCCAAAACCATGTGATTTATGGGTCACTTCAATCTTTATTTCCCCCATTATAACACAATGAACAATTTATTTATATCCATAAAAGTCTGTTATGGATAATGACAACTAGAGACATGGTTTTAAGCGACTTACAAATCAAGAAACCTTACATTAATGATGTATGATAATTGTAGATGCATGTCTCAAATGACTTGTAAAATATTCCTCATATTTACTAATAGATTGAACATCCTTTTTCTTTATCCAAAAGAATTAATTCAACATTTTTTTAAGAAGAATATAAGGTAATTACTTATCGAAAAATAATATCATTAACTTATACCACTCCCCGGATTCTGTTTCAACACGTTCCCCAATATTCTAGATGAGATTAAAACATTGATCTACTTCACATTACAAACTGTAAACATCCAAAATGACTTTTTACTATTTTGAACATTAGAGAATGGAAAAATATTTTCAGTTTTATTGATCCATATATATGTAACTATAAGATCATCAGATCCACTAAAGGAATGTGGTCATTGCCTCATAAAGGATTTAATAGAACATTTTCCCTTATTTTCTAATTTTAATTTTTAGTATGATTCGTTTATTGAGAAATTTTTATGATAATAACAATGAGTTTTCTATTCAATCCCCCATAATGATTGGTTTCTCATAAAGGGAATCATTTCATTGTCAATCTCACTTTGAACTAACATGATTTCATACTATTCCAACCATTGACTAAAAATAAAAATCACACCGTAAGATATATTATTTATATTAGCAATTCTCATAATCTTAGAAAAACAATTTTATGATGTCTAAATCATGATTCCTTTTTTTTTTCAATCCATGACACATTATATTTATCCAAGGTTATCCACTATCATATTCAATTTAAATATTTCATAGTATTCCATAAATAGTTTTTGAATTTAAAAATCACATCCCTCTAGAGTTTCAAACCAAGTGTGCAACATTCCCCATTGTCGAGGAATAGGTAATGATCGAGTCCCACTCAATTCACCCTTTTTGGAGTTATTACCCCTAGGTATCTCTATTCTAGAGCTATAAGAACTTGTTTTATCTTGACATTAGTGAAATTTCTTATAATCCACATTATTTATCCATTAAAATAATTCTATGATATTTTCCTACTCTTTCACTCATTCTTAGACTTATCCTAAGAAATATACTTAGATTTTTCACTAATTTTGTCAGATTCTTATTTCCAATTGTAAACTAAACCTATACAATGATATGAAATATAATAAAAAATACTTTTCATATATAGATATTACATATTTTTTATTAATATTCATTATATCACACAAACACATGCCTAAGGATTATAAATATATAGTGCCTTTGTGAACCCAGACACATAAACAACTGGTCCATAACTGAGATACGTCATCTCCCAATATGTTATTAATAACTATCACCCTTCATATATATATCATACATAACACCTTTCATCATATCATAGGGAAATTAAATTTAAGAAAGGGTGAGATCTGATGATCAGTAAGGGTAAATATGGTAATATCAATATAACATGAGAATATGTGTCTGATAACATGAGAATAACATATGAAAACCCACACTCAACATATCATAAATCATAAACACAAGTCATAGAATACATATTTTTATTTTATAATACCTGAATTATAATGTAATCAAACAATTTGAGACATTATAATATAACATTAACATAATACAATGATTTTTGGCATATATATAATCATAGAAAATCATACGTCAAGGATACCAACCAATATATTCCTTACATGTTAGGCTTGAGCTAACCACCCATGTACATACTTAGAACTTGATATAACCTCCCATATAACCTTTTTCAAGATAGGGATAACCTCCCATTTACCCTATTTCTAGCTTGGGATAACCTACCATGTACCATTTTAGATCATATATCATTAACCATTAACCAATGTATTAGAGGGAGATATAAGTCCCACCAATCACAATAATAAATTCATACATACAGGTTCCACAAAATCATAAAACATTAATCATATCATAAATCAATAGAAAAATAGTTTTCATAATCATTTAATCAATTCATGAAAGCATAACACACCAAAAAAGAAGTGGGTTCCACAAGTGTTTTATCATGGTATATCCTCTGTGTGAAAAATAGTCTTCATAAACATATTTACATTATAAATATAAAACATTAAGAGATAGAGTATTAATGGTACCCATGGTAAATATCCCTTATAAACAATAAGTAAAATCAATGGATGTCATCTTTTATAAAAAACTTATTTTGAATGAACAATCACTTGGGGACATTTCATGAGGTAAATTCACTTATTTGAAAATAAATTTATGAAAACTAAAAATTCACAATATAATTCTTAAAAACATTAATTAAAGAATAAAAAATAAAACATATAAAGTGAGATTTAAAAATAATTTAAAATAATTCTTGAGGAAAATATCTATTTTTAATCTGAAAAAAACATTCTTTTAAACAATTTTTTTGAAAAACCCTTACTTTGAAAATAATCATTAAATCCTATAAAATAATATTTAAATAAAATAATTTCCATGAAATCTATAAATTCCCTATATTCAATAAATGTTTACATAAATACCCCTTTCACATTTTTGATAAATCCCAAATGAGCATTTTGTGGAAAAAGATATGAAGATTACATTAATTTTTTTTTGTAAAAAGTAAATTTTGGGAAACAATTTCCTTAATAACTTATTTCAATAATTTTTTAAAAAAAGTTGAATTTTTTTTGAGAACATGTTTATGAAAGAAACAAAATTCTATTCAAGAGATAAATAAAGAAGATTTTATCTTAAAAACATCATTTTGAACTCTTTAGTACATAAAGAGATGAAAATAAAGGGAAAATGTATTTTAGTCTAAAATATATATGGGTAATAAATTCCATGAGTTTTTTCAAAGATGGATCATAAAATTTCATCATTATAAAAATAATTATAAATAATCCCAATAAACAATGAGATTGCATCATAAACACCTTACCCCTTTGGAAATATTGAATCTTCGGTACCATTACATAATAACACAAAGTGGAACACAAAATACCATTAAAATAATTATACTATTAACACAACATGTCAATGGAGAGTTATATACTCCTCATAAAATAATAAAGGTTCATAACTAAACTTATGTATCAATGAAAATAAATTAAGGTAAAAATCCCATACCTCATTGTTAAGTTTTAAACCATGAACCCTGTGGAAGAGTGATTATAAAATGAAAATGTAAATACTCATAATTTTTTTGATAATAATCATAAAATAAATTAATGTTTAGTATATACACCTCGTAAAAGAAATAAGTTGTGATTATGATATGTGTCTCCCATAAGTAAAGTTTTTGATAGAAATCCATTTCCTTAAGTCTTGAATTCCATTATACACATTTAGAAATCCAGTATAATAAATAAAAGTTTATTATAAATATATTATAGAACCATAATTAAATATAACATGACATATATTATTTACTTTCACCCATTTTTTATCTGTTTATTAAAAATTCATGTTAAAGTCATATTTCAAGAAATAACTACATTGTTTTTCGTGTAGGTTTTGACTTTTTATTTTTAGTTTGCTAACATTGATCATGTTTCCATAATCTCAAGAATTTAAACCACGATATAAATATGTTATATATTCATTATATATGAATTTATATTTATTCTCAAAATTTAGAGATAGAAAATGAAATGCACCCTTTATGGAGATGGAAAATCATACATACACAAGAATGTTGTTTCCATTTTATTCAAGTAAAGAAATAAATAAAGGTAAATAATAAATAAAAAATGCATCATATTTTTTTATTTCATATATATCTCATATTTTCATTAAAAACATCCTTATTACCTTCCCTATAAATCACGAACGAATCACATCGCTTGGTGAGGTGGTAGTCCTCTATACGCATGAATGATGTAATATTAATATCAAATAATGGAAATTAAGAAGTAAGATGTGATATCATGATTAAATGAGAATTATAATATCATAAATATCATATTTAAATAATAAATTCATCATTATATCTATCCATGATAGGAGACAATGAAAAACTAAGAACATCCGTTTGGGAGGAGATAGTCTGGCGTACAAAAAAATGATGAATTTGTATACCATTTTATGGAAAAGGAGATAGTTGTAGGTTAGAAAAGTATTATAAAATATATCATTATGTTTAAGATAATATTTCATTATATTATAATGTTTTAATAAATAATTTATATATATAAATGAATAAATAAAATAAAAATTGTTGTTGAAGAACGTTACCAATTTTTCAAGTAACCCCTTTAGGTTTGCACCAAAAGCCTTCCTAGGATGGATTTTTGACCTAGATAAGTCTTATATGATGCGAGGTCATTAAGTATGTTATTGTTTAGGTATTTTTTGAGCCAAATGGTTTTGGAAGTATGGAGATGATTGGAGAAGATGTATCCTTTTATTAGTGAGGTGAGTGGCGCACATACAATTTATAAAATCAAAGAGTTATACTTTGTTTTTTAGATTAATAAAGTATCCAAAATATTGTGTTATGTAACAAAGAATCTATATTTTTAAAATAAGTTTATATAATGGTTTTTGGTTAAGGTTTGGGTTAATTTAACCCTTATCTTTTTTAGTTTAACCCCCAATAAATATATTTGTACTTCAACTGCAGAAAAGTTTTTTTACTATTTTTAATATTATTTATCATAAAAAATTTTGTTAACCATATTAGATATTATAAATTATGATTATTCAAAACAATAAATAATTTTTTTCACCTTCCATTCACAAAAGAGAAAAATTTTATTTTAAAATTATTACCGTAGATGTGATTAGAAATTGGGTTATCAAAGAGAAAGTGTTCAACATTTTAAAAAATATTATATCAAAATTCATTATATAAATTATTAAAATGACCTAAATTTTATTTATAGATATATAAATGATATATTCTTAATTCCAAACACATTGTTTTTATAAATTATCCTAAAAAATTTGTAATACAAGAATATTGTTTTCAATAATAACTAGTATTTTCATTCTTCATCAAAAAAATTAATATTTTTTGAAAAATAATAAAATCACCGTGAGATTATTTTTATTTTATTATTTCAAAAATTATATTGAATTTGTAAAATAATTTTTTTAAAAGTGGATGAAAATTAATTTATTTTACGAAATGGAATTATTTATTTTAGAAATTAGTATTTTTTAAACATATAATGTCTTTTAAGAACATTCTATATTTTTTTATCAATATATTATATTTATATAAAACCATTAGGAAAACTATTTTAAAATAGTTAGTACTATTCATACATCTATGTTTAATGGATATGTTTTGAATTTCACATTTATAAAATAATATTAATAATACTTCACAGTTTGTTAAAACTCATTATTTCATGTAATAGAAGCTAAAATCTATGTTTCATATAAATTAAGATAAAATTAGTGATATGTGTAATTAAATATATCAAATTGATTTAATTTATTAAAAAAAACTTATAACAACCCATGGTGTTGCAATATCATTCTAAAACCGACAACTGGGCACACCCTTGACCACCAGTAATCGAAGCCTAGTGTGGGAAAACTGGTGGTGGAACTGGAAGTTTCTTATAACATTATCCAATATAAATTGATTTTCCCTATAGTGATACACCAAATTCCTTATAATTACCATGTCACATGGGGTACATCCTTAATGTTCTTAATAGATCTTTGATCATGATGTTGCCACTGTTGTGGTGGTCCATCCACTACGTGACCAATAACAGCAACATGTCGGGTCAAAAATTATGCTCCAAACTACCATGCACATCACATGAATGACATCATCTTTATTTTTTCTAACTACATCCTCTATGTAAAAACTATTACATATATATGAGTGTGTGATTCTGGGAATGATTATGCCTCTTGCCTCATGACCTTGATGAGTAACACCTACTAGCTATTATTGAAAAATCATCCCCAAGATTTCTGTGGTTATCTCCCACTATATGAATCCACTCATTCAGAAAAATACATGTAACCAAATAACCCTCCCTTACTCCAACACAAGATGGAATTCATAAGGAGAAAACTAAGTATCCATGTCTTTGTGAAGGCCACAATAAAACTTCTAAACATAAAAGTCTCAATACCACAACATATCAATTGAGTAAAACATGAGGTCAATATGCCACGTGGAATACTCAGAGATAGACATATTTCCCTTCCATAACTCAAGAATCTAATTAATATTCCTATAGAAAAAGATAGAAGGGTAATACTCATCACAGAACAACTACTGAAATTCTAACCAAGAGATAATCTTTTAATTATGAGTCAGAGTGATTAGATTTCACATGTTTCCTGATACTCCCTATATATAGATGGTTTTAAGATAAACTTTTATATTAGTTGCTGTATTAAGAAGTTTGAAAATATAGACCACCACCTTGTGCTGATCCTATGTTTCCTAATGTTATAGTTCTGTGTGAGACCTAAGAATTCACTATTATTAGAACTCGTATATCATAATAATCATACATAAATAATTTTCCTAAAATGTTAAAGATATAAAACCCCAAAAAATAATCTATTATTAACCTGAACTACTGCATGATAATCCTCATGATTAGGTCCCTGAACTAAGGCCCAATTTCCCAACTGATCGTCCTCAAGATTTTGTATTGATATCCTAATTGGATGTCATTATGGAGGCATACTAAAAGTTATTTTTTTTAACATTTTTCTATGAGAATATATAGGGAAATGACTTAAGAAGGAAGTGAAATTCAAATGAACAAATAATACATGATTCATGTTCCATTAGATTCCTAACAACTGATGCCTCACCATACTATGCCGAGAAAAAAGTTTTTAGAGTCCATGTATATGGATATGTCATCTTCCTCACTAAAATTGGGTTCCCTAGCCTTAGAGATGAACTCATGAAACTCTAAAAATGCTTCCATATTTTTGCAAACTAAATTACACAACAATTTAAAACTATAAACCCCACCCGGTTGACAAAACAGCTTTTATACCACTCTCTCATGGCCTGACTCACCAGGAACCCTCCAAGGCGACCAATATACTGAGAGTGACACACCAATACTACAACCAATTGTCTAGAGTATGTTTATTATTATCGATATATCAAATCACTGAAATGGGGGTCCTTAGACTATGTAATTGTATCCACACACAATAATAGATCCATGAAACAATACAGACATATAATCAAATACTGAAACATCTAGACTGTAATCATTGTATGAAATGACCACTTGAAAATATATCTATATATATAATCATAATTTAAAATATATTTTGGGTAAAAATACACGCCTAACCATAAATTATGTATAAACATGTAAAAACAAGGAAAATGGAAACTAATGAATAGATCCCAGCTTGCAATCTATGAGATTGACCACCAAACATGGCTTGAAACACCATGTACCACACTGCTACTGCAAAACTATATCCATAAATATCTTCCACAATCATCCTGTCATTTTCATAAGACACAACATGGGTGGGAGAATACCTAAAAGGGGTGTGTAAATAAATAAAAAAAAGGTCACCATGAAACCCAATAGAGAATTAATAGAAATATAAATAGTTATCTAAATACATAAAGAAAGTGGTTATGAAACCCATAATAATAAATGATCTAAAAGAACCCCAAGAAAAGAGAGAAATGGGATCTCAATCTCCATAACCATCTAAGAATAAAGATTCTTAATTACACTCCTCTTGTCCCATATAATATCCAAGAATCACCTGAAACCTATCCAGAATATTGGGAACATGCACCTCACCACTATGTAGCATAGTACTGGGAGCACTACTCCAACAGAGGACCAACTCACCACCTGATCTCAATATAGATAATTACACGTCATAGATAGAGGAAAATTTTCAAATTTAATGTCGATGACTTCCATATTAAACTTTATAAATGATATGGGGGATGCACATGGTAAAGAAACAAGGAGTACTGACCCCGACCGCACTTCGATGATCACACCCAGACACTAACACATACTAAGCATTACTGAGAGAAGTTTCCCAATAACATAACCTAATGATATATCTCATAAATTCAAATAAATCTAACCATAATATAACACATGGAAACTACTCAGTATTGTATACTTATAGAATAACATTTGTGTTTTGAGGGGGACATGTAAGGTAGAAGCTCCTAAAAAAGTTAACAACATGCACACTGTGTCACATGGAGTGTGAATTAACCTAGGAAACTACATGTTTCCTCCCATGGAGATGTGTTGGCTAGTCTTGTGACACTACATGACATATTTATGGGTTCAAACAACATGTATATTCACTCTGGGTCATGGGAGTGTATACATGGTAATTGGATTAGCAAGCCATGTCCATATACCTAACAAATTTCTATGAGTACACAGTGTGTATGCCTACATAGGGTCCTAGGAATGATCTTTCAATACAAAACTTGGATACCTAAGTAAGATCACAAGATGTGTGGGCCCAACTATATGGTGGGTTATATTGACATTGTGTTTTAATCGTAGCCACCACTTGAACATGATCTACATAACCTTTGTTACTCTAGGTTACACAATGTATATTTTGTTATTTCACAAAAAAAGAATCCATTCTTCACATGGATGCTGGATATTTTATTTCTATCACCATTATCACTATTTGAACCACATAAATCCACTAAAAATAGGGAAACCCTATAATCATCAATTCTAAGCCACTGGTGGCTCAAAATCAAAACTTCAATCTCCTGTGTCATAGCTAGTAATCATTTTCTCACTGTATGGGGGTACCGGTCAATAATTCCATCACCCATATCCCAAAAAAAAACCTTGATCCATTGAAGAAACTATAATATCCATGTATTTCAAACATCAAACAAAAATCTAGGGGTTAAATCATGCTACAATATAGCTCCAAAATATTCAATTTGTAACCCCATGGGACAATGAAAAATAATGTAATAAAATATGGTTAGAAAATCACAATAAAAGTGGTAAAACAATCATAGGTAAGCATAATCCTATCCAATGTGTTGGTTGGAGAGATTATATCTAGAGGGGGTGAATTGAGTACCCAATAAAAATTTATGTTAAAATCGATTTAAATAAAACCACCAATAATTTTAAAAACTACCCAGATTACCAAAATAGTTGTTTGATATAAGTTTTGATAGTTTAGAATATTTCTCAGAATGTTGAGTTGGTATAGAGAAAAATAATATATAATATTACATTATCCTTTGAAATAAATTTACTTTTTTAAAAGCATATATAAAAAGAAACTAAGATAAACAATAAAATTCATGGGTTTGTATGGTTTAAAAAAATTGATTTTAAAGTATAGAAAAAAACAAACAAAACACACAATAGAATGTGAATACAAGAGGCTAAGTCACAAGTTGAGACTATGTTCTCTCCAGTTGGAAATTACTTTCTTCTAAGAATTTTATATAAAATAAATTTTGATCCACAACTTGGACTGGGTTTTACAATAGTATACTAACTATCCATGCCACACTAAGACCACTTCCACAATTTTCATGGGAGAAAAAATTAACATGCCAAAACTAAAAAAGTACCACCAAATGCGAGAAACATGAGTAAATTATGTTGAGAATATATCTAAGTATCATTCAACTTGATGATGGAGACAATCTCTATGTTATAAAATTGATTATACACACATTGCTCATAATGTAAATGAAATAAATAAATAAATAGAGCATGTAAATGTAATATAGTAAATATGTTTCTATATATAATAAGTAAAGGAACACTTGACTCAATGAATGTGATTTAAACTATGTCTTGAGTCAAATTTTTGAAATCTACTATTAAAAATATTTCCATAGGGTATTTGTTCGTGACTATATAGAGGCACTGTATGTATGTTGTGATTCGAATTTCTAAGTCAATTCTAACAAGATGCAGCATGAAATATCTTCTATTGTTTTATTATTTTCGTCTCACATCACATGTGCAGCTCTCAAAGTGTTTCTCCATGTTATTTTCATGAGGTATTATTCTTCCTCTTTTAACAGCAACAGTAACAAGAAATACCATCCATCAGATCTTCTGTATCCTCATACAACATAAATGAAACATATTTTAATGCATCTCTATCATGAAATTAATGAACAATAATTAAAATAATCCTGATCATTGAATACTATAAATTATCCATTAGATATATTTATATGAAATAGACATGTAAAATAAACAACGATGGTGAGTCTTTTTAATGGTGGCAGTGGGAGTAACTAAATCTGGTGGTGAGACATTAGAACAATGACATTTTTAGTGGTGTTTGATCTGGTGTTGAGACAAAGTCATGGTGACACTTTTTGAAGGATTTTGAGTTTAACAGTCAGATATAGGCTATTAGTATGCCAGGATGGTAGTGAATCCCACTTTCTCAAATTTTAATCTTAGTGGTGACTCATTGTTGCAGGTGATTTGTTCCCTAATTTTCCAAAATTATATTTTGGTGGTGTCTAGTGATGATGTTGATTCATCATAGTACATATTTTATTTAAATTCCAGTGGTGAGCTTTTCCTAATGGTGTTATAAGATGAAAATAAGACATTTTTACGGTGATATATCCTTGGAAGGGAGGCATGCTTAGAGGTGTCTCATACTTCAAAGTGAGATATATTGGTGGTGAGTCTTTGTTTGATGGTGACTCATACTTAAGAAGAAATTCACCAATACATATCAAATGAATAAATGTTAAAAAAACATGAAACTCATTAATTATAATAATAATCATGATTTTTTAATCATTAAAACAAGGATGTCATTTATCTACCCCTTTTTGATGATCACAAATCCTGGAATTTTAAATCAATGGAATCAAATATAAATCATGAAATTTTATAAAAATGATATTAAAGGTACAAAAACTAACAAAGAAATAATTTGAAACCAATAATATTAGAAGAAATATGATTACATAAATTAGTAAGGCATTAAAGGAAAAGAAATATAAAACAATGTATCAAAGAACGACAGAGAAATATATGGAAAAAAAGAAATCTCACTCATAAGAAAATGTAGAAAACAAAATTGAATATATATACAATTTTAATTCCCAAATAAAAATATAATAATATTCAAAAAACGAAAAAATAAGATTAAATAGATAATTTACACTTAAAAATACATTGAGGGTACAATCAAAATGTTCCAACAAAAGGAATACAGAAATACTCTCATCAGAAAGAAAAATTCATATGATCAACTCTTCTCAAGTTAGGGTTGAAGTTATAAAAAGATATTTTACCTTATCCTTGTTTGAGGAATAAGTTTTAGTATCAAATATTGAAAGATATCGAGTAATGGATATAGAAACATCCATCACAGATTGAGGATCTTTGATTACAATAGGTCTGAGGTGTTGCATGACTTCATTGGGAGATAAGGAAAATGACTAGACTCTAGATAGAAAAGGATCATTGGAAACTGTGGTCACACCAGGCCTGAAATACTCTAGATATTTAGATGTAGGTGTTAGATGGTAAATAATAGGGATATACTCATTAGCTACAATAGTAGTAACATTCACATGCAGAAACAAATTTATCAGATTCAGAAAGTCCACTATGATTTTTCCACTTCCCTCCATTAAACTGATGAAGTATTTCATCTCATCTATAGAATGATTCAACAAAGGATTAATTACCTTTAATAGATTAACTTTTACCTTAATGTCCTAGGTGATACAATGTATCCTCAAATTATCAGACAGAATCATGAAATTGGAATCCCTAACATGCTTAGTATATATGACTGAGAGAAAATAATTTATTGATTTGGTTATATTCACTATTTCAGACATATTATCCTAATAATATTTAGTATTCATCTTGATAACGTGAACACTATTATTACTTATTCTTATTAAGGTTTCATGAGGTTAGGAAATATCATCACTTGAATAACTAGCTAAATAATCCCTAAGCTTTTATCTGATGATTGACCTAAGCAACTCAACATAAAAAATAAGAGGAGGATGATATGTATAACTAGATGCCATATAAGTAATATTTTACAACTCTCTAATGAGAGGAATCCATAGAAGATTCAAGCACATTCTGCATCTCTTCCATTATGGATCTTAAATAATCATGATCACTATCTAGTATTGTGTTCTCAATTTCCACTTCACTAATATTGTGCATAATCTTCTATTGAATGTTCTGGATCAAAAATTCAAACAATTATCTCATATCATATTCACTTTTCTTTGTTAGAAGTTGTACATGACTCTTAAAACACCATTCAAAATCTGAAATTATCTTTTCTTTGAAAAAATCATTTTCACCCTTGGTGACCACATAAATAGAAATGTGTGGAACAATGGGTGAAAGATCTCTCACAAAAGAAAATAATTTTAGAAAACCAATAAAATCAATCTTATTTAATATTTATCCATTGTGACCTATTTCTCCATCTTAGAGCGCCCTTAGGTGATTGAAAATCCTCATGCCTATAAATATGCGTCTCCCCCCTCAAAGTATTGATACACTAACCATTCATGTTCTGGTATCCCGATTAGTGACGCACCATTTTCTCTAGGAACCAGGGAGAAGTAGTCTTCAACTAAGGTATCTGAGCATTGCGAACCACCTTTCCCACTGCTCCAATTTTCCTTCGCATCAAGTGTGGTTTCCCTTCATGAAGACCCATGACCATTGTGCATGTAGGAATCCCTTTTTTTTTGGTAATCGGGTCTTTGTGAAGCATTCAACCTTCACAAAGCACACTCGAAGCACATGTTGACTCCACGCCACGACTGGGTCATCATGCTTCGCGAGGCTCTTCCCTTCACAGAGATACTTTTCCCCATGATTCTCAAAGCACATTACATTGTGAAGCCCCTTACCATCATAAAGCACTGGAGATTCATAAATCCTCTCTCTAAGGGGGCTTCTGTTTCACGAACCCTTCTCTCGTGTGGCCCTCTAGGATCCTATGAAGTTATTTCATGGTTCCTTAAGTGGTGTTTCATATAGCATTTCCTGGCCTTATGCTTCATCTCTTAAGCATGATAATGACCTTTTCTTCAGCTCATAGGTAGACTAACATGATCCCCTAATGTGACCATTCCCCCACCCTATTGTTTCTTGGAATTTACTGTTCCTTACTTCACACCATTTTTGGTTGGTACAAGTTATGTAAGTATCAGGGGTGGGAATCGAGTCCTCATCATCTGAGTTGTTGGCCGTTAAACTGAAAAAAAATCTCATCTCAAGTGCATAACATTAAACTGTGAGTTTATACATGTGTGGAATGTTGGGGTAGACTTTAAGGAGAATGAGAATTAGCACTCTCTTTCTCCTCTCTCTCCTTGGTATTTTTGTCGATGTGTGCCTCAAGCCGTCTTCATGTAAGCCATGACATACTCTAATGGGGTGTTCCCTATACAATGGACATATCCTCCTAAAAAATCAGATCAACCTCCTTAGGAATCCCTCTTAGAGTAAGTCCCAATATCCATCTCCCTAGGCTACTAGCCATGCATATTCTCCACACCATCCCTCATGGCCTCACCTTTACCGACATGATAGTTAGGCCCACCGCTACCTATTGTTTCCCACATCAAGCATGGTACACATGGGTTATTTCTTTGTAGTGACCTTGAAATCAACCTTGGCCACTAACAATGTGTATGACCCATTCCCATCGTCCCAAATGATGTTAAACTACACCCATTTGAACAATACATACATTGATCCTTGTATCAAATATAGGGTACGTAGGAATACTTTCCGATGTTCAATCCCTCCATTACCTACCATCCATTTTGTGCACTGCATTCCAATTCAACTCTATCATGTATGATGTTAAAATGTATGCCCTTTTGAACTATGTGGGTGTTGATTTTCATCCACTGAGTTATGTAGGAAAACTATCTGAGTTCCTACCCCTACCTACAGTAAAATCTAGTACTCCCTCCTAAGGGATATACCCCTTGATGTGACATATTCCCTTTTTGGGACACATCCCTCAGGTCTGCTTCCCTACGGTGTTTTGATCCATCCACTTAGGCCACTAACCATGCATAAGCCCTATAATGTCGAAGAGAAGTTTTCCTTTGTGCACACCCCAACCATATGTCTCATTTTCATGAGCTTCTATCCATGCATATGTCCCTCACATCACAATACTCCTCCAACCAAGAGTGTCCCTCTTTTGATGGGTTGTTAACCATGCATAAGCCCAAGTGTGTCAATGGGTCATTGTCCTTTGTGTACACCCCGAGTCTATTCCCCACTACCAAACTATGTGGACTTTGATTCCATGACATGGGGATACATGGGATCCCTACCTATGGTTCAATCCCAACACCATCATTTCCACATCAATTCCATATACCCCTTACTCCCCCCTAAGAACATCCTCCAAATCCCCACTAATTTTACTTGGGCTTCCATATCCTGGTGAACTCATAACTTTAATTCGAGTAGATAACCATACATAAGCCCTAGATATCATCCCCCATCACCTTTCCCTTATCAGATTATGGTCATCCATCCCATTGTTACTTGTTACAGAACCTGGGAATCTAACCACATGTAATACTTGAATCAACCCTTCAAACTATGTGGGTTTTGACCCTTTTCTAATATAAATTGTATGTAGGAAGCCACCTTGAGGTTCAATCCTATCTAATGGTATTCCTTGGAGACACCCTCTTCTTGGACAACCTCTTTGATCAACCCTCTGTGCTGTCCAGACTAGACTTAACGGTGTGATTCCATATCTTTATGAAGAACACCACCTCATGACTTCCATCATTTGGCATTTTGATCCATCAATCTGGGGTCCCCCTCTATATGGACCACCTTAACTGATCCACCCTTAGTAGCATCCTGATCAGCCTTCACAGTGTAAATACTTTTTTTATGGGACACCCCATCCTAGATCCATCCTTATTGTGCATTCTAATCCATCCTTCTTGTAAACCTTCTATGTGCTCCCACCTATTTATTTACCCATTTGATCCACTCTTATTAGTTTTTTGATTAGTCTGATCCATATCCCATAGACATTAATCTCATAGAATACCCTATGTTATACATGGGATGCTGAGGAAAGGCTTGGAGAAATGCCTCTGGCATAAGATTCCCCACATTCTATGCGTGATTCATTAGGCTTCTGCACCCTTAAGAATCCCTCTCGTAAGGGAAAATTTAGGTGTACCAAGGTTCCAACATTTAGAAAGGCCAGTGATGCCCAATATGACTACTTACCTGACTAAAGGATGATTCCACAATATGACCCTTTGGAATGATCTAGCAGATGAAGCATAATTAATCGATGGCCAAAATGATATGGAACCAGGAATGAGATTCACAAACAACATCATAATCTATATGGGAGACTCAGACTATGAGATGAATTTTGAGGAGGAATCCACAGAAGGGGAAACTGACATCCCATCACCCCATTTCGATCAAGGAGTAGAAATCTCTGAAGAAGTTATGAATGCTAATGTATTTATATAATAGTAATGTGGGGAAACCTACATGAACATATCCATGGATTACAATGCGAGGTAGGTCTCCCTGATGGGAAACTTCAGAAATATAATGAAAAAAATGTGAATCTTTCTCCTTCAACGATGTGGATTAGTATCATTCGATACATTAAAAGAAAAGTGTTCCACTAGATCCACTCATTTGGTTCTAGGTCCTTCCATGGAAATAGTGGGCCTGACATGGAACTCAATTGAATTTAGGATAGTTATTCATTGGGAATTCTTTCCTTCAAAATCATCATCAGGGATCTTTCTATCTAGCCATGGAGAACTGAATGATATTTGGGCACTCGGCCCTACATTCTTACCATCTATGTTAATATATGAACCTTCATATATTGCAGAAACCAATCTATAGGAACCCAATCGCCTCCTGCCCACTTGTGTAGTGGTAGGAGAAATTCAATTATGACAATCCCACACGACTCCAACTCCACCATGATGTCATCCACAACCATGACTATTGAGTTCTCAAGAACCATATCACCCTCAAATATTATCCTGAGAAGGGTGATTGATACTTGGATTCAACAGTATGAATAGGATGGGGTCATCACAACTAGGGACATGAACTATAAGGATTTGGAGGATTTTATGCCCTTCCTTCACCGCCACCCCCAAGGGCTGCCTAGGGAGAGACACCCCCCCAATCTGATGTCCATCCATTTCAGGAGCCTCTCCCTTGAATGGTACTTTGAAATGTTCCCCTACTCTTATTATATAGGGGATGCTCAAGTCATAATGGATTTGACCTTCTCCTGAGAGACATCAAAGCAGGATCTCACTCGACCATTTCAACATCTCCAGCTAGTCTATTAGCCTGAGGAACAAGAGCTCTCCACCCCAGCGTTGCCGGTCCTGATTTGGCTATCCAGACACCAATGTTAGTCCCAAGGTTAGAACTTAGAAACATTGGTTATACCCACTCTCTCATCCAATATGGAGGCCCTCACCATGTATTTATCAACACCCAGAGTAGAGGTCCTTCCTACTTCAATGAAATTAGGAATAATAGTTTCCCCTATGTTCCTAACAGCTCCAAAAGAGGCCCACTCTACTCCACCACCATCCCGTACGGAGGTCATCCCCATATCAAAAATTTAACCTTCCATGAGGAAACATCCTGGGGTATAATGGAGAACAATCACCGCTAAAGGAAGAATATGTTATAGTTCTAGTTCACTATCAATCCAGTACAGTTTTCAGACTCTAAAGTGAACTGTGATTCGACGATGGAGCCTTCACCCCAATCCTCTATATCAGAGTCCGGTGTAAGAACTAGGAATGTAAGATTCATCCTTCCAAAAATTTAAATTCCCCAGATCCCCAAATACCATTGTATATATATATAGGAGGAATATTTTTCTCCCTTACATGGTGTGTCCATGAAGTCAACTTTTTCATCACCAAGATCATTATATTCCCCAATCAGAGATCATAGAGAGTTGTTCCAGGGAATGATTAATAATGAGAACTACCTAGATTCTCCACAAATTATCACCACCTAGACACAAGAATCCATGGTCGATACCCCTTCTTATATGGATGTGGTGTTGCATTCAGTATAGTCCTTCAGTGACAACCCAGTATGTAGCAGTTGGTCAGCTTATACAACGTACCCTCCACCGACTAGTGCACCACTGCACAAGCCTATATCAATATCATTACCAATTCTTTAGCCACCCTAGTTGAATAATGGGTCATCCAATGGATGAAAACCTATTATTAATAGAATAGTTTGTGGGAAATTCCTACAGTGGACCATCGTTCCAAGATGTTTAGGCCTATTGCTACTTTAAACTTTTGTTTTCTGGAGCTTCTTACCTAGGATGAGTTCATCTGTTTCTATCAAACACTAGGGATGATGTACTTCCATATATATAATCTTAAATTGGATTATCCAAAAATCAAGGAGCATTAGGATGACACCAAATATCTATTCTTCCTGGTTGACTTATCCACACTTTATATGGCTCAACATCGTACATCGCGTGGTCATCACCTTTCTCTCCATCAATGATGCATCCAGAGCTTCATTGTGGTTTAGTTATCTATTGAGTTGGAATCTCCACACAAATAGATATATGGCTGGGGTTAGTATAATTCCATCCACTTTAGCCCGATCCAAAAAAATGTATTTTCTCAGTGACATCAATGATATGTCATCAGGAGTCATCATCATAATCATGGATGATCTCACAAAAAAGGACCCTGAGGTAGGAATCATCGAAGAAAACCATCCTCTAGGGATATTAACACATTTTTTGGTTCCCTTAGGCATTATCACTCGCTATCAATGGCAAATTCATGTCCTTAAAAACCCCGCTAAGTCATTGCCTCTTGGCCAGGACCCCATCAAGGTTAAAGGTCACTCTGGAATGATTAATCCTTCTGACCCATATGGATCAGTGTAGAGAATAGGGAATGATCCCGAGAAGGATGCGTTGCCCTAAAAAGTACTAATAAATAATAAATTAATTAATTAACTCATTTTTGAGCTCATAGTATACTGAAAACCTGATTATGGTGATCTTAGGTATGATCTCAATCGTATTCCACCAGGGTAGCAGGGTCAGGAACATGTTCCCCCCTGTGAGTTGCCTCCCATTGTCCTTGAAAACCTTGCATATCTCAATAGGACTAAGGTAATAAGATATAGAAATAGTCCATGGAATGCATAATCAAATACTCTTGAGCTATGGAAGGACCTTCCCCAACTGATCCATAGGGTATACCCCCTACACCCCCTCTTGTTTATATTGAGGTTGTTCCCCTAGTTGTTACACAATTTATACCTCCAGCTGCAACTCAGATCATTACACGAGATGTTGGGCCCAAATATCATGTTGAAGAACTCAAAAACACATTGGTGGTCTGGGATCCTTTCCAGGATGATCAAATGGATGGTCTCATCACTCGCCTTGAGGGCCAAGAAACACAATAGGTGGCGATCACACCAGATGGAAATCCTTATTTAGTATGGGTGGATGATATTTCATTGGCCTGATCTTTGGAAATCCAATATTTTTCTACTTCAATGGGATGAGTGACCTCCTGAAACATCTATTCCACTTTATCTCTTGGTGTAGACCCATTTTGAGAACTCCAACATAGAAAGAAGCTACCAAGATTTAGTGTTTCATAAAGACAATGGAAGGGCCTGCATCTGTCGGGTACAAAAAACTACCCAACGAGTCTATAGCTAATTGAGAATACCTTCATAGGAAATTTAATTATCAGTTTAGCTCCACCACATGTAAGACCAATATTATTGACATCTTCAATTGAAACCAAAAGCCGGATGTGTGTGTCATATACGTTTTCACCAGGTGGAAGGGCCTTACATATTCACTCGATATGTAATAGCATCAATAGAGTCTATTAATGATGTGTGTGAGAAACATCAAGATTTAACATGTTCTTACACTTATCACTCATAACATCCTAGGTGGATTCTTGGATTTCAATTATAACAAACAACACCTACAAGAAGCATTTTGGTAAGCCCAATAGGCATGCTCGTTTCCACCAACTTCCCCAGTAGGAAGAGAATAAAAGGCTAATACCATTATTGTTGCACACGTAGAGGCCCCCATGCTGCTACCATTTCTATCACCAGAGCATACTCCACAACCTAGTATAGGGACCCTACACCAGGCCCAAAATTAGGATTAGAATCTCCAACCTCAACATCAGAATACACAATCATATAATGAACCACCGTTGTATAGGCGAGACAATTATGTCCCACCTCCTCTCTAGGATCCATGCCCCTATTAGGGTCTGACTGTGAGGAAACATTTATGAGACAAGAGAAAATAGACCTACATGTTTGATGAGGCTAAGGTCCCTAGCTATTTTAGTAGTATTGTGGATCATGGAATCTTGTGGTTTCTAGAATGCAGAAGTCCCCAAGAGAATGATACCACTGATCTCCCTATCTATTTCCCATATCACTGATTCCATGGATATACCCCAAATAATTTCTATATGTTCATGGACTGGATATAGGACCAGGCCGACAACAATGTGCTTAAGATGCGCCTGGAAAAAGAACTGGTTGTGTGTCTATCCAATAATCTAGATATCCATAGAAAAGGTGAATAATAGCAGGTCTCCAGCCATGGGCCTTAGAAATATGATGACTATATGGATTGCAAAGCTGTCACTCGAACGCATGGAATCATTTGTGCCCTCTTGAAGCGGACCAAGAATCCCGAAATCACTAAACCTTCCTTATATTCCACTTTTATGTCTAAATCATATCCATCTACCTCCAAAAAGATTAGGTACCGATGGCGTAAGGTAAAGAAAATCCCCCCAATGGTGTCGAAGATGTCTCATACACATGGAAACTTAATGGCCCAAAAATTGGGATTTCCCTAGTAATTTTAATATCAATGGTGGATTCCTCAAGTGATGAACATATTTATTCCTCAGTAAATACTATATTTAGTGTGAACCCATATATAGTTCCTAGTGATGAGGAGCGCTAGGAAGATTCACATAATGATCTTGGTCGATGCCATTGTTGTGATAACCCTGGATACATAAATCGTCATAATGATCAGTATAGTGCCTATAGACTTGTCATGAATGATACATATACTACAACGGGTTCAAAATATATCCCAACATCTATGGATCTCTTATCCTATTTCATTATCATAGTGGTCGTCGCCATTCGTGCTCCTTGATTAGCCAGAGTGGCTGCAACCACATCATGATCAACCACATTCTGCTGCGGATAGAACTAATTAATATGGTAATCATCTTGTATTTATCTTGAATGGTTTATCTAGTGAGAATTGAGAGACTCTGACCAGTAGCTAGAATCTTTTAGTTCGACCATCATTTATGGTCATACCTCCTACTGTAGAGCAGCTCCTTTCCAGAAGAATTGTGCACCTAGCATGAAAGAATGATGTGATAAATCACTTTTTCCACATTATTTTAAGAATCTCCATCCTATATGATATGTACTTATCCAATGATATGCATGTACCCCTCATGGAGTCTTTGAGAATCCCTCTCTAGTTATAAATGGAGGTAGCGACCGCAGAAGTATTCCATGCTGAGGAAGCTGAGTGTGAGGAATGTCAAGCCATTGTCCTTTTCTCAGGAGAAGATGCATGATACCATATACAAGGGTACATTCCCACATTATATTTAACAGGCTAGATTAAAGGTGTGGAAGTCTATTTTTACCTTGTTGGAATAGGTTCTGGGATCAACCTCATCTCGACCGGATGCTCCACAGGCAAGGGATGTCTGATGTAGGTCTTGATCCCTCTGACATGGATATTTAGGGTTCTGAACGGACCAAATTGAGGATGTGTGGCTTGATTTTTCTGAATACCTAGTTCGGTGGATAGGTTTCTAGAATTTATTATATGTTTTTCTCACAAGACACCACATATAATGCATTGAATGGTAGACCCTGGCACCATATGCATGCAGAAGTTACCTCCTCATATCACTAATGTCTCAAGTGCTCCCTTAATGGTTGAGTGGGTGTACTATAGGGTGATGCATCTCCCATTACCTCTTTATAATCCTTGTATATAGATGCTGACTATTACATAACGAAGGACAATAAGGTTTAAACTAATGAGGTTGAGCACACTAATTTTTCTGCCGACCCATGGATAGACTTGGAGGATGCATTCATCTTCCCAATTCACTAGTTGGAGGTCAACTCCCCAGATAAAGGTAGCTTCGTTTTCATTTATAAAAAAATGTGAGGAAATGTTCCTAGATATAAGGAATTCTAGATGATCATATCATATTACTATACAATCCAGAATTTCGTGATACCATAACCCCTACACCAATGTGGTAAAGGGATGTTCTCCCATTTATAATACCTATACACCATACATGCATGTTCCACTGAGATGGGTTGAAATGAATCAAGAAAATGCTCCCTTAATACTTTGATTTCCTCGAAAATGGTCCCTTTGGTCAAAGGCCTAATGGATTGGATCGACAAAATTTCTCTCCATGTTCTCAGTAGTGTATGGGTCTCCCAATGAAGATTCTAACACTGCTCAGGCTAACCCCAACATTTAGTTAGGGTTAGTTAACCAAGAATAATGCCCCTTGCTGATGATCCTATTACTATGGATGATGAATAGAATTCAGGGAAGCTTCTCTTGCATTTGAAGAAGGTGTCCCTTCCACCATTGAGGAGTTGATCCGGGTGAATCTCAGTACTGAGGCAGACCCAATGCTGAGACTGATGATCACAACTATGAAAACAGAAGAGAAACAACAGTATGTGGAATTCATGAACCAACATTGGGATGCACTTTATTAGATTTATTAAGAGATTCTAGGACTAGACCATCTAGTCATCATCCACCACCTTGGTCTCTCAGTAATCCATCGAGGGTTCAAATAGTCTCCTAGAATGATGCACCCTTCTCAAGACACCATGGTCGAGGCCAATGTTGATATGGTCATTAAAGAAAACATTGTCAAGGAAGTCCAGTACCCCAGGTGATAAGATAATAAGATTCATATTAGGAAGAAGAATATATAGATCAGAGTATGCTTTGACTTCTAGGATCTCAATCACCACTATCTGAAGAATGATTTTACCATTCCCATGTCAGTGTTGTAGATTGACGCCACCACTAGATTTACAGATATCTCTTTCATGGATGGGTATTTTAGATATATTAAAATATGAATGGACCTTAAGGATTAGGATTCCACTATATTCAGATCACCGCAAGGTACCTTCTATTATTAGGTAATACCGTTTTGTCTATAGAATGTTGGATCCACCAACCTACATTCTGTATATCACATATTCAATATGATCCTCATGACACTAGTGGAATTCTATGTTGATGATTTGGTGGTCATGTTGTGATAGTGTCAGGTCTATCTTAGAGATTTGGAGAAGGTGTTTGGATTCATCTTATCATGCCATCTAAAAATGAACCCCTTGAAGTGTACCTTTATGGTTACCTATGGAATGATTCTTGGCTTCGTCGTTGGATATAGAAGAATTGAAATAGATCTAGAGAATGTAAATTTAATCAGTTAGATTCCTTCTTCGAGCAACCTACAGGGGCTCTGAGACATTCAAGGACACATAATCTACATTCACTTAGAACTTGGCTAGAATGTTTAATTCATTTTATCAGCTCATGAATAAATTTGACGTCTACCAATGGGATGAATTGTTTCATACATATTTTGATTAAATCAAGTAGTATCTACTCTAGCCTCCAATTCTGATGCCACCCAAATCTGGAGAGCTAATGGTTCATTACGTGACGACCCTAGAATGATCTCTCAGCACCATTCTCACTCATATGAAAACATAATAGACCTAGAATAGTTTATATACATCATTTTCATGATCCATGATGTCGTGAGATGATAATACACTCTCAAGAAGAGCTGCCTCATGCTTGTTTTTGTAGTCCATAAGTTGTAGCACTACCTGAACCACCATGAGATACAACTTGTATCTTGCATGGATCAATAAAAGCAAATACTAAACTTCCCTATATTGAAATGATATATAGTTTTGTGGGTAGTGATCCTTCAGTATTTCATCATCAGGTTTTTTCAACATAAAGCTGTTAAGGGCCAGGAATTAGTTGATTTTTCGGCCACTCATCATACCCATACGAATCATTCTCTAGATGTTTACTTCTTAGACAAGTCCATAATCTTAGTTGATCAGGCTATGCCATGTTTGTATATTCACTTCGATGGATCTTCACAGAGCCCCAGAAGCAGAAGGCTCCACGACCCCATTCTCTATAGTGTAGGTCTGGGTATCATCTTCAACAATCCCACATAGGCAGTCTTTCCCTATTCAATCTTATTCTCAAAAGGATCCACCACAAACAAAGTAGAGTATTAGGATCTTATCACTGGTCTCGAGTTGTACCTTTATATTAATGTTCCCCACTAACATGTTAAGGGAGACTCAAATCTAGTCATTATGAAAATCAATGGTGACTATGTCGTTTGAATGCCAGAGCTCTTTCCCTTGTAAGAGTGTTATCTCTAGATGATGGCCCAACTACCTTCTTGGCCTGAGTTCAATTATTTACTATGGTCACAAAATTGTTGATCCGACTCCTTATCCATAATTTCTGCATCTCTTGATGATCTAGACTAGAATTTCGTTTTTATCCATGCGAGGCATCGAAGAGTTATCGCTCCTGTCACTCCGTACAATGAAGACTCTTATCGGGTAGTCTATAATACCGCTAATGACTCCACATCAGGACCTCCAGATATCCTTTCCATTGTAGAAGAAACCCATGGTTTGATTAATATCTTGGTCAAATACCAGTAACACTGAAATCTCTCGATAGACAAAGTCGAACTTGAGTGAATCCATCGACCTAATGTGCAATTCTCCCTCCAGAGTGCTCCCAAACATGTACAAATCCACTAAAAACGTGGGTTTGATGGAGTTATCCTCCGTTTCATTCAAGGAGGTTATATATTCCAGGTTATTATGGAATTACATTTTGTTTCTTGTAGAGTTAATTAGAAATGGTCAAAACATTCCCACCAGATCCGTGGGATGGTCTAACTTTTTCCCACCAAGGTCCATGATTTTATAAGTTATCGAAGAGGATCCATGCTTGTTAGATCGATTAAAAAATATTGTATTGGCCACTGGAACCTATCCACACTACTAAATATTCTTGTCCATTTGCGGTATGGGGGATCGATGTAATATTACCATATCCACCAACAACAACTCACTAGTGCAGGTTCATTCTGAACACCACAAATTTTATCTCCATATGGGAAGAAGAGATTCAACTCAAAGAAGTCAAGGAATGTTGTATCATTTATTTCATGAGCTCTAACATCTTCCACCAATTTTTAGTCTGTCATGTTGTCTTTAATGATTATAGAACCAACTTTCGAGCAGTTGAGATGAAGAAAAAGTATGCTAAGTACAACATCTGATCCAATCAATAATCTCGCTATAATGCATAGGAAAATGGGTAGATAAAGGATTTAATAAATACCCCCTCTAACAGTTTTCAAAAGATTGTTGGTCAGAACAAAAATATTTGTTTATAAAAGTTCCCCAACACTCTTTGGGTTTATTATATGACAACTTGTAATTCAACCTAGGTGACCCCATATTCCCTAGTGTATGGAGAAAAAGTTACCCCGCCCCTCGAGATTCAATTATCGCCACTCCACACATTTCTCTATTATTATAATGCATCATAAAAGATATAGGAAGTAGATCTATTTGAGTTATAAGTCATCAATGAGAATCAACTACGAGCCCTTCACAATCTAGAGAGTCACCCGAACAAGTTATCCAGGGATTTGAACAAGAATGTTCATCTTTGTCCCTTCCATCAGGGTGCCCAGTATTGGCCCTAATAATGTGGATGATATCTAGCAGGAAATCCACCATGTTGGAGCCCATGTAAGAGGGACCTTATATCATTCACATGGTTAACCTAATGGTGTGTACTCTTTGATCACCATGGATGGTGAGAGTATCAATCCTCCCACCAATGTTAAATTCCTCAAGAAGTACTTTGCGTGAGGATATCTGTCATCCCACATGATGTTAAACTACATAATCTAGGATTTAGGAAGTAAAAATTACCTTCATCATTGTCCAATAAGATGTTAAACTACTCCATTAGGGTTGGACAAAAAACTACCCAACCTCATCATCCCGAATGACGTTAAAGTACTCTATTCGGACTGTAAGACATAAAACAACCCAACATCACCCTCCTTCAATATGTTAGATTTCCCTATAAGGGCTACGAAACACAAAACATTCCAGCATCACTATCATGCATGATGTTAAACTACTCTATATGGGATTTAGTATGTAAATATACTCATAATTATCATCATACATGATGATAAACTACATCATATGTCATGCATGATAATAAATTGCAAGCCCCATTTTATTTTAGTTCACCCTACACGATGTTAAACTATCACCATAGTCCTTATTAGATGACGTTAAACAACATTGAATTACATAACTAAATATGACTTGACTACTTACCTCGATGGATACATAGGATTGACAAAAATTTTTGTCCCTTGGTCATACCCTAGGTACCACAAATCCAATCATCTTTATGGATAGTCGATAAGAGTGTATAACGATCACATAGTGTAGTATGAGACCTCTTTGGTCCTTATTAACATTGATTTTACAACTACCACATCACGTATCCCCCTTTAGGGATCGTTCCATTTACCTTAATCCTTACCACATGACGTTAAACTGCACGACACTCCCGAACTACGAATGGATTGATTCCTACCCTCGTAGGATAAGTAGGAAGACCCATAAATTTTTTCTTCGGGTCCAGCCCTAGGTTCCAAATCTATTAATCATTTCATCCCCAGGGATTATGTGTCCTAGGATCATGTGGTGTCGTGTGAGGCTTCATTGGTTCTAATTAATGTCTGGTTTTACAACAACTGCATCATTTAATACTTCCTCAATGACCTACCCCTCTTCTCTGTTTGGGATGCAGGATGTAAAACTACCCAACATCATCATCTGATATGATGAAAAACTACACCAAATGTCCTAAATGATGCTATATTGTTCATTCATCCTTACCATATTATGTTAAAATTCAAGGCATTCAAGAACTATGTGTAGCTTGATTCCTACCCCCACATGATACAAAGTGTTGCCTGCAATTTTTTTTCTCATGTCTAGCCACCAAGTCAAAAACTAATTTCATATTTTTCTCTCTTGCCCTATACATTTTATAGGATTGCATGTTAAGGTAAGAGACCTCCTTGGCCTTCATTCATGTTGGGTTTACCACTACCACATCACACATATTCCATTAGGATATTTCCATTTACCTTCATCATTACCGCATGACATTAAACTGCATGGAATTCAAGAACTATGTATCACTTGATTACCATCCTTATAGTATATGTACGAATTCCCAAACATTTTTTCTTCAAGTCCAGCCCTATATTCTCAAATTTTCCTTCAATACCCTTTCACTAAATTCTCTTCTGGGATAATGAATGGTGTGGTATGAGACCTCATTGGTCCTCATTCATGTCAGGTTACTTTACCATACCATACACATTTACCCTTTGGTATTCCTATCCTTCATTCATCCTTACTGCATGACATTAAACTACACAACACTCTAGGACTACGTGTAGATTTATTCCTATCCTCACAGGACACATAAGAATTACCCTAAATTTTTTTCTTTCGGTCTAGCCCTGGGTTCGTCAACCATCTTCACCTCTTTAGTATAATCATATTTTCAAGTTATTTATCCTTAAATGAGTCCCTTTACCATTATGATTCCACATCAATGTTCTCTTATTCACTGTGGTGTAGGGATTAAAGTGTTCGATTCTAAATGAACATGATTTCATTCCATTTCCATGGTTAATTCGTCCGTTAATTTGGGTCCCACCTTTCACATCTGAAAGGACATCCAAAAGGCATGAATGATCATCCATTAGTCTCAAATACCATTTTGGTCCAATGTTCCAAAGGATCATAAACACAATTTTTGAACAATGTTCCACATTTTGAATATGGTTAGAGGACGACCTTCATGTGTTTGTTCCCATCCCATGCAATACAATATGTATACTGTGTCTCAAACATGGTTAGAATTTATCCTTCATTGTTACTTCATCCTCATTGTATCCCAAATATCAGATATTAAGATTCACACCCTCATGTCTAGATGTAATTTCAACACTCTCGATGTTTTTACTCCATGATCCTTTGCACATTGAGTGGGAGGATCAGTGACGTGGGTTAATTCCAGACTTCAAACCTTTGTTTCCCATTTCATGTGCTTTTATGTGTTTTAAGATCTATTCTACCCCTTATTTTCAGGACATAGCATGGATCACATGAGGTTAGGGGTCTTTGTTAGATTTATACCCACATTGAAGAATTATACTACCTTTTGGTCCAAACCATATGATCTTGAACTTGGAGTTCACATTTCAAGTTCCAAGCATCATAGCCTTAAACTATATACATGATTACTTATGAATTTTTGATGTGGTGTGGATATTTTTTCTCCTCACTCATTTCAGGTTGCTGTATGGTTCCATACTTCACATTTCTTTATTTAAAACCTTACAAAGGGTCTGAGCTATATGAATATAAACTAATATATCAAACGTCCTTATCGTACGACCTTAAACTAGACCTTTTTCATAGGAGATGTATGATAAAAAACTACCCAACACTATAATGTCTTAATTCGAGAGGAAAATTCCCTTTTGTTCATTTCCATCTACCTTGGCATATTCTATAATTATGTGTGGATTTATTACCACCCTTGTAGGATATTTAGTGATTCCCAGACATGTTTTTCTTAGGTCCTTTTGTAGAGTTACAAACCATTGCGCCCCCTTTTTTGGCCTAGGTTTCTCCCAAAAGTGTGAAGTGTGGTAGGAGACCTCCTTGTCCCTCATTCATGTCGGGCTTATGATAAACTACACCATTCACCTACAATAATAGCATGGTTCTTCTCCTATATCCTTACCGCATGATGTTAAAATGCATGGGGAAGTTCATGCTTTACGCACCTGCTTTATTTGGGTCTCATATTTCACATCCGAAAGGACCCAGAATGGTATGGATACTCATACATATGGATTTCTTACCATTTTGGTCCAACGTATTGAAGGATTGTGAAAGGTGTTTTGAGCCAGGTGCCACATTTTGAATACAGTCAGTGGTCGGCCCACAGGTGGTTGTTCCCATCCCATGCTACACAGTATGGATACTGTTTCTCAAACATATTAAGCAGTTATCCTTCAACGTTATTCAACCTCTATTGTGTCCACAATATCAAGTGTAGTGAATCATATTTTCCTTTCCTTCTATTCCTATGTATATTCACATACATCGAGTATGAATGTTGGTCCTGTTGGGATTTTATTTTCCCACATTTCTCTATCATAGTTGTACACTATCACGTAATAGGGAAAGCCTAATATCACCCCTTGTTTCCCAAACCATGCATAGATCCTGTGGGATTAATAGTTTTGGTAAGGTGATACCAACAAATAGGATTGTAAAACCTCATGGTCAATGTTCCATGACAATAATCTAGGATCCCTATCTCCCCCCATGATATTAAACTAGTGTGTCTTTGTCTCAATACATTGTGCATGGACTAGTCCTTTCATCTGACCTTAAACTACGACATCATCATTCTGGATGCATGATGGGAAAAACAGAACAATAATGCAGTTTTATCACTTAAGAGGGAATAAACCTTAGAACTAGTCACCACCATGCCCCATGATATATCAAATACCTATTATTATATATGAACAAATTAGACCGAAACAGTTTAATTTCTCTAAGAACTATGTGTGGATTAATTCCTACATTTGTAGGATACCTACCAAAATAAAGATGTCTCATCCCTGGGTATATCCATAGAAGAATAAATATCCCATTTTATCCTTTCTTTGCCTTGACTCCCCTTTCAAGGATACGTAGTGTGGTATAGACCCCTTTGGCCCTCATTCGAATTGGATTATGTAGTGTTCCACAAATTTCTTTTTTTGAGTGTCCATGTCATTAAGGTATGACATTAAACTGCAACCATACCCAGAACATGTTTAGGATTCCCCTTGATAATTATGGGATGCTTTGTCTTCCTCTCTAGAGAGGATTGTCCCCAAAAGTGTTGTTATTTCACTGTGATGTGTTTCATGAACTATGTGTAGTTTTATTCCAATCCTTATGGGATTCATAGCGATGCCCTAGCATTCACCTCAGGCCCAACAATAGGTTCATCAACCTTATTGGTCCTTTGGACCCAATGATAGTCTAAAATCTATAAACACAAATGAGAAGATTCAAGTACATGCAAAATTACTTAAAATTGTTTTCCAAGGTCCAGGTAGTATGAAATTAATATGTGTGTAATGATCTAGTCATGTGATGCTAAACTATGCAATTTATCATCCTTACCGTATGATGCGAAACTATGTATATATCATCCTTATTGGAATGACATAATTTGAAAGGCATTCTAGTTCATCACTAGAGAGGTTATATCAAGAAATAACTTTGATCTTATTTTGACCAATGTGCTAACAACAATGTTCTTTCATCATAGTAGCATAATTTTAAGAGTGTTGGAATCTATTTGAAAATTCCAACACTCTTTTCCACGGTATTCCTACAACTTATTTGGATCCCTATATCCTCCCACGTATAAAATAACCTATTCTCATGAATCACCAAATAATTTGGGCCAACATTACTGATGACATCGAACGACATTTCAAGTCAGGCTATCTATTTTCAAAATCTGTCACCGGTTGGCCATCAATTTTTTGATCTCATTTTGGTCTAATGCGATTTGGATACTGTTTATCAATCATGGTCAACAATTATACTCCATCATTATACCACCATCACTATGTTCTGAATTTTGGGTATCGTGATTCACAATTCTCATTCCACTTTGTTTGTATTGATTATGACGCCCTTGATGTTGACCTTATCATGCACTACTATACATTGGTAAAAGAAATTTTGCTACTCTGAGAACACTATTCACATTTCACAGCCCCTCTCTCAGCACAAAAAACTCTTGGAAGTCATTCAAATCCCCAGAATTCAATTATTGGTTTTCACTCTCATATCCAAAGTTAGAAATTACAGATCAATCCATTATTTCTCACACGGAGCAAGATCCCCATGAGCATAGGGATTGATCATTAGTTTTTTCAAAGATATGATAGATTTTAAATAATCAAATAAATATAAAAATATTTCCATACACACAACATAATTATGAAAACATGAATGTTTTTAAATTTGACAAATTAATGTCCCAAGGGATTAGACCCTTCGATCGATCTTCTCAACATCATCTCCCATTGAAATGAGAAATCTAGGATTTTCTATCGCCACATTTTCTCCCTTCCTTCCTCATTTTCCATGGAGGGAAATCTATCCACTTTAGTCTAAACTCAATACTTCTTTTCTCGCAAATTGACCACATAACGAGATGTTCCCCACAACTGCTCTTCAGCTTCCACAAAATGAACCTGTAGTCGTGATATAAGTTCTGATTTTGTGTTTATTAAATAAGATCACTTGTTCATCCAAATTTCTAAGGTATTGATCTAATGTTAGGCCTCTTGAAGCTTTTAAATGCATACAGACTTCCTTTACTTCTAGGAGACATTGAAATCATAGTCAGTCTCCCATACCTTCTCAGCAAGGTAATCCTAGATGAGCGTATGTATAATTCATACATCCACCCCTCCAGTGTATAGGTCATGTAGCCGAGAATGATGTATATCCATCTGTCTTATCCACTATAAAAGTAGGGTGTTGTCTGTGTAGTTCTTGATCAGTTTCCATGACAGACGATGGAAATCCAAACAATCCTCTACAACAGAGTCGGCCTCATCCAGCTCTTCTGGGTTAGGGGTTCATATTCTGAGAATGCCTCCATGAGTTAAACATCAGGATCCTTCTCGGGAATTTCATCAAATCAGCTAGGATCAATATTTGGTGGTTGATCTTCATCACTAGATTCAACCTCGATAGTTTTATGTTCCATCACTCACATAGTTATTCCCATAACTATGATTTTCAGGGTCTGGTAATCTCGGGTGTCCGATTCTATGTTGACCAGCGTTCTACTCAGGAAAGGAGCTCCAGGATCCCCGACCATCCTTCTTAGAATCACAACTGCTACGTGAAGAACTGGTTATAAAGATATACTATTATTTCACTTGATTTGGAGGATGGTAGTTATAAATATTTATGGAATGAGGCTTACAAAGGTCTAATATTCTATCATGTATCCATGTTATTATCTTTTGAAAACCATGATTTAGCACACCATATATGGTTGGAAACTATGATGATTACAGAAAGTCCACCTTGGTTTCCACAACTCGACTGGATCCTGTTCATTACATCGCTTCTGACACTGGACTTGGATCTTATCCCTCAACATTCAATTCCACACAAAAAGGAGACCATCTATGAGGTACTATTTCATAGAAAAAATGATAGTTTAGATGCATGTATAACCTAAGTAAGTAGTGCAAAGGAATGGTTTAGGTCTTACCTCAAGATTTTTAGTTAATTATCCCAGCTCTATGGTCATATCATCGCCTTCCTCCAATGGAATCCCCCTATAAGCATCTTCTACCTTGGACCCCACTGATTCTTCATAGAAATGGAAGAAATCCCTCAACTCAGTAGTTGGAAATTCTGGTGGGGATGTCTGGTCAACTTGTCAAGTAGTACATTCACCAAACACATCATTAGATACCTGGTGCCATAATAATTCATAGTGTCTTCTAGCTCAGATACGTATGAATACCCCTCTATCTAAGATATCTAATAACCAGCCCCAACATGGAAAATATTTGGATGATTCTTCCCAAACTAATTAAAATGATCCCATATATCATATGTATTAAGGAGTTTTCTATTAACAAACAATGTTTCCCAAGCCTACAGGTAGAGATCATACTCTATTATGTCCACACAATGTAGATGCTTCCTAGGAGCTTGGGTGGGTATTCTATGGATCTATCTTTGTGGCCTTAAATCCTCCTAGATCTGCCTAGTTGGAGTCACTAGATCTTATACATCAATTCCTCTTCCACTATCCCTTAAAGAGGGCCTTAGAATCACTAGACTTATGGCTATGGAAATTTTTCCACCGCGATTTCTACCATCTCTGCCCCTGTTATGTGTTCTTAAAGTTGTTTGACACCAAACCTAGGGTTGATGTGTCCCACCACCATCAACAAGGATAGTCTGTTTCTTCATCATCTCCCTTGTGTAGGTTTTCTCCCACCTTTTTATGTAGTCCTCAACTAGACAGTAAGCATATGCAGGAGGAGGTATCTTATTATACGTATTCCCATATCCCCATGTGAACATGTTTCACATATTCCTCATCACACATGGATTATCCCCATGGTGTACCCCTAGGTATACTTTTCGTGTTAACCTCTGTATACACCAAAACTGCCTCGCGAAGAGATGTAGGGTATAAGGATCACGATCTATCTGAACCACCATAACTCCACATTGAAATGCCAGAAAATATGATTGGTGTTACTCAGTTCCGCAATATTCATTAGGGAGTACTCACATTTGTAGTGAAAATGGATAGAAATTGAATTCTTAGGCCTTTTAACTCTATTCAGCACCATTGGAAAATCAATCTTAATAGGGAAACTTCCTACGATGTTCAGAATAGCTGGTCGAAAGTCTGACCAAGGAGGGAAAATGGGGTTCATATATTCGTAAAAACTCATGTGCAAAACTATCTAGCCATACAAAAAGTTGACCATCCCATATACATGCTGTGTCTTCTTCCCCTCACTAATGTGCCACAACAACTTGTAAAACTTTGTCACCACTGGGATCCCAAGGTTAACATGATAACCTATTGCCATCATGGCCTCCATGATGAATGTTCTTAACCACACACCCATGTGCACATCTAAGATGGGAAACATCCGTCAACAAATGAGAATAGAAATTAATCCATTCATCCTAACCACTGGTTTCCGCTCAGTGTTAACACTATACCCCCATAGCTTCCATTAGCTATCCTGTTGAATTTTTCCGAAGGGACCTTCGTTACTGTACTGATCCCCCCTTGGTTAGGTGGGGGCCTTGTAAGCAGTTTCCTTGGTGACTAATCTACTATAGTAGGATGTTTTGGTGAGAAGTTTTGGAAATGTAAAAACCAAAATATAAAGTGGACATCCCTCACTGACTGCTTATGATCACCTGTCACCAGTTCCATCAGCTTCTTCACTATCCATGGAATCTGCTTCAGATCCACGCATGTATTCTCTCTTGGGTGGAATTTTCCATAAATCACCACCATGATGGGAATCCCAGATATGTGATGGAGGTCCCATAGCCTGATGCTGACCTCACCATGGAAAAAATTGAAAGTTTTGATCCTCAAAGACCACATACTCAATAGTTATGGAATCATATGCTTCAGTTGGAAGATGTGGAATTGAGTAGCCCACACATCTTCATATATGACTACTTGTCTCAACAATACCTAGAATTATTCGTAAGATGCACAAACTCAGAAGGACTAGGCCCATTCATCCATGAATTTTCTACCCAAGAATAAGTCCCTACTATTGGTATATCCTTTCTCTGAGTTCCCTAATCACGCCTTATGAATGGTGTGGTATTGCAGTGGATATATCTTTAGTTGCACCACCTTCCCATCAAAATCATTTCCATGGTTGTATTGGATTTCAGAGATAACAAGCAAATGGTCCTTCCAGGTATAAAAATTGATAGCCCAGAACCAATGATATTGGCTCGACATACCCCTAATCTACTAAGCCAGTTCATCCCTGCTCATTTTAGTTATAAAAACTTCACCCCAAGACTAAATACATAAAACGAAAATTGCTTTCAGATAGGGTAATTCTTCTACCCTTATGTCAGTATCTATTTTTGAGACTCGTGATCAGAAAGACTCCACACACAATACCTGAGATTGGGATTGTTCACCATGTCTTCCCTTAGATCGACATCCACATGGACCTTTCGAGCGAATTCTTGGTTCACCATTTTCTTCCAAGACTTTATTATTTTTTATTCCTCTATTCAGTTCATGAAGCATATTTGAGAGGAAATATTGTAAGATATGAATCTTGGATCACATGGTCATGGTGCCTCAAAAGACTCGATGTGCATCATAGAGAAACTAGGGATTTTAATGTACTGGTTTGCTTAAAAGTGTTATCAAAGCACCGATCTAGGGAACCAAGTTCACAAAGTGATTTTTTAGGGTGTGTTGGATATTCTTGATTTGGGTGCTCAAGAACATTTTCATAAAGAAAAGTTGCAGAAAAAGGGGTCCCTCATGGTAAATTTATAGGTGATGGCCTCATGAGCTTCACAATGTTGTCCGCTGCCCTGAGCTTCATGGTGATCTCACCCTAAACTCCACACACCCTCAACACGAGTTAGATACACAATCCACATATTTTCAGTGATCTACCGTCATAATATGACCTTCATTTTCTCCTCATATCCCATTCTAAGGGGGGATTTTTTTTCACTGAAATCCATAACTAAATGGAAAAGTCATAAAAAATAACCAAAGAGCATGCCTTGTGAAACTCCATTGCAAATCCCTTAAGCATTGTGAATGACACGGAGCCGGTAGAACGAACTCCTCTATGACCATCGAAATGAAATGACAAATGCATCTAAGATACTGATAGAAACATTTATAAAAACCAAATAGAAATGACCAAATCCTCTATGATTTTGATATATATGATTTCTACCACTGCAATGAAATGACTGAAGTCTCTGTTAGTCCGACAGAGTGATCTCCAATCACGAATTCCATTTCCTTATCGGGGAACCATCAGGGCATCGGGATTCCCTGTTCCTATAAATATGTGGCACCCCCTCAATGGATTGATACCCTGACCTTTCACCTTTTGATCTATCAATTATTAAATTAGCCTTTTCTCTATGGACTGGTGAGAAAAATGCATTACCCAATGTACCTGAGCACTGTAAACCATCTTTCACATATCTCCAATTTTCCTCCAATACAAGAAGAGATGCCATTTGAGCATCACTACGACAATTGAAAAGTTAGGATTCCATTTTGTGTACTCGGGTATTCACAAAACATTTAGCCTTTGTGAAGCACCCTCTGTGAAGATATTGACTGCATTCCTTGGTTGGGTCATCAAGATTTGTGAAGCTTATCCATTCCCCGAGATCATTTTCACCATGATTCATGAAGCACTTTGTGAATCCACTTCCTTACACAATGAACCAGATCATTGTGAATCCTCTATATGTGAGTCAATCTACATCGCAAAACTTTCTCTTGTGCGGCCCTCTGGGATCTTATGAAGTATGTTCAGGGTTCCTTGAGTGGTGTTTCATTTAACATTGTCATACTTTATTCTTATTCACATAAGAATGTTAATGTCTATAGATTCTTTGAATAGACACACTAATGTGAGTCCCTTGATTGACCATTCCTCCACCCCATTGTTTTCCAACAATTCTTCTGCCTTTCTTCCCCCAATTGTGGGTGGGTTCAAGTTATGTGATTCCAAGGGGTGAGGATCGAGACCTCATCGTCTGGGCTACATGACGTTAAAATGAAATGAACCCTCATCCCTACCACATGATGTTATACTATGAGTCTCCAAATACATGGTAAGATAACATACACTCAAATAAGAATGAGCATCAGCGCTCTCTCTCTTTTCTCTCCCTTCGGGATTTTTCACAATGTGCGCCTCAGGCAGTCTTCACGTAAACCCCAACATACTTTGATGGGGTGTTACCTGTATGAGAGCCATATCCACCTCATAAATTAGATCATCCACTTTGGGATTCCCTCCAAGAGTAAGTTCCAATCTCCATCTCTCTGGTCCGTTAGCCATGTGTAATCCTCACATCATCCCTCATGGCAGCACCTTCTGTGACACGATCATAAGGTCCTTCACTACCTCTTGTTTCCCAGACTGATCATGACTCAAATGGACCTAGAGATTAGTAGTGACTAGGAAATACACTCGAGACACTAACCAGGATAAGAACAATTCCCCTCATCTTGTGATGTTAAACAACACCCATTTGAACTATGTGGAATTTGATCTATGTCACCGAGATAAGGTACATAGGAAGCCTCTCAAGAGTTCATGACCTCCATTCCCTATAATCCATAATTTTCATGCACTTCATGTTGGTTCAACTCTATCCCACATGATGTTAAACCATATTCCCTTTAGAACTATACATGTTTTGATTCCCATCCACTAGGATTCATAGTAACCCTCTCCGAGGTCCAACCCCATCCTTTGGTAAAATCAAATACTCCCTCTAAAAGGCTTCACCCTATTGATGTGACATCTTATTGTTTTGAGACACAAAACCCAAGTTTTCCACCCTGAGTAGTATTGATCCATCCACCTATGACACTAACCATTCACAATCCCTAATTTTTCAAAGTATTATTTTACTTTTTGTACACCCCAACCATATGTCTCATTTTCATTGGCTGATAAACATGAATATGTCCCGCACTTTACAATTCTCCTCCAATTAAGAGTGGAACTCTTGAGATTGGTTTCTACCCATACATTAACCTCAACATGTCTCTGGGTCTGTGTCCTCTATGTATACACTGATTCTATTACCCACTCCAGAACTACATGGATTTTGAGTCCCTACCATAGGATACGTAGGGAACCTCCTTGAGGTTCAAGCCCAACACCATCATCTCCACAATTTTTCCATCCCACCTTTATTCATCCCTCAACAATTCCCCAATATCCAACCTAATTTTACCTTGGCTACCACATCTTGGTGAACTCACTAAATTCTATACAGGAAGCTAACCATACATAAGTCCTATCCATCTTCTCCATCACTATTCCCTTGTCACGATAATGCCAACCATCCCATTGCATATTTTTCTGGAACCCGAGAAGCTATCCACATGTAATAACCAAATCAATCCTCCAAAATATGTGGGTTTTGATCTGTATATTCTATATAGGGTAGGTAAAAACCCTCAATGAAGATCAATCCTATCCAATGGTAATCCTTCATGTCCCAAATCGTTTTCTCCCACCTTCTCTAATATTTCCTTTGTGGTGTCTAGATCAGCCTTAACAGTGTGAAACCTTCTCTATATGAGGCACA
The DNA here is from genome assembly GCA_963277665.1 of Viscum album. Classification (NCBI taxonomy): domain Eukaryota; kingdom Viridiplantae; phylum Streptophyta; class Magnoliopsida; order Santalales; family Viscaceae; genus Viscum; species Viscum album. The sequence continues at coordinate 288,513,571 of OY728165.1, forward strand.
ACACCTTAGGTCTTCCCTCAGTGGGTGTTCTGACACATCCATTTGGTGTCTACCTATGTCTGGACTAGTTCTCTGATCAACCCTCAATAACATCTAGATCATCCTTCACAGTGTGAAATTTTCCCTTATTGGGACACAACATCCTGGATCCTTCCTCATTGGGAATTATGATCCATCCATCCGATTAACCTTCAAAGTGTTCTCTCTTTTGAATGTATCCATCTGATCCACTCCTATCCATGTTTTGATCAGTCTGATCTATCATTTCTAGATTTTATAATCACGGAATTCCCAATGTTAAACTTGGTAAGACAATGAAAACATGAAAGAAATGCCTCTGAAATAAGAGTCCACCAATAGATGTGGGATACATCAAGCTTACTCACCCTGGATAAGCACTTTCATAATGGAAAATTCAGGTGTACTAAGGTTCCAACATCCATACATGACTGCGATGCCCAACATGACTACTTCATGGACTGAAGGTTGCTACCCCTACTTGACCCTTTGGAATGTCCAAGAAGAATAAATGTAATTATACTGTTTCCAAAAAGAGATGGCACCAGGAATAAAATTAACGATCAATGTCTTAATATTTAATTGAGACCCATACTAGGTGATGAATTCTGAGGAGGAATCCACTAAATGACAAACTGACTCTCATTTTACAATTTTGATCAAGGTGAAGAAATATATGATGAATTGATGTATTCTATCCACAATTGGAAGGCATGAATACAGGGAACAAACACAACCATAACCAACAATGATGACTTGTGGTAGCGCTCCCTAGAGGAAAGCATCATAAATAGTGGTCAACTAGATTAAACCCATTAAAAATAATTTCACAATATGCTACCCATTTATTTTTCCATGTGTTCCAACTCAGATTCATCATTCTACAAATTATTCTTTTGATTAGAAATCCACGACATTCCAATATTCCATATAATTTTAATCAACTAATCATTTTTTATTAAGCATAGTAGAAATTGACTTCAGGTAAATCAAAGAAATTGATCTAGAGGTTGTCATTTTCATTTCTATCATATGAAAAATGAGGCATATAAAAATGTTTATCCTCCATTATATTTTCATTAGACATAATAAATATACATCTTTATAACATAAATTATAGATATCACACTATCTTGGATAGAACAAGGGATGAATAAATTGGAAGAGAAATCTATATTCACCTTCAAACTCAGAGGCGATTGACCTTCCAATTGTTCCATATAAAGTTGACTATGAAATGAATAATTCAGAAATGAATTCATAACCATCATCAAGAATCATTTCTTGGTATTCTTAAAACACACCTTCATGTATAACTTTCAAGAATCTATCCCAACTCCTTGAAGAACTGGAAAATCTATAACCATTAACCCTAATTCACAACCAGTATTTATCTTCTTCTTTAAAACCAAATTTCACATACTCATAAAACTACTATACCAACATAGGAAAAAATTGTATCTTATTTTATGAGAACCATTACATACATCTTTTGTTCTATATAATCTTGATCACTAAAAAGACATTAGAAATCATCCATGCAACATGATCTTCCTTCTCAGGAATGATTATACAGTTCAAAATCTCGGGATACATTGGTTCAAGTAGATCATAATGAATTGATTTCTTTTTCTATTTCTTCACAAAACATGTCCCATTTAGATAAGAATCTTAAGGTCTCTTAACTCTGGCCATGTAGGTAAGATAAGGGAGGTCTGTTGAATTAGGCGAAGAAGAAAGAAATGTCGAATGGTTAGGAGAGAAATGGATCGAGATAAAAGGGCATGAGGAAAGAGTGAACATTGGAATTTCACATAGTGCCACATTTATATATTTTGAGTTTAGGTATTTAAAAAATTGAAATCAAAATAATACATTAAAATAAAACCATGAATTTTTTATCGAATTAAAATTTAAATAAACTAGATAGATAATAAAACCTGCTCTTCAAAACTAAGAATTTAAAATTTGATTGAGGCATTAAATTTTTTCAATGGTGAGAATTATCAGAATGTTTATTTGTTCAATGGTGATAAGTATCTACGGTGAGATGTATCAATGATGATAAATATAAACAGTGAGGAGTATCAAAAGTGAGATATATCAATGGTGAAAAGTATCAATAGTGAGAAGTATCAATAGTGAGATATTGATAATAGTGAGCTATTCACAATTGTGAAACATTCATAACGGTGAGTCCTGTAACATTAAACATAACCAAAACTAATCATACATAACTCATTCTTAATGTAATTCATTCTCTCAAAATTCAATATCCTAATGAAAATATTATCATGTTGAGGTTCTATACCAATGTATTCAAGACTGATATCACCCTTTTGAAAATGATCTCTCAAAAAGTGTTGTCTTACATCAATATGTCTTGTTCTAGAATGTGACACGTCATTCATAGAAATATTTATAATACTTGTATTGTCCCAGTATATAAAGACAGGTCTGAATAGATATCCATATTCTAGTAATGTCTGTTTTATCCACAAAATTTATGCATAGTATCTACCTATAACAATGTACTTACCTTCTATAGTAGATAGTTCAATATAATATTGTTTATTACTACATTATGAAACTAGGTAATTTCTTAAAAAGAGACTTCTTCTAGAGGTTATTTTTCTGTCAAACATACTTCCACTATAATCATCATCCAAATAGACAACTAAATCAAATTATTGTTATCTTATGTAAAATCGTTATAAATTAGTTGTACATTTAACGAATTTTAAAATTATTTTTATATCAACCATTTGTGAAACTTTTGGATTAGCTTGAAAATGAGCACACATACACACACTGAACATATTATCAGGTTGGCTATTAGAATATAGAATAAAGATTCAATCATACCTCTATAACTCATTTGACCAATTGGATTCCAATTTTCATCAAGGTCAAATTTACAGGTGGTACACATAAGAGTATCAATAATCATAGTTCTATCCATGTTAAAATATTTTAAATATCATTTATATATTTACATTAATATTAAATAATTCCTTCTTTATTTTTAAATATCGTAAAACCTAGAATAAATTTCAGTTCATGCAATAAACTCATTTCATATTAGTTTGGAATCAATTTTTAAAACATAGTATTTAAAGATTTTATTGATGATCTAAAAATAATATCATCAACATTGATTTGTAAAAATAAAAAATATTTTGAAATTAATTTTATATAATGGTTCAGATCAACTATAACCTTTGAAGAATCATTTGAAATAAGAAAAGAGTTGAACCTATCATGAAAATATATTAAGTCTTTTTTTAAACTGTATAAAGAATTTTAAATTTGGGAAATTGATTTGGAACATGGTGATTTTGAAAACTACAGGGTTGTTCAACAAAAAAATACTAAGCTATATAAAAATTTATGAAAGAACTCTTGACATCCATTTTATAATGTTTTAAATTAGGATGATTTGCGTACACAAGTAGTATTATTTTGGATTCAAGTCTGGATATTGGTAAAAATGTATCTTCATTGACTATTCCTTATTCATGACTATAACAATGTGAAAAAAGGAAAGAATTTTTTCTTATTATCATTCACGATTCTTCTAACTTGTTTCTAAACACCCATTTAGTGCATATAAAAAAGGTGTCCTTAAGTATATCTATAATTTTCCTTACTTGGTGGCTTTCAAATTTAATTAACTCTTCTAGTATTTCCATTACCTATAATTCATCATTGATTGCAGCAATTATGTTCTTTGGTTCAAGTTGTGATAAGAAGGCTCAATGGTCAATATTATTTATAAGAAAATCTATAGTCTGCGTACCTATATATTGGTCTCCAACTACATCATCTAAATGATAGTACATATGAGTCCAAATATCCTTAGAAAATGTAGGGATGATAACATTAGGTTTATCTATAGGTTTAGATTCATGTTATAGAGATCTAGAAACTCATTATAACTGGATGATTTTTCTGAATATTTCACATCATAATTAGTAAGATTAAAAGATATACTCAGGGATGGAAAATCAGCCTTATGGTTTTCAAAATAGGTCTTAGGCTCATGTAGATCTATCTCATCAAATTTTATTTGAATATATTTTTCCACAATATTGTTTCATTTATTAAAAACTATAGATGCTTTACTAGAGACTGAATAACCAAGAAAAATTAATTCATAACTAATAAGGGATATTTTTTTAAGATGATCCTATGCATTAAGAACAAAGACTTTAAAAATAAAAAATAAATTGTAATTAACCGTAGGCATCCTATTGTTCCAAATATCATAAGGGTTTTTTTCAAGATAGGTCTAATTAAAACTCTATTGTTTATGTATCAGGATATATTCACAGCCACTTCCCAATATTTTATTGGTAATTCATATTCATTAAGCATAGTCTGTGATATCTCTTCAAGTGTTCTATTATTTCTTTCTATAACCCCATTTAGCTAGGGATCCTATGATTAATGAATTTATAAATATAAATATTTCTTTGAGAAAAAGGATTCAATGTATTTATTTTTAAACTCACAGCCATGGTTACTTCTTCGGGTATTAATCCTAATTACACTTATATATTCTATAGATCTAGAATACATAGTGGAATAAGGGAAATCATCAGCTGTGTGAGCTGAAAAGAACACCTAAGTATACCAATAAAATTCATCTATAAGTTTATAAACATATTGATTCCTATTTATAATATAAACATTATATGGTATAAATAAACATATATTATCCAACTCAAGAGGTTGATAATTTGAAAAATATTTCTTTAATTTAAAAGAAATATTGTGTTGTTTTCCTTTTTTTACATGGGTTACAAAATTTATAATTTGGGAACTCTAGTTAGGGTATATCCCTGTTAAAACTGTTCCAAGTAAGCTTCCTATATGATGGAATATTAAATTATCCCATTTTTCTATTCCAAATCAAATATTCTATATGATATTTACTAAAAAAGTAAGCATTTTAATAAATTAATGAATTAAGATCAAAAGTATAAATAATTTCATGCCACAGAGTTATAAAAACTAAAGAATCAATATAATTAAAAAAATCACATGAATTATTCTCAAATTTAACATAAAAACCATCATCACATAATTGTGAGATGCTAGATAAATTATACTACGAACCACTAACAAATAGTACCTTGGAAATTAAAATATAATTTATGTTTACAATTTGTTAAAGGGTAATGATTTTACCATTATCATTATCTCCAATGTTAACGTGACCACCATAAAATTTTATTGAGCTCTTGAAACATGAGTAGTCTATTTTTATATTCCATGAACACACTCTTTACAAGTACCATTGAATTTTTATGAGGTATTTATGAATTATTACTACAAAAAAATTAGAAAAGAAATGATTTTGGTACCTAGATTTTCTTGGGTCTAGATATGTTAGTAATTAGGGCTTTACCATCCCCAATTTGGATAATAGGTTTTCTATAAATAGACTGTAACCATATTGAAATAATAAAATTTTTTAGTCCAAAGAAAATAATTGATTATAGAGAATTTAGATTTATTTTTAGGTGGAAATGTTCTCTTAACTATTCTTCTCTATCGAAGTTTGTATACTATACTTGTAACATATTTTGGAGAAATTTTTTTACGGAGAACCCATGTAATAGTTTCTCTAACATTTGTAAACCTACCTATGTCCTTATTCAATTTTTCTGCAAAACATTTACTTAACTAGTTTTCATTTAACCTCTGATAAATTTTTTCATTTCAAATAGATAAATTAGATATATAAATGGTGGATAAAGCATGATATCTCTTATGAAATTTATATTCATCTATATGTTCATTGGAAGAATCTTAGATCAATATGAAATACTAAAATATTTATTCTTGAGAAATTTAATCATCAATATTTTCATTATTATAATTATCAAAAATAAGTACAGATGGAAAAATGGATATAGCAGGTACATTATAGATGTTAGTTTTAAAGAACATCTTGTCTTGATCCCAAATTTGTTCAGAAGTTTAGTATGATTCACTGGAGTTGTCCTTAGAGGAACTCCATATTGCTGTCATAACTTTTTTAAACCATTGGTCCTTGTCATCATACCAATTTTTGTATTTTAGTTTTAAAATCGCTTCCTTGACATGTCCTTTTATTCTTTCATTCATATTAGGTAATTTAATTAGTATCCTTCTTCTAATCCATTTTCCTATTTCCTTTAGAATCATAATTTTATAAATAATTTTGATTAATAAAAGAATTAATGTTTTTGTAAAGCATAATAAATATCCAAGAATTATGGGATATCTCTTTATCACATCCGGTGGTGACTCACTATCACCAAAACATTCAACATGAATTTTTCATTTTCTTTTCATTTGGATATAGTAGACTATAATGTTACTAAATTTATTTTTCGCTCATCATATTAATCTCAGTTGAATTTTACATCTTCTTCATAAATCAAAATTTTTCCAATTAATCCCTTATATTTTAGTTTGTTTATGTCACATGACTCTATAATTGATATAGATGTGTCTCTCCATCAATATTGAAGGCATCTGAGTAGCCTCATAATCTGATCCTTGTAAAAAACTGGATTTCCCAAAGGGCAGATGGTGTTCAAAATTTCATTAAGACTAAGATACATATTTTGTGATTAATTCATCATGTTTCTTGTTCAATGTATCATACATAATAGTATATATATTCAATCTCATCTTCTTAACAATATTTGTTCCTTCATGTGAAACAACTAGTGCATCCCAAATTTCAAAACTGGTTTTATAAGAAGAAATTCGGTTGAAATTTCATCTCCTAAATTAAAAAAAAGAATTCATGTTTTTAAAATGTTTTTAAATGAATCTTTTATTACATCCAAATATTATATTCTAGGATTATTAGTTAACATATACTTATCCTCTATAGAATTCCAAATTTCAAAACCCACACTCTCTATATGAGTTTTCATTTTGATCATCCAATAATAATAATTATTTCCATCAAATAAAGGATTCTTTTTGGTAAAAAAACATACCTTTATATTATCTATTTATATAATTAAATTTATAAAAAAACTAGAATTTAATAATTTAATGAAAAACTAAAATCACTATTGAAAATGTTTTGAAAAACATTGATATCAAAGATTAAACTTTTGAAACCAAAAGTTTTTCGGAGAGAGTATCTCAAGAGGGTGGGTGAATTGAGTACCAATATTTTTTAAATGGATTATAATAAACCCCCATGATGTATATAAACAACCTAGTTTACCAAAATATTATTTTGATAAATTTTTGTATCTTTTAGAAGATTTCTCAAAAGATTGATTAGGACATGGGTAAAATAATATCAATTATTATTTCATCCATTGAAATAAATTAAGATAAATAAAATATTTTATAAACACTAATTAAGATAATATCTCAATGTTGTAGTTATGTTTATTGTTTAAAACAAATATGGTTTTAAAGATTAGAAATAAATCAAACAAAACACATGATATAATTTTAATACAATAGGTCTAGTATCATATTGATACATTATACTCTCTATATGATAACCACATGTTTCCTATAAATTTATATTAAATAAACTTTTGATCCATATCCGAGATCAGGTTTTAAAATAGTATACCAATTGATAAGTCCACAAAATACCTCCCCTACATTTTTCATGGGAGAAAAAATAAACATGAAAAAACATGACCTCTACCACCACACATGGGAATCATGAGTAAAAGGTTTTGAGAAGACATCTATGTACCATACAGTTTGAATACAAATAGAGTGTGTGTGGGTTATAAAATAGAGTATACACACACTGTTCATAATATAAATGAAAAAAGTAAACAAATAGAGAATGTAAAGGTGTATAAGTAAAGGTGTTTCTCAGTCTGATAATAAATGAATATCATGACACATTGAATCTGATTTTAAATGAAGCTTATTTCCAATTTTATAAATCTCTTTTAGAACAAGTGTCTTAGTCTCTTTGTTTTTGAATGTAGGAATGAACTGTATGTATGTAAATCTTTCAATTCTCCAGTCAAGTGTAACAAAATGAAACATGAAATATATTCTATTTAATGATATTAGGTTCAACTAACTGAATGCGTGTGTCTCTCTAATATCAAAACTATGTTATTCGTATGAGGGAGACTACTTCCACTTTTAATAATAGCAGTATCAAAAAAGTGAATCCTCTAGATATTATGCATCTTTATGTTGCAAGTCTGACTCATATTTTCATGCATCACTATTGAGAAATTAAGCAATAATAATTAATATGATTTTGGGAATTTAATTTGATAAATTATCCACTAGATATATTTATATTTAAATATAATTAAAAAAGAGCAGCATCATGTCTTTTGGATGGTGACAGTAGCGGTGTCCAAATTTGGCAGTGAGACATTTGAACAACACTTCTGGAGGTGATACATAGGAATGATAGAACTTTATTGAGGTGTCTGAATCTTATAGTGAGACTTAGGCAGTCGGTATATTAGACTACTGTTTATTTATAATTTTTAATATTCTTATATTAGTGGGGAATTAATTTTGATGGTGATTGTTTCCATAATTTGCAAAAATTGTGTTCTGGTGGTGACTCGTTTTGACAGGGAGTCATCCTAGTACTTAACCAATTTTTGATCCTAATATAGAGTCTTTATTGATGTTTTATGACAGCAATGGTGAAAATTTATTGATGATAATAAATCCTTAGAAGTGAGACATGTTTTGTAGTGTATCAAACTTTGATGTGTGAGATGTTGGCAGTGAGTCTTTTCATGATAGTGACTCATATATAGTTAAAATTTCTCCAATCAGAATCATGTGATAAAATTCTAACAAAAAACATGAAACACATTAATTATCAAAATAATCATGACTTCTTGATCATTAAAATAAGGCAACCAACACAATGAATACATAGTATGGAAATTGGGAAGAATCCAAGGGAAAATATGATATAAAAATAGGTTCAAGAACAATATTTAATATTTGGGGAATGATAAGAATGTAAATAATAGATAAACATAGAAGATATGAATTCCATTATCATAAAATTAAAATAAGGGTGGAAATCCCAAAATAAGTACCCGTACCTAAAAAATGGAATGATCATCGATGAAGAAAACATACACTAGAGAAGAATATGGTGATCCCCCTATGTTTTCCATCCTTTCCTGACTCTCCTAAATCTTTCATTATCGATCCATGTTCTCGAGCCACTAATTCCAACAATGCTATCTTCATCCTCTTCTCTAATATCCTAGGGTTTTGAGGCCAATCCCAAATATTTACCATAATTAAATACTTATTGAGTGAGGTTAGGGTTTGTGGGAATTTAAGAACACTAATTAAATTAATTATATTATTAAATTAACACACTCACCAAAATCCACCTTCCATAAACATTTAACGCTATCCAACTTTATATCGTGCCATGGGTAAACCCTAGGTTTTGAAAACAACTGTTGTATCAGATATCCCATCTTGTTCCCCAATCATCCAGAGAACTATTTATTATGAAAATATATTTTCACATACTTTAATATAAATTTTTAATTTTAATATATTTTTTCCATGGGTTCTAAGAAACCATAAATATATCTCCAGCTCTAAAGAAAAAATTTAGATATATATATATAGAAATATTCAATAGACCATACCAGTGAAACTGGAGTCGTTACACACATATATTCATATATAATTAAATTGTATTGTATCACAAATAAAATATTTTTAATCTATAAATTGTTTATTTTAAAACCATTGGAAATATCATTTGAATCTATAAGAAAAATAACATTCAGTTATCTTATAATTGTGAGAATATATATTCTCTTCAATTGTAAAAATTGTAAAAAAAAAATTATGAGTAGAATGATAATAAGTTATTCTCTCAAAAACATGAAAGTTTATAAAATAATATTTATAATTAACAATGTATATGATATAAGGAAAATAAGAAATTGTGATAAAAGTTAAGAAAACATTATTTTTCACTTCGGTAAAAATGGTCAAAGTTTACTTGAAAAGAACATATAAAAAACACTCTTTTTTAAAAACATTATTAAAAGTCATGGATAGTTATGAAAATATTTTAAATAATAATTTGATTATATAAAATAATATTTCTCAAATTTTAAATTAATCTAGATATAAGAATATGAGTTTGAGGAATAAATTTAAAGGTTTTTAATGAAAACCCCATAACACTTTTGTAACATTCCAATCAATTAGACGTTAATTAATAAAATGAAATTGATTTCCAATCCACTTGAATTACCTATATATGAGTAATTAAATACATCCATATTATATTTTATACACCATGAAGACTAAAACATGTGGTGAAAATGACTCAAGTACCAATGAAAAGAAATTGAGATGAGAAATCTCTTACCTCATGTCTCAACTCACCACACAAGTCATTTACATCCATGAATAATATCGTTATATTAATTATATAATTGGTTAAAAACCTTTTTCATGTTTTATACTCTTAAATTATTCATTTTACTTCATTTATTACTATGTTTTATCTAGTTACTACATCTTTTGAGTTTATGTTAGGCATTTTTTATCATTTAATATATAAAATTAACTTCTATGTGTGGGATGTGACTAAAGGGATCATAGATCCATTATATATTTAATTTTAAACATGTTATTTTTATAGTATTTATATATTATTTAGACATTTTAGAACTATTTATGTACGAATATAATGAAAAATGATGAAAATTACTCATGAAGATGGTAGTCCATATATATTCCTGAATGATACTTTCATTTTTATAATGGATAAAGTTTAAATAAATTATCAAAATTATTACATTTAAAAAGATATAATTATATTATAAATATCATTTAATTCATTAAATCCATCTTTATGACTAGAAATATGGAGAGGAACTAAAGAGAAAAATGCATTATTTTAAGGGGGTGGTAGTCCAAACTTATTCACTAGTGACATTATCATTTTATAATACATTAATGGGTATGAAGGTACATGGAGACTCACCTATTTCATATATGATTTTTATTAAAATTCCATAAAAATAAAACAATAATATCTTATAAGGTTATTTTTTGGTTTAGTGTCTTCCAAACCAACCACATAATATATAATAAACATAAAGATACTTAAATATAAATAAAATATATTACTCTTGAATGATTCTATTATCAATACTTCGTCGGTTACCTCACTACAAGTGATTTCATGGGGATATACATCAGAATAATAGTGTTAGAAGAATAACCAGTAAGGGATCAGAAAAGGAAATAGAACACCTGTACTCATCATGGATAGGAAATGAGGCATAACATGAGATCATAATCATAATTATATGATATATAAAGTGGAATTGTGTCTATAATCTACGAATGAGGAGTTCATAAGAACATCTCTACAGTTTATCACCAAAGTATCAAAAATCATTATACCAAAGTTATTAGTCAAGGTATCATAAAGATGATATATCTAGATATTTATTCATTACCCAATGTTTTGGAGTGATATAGGTAACACCCATCATATGTATTAACTAATATGTGTCACATACATAAATTACCATAGGAAATCATTTCCTTAATAACCCATGGTAAATAATGAATTGGTTTTATATTAAACAGCTTGAATTTTCATTATTTTAAACCCTTCATATAGTATTGAAGTTTTCATATATATATATATATATAACCGAAATCAATAATGTATAGTTATATCTACATGAATAGCATTGAATGAAATGATTCTTCGGTATTCACAAGAATATGACATGGAAAATCAATGGATGATTTTGTTATCATAATAGATGTATATAAAATTTTATTAAAGGGTTTAATGAGAGTGGTGGGTCAATAATTATTTGGGTAGTAAAGGATGACTATGAACACATGAAAATATAATCATTTGGAAATGACTATAATTTTAACGGAGGAAATTATTGAATTGAAAAAAGAGGGAGATGAACACTTACATTGAGATGTTTCTACTTATATCATCGGAAGAGTAGCATGGAACCTTAAAAACACCATAAGAACACTATATAGAGAGAATGTGAGGTTACATTTATGCTAAAAATTTCGGGAGTAGAGTGGAATGGGATAATGGGTGGGTGATTATAAAAAAAAGAGGAGATTGTATATTATTTTTCAAACTTAGGCTTCAGATACCATTTTTATAAAAAAACTATTGGCCTTACCGTGGTTTTTACAATGTTGCATCTTAAGGTGGAGTCGATTTTAATATATTATTAGATTGTGAACTGAAATATTAAAAAATTCCATTCTTGATGTCTAATTATGTCATGTTCATAAATAATCATTTTTTAAAATATTAAAATATCCATCAGGTTTTGGAAGGTTCATTATAGGTTTGTAAAATTAATCATTCTACTTTAAATTACATTAATTTAATAAGAAACCCCATTTTAGATTATCAAGACATAATCAAATTTAGTATATAAATATTATTCAATTATGATTTTATAAAACCTTTCATATATTTTTATCTTATTTTACTTTTTACTAAAAAATTATTCTATCTCAGAAAACTATGAAAAATCACTATTGGGTAATTTTCTTGAGCTGATTTCATTAAAGGACATATATTTTATATATTAAAATATATACATATAAGATTTATTTCTATAAAATATTTATTTGTTGAAAAAATAATATTTTCTATGACTATGATTTTTATGACCCTTATAAAAATGATTTGGGAAATTATAAAATTATATTATGATTTATATTAAAATAATATTTTTTATGATGATTCCATGAAATTATTTTTTATTTAAAATACATCAATTTATCATAGAATTGTATTTTTATTAAAATTATATATTTTAAAAAAATACAATTTTGTTTTATTTATATCCAAAATGTGATTTATCACATTCATCTTATATTCATTTGTATTTTAATTAATAAAATAATAGATAAAATGGGATTATAGAAACACATATTTTATTTCTAGGAAGAAAATTTCCCCTTTATAATACTATGGTATAGATACATAAACCTTTATTACATAGGAATACGCCCTAAGGGTAATGTGTGATATTGTTTTACTATATTGGTGTGGCTCAAATAATTTATATCTTGTGGTGATATCCATTAATATAAACTTATCTTGTAGTTGATTCTGCTTGAGCCTTACCCATTTAAGTTATTCTTGGGATTGGTTAAGGGAGAACCCCATTGATGATATGTCCCTCAAAATGTTTTATATAAGGTCATTAAAAAGAATGATCCTACTGGTTGAGGCTGTCATATCTCCCCTCTACATCAATAATCATTGATCATTACCCATCATATAAAATAATTCCAATGGTCATAATTCCCAATTTTCATTTTAACCTATAATTATTTTGAATAATGATATGCTAATGGATAAATCTATATAACCATGTTACACTATATCTATACTCCACAATTCTCATACCTCATCATTTACTATGAAGGTTCTACACTTCCCTTTATAATTATAATCATAATCATAATAAATCTATTTAAATTTTCTATTTTTTTGGAAGGAGTGATCTTTGTAAGAGAATTTAGGCCAATAAAAATCACATTATTTTATAAATGTATGTTTTTTATCTATCTATAATTTCCATATATATTATTGATAATTTTATTTTAATTATGAGTAATTAAATGTAAAAGAAACTCTATGTATTTATTTTAAAACATATTAAAATAGTCATTGTGAGATATAATATATTTTATTAATTATAAATGGAATTTTTTGGTTCAATAAATTCATCCCCTTATAAAAATAATACTTCAATTTTTTTCCACGACATAAAAAATAGGGGAAATTTTCCTTCATCACTTCATTAGGATCCCATGTTTCTTCTTTGAACTCATGCTTTTTACATAATATTTTTTTGAGATGGGTTGTCTTATTCCTGTTCCCTTTCATAGAAAATCTCGATTGGTTCTTATTCATATGATTGGTTTAGTTTCAATTCCACACCATGTGTTAGTAGTATATGTGTTGGGTCTGCAATAAACATTCTTAATAGGGAAACATGGAAGATTACATGAAACATGAAAATATTTGGAGGCAGTACCAAATGATAAGAAACTACTACAACATATACTTGAATATCAAATAGTCTGATGTAATATTGACTCATTTTCTTTATTTACAAATATCATAACTCATTTACATGGTTATATTTTTAGGAATAAAATATGTTAAACCAGAAATTTTATGTCATTCATTATATTGGAAGCATAATTTTTTTAGGAATCTCATCATGCTTGATATGTTTTTAGATCACATATATAAATTTATTAGTTTTCCTTATAATGTCTACTCCCAATAATTTTTATTCTCCTACTTTATCCTAGTGTTTTGGAGTTATAAACCTCTTCCTATAGAGGGATTCATAATGAGTCATTTGATTATTTCATTAAAAAACATTTTAAAAATAGAGTTCAAAAAAGAAGACGATTTTGATCCCAACTCCCCTAAGAATCAATTGATAAGAACATTAATATGACTTCAAATGTTTTAATAGTCCCCTCATACTAACCATTTTTTTTTATGACAGTTTGTGCTAGTTTAACATTGGTATTCATATATATCTCAAGGCTCTTCTAGAACATAGATGTAAATCTTGTATACCGATCAAAAACAAATAATAGTGGTTTCCCCAAATAACTCTCACCCCTTCTTGAATATTTAAATGATAAAGGAATATAAGGGATAAATCCTCTCATATCATGATAAAATGAACATACATTGTTAATTTATGAACAATTTCCTATCACAAATTATTTACCATGGATTTCTTAGAAAGGTTAGTAACATAGTCCATAGTCATGTTATCCAACTTCCATAGAGGTATTGGTAGCGTTTAGGTAACTCTATTGGATATTTTTAAATCCACATTCACATAATGATACATCAAACATCTCATAGTTTTATCAACAATATTCCTTTTCATTTTTCCCACAAATAATTATATACATATGTCAATGCATTTTGGTACTTTCAGGTTGAATAGATATGGCAGTGTTTTGAGATTCATCTATCAGTTTTTTATTCATCCCTATTACATATGAAATACATAGACCTATACCGGAACACATTACTACATATTTATCAACATTTATCTCTAGAAACATCCCATGTTTTACTAATTGTAACTTATTTATTTAACTCAAAATAATATCTTCATGTTTTTTTGATAATATATATAAATTACTAATGGGAAATCATTTGAGACAGGATTGAAGATATATCTTCACTTATTACTACCATGGATATATTTACTAAGTACTCCATAAATATACCTCATTAAACCCACTACACATTAAGAACTTTAGGGTATTTCATCATCAATACGTCAATGGATTTTTTTCTTTTCCTTGGTGATAATAAAACAAACAATTATCATCCTTAAGAAGCTCCAACTATCTCATTTCTCACATGTTAAGTTCATTTTGTGTGAATATTTACTTAAAAATATAGTGGTTAGTGTATATATCATACTTATCCCTATAAATATAGTTTCCTAATATCTTTAATAAAAATATTACCAAAATTAACACCAAATTAAGGGTAGAATAATTTTTATGAGGCCTCAATTATCATGATGCATATGAAATCACACTGTATCTCTATATCAGTAAACATTCATGTCCTTTCAAGGATGCATCACTATAAATGAAAAATCCCACTCCATTAGAAAGAAAAGATAACACAGGTGCACTAACCAACCACTTATTTTGTTATTGAAATATTTCATCACACTACTATTTCTTTCAAATAATCTTAACCCCCTTTTGAGTTAAAATGTTACTAGATTAGAAATCCATGAATTTTTGTTTTCACAAAAAATCTATTATATCCAACTACAACATGTAATATATGTATGTTAATCATTTTTATAGGACTAGTACACTCTTATATGAACTTATTCATTTCAGAATCAATAGATATTCTATAACATCTTGGGTCCAGAGCCCACCCAGAGGTGCCCTGTACCCAGTTGTTCACATGGCCTCAAGCACATTTCCATAAACTCTAGAGGCTACCGACTAGCAGTGAGGGCCTTGGGTGTGATAGTGGGGAAACTATGCCCTCATTGGCTGAGTACACCATGGAAGAAATCAAAACATGTAATAGTGGAAGCACTAAAATCCAACAACAATGAAAAAGTACACAACAGAAGATTAAAAGAATAAACCACGTGAGAAAATATGTATATATGAAATGATGCATGATACATATCTAGGAAAACAGCCAAATAGATCACAATGCTGGAAATACAAACAGTACCAAAAAAAGTAAAAATGAAAAGATAAACAGCTCCTCGGCATCACAAGCCTAAGCTTAGTCCCATGCTCTCCTGCTCTAAAGCAATCAAGTACCAGAAGTCGAAGGGCGCTTGCCCTTGTCTATACCTGCAATAACATATTCTGTTTGGGACCAAAATCATGGCCCAAATAGGGTGTGAGACTAAATTCCAGTAGGCAACCACCGAAATATATGTGCCTCACAGTCAGTGAGCATATGGAAGGTAATAGTACAATAAGCAGTAACTGTATAGTAAACAGTAGGCAGTAAATAGTAAGTAGTAGCAGGATGATATACAACAGTAATCAATCCATAGAACAACAACCATCAACATAGAAAATAGCTAACCAAACAGGAACCCCTCTGGGAAGTACTCACAGTCAACCCCTCTGGTATTATCCAAGAAGTACCCACAACCCTATGGGTAGTGCACTCAGCCTAACCCCTCTAGTTTGGTCATATGAAATTATAAGACTCTCTGGGGAATCTCGCTCGGGCAATTCACCTTATAGTCTAGGGTAGTCATGGACTCTCTGGGGAAGATCACGTAGTCTAACCCTTTTATAGCCCCAAGGTCCAAGAACTCTATGAGGAGCTCACTCAGTCAATCCTTCTATAGTGTCAGGTCTATCAAAAAATCTCTAAGGAAGCACTCTCATTAAATTTTTTCTCTATCCTAGAATGGTTTTAATGAAATTCAAACAAAGTAAAGACTCTCTAATGAAGCTCACTTGGTATAACCTCTAGTAGCCTATGATATCCAAGACTCTATGGGAAGCTCACTCGGTCTACCCCCATAGTCTATAATGTCCAAGACTCTTTGGGAAACTCTCTAGATCTATCCCTAATAGTATATAATGTCCAAGACTCCCTGGGAATCTCACTCGGTCTATCCCTCATAGTCTATAATATCCAAGACTCTCTAGGAAGCTCACTCGGTCTATCCTTTATAGTCTATAACACCATGTTCTCACGGTCTCGAGCCAGTCAGTGCATAATAATGTTATAAGTCCAAAGTACACCAATAGAGATACATGGCTGACCAAAGTAACCCTATAGAGCTACTTGGCTAATCACTCTATAGTAACAAGCATGTAAAGAATATCATTCCATCCTACGGTCACAAGGTATGGAAAACAGGTATAATGGCCAAAGGCTAACAAGACCCAAGGGTCATAGAAAGAACAAGGAATGGGAAAAACATCAAAACACAACAATTATCATCAAACATGGTCAAATTACTTCTACAAAAGCATACAATCAAGGCAGGAAAACAACAGGGGAAAAAAGGTAAACACGCAATACCCCATTCACGGGTATTGGTGAAATTTGGGCATAAAACTCAAAGAATTCGCAAGGTAAGGAACAAAACACCTACCTCTATGCTAGGAGATCAATATATTCTGACAATGAGGCATTATTATCCTTATAATGGCATATATATACGAAAAAACACAAAAAATTCAACCCACAGTAACTTAATAAAGAGGGAAAATCATGGAATAAGACTCAAGAAGAAGAAAGAGCTCACTGTTGCGGTTCCAACACAATCGACAGCAGTCAATTCGGCAAACAGAAAGAGGCTCAGGGGCTCGGAGGATGTTCACGGTCGTACGGGGTGCTCTCAGTCAAAGAACCTGAAGAAGAAGATGTTTTCGTCGATTAGGCACGACCCCAGTCCGTTTGATGAAAAAAGAAAGTACACGACATCTACTTCTAGAGTACACAGCATGTACTTGGCCTTTCCGTACTCTTCTTTAAGTGGCTACCATATCGTCCCTACACACCATGTGTGTGGCCCGGACACGGCCAGCACACGGCCTGACGCGACATCAAAGTGCACGACATGTACTTATAAAGTACATGAAGTGTACTTTGAAAATTTCCATATTTTACTCTTTTTCTAAAAAATGACCAGAAAAGTAAAAACATACCCAAAACAAAGATCCGAGTTCTTACAAACTTCCCCCCTTAAATAAATCCACCCCTGAATTTCCCTACCGAGGTGTAGAAGAAGAAACCCCGAACAGCTCCAGCCACTGCGACCATACATCGGCCTCCCTCTCCCAAGTCTCATCCTGTACTCGGCCGTTCTGCCATAACACCCATACCAGTGGAACAGACTGGCCACAAAGAACCTTCATACTGTGATCGGCAATCTGGATAGGATGCTCCTCAAATGACGCATCCGGTTCAAGATCAACCTCCTCGGGATGAAAGACATGAGACGAGTCTAAAAAGTAATGTCGGGGATAAGAAACGTGGAAGACGTCATGCATAGCCCGGTACCTATGAGGTAACTACAACCGATAGGAAACCGAACCAACACTCTCCAACACCTCAAATGGCCTGACGTATCACAGTGAAAGCTTACCCTATCTCTGAATCCTCTTGTGTCCTAACCTCAGTGCGACACGTATGAAAACATGATCCCTGGCCTCGAACTCCAGAGGTCGTCTCCACTGATCAGAATAAGACTTCTATCGAGACTATGTTGTATCCATACTCTTCCGAATCAACTCTATCTTCTCTGAGGTCTCCTGAACAAGACTAGGTCCCCGCAAAGCTACCTCTCCTACCTCCAGCCAGCACAAAGGTGATCGGCATGGCCTACCGTAAAAAGCATCGTAAATTTACATCTAAATAGTCTCCTGAACACTGTTTTTATAGGAAAAATATACAATAGGAATATGATTCTCCCAAGAACCACCAAAGTCTAGAATTCAAGCTCGGTGCATATCCTCAAGCACCTGGATCTTATGCTCGGACTGACCATCTCTCTGGGGATGGTATGATGTACTCAATAGTACCTGTTTACCCAAAGCCTTATGAAGCCCCTGCTAGAACTGAGAGGTAAAACACGCATCCCTGTCTGAAACAATGGAGTGTCAAAATCCATGCAGATGTAAAATCTCTTAGATGTAAAACCACCCAGCTCATCAACACTGAAGGTCTCCTTGATCGGCAAGAAGTGAGCAACCTTCGTCAGCCTGTCGACGACAACCCAAACAACATCACTCCCTCGAGGTGACCTTGGTAACCTGGTCACGAAATCCATCACGACATCATTCCACTTCCACTCAAGGATGGGTAACTACTGTAAAAGACCTACTGGTTGCTGATGCTCTACTTTAACTTGATTACAAATAAAACATTTCACGACAAAACAAGCAACATATCTCTTCATACCTAGCCACAAGTACTGGCGGTGTAGATAACGATACATCTTGGTGATGCCAGAATGAACTTCCCAAATAGAAGAATGAAAGTCCCACATCATCTCCTCGTGTATATCTACTGGAACCCATAGGCCTCCCTGTAAACGCAAGATCTCATCATCTACCACTATCCATCCAGAAAGAGGGTCCTCTTCTGACACACTCTCCTGCAGGACTAGGATTTTAGAGTCTGATAGTTGCCTCATCCGTACCCAATCAAGAAGGGTAGAGGTAACAACTACAGAAGATAGAAAAGTATGCACCTGTCTGGCATGCACCTCCAAATTCATCTTAGATAATAAAGAAATAAGCTTCCACTCACATCTATCCTCCTGAACTACCTGAATCTGAGTTCTTCTACTCAACGCATTAGCCACTGCTTTGCCCTTTCCCGGCATGTAGGCAAGGTCAAATTCGAATGACTGAAGATACTCAACCCACCTGCGCTGTCTCAAATTCAGATCACACTGAGTGATGATATACTTGAGACTATTGTGGTCAGTGAAAACCACAATGTGCTCTCCCAGAAGATAATGTCTCCAACAGTGTATGGCATGAACAACAGCTGCCTACTCTAGATCATGTGTCGGCTAGTTCCTCTCATGTGGCTTCAACTTTCAAGACCCGTAAGCAATGACCCCATCTCCCAGCATGAGAACAACTCCCAGTCCAACACCTAAAGCATCACAGTAAACGATATATCTCTTACACGACTCTGGAAAGTCTAGTATCGGTGCTGACGTCAACCTCCCTTTTAAGCTCCTGAAAGGTTGTATCTCAAGAATCTGACCATAATAACTTCGCCTCTTTCTTGGTTAGACCTATCAGCGGTGCTTCAAGGAGTGAAAAGTCATGCATGAAATGATTGTAGTATCCATCTATCCCTAGAAAACTCCACACCACAAATATATTCTTCGACTGCTCCTAGGAAACTATAGATCTCACCTTCTCTGGGTCAACTGATACTCCTGCCTCTGAGAAAATGTGACCCAAGAAGTGAATCTCGTCCATCTAAAAGTGGCCTTTTGAGAGAATATCATATAATTGATGCTCTCTCAGTGAACTTAGAATGATCTCAAGATGGGTAGCATGGTCGTGTCTAGTGTGAGAGTACACCAAGATTTTGTCCACGAAAACCACCACGAAGGAATACAAGTATGGATGGAACACTCGGTTCATCAGTGCCATGAAAACTGCCGGTGCATTCGTGAGACTGAACGACATGACCATATACTCGTATAGGCCATACCTGCTCCTGAAGGCTGTAAGAGGTATATCTGATGGTCTAACGTGCAACTGATGATAACCGGATTTGAAATCAATCTTCGAGAACACTCGGGATCCTTGAAGCAGATCAATGAGGTCATCGATTATCGGCAAGGGATATCAGTTCTTGAACATCAAATGGTCTAACTTCCGATAATCCACGCAAAGCCTAAGGGTGTCGTCTACCTTCTTTGCAAATAGGATAGGCGAAACCCAAGCAGAAGTACTGGGTTAGATGAAACCCTTTTCCTACAACTCCTCCAACTGCTTCTTGATCTCCAGAAACTCAGGTGTATCTATCCTATATGGAGGAATGGACACCGGTGCCGCTCCTAGAATGAGCTCAACAGAAAAGTCTACCTCACACTCCGGAGGAAAACCTGAAAATTCCTCTAGAAAGACATCCCTGAAATGATCCACCCCTAGAGGAAAGTCTAACTTTGAAGGCCCCTGGTTATCCAAGTAAAGACTGGAAATATGGGCTGTAACTCCTCCTAACCCATGATGCTCTAGTCCAGCTCTACCCGCCTGGACATCCCACTCGCCTCTATGAAGAAAAGATCCGCCTTCTGGTGATACAAAACTCACCCTACGACGATAGTAATAGAAGACTGCCTAGAAGGGAACTAACCAGTCCACATCGAGAATGACATCATAACCTGTCATCTCTAGGACCTAGAGGTCCCATAATAAGTGATACCCTACAACCTCAAGAGGGCACTCTCTTAACTGACGTACGCTAGACGTCCTCGTTCCCAATGGTGTATCAAGAGTCAACATGTTGACAGACAAAAAGATACAGATCCCAAGGCTCTCCACAACAGCAACAGAGATAAAACTATGTGAAGCAATAGTATTGAAAAGGGATGAAGATAAAACAGAGGCTACTAAGATTGTACCTCGAACTGTAGAAGGGCTGGGATCCTACTCCTGGTGGGTCTGCTCCACGGAGAAAGTCTGGATTGAACCGCAGCCCTGCGCCCCTAGCTGACCACTATGAGCTGATCCACTCTGTAGTCGCTGGTAACCTGGTGACTGACCACCACGTCCATGACCACCACCTCGCCTCAAACAGGCGGAAGAACTCCAGTTCCTAGACTAGTGAGAAATTGGCGATACATCTCCTGTACACGAGGTCATAGAAAAACCCCTACCACCAGCTGTAGGTGAGAAGATATGACAAAAGCGCTGAAGATGGCCCATCATGCCGCAAGATCAGCACTCTATCAGGTCTCTCTGACACTGAGGCCTAGTATGCCCACTTCTACCGCACTGGTAGCATACAACCTGTCTTCCCAAAGATACATTCCGCCTACCCTGATCTTCTTGAGCAGACTCTCTCTGATGCTTCTTGCTATCAGAAGGATGAATACTGACTCTGGGTGTCGAACCGCCCTGGCTCAATGCTCCAAAATCTCTCAGATTGTGCTCAGTGATCAATGCCTAGTTGACGATAGAGGAAAACAAATTCAACCTTAAGATATTCACCTCGGAATAGATATCATGCCTGAGACCGTCCTCAAACTTCCTGGAAATGAACAACTCATCATCTACTAGAATAGGCGTGAAACACTGCAGCTCAGTAAAACGAGACGAGTACTCCACAACAAAAATAATACCCTACTCGAGACTCATAATCTCCCAGGATCGGTAGGCCCTCAAGGTCTCCGGATAAAAGTAATCGTAGAAGATGAACCGAAACTCATCCCAAGTCATACTCTGCTGGTGCCCTAACTTCGAGATCACCTCATGCCACCTCGTGGATATGTCTCAGAGTATTTAAGTAGTAAGATTTAACCTTTTCTCTTGAGGTATCTCCAGATGCTCGAATATCATCAGCATGGCCTCTAGCCATGACTCTGCAGCCTGGGGTCCTCCATCCCCTGAGAAAGTTGGAGGATGCTGCTGTTGGAAAACCCGCATCAACTCAGCCATCGACGGGGCAGGAGGCAACGCTCCCTGAAAGGCCTGCATCATCCTCAGGAAGTCCTCCCTGAACTGCACATCAACACCTGAAATGAGTATAACTACTGGTTCCCAGGATGGCATAGTAGGAGGATCTGCAGGAGGCCCCTGATCGGCCATATATGGTGTCTGATCACCGTCTGAAAGCTAATTTATAACCGGAGGACATCTCAGTGGCATATCTTTGAAAGAAAAAATGCACACCTTAGATCAGGAATATTAAGGACAGAGAACACAAGAGTACAATATGGGAATAGTAGAAAAGAAGAAACAAGTTCAACAAAACCAGATTAAACGGCGTGTATAAAAATACACGGCGTGTCCTCTTAAGCCAGACACATGGGCGTGTACTTCTTCCACCTCTGGTCATGTAACACCCCAGACTACATAGCGTGTTGTCCCCACACACAGCATGTACTTCATCTCCATTCCCCTGCCCGAGTCTCCTTACACGGCTAACTCACACGGTCTTCTTAACCCTAGCCTATACGGCGTGTGAACTAAGGACACAACATGTACTAGACAAGGTTTCAGTGACCCGTGTTGTTATTTACACGACCGACTACACGACATGTTCTGAACAAACACAGTGTGTTTAGGAGAGATAACACCGTCTCATGTTGTTCGTGACACAGCCGGTACCTAGAACAAGACTACACGGTGTGTTTGTACCAAACACGGTGCGTACTATATGAGCTTCCCTGACCAGTGTTGTTAGTGACACGACCGGGTACACAGCTCACTACTACATGACGTGTACCTACCGTACATGGTGTGTTCCTGAAAACTTTTTCACCACCCCGTGTTTCTGCTCACACAGTCAGTGACATGTTTTGAAACTACACGGCGTGTAGTCAAGTACACACCATTTATTCTGGGTTTTTCCAGGCAGTAGCTCAGAAACTGCAGCGAAGCCCAGAAAACACTGAAAAAAAGCATGAAGGTGCCAAATTCCGATCCATGAGGGCCCATACTCCCCGAGAATAAAATCTTAGAATCTCCTACATATCATATACAAGGGAAACAAGTTAATTATCCACCATGTTCTGATTCATGAGGGCCCATAACACCTCAAGAACCAAAATTTTTCATTCATTCAAGTAGAGTACAATACAAAATTTTTTCTATCAAACTGTAGGGATTCTATCAAATCACCTATCACAACAGCATGCATAATCTACAAAATGTCTATCACAAAAACATGCAATTGCTAATTCACCCTAGATGGCATGGGAAGAATGAATGGCATGTGATTTCTAACAAGTGACTATATAATACATGAGATGGAATACCCTCATCTCATAAGGGTTTCAATAGAAATAGAACCACAATATTATAATAATAACAACACAAGGCATGTGAATCACTCTAGGTGAAATCATATGAACCGTAAAATCTCAAAACTAGAAAACTGCAGTAAACGAGGTAGATTGGATTTTCCCTATACACAGATTAGCTACTCTTGAGCACTACTTATTACCAAGTACCAAATATGTCCTATCCCTGGTTAAAGGATCCAAACAGTAAATCCAGAGAAAAGAATCCCTCTGATACCACTTTGTAAAGTCCCGGTTCCGGAAGCCACCCAGAGGCGCCCCATACCCGATTGGTCACATGGCCTCAAGTGAATTGCCCCAAATTCCAGAGGCTACCGACTAGTAGAGAGGGCCTTGGGTGTGATAGTGGGGAAACTATTCCCTCATTGACCGAGTACACCATGGAAGAATACAAAACATACAATTCCAGAAGCAGTAATATCCAACAACAATGCAAAAGTAAACATCAAAAGACTAAAAAAATAAACCACTGTAGCACATATGTATATATGAAATGATGCATGATATATATCTAGGAAAATATCCAACCAGGTGACAATGCTGGAAATACAAAAAGTAACAAAACACGTACAGAAGAAAAGATAAACAGCTCCTCAGCATCACAAGCCTAATCTTGGTCCCATGCTCTCCTGCTCCAAAGAAATCAAGATCCAGAAGTCGAAGGGCACTTTCCCTTGTCTATACGTGGAACAACATAGTCTTTTTGGGCCCAAAAGCATGGCCCAAACAGGGTGTGAGACTAAATCCCAGTAGGCAACCACCTGAATATCTATGCCTCAAAGTCAGTGAGCATATGGCAGGTAATAGTACATTAAGTAGTAACAATATAGTAAACATCAGGTAGTAAACAGAAAGCAGTAACAAGATGATATACAACAGTAATCAATCCACAGAACAACAAGAAGCAACATAGAAAACTGCTAACCAAACCAGAACCCCTCTGGGAAGTACTCACAGCCAACCCCTCTGGTCCTATCCAAGAAGTACCCACAACCCTCTGGGTAGTGCACTCAGCCTAACCCCTTTGGTTTGGTCATACAAAATTATAAGACTCTCTGAGAAAGCTCACTTAGTCAATTCCTTTTATAGTCTAGGGTAGTCCAGGACTCTATGAGGATGATCACGCGGTCTAAACCTCTTATAGACCTAAGGTCTTGAATCTATTTGAGGAGCCCACTAGGTCAATCCTCATATAGTCTCAGGTCTATCACAGACTCTCTAAGGAAGCGCTCTCAGTCAATTCCTTCTCTATCCTGGAAAGGTTTTAAAGAAATTAAAACAAAGTAAAGACTCTCTGAGGAAGCTCACTCGGTCTACCCTCCTGTAGTATATAATATCCATGACTCTCTATGAAGCTCACTCGGTCTACCCCCATAGTCTATAATGTCCTAGACTCTTTAAGAAACTCACTCGGTCTATCCCTCATAGTCTATAATGTCCAAGACTCTCTAGGAAGCTCACTCTGTCTATCCATCATAGTCTATAATATCCAAGACTCTCTAGGAAGCTCACTCGGTCTATCCCTTATAGTCTATAACACCAGGTTCTCACGGTCCTGGGCCAGTAAGTGCATAATAATGCTATAAGGCCAAAGTACACCTATAGATCTACTTGGCTAACCAAATTACACCTATAGAGAAACTTGGATAATCAGTCTATAGTAACAAGCATGTCTAGAATATCATTCCATCCTACAGTCATAAGGCATGGAAAATATGTATAACGACCAAAGGCTAACAAGACCCAAGGGTCATAGAAAGAATAGGGAATGAGAAAAACATCCAAGCACAACAATTATACTCAAACATGATCAAATTACCTCTACAAAAGCATACAAACAAGTATGGAAAACAATAGGGGAAAAAAGGTAAACACACAATACCCCGTTCACGGGTATTGGTGGAATTTGTGCATAAAACTCAAAGACATTGCAAGGTAAGGCACAAACCACTTACCTCAATGTTAGGAGATCAATATACTTTGACCATGAGGCTTGATTCTCCTTAGGATGGCATAGATATACGAAAACTCACAAAACATTCAACCCAAAATAACTTGAGAAAGAGGGAAAATCATGGAATAAGACTCAATAAGAAGGAAGAGATCACCGCTGCGGTTCCAATGCAATTGACGACAATCAATTTGGCAAACAGATGGTGGCTCGGGGGCTCGGAGGATGTTCGCGGCCGTACGGGGTGCTCTCGGTCGAAGAACCTGAAGAAGAAGATGTTTTCTTCGATTACGCGCGACCTCAGTCCGTTTAATGAAAAAAAGTACACAACATGTACTTATAGGGTACAAGATGTGTACATGGCCTTTCTGTACTCCACATTAAGCGGCATCCATATCACCCCTAAAAACCGTGTGTTTGGCCTGGACACGACCATCACATGGCCTGGCGCGACATCAAAGTACATGGCGTGTACTTATAAAGTACATGACGTGTACTTTAAAAATTTCCATATTTTCCTCTTTTTTCTAAAAAACGACCAGAAAAGGAAAAACATACCTGAAACGAAGATCCAGGTTCTTACAGATTCCTTCAATGGTCACAATGTGTCCCGTGAATATGACTATTTATAAACAATACTATTTTTAATAAATTTACCATAAAAATAATCATTCCATAGAGTTTGTAATATAACGCTTAGATAATCGTAGTACTCCTTACAAATTTTGTATTAAATGAAAAAATACTCAATTAAGACCACAAAAAATATATCTAGATAGTACCAAAATACTCTATTCATTAAATCTATAAATATGTAAAAGAATTATCAAGGATAAAGTGTAAAAAAATAAAATTGGATCCATATCATGTTCATAATGATATATTTTAAATATATTTATTTTCCCACCTTCAGTTAATCATACCCCAATTAAATATCAATATCTGAAATGAATTAATCCATATAAAGATGGTTGAATAAATCATTAGTCCTTATAAGATGGTACATATTCTTCATTGTGATACTATTAATTTATCTGTAATAAATTCATAGTAAAATTGATATCTCTTTCTTCTTTAAATAGAAAATATGTTCTCCTGATGATACACACATGATCTAAGAAAAACCTTTTATAAATGATCTTGAAGTTTCTTCTTCAATTCTGCTAACATCATGTTTTTCATCTTCTAAGGAATCTTTGATATTGGACTAGATCCTTGTATGAGTTGAATTAATATATCTACCTTTTATTATAGGGTAGGTATAGGTAATTCATTAAGAAATACATAAATTTTTTTCTTAATAATGTTCATGTATTGAAATATTATACTTTCCATTTCTTACCTTTCATCACTAATAATTTTCATAAAACGGTAATAGGAGGTGGTTCTTGACAAGACTCAGACTAGGGTATCTCTCATTTTAAAATAAAAATAGGTTTTCCCGTCAAAATGATTGTAATTTTCTTTTTTCCATAAATTATATTGGTATTATATTTTGATATCAAATCTATATATTTTCTAAAAAAAATCTACCATTGAAATGACCAATAAGTTTGTAGAGAGATTAATGTTTCCAAATTTAATTATAGAATCTATATATATCATTGATGATGGAATATTTCCTCCATGTGATCTTACCAAAAAAACCACCATTAACTTTTTTGGGTTTAATTTTATTATTTATGAACCATTAAATGAAAAAAGGAATGTGTAAAACTAGAATAAAAAATATACTTATTATATTTAAGTTCATGATGAGTTCACCTAACACATCATCATTCATATAATTGAATTTATCTAATGCAATTAAAAATTAAAGGACATTATACCTTAGCCTATACTAAGGTAGATGGTGGTTTCCCTCCATTATATTCTGATTTAGATATTGATTAAATAAATGTACATCCTCTACACACATGAATCATTTACTGTAAGTTATACTTACACCATCTTCCCTTTATCAATGGAATTTAGAGGTGGAGAATATTTGACTCCATGATAATGTCTATTTATATGTCCATATCCCCCTAAATTATATCACTGTAGACATCCTTGGATATAATTCCTCAAATTATTCTTCTACATTTGTTTCACATATATAGTTATCATTTTTTCCATTCTCTTTCGAGGAGAAAATTCATCCCAATGTTTTTAACAATCCTAATATTATTATCATTTAGTACACAATATCATTTTATATCTCCAAACACTATTTACACATTCTGGGAACACCATACTTCCTCCTCATAGATCCTAAAGTCTATAATTTATAGGGAAATTTGAAAATATACTCTTATCCATCCAATGTAATTGTCAATATTCCCATCAGAATCTATGGTAAAGTATGAAGAAAATTTCCCAAGACTTGTGAAGTTATTATTATAACTTTAAAATAAGTCAATATTCCTTTTTATTATCTCAAGGAGTTACTTATCCACCATGGTTTATAGGTTTTGAGTAAAAAACATGATGAAATATACCTTTTTGAGGTCTTCTCACTCCAAGGTGTCAACCTAATTTGTTGGATTCATGTTCTAGATATATATCCCCCAATGATAAGCTTCTCCCATAAGTGGTTTACTAGAAATGTAAATGTCACCTGCTCAAAAAATAGAGTATAAATAATATCTTTTCAACATTATTAATACATTTCTCTATGATTAGTTGATAAAATATTCCACTAAAAAAACATGTGGTTATTGACACATGAAGTATTAAACTACTATTTTGTGAATCTAGTTGATCAGTATGTTTGAGATTATTATTATTGAATTTAGATAATCAATTTAGTATCATCATGATATTTTCAACTCTGGATCCCCTATAATTGGATGGTCATCATTACATTTTCTATATCATCAATTATTTACACAAGTACTTATAAATTTTACCAATATTCATGGTGTATAAGGCATATGTGAGAAATTTGGTACTCCATATGTATATATATTAATAATAGTTATAATTGAATGGAGAGTCCAAATTTTTTCTAATAATATTATTTTAGGATGTTATACTTCAAAACTTATGAATTTTACATTATCTTAATATATTTCATAATTTCTTGCAAAGAGCGTGCTATTAACCAAAGAATATCCCATGATAGTGTAAAAATAAGTTTTCAATGAGGCATATTTTATCATTCACAAAGTATAGGTAGAGTTAATCACCAATAATAAAATTTATGGTTTTTAACCCTAAGTACATATTTTTTAGATCCACATCCACTTGTACTATCTGTGCATTGATTTTATCACATGAAATCCACTTTATCTATACTTTATCAAAATTTTAGAATATATTAATACAATTATACTTTTCTATAGGGGTTTTAATAATGTTTTTAGTCATAATCTATATAAATTAATAAAACTTATATTTGATACAAAATATTGATACCCAAATTTTCCATACATGAATTTTAATGTAATTACTTGAAAAAAAATTCATTAATAACATCCAGTTGTGTTTTAAGAATTAGTTTTTTTTGAAACTAGGTACATCATATATTATGTACATAAATAAATATAAACATAATATTTATTTAATCCTATCATAATAACCGTATATTAAGCCATCCTAGGACACCTCACTGTAAGTGATTTATTAGGGACAAACATCAATAAAAAAATGGTAAGATAAATTACAGTAAGGGATAAAAAAGAAACATAATAGAAATTATTATCATGGTTAATACATAAGGAATAACATGAGAGATTGATCAAAAGTATATGACACATAACACATAAAAGTGGTTAAAAAATTAATATGATGTATTCATAAGCATATCACCAAGGTTCATTACCATTGTGTCATAAAACATATAAACAAATAAATTCAATAAGGTATTATAAAAATTTTATCTCTAGAGATTCATCCTTTAACGAATAACTCTGAGATAAAATAGTGGTCAATATTCATATTTCTAAATTCATGTGTGCCACATCAATCAATTATTATAGTAAATAATTTAATCAATAACCAAGGGGAAATAATGAATGAGTTCCACATTAAATAAATGGAAATTTTAATATTTTAAACCCATGATAAGGGAATTTAGGTTTCACATATGGAAATAACTAATCAGTAATTCATGGTTAAATCATGGGGAATACCCATGATGAAGGAGGAGGGACTTAACACCTTTCATTGATAGGTTTCTTCTTAAAGCATTGGTGGAGATTCCTAGAACCTTAAGGACTCATTGAAAAGACTATATAGAGAGAAAGTGATAGGAACATAATTCTCTGAGGTTTACGAGTGGTGAGTATAGAGATAATGGGTGGGTATTTTTATTAAAATATAGGATTTTTACTAATTTATAATTATTTGTCCTTGGACATGTAGTTAATAAAAAATAGAAAACCATTGGCCTTATAATAGGGTTTCCCATGGAATATGCCATGGATGAGGGGTTTTTAATATTTTTTTTGTTGAAGAAAAAGAATCTTCTAAATAAAATCAGTTATGATGTGTTATTGATTCATGTTCATAAATAGTTGTTTTTAAAAAAATTTAAAAATACTTTAGGTTTTGGAAATATTATTATAGTTTTGTAAAATTAATGTTATTAATTTAATATATGTTATTTTAATGGGAAAATGAATTTTAAGTCAATCAAGATATTAAATAATTTATTAAATCACTTTAATCCCTTATGTTCTCTAAATACATACCATATATTTATACCGTATTATATATATTACCCAACTATTTGATATTATTATAAAATAATGAAGAAATTCCCATTGGATATTGTTGATATGCTAATATTAAAAATGAAATCAATATTGCCTAGAAAATTCTATAAATATGAGATTTTTTTTAAATAATATTCTTGAGGAAGATAAAATTTTAACATATTTTTTTACATTACTTATATTTTTATAATCCCATCATAGTATTATTTTTTTGGGAAATTGTAACATTTTTCTTATTTAGAATTATTTTTAAATGACTTAAAAAAGGTATAATTTTGGATGTTAACTATTTTATTTTTATTCTGTATTATATACATAACATTTTATGAACGAATTTACATAGTTAAATTATTATTTTTGGGAATCCATATATATTGGTCTTCATTTTATTCTTCTGTACCCAAAGCTCAATCAATCACTTGGAGGGCCTAAACTATCTCACAATTTGTGCCAAAAAATCTGTCCATAGGATGGATGAATATTAATGATTAGACCATATCAGTATAACTAAATTTAATAAAGGATATTAAATTCATCATGTATCTAGACAACAAATTAAATAAAATATTTCATAACTATGTCCCCAAATTATTTCTTTGTATTTGAGGCTATAATGGCATTGTAACTTACTGCATGAGAATATAAACAATCATGTGGTCTGAATAGATATCTCTAATTTAAAAAGTCCAAAATCCTACATCAAATAGACAATAAAACTAAACTTTTTAGGTTTCATAATAGGGATATATGAGAAGAACATTATATAATATAATATTTTCCAATTAAATCATTTATTATGGGTACCATACACACACATGAAGTGGATATTATTGCATCTGAATTCCACAATCTCTATATAAAAATATATTTTCTTTTATCATAAAGGGGTTGAAAATAGGGGTAACCCTAGTTGGCCATTTTTATTTGTTTAGTAGTTTTTTACAATATTTTATTATAGTATACATTTAATATTTTGTTTTTATTTTTCATATCTCCATTCTTCCATTTCATTTATTTTATGTGTACTCTCACCGTGTTCCCATCGCGACACCATTCAAAATGGGAAAATAACCATAAAATTATTTCATGGGAAGGAATGATGGATTGATTAAGTTTCATGTGCATTAATTTATTATCAGTATTTACTTTTTTTTAATTTCATTGTAGGTTACATCGATTATGGTGAATAGTTTCCCCATTTTCAACATTTTTTAAATCTTATTATCATTTATTACAGTGAATTACTTTATTCAATTTATCACAATAATCGATTGAAGTAACAATGAAATTAAAACAAAATATTTTTAAATAGTATTAAACTTTCAATATATTATTATTTAAATGTTCAAGTGATTATACTTAAGAGTCCAATTAAAGTATACTAGTATTTAAATCTTCCACAATCTAGTATTATTTGACATTCTATAATATTAGTATAATTTCAATATTTTAGTTTTCTTCTCCATATCTCCATTCATCCATTTGTTTAATTTTAGGTTTTATCTCACCGTATTCCCTTCTCAACTCAAATAAAAAATGGAAAACTAATCTTGGAATTTTTTTGAGGGAAGGAATGGTGGATTTATTGACTTTATTTTTGGATAATTTCTTTTCATTATTCAATTATAAAAATTTAATTGATGGTTAAATTTATTATGATGAGAAGTTACCCTATTTTATCCATCATTTGAATTCTTCTTCTTGTTTATCATTTTATTTTACATCACTATTAGTGTCATTCATATAGTAAATCATGGTATGTGTATTGATTTTTAGTGAAGTGGGATCCTATATAAATTATGGGAGTGCATTATCCCATTTGTAGAGGTCTTAGTATGGGGTGTTGACAATTTAAATGAGAAGGTGTGGTGTGGATGTGTTGATATCTTCATGGAATTGAATATTAAAAATAATTTTTGAACAACAAAAACAATAACTATGACATCCTAAGAACATTTCCCTTTGTTATTTATTCTTAGAATATTTATTATTTCATTTAATTTATATTTATATATATTTTAATATTACATGAATTTGAAAAAAGACAATTTATATGAATTTAGTAGTTTTATATTATATAGAATATAATAGTGAAAATAAAATCTTAGTGCATGTGAGTAGCCTCCTCACAACATCAACCCTTAGTGTGCACACTATAATTCAGACTTGTGCAAATAAAATATTGATTTAGTTAAAATGGTTGAATAATCATCATAATTACTATTTACTCAAAATTAATAGTTTTTATGACATAATCTACTTCCTGTCCGATTTAAAAATTATCTACGAAATTATAAAATTTTATAATAATAAATTTTTAAATACTATTTTTAATTAAATTTCATGAAAATTATGTTTGATAAAAATAATTGAATTTATCGTAAAATTGTATTTTGAATGAAATTATAAATTTTGGAAGAATAAAATTGTGGCTTGTTTGTATCCAAAAATCTATTTATCATATTCAATTTATATTTAAGTGTATTTTACAAAATAAAATAATAATGAAAAAGATATAGAATAAACAACTATTTTTTTATAAAAAAGAAAATTAATCCTTTGTAATAAACATGTTAAGGTATATAACCCCTCCTTTCAAGTTCATACATTATAAGGGTAAGGTGTATAATGATGGTTCATTCTTAGGATGGATTAGATAATAATGATATAGTGGTTGTTGTCCCTAACTTGAACTCCTAACATAGTTTATTCCACTTAAGACTTACTTATTGATTATTTTTTGGGGGCATGGTCAAGAGTGAACCCCGGGGTGCTTCCACCTTCTTAGGGTCTTATAGATGGGATTCAAAGGGCATGATAATTCTAGTTGAGTCCATCATTTCTCTATTAAGAATTAATTATATATCATAATTACCTATTATATAAAATTTTTCAAACATATATAAATATTAATGGTCATAGTACCCATTGGTGAAAATGGATAATAATCATATTTTTTAATGGTCATATTGAACAACAGACATATTGACCAATGGTAAAAAAATATAAAAATCCCAATAGTCATCGAACACAATATATATACTCCCTATTCTCATACTTATTCATTATTTGTGATGGTTCCTACCTTACATTGATAATGTCTATCATATTCCTAATTCTTTTATTTTTTAACTATTGTTTTGACAATAGTGATGTTTAGGGGAGAATTTAGGCATGTAGAGTTTAAATTACTATGTGCATTATAATGTTAAATTTATCTCCTTATATAATTAATAGTTCATATAATAAATTATGTTTCATAATTTGTAATGAAATATAACTATCCTTTTTTATAATCAACTATAAATCATAAAAAAAGTCACTGTGAGACTAATGTTATTTTATTAATAATAATAGGGAATTCTTGGACTATTACAAGTTATATAAAATATAATCTATCTAAAATATTAATAATTTCATAATATAGTATATAGTAAATAATTCTATATTTATAACCATCCATATGTGGTAGTAATGAAAAAAATTAAATCTCTTCATTAATGTGTTAGTCCGCATTTATGAACAAGTGATAATTTCATTTCCCAAAGGTTTAAAATGAGATAGAAAATAGTTGTTACATTATAATAATAACTTTTCTTGATATAAAATATACTTATTTTAATATCTTTTAAAGTTAATATAATATTTAATTGAGGTATAAAATGAAATAAAATGGAATAATTCAATAAATAATTTTTCATCCTTTATAGATATCTTTCTTTAGAATACATGTTAAGATTTATAATAGTGGAGAATAGGTGAGACCAGGACCCCTCAGATATGGATAAGAGATTTAGAGAAGGATTTTTTTAGATATTAGTCAAGCTAGAGTGGTCAATGTGTGTAAAGAAGTGAGGAGATGATGTTCATTTTATATGTGAGGATATGAGGTTCATTTTATAAGTGAGGGGAGTGACACCCTTGTAAATATCCAACATTTAAAAAAAAATACAACGTTATTTTCATGGGAATGTTTATCTGATTTTTTGTAGTTTTTAGAATTGTATAAGATAAAATATAAATCCACAAAACAAATAAAATTTATATATGGTTATGAGATACTTGAATCCTTTACTTTTTTTACCCACCGTTAACCCTTTTAACACATACTGAGGTTAAAAAAATTTACCTAGGTAACCATTAATTTTGAATAAAAATGAACAAAACCTTCTTATTTTTTTTTGAATATGATGATTCCAAAAATTAGGATAATTAAATTAAATCCATATTCTGAAGCATATTAATTTAACTTCAAAAGGAATCTATATAATTTATGAAAAACTATTTTGGTTAGAAAAATAATATATTTTCTTATTGAAAAACATCTTAAAATTATGATAGTGAATATGAATGCATATAATATAAATATGAATATTTTTTTGACTTATTGTTAACTTAACTTGGGTAGTCATAATGTATGTTCCTGAAAATATTGTAATTGTTATGGAACTTTTTTCCCCAGGTGATAGACTTGTGATTTCATCATTATTGATTCCTTATTACTATTTTCTTTGGTATGTTCATATTAAAAAGAATAATTGTGATTTTTTATTTCATATTAAATAGCTTGAAGAATCATGGGTTTCTTCCATTTCATGTGATTATTTTTATAAGAGGAAGGTTTTTTATACAGGGTTTATTATAGAATGTACTTTCTTCTATATAAAGGTTTTAAATTATTTATTCACTTTGAAATGTATACACTAATTTTTTAGGTGAACTATTTTTATATAATAATCACATATTGTTTTATTAAATAAATGTATAAAGGATATATATATATATATATTAAAACAATAATAAAATTAATTCATTTTTACGAGTTATGAAAGAGGTATAGGGAAGATACCTACTTGGATTTGTGGTTTTCCATATCACACTATAGGTTTCATAGGCTTCCTCTTAGATATAGAAAAAATCCCTTAGTTTTGGTATGTTGGAGGTGAAAAGTTTGTATGATTTTCTTGGTGTGTGAAGATGGGTTCTTATGGACTTGGATAATTTTGAATTATGTTTTTTGTATTTTTATCATTCCTTGTCATCATTTCAATTATAGCCTTTCCACTGGTCTATGTTAGAATTGAGTCTTTCATTCGATTATTTTATATTGAGTTTTATATGTTCTTTTATCATCGACCATGTTTAATATTTTTTCCTTTTTAGATTTTTTGTTTAATAATTTAATATTTTATGTTGTGAACTTCCAATGTATGGGATAGTTGTACCAGATTTATAAATTGAATCCCCTTGGTTGTTTATATTTTTTATCTTTTGGAGAAATAATTCATAGGGGTTTATCATTAATTCCCATTTACAACATTTTTATACCGAGAACACCATTCAGGACAAGTAGTGAATCTGGTCTGGTGATGTGTTAGGTTATCCCTTTCTGGTTCATTACATTCACATTAAAACAAAAATTTACATTTAGTTTTTTATATAGAAAGTAATTTTTGATCTAGATTATTTGATATGATAATGTTTTTAATAAATTTTAATTATTTCTAGACCATACATAATATGTAAAAATTATAATTAAAAACATTATTCTAGTTATTAAAAAAGAGATTAATAATTTTTGTATTGTTCTGTACATGGATATTCGTGTTAGAAATTTTCTATTTTTTTTTATAAAAATCACCAAATTATTTTGATTTTAATTAATGATATTTTTAGAACCTGAATCTATTGGGACTCTTACATGTTTTTATTTACACTATTGATATATCAAAGATTATTTAGGGTAGATTAGAAATATTTAATTTGTGAATATTAAAAATGACCATGGTGTTAGCTGTAGATTGTGTATTTTGATTCATCATTTTAATTCCTAAATAAATATAACATCCCTGAAGTGTTTCTCACTATTTTTTTGGTTATTTATTATATTTAATTTATCAACCTAGTGACTTCAATTCTTCTTAAGCCAATCTTCTTGAAAATAGATATATGTTGGGTATGAAATATTTTCTGTGTGTTAATGTGTTGCACAACTCTTATTTGAGTTTCTATTTTTAAGTTTTACTAGATTTTTCTAAAATAAATCTCAACCAAAAATAATAATAATATATTTTTTATCATGGTCATGGTGCTTTCACCTATAACTTCATTAAATATTTTATTAATTCAATGTACTAAATCATTATATATATTTTTAACTAAATATAATTAGTAATATCATGGTTGTAAAATTTAATTTGATGATTTTTAAACATATTACACACTTCATGAATAGATTTTCCACTTTATTAGTTGATTTCATAGATTTTATATAAACATAGAATCTTTTTATAGGGTTTTATTTTTAGGAAAATAAGTTTTATAAACATAGAATATAGGTAGAGGTGGATGTTCGGGTTGACATTTCATTGAATCATTTTAATGGTATATTAAATATAAATTAAATAAATATATGTTATAAATATCTTCCCAAAATTCATTAAATATAAATGTATTACAAATATTAAATAAATTTTAGATATGTTGATAATGATCTATTCCTAAAAATCCATTCATTTTTTAAGTGTCTAAAATAGTTTCAGTAATATGGGTTTCATTTAAAAATTATTTTCCATGATAGATATATGAAATTTCTTGAATTCAAAACCTAGTATAATTTTTCTCTATCATCCATTAGGTTTTTCGGTTATTCCAAGATTATTTCATTTAGTCCTACCCCATCCATGGTAAAAATATATCATACTTGAGTGTTTTGTTCAATATCTATATTGAGTGTGATTAGTTTCTATAAATAAAGGAATTAATGATTTTTAGTGTTTGGTAAATTATTACCCCAATAAAATAAATTTTCTGAAACAAAATACCCAAGGGTAGTAAAAAAATATAAAAATTTGGAGAAAAAATTCTAAAATTGACCATTTTAAACTAAAAAATGAGATTGATATTTGTCATGTTTTTAAACAGAGTGCTATATTTTGGTTCAATTATGACCATTTATTATCAATTATTCAAATAAATTATAATATGTGATAAATTAGAGTTATTATTTATTTGATAAAAATAAAACTAAGAAGGTAACTATTAAATATGAGGGTGCAGTTCTATAGAATTAGAGCATTATGAGTTTCTAGTCAAGGATTATTATTTTTTAAATTTATGTTATGAAGTTGATGTTATTATTTTGAAAATACACTATAGATTAATTAATTAAATATATAATAATATATATATATATATATATATATATATATATTTTAAAATTGAAAAAAATAAATTATAGGGAATTAATATTTTAATTGCATGAATTAAAATTACCATTATTACTTTGTGGAATATAATTTAGATAAGAAAAATATTCTTAGAAAGGTATTTGAAATTATTTTAAATAACTATTTTTATTAAAGAAACAAAATCCCAGAGAGACCATAGTTCTGTATATAATCAATTACATTGGCATGATTATAAGAAATCAAATCTCAAAGGACTGATACATTAGTATGTCTTGGTAAACAAGATACATAAATGGCCCTTGTCTTAAAATTTAATACAATAATTACCAGATAAATTTTATCTTTCCAAGATAATTTTATTACATCTAGTGTATCCATGAATATATTTCAATGTGGTCTTATATGATTATTTAGGAAAAGGAAACAAAATAAGTGTGGGATCAAATGATCAGTAAGGGGAAAGTACAATGTAATAAATTATAAACAAATAAGAATAATAATTATGGAATGATAAATAAATGAAGACACATACCATTTATTCAATTAACCAATAAGGATGTTCATAAAAAATATGGAAAATTAAATAACAAAAAAATACCATTAAATTATCTAGATGAGGAAAAATCAGTATAGAATGGTAAGAAATTGAAAAAAATTCCACTTAATAAATGAATTAGAAATCAAATGTAATCATTGAAAAGTTGTCAAAAAATATCATGGATGATTAATAACAGATTCTAATTGAGTGGAATTCTTAATTTTTGGATACCATGTTTCTTAGGTACATGAAACCTTTATCTTCATGACCATTCACAAGACAGTTTAAATCTATGGTTAGGAACTCATCTACTATTATTGGAAACAAACCCATAGGGTTTTTCACCAACTAATATAATCTCATGAGACTACTATTGCATCAAGGGGAATTCATTAACTATTCCCCAACCCATAGGGATTGCCTTAAATATCCCCAAAACTATCTCTTACATGTCCACAACATTCATCAGATAAAAAAAACAATATCACTTAATAAATACTCATATTGAATTAATCATATGGGTTTATCAATATTTTCCCAAAACAATCCAATCAAATTCAATGTAAAAATTATATGAAAATTGGTATACTGTTCCAGAAATAATCATACCCATGAAAAATGATATGAATATTTAGGTGAAATTCAATGTCAAATAAGAATAGTCAATAGAATATTTCAATGGGACTAAAATAAATTAATTAAGTGAATGTCTATATTATCCTTGAAAAAATCAATCATAAACCATGTAGTGGAAGAATATGGATAGTATCAATACAATATATTCCAAGTGGAGTGAAATTTTGTTTTTTGTCCACTGTGAATGAAGATATTATAAAATGATCTTTAAAAAAATTGAGAAACATTTTTTGTTTTGGAAACCCATTTGAAAACAATTTTATTTAAAAATAATTCTTCTAAAAACTATTTTTAAATGTAAACTTTTAAACAAGAAATGTAAGCTTTTAATAAATGATGACTCGTAAATTCGTAAATGCCTTTTGAGGTAAAAGGAACATCCCTTTTTCACGGTAACAAGGAGAGAAAAATTCCCTGTTTATAAAGGGAAAATAATATTAATTTTAAATTATTGGTAAAATAAAGAAGGGGTAAAAATTTATTTACTAAATAATTTTGAAAATTTTAAAACAAATGATGATTTTTTTATAAAAACAATTTTCTATAACAAAGCTGGTTCTTCGACTAAAGAGAGAAATGAATTCGTGTTTTCTTTAAAAAATTTTCTAATTCATTTTGAGTTACATAGAGTGGAAAAATGGGACTAATACTTGAAAAAGGCCATACATATCCAAATTTGAGGAAGAAAAAATATTTTATTGGACAATTATCATTCAAATTCCTTCAATTCAAATACCATTGAATGATCATTAAAATTATTCATCATGAATTTTTTTTAAACATTCCAAAGTGTCCCATAACAATTTGAAACATTCTAAACCATAAGCCTTAAGAATTAATAAAAGTAAAAAAAAATATAAACATACCATAAAGTTAATAGGATTAATTTATAATATATTAATTGTGGTAGTATATACACCAAAAAAAATAATTAAGTGGTGAATATGACATTTATTTCACAGATGTAAAAAGTGATAGGAAAATCTTTAACCATGAGTCTCACTTATATAGTGTGGCTTTATATTACTAAATAATAAAAGTAAGTTAGTTATTTAATTACATAAAAATATTTAATTTTTATTGTTACTTTTATTTCCCTTATTACAATGTTTTATACAGTAACATAAAAAATTAAGTTTACATTAGCTTTTTTGAACAAATCTGGATTATGAGTCAAAAAAACATTGGTAGATCAACAATGGTCAAACGACTCATTATATAACATATTTAGAATAATATTCATGAAATATTTACCAAATTTATACATCCAGTAAAATTTTAAAACCAATCAGTAATTATGGTAATGAAAAATGAACGAATCTTTTAATCAAGAGATGGTAGGCCGTATATACGGATGAGTAACATTCCTATTCATCCATAATCATTATGGAAATAAGGTAAGTAACAGTATATCTCTCTAGAATGATAATTATTTCATAAATACCATGTTATTTTATCATATATACTTATATATATATATATATATCTCTTGTGATGAAAAAGGAATCACATCATGTCGAGGAGGTTGTAGTCCACTTATCAATGAACGACGTTATCACTTTTTATGTGTGTGAAAGGGTAATAATGAAAATGATATATATTATAATCTACAAAAAGGTAATTTTATAATGAATATTATACAATGTTTATTTAAAAGAAATATTTTTAATTTTATCCACCATTTATATGTTCTATTTATAGTGTTAAATAATTACATCATTTTTAGGGGGCAGTAGTCTACACTTCTACAAATGATGTTATCGTATTCACATAAAATGGAAATTATAAGGGTATATGTTATAAAATAATTACATAATAACTAATAAATTATAAATATCACATAAAAAATATATATAAAGGTTTTTCATAATAATTCACAACCTTGAAAGGTGGTAATGGAAAAACAAACAATCATCATTTTGTGAGGCGGTAGTTTGTCGTACACATAAATATTGTGTTCTTTACACATTAGATCGAAGTGTTTATAAGTGTTGGTATAAAAATTACCATAAAAATATCATTATATTTAGTATAATATTTTTATACAATCATGTAATACAGATACTTAAAATAGTGGAAAAAATAAATAAAACTAATGACCTTAAGGAATGATGTTACCTATTAATTGGTTAACTCATTTTGGTTTATACTAAGGATACCTTGGATGGTTTTATTCCTAAAAGAATTATTATAGGATGAGGGACGGAATTTTGAGTACCTATTTAGGAATATCATGTTTAAGATAACATGTCTTGACAGGTGTGAGGAAGTTGGAGGAGAGGAGGCCTTTTTATAGTTGAGGTGGAGTACACTTTTGAAAATTTAGGGAAAAATAATTACACCAACTTTTACCAATCGAAAGTGGATACCATAATTGTCCATTTTTGTATCATTGGATGAAAAGGTTGAATTATTACAACAAAAGGTATCTTTTAAATTTTTCTAGGTCATTTGGACCCTTAATATTAAGTTTTAGTCCCTTATTAATCTTAATTTTATCTTAATAGTTGTAATTAATTTTAATTTAATTCAATAATATTTTTAGCCAAAAAATAAGATAACCTAATTATAAATTATAAATTATTTTTATTCCATATATAAAATCCATTTTTTATAATTGAAATCACGTAATTTGAAGAAATTATTTTAAATTTAATCTCGTAGATGGGACATTAATGGATATATTAATGTAATAAACACCCAAAATCATTCTATGTTTATATACCCTATTTAAAAGTAAAATTGATTCCAATGACCAGAATTAGATTAATTAATAAATTTATGATCTAATTAATCTTTTAAAACCATTTAAATTATAATTTAATATTATAAATAAAATAGATGAAAAATATGTTTTTATTTAAATTGCAATATTTTTAACTTTTCAATCAAAAAGTGAAACTTCACCTATAAATACCAAAAATTC
The DNA here is from genome assembly GCA_963277665.1 of Viscum album. Lineage (NCBI taxonomy): Eukaryota > Viridiplantae > Streptophyta > Magnoliopsida > Santalales > Viscaceae > Viscum > Viscum album. Next base: position 288,555,622 of record OY728165.1, read on the forward strand.
ACCCTAATAAATTTTAATTTTTCAAATTAATATATGAAGTTTATTTTTACATTTAAAATATATAAATGTTCAAAAAAGTGTATTTAAAATAGGTTCTCTATTAAAATGCGGTAACATCTTCTTAATAAAAATATAGTTTTTTTATGTGTAATATTGAGTTTGTTCTTATATTATATTTATAAAATTAATTGTATGAATATAAAATATATATTATAAAATATATCATAAATATTACATTAATATAACTCAATAATTGTTATTAATTTAATTTATTAGGGTAAAATAGTTTTGGGAGTATAAAAATGCTTTTCTATAAAAACATTTCTTTTATATTGAATTAGTTTTTTATTCATTTATAATCAATTTGGAACCATTGAACCCATTTAATTAATTTTCAAATCACATTAATCATAAGTTAGTTAATATTATTCATAAGGTTTCATTTAGTGACTAAGTTATATCTTATTATATTGAATAATAATATTTTGAATAATATATTATTGTTCGGTAAAACATGGTCTTGCGTATAACACAAGCCATTGAAGAAACTTGTTGTGTGAAATGTACGCTAACTCAGTGTCATGTGAATTAAATTTTATAAAATATATTGAATCTATTTAAATTTTAAATATAATATAAATTCTTATTAAATTATATTTCCTTACACTCTTGGTGTTGTCTGTCATTCATGTTATCGAATGCAATGTTCCTACTTTATATTTTCAGGGGGTTACATTCTCCCCACCTAAATTAAATTTTCTCTTTACAATTTAAACTCGATAGTGGTAATATGTTTTTTGATATTTCCTATGTTAAAATCACACATCAAGATAAGTGTTAATAAAACATACTCTAGAAAAGAGAAAATGGGAAGTATTAAGGACATATGGACTAATAAATGACTAGGTATCTAAGTAGAAGAACATTACTTCTAAGTAGATATATATACAAGAGGGAAAAGTGTAAATATTTAAAGGGGTGATTGAGATCATCAATAAAAATAAGTGAATAATCAATGCAATGTTCATAACCTCAAATCTATAAATCCATGATGGTCTAGTAGAACATTAGTTCAATAAAAATTAAGGTATTAGGACAACAAATTTTTATCATTTTCCTAATGTTGAGTAATTATATTACTACATAAGAATATAATGATATATAATTAGTTGGTATATTTCTATAAAAGAATTATCATACATTGGATGTGCTTCAATATTTTTTCCAATTCATTGGAAAATAAATTTTGATGCCCGAAGTGCTAAAATACTTTTCTAATTGATCATAAGGCATATAAAATAGTAAAAGTCTATTTTAATTTTCTCTAACTATTTTCCAAATCCAATATGGTTAATTAAGTAACAATACTGGTTCATCATTTATATTTATACATCAAAAACTAAATACAACAAAATATTAACCCCAAAATTACGTAGGTTAGTGGTTGGCATGAAACCCTTATCGTCCTTCGGTCATGGGTTCAGGACCTGCAACCTTGCCAGACATGATTGGTTTTCACCTAATGTACATGTTTTCCTTTACTAAAAACATATTACAATTATTTTGAAAATAAATATGATATAAATCCATTAAAAAAGGTTAATCAGTAAATATAATGTTAATAATTATTTTCAATACAAACCTAAGACATAAATACTTAAACTATATTATTTCCACATAGGTCTCTCTTTGGTCTAAGGTTTATCCATAATACCATTTGTAGGATATCTAGTCATGACACATTATCTTCAATCCTAAACACCCTATGTTTTACATAGGTTATTCATTGTCCTAATCTATTAAAATCTTTTATATTTATTTCTATTGAAAAATGAAATATCTTAATCATAACCCATGAGAGTGTCAAAAAAGGTGCACAGTAAGGCCCATTGTCATGTAACAGGTTTCATGAAGTTTGGGTCGATGCAAATTCCCACAGTTGTTTCCCCTAGGTACATATGTTATAGAACAATGTCTACTTGTAGTATCCAGACATGGTTTTATTTCTAGGGAAACCCATATAATCTCTACTTTACCAAAATTCTAGTGTGTTTCTCTATACTTTTCTTCAAATTATAATTTGGGTTATGTTATATAATCTATATTTTCCAAAATGGAGTTCCCAAGGATGATAATAAACTTTATTTAATACTAACTGTAGTGACACGACTCCAGAGTGCCTAGATTCTGTGTCTGATATCAATAACATTGTCATGATTACAAGGAACCAAATATCGAGGTACCAAAAGTTTAGTATTCTTGGTATAGAAGATACATACATGAGTCTTATATTAAAAATCAATAGACTAATTAAAACATAATTTTTTCATTTAATGATAAATTTATTCCATCTATTATATCCTTGAATATCATTCGTAGTACGCTTATTGGATTACTGTAAAAAATAAAATAAAATTAGGGTGATCTCAAATGGTCATTTAGGGTAATGTATAGGGGAAGCAAAAATGAATCAATGAGAATGATAATTATCGTATGGTAAATAACTAAATAAACATACCATGTAACAAATAAACTAATAAATATGTGCCTGAATAATATGGAAATATAAATACATGAAATCCCATGCCACTCAAATGACTAGTTAAGGAAAAATCAATATGTAAATGTTATGGAAATTGCCATCGGGAAAAGCCTGTGCATGCAAAAGATAGCCTAGCTGAATAGCCATGCGAAGGTGGATAGATGATTTCATGATGAGGATGCCGGGGAAGATTAGTTCCTTGTAGTTAGTCAGGGTTGTATGTAATATTTGAAGCATATTGGAAATGAGTTTCAATAAGGCCTATTGGCCTTGTAATACACTCACCTACGGGCCTTGTAAGGGTTCCACCTCACACCTTGAAAGGTGGATTATCAAAAATCAATAAAAAATGAATGCCTTCGGGCCATTGGATGAAATATGGAAAGGTAACAAACTAATACACGTGACATTTAATCAATGAACTGGAAAAGAAATGTATCAATAGATATGTTTCCAAAAAATATCATGGATGAATAATAACTAAAAAATTGATGGAAATTCTTAAATATTGGATTCCATGATTATTAGGTACATAGAACCATTACCATTATGACCTTTCACAATATTGTTTAAATCTATTAGTAGAAAACCATCTATTATTGTTGGAAAAAAACATAAAGGGTTTCTCACTAATTAAATTCATTTCATGAGTCTAATGGTGCATCGATGGGCTTTCATTTACTAGTCCCCATCCTGTAGGGCTTACCTAAAATGACCCTAACCCACATATTATATGTACAATGCATTCCTCATATCGAATATACAACGTGCTTTATCAAATATCTGTATTGTATAGAGGATAAATATTTATCAGTACTTTCACAAATAATCAATTAAAATTCAATGTAAACACCATATAAAAAATGGTACATGATTTAATAAATAACCATTCCCATGAAAAATGATATGGATATTTAGGGGATATTTAATATCAAATGATCATAGGAAATTGTTTATTTCATGGTCACTAAAAGAAATCAAGGAAGTGAATGTAAATATTATCCTTTGAAAAAATTATAAACTATAAAGAGAAATAATAAATATTGTATGATTATACCATATCTAAAGTGGATTTAAATAAATATTTTTTTCATTGATGAGTGAAAATATTGTTAAAAGATCTTTTAAAATAATTTTTGAGGAAAACATCATTTTGTTTTTATAAACATTATGGATTTTTTTTATTTAAAATCATTTTTATAAAATAGTTTGTTTTAAAATCCCCATTTTAAACATGAAAATTATGCATTGATGAAATTAGGGTGGGTAAATACATACATTCCATATGTATTTAAATGAACATTCGTTTTATACAATATAAAGTTGAGAAAAATGCCTTGTTCAGAAATTGATATGCAGATTCCTTGAAAACATTGATAAATAAAAAATGGGTTAAAATGTAATAAATAAATCATTTTGAGATGTTTAAAATCATTTTTTTTATTTAAACATGATTCTTATAAGAAAATAGTTTCTCAGACTAAAGTGATAAATGATGTTGGGTTTTCTTATAAAAATTTTCTAAAACATTTTGAGTACCAATGATTGGAAAAATGATACAAATACATGAAAAAGGACCCAAATAACAAAAAGATAAGAAAATAAATGGTTTTTTGGAATATTTTTGAAATAATTTTTTTAATCGAAACACCATTGAAATATCATTAATATATTACTTTTGCATAATACTTATTAAACATTACAAAGTGTCCCATACCAGTTTGAAACATTATATATAACAGGCCTCATGAAATAATAAAATTATGTGAATGTTTTAAATACTAATAATTTAAAATTATTTATGATATAATATATTAAATGTTATAGTAGATACACCACACAATAAAAGTATCTGGTGAATATTACACTTGTCTGATGTTTTCAAAAAGTTAGATGAAAATCCATTTCCTTTGGCCAGACATGCATCATCTGTCATGATATTCATTAATAATAAACATATGATAATTATTTAATTTATTAAAACCATTTTTCATGTCTATAATTAATTTTTTTTCACTTATTATGATTTTTTATGTAACTACTTAAAATATTATATTTATGTTGGCTGTTTTAACAAAATTCAGTTTATGTGCCAAAAAAAGATTTGGTTGTTGAACAATGGTCAAAGGGGTAATTATATAACATCTTAAAAATAATAATCATGTCATAATTCTCATTTTTTAAAATTAATTATACTTTTAAATACAATAATTAATTATGGTTATGAAATATGAGACAACACTAAAATCATGAAGATGGTAGACCATATGTATGAATGAGTAACACTCTCTTTTTCACTAATCATTAAATAAAAAAGTTAAGTAATGCTATATATTTATATAATGATCAATATAATAGAAATAAATTTTCGTTTAACCATATATAATTATTTATATAAGACTTGTAATGTAAATAGAATCACATTGTGTCGAAGGGGTGGTAGTCCACATGCCCACGAACGATGTAATCACTTTTTATGTATGTGAAAGGGTAATAATGAAAATGATATATATTCTATTTAACGAAATTTAATTATTTCATTAATTTTATATAGAGTTTTATTATGATAAATATTCTTAATAAAAACCATTTTTTATATGTTCCATGTATATTGTGAACAAATCACATCATTTTGAGGGGCTTTTAGTCCATATTTCCACAAACAGTGTTATCATATTTATCCAAAATGGAAATTATTGGAGTATTTTGATATAAAGGAATTAAAAAATAATATAGACATAAACAATATCATATATAACCTTTATAAACATATTTTACTTCATAATTACCAACCATGATATATGGTAAAAGAAAAGTGATCAATAATCTTTTTGTGAGGTTGTAGTTCACCATACAAAAAAATAGTATGTCCATTACCTATTAGATGGGGTTATGTGTAAGTGTATATAGAAACACTAAAATTAAAAATATATAATTATATCTTGGGTACTGGTTTTTTAATTATAATGGAATAATGATAATTGAAATAGTGGAAAAAATAAACCTAAAGAGCTTCATGATATATGTTACCTCTTAACATGGTAACTCCTTTTGGTTTGTACCAAAAGGTTTCCTTGGATGAAATTATTCCCAAAATGATGCATCTTGTATATATGGAAAGAAATTTAGGAACTATTTTGGAAGAGTGTGGTTGAGCCAAATTGTCTTGATAGGTGTAATGAAGTTGGAGGATATGAGGCCTTTTTATAGTGGAGGAGGAGTGACACTCTTGTAAATTTTGGGGAAAGGAATTTCACCAAAGTTTTCCCCCTGAAAGGTGGATCCCATAATGGTAAATTTAGATATAAAGGATAATTATTTCATAATATTTCTATAAAATCACTCATGTAAATGTTTCTATGTCATTTTAGACTTTAATATTATGGTTTATTCCCTTATTAATCTAAATTTTATTTCAATATTTGTGATTAATTTTATTTAATTTCACTAATATTTTTGGTCAAAAAAGTTTAACGTATTTGACACTATAAATTATTCTGATTCCAAATATATATTATCCATTTTTCTAAATTCTAATTAAATAAGTGGCATAAATTAATTAAAATTTAATCCCATAAATGGGATTACAATACCGATTTTTAATGTAAAAACATCAAAAATATTTCTATTTTTTATACCTAATTTTGTAGTAAAATTGAATAAAATGGACTAAATTGGGTAAATTGATAAAAAAGTGATCTAATTACACTTTTAACTAATTTAAATTATAATTTAACCATATAAATAAATTAGATGAAAATGGTTTTGAAATTATTTTTAGTTATTTTTACTTCTCATTAAAAAAAATGAATCATCGCTGATAAATACCAAACAATTCAACCTAAACTAATTTTTTTTGTTTCCATTTAAATTATAAAGTTTATTTTTACATATAATCTTTAAAAGATCAAAAAATAAGACTTAAAATAGGTTCTCTATTATAAATAAGTACATTTTTTTAATAAAAACATTGGGTTTTATGTGTTATATTGATTTTTTTCTTGACTTATATTTATCAAATATGATACATGAATATATAAAGTATTGGATTTAATATATAATATATAATAAATAAATATAATCACTCATTTTAATTAATTTAATTTAATAGGGTAAAATATATTTGTTTTTATAAAAATAGTTTTCTATACAAACATCCCCTTATATTCAATTGGTTGCTTTAGAAATTTATAATCAATTTATAACCATTGAATTAATTATAATTTAATATAAATCACATAATTTTAGATGTTAGTGAATACTATTCATAACCTCTAATTTAACAGCTAGGTTAAATGTTATTATATTTTATAATAATATTTTAAATAATATATTATTTCTCAGCAAAACTCTTACTTGTGTGTTATGCATGCCATTAAAGAAAATCATTGTTGGATGCAACGTACTCTATCTTAGTGTTATGGGAATTCCAAGCTATAAAATATATTAAATTTATTTAAATTATAAAATATATTATAAATTCTTGGTATATTATTTTTATTTATGTGCTTCGTGTTGTGTGGAATTAATGGTATAGAATACAACGTTCCTACATTATATTATCAGGGTGTTACAATTACTTCAACATTAAGAAATACTAGATTTAAATTTTCATTTTCCATAATAAATCAATATCAAGCAATTATACATTAAGATAATTTTATTTTATGAAATCATTGGTTTTAGTCCTTCATAAACAAACATTGTCAATATATTTTGAGAAGAAGAGTTTTTAGGAAGGCTCACAGAAAACTAATAATGAAAAATTAAATACAATATTATAGAAGAAGGAAATTCACATAATAAAATTCACTATATTTCTATAACCACAAAATTATCTTCATCAACAATCATGAATATGGTAGTAAAAAATTGGGTATGTATAGACTCACTCATTCCTATAGGAATAATATCATTTACTATTAATAGAGGATTAATGAGAATATAAATGAATTTATAAAGTAAATTCCACTATAATCATACCAGGCGGTGTTGAAAAAAATTGGATAGTGAATCCAAATTCCCATATTCATTTCAGATTTACTTTCAAATTCCTCTATTTATATAATTTTCTAAACAAACAAAATATACATAACTATGAGTAATTTCATTAATTATCACTAAATTTTCATTGTTCTATATGTGGTAGTTCATCCATATTTTACTTTGGACTACTTGTAGTTGGTGGGATAGGTGGTATAGAATTTATACATTACAACCAATATGGTGTGTAGTGTTGATATCATCGAACAATCAATGAGGTGTTGGTGGGTACATGTTATGTGAATAACCACCAACATTAAATGAAATTAAATTTTTTAAACATGTATTCTCCCCATGTTAGGTAATGTGCTTTATTCAATATACAATGATTGGAAATGAAAGAAAATTATAAGTATTTCATAAGTTGTTAATATAATTTTTTTTTTGTACATAATAAAGATGATAAAAAATTTATTTTTTTTCAAGAAAACTCAAAATGAGGTCATTTATGATAAATTTTATTAAAAGTTTCTCAAAATAATGATTCAACGGGTGAAATTTTTCTTATATTACAAGAAAATAAATGTAATAAAAATAAATCATAAATTAAGGCTTATTATTTTTGGTAACATGTAAATTTTATCTTGGAAACACCTTAAAAAAATAATTTATTGGTTTGTTAGTATTCATATTCTTGGAACATGGTATTATAAGTGTGTGTTACTACATCAATATATATATATATATATATAATTATCACATATTTTTATTTTTAAATGTCTATAAGTTGTTGTGTAAACCATTATGATGGTGCTAGTATTATTCCTTTGATTGTCTCTCTTTCGGGTATTTCATTATCCCTTTTAATTAGTGAAATCCTCTAATTCCAAATATGTGTTTAGGGAGAACCTTTTTAGGAATGAGTATCAATGGATGTTTGGCTATTTTAAAAGTTGTGATTATACTGTTATTATTTTGTTATAAATATAATAAATTTATGGATTATAAATTTACATATATTCTATAAAATATGATGTGTGGTGTGATTATTACTATTAATTATGTCTATATATTTTTTTATTATTTTTGATCGATAAACACAATTATGGTATTGATTAATTATAGGGATGTTATTTTGAGATGTTTTTTACTCACCCCTTTATAGTTTCTTACATATTAGTCTACATGTGGTTGTGTAGTCATGATTTTTTGGGAATATTGAATTCATGGATCTAGTGATGTAGGTATATTGAAAATATCATCTATAGATTGATGATGGTTTCATTCATGAGAATTTCATGTGTACAGGTTTAAGTTGTTTCCTTCATATTATATTTTTGGACACATCTTATGTTCAATTATAAATCTTAGTATGTTTTCTTCTTTTGTATGGTATTATATTAATGAAATTAAGGAATATACCTTTTCATGGGTAATTATTCAATCATTGAAATATGAATAGTTTTTTGGATATCTGGTGATGTTTTTATTGTCGATTCTTGGTAAAAATCCTCTCATGTTATGTCTATTTCAAATCAAGGATATTCTGCATCCCTAATTCAATTGGGGATTTGAGTGTGGTGGAACTATTTAATTTTTTCCTAATATATGTGGGTTCATAATAATTTATCTCATAATACGTATGAATCAATGTGGAATATCATTAGTATAGTTATATAGTGGGAACATAAGAATTTCTTATTTATGAAAATTGGAAAAAATTTGTAACTAAGTTTAGTTTAAATGTTTAATATACTAAAACTAGAAAAAGGGTGAAACAGTTGACACATTAATAGAAAGTAAATATTGTTTTATGGTGAATTAATTGATTAAATGGGGACATATTTAGAGTGTATAATTAGGTATTCATTAGGATGTTTTCAATATTTAATTTGTTTAGGGGATGTTCTAAAATATAAATTTTGGTAAAATTATAATTTAATATTCAAAAATATCTATGATTTTAAATCTGGGATTTTGATTGGTAAAGGGTTTTTTCATTTTCTTTATTTTGATGAGTTCGATATTAAATTAAGATTCATGTTTTTTGTTTTTCGAGTATGCCTCCCATAAAATTATTGAATAATTTTGGGGCATGCAAATTTCTTATTTGGGCTCTTGATAATGTTGGTTATTATAGTACCCCATAATTGAGTTCATCTCTTTGGGGTTTTCTACAATTTTTCATAGCATTTGAGCTAAATTTTGGTTATATAATTGAATCATTTATGGGGCTATGATTCTTGAGGATTTTATATGATGAGGGTCATAGTGTGGTTTTCTTTAGACTGACTAAACATGGGAAAACATTGGGGAGTGCTCTGAGTGATGAGGATGGATTATACAGTACTTGAGTTTATACTTGGGTTGCTGTTAGTTTTTCTTGTGTTAAGATCTCCATAGTCAGTGGCAGGGATTTGTGGTCCTATGTCCTATTTTTTACCTTTAACTCTAAAGGGGATCCCATGTTGTAATTGTAAAGGCATGTACAAGGTTGGTACCTATTTATCCTTTATCCTTGGGTAGTATTCTAGCAATTAGTGTTTTGGTGGTATTTAATTTGGGAAATCATCGAGGTCCTTTTAAGGTTGTGTTATTATTTGATAATGGTTGTGTAATATTCTGGAGGTATTATTATCCGGATATTTTTACCTATTTCTTGATTGTATAATTTTTATATTTTTGTTGTTGAGATTATTCTTTGGATAATTTTTTTCTTTTTGATGGGTTTTTGGATGAGGTATTCACTGGATGAGGTTTTGTAGTGGTTCTCATTGAGTGTCATTTCCTTTTTGATCCATAATTATATCTAAATCATTATATGGTGATAATATCCATTACGAGTGTCTTATTCTTGTGTCATTTTGATCAAATTGGTCTAGTGTGGAAATTAAATATAGATATTTTTATATATTCATCAATCTTTTTTAGAGATTTAGTGTTTTCAAATAATTTTAGTGGTTTCTTTTTCCAGTTTAAGTTTCTTTGGTTTTTCATCATTCATGAATCTGATGGATTTCAAGGGGAATAAATAGTCCTTGTGGAAATAGTTTTTTGACCTGAACCCATATTTAGTAAATATATTTTTTTAGGTTGGAGTCATTTATTTTGGATTTTTTTTTTAAATTTTATATTCTTTTAGTGTGTTTTACAGGTTTACCACACATTTGGGAAAACCATGTGAAAAATATGATGGTGAGTCAATCAACTTGGTAGAGTGATTTTACATTATTGTTGTATGTTCTTTTTAACCATGTGGTTAGCCCTTTTGGGTTCCCACAAATCCATGAAAAGAGTGAAAAGGTTGCACACAAATATGAAAATTGTTTGTCAAAACTGTGTGATTTATTCCTAGTAAAAAAATATAATAATAATATTAATAAAAACAACAAAAAAGGACATAAATTCCAATTCCTACTTCCTATCCCCATTCCAAGGTGACACACACCCTATCAAAGAATACCTCATGCGTGACCCACATCCCTCGATCAAGCCTATTTTTATAGATTCTTCCCCTCTTTTTGTATGCAATCATCATAATAGTGTTTTTATACTTCTTCATCATCATATTAATTCTAGTACTCCCTTTCTATTGATTCCCCCATGGTGTATTATGCATATGGGATGAACCCTAAGTGTAGGTTTTACTAGATATGATGTTTGAAAATGGATTTTCAATTATTCATCATCATTTTCCAAATATTCCATCATCTATTTATGAATTCAACATTGTTTTGAAAAGGAAAAGTATTTTAAATGTTCAATTAATTTCCTAAATGATGTTTTTTAAAATAGGTAAGTTCTAGTCGACATCATCAATTGTTTTATAGAAATGGGAACCCCATTATGTTCTAGCCCATGAAATGGAAATGTGACATTTTTTTGCTAAATGTGTAGTTTGAGAAGTCTTCATGATGATATGAACATAGATTTTGTATGTGTATCTTAGAAAGGGGATGATCTTAAGGAGAGATATGATATTTCATAATGTGGATGAGTTTTTTGTCAATGAATGTGATATTTTTGTATATTTTATCTTGATAAAAACACACCAACATTTTGGCATAGAATATGAGAATCATGGATACCTTGGAAGTTGGACTAAGCACTTGTACATTAGATGAGTTGGAAGGGCCCCAGATTGGGCTCCTTGGTAAGAGTATGCTATAAAAATAACAAAACTACTTGATAAAACTTTTGGTATTACTAAAACATTGGCTTAATCTTCTCTAGTAATTTTTAAATGAGAAGTTTTATATAGTTAAATCACTGAGACTATGTGTATACATGGGACCTTACTAACCTTGTTACATATGGTATTTCGATAGTGCTTTTTCACATTTTCTAATTTTTTATATGATAGTGTTTTAAATTCTCATTTCCTATTTTAATTTACATGTTTTAAATAATAAAAATAACATTTTACATTACTCTATTTTGATGAACCTATTGATTACGTTTTATTGATGAGAATATTAATTTATTGGATTGATCCCTATTTTAGATGTTATTTAAAAAATATCCTATTCGTTGTAAAACTATTTTAAAATGTGTGGGAGAATTGTTTTCATAAAAATACAATCTTCATAAGTTAATTTTATTAATAAGTATAATTCTCTATTTTTATATATATTATTTTCGAAGTAGTATGATTTGGAATTATATTTAAATGTAAGGAATTGGTTGTTTTTAAATCTTGGAATCCCTTTTAGGCATTACTATTCTAACACCTAATTTTAAAATCACTTTTCAATTTTAGTTTCTACCAATATTTTTTTCACTAATGGAGTGAGTGTAATTCTATGAATCCTGGTGACTAGTGGGGTCACATTGAGGTATGTGTAGTAGTTACTTTTTATTTTTCACTTATAATGTATTTTTTATTGTTTTGTTTTATCTAATTTATGGGATAAATTGTTCCCAATTGATCATATTAGATGCCCAACACTAGTAACCAACATAGAAGGATCATGAACAAATCATAGGTTTGTTTGTATAGAAATTTAGGTGATCAGTTTGGGGTCAACGTAGATAGGTTTTTAAGAGTTAAAATTATAGAAATTACAGATCTACGATCAATGAAAAATCACTAAAACAATAAAAAACCAAACCATATATGAAAACAAAGCATTTGTTATCCAAAACATGATTTTAACAAGGAATTGTTAATAAAAGGTTAATAAAAGGAAATAAGTAAATAATATATTATATGGTTCATATGATTTTGGTTCTATATTATATTAATTATAAACACACACACAAAGAAACACAGATATATATATATATATATACGTATATATTATACAAGAGGTTTGAACATGTACGAAGGAAGTAGAGGCTTTTGGTAAGGTTAATTTTTCTCAAATTTTATTCTTTGGGAAAATGTTTCTATTATGCACCAATATTCTATTATGAGGTGTATATAAAGATGATTTTAAATTTCAAATCATTAATATATTTATTCTCATGATATTTAGTGTTTCATTCATCATTATTCACTCATTGGGATTATAATTTCTAATCTAGACAAGTGGTAATAATATTATGTTAAAATCTCATTGTTTATAAATTTTTTTATGATTATGTTTCTAATGATGAAATATTATGATCTACCACATAATAAACCGACTACTTTTCTTTTCTTATGTATATTTGTGTATAATACATGTTTTCTATAATTTTACACTCTTTAAGATCAAAAGAGACCAAAAGAATTTTTTTATGAAAAAAAGATTTTATTTATATCTTCAATCCAAAATACTTTCTCTTCCATATCCTTGTTTTTAGAAATTATTTTAAGGACATTTTTAGCATTATTCAAATACTTTTTAAATTTTTTTTATCCATGTATTATATTTAAATTTTTTAAAAGATATTTCATATCATTTTCCAAACAAGTATTTTTTATCTTTTAACAAAAATATGAAAGGAATAATTTTCATAACATTAATGAAATGAAATATATTTCTCTTAATTATAAACAATAAATTATTTAAGGCTTAAACTAAAAATTTTGAAGCGCATTTTAAAAGAAAATTATTTCTATAATTTTTGGGAAAACATTAGATTTTGAAGATGTGTTTTCAAAATGGAAAATATATTTTTCTAAATCCATTTTCAAAATGATATTTCAAAACTATTTCCTATATAAGATGACATTATTTAATGTTACATAAGCTTTACAAGGGACATGACCCAATAATATGATCCTTATTTTTTATGGATGATTATATTTATGATGAATAAATTTTTAATAAAACCCATTCCTTTTTAACGGCTTATGATATGATAAAATCATGTAATAATTATGATGCATATTCATTTTCTATAGGTTATTCCATGAAGAAATGATTAAAGGATTATGAAACCTACCTATATTACATTAATTATTTTATATTTAAATTATTATGAAACACATTTCTTTTCCTGGGTTTTGATATGTTCAATGATGTTAGATCTTTTGGTACACTTATGTATTATTTTAATTATGTGATGGTTTTTACATTTTTTCCATGGACGGGGGGGAACTATACATACCGCCAATATATTAGGTAAATATTTATATCTGTTGATATAATAAGGAGAAACAATTCTAGGGGTTTGATACACAGTGGGAAACAAGTTTATGAGCTTGATCCACATTCAGAAATAGGTGATAAGGCATAATACACTATGTTTTATGATCTTAGTTGTTAAATTTGACAAATGAAATATATTATATAACTATGTTGTTTTGAAAATTTTATTAAATGAGATTATATTTCATGAATTATGATGATTTCACACTATTTCAAGTCATGTATTTTGGAATGATAATGCTTTATGCTCTGAATCTTGTTTATGATCTATGATAGGTTGGGTATGATGTTTGTGTGTTCTGTTCATGATCTCATACCCATATTCTTATATTATTATTTTATATTATAATATAATGACATATTCCATGTTTACCGTTATTGAGTATCTAAGCTAACCATTTATTATGTTTACTATCCCCAGGTTACGAAGAACGTTTTTAAGTAGGGTAAGTTTATAAAGAGTAAAAAAGAGGAGGATATTTATAGAATTTATTGAATATATTTCATTAAATATGAAACTTTTGTACCTAGAATCCAAATATAATAATCCATTATGGTAATCATTCATATATTTGTGAAATTTTTAAATATTCATCTAAAATGATATGATATTTATGTATGAAAATATTGGGTCATTATAGTTGGTATCAGAACAATGTTTAGTAAACCTTTAGAAACTAGATCTTGTCAATGAATATTCATATTACTATTTTTTTGAATTATTTCTCTTTAATATGTCAATGAATTTTATGAAAATTATTTTTAATTTCTGTTACAATTTTAGATCCTATAAGGTTCTTATCTCCAAATCTATCTTATTATGATGGAGCAATACAACTATTTCAATATAAATCTTTATATAGTTCCACCTGTATTCTAGAATGAAAACATTTGTTATGTGAAAAAACTAATAGGTAAAAATATTTATCCAACCATCCATGAAAATATATTTAACATGATCTCATCATATCAACAATAGTTTGAATGGTTTTCTAAGACTGATCATTTTTCTAAGGGTGATAAGTAGTGTTGAAACTCATCCAAATATCTAAATCTCCCTAAATTTTTTTTATAGAACCTTGAGATAATCATCATATTTATGTCATATACATTAAATATTAGTACTTCAATCATCTGTACCATCTATGTTAAATATATAATGGTTAGATGGAAAAGTGATAAATCTTCTTTGATAGTAATGATATTTTCTTACTTTTTAACACGATAGACAATAACACATATGGAATTACAGACTACAGAACTCCATGGGATTCCAATGATAAAATATATTATGAAATTTTAGTTTGTAAATATTGATATGGGAAATTTTTATGTCATCCAATCAGACACCTATCATTCATCTTTAACATGTTTTCATAACCAGCATCATGATATGTATTCTAAAATCTCCCACATTATGTCATCCTACCATACGTTTTACATTAGCTATGAATATGTCTTTTTTTATTTCTATATTTATATAGAAGTATGAACTATGTGAATCTTATAAAATATCTATATTTTAATCTATGTTTTTGGTATTCATATCTGATTTCCAAACTTTATAACTCTATATTTATTAAATTTGAACTCCAAAATACTCACTAATTTATTTTATAACTACTCATCTTCAATCTTTGATTCTTTGTTATTTACATGGATATATGTTTGAGTATTCATTTATATAAAATAATATCTATAACAATCCCTCATGGAATCGTGATTATATATTTATAAATCCATGATTTTTTGTTCTTTTAAACCATCATTACGAATAGGTAGAATGTTATTTCCTTCTAAAAGCATCAACCACCTTGTTTTTCTTCCCCTAAGGGAAATGTATTGAGTAATTATAATCATTGATTGGTTTTAACTACATCATTTGGTTCATGCTTAATTATTTTTGAATGAATATATATTTAAATATCTTGTGTTCATTATATATATAACAATTCTCACTATAAGGGTAATGAAACTAAATATTTAATGCAAATACAACAACCACTAACTCTAAATCATGCTTCAAATAAATTTTCAAATTAGTTTTTAATTGAAGTGGTGAATAAGAAATAACTTTACCATTATACATGAGAAAAAAATCCAAATCACTTATTTGAAGCATAAAAATATATTACTAACCCTTACCCACTACATGGTAATGTATATAATAGTTCAATGACAAACCTCTTCTTTAGTTCCTTGAAATATTCATCTCATTCCTCTATCATGAGTAACTTCACTACATTACATGTTAACGTGGTTATTGGATTTGATATATGTGAGAAATTTCTCAGAAAGCATCGATAGTATCAAACTAACCAAAAAAATCTACAGATCCCATTTACTATGGTAGGTTTGGGAAATTATTCAATAACTTCCATATTTGAAGGATCTATAGAAATTACCATGTTTTTTAATAAATGACCTAATAAAAATACTCATATATCCAACATTCACACATTATAAAATTTTATGATAGTTCACCCTTTCGTATATTCTTAATCATAATTTATAAATTATATTTGTACTCTTCATTACTCATTAAATATGTAAGAATATCATTTATAAAGACATCCACTGACTGATCATGTTATTCTCTAAAGAATCAATTCCTTATTACCATGAATATAGTGGTAGAATTTATAAGATAAAATTGAATAAATATAAATTGATAGTGTCTATACTTCATACATAACTCCATACTAGATGTATCCTCTCTTATATCTCTTAATTAATGGAATGAAAATAAAATTTCATTCTTCAATAAGTATTGTTACCCTCTTATTTAGTCAAATAGATCAACGATACGGGGTTGTTTATTCTTTTTATTGACCATGATTTTATTTATCTCATGATATACAATACAAATACACAATCATCTACCCTAAAATTTGAAAAAGAAGAATGGTCCACCCCATGGAGAAATAGGTGGGTGTGTAAAACCCTTGTCCAACTTCATTTGTAACTTATTATTTTACTCTTCAAATTATATGGGATATATTATATATAACTTTTTTTTGATAGGAATGAATTCATATTTATTTTTTATTTAAAACTAAACCTTACACTCTGGTTGAAGTATGTGATGTACATTAAAAAATACACCAGTATGCTGACATTCAATAGGAAATTCAATGAGGTTTACTTCCTCCACTGTCATTTGAGCTATAATTCCCTCATTACGGGGTATCATGACCTATATTTTTAATTTTTAACATAAAGGGGTATCATGACCTATATTTTTAAATTTTAATGTAAAGGGAGTTTATGGTCATCTTAATATTGATTCGTGGAAATAGGATTATACAAAATATTAAATTATATTCCCTTATCTCAATAATTTATATGTGCAATGTGTAGGGAAATAAATCCCATACCCAAAATTATGTCCAAGAAGAGAATATTTAGATCCAAAATAAGTATCTTATAACAAATTTTTATCAGAGAAGAGTTATATATCCCATACATGACCATTGTTCCTCATGGTTTTTTCATATATAGTTCAATATACAATACTTGAAGTGATGATTCATTGTTATTAGAAAAATTATATCATATATAAGGTGCGAAGAAAAAAAGGTATTCAAAGATCAAGAATAGAGAATTGTTGTACCTTTTATCAATTTATTATCATTATTTACCTCAATGGTAATGAGAGAATATATTCTTCCATACTCTATTGGTTTCAGTGGTTAATGGGGCCAATCCACCTCATTAGTATTAGGGTTTGAGAATTCATTTTCATAATTCTCAAAATCCTTGAATTTTAACCATTTATGTATGGGTGGTTCATTAGATTTTTTTTACCATTTTACTTTATTTGAATGATTGGTCTTTTATCTACTGTTGAAAATTATTATCTTTTTGTACAATATTACCAAAATTAAAATCTTCATTAATACCTAGAGGAATTCACATGATTTCTTAAACCGAATGATTGACATGTAGGTAATTTAACATTCATTCATAATGGTGAGTATTTATTATATATTCCATGATATCATCATTTTTTCAATATCTAGAATAATAAGTGTCTAATGATTCTATTTTTACTTTTAGTTCACATTATATAAAATATTTGAATCTCCAAATGTATCTTATTGACAATGATTTGTGGACACTTGGAGTTAATCTACTAAAGAAATGATTAATGTTACTCTCACGGTCGGCGATAAAACTAGAGGCATAGCTTTCAAGCCTTGTGAATTATTCATTGTATGTTAAAATGGATTCATTATTCATTAATGTTAACTCAATGGATTATTATCCAACCATAAAGATAATATTTCTAAGAATATACATGGTAAAAAAATTTTAGGTCATTTGAATCAATTTGACTTTGAAATATTATATAAAAAATAGAAAAGTTTGGAACATTCATACTTTAATAACCTGCTTTTTCATCTCGTCTACATGATTAGATTTAAATTAAATTATACCAAATAATTTATTGGAATTTAGAAAAATAGATTCAATTTTTTGATCCATAATAATTTATAATTTATAATATGTTTAATTTTTTTGACCGAAAATATTAGTGATTGTTATTAATATTAATGAAAATGATTAAGAGACAAATTGGCTTAACAAGTGACTAAACATTAACTTTGAGAGAAAAAATAACATATTAAAACTATCCAAAATCCATTGTATTGACATATACAGACCCTGAAATAACTTTCTATACATTGGAGCATTATTGGAGAAACATTACATAGAAAGAACTTGGGGGGAATTCCCTTTTAAAAAATTAACAATAATACCACACCTCTACTATAAAAAGGAACCCACCTCCCCCATTTACTTAAACCTCTAAAGTAACATTAGATAAAAAAAGACCTAAAAAATGTATCCTCAACAGAAATACACTAAAAATAGATTTCTCTCTTTGTGTTGGAATCGATCAATAGAATTATATTGGTGAAAACCAAATTGAGTTTCCCAAATATTATGTAACATCCTTCCGTAGAAACTTTATAAAATTTTCTCTATAAACCCCATGAAACATTCTTATTATGTTCTTATATAGTAACCTATATATTATTGGAATACTATGATTTTTTTATTCTATTGTTACCATCTAAACTCTCACACACTTCCATCTAGTGGGAAGTGAACTTATTGTTCGGGTATGTCGAACTAACACATTGTTAAACAATGATTGTTTATTTTTTCTTTTACAACCTCTGATGATTAGAAATAATTAAGGAAAACTTATTTCTATATGATATATATGATATTAATAATTTATTTATTCTTCTTTAATTATTTATTAATAAATACCATTATTTAATATATTTTACTATAATATGGTAACCTCGTTGGTGGAGGTGTGAACTACTACCTCCCCAAAGCGATGTGATTAATTCACGCGATACATGGAATAAATAAAGGATGGTTTTAATAAAATTTATGTGACATAAAAGAAATATATATTATATTAATGGTCTAATTAAATTTCTAGAAATATAATATATAATTTTTTTATTACTTTTTCCACACAAAAGAATGTGATGACCTCGGTCACGGATGTGTGGACCACCACCACCTCAACACGATGTGATTTATTTTACATAAAAAGACATATATATTAGTATATATGATTAAATAAAATGGGTTTTATGATATAATTTTCTATATAGAAATATATAATATTTTGTATCTTTTTTACATAAATATTATTTTAAACGGGGATGTTACTCATGCGTAAGTATGACCTACTCTCTCAAATATTGTAACATTGGATCTTTTTTTTATAACCATATTTCATGATTGGTTTTTCAAATTATAAATAATTAATAAATATGATAATTATTTTGGATATGTTTATATATTTTCCCTTTTTACATATGTAATATAAATTTCATATTCATCACTTATTTTTTGTGGTGTATCTACAGTCCATTTTTTTATATTATATAATGCATTATATTATATTTTTGGTATTTAAACATTTCATTTTAAGTTATTCCTTCATGAAAATTAAGATACAAATTTTTTAATGTGGTGTGGGAAATTTTGGAATGTTTAAATATTATTTTCTTTAAGAATTATTTTAAAGATCTTTTAATGATCTAATTCATTTTCATTGGGTTATATTACTACCTAATTTTACTTAATATTATAAAAATATGTGTGTAATCAAATTTTACAATATACTATTTTATTTCTAATTATTTTATGTGTATTTACCTTTGACACACATAATCTATTCATTGATTGATTTTCACATTATGGTTATTGTATTTTCAAGGGTTTACATCACAATCTCATTTTGTTTGAAATTATTTACACTTGAATTCCCATTAGAAGAAATTATTTGATATTTTTTAATAAACCCATTTATTTTATTATCCTATGTTTATTTAGTAACCTTTTAAATTAATATTAACATTTTACCACACTTTTGTACTCAAAAGTTTTTATAAAATGTTTCTATAAAAACCTGAGTTTATTTATCTCTTGGTTGGAGAACCTATTTTCATCTAAAATCCCAATTTTCTGTAAAGAATTTCAATTATTTACCTATAAAAAATAGTTTATTAAATAAATTTTTACAATTATTATCATTTAAAAATGTTTTCAAAGGAATATTCATATCACCATCTGAATAAAGAATTTGTCTAAACATTTTACCATTTAAAAAGAATGTTATTTTTACCTCGTATAGAATGAATGGATTTACCCACCATAATTTATTTTATGAATCATTTACAAGTTTAGGTGTATAATAATTTGAAGAAAAGTTTTATAAATGTTATTTTAAATGAACAATATTTGTAAATTTTTTTCCAAAATGAAAAGGATATTTTCGTCAAAAATGTTTTTAAATGTATTTTTTCTAGTATTTTCATTCATCAAAAAAAAAACAAAACATTATTTTAACACACATGGGATATGTTGTATTTTTAGCAACCATATTAGTCACTTGGATAGTTTATGATTTATTTATCCATGGATTATGTTGAAATTCACTTCCTTGATCCCTCTTTTAGTCCCCTTGAAATACTCAATTTCCTATGATCATTGAACATTGAATTTACCATAATTATTCATTACATTTATCATGGGTATGGCCATTTACTAAAACATATTCCATTTTTATAGAGAGTATATATATAATGGTTATTTTATTAAATATATAAATAATTATAAATCTATATCTTCTAATATATACAGTAATTTGATAGAGAACATTGTTAAATCGATTATTCAATATATGAAGACTTTTTTAGAAAGGTATGACATGGGTGGGGCCCAGTTATAGATATCCCCTCCATGCATTAATAGTTTCATGGGCTGAGTAAGTTAGCTATATTTATATGGGGTTTTAATAGAAATGATAAACAATCATGTGAAAGGACTTAATGGTAATGGTACTACACACCCTAGAATCATAGAATCCTATAATTAATCATTTCCATAATTTAGACTCAGTTATTATTTATCAATGATATTTTTTGTTGAAAAATCTATGGATTAATTGTATTCTCAGTTCATTGATTAAATGGAATGCGTCTTTAGTTTCTGAACTTTCTATATTGATTATTCCTTAAGTAGTAATTTTAATTGTATGTGTTTCCAGATATTACGTAGACATATTGTTTCTCCACTATGTTTATTTATTATATAGAACGTGTATTTTATTTATTTATTTATTTTATTTTTTATGAAATTACATCTCATTTTTTGATTACACAACATGTTTATTACATTATTAAATTTCTATATTTATGATTCTAATTTATTCATTATATATTCGACATTACATTACCGTTACTGAGAATTTTATCTCACCCTTATTTAATTTCCTTTCCCCATGAATCCAATAAATGTACTAAGAGTGATATGCAAGGATATAATAGATGGAATAAGTTTTTTATCAATCAATGTAAAAATGTATGTTGTAATTAGTGTATTAATTTGTAAAACAACAGTCATGTACGTATTAGGTTTTCTAAAAAAACCATATTGTTCGGTTATTTTTGACCTGATTTTCTTGTATCTTATGCCAAGGGAATGGTAGTAGACACTGAGTCTAGGATTTATAGGTTCAGGTTGATATTGTTTTTATCATATAATGTTTAGTAGAATCCTTTATAACTAGGTTTAGGATAAATAGATTATATAACATAACCCAAAGATAGAAATTGGTGATAAATATAGAAGAACATCATAGAAATTTGGTAAGGTATAAATTATGTGGGTCTTCGAAGAAATAAATCCATTTATAGATACTTAATGTTAATGTGGTTCTAGAATAGATACACCTAGTAATAATAACTCTGACATAGTGTGTTGGTATTTCCTACTGTATTACCTGGTATAATATAATGCGACTTACCGCACACCTAATTTGACACTCCCAAGGGATATGCTTAGGAAAATTCAAATTTTATTTACAAACTGTTAAGAAAAATTTGAATACATAATGAAAATGAATGACCTAGGATAAACCTTAAACCAAGGAAGGGCCCATGTGGAAATAAAATTGATATTGTATTTATTCCTTAGGGTTTTATAATAATACTTAGTTAAAATTATTTTTATTTATTAATATTACTTCAAGGATCTAAATCATATTTATTTTGGAAATTATATTAAAATGATTCCGGAAAAGCACAAACTATAAGTCGGGTGGAAACCCATCAGGTCCATAAAGGTAGTGATACATAAACCCTAGACTGACTAATGATAAGGTTTGGACTCAAATCCGTGACCCACACAATTTCTTTGTTAATGTATCACAATTTTTAGTTAGCCAATTTGAGGAAAAAATATTAATGATGAACTCATAGTGTTATTTTTGAGGTTTAGAGATTAATTAATTTACAATATTGGAAATGTAGAATTATTAAAGAAAAATATATAGGGTATTCACTTTTTTATGGGCCTTAAGCACCATTAAATGTGTATGTTAGTGTTTCAAAAATCAAAGTTAATTTTGGGATAACAATTTCTATTTGTAATTGATGAATTGAAAATTGATCAAAGAAAAACCAAAGGATAAAATTGATTTTATTGAAATATATCATGTAATTATATTTCTCTATATAGATATATAAAGTAAAAATATTAATCAACATTAGGAAAATGATTATTAACAAAAAACAATGTTGTCATGAAATGCTAATTATTGTTGAAACGATGGTCTTCTTAATCATCAAATATTTATGGAATTTATTCCCTCAACATTCAATCAAACATTCTTCTAATTGTGATTCATGACATCAGTAATCCCTATAAATATTTATGATTTTCTTCTGTGTATCTATCTAGACATTCTAATAATGTTCTCCAACTTAGAGGCCTAGTTATATGTCAGTCCACATGAACATTATACTTCCCATTAAATATTTTATAGAGGATGTTTTATGAAATTTTCTAAAAAAGTGGGATTTAAACATATATTATATTAAAAAATATGTTACCAATATTGAGTTAAAATTTCTAGGATTTAATTTATTTATGGTGTAGAGAGTGTAACACCCTAAAATTATAATTTATGATCATTATATTCAAAAGCGTGTATGAAATGCAACACCAAGCGCATAAGGAAATATAATATCTTGAAAATTAACATTATAATTACTATTTTAAATAAATTAAAACAATCATATAGCTTTAAATTCATGTAAATACTATATTATCTTTCTATACATGCAAGAACAACCTTGTTTGAGATATTCTGTTACACACAAGACCACATTTGTCCAAACAACAATATGTTATTAAAATATTATTTTTCAATATAATAATACATAACAAATAAATTAAAATAGTTTCTATGAATATTATTAACTATTATTTGAAAAAATATGGTTTAAACAAATATAAAATTAATTCATTGGTTACAAATTAGTTAGAAATGAATATAAAAACAAATATAATATAGAGGGAATGATTTAATAAAAACTATTTTTCATCACAAAACGATTTTATCATAAAAAAATAAACTAATTACAATTAGGGACTGATATTAGTGAAATAAATAAATAAATAAATATATAATTCAATCAAATATTTTTTATATTCATCAGACAAATTTGTTAAGCATAACATAATAACAAACCTAATATTTAGCATAAAATTAAATATTATTTACCACCTTTTAAGTTGAGAAAGTATTTCAAATACAATTTTGAAATGTTTTAGTATTTATATGTCAAAATAAACTTCACAATTGAAATAAAACATAAACAATTGGTTAGGATGAATTTTTTTTATGTGAAGTTTCATTTTTTAAATTAGTGTACACTAATGAATTTTAATTCAAAAGTTAATTTTCGTCTAATTCATTTATGATGTTTAATTATATTTTTTTATTAGTTTTAAATATTAATTTGATATATCTTATAACATATAACAAAATATAGGTCATTTTAATCAATTTCAATTTTAAATTTGATGAAAAACGTTGTATGCTTTTGAGCATTTTTACTTTAAAAACCTGCTTTGTCTTCCCATATTTAGGATTAAATTTAAATTAATTCATATAGTTATGTAATTGGATGGAATTAGAATAATTTATAATGAATAATATGGTAAAATATATTTTAAAAAAATACTTGTGAATGTGATTAAAATTAATTACAAAGACTAAGAAAAAAATTAGCTTAACAAGGGATTAAATATTAAATTTAAGACCCAAAATGACCTAAAACTTGTACAAAATCCAGTTTATGGATATATTTAGACCATATACTCACATTTTCAAGTTTATAACCATATGTTATCGACATTTCACATCAATAATGTGTGTGTTATTCATTTTATAAAAATTTATAAGAATTCCACTCTTTCTCTATTATAAAAAGACATTCTCCTCTCCCACTTCCTAAAACCTCTCAAGAAATATTGGATGGACCTAGATATGAAAAAATATATTATAAAAAAACATTACCACATCCCATATGCCTAAAATCGGTATGATATCCATAAATGGAATCTCTTTGGTGGAAACTAAAAGGTGTTACCCGAGTAGGAGGGAACATGCTTCCTCATGGTCTTTTATTTTATTTTCATTATCCACCCTAAAATATTGTTATTGAAATATTATATAATAACCCAATTAAACTAAATATAAATCTATGTTTTTTTATTAGGGTTCTATCTACACTCACAGACACTTCAATAAAATAGGAAACGAACATACCCTTCTTGTACGATGAACTACCGCCTTACAAAACAATGATTATTTGTTTTTCTTTTACAACATATCATGGTGGGGAATTATTATGGAAAATTTACATTTATAGGATATATAATATATTTAAAATGCATTTATTCTTCTATACTTATTTTTAAAAAAATACCTTTATGCACTCCATATTTTGGAAATATGTTAGCATCGTTTGTGGGGGTATGGACTACAGCCTCCCCGAACCTCTGTGATTTCTTCACGCGAAACATAGAAGGTTTAAACGATTGTTCTAATTAAAATTATGTGAAAAAATTAAATATATTTTATATTAATAAAATAATTAAATTTATTAAAATATTATATATCACTTTCTTTTTAACCATTTTTACACAATAAAAAGTGATAACAGTGGTCATGGACATCTGGACTGCCGCCTCCTCCACACAATGTGATTCATTTTAAATTAAAATAATTTAATATATATGCATATATGATTATATAATAAGGTATTAATGATATAATTATAAATATTGAAGTATATAATTTTTCTTATATAATTTTCATACCAATCATTGACTTGAGAACGTTACTCGTGCGTACATATGACTTATTGTCTTCATGATTTTAACATTGGTTCTTATTTTAACAATATATCATGATTAATTTTAAAAGTATAATTGGTGTATAAATATGATAATGATTTAGTTATTATTATTTTGGATTTTTTTACAATTAACCCTTTGACTATATTTCACCTACCAAATTCGTTTTAATACATGAACTGATTTTGGTCAAAATAGGCGACCAAAACATAATTGATTAGATAACAAAATAAAAAAATTTAAAAGGTGAAGTAAAAATGAAAATAAAATTTAAAAATTCTATAAAGAAAGTAAATAATAATGAAAATAATGTTTTTAAATAAATTATAGACACATATGTTAAGTTATACTCAAGGTGTATATTTTCATATGTCCTTTTACATTTGTGAGATAACTGTCCAATTCCCCAGTTTTTTCTTTTGTGTGGTGTATCTACTATTAATTTTGATATATTATATCATGAATTATTTTATATTCGTGGTATTTAAGGATTAAATTTAATTTTATTCTTTATTTGGGCTTTTCATTCAATTGTTTCATAGTTTCATAGTAAACATTGGCTTGTTTAATTATTATTTTCCTCAAGAATCATTTTAATGGTCTGGTTTCTTTTCAATGGGTTATATATACTTCCACATTATCATTAATATTTTAATATTATGTGTGTGATAAAAATTTTACTATTTAATTCATTATTCAATTTTTTTTATTTATATTTGACACACCTAATAAATTCATTGATTCATTTTCACATCAATGTTATGGAATTTTCAAGAGTTTCCATAAAAATATCATTTTTTCGAGATTGTTTACAGCTTAATAACCAGTTATTAAATTTAAGTGATCATTGAATAATAAACCCTTTTATTTATTCTCCTATATTTATTCATGACCCTTTTCGTGTGATATTATTACTTTCTACTATTAGGTGCTCTCAATGTTTTTGAAAATGTTTTTAGGAAAAATCAATTTCATTTCTCTCTTTGGTTAGAGAACCTTATTTCTTCTAAAATCTTAGTTTTCTATAATGTTTTTCAAAATAATTTTTACCCTTTACGAAATGATTTATTAAATTTTTTTTTCCATTTTTTTCTATTAAAAATGTTTTTCAAAGGAATATTTCATAAAGGTTCCATTTCAAACATGATATTTTTTTTATTAAATTTTAAAAAATGTTATACAATTCAACCATACAATGAAACATATACTCAACTTTAGACATTATTTCATGAGTAATCACATGGGGGAATAATATATAGAAAATAATATCATATTTTCATGGAAAACTAGGAAATGTGGGAGAAATAAACATAACATAAGCATAAGTCAAGGATAAAAAGAAAGACACCATCACATGGTCGAAAGAGTCCTAAAGTGGATCAGGTTTACTCCTACATCCCATACATAATGTCTCATGAGAAAAAATCATAATCCCATGAATTAGAGAGCAATATTGGTGAAAAAATCATAACATGTTCATGATTATTTATGACACAAAAATTAGGCATGAAAATAATAATTACCCATGGAAATAAAATGGGTTGAATAATCATTCCTCTTTTTATAATTAATTTTTATTTCTAAAACAAGGCATTTGAGAAATAATCATAAGGAATGTTTTAACCCTTCAAATTAAGGTAGAATAAGTTAGGTATATTTCTGATGGAAATATATAGAAAATTAAATTACATTAAATAGATAGATAAAGTGAGTTAGAGAGTGAATGGGAAAAACCTAAATAGATGGGTGGTTTATAAAGATACCTTACACCATTAAGAAAAAATTTTCATATATCAAAATATCCACTCCATTAAAAACCCTTTTTAAAAATACATAAAAAAATAGAAAGTGGGTTTTTATTTGGTTAAAATAATGTATAATATTTAAAAATAAAAAATCAAATAATTATTATGGTGGTAAAAAAATCTATGTATGATGAATAAATTTAAATAAAACATTCCTTTTTTGATTTTCTAAATAATTTCAAAATGTTCCGTATAAAAAAAATTAAAAATTTACTTTTTAAAACCTATAAATAATGTTAAAAAAGATCTAAAATTTCCTTTATAATTCATTTTTGTATATATGAATTCATTAATAAAATAATTTTAATAATATGAACATGGAATGGAACGATTTAGAAAATAATTCTATAAAACATTTAAAATGAGGTTTTTAATGTAAAATGTCTCTCATTTAAAACCATGAAAATAATATTTTTTAAATCATTTTAAATAAATAAAAATATGGTGAAAAATTAAATTTATAATCCATTTAATAAGTAATAGAAATTTAATTGAAAAATTTATAAGAACATAGGATTGTTGGAAAATAAGTTGGAAAGAGAACATTAAGAGATGATTTTCTAAAAGAAAGTCCCTTACCTTGAGTTTGACTCATCATGTACATTATTTATCATTATGAGTAATAAAATTAAGTTTATTATTTTCATACTTAATATCATTATTAAATTTTATTATCCTTTTTCTTTTATTTGCTTTCATTTTATATTCAATTACTAAATCATTTAAGTTCTCAACAGATGCTCTGATGATATTTAGCTCATAAGTCTAAAATGATATTGGAAAGATGACTATGTTAGATGAGGTCATTATTTATTCATATATAATATAATAATAATGAAATAATTACAATTATTATATATAAATTATACTTTTAAAAGAAATCATATATTATAGTAATAAAAAATGAACTACTTTACAATAAGGGTGATAATAGGCCGTATGTACACTTGGGCAACGTTTCCATTTATCCAAAATAATGATGAAATGAAGGAAAATTTTATTTTATCATTAAATAGTGATAATTATTTTATAATATAATATTATTTATTTAAATACAAACATATATAGCATCCATGTTATGAGATAATGAAAAATTAATCATATCACTTCGTGGAGAATGTAATCTACACATATACACAAATGACATTATCATCTTTCAAGGAATTGAAAAGTATAAAAATATATGATATAATAAATTTAAAGGATCATTAATATTTAATTAATATCCTATATTTTATGTAAATTTATCATCATAAATATATGAGATAAGTGATGAGGGAATAATAATTACATCAGTTTTCCAAGCGGTAGTCCATCGTAGGCAAAAATGATTGTTTTGTTTCCCATTTGATGTTAGTGGATATAGATATATGTTATGTAATTTAAACAATAATATATGTTTTATGATATATAATTATTCTATTCCATCAAAATGGTTGAATATAATTTAAATAATGTGGAAGAATAAATAAAAAAACACCCAGTTAAGAAGTATACCTCTTCTTCAAACGACCTCATCAGGTTTACAAAAAAATCCTTCCTATGAGGCTTTTATGATCAAAAGAAGGAATCTGGATTTTTTAAAATAATTTGGTAATGAATTTGGGTAGTTTTTTTAAAAAAAAATCATTATTTTTAAGTGTGAATAAATGAGAAGATTATGATCCATTATATATGTGAGGGGAGGGGGATTTTAAGAATTTCACAAAATATTAAATTACTATAAAATAATTATTATCGAAAAAACACACCAAATTGATATAATTAAAATATAGGATGATAATGTTTCAAAATACCATCATCCAATAAAATGTAGAAATTTTTAGTTTAGGTTTTACCCATATATCTTTATTTTTACTCGTGTTAATCCTTTTTGACAAATATTGTGATAACAACTTGTTTACTCTTTTAGGATCAAGATAGTTAATATAAAAGGAAAACTATCCAATAAAGGTAAATTGGTGGATATTTTCATCCAGATCCAAATCACTTGTCTGAATATTAGATTTTTAGGAATTTTTAATCATTTAATAAAATATTTTAAATATCATTTCTATTATTTTTGAAACGGTTCATTTAACATGTCTTAAAAAATATTAAAATTAATGGAAATAGAATATTTTACTTTAAAAAATTAATAAAATATTAAATTAATTTTTAAAATTCATGGAACAAAATGAATAAATCAATTTATGTGACATTTATTATTTTTAATATTATTTATTTAGTATATCTGTTAATTGAATAAATATTATGTCAGCGTTCTATAAGAATATACGGTAATTATTTGATTAATATAAATTAGAAATATAGTAAAATGATAAAAATATAATATATTTATTATTATTATTTATAAGAAAAATAATTCTTTTTTATCCTTATCTGAAAATATTATCATTATTAAAAGAAATAATGTCATATTTTTGTCTTTATATTGTACTTAAATATAATAATGGTCTAAATGAAAGACATATGGCACAATGTGGAACTATATATGAGGAATGAATTGAATTGGATGAAATAAACTCATAATATAAGGTAAACTCAAGTGTTCATGTAAATTTTTAATCCTCGTCATTTTATTGTCATCCCGAGTTACCTGGTTAACCCTTACCATGGTGATCATTATTTACTATAGTTACTTTTCACAATTAAAAAAATTAAAGCAGAATTTTTATGAAATTTAAAACTAATGATTAAAAATATTAAATCCATTTTTCAATATTCTATTCATTGATGTGTAAGAATTTCATATTAAATTATCCCTTCGAAACACAATAAATATTGGTTTTTTTTTATAAAAATGCCTTTTATGTAAAACATGGATTTATAGTATATAAATATATAAATTTCATTCCAAATATAACAATTAGATTATTTTAAATAAATATTAACTAAATAACTTTTAAAACTAATCCAAAATAAAATTTTACATTGTATGAACTTGAAAATAAAATACATTTTTCAGTAAAAACGATATTTTCACTATTCATTGAGAAATCTAACTTTTTAGAAAAATATAAAAATTTTATCATAAAATAATTTAGATATGGTGATTTCAAAAATAATTTCATGTCTATTAAATAACATTTATAAATGTTCCCAAAATTAATAAAAATATTGTCTCATTAAAATAAATAAATTCTATTTAAAAAAATATAATTTTGAATAATAAAATGAATTTACTAAAAACTAAGTGATTATTCACTATGATTTTATCAATAAATTTATATTGAGTATGAAATTTATAAATATTTCATAAAGTAATTAATAAAATTCATACACACCAATTTTATGTTCAACTTATAACATTCAAATTTAAATAAAAATATTTCATGGTTCATTTAGGCTTCACATTTTTTATTGAATATGATATCAAACAAAGTTTTCATTAAAAAAGTCTTGGTGTTAGATTGTCTTAATATATTGATCTTGTTGTGATATCTCTACAACATTTATAGACTTATTTTGTGTTTGTTTCATGATCGTCATATCCCTTCTTTGTTGTGGTGAAAATTGTAAAATTCTTGAGGTATTTGTTGACCTAACTTCACTATTGACCCATTTTCTTATATTAACATAATTATAAGATATGAGAATTATTTTTTAAAGAATTATATAACTAGATCTTGTGATCTATTTCCATTAGGTTTTGTATCCCATTGTGGGTGGTGTGCAACCCAAGTTTGTTGTAGGTGGTTCTGTATTGAGCCTTTTATTGATGAATCATAAATTCTTTTAGTTTTATAAATGGGTTCCTAAATAAAAAATGGAATAATCATTGAATTGTTTAATATGAATTAATAAATATTTATTTGAGAAAATATTTTTCCCGTCATGTTTGTAAAATAAATTTTTTTTCAATGCATTGTGAGGTGGACCATGAAATTATTTTTTATAGAATATTTAATTGTAAAATGGATAAT
This sequence comes from Viscum album, assembly GCA_963277665.1. Lineage (NCBI taxonomy): Eukaryota > Viridiplantae > Streptophyta > Magnoliopsida > Santalales > Viscaceae > Viscum > Viscum album. Next base: position 288,587,201 of record OY728165.1, read on the forward strand.
TTGGAATTGTTTGGGAAATTTATAATCCCATTAACTTTTTATTGATATAATCCACACATGGGATCCTTATGTTCTTAGTTTGAGGGATTTGTATTGGGACTTATCCATTGATATTGTAATGGTGTTTGCTTTATAGGTTGTTCTTCAATTCTATGATTGTAGATAAATAGGATTTAGGAACATGATTGAAAATTTTTTGGGGATCAAATTTTGGGTTGTGAGTATTTATTAGTTTATGGATTCATTGACTATAGGGGCTTGATTTTACTGTAGTTATTATTATTTACTATTTTTGTAGTGACCTAACTACCCCCACCATTGTTATCCTATGAGTGGTTACCATTATGATTTGTTTTTTTATATTTTGGATTTATATGATATTATACATGATTTTATAAATTTTACAAATTTATTCATATAATTATTTAAAATTAGTTCATACGGTTTTATGAAATAATTGGAAAGTGGGTAGTCATTTACAATGATTCTAATATAAATCATTGTAATCATTTATCAAAAAATTTGTTATTTTTTATTAATCATATTGGTATTTGTTGTAGGGATGATTTATTTAGAACACTTGGGTGGGATCTGACTGGGCCTATTAGCACACACCCTACACACTCACTTGGGGGTGTATAAACATATTTTTACCTAATTTAAGAATGTAAATGGTGTCACATTGAGTCGATGAGGTTTATATCATCTTGGGTTGGGTAATTGGTGGTGAGATGGTGGGATGTTTCCCATATATCATTAAGAGTATCCATTAATAGTCTAGAAAGAATATTTTGGTTTTTATTTAATCATATACTTTTGGTAATTTCCATGTTACTTTTGTGTTGTATCAATACCATTGTTACTATTTTGAATTTGGAAATTTTTATTTATTTCTATATTTTGGTATATATAGATTGTATCTTGTTTTAATTTGGCCAGGGTCATTCTCTCTTATTAATATCTGATGCATAAATTCTAGTATCCATCCTAAGAGGATTAGGAATTTCGAAACTATCATTACATGGTTTGGTAAAAATCTATTTTTCTTGGGTAATTCATGATAGGCAACGAAAATTTGGTATCTAAGAGGTTTATCCTCAAGTTTCCTTATATTGAAACATCTGGTAGTAATGAGATAATATTTTTAGGACATGAGAGGTAGGTTATAGAGAGTATCTATCCAAATCTTACTTTGACAAGCCTTAGAATTCCTTGGGATGTTAGGATGTGTGGCTCATATGCTAGATTTCAAAATTGATCTCTTTTTTTATTATGTACTAATAGTTTCAATAGAGATTGTATCATTTTCTAATCATTTTTCTTTACTTCTGGAAAGTAGAAACACGCCTCAGTGAAATTTTCTAAGGGTCCATCAAGAGGGATATGAAGGAGATGCTTCTCATGGGAATACTTGACTATAACTGAATCACCTAGAGGATAATGTTTGTAAATTTCATTCCATGGTCTATAATGTACCTCTTGTTCAGAACCAAGTGGATGAGGATCATCTAGGATAAAGAAGAGATATGGATTGAATATGGTACTTTCTACGTGAGATTCCGATATTCATTAATAATAATATTAAACCCCAATATAAATAGAAATATGTGGACATGGATGATCATGTTTTTAACTTTTTAGAGACACTTATGGTTGTGAAGGTGAAATTAACAACATTAAATCTCTAGGGTCCTTTAACAATGTGGTGGGATTCTATGGTTTAGAAAAAGTAAAATGAAGATTTTGAGTGAAGTTATTTAATAACATTTTTATGAAATTATTCCCAAAATATTCAAGGATAATAAAATACAAGGATTTCTTATATTTTCTGCATGGAGAGCACTTGGCGTTAGAGTGCACCAAATATTTTGAAAAGATGGTATATTTTTCTCTAGAGTTATAGATGAATGATCATATGAAATCTTCTAAATAACTTCTTGTAATTTGAAGTGACATCTGTTCAGAGGTATATATACTAAATATGACCACATATGACGGAATGATTGATAGGGATGTTTTTGAATTAATCGATATTGGAGGTAAAAATGTAATCCTTGGAACTTCCCTTACACATATTGAAAGTTTCAATGGCATGAAGGAAAGAAAAAATAATCTACATGATAATCACAAGGTTGGTGGATGTGGTCCTCAACATCGGTTCTTCTTTTCACCATAAAAAACCATAAATATTCACCTAAAATTTTATAAGTGTGTCATGTTATGATAAAATTAAAGGTCTTTCCCAAAACACATTATTTTACAGTGATTATGGACATTAAGTTCATTTTTATAGGTTCATCGATGCTATTTCTATGCCCCATTATGGTCAAGGATATTCAGATCCAAATGCCATTTTGGTATAGTCAAAAGATTAAAAGTTTGTAGGGTTCAGACCATAGGACTCATGATTGAATCAATTGAATATATTGGTTGAGTTTCTGAAGATAGATGATATGGGATTAACTAAAATGAGTGTTACAATATTTGTTTCCTCTTATATAACTACTACACTATATGATATAATTTACATGTATTTGTTTATATCAGACCATTTTGTTGATTTGATGAAACATATTTCCGATGTCATTTTTTTTGTTATGGAGGGTGTGATTCCACTTATAAAGCGGATAGATTTAGGGTTTCAATTTCCAACATGTAATATTTCGATAGATGATTCCATGTTTTTCTGGGATTTCATAGTTCACGATCTCAATCTTATTGATAACATCATCAGTATGATTTGGCTTGTCTCTCACAAAGTGGATATTTATTTTTATCTATTGTGTGTCATATTTATTTATATCGATGGGAGATATTGGTGTACCAGGGAGTGTAGGATCTTAGTTCTAGTTTTTTGGGGCCTTTTCTCTCATAGTTTAGGTGTATTTTGTATTCTATTAGATTTGAACATGATGATGTTTATTATATTTCTAATCAACCATTGTTTTTTCAAGACATCCACGAGGTTTTCATAGATGACTTATTCAATATAACTTTATATATGGAGGTAGATTTATTGATTGATTTGGCGTTGTGTGTGTAGCTAATTTCTATACCTTCTAACTGTAAGGAATTTACTATCCTAAAAACTCTTTTTTAGTTAGATGATATCCTTGAGAATGGATTTTCACATCCAAGTGTTTCACCATGGGTAACCCCATACTCTTTTAAAATAATGAAAATATATATTTTTATCTCAGTGAGGACTATAAAAATTTAAAATGGGTAATTATTATGAATAATGTAACCTTCCTCTATGTGGATTACCTATTTTATCAGTTAATGGGGGACAAGTGTTTTTTAAAAATTGATCACCAGTCGAGGCTTCATCAAATAATATTTTAGGTGCCTAATATCCTATGAAATGATTTCAGGAGTATACATATCCATTATAAAAAACTGATAATGAATTTTAGTCTAATTGAAACTCCACCAATGTTTATGAACATGATGAACAAGATATTCCATCGGTATTTAGACTCCATTGTTGTTGTATTTTTTGATTATATCCTTATTCATTTTCGATATTAGAATGATCATGGGACTATTTGAAATTGGTTAGAAAAGTAACAAGGATTCAATAATTTTATTGGAATTTGTATGAATGAAATTTATGGATCAAATGGGTGTTGTTCTTGGGGGTATGTGATTTCAGAACATGGACTTTCAGTTAATCCTTATAAGGTGAGGGATATTTTCAAGTGAGTAACCATGGAACATCATTGACATATAGATCCTCCTAGACCTATGTATATATATACTATCAGTGGGTTTTCAAGGACTTATCAAAATTTTCATTTCCATTGATTTCTCTTAATAAGAAAGAGGAGGAATTCACTTGCAGCACTAAATATCATCTTTCATTCTTTGAATTGAAATGACTTATGAAATCAGCTCAAATTTAGATCAGATTAAAACATTGTAAGGGGTGTGTTGTATATATTTATGATTATGGTTGATGTATTGGTTATTTTATTAGGATATATAATCAAATTGTACCCTATAAATCTGGACAACTTTGACCACATTTGAAAAATTACCCCACTCACAACTTAGAGCTTGAAGATATTATGCACATGCTTAAGTTTTGGCAACACAATATCTTTGGGGAGTGGTTCATAGTATTTTATAATATTTTTTTTGAAACATATTTTTTTTGTTTGGAAGCTAACCTTTGGTAGATACATTGGGTAGAATAACTTGATATTCTCAATTTTGACATTGCTATACCCCCTGAAAGGGGAATGTAGTTAATGATTCCCTTAGTAGGTAGATTCCCTCTCATACTATCTTGGAATTGAGGGAGCAGTGGACACATATGTGCATATTAACCTAGTTATATTTGAAAACATAGGTGTATGACCAAGGTATGGTTTTGACCAGTTCTCAGTTATCTTATTCTCTCCATGAATCTATTGTGAAGGACTAACAAAAAGATGAGGAGTTTAGGGTAATACCTAAAAATTTACCTGGTGGAGAGAATATTTCTGGTTTTTTTGTCCCATATAATAGTATTCTCCTCTTTGGGGATTATTTTCTCATCCAATCTTCCACAAGAATTCAATATTTCTAAATATCATAGAACTTTGTGGGCTGTTCAATTATGTATTATAATGATGTACTATAACATTAGAAAACTTTTATTATGGTCAAGTATGAAGTGTAACATCACTAATTAGGTGTCCTATAATTACTCCTACTAGTATATAAGTCATGGCACCTAATTCTATCTAGTATACTTTAGCCTATTCTTGTTCTAGTTTAGAAGGGGGATGAGGTGTTTGTGGTCTTCATTGTCGGATTACCATGGAATCATAACAGAAAATATTCTATATAAGTTTTTATTGTTTGTATGGTGAAATAAGAACGTTTTATACTAATTAGGTACACCAAACGGGTAAAATATTTATATAATATACAAATAAAAGTGATTTTTAGTTTTCATGGGGTCCCATATTCCATTTTCCGAGATAGAAATCTCAGGTTTTCCTCTTGGTTCTTAAGGATTCTAAAATTAGTGAAGATGACTCAAGATAACATGAGTTTAATTTATAATCCAAAGACTGATGGTAATATAGAGCATGAAATAATGATTATGGATGATATTATGCATCCCAATTTTTTTTGATTTTATTGGATCATGATACAATCATCTTGGATTAGTTGATATTTCCTATAATAATTGTTACTAGTAATCAACTTGAATGGATACCTGTGAGGCCTTGTATGATCACTGGTGTAGGTCACTTCATTATTGTTCATATGTTGGTGAGACATCCATTATAGTATAAAGTATCATTCTGTATATATTTGTATGAATTGATGAAATACAATTATTCTTTGTTACAAATTTGATTTTGATGAAATTTCATATGGATCACTAACCCAATCTTTTGGTGTTTTACTATAGTGACATAGTCTTCTTGAAATATTCTCCTTTGTTGGGTCACCATGGGTTTTGGAAATAATTGAATATGGTTATTAGATATGTGGGAAACTTTAAATTAATTGTGTTTTTTGGTCATGTTTCTTATTAGTTGGCATTATTTTCTCAGTTGATAGGTATTCATGATTATTTCCATATATCTTAGTTTAAGAAGTACCACCACGATCTTTCCCTTGTTCTGAGTTGAGAGGAGATCAAGTTGGATCAAGACATTTATATTGTGGATTAACAAGTGGATATCATTGATTCTCAATTGAAATTATTTGGTAGGAAGTGTATTCCACTAGTTAATGTGTTGTAGTGACATAAATCAGATTCTCAAGAGACATCGAAGTTTAAACTATCAACGAGGGATATGTGGTATCACATATTTTTAGATAATATTTCTTCTACAAGAGTTTATGGGACTATAATGTCCTATGATGGGTTAAATTGTAACCTTTTAGTCCATATAGACCTCTTTTTCATGTTTAATAGGATGTATTTTGGGGTCAAGTGGTGTTAGAGGTGGTCTAGGGTTTTTTTAAAGGGAATGGGTTAAACAATGGATATTGGTGCTGGTTTATGCTAGGAATGTATATTATCTATGAGAATGATTTATTGGTTGACATAATTATTTTTGATTCACAATGTGAAAATCATTAATGAAATGTCATGATATTAATTTCATGAGTGGGTTTTTTAAGTTCTATTTCCAAGGTGATTTGTTTTTACCTTATTAGCCATTCTGAATGATCATGTCACCAATTAATGATTCAAAACATGAATTGTGACTATTCCAGAATGTAAATTTCTTTACCATACAAATCTTATATAGTTAATCGTTCACCGTCTTTTATAAGTCTTAGTTCATCTCTAGGTGATTTTGGGTGATCCAACCCCCTCTAAACTCATTTGCTTTGTGATTTCGTCACTAATTGGTTGATTGTTTCTCTATCAGAATTTATAAAAAATTCATTCTTGATCTATTAGTTTGGAAGTAGTTATTAGTTGTGTTTATGAAATATACTGATATTGTTTTTATCTCTATCATTTCTTTATTGAATCACTATGAATCTTCTTGTTAGAGGATAAATATATTTTCTGGGTTGTGATGTGTCTTGTAAGATTATTAAGGTATTTGAGATGTGTGAACCATTTTTTTCACTCTCAATTTTTCTTAAAATCCATTTTATTATAGTGTAGAATCCCATTTTGGGTTGTGTGATACCCTTGTTTGCGGTAGGGGTTGCATCTCTTTGTTGTGTTTGATAAACCACAAATGCTATTTTTTTCAAATGGTTTTCTAAATGATAAATGGAATGATAATTTAATTCATTGATATGAATGATTAAATTATTTTCCTAGAAAATATGTTTTTCCCTCAAATTAGTTAAATAATTTTTTTACATTAATTGTAAAATGGGATTCCAAATTATGTTTTAAGGAAAATAGATTATTTTTAATTGTTTGTGAAACTTGATATTCCATTTGAATTTTATTTTATACATTCCATAAATCGAATCCTTGGGTTCCTAGGTGGATGGTTTAGTATTTGGAATTTCCCATTGAAATTATAATGAGATTCACTTTCTGGCTTGTTTTTTATTTCTAATATCATAGATACAATATCTTTATGAATATGATTGAAAATATATTGGATTTTCTTTATAGGGTGTTCCTCCATATCTAGCTTATGAAATCATTCAATCTACCAATTTGAGTATATAAAATCCATTGTTGTTTATTGAGGTACGAGTGATCTAGATGGATAAAACATTGTTATCCTTGGAGTTTCTACCAATACACTTTGGGATTTTGCTTTTATTTCTTTATATTATATGATAAATTCGTTGATTAATGTTATAGGTTTTTTTTATGTTATGATTTTAAATTGTATCATTTGGTTTTGGGAATGATTAAAAAAAGGGATATTGTTTTACATGGTTTTTCTAAAAAATTATATACGTACTTATCATTACATATTTTCTTTTATAATGATCATGTGTGTATTTTTCTGTAGAGACGTGATATAGAACAATTTTTTGGGATTTTACAGATCCTATGAGCTCACACTTTTACACTACCTTGGGGGTCTCTATACCGTATTTTATATGATATTGGAAAAGGGAATGAAACACATTGAAGTGATGAGGATTATGATAGATGAGTTTGGGTATATTATGGTGATATGGTTGGTTGTTACCCATATATCACATAGAGTAGCTATTTAATGTTTTGGATATCATTTTTTGTTGTTTTATGGGAATAATATTTGGGTCATTATCATGTGTTTATTAAGTTATATCACCACATTAGAAATCTTTGGTTTATGACATATTTATTTTTTGTTTATATTTTTATTTATATTTGATGCATCCTATTTTCAAGTTGGTTTAAATAATTCAGTTTAGTATTTGTTTGATGTCTGAGTGCAAGTCGCCACCCTTGGATATTAATAATGAGCTTATGGTCTAGCCGTGGTCCGATTTTGACCTTGTTGGGAACGTTATTAGGTCCGGGTCATAAAAATAACAAATTCCACTTTATCTAGATAGAAAAAAATTATATTATCATAATTAAGTGAAACAAGAAATATTTTTAAAATAATAGGGAAAATTAATAATTATTACTCATGAAAGAAAATTAAATCAATAAAAACCCATTTACAATATTTCTTCACAGTCGAGAATGATCTAACCCCTAGTATAATAAAAATAAAAAACTTAATCACATATTTAAAACCCATATTCATAAATATAACCTTTTATAATCTCAATTTTTAATAATTCATATCAAATATATTAGTTGTTTATATTTCATTTTAATCATCATACGTTTTTAGTTTTGATAGTATGCATTGAACTAGGCTTGTAATTTCTGTGTAAATTCAAATTTATTGATTCAATTCTTATCATTTTCATATCACTATATGTACAAGAATAGTTATTTTATAATGAATTTTAATGTCCTTATTTAATTTTATATTTATTTTTGTTGTGATTCATCACTAAAATGTTGGTGTGGATCTTATTTCAGTATTTTTTAACAAATAAATATTGATGTTAATGATATGTCGAATATTAATATAATTATTCTAAAAACATAAAAAACATTATTTTCATATTAATTTCTAATAATAAATATTGTTATGTAGTGACTTGGAATTTTATCATTTGAATTTCCCTTGAAAATTTAAATGTTTTTCATACAAAATAATTTAGTACTATATGAATCACATCCTCTAAATGATATAATAAAGAATATTTTGTTACATTGGGATAGAAACTACATTTGAGTATATACATACTCAATTATGTGTTAAGCATTAAAATGGGAAAAAATAGATAATAAAATAACTATATTAAGAGAAATCAGATCTACTCAATCCCTTAGAATGATCACACTCAAAAAAACACTATTGAAATGAAGTAGAATATTAAAAATATGAAACATACATTTGAAAAATAAAAATATTTAACCTTGTGAGAAAATAAATGTGAATTAATAAAAAATTAAATATGAGATATTTAATGAATTTTCAGAAACCCATATTACATTTACAAATTTGACAATTGAAATAGTAATCAGACATTTAGAATAATAATTTGATGTCTAAGATTAGTAACATGACCATTATAATAGTAAACTAACCTATGATATGGAAAAATAATAATTAATTTCTTCTAAAATGAATATATAATAAATTTATTTCATCTTGTAAATAAATAAATGTTATAATAATGATAAAACTTGTGTTTCTATTTTATTATAGAAGAAATTATTTATTTATATTATTATAAAAAAAATATATTTTTTAAATTCAATTTATTTTATTAAAATTTATATTTATAAATATAATACTGTTTATTATATTGATATTATAATTTTATGTTACCATAAGTAATTTTTCAATGTGTCGAAACATTGATTATAATATTAAATGTAGTATTTTTCAAATAAGTATGAATTTTATTTAAAAACTAAATTTCACTTATTTGGAAATTTGTTTTCAAAAAATCCAATTCATTTTTGGAATATAAACATTCATAAATGGACAGGGTAAATTTTAGATATTTTTCTAAAATAACTAACTTTTTGGTGAATTGTGAAATACAGAAAAATGCGGCATTTAACATTTGAAGAAAAATACATGAATTAATGAGTAATGAATGATATAAGAAACAATTTTATCATCCTAAAATTCACTAATTAATATATTTAGTGAAAAAAATAATCACTATTGTTAGTATTGAGACAAAATAATGAAAATCATGAATTTTATAATAAAAAACAATCACCTCCTCCGTTTATAAATACTTTCCCTCACCCCCATCCCCTAATACCATACAATACATTGAGGTAATTTCATTTAAAATTTATATGATATTTTTTCTCAAATAAATTTTTGTTATATTATATTATGTAAGTATTATGCATATAGAGAATATAGAGAGACAAATGACACATTAATTTATTATTAAAAATCATTACATTACTTATTAAATAAACATATTACAATTCCAATTATTAGAAGGAGAAAAATATAATATATAAAAAATATAATGGGACAATATGGATCACCCCAATATTCTATAATCATCCCTATAATGAAAAGCACTATAGAAAAAAACAAAATATTAGTAAATGGATCAAAAACTCAGAAAACTAAAATATATAAACATGGGAAGAATTTTAGTGAATATGAATTGAATGATTTTTTTTGGTATTTATCAAAGACAATGTAACCGTTGGACTAGTGACCTAACCATTGTGAATTATATCCTATCCATTTGGAATAGAAACCTGACTTTTGGGAATATCCCCCTGATCGTTGGAAAAATAATTTTACCTCAACAAAATAAAATGTAATATAAATAATATTTATCATGATTAAATTATTTAAATATAAATATTATAATTCTATAAAATAAAAATAATTATTAAAAAGCTCAATGAAAATATAAGTACATTTTATAATATTTATTTTCATGGATTTAATAAAAATCATCAATTTTCTATTAAAAAAATAAAATTACATATGGTTGAAATTAATTTTGATAAAATGAATATTATTTTCGAAATCATAAAGTTGAAATTAACCATGTGTGAATTTTTTTTGTAATTTTTTGAAATAATTCAGTTTTAGGTGAAAAGTAAAAAAAATTACTTTTTACATAATCAGTGTGTCTTAAATTACATAATTAATGATGTAATAATTCCCAAATCATTTCTTGAACTCGAGTTTCAACCCAAAAAAAATTCATTTCATAAATGATTCTTTAAAATACAACAAACATAATTTCCAAACCTAAAATTCATTTTCTGAAACCTAATTTCAAAATTGATCCATTAAAATAACGAATTTTACTATTTTTCCAACATTCCATTTTAATAAACTATGTTAATTTCCGTTAATAAGAGTTGTAATGTCTTAAAACCATTCTCAGAACCAAACCTATGGTTGGGAACAATTTTTTATGATATATAAATTTATATCTATCCCTTTGTGTGTGTTTATTTTATGATTTGGAAATTAATTATACTTACGTATAAATTAATATTAAAAAACTATCAAAATCACAAAAATGGAAATTTTTTCAAGTAAACCATTATATAAAAATGACTTTTATACAATCACAAAAATTATGGAATATAATCAAATGATTATAATTATAAATAGTGTTAAAAATGAAAATTATTCACTTCTATATCAATTGTTTAATATATCTATGTACATTTTTCAGAAGGCACACAACTGATTAAATAAAGGAGGCTTCAAGGTAAGGGGATTCTCAAACCCAACTATATTCTTTTGTTTATCCCTATTTTATAACATATTCAGTTTGTATATTAATTCAATATTTCGTAAATATAATTTTTCTATTAGTCCATTTTATTATAGGAATATACATGTCACCACATTGATTATTAATAAAAGTACAATGATTTTATAAAAATCATTTTTTATCAAAGAAACATCTTTTTACTACTTTGGAGTGGTTATTTCATTACTCAAGAATGATGTTGTTTATGCCAAATATTTTCCGCATATTCATTTAGGATCACATGTTTATTCATGAAATCATTTATTATGTAATAATCCTGATAAAACCCATTCCATTCCATGGGTTATATCATGGTTAAGATTGTTATACATTTGATGTGGAATAAAGGAATATATAAATATAATGATATGAGTCATGTGATTAGAATTATACAACCCACAAATTGATGGGTAAAGTTATTTATATCTTGACATTTTGAGTATTATTCTTGAATATTATGCTATTTTTTTCAAAATGATGATGATATGAATGTGAACAAATAATATATGTGAACATGATTCAATCTTCATTCACAACTATGTGTGTTATTTGACTAATATAACAAGATATTTCAATTGTTTACATCACCACATTCCCTATCTTTATCAAATGTTTACCACATGATAATGATGATGATCTTATTTTTGGCGTGTTATGATGATGATTATTCTCACCCATTTTATTTTTATTTGTCTCCCTTATTCCTCAACATTCGGAGATTTTAGCACAATAGTTTTTTGATGTATATACTCAGGTGATTACATGTACTAAATAGAACAAGATCTTTTATAAGGTAGTAGTAGATGTATTTAAATAATTGTTTATGTTTTATTATGTAAAAGATATATATGATACTAATTTCCACAAGTTACTAAAGCTTTCGTTCGTTTAATTTATAACTATAATGTTATTTATCTTTAAAATGATATCCTAGTTGTGTAAGAAAAATTAAAATCACTATATTTTGTATTATTTGTGAGGTTTAGTTAATTTGTTAATTTTTATTGGAAAATGTTGGTGATAATATTTATGATAAGCCTATGTATAGGTAAACAATGAATAATATTTATTCTAGAATATGTCAAAACAAAAGGATCTAATAATATATTATTTTTTATGTTATTTTTCATAGAGAAATAAATTATTTTTTCGATATTCATAAACTGACGTTATAGTAAAAGCATTTCTATGTTATAAAATCGTGGGAACCAGGAGAAACCCGCACAATAACCCGTTTTTGGGACAATGAAATAATTTTCCAAAGGAAATATGTAAATCTATGGGGGGGGGGATTCCAAACTTCCTAGAAATACTTACACATCTATCCCATGAAATTAACAAAAATGCCTAAATCATGTGGAACTTCTTCCTTCACCCAATAAGGTTTAACTAGCCATTTAATCTTTTATATGGAAACTACCACCAATATTTAGTGGATCTTCCAACCCACTTGTCATGGTATAATGAGTTATCTCAATGGATAATATCTTTTCCCTACTACAATATTATTATAATGAGAATTAAACTTTCTTCATCTATAATATACATGGAGAAAATGATCATTGGTGGGAACCAATAAAGAAAACTTAGAAGAAGGAAAAAAGTGAAGATATATAGTGGGAAGTAATTAATAAAATATTTTATAATATGTATTTCCCTATCACTCTTCAAACAATGATATCTTTAGAATCCATTTAGATATATAAAAAGGAAGGATAAATTTTTATTGCTGGTGAGGAATAATTAACAGGACCTGAAATATACAAATTAGGTTTTGTAATCAACAATGATATCAAAATTGATAGATTCATTAGTATAATAAAACACAACATTTGAATGGGTCTATCTATATGAGACGTTATTATTTACAAATAAGTGGTTCTATTTACTCTTAAAGTAGAAACCGAATTTTGTGAATGGTCCCATTATTATATAGATAAGAATTAGATAATTTAATTTAAAACTCATGGGTCAAATGAAAAAGGTGGAAAAGGGATCCAACCACCCACATATAAAAAATGATGGAATAAACATCGTTTTAATTTCCCTAAAGGGAAAGGAAAATTCTTTAAGTGTGGGAGATAAGGACCTAATTCTAAATAATTTTGAAGATAAAGGTTGTAGACAACAAATATGATGGAGGAAAATAAGGCACCTCTTAATGCATAACCCATGGTTCATTTATTTTACATTATTGGGAAAGGAAACTATGAAATCATATGTAATAAACCATGGTTCCTTGATGGTAATTAGTATTAACAACCAATAGAGCCAATGGAGAAAGGGAAAGCTTATTCCATCACTACTGTTGATGTGGAGTATGAAAAAAATGTCATAAAAGGTACAATTTCTAGTAACCCAATAATGGAAAATATTTTATTTTATTTTTTCTACACATTCTATTATACACTAATTTTTTCAATAACTTTTGAATCCTATGCATTATACCTTGATGTATATATATCTATAAAAAACTTACTGGTGAGATCATTGCAACCCAAGTGTTGGAATATTCTCCTATTATCATATGTGGAAAGATTATTCTAGTTAATCTCATAATCTTTCCCTTGGTGGAATTTTATAAAATAATGGGCATGGATTTGTTCTCATTATATAGCAAACAAATAAATTATTGAAAAAAAGGAAATACGTTTACATATTTTGGACCAACAAATTCTTCTATAAAAATGAATGGAAGATCCAAAATCTCATTTAGAAAATCTATCATTTGTGTGGGTAATGATACCCTATGAATAATCATACCATTCATGAATGGTTGAGTCAAAGGATGGTATCAACCTTGAGAAAACTCATATTATTAAGGAATACACTGATGTATTTGATGACAAATTACCTAAGAAACCCCTAGATTGTGAGGTAAAACTCTCAATATGTCTTATACATGGATACATTACTATATATAAATTTTCTTTATAGGATGGTTATGATCAAATAGGAAGTGTTAAAGATGATTTTTGTAAGATAATTTAAAAATTTCTTCATATTCCCCAGTGAATCTCCTTGGGATGAATCGTTTCTATTTTTAAAGAAAAAGGATGGATCAATACAATTGCATCGATTACCAGAATATAAACTAGATCACCATAAAAGAAGTATCCTGAACTATGGAATTTTTACTTATTTCATCAACTTTGATGAGTTCAGTACTTCCCAAAGGTGGACTTAATTCAAGATATCATCATATTAAGGCGAGGAAGGATGATATTAAGAAGACAACCTTCCTTATAATGTATGGTAACTATGAGTTCACAGTGATTCCATTTGGACTTACTAATGCCCCTAAAATCTTCATGGAATTGATGACATAGTTGTTAAAGACTACCTTGAATTTTTTTGGATAGTTTTTATTTATGGTATTCTCTTTTCCTCCATAAACCTGTAGGAACATGATGGGAATCAAAGGATTGTGTCAGAGATGTTATGGAAGAATAAAATGTATTATATGTTTAGAAAGTGTGACATTTAGATGAATAAATTCATGTTCTTGGGGATGAGATCATATGTGGGGAAATATCAATCGACCCTTCAAATACAAAATCAATTTATGAATAGACCATACCCTCTGGTGTCATGGAAACCTATAGTTTTCTTAGCTTATCAGGGCACTATCGATATCTTGTGATAAATTTATCATGATTTTCATTCCCACTTATTATGTTAACATGGAAATGGGTATGTATGTATGGATAGATTAATGTCAGAAAACATTTAATGATCTCACGAAGAAGATAATTAAAACACCTTTACTCACACTTCCTTCAAGTGGAGGAGTTTTGTGATATAAACAAATACATCAAAGAATGGCCTAGGTTGCCTACTCATGTAGTAGAAAAAATTGATAACCTATAGTATATGAAAAAAATATCCATGAGAAAAACTACATGATACTTGATCAGTAGTTCGAAGCTATGATCTTTTCTGTGAAAATGTTGAGACACTACCAATATGGTGAGACATGTTACATATATACCGATAATAAGATTCTGAATTATATATTCAAACAGAAGGAGATAAACATGCATCAAAGAATTTTGTTATAGACAATCAATTTCTTTGATTTCCATATGCACTACCATTTGAGAAAGGTGGATGAGGTAGATGATGCTCTTAGTAGAAAAGAAAATGATATTCTATCTATGATGTTGATAAATAAAGACCCTACCTTATTGGATATGAAAAGATAGATCTAGAAATAATAATTGTGGGGAATACATACTACATTTTAAAATCAATTTCCCAACCATAAATCCATTATAAGACCTAGGAGGCATAATGTGATAATCTAGGTATTCAAATTATGGTGATATTGGTAAAGCTAAAGAAGATACATTTGATCCACAATGATGATGATGCTATGATTTAGTTTCTAACTAGGATTTGTGTGAATTCATCGACTATATAAAATAATGAGCTATTGGATAATGCACATAGATCACCTATATCCAACTATATTAGAAGTACCAAAACATACAATGAAATTCAAGAACACCCTAGATAGAAACAATGAAGAAATATATTTCTGAGTATAGGTCTGGATTCTTGGTATGGAAGAAAGCTAATAAAGAGTGACAAAAGTAAAATGGGATGATGCAACCACTTTGTATACCCATGTGGAAATGATATAATTTCACTCTGTACTTTTACACTCATTTCATAAATACATCGAAAGGAAACAATGTGAAATGGGTTTTACTGGATTGACTCACCCCGACTTCCCACATCATAACTATTCAATATGATT
This sequence comes from Viscum album, assembly GCA_963277665.1. Classification (NCBI taxonomy): domain Eukaryota; kingdom Viridiplantae; phylum Streptophyta; class Magnoliopsida; order Santalales; family Viscaceae; genus Viscum; species Viscum album. The sequence goes on from OY728165.1 coordinate 288,603,216, forward strand.
TCTCAGTTGAAGAACATTCCAGGACATATGTAAATGATTTGGTTAAGAAGAATGGGGTATTAATTTCAAACATTCTTATTATGATCCAAGGTTCAAATATATATTCTAGTGAAGTCTTCAACATACTGTGAATACTGAATTCTATTTCTTCATGTCTTATCACCCCAAAATGATGGCCAATATAAATAGACCACTCAGACACTCAAGGACATGTTGATGGCTACTAAATGAAATTCAATTGTGGGTGGGATCAACATCTCCCTATAGTTGAGTTCTCATAAAACAGTACCTTCCACCCAATTATTCAAATTGATCCATATTAATCTATATATTGAAAATCATGTAGAATACCATAATTTTGGAATGATGTATGAGAAAAAATATATTTGGACTTGACATTGTGAAATTGATGACAGAGAATGTTCAATCCATCTAACAACATATAAATTCTTTCAATAGTGGAAAAAATAATAGTTCAGACTACTGATGAAGGGATTTGGAGTTTTATGTTGGTAAAAAACATTTCCTTTAATTATCACCATGGAAGAGAGTGATGAAATTTTGGGATTAATATGAAGAATATACCTAGGTAAATTATCCCCTTTGAGATCATGTACCCTATAAGTGTATTGTACAATCAGTTTGAAATTAACCCAAATATGGATCAAGTTTATGATTTATTCTACATATACATCCAAAGGATGTACATAGATGATCACTCACACATACTAAATCTAGAGATGGTAGAACATAACAATGAACTCTCATATGAGGAGAAAAAGGTGAAGATTTTTTACTGTACAAATAAATTTATATAAAAAAGGACAAAACACTATGTTAATGTGTTATGGAGTAACCATAAGTATAAACAGGTGGCATCAAAAGAATATAAAACCATGAAACAAAATTACACTGACCAATTATCAATCATGATTATGAATTAAAATTTTGGGATAGAATTTGTAAAAGGAGGAACAATGTAATGGCTCATAAAATTTAAATGATAATTGTTTTGTAAATAAATTTGTCTTATGTAATATTATAAAATTATTATTAAAATATGTCACCTAGAGAGACAAACAAATGAATAATTAATTAATTAAAATTGTTACATTAATCAATGAATGAACCCATTAAAATACCTATTATTACAAGGGGACACATAATAGAATAAAGAAAAAATATAATTATAAAATATAGATCACCCCAATCGGCTCGAGTCATCCCTCCCATGAAAAAGACTATAGAAAATAAAAAATATTATTAAACTAATCAATATAGTAAATATATATATATATAACCTTAGTAAAAATTTTATAAAATATTGATTGAATAAATGAGTTGGTATTTATTAGAGGTAATGCGACCATTAGAATAGAAACATTACCATTGATAATTGTAACATCACCATTCATAATAGTAACATGACCATTGGAATAGTAATTAGACCAAAAAATAAAAATTATGAATATAAATAATATTATAATGATTAATTAATGTAAATATGAATATAATAATTCCAAAAATATAAATCATGATTAAAAAGAGGAAATAAAAAATAATCACAATTTTTATAAATTGTATTTTAAATGATTTCATAAAAAGTCATAATTTTTATATTAAAAATTTAATTACTGATTTTAGAAATTGATTTTGATAAAATTATTAACATTTTTGAAATTATAATATATAAATTATCCAAGGATAAATTTTTATTGTTAATTTTATGAAATACATCAATTTTCATGTTAATAGAGAAAATATAGTTTCCATCTAATCAGTGTATCTCAAATTACAGAATTTATGATGTAATAATTACCTAATAATTTATAGAATTTAATTTTGTATATAAGATATTTAATTTCACAAATGAATCATTAAAATAATATAAAATTAATTTCCAAACCTAAAAATAATTTTTCAAAAACTAATGCCAAAAGTGATCTCCTAAAATAATAATTATTTTTCTTCCCACATTACATTATAAAAAAATAAGTGAATTTAATTTTAAATAGGTTTAAATTTATAAAAAAATAAAATTATATTGATATATAATTTTAATTTTATAAAATTTTCAATTATGTGTTTTACCATTGATATAATATTTTACCCAATATTTTAGTCTAAAAATACCCCTCCCCTTAGGTAAAAATAACCTCTCTCCCTCCCCTTGAAAAATGACTCCTCTCCTATTTTAAGAATCCAAATAACTTCCCAAATTCATCCTATCAACACCTTTAGAATAATTAGGTCTCTTATAGAATAAATTAACTCCATACATCATTGGATTTTTTGTGTGGGTCATGAAAAGCTACTCCAAAAAAGAGTAAGTTTCAATCAACTAATTTGCCCTTTTCATCCTTTTTTACCAATTCTTTTCAAAAAAATAATAATAAAATTATTTATGTAGTATTTTAAAATAATTTTAATGATGTTAACCTAATATATATATATATCTTAACTATGACATATATAAATTTCACACTTCCATTTCATCCTTTTTCAACAGTGTCCCATCAAAGGATTGTTAATTTCCAATGAGAAAATTACAAATAATTTTCTTATCACCAAACCAATGGTTGGTCACAATATATTTTTAATGATATTTAAATGATTAGATATATTTATTTTATTCTTTTGGAATTAATTATACTTTTGTGTAAATGAATTTCAAAAAATTAGGGAAATTGAAGAAAAAACAAGAAAATTGAAAGGAAAACATGATATCAAAATGATATACCAACAACCAAGGAAATTAATAAATCTAATTAAATGATTATAATTGATAAATTTTTGTATAAATAAAAATAATTTACTTATAGATCAATTTTTTAATTATTCTATGTTTATTATTTAAAAGGTGCAAATTTAATGAAATAAATCGAGATTTATTGTACTGTGATTCTCGAACCCAACTTATTTTTCATTAATAAATATGTGTAGGAATAATATGATATTTTACTTTTAAATTATGTAATTTTCATGTAATAAATAGTAGGTTCTATATATTTGATCTTAAAAATGATCTAACTCATTATCTACCTAACCTCCTCCCCCTTGTCCTCATAGTAGATATCAACTCTAGACAAAACCAAAGTTGCATAAGGTGTACTTCAAGAGATGAAATTCAAAGAGGAAATGTTCTCAATCTATATATTTTAAATTCTATCCCATTTCCACCTACTCTATAACTCCTCCAACCAAAATGAACTTCTAGTCCCATTATAAAAATATAATATAATTATAATCTATTAATTTAATATCCCTTATACAACCTCTAATCAATTATTTCTAAAATGAAAACATTGTTCATAATGTGGTTTTTTCACCTCCTCCCTAAAAATGTACATCATTTATTACCACCATATTTATGGCCAATTTTGATACATTTATCATGGTGAAAAATTATGAAAATATATTTTACTGTATATATCTTTTATATTCTATAATGTATAAATGGTTATATAGTAAAATAAAACCAAGTTCACCGGGTTACTATAGACCATTGAAGTGAATTGACTATAAAATGATAATATTTGTACACTATGAAATTTTTTTATTCTAATAATTTTTTTCATTATAAACCATTTTAAATTATAATCAATAAAGTGAAAATATTTCATCTTACTTCCAGACTTATGGAACTATATTTTAATAACTATCGTATTTACCTAATAAAAAATGTGATCGTTGATTCGTACAACAATCTATCACAAAAAAATGAACATAATATTATAATTATAATAAAATTTTCATAAATAATGTTAAATTAATATTAATAAGTAAAATATATATTAATAATAAATTTTTTATAAAATTGAATTTTATTATTCTGGAAGTCATATTAACGCATATAATTGATAAGGTCTACTGGTTAATGATGTTTTAATCCAAAAATATTATATGGTCATAAATTTTATCTCTTTCACTCACTTTAGCTATCTATTTTTTTGATTAAAACATCCTATATTCCTTATATATATACATTAAAATTATACCTTTATTTTCCTTATTTTCTTTTTTGGGGATATTAATGATTTAAGGGTTTTATCTCAATCATTTCTTTTAAGAATAAATGATTCTAAATGGAACATTATAATGACTTATCCCACGTTTTATACCACTAATAAAATGTTTTCTAATAATAAATGGTTCTATATAAATTTTAATTATTTTATTGGTATTACTCCATATTCACTTCTGGTTTTATAGAAACAATATGCGTTTACCATCCTTAATGATTCCTTAACATTTTCATAAAACCTAGGTAAAAAATTTCATAGTCCAAATTGATTTTCCACCCTTTATCATGAAATTGTATTCAAATTAAATCCATATCTAAGTCCGATTACAATTTATTAAATATAATGAATTAAATATTTTATTCGTTCTTTAATTTTGAATCTCTATGTGACATTTTTTGAGTATGATTTAAGGAAATATTATATAATCTATTAATTTTTATGGGTAATTTGTATATTTATTCTATATGTATTGTTTCCTAATCTAGCAGAAATATACATGTACATGTAATGAATATGGAATACTAAGGCTTAACCATACATTATTTCATGATTTATAAAATAATTTACAAACAATACATTATATGAATCTATAGGTCGAGTGTCTTTAGAAAATCAGATATACAAATAATCATCATAAACAAAAAAATAATTTTAAGAAATCAATATAGTGATCCTAACCCTAAAATAACTTCAAAAAAAAAATGTTTTATATCATGAGGACAACACATAAGGAAAAGTATAATCTATAAATCCCAATAATGGAGTATAGGTGAAAATAATGATTAACATTCGAGTCTAAAGGCATAAGATAATATCAAGAAGAGAATAATTGTAAGCATATATACAAGGAATAAAACATTATAACATAAGATCATTGAAAAATAAAATAACTTTAAAAAATAAAACATTTTATAAAAAACTTAACTCAAGGGACACTATAAGATTAGCATCATAAAGTGGAAAACGTCGGATGGTTAACAAGGTTCACTCCCAAATCCCTTACAAAACAAGGGATGAAATATAAATAATTAACCAATGTGTTGGAAGAATATATAATTTTAGTCCCAAAAAACACATAAATAAAAAACATACAAATAAATGCCACATGGGGAATATAAACTATAAATAAAATTTAAGTATGATCAAAATAATGATAACGAAGTGTGTTTCATAATTCTTATTTAAGGAATAACCAAAGGCTAAATCAAAAGGGTTCCAAAGGGGATAAAGGGAAAAAAATTATATAGAAGTCATTTTTTGAAAACGAGACATATGGATTGATCATTATGTTCCAATATCTATATTTCTACATAAATATCTATGATAATAATGATTAAAAAAAAGCTTCTTGGGTGGTATTTTATAAAATATGTAAAGGATCTTTTTATAGAAGAAAAAGCATTATTTTTTTACATAAAACCAAAATGGAACCAAGTAAGTTTTCCATAATATAATTAAGGTTTTAATAATATATTTATGGTTCATGAATATATTATGGGGCTATTATATATTTGATATAATAAATAGGAAAATTTTCTTAAAGTTGGTCTAATTAGAAGTTTGAATTTTGAAGGGAACTAAAATCAAGTTTAACCCAATCGATTAAATGTATATTTAAAATTTTATATATTTAATAATAATATATAATAAAATATTGTAAGTACATGAGAATAATATCTCATAAATGGAAAAAATATGAATATGTAATTGTCAAGTCATGATGGAAGCCTAGAAGATTTGTTATAATGTTTTAATAGACAATTTTTAAAAATATCTCATAAAAAAGAATATTATGAAATTAGTTTGAAAATAAATTTATGTAAATATAAATTTTACATGATATAATAAATAATTTTAATTCGAATTAAAAAGGATAATATTGGTGGGAAGGTAAATTATGGAAAATGAGGGGAAACCATCATTTGAAAAGTGGGAATTATTCTTTATATAATGTAATTTTCAAAAAGTATTTGAACTCACCCATAAAAAATATTTGAATAAAATTGATATCCCAAAATAGAAATGGGATATACCATATAAAATGAAAAACTAATCTCATGAAAAAATATCATGACTAATGAGTAATATTGTGTTACAAAATAACCATATCTTTTAATCAATACGTTATGCATATCCAATGATAAGGAAGGGAATGAATGGAAGTAAAGATTTCTTATTTAATAGAAATTTATGATATTATAATCATATCGGTTTTAAATAAACAATAAAAATTAATATTTTGGAATAATATAAAGTCATGCCTTAATGAAGGGTTGTTGAGACAGAACCCTTGCTTCATGTCTAAAAGTGCTTAGTATTTACAACATAATTTGTTGAAGACACGATCTACTATAAGATATTTCCATGGAAATGAAGAAATTATGCTAAAATATATGGACAACGAGATTAAGGATGAGATATAAAATTATTATAGAATTAATTTGGTTATTTTTTATAGGTAAATTCAAATGGAATATAAAACCACGAATTATTTGATGTGATCCCCACTTATATGTGAAGAATAGAGAACTTTTGGTAATACCATTTTAAACTTTCATCATACCAGTATAGTATTCCTTGGAAAATGTCCCACACATTATGTAATCTGGGAGCATGGGATGATATTGGGTCAAAATAGCCTCAACCAATACTTTACCCACATGTTTTAAATATGTTTGAAGTATTTTACTATATGTTTTTATATTTTATCATCTTGATTTTTACCTTGGTAACATGTTTTTAAAAATTTTATTTACATTTTAATTAAAATATTTAAATTAAAAATTATTAAAAAATTATCATGTTTTAATCCTAAATTTAATCTTCATTTAACCTAATTCAATTTATAAATATGAAAAACCCAGCATTTAAGTTAAAATATATAACATATGAGAAATGTTTTTTTAGAAAAATGTCTTTTAACCATAATATGTTATTTAATATTAAATTATATTGATTATCAGTTTAATTAGTGTTAATTTAATTAGATATATATATATATATAAATATTAACATAGTATTAGCATCATAATTTAAATTAAATTATTTTAATATTCTATATAAAATATTACATGATATTTAATAAATAATTCATAAAAAAATCTTTTTTACTATTGTCATAATAACTAACACTAATATTACAAATATTTTATTTATTTATAATTTTTTTATTATATTTTTTTATAATATTTAAATATTTAACTGAAATATAAAATATATTTTTATTTATTGAATTCATAAATTTATTGAGCCTAATTTTTATTATATGCGTGTAAAAAATTGGTTTTTATGTCAAATATTACTTGAATTTCAAAAATGTTAAAAAATGTTTTTATAAATTAAACATAGTATAATTTATTAAATTATTTATTTTACTTAATAATTGTATATTTTTATATCAAAATTGTGTTGTTAATATTTTATTAAATTCTTGTATTATATAGGTCATAGTTTTTAGCAAAATCAGTATTTTCACTATAAAACAAAAACCAAATAATTAAAAAAATCTAAAATATTACTCTTAAAATAATATTTATATAAAGAAATAAAAAATATATTTCGTTTTATAAAATAAAAAATCAAAAATATATATAGTTTTGTTTTAAAAAATGTTATAAATTATAAAGAAAACATCATTTATTAAAAAATTACATTTTAACCATTATGAATTCTTTATATTATTTAATATCGATTTATAGTCTAATAGATGATAGTATATATGTTTATATATAAAAATATTTTATGGATTCAATTTAGTTTATTTGGGTAAAATATACAATACATAATAAAATAGTTATTTGAAAATAAATTTTACTTTTTTTATTAAATTTACATTAACAAATACAATTAATTAATTATTAACATTATAAAAAAATATTCACTACTCCATTGATAGTGAAATATTTATTTGGGTTTTAAATATACAACATTTCATATTTTAATAATAATAATATTTATATGTATATATATAATTTTAATTTAATATTTTTATTACATTGTGATTTATATTAGTTTAAATTTACCGCATTATAATACCCAAGTTCTTTATAACAATATGAGATATGACCACCTGAAATAATCATAATGACCATATTTTCAAAAACCAAAATAATAATGACCATATGTTCAACGACCATATTTTTTTCTTAAATATATAGACTTACTAAAATTATTCTATTTAGAACTATCATTTCCATTATTTTTATTTTAGATTTCACTACATTATTTGTACTTTTCTGGTACTCTTTCTCATTTTATGTTTTGTTATAAAAATGTTGATTCATAAAGGAGACGGCAATCCATGATGGTTTCTATTTATAAATATATTATTCTATTCACAGTATGGACCCTTTTAATTTTTGAAATGTTAGTGGATTTTATCATCCATGATGTGTAATAATCCATTTTATATGATACATGGTTTTATAGACATTAATTTTTATGTTTAAATATAATTAAATAAAGTGTATTTAGCTTTTTTCATATCTTGTGTGTCCCATTATGTAATCATGTATTATTTATTTTTAAATAATAGTCAACATTATTTATAATCAACATATAATTAATAACAATTAATAAGAACAACAATAAGAACAACAATATAAATCATTATTATTATAATGGATCCTAAAACCCAAGGCATTACATTCTCCCATATAGAATAAATGGAATCCTCTTAATTTAAATTTCTAACCACTAATAAAGATAGATAAGGGTATCTATAAGGTGAATCAATATGTAATTATCTATTGAGTTATCAATCTCCACTATTCACTTATAATATGAATAAACCCCATATTGTGTTTCTACTAAACTATTTGAGTAAAATACCTCTATGGTTTTGGTGTTAAAACCTATTTTAATTTTCCTGGAGATCACAGTCATAACTGTAGTGATGAATTCTATAACATAATTTTATGTATGAAACATGATCCCCAATTTTTATAATAGATATACCACACAAACCAATCTCTTCATCATCATTATTCTTTAATATTGTTATATCGGTGAAAATTTGATATCAAATGAAGAAGTAAATATAGAATGTTTCTCCTACTTATTGTGATCATTTAGATCCATGTTAACACCCTTATTATCCCATTCTGGAGCAGTAACCTCAATCACACTAGCCTACTCCCTCTCAATTTCAGCCCTCGCCTATTTTACCAGTCTCAAAAGATAACCACCCATCTCCTCACCCTCCTGTTTAAGTTGTTCGTGTATTTACCACTTTGTGATCCCTCCCTACTAAATGATTGTGGGGAATATATTCCCCCACACATCCTCTTTGGGTATATCATCTTATTCCCAAATAAGGTCTTCCATGACAAGAACTATTTCCCACAAAAACAACATGTAATCACATTATCTAGGTCCTTAAACCTTATTCTTGAACTCTTATTAACCTCAAGGTCACTAGGTAGCCTCTAACATTTCTTAAAAACCATCATTTCTAATTTCACGATCAGTGGAGACATAGGTTTTTATTCCTTGTCCATAATTGGAAAGTTGTTTTCCACCTCTTTAGAAACATCTAGGACTATAGGTGGAAGAAGTGCATTAATGGATGATTAGAAAGATCATCTGTTGATGTTTTATACTATTATAGTGGTGTTATGATCTCTCTGAGATAGGTGTTGGTTTTTTTCTCTAACCCATCCATTTTTTTAATAACATGTATGTTGCTGGTAATATAACCATGACTGGTGAATAAATACTATATGTTAAAATGGAAAATTCATTAAAATAATTAATTCTATCTAAAATACACATACCAGGATTATTATTACGATAAAAATCAATTTAAAAATGAAATAATCATATAAATAAGTGATTTATTTAATAAAATATACATTAGAGTTGTACTCTCAGAAAAATTTCTAGGTAACTTAGAGTGTCTATAGTAAAGATCCAATATTCATAATTCAAATCATGAGGATTTAGATTCCACCATTCACCTAATTGATATTCATTGAATAAAATTTATATAGTTCCCATGGTTAAGAAAGTTGTTCACACTTATCTTTGTAATCATCCTTATAATTATGAAATAGACTTTGGTTGACTACAATTTTTCCACAAAAATGAAATTAGACCCATAGTGGTTCTTCCATATTCGTTCTCTATACTAGAATGAGGATAACTGGTCTCTATATATTCCAATTAAAATTTGATTCCATAAGACCCCCTATTACACAAGTAATGAATTTTCTATTCCCATTGATGAAATTAACTAAGCACTTATTCTAACAATTTTACATGAAAGAAATTGAGTCTTTATTCTTTCATCATCATAATTTCTTAAATTTTCACAAGCCTCCATTATTCATTTCTATAGTGCACTCTATTTTTATACAATGGTTACATTTTTATTCATGTTTTCAGATAGTTAATTAGGTATAATTACTTGATTTCATAGTCCATCTCATATTCTAGTTGGTTGACCATTGAGGTAATCATATCATTTTCTCTCATACTCAAGGTTAACTCAATTCCTTATTGATCTAGACATCACTAATACAAAATTTATGAAAATTAGTGATGAATACACAACATCATATGGTGATTATGATAATCAAAAATAGAAAATGGATTCAACCTTACAACCTTTTACCTTTTTTGATCACCATTTTATCCATTTATTCCTCTATTTCAACCTGTATCAATCTTGGTTTATCCTTGGTTACATTTAGTTGAGTTATATTATACATCTCAACCTAGTTCCTTGACTTAACTAGAATAAAAATACTTTATAGTGTTTCCAAAAGAGTATATGATCAACCAAATCATATCCCCTGGGAGTGTCTCTCTAGGTGTTCAGTTTTAGGAAAACTCATCGTGTATCATAGTAATAAAAATGCCCTTGTGAAACCAACCCTTTTTAGGTTATTATAACTTGATGCATCTACAATATAACATGATAAATTTCCTAGTATATATAACAATATAAATATCTTATAATATTTCTTAATCTATAGTTTAAAAAATTATGAAGTTATCTAATTCGTAGTCATATCCCATAGATGTCTCACTAGGTCTTTCACTAATGATCTATTATCCTAATATCAAAAAATAACTAAACATTTCTATGATACAGAAAATAGTGATCCAGTCTTTAAACATAATATATTTCAGGATTTGTAATATAAATTACCAAAAATACATGCCAAGGATATAGTGGTCTAGTGTCTTTTTATGAATAGACATAAAAATAAATCATTTTAAACATAATAATATCACTTTTTTAAAAAATATTATATTGTAAAGACCCGGAAAATTCAAGAAATTTCTTCCCTTAATTAGTTTTGAATTTTACGAGTCCGCAGTTTTGGACGGTGCCTGATTCCGAGGCCCGGTGTGCCCGGAATCAATTTCTAAAGTTTTGTTCAGGTACGTTTAGTAAACGTACGTGTAGGTTTTTCGATCTTTTGAACTGGTGCTCAGAATTGAAATCTGAGGACACTAATGAACTCATAGAGTGGGTATTTTCTTAAGGGGACCTTTACCACATTTGTGTTATAAGCGGGTTGAGAGTTAATATTTTTGGAATTAAAATAAAATAAATAAAACTTGTGGAACACAATTTTATTTATCTAAGTTAGTTATTTCCTCCTACGGGGAGTTATAGGTGGGTCCCACACCCACATAACCTCCCATGGGAGGATATTTGTGGGGTGGGTCCCACACGAATCCTTAACCTTTAATCTCCCCATAACTCCCCTTAAACCCCCCATTAATCTCACCTTCATTATATTGAAAACTCCCCCTTAATATTATGATCTCTTCACCTTCCTCTCTCTCCCATTAATAATTCCAACACTTCTTAATTAATGAATTGAACTCAACATTTTAATTAATTAAAACGTTTGAATTTTGAATTACTTGTGTGGGTAAAATAATACCCTTGGCTATTATTTTATTTTGGCACTTGTTGTGTTGGGAGAATCTTGAGGAAGCTCTGGAGAAATAGAGATTAGTGTTCTTCTCTCAACGAAGAACACCATCCTTCCAACGAAGAACACCATCCTTCCAACGAAGAATCACCGAGGAATGTCGATTAACTCCATCGATCCTCGGCTAAGCCAAAGGAGAAGGATCCACCTACAAGGAATGCTGACGACATGCCATTCCCGGATCCTTCTTCCCCGACGTCAATGAGTTGACGCTGTCTCCCCGAGGCGCCGTTTCTGCGACGCCCGACTAACACAAACCTTATTTTGAGGTAGGGGTTTGTTTCGATTGGATCAACGTTGATTCTTCTTTCCTTATGGTTTTTTTCTCTCTTTTACTGCCTGCTACCGAACTAATGCGGAGAGACTAGGCCAAACAAACACGGTCTTAATCCTCCACCATTATTGTGATTGTTGGTGGTTCTTCGTGTTCTTCATGGGTGACAAACAACGGATCGTTATGGGATCATTATACAACACAATAATCCCAAAATTGAAGAATCAACAACACGACGACCTAGCTGAGGTGAGACGAAGATAATGGATGACGGTTCAGACTGGGACGGGATGGACCGTTCCTCAACCGTTCTGCGAGTGAGAATTCATAACATGTTTTTGGAGCCGACCAGAAACCCGAAAACACCGGAATCGACTTAGGGACATCAGGGTGACCTAGAGTCTGAGGTTTTGTGACGAACAAACCATCAGAATGAAGAACTAGAATCAAGGGAGGCACGCTGGCCAGAGGTGTCGTTTCAGGAAAATTCCTAACTACACAGCGTGTACTCCTAGAGAACACACTGTGTAGTGCGGGCATTCTGCGGCTAGGGTATCAAAAGTCAGATGTCTAACACATGGTGTGTGACATCTTTCACACGACATGTATTCACCACATAGGAAGAAGTTGGCGGCTACGCAAGACTCGGCATGTATCTTGGAAAATACATAGACCTTGACAAAAATATATGGCCAAGAGGCATGACATGTACTCTCTACGTAGAATGGAAAAAACAGTTTTGCGAGGCACGACGTGTATCTTGGAAAATACATAGACATGGTGTGGAGTACATGGTCATGTACTCTACCACACGGCCAGACATGGCCAGTGGTACGAGCTAACCCATGTACCAATTACATGGGTTGGAGAACACGAGTTGAGGCTGTGTACGGTCACATGGCCAGTGTACACGGAGCCGACCCCAGATGTTTGGACATGGCGTGTAACCATACCACACGCCATGTATTTATATTTCTACATGACTATCCCCTTGACATGGGCCGTTTCACATGGGTAGTACCTGAGGTTTGACTACACGGTGTATACCGTATACCAACACACCATGTAGTTTTTTGTAAAAGTCTTGGTCATCTAGTACACAGTATCTTGAATATGTTTTGTTTGGATTAGCACCCTATGACATGACAGACCTACGGAAATGCCAATAACTCTTAGACCGTACATCCGATTGATGTGACGTCTATTGCGTTAAGACCTTTATGATTTGGAGGTACATTTAGATACTTCCACAAGAGACATTGTGACACTTGTAGTATCTACTAGTAGCTCGTGGAGAAGATCCTTCGGGAGACGAGCATACCGAGTGCGGAGGACTAGTAGTTGTAGACCTGACGACTGCTTGACCGAATCGACTCAGAGTGATTTGACTAGATTAGTGGATAGAGCGCCTGGTTTGGAAACAGACCCATGGAAGACGAAGTGCCTAGTTTGGCATAAGACTCGCAGTACTCGACAGAAGGAGTACCTCTAACAGCTATTAGGGGGAGCGCCTGGTTTGGCCACAAACCCACAGTGGAGGAGCACCCGATTCAGCAGCAGACCCGCGATACTCGACAGGAGTAGTAACTCAGTAGTCTATGGTCAGTGAGTAGCTCCTCAGTGTCATGATAGGGCCACTTTAATCGACAGAGGAGGAGTTCTCCAATAGTTGTGGTTTTGATAATAAAAATCCTGGTTTGAGATAAGTCAATGTCCTTTGTGTTTTCCTCATGATTGAGATGGGTTACTTGATAACATAGGTATATGTATAGGAATATACCTAAGTAAAGGATATCTGTTGAGATCTTTCTCTTTGGTTTATCCTTGTTAGATTTAGTGAGACCTTGAGGGTCTCGGGGTCCCTACTCAGTATCGTTATACCCACCCCTGCACGGGCTATGCCTGCACCTCATTGTGTTGGATGCAGACGACAGACATCACTAACCGAGGTAGAGTGTACGAGGATTGAACGGTACCCAGATGTGGATCTCATGATGAGTCGGTACCTGCAGGAGACGGACAGATGTGGAGTGATGAGGAGGACATCTGTACCTACCCTTCAGGTAGGAACCCGGAGGACGATCTAGGAGATGCTTCCATCTTCCAACTATTTTTCTTTTCAGTTGTACTTTTTTTCAGTTGTCATTGTACCTTTCTATTGGGCTTGTATTTCTAGACCCTTTGTATTTTCAGTACACTTGTTATACTACTTTACTTAGTGTTTTCCTCCGCTTGTTCTCTGGTATTGTGTGTTTATGTTTTATAAAGGAAATTCCTTCCCAGTTCTAGGGAATTACGCCTTCGGTGCTAGTTTCCAGCCCCTAGCCTATGGAAGGCGGGCATGGGGTAGTCATGATGTGGGCCCTGGGGGATGGGTCATGACAAATTGGTATCAGAGGACGTTGGTTCTACAGTAGTACTTAGGACTCTGATATTTTCTTTCTGTGAAGCAATAGTATTAAGGGTACTAAGTGTGGTTTTCAGTGCCGGGAGTCCAGTATTGGTGCGTGCGGCCGACGTATCCATACACTAGGACCCTAACATCTGATTTCCGACTCAGTGCACAAAAACACTGATTGTGTGTGTGTTTTCAAAAGTTTCATTTATGTCAGCTAAAACCATGTCAACTCACCATGTATAGTCTTTGACCGTGTCGCATCTGTTTCTTTCAAGACGCCTCCCCGCCGACGACCAACTAAATCCCCGAGAGTTGTACATACTACCAGGTCACTGAGCGAAGAGGCCTCAGTACATGTCCCTCTTCCAGTTGAGGTACCAGCGGATAGTGCACGTCACTTGATCACATTTCATGAGTTCCAGCGACAGAGGCCTCCGAGGTTTCTATGCGAGTCATATTTTCAGATGGCAGGGTACTGGATGGAGGGTGTAGCACGAGTTTTCCACATAGTTGGGACACCCACTGACTTGATGGTGTACCTAGCTATTAGCCTCTTCCAGGGAGCAGTTGAGAGGTGGTAGAGCCTGATTCTCTAGTTTTATGATGAGGCTACCCTCACCTAGGGAGATTTCAAGGGTCTTTTCAGGGAGGAGTTTGTACCAACAACTCTACGCTCTATGCGGGCTCCGGAGCTACTGCTCTCTCCATAAGGATTTCCAATCATAGAGGAGTACTCTACAACCGACAGTAGGAAAATGAGACTGAAGTACAAGTGGACTAGGACAACAGGTGGGTGACCTCAGGATACAAGTTCGGTTGTGTGGGGCACCCGAAACAATGCCAACTATAAGAGGAGCAGGAAGTGCTATGCATGCAGCGAGCATGGTCACATGGCTCGAGACTACCCGACCCGTCCAGCAGATGAGCAGCAGGTAGCAGAGGAACCCACCAGATTGAGGCAGAGAAGTGGGCTGTACAGTCAGTGGTGGATGATGCTTCGAGGTGTTACCACCACCACCACCAGGAGGTCCACCATAACCACAGGGAATGGGTGGATATGGGAGAACACAACTTCAGGCAGCTGTAGCATACGAATATGGAGCTTCGGAAGCAGGTGGACAGGAGCAGGACTAGTTCAGGGCATGGAGGCCTTTGTTCTTGGTGCTTCTAGATTCCACGTAGTTGTTGTTTGTGGTTGTTATGTGTCTTTGTACTTTGGGCTATAGTAATAAAATACACTTATCTTTGTGACGTTTACTTCTCTGTCCTTTTTGTATGGTTGATACTGATATGTTCTGGTTAAAACTGTTGACTTGACCCTCACTTTTGAGATTTCTACTAGAGGAGACCCAATGACCACACATTGATGCTGACAGTGTGACTCAACCCTTGGAGGCGAGAGTAACGGTTGGATCTATTGGTAGTATCATCGAGGCCTTACAATGTCATCCAAGACATTATTTGTACCATTCATGTCAGGATTGACTGTATTAGGCAAAGAGCGTGGTTCATCCAAGAAATGAGACCAGATTTATCTTTTCGGCAAAAGAGAAATCTTAGCAGCTCTTGTAGGACCATAGATTGTGCAGGTTATGACGGAGAAGGTGCAGATCATCCGGGGGCGAATGGAGACTGCACAGAACAGATAGATGTTCTATTCTCATAGGAGATGAAGACCACTAGAGTTCGAGGATGGAGACCACGTCTTTTTACGGGTCTCACCTCGATGAGGTCTACGAAGATTTAGCCGGGGTGGAAAGTTATCTCCGTGGTTTTTCGGACCTTTCTAGGTCCTCAGTTGAGTAGGCGAGGTGGCTTACTGCCTGGCCCTTCCACCTCAGTTGCACTGGGTGCATTATGTCTTCCACGTATCTTAGCTGAGAAGATGCGTGCACGACCCGTTCCACATCATCGACCATAGGGAGATGGACATCGATGACAGGGCGACATTCACGGAGGTTCTAGTGGAGATTGGGGATCGACAGGAGCGGGTCCTGCGTGGCCGGTCAATTCCTCTACTGTGTGTTTTCTGTAAGCACGGGAACCTCCAGGAGAGCACATGGGAGCGAGAGACTCAGATGCATGCTCATTACCTCCCTTTTTGTTTCCCTAGTGTGTGTTGTAGCTTTACGGGGATGTAAATCCCTGAGGTGGGAGTAATGTAAAGACCTGTAAATTTCAAGGAATTTTTTCCCTTAATTTATTTGGAATTTTTCCCTTAATTTCATTGGAATTTTAGAAGTCCACAGTTTCTGACAATGCCTGATTCTGAGGCCTATTTTTCCCGAAATCAATTTATGTTGTTTTGTTTAGGTACGTTCAGTAATCCTACATTTGTGTTTTTATATCTTTTAAACTAGGGATCAGAATTGAAATATGAGGACACCAATGAACTCGTAGCACTGGTATTCACTTAAGGGGACCTTTACCGCGGTTGAATTATAAGAAGGTTGAGAGTTAATATTTGGGGAATTAGAATAAAATAAATAAATTTGTGGAACACAATTTTATTTATCTAAGTTAGTTATTTCCTCTAAAGGGGAGTTAGATGTGGGGCCCACCCCCACGTAAACTCCCATTGGAGGATATTTGTGGGGTGGGGCCCAAAAAAAACCCTAACCTTTCATATCCCTATAACTCCTGTTAAACCACCCATTAATCTCTCCTTCATTAAATTGACAACTCCCCCTTAATGTTGTGATCTCATCACCTTCCTCTCTCTCCCATTAATAATGCCAACACTTTTTAATTAATGAATTGAACTCAACATTTTAATTAATTAAAATGTTTGAATTTTGAATTACTTGTGTGGATAAAATAATATCCTTGTCTATTATTTTATTTTAGCACTTGTTGTGTTGGGAGAATCTTGAGGAAGCTCTGGAGAAATAGAGATTAGTGTTCTTCTCTCAACAAAGAACACCATCCTTCAAACGAAGAACCACCGATGAGTGTAGATTACCACCATCGATCTTCGGCCAAGACAAAGTATAAGGAGCCACCCAAAATGAACACCGATGATGCACCATTCCCGGCTCCTTCATTCCCGACATCAACGAGTTGACGCCGTCTCCCTGCGATGCCCTTTCCGTGAAGCCCGACTACCACAAACCTTATTTCGAGGTAGGGGTGTGTTTCGATTGGATCAAAGTTGAATATTATTTCCTTCTTGTTTTGTTTCTCTTTAACCGCCAGCTACCGAACTAATATAGAATGACTAGTCCAAACTAACACGGTCCGAATCCTCTGCCATTATTGTGATTGTTGGTGGTTCTTCGTGTTCTTCATGGGTGTCGAAGAACAGATTGTTGTGGGATCGTTATGCGATGCAAAGATCACAAAATTGAAGACTCAACAACCTGAATACCTAGCATAGGTGTGACGAAAATAACAAGAGACGGTTCGGACTGGAATGGGATGGACCGTTCCTGGACCGTTCTTCGAGCAGGAATTCAAAATGTGTTTTCGGAGCCGATCGAAATCCCGAAAACACCGGAATCGACTTCAGGAAATCGGGGTGACCTAGATCTTGATGTTTAATGATGAACAAATCGTTGGAATGAAGATCGAGCATCAAGGGAGGTGTTCTGTCTAGAAGCGTTGTTTCTAGAAAATTCTATACTACATGGCGTGTACTCCTGGAGAACGAGCTATGTAGTGCGGGCATTCTGCGGCTAGGGTTTCAGACGTCAGATGGCTAACACACGAAGTGTGACCTCTATCACACGGTGTGTATTCACCACACAAAAAGGTAGTGGCGGATACGTGAGACTCGACGTGTATCTTGGGAAATTCGTGGGCACAGACATAAATACACGACCATGAGGCATGACGTGTACTCTCTACGCAGAATGGAAAAAACAGTTTCATGAGGCTCGACGTGTATCTTGGAAAATACACAGACACGGTGTGGAGTACATAGAAATTTACTCTACCACACATCCAGAAATGGCCAGTGGTATGGGATAACCTGTGTACCAATTACATGGGTTGGAGAACTCTGGTTGAGGCCGTGTACTAGCACATGGCCATCATACACGGTGCCAACCCCAGATGTTTGGACATGGCGTGTAACCATACCACATGCCATGTAATTACTTTTCTACATGACCAGACCCTCGACATGGGCCGTTGCACACGGGCAGTACCCAAGGTCTGACTACACAGCGGGTACCTTATACCAACACGTCATGTACTTTTTGGTAAAAGGATTGTTCATCTTGTACACAATATCTTGGATACGTTTTGTTTGGATTTTCCCCCTATGACATGGTGGACCTACGGAAATGCCAATAACTCTTAGGTCGGGTGTCCAATTGACGCGCCGTATGTTGCATTGATACCCCTATGATTTGGAGGCCCTTTGAGATACTTCCACAAGAGACTTCGTGGAACTTGGAGTATCAACCAGTAGTTTGTGGAGTAGATTCTCCCGGAGACGAGCATACGGAGTACGATGACCTAGTAGTTGTAGACCTAAAGATTTCTTGACCGATTCGACTTGGAGTGATTAGAAAATCCCAGTGGATAGAGTGCCTGATTTGGAAGCAGACCCATGGCAGACAGAGCGCCTGGTTTGGCAGCAAACCCACAGTACTCGATAAGAGGAGTACCTCTGACAGCTATTCGGGGGAGCGCCCGGTTTGGCGACAGACCCCCAACGGAGGAGCGACCGGTTTGGTAGCAAACCCATGGTACTCGACAGGAGGAGTACCTCAACAGTCTAAGGATTGTGAGTAGCACCTCAGAGTCATGACATGGCCACTGTACTTGACAGAGGTGGAGTTCTCCAGTAGTTGTGGTTTCAATAATGAAAATACTTGTTTGAGCTGAGTCAATGACCTTTGTGTTTTCCTCATGATTGAGATGAGTTACTTGATAAATTCGGTATATATATGGGGAGATACCTACGTAAAGGTTATTTATTGAGATATTTCTTTTTGGTTTATCCTTGTTAGATTTAGTGAGACATTTAGGGTCTTGGGGTCCTTACTGAGTATCGTTATACTCACCCCTACATGGGCTATGCCTGCACATCGTTGTGTTGGATGCAGACGATGGACAACGCTGACAACGGCAGAGTGTACGAGAACTGGACGGTACCCAGAGGTGGATATCATGACGAGTCGATACCTGGAGGAGACAGATGGATGTGGAGTGCTAAGGAGGACATATGTACCTACCCTTCTAGCAGGAACCCGGAGGACGATCCAGGAGCTGCTTCCATCTTCCAGCTGTTTGTCTTTTCCATTGCACTTTCTTTTAGTTGTAGCTATACCTTTCTTTTGGGATTGTATTTCTAGCCCTTTTGTATTTCAGTACACTTGTTATACGACTTTACTTAGTATTTTCTTCCGCTTGTTTTCTGGTTGTGTGTGTCTACGTTTTATAAAGGCAATGCCTTCCCAGTTCTTGTGTATTACACCTTTGGTGCTAGTCGCCAGCCCCTGGCTTATAGAAGGCGGGCTTGGGGTAGTCACGATGCGGGCCCCGGGGGATGGGTCGTGACATATATAGTTAATATGAATCCAAAACAACTTATAAAACTACATAGTATATATTTCATAAAATACATAAGGAAAAGGGTGACCAAGAAAGCCTTATAGAAGAGTAAACATGGAAATAATTCATACCCTAATAGTCAAAAGGAATACCATTAAATCATATAGGATGTTCATAAGCATAGAAGTGTGACATAATGAAATTATATAACAATATTATATAATCCTAAACATGTGGAAACAATAGAAATCATGATGTCATAAACTTATGTGAAGGGTCACTCCCATGACTAATATTAAAATGTTAACAAATTATTATGGTGGCTTATATCCACTCCATAATCCATTATATAACATTTTATCATATATAGATTATTTAACAATTAATTATAGGGATATATAATTCTACAAGAACCCCTCATATAAATGAAAATAAAACATATTTATGCCACATGAGGAAAAGAAACAATATATAAATCCTATGTATGATCATTTTTATGAGAATGAAGTGGGTTTCATAATTCTAATTCAAGGCATAATCAATGGCTAAATCATACATGTTTAAATTAGAAGAGTAAAAATAATAATTATATTTTAATATTTTATAAATAAACATATTTCTTGATTATTTAGTTCCAATATGTAGATTTCATGAGAATGATTATGGAGAATAAATAATATAAAATAAACCACTTTGGTGGTGCATTGTGATATAAGTAAAGGATATTTTTAAAGAAGTAAAGACATTATAATTTTCCATATAAATAAAATAGAACCAATAGGGTTCTATATAAAATAATTTAGTTTCTTAAAATATATTCATAATTTTTTAAAAATTAATTTGGATGATGATCAGTGTGAGATAAGAGACACAAAATTTCTCTTAAATGATATTTAATTAAAATTCTGAATTATAATGGAAACTAAAAACATGTATAACACCAACATTGAAAAGGGTATATATCTATATATATTTTTAAGGGCCACATGTAATAAAATATAAGATTTACATGAGAATAATGATTCATAAATAGGGGAAAATTAAAATAATACACAATTGATAAGTCATGATGGTGGTCTAAATGATTCATTACTATGATTCAAAACCCATATTATGAAAATCACACATTTAAAAACTAACAATAAAACATTATTTAGATATTATGATAAGGTTAATTTTAATTTCACATGAAAAAAAATTAATTTTGTTTCCAATTATTAAAATAACATTGGAGGGAATGTAAATTATGAACAAGGAGGGGAAACATCATTTAAATTGATGATAAGTATTCAATACAAAGTTTCTTTTTCAAAAAAGTATAAGAACTCACCAGTGAATAAGATTTGAATCAATATTATATTCCACAATATAAATTGCGTACACTATATGATGTTAAATTTGAAACTCTTGTAGATACATTATAACTTAATAAAATAGATTGAGTTATAAAATAACCTTATATTTTAAGGAAGACATCAAACGTAGCTCATATCCAAGAAGATCATGAATTCACGTGACTTTTTAATTTTTAAGAATAAATTATAATATTATAAATCATTTTGGAAATATACATAACATAAATATTAATATTTATAAATAATATCATATCATTCCTCAATGAAGAGTGATTGAGACAGAACACTTAACTCATTTCCATATGTGCTTTGCTCATGCACTTAACTTAGTTGGAGAAACAATCTTCTCTTAGATATTTCCTTATAAGTGAAGAAGATATGATAAAATCTAAATACCATGTAATTATGGATGAGAAATTTATTTCAGGTAGAAGTATATTTATGAAGAGGTTTATAAGAAATTAAAATGGGAATTGTAACCCCGATAGGGTTGAATAAATCTTCTTTGATAAGTGAAGAAAATGGAACCTTTGGTAAAACCCTTTACACTTTCTTGATATCAATACACTATTCCATGATAAATGGCCCCAAAAGTTTCATAAAAATGAATTTTTTGGAAATATTGTGTCAATAAGTCTATATACATTACACACAATTTTTAATCATATTTCAAGTGTTTTACCATATGTTTTTACATTTGTACATTTTATTTACCTTGGTAACATTTTTCATAATGTAATTATATTTTATTTAAAAATTTAATTTATTTATATTAGTAATTTTTTAATTTTTTAACCAATATTTAATTTCCAATTAATTTTATTGAATTTATAAATATGATAAAATCAAATTAATAATTAAAATATATAATATAAAAACTAGTTTTTTTAGAAAAAATAATTTCTTCTATTATGTGGTCCTTAATATTATTTATTATTGGTTAAAAATTGAATTATTGTAAATATATTTACATATAGGTTTATAAATTATATTTAAAACATAATTTAAATTATGTCATTTTTATTTATAAATCAAAAAAATTTACAATATTAATACAAAAATTCAAGAAATAATTATTTTCTTATTATCGTAGAAATTAACACAAGTCATACTAATATTATATTTATGGATAAAAATTAAATTGATTTTTTTAATAATTCCATTTTGAACCCAAATTTTAAATTTTTTCGGTTTAATTTATTTTATAAATATGATTAATTTTAATTTATATTGTAAACACAAAAAAATTAATGACAATTATTGTTTGAGTTTCAAAAATGTTAATGATGTGTTATATAAAATCAACAAAATATTCATTTAATATCATGTATTAATTATTAAATATATAATTTTTATATCAAAATGGATTTATAAATTTTTATAACATTCTTGTATTATAAAATTCATAGTTTTTAGCAAAACAAGTTTTTTTTAATATTCACCTAAAAATCAATTATTTCATAAAAATATCTAAAATTCATCTTTGAGTCATATAGATATACTAAATTCCTAAACATGGATTATTTTATAGAGTTATAATTATAAAATTTATATAGTTATCTTAAAAAAACATAAATATTATAAAGAAAATTATTCTATTAGAAAATAGAGTTTTTACGCATTATGTGTTCTTAATATTAGGATATATAAATTTATAATTTAACTGATTTTTATATATTAGTTCATATATAATAATATTTTATGTTTAATATTTAGTTTATTATGAAAAAATATCTAATACCTAATAAAGCAGTTCTTTGAAAATAAATTTGACTTTTATACTAAATATTTTTTAACAAGTATGATTAATTAATTATTTATATTCACTAATTTAATTTTTAATAATCCATTGATAATAAAATATTTATTTTAATTTTATAACTAAAATATATCATATTTTGATAATAATAATAATATTAATTCTAAACACATAAACAAATAAATAAATATTTTTTTTAATATTTTAATATCATATTTTTATTTCCCTGTGAGTTACATAATTTTAAATTGACAACATAACACTACCCAATATTAGTATACTGATCGAATATATGACCAATGACCATAATTACAAAAACTATATTGGAAATGACTATAATTAAAGCATTATATTTGTATCAAAATGATTTTTTTCCGATATATATCGAATTACTGAACTTATTCTATTCACAAAACTTATTTCCACAGTTTTCATTTTATATCAGACCAAAATATTTCTCTTTTAATTTGATTCATTCTAATTTAAGTTCTTGTTATAGTGATGGTAATTATTAAATGTGACCATAGTCAATTTTAAATTTATGTTCCATATATATTATTCTCTTTAATTTATTTTCCCATTTTAAATTTTACATCTTTAATTGATTTAACCATCCATGTTGTTTACTAATCCACTATATGCAATACACAATTTCATATACACTCATTGTTATTTCCCATTACAATTTAATAAAGTGTTGTTAGATTATTGAATATGTTGTCTGGATAAATATATAATATGGTATTAATTATTTTAAAAGAATAGAGAAACATTCTTTATAATTATAGATAGAACTAATAGTATTAGTGATAATAATAATAATTTATTATAAAACCTAGTACAATACAATGAAGGGTATGGTCTAATAGTTCTCCAATGCATTGGTTAATGTGTATATTTCATGGTATGATATGCATCAGATTAGGGTGTAATCCTAATCCACTCCTGGAATTCATCCACTATATTAGTTTTTCTTAGTGGTTTTCCCTTACTTATATTGTTTATGGTTTTATGGCGTGGTTGTATTCATATGATGTCGTGATATTATGATATCATATTATATATTTCATTCCTCCAATGTATTATTCTTTTGACTTATTTTTATATAATCATGTTATTCCATATGAATCATATTTTATTCTTCATTATCATTTTTATTCCATTACGTCGATTTATAGCCCACCCATTTACTTTATATATTCCCTAAGTGAATGAATTATCTTTTAGAAGCTCAAATTGAATGAAGATCACATTATCAACTCAAATATATGAGTGTTTAAATTTATTTTCATGTTTGTGTTTTGTGAAACAAGTATCTAAAAGATGTTAGGAATATAGATATCAGGGTTATGTATCTTTGTTCTATATTAGGAATATCACCTATGGGGTGGGGGTGATCCAGTTATTGAAGCTAAAAATGATTCATCCTTGATTTGGGATCATATTATATCACTTATCAGAACACTTCAATTTTTTTATTTCATTCCTCTCCATGAGCGATGAATGAAGTAATTAACTCAATGGACATTACATGATTCATCAACATTAGGATTAATCCAAGTAGTACACATGAAAAAGTTCCTATGATAAAAATTTAAGAAAATCTCACAACATTACTAGAGAAAATTTCTAGCGGTCTAACCTGATGACCATGTTCATTACCTTGAATATTTTGGATGTTCGCTACTCTCCCACACCGGGGAACTCATTTATCCTCATGATGAAATATTATTATTTAAAAAATGTTGACAGAAATGTTTTACAAGAAGGGTTTTCCTCCTATACAACAATAATTTTAAATCTTGTAGTGAGTTAATAGATCTCATGAAAAACACGTTCTTAAAACTTTAACCCTCTAAATGTGTTTTTGAATAAACTCTTTATTCATCAACCCTTCAGATTATTCATGTCATTTTATAGATCTATAATACCTCTCTCCATTTTCTACCTCAGTGAGATCCTTCTATTATATATCCTTTTAAATGGACACACCTAGTATTCCTTAAACTCATTAATTAAGGCCTTCAATAACTGTCCAAAAAAATACCCCCTTAAGTGGATATTACTACTTTAGTAAAATGTCCAATAAATTGACAACATTTTATTTCATATTTTCATAGTCAAATGATGAAATTCTATTCACCATAATGTATTGTACAAACAATTTACTTTTTAACTTCAGCATCATGAGCTCCATGAAAATATCATCATTCTATAATTCATTTTTCATAGGTGACCTCTATGACCCACTTGTATTGTTCAAAAACCATAGTGGAATCTCCATAGATCATAGGTGAACTCCAAATCCAACATGACTTGCTCAAATCCTATTTGGTGAGAAGTGATGGCTCAATGGAAGACACCCAGGTCACCATGCCTAGAGAATCTGGATTGCCTATTTTATATATCCATTTCTAATTGGCCATGATAATTAAATTTTTTATAGGAATATTGGGTGTTTCCAATGGTTCACTAGAGATCCACTACAGGGAACACCATGGAATGGTCCCATTAGAGTTTTCATTTTGAGTATCACCTTCGTAATACACCCAATGAAATGAGCATGATATATCTAGATTAAGCTATATCAACCTACACCACATCTATCATCTAGGAATTTTCATAGATGTTTTGAAAAACAGATTCCAAAAAAATTATAAACATATATCCTCTATCATTCTGTAAAATAGACACAATAAAACTTTTCAAAAACGAACTAAAAATAATTATTAGGTGTTTTTAAAAAATTATTCCCCTTTTTATTTTTATACAACACTACAAACACTCCAAGAACAAATTTTTATACTTTTTAAAATCAATACATTCAATATGTGTATCAATAAGCCACAAATCACCAATTCTATTCCCATGTGATCCATGATCAAGGTTATAAATAGTAATTAGTTGAAAAGTTTTTCACATCTACATACAATGAAATCCTTAAACAACAAAATTCTTATCCCCTTAAATTTTTAATGAAATTTTATCCACTTCTTACACCTCCCCATTTCAAAAAATACGTAGAAATATATAGCCATTTTACAATGAAACCAAATAGATCACTACTCTTAAAATTTCATAAGAGATTTTTAGAAATACAAAAAATTGGTGAAATAAAAATAATTTAATCATGATATCAACAACATGGAGTTGGGATTCCATCAACAAACTAATTAAGTGTACAATTCTGGTTGAACTCCAAGTTCTAAACAATAAGTCTGAAACACTACTCTTGGTTGTTCCATTTTCATGATTTATACAACATGTTAATTATTCGTAATATTATATAAAATAAAAATTCATAGTCAATTTTCTCTTTTATGAAATTATATTTGATCTCAATGAGCCTTGTCCATGAATAATGAATGGGGGTTTTACTTATATTAAATAAACATGAGTTATCAAATATAATTATAATAGGATGAGTCATGTCTACTCATACATCATGATGTTGTTGCATCATCCATTTTAGCTAACTGTGTGTTTGAGTAGAATTATTATATTGGTCCCATATTCTTCTCAATGATATACAATAACTCTTCTTACTTTTCATTGATATGCGTGAACTCCCAATATATAATGAAGCACCTGAAGTAGATTTTTAGTCATTAAATGAACTATCCCAATACAAATTAGTATATACCAATAAATTAAACAATAAATCCATTTTATGTAACATCTAATTGTCAGTCATGTGATTGATATATAATATAATTATTCTCACTACTTTCACATTCCCATATATTTGGTCACTGTAAGAAAAGTGGCTGAAAAAGTGTAAAATAAAATCTATAGTTTATTAACAGTCAATGAATGAACAAACCTAATGATTTATCAATAATTAGTTACATTAAAATTGTTTACATGTTCATATTTTGATTATATCATTCATGCCTTCAACAAAGTATCCATAGGCCATGAATCCTCAATATGAAATCTTCTTATAACCTGATGGGAATATTTAATTTTGTATATAAATATCCCATCCATTAATTATATTACTTGGAAGCCTTTCAAAAAATAAATTTCTATTCATTTCTATTCTTTATATAAAGGTTATGAAAAAAACCACCTGTATGAAAATAGATCTTATTTAAACATTGATCAAAACTATAATACCATAATCTTGGTGCTTGATTATGTTCATAAAAATACATCTTCAATCAACTCACTTTTTATTCATTTTCATTAATGAGAAACCAATCTGGATGTTAAATTTACACTTCCTCTTCAAAGACACCATTCAAGAAAGGAAATATGATGTATATGATGTTGTGAATCTAATAAAAATTACCCATAATTATCATCATAAATTCCTTATATTTGAAATACCTCATCATAAATTCCCTACTTTTTTATGAATCTATTTTCAATATTCATTATGATAATTTCAAAACTCCTAATTATTTCTAATAAATTTTTTTCACTTGGTCTTGGAAAAATATCTTATGAATAATTATTCTCCATGTGATAATTCTCTTTATTCATTTAAATAACTGAAATATCATATTCTATTTCCTATTTAAATTATTTTCATTCCACAAACAACAAAAAATATACTTACCACTAAGCCTTTACTCATTTTGTTTGAAGCCTGTAGTCTAGTATCTAAAATATTTCCCTTTAGTTATTTCATCCCTACTAAATCATTTTAAAGAACCTTATATAATGTTTATATAAACATTACTAACAGATTTTTTATTATAAAATTTAGTAGGCCTTGAAATTCTCTCATATTCATGTGTTTTCTAATTAAATATTTCTTAAAAGATTGGTCCATTGATGTGAAAAATATTCTCATGTGTAGAAGTAAATTTATAACATTAAACCTCCATAATGTCATTGAGTACCATAATTTTCCCATTATATTATTCTTTAATTTGTAATATTTTCTCTTTTATGGATATCTATGAAATATACATTCATCACACCTATCTACAAACATTCTACTCTTATCGTTGTTTTAAATAAAACATTTAATTCTAAACATATAGAAGTACTTGAGTGATGGAACCTTTCAAAAAAAGATTTAATATGGTGTTATCCCTTCATTTGTATATAACAATCCTCTATTTAAGATATAATTAAATTAAATAACACTTTATTTATAATAATTTTTTGTAAGGTATGACTCTATAGAATTATCCATGACATATTGTTGAGTATGAAATTTATTCTTTCCATTACCCCACTTTTTGTGGTGTTCTCACTTCTAAAACCAAATGTTGAATTAGTTTCTTTCAAAAAATTTTACTACATGATAATTAGTAAATACTATGTAATTCTTTGTTTGAATCTTTTAAATCATCACATCATTACTCTTTTTAGATCCCCTCTAATAACTATTTCTATATAAGAAAACCTTGGACTTATCTGTGATCTTTAAAATCTAGGCCATGGTATTGATTTCATTAATAAACCAAACATAAAAGAATATTCCATTATTGTATTTAGGTGAGATTGAACAACATAAATACATATGAACTTGCTCTAGAAACATTGATATCATCACTATATTTGGATATAAATCATTTTGGAAGATATACCCTTTTTGATATGAATAACACATGTTTCAATGATCATTTGTGAGATTGATGTGTCTTGTGTCCTACCACTTATTTCTAAAGTATCTAATGATCTATGGTTGAAATGGATAATACACCTAAACCCTCTCATGTTTTCATCCTCTTTAGAAAAACTACATTTATTTTCCACTCCAAAAGGTGTAAATTTTCTATGTTTATTATTCCATATAAAATAAGTAAACCAAATTTTTCTTTAATAATACATATATTTTTATTGAATTACACTGCATGTTTGAAGTCACACTATGTTTTAACATAAATAGGATTTTGACTTATCCCATAAACTAATAAAACATCCAGTATTATCATATATTTTCCTTTGGTTTTGTTATTATTAAACAACAATTTTTAGGCCTTGGTCATTTTATAAATGAATGAAACCACATTTTTTATGAATAATATTCAAGATGAGGTGTTCATTTATGGTAATTCAAGATTATAAACCCCTGAACATGATCCATGAACCGAAATTATTAATTTTTGTCAATGTATTTTAATAAAAATTATCTATTTCTAAACATCCTTTCTTTATCCATGTTAGATATTTGTACAATACATCATCATCAAATTCCATTAACTCTTCATCTTTATTTCAATACCAAAAAAGGATTTTAGTATCTATCCTTTTAGATGATGATTATAGATTTTTATTTATTCAACATTGAGTTTTTTCGATACTCATTGATTTCCCCTTGAATAAAAATTTATTTCTTTATGATCATATCCTTACATGAACAATATCAATTAAAAGAAAAAAAATGATTAGGAATTATTTTTCTGTATTTTGATTTTTATTAATCTAAGACAAATATATTATCTATAGAGAGAACATAGTATGTGTTAGGATTTAGGGGAGAATATAAAAATTTATTATAAGCATAAAAATGTTTTAAACCCTAATCTAAGGATTTCCAATGAAATATAATATTAAAATGTTATAAAAAACTAAAATGAATAACATTGTAAATAGAGTACCTTAAACCATAGGGATTATGATACATCTTCAAACACCATCAAAATGTTTGATAAAGATCACATGAGTTTCAAACATAATCATCCCACCTCTATGGTATATCCATAACACAATAGAATAACAACATTTCAATGTTGGAATTATTATTCTCCATGATGTGCTAGCATCTCAGGTTTTAATAGTGGTAAGATATAGAAAACATTGGGTCAAGGTTTAGCATCTGTATATCCACACACACACTACCATCACATGGTAGTGTATATATAAGCTACAAGGAAAACCCTTAGGCTATATAATTTACTAATTCCTTTTTACATATGAGAAACTAGTTCATACAACTCATGAAAATAATTACATGAATAAACAACCATGGATTATATATTATGTAAAAGTATAATAAATGACTTCATTAAATGAGTTTTAATGAAACATATATTAACTCACATAATTATTATTTACTAATTCGATTAAACTTAGTGACATACACGAAATATTTCATATTTCATGCTTCTATATATACCATATAAATGATATAGAATAACATCATATATGATCTATTAATTTTGGGAATACCTCCTTAAATATCTCACTTTCACTAAATCCTAACATATATTGACCTATTTTACCGTATATTATATAATATAAGTATATATTTGAGGCCATATCAAACACACTATTTGGATATTTTCTAAAAAACTTATGGAAATCGGTCATTAACTTCACAGTGTATCATATGATACAAAATTCTTTATGAATAAATATGCATAAACATTTAGAGAAACTGTAATATAGTTTCAGAGCATCTATCTGAGTCATAGTCCACTCTCATTTAGTCAACCCATAAATGTTACCACACATGCCTTTATAACATTGACAAAAAAATTGAAGCTCCATATCCATATATGTAATTGATGGTAAGCCTATTAAAAATAATCAGTAAAACTCAAAATATAAAGGGATCAGGAATGATCTTAATAAAACACATGTAACTCTATATATATGTCCACCAGTATACAGAATATGAAAACATTCATTATAATGTTTTCCATTTACCCAAAACATCATGTTAATTGGGACATATAGAATGTCAAACCCATTCTACCAACTCATATATTCTAAATTAACCAACTTATAGAACGATATGATTGATGAATATATCACATTTCATTCATCATTTTGGATAATTACATAACTTGCTTCTTATCTGGATACATATATAATATCTAGGTGCAACTTTATAGTACCATAATCAATTTCAATTGAGGGCCTATTTGTAATATTTATTCTAGAGGAAAAACTCTATCTTTGTTAATCTCTAACCAATGACCTTATTAATAGCATACCCCACCACCCCTAGATTAACAATGATAATATTTCAACTTATATATGTAGGGATTCAAATTATTAAGGTTTTTATGAAATGTATCTCACAATCCTCATGTAGTGTAGACTCAAATACAATCCATTTACACCTAGTATACCAAAAAAATCTGTATATGATACTTTATGTTGTATATTTTTTAAGTCATAAAACACATATTAAGAATATAATATTATTGGTTTTGGGCCTCATGAGCATATAATTTTTCCTATATACATTAATATTTCTCATGTTAAGATTAACAATATATTATAACCTATAATACACCATGATTAACATTAGTTAAGGATAGAAACAAATTAATACATTGAAAGGTAAAATAGTATTTCACTTCATGATATATATATATATATATATATATATTTATTTATTTATGTAGCCAAAGTGAAGGAATAAAAATGGAGGGTTCTTTTAATATTATACGTTTTAATATTTAGAAAGTTATTAAGAATATTAATATATTATAATTATATATTCATAAAAATATTTCAACGAATACTTTACAAAACCATCATAAGTGCATGTTTTTTTGTATCATATAAAATAAACTTCTAGTTATGAATCATGTTTTCTATACTTTCTAGGTTTTATTAGCTTACTACACCATATGTAATCCACGTACAATCTCTATGTGACCACATCAAATCTATATGTGACCATCTAATGATACTCTCCCACTAAAATCATTACTGAGAAACATATATGAAGTAATCCAGTTTGAATAATTGTGAAAAATAGAAATCATATTCCTAATTGTTAAACTCTTGGAACAGATTAAAAATACATAACTTCACAACATCCAATTTTATTATGTAAAATTATGTTTTGTACTTAGAACACGTTATAAGATCATTATAATTATCCTAGGAATACTATTACATCAAAATTATTCCTTGAAATAGTATAACTACTTACATTATTATTTTTGCAATCATCCTAATATCTTCATGGATAAAGTGACAATCAAGTTTCTATTACAACTAATATAAGTCATTACATTTACCATTATCTTTATACCTGAAAACCTTTGAATATGAGGTTATAATAAATTTTTATTTTATATAATTAAACTCATTACATTTATGTTTACCACTATAACCTAAACTCTTTTAAGATATCATGTGTAAATTTACTTTTTCATCTTCACTGGTACAATCCATCCAGAAATATTGTTCTTATTTCTTCAAGAGAATGATATGTAACTTGATAAAGATTTCTTTTATATTAACATGTCCAATAAATCTTTTAGGATAATGAGTGATAACACTATAATTTTATATTTTCACATTAGTGATATACACAGTCTAAATGGTAAATCAATCTAACACATTATATTTTTATTTGACATTACATGTCATTAAACATTTTTGGATACTATGTTGAAAAACATATACTTAAGATTGGTTCTATCCTTTATCTATATTTTTTAAGTTCTCTAAATCCAAAAATAATCCCCTTGCCTCTTATACATGAAAATATTTTTATAATACTTTTCTAAGATATAGAATCCATTTTTTGTTAGAAAATAAAATTTATTTCCCTTTAGTAAGAATATTTAAAAATTAAATAATCGTTTCTATATAATATATATTAATATATGAGTTTGGATCATTTTTCATTTGAAAATAACATTTTTTTAATACATAACCCCAACGGTTGGTGGGAAAAAATTTCATAATATTTTAACAATAATATGGAAAAACACTTTGATCCAAATATTTTTCTCAAAAAATGATAAAGAAATTGATGAATTATAAACCATGTATATATATTTATTCATCTCATATATTTTTAGAATATCTATTTGTATTTGAATAAATTCACTTATTATATTATGTAAACGAGATTAAGAAACAATTATTTTGGATAAACTCATTTGTTCTAGCTAAAATAAATTACATTCAGATGTTTCTACTATAACCTTACCGAATATAATATTTAAGCTCAAATTAATCTTCCATTGAATTTAAAATAATTTATAGTGAAAAATACTTATTATGTATACATTTTGTATCATATACTATTAAAAATTGGATTATTATTTTCTCTAACATCCAAAAATGACATGGAAATTCAATGGGGTTTAATAAATATCATTTAAATATATATTTGATAATTCAATCATATTAAATTACTACTATTCCATCCAAAAAACTTTACATTTCAATGACTTTGATTGTCTCCTTGAGGAAACATTGTTGAACATTTCAAACAACATATATTATTTTGGTTTGAACTTTTACCATAATATATTATCTATAAAATACAATAATCTAGACATCATATTACCATCTCAGCTATTCTCAAAACATTTTAATATTTGGTAAAGTT
Source organism: Viscum album (assembly GCA_963277665.1). Lineage (NCBI taxonomy): Eukaryota > Viridiplantae > Streptophyta > Magnoliopsida > Santalales > Viscaceae > Viscum > Viscum album. The sequence goes on from OY728165.1 coordinate 288,636,751, forward strand.
GTTTTTTGAATTCAATCATATTATTGGAAAATTTCCATAGATAAATATTAGATAAATTTTTTTATTAGATAAATATAGTTTTTTCCTCCCAATAATTTATGTTATAGTATTTAACAAATCATATATATGTGTATTGGAAGCACACATATCATTTTTTAAACAATTTTTTACATACTCTTCCCAAGTGAGAAAACAAGATAATACACATATTCTGAAAAGTTCATCCATGTTCAAAGCTTCCAAGTAATCAATGTAGTAACTTATTTTCTCAATCACTCGAAAACATCCTTCATGCTCATACTGTTTCTCATATTTTGACATTATATACATATACAGCTGTATAAAAATCATATTTTTGGTATCACATATCTATTATAATAATAAAATTTATTTCTATAATAAATAATTTTTTATGGAAAATTATTATTTCCTTATTCCATTTAGTATATTAAATCATATTGAATATCATTTTATATTCCCACTCATATTGATATGAGTCTATGATACCTTGTTCTTTTTGTGTCAGATTTTCTAAATGAACAACTCTATGATACTATAATCCTTTAGATTAAGTTGTTAAACAACTTCAACATTTGTTTACTTGGAATGGTACACTTCCGAATCATTAAACCATCTTTATGAACATTTCATAAAACACTAATTTTTCATAAGAATCTTTATTATGTTACCAATTTTAGGATTTATATAAATTATATATTTCTTCGTCAAGGATTAATTACAATGTTTATTTTAATGATGATGATGATATTTATCTACTATAATTTTTTTTTATCAAATGAGTATTTTTTATTATTAAAAATTAATTAGTAAATTTTATAAATAAGGTCCTAGTATATGATGACCCATTTATAATATTCAACATATCCATTTTCCTAAAAAGATCCATATTTCACTAGGAATTACATAGTTTTTTCTTTTAAAATAAGCCATGATTATTTAATAATGGCATCAAACCAATCATATCATATATGATTCCTAGTAATTTGAGTTTTCCAACCATTTTACAATCAATAATATGGATAAATTCTACACTAGTTGTCATGTATCCTCATTATTAGGGTTTCTAAGCTACTTTTACCCAAATAAAATTCCAAGAATATGTTTAAAAAGAAAAATCAAATGATACTCATGTTGATCTAATCCATACCTAAAATATAATAAATATTTATTTATAAATAGATTTTATAACATAATATAATTTAGGGGTACTCATATTGAGCTCGAAAATACCCTGTTGATTGATCGAGGTCTTAAAAAGTTCTACATTAGAAGGAATCCCACACTTATAATTTGAAGGGAATTTTTAATCTCACTATCTTATCTCATATTATTACCATTTTTGTATGTTTGATTCTATTACTATTGTTCATAATCCTATCCCCCTTAAAAATTAAATATTTACAAAACCCACAATTTTTTTTGTTTACAAAAAATAGGCATGATACTTATTTATACATATCCAAATGCATCATAAAAATATAATATATTGATACTGCATGAAAAGGAACATATTTATCCTTATGAGAAATTCTGAAGTGATAGATGGATAACCCAATTCACCAACCAAGATAAGGCATAATCCTCCAGTTAGGTAGGTAGTCTGATCCCAAGAACCACGACCTGAGGTTACAGTACTCAAGGGAGAATAAAATTCAACATATCTCTAAAAAATAAAATAAAAAAATTATATTCAAAACTAAATTAAAGCCCATTAATTCAACGAAATACTAATGTTAACATAGTAGAAAAACAAAATTCATCATGGAGATAATAATAGCACATAACACAATGCACTATCCTAGAAATAATTCCACATTTTAAACTAAATCAAAAAAATATTCACATTTTGTAAACAATTTACTAAATATTAATAAAGATGGAATAATTTTTAAATAAATGAAGAAATAAAATATATAATAGGAGATAATAATTTTTTAATAATTCATAGATCAAATATAATTATAAATTTTTTATAACTTTTATCAAAACATTATAAAAAATTTTTAATTATGAATATGATGTGTTTGTATTCATTTCAATATGATATAATATATTTTTTACACCATGTATAATTTATATTTTAATTAATTATATTATATGAAATATATAGTATTTATAATTCAATTTCTATTATGTGAATAATTTATATAATCTAATATCAAACATATAATCATCATTTAAACCATGATGAAATCAATCATCAAAATAATTTTTATATTTCATAAAAAATGTTCAAAATAATACCTATAAAATATTAATAATTTAAAATTTATTCATAATTTATTTATTGAAATTTTATATTCTAGCCTTATTTTATAATTTATAACCATTTATAGATTTTTATTTTTTGATTTATAAATCATAAATTTTATTTCATTTTCATATTAGTATCAATATAATATGTTGATTTTTATTTTAAACATTATCATTTAGTATTTGGGAATAAAATGTATGAGAGACCTTTATTTAATCGATTATTGAAAATTTATAACTAATTAATTTATAAACATTTAATACATTAAAATATCTAAATTTTTTTATATATTTATTTATAAACATTCTATAAACTATTAATATCATTTTATAATTTAAAGGTATTTTTTAAAAAAAAAAATCTATTTACCCTTATATAGGAACACTATTCTACATAAGGATAACCTAATTCTACCCCTATATAGGCACTAATTGTAAGAATGAATATGTTTTGGAGAGTCTATTATGTCAATAAAACTATATAAATTATTTTTTAATGTCACAATACATTTTCATTCAATTTTATATATTAATAATATTTATAGTTACATAGTTATAAGATTGTTTTCTTTATAAACACTAATTTTCTAGATATATAAATATCAACTTATCAAGAAAAAATATTTTCTGTAATAACACATACATTTTCTGGAACATTGAAATTAATATTACATATTTAATAAGATGTAAAAGTTTTGTAAATGGTAGTGATGATTAAAAAATTCATTTGATGAAGAGTTATAGAAGTCCATATGTCAATGTATAATGATTTCCACCAGAAAATGTTATATCGAGACTATATGACAATGTTCATCTTACAAAATAAGAGTTTATTTCTAGATTAACATTTATAAAAACCTTCAGATGGAGAAATATCATTTTACTAGACAAAAAATTACTATTTTTCCAAAATATATTTCACAAATATTGTAACGGTTTAGAAACTCCAGATGATCAGATGAAAATACTAACCAAAATCATTGCATGTAAAGAGGGAATTTGTATGAGGACATTAGAAACACCTCATTGTTTTATGGATATGATAATTGGGGATTTTTCTATAATAAGAGTGGTATTTTAGGTGTATGAAGATACTTTAACCAAATTTATTTAATATAGATAAGATGATTTTTCACCATCTTCTTATTATTGAGAAATCTTCAATATAGTATTTTGAGAGTATTTTTATTAAGTAATATTGGGGAGGATGTTTTAAAATCCGTTAATAATTTCACTATTTGTAATTTTTTTCTTGATCATGTTGATCAAGGGATTATAAAGATCGAAAAGAAGAAATGTGTTTGATCTTTACAATCAAGGGATTATAGAGATACTAAGATAGAGCTATATCTGATCTTAGTATCATAAGATTTCATATTTTTTGAAAGACAAAATTTATGGTTGGTGAAGACCATGGATACCAATTTTTAGGGTTTTTAACATCCTTTAAACATTTGGTTAATGTGTTGAAATATTTTATAAATATTTTTTTAATCCTTTATAATTTCATTAATAAAATTGTTATACCTATTTTACATGTCTTAATATTATGTTGTGCATTACATAAAGAAATTTTACTTCACTATAAAAATTTTTAAGTATAAAAATATATTTCAAATCGATATCTCATCTGATTAACCAACATAATAAGGTTATGAAAATTAATAATTTTATTTTATAAACTACAATAAAACCTATTTTACAGTGTAATTACATACTATTTTGATCTTACATTTTGTATCATAGAAGGTTTTATATATTTTTCATGTTTATATATCATTATAAACTGATGCATTCTATATCATTTTATTTATTTATTATGATATCTTTAAAAGAGACAGTTAGTAGGAAAGGGTACAATTTGCATTTACAATGAATGCATTTCATCATAATATAGTGGAAATGAACATAGTCACCAAGAAAGGTGAAAGAATAAAATATGAGGATTGATAAGTTTCATTTGTACAAAAAATTGTGAAACCTCTAAAAAATATCAACATGAAAAATTATTTTGAGATGATATTCTTTGAATGTATGAAACTAGGTCATATTAGAATAGATTTTCCACAAATTAAGGGATAGGGAATGAAAGAAAAAAATAACTATATTCATGAAGAAATTAAGTTTCTAAGAGATTCATACACCTGGAGTGCATGTAAGTGAGATAGTTCTGCTGATAATTCATTTAAAAATAGTAGTAATGATAAAAATAATATTGGTTCTTTTTCCAATATTCCAAATGAAAATGAATGCATAATGGAAAATATTTCTACTAAAACTCTTATCAATTTAACTTCAAATGAAATGTATCCTTATTCTAAGGATATGAATTCTAGTTTAAATGAAGTATAAAATTATACTTCATCTAAAGATGATGAAATTTTACCATAATTTGAATAAGATTCACGTTATAATAATTTACTAGAAATACATAATTATAATTATCCTAAAAAACAAGAATATTATATGGAAGAACATCATTAAGAAAATTAAATAATTTCAATAATTTTTAAAGATATTTTTTATCTAAAAAATATTTAGAGTAATATAATTCTGAATAAATAATAATGAAAAAGTTTTAGATTTTGTACAAAATTTTGAAATTATGAATCTGAAAATGTTTCTATCAAAATTTACTTCCAGAATAGAAAATATTGAGAACCTGTATAGAGAAATCAAACCTCATAAAAGTATTACTTGGATGGGTTTGACAAGACAAAACCCCAATTTCCAAATATTAATTTCATTCCAAAAAGTGAACATTTTTTTTACTAAATTTCAAATTAGTGGACATAAGAAAAGAAAGGGTTCTATTAATAAAGTAAAATCTAATGGTTTTCATAACAAATACTTCTTTAATTAATAAATAATTGTGCCAAAATGAAAAGTTAGACATATATGGACTCTAAAAATTTTAATTTATAACAAATATACGCCCATGAATGTTTGGGCACAAAATCCATATATTTTAGTTTTCAATAAAATAAAAATCTTACGAAGTACAACAAAATTTGGATCATGGATAGTGGGTAGATTAATCATATGAAAAGAAACAAATTTGTTTATATATGATTATATAGATGAAAGGAGGCAATGTCACTTTTGGGGATAATGTGAAATAAGAAATCTAGGGTTTAATTAATAATATTTTTCCTAGGAAACCATTAATATAAAATATTTTTTAGGAAATAAACTATACTATATAATCATAACAAAATTAGGTGATGAATGCAACCTTATGAACGTCATTAACAATATCTTTATTTTTAAATGGTTTGATGGTAAATTCATTCTTTTTTTCTGATATGCATGATAACGTTTACTCACGAAATTTTGAAGACATTTGGAGCCTATATAAAACCTTGATCAATGCAGTAGATGACTAATATTGTCTTTAGAGAAGAATGATATGATACTATAATATTATATCTTTAGCCAAAATTTTTATGACATTAATTTTTAGAGATGTATTGATTCCAAGGTTTAATTTGTAGTGGCCTCAACTCGAGTTACCCATAGTCGGTGTCTTACTTTATTACCTTGGCATAGATACAATGGTTCAAATAATAATGACCAACTAGTAAACCTATTTTGAGGTACTAGATACATACAAGTCTCTAATTTTATATTGGGAATAAAAAAATTCATAGAAAAAGAAAATGAAATTCATCCTTGGAAACTCATTCCAATAATTCATCCTCATATCCAAGGGAAAGGAAAAAAATAAGTGTTATATCTAATTCTAAATAATGTTTAATTATGTTATAAGTTTTCATAAATCAATAGGAATAATAAATATTCAAAATTAAATAATTGAACACATATTTTATTTAAGTAACATGAATATCACGATAAGATGAGGTATAATCAATATATAATGGTAAATAACTAATCAAATATTCCATTAAATTAATAATATGATAATGTAATTCATATAGAGATAATATTATAGATAAAATATAATGAATAATTATAATAATACTTCCTTAATGAATTAAATTACTAATTATTTGATTTTAGGATATTAGGTATCATATACCTATCCCATCAAAACATTTCACATGATTGTTTAAACTAGTGGTAGAAATCCGTTTAATTTAGCCAACTGATTTGTCTCATGAGACGTATTGATGGATTATGGGGCTATATAATTCCAAGGCCAAAATTTTATTATGTTTCCAAATAATTCAACATATACCAAATAATTGATTTAATTCTTTAATATTATTCCTCATCAACAAATATTTTTATTGATTGACAGATATAGAGTTGTTAATATTTCCCCAGTAAATCAAATAAAATTCAATGTAAACACAGTATGTAAAGAGTATTTTGAATTAGAAAATAATAATATCAATCATACAAGAATATTTATTTTTATGAGAAATATTTTTTTCAATGAAAAATGATCCCAAGAAAGCGATTGTTTTAAGAGAAAGTTAACAATAAAAAACAAAGTGACATTATACAATAACTTTTACCACATTGTAAATTATATGTAAAATCCCTATGGATCAATTTATTCAAATTGAATCATAAAATATGACTAGGTATGAATTAATCATTATATTAAATGACGAAGTGGAAGTATATACACCATAGTAAATAAGTTAGGTGAATAACATTACAATATCCCTCAACGTAGGAAAATTGATAAGAATTCTCTTACCTCATTCTTCTTTTTGGTTGAACATGATTTTAAAATATGGTATTGTGTCTTTAAACATGTTATTAACATATAAAAAAGAATATTAATATTTATAATATAAAATATTAACTTTGTATTATAAATTAACACCCACTCATTAATAATATTACATCATTTTCATTATTTCAGGTGTTAATTTACTTATTTTCTCATTCGTTCTTTGTCATGAATGATCCCGTTATTTTTTATATTATTTAGTTACATAATATATAGAATAATAATAATGAAATAATTAACATATTTACACATTAAATAAATATTAATGAATTTTCATGTAATATGTTTTTGATAAATGATGTATGTAATGATCATGAAGAAAGTATGTCATATACACACATTAGTAACATTTCCACTTTGTAATGATTGTTATGGAAAAGAAGTTATGAAATATTTTATCTATAAAAAATTACTATATGATCATAAATTTCATATTATTTTTTTTGAATATAATTATATATATATCATCCATGTGGTGTAATGATGATAATAAAGTCAAATCACATCATGGATGCAATAGTCAACATATACACGAATGATGTTATTATCTTTATGTAAGAAAAAATAAAAAAAATTAATATATTAACTTTTTAAAATTATAATAATGTTATTAATATCACAATTATTGTATTTATATCATATATATTCATTAAAAGTATTTTTATTACCTTCAATGTAAATTGATAGCAAAAAATGAATTGCATGACTTTGTGAGGCGGTAGTCCACCATACACACGAGCGACATTATCATATCCTTATAGAATGGAATGTTAAAAATGTATATAGGATATAATGAATTTATATTTAAAATAATGTTATGAATATCATACATTTAATTTATATATATCGTCACACCCAACCACTAGGGCTGCAATGGAAAAAATGAATGACACTGGTTTCTAAGTTGGCAGTTTGTTGTACACATGAATGATGATTTCAAAACACATTTAATGAAAGTGGGGATGATAGAAGACAGTAAAAAAAATAAATACATCTCAATGTATGTAATATACTAACGTTATTATATTACCATGGATTAATAATAATATAGGGATTCAAAGGAATAAATTAAATAAAAAGGCATGATGAATAACATTACATCTTCATCGGGTATCCACCATAATATTGACCTAAAATCCTTAATAAGTTGGAATCACAAACAAAATCCATATAGTAGGAGGGGATGGATTTTTTTTAAGTTATACAGGAATGTATTTTCTAAAAAAATGTGCTTGAAGGTGTGGAGAGGAGAGGAGAGCAGGTGACCACACATAAGTGAGGTGAGTGTCACACATGTAATTTTTTTAGAAAATATTGTACCCATGTTATTCACAATCCTAAAGTGTTCAAAAAAAAAGTATTACCAAGTATTATGCATTATATAGGCGAAATATGTATGTTTAATATATTTTAGATAAAGTTTTAGGTCATTCTATCACTTATCGTTTTAGTTTAACTCCTGATAATCCCAGTTTTAGCTTAATCATAGTAAATAATTGTTACTAGTTTTATTAATAATTATTGTAAAATTATTAATTTTACATTAATATATAATATATATTATTATTATTTCAATTATGGAATCCATTTTTCCAAATTCCATTAACATAAATGGAAATTGTTAATTTAAAATTAATCTTGCATATGCAATGGGAAATGATGTTTGAAAATATAAAATGTTCAAAAGATTACAAAGTTTTTATTTCAAAATTAAAAAAAATATTCAAATGAACTAAATCTGATTAATTGAAATATAATTGAACTAATTTTATTTTAAATCCAATTTAAAATATAATTTAATATAATAAATTATTTAATCTAAAAGAATTACTTTATTAAAATTTCGTATTTTTATCTATTCATAAAAAAAAGAATCATTTTATAAAATATAAAAAATTCACCCAAATATAATATTGATATTAATATTTCAAAAATTAAGACCATTTTATCAAAAAAATGTTATAAAATTGATAAAAATTCATTTTAAATTTTGTCTTTGATGTGAAACTAAACCGACTTTTAGAAAAAAATATAGTTCATCTAAAAAATATTTATTTTTCTTTCAAGTCATTCTTATTTTTATTTTCAATAATTTATTAAACAATTATCCAATATAAACAATATTATTTAGATAATTTAGTCTAATATATTCATATATGGTAATTTATTGTCTTGGTTATAATGGAGATGTTTAAATATGATTTAAATGTACTATTCTATTCTATTTAATCTCGATGTTGCGTGCATTGAAATCGAGGTAAACATAGGGTAATTTTGGAAGTAAAAATTTTAAAATCATTTTTCTAATTTAAAGGAGTTATTTCACATCAAAATAATGTGAAAGCTTTACATTTCATAACTATTCATAGAGGTCATGGTGGAGAATATTTGAACACTAAATTTTAAACTATGTTATAGTAAAAAAGATAAAATACATAACTTCTTAACCCAAACAACACCTCCCAAAAATAGTGTAGTTTAATGAAGAAAAATAGTTCTTTAAAAAAAATTCTATATTAATGTTGAGTGAATACTCAACTGCTAAATATATTTGGGGTGAAGCAGTTACTCCTACCTCTTATAATATAAATTGTGTTATGCATAGACTATTTTTTAGTAAAACTCTGTGAATTGTGGATCAGATTAGAATCAAAATATAATTTATAATTTTTTTTTGGTTTCAAAGTAATCAAATTTATTAATAATGAATATTTACACTAATTTACTCTAAAATATTATAATATAATTTTTCATTTTCATTATACAACTAGTAATGTTTATAAAGTATTTAAAAAAAATATTGGTTCTATTTTAGAAATATTTCATGTTATTTTGGATGAAGAAGTTCATTTTTTTTCAAAAAAACTAAAACAAAATCATAAAATTTTGTTTCAAATAATATTTTCAACTCATCATGAAAGATTATTTTTATGATATAACATTTAAAGAAATTATTTATGATGTATTTGTTTATGAATAAATTAATCAAATTGTTGAAGAACACTCTTTTAGAATCCAAAATAATCAGATAATCTAGAGGAATCATTCTACTGAAAATAGCATTCACGATGTAGATAATGTAGTTAAAACTAGGAGTTACTTAAGAAATAAATATTAACAATTTGAATTATTTCACAATTTTTTCTTAAGACTCGTGATGAGTCTTTAAGTGATGAATATTGGATAAAAACAACATAACATGAACTCGATGAATTTTTAAGGAATCAGGTTTGAACATTGGTTGAATAATGACATGATTTTTGTAATTCTTGTAAAATAAGGTTCCCATAATAAATGTGATGAAAATGGTGTAACAATTATAAATAATGACTTTATTTTTACAATTTTTAATTATAAAAAAGGCATATAATATAAATCAACATATTCATTAGGTGTTGAAATGAATTTATTTGTATACTTCTAGAATATGAAACATATATAAATATTACACTTTTTCATATTCATGCAAAGTGCGGTTTCATTATTGGATATGTTTAGATGGATGTTTATGTTGAATAACTACTTTTTTTGAAAATATAAACGTTTTGTATAATTTTTCTATACATACCAAGGATCCTTGTAGAATTTTAATCAAGCACCTAGTGCTCGGTATGATATATTTACCAAATTTTTTATAAAAACCTTTTTAAGAGAACTAGGGTACCAAAAAATTTTTTAAAAAAAAATTTATATAAGTAATCCTTTCTAAAATTTATTGTTATAAATTATTTTGGGTTCATCTAAAAAATTATCTATAGAATTTTTATGTTCTTACTATTAAATAAGAGTTTGAAACGAGAATCATGGGAGAATTAAATACTTTCCTTAGTTTTCAAATTTCTCTAAAACTCGAAATAACTTTTATATCTCAAGAAAGTTTATGAAATATATTGTTAAAATTTTTTGATATGAAAATAATAAATGTGTTGGTACTCTTATGATGACCTCAAAAACCATTGATATTGATGAATCTGGGGAACCCATTGACAAATTTATTTAGTGGAAGGACATATAGTTAATTATATCTTATAACTAGTTGGTAAAAATTAATTTTCATGAATTCATATGTGTAAGATAATATAATATCTAAAATTACCTCACCTTAATTCTTGAAAAAAAAAATTCAATACCTTAATGGAATTGTGGATCATGGGTTATTTTAAACTTCTATAAATAATTTTGATTTAAATTGTTTTTCAGACACCGAATTTTATGGATATAAAATGAATAAAAAGTACACTTGGTACATGTAATTTCCTTAGAAAATCATCAATTTCTTGATATTTTATAGAACATAATTTTTTACAACATTGCACTGCTGAGGAATAATATGTGAATTCCATTAGTTTTTGTTCTCAAGTGTGGTGGATTCAACTTAATATTCTTAATTTTTAATATGTATTAATAAAATTCTAATTTTTTATGATAACAAAATTTCCATATATTTAAGTAAAAACTGATCACATAACTCATGATAAAAGGATATATATATATATATATATATATATATATGAAACTATTTCCTTTGGGACCATACAAAAAAAAGAGATATTATTTTATAATTACTCATAACATAGGAATAACATGATTATATTTTTAAAAAACATATAAAGACTGTTATAATTGGATACATTAAATAGAATCTAGTAGTGGTCAATATATAATATTATTTCCTATCTAATTCTTACTTAATTTTTTTTAATTAATGAACTCCTTAAAAAATGGTTAGTTAATATTGATCTGAAAATAATTTATTAATTTTCCGACCAATTTTATTTTTAAAATATCTTCAGAAAATATTTATTTTACCAATATCTCATTTGTTAGTGGATTTTTTAAAAATACATTATCATATAATTTCTGAATTATTTTTTGAATGATTTTTTTAAAATTATCTTTACATTGTATATTATAAAACATCTACTTACATTTATAATTTGTTTTATAATATTTGAACTCTTTATTAATGATTTAGAAAATTATATTTTTTATTAAAATTAATTTTTAATTGATAAAATTTATATTAAAACTAATAAAAAATCATGAGTTTAATTTTTTTTATATCTTTTGAGTATTAATATGGGTTTTCAGTCTTAAATAGGGGTTTTTTCTAAACCATCGGAATTGAGGAATAGAAAGAGCCAGTCTCTAGAGGCCATAAATAAAAGTGGTGTTCCTCCCATATTTTTTATGAATGTATCCATAACCCTAATATTTTCCTCTATTAGATATTTTTCAGTTTTTCTGATCCACTGCTTTATCATACTCAGTTGATTCCTCATGTGATTTTTCTTGTAGGTTGGAAGTCAAAGAAGAGTATCATCGAAAGAGAATGGTTTGAAAACAATGAATCATTGTTAATAAATGTGATATTATTTTAATTCAAAGGAAAAAATTTATGATAAAAGTGTGTTTTATATCTGAATTTCTCAATGTTAGTAAGATATTTCAAAACTTCTACCAGTTTTAGTGAATAATATGGCCATAAGGATTTTTTCAGTTTACATGATTGACGAATCCTACATGTTTAACATTAAAATAATTTCTCAATTCGATCAAATTATTATGGAAGAAGAATATAATTTATTGAACTATAAATTACCTAAGAATCATGGATATTTTAAGAATTCAAGAGATGAAACATCTTGGATTTAATCATATGAAATGTGTGGAAGGATTTCCATATTTTTCGGGAATACATAATTTTTATAATTTTGGTTCAGAATTCATCTGTCCATATATAAAGTGATATGGAAGCTTTATAGGCAAAATATGTTTATGTCATATATTTATTATAGTGATTTAGGAATATTAATTTCTTAATTTATGTTATCAATTTTTTTAATGATTCCAATTAATGAAAAATAAAATTTAAGATTATTTTTACCCAATTTCTTTAAAAAATTTATAGGTAAATTTTATAGAAGTTGAGAAATTTATGAAAATAACTGTAGATGTTAGATATAATATTTTTAGAGGAAAAAATTTATGAAATGAATTTGATTAATTTTTAAACTCAAAATATTTTTTTAAAAAATAATTATAAAAATGTACATTCAAAAAAACATATTGTGAAACACAAGTAAAACATTGAGAATATTTTTTTAGAATTCACCTCCATTTCTGAGGAAGAAACCTAAGTATATTTTAGATAAATCATTTATTATTTTATGAATAATAATGATGATAGAAATAATGATGACTCTTCATTTGAGATAAAGAATGAAGAGCCCTTATCCTATATGGATAATTTTTATCAATATAATTTAGAATAACATATAAAGAGATATGATAATAAAGAAAATCAATAACACTTACTAATGAATTTAATAAATTAATAAATATAATTTTATAAAGAGTTTAAGAAACCACAAAAGGAAAGGCATCTCTATTTTTTCATCCAAAAGAACCTCTATCCAAATAGTTTTATGTAAAATCTATTCATATTTCTCTTTATCATAAATCCATGGATAAATTTAAAGAAGATATTTTAGTTCAAGAACATGATGAAAAATAATAGGAAGGATCATCACGATCTTCCCCTAAGAAATATTTTACCCCTCTACCAGGAAAGACAAGGATGAAGGAAAATATAAAATTTATGAAGAGGCAAAATAGAATCTACAAATTAACTAACTTTTAGAATCCCCCCTATTTTATTTATTTGGGAAATCTATGAAAATTATTTCATTATATAATATTCAATAATAATAAGAGTCATACGAACCAAATGAACAATATTATATTGTTCATACATCAGAAAAACAATGGTCAATGATGGTGTTGATGATTTTCAACATATATATGTTTTAGAGTAAATTATTTTTCTATATGGGTGTTACCTTTTTGGGAACCATGTACTATTCCTACAAGTGATTCTTATAATTATATAAATTAACCTCTATGTAATTCAATCTAGTGAATGGAAATGAAAATAAATTAGTTTATTGAGGCAATTAATTACATGGATGGTATTATATATTATTTTCTATGAATTCAGGCATGGTGAAAACATTTTCAATATAAATCTTGATTATTGGACAATTAAAATTTAGTGAACATCATTCTATACTTATTATCACAAATAAAGATGATTTTAATTATTTCAAAGAAATGATAAAATATAATAAAATTAAGTTGGAATGGGTTATTAATTATACAAGGAATGTAGAAGGATATTTTTTGTTTTATGAATAATAACAATAGGTAGTTTGATCATAATCTATAATAGATTTCATGTTAAAATGAAATATGTATGGTGAAGTTGGTGAGTCATTAAGGGAAAATGAAAATATCAAATTATTTGTTATGAATCAAGATATTGAGTTTAGATAAAAATAAATAATATTTATTAATGTTTATAATATTTTCAAAATATGAAAACCACATGTATTATTTTGAATGTGAGTCAATATGAAAATAAATATGTTTAGTTTCTGGAAAAAGAAAATCTATATTTGAAGAATATAGTGGTAATTCATCAATGAAATCAGGCTGAAAGTTCAAATTTCAATAATTATAAATGGAGATGTAAATTTTTCAGAATAAAAATAAGAAGGTTCATGTTCCCAAAAAAGATGATGCTAAGATAAATTCTATGATAGTAGGGTCAGAAAAATGTAAATTGGGTATCATGTTGATAAAGATAATCATTAAATAGAATGTGATGAAATAATGATATTTTTTAGAGCTTTAGAAATATATTTTTTATTAACTCAATTATTTTATTTATGCATTAAATTTTTTGGATGGATCTTATTCTTATTATTTTTTAGAGATTCTTCCTATTTCAAGGATTTTTTTAATTTTTTTTGAATTTTTGTAAAAATTGTTTTAGTATAATATTTATATCATAAAAAATTATTTTTGCTTAAAATTTATAGAACTCATTATCTAAATAGTTATATTTTAAATACACAAATGGGGTGATGGGATTATTACTATTGATGAAAATGATTCTATAGACTTTGATGAAAGGAATATGACTGTTGATGAAAAAGGGTAAAAGTTCAAGAAGTAAAAGTTCCTAACACTAAAATAAAAGGTAAGAAAGTAATATATAATTTATCAGAAAAGGGAAAGTTTCATGAGAGATAGAAATAAAGTTTCTATTTATTTTATTTCTTTAAAAAGTTATGTTTTACGATTTTTAAAAATTGGGTGATTGATGTGTCAAAAAAATTATTTCAACCCTATCAATCCGTCCATTAAAATCATAGTACATTTCCTAAAAAATATCTATTTTACAAATATGTATTCTTATGTAGGCAATGAATATTTTTTTAAAAAAAAACTTTCTAGAATGATAAATTTTAATTTTTCAAACATAATTATTTTTCATAATTTGATAAACACGTATTGGAACATTGGACTGCCGATTACTTATTTAATTATACATTTTTTATTTGGAACACTAGACTGACAATTACATATTATATCAGATGAATATTTATTGATGTCTGTATGTTGATTTTTTTTTGAATAAAAGTGGTGCCTATGTCAAAAACCAAAGCACATTTTATTGAATAAAAAAGTAAAAGGGATTACAGGAGATAGAAAGAAGGTATTTTTTTACAATCTTTATCAAATAGCTGAAGTAAATCCAAGGGGAGGGTGTCCATCCACATCATGGTCTGATGAAGACCCTTGTCAGTAAGAGCATCAGCAACATCGATAGCCTCTCTGAAGGTATGCATGGAAATGTAGTCTATTTCATGCATATATTCCAAGAACTCCATCCAAAGATTGATCAAAGGCTAGGCAAGGTGAGTCATGCCATTCCAGCAACATCATTAGCCTCCTTGATGTCTAGATGTTGACGTATAAAAAAATCCACCAGATAAAGTTATATAGATACTGTTGGATGAGGTCCGTTAGATGAAATGAGACATGGTCTCTCGATGAACATTCACTAAATTCATTGGATGGAGAAATTTAATTTTACCAGAATACAAATTTATATTTCAACCAAAATGATTTCACTTTTACTATAACAATTTAGTCACATAAGATTATCATTTGAGCATGCTAATCAAATCTTTTCATGTAAATAGGGAGTTTTTTAAGTAAATTTCTTCTACCTCTAAGACTATATAAATTTGATGTGAATTATTTGTAACATCTTGTTACTATTAAGGGTGATACATATTAATCATTTTGTATGTTTATTTTGGGAATCTATGAGAGGATTTTTTTTAAATTCCTTAAATAATTTATATATTTTAAATATTTTTCTGATATTTATTATCAATAAATTCTAGGGATAACAAAATAGTGGTTTTTCTGATTTTCCTGACCGAGGGATTCTAGGGATAGGAACATTGATCTATGTTCCATATTCGTATCATGATATTTATTATTATAATAAATACATACCATGTAGATAGGTGAAAACAATGGATACCTAAATTAATGGTTTGTGGATTTCATTACACCTAATGTCAAATTTAGGAAATCATTTATAAACATTTTAAATTTAATTATAATTTATTTATGAACATTTATATATGCTTTTTTTAGAATTTTTTTTTATTATTATGTGAAAAAATTTACATTGTAATAAAATTTTCCTCATATTTATAATATATTTAGAAAATATTATTCTTCTGACTAACCAACATAATGGGGATAAAACATCATTGGTTTAGTTTTTTAATCTAAATATCACCCCCTGTTAGTGTAATTAAATAATATTTCTATCCTTTAACTGTTATATAAATTTATATTAGGTTTTACCTTCATTTTACTAACTCGCATAAGGGTATAATACTTCACCAATATATTGAAAATATATGTTAGAATAGAATGTCCATTTCACTTATGAATAACAAATTGTATAATGATATGTGGGAAACAACACATTACCCTATATATGGGTAATACATTTACAAAAATTTTTTACATGGATCCTCACATAATTGTTAAAAACTTGATTACCATTATGCAACACCCTTACTGAGTTCCTCATAATGATAATACCTTTTTCAAACATATTTGGGAAATTTTACCCCATGGGAGACCATCCTCACATAAGGGTAATACCTAGTTACCCTTACGCATATCTGTTTCATAAGGGTAAGAGATTTCTTACCTGTAAATAGACCAACTTTATATGGGTAAATCCTTTGGTTATCATTATGTAACATATTACCAAAGGGTAAACCCTTTTTGTAGATTTTTAAAAAACCAATTAAATGAGGCATTTTTTAATTTCCGATATTCATTTAAATGAAAATTTTATAAAACATAACATGCATCCCCTTGATCCGACATAAGGGGTTTTATGAGTATAATAAAATTTATAATACTTTTTAGAAATTCTGTAATCCCTAGTCCTATGATCTCTTATGAAAATAATATGAAACTATGAGAAAAATATATGAATAAATAACATTGTAAATGGAATACCTTACACTATAGGGATTATGATACATCGTTAAACAAAATTACATGGACTGATAAATATCACCTAAGTGGGAAACATAATCATCACTCCTCTAGAGTTTATCTACTATCAAAATGATTCACATTTTGTATATGTAGGGCTCCCCATACTCTATGAAGTGCTGGAATCTCATGATGTAAAAGATATATGAGAAATAGAACTTTGGTTCAATTACTATTATCAAAATATCAACACACACATAAAGACAACCATCACATGGTAGTGTTTATATAATCCAAAATAAAATCCCTCAAGGTGTAGAATTTACTAATGGGTTGTAACACATGAGTAAATAGTTCGGCCAACTCATAAAAGTTTTCATGTAAATCAACTGTCATAGATTACATCTTATGTAGCAGTATTGTTGATGCTTGTAAAAATAAGGATCTTCAAATTCAAAAGGGATAAAATAACTTAATATGGGTATTATTTCCTCCACAATAGTAAACCAGGAATAATATTATAGATACATGCAGATTATGAGAACCCATAAGTGACTCATGATCACTGAACCATTATAAGGTCACATGAAGTCTCCACACACATCACATAAGTTGTGGAAGATCCCTCGGATCCCCCTTTTCAAAGAGTCATTATTCTTTTTTAATTTTTCTCTATATAACAAGTAACTATATAGGTGGATGCTGGATGAGTTTCTTTAGGCCCCAATGGTTTCTGGTAACAACCACCGAGCAATCCACCTTGAAAATCATGTAAAAAGGGGAGGAAGGATGCCCAAAAGGGGGACACCTCTATCAGTCATAACTTTTACCCAACTTATCATCTATGAGAGGGGTAATTATGAATTAAAACATCCACTAAAATCTAGGTGACCTTCAATATTTTGTGGAAAAAAATGTGATAAAAGGGATGATGTGGGAGCTACTCATGGTCTATAAAAGCCATACAATCCACCCCTTGCAATCTGAAAGATGCCATGAGTCCCCACAAACATGTCATCCCCATCTCGGGATGTCATTTAGTCTTATCATCCTCACCACATAGAAATACTTAGGTATTTCATAGAAACCATTCTATTATATTTGTCACACCAAGGGGGAAAATGTAATTTTCCTCAAAATGATCTTGTACCCCATATGACCCACATCGGTCACATGATGCATCGTTGAAAAACTGAGTGAATGTATTTGATATTACACAAGAAAAATACCTTGACTCCCAACATTTTTCACATAATAATTGGAAAAAATGGAAGTATTTGAGAGCTCTTATAGTCATAGTATGATAGTAATGCACACTAAATGTCCGCAACTCGATCTCGTGAGACTGCTGGACAAGTCACCCAAAATCCTACAGATTCCTATTAATCAGCACTTAGATCTCACAACATCCCATGGACATATAAATATGAAAACAAGTAATTCCATCAAAATGTTCATATAATCATATAAGTCTCCATTAATTTCCAATAATCCAATAGTATAGGTGTTTACATAGGGGCTTGTGATTGCTAAAAATATGGAGACACCCACGAAGAGGTCCTAGATAGGTACTCATGAAGTTTCAGGTCACCATATCCCTTTATTGATTAATTACTAGAGTCCTGGTCGATACTCCTTAAAAACCATTAATATCCCATAACTAGATGCCACCTTATGGGGCCCCGAGACTGGTTTGCCACATGGCCTTAAACGTATCTCCCCAAACGGACGAGGCTACCAAATAGAAGCAAGGGCCTAGGTGTGTCAGTGGGGAGACTATTCCCTCATTACCAGATTATCACCGCATAAGTGAATAATATAATAAATAGCAGAAGAAAAATAAATAGAATTCAACAAAAATTATGTCATGAAAGTAATAAATATCAATAACTAGAAGTGTCTTATATACAAAATGATGCATGTGATACATGTATCTAGAAATCACCCAAAATAGGTATATGGAAATACAATACCACACAAGTATCCCAAAAAGAACAAATTTCCAAAAAGGTATCCCAGGAACTCAAGCCTTAGCTTGGTTCTCTGCTCCACTGCTCAAAATCCATAGTCAATAACCTATACAAGGGCACTTGGACCTATCATGACATGCAACCATTTAATCTATTTGGGTCACCAAGGAGGTCAAAACTGTGTGTGAGATAAACATCCATATAGGAAACCACCATGGTCTATAAAATTCTAACAAAAATATACAAAAGTTATAGAAAGTGAAAACAACCAATTAAGTAAATGTGTATTCCCATGGAATAATTATACCATATTAAGTTAAACGAACCAACCCTCAAGGCTACCTGCCAAAGAGAGTAATCTCCAAACAAGGTAGCTAAAATAATTAAACAAGAAAGTGACACGACCATGACATAAATCCATCTATATCAAGAAATACATAGCCACGTTGTATAAAGAAGTCCAGTATCCCATGACCACCCCGTATAGTGAAGTCTAATATCCCACGACCCCACCATATAATGAAGTGTAGAATTCAATGGCCAAATCTAATGTGTCAGCACACCAAAAAATCCATGTTAAATATTTATATACCTTTAAGGGATGGATCCAAGGAGCTTGTCCAAAGCATCCCATCGATTTCTATGGGAATTCCTTGTGAAAACTCGGTTACACACTGTTTGTGGTCCTCAGAGCATGACAATAGAAAGTCTTACGTGAGCCCAAGAAAGCCAGATCCAAGGGGAGCAAGTCCCAAGGCATCCGCATAAATCAAGACCCAAGGGGAAGATTCAAACCAAGGCATCCACTACTGCGTTCTAGATTCATGGTGGGAAGTCCAAGGAATCTATCAACCCATTAATTCAATCATTAATTCATTCAAATTAAACTTTTATTCCATGTGAGTATACCCACTCACATCAACCTACACAAGCCATGAGTATACCCAATCAATAAAACCATTTATCAAAACAAGAATATGGGGCTACCCTCACATATAAACCATTTAACATGCCTTTAGTAATTTTATATATGTATACCCACCAATATTATCAATTTAAAATTTAAAATATCAAAATAGTTAGGTAACAACAAGATATTCATTAATCAAGGAGGTAGTACATCTTCCAACAAGCCACTCAAGCTATCCAGGCATTAATGGGATTAATCTAAAAATGCAAGCACAATCACACAACCCTTCGTTAGTTTAAAAAATAATAAACAAGTTATTTCATTACGTATTATTCCTTGGGTGACCTTAAATCTTATAATGGTTTCCACAGACAGAAAAGAACCCACATTCATCATCACTAGTTCTGAATAAGCCCACAACATGTAACTTGCTCAAATATATGGCCTCGCTGGAAAGTCCGATGGGCGACATATTGATTGAACACCTGATAAGAATTTTAAAACGTGAAGGAATGTATAGACCACCTAATTTACATTGATAATAGAAACCACATCCAATATCATGTCCCGATTCATCCTAGTTTGGAAGAAATATGAAGAACAGACAAAGAACCGGATATTATGGCATACTAGCCTAAATCCAAGTAGCACAGTTGTTGTTACGAATAATCAATAATGACTAAAAAGGAATCAATTACTTACCGATGCAGTTACAATGTCATAGACGATGGATTTATTAGTGTCTAGAAGGCTTTAATACTTGAAAAACTATTTTAGAGGGTTTTTTGGGTTCAAAAATGAGAGGAAAAGATGTGTCCGTAAAAAAATGAGCTACTGCCACTTTTATTATAAAAGCCCCACTCAGAAAGTACATGGACTATACTGCCCTTTTATTTTTTGTCTGAGTCAGACTGGCTACATGTTGTGATGGGGTAGTATATAGCTTATAGGAAAAGTACATAATTTGTACCTATCCTGAAGCCATATTTTAGCATGTTTTGAACATTCTTTCCCAAAAACAACCCAACTGGCCCACGACTCTGCTCTGGGAAAGAGAAGAAAAGAAATTAAACACATTTAACAAAAAAAGAAATATTTTTACCTCAATAAAAACCTAGGATATTACAAACTTCCCCCTATAGAAATTCATCCCCAAATTTCTCTCCTAAGGGTGGTCAATATTCATCTGAAAACAACTCCAACCATTGAGTACGTTTGTCTTCCTCCCTCTCCCTAGTCTCGTCTTGTAAATGGTCATGTTTCCATATCAACGGTACTAGAGTAACTGAATGGCCTCGAAGAACCTTCATTATAATGTCAACTATACGAATCAGATTCTCCCTAAAAGAGGCATCAAAAAGAATCTCAACCACTTCTGCCTAAAAAATATGAGAGGGGTCTGAGTGATAGTGGCGCATCTGATATACATGGAAGACATCGTTCATGGATCGGTACCTATGAGGTAAATGGAACTGACAGACAACGTTCCTAACTATCTCCAAAATGTTAAATGGCCTGAAATATCTCAGTGAACATTTACCTTGTTTCTTAATCCTCTTATGTCCCAACCTCGGTGAAACATGCAAGATGACCTAATTCCTAACCTCAAAATCTAATTATCGTCTTTGATGAATAGTGTATGATTTCCCACTATATTGTGATGTATCCATCTGCTTATGAATCAACTAGACCTGCTCAGGTGTCTCTTTAACAAGACTTGGTCCATGTAAATCTTCCTCTCCTACCTCTAACCTGTACAGGGGAGAATGAAATGGCCTACCATATAATGCCTTGTAAGGTTCCATATGTACCATCACCTGATAATTATTATTAAAGGTTATCCCAACTATGGGAATGCGCATCTCCCAAGAGCCCCCAAAATCTAGGATGCATTCTCGCATCATTTCCTATAGAACCTATATCATATGCTCTAAATGACCATCAGTCTGAGGGTGTTATGATGTGATCATAAGCACATGTGTACCCATAGATATTTGAAAACTATTCCAGAAACATGACATAATGAGGGTGTACCTATCTGAAATGATAGTGCGTGGGACCCCGTGAAGTCATACCACCTCTTGAATGTACAACTTTCCAAGACCATCAACACTAAAGGTCTCTTTGATCAGAAATACATGTCTGACTATCGTAAGACTATCAATGACAACCCACACTACATCATTACCTTATGGTGGCCTTGGAAAACCCATCACAAAATCCTTCAGAACATCATCTCATTACCACTCTAGGATAGTTAAATACTGTAAAATCCCAACTGGTCGCTGATATTCCTCCTTCACCTACTAATAGGTGGAACACATTTTAACGAAACCAAATACCTCCCTCACCATTCCCAGCCATAAGTACTGATGTATCAAGTCACGATACATCATGGTAACTCTGGGATACACTACCCAGGCTGAAGCATGAATCTCTCACATCAACTCCTGACAAATATCCACTAGAACCCAAACACGTCCATGGATACACAAGATCTCATCATCTCTTATAGTCAAACTAGGATGTGGGTCCTCACCTTCTAAACAATCCTGTAGATCTAGGCCTTCTGAATCTGATATATTCCTCATCCTATATTTGTCCAGTTGGGTAGAGAAAACCACTAAGGATGAATGAAAAGTCTTTCCCTATCTACCGCGCTCCTTCAGATGCAACACTGTAAAACAATGCCATAAGATTCCACTCTCTATTGGCCTATACCACTGCCTGTATCTAAGTCATGGTTCTTAGTGAATCAGCCACTACATTTCCCTTACCAGGAGTGTATGGAAGCTCAATGAAAAAAGCATTAGGTACACACAAACCATTTCTAACTGAAATTCAAATCACACTGCGTAAAGATATACTTGAGGCTTTTGTGGTCTGTTTACACCACAAAATTTTGTCCCATTAAATAGTGCCTCCAAAAAACACAATGTGTTATCAACTACATCTAACTCGATATCATGTGTAGGGTGGTTCTTCACATGATTCCTTACCTACATATACCCGTACGCCATGAATCAATGTCTATGCATCAACACTTCCCCCATCCCAACACCTGAAGCATCACAGTACACCATGTAGCTCTTGGCCTGGTCTAGTAGTATCAGGACTGATGCAGATGTCAAACTCCCTTCCTGCTCCTGAAATCTGTCTCACAAAATTATGACCACACAAACATCACACCATTCTTAGTCATGGATATCGAAAACACTTCTATGTTTGAGAATTATTGTATAAAATTCTTATAGTAACTAGCTATCCTTAATAACGTCCATATGTCAATAACATTATAAGGTTGTTCCCAAAAAACTACAGCTCTCACCTTCATTGGGTCTATTGAATCTCATGTCATTAAGATGATGTGACCTAGGAAGTGAATCTGATCCATCCTAAAGTGACACTTTGCATGCTTATCCTATAACTAATTCTCTCTCAGTGTATTCAAAATAATCTCAAGATGGTTGGAATGGTTATGTAGATTTTGAGAATACACCAAGATATCATCCCCAAAAAGCACCATAATAGAATCCAAGTAATAATTGAACACATGACTCCTCAGTGCCATGAAAACTGAGGGAGCGTTCGTGAGACTGAACGGCATAACCAGATACTTGTATAACCCATAACTTCTTCAAAAGGTTGTATGAGGTATGTTTGCAGGTCAAACATGAACCTAGTGATATCCTGACCTCATGTATATCTTTGAGAACACTCGATCACCTTGATTATGATCAAACAAGTCATCTATTTGTGGAAAGGATATCAGTTTTTAATCGTCGGCTAGTTCAGTTTCTGATAGTCCATGCATAGACTATGACTTGTGTTGACCATTTTCTTAAAAAGATCCTACAAACCCCATAGAGATGTACATGGTCTAATAAACCACTTTTCCTCCAAGTCCTCTATCTACCTTTTGAGATCCTGCAAATTCATCATAGACATCATGTACAGAGGAATAGATATAGACATATCTCCTAGAACTACCTATATGGATAACTACACCTCTCTCTTAGAAGGGAAACCAAAAAAAACATCATGGATGATGTCTCTGAAGAACATAACCACTAGAGTAATGTCTGCCTAGCCCAATCCTAGATCATCTCGAAACCAACTAGAAATTTGGGATTCCATCTTTCCAAGCCTACGATGCTCGGGTCTGGCTCTTATTGCCTAGACATCAAATTCACACTTTTGAATAAACACTGCACCCTCTGGTGATGTCAAATTCAGCCTTCGGAGATAGAAGTAAATGTATTCTAGGTAATCCATGATCATTTCCAATATCAGAATGGTGTCAATGCTGGTAATCTTGAGGAAATAATGATCCAAAATGAAGTGGCACCGACCAACTTTAAGGGGCACTCCATACATTTTTGTACGTCACCCATTCAAACTCACAATGGTGTGTCTATCATCAAAAGGACCTCAGAAAGAAAAACCACAAGTCCAAGGATTTTTACCACTCATGAAGAGATAAAATTGTGAGAGGCACTTGTATCAAAAAGATCAGATGAAACTGTATATTAAACTAATATTGTACCTGTCAGCGTAGATGGTCCGAGATCCTGGTCTTATTGGGTATGTTGCATTGCATATTTCTGGCATGTAACAAAGCCTTACGACCATGCCTGGCTACCCCGAGTTGATCCAACCTATTGTCTTTGGGAACCTGATGTCTAGATACTATTGACATGATCACCACTACCCTAGTCGTTTTAGCCTACACAGCTCCAACTCCCAACCTGACATGGAGCTAAAGACCCTTCTCCTAAACTTGATATTGAAGATGGCCCCAAAAACTCATAGGTGGAATGAAATTCCTACAAAACCACTACATGTTCCTCATCCTACGATAAGCTCGACACTCAAATGGGTGGAGGTTGCACTTATTTTTGATGTGACCTCGCCTACCACACTAATGGAAATACACCAAGCAGCCTGCACCCACAACCCGACTAACACTCACATCAAGAAAATCCCCAAATCATGGCTTCCTGCCTTAAGACGTAGATCCACAAGGGTGAGAAACAAAATTCCCCTATTCTATACCCACATATTCCCTATGGGTTTTCTAGGTAATTAGTGCCTTTTTCAAAATCTAAATGATATAAGGGAACCTGAACACATTGACATGTGATTTGATTTCAAGTTTGAGACCTTCTTCAAAGCACCTCGCCCTCGAAATAAAATTAGTAAGATACATCAGTGAAAAAAACTACATCTCTATAATACGTTATGAGTATTCCATAAACTTCATTGTGCTCTACTTTAGATGCATATAATCAGTAGATCTCTCTTCTCGTAGAGTCATGATGTAAAAGTAATCATAGAAGCAGGTTTGTAATTCATCACAACCCATATCCCACAACCCATCAGCCTGGTTCTATACATCACACAAGAACTTGGCCACTCCACGTAGCATATAAGTCACAATCTTGACCCTCCACTTTAGATTCATCTTCAGATGCTCAAAAATCACTAATGTGGTCTCTATCCATAGCTTTGAAGCTTTTGGTCTTCCATACCTTGAAAATGTTGGGGGGTTCTTCTACGATGTCACATGTTTCTTCTTAGACATAGTTAGGGATGGTTGTGGTGCTCCCTATATAGTCTTGATATATTTAAAGAACCCCTCGTCGAACTATTCCTCATCACATGTGTACGGAACAAACTCTGGTGCCGTAGGTCGCAAAATAGAAGGATCATCCAGTAGCCTATTTCCCACCATCTCCGAATTATGATCATCACCACCATCACAGTCTACCACAAGTTGTCGTCATGGTGGAATGTCACTAAAATTCCAAACACACGCCACAAGAAATAATAACATCAAAGAACACAGATCAAATAATTTAACTGGTGAATTCTATCCTAGAAGCCAAGTCAACCCACTGCCTTCTCCTAAATCCATGACTCTATAAGGAATAGCCAACGAATCCCTAGAAACAATGCCTCATTCCCACTCAAAATCCATGTCTATGTCATGTCTATATTCACTATTCAAGTTCCATTTCCATTCATGTTCATATTTAGTTACCTAGGAAATTTCACCAAGGGTTTTCCAATAGCCTAATCCATGAGGACCCCTAACACAAACTGAACCCAAAAATTGGTTCCTATTTCAACCATACATGTAACAAGTTCATTTAACATTTAAATTCCATAAATGCATAATTTCCTAATTTATAAGGGACCATAATCTTTATGCATTGAAAAATGACATCACCCCGTTATCTATGACACCGAACTATCACAAAAACAAGAACATATATCACATAAACTATTAAAAAAACATGAAATATCTACTACATCCTATATGGAATGGTATAATGCATAACATGTTATTATAACAAGTTTCTATATGATGCATGAGATGGAACACCCTCATATCATCAGGTTGAAACCAATATAGAACACCCAATCACATAAATATTAATTGAAGAAATCAAAGCGCATCACCCAACATTGAAATCAAATAAACCATAATAGTAAACATCCTGAAAATCATAACTCAATTTGAGGAAGTTTGGATTTTACTTGTAGAAGGCATAACTACTCTCCAGCATAGTTTATTACAAAATTAAATTTCCTTCTTATACCTGTGTAATGTCACTAAATAGTAAGTCAATCCAGAAATAGACTCTTTTTATACCACTTTGTTACATCCCAGACCTAGATGCCACCCTATGGTGCCATGAGCCCGGTTGGCCACATGGCCTCAAGCACATCACCCAAAACACCATATGATTCTTACTAGCTACGAGGGCCTAGGTGAGTAAGTGGGGAGATCATGGCCTCGTTACCAGAGTCCCACAACAGAATTCAAGAATATAATAAATAGTGGAAACAAAATAAACATAATTTAATAGAAAGAAAGGAAATAAAGGAATACATATCATTAACCAGAAGTTTCTTATATACAAAATGATGTATACGGTACAAATATCTAGAAAGTATCCAAAATAAGTTCATGAGAATTCAATACAGCACAATTATCCAAAAAAAAAGAAAAGACCAAAATGGTATCCTGGCATCACAAACCTCAGCTGGGTCCTATGCTCCCCTTCTCAAATCCATAGTCAACAAACTATATTAGGTTGCTTTCCCCTATCATCACCGAAAACCATATAATCATTTTGGTTCCCCGATTAGGCCCAAACAGGGTTTCAGATAAACATCATTGTAGGAAACCATCCAGGTCTATTATATTCTAACATGAATATACATAATTGCTATCAAGTGTAAAAAATAAGTAATGTAAGTGTGCATGCCCATATAATAAGTATATTATTGTATGTAAAACTAACCATCCCTCAAGGATACATGAAAAATAGAGTCAACTCCTAGAAAGGCATCTGTAATAAGTAAACATGAAAGTCATACGACTACACTATACATCCATCTATACCAAGAAATCCACAACCAAACTGTATAGAGAATTCATGAATCCCACATCCATGCCGTATTGTGAATTCTAATATCCCACGTCCACACCGTATAGTGAAGATTAAACTGCAAGAGCTATATACCAGGTATCAGCAGACCAAGGCATCCATGATAAATAATTCTAGACCACAGAGGGATGGATCCAAGGATGTTGGCCAAATCCTCCCATTGAGACCCCTGGGAATCCCTAGTGGGTACACGGTTAGGCATTGGTTGGGGTCCTAGGATCATGGAAATATAATTTCATACACGAGCTTAAGCAAGCTAGATCTATGGAGTAAAAAGGCCGGAGGGATCCAACGAAATCTAGCCCCAATGGGCTGAGTCAACCCAAGGCATCTAATACCATGTTCCAGATCCATAGAGAGTAGTCCAAGGAATCACTCAAACAATTAAATCAACCACTCAATCATTCAAATTTAACATTTGTTCCATGTGATTATACCCACTCATATCATCATGCACAATCCATGAGTATACCCAATAATGATAACCATTTATCAAAATAGGAATATGGGACTACCATCCCATATTATATATTTAACAATCCAAAATATCAAAATAGTTAAGCCACAACATGATATTTATTAATCAATGAGGTGGTACATCTCCTAAAAATATACTCAATCATTCAAGGCATTAATGAGATTCCTTTAACTATAAAAGCACAAGAATACACCCCTTGGATGATATAAACAAGAATAAACAAGTTATTTCCTGAAGGAGGACCCCTTTGGTGACCTAGAATCCTGTAATGAGTTCCAAAGAACAATAATGGAACCTACAGTCATCCACAATGGCTCCAACTAATCCTATGAAAAGAAAATCACTCAAAAACAGGTCCTCATCGGAATGTCTGACAGGAAACAAATCGGTCGATAGCTAGAAAATCAGATGAAAAGTAAAAATAAAGTATAGACCACCTACCTTGCCTCGGTAATATAAAACTCACCCAGTATCAAGCCTTGATACATTATGGTTTGGAAGAAATCTGAATAATGGGCGAAGAATGGGATATTAGGTCATATGATCCTAAATCCAAATAGTGTAGTCATTTTTTTAAGAATCAAGAATGACGATAAGGGAATCATGTACATACCGATGTTGTTCCAACACGATAGACATCGATTGAATCAGAGTTAAAACGGCTTCAATACTTGAAAACTATTTCAGAGGGGTATGGGTTCCAAAAACGATAGAAAACTCATTGTCCATAAAAAATATGAGCTACTTCTTCTTTTATTAAAAACAAAACCATCACTGGGAATGTATAAGGTGTGTACTGCCCTTTTATTTTTTTTTTCTAATCTAGACTGGATACACGTCATGACGGGAATGTACACAACGTGTACTAGACGTACATGGCGTGTTGGCCATGTACATAATCTGTACCTAGCCTGCAACTAGATTTCTTCCTTTTTCACCATTCAATCCCCAAAACAACCCAACCGGACCACATCTCTACTTATGGTCTAAGACTACAACAAATTAAAAACATTTAACCTGAAAATAAAAATTTTTACCTTATAAAAAACATGGGATCATTCAAAACCAGCGAACAACTAGGGAGGTGATGCCTATAAATTCTACACCCCAGCCTGAAAAAGTGTTGGACACTAGATGATTCTACTGTTGGCCTCTAGAATCTCAGGTGCACGGGATATAGTGGTCTTTTTGAAGAGGGTGATATCATGACTGAAAATTCATTGTTCTTGCAATATTATGACGATCATATGGTGCAATCATGTTCCACAAAAAAGATACTTCATGTTATTATTCATAGATCACGTTATGTACTACTCACAAGGTGTGTAAAGTAGATACCACATATCCCCAAAATCATGCAAGAATAAAGATAAAATGATATTGAACATACCTAACGCATTCACAATACAAGGTATATAACCAAGATAAAAAGGGTAATAATTAATTAAAAGACATGTTTGTTGGCCCTCATGTGTTTAGAGTGGGTCATTGAAAGACACACTACAATACCAGGACACATTTACTAGATCCCACAAATCTCCTTCATCATGCTATTTTGTTACATAAAAAATCATTTGAAACACCACGTTGGTCTTGTTAACGCCATGAACCTATTTCCCAAACCTGGAGACGTCTTTCAGATGCATCCCCTGAATCATATAATATTTCCTGCTCATATCAATCAAGTCTTGCAGTTTCACTTCTTCCTGACATCCACGCTCTCACGATAGCATATGGACATGTCAGCTGAGACCCATGACCCCCTCCAGACATGTCATCCAGGTATCACGATGTCATCCAAGGATGTTACCCTAGATACATTACATCTTCTAAGCCATGTAATGTTGATTCGTCTGACTCCCTCCAAAAATATCAAACCAAATCTTATAAATGTCACCAGGACACATCACCTTGATCATGTGACACCTCCGGAGAATGTGAACTAGGTCACGTGATGGCTCCTAGAACACAACATCTAGATCATGTGATGTCATATGGACAAGTCAAATAGGTCATGTGATACCCTCTCGACCAGAAGTCCAGGTCATATGGGTAGCCTCAGTGTGTAAGACCAAATATAAGGAGGAGTTACAAATACTCTTATTCCTAACACATTTAAGATATGTAGGCTACCTCTACAGTGGTTTGTGCCCTATAATTGACCAACCCAAGAAATATCAGAATGTTGGGTCCACATTAACAATAATGACATTGATTAATGTGTACAACTTATTTATCACACCAAGCAAGGGTCACATGGGCTTAGGTTGTTGCAATGATTTTGAAATCTTTATCATGAACCTCCATAATGGTACATGAAACATTAGTGTGTAATCCTAATTAAATTTAACCACAATAACTCTGATTCGTACAATGAACATGATAAATAAAATTCCTTCATAAAGATCAAGTTCTTATAAACACTCCTTCATGTCTAA
Organism: Viscum album; assembly: GCA_963277665.1. NCBI lineage: Eukaryota > Viridiplantae > Streptophyta > Magnoliopsida > Santalales > Viscaceae > Viscum > Viscum album. Next base: position 288,667,372 of record OY728165.1, read on the forward strand.
CCCATTTTACAAGGCCTAAATCTCATCCATCGGGGCCTGATTTGTGCCAAGAGATGATCAACCAACCTTATCTATCAATAGACTGAGAAATCAACAAAACTATGAAGAATATGAACCTTTCCAGAACCATGATACATAGGATGTCTCCCTGATATGTGACATCCATAATATATCATCTTATGTTTATCCTAGCATATATGTCCCATATAATGGGAAATTAAAATGATCATTTTCATCCCCTCAATTGATCAAACCTCATATTGGCTAAGGAAATTTCAATCATCATGTCATCTTCTACATAAGTATTTATAATGACGATGGTAATCTTTGTGTGTCAGTCCCGAGTGAAATAACTATGAGAACTGTAATTCCTCTATACCCAAGATACGTATGACATCCCTAAGGGACTCGATCATGAATATTTGGTATTATAGAGCACCCATATAATTACATTATACATGATGTAAAAATAAAAGGTTCTAATGAACCACATGGTTTTTGATTCATGTAATGACTATTACATGTCGGATTCCCCCTAATGGATAAATCTCCTCCTCAAAATATTAGCCATGTCCTTGCATGGTAGAAAAGTTTGAAGAACATGGTTATATGGATTCAGCACACAAGCAACCTCCCATTATATGAAAATGATGGAGAACCTCAAATACAAACAAATTGATCGACTGAAGAGACCCCAGACCTTTACATGTGAAATAATATTATCTTACAGATATTATGTTAGGGAAACTGGGCCAATATTAAAATTAGGAAGAGGTTCACAAACAAGTCATAAATCTATATGATATTTTTGAATGAGGTAATAATTCACCTAAATGGGTGCGATGAGCTCATCCTCCAATCATATCGACCAATGTGAGTCCCCAAGAGTAAATAAGTGTGAAAATCATCTGATTATTGGACTTTTGAAATTAGGTCTATACAAAACTATGAATGAGGGAACCATTGGGGGTTTCTATAGAAGATTATATATATGGAAAACCTGGTGTATATGATTGAGCAAGGCCATAAAACCCCCATCAACCATACCGTCGAGAGGAAACCATCTTATTCCCCAAAAAACAATAAAAAAATTGTTAACCCGACATGAAACCCTGAAATAAAAAAATTAATAGGTTGTAATCATTCTAACTATTTCTTTCACCCACTATACGAAATAAAAAATGGTGAGCATGATGTGATACTCTATAATAGCAGACAATTGGGTTATAATCTGTTATGCCATTTTATTTCCCCCATAGGAAATAAACAATGATTGGCATGACATGAGTCACTTAGGAATTTTTTTTTAATACCCAATGAAAACAATGAAATAAGACAAGAAATATCATACAGATAATATTATGAAATATGGATTATTGTAAGTCTATACTTTCATTGACCAGTCCATAAAAGAAGAATATTTTGGGATAAGTTCATATTCTTTTCAATGAAGTCCAACAAAAGACTATAAAGACCTAGGATCAGACATATATCCCTATTCTAGCAGAGGATTACCATGTGATAATGTTGAAAGCCTTGGTAAACTCTCATAAACCTGTCAATTAATTTTTTGGGCATACAATTGTTGATCAAAAAATCAATACACATATTCCTACATCAACCAATGAGAAAATAGACCAATATCATTATGTGGAAATAAAGAAGAAGGATCATATTCCATACCTCATTCTGGAGGTCCATCGACATACTCCGATGGGGAATGTATATTCGGACAAGGATCATATTCATGTTCTATCTAGGGCCAACCAGGTAAGAGTGGTACATGTCTCAGGGTAGCTCATACTTCTACCAAGAAAGTCCAGTGATATATGCCAATGTTTCAAGAGTGGGTTCACACTCTAGTATTGACTGGGGGTTACTACGTGATATTGGAACATGCCTCAGGATAAGATTATATCACTATACATAGTGAGACATATTACTATAATATTTTAATAGCTTCCAAGAAGTGGCCTCATACTTTCGTAGCACCAGATGGTTATATACAAGTTCCGAAATCCACAACACAACATGCCCATATCATTGTACAATCACATATTAAAGGTCAACATATTTCAATTAAAATGCAGAGCATGGCCCATATTTCTAATATGCAAAATTCCAGTGTCCTTGAGGTTATTTGAGACACATTCCCCACACCTCAAGTGTCTGTCGACTATTCAATCGAAGTGGAAGCCCAACACGTTCATTACAATGATAATCATACTCATGGTGGTGTGGAGATGGATAATAGAGAATCCAATCCTGACATCCACCATGGTCAAACTCGCAATGAAAATAAATCCCATAGACATGCAAGTCCCCCCTTGACTAGACACATTCATATAGAGAGGTAACCAAGGCTCTGACACCTTCATACAAAGAGGTGATCAAAACATTGGGGTCAAATGTATATGGTTCCCTATCAACATCTAGAATTACTCTACTACCATCAGAAAGTGACCATTTGAGACATCTTCTATGGTATGACCTGATGTAGACATGTACGTTTTATGAGGAGGTGGTTGACGTTGATATATGGATAGATTTAGCAAAACAAACCCTCTCTAGAATGTTATGTACCCTCCCTACTTATTGTTATGAGGTTCCAGATGGTCTATAAAAGGAGTTCATTGCTTACCTATAACAAAATAGTTGGGCTACTCAACAGCACAAGAAGGATTAATATCTCCTGTATCTAGGACACAAGTGACACCATAAAAAAACCAAGATAATATACTGTCAACTTTTCATAGTTATTCTATCCATGGCCTAGAATCCAAAAATAGAAAAGAACTTATAAAATATGCAATACACCTACCAACATTGCATAATGACACATCAGAAGATAATATTTGAAGCTTTGTAATGATTTCATATTCAAGGATGGGGAATTTATGGGGATTGACACTTTAATGCACCCCTAGAACAATAGAACCCCTTATATTCGATGTCATATAATGTTATAGCCTTAGAAAAAATTAGGTGACTAGGTATTGATTGGGAGAATTGATGAATACAACTAAATCTCCCCACTTCAGTGATTCCAAAACATCCCAAATGGAGGAGGTAGATATACCACATGCCATCAATCTATGCCCCACTAAGAAATTATAACACCATTAAAACAAAAAAATGATGTTATGATCATCTATAAAACTTTATGCAAAATAATACTTCTCATCATGGGATATCATCGCACCCAAATCCCACACAATAACTACTGCACCACATCAAAAGATCTACAATAGAAGCTTTCATAATAGGATCCAAGAGGGTAATTGGTACCCTGGGAAAGTGAATGTCTACCAAAGCCTCTTCCCCATATGATCACTAATTCCTAAAAAGACTTAGGATATACCCTCAGTAGCCACAAGTGAGCCCTATCCCACTAGTTATGGGTAATTTATATCTCAATAACCATCTCCATGGTCATAATCCCTTGATAGGGTCCTAGAAGAGTCTGTGGTGATTCTAGATCACCCCCAGCAAAATAATATATGGGAATTTATATCTTCTTATCCATCCAAGGAATCATCAAGTCCCTAACTTGAATAATTTTGTCCTCAATAAGAGGAGAAATTAGTGCTAACAGATACCCCAAATGACCCCCAACCCATAGTAATAGAGGTATTTTTATCCTCATTATCCAAATAATGACAATCCTTCTTCTCAAGATTGGGATGTAGAAAACAATGGTCAATGTCCCACTTGTTCCTCACACTACAAGATAGACCATTATTGGTCAGGGCCCGTACTACAACCACCATCAGAAACTCTCTAAGAGTCACTACTTATTAGACATGATGTGAGGTGTGTTTGAGTAAGGATATCAAAACCTCATAGGGTCTCATGTAAAAATGGCCCAATATGTCCAAGGGTTAAAATAATAACCCTGATGAAGGTACTGCATAATATTCCTATTACGTTGAATGTAATATCACAACCATCATTTCCTGATATGCCTATATAAATGTTTTCACTATCAATATGGTAGTCATCCATCAAGATGTGGACATAAAAGGCCCAAATGTGGAAAATTTACACTAGGAGGAAGGTGATTTAGAATCACCAAATGAGGATGTGCACACCTAGAACAAAAGAATGTTTCAAAATTTTTCTCCACCAAATAACTAGTTTCTAACTCCTCAGCCGAATATTGTCAACAAAAAATGGGAAGGTATGAATAAATACCAATCAACACATAGAATAACTAAGGTTCCTTCCACAAAGGAATAGTTTTCACAATTTGAGGGTGAAATATGAGCTCCTTATAAATTCAATGTGGAGCTACTCAGGGGAATAAATCCCATCAGGTATCATATCTAGCCATCAGATAATATTACCCCCCCCATTGTTGGTCCTCTAGTAAGATCAGTATCAATGCATTAGATTGGATTCATATCTTGATAGCTAATATATATAAATGAAGAAGACGAAAATGACCACGAATTACCTCTATTGTGGCGATAACCACTCCCTCATCAGGGTAATCATTCAGTCTAAGGATGAATTGAGAATCAGTTTTACATGATGGTATGACCACCTTACCGGCCCTTGACTACTCCCTATAGATGGGAGGTGGCTTAGATAGCAGTTACCCCTAAGTTACTTATGTTCATCGATTACCTGGATACTCGAATGGAAGCCATGGAAGGAAAACACACACATGTACAACAAAAAATGAAGATATATATGGAATGGGTGGATGATAATCCACCAATAACCAAAATGAAAACCCTTTCTTCTCTCCCTTTGATAGTACCAACAACCTTGTACAACATCTCACACAATTCTTATCCCGATGTGGGCTGATGATGGGCCATCGATATCAACAGGAGGTAACAAAGATATGGTGCTTCATGTAGACTTTTTGGACCAGTCTATGTATGGTATATCAGTCTATCAGCATGATATCTTACATGATAGGAAGGCCTTCATCATCATTTTAATTATCAGTTCAGTTTAACATTGATAAAAAACAATGATCATCGATTTGAATAAATTAAAACAATGTGAAAATGATAGGGTTTCTCATATCATAGTAATGTGTAGAAGATTATCTTATTCACTCATCAACCCCCACTCATATGATCACCCACTGGAAATCTATATTGAAAATTTCAGGGATGATTTGTAGATTCCCCTAATCACCTTGAAATATTAAGGTGGGTTCTTAGGGTTCATTGAAATGACACAATGTTCTGAATAGGTTTTTAAAAAAAAACCTAATCCAAGTATCAACTCATTCCCATAACACAAGGGGAAAATATAAGTATAGAAGAAGTTGTAGTTGTCACTCTCAAGAATGAAATAGTACCCATCCACACACCGAGGAAGGTCCATAAAGGCCCAACACATCATGTCGAGTAGTATCAACCACAAAATCTCCCTCAGCTAGATGTATAGATAAATCAGGATCTCTAAGGACTTAGGGAACATACGAATAAATCATACACCCTCTAGAATGAAAAATTCAACAATATTTTCATAGAATTCAGGGATAATTACTTGCTAAAACATTCATAGCCTCAAAAGCCTGAGTAAGTCACCTAATCGACCGTCCTAACTACATAACTTTCCATAGAAGGATTGGTGATAATATCTAGGATTTATTTTTCGTCAAATATTTTATTCAAGGAATGGTTGAATATGGATAGGTGACTATAGGTAGGTCCCCACAAAAGGGGTCTTTCATTACCAACATTCAACCAGAAGAAGAGGATTATTAGTAGAATCTATTTTCCAGGAATGTGAAAAAGTTTGAACACTGGATGAATGGAAAAATAATTCATCAAGACCACACCACACTGAAATCATAATTTCATATTCTCATGATGTCACCACCACCCAAAAACGTTATATCAAATGTTCCTCCCCAAGGTAGGCTTGAACACTGGAATAAAGAAGAGATAAAGGAAGAAGTGTCATATTTTTCTCCAGAGTATGCCCCAACTCATGTAGTTTTCATCCCAAAAAAATCTTATAGGATGGGAACCTACCCAAAAAATAGAATACAAATTAGATTAAGAGCATGTATTTTTCTCTGTAAATGTGTAGAATAATCCTTTTACAATGATGAATATGATCCTAAATATGGTTTTATCACACATAATTGTTTAATGGGAGGCTACATGAACCAAAACCTATGATACATTAGACAAAACATACATGTTTGGTCTCAATAATATGTTAATCTCCCTTAAGAGGACATATATTCAGCTGATATTTATGGGAAAATGCACTGGCAAACTCAAAAGTGGCTAGATGTTTCTGTTGAGCCCTCCACTAGTCCCTCAGTTCTGATTGTATTTAATGAACACTTAGTGGGAGTTAAATTTGATGAACCCAGACAATGGGGAAGGCTGACATGACCTGCACCACTGGTAGTAAATATTTCATCAACTTCCGCACAAACATCAGGTCCATGTACCTCATATTCTTCATCTCCTAAATCACATGCCCAAGAGCAAACATATACATGGAATCAACGACCACTAGAACAATAGTACGTTATTCTAAAATAGATAGTTTGTGTACCATCCATGATCTCAATTCATTATGAACTCCTTTTAAAAGAACACAGGGAGGAACCTATTTAATCCCTGTAAGGCCACCATGAATTTGAGATATAAGTCTTTACGAACAAGGTCTATCAGGTGGAGACTATGTCCTCAGAATGTCATGTCGACATTTCATTCACTAATAGTGATCAAGAAGATGCCATCCAAGGCAATATAAATCCCTTATATGTATCAAGAATACTCAATAATGTAATATTCAAAAGGGTGCTGATTTATAATGGATCTAGGATTAGTCTCACCAGTGTTCGAACTCTCAAGTGTTTGGGATATAAAGAATTGGGATCAATCTCCCATAAGGATGACCATTAAAGGGTATGATAGGTGTGAGTAGAATCCTCTCAGGAAGATCAAACTCAAATCTTAGTTTTGGGAACTCACATCTGACATTGGTTTTATGGTTATTCAGTAAAACACCACATATAATGTCCTACTCAAGAGACCCTATCTCGATAACCATTTGGCGGGGCCTTCGGTATCCCATCAGTGTCTGAAGTTACCCATCGATGGGAAATATGAATAAAAGATGGCGATAATTCCCCTTTCAATACATGTGGGGCCACATATGCTAAAGAATTTCTTTATTAGAAGGGGGGAAATAATTCAATTCTATATTAATATATACATGTTGCAGCCTCAAATGGCTTGGGTATCATTCCCTATGAATCCCAGGAGTATTCTCAATAGAGAATATGTTCTCCCAAGATTCTATTAATGGATTTAGACCTAATCACAGAGATTTTAACCCCTTATATCTTTAGTGAAAATCTATAAATCAACTAGTTTTGACATCTTTCTACAATTAATTGGATAATCAGTGATGATAATGTCTCTTCTCTTGGCCTCCCACACCCGGATATTGACAATGAAGACCCCAGATTACCATATCCACCTAAATATTCCTCCACACACCTAGGGATGGAAGAGGATGAAGATTACCTTAGAAAATACACTCTATCATTTTGGGAGGCATATCTATCACGATAGATGAGCTCTGACAGATATATTTGGGAATAGAAGAAGACTCATGACCTACTCGGATTAACACCACCATGCCCCCTAGAGATAAAGATGTATACATCACATTTATAATGTAGAACATATATGTTTTAACCTATAACTATACATAAATTCCTAGATTGAAGCAAGATGTGGCTACACACCATCTCAAACTGGCCAATGAGCATCGAGGTTTCAACATGCAGGAAGAAGGATTTACCCTGCTCATGCCACTAATATAGAGTCCAAAGTTGACAAGTTTGGCCAAGCCTACATTTTTGGATAAGTTAAACACCCATTATGTCCTACCAACATCATCTCCATCAAGAATATAAATTGGAATATTACAGTTTTCATTTATTTTAGAGACCATAATTGGCATTTTATGAAGGATAATTTCAAACTGCTGATCATATAACTCTTGATTGATGAAAAAACTTACTTCTGAGATACTTCCCTCTTAGATAGGTACTCAGGGTACATTGAGATCAAGATATCCCTCAATGATGAAGAAGCTAACACCTCTCTTGTTCCTAAATGGATTTTCTATAATCATGTCATGACTTTCAGATTAAAAAATGTTGTTGCTGCGTATTAATGTGTCATGCATCATATCCTATGAAAATATTTGGGAATGATGGAAAAGTGTTATGTTTATGACCGGGTTGTTAAATCCCAATAGTGATGTGATAGATTCACTTATCTTTGAACAATATTTGACCAGAAATGACAACACAATCTAAAGATGAATCCAATATAGTGTGCTTTTGGGGTAACATCAAACATGTTTATTGGATTTATTCCATGACACCATGACATTGAGGTCGACCGAGATATGACTTGTGCTATTATAGAAAGTTCACCCCTAAAAATCTAAAATAATTGAGGGGACTCCATGGGTACCTCGCCTACATTAGAAATTTCAAAGTCAATATGGAAGGAAATACTTTCTCTCTCACCACGATAATGAATAAGGGAATCTCTTACCAATGGGATGATGAATGTCAAAGAGCCTTCTAATGTCTCAAGCAGTACATGATGCACCCACTAGTTTTTATTTCTTCTCGTGGAAGGGAGGACACTCATATTATATGTGGACACCATAGAACAGACACTGGTATCCCACCTCCCATAGAAAAATTATACGGGGAGTTAGAATAATCAGTTCTAGATCAACTAGATTATGACAGGTACAAAGGCCAGATATTTTGATTTTTAAAGAACTACATTTCACTTTTCTTTGTAGTGATTAAGATAAGGCACTTTTGTAGAACCACAATGTCCACCTGGTCTTTTGTATTGATCATTTTAGGAACATCCTTGGATGCCCTATATTGGTTAGTCGCTTAGTTTGATGGGTTTTCATTCTCTAGAAATATGACATCCAGTTCATATCATAGAAGTAATTGAATTTGAATGCCTTGGATGATTTCCCCACAACACACACTACCCTATAAAATAAAGTATAATAAACCAAGATCCTAGTTGAAGAGGTCTTCTATACCCATGAAACACCATAGACACGAGAGTTGTACTTTGATGGTTCCTCTAGGAGTCATTCCCACACAATAATGGACTACTAGAAGCCTAACCAAGTTTTAAGGGGATTTTATTTTTCTCCCTAGTTAAAACATATTTTCCCTACACATTCTCAATATTCGAAGGCTTCCCCAATAATGAGGAAGAATACCAAGCCCTCATTGATGGGATGGAACAAGCCATACAATTTCCCAAAACCTACAAAGATTTCTAGGGGGATTCAAAATTGCAGATAAAGATAATCAATGGTGAATACCCATTAAAAAGAAAGAAACTTTCCCCTTTACTATCTATGGTAAGGGATTGATGAAAGACTTCCCTTTTGAGTCAAAATGGCATCGTGTTCCTCGATGAAAAAATGCTTATGCGGAAACACTAGAAAATTCAACTGTTGTCCTAGACAACTCTGATAAAGAGAAAGTAATATTTTGTATCACACATCAAATAATGGTCTCATAAATTATCATATGTGATATGGAAGAAATCAATATGATCAGCACCACCCTAGAGTGTCATGTAGCAATAAACACACTTTAATGGATAGAACCCATAGTTGGTAATCTCTAAAATGGGATTCTCCCAACAGATCATTCCATAATGGTACAGATTCGACACTGAGTAGAAAACATCACTTGGTACGATTGTCCAAATGAGTAAAATATCCTTTAAAAGTGGGGGTTTGATTAAATCGTCCTCATATGCCTAATTGCAGGATAAATTTTTTCCATCATGGAAGATGTCTATGTTGGCTCATATGGCACCCATCAATCATGAACTAAGCTCTCCCATAAAGTCATGAGGTTAGATTATTACTAGAAAACCATGATACTGGACTACATGGAATTTACAAGGAAATGTCATGTGTGCCATATTCACGCAAACTTCATCCACCAACCACTAAAATTGAAACATAATGACAAATTATTACCAAATTTTTTCCATTTAAAGGATGGATATTTAGGGACATATCCCCATGCCATTCCAAAGATGTTCTTGTAAAACTTTACTATTATCAACTTTATTTTAAAATGGGATGAGGAAATACCCCTTAAGGAAGTAGTGATGAAGAATATCATAATCCTTGTGGAGTCCCATATCATCAACAAGATTTTGATCCCTTGGAAAATACTGACTGAAAACCACACCAATTTCTGTTCCGTGGAGTTGAAAAGGCTATAACAAGAGTACAATATCGAGTGAAATCACTCATCCCTCTATCATGTAGTGAAAAATGGACAGAAAAAGGCCTTCAATAAGTCTCTAAAAAACATAATCTAGAAGATGGCGAACATGGATAAGAATTCTTGTCTAGATAAACATCTTCATTTTTAATGGTCCAACCATACCACCATGCAAATCACAAATAAGAAACACCATACTCATTAGTGTATGGTTATGAAAAGGTATTACATATATAGGTCGATATACCTTCACTAAGAATAGCCATTCTAAGGTATCCCTCATATGATGAAAAAACAAAAAAGTGGATGGACGGATTGGAATGAATAGATGTGAAAAAATTTCACACATTGAACAACCTAGAGGTCCATCAAAATATGATAGCATGGGCCTTTAATAAAAATGTTTACCATTATTCATTACTTCAAGGAGAACGGGTACTGGATCACAGAACCCCAAAAATATTAGGAATGAATCCACTGAAATTAGAACACAGGTGGGATGGACCTCATGTAATACATAAGGTAATTTAGAATGGATCTAACTCAGTAGTCAACAAGGATGGGGAAAGAGTCACAACACTCTAAAATTTGATTTTTATCAAGAAATAATTTTCATAAACAGTTATCAGTAAGGGAATCCACATTATAGTAAGCCTCGTAATTCATGATGAGTACATGATGATAATATGTACAAATCCTTCTAGACCACATGAAATTAAACTATATAAATATTTCCATTGGCGCATGAAATTAATATACACAATATATTGAGAACCATGTAAGGATTCAATATATCTATTATATGATATTTAGTGATGCTTGAATATCTATTCTTGGGACCAGACATAGGAATTATTTCATTTCATGTCGGGTGATCCAATGTCCTTACTGCATGACACAGAACTACACAGATCCAGAACATCCCCCTTGATAATAGGTGGCCCAATTTCTTCAATGCATGACATAGAACTACATAGATCCAAAATTTCCATCTTCATTCACACCGAGTAACCAAGGTGCTTACCGCATGATGTTAAAAAACATGGTATCTAGAACAATGTTTGGATTAATTCTCAATTTAAAAGAGATACACAGGGATTAATTGAGCATGTATCTTAATACATGAACCACATGATACAAAATACCCATGCTCTGCACTTAAATGCCTCTGTGTGAGACCCTTCTTATTCTTAATTTCTCTTTCTAGGAATAGATCACGTTGTCTTAGTAATTTTTGAAAGGGGATCCCCGTAAGAAAAAGTCATATCATCTTCATCATGATTTCCATGGTCCAAAATTCGAGACATAAAGATACCATCAGTATTTAGTGAAAGATGTTAAACTACACAGCCCTTCAAAACTATGTAAGGTTTGACTGTTAATCTCATGTGATACATAGTGGTGCCCATATTTCCATCCTTGGTACCAACCCCAATATTCTCTTAAATTCACATTACATTGACTCTACCCTCACCACATGATGTTAAACTTCATTGAATTTAATGTACTATGTATTTCATGATTCTAATCTTTCATGAGATACACAGTGACACCCAGACATCCATCCTTAGGCTTAGCTGCAAAATTAACACTTTTCACATCGGTCCATATTCATCCTTGTTACATGACACTAAAATGTGTGGTCCATTAAATAACTATGTGTGGCTCCATTCATCTCATTACATTCTATGTATTGATGCCTATACCTCTAAACCTAGACACAAATACAACAATCTTTAGAAACAATGTGCACCTCTCTTTACGGGACAAACCAAAAAAGATAGAATTTCTCATTTAAGAATTATGTCTGTGTTCATTCCTATCAACATGGGATATGGAGTGAAAACCACAATTCTATTAATGGGACTATCCATGATTCCACCATTTCACAATGGGGGAACAACAACCTTACCACATGATGATAATCTACATGGAATTATGTTCTAGGTTAATGACATTAAATTGAAAGGAGAATGTCTTTACCACATGTTGATAAATTGTACGGAAATATATTCTTACAACATGATGATAAACTGTAAGTAAAACAACATGGCTGCATTAAATTACTAAGACATAGAAAATTACCCAACTAAAAGATGATAAACTATGCATACAATTTCTTATTTTTCATTCCTGATAAAAGGACCAAAAGAGACTTACCTTTTTCAACCAAAGTATAGGGTGTTTCCACCATCTTATAAAATAACCTCAATCTATGTACCACACATCATGCCTGGTATGAATCAAGATTCTTCAATACATTCATTTCCCTTGAAAAGGATGAAATAGATCTCTCAGTTGGCCACACTATGGATGTATTAGGGATTTATACCCACCTACTGGTGAAATATTTGTCCAATATAAATGGACCTCTAATTCTCATGAGCCTGACATCATTGAGACAGAACTGAAAATCTTAGTGTGTAACAGGACATACCAAATATGATTGTCCCATATCATTTCTCATAATATGAGGAACTTGAACCATGATTTAAAATATTTTTTCCTTATGATTGGAAGTTTTTAGTGTAATCTTCACCCTGGGTATCCTAATTAGTTTCTTCTATAAAATCTCACATATTTGGTCCATGTGAGTCAGGAACATAAATTGGACATGCTTTGGTCAAAGTCATATGCCTTTAAACACTAGACTATGATTTTCCATGTTGCAAGCCCATGAACTGCAAGTGAAAGTGACAGAAGACTTTTCATGTTAAAACCCCATAAAGGGTGGAATAAGAAAATGTCATGTCTTCACTCACTAAACTCTTCATCTCTAGAGTATAAAAAATTAGGGCCTTAATTAAATGTGTAAAACTCACATGGTCTACTCAACAGTTCTAGTATAAGCCCAACTATGATCCCCAGATCTCTTTGTCTAGGAAAATGTTTGATAAATGATTTATCACATTTTATCACTGTGATAATATGTTCTCTAGGTGGTGGAAAAACATTTTGGGTTCCTTATCCCTTATTAGATTTTAAATTTTCCATAAATCATAATTCATGGTTTAATGAATCTTGGGTAATTTAAAACCATTCATTTCCCCTAAATAAAAAATTAAGTCTCGATAAATGGCCATAATGTCAATGAAGAAGGGATTAGAACCACAGACTATAGACATCTTAGTCCCATATAATGGGATTTCTGATTATTGTGTACATGGAATCATTATAGAATAACTGAGCACCCGATAGTGTTTTAAGATATCCTCTGTGTAACTTATCCATACATTCTTTTTGACCTGAGCACTTTGGACTATGACTTAAAATATCCATACCATACTATTCATGTGGATCCAATAACCACGATGTTTCATCACCATGTCTTGTACACATTATCAAGGTCAGAATTCAGCACTTTGTTTCAGAACCATTGATGGACAACACCTCATGATTCAAAACCACATGGTGTAGGGATTGGGCTTCACAACCTAAGGGTTGGATTGCCCAAGGCTTAAAGAACCCCTATAAGATATCTTTCTTCCCATACCAAACATCAATATCATGACCTTATATTATTCAAAAATCTCTCATGGCCCTTGGAAAGAAGTGGAGATTATCGTTCATTGGTCATTCTATCGATGTGAAAGGAATTTGACCCCCAAACTAATGGAATATCTTCCTTGGAAGAGAGGATCTTCTAATCCTTGCGACCCTCAGCAACACCAGGGTAGAATCAAACATCTCAAAATGTTATGGGACATATCTGACATGAATTCCCCATCCCATATTCACAGTCTCTAGATTATGGGCTATGATTTGTATAACTAACACTTCAAATATCTAGGCGGGACTAGTATCCCGAGTATTTCACCATCAACCATATTTCATTATTTGAATCTTTTATATCCCTTGTAAAAGTGTATAAATTATCTTTTCGTATAAATGATATCGATGCCTAAGGGATTTGAGCCACCAAATTGAGGAATAAACCCCTTGAAATAAAGGAACTCAAATCCTCGTGAGACCTTGTAGCACCACCGTGGGACTAAGAACCTCATAGTGTTTTAAGCCATCCCTAGTCTATCATCCCCATATTCCATAGTGGCCTTTGCATGAGAACATTAAACTATAGTACACCAAATGTCCAAGCTATAAGACCATAAAATAAAGAGATATAAGGTCATGATAAAATACCCTAAACTAAAGTGCATATAAGGTTCATGCTAAAAGACCATAAAAAACACATTGAAGGTTTGAGATAAAATATACTAAACTATATATCATGGAATGATTATAGAATTTAAATTATTATGAGGCCCACTAAATGACATTAACATGATCGAGTTTATCTAGCCTCTTATCACATTCGGTGAAGATATAAAGAAATCACCTTCTTGTGACATATGTCATACCTAGACCATCACACTACAAGTTATATTATTTCAAGATAGATGGAATATATTATCAATAAAGAATCTCAAAATTATTCACATTCATAAGAATTTATTAGATAAAATGTATTATAATTTCAACATTTGATTCTTTAAATTTTGATTCATTCTATGTAAAAAAATAGATGAGTGTTGTTAGTGATCAAAAAAATATTGGAACAACAACATGTCATGAATCTCATGAAGAAAATACAAAATTGGAAGGAACATATAAAGTCCAATTATGTATATTTGTTGTAAAAAAACAAAAAACAAGAGGAATATACACATACCTGAGTATCTCTCATAGAGATACAATACCAATAAATATTTCAAGGTTATTATTTCATTATATGATTTTTAGAGAATATTCCTTAATCTGTTTGATTATATCTTCAAGGGAAGATACAAATATCCACTTTTGTTATGCATATTCTTTTTCCCCCTTCACAACCTATTACAACCCCTATTATCTAGTAATAGATTTAAGATGCACCTTTAATGCCATTTCAAGAAGTATATGTTGTTCCAACAAATCCTTTTATAATATTTTGAGTTCATGTATAAATTTGGTTAACTCTACATGAGGATGATTGGTCTCAAATTGAAGAAATTAAATTTCAGAATGAAATCGGCTAATTTTAACCTTCCAACCATCGACTATATTTTTTTTAATTGGATTCCTCTATTTCACATTGGGAGATATTTTTTACATCTTTACCTCAGTTCTTATTCACTGAAGAGGAAGCATACATAGTTGCTACCTTAAATTCAAGGTTCATATTGTGTTATCTCAAATAAACAACTTATTTAACCTAGGTATGAGAAATGGAATAATCAAAGCATTCATAAAAATTGGTAGGAAACATAAAATGATGGTGACCAAACTGATCCTTCCACTCCTCTAAGGGGGTCTCCTAAAATAAGGCCATTCTCACCTTCCACATGTCTTCCCTCATGGACTAATAGAATGACGTGGACCCTAGACCATTACCTTGATTAATTTTAGGAACTAGAATATATGCTGGGAATAGTTCACTTAGGGAAATAATTAAACCTGTGGTTTTTAATGATGAGGGAAGGGAACCCACCTCAATATTGGTAGATTCAGTTAGAGGAACCCCCAATTAAGCATACACTAAACCCCAAAATTTTTGGGTTAATAATGATGCAATAAAGGACATAGGGTCTCATCAGATACATGATGAATAATGATGTATCTCTAGTTAATTTGTTCATATGACCTAGTATAGAATCATAACTCTCTCAGTCGAGCCATATGAATGATCCACTTCCCGAACCCCACACATATGAGAAGAAGAAATGCCTTATTTTGATGAGACACCTTGTGGCCCTTATAAGACCTTTTCTAAAGAAGAACTCCACAAACCATCATTGAGGAATGTAGGGAAGAAATAACACTATCCAGTGACATGATGCTAAAATAATATAGTTTTTAGTGTTGAAGATGTATTTAACTTCTTCATTACTCACATCCATTGAGACTAACATGATAGAAAAATAGCTATGTGTGTTGGAATTCCCTAGAAATGCACGCATCCACACTAGATCAAATGGTATGATCACTAAAGCATTCATAGAGGGCAATGTCCACAATTGATCCATCACCCCAACTACCTCCACTTCTTGAGAAATCAGACTGAATAGGGAACAATCTGCTAAAGCAACCAAACTCTCATTTGTGTCCTCATAAGAGGACACATTATTTTTATAAAAATATGATGAGGAACAATAAATTTTTACCAAAATCATAATGTACTGAACATAAAAAATTAGATGACAAAAAAATGACGTACCACACATACTTTAATATCCTGGAGGAAAAGGATCCAACAGAGCAGATTATTTCATTTCCTTCTTTTTCTTCTTTTCCAAGAAAGGCCCTCCAAAAGGAGTCGAATTTGAGATTATTACATTAGAAGTGGAAACCGATTCTCTCAACTGAGACTATCAACCTGGGTACCCTTCATTATCACCTTTATGGTCATTGAAAAATTCCTGACCCACAGTCATACCATGGGGAGTTTGTTTCGGGGAAGACATGACATGATAGTTTCAGACGGCCTCCCACTAAGTCAAAACATTGAATGGATGTCAATATAGCTGAATCAATTTTATAACACCTTAATAACTGATGTAAGAACAAAATTAATGCTTCTTCAGTGATAGGGTAGCCAATTCAAACACAATAATTTGATACATTCCCAGGACGTCTAATTGATGAACCCACATGGATATAATTGATGACCCGTGATTCTTGCTAAATCCATGTTAATGTCTCAAATAAAGGACACGACCTCATCGTAATGGTATTTAAAATTGATACAATGAGGTGTGGTGATATAAGAAAAACCTTATAAAATAACATATGAGCATTGTAGTAAACTCTACAGATAATCTCATGTACACCACTCCTTCCAAATCTCCCACTGTTGAGTCAGAAAGGGGAATTGTTGCTCCAACATTGCCTCACACTCTACCATCACATTCACTATAACCTTGGGAGCTTTCACTTCTTCAGGAAATGGTATACGCTTGATCTCTAAGAGAGTTTCTTTTATGGATACAGTTCTTTTTGAAGATTGTTTTTTTCTGGCCAGAGATTATTGCTTTCATCCGTTGGTTGGGGGGATTTTCTTACCAATTAGGATAATTTTCAATTTGGATATGATCGAATAAAAATCTCTAAAAATTCATTAGATATACCGATCACTACATTATGTAGAGGGAGGTTTATCCTTTCACCAGCCTCCACCATGGTAATCAACACACAAAATTGTAGAGCTTCAATTAGATTCACTTCAGATCAAACATCGATAGATCAGAGAATAATTAATGAACAGACAAGACCTTATAGATTAATCGATAGGGTTCATACCACTCATAGATTATTTCCCCATCAATACGAGCAGAAAGAACTTCTACGTGATGTGACACAACATAAGCTTGTGTATCATGATTGGCCTCAACCTCGTCAATAATGTCACCTATCGATACTAGTTGGAGCGGTCTAAATGATAAATTGATCATAGAAGATTATATACTCTCTAACATCCTGAACATTCAATGGGATGGGTCTAACTCCAGAAATACACTACAAGTATGGTATGAAGAAGGAATTGTGAACATGAAAAATGTTCAGATATTCATAAACACCCAGATGACATACTATCTAACTCCATAATACCTAGAAGAGTCCCACAATCCTATAATGGTAATTAAACTTATAAGCATAGTGTTGAAGGAGGTAGAGTTTGGATAGCATTGGGATGACCAACCTGATATCCTCTCCCCTACAATAGAGGTCACTATTGGGAAATTGGAAACTCTAAATCCACCGGTCTTTTTCTTGGGAATTATGTAACCACTCAGGTATATGGTGATAAAACTAGATAGTTGAATGGATAAGTTAATATCAAGGAAAAATTTTGTTCCCCTTTCCATAAACATCTGATCCTTAAGTATGGTATAATAAGCACCTAATGTACCATGTAAATCCATCAAAGTAAATGCTATTAGTTTTTTTTATTCTGAATCATAACTAGTTTTATTGGTAAGTAATTACTACCATGCCTTTAAAGGGATATCTTCTGTAGAATGAACCCATTATAGAAGGGAATTTTCTTCTAGTTTAATCAGTTCTTATGTCAAAGGATGGGTCTTCTTTACGTCATCCCTAGCAGATTACAGAAGAGGGAATTCATCATACCTTCCACCTAGTATTGGTTCACCATTGATCTTCTCCACATCCAAAAGGTTGATTTCATCTTCACCATCCGTAAGGTGAAATGTAATTGTGTCTAGATCTAGTGTCTTAATAGCTCCATCATCAATCCTTTATAACAATATGTAGACACTTAGGACATCTAAAAAACCTCATGCATCACAATACCCTAGAATTCATTATAGAATTCATAACCAATATTCTATACCTATAAAGGAAAACCCCAATCCATACTGAAACTACCCCAGGATTAGAAATCCCCACTGATATTATTTATGGTATTTTGTTTAGGATCATATTTCATTATTATTGAGCAATACATGTGGAAGTCTTCATCATGCATGCGATCAGACCGATAAAAGTATGTGGGAATTAATGTCATTATATTCTCATCTTCACAGCATCCTTACGTGATTATGTAGCCCCTCTAAGGATAGTAGTTCTTAAAAGGTGTTATGGGTTATATGAATCCATGAATAAAGTATACATGATGGCCTTAGAGGAGAGATGGAAGCATCGTTAGTATGGATGAATCCATAAAGAAGAAAAAAAATCCTAACAAGGGATATTCAATGAAGTCTAATCCCATAAATGATGTTTGAATCTTCTTGTTTTACCTTACATGATGACTGCATGAAGGATCTATGATTTTCACTATAGAATTGTGATGAGATATTACTTCATTTCCCCCCTTATTTGAGATCTTATGAGAAGATAAATTAAAACCTGATTCCATATGATAATAATTTCATGGGACATGTCAGACAAAGAGAATATATGATCTTGTAAAAAATAGAATAATGAACGTCTTTGCGGCATCATGCGCATCACATGAATCAACAAGGAATTTGTGAATCACATAAAGGATTTGTGAATACCTTGATATCATAATTACTTGAAGGTCACATAACCCTATTGGGAATCGAGTAACATCATGAACTCATTTGACCCTTATGATCAGATGACCTAGATATGGTCACATGAATTAGCCTGGGGTGGAGTATATCTGACTATCGATTCATAGATGATGGAAATTTAAATGATTTTATATGATAATCCATAAATGTATTCATTTTACCTAAATAAAGTTTTATTCTCCTATCACCCTAAATAAGATTACATTGGTTGGTCTATTGATACCTTTTTTAAAAAGATTTCACCTCAATAATCCCCATTACTAGTGGTAAACACATTATGATCATCCATGAAACAATTATCCTCTTCCATATTTTTTTGAAAGTTTATTCATAGATGGTGATGTTTTCATATCACATACACAACATATATCATACTATAATATTATGGATGAATATTTTAAATATATTATTCTAGAAGATATAAAACTTTTTCCCCCTTCAATGTAGCTAGGATTTTACTATTAAGGGATGCTTCTTTTATGATTGTCTCTTTAAAATAATGGATTCTAAATCACATCCCAATAAACTATAAATTGCCTTCATCTTTTGTTTAATATACCTGTGGTCAATTTTTTAATGAGGTATCTATGGAGGGTTTCTTTGAATCAACTATTGTACACTCGAACTCTAAAATTGCATTTGATTAATAAAATCAATTATAAGTGATATATATCCTATTTTGGGAACTTATTTCACTCATGGTGGAAGTAACCATGAAGATCCTACATATAAATAATCCATTATTGATTTGTGTGCTACTGATTCTTCTAATAGAGTAGTCACTATGAACAATTTTACTGTTACACCATATAATTTTACTTTTTATTTTTTGTTAAACAAATAAAATCTTAAATATATTATTTTCAATAAAAAACTGAATAGAAATGTAATGTAATAATGGTTATTTAGTCAAATGTTTTGATGAAAATATAAAAATTACAACATTATGAAAATACAAGATGAAAAATTATTAATAAAATTACTAGTGGAATAAATACGCAATTAAATAAAACATTTGATGAATATAAAATTCTTTTTCTCATGGTTTTATAAGGTGATATTTACAATTATTTTAACTGTTTAATTGAGGAAAATAATTGAAAATATAATATATATCTTTATAGATAAATAATAAAATATTATGTATGGGTTTTTAAGGAAATATTATTTATAAATTTTAAAATATATGGTTATTTTTTATATATGTTCATTAGGATAATATGGTTATTGGGATTATATTGATGTTGGGATTATATTTCCACTATTATTATGAAAATATTGATATTATCACTAGACATATGAATAATTAATGAGATGAAATACTAAAGAGTTACCAATTTAACATAGTTATTGGATTAGCATGTATAAATAGGTTTTACCACATTATGAAATATATGTTAAAAAGTGAAGAAATTGCATCAATTAGTTGAAGAATTATATACAAGACACATTGTTCTTTGATTATAAAGGATGTAGAATCACTAATTTTTTTTTCATGACCAAACATGAGATGAACTTCAATAAGTAAGGATTAATATGAATAATTTGTGGGAGGAGTTAAAGTTGGTGAAATTCACTACAAGATCTACACAAGCTGAATCACCATGGTGATTAAAAAAATTTCATATTATGAATCATAATATTCAAATGAAGTAACAATTTAAATTTTTTGTACAAAAATATCTTACTGAATTAAATGTTAGTTACCCTGAAAAATTTATAGGTTTTTGTCGACAATTTTTTTAAGTGTTTTATAATTTTTATATAAATAAATAAATTCATATATTATAAAATATGAATCTAATTTAAAATTTAATTTAAATAAAGATTAATATTTATTTAAAATTTTAATTAATTAAAAATATTAATTAGAACACTAAATTTTTAAAATGTTATTCTTCTAAAAAAGGTACTTTTTGTATATCTTATTTTTTATTTAAAAGTTAATTTTCTCATATAATGAAATTTAATTTTATTAAATAGAGTCAAAATTTTGAATCACCATGTCTAAATTTGGTAGTTAGAGTAATCTTATATATTTTTAAAAAAATTAATTAACCTGGTAAATAATTGACAAAACAAAAAGGGACCACCAGAAGTCGATCAATTTTTGGCAACTAAAAAGATATAAAGCCTCTTTAGAAGACCCTAGTATGGTTTTGGATTTAATATCACATGAATCAATAACATTTCTTTCAGCTACTCACTAATCAATGATGTGATTCCATCATTAGCCATAATCTAACTCAATTATACATGGTAAGATCACATGTTTTCACAAATATAATAAGCTATCTCAAACCCAAATGAAACCACTATTCTCCTTATAATTACACATTAAAACATACAATTTTTACTAATAAAAATTCCTTTCCACATTGGGTAACCATTGGTCATAAGATGGACCCCCAAAATACATCATTACTAAGATGATTTCTATGGTGGACTAAAGACTTCAATGTAAGTATTACCAACTTTGAAATACTTTATTCATTTTTATTTTCATGATAAATTTCAAAAATATGCATTATAAACATATAAAAATATAAATTAGTTAATTATACTTTAATAATAGTGACATTTTTAAAATAAATCACTTTTATAACCATAGTAACTCATTGTTTACTATATGTTTTTTGGGTCAGATTAACTACCTACATAAATAATGTTAAAAATTTCTATGATGGATGGAATAGAACAATAAATTATTGAAAAATATTATATTTCTATGTAAATAAATAATATTTTGTTAATAGAATGGAATTAATAATATTTAACATATTACATATATATGAACTTTAATTTGTTTAATTTTTTTTAAAAAAGTTCATGATATATTTTATATCTAGAAAACATACCTATTACTGCATAGAATATAACAAGATGTTCATAACCCATTATGAAAATTATTTCTCAGTAACATGCTAGAACATCTAGGTTATAGGTAAAGGTGGTCCTAAGAAATTATTAATAAAAACATAAAAATAATGTGCGAGGTATTACAAGGGAGTATACAAATCTGAGAGTGAACTAATCCTCTCATTTCATCATATACTAATGAAGTTCCGCATTCAGGTTATATAATGGTCCACATAAACCTTTCTTTAAATATCACCATGTTTAAGATTTTATAAAATGATGATATTGTAATGATGATTGAAGCCATGATACAAAAACTAAAAATATATTATTAAAATCACTAGAAATAGAAGTTTAATGTATTCTTATTTGATGGATTTAATTCTTCATAAAAATATGATGTTTTTGAAAATAAATAACATCCATTTTAATGGATAATTCTCCTCTATGTCCATATCCATTCATACAAAAAATTATTATCTATTTAATTTAAAAATATAATGATGTATTATAATCTCTATTCTTCATAAATATCTTTATATAATTTCATAAGGAAGTTTTATAACATTTTTTACCAATGTGTATTTTTCTATAAAATTTACTAAAAAATTGAATTTTATTTACTATTAATTTTATTTTATCTTCCACTACACATTTACTAACATTTATATTATTTATTTTCAAGGAATCATTATTGGAGAATCATTAAAAATATATTTCCCAAATGTATTATTCTCATATTCTCAGAAATTATTTTTAAATTTTACTCGTAACATCATCTTTTTAGAATATTGAGGAAAATGTTTTATGAAACCTTTTTATGATTTTGTTGAAATTTTAATGTCTACCTCAAAATCACCAATATTTTATATGGAAATGGTAATGATCATCCTATATATCATTTTATTATATAATTTCATTGGGTTACTGATTTAATGATTTTAATAGATCTGACAGTTGATGGTATTTTATGTGATATCATTTAAAAATGTTTTTATACCCATTTTACATCTATTGATATTGACATTATATAATATATGATTAAAATAATATAGAAAACATATGTATTTTTTATCATTATTTTATGAATGGGGTCCTATATATCCCTCCAATATATTGGTAATTTAATATTTATCATGAGATAATTATGTTATATGAGGATAGGATTGGGGTTGTTCATAACATAATATGATGGTGTGATTGGGGTTTCTAAAAACAATATATGTGAACATGATTCAGTTTGTTAACAACTTAATTTTGAGGCATGTTTGGGTTTTATTAAAAAAATAAACCACCATGATCAATGAGGACTCATTGAACGAGGTGGGGGATATGTGGATAAGTTATTATAGTTATTCTGTGTTTTCATGGTGAAACAACCCTAGACACTAGTAAAAGTGAATCCTGATAACTGTCTTAAACATACACACACATGACAAGAAAAATATTCAGTAGGTTCCCCTATTATAATGAAAAGGATTTTCTTTTGAATTATATTGAATTCATTGAGATCATACAACCCACTAGTTTAATTATTTAGGTAAAATTTGTAGGGTTTATCCATGTAATCATATTATGTCATGACTCTCGATTATGAAAGTCCATCCAATAATGAACTAATAAAACAAATTTTGATATAAAAACAAATAATTCATTCCAACCATAACCTTCAATTTTTGATATAATTATTCTCCACTACCTCTTCAACATATGGAAAAACAAGATGGTTCTTTTCACTATCCACCATTATAGAGAACAATATATTCTTCATCTTCCACTTATCTTTCTTCTCTAATTTGAATCAAAACATATTTTTTCAAAATTTTATCTCACCTATTTTACACATAATCTTTTGTTGTTTCTTTTCATGTTTGAATTTGAAATTGAAATTAAAAAAACAACACATTTAAACTCTTGTTTCAAAACCATCTTTTGGATTTTGTTTAGAATATACCAATCATCCAATTTAAATTGGTTGTTATTTTAGATTAAAATATCAACCAATGTTATCAGATAAAGCCATGTTAGAATAATTCCTCCAAACTATCCAATTTTATCTTAAACAACTTGTTCAAGAGATTATTACAAATCCTTTTGGTTTCCCATAGTTTTCACAATATTTCCACATATGGATATCACATAGTAAATGTGTTCTTTCATAGAGGTCCCTAAATTTCCATATCTTCTGATATCTAGCCGATTCACACAGTGGTGTGGTTCAGACACACTGATGTAGTCATTGATTAATTGTCGTGACTCTGACATGGTCCCAATGCGGTAACATCGAGGTGCCAATATTTCCCAAACTATAAAAATACATCATTAGTGCCATTTCACATAGTCTACCCACTATTGTAAATTTAAAATTGCCTATATAAAACTAACCATCCATCTTTAAATCATGGTTCTTTTATTTAGTGTGGATAACATAGTTATATTATCCTCTATGGAATGTAAATATACTCTAAGTGAGAAAGATGCCTCATTATTGTTGTAGAATGTTATTTGGAAAATACAACACAAAATCATTCATGAGATTGAAGAAGTAAGAGGTGAGAACAGACTGCTTATTGATGAAGTGAAGACCGTAAGAGGTATGATTGGAGACATGCAGAAAGAGATGCATTCGAGATCAGAGATTATTTCTCATCCTGTGGAACCTGTTGTTCCTCAAACCCCATAGAATACTATCTCTAAGATTAATCCACATTTAGCTTCCTTATCTGAAAAGGTCACAGAAAATAACAAATAGATTGTGAATGAAATGCAAGAGTTTGTGGTTAATCTAAAAAAACTCACGGATGAGTATATGGGTTGCCTTCAAAAAGTGATGAATCAACTGAAATATCTCACCACTGCTTTAAATGATTCTAAACCCTCTGGTAAATCCTCTCAACCCTCTGTAGATAGTGATCTGCTCATAACAGTTGTCAAATAAGAGCTTCAGACTGTGCATAGTGGCTTCAATAAAGATTCTCTCTCTACAGTTATCAAGAACAGTGATAGAGTTCTTCACCTGGTCTAAATCCTTTCTAAAATTTCTTATGATGCTTGGAAAGTGATTACAAATAATGTGGATTTCTACTTCATCAAAATATTCTCCAAGACTGACATGAATAATCCTTTCAAGTACCTTGTGGAAAATACATGGATTCCACTTTTTACTCAAGATTTCAAGACTCAAGTCCAAATGGTCCCATAGTTCACTTGATTGATGGATAAGATTATGGAAAAGAAGGATGATTTTGAAAAATCTAGGCAGTATGGTGGAGAGATCATTGAAGATTTCATTATTCTTTTGAGGCCTTACCTTCATGTATAGAGTACAACCATTGTTGCTCCTATGGATGCACCTCTAAGACCTAGATTTCTTACCTTAAACTATGCCATGGCCTCCAATACTATGTCTCTCTGCCAAGTTCTGAGTCATATCAGTTCTGTGATTCTTGATCAACACCTACCTCGATCTTCTACTACTCCTACTCTGGCTTCATCAGTCTTTGAAGGCCTTCCTTTACCTTCCCTTTCAACCACCTCACTCCCTTCTTCTACCTCAACCTCTACTCATATGGGTTCCTCTTCTACTACTGCTACTAAAGGCAAACAGAAGGCCAAACCCTAAAGAATACCAATTATTATTCTTTTTTGATAGGAATGATGTTACTTTTTTTGATCCTTTCTGTTTGTATGAAATCTTATTTTCTTTAATGAAATGTGCACTTTTCATGACTTCTCTTATTCCATCTTTTTGATAATCCCAAAAGGGGTAGAAATATCTATATGTTAGACATTTACCTCTATATCTATAGTTTAATAAAATATACACATTAAATCTACATGATTTGTAATCATCAAAAATGGGGATATTGACACATCAAGTACTAATCATGTTTTTATGATCAAAAATCCTTTTCAACCTAGTTAAATCCTGTAAATTATATCAAATCATGTGTATTATTGTTTAAGTATTATCATGATTTAAGAAGATCCATTCAAGATGTTAATTTCTCTCTATTTAGTTTAATTACGTTATACTATCCTTGATTTACCTTTATAATACCTTCTTTGACAAATTATTAAGTCTAATCCATTATATGATCATCATTTCTTATGTCTGAAAACAGTTATTTTAAAATTTCTAAGACACCGTGAGTCTTCCACTGGTTATGTCTTTTTGGAAAAGTAAATCAGACATCATGAAAATCAGACACCGTGAGGATTAAACACAGTTAAGGATCAGAAACCATGACAATCAGACACCATGAAGGATCTGAAACCGTGACAATCAGACATCGTGACAATCAAAAATTGTAACAACTAGGCACCGTGAAGGATTAGACACTGTGAACAAGCATACACTGTGACCACGAGACACCATGAACAAGACACTGTGACATCTAGACACCGTGACCATGAGACATAGTGAACAAGACACCACAACCAATCCAGACACCGTGTAAATGAGTCACTGTTTCCATGACTTACCGTGACACCATTTCCTAAAAAATTTTGTCGTCTTTCAATTAAATCACTATTGGTAACATTTGATCATTTTAATTCCCTGAAATAATCAATGTTTCTTTGTAGACATATCATCGGAAAGTACGAGGTACGAGGTGCAGAATACATGTAACCTGTCGGCTCCAACACACACACTCCAAGACAAAAAGAGTAGTGTGGCCCTGAAACAAAGTGCAAAAAGCTTGTTGGAAAAACACTATAAAAAAGAACAGACTGGTGGGCGTGAGTGTTATAATATAATACATTTTGGTGAATTGCCTCATGAAACTCTATTTTGTTGAAGAACACACGAAGCATACGAATTATGAGAACATCTTCGTGCTGTAAAACACGACGGAGAACACAAGCTGAATCTATCTAACATGCGACAATCTGTTTTCTATAGGAGGACTTGAGTTTTGCATCTACCTAATTTTAGAAGTCCAGAGCTGCAAAGATCAACACTCAGAGCATTTCTAAACCTATGTCAACATTACTAATCTGTAATGTATCATTTAATTAATTTTCTAGCAGAGGGTGTATCAGTATAGAAACACAATATGTCTCTAGAATTAAACAGAATGATACATGATATCCTTACTCAAACAATCATTTAATCTTTTGTATACCCACAAATAAGTGTGTATGAGGTCCCTGTGTGGCCTGGTAGTTTTTATATAAACTGCTTGGTGGAAGGTGATCACCATGTGGAGAAGATTAGGTCTTGTCTTGAGACTGAGCCACTTTTTGTATATCTTCTGTTCTTCATACATTAGTTTTCTATGTTTTACTAATCTACTGTATAATTCAAGAATCACTAAACTTACTTTTAAAGTTAATCTTAGAAAAAAGTTTTAATTTCTTTGTCTTAGTAAAATAGTTTCAAAAAGTAATATTAATAACTATTACTATTAAAAAAAATAATCAATCTTCTATGAAGCTAATTGAAAAGTCAAACCTTTATAACTATATTACTTTGATTAACTGGGTTTTTTTAACTTTAAGGGAAAATCCTTTTAAGAACTCTTTTTAAATAGAAATGATTATAGATACTCAATTCACCCCCTTATTGAGTATTCTACAATGACTAACATTTGGTATCAGAGGACCTTTTATTAATACTTTTTTTAATCTCATAAAACTATGATTATAGTTTTACTTTAAATATCTTTAAATTTATTTCTATTATAAATTTCTAGCTCTTTAAAACTATTCTATTATTATGGATAATAGATTGGAAGGTGATGCAACCAACATACCACAATTCAGTAATAGAACCATCAATGCTCAATGGAAAATTAAATTGAGAATTCACTTATAGAGTATAGACTTTGAGATTTGTTTATCCATTGTAGAAAAATACATGATTCCTTCTACTGATAGAATTACATGGAATGTACCTATAAAAACTGCCTACAATAACAATTGCAAAGAAATGAATGCTTTATACTTCTCTTTAGGAGATGAGGAATTCAATAGAATTTCTGCTTTTAATACTGGCCATGAAATTTGAGATACGCTGTTTGTTTCACATAAAAGAACATCTATTGTAAAAGAAATGAGACTTAATACTTATACTACTAAATATGATAACATTTAAATGAAACCTGATGAACCTATCTCTGAGATGTATCTTAGGTCGAATGAGATTGTCAACACAATGATTTCTCTTGGAATGGAAGTCACTACCAAGGAATAGATCATGATAATTCTCAGATGTCTGCTTGATAGATATAGGGGAACCTCTGTCTCTATTAGAGAATCACGTGACATAAGCTAGCTACCTATAAAATAACTCATTGGGAAACTGATGATGTATGAAAAAGAGTTGAAAGTAAACAATGAAGAGGAGGATGAACCAAAAAGGAAATTTATTGCATTCAAGACCACCACCTCTAAAAAAAGACAAATGGAAATTGGAATCATCTATATAATGTTCTAGTAGTGAACAATCATCAACCGATAGTGATAAGAATATGGAACAACTAGCCAGAAGATTCAAAAGATTTTGTAAGAAGAATAATTTTTTCCAAAAGCCTAACTTAAATGGAAAATATGACCAAAACGGAAGTTGGAAGGACTCGAAAAGAAGTGCCAATAGTAATGAGATTGTATTCTATGAATGTAATTGCAAGTGATATATCAAGGCTGACAGTCCAAATCTCAAGTACAAAAAGAGATATGAGGACAAGGACATGATGTATAAAAAGGCAATGAAAGAAACCTGGAGTGCCTTTGAGGATAGTTCAAGTGACTCAAAAACAACACATGATAAGCATACTAACAAATCCAATATGTGTTTTATGATAAACACATCTGAGGTAATACTGGACTCTCATGTACATAATTCATACTATTCTGAAAATGAGAGTGACTTTGAAAAAATGACTAATGAAGAAATGTTTGAATACTATATCTTTCTTGAAGAGGCATGCAATGAACTAAAAATAAAATATAAATCATTGAAGAAACATCATGCTCTTACTATGACTATAAAATCTAAACTCAGAACTGAAAAGGAGAAAAATGCCTAACTCCTCAAAGAGAACAATGAATTAAAAATGTCTACTGAGAAATTAAAGAATAACATAGATAAGTTTACCAATGGGAAAAATACCCTTACCCAAATGCTAGGAAAACAAATTTCCCCTAAATACAACACTAGGATTGGTTATCATCTTGGAAAATGAAACCCTAGTAGAAAAAAATATGTTTATAAATGTAGGACATACAGTTTTACTTTATGTTATGGACACAAATCATCTAATTCAAGTTATGATACATTGTCTACTATTTCATATTTTTCTAGACCAAATATTGTTTATTTTTCAAATACTATACTTAATGCTTATAGGAAACACATGAGATAGATATGGGTTCTTAAAGAAATTATTACTAATATTACTAGACCCAAATGAGTATGGGTACCAAAATCTTTTTTTGCTTGTTCATTTTGTAGAGAAGCTACATAAAGAGTTCTTGTAAAATTCTATGGTACTTGGACAGTGGATGTTCAAGGCACATGATAAGAGACTACTAATTCTTCAAGAACATAATTAAAATAGATAGAGGACATGTCACATTTGGTGACAATTACAAATGAAATATTATTGGCATAATCCAAATCGATACCACTAATTCAGTATTTTTTTCAAATGTACTATTTGTTGATGGATTATAATAAAATCTACTTAGTATTTAACAGTTATGTGATGATGGATTTTATATTTGATTTTAAGATGATGATTTCAATATCTTTAATTCTAAATAAGAATTAGAATTTTCTGCATTAAGAAATGAAAATGTTTACTCTGTTAACATAGATTCATTAGCTTCTCAAAATGCCTCATGCTAAGTGTATTTCATAAAGAGTCTTGGCTCTGGAATATAAGACCATGACACTGTAATGTTCTCTCCCTTAGAAATCTAACTAGAAAAAGTCTAGTTAAAGACTTACCCAAACATGAGTTTCCAAGTGATAAAGTATGTAATCCTTGTTAAAGGGGAAAACAACAAAATGTTTCCTTCAAACCAAAGAAAGAAGTTTCAACTTATCAAACTCTCAAACTTGTTCACATGGATTTGTTTGGACCATCTAGAGTCTCTAGTATAAATGGGAAGAACTATGTTTATGTTCTTGTATATGACTTTTCTAGATACACATGGACCTTCTTTATGGATCACAGGAGTGAAGCCTACTCTTATTTAAATAAATATTCCAAGTCTGTAGAAATTATTAGTGGACATAGAATTAAATCCCTAAGAAGTGATCATGACCGTGAGTTTGAAAATCAAGAGTTTGAATAATTTTTCTCACAAAATGGTTATAATCACAATTTCTATTCCCCTATAACACCTCAAAAAAATGTGGTAGAGAGATGAAATAGAATCCTGCAAGAGATTTCTAGAACAATACTCAGTGAATATGTCCTGCCTATTTATTTATGTGATGAAGCTGTCAATACTGCATGCTACATAATCAACAGAGTGTTGATCAGACATATTCTTAAATGGACTCCTTATGAGTTATGGAACAATCGAAAATCCGAAGTTAACTACTTCAATGTTTTTGGTCGCAAAGTCAATATCCATAATACTGAGGACAATATTGAAATATTTTCATCCAAAAGTGATGAAGGTATCATTTTAGGATATTCCATGCATAGTAAAGCCTACAGAGCTTTCAATAAAAGAACTAAATGTGTAGAAAAATATGTCCATGTAAAATTTGATAAAACATTTCCACATGAGCCTAAAAACATTCTAGAAAACTTGGAAGATGATCTATTTAATCTGAACATTAATCCAAAATCCTCAAATCAGTCTGTGAAAGAATTAGTCAAAACATCCAGTTTTAAAAATTCCTTAGAACCTAAACCTACCGATGAACCTGAAATCACTACTCCCTCCTTTACTAGAGCTATTAGAACTCATAAGAACCATCCCATATATGTTGTTGTAGGAGACCTAGACAAATGAACTCAAACTAGATCTTCACTTAGAAATCATGTTGAACATCAAGTCTTCTTGTCAAAACATGAACCTAAAAAAATTAATGATGCTATCAATGATGTATTTTGGGTGACGACTATGCAAGACGAAATTAATCAGCTTGAAAGGAGAAATGCTTGGAAACTTGTTGAAAGACCTAAGGGCACATTCACCATATGCACTAAATGGGTGTTTAGAAATAAGATAGATGAAGCTGATAACTTAGTTAGAAACAAGGCTAGATCGATTGCATAAGGTTGTTGTAAAGAATAAGGAATTGACTATGAGGAGACCTTTGAACCAGTGGCTAGACATTAAGCCATCAGAATCTTACTTCCTTATGTTTCACATATGAATTTTAAACTATATCAAATGGATGTTAAAAGTGCATTCTTAAATGGGTATATTGGTGAGGATGTCTTTGTTAAACAACCCATGGTTTTACAAACCCCCATTTTCCAAATCATAGTTTTAATTTATAAAAAGCTGTATAGGGTTTATAACAAGCTCAAAGAGCCTGGTATGATAGATTAAGTACTTTTCTTATTTCCAATGGTTTTACAAAAGGAATAGCTGATCCTTCCCATTTTATAAAATGAATTTCTAATGATGTTTTAGTTGTTCAAATCTATGTAGATGACATTATCTTTGGATCCTCAAGAAATTATTTATGTGTTTATTTTTATAAAATGATGCAAAATTAATTTGAAATGAGTTTTTTGGTTGAACTAAATTTTTTTCTCAGATATCAAATCTTTCATTATAATGATGGTATTATTTTAACTGAAAGTAAATATACTAAATATATTCTAAAACATTTTGGATTAGATAGTACTAAAACCAGTAACACTTCCATGAGTACCACATGTAAGTTGGATCTTGATAAAGATGGAAAATCTGTTGATCAAACCACTTATATAGGAATGATTGGATGTTTACTCTACTTAACTGCTAGTCGACATGAAATTATGTTTAGTGTGTGTATGTGAGCTCGTTTTCAAGAATATCCTAAGTAATGTCATATAAATGCTATAAAACGAATATTCAAATACCTCAAGCATACACCCAATCTAGGATTACTCAATCCTAGAGGAAAATCATTGGAATTAGTTAGTTATTCTGATGCTGACTTTGGTGGATCTATGTTAGATAGAAAAAGAACCTCTCGAACATGTCACTTTTTAAGAAAGTCACATGTATCGTAGTTGAGTGAGAAAAAAATTATGCTTCATTGTCCACTGTAGAAGCTGAATACATAGCTGCTGGAAGTTTTTGTGCACAAATCTTGTGGATGAAACACACATTACTAGATTTTGGATATCATGTCAAGAATGTACGTATAAATTGTGACAACATCAGTGCTATTAACATCTCAAGAAATCTAGTTTCACATTCTATAACAAAGCATATTGATTTAAGACATCAATTTTTGAGAGATCATTAACAAAAGAGAGATATCACTTTAGAATTCATTTGTACTGAGTATCAGGATGCTGATATATTTACTAAACCAATAAATTATGAAAGAATAGACTACATAATACATGAATTAGGAATGGAAAATCATAAGTTAATGTCTTACCTATAGTATATCTTACTATTTCATGTTTACATCCTCGTAGTTAGTTATTCATGACTACTATCTAATAGTTACTGTCTCTGCATAACGCTATGTTACTGTACCACCATAAAGATTAGTTACTATCTCACCGTATTGCTGTCTCACCATAATGTTCAGTTACTGTCTCACCATAACATTCACTCTCTGCCTCACCATAAAAACCCGATATGGTCTCACTGTAATGATTTTCTTTAATGTTTAGTTATGAATTAAAAATTGTATCATGGTAATTATTCATTTCTTATTTTTGTTTCCCGTGTTTTTACATCAACGACATTTGGTATTCCTAAATGTTAAAATAAAGAGAGTATCACCTGATTCTTCACTCAGGCTTTCTTCTATTCACTCAATTCGAATCCTTCTTCAACCCTGAAACCATTTTCTCTCTCTCAAACCTTCGGTAGATTCCCAAGATGAAACACCCTTCATTGTCAACTCCTAAGAAGCAGAACTCAATGAATGCGAATATTGAACCTAAGATTGCACTCGAAGGACCTCTAAAACCAAACTAGTAATCCGAGTTATAGGACTTGAGAATAAGGTTGTCCCCAAGTGGATTTTATATAGTAATTCTCTGTTTTTGAATGTCTTAGAATAGAAAAGCTGGTTAGAGTGGTTTTCTAAGGAAGATAGACTTATCTACCCCATGTTAGTGGAATAGTTTTATCACTATGTACAGTTCTCTTTTGATTCTGGTGATAGTTATGTAGTGAGAAGCTGGATAAATGGACATGAATTTCTCTTTCTCTTCAAGGTTATGGGATTCATGCCTTAGGATACCTCATGAAGGAATCTGTGAGGATTATCAGAGATGACCTCCACCTTTAACAGAATTCGCTAATCTGGAGGATTCTTTGAAATACTAAACTATAAATAGCATCAAGAGGAGAGCCATTGCTACTAAACTAGAT
Organism: Viscum album; assembly: GCA_963277665.1. Lineage (NCBI taxonomy): Eukaryota > Viridiplantae > Streptophyta > Magnoliopsida > Santalales > Viscaceae > Viscum > Viscum album. The sequence goes on from OY728165.1 coordinate 288,701,092, forward strand.
GGAGAATCAAGGATTATGTTCAAGTTTATTTAGCATTATGGGATGAATGCCTTAGGATACCTCATCAAGTCATGTGGTGAATGATATACTTGAAAAGTATTGTGAGTACTTCCTTTAAAAAGTCACTATCATGAGGATGAAGATAAATTGGAATCCTTGGAAAAAGGAATGGGAGGATTACAATGATAGAATTTATGAAAACATCTATCTTGTGGAACATCCATCAAGACCATGAAATATTTCTGATCCTAGTTTGGAACTAGATGAGGTTGTTGAATATTCATCTGAAGAGGAAGAAAAGGTTTCTATGACCCCTTGGGAAACTATTTATTTGAGGAAGACATTACGCATATCCCTCTTGTGGTAAGTGAAAAGAAGTCCCTGCACCTATAGAAGTTGTTACTTTGGAAGCTCATCCTGAGGCTGAAACAAAATCTATTGTCCATGAAACCGATAAAAATGTTGTAGAAGAACCTATAGAGGAAGAATTACCTGCTATGCAAGGAGCTAACCTTGAGGAACTTATAGTGGAATAATCTGTTCCCTATGTCATTCCTTTAGTTGAGGAAAGGATGGAGCTGGTTTTCTAGATGGCTAAGAAGAAAATGAGAGAATAACTACGAGATGAGTTTGTGGAATTAGATCAAGATCCTAATCTTCTCAGTCCTGAGAAGGATGCAACTTTTGAGGGAGAGAAACCCCCAAATCTGGAATCTATCAATGTACCATATCCAGTTGATCTGAGCCCTATAAGCACTCTATATATGTTCCCTAGTTTCTATGATGTGGATGACTCTCAGCATGTTTTTGTAAAAGTCTTGACATTTCAACTATGTTCCAACTGAAATATATCTCTAATATTTCTCTTGAGAGGGAACCTATGCCTTTATTAGTCCCTATTTATGAACCTTAATTTGAAAAACCATCCTTTGTGAGAATGGATGATCTAAAAGAGTTTGGTGCAACCCTTTTGTTTGGTGTTGAAAAAGTTCTGAATTCCCAACCTACTCTTATGACACATCTATGTGAGAAAGATGCCTCATTATTGTTAAGGAATGTTATTTGGAAAATAAAAAAAAAATTCTTCATGAGATTTTGGAAGTAAGAGTTGAGAATAGACTACATATTGATGTAGGGAAGACCGTAAGAGGTATGATTGAAGACATGGTGAAAGAGATGCATTAGAGATCATAGATTATTTATCTTCCTATGGATCTTGTTGTTCCTCAAACCTCACAGAATGTTGTCTCTAATATTCATCCACATTTAGCTTCCTTATCTAAAAAGGTTGCAGAAAGGAATCAACATATTTTGAATGAAATGCGAGAGATTATGGTTAATCTAAACAAAATAACTTATGAGTATATGGGGTGTCTTCAGAATGTGATAAATCAACTGAAATCTCTCACCAGTTATGTTAATTCTTTTGAATCCTTTGTTCAATCCTCTCAATCATCTTTAGACGGTGATCTTCTCAGAATAGTGGTCAATGAAAAGCTTTAGAATGCTCTTAGTGGCTTCAATAATGATTATCTCTCTGAAGTTATCAAGAAATGTTATAGAGTTATTAACCTAGTCCAAATAAATTATAAAATTGATAATGATTCTCAGTAAGATATTGCCAAGAATTTAGATTTATACTTCAAAAAAATCTTATCAAAGACTGACATGAATAATCATTTCAAGTGTTTTGTGGAAAATCTGCAAATTCCCCCTGTTACTCAAGATTTCAAGACTAAAGTCCAAAAGTTCATAGATTTCTCTCGATTTATGGACATGTTTATGGAAACAAGGATGATTATGAGAAATCCATGCAGTATGGTGGAGAGATCATTACAGATTTTATTATTCTTCTGAGGCCTTACCTTCATGTACAGAGTACAACCATTGATGCTCCTGTGGCTACACCTCTAAGACCTAGATTTCCTACCTTCACCTCTGCCCTGGCTGCACTACTATGTCTATCAGCCAAGATCTGAGTCATATCAGGCCTGTGATCCTTGATCAACACCTTCTTCATTCTTCTACTACTTCAACTCTGGCTCCATTTGTCTTTGAAGGCCTTCCATTACCTTCTCTATCAACCACCTCACTCCCTTCTTTTACCTCGACCTATACTTCTATGGATTCCTCTTCTACTACTGCTGCTAAAGGAAAATAGATGGCCAACACCTGAATAAGAACATTGATTACTCCTTTTTGATAGGAATGATGTTGCTTTTTTTACCTTTTTTGTTTGTAATGGATCATATTCTCTATAATTAAATGAGAACTTTTCATGAAATCTCTTATTCCATGTTATTGATAATCCCATAAGGGGGAGAAATCTCTATATGTGAGACATTTTTCTCTATATTTATAGTTTAATCAAATATAAAATTTAAATCTACATGATTTGTGATAATAAAAATGGGAAATATTGTTGGAATCCTCATTTACTAATCATGTTTTAATGATCACAAATCCTATTCAACCTGGTTAAATGCTATTAATTATATCAAATCATGTATATTATTGTATATGTAATCTCATGTTTTAAGAAGATCCATTAAAGATCTTAATTTCTCTATATTCAGGTTATTTACATTATACTATCATTGATTTACCATTATAATAACCTCTTTGATAAATGATTAAGTCTATTCCATTCTATGATCATAATTGCTTATGTCGGGATACAGTTATTTTGAAAACTCTGAGACACCGTGACTCTACCACTGGTTATGTCTTTCTGGAAAAGTAAATCAAACACTGTGATAATCAGACACCATGAAGGATCAAACACTGTGAAGGATTAGACACCGTGAAGGATCAGACACCAGGACAATCAGAGACATTGACAGTCAGACACAGTGAAAGATTAGACACCGTGAGACATCGTGAACAAGACACCATGACATCCAAACACCGTGACCATGAGACACTGTGGACAAGACACCATGATCAATCTAGATACCATGTAAAGGAGACACTGTTTCTATGGAATACTGTGACACCGTTTCCTAATATATTTTCTCGTCTTTCAATTTAATCTCTAACGGTCATATTTTAAGATTTTAATGCGCTGAAAAAATTAATGTTTCCTTGTAGACATATCATCGAACAATATAAGGTACGAGGTGTAGAATACATGAAACCTGTCGGCTCCCACACATGTAATCAAAGATAAAAAGAGTAGTGGGGCCGAGAAACTAAGTGTAAAAAACTTGTAGGAAAAAACGATTCAAAAGAACAAGTTGGTGGGAGTGAGCATTATAACAGAATATATTTTTGAGAATTCGCTCAAGCTACCTGATTATTATGAAGAACAAACGAAGGATACTAGAATCCCAAGAACATATTCACGCTGTAAAATAGCATGAAGACCAAAATCTAAATCTGTCTGACATTAGACACTCTATTTTCTAGATGAGGACTAGAGTTCCACATCTGCCTCATTTTAGAAGTCCAGATCTACAAAGATCAACACTCAGAGCATTTCTAAACCTATCTCAACATTACTGCTCAGATGTGTATCATTTTATTAATTTTTTAGAAGAGTGTGTATCTTTATATCACCACACACTTTCTCCTAAATTAAACTAAAGGATACTAGATATCCTTACTCAAACACTCATTTACTCTTATGTATACCCACAGATAAGTGTGGAAGAGGTCCCTGTGTGGCCTAGCAGTTTTTACCCACAAAGAACTATGGAAGAGGTCCTTGTGTGACCTGGACAGTCCTATGTAATGTTGTTTAACCCCGATCTAGGGTGTGGATCAAGTTTATTTGTATAAACTGCTTGGTGGCAGGTGATCACCATGTAGAGTGGATTAGGACTTGGCTTGAGACTGAACCACTTGTTGTATATCCGATGTGATGCTTACTTTAGTTTTCTCTGTTTTACTGCTCTACTGTATAATTCAGAAATCACTAAACATACATTTATAGTTAATCTTGGAAAGAATTTATAATTGATTTGTCTTAGTAAAATAGTTTCAAATGTAATATTAATAACTATTATTATTACTGAGAAATAATCAATCTTATGAGAAGTTATTTAAACAGTCAAACCTTTATAACCGTATTACTTTGATTAACTAGGATGTATTTAACTTGAAGGGGAAATAATTAAGAACAATTTTTTAAATATAAATTTTTATAGACACTCAATTCACCCCCCTCTTGAGTATTCTACTCCAACCAATATCCATGTTAATAAGAATTTTATATTAGTTCTTATTATGTTTTATATTTCCCTATGATATTAAATTTATGATTATTTTTATAAATAATTCATGTGTGTAGAATTTGTTGAATAATATCTATTCCATAATGTCTAATATGATTATTTACCCAATATCCAATGAAATTAAACATTTAGGTTTTGTGATCATGTTTAATTGTGATGTGTGATTTTTATATGATGGAATAGATGTAAAAAGGTATGAATGTTTTGTTAGGGTCAACTATGTTGGTATTAGAGTGGGGAAATAATATTTTTGTTAGGATTAGGAATAAAATTATACAATAATCCTACTTAAGGAAAATGAGGTCGAAAGAAAATTATCATATAATCAATTTAAGTTGTCCTTGTTTCAGACACAATGAGTTTGAATTTCCATATAGTTACTATCTTAAGATATTAATTTTTATTACAAATGATGAACCTATATGGATTTAGTAATTTATTTGATAATAATATAAGAAATTGGAGGAGTTACATGTATACTCATTGTTATAAACATCATATTTTATTCTCATTCTATGCATTCCTTCCAACCTGGAATAGTTGATAATAAAATTCGTCTATATATAATCAATTTTGGAATATTTAATTATCAATAAAAATCTTAGTGGTGTGATGATTTAATATCAGTTATATAAATATTCTCTATATAAGTATTAAGATAAGATACTTACTAAAAATAAATTTCATATCATATAAGTACTCTTTGATGTGATATTTGTCATTGATTTCCTCTCCCAACACAGTGATAAAATTAATTGATGGGATTAGGAAATATCATATGATATCCCAAATAATCCTTGTACCAAATATCAATGGAATGATTATAATGAAATCCCATTAGAAAAAATACATAATATGTCCTTGATGCACAATAATGAAATATACATGGTTATAATGGGTGGGATGAACATAATGTTGATGAAATTCTTATATTACACGAGTATATTGAAATATTTTCTAAATAAAAATAGACTGTTCCATATAAATGTGAGGTTGAGTTTTCAATTTTATTTGTACTAGGTTCTATACCTATATTGTCGAGTCCATATAGATTTATCACATTGACTTGGAATAATTGAGGAATAAGTTCATGACTTTATGAAAAAGGTTTTATTCCCCAATTGTTCCACCATCAAATGCACTATAACTTTTTTCCATGAATAAGGATGGATCAATGTGATATAAATTCGATAATGACTGTCTTAAAAAATAATGATCAGGAACATGTATCCTTCACCTAATATTGATATTATATTTGATCAACATTGAAAGGATAAATAAATCCTGATGTTAAATCTTTGATCTATATACCATCAATTATGGGTAAATAGAGAAGATATACCCAAGATATCTTTTCCCATAAGATATGGAATCTATGAATTCATAGTGATTTCATTAATACTAACAACATCTACTAAAATATTTAGGGATCTCATAAATAGAGTCTTTATATATTAAAATGAAAAATCTAGGATAGTCCACATTTATTATATCATCAGATATTCTATGAGTGATGAAGAACTTGAGGAGGATTTTAGTATTGTGAAAAAGACCAAACAAAAAGTATAAATTGTATACTAGGTTCATAAAATGTATTTATTTGCTAAAAATATTACATTCATGGGGCAAAAAAATCAAAAGAAATGGAAAACATATTGATTGAACAAAGACAACGATGATGTAATTTTACCACCCTGATATTTTAAAAGGACAATATGTTTGATAGAATATACAATTAGCAACACTGAGCTTAAACAAATAAAAAAATAAAATTATTATATAAATATTCTCATTACAACCTAGATTATAAATTTCTAGGAATTTATAGGGATAATACCATTATGAAATTATGTATAATTATTTTATATATAGTATCTTTTAATAAAATATAAGTACTAATTTCTTAATAAAATCATTTTACACTTCAAAAAAACGTTTTATTTGATTTGTATATGAGAAATATAATTAATATTAGCTACTTATAGAAATAATATTTTATAAAATGAACCTGGTTTTTGAAATCATGAATTAAAAATTATCTTTTGGTGAATTTGAGGAATTTTTTTGAAGAGATCTATTTTCTAGTGAATAGCTAAAAATCCATATTTTGGTCAAAACTATATTTTTTATTCAATCATATACAATGATATATTTTATTTTTAAATGTTTTAAATGTAAAATTATTTATATTATATTGTTAACCATCCAATTTTGATTATTGGAATAAATTTTATTGTAGAAGTTATTTTATGAAATTTTGTTAGAAATAAAAGGTTTTTTGTAAAAAATTGTTTCCTATACATTATTCAATTTTAAGATAAAATTAATTTATACCAATTATAAAAACAAAATCATGTAAAATGGATTATTTATTATAGTTTTGTGTTCCAAATTTTATAAATATGTTATTATTTTTGTTATTGTTAACAGTAACTATAGTATATAATTTTCACCACAGTATGGGTAAATAGGTTAATTAAAGTTAAAAACAACTCAATAAGGACTAAAAAATGTCCTTAACACTTTATTTTATCCAATTGTAAGTGTTTATTTTCATCTAATTCCACCAAAATTTTGAATCTATGGAAACTTGTTTAAATGTACCTTTGAATTTTACCTTTATAATATTTATGGAAATGATAAATTAAAAAATGTCACTTTCTTGGATTTAATATCAATAATATTTTGTTATGGAGATAAAAGAAAATTATATTAGATTATATATGTTTATTTGGAATAAAAATATCAATTTTCTTTTATAATTTATTTCTAAATTTTATTCATGAGACAATTAAATTAAAATCTTATGAAACACTGACACTGTATTTATCCAATTAACAAAAAAATATAATACATGATTATAAAAATATTAGAAGTTATAAAATTTTAACAAATTCATATATTCCACAATTTTTTTAGATAATTATAACATATTAGGGATTCAATAAATGGATTATTGTTTAATACCATTACTTTAATGTTGATACTAATCTCAAATTAAGTGAATATTTTCAAAAGGTTATTAATGGTATTTTATAAAAATAAAATATTATTTAGTTATTAAAAAATAATTAAAATGTTAAAATAGGATATGAGGGACAATTTATTGTCTATTAAATCAATAATTATACATTTATGTTCCAATAATCTATTTACGGTATCTTTTGTGACCTTTAATTATTATAAAACATATATATTCATATAATTGTCCAAATTGTTAATAATGGGTTAAAAAATATATGGGTGAATGAATCACCTAAAATTATCTAATTTTTATATGATAATATGATTTATACTAATACACATATTTTATGTCAATAAGAATATTTTTGACCAATTTGAGCGTGAAAATTAATTTATAATAATTTAAGACTTCAAGAAATTACAAGAATTCCCCTCCCCTCATTACTAAAGGACTCCCATGTCCTCTTTTTACACACTACTAGAACCATTGGGTTTGGAAAATTCCTAAAAACAATACATTTCTAATAATCATTCCAACATTCTAAATTTTTTATTTTGGGTATAATATCATCATTAATGGGATTAATGTGTAATTAGGTGGACATTGTACAATGAAGAGGTATATCCTTTAACATAATGTTTTAGTTTATCTATTCATCTAAATTTTTGAAATATTCATAAAACCTAATGAAATATTAAAAATATTATCTTATGTATATTTAATTTTTATTATGTTAATTGTATTCCCCATATCCATAAAAACATCAATTAATTGGGAAATGTAATTTTCGTTCATATATAATATGGAATACCAATACTCAAACCAATGCAATTCATTTTCTATCAGCGCTTCTCATGGATCGTTATAATGGTGGATTTAATGATTATATTTTATATTCATGAGATATTAATAATTCTTAATAGATAATATATCATCTAATTTTATAAATTTCTATACATTTATTATTCATATGGCCATTCAAGTGTGCATGTGGGAAACCACGTCCAAAATGCATTGCGATTCATTTTCAAGAACTATATCACATGGATAATATATATATATATATGATTATTTAAAGAAATAATATTTTATTCATGACATAAAAATCATCAATTTTATATAAAATAATACATATGTTCTTTACAACATGATCATTAAAAAATGGGAATGCTACTCATGTGTATGTATGGATTACTATCTCTATGACCATGACCTTGTTCAATTTTCATAACCATATTTCATGGTTGGTTTATAATTATAAATGTTTTGTAAAAATTATAATTTTTAAATGATTAATATTGATGATATTATGTAACAACATCCACTTTTACAATAGTCAGCAAACCGAAGAGATTTTAGACATATGAATCAAATATCATAAAAACATCAAAGGTGAAAATAATAGATTAACTAAATAAATATTTCTTAGAAAATAATTATAATAAAAGGAATAAAAAACATGAAAAAGGTTCTTAAATAAGTAAATAATTAAAGAAATTATTATTCCGCATAATAGATATTGAACATGATGATTCTGACCTGAGGTAAAATTTCACGACCTATCTCCCTAGGCCCGTTCCCAAACATATCCCAAGCTCGCCTCCCCAACGATAGGGGATGGAGATTAGTGCTGAAGGCGTCAACCTGCAAGTGGGAGGAATTTTCTCGAGTACATGTACTCACACACATTCCCAAACATATCCCAAAAAATGAAAGGGAAAAACATGTATACTGAAATAAGGGCTAAGTACAAGTACAACAGAAAACAAGTGGTCCAGAACACAAATCCAAAAATAGAACTGGAAACAGTAAAATAGAAAGGGACTAGGGTATCCATCTGCTAAAAACCCCACATAATTGTAAGAATAGTGTATCTATGGGAAAATAATGTAGTACGTTATGTAAGTATGATCCTATTGGGCCCCACATACTCCTAGGACACTAAGTCCTCAATCGAAATGTCCATAATCTTCACAAGGCCCAAAACATGCGGGAAAAGCCCATGTTGGGTGAGTAACATAGGACTCAGTGGGAGGCCCCATTCAACTAAGGAGAAATACCACAAAGAAAAAACAAAGGGTAGCTCACACTAGCTATATTCTAGAGTAGTAAAGGTTCATCAGTTATAGTGAATAATGATTCATACTATTGAAGGACTCATCCCGACGACGAGTCCCTGATGTCGGTCAGGCCACTGAGGTCCACAGAGCTGCTGCTCGTCTGCTGAGCCACTGAGGTCCACATGGCTCATCTAGGCCACTATGGTCTACATAGTGGATGGTCTACTAGGCCATTGAGGACCATTAGGTTGCTCATCTGTCGGGCCACTTAGTTCCACACAGCTACTACTCATTTGCGTTCTTGATTACAGGAGAACCGATACACAAAGCCATATCATAAAATTAATATTCTTTTTAAGTCTCCTTCTAGAATAAAAAAAGATCACCCTCATTGAGAGCATCCCAACGCCATAAATGACTATTCATTTGTACGCCAAGTTTTCAAGTTATCAGCATTTTAGTAGACAAGGGCTAGTTGCGTCTGGGTTTAGTTCGACCTAAGCAAACTAACCCGACCAACCTTGAATGGGGGTCCCACATACCCCAGTTCAATTCGACTAACTCGACTGAGCCCGATTCAGGTTTGGGTCGGTCTAGTCTGACCTATTATAACACCCCGCCCCTACCTCATTGGCTTGAGGTGGCGGTGAGGGCTACGACGGTGCATCCGAGCTCAAGGAGATGAGGGAACCCTAGAATGCTCGACGATAGCTTTCCCTCCCTTCCTGGAGGTGGGAGGGGGGGAGGAGAACTTGGTTCGGCCTCCTTCGAGATCTCGGAAACCCTTTATTCCCTTTTCCGACCCCAAATTTTTCCCAGATTTCATGACTATTCCTCTAAGTTCGAAGGTTCTGGAGTCCCATCTTGGTGGTCTACAGTTGCCGATTTCGATGGAAGAGTTCATGGAAGCTTCAAGTCATCTGGACCTTACGTTGGTTGCACGTTTCAATCTTTGAGTACCAACAGTTGATGAATTTGATTGTTTCATCTTTAGTAAATGGGATTCTCAAGACCGAGTAGTTGTTGGTCTGATGGATAGAAGTCACTTCATGGTTTGATTCGCCTCAGAAGCCGATCTGATTCGAACCTGGTCTAGTGAACCTCGGAGATGTAATGGTTTCATGTTTTCTCTCCTGAGATGGTAGTTTGACCTTTGCATGAATCGGGATCCAACCTCCAGCGCGATTTGGGTAATCCTTCCTCAGCTTCCTCTACCATTTCAGAATCCTTCAATTCTTCGTATGATTGGAAACATGGTGGGCCATTATCTTTGTTCTGACTTTCACAATTCCTCTGTATGTCACTCGATTAACCCTCAAATTTGTGTTGAGGTTGATGTATCAAAGCCTCCGGTGGATTGGTTTTGGATTGCTGTGGGTTCGGAGTTCAGAATGAAACAAGAAGTAGTGTTTGAATCATGGGACAACTAATGTTCGATCTACTGCTGTTTGGGGAATTTGGTTTCTGAATGTCATTTGGATGGTTTCAAGGAGAGGATTTTTGTTCTAAGGAGGAAGACATAGGAAGGTCATAGGAGGAGGACCGATAAAGGGTAGAGGAAGCTGTGTGGAACTAATCCTGGAAAGGATTATAGCCAGGTGAGTAGGGATGCACCGATAGTGGGCAAGCCCGATAAGGCCTCCTTAAATACGTTGGTTTCTGAAGTTTTTAGGCAGTTGAGGAGTGATCTACATGTTAGGTAATGGTGGGATGTATGTTGAGGATAAGTGTGGATCTTGTGTTGGAGGTGTGAGGGATTCTAACAGCAGGGTCGAAGGGGTGCAACTAGTGGTAGTGGAGAAAATAGGGCCTACAGCGTATGATGGTCCTGCTGTGGAGAATTTGGAAGGAAATCAGAATGAGAAATCTAGTCAGAATAATAATTATGGAGGGATGCTGATTACAGTTCCTACAAGAAACTGTTTCCAGGGCCTGGAATAAGAGGATGCAGATGTGATTCATTCTATTATTCTTGATGCTGATACGGAGAATGGTCCTCAAGAGTCTTAAACAGGAAATGAAGAAAGGCGTATAGTTATATATGAAGAGCTTTAAATGGTTGATAAACCTCAATGCCTTGTTTTAATTGATACTAAAGTTCGGTTGCAGCACAACCGGTCAGCAACCTACCCAATGGATGTTTTCCCTGGAAAGGGGGGGGGGGGAGTTCCCTGAGAGGGGCAAAGAAAATAGTGGAGGATCGACAAGGCTCTTGTATAGAAACATTGTACAGGGTGGGGAAGGTCTAAGTATGGGTATGAAAGCTCTTAATGGGTGTGGAATCAGTTATTTAGTTCAAGGTGGGGATAGAAACAGGACTGAGGATGGAGGAGTGACATCTGCTACTCAAAAAAGAAGAGGCAAGAAGGATTATTCTTATTTACCTCGTCCATTATGCACCAGAGAATCCTTCAAGCGCGAACATGGAATGACCCTGGCTGTTAAAAAAGGTAGCCTGGCCAAGCAATATGGACTTGGGAGAATCACTTTGGATGATGTGAGGCAGGACTATAATGAAGATTTCATGAGGCGTTTCCACCCGGCTTCTGAATGGGGAATGGCCACCACGAAGGACTCTTGTGTTGGTTGTGATGAAGGGTATGGAGACTTTACCTTTTAGTTTTTTTGGTTGATCTGGGTGTTTGGTTGTTTGGTCTATTTTGGATGTGTCTTGCAGGCTTGTTGGTGTCTTTAGGTTTCCCTGTTTTCCTAAAAAGTGTTTTGGAAAATAAAAAAAAATATTTCGGCCAAAGGCTGGTAATTAATGCCGAGCGCTTTTAGAACAAATTGGGGAACAATTTTCCCTTAAGTCAAAACCAACAAACCCTCCACTAACACCCACTATATGATGCATGAAAATAAAACATTCAAGCCTGTAATCTCAAAATACAACCAAGATAATCCACAATAAATCTTAGAACCAATACAACTAGACATGTCCACCAAACATCAGAGTACATTGCGAAAGACTAAACCACACCACACCATGAGCCATGCCACCACCACAGATCCACACCATTCTCCAATATCGAAGCTCCACCAAGAGATCCCCGTGCTCCACTAAAGGTGGGTGATGCCTTACCTTTTCCCATGTCATGGTACACGACATCTGCAAAGACACCAAAGTTCCAAAGCAGGGGTGAGTACTAAAATAGATTAGGTTTTCCCCAAGTGACTTTCCTACACATGCCACTAGGATAAAATCATAAGCACATTTATATAAAATAGTTTATATAAAATAATCACAATTGCAACCATTAACATAATCCAAATACACCCCTACCAAGCCATCTCACCCAAATCAAACAACCAAGGGAAAGCCAAACAAACATTCCACATGCCATATCATCATTTACACATCAGCACAACAATTTCCAACTTGCCATGCAATGCATAAAAAACAACCAAAATGGTGGGAATTCCAACCAACCCATTCACCCATTCACAACTACCTGTACTTCTCGACCACTACCCACAACTAGCGGTACTTCCCGACCACTACCAATATGGTGGTTTTTCCGACCACTATCCATCACCTTTTATAGTGGGACTTCCCACAAACTTCCACAAAACATCTCAACCAGTCGTAACCATGTATATAACCCACCAAGGCCACAACAACATGTAATCAACCATTTCCATTTCATGTCAATCCACTTCAATAAATCAACCATTAATTGAAAAACCTCTTTAATCATTTTCCATGCCAAACCTTATTTCAATAAAACAACCTATTTTTTGACAACCATTTCCATAAATCATTTTCACAAATCAACCATAGCATCCCATTTTAAATTATCCATTTTAAAATCCTCAACAAGAACATTTCATCCCAAAGCCCCTTTTTGCCAAAAATCCCCAAAACTTCTCCGAAGAGATTTTAATACACTTTCTCTCATCAAAACACAATTAATTTCAAGCCAAAAAAATTAATTGTAACCAAACACATTAGTTCTAAGTATGCAGAGTTGATATAGAAGCCACCTACCTTTAGGGTTCCAATGAAATCAACTCCCAAGTAACCTCACCTCAAATCGGGCGAACGAACCACCAAAACCTCTCTAGATCCCCTTCTTTATCCATCACTAGCCTTGAAATCAAAATACAAGGAAACTAAAACTCTATATCAACACAAAAAAGTGTATATCTAGAAAACCAAGAAAGAGGGAAGAGTAGATCTAGAGGAAAACAAAAAGAACCCAAGAGGAGAGACTTACTCGGGAGAAACTGCATTCAAAACACCTCGCAAAACCTTCAAAATGATTCCAAAATGTATTGGAGAGCACATCTAGCCGTTGTAAACTGAAGAACCCAATTGAGGCTCGAGTGGGAGAGAATTTGGAGAGAAATGAGGCAACCCCGATGGAGCCCAGCTTTAAAAAGCCCACTTTTAAGTGGCCACACATTTAGCCCGCACGGTTTGGCAGACCATGCACAAACCCAGTGCATGCTAATGTATCGAGAGTAAGGGTCTTCACAGTTGCGTCGCATGGTTTTTCAAACCGTGCGTAGGCCATGCGAAGCATACTTTCTCCCCCTACATGGTTTCCGAGAGAATCCACATGGTTTCCACTAACTGTGCTCAAACCGTGCTCCCTATGCAAATCCTCTAAACTCTTTCAAAACCATTCCGAACTCTCCCAACCTCTTCCAGAATCATCCCATGCACATTAAACACATAAAAAGCATAAAAAGGCTATATACCTCAAACCGTGGGTTGTACATTCTCCCCACAATTGGATTTTCCATCCCTGGAAAGTAGTGAACACGCCCTTTGCCGAAAGAGCCCGGGCCACTACTCGACCATCTCTTTCTCCCACTCCCAAGACTCTTCTTGAATCTAACAATGATGCCACAAAATATGAACTAAACCAATGCTTTTACCACACAAGAATTTATCTTGCCTATCCACCACCCACAATTGCATGTGAACCAATGAAGCATATGGTTCTGATTCAACATGATCCCATAGAATCACATGGTCATGATCCGATTGATACTTTTTCAACTACGACACATGAAACAAAATATGCACCGCACTGAACCTAGGTAGAAAAGAAAAACGATAAGCCACCTCACCAAACCACGCAAGAATATCAAAAGGTCCAATATACCTCAAATATAACTTTCCCTACTTCCCAAACCGATGGTGTCCCAACCTAAGAGAGATTATCAAGAAAACATGATGACTCACCTTGAACGACAATGGTCATCGATGATGATCTGCATATTATTTAGGTTGATTCTGAGTCATCTCCATTCTCTTCTTTATCAACTTGATCTTTTCTACAGTCTCCTTGACAAGGCTCGTTCCAACTATCGAGGACTCACCTATTTCCACCAAACATAGTGGAGAACAACACGACCACCCATAAAATGCTTCAAACATAGCCATATGTATCGATGCCTGATAACTGTTATTGTACGATAACTCAACCAATGTCAAGTGATCTTCCCACTAACCACCAAAATCCTTGACATGTTCCCGAAACATATCCTCTAATGATTGTATCATCCTATCGGATTGACCATCTATCTGAGTGTGATACGCCATACTCATGGTCAACTTAGTTCTAAAGGATTGCTGCAAGGATTTCCATAAACGTGATGTAAACCTCAGATCTCTATCAGATACGATCGAAACACAAACACCATGCCTCTTAACCACCTCCCAGATATAGATTTTGGATAGATCCTCCACCATAAGACATCCACGAATTGGGATTAAATAGACCGACTTCGTTAGACGATCCACTATCACTCTAATGGCATCATTCTTTCTGACTATTCTTGGGATACCAGTGACAAAATCCATCTCTATTTTCTCCCACTTCCAAACAGGGATTGGTAAAGACTACAACATTCTTGTTGGCCTCTGATGCTCCGCCTTGAAATGCTGACAAGTCAACCATCTCAAAACAAACTCAACCACTCTTTTTTTCATACCATCCCACCAGAATAGCGCTTTCAATGCTTTATACATTTTCTGAATTCCAGGATGAACAAACCACCTAGAATGATGATACACATGGAGAAGATCCTCTTGATAAGAAACTGGTACCACCATATGATTCTGAAAACACAAAATTGAATCTCTATTCAGTTTCCATCCCTCAATGGTCTCCCCACCATCGAGTCTAGACCCCATGGTCGCACACTCAGAATCAGATATTTGTGCCTCTTTAACCTTTCCAACCAAGTCAGGAATCAACAAAACTAGAAAGAAGACCGCTCTATAACCCTGGTCCTTACATTCCAACCACATGTCAGCTATAACCGACATCAACTAACACTGGTCCGATGCATGTTCTACCACCTAAGCATATGATATTTTACTAAATGCATTTTCCACCGAATTTAACTTACACGATGTGTACATCAAGTCAAAATCAAACATCTGTAGATATTCCATCTATCTCATTTTCCTTAAATTAAAATCCCTTTGTAAGAAAATGTGCTTAAAGCTATTATGATATGTATATACCATGAATTTCTCACCGACGAGATAATGACACCCCACTTTCAAAGAATGGACCACTACTGCCAACTCCAAATCATGTGTTTGGTAGTTCTTCTCATGAACCTTCAACTGTCGTGATCCATACACAACCACATGATTCCCTTGCATGAGAACGCACCCTAACCCTGATCCAGATGCAATGCAATACACCACGTACCATTTTTCTTGTTCTGAAAAAACCATGATTGGTGCTGATGTTAGGAGACCCTTTAGCTCTTAGAAACACTAAAGACACATTTCATTCCACTGAAATAAAACATTCTTTCTTGTCAAAGATATCATATGTGAAGCCAAATGTGAATAATAATGAACAACACTCTGATAATACCCAGTTAGACCAAAGAAACTCCATATCTCAAACAAATTCTTTGGCAGTTTCCACAAGATAACATCATCTATCATTTCTAGATCCACTGAAACACCCATTTCCGAAATCACGTGGGCAATAAAACGGACTTCCTATATCGAAAAGTGAGACATTGGCAATTTGGAATACAATCGATGATCCATCAAGATCCCCAACACTATCGCCAAGTTATACTCATGCTCCAAACATATCTTTGAATACACTAGAATATCATCTACAAATATCACCAAAAATGAATCCACATATATCTGAAATATTCGATTCATCAATGCAATGAACACTGCTGGCACATTTGATAGACCAAAGGGCATAATCACATATTCATAATAGATATATATAATTCTGAAAGCTATTTTCGGAATATCGTCTTTCCTTTCTAGCAATAGATGATATCCCGACCTTAGTTTAATCTTGGAGAACCGACGGGCTCCCCTCAACTGGTCGAACAAATCGTCAATTCGTGAAGTTGATATATATTCTTTGTCGTAACTTGGTTAAGTCTATGATAATCAATATAGAGCATCAAAATTCCATCCGCCTTTCTCACAAACAACACCGGGACTTCTCACAAAGACGTGCTAGGATAGAAAAACCCTTTGTTTTCTAAATCTTTTAATTAGTCTTTCAATTCTCAAAATTTAGTAGGTGCCATCCGGTAAGACGGAAGTGTGATAGGACTGGTCCCTGAAAGGAGATCAATTGTAAACTCCACTTCTCTTACAAGAGGTAACCCAAAGAAATATTCAGGAAAAACATCCATTAACTGATCCACCACTACCGGAAGAACACTCTGCTCAACACCCTCTACCGATTCCAATGACAACTCCACCAACTAATATGATAACGTCCCCATTGATGGTGCCGAAAAACATGTTGCACCCAACCTTTCGTGACTCTTTCCTCTAAAGAGATGTCTAACACCATCGTGTGAAGTAAAAGCCACTATTCGAGCATCATAGTTGATGTGGGCCTTAAACTCCACTAGCTTATCCATTCCCAGGATTA
The DNA here is from genome assembly GCA_963277665.1 of Viscum album. Classification (NCBI taxonomy): domain Eukaryota; kingdom Viridiplantae; phylum Streptophyta; class Magnoliopsida; order Santalales; family Viscaceae; genus Viscum; species Viscum album. Next base: position 288,718,244 of record OY728165.1, read on the forward strand.
CAACATGTCCATTCATATCAAGCACTGTGAAATTCCCCAATAGCTCAATCTCTCCCACAACGATACATCATGCTCTACACATGAATCCTCGACACTCTCTTAGACCCATAATAGTTTGTAGTTTCAAAACCAAAGGAATCATTTCTACACTTAAACCCAGAAAAATAACAACATGAGAAGCGAGAAAAGAATGTGAAGCAGTTGTATCAAAAAAATCTTGCATCAACATGGAATTTAAAAAAAACTGTACCTCACACCGTGGATGGTCCCATTTGATAATCCACTATAACTTTCTCTTCTCTAAACATATGTGTTCTTTCCATGCTCTACTCTTTATTACCAAGCAAAAACATCCCTTACTAAGGAGTATCACGAACACCCAACCTCAAAGAATTACGACAATACCACTGAAGATGCCCCATCTGCTTGCAGTTATGACATTCTCAAGGTTGTGCCTTAAAATCCTGTTTTAGGTGGCCTACAGAACCACACTGAAACCATCATGGATTACAAATGGGTCTAGAAGGATGTTTTAACAATCTAGTGGTCCGATTTTGATGTACTCTGTGTCATTGAAAAAAGGATTATGTCTTGTTCTTTATCTCAGTGTGGGGGTTCACAGCTCCTCTCATGAGGACAACTGTGCTTCCATTACATGAATTTCCAACCATGATAGATATCGTTACAGGTGTATCTAGTTGCATTTTTGACTAAAATGTTTGAAAATCCTAAACGATGCTTTGGGCCAACTGCTAGTTCCCCTGGGGCTCAGGTGGAACCACATTTTCTGTAACTTCCTCCAATTGATCTCTACGATGACTTATTAGTTCCATCTCTATTAATAAAAAACAAACAACCATGAGTACCACTTACACAGACATAAATAATTCCCATTTCAAATCGCATTACAAAACACTATCAGAACGATGCTTTCGGCCTTTCCACATTTTCCATGTTTCACCATTTTTGAAAACCAAACCATTTTCAAAATACCACATTTATTCACATTAAAATTTCACACAATTGAAAAACCATTTCTCAATTCAACCCATAAATCATTATTCCCAATGAAATATGCATCTTAGGGGGAAGTCATTTCTACCATATATTCCATGCACATATCATTGGCTACACCCATGATAATGAGATTTCCAATGCCTATAAGTGTCTCAAAAACACTTATGTACCTACTCCATGGTAAATTGAAGTTCAGACTAAAAGGGTTAGATACATCCTTTTATGCTATGAATTCCATGTTATAACATTCCTACGCCTTGTTATCATCCCAACTCGAGGAATATACCACAATGAATGTCAACTCCAAAACCAAGGCGCCAAAGAGACCGAGAAACTGCTCTCACTTGTAAGCTAAGGACCGAACAAACTGATACCACTTGTTACACCCTACCCCTACCTCATTGGCCTGAGGAGGCTACGAGGGATACTTGGACATAAGCGACATTTACAAGGTGCCAAAGGCTGGTAATAAATGCTGAGGTCTTTTAGAACAAATTGGGGAATGATTTTCCCTTATGACAAAACCAACCAACACTCCACTAACACCCACTATATGATGTATGACAATAAAACATTCAAGCATGTATTCTCAAAGGACAAACAAGATGTCCCACAATACATCCCAAAACTAATACAACTAGACATGTCCACCAAACATCAAGGTACTATGGGGAATACTAAACCACACCACACCACGAGCCATGACACCACCACCGCTCCACACCAAGCTCCAAGCTCCACCAAGAGATCACAGTGCTCCACTACAGGAGGGTGATGCCTTACCTTTTCCCACATCATGGTACATGACATATACAAAGACACCAAATTGCCAAAGCATGGGGTGAGTACTAAAGCTCAGTAGGTTTTCCTCAAATGACTTCCCTACACACGACACTATGATGAAACCGTTAGCACATTTATATAAAATAGTTTATATAAAAGAATCACATGTGAAACCATTACCATAAGCCAAATACACCCTTACCAATCCATCTCACCAATACAAAAATTCCAAGGGAAAGCCAAGAAAACATGCTACAATCCATATAATTATTTACACATCAGCACAACAATTTCAAACCTTCCATGTAATGCACAACAAACAACCAAAATGGTGGGACTTCCCCCAACCCGTTCACCCATTCACACAAAACAACAAAAACATCCAAAAATCCAAAACAACCAAAACAGTGGGACTTCCTCCCAACCCATTCACCCATTCCCATCTAGTGGTACTTCCTGACCACTACCCACAACTAGCGGTACTTCCTGACCACTACCCATATGGTGGTTATTCTGACTACTATCCATCCCCTTTTATAGTGGGCCTTCCCACCCACTTCCACACAACATTTCAACCAATATCAACCAAGCATATAACCCACAAATCCCACAATAACATTCAATCATCCATTTCCATTTCATGTCAATCCACTTCAATAAATCACCCATTTATTGAAAACCCCTTTAATCATTTTCCATGCCAAAACACATTTCAACAAAACAAACTCTTTATTGAAAACCATTTCCATCAATCATTTTCACAAAACAAGCATAACATCCCATTTTAAAATCCTCAATAAGAACATTTCACCCCAAAACCCCATTTTTCCCAAAAATCTCCAAAACATAACAGAAGATATTTTTAAACACTTTCGCACATCAAAACAATATTAATTTCAAGCCAACCAAATTAATTGTAACCAAAACCATTAGTTTTATCTATGTGGAGTCGAAATATAACCCACCTACCTTTAGGGTTTCGGTTTAATCGACACACAAGCAACAACACCTCAAATTCGGAGAACGCACCACCAAAACGTCTCTAGACCCCCTTCCCTGATCATCAAAAGCCTTAAAATCAATATTCAAGGCAACCACGACTCTAGATCTACACACAAAAAATGTTGATCTAGAAAACCAAGGAAGAGGGATGAGTATATCTAGTGGAAAACACAAAGATCCCAAGAGGAGAGACTTACCTAGGAGAAACCACCTTCAAACCACCCCGAATCCCCTTCAAAATGCTACCAAAATGTGTGGGAGAGCCCCTCAAACCCATGAATACAAAAGAACCCGAGTGAGGTTTGAGTGGGGGAGAATTTGGAGAGAAATGGGGAAAACCCAAGGGAGCCCAGATTTAAAAACCCTACTTTTAAGTTGTCGCATGGTTAGCCCACACAGTTTGGAAAACCGTGCGCTAACCATGTGGACACTACTACTTCAAGAGAAAGGGTCAACACGGTTGCCTCTCATGGTTTTGGAAACCATTTCAAGGCCATTCGAAGCCTACTCTCTCCCCCTGCACGGTTTCTTGGAGAATCCACATAGTTTCCAGCAACCGTGCTCAAACTGTGCCCCCTATGCAAATCCTCCAAACTCATTCAAAACCATTCGAAACTCTCCCAACCACTTCCCAACTCATCCCATGCACTTTAAACACATAAAAAAGCATAAAAAATAGAAAAATACCTCAAACTAGGGGTGTTACACCTATCTAGTGGGCTGATCCCAATGGGCCTTGCTGGACATGACTCAGTTTGGCCAAGCGTCCCACCTACCAAGTCCCCTGGAGACCCAGTTTTGTATGGCCCAACCTGAAGCATGTGGGTTTGCGTTGCTGGCATGGTTATACCCACTAGATCTTGGTTTGGACCACTGGGCATGGCCCCGACCCTTCGGCTGGGGGTGCGACCCGCTAGCTGAAGCCTGTCCTTCTGGATGCGGGCCGATGGTGTGCGCCAGGTCGGGGCGTGCCCTATTTTTGTGTCCCACTACCTGATATCCCTAGGGTTCATCTGTAGGGCGTCCACTATGTCGCGGTCGAGTGAATGTGGCTTCCAACTTGCTCTGGTGGCCCAGACAAGACCACCCCTTGTACATCACCCACATGCTCAGTCCATGTGTTTGACCCATCAACACAGAGCCAAGATAGCGATGTGGGTCTCTAGAGTCACGAAACGCATTGGTCATAGCTTCTGCTTCCTCAGTGTGCCGCCAGGTCACACTGCTCCACCCCATAGCCTATGCCACAGTGTGATGCCACTGATACCAAAAAAATCTTTGGTGGACTATCAAACGTGCTCCGGTGGTCTGTTCTTTGCACTGCCTATGCCTATAGCCTCCTGGGAATTTCCTATTAACTAAAAAGGTATCAACCCCGCATTTCCATTGATTTGGATACATGGAAATAAAAACAAAAATGGCAGAGGGGCTCAGGCCTAGTTTGTGTCAACCTACACCATCCGTGTTTGGAATTCAAAACATTGGGGATCTTCGGGGATGTTGTTAAAACATTTCAAGTAATAACTTAATCACAAATAGAGAAACCCCAAAGGAAACATCACCTTGCCACAAGAACGCATGGTTCACGGATCAACCTATTCATAGGTTGATCCAAGTTCTTCCTTTAGATTAAGAACATGGACGAACATTAAAAAACAAACACCTACCTTTTTTATTTTTGTTTCCATAACGTTTCATCCTTGATGGTCCAAGAGGTCAAGGGAATTCATCATTCTTTGAAGTACGTCAAAGTCAATGAGGTCCTGCCAATCTTTGTCTTTTTAATTAGGTAGAAAATACATCAGTGGTTCTTCAAGGAGTCCTCATAGTTTAATCCACGTTTCACCAATGCATCCAACAATTATAAAGAAAACATTTCGCAACATTTATCTTTTTCAGTGACATTGTGTCGTTACAATAATTAATTTATGAAATAGCACATCTATTATGCATCCCAAATGTGTTGTTACACTATGAGTTTGTTATCTATTAATGAGTTTCACTAATGCATATCGTCTTAACCTCATCACCACACCACAGTGCCTCTTTCATCCACTAAACAATGAGAAAAGAAAAGAAATAATTCTGTTAAAGTAATTTGTTTTCCGAATGGTCCAGATATTATCTTTTACATTTGGACCTTATTCGATGATTTTAAGAATTATCTAGTATATTACCGGTGTTTTGAGTTCTACAGTACCCTTTGAATTTCAATACGAGCACCGGTTCCAAATTTAAAAAAAATCGCTCGCACGTTTACAGAACTTATCTTAAAAAATGTTCCAAATTCCATTTCGGGCTCACTGGGCCTTGAAATCACATGTTTCTAGATCGTGTAGTCTTGAAACAATTCCATATAATTTATAAAATTACACAGAAATTATGAGACATTACATTCTCCCCAATGTTGAGATTGTATGTCTGAGTATGATATACTCGATAATACCAAATGTAGGATCGAATATGTAAAGATGAGATACAAATACAAGAGGGGAGGTGAATTGTATACTTTTAAAAATTCCTTGGGAACTTTTAATAATGGTTATTTTTAGCAAGGTTATACAAGGTAATTAAAAAAACCTCTAGTTCAACACAGTTTCTTGATTCTTGAAATATGATTCCGAGAAAGTGGATTTGGAAAGATGGTTTTGGAAATGGAACTTAATGAAAGTTTACAAAGATGAAGATTCTACCTTATAGCGTATAGAATCTAACTAAGTCAGAGTACATGTATAAGGAATTATAATATAGTTATAATTTCCTGAACAATACAAACGTGGCAGAAAACTTGTAACAAAACAAGTAACAAGAATAAGGATTTTAACAGAAAGAGAAGTGTATCCAACAACCTTGGATAAAGGTCCCTTGATTTATACTTTCATGAAATCTATCTTACCCACGCCAGGGTAAGACCTCGATAAGAATATCGGAGTCTGTCTTGCTATCCCTGTACGCCCTCAACTTTTAGGTAGTCGGAACCTCCTTCTTCCTCAGTAAGGAATCCCTCAACTTCAAGGTAGTCGGCACCTCTGTCTTCTTATCCCCGGATGCCCTCGAATGTAATAACCATCAATCAGAGTTGAAAAAAGAAAATATGAACAAGACGTTCAGTACACACTAAGCACGAGAGTCTCTCTCTAGAAATCACTTCAAAAGAATGTAATATCTAGATTCGTAGAACAGTCGCATGTTGTTATGAGCTCTTTCAAACGAGCTCTTATTTATAAGAACAACCTCAATGGTCGGCTCCCTTCTCCAACAACCATATTTTTCCTTGAATTTTGGTGGGACCTGTACACATGCCACTCAAACAACAATTAGTCAATAATAGAATTCACAACATCTTTTTATGACAAAACAGGTGTAAGAAAAATATATGATTACATAACTAAAATTCAATATTCAGAATGTAAGTAAATATGAATGTTTAGAGTCTAACCAGAATTGGATTTGGAGTCTATAATACAATGATATGCAGATTATATTTTTTAGGAATTTGGAACCAGAATTCTATAGAATTCCAGAGTCTGAATTTCAATGAAATTCAGAATCTGGATTAACAAGAAATCGGAACCTAAACTTGCAATGTTTGGAGTCAGCGTTCATGAGAATTTAGTGTCGTAACTCAAAAGAGTTCAAATTATGTATTAAGAGAACTCAGATTCATAACTTGGGAATGTTTGTAACCAAAATTTGTAATTAGAATTCGGAGTCAGAACATGGGATGGTTCGTAACTAGAATTCGTAATTAAAATTTGGAGTTAGAACTTGGGAAAGTTCATAACCAAAATTCATAATTAGAATTTAGAGTCAAAACATGGGAAAGTTTGTAACCAGAATTCATAATTAGAATTATGTGTTAGAACTTAGAAGAGTTCATATCTAGAATTCTTAATCAGAATTCGGAGTCAGAACTCAGAAGATTTTGTATCCAGAATTCGTAATCAGAATTCAGAGTCAGAACTCTGAAGAGTTTGTAACCAGAAATATGAGAATTCAGATTCTAAACAGAATGATTCATATCTTGGTATATATAGGATTCCGAGGTTTTGGTTTCCAACTGAATTTTATAATTAAAAAAAATTATGATATCAATAAGGAAAACAAGGTAAGGATAAATTTCCTTGGGGAAGGAAATTTTGTCTTTATAGAAGTAAAACACAGGGTAAAAGGGAATTTTCCTTAAGATAAGGTGTTTGTGATTTTCAAAACAAGAAGGAATAATGAAGTCATAAGGAAACCTAAGGACTTAACAATCTCCCCCATGTATTAAGTAATGGAAAATTAACAAGGAAAACCTTATTGACTCAACAATCTACCACTTTTTGGAAAGCACAAACATCCTTACAAAAATAATATTAGGTCTTAGAAAATCTTTTCTAGACTTTGAAATAAAACTTACCTCCCTTTTTATATTGGAAATGATGAATACGACTAACTCTTCCTTAGGCTTTGGAACACTAAGGATCGTATTCTAGATTTCTGGTATGAGAATTTATATTATCTTGAGTATGGAAATCTTTGTAATGAGAACTCCCCCTTACTTAAGGATATTTACTCTTTACTTAGAATTCTTTTTTTCATTCTCCCCCTTTTTGATTTTCAAAAAGAGTTTGAGGGAATGAATAACAATATGGTACCTGGATTATTAGTAAAAACATACAAAGAAAACAAACAACCACAGTTTCATTCATATTGGAAAAATTTGTACAAGGAAAAACAGATACAACAAAAGATCACATTTGGATCTATTTTGGTTCTTTTTTCCTTGGGAATCAACATCTTCACAATGGTTTTCAGTTTCTTCAGATCTTTGTGTTCCTCATCTGATTGCTTTTCTAATGCTTTGATCCCGTCTTCTTGAGCTTTTATGGCCTCTTCCCGAGCCTTCAGAAAATCATCCTGCTTCACTACCTTTTCTTGAATCTCAATCTGGAGATCCCTTTCTATTTTCCAGCTTTGAACATCAAAATCCACCTTTCCATTCAGATCATTGAAATCTTGAATCCGAACATTCTGCACAAGAGTTATCTTTTTCTCAAATCTATCTATAAGATCCTTGATTTTACCACCTGAAGTATCAAAGGTTTCCTTGAAATATTCTGGAAATTGATCAAGATCTCTCAAATCTTCAACAATCTTCCTCGACCAGCTGGTCATCTTCATATAAGACTTTCTATGGGATTCATAGTTGATATGAAAATTCTTGTGATCAACATCAATATTAACACATCTATCCATCACCATGGATACAGAGTCTGAATTCTGATTCATACTATGCTGTAGTATTTGACATCTGGAGTTAATTGTTGGAAAGATCAGAATGGTGTCTACAAAAATCTTCAAGGACTGAATGACAAAATCATGTCCTATTGATGATGACTCCTAATCTGACACTTTACTTAGAGATGGTTCTTCCTCTATCTCAATTATCTTCCTCTTAGAAGATCCTCCGTCTTTTTTCTTCTTTAGAATTGCTTTTGTTGGGGTATCAATAACCACTTGTTTCCCTTTTTGGATTCTCGGAATAACTTCTTCATCTGAATATTTCTACTCAATTTTAGGTAATTAAACAATATTATCTTCATCAAATTTTTCTTTCTCAATTCCAGCCTCAATATCTTCAGGATGAATAAAATCATGATTATGACTCTCTTCCTCAGATAACTTGTTTACTCCTTCAGATTTTTCATTAACCACAGGAGTAGAAAGTCTTGATGATCCGTCTTGGGAAGTCCAGATTGACAACTTTTCGGAAGCACAATCCATGTCATGAAAGTATTATACTTGATTTAGCAAATCAGTTGTATTTTCAGTGCTTTCAACTTGTTGTTCTTCTTACCCATCTTCCTTCTCAACATCATTCACTTTAGTTTTTTCTGGAGACATGAAATTCTTTCCCAGAGCCTCAAGAAATTGTTCCACTAATAAGGTTTTTGGTACGAGAATGTTCTCAGATAAAAGTTTAGTGGATTTTAAAAGATATTGGACAATCTCTGCCTCAGAAATCTTTTTCTTAAGATTATTCTCTTTTCATTTCTTACCATGCTCTTCAGTCGATTTTTCTTTTAATTTCTTGGCCTCAGCAGGATCTAAACCAAACTGTGGATCCCCTTCCTTCCGATTCTTCTTATCATCCATCCGTTTGGAAACCAACTCATCCAGATATGCTTTTTGTTTCTTCGGTCTTAGAGGTGCAGATTTGGTTTCTTTGGCCTTGGGGGTTTTCTCTACTTCTTCCACATCCTTTAACTTCCTCTTCATTCCAGCCTTCTTTGATGGTTAAGCCTCTTCTGCATTTTTTGGAATGGCTTCTGCCTCATCTTCTGGTAGGTCATAAAATTCACCTGACACCTTGGAGAAACCAACCTTCATCCTATTGAGGGTATCATCACTGATCATCATTACTTTACAATTCTTCATCTTGGAACTGCAGGGGATCTTGAAAGATTCAAGGCACCAAACTATTAGTTTGGAAAGTAGAGCAGGATACATGATTATTTGGCCTCTCGGATTCCCATTTTTGATATTCTCAATCGTAATGAGAATATGCTTCATCAGGTTGATTTTCCTTAAATTTACCAAAAAATCAAATAAATACATATCATTTTTCTTAAGAGTGTCCTTGTCACCCGTTCTTGGTACAATAAGACCCTGAAACCATAACTTTATGATCCTATTGTTGGTATAAAGATGATAAATTTTTGCGGTCGTGACATCAGTAAGTCCAAGACACTCCATAGCCTTTAACTTAACAAAAATCCCTTGAACATCGGGTAGATTGTGGGAACAAAATTATGCCTCTCCTTCAAAAGATAACCCAACCAAGCTACAGCCCTGGTGTATGAAAGTTTATATGTCTTTCCATAACTCTTGAAGGAAAATTTTTATCTACCTTCTTCCATAAAGAAACACACTTATTCATAAAATTCTACCAGTAAATCCAGATACACAACATCCTGAGCTCTTGGATTTGAAATGGATACACTCTCCCATCCATTAAGTTTGATATTATTGGAGATAATAGAGTCATACTTATTGAAAATGTTTAGATTTACCAAACTCTCCCTATATATATGCCACTCTGAAATCGGCTTAACTATAGAAACTTCTTGAGAAGGAACTTCTGCAGACATTTGGAAGTGAGCGCTTCTGAAAATCAAGAACGGGATTTTGTAGAGGGGAAGAGCTTCAATACGCAAAAAGCTTGAGAACCGATGTGGGACCACCATCAGGGGTCCCCTATTTATAGGTGTTGAAGCGATAGTGGAACTTCCCCTCTCAATCCAACGGCTGAGAGTCATTTTGATCTGATCTGATGGTTTAAATGATAGACACAAGGAAAATTTGGTAGAATCCTATATTTTAAGGTTTTTAAAGGAAAACATTCAGATTTAAGGAAACTAGAATTCCAGAAATTTTAAAAACAAAAGAACCTAACATCAAGTAAAAGGTTATTATGAAAACTCATGAATGAATTATTCCTTTCAGATTGTTAGGAGAATTGTTCGTAATGAGGAAAATTATTCTTAAACGAATTTAGATTCCAAAAAAAGGAATATGGAAAAGAAAATGAGTACACAGATCATCATTACGAAAATCTTCATTATGAAAATCTTCAGTAAAAAAAACTTCATTACGAAAATTCCATTATTAAAATTTCAAGTACGAAAGTTTCCATTACAAAAAATTTCTTGTACGAAACTTTCTATTACAAATTTTTCATGTATGAAAATTTCCATTACAAAAATTTCAAGTACAAATATTTACATTACGAAAATTTCAAATATAAAAAATTTCCATTACAGAAAAATGAGAAACTTGATTATGAAAAACATGAAAAACATCACAAAAAAATGTCATTATGAAAAACATGAAAAACTTCATTATGAAATGTACTCCCCCTATGAAAAAGATTTTATTACTGTAAGGAGTTTGATTCAACAGAAAGTAAATAAAGAAGGATTACTTTATGGTTATCATTCCTAAATTATGTTTAATGTATTCAAATCTATCAGAGGGTAAAGATTTGTGAAAATATCCGAAAGTTGATCTTGGGTTCCGATAAATTGAAGAATGATATCTCCTTTTTGTCTGTGAACCGTATGAAAGTGATGCCTAATATCTATATTCTTTGCACGAGAGTGATGTTCAGGGTTTTTAATAAGGGAAATGACACTTGTATTATAACACAAAATTTGTGTTTTGGTAAAACTAATACCATTGTATGTGAGAGTGTGTTGCATTCACAATATTTGAGCACACCATCTTCCAGCTGCTACATATTCCACTTTAGTAGTGGAATGTGATACCAAGTGTTGCCTCTTTCATGACCAAGAAACAAATGAATCTCTTAAGAAATGAAAAGTTCTGGATGTACTCTTTCTATCCATTCTACATCCACCAAAGTCAGTATCTAAATAACTTTTTAAAACAATATCATTTCCAGAAGAATAAAGGATTCCTAAATCCATGGTTCCCTTTAAGGAGAAAAAATTATTTTCATTGCCTTTAAATGAGATTCCTTAGGATTATATTGATATTTTGCACATAAGCATACTGAAAACATTAGGTCTGGATGACTAGATATCACGTAAAGTAAACTTCCTATCATACCTCTAAAAGATGTTTGATCTATTGGTTTCCCAGTTTCATCAAGATCAAGTATGTTTGAGGTACCAATGGGAGTACTTATACTCATAGTGTTGTCATATCCATAATTTTTGAGAAGATATTTAATATACTTTTGTTTGGATATGTAGATTCCTTCTGGTTTTTGAGAAAATTTAAAACCAAAGAAAAAAGTTAACTCACCCATCATACTCATTTCAAACTCAGATTTCATTAGACCCGCAAAGGAATCGATTAAAGATTCTAGAGTTGAACCAAATATAGTGTCATAAATATAAATTTTAACAATCAAAATATTTTTCTTATCCTTATTTATAAAAAGGGTTGGATCTTCATTTCCCTTAAGATAATTATTTTGAATAAAAAATCCTTTAAGTCTATCATACCAAGCTCAAGGGGCTTGTTTAAGTCCACACAAGGCTTTTGTAAGTCCAAAAACATGATCAGGATATTTTGTATCTTCAAAACCACGAGTTTTTTCAACAAAAAAAAAAATCCTCTTGAACATAACCATTAAGGAAAACACATTTCACATCCATTTGAAAAAGTTTGAAATTTAAGAATGCTTCAAAGGAAAGTAAAATACTAACAGATTCAAGTCTAGCTACTTGAGCATAGGTTTCTTCATAGTCTATTCCTTCTTGTTGATTATAGCCTTTAGAAACTAATTTATCTTTATTTCTTACAATGATTTCATTTTCATCACAATTATTTCTGAAAACCCATTTTACTCCAATAACAGAAGTTTACTTAGGTCTTTCAACCATGTTTCATACATTATTCTTTTCTAATTCATTTAGTTCATCTTGCATGGATTTAATGCAATCATCATCACCAAAAGCTTCATCAGTGATTTTTGGTTCTAATTGGTAAAAGAATGCTAGATGTTCTACTTCATTTATTAAAGAACTTCTAGTAATTTAGGTTGATTCACATCTCTAATGATTCTATCACTAGGATGATTCTTATGAAACGACTGATTTGGGTTTTGTAAAACCTTTTCATTAACATACGGTAGGAAATCTTCTGGAGTAAATGTTTAAGAATTATCTTCTTGAACATTTTCCTTTTCATAAGTATCTTCTATCGTAGGTTGATAAACAGTTTTTGAAAATAGATTCGAAGATGTAGGTTGGGGTTGTTTAAAAACAAAAGCATCAGTTTCATCAAATTTCACATGTACTGTCTCTTCAACAGTACACGTAATTTTATTGAAAACTCTATATGCCTTAGAAGTTGTGGAATACCCTAAGAAAATTCATTCATCAGATTTTGGTGTGAATTTATGTAGATTATCTTTAGTATTCATAATGAATACTTTACAACCAAAAAACATTGTAGTAGGAAAGTCTAGATTTTCTACCATTCCATTACTTATAAGGACTTTTATTAAGAAAAGGTCTAATCAAAACTCGATTTATAGTATAATATGAATTACTTACAGATTCAAACCAAAAATTTTTGGCTACAAAATACTCACTCAAAATGGTTCTTGTTGTCTCCTGAAGAATTCTATTTTTTTCAACAACATCATTCTTTTGAGGTGTTCTAGGTGCTGAGAAGTTATGAGTAATGCCTTTTCTACTACAAAAATTTTCAAAATCAGAATTTTGAAATTCTCCTCCATGATCACAACCAATAGTTTTCAATGGAAGTTTTTTCTCATTTTTAACTTGGTCTCTTAAATATTTTAAATAAGAAAAATCTTCATAATCCTTTGTTAGAAAATAGACCCATTTAAATCTAGTGTAATCATCAACCAAGAAAAATACATAATACTTGCCCCCAATGCTTCTAGATTGTATAGGACCCAAAATATCCATATGCACTAGCTGTAATGCACCAGTAGTTGAGACTTCACCGATTAATTTAAAACTAGATTTATGATTCTTGATATATTTACAAGGGTCACAAACCATTGAAAAATCAAATCTAAACTTTGTTAGATCCTTAAATAATCTCTTTTTAGAAAGTTTTCATACATTATTGAGCTTACAGTTTCCTAAAAATCAATGCCACAACCAAGAATAATCTTCCATTTCACTAAGGCAAGGTAGATTTTGGCTCCTAAGGACTTCCAAGTTTAGTGTGTAAATATTCTCTTACCTATGAGAAAAAATAATAAACTCTTCCTTGGAATTGTGTACTAAGCAGTTGTCATTCCTAAAATTCACAAGGTATCCTTCATCACATAATTGATTTATGATAATGAGGTTTTGATTAAGACCCTTAACAAATAAAACATTTCAAATATAAGTTTTTTAAAGAAGAACAATGTTACCTATACCAATAATTTTTCCCTGAGCATTATCTCTGAAAGTTAATTTCCCTCCTTTCATCTTGATAATCTTTTCAAAATAGTTTTTGTTAACAGTCATATGTCAGGAAAACCCACTATCCATGTACCATGTATATCTTTTAATACCTTCTCTATTTTCCTGAAAATAAGAAAAAGTTAGGTTTTCAGAATCCAGACTTGACTGGATCTGGAATTCTTTGACAACAAATTTTTAGGCACCCACATCTTCTTGGAAAAACAGGCTTTATGAAATCCTAATGATTGGGTTTTATTTTGAGAACAATTCTTTGTCCAGTGTCCACCACACTGACACTTTTTGAAAAAAGGAGCACTTTGTAGAACAAAGTAATTGTTACCAAAAACATGTTTAGATCTAGTATAACCAAAACCAGAACTATTCCTTAGATGTCAGATTTGGGAATACATTTAATCAAAATTTTCCATACCTAAGGTAAAGTTTCACAAACACTTCTTTAAGGAAAAGATTTTGTATTTGAGTTTGATAACCAAGTTCTTGTCTTAAAAAATATTGGATTTCAAACTAGAGCTAGGCTCGAAAATATTTTTCTTAGAAATTATGTTTTCTAAATATTTAGAAAGTTTATTCTTCTCAGAAATTACTTCCTCAAGATTTTTTGAAATACTTTCAAAATCATCATTTTTCTTATCAAGATCTTTAGAATGATCTGATATTTCCTTATAAAGAATTGTATTCCTAGAATTTTCCTTATCAATATTTTTCATGAGTATTGAATTTTCAATCTCAAGAAGTGTGGAAAACCTAGAAACTTTTTCATAGGTAGGTAAAGTATTATCTTCATCAGAAGAAGATTCTTCATATGATGAGTTATAATATTTATCATTAGTAATCAATGATATATTGGTCAATGATTCAGAATTGTGTACCTTAGCCATAATGAAATGATTGTCAATAGGTAGTCTGGCTGTTAGAACATGATTCTTCTATCCATAAGATTCATAATATGGAGAATCATCTGAAGAGTCTCCACCACTGGCACTCCAGATGTCATTATATTTAAAGACTTTCTTAGCTTTAGCGTTGTAATAGTTCTTTCTATTTCTCTCATAATATCTTTCCTTTCATTCCTTTCTATTGAGCATAGGACAACCGGGTCTTATATATCCAACTATCTTGCATTCAAAACATGTGACTTCTGAATCATTCTTATCATTCTTCTATTTATTTTTATATCTGGATTGAAAGTTCCTCTGTCCAGCTATATTGTTCATCCTTCGAGCAAGATTGGATAATTCATTCTTTGAGGATTCACTTCTACTATATTTGGATTGGATAACAACCTTATTATATTTAGATCTGGTAAGTCTCTCAGGAGTCTTAGCTTTCATATGATTAGAAGTTTTAGTAAAATAAACACTTCCATTTACATTTTTCTTCTTTACATTGTCAGCATCTCTCTTCATTCTAGTCTCATGCTATAAAAGAGTTCCAAAGAGCTCACCTAAGGAAATTTGAGTAACCTTTCTATTTTCATCAATAACAGTCCTCTTGGATTCCCACTCATTAGGCATGATGTCTATGATCTTATCAACAAGATCTTCATCATCTAATCCTTTCTCACCCATGGATTGTAAACTATTCACAATAGTCATGAATCATTGCTGCACCTTATATATGGGTTCTCCATAAAGAATGTTAATGCCATGGTATTCAGCTCTCAACATAGATCTTCTAGTCTCAATAAATTTAGAAGTACCAAAATGTGAAACTTCATGTTTCTTCCAAATACTGTTTTATGCTTCACAAGATGAAATTTGTCTATATATATTTCTAGTCATGGAGAAAAGCAATGTACTGCGTACCTTTTAATTCAGTTAATATACATGATTTTCTTGATTTGTCAAGGTACTAACTTCTTTGTCAGAAATTTTGTATCCTCCAGTAAGCATAAAAAAATTATCAACCCTAGTATTGATAATTAAAGTCTTTATGCGATCTCTCCAATATTCATAATCATTTACATCAAAAATAGGTGGTCTAGTTGGATTGAGATTATATGTGAAACCAATTTTGATTTCTTCCATCTTATAGACAAATATTCATTCCACACAAAACTTGTTAATAGAAAAGGTTTGTAAACAAGTAAAATATTCCTAAGAAAGAAAAACATTGAACAAGAGTATCTCTAAGTAAAAATGAATATGAACTACACAAGTCCGAAAAACTGATTCGGAAAAATAAGAAGAATAAAAATTTTCTATTGAATCTAATCGTGAGATTAATTCAGATTAAACCAATCCTCTGATACCAATTGTTGAATTGGTTCAGAGTATGAGGTTTCCAACCTTTGATACAAATTGTTGAGATGGTATGTCTGTTTATGATATACTCAATAATACCAAATGTATGATCGAATATGTAAAGATGATATAAAAATACAAGAGGGGGTGAATTGTATAATTTTAAAAATTCCATTGGAACTTTTAAAGATGGTTATGTTTAACAAGGTTAAACAAGGTAATTCACCAAACCTTTAGTTCTACACACTTTTTTGATTCCATAAATATGATTCCAAGAAAGTGGATCCGGAAAGATGGTTCGGGAATTGGAACATAATGAAATTTTACAAAGATGAACATTCTACCTTAAAACTTATAGAATCTAACTAAATCAGAGTACAAGTATAAGGAAGTATAAGATAGTTATACTTTCCTCAACAATACAAATGCATCGGAAAACTTGTAACAAAACATGTAACAAGAATATGTCTTTTAACCAAAAGATAAGGGTATTAAACAACCTTCTATAAAGCTCTCTTGATTTATACTTTCATGAATTTCTATCTTACCCACACCAGGGTAAGCCCTCGATATAAAGATCAGAGTCTGTCTTGCCATCCCCGCAAGCCCTCAACATTCAGGCAGTCGGCACCTCTGTCTTCATTATTAAGGATGTCCTCAACTTCAAGGTAGTCAGCACCTCTGTCTTCCTATCCCCATAATCCCTCGAATGTAATCACCAACATTCGAAGTCACAAAAATAAAATCTAAACTAGACGTTCAGTACATACTAAGCACGAGAGTCTCTCTCTAGAAATCACTTCAACATCATGTAATATCTAGAGTCGTAGAATAGTCTCGTGTTGTTATGAGCTCTTTCAAATGAGCTCTTATTTATAGGAACAGCTTAAACGGTCAGCTCCCTCATCCAACGGTCATATTTTTCATTGAATTTTGGAGGGACATGTACACGTGTCACTCAAACAATGGTTAGTCAATAACTGAATGCACAACATCGTTTTATGAAAGAACAATGGTAAGTAAAAAATATTATTACATAACTAAAATTCAATATTCAGAATGTAAGTAAATATGAAAGTTATAAGTCCAACCAAAATTGGATTCATAGTATATAATACAAAGATATTCAGATTCTATTTTCTAGGAATTTGGAACCTGAATTCTATAGAATTCTAGAGTTTGAATTTCAAGGAAATTCGAAATCTAGATTCACAAGAATTAAGAACCTGAACATGCAATGTTTGGAGTCAGAGTTCATGAGAATTCGGAGTCCGAACTCAGAAGAGCTTGGAGTCTGTATTCAGAGAACGTAGAGTCAGAACATGGGAAAGTTCGTAACCAGAATTTGAAATTAGAATTCGGAGTCAGAACATGGGAAAGTTTGTAACCAGAATTCGTAATTTGAATTTGGACTTAGAACTTGGGAAAGTTCGTAACAAGAATTCGTAATTAGATTTCGAAGTCAGAACATGGGAAAGTTCATATCCAGAATTCCTAATTAGAATTAATAGTTAGAACCCAGAAGAGTTCGTATCCAGAATTCGTAATCAGAATTCAGATTCAGAACTAAGAAGAGTTCGTATCCAAAATTCGTAATTAGAATTCAGAGTCAGAACTCAGAGGAGTTCGTATCCAGAATTCGTAATTAGAATTTGGAGTCAAAACTATGAAGAGTTCGTAACGAATATTCTGAGAATTCGGATTCTAAACAAAATGCTTCATATGTTGCTAATTATAAGATTCTGAGGTTTTGGTTTCAAACCAAATTTTATACTTAAAAATATTATGATATGAATAAGGAAAACAAGGTAAGGATAAATATCCTTGGGGAAGGAAATTTTTCCTTATAAAAGTAAAACACCGTGTAAAAAGGAATCTGCCTTAAGATAAGGTGTTTGTGATTTTTGAAATAAGAAGGAATCATGATATCATAAAAAACCTAAGGACTTATAAATATCCCCCACGTATGAATGAATGGAATATTCATATGGAAAATCTTATTGACTCAACAACCACCATAGGGATTTGCATACCTGAAAGGAAAAACAAGGGCTAATAAAAAAATGGGGGTACTGAGCACGAATCTGAGCCTCCCGCTCCCATGTTCTCTCATATAGATTCTCATGATACCAACAAACATACACCATAGGAATCAACCACCAACGTAGGAACTGTTCCTATCAATCCTCTATCTCTATTGAGAACTCTACAAATGTCTCCCGATTGTCGATATCCATCTCACCCTAGTTGAAGACGTGTGATGGATCATGCATGTATCTCCTCAACTACGACATTTGGAAACCATTGTGCACCCAATGAATTTTTTGGGTTGATATAGGTGGTACACCACCTCACCAACTCTGCCTAGGATTTGGAAAAGTCTAATGAACCTCAGAGATAAATTTCTGCCCTAGCCAAATCTCTACAACACCCATAGGGGAGAGGCCCGAAAAAAACATGGTCTCCCTCCTCAAACTCCAAGGTTCTCCTTCTCCTATTAGTATAAGATGTATGTATACTATGTGCGGTCCCCATCCACTCTTGGATGACCTACACCTTATCAGTGGTAGACCATACCAACTCTAGAACCATGAGTGCCGACTCCACTAGGTCTGCCCAGCAAAGAGGTGAACTACAAGGCCACTCATACAAGGCCTCGAACGGTTCCATGCCAATGGTGGAGTAATATATTTTGTTGTATTCAAACTCCCCCAGTGGTTGTTTGTCCTCCAAAACACGACCAAAATCCAAGACACATTCATGAATCATGTCTTCTATGGTTTTTATGGTCCGCTCTATCTGACCATCCATCTAGGGAATAATTACTATGCTCAAGCATAGCTGAGTCCCAAAATCGTCCTATAATACCTTTAATAAATGGGCTGTAAATTTTGCATCATGGTTTGAGATGATCATTGAAATAACCCCATGAAGCCGCCCCATCTCATGGATGTAATTGCCTCACATACCCTCTACTGGTCCTTGCTTCTAGATGGGTCAAAAGTGATCTGACTTGTTAAGTCAGTCAATGATCACCCATATCGAATCATGAACTCTAGATGTACGTGGTAACCCCATCATGAAGTCCATCAAGATACCATCACATTTCCACTCTAGTACCTCAAGTGGCTGATCCAAGACTACTAGAACATGATGCTTTACGTTCACTAGAGGACAAGTGAGGCATCGTGAGGAAAACCCAGCCACTTCTTTCTTCATTCATGGAAACCATCATTGATGTCAGAGGTCCTAGAACAACTTCTCCACCCCAGGATGTACCACCAAGGGGGATGTATGGAACTCCCACAATGCCTCCTCCCAAAACACCAATGGTACTATGGTGCGCCCTCTAAAAAGGATGACGTAATCCCCACCTATCACAAATCCATCAAGATTATGTCTTAAGGATAACTGAGCACCTAGGGCCTCACAGTAAACATCCATGAGTCGTGCCTCTCATAATTTCTAAAAGAGTGGGGGAGTAACAATCATCGACAGAAGGTATGGTGCTCCATCATCACCAATGAAGGATATTTACAATGAACCTAGATGTTCAGTCTCTTCACTCAACATATGAAAAATGGTCCACCTGCTAAGTTCTTCTGCTACAATGTTTCCCTTCCTAGGAGTATAGACTATCTCAAAGTCATAGTCCTAGAGGAACTCTATCCATCACCACAATCTCAGGTTCAGGTATTTCTAGGAGAACATATGAATGAGACTCTTTTAGTATGAGTAAATTTTAAACCTTTCACCCTTCAAGTAGTGAAACAATATAGTCAAGGAAAAGAACAATTCTAGTTAAATTATGTCATGGGTCATGTAGTTATTCTCATGCTTCCTCAACATCCATGAGACGTAGTAAATAACTACTCACTCTTACATCAGGACACAACCTAGAATTGTTTCTAATGCATCGAAGAAAACTACGTACTCAACACCCTCCTCTGGTAGTCTCAAGATGAGGGAACTAGTTAGTCTTCACCTCAGCTTCGAGATACTCCATTGGAATTTCTCCATCCACAAGAATGGATTTCCCTTCCCTATCAAAGTTGATAAGGTCTTTCCACTATAGAATAGTTTGGCATAAATCTACGATAGTAACCAACCAACCCCAAGAAGCTTTGCACCTCAAGAACGCTCCTTGGTGGCTCCCAAGTGAGCGCTGCCTCTATCTTTACCAGATCCACTATACTCAATCTTGTGAGATGATGTGTTCGAGATAGTGGGCCTCCCGAATCCGGAACTGGCACTTCGAGATCTTACCGTAATGATGGTGCTCTTAGAGTGCATCCAAGACTATCTATAGGTTTGTAGCGTACTCCTCCTCTGACGCCAAGTAGACCAAGATTCCATCAATGAATACCATCACAAATAGGTCAAGGTGAGGTGGAAAAGTCATGTTCAAAAGTCCAATGAACACTACTGGAGAGTTGTTCACACCGAAATGTATCACCAAGAACTCATAGTGTCCATACCTAAACCTGAAGGTTGACTTTGGTATGTCCTCATCATATACCCTAAGCTGGTGAGAGCCTGATTTGAAGTTGATCTTTGAGAACCAACTCACTCCCTCCAGCTATTCAAAGTGGTCATGAATCCTTGTAAGTGGATACATGTTCTTCACGGTCACCAAGTTTAGGTGCCATAAGTTCAAACATAGCCTCATGCTCCCATCTTCCTTCTTGGAAAACAACACTGGGTATGCCAATGGGGTAAGACAAGGAATTATGTACCCCTTCTTCTGCAAGCCCTATAGCTGTACCATCAACTCAAAAATCTATAAAGGATCCATATGATATGATGGTGTGGATATTTGTGTCATCCCATTTTATTTAGTCTCGGAACATCCTAAGGAAAAACATCCACGTACTCGCACCACAACATGAATTCTTGGACTCCCCTCATCTACTGCACTGAGGGTGAGGCTAGACAACTGGTGAGTGATCACCTGCACACTCCTTATAGAAAGTCTATCATGTGTTGCAAGGGTTTCCTTCTTGTTGCAGAAGGAAAAAATCATCCCATCCTCGCGGACACACCACACATTGCGCCTAAAATAGTCAATATGAGTATGGAATGTAGATAACCAGTCCATACCCAATATGACTTTGCAAGGCCTCGACACTACAACTAGGAGATCCCCATCGAATATCTCACCTCCTTGAGTAGGATCACATTGCTAGAACCAGTGTGTAATTTTCGAATCCTTTCCCGTAAGAGTCTCTAGCTGTAGGGATCTAGACAATAGATCCATTGGAATATCCGATCTCTGAACGACATCCATGGAAAGGATAGAGTAAATTGTAACTGTGTCTATTAGAACTACAACTAGGGAGGCAAAGACCTATATTATACCTTTAATCAACTCAGGAGCAATGTGGTCATAAGCCTATGATACCTGAAACTAAGCTTTCCCCTGTCTGCCAGCTCCCTGAGGTCGGGGTGGACCTCCGGAAGGAGGTGGCAATAATACCTAGAACTATCACCCACTGCATAATGCTCACCTTTCTCCCCTACCACATACATCGCTCTGTGGCACTCCTTGCTCGAACCTGTGCCTCTATCTCGAAGGTCCCTTGACCGTCTACTGATTGTCTATATGGCAGGTCAGGAAGCCACGAGCCATGGGTCCTTGCCCACCACACGAGTAGAAAACCCTTCTCCTCTACTCTCTCTTGCAGTCCAGGTGGGCTCTCACCACTGATCCTGAGTCATGGGGTCATCTATAAGATGATCTGGCCCACTTGTACCAATACTCTATCATTCGTCTACCTTCTATGGATGGCTCGACTACATGTCGCCTGGTGGTGGTACCCACTATTGGTGCCTAATATACAAAGAATCTCTCTTCTAGTATAGCTTCCTCCCTCACTAAAGCATGCGTGAAGATGCTGAGAGACAAAATGGAATCCATAATATGATGACGTAGCCCATTATTAAATTCTCAAGGCTTATACAAAGGGCCTCGCTCCATGTCAGTAGATTAATGGGATAGCTCAGTGAACCTCACTGAGTACTCAGCTACATTCAAACTTCTCGGCTGAAGGTGAAGCAGTTCCTAAATGTGCACCGATCGGAATCTTGTGGGGATGAATTCATCCTGGAAAATATGCTTGATGTGTATCTAGGTGAGGGTCTCCTCATCATGTGTCTAAATCATCGGACTCCACCATCTCTCTATCGAGCCCTGAATATGGATCACATTTAAGATCGCTATCTGGCCATGCAGTGTCCTCATTAAGAGGAAGACCTGCATCACTGCCTTTAGCCAATCCTCGGCGACTTGAGGATCCATCAATCCCATGAAGCTAGTAGGTATCTATCTCTGAAACTAATTCAAGGCACTGAGTCAGGGCAAGTCTACTATTGGTACTGCTAGAAATAGATGTTGACCAACAGGTGGTGGTAGAAATAGTGAACCACATAGTGGGGCCATCTCAAGAACTAGTCCTTAAAAGGACACCTCAGTACTAGAAAGGATGTAATCCTGACCACATATCAAAATACAGGTTGGCCATCCTCATGGAGGCATCCTAAAATAGATCCAAAGAGGCGACGGTCAATAGATTATACCCAGTGAGTTTACTCTTATAAAAAAGAACATAAGGATACACTTTTGAAACCAGTGTTTATAATAATTGATCTGAAAATCAGAATTCAAGGTCCTTGTGTGTGGATACTCTATCTTCTACACCAACACTGTACTCCCTGAATGAAAATTTCATAATCTCAAAATTCAAAACTCATTATTTAAAATAAAAACAATATAATCTCAGTCTTTGATATAGAATCAAACACCTTTGATACAACTTTGTCATGAACCTTCCCCCGAGTCCTAGGCCATCAAATACCGCAAGCCCACCTCTCAAAGGCCATCAGTTGGAAACTAGAGCCAAAGGCATAAACCTACAAGTGGGAGGTATTTTTCTTACTAATTGTATACATACACATGCCCAACCATGTCCCTCAAACTGAAAGTAGAAAATGTATATTGAATCACATGTAAAACTGAAAGAAAGTGGTCCAATATACTAACCCAACAAAAGGAAATAGAAATATAAATTTTTAAAGGAACTGGTAGTCCAGTTGCGATGTGATCCTCCTCATCGAGAGGGTACCAATCCCACAAATGGATCGTCAATCGGACACCCGGTTTCCATGTTATTAGTGTTTCAATATTTAGGGGCATGTTGCATCTGGGACCAGTTTGACACGGTCGAACCGACCTGACCAACCCGACCTAGGCGTCCCACATTCGTCAGATTAATTTGATTGACTCGACCTAGCTCGGTTTGGGTCTGGGATAGTCTGGTCCAACCTGGCCACTCGGTTAGGCCCGAGGGGCCTCGTTGGAGTCAGCCTAGTTTGGTCGTGGGTCCAGCCTACCAGGTTTCCTGGAAACCCGGTATCATCCGGCCCAACATGAAGGGAGTGGGTCCGGCCCACTGGTAGGGGGTGTAACCTGCTAGAGGTGGCTGTCGGTTTTTGCTAGGCATGGATGCGGCCGATTACCACATCAAGCTCCCAGCCATCCCCAAGGTTTTTTCGTGGAGCCTCAATCCTACCGCGGTCGAGTGACCGTGGCTGCTAGGTTTCCTGAGCTATCTGAAAATGGCCTCCCTTTCCACGTCACCTGCGAACTCAGTCTGTGGGATTGACCCATCAAGGTGTGATGCCGCGTTCTATCGTGTGCCGCCGAAGTGGCGCCTGACACTGTCGGGGGCATGCTGTCCACCCGTCCTGCAAGAGGTCGGTGCCGCCACATGCTACTGCATGATGCCGGTGAAACCTGAAGAATCTTTAGTAGACCCCCAGATGATATTCAGTGGTCCGTTCTTCATGCCTCTTATGCCTACAGCCTCTGGGGAATTGCCTATTCACTTAAAATGTCTCAAACCTACATTATTGTCGATTCAAATGTTTGGATATGAAAAACACACACGGTGGAGGAGCTCATTCCTCATTCATGTCGGCACGTGCCCTCCATATTATGATGTAAAAACACGGGGGAGGTTCGGGGAATTTTTTCCAACATAGTCAGTAATAACTTAATCCTAGATAGGGAAAACCCCCAAGAAAAATCACCCTATGGAAAGAATGCAAGGTCTGTAGATCCACCTATTTGTGGGATAATACATGTTCATTGTTTAGAATAATAACAAGGATGAACTTCAAAATAAAACAGTTCCCTACCTCATTGATGTTCTTTGCCAGAGGGTTTCATCCTTTAAGGTCCAAGAGTTCTATGGTGTTCTTCCTTCTTCAAAGTATGTCGAAGTCGATGACGTTCTGCTGGCGTTCGTCATTCATAATTAGAGAGGTAATCCCTTAGAGGTTCGTTAGAGGATCCTCACAGTTTAATCCTCATTACTTCAAAGTGTCAAACAATTAAAAAGAAAACACGTCGCAACATATCTGTTACGCTACGATATCACATCGTTACGCTATTTCATTTATGAAACATCAAATCTGTTACAGATCATTGAAGTGTTGATACACTGTGAGTTTTTGAACCACTAAGGGTTATCATTAATGCGCCGCATCATTACCTCATCGCCGCACCGCTGCATCTCCAACCGCCACTCAACAGTGAGAAAAGAAAAGAAATAATTATTTTAATGTTATTTTATTTTTTACTCGAAGATCTAAAAATTATGTTTTCCATTCGGCCCTTGCCAACTGAAATTTATTCTTTAATATGAAAAAACCAGTATTCTGAGTTCCACGGTGCCCTCATTTTTTCAATCCTGGAACAACGTTAAATTTTATAAAAACCCTCTCATAAGTTTACTAAATGTACTTTAAAAAAAGTTCAAAATTCTATTCCAGGCTCACTAGGACTCAGAATTGCGTTCCATTAGAGAGTTTAGTCTCAAAAAATATATTTATAATTTTAAAAAATTACACGAGAATTACAGGTCTTTACATAAAAATTTTTGTCTTAAGTACAATTCAAGAGGAATATTCTAAAGTAATGCTACTAATTTCTTTTATGTGTGGTAAATATTTACCCTTTTACATGATATGACCTTATTTAATCAAACATCATTGTATTTTATATTTCAATTAATATTATATAATTCATGAGGATTAGACATGAATGTTAACAGAGTGGTAAGGGGATTCTTAACACAATTTTTATTCCTTATGATAAACTTCAACTTCGTTAACTATGTTATCACATGATTAAATATGAAATGACCTCAAACTGAATTAATTTTCATATCCTATTTTTTTTATGTTTTAATATTTGAATATTTTACAAATAAATACAACATTGATTAAACCTCTCTTAAATGATGTTATCTTTATGATGGTTATTCATCTCAAACTATATTGTTTTGGGAAACATGTCTTGTAATCCACCGATATTACTTTATGAGGTGTATCTAATTCTTATTTTATATGTTATATAATAAATATCTCCAAATTCAGGGTGTTTTATATTTAATTTTAAATATTTTCATCCATTGGTTTATGACTCAAAAGTTATCAATGTGTTGAGGGTTTATTTCACAATCTCAGCATTATTCAGGTAAGTTTATGTTAATGTATCACCTATGGGAATAATTAGATTTTTCAATCTATAAAAAATATATTTTTGTTTCTTATGTTTATTTATATATATTAAATTTCTTCATTCCATTTTTCAATCTATAATCACTAAAGATAACGATATCAATTTTATAAGGAAATATTATTTTTTTCTACTCGGTCAGGAATATTTTACTTTCATATCCATATTATACATAAAATTATTTTAATAATATTTATATTATTATATATTTATTTATAAAGGAAAATTTGACCCATTTTTTAATTTTAATAAATGGTTAAAAAAGAATCTATTTATAGACTTCTGGACACTATATTTTTTGATTTTTTTTTAAAAAAGTGGGAAAGGAATGTTTTTTAACATATAGGACATGAAAAGAATTACCTAAAATCATTTAAACTCCATGATTTGAAGATTATGTTACAAGTTGTTCTGATTCCATTCAAATAAATTTTTTTCCCCAATATTCTAGGAATTTCTATTTTTTAATTTTTTTTGTCAAATTGAAAAGGATATTTTTATCCAAAGTTGTTTTAGTAACGTTTTTGTGATATTTATATTCATCAACAAAACAACCCTTTTACTATCCACTAAGGACATGTTGTAATGATATAATCCGTATTATTTATTCATATAGTTTCTAATCATTTCATTTTGAAAATTATTGAAATTATATATTTTTCTAGCAAAAAGTCATTGTTGTTAAGGTATATTGGTTTAAAATTATATTGATCATTAAATATATGAGGAATAGATTGGATGTATTATGTGATGGGTGGGTCCTAGAATTATATATCCCTTTGATGAATCAGCATGTTTCAAGAGAAAACCGAATTGGATAGCCTTATTAATAGGGTTCTTTGGGTATATTTATATATAGTAAAATCCTTCTTGGCATAAGGCCTCGACTATAAGTTTCAGATATCCAATATTATTCATTATATAATAATAAAATAATTTATTAATATTGTTGTTATAATTTATAATAATATCCATTTATAATTTTCAATCTCGTTTGAATATGTATAATTCATCATTTGATCTTCCTTTACTTCTTACTTATTAATATTTATGATCTAGTTATATATTAAATGACATGTTTTTTGTTATGTATCTTTCCAAATTCCATATATCTTTTTTACTCATGATAGATTTTTCTATCCTAACCCATAATGAGTATTTCAGCTCACCCATATCCTTTTACATACCCCATTATATGAATAAGTAATAAATAAATTATTTCAAGGATATATAATATTTACTGTTGATTTTTTTTTTGTATTTTATCTTTTCAAATATAATGTGAGATTCATGTATGTGTTAATTTTAACATGATTAATAAAAAAAATTTCATTTTGGACTTCATCATTTATATCTAGTGCCATTTTAAAAATGTAACCACTAGACAAGGGCTACTGAGGTTATGGTCTTTATTGTTTGAATTAGATGAAGTTTAGCATAATCCTTGCGAACTAGATTTCAGAAAACATAGATTAGAGAACATAAACCTATGAAAAAACATTTAAGATATTCTCAAAATATACAAATTCTATGACATTGATGAGGATAATTTATTATTTTTAGGTACCATAATGAGTGTATAAGTTAACATATGACAATATGTAAACTTTCATATATATTCTTTTTGTGTTTTTCTTTGAAGGATGCACCTTAAATACATTTGATGTGTTTTAATAGATGTATGAGTTATACATTAACCTTATGTGTAACTAGTCACTATTGAGAGATATATTTTACAAGTAATGATTTTATATTTTTTATATATAATATTGTCCTTATTGATATATTTTATGATTGATATTATCATTTTTTTGTGATAATTGTCAATTAAGAATATTGGTTTTTATATATTTTTTTTATAGAAACCCATATTGGTTAAAATGTGATTTGATGACCAGTGTTAGATTTTTAGAATTTCATCATATTTTTGTGATGTTTATAGTAATTATATTAATATATTTTTTGAAAAATAAAAAACCACTGGCTTGGTGAAATGTTGTTTTACCTGAAATGCCCACCCAAAATGAACCCCCAATTGAAGGTCTGTAGGGGTGCATTGTATTTTAATATCAAACTTGGTTTCATGGTTTGTATGAAATTTTATTCAATTAAATTATTAAGTTGATAATTATTAATTTTATTTTTGGCAGCATTTTATTGGATCTTGTTTTTATCTTTTTTTCCATTTGGAGGTGATTAATGATATTTCATGAGACTTTCTTTTGGGTTAATATATATATATATATCATGTATGTTTAATGTAATTTATTATCTGTGAATAATGAATGTATTATTTTAGAGATATAAGATTAAGGTTATGAGATAACAATTGAGGTCAAAAAATTCATTAATTTTTATTTTACTAATATTATTTGGGATATAGGGTTATTAATTTGAGGAATGATCTATGTTAAGCCTCTAGTTTTATAATTGAATTATATATATTATTATTTTGATTCTTTATGTGAATTTTATTCATTTTGAGTATAATATTACATTTCACTGACCATTTTTTGTTTTATTAATATAATAGGAATATCATGGAAATATTTTTGGAGTAATGTGATCCTTTAAAAGTTCATTTTTGTGCTTCTAGAATAAAAATTTTGTCTTTAATGTTATTTTTTTGTGTAAGAGATTATGTGTACATTTATCAAAGCATAAACAAAGGATGAAATTGTGATCAGGAAATAGAAGTCTATAATTTTATAAAATTTCCAAGTGTTATCTATATTGATAGAAAAACACTCGCAAAATTAGGAAATATTTCTTGAAATATAAATGCTTTAACATTACCTTTATGATGAATCAGGAGTCATTTCACCAATTGATTATTTATGTTTTTTTGGTCATTAAATGTGTTTTAACCATATTTTATATATCTATATATTAGTCTTTATATAATTTTCTTCTATTATATGTCCACATTTTTTCTTCTCACTAATTCTCTAATATTGGAAAACCTACTTTTTTGTTATTCAAGATGAAATTTGTATTTCCAATTTAATATTTGAAGAGAGTTTTATCAACACTTTTTATGATGTGGGGTTTGAAAATAGTTATTTCCAAATTTAAAATACATAAATTTTTTTTCAAATTATGAGGATAAAATTTATTAATGATGAGAGAATGTAACACCTTGATATTTTAAAATTATATTATATTTGAAAACATATACAACATGGAACACTGAGCTTAAACGAACAAAAAAATATAATTATTTAAACATTCAAATTATGTCCTATCAATTTAATTTTTGTGTCTGACTAGGATTTACCATCGTAAGAAAATATGTATAATGGTTTTATATAATGTATGTATTAATAATATATAAGTACTTATTTTTTGTAAAACTCGTTTTATAATTGAAAAAATACATTTTATTTAAATTATTTTGTTATTCTATTTTGTGTTTTTAAATTATAATAAATTTATAAAAATTTTAGAAATATATTTTTAGAAAATAAACATAATTTTTTAAAAAATCATATCAAAATTAACAAAGATTGGATTTTTGGGATTTCTCTTAAATGATTTATTTTTCAATGAATAGTAAAAAATACTAGTTATTGAAACATATATTTTATTTCAAAGAAATTACAATGTATTTTTTTATTAACATGGTTTCAAATTATAATTAGTTTCATTATATATTTAATAATACATTTTAGTTCATTGGAATCAATTATATGTTTTAATTAATATAAAAACAATTTTATACTTAAAAGAAACATTAATGGAAAATTGATGTTTATTGCATTCTGTGTTTTATTTAGAAATAAATTACTAAAACTTATAAAAATTTAAAATTTAAATATTTATTCTATATTTTGAATCAATTATCCTGAATTTTTTGAATATTCACCTTTTTTTTATGGTTATTATTAATTGTAACCATAGAAATAATTTTCACCTTGGTATTGGTTAATCAGGTAATTATTGTTAAATATTATATGATATGGACTAAAAAATAACACTAAAAGATTACTTTATCATATTAACTGAGTGGTTTTATTTCTTTTTTATATATTTTCTGCATATACTGCAACTTAATGCCAAATTTGTTTGAATTCTACCTTTCTAATATTTAAATAAAAGATAATGTAAAAAATGTCCCATTCTTGATTGTAATATCTATATTATTTTTTGATAGGGATATATACTACTTATGTATAGTAAGAAATGGTTATATTGATTATAAATTATTTTTTAATCATTTTAATATATTTGATGTTTTAGTGATCAATAAATTAATTTAAATACATACACTACATCGAAATAGTATTTATTAAAATTGTAGAAAAATAGAACAAATGATCTTAAAAAAATTAAAATTAATAAAATTAAAATAAATTATCATGTTTTGGAAATATTATTCATAAATAAATAAAATTTTTAATTTTTTTGAAAGATTATATTTGAAATTAATTGCTTTAGTGTTGTCTATAAGGTCAAATTAAATTAATAGTTTCAAAAGGAAATTATTGGGTATCAATGAAAAGAATTTCTATTTATATTATTTAAAAGTAAAAAAAATATTTAACTAGGAAATAGGGGATAATATATAGTCTAAAATATCAACCATTTTTAATTTATGTTCCAATTATCCTTTTAGGGTAACATTCTTAACCCTTAATGTGTATAAAACTGTGACATTACCATAATTGTCAAAAGTGTAAACTAAGGGTTAAAACCGAATGATAAGTGTGATAACCCCACCCACAATATTTCCAATTTCTATTTTATGAGATGATTTTGACTCATAAAAACATTATATTATAATCATATCAATTTGGATATATTTTAAATTGATAAATAATTTATATTAATGTAATACTTTACGAAATTTCAAGAATGCCCCTCCAATCTTTATAAAAGGATCCCCTGTCATATTTTCTTAAATCATTAATAACCATTTGGATAGGAAAATACCTAACAAAATGAGTTACTAAAATACCTTATCACATTATTTGGATATTATTTTCAGAATAATATATACCTTATAGGGATTAAAGTGTAAAGAAACAGAGGTTGTGTGAAGAATAGTTTTAACATTTAACCTAATGTTTTAGTCTTATTTATTATTCTTTATTCTTCAAATAGTCCTCAAACATTATTAAATAATATCATATTTATCATATAAATATGAATATAATTTTATGTAAACTGAATAAACAATATCCATCTTCTCTTCTAAAAAATGTGAAACGAAACTATCATTCGTGTGTATGAAATACTACTGCCTCAAGAATTGATTTAATTTTTTTCATCATTGGTACATAAAGAAAGATATGGTTATTGATTTAATGTTAATATATTATATTAGTAAAATATTCTTCCGTATAAAAAGATAATATATCATATAATTTTTCACTATTGCATCTATTGGATGATGATAACGTCATTCATGCATATGTGTGGATATTCACTTCTAAAAAGTGATTTGATTGAACATATATCACCCCATATCATGGATTATTTACATAATATTATTTTAATAAATAATATGGTACTAATTATGTGATTCATATTATATAATGATATGATAATAATTACTTTCCCTCAATCCTGATCATTAAAAATGTAAATGTTACTCATGAGTACGTACAACATACCATCTCAATGATTATAACGTAGTTCATTTTTCATAACCATAACTCATGGTTTTATTTAAATGTATAATTCTTGAATAAAAATTATTCCAAATTCATGATTAATCATTTATATATGATGAAACAAATACCTCTTTTTCAATATTTAACCCACCGAATTCATTTTTGATATATGAACTAAATATTTCAAAACAATTGTTGTGAACTTAATTGATTAAGAACATTACATATAAAGAGATATAAAATAAAATAAAATAATAAAAAAATGAAATTTTTTCATAATAATCCATATAACAAACATAATTTTATTATTAATTAATCTAATAATGTACATGATGAGTCGGACCATACAAAAGGAATCTAATCTCAATTTCCACTCATTGAGGAATATTATAATATTAGAAACATAATTCATTTTATTTGGTGTACATGTTAAAAATATTACATGTTTTATCATTAATAATAAAAAATTAATTTTTTTTGAGATTCAATTAATATTACTTCATCCATGGGATTTGAATTGAATGGTATTGTAATGGTATGAGGCTTCATTACTCAATTTACATTAACTGTGTTATAAAACTAATGAAATACAATTATTATGTGTTATGTGATATTTTATTTTATTTTATTTTATTTCATATTGGTTTTTGTGGATTTTATTTTTTCCCCAAATTAATTCCTCATTGATTAATCCTCAAGTCAATGATGATCTATTTAAGGGTTCTTCGTCTCGACCTATCTTGTATGGGACATATGTTATGTTATATACCCATTGTAGTACACACAGTTTCTGGTATGCAACCCTTCCTTGATTATTTTTGTGGTTATAAAGTGTAAGGGTGAAGGATGGGAGAGTTGGGTGTACTATATATATGTTTTTGGGGATAAGGTAGGTGTGCATGGGCTGCACATGATTTGTCTAAACCATACATATATACAAGGAGAAATCATATGCAGTTTTAATTTTGATGTAGTACCTTCAGAACGGTTTGAGCACAGTTTGGGAGACTGTTTGAAGAGTCCATGAGATGGTTTACATAAGATGGTAGCTAGCACACAGTTTTTCTAACCGTGCGAGCTAACTGTGCATGGGGTTAAAACAAGATCATAAAAAAGTGGATCTGGGCCATCCATGCTTTTAATCTACTCATTTTTTCCCAAACCAGATCTTACATGTGATTTTACTTCTCTTAAGGCAAAATAGAGTTCTACAATCACTTTAAAGGCAATCTGAGGGCTTCCCTTGTTGATTTGAAGCTAAATTCTTGAGGTTTGTGATCGTTCATAATCATTCTTGATCGGTTTCTTAGATCTACCTAGATCCACCCTCTTATCTTATCGGTTTCTTATATCCATGCCTATTATTGGTAGATATAATATTTTGGATTCCAAATATGTTTATACTTGGTATTTATTATGATAGGAGAAGATATTAAGGGTTGTTTTATAGAGAATCGACCTGGTTTCATAGGCATTCTTCACCCATTATCTAGTTTCATCAAATCCTTTCTAATAGGTGGCTTCACTCTAGTCTCATTTTACTA
Source organism: Viscum album (assembly GCA_963277665.1). Classification (NCBI taxonomy): domain Eukaryota; kingdom Viridiplantae; phylum Streptophyta; class Magnoliopsida; order Santalales; family Viscaceae; genus Viscum; species Viscum album. Next base: position 288,750,995 of record OY728165.1, read on the forward strand.
TAATTAACTAGATTTGTTAAAAAATGATTAAATTTAAGGGAATTGATTTTGAAATCATGGTTCAATTAATGGATTAAATCTTCTTCAGTGATGATTTATCGTTTTTTGTGGAATTGTCAAATCTCGGTGAATTGTTGTGAAAAACTGTTTTAGAATCTTGAATTTAAAATGGTGATTATAAATTTAAAATTTAATGGAATATCTAAATGGTTTTATGGAAAAAAATTTATTAAAAAGGGAGTTTTATTGAAATGGTTTGGTTTAGAAATGGTTTTGATAAAAATGGGTTTCAATAAAAAGTCTGTTTTATTTTAAATTTATTTTGGTATCATCCTTGGGCTTATTGGTTTGTTAATTCATATTGGATTTCTAGGGATTTGGTAAAATATGAAATTATGCTCAGTGCAAAAGGACAAATGGCCCATGGTATATAATTTTGTTGTAATTACTTGGTATATCGATGAGAAATGACTCATTATTATGGAACAATCATACTAATGCATGTATGGATGGTTGTGGGGATGTGTTTAATTGTTTGAGTATGCTAATGGAATATTGAGAAATGGTGTTAAATCATTGTTTAGTAATTTTTCTAGAAAAATAACTTCCATGAAAATCAGTTTCAATTGAACTTGTATGCTTTTGGTTGAAAATGGTTTTGGAAACATGTTTATATTAGTTATAAACTATTTTGAGAAATTATTTTTTATAAAATAGTTTATATAACATTGCTAGCTCTTCTATACTAGTGGTGCAAGTAAGGAATTACTTGAGGAAAACCTACAGAGTTTTATAATCACCCGGTTTTTTTCACTTTGGTGTTTTTGTAGATGCTAACTTTCTGGGTATGGGAAATTGTAATGTTTCCATGTTGTTAGCACCACCTCATGGAATATGGGTTGTTCAATTATTGTGAAGCTTAGAGATTTTGGAGTAAGTAGTTTTGTGGTCTCTTAATAGTCATTAGCTTTTTTATCCTATATTTAATTTGATAATTGTTTGGTCTTTATCTATTTCACACTTTGTTGTGGTTTTGAGATATATGAAGTTGTTGATTTGTATTTCATTTGTTTACAAATCATATAATGAGATTTTTGGTTAATGGTTTTATTCATATAGGATAAATCATCCCCTACATTTCTTTGAAACCCATAAGAATTTATTTACAACATATGGTGTCTTGGGGATATAACTTAAGGCCATGTAATGACTCGTTTCTCTCTCAATACAATGATAATTAGAAGGTAATTTCAAATAGTATTAGTTTGTTTGATCATTTCCAAACATGTAATCATCAGTGTTCTTGGTTTTGGAGTTAATTCATTCTGGTCTATTCAATGGTTTGTGATCTTAGAAAGGAGTAGGATGGTATAAACATGAACTGTATAGAATAAAAGGACGTATCTAACCCATTTATGATGAATCTCATGATACTATAGTGTTGGGTGCATAATTGTTTTGGAGACACTTATAGAATACCTAAATCTCATTGTCACAGTTTTAGCCAATGAGACGATCATGTCGAGCATTAGAGGAATGAATTCCATCTAGGATTTCACATTTCATTTGTAGTAATGATTTATGTTCTTATAAAAGGGTGTAATTGTTTTTCAAAATCCAGAATTTGTTTTTAAATGAATGAATTTGAAAATATGATATTTGGTGTGTTTGGAAATATGTTTTATTTTCAAAAGAATGAATTGATTTTTCAAAAAAGGATAAACATGAAAAATGATGTTTTTGTAGAACAATGTTGTGATAGTTGATGTGATAGAATTTGAAGTGTTAATTTATCAGTTTCTAGAGAGTGAGAATTACCGAGTTGTTGTTTGTTTAGTTAATGTCACTCAGTAGGCGTCGTTGAAACTAACCAGAAGAAGCTTTGGAAAATGTGGTTGTACTAGAGCCAAAGGTGAATCCTGAACTGGTTCAGAGTATTGTTAAAAAGTTTCATGATGTGGATATGGGAAACCACAGTTATGAGTAAAGGCATGTGGATCATTCCATCCATTTCATGAAGTACAATCCACCCATCTTCTGAGGTGATTCTAAACCAAAAAAGTTGGAGGTGTGGCTAAGTATGGCGAAGGGTGTCTTAAAGTTCATCAACACACTGATGAAGCACAAGGTCAAGCTTGCCATATATATTCTTGACGATCTGGCACGCTAGTGGTGTGAACATGTGATACATACTAAAGTATATCAAGGCCTATATTGGGAGGATTTTGAGGAATTTTTTAATAAAAAATTTTATCTTCACATGTGCATTATCTATAAGTCAACATAATTGTTTAGCATAAAGTTAGATAATATATCTATCAATAAAGTTGTGGCTAAATTCACGATTTTAGTATGCTTTGAACCATATGTTGTGGCGAGTGTGTCTCGGAAGGCACACATCTTCTAATCAAGGATAAGGTTGTAAATTCAATGCGGTGCCTTATATTAATGACTATAAAAGGATGGTGAATAGAGAAGAAGGGGATGTGAGAGATGTCTTAGAAGGTATGTGTCGAGGAAGTATGATGATACCTAATAAAAATGGTAGAAACTCCAATGCCAGGAGCAAGAAGAAGAGGGACACCTATTTCCAATACAGGAGAAGGAATCCGAATTCGACTGCTAGATCAATAAATCTTCCTCCATGACCAATGAGCCAAGAGGGGTGCTAAAAATGAGGGTCTGCTTACTACTTAATGTGGTAATGTATAGAACCACAAAGATCATGCCATATATTCAACAAGATGAGACATCTTAATCTCTTTTGTCGCAGTACTACGTGGTCAGGTGCTCGTGAAATTTCTTTGGTGTTGCATGAATCATATGCTTTGACAAGATGAGGCTATCAAAATCTATCTCATAAATAGGGAAATTCTATCCATGGTGATTCTAGGAATACCACGAGTCCTTAATAAGGGAAATATCAGCAAGGAAACAAATAGGAGAGTGAAACAATGATGAAACTATATGGAGTAGTGCAGTTGATTGTTGTTGTTTAGGCCATACCATCTATAGTGAGAAGTATGATTATTTTGAATTATACCTTTGTGTATTTAATGTTTGATATGGGAGCACAAATTCTTTCTTTTATTCTAATATTGGTGATCTCCTATGTTTAAAACATGAATTGATTCTCTCTATGATAAACATAAAACTCCACTCAGTGAAAGATAATGTCAAGCCTTTGTATATAGAAAATGTGTTATAATTGTTGATCGATTTGAGCTGAAATGGGACTTTACGATGTTAGAGATGGATTTCTACGATGTAATCTTGGGTATGGACTGGTTGACAGTGTTTTGGGTTCACAACATCTGTTATAGAAGAAAACAGAGTTTCTCTACTGAGGAAGGCATGAAGCAACTTTTCATATAAAATAGGGTTGTAAAAAAAGGTGCACCAAGATTGTTACCACCAACGGTGGGGAAAATATCTTACCAGTTGGCGGCATTGACTTTGGTATCAATGAAAGAGATCAAGTATGTTAGTTTTATAGCAGTGGTGGATAATTGTTTATATGTTTTTTCTGAGAACCTCTCCAATTTTCCACCTATATGGGAAGTGTAGTTTACGATTGATCTCTTTCCTGGTACCAGACTTATTTAATATCCATCTTATATGATGGAACCAAAAGAGTCAAGGGAATTGAATGTGCGGTTTGAGGAGATAGAAATAAAGGGTTTCATTCCACCCTGTATGTCTCTATTGGAAGCACTAGTCTTGTTCATAATGAAAGAAGACAATTCAAATGTGAGTCGATTATCATAAGCTTAAAAAAGTTACAATAAATAATCAGTTTCCAGTTCCACACATTGATGTTCTATTTGATCAATTGAGGAGAGCTTATTGGTTCTCTAAAATTGACTTGTGATTAGGATATCATCAATTTTGATTTTGAAAAGAATATATTTAAAAGATATCTTTTAGAAAATGATATGGCCACTTTGAATATATAGTCATTCCTTTTGGTCTTATCAATGCACCAGTGGACTTTATGGATTTGATGAATCAGATATTTTAGAGATATCTCGATTCTTTTGTTTTGGTGTTTTTCAACCATATATTGGTGTATTCCAGGACAAGGGTTGAGTGTGATAAACACTTGGAGAATGTGTTGGGAATCTAGATAGACTATAATTTTGATTCCAAATTATCTAATTGTGAATTTTGGATAAAAGAAGTATAATTTCTCAGCCATGTAATTTATGAAAAATATGTTTTAGTGGACCTAGTGAAGATTGAATCTATTATCTCATGGGATCTACCAAAGAATGCCATTGAGATACGATGTTTTTTTGGTCAATATCATTATTAACAATTCACTGTTGGTGACTTCTTGTGGATAGCCTTGAACATGAAACATTTTACAAATAATAAGTCTCTATTCCAATGGATAGAGTAATGCCAAAATTATTTTCAAGAGATGAATGTGCATCTGACATCAACAACAATCTTGATTTTTTCTTGAATCGGGATGGGGATATGTGGTGTAATTTGATGCATTGGGATCTGGGATGGGCTATGTTATTATGCAAGGAGACTATGTTGTGGTTCTAGTTCAATGTTGTTAAGAGTACATGGGAAGAATTACCCAACACAAGATTTGGAGCTAGCTCCAGCCTTCCACACCTTGATGAAAAGGAATAATTATAACTTGGGTGAGAAATTCACTGTGTTCATGGATTAGAAAATCTTGAAACACATTTTCTCACAGTGATATTTAAATATGGGGAAAAGTGGATGGATGAAGTATCTCCCGATGTTTGAAATTAATGTGATGTATACACAAGGAAAAGGGAATTCATTGGATGTTTCATTGACCAGAAAGTCTTATTCTATGATAACAAAAGAAGCTTCAAATGAATGGTAGTTGATTTCAGTCTTAGTCGCCAGGAATGTGGAATGTGGAAAACAATGTGATGTTGTAGTTTTCTTTTTAGATACTCTTATTCCTAAATTGGTAAGTATGGGAAATGAGTCACAAACATCTGATCTAGAATGACTAGATATGATTTTAAAACCCGATCGTGGGGAGACCATTGGGGGTTGGAAACATAATGGGAGTTATATTTTGTGTTTCAATAACCATTGGGTTATAACTACGGATTATTATGAACATATTCTTCATGCTTACCCCCATTCAATATGGGCTCTAGACCTAGTTAAATAGAATATGTACAAGGAAATAAAGTCATTGTTTTGTGGGAGTGGCATGAAAAGTAAGGTGGATGAGTTTTTCTAAGAGTTCTTAACAAGTCAGCATGTTAAGGAATTGCATTAGTGGTTAGAAGGAATGTTGATATCTTTACCTATCACAGTTTAGAAATGAGAGCATATTGTTATAGATTTTCATACATATCTCCCAATAATGGTTCAGAAACACGATGTGATTTGGGTGATAGTGGATCTTCTTACAAATTCACACCATTTCATCTTGATTCGTGAAACTAATACGGTGGTGGATATGTTCAAAATCTATATCCAATAAGTGGTAAATATGAATGTTGTTCTTGTGTAGATAGTGTCTAACATAAATCTGAGGTTCACATATCTTTTCTGGAAATCTATACAGAAATCCTTGGAAACTCATTTGAATATGAGTAAGACATATCATCCTAAAAAATATGGACAATACTAAAGCACAATACAGATTATGGAAGACATGTTGCAGGCATCTATAATGGATTTTGGTGGCTCATGGGAAGATAACATACCCATATTGGAGTAATCATATAATAAAATCTATCATTCCTCAAAACATATGGATTTTTTGAAGCATTTTATGGTCATCCTTATCATTATCCACTATGATGAGTGGAAATAGGTTAAACTTTACTAGTTAGGAAATTCAATGTCCAAGAAACAACATAGAATATTCATTTAATCAGTATACTGATGGATATGTCTTAGAGTTATTAGAAATCTTTTGCAAAACATTATCTACGGTTGTTGTAATTTTTCGTTAGTGACCATGTGTTCTTAAGGATATCTCCAAGACATAGACATCGTCGTTTTCCCAAGAAGGAAAAGTTATCTACTCGATAAAATGGCCTTTTCTAGATATTATAATGTGTAGAAGATGTGTCATTTTGGTTGGAATTTCCACCACAATTTAGTTCGGTACATAATGTGTTCCACATATCTAAGTTGAAAATGTATCAACATAATCTTGACCATGTGATCCGATAGAATCACATTGAACTATATCCAGATGGTTCATTAGTACATATCCCAATGAGTATTGTGGATAAAAAAGATAATTTATTTTGTAGAACAAGCTTCTGTCAAGTGAGGATCTTATGCCAAAATAGTCAGACTCATGAAGAGACTTTAGAACAAAAAAAGGAAATGAACGAGCAACGACCAAAACTATTTCTGGGAAAAAATGGTTTTCTACTTTCCATGGACACAAAGACCAATGGTGGGGAGAATATAGTACCCCCATTTTCTAGAATATAACCCGTAAATGATGATATTTATGGTTTTAATGTGTATAGGTGAAGGATGTGAGAGTTTGGTGAACTCTAAATATGTTTTTAGCGGCTAAAGAAGATGTGAAAGGGATGTTCATGGTTTTTCTAAACCATGAAAATATGCTAGGAGAAACTGTGGGCAGTTTTAGTTTTGAGGTAATAGCTTCATCACAGGTTGATCACGATTAGGGAGACTGTGTAAGGATTCCCTATAAGGGTTTCCTTAAGACAATAACTAACGCATGATTATTATATGTTTTGTCTATCCGTGTGAGATGACCATGCATGACGTAAAAACAATATCTTAAAAAAGTGGATTTGGGTCGGCCTTTCCATTAATTCACTCATTTTCCCAAACCATCTCTAACATTGTATTTTCCATCTCCTAAGGCCAATGAGGGCACTTCTATCGATTTGAAGGCAATATGAAGGCTTCCTTTGGTGATTTGAATCTGGATTTTTGAGGTATGCGATAATTCTTCATCGTTCAAGATTTATTTCTAAGATATACTTAGATCTAATTATCTTATTTTCTTTATTTCATAGATATTTGTATGTTATGGTTATATATAAGATTTTGGATTTAAAAAATTCGAGATTTTGTCTTTATCCTGATTAGAGAAGAGGTCTAAGGTGGGTTTTCGGAGAATCGACCTAGTTTGTTGTGCGTTCTTCATTTGTTGTTGAGTTTCGTCAAAACCATTGAGGTAGATGGCTTCACTGTAATATCCTATTTCTACAATTGATTATATTAGTTTAAAATTGATTAAATTGAATGTAATTTGTTGTGAAATAATTTTTCAATTGTTGGAATAAATATTCTTTTGTGATGATTTATAGTTTTTGTTAATTGTGAAATCTTGGTTAATTATTGTGCTAATTATTTTAGTTTCCCGAATTCAAAACAATGATTTATAAATCAATATTTGTTCAAATATCTAAATGGGTTGTTAGAAAAATGTTTTTCAATAAAATGGTAGTTGTATTGAAATGGTTTGTCTTAGAAATGTTTTTCATGGAAAATGGTTTTCCTTGAAAAGGTGGTTTATTGAAAAGGTCTTTGGGAATTATCCTTGGGGGTAATAGTGTGTGAACTAATATTTCATTTCTGGAGATTGGTTGAAATATAGCCTTATGATAAATTCCAATGTTAAAATGGAAGATGAGATATAATTACATTGTGATGACTTGATGTACTGATGAGAAACTACTCATGAGTATGTAACTGTCATAGTAAAGCATGCATGGTTGGTTGTGTGGGTATGTGTAATGTTTTGGGTATTCCAAAAGAATATTGATAAATGGTTTTAATGTTTTGTTTTGTTATTTTTCTAGAAAAATAACATGATGTTTAATTTGATCCAATTTCACATGTATGCTTTTTATTTCATATAGTTCTGGAAACATGTTTATATTTAGTTATAAACTATTTTGATAAATTGTTTAATATAATCAATTTTCTATTAACATTGTTAAGTCTTATATCATACTGTCTTGAGTAGGGATGTCACTGGTGAAAACCTACTGAGTTTTATACTCACCCCTTGCATTGAAACTTTGGTGCTTTTGTAGATACTATCATTCAGGACATGGGAAAAGGTAAAATATCACATATGTTTAGCAACACCTAAGAAAACTTGGGTTGTTCGATGATTGTGATGCTTGGATATTGTGGATCATAGAGTCATGTGGTTTCTTGAGAGTATTTAGTTATTTATAAACTGTTCACTTTCAAACATGTTTGGTTTTCTGAAATTGCATACATTGATGTGGTTTTGAGATATATGATGTTGTTGGGTTGACTTTCATTCATTCATGTTTCATATAGTGAGTTGTTTGGTTAATGGTTTTATTTATAAAAATTAAATCTTCCCCCACTTATATTTTAAGACCTTCATCATTTATTTCTATCCATTGGCATCTTAGGGATGTCACTTAAATCCATGTAATGACTTGTTGTACTCGCAATATCATGAGAATTAGTTGGTTATAACACACGTACTATTTTATTAGTAGAATGTATGACCACATTGATATATTGAATCATGAGTCTATTTAAATTCATGGTATTTAATGTTTCACTTTACATTCTTTCATTCTCGGGGTTTATGATTCAAATTCTACCAATGTTGTATGAGTTTATTTAACAATCTCATCATTATTTAGGATTATTTATGTCAATGTCTCTATTATAGGAATTAATTGTTCGTTAAATCCTAAGAACATTATATTTTATTCCACTATATTTATTTCTTGAAATTAAAAATTTTCCTTCCATTTTCCACTGTTCATGAAATCAATATACTGAGATAATTGTTTTTAAAGAAAACTATCATTTTTTATATTTAATCAAGAAATATTTTTCTACCATAACAATAATTTCCTTAAAATTTTATAATGAGTATTTTTAATATTATTTATTAATTTACTATATAATATTTTAAAATTTTATTAAATTTACAAAATGGTTCGAAATGAACCATCCAGTCCTTGTTTGAATGAAATAATTTTTGATATTTCTTACAATATTTTTAAAGGAATGTTTTTTAAATTATACGACATGAAAAGTTTCCCTCCACTATTATTGATCAATGATTTGAATATTAATTTAAAATTATCCATGATAATTTTAAAATAAAATTATTTTCATAATATTTTTTAAAAAATATCTTTAAAATTTCGTTTTAAATTGACCATGGTATTTTCCTCAAGATTGTTTTTGAAAAAAATTTATTGTATTTATATTCATAAACAACAACAACCCTTTAATTATCCATCATGGATATGTTGTAATAATAATATCCGTATTAGTTATTTTTATTGTTTGTGATTAGTTTGAGTAGGTAAAAACCATATAGTTAACATTCTTCAATCAATATAGATATTTATTGATAATCCATATAGTTATGAATTAAATTAGTCAATATATATATGAGGAATGAATTATAGATATTAAATGATGAGTGGGACTTGAAATTACATAGCTCATCGAATCATTGATATGTTTTATGAACAAACATATTGTCTATCCTTATTAAAAGTTCTTTTTTTATGACTACCCATAGTTTAAATAGTTTTAGAAAAAGACCATGATTGTATGTTTCAGATGGTAGTTATTATCAATTCCGTCATTATGAAATTTTTTATTAGTGTCAATGTGATTATTTTTATTCATATTGATGGATATGTATAAATCTCAAGTGATTATTTATATGATATCATTTGATCTTCATTTACTCATTCCACATTATTCATTATGATCAACGTATTGATTAAATATCATATAGTTTTCATTATTTTACATCCTATATCACTTATGATTAATTTAATCATTCAAGATTATATTGTACATAACCTTTATTGGGCATTTGAGCTAATATTTATTTTATTTATATTAAATATGATATGAAGAAGGAATCATTAAAAGGGATTATGGATGAATAATATATAATTTCACAATGTTTTTTTAATTATTCAAATGTAGTGTATGATTAATGTATATATCTATTCTACCTAGAATACTGGATGTGTAAGGGTCTGAATCCACATGGATCAACCCTTTGTGAGTTTCCAAAGACTGTGGTTATAGAAGGAGGTAGGGGGAAGTCATGAGGGATTCAACATGTAAGAGCAGGAAGTTGGGGAGGATTTCACACTTTGAAAAGTCACATGATGTGAAATCTGGGTTCATGACTTGAAATATATTAGGGGTTAAGAAATAAATATAAAAATGAAGAGGTGACAACATTTTTCAATAGAAACCGAACCTAGAGGATTACACGACATGAAAGAGGTACACATGTCATGTAATTACCCGATGTTGTTTGTTTTAAAACACTTCTATCCTCTCAAGTTGTCAAACCCTACTGATGTAGCGGATCCCTCTTTATTCTAGTTGACTTGACAACCCCCTCTTTTTTATTTTTTTGGATTCCTTCACCATAGATAGATTCCAATCTTCCCTCCTTTAATCTGCAATGAACCATCCTCAATCCAAGTAATGTGATACCTCCATTCTTGTTTTTTATTTTATTTGTTTCCTCTAGTTACTTTTTTTTCTATGTGATGTCACTTGATTTCCATGTTTCTAATTGTCTTTCATAGGTTTTTGGTTTGCGTGGTTATGTCGAAGCATCCCCAGGGTGGATGAAAATCTTATGGGAGGCCTGATCAGGATCCACTATCTTGTCTATTCTTTTTCAAAGAACGTTGACACTTTTTTGAGTTAGGGGATGCATTACATATTTATTTATTTATAAAAAATCATAGAGATATAATTATTTAACCCCATGGATAGTAATGAAATTAACTGAATAATTATTTTAACCATATTAAATAATTGGTATTGATAGAATGAGAATGTTGTTTTTTAATCAGGATAATACGATGCCTCTTGATTTTATAGATAATGTGATATCTATGTTGTGATTTTTATTCTTGGAGTACATGTGAAATTGGTAAATAACATAAAGCCAAAATTAATTGATAATTAATTGTTCGAATAGATAAAGAGGCATGTTTACTAAATATGGTTGTTGATTTAATTTGAGTATAGTCATGTTTTGAAAGTACGCACATTGAATATAATTGGTTAATGACCCGGATTCATGTTGATTCTAGTTGATAAAGTAATTAAAGGCCTGTTAAATTATTTGTTTAATTGATGTTTTGTAGCTTGTGATAACTTGTTTATTTGGTTTCTCATAATTGGAACCTCTGATTGATGAACATATTATTTCTTGATGGTATAAGAAGTAGTAGTATGATAAAATATAATGCCTTTTAAGGATTGATCTACCTTTTTAGGGTAAATTCCAATTACATTATGCATGGGAGCCCACAAAACCGATTTTTTAATAGATGTATGGCTTGATTTATGAAAAATATCATAGTTTTGTTGTTTTTTTCCTGATGCTTATGAATGCGATCCTTGGATGGTAGATCAAGGATGGCTATTGTGGTATAAGGAGTGGGGAGGCCTGGATGTGACACGAGCCTAGGATTGCTAATCCTAGAGGTTTGTTGTGGCATTAGGGGTGGGGAGGCCTAGTTGTTGTGGTAGAATTAGACACCTATAGTGGTTATATGCATTCGTACATGCATCTTGGTGTTGGGGATGATACTAGAGATGAAGGAATGGGTTGAAGCTAGGTTGACCCACCATTTTGAATGATGGATTCTTGTTTGAATTTGTTGTTTGTCTGATGACAATGTTTTTTTCTATCTTCTATCTTTTAACCACTGATTGAAGTAGGTTGTTTTTTATACTTTCAATCCAAGAGAGGTGAAGAACCATGGGGTGTAGATCATGGTTCCCATTTTTAGCATCTCAATGTTGAATGATTCTACGCTCTTGTAATAAGTGGCGAAGACTCAATGACTAGTTCATATACTCACCATTTTGGCCCCCTTGTGTTTGGTAGATTATCATTTTCCCTAGAATACCTGGTAATATGGAAAGTAATAATGTTAATAAATGAATATGTTTTTAACCCATTAGGGCTGGATCTTATTAGGATGAAATACTGAGGTTATAATTCAGAGAAGTCGTAGAATCAATTTTCATACAAATGGGGGGAATGGATCATTATTGTAATACAAATGTAATGTAATGTAGAAAATGATAATGGTTAATTAACGGTTAAATAATTATTTAACATAAAATGAAATTGATAATAAGTATTAATGTAATTTAGTTTACCTCTTTAAATGTTTGTGTGTTTACAGGATATCTAGTCCTAGTGGCGGCATCCAAAAGTCTAAGATATATTACATATAGTTGAGTCTAAGATTTGGTCGTGCCCATAGTTTGGTTCTTATTGATATTATATCATTTAATTTTATTTGTTTCTATAAATTACTATACCCGGTCAGTTAGGGAGACTAAAACCCCAAGGATACAGATCCCTAGGGGTGTATTCCACAACATCACAGTGGGTGGATGGATGGTTGACTACCCCCTTTGACCCAACTCTCTTATCTTGGTATTTTCTTGTCTTGGTATGAATGATAGTTATTTATCCTCATATATTTGTGTAATGGTCTATATTGAATTGGGGTTATTTCACACACATGTATTATGGATATAGATTCATAAGGACTAATATAGGTAAAACATGTATTAGTTGTGGTGGATTGAGGTTCCTTACATGGTGTATGGGATGTGATGTCCTGAGGTATAATAACAGATGTATGATACACATTACATGGGTTGTGGAGGATCTTGGAAACTCCCTGGTTACTTTGGTTATGTAAATATTGTGGTGTGTTGTACAAGTTTCATGTTGTGGTGTTTTTCTGAGGTGTCTGTAGGCTAGCCTTTTTGGAAAGAGATGCTTAGGACGTGCGATGTTTGGGAAGAGTAACAAACCAGTGGGTAAATGGTTGCCTAATACCCATGATATTCATTACTATATTATATTATATTGTCTTGGATAATTGGTGGGAGTAGAAATGGTTAGGATAATAACATAGTATACTTGTTTGTTGATGAGATAGTTTAACTTGTTTTTTATTGTGATTTGACATGCTTTGTTTACCTTTTTCATGATAGGATCTAGGGAGGATCATAATGATTATAATTTTTTCTCACCCTAGGTTTATAGAAATTGTTTTTTAGGTATGTTGGAGATGTTTCAAGATCAGGCTGGTTAAAACTAGATTGGGGTTTTACAAGATATATTAGTCTTCATGGTCACTATCTTTTTTACCTTTACCTTTGTACTTAATGTTTTCCTTTAAGTTGCGGTAGTTCATGAATGATATTAAATATGTGAATGTTGAATTTTATTTTATTGTGTTCTGATCATGATTTGGATTGTTTCTATCCTATCTATCTCTTTCACATGTGTTCTCTTAGAGGGTAATGCCTCCAATCTGTGTGTTTATTACCCCCTTAGTGTTAGTCACCAAGCTAGGACCTACTGGAGGGAGGGGTCTGGTTTCACTATCTCTCTTCTCTCAGTATAGGCCATGTAGGGGTACACGTTGTGGGGACGGGTCATGAAAGAGTGGAATTAGTGATTTGGTTGATGGATAAGATGGATTTTGGTGTTTGGAATAGGTGGTGTTTCATGGTTTTGTAGTGAGACAATGTATTCTCAATTTAGTGACCATGGTAATCATGGGAGACCGATTAAGAAATCAGTATTTATGGCCCCTTGTCATCTGATTCTCAAACCTTTAATCTTAACATGGAAATTAATTATAGTGATACTAGTTGTTGTGTAGATACCTATGAAATGATCATGCATCAGTATTCATTACACCAAGGTTTGAATGCATAGGCCTCAGTATATGTTAACCTAAAACTATTAAAATAAAACAAATAATTAATGTTAAAGTATTAAATATTTCAATATTAGGAGTTATAACATTTTTTTCATTTACATGTATTGATCCAGGTCTAAATACTCGTTAGGATTGTATAGAATATTTTTAGCAAGTTGCACCAACATATCTCTTTAGAGAGGAGGTTGAAGATGATGGCACTTATAGGATGAAACTACAAGTATTTTAGGGAAAGAGATTATATAAGTGTTTGAAATCCATTTCAAATTTAGTTACAAAGGATTGTTTGGAGGTGGTTGAGAATGAATTCAGTTTGATCCATGATATGATGGAGGGTACGATTGGTTGTGATGATACTACATGGGGCCACAAGGTTGTGGCTGTTCTTGTTACTTTGGGATCATGAGGTGTTAGTAGTCTCATTGGAGGTGTTCTCAGACCTATTTGGGGATGCGTTTCTTTCTTTGTCTATAAAGGTAGCTAGTTGAAAAGAGCTGCATACCCTTTGGTAGAGGAGATTCAGTATGTAAGTGTTCAAGATCTATTTTAGGAACCTTCTATGATATGAATTAGGCTTATTACAAGATGAGTAGGCTAGGGAGAAGAATTTATAGGAGGATTTTCATCTTGATATCCAACACTAGGTCACCCTATTTATGCCGAAGAAGTTTCTTAATGTGTTGGCTAGAGAAAATGTCATTCAGAAGATGTCAGCCAAGACATTATTTTTACAAGAGGGGAGTTTTTAGGATTCCTCAAAAAAAGAGATGTGGTCTAGGGTTCCCTACTTTCATGATAGAAGAGATACTGATCAGACATGGATAGGTCTGAAACCAAAATTTCTTGTTAATATAGGGGCAGTGGATCTTAGGACTATACGATGGTATTTGATGAGTTTTTTCTTATGGAGGTCAAGGTCATCATCAGTGAGAGTGCTTGGCCATTCTATGAAGTCAGAATATTCTAGTTTTGTCTGCTTTTGTTTCCTTTAGCTGTGGCAGTTTCTTACAAGGTAGAAATAAAAGGTAGCTTTAATTAGAGGTTATCAGAGAGTATATGGGGTAGAAAAAGGATATCCATGGGATGGTCTCTATCTTTATATAGTAGAGTGATACCTTGGAGGTGGTCTTTATTATGGTCATAGAGACCGTAGAGCAGGTCATGGACAGCTTCATGCCTTAGGGTTTCTAGAACCTAGAAAGCCATACAATGTTGAATGTACACTCTACTTGTTTCAACATGGGTTCATGAAATGTTTGATATTGGAGGGACACAATCCTTTATATCACCTACACTTCTCCATGGTTTAGGAATTAATGTATATATGCATCCAGTGTCCTTGGCATTGACAACACCAGTTGTAGCTATAGTTGACATGTTTAATGTATGTAGAGACTGTGATCTAGTTCATAGGAAGCGGCACTCTTAGTGATTTTTTATGTTTATAGATACAACCATATAGAATCATACTTGTCATGTATTGGCTGTATTTGGTGCTTTATATCATGGATTTATTCTGAACGAATTTTACGTTGTTTGATGTTGATGGAGAGCTAGCTATGTTTGTTAGTCAGAGAGACCCTCAAATATACAAGAAGAATGTTCTGTGCATGTCATCCTTGATGGATGATATGACGTTGATTTCATCATAGGATCAACAATTGGAATTTCCCATGGTGGTAGAAGAGTTTCCTAATGTGTTTCAATAGGAGGTTATATAATTACCCCTCGACAACAGATTGAGTTTGGGATCAAACTAAAGATAAAAGTATATCCTATATTTATGTATTCATATATGACATAGCCTTATGAGTTTAAAAAGATGCATATAATGATCAATGGTATGTTTCAGTGTGGTTTTTATTGGACAAGCATATCACCATAAGGTGCACCAGTTTTGTTTGTAAAGAATATTGATGGTAGTTTATATATGTGAATCGATTATCATCGCTTGAAACAAGTGACATTTAGTAATCTCTATCATATTCCATGTATTGATGGTTTATTTGATCAAATGAAGTGTGAATGTTGCATCTTGAAAATTCATTTCCAGCCAGGATATCATCATATGTGTAAAAAAAATTAGGATATCCCAAACATTGATATCTGTTTTGGTCATGGTTATTGTGAGTTTATAGGGATGATGTTCAGTGGTAGAAATTATCTTTCTATGTTAATAGGTATTAGGACTGATGTGTTCTATGAGTTCCACTAAAAGGTCATGGTGGTTTTCATCAATGAAATCCTTGTATAATATGTGTCTAAGGATGATAATGTAGAGAATCTATGTGTGGTTTTTTGAGTCCTTTGTTGTGAGAAGTTTTATGAGAAGTTTCTGATGTTCGACTTTTGGGCTCTAGAAGTCCGTTTCATGGAGACTGTTGTATCCAATCAAATATTAGTTGTAGAAACATATATGGTAGAAGAATAGTTGTCTTGGGAAGTCCCCATGATAGAGGAAGAGGTGTATAGTTTCCTTGTTATTCATGGATATTATATAAGGTTCAATGACAATTTCTCTCAGGCTGTGACACCTCTAACAACATTGTATAGAAAGGATTAGAAATTTGTGTAGAAATATCAGTGTTAGAAATATTTTGAGTATCTAAAGGATAAGTTGGCGAGTGATCCCTTTCTTAGTTTTTCTTGAGAAGGATTTCAGTTTTAGGTATTCTATGATGCTTCACATTTAGGTTGGGTGTTTTTCAGATGTAGTAAAGACCAATCATTTAATATGGGTCTCAATAGTTATATCCCAAGAGAATAACGATGCCCCCATGAAATCAAGATTATGGCGGTATTGTTTTCCCCGATTTTGAGGATATATTAAATCATCAATAATAATTTTTTTGTCTTTATCGATCATAAGAGACCGAGTTATGATTTCTCCAAAGACAACTTCAACTTATTACAGTATTTGTGGATGGAGCTTTTACATAATTATGGATTCATGATTTCATATACACTTAGAATGGGGAATTTGGTAGATGATGCTTTGAGAAGGATGTCATGTAGTGATGAAATGTTTGAATTCATTGATTTATGAAGATTAATGAAAGAACTTTTAGCATTACATCTAGATATGAGATATGTCAGGAGAAGAGGTTTTCTTTTTCATATGATGGTATAGTATTATCTAGTGAAGATTGTGGAGGAATCCCAATTGGAAGAACTTGAGGTGGATGTTTGGAGAGACCATGTTGTTTGTGGTGACACCCCTGATGGTTGGTATTAGGATGAAAAACATTGAGTGTTGATTCATGAAAGTATTTTCATCCATTTGGAAATGATTGAGATGGTTCTTGGGGAGATCTGTTTTTTCCTTTGGCGGTACATCATGTTGTAATAGAAATGTATCAAGATTTGATAAGACAATTTTTGTGGCCTATGTTGATGTGTGGAGTTGCAGTTTTTTGTCTCATAGTTTTTTCTACCTAATGGTGATGGCCGATCACCATATTCCTAATTGTTTCCTTCATCCATTAGATATTACTCAGTGGAAGTGAGAGAAAATCTCGATGGACTTTGTTACCAGTTTACCCCAATTATAGAGAGTCTATGATATTATATGGTTGGTAGTGAATCTTTTGATAATGTGAACCCACATAATAGTGATCAATGGGTCGAGATAAGTGGATGATTTTCCAATTCTGTATCTGGAGTAGGTGGTGAGACTTCACATGGTCCCAATAATGATTATTTCTCATTGAGATCCTCGTTTTACATGCAGTGTGTTGAGAGGTCTCCAAAACACTAATGGTTCTCATCTCTCTCCAAGTACTTCTTTTCATCTGTAGAATAATAGTCAAACAAAATAGACCATCCAGACCCTAGATGGCACGTTGTGCTCTTTTGTCCTGGATTTAGTAGGATCATGGATGAGGCACCTTCCCTTGGTATACTTCACATAAAACAATAGTTTACATTCCAACATCAGTATGGTGTCTTTTGAATCCTTTTATAGATGGCCTTTCTATTTTCCATTATACATTACTACAGTTAGAGAGTTAGAAATTATTGGTCTGAAATTAATAAATAGTACTACAGATATGGTTCAGGTGATTCAAAAAAAAAATGGAGGAATCATATGAAAATCATAAATCCTAAACCAATGATAATTGGATACATATGCAGTTAAATGTAAGAGATATTGTTTTCTTTGAGGTGACTCCCCATAAAGGGAAGAGAAGGATTAGTCATAAGATAATGATCTTCCCTAGTTTATTGGTCCTTTTGAGGTGTTGGTTCATGTTGGAGCTATGGTGTATCATATTGAAATTCCCATGTAGATGAGTTAGATACATGATGTTTTTCATGTGTTGTAGATCTATTGTTATCTTAATGATGAAACTCACATCATTTATTTGAGAGATATCGATGTTGATGATGATTCAAACTTTAAGAAGTGGACTCTAGAGATCCAAGACCTCTAGAAGAAGGTGGTGTACAATGACGCTATCCCCATGGATTGTGTCTTGAGGTAGAATAGTGGTGTGGAGGAGAGTGACTAGGAACTTGAGTCGTAGATAAATGCCCATTACCCTCAAGATATTTGATATTTAGATAATCTCTAATAATGTTTCTCATTTTGTGGTCGTAGAATTTTTTGTAGTCTATGAGATGGATCTATCTCATGTTACTTATTGTGGTTTACTCTTTTTCTATGGGTGGTTATGACATGTGGGGTATACCATAGGCTTTCCATGTTTAACATCATGATGTTAGATGTGTATAATCTACATTATAGGTAATTAAGACTTGATTATTAGTTCATCTAGTCACCGTGTCGACCCCCTTGTTCTTCGATGGGTCTGGTTGAGCTCCTATGGTGGTGAGATATTTGAGAGGTAACTCATGGAGTGGCTGCTTGGACTACCCTTTTTAGTTTTTCCCTTTGGTTGGTTTAGGATATGTTAGGAAGAGAAGTTTTTGAGAGGTATCTACTGTAAGGGCACGGATCCACATGGATTGACCCTTTAGGTGCTTCTGAATATCGAGGTTCTTGGAAGAGGCTCAGAGTAAGTCCAAAGAGATTTGGTTGCTAGAAATAGAATCATGGGAGGATTTCAGGTCATGAAAAGTTAGACGATGTAAAAGAGGGTTTCACAATGTTTAATATGCAGAAGTTAAGAAATAAAAAAATTGAATTGGTGATGTGTTATTCATTGGAAACAATACCCTAAGGATTACACAATTTGAAGGGGGATTACACACTATGTAATTCCACAATGTTGTGTGTTTTAATACATTTACAGCAACTTAGGTTATCAAACTCGATGGATGCAACATCTCTCTCTAGATTCTAGGTGACCCAACAACCCCCTCTTCAAAATTCTGTGAATTATTTCATCAATGATTGAATCCTATCTTCCCTTGTTCAATATATAATGATTCATCTTTGATCAAATGTATTTTATACCTCCATTCTTTGGGATTCATCGATCCCTTTCCTCCCATTAATCTTATTCATGTGATGGGGCATGATCCCTATATTTCTAATATATTTTTCTTGGTTTTTTCTAGCCGTGGTTTTTCTACGGCATGATTTGTTGGATGAAAATCTTGAAATAGTGGTGATTGGGATATATTTTATGGCTCGTTATTATATGAATAATTTTGAAATCTTTTTGAGGAAGGGGATTCATTGCTTCTATATTTATATAGGTGGAATCATAGAGTTGGAATGATTTATCCCATTGGTCATAATAAAATTAACCTAAAAATTATTTGATTCAGATTAAACAATTGGAATCGATAATATGATGTTTTTATTGTTTTTACTATGACAACAGGTTGCCTCTTGATTTTCTAGATAGTTGGATATCTCTTATGTGCATTTTATTCTTATAGTAGCATGCGAAATTGGAAAAAAATGAAAATAAATAAATACTTGAGAATTAATTGGCCAAAAGAATGAAGATGTATGTTTACAGAGTCCAGTTGTTGTTGTAATATGATCACCATCTTGTGATGAATTTATGAAAATTGGACACAATTTTTTGATGAAATTGAAACATGATGATACTTGTAGATAAAATAGTTAAATTCCAGATTAATTGTCTATTTAATTAATTTCTGATTACTTGTGATAGCTTGTTACATAGGTTGATTATTGTTGGAACCCTTGATTAATGAATTAGTAAACTAAAGATTGAATAAGATCTAGCAGTGTGATAAAAGACGATTCTTCTGTATGGCCTAAGATTCATGCTTTATTCTAAAGGAAAAGTGCCTTATGCTTTAGAGTAGGGAGATATCACTAGGTGGAAAGGATAGATGAATTTATTTATGTCAGAGAGACAAATGTTTTCTTGCTAAATCTTATGACATGAGCCTAGGATGGCTGAGCCTTGAGGGATGTTGTGGTATATGGGGCGGCGAGGCCAAGATGTGACATGAGCCTAGGATGGAAGAGCCCAGAGTGATGTTGTGGCATGAAGGGTAGGGATTACTAGTGGTTGTGGCATCAGTTTATTCCTAAAGTTGAAAAAAGAATTATTATATGCATGTGGGTGTCTGGGAGGACACCTTAGATGACAAACCAGTTCAAAGATTTCCATGCTTGTAGTAATGAATGATGGATGCTTGATTGACTCACTTGTTTAGCTGATGACCATATTATTGTTTACCTGATTTACCATCCCCACTATTTGATGCATATGGTTTTGTCTATTGTTCTTACAAAGAGGAATATATGAATGGGGTATTCCACAAGCATTTAGTGGTTATATTCTCATGGTTTGATGAAAATATGATACTTCTATAAGTGGAAATGAATCGATGAGTATTTCATCTACTCATAGTGTTGAGACTATTGAGTTTGATATCTTAGATTTTTTTCTAAGAATACCTGGTATTAAGGAAAGTAATAATCTTAATAAATTAATAAATGTTAATCCCATGGGGTTTTGTCTTGCTGGGTTGAAATGTTGAGTTTACAATTTCGAGAAACTATGGGCTTGGTCTGCATAAGCCTAGAGGGCATGTATCTTATTTCAAATGCTAGTGTAATGTAATATAGAAAATGATAATGGTTAATTATTGGTTAAAGAATTTATTAACATACAGTGAAAATGATAAAAAATATATATTAAAGTTATCTAATATATCTCATTAAATAGTTGTGTGCTTATAGGATAGCTAGTCTTAAAAGTGGCATCCATGAGTCCGAGAGACGTTAGTAGTAGTTGAGTCTATGACTAGATTATACCCATTGTGTTCTTGTGAGCTATATTATGTCAAGTTATTTATTTTTTTATATGATTCTCCACTCTGTGTTTTAGGGTGACTGACAGTCTTGGTATTCTGAGCTCATTTGGTGTGTTTTCCCAACATCCAAGTATGCCCTACTCTCTTCTCTTGGATGTTACATGTGCTAGTATACATGGTGGTTAGTTTTCCCCATATATGTTTGTAGTGGTCTATAATAGATTGTGGGTATTTCATGCACATGTAATCTGGATATAGTTTACTAAGGACTACTATAAGTATATCATGTTTTGGTTGTGATGTCTTATGGTTCCTTATATGGTGTACACATTGTGATAGATTTAGGTATAACAACTGATTTTTGATACTTTTCATACGAGTTGTGGTGGTTCCTAGAAACTAATTGGATAATTTGGTTTCCTATATGTGGTAGTGTGTTTCATGAGGTGTATGTTTTAGTGATTCACCCAGGTGTCTATGGGCTAGCATTTTGGAGAGAGCTTCTTAGGTCGTGCGATGATGGGGTAGAGTAGAAAACCCATGGAGTAGTGGTTGCGGGGTTCCCATGATATTCTTTACCAGGTTATATTCTCTTATATGCGATAATTTTTAGAGTATCCATGGTGAGTCTTTGAACATATTATACCTATTTAGGTGAATATCTAGTTTCCCTTGTTTTTCACTATGTTTTATTATGATTTCATTACCTTTTAAATTAGAGATCTGGGGAGGATCCTACAAAGAATATTATTCTACTCACCCTATATATATATATATATATATAATATTTTTCATTTTAGTCAGATTTGGATGGAGATCAGGATAGTTAAAACTATATAGGGGGTTTTTAAGATCTATTTGGGATTCATGGTTGTTTACGTGTTAACATTTATTTTGGAACTCGATGTTATTCAATTTAGTGTAGTAGTTTTTTTAGGAAATAAAATATTTGTACTTTGGATTTTCTTATATTATATTCAGAATAAAATTTATTTTATGTATATCTTAATTATCTCTTTTTAATGTGTTCTATTAGAGGAATATTCTTCCCATCTGCGTGGTTGTTACCATGTCGGTGCAAGTCACCAAACCGGGGCCTACTAGAGGTGGGACTCGGGTGTAACTGTCTATCTTCTCCTAATGTTAACCTAGGAGGGCTCCACTTTGGGGGGGGGGGGTTATGTTAGGATATTATCATTGGTATATATTTACAATGGAATCATTTAACTACCATCTCTAGGTTAGAATGGTTGGGGTATCTAGAAGAATAAGGGTCCGAACATACCACTATGATAGAGAGGTATATTGTTATTACATTAACTGGATACTATTGATATTTTTTGAGAAATTTATCATAGTAATATTATAGTAAAACAATGTTAATAAAGGAGGGGTTGAATCTTCATTGGATAGAAGAATATAAAAATGTTCAAGGATGTTAAGAAGACGTTAGTCCACACACCGATAATTTAACTATCCTATAGTGGATAAAGATTTTTCTTATCAAACGATTCTTTAATTAAGTGATTGGGATGTGACTTAAAGAAATTTGAAAAGGAAATACTTTATTCCTCAAGATAATTGATTTAATGTGAGATAAATTACCTGATGCATGACTTGGAACTGGTTTCATTAATATT
Organism: Viscum album; assembly: GCA_963277665.1. NCBI lineage: Eukaryota > Viridiplantae > Streptophyta > Magnoliopsida > Santalales > Viscaceae > Viscum > Viscum album. Next base: position 288,773,607 of record OY728165.1, read on the forward strand.
TGAATTTAATATTTGGTAGAAATATCTCTACTATAAAAAATATATATGTATACTGTTATCAAGAGCATAAAGTATATATTCAGATATAAGGTTTTGAACACACGAGAAAGGTGAATTGTTATAATTGATCAAATACTATGATAGATCAATAAATTACAATCATAGGAAGTCAAACAAGGTGGTACATTCTCTAAGTAAAAAATATCACACAACCCTATCCTTGATGAGGATTGAAATGGGACCAATATTTATGGATATTGGAGGGAAGGATATATGAATCATAATGAAATATATGAAATAATAACTTTCTCAAATGATTTCACAATTTTATATCTATTTGAAGATCATGGAGGCCATGATATAAGGTATATACATATATAAAAGGTAGTAAGGATTATAGTGTCCTTCATTGGAAATGATAGAGTAATATTATTTGACAAATGAATTAAAAACCCTTAAATAAAACAATTGAAGAAGGATCTTTTGGATTATGAACCTAGGTCGTACTTCTCTATTCACCATGGAATCAAAAAGATGTACATTCATCTTAAGAAAATATTATGGCAATACAACATAAATAGGGAGATTATATTGTATATATCTTGATTAATATCATGACAGTAATTAATGTTTCAGAATAATTAAACTAAAGGGATGAAGAAAAAATTACCTATACCAATATGGAAATGAGATAAAATCAAATTGGATTTTATAACATTTTTACATAATACTTATAAAGGATATAATTCTATCTGGATAATGATGGATAGACACATAATGTTTATAGATATCATTTCTATTGAAGAGGTTCTATCTCTCAACCATTTTACCAAGATATGCATAAATTGGTAAGGAATTATAGATTAATAATATCAATTGTATTTGATCAATATCCATGGTTACCATCAAAATTAAATAATCTTTTTCACAAGAGTTTTATTGAGTGTTGAACTTTATGAAAAAAATAAACCTAAAAATGATGGTCTATCTAAATATACAATTACTACATTCGAAGATATCCTACGATCCTGCTCAATGTAATTCAAAGGATTTTCATTTAAACACCTTCCACATAGTACGTTCACATATAATAAAACTTTCTACTCTATCATCCAAATGAAATCATATAAGGATCCATAAGGGAAGCGATGAAGAACTACAATATGTTAGGATGAAGGTGGATAAAGAAAACCACTGTGAGATTATATTTTTTAAGATATTATAGATAAGGATCAAATAATTAAATGACTTATCAAAAAATATAAACATCAATTGATTATTTATTCTTATAATAATAATTTATAGTTTTTGTATAATGTTGGAGAAAAGTTATTCCTTTGAATACCTCCTTATTAGAGAGTTATGAGATTTGCGAATCATGGAAATAGATCTGTAGATACATTAGTCCCTTGGGGATTTTCAACCATGTGGTAACTAAAAATTTAAGAGTGAGCTCCCACCAAACCCCTATCAGAATCATAATGTATTTCATATATTACTTTTGAGAAAGTAAATATCAAAAATATCATAAGCACAAAACTCACATGGTATGAAAATAATTGATTATAACTATGATGATAAATAATCGATAGAGATCTTGGATTAATGAGATAATGTTGGGTGATACAAGATATCCCACCTCGTCAAATTTATATGGTGAAATAATTAGTTGAGGAAGCTACATGGGAACCAGATATGTAATGATACATACATACACTTTTTTCATTCAAGTAATATATTTTTTTGGGAGAAATTATTTTAAAAGGTAATATGTAACACCCAATGACTTTAATATGTATACTTTCTCTTAAATAAATATTATACTGGATTCCATGATTTATATAAAACACTAATTTAAACAACTAAAATACATTTTTTTGAGATATATATATTTAAAAAGAAAATTAAAAATTAATATATTATGAGAATTTAATATGAAACATCATTACAAAAAATATATGTATAATAAATAAAAATTTAAATAAATATAACATGAATATAAAATAATTATTCTCATGGGTTTCCAAAAATATTAAATCCCCAATTATAACTCTGGATGTAAGGAAAATAATTAAAAATATTATAGACATGTTGAGAGATAAATAAGAATATAAGATGAAATATTTTATTTATCATTTTAATGGTATATATAAGAATATAGCTGGCCTTTGGGTATATATGGACACTGGGAATATATGGTTCATAGGATAATAGGTTTGATGATCATATATTGATTTTGGTAATATAAAGATATTGGATTTATACAGATATTTATATCATCAATAGACACAATAATATTTTTAGAGATAAATTATTAATTTTTGACTCCTATAACATAGCCATTCAATTAGAATGCATTAATAAGGGTAATCAAATTATGACATTTATGTAGGGAGGATATTTAATTGAATAAATTAACAGTTTTTTCTTCATGATTCCCATTAAACTATTCTTGTAATGGATTTAACATCACTTGTTTTTTTAGTAGACCAATCTAATGGTGGACATCGACAAGATTGGGTGGGGTAAAATCTTTGGTGGGAGAAGTTCATGTTTGGAGAAATTACTAAGATATTCATACTATAAGTGTCACCTCCCATGACTACAACCAATTTTTATATTAACATTTTGTCTTATAAAGAGGTATTGGTAGGTTTTTGAGTATATTTGGAATTATATAAATGTGTAATTTTTAATAAATTATATATATTTATTTATTATTACATGTATTTTTATACATTACGAATTTAATTAGAAAACTTAAATTTAAAAATAAATTTATTTACATTTTTTTTATTTTAATACAATTAATTATATTATAAAATTTAAGAAATTAAATTAATCTCATGTTTTACCATTTATAGAATAAAAATTTATTAATTTTATGGTAAAAATATGTTTTTCTTAAAACTTGTTTGGTATATGTTATGAATTTTATTTTTTATACAAATTAAAAATATTTTCTAGAAATTAAATAATATAGAATGGATTTCATATTTTGAATCAAAATAATAAAATTAGGTAACATATTTATTTTCATTTTTAGAATCGAAAATACATTATTGATGGAAATGTTAGTTAATATAATAATTGTAAAAGGGTTATTTAAAAAAATTGTTGGTAAATTTTTTATCCAAATATATAAATTTTACCTTATTAAATTATAAATATATTTGAATTTTAAGATAAAAAATATATTAATACACATTTAAATTAGTAATTGAAATTGAATTAGAATAAGTAGACCTAGTGGTTAAAATTTCATTTTTCCCAAAATTTATATTTTCAATATATATATTTTTAATGTAAAAGTAAATATTTAATATAAAATATTAAATATAATAAAAATTTTCACAATATTGAATCATAAAATCATATTTGTTTAATAAATATCATCATGTATTTTTAGTAAAAAACATTACTTTGTAAATAATTAAATCAGAAAAATTGGGTAACCAGATGTGGCTATTTTCATATAATTAAAATTATATAAAATCCTTATACATTTAATTTTTAGGTTTAGGAGTCTACCCCTAATCTATAATTTAAACCTTTTTAGATCACACACTAAATAACCTTGAGAATCCTTCATTACCCTTTACCTAACTCGTGTTATCAAGGAAATATCCTTCATTTTCTTCTATAAAAGGTGTTATCCAAAACCGATCCCAAAACACTGCAACATAAGGAATTAATCTAGAATTACTACCCAATATTAAAATTATTGATTCATATTAAATTTTTTTAAACATTATTCACAAGAAGGATCCCCATAAAACATCACTGCTGAGAGGATCCCCAAGGAAGATTCAATCCTTTTACGTAAGTATTACTCACCCCCAATAATATATCTATTATATTTTTCATCAGAATGTCCACTAATATGATTCAACACATTAATAAAATCTGGATAATATCATTATACTCATTAAATAATGAAATTTTAATAAAAATTTACATTCATAACAATACTCAATCATATATTAGTTTATTATCTTTTTTGGTTTGATATAACCACTTACATGAATGGGGATATATATTTATATATAGGATGTATATGAAATATTAATTATTATAAAAATGTTATATTTATTTCAAAATAATTAATTTTAATTTATATTTAATATTAATATATATCTCATAATTAATACAACATCTTTTATTCTTTTAAAAAGTACATAATGAACCCATGGAAAATTTCACTCCCTAAATCATTGCTAAAATTCTAAATGGATGAACCTATAAGTTCAAAAATAATTATGGAACTTCTATTATATTAGTTTGAAATTTTTTTAAATTATTAAATCAATAAAATTGACTGATTACTGAATCCATGATACCAAAAAATACTAGATTCATAAAATCTGAAACAACTAAAGATCAATATCAACTAAAAATGTATAATAAATACGTAATAAATTTACATTATAGATTAATATAAAATGTAAGGAAATTTAAATCTATTTCTTAATTTTTTTTAATTAGTATATAGTAAATATACATTATGTTAGAGAAAATCCTACTAATTATGAATCCAAGGTAATGGTTCTTAATGACTCATCTCACTTTTGTTGAGTTATAGTCATTACTCTTGAATTTCATTTTTAAATATTTTTTTATTAAACCCTAAGAACTTGTTATATTTTATTTTTTAATTCTTTAAAAATTAATTTTCATAATAATATTCTATTAATATATATTTTTATTCATAATAATTTTACATGGATAATAATAATTCTCATTCTTTCTAATGTCCCTTTCTCTTACATTGCCACATATTTCTTTAAAAAAATTCTTTAATCCCAATTTTGAAATAATTTTTTTATTATATTTATTAGTCATAATATTTATATAATTTGGTGTTTTATTTCAAAATTAAAAAATTGAAAAAAAGAATTTATTTTACTTTTTTCAATTTTTTATTTTTGAAAACAAATTTCCTAACATTTCAAAAATTTATATTAATGGTCAAATTTTTGTATAATACATAAAAATAATTATTTCCAAAATTATTTTTATCAAAATCTCTAAAAGGTTTTCTGGAAGTATCTTATAACATCTTCATTTTATAATAATGATGAATTTGTATATTGAAATATATTTTAATTATTTCAATTTCAATTTCATCTCTATATATAAATGATTTAAAATTTATAGTTTAATTACGATGATCATTATCCATGTGATTTTATGATATACATACATTAAGTGATTATTTTGTGGCGTATCTACTAATCTAACTCCTGTTTTCATATTACATGATATTGTTTGAAAATTTTTAGAAACCCATCTTACATCCATGGGTATTCAGATGAAATAATACATGATAGATTCTATATGGAGAAATATATTTCGATTATCATTATGTTATAAGAGTGGACCTATAGAGACCTATAATATAATGGTAATGTTTTATAACAAATAAGATAATGGTGTTTATAATAGACATTATTGGGTTCGTTTATAATTTAATTTTTTGGAATAATTAGGTATGGTCATAGCATAATATATTTATGTAGATTTTTGTTTGAAATATCAAAGAAAAAAATATAATATATTTATGTAGATAATTTTTAGGACCCAAATACTTTGGGTTTTTATAACATGTTTTTAATTTCGAGATGTAATATATAAATTAAGGAATTTATGTTAAAGATAAGCATGTTTTTTTTTCTGGATTGAATTAGTTATTTTTGATAATTCCTTTGACAACTTTTTCTAAATGATTATAAACTTAATAGTCTTACACAAGAAATTTATTTTGTCTAAGATATTTTATATGGTTCTAATATTATGACTCTAAAAATAATTAGATATATTAAATGGGGTTTATTCTTGTTACACAACAATCATTTTTTTGAAGTGTATAAAAATTAATCTGTCTACAATTTCCTTAATTATCGAGGATGAAGATAAATATCATAATATGTCTGAATCTAAATCATATTAATAATATTATATAAAAATAATATGTAAGTATCAAGTAGTTGATAATGAGTGTATCAAAACGTATCTCATTGAATATGATTAGACAAAAAAATAATCACCTATAAACTTAGATAATTGTATTATTGAGAATAGGTGATAAAGAGTGGATATTGCTACTCAAAATCTGTTAAAATATAATTTATTAAGGATTTTTTATTAGAACACCGATTTATACAGAGGATGTTTATAAGAAATTTTTTATTAGAATCATTTTCTCCCAATAATTAATGAATAATCCGTTCAGCTTCATTGGAAAGTCAAGTTATAAAAATATGGAATGTATTCAGGAACATAGATAAATTTATATTGGTTTGTACCTATATTTTCTATCCTCTTAAAGATATACTCACTAAATACACTAATGTTATAATTTTAGTATTTATCTAATTTATTATTATAGATAGTAAAACATCATTTTTAATGTATATTTTCTTGGACCTTCTATAACAATTTTTAATTTAAATCTAGACGGGACACCAGAATTTCTAGTTTTCATATCACATCCTAATACTTGTGGCATTATTACTACTTTAAATGGGTTAATAATTTTATTTATAAATATATATATATATATATATATCATAAATATTCTCTAGACCCAAATACAGTCGTACATCGAGTGGGACATTCCTAAAATAACCCAACCCATAACTCCTTATATTATTAGTCTATACATCAGTAGCCTTATTATATACTCCAATTCATCTTCTCATATTCACCCATATCCCTTATCATTACTATACCAAATTCCACCATTTTCATTCAAGGTATATACACTAGTATAATCCATTATACATCCTCTTCCTTCATCCAAACAAATGATCTATTACCTTGGTTATCTACACCTCTGTGATGCACTTCACCAGACATAAAAAAACCTTATTGTTCAATTCTTTAATATATGAATTCATCAGGAAAAATCGATCCTGAAATTATCTTTCAAAGAGAGATATTTAATAACCATTAATGATACATGTTCATAAAAATATTTTCCATTAAACCTTGAATAATATTACTCACGCAATCATTACCTGGTATAGTAATATGGTTTATAAATTACTTTCACATTTAGAGTTTGATATGAATTACTTTTATATGTTATTAAAACATTATATTTAATCATGTTTTCAGGTTTTATTTATTTTAAACTATCTATGTATTCTCTAGAAATATATTTGAGTTTAGTAGGATTAAAAGGAATTATAGATTTCATTAAATGTTCACCCCATTCCATGATGTTTTATTAAATACATATAGTTTATTACTAAAAAAAATTATTTTCAATAATGATTTAAAATAGATGTGGTTTCAATAAAGGCTCCTAGAGAATAAAAGAAGTACACATTGGAGGCCACTATGTGTTGAAAAGAAATATTTTGGTATTTATAGTAAAAAAATTATATGTGATCACCATGGTTTGATGAATACTATTCATGATTCTTTTTGGAACCTCAATGTGTGTCGACATTGTTATAAAATTTTCTACATCGTAGATTGTTGATAAAATGATTATAGTGAAGTGATCGAGTTTCATGTAAAATATCAAATTTTTTCAAAATAAATAATCATATAATGAAAATAAAATGTTGTTTTAAAAACTATATCCTTAAATAAAATAAAACCCCTCATATTCCACTTATTAAAGAGTTGTGGATAGATACCAAGTCATTATCCAGATGAAACAAAAACATTATTTTTGTCAAATATTTAAATATATAGAATGAATTAACCCCTAGGATTTCAATAGATCTTGAGATTTGACTGTGAATTTATGATCTAACTTTTATTAGGATAATCTACTTCATGGTTCTTGTCATCATTCCATAGATTATTAGTAACTGCATAAATACAGAGTGCCACATGAAAAAAGTGATAAGAATACAACCAAAAAATATTGAAAGAATTATATGGAGAATATAGTCTTGTTTCTTATGTATATAGGGTAAAATATTTATCCCTAGAATGGTGTAACTTATGGAGGTTGAAATTTGATGATTATTTATTATTTGTGGACGTTTTTATTATAATTATTTAGGTAATAATGTCTAAGACTATATTATATCTTCATTGTATTTTTTTTTGAAAATAGTACATATGTTTTTATATTTCATATGATACCTTCCTATCAAAATTTATTAACCAATAAAAATTAGTTAGTTCATAGTTTGATACCTCTTAAATTAATGCAATATTATTTCTTAAAACTCTATCACTCATTTATTGATTTGAAAATTTTAATATTCGTTTGTAAATTGGTATTTATTAACACACCAGATTATGTGAAATATATTTTTAAAATTAAATTTAAAACATTATATATTTTAAAATATAAAAAACACAAAGTTTACCATTAATTAAGCACAACCCTGAGTTAATATATTAGGACACTCACCACTGAGTGTAGCCTGCATTACACACAACGTTCAGTTTTAAAAAAACCAACATATATTATTAATATTTTTATTTAAAAATAAAAATTATAACCACCCATTAAGATTAATGATACATATTTATAATAATTAATTTAGAAATATGACTTATTTTTCTTTTATATGAACGGAAAATATTGATAAATAATACATAATATTTGGTAAATTCATTATATGTTATGAAAATACTATTTTCTCATAAAAAAATTTAACATTAATAAAATTATTTTTTCACATTATTTGAGAAATAATATTTAAATTGAAACATTTTATTTGAAGTCATTATGTAAAAAATTATCTTTGGGTGAATTTTTGTGGTATTTATAAAAAGATTCATTTGCGATGAATAGTGAAAAAATAAAGAATTATAATTGAAAATTGACAGTCATATAATTTATTTATAAAGATAAATTAAATTTTTAATTGTTTTTAGTTAAATATAGTTTATTTATACATTAATTAATACTTTTTATTTCATAGGGATCAATTTTATAATGAATTTTGATATAATAACATTGTAAACTTTTGAACATTTAATTTTTTAAAAATAATTATCTCATTGTTTCTATAGGATTAATTTCAAATTAAAATTTTCCAATTCTATGAATAGAATGTGAAAAAATGGATTAAATATTTGGAATCACAATAATATATATTACCATATATGGAAGTCATATTTTTAATACCAAAATGAATAGTGAAAAAAATTCCTAGCTTAAGGTAATAATGAGTTTACAAAGGGGTTAAACTAAAATGATATGGTTTAAAAATAACAAAAAAAATCCCCAATATAATTTTCAATGCGTATTTCAAAATTAACCTTTATATTTTTACGAATGGTTCTATTTGGGATCCTTATAAAAAGAAATAACATGGGTAGAGTACATTATTTCATAAAATTGCATGTATGCCACTCACCCCACTTATAAAAGGCCACCCTTTATCCTCTCTTCTTCACAACATAAATACATTTATTTTCAGTCAATACCTATCCAAATGACTTATAAAATTCACTCCTCTTATCCCAGAATCTTTATTTTGGATAGAAATCTACCCTAGGAAGGCTTATAGTGCAAACCCGAGGAGAATATCTGAAGTAGAGGAAGTGATCATCAACATGAGTTTTTGTTTTATTTATTCATCCAAAAAATTAAATTATTATTATAACATGATGATATATCTGCCCCATTATATATAATAAAAAAATACATTTTTAGGTTCTGTTCATGAACTTCAACCATCTCCACATCGAACAAATGGGTTTTGAAATAATCATTTGTGTGTACGGTGGACTACCATCTCGCGAACTAGTATCAATAATTTTTTCATTACCACCTATCACCATTCAACATAATGGTGGATTTATTGTTTATATAAGATAATAATTATATTATTATTCATCTTGAATTATTTTACCATACACATCTTCATTAATTTTATTCTGTGGCAATACGATAATGTCACCCGTGTGTATAGAGGACAACAGCCTCGCGAAGCTATGTGATTAGATCGTCATTTTTATTTAAGGTAATAAGGATATGTTTAATGAAAATATGTGATGTATAAGAAATATAATTTTTTCTATAATGATAATATATCATTTAAATTTCTGTCCTTTAATAATTTGAGAAAATTGAAACACTGTTCATCAGTACGTACGACCAACAGTCTCCATGAAAAAATGTTTAATTTCATATATATATCATATATAGATTACAATAAATACATATATTTTCAATATAGTTTATATTTATATAATTTTTATCAATACTGTCTTTATTTAATCATCATAAAATTAAGAGGATAAAAAAATAAAAAATAAAAACATATACGAAAAAAAGAGGTCACTTACCAAAACATAACTTCAACATAGAGTTATTAATAAATGAGTAATAAAAGTTAATAATAAAATAATACATGGTATTATATATATATATTTTTCTATAATATATTTATAATAAACTAATATTTACTATAAATTAATTTTTGAAATGTACAACATATTTCAAGACTTATGGTAAGAGAGTTCTAGTATCTCTTTCAATTTTTGGGAGACATGTGTAAATTAACCACTTGTTTCTTTTCAATTGTGTATACACTAAATATTTTACTTGTTATATCATAAGTATCCATATATTCAATATGTTTATCATGAAATTTTATCTAATTATTAATTGGGGGTTATGATTTAAAATATTTCTAAAATGGAATAAATTTGTTTTCTCACTTTTCCTTCTTTGTGACATATAGTTATGTTATGAACCTTTATTCTTTTATTAGGTGTATATGTAGACCCATTGACATGTAATGTTAGAAATTTATTTAACCTCATGATATTTAATATTTATTTTCGATGTATTAATTTCTTGGGATTAAAATTCAAAATACCAAAGTTGTAATGAGTTAATGTGACAATCACATCGTTTATCAATATTATATATGACTATATTTCCAAAGATTAAATCATATTCTCAATATCTCAAGAGACTATTGAATAATGTTTCCCAATGATTATTAATATTATCTTTTTTTTGTTAAAGTTCATTTTTACTACTCTTTTTCAATTAAAATAATTTACAAAATATTTCTTAATACCAAACATTATTTATCACTTCTATTGGAATCAATTTTCATCGAAATATATTTTTATTAAAAACATTTTAAAAAATCTCTTAATTTTGTACATTGAATATTAAACGATATTTATAAAAGTTATTTACTTTTTTAAATTTTTTTAATGTAATCATAAGGTCCTTTCCCAAACAATTCTCATTCGCCTTTAACCAAAAAATATTAATGGAATATTTGTTTTAATCTGTATGGCATGAAAAAAACTCCCCATTATCATGACTAATCATTGCCATAAATCATCCAAGTTAATTATTCAATTTTATTTTCATAGAAAATGATTTTAATTTTTTTATGTTTTAAAATTTTCTTCTCTAAGGGGAAATTATATTTTTCTTCTTGAAAATTTTAATGATATTGGTGGCTTTCTTAATATGTTTTCAAGGACACTTTAAAAGAAAATTATTTTGAAAATGTTTTATTTATTAAAATTTTATTTTGTAATCCTAAAGGATATTTTCTCCATGAAATATTCAAAATTATTTTTCAATCATCTTTTATATATTGTGAAAATTATTTTCAATGAAATGGATTTCCAAAATGCATAATGTTTTGAAAAGTGAATTTCAATGAAAAGTAATTTTTGTTTACGGAAATATTCAAGGAAATATTTAAAAATTATTTTATACCTAATACTACATCCCCTGATATTAAATATATTTTTATGGGGTAATTATACAAGGAAACCACTAAATTCATTCTCTGAATGGTTTATGATTATGATGAAAATATGGTTTTGAAACCTATTTCCATTCAATGGGTTATACCATGATATAATTCTTACGAAACACACTCTTTTTTACATAGGTCTTGTTCTGATAAAATTATGAAATGAATGTGAAATGTGTATATTTTACATATTCAATGATAAGATGAAATACTTACGAAACCAATTTCATTTCATGGTTTATGATATGATGAATTTTTATATGTACATAGCGCACACTAGTTTATGGTTTTCAATTTGTGATAGGTGGGACATATATCTATTTCATATAAATTGGGTAATTATGAATGTTATATGAGCTCAAATAGTAGACAGTTGGTTATAACAAGTCTGAAATGGGGTGCACAAGAGGCCATCCCAATCTTGATGTCACTACATGGTTGGTTAGCCAATCCCAATTTGTTATTAATATCTTGGTGGAATGACATGATATATGATTTATTATACTTATGTATAAGAAACAATATTATGTCTTATAAAAATTTTATTACATCATGGATAATGGTATTTTATTCCACTATGACTCATTTCTTATGAACTACCAATATTTATCCCATCAACCAAGATTATTATCCTTGACATGCATGATATGATTTTCAAATGTTATGATCATGTTCTCATACTCTTATGTTTGTGTTATGATTATATATCACAATTTTTTATACTGACATGGAATCTGATCTTTTCCATTCTTATGTTTCCTTTCCCATGTAATGATGAAGTGTATTACGTGTGATGTGTTTAATAATAGAAGTATTTATGATGATAATAGATAGAGATGATGTTGTTTTGTTATGGAATTGTTGTTTATGTTACCATGATTCCAATGAAAACAAAATATTACGATCCTCGAAAATGTGTTTGAATAATGTAATGAATATTTATAAAAAATGATGTAATATATATTTATGATAAAAAATGGTCCTTATAGTTTTTATTAGAGGATTGGTTTAGTTAACTATTGGAAACGAGGATGAGAAAACCTAAATAGGATCAATAAAGACATGTATAAGGATATTTTTATGGACGAGTCAAAGTATATGAAATCATCCCTGATTTTTATTATAGGATATAGAGAGTGCTTTAAAAGAAATTACATATTTTTTGGTATAAAATAGTTGAATGAGGATCTGGTACACATATACATAGGGGTAATAACACAAAAAAATGGAGCATTGCCCTAGACTTGATCATCATCTATTGTAAGAAAATTCGCCTTTCTACACAATTGGTGTGACACTCTCAATGGATACACAATGGAAATTCCCAAACTCTATACATATAATTATGAATGATTTAAAAATAGAATAACTATAAAGGAATTAGGATAAACCTATGGTGTCATTTATTAAAGGAGGTGTCCTGATTTAGATATCCTATATGTTTTTTTTCAGGATTACGTAGTTCCACATCATGACCATTATTCCAAACGTTGTGTTTTTGGGTTTCAGTCAATGGATAAAACCCAAAGTAATTGTTTTATTGTTGAGTGTGATGTATAATTAAATTATTTTATTCCCAAGAATCCAATATTTTTGGGAATTTGAATAAAAAATAACATTTCTATGATAAACAATTACTAAAGATATGAATCATACTAGAATTCCAAATGAGAAAAGGAGGGAATAAAATTTTGTAGATTCCTTCACAAGGAAACACCCACCTTTTTTCAATGGGTCTTCTAATAAACTAGTTTCTGAGTTATGGATCAACACCATTGAAAATATATTTTCTATCCTCTAGGATTTAGAGAATGAAAAATAAATTTGGACTATCTACAGCTTAGAAGGTGAAGTAGATAAATGGTGGAGTCATATCAAGAATGCGAGGAATCATTATGAAATAAACATTATGGATTTAAATGTGTTAAAGAACTTATTTTTAAACAATTACATTACTCTTAGTCTTTATACAAAGTTGGATATAGAGTCCCTTGAACTAAAGAAAAAGGATGACTAATTTGTTGGTACATATGTGGAAAATTTTACAAGACATGTAAGGTGCACTTCTTGTATAATCATCCATTCTGAGTGTAAGGTAAATTGATTCTTCATTGGATTCAAACCAAGTCACATAAGGACTTTATCCACAATGGACATTAAAAAATATGAATTGACTTTTTTTGTTCTATCATGTTTTAAATAGAGGTTATTTTTATATTTATATCTCATAGTGTTGACAAGATGAGAAAAATGGGATTAAATGGAAAATATAATACCCTTAGAGAGAAGGAGATGATATTTCCTTTTATGATTATGGTTTTGGAAGAAGAATAGATGAAATATACTAAGCGGAATACTATGTTTTATAAGTGTATAAAGGAAGTAAAATGAGTTATTGAAAGTTGATGTGACGGAAAGATGTTGACTATTTATGCAAATAATAAGAAATCTCCACAGAATGAACGTCCGACAATTCGATATTTCAATTGGAAAAAGTTTGGGAATTATGATAACAAGTTCCCAAATCTAAGGGTTAATAATTATAATCAATTTAAATATGATCTAAAGACATAGGATAAAAAGAAATCTTATGCAATCACAATAACTGAAGTGAATCATGATTATTAGGTAACACTAATACTCCCTTACTAAATTGGAGATTTATTTCTTGATTTTTTAAGAATGATTCTTATAAAAATATTATTTTTCATTAATTTGTGAAATTTCATGTGATTATATCCTTATACATGAATTCTAGTATAAACAAAAAAAATTTATATTCTGTTAGTACATGTTGAAACCCAAGCTTCTTTTAGAAATTATAATGTACACTAGAAAATATTATTTAAATAATAAAGGGTAAGTTATTATCTTAGAAGTATTTATGTCACTAGGAATGTTTATCTCAATATTAATGGATACCATTATGGGATTGTGACTTTATGTTTGATCATAAATTAAAATTCATTGACATGACTTTTTTGGCTGTATACGAAGAGGCTTTTTCAAGATTAAGGTTATGTTATGAGGCAATTTTGGAAATGGAACTATTTATTTTTGTATATAGTGAAATTATTATTTGAGGATGAAAGCCTTTAATGTTTTTGGAAAATTAATTACAGCAATGGTAACCATTTGGGTTTATCTTAACATTGATGTTGAGATAATTATGGTTTATAGTTGATCACTTTTCAATGAAATCTCACTTTAGAACAATTAGAGATGATTTCTCTTTGGATCCAAATTCAATAATATACATTAAGGATGTGGTGATGTTTTATGCAGTACCAAATTATATAATATTTCATTAAAATATGGAGTTTAACGTGTTGTTTTGGATAATCCTCCAACATGATCTTGATACAGAGTTATGTTTCAACACATTATATCATCTTCAGATAGATGGTGAGTGTGAAAGAGTAATTCAAACCATTAATGATATGAAATGATATAGTTCCATGGATTTCATAGGTTGTTAGTATAAGTACCTACATCTAGTAGCGTTTTCTTGAAATCTTGTATTTCACTTAGGAATTCTTATGGAACCATGTTAATCCCTTTATAATTGAAGGGTATAACTCCATCATACTACAATGATGTTTCCAAAGGAAATATATTGGATATAGAGTAATTTTATGTGTTCGGTGGAGGTGGTTAGATCCATTCAATAGAATTTAAGTACATAAAAACAATTATGGAAATGTAATACTAATAATCTTAGACGTGATCTAGTATTTGATGTTGGTAAGAAGTTCTTTCTAGGAATTTAACTATGAAATAAATAAGGGATAACTATTCCTTATGTATATCATTTTTATTAAAATAATTGATCATATTGGGACCATAATATATCTTTTGTAACATCCACTAAACCACTATTATGTTCAAAAAGTGTTATACTTATCACTTAATTGGAAGTAAAATCATGATCTATCATATTTACTTATCTCAAGGGTCATACTATAAGAGAATTATATTTTTCTTATTAGTAACTATATATTTTGATTCTGAATCGAATAGAGAATGTTTTATGAATCAAGGCCAATTTTCTAGTCATTGTTTTATGAAAAATCTACTAGATTAATAATTCTATGTTGGAACATGAGGATGTAATAGAAGAATTATCCTTAGTTTTGTGTACCAATGTTATGAATTTGAGGGTGAAATTAATTTTATGTTGGGAAGAATGTAATACCCAAGGATTTCGTGAAATAAATTTTTTAATATATATTTAAAAACTAATATTTTCTCATTACACACCTCATTGTGTTAATATTTCATTACATGAAATACTGTGATAATATTTCATTATAAAAAACACTGAGTCTATCTTGTGTTACACACAAAAATTTGTTTTAACAAAACCTTGATATATTATTAATATAGTTATTTAAGGGTGACTGTTATATCCATGAAGTTAAACGTAGTGATATTAATATTAATAACTACATTTAAAATAATAATTATATTTTTTTATATAAAGAAAACATATGGATAAAAAAATTAATTTCGGTATAGTTATTATATGAATTAAAAAAACTATATTCCAAAAATATGATTTTTATATCTATTTGTAAACATTAATAAAATAATTTTTTTGAACATATTGAAAATTAATATAAATAAATAAACTTGTTTTTTTAAATCATCATATAAATATTATCTTGTGATGATTATTTTGGATTTTTCTAAAATATTTAATTTTTGATGAATAGTGAAATTAAAAAATTTTAATAGAAAACTACCTTTTCATTAAATTTATTTGTAATGATATATTATATTTTAAATTTATTTTAAAGTAAAATTAGCTAAATTATACATCCATTAAACTAAATTAGTTCATTAGAATGAATCTTGTAATGAATTTTTATATAAAACACTATAATAATTTGAATATATTATATTTAAAAACATTCTCACTCTCTGTATTTATAGTATTAATTTTAAATTAAAATATTTCATTTGTGCGAGTTAAATTTGAAAAAATGGATTATATATTTAGAGTTATCATAATTAATATTATATAATAAGGTGATATTAATTTTTGACCAAAATAAATAGTGAAAATAGTAAAAACTATTTAATGCGGGTAAGGTAAAATGGGTTTACATGGGGTGGGGGTTAACCTAAAAAGAAAAAGGTTAAAAATAACAAAAAAATATGCAACACATATTTTATGGAAACGTTTATATGTTATCCATTATAGGATAGATAATAGTCTATTATTGGATACTTATGACATA
Organism: Viscum album; assembly: GCA_963277665.1. Classification (NCBI taxonomy): domain Eukaryota; kingdom Viridiplantae; phylum Streptophyta; class Magnoliopsida; order Santalales; family Viscaceae; genus Viscum; species Viscum album. Next base: position 288,790,564 of record OY728165.1, read on the forward strand.
TAAATTATAGGAAATAGGGTTGGGTTTAATTAAAAAATGTGAAATATATTAGATAAAAATTATTCATTAATTATAATACAAAACATTCAATTATTTATTTTAGTAATTTGAGAAAATTGAAATTCTGTTCATGCGTACATATGACCTTTTTCTCCATGAATGGTGTTTTTCACTTTCTATCTCTCTCTTTTATAGATTACTATAAATAAATATATAATGAATATAAATTATGTTTATATAATGGTTAAATTTATAGATATTTTCGATCCATGTTCAATTTAAGGGTAACATAAATATATAATCAAAACATATTTGAAAAAAATGAAATTATTACCCAAAATGTATCATTACCATGAATATGTTAATAAATGGTTAATAAAATCCCATTTAGAATAATATATATATTTTTATATATAAATATAATTATTTATTTGATTAATAATAAACTTAATTTTATTATATATGATGTTTAAATTTATATGAATACATTTACTATATAAGGTCATTAATTTCTAGTATTTATTTTATTTTTGAGATACATGTGAAAATTCACCACTCATTTCTTTTCTGTGGCCTATATATGAATTCTTTGACATGATATATCATGAATATGATTCTATTTGTAATATTTACTATTTCAATTGATATTATACATTATTGGGTATTATGATTCAAAATATTATCAAAGTAGAAAGGGATTTTTGTCTCAATTTTTCTTAGTTGAAAAATATGGTAATGTTATGAACAGATTTTATTTTACTAGGTGTATATACATCCCCATTGAAATTTAAATTGATTAATTTATTTATCCTCATTATATTTTAAGAATATTTAAAATATAATTCTTTTTTTGAATCATGTTTCTATTATACCAAAGTGATAATTATTTTTTGATACAATATCTTCATTAATGCAAATTTTTTAAGATTCATTTTTGATGAAAATATATTATGATCCAAGTCTCAATAAAATCACGAATTTCGTTATATTTTAGGTATTTATGTAATTTTAATGTAATAATAAAATTATAACACAATTTTTTATATAAAATAATTTTTAAAATCTATTTACTAAGATTAGGTTTTATTCCCATCATTGGGTGAAATCTGTTTTTTCCTAAAACCAAGTTTTCTATATTTAAAAAAATGATTAATTTTAGTCCTATTCTTTTGAAAAGAAATTTATTCCAATGTTTCAATTTTTAAATTTTTTTCGAAGGAATATATATTTATCTTTCTATGCAATTCTCATTTTCATTTTAAATTTCTTTGAAAGGAATATTTTTTTAACATGTATGACAGTGAAAAAACATCCTATCACCATATGAAATCAATTCATTGACTATTTCATTAATTTTTTTTATTTTTAAAATCAGAGAAAATTATTCTCAAAACTATTTATCTTTTGAAAACTGTTTTTCATAGTATAATGGATACCTTCCTCAAGAAATTGTTTAAATGGTTTTAATGCTTCATTTATATGTTTGCAAGGTTAATTTCAAAGAAAAGGATTTTAAAGTTGTTTTATGTATTAAAAAAATATTCTCAAAGAGAAAAGTATATTTTATGCAATATATGTATTAAATTAATTTATAATGATTCTTTTAAATTTATTAAATATTATATTCATATAAAATTATTTCCAAAATATTTTTTTTATAAAATTATTTTTAAATAAATGTAATTTTTCCTTTAAATGTTGTTCCAAGTGGCCATTAAAAATAATTTTCCTTCTAAGATGAAATCCTTTTATTTTATATATTATTTACACGGTTTATGACCTGATGATACTATTCATATTCTATATTTGAGTGGTTAGTGATTATGGGGAAAACATGTTCATGAAACCTATTTCTATTTCACAGGTTATACTATGATAAATTTCTAAGGAAAACAACATCTTTTTCAATGGTAATGATATGATAAATGATCAAATAATTATGAAACCTATCTATTTAAATAGGTTATGATAATATTAAATGTTTATGAAACTAATTCATTTCATGGGTTATGATATGATGTATTTTTTATTGTCTTGTGGATCACATGTGTATTATTTTCAATATGAAATGGGTTAGACCTATATCCTCTCAAATGAATTGGGTAAAAAATAATGTTATATTTTCTTAAATGGTACATGGGAGGTCGTACTTATCCATAATTAAGCACATGGGTGGTTATCCCAAGCCTATGATGGGATGAATTTCATGGTGGGTATCCATGACCTAAGATTTTCAATGCTCCCATGTATGCCTGAGTTTTATTTCATATATCAATGTTATTCACACGTGAAACATATTATATTATTACTTTATAAATAATTTCTTAGAAAATTATAATCATTATTTGATGAAACAAGATTATGGTATTTGATATGTAGGGTATGGTTTTCAAATGATATGTTGTGTTCACATACCCATATGTTTACTTTATTATTATGTATCCCCCTTGTTTACCCTTACCGAGCATATGATACCACCCATTATTTTGTATCCATTCCCCATGTTATGAATAAATTTATTAGTTTGGAATTTCTATAAATCATTCTAGATAGGATGATTATAGTTGGAGAAGGTGTATTTTACCTATGGACTAATTGTTTGGGTTTCCATGTCCCCAAGAAAACTATAATATTATGGTCCTCACAAATATATATTTTAAATGTAGTGAATATTTATAATAAATGATGTAATATATATGTATGATAGTTATAGGTCACTATATTTATGAGACATGTTTTTGGGAGAACCGATCAACCTCTATCCGATAACTTGTGATTCTTAAACCTGGATCATAAATTTTTATAAAAACAAAAGGAATCTAGTTTTCATAAGTGGATAATCAATTGATATTTGGGAAACATAACACAACCAAGATTCTATGTCTGGTATTTATTACTCACATATTATATAATTGAATAAATATTTTTGTTGAGTATGAGTATTATGACTAAAAAGTATGTTATCGGGGTTGATAAATAATAATTATATCTAGGGATGGATTTATTAGTTCCATATTTTCATTTATTTGTTTGTGAAATTTATTATATCATATAGAATGATGTTAATATTTTGAAATTAGAGAAATGTTTAGATTTCATAATTACAATATTGTGGAATCAAATGGTAGTTCCTAAAATGGGTTGATCTCATCCCTATTTGAGAATAAACAGACATTCATATTTAGTTCCAAATAAGTTAATTCCCTGTGAAAAATTACATGATATTCATGAACAATTCAAGAATGTTCAAGAGTCTCATGATCAATGGTATCATGCCAAATTATATGATATGTGAATGGATGAGGGTGAATAAATTGAATAATATTTTATAAGGGCAAAAATGATTATCCCTATATTAATATATAAATAAACTCTACATGATTCTATTGTTTTAAAACAATTGAAGATAATACTACTAGAAACACATAATTAATGATTTCTATTATTAGGGAACAAGGTATTGATAATTTTATGAGTATTAAACATAACAATATGTTATATAACTATGATATGATAAGACATATTTCCCTAAATAAGAAAGGGTGTATTAGAAAATATTTTTCTTTTAATTCCATTAATGTATTGAAATAAAAATCTCCCCTGATGAAGAATATGATGTTTTTCTAGATGAAATTAATTTTAGTGAGTTTATATCTATTTTTTATTAAATAATTTAATGTGTTAAAGGTTAATACCAAGGTAAAATCCCTATTATTTTTTAACTACAAATAGATTGTATATTATTTTACTAATTTCATAGATGTGAATTTGCATGACGATAAAGATGATGACCCAAAGGGATAATAAAAGATGAAAAATATGTTGGCATTAAAAACTGTGTGAGGAATGTATCTAATAGATAAAAATAAAGAATAATTATTCATTAAATATTAAGTTTTAATCTAATTATAAACCAATATGCTATACTGAATAAATTGATATAGTAGTGGATGATTTTTAGGATTAATGTGATATTGATTTTAGGAAAATATATATATATATTAAAAATTATAGTGAAAAAGAAAATATTGAACAATTTTATTTTAATAAAAAAATAATGGATATACAGTTTAGAATAAATTTCATGGATTACAATAATAAGAACAAAATACATAAGAAATATATTTCATTATTGATAAAAGTAATTATAAATATAATTTGTTGATGGATTCTATGAAGGAAGGTTATTATTTATAGAAAATATTTATCTAAAATACATTATTATTGAAATATACATGATTATTGGCTAAACAATGTATAATTTGATTGAATGGAAAGAAATGTTCCATTTAATTGAGTTAAAGTTACATTAAACTGGTTTTTAATGATTTTACAATTTGATTTCTAAATGTGTATAAAATAATTTGGAAAATCATAAATGTCACATGATAAAATAATAAATTCTAACAATAAAATGATGGATTCACTTTCAAATAGTGACCACTCACTTTGGAAATTTAAATAGTGATTCAAATTCAATGATCAAAATGACAAGTAGAGAATGAAACAGATAACATCATTTATAAAATGTGGCATAAAAATTAATTAATATAATTATTTATTAATAAATGGATGTTGATAGAATAAAGTGATGGAATCTAAGACTATGAGTAAATTCATTGTGATTTCAATATTAAAAAATAACTATTATTCTCATCATAGCTCCTTTTCATATAGGAATCTTAGAAAAGATTAAAAAATAACTATTATTCTCATTATAGCTTCCAATTTAATTCAATATATCATCAATAAATAAATAAAATAAATTATCAAGATAATATATAAATAAATGTTTTATAATATCTATAAAAATATATATTTTTAGTCTATTTAAATGAAATTACATTAAATTCACAATTTAGACACATTGTTAAAAATTTCATCTTTGAAATATCCTCATTCATTACATGTAGTTATGATGCACATAGAAAAGATAAATATTTGAAAAATATTGAGCTCCATCAAGTTAATCAAAAAATTTATCAATTAATTTTATATGATACTTAGGATTTATAGTAATATCATTTATTTCCCTGTAATCAATGCATAACTTCCTAGATCCATCATTATTCATAAAAAACAACAGGGGTTTCCCTTTTAGAAACACTAGGGAATATATATCCCTTATCACACAACTAATATAGTTGTTTCAAGAGTTCCACTAAATCTAATATAACCAACAATTATGGATTATTTGATATTGATTTCTCATTATAAATGATATGAATGGAAAAATAAACTTCACGTTTAGGTGGATGTCTTCTTAGTTAATCATGAAACACATCAACATATTTCTTTATTATTGGAACATCCTCTATTATAAAGAAAACCAAAAATTTTATAGATGTCATAATCTCTTATTATCTTACAATCTCATTATGGAGAGATATTGAAGGTGGATCCAAAAATGATTTTGTTGATATAGTCTCCCCTATGAAGATAGATTATTCGACATATCTATCATTGAATAGGTATTCTGTAACATCCCAAGTAAGAAATGAATAATAGATATTTTTATCAATGTCTATTAATGATTAATATAGTGTTTTAGAGGCTTAATATGAAAATAAATCCAATCTTAAGCACGAAATACACTAATATTTTTAAAAGATTGTTTTACTGCTTTTTGATGGCAAACCATTTTTGAATCTATCTTTTGAAAATTTTATAAACTATGTTTGTCAAAATATACTTATTTTTTATGATTGGGACATCAAATTTACTTTGTGTGAATTTTTGGTATTTTTCTGACAATGTTCATTTTTTAATGAATAGTTGAAAATACTGCATTTTACATCAAAACTGCTTTTTAATCTAATTTATTTATTTGGTTAGATTATATTTTGAATTGGTTTTGAGGTGAAATTAGAATATATTTTTACCATTTAATCCAATGGTGGTTGTTGGAATCAATTTCACTTTGAAATTGGACTTAAACTGGTGTCAATCTTATGATACTATTGTTTCATAAAACACACTATTTGCTCTGACAGTGGGAATTAATTATTAAATTAATTAATGTGACTTATATGTTTTGAATTTTGTAAAATAGGCTTCATTTTTGAATTCATAATATCAAATATATCTTAGGGTGAAGTTTTGGGATTTTTCTGAAAAACGTCAATTTTTGATGAATAGTGAAATCACTAAGTGGTAGTTAAAGAAACTGATTTTTCGTTTAAATGAAAATTTTCCACATTTGTGTTTTGAATTTATAAAATCCGACATACATGGTTTTAATTAAAAATTAAAATGTGGTTCAATGAGATTAAAATAATTTTTTTGGTGAATAGTAACTTATTAAGTTTTTAATCGCGATTAGTGGTAATTAGTGTAGTTTAAGGTAAAAATAATGCTTTAATAATATAAAATGACCTAGAAACATGTCCTAACATTATTGGTTGTGTCATGGACGACCAAGACAAGCCATGGGTCATCTTGGGGACCCCATGGAGCCACTTTGGTTGGGAAATGACATAAATAAATTTTTATTTAATGTAAAAGTAAAAATGACACAAACATAATATGTTTTACAAAAACAATTTTTATATGGGGTTATACAAGTCATATTTTTTACTATAAATATTCATTGAAAAAATAAAAACATTTCCTACATCATAGTATTTTTTTTATAATTTTTTTGACATTAAATAAATAACTGTATTTATGACATAATAATGATGTAGCGATTACCTCATTAATAAAGGATTTAAATAAAATGAAAAGATAATGTAAAATCTATGACCTACACATGTCCAAAACCTATTGGATGGGTGGATTTCGAACCCTTATCACCTTAGACTTGAATTATATCAATTTGGGACCTTTTTAATCCGAAACTCATTTTAAAACAAAGTAACTTATCTTTACTTTCCAAGAGTGCCCCTCCTCTCCTCTTATAAAAGGCCCCCACCTCTACCTCATTTCCCACACTCCCAAAGCCTTTGGCTCGGACAAAACCTGAACATTTTATCTCTACACTTCCCTATCTTACTCCTTGAAGCCTCACTTTGAGAATAAGTCTTCCCAAGGAAGCCTTTGAGCTCAAACCAAAGGGAGTTACCAGATTTTAAGGTAATGTCTTCACTTGAGTCCATTTGTTTTATTTTGCTTCTCCAACCCCCTAAACTCTTTTTATTATTATCTTTTTTAAAAACTCCAGTATCCTCAATATACTAGGATGTTGTTATAATAAGGATTCGAGCTACAGTTACACACACCTACATCTAATGGTTAACGAACATACTGTTTCTGTGGATGGTGATTTTATGCCTCCCGAAACGATGATTGTTCAACATTCTTTTAACACCTTAAAAGGTGGCCATTAAGATGAAACTATATTTATATATGATATATAATATGTTTATGTTTTCTTTAAGCTTCTGTATTTTTGATTTTGGGCATACCTTTATGGTTTCCATTATGGGTAAAGGCAATATCTTCATTTAAGGAAGTGCGGACTACCGCCCCCTCAAAGTAATTTGATTCGTTAAATACTATATGTGGGACGTATAAAGGATGGAGCTATGATATTATATATGATATTATACTGGAATTATAATATACCTTTAGATAATTATGATTCCATTCTATAAAATATGAAATAGAAATGAAAGAAGCGTTAATGCGTACGTACGGCTTACCGTCTCCATGAACGGTGCATTTCACTTCTTACCTATAAATGATTATGTAATATTATAAATGCATGCATGTAATGGATATATATGACATATATAATATCTAAATGATGAATACCATTCTGGATATAATGGATACATGAACAACTTGTAATAATAAAGGGCTTATTTTTGACTCAAGTACCAATGATCGTTAAAACGACCGTCATTAACTTAAATAATTACATAGTGTTCATGAAATGGAAATGAGTGATATAAAAGGAATAATGAACTTGAAAAATGTTCTTAAACAAGTATAAATTAACTCAAGTTTATTATTCAGGACATTAAAGAACGATCGAGTCAAGTCGGACCCGAGGTATGGGACTTCATCTCAATGTCCTTTCATTGAGGCATATTTTGTTTTATACACAACCTTATTTTATACGGTGTATAAACCCATTTTACTTTTATGTTTATTCAAAATGAATCTTTTTTTATACAAAGCATTTACTAAATGACAAAAGGGAATGTTTTTGTCGTACGCGGTGACAATGACTTCTCCGTCTCCGTGACCATTATTTGAGTTTCGGCTTCCTCTACAATCCATACATTTTTTTAAAAGAAAAAATAAATACCATGTTTTGCTTTTCTTTTATTTTGGTATTGAAAATGGTTTTCATAATGTTTTTATTATATCAATGTGTTGTATTGATATCTTGTGATTGAAATGTGGAAATGTTATGATTCCTTTATGCATGTTTTATGTGATACGATTATGTTATGGTTCTTGGGCATTATTATGAAGACGGGTGGTTCCATGATAAACTAAGGGCGGGTGAGCCCGATATCGCTCTCCAATTCATTGGGTAACATGAAGGAGTGAAAAGTTAAGGTTTCTCCGAAGAGATTTAGGGAATATACTGTGATGGGTATTCCAAACATAACCAAGAGGGTTACTCCCTACGTAAGAATGTTATGAATGCCTCAAGTTACCTTTATGTCTTATGATTTCTATGATTTATTCATGATTTGATGAGGTATGTTAAGGTGCTTATGTTTTATGGGTAAAGTATGATCTCATTCTTATGTATATATGTACCCATGTTTCCTTTCCATATTTTTATATCCCTTACTGAGCTTTTTATGCTCATCCCAAGTTTTTTGAAATGTTTTTCACAGGTCAAGGGAAAGGTACATGATATGATGATAGTGTCAAGTAAGTGTCAAGAAAGAATCCATGTTTTATTTTAATTATGTTTCCATTGATGGGAATGAAGAATACCATCTTTATATAACCATTTTGTTTATATTTGGAATGTAGTGCAAGTTTTATGATCTAATTCTCTAAAAATCTAAAACCGAAAAGATCCTCAATGTGTAATCTTGTAATAACTCAAGATTAAGTAAGGTTTAAGGTTCGGGCCTTATAGTTGGTATCAGAGGTCAGTTTAGATAACTTTAGGAGTTAGAATTCTATTCAATGATTATCCAAAAATATTTTTTTTATGGTCAAATTGAAGTGATATAGTATTTGAAGATTACCATGTTGCTTCATCTAAGACATGTTTGTTCAGAATGGTTTTCCGCAGAGGAAACAAGGAAGCAGTTCTAGGAAGGCATGTAGAAGGAAATAACCTTCCGAATCAGCATCCTGAGATGGTCGGAATTGGAACTGAACAATTTGTTGGAGTAATGGTGTAGTTGAATCAAGCGATAAATGGTGGTGGAATCCATGCACGAGATCAGCCAGATCAACTGTAGAGGAACTTGTCAATGTTGGAACATTTCATGAGGCAACATCCCCCATCATTCAGAGGATCATCTGACCCTGTGTTAGCTGAAGGGTGGATTAAAACACTGGAGAATATTTTTGATGTCATGGGGTGTTCAGACAATCAAGAGGTTCGTCTTGCTATTTATCATTTGGAGGGTGAAGCAGATCAGTGGTGGTCGATGGTTAAAAATATCAGGGACTCTGATGAGATTGATGCTCTCGACTAGGATGAATTCAAAGGTATGTTTCTTGAGAAGTATTTTCCTAAGGATATTAGACTTAGGATGGAAAATCAATTCTTGGAATTGAGGTAAGAGGAAGACTCAATGGCTGCCTATGAAGAAAGGTTTACTTGATTGGCAAGGTATGCTCCAAATTTTATCTGAGACCTTGATAGTAAAATAAATCGTTTTTACTCAGGATTAATGCCAAAATATTGAAGGGTATTAGCTTCTTAGGAGTTTAAAAGTTATGAAAATCTTGTTCAATGTGCTGAGAAGGTGGAAATGGAGTTTGCTGATGACCAAGTTTTCTATAACAACCAGTAGAAGAAGAGACCGAGGTGGCAGGAGAAAGGTAAAAATTCTTCAAAAAAGTCTGATGGTAAGAAAACTAAGTTTCCAGTTTGTGATAAATTTTACAAAAGGCATGCTGGGGAATTTCTTCTGAATTCTGGAAAGTGCTACCGATGTGGTAAGATGGGACATAAGGCTCGTGATTGCACTGAAAAGGATCAAGGTGAAGGTAAGACCAAATTTGATTTACAGTTAGTGAAATGTTATAAGTGCAATGAGATGGGTCACTATGAAAACGAGTGTCCGAAAAAGAGCTTGAGTGATGGGAAGCAGTTATACTACAAGAAGAAAGGTGTGGTGAAATCCTTTGCAACTACTTCAACAGATGTCGAGCCATCAAATGAATTTGTATCAGGTACTTTGTTTGTTTTTTCAGATTATGACAGTGTGTTGTTTAATTCGGGGTCTACACATTCTTTCATCTCTGAAACCTTTTCTAGTAAAATGGGAATACCATCTCAAGAAATGACTTCTGAACTTGTGGTAAAAACACCTGGGGGAAATGTTGAGGCAAAAAGAATTTATAAGAATCTTTCTATCCTTATCTGTGGAAAGAACCTACTTGCAAACCTTATTGTTCTACCTCTTGCAGAGTTTGATGTTATCCTTGGTATGGATTGGCTCTCTATTTACCATGCTAAGATTGACTGTAGTGCTAAAGAAGTTTCTTTTCAGAAAGACTTTCATTTTTTGTACAAGATTGAACCCTTACTGTTGATAACTTATCAAGAGACCAAGAAACTTGTAAAAGATGGAAATGAATGTTACCTTGCACACATCATTGAAAATAAAGGAACTGTTCAGATTAATGATGTGCCAGTGGTAAATGAGTATCCTGATGTTTTTCTTGATGAGTTGCCTGGAATAATACTAGATCGAGAAGTTGACTTTACTGTTGACTTAGTTTCTGATGCTAAGCCAATTTCAAAACCCCCTTATCGAATGTCTCAAGTTGAACTTTTAGAGTTGAAGGAGAAATTGCGAGATTTATTAGAGAAAGGTTTCATTCGACCTAGCACATCACCATGTGGTGCTCCTGTTTTATTTTTTTAAAAAGAAAGATGGTTCTATGATAATTTTCATTGATTATAGGGCCTTGAATAATATCACTATTAAGAACAAATATCCTTTGCCTCATATCGATGATTTGTTTGATCAGCTACAGGGAGCTCAGTTTTTTTCAAAGATTGACTTGAGATTGGGGTACCATCAGCTGAAGGTAAAGGAGGCATATATTCCGAAGACCGCGTTCCATACGAGATATGGCCATTATGAATTTATAGTAATGCCTTTTGGGCTAACCAATTCAACTGCTGTATTCATGGACTTAATGAATAGAATTTTCCATGAGTTCTTGGATAAGTTTGTGGTGGTTTTCATTGATGATATTTTGGTGTTTTCTAAAAGTAAAGAGGAGCATGAAAGACATTTAAGGGTTATCTTTCAAACCTTAAAAGAAAAGAAACTGTATGGAAAATTCAGAAAGTGTGAGTTTTGGTTGCAACAAATTTCTTTCCTTGGTCATATTGTTTCTAAAGATGGAATAACTATTGATCCTGTAAAAACAAAAGTTGTGGAAGACTGGCCATGACCCACAAATGTAACCGAGATTCGTAGCTTCCTTGGTTTGGCAGGCTATTACTGAAGGTTTGTTATAAAATTTTCATGATTATCTAGTCCAATGAATAAGCTAACTCGGAAGGGTGTTAAGTTTATCTGGACAAAAGAATGTGATGATTGTTTTCAGGAATTGAAAAGAAGATTGGTGAATGCTCCAGTTTTGGCACTACCTTCTAGGAATGGTGAATTTGTTATCTACATGGATGCTTCATTGAAAGGATTTGGTTGTGTCCTAATGCAGAATGATCAGGTAATTGGTTATGCTTCACAACAGTTGAAAACTCATGTGGTAAATTACCCTACACATGATTTGGAATTAGCTGCTGTTGTTTTTTCTTTAAAAATTTGGAGGCATAATTTTTATGGAGTAAAGTGTGAAATATATACTGATCACAAAAGTTTAAAGTATATATTCACTCAGAAAGAATTGAACATGAGACAAAAAATATGGATAGAATTAATCAAGGATTATGATTGTACAATTCATTACCATCCGGGAAAAGCAAATAAAGTGGATGATGCTTTGAGTCGAAAAAGTAATGCTTCATTAGAAATGTTGCATTTGGAACGTGATCCTTTGGTTAAGGATTTGATGAACTTTGGCATAGAAGTTGTTGGTTCAGGAAGTTCTTCTGTTTTGTTTCAGGTATCAGTGAGATCATCTCTATCAGATAGAATCAATAAAGCACAGAATCAAGATAGTGAGTTGCAGAAAAAGGTAGAGATGGTTCAGAAAGGTAAGTTGCCTGAATTCAACATTGATAATGATTGTGTTTTGAGATTTGGGAAGAGATTGTGTGTGCCTTGTGATTCATAGTTGAAGAGAGAGTTGTTATGTGAAGCTTATAGTTCTCCATTTTCATTTCATCCAGGCAGTACTAAGATGTATAGAGATCTGCGGGAGTATTACTGGTGGGATGGAATGAGAAGAGATATTGCTGATTTTACTGTGAAGTGTTTGACTTGTCAACAGGATAAATCAGAGTGGAAATTACCAAAAGGGATGCTTCAGCCTTTACCAGTGCCAGAGTGGAAATGGGAGAATATATCCATGGACTTTGTTGTGGGATTACCGAAGACATCTCGAGGTAATAATGCAATCTGGGTTATTGTTGATCGCTTGACCAAGTCTTCTCATTTCCTTTCTATACGAGATACTTTTTCCCTAGATCAACTTTCCCGTTTGTATCTTAAAGAGATAGTCAGGTTACATGGAGTTCCTCTCTCCATTGTATCTGATCGTGATCCCAGGTTCACTTCTAAATTTTGGAAAGGCCTTCAGAAGTGGTTGGGTACTGATTTAAATTTTAGTACAACTTTTCATCCTCAATCAGATGGGCAGTCAGAACGAACAATTTAGACATTGGAGGATATGCTACGTTCTTGCTCTATGGATTATCAGGGAAGTTGGGACCAACATCTTTCTTTGGTTGAATTTTCATATAATAATAGTTTTCATTCCAGTATACAGATGGCACCACTTCAGGCATTATATGGGAAGCGGTGTCGAACTCCATCTTTCTGGGATGATGTGGGTGAAAGGAAGTTGATGGGACCAGAATTGGTAGAAGAGATGGCAGAAAAAGTTCAGCTGATTTAGAAGAACATGAGAACAGCTCAGAGCAGGCAGAAGAGTTATGCGGATAACCGGAGGAAGGATCTATCTTTCGAGGTAGGTGATCATGTTTTTCTCAAGGTTTCTCCTTGGAAAAGTGTGATGAGATTTGGTAAGAAAGGAAAGGTGAGTCCGAGGTTTATTGGACCATATGAAATTCTGAAGATAGTTGGATCAGTTGCTTATCGAGTGGCTTTACCTCCGACTTTATCTTAGGTACATAATGTTTTCCACGTTTCGATGTTGAGAAAGTACATGTCAGATCAATCTCATGTTTTGAGTCCAGAGGTAGTCCAACTGGAAGAGAACCTATCTTATGAGGAACAACTGGTCCAGATTCTTGACCACAGGGAGCAAGTGTTACGGAATAAGGTGATTCACCAGGTAAAGGTTTTGTGGAAAAACCACATGATTGAAGAGGCAACATGGGAATCTGAAAGTGCAATGAGCGATAAGTACCCCCATTTATTTGATAAGTAAATAAATTGCGGGGATGCAATTTTCTAAAGGGGGGAAGGATGTAACATCCCAAGTAAGTAATGAATAATAGTTATTTTTATCTATGTCTATTAATGATTAAGATAGTGTTTTAAAGGCTTAATATGAAAATAAATCCAATCTTAAGCATGAAATACACTAATATTTTTAAAAAATTGTTTTACTGCCTTTTGATGGCAAACCATTTTTGAATCTATCTTGTTTGTCAAAATAGACTTATTCTTTATGATTGGAACATCAAATTTACTTTGTGTGAATTTTTGGTATTTTTCTGACAATGTTCATTTTTTAATGAATAGTGAAAAATACTGCATTTTACATCAAAACTGCTTTTTAATCTAATTTATTTATATGATTAGATTATATTTTGAATTGGTTTTGAAGTGAAATTAGAATTTATTTTTACCATTTAATCCAACGGTGGTCGTTGGAATCAATTTCACTTTGAAATTGGACTTAAACTGGTGTCAACCTTTTGATACTTATTGTTTCATAAAACACGCTATTTGCTCTGAAAGCGGGAATTAATTATTAAATTAATTAATGTGACTTATATGTTTTGAATTTTGTAAAATAGGCTTCATTTTTGAATTCAGAATATCAAATATATCTTAGGGTGAAGTTTTGGTATTTTTCTGAAAACTTCAATTTTTGATGAATAGTGAAATCACTAAGTGGTAGTTAAAGAAACTGATTTTTCGTTTAAATGAAATTTTTCCACCTTTGTGTTTTGAATTTCAAAAATCAAACATAAATGGTTGTCATTAAGAAGTAAAATTTGGTTCAATGAGATTAAAATAATTTTTTTTTGGTGAATAGTAACTTATTATGTTTTTAATCGCGATTAGTGGTAATTAGTGTAGTTTAAGGTAAAAATAATGATTTAATAATATAAAATGACCTAGAAACATGTCCTAACATTATTGGTTGTGTCATGGCCTACCAAGACAAGCCATGGGTCAACTTGGGGACCCCATGGAGCCACTTTGGTTGGGAAATGACATAAATAACTTTTTATTTAATGTAAAAGTAAAAATGACACAAACATAATATGTTTTACGAAAACAATTTTTATATGGGGATATACAAGTCAGATTTTTCTACTATAAATGTTAATTGGAAAGCTAAAAATATTTACTACATAATAGTATTTTTTTTATAATTTTTTTGACATGAAATAAATAAATGTATTTATGACATAATAATGATGTAGCGATTACCACATTAATAAAGGATTTAAATAAAATGAAAAGATAATGTAAAATCTATGACCTACACATGTCCAAAACCTATTTTATGGGTGTATTTCGAACCCTTATCACCTTAACTTAGAATAATATCAATTTGGGACCTTTTGAATCCGAAACTCATTTTAAAATAAAGTAACTTATCATTACTTTCCAAGAGTGCCCCTCCTCTCCTCTTATAAAAGGCCCCCAACTCTACCTCTTTTCCCACACTCCCAAAGCCTTTGGATCGGCCAACCCCTGCCAATTTTGTCTCTCCACTTACCTCTATTACTCCTTTAAGCCTAAATTTGGGAATAAGTCTTCCCAAGGAATCCTTTCAGCTCAAACCAAAGGGAGTTACCCGATTTTAAGGTAATGTCTTCACTTGAGTCCGTTTGTTTTATTTTGCTTCTCCAACCCCCTAAACTCTTTTTATTATTTTCTTTTGTAACAAATACAGTATCATAAATATACTAGGATGTTGTTATAATAAGTATTCGAGATACACTTATACACACCTACATCTAATGGTTAACGAACATACTGTTTCCGCGGATGGTGAATTTATGCCTCCCGAAACGATGATTGTTCAACATTATTTTAACACCTTAAAAGGTGGCCATTAAGATGAAACTATATTTATATATGATATATAATATGTTTATGTTTTCCTTAAGCTTCTGTATATTTCATTTTGGGCATACCTTTATGGTTTCCATTATGGGTAAACGCGATATCTTCATTTAAGGAAGTGTGGACTACCGCCCCCTCAAAGTGATTTGATTCGTTAAATACCATATGTGGGACGTATAAAGGATGGAGATATGATATTATATATGATTTATATTTGAATTATAATATACCTTTATATAATTATGATTCCATTCTATAAAATACGAAATAGAAATGAAAGTAGCGTTCATGCGTACGTACGACTTACCGTCTCCATGAACTGTGCATTTCATTTATTACCTCTAAATGATTATGTAATATTATAAATGCATGCATGTACTGGATATATATGACATATATAATATCTACATCATGAATACCATTCTGGATATAATGGATACATGGACAACTTGTAATTATAAATGGCTTATTTTTCACTCAAGTACCAATGATCGTTAAAACGACCGTTATTAACTTAAATAATTACATAGTATTCATGACATGAAAATGGGTGATATAAAAGGAATAATGAACTTGAAAAAGGTTCTTAAACAAGTAGAAATTAACTCAAGTTTATTATTCAGGACATTAAAGAACGATCGAGTCAAGTCGGACCCAAGGTATGGGACTTCGTCTCAATCTCCTTTCATTGAGGCATATTTTGTTTTATACACAACCTTCTTTTATACTGTGTATAAACCCCTTTTAATTTTACATTCATTCAAAAGGAATCTTTTTTTATACTAAGCATTTACTAAACGACAAAAGGGAATGTTTTTGTCATACGCGGCGACAACGACTTCTCCGCCGCCGTGACCATTATTTCAGTTTCGACTTCCTCTACAAGCCATACAGTTTTTTTAAAAGAAAAAATAAATAACATGTTTTACTTTTATTTTATTTTGGTATTGAAAATGGTTATCATAATGTTTTTATTATATCAATGTGTTGTATCGATATCTTGTGATTGAAATGTGGAAATGTTATGTTTCCTTTATGCATGTTTTATATGATACGATTATGTTATGGTTCATGGGAATTATTATGAAGATGGGTGGTTCCGTGATAAACTAAGGGCGGGTGAGCCTGATATAGCTCTCCAATGCATTGGGTAACGCGAAGGAGTGAATCGTTAAGGTTTCTCCGAAGAGATTTAGGGAATATACTGTGATGGGTATTCCAAACGTAACCAAGAGGGTTACTCCCTACGTAAGAATGTTATAAATGCCTCAAGTTACCTTTATATCTTATGATTTCTATGATTTATTCATGATTTGATGAGGTATGTTAAAGTGCTTATGTTTTATGGGTAAATTATGATCTCATTCTTATGTATATATGTACCCATGTTTCCTTTCCATATTTTTATATCCCTTACTGTGCTTTTTATACTCATCCCAAGTTTTTTGAAATGTTTTTCACAGGTCAAGGGAAAGGTACATGATATGATGATAGTGTCAAGGAAGTGTCAAGAAGGAATCCATGTTTTATTTTAAATATGTTTCCATTGATGGGAATGAAGAATACTATCTTTATGTAACCACTTTGTTCATATGTGGAATGTAATGCAAGTTTTATGATCTAATTATCTAAAATTCTAAACCCGAAAAGATCCTCAATAAGTAATCTTGTAATAACTCAAGATTAAGTAAGGTTTAAGGCTGGGGCCTTATATATTCATTCTCTTATGAAAAATATTTTCAGGTTATAATTTGTAATCTAATCCATACAAAGGCCTATATCAAAGTAATTACTTGGTATAATACGAAGTTTTATCATTAGGATATACTTATGTGTCAAAATGGGGATTGACTAACACATCCTTATTATAATAATATTTCTACTATAAGTCATGATTGATAACACTATTTTTCTAAATCTATAGAAATATCTACTTTTTATAGAAAAAAATTCAAAAGTGTGTGAAGATCTAGAATAAAAAAGAATTATATATATTTGAGTCTATTACCAACATAACATCTAACACATATTTAAGAACACTAGTTATAGAAGTATTGATCCCATAATCTTTCCCTTACTCCCCAGTAATTTTTTGAGGAAATTTCCCTTGACACTTGAGTATTTTATTCAGATAATTCCCCATCAACTTATAGTTGAGGCTTTGGACATTGGTAGCCTATATCATTCCCATTTTATAAAAATCCTAGTGGAATTTTTCACTACACATGAAAAAAATAAAATTCCCATCATGAATTTTCTATGATGTTTCTTACCATATTTATTATAATTTTGAAATTCTACTATTAACTTCATCCCTTTTATCATATATTTTTAGTGTTCATGGTTACCCACATCTATTATTTTTTTCCTTAGTTAACGTAAGACATGGATATTTTGTTCTATGTCTTGATGGAACTTGATACTATATCATTATATACATAAAATCAATAAGTGGCTAATCTTCATCGAATTATAGTATTTATCCAATCAATGAAGTGATCAATCTTACTTAATAGATCACATACATAATCTACATTGTAAATTTATAAACTATTAATGTTGTCACTATATTTTAAATAATTTATCTTTCATTTTGCATTAGAATAGGTAATTTACTCTCCATATCATATTTTTTCTCATAAATAAGTTTATAAACTTCAATGATGCCATTCTCTCTTTAATTTAATCCTTAAGAAAGAATTATATTCTCAAGGGACATGATCCATTTCTCTTCTACTAAGGAATTTTTAGTATAGTTAAAGGATGATGATTGTTGTTGCATAAAGGGGATTAAAATTATGTTATAAGGTTAGTGATTAATGGGGTTATCCATATGGGAGTGGTTATTTGTTATAAACTCATTAAATTACCCCAATAAAGTAATATATTTTTTCAGATCAAGATATAAATCTTTTTTACCAGGATGGAAATCCCATCATTGATTAAATTCATTGATATAGTTTTCATTCCTTTCCCAAGGATATATTTATAAAAAATGGTATCCACTAGATTAAATCATTATATTATGAATTTTAAAACATAGATTATAATTCTAGATTGTGTGTAATAGTTAACATAAATCTAAAATTTTGGCATAAGTATTCTTTGAATCGATGATTAATATCATTGTGAAAATCATACAATCATAAAAATATGAAAAAATTACATATAATGGTTCTTAAATATTATTTTAATCAACTGAATAATACAACATTGGTGTTTCATGACATGTGTATAGCCTTTTTTATACTCATCATGAACTGAGTGATGATCAGGATGGTACCCGATCAACATTTTTTTGGTTTTTACCATTTAGTGCATCAATGTATCATCTATATCCAGTTTTTAGTATTCTGACAAGGATTTTATTTCTACTAAACCACAAATTCTATACCTCACCAATGATTTATGATATTACTCTATACAGAGACTTAACACTACAGTCACACATAAGGATTTTTTATTTAATATATATTTTCCAAGATCTGGTACCCAATATTGATGCTGAACTTCTTTTAATTCTAAATATACCACCATGTCATAAATATGCCAAAGATAGTGGTTATCTATCTATATTGGCTTAAGACACAATAAAGGTCATCCTAAATGATCAAACAGTTTAGTAGTGTTGGAAGACTAGATACATTCATTATTATCACTTTACATGTGAAAACACAAAATAAAACATATAATTTTAGGGATAAATTTTTTATTTCCTCATAAATATCCCTGTAATAATTCATTGATCCCTTATTGGTATCCAGGTAAAAAAATTATAAAATGGGGAATTCATATGTTCTCTGAGGGAAACAATCATGAATGGCTATCAAAGAATGAATAAAGCACTAATAATATGGCAGAGAAAGACAGTAATAAAATATTTTATTTATACAATGTAATAAAAGGAGAATATATCCATTGATGAAATAAAAATATAAATAATCATATTGATAAAAATATCTTATATCATAATGATTGAATGCATAATACCAGACATCATAATCATACTTCCATGGTCTCACTCAATGATATCATACACAAATAGGTAATGCATTTTCAGAATAGCAAATCTAGTTTTTCTATTAAGACCCACTGAAGTTTAAAGGGGATATAACATGCCCTCCCCATCACTTACTATGTTTAATTCATTCATCATATGAAATAAATGAAATACGATTCAATTAAAAATCAACATAACCTTTTTTTACTGACAAATTAGTGTACAGAGTGTTAATATTTTAAACAAATAATAACAAGAAAAGTACTGTAATTATACATATAGAGAAATATGGGAGATGGTGTCATTATATTATAGCCCTAAAAATGTATAATATATATCAAACAATTTATACATAGATTAAAATAATTTTAATATAATATTTGATTATTTTATTGAAAATATGAGAAAAATATTCTTTTATTTTGATAGCATTTTAAATTAAAAATTCTATAATTTGAGAAAAATGTAATTTATGAAAATAATAATTAAAAATTAAAATATACTATTCAATAAAAATAATATTATGATGGTGGGAAAATCTATTCTTAAAGTAAATATTATATCAAATATTCCTTTCACAGTTTTGGTAAAATGTCTAATGTACTTTGTTCGATAAATTATTAGAAGATTGCATTTAAAACTTCTTAAATGAGGTCAAATATGGTTGAAATTGTATTAAAATAATAATTTTAACATATATATAGAGATTATTGATTTTTTTAAGAAAACATGGATATGAAATATAAATTCTTTCAAGCCAATTATGGAAATAATGTCATTTCACCATAAAAAAATTATTTCTGTCTCTTGAGTAGTTAGGGAAAGAGGGAAAATGAAATAAAAACATGAAATATATAAAATTACCTATATGATAATAAAATAAAATAAATTTATGAGATATTAATTATATAATATCAGTATTATAAATATAAGCATAAATAATCACATAAAACAATTAGATTCTTTCATAAAACCCTTACCAGAAGTCTGAATTTTGTGGTAAGACATCTAACAAGCTATAATAGAATGTGAAATTTATTATAATCATATATTATAACTATATTCATTCTTATAATACCATATATATACTACTAAAAACATCTTATCACCTTTTCATTAATAATATTTTATTTATATAATCATTTCATGTCTTAACAGCTTTGTTTATCATGTATGTTTCAGTTAATCTATTATTGTAATAGAATTTTGATCATGGTTCTATATTTTATAGAATTAAAATTGTGTCATTTTGTATCTTATTATTGACTAATATCACTAGTATTAATCATTCCATAACTATTCATGATATAATCATTATAAAATCACTCATGTATGTGGTAATACTGACATAAACAAGAGATTGTTATAAAGACCGAATGGATGAAAACATGAAAAGGTATAAAATTTAAATAATACTGTCCATATAAATATTTATTATATATATTAATTATAAAAAAAATTATAACCTTTAAAATTAAATATATCGAAAATGAAATACACGACTTTTGGAGATGGCAGTTCGAACTAATACATGAATAATACATCCATTATCTAATAAGAAAAACAAAAACAAATTGGATTATATTTTTTCAATGAATAATAACTATTAAGATACGAATTTCATATATATTTATTAATAACATCATTATAACTAATTATTGGAGGTGGTTTTGGAAAATTAATAACATCTCTATATAAAAGAGGTAGTCCACATGCCTGCATGAGTGATACTATCATTTCTCATTACATTGAGATGGGGTGAAAGTTTTTTGTCCCATACTCCAAATTGCATATCAGTATATTGATGAAATTGGATTCATTATTTTAGGATAGTTGTAATTGATTTATAGAAATTAAAATAATAAATAATCATTGAAAGAGTCACGTAAAATGATTACATATTCCTTGATAGACCTCCTTTAGATTACACCATATGACTTCTTAAGATGCTATTAGGTTATGAAAAACATCACTAAAAAATTGGAGGAATCATGGGATTTTTTTCCACGGTCTTGTTCATGATAGAGTGTTCAAGGTTTTTATATAGGGGAGTAGAATAGATTCCCTTTTAACAATAAGGTGAAAGACACATATAATTGCTTGAAGGGTTTAAATAATATATTTATATTCTATAGAAAGTAGAACCAAATGGACATGATTTTTAATTTAATACAATATAAGGGAATATGTTAATCTAATAATATTTCGACATGTTTATATGGCATTTTTACCCTTATCCTTTAGTTTAAACTCGAGAAAACCCTTTTAACCATAACTGTTGTGGGATTTTTTTTTTAATTTTTGTAACACATTATGATAAAATAATAAATTGAAAATATAACTTAATGTTAAATATTATGATTCAAAATATGGAATCCATTTTACAATACTCAATTGGGGTAAATATTAAAATTTACCTTTAAAATATAATCAATAAATGTATTGACAATAGTTTTTAGAAAAAAAATTATAAGCATAAAATATATTTCACTAAAAAAAGATAGTATACATTTGATTAGAATGGTATTTATTAAATTTTATTTAATAAAAGGATTTTGATTTTCCTTTTAAATCGTACCCAAACTGAAAGTTACATTGAGAATACATGATTGTGAGAGAAGAAATAAAAAATATTTTTTATTTTCATAAAAAAACTAAATTGATTTTAAAAATATTGTTCATATATTTATAAGTTATAATTTATATTTTTATATGAATTATATTAATTCATAAATATATATATAATAGTAAAATTTATTCATAAAAGATTAATTTATTACAATATCATTATAATGTAATCAATGTGAATGCATTTGTAAAATTTAAATTTTTCATTAGTTACCAAAAAACAAATATTTCTAAAAATATTAAAAATTTACCCTCAATTAATTTATACATCATAAATGTTTAAATTATATTCATCTTACACTATTAAAATTTAAAAATTATAAATATAGGTTAAAATCACATTCTTGAATAAAACTATGTGCATTGATATATATTTTATTCAGAACTAAAAGTTTTCATAATATAATTGATGATTTTGGGTAATGAATATAGTACTAGATGATTTATATAATTAATTTAATAATGTACAGAGAAGTATATTTTATAGTGATTTCTCAAAAAAATTTATCATTAATAAAAAATACTGAATTTAAAATAAAAATACTATGGTGTTTTTTTATTTTCTAATAAAAATTCATTTAATGGTAATGGAATATGACCCAATCAAATAGATGTGAATATTATAATGTAAAATGATATATTTTTATTGAAGGGAGGATAATAATTAATTTTAGTGTTTTAAAAATATGAGATAATGGTATTGATATGTTTTTTATATGAATAGTTGTTCCATAAATAGATTAAAGGATTATATACTAACCGTTGGAGGAGTAACACGAGTACAAAACTTTATAAAATTATTAAGGTTGGAAATTCATATTCTTTGAGATTGAAGGATGATAATATGAAATGGAATTTAATATATAGTTATTTAGGTAAAACACATGTGGATTATTATCCACTGATATTCTATGAGAAACATCCCAAATCTCATTTGGGAAAGAATCCAATCTTGTGAAATTTGTTACAACATGATGGTGGTGGAAAATATCATAAATGAGTTGAGATTAAACCAAAGTGGGATATTGGACTCATACATAAAACTGTATATACAACAATTTTTCTTAAATAAACCAATAAAGATAAATATTTCATTACTTTTACAGATAGTTTACCTCATATCTATTCATTTTTATTCATATAGAAATGAAAAATTGAATTGATAGATTTAAAATGTATTGGTGATAGATTGAAAAGGAAATAAGATATGTTATTGAATGATTTTGATCCAATATGGGATCAATGAACACAAATGAATTCTATATAGTTCATTTTATTTCTAGGAATACACTTTTTTGGTAAGTGGGAACCATACTAAAAACATCCACATTTAACCTAAACACGATTAATATACACCCGACCACAATTAAAATATTTTATGAAAAATTCATAATTCAAAAACCACTATAAGAAAACACTATAGCCACTATCACCTTTCAAAATCCCCAAAAATCAAATATCAATATTCAAGATATCATCAGCCATCATGATTCCTGCCACACACAAAGGGATGAATGTCAACATATCATAACAAAAATAGATTAATATATGAATATGTATCTAAATACACCCATAATAAAATAAATTACAGGTGTATAAGAATATGATTTTGGATGGAGTAGGAATAACCATGTTATAGAATAATGTAATTTCATAAACTTTTTGGATGTTAGCCATAATAATGGATTTCTATATTGAAGACTAATTATTTCCTTCAATAAAATTTTTTGATGATAATTATGTGTTATTGTTTAAGAAGAATAAAAATTTTATGATATTTATCATCTTCAACAACATATGTTTTATAAAAAAAAGAAATATATTTTTTGAAAATTAATTAAAAGGAGTTTATGATGTTTTTTATCTCTAAGAAAATATTTTTTATTATTAATTAAATTTTTAGTAAGTTGGATCTTACTTACAAATACACCAACATACACACCACTATGAGGATATATAATACACCATTAGTATTTAAAATTATTTATGAATAAAATAGAAATCTAAATAATTCATATTCTTTCACCATATATAGTGGGTCATGGAATTATTCATTGTAAAAAAATATCTAGTGGAATTAGCTCAAAATTTTATTTATATTTTATTCCTATTAGTTTTAGGATTCTATTGTTAGGCCCCACAAGGTACTTAGGTGAGAGATAATATGATACAGGTAGTGATTCAAGATATGGAACTATCATTAAATATAAAATCATTTATCTTAAACTATCTCTGCCCAATTTGATCATGCCATCATAGTTATTAATGTCACCCATCATTCCTCATTAAATTATGATCCATAGGTTATCCCATATGAACTTATAATTTTCATATTGTTAAATTATTTATTTACCCACTCTCACTGTTGGTTTGGAATAATTTAATGAATCAAACATATATGATAAAATAGGTTTTATTAGTTTATCCAAACTGGATTTATTCATTATGAATGCATTAATGGTTTTCAATGAAAAATAATCCAATAACCATGTTTATTAAATGTGGATTCATGTTAACTCAATTTTATTAATGGGCTAAATAACTATAAAGGTTTAGTATTATATAAATTCCACCAAATGGTCACAAAATTAATTCCTATGGTTTTCTCAGTACTCTGGATTTCATATAACATTGGAGTCACTCAACAATTAACAACAACCACACTTTTGGTTTTGATTCCCTAGATATGACTTGGTGCCACTGATATCCCATTATCTCAATTCCATATCTTTTTTATGAAATTATCTATGAAAAAAAATCAACATTATATGAGTCTTCAATGAAATATACTTCATCAAATCAAACCCCTTATCTAGAATTATATCCTCTCAATTACACAACAGTGAAGCCTTCTCCTCATAGAAGTGGTCTAGGGTGACCCTTTACTACATAAGATTGATTCCACATTCTTGTTTTACATCACAATACATTCTAAAATTACTTCTTTTATTCATACTGAATCAGATATAGAAATGATAACTACTTTTTAAAACATAAAAATCCATTATTCTCATTCTTAGATCAAGAGTATATGGAAATAAATTTCATTAGTAGTTCCCAAAAGAATACCATATTTTTTCTCAATAGTATAATTTTTTGTTCTATAGTTATATGAGTTTATTAAAATCAACTTTATATTAAATGTATTTTTCTTCATCCGATTTTTTGAAAGAATCCACTCCAATATTTTGAGCCAACATCATCATTAAAATTGTTGTGTTATTTTTTCTAAAGGGGGCAGGTAAAATCCTCATGATTTATTCTACGTTGTTTCATAATTATTATTTTTACCTATATCAATAAATACATATATCAGTTAATTAAGTAGTCTATAGAGGAATTTAATAAGTCAATGTTTTCCACATGATCTCCTTCATCACAGTGCAGACCCATAGTAAATGGAATAGATCACTAGATAAACATGAAAGAACTCTTCTATGAGTAAAACCCATAACTATAATTCCTTGAAAAATGGAAGTATGATGTTGAGTTTTAAATATCTAAAAAATATCCCCTAATAAAATCTATAAACCACATAATTGTTTGTCCTTACACCACATAAACAAGATATTATTCATTATTTAGTCTATAATAACCCAAAACACCCATAATTCTGCCCCCCCCATTTTTAAAAGGTTCTTGGGAAATTAAACATGGTTTCTAATATGGTGGGGTCATTTACATTTTCCTGATTTGGGAATCCCCATATCTCCAGATTTTGTCATTGAAAATCGATAAACCATGACCTTGTTCCCCACAATTCCAAAAATGTTTTCCCTATTTTTCGTAGGGATTCATCCAAAGAAAAACACCATCATACACAAAAATTTAAAAATATAAGTGATATTTTACCTCCCTTTATTGAATCCTAAAAAATTTATCATGTCTAACACAACACCATAGCTGGGATTACCCGTATTACATTTGTAAAATTCCATCTCAAAACACTATTCTCCACAATGTGTGGAAAATAGACTCACTCTTTTAAGAACGACCATAATGTATTCTATTGATCCATGATGTGGTCTTACTATCCATGAATATAACACTATCTATATCCTCACAATCTCATTAAAGTATTAATAATGTCATTTTAAAATCATTCTGAAGGATTCCAACTTTTGATAAAAATATATACTTATTTATTACCACATTCAGATAATATAGTAACCTCTTCACATCCACATCCAAAAAACTTCCAAATCACAATCCAAAATTCTAACAAAATTTAAATATTATGAATTGCATTGAAGTTCACATACATAACTACTTCAACATTTATTCCACTGAAAAATAAAAATCAATTACAAATAGTTTAAAATATATCAAAAAACTTATTTATGACATTAGTTTCTAATAATACATCAAATATGTTTAAAATAAATCCAAAACATCATCTTCACCTTTGGGATGCCAAAAATCACTCAGAATTTTTACATATACTATAAGGAATCAAAAATTTAATATTTATCCCCATGATGTTTCCTACTTTCACAACATAATTCTTACTCCTCCTTTGAAGGTTGACCGGATTTATCAATTCATTATCATCTTTCAATAAAATTGATATCAAATCCAATGTATTACAGTTTCTATGAGAAAATATAAAATGTTTTGAAGAGTATAAAATATGCATTATATCAATAAAAAAATCATCACTTCCTTTATTCCTCTGGTAATGTACTTGGGGACAAAAACTAATACCACTTACAAGGATCACACATATTAGAATTCACATTTCTCAAGGTATACCTCAATAAATCATCTCCACCATGTCAGTATAGCCTCATCCATATATTAAAAGAGACTAAGATTACTCTCTTTCAATATTCTTAAAGAATAATTCATTTTCCTATTATTTATTAATTTTTTAATCAATTTCATATTTTTCATACAATATAAAAAACTTATCTAACTGTGGCTACATCCTCAAATAAATTTAATAAGTGATATTTCAACGTGGGAATAATTCATAAAAAAAATCGATAAAGCAATTGATCCAAAACCTGTTGTATGAAAGAAGATATTATGTTAATAACATCACTTATACCACTTTAATACCACCTACTTCAATAAGATACTTATAATTACAGTAATTTGATTTTTCTAAGGTACTATTCCTATTAAACCAACAACACTTTTAAAAAATCATCAGAAAATTATAATAAACTACATTACCTGTTACTTATCTCAAATTCGTTTAGAAAAATAACTATTATCACCCATTATGATACTTTTTATTTGTAATATATTAATAACACTTGTTAATAACATGTTGTTCCACTTTCATCATAAGGTTTTGTTTCAAGGAAGATAGGGATACACCATTTGTTTATTCATTTAGAAACTCCCATTGAGTTATTCATATTCATCCCCATGTATAACATTGATTCTTATAGAAAGTTAAATATCAATACCACCATTTTATAATTCAAAAAATATGATCTAATATCACATATTTAACCATTTATTATACAAAAATTAACAATTCTTAAAAATGTTTTTTTTCTTTCAGTTCTATAATCTTGTCTTATTTCCATCATCACAGTCTAATGAAAATTGTTGATAAATTTATTTAACACCATTATATAAAATAATTCATTGACACCTATTATATTAAAAAATTATATCTTTGAACCTTATTATTGAAATAATATTCATATAATTCCAAATTTAACAAGGTATCACTTGTTTTACGTGCAAATAATGTTGAAACATTAGAAAATGTCATAACACCCCCTACATTATTTATAGAAACACCCATGAAATACATATAATAAAAACCCTAAAAATTGAATAAGTAGTTATATCAACATTTAGGTACATGGGATGAAGGAACCTTGTAATTTACTCAATATAAGGGATATGGTAGCTCAACTAAAAACTTAAAAACATTCCTTTTACACTTCTCAAATTTGAGAAAAGGAATCTCAGGACCTCATATATTAACTCTTATACCAGATCCTCCTCCGTGGAAATATTCCTTCACCACATTCTAGTGTATCATCTTTGATTTACACCATTAACCTATCCTTAATTTTGATATTACTATTGGACTTCTCTTTTGTTATCTTGATATTTTCCAACATTGTGCGACAAATCCCACTTTTTTATGTTTCATTATCTAATGCCGTAATTTTACATCCTTCCTCCACTATAGGAGGTATCTTATAAAACTCCTCATCTCATTCCATAGAGTTTTTTTTATGATATCACTTAGTCATTCTTGTTGTTTCTCTCTATTAGTGTCCATGAGTGAGACTGTGGGATTTTCGTTCTTTTCCATAACCTTCTTTTTATAGAATTCCATTTTAATATAGTTGGAGAAAAATATTTATTTTTCCTCAACACATGTTTTATTTAATTTTTATATAAAAACTATTATTACCCAATTTTTTGTTCTTGTTTCACCATTTTTTTATATCCATTACTTCCCTCTAAAACAATGAACATGTTTTTCAACACAACTATATTTCTTATGTTGTATATTCTCTTCCCATTTATCAGTGAATATATGGATTATTTATGGGACGCTAAACCATGTTATTGATAAAATATTTATCAGTGTGTCCATGGTTAGAGCATATAAAATATCTCCTATTAATAGAATACCTCTTATTATCATGCTTCAAATGAGATGTGGTTATAATAAATTCATTTTCATTTTTTATCCCATGAGGTTCTATAATCATACTTAGCTTATGACCACTGATTCCATTATAGTATAATTTAATAGATGATTCCTATTAGATTATTATTTTCTAAATTTTTAAATACTAATAAAATTTATCACAGATTCAATTAATATTTTCTTTAATTATTCTATAAGATATATCTTATCCTTAATGTTTTTGAGGTTCTCTTAAATATTTTTAAACCACTCATCCTTCTCTACAAATAAGGATGTCATCTCTTTCAACCACATTCTAGGTTACCAAATATATTTTCTCCTCTATTAACATTTTTAAAATGAGGAAAAATATACTTCAACTATTTCTCTATAGATATTTATTTATATCATTAGTGGGTTCACTTAGAAGGTTTGTGGACCCTTTATATATTAACCTATTCTCATTATGTCATTATTTAAGGACACATAAACTTTCTTGGGCACTTGGTTTTACATATCCAAATATGAAACTTGAGTATCCAATTCATCTATTATGGTTGAAATATTTTGAACTTCTTTTGAGTCAAATCATATCTCCATGGTACTATATTTATACCTTTTTATTGTGGGAGACATACTTGATAATTTCACTACATAATGATAAATATATTATAATATATTATTAACTATTACAAAAATCCATTTTTAGGTTTTTTAATTAGTCAACTTATATTTTCCATGTTTAAACATGAATCTACTGAGACTTACCCTTTATTTCTAGTGAAATATTTTTTTCTTGTAATCTAAAATATGTATCATCTAACAAGAAAAAAATTCCTCTTTTAGTTTCCTGGAAATGTCCTAATTTCAGTAGATTCAGCATAACAAGAATTATTAGTCACCTAATCCATTAATGTACTATCACTTTATGCATTAATAGATTAAAAATCAGATGCATCTATACCATTCATTCAAGAGCTTCAAGATTCTTATATCCGAATGATTATTCCCAAAAATTTTATCTAGTACATGGAATACCATTGATGTTATTTTCCTACCTTATATTCATACCCATTTCCATGTTACGACAGAATTTAAGGGATGAATTGAATTAATCTCCAACAACCAATCAAATATCATCGGAGTGGAAAAAAATAAATTTAAATAACCAATTAAATCATACAACCTTTTTAAGATCCACATGGGACATATGTGAGAGATATTATAAGGGGGTGGGGGGATTAGGGTATGTAACATTATCACAATATTTTTTTTTTAAAATTTCACTACCATATGAAATATTTATATAATAGTTTTTATTTTCACCCATTAATATTCCTTTAATTATGATACAATGGTTATTTCACTTAACCTTAAATTTAAAATATTTTTCAATTATTTCATAACCATCTCCTGATACGTGTCAGATAGAGTGTTACAAAAATTTCATAAGGAACCAAAATACTTTAATTTTTTATCCTCACTTGGTATGCCCAAGGAGAATGCAATAATGATATATTATTCACTAGAATCCACTAACTACATATATTAATAATGTGTTTAGGCTAGGTCAATAATATTCCTTGGATCACTTGATATAAAGTGTTTATGGGAAGCACACTTCCACCTAAGGGTCTCTCCCTCAAATCCTATACATTCCTGATTCTTTGAAAATGATATAACTTTTTATTAACTATCCAAATAGACAAAAACATAACTATTGTTGTTCATGACACAAATATGGGTTTGTTTCATTGACCTCATCTTTTTAATCCATCATACCTAGGTTTTTAACATCTCTATTCACAACTTCCTTATAATTCCATGAGTTTTTAGGGAAACCTCTGTCATATATATTATCCCCTTATTTATAAATCATTATTCTTAATTACACACCAATAATGAATAATTCTTAAAAAAAAATATATAATGCATATCGACTACAAAATAATGGTTCAAAATTTCTATTCTCCTTCCATATTGAATTTTGAATTCCACCATACTCTATTAAAGAATCATATGTGGAAATGATATTAAAATTCCATTATAAGATAAAATGTTTAGCCAATAAATCTTATTAATTCAGGATCCAGTTTCTACATCTATTTTATTAGCATAAGATAAAAGTAAATTGTGTCCCAATGTACAGAAAAATTTAGTATTCATGGTAGACTAGATTCATACACGAGTCTTGAATTACAAATTAATATACTAATATTGGAAAAAATATTTTCTTTAATTAAATGATAATTAATTTATTTCCTCATGTGTATCCTTGAATTTCATTCTTAGTAGAATTCTAGGAATAATGGGGAAATTTAACATAATAAGGGCGAGATCATATGCTTAGTAAGGGTAAAGTACAATGGGAGTAGGTAAGAATCAATGAGAATAATAAATATGGTATTGAAATAACATAACACACATGTCATATGATCAATAAAATGAATTGATAAACAAAATTGAATGGTAATAACTGAAAAAACATTCCATTAATATAACTATATAAGAAATAATATACATTGGAAGGAAAATAATTGGAACAAATTCCATTAAATCAATTAAATAATAATGGAATGTTTCTATAAATAGGGTGACAAAAATATCAGGAATGTATAATAACTAAAAAAAAATGAGGGACATGCTTAATTACTAGATTATGTGTTTCTTAGGTATACGCATTATGTACTATTAATACATTTCATAAGTTGGTTTAGCATATTGTGTATAAATACATTTAATTTTGTCAACTAATTCATCTCTTGGGACTATTGATGCATCAAGGGTCTATCTGTAACCGGCCCCCACCTGTTCCATACCTATCTGAAGAAATACTCATAAAAAATAATAAAAATAAATAATATTTCTTACCAAATATCCATCTTGAACAAAAGACAAAGATTTATCAATAATTACTCATTTAAGGATATATACCTTCAAGGGTTATTGATGCTAATGAATGTAAACACCATTTAAAGATCAATAAAAATATTTTTGAGGAAAACAACTTTTAAACCTTTAAACGTTTTTATAACACTTTTAAAAAATTTAATCATAATCCATGTGAAGGAATATCATTAAATTATACGTAGAATATCTTGATAATTAGGAGATTCTGGATTTAACATGATTAATGGTAGTACACACATGATTAAAATAAATAGGTTCATAATAATATGTATCAATGATTATAAGAAATTATATATTTCAATGAGAATAAAAAAGGAATAAAGGAAGTTCAAATAAATTATATCCTTTGAAAAATCAATCCATAACCATCTATAATATGAATATGGATGATATAAAAATAATATAATGTGTTTATTTCATTAGTGAATAGAAATACTATAATAACATATTTTAATTACATTCTTTAGGGAAATATAATTATCATTTTAAAATCCATTTTTATAATAAATTTAATTAATATGAATTTTTAAAATATTTTATTTGTAATGTTAGATTTTGAAAATGAAAATGAATATTTAATGAAATGATAGTGGGAAAATACTTAAATATATTACGAGGTAAAATGTATATTCCTCTTTCACTGTAATATGATAGAAAAATAAATTGTTTGGAAAGACATAAGAGTGGTAATTTTAAAATATGGTAAATGAAAAACAGTAAAATACATTTAATAAATAATTTTATAATTGATAAAAACATTTTTAATACTTTTTTATAAGAATATATTTTTAAAATAAAATAGGTTCTCTGAAAAAAAGATAAATGAAGTTGGGCCTTCTAAAAAAGATTTTCTATAACAATGAGTAGAATTTGGAACTATTAATTGATAAATATAATGAATTAATAGAGGAAGATAAAATTATATGGTGTATTATGAAATTTTAAAGTAATTTCTTCTTATGGGTATTCATGTGTAAAAAATCCCAAATAAAATGAGATTGCGAAGTAAACCATTGAAAAGAAAATACATTTAAAGTGTGACTCAACCAATTATTAGATTATGTGTATCAACTATAAATCCACATAACCAATATTTTAATACAATATTAGGTTTTCGAATTAATTATGCACATAATAATTCATTTTTAATGATAATTATGAATTAATATAACCTAATGGAAAATTAATTAGGTTATTAAATATCATTACCACTTGGTAAATTTTAATTGAAGTCCCCATTGAATACATAATTAAAATTTAAAATCAAAATTTCACTAATATAATGTAATTATTTATATATTATACCAAAATTTAAATTATAGAAACCACACAGAAGAAGTAAGTGGAAAACATGACATTTATCTAACAGATGTAAAAATGTAGGTAAAATCCCTTACATTTTGTTTTCGTTTAGGTGAACATCATTTATCCTAATGTATAATGGTTTTGAAAATGTCAATAAATTCTCATAGAATCATAATAAAATTATTAATACCATATATTATCTTATAATAATATCTTATTACTCATTTTATAATAAATATTTATTACATATACTATTTCAAGTGTTAATTTCTTCGTCTTTCATATATGAATTGACATGTTATTTGTTGTTCCTATTATGTAGATCCTGATTTCATCATATCTAGGATGTAATAAATTATTTTATTATGTTATATATTTAGTATATATGTATTTTTTATAATTTATTGATTATAGATATGAAAGGGAATGTAACGTTCATGGAGACAGTTGGTCATACAAACACTTGAACTCTACTTTCATTGTTTTTTAGCAATTTAAAAAATAGAAATTAAATTATATATATAAATATGTATATTATAATTAATGTATAATATATATGTATTATTAGTTAAATAGGTTTATTACAACCATATTTGATCAATTCCATGTATTTTGTGAATGAATTACACTACTTTGTGGAGGCGGTAGTCCATACGTCCACAAATTATGTTGTCATATTCCCAAAAGATGGACAACATAATTTTAAATTATATATAAAAATTAAATAAGAATAAATAAATTATTAATAATTAGTATAACATATATGAATATATATTTGATCATAATTACCAACCATGAGAGATGATAAATGAAGAAAAAAACAATCATTATTTCATGACACAGTAGTTTGTTGTGCATGGTGCATAAGTTCATTGTTGATTGGATCAATGTATTTGTACGTGTAGGTATACAAATTTAAAAAAACTATATCTATATTTATTATACTAACTATATTTTATAATTATATAATAATACTTGTTATGTGGGTAGATAATGATAACAAAACCAAAGATCTTGAGGAAGGATGTTACTGCTTCTTTTGGTTAGTCCTTTTGGTTTGCATCAAAGGTATCTTTTGGATGGATTTATTCAATAATATAGGCTTATAGGAGAAGTGGAGTTATTTTTACTAGCTATTTGGGTTGATGTTTTTTAATCCAATGTTTCCTGAGATGTTTAAGTAAGTGTGAAGGTTGATTTCCTTTTTATTGTTGAGGCAGATTGGCCCTATTATAAATTTGGGAAACGGGAATTCCACACACATTTTCCCCAATAAAATTTTCTATAAAATAATAAAAATTATATCCAAAATATTAAAAGGTCTCAATATGTTGATAAAATTACTTTTTAAATTTTTAGGCCATTTAGGCATTTATGTTTATGGTTTAGTCCTTTGTTAAGAAAATTTTCATCATAATAATTAGAAATTATATTAATCACCTTCACTAATTTTTTTCTATAAAAAACTTTGTTGAGATTACTAGAAATTATAAATTATTCATATTTTAAATATTTAATCAATTATTCCGAATAAAAATCATATATGTGGAAGAAAATAATTGAAATTTAATCCCGTGAATGAGATGTCAAAGCAAGGTTTTAAAGTAAATATGTTAAAACATTTTATAAGATTTCATATCAAATATCAAAGTGAAATTGAGTCAAATTTCCAAAATTGTTTTAATTTTTTTGAAATTGATATATGTATACATTTTAAAAAATAAAACATAATTTAACTTGATAAAAAAATTAGAAGAAAAGGATGTTTTTATTTAATAATCATAATTTTCACTAATCATAAAAAATGAAACTTCATATAAAAAAATAAATCATTAACCCTAAAAAATTTATAATTATTATTTATAAGATGTTAAGTTTTATATTATTTATAAAATCTATATATGTGTTAACATTTTGATTTAAAATAAGTTCTCCGTTAAAATGTGGTAAAAGTACCCTTATAAAAATATTTATATTTTAGAAATGTTTGGTTTGTTATTATCTTATGCTTATAAAATCTGTTGTTTGAATATTAAAAGTATTTGATTGAATATATAATAAATATATTTCATCAATATTTTGGAAAATTTTTAATTAATTTAATTTATTATAGTAAAATAGTTTTATGATCGAAAATATAGGAATATTAATTTTGCTTTGAATTGGTTATTATATTAATTTCTAATTAATTTGTAACAAATAAATTATTTTTATATATGTCTATCACATATATTGTTATAATTCTATAAATAAAATTAATAAAATCTAATTCAATGGATAGTTTAGGTAATATTAATTATATAGTAATATTTTAATAATATTTTATTATTTGGTAAACATTTCCCATGGGTGTAATGCAAGCTACCGAATAAGGTCTTTGTTGCATGTAAGGAAAGATAACGTAATTTTTTCTTGCATTGAAATCTATATCATTGATCAAAATTATTTAAAATATAAAATATATTGTAGTGTCTTAAGATATTTTATTAGCGTATAGGCTTTGTGATGTATGTCATACACACTATCAAATACAATGTTATTTCTTCAGAATTTCAGGGTGCTAAATTCTGCCAATATTAAACAACTTATATCCTTAAACTTTAAACCTGGTCATGGTAATAGATTATTTTATACTTCTTATGTTGAAATCCCACATCATGAGAATGGTTCATAAAAAAGCCTCTAGAAAACATGGAATGGAATGTACAAAGGTCCCATGGACTAACATGTAAATGTGTCTCTAAGTAGGAGAACAATTTTGGAAAGTAGAGATATGTACATTGTGGAAAATTGTAAATATTAATAGGGAATATTTAGGTCATTAAACAAAAATGAGTGAGTGATCAATGAAATTTTGAGGGTCCCAAATCCATAAATCTATAATGATTAAAAATTCAACCGGTTCAATAATAATTAAGGTCTGAGGGCATCATTATTTTCATCATTATTCTTATGTTGAGTAATTATTTTACTATTCTTGAATACATGGAGTGATACATACTTGATATATTTATATTTAATATGAAAAATTTCATCTTACGATTGTTCTTTGATGAAATTTTAGATCATTTCTTTGATAAAAAAATGTGAATACAAAAATTAACTTTGATACCTGAAGCACTAAAATAAACTATTAATGAATTGTATGGAAAATAAAGTCTTTCCAGTATTAAGTAACTACTTTATTAAGCCAATATGGGGAATAAAAAATCAATAATCCTAAAAAATTAAACTACAAGTTCATTATTAAAATTTATTTTAAACATTGTTTAGTTATGAATAATTACACATTAACCTGGACATCATTTAGGTCAGCAGGTGGTGTGAATCCATTATCATACTTCAGTCATGGCTTCATGCCCCATGGCCTTTCTAGACCTGATGGGTTGTCACACTGCATATTTTTTTTCATTTGCTAAAACAATATAACATCAAAAATAATTATAATAGACACTTTTAAAATATGGTTAATAACTAAATATCCTTATAATGATAGTTTTAGTAAAACATTAATACATAACATCTCTATTCATTTTATATCAACATAGGTCCTTCCCTTGTTTAAGGTTAAACCTAGGTAATAGATTTTAATTATAAATTAAAATACATCATAATTATTTGTAAATAAAATGTTAATTATCCAAAGCATATCACTTAGGAGTGTCGAACCAGGTGCACAGTAAGGATTATTATTGTGTGTCAGGTTATGTTGAGTCTGGCCCCATAGAACTGTATAGAGTTTTAAACCCATGTTACATCTATTACAAATCCACATGATCTTTTTCAATCTAAACACGTTTGTATTACTATAAATACAGACATAATATATACCTTAAATGTATTATAGGATGTTCTTGTGTAAGTAGCCTTAAATTAATACATAGGGTTATGTTCTCTAATATATGTCTCCCTAAATGTAGTTCTGATTATTACTCATAAACTTACACTAACACCACATATAGCAACCCGACCCTAGAAATATCATGTTTGTTGTATACCACCATTACATTGTCTTAAGATACAATTGAATCACATCCCAATAGACCTAATAGTTTAGTAATAATGGTAAACTAGATACATAAATTATCCATATATTATAAATAAATACACTAATTATAATATTCATTTTCATCCATTCAAGGATAAAAACATAATTCCATCTAGAATATATTTCCATATAATTTTTAGTACACTTTAGGTAATTCATTGGAAAGGAAGCACAATAAGGGTGATATAAAAATCTCAGTAAGGTTAAACTATGATGGAAGGATTAATTAATCACTGAGAATAATCAATATGGAAAGGTAATAGCTGAACACACATGCCATATAATCAATAAACTAAATAGATAAGCAATATATAAAGGTAATAAATGAAAACAAATTCCATTAAAATAATTTGATAATGAATAATCAATATGGGAATGAATATAATTGAATCAAATTATATTCAATCAATGAACTAAAAATGAAATGCATCTGTACATATATCAACATAATAATATTAGATATGAATTATAGCTAATACTAAATTAGGTAAATGGGTAATTATTGGATTCAATGTTTTTTATATCCATGTAAATGTTACCGTCAAGACCTTTGAGAATATTTTTTATCATATTTGGTAAAAACCAATCTATTTTTCACAACTAATTTGTCTCATCATACTACCTATGCATAGAGGGGATATCTATAACCGATCCCCACTCATGTTTTACATATCCAATAAAATCCTTCAATTGAATAGTTGATATAAATAATATGATTTATCCAATATTTATATTCAATCGAAAAAACAAAATTATCAAGAATTCCACAGTTAAGGATATGCAACAACAAGGGTTATTGATTTTGATGAATGAAAATACCATTTAAGGATCAATATAAGTATTTTCAATGGAAACAATATTTAAAACTTCCAATTTGTCCCATAATAATTTGAAACATTTGAAAAATAATACCCCTAAATATATAACATTAAATGAAAATTTGAATATCCTTAAAATAGAGGGATTCATGATATAACATGTCATATGAAAATATATACACCATTGGAAAACTCTATGAGAATTAAAAGTTTTCACAATGATTATAAGAAATTGAAAATTTAAATTGGTTTAACAAAGGAATAAAGTAATTGAATGTAAATAATATCCTTGTCCAAATAAATCAAAAACCATCCATAAAAATAACAATTATTTTATCAATATAATATAATGGAATGTTTTCCTTGATGGATATATATACTATAATAAGGTATTTTAATAAAATTATAGAGTAAAATATCCTTTTCATTTTTAAAACCATTTTCAAAATTAATTTTAAAGAAATAGTATTTTTTAAAAACATATTTTAAAAGAACCCTATTAAATATTCAATGAATTCTTCAATTAAAATATCATGGGTAATTTCATACATTCCAAAGTATGTAAAAAGAAAATTAATTTTTCATGGTAAATGATTAAACAATTCCTTGTTTGGAAAGAGAAAAAATGATTACATTGAAAAATATGGTAAAGGACACAAAATGGAAAAATTTATTTAATAAATCATTTTTAATAGAGAAAAACATCTTTGAATACCTTTTTATAAATCATAGTTTCTATAAGAAAGTATGTTCTCTAACTAAAAGAGAAACGAAGATCTGTTTTTAATAAAATTTTGTAAATAATTTTAATTACAAAAGTGTCAAAAATTGTTAGATTAGATTAAAAAGGCCTGGAATAACTAGAAGAGGATAAAAATAAATGTTTTATTATAAAATTATCAAATAACATCCACATATGTAAAATCAAGGGTAAAAAATATAGAATAAAATGATATTGTGAAGTAAACCCTTGAACAGACTGTA
The DNA here is from genome assembly GCA_963277665.1 of Viscum album. Taxonomy (NCBI): domain Eukaryota; kingdom Viridiplantae; phylum Streptophyta; class Magnoliopsida; order Santalales; family Viscaceae; genus Viscum; species Viscum album. Next base: position 288,829,430 of record OY728165.1, read on the forward strand.
ACATTGAAGTGATACTCAACAAATTATTTTTATATATATATAAAATTAATATTCATATAATGTAAGTGTAAATAAATAAAAATATAGTCTAATTAATTGTACACATAATCCAAAAATATTAACAACAATGAGGAAGCAATATAACCCAATGAAAAATGAAATGGGTTATGAAATTTATTTACAACCTCACAACTTTTAATTTATAACCACCCCATTAAATAATTAAAATAGAAAATCAAAATAAACAATAGTTAATTTAATTCACCATATAATCTTTTAAAATGGTATGTAGATAAACCAAACAAAAGATGTAAGTGGAGAACATGGAATTTATCTTCCAGATGTAAAAAGTGAGATAAAAATCAATAAAATTTTTCTCCATTAGGTTAAAATACTTTAACCTCAAACATAATAATTTTAAACAATATAAAAACTCATACCATTACCATATACATATTTATAATACCAACAATTATCTTATTATAATATCTTATTACAATTTTGTTATCAATAATTCACATTTTTTACTATTTCATGTGTTAATATCCTAGTGTTTCAAGTATTTGATGACATGTTATTTTTTTCCTTATATAGATAATGATTTAATCATATATAAGATTTAAAATATTATTTAATTATCCTATATATTCTGTACAATTTTTCTTATTATTATCTAAATTTTTTGGTGATAATAAAGAAATGCATTGTTCATAGAGACGGTTGGTCGTACATTTTCATGAATGCTACTTGAATTTACTTTTTCATGTTTTAAAAGAATGAAAAATAAATGATACATATGTATATGTATATTATAAATCCATCATCCTATATATTTCATATATTTTGCAAAGGTTTCTTAAAACCGTATTTTATACATTTCTTGTATTGCGTGAATGAGTCACATTGATTTGAAGAGGTCACAGTCCCCACTTCCACAAACATTGTTATCGTATTTAAACAAAATGTAAAGAATAAATATATGTTATATATACAAATTATATAAGAATAAAGAAATTTTAAATATTATATGTAACATATATAATTTTTTTGCATCATAATTATCAACCATTCAATGTGGTAAAGGAAATATGAACAATCGTCATTTCATTAGGCTGTAGTTTATTGTACATGAATGATAAGTTCATTACCCATTAGATGGAAGTTTGTATAAGTGTATGTATAAACCTTAGAATAAAAAATTAAAATTATATTTATGATATTGAGGATATTATATAATCATGGATCAAAAATATCTGAGGGGTGAAGAATGAAAATTATACAAAAGAGCTTAAGTAAGGATGTTACCTCCACTTTTGGTAAATCTTTTTGGTTGGGAGAAAAGGGATTACATTAGTGGATTTATGACAAAATATTGGCATATATGATGATAGGATGTAGTTTTATGAGCCACATGATATGATACTTATAGATCCAAATTATCTTGAGAGGTGTGATTATGTGGGAAGGTTGAGTGCCTTTTATAGTGGAGGTGGAGTGGGACTATTGAAAATTTTGGAAATAGAAATTACACAGCTATTATTTCCAAGGAAAGTGCCTCTAATAGGGTTAAAAAGAATATAAAATGGATTTTAGTGTCTAAATATGTCCATAAAATGAATTTCTTAATATATTATAGCTCATTTTGGCCCTTAAGTATATGGGTTAGTCCCTTATTAATTAATTTTTTCTCATAATCTTTGTAATTAATTTTAGTCACATTCACTAAAATATTTTTTAAAAACTAAGTTGATATTATAAAAGATTATAAATTATTAATATTTAATTTTTTTTTCAAATTCCAATCACATAAGTGGTAGAAATTAATTTAAGTTTTAATTTTGAAGACATGATATCAATGTTTGGTTTTTAAGTAAAAATGTTCAAAAGATTTGTAAGTTTTTATATCAAATTTAAAAGTGAAATTGACTAAAATAAACTAAATTAGATTAAATTTTGTAAATATTATCTAATATGACTTCAAAACCAAACATGATTCTAATTTAAACATATAAATGAATTTTTCAGAAAAAAAATTTTGAATTAAAATTCAGTATTTTCACTATTCATTATAAAATGAATCTTCTCCAAAAAATATCTAAAATTCAACCTAAAATAATTTTTATTTTTTCTATCAAAGATAATGTTTATATTGAAATATTATATCTATAAATGTGACTACAATTTTTTTTAAAATTGGATTTCTTTTAAAAGGAGGTAAAATTGTATTTATAAAAATATTGTATTTTATGAGAAAATTTTGGTTTACTTTATCATATACATATAAAATATATTTGATGAATATAAAGAATATTTTAATGAATATATAATTTATATATATCATTAATATTGGTTACTAATTATAGATTAATTAATTTATTGGAGTAAAACAACATCGTGATCATAAAAAAATATTTTCTTTTATATCAAATTGGTTCTTATATTCATTTCTAATTAATTTTTAACCAATGAATTAATTTTATATTTTTGTAAACCATATATTTTCATTATTTATTGAGTACTATTCAAATCCTGTAATTTAATGTCTTGTTTTTGTATTACTATATTTTATAATGATTTTTAATAATATATTTTTGTTTGGTAAAAAATGGTCTTGTGTGTAACGTAAGTTATCGAACAAATTTTTTATTTTGTGTAAGGAATGCTAACTTATTTTTTAATGCTTTTGAAGATATATCATTAATTGAATTTTTTAAGAAAAAAAGATATATTATAATGTATTGGGATATTGTATAACCTTATGCACTTGGTTTTCCATGTCATACACACTATCGAATACAATGTTTATACTTTAAAATTTTGGGGAATTAAAAAATGAAAAATCCTTATTATTCTAATATTAAGATAATTTGGAAATTACCTCTATTTAGAGTTACTCATATAATTCCATTTTTTATCTCACAAATGTGTATTTTTTTATCTAGTTTATTCTGTAATAACAATCCCCTTTTTCTCTATACTTTATTTTCTTATTTACTATTTTTTGGAAGGAATAAATCTTCTTTTTTACACTCATCACTATGATAACTGTTGTTGTGTAAGGGAAACCAAAATTTTCATCTAAACTCCTCACGATTAATGCATATTTTCCTTCTTTGTAATTTTACTCATATCTATAAATTCATAAATGAATGTTTAATCTAATACAGTGAGGTTTTTCATGTCTCTATATTGTCATAATGATCTTATATTTGATATTATGAATTGACTATGATAAAAAATCATAGTTGACAAACCCAATGAAACCCTTGTCTATGTAAAATGGGTAGTATAACACTTTTAATATTGAAACTAGGCACATGGTGTAGATATTTTAAATGTCAAAAAATATAAAAATATATAACAACATAGACACCTTTGCATTTTTCATTTCACCATTGAAAGTTGATTTTCATCATTCCTTTTAACAAGAAAAACCATAAAAGCACAGAGGAATTCACTGTTTTGGATATATATTATATAAATGAACTATAGTGACCTCAAAAACATGGTCACCACTAGTTTACAATGTTTTTATATCCATGTATCCATAAATTTTCACTGATTTGAATTTGAAGTATTCTACACTCTCTACAAAAATTGACATACTACACCATGTTTTCAAAAGTATTATGCCAATGTGAACCATTATCCACCAAATAATTATTACCATAAACTAGTTGTTTTGACCATCCTCTTAAAAATCCGTCATCCCAACCCCCAAATTCCAAAATTACTATGTTGGGGTCCCCATGTTACATAGGTAAGCATCAATATCAAAATTCAATGTTTAAGGATGTGGAAACAATCTACACATCAATATGCATGAACCCCAACATGATCTCCTAGTCTATGGTGTGTTCTACCTCTCTATAGAAAAAACATACTATATATCTTATAGTACACCTTCATGTATTAAACATCCATTTATAAGTTATATTTTTTTGATTTCACTTCCCAAAAAATTTCTATTTTCTGTAAATCCAATTCTATAATACTTTTTGATCATTTTAGGCAACACGTTTATATAACTACTAAAACACTATATGGAAATCTCATAAAATCCATTCAACATTTTATAACCTAATTAAGATGGGATTATCTTGAAAAATCGATATTATTATATCTTTCTAATTATTTTATCTTCTATACGTTTTCATTAATTTTAATGTGGGGAGAATAGATTTGGATATTTTGAAGAAATGGGGGATATTTCCCTAATCAATTAAGGGTATATAAAATGAGGGTTAAGTGGTTAAAGGGGAGTTTCCTTATATAAAGATATAATATGATACTCTATTATACTAAATTTATTTGTTAATATCAATACATTTCCCAATCAAATAAAAAGGTGAATATTGAGGATCTCTAATAAGATAAGTTTAGAAGAGATAGTGATTGATGAGCCATAAATACGAAAAAGGAAAAAATATACATTTATTAAAATTTTTAATTGGAATACTTTGATAATAATTACTCTATTTGGAAATTTTTTATAAACAAAATATTAACATTGAAAAGATTATATGAATTTTTTTCAAGTGTTTTTTTATACGATCTAGTCCTCAATTTTTTTGGTAATTTTGGAAATATTCATTGATTAGTTTGAGATTAATTAGAGTTGATCAAGATTAAAAATAAATAATAAATTAAATTAATGTTCGTACGATTCCATTCATTTTACAATATAGGACACATTTCATTATTGAATAAAACCACTTTATGATAATGTCTAAAATATGCGTATGGTAATACCCTAGGTTAATAAGTAAAAACATTAGTACTCATTGCTGACCCTAAGGAGAGAACACTAAATGTGGTTTTACTAAATGAGTCATTGTGTTAGTAAAAATTGATTATAGTTGATTAATGTTGTATAATGAATGCTAATAGAAAGGAAAAATGAATCCACTTAAAGAAACCATACAATAGTCTAATTTACTATATCAAGGTTTGATGATACAATTTTTATGTTAACGTGACTAATGATCATGCCAAATCATAAAACAAATAAGTCAGTATTTAGAATTTGATGAAACCGCATCAGTGTTTTATTTACTATCTCTTTCCATAAGGAAAAATCCATATCGATTAGTGATTGTGGAGATACTAGAAAAAGTCCATTACATGGTTTTGAGATAACTAATGTCTTGCCTATGATCATTATATAATTTAAGTATAGGAAACTACCTTAAAATTTCAATGGAAATCAAAATTTGATTATGGTTATAAGATCTATACTTTACAATGTAAAAATTCATCATTGATCTTTCATTATGTTATGGTTTGATATAATTTATATAAAAATAATTTTACATATGAAACAAGTTTATAGGAATCTACCCAAACACACTAGAGATCATTATAGAGATAAAACAGCCTTGCTTGAGAGAAGATAAACAATACACACTCTGTTATTACTCCATTATCATTTCATTTTAATTAGTTATATTATTTTATATGTTTAATGAAACCCATCTTATACGATGTATTAACCACTTGTAATGGGTTTTTAGGACCAATAAATATTTTTGTTGACCATATGTTATTTGTTTACACATCACAATATATCAATATTTAAACATTATTATTTGTGATTTTATGAAGTAACAAGATCATGTGAAATTTTCCTATTAAAAAAAGGATTTGAGAGAATCGATTATCCCTTTCTCTATGTGATTAATATTCCCACACCTCTTCAGATTCGTTTTAGACTATTATGGTTATTTTTTGTCTATGTCAATATTCTTCTTGGAAAAAAACATTTTGGCCTTACTTTATATTTAAAGGGTATATAAATTTATTTGTAGATATGATTTATTAAATACATTTTATAGGCTCATTTCATTGATATAATATTGGACCTAATTGAGTAGTCAACTTTTCTAATTTTCTTCCATCACCCCTCCCTTTTTTTATAGGCCCCGCAATGAAAGTTGATAATGTTTTCATTATTTGAAGAAAATAACTAAAATCCCCATGGTTGTGAGAAATTTATTGATAGCCAAATTGCTAGTCAAGTTATTTGATAAGAAGAAATATAATTCTAAAATAGTGAGTGATAAAATTAAAAAAAATATCATTATTCTAAATTAACTACATATCTTTATCAAATATATAAGACTAATAAAATTAAATATGATATATAATGTCGACTAATCGTATTTTATTTCCCATCATATCCACCTCCAATAAATTCTATTAGACGATTCATGTGTAATTGAATAATTAAATCATAATTAAATATTTATAAAAAAAATCCATAAGCATCTTAGGATCTATTTTTGTTTAGTTTTTTTGTAAAATTAAAAACCACATGCTAGGTAAAATTACATTTAGAAAATCCTAATTTGATTACCCATTTAAAATTCTATTTTTTGTCCATAATTAAATACCATATCACAAACCATTAAATTTATAAATTATTAAATTTAATTAAAACTATACGTCTCAAAAGTTTTAAATTTCATTTCAAATATCTTTATAATTTTATACACTACATTATATTATCAATGAATAAAAAAATATAGGGAATTTAATAGGAGAAAAACAAAATTTCTCCCATTTCATATAATGTAACTAAAATTCCCCTAAATTTATAAACTTTTGGATCATGATATTATATACCTCTATAATATATATATTTTTATGATTTTTTTTTCAAATAACAAACTATGATTCATAAAACATCATTTACATAGAAATTTAAACTCTTTCATATTCTAATGAAAATACCTTCAGAGATAATTCACCAATAAAAAACCTCAATACATATTTAAATGAAAATAAATTACAAATAACAATAAATCACCATTATTAAATTTAATTCTTTATATGAACAATCACAACCTATAATTTTATTAATAGTGAAATATTTAAGAAATAATAAATATTTTTTAACCTAAAGCTCTAAACATGATCACTAGTTTTCACTTATATACCTCAACTCAAGTATCCCATTTGAACAAATTAAATGATATAACTTTGAGAAAAAAATCTCTTATATTTGAACCACATTTTAATTGATCATTTCATTTGATAATTTTGTAGTAGTTTTAGTTTTTATATGGTTGTTTAGTGAACCTTTAATTTGACTCATTTTAAAACATGTAGTTCAGATAATAAAGTTATAACCATGAATTTGATAGAACAATTACCATGTCAATCACTCAACATGAGGTAGTGGTTTCATTTGAAAAGGAATATCTTATTTTAGTCCATTATTTCCAATGATATAACTTATTATTGAAAAAAACATGAATCCAAATGAATAATAATGAAAATACATGTGGTATCATAACCACATAGACATAAAACCTTAAAAAGATAAACCCACAACACAAGAACCCATGATAACTCATTTATATGGTTTGGAAATTTTTTTAGTAATTTATATTGTAAATAATAATAATTTGAATCAGTATCATATTAATTTTCGTTAAATCATAATGAAAACCATTATATTTTCTTATAGAATTCACCTCATGGAAATATTCATGAATGGATATAAGAGAGATTATATACTTTATAGTGAATCTAATAAACATCAATTGGTTATAAATGAAGAAAAATATTTCAACTTATAGGTCTTTCATACATGTCAACGTTGAAGAATAATTGTATTTCATATAATGATGTTCAATATAAGAATTTTAAGTAAACACTTTGATAGTATAAATAAATTTTCTTTTCTTCATCATAAATAATTCATCATCCCATTGATTATTAGTTGATTCTGTAATATTAAAAATTTATATATATTATACAATTAATCCATTAATCCTTTAAAAAATAAAAAATGTTATTTTTAGATATCATGGTAATGCCTCATGGTACGATGGTGTAACATCAATGAGAGTATTAAATCTAGTTTAAAACCATCTTTCATTAACATGATAAATGATTCTATTTAGTTAGAAGGGATATTGTTGTGATTACAAATATTTATTAAGAAATATGATATTATAATATACCTTACAATTTTTTATCACATAAAATACCTAAAATCATATTTCGTGAAAATATAATACATGATAATTAACATTGGAATGTTAAATTTTTCTTATTTATTATGTCATGTAAATTTTAATCCGATTGTTTTAAATAATACTACTATACCACCACGAAGGAATATATTCATAGGCTAGATGAATATGTAGAATCATTTAAATTAAATAACTATTTAATTTAACAACACTAGACTCAGAATTACAGAATACTTCTAATCTTATACATCCTCCACCATGACTATATTATAATTCATGTTTTATTAGTGACTATAAAATTGTCCCTATAGAATTATAAAATTTCACATATAATATATATTAAGTTTATATATAAGGATGATAAAAAATAAATGATGTTGAGCTTTTCAAAGCTTTCATAGAAATGTATTTAGAAAAAAATTAAAATAAAAAGGTAATTTTTATTGTTGTACTATATAAATGTTCAAAAATATCTATTAGTTTGAATTAAGTTAGTGAAACATATCACCATAATGTAAATTTTACTATTTCATGTTTACACCAAAAAACCTAGACTACTAAACTCAGTGTCCTCGACCAACCATCAATATGCTATAATCCTTTTATCCTAACCCCATGAGTCTCCTATAAAACTTGTATTTCTTTTCTAGTATACTAAGGGTCCCTTATGAAACTAATGACTATCCCCAAAATACAAAAAAATTTATTTTAGTGCGCTTTTCCATCTCACACACACTATAGGAATCATTTTAGTAGGTCACCTATCCTGCTCATTACTCAAGGACAAGAATACTTAACCATTATGTTATAATCAAGTAATGTCCAGAAAATAGTGGCTCACTTTGTTGACATGGGTTGTAACATTTATCCTTTAATGTGTCACTTTTTTAGGGGTGCTTCAATATCTCCTCTATAAAGAACAACACCCTAATCATAGACCAAAAATATTAAATCTAGGTAGTTATTTTGCACTTATGGCTGGTTATTGGCTCTGATACCATTTTTCATTACCCAACCAACCTTGAGACATGAATAGGACCACATAGACCCATGGGAATCCAAAAATACCTTGGTTTCCATGCCGACATGACATAGGTTATTACTCACTGGGGTACGTTATCATATTAATAACTATCCCCATAAGAGTACACATTTTCTCTCAGTGTTCTTTTCCATCACTCACACACTCCCTAGGAATCTTCCTAGGAGATCACCCATCGAAATCACTACTACATTCCATTCATGATTAACCATTAAGTTCTATTATGGTAGGCTTATAAAAATAATGTTTTACCTTGTTTACATAGGTATTAAAATTAATCTATTTATGTATCACAATAATAGGGGTGTTATAGTTATATTCCATGAAACCAATTGACCATGCATGAAACCCAAATAAGTGTGAATCAATCATATGTTTATGTAATCCATCAAAATAGAAACAGCCATATAAATTTTATAAAGAAAACTATCTATTTATAATCACAAATGTTGATATATTATTCATTCCATATAACATATAAACAATTATTTACTTAATGGATGAGTAATATAACTTGATTTTATCAAATAAGTTATGATTTCCATGGTAAAATAAATATATTAACATAGATTTTTTTTATTAAAAATGGGTTAATTATTTAGTTTAGGTTTTTATTAGGGGATTATTTTACTAATTATATATATATATATTATTTGATTTCTTAAAAAAAATACTCATTGAATATTTTCATAAAATTTGAAATTAGATGACCTAAAAAGGGGTTTGACCATGAACTTTATGGTGGTTAACCATGAAAATTTTAAAAGGGAAAATAATTTTAGGATGGGGAATTGCGGATGAAAATGTAATTAATAAGGATGTCCACTTTTATGGGGGAGTTTCACCTAATTGATTAAATATGGAGTGAAGTGAATGTTAAATTTATTAGTTAAGCATACAAATCTATTTTAGAAAACCACTCATATAATACTCTAATCTCGTCATGGTCTCTCTAATTATCCTTTTAGGGGTGCAGGAAAATTTTATAAATGGTCATTGATGGATTAAGAATATATTAAAAAAATCATTGTATGAATAATAAATTATCATGTATTCTTCATATATTCAAATCATATTTTTAGTGATGTGTACAAAATATAAAACAATTTTTTTATTGATTCATATTTGAGTTTATAGAATAAAGATTTATAATATTTGGAATGATTTGATACTATATATTATTCATTTAATCAGCCCTATTTATTATTAAATATTTAAAAAGTAATGAGTTATATGGGGTATATTCTATGTTGATGGGGGACAATGCAAGTAATTGTGGATTATGCTATTTAAAAAATGAGGTACACATTACAAAACACTAGAATATTACAAGTCATTCCAAAAGGGAAAGGGGATATTCTAACTTATAAAGTGCCATATTATCTTTTCTTCATGGAGTAATATTTTATGTAATTTATAATGAGTGATTTATGGGGAATCACAATTTTATAGGTTGGATTTTCATCTTTTGAAGGTCCTCAAAATAAAAAATTCAAAAATTATATGGAAGAAAATATAGGAATTTGGATATGGTAAATTACTTTATTTTATAATATGTATATATATATATTTTATTTCAATTTAATTAATGATTATTTATCCACCATTTATGAAAAATCATTATATTTTTTTATAAATAGTTGGATTTTTAAAATTTTTTTGTTTAATATCTTTGTTGATAATAATAAAACAATATTGTTTTGATAATATGTATACAGTTTATTTCTAATTATTGATATTAATTTTTATATTTGAGATTTCTTTATAATTGAAGGTAATTTGTATGAAATAAACACCATGATTTATGAATTTAGTGGTTCTAGTATTGGTATATAATTTTTTATTTTCTTCAAAAATTCAAGGGGATATGTTATTTATGGGATTTGTTTAATATATAAAATATTGTGTTTTATGTTATTTAGATTATGGTAAATAATAATAACATATGTATGGATAAACTCTATTCCCTTTTCATTATCCAATAATAAATATTGTTCTGTGTTTGAATGATTGGTTTCTTTATCTATATAGTTGTATTTACACTTGATAATTCATCATGGTTGGGATTATTTTTCGTTCTATTATATTTTCTTGTGAGTTTTGATCCTCATAATGGTCCAATTGTATAATATGTTTTTATTAATTTGGTTGACCAACATTTATTGTTGATTATTTTAATGTCAAAATCATATATCCCCAATTAGAAGATATTGAGAAAATTTTTCTTGAATTATTTAAGGGTGGGGTATTAATAATTTATTTTTATATTGAAAATTTTATATTATTTTAAGGTGGTTTTACCATGTTTCCTATCAGAAGAAGGTGATGTTTCATTTTAAATGTTATTGAGAGATTTTTTTTAAAAAAAATAGAGAGTTTAATAATATTTTATTTTTAGCTCTATCTACCTTGGGATTGTATTAGACTATTCGATGAAATATTTTTGAATTTAGAGTCATCCCATAAATATAAAATTTAGTATAGAAGCACACACTTCTAAACATGATACAAGTAAAATGATGAATTAATTATTATCTAGTGGTGAGTTGTATATCTATGATAATGGTACGGTAGTAGGAGTTTATTAGACTGTGAGAAGATTTACCAGAATAGATTTATATACACACATATTTTTACTCTAATGGTAGTTTAGTAAAACATAATTTACTATTATATAATATTTGGATATGTTTTGAATTTTTTAAAAGGGATTTCTATCTATATTTATTTAATATACTTTTTGTTTTTTTCTTTTGAGGATAAATCATTTATTAATGATTTAGTTTTATTTTTCTATGGTAGTTTCTAGCCTCTAGATCATTTTGAGTTATCTTGAGGTCACATATTGATCATGTTCAAGTCTCATATTACCTAGTGGATCATCTTTGTTCACTAAAATATAGTATCATGGAAATGATATGTTATATGAAGTATTGTAGGTATGTATAAAAGTAAATTTGGAACATAAAATATATAGAATTAAGATATTTATAATGTTTTTAACGTGAAAATTTAGTTTATAGGTAAATGAAAACATTATATCATGCCATTTTAAGGGTCATACCACAATGTGTTAAAAATAGTAAAATGTTCAGGAATCATTCTTGACATGATATTACTAAATCACATTAAAATTATTTTTAAAAAATGGTTTTCAAAATATAAAATTTCTATTGACTCAATGATAGATAATTTTTAATTATATCTTTGAAAAGTTATTTTGTAAAAAAAATATTATTGATTTATTTATTTTTCTGATTACTTTTTATGTCAAATGGAGAGTCCCCATGATGTATCTTGAATTATATAAGTTATTGATTCATTTAAACGATAATTATTTTAGTTTTTTAATATAATTCTTAATATTTGAGGATAGAGATTGGTATAAAATTACCTTATGGATTCTCAATTTGTGTCTATGGTTATACATTTTATTCCAGTGATTGTTAGAGAAGCTAATTAGGAAAAAATTAGAGAAGTGGATCCATCAAAATAGTTTCGTAAATAAAATCACAATTATTTTTGGGTATATGAGACTATAGTTTGTTGAAGAATGGATGTAAACAATCAATAGTATATTAATATTTTTTATGAATTATTTAGACCCTAAAAAGTTATTTTTCAATCTTTTTACTAGATTGATTGGATCATATATTAAGAGAGTCTATGTTGGAAGTGTTTGGGGAATGATATATTTCATCATAAGGGTTAAAATGATATATAATGACTATTATTATATTGGAGAGTTCATGTTATTAAATAATTAGAATTTAATAATTTTAGAAATCATTGTATTCTCTTACTTTATTATTATTCCATGTTTAATATGATTGTATATCATGTGATAATGTTGATAATGAATGAAAATTCCCATTGTATCAATTTAACATAAAAAATAAAAAATATATTTAGTGTGGTATTATCTTGTTAAAATTACTAACATATGTAGAGGTAGTATGTTGGATGATTGAATCAAAAGTTGGAATATAATATATGATTGGTTCCACAAAATTTATTCTATAAACTAGTGGAGAAAAATTTATTAATTTCAAAAAAATATTACTAAAATATTTAAAAAATAAATTTATTGATACCTCCCCTATTAATTCTTTGGGTAGGAAATTACTAGAATTAAATCAATTATAAAAATAGGGAATGGATTTAATATCTCCCCTAAGAATCCTTGAAACTATAATTAATGTATAAATTTGGGTCATTTAATGAAAACTATTACATGGTTTATGGATTATAATGAATAAATAAATTTAATAAATTATTGGAACTCAAGGGATAATTAATGAGTATTAGAAGGATCAATTAGGACTTTTTATAGTTGTGTATGTAGAAGAGGATTCTGATTCAATGGTTATACCATACACTATTAAAGATTAAGTTATGATTTCCACTATACCCATTTCATATTTTTATGATACTATGGAATCATAATATTTTTTATATATTGTATTCATATATTTTAGGATTTCATATTAAAATAATGCCTCATATTATGTGAATTCGTACCTCATAGTGATATTGAAATGAACAAGTATTCAATGGAAATTTTATACAATTATTATAGCTAAAATAGAATTTTCATGGGATTTTATAGAAATAAATATTATATCCAATACTTACTATTTTGGATTGATTTAATTATCATGTATAAGGATCAAATTGACAATTATAGTAAAAAATAACTTTATTTTCACAATATGTGATTATTAATACGTTTCAAGGGGAGTGGAGTATTATTTCAAATATAAGATGCTAATTATTTAAAGGCACAAGATTCATCTCTTATCAATTATATTGTCTTGTTTTTAAATCCTTGTATTCTAAAATCCAACTAGAAGTAAATTTTTTAATTGGTAGGTATATGAATTTATATCATTAAGATTAATGATGTTCTCTTAGAATAATGATGTGAAAAATTATATTGACCTTTTTTTAGTATATATTTATTTTTCCAACCTTCGTAATACATGTAACTAATAGTGTTAAAATATAAAAAAAAAAATTAATTTTTGGTAATATGAGTACAATGGATATATATTGAAAAGTGTTTCAAATTATGTGGAACTATTATTATTTTATAAGAAAGGTCATTGTAGTTTATGGTTATCTGTTTACTATTCGAAACTTAATTAGGAGATGGTAATGAATAATTATCCCTTTGTTCAAACGTATAATTTATGGGATCAATTCATTAGAGAGAAATTGTTTTTTAAAATTGATCTACTATTAAAATATAATAATTATGGGTAATGTAATATGAAACACTAAAAACAAAATTCCAATGTAATTATAGGGATAATAACTTTCTATTGAATCCTTTCAATGTACTAAGAACACCTCCCATGTTTATTCTGTAAATGAACTGATTCATTAATAATACTTGAAAAGTTTTGTTGTAGTAGTTTTTCATGATATCACGTTTCAATCAAGATTGAATGTGGATAATGGGTAACTATGTGCAATTATATTAGAAATTTTCTAACTATAAGTTGAATAAAAATTTCTCTAAATCTCATTTTTTGGTTCATGATGTAAATTTTATGTGTTAAATGGTTTCAAATAAAATAATATCCATTGGTTATGAAAAATTTAATTCTGTGATATTTTTCTTAGGCTAAAATATTTCATTGAGATCTTTATCCTTGTTTTACTAAATGATAATTACAAGAGTTTTAATAAAAAATACTCAAAATTCATTTCCACAATAAAATAAATAACTCAAAAAAGAGATAAATATGAGTGGAATAATATGATTATAAATATTTAAGTAGAATTTAATAAATAAATACTTCAAATGTTGTTCATTTTATTCTAGTATAATTTGTTTGGTTTGAAGTGTATTATGATGCGTTGGGAGTGGGTTTGTAATGACTTTTTTAGAAAAGTGATCAATTCATGAAATATGCATCAAGTTACTTGAAACAACATGTCAATAATTATAATATGAAATTAATATTTAGAGGCATTAAATTTAATTGAGAATATAATGCTATATATTAATCATTAGAGTTTTAAGTACATTATCCCATAGAATGATCTCAAATTGAGGTAATGTTGGTAGGTGTAATGTGTTCAGAACATTGAATTTAATCTCTTAAAAAGACTATAAAGGGAAATGTTATAGATTATAATAATATTAATAAAACTAATTGTAAATATATGAATGAATATATTGATTAGTTTTAGGTAATAGTAATTTTATATAATTTCCATTTTGGGATTAATAAATGGGAGATAGGAAAAAAAATTTCTTTATTTTGTAAGGGTTGGTGTCCTGAGAACCAACTGTTTTGTACTTTGATTACACGAATGATCACTTATTATATATTTTTCATTGTTCTGCATGAATATAATATAATAATGTCCTAGAATATTTGTTACATTGATAAGGTCATGGAAGATCCCCTCTATGATGAGAACCTTGAAATACTATAAAAATATTCTTAAATAATGTTCTACAGTTGGATGACATACTATGATAGGACACATAGTATACAGAATTTCATGTGTGAGTACTCATAAGAAGATGATACTATCTCTCATGGAGTTCACACTTGGTAATCTAAATGATGGTAGATTATGAGAACAGACCCGCCAGTAGTA
The DNA here is from genome assembly GCA_963277665.1 of Viscum album. NCBI lineage: Eukaryota > Viridiplantae > Streptophyta > Magnoliopsida > Santalales > Viscaceae > Viscum > Viscum album. The sequence continues at coordinate 288,845,072 of OY728165.1, forward strand.
ATTCTGCATGTCTTGGTGTCATCAGACATTGCTATCTACGAGCGTGTGTAATGGTCCTTAGACTGTAAGATTATCATTAACTCATGTCATGACTCACGTACTTAGATTTTCTGACAAAAACTGTCACACATATAGTTGGCGGGAATTAGGGTACGTTGGGTGCGTCATGAGTGACATGTTGTTAATAGATAAGTCGAGGAAGGATTTGACCCTTCCATTTATAGAAGATGAAATCTCTGCACTTTGATTGAAATAGAACTGTCGCATTAAATTCCATGTCCATGGTGTAAACGACGAGTTTATTTCAGGTAGTCAAAGAACGATGGATCAAGCATATAGGTTTATGTCACTACCATGAAACCTACTTGATGAGATATCAAGACAAATGGATTAAATTACACAGTAAGCATTCGTATGAAGTGATACGTCAATGCGGCGTTAACTTCTTTATCTGGGGAACCTTGACCCATTTCTAGAGAGTAATCTTGGACTTTAGGCAAGCCCGCCTAATGAAAATGAGAAAGAGGCCTAGAGGGTCACACACTAAGTGTATTCAAGTATCTCAAGTAGAATAAGGATTATTACTGTATGTGGTTTAATAATTATTCAAGGAAGCCCAAATAATTTTAATGATGGAGGAAGAAGGAAATGAAAAAACAAGATATACGCATCTTGTATTAAAGATTACACACTGTGTAGTTTTTCATGGAAAACAAGTACACTCCGTGTATTAATAATTACACGCGGTGTATTTTTCATTATGGAAAGGAAATGAAAAAATAAAAGCAAGATATACACGTCGTGTACCTTAAATGTACACGCCGTGTAGTTTTCAATGAAAAACAAGTACATGCCATGTATTTATTAATACACATCGTGTAGTTTCTCCAGTCAGGATTTTGGGAAAACAATATTGTTTTAAATGATATTTAATATTATCACCATGGGCGCATGTCACAGAATTAATTATTCGACATGAGGGTTTTAAATAAGAGTCAATGTAATAAATAAAATGCGTAACGAATTTATTTATTGTCATAACTCTACAACCTCAAACCTGATTATAAATATCCTCACAACCCCAACTCTTTTCCAGTGTAACACATAAGAGAATTCTTTCAAGGCTGAAAGAACTTCTTCCACCAAGAAATCTCTCAATACCGAGAGAGATACTCTTCCATCGGATCAAGGAGATCTAAGCCGTGAAACACAAGAAAAGGTTTCTCCACGCTAGAACCTGGAGAATCCTTTGGCGATGTCCCGAGATACAAGTTACACGTGTGGATCACCAGTAGAGGAAGTCTAAATTTGGCTTCTATGACGCAACGACGAATCACATCAGAACGTGATCAAGAACATCAAAGAAGAAGGAACACCCAAAAGGTACTTCTTTTCAATTGATTAAATTAATTATAATCAACCTTTAACGATCCTAATTTGTGGTTCCGAGACTTTCCTTTTCTTTTACCATTTCTGTGATTCAATCCATGGAGTCTGGAATTTATCGTCGTATTAATCCTGGATTGATCATTGTTAATGAAAAAAATTCCAAGTGGGAACATCCACCCACATGCTTCCGCTGTGCCTGGAACCTTCAAATGGTATCAGAACGAGGTTACAACGTTGATTGTAGTTATTTAATTTTTGTTGATAATTTACGCATTTATATTTGATTCAATTCGAAATAAATCATTCTATAAATCTGAATAAACTAGATCTGTTCTTCCTCCTTTGTTTCTTGATTCATATAATAAAAAAACAATTTTAATTTTAATTTTGATTAAAATAAAATGAGGAACTCATCTGTAGGAGCCGCTCTTTTTGTCTGTACAACACAGGATTACACGACATGTAATTAAAACTACACGCCATGTACTTAGGTTCAACGAACCGGACCTGGTCCACCAAATCATGCCATGTGAATTGATTAAGGCTAACTTTTAATACTTATGTGTTGACCAAAATTGAACGGCGCGTGGAAATAAGAATACACATCGTGTATGTTGGAGCAACTCGTCGTGTAGTCTGATCTGACTAAGGTGAAACCGTGTACAAGGAGAAGACATGTTCCTCATACCCTGGATTTATAGGATGGTTACCATGTAACAAGGAATTACACGCTGTGTATGATTCATCTACATGTCGTGTACTCCAAAATTTCCAAAGTAGAAGAAACACGCCAAAGCCCCCGACGTGTACTTTGGATAAAGGTTGAAAAGCAATACACGCCGTGTAAATATATACTACATGCCGTGTGCTTTCCAGAAATTTCACCAGGTTTTCTCCAAAAGTAAAAATACCTGTACAAGGAATATGCATGAGAAGAATCTCAAGGAAATTTAGAAAGTAATTTAAGATAAATAATTGATTAATTATAAGATCATAATTAATTGAATTCAAGCGCGACTTATCTTAAATAAAAGAACGATTAAAAGAATTTGAATTCTAAATATATGTAAATGATGTTGCATACTATGGATGATCATGAGCTAGACCAAATACCCTTTGTATGTGTGTTTGGTTTCATTTAAATTTGTTTAAATATGTTGGCCTGTGAGCCTTATTCCAATAAAATGTTGGGCCTGAGTGCCCAGAGATTCATTAATGTAAACACCATGTAATGGAGGATCTCCCAAGCCGGAGGATACGGTTCAAAACCCAAAGAAGAGGCGAAACCAACCAAAGAAGATACAAAGGTGGACATGTGGGAGCTGAAAAACACGAACTATTAGGTTCAAGGTGTTTTCCCTAGGTCAGGGTAAGCATATCAAACCGCTAGATAAGCTAACCAATAGAAGCTCATGATCATGCCATCTTATATTATTTCTATCTGATTGCATGGTTTATTTATTATGTATGTGTTGTCACGATCACATAATTAATGAAACAAACAAGCATACAAAGATGAAATAAAATAAATACCAGACTATGTGTAAACATTATCGAAACATGGTTAATCACATAAGCAAGCATCACTTAATATTAACAACCATGTGATATTGCAAAAATATGCATAAAGAATAAAATCCCCCAGATACCATATTAAGTCAGACCAAGCCTTCCATTACTTGATTAAGGGAAAGAATCAATAAAACTATGTGTTTGACCAACCCTTGTTGGGACACATACTTTTATATAGGAAACCCTTATTAAAGGTTTCAGGTTTACTTAACCATATTACATCAAGAAAAGTAGCCCTTTCTAGACTTGATGTAATATTGGAGGCAAGAGTTGAGGAAATCCAAGTCAGGATTTCAGGATTGGGGAATCCACTCAACAGATCAAGGAACTATAAGATCACAGTTGGCAAAGACCTGCCTACCTAAATACCTTCAAATAGCTTGATCAACCCTTTTTGGGGTTATGCGAAGGGGAATATGGATCCTTGCCACTAGAATGTCAAATAAACTTTAAATTCTAAATTAAATGGTGAGGGCTATTGGGACATGATAAAATAGTGGGAGAATTAATAAATTAATAAATTATTTCTCATAAAATGTAATCCAGAAAGTACTAATAAATCTGCTCTTTTAAATTGTAGAATCAAGATGACAAACTCATCAACCACATTTTCTCTGCGATCAATTATGGACAAAGAATATATCCTCACCAGGAGTAACTTTCAGGAATGGTTTAGGAACCTTCGTTTTATCCAACTTCATGAACAAAAATATTACATTCTAGAGTCCCCAATTCCTGCTCCTCCTGCCCAAGGGGCGAGTGATGAAGATTTCCTTGTATATGATCAACATTTGAGCGATGCACTTTAAGTTAAATGTTTGATTCTATCATCAATGTCAAGTGATCTCATGAAGTCTCATGAAGACATTGATGCATATAGCATGCTCGAGCACCTCCGTGGTCTATACCAGGAGAGATAAAGACAAGAAATGTTTAGATCTCCAAGGCTCTATTTGAGAGAAAGCTTGGAGAGGGTGCCCCAACTTGGCCTCATGTAGTCAAGATCATTGGATACATTGAGCGCTTGGAGGTTCTAGGGTTTAAACACCAAGAAGAACTGGGTACCGATATCATTCTTGCATCACTCCCCTAGTGCTTCTCAAACTTTGTTGTGAACTTCAACATGAACAACATTGAGAAGTCTCTGTATGATCTTCTTATAATCATTCTCCATGTGGATAATGACATGAACCATGAAAACCCTTCTGTCCTTATGGTGAATAAAAAGAAACAGAAGGCGAAGAGCTATAAGCCCAAAGCTTCTTCAAAGACTTACAAGAAAAGGAAGATCAAAGGTGGGGCAAGGGAACAAGATGCTGTTTGTTTCGCATGTGGGAAGAAGGGCCACTGGAAGAAAAACTGCACCCAGCCAAGGAAGCAAGGGGAAGCTTTAGGTGTGTTTTTATCGAATGTAATATATCTGTTTCTACTAATTGGGTATTGGATAGTGCTTGTGGTGCTCACATATATATCCAAATACAAAAACCAAGTAGATTCAAAAATATCTACTGAGGTGAGGTGGATCTACGAGCGGCCAATGGAGCCAGACTCGCTGTTGTAGCTGTCAGAAACTACCATCTCACATTGCCTAATGGGATGGTCTTGGTTTTCAAATGTTGTTATTATGTGCCTTCTGTTACTAAAAACATTATTTCAGTATCCAGATTAGATACTCATGGAATCATGTTCAAGTTTGGTAATGAATGTTTCAACTTTTATAAATATAGCATTTGTCTTGGTAGGTCACATTTATCTAACGGTCTTTTTGTGTTAGAATACACAAACCAAGTAATGGAAATCGATGACAATGTAAATTCACATGTATCATACCACACCCGACTTTGGCATCACCGGTTAGGTCATGTCAATGAAAAAAGTTTGAAAAAATTACATCAAGATGGTTGTTTAGATTCTTTCGAACTAAAACCACTTGGTGTTTGTCATGCATGTCTGCAAGGAAAAATGACCAAAGACCCATTTAGTGGGAATGGTGAAAGGGCTAAAGAGATTCTAGAATTAGTTCACACCGATGTGTGTGGACCTTTTTCAGTTGAAGTAAGGGGTGGGTTCTCGTACTTCATAACTTTTACTGATGATTTTAGTAGATTTGGATATATCTACTTAATGAGGTATAAGTTAGATTCTTCTGATCATTTCAATGAATACAAAAATGAAGTTGAGAACCATCTTGGTAAGAAGATTAAGAAACTCTGCCCAGACAGAGGAGGAGGATATCTTAATGAGGACTTCATTGATTTCTTACAGGAGTTTGGGATTCTATCTCAACTCACTCCTCCTTATACACCTCAGTGGAATGGTGTACGTGAAAGGAGGAACTAAACCCTCTTGGACATGGTGAGATCAATGATGAGCCATGCGAGTCTTCTAATATCCTTTTAGTGATATTCATTACAAACAGAATCACACATACTAAACCAAGTACCAACTAAATCGATAAATGGTATTATATACGAGTTATGGAGTGGACGTAAAGCCATGTTATCGAATTTACATGTGTGGGGTAGAGAAGAATTTGTTAAGGCCTCTTCAAGTAACATACTTGAACCGTGAGGCACAAAGTGTATCTTTATAGGATATCCTAAGGAAATAAGGGTATATTACTTATACAACCCCTCAGACAAAAAGGTTAATGTGGCAAGACACGCCATATTCTTTGAGAGGGAGCACATATCCAAAAGAGATATTGGGAGAAAGATATACTTTGATGAAGTCGAGGCTCAAGATACAGAAGAGTTGGTACAAGAACATATTCCACAAAGCCCCTTGGAAGAACAATCTATTCTAGAGACACAATAACTACATAGGAACATGAAAGAGGTGAGAGAACCAGAACGATATGGTTTTCTTGTCACTGAGGATGGTCACTCATTTTTGGTTGACAATGATGATCCTCTTACCTACAAGGAATCCATTGAAGTAACAGACATTGCCAAGTGGCAAGAATCCATGAATTATAAAATTGATTCCATGTACCAAAACCAAGTCTGCATTTTGGTAGATCCTCCAGTTGATGTAATGCCTATTGGTAATAAATGGGTATTCAATAAGAAGTTGGACATGGAGGGGCAAGTCAGCAACTATAAGGCACGACTGGTTGCAAACGGTTTTAGGCAACATCAAGGAATTGACTACGATGAAACCTTTTCACCGGTTGTAATGCTGAAATCCATTAGAATCCTATTGGGAATTTCCGCTTACCATGACTATGAGATTTGGTAAATGGATTTCAAAACACCTATACTTAACGGGAACCTCCAGGAAGATGTCTACATGACACAACCTGAAGGGTTTGTGACTCCAAAGGATGCCAACAAGGTATGAAAGTTGTATAAATCCATTTATAGATTAATGAAATCATTAAGGTCATAGAACATTCGTTTTGATTAAGCTGTAATGGAATTTGGATTTGTTAAGAATGAATGTGAGCCTTGTGTCTACAAGAGGTTTAGTGGGAGTGCAGTCATTTTCCTAAAAGTATATGTTGATGACATATTACTAATTGGAAATGAAGTACCTATCTTACAGTCAGTTAAGACGTGGTTACATAAATGTTTCTCCATGAAAGACTAGGGAGAGGCAGCATATATTCTTGGGATCAAGATCCATCGTGATATATCCAAGAGAATGCTAGGCATGAGTCAAAGTACATACATTGACAAGATACTGAATAGATTCAGTATGGAACAGTCCAAGAGGGGATTGTTTCTAGTTTCACATGGCATCCATCTTTCCAAGAAAACGTGTCCTCAGAAACACGAGGAAAGAAATAGAATGGCAAGGATCCCTTACGCATCCACGATTGGGTCAGTCATGTATGTTATGATATGTACGAGGCTAGATGTTGCTTACACATTATGTGCGGTAGGAAGTTATCAAGCTGATCCAGGAGACTGCCATTGCATGGCAGTCATGACTATCCTTAAGTATCTGAGGCGTACTAAAGAGATTATCATGTTTTGTGGAGGAGATGAGGAACTAGTCATCAGAGGAAATGTAGATGCTAGTTTCCAAACTGATCAAGATTACATGAAGTCGCAGACTGGATACATCTTCAGTTTTAATGGAGGTGCAGTGAGATGGAAGAGATCAAAGCAATGTGTGGTGGAAATTTCTACTGTAGAGTACGAGTATATCACAGCTTCTGAGGTAGCTAAAGAAGTAGTATATATGCGAAACTTCATCCAAGAGATGGATGTAGTACCGAGAAGAAAGATCATATCACACTCTATTCTGATAATACTGCAGCAGTGGCACTTGAAAAAGAACCAAGGTCACATCAGCGGAAAAAGCACATACTTCGGAAGTATCATCTCTAGAGGGATTTTTCTCAGAGAGGTGAAGTTTTAGTGAGAATTATTTCCATGGAAGACAACGTGGTGGACCCCTTTTCTAAATCCTTGACTCATCAAAAACATGATCATCATGTGAGGTCTAGCGGACTAAAATCCGTAGGCAATTGGCTCTAGTCCAAGTGGGAGTTTGTAAGTGTTGGTGTCCTGAGAACAAACTGTTTTGTACTTTGATTACATGAATGTTCACTTATTATATATTGTTCATTGTTCTACATGACTATAATATAATAATGTCATATAATATTTGTTGCATCGATAAGTTCATGGAAGATCCCCGCTATGATGAGAAACTTGAAATGCTATAACAATATTCTTAAATAAAGTTCTACAGTTGGATGACATACTATAATTGGAAACATAGTATACAGACTGTCATGTGCGAGTACTCGTAAGAAGATGAGACTCTCTCTCATGGAGTTCGCACTTTGTAATCTCCAAGATAGGAGATTATGAGAACATACCCACCAATAGAAATTCTGCATGTCTTGGTGTCATCAGACCTTTCTATCTACGAGCGTGTGTAATGGTCTTTAGACTGGAAGATTATCATTAAATAATTTCATGACTCGCGCAATTAGATTTACAGATGAAAACCATCACGCAGATATTTTGCGGGAAGTAGGGTAAATTGGGTGTGTCATGAGTGACATGTTGTTAATGGATAAGTCGAGGAAGGATTTTACCCTTCCATTTATGGAAGTTGATATCTCGGCCCTTTGATTGACATAGAACCACCGCGTTAAATTTCATGGCCAGGGTGTAAACGACGAGTTTATTTCAGGTAGTCAAAGAACGAAGGATCAAGAATATAGGTTTAGGACACTGCCATGAAACCTACTTGATGAGATATTGAGACAAAAGGATAAAATTACATAGTAAGCGTTCGTATGAGGTGATACGTCAATGTTGCGCCAACTTCTTTATCTTGGGTGCCTTGACCCGTTGCTAGATAGTAATCTTGGACTTTAGGAAAGCCTGCCTAATGACAATGAGAAAGAGTCCAAGAGGGTCACACACTAAGCGTATTCAAGTATCTCAAGTAGAATATAGATTATTCTCGTACATGGTTTAATAATTGTTCAAGGAAGCCTAAATCTTTATAATTATGGAGGAAGAAGGAAATGAAAAAACAAGATATACACGCCCTGTATTAAGGATTACACGCCGTGTTTTTTTTCATGGAAAACAAGTGCATGCCATGTATTAATAATTACACACAGTGTAGTTTTCTTAATGTAAAGGAAATGAATAAATGGAAACAAGATATACACGCCGTGTACATTAAATGTACATGCAATGTATTTTTCAATGAAAAACAAGTACACTCCGTGTATTTATTAATACACGCCGTGTAGTTTTTCCAGTCATGATTTTGAGGATATAATATTGTTTTAAATTATATTTATTATAATCAGAATGGGTGCATGTCAGGGAATTAATTATTCAACATTGGGGTTTTAAATAAGAGTCAATGCAATAAATAAAACACGTAACACGTTTATTTATTGTCATAACTCTACAACCTCAAACCCGATTATAAATATCCTCACAACCCCAAATCTTTTCCAGTGTGACACACAACAGAATTCTTTCCAGTCCGAAAGAACTTCTTCCACCAAGAACGCTGTCAAGACCGAGAGAGATCCTCTTCCATCAGATCAAGACAATCTATGGCGGACAATGCAAGTAAAGGTTTCTCCATGCTAGCACCCAAAGACTCCTTTGGCGATGTACCGAGATATGGGGTATATGTGTGGATCACTGCTAGAGGAAGTCTACACTTGGATTTAGCGATGCAACGATGAATCACATCAGAACGTGATCAAGAACATCAACGATGAAAGAACACCCAAAAGGTATTTATTTTCAATTGATTAAATTAATTATAATCAACATGTAACGATCCTACATTGTGGTTCAGGGACTTTCTTTTTCTTTGTTCATTAATGTGATTCAATCCGTGGAGATTGGCGTTTATCATTGTATTAATCCCGGATTGATCATTGTTAATGAAAAAAAATCCAAGTGGGAACATCCACCCACATGCTTCCGCTGCACCCGAAACATCATATTTAAGTTCACTTTTATGAAATTCGGGCTTGAAGAAGAGTTAAATTTATCAGAATTAGCATGAAATAGGATGAAAGATGCATTTTATTGTTAATAAATAACTATCAAGTGATTATTTAATTATAATGAACAAATTATTACAATGAGATATTTTTTATAAACCATTTAGGAATAATGATATCAAGGAAATTCATTATTCTAATTGTGTTATATATCCTAAAACTAGAAAGATATACATAGTTGTTAGATTATCATTTAAGTGTACATGTAGGAAAAGAGGAAATGCTATATTTTTTTTCTAAAACATAACTTTTCTACAGTTGTTGATGGAGAACCAATGGGTAGTAATATTAGACGAACCTTACCAACATCAGCTCTAATGTGGTAATTCACTTTTAATGAAATTTTGATGGTATTGCCTAACAAACCTTAAATCCTGTTATTATCTGGGTTGTGGGGAATTGATCACAAAGATGGTATACATAATAATAGTTTAGTATACACATTTAGTAAAGAATATTTATATAATATATTTCAGGGATATTGATAATAAAATTTGTCTCTTTTTCAATTTTTTTAAATATTGATTTTCATTTCACAACTATATCATATATGGGACTTCATTATTCTATGAGTTATTAGTTGAGGACGAAAATAATAAACCATTAATAAACATAATGAAAATTTTAATAGACTATATTGGTTTTAGAGGATATACTTTTTTTGTATGTGCTTAATATAAAAATAGATTGGAAAAGACATTTATTAATGGTGAAATCATTCTATAGTAATTACTATAAATAATTAATATTTATAGAATCATTTATGGATTTATATAATAATAGTTGTCAATCACCAATATATTTGGTGAAAAAAAATAGGAAAAATAACTTTTTGGGAATGAGTTTGGTGTAAGAGACAACACATTAAAATAATGTTATTAAAAAATAGGGAATATTCATGAAAATTCATATAGAGATTGTTGATAATGACAATTTGAGTTATATTTTGTTGATAATGTATTTAAATGAGTTTATTCTCATTTATGAAACCGAATAATTTTTTGTTATGATGTCTATAATTGTAAAACAGTTGAAAATATTTGACCAAGGAGAAATTATTTTTAGACAAATTACTATTCCACTAGTTTTGGTGTTATTCTAACATGGTAATATCAATGAAAAAATATGTGAGAATGAATATCACACAAAAATGTAGTAACCAAATATTTTTATGGATTTTGATAAAAATTAAGATGGTTGAATTTCATTATGTTAGGGATAATTATAAAATTTATACATTTATTTTTTTAATTGATGCAAGTAATAACTAGATTTCATTCAATAAGGTATGAATTACCTAGGAAATTAAGATATTCTATTTAAATTTTTTTGTATAAATAATAGTAATATTTTTTAACATGTGATTCCTTAGTAATTTATTTTATTATTTAAATATTTATATTTTAAGAAAATTTATGTAAACGGAAATAATTAATTGATATTTTATTTTAGAAAAATATTGAAATAAATGTATTTTGGGATAGGTTTGACCATCAGTGTTACTATATTACACAATGGAAATTAATGAATAGATAATAAAATGTTGATATAGGATAATAGAGGATAAAAAAATCTATACTATAGTCACCATTATATATCGAGTTTCACATGAGGTACTAATTATAGTGGGAGGGTAATGAAATTATAAAGGAGGTACAACAAATATATATCTTTACAAACCTCTCAATAAATTCCCAATCCCATTTGAGAACCCTCTCTGTCTATATTTTCTATTATATTATATTTTTTTGAATGTCGAATGTAGTATAAATAATCATCTTAAAATTTCAATGTAAATAAAATATATTATTTGACATGATTTATATAATCTATAGTTATCGGTAATATTTTAATGTTTAAAAACAAAAATGTTTATTCTTTTATATTCGAGTCATTAAAATAGATATGTACAACTTTTTGGAAGTGGTTTTTATATATACTGTATTATCTACCACCACCATTTGTATTTAAAAATCATTAATTTTTATTAATAATGGGGTTGTGTTATGTTTCATGGGGTTGGGTATCCACCTTTCTTTCTAATTCGGCTCTGACTTTCTTTTTATAGCTAACTGATTGTGAAACAGAATTGAGTTGAGTAGCTTTCTCATAGATGGATGTCTCGACCTTGTTGAATTTAGTTTCACATGTATCAAAATCTCCTTTTGTTGAATCCATGATGTCACTGAATTGTCTTAGCTCAACCTTGATAGTTTTGGTATGGTTAAAATATTTCTTACAAGATGCCTTCTGAGCTTTGTAATCGATCAGAAGATTACGGAAATCAACTTCTTGATTGACAACCATGTCCATAAGCATATTGGTCAATTCTATCTTTTGATTCGGCTTCTCATGCATAAATTGTCTTCTGGAATCTATGTTTTCAAGAACTGGAATGGTGATGACCAACTTTCTTAAAGGTAGCACGACAAAAACATTTTCAACATATGAAGAGGACTTGGATCCTGAAACATCTTTTCCTTTCTCAACTCCTCTTGGAGTTAAGGAAGATGGTCTCTCAATTCTATTAGAATACTTTTTAGGTGTTTCTTTATCAAATGAGGTAACCAAAACATTCCTTCCTTTAACTGATCACGAATTGGGGAATTTTCAATAGATAGTTGTATAACATTAAGAACTTCTTGTTCATCTTCTTTCTCTTGAAACTCTTCTTCTTCACTGCCTTGGTGTTCAACCACTTCTTTCTATTCTTCTTCTACTTCAGTATCTTCCTCGACTTCTACCTTTTCCTCTACTTATTCCTCAAATTATACCTCCTCCTTAGTTTTTTCCTCAATTTCTTTTTGAACATCTTCTTTGACTTCTTCTAAAGATTTAGAGACTGAACTTAAAGGAGTTCCGATATAATCTTCCAGTTCTCATAAAACATCATCCTCATCATCATCTTGGATTTTCTGATCTTCCATTTCTTGAATTAGTTTTGATAATTATAGAACTTTCTTAGAATTATGAAATTTCAGATTCATAAATGGATTTTTATGAATAACATGAAGTTCCGGTACTTCCTGAGATTTCTTTTCTACAGATTTTAGAAGGGACTGGAAAACATGAGCTTTCGAGGATTTCTTCTTCAAAAACTTCTCCCTATTTTCATTCTCTAGGATTTATACTTGCTTGATTTTTGATGTCTTATCCTCTAATAGTTTCAAACCAAAACAAGGTTCTCATTCCATTATAGCAGCCACCATTTCTCTCCACTTTGCAGCAGTTGCATCAGAATAGGCTTTCGGTTTCATTGAAGGATGAGAAGATGATACCGGGACATCATGATTTGGTATTGGTAAGCTTGGTTCATCATGTTTTCATTTCGTAGGAACTGATTTTGAAGATTCTAGAACACCACCCGTGTTCTGGACAACAATTTCTTCAAAACTTTTCGATTCTTGAATAAACTCCACCTTCATCCTCCTTAGAGTTTCATCACTGAGAAAAAATAAATATTGAATGGCTTCGAGACTGAACGACATGGAGCATTCAACTATTGAAGGCACATAACAATTATTTTGGAGATATTTGCTGGATACATAAGGATCTGATATCTAATAGTTCTGCCATTAATTCCTTGGATGGTGAGAAATATATACTTCACCTAGTTTATCTTTCTAAGGTTGACAAGAAAATCTAAGAGAAAGATGTCACAAATCTTAAAAAAATACTTGTCTACCTTTCATGTAATATGAAATCCTTGCATCCAAAGAGCTACTATCTTATGATTCTTTTAAAGATTCATATTCATTAGATTCATAACAATTTTAAGACCAAAGAAATCCATAGCGTTATATTTCTCTAATGAACCTGCCTTCTCGGGATGTTTTTGAGAGCAGAGAAGAGCTTCCCCTTCATACGAAATGTTAAGAACATTTGCTACTTTCTTTTACGGAACTGTATATGTCTATTCATAACATTTGAACATGAAAATATCCTTAACATACTTTTGAAATAATGTAACAGATTCATAGAATTGAATAAGGAGATCAGGATAAACTGGATCCTGAGATTTCCCCTTAGCCACACAAACACATTCCCATCCATTTGATCTTATCAATTTTGAAATAAGGGAGCCATACATTGCAAAGAAGTTGGGTAAAACCAACCTTTCTCTTATGATTGACCAATACTATATCTCCTTGCTAGCTAGAATCTGATCTGCTGAGGATTCCTGAGTCATTCAGGAGATGGAGAACTTCAGAGTGAAAGCTTTGAAGGGAAAAAAACATCGGCACTAAGATAAGTAAGGATGGTGCGATACATGAAAACAATGAACCCCTTATATAGATATGGATATGAATTTTTAACTTCTATAAGATAATAAAATAGTTGATAATAACCTAATCTGATTTGACGGTTGAGAATGGATATAGAAACTATGAATTCTGATCTTTTAAAGTAAGCTAAACCAGAATTTAAGATATTTTGAAATACCATCGAAAAAAACATATGATAAAGTGATTAAAGAGTAAGAAATACTACCTTTTGCAATACTCTGAGCGATGTACCATTAATATAAGATATTTTCTTGGGACTTTTCAAATCCAAAATTTTCAAATACAAAATTTCCCATCGGAAATTTTCGATTCCAAAATTTTCAAATCTGAAATTTTCAAATTCGAAAATTTCATAGAGAAGAAAAACATTTTAAAGAAATTAAATAAACAAACATATGTACTGCCCCTAAAATAAAGAGTAGTCTAATGTTAGGAAATGATTCAGGAAAGAAGTAGATATGAATGACTACCTTATAGAAGTCATTCTTAGCATCTGTTTAATATATTCAAATCTATCGGAAGGTAGAGGATTTTGTAAAAATATCGGCAAGTTACTCTTGCGTTCTGATGAATTAAAGAATTATATCTCCTTTGAGTGTGTGATCCCTAAGAATTTGTTGTCTAAAATCTATGTGCTTAGCACGGGAGTGATGTGCTGGGTTTTGGCTTAGAGCAATGGAACTTGTGTTATCACAAATAATACGAGACTTAGTAAAACTCATAAAATAGTCTGTGAGAGTGTGTTGCATCCACAACACATCAGAAAAACAACTTATAAAAACTAGATATTCAACTTCAGCTATGGAAAGTGCAACAAAATGTTGTTTCTTGCCAGACCATGAAACTATGGAATTTACAAAGAAATGACATGTTCTGGATGTACTTTTTCCATCCATTTTAACCACCAAAGTCAGCATCCTAAAAGCATTTATGTTCAAAAAAAATTCCAGAGGAATAAAATATTCCCAAATATAATGTTACCTTTAAATACCAAAATATTATTTTTACTGCTATTAAATGGGATTCTTTATGATTTTCTTGAAATCTTGAACATAACCAAACCAAGAACATTAGGTGAGTTCGACTAGCTGTTAAGTAATGTAAGCTTCCTATCATTCCTCTATAAGATGTTTCATCCATAGGTTTCCCTGCTTCATCAATATCAGGAATTTTAGATGTCCCGATAAGAGTACTTATACTCTTAGTGTTATCATACCCAAACTTATTTAGAAGCTCTTTGATATACTTATGTTGAGATATGTAATTTCTCTCTAGTTTTTGTGAAATTTGAAAACCAAGAAAAAATGTTAACTCACCCATCATACTCTTCTCAAACTCAGATTTTATAATATTCACAAAGGAATCAGTTAAGGATTGCTGAGTTGACACAAAGATAATTTCATTAACATAAATTTGAAAAATAAAAACATCTTTATCATTTTTCTTAATGAAAAGGATTGGATCATCAGTTCCCTTTATATAGTTATTTTGAAGCAAAAATCTTGAAAGTCTATCATACCAAGCTCTCGGGGCTTGTTTAAGTCCATATAAATCTTTGGTAAAATTATAAACATGATTTGGATATTTTGTATCTTAAAATCCAGGGGTTGATCTACATAGACTTCCCCCTGTACATAACCATTAAGAAAATCGCACTTAAAATCCATTTGATAGAGTTTAAAAATAAAGAATGCTGCAAT
Organism: Viscum album; assembly: GCA_963277665.1. NCBI lineage: Eukaryota > Viridiplantae > Streptophyta > Magnoliopsida > Santalales > Viscaceae > Viscum > Viscum album. Next base: position 288,860,524 of record OY728165.1, read on the forward strand.
GGATAGAAGAATATGAATAGATTCAAGTCTTGCTACAAGATCATAGGATTCTTCATTGTCAATGACTTCTTGTAGATTATATCCTTTTGTAACTAGTATTGCTTTATTTCTGACAATGATTCCATTTTCATCGCAGTTGTTTCTAAAAACCCATTTTACTCCAATAACAGAAGTTTCCTAAGATTTCTCAACCAAGGTCCAAACTGGATTTCTTATAAATTCATTAAGTACATATTGCATAGCCATTATCCAATCTACATTACCCAAGGCTTCTTCAGGAGTCTTTGGTTCAAATTGAGAAAGAAATGCAACATATTTAACGACATTCCATAATGAATTTATACTTCATACTAGTAGATTATCATTTCCAATGATATTATCACTGGGATGATTCCTAAGTAACAACTGACTTGGGTTTTGAAAAACCTATTCATTAACATAAGGTAGAAAATATGCAGGGGTAAATTTTTTAGATGTATTTTCACGAACATTTTCCCTAGAAGGATCTTAAACTATAGGTTGTTGATCATTTTTAGAGAATATATCAGGAAAGGATTCAGGTTGTTTGAAAATAAAAGGATCATTTTCCTCAAAATTAACATGTACTATTTCTTCCACAGTGCAAGTGTTTTTTTTGAAAACTCTATTAGCCTTTGAGTTAGTGTAATAACCTATGAAAATTGCTTCATCAGATTTTGGAGCAAATTTGTGCAAGTTATCTTTAGTATTATGTATAAAAGATTACAACCAAAAACCTTGAAGTACGAAATTTTTGGTTTTAGACCAGTCCACAACTCATAAAGTGTTTTATTATGAAATGAGCTTATTAAAACTCGATTTACAGTATAACAAGCCGTACTTATAGCTTCATCCCAAAAATGTTTTTCTATAAAATATTCACTCAACATGGTTCTTATCATCTCTTGAAGAAAGTGATTTATTCTTTAGAAAACACCATTTTGTTAAGGAGTTCTTGCAGCTATGAAATTATGAGTAACACATCTTTTACTATAAAAAGTTTCAAAATCATAATTTTCAAATTCTCCACTATGATCTCTATGAATATTTATCAATGTTATATTTTTCCCATTTTTAACTTGATCTCTATTGATTTTGAAATAATTAAAATCTTCATATTTCGATGTGAGAAAATAGACCCATGTAAATCTAGTGTAGTCATTAACTAGGACAAACACATAGTATTTTCCTCCAATACTTCCAGTTTGTGTTGGACCAAAAAAATCGATGTGCACTAATGGTAAGGCATTAGAAGTTGTAACTTCACATATAGATTTAAATCAAGATTTATGTTTCTTTCTATATTGACAAGGATCACAGACTTTTGAAGAATCAAACGTAAGTTCCGGTAGATCCTGAACAAGTTCTTTCTTAGAAATCTTACTAAAATTCCTTAAGTTATAGTGTCCTAGTATCTTATGCCAAAGCCATGATTGATCTTAAAATGCACTATGGCAATGTAGATCATAACTTCTGAGGGCTTGTAGGTTTAAGGTGTACACATTCTCATGCTGAAAGGTAATGAAAATAAAATAATCCTTGGAATTGTGAAGTAAACATTTTTTATTTCTATGATTCACAAGGTAACCTTCATCACATAATTTTCTTATGTTTATGGGGTTGTGAATAAGGCCTTTTACAAAAAAAAAACATTTGAAATAACAGTTTTCCCAAGAAGAATAATGTTTCCTATAACGATAATTTCTCCTAGAGAGTTATCACCAAAAGTTACCTTTCCACTTTTAGTTTTTAAAATCTTCATGAAATAGTATTTATTACCAGTATTGTGCCGATAACATCCACTATCCATGTACTATAGGTTGTAGGAAATTCCTTCATTTACTGAAAAATATAGTTAGGATTTCAGAATCCAAACTTGTTTGGGTCCGGAATTGTTAGAAAATAAAATTTGGGGTATCCACATTTGTTTAGAAAAATAAGCTTTATGAAACCCAAGATATTGAAAATTATTCAAAGAACAGATTTTCTTCCAAACACCACCACTTTTGAATTTTTTACAGAAAGGGGCTCTAGAAGGAACAGAATAATTACTTTTAAAAACATGTTTTTCATGAGAATAACCTAAACCCTGATTATTACCCTGATATTAGATCTGAGAATACATCTTGTCAAAGTTTTCCTTACCAGAAGTAAATTTTTCAAGACGTTTCTTCATAGAAAATATTTTAGACTTTACTCTCAGGAGTAAACTCTTATCCTCAATTATAATATATTTAGAGTTAAATTTATCCTCAAAAACATCTTTTTCTAAAAACAGATTTTTATGATCCTTAGAAAGTTTATCCTTCTCAGAATTAACTTCCTCAAGTTTCTTAGAAAGATTTTTTAAAACATAATTTTTATTATCAAGATCTTTGGAAAGATCGACAATTTATTTTGTTAATATAGATTCTCTAGAATTTTTTTTATCATGTTTCTTAAAAACCATACAATTTATCTTTTCTAATAACTTAGCTAATCTAGATAATTCCTCATAGGAAGAAAAATCATTATCATTATCTAATGAAGAAGATTCTTCATCCGAAGAAAAAACTCTATCTAGAAAATTTTCAATTAAAGACAAATTTGTTAAGGATTCAGCAGTTCGTACCTTAGCCATAATACAATGATTTTGAAATGGAGTTATCGCTATTAGACCAATATTATTTTGTCTAGAAGATTCATAATCTGACGAATCACCAGAAGAATTTCCACCACAGGAACGTCAAGTTTCATTGGCTTTCAAGACATTCTTTTACCGTGATCTATAGAACTTATTCTTGTTTCTCTCATAATTCCTATACTTATAGTCTCTTTTCTTAAGCAAGGGACAATCGGGTCTGATATGAATAGTTCTTTTACAATTCATAGCAAGTCACTTCTCAATGTTTTTTATCTTTTCCATATTTATTCTTGTATCTATATTGAAAGTTCTTCTTCCCAACAATCATGTTCATCCTCTGAGAAATATTGGCTAATTCATTTTTTGAAGCTTCACTTTCACAAGATTCATATTGAACAACAACCTTTATAGATTTAGATCTTGTAATTATCTCAGGAGTCTTGTATTTCATATGATTTGATGTAGTTGTAAAATAAACACCGATGTTTATATTTTTATTTTTAATATTACCAACATCTCGTTTAATTATGGTTTCATGTTGAAGACGAGTTCCAAATAGTTCATCAAGAGAAATCCGAGTGACATTCCTATTCTCATCTATAATAGTTTTCTTGGATTCAAATTCGTTTGGCATGATGTCAATAATTTTGTCTACAAGAGCTTCATCATCTAAACATTTCTCACCCATTGATTGTAAGCTTTTGATGATAGTCATAGATCATTATTGTACCATATATATGGGTTCTCCATAAGGAAATTAGAAACCATGATACTCAGCTCTGAGCATAGATATTCTAGTTTCAATAACATTGGAAGTTCCAAAGTGATTTACTTCAAGATTCTTCCATATACTATTTGCAGCTTCACGAGAATAAATCTTGCTACATATATTTCTAGTCATAGAACATAGAAAAGTATTATGTACCTTAAATGTCAGCTGGTATTCCACCTATTCTATATTAGTAAAGGTTCTAAGTTCTTTATTAGGAATCTTATAATCTCTAGTTAACATATTGTAGTTGTCTACACCAGTGTTTATCATAGAGAACTTCATTGTATCTCTCCCGTACTCATAATAATTTCTATCAAAGATCGTTGGTCTAGTAGGATTGATATTCTCTAAAAAACCAACATGAATTCCTACCATACTAAAAAGATATGTCTTTCCACAAAACTTATTAGTAGTAAAAGTTAAAAAAAATGAAGAACTTAAGAAAAGGAAAACATGAACAAGAAAACTTATACATGAATATAAGTATTTCTGTAACCTCCTCTGATATATATTGTTAGATTAATTCAGAGTATTATGAAACCAACCTTTGATACAAATTGTAGGATTGGTATGGAGTAAGATGATATACGCTAAGAAAAATATAGGATCCAAACATTATGAGTTCGAAAAACTAATTCAGAAAAAGGGTGAAGAAGAAGAATTATCTTCTGAATCTAATCATTAGATTAATTTAGATTGAAACAATCCGCTGATACCAAATGTAGGATCGAATATGTAAGTATAGGATTCTAAAATACAAGAGGGGGTGAATTTTATACTTTAATAATTCTTTTGGAACCTTTAATGTTAAGTTTAACAAGGTTAAACAAACATTCACAAAACCTCGTAAAGAAACCATTTCTATTTTCTTAAGAGAACGATTCTACCTCAAAGCATATAGAATCTATAATATAATCAGAGTAACCGAATTACAAAGTATAACAAGGTTATACTTCCTAAATTTAACAAAGTTAACACACAACAGTGGAATTAAAACAACTTGTAATGGTAAACAAGTAACAATAAGATTTTTTAACCCAAAGAGAAGGGTATCCAACAACTTGGGATAAAGATCCCTTGATTTATACTTTCATGAAAGTCGTTCTTACCCAATACCAGGTAAGCCCTAAATCTGAAGATCGGTCTCTATCTTGCTATCCCTGCAAGCCCTCGATTTAGAAGGAAATCAAAACCTTTGTCTTCCAAACCCGGAAGCCCATGATCATCACGATCGGAGTCTACACGAATAAAGTCTGAACAAGTTGTTCAGGCTTGAATAAGTTGTTCACAACATCTACATGAAGAACTGAGTGTTGTAAGATCCTCCCTCTCTATAAGTCACTTCACTGTCAAGTTTTCGTTATTTATGTTGAAGTTCAAATGAGCTTGTATTTATAGGCAAAACATCCCAACAGTCGGCTCCTCTCCAACAGTAATATTTTTCGTTAAATTTCGAAGGGACCTGGACACGTGGAAAAAATACGATGGTTAGTTTATAATAGATTGTACGACATCATTTTATGTAATAGAAATGATGTTATGTTAAATATAAATATTAAGTATAAGAAAAATTAGAATATGATATCATTGGAATGATACATTTAAACAACTCTAACATTATCAAGAAAAGGAAATCTTAAGAAATTAGGAAAACGGATTCATAAGAATAAAATTATCAAGAAAACAAAATCATGAGGAAAAGTAATTTGGATTTGTGAAATAGGTATCTCATTTGTTCCGGAATCGGAATCACAAAATCGGAGTCACTTATACACCGGATTCAGTATCTAAGAACGGCATTATATATACACCGGATTCCGTATCTTGAAGATCGACATCATATATACACTGGATTCGGTATTGAATATCGACATCATATATACACCAGATTCAGTATTGAAGATCGGTATCATATATACACCGGATTCATAATAAAAAAAATGAATGACAAATCGTAATGACATATATGTATGTATAAAAAAATAGAAAATTTTGGATCTTAAGAAAAATACCGAACTTAAAAAATATTCAGAACTTAAGAAAAAGTGTTTGTAAATTTCAAAACATAAAACCATAAGTAATAGAGAAGTCATAAGATATCCTTATTGACTCAATAAGTCCATCATGAATTTATTTAGAATTGGGGTATATATGAATTGATCTCAATTAATAGGTGGAATTTTTTGCATTGATATTACTCCAAGTAATAAACCACTATATGAAACATCATTCTATCATATGCTTTTATATTTACATCACATTAAAATTGAAGTTATTATGTGTCATGTTTCGTAAGGGGTTTTACAAATAATTTATGGTGGGGATCTTATATTTTATTTTTTCACAATATGATTAATAATTCTTGTGATATTTGGAATTTATTTGAATGAAATGGAATAGAGAAATATTTAAGTGGTTATGTGTATGTCATGATACACATTGAAAGGTAAATTTTAAAATTATTGTAATGTATTGTGAAAATTTCTTGAATAATAGCCATTTCAGTAATCATTTCAGTTTTTAGAACACATTCACAGAGAATTTTACTCGGTGAAATGTACATAAGATAAAGAGGTATCTCAAAATATTTTAGATGTTTCCCATTAGGGGCTTAAAATTTGTGTTTTGAATTTTGTATATGATCATAAAAATTAGCATAATGATAATGGGCATAGTTCTGTGGTTTCCACCATGATGACTCAAAGATAGTGATGAGAAGTCTCCACTATAAAAAAACATCAAAAAAGTAATTTTAGATTCAATGGTGTGATAGATAAATACCCATATGAAATGTATTATTGAAAAATTGAAATAGTTTCCATATTTTTTTAAATATAATTGTGCAAATTGGTCAAGATCCATTCTTAAAAATAGTGATGTTGAAATAGAATGAAAATGGAAGATGAAATAGAGAAAATGAGAATGGTGTTAGGAAATTTATATCGTTTTAAATCTAAAAAATAAAAATATAGTATTGATATAGGGACAGATATGGGATCTAATTTTTAATATAGATTATGTTAGTGTTGAAATGGGGATTTTAGAGACATTTATGCAATGATTATTGCATGTCTATAAATAAGTGGTGAATCCCACTTTGTAAGTAGTGTATAATGATAAAGATATTAATATATTATATAAGTATCCACCCATTCAATTATATTTTTTATTATATCTATAGATAAATTAATGGTGTAGTTGTAAATAAAATACTAGAGGAACATGAGGTGGTGAAATAAAAATTTATTAATGTTGGAGTATTAAATTATATTTTTAAAATTAATTTTTATGGTTATATTCATTATCCATTCTTTTCTATTATAAAAAATTAAATAGAAATTTTCATAACTAGATCATAACTATTTATTACTATACATTGGAAACATAATTATTTCGTTGAGTAAACCCTTCAAAATCATTACAATGTGTGTCTAATTTCTCTGTCATTCTCTAATAATAGCATCTCTACAATAAATAACCTATCACACTATTTTGTAATATGAATAAATTTTGGTTTCTAGAGTTTTTTCAATAATATATTTTCCCCTACCCAATTCAAGGTTGCATACTCTCTCTTTGTCCTATTAGATGGTACCATATAATTCATAATATAGTTCCAAATACCTATTATTATAGTTCTATATTTTTTAAGGACATCTATATTTATTTAATTTGATCCGTTGAATCTTTGAAAAAAATATACATAAAATGAGTTCCTATATTTAATGGAAAGGGAGTATGTGCATAGAAGGAGATGTTGGGTCTATATGTTATATCAATTTAATTATATATTCTTGAAATCCTTGAGAATGGTATAAATATTCATTATATACTAGTGAACTCTATAATAATTCATAAAAATAATATAAGAACTAATTAAATACAACATGATATATTTTTTCCATCCCTGGGATAGAATAATTTGACATAGTTCATGGGACTAATGGTTAAAAATGGAGTACGTAAGGAAGATTATGAAATCCATGATGGATAATAGACGGTAAGTGAGTGACAATTAAAAATATGTCAGCTTTCATTTGGGCATATTCTTGTGGAAGATGATGAAAAAGTGTATGGATTAATTATTTAATTAAATAATATCTCAATAAATTCAATGATTTAGATAAATTATTAAAGATTATATCATGGTGAATAAATTAATATGATTCCTCCTAAAAAAATAGTATACAAATATTACTACATCTAGAGATCAAGAAATATATATTTATAAGTTTTATAAACATTAAAATTTCTTAATATATATGATATAAAGAGATACCAACAAATAAGAAAAGAGAAAATTAATATAAAAATATATTATTGAATGATTTAAAAGGTTATACAAATATTTATATAGTAATCCTCATTTAGATGACACTAAAATTAAAGATATTTCCCTGGTATTTGATTAGTTCATATAATTATTCTTAAATGGTATAAAATTAGGAAATAAAAAAATAAAAGAAGTTCATTCATGTATTTTAATTGTGGTATGATTCTCCACTTGCCATAAAATTTAATTATGATGAAACTATAGGATAATAAGGATGACAAATCAAAAGTCTCATTAAGGAGAATCAATGTGGAATATATATGTTATAAATTAATGTCTATCAATGTCATAAGAATGTACGGTACCATGGTAAATAGAAACATTATCTCAACAAATGGTACCAAATCTTGTGAAATGTAATGTGATAGAGATAAAAAAGGAATATATTATTAAGGTAAAAATATATTTCCTTAGGAAATAAAATCATCCAAAATATACATTAAACTAGAAGAACAAATATGTAGTGAAGAGAGAGAAATTATTGATACAAAAACAAAAATAATATTTCTAATTTAGAATATAATTTGATTTACATTTAATGAAAAAAACTAGAGTTTAAATAAGATATTTATTTATTTATATATTTATTCTTTTTAAGACAATACAATTTTTAGATGCAAGTGGACTCAGGGGAATTCCTGTATATGTGTAATCACTGTGATCTGATGTTGGGTGCTAGGTGTCACCTTTAAGAATCCATTCCTATACTAACTATATCTATTGATAGTAACCATGATATGAATCCACCACCAATATATGTTGATACCAGATCCCAAACATGTAGTGAATCTTTGGTTCCCATCCAAGTAAATAGTTGATTACTTGGAATCAAGAACAATCATGTTAATTCCATCCACAAAGGGAGATTCCCATGAATGCTAGGAAATCACATACGACATCAACATATAATAATTAAAAACATGTATAGACGATGGATGAACAACCAATCCCATAATCTTTATCAATATCCTCATGGGATTAAATCATTAGTACATGTTATAAGGTTATACACACCATCATCTCCACCCATTACCATGTCCACCCTTTTGACTATGGAACAAGTCATAAGGGATCCCACCAGGGTCCCCTAGGTCATGTCAAGGAATCATTAGCAACCTAGGAAAGACACACTAGGTATGTGTCCCTAATACTAGACACATTATCATGTGTCCTAGGTTAGTACATACACCCAAATTGTTAAATGGTATTCACATTGTCTTACCACCCAAGTAGTTATTTTCCTAGTGTGGGAGGAATTCTCACCCCGCAGTTATATTAATGAACCATCAGCTCTATGTTTTCTCTCGTGGGAAATCCCTTCCCCTTGAATATCTTGGAACATGGTCCAATTTATATTCATATCCATCTGTGGTAAATATTTATTGATGATACATGATGGTCTATTAGGTCCCTTAAAACACTGTTCAATTGAAATAAAGGATCCTATTTTTATTTTAAAAAATAAAATAAATTTAAAAAATCCAATTTCTAAATTGGTTGGGCCACTTATACCACATACATATATAAAATTAATAAATTTGTAGTGTTTTATTTATAATGAACACTTAACATCTTTGAATCCATTACCCACATAATCTCTAGCCTTATAACTCTCTCATTGGCTTGACTAAGTGCATTCAACCTTCTCCCAATCTCATCTCCTCACATCTTATGCAATGCCATCCGGGGGCCACTATAAAGGTGCCTAAATTTTCATCCAAAAGGAACCACGAACAACTTCCCATATGATAGAGACTATTGACTAGAAGCGAGGGTCCAATGATGGAACATTGGGGAGAATAAACCCTCATGATTAGAGGGGAATAGAATTAATTAAAACAAAAATATATTCAGAGCATATGAATAAGTAAGATGATGAATATGATAATAATAAAAGGACAAATCCATAAATATTATTGTTTACAAGATGATACCATGTAAATAAGAATATGGAACAAAGAACACATGGAAGTAGACATTCAAAGATTAACAAAAAAAATCTCAAAGTCTATCTCCATTATAATCCTTGGATATGCCTTAGTATTGTGATCCAAATATCACACGTATATTGTAACAACATAAGAATAATCCATGAACATGAACATGAAATCCTATGGCCTTTTTGTGTACCACAGTGTAATGGTACCCCAAATAGGTTGTCAGATAAACTCAATAGTCCACCACCAATAGTGTCTAATTCAATACAATTGATGAGTATAAAATAAAATAGTGTGTGGGAATATCAATATATCAGTAAATGATAAATATAAAAATTTCATGGTTGGGATCCTCAAATGACATACAGACAGTAATTACATCTTCACCCCAAGATAGTATACCTCCGATTAAGTGTCATCATACATATATATATATTTCTATAGGAATGTATCTATATATAACTAATATATATGTAGTGAAATTAATATATATATATATATATACTATGACTATCTAGGACCCAAGGTGTAGTATAGATGTCCATGCACAGTCACTAAAGTATTCTGGAATGAAGAGGGACTTCTGGACAAAAAATAATAATCAAATAGGGACCCCATGTTTGAATATCATATCAAGATGGGATTTTATGATTAAATAAAAAAATTCACAAATGGAATCAGATCCATTGAATAAATAGGGAATTCGTGACAATCTATCACATTAGTGGGACACCATACCCAAATTTCACATTAATGGGACACACATTAATGGGATTCCATGCCCATGTATCACAATAATTAGATATAATTCTTTAGTATAACATTAATGATATTTCATACCCATGTATCACATTAATGGGACATCATTCCTATGTACCACATTAATTTAAATCCATCACCCTGTTTCAAAATTAATATAAAATGAATAGGAATAAACATTAAATTATTATGCATGGGCCACGAGATAGATATATATCCATTCCATGATACAAAAAATCATGATTAATTAACTCAAAAAAATATAAGAGTTATATAAGTCCATGTCCATAAGAATGGAATAACACAATTTGACTATAAAATTATTTACAATCCATTTCATGTAAATGTAGAGGGTAATTTGAGGGTACATTCTACTTCTAATTTATTTTGTGTGAAAGGTAATGTATTTTTTATTGATATTTTCCAAATGTAGATCTTTTCAATTATCATTACATCCATTTAAATTAGTAACCTCATGTGGAATGAAATTATCCATTCAATCCATCCATCTAAATAAAGGAATTTTGAGGGACATGGGAGTACACACATACCTTTTTAATTTTATGCAATTCAATTTCCATTAATTAAAAAATTATCCCACTATAATCCATTATAGTTAATTTCCAATAACTTCCATTAATATTTCATAGCCATGGGGTGGACCATGCATCGTTCTATAAACCTCCATTCATAATAATTAGTCTAATGAATGGTTTAAGATGTTTCTTGGGAAATTATTTTCGGTTAATTCACTTTTTAGGATCAAATATCAGAGAACATTTCATGTTCAATAATGATGTAATTTATAGACAATGCGAATTTATGGGTTAAACATAAGACCACCCACCTCGTGACTTGTATGGTCCATTACATCCAATTTCACGATTTGATTGAAGATGATTCAAGTTAAATCAACGAAATAGATATATCCCCTAAAATTTGGTTGAATTGGGTCACATAGATTTTTAATTCTATATGGTGAGATAAAAATGAAATATAAATCATTTTGAATCAACAGCTTACAAAGGGATATCCAAAAAAATTGACAGATCTTGTTTTTGGGTAAAAATGCGGTACATTTCTTCATTTCTAGGAGGATTACCAGGGGGATCAGACATAGGGGTTTCTATGTGTGTGGAAGAGAAGAAATAGGGGGAGAAAGAATAAATGAAAATAGGGAAAATGGGTAATTTATAACTATTTAATGAGCCGCATTATTTTTACACATGATTTTCCCATACAGTTGACAAAATATTCTAGAAAACATTTTCCAGAACTATCTAAATGGACACCCCCCTCATACAGTTATTCCAAAATTTGAAAAAATATGTACAAACCATGTATTTATCCTCCCCTACATATCTGCAACTTCTTTCAAGGTTGTGCACCTTCTCTCAGATGGTTAGAAAAAACCATGTGTTACGCATATCTGCCATGTATTTTTACACACACATTCTTATATAGTCCACACTATTCCAACAAACCATGTCCCTATAAAAAAATAGGATGCAGGGTTGTTCTACATGATTAGCATTAATCATGTGCTAACCACAAACCCTTTACCCCTTCTCCCAAAACTAGGTTTTGAGGAGCCAATTCTCATAAAACTCATTCAAATAGACAGGACTCCTCTCTGTGAATATAAATAATTTAAAAATAATTATTTTCAGTGTTCTAATTCTAAAATTTACATTCTGATTCTTGGTTAAAAATTCATCTAGTCAAAAAAATTAAAAAAATAAAACTGCATTAGAATTTTTAAATATCCAAGAACATAGGATACTATAATCTTCATACCATATAAAATCTAGCAACTAAAAAACCTTTGTAATTAATAAAAAAATGACTCTATTTGGTTGAGGGATTCTATTAGAAATGACTTCATTTTGTTTATTCCCCATTCACATCTGCAAGAAACCACTTTAAAGCATATGGTTCCTAATCTATTAAATCTAGATACAATGATCATAGTAAAAATTGAAACATTATGATATTTCATACCTAATCACATATATCTGAAAACAATATCACATCATCATTTATTGAATCCATCAACCGATTGTGATCCCCTCTATAGATTACCGCTTGAATTCTAAGTCACAGTACCTAGACCATCAAAATTTCTTGTTTGAGGACACCCTTACCACTCTAACGATTCACCTGGAATGATAATCAACATGATCAAATGTTCAAACCCAAATAAACTAGGTTTACCATTTTCCCACCAGATTTCGTAGGAAAGTCCTTGTCCAACCATTTGAATTCACTCATCCCACCCCAACGATGTCCTTGATGTAGTTTCTAAATGACTGTGTACAACTAGAAAAGAATATAAAAAGTCATTACACATTCTTGTATATCTCCTAAATAACTCATCTTTAGTAGCTGATACATCCAAAAAAAATTAAAATGCCTATACCCAACGTCATACCGAGGGTTATCCCAATAATACTCACTGAAGAACGTAATTGTCTTCTTCAAACACATCCATCCAACTATTTATTTATGTATTCATTTCAAAATATGAACAATGGTGTGATATAAATCTAAACCTCCATTCTTCTCATACCTAGAATATATATTCCAACACTAACCATAGTATAGAATTCACTCATAATGAACTAGTGGTGTAAGAGGATCTCATCCAAGGTTATCTATTCTATGGATTTTACTAGTGATATGCCTTTATATAGCTGAGACATCCATGTACCAGGAACACTGACTAATCCCAATTGCAGTATTTCACCTGGTGATCAAGTCAAATAATATATTGGTTCCCGTGAGTCCATATGATTATATCCTACATGGTAATCCTTGTTTCACATATGAATGTCCACAGTTATGTGGTTACACATTTTACCTAAGTGTAACCCTGATAAGAGTCCTCTAATCAAACCAAGATGGATTTTAATTCAATCTTTTACTAAATAGGGGTATAACCGACTATCCCTTTGTATACCCTTGATAATTTCAAGATGAGGGGAATGATCATCACTAGGTTAAGCATACAGTGAGAGGATATCATGAAAATCAATAAGTCCAAAGGCACTCTAATCATATCCAATATTACGTCCCGACATGGGTTTTACCAAATAAATCTACATGTAGATAATAAGAACCATTGTGTATCTATTGATTAAATTCTTTTGAAATATATTAGTTATACCTGCCAATGTATTGTCATTATATGACCCTAATTCCCCCACAATAGAGGAATTATATGACAATTCATGTATAAATATGGAATCCAAACCTCATTAATAGTTTCTTTAAATGTTTCATACACTTTAAAATATTTTATTATGATCCATCATGGAATGAATCGACATTCTTTGAAAGAATTCCATTTCAAGGTTGCTCATACACCACAAACATGAATCTAGTGCGTAGAATAAAAAATCCATAAAAATTATAATTTAAAATTTCATTCTAATGAATAGATAACCTGAACTAATGGTCTCACATGATTTTCGAAGAAAAATCACTATGCTAAAATGGGGTTTTATGATTGTGCTCTTTCTACTTAGAAGGAAACCCTAAAACATATTCAACACGATACTCCCCCCAATAAGAGGTTCATAATCATAATTTAATGAGAACGATCACCCATCCCATGGGATAAACACTGTCCAACATTGTATATGATATCTATATATAGAATCCTCACTATTACAAAGTGTAAGATTGAAAAGAGATGTAAACTGATCGCTTATGAATACAAGATTTTCTATAATGACCATGAATTTTTAAATTGTATTTGTTTCATAAATAAATGTAATTTACATATTGAATAATATTATACCTATCCAAAAAAATTGAAACCAAAAAAATATACCACATTATAAATGATCAATACAATAGTTATCTAAGAAAATAATTAAAAAGAAAAACATTAAAACAAGATATTAAATATAAAATAGAATATATAAAGTGGGAAAATAGTGATCTCCCTAATTTGTTAGAGTCATCACCCCCATTGATAACACTGTAAAAATAAATAAAATTCTTTGTAAATCATTAATCATCATAATAAATGGAAATATAAAATTAAGGAAAAATTGTACTGATTTTTCAGCCAAACAATGATGCTGTATTTATAGGTTTTTAAGTGAAATATGATCATCGACCCATAAGACCATTGGTCATTATGAAAGATGGAATATTTACCCTTGGTTCATAATTCTATCATTATAATAAGTGTTTATATATATTTATAAAAAATGATACGTGATATATAAATTAGAATTAGTGAACTCAACTAGTAGATTCATGACTTTTGATGTCCATTTTTTCAAACTTGGGGGGGGGGATGTATTGTCACTGGGGTAATCTCATGACGAGGCCCAAGGAAAGCATCATCAAGTGAATCAAGAACAATATATCTTATGGAATAAGTTAATGTTTGTGGATATTACTAATAGGTCGATGTTAGCCAATCCACCCCATCAAACTACGACCATCATACACATTACCTTTAGGGAATTTGGAGGTGTAATGAGGGGTTTTGTTTCTAGGATGCAAATGAAACTTAATTTTTTTTGGTAGAAAATATATGCAATTTTATAATAAAATCAATCTTTAATAATAATATTTTTTTAATAAAATATTATTTTAAAACACTTTTACCTAAATATAAATAACATAATAATTTGATAATTCCAAAATAGTTTTTTTATGAGTGTCAGAAATTTGAATATGCCTAAAAAAACCTAGGATGCTCAGCCCATCTGGTTGGGTAGTATCATGTTGTTTTCTCTACAATGGTTGTCCAAATGCTATCTACCTATGTTGATCATCACTTATGGTTGGGTATTATCATGTCATGTGACCTCTTCTATCACAATATTAGAACTAACCCTCTCCGGGATAACCATGTGGTCTGCATTGCCACGGTGCTACCTGACCACATACTTGAGTCTAATCTTGGGGAGATCCTTGCATCAAGATCATGTCAACTAAAATCTACTAGATTCCATATATATCCCATCTCTATATTTTCCAATGCCATTACCAGCTATCTAGCTTCCATATGATAGAAAAATCCATTTCACCAGTGCTCGTTTTAGCACCCCCAACATAGGTGGGGATGCACAAGGGTACTCTGTTGGCATGGATCTCTCTAGATATTTCCTCCCCAAACTTTCATTCTTGGAATTACCCATTGTAGATCATGTAATGATGGTACCTATTCATGCATGTGAACTTATTTGTGTATTATTCCACTAGCACCCCTCCAAGATGAAGCACTAGAGAATCATGAATCCTAGTGGAGATTAAGTATTAGGGGTCACAATCCACATAGAACAACGACTAGAAGTCATCCTATGAGAGTGTTGACTCATTATGCATCTGAGTTACAAATATTAACCAAATTATATCTACTTAGTGGAAAATACTAGCTGCCAAAATAACCATCTAATCCATCAGTGTCAGAAATAGACTGAAGTGGTGGACCACTAACTCCATTCAATCCTCAACTGCATGAGGATATGGCTTAGAGTGGAACCTCAAAGGTCTCTAGCATTGGAACTCAAAGAGTGCGCCCAAACTGTACTCTTCTTCAACCTGCTCTTCTAGGACTACCAGTGGTCAACGGGTGGAGGTTCTGCAAACTACCCACCTATATGAAAGGGGTTTCCTTTAAGGACCCTGAAATGAGGCCCCATTGCTTACTGTGTTTTCATAACAAAATTAATTTTGTATCCTAGCTGTCTGTCATCAGAGAGGCATCCAGAATGTTATCAAGGACCACCATGATCATATTATAATATATATATATATATAACCAAAAAAGTGGGGGAACCTTAGGAAGGGTTTTCAAATACTCAATACAATATGATTCATGTACCTTTTCACTACAACAAATATCTTAGAGTACTAAGACGAAAAGCGCATTATCAGGATCTTGGGGAATTGATACGTTGATTTCTTATATCATCACTAGACTTCCTGGCTCATGAGGCATAATTGAGACACTATGACACTCATTCTATAGACCTGACTAATACCTTATTATAGAAATGTCCAAAAAAAATATCAAGGGTCAAACCACCTATGATAATAATTTTTCATGACCTGACCCCTATCGGGGCTCAATTCACAACTACAAAAAGATCGCCTTTATAGGTCTGGGGTGGGAAAATGCACCGAAGGCACATCAAATGCAAGGTGTCCTTATCTTAAGTACCTACACACATTCAGACTACTAACTCAATGGAAAAATTTCATAGGTAAAGAAGAAAATCATCATATACTGATGTAAATATACCAAACATGAATGGACCTATAAACACCACAAGTAAAATAATTTAAAATGAATGGAAAATTGAAAAAATACATGCCCAACCCAAAAATATTCCCAACCTAAAATAAACTGAAAATGATAAATATTTTTGAGATCCCTACTCTAGTATCCAAATCTACAATCATTGTACGCAGTCCAAGAACCCGTATTCCTTATCTCCTCTGAAGTCATGATCAACCACTCCATCATATGCATAATGCATGATACATGAGGTAAAATTACATTCCGGGGTGAGTATAAAAATAATTAGCAGGGTTCCCCAAAATATGAAAGGGTAGTAGTGATAGAAACAATATAAAATTGAATATAATAGACAGAAAAAAGTAAAATAAAAGAGTGTATCTCAAACCAATAAGAGAGTAAAGTAAAATCATCAATGAACAAGGATATAGAAACGATGAGATGATAAACAAATTATCGTGTCTTCACTACTTATAGTTGGATAGTATGCTTGTACAACCCTGAGAAGTTAGAAATAGAAATAACATGTCTACCTAGTGCCTCTTCACCTCTCCTATAAGGAGAGTAACCAAAAACAAAGGAGTATGTACCGAAAAGGATATATATATATTCACTGTCAATAGAAACTCAAACAAGAGAGTAAGGGTATCTCCATCTAATAGATCAGAACATTAGGAAGAGTCACCAATAGTCCCAAATGTATCCATCCATAATGTCCAATATCCTACACTTCTTCTATGAACATGCTAGTCATAGTGTGTTAACCACTGGACCGTGATACTATCCACATTGGTTGGAACTGAATCACCTGCATGGTTTTAGGTCATGACACAAGGAATCTTCTTTGTGGGGAAAGAATCCCACTTTCTGATTAGTCAAATGGTACATCAAACCACATATCACCACATATCCGTTGTCATATGGTGTAAACTCGATGTAGAGGACCCATACCCTAGAGCATCAGGGGGGATTACACTCTAGTCACTGGGGATTTGATACCTAGTACGTCATGGGGATAAAAACTTGGAATTCAACATGGATCCACTTCCCAACCCTGTTCAAGGGTACATATTAGAGGGTAATGTCCGTTTAATAGTTTCAGTGGTCTCACACCCATTACGATGGGGGGGAGTCAATACACTGGTCATCAGGTATTTGTGCACTAGTAAGTCAGGGGGATCAACACCATAATGTATCTATAGAGGCCACTCACACAGTTTAATGGGGGGGGGGGGGTCACACAGTTTAATGGGGGGGGGGGGGGTAAACACTCTGGTCATCAAGGATCTTTACCCTCATACGTAAGGGTGATAATAACCAGAAAATAAAAATCCTCTAGTGATTTTTTTCTGATCATAGACATCATCAAGAATTTCCTCGGATATGCATCATAACCATAACATCTCACATTGTATCTCAAAATATACATCAGTGGTCACTATCATAGTTTATGTGGAAAAATAATATAGGATATTCAATTTAATTTCCCTAATTAGGTAAACATTGAAAATAATTCTTTTCACCACAACATTCATGAATGGTAACTCCTGGAGACTGCTTCTTTGTCTTGAATTTTAAATTCCCCAAGTGGCCAACAAATTTCCTTCTCTAATATAGGATCACATATCCAAAGATAGAACCTCAGAATGACATTCCTTTTAGAAGATATGGAAATTAGAAGCCACTATTTGAAAACAACCTTGGGCCCATTACAGTCTGACCATGGACAAACCTCCATGTTCCATCCACATGCCACAATAACATCATAGAGTAGGAATTTATATGGTCTAATCCCACGACCGGTCATGGTTAGTGGCCCTTTTGATGCTCGAGCTACCGCTACATCGCGTTCGACCGCGGTCACGGTACGCTCTGACTGATCCGGTTCTAACCCGGTTCTCGTCATTTCGACCCACTTGGCTGGGACCGACCCAACTAGTCGGGCCACTTTTTTGTGGGCCACTCGACCCATTAGGTCCTAGACATCTTGGGTTTTGATTCCAATTTCATTGTCTCACCATGATCAAATGATGAGTCAATACGGACCACCACCAAGATATGCAGTGCATGACGCTACGTCGGGGAACACCATGCAACACCGCTATTGTGGCCATCTCCCAAGACCACCTACAACCTCCACTACTACTCCATCGGTCTAATGTCCGACCAGTTTCCACATTCCACCTCGTGATTCTTCTAGCCGCACTCAGCCCCCACTGGCCGCCCAGTCACTAGTGGCCCCTTTTGCGAACAACTAAGCCTCCACGGATGCCCAAAACATGTAAAAAGAAAGATATGAAATCCCTATACAAATATCTACAAATATTTACACCTTATTGAGGATTGTTTGATATTTTGATGTGTTGAAAACCTAATGATAATATACAAGAATAAAAGATGAATAACACTAAAATATGGGCTCTTGAAATTAGATCGGTCGATGTCCATGTTAGATACGTCATCGAAGATGATTTTCATATAAGAAAAAACAACAAAAGATCAAAATTAACTCAATAATTTATAATTTTAATGTGGAAATAATAATAATCCTACCTTGTTTTGATCTATTCGTCATCGATAATGTGTTTTCCATGCTTCCACTATGATCGGCCTAAGCATCATTGAAAATTGTAGAAATGAGACTGGAGAGATATTTTCTGTAAGTGGTGGGAGGATTTGGGGAAAATTATAATGAAGAACCTATAATAACTTATTTATAATAGGTAATTGGGTCAAGGTTAAACACTTAACCATACCACCAGATGGTCGCATGATCTGAACATCATGTGCCATCTAACATTTGATTATGCTTAGGTAAAACGCCACATTACGAACTCAATTGTGGTCTCCTATTTCAATCCTGAGAACCTATGAAAAATTAATTTCAATAATTGTCATAAAATACATAAAACAATTTAATTATTTTAGTTACAATTACGACCTTGGTGACTTTTAATACATAAGACCCATTCTGAAAAATATTATGTCTCACCTAGGGTAAACTCCATGTTTGGGACTCAACCATGACATTGGATTTTTTTATATCATTTTTACCATTTATGATTTATAAATATAATTTACTTTAATTTTAAATAATATACGTAATGTTTTTATAAAATTAGTTTTGGGAACACCGAGCCTCAGAATCTCATACCATCTCTACGCCTAACTCTGGAAAAATATATTGAAATATTTCAACATCTTTCATGAAAAAATCAAGGTCTCTACAATAATAATGTATCATTATTTTTTTAAGAAATAATTATATTAAACGTGTACGAAAGTCTAACACATGGATAATATAGTTAATAGTGGAATAAAATAAATTGTACTAAAATATCTATATCATAAGTGTTTATTATATCTTCTACTACCTCTGTCAATTTTTCTACTAACATGTTAATATAAAAATATCTATATCATAAATATAAATAGATTTTTTCAGTTAGGTTTAAAATATAAAACTATAAAAATATGAATAAAATAATTTATGAAATCAACATTCCTTTCTATGGTAGACTACTAACTCTAGAACCGATGTTGTTTGTTATTCTATTACCACCTTTCAGGGATGTGGATAATGATGTAAATACTATTTATATTTTATATTCATGAAACATAATAGAATTATACATCTACATTAATTGTATCATATACATCCAATTAAAATTTCATGCCATTGGTGATACAATAATGATGCTCGTGAATACAGTGGACTATTGCCGTAAGAAGCAATGTAAAGTGTTTTTTTCTATCTTGTTACTTGGAAGGTAAGATGGATAAATATAATTAATATATACTATAAAAATAAAATAATTATGATTTTAATTAAATAATTATCATTATAGAAATATAAAATATTATTTTCTTTATTACCTTTTCACATAATGAAAAAGAAATAAAATTGTTTGTACACATGTGGACTATCACCACCTCAGAGCGATGTGATTCATTTTAAATCAAAAGAATGAAATATATATGTGTATATAATTAAATATAATGGTATTTATGATATAATGATAATTATGGAAATATAAAATATTACTTACCTTCTTTCTATAATGATATTTGAAAAAATGGAATTGTTACTCATGCATTGGTACGACCTATACTACCCATGATCATAAGGTTTGTTCATTTTTCATAACACTCTCTCATGATTGGTTTTTAAAGTATAATTTATCTACAAATATGATGATTATTTATTTATTTTTGTTACCATGATGTTTATATAATGATAATTTTGACTATATTCAACCTACCAAAGACATTTTTTGGCACTTAATTCCAATTGGGTCAAAACATACACAATATATTTAATTGATTCAATATCTATATATAAATAGTTTTTAACTTAATTAAATGTAATAATAAAATTGAAAATGGATATCAATAATGTAAATATTTAACATATGTTTATTATTCTAGCTGATGAAGAACATGAATGAATAATTAAGCTCAGGGTAAGGTTTTTTCTCATCTCACCTTTATTTAGGTAAAATATATTCCATATTCACTCATATTTTTGTTGTATGGTGTATATAATTCCCATTAATGTATTTTATTATTATTATACATATATGTTTTATGATATAAATATCCATTTTTTGTTATCCCTTTCACAGGGTTTATGATTTCAAAATCACCAAATCAGTTAGAGAGTTTTGTCACAATTCTCCTTATTTGAGATGTTAGTTATTCTATACACCTATCATATTTTAGGAGGTGTATATATTTTTCATTTGAAATTTTATTAATATATTAATTTTCAGGATATTATAATATTCATGTAATGTTTTTCTTCATTGGGGATTATGATTAAATTTTAAAAAGGTAATAATCTATTTTTTGATCTCTTATTTTTTGGGATTGTGTATGATCATGTATCATTTGTTCAAATGTTATTAATATCATGAAATATATATTTATATTTATATTTATATTTATGACATTTTAATGTAATGGTACAATTTCCAGACCCTTTTTAGTTAGAATAATTTTTAAAATTATTTTAAGAAAACATGACTTTGTTTCTCTCCTTTATTGGAAATATGTTTTAGTTTCCAACAATGTTTCAAAAAAATGCTTTCAAAACAGTATTCAACATTTTTGAAATGATTTTTAAAATGAATTGTCACCCCTTTTAAAATTTTTAATATTTTTTCAAATGAATCTAATGTTATGTTAAAAAAATGCATGTTTGGCTTTTACTGGAAATGGTAATGGAGTCTTCATGTCATTTTTTGACCAAGGAAAATTCTATACATTTTAATGTCAAAAACAAAATGTTCTTTTATGTCATGTACCGAAATACCACTTGACATGAACATCATTTATATGATGCTTCCATTTCATGTTAATTAGAATCTTTTTAATGAAAATGTGTTTAAGATTTTATTTTTCAAAAAAGTATTTTTAAAATGTTTTCCAAAATTAAAAATCATATGTTTCTAAATAAAATTTTAAATATCTTTTAATAGTATTACCATTCAATAGTGTCGACAAATCATGTAGTTAAAAATAATCCATTGGGTATATTATCTATCAATATCATCCTCTTTCATTCTCTATATGGATTATGTTTGTCTCAAAAATATTTTTATGGAACCCGATTAGTTTACAAGAGTTAATCATGTTTCACTGGAATTTTTATGGAACCCATTTATTTCAAACATGTTAATCATGATTCTAAGAGATTTTTAGGGAACCCATTTCTTTTCCACAATTTAACCTTATTCTAAAAATAATAATGTTATTTTAAATGGGTTATGATGAAATGAATTATCTATTTTCTTTGTTCATGTTGTGTTTCATGGACATTATAAATAAGGGTTTAACCCAGATCACACTTGGGGATTCTGTTATAGAATATACAATAGGTGTGACTTGATAGAACCCCAATTCATTGGGTAGTGATTATATTCACTAGAAAATTATATCAAAATTATAACATATGGTTATTTAAATTGGTATGTGTAACACCCCGACCCTAGTTACCCAGAGTCGGTGCATTATTTTAATACATTGGCATGATTACAAGGAATCATGTCCTAAAGGACCGATCTCTTTAGCAGTCTTGGAAAATAGATTACATACATGAATGTTACATTGCACTTTAAGACATACAAAACAACTTAAATAATCTTTATAAACGCCATTATTCCCTTAGCTTAACCATGCATATCAATCACAATACACTTCTTGGAATCCTGGGTAAAATAAAACATAGAAAGGGGTGAGCTCAAATGCTCAGTAAGGGAAAACAATACAGTGGAAACTTTTAGAAATAAGCATAAAAATTTAAGGCAATGTATAACTAAAACAAAAGCCTTTTAAACATGAATTTCATCATAATATGGAAAAATTAAAATGAATTAATTCCATTTACTTGTTCACATAGATATTCTACTAGTCTAATAATCACATAGAATTTCACTAACCACTTTCATAATGATGGAACGCATAATGCCGAACCTTAATTTTTGTGTCAAGGCCTCGTGCCAAGACATAAGGGCTAACTATAACCAGAACCCATCCTGGAGAGCCTCTGTATCCAGACTCCATCCCGGAGAGCCTCTATAGCCGGACTCCAACCCGGAGTGCCTCTCAAAACCAGACACCAACCCAGAGTGCCTCTAATAACCGGACACCAACCCGGTGTGCCTCTAATAACCGGACACTAACCCGGAGTGCCTCTAATAACCGGAAAATAACCAAGAGGGTATACTGTAACTGGACCCCAACCAGGAGGGATTACTTTTACCAGTCCCCAACCCAGAACATACTAGTCCAACACATTCATCTTAAGAAGATGATGAAATATAACATAACCATTCTTATTAAAACTAACATATGAAATGTCAAAACATTAATCATAAACCATTAATGGAATAAAAATAACTCATAAATAGTCAAACATATCCCAAAACATTAAATACAATATGGATGATTTGTATCATAATAAATCAACTTGAAACAAGTGTAAAATTTACCAAAGGATGTTGACATAGATGAAATCAAAACTATTTGAGAGAAATATCACTTTTTTTGAAATCATTTAAAAGTCACATAATTATAGAGAAAAACATTATTTTGAAAATATCTTTATAAGCTTGTGAAGGATACTTCAAAGGTGTAATAATGGTGGATAATAACCTCACCCGCCATTTATGTTAAAAATAGACATTCTTACCTTAATTTTGTCAAAAAGGTTAAAAAGCAACTTGTTTCGAAAACGATGGAATGATTCCAATAAAAACATATTAAGTCAAATAAATGTATAAATTACTTTAACCCATTGTCTATTAAATAGTAAAAATGTTTTGAAAGTCATTTTTAAGAAACATGTATGTGGATGATAAAGATGTCCCAGTAGATAATTACTTATAAACAATCGCGGACAATGAAGTGATTGTGAAATAAATCCTTACCAATTTGGTATCATACGAAACATACACCCAATGAAAGAGGTATCATACAATGAATATGTAAATGCACATTAATTATAGTGCATTACACAAAGTATACAATTTATGGTCAGTACATACATCACACAAAAGGTAACAGTGGCAATATGGCATGAATCTCACAAAAATAAGGAGTGAGATGAAAACCCCTTACCTTGCACTTTCCTTTAGTCGAGGGTACGTTTAACCTCCTGTACCAAGATAGTAGTATGTTTTTAATTTATAACAGAACCATGTTAACATTTATGATATCATACATGATTCATTTATGAATTTATACTACCCATTAAATAATAATTTCTATATTAAATTAACATTTCAGGTAATAATCGCTTTCTTTATCTTACGTGTTTTAACTTGTTTCTCTTGATTTTATGACGTAGATCATGATTTAAGTACTTACAGAATATAAAACATGGTAAATATATCATATATATTTATAATATAAATATGTATAATAGATATATACATGAAATGGAAAACACCGTTTATGGAGACGGTAGTCCGTACGTACGCATAAATGTTGTCTCTGTTTTCATATAGTATTGAATGGAAGTAAGTGAATGAGATATATGTTAGTATATAAATAATTATATATATAAATATATATATCTCTAGTAGAATTATTATTTCATATATTAAATACTTATTAGTAATATATATTTTTATAATCGTCGATGAATGGTGAACTTGGAAATGAATCTCATCGCGTCGTGGAGACGGTAATCTGTAAGTACGCACGAGCGAAAATATTATTATTTTGATATTAAAACAATACATAATTGGATGGTATATCATATATGCAGAATAATTATAATGTTATATTTATTATTTACATCAAATAGACATCATTATTATACCCATCCAAATAATAATATATTGAATAACAATTACACCGCGACGTGGAGACGGTAAGCCGTACGTACGCACGTATGGTGACATGTCATTCAAAGGATGGATAGAATAATGAATATGGATTTACCATATTTATAATAAAATCAAAGAATATAGGAGATACTAGATTTATTATTTTAGAATAGAAATAACAAAGAAATAAGAAGTTGAATAAGGAAGGAACTTGAAAGAGGGTGTTAAAGACATTACTCTTTCAGGTTCTTCCTTTTGATTTGATCAAAAGGGCTCCCTAGGTTGGCTCAATGATCAATCTAAGACC
Organism: Viscum album; assembly: GCA_963277665.1. Classification (NCBI taxonomy): domain Eukaryota; kingdom Viridiplantae; phylum Streptophyta; class Magnoliopsida; order Santalales; family Viscaceae; genus Viscum; species Viscum album. The sequence goes on from OY728165.1 coordinate 288,885,871, forward strand.
TATAGGTTTAAGTTAGGGAAGTTGAGAGAGTATTTGGGAAGGGGTTGGCCGAACCAAAAGGCTTTGATGGTGGGGAGAATTTGTTAGAAGTGGTGTCCTTTTATAAGGGGGAGGAGGGGCTCTTTAGGAAAAACTTAAAGTATTAATTTATAATAAATTCATATTCGGTTTATAATGTATCAAAAGTTTACTATTCAAATTATAAGGTGCGTATGGGTCGAAATAATTTCATCCAATAGATTTTAGACAGGTTTGAGTCATTATATTAACCTTATCTTTTAGTTTTAACTCTTGGTTAATTAGTTTAACACTTACCATGTCACTTTGTATTTTTATAATATATAGTTAATAAAATTACTACATACATCCAAGAGACACAAAATTGGTCCACTAATGATACACCAATAATAATATAAGTCCTTTGAAAAAACCGTAGATTTTTAGGAATAGAATATAAATTAATAATATAATATTTGTTTTAAAAACTCATTTATGTCAATTTTGACACTACTTAATAATTGATTTTTTATAAATTCTTCAAAACTTTATTAATTATAAAAAAATTAATTAAAGGAAACATAACATGTCATATTAACCAATAAAATTCGTGTATGTCATCAAAACTTTCAAATTATATTTATTTTAACATTTATAATACAAACTATTTGATTCCTTCATTAATACAGAAAATACTGCATCATTATTGTGTCATATATATTTTTACATTTTCAATGTCTAAAAATTATAAATAAAATACCATTATATAGTAAATCTTTTTAACTTTCTAATGAATATTTATAATCTAAAATATAACATATATAACCTTATGTAAATTTTCTTTGGTAAAATATATAAGCTTATGTCATTTTTGTATTTACTTTAACTTAATTAATATAAAGTGTCACTATCATCTACATGTGGCTCCATGGGGTCCCAAAATAGACCCAAAGATTCCCATGGCCAGACATGTATCCACCAATAAGGTTAGGACACATTTAAGGGTAATTTATTATTATTATAATATTATTATTTAACCCTTATTTACCAGATTTACCCTTTAACCATTGTAAATAAAATATTTACCGAAATAATTATTCAAAATGTCTAAAAATGAAATTTACCTATTTACACAATTTTAATATACTTATTCCAAGTATGGAATCCATTTTTACAAATTTAAAACATAGAATTTTTAGAAATTAATTTAAAATTAATTCCCGTCGTTAAAACAAAAATCGTGTTTTTAAGAGATAATAACTATCAAAAGATTGTCACTTGTTTATGTCCTGTTTAATTTTGAAATTATATCCAATTACCAAAATTGTATTAAATGGTAAAAATATATTCTAAATATACTTTAAATCCACTAAAATTCATAATTTATCACTATTAATTATTTTGATTAACAAAGTTGTTTTTAATTAAAATTTTGTAATTTTCACTATTCATCAAAATATAAATGTTATTCGAAAAGTACCAAAATTTCACCCTAGGATAAATTAGATATTCTGAATATATAAATGAAGTCAATTTTGAGAGACAAAATGTATAAAATTTCAATAAGTAGGTATTACTATTCATAACAGCTACTTTGATTTGTCGCGGTGTGTTAGAATCTCAAAGCTGCGTAGCACATACGCTACTGTATTATTCAAAGAGAATCATATCATGGAATCTTGGGGTGTTACATTCTCCCCTCCTTCAATAAATTGAGTCCTCGGAATTTATGCTCAGTATTGGAAACATGAGGTTGACGTTTCAAAATATCTTAGTTGAAATCCCACATCGAACAATGAATCAATGAGGCCTCTATTTAAAATAAAGAGTGGTAAGTTTGATGGTTACCGAAAATAACACATACCAGGGTTACATGTAGGAAAATATGGATATGGAAGATAAATATAACCAACAATATCTTACGGAGAGTGGTAGAGAACATGTCTGTGAAAAGGCCAACAATCCCAAAGCTATAAATTTGTGATGATCTAAGGTACTATCTAGGACAACATTTTTCTTCTAAGTTACTTTTCTTAATGTTGAGGAATTTATTTATGAGATTGGATAAGATCATAAGGATATATACTTCCTTTATAATTAGAGATTTATCCATTAATAAAATTCTACCACAAACTCATCTTTCACCCCAAAACATAATACAACTCAAAAATACTCTATTTATCTCAATCGTATAGGGTTCCAAATATAATGAATTTATAATTCACATATCAGACCCTATATGAAAATAAACTACATTATACCATCCATGAACTTCACGTAGTCAAGTGGTAGGTGCTAAATTCCAATTTCACTATGGTTGTGGGTTTGATTCCCATAGTTTTGTCCAACACGATGGGTTGTCACACGGTCTGTGTGTTGTCCTTTTATAAAAAAAATCCAAAAATAACCTTTCAAATATAATCAATTCCAAACTTTAGACTTATCCATAATACTTTTGTAAACTCTCAGTCCAAAATTTATATGAAAGATAAACATAATGTATATCCCTTTTCCCCATAATAGCATGTGAATACCTTCATCGTGTATTCTTTTAAAACACTAAAACATCCTGAATTACCATAAAACCTTATTGATTACATTTATGCTCCCTTATTCCTTATAAACCACTGGATATACTTCATCCATCCAAAACAAATTTTAAACCACAACAATAATGGAATATAAAAATCTTGAATCAATTTGAAGGCAGTCAAGAATATCCAATATAATTTACTCAAATCAACCATATCTTATTCCAAAATCAGTACCTCAATATTTGGACCATATTGAGGTTTATCATTCCTTCAACCATGTAATTTCCAAAACAATTTACTCACTATAGAGTCACATTTCATAGTACCATAAAATCTCAAATCCTCAATGAAATAGTACTGTAGTATAATCCTTATTTATTTCCAGTACATAATTGAAACGACACATCAATGAAAAAATTCCAAAATAACAATATAAGAACACTAGTCATTCCTCTTCATCTGTGGTAGTATCATAACTTGATTATTATCCAATAGCATCATTTTCAGTATAGTCTGATGACTGGGACATTGGTTCGCATAGTGTCCAAACTCCTTGCAGATGAAGCATTTTACATTTGAAATCTTTTTCTTACCCATACAGTCACATATTTGGTGTCATTTTTCTCCAAACTTATAACATACTACCATTCCCTTCAAGCATTTTCCAAGGTGATTCATTCTATAGTTATAACATATGGGAAAATCCTTCTTTACCATAATCCCATTCTCTATCCTTCTATCTACCATCCTTTCTTTCTCTGGCTTCCCTTCAAAGCCATAGGACTCCGAGAATTCTTTACTTATCTTATCAAAACATGATACTATTTCTACATATGATGATAACATGTGGGACACTATTTCCCTTCTAAATTATAGCTTAAGACCATGAATGATATGATCATTCTTACTCTTTGGATCATGCGTATTACTGGAGCTCTCATTCCTTCTACTAGGCGCCATTTCTAAACAATGACATACACTAGATTAGTTTGTGAATAGAAATACCTAATCACAAACTTGTAACACACTTAACATTAATTAAATAGTTTATGGATATAATCTATAATCATAAAAATGTCTTCATTGAGAAAGCATATACTTTTAAACCCTTCATAATGGTTTGTAATGAAAATGAAAATTATCCTAAGCATATCCCCCGGAAGTGTCGTAACCAAGAGTGCAGAAAGGCCCGTTGTCGTGAAACAGTTCCTGTTCGAGTCCAGCTCCAAGCGGTGTTTTCAGCTTTTACCCCTTGATACATCTGTGCTAGAGCCGCCTCTACCTGCTCATATCCAGACAAGGATGTTTTGCTCGGAAAACTCACCAAATCTCTACAATATCAAAATTCTAGGAATTTATTCTATACTAATCCTCAAAGTCTATCATAGGGCTATGTGCTCTAATCGGAGTTTATCCTAATCTAGCTTCCAAAGATATTGCTAATCTTCCCTATAATACCAACTCTAATGCCCGGACCCCAGTTACCCAGAGTCGGTGCATTATTTTAATACATTGGCATGATTATAAGGAATCAAGTCCCGAAGGACCGATCAGTTTAGCAGTCTTGGAAAATAGATTACATACATGAATGTTACATTTCACATTAAGACATACAAAACAACTTAAATAATCATTATAAATGCCATTATTCACTTGCCTTAACCATGCATATCAATCACAATACACTTCTTGGGATCTTGGGAAAAAGAAAACATATAAAGGTGTGACCTCAAATGCTCAGTAAGGGTAAGCAATACTATGGAAACATTTATAAATAAGAATAAAAATTCAAGGAAATGTATAACTAAAACAAAAGCATTTTAAACTTGAAATTCAGCGTAATATGGAAAAAATAAAATGAAGTAATTACATTTACTTATTCACATGGATATTCTACTAGTTGAATAATTACATACAATTTCACTAACCACTTTCATAATGATGGAATGCATAATGCTGAACCATAATTTCTGTGTCAAGGCCACGTGCCATGTCCTAAGGTATAACTGTAAATAGAACCCAACCCAGAGATCCTTTGTAACCAGACTCCATCCCGGAGATCCTTTGTAACCAGACTCCAACCCAGAGTGCCTCTAATAACCAGACACCAACCCAGAGTGCCTATAATAACCGGACACCAACCCGGAGTGCCTATAATAACTGGACACTAACCCGGAGTGCCTCTAATAACCGAACACTAACCCAGAGGGTGTACTAAAATAGGAACCCAACCCGGAAGGCTTACTTTTAACGGTCCCCAACAAGGAACATACTAGTCCAACACATTCAACATAAGAAGAGGATGAAATATAACATAAAAATTTGTATTAAAACTAACATACGAAATTTCAAAACTTAAATCATAAACCATTAATGGCATAAAAAAACTCATCTATAGTCAAACATATCACAAAACCTTAAATTCAATATTGATTATTTGAATCATAATAAATCAACTTGAAACAAGTGTAAAATTTATCAAAGGATGTTGACATATATGAAATCAAAACTATTTGAGAGAAATATATCTTTTTTTGAAATCATTTAAAAGTCACGTAATTATAGAGAAAACCTTTATTTTTGAAAATATCTTTATAAGATTGTGAAGGAAGATTGATAGGGGTAATAATAGCGGAGAATAACCACACCCGCCGTATATGTTTAAAAAAGACATTCTTACCTTACTTTTGTCAAAATGGTTAAAAAGTATCTTGTTTCGAAAACGATAGAAAGATTCCTTTCAAAACATATAAAGTTAAATAAGGGTATAATTGACTTTAAAACATTTTCTATTAAATAGTAAAAACATTTTGAAAGTCATTTTTATGAAACATGGATGTGGATGATAAAGATGTCCAAGTAGATAATTACGTATAAACAACCTCAGATAATGAAGAGATTGTGAAATATACCCTTACCAATTTGGTAACATATGAAACATACATCCCATAAAAGAGATATCAAACAATGAATATCTAGATACAAAAAAATTATAGTTTATTACACAAATAATACAATTTATTGTCAGTACAAACACCACACAAAAGCTAATAGTGGCAATATGGCATGAATCTCACGGAAATAAGGAGTGAGATGAAAACCCCTTACCTTGCACTTTCCTTTAGTAGAGGGTACGTTTAACCTCTTGTACGAAGATCATAGTATGTTATTAATTTATACCAGAACCATATTAATATTTATGATATCATACATTATTCATTTATGACTTTATACTACCCATTTAATAATAATTTCTATGTTAAATTAACATTTCAGGTAATAATCACTTTCTTTATCTTAAGTGTTTTAACTTGTTTCTCTTAATTGTATCACATAGATCATGATTTAAGTACTTACAGAATATAAAACATGATAAATATATCATATATATTTATAATATAAATATGTATAATTGACATATACATGAAATGGAAAAAACCATTTATGGAGACGGTAGTCTGTACCTACGCATAAACGCTGTTTCTGTTTTCATACAGTATTGAACAGAAGTAAGTGAATGAGATATATGTAAGTACATAAATACTTATATATATAAATATATATATCTCCAATAGCATTATTTTGTCATATATTACATACTTATTAGTAATATATATTTTTATAATCGTCGATGAATGGTGAACTTGGAAATGAATCTCATCGCGTCGTGGAGACTGTAATCCGTATGTACGCACGAGCGAAAATATCATTATTTTGATATTAAAAAATATATAATTGGATGTTATATCATATATAAAGAATAATTATAATGTTATATTTATTATTTATATCAAATACACATCATTATTATACCCATCCAAATAATATGTATTGAATAACAATTACACCACGACGTGGATACAGTAAGCCGTACGTACGCACGTATGGTGACATGTCATTCAAAGGATGGATAGAATAATGAATATGAATGTACCATATTTATTATAACATCACAGTTTATAGGAGATACTGGATTTATTATTTTATAATAGAAATAACAAAGAAATAATAAGTTGAAGAAGAAAGGAACTTAATGAGGGTGGTGAAAACATTACCTCTTCTTCGGGTTCTTCCTTTTGATTTAATCAAAATGGCTCCCTAGGTTGGATTTATGATTAAAATAAAGCCTCTAAGTTGAAGTGAGGGATGTTGAGAGAGTATTGGGGTAGGGTTTGTCCGAACCAAAAGGATTTTAAGGTGTGGAGAATTGGTTATAAGTGGTGTCCTTTTATAAGGGGGGAGGGGCTCTTTAGAAAAAACTTAAAGTATTAATTTATAATAAATTCATATTCAGTTTTTAATGGCGAAGAAGTTTATTATTAAAAGTATAAGGTAGGTATAGGGCGAAATAATTTAATCTAATAGATTTTAGAGAGGTTCGAGTCATTATATTAACATTATCATTTAGTTTTAACTATTGGTTAACTAGTTTAACACTTACCATGTCACTTTGTAATTTTATAATATATAGTTAATAAAAATAATACATACATCCCGGCGACCCCAAAGTGGTCCATTAATGATTCAACAATAATGATATAAGTCCTTTGGCCGATCCTTATATTTTTAGGAAGATAATATAAATTAATAATATAATATTAGATTTAAAAACACATTTATGTCAATTTTGACAGTACTCAATAACTGTTTTTTTCTAAAGTCTTAAAAACTTTATTAATTGGAAAAAAATTTATTTTAGCAAACCTAACATGTCATATTAACTAATAGAATTCGTGTATGTCATCAAAACTTTCAAATTATATTTATTTTATCATTTATAATACCAATTATTTGATTCCTTCATTAATACGGGAAATACTCCATCATTATTGTGTCATATATATTTTTACTTTATCAATGTATAAAAATTATAAATAAAATACCATTATGTATGAAATTGTTTTATATTTTTAATGAATATTTATAATCTAAAATATAAAATATATAACCCTATGTAATTTTTTTACTAAAAGATATACGCTTTTTTCATTTTTGTATTTACTTTAACTTAATTAATATAAAGTGTCACTATCATCTACAAGTGGCTCCATGGGGTCCCAAAATCGAACCAAAGATGCCCATGGTCAGAAAGGTATCTACAAATAAGGTTAGGACACGTTTAAGGGTAATTTATTATTAAAATAATATTATTTTTTAACCCTTATTTGCCAGATTTACCCTTTAACCATGGTAAATAAAATATTTACCGAAGTAATTATTCAAAATGACTAAAAATGAAATTTACGTATTTACACAATTTTGAAATCCTTATTCAAAATATGGAATCCATTTTTCCAAATTCAAAACACAGAAGTGGCAGAAATTAATTTAAAATTAATTCTCATCGTTAAAACAAAATGCGTGTTTTTAAGAGATAAAAACTATAAGAAAATTGACGCTTGTTTTTGTCCGATTTAATTGTTGAATTATGTCCAATGACCAAAATTGTATTAAATGGAAAAAATATATTCTAAATATACTTTAAAACCACTAAAATTTATAATTTATCACTATTAATTTTTTTTATTAAAAAAGTTGGTTTTAATTAAAATTTAGTAATTTTCACTATTCATCAAAATATAAATGTTTTCCGAAAAGTACCAAAATTTCACCCTAGGATAAATTTGATTTTCCGAATCCAAAAATGAAGTCCATTTTGAAGATAAAATTTATAAAATTTCAAAAATTATGTATTACTATTCATAATGGCTACTTTGATTGGTCGCGGTGTGTTAGAATCTCGAAGTTGTGTACCACACACGCTACTGTATTATTCAAAGAGAATCATACCGTGGAAGCTTGGGGCGTTATAGTATGGGTTTTTTAAGTCTTATTTGAGTTTATTTTCCAACATTAAAATATGTTTTATCATTTCATTCAATGTATTTATGATATTTCATTTTATTATGATTGATATGACATGGATAATTATTAATGAATCATATGAATATTTATTTATTTAATTTTATATTCCATGTGTTCATGTTTAAATATCTAAGTGTTGATGTGTGTTAAAATTATAATTTTATAATCATGTACTTTTATTATATCATCATACCATTAGTCTCTTCTTATGATCACTAATGGAATTAATTTTTTAATTATTATGTTTTACCTTCTAGATAAATTGATCTCACCTTTCATATATTTTCATTTCCCAATGTTATAATGAATGAGTTTGAATGAGTTATGTCTAAAATGGATTTTATATGGTTGATTATGATGTCTTAATGAGAAAAATAAAAGCTCGGTTAGGTGGAATAAATTATCATTTAATGTCATGTAAATTATTTATGTAGGATTATATCCAAATTATAATAAAAATATAGTCCTAAATGGACCTTGAGTATGTAATTGTTCAAATGTTTCCTTTTTATGTTGTATGTTCTGGATAGAAAAACTGGGTCACAATTATTGGCATCAATAATGGAAAAGTAATGTTTATGATTTCCACACAGGATCTGGGAGTAAGGGTTTTGAGTTGTTATAAGGATCCATATACAAACATGGAATCTATGTTGGAAGCCTCTAAAACCCCTCAATTGATAGTAATTAACTGGGAAAACCATGGGGGAATGACCCAAGCTATGTACGCCAAAAGTGAAAACATTATGGGCGATGCACACTTAAAAATGAGGGGGAATAAGGGTCATTTTTAACCTTTAACACCACTAATTGATAGATAGTGGTTGTTATAATTATATATGCCTACTGATAGACCTTGACGACTGATTGGTGGCTCTACTATAGCCATGGGTGCACAAGACACTAATCAACTATCATAGATACTCTGAGCCCCCATAGGGACTCCCAAGACTCTATTAATGTCTAAAAATCCCCTCTGGATGAATATTAATATGTTGAGCTTAATTTTGAATCCTTTTTCTAAAATCAACCAAACCACTACATAAAGAACCCAAATTCATCTTAAATTTCACATGCTTGTACAAAAACAAGGACATGCAAACTCCCCACTATAATAATTCTTATCCCAAATTAGTCTTAGTGGTCATCCAATGAAACATCAAAACTTGCCTTAGTTGAAAATTCATAATAAAACATTCATATCCTACCTCTGATAATCTAGGATACATCGTAAGAACCACATATAATTGAAAGAATTGAATTTCCCAATCAACCGAGGGAATGTTCACAACCACCGAAAAATAATACAGATAACACTTATAAATGTATTTTCATTATAAAAATTGATCATGTTAATATTCAATCCATAATTTGGCATATATTTCTACACAATATAGTAATTATAAATAAATGATCAATTATAATGGTAATATTCTTCCTCCCTCTAAATGGCCTACAAAAATTCTAAACCCAGGTTTTAATAGTTTTTTTAATGAGGATTCTATCTCACCAGACCAAAAAAATAGAAAACCCTAGCCAAATTCTAGTATAACCATTCATCATCAATTTTGATACAAAGATAAGGGGTTTTCTTACCTATTTGCTAGTGCTCCAAATACACACGATTCAATTAGCATGGTGAAAAAAACTCGGAAAATCACTATCTACACCCAATACAACATGATGGATATTGTTTTTTATCACTAAACTATTTATACAAAATAAATTTTGGGTGAGAATTCTATACCAAAACCATCATAAATATACAAAACCTCAACCATAAATGAATTTCTAAACACCTATTTTGGTTTCCCTACTCTAGAAGACACCCCTTGATAATTTAACAAGTTGACTAAAAATAAATCCAAACTTCCAATGTAACTTCATAGTTATATAATTGATCAACCTAAATAGACATCATGTCCTGCCACATGCACTGCCACACCTCCAAATAGAAACTCACATATATTTTACAAAAATTATATCAAATAGGATCCCAATGTACCAACTCCAAATAATATCTTATATGAATTTACATATATCACTTACAAAATAATCTAGCTGAATCTAAATCCATTTCTCACCCTTATCAAAATGGCTAAACAATTAAATGAAAAAACACAATAAAACTAAGATTCTATCATAAGAGGGTACTATCACCCATCACTGATATGACACTCCCAACCATCCATGGCATCAATTTAATTAATCAAAAACCAAACATTATGGTGCATGTCCAATTCAGCCTCACATGTGATGAACAATTGTTTCCTAATCCTCTCATTCTCCAAAACCCACCTCAATAGGTTTCACATGAAAAACACACTCAATTCTCTTCTTTATCCACACTCAATAGAATCCTAAGATACAACCACTCACGATTAATGCACCAAAGGAAAATTATACATATCTCACTTAATAAAAACATGGTTTCTTTAAATTTGATTTGTACTATGAATGAACAACATGCATCATTTAAACCATTTCCTATATTATAGGTTTATATCCCCATACCACCTGATATATCACCCATCTCACACTCCCACACATCGTACATCATCAAAATCTTGTTGAGTATTGCCAATGACACATCAGTATCATTCTTATAAGATCTCTGTTGGAACTCCACTTCATATTCGATCACTCTACTCATCCATGCCTACTTTTAGGATTGCCCACCTGACAATGTAATCATGGAAACACAAGATTACATCATCATTTGAGAGATGTTGGACTCATCAAATTTTTTAGTCACCATATAGAATTATTTCAACTAGGTCCATTCACATGTTTTCTAACCATAATGTGAAAGAGAATCCCAAAATACAACGGTCTAGATGTTACACTAGTACTAACTTAAAAAACATTACCTTTTTGAAAGCAACACTACAACTGATCATCACAATATAACCCCATGAAATCACTATGAATATTATAGAGACATGGTAGAACTTCATATGCACTGATCTATTTCATGAAACACATACCTCCACACTGGTCTTAAAGGAAACCACCGACCCACTCCAACCCATCTCACAGGCTTCCATTTATCATAATGTTCAATAAATCTATAATGTTTTGGGTCATAAAAGAAGGGGTCCCTTGGGTCTCCCTCAAAGCTCAAAAAATCAGGCCACATGAATGGTCATAAACATATAAATGAATCTATCCACATGATTTGATTCTAGTACATATAAACACATTGTTTCATTAGAGTGAATTTAATTCAAAGGGATATGAAAAAACAATATATAGTTTTTTACTGGCACTTTAAATAATTGAACTAACAAGATAATTTTAGGTATATTATTCTAAGAGTATCCATATTTAGTGATCCAGTATCACATGATTTCATTAAGTAATGTTCCAGTAAAAGTTATATGAAAAAACACATAGATAAAATCAGAAAAAAACAAGCACAAAATCGTTCCAAAGGAAAAGAACCGCATTCCATGCAACCACATTCTAGGGTACCGATCCTCAACAAGAATCTTTATAGGATACTTCCCCTCAAGAATCCCAAACCATAGACTGATTCATGATATTCCCCTTTATACAGGAGTCAACCCCCCAATGAACATAGAATCTTTTTATCATATACATATTATCATTTCTCTCCCGTGATCCAAATCATGCAACAACAGTGACATGTGTTGGTTTTCAAGAAAACCATTCTATGTTATTTTTGAAAGAACCATACAAGTTGTTATTTTTATATTAAATAACCAAGGTGATTTTCCATTAAGAAACTAGAAACAAAAATAAAATTTACCCACTATGGGTTCATAACTAAGGTATCTCTTTATCATTTAGACCTATAATGACCGGTATGCATACTCTTAAATTGAATGTTTTCATTATAATCATCCTTGAAAATCATAATATAGATCCACATAACCTACTATATGGAACAAATATCAAAATTTCGCCCAACTGAGTAGAATTATACATATAATTATATGGTAAAAAATTGTATTGTTAGTTTTTGACATGTTATACAACCAATCCCTTATCATTGGTAAAAACATATACTATCAAGCCAATTTTTCATGTAAATCTTATGTTTCTTATGTGATGCTTGATACACCACATGCCTCTACTGGCCAACTGATGAATCTAAATACATTATCTCTTTCTAATGACCAAGATAAAAAATGAATGATATAACTAGATCCTAAGACATGTATGTGATTAACTCAATGTTAAACTCACATACAACTATCAAATAACCATAAAAAATAGAAATCATGAATCCCTTGAAACCAGGATACCAAACCATTAATGATTTTAATTACTCACCATCTAGGAATCCATCGTATGTTATAAAACATTCTTATATTTATAGGACACCATATAAAAAATAATAAGATAAAATAAAAACATCAATAGATACCACACTGTAACACCCTATCCGAGATCACTCAATGAGCATTACCTAGACTGGTTCTCCATATGATATAAAGAATGCCTCATTGAACACCAAAGGATGTGGAATTGTAGAAAGGGTATAAGGAGGTACTCTGGGGAGCTCGTAACTTCCATATCAGTGTGTGAAACATAAAACTAATAAACCAATAATCCTATATCATAAATTTACTTCTAGTGGTAAAATAATAATGTGAATGATACTTAATAGTAAATTAGATCCATAACAGGCCTGGAAATCCATACCTTATATAATTATAGAATCCATTGTTCTGGTTATACATATTTTCAGAACAAAATAATAAAATAATGTATATAGGGTCTTCAAATAATACATGAGCCTCACCCTATCTACATCACTAATCCCACCCCACTTTAGACACAATCACTAGGATTTGTCCCAACTTATGACAATAATAAGGGAGGGTTCTCAAGATCTTCCCCTATGAAATGATAACCAGTGAAAGGTGTCATTAAAAAACAAAATAACGAACCACAAAAATTGTCTGATAAAAAACTTTATATCTTATCTATAAGCATGTGAAATTTTGAAATGAAATAATGATATAAACTACAGGAATATATTAATAAGAACAATCAACCATACCTTATTTATATTAATGATAAAATTTACTTGAGAAAGTCACAATGACCATGCTAACCAGTATCCCAATTACTCCAATGGAACATATATAGAATTTGGGTTATTCCCCAAACCATCATAGACCCTTATTTTTTTGAACCCAACCATTCGTACCTTTATGTTTCAATATTGAGGTGTCTCCGAAAATGAGAATAAACTCAATGGAACCCATGTTTATTCAATGAGGATCTCACACTAAAAAATTCTTAATGATTAGTATTAGAACCATGGGATTCATTAGGAATATATCATCATTAATCCCTCAAACTGAACACCATGGTCTTACCAAGGAATTTTTCTTGTGAGGTTGATGACTAGTTCCTAGGAGGAAGATGTCGAATAGAATCTTATCTATCTAATATTTACTGACTCCTCCAATACATAAGCAATCAAAGTCAAATAAACCTCTTTGGATACCAATTTCAATGGAATGGTTATGAAATTAATCATTGATCATCTTCCAAACTAGTTTTGGTGCTTCCACATGATCCAAGGGGTAATAAAGAAAGCAATCAATGGGATATAACCATTACCCTTAGAAAATCCAACATCCATGGATTGGGATATACACCCACTTAACACCACACACAACTATTAAAATCCTATGAATCAGGATAATTTTCAATTGTCTAATCGTATACTCAACTGAATCCAAACTCACAAGTACTTTCAATGATTTCACAAAATCAATGGAAACCCTACCATATAGGGTGTTCCAATATGAACGTGAACACTAAGCTTTGATGTTGGATACATGGTGACACATATTTCTATCCAAACATATGTAAACCATATAAATGGGTACTATCCAAGATGGTAGTCCACCACTTTTATGATATGATATGATATCATAAATAATATGGGAATCCCAAGGCCCTGTCCATATTAAAGGGTGATTCTTGAGTATCCAAAGATATCACAACAACACCATCCTCAGTGGCTTGTTCCTAGAAAACACCTAAAATCAAAAAATATTTCACAATAAACTGAAAAAGTAGTAGTATCAAGATAAACACCAAATCCCATCTTCATTATCCTTATTCCCTGAGAAATTTAATCATCGATACAGGTTCTAAGCCAACATCCACAACTTTCTCTACCAGTTCCCTAGAAAACCCTTTTGATATGGTCATAAATCACAGGGGAATGTACCAGGGTGCCATATATCGCATAGAGGGATCCTTATCTTTCTAGTGAAGTTAGACTAAGGAGATGAACCTAATCCCGTTCCTTTACATTGGAATCCAATTTTGGTCTAAACATTTGACAAATTCTAAGGCCTATATAGCATCTAAATAATTAAGAATTTAGTACCCTGATGGGGAGGAATACTCACTCCATGGTTATCTCAAAAGGCCATTAGCTCTATAGTATATCTAAAGGGAAACCACTTGATTATGAATCCAAAAGCATAAATTTCCTTTTATATATTCCCCCATCAGTGACTGGGATGTCCAACTAGTATATGAGAGGATATTAGGGCACATTACACCTTGTTTGATTCTATCATGGGCCCAAGATTTTATTATAAAATTTCAATAATTTAATAAGGCTGATTACTAAGGTTTAAGGTCTCTTCATACCACATACATATGAAAAATTCGAAATTAATGCGGGTTATATGAATAAGGGAACCCTACCATTTTGAAATTTTTTATCCACTAATTTTGAATCGCAAAAACACTCCCCAAGTTTCTCCCTAGATCATCTAGAAATTACTAAAGATCATATCGGCTCAATTCATCACTGCCCATGCTCTCAGACCCCTACTCCACACCAAACACCAAACACAATAAATTAATAGAAATTATAATTAAATATACAGTTTTATCCAAATATATATAAGGGATAATTACTCAATATATTCTATTTTCATAATAAAACAACACCCAATGACACCCCATGGTTTTTTCTCTCATACATGGCCCTACTCCTTGAAAACACCTAAAAACTACACTAATTCCATAGAAATTTTAATTTAATTTTAAGAAAAAAATCAATTAAATTTATGTCGCAACATCCCTTTGTCGAGTTGATGAGCCACACAATGAAAGTGGCATCACCTACCACCCTTTTCATCGATAGAGTGAATGCACCATTGTACTATGTATATTACACCATTCCCAAATGTTATTAGAACGAAATTCATAGTCATGAAAAAAAAATAGAAGGGAAGAAAGGATAAGATCAATGTTTACAAAAAATAATGTAATTGGCTAAAATTAACAGAGAATCTATGTTTCAATCCATAAAAATCCCCTCGCATAAGAGTCATTAAATGGTAAATCAAGGGGAGAAATATCCTAGTTTCACATGAACTAAGAGAATAAATTACAGTGGATTCCACCTTAAAATTAAGTGGTACATAAGGGTGATTTTGGATATTTAATACCACCCCTAGTTAACTAGAGGTTCTGTTATAATCTTGGATATGGAAGAAACCATGCCTCTCCCTATGATTCTCCAAACTATCGAGGTAACACCTGATCCTCTTTTCATATCCAAAACACCCCTCAATAAGAATGTAAAACCATAAAACATGATTTTCAATAATAGTTCTAATCTAAAACTACTCACTATATAATAAATAATATTCATTATGAATTTATAGTTCATGAACTAACATGGGGCCTTAAATCCATTTAGGTATAGGCTGATGAAATGGATTTCAGAGACATAATGATTATTTTTTCTAGTATAATTTATCACTCCCACATTAAAGGAAATAAAATTTTTTGAGGGGGGTTAATATAAAATTACACAAATTAGAAAAAGATAATTTCTTAAAGAGAAGGTATAATATAATAACTCTGCTAAAACTATTGAGGAAGGTTGTGATAGGTGCGATAAATTTGAACACAACACAAAAACATTTCTTATAAAAAACTAGTCAAATTAAATCAAAATGAAAGTATAAAATCATTAAAAAGGCATAATAAATAAGGGAAATATATGATAGTTGAGGTTTCTTATATTGTTCTAAAAGGAAAGAACCCTTACATAATCAATAGTCATTTCTTATAAAAATTATTTGAAAAAAAGAATATATTTAAAAATATCAAAAATATTTTTTGAATGAGTTATTACATTAAGAAATGATGTATTTCTCAATACCAAATGAGGTTGATTTAACAAAATTAGTTAAAAAACATTAATCTAATTAAGTGATCTTTCTGGATTGAATAAAAATCTTATGATTATTTCTTATATTTTTGAAAATGGGAATAAGGATATAATTTACATGTATGAACATTTCATTTGAATGTTGAAGGTTTTAATAATATAAAAAATTGACAATAGACATGTGAAATTTTATTTTTTATTTCAAATGATTGAAATTTGTGTTTATTGACCATAATAGAGGAAAATAAATTATGTCCTAGTAGACTTGTCTATTTGGTACAAAAGAACATGAATTAGTTTTGGAATTAAATATTTATGAGGAATGCATTGGTGATACATCATTAAAGGATCATACCATGTCAAACAATCCTAAAGGTAAAAATATCAAATAATAATAAAAAACTAATTGATACAAAGATAAATAAATAATTGGATTTTAGGGAAACAAATTTATATTGAGGAAAAATGATTTTTTTAATAATATATCAGTGTTATATTTCATTAATATTCACCTAAAAAATATATATTTATTCACAAAATATTTTTTTAAAAATATTTTATGTGTTCATTTCATCTCACAATTGATGATATTAAATAACCAATATTCTTTTAAAATTATTATGTTTACTGTGAGACATAAAATATATTTTGATTACATATTAAATATATTCCATGGAAAAGTTTTCTTATTTTGATATATTTAATGAATAATTTTATTATTAAATAATTAAAAAATGAATGTATAAATTCCATTCATGTATTTATATTGATTATTAATGTTATTATACTATTTTAATTAATTGTTAGATTTTGGGGAACAAAAATGTGTTATTTTGGTTTAAAAAAATATCTATTATCCAAAAACTATATCTTATTTAAATATATTATGAGTTATATTTTAATAGTTAATATTCAACATTCATAGATTTATTTTTATAAATTAATATTTATATTTTAAAGCAACATTATCCAAATTAGGTGATAATTATTTTGTAAAAATATTATTACAAATTATGATATTGTTGTAAATATTTAATGTTACTCGGAATCCCCGTTTTTGTTAAAAAAACATGGAAAATGATTACTCATGATATTTTTATTTAAATATTTTTTGTTTAAATATTCATAAAATAGATTATTTATATAAAATTCCAATTCAATGTAGTTATAAGTTTATTCATATTTTGGAATTCAATTATATTTTAAAGAATATGGATTTGAATTCATGTGAATTCTATTACGTATTTATTTATTGATATCTTGAATAATTTGTAATGAATTTAAAATTTATAGAATATTTTTGAATGTAATATATATATATATAATTTTAATATAATTGATTTATAAAGAAATACTATTTGATTATAGTTGAGTGGAAGAGTTATATTCCTTTTTCAAAAAATTAATTTTTGATGTCAAATTGAATATTAAAACCCATTATTATATTTTTTACAAGAAATTAAAGAATCACTTAGGAATGGTGAGTAAAATGTTTCAATATATAAAGTAGGTAAAATTTGAATTTTAAAATTCAATAAATGGATTAATTTTTCTTTTCAGTTTAATTAAAACACTAAAATTCATATCAAATTATCAGTTTGAATTCAAGTGAAATCCAACTTCTTAATTTCATATATTTTATCGAAAATGGTATGAAACATTTTAGACAAAAAAATTAATTTCATAAAATACTTATTATATTGAAAATGTAATTTTTTATGTAAATAGGTGATTTTCAATTGGTTTGATAATCGTGAAATCATTTGAACTCCTTTTTAATATAATAGATTAACACATATAGAATGCTTCTTATTATCTGTATATTATTTATCTAATCTTATATGTAGTATTATTGAAACAAATGTAATAATTATTCCTTGATAATAAACATAAAACTTAATTTAAATATTATCAATTTTTTATGAATGAATTTTTATGTCTATATAAATATGAAAAAACTCATAAATGCATACACAATATAAATTTTTTCCAAAATTGTTTGTTATTGATATGATTAAGAGGGGATAATTATTTGATTTACTGAATGTGATAAATATATGTAAAAATTATTTATATAAATCTTATAATTTGTTTTAGATAATTATATTCATATTTTCAATTCAAAGTACAAAAAAAATATAAAAATTTATTAAAATTTGATCATTTTCTTAAAAATAATAAATAAATTAAGATAAATTAATAATACTTATCATTAGTAGTTTTTTAAATAGGTACTGATTGATCATATTACCTGATTTTTATTTATGTTCAAATTCATTCTAAAATATTACATTATAAATCCCAAAAGTATTAGTATTTGTGAAAGGTCACAAAATCATGTCTATAAAATGTGACTCAATATACCCTTTCCAAAAACCAATATAAATTTCAGTTTTATCTCTACATTCTTCTCAAATACATTTGTATAAGTTCTTATTTATTTTACCAAGCCTATTGTCGTGATAAGAGTTCATGCTTTGATGGTCATAGAATCAATCCAAATAAGGTGTAACGTCCCAAATCCAGGTGCCACTCATCGGGTGCCCCAAACCCTGTTGGTCACATGACCTCAAGCGCATTTCCCCAAATGCTAGAGGTTACTGACTAGCAGCGAGGGCCAAGGACAGATAGTGGGGAAAATATGCCCTCATTAGTCAAAGTGTTGTGCATTGGAAAAAGATAAATAATAAACAACAATGGAAGCAGTGAACAATATACAACTGAAATGGACAACTGAAGTAAAAGAGAACCAAAAGTCATATATATAAAGATGCAGCATGTCACTAATTCTATTGAAGTATCCAGAACATGATACACGACAATACAATACAATATAACTCCATGTACAAGGTACAGGAAAACAAAACAAAGTAGAGTAAAAAGAACACAGTAGCATCACAATCCTAATCTCGGTCCCATGCTCTCCTACTCCTCTACTAAAATCATGTATCTGTATAGGGACCCTTGCCCCTATCGACACATTTAGAAATATAATCTGTTTGGGCCGAAGACATGACCCAAACAGGGTGTGAGAAATAAAACTCAGTTGGCAACCGCCAAAGACTCGTGCCCAACTGTCAGTGAAAATGTGCAATAGCAGTGTGAAGTAGTAAATGAAATAAACTAATTTGTACTCAAAAGTAACTAACTCTACCAGTTATATTTCCATTTTAATATACATTTAACCATGCCAAGCCTGTGCTTTAACTTGGCAGGTATGGCATATGAAAATCACCATGGTGAATGTTCATGATAACACTGTCCTCAGACATACAATCCTTACCATCAGGAAATCATAATCGAAACCCACATGTGTCCACCCATAGGCATAATGAATATTACCCATAGGCGTACGAGGTGTCGCCCACAGGCACATAAACTACTGCCCATGGGCACAGAAACTTCTACCTATAGGCATGAGAAAGGTTTCCCGCAGGCTAAACAAAACACTTCCCTCAGGCTATACAAGTAACCGGGCCGAGCCCAACACATAATCAAGCACTTATATACAATTCCTCTCAAGGAAATTCAATGTATGCAAAAATTCTCAATATACCCACAGATATTCTAGCCAAACGTCTAAACAGAGGAACGCACCCCCGAGGTGGTGCTAAATCCACGTAGTGATTCCAAACTGTAATTTTATCTTATCATTAGATTATCTATGGAATTCTAGATATCTTTTAGAAAAGGCCATAACCATATGACACCCCAAACATGGGTTAGTAGCACAACGGTACAAAAATTCAACTCAACAGATGAAAAAAACACTAGACCACCTACCTCGATCGCCTCTGATCAGTATACGTGAACGACGCCTCCTGAAACACAAGTGAATGACATAGATCTGGGATAAATGCTCACAAATTCATCCTCAAATAAATTTCCCTCAGGAAAGAATTGGTAAGAACTACTAAAAAAGAAGGAAGGGAATACCCGTGCGGTTCAATCGATACCGTCAGCGAAGGAAACCGAGTTCTGATCGACAATCGGGAGCTCTTCCAAGCTCCGGTCATCTCTCTCATGTTCTTCCAACGTCCAATGCCTCCTCTGATGAATGAGGAGGTCACTGCCCATTTTAATAAATGAAGAAACAAACTACACGACATGTACTCTCAAGTACATGGCATGTACTTTTCATCATTTAACTATTACTCTAGTGACATATTTCCACCACAGCACTATTTATTTGTCGAAATGAGTACACAACGTGTATTCTTGAATACACGGCATGTACTATCCCTCAGCTGGAATCTTCCTTCACCGCCTTATTGTTCACCTGCCGACTGATTACATGGTGTGTAAATACCTAGTACATGGCATGTAGTCATTTTTTACACCCTTCATCACCGACAGTTCTACATGCCATGTGTACTTATCCCACATGGCCAAAGTAGACGGCATGTGGAAAAGTACACGACATGTACCCAAAAAATTTGCGATTTTCCCCATTTTTATTATTTTCTCAAAAACACTCAAGGAAGGAGGAAAAGAAGACACTCGTACCTCATGAATAAGAACCGGGTTCTTTTAAACATTCCCCCTTAAAGAAATTTTTCCTCGAATTTCCCATCCAAGGGTGGCAAGGATAATGCTCTAAATAACTTTAGCCACGGAGAACGCATGTCAGTCTCCCACTCCCAGGTTTCATCCTTCACTCGACCATGCTTCCATGGCACCCATACGAGAGGAACTAACTGACCTTGGAGAACCTTCGTGCTCCTATCAACAATACAAATTTGATGCTCCTCAAAAGATGCATCTAACTGAAGCTCAACCTCCTTGGGATGAAAAATGTGAGAATTTTTTGAGTGATAACGACGCAACTGAGATACATGGAAGACATCGTGCATGTCCTGGTACCTCTGTGGTAACTAAAATCGATAGGCAACCGGCCCAACTCTCTCCAAAATCTCAAACGTCCCCACATACCTATGTTAAAGATTACCCTATCTCCTGATCCGTTTGTGTCCCAACCTCGGTGAAACACGCAAGAAAACCTGATCCTTGACCACGAACTCCACGGGTCGTCTACGACGATCAGCATAAGATTTTTGATGAGACTGTGCGGTAGACATCCGCTTCTGAATCAACTGGATCTGCATTAAAGTCTCCTGCATGATACATGGTCCTAGTAAAGTTTCCTCACCTACCTCTAACCAGCACATGTGTGATCAGCATGGCCTACCATATAAAGCCTTGTAAGGTTTCATCTCAAGAGTTCCCTGAAAACTGTTATTGTAGGAAAACTCGACCAGGGGTATGTGCTTCTCCCAAGAGCCCCCAAAGTCTAGGACGCATGCACATAGCATGTCCTCTAGCACCTGTATCATACGCTCTAACTGGCCATCAGTCTGAGGGTGGAATGTTGTTCTTAGAAGCACCTGTGTACCTAGTTCCCTCTGAAAGCCCTTCTGAAAATGAGATGTAAAATGGGCATCCCTATTTGAAACGATAGAACGAGGGACCCCATGAAGATGTACTACCTCTTAGATGTACAACGTCCTGATCTCATCAACACCAAAGGTTTCCATGATCGGCAAAAAGTGAGCTACCTTCGTATTTCTGTCCAAAACAACCCACACAATATCACTTCCTCGAGGTGACCTCGGGAACCCAGTAACAAAATCCATCGCGACGTCATTCTATTTCAACTTCGGAATGGGTAACTACTGTAACAGTCTGGGTGGTCTGTGATTCTCTGTCTTCACCTGATGATATGTGTAACTTCTAGTAACAAAACTAGCGATCTCTCTTTTCATACCCGGCCACCAATACTGACGTCTCAAGTCACGGTACATTTGGGTAACTCTGGGATGAAATGCCTAAGATGAAGCGTGAATGTAACATCCCATGTAAGTAATAAATAATAGATATTTTTATCTATGCCTATTAATGAATTAGATAGTGTTTTAGAGGATTAAAATGAAAATAAATCCAATCTTAAGCATGGAATACACTAATATTTTTAAAAGATTGTTTTACTACCTTTTGATGGAAAACCATTTTTGAATCTATCTTTTGACAATTTTATATACTATGTTTTGTCAAAATAAACTTATTCTATATTATTGGGACATCAAAATTTACTTTGTGTGAATTTTTGGTATTTTTCTGACAATGTTCATTTTTAATGAATAGTGAAAAATACTGCATTTTACATCCAAAATGCTTTTTAATCTAATTTATTTATATGATTAGATTATATTTTGAATTGGTTTTGAAGTGAAATTAGAATATATTTTTAACATTTAATCCAATGGTGGTCGTTGGAATCAATTTCACTTTGAAATTGGACTTAAACTGGTGTCAATCTTTTGATACTTATTGTTTCATAAAAACACTCTATTTGCTCTGACAGCGGGAATTAATTATTAAATTAATTAATGTGACTTATATGTTTTTAATTTTTTAAAATAGGATTCACTTTTGAATTCAGAATATCAAATATATCTTAGGGTGAAGTTTTGGTATTTTTCTGAAAAACTTCAATTTTTGATGAATAGTGAAATCACTAAGTGGTAGTTAAAGAAACTAGTTTTTCGTTTAAATGAAATTTTGCCACCTTTGTGTTTTCAATTTCAAAAATCCGACATACATGTTTGTCATTAAGAAGTAATATGTGGTTCAATGAGATTAAAATAATTTTTTGGTGAATAGTTACTTATTAAGTTTTTAATCGCGATTAGTGGTAATTAGTGTAGTTTAAGGTAAAAATAATGCATTAATAATATGAAATGACCTAGACACATGTCCTAACATTATTGGATGTGTCATGGAAGACCAATAAAAGCCATGGGTAAACTTGGGGACCCCATGGAGCTACTTTGGTTGGGAAATGACATAAATAACTTTTTATTTAATGTAAAAGTAAACATGACAGAAAAATAATATGTTTTACGAAAACAATTTTTACATGGGGTTATAAAGATCAGATTTTTTATTATAAATAGTCATTGGAAAGATAAAAAGATTTCCTACATCATAGTAGTTTTTTTTTTAATTTTTAGACTTTACATAAATTAAATTATTTATGACATCATAATGATGTAGCGATTACCTCATTAATAAAAGATTTAAATAAAATGGAAAGATAATGTAATATCTAAGCCCTAAACATGTCCAAAACCTATTGGATGGGTGGATTTCGAACCCTTATCACAGTATCCTAGAATTATATAAATTTGGGACCATTCAAATCCGAAACGCATTTTCAAATAAAGTAATATTTCTTTACTTTCCAAGAGTGCCCCCCCTCTCCTCTTATAAATGGCACCCACCTCTAACTCCTTACCCACACTCCCAAAGCATTTGGCTCGGCCAACCCCTGATCATTTTGTCTCTCCACTTCCCTATATTACTCTTTGAAGCCTCACTTTGGGCAGAATACTTCCCAAGTAAGCCTTTGAACTCAAACCAAAGGGAGTTACCCGATTTTAAGGTAATGTCTTCACTTGAGTCCTTTTGTTTTATTTTGCTTCTCCAACCCCCTAAACTATTTTTATTTATTTCTTTTGTAATAACTCCAGTATGTTAAATATACTAGGATGTTGTTATAATAAGTATTCAAGCTACACTTACACACACCTACATCTAATGGTTAAAGAACATACAGTTTCCGTGGATGGTGAATTTATGGCTCCCGAAACGATGATTGTTCAACATTCTTTTAACAGCTTCATAGGTGGCCATTAAGATGTCACTATATTTATATATGATATATAATATGTTTATGTTTTACTTAAACTTCTGTATTTTTCATTTTGGGTATACCTTTATGGTTTCCATTATGGGTAAACGCGATATCTTCATTTAAGGAAGTGCGGACTACCGCCCCCTCAATGTGATTTGATTCGTTAAATACCATATGTGGGACGTATAAAGGATGGAACTATGATATTATAGATGATATTATACTGTAATTATAATATACCTTTATATCATTATGATTCCGTTCTATAAAATATGAAATAGAAATGAAAGTAGCGTTCATGCGTACGTACGGATTACCGTCTCCATGAACGGTGCATTTCATTTCTTACCTCTAAATGATTATGTAATATTATAAATGCATGTATATAATGGATATATATGATATATACATCATGATTATAATTCTGGACATAATGGATACATGAACAACATGTAATTATAAAGGGATTATTTCTGACTCAAGTACCAATGATTGTTAAAACGACCGTTATTAACTTAAATAATTACATAGTGTTCATGACATGGAAATAAGTGATATAAAAGGAATAATGAACATGAAAAAGGTTCTTAAACAAGTAGAAATTAAATCAAGTTTATTATTCAGGACATTAAAGAACGGTCGAGTCAAGTCGGACCCGATGTATGAGACTTCGTCTCAATCTCCTTTCATTGAGGCATATTGTGTTTTATACACAACCTTCTTTTATACGGTGTATAAACCCCTTTGAATTTTATGTTTATCCAAAAAGAATCTTTTTTATACGAAGCATTTTATTAAACGAAAAAGGGAATGTTTTTGTCGTACGTATGCGGTGACAACGACTTCTCCGCCGCCGTGACCATAATTTGAGTTTCAGCTTCCTCTACAAGCCATACCTTCTTTTTAAAAGAAAAATAAATACCATGTTTTACTTTTCTTTTATTTTGGTATTGAAAATGCTTTTCATAATGTTTTTATTATATCAATGTGTTGTATTGATATCTTGTGATTGAAATGTGGAAATGTTATGTTTCTTTTATGCATGTTTTATGTGATATGATTATTTTATGGTTCTTGGGAATTATTATGAAGACGGGTGGTTCCGTGATAAACTAAGGGAGGGTGAGCCCGATATAGCTCTCCAATGCATTGGGTAACGCGAAGGAGTGAAACGTTATGGTTTCTCCGAAGAGATTTAGGGAATATACTGTGATGGGTATTCCAAACGTAACCAAGAGGGTTACTCCCTACGTAAGAATGTTATGAATGCCTCAAGTTACCTTTATGTCTTATGATTTCTATGATTTATTCATGATTTGATGAGGTATGTTGAAGTGCTTATGTTTTATGGGTAAAGTATGATTTCATTCTTATGTATATATGTACCCATGTTTCCTTTCCATATTTTTATATCCCTTACTGAGCTTTTTATGCTCATCCCATGTTTTTTTGAAATGTTTTTCACAGGTCAAGGGAATGGTACATGATATGATGATAGTGTCAAGGAAGTGTCAAGAAAAATTCCATGTTTTATTTTAAATATGTTTCCATTGATGGGAAAGAAGAATAACATCTTTATGTAACCACTTTGTTTATATGTGGAATGTAATGCAATTTTTATGATCTAATTCTCTAAAACTCTAAACCCGAAAAGATTCTCAATGTGTAATCTTGTAATAACTCAAGATTAAGTAAGGTTTAAGGCTGGGGCCTTATAGTTGGTATCAGAGGTCAGTTTAGATAACTTTACGAGTTAGAATTCTATTAACTGATTATCCAAAAATATTTTTTTAAAATGATATAGCATTTGAAGATTACCATGTTGCTTCATCTAAGACATGTTTGTTCAGAATGGTTTTCCGTAGAGGAAATAGGGAAGCAGTGCTAGGAAGGAATACAGAAGGAAATAACCTTCCGAATCAGCATCCTGAGATGGTCGGAATTGGAACTGAACTGTTTGTTGCAGTGATGGCACAGTTGACTCAGGCTATAAATGGTGGTGGTATTCATGCCCGAGATCAGCCAGATCAACTGCAGAGGAACATGTCAGTAGTGGAACATTTCATGAGGCAACACCCCCATAATTCAGAGGATCATCTAACCCTGTGTTAACTGAAGGGTGTATTAAAGCACTGGAAAAGATTTTTGATGTCATGGTGTGTTCAGACAATCAAAAGGTTAGTCGTGCTATTTATCGTTTGGAGGGTGAAGCAGATTAGTGGTGGTCGATGGTTAAAAATATCAGGGACGCTGATGAGATTGATGCTCTCGACTGGGATGAATTCAAAGGTATGTTTCTTGAGAAATATTTTCCTAAGGCTGTTCGACTTAGGATGGAAAAGCAATTCTTGGAATTGAGGCAAGAGGAAGACTCAGTGTCTCTCTATGAAGAAATGTTCACTCGATTGGAAAGGTATGCTTCAAATTTTATCCGAGACGTTGATAGTAAAATCAATCATTTTTACTCAGGATTAAAGCCAAAATATCGAAGGGCATTAGCTTCTCATGAGTTTAAAAGTTATGAAAAGCTTTTTTGATGTTCTGAGAAGGTGGAAGTGGAGTTTGCCGATGATCAAGTGTTCTATAACAATCGACAGAAGAAGAGACCAAGGTGGCAGGAGAATGGTAAGAATTCTTCAAAAAAAGTCTGATGGTAAGAAAACTTAGTTTCCAGTTTGTGATAAATGTGGAAAAAGGCATGCTGGGGAATGTCTTCTGAATTCTGGAAAGTGCTACTAATATGGTAAGATGGGACATAAGGCTCGTGATTGCACTGAAAAGGATCAAGTTGAAGGTAAGACCAAATTTGATTTACAGTTAGTGAAATGTTATAAGTGCAATGAGATGGGTCACTATGCAAACGAGTGTCCGACAAAGAGCTTGCGTGATGGGAAGCAGTTAGACTATAAGCAGAAAGGGGTGGTGAAATCCTTTGCAACTACTTCAGCAGATGTCGGGCCATCAAATGAAGTTGTATCAGGTACTTTGTTTGTTTTTTCAGATTATGCCAGTGTGTTGTTTGATTCGGGGTCTACACATTCTTTCATCTCTGAAACCTTTTTTAGTAAAATGGTAATACCATCTCAAGAAATGACTTCTGAACATGTGGAAAAAACACCTGGGGGAAATGTTGAGGCAAAAAGAATTTATAAGAATCTTTATATCCTTATCTGTGGAAAGAACCTACTTGCAAACCTTATTTTTCTACCTCTAGTAGAGTTTGATGTTATCCTGGGTATGGATTGGCTCTCTATTTACCATGAAAAGATTGACTGTAGTGCTAAAGAAGTTTCTTTTCAGAAAGACTTTCAGTTTGTGTACAAGAATGAACCCTTACTGTTGATAATTTATCAAGAGGCCAAAAAACTTATAAAAGATGGAAATGAATGTTACCTTGCACACATCATTGAAAATAAAGGAACGGTTCAGATTAATGATGTGCCAGTGGTAAATGAGTATCCTGATGTTTTTCCTGATGATTTTCCTGGAATAATACCAGATCAGAAAGTTTAGTTTACTGTTGACTTAGTTCCTGATGCTAAGCCAATTTCAAAACCCCCTTATCGAATGGCTCAAATTGAACTTTTAGAGTTGAAGGAGCAATTGCAAGATTTATTAGAGAAAAGTTTCATTCGACCTAGCACATCACCTTGGGGTGCTCCTGTTTTATTTGTTAAAAAGAAAGATGGTTCTATGAGGCTTTGCATTGATTATAGGGCCTTGAATAATATCACTGTTAAGAACAAATATCCTTTTCCTCATATCGATGATTTGTTTGATCAGCTCCAGGGAGATCAGTTTTTATCAAAGATTGACTTGAGATCGGGGTACCATCAGCTGAAGGTAAAGGAGGCAGATATTCCAAAGACCGCATTCCGTATGAGATATGGCCATTATGAATTTTTAGTAATGCCTTTTGGGCTAACCAATACACCTACTGTATTCATGGACTTAATGAATAGAATTTTCCGTGAGTTCTTGGATAAGTTTGTGGTGGTTTTCATTGATGATATTTTGGTGTTTTCTAAAAGTAAAGAAGAGCATGAAAGACATTTAAGGGTGATCTTACAAACCTTAAAATAAAAGAAACTGTATGGAAAATTCAGCAAGTGTGAGTTTTGGTTGAAACAAATTTCTTTCCTTGGTCATATTGTTTCTAAAGATGGGATAACTGTTGATCCTACAAAAACAAAAGTTGTGGAAGACTGGCCAAGAACCACAAATGTAACTGAGATTCATAGCTTCCTTGGTTTGGTAGGATATTACTGAAGGTTTTTTAGAAATTTTTCACAATTATCTAGTCCAATGACTAAGCTAACTCGGAAGGGTGTTAAGTTTATCTGGACAAAAGAATGTGATGATTGTTTTCAGGAATTGAAAAGAAGATTGGTGAATGCTCTAGTTTTGGCACTACCTTCCAGGAATGGTGAGTTTGTTATCTACAGTGATGCTTCATTGAAGGGAATTGGTTGCATCCTAATGCAGAATGATCAGGTAATTGATTATGCTTCACGACAGTTGAAAACTCATGAGGTAAATTACCCTACACATGATTTGGAATTAGCTGCTGTTGTTTTCGCTTTAAAAATTTGGAGGCATAAATTGTATGGAGTAAAGTGTGAAATATATACTAATCACAAATGTTTAAAGTATATATTCACTCAGAAAGAGTTGAACATGAGACAAAGGAGATGGCTATAATTAATCAAGGATTATGATTGTACAATTCATTACCATCCGGGAAAGGAAAATAAAGTGGCTGTGCCTTTGAGTCGAAAAAGTAATGCCTCATTAGCAATGTTGCATTTGGAATGTGATCCTTTGGTTAAGGATTTGATGAATTTTGGCATAGAATTTGTTGGTGCAGGAATTTATTCTGTTTTGTTTCAGGTATCAGTGAAATCATCTCTATCAGATAGAATCAATCAAGCACAGAAGCAAGACAGTGAGTTGAAGAAAAAGGTAGAGCTGGTTCAGAAAGGTAAGTTGCCTAAATTCAACATTGATAATGATTGTGTTTTGAGATTTGGGAAGAGATTGTGTGTGCCTTGTGATTCACAGTTTAAGAGAGAGTTGTTATGTGAAGCTCATAGTTCTCCATTTTCAGTTCATCCAGGCAGTACTAAGATGTATAAAGATCTGTGGGAGTATTACTGGTGGGATGGAATGAAAAGAGATATTGCTAACATTACTGTGAAGTGTTTGACTTGTCAATAGGTTAAAGCAGAGCGGCAGTTACCGAAAGGGATGCTTCAGCCTCTACCAGTGCCAGAGTGGAAATGGGAGAATATATCCATAGACTTTTTTGTGGGATTACCGAAGACATCACGAGGTAATAATGCAATCTGGGTTATTGTTGATCGCTTGACGAAGTCTGCTCATTTCCTTGCTATACGAGATACTTTCTCTCTTGATCAACTTTCCCATTTGTATCTTAAAGAGGTAGTCAGGTTACATGGAGTTTCTCTCTCCATTGTATCTGATCGTGATCCCAGGTTCACTTCTAACTTTTGGAAAGGACTTCAGAAGTCGTTGGATACTGAATTAAATTTTAGTACAGCTTTTCATCCTCAATCAGATGGGCAGTCAGAACGAACAATTTAGACCTTGGAGGATATGCTACGTTCTTGCTCTATGGATTATCAGGGATGTTGGGACCAACATCTTTCTTTGGTTGAATTTTCATATAATAACAGTTTTCATTCCAGTATACAGATGGCACCATTTCAGGCATTATATGGGAAGCAGTGTCGAACTCCAGCTTTCTAGGATGAAGTGGGTGAAAGGAAGTTGATGGGACCAAAATTGGAGGAAGAGATGGAAGAAAAAGTTCAGCTAATTCAGAAGCACATGAGAACAGCTCAGAGTAGGCGGAAGAGTTATGCAGACAATAGGAGGAAGGATCTATCTTTTGAGGTAGGTGATCATGTTTTTCTCAAAGTATCACCATGGAAAAGTGTGATTCAATTTGGTAAGAAAGGAAAGCTGAGTCCAAGGTTCATTGGACCATATGAAATTAGGGATAGAGTTGGATCAGTTTCTTACCGAGTGGCTTTACCTCCGAGTTTATCTCAGGTACACAATGTTTTTTATGTTTCGATGTTGAGAAAGTACATGCCAGATCCATCTCATGTTTTGAGTCCAGAGGTAGTTCAGCTGGAAGAGAACCAATCTTATGAGGAACAACCGGTCCAGATTCTTGACCACAGGGAGCAAGTGTTACGGAATAAGGTGATTCACCAGGTAAAGGTTTTGTGGAAAAACCACATGATTTAAGAGGCAACATGGGAATCTGAAAGTGCAATGAGGGATAAGTAACCCCATTTATTTGATAAGTAAATAAATTGCGGGGATGCAATTTTCTAAAGGGTGGAAGGATGTAACATCCAAAGTAAGTAATGAATAATAGATATTTTTATCTATTCCTATTAATGAATTATATAGTGTTTTAGAGGCTTAAAATGAAAATAAATCCAACCTTAAGCATGGAATACACTAATATTTTTAAAAGATTGTTTTAATGCCTTTAGATGGAAAACCATTTTTGAATCTATCTTTTGACAATTTTATAAACTATGTTTGTCAAAATAAACTTATTCTTTATGATTGGGACATCAAAATTTACTTTGTGTGAATTTTTGGTATTTTTCTGACAATGTTCATTTTTTAATGAATAGTGAAAAATACTGCATTTTACATCAAAACTGATTTTTAATCTAATTTATTTATATGATTATATTATATTTTGAATTGGTTTTGAAGAGAAATTATAATATATTTTTACCATTTAATCCAATGGTGGTTGTTGGAATCAATTTCACTTTGAAATTGGACTTAAACTGGTGTCAATCTTTTGATACTTTTTGTTTAATAAAAACACGCTATTTGCTCTGACAGCGGGAATTAATTATTAAATTAATTAATGTGACTTATATGTTTTGAATTTTGTAAAATATTCTTTATTTTTGAATTCATAATATCAAATATATCTTAGGGTGAAGTTTTGATATTTTTCTGAAAAACTTCAATTTTTGATGAATAGTGAAATCACTAAGTGGTAGTTAAAGAAACTGTTTTTTCGTTTAAATGAAATTTTGCCACCTTTGTCTTTTGAATTTCAAAAATCCGACATACATGGTTGTCATTAAGAAGTAAAATGTGGTTCAATGAGATTAAAATAATTTTTTTTGGTGAATAGTAACTTATTATGTTTTTAATCGCGATTAGTGGTAATTAGTGCAGTTTAAGGTAAAAATAATGCTTTAATAATATGAAATGACCTAGAAACATGTCCTAACCTTATTGGATGTGTCATGGTCGACCAAGACAAGCCACGGGTCAACTTGGGGACCCCATGGAGCCACATTGGTTGGGAAATGACATAAATAACTTTTTATTTAATGTAAAAGTAAAAATGACAGAAACATAATATGTTTTACGAAAACAATTTTTACATGGGGTTATAAAGATCAGATTTTTTATTATAAATAGCCATTGGAAAGCTAAAAATATTTACTACATCATAGTAGTTTTTTTATAATTTTTATACTTTACATAAATTAAATTATTTATGACATTATAATGATGTAGCGATTACCTCATTAATAAAGGATTTAAATAAAATGGAAAGATAATGTAATATCTAAGACCGAAAAATGTAAAAAATCTATTGGATGGGTGGATTTAGAACCCTTATCACCTTATCCTCGAATTATTTCAATGTGGGACTATTTAAATCCGAAACTCATTTTCAAATAAAGTAATATTTCTTTACTTTCCAAGAGTGCCCCTCCTCTCCTCTTATTAAAGGCCCCCACCTCTACCTCCTTACCCACACTCCTGAAGCATTTGGCTCGGCCAAACCCTGATAATTTAGTATCTCCACTTCCCTATCTTACTCCTTGAAGCCTCAATTTGGGAGGAAGACTTCCCAAGGAAGCCTTTGAACTCAAACCAAAGGGAGTTACCCGATTTTAAGGTAATGTCTTCATTTGAGTCCTTTTGTTTTATTTTTCTTCTACAACCCCCTAAACTCTTTTTATTTATTTCTTTTGTAACAAATCTAGTATCTTCAATATACTACGATGTTTTTATAAGAAGGATTCAAGCTACACTTACACAGACTTACATCTAATGGTTAAAGAACATACAGTTTCCGTGGATGGTGAATTATGCCTCCCAAAATGATGATTGTTGAACATTATTTTAACACCTTCAAATGTGGACATTAAGATGTCACTATATTTATATATGATATATAATATGTTTATGTTTTACTTAATCTTATGTATTTTTCATTTTGGGTATACCTTTATGGTTTCCATTATGGGTAAACGTGATATCTTCATTTAAGAAAGTGCGGACTATCACCCCCTCAAGGTGATTTGATTCATTAAATACCATATGTGGGACGTATAAAGGATGGAACTATGATATTATATATGATATTATACTGGAATTATAAAATGCCTTTATATCATTATGATTCCATTCTATAAAATACGAAATAGAAATGAAAGTAGCATTCATGCGTACGTACGACTTACCGTCTCCATGAATGGTGCATTTCATTTATTACCTCTAAATGCTTGTGTAATATTGTAAATGAATGTATATAGTGGATATATATGATATATACATCATTATTATAATTCTGGATATAATGGATACACAAACAACATGTAATTATAAAGGGCTTATTTTTGACTCAAGTACCAATGATCGTTAAAATGACCGTTATTAAATTAAATAATTACATAGTGTTCATGAAATGGAAATAAGTGATATAAAAGGAATAATGAAATTGAAAAAGGTTCTTAAACAAGTAGAAATTAACTCAAGTTTATTATTCAGGACATTAAATAACGATCGAGTCAAGTCGGACCCGAGGTATGGGACTTCGTCTCAATCTCCTTTCATTGAGGCATATTTTGTTTTATACACAACCTTATTTTATACGGTGTATAAACCCCTTTGACTTTTACGTTTATCCAAAAGGAATCTTTTTTATACGAAGCGTTTTACTAAATGACAAAAGGGAATGTTTTTGTCGTATGTATGCGGCAACAACGACTTCTCCGCTGTCGTGACCATAATTTGAGTTTCGGCTTCCTCTACAAGCCATACCTTCTTTTTAAAATAAAAATAAATACCATGTTTTACTTTTATTTTATTTTGGTATTGAAAATGGTTTTCATAATGTTTTTATTATATCAATGTGTTGTATTGATATCTTGTGATTGAAATGTGGAAATGTTATGTTTCCTTTATGCATGTTTTATGCGATATGATTATGTTATGGTTCTTGGGAATTATTATGAAGACGGGTGGTTCCGTGATAATCTAAGGGCGGGTGAGCCCGATATAGCTCTCCAATGCATTGGGTAACGCGAAGGAGTGAAACGTTAAGGTTTCTCCGAAGAGATTTAGGGAATATACTGTGATGGGTATTCCAAACGTAACCAAGAGGGTTACTCCCTACGTAAGAATGTTATGAATGCCTCAAGTTACCTTTATGTCTTATGATTTCTATGATTTATTCATGATTTGATGAGGTATGTTGAAGTGCTTATGTTTTATGAGTAAATTATGATTTCATTATTATGTATATATGTACCCATGTTTCCTTTCCATATTTTTATATACCTTACTGATCTTTTTATGCTCATCCCATGTTTTTTTGAAATGTTTTTCAGAGGTCAAGGGAAAGGTACATGATATGATGATAGTGTCAAGGAAGTGTCAAGAAAGAATCCATGTTTTATTTTAAATATGTTTCTATTTATGGGAAAGAAGAATACTATCTTTATGTAACCACTTTGTTTATTTGTGGAATGTAATGCAAGTTTTATGATCTAATTCTCTAAAAATCTAAACCTGAAAAGATCCTCAATGTGTAATCTTTTAATAACTCAAGATTAAGTAAGGTTTAAGGCTGGGGACTTATAGTGAAACTCCCACATCATCTCCTCACATATATCCCTATGAACCCACACTCATTCATGGCAACCCAATATTTCATCATCGCCTATCATCCATCCAGGAGGAGGCTTTACACTTTCCACCGACTCCTATAGAACTATGCCTTATGAATCTGATAGATGTATCATCCTCACTCTATCCAAAAGAGTATAAGTCACAGCTAATGAAGAAAGATAGGTTTTCCCCTGACTGGCATGCACCTCCAAATGCATCTCAGAGAACAAAGCCATAAGCTTCCACTCACCACTGGCCTCCTGCACCCCCTGTATCTGAGTCCTCCTACTCAGTGCATCAGCAACTATGTTACCCTTACCAGGTGTATAACCAAGCTCAATGTTGATGGAATGAAGGTATTCAACCCACCTTCGCTATATTAGGTTCAATTCATGCTGAGTAAAGATATATTTGAGATTTTTTTGGTCCGTAAACACCACAAAATATTCTCCCAAAAGATAAGGTCTCCTACAATGTAACGCATGAATAACTGCATCTAAATTGAGATCATGCATTGGGTAATTCCTCTCATGTGGCATCAACTGCTGAGAGACGTACGCAACTACTCGACCTCCTTGCATTAACATTGCTCCTATCCCAATACCTGATGCATCACAGTAAACTTTATAGATCGTCCCTAGCTGTGGAAGTATCAGGATGGGTGCTGAGGTCAAACATCACTTTAGATACTGAAATGATGTCTCGCAAGCTTGCAACTAATCAAGAATCACACCCTTCTTAGTCAAACCTGTCAACAGCGCTGCAATGCGGGAGAAGTGCTGTATAAAGCGCATGTAGAAACCAGCCCACCCCAAAGAAACTCCATATTTCAAACACGTTCTTAGGATGGTTAGAGGAAACTACTGATCTCACCTTCTTTGGTTCTACCACAAATCTTACCTCTGAGATTATATGAACCATGAAGTGAATCTGGTCCATCAAAAAGTGGATCTTTGAGAGCATAGAATATAACTGATGCTCTCTCGGTATACTCCAAACGATCTCAAGATGGGTAGCATGTTTGTGTCGAGTGTGTGGGTACACCAACATATCATCCACGAAGACTACCACAAACGAATCAATATATGGATAGAAAACATGATTCATCAGATCCATGAAAACTACTGGCGCATTTTTGAGTCAAAACGGCATGACCAAGTACTCATATAAACCATATCTGCCCTGAAAAGCTGTAAGCGGTATGTCTTATTTTCTCACGACCAACTGATGATATCCAGATCTCAAGTCAATATTCAAGAACACTCATGCACCTTGATGTTGATAAAAAAGATCATCAATCCTCAGTTAGGGGTATCATCTCTTAACTGTCAGTTGGTTTAGCTTCCGATAATCAACATAGAGTCTAAGGGTACCATCCACCTTCTTAGAAAACGTGACATGAAAAACCCAAGGAGAAGTACTGGGTCCGATGAAACCCTTTTCCTGCAACTCCTTTAACTGCCTTTTGAGCTCCTGCAACTCTTGTTTAGCAATCCTATAAGGAGGAATGGACACCGGTGATGCTTTTGTGAGTAGATCAATAAGGAAATCCACCACTTGATCCAGAGGAAGACTTGAAAAGTCATCCAAGAAGACATCCCTGAAACGATCAACCACTGGAGATAAATCCTTATGATATATTACCTGGTCATCCAGATATAAACTCGCAATCTTGGATGTCATTCCACCATGCCCAAGATTCTCGGGTCCAGCTTAGCTCACCTGGACATCCCATTCTCCATTATATAGAAACTCTCCTCCATCTGGTGATGTGAAACTCACCCTGTGAAAGATATAAATCGACAAAGGCTCGAAAGAGTACCAACTAGTCCATACCGAGAATGACATCATAACTCATCATATCTAAGACATAGAGGTCCCACAGAATGTGACACCCACCAACCTCAAGGGGGGGGGGCTCCCTAGACTGATGCACACCAACCATTCTAGTCCCCAACGGTGTGTCTAGCGTCATAACATCAGAATAAGAAGAAACATAAAACCCAACGATCTCCACAATAGGAATAGATATAAAGCTATGTGTAGTATCCGTATCATGAAGTACAGAAGGTAAAACAGAATAAACTAGAATTTTACCTCTGATAGTGGAAGGTCTGTATTCCTACTTCTGTTGGGTCTTTTGCACTGCATAGGCATGCCCAGTGTCGCAGGACTGTGACACAGCCTGGCTATCCTGAGCTGACCCGCCCTGCTGTCTCTGATATCCTGGTGTCTGGCTACCATGGCCACAACCACCATCTCTTCCTGCACGCATAGACCTTACCAAATTTCCCAAAAGGTAAGATGTTTTTGGTCCTGCTCCTACACGCGGAGTCTGTACAGAACCCCTCTAATTAGCCACTGGTAGAAACACCCTGGAAAAGCGTTACAACTAACCCATTATATCACAAGCTCGACACTCCACTGGGTCTTGTGGACACTAAGGTACTTGGTGCCCCTCTCTACCACACTGGTAGCACATGACTTGGCCACATTAAGAAATTTTCTGGCTCGTACTTCCACCATGAGATAAATCCATCTATCTCTTCCTCTTAACGGTAGAAATAGTACTGGAAACTAGTGTCGAACCACCCTATCCTGCACCACCTGCTTCCTGCAGGTTTTGCTCAATAATCAGTGCCTGGTTCACAATAGTATGCACTGTAGGAAACTTGGAGACATTCACCGGTGCTCGAATTTCATATTGAATAACAACCTCAAAGCGTCTATCCCTCAGCGTCACATCACCTATTAGAATAAGTACAAAACATTGTAGCTCGGTGAAGCAGGTAGAATAATCCATCAATTACATGGCGCCCTACTGCAGATTCATGAAGTCTTGAGCTCGATCTTCACTCAACATCTCCAAGAAGAATAATTCATATAAGGATGCCTAAAAATCTTCCCACATCAT
This sequence comes from Viscum album, assembly GCA_963277665.1. Classification (NCBI taxonomy): domain Eukaryota; kingdom Viridiplantae; phylum Streptophyta; class Magnoliopsida; order Santalales; family Viscaceae; genus Viscum; species Viscum album. The sequence continues at coordinate 288,923,040 of OY728165.1, forward strand.
GTCTTGGTGATGCGCAGTATGGGTGGAAACATCCCACCACCTCTTGGCGGAATCACGCATCATGTATGTAGAAAGCTTGACCCTCCACCCCAGAGGTGTCTCAAGATGCACAAAAATAGTTCGCATATAACCTTGCTAATAATCCTCAGCCTGTAGTCCAACATCCCCTAAAAATGTAGGAATATGCTACTGCTGGAATATACGATTCAGCACTGCCATTGATGTGGCAGCTGGTGGAGCTCGCTGGAAGGTCTGCATAAACCATATAAAGCCTTCACAAAACTGCACATCCGCACCTGCGTCTGGTATAATGACTGGCGCCAGATATGGCTCTGCTAGAGGATCCATCAGTAGCATATGTCCTACCATCTATGGAGTATAATCGTTTTTTCTCTCCTGGCGAACAACGTGTGGTCTTATCGACGACATGACTCTATAAGGTCAACACATGCCTTAAATTAAAGTTATCAAAGGCTGAAAACGAGGAGACCAAGAAGGGAATAAGAGAAAGAACACATTCAAGATTTACAAAACATAACTACACAGCTTGTATAAATACTACACGGTGTGTTATCACATTCCATCTACATGGGCGTGTACTCCAGTTAAAACTGATCGTGAACACCCCAACTACATGGGGTGTTGCCTTAACACATGGCATGTACTTGAATCCTTCTTCCCTGCCCGAGTCCTTCTACACCGCTTAAGCCACACAACTCTGCTAAAACAAAACTACACGGTGTGTACCACAGGTACACATCATGCAATTGGAAATATAACACTGACCCGTGTTGTTAGTGACACGACCGGGAACCAGGGTCAAACTACATGGAGTGTTCAAGGTCGACACGACATGTATGTCTTATGATTCCACCGTCCGTCTTGTAAGTTACACCGGCGGATACTAGGTCGACACTACACGACATGTACAATAGGTGCACAACGTTTTCTACCCAAAACTTCCCTATTTCGTGTCTCTGCCCACATGACCTATGAAACGGTAAGAGACTACATGACGTGTACTTATGATACACGGTGTGTACTTAAAAATTTCCCTTTCTTCCCAAACAGAGGATTAAACGGTGTGTAATCAAAACTACACAGCTTGTAATCAGGGTTTTCCAAATAGTAATCCCCAAAAACTACTTCGGAGCCCAGAAATACACTGAAATAAACACCTACATGCCAAATTCTGATCCGTGAGGGCCCATACTCCCCACGAATCAAAGCGTGGCATCTTATACATGTTATAACAAGTAAATAGTCAATAAGACACCAAATTCCAGTCAATGAGGACCCATGCTCCTCAGAAACCAATGTTTGGTATTCATTATACTATATCTAAAATAACCATACCCTATAAAATAGCAAGTATTTGACAAAGCATCTATCACAACATCATGCTTTTATACCACAAAAACTATCACAAGAACATGAAATCTCTAATGCACCTACACGGCATGGAAGGAATGCATGATTTGTGATTTCTAGCATGTTCCCAAATGATGAATGAGATGGCATAACATCATCTCATCGGGTTGCAACTAAATAGAACCCATGTATAAAATATAAATAGCACAATCACAAGTACATCATCCAATGGTGAAAATCAAGTCAACTTTCAAATTGAAAAATTGAAAAAATTGCAATAAATGAGGTAGACTGGATTTTCCATTTACACGGGTTAGCTACTCCTAGGCACAACTTATTACCAACCACCATTTCTATCATATCCCTGACTAAGGATCCAAATAGTATGTCAAAGAAAAGTACCCCTCTTATACAACTTTGTAACGTCCCAAATCCGAGTGCCACTCATCGGGTGCGCCGGACCCGGTTAGTCACATGACCTCAAGCACAGTTCCCCAAATGCCAGAGGCTACCGACTAGCAGCGAGGGCCAAGGATTGATTATGTTGAAATTATGCCCCCATTTTTCAAAGTGTAGCGCAGCGGAAAAAGATAAATAACATATAACAATGGAAGAAGTAATCAGTATACATCTGAAATAGAAAACTGATGTAAAAGAGAACCAGCAGTCATATATATAAAGATGTATCATGTCACAAATTATATGAAAGAAGCCAGAACAAGATACACTGTAATACAATACAATACAACTCAATGTACAAGGAACAGCCAAACAAAACAAAGTAGAGTAAACAGAACATAGCAGCATCGCAAGCATAAGCTCGGTCCCATTCTCTCCTACTCCTCTGCTAAAATCATGTACCTATATAGGGACCCTTGACTCTATCGACACCTGTAGAAATGTAATATATTTAGGCCGAAGACATGACACAAACGGGGTGTGAGAAATAAATCCCAGTAGGAAACCACCAAAGGCTCGTGCCGAACTGTCAGTGAAAATGTGCAATAGTAGTGTACATTAGAAAATGCAATAAACTAAGACGTACTCAAATGTAACTATAAGGACCCAGCCTTAAACCTTACTTAATATTGAATTAAATGAATAATTCACATTGAGGATCTTTTCAGGTTTAGAGTTTTAGAGAATTAGAACATAACTATTACATCTTAAAAGATTACAAAGTAGACACTTCTACTAAGTCTCCATAAAATAAAAAATCTTAAAAAGAAAGATTTCTAGATTCCATGTTTTAGATAGCATGAAATTCCCTTGATCCCATCCTTGACCTTTTTCCACTTTAAGTCCTGTGAAAAACATTTCGAAAAACTTGGGGTGAGCATAAAAAGCTCAGTAAGGGATACAAAGAGAATGAAAACTGTTAGTTTTTCAAACATCAAGTAAACCATGTATACTATATCAAAGTAATACCTTCACCCTCATGAAGTAGTAAAAAAAAATCTTCACTGAATAAAGTATCATTACTTACCTTTTTGTAACCAAAGGATTACCATAAAACCCATATAAAGAACACATAGAATATATAAAGGTAACTTGGTACGTAAACATACTTAAGTGGAATAACCATACGGTTGACTTCCACACATATCACTTAATGGAATAGCCATACGGCCAATTTCCATACATACTTAATGGAATAGCCATACGGACGACTTCCATACCCAATGCATTGGAGGTTATAACGTAACCACCCATCCTGGTATTCACGGCACCACCCGTCATATGGTTTATAATGTAACCACCCGTTAAAATGTCCAAGTACCTGTATAAAATCATAAAACATAAAACCAATATAAAGCAATGATAACATTTCCACATTTCAATCACAATATATCATAAATATATTGACATAAAATAATCCTTTTTCAAAACCATTTTCAATACCAAAATACATAAAAGAGTATATGGTATTTATTTTATTCTAAAAACATTACGGCTTGTTGAGAAAGCCAAATATTAAATAATAATCGCGGCGGCGGAAAAGGTTGTTGTCACCGCGTACGTTAAAAAAAACATTCCTTTTTGTCGTTTAGTAAAACGCTTCGTAGAAAAAGATTTCGTTTGTATAAAAGTAAAAGTCAAAGGAGTTTATAAACCGTATAGAAGAAAGTTGTGTATAAAATGAAATATGCCTCAATGAAAGGATATTGAGACGAAGTCCCTTACCTTGGGTCCGACTTGACTCGATTGTTCTTTAACGTCCTGAATAATAAACTTGAGTTAAGTTATAATTGATTAAGAACCTTTTTAAAGTTCATTATTATTTTTATATCACTTATTGCCATGTTATAAACATTATGTAACCATTTAAGTTAATAATGTTTGTTTTGTCAATATTTGGTTCTTAAGTCGAAAGTTGACTTCTTACAATTACATGTTGTTCGTGTGGTCAAAAGTTCTTTATATCCAGAATGAAATTCCTGATTTGGATATCATATATATCATATATATCCAGCATATACATGTATTTATAATATTACATAATCATTTAGAGGTAAGAAATGAAATGCACCGTTCATGGAGATGGTAAGCCGTACGTACGCATGAACGCTACTTTCATTTCTTTGTCATATTAGTGGAATTAAAACTAAATGAGAGGTATGTATATTTTAGTTCCAGAATTATATTCATCATTTAGATATATCATTAATTATATATATACATTATATACATGTAATTTTAATAGTACATTACATTTGGGGATAAGAAATGAAATGCACCATTCATGGAGACGGTAAGCCGTACGTACGCATGACCGCTACTTTCATTTCTATCTCATACTTTAATGGAAGGAAATAATAATGATATAGAGGTATATTATAATTCCAGTATAACATCATATATAATAACTTTAAATCAATCCTTTACACGTCCCACATATGGCATTAATGAATCACATCACTTTTAGGGGGCGGTAGTCCGCACTTCCTTAAATGAAGATATCATGTTTACCCATAATGGAAACCATAAAGGTCTGCCAAAAATGAAAAATACAGAAGCTTAAAGAAAACATAAACATATTATATATCATATATAAAAATAGTGACATCATAATGGCCACCCTTGAAGGTGTTAAATGAGTATTGAACAATCATCGTTTCGGGAGGCAGAATTTCGCCATCCACGGAAACCATATGTTCTTTAACCATTTGATGTAGTTGTGTGATAGTGTAGCTCAAATAAATATTATAACAACATCCTAGTATATTGAAGATACTGTTTTTGTTAAAAAAGAAGTAAATAAAAAGAGTTTAGAGGGTTGGAGAAGCAAAATAAAACAAATGAACAAGAGAGAATGAATTACCTTTAAAAGTGTAACTCCCTTTTGATTTGAGCCTAAAGGCTTCCTTTGAAAGGATTCTTCCCAAAGGTAATCCTCTAGGATGAGGATAGGGATGTGGAGAGAGTAATTGGGCAGGGGTTGGCCGAGCCAAAGGCTTGAGAAGTGTGTGAAATGGGGTAGAGGTGGGGGCCTTTTATAAGAGGAGAGGAGGGGCACTTTTGGAAAGTAAAGAAATATTACTTTATTTGAAAATGTGTTTCGGTTTTAAAAGGTCCCACATTGCTATAATTCGTGGATAAGGTGATAAGGGTTCTAAATCCACTCATCCAATTGGTTTTGGACATGTGTAGGTTTTAGAGTTTTCATTATCTTTCCATTTTATTTAAATCGTCAAATAATGATGTCATCGCTGCATCATTATTATGTCATATATATTTTAATTTATTGAATGTCTAAAAATTATAAAAAAATACTATGATGTAGGAAATATTATTAGCTTTTCAATGAATATTTATAATCAAAATTTTGACTTGTATAACCCCATGTAACAATTGTTTTAGTAAAACAATTTATGTTAGTGTCATTTTCACTTTAACATTAAATAAAAATATATTAATTTCATTTTCCAACTAAAGTGGCTCCATGGGGTCCCCAAGTTGGCCCATGGCTTGTCGTGGTCGGCCATGACTCACCCAATAGGTGTAGGACAAGTGTCATGGTGTTTTCACATTCTTATAATACCATTTTTACCTTAAACTACACTAATTACCTCTAATCGCGATTAATGAAAAAAAGTTACTATTCACCAAAAAATTATTTTAATCTCATTGAACCACATTTTACTTCTTAATGAAAACCATGTATGTCGGATTTTCAAAATTCAATACACATTAGTGGTAAACATTCATTTAACTGAAAAATCAGTTTGCTTGATTACCACTTAGTGGTTTCACTATTCATCAAAAATTGAAGTTTTTCAGAAAATTACCAAAAATTCACCCTAAGCTATATTTGATATTCCGAATTCAAAAATGAAGTCCATTTTACAAAATTCAAAACATATAATTCAAATTAATTAATTTAATAATTAATTCCCGTTGTCATGACAAATAGCGTGTTTCTGTGAAACAATAAGTATCAAAAGATTGACACCAGTTTAAGTCCAATTTCAAAGTGAAATTGATTCCAATGACCACCATTGGATTAACTGGTAAAAATATTTTCTAATTTCACTTTAAAACCAATTAAAATAATAATCTAATCATATAAATAATTTATATTAAAAAGAGGTTTTCAATTAAAATACAACATTTTACACTATTCATAAAAAAATTGAACTTTATCAGAAAGGTACCAAAAATTTACACAAAGTAAATTTTGATGTCCCGATTCTAAAGAAGAGTTATATTTGGTCCAAAATAAAGTATAAGATTGATCAAAACTATATTTAATGACGGTTCACCATTAAAAGGTGATAAGTGAACCTTTAGTGAAAATTAGAGTATATATGCCCGTAAAATTTAACTCTTTCCGTATTTTAATCTTTTATATTTTATTGGGTAAATGTATAAACATTTAAAAACATATCTAATCATATTTTAGTTATTTCTATCCATTCCCGCCAGTACAACGGCTATTTGTTAACTAACATTTAAAATAATATTATTTTATTACTAGTGTGCTACGTAAGTTTCAAAGAAACTCATCGTTGCGTATCGGGTACGCTATCGAACATAGCAACCCATTTAAAATAAAATTAATATTTAATTTGTAAATATTAATAAATATGAAAATTCTTTATTCTTTATTTACCTGGGATGTTACAGTAATGAACTATACCAGTTATATTTCCATTTTAATATACATTTATCCATACCAAGAATGTGCTTTAACATGGAAGGTATAACATATGAAAATCACCACGGTGAATATTCATGATAACACTGTCCTCAGAGATACATTCATTACCCTTAGGTAATCAGAATCGAAACCCATTGGTGTCTGCCCATAGGCATAACGAATATTCCCCACAGGCGTACGAGGTGTCGCCCACAGGCACAAAAACTACTGCCCACGGGCCCAGAAACTACTACACACAGGCATTATAAAGGTTGCTTGTAGGCTAAACGAAACACTGCCCTTAGGCTATACAAGTAACGGGGCCAAGCCCAACTCATAAGAAAGAAATTATATACAATTCCACTAAGGGAAATTCAAAGCATGCTAAAATTCTCGATATACCCACAGGTATTTTGGCCAAAAGGATAAATAGAGGAATGCACCCTCGGGGTGGTTCTGGATCGAAGCGGTGATCCCAAATAGCAGTTTAAACTTATCATTAGACTATCTATGAAATTCTAGATATCATTCAGCAAAGTCCACAACCATGTGACACCCCAAACATGGTTTCGTAGCACAACAATACACAAATGAAACTCAACAGTTGAAAATAAACACCAGACCACCTACCTCAATCGCCTCTGATTGGTATAAATGAAGGACACCTCCCGAAATGCCCGTGAACGATGTAGATCTTGGATAAATTCTCACACATTCAAACTCAAATAAAATTACCTTGGGAATGAATTTGTAATAAATACTCAAGAAGAATGAAGGGATTACCCGTTCGGTTTAATCGAGACTGTCAGTGAAAGAAACCGAGTTCTGGTCGACGATCAGGAGCTCCTCCAAGCTCCAGTCCTCTCTCCCATTTTCTTCCGACGTCCAATTCCTCCTCTACCGAATGAGGAGGATACTGCCCATTTTAAGAAAAAAAATTACACTGCGTGTACTCCCAAGTACACGACATGTACTTTTCATCATTTAATATTTCCTCTGGTGGCTTCTATCCACTACGGCACTGTTCATCTGTAAACATTAGTATCCGACGTGTATTCATGAATACACGACGTGTACTTTCACTCAGCTGGCTGCTACCTTCGTCCCCTTACTATTCACTCTCTGATTGATTACACAACATGTAAATACTTAGTACACTGCGCGTAGATATTTTTTACACCCTTAATCACTGACAAGCCTGCACGACCTATTTACTCATCCTACATGGACAAAGTACCCAGCATGTGGAAAAGTACACGATGTGTACCCAAAAAATTTGGGATTTCCCCACATTTTTCTAATTTTCTCAAAAATACTCAAGGATAAAGGAAAAGAAGAAACTCGTACCTCAAGAATAAGAACCAGGTTCTTACAAAAGGCGAGTCAAAGGGAAAGATAAGGGTTCCCATATTATTAATTCCAGTATTAATTGATATTTATTTCATAATCCTATTTTAAAAAATAATATTATTTTTATTATAATATTACAATTTCATGTTATTGACATCAAATTAATCTTTTATCGATGAAATATTACCCATTTCCACTCATAAAAATATTTTTATTAAGTTATTACTGTATCCAAGTATGAGTATAAAATTTTATGCCTTTTCATTTCAATGATCTAAACACTCAATTCATTAACATATGAAATAAATAAAAGGGGTATATAATAGAAGTATGACTATACTATAATGTTTTTATAAATGGTAATTATATATTATTTTTTCCCTCGTAAAATATTCATTATAAAAACATTTCTCACCCATGCGGGTTTTATGATACATATGTTAGTGATGTTGTTTTGTACTTAATTTATATCATTCTTTAATATTTATAAATACGAATTTAATGATTTATTATAATAATATAAATCAAATACTTTCTTTTTATTATTATTAATTTATATAATTCTCATAATAATAATGATTTTAAAAGTAATTAATCAATGATATTTTAAAATAATTAAAAACCTTATGAAGGAATATATTATAAACAGTATATGTCTAGAAATATACTGAACTTTTTTTCTTTTTGAATTAAATCAGACATATAAAAAGTAACTTTTAGGGATTATCGAACAATTAGAAGAAGATCCTTGATATATTCTATTATACTTAAGATATATAAAAATTATGAATTAGAGATGCCCAATATAGAAGACACAAGAATAATGAATCAATTAAATGAATAATAAATATTTATAAAGGAATAATAAAAATAAAAAAACATAATAAAGGTGTTAAGATAGGTAAATAACATATAATTCATAATTGTTCATGAATTTAAAGGGCATATAAAATGATTTCATACATGAGATAAAGGATTTAATCACTCAATTTCCTTTCATTATTAAAATTCATTATTCATCAACTAAATTATTCTAAAACTCTCTATGTTATACCATTTGATTTATTTATATACTTTTCCCTTATTTAATTGTTATTTTTTATATCATAATTTTTTCCATAGTAGATTATTACTTCACATGTAACAATCTTTGTAAGGGGATTCTCATCTCCATTTATTCTCTTTGAGAAATTTTAAATAATCTATTTATTTGAATGTTTGTAATGAATATAAAATACTTTGAATTACAATATAATGACTTATATTCAATTCTTTGGAATCAGATTCCCACCTCATGTTATTTATTCTAGTTTCTTTGTTCCATACATTTAAATGTGTGTAAGTCATACATATTAAATCATTTATTTTATTATTGTAATGTTCTTCCCTCATGTTCCTCTTGTTACTTATTTCTTGGAATCATAAATATCATATTACTATTGATCTATGTATATATATGTTCTATTGTTATGTGTCATCTTCCATGTAATAAGAACTTATTTATCCAATTTTATTTTTTTTGTTGAGGCTATCTTTGGTGGATATGATTATTGGTTTAAATAAAATATATTATATGTTTTATTCATGTTGCAGTTTTTGTAAAGTGTATATGATGTTGGATTGGATTGAGATATATTCCCCAAATTCATTGGGAAATTATTTGATCTCTAATTAAATATTTTTTAACTAGACTGTGTTGTAATTCTATAACTGGTTATTGGAATCATATGGCTATAATGTATTCTATTATGTGTGGTGTGATGTGATTATATAAGAAAACATCAAGATTATTTTTTTATCAATATTTATTCATATATTATCCCCTTATATTCCACTTTTCTTGTTTTTAGGAGTAAAATAGTTAATTTCATGATTAAATATAATGTTATGATCGTATATGAGTCGAATTTTTCCTTTTATATTCTTCAGCCTGAGTTTTCACATGTTTTTTGAACGGATTGTATTCTTATCCTTATATACCACTTTATTGTGATTTATATCCACCTTCCATGTTGTATAATTATTTTTATAACAATTATGGATGTTTATTAATAAAAATAAAAAATAGTTGATTTTTTCTAAATGAATAATGTGAGAAAAATATTTCTTCTATATGAAATATATTATTTAAACATTTATAAATTTTTATTTGTTATGTATTATTGTTGTTTTTTTGTCACACTTATCTGAAAATATAAAACTAAAGGTCATGTAAGTGTTTGTATTATATAATTCTTAGAAAAACTTATAAATATTGGATTGCATTACTCATGCTAATACAATAGGTATTGGTGCAAGATTTAGGAAAAACATTTTGGAATGTATTGTAACATATTGACCTAACCCATTGTATTCGGAATGAACAATATTGCACTATCCTTAGGCGATGTTCCCATTGATATCAAAGGATGTAAATAAATTCATAGGAAATAATGAAATGTTGGAGAATAAATTAATTTTACACACCGCCTATAGAAGAATGCAATATGAATAATAAAAAAAGACAGTGTATGATGCAAGATAGTAAACCAATAAAAAATAATTAAAACCATAACATATAAATATGATAGTAGAAGTATAAGATAATATATGATATGAAGCCAATAAAATAAGACAATAAATAATTAAGGAAACAATGTGACACCACTCTAGACACAAAAACTTGACTGACTCCAAACCCCCATCAACAAAAATTTTTAGAAACAACATTAGCATGCTCTACTAGTTAAAAATTAAACAACCCCTTCCATATATCATGATAAAAAAATATTCATACATAAAATGGTGTCAATTAAATGGATTTATATACATTTAACAACCCAGGTAAATTTAATTATATTTTTTATTCCTTACAAGTATTCATGAACTAGATAGTTATAATCTTTATAGAAATATTAATTAATGTTTCAATCAAAACTTGAAATAGATTTATAATACATCATTAATTATAGAGATTTTTTTTATAATTAAATTAAAAATTATGGGAATTTTTATTTTAAAAAATAAAATTATTTTTGAAATCATCATATAAAAATTATCTTGCAGTGAATTTTTGGAATTCTTTTGAAGGGACATATTTTTCATTGAATAATGAAAAATACTACTGTTTTTTAAACTGTAATTTATTTTTATAAAATAAATTAAATTAAAAGACCCATTTATTTTTTCAATTTTATCTTTATGAAACATTACTATTCTTTAGTTACATATAATAAAAAAATTTAAATTTTAATCTCTTTCATAAGTAAATTTTCTATAATTACACATTTTGGCTGAAAAAATGTGTTTTTTTAAATACGTTTTCATTGCATTTTGAGATATATTAACAAAATTAGTTCCTACCACTTATAGATATTTAATCATGAAAAAATAATTCAATATTTTGAATTAGGACATCCTAATTTGGTAATTATGTCCCCTTTATTTCTAGACAATTTGAATATTATCGTAGTAAATATTTCTTACCATGGAAAGGGTAAATCTTGTAATTGAGGTTAAAAATAATATGATAAGGACTAAAAATAACACTAACAATTGAATTTAATGTATCTTATGTGTGTCGTTCTATAATACTTATCCAATATTTGAATTTATGACAATTGTATGCCATTTTTTCTTTGAAAATGATGTTGTTGGGCAAAAATCCCTCAAGGTAACATTGAAGTATTTTTGGGTTGATTGTGTTTGTTGAAAAAGCAGGTTTCCATAGATAATTGTCGAGTTCTCGAGAAGTTGTTGACATTCCATGTTGACAATGAACTATGACAAAGGAAATGACGATCTGGAGGCGGTACAAAAGATCAGTACAAGGTGACGTCGTTTCCCAGTGTTTGCCAAATTTTTGGGGTCAAAAGATGGGAGTTTGGTGAGCATCGCGAAAATAGGATTTCCATAAAGATCATAATTTCATATGGCAAAGGCATGAATTTCGCGAAGATAGGATGCATGTTTTGGAAATCGCAAAGACCAGAAGAATGGAGGCGGTGATGCTTCACGATTACGTCAAGCTTCGCAAACAGTAGAGGCTAAAGCACATCGCGGCGGTGAAGGTCTTTGCGAAGGAGCATCGCGGCGAAACAGCAATGGAATGTTGGGCTTCTCAAGGGAGCTTCATGGTGAAGTCACGAAGGTATGTTGACGGTGATTCTTCGCGACTACGTCAAGTTTCGCGAATGGAAAATTGCCGTGGTGCTTCGCGATTTGGACAGAATTCCGGCGGAATCTTTGGAGCTTCGTGATTTGAGATGACATGGCGTTGACTTCACGCAGAAGGGACGAGGGTCGGTGGAATCGCCTATAAATAGAGGCCAACCCCTTCGAGCGAAGTAGAGAGAATTTTCAGGGAAAATCCATTGCTCTCGGTTCGCAGAGGTGGTTCGCAAAGGCAGTGTGCTTCGTGAAAGGGGAGCTTTGCGGCGACTATTGTAGCTCCACGAAAGTTGTGTGCTCCGTGCTGGCTCGGTGAGCTTTGCGAGAGAAGTTTCTTTGCAACGAGTTGAGCTTCGCGAGAGAGCTTCGCGAAAGAGCTTCGCGAGAGAGCTTCGCGAAAAGGCATGATCTTCGCGAAGGCTTGTTTGAGCTTCGCAAAATTGGGAGCTTCGCGAAGTAGGGTGCTTTGCGAAGGTACTTTCCAAAGGTAGTTGCCCAGTGGTCAGAGGCAAAGTGCTATTCATCAGTGGATGAAAGTTGGACTATAATAGAGTATCCATCAACACTTAAGGATGCATGTATTCATGCAAATGAAGAGACCTACATGTCTATAAACTGTGAGTGAATCCCTTCCAAGAGAAGTGATCTTAGGAAGAGGAAGAAGGTGATCCTCTCCACCGGCAGTGAGCCAGAGAGAGAGAAACAGAGAGTAACCCTTGGGAAGGCAGTGAGATGACCCTAAACATTGTATAGGCAGTGAGCCTGGGCATAGAAGTGATCTAGCCCGAATATTGTAATCCACAACTAGTGAAGTTTAGTGGACTTGGTACGATCAGCAACCAGTCGGCATATGCTCCTTGGAGGTAGCCCTTAGCGGTGAACCAAGTAAAATTGTTGTGTCCTGTGCTAACTTTACTTTCTGTTTATATTGTGCAGCAGGAAAGAGAGAGAAGAGTGTTTTCCTTAATAGTGAAACAAGATCAGAACGGGCTTTAATTTTTAATTAGACATACCCTGATTCACCCCCCTCTTAGGGTATTCAGCCTAGTGGACCTAACAAGTGGTATCAAAGGGAAAGGTTGATAGTTGGTCTTCTATTAATGGAGGTCACTAATCATAGAGGGATTCTGATCTTCGACGGATGTAATTTTCAGATATGGAAGAATCGAATGCAACACTATTTCCGATCTTTGGGAATGGATGTGTTTTCAGCAGCTATGCATGGTATCATAGCTGATATTACTAGTGGTGCATTATCAGAAGCTGAACAGAAAGAGTTGGATGCTGATTCCAAAGCAATCAACGCCTCAGGGGGAGCCCTATCTTATCCCATATATACAAAGGTGATGTCATGGAAAACATCACATGCCATGTGGGAAAAGCTTTTGAATATTTATGAAGGGGGTACAAAAGTCAGAGAGGCAAAGCTGCAAGTGTTGTGGAACAAGTATGAAGATCTCAAAATGAACCCGAATGAGTCTGTTGATGCATTCTTTGACAGGGTAAATGCTATGGTAGACGACATGCGGGGCCTTGGAGAAATTATCGAAGACATTAAAATCATAAAGCGCATCTTGAGAAAGCTTCTACCTCGGTTCAATCCGAAAGTTTCTGTTTTGGAACACAAAGATCCGAAAGAGCTAACATTGGATAACCTACACATCACTCTTGTTGCATATTAAATGAGAAATGATGACAACAATACTGTGGAAAAGAGGAAATCCAAAGAGGTGGCATTTGAGGCCATTAAGATGCTCACTATTGAAGATTCTCAGGAGGAAGAAGAGTCAGATGAGGTGATGTCGTTCCTTTCTTCAAATCTGCAAAGAGGAAAAGGAAAGTTTAAAGGGAAAATTCCACTAGCATGCTTCCGATGCGGAAAGGTTGGTCATCTTGCTACAAGATGCCACAAAAAGTTTCAAGAAGAAAGTTATGAAGATGAAGTTGAGATTCCCATAAAAAATATTCAGCCTATGTGAAAGGGAAGAAGCAGTTCAAGAGAAATTTCGTTAAGAAGAAGAATCTTCTTTCCCAAGAAATAGACAGTTCAGCTGAGTCTGAGGGTGAAGAAGTTGAAGAGATAGAAAACTGCAAAGATCGTGGAAAAAATGCGATGGTGGCTATTGCCGGTAGTTCTCTAAAAAATAATGAAACCGAAACTGATGAAGAAGAAGGAGAAATTGAAGGGAGAGTTGACATGGAAGCTGAATTAGAAGCATCTCTTGAAGAGATAGATGTTTGGAGAGCAAAAACAAAGAAAACCAACAAGATAGTATGTGATGCCAAAATCTACATGCAACAACAAGAAGAAGAGAAGTCTGAGCTTGAGAAAGAAATTGAAAATCTTAGGTCTTCCAGGCCAGAGCGCATAGAAAAGGTTGATGAGCATAAGCTCAGGATTGAAGAGAGAAAAGGGAGATCGATTGCTTGAGTCAAAAAGTGAAAGATCACGTCAAGCGTATTGAAGAGCTTGAAGAGGAAGTTGTCGGTCTGTGGAGAAAAGTTAAAGACCAGGAAAAACCTTTGAATCCCAACACATTCTTGGGAAATCAGGTCATTATGAAGACTGAAAAGAAGAAAGAAGAGACTAGTAGTTCAGCAAAGAAGAAGCAGCAATTGAACTCAGAAGTTAAGGCTGATTCATGGCTTTATCAGAAACAAAAATCTGTGGCAGTTGAAGTTAGACCGTAAGCACCTGTCCCGAGATTGAAAGTGGATTTGAGCACAAAGCAGAATCGAAATACTCAGAGATCCAAAGGGGAAACTTGTAGTGCTGAAGTAACACAAATGAATGCACCTTTTATCAGGTGTTATTGTTGTGGAAAGATGGGACATTCACAGTATGCGTGTTCCATAGCCAAAAGATATCGAAGGGAACAAGAACAGAGATGACAGCCAAACATAGAACGATTTTCCAGAACACTTTTTGAAGGACACTATTTTTGGTGCGGAGGATTTGGACACATGGATAGGTACTGCACTACGACCATTCAGAAAAATGTGCCAAAGAAGAATCAAAATGTTCGCAAGCAGCAGATCAGTAAACCGACAAGTGAGTTAAAAGTTCAGAACAGATTTGCAGTTTTGCAAGATGAAGCTGGTCCATCATACTCTGAGAAAGAACAGAAGCCTCAATCCATGCCGAGTATGAAAGAAAAAGTATGGACCAAGAAGAAGAAAACTGAGAAGGTCGTAGTTACTGAAATTTCCCTTAAAGCATCAGATCGTTCTGGTGTTTGGATCCTTGATAGTGGTTGCACATCCCACATGACGGGAAATAAGGATCTGGTTACAGGCATAAAATATGACAAAGAAAGAGTTTTCAAATTCGGAAATGATGAAGGCCTGAATATTGTTGGCTCAGGAAAAGCCAAGTTTGGGGGCAAAGAAATGAGACATGCTCATGTCTTGGTGGTAGAGGGTCTCAGTCATAATTTTCTTAGCGTCAGTCAACTATGTGACTCTGGGCACTCTATCCTATTTACCAAGAAGATGGGTATTGTTAAAGGAAAAGATGGAATAGTCATTATTCAGGGAAAAAGAACAAAGGGGAATCTTTACCTGGTAGGTAGGGAAGAAGATTCAAGCCTTTTATCCAGAGAAGAAGAAAATCAGCTGTGGCATAAGCGACTTCGTCATCTATGTCAACCATTTATGGAAGATCTGGTAAAGTGTGATGCTGCTAGAGACCTTCCCAAACTATCACGTGATTTCACTCATACGTGTGATGCTTGTCAACAAGGGAAGATCATCAGGAAGACATACATGCCAAAGGAACAAAAAGAAACTCGAGTGCTCGAATTGGTGCATGCTGATGTATGTGGACCTATCTCACCACGAGCTATAGATGGGAAAAGGTACTATGTTCTTTTCATTGATGACTATAGCAGAATGGCCTGGGTATTCATCATTTCCCATAAGACAGAGGTGTTTAGTTCCATAAAGTAGTACATGAGGGAATCAGAAAAGATGCTTGGGAAGAAAATTTTGAAGTTTCATACTGATAACGGTACAGAATTTACAAACAGTCAGGTTAAAAACTATCTCCAGAAACATGGGATAAGGCATCAAGTTTCATCAGTAAGAACTCCCCAACAGAATGGAGTGGTTGAAAGGAGAAATAAGATCATCAACAACATAGCCAGAATAATGCTTATCGATAAGGACCTACCAGAGAAATTTTTGAAGGAAGCAGTTTTGACATCGGTCTATGTTTCAAACAAGTCCCTGTTATGTCCGAAGCAAGGGAAGACTCCATATGAACTGTGGTATGGAAAGAAGCCAACGTTGAAATACTTTCGAATCTTTGGAAGTAAGTGTTTCATTCTCAACAAAGAACATCATAGGAAGTTTGAGGTACGAGGAGATGAAGGGATATTCCTTGGCTATTCAGGGAAAAGCAAAGCATATAAATGCTTCAACAAGAAGCTGGGAAAAATTGTTGAGAGCAATGATGTCACTATAGTCAAAAATGAACAGACTGCTCAACGACCCAGTGAACAGTTTCTGGATGAAAGTGATGATGAGGTAAGCAACACAGGGGGAGTAGAAGTGGCAGATGCTGACTCAGAAGAAGATACTGATGATGAACAAGAAAGTGTAAAGTCTGTATCTGCAAGGAAGCCAAAGAGTGGAGCTTAAATTGATAGACAAAATATCATTGGTGATCAGACAGCTCCAGTTCAGACTCGAAGAATGAATTTATTACAACAGACATCGTTTTTATCTCAGGTGGAGCCGAAATGTTTTTCTGATGCAGATGAAGATGAAAACTGGGTTCAGGCTATGAACGAAGAACTTGATCAGATTGAGAAGAACCAGACATGAGAGATTGTTTCGAGGCCAGCAGACAAGAATTTCATCGGGACTAAATGGGTCTATCGCAACAAGATGAATGAAGATGGCACAGTGATTCGGAACAAATCACGACTAGTGTGCAAGGGGTACTATCAGATCGAGGGAATAGATGTCGATGAGACATTTGCACCGGTTGCAAGGCTGGAGACCATCAGATTATTTTTGGCCATAGCAGTGCAACGAAAGTACAAAGTGTTCCAGATGGATGTCAAATCCGCATTCTTGAATGGGGTTTTGGAAGAGGAGGTGTACATTGACCAGCCAGATGGTTTTCTCATTCATGAGGATGGGAAAAAAGTTTACAGGCTGAAGAAGGTATTGTATGGGCTGAAACAAGCACCAAGAGCATGGTACTCAAGGCTTGATCGGTAATTGAAGAAGCTTGGTTTTCAGCATGGAGGAGTTGATTACAATCTCTATTTCAGTAATGACTGTAATCAAAGGATGATGGTGTTGGTTTATGTCGATGACATAATATTTGGCGGATCAAATGAAGCTCAGTGCAGACTGTTTTCCGAATTCATCAAAAATGAGTTTTAAATGTCAATGATTGGGGAGCTAACGTTTTTCCTTGGTCGACAGGTGACACAAGTAAGGAATGGAACATTCATTTATCAATCTAAATATGCCAAGGAGGTCCTGAGAAGGTTTGGAATGGAAAATTCCAAGGAGATGAAGACTCTGGTTTCCACACGGATGAAAATATCGAAAGATGATGATGGAAAGGTAGTTAATATCACAGAATACAGGAAAATTATTGGACGTTTGTTGTACTTGACTGCAACAAGGCCCGATATTGTTTTTGCCACATGCCAAGCAGCCAGATATCAGAGAAATCCCAAGGAAAGCCACATGATTACAGTGAAAGGAATACTTCGGTATATCCAGGGCACAGTGGATTTCGGCTTGACATATACTGACAAATCTCAGACAGAGTTATTGGGATATACTGATGCAGACTGGGCCGGTTCAGCAGATAATAGAAAATCAATGTTAGGTGGTGCATTCTATCTTGGTGGATTGTGTATCTCTTGGCTAAGAGAGAAGCAAGATTGCATTTCATTGAGAACCGCAGAAGCTGAGTATATTACGGCCACTCAAGCCTGCACACAGTTATTGTGGATGAAGCAGCAGCTTGAAGATATGGGAGTTGAAGTGAAGTCTCCGATCGGAATCCAGTGCGACAACTCAAGTGCTGTAAATCTCAGAAAAAATCCCGTCCATCAGTCAAGGACAAATCACATTGAGATAAAGTATCATTTTATCAAGGAGAAAGTTGAGCAGGGGATCATGATGTTGATGTATGTGCCTACAGAACTACAGGTTGTAGACATCCTGACAAAGGCCTTACCCAAGGAAGCTTTTGAGAGGCATCAACAGGCTCTGGGAGTTCAGTCGATTCCCCGAACATGAAATAGTGTGGATGTGGGACCACCATCCCCCCTCTCCCCGAGGTATTATTTGTTTTTCCCTACTGTGCTAATGTGTTCTCTACTCTGTTACAGAATACAAAGGAATGACCTTTGGGTTCGTTGACAAAGGGGGAGAAAAGTGTTTGTTAAAGGGGGAGAAAATAGTGATTGTTCAAGGGGGAGACAGTGCGGAGAGTTGACAAATCATAATTGATACGGGGAGAAGCTGACAGGTGGAGCAGCCAGAAAGGGGGGATAATGAGAAAGGGGGAGAGTATGAAATCTGATGATGCTAGAAGTGATCGATCAAAGCATATAAATCACGACAGCTGAGGATCGTGATAAAAGCAGAACAGTGGTGTTGGAATGGTGTGAAAAGGTGTCCAGAATTCACCAATTGGTATTAGTGTGGTTCAATAATTGGTATTAATTTATGAATTGGTATTATGGTGGAATCGACAATTGGAGTCTGACATGAAGTGATTCATTGATTAACTTTTCATACTACTCTTGTTTCTCACGCCGAGCATTGCTCATGTGGGCTTAGAGTACGTGTTAAGTGAATCCTTGAACGCTATGAGAATCGCAAGAGGCGAATGGTGGTAGTGACTGGAAGAAGACTCAGTGAGGTATCAAAGTGCAGAAAATCATTCTGAGCAGAGTTGTGAAGAATTGTCAACAAACCCAAAGGGGGAGATTGTTGGGAAAAAATCCCTCAAGGTAACATTAAAGTATTTTTGGGTTGATTGTGTTTGTTTAAAAAGCAGGTTTACATAGATAATTGTTGAGTTCTTGAGAAGTTGTTGACATTCCATGTTGACAAAGAACTATGACAAAGGAAATGACGATCTGGAGGTGGTACAAAAGAGCAGTACAAGGTGGCGCCGTTTCCCAGTGTTTGCCAAATTTTTGGGGTCCAAAGTTGGGAGTTTGGCGAGCATCGCGAAAATAGGATTTCCATAAAGATCATAATTTCATATGGCAAAGGCATGAATTTCGTGAAGATAGGATGCATGTTTTGGAAATCACAAAGACCAGTAGAATGGAGGCGGTGATGCTTCGTGATTACGTCAAGCTTCGCAAACAGTAGAGGCTAAAGCGCATCGCGGCGGTGAAGGGCTTTGCAAAGGAGCATCGCGGCGAAGGAGCGAAGGAATGTTGGGCTTCGTGAGGGAGCTTCGCGGCAAAAGTCGCGAAGGTATGTTGAAGATGATTTTTTCACGACTACGTCAAGCATCGCGAATGGAAAATTTCCGTGGTGCTTCGCGATTTGGACAGAATTCTGGCGGAATCTTTGGAGCTTCGCTATTTGAGATGACGTGGCGTTGACATTGCGCGGAAGGGACAAGGGACGGTGGAATCGCCTATAAATAGAGGCCGACCCCTTCGAGCGAAATAGAGAGAATTTTCAGGGAAAATACATTGCTCTCGGTTCGCAGAGGTGGTTCGCGAAGGCAGTGTGCTTCGCGAAAGGGGAGCTTTGCGGCGGGTATTGTAGCTCCGTGAAAGTTGTGTGCTCTACGCTGGCTCAGTGAGCTTCGCGAGAGAAGTTTCTTTGCAATGAGTTGAGCTTCGCGAGAGAGCTTCGGAAGAGAGTTTCACGAAAATACAGGAGCTTCGTGAAGTCTTGTTTGAGCTTCGCAAAACTGGTAGCTTCGAGAAGTCGGGTGCTTTGGGAAGGTACTTTCCAAAGGTAGTTGCCCAGTGGTCAGAGGCAAAGTGCTATTCATCAGTGGATGAAAGTTGGACTATAACAGAGCATCCATCAACACTTAAGGATGCATGTATTCATGCAAATGAAGAGACCTACAGGTCTATAAACTCTGAGTGAATCCCTTCCAAGAGCAGTGAGCTTAGGAAGAGGAAGAAGGTGATCCTCTCCACCGGCAGTGAGCCAGAGAGAGAGAAACAGGGAGTGAACCTTGGGAAGGCAGTGAGATGACCCTAAACATTCTATAGGCAGTGAGCCTGGGCATAGAAGTGATCTAGCCCGAACACTGTAATCCAAAGCTAGTGACGTTTAGTGGACTTGGTACGACCGGCAACCTGTCAGCCTATGCTCCTTGGACGTAGCCCTTAGCAGTGAACCAAGTAAAATTGCTGTGTCTTGTGCTTTCTTTACTTTCTGTTTATATTGTGCAGCAGGAAAGAGAGAGAAGAGTGTTTTGCTTAACTGTGAAATAAGATCAGAACAGGCTTTAATTTTAATTAGTCATACCCTGATTCACCCCCCCTCTCAGGGTATTTAGCATAGTGGACCTAACAGATGTATATATTCTTTTAAGCATATATAAATTCAAAAATTTTACTCACTTTATCACAAACTGAATCTGGTCTCCATTAAAATTGGCGACCGACCTAGTCCATGGAATGCCTGGAAGGGGGTTTCCTATCCCCACAGGTTGGCACAAGTTGTAACGTCTAGGTTCTGGATGCCTTCCAATGGTGTCCCACACTGAGTTTGTCACATGACCTCATCTGCATTTCCCCAAATTCCAGAGGCTACCAACTAGCAATGAGGTCCAAGGATTTATAATGGGGAAATTATTCCCTCATTGGAAAAGAATACATTGCAGAATCGCCAATAGTAAACAAAAGCAGAAGAATTAATACCATACATTTGAAGTCAACATCGGAAGACTGATAGTAATATAACAACTAGAGAATATATAAATGATGCATGTCACATGTGTCTAGGAAAGCGTCCAAACACGTAAAAATTATGGAAATACAATACTAAAACAAAATAATAATAAATTAGTAAACATTATCAGCATTTCAAGACTCATCTTGGTCTCATGCTCTCCAGCTCCAACAACAATCAAGTACCTATTGAGGAAGGGTGCTTTCTTTTATCTATACATGCAACCATATAATCTGTTTGGGTACAAAATAATTACCCAAATAGGGTTTCAGATGAATCCAAGTTTGTAACCACAAAAATATATATGCCTAACTATCAGTGAATATACATAGAAGGTAATTTTCAAAAATGATGAAATAAACTAGGAAGTACTAAAAATTAAATAATCATAAAGTGTTTAATTACACTCATTTACCTATATTAATTATTCAAACCAATTAATAATGAAATCCTAGGATCTAGGACAATCTATGTATCCCCAGTGTAAAAGAAAAATAGATGTCTTAGAATACCATCTAAACAATCTTGTATGATCGAGTCCATGATTGTCATTTAGCAAGGCAGACTCGTAACAATTGTTTAACCAATCAAAAACACCCCTATAGAAAATCTCTCTCAGTTTGTCCCCTATGGTATAATATACCACTTATAATTTACAAAGTACCACATGAGAATTTCTCATGGAGAATACCCATGTGTCAACATGGCATCAATAACTTTTAAATGACCTCTCAGTAGCTCTCCCATTCAATACCCCCAATGTCAACATAGAATAAATAATCATTAACAAAATCCTGGTTAGCTCCCATAGTCAATACCCATGGGTCAATGTCTTCACCAACAATCTCACGGTCTTGTGTAAATAAACATGGAATCCCACACTATTTTCTTAGTCTAAGTCTCTCATGGTACATTGGAAAAATAGTGTGCATATTATTACAAGTCATCACATATAATCTATATATACTACAAGGACAATATTGGCAAGAATAACACATGAAATTAATATAATCAAATCAAAATCCATCCTAAACAACTCATGGAATGGATACAGTTACAACTCATATGAAACCTAGGACTAATGACCATATATAGTAAAACATGGGAAATACACCCATGGGGTGTCCCATATACAAAAATCTGACCATACACATATGAAACAACCCCTTTTCAAACAATTAAACTGTAGTCGAAAAATTATTGGGTTGAATCCCCAATCAAGTGATACCCCAAATGTTGGTATCTAACACTTTTAGCATATATAATCCAAAGACAAACAAATAATGGAACAAACCTCATTCCTCGATGTCGTACGATCGATACTCTTCAACGTAGGCCCTGAAATCAGCCTAGAACTACATAGATCTACAAAAATGTAAAAACGTTCAACCATGAAAAACTCACGAGAGAGGATTAATCGAGAAGTAAGGATCTAACGAAATAGAGAACTCATAGGTGGGAGTTCAATGCACCCAACAAATTATCAAATAGAGGCTAGATAGAGAATCGGGAAGGGTTTAGAGTTCTTTGGAATTCCATCGCTCTCCTATTTGAAACAAGGGGTAAAGAAGGGTATTATCGATGTGAGACATGACCCCACATTGATCTATCAAATAAAAAAGTACATAGCGGGTTTATTTAATGTACTCACCATGTAATAACCTCAATCTTTCCTTGCTTTAGGTGGTATTCCAGGTCACCTACACGACAATGTACTTAACCGTTACATGACCAGTATGTAGTACCTAGTTACAGGGTGTATACTCATAAGAACACAACATGTACATAAAAAATTCTCATTTAATCCTTTTTCCTAAAAAACAAACCAAAATAAAGATCAATACCAGAAACTAAGATCTGGGTTTATACAAACATCCCCCATTAATTCAATTCATCCTTGAATTTACCTTCTAAGGGTGGTGAAGAAGAAACATCAAACAATTTTACCCATTGTGATTGTATGTCAAACTCCCTCTACCTAGTCTCGGTCTGTACTTGCATGTGCTGTCATAACACCCATCCTAGAGGAATTAAATGACCAAAAAGAACCTTTATACTATGATCTATAATCTGAATACATTGCTCCTCAAATGATGCATCCACCTCCAACTCAACCTTCTTTGGTTTAAAAACATGAGTCATGTCTTTAAAGAAACGTTGTAGTTGAGAAACATAAAAGACGTCATGCATAACCTGGTACCTCTGAGGTAACTGCAACTGATAGGTAATCATCTTGAATCTCTACAAAACCTCAAATGGCCTGATGCATCTCAGTGAATGCTTCTCCTATCTCCAAATCCTTCTATGCTCTGACCTCATCATGACACATAAGAGAACCTGATCTCTGACCTCGAACTCCAGATGCCATCTCCGTCGATCAAATTAATATTTCTGCTCATATAGTGCATTATGAATCCTCTTACAAATCATGTCCAGTATCTCAGTGGTCTCCTGGACAAGACAAGGTCCCATCATAGCTACCACTCATTCCTCCATCAGACATAGTGGTGATAGGCATGGCCTACCATACAAAGCCTCATAAGGTTCCATATTTTTTTTTCTTAAAATCTATTATTATAAGAAAACTCTTCTAGGGGTTTGTGTCTCTCCCAAGTGACCGTAAAATCCAGGACGCATGCTCGTAGCATTTCCTCCAAAACCAGAATGGTGGGCTTGGACTGACCATCTGTCTAGGGATGGTAAACTGTACTCAGAAGTACGTCTATACCCCAACACCTCTATACTCCCATATATAAAGGAGAAGTAAAAAGGGATTCTCTGTCAGAAATGATAGAATGTAAAACCCCAAGAAAAAATACAATATCTCAGATTTAAAACATTTCATGATCATCAACACTGATGGTTTTATTGATCGAAATGAAATGTGCTACCTTTGTGAGTCTATCAAGAACAACCCAATCTACATCATTCTCTCAAGGTGACCTCGGTAATCTCTCTCGAAATCCATCACGACATAATTCCACTTCCACTCAAGAATGGGTAACTCTTATAAAATATGTGTCGGTCACTGATGACCATCCACCATTTGCTGACAGGTGGAACATCTCAAGACAAAACCAACAACATCCCTCTTCATACCTATCTACTAATACTGACTATGTAGATCATTTGATTATGAGTCATGAAAATCTCGCATAAACACCTCATGTATATCAACTAACAGACATATGTGTCCATGAAAACACATGAACTCAGTTCTACCTATGGTCCACCAAGGAGTAGGGCCCCCTTCTAACACATTCTCTTGTAGGAAAAGTCTTTAGGAATCTAATAGATTCCTCAGTCACACTCAATCTAGTTGAGTAGAGGGAACTGCTATAGAAGAATTAAGAGTATGTCCCTCTCTATCATGCACCTTCAAATGCATCTCATAGAGTAGATTAATAATCTTACACTCACTTCTAGCCTCATAAACTTCATGTATATAATTCTTCATACTCAACTCATCACTCATTACATTTCCTTTTCATAGCATGTAGGAAAGATCGATGTCAAAATACTGAAGGTTCTCAATCGACTTTCACTTTTTCACATTCAGATCGTGTTGCGTAAAGATATACATGCAGCTTGTTTGGTCAGTGTATACCACGAATTTCCCTCCAAAAAGATAATTTCCTCAACAACATAAATCATGCACAACTACAGCTAACACAAGATCATGTGTCAGGTAATTCCTCGCATGTGGCCTCAACTGTTGATACCCATATGCAATGACTCCTCCCCCTTGCATAAACACTACTCCCACCCTGATAGCTAATACATCACAGTATATAGTGTATCTATTTCCCAGAACAAGAAAAATATGAATTAGTGTTGGATTCAATTTCTGTTTTCGCTCGTGATTGGTTGAATTGTATGAATCTATCAACAAGTACTTTGCAAACATATTAGTCATGCCCTTTAGTTGTTCTTCTAAGTGCAAAAAGTCCTATATAAAACACATGTATTATCTTTCCAACCCTAGAAAACTCTGTTCCTACAATCCTTTCTTTGGTTGCTCCCAAGAAACTACTACTCTCAGTTTTTATCGGTCTACTGATACTCTTATCTATGAGATGACATCGCCCAAGAAGAGAATCTTGTCCATCCAAAAGTTTCACTTTGAAAGCATATAATATAACTGATGCTCTCTCTATGTATATACTAAAATTTCAAGATGGATGGTATGGTTGTGTTGAGTGTGAGAATACACCAAGAAATCATCCAAAAAGACTTCCATCATAGAATCCTTTTATGGATGGAACACTCGGTTCATCAGTGACATGAAAACTAATACTGTGTTCTGTAGACCGAAAATATAACCAAATACTCATATAGAACAAAACTACTCTAAAAAACTACACATGGTATATCTGAGGGTCTAATGTGAAACTGATGATAAACATATCTCAATTCAATCTTCATGAACAACATGGCTCCTCGAAGCTGATCAAAGAGATCATCAATCCTCTATATGGAATATCTGTTCTTGATTGTCAACTAGTTTTTTTGATAATCTAAACAAATCCTGAAGGTACTATCCACCTTCCTCACAAAAAGAATAGGCAAACCCCAAGGATAAGAACTGGTTTGGATGAAACTATTTTCCTACAACTCTTCTATCTACTTCTTGATCTCTTGTAACTCTTGTGTAGCTATCTTATAAAGAGGAATGGACACCAGTGTTTTTCTTGTAACAAGATCAATAGATACGTCTACCTCCCTCTCAGGAGGTATACTAGAAATTTCATCTAGAAATACATCTATGATACAATCCAACAATAGAGTAATGCCTATATGCGAAATCCCTTGGTCATCTATATATAAATGAGAAATATGGGATTTAATTCTTCCCACCCCATGATGTTTTTTGTCCAGCTCTACTTTTAGGGAAATCCCATTAACCATTGTGTAGAAATGAACCACCCTCTAGAGATGTGAAACTTACCCTACAGTGATAGCAGTCAACAATGGTCTGGAAATAGACTGACCAATCCATTTTGAGAATGACATCAAATTTTGTCATCTCTAATACATAATGGTCCCACAAAAAGTGACACCCACAACCCTAAGGAGGGAACTACTTGCACTGATGTACACAAGTTGTCATCATCTCCAACAGAGTGTCTAGCTTCATAATATCCTAATAACTAAAGATACAGATCCTATGGCTCTCCACTAAAAAAACATATATAAAACTATGGGACATCTCTATATCAAAATGAGATGAAGATAAAAATGATGAAACTAGAATCGTACCTCTAATTTTAGAAGTTATATGATCCTTCTTCTGTTGGGTCTACTCCACTACAAAAGTCTGACCTATACCATGGCCCTAGATGCATGCCTAACAAAACCTAACATATCCACCCTACTATCGCTAAAAACATGATGTTTGGATACCTCTTCCATGACCACCTCCTTAGGAAGAATGGCCTGAATAACTCTAGTTCCCTCACTGAAGAGAAGTAGGTTGTTCAACTCCAGAATGTGGAGTTATAACAGAACCTCCCTCACTAGCTTTTAGTGAGATAAAGCAGCAAACATGTTGAAGATGGAATAACTTTCCCCATGATCATCACTCAAACGAGTATCTCGGGCATTGAGGTCTCATGTTCCCATTCTTCCCCCACTAGTAGCACCTCACATAGCTACCTGAAGATACATATAGGCTACTAGAATAACCACATGAAGGCTCTCTATAGTGATTTCTAATTTATAATGAAAGATTTCTAGCCCTGTATGCTAAACCGACCAAGCTCATAGCTTCTAACTCCCTAAGATTGTGCTCGGTAATCAGCACCTCTTTTACTATATACTTCACCGAAGTTAGTCTAAAAATATTCACCTGTGATCAGATGTCATACCTAAGACCATCCTCAAATTTCCTTGCCAAAGATAATTCATCACCTCTTGGAATAGGTGTGAAGAACTGAAGATCTATAAAGTTATAAGAATTATCCATCAATGAAAGGGTGCCCTACCCCAAGTTCATGAACTCTCGAGATCAATCAGCCCTCAATGTCTCGGGGTATAAGTAATCATAGAAGGTCATCTGAAACTATTCTTAAACCATATCTTGATGAAATTCCATAGGTGAGATAACTTCTCACCATCTCTTGGTGGAATCACATAGCATTTATGTCACAAGCTTCACCCTCCTCTCCATAGGCATCTCTAGATTTTCAAAGATAGAAAGCATGGCCTCCAACCATGACTATGTATCTTTTCATCCTCCATCCCTAGAAAAAATGTGAGGCTGATGTGAATGGAAAACTCACGTAAACTCTGCCATAGTCGATGTAGGATACGGTGCTCCCTGAAATGTATGAATCATCCTCATAAATCAAACATGGAACTGTGAATCGGCATATGTCTCATGAATAATAGTTGGTGTAATGATGGGCGTGACATGAGGATCTACAAGTAATCCCAAATCTACAATTTCTGGTGTTTGATCATCACCATGTACCTGGTGTACAACCGGAGAATGTATTGGTAGCATGACTACGCAAGGTAAAGCACACACATTAGTACAATGATATCAAGAATAGAAACAAAGGAGATAAAGAAGGGAACAATGGAAAAAAATCATGTTTTACAAAATAGGGTCACACAGTGTGTAGAACCACTACACGACATGTTCCCTTTAATCCCGAACATCAGAGCGCTCTTCCAATCCTGGTCATGTAACACCCCTACACATGGTGTGTTCCTCCTACGACATGATGTGTACATGAATTTTCCTCCAACCCATGTACTTATATAGGGCTCAAATTACACAATTCTCTCATGGGTAACACTACATGGCGTGATCACCATAGTTACAGTGTGTAGTACTTATGTTACATCCACTTGTGTCATTGGTCACATGGATAGACACACAGTTGATAACTACACGGTGTGTGTAAATGGTAAAAAATGTGTTCAACCTATTTTTCATCTACCTGGGTTGTTGGTCTCACAACTAGATACAAGTTTCTTTACAACACGTCGTGTATAACCTAGACATGGCCTGTTCTACCAAAAGATTCGCAACCCCATTTTTCTGATCACAAAGTCAATCACACAGTCATGAACTACACATCATGTATGCCCAGTACACAGAGTGTACATAATAAAAGTTTTTTCTTCATGAACTGAAGAACACAAGGAAAGTGGTTATAGCAACACATGTCGTGTTGTCTGGGATTCTGGACATTAAGCCGCTGAAACTTCTCTCGAACCCATAAAAACATAAAAAAATTTCCAAGGAAAGAAACATTACATCCCCTGAGAGACCATATGCCCACGAATCAATTATTGGAATCCCTATTCATGTCACATCATAACTATGGTCAATTAAAATTTAAACATGAACCACAAAATTATGATCCAAGAGGGTTCACAACAGCCTCCAATCAATAATGTATCCTAAATGGAATGACAAGAATTCATGACATGTGATCTCTAGAAAGTGTATATATGATGCATGAGATATAATACCCTCATCTCATCAGTTTTCCATAGAAATAGAACCTCAATAATATCAAAGATAATAGCACAATACATGTGTATCACCCAATGGTGAACCCAATTCAACTGTAATAAAATAAAAACTAAAAAATTGAAATATTTGAGGTAACATGGCTTTTCCCTATACACGAGTTAGTTACTCCCAAGAACAACCTACTACCAACTACCTATTATATCATATTAGTTTCTATAGGATCCAATTACTAATACAAAGTAGAAAATAATTCTTTTGATACCACATTTTAACGTCTCGGTTCAGGGTGTCGCCCAAAGGTGCCTCACACCCGGTTGGTCACATGACCTCAAGCACATTTATTCAAATGCCAGAGGCCTCAAACTACAAGAAAGGGAAAAAGTATGATAATGGGTAAACTATTCCATTATTACTAGAGTATACACCACAGAATAATAAATTGTAAACAAAAGTGGAAGAAGTAATACCATACAACAAATGTAAACAACAGAACACTGATAGTAATATAACAATTGAAGCATATATAAATGATGCATGTCACATGTGTCTAGGAATGCATCCAAACAAGTCACCATGATGGAAATAAAATAATATAATAAATATATTGAAAATAAGTAAACTCTAAAAGCATCGCAAGACTCATCTTGGTCTCATGCTCTCTAGATCCAATAGGAATCAAGTACCTGATGGGGAAGGTTTCTTTCCCATATCAATACCTACACCCATATAAAATGTTTGGGTCCAAAATCATGACCCAAACATGGTGTGAGATGAATCCCAATAAGAATCCACCGAAATATCTATCCCTAACTATCAGTGAATGTATAGAGTATGTAATATACAGAAATGAAGTAATAAACTATGAATTACTCAAATGTAAACAATTCTACAGTGTTAAATTAAATTCATTTTCATTTATTAACTATTCAAAACGTTGAATAATGAAATCCTGAGATGTAGACAAAGCTTTGTATCCCCTATGTAATTGAAAAAAATGATTTCTCAGAAGACCATCTAGAAAATATAGTACGATAGCATCCAAGCTTCTTCTTTGGCTTGTAAGACTCATCACAACCATGCAATCAACAAAAAACAACCCTTTGGGACAACTCTCACTATCTAACCCCTATTTTATAACATAACACTAAGCATTAACAAAAAAACATCCCTGGAAGCTCCCATTGTCAATACCCTTTGGTCAAAATGGAATCAATAACATGTAAATGACCTCTAGGTAGCTCTCACAGTAAATACCCATGGGAAAACATAATATAAATAACAATAAATAACCTCCTCAGTAGATCTCCCTATGAATACCACTAGGTTATAGTCTACACCAAGGATCTCACGGTCCTGTGTTTATAAACATGGAAACCCCCACAATTTTCCTGGTCCAAGGCTCTCACGGTCCATTGGAAAAACAATGTTCATATCATAATAAGTCATCACATGTAATCTATAGATATTTCACGTACAACATTGACATGCATAATACGTGAAATTCATATAATCAAATCAAACAACATCTGAATCAACTCATGGTCTGGAAACAAGGTTCACCTTATTAGTGACCTAGGGAAAAAGACATAAATTGTCAAACTAGGGAAACACACTTCTAGGGTGTCCCTTAAACAAGGCGTCCAACATTAGGCATATAAACCAACCCTTTTTCAATCAATTAAACCATATCAGGAAAATAATAGGGTTAAGTCCTCTGTCAAGAAATAACCCAAACGTGGGTATGCAGAACATATAGTATATATAATCCCTAGACAGGAACAGAAAGTCACAAACCACATACCATGATGTTGTACGATTGATACTCTTAAACGTCAACCCCTGAATCGGCCTATAACGACCTAGATCTAAAAAAGGTAAAAAAATTCAACCTTGAATTACTCATGAGAGAAGAGGAATCTAGAAGAAATGCTCTGGGAAAAAAGATAACTCACCGGTGGGATTCCAACGCACCTAGCATCTTCTCAAATGAAGGTTAGATAGATAATTGGGGGGTCACAGGTTTTTCGTATTCTTTCACTCCCTTTAAGAAACATGTCTTGGAGAAGTGTGTTCTGGATGTGAGACATGACCCTGTAATGATTTTTCAAATAAAAAGAAAAGTATATGACATGATCATTTAATGTACATGTCGTGTAATATCCTAAACTGTCCCTCACTTTAGGTGGTCATTCACGTCAACTGCACGACCATGTACTTGACCGTTACACTACTAGCATGTGGATGTATGTGGTACTTGAGTACACGACGTGTAGTCATATGTACATGGTGTGTACGTAAAAAATTATATTTTTTCCTAAAAAACAACCCAATATGAATATAAATACAATAGAATAAGATTTTAGTTCCATCACAACTACCCGAGTATCATAAATATTGTTTTGGGAATGATTTACCCGATTATGGATACATAAAACAAAAAAACAATCAATAAATCAAATTTGAAATTTACTATTCAAATAAGCCTTAAATAAAATTCATAACTAAAAACATGGTCATAATCTTGACACAAGTGTTCCAATGATATATAAATGTCTCAAAAAAACAACCCATGGAACTCTGCATGACAAAGGGTCATCACCCACAAGCCGTCTTCACAACATCACACCATGGATGGAAACTAACAACTCGAACTTCCATCACACAAGGCATTGACTTTACCTTTCTCAAACTTGATCAATTATACTTACACCAAAAGGTGTAAGAAGGGTGTGAGACTAATTCCAATAGAATACCACCCAAATATTGAATATTTTAATAAATACAAGATTAATAACATGGAAGTTTTAATAAACAAGAAACAGTGGATATAATTTCAAAAGAATGGAACTTTTGAAAGAAAATTGTTTTAAATGGATTATTTCAAAGGATAAAAACATTTAAATAAAACCTGTAAGCTACTAAAGTTTCCATTCAAAAACAATACTGGACAATGATAAATATGAAATATTCCATGAGAACTTATCAGGGAAACATCTTTAGGCAGTAGTTAGTTTTAGGCCCCATGTTCCTCGTATCTCAGTGTAAAGTAACCATAACATTATTCATTCTCATGAACAAGCCACTAGTATGGAAAATTCCCATAACCAAGTGGTCCCCAATAAAATTAATTATAGTTTTTTAGTGTTTTCAATGTCTAACATGATATGTGAAATAGGAGAAAAACCACTTCAGATCACTAGCATACTAGTAAATGTCCACCCCCAAGATTTTCGGGTTTCCCCCATTGCGCTCAAACAATTTTCAAATGTTACCAAATTCAATTTTTTATAATATCAACATTTTTATTCATACACACTCAGAATAGTACCTAAACATGCTTTTCACCATTTATAAAACTCAATATACAATTTATTGTCTCTATAAACCATTTTCATGGAATATAACCAAACATTGCATTTAAAATCAATCTAAAATCCCTCTGTGAAAACAAAATGCTCACCAATATTACCTTAAACATTAATTTCTAGTAACAAAACAATTTAATAAGACCCTCCCATGAATTATAAAATTTCCCCAAGGGGTACAACATTGAAGACACATTTAAAAATCCAATTTTCCCATAAAACATTAATTTAAAAATCAATTGTTTATAAAAATACAACAAAAATAATTTATGTAGCAGTCATATTGATGGAAGAGTATCCTAAAAATATCAATCAAGCAAGGATAACTCATCTATTAGTTCATACACATGGATCCACCAACCTCATGTGTCTGAAATACCAAATCCTTGTGTGAAAGTTCAATCACTCCACCGCTGCACCACAAGGGTGTTAAATCATAACAAAATCCACAATATTGGACAAAAAACCCATGACCACACCCTATGTTCTAATACCTACTTTCTAGACATTAGGAAAATCAAGAGAAATGGAAGAAACCCTAATCAAATGGGGGGATGAAGGAAGGAAGGAAACCCACTTACTTGAGAGATCATGAAGAAAACCCCCCAAATACACCAATAGGTGAATCTTCTAGCATCCCAAACTAATATGGATGTTTG
The DNA here is from genome assembly GCA_963277665.1 of Viscum album. Lineage (NCBI taxonomy): Eukaryota > Viridiplantae > Streptophyta > Magnoliopsida > Santalales > Viscaceae > Viscum > Viscum album. The sequence continues at coordinate 288,955,476 of OY728165.1, forward strand.
AATAAGGTTCAATATGTCAAATGGTAACTAAAATTGGGTAAAAGAGTAAACAATTATAGAGTTATTAAAGAATAAAATTACCTTTTCAAATCTAGACCATTTAAGAAATCCTGAGAAAATTTTCCCTAATCCATAATGATTATGATCTCCAAAGTGGGATAGAAGAACATGGGGGATTTATTAGGGGTTTTTTCCTCATGTGATATGTGAAATAACTAAAATACATTAAATATGAATGATATATGAAAGAAACTATTGTTTCCCTAAAACAAGAAATGGTATTACATGTTGGCCCAAATCCAAAATAAATCACTCAAATACACCATGAGTGGGAACAGTTAAGGGGTCCAAATGGATATGGTGGTTTGAATAGGTCATGATATCCCAAGTGGGATGTGTAATTGATGAAATTTTATGAAAAAATAAGTAGTTATAAAAGAAAAATAAACTAGTTTTTGAATCTGGATATGGGCTCACATTTTGGCCCAAATCATGGAAACCCAACATTTTCCCCAAAAATGGATGGGAGACAACAAAAAAAGAATGAATATCAATTACATGAAAAAAATTAAATAAGTCATGGATGTGAATATTTTCCCCACCATGGAAGACATTCCTCCCCAATAATTCAACACAAATATTGATAAAAAAACAAGAATGGGTACTATTTGTCAACCCACAACATCAACTCCCATGTTTTGTGGACATAATTCCCATGCTTCCAAAATAACTGAACCAGTGGAATAGGCATTCCTTTAAGACCCTTCTCTTTTAAATCCTATGTTCATACTGGCCACTTAAAAATAGTTAAATATGGATCTATATCCATATCCTGCAAATTCATCACATTGGATGGATCTGGGTTGTACTTCTTTTGTAGAGAGACCTGGAAGATGTCAATGATATTTTACAATTGAAAATGAAAATCTAACCTATATTATACCTTTCCAAACCTATTTAGTGTTATCAAATAGTTTAACATATATCGGTGTTATCTTTACATTATTTCATATGTGATGAGGACCCAGATGGGGGGGGGGGGCAAATTCAATAATACTTGATCACCCACTGAAAACTCTAGGTCTTGGTTCCTCTAATAAGCATATGATATTTGGAGACTCTGAGCTATCAATAGATGATTCATGATCAACATGACCTTTTCATATGTCTCTTGAACAAGGCTTAGTGTGAATGGTGAAGTATTATCTATCTCATCCCAACAAAGAGGGGACTGACAAGGCCAACCATAGAGAAACTCAAAAGGATAAATTCAAATAAAAGATATGTAACTGTTACTATAGGAAAATTCTACCAATCCCAAATGTATATCCCAAGAACCTTTAAATTCCAAAACACATTCCCTGAACATTTCCTCTAGTATCTCATTCACCATCTCCATCTGACCATCCATTTGAGAATGGTATGTCAAGGTCATCTTAATCTCCAAACCCAATTCCTTCTTAAGGACTTCCCAAAATCAAGAAGTGAATCATTTGTCTCATTCTGAGATAGCTACTGATGTCACACCACGAATTCTTACCACCTATTGAAGATAAAAACATCCATACTCATCCACATTAGTTTTGTCTATTATTGGAATGAAGTGTGCTTATTTTGGTTAGACGATCAATCACTGCCCATTTGAAATTCTTACCTTGAGGGGTATAAGGAATGAAAATAATGAAGTCCATGGAGACCTCTTCCCACATCCAAGTAGAAACGGGTAATGGATGGAGAAAACTGGAAGGCCTTTAGTGATCCTCTTTCACCTGCTGACATATGTAGCATCTCATCATGAAGTCATATATGTCTCATCTCATACCCATCCACCAGAACTACCGACACACATAATAATAAATATTTGTGGAACCATAATAGATATCCCACTAATACTGGTAGAAATCTTGCATCACTACCTTCCACAGAGATAAAAAAACTATTGATCGGATATTGAAGCACAATATTCCCTCAGGATATGACCCACAATTAAAATATGTCTCCCCACCATGAGGAAACAAACTTGACCACTGAAAGAGATCGTCACTAGGACGTTCTCATTGAATCAATTCTAAGAGACAAGGATTCGACAAAATGGTCACCATGAATGAACCTCCACTAAAATCCTAGGTCTCCACATGCATATGATCAAAGAGAACCATCAGAGCCCACTCAACATTGGACTTACTCAAGGATTTCACTTGTAATATTCTTTTAAAATAATCCTCCACCACATTTCCATTTCTTGGTGTATATACAATTTCATAGTCAAACCCCGACTAGTACATAATCCCATGGAACTACCTCCGATTAATATCCTTCTAATAAAACATGCAGGATATGATTTTATGATTATAATACATCCAAAACATCTCCCCAATGATGTAGTGATGCTATGTTTTCAAATCAAGAATCATAGCCGGTAGCTCCGAGTCATGGGTCAGTTAATTCTTTTTGTGTTGTTGGAGTTGGAAGGTGCCATACACCAACACATGATCATCCTGCATAAGAACACACCTGAGAACCATACCAAAAGTGTCAAAATACACCATATATCCATTTTCTTATTTTAGGAATATCAACATGGGGGGATGTAGTCAACCACTGCTTCATCTCCTCAAAGTTTGCATAACATTATGGGAACCAAACAAACATCACCCCTTTCCAGGCGAGGGTGGTCATGGGAAGAAGAAAGCAGAGAGAAATCCCGAACAAAATGCATGTAGTATCTTGCCAAGCTGAGGAAACTACTTATCTCAAACACATTATTCCATTGCTCCCATGAAATCAATGAATTGATATTGTCACGATCTATCGAAACTCCCTTCTCCGAGATCACATTCCCTTGAAACACAACCTCCCTAATATAGAAGGTAAACATTAACATATTTGCATAAATATGGTGATCCCTCAAAGTGCCCAAAAAGATCAGAAAATGATTATCATGATCTTCCTCAAATACATATTATACCAGGATTCCATCCATGAATACCACGATGAAAGTGTTGAGATATTGGCAGAAAAGCCTTTCATTATTTCTATAAAAGACACTGGATCATTGTTCAATTTGAAGGGCATGACCAAGTAATAAAAGTTGTTGTACCTGCTTTAGTAGGCTCTATTTGGGATATATTACTATTTCACCATGAGTTGATTGTAACCCGAATGAAAATATATTTTATAAAACCACTTTCCCCTTTCAAATTATCAAACAATTCATCTATTCAGGGAAATGATTTTTCATCTTGATGGTTACCTTGTTTAGCTTCTTGTAATCAATACACAACCATAGGGACTTGCCGGCCTTCCTTGCTAAGGGAACTAGAGCAGCCAAAAGAGATATGATATGGCGAGTGAATACTTTGGGTTATAGATAATACAACATAATCATTAATTCATTCAATTTGGTGGGGGGACATATGATATGAGGGTAGAGATATCGGTTGCGTTCCCAGTTCTAGATCAATCTAGAACGCTTCATCCCGCTCAATGGGTAATCCTAAAATACCATTTGCGAATACCTCTTAGAACTCATCCACTACATGGTGTAACCCACCCTCGAGAACAATACCATCGTCTTCTAGCATGAGTGATAATTACAAGAAGAAAATATTACCAAACTCTAGGAGTGGAGGTCCCGCACAGCCTGACCGAGGATCCATTTCCCCACAAAAAAATCATTTGATTGCCATCATGGGCCGTGAAACTCACCTACCTTCTATAGAAATCGATGTGCACCTAAAACAGTAACATCCAGTCCATGACATGTATCATGTAAAATAGATCCATATATAATACTAGTAGGTCCCACTCCACCTCAACCCCTGACATTGAAAGAATACACGATGAGCACCTAAGACCCTGCTCATTCTTTCAGAGTGGTGTCAACAACTCCATTACAAAATAGAGAAACTCGGTTTGAAAATTCAGCGTGTTCACAACACGGGACGAGGTGAATGAAAGAGAAGAAATTGTATCAATAAGATCAACATCTATAGAAGATGCAATAAAAATTCTACCTTTAATTGTTGTAGGTCTTGCCTCTGATCTCATGGGTTCATGATCCAATGCATGAAGGTACCTAATATATTCATGAGAAAGACCACTTTCCTAGGGCTCTACCCTAAATTATATCTTCCTAGATGATGATCTAGACCTATTGCCATGACCACCAAATAGAGAACCCCCATTCTCAACAGCTCTGACTAAGATGGCACTCCCCTAGAATCCACTGATCATGCCCCACTCTATAGTGGACGTGCCACCCTGAAAAATACTTGCAAGTATCCCATACCTCCACAATGATAACATGGCTTCAAAGGATATGGTAATTCTGGTCAGTTGTGCTCTGGACTCCCATGCTAGTGGCACACAACAGACCTCCCATCAGAATCCACCGAATAAAATAGCATGGATGGTTGGACGGAGATGCCACTTTCTATGTTTCCCTGCTCTTACCACTTCCTATTCTTCTCAGAAGTTATGTCATTTCCCATTAATAAAATTTTCCCAGAGAATAAATCCCTCCCCTTATGGTTGATCTCAACCATGCAAGCACTATAAACCACTTTAGAATAGATTTTCAACTTGAAAAGAATGACCTAGGAATAGATCCCTAGACACAAACCCCTCGCGGACTTCTTGGAATTCATCTACTAATTGGATACCATTTCTTGAGAATACTGGACCAAATTTGCAAAACGGTTGGCATACTATATCACTAAAATATCCTCCTAAACAAGTTCCATAAACTATCGAGATCAGGAATCTTCCAAAGCTTCATGGTAGTACTGGTCATAAAAGATAACCATGAATCCCTTCCAGCTCATCTACTCCTACTTCCCAGATTGAAATATGAATTCCCATTACCTGTGGTTGGGACCATCTAACCGGAAAGAGGCACATTTCACCCTGACCTCCTTAGGTGTATCCCAGAACTCAAACATGTGCTCCATCATCTTGCACCACTCCACTTCTTTCTGGTGTTCTATAATACCTCAGAAAGTAGGTGGATTGTTCTTTAGGAACATTCGGGCTTTGCACTTCTTATGAATAGACTCCTCTTCCCCAACTAGAGAAGCAATGTGTGATACTCCCTATCCTAGGTATTAGATAGCCTTGAACACAACTTCTACCATCCTTTGATCAATCAATAAAGGGGAAATGTTTCCAGTATCCTCCCATGGGTGCATAGGAGCATTCTGGGGAGGCCTTTTGCTACACAAGGTGATAGTGAAAAAAGAAATTATTTGTACAAAAATTCTAAAAATATTTGGCAATTACATCAAAAATAAATAATTTGAACTCATCACAATAATTAAAACAATAACCAATTCACTCCCACCCAATGTATATGTGCAGTCTGCAACCTTCACTTCCCACCTAAAAGAGAAGTCAAACAAACAATCCTAACATCCCATGGAGACTAAATTATTTTCACAAGAGGTATTGGATAAACACCCTACTCGTAACCAATACTGCAAGCCTCAACAAACACACCTTCTGTCTAACAAGACTCATCCCATAATATTAATATCACCTAAAAAATAAATTTCCTTTGATATCATTTTGTCATGAACTGAATCTAGTCTCCATTAAAACCGGCACCCAACCTTGTCTTTGTAAATTCTTGAAGTGGATTCCCTATCCCCATAGGTTGGAAGAAGTTCCAGGGTATCATAAATACTGGTTTGGGAATGATTTACTTGAGTATGTATTCATGAAAACAACACCAAACAATCAATAAATTGAATCTGAAAATTACCAACCAAATAATCATTAAATAAGATTTGGAATTGAAAACATGGTATTATACATGACATAAGAGGTCTGAATATATATAAATGTTGTATATATACATCCCAAGGAACCACACATGACTAGAGGTCATCACCTAGGATCTGTCTCCACAACACCGCACAATGGAAGGAAACTAACAACCCGAACCATTGTCACCCAAGGCCTAGCCTTTACATGTGTGAAACATGATCAAGTCTACTTTCACCCAAAGGTAAGATTAGGGTGTTAGCCTATTCAAAATATGATTCCACCATAAGATTTTTTATTGTAAGAAATATGAAATAAAAAAAATGCAAGTTTTAATAAACAAGAAATTGTTGCAATAATTTCTAAAGAATAAAACTTTTAAAAGTAAACCATTTTCAAAGGGTGATTTCAAAGGATGAAAAAATTTCAATAAAAAATGTAATCTACTAAATGTTCCAAAAAAACACACCACAATACAATGATCAAAATAAAATAGTCAATGAGGACTAATTTGGGGAACATCCCTATGCACTAGTTATTTTTGGGCCCCATATACCTCATATATCTGTGTAAAGTAACCATAACAATATCTATTATCTAGAATGAGACACTAGTAGGGAACATACCCATAACCTAGTAGTCCCCAATCATAATCAGTATTGTTTTTTAGTGTTGTAAATGTCCAACTTGCTATGTGAAAGAGGGAAAAAACAAGTCCAGGTCACTTGATTACTAGTACATGTCCACCCACCTAGATACCATGGTTTATCCCTTTATTCTCTAACAATTTACACATGTTAAAAAATTCAATTATCATAAAAAAATACCATTTATGGTAACACACAATAAAAATAGTAGCTACACATGCTTTTCAACATATATATTACTCAATAAACCATTTAAAATTTCTATAAAACATTTTCAAGGAATATAACCAAACATTGCACCTAAAATCCATATAAAAGATCTCTTTGAAAAAAAAAAGTCACAAAAATGTTACCCTTTAATAGAATTTTCAGCCAAAAAACATTTTTATAAGACCCGCCCATGAATTATAATACAACCCCAAGTGGTAAAACATCAAACACAAATGTAAAACAACCATTTTCAAGAAATATTGGAATTTAAAAATTATTTGTTTAACAAATTCCACGAAATATAATTTTCACAGCAATTAAAATGAAGTGGAATATTCTAAAAATAGAAATCAGGAATTTCTAGCTCATATAGTAGTTCTTACACATGGAATCTCCTACCACAAGTGTCAAAAATACCTAATCCTTGTGCGAAAGTCCAACCACACCACTACAACAACGTAAGGGTGTTAAATGAAACATAAAACCAGAATATTAGACCAAGAAAACCATGATCAAACCATATGATCAAAGCCCTAATTTATGGACATTAGGAACATCAAGAAAAATGGATGAAACCAAAAGCAAATGGGAGGAGGAAGAAAAACCACTTACATGATATATATTAAAGAAATTGCCCAAAATGCACCAATAGGTGAATCTCCAAGCATCCAAAACTGATATGGAGGTTCGAATAAGTTTTAGGAGTTAATGTGGATACTAAAATAGTTGAAAAATAGAAAAAATGAAGTATTTATGAAAGAAATAATTTTCATTTTCAAATTATGATGATTTGAGAAAGCCTGAGATATTTTTCCCTAATCCATGATGGAGATGTGATCTAAATAGAGATAAATGGACATGTGGGAGAACCTTGGGATGTTGGGCTCAGGTGAGAGGTGGAAGCACTTATTAAAATTAATAATTGAATGATATATGAAAGAAATAATTTTTTTAAAAGAAATGTCCCCACAGGTAGGCCCAAATCTTGAATAAATAACCAAAATCCACCATGATTGTGGATTCCTAAGTGGTCCAAATGGGTATGATGGTTTTAAAAGGCCATGAGAGGCCATGTGGTAATTGGAATGGATGCAAAATGTTGAAAAATGAAGGAGTCATGAAATAAAATAAATTGTTTTTAAATCTGGAAAGGGGCTCGTGATTTGGCCCAAATCATGGAAACCCACAATTTCACCCAAAAAAATGAATGGTAAACCCCTTCAATAAAGAAAGAATTTAAGTTACATGAAAAATAAATTTAAAATAAGTCATAGATGTGACACTCATTATTTTAATATTTAAAAAATTTAATAAAATAATAAAAACGTATGTTTTATTATAAATTTTTATTTTAACAATATATTTTATCATGGTAATTTTTGGTGATGAAATAATTAACTAGAAAGCTTATTCTATAATGACATTGTTTAATTACATGTAGTAGAATAATCAAATAAATAATTTCAAAAACCATAAAGTAATTTTTTTTGGCTGAGATATTATGTAGCATGAATTTTATAAACATATATAACACACCAAGGGTGTTTTAATGGATTATGTTTTAATTATATTATGGTCATTTAATTTTTAATGTCAAATTAAATGAAAAGGTCAAAAAATGACGTTAATGTTGATTAATAAAAAATAATATTTATTAAATGATTTAAAATTCATGTAAGTATTATATTCATGCAAGAGACTTTTATAACATTGATAATATCAACCGTAATAAATTTTTGGCTCAATTTCCTATGAAATGTATTTTTTCACTCCTTTAATGTAAAATACTTTGATACAATAGTAATAGAAAAATAGGTTATTTGGGTGTTAAATCCAAAATATAAGGGTAAGAAAAGTACATAAAATTGTCTACATTTTATTGGACTATAATATCGTGACCCATAATAATAATATTATCGAATTCTATGAATATGTATAAATTTATCTTTCAGGATTAATTTATGTTAATTTAATAATTTATGAAATTTCAAAAAATCCCAACCCCTCACTTATAGAAGGGGACATCCTCTCTTGTTTTCCTGACAAATTTTTAACAAACATGTTTTTTCTATCCATACCCTGTAATATCAAAAATTAACCTACAAGTTCCAGAGTCATTAGTTTGATTAGAATACCATCATATGATGAATTTTGGTGTAAAAATATATAAAGACGTTGTCAGAGGAAGTGGAGTTGTTTTTAAACAATTAATTTTCAATTTTTTAGTTCGCATACCTACATGAAATCATCATCATCAATAATAGAATAATAAAATTATTTTCTTTCATATTCTGGGAGATTATTAGGTCAATTTAATAGTCAATATCCATCTCTACTTCCATAAGTAGGGATAAAAACCATCATTCATGCGTACAAAGGAATAACTCTTCATGAACCGATGCAATTCATTTTCAATGACCTTATATTATGATTGGTAATAATGATGAATTTAATGAATTTATATATATGGTAGTCTTGAAATAATTCTAAATTTGTAAAATAAATTTATCATCTATTTTCTTACATTTCTGTTCATTGAAAATTATAATTCCATTCATGTGGATGTGTTGACTTTTACCTCCACAAAACGATGTGATTCATTTTTCATCACTAAATAATTTCGATGATATATATTTATATAATAATTTAAAGATAAAATATCTTTTTTTAATATAATAATCACCATATAATGTAAAAAAATATTTCTTACCATCTTTCCACAGTGAATGTCGAAAAATTGAAATGTTACTCATGCCTACGTTGAACTACCATGTACCCATTTATGAAATTGTTCAATTTTCATAACAATTTGTGATAGTTTTTTAATAATGTATATATAACTAAAATAAATTATAATTATGTCAGGATTATTATCTGGACATGATTTGATAATGAATTTTTTTTCCATAGTCAACCAACATAAGTAATTTTTGAAATATGAGTTAGATATCATGATAACATATTTCATGAATTTAAATTCTTATGTAATTGAATATAAATGGATATAAATAATAAAATATAAATAATAAAATTGAACCAAGTTATTGAGAATGAGAAAAAAATGATTTAGGAATATTACAAATGAACACAATGATTAAAACTTATAGTAAGTGACACATTAAATTAAAACATCATTTTATATGTATTTGAGGATTTATCTAAATGTTTTATAGTATATGTCCATATTTATAAAATTATTTTATGTGTATATTTTTATAGGAATAAATTAACTTTATTGGAAATTTTATTTTAGTTTTAACATCATTTTCTAAGATATCAAGTGTAATATTTACAGAATGTTTCTACTATCATTTCAATACTATGAAAAGGAATTTTTGTACATATATAGAATCAAGAAATTTTTCAAACATTTAGACAATTATTTGATGTTTTGTTCCTATTTTTATATTTTTTTCTTCCATGAAAAAATAGTACTCCTTTTTTTAGGAAGATTAGTTTTGAGAATTTGTTTTTTAATAGGAATGAGTATTTTGATATTCGAAAATGTTTTGAAAAGGGGTTCGAAATAGTATTTCGAGGGTTTATGATGACAAGGTGGAAGCATAAAATATTTTATTCCTGATATAGTACTTAATTGTTATAGATTATTATGGGTGATCTTTGTAGTACTTGTATGATGGGTGAGCCCAATACATTGTATATGACAGATGAGCCCGATATGGTTTCTATGACTTGTGAGCTCCATACAACATATAAAATGAGTTATCCTGGTATATCTCTCAAAAGTATATGGTAAAATTCCTTGACTTCAAAATCAAGGAGGAATTATACCATGATGTTTTACATGATGGATTTAACTCGGATCCATTTATATATGGAGGGGTTATTAATATTAAGATATATTTTTCTTAAAAGGGGTTTATATTTTCATGCTAATGGGGTTTATGGAATTTTTATGAAAAGTGTGGGTTTATCATATGGATTTTATTTATTTAAAATTGTTTGATAATATTTATTAAATGTAAAAAATTTATGGGTTTTCTTTTCTTTTTAGTAGGCCAATATATTTCTTTATTTTATGTCCCTTACTAAGAAATCTTTTGATCATACCACATTTTAAATGTTTTTCATAAGTTCTTAAGATGAGTAATATTTGTGATTAAGTTAAGATGAATGTCATGGATATTTTTCATCAAAATAAAATGAGTTTTATTTTAAATGTTTTATATCTTGGGGAAAATGAATCATGGGTAAGAGTGTATAATTTATAAAATAATGATTTTTATTTAAGATTTCTGACCTATTTCTCAAAAATAAAAAACTAAAATTTATTTAGGAATAAAATATAATGAATTATAGTCTATAGACACTACATAATGAAATGTTTATGAATAATACCTTATTGTTGGAATCAGATAAATGTTTAAGATTACTCATGAGGTTAGGATAATGTGAATAGAATACCCTTGAGATATTATTCTATATGTATATAATGAAATATATATATACTTTGAAGAATAACATGTTTCATCATCATATAAATGTATGTTAATAATAATTTTCAATAGATTAAATATTTCAAATAAAGTACGATGTTATGAAGAGGATAGTTTCCCTCTAAATTAGCATCCGGGAATATTTGGAATTAGAATTGAGCTGATTTTTACAATGGTATATCTTTTTACCCTTGCTACAAATAGAGGCAACATACTTTTTATGGAGAGAGCATATTTACAAAAATTGATCTTTTATATGGTTGATTATTGTATGAAACAACACCAATTTTCTATCTATAAAATATTATATTCTGTGGTAGCTGAATGATAGATCAATTATCTATTAAAAAGATATTTGAAGTTAGGGGATATTCATAACACCTATAGGTATATCCTTCCAATTATCATTTTCATTGGTTTGATGATCGATTCTGGTGTTTGGTTAATATTTCTATATATAGATAAGATATTGATTCCCTAGAATGTGAAATATTTATGTTATTTTTCAAAGAAAAATATTTTACCAATATTTTTTAACACAAGAAAGAGAAATAATTCTGGGAAATGAGGAAAAAGTAGAAAGATTAGGTAGTTGTGTAAGATAAAAACTTTATAACATTGTTTACATATAGATCAAATTTTATTATGTATATTTATAGTAAAATTTATAAATTTTACTACATGTTGACAAAGAATCTTTCACAAAACATTGGCCTCATGATAATTTAAAAGTTGTGAGAATGTTTTTCTTTGTGTGAGGAATGTTGAAACAGATTTTACCAACACATATGGGCCTATATATGACATAAATAATATCAATCATGGTGGGATGAAATGGATAATATATAAACTAAGAAATATATATGTTATCACTCAGCATGTTTCTAGTAAGGTAAAATAAATTTCATGGACTATTTGATAGGATTTGGAAGGTGTTGCTGGTGTGGTAATTCTTTTCATTGGTCTCATGACTATAATGAAAATAGTCCTGAACAATATAAAAAGAGAGTAACATATAGACACCCAATGATGAAATGATTTAATTGAAATTATATGGGTCATTATTATAACATATGTTAAAATCTAGTTACTTTAGGAGGATGATATCCATATTTAATGAAAAATGATGCATTAAAATCATTCTGTACTACTATGGATTATGTTTGGCTATATAACTAAGTAGTGATAGGTATGTTACTTTTTTATAGAGTTTTATGGATTTTCTCTTCGACACTTTTTCTTAATGTTCATTTATATATGATAAATATGAAAGTAAAATTTAAATATAATCTCATGGAAATATTATAATACTTTTGGTGAAAACTCAATGTTGATATATTAAATAAAAAATGATTAATAAGAACCATCTTATTGTTTTCAATGGGTTGGTCATTCATAATAAAATTATTGAAATACTGAGAGTGGAGTTTGATATTATTATTTTTATGGATTTGATTTTAATTTATCATTATATGATATATTATAGAGCTGATAAATATAAATACAAGTATTACATACCTATGATAACATATCATGATGTTGAGAAACTCATTATAGATGGATGTGGTAGTTACTTTTCTAATATTACTAAAAAGAAAAGAAATATTCAAATTTGTGTTGTTCTAGTAGTGAATGAGTATTTGTAATTTTTCCCTTGTGATTTTTTTGTATTATTTATAATTATGAGATTCTGTTTTCTATTTATGTTGATCCAATTTGACAACCACATTTATCTAATGGCTCATGTAGATATATTGGAATTGAAAACAATATATCCCATGTTCCTAAATAACCTCTCCATTTGTCTGAGAAATTAACCATGGGGTGATTTTATTTTATTTTTTAAAAATAAGGATGGATCTATTATATATTTCAATGACTATAGAGACGTAAATAACATAAATTTTTAGAACAAGTATCCTATGACCCATATAGATGTTTTGTTTGATCAACCCCATGGAGAATGTTATTTTTCAATGATTTATCTATTCTCATTATATCCTTAATTGAATATTATTGGGGAATATATTTGAATGATGGTGCTCTATACTAGATATTTTCATTATGAGTTTTTAGATATTCTTATTGAGTTTTATAATGTACTATTTGAATACATTGATCTTATTAATTGATTTTTCAATACCTATTTTCACATTTTTGTGGTCATTTTTATTGAAAATATATTATTATATATTAGAATTCATGAAGATAATGTAAACACTAAAGGATATTAATGGAAATGAAAAGATAAAATAAAATATATGTAAAATTTTGGAAGTGTGAATTTTAAGTTTCAACTAATTTCTTTCATTTGAGATATTGTTTTTTATGACACAATAACTATTTAATAGAATAATAATAAAGTTATTACGACTATAACTGGTAGATTAAATGAATGATTTGGTAAATATGATTCAGTAACTTATGATGTTTACTTCGAGTTGGAAGAAATGTTATGTGGAAAACTAGTGGATAGATATTTCATTCAAGGAAAGTGATGTTTTTTAAGTATCCTTATATAAATGTGATATTCAGTTTGGTACGAAGGGAATTCGAATTCCATATTTCATTATAACACATGAAATACCTGATAAATTTTAATCATTTTCATTTTCTAATGTCCTTGCTTGTATTATTATCTCATGAATACAATATATTTCTATTTATTAATTTTGAATACTGAAAAATACCATTTTTTTTCAAAGATTCATTTTTTACATTAACTATAGTAATATAAATTTACCTTTTTTTGAATTTTATAAAAAAGAAACTTAATTTGTATTTATTTATATATACATTAATTAATTACATTTGAATCATATGTATATCATATTTTGGTATAAGGATATTTTTGGTCTTAAAAGCTCATTATTTTAAATTATTTTTCAATATGTTTTGTGCTTTAACTCTAAAATTAATATATGAAACTTCTAGAAAATGGTCCAATGAAGATTAGTTCAATAGTTTTCATTAATATATTTTAATTTATTAAAATATATTCTTTTTTCACAATTATAATTGTAATAGTATTAAATTATTATCACATCAGTAAGGGAAAATATTGTAATTAAGGCTAAAAATAATATGATAAGGACTGAAAATAACCCGAAAGCTTGCCTAATTTTTTTGATGATATAGGATTGACCATACACATATAATATTATAATTATTGAAAATTGGGATATTTTTCATTGAACATAGAATAAATTTTAGTTTTGGTAAATATAATCTAAAAAATATAAATCTATTGATTTGAATATCAATAAATCCCTTTGAAAGGGATAAAAACAACATATGTTCAGGTAAAAATGTTTATTTTAATGATAAATTATATCTTATCATTTTATTATTTTCATTTTTTTCTTTTAAATAATAACATTAACTATATACACAATGCCGACACAATACTTTTGCACGTAGTAGAAAATCGATTATATAATTTAAAAATCACTAAAACCAAAAAAAGGAGAGTTATAGTGTACCAAATATTTTATAGAGAGTTAAAATATATTTGGGATGTGTTAACTGATTATACATTATTTCCATTTCTATAATGTTATTTTTAAATTGAAATTAAAATTATTGTTCAAAACCTATAATTAATGATATTTCATACTAAATAATGTTTTGTTAAATTATTTAAGTAACCTAAATTGTTATCCCTTTCTAAGAGAATTGGATATGGTTTTGAATATCATATATGATCCATTTATGGGTTTCTCATCCTTTTAACATAACTTTATTGACTCATTTAGTGTAAAAAACATTGATAGCATAATAATTCAAAAATGGTTGACGGGGGTTGAACCCAAAATATAATGATGAAAACATCACATAAATATATCCATATTTATTTTATGAGTTTATTTAGACACTTCCACTTCCATTATTTTAATTATATCAACTTGAAACTATTATATCATGAATATTAATTTATATTAAATTAATATTTTATTAAATTCATAGAATGCCCCGCCCCTCACTAAAAAAGGTAACTTCATGTCTTATCATTATAAACCTTTTGAGCACTCTAGTTTGGACAATAACAAACCATGTATCTCATTAACATAAATACCCACATCCTATATTCCATTTTATTATCATAAACCATCATAGTAATGATTTTTTTCAAACATAGATATGTTTTCAAAACAAGATGTACAAATATTAACTAAGTGTTTTTTATTTATTTTTTTTCTTCCTCAAAATATTATTCAATCATTTGGACATAATAACATAGTTATTTTATATATACTGATATTTTTTATATTAATTAATAATATAAATCCATCTCTATATACATAAAATTGGTAACATATTTTATGTCTCTGTGTACAATGAACTACCCCTTTGTGAGCCGTTATAATTCATTTTCCATCACTACCTCTCAAGTATTTTTATAATTATGAATAATATATATATATATATATGTGTGTGTTATTAATTATATAATTATAGTTATGTAAATGTAAAATATCATCTATTTTCATACCTTTTCTTTCATTGATAACATACAATGTTGTTCTTCCGTCTTTGTGGACCACCTGTATGGAGGAATGTGATTCGTTTTTCATCTTAACATCATATTAATAATAAATATATATGTTTATATGAAGTTATAATTTGATATAGTCATCATTATGTTAATATAAAAGAATACTTACATTTTATCTGTCATGATCTTTGAAAAATGGTAACATTACTCTTGTATATGTCGGCCTAATTTAAGAAATTGGAAAGAATCTTGAGGCTACGGTGACAGATTCTACCCTCCTTCCTTAAAAAATGTCCTATGAGGTGGTACCTCATCATACGGAGGTTAAGGAACCTCCATTGATGGATAGGGAATCATATCCTCATTTGTTTGTTCCCTTTTCTAACCCTGATTTTATACCCTCTCCCACATATCACAATTTTCCCTAAAGTCCCAGATGTATTCAGTGAATTTCTAAAATTATTCCACTCATTCATAGAGTACTCTTACTATTATACTCTTTTAAATTTGACAATTATTTCCCCCTTAAAAAAGCACTATCCATCGGTGGATGTTTTAGACCAGCCTATCCTCGGTGCATGGGGATTAGAAGAGCTCGCGAAAGTTATCCTTCTCGACACAAAGCATATGATGATTCAGTTTTCATTATAGAATGAATTGATTCTGGCTAAGGAGATAGCCCCCAGGAGTTTCAACCATTCCCACTTCTTGTCATTATGGTGGAACATTGACTTTCACTTGAATCATGGCCCCCCAAAAATGGAGGTTTTTGTATGATTTTCTAAACCTCATATCCCTTTTCAGATTATTTCAATTATTCAGATTCTAGGGAATCAGGTTCTCTAGTATTTATGATTTGATAGTAGAACCAAATATGTGTACCACCCAATCACTTTAAGAATTTGTGTTCAGGGTGATGTCTCAAGATAGGTGAATGAATTTTTCATTATCCTCATCGAGGGGGAGTTCTTTTATATGGTGGATGTGGTGTTATAATTTTGGAATGACTTCTAATATTCATGAAATATATTGTTTTATATGGTGAAGAAATGTAGGCATGGGATGGTCAATAACATTATGATGGATAATGGGCTTCAGTACAATGGTAGGTACATGGATTCCTCGCTCAATACCAATATGAATAAACAATCCCAGAATGTCTGTTACATTATTGTGGGGGTAGAGGTCCTTCGTTCACATGATGACAAAGAGGGTGATCCTTCTAATGGATTTCATAGGATCAATTAGCTCTAATTTAAGTAGTCAAATACAAAAACTATTAGAAGAGGAATGAGCCTCTTATTCTGGACTCAGTTGGTTCTGGAATGGTCACCTCATATTCCCAATAGGTGAATACAAGGGTAGGGATCTTGTTGACTTGCCTGTAAAAAATTTAAGGGAATGGAATGACAATGTAGTATCATACAAGGTACTGGGGTTATTCCATACTTCAATGATTTCCATGGGGATTTACCCAATTTATATAGATCCACTACAAGGGTGTTCAAG
Organism: Viscum album; assembly: GCA_963277665.1. Taxonomy (NCBI): domain Eukaryota; kingdom Viridiplantae; phylum Streptophyta; class Magnoliopsida; order Santalales; family Viscaceae; genus Viscum; species Viscum album. The sequence continues at coordinate 288,972,557 of OY728165.1, forward strand.
AGATCCAAACACTATTGGAGTTGTGCACAACGGAAATTTTGTGTGTGTTGGAATCATGGAAAAAGAATGTGTTGGTTTTATGAAGATGGGGAACACTAGAGTTAATGTTTATAACCAATTATTGATGTTATGTGATGAAGGGTGGGGATGTATGATTCATTTAGGTGGGAATAAGAAAGGTATAAAATGAATAAAAATGTTTCTCTATTGATGACAGTTGAAGAGGTCCATGAGGACTTGGTCAATGATTTCCAACTTCTATTGAGTGATAATGAATTAAAAACCAAATAATTGAAGTGGTAAGATCATCATACATTTATGACTACTGATTACATATCTAGGAGTTTAAATCAAGGAAATTCCCCTTGAAAGTTTACTGGTAATAAAAAAGAAAAAACTCATGTAGTACAAACATTAATCCAACATTACAAAGCCTATGGTCACCGAATCTTCTAGGAAATTAAATATAATGTATTCATAGGATTGAACCACCCCTTTAGAGGTTCATAATATTATTATAGGGGGTCACCTACATATTCTAGTTATGATCATGTTGGAATGGAGTTTCGTTTACATTCAAAGGAAGAGATATTTGATGAAGATTTAAACATCAATGTGTCTAAGCTGGATATAGATAGAATATGAGAAAGATATATCATGTTTCTCTTAATCAAGAAAAATCTGAGTGGATCAACAAGAAAGAATAGATAATTTCATGTGTAATCAATGAGGTGAAGAATAATATAGATTAATTTATCTAGATTTGGCACTATATTGCTAATGATATTGAAGATCTTATCAAGAACAATATACAGATATAAGTTAATCTGCTAAAATGGGTTATATATCGGGTGAGTAACCATAATAATCATAGTTTTATTGAAATTATTTTTTCAATTACTTATATTTTTCAAAAAAATATTTAATAATATTATTGGTTTCCCACTTTTCTATAAAAAGAAAATAGGTAAAAAAAATTAATTTAGTAGTAGTACGTCGGCCTACCATCTTCATGATGGAAACATAGTTCATTATTCATGGAAATAATTCATGGATGATTTTAAAAAATAATTAATGTTTAATAATGATAATTATTTAATTATTATTCAATGAATGAATAAATAATTCCCACGTGGATAATATTAAACCCATCAATGTCATTTTGGACATATGAGCCAAATATCATCCAAATGGATAAAATGAATTTAAATTATTATGTATTTGGATAAAACATAGAAATAAATAAAATAAAATGGATAATAAACCAATTTTTTTATCTTAGGAATGTAAATAACTCACTTATGTTTTTTATTTAGGATGATAATGTAATGTCTTGAATTTTTAGATAGGGTCAAAATCCTCAACCGGTTTGAATTATTTTAGTTTTGTGGTATGAACACATTCTTTTTTAATCATCAAAACATAATTAAAATATTTTCCTTAAAAAGTATATTTTCTATTGTTTTATGTGATCATTATGTTCATCTAGTTTTTGGTTCGGTTTTAGTTTCATTGTTGGATGAAAACATAATTTATCAAAGTTCATAGATTGGGGAACATGATTTCTATAACCATATGGCTCCCAGGTGTAACTATGTGACCCTATCATAGATATTTACATGTTTTGAAAACCCATTTGAAAGGGTGTGTATGAATGTGAGAGGACCTTTACAGTTTTTAGTAGTGGCCACATGCATAGTTCTAAAATCTCTGCGAGCTTGGAGCCTAGAGAATGTGCACAACATGGTTTTCATAGGTTTTTCCTGACTGTGAAATAACTGTAAATCATTTTTAAAAGAAAAAAAATGAAATTTTCCTCAAAATTATTTACATTTTTTCCTATATTTTCCTTCTTCATGTGTGGATCTCCTCCTAGGAAATTATGGGGAAATCCTCCTCCTAGATTAGTCTTTCATAAGAATCTATCATTCTAGATATTCTTTGATAACCATAGGTTGTGTTGGACTCATAAAGGTAAGGTATTTAATACATTTTATTTTTTCATTGTTTTCTCCCTCCATATGATTAACAGAATCAACATGAGCTGATTTACCCTATTTTTTGGGTGTTCATATAAAATAATGGATTCTTACTAACCATCTTGACTTAGAGGCTGATATTGTATGAACGAGAATTTATCATCATGAAGTTATGGGTTCCTATACTTCAATATTATTTTGTGGTGTCTTCGGGGTGGGGTACCTTCTTGAACTCGCCATTTAGTAGTTTGAGGGACACCCTAATTAATTAGTTCCTTGTCATAAAATTAATTTTCAGATATTATGGGATGTCATTGGGAATGCTTTGGAAATGACATTATGTATGAGGATAGGATCGATTTTGTGGACCACCTGGGAATACTGACATGGGTGTTAGTTATATATAAATTGAATTTATTTATTATGTTTCATTTAATGGTTCAATGAAAATTTGGCGGGAATCACCCAGGGATTGGTGTCCAGATGACCACTTTTCCTGAGTCTATGTGATTCATCAGTTTGGGCAAGGCCTGATACATATGAGGTGATGTTTCTCACTAGATTAGGAGACATGGTCATTAGGTTGAGGCTATGAGGATACTCGGTTATGGGAAGAAAAAATGATGCATTGGATAGTGATGACCATTGGAATGAGCAGTACAATCGAAGGGGTTTGATGTTTCAGGAATACGTGGATTGGTTACTTCATTATGGATTTCCACTCACCATTATTAGATGGGAGGACACTAAAGTTATGTTCCAATAGATAATACACAGAGGATGATGTTTTTTTACCACTTGAATGGGTAGAGTATTTTTTCAACGTGTCTTAGGAAGGTGATGACTATCATAGATGATAGAGGTGTATTCCATAGAATGACTTATATATGGTGAGGATCTATTGGTTGAAAGTGTTGAGACTGTTGTTTGGTGGATGAGGTTCTCCTTTTATTGAGGACATTTGGACATGATTCTTTAGAAGGATGGATATTTCTATTATTTTTAATTTCATCTATTGATATGACAATGATTATATTTGGAGGACAGATATCGTTGTTCCTCATACATCATTCTTCGAGCCGACAGGGATTCATCTGTGATGATGTCAAAGGGACCATGTACTTTTTTTGTTTTACATTGGAATGTAAGGTGTTATATTATGACAGGAGAGGTTTCAATTTGAATGTAGTACTGGTGTCTCTATTACTGATGTATCCTAAGGGATATCCAACTTTTTACCCAAGAACATGGTTTACCAGTGTTGTTTGACGAAAAAATTTTCACCATTGTTTCTATGAAGAAAATATGATCATGTTTTATTATATGATATAATTGTGTTGTATTATTTTTATTTAGATACACCTTATTATTACAATTTTTATTTTATGCACACAATATTGGTAGGATAAATAGTTTATTCACACATCCTACATAGCCCCCTTAGGATGTGTGTAAACAATATGGTCTTATGATTAGGTAAGGGTTCTTGCTCAACTGTTGGACCTTAGGGATACGGTTGTACTACAAATCATAGGATTGATAAAAATTGAAATTAGATGTTTCTGAATTTTCTAGAGTTTTTTTGAGTCCATATTTTGTGTCACCATGCTATAATATGTCTATAATGATTGTTGTCTATGGGTGAACCTTTGATCTTGTTATCTTTTATGACCTGACTAAGATGAATGCCTAGATGAAAATGGTGCTTATTTATAAAAATGGTATCAAATAATTTATTTATTCTTCAAAAGGTATGAATGATCCTTTTGATTATTTCATATATTTCTTTTCAATTTTTTATCTACGGTCATTTACTCGTCTAGTGTGTTATGGTCTTTCATTTCTACTTCATTATATATATATATGTAGACCATTATTATTATTACCTCCAAAGGGAATACTCTCCCCACTGTCACCTCTACACACACTCACTGCTAGTTGGAATTCTTTGGAATATGGGGAGGCCCACCTATGGCCTACTGGAACTAAGCCCAGATCATTGTTGTAGTGGAAAAATGGGTTGGGGAACGAAAAATGGTATCAATTTTTTTATTCTCTGGTATTTAGTAGAATCATTATTCTAGATAATAAAGGTATTAATGTAATGTTTTTTTTGGTTTTACTATTTGGAATATGGTATAACAAAGTCAAAGATTTTGTGATAACATATATTAGAGATCGTGTTTGGGTGCCTACATCCCTATACATCAGGGACATAACAAGAATCCAAGTGGGGGAAATTTATATTCTTCGTTCATCCATTAATATTTTATATGATTTCCATCTCAAGTTCTGTAGTTTTTAGTGATTGTTACCTATTAGGATATGTTACCACTAGCCTGAAATTGAAAGGCAAGAGGTATACACACTTGGCCTTGTATGGTATGGGGTGATTGTTAATGCTTTCTTGAAAGGAACATAGGATGTTATATATATATATATTAATGATTGTGTGTGTGTGTTCTTATATCAAATTTCTTGTGATTTTTTTGGGGACGTATATTTCTCTAATAGGGTTTTGGTTTCTTAAAGTGCGAATAAAGGAATATATACTACATTTTTTTCTTAGCCACTCTTTGGTCTCATTTTAATGATTTGGGGTGAGTTACATTTAATGTTTGTAAATAATATAAATAATGTTTTCTAGATTAGCCTCTTTGGAGGTATTTTACATAGATTCCTTAAGAGATATTTTAGACCATACTTTTATGTTATTTCGAGAGGGTCCATGAGGCATGAATATCTGTGAACCATGGCTATGATATGGGTTGGTAAGGGTCCATGAGGCCCTATTTTTTGTCAAAAAGTTGCGATGGGTGAGTTTAAGTGTGGATAGATTGTGATTCATGTTATATAGTCCCATATAAAAATTATTAATTTATTTGTATTTTGGATATATGAGAATAGCTCGGGTATTCAATATAATTCCTCCTAGGTGGATTTTGATGATGTTTAGAACATGAAATGATATGGAGACACTTTATTATGCACAGGTTGGGGCCCTATAGAGTCATGATGAAGCCCTAGAGGGTCTAGTTGAGCATGTTCTGTTAGTACATGCATGGGTACCAGCTCAGGAATAGGCAGATGAGCTACAAGATATAGAGGATTTTTTGCCATGGATTAATGAAAAGATCATGGAAACTCTAGTAATTGTCATCCAAGGTATTGACATAGGAGATTAAGGAGATAATAATTTTATGACATATCAAACTTATAAGTTCTAATAGTATAACCCACCACTATTTTCGGTTGAGGTTATACCATAGGTGGTAGAGAATTGGATAGAGTCAGTGAAGACCATCTTCAAACATCTTGAGACACCCCATAGTATAGGTTTAAGCTAGAAACATAGATTTTCTGAGGGCCTGAAAAACACTGGTTGGATGTATAGGTAGGGGAAGGAAAAAATAAGGCACTGGAATGGAAGTACATTGAGGCTAGCTTCATTAGAAACTTCTTCCAAAAGATGGTGAGGGTATTGAGGGAGGTATATTTATTTCTCCTTTATCCAGTATAAATTTCCATGATGGATTATGTATAGAAGTTAACCTACATATCTCACTTCACACTCAATATTTTGGGAAATGAAACCTTGAGGGTGAGGAGTTATAGGATGGTTTTCGGCATTATATTTCAGTGAAAGTAAACATATTATGGTTTTCCTAATTCTTAGAGTTTTAGGACCTGATTTTTGAGTTAAACTTGATGGACCAGTCATATATGAGTTGAGTGATGGTCGTAGGTGATTATAGAACTGATGTGTTAGATAGAAGAAAATCCATGTGGAGTCACCTTACAAAAGTCAGTCCATTGGATCAAGAAGACTAATGAGGAGTGGATTTTTTATGATGTTATTCTAGTGTGAAATGTTGGAACATGTGAGGAAAAAATGTTGTGAAAAAAGAAGGAGTGATAACAATTTGACAAGGTTGGGTATAATGAGATGTTCTGTATGAATCCTTCTTTAACATCCAATGGTCAAGGCTTGGGGTAGAATTAGGGTTCTGAGGTTAAACTGGGAGTATTAATTTGATATGGAAGAATGGATTAGCTGAATGAAAACGAAGTGGTAGAGACATTGGGACCTAGTAGTATGGTCAGTGGCTAATGGAAGGTGGGTCATCGAAAGAGGCCAGGCCTATGCATAATAGGCTTCATGCCAGGTGTACACAATAGTGTATCCAAGTGAATAATAGATTGGGGGAGATGACAGTAGTTAGAGGTACTCTGTGGAGTGAGTGAGGTGTTTTTTTGGATTGTTCCTTCTTGTAGTAATGTTTATATATGGGTGAACATGGTGAATGAGATGCAATTTTGTACTAAAAAGGATCTAGGTAATTGGTTTCAATAATCTATGATGTTATATATATATATATATATGATGTGCATGTAAATAAGAATATATATATTCAATGATGTGATATGGGATTACTTGAGGTGTTTTGGCCTCGATGAATCAATGTAATGTGGGATATATTTGGGGTATGTTGGAATCTTGGAATCGGAACGATGTAGGTTTTGTGTCTAGTGAATGGTACCAAGACTTTTATTGGGCATCTAATTAGATCTGTGAACTCATATGTTCTATTTGAAACATGGTCACATGGTGTGTATCTGATGATATAAAAAATATTATTTGTGTTAGATGTGACATGGGGATTATGTGAGCATCTGATGAGGTGCATGATTTAAAAATCTTTGCAGGAGAACTTTTGACTCCAAGATGATCGCCAGACTATCAGTTTATTTTAGTTTTGGGTTGGGAAGTGACAGTGTTAGGTAACTCTTATGGTGGGGTGTGCCCTGAGGTATTTGACCTGTGGCATAAAGACTCGGGTAGTCCATGTTAAATTTTCAGAGATGGGTATGTTTAGTACCATCTATAGGAAGTGTTTCATAGCTTAAGGATGAGTTATGTTAAGGTGGGGAGACAAAAATTTCCCAGGTTTATTGAACATGTTAAAATCCTCAACCTGTTTGTATATTTGGGGTTTTTTGGTCAGAAAACACCTTTCTAAATCATTAGAACCTAATTCTGGGAGTTTCATTGAACTGAGGAATTGACTTTTTCATGACATAGATACTTGAGAAGTGTGTCTGGGTATTAGTTGGGTTTTGAGTCTGTCAGAGGCCGAAGACCTAATTTTTCAATGTGAACTGACTATGGAGTACTATTTGAACAAACCTTATGACTCCTAGGTGTGATTCGACATCCATACCATGGATTTGGACATATTTGAAATAACCATGCATTATTGGGTTCATATATTGGTGAGGACCACTTTAGTTTTTAGTAGAGGGGTGACACATGATTTACATGTGGTTTTAGAAACCATGCACATGAACTGTGTGAGCATGATTCTTGGAAAGATGACATATCATGGTTTTTTCATGGTTTTCATAACCATGTAGTAACCATACAACCAATTTAAAAATAAAAACTGATATTTTCCATCAATTTATTTATGAATATTTTCCCTATTTTCTCTCTTTTTGTAGGACTCTCCACCAAGGTATCCATGGAGGCCTCCTCCTCCATTGGGTTTTGATGAAAATATCTCACCCGATATCCATTTTCATTGTTGATGGGTGTTTTGGATGTGTATTTGTAAGGTATTTAATCCCAATAGTTCGTTTATACTTTTCTATCAAAATACATTGTTATAAATCCTTGTGAGCCAATTTACCCTATTTTCTAAGAGTTCATCTAAAATTTTGATAACTTAAAAAAGTCACTAGTTAGAGGTCGATATAAGCTAATTTAGAATCAACCAATACGATGTTTGTGGTTCCTATATTTATCTTTGATTCCAAAATGTTTTAGGGGTTGCGTTTATGAATATACTATTGGGTAGTCTTAGAAAGTCCATAATTATTATATTCATAGGCATTAAATTAATTATAATATTTTATGGGAAGTTTTTGGGAATTCTATAGCCATGATCATTTGTGCATGGTTGTGTTAGAGGGTGGGGATCACTTATGAACACTAGGATGGGTTTGATTTTAGTTTAAATTATTTTTTTATGATTATATCAATGGTTCCATGGGAATATGTCAGGATTTTCTAGATGATTGAGGTGGTGATGACCACCTAAATTGAGTAAATGTGATTTTTCAGGATGGGTGAGGCCTGAGACATATTAGGTAATGCTGATAACTGAGTTGGGAGACATGGTCAACAAATTTACATGACGAGGTCTTTATATTTTGGGCATTACTCGTGCGATAATGGATGGAGATAACCATTGGATGGAGTGACTAGGTCGTTGGGGTATATGGTTCTAGGATGATGTGGCTTAGGTATTTTTTTGGTGATTTCCCCTCACCATGATTGGATGATGCACCGTTGTGGTCATGTACACACATATATGATTCATATAGCGAAGTGGTGTTGACCACTCGTTCGGGTAGAGGCCATAATTTAATGTGTCTTAGAATGTTGTTTTCAAAATGTAAGGTTGGAGGTGGTTTCCATATAAATCATCATGTTTGGTGATGTGTCATTGGTTGATGGTGTTGATACCACAAGTTAGGGGTAGAGGGTCAACATTAATTGATGGTAGGCCTACTGAGTTTTGTTCACACACTACTCAGGTTATAGTTTGGAACTCAATAAGATTACATGTATTCATGTTGGTACTAGGTAAAAGGGTCTTGTATTTGATTATTTCTTGGTGGATGGGTTATATCTTGGAGAAGATACCTACATTGGGTTTGGGACTAGGGTCATTTGAGTCATCATTTGAGTCTTCTAGTCTTTGATCTGTATTACTTATGACATGAATTTTCGTTACATTCAATCCTTTCATTACATTATTCCTTCATTTTTAATTAATATATTAAATTATCATTTATTTTTTGGTTTATACATTGGGTTTTATGGTTTCTATTATTTACACACTGTAATATTTATGAATTTTTTATTGTATTTTTCCTGTAAAATAAGGAGTATAGTGTCCCCACTATATTCTCCACACCCTTAGTACTAGTTGGTAGCCTCTAGTGTAAGGGGAGGCACTCATAATGTCACATAAATAACTTGGTTCACCCATGTGAGAGAGTACCGAGTTGAGGGACATTACAATGTTGTATGAGAGATCCAAGATTCTTTTATATTTCTTTCTGATTTGTGAATTGCAAAAATAAGAGGAGAATGTGTTTGGTCTCAATAAAGAGAATATTCATTGGATTATCTGACCCATGTATTGGTGAAAATATGAACGAATCATGATAGGATAAGTCTTTATGGTGTTCAATAGTTACAATTTGATGTTATTTCACATTAGATTATTCAAAAGTTGTTTGATGTTATTGTTTCTTGAAATTTAAATTCGGGGATTGGTATGTCTTGAGATTAAAATGCATGCATCATGATATAGAAATAATGATATAAATTGTCATTCATTTTTCATGAAAGGGAAATAATTATAATATATGAAATATTTTGATGTATGACTTTTGAAATGGGAAATGTGTTATATCTAATGAAAAGAAAAGAAATTATCTATTATTTCAAGCTGATTAAATTGTTACTACATGATTAGAGAGACTATTACCTAGTGTTTCTTTGTTGTTGTCAGCTATTGAAAATAACCTAGAAATTACATGAATCCATGAGGTACTGTATTATTACAATTATTGTTATTATTGTTTTTAGAAACTATTATTAATTCATAAGTATTCATGAATTCAGAAAAAAAATAATTTTATTGATAAACCACATACAACATTACGTCTTTAGATATTAGAAATCATGAGTAATATAGAAACCTCATTAAAATCCCCATAAACACCACCATAACAAGTCTCATCAACAGAATAATATCGAATATAGATCCATATTCCCTTCGAAATTCTATAATAAGAAAAAATGAAGAAAAATAATGAAAATACTGAGAACCACAGGAATGTATATCACTATAATGAAATACAAGAATTGAACATCACAAACATTTATTGTGATTGCTGAATTCCCATAGATATGGGTATTTATAATACCTTTTATGACTATTCAACAAAAATTTAACCATTGGAGTTTTCAAAGCCTATAGATGTTTTAAAATTTTAAAATTTATTTAAAATTATAATTTCAAAACAGTATTTTATATATAAATAAATAATGAAATTGTCATAATGATTAAAAAATTTAAAATTATAATATAATTTAGACTTTTTATTATATTTTAAATGATGTAATTTAGTTAAAATGTTTTAATTATAATTTAAACTTTTGAAATTTTATATTATAACATGATAATTTAATAAAAATAATATTGTATTCTCTAATGATGAGAAACATGTTAATTTTTTGGTTTAACTGATGTAATTAATGTGATATATATATATATGTCACATTAATATTTTATATACTTTAGAATTTTTAAAAAATATTTAATGAAGTATCCAACACATGAAAAGGGAATCCCTTGAGGCCAAGCCCTCAATTTAGTGGAGGTACCCCATGTGCCCAAACTGTGCAATCCTATCACGAGGAAGAAAAAAGTCAGAACTATGTTTGAATTTTGTTCCACATATAGGTGGGATACAGCCCTTACAGGGGCCCATGGAAAGGGATTCCAATGCAACAACTATATTGGTTCCATAGAAATAAGAGGAGTTGTATCCTCTATTTTAAGGAAGCAGTCCAAATCCCCATGATTCGATATGTGATTTATTTTTTCTTAGGAAACATGATATGGTACATTCTATCAAGTTAGAATCATCCATTCAATTCACTGTTTTTCTCCATTTTCTACCCATCTACACCCCTCTTTACAACCACTGACCAGTAGGTCACTTCCACTAAGACCCTTTCCTCCTCCATCATCAAAATTAATTTCCTCCATAACCATAGATTGACCCTGAATCTATAAAAATGACATGTTGGGTATTTGTTTATACCGAAACTGTGACTAGTTTAGATTCCATTTACCCTAATTATTTTATTATACTAGAAGTAGTTATATAAATATATATAATTTCAAATTCTTTTAGGATTTACACTAATTAGACCCAATATTTGATCGGATTTGGGCCGATTTTTACCCTCTTTTGAATTTTTCAAATTCAGAAACTATTGTTTTAAAAATATGTATATATTATATTTTATAGGATGACTCAAATGTCTGGTGATGTGGATCCTAAGTCCTTGGATTTTTTTTGTCAAATGGTTGTACTAAACATCAAAATTTTATCACCAAAACACTAAATAAAAACATTATTTAAACCCTCATTTTCTCATTTTATAACACTAGAAACTATACCCTCTTTTTTTCCTCCCCTTATTCCTTGGAGTCCAAAAAACCAATACACCCTTCAATTAATCATTAATTCAGATAATGTTTTGAATTTTTTAATTATTTGGTATATTATTAATTTACAAAGATATATAAATATGTATATATATATATATATATCTATTTGTTAATGAACTTATTAAGTAAGGGAATCATTTTTAATTGTTTCTTAATCATATCAATTTATGTTTTCTAGAATTTTTTTTATTTTTAATCTTTGACCATATGTTTTCTTTTAAAAGATACACACACATATATATATATAATTATTCATTTCCAAAATTATTAAGATAAGGGATTAAATTTAATTTTAATTTTATGTTTTAATTTAAGGTTTCTAATAGATGTCTTACAAATCTATTAGTTTATGGATTGATGTAAAGTTTTTATTTTAATTTATAATATATATATTTATATATATATTCAATTTCCTTTAGGTTTCTAGAAAGTCATAATTTTTATCAATTTTTGTTTTAGAAAATATAATCTTCAATTTTATTTTATTTTCAATCATTGATTGGAATTAAAGATCTTCTATGAAACCCAAATAACTATTTGTTTAAAAAATCTATATATGTATATGTATATATACAATAACATGATGAATTTAAATATGTTTGTTCTTATAAAACCATATTTAGTAGTAATTATATTTGTAATTGTTAATGAAAAACAATAAAACCCCTATTTTGTTAGTGTTTAATTTAATATTTAATGGGGTTTTTAATTTTATTTCAACGTTATAGTAATTATTTCTTGTTTATAGTAGTTATCATTTTATGTGTAATTTTTTTCAATATTTTTAAAAAATGGTTATCATTTTTTGGTTATCATTTATGTGTTTTCTATATTTATAAATGATGAATAATTTCATTTTAGGTGCTAAAACTAAATAAAAGTTATTATTACATGTGAAAAAATTACATTGAACCTCCTAGTATATCATCAAAAATTATAAATGGTCAAAATCTATGTTATCATCAACACTCCATGTCATTTTATTAAAGTATTAATTTATTTTATTATACATTTATATTTATATATCTTTAATAATAACAGTTGTTTATAAATATGGATTTTTCATTTATATGATTTTATAACTTCTTAAACAATTATTATGATATGATATGAATTATATAAGGTTATTATTTTGTAAATAAAATTATTCTTATATGTATTATTCTCAAATGTTTTTAGGTTATAATTGAGAAATTAAGGACCATTAAAATGTTTTCTTCAAATTGGAAGTAGATTATCAAATGCTAAGTTATAGTATGGGGTGAATCCAACAAATATATGGGACATTGTCTGATATGAGATTTTTATATGTGTCCTTATTGTTTTCTTATGTCCAAATGAGTATCATAATTAATCCTTTAAAATAATTTTTAAAAAATGGATAAATCTAAGGAATATTTTTAAAAAGATATTATTTTATAAATTTGTGGTTTTTCAAAATTGTATGAAAATTATTATATTTTAATGTTTTGAAAACCGATATTATTTATCTATTTAATAAAAATAAATATATTAAATGTATTTTGAAATGATATAAAACCCCTTAAATGTAAAAATAATTTCTCACCCTTTGTTTAAAATTTAATTTACATAGTTTTAGTGGAATGTCATTGTGATATGTATTTATTTGTATGGGCAGTTCACCTGAAGTATTGTTTTATTTTAATTTATTTTCAATATATATTATTGTATCTATGTATTACTAAAAAACATTTACCTGCAAAACCTTCAGGTATGTAAAATTCTATGTTTATTTTTCTATTTTATTTTATATAAACAAATATACACATCATTTTAATGGGATGAACCCAGAAGTGCGGGTTCTAGTCTTCACAGTTGGTATTAGAGAAATGGTATAGATATTTTGTGAAAATAGAAAAAAATAAAAAATCTATGATTTTCTCATTTAAATAATTTTATTTCCTTAATATTTTCTGATTGATTGAAAAATAACATGAACAACTATTTTTCTCATCAAGATGAGTTACTTGAAAAGATAATTTAAAAAAATACATGATTGATTTTGAGACGCTTGAAAATTGTTTCTATCTTATAAACCCATTTATAAAATATCAGGTGATTATAATATGTAAAGACCCTAAACCCAATTTCCCATAGTAGGTGCTTTATTTTCATACATTTTAATATTAAAAAGGAAGTCGTATCCCAAAAGAACGGACAATTTAGTTGCGTTGAAAATCACGATACAAACATATGTTCAATATTACAACATGAAATGAAATACAACTTATCAAATTATTTTGAATCACATATAAGCTCTTAGATTATCCAAACTGGTCATTCCTAATACTCATCATTGCAACATGGGGGAAAAATAAAACCTAATAAATGGGTGATATTAGATTCTCAGTAAGGGTAAGTAATATAGAAGAAGCAAAAATATAAAGTATGGTGAATAACTAAAAGTACACATTCCAGTAAAAGAACACATTATAATAAAATGAAATTCATTAAAAATATTTATTTCCACAATAAACCAAGATGAAGAATATTCTACTAGATGAATAGTAACATGGAAAAATAATTAAAAACTTCATAATTAGAGAATTATTAATGTTGGAAATCATAATTTTACCATCAAGGCCTCAACCAAGACACCATACATAATGGGTAAAAAACCATTCTAATATTTCTCATGAGACATAATGATGCATCGAGAGGATATAATAGTCTCCAACAATCACATAATATGTAAAATTCATTCTAAATATTAATTGGGTTAAATATAAACAATGTATACATATGAAATGTAAATAGCATTCCCCAATCTGTCAACATAATCAATAAACATCTGAGTTATAATGTGAATGATATACAAACTGAACATCCATAGTCAATATGATCATTAACCATTTTGTAAAATAAGTTGGATTTTAAACATAATAGATAAACCTTAGTAAAGAATAAAATTAAAAAGAGGTTTTGAAATAGATGAAAATACTTTAATAAAATCATTGAGGGATTCTTGAGAGAAATACACTTTTACTTTGCAATGAAGAGTTCTTTTGTAAAATTCACTTTAATTCCCCATTATTATAAATATAAAACTGGAAATTATCAAATATATTAATTCATTACAAAAAAGTGATTTTATAAAAAAATTGGTCTCTTAAAATAGATTTTGGATGGTACATTAAAATGGGTAAGAAATTTAGATATTCCCTTTAATCGGGTTTGATTATTTGAAAAGGGAACCTTGAATGTAACACCTCGACCCCAGTTACCCAATGTTGGTGAAATATTATATAAAATTGTAATATTATAAGGAATCATGTCCCGAATGACCACTCGTTTAGTATTATTCAAAACAAGATACATTCAAAAGTTCAACATTACAACTTTAAAATATGTAAAACACTAATTAACTCCATTAGAAACATCTTAGACTCATAAATTGTGCCTAAAAGTCACTCATAAATAACATCTTCATATCTAGGGAAAATAAAACATAAGAAAGGGGTGAGCTCAAATGCTCAGAAAGAGTAATTCATATAGCGGAATATGACAATAACATTAGGCATGGTGAATAATTAAAAACACATGCCTTTACAACTAATACACATGAACACTTTATGGAGGGAATATGAGATGAGTAAAAATTGCCATAATAAAACATTGTCATTGGTAATCTACTAGTCGAATAACTTCCTAAACAGTTAATATTATTTTCATAATGAGGGAATGTACAATGCAGTACATTCTGAAACATTTTGTCAAGGCCTTTGCAAGATTTCTAAAAAAGATTAAGGCCTTATCCAAAACCATATATCAAATTGGGAAAGGACATGACCAATTCTACATCTAGTTGTCTCATGAGACCTACTAATGCTCTGAGTATCTATAGTGGGATCCACCTATCACTTAATAAGACCAATACATTCTTCATATGAAAAGGATGAAACATAACATAAATATTCGTATTAAATCTAACATATGAAATGTCAATACATTAACCATAAACCATGAATGATATAAAAATAACATATCCAAAGTCAAAAATAAATTAACTCATTCAATACCATTGGAATATTGTATTAAAATAAATCATCCTCTATCAAGAATAATTTTCAGTAAAGGATGTTGACATAGTTGAAAATGATTAGTAAAACTTTTTGAGAGAAATATCCCTTTTTGTGAAATCATTTAAAAGTCAAAAATTTATAAATAAAGTCATTTAAAAGATATTTATGAATCAAAGTGTTCCATACCCCTATTAAAATTTTCAAATAATTAACATTTTAAAAAAATCATGTCCATATAAAAAAATCATTAAAACCAATTTGATATCATAGAAATTAATCAGAATGATTTAAAAGAATAAATATTTAAATCTTTTAAAATTATGTTTTAATTATAGAGTAACTTAAAATAATAGTTTTGAAATTTATTTTATGAAACATTAACATTTATGATAAATATTTTCCAAAAAATAATTACATATAAACAATCTTGGATAATAATGTTATTGTGGAATTAACCCTTACCTAGTACTCTCCTTTAGTTGAGGGTACGTTTAACCTATTGTAAAATGACCATAGTATGTTATTAAAATATACCAGAACAATATTAATATTTATGATATTATATATGATTTATATATGACTTTATACTTCCTATTTAACAATAATTTTCATGTTAAAGTAACATTTTGGGTGATAATCACTTTCTTTGTCTTATGTGTTTTAACTTGTATTATTGATCGTATCACTTAGATCATGATTTATAAACATAAAAAATGTATAACATTATTTATATATCATAAATATTCAGAATATAAATATTTATAATAGATATATATATGAAATAGAAACACTGTTTATGGAGATGGTAGGTCATACATATGCATAAACGTTTTTTATGTTTTCATATCATATTGAAAGGAAGTACGTGGATGAGATAAATGTAAATACATATATATATATATATATATATCAAGTAAAATTATTATGTCATATATAACATACTTATTAATAATATGTATTTTTATTAACATCTTTGAATGGATAATGTGGAAATGAATCTCATCGTGTCTTGGAGACGGTAATCTGTACGTACACACGAGCGACAATATCGTTTTCTTGATGATTAAAAGGTGTTGAATTGGTTGGTATATTAATTAAAAATAATCATTAGCATGTTATTTTTATTATTTATATAAATATTAATCATCATTATATCAATTCAAATAAGATACCATTGAATAAAAAATTACACCATGGCGTGGAGACGGTAAGTCGTACGTACGCAGGCATGGTGAATTTATCATTCATATGATGGATATAATAACAAATTTGGATGTACCATATTTATAATTAAATCATAGTATTTATAAGGTACTGGTGTTATTATTTTGTTATGTCAATAACAAAGAAAGAGAATGTTGATGAAGAGAAGAACTTGAAAGAGGGTGATGAAATTCTTACCTCTTCTTCAGGCGTTTCGTTTTGAGTTGGTCAAAAGGGATCCATTTTAACACCCCGAGATTTTATGGAAAATATTCTTTTTAATTTCACTAATGTTTTGTGTTGTAAACTACACCAAAAGGATCTTTCACAACACACATCCATGATTTTCGTTTAATTACATGCAATCACGACCTTCCTCGATAGCGTGTGTAGTACGCAATAACAAGTTTCACTAAACAACAATATGCTATTAAAATATTATTAAAACTAGCCGTTATGAATAGTAATAACCACTTTTTGAAATTTTGTAATTTTATTTTTCAAAATGGAATTCATTTTGGGATTTATAATATCGAAATTAGCTTAGGGTGAAACTTTGGTGATTTTCGGATAACTTTCATATTTTGATGAATAGTGGAAATTACTAAATTTTAATTAAAAACAAATTTTTCAATCGAAATAATTAATAGTGATAAATTATTAATTTGAGTGGTTTTAAAGTATATTTAGAATATATTTTTACAATTTAATACAATGATGGTCATTGGATGTAATTTCACATTTAAACCAGACATAAACAAGTGTCAATCTTTTGATAGTTATTATCTCTTAAGAACACGCTATTTGTTTTGACGACGGGAATTAATTTTTAAATTAATTAATGCGACTGATATGTTTTGAATTTGGTAAAATAGAAATAATTTTTGAGTTAATAATATTAAATATAGTTTAGGCCTAATTTTTGGTATTTTTCTGAAAACTTTCAATTTTTGATGAATAGTGAAAACACTAAGTGGTAGTTAAAAAAACTGAATTTTTCATAAAACTTAATTTTACCGCTTCTGTGAGTGGAATTTCCAAAATCCGAGAGACACGGTTAATATCAAGGACTAAAATGTGGTTCAATGAGATGAAAATAATATTTTGGTGAATAGTAACTTTTTACTTTTTTTTACCACGGTTAAAAGTAAATAGGGTAATTATGGGTAGAAATGATATTATTATTACCCTAACACATGTCCTAATTCTATTGGACAAGTGTAATTCGACCAAAAACAAACTTAGGAATAAAATATGACCATTTAGGCCCACTTGGATTAGATTAGGACATTTATTATTAATTTATTTAAAGAAGGGTTAAAAGAGTTAAAATCAAAGTTTATTTACTAAAACATTTTTAATATGGGGTTATACATAAGATAAATTCGACTATAAATATTAATTAGAAATCTAAAAGGATTTCCTACATAATGATATTTTATTTATAATTTTTAGACGTTAAATAAATTAATTTATTTATGACACAACGATGATGCAGTAATTACCCTTTTAAGGAAATGTTAACATAATTGATGTTATAAATGCTCAAATAAATGTTATTTGAGACTTTTTCTGAATTCCACTAATTTTATAGGTTATTATGATATATTAGTGTTGATTTAATCAACTTGGTTTGAACATATAATTTTGTTATGACTTTCACAAAAATCATATATCAAATAGTGTCAAAATTGACACAAAATAGTTTTTAAATCAAATATTATATTATTAATTGTTATTTTATTCCTAAAAATCTAAGGTTCGGCCAAATGACATAGATAAGGATATATATATATTAATAATAATCAATTTGGGGTTCGTTTGGCATATAGTGAAACAAAACAAAAAAGACACGGTAAAAGTTAAATTATTTAAGTTAGAGTTAAATCTAATTGATAAGGTTAAAATAATACCCTAAACATGTCTAAATCCTATTGGTTGATAGGATTTCGACCCATCCCCACTTTAGCTTCTAAATAAGACCCTTTGGAACCATTATAAACCGATTTTGACTTTAATATAAAATAATATTTTGAGATATTCCTAAGGTGCCCCTCTCCTCCCTTATAAAAGGGCACCTACTCCCCCTTCTCCTCACACCAATTTGAGCACTCAAGCTCGGCCAAACCCTGCCAAAATCCCTTCTCCACTTCCCTAGAATAATCCTAGAGGTCCTGGTCTTCTTCAAAGACCAATCATAGTTCCCTAAGTGGAGGATTCAAAGAGGCGTTTCGAAGAAGAGGTAATATCCATTACCGATCATTTCAATTTCTTTCTTCTTCAACTTCTTCTTCTTTAGTTGTTTCAGGATAAAGTAATAACATCAGTATTACTTAAATACTGATATGTTATTATAAATATGAAACAAATCTAATTAACCTTCTATCCATCCTACGGAAAAAGGAAATCACCGCGCGTGCGTACGTACGGAATACCGTCTCCACGCCGTGGTGTAATCTATTTTCTGCCACCACCTTAATTGGATGGGTATAATGGTGTAATGAGTAACTATATATGATTATTATAAAGTGATATTGATACTGAAATAGTATAAATACACTTAAACACAAGTTCACGATCATGAGAACGATATCATCGCTCGTGCGTACATACGGACTACCGCCTCCACGACGCGATGAGATTCATTCTCCATGTTAACCATTTAAGAATGATTATAAAGTATATATAAGAACTAATAATGAAATATATGAAATTATAAAGCTACTGGATTTATGTATAAATGTATGTCATCTACTTACTTCCATTCAAGACAATAAGGAAAGGAAAACATCGTTCATGCGTACGTACGGACTACCGTCTCCATGAACGGTGTGTTTCATTTCATTTATCTATCTATTATATATATATATATACTGAATATATATGATATATAAATCATGTTTTATATTCTGGAAGTAAGTAAATCATGATATAAGTAATAATAATGTCAAGAATAATAATCCCAAACACCTATGATAAATGAAACGATTTTACCCAAAACACTTCTTTAACATGGAATTTACAAAATAACGGGTAATATAAAGTCATAAGTGAACCATATATGATATCATAACAATGAATATGATTCTGTAATAAGTTAATGACATTATTTAAATCATTATACAGGAGGTTCGGACACTTACGAAGCAAATCGGACTTAAGGTAAGGGAAATATCACAATCTCATTTTTATCCGAGATTGTTTTTACTTTGGCATTTACTGGGTGTATTTTATCATCCACATCCATGTTACCTCAATATGTAATATTGTTTCCATCCACTTTCAATATTTTAAATCCAATTTTACCCTTCGGTGAGTCTTTAGTAAATAATATGAAAGGAATCTTTTGTCATTTTTCGTACGAGGTACTTTTTGACTTTTCTGACAAAAATACGAGAAGAATGTTTTTTTTAACATATACGGCATGAATGGATTTTTAAAACATTATTTCCAAGAAGCATCCTTTACATGTTTTCAAATTTATTTTTAATCAACTTCTTAGTGTTTATAATTGTATAACATGTTAAGAAAAGAAAAGGGTTTTTGAAGAAGAAAGGATATTTTCCTCAAGAATGGAGTTCAAGTGTTTTATCAAAATTATTTTCCATCTAAGAAAATAAAGGGTTCTGTTTTTATCCCTATTATTACATTGATTTGATTATTGTGAGGGAATTACTTTTATGAAGTCATTTACCTTATATGATTTGTTTTATGATGTCATGATGTTTTTGTTACATGTGTTATGCGATGATGTATGATTTATGATTATGTGGCACACATAAGAAAGGATTCATTATAAGATGGGTGGGACCTATATCTCCCTCCAATGAATTGGGTAAAGATTTTATATCTCATGAGATAGACATGGCTGGAATGGTAGGTTATACCGGTTCAGTGAAACAGGACTGAAACGAGGGTTACTCGATTCAGAAAAGGGACTTTGTCCACTAAGATAGTCTTGGAAATGAGTCTTGGCTAACAAGAAATGATTCTCTATGATTTTGTGTGAATGCCACAAAGTTTCATGTTTTATGTTATGATTATTGTGATTACATTTCACTGCCATGATTTACCCCATGTTATGAAATTATGATCTCTTTTGCTGGTTAATATTTCCAAAAGTTATGTGCTTATGTATATGATGTGATCGATATTTCTTTTGTTTACCCTTACTGAGCATTTGAGCTCACCCTTTTATGTTTTCTTTTCCCCAGGATATAAATAATGGTTTTAGGTAAAAAAAAGGAAGATCTTTATGGGAGATTTTGAAGATCTTTCAGCACGATTAGAATATTATATTCTGAGTTTCCAAAGACACTAAACTATTACGGTCCTTGTGTGTGTGTTTTTGTTATATACTAAGTATTCCGCAAATGTAATGTAATGTCAATGTACGTCAGGCTTCGGGTCTCTATAGTTGGTATCAGAGGAAATGTTTAGTCAACCTTTGGAAACTAGGATGCGAAAACGTTAGTGAGATCCCTAGAGATATTTCTAAGGTATGTTTAGGTATGTCCCTAAGGTTAAGTATACATATAGGTAATAGTACTAGAATTACGCTAACGATCATAGAATTAAACCTATAATGTTAGATATTGAAGGTACTCCCCCTTTATTATGTTGTTTTCCCTAGCATGATTTTTGCCTCTCACACTATTCTTTTTGGGTTTTAGACGATGGCTGGAACCCGAAGGAACCGTGTTGATCAATGCAATGGACAATGCAATTATTTCCCTCCTGAACAAACAAATGTTATGGGAGATGGAGTGCAAAATCTTATTGCTATACTTACACAAGCTATGAATCATTCTGGACTTCCAAATGAGCAGAGAAGGGAACAATATTCTATTGATTCCTTCATGAGGCAACGTCCACCTTCTTTCAGTGGGACTTCTGATCCACTTGTTGCTGAATAATGGATCAATACTACTGAAAAGATATTTTCAGTTCTTCAGTGTTCTAAAAATGATAAAGTCATCTTAGCAGTGTATCGTTTGGAAGGTGATGCTGATCAATGGTGGAATCTTATCAAGAATATGAGGCCAAGAGATGAAATTGAGTCCATGGAATGGGACGAGTTCAAGAACTTGTTTTTCAGTATGTACTTCCCTCGTATTCTTTGAACAAAGATGGAAAAGGAGTTTCTTGAGCTGAAGCAGAAGGATGAGGAATCTGTTGGTATATACGAAGCAAATTTTACAAGACTTGCAAGGTATGCATCTGGCATTATCATCCAACCTGAAAGTAAAGTTGATCGATTTTTCAGTGGTTTAAAACCAAGTCATCGAAGGGCATTAGCTATAAGAGACTTCAGTAGCTATGAAGAAATTGTGCGTTGTGCTATCAAGGTAGAAATGGAAGTTGGTGTTACATATCCATCTCATGGTTTTGAAAAGAAACGAAAGATGGAGTTCAAGGAGAAATCTGAAAATAATGGTGAAAAGAAGATGAATGTTTCCTTATGCACAAAGTGTGGAAAGAATCATGGTGGAGATTGTCTTAAAGGGACTAGAAAATGTTTTAAGTGTGGAAAAGAAGGTCATCGAGTAGCTGAGTGTCGAAGTAATGGAAAAAAGGTTTCTAATGATGTGAATAAAGCAAACACTGCAGAGAACGCACCACCAACACTTCAATGCTTCAAGTGCAAGGAAATGGGGCATTATGCTAATAAATTCCCTAATCCAAGGGTTAGTGATGATCGACATGAGCAACCGCTTAAGTCAAAGGACAAAAGGGAAGTCACATGCGATCACTATTGGAGATGTTGAATATGACAACGATGTGGTGGAATGATTAAGTGTTTATGTAATGGGATTCCAAAATAATGTTGTATCATAAAGTATTGGAATATTTATGTATTGGTCTAATGTGGTATTCAAAGTGATTGAGATATTTTTGGAAATAAGTTGATATGTGCATAATGAAGGAAAAACGAGAAAACGAAATGTTTAACAGTATTCATGAGCTCATGATTGATATAAGGACTAAGTGATATCATGGTTTGAGTATATAGAATTTTGAGGATTTTGGTATGTGGAAGGTGTTAACTTTTAACTGCATTCATGTTTTCCCAAAGGTTCAATGAGTATTCAAGAGAATACATGATTAAGGACTTTGAATGTTTGGAATGTGACCAACAAAACATATCTTATGATATATGGGGATCAATGATGGTATTAAATCTCTGGTAATCGTTTTCACTATGTTATGAGAGTGGACTGTAGTATTATGGATAAGCCTAAAGATTGGAATGGATTATGTTGGACATAAGTTAGTATCGTTTAAGGATAGAATTTTTTTCAATATAATTGATGGGATGTTATAGTAATATAGTTTTAGAAAAAGGACAACCTGCAGGACGGGCAACATCCCATCGCGTCGGACAAGGATGTGGGAATCGAACCCACAATCGAAGTGCGACTGGCCTTTATCGCCTACCACTGGCCTACAGGAAGTCCCTGGTTAGTGGAAAATAGTTTTATTTTATTAAGTGGTATGATATATGAAGTATAAGTTCATTTTTGGAACCATATACGATTAACCATAAGATGGACTTATAACATTTGCTAACCTTTTGTTTGAAAGAGATGGAATGACCCGTCATTCTATCACATGATTTGCTAACACTTCACAAATAACAAATTCAACTTCATTTATTTAAGAGATGAAGTGGAAATTGTTTAAGGCACGAACAACAGTGAGATTGTACCAAAATAAAGTAAGTATTTATTCTAATTCAAACTCTTCAACTTTAGGGAAACGATCTTGAAAACCAAAAATGTTTTCATAGTGCTCTTATATCTGATTAATCAGATGGTACCTTAGATCGTCACAAATTTATGGATTTGTGATTGTTGGATTTTCCATAGCCATGTTCTCTACCACTCTCCATCAGAACATGATGGTTAGATTTTTCTTCCATATCCATATTTTCACCTATGTGGAAACCCAGTGATTAGTTTATTTGGGTAACCGTTACGTTTCATACTTTTGTTTTTAAAGATTGGTTTTGGTATTCCTTTTTACGATGTGGGTTTCTATTAAAGAAACTTTCAAGTAGTAAACCATTTACAACCCCGACGAATTTCGAGGGAGAAATTCATTTTAAGGGGGGTAGAATGTAACACCCCGAGATTTTATGAAAAATATTCTTTTTAATTTCACTAATGTCTTGTGTTGTACACTACACCAAAAGGATCTTGCACAACATGCATCCTTGATTTGCCTTGAATTACACACAATCGCGACCTTCCTCGATAGCGTGTGTAGTACGCAAAAACGAGTTTCACTAAACAACAATATGCTACTAAAATATTATTAAAACTAGCCGTTATGAATAGTAATAACCACTTTTTGAAATTTTGTAATTTTATTTTTCAAAATGGAATTCATTTTGGGATTTTTAATATCAAAATTAGCTTAGGGTAAAACTTTGGTGATTTTCGGATAACTTTCATATTTTGATGAATAGTGGAAATTACTAAATTTTAATTAAAAACAACTTTTTCAATAAAAATAATTAATAGTGATAAATTATTAATTTGAGTGGTTTTAAAGTATATTTAGAATATATTTTTACAATTTAATACAATGATGGTCGTTGGATGTAATTTCACATTTAAACCAGACATAAACAAGTGTCAATCTTTTGATAGTTATTATCTCTTAAGAACACTCTATTTGTTTTGACGACGGGAATTAAATTTTAAATTAATTAATGAAACTGATATGTTTTGAATTTGGTAAAATAGAAATCATTTTTGAGTTCATAATATCAAATATAGTTTAGGCCTAATTTTTGGTATTTTTCTGAAAACTTTCAATTTTTGATGACTAGTGAAACCGCTAAGCGGTAGTTAAAAAAACTGAATTTTTCATAAAACTTAATTTTACCGCTTCTGTGAGTGGAATTTCGAAAATCCGAGAGACACGGTTAATATCAAGGACTAAAATGTGGTTCAATGAGATGAAAATAATTTTTTGGTGAATAGTAACTTTTTACTTTTTTTACCGCGGTTAAAAGTAAATAGGGTAATTATGGGTAGAAATGATATTATTATTACCCTAACACATGTCCTAATTCTATTGGAAAAGTGTAATTCGACCAAAAACAAACTTAGGAATAAAATATGACCATTTAGGCCCACTTGGATTAGATTAGGACATTTATTATTAATTTATTTAAAGAAGGGTTAAAAGAGTTAAAAAACAATGTTTATTTACTAAAACATTTTTAATATGGGGTTATACATAAGATAAATTCGACTATAAATATTCATTAGAAAGATAAAAGGATTTCCTACATAATTATATTTTATTAATAATTTTTAGACATTAAATAAATTAATTTATTTTTGACACAACGATGATGCAGTAATTACCCTTTTAAGGAAATGTTAACATAATTGATGTTATAAATGCTAAAATAAATGTTATTTGAGACTTTTTATGAATTAAAATAATTTTCTAGGTTACTATGATATATTAGTGTTTATTTAATCAACTTGGTTCGAACATATAATTCTGTTATGACTTTCACAAAAATCATATATCAAATAGTGTCAAAATTCACACAAAATAGTTTTTAAATCAAATATTATATTATTAATTGTTATTTTATTCCTAAAAATCTAAGGTTCGTCCAAATGACTTAGATAAAGATATATATATATTAATAATAAACAATTTGGGGTTCGTTTGGCATATAGTGAAAGAAAACAAAAAAGACACGGTAAAAGTTAAATTATTTAACTTAGAGTTAAATCTAATTAATAAGGTTAAAATAATACCCTAAACTTGTCTAAATCCTATTGGTTGATAGGATTTAGACCCATACCCACTTTAGCTTCGAAATAAGACCCTTTGGAATCATTATAAACCGATTTTGACTTTAATATAAAATAATATTTTGAGATATCCCTAAGGTGCCCCTCTCCTCCCTTATAAAAGGGCACCTCCTCCCCCTTCTCCTCACACCAATTTGAGCACTAAATCTCGGCCAACCCCTGCCAAAATCCCTTCTCAACTTCCCTAGAATAATCCTAGAGGTCCTGGTCTTCTTCAAACACCAATCTTAGTTCCCTAAGTGGAGGATTCAAAGAGGCGTTTCGAAGAAGAGGTAATATCCATTACCGATCTTTTCAATTTCTTTCTTATTCAACTTCTTCTTCTTTAGTTGTTTCATGATAAAGTAATAACATCAGTATTACTTACATACTGATATGTTATTATAAATATGAAACAACTCTAATTAACCTTCTATCCATCCTACGGAAAAAAGAAATCACCGCGCGTGCGTACGTACGGAATACCGTCTCCACGCCGTGGTGTAATCTATTTTCTGCCACCACCTTAATTGGATGGGTATAATGATGTAATGAGTAACTATATATTATTATTATAAATTTATATTGATACTGAAATAGTATACATACACTTCAACACAAGTTCATGATCATGAGAACGATATCATAGCTCGTGCGTACGTACGGACTACCGTCTCCACGACGCGATGAGATTCATTCTCCATGTTAACCATTTAAGAATGATTATAAAGTATATATAAGCACTAATAATGAAATATATGACATTATAAAGATAATGGATTTATGTATATATGTATGTCATCTACTTACTTCCATTCAAGACAATAAGGAAAGGAAAACAGCGTTCATGCGTACGTACGGACTACCGTCTCCATGAACGGTGTGTTTCATTTGATTTATCTATCTATTATATATATATATATACTGAATATATATGATATATAAATCATGTTTTATATTTTATAAGTATTTAAATCATGATATAAGTAATAATAATGTCAAGAATAACAAGTCCAAACACCTACGAGAAATGAAACGATTTTACCCAAAACGCTTCTTTTACATGGAATTTACAAAAGAACGGGTAATATAAAGTCATAAGTGAACCATATATGATATCATAACAATGAATATGATTCTGTAATAAGTTAATGACATTATTTAAATCATTATACAGGAGGTTCGTACACTTACGAAGCAAATCAGACTTAAGGTAAGGGAAATATCACAATCTCATTTTTATCCGAGATTGTTTTTATTTGGAATTTACTAGGGTGTATTTTATCATCCACATCCATGTTCCCTCAATATGGAATATTGTTTCCATCCACTTACAATAGTTTAAATCCAATTTTACCCTTCTTTGAGTCTTTAGTAAAGAATATGAAATGAATCTTTTGTCGTTTTTCATACGAGTTACTTTTTGACTTTTCCGACAAAAATACGAGAAGAATGTTTTTTTATCTTATACGGCATGAATGGATTTTTAAAACATTATTTCCAAGAAGCTTACTTTACATGTTTTCAAGTTTATTTTTAATCAACTTCTTAGTGTTTATAATTGTATAACATGTTAAGAAAAGAAAAGTGTTTTTGAAGAAGAAAGGATATTTTAATCAAGAATGGAGTTCAAGTGTTTTATCAAAATTATTTTCCATATAAAATAATAAAGGGTTCTGTTTTTATCCCTATTATTACATTGATTTGATTATTGTGAGGGAATTATTTTTATGAAGTCAATTACCTTATATGATTTGTTTTATGATGTCATGATGTTTTTGTTACATGTGTTATGCAATGATGTATGATTTATGATTATGTGGCACACATAAGAAAGGATTCATTATAAGATGGGTGGGACCTATATCTCCCTCCAATGCATTGGGTAAAGATTTTATATCTCATGAGATAGACATGGCTGGAATGGTAGGTTATACCGGTTCAGTGAAACAGGACTGAAACGAGGGTTACTCGATTCAGAAAAGGGACTTTGTCCACTAAGATAGTCTTGGCAATGAGTCTTGACTAACAAGAAATGATTCTCTATGATTATGTGTGAATTCCACAAAGTTTCATGTTTTAAGTTATGATTATTGTGATTACATTTCACTGCCATGATTTACCCCATGTTATGAAATTATGATCTCTTTTGCAGGCTAAGATTTCCAAAAGTTATGTGCTTATGTATATGATGTGATCGATATTTCTTTTGTTTACCCTTACTGAGCATTTGAGCTCACCCTTTTATGTTTTCTATTCCCCAGGATATAAAGAATGGTTTTAGGTAAAAAAAAGGAAGATCTTTATGGGAGATTTTGAAGATCTTTCACCACGATTAGAAGATTATATTCCGAGTTTCCAAAGACACTAAACTATTACGGTCCTTGTGTGTGTGTTTTTGTTATGTACTAAGTATTCCGCAAATGTAATGTAATGTCAATGTACGTCAGGCTTCGGGTATCTACATCCATAACATGGATTTTGGATCAAAGTAAGATATATAGTTAGATTTGAGGGTATTTTAGAGGATATATGATCAGGGTTTGGTTGAGCCAAATGCCTTTCGATGTGTGATTTTAAGGGAAGGGGAACTAACCTTTTATAAGAGAGGTGAGGATCACTTTAGGAAAGCTTGAAATATTATTTTATTATAAAATCATATTTGGTTTATAATGTCTCCAAAATGATTTATTTTGAGGAATATATGGTTATCGGTTGAAAAATTTCAATCCATAGGTTTTAGGCACTTTTAGGTCCCCATGTTAACCTTTTATTTTAGATTTAACCCTTGGTTAATTAGTTTAACATTTACATTATCTACTTTAATTTATATATTTTTTGGTTAATAAACATACTATAAAAATCCAATAGAACCCCATGAGGTTCATTAATGAAATAACTATTATTATATAATTACTTTGGCCAATCCTTTTATTTTTAAGACTATGATATCATTTAATAATATAGTTTTTTTAAACACTCATTTTTGTCAATTTTGACACTATTTAGTATCTAATTTTTATTAAAGTTATAACAACTTGTTTACTAAGAAACATTTTCGTTTAATAAAACTTAACATGTCATATTAACTTATAAAATTCTTGGAATTCATCAAAAGTCTCAATCTACATTTATTTGGATATTTATAATTTCAATTATTTTAGTTTTTCATTAATAAGGTTATTACTTGATCATCATTGTTTCATAAATAAATTTAATTATCTAATGTCCAAAAATTATATATAAAATAACATTATGTAGGAAATATTTTTAGCATTCTAATGAAAATTTATAGTCAAATTTATCTTATCTTTTAAACTATATTAAAAATGGTTTCGTTATTAAACTTTGAATTTAACACATTTAGCTCTTCTTGAAATAAAATAATAATAAATATAATAATCTTATCCAAGAAGACCAAAAGGATAATATTTTATTCCTAAGGTTGTTTTAGGTCAAATTACACTTATCCAATAGTGTTATGACATGTTTATCGGTAATTATAATATCATTTTTACTTTTTTAATTACCATATTTAATTTTAACCGTGGTAAATAAAAGTCAAAAGTTACTATTTACCAAAAAAAGCATCTTATTGAAACCCATTTTACTTATTGATATCATCTGTGTATTTTTTAAATTTTAAATAAAACTCATAGAAGTGATAAAATTATGTTTTATGAAAATTTGCAAATGTTCTTAAAAGGTGGGTAAAATACAGTAAAAAGTTCAATAAAATTATATACATCTAATTTTATTATAAAATGACTAAAATTAATTAAATTGAACTTATATAGGTATTATATATCTATTTTTAACTAAAATAAATTTAAATAAAATAAAAAATTATTTAAATAAAAATTCAGTTTTAAACAACAACGTAGTGTTTTCCACTATTCATCAAAAATTGAATGTATTCAGAAAAATACAAAATATTCACCCAATGATAATTAAGATATTCCAAATTAAAAAATGAATTATATTTTACAAAATTACAAACATATATGATGAATTAATTAATTTATAATTAATTCATGTTGTCATAACCAAAAAGTGGGTTTTTATAAAGTAAAAATTATCAAAAGATTGACATGTGTTTATGTCAATTTTAGTTGTGAAATTACATATACTGACCTAAATTTTCTTAAATTATTAAAATACAATCTAATTATACATCCTAACAATTCAAATGTATTATTTAACACTATAAATTATTCTGATTAAAAAGGTTGTTTTCAATTAAAAGTTATTACTACCCACTATTCACCAAAATATAAATGTTATCTGAAAAACAGAAAAAATTTATCAAAAAAAGTATGTGTCCTGATTCTATAGAAGAATATTATTTTGTCAAATTTAATAAATAAAATTTTCAAATATTTTATTTAAAAAGGGTTCTCCATTAAAAGGCTGTAAAATTTCATTTTCCAAAAAATACTTCCTTTATCTAAAAATTTGAATTTGATCTTATATTATGTCTAAAAAACACATAATATGTATGTTAAAATTATATGGAGTATATAAAATTTCCAATGCATCTAATACTATTCCTAATCATTTTTTGAACGGTTAGTTGGCTAAGTCGTGGTGCACTCAAACTCAGTGTTCCGTATAAAGAAAGTTATTGAATAAGATTGAAGAGATAAGATATTATGAAATCTTGGGGTGTTAAATTCTCCCCTCCTTCAATAAATTTCATCCTCACAATTTAATTTTTTTTTTCAAAAATAAACTATTAAAATAGAAAAGTTCCTTTGTTGAAAACCCACAACAGAAATTGCTTTAATAAAATTTAGTCTTAATTAGAGGGAAAAAGAAATGAATAAGTCACCACCAAATTATGATATCGATTAGGAGAACATTGGTGGAAAATAGAGACATATAATTGGAGGTAAACCATAAATATTTATAGGGAGTGATTGAGGTCGTCAATCACAACAAGTGTAAAATTGAGGGTGTTAAAGCAATCAATCTACAATGATATAAAATATCATTAATTCAACAAATATCATGTATTATGATAACAGATTTTTGTTTTTAATATCCCTTCCCTAAAGTTTAAGAATTGAATAATAGGAAAAAAACATACTTGAAAAGTATAGATTCATCCTTCAACTAATTCTTACAACAAACTCATCTTTCACTCCATAAGATAATCGAATTCAAAAATATTATATTTCTCCTAATAATATAAGGTTCAAAAAATAATGAATTTATAATTCATATGTCTTACTATTTAAAAAAAAAATAAATACAAACTAGGACATTACATGGGCCAATGGTAGGTAATTCACCCTTGTTGCCCTTCGGTTGCAGGTTCAAGTCGATCTCATGGCCCTGCCAGATGCGACGGGTTGTCGCCCGACCTTCGGGTTGTCTTTATTATAACAATCTAAGAATAATTTTATGAAATTATTTAACCTTAAAAATAGTATCCAACGTAAACCTTAATCCATTATAACATTTAGACTTATCCAAAATAATTTTTTCCAAACTCACAGCCCAATAAGAAAGGTAAACATAATGAAGATATATATTTTCCACATAATAACATGTGAATAACTTTATCATGTATTATTTTCTTAAAACATGGTAACACCCTGAAATACAATAAATCCTTATTGATTACATTCACTCTCCATTATTCCTTATATTATACTAGATATTTTCTTTATATCCAAAAATGTTGTAAAATAAAAAAATGATCGAATATACAAATCATTAATCAGTTTCAAGGTTGTCAAGAATATCCAATATATTTTATCCAAATCAATGATATTTTATTGCAAAATCACTAGCTCGGTATCATCACTATATTAATGTTCATATTTCCCTCAACCATAAATTATCCAAAATGATAATTTGGATATTGAGTCACTTTTCATATTACTATACAATCTCAAATCCTCAGTGAAATAATACTACAATACAATCCTTATTTATTTAGATAATTCATATAACTGGTAGATCATTGATACAATGATCAAATGAAATAATTCTTTAATAACAACATAAGAACACTAGTC
This sequence comes from Viscum album, assembly GCA_963277665.1. Lineage (NCBI taxonomy): Eukaryota > Viridiplantae > Streptophyta > Magnoliopsida > Santalales > Viscaceae > Viscum > Viscum album. The sequence goes on from OY728165.1 coordinate 289,003,953, forward strand.
ATTCCTCATCATTTGTGGAAGTATCATAACTTGATTATTATCCAATAGCATCATTTGGGGTATACTCTGGTGATTTGGTCATTGATTCACATAGTTTCCCAACTCCTTGTAGAAGAAGAATTGTACATTTGAAACCTTTTTTCTTACCCTTTCAATCATGTACTTGGTGTCCTTTTTCTCCACACCTATAACAAACTCTAATTCCCTTCAATAATTTACCAAGGCAATTCATTCCACAGTTATCACATATGGGAAAATCCTTCTTTCTCATCTTCCCTTTATCCATGTTTCTCTCTACAATCCGTTTCTTCTCTTGCTTCCCTTTAAACCCATAGGACTCAGATAATTCATTACTTATCTTATTAACACATGATATAATTTCTTCATATGATGAGAATACATTAGGGACTATTTCCCTTATAAATTTTGGATTAATACCATGAACGATATGATCCTTCTTACTCATTTGATCATGCGTATTGTTGGAGTTCTCATTCCTTTTACTTGGCGCCATTCATAAATAATGGCATACACTAGGTTAGTTTATGAATCACAATGCATAATTCCATACTTGTAAAATACCTATTATAAATTGAAAATATAATGCATAAAAAATAAAATCCCAAAAAATGTTTTCCTTGAGAAATTATTTACTCCTAAATCCTTCATAATGGATTGAAAAAAAATTGTGAATTATCCTAAAAATATCTCTCAGGAGTGTCATAAAAAAACAGTGCATCAAGGCCCATAGTCATGTACAAAGATACCCCAGGTCATGCCCAAAACTCATTTTCAGTGTTTTCACTCCTAGGTACATATGTTACAGAGCTGCCTCTACATGCTCTTATCTATATAGGGATCTATTGCATGTAAGATACACAAAATCCATATATTTCCAAAATTCTAGGAAGTTCTTATATACCAATCCTCAAAGTATATCTTTGGTTAATGTTATCTAATTATAGTTTTTATAAATCTGGATTCCAAGGATTGTACTAAATTTCTTCTAATAACAACTGTAACGCCCCTACACCAGTTACCCAGAGTTAGTGCATTATTACATACAATTGGCATGATATAAAGAATCATGTCCCAAAAGGTCAATCAATTTAGTTTTATTTTAAACAATATACAAACATAAGTTCCACATTACAACTTGAAAAGAATTACAACACTACTTTAATCCATTAGAAACATCCAATAATCCTCGAATATGCATGTATGTCACTCATAACTAACTTCATCATATCCTAGGAAAATGAAACATAAGAGAGAGGTGAGCTGAAACGCTCAGTAAGAGTAAGAAATACAGTGGAAGATTACATAAACATGAGGCATAATGTATAATTTAAAACACATTCCTTTAAAATAATAACCATTGACACTTTATGGTAGGAATATGATATGAGTAAATAATTCCATAATAAAACATAGTAATGGGTATTTTACTAGTTAAATAACCACAAGAACCATCAGTATTATTTTCATAATGAGGGATTGTATAATGAGGGAAATTCTGAATCATTTTGTCAAGGCCTTGGCCAAGATTCCTAAAAATGATTAAGGCCTTGGCTAAAACCATATATCAAATTGGGAAAGGCCTAGGAAAATTCCACATACAATTGTCTCATGAGACCTACTAATGCACCGAGGAGCTATACTAGGCTCCACCCATCACATACTAAGTATAATTCTTTCCTCATATGAAATGGTTGAAACATAACATAATCATTCGTATAAAATCTAGCGTACGAAAACTCAATAATTTATGCATAATCTCTAAATGGTATAAAAATACCATATCCATTGTCAAACACATCTTAACTCATTCAATACAAATGGATGATTTTATTATAATAAATCAACCTCAATAAAGAATAATATCCAGTAACAGATGTTGACATAGTTTAAAATGATTAGTAAAACTTTTTGAAAGAAATATCACTTTTTGTGAAATCATTTAAAAGTCAATAATTAATAAAGGAAGTCTTGTAAAATAGATTTTTGAGTTAAATTGTCCTATACCACTTTGAAACTTTTGAAAGGAATTAAAATTTTAACACAATCATGTCCATATAAATAAATCCTTAAACCATTTATAAAACATGGACATTAAAGAGAATGATTTAAAAGATTAATTATTTAAAACATTTAAAATGATGTTTTAGTTAAAGGATACCTTAAAAGAAACATTCTAAAATGTCTTTTATGAAACATGGATATGGATGCTAAATATGTCCTAGAATTTACTTACACATAAACAATCTCGGATAACAATGAGATTGAGAAATTAACACTTACCTTATACTCTCCTTTAGTCAAGGGTAAGTTTAATCTCATGTATAATGAACATAGTATGTTATTAAATTATTCCAGATCCACATTAATATTTTTGATATCATATATGGTTCATTAATTACTTTTAACTACTTATTTAACAATAATTTCCATGTTAAGGTAACATTTTGGGTGATAATCGCTTTCTTTATCGTATATGTTTAAACTTGTTATTCTTGATCATATCACATAGATCAAGAATTACATACTTAAAAAATATAAAACATCATTTATATATCATATATATATTCAGAATATACATATGTATAAAAGATATATATATGAAATGGAAACACCGTTTTTGGAGATGGTAGGCCGTACGTATGCATAAAGGTTGTTTCTGTTTTCATATCGTATTGAATGGAAGTAAGTGAATGAGATAAATATATATATATATAGTATAATTATTAATTCATATATTACATACTTATTAATATTATGTATTTTTATAACAATTGTTGAATGGTGTACATGGAAATGAATCTCATCGTGTCATGGAGACGGTAAGTCATACGTTCACTCGAGCGATGATATCATTTATTTGATGATTAAAAGGTGTGGAGTTGGATGGTATATTAATTATAAAGAAACATTATAAGGTTATTATCATTATTTATATACATATTATTCATCATTATATCCTTTCAAATAAAATAGTGTTGAATAACAAATTACCCCACGACATGGAGACAGTAAGTCGTACATAAGCACGCATGGTGACTGTATCATTAATTGGATAGATAGAATAATGAATATGGTTAACCATATTTATAATAACATAACATTATGTAGAAGGTACTGGAGTTATTATTTTTTTATGGAAATAAAAAAGAATGAAAAAAGTGGAAGAAGAAAAGAACTTGAAAGAGGTTGGTGAAATTATTACCTCTTTTTTCGGGTGATTCCTTTTGAGTTGATCAAAAGGCGTCCGTAGGATGGATTTATGATCCAAGTAAGGAATCTAGGTCAAATTGAGGGTAGGTGGGAGGATATTTTAGTAGGTCTTGGCTGAACCAAATGGATTTGGAGATGTGATTTTGAGATAAGGGGAAGTACCCTTTTATAAGAGAGGTGAGGGTCACTTTAGAAAAGTTTGAAATATTATTTTATTATACAATCATATTTGGTTTATAATGGATCAAAAAAGATTTATTTTGAGGATAAGGTGGGTATGTGTCAAAAAACTCTCAACCAATAGGTTTTAAAAATGTCTATGTCACCATATTAACCTTATCTTTTAGATTTAAATCTTGGTTAAATAGTTTAACATTTAACATGTATCCTTGTAATTTTAAATTATATTGTTAATAAACATAAAAGAAAATTCCAAGAGAACCCCAAGTTGTTCATTAATGACATAATTATTTTTATATAATCCCTTTTTCTAATACTTTTCTTTTAGGACTATTATATCATTTAATAATATAGTATTTGTTTTAAACGCTCATTTATTTCAATTTTGGTACTATTTAGTATTTAATTTTTTTTAAGTCCTAACAAATTTTTTACTTTGAAAAAAATTCATTTAATAAACCCCAACATATCATATTAACCTATAAAATTATTTTAATTCATCAAAAGTATCAATTTAAATTTATTTGTATATTTATAATATCAATTATTTTAATTATTCATTAATAAGGTAATTATTGAATCATCATTGTGTCATAAATAAATTTAATTATTTAATGCCTCAAATTTATAAATAAAATACCATTATTTAGGAAATATTTTTATCTTTGTAATTAATATTTATAGTCGAATTTATATCATCATTATCCCAATATTAAAAATTGTTTAGTTATTAATCAATGAATTTATCACTTTTAACTCTTCTTTAAATAATATAATAATAAATGTTATAATCTAATCCAAGAGGACCAAAATGATCATATTTTTTTCCCAATGTTGTTTTTGGATGAATAAAAGTTATCCAAATTTTACTTACTGATTTCAACCGTTTCTCTTGGATTTTTTAAATTCAACTCACAGAAGTGGAAAAATTATGTTTTATGCAAATTTGCAAATTCTCTTAGAAGGTTGTTAAAAAACAGTAAAAAGTTAAATAAAATTATATACATCTGATTTTATTATAAAATGACTCCAATGAATTAACATGAATTTATATACGGATTATATATATATATATTTACTTATAATAAAATTAAATAAAATTAATAATTATTTAAATAAAAAGTCGGTTTTAAACAATAACGTAATTTTTTCACTATTGGTCATAAATAAAAAGTTTTTAGAAAAATACCAAACAATCACCATAAGATAATTTTTATGTGAAAAATTAAAAAATGAATTCTATTTTAGAAAATCCAAAACATAGATGTTTCATTAATTAATTTAAAATTAAATCTCGTTGTCAAAACCAAAAAGCAGGATTTTTCAAAGTAAAAACTATCATAAGATTGACATGCGTTTATGTCGAATTTAAATGTGAAATTTATTTTAATAATCTCAATTTAATTAAATTATTAAAATATAATATATTTATACTTCCAAACCATTTAAATTTATAATTTAACAGTTTAAATTATTTTTATTAAAAAGGTTTTTTTCAATTAATATTTTGTATTTTCCACTATTCACCAAAATATAAAAGTTATCAGAAAACCCCCAAAAATTTATCAAAACTAATTTTTTATATCCCAATTCTAAAGAAAAAGTTTATTTTGTCAAATTTAACATATAAAAGTTTCAAATATTATATTTAAAAAGGGTTCTCCATTAAAAGGCGGTTAAATTGTATTTTCTGAAAAATACGTCCTTTATCTGAAAAATTGAATTTGTTCTTATATTATGTCTAAGAAACACATTATATGGATGTTAAAATTATATGGAATATATAGAATTTAATTTTTTTTAATAATATTCATAACCTTTTTTCAACTGCTAGTTTGGAAAGTCATGGTGTGATCGAACTCGGTGTTGTGTGTAGCGCAAGTTATTGAATTACATTTAAGAGATAATGTATTATGGAATATTGGGGTGTTACATTATAAAACATGTATTTATCATAAAATTAATATTAAATGGTCTATATATATGAGTTCATAACATATAAAAAATATATATAAGACCAAATTAAAATGAAATAAGAATTATATTTGGTTAATAGTAGCGCAAGAATTACCTAAATGAAAAAAATGATGGTTTGGGAGGATCTCTTACCTAATGGACCAACAAATTCTGCAGTTGAACATAATGTACTTTAAAATCTAATTAATTTCATTTATTATTTAATTTTTAACCTTATATATAAAATTTATTTATTATAATTTTATTATGTTAATTTTTATCATTTTTGATGGGTTATAAGAAATAAATTATCACTCAGAAGCATTCGTTTCCTTAGTATTCATGATCGATATACTTGTATATGTGCATAGAAGATCATGTGAAATGGAAATAATTCACCAATATTGAATTTATATGATAAAAATTAAAATCCAATGATTCAATGTTTATTTAATTTATTTGTTTATATGTCATCAATACGAGTTATTAGATGAAGCATTTGAGATAATCGTTTATATTATTATGGCTGCATTTTGATCATCTGGAACTAGTTTTTTCATATAAACATGTATTATGTATATATACTAGTTTCATATCATTACATAAGAAATAATGAATATTTTATAATATTCTTGAACAATAAAATATGGTTTCATTACTATCCTTGAAGGATAAATTTATGAACTATGGTTTGTCATCCATGATGGTTGAAAATTGGAACCACACAGACGATGATTTTATTTTTGAAATAAAATAGAGAGTGAGAGAAAGGAGTTTTATGAATAATATTTCATTAGTATGATTTAAATATAGTATATATGTGGTAATGGAGTTTGCATGATCATTTTGATATAGTAGTTTAGGAGAAGATAAGAAAATAATGTAAATTGAAAATGAATTTAAAATAAACAAGAATAGGGTTTACCTCTTGAATTATATTCTCAAAGAACCTCCTTATAGAAAGTGGTTTTGGTATTTTTGTTAGAAAAAGAAATATAATATATGGAAAAATACTAGGGAATACAATTTGGGTAGATGTTTGACAAGAATCAATTCTTATATGAGTGATCAGTAGAGGGGGTGAGGGGTGGTTTTTATAATGGAAGAGAGGAGTGATTTTTGATTATTTAATACATTTGTTTAATAATTTGGCTCAATACTGTGAATAGTTTGAACATTAATATAAAATATTTTAAAATAAGGAAGGAATTTTCGAGATTTTGGTTCTTACATCAACAATTAATAATAATATATTGTATTTAGATTCTATTGTATTTATACCGTAAATGACCGTATTTTACTATTCACCAAAATATCAAGTATTTCAAAAAAAATCGCAAAAAATCACCATAACAATTTCAAAATGTGTAGAATTAAAATATGAACTCTATTTTATTAAAATAAATTTATAAATATGTGACAATTTAAATTATAATTAAATAACTATTACTTGAATAATAAATAATTTAAAATTAAAAAAGATTTTATAACACTTTTGACAATTAATGAAGGTCTCATAAAATTATCCTAAAATAATAAGACAAAAAATATATACTTCTGATTAAATTTTATGAAAGTTAATGATATTTTAAATAATTTTATTAGTTATAATATTTTAAATAAATATTTACGAATTAAAAAAATACCGACACAAAATACTATTTTTTAAAAGATTCATTTACTTACACTATGATATAATTATTATATAATTTCATTTAAAAGATAGAAAAATAATATTTATAATTTTAATGGTGATGTTAGTATTTGATTGGACGGTTTACTATTTATAAGGTTCACATTACTATTCCAATGTTCATGTTATTATTTAATCAGTATATGTTCCATAACATATAAAAAATACCTCTTATTTCATTCGTCCTTTATTTATGATATTTTTACTATGTTATGTAAGTGATTTTATATTATCTATACAATAATCATTGGAAGGTAAATTTTATTGATAGAATTATTGTCCATTACATTATCCCCTCCTAAAAAACTTTCATCCTTGTCATTTCCGAATTGTCTCCCCGTTAAATGATTTTGGCAGTTCTTCATCATAATTTCCTCAGGCTCCCACGTCGATTCCCAATTTCGTGATTTTCCATAGAACCTTTACCATCCATGTTGTCTGATTCCTCAACACTTGCTCTTTTGTGTCCAGAATCTGGATAGGCTCTTCATTGTAAGATAAGTCAGGTTACAATTCTATTCCTTTTTATGTCTTTACATGTTTTGGTTCTAGAATATGTTTCATTAACAAGTATATGCAGAATATATCATGTACCATAGAATGAATATAAGACATTTACAAATGATAATTCATAGCTCTGATTATCTCGAAAATTTCAAAAGAGCCAATGTACCTAAGGCTCAGTTTCTCTCTCTTCCCAAATCCTATAACACCTTTCCCTGTAGATAATTAAATAAAACATTATCCCCTACTTGAAATTATATATCCTTCCTTTTATTAACATCAGATATATTTTTACTTCATTGAGATTTTATGATATGGGTTTTAATAGTCATTACCTTGGCTATTGTTTCCTCCACATGCTCTGGGCCTAAAATATTCAATTCACCATATTTATCCAAACATGTTTCTATATGAAAACTTTTTATTTACAATTATTCATATTTTTCCATTTGAATAGAAGAATGAAAAAAATTATTTTAGGAAAATACCACCATAAATGATTTCTAATCCAATATACCTTGAATATCATGTGACCAATATCTCAACATGTCTTCCTGAGTTTGGATCCTCCTTTATAAATGTTTCTTAGATTCAGGGTGACAAGTTATACTCAATTGATGTTTATTATCAAACTAATTATAAATTATTTTCCATAATTTCAATATAAGCCATGGATCACGATCATACACTATTGAAAGGGGTTATCCATGAAGTCTTACACTGTCATAGATATAGAGTCTTTCAAGACAAACTAGTGGAAAATTTTCTCTTAGAGTAAGGAAATGTGCATATTTCCAATAAAGATCAATAATTACCCATATTTTATCATTCTATCTTCAAGTTTTAGATAATTTTATGACAAAATATGTAGTGAAGTTATCCCATTCCCATGTAGTAATTTGAAGAGGGCGCAACACTCCTCTAGTGTTTTTTTCATTCTTCTCATGTTGACTGACTAAACATCTTGATAATAATTAGCAATTTCATACTTCATATTATCCAACCAGAGATGACCTTCACATCATTATACTTATTAGTGCTACTAGGGTGTATAGATAAATTAGAGCTATGGTCGTCATATAATAAATCCCTATTCATCTCAGCTATATAGGAATCATGTACCCTTTTTCCATATTTCAAAATTAAGTCTTCATACACGATTTCTAGAAACATCCAATCATTCAATGCATTAATTTTTATTTGATGATTATCATCATTAGATTGATAAATTTTAAGGATTCTCAAAAAAGATGTTTGGGGAACTAATCGAATAAGTAAATAGTTTTCACTTTCTTTGATAATTTCCATTAGCATCATTATTAGATTTATGAAGATAGGATCCTTGTCAATCCTCATTATGTTTAGTTATCCATTATCATTCCTGCATAATGAATTATATGTCTTATTTTCTTTCCTAGGGCGGTAGTGTATTATAAAATCATAATCTTTGAGATGTTCAAGACATATCCATTTCCTTATGTTGAGTTCTTCTTGCAAGAAGATATATTTCAAGAACATGATATCTTTATATATCTCAAATAATTCACCATAGAGATTGTTTCTCCATATCTTCAGAGAAAAGATTATTGTTTCTAACTAAATATCATGAGTTGGATATTTATGTTCATGAATTTTAAACTGCATTAATGCATATGAAATAAATCTATAATTCCACATAATAACAAAACCATATCCATTATTTTATGCATCTCTATAAATAAAAAAATCCACCACTTCCTGATGGTAGAGATAATATTGGAGCACTCACTATCCTATTATTCAATTATTCAAAACATTATTTTCATTATTTTTTTCTATATGAACTTTTCCTTATTATTTTAAAGCTTGGTTTGTGAGTTATCTAATCGGGTGATGTTCTTAACAAAATGCTGATAGTGAAATCCTAAAACAAGAAAAAAACATAGATCAGTTATGTTCGATGGTGTAGGACATTCTTGAACAATCTATCTTCATAGAATCAACTATGATTTTATCTTCAGAGTCAAAATGTCCACGAAAAGAAACTGTTTAGAGCCATAATTCACACATTCTAAAACCCCCATTCAATTCGTTTCTTTTAAGAGCCTTTAGAATAATTAACATGTGGTTCTCATGATCATCATTGATTTTGGATTATACAAAGATATCATCAATAAATACCACAACCATTTAATAATCATATTCATTGAAAACCCTATTCATTAGATCCATAAAAATAGAGCATATAATAGTTAGTCAAAAAGGAATTACTATAAACTAGTAATTCCCCCATATGGTTTTAAATGTTGCCTTTGGAATATCTTTCTTCCATCCACATAAGTAATCATATCCATATCAAAGATCAATCTTCAAAAAGTATTGATCTCTATGAATTTTATCAAATAAATCCTCAATGCGAGGTATGGAATACTTGTTCATTATAATAATATAATTGATTTCCCCATAATAAATTCACAACCTCATAGATCTTTCTTTCTTCCTAACAAGGAGTATATAGGTTCCCCATGGAGAAACACAAGGGAGAATAAATTAGGTATCACTAAATTACTCTATTTTTTTCAGTACAACTAATTCCATAGTGTCCATTATATAAGGAGTCTTTGATATCGGTCTTGAACTAGAAATTAAAACAATAGAGAACACAATATCCCAATTCGAAGGATGTCCTTGTAAATACTCCAAAAATACCTTGATATATTCTCTCAAAATAGGCATAACCTCAATTTAAATATTTCATCTTTCAACCATAGATATTGTTTATTCATCCATCCTAAGAAATGAGTTCATTAGACCTACTAGGGGTGGATCTAGAAAATAATCACATGGTGAGTGTTATGCTCTAAATATAAGGGATTGTACATCATTCTCAAAAATTGTATTTTCATTCATCTTGTAATATATTTTCACATCCTAACACGAAATCCAATACTTATTTAATATTATATACATATAAATTATCAGTATAATGATATGGTTGGAAACTAAATCACATTAATGTTCCATAAATAAGATATATCAACACATCATGGTTAAAAAAAATACTTCCCTTATGAGTTTTGATAGAAAACACCATTATTAAATCAATAGGGAAATATCTAATTTGATGGGAAATTTAGGAAGTTATAAAATAATGAGATAATGTAGATTCAAATATATCATTCAATAATTCAATGGAAATGATTAAAGTACCTTCCGAAACATTATTATAAACTTAAACCTCAATAGTTGTGACCACATAAACATCGCCTTTATCCCTTGGCCTTATTTGGATTATGTACCCTTCACACTGAGGAAAATAATTTTCATAATGTCCCATTTCTTTGATTTTGAAACATTGAACAATGTTATCTTCATTATTTCCCTTAAAACGACGGTCATGGTGGAATTTTTCTCCACACTTGTAACAAATACCCATTCCTTTTAGGCCAGTACCGGGGTGTTTGATCCCACAATTACAACAGGGTGGAATGTAAATTGTTCCCTTATTCTCCATTTCCTTATTTATTTTCTAATATTTTTGACATGACACTTCTTATCTTGTTTTACTTAGAAGTAATATGACCAACAGAATTAATTTTATGTACTGATATCACATGAGATTATATCTTTATATGATGAGAAATTATGAAAGACAAGTTCCCTTCAAAAAATGTTTTTATAAAATCAATGAATAGATCAACATTGTAATGTGGATTTCATATATAGTCTGAATAATTCCTTACTATCCATAGAATTTATTTTTCATACATCGCATACTTTTCATCCTTTTTATGTCTTAGACTCAGTAATTTCATCACCATATCCTCCTTCTTTCCTTGAGGGAAATATTAATCAAGGAAAATTTTATTAAAATACCTCCATTCCATATTTTTAAACTCTTCATCACCCATTGTGTTTTGAATCAATTGACACAATTAATCAACAACTCACAATAGAGAATACACTACCATGAAAAACAACATTTTTTCGTTATGCCCCAAAGAGATAAATATCTTCTCTATTGAACTTATCCACTTCTCTGTTATGAGTGGTTTATAGTTACATTAAATGATGGAGGGTGTTGTCTCATAAAGCAGTCTAACACTGCTCCTCCACATTGTGGATCAGGATTATCCATACAAGTAAAATTATTGTTCATAACCTAAGTCAGTTTTCCCAATATAGTTATGAATTTCTAAGAAAAAGTTTCTGATCTATAACCAATATCAATATATTTTATTTGCTGGGAAATCCATATTTGGGATATGCACGTTCAAGCAACTCCATTCCTTTCAGTAGGATCCATTTCTAAAACATGAGCATAAAATGGATGCAGTTATAATGTAACAAATATATTATAAAAAATAACCATTGATATTCTACTAGTAAAATAATAACATGGAAAAATAATTAGTATCTTTATAATTAGGTAATTCATAATGTTAGTCGTCAAAATAATACAGTCAAGTCCTCGACTAAGACACCATACTTACTGGGTAAAACCGAGGTTAGTTTGTATCATGAAACATACCGAGGAATCCTGGGGCTATAACAAGCTCAATTAATCCCGTACTAAATCCAATTCATTCCCAATATGGGTGGTGATAAACATAAAAAATTTAAACCTATGAAATGTAAATATCATTCCCCAATATTTAAACACAACATCTAACTATTTTTAGTAAAAAGGTGTATGATATCAAAATTTCATATCCACAATAAAAATGGACATAAAGAATTTAGTAAAATATTATGGATGATAAACATAATAGATAAGTTTCTTTAAATTATAAAATTAAATAGAGGTGATGAAATAAATTAAAATACTCTAATAAAATCATCGAGAAATTCTTGAGAGAAATACACATTTACATTGTAAAGATGAGTCATATTGGAAAAATAAATTTTATTTTTCATGATTAATTTTATGAAACCAGTCATGAAAAAATATAGGTTTTTTAGAAAAAAAGAAGCTATTTTATAAAAAATGGTGTTTTAAAACTGGTTATGTAAGTTATTTAAAAATTGGTATGGAATTTAGACGTTCCCTTTATTTGGGTTTGCTTATTTGAGAAGGGAACCCTATAAAACAGTTATTTACTATAAAATAAATATTAATTGATCATGATATATTATATTTAAACAAATACACATTATATATAAGATGTATAAGGAAATAAATAAGCATTATATTATGGAAATGGTAGTAAAATAATAACTAGAAGGAACAAATGAAGGTTTGGGTAGGATCCCTCACCTTATGTTCAAATGACTTCTGCCCATGACCGTAATGTCCTAAAGAATCAAATTAAATAGATTAATTTAGATCTATTTATAGTTTTATTTTATTTTTTTATAATTTTGTGAAGTTTATTTATGTCACCTTTTATGAGTTATAAGATACAAATTATCCCCATGGGATCATTCATTTCCTTGGTTTTCACAATCGTTCTACTTGTATATGAGTGTGGATATTCATGTGGAAGGGATATATTTATCCAAAATTAAATTTAAATAAGACTAATGAAAATACAAATGGTTAAATCATGATATTATTAATTTGGTTAAATTCTTTGAGGATGAGTTATTATATAAAATATTAGTGATAATCGTTCGGATTATTATGGCAGTATATCGATAATTTTGAACTAGTTTTGTTGTATGAATTAGTATTATGTATATTTACTGGTTTTAGAAAATTAAATAAGACATAATATATATTTTATAATTTTTTTAAACCAGAAAATTTCTTTCATGACAAGAATTTATGGATAAATTTAATAGCCAAGGTTCGTTGTCAATGAAGGTAGTAAATTAGAACCTCACTGACGACGATTTTATTTTTAAATATAAAGAGATAGATAGAAAAGAGTTTGATGAAGAATATTACATTAGCATTATATAATTATTTTATATATATGAAAATTTAATTATCATGATCATTTGGACATATGAGATGAGATGAATATAAAAAAATAAAGTCAATTAAAAATGAATTTAAAAGAAAAAGAAAGAGTGTCTACCTCTTGAATTATCTTCCTTGAGAACCTCCTTAGGGAAACGGGGTTTGGTATTTGAAAAAAAAGAGCTTTTGGATGTGGGGGGGGATATTTTAGAAGATTTGGAATAAAATTTTCAAGCATCAAGTCTTATATGAGTGAAGAGAAGAGGGGTGAGGGTCCTAATTATAGTGGAGGAGGGGACTGACTTTTGAATATTTAATTTATTTGTTTTTTAATTTGACTCAATACTATGAATAGTTTGAACATTGTCATTAGATATATTAAGGTAATGAATTAAATTTTTGAGATTATGGGGATTACATTAGTGATGAACTAAAGAATAGTGTATTCGGGATCTAATGTATTTATACCATAAATTACCACATTTTACTATTCACAAAAATTCATGTATTTTATAAAAATAAAAATTATTCCCCATAAAATTTTTTCAATTTGTAGAATTAAAATATGGACTCAATTTTATTAAATAATTTTCTAAATCATGTGAAATTTTATTTTTAAATAAAATCATTATTTACCTTAAAAATAATGATTATAAATTTAAAAATGATTTTATAACACTTTTAAAAATTAACTATGGTCTCATAAAATTATACAAAAACATAATACATAAAAATATTGATTTATGAATAAAATTAAGGGAAATTAATTCTATTTTAATTCATTTTATTAATTATATTATTGTAATAAATATTTATGACTTACAAAAATACCAACACATAATTTTTAATTTTTAAAATATTCCTTTACATAATCTATAATATAATTATATAAAAAAAATTTACCTAAAGAAAAATATATTTTTTATAATATAATTTGTAAGGTTAATATTCTATTGGCCAGTTTACGATTCAAAAGGGTCACATTTCTATTTCTATGGGTACGTTACTATTTAATTGCTATAGGTTTCTTTAAAATATAGACAAACATCTTATTTAATTCATTCATTCTTTATGATGTTTGTGTTATGTTCTATAAGTTATTTTATATAATCTATACTATAAAAATTTGGAGTAATATATCATTGATATAGTTTCGGGTTGTTACATAATATACTATGATTCTTTAAATGGCCGGGTATTGTTTATTTTTTCATACTGCATGCACAACATTCATTCTATGCACACTAAGGAAAATATTTGGAGGGATGTTTATAATTCTTTAACAAATATTAATTGGTTATGTATTTATGGAATATTGTAGAAGTTGATATAGATAGTGACCTTCACACATCCTACATGTGTTGTTTCTTATATTTCATTTAATATGGAATACATAAAGACGTTGAAATACTATAATTATTTTCATTTTTCTTGTTTCATAGGAATATGATACATTCTAATGTCTCTATGTTGAACAACTTTCACTTGTCTCTCTCATGATGCTATATCATTATTAATTATTTTAACCCCAAATGCTCAAGTTGTGTTTGCAAAATAGAAATTGAAGAATATAAAACTACATTGGGTATTAGTTTGAATAGTGGACCCCCTCTTTTTTAAGAGAATCACCAAAATTGGTGATTATAATAAGGTATAAACAAATTGGTACTATGAATTTTTTAATAAATATATGGGATGTGTGTACAAATGAATTGTTAGAGAACACAAAAGCTGTAACTATAATATGTGGGTTGTGTGTACAAACAAATTGGGAGGGAACAATTCAGTTATGGTGGGGGGAGAATGTAATGGTCTAAATCCATCGTGTACTTGTATTGATATTGTTATTATTTAATAAATTATGTTAATTCAGAAGAATTCATAAATTTAGAACAATCAAGGAATATATTTTTTAAATACATAACTAATAACATTATATATTTACAAACTAGATATTATGAATAATCCAGAAAAATCATTAAAATTTCTAGAAACACCACTGTAACACCTTTAATTATCATTATAAGGTAGAACATATATCCCCCTTTATTTATATCAACTATAGTATGTAAATAAATAGAATGAAGAATAAAGAATATGATAAGAACCAATAGAATGTGTTGAACAATTATTAAAAACAAGAATTAATCATTGATGAATATTTATGTTATCTGTTAATTCTCATTGAGAGGGGGATTTATAAAAAAATTGTGAGCATTAGATGAAAATTTTATTGTTTATATTTTCATAGACATTAGGTGTTAAAAAAATTTAAAGTGGATTTAAAATTATAAATTATATAAAAATTTAATGAAAATGTTTTTTATAATTAAAACATATAAAATTATAATTTAACTTGGAGTTCTTATTATATTTTAAATAATGGAATTTCCTTAAAATGTTTTTATTTTATATTAATGTTTAAAAATTGTATATTATAACATTATAATTTATTATTATTTTTCAAAATCATAATGGAAAACTATTTTTTGTTAGATGATGTAATTAATGTAATATATATATGTGTGTGTGTGTTATACGTTAATAATTTACATATTAAAGAAACATTTTTATCAAAATTTATGAGGTATCCACCAATAACCAAGGGATTCCAATGAGTCCAAGCCCTCTGTTTTATGGAGGTACCCCAAGTGCACAACCTGTGCAAGCCCAACTCGAGCATCCTAGAGGTTAGACCCATGTACAGATTCTTGTATATGTGTAGGTGGGATGAAGCATGAGTGGGAGATCATGTATGAGGATACAAGGGGGGCATGTGTTTTTTGTGTCATAAGAATGGAATGTTACACTTCCTTTATTATAAAAAAGTTTTCTCACTCCCCAATATTTGATGTATCATTCTTTTTTATCGATAAACATGATTTGGACCATCTTAGAAAACTAGGAACATCCGAGCCATTCACTAATTTACCTGACTATCTCTCTGTATACACACCTCCTCATCACCTCAAAACAGTATCCTAACGCCTAAAAGACCATTTCCTCATCCATCATCAAAATCCCATTCCTCTATGGCCATAGATTGACACTGAATCCATCCAAAATGAAATGTATATTATTAGTTTAAACTGACCCATTAACTCTTTGAGATTCTCTCGACCCTCATTCTCAGAATCCTCTACAAGGAACAATTTATCTTATTATAATTTCAATTTCAATAGGATTCACGGTATTTTGTACTGTTGTTTGATTGGATATGGGTCATTTTTTGACACATTTTCGAATATTTGAAATACAACAACTTGGATTATTAAAATACATATATATTTTATTTAATAATTTTATTTGAACATATGGACATATAGATCCAAAACCTCATATGGTTTTTGTTAAAAAGGACTACCTAACATCATAATTTTCCCACCCAAATAGTAAATAAATTTTTAAACCCTCAACTTCCTACATTCAAAAACCCAATACTGTACCCTCTTTTCTATCTCTCCTTATTTTTTGGTGTCCATCAACCCATACACCCTTGAATTCATCTTTAATTTATTTACGGATTTTATTTTTTCTATCTGTCAATATTTTTTAAAATTAAAATATATATATGTATATATGTGTATATATATCTACCTCTATATTTTCATAAAGAATTTATGATGGAAGGGTTTAGTTTTTTATTTATTTTTTAACCTAAGATTTTATGTTTTGTAGGGGTTTTATTTTTATTTTTAATCATCCATCATTTGTTTTATTTGAATAAATAAGTATATATATATATATCTATTTAAAATTATTCATTTCTAGAATTTATAATATAAGGGATTGTGTTTAATTTTAATAGTTTGTTTTTATTTATTTTTATTAAAGGATTTATTCTAAATATCTCAATTTTTTTTATTTTTGTAAGGGATATATCCTAATTTAAAATTAATATGTATATATATTTTTATATCTTCAAATGACATAAGGATGTTATATATTCATAATTTTCATCATGCTTTGTTTTTGAAAATATAAGCTTTTATTCTATTTTATTTTTCAAACATTGATGTGAATTAAAGTTATTCTAAGAAACCTATAAAACTATTTATTTTCAATGATTTATATTTAATATAATAACATGATTCATTGAAATAAAATTGGTATTAAAAAACAAAATTATAATAGTAATTTCATTTTCTGATCTACAATGAAAAACAGTAACAAAACCTTGTATTGTTATTGTTTGATTGAAAATTTAAAGGGTTACTTAATTTTATTTTGATGTTATAGTTATTATTTCATGTGTTTACCAGTTTTAATTATTTTATAATTTATATTTATGATAAATTTAACTAAAATTTATCATTTTATGGTCATCATCTTATGTCTATTGTTGATTTATAAATGATTAATATTATCATTTTATGTGCTAAAACTAAATAATTGTTATTATTTCATGCGAAAAAATGACTCTAAACCTCATTTAACAACATTCACAATTATATGTGGACATCATCTATGTCATCATAAATATTTAATGAATTTTTATTCAAGTATTCATTTATTTTATTTTTCATTTATATTTTTGACTTTATAATATAAATAGTTTTCTCTAAGTATGGATTTCTCCAAAAAATGATTTTAGAATTTTTTTTAAAAAAAATTATTGAACGATAAGGAAAATGTAAGATTAATTTTTTAAATTAAATAATTCATTGTTGTATTATTTTGAAATGTTTTTGGTTTATTATTATTGATGCAAGAAAAATTTATGTATTTTCTAAAAATTGGCATTATAGTTTCGAATATTATGTTATGGTATGGGGTATTAACCCATGACCTTGAAGGAACATTGTCCCATATGATATATATATAAGTGGACTTATGGTTTTTAAGGTCTTCTAAGTATCATAATTAATCCTTTAAAATAATTACATCGAAATTGATAAATCCATGTAATCTTATTGAAATGTTCTTATTTTAGAAATTTATGGTTAAAAAAATTGCATACTTTTTTTTTAAATTTAAATGTTTTAAAAACTGATTTCTATTAATTAAATTATTGAAAAACAATATTCTAATTTTTTTAATAATAATTGTTAAAACTCTAATTAGGATGAATAATTACTCACTCTATGTTTAAAATTTATTTTCCATAGATATAGTAGAATATTTTTGTGACGTCTATTTCTTTGGGGAGGATTTGTATGGAATGGATTTGTTTTATTTATTTTTTTAGTTTTTATGTATCTAAATAATTCTACACAACCTAGATTGAAAATAATACAAGTATTTCAAATTCAATTTGTTTCTTTTACTTTACATTTATAAAATAAAGTATACACATCATTTTATGTGCGGAACCTAGAATCATGGGTTCGGGTCTTCACATACCTTATGGATACCATGTGTTCTAAGGAGTGTGTTTTCCTTATAGAGAAAATTACTACTCATCAGCTTCAAATTTAGCTTCATAATATTGGGAATTAGAATTCCCCTAACTTTATTGATCTAGATAATCGTGTATCACCTAATGATTAGATGGACGTTCATCTTCATGATAGCTTTACTTGGGGCATGATATAATTGGACAAGGATACAATTCATTGCATTATTTAACTATACGAGATGATGAAATAATTTATGTTACATTATCCACATACTTTCAATGGGGATGGAGGCACCCTAGAAGCTAAGTTTTAGATTGAGTCAGTCCAGATGATCTGCATGCACATCAAGACACCCTCAGTCAAGAGGTTGAAGCATAATACATACATCCTTCAAGGACCATCCATTAATTGGTGGGTCATTTTTGAGAAATCCTAGAAGTAGGATGATATATCTAAGAATTAATTCAAGAATATTTTCTTAATCCATTTATATCATTATACATTGAGGTATACGAAGGATTATGAGTTCAGGAATATAACATAGGAGGGATTTTCATAAAATAACTACGCCAAAAAATTCATTAACATAATTTTGTTTTCAACATTTATAGTTATTGATGATGTCACATGGGGGATGTGGGTTTGGGTTGGGATTCACTATGAGGTGAAGTCATAGGGGAATATTTTTCTTTTGGATATTTTTGAGGACATGATGAATAATGCACTCATCAAAATGTCAATCTAAGAGAGTATTTGAGAATGAATAGGATGTTTTAGATGGGAGAACATGGATCTCTTCTCCATGTGGAAAGAATCATTTCTATGATATTTTTCACCAATAAAAGTTCGACATAGCAGTCAAGGAAGTGGTAGGGATTCTCTGAATCGTGTTATGTTTTAGTCATATCGTTGTGACATGTCTGTCCACAAGAGGCCATTCGGTATGTATCATACATTATAGTGATGTGATCAGTAATGAATGTGTAATAATAAGATGTTTTTTGGAGCTGTCGATAATATAATAGATTATGGGGATTAGAAAAAACACCCAATTGTCAGAGGGGCTTAGCTAACCCTCAGCAGATTGGTGGCTAGAGTTCCACTACCTATTTAGATCTAGGAATGTGATATGGTACCCCAGTATAGAAATGAAAGTATAGAGTAAATTCAATAACTCAGGGGTGTCTGTATGGGGCCTAAGGAATTAGTTATGGCTTGCTATATGTTATAAAGACTACTCAGACTATTTTGGATGCATTACTATATACCATCAAAGGTATGATTCTTATATCATATACCCTTGATTGTGTTTTTTCGATACCAGATTGTCACATTCCTTTTTTTATCTTATATCATTAACAATTGGTTGCTATAAATTCTTGAAATTATGCATGGTTCTTTTCCCATCAAAAAACTAATGGGAGTGCAATCAAAGAATATCAAGTTTCACAAGTTATGTTCCATAGTGTACCAAATTCACCATTTCTCTTGGAAACTGTTTGTTTAAGAAATGAAATGTTTCAATTCGATTCTTATTATTGAGTGTTTAGTACTATACAAGGGAAATATCATCTGTTATCAGAGGAGGGTTAACTTTAAATCTCCATACAGAGGCACCTATTTTAACCAGGATGGGGGGGACATTAGGATAGAAATTCGGGAAGAATTTAGTGGGGATTGGATGGTCTCAGAGATCATATAGACAATATTACACTATATTGTTGTGTAATTTAGTATGATTTGTTTCCTCAAGTTTTTTGTTATTTTACTAATTTCTTTCCGAATATGTTTTTCTGATTACCACATGAGCGAGAGATGTAGTTCACAGTAAAGCTAATACTTGGAGAAGAACCAGCTTCTATCCTTCATTAAAGGACATATCCAATAGATCTTTATGAATTGATAGTTAGTTGGAGAATATATAAGATACATTTCTCATATAACAAATCATGTTTCCATGCAGTTATCCAGTTTATTTCTATTGGAATAATTATGGTAAATTTTGATTTTGTGTGGATTATTTGAGATTGAATGAAATGAAAGTGATGAAAGATTGTCCTATTCCATGAATTGATATATCTTTTATCCATTTAGACGTGTTAAGCTATTCTACCAGATCTTATTGAGATCAGCATACCACTAGTTGAGTTTGAGGCCTTTGGGCATACCTGGGAATGATTTTATGAGTATGTATGAATTTTATGAGTTTTTATTGATTCCATTTGTCTTAAAAATGTACTACTGGTATTCATGGATTTTATTAATAAGACCTTTCATATTTTTTGGACCAATTTTTGGTTGTTTTTATCCAAGACATCATAATGTATTCCATGTCAGCAGGAAATCATGACTAAAATTTGGAGATCATCTTTAGTATATTAAGTGACCATCTGTATTATGCCAAGATAACCAAATGTAGTATATGGATTGATAATGTGAACATCATGGGTAATTTAATCTTAGATGAAAGATATTTAAAGGATCCAGAGAATGTTTCAATCATGTTATCTTTGGAGGAAACCATGTCTGTCTTCATGTTTCTTATTTTTAGAGATTAACATGTTATTAATAACATTTTATCCATGACATATCCTACCAATAAGCACCCATATTAGGTTTGACCAAGAAGTGGATATAGTTTTTTTAAAAATTTATTGTGAGGGAGATATTCATGATAAGAATGGTAGGATGAACAATGCACTTATCATCACTTTAACTATCCTGGTACTAATTATACATCGTATTGTGATGCATCATGAGTTTAAATCAGATCATTTCTAATGTTGGAGGATTAAGTGGTTTCTTACATCTTTATAAAGATATGATCACCTTGATTAATTGTGCTTCTGACAACTAAATTTTCTTGAATTAGGACACGCATTGAGATACTAGAGACAATATTTTATGGGTATGTGGTTTGTGGTGTGAAAAAACCCTGAGATCTTCAAGTACAAATTTTATTTTTTGGACATGATCATTCGATAGATGACGTGGGTCGAGTAGCTATAGTCCTTTTGTATCGCGTTAGATTATTCAACATTTAAGGGAAAAGAATTCCATTGAATTTTTCTTGATGGAAAATATAGAGGTAGTGATGGAGTGTAAAAATGTGTGCAAGATGATGGTACTACTTATAGACATGAATCTAGATGTTCAAGAGTTGTAGGGATGAGTAGCAATGAATTTGAAATCAATTATAATAATTCATTTGGAGTGAATAATATCGGATTAGTAATCTAATACATAGGGATTAGTTATGATAGAAATATTATATGGTGGGGAGAAACCATCAGGATAGTCTCTTGGCAGTGACAATTCCCATCTTTTTGATAGTTGAGTGTGGGTTCTTATGGGTTTGCACCAGGAGATGATCTGAGTGTCCCATGATTCTAGATGGAAGGTATATCGAGGCCTAACAAAGATGTATCATAATATCTTTGGATATAATTTTTTGATACAAATGATGAAAGAGGTAGTGGAATTTGTGGTTAGATGTTACAGCTATCAGCAGGTGAAAGCCAAACATCAATGGCATGATTGGATATTATAGCCTCTATCAATTAACAAATTGAAATGGGATGATTTCACTATAGATTTCATGATCGGATTTCCCAAGATGAACTATAATATTGATGTATTATGCATGATTATGTATCAACATCCTATGTTATCTGACTTCTTGCTTGTTAGGTATCCCTTCACTGTTAATGATCATGATAGTCTATGTGTGCATGAGATAGTTTTGATTCATGTTGATATGAGGATTATAATTTCATAAAGAGATTTATATTCAACATATTAGTTCTATTAGGATTTTTATAAGGTTCTGGTATCACATTTTCTTATAAGAAAAACCTATAAGACTCAAACTGATGGTCAATCTAAGTAGACAATTCAATATCTAGATGATATTTGAGAAGAATTTTTTTTTGGATTTTGGTGAATTATAGAAGAATCATATGGTAATTATGGCGTTTTTATATAATTAAAGCTTCCACGAATTGATCCAAATGGATCCTTTTGAGCCTCTTTGGTTCACGCCCAAATTTACCCAAGAGAAGAAGGGTAGAACGGTCCTTGTAGTGTAGCTTGGGTTGTCGATTCCACAGAGACCTAAGAAGATACCTAAGATACACAACCTAAGGGATGGATTTTTGGCTATGAAGTGGCCAAATTGGATTGATTTTGGATGGGTTTTTAAGATATCTAAAAGATTTAAGTGGATTCAATTTAAAAGAATGAGTTGATCCTAGGTTATCACTCGGGGTGGATTGGATGTATTTTCTTTTTAATGATTTCAATTTCTTAAATTTGAGATGGGTTCATTTAAGGAGATAAAACAACATCATCACTTACTTGTTTAATTCCTACAACCTCTAATAATAATCACCTATACACTTGAAGGATCAAAGTTTTGAGCACTTCAAGGTAAATGATCGTATTAGTATTTGAAGTGTGTGGCCTTAAATTCAACAAGGACGATGGAGTTTAAAAATCATCAAATAAAAATCCCAATTAAAGAAGTGATTATACATTAATTAGGTGATAAATAACATCCAATCCAGCCCCTTGCTACTCCCTTGGATCAACCCATAAGTGGGTTAGCCCTCCATTGATCCCATGGTTTCAATGGAAGCGGAAAGTAGACTCATAAGGGAGGAAATGGAGAAGTAAAGAAAACAACAAAAATAAAATGATCACTCCACCGTTGTGTGAATAATTTCACAAGGGTTGGTGTGAATAAATTCACACCTAGATCCAACGGTATCAAAGTGATATTAAGAACAACCTAATAAGAGTATAAGAAGTACTTTTATTAAGAAACTAAAGTGAATTGAACAACTTACATGTGAAAGACAAAATTGAGGAAACAAAAATGCAGCATAACATTATAATTAAACAAAGCATCCAAGATTCTCAACTCCTTCACCACCACTGCCTTAAATAGGCATTTTGGGAGCCTTGGGTTGAACCACCAACAGTAAAATGCATCTTAATTAATTTTTCTAGGCTATAGGTGGTGGAAAGCTTGTGGAATTTGGACTTTTCCACGTTTGACCCGAGGTGGCAGCCAGCTTTACTTCACCGAACATACGCGTCTGGAAGACCTTCGAGATGGCCGAATCAGGGTGGGCCATAGAGGAAGAAAATGGAGATACGGATGGCTTCTAACCTCCTGTAAAATTTGGGCCCATGTGGAGTTGTGAATTCCGAGATATGATCAAAGTAGTAGACTATTTGTCTGGGCCGCAGAATCTGGACCAGAATTTTATCTCTAACTTGGGCCGACTAAATGACCAACATGGAGGCTGAATTAGCATTAACTCCTGAAGAGTGATTTGTTCCTATACATAGCTTCTAGCATACCATGAAATTTTGGATTAATTGGGCTTGTATGTTGGGCCCCACAGTCTCATCAGTGGGCTGGTGTCCAATCTGCCTTCTCCAGAATTGCTTCCTTTCATTGCCAAATATCTCTATCATCCTCCATGAATTCTCCACTGATCCCTGAATCAAACATGTTCATATTTAAGTGTAGATAAATTTCCAAAAATATCAAATTAAAATATGTAAAATTCAATTCCTTAAAATCAGATGAATCGTTGGGTACTTTAAATGATATTCAAAAATGTACCACATAATAGTGCATTTTAAGAAGGTATTACAATCATAATGTGAAATGATGTTCAAAGTGTAAAATGAACTAAAATGGTTTTTATGAATAACAAAGAAAATGAAAATTATGTATATTAACAATTAATATTAGCCTCATTTAGTGGCTAATCACACCCCCCAACTTGAGTTTTGCTTGTCCCGAGCAAAATATATCTCATCAAAAATGAAATTCTAATTCCCTTTTCCAAAAAAATTTTAATACACAATGATCACCAAAAAACCTTATACCAAGCAATCATGAAACCCATCAAAATATTTTAATACGAGATAGTTTCATAAGCAGATCCCAATCCCAAGCCCATTCCTTTGATCAAATCCATCATCATTCTTCATCCAACTCAATTAGGTGTAATGATGTGTTGTGAATCACAATAGATATGGGGGTTCATTTTCATTCAAGGGGAAAATCATGGAAGCGCTAGGTGGAATCACATTTAATCCTAATATGATTATTCTTCATCCCTTTTTTTTGATTTTTTTTTGCAATATTGCTATAGTAATTGAGATTGCAATTAATCAAATTAACCCATGTAGCAAGACTTTGCCGATGACTCCCAGACTCAAAGGCCTTAGGGAACCAAGTGAAGCCCACATACTCGGGCATCATCTCGAGTTAACTTAATCAAAAACAAAGTCATATTACCATAAATAGAGATAGATTGAAAAACTCAGGGCTAGACAACTCTGGAGTCACGATCCCCAAGTGCCGAAAGCCTCGCATTTTATCAATCCATTGCTCTACACGCAAATTTTTATTTTTATTTTTATTTTTATTTTTAATAATTTTTTTTTAATTTTTTTTTGAATACTCATATTATTCATAAAAATAAAACCATCCTATGCTATTTATTATGGGACCCCAAAAATTCAAATTAGTACCCCACAGTCTAGAGGACGTGCATTGTGGCATTTTTTTTATTTGGATGAAAATATAAACGATGAAATATCACATTGGACGGCCACACTTTCCAAAATCTATGCTCATGAAATTATACAAGGATTAAAATCAGAATCAGGGCATGATAAATTATTTAATATTCAGTTTCAAAGTGTGCAATGTGTATTACCATGTTCAAAGTTAAAGGAATTTTTCCTTCCATTTACTTTTTTTTTCAAATCATTCAATTTTTGTTTTTGACACAAAAGCATTTTTTTTATTTTATCTCCCCCCCCAACTTAAAACAACTCTGTCCCCAGTGTTTGAAGAAATGAAAAATTTGAAGGAGTAGAGGCAGGGAATAAAAATTTAAAAAGGAAATTGAAAATGAGGATTATGGAATGAAGTCACCTGGTGGTTGAAGTTTGAAGTTCTTGCCGCTCGAATTTATTCCTTTGATATCCATGTCGCTTGCAAAGTTCCCTAGTGGAAAAAGGAAAAAACAAAACAAACAAAACAAACAAAAACAAACAATATATATATATATATATATATATTTATATAATAAATGAAGTAAAATACAAGAATATATATAAAAATTATAGAATAAGGTAGCACAAGAAGCCGCAGGTCAGTGGTAAGCGCGCGCCCCTGTCTCCCTTCGGTCCCGGGTTCAAGTCCCCTCGTCTTCGCCGGTTGTGACGGGGTTTACCCTACGGCCTATGGCGTGGACTTTTTTTTTGTATTATTATATATTTTTTTTCTTAACCTATTGAATAATAAAAACAAAATAAATTGATGATACATTGTCTTCTTTTTAAATTTCTGGGTAAGGTATTACTCAAGGATCACACCACGTGACACGGATGAATATGGTGCTCCTCTTTCGTACCCATCCATACTCAAAATAGAATAACAGGTCAAAAGTATATTTTGTTATTTTTAAATATAAAAATGATTAAGTAATCTTATTTGAAAAATAAAGATGATTCAGAAAGATTAGAAACATAAAAACCACGGGTTGCCTCCCGTGCAGCGCTTTGTTTAACGTCGTTAGCCCGACATAGATCCCAAATTTATCAATTTTTTTCCTGGTTCATAGATTGGATCAATTAACTCAACATCTATTTCCTGTTTATTGAATGATTCAATGAATGTTTTTAACCTTTGACCATTGACCTTGAAAATGTGACCACTTGTGGGATCTTGAATCTCTACTGCCCCATGGGGGAATACATGATGCACTATGAATGGTCCGGACCATCTAGACCTTAACTTTCCAGGATGTAAATGAAGTTTTGAACTATACAAGAGCACAAGTTTTCCCGGTTCAAAATGTTTGACCTTGATATTCCTAGATTGGTAGGCTTGAACTCTATCTTTATTGATCCTTGAATTTTCATAAGCCTCCATCCTTAGTTCCTCAAGTTCATTGAGATCTAATTTCCTTTTTGTTCCGGCCAATGATAGGTCATAATCCATTTTCTTAATTGCCCAAAAGGCCTTATGTTCAATCTCCACTGGCAAATGGCATGATTTTCCATAAACCAACCTATATAGGGACATTCCTAAAATGGTTTTATATGCAGTTCTATAGGCCCAAAGAGCATCTAAGAGTTTCTCAGTCCAATATTTCCTAGATGGGCTGACAGTTTTTTCAATAATTTGCTTAATTTCACGATTGGCTAACTCAGCTTGACCATTGGTCTGTGGGTGGTAAGCAGTGGACACTTTGTGAGAAATTCCATATTTTTCCATGAGTGATGAGAATGGACGATTGCAAAAATCAGTTCCACGATCACTTATGATAGCCCTAGGAATTCCAAATCTTGAAAATATGTTCTCTTTTAGAAATCGAATCACAACTTGATGATCATTGGACTTAGTGGGAATGCCCTCAACCCATTTTGAGACATAATCAACAGCTAAGAGTATGTAGAGGTATCCCCGAGAGTTTGGAAAGGGACCCATGAAATCAATTCCCCAACAGTCAAAGATTTCAACCACTAAGATGGGAGTGAGTGGCATTTGATTCCTTTTTGTGATGGACCCTACTTGTTGACACCTAGGACAGCTTTGACAAAATGTGTTGGAGTCCCTTGAGAGGGTGGGCCAGAAAAGACCACATTGAAGAATCTTAGCAGATGTTTTCTTAGAGGAAAAGTGACCTCCACATGCCTCACTGTGACAGAATTTAAGGATGAACTCTTGTTCAGATTCTGGAACACACCTCCTAATGACTTGGTCAGGGCAGAACTTATAGAGGTAAGGATCATCAAACACATAGTGTCTAACATCAGAAAGAAATTTCCTTTGAGCTTGAGTCCCTAAGAATTTTGGAATGACTCCTGTCACTAAGAAATTTTCTATGTCAGCATACCAAGGGGAGTCACTCACAGAGTATAGGTGTTCATCAGGAAACGAATCAGACACAAAGAGGTGATTTGATTTGTCTTTGAATTCCATCTTAGAGAGGTGATCAGCTACAACATTTTCAACTCCCTTTTTATCCTTGATTGTGAGGTCAAATTGTTGTAAGAGAAGGACCCACCTAATCAGTCAAGCCTTAGCATCTTGTTTTTGGAAGAGGTATTTTAGTGCAGAATGGTCAGTGAACACAGTGATGGGTGATCCTAAGAGGTAGGACCTAAAATTCTCTAAGGAAAACACAATAGAAAGTAACTCCTTTTCAGTGGTAGTGTAGTTGATTTGGGCATCATTTAAGGATTTGCTTGCATAAGCAATGACATAAGGAGTTTTATCACAATGTTGTCCTAACACAGCTCCAATAGCAAAGTCACTGGCATCACACATAAGTTCAAAAGGAAGGTTCCAATTTAGAGATTTCATAATGGGAGGAGAGGTGAGAGAGGATTTGAGGGTTGAGAATGAACCCTCACAGCTTTCTGTCCAAACAAATGGAGCATCCTTTACTAAGAGAGCACAAAGGGGACGGGATATTGAACTAAAGTCCTTGATAAATCTTCTATAGAAACTAACATGTCCTAAGAAAGACCTCACTTCCTTGACAGTTTTGGGTGATGGAAGGTGACGAATGATGTCAACCCTTGCTTTATCAACTTCAATCCCCCTACTCGACACCAGATGGCCTAGAACAAGTCCCTCTTTAACCATGAAATGGCATTTTTCCCAGTTTAGGACCAGATTTTTGTCTTCACATCTTGACAAGACTCTCTCCACATTCTGCAGACATCCCTCAAAAGTATCCCCAAACACAGAGAAGTCATCCATGAAGACCTCAAGAAAATCCCCTACCATGTCTGAGAAGATTCCCATCATGCACCTCTGGAAGGTTCCAGGGGCATTGCATAACCCGAAGGGCATGTGTTTGAAGGAAAAGGTACCGAAAGGACATGTGAATGTAGTCTTCCCTTGATCCTCTAGGGAGACCTCAATTTGATTGTACCCCGAGTACCCATCTAAGAAACAGCAGAAGGCATGGCCTGCCACTCTCTCATGGACTTGGTCAATGAATGGTAAGGGGAAATGGTCCTTCTTGGTGAATGAGTTTAGTTTCCTATAGTCAATGCAGACCCTCCATCCACTACTCACCCTTGTTGGAAGAATCTCTCCATCCTCATTGGTTATCACTGTGATTCCAGCCTTTTTTGGAACCACTTGGATTGGGCTCACCCATTCACTCTCAGCTATGGGATATATGATACCAGCTTTCAACAATTTCAGAAGATCCTTCCTTACAACCTCCATGAGATTAGGATTGAGTCGCCGTTGAGGTTGACGACATGGCTTTGAATCAGATTCCAGAACAATCCTATGAGTCCCGATAAGTGGGCTAATCCCAGGAATATCAGAAAGGGTCCAACCAATGGATTTCTTATTCTTCCTAAGGACATCTAGAAGCATCCTCTCATGATTGGCTTCAAGAGAAGAAGAAATGACAATAGGATGTGTTCGATTTTCCCCTAGGAAGGAATACTTTAGTGCATCAGGAAGTTTCTTCAATTCAAGATCAGGTTGGTTCAAAATTTCAGCAGAAGATTGGGACATTGGATCAAGATCAATTTCTTTTTTAGAGGTTCAGATAGGATTGATTCCTCACATGTAGAAGTTTCAGCTACTAGATTGTCTTGATCAGATTTAGGGAAGGAATTTAGAGGGGTCTCTATGAAATTGGTTTCTTGAAAGGTTTCACTGATTGTTGGACCTAAGACTTCATCATAAGAGTAATTTGAAAATTATTCAATCTAAGGAGATAAACTTCCTTCATATGAACAAAGGAAATCTATCTCATTCTGACTTAAACATTCATCAAATATTCCTTGATGTTCCATGGATTCATTATCAATTCTTCCTATCATGTTTACTTCATGAATATCCTCATCATCCCCTATTTGTGAGCTTGCATTATAGATGTTCAAGTCTAGACTCATGTTCCCAAAGGTGATGGTCATGTTCCCATTTCAGACTCGGATAATAGAGTTGATTGTTGCAAGGAAAGGATGACCAAGGATGATTGGGGTTTGTTCCTTATTTCCTAAATTTGGATGGTTGTCAAGTACAATGAAATCAGCAGGGTAGATGAAGTTTTCAACCTTTACCAGAACGTCCTTTAAAATCCCCTTGGGAACCCTAATGCTACGATCAGCAAGCTGAAGTGTGACAGATGTGGGTTGGAGCTCTTCTAGGCCTAACTGGCAGTACACAGCATATGGGATGAGATTGACACTAGCACCTAGGTCACACAAGGCCTTGACAACTTTTCTTTCTCCTAGTTCAACATTGATGTAAGGGAAACCTGAGTCTTTCAACTTAGGAGGAATGGTCCCTTGAATGGTGGTACTCACATTAGCAGCCAAAAGGACTTGGTTTTTATGTGAAAATTTTCTTTTAAAAGTTCACAAGTCCTTAAGGTACTTTGAGTAGGAAGGTATGTTTTGGATTGCATCGAGAAGAGGAATGTTCAACTTGACTTGTGAGAAGATTTCCCTCAATGTTTCACTCAGTTCAGGCTTGGATTTCCCCCTCATGCGTTGAGGAAATGGTGCAGGTTGTGGGGTTGTTTGTTGAAGAGTTGTTTCTTTCACATTGTTATCAGTTTCTTTAGTTTGATCTTGTGGTTCATTTAAATTTTCATCCAAGTTTGAATCTTCAGGTGGGTTCTGAATTAGTTGTTCAGGTTTCTCAATTGATTTCCCACTTCTTAAAATAGTCACAGCCTTTAGTTGTTCATGAGTTGTTTGAGCACAACTTGACTCTCCCCTTGAAGTTGAGGACGGAACCGCCCGAGTAGGCATGGGTGCCTTTCCCGTTTTGATGGTTTGAAGTTCTTGTTTTAGGGAAGATACCTCCGAGTTCGTCCTCTCCATTTGTTTGCACAGTTGTTCTAGTAGGCTTTGTGGAACAGTTTGGGTTGGTGCTTGAGTAGGTTGGTTTATCCCAGGGGGATATTTTGGAGGTGGGATGGTTTGTTTAAAATGGACCGGTGGCTGTTGGTATTGGATAGGTTGTGTTTGGAACTGGTTATGGGTTTGGTAGTTCTGTTGAGGGTAAGGATTTTGTCCCTGTGGTTGGCTAGTTTGTTGGTTATCCTTCCATCGGAAGCCTGGGTGGTCATTGTACCTTGGATTGAAGGTGTTTTGGTATTGGGGCTTTTGAAAGTTTAGGGCATTGACTTCCGCTGGGGGTCCTCCTAGAAGAACATCCTTGATGGATGGAATGGTTGGGCAGTTGTCTGTTTTATGGTCATGTTTGTCACAAATTGTGCAGACAAGGTCTACATTTTGGATTTCATGGACTTTCCTAAGGTCTATCTCTTCAACCTTCCTAGAGAGTGCTGCGAGTTTAGCCCTAAGGATTTCCTCTTCTCTAAGTGTATGAATTCCAGTGGTTCTTTGTAGCTTTTCAGAATAAGGTGAAGTTCCCCAAGTTTGGTTTTGTTCAGCCAGACTTTCCAGATACTCGTAAGCATCATTTGGGGCCTTGTTTTTAAAGGTTCCATTACACATCATGTCAATGAACTGTTTGTTTCCCGGACCCAACCCTTCATAGAAAATTCTCACTTGTTCAGGTATGGAAAACCCATGGTGTGGAACCATGTTTAGGGTGTCTTTGAACCTCTCCCATGTTTCATAGAATGACTCTCCCTCTTTTTCAAAAAAGTTTTGGATGCTCTTTTTAAGTGCAATTGTTTTGTGATGAGGGAAGTATTTTTTGTATAATTCTCTTTGCAGTTGGTCCCAAGAGTGGATTGATGCAGGTCTCAAGTTGTTTAGCCAATTTTTAGCTCGATCCTTTAATGAAAAAGGAAATAGCCTCATCTTATTGGATTCTAGTTGATGTGGGGGACACATGGTTTCAACAATGTCGTTGAACTCTTTGACATGAAGGTATGGCATTTCTGACTCCATCCCATGAAAGGTTGGAAGGTGGTTTAGGACATGGGGATTGAATATGTAGTTGGTGTCTCCTATGAAATTGTGTCTAATGCATGAGGGGGCATTGGTCCAAGCTGGAGTGAGGTAGTCGTTCATGGTTTGATCAACTACATTCCCTAAGTTTGGAGCTTCTTGGTTTTGGTTTCCCATTTGATTCCCCCCAGGGTTTACAATTTGATTTTGTGGATGACCCTCTATTGGACTTGTTTCAAGTTCTGACTTCGGGGTTTCAAGAATATTTGAATCTGATTTAAACAATCCCTTAGGTGCACTTGACTCCCCTATCCTAGGACTTTCCACCCTAACTAGTCTGTTTGAGAAATCGCGGGTGTAGGCGGACATGCGCCAAAAAAAAGCGAGAAAGGGACAAGATAAGATATCTTGGGTGAGAGTAGAAGAATGGAGGTGAGGAAAGAAGGTTTTTTTTGGATATAAGGTACTTACTTGGTCCCCGGAAACGACGCCAAAATTTGGTTCATGCCCAAATTTACCCAAGAGAAGAAGGGTAGAACGGTCCTTTTAGTGTAGCTTGGGTTGTCGATTCCACAGAGACCTAAGAAGATACCTAAGATAAACAACCTAAGGGATGGATTTTTGGCTATGAAGTGGCCAAATTGGATTTATTTTGGATGGGTTTTTAAGATAT
Source organism: Viscum album (assembly GCA_963277665.1). Taxonomy (NCBI): domain Eukaryota; kingdom Viridiplantae; phylum Streptophyta; class Magnoliopsida; order Santalales; family Viscaceae; genus Viscum; species Viscum album. The sequence continues at coordinate 289,036,355 of OY728165.1, forward strand.
CTAAAACATTTAAGTGGATTCAATTTAAAAGAATGAGTTGATCCTAGGTTATCACTCGGGGTGGATTGGATGTATTTTCTTTTTAATGATTTCAATTTCTTAAATTTGAGATGGGTTCATTTAAGGAGATAAAACAACATCATCACTTACTGGTTTAATTCCTACAACCTCTAATAATAATCACCTATACACTTGAAGGATCAATGTTTTGAGCACTTCAAGGTAAAGGATCGTATTAGTACTTGAAGTGTGTGGCCTTAAATTCAACAAGGACGATGGAGTTTAAAAATCATCAAATAAAAATCCCAATTAAAGAAGAGATTATACATTAATTAGGTGATAAATAACATCCAATCCAGCCCATTTCTAGTCCCTTGGATCAACCCATAAGTGGGTTAGCCCTCCATTGATCCCATGGTTTCAATGGAAGCGGAAAGTAGACTCATAAGGGAGGAAATGGAGAAGTAAAGAAAACAACAAAAATAAAATGACCACTCCACCGTTGTGTGAATAATTTCACAAGGGTTGGTGTGAATAAATTCACACCTTGATCCAACGGTATCAAAGTGATATTAATAACAACAGAATAAGAGTAGAAGAAGAACTTTTATTAAGAAACTAAAGTGAATTGAACAACTTACATGTGAAAGACAAAATTGAGGCAACAAAAATGCAGCATAACATTACAATTAAACAAAGCATCCAATATTCTCAACTACTTCACCACCACTGCCATAAATATGCATTTTTGGATCCTTGGGTAAAACCACCAACAGTACAAATCATCTTAATTAATTTTGATAGGCTATAGGTGGTGGAAAGCTTGTGGAATTTGGACTTTTCCACGTTTGACCCGAGGTGGCAGCCAGCTTTACTTCACCGAACAGACGCGTCTGGAATACCTTCTAGATGGCCGAATCAGGGTGGGCCATAGAAGAAGCAAATGGAGATCCGGATGTCTTATAACCGCCTGTAACATGTGGGCCCATTTGGAGTCGTGGATTCCGAGATATGAGCAAAGTAGTGGACTGTTTTTCTGGGCCGCAGAATCTGGCCCAGAATTTTATCTCTAACTTGGTCCGACTAAATGACCAACATGGAGGCCGAATTAGCATTAACTCCTGAAGAGTGATTTGTTCCTATACATGTGTTCTAGCATCCCATGAAATTTTGGATTAATTGGGCATGTATGTTGGGCTTCACAGTCTCATCAGTGGGATGGTGTCCAATCTGCCTTCTCCAGAATTGCTTCCTTTCATTGCCAAATATCTCCATCATCTTCCATGAATTATCCACTGATCCCTGAATCAAACATGTTCATATTTAAGTTTAGATCAATTTCCAAAAATATCAAATTAAAATAAGTAAAATTCAATTCCTTAAAATCATATGAATCATTGGGTACTTTAAATGATGTTAAAAAATGTACCACATAATAGTGCATTTTAAGAAGGTATTACAATCATAATGTGAAATGATGTTCAAAGAGTAAAATGCACTAAAATGGTGTTTATGAATAACAAATAACATGAAAATTATGTATATTAACAATGAATATTAGCCTCATTTAGTGGCTAATCACTCTTTTTATGAATTCGTTCCATTATCCTCTTTCTTGGATTAAAGTAGAGGAGTCGGTATTTGTTGGACCCAGTTTTGTACATGTGACATCCAAGTTGGCTCAATAGATCAAGAGGTGGATGGATACCATGTATAGTAGGAAGAAATATTGTTATAAAAGTTAGAGATGAAATCTTGGGTTTGAGGTTGGTGATCATGGATTCATCCTAGTGGCGCCTCAAATGGGAAAATTCTATATTTGTTAATAGGGAAATCTAGTGCCCTGTTTTTTGGATACCTTTGAGAATGAGTATACAGTGGGTCATGTGGTATACCATTTATTCTTTACAAGGATATCCAGTTTAATGAAAAATATATTTCATGTGTCATGGGTTCAGAGATGATATCGCGATCATTCTCTTGTGATAGATTTCAATGAATAAAATCCTTGTGATGAATCACCCTTTATATATAAACTAATATCTATTGTGGATCGTAGTGAGACATATCGTCAATGTAAGACTATAACGTTAATTAAAGTGAAATGGTAGAATTGCAATGATCAGGTGGAGACCTTGGATAGGGAGTCTGGTATGCAAGAAAAATGGTTTAACATGTTCGCTAAAACCTTTAGTGATTCTTATATTTTCTTAGGGACAAACTATTATATAGTAGGTAGTTTTTAAGATCCATTATTTTTCCATCTACATCCCTCTTTGTGTATTTCAATGGACCATGGTATAAGATACATGTTTGGATATGTACAATCCTTTTTTTGGTGAAAATGACATAATGTTCAGGGATTGATTTTTATTTTATATAATGGATTTCATGTATCAACATAAAAAATTTGTTTTTGAATGGTTTCAGTGGTTTGTAAGTATTTGGAGGAAGTTCATATACTTTTGTAGTCAATGGGATCTAATTGTCAATTGAAAATTTACACACAGTGTGAAAGTATTTCACTTCATTTAAACTTTTCCAGGAACATACCATAAATATTTTTAGGTTGTGATGTGGTTAATGACATGAAAAGAATATACACATTGAATCAACATTACACCTCATGTAATGTTTGATAGAGTTAAATGTTAACCCAAGGGAATTTCTTTTCAATGTATCTCATTAATTGAGAAATACCGGATGTGAAATGGTTAAAACCTATGTATTTCTCGGGCCAAAATGTTTTATAGATATTGTTCATTTGATTATCCTAATTTTTTTGGTACAACCTTTCAAACTCTTCAATCAAAAGGGTCTCCAATAAATTTTGATCCCCTGCCCTTAGTTTGAGACATTTTATTTCACTATCTGATCCCTGTGGAGTTGTTTTTATTAGTTTTTTTCTTCTATTTGGTTGTTCAATGATGTTGTGGGGTAAGTCTATTGACCATGGGTTTTATTTTGTGTTTTTATCTTGCCCTATTTTTCTCTAGGTTCATCTTTCGATCTTCTGTATCGTTATCTTTATTAGAGTTTTCTATTGGAAGCACTATGTTTATTACCAAATAAAGGTGGGGGTTTAAAACCTATACCTATGGTCTAATTTTATTTGATAATATGTGTGAAATATATGTGATTTCACGAATGTAATGTATCAATTAGTTAATTAATTAATTAATATTATGATATTATAATTAGTTAAATCCTTGGATCCCTTTCTTTTTAATTATATGTGACCTAGATTATAGTTTTTATTGAACATTATGAATCGGAAATAGATTATATTTGTTGTCAGCATGAAATTTGGTTAATGTGACTTCTTATTATAAGTTCAGCATGTAAATTAACTTATTTGATTAATTAAATAATTGAGAAAATTGAATTACATTTGGAAATTAGAATAATTATGCATTTTTTCTTATGCTTTTATATTCTGATATGCAATCTGTTTTGATATAAACATGTGAAATATGTTGGAATGATTATATATCAAGCTAGGACCTGGAATATGGTGTGATGCTTATATAATGGGATACACCACGATACACGATATAATTAATATATATCAGGCTTAGTCTTGATGCATCCTATGATGATTATAAATATATCTAGACCTTAATAAATGTTTTGATGCTTATATAATGGGCTAGGCCCTGACAAATGTTTTGATGCTTTTATACTAGGCTAGGACCTAAAACATGATGTGATGATTATATACTAGGCTAGGCCTTGAAACAAGTTGAGATTATTAGAAGGTGGGCTTGGTCCTTTGATATGTTATACCATGTGTATATAGTTAGCATTGGCATGATAGTATGACATACTTATAGACATTCTGAAATGGTTTTGAAGTTTCTTATTTTGTTTTAGGGTTTTTTTTGGCATGGTTGTGCTATTTTCATAGAGACATTCTGATAGGGTTTCAAAGAAGGTTGATTTATGTATTATATTAATTTCATAATTAATTAATACACATATTTTTTACATTATTTCATGAAATTATTAATAATCTATTTTGTTTATATATGGTGGGGTTGAACTATTGATTTTTTCTCACACCTTTCTCAGGCCTCAATTTGGTACTAGAGAAAATTACATGGTTGTAGGTTTGGACAATGTAAAAGTGCCTTATAGTTTATTATTTCACACTAAATGAGTTGGATCTCAATGATATGAATGAAATTGGGTTCGAGACCAGGGTCATTTGATTCATCAATTGAGTATAATATTCATTTATCAGTATTACATCCTGCAAGACTTTTAGTTACATTCCAAATTTCCACAACATTATTCTATTATTATTTATATGATTATACTATTAGTATTTAATTTTTTTAATATTCACCATGTTTGTTGGATTCTATTATTTAAAAACTTTGATAATTATGTAGTTACCACTGTATTTTGACTCTAAACAAGGTGTTATGTTTCTCAAATATATTCACCACACCCCAACTACATGTCATCATCCTCTATGGTACAAAAGGTAGAGGGACACTTGAGGTTGCGTAACAAACCTGATTCAGTCACTTGACTGTCAGGTAGGGGGATGTTACAAAGAGGTCCCTTATAGAATTGCATTAACAATCTTGATGACTCTTATGGTGAATGCATTTGAAATAGTTCGGTGAGGGTTGCGGCCCAAAATTATATATCTCTTTGATTAATTAATAGGTATTATGAGACAGAAGTGATTTCAGATATTTGGATAATTCCTTTCTAATTAAACAAGACACCAAGGCTCTTGGATTGATTACCGGTAAATATATTGGCACAATTCCTTAAAAATGGTTTTTTTGATGTCCAACATTTTTCGTTCCATAAGAATAATATCAATATTATTGATTTACATGATTTTATTTATTTATATGAATATAACATGCTCTCAGTTTCATGTGGATTTTAGATTCATTATTTTTACATATTTCACCTATAATATTTATTTCAGTCTTATTCCATACTTACCCCAGTTTTATGTTTTCCTTTAATGAGTGATTAAGGTTACCCCTTATTTTGTTTCCATTTTCCATGTTTATGAATAAAATTAGTATATTTGACATGTTTAGATGAAAAACATGTGTGAATGATTTTTTTGGATATTTTGAAGACTCATTATGAAATAAGTAGTTACATATATAGTGGAAATATTCAAACTTGATAAAGAGTACCTGGGTTTTGTCATTTTATGTTTTTTATTATTTCTCTAAAAATCTAAATAGGAATAGATCCTCGAAATATAAGAGATGTATTAATATTTTTTTATATTGTAATTATATATTTTTTATGTTACTTATTTTATAGATGTTATGAAATTGAGTTTTTAATATATCTTTTTATGTAACTAGATCGATAAGTGTGGGTTTCGGTTGTAACATTTGGTATCAAAAGAAGTATTTTGATAAAAATGGCGATTGTGATTTTTTATGATATTTTAATTGTTGATAATATAGGGTTGATAATATATTGAATGGTAGACATAAACCTTTAGGAAAATATTTGATTTAATTCTATGGTAATAATTAACATTTAATTTGTGGATTAAGATGAGGTAACTTTAGTAAAAACCAAGGAAAAAGCCAATGTAATGGAAAACATTCTGATTTTTTTAAAAGTGATTGTTTGGTTCTTCCTAGTAATAGTTGTGTATATAAATATTTTAATGTGGATGTGGCTATGGAATAGATTCCCATTGGGGAAATCACACCCAATAAGGTTTGATAATTTTTAACTCAATAATCATTCTAATTCAGGACGAATGGTCCTATGATTGCACATCTGGATAAAAAATCTTAGGGGGTTTGAATTGGGTATGAAAATTCTCTTTAAGAACCATTGTTAGGGTCTTATGAATGATATTAACTAATTCGGTTATAAAACCTGATTGAAAAAATCCCATGGATAATTTAGGGTTTAACAAAGATAGCGATAGGTTGACTTGAATGTATCATATGCTAAAAATGAATTTATCACAGGGGAAGACATCTTCAGATTAAATTGTACATATTAATATTTTGAATATGATCATAACCATTTTTTCTTATGTATTTGATTGAATAATGATCATAGAAATGAAGCTGATAATGGTTTATATATAGAAACTACTATGTTTTATAACTAAATAAGGGAGTTTACATAAGTATTTTATAATTCTACTATATTCATGTTATGATAGAAATTTTTAATCTGATTGTCCTTCCTATGATAGAGAGGATTGAATAATAATATTAATTAACTCATGATACTCTTGGTTATTTTTATTCATGTATTGATATTTATGTATGAGATGTTAGAATATTATAATTGTTATTGAGGACTATATGAAAAATGTAAGGATCATTCTTTGGTAATTGTAAATAATGGTTTAGAAACATATAATAAATGGTCTCAATAACCATAATAAATTATTATAAGATAAGATAATATTTTTGTATGATAGCTATTGACCAAAACAATTTGGGGAATGGATAACTTGTTTACATAATAATTGTTTGATGTTGAACTAATAAATAGTTGATTAATTTTCAGAAAAGTGTTTATATACATTTTATATATTCTGAATTTATTATTTATTTACTGAAAAATAAATCCATGATAATTTTCGGTATGTTTATCTGATTTCAGGAATTATGATATATATTGACCAGTTTGATAATTTACGAACAAGTTGTTCATTCAATTCGAGGGTTAAAGATAGAGTAAATTTTTGTTGGAATATATTATATCAATGAGGTTTAATGTATTATATATTAAAATAGGGTTTGGGAATGGTATGTTATTGTATATAAATACTTGGGTATATGATTATTAGAATAACTAATCTTTTTGATAAAGTATCAGTGGGGTAATGAAGCATATATTTCAATGATTTTTTATATTATTATTTTTTATAAAGTTTGAAGTTATTTTAAATATCTATTTTGAGTATTATATTAATAAGTAAGAGATATACCAACTCAATTTATACTAGGATAATCGAATAGTGATACAGGTTACATTAGGATTGATGTTTGTTACACTAAGGGAATTATAATCTAATGTTATGATATGGTTAAAATATTTTATGGTTGAGTACCTTTGATATAGTTTATTTTTAAAAATACATCATATTGATAACTTTTGACCACTGAAGTAAATGATTTTTCACATTTTAAGGGATTTAAAAATAAGTAACCAAGGGTTTATGGGAAAATGTAGAGATTACATCAAAAAACGCCCCAGTAAAATTGGATATGGAGTGTGAAATATTATTTTTGTATAAAACCATGTATCATGAATAGTATTTTACTATGTGAACATATTAAATGTAGAAAACAACCCAAAAATATAAATATGGAGTCTCATGAATGATTAAGTGATGATGACCATCAGTCATACAAGTTTCAGAGAAAGGGAGGAGCTATAAAAATTTGATTCATCAATTATAAAAGACATGGAAACTATGGGGATAAATGTATCAATCCATGTGAATAAAATTAGACTATCCTCATTAACCATAAAAACAAAGGAAAACATATAAAACTACTACTAATGCATGACATAGTGAGTATTTACTTTATATTTTATAGTGACTTATGTCATGTATTTCTTCACCAACTAATGGATATTAAGGAGTATGATTAGAACATAAATCCTTTTCATGATTTTTCAGTTGTTCTACTTTATGAATGTACACATTCTCCCTTTAGTAAAATTCTATATAATATAAGGAATATGTTAACTCTCGTTATAATGTTCTTATCACACACACACATATATTTATATATATATATATAACATATTCAATATCCTATATAAATCAATGATCATTTAGTGGTGTATGATTAATTTAATGTTCCCTATAGAAAATAATATGAGTGAAATTTCATGGACATAAATAATTTATCATGTGTAGAATGTGACATCGTGAGTTCCAACTATAAGGTTACCTTTAAATAATTCAATTTGTCTGATAACATTCTCCTCACGTAACAACAAACATAAATGAAACCACGATATAATAAGATAAATTATAAATATTCAAGTATGATTATTAAATTCAATTCATTGAATTATTGGGAATGCATAGGATTAATATATTTTTAAAATAAATTTTTATTGAAAAATAAAGGCTAGTTTCAATTTGAATTAAATTCAATTAGTTTACATAAAATGATTAATAAGTTCATTTATTCTTTAGAAATTTTTTTTCTAAAAAATGGAATTTATGATATATGCATCCCTATTTCATGAATCATCTAATTAAGGATAAATAATAATTGACTTTAATAATTGGTTAACACCAATTTATATTTTAGATGATATTTAACAAGAAAATTATGATTTAATATTTAAAAATATCATTTCTAATAAAAATTAGTTTTCATTATATTATATGATTTTATTCAAAAAATGGTTTTATTTTATTTTTATTTAATTTAATATAATTATATTCAGATTTGAGTTATTCGTATGAATATTGAATAAATATGAACTTTTTATATTAAAAAAAAGATGTTTTTGTACTTGAATAATACTAGATTTATAGAAATTATATTTTACATGATTTCAACACTATGTAAACATATCCATGTTGATTTTAAATCCAATAATGTAATAAAATATTAAATTAATGGGTGAAATCAATAATATTGAAATATTCTTGGTATATTGAAAACCTTTTTCATTCATTTTTAGAAATAAAATATAATGTTTCTTTGATAGAAAAATTATTTTTTGTATTCCGTTTAATTAAAGTATTTTGTTAGTGTAGTTCTATTTTTTAACTCCCCATTCGACTCATATATTTTTCTAAATTCATTATAAATTATGTCATAGATTTAAAATAAATAAAAATATAATTTTATCATATATATAATTTAGGAATATTAACAGTCTTATTTTAAAAAAACATTTTATGCACTTATTTGTTTTTATTTTAATCAAAAGGTTATCTACATATAGAAATATTATTTCATTAAATGGTTTTTAAAATAAAAATAATAATATTCAAATTATTTATCATGTTCAATTTTTTGTATATCATTAAATGTATTTACTAATGTTAAAATTTTAGTATCATGGTAAAAGTAAAAGAATTAAATTGAGAATAACCTAGTGTAAAATATATATTTAATTCAAGTAAATAAGGATTTAGTTTAATTTTTGATATTATTTTCGACCAATACATGTTTCCCCTACACGTTGTTTCATTATTTTTATTTTTTCTTCAGAATAGTAACATCAAATTATTGAAAATGTTTTATATGCTCCGAAATCTACCCTTTCCTTCACTTATAGAAGGGAATAATCCATCCACAACAACACTCATATATTCCTAGAATCACTCATTTAAAATATACAATTTAACTCTTTATATTACCATATCCTTCAAATATAATCCCATATTCACTCATAGTTTGCACAAACCCTTCAATTTCAATGAGACTTCTTAAGAATATGCAATTCCTCGAAATTACTATTATCAACTACGTAGTTTTATTCTAATTATCCTTCATTGATTTTTTTGACACACAATAATATATTGATATTATTATCATTTATGTAAATCTGCAACCCCAGCTACCCAGAATAGGTGCATTATTACATAACATTGGCAGGAATCATGTCCCAAAAGACTGCTCAGTTTTATAACCATTGAAGTACAAAATACATACATAAGTTTAACATTACATCATGAAATAAAAAAAACATTGTGTACCCTTTTAATACTCTTATATCCCTTATCCTATTCCTATAGGTTAATCGTAATATACTTATATTCATCCTGGGAAAATGAAACAGAAGAAATGGGTGATCTCAAACACCCAATAAGCCTAAGCAATACAACAAAAGATAACATAAACATTATACATGGTGAATAATTTAAAACACATTCCTTTAAAATTAATAAACATGAACACTTTATGGCAGGAATATGAGATGAGTAAATAATTCCATAATAAAACATAGTCATGAGTATTCTACTAGTCTAATAACGACATGAAATATCATTATTATTTTCATAATTATGGAATATATAATGCAAGACATCCTGAATCTTCTTTTCAAGGCCTCATCCAAGACATCTAAAAATGATTTAGGTGTAGCCAAAACCATATGTCAAATTGGGAAAGGCCTCGGCCAATTCCATGTTTAATTTTCCCATGAGACCTACCGATGCACCGAGGAGCTATAACGGGCTACTCCCGTCACTTACCAAGTCCAATACATCCCTTATATGAAAAGGATGAAACATAACATAAACATTCATATTAGAACTAGCATACACATTAACACTAAACCATGAATGGTATTAAAATAACACATCCATAGTCAAATATATCAGAAAACCATCAATACATTATAGAAGATTTCTATCATAATAAATCAACCATGATCAAGAAAAATATTCCGTAAAAAATATTGATATAGTTGAAAATTATCAATAAAAATCATTGAGGGAAATATCCATTTTCATGAAATCATTTACAAGTCACATTATTTATAAAGTAATTAATTTAAAAGACAGTTTTTAATCAAAGTGTCTCATACCACTTTGAAACTTATGTAAGGAATTAAAATTTTAAAACATGCATGTCCATATAAATAAATCCTTAAAAACATTTTGAAAAAATGGACATTAATAAGAAATGTTTAGAAGAATAAATCATTAAAAAATTTAAAATGATGTTTTAGTAAAAAAAGATACATAAAATGAATCGTTTTGAAAACTATTTTATGAAACATGTACATCGATATTAAATATGTCTTAGTAGTTACTTACGTAAAAGAAACCTTGGATAATAAAGAGATTGTGAAATTAACCCTTTCCGATTTGGTAACATACAAAACATACACCCCATGAAATAAGTAGCATACATCATGATATAAATACCCATAAATTAAAATATATTAAACAAATAATACAAACATGGGCAGTACATACACCACACAAAATGAAATAGTGGCAATATAACATGAATCTAATGGTAATAAGAAGTGAGATAAAAACACCTTACCTTGTACTTTTATTTGGTAGGGGATGCATTAAACTCCTGTATAATAGTTAAATAATTGTTATTAAATTATACAGAAACATATATGTAGATATGATATCATACATGTTCTTATAATATTGCGTTGTTAATAACATTTTAGTATTATCGTCGTTTCTATTGTTAACTAATTCGTTTTCCTTTATATGATTTGTTACATAAGTCATGTTTGTTATGGATAGGATGTATTTGAATCATATCCCAAATGATATTAAGTTCATAAAAATTATTTTTAATAATAAAACGAATATTATTCTCCAATGGTTACATTTGGGAAATGAATCTCATTGTGTTTGTGGAGACGGTAATCTGTATATACGCACGTATGGTGACATTGTCATTTATAGGATGGATAGAATAATGAATATGGTGATAAAATATTTATAATAACATCATTTTATGTATAAGGTACTGGATTTTTTTATGGAAACAACAATGAAATAGGAAGTGGAAGAAGAAAAGAACTTGAATGAGGGTTGTGAAATTATTACCTCTACTTCGGGTGTTTTCTTTTGATTTCATCAAAAGGGCCCTATAGGCTGGATTTCTTATCAAAGTAAGGCCTATAGATTTAATTGAGTGACGTTTGGAGGAAATTTGGGTAGGGTTTGGCCGATCCAAAAGGCTTTGGAGGTGTGAAATTGATAGAATGGGATGTTCCCATTTATAAGAGAGGCGAGGGTCCCTTTAGGAAAATCATGAAATATTATTTTATAATAAAATCATTTTTGGTTTCTAATGGATCCGAAATGATTTATTTCAAGACTATGGTGGGTATGGGTAGAAAAACTCTCAACCAGTAGGTTTTAGATAGGTTTAGGTCACCATGTTAACCTAATCATTTAGATTTTACTCTTAGTTAAATTGTTTGACAATGACCATGTCTCTTTGTATTTTTATATTATATGGTTAATAAAAATACAATAACAAGCAATAGAACCCCAATTGGTTCATTAATAATATATATAAACATATCTACGTCCTTTGGATGAACATTATATTTTTTTTGGAATATTATATCATTTAATAATATAATATTTGTTTTAAAAACATATTTACATCAATTTTGACGCTATTTAGTATTTTGTATTTGTTAAAGTCATAACAACATGATTACATAAAAAAATTAATTTAATCAACCCTAACATGTCATAGTAAACTATAAAATTAGTTGAATTCATTAAAAGTCTCAAATTATATTTATTTGGATATTTATAATACCAATTAATTTAATATTTCATTAAAAAGGTAATCATTTCGTCATCTTTGTGTCATAAATAAATTTAATTATTTAATGTCTAAAAATTATAAATAAAATATAATTATTTAGGAAATATTTTTAGATTTCAAATTAGTATTTATAGTTGAATATATCTTCTGTATTACCCTATATTAAAAAAATTTTAGTTATGAAAACTTGAGTTTAATACTTTTAACTCTTCTTTAAATAAAATAATAATAAATATCCTAATCTAATCCAAGTGGACATAAATAATAATATTTTACTACTGAGGTTGTTTTTGGTTGAATTTCACTTATCCAATAGAATTACTACATGTGTTTGGGTAATTATAAGATCATTTTTACCTTTAATTAACCTATTTACTTTTAACCGTGGTAAATAAAATTCACAAAGTTACTATTCACCAAATAATATTTTTATTTTATTGAACCACGTTTTTACTTACCAATATTAACCAGGTTTGTCGAATTTTTTAAATTCAATTCAGAGAAGTGGTAAAATTATGTTTTATGAAAATTTTCAAATGCCTCGAAAATATGGGTAAAAGACAGTAAAAAATCCAATAAAATTTTACACTTCTAATTTTATTATAAAATAACTCTAATTAATTACATTGAACTTATATAGGTAATATAAATCTATTTTTATTTAAAATAATATTTAATTAAATTAATAATTATTTAAATAAAATATCGGTTTTAAACAATAACGTTGTGTTTTTCATTATACATAAAAAATTGAATGTTTTTTAAAAAATACAAATGAATTATCCTAAGATAATTTTGATATTCCGAATTTAAAAAAAATCTATTTTACCAAATTCAAAACATAGAAGTATCATGTTGGGAAAAAATCCCTCAAAGCATCATTGAAGTATTTTTTGAGGTGATTGTGTTTGTTGAAAAACTGAACATTTGTGTTGTGATTGTTGACAATGAAAACCATGACATGAAAATTTGTTGACAAAGGGGGTTTCATGGTGGAATGTCGAGTTCAAGATCTGTGGTCAACGATCCATGTTTGAATCAATAATGAAGATAATGGAATGGATGATTGGGAGGTGATACAAAAAGAACAGATACAAGGTGGCACCGTTCTCCATTATTTGCCAAATTTTTGGGCCTGAAAATCGACAAATGAAGAAAATTGTTTTTGGCAAAGGGACTTGTGCTCCGAGGACATGAATGCTAGGAAACTTGCGTGCCAGATGCTTTTCATGATCAGACGGTCAAAATATGGAAAAGGAAACTGGTTCGTGCAAGTTTGGGAGTTGGTCGCGCAAGTGTCTAGGAGGACAGAAGACTTGCACGTCGAGACTGGGTTGTGCAGCTGACTTGCACACCATCGCGCAGGGTAGTAAATTTTCCTATAAATACTGGACCAACCCTCTTCATTCTTCACTGGAGTTCAACACTTTGAAGATTCAGATCACCTGTCGTGCAAGTGTGCTGGTCGCGCAAGTGGTGGTGTGTCGCGCAAGTGGGTCTCGCGCGCCATATTTGAAGAAGGGAAATTGTTGGCAGTTGCATGCCAATATTGGATTGGGCGTAAAAGGAAGAGAGTTGCGCAAGTTTGGAGTTGAGGAATATTGTGTCGCGTAAGTGGTTGAGGAAGGCTTGCACGCCCGTTGTGACTTGCATGCCGAGATTGACTTGCGCGCCAAGTAAGGTTTATTTCATGCAGTGATTTTCATGCTTCCTGGAAGTTGGAAGTTTGCACGATACCTTCGGTGCAAAGAGAGATTCATCTACGGGTGAAATTTGGGCTTCAACAGAGAATCTACTTACAGAGGAAGATGAATTCCTTCATGAAAATGAAGAGACCTACAGGTCTATAAACTGTGAGTGGATCCCTTCCGGTGCAGTGAGAAAAGGAAGAGGAAGAAGGTGATCCTCTCCACCAGTAGTGATCCAGAGAGAGAGAAACAGGGAGTGACCCTTGGGGAAGCAGTGAGATGACCATAAATCTTGTAAAGGCAGTGAGTCTGGGACAGAGTGACTGTAATCGAACTTTGTAATCCACATCTATTGAATAATAGTGGAATTTGGTACAACCAGAAACTTTTCGGCGTATGCTCCTTGGATGTAGCCCAGTGAGGGTGAACCAAGTAAAAATTGTTGTGTCCTGTGCATGCTTTAACTTATGTATATATTGTGCAATAGGAAAGTGAGAGAAGAGTGTTTTCTTAACAGCGAAACAAGATCAGAACGCGCTTTGATTTTGAATTAGTTATACCCTGATTCACCCCCCTCTCAGGGTACTCAGCCTAGTGGACCTAACATATCATTAATTAATATAAAACTAATTCCCATTGCCAAAACCAAAAAATAAGGGTTTTAAAAAGTAAAAACTATCAATAGATTGACATGTTTTTATGTCAAATTTAAATGTAAAAGTTTTTATAATGAACTACCTTGTATTAATGATAAAAATATAATATAATTTCTCTTTAAATCCATTCAAATGCATTATTTAACACTATAAATTATTTTGACTAAAAAAGTTGTTTTCAATTAAAACATAGTATTTTTCACTATTCATCAAAATATGAATGTTATTCAAAAAGTACAAAAAAAAAAATTATCCAAACTAAATTTTTATCTCCCACTTCAAAAGAACCCATTAATTTCATTAATTTGAATATATAAAAGTCTCAAATATTGGTTTTAAAAAGGGTTCTACATTAAAAGGTTGTAAAATTGCATTTTTTGAAAACTACTTCTTTTATCTGAAAAAATTGAAATTTTCATGACCCGTCCCCCGGGGCCCGTGCTGTGACTACCCCAAGATGGACTTTTCTAGGCCAGGGGCTGGCAACTAGCACCAAAGGCATAATTCCCTAATAATGGGAAGGCATTGCCTTTATAACATATAAATTCACACAATAGAGTACGAGCTGGAAGCAAAACACTATGTAAAATTGTATACATAGAGTACTGAAATTTAAAGGGGCCAGAATACATGCCCAACATGAAAGTAAAAGAACAACTAAAAAACCAGTACAACTAAAGAAACATAAATAGCTACTGGATCATCCACCGGGAAGACCTACCTAAAGGGTATGTACCTATATCCTCCTCAGCACTCCACCTCCGTCAGTCTCCTCCGTGTACCAACTTGTCATAAGGTCCTCCTTCGGGTACCATCCAGTCGCGCTACTCTGATCCTTAGTCAGTGATTTCTGTTGTGTGCATCCAACACAATGAGGTGTGGGCATAGCCTGTGTAGGTATGAGTATAACGATACTCAATAGGGACTTTGAGACACTCAAGTTATCACAAAACCAACAAGGATAAACAACAAAGTATGAATTCGGCAGATAAATCCACATACGTATATTCCCATACATATACCTAAGTTATCAAGTAATCCATCTCAATCATGAGGTAAAAAAAAAGTTATTGACTTAGCTCCAACCAAGATTTTTTTCTTGGGGTAGTATCAAGTAACATCCCCAGCCACACTGTCAAAACCTAGGCTATTGGATAACTCCTCCCTTATTGAGTACAGTGGGCCTATCGCGCTCACACAGAGGCACTTTCCACAAACCTTGGAAAACTGAGGTACTCCTCTTATCGAGTACCGTGGGTCTTCTGCGTCACACAGAGGAGCTCCCCACCGTGGGTCTTCCACGTCACACAGAGGCTCTCCCCCTCATAGTCTGCTGAGGTACTCCTCTTGTCGACTACAGTGGGTCTACCACATCACACATAGGCACTCCCCACTAGGATATTCAAAACACTCCGAGTTGAATCGGTCATCAGTCGCCAGGTCTCAACCAACTACTAGGTCTCTTCGCTATGTTCTTTTTTCTCCGAAAGTATCCAATCCACAAGCTACTGGTCTATTCTCCAACTGTCCTTAAGTCCCACGTAGATGTATTTCAATGTTCCTCCACCTCATAGGGGTCTCAACGCAACAGACGGTACGTCAATCGGATGCCCGGTCTGTGAGTTACTAGCCTTTTAGTCCTAGGGTCCCTGTTGGATTTGTGCACGATCCAACCTGTCCATATCTCAACATTACCCCAAATTCCAATTCGGTATACTCAAAGGGACCATCCCGCTCGATGAAAACCAGAAATGCTGACGGTTCGTCAAACGGTCGTCTGGTGCCAATGATATGGCCAAAGAAAGAAAAGGGTCGGTAGTGGGCCGGTGGCTGGTCTGACCAGATCAGAACAACCTAGTCCATCCCAGTCTGGGATGACCGGGTCTGGGTCGATCCAGTCAGACCTATTGGGTATGGCCCAACCCACTGGGTGGGAAAGCCGGTTAGGTTCGGCCAGGCCCGCTGGGCACAACCCAGTGGGCCGCGTGGGTGGTTCGACCCAGGGTTGGGGCCAGTTCGGCATGGAACGTTGTGAGGGCGCGACCCAGTGTGACTCAGCCCGAAGGGCATGGCTTGGACGGTTTGGATAGGGTGCCGCGAGAGGGGGTGAATACCGGTTTTGGGGGCCGGGTAGCTAGGAGGCAGCCGAGTAGGGCCCGGCCATGCGGGCACGCTGCCGGGCGGGGCGCCGGGCAGGGCACGACCAGGCCGGCAGGCTAGTGGGCAGGGCACCAGGCGGGCAGGCGGGTGGGCAGGCAGGGCACGACCAAGCCGAAAGGTGGCCGGGCAGGGTGTCAGGTGGGCCGGCAGGTGGCCGAGCATGGACCGTCCATGCCGTCAAGCGGCCATAACTCCGGGCCGGCGCGGTTCGGCATGGCTCGACCAGGCGCGGGCCGACAGGGTTTGACCGGGGCGCGCGAGAGGCTATTGGCGGTTCAGCTTGCGGATCCGGCTCGGTTGGGGCACCAGAACGCCGCGGGGGCACTACGATTCACGGAGGCCATGGGAAGCACGAACATTGCCTGTGCCTTCATCACCTTAAACGTTGCTTCGTCTCCAAACCGAGAAACAAGACAAACAAGAACGGTGGAGGGGTCAGACCATGTTGGTTTGGCCCGCACCCTCCATGTTAAGGGTGGTAACATTGGATTCATCAAAGAGTAAGAAAGATTAACAACAATTATTTTATAACCATGGAATGATTTATTTCCAATCCGAAGAATAGAAAAAGAAAAGGAATGTTAAACAAAAATAAATCCCTACTATTGTTCTTTATTCGTCATTCGTCGTTTGTTGAAGTTGCAGGAAGAAGATGAAGGATTTCATCCCTCATCGCATCTGCCACACACTCGCAATCCGGAGTTGCATCGGCTCGTTGATGATGATGCGTAGGGTAGGTCAGTTGAAGATGCCCCACGTCGGTAGTATCCGAGGGACGAAGTCGAAGAAGGTCCGCGTTCTTCATCGGTGGAGCGTTATTCATTGGAAGAAAATTTTCTCCCAAGCTCTTCTCTTCCTAAGCTCCACCAAATGTGAAATGCCAAGAAAAAATAATAATATATTGAGTTTGTCTATTATTTAGTTTCTAACACAAATATAAAATTGGTAAATTAAAAACTTGGCTCCCTTAATTAATTCATGAGTGTTGGCACAAATTAATTAGGGGACTTGGCACCAATTAATTAAAGGTTAGATCAAGAGGCTCTCCCTCATTAATGAGAGAGAGTTGAGAGGTTTTACTCTCCACCATCAATAGGGGGTTTAGCCCCGTGTGGTCCCCACATCGTAACATCTCCTGGGAGGATAGATTAGGGTGGGTCCCACCACCATAACCTCGCATGGGAGGTTAATGAGTGGTGGTCCCACCTTCGACCTCCATGAGGTGGTTTCAACCACAAACACCCACATGGCTGCTCAAATAGAAAATAAATTGATGCTCACTTTATTTTATTATTTTCCACTAAAACCCAAAAACTACCTTTTATTCTTGACTCATTTTCATCGACATAAAAGTCCCCTTAAGCGAATATCGAAACTGTGAGTTCAACGGTGTCCTCAGATTTCAATTCTGAGTACCGGTTCAAAATTTACAAAAACCCACTTGTATGTTTACTGAACGTACCTGAAAAAAACATCATAAATTTATTCTTGGGCACATCGGGCCTCAGAATCATGCGCCGTAAATTTTCAAGAACACGTAATGTTACCATGTATTTAATAAAAAAATTCCGGGAATATTTCAGGTCTTTACATTCTCCCCACCTCAGGGATTTACATCCCCGTAAGCTAGAACACGAACTAAGGGAACAAGTGGGGGTACTGATTACGCATCTGAGCCTCCCTCTCCCATGTTTTTTCTTGGAGGTTCCTATGCTACCGATGAACTGTCTCCATAGGTATCGACCATCAACGTAGTACCTACTCCTGTCGATACTCAATATCCACTAGAACCTTTGTGAAAGTCACCCCATCGTCGACATCAAGCTCTCCATGGTCGATGATTTGAGAATGGTCATGCATGTATATCCTCATCTAAGATATATGGAAGAGGTCATGCACCCGGTGTAACTATAGTGGAAGAGCTAAGCGGTATGCCACCTCACCAACACTGCTGAGGACCTGGAAAGGTCCAATGAACCTTGGAGATATATTTCCGCCTCGACCAAATCTCTGTAGAACTCATCGAGATGAGACCCGTAGAAAGACGTGGTCTCCATCCTCGAACTCTATAGGTCTCTGTATCCTATAAAAATATAAATTATGCCTTTTTTTGTAGTCTTCATCTGCTCCTGGATGGTCTGTACCTTCTCCATGCTAGCTCGTACAATTTTTGGTCCCACCAGTGCTGACTTCCCTAGGTCAATCCAACATAAGGATGATTTGCAAGGCCACCCGTATAACGCCTCAAAAGGTGACATCCCTATGGTGGAGTGATAACTATTGTTATATGAAAACTCCACCAATGTTAAGTGATCCTCCCAGTTGGGACCAAAGTCGAGGAATGAAGACTAGAACATGTCCTTGAGGGTCTGATTGGTCCTCTCAGTCTGACCATCCATCTGGGGATGGAAGGTGGTGCTCAGACGAAGCTGTGTCCCAAAATCCTTCTACACCCCTTCCATAGAAAATAAGTAAACCGTGTGTCATGACTGGAGACAATAGATGAAGGTAATCTATATAGACGGAGAATTTCCTGCACATAAAGGCATCCCATGCTCTCTACTAAGCTTTTCCCTATGATCAGTATGAAGTGGGCCGACTAGGTGAGTCGGTAAATGATCACCAAAATTGAGTCATGACCCATAGCAGTACATGGAAGACCCGTCACAAAGACCATGGATATCCCATACCACTTCCACTCTAGGACCTCTAAAGGTTCTACTAAGCCTACTGGTACCTGGTGCTCTGCCTTCACTTGATGACAAGTGAGGCATCGATAGACAAACTCTGCTACTGCCTTCTTCATACCTGGCCACCAGTGCTATCATTGAAGGTCATGGTACACCTTCCCCACTCCTGGATATACCACGAAAGAGGGTGTGTGGAACTCCCTCAACACTTCCTCCTGAAGTGACACCGGTACCATAGTGTGTCCTCTAAAGAGGATGACGTTCTCCCCACCTTCAGAAAATCTATCGGGTACTTGCCCTATGAATATCTGAGCACATCATTTCTCATAGTCACCTTCCACATGATGTGCCTCCCTAACTCGCTGAAGAAGTGGGGGAGTGACTATGATGGACTGAATGAAAAACTGCTCCATATCTATCCACAAAGGATATCTATAAAGTAGTCAGCAGCTCTGTCACCTCGCCTAGCAGCTGTATACCAGACCACCTACTGAGTGCATCTACTGCAACATTCCCGATTCCAAGAGTATAGACTATCTCAAAGTCATAGTCCTAGAGGAACTCAATACATCACTGTTATCTCAGGTTCATGTCCTTCTGAGAGAAGATATACCTGAGACTCTTGTGATTAGAGTACACCGTAAAACGTTCAACCATCAGATAGTGTCGCCACATCTTCAAGGCGAAGACCACTGCTTCTAACTCCAGGTCATGTGTAGCATAGTTATACTCTTGCTATCTATGCTTCCGAGAACCAGAAGCGATCACTGCTTGCTCCTACATTTGGACACTAACGATTCTGGTCCCTGATGTGTCACAGTAGACTACTTACCGTACGCCTTCCTTTGCAAGCCTCGAGATGGGGGCAATAGTCAGCCTCTGCCTCTGCTCCTGAAAGCTCTACTGGAATCTCTCCAACCACACGAAGGGTTTCCCATTCTTTGTCAAGGCTGATAGTGGTGCTGCAACTCTGGATAAGTCTTGAACGATCCTATGGTAGTAACCAGCCAATCCCAAGAAACTTCATACCTTCGTCACACTCCTGGGTGGCTCCCAATCATGTACCGCCCTAATCATCAATGAATCCACTGCAACTCCAGCCTCTGAGGTGACATGTCCCATAAATTGAACCTCTCAGAGCCAAAACAGGAACTTTGAGAGCTTACAATAAATCTAGTGTTCCCAGAGTGTGTCTAGTACCACCTGCAAATAGTAGGCATGATCCTCCTCAGTAGTCAAGTAGATCAGAATGTCGTCGATAAATACTACAAAAAAGCGATCGAGGTATGGCTAGAAAATCCTATTAATGAGTCCCATTAACACTATTAGAGAACTGGTTATGATGAAGGGTATAACCAATAACTCGTAGTGGCTGTACTGACATCTGAAGGTCTTCTTCTGCACATCCTTGTCTCAAACTCTGAGCTGGTGATAGCATAATCTGAGATCTATCTTTGAGAACCATCGTCCTCCCTTCAGCTGATCAAAGAGGTCGTCAATCCTCGGGAGTGGGTACTTGTTCTTGACGGTCACCTGGTTTAGGAGATGATAGTCGATACAAAGCCTCAAGATTCCATCCTCCTTCTTGGCAAATAGAATCAGGGTTGCCTAGGGAGAAACACTGGGCCAGATGAATCCCTTTTCTAGAAAGTCCTTTAGCTGTACCTATAGCTCATGAAGATCAGTGAGATCCATACGATATACTGGTGTATATATCAGTGCTGTCCCAGGGTACATGTCAATGTAGAAGTCCAATTATCTATGAGGAGGTAGTCCTGGAACATCATCATGGAAAACATCAGCGTACTGGTCCACCACTACAGGATAGCTCGGACTCTCCACATCAACTACTATGAGGGTAAGGTAGGCCAACTGATGAATGATCAGCTGCACCCTCCTCCAGGTAAGTCTGTCTTGTGCTAAAAAGGATCCCTTCTCACAGGTAAAGGTAAACATGGTCCCATCCGTGTGGACACACCACACTTTGTGCCTAACACAGTCGATCTGATCATGGAATATAGATAACCAGTCCATTCCCAAAGATGACATCATAAGGCATCGACGCCGCTACTAGGAGATTCTAGCTGAAGCTATTGCCTCCTAGAGTAAGCTCACACTGTCGGAACCAGTGCGTAATCATCGAGTCTTCATCCATAAGATTCCCTAGCTATAATGATCGAGCGAACGGATCTATTGAAATCTATGAGCTATGAATGAGGGTAGATGAAATTAAAGATTGACTGCTACCTATGTCTATAATAACTGTAGATAAGGTGGGGTAGACACATGTCGTACCTCGAACAATCTCCATAGCACCATAGTCATATGCTTCAGCTGCCTGAAGATGAGCTATCGCCTTTCCACCTGCTCTCGGCGGTCGGGGTGGACCTCTAGGTGGAGGTGGCTGTAACACCTCGAAATGTGGACCATTTCCAGCTACTCGACCAGCTCATCTTCCACGTCCGCCTTATCCCTGGGGAACTCCTCGATCAAATCTCTGTTTTTTGCTTGGGCGGTCTTTCGAACATCTTATGATCATCTGAACAGTGGGTCGGACAGTCACGAGCCATGTGACCATGCAAGACGCATGAGTAGAATTTTCTGCTCTTGGAATGTATGTCTCTTCCCCCAGTGCCCCGCACAACAGATCCTGAGTCATGTGGTCGTCCACCAGTGGGTCTGGTCCTTTTGGACCTCTATGAGTTCTATCTACTGCTAGCTTCAGAAGACTTCGTTGCATGTCGACTATTTCTGGGTCTTGCTGCTGGAGACTGCTCAGCAAGGAAAATCTCCACTAAGAGGGCTCTCTACAACACCCCCGCCTATTTCAGGATGCTGAGAGAGATCATAAAATCTCTGATCTCCTACCTGATCCCCTGATCATAGGTTCAGGCCATGAAGAATGGGTCCCAAACCATTTCTGTGGAGTAGCACGAGAGGATGGTGTACCTCACTGAGTACTATGCCACTGTCATGCTGCCCTGTTGCAAGTGAAGTGGACCTTGTAACCACACCACATAAAGAGATGCTAGAACAAAATCCACTAGAAATAGGATCTCGAAGTCTTCCCATATATGTGTCATATCTTCGTGAACCTGGAGCATCAATCTCCACCATAAGACTCCTACTGCCTGTAGAATCCTGACAGCAAGAATCACCATGAAGACTGCTGGTGTCCCTACCAGTCAGAAAACTCTCACCAAAGCCTCCATCTAATCCTCAGCCTCCTATGGGTCAGTCTCTCCCATGAATCAGGGTGGCCTCTTGCGCTATAACTCATGCAACGTGCTCAAGAGGTGTGCATTGTCTGCTACTAGGGCTGGTGGCATCGGTGGCCAAATGGGAAGTAGTACCGTTGGTGCCTCCACTGGAAAAGGGCCCTGCGCTGAGGCCTCATCGCTCGGTGGGCTATCTGTGCATACAAATCTCAGAACACTCCCTGGTAGTCCATGGGGAGTCATCTAAAAGAAACAAATGTGACACGATCGATGATTAAACCCGGTGAGATGACTTGGTTGAGTTGACATGAGGAAAAATTTTGAAACACACACACACAATCACTATTTTCGTGCAATGAGTCAGAAATAAGTATTCAGGGTCCTGGATTTTGGATACGTCGGGCACCGCACCAACACTGGACTCCATGAACTAGAAACCACACTTAGTACCCTTAACACTATTTCTTCACAGAAAAGATCATAGTCCTACGTCTCCGGTAGAACCGACTCCTCTGATACCATTTTGTCATGAAATGACCCCTGGGGCATGTGTCATGACTATCACAAGCCCGCCTTCCATAGGATAGGGCTGGCGACTAGTACAAAAGGCGTAATTCCAATAAAATTTGAAGGCATTGCATTTATAACCTATAAACGCACACAACAGAGTACGAGCTAGAATAAAAACACTATGTAAAACTGTATACATAGACTGTTGAAAAGTAAAGGGGATGGAATACATGCCCAACAAGAATGTAAAAGAACAACTGAAAAACAAGTACAACTAAAGAATGGTAAACAACCATCGGATCATCTACCGGGAAGTCTTACTAGAAGGGTAGGAACCGATAGCCTTTTAAGCACTCCATGTCCGCCGGTCTCCTCCATGTACCAACTCGTCGTAAGGTCCTCCTCCGGTTACCATCCGGTCCCACTACTACGATCTTTAGTCAGTGCTGTCTCTCATATACCTCAAATACAATGAGGTTCAAGCATTGTCCGTGAATGGGTGAGTATAACGATACTCTGTTGGGACCCCGAGACCCTCAAGGACTCACAAAACCAAAAAGGCTAAACCAAAAAGTATTAATTCAAAAGATAACTCCACTTAGGTAAATGCCCATATATATACTAGCATTATCAAGTAATCCATATCAATCATGAGGTAAACACAAAAGATAATGACTCAGGTCAAACCATGACTTTATTCTATGTGTAGTATCAAGTAACATCCCTAGTCACACTGTCGAAACCACAGCTGCTGGAGAACTCCTCCTCTATCGAGTATAGTGGGACTACCATGATCACACATAGGCACTTCCCACTAACCTTGGACTACTAAGATACTCTTCCAGTTGAAAACCATGGGTCTGCCGGGTCCCACAGAGGTGCTCCCCACCGTGGGTCTACCACATCACACAGAGGTGCTCCCCCTTATAGCATGTTGAGGTACTCCTCCTGTCGAGTACCATGGGTCTGCCACGTCACACAGAGGTACTCCCCACTGTGGTCCAGTTGAGTCAGATAGAGGTGCTCGTCAGTGGGCTAATCGAAACACTCAGAGATGAATCAGTCAGTAGTCTTTAGGTCTCAGCCATCTACTAGGTCTCTGCGCTATGCTCACTTGTCTCCTGGAGGATCCACTCCACAAGCTACTGGTCGATGTTCCAACAATATTGAAGTCCCAAGAAGAAGTATGTAAAAGTTTTGACATGTCATAGGGGTCTCAAAGAAATATACATTGCGTCAATCAGACGCTCGGTCTGTGAGTTATTAGCCATTGTGTCACGGGGGCCCGGTTGAATTTGTGCACGATTCAAAGTTTCTGTATCTCAACATTACCTTGAAATCAAATGGTGTATACTCAAAAGGGACAATATTTATCAAAGAAAACTAGCATCACTGATGGTTTTTCAAACGGTCATCCGGTGCCAATGATATGGGCAAAGAAAGAAAAGGGTTGGTAGTGGGCCTGGGTCCGGTCAGACTCGATCAGATAGACCCGATCCAACCCAGTCTGGGACGACCCAGTCTGGGTCGACATAGTCAAAACTGTTGGGTATGGCCTGACCCATTAGGAGAGCCATCCTATTGGGTTCGACCCTACTCGGTAGGCCCAACCCAATAGGCCGCGTGGGCGGTTCAGCCCAGGCTCGGGGCTGGTTCGGCCCGGAGTGTTGCGAGGGCGCGACGGGGCCGGGTCGACTAGGGCTTCATTGTGGGGGTACCGGTTCGAGAGGCCAAGCGGCCGGGAGGCGACCAGACAGGGCATGGATAGGCAGGCACGTGGCTAGGCCAGGCGCGGCCAGGTGGCTGGGCAAGGCGTGACCAGGCTGGGAGGAGTCCGGGCAGGGCACAAGGCGTGCCGGTGGGAGGTCGGGCAAGGCATCGGGCGGGCCGATGGGCGGCCAGGCAGGGTTCAGTCAAGCCGGCAGGAATCCAGGAGGCTGGGCCGGTGTAGTTCGACATGACTCTTGCCAACTTGGTCCGGCAGGGTTTGGTCAGGGTGTGCGGGAGGCCGATGGCGGTTCGGCCTGCGGGGCCAGCTCCGTCAAGGCACCAGAACTCCGCGGGGGCAATGCGGTTGGCAGAGGTGGCGTGATGTGTGTCATTTTCCTGTGCCTTTTTTGTCTTCAATACCACTTCGTTTCCAAGCCATGATACAACACAAACAAGAATGACGGAGGGGTCAGGCCATGATGGTTTGGCCCGCACCCTCTGTGTTTACGGTGGTAACAATTGGCTCATCAACGAGTAAGAAAGATGAACATTAATTGTTTTACAAACACGCAACAATTCCTTTCCAATAAAAAAGAGTGAAAAAGAAAAGAGAAGTTACAAAAAAATAAAACCTCTACCTTTGTTCTTCATTCGTCGTTCATTGAAGTCATGTGAAGAAGAGGAAGGAGTTCTTCATTCATCATGTCTGCCACGCCCTCCCAATCCCATGATGCGTTGGCTCGTTGACAACGATTTAGAGGGTAGGTCGGTTGAAGACAACCCACATCAGTAGGATCTGAGGGAGGATGTTTAAAGGGTTGGTGTTCTTCATCAGTGGAGCATTCTTCATTGGAATAACTTTTCTCCCAATCTCTTCTCTTCCCAATCTCCACCAAATGAGAAATTCCAAGAAAAAATAATAATAGATTGAGTTGTCTATTATTTAGTTTCGGACATGAAAATCAAATTGGTGAATTAAAAACTCTGCTCCCCTAATTAATTCATGAGTGTTGGCACAAATTAATTATGGGAGTTGGCACCAATTAATTGAAGGGGAGGTCAAGAGGATCTCCCTCATTAATGATGGAGAGTTGAGAGGTTTTACTCTCCTGCATCAATAGGGGGTTTAGCCCCGTGTGGTCCCCACATCGTAAGCTCTCGCATGAGGTTAGATTCAGGTGGGCCCACCACCATAACCTCTCATGGGAGGTTAAGGTGTGGTGGTCTTACTTTAAACATCCATGAGGATGTTTTAACCACAAACATATATATAGAGGCTAACATAAAAAATAAAGTGAAGCTCACTTTATTTTATTATTTTCCACCAAAAACCAAATGCTATCTTTTATTCTCAACTGACTAGTGTCCAAGTAAATGCCCCCTTAAGCAAATACTGGCACTGCAAGTTCAATGGTTCCCTCAGATTTCAATTCCGAGTAATGGTTTAAAAGTTAAAATAACCCCCTCATATGTTTACTGAACGTACCTGAACAAAACATAAGAGATTGATTCCGGGAACACCATGCCTTGGTATCATGTGTCGTCAATTTTGAAGGACTTGTAAAATTCCCATGTATTTAAGAAGAAAAGTTCATAGAAAATTCGGGGTCATTACAAATTTGTCGTTATATAATGTCTAAGAAACACAATATATGAATGTTAAAATTATATAGGATATATAAAAAATTTAGAATGCATATAACACTATTCATAACTATTTTTTAAACATCTAGTTTGGTAAGTCGTGGTGTGCTTGAACTCAGTGTTTCATGTAGCACAAGATATTGAATTAATTTAATGAAAATGACTTAATATGAAATCATAGGGTGTTACATTCTTCCCCCTTTTGGAAATTGCATCCTCTGAATTTTAAAATTGGGCTTGGGAACATCATTAAAAGTCCCACATCAAAAAAAGAGTCAATAAAACTATAACATTAAAAGAATGAAAGATAAGTACAAAGGTCAACCGAGATAACCCATACTTGAATTCCATGTAGGAAAACATGGATATCAAAGATAAACTATGTGTCGTGTTCTGATGGATATTGATAGAACTCATGATCATGAGAAAGTAAACAACAAAAAGACCACAAACTTGTGATGAGATAAACAGTTATTAGTTTCCCAGTTGGAAAAGTAAACATAAAACATTTTTTGTTTTATGTTCCATTTCATAATGTTGAGAAATTTATTTATGAGATTGATAAAGAATATAAAGAGATATAATTACTTTTTAAGTAGAGATTTATCCTTTAATAAATTTTTACCACTAACTTATCTTCTTTTCAGACGATGTGTATTCAAGATGACTTGGTCAAACCTAAAGTGCTATAATAATCTTATAGAGAATCACATGATCCACAAAGGATAAACTATATATTTATCTTATCTTTAGAGAATAAACAAAACCAAAATGGTTAGTACAAGATCATATGATCCTCAAAAAGGATAATCCTTTAGAAAAAGAAATACTAATCTTAATTTCTAAAATTAAACCAACAATACCCAAAGTTCAATAAATACAATTTAATAAAAAATTGTCTTTAAAATTCTTCAATATAATCCAAACTAATATAGAAATTCAAAACATTGAATAATTTGATTACATAGTCTTCCACCTAAAATTGTATCTCCAAATAACATTAACTACTCTTAAAGTCACATTCTTAAAAGTAGTTAACCTAATAAAATATTCTCTATAATAGGTTTAAATTTTTTATAAATAACAAAAATAACATTAAAACCATAATAAAAACATATATAAAAATACACCATTACTCATCAAATGAAATCTCATAGTATTTTATTTTTCATAGGCATATAGTGTTCCCAACCGAGCAAATTTCTTCCAAAAACATTTATCTCTTAATCACACAATAATTTTCCTGTAATAAAGATATACATTTGATAAGACATAAGATCTCAAATCAATTTATTATTGATCAATAAAATCATTTAAGTAAGAAAGAATTAGTCACACTAACCAAGGACTCAATGTAGTTCAGTGGTAGGTGATGAATCTCAATCTCAATCTGGTTGTTGGTTCGATTCCCACAGCTTTGTCTGACGTGATGGGATGTCAAAAAGTCTTCATTTTTTCATTTTTCAAAAACTATATTTTTTAACATTGTAAAAATGTGATAAATTCCTAAAAATAATAATAACTTAATTTCACCACAAATGTTATCTTATACCTCAAATTTTCATCCAAAAATTTAATAACTTGTAATTGCCTGAAATTTAAGAATCATATAGACCCAAATGGTTATTTATATTTATATCAACAATAAAAATGATCTTTCATCCTAAAATAACAATTTCACATAACAAACTACAAGGTTGCACATAGAAGAGAAAAATATTGAATTTAATCCCAACAACAAAGGGCACTAATACTTTTAAACATTTCACCATCCATTTATTTTTACATAGGTTCTTCCGTAACTAAGAGGTTATCCTATAGACATTAGAATTCACTCAGGTAATGCCCAGGATCCCTACATTTACTATAAATTACAGTAAATGGATTATTGTGATCATTTTTATTTTCTTCTTTAGTACTCTTCATTTTTTCTTGGAAATTATTTACTTTAGGTCCTTCTTTCCCACACATAAATGATTTCATTGTTCTATTGAGACACTTTCCTAGGTGTCTCCTTCCACATTTTCTGAATGATGGAAATTGAACATTCTTTTCCCCATGGTCTCCACTGCGAGAGCTCTTATCATTCACCACCTTTCTATTTTTTGTTGAGTCCGGGAGTTGGTTAATATATATGTTGTTGATCATATTTTGGAAAACTATTTTAGCATGAACACGATAACTTTTAAACCTATCGAAATTCCATTTAGTTCCTTATTTCCACGACTATTTTCACCTTTTACATCATGTTAAATGATTCTATGAGTTCCTTGGAATCCATCCATTAACTAATATAGGAAAGCATAGTTTGAGTCATAAAATCTTTTAGAGAATATCATAACAACTTATTTAAAATCTACAACACCTTAGCATTAACCAAGGTTATTTATTATAATCTTATATTAAAATCCTTCAAATCAATTTGTAATAAAAATTTGAATGATCTTTAGAATATCAACCAGGAGTGTCGTAACCAAGAGTGCAGTCAGGTCTATTTTCATGTACCAGGATACCCCGGGTCAAGCCCAAAACTCCTTGTCAGAGTTTTCACCCCTAGGTACATTTTTTCCAGAGCCGCCTCTACCTGATCGTATACAGACATGGAAGTATTGCGTAGAAAACCCCAATAATATTTACATTACCAATTTTTTGGGTTGTTCTTCTATTCTAATCCTCAATGTCTATCTTAGGGTAGTGTTTGAAAATCCGAGTTTTTTGTCTAAATATAGCTTCCTAGTTATGTACTAAACTTACTCTAAAACCAACTGTAACACCTCGACCCCAGTTACCCAGAATCAGTGTATTATTATATAACATTGGCATGATACACGGAAACATGTCCCAAAAGGCCTTTCAGTTTAGCATCTTTCAATGTACTAGATACAAACATTTGTTTTACATTACGTCATGAAAAAAACAACATTGTTCCCCATTTGAAAACTCTTATATCCCTTATCCTATTCTTGAAGGTTAATCGTAATAATATATTTCATTGCATCCTGGGAAAATGAATCATAGGAAAAGAGTGAGATCAAATGCTCAGTAAGGGTATGAAATACAATAGAAGATAACATTAACATTATTCATGGTAAATAATTTCAAACAAATTCCTTTAAAAATAATAAACATGAACACTTTATGGAAGAAATATGATATGAGTAAATAATTCCATAATAAAACATATTCATGGAAATTCTACTAGTCGAATAACCACATGATCCGTCATTATTATTTTCAAAATGAGGGAATGTATAATGCCAGACAATCTGAATTATATTGTCTATTCCTCATCCAAGATGTCTAAAAATGAGTTAGGCCCCGAACAAAAACATATATCAAATTGGGAAAGGCCTCGATCAATTCCACGTATTATTGCCTCATGAGACCTACTGATGCATCTAGGAGCTATAGCAGGTTCCACCCGTCACTTACTAAGTCCAATACATTACTAATATGAAAATGTTGAAACATAACATAAACATTTTTATTGAAACTAGCTCAAGAAATGTCAATACATTTACCCTAAACCATGAATGGTATAAAAATAATGCATCCATAGTCAAATATTTCACAAAACTATCAATATAATACAGAAGATTTGTATCATAAAAAATCAACCCCGATCAAGAATAATATCCCGTAAAGGATGTTGAAATAGTAGAAAATGATCAGTGGAAATATTTGAGAGAAATATACCCTTTTTAGGAAATTATTTTAATGTAATATAATTTATAAAGGATGTTATTTAAAATATAGTTTTGAATCAAAGTGTCCCATACCACTTTGAAACTTTTTAAATTAATTAACATTTTAAAACATTCATGTTCATATAAATAAATCCATAAAACCATTTTGAAAACATGAACATTAATGAGAAAGGTCTTAAAGAATAAATCTTTAAAACATTTAAAATGACGTTTTAGTAAAAATGTATCATACAAATAATCCCTTTAAAAACTCTTTTATGAAACATGGAATGGATAATAAATATGTCCTAGTAGAAACATACGTTAAAACAACCTCTAATAATAAAGAGATTGTGAAATTAACCCTTACTGATTTGGTAACATTTGAAACATACACCCCATTAAAGAAGTATCATACAATGAAGATGTAAATACCCATAAATTAATGTATATTACACAAATAATACAATCCTGGGAAGTACATACACCACAAAAAAGGAAATAGTGACAATCTAGCAAGAATCTCGCTTGAATAAGAAGTGAGATGAAAACCCTTTACCATGTACTTTACCTTGGTCAAGGGAACGTAAACCTCCTATTTAATAGTAAAATAATTTTTCGTAAAATATTCATGAACTATATTTATAGATATGATATCAAATATGATCTTCTAATATTTTTTTGTTAATAATATTTTAGTATTATCATCGTTTCGGGTGTTAACTAATTTGTTTTCCTTTATATGTTTTCACACATTAGTCATGTTTGTTATGGATAGAATGTATTTGAATCATATAAAGAATGATATTAAGTTCATAAACATTATTTTTAATCGTCAATTGTAAATTATTCTTGAATAGTTATTATGGGGAAATGAATATCATCGCGTTCGTGGAGACGAAAATACGTATGTACGCACGTATGGTGACTTTTTCATTTATAGGATGGATAGAATAATAAATACGGTTGTACCATATTTATAATAACATCATAGTATGTAGAATTTAATGGATTTATTATTATGTTATAGAAACAATAATGAAAGAGGAAGTGGAAGAAGAAAACAACTTGGAAGAGGGTGGTGAAATTATTACCTATACTTCGGGTGTTTCCTTTTGAGTTGATACAAAGGTCACCTTTGGTTGGTTTTCTGATCAAAGTAAGGCCTCTAGGATGAAGTGAGAGAAGTTGGGAGGATATTTGTGTAGGATTTGGCCGATCCAAAAGGCTTTGGAGGTGTACAAGTAAGATAAGTGGATGTGTCCTTTTATAAGAGAGGTGAGGGTCACTTAAGGAAAAGCTTGAAATATTATTTTATAATAAAATTATTTTCGGTTTTTTATGGATCCAACATGATTAAGTTATAAAATAAGATAGGTATGGTCTGAAAAACTCTCAACGAATAGGTTTTAGATAGGTTAATGTCATTATATAATCATATCTCTTAGATTTAACTCTTAGTTAAATTGTTTGATATTTACCATGTCTCTTTTTATTTTTATATTATATGGTTAATAAACATACTATAACAATCCATGTGAACCCCAAGTGGTTCATTATTAATATATATAATCTTATCTATGTCCATTGAATGATCCTTATATTTTTAGTAATATTATATAATTTAATAATACAATATTTGTTTTGAAAAAACATTTTTGTCAATTTTGACACTACTTAGTATTTTGTTTTTGTTAAAGTAATAACATCATGATTAATTCAAAAAAACTCAATTAATTAAACCAAACATGTCATATTAACTTTTAAAATTAGTGGAATACATCAAAAGTGTCAAATTATTTTTATTTGGAAATTTATAATACCAAATAATTTAATCATTCATTAATAAGGTAATTACTGCATAATCATTGTGTCATTAATAAATTTAATTATTTAATGTTTAAAAATTATAAATAAAAAATAATTATATAGGAATTATGTTTAAATTTATAATGAGTATTTATAATCTAATTTATCTTATGTATAACCCTATATAAAAAATGTTTTAGTTATGAAAACATGAGTTTAACACTTTTAATATTTCTTTAAATAAATTAATAATAAATGTCCTAATCTACTCCTAGTGGACCTAAGGGATCCAATTTTCTTCCTAAGGTTGTTTTGGGTGGAATTACATATGTCCAATAGAATTAATACATAAGTTAGGTTAATTATAATATCATTTTTACGTTTAATTACCCTATTTAGTTTTAACTGTGGTAAATAAAAGTCAAAAGATACTATTCATGAAAACTATTTTTATCTTATTGAACCACATATTACATAATGATATTAACTGTCTCTCTAAGATTTTTTAAATTCAATTCATAGAAGTGGTAAAATTATGTTTTATGCAAATTTGCAAATACTTCTAGAAGATGGGTAAAAGATGGTAAAAAGTTAAATAAAAATTTATACATCTAATTTTATTATAAAATGACTCAAATGAATTAAATTTAACTTATATATGTATTATATATCTATTTTGACTTAAAATAAATTAAAATCAAGTAAATAATTATTAATATAAAAAGATGGTTTTAAACAATAACGTACTGTTTTTTACTATTAATAAAAAATTGTATGTTTTTTGAAAAATACCAAAAATTTTCCCTAAGATAATTTTGATATTAAAAATTCAAAAATAAATTCTATTTTAACAAATTTAGATCATATAAGTTGAATTAATTAATTTAAAATTAATTCTCGTTTTCAAAACCAAGAAGAGGGTTTTAAAAAGTAAAAACTATCAATAGATTGACATGTGTTTATGTAAAATTTAAATGTAGAATTTCTTATAATGAACTAAATGGAATTAAATGTTAAAAATATAATCTAATTATACTTCAAAACCATTAAAATGCATAATTGACACTATAAATTATTTCAATTTAAAAAGTTGTTTTCAATTAAAACACAGTATTTTTCACTATTCATCAAAATATAAAAGTTATCAGAAAAGTACGAAAAAATAATACAAACTACATTTTTATGTCCTGATTCTAAATAATAATTTAATTTAATTAAATTGAATATATAAAAGTGTCAAATATTTGTTTTAAAAAGGGTACTCTATTAAAATGCTGTAATATTGCATTTTTAAAAAAATATTTCTTTTATCTGAAAAATTGAATTTGTCCTTATATTAAGTATAAGAAACACAATATATAAATTTTTATATTATATAGGATATATATAAAATTTGAAATTCAGTTACCACTATTCATAACGGCTTTTTGAACGACTTGTTTGATAAGTTGTGGTGCGCTCGAACTCGGTGTTGCGTGTAGAAAAAGCTATTGAATTACATCAAAGAAAATAACTTACTATGATATCATGGGGTGTTAAAATTTATATACATCAATATTACCATCTGAATGGTATTATAATCTTTTATTCATATACCTCATCCATTAATGAAAACAAAACTCTTGTTCAGACCTTGTGTGGGCTACCTTCTCAATGTTGTAACTTATTCTATTTTCCTTCACCTCAATACAATGAATGATTTAAGAATGGTATTATAGGATAAATATAATTTTTTATATCATTAAGGTTCTTTTATTGAAAATTATAAAACCTATTAATGATATTTTACTCAAATGATAAATCTGAATTAAATTATTTAATATAAGTTTTACGAGAGGATAATCATTTAATTATATTGTGATTTTTTTTCTTAAACATTAATTATTATTATAATCACTTTTAATTTTTATATATCCCACTAATAAACTATTAATAATATCATTATTCTTATGGAATAATTATATTACTATAATAATACCTCATAACAATTCATTAAATCAGGGTGTATTCATGTTTATATTGATTTACCAAATATTTGAACAATATTATGAATTTATATCATGAATAAATATGGAAAAATAATTAATAGTATTATATAATATAAATTGGTATATGATTATTATTTGTTGGTTATGTAGATTTTATATCATTATTCAGTTCATTAATAAAAAACCCAAGAATCACCAAAACATGACAGTTATAGATTTGAAATTCATGGATAAAGAAATAACCACAAATTAATGAAATATAAAACATCATATTTAATTAAATATCATCCCAAAATTTATTTTAAATGATAAATTATCGATTATATTTAAAATAAAAGTCCACAATTTTGAAACTAGTATAAACGATATAAATGATAAACACATGATGTAGAAAAACAAAACAATTCATATGGATAATAACTATTTATTGTGAATAAGAATTAAAATAGAATGATTAGGGTTATTAATTAATTTATTAAAATTTATATGTTTATGATATAATAAGATAGTATACATTCAAAATATTTAGGGGTTCTGGTAGGGGTTTCAATTTCAACGTTTCTTCCTTGAAATCAGTTTACGTTATACAACATGTTGTATTTTTTTATGGTGTATTTACCACCCCATTGTAATATAATTATCCCAACCAGGATAAATAACTGAATAGGGAGTTGGTGAATAAGAGTATGAAAAATTAAAAAAAGTTCCCATTTGTATCTTGTTTCATAATTTAACAAAATACTCTTTCTTTCCTTTAATGTAGCAATATATTAGACAAAATGAAATCATGCTTGAAAAAAAAAATTAGACAGGTCTCCTACATTGGGATAAATCCTATGATAATAGGAATGACATGGGCCTATATACCAAATCTCGAAATGTCTACTACTATTACAATGTTTGGAGTGGACTCACTATCCCTCCTTGTTCCCTACGATTCACAATTTTAATTCATAATACTCTCTCATTTGAAGTGAGTACACTACTCCTTCAAAAGATTCTTATTTTGATTGCCTAAATCAATATTGTATAAAACCTATTTTCGCGTGACTTAAATATCAACATTCATACACATTATGGATTGATATTTGTTATATAATTTCTTGTAAAATCAATTTTTGTGTAATAATTCAATTCATGAAACTCCACCAAACTTGTATAAAACATTACAATTCTTCATGAAACTATACCCTTTTTTAAACCCACAACCTTTCATAAAGATCTACAAATATTCAAGAAACATTATTTCTTTTTGAAAATAATATTCTTCAAATCCAAAATTTTGGAAAATACTTCAGGGAATTATTTCTTGAATTCAAGGTATTTTTTTAAAATACATCATTCTGTTCATTAAACCCACCTTGATATATTTTTTCTCAAATAATATCCTCCTATAGATTTATTGACAACCCATCATCTATTAATAATTATTTTAATATTTTTACCTATATTGTTGAATTTTGTTTTTTCTATCTATTTAACAAAAAATAACTTCTTGTGGCTCTAGAGAGTGTAAAATGATTTACTCAACACATAATTTAAACTAATAAGGGAAATATTCAACATAATAAAGAAGAGTAATATGAAATATTCAATAATGAAAAAAATCATTCTCCAAACATCCATTTTTATAAATCATCCATGATAGTAAAATATTTTAATCCTCGCCAATATAATGATGACACTCAAGAATAAAAAATCTTTCAACCTTAATGAGAAATTATTTTCTTCAATAAACCCTTTTATATTGATATATAAAAATTTAAATAAAATCTCTATCATTTTATTATTAAAAAATTCCCCCAATTTATTTCTTCCCCCCCATTTATATTATCCTATTTCAGGAAAAAAATCTCCCACATTTTCAATTACCCAAAAGGTAACTTCATTGTAATACACAAAAAGCTAAATACAATATATCTGAACACAATTAAAAACACACCATAACTCCCAGAGAAGGGGGTTCCTCTTGATCAATTTTCATGAGTAGGGAGTTGACTGGACTCTAAGAGCCAGAAGATGAAGTTCAAAATATTCTTTGGCTAAGTTTTTAATTAGAATCTCTACAACCTATTGTTATATAGGAATATACTCCAGCATCCCAAGACTATGCTCCACCTTATCTCTAATAAAATTATAATTTATTTTAATGAGCTTCATACATGAGTGATGGACTATATTTTTTATAAGATTTATAAAAAATCAATTTTTTAAATGGATTTCAACAAATGAAATAACAAAAAATAACATATCAGGACGATATTTCATAATCTAAAAGAAAAATGTACATGATTTATTAGCTATAATATATTACACATCTAAAATTATAAATGAAATAAAATAATTTTTGTTCCTTATACAAAAAATAAATATTGCACAAATATATAATGAAACACATTATTTTGATTTTATATTTTCTCCTAAACTGGAATAATATACATCTATATAATCCAATATCTCTTACTTATATTTATCATTGTACATAAAATAATATCAATGTTATCGTAATATACAGTAATATTTATTTCACTATAAGTTTTCAGATTTATTTTGGATTACTTGGATACTATACCACATAAAATGTGAAAAAATATCAATTCATGTTACTATTAAGTTTAGTATACTACCAATGATATGACTATATTTTCTAACATTGACAACTTTTTCTTCTTCTTCCCATGGTAGTTTCATAGGTGAATCCATTCGAGTTTTCATCTAAAATTAATTTACTACTCAAAATATTACTATGACCAACATTGTAATATTTGGATTGAGAAATGAATGTCTCATTCATTCATTGTGTTACATATAAACTAATGAAAGTCTTTTGTTTTCCAATAATAGACAATTAAAAATTACTAATCAGGAATTATAAAAACTCATTGCACTGTACATTATTTGATCCACCAATTATTATGTTGTCAACATACACTAGCACCATTGTAAATTGGTCAGGCTCATTCTGGAAATAGATATTGTTATCAACATAACCTTGATGAAAATTTATCTTCTTCAAAAACATATCATGTCATAAATACCATTCACTCTATGATTGATTCATTCAAAAATAGAACCTTCCCCAAATAATAAAAATTTTATAATCTTCATAGATAAGGAAAAAATGTTAATGTTAAATGTAAAAATATTTCACCAAACCGAATTCTGAATTGTAGACCTGACATCCATCTAGAGATAATTTAATTTCTATTTCAAAACTAAAAAAAAACAAATTTTCTCTACCATTTAAATGGGTGTAAATATTTTATTTACATTAATTACATCAATATAGTAGTATCCCTTGGGAAAAATTAATTTTTTCATTGATTTACCAACCCATATTAATTTAATTGGTTCCAAAATTCCCATTTGTTCTTGATGACATTTTCTTCTATTTTTCTCAGTATATTCTACAGTGTTTTAATATGTTTGATTTGATCAAGATCTTTATTCGTAGAAAAACCCAATTTTCATCCCCAAAAATTTATACAACCCATTTGGACCTACCTAATAAAAAAAGGATGTTTTCTATAGATATTTAATTCTCCATGTAATAAGAGAAACTCTCTAACAACCAATGAAGTATTTTTTTTCAATTTCAACTCGGCTACTTTGTTTTTATGAACATATTTGTTTGAATTAATCCTTCTCATCATTCGTATCTTCTTTTAAATCTGAATTCTCCACTTATAATGCCCCAGAAACACATACCTTTTCATCAAATATCATCATGAAGTTGGTCACTATGTTATTGA
This sequence comes from Viscum album, assembly GCA_963277665.1. Taxonomy (NCBI): domain Eukaryota; kingdom Viridiplantae; phylum Streptophyta; class Magnoliopsida; order Santalales; family Viscaceae; genus Viscum; species Viscum album. The sequence goes on from OY728165.1 coordinate 289,074,132, forward strand.
TGTTTTTGTTCATCTTCTACCATAGTGACAACAATTAATTCAACCATTTTTTCATCTTGTTGTTGAACTATTTATATACATTTCTTTTCCCAGATTATCCATGTAATATCCAATCATAATCATGAGAATAAGACATCCCATTTTACTTTTTATTGATAATGAAAAAATTATTTCCAAATATTATAATGTAACATTCTTATATTTTAAAATGATAGTATGTTTTATACTATATTAAATACACAACACTGAGATTAAATTGATTGTGATATAATACTAATATATTATTACATAAACAAGGTCGATATAACCTAGATGTTAAATTGATAGGTGTGAATAGTTTGAGATAAATTTTGAAATAAATATAAAGGTCCAACCCAATATATATTTATTGACTAATTCTTATGAAATAATATATGAACTATTAATAATTATATTTTACACTATAAAAATAGTTTTCCTTCAAGAAATGATTGTTACTGTTTTTTTGTGAGAAAATACTATAATTTATTTCTGAAAATTTTAAATATTTTATTTTATAATATTAAAATATTTTTTTAAATAATCATATCAAATTTCAGATATGTTGAAATTTTTAGATTTTTTTGAGAAATCATGATTTATCAATGAATATGGATAATTATCAATTTCTAATACTAACTTTTAATTACTTAAAATCCAGTAATTTATAAATTAAAATATATTTTTGATTTATAATTGTAGTGATATATAAAAAATTAAATTTAGAATAATATAATTAATTTTAATTCAATAAAATGTATTCATAATTTTGGTATAATTTGATTTTTATTCAAAAAAACATGGTTTTCTATATACTGTTTTTAAAGGCATAATGTTTGTCCATTTTAATTAAGTAAAATATCCTATTATAAATAAGTATTTAGAAAATTAATATATAATATATTTATTTATATTAATTATAATTCATAGAATTAATATTTATTATGGTAAAGTAATTGTAAGATTATATATTTCAGAAAAAATCAATTTCACGAGAAAACTGTTTTTAAGATTAATTTAAAAATAAATTTATCCAATTTTGTGTTTGAATTCAATAAAATGAATTAAATATTTTCAATCATAATAAATATTATTATTTAATATGTTTAACTAAAATTTGGTCATAATGAATATTAAAAATATTAAAAAAACCCAGTTACTATGGGGGAAAACTAAAAAAACTGAATAACCTTAGAGGTAAATTAAATAATATGTCCAAAAAATATTATTTTTTTATTTTTTGTTGTATGAATAGACTATATCACCCATTTAATCCATCATTTATGAAATTTTTAGGCTATTTTCTTAAGAGTCACTTCCTATTATTGAATAGTTTTGGGTATTTATAAAAATGGAAACCTACACAATTATAAAATACCACCCCCACCTTATTTGTTCACACCCGTAAATACATTTGGTTCAACCAAAAACATCCTTAATATCTCCAAAAAAATTATTTTTATATAGCATAGTTTTTTGGGTCCTCCCAAAATACAATCATTAGGGTCCATAATAAGTGATCCAAATGAGGATTTTCTAAGTGAAGGTAATTGTCTTCACAGATCTCTTCCCTTTTTACATCAACTTTTCCCAAATGAAATTCTCTCATAAAAATTAAATTATATAATAACACCAATATATCCTATATACTGATATCAAATTATATTTATCTTGAAATATTTATCCATCTCTTCATCTATCAAATGGGAAACAAAATAATTGTTTGTTTGTATGGTGGACTACATCCCTGATAACTGATATAATTTGTTTTACATCATCACCTTTCACATATATTAATGATGTTGGATTCAATGTATATATATTATATTCAGGAAAAGTTCATCATTATAGGAATTTACCATATCATATACCTTCTTACCTTAGAATATATTCAAAAAAATAACATCGTTCAAGTGAATGGTTTCCTGCCACCTCACAATGCCTTGTTATTATTTTTTTATTATTGATCAAAATGGATTGTTTATGTAAGTGGATTCAAATAAATAATATTTTATTTATGATATAATTATATTTCATTAATTTAAAAAATAACACATACCTTTATTAAATCATGATCATTGGGAAATACCAATGTTCCTCTTGGTATATATGACCAACCATCTTCATGATTATAATATACTTCATTTTTCATAGCTAAATGTTATGGTAATTTTTTAAATTAAAATTGGTGTATAAAAATTATAATTATTACATGATAATTATTCTATAGATAATCTAATAATTTTCACTTTTTCCATGATCGATAGACATATTACGTTTTAAAATTATTAACTAAACCTCTTCAAAACACAAGACATGGACATTTCTTAATATGTAATATAATATGTTAATAAAATAAACGAATTAAATTGTTTAATTATTAATCGATAAACATTGAAATTTTCATTATAGAAAAATAATAACTGAAATACATTTTATGTATAGGATATAAAGGACAACCATGATAGGATTGAACCTGAGGTAATGGAATTCTCAATAAGCTTTTTTCCTTTGTGAGTCATATAACATATTGACCACTTACTCTTTTTTTATGGTGTATGTACATCCCATTTTAATGTTATTTCATGTATATATTCATCTTAATTGTATTTAATGTTTTATTTGAGGTGACATATTTTACGGAGGTTATAATTAAAAAATTTCCTAATTGGTAAGTGTGTATCATAATCCTGGATTGTTTTCATTGATGTCTCCCATAGAAAAATTGAAAGATATTTATATCATAAAAAATATATTTTATTATATTTTGGTAATTTCTGGACGATTTATGTAATAGTTTCACATTCCTTTCTTTTTTACATAAAATTATTCAGAATGGTTTCTCAAGAAAAGATATCATTATATCTCTCTAGGGGAGAAGATTATTTTCCAACCATATAAAATTTTTCCAAAAAAAATTCATGAATTTTTTGAAAATTATCGAAATGAATTAATAATTGAATTTTGTAATTTTTTAATGAAATGAACTTCTAATTTTATAAGTGATGTAAATTTTTTCCGTTAGGAAATATTTTTTAGGGAATGTTTTTAACTTATAAAACATGTACATAATTACCCACCTCCCATGAAAATCAATTCATTGAAGATTCATTCACAATTTTCCTTGGTTATATTAAATGAAAATATTTTAAATTTTTGTTGAGATTTTTTATTTTGAATATGTGATTTCAAATATAAAAGGGTATTTTTCTTAATAAACATTCAATGTAATCTTTTAAATTTATTCTCATCAATGATGAAAACCATGGATGTTATGAATTACATCACGATTATATACCTATGTCTCTAAAAAATATACAGATATTATTCTCCCTTTTGTTGATAGAGTAATACATGCCTTATGTCTATCTTGAATTTTTTTTGGTAATTTAATTTGATTATGATATGAGACAAGATTATGAATCCAATTTTCTTTACAAGGGTAATTATAGTGGTATGCCTTATAATTGATTTCCTTTTTATGGAATCATAAATCATGAACAACTTATGATTGGTGAACCCATATAGCACTGTAATTATTTTGGTAAGGTTGTGGTCTCATGTGGAAACATGAATGTGATTAAAGATTAAATCTAACACATTATGGGAATTTCTCCTCCACATGATATTATTTAGGTAATTAATATTAACATAGTTTCATGTTGTGTTATATGTTCCTTTTACATTTCAAATGAATCCATGATCACACAACACAATTTTAATTATGTTATTATCCAATGTGATAACTCATGATCATTGTCTTTAATTTTATCATGTTATACAAATGAATCATTATTTATGTTTTCCTGTCATGTTTATTCCTTTACTGAGATTTATAACTTACCCATATGTTATTTTATTTCCCTATGTTATATTGTTTTAGGAGTTTAAATGAACATAAAACATCACCAAGGAGAATAAAAATAAATATTTCATGTTTTAGTTAAATTTTAATGTATTATGAACCTTGTATCCCCAAAATAATAGGATTCATGATCTTTGGTATGTAATTAATGTATATTCACGTAAAAAATCATTGATATATATGTATAAAACTTATACATCGCAATAGTTTGTATCAGAGGAAGGTCATGTTATTATTTGGGATTATGAAAAGAATAATATAGAGAAAACCCTATAGAAAAATATAAGGATAAATCTATGTATATAAAAATATGCTAAAATAGTGTTAGTTTTTAGATTGTGTGGATTAAAATTCTCTACGTCCCTATTTGGATTCTACAAGTGGATGTGGTTCTAGAACAATTGTACATATGCGTAATAACTATAATAAAGTGTATTTTAAATTGATTCGATCATCACCAGGTTCGTGATAGAAGTCCTTGTTGCAAATCTGTTCTGATACTCTCAAGGGATATTTTATATATTCTCACAAACTAATTAGGAACAATTATGAAGGACATTAATAAATTGGTAGGTTTGAAAAACAAAATTGAAATAATTTAAATGGGTAACCTATATTAGAATCAAGAGTCACTTATTTTAGAATATATTTTTCATTCATATGTTTTATATAATTAGTTTATATGTTTCCCTTTTTTATGTTAATTAATTTTCATCGTATTTATTATAGTCTTTTTAGTTAAGGAATTGAAATTAAATAAAGAATTCTAATAACCAATATAAATGGAAATGTAATGATTTCATTATCTATATACAAAAACTCATGTGAACTAAAGGTAGAAATATTATGATAATTACAAATGAGATATCTACAATTATTTTTAAGAACTCAAACATGGTTGAATTTCAAAACTCATCAATGAAGAAAATTGTGTATTCTCATCGATGATAATGTGTTAAAGACAATAAAAAACAGAATAGTCAATTTCTAGATGTAAAATATGCGGGAATAGATACCATAAAAAATTGACTAAATATTCTAGAAGAATATTTATGTCTAGAAAAAGAGGGAAAAATAATGTAATTTCAAAATAAAAACAAGGTTCCCAACCTACTACATGAATGGAAATAAATTTCAACACAATGACAATAAACAATTCATTGTCGCAGATACAAGGAACATGGTTATTTTTTATTTCAATTTCCAAATCCATGGATTAGTTCCTGAAGGAAAATGTTAATAAAATCATTGACGTGAAATGATTTAAGTGTTTAGATATTATAACATAATAATATTTTTACTAAAGTATTTTTTGGTATTCTGGTTATAACAAACAGAAAGCTTTTATTGATCATTTTTTAGTAATTTTTATTTTACGATTCACATTAACATTTATCGAACATGAAAAAATGAAAAGAATATTTATTTTTTTGGAAAGAAAATATTTAAAAAAACACATGAATGTGGAAAATGCAATTTTAATATTTGAATAATGTTGGGGTAATTATAGTTAACTATTTTTTCAACTTTTTTTAAATCAATGAGATGGATATAAAACCTTAGAGGTTTTGAATATGTGATTTGATGAATACTTTTTTTATTTATATGTTCATAATTTTCATGAGAATGTAATTGGTTTGTAAAGAATTATGAATCGGATTATCAATTTTCTTTTCGATATTTTAAAAAAATGGATAACATGATATCCATATAACAACTCATCACATATGAAAAGGCCATAGAGTTTTAACCCACAAATAGAGGGAAAAAGTGTGCAGTTCTTACCACCATCTTACGTTATTTATTCATCGATATTTCATTATTTTTAAATAATTTATTCTATAGGTAAATATTATGTCAATTTTATGAAACAAATTTTAGAATTATATATTTTTACATATTTAGGATTTTTAGTTTATTATTGATATTTTGGGAAATTCATCTTCGAGTAGAGATATTTCTAACCCTGTGGTATATGATTTTATTTTTCATGAAAAATTATTTTGGTAGAAAATAATTAAATAATTTATACTTTTTAAGTTATTTTGTATGTATGGTTATTTAGTTATGGAAAAGTTTACATTGATTTTTGGACATGGACATTATAATGAAGGTGTATTCATTTTAGAAATACTATTAATGTGTGATTACCATTTCTGTATTTTAAATATCTATAAATTATTAGAAAATATTGATATCATTTTTTGGAATCATGTGATCTGTTTAAAGTTAATTTTTGTATATCAGGCATCAGAATTCATATTAAATACTCATCATTTAGATAAAAAGATGATATTGTGGTAAAAAATAATTAATTGATGAAATTACACTTGTCAAGTAAGTATATTTCATTATGTTATAAATCAATATTAAATGAAGAGATCTCTAATTTTGTTAAAGAATTATTAACAAAATTATTAATTTATGATAAATCGGTGGTTTATTTTATCCTAAAAAAGGTTATATCATTATCTACTAAATGGATATTCTTTTAAAATATATATTTTCACTTCCCACCATGGTTATACTATATTTAATCCTAGAACAATGATTACCTTTATATTTCCACATCCATATTATTAATAGTAATTTTTATAACTATTTTTCTGATGTGGGGTTTTCTAAGATCAATATTGAAATTTCCAACCATTGATTACTGAGAAAAATATCAAATTTCAAAGATGAAATTTTCTTTTGGGGTTGGGGTGGGGGATATGTGGGGGTTGAATGTAACATACAAAAAATTTAAAACAACACATTGTTTGGTAGTGTATTAAACATGAAACACTAAGTTTAAATTAACCACGATAGAATACTATAATATTATTATTTAAATGTGAATAATATAAGCTATAAGTTAAATTAATATATATGAATTTCATAACATAATTTAGAAACTAAAAATTAAGGTCATACTTTATATAATGGTACTGATAAATTTTTATGATATAATGACACAAATTTTAATAAATATGTATTATTCTATAAGAAAATATGTTTCCTTAAAAATGATATCTAAAATTTTTTGTGGGAAAATATTTTAGTTAATTTGTAAAACATGTTTATTTTTATTTTTAAAAATAATTTATTTTTAAAATAATCATATAAATATTAAAATAGGTTGAAATTTTTATATTCTTCTGAAATGCTATATTTTTCAATAAATAGTGAAAATTAATGATTTTTCAAATAATGACATATATTTCCATTAAATAAATTTATTTAAAAATTATATTATATTTTTTATTTGGTTATAATGTGAAAAATAAAAATATTTATTTAGAAACCCCAAATTAGTTTCATTTTAATCATCAATTTTCATTCTTTTTCTATAAGTTTGATTTTATTCTCAAAATGTAGTTTTCTACAAATAATTTTTAAATGAAAAAAGATTATCTATTGTAATTAATTAATATAACCACTAGAAAAAGAAATATTTAAATAAAACTAGTATATTATAAATCTATTTATATTAATTTATATTCATATAATGATTATTTCCTATTATAATGTAAATATAAGTTCTCATATTTCCTGAGAAGTGTATTTCATGGAAATCATTTTTCAAAACATTTTTCAGGTATAATTTTAAATAGAATTCATCAAATTTTGTATTATTACTTTAATAAAATAAATTAAAAAACTTTAGTCAGAATTATTAATATTTTTATTGAGTTTTTCATAATGTTGGATATAATGAATAGTAAAATAAAAAATGGTACCGTGGTGAAAACTAAAATGGTTAAAGTGGGTAACACTAGAGTTGCATATAAAAACATTTTTAAATACACTTTTCCATTTTAATGGTGGAGGTTTTAATTGAATATATCCTTAATAAAATCAATTATTCATACATTTTTAGGCAATTGGTATTGGATTTTCTCCTCATAAAAGAATAGTTTTGGGTATTTATAAAAATGAAACACCTCTTTAATTATAGAAGGTCATCCAATCCCCTCACTTATTATATCTTTTCATTCTATTTGGATAAGAGAAAACCTTAAACCTACACCCCAAAATAACCTTATCTAAATCATAAATTTTCTGGTATTAAAATATTACAAACCATAGGGTCCTAAATAAATGATCCAAATGAGGTTCTTTTAACCTAATATAACTATCTCAGCCGAGATCCTTATTTTTTATTTATTTTACCACATTAAATTATATATTAAATATTACTATTAAATAAAACTATTATTTCCTACATACTGTGATCATAATATGTTTTATCACCAATATCTATCCATCTCATTTTCTATCAATGGGAAACAAAATAATTATTTCTATGTATGGTGGGATACCCCCTCGAAAACAGATATAAATTGTATTTTATCACCCAATATCACGTATGTTCAAGATGGTTGATTTAATTTTTTTATATTATATTAATGAAATATGAATCATTATATAAAATAATCATATCATATATTTTTTACATTACCATCTGTTGGAAAATGATACCGTCATTCATAATTATTGAAATATTTTTTTATTATTATAACATCATCTATGTGTATCGATGACTACGACCTCATGAAATGATGTGATTATTATTTTTATAACTGCATCACATTAATTTTTTTTGTAACGGTAATAAAATAAATATTATGATTTTCTATATAATTATAATTATCTAAATATAAAACTACATTTACCGTATTTCCATCATTATCATTCAAAAATTAAAATGTTACTCATGTGTATATACAACCTACCGTATCTATGATTTTAATGAAGTTAATTTTTCCTATCCATATTTAATATTTTGTTTTAAATAGAAAAATAATCTATAAAAATGATAACTGTTTTATGTGTTCTATTCAGTATATGATGGAACAATGAACCCTTTGATCATGGTCAACACACTAATTATATTTTTTAATTATCTACCAAGCATCGTCTAAACACCATACATGGTTAAAATTGAAAAAGTAGTAGATTATATCACTGTAAATAAATTAGTAAATGGATTATGGATACATTATTAAACCTTGAAAGAATTATAATGAAAAAAATGATTGATATAATTTTGAAATATGGGAGATAAAGGATATATATGCTATATCTAGACTAAAGGTAAGGGATTTCTCTTCTCAATATGACTTTTATGATAGATATTCCATATTCACAAATTATTAACATTGTGTGGGGTATATAATGCTCATTTGAATGTTATATCATTATTCTATTAATCTTAATTGTATTTAAGGTTTTAATCAAATATCCATATTTCATGGGGGCTATGATTCAAATGTTTCCATGTTGGCAAGGCTTTATCATTATCAATGATTGATTATGTTTATGTATCACATTGAGGGATTATTTGGTATTAGTATATTAAAACCAATATGTTTTATTATCCTATGGTAATTCATTAAATATTCAAGTAATAGTTCCATTTTCCTCTCTTTGTTACATAAAATGATTGATAAAGTTCTTTTATGAAAAGGTAACTTTATTTCTCCCTTCAGCCAAATATTTATTTTCTTCCATATAAAATTTTTCTAAAAAACTATTATGAATGTATTTCAAATTTTACAAATATTTTAATAATTATATTTTTAATGTTTTTACTTTTAAAAAATATATTTAAATGAATCATATTTTCATTTTCAAAACAAGGTAATTTTTATCATTTTTATAATAGTGGGAAATTAGTTTTTTTACTTATAGGAAGTGTATGGAATTATCCTTTATCATAAAAAAATATTTCATTGAAAATTAATTTATATTCTTACCTATTAATTTTCAATGAATGTAATTTATATTTTATTTTGGATATTTATATATTTTTAAGATCTAATTTTAATACTAAAAGTTAATTTTCCTCAAGAAATATTGTATGTAATATTTTAAACACATTATCATAAATGTTTACATCCACTGATATTATGGATTACATATTATTTATATATATATATGTCTTCCACAAACACCTATCTTATAATACCTTAGATTGATAAGGTATTAAATACCAGATGCCCATTTCTCAAATGTCATCATTTTCAATTTAATGTGATATGAGACAATATTATGAAACCTTTCTCCATTAAATGGATAATTATTATATGATTAATTAGGATTGATTTATTTTTTTGGAACATATAAATCATGATCATGTTATTTTTGGTGTGCTCCGATTTTACTCCAACTAATTGGGTAAATCATTAGTCACATGAGGCATTATGTTTTGGATTATGGAATAAACCTATTCCATTATGGGAAATTCTTCTCCATATGATATTATTAAGTAGTTAGACATCACTCATGTTTTTATAAGGTTATAGGTTTCTACCAAACTACCAATTATGGAATGATATTATGATACCATGTTAATTAAGTTATTCACCCATGTGATTAATCATTACTATCAATTTTATTATATCATGTTATTTTATTCTCTTGCATGTTATATTTCCATATATTTATTATTCCATAAATGGCATTTTTATCTCGTAACGTTATTTTATGTATTAAAAAATGTTATCCTAGGATGTTTTAGGAGCTCAAATAGGCATTGAAGATCATTAAAGAGATTAAATATAAATACTACATCATTTAGTTTCCTTTTAATGTATTGTTAACCATGTCATCAAATTCACTATGAATCATAATTTATGTGTTCTAATTACTGTATTTTGAGTCTAAAAATCAATGAGTAATATGTTTAAAGGGATTATGTCCCTATATAGAAAGTTTTTCAATGTTATATTCCTTCAATAAAACGTCTCATATGGGCAATTTTAATTTTTTTAGAATCCAAAAATCTCTATTGGATATGTTTACTAATATCCAAATATCTTGCTTCCAAATTTTCTCTGGTTGGTATTTTTCCAATATCATTATTCTATCCATGTTTTTTATGATCTTATTTATCCTCTCAAACATTCCATTTTGGTGAGGATTTTTCAATTCTAAATCAATGTTCCTTATCCCATGACACTCATGATAATCCCTACGCAGATCGTTAGGAAAATTTTACCATTAATAGTTTAGAAAGTAAAAATATTTTTACCAAGAATCCTATAAAATTGCCTATAATATTTCTTTATGCAATGGAACAACTCATAATTGTGTATAATGTTAAATATCTATTCTATCCTATAGTAACCATCAATGATAATAATATAATATTTTTCCCATCATTGGATCATTGTGACATAGGTCTACACACATATGAATGAACTATTTCAATAACTATTTCTGAATTCTATTCCTTTTCCTTGAGTTTATTTTGGATGAAATTCCCATATTTTTATGAATTGTATCTATTTTTACAATAACATGATAGATTTAGAAGATCTCTAGATTTGTTGTACTTTAATAGATCATTAATAGATAGATGGAATAAAAATCTATGTTTTATATTCAAGAACATGTTTTCCTCCTCATTAGAGAGAAATATAAAATCTTATTCTACACTTATATGATAAAGGTACCCCTTCATTCTATTTTCTCACAGAACAATTTCACTATATTTTTACATGATGATATAAAAAATATTAATATATTTTATAGCATTCCTTGAGTCACATTTTGATTGACACATATCATGTTGTTTCTATGACCATAAATTATAATTACACAACCTTAAAACATTACACAATCTTGAGTTATGTCATGTACATTAATTTATTTCACATTAATTGTCTTTTTAGGTTTATAGATTTAAATAATTTTTCCATAACTCATACATAACAAAACCATAGAAAGAAAAAGCGTACACTTATAAACAATTTGCATTTCATTCATAAAAACATTAATAAATAAACATTGTTTCATTTCATACTCATTGGTTACAAGTTTCCCTTGACCCATCCATGTATATATTATACCTTAAGTCCTATGTGAAACATTTTAAAACATTTGGTGAGTATAAATATCTTATTAATAGATACACAAATAATTAAATCTATTAGGCTTGTAAAAACATGTAACCCCATTTATATTTTATCATAATGTAACAATTTACAAATATAAGATGTGGTAAATACATTCCTTATAAAATAGGTTCATTAAATTCTTTTTTTTAATATAAATATAACTATAAAACAATACAATCACATATAACATAAAAGGTAACATGTGACATAATGAAACATAAATGGATAACCTTGTGGTCGACTTCTATAGGTGTCAATATTAACAAAAAGAATAGAGATATGAACAACATCTATACCCAATGAATTGGAGGTTATATTGTGACCACACATCTCGGGTTTATCCCAAAACTAACCCTATTTGGTTTATCACCTAACCACCCATAAAATGTCTAAATACCATCATAACAAACATTAAATGAAATTTTTATCATTTAACTCATAAAATTTCATTTTCTATAAAAAAATTCATTTCAAGATATGGAAATAAACCTTCAAAAACAATTTTAAATACCAAAATACAAAAAATATGAATAATATATTCCTTTTACATTTAATAAAAACATTAACGATTTTAGATAAATACAAATCTTAAATAAGGTTAGTGACGACGAAGATATCATTGCCTCCATAAATGTTAAAAGAAACATTTCATTTTATGTTTGTAATGAATTTAAAACACATGGATTGTAATTATTCCTTTTGAAAAAATATTAATGAAACTAATAGTAATGTGGTAGTTTTTAAAACTTAAAAATTATTTGAATATATCATCAGAATATTTCTCAATTGATGGTGATTGAGATGAAGTCACTTACCTCGAGTTCGATTCCTCACGTATGTTATTTATCTTATAGAATAATAAATGTTGCATGATTATTTACCTAATTTAGAAAATTTTAATGTTTATTATTCATTTAATATGACATATTTCCATGTTATAAATATTACATAATTATTTATGTTCATGTCAGTCATTTTTTCGATATTCAGTACTTGAGTCGAAAAAAAACATGGTATGACATCAATTTTACATTTCATCATAATTATGTAATCTCAAAAACAATATTCATGAAATTATTATAATTTTTATTAATAAATTATAATTTTAAATAAAACCATTAATTATTTTTATAATAAATAATCAATGTTATAATTATAGGGACAGTAAGTCATACGTATGAATTATGAATGTATTCCATTTTTCATTGATCATTATGAAAAGTTGGTAATTATTATTTTATATTTCCATAAGTATCATAACCACATTAATATAATATCAATAATTTAAATATACTTATGTATACAATCAATGTGATGTGGTGAATAAAAATTAATGGTATTTCATTGTGGAGGTGATCGTTCATACATACATGTGAACATCAATAAAATTTTTATGTGCATGGAAGATTCGAATCTGGCTGATATATTATTATCTAAAAATGATTAATATGTAATTTATATAATATAAAAACATTAATTATATCATTATAACCATTCATGAGAGACCGTTAGGAAAAACAGATTATATAAGTTCGTGAAGGTGATAGATCACACAATAACATGCATAATTAATTCTATTCCATTTTATGGAAGTGGATATGAATTAAAGTGATTATATTGAAATAATAAAATCTAATTATATTTAGGATACATTAGATATTATTTCATCAAGGATAAATAATATTTGAAGGATGTGGACGAATAATAAAACAGAAACAAATAAAAAAAGACACATCTTCTTTGAATGGTCTCATGTAATTACCAGCTAACACATGTAAGGAGGGTATAATGCATTAGATAAGGACTATAGAATGTGGGAGAGGTTGTATAGTGGTTTTTTGGAAGATATTTTCCTATAAAACTTCTTTTCAAAGTGTATGGAATAGAGAAGAATGGGTTCCTTTTATACGTGAGGGTAGGGGAACCCTTGGAAACTCTTAAAATATTAAATAATATAAATTAATTTGTAACTCCAAAGGATCTTAAATAGTATTTTTTAGAATATAATATAATTATTTTACTGAATCGTCTCAAACAATAATTATTAAATATTATTTTATTTCATTTTATACCTTATTATTATTTTTACCCTTAATTATTCTATTTTAATTTTAATTATGGCAAAAAAAAATTAAATACTAAGAGGCTAAAAATTTTAATTATGTGGGTTAAATTTACCATAAATTTACAACTAAATAAAATTTAGACCTCATAATATCCACTTTTTATTTTTTAAAATATTTTTATTTTTTAAAAAAATTTAATAAACTATTATTTTTATAAAATATCAAGTATATCAAATTTTATAATATTCATTTTATTGAATTTAAATAAAATTAAAAGAGATAAATAACATCCAAACCATTTAATTGACATATAATATGTCATATTCATCTAGAAACATTATGGTGTACCTTAAAAAATTAAATTATAATATTTATTTTAACATGTTTCATATCATTTATTTGATATTTCTATTAATAAATTACTTTTTATATCACTATCTTGTCAGCCTTTATGGTAATTATTTAATCTCTAAAAATTATATATAAATTCCAATGATATATATAGTCTCATTATAGTTTTTTAGAATTTTTATTATAAAAGTTATATCATGTTTCCATCTATATTATAATTATTATACTTATATGAAGTAAGAGGGTGACATATTATCACATTCTTTTATTTTAATAATATTTATATAATTTTCATGGAGAAAGTAAATTAAATAATTCAATTAAAATAATTATGTGTTAAGGAACTAATTATATTCTTCCAATATTATTTTAGAAATTTTTAGGCAAATTTTATAATCTTTATCATTTTAATTTTTCCCATAATTTAACTGAAATAACATTAATCATGTTAAATAAAAATAATATCAAAGTTAAAATTCATAAAATCCAAAAAACTAAAAGGAAACTATTTATATAGTTTTTACCCACTAATTATAAATATAAAATACATTTTTCAAAATTTATAACATATAAAGTCTATTAAATATTTTAAAATTTAACCCATTGACAAATGAAAAAACTAGATTTTTTAAATTAAAAACCAGAAATAGATGGATGTGTTCATATATCACATTTCTATTGAAATTAATTACAACGACCTATAATGGATTAAATGATTAAAAAATATATTAATTATAATTTAAATCCAATTAAAATTATAACCTAACAATTTAAATAAAATAGATGAAAAGAAGTTTTGATTTAAAATGCAATATTTTTTACTATTCATTAATATATGAATTTTATTAGAAAAATACCAAAAAATCAACCAAACTATATTTTATATACTTATTCCAAATATTAATTTTATTTGTCAATATATAACTTATAAAAGTGTCAAAAACTATATTTTAAATGGGTTCTCTATCAAAAAGAAGTAAATATGTTTTTTTTCAAATAATGATTTTAACAGAATGAATGATTTTATCTATATTATACTTACAAAATATTTTTGATTATTAAAAAAACATTATATCATTACATGGGTTGTTACATTATACCCACCTTTTAAAAAATTTTCCTTGTAATATTATTCCCTTATCTAATATGTGGGTTATTTTTCCCTCACAACATTTCCAGATTTTCAACTTAAATCTTCATAGATATGTTTTTCCCAAAAAACCCAAACCTAATGAATCATCTTATTCCACAACATTTTCCATATGTGTTCAATAATATAACACTATTTTCATTAGCAGAAATATTTTATTTCAAATTAACAACTTCTAGACTCAAGACATGTGATGGATCAGGAATATATGTTCAAAACATTGAGACATGAAAACATTTTGTATGTCGGATAAACTCAGAGCTAAATCTACATTGTAAGAAAGTGATCCTTACTTGTTTTTTGGAGGTTCTAATGAACCTCATACACACTTTCCCTTTATTACAAAACACAAATCACACTTTTCCAAGGAGAAACATTGAGAAAGACATGATCACCTACCTCAAAAGAAGGATCATTCCTATAGTTATCCACATAAATTTTATGACTTATATGGGATATCCTCAAGTTACAATCAATCAAATGAACTATCTCAACCATTACCACTACCAATTCTAGTCCCACCAACATCCTTCTACCAACTTCATTGAGAAATTGAATAGTTTGACACCACTTCCCATATAATTCCATGAATGGTTCCATCTTTTTACTAAAATGATAATTGATATGATAAGAAAAATCTACCACAGAAAGAAGATAATGTTAAATTTGTTATAAATCCATTGAAAAAGCACGTGGAATATCCTCTTAGGTCTGAATTTCTCATTTTTTACTTCCCATGTGATTGATGAAAAAAAGAATTATTGAAATTTAATTATTTACCCAATGAATTCTAATGCCCTTTCCAAAAGTGGCATGTGAACCTAGGATCATGATCAAATAAAATGGGGAGGGTAAATCTATATAACTTGAAATCTCTTTAATATAAACCAAAGAATGTTGATCAAGATAAAATGTATCTCCGATAGTATGAAAAAGAATACATTTAGTCAATCTATCAATAATAAAATAGATAATATTGTTACCTCACGAAATCTTCAGTAATCCCACTATGAAATCCAAGGAAATATTTTTTCATTTATTATCTAGAACTATAAAAGGCTAAATCATCCACTTTATTAACATTCATTCTTCATTAAACTATGGGAAATTAAAACATCTTAGGGTATTGTCAGTAATATCTCTTTTAATTCCATCTAACTAGTAATACATCTGAAGGTCTTTGTACATCGTAGTGCTTCTATGAAGAACTGAAAATGGAGAACCATGAGATTCACATAACAATTATTTCATTATCAATGAATCACAATGTACACATAATCTATTCAAAAATATCAAAACACAATATTTATCAATGTTTAAATAAAACAACTTACCCTTTTGGATTAATTCTACCTATTTCTGCAACTCACTATCTTCCTTTTATGCTGGATTAATTTTATCCAGTGGAGATGATTACATCGGCTCCTGAAACATAACCAAATAATGTATTACACCAATAACATCCAAGACAAGATTAATCCATTCAGTGACCAAAGGATCATGTTCCAAATATATCATTGTTGATGTACCATTTCATTTCCAATATAAATCATCATCATGTTTATTTTCTATTCAAGGGTGGTATTGAATCATGAAATCAAAATATTTTAATAGGTCTAGAAATATCATATGTCTCGTGTTCAATTACATCTAATTGAATACATACTTTAAACATTTGTGATAAATATGTATTTCACACATCACTCCATGAAAATGATGCCTCCAAAAAATTAATTAATAAAAATAGTAACTAATTCAAAATCATGTGTATAATAATTTAACTACTATGGTTTAAGCTAGTGTGAAGAATAATAAATTACATGATTAATTTCCATTAAGACACAACCATTATATTTTAATGTAGCATCACTAAAGATAAATAATTCACCAATTATGGTTGGCAGGTCCAAAACTAGAGAATTAACCAATATTATTTTTTTTCTTCAAAACAATCATCACATTATTCTCTCTAGATAAACATAAATCCCATTCATGTTAACTTACTTAGTGGTCTAGATTAAAAATCAATGTTTTCATCAAACTTTCAGTAACAACATGTTAATCCATTTAATCTATGAAAAGATATTATATTGGTAGTACTTGCCCACTCTTCAAAAAATTTGTTTTAGAAGGGTCTAAAGTAATAAAATCTTTTGAAATATTATTTTCAAGGAAATTATTTTATTTCCACATAAATTAAGTCTTACTAAACATTCCATATAGTTTATTTTGATTAATGGTTCTCAAAACTATTTTTATTTGACATTGATGGTCCTCCTGGATTTTCTATCAACCACAATCTTATACAAAAAATTGAAGAAATACATCATTCATGAGATTCATAAATATATGATGTAAATTAAATAACCTAAAGTGAATAAATAAAAACTCATAATTCCCATTACTTGTTCAGAACACTGTGTTTTAGATGTATTATTACTTCACCTTCAGCTGATGGTACCCAGATCTATAATAATCACCAAAAATAATAATAAACTCCATTGATATTATCAATCAAATCATCTATATGAGGTAAATTATATTTTTTCATAATATTTATGTTATTCAAGGCTCTATAATCAATATAATTTCTACTGGAAGCATCCTTCTTTTTCTCAAATAATACAAGAGCACCCCATGGTGAAGTGCAATGTCAAACGAAACATTTTTTTTAAAAAAAATCATCTAATTTTTTTTTCAATTAATTCATTTATACATTACTCATTTGATAAGAGGTTTAGAAATATGATAATCATTAGGAACTAAATCAATAGTAAATTCAAAATCTCTATTAGGAACAACACCATCCAATTTATTAGGAAAACATTAGTAAATTCAGTCACTATTTAAATGACACTAATAGAAACTATTTTTTTCTTATGAACAACATTATCCAGATTACGTTAACTATATTATGTAATAAATCTCTCATCTTTATGGTATGTTATTAATGGTGTGAATTCATTGAATACAACTTTCCTAGAATCAAAATCTAGTTTAGCATGATAAACTAAAATTCAATCTATTTAAAAAATAATATCAACCACCACTGGGGAAAGTTCCACTGGATTTTAGGGAAGAAAATAACTCAAATGATAATTGGAAGATTCTTAGAAATCTGGGTTTCTTTGATACATTCACCCATAGTTATGGTCGAAGGTTCTACATCTTATTCATCATATGATATTTAAAATTTACCTAAAAAGCTTTCATAGATGTCATAATGTGAATATCCAAAGTCAAAAAATAGTATTGGTATATTTTTGAAAACCCCAGAACATAATTGTAAAAAAATCATTATATGGACGCACATCTACAATAGTGGTAGAAATTTTTTTTTCCATGACCTTATACTTATGTTCTTGTTATTTTCCACCCTTTGTAATCAACATTGGACACGCAATGGAATAATACACAAACTCACTGTAACTAAATCCTCTTACCATTAAAATTTCATTTATTTATTGATCACATCTCTTGTAGTATTAAGAAATATGACCAGTCTTATCACAATAGAAGAACATTACATAGTTTGAAAGGAATTTTATAGTATTGTTTTTACCACACTTCTCTCAATATAGAAATTCATTTTTCTTACCACCAAATTTCATTGATGAATGATTTCCCATTTCCTACCAACCAGAACACTTATTTTACTTTATCACATAAGACACATGATCACAAAATAATCCATTTATACCTTATCATCACATAATACAAGTTTCACACATATTTTTAACTCATGAGAATCTAATTTCCTTTGATATTTTGACTTCAATGTTCAGTAAAACTGATTTACTTTAAAATCAGTATCCAGAATAATATTTGTGACCTACCTTACCTAATAGGTAAATTTTTATGCATCTGCAACCACTGAATCTTCTTCTTTTATTTTCAACTCGATGATTTTCATTTCCATCCTAAGTCGATCATCCATAAGAAAATATTTCTCAAGGAAGATATTATTAAATTCATCGCATTCCACGGAATCAATCAATTCACTTATTATGATATATTTAATAGTTATTCATTAGTGATTGGATTCACCATCGAAATGATAAACTGGAAGAGTTTCCATTTTGGTGATCTGAACAACCCATGACGTCATATAGATTTTCTAGGGATTTATTTGATCCTTCTACTAGCACGGGGAAAGACGACCCTTTGAATGATGGAGGATTTATTTCTCATGAAATTCTCCACAATCATAATGTTCCTCTATTATAGATTATGTTTCACTCTTGAATACACACCACCACATTTTATCTCCTAATTCAACTGATCTATCATAGTAACAAACTACGCAGTTCCTATTCTAACCATCTCAGGGTGCTAATTTGGAAGGATGTTTTCCGATTGATTCCTTCCGCACATAGCTTCCCTGTTTCCTCTATAGAAATCCATTCTGAAAAAACATATTTCTGATGAAGTAATATGATAATCTTTAAACGATATAACATATTTACTTCACTATAATGTGAAATCATTAATGATAAGCTACTAATGTTACCCTAACTTCTAATGTTTTCAAAACTATCCTCTGATACCAAATATAAGCACATATAAATAAAAGTTTACATAATCATGTGTTATGTTAATAATTTTACATTATTTAACATGAGAATATTTTTAGGATTAAATCATCAAAGAATTATCCCATAACCCATACATAACAATACCATAGAAATACAAATAGGACAGTTCAATGTATTATCCATTTTGTTTATAAAAAAACAACATTTTAATATTAAAATGGTTTCTTTTCATGTCCAATCATCATATTTTTTCGTTGATCTCATTCTTGTCTCTATTCTCCCTTAAATCACATGTAAAAAAATTAAAATATTTTATTGGCCTAAAAATATTAGTAATGGATACATAAAGAAGCAAAACTATTAGTATTTTTTAATCATGTAAACCCACTGATAATTTATCATATTGTAATACTTTACACCCTTAAGAAGTAGTAAATACATTCATTTGAAAATAAGATCATTTCTTACCTTTTTTGTAATAAAATGATTAGAATAAGACAATAGAGAATATATATATTATATAATGGTAACATAGGACATAATGATACATTAATGGAATATCCATGTGGTCGAATTCCATATGTGTCACTATTACATATTGGAATAGGCATATAGATGTCTTCTATACCTAATGTATTGGAGGTTATAACATAACAAACCATCCATAGTTTATCAAATAAAACAATTTCAAGATAAATAAGTTATCATTAAAAAATAATTTTCAATACCAAAATACCAAAAAATTGTAATACTAAATATATTTTTAAGTTTAAATGTCATTAAGGCTTATAGAGGAAGACAAATATCAAATGACAGCTTCAGTGATGGAGAAGTTATTGTCAACGTTAATGTTAAAAATAACAATCCTTTTGATAGTTGAAAAGAATGAATATATATATATATACATACTCATTATTAAATATTTTTAATTAAACTAAAATTAAAAGTGTTTTTTTATACACCTTAAAAAAGGTGGGAGTATAACATCAAAATATGTTTGAATGGAAGGAAATTGAGACGATGTCCCTTACCTCGAGCCTGATTCATTGTGTATGTTCTTTATATTTGTGAATAAAATATTTAGGATTATTATTACCTTCATTAGATTCTTTTTATGTTTATTATTCATTTTTTATCTCTTATTACCTTTTTATAACAATTACATAATTATTTACGATCATGTCAGATGTTTTGTCGATATTCGATACTTGAGTCGAATATGAACGTGGTATGATGTCAACAGTCGATGTTGTCATAATAAAATCATATAAAAAATATTTTTCATGATATTATTATATTTATTTAAACATAATTTATACTTTTAATTCAAACAACTAATTATTGTAATTGAAAATGAATAACATTGTAACCATGGAGATAGTAGGCCATACGTACGCATGAGTAACATTTTCCATTTTTCATTGGTCATTATGGAAAGAATGTAAGTGTTATTTTATCTTTGGAAAAGGATTATAAAAAAATTAATATCATATTAATAATTTAAATATACATATATATACTATCCAAGTGATGTGGTGAATAAAAACTAATCACATCGCTTCGTGGATGTGATAGTCCAAATGAACACACGAATAACGTTAACATTTTATGTGCATGGAATTTATGAATGTAATTGATGTACTATTGTAATAAAAAGATTAATATTTCATGAACATCACATATTAATATTAATTCCATCATTATAACCAATCATGATATCAGGTTATGGAATATGAATTATATCGGTTTGGGGAGGTCATAATTTACTAGTACATAAGAAAGATTAATTCCTTTCCCATTTGGTAGTAGTGGAGGTGGATTTAGGTGATGATATTAACATAATAAAATCTCATTATATTTTGGACAATAGAGTAATTATTTCATCATGGATTAACAATATTCAAAGGAAGTGTAAGAATGAATAAATTTGAAATACATAAGAACAATACCTCTTCTTTGAATTATCTCCTTTTATTACCACCTTAGAACCTCTGAGGAAGGGTTTTCATCCTAAACTAGGGCCTCTATAACCTGGGGAGGGATTTTAGGATGGTTTTTTTGATGATATTTTGCTAACAAAAATGTTTCGGAAGTGTATGTACTATTGAAGAATGGGTGCCTTTTATAGGAGAGGGGAGGGGTACCCTTGGAAACTCTTAAAATTTTAAATCTATAGAAAATAAAATTTAACTCCAAATGACTCAATTTTTTTTGAATATATGTTATGGATTATTTAAAATAATCCCAAGCAATAATTTTTAGAAATTTGTGTAGTTTATCTTAATCTATATCATTTCATTTTACCATAAACTATTCTATTGTAATTTTAATTATAGTATATAATTTAAATATTTAAAGGCTATAAATTTTATTTATGTATGGTAAATTTCCCAGAAATATACTATTTATGATCCTTTAGACCTTATAATATAAAAATTTTAATTTTTATAATTTCTATGTTTTTTAAATAATTTAATAAATTATTATTTTTATGAAATATCAATTTCACTAATTTTAACAGTATTCATTTTATTGAATTTTTATAAAATCCAAATAGAGAGATAAACTATATAAAAATATTTTAATATAATTTTAATAATTTATAGTCAATGAAATTTTTTTCAAATACACTAATTAATTAAATTTTAAATTTTAATATTTTTTTGATATTTCTATCAATAAAATAATTGTTGTATCACTATTGTGTCAGACATTATGATAATTATTTAATATCTAAAATTTATAAATAAATAACCATTATGTACATAATTTAAATATGTTTCTATATTATATTTATTATCTACATTATATCATGTTATTTCCAATATTAAAATTATTATACTTATATGAAATAAGATTGTTATATTTTCATTCTTTTTTTATTTTAATAGTACAGATAACATTATCATGGAAAAAAGTTCATTGAATGAGTAAATTCATGTTATTATGCAATAAGGGGCAAATTTGATTCATCCCAATGTATTTTGGATGGTTTTAGTGTAATTATATTTATTGGTAATATTATTTGTCACCCTAATTTACCTGACTAACCATTAGCCGTGTGAAATAAAAAAATACCAAAGTAAATAATCATAAAATCAAAAACATAAAAGGGAAAAATTAATAAAATTTGGACCCTATGATTAAAAATATGTAATATGTTTAAAAAAAAATTAAAATACATATGTTTCTATAATAAATTTAAAATTAATTCTATTGAAGGCATGAGAAAATGACTTTTAAAATATTAAGAACCATCAGAAGATTTACATGTGTTTATATCCAATATAAATGTTAAATTATATCATATACCCTAAATTAAATTAAATTGTAAAAAATAATCTAAATATACATTAAAATAAATTAAAAGTATTATATGAAAATATAAATAAATTAGATGAAATAGTAGTTTTGAATAAAAATGACGCACATTTCAATATTCATTAAAAATTTAAATTTATCAAAATAATGAAAAATACTCAACAAAACATAATTTTTAGGTCCTGATTCATAATAAGGAGTTTATTATTCTATATACAAATATATAAATATTTCAAAAACAATATTAATAATGGGTTCACCATTGAAATGTGGTAAACCGATTTTGGTTTATTTCATTTTTTTAGAATAAACAAATATTTATACTTATATTATGCTTATAAAATATATTATATTAACATAAAAAATTATTCTATAATTAACTTGATTTTTACATAAATAACCAATACATTGAAACTTTTTATATATTTTTCTATGAACCTGGCTTTTACAAATACAATAATCTCCCGGCCTTCATCTTTTCCAAATATATTGACACCATCTATTTCATGCCTAATTCCTATCACAAAATCCTTATTTCCCTTTATATGGTATGATTATACACAACCATTGATCCATATATCTGTATGATGTCATTATTTTATGAAAATTTCAATAATATATTAATTCTCATCTTCTTCTTTCTGATCCACAGTTTTGGATTCATTCATGAACATGAATAGGGTTCTTGATCTTCCTAAGAGTATTATAGACCAAATTACACATATAGGAATACATATGATGTTTTTTTCCAGTGCTGATTCTGCTGCTATCTGCCTGCTTTGTAAGTATATGCTGCTGTCCTTGCCTGCTTTTGGTTTTTGGCATCTCAGGCTGGATGTCTCCGCGGGTTTGAACACCTGGAGGCCACCCTGCATCATCTGCCGGATCTCATTCACACCGGAAGAGTGGAGATCCTCTTGTGATTTATGCTGCTCAAGGAAGGAGAAGGCCAGATGCTTTCCAAGGGGACACCGGGAGATTTTACCCAAGGCTGGAGAAGGCACTCATGCCCAGCCAGGTCCTGTGGGGATAAATCGCAAGGCTTTTATTGGTGGGCTACAACCAAGATGTGCCAAGCAGTGGTGGTGAAACCCACAATCTCCGTATTTTTTGATGATGAAGGCTGGTTTCGATCTTGGATTGTTGCATTTTGCTGCTGGTTTGTCTGGTCCTCTTTATATGTTGTCTCTTTTATTCCCTGCTGGTGTAAGCCATTTACACCTCGAGTCTGTAATGCTACGCTTATTTTTTAATAAATTCCGTTTGGGGCATGAATTGGGAAACCAATTCATGCCACCATCTTCTAAAAAAAAATAGCCATGTGTCTGAATCCACCATATTTGAAACAA
Source organism: Viscum album (assembly GCA_963277665.1). Lineage (NCBI taxonomy): Eukaryota > Viridiplantae > Streptophyta > Magnoliopsida > Santalales > Viscaceae > Viscum > Viscum album. The sequence continues at coordinate 289,098,673 of OY728165.1, forward strand.
TGCCCATCAATATAATTCATTGTATACCGAATAATATATGTAATCTTTTGTTTTGGTTATTGATTTTGGTAACATTTGGATACATAAAATACATATTGATTATTCCAAATATTTCTACATATATAACACCTAATATGAGGTGCATTGTTGTGTGTCATTCCAATAGGACATGTTATTCATTGGGATCACTAAACCACCAAATTTTGAATCATAACCATTTAAATTTCCATTCATTGTGTGGGAGGTTTTGGTCTAACATCTATCTCCCAAAGATTCTATTTGCAATCAATCCCCATAAAGTATTTTTCATTCAGATATTACCTTTTCATTAGTTTTAAGAGCATTTTTTCCCAATTGAACCATTTTTTACACGATTAATATACATTTTTGATGGCATACTATGAGTAATTAGTCACTCTTGATTTTTCATATTTTTCTATAGGCTAAAAGAATCCACTTCTTGTTCATCAATATGTTATTAATTTATCTATTGATATGTTAATAATCCATTGATATATTAGGTATGTTCTTTATCTCTGATCTTGTACTCAATAACCCTCTCTTTGTTCACAAGCATTGAAGACAGATGCTTTTTAATTTATACCTTCAGTTCAAACTTCTCTTTATCATGATGATGCATATTGTGTTTGGAATCATAATCCACATTGTTGGATTTCTTCCTTTTTCCCACCAAACAAATTTCCCATCATTCTAGGATTCAAGTACATTATTAAGATCAATCCTCCATTTCACTTATCCTTCATCATTATCTGTCCCACCCTATATAAGGAAATTTCCAACTATTCCGACCAATTCATTTTCAATGCGATATTTTTTGTCATAAATTTATTATACCTCAGTCTCATCATGAAATCCATTCAATTGTGAAATATGGTTCTTCTTCTATGTGAAATTTCTCTGAAATGTTTTCAAATAATTAATATAGGATGAAGAATTCTTCATGGATATTTCTATTTATTCCTCATTATCTTGTTGATAATTCTTAGATCACCTTGTTGTTGGATATATATAACCACTTGAGATCAAATCCATATGAGTGAATGTTTCCTTTTGAAGATTCATTTTCAACTATGTAGATTATAGGAAAGTACTGATATGAAACTATCTACCTATTATTCTTCTTATAAATCCTATATAGTGGTCAACCTCATGGAATAGAATAAAACCTATTTGGATTTAACATTTTAAACATCCTCATTATCATCATTTCTCATCCCATACGTGAAAATAGTATTGTGTAAACTATCCATTGTAAACTCATTTGGATATTTTTTCCTCTAGTATATAGACATTCATATTGAACTGAGGTGGAATTCTACTGAGAATGTGCTTGATTATATTTACATCATCGATTATTTCTCAAAGACCACACATATCTTCCACAAAAATAATCACCTTATCAAAGAAAGCATCAGTGTACTAGTTATGGTTCATTATATGATCCTCATACTTGTCTTTAAAAACCTTTAATTTATATTCTTAGACATTTCAATCATCCTCATATATATTTATTATAATTTTCCACATGGCATGTGATGACTTACGTGGCATCACATTCTTGTTGATTTCATTAGATAAGGCTACCCTTATTTCATTTAGTTCTCTAGAGTCATTATCTAATTATATTTTGTTTTATTATGATAAAGCTATAATATCCACAATGGAAGAAATAAATTGCATCATATCTATAAAAAAATCCATTTCTAACTCACAAAAGCGGTGTTACATATATTTCATCCTCATTTGAAAATAGTTTCCATTGATGACTGGAATCCCTTAATTATTGAAAACCATTATTGGCATTGTAGACAAATAAAAACAAATTTTAACCCTGTTCTTTAATGTCAATTGTTATCCTGACCGGGGTAAATAACCTGATATGGGGGGATAGGGTTGAATTAGTATATTAAAAACAAAAACAACCAACTCTTTGGATTTTTTGAAGACATTAAACATAAAAATATTCTTTCAATTTCCCATATCAATGTATGGGGAGAAATGAAAACATGCTTGAGAAACAAAAAATTTACACGGTTCAACCACACTAGGTTACATCTAAGGAGAATACATATGAATTGTGTCTTTTTAAAAAATATATTAAATTACAATACTATTACAAATTTCATCATAGAATCATTATCTATCATGGTTCACTACCATTCAAAACATTAATTCTCGCCTCCCTTTATACTTATGTGAGACCACTACTCTTTTGTATAACTATTCTATTGATCACTTGAATAAATATTGTTAAACCATAATTTAGAGAATCATGAAGATCCACTTTCATCAACTTGATAAAAACCTATTTACCAAAAAATTTCTTGGAAATAATTTATTTCATATAATATTCACTTTCATAAAACTGCATCCAAATTTCTTAAAACATTACAATTATTCATAAATATCTCCTCTTTCACGAAACCCACATCCTTTCATAAAGCTCTGTAATCATTCATGTAAAGTAGCTTCATTAGAAACCTGCTATTATTATGTATTAATTATATAATAAAATCCAAAATGAAATTATATTGATAATTTAGAGCCATTGGATCTTCATTGAATAATTTTTTAAAATGTGGGGGTAGCAACATATTTGTAGACATTTCCTCCCCTTTATGAAACATTCTCCCTCACCATCACATATTTTTCAATCCCGTTAATGTTTTCATGAAACTCACTCACTTATTGAAACATTATGGTAATTTTTTTTAGTTTCAAAACATACCATATTCTATAAAAATGTCATCCATAAATCATTATCATTTCATGAAACAACCTAAATTTTATGAAATTTAGGCCTTTTTCTTTTTGATTAGACGGTCCTAAAAATCTATGATTTATAAAACATTTCCATTTATACAAATATTAGAGAACACAAATATCAAAAATAGTGGAAAATTATGTCACCTTATAAACATTATTTTTTTTATATGAGTTAAAAAGATTCCATAATTCTATCTTGTAAATCTGAAAACATACCTTGAAAAAATATTACTGGAAATTCACAACCATCATTTCCATCCTTTTTGTCAAAAAAAACAATCAACTAAAAAAAATATTATAAACACATCTTGTTTTATTTTCCGAAAAAATATTTATATCATGATTGACTTATAATTAAAGATATTCAGTTCTCCATTTCATGTTATCATTCTCATGGGATTTAGGATCTAATATTCTAACGGTTTTATGGGGTTTCATCTCAAATTCTTCTATAAGAGACATATATGGTATTATACACAAAATTTAATTTTTTGGTGTATATACTACCAATCAGAGATATCTTAGCATGAATTTTATTTTATTCACATTATTTGATTTTCAATTGAAAGCCATATATATCAAGTGGTTTTCATTAATGTGTTACTCAATCAAAAAGTGTTTTTTATTCTCAATTATGAACCTTTGAGACAAATTTTTTTTCGTACCATGATTCCTTAGCTGGGTGAATGTTTTACACATGGATTTATTTATACCATTAGGTATGTTTTTAATAATATTTACGATACAAATCATATTAACCGATTCATGTGGCTATAGATATAGTTATGTCCCCATTAGTATAGATTTATGTAACTCAACTCTTGTTAATTGAGAAACTATTATTATCCTAAACATATTGGAATTTCACCTTCTTCCCTTTTATTTAATTATGTGGTATTCTCCCATTTCATTTGGGGATATACATTCTTAACACATAAGCTCTTGACAAGTATTTCTCACTTCTTCATATTTGATGCCTATAAAGGATATGGGTAACTCAAATATCCTTCATTGAGATATAATATTTTATAATGAAATTTTTTCTCAAATAATTAGGTTCAACCACCATATTATTTTATGATAATCTATTTAATAATCCCATTTAGTTAAATAATGTTTTAATACAAATAATATTTTATCACACTTTTCAAAATGTGGGATTATAAAAAATGTAATTCAATGTATAAAAAATATTCCACTCATAAAAAAAGTTTGATTCAATTTTTCATATCGAAAACATCAGCTAATTTTCAAGGCCCTATTATTTTAGATTATTTTTAAATTAAAATTTATCAATGATATTTCAATTAATATTTTGACAAATTCATTTGAAATTGAAACTTAACTTCCATATTTATGTAAATGAATTTTTTTTCTATAAATCTATTTTATGTTTTCACTCTAATATATCATTTAATTTTCAAAAGGATTTACCCTAATAAAATTTATGATTTACTAATTATACTTATATATATATCATTAATTATATGGAAATAAATTTTTATAACAAACTCAAGATACAAAAAAATCTAATTCACGAACTCTTCTTGGTTGGTAGCATTGAAGATTTTTGTTACTTTGTTTTTTTTTCTTCTTTTGTAATATCATTCCTAGTTTCAATTATTACACATGGATATGTACTTTTGAATCTATACATCATCTTCATATTTATTACTTATTATCATGTTATTCAGGAATTGATCTTGTTTTATAATTATTTATATATTCTGGTAAAACATCACACATTACATAATATAAATATGATAATATAGACCTTGAATGAATATTATTCTAAATAAATGGGGTAAATTATTGGCATTATATATGTTGTTATTCTATTACAGATGATTATTATAATGTTGAAAATGTATTTTTGGACAATTCACAATCTTCTTTTAAAGGATTTATGACCATTTTATCACTTTTATTCAATGGGTAAAATTATTTTCATTCATGATGATAATTGAATGATAACACAATTTTGTTATGTCTTTGATTTATATATTTTTTATTATGTAGATGAACAAAAGTCATTAGTCAAGTCAATCATTTGGGAATGATATGAATGGTCTTAATGACTCTTATAGTTAATGAATTCTGTATATTCAAGTGATGGATTTGGCCTATAATTATACACCACATTGATGCATCATAAGGTATCATGGGATAAAAATATGTTTGGGATATTTTGTTTATGCCTACAAAAATTTGAAATAATTATTGACAACTGTTTCTAGGAGAAGTGAATATCTGGGAACAATCTTTAACATCTGATTTGGATGTAAAACATTATACATTCTATCAGTATCATATCATTATTACTAATAACCCTATTTTTATTTATTTTAATGGATATAACAATATCTCACTTTCATGTTAATTTAGGTTTCACATAGTCTACTATCACTATTCTTAATATTTATTCCTTGTTTATGAAATGATTGAATTAGTTTTTTGTTTTATTTTACTAATAATTTAAATATATTATCAAAGAGAGTATTGAAATATGTATATATGGCACCAGATATGGGAGTGTAGATCCAAGGCATCGATTTAATATTTATAACTAATATTAGATAGTTCCTAGAAATATTTATAAATTTCATACTCTACTATAATTGATCTCCCAAACCCTTTTAAAGAGATTTGTTGATCCATCAGGATTTGTAAAATCCATTCACCGAGCATAAAATTTGAAAAAACATTAAAATATACAAAACAATCAATTATAAGGATTAAATAAAATATTTCCTTTTATATTATTTAAATTTTCTTAAAAAACTGACTTCTGTCAATTTTTATAGAATACGTTTTACAAATAAATCGTCTACACATTCTTTTCCAATGAATGTGTCTACATTCTTGCCACATCTTCCTTCATTTCCACAATCAACCTCATATTATATACCACACAAGAAGTAATAAATTTATGGTTTTATCATATATTATAACATATTTACATAAGAGTGTATATTATAAGGATGTAATTTGAACAATAAAGGGACTTAATTTCTTCTACTTTAAAATCTACACATCCTTCTTCTGTTGATTACTAAATCATATGGATTATTCATTATTTACCTATTGATTATTTATCGATTGAGGTTCTTGTGTGTTTTTGGAATCAACCCAACTCAATAAATTATAGGCTCTTTATATTTTCTAATGTGATCATCATCTCTATGAGTAAGTGGCAAGAGACACATTATAATAAATCCCACAAGTCTGATTGATGTGTTAATGAAATAATTTCATAGATGTCCCATTTAACAGTAGTTATGATAGTCTTGAGTTGATTTTGTATTGTCTCTATTTTTGGGATCAGACGAACTATATTTTAAACCACCCAATTTATTATTGTGACATGGGGAGAGTGACACAAATAATATGGATTGATTCTATATTTCTCTAATTCCCAAGGAGTATGTCTTACTGTTTATTTTGTTTATATAATTGAAGTTATCAATGTTTCCTATATAGGACACAATATTTCCTCCAACATCATTTAACAGGATTTAATTTTTTTCCACCATCACACTATTGACAGTGTATATATAATTATCTATATAGAACATGACTATTTTGGAAAATAAAAATCTAGTCAGATCCTAGAAATCAATATATGTGCTTTCAGATACTCATTTGGATCAACACTTGGAGTTAAATGAAAAATATTTATAAAAATAACGTCATAATCATCCAATAGAATTTTTTATCACTTTAGGAGATGGAAATATATCATTCTAGTTAAATTTATGTTATGAGAATATAATTATTTATTAAATAATTCCACAAATTCCTTCCATGTAATGATTTGGTCATATTTTGTCAGACTAACAAAATCCCATAAATTTCATTCTATATCTTACAAAATTTATATTAATATGTTCACATTAATATCAAATGTTGTTCTATGGAAATAAAAAATTCTATTCAATCGACTCATCCATGCTTCTTCGCTTTCCAATATTGAATCCCCTCAAATGACGTGTGGGTTACCTTAGATATTCCATTGAGTAATCCTCATTGTATTTTTATTTGGTTTGATTCCCACTATATGTTTCCTATAATGAGGGTAAAATAACTTAAACAAGATAATATTTTTCTTTTGGTTCTGGTAAAACCAAACTCTCAGTTGCCTCTTCATGCATATTTCTTATCCTGATTGGTTTCATCTCTCTTTAATAAATTTACCACTTAGTCACTACATAATAATTAATTTATGTATTTTGATTTTATTAATAATATAAAGAAAATAATTTATAAATAATCCCCCAATTATCAATGGAAATATATATGGTTTTTCATAAATTGGAAGTTACCGTACATATTTATGATACTATACACTTGTTTTATAAATCTTCTATTACGAGGGTATGGAACTCTATTAGGTGTTTAAATGATTCTTTTATAGCTTAACCTCCTTGTTCACATTAAGTTTAGCATAAATATTATTTATATGGATTTTTATTCTCTATATTTCATGTTCTTAATCATCTTATATTTTGATCCACCATCCAAAATAGTGGACTAAACAAAATGATTTAATTTGTAGTATCCCGACCCACCCACTATCTTTGGTAGAATCAGGATTCAAATAACTATATGTGACATTCTTTGGGACACCAAATGATCGAAATAATTTCCATGGGAATAATAAAACATTTGGTATTGATTAACAATTACACATAGAACATATAAAAGACAACAATATTTATAATTATAAGTAACTGAAAAAAGCATGAAATCATGCCAACACAACTCAATATACCAAATCATTATATATTGTCTAAGTTTTAGTTGAAGATAATATAAAATATGAAAATAAAAATACAGTGCATTAAAGGCTCGAGGATCCAAGGTTCACCATACTTGATATCAGGACTCAACAAGACCCCAAGATGAATAAAATATACCTTAAAATAACATAAAAAATCATCACTCTTAAAATATAAAACATTTCCCTTTTGATTATGAGGATACATAGTGTATACATATTCACCAAGGTTAATATGCAATGGTGAGTGTATAACCCTATAGTATGTCCTAATAACTTCCCATGTATCCCAATAGTATATGAATGAGATTGAATAGAATTTTATATAAAATAGGAATAAGGAAAATTCAAATATATTTTACCATAGTTTACAAAAAATTAGATATTTAGAAATTATTTCTATTTTTAATAATATATGAAAAACTAACACACCAATGTATCCATATATCCTTTAAATAGTCATATGTCATGAGATGAAATATTTACATATGTCATCAATTGGTCATGAAAAATGGGACCCATCGACATTAATGAAAAGATAAAAACTAAAAAATACTAATACAGTGAAACATAAACCCATTAAACATTTGTTTATTCCAAGGTATCACATCTAAAATTTCCTTTAAAACCTTTTATAAATTTAAAATTTTTACTAAACATGTTGCTGGATCCACCCACAATCCTTAATTTAAATCCATAAAAAATGGTTTCTCTAACAAGAATTCAATACTTTTTTTGGTTAAAAGGATACAAATAATTTATAAATACAATAAATCAAGTCATAAGAGAAATTTTAGAGAGAAATATAGGAGTCACTTAGCTAATATAAGTTTCTATTCTCGAATATTAGACAATAACTGATGTAAATTTAGGTTTATCTGCTATTTCCTTCAATGAATTACAATGAACAATTATAAAAATATATCACAAACTATATATCGTGAAATGATATCCCTAGTCTAGGATTCCTCCTAAAAACAACATTGTTATCTTGAAGGTGATGGAAATAAACAGTTATATTTGATTCCCAAGATTCAATAATCAATGTTCAGGTGTGATCAGTCTATTGATGGAAAATGATGAAAAAACCAAGAGAAGGATATTTTTTAGAGGAAATAATGAATAGATAATGAGAACCAAAGTGAATTTAAAATTTATTATATAGTTAAAACTAACATGATTCATGACATGATACTATAACTCATTTCATGAAATACTAAAGGTCATCACCATTCATGAAATGAATTTTATTTCTCACTATAAATTCTTACATCCATTGAATGTCAATGTTCCTTAGAATTAAAATCCTAAATCCTATTCATTTTGTGAAGATAATTTGATACCATGAAGGTATTCACATAGGAATTCTATTAAATATTATATAGGACCCTTAACATCCTGAAACATATTTCCTGTTGTGAACTGCCTCCTTTAATATGATACTAGCTAAAGGACTACTTTCTACTACAATGAAATAAATATGCATAATATATTAAGAAATTAAATAAGAATGGGGGTGTTACAAGTAGTTGTTTTTGAATAAAATATAAATGACCTAACTAATATGAAGGTTTAATATCCCAGTTAGGGGTCATAAGTTATAACTTCTTATATAACCTTAGGAGATATTATCATAAACTGATTATGGATATTTAGGTATAATATTATTAGATTTTTCCAGAATATAATCTTTAGTATGATAAATATTTTTTTGGCTATTTAGTGAAAGTATAATATATGACAAAAAATTCTAGACTGATAGAGTCATTTATGTAACAATACATGTTAAATATTTTACTAATGGTTATGATATTAAATTGAATGTGGAATTTCTTAGGATACCATATGATTAATTTTTCATAAAAATATATAAATTGATTTATTTTGATATTATATTTTCTAAATGTATAGGGAGAATGTATTCTAATATGAAGAGGGGTTGAATCTATGGAATCTTGGAAATTAACTCCAAATATTAATTTTCCAATCATTGGGGAGTGTGATTGGATATCAATTTTGTATGTATGACTACAAGAGATCAAGAGATAAATAAAACACAAAAAAATTTATAGATTATATGACCTTATTATTTGATGGCCAATTCTTTTTGTGAAAATATTGTTATATTTATATAGATGTTCCAATTTATTATCAAGGGAACTAATATAGTAGAAAGAGTTATGTATTTAATTCCAGTTATTCTATGAATGATGAGTATCTAAATATAAAATAATATTCACTTCTCATAAGTCAAAAAGCACCATATTTTGGACTTTATATATCCCTAGTTCATCTTCCCAACATCATGAAAAATACATTATGAAATTAGGGATAATTCTTCCAGATTCTCATATTCTCATCACAAATACATATATCTAGGTAGCTCACAAAATGTTTGTAAACATAACCCATATTGTAGTGTGATTACTCTTATTATTACGTTATCATCTAATTTAATTAATATGAATAAATAAACCAAAAAAATATCTGATTACCTCATAATATTTATTGTTTGTTTGGTAACATGTCTAGTATATTATTGAGTGACATATTAAATTTTTCAGGATTAAAAAATCTAACTTTCTAGTGTATTTTTTATTAGTAACTTTCTAGTGTATTATACTCCTTATAGTGTGAAAAATTTATCATAGAATGGCAAACTTAATTCTCCAAATCCATGAAATCCTAAAGACCATGTCACCTAGGCAATTGTGGCATGGTTTCTCCGACTATAACATGTTCCTCTTGTATTGAAAACAAACTATGGAATACCACATTATTTCCTGGAATGAGAAAATTTAGCCTCTACTTCCATCACTGTTCTCCATAAGTAGCCTTCATAGATATTTCCAATTATCGTTAATTCCATATATAGAAGTTTATAGTGAAATTTATTTTAACATATTTCCATTCTTGTGATTTGAGATAAATTGTTTCGTCATTCTAGATTAATGTTGTGATATAATTATCATACATAAAATTAAGTAAGATTGATGTAATAATTACCACAAGAAGCCCAAACAATGATTGTTTGATCCTTCTCATTTCAGATTAAACGTAATCCTATGAAATATTTAGTCGAGGATAATTTTCTCTACTGTATAATAAATTCTACTCTTCTTGATATTAACAGAACCATGCTACGAAATTATCTCAACCGTTCACAACATCGTTTTCTAGTCAATAGTTGAAAATTATTCCTTTTATTCTTATGAATCAACAATCAACATAAATTGGAATCCATCTCCACCTAGAGAATGTTTAAAATTATTTGAACAATATAATATCCTAGACTCATGAATAAATGGTCCCATGAAACAATTCATAGAATAGATAAAATGTAAATATCATTATAGAACCTCACCGGAGGATAATATAATTATTTTTAGAGAACACCATCCCAAAATTTATGATCAGTGCTATATTAAACATATATAAAATTAGATCAACTAATTTACCATATTTTAAATTATATATATGAGGATCATTAAATATCTCAAAGAAAACTATAATCTCAACCTTTTTATTTTGCAGGTAACAAGTGAACTAATACATGATAACATCTCTAAACATCACTTACCAACACCTCAATCATCCATATTATTTTTTAGACATATCAAATACCCATTAAATTACTAGAAAACTAGTGTGTCACCCCCATTTTAATAAAATTTATTTTAAACATTATATTTTTTTAAAGAATGTCTGGGAATGAAATAATGAAAATAAAAATTTAAACATACACATATTCTAGGAAAGAATTCACTCCCAACGAGACTCTTATGTGGATACGGAAACAATTCAATGAGATTTTATCATGTTATATGTGACATTTTCCTTCGTGGAAATACATTAAAATGATATCTACTCACACTCCACATTTTGCATGATACAATTGTAATTTTTGTAAATATTCCTCTTAATTAATTTTTCCAACAATGTATTTGACTACTTTATTAAAATATAATTTTCATACCAAAAAACCAATGGGTATATAATATCAACCCACATATCTTCAATTTGTGACATTATTTATATCATTTATGTTATAGTTTGAGATACCACAACATAAGATTATTTCATTGTGCTAATAATGATAAAATTTTATACCATATAGTTTCATGAAACATGTATTCTTATGACTATAAAATTACCTCCATATGTATTATTATTAACATTAAAATATCAAAGAGAATATACCTTATTTTAGAAATAAATTTTTGATAATGTGTTTATATCATACCATAGCCTTAATAATTAGTTCTAATGATGTATCAAAAAATTTGTTATACATCCAGTAGATGAAACACCTTCAGGTTATGTGGAATCACAAACAAAATATAATTTAAAATTAAATATATTATCATGAGTTAAATAAATATTATAGTATTCTAATAAAACACCATAACTCCATTTTATTCACACAACAACTGTTTTAAAATAAGGATAACTTTGTCTTATGTACTATATGAGTGAAAACTTCTCTTCATTCATCCATTCAAAAAACGTTATTTAACTAATTATAATACATTTTTTATAAAAAAACAATCTACTATAATAGTGATATATAGACTAAAGAAAACACCTCCTCACAAGTCATTAACACCTATAAGTGGATATTAATTTGGTTATAAAATTTTGTATAAGTTTCTTCTCTGAATCTGAAAACTGTAATTCCATTAACATGAAAAATAATTTTTGAGTTTGTTTCATATTTATCGACCTCGATATTTTAATCTTTTTTTAATTCCATGAATTTTATTCAATTTTAGTTGTTATATATTTTCTAATACTTTGTTTAGGGTTCTTAATTGGGATTATATAATAACCACTACATAGTTTGCACTTTATAATCATTACAATCATGGATAAACAATTCTAATTATTCAATGTAAACTTCTTCCTCGATTTCTATTTCCAGGAACACTGAATTGACAACAATTGCAAAAAAAATTAGTTCCTATTATAATTATTTTCATAAATATTAAAATTATATCATGCTTTTTGATAGGACATGTGATTTAATCATAATATATTTCCTCAATTTTCGATTATTCATTTCAAAAATGATTTTATTTTTTATTTGATACATTAACTTTGTCATTATGGTTATTATAAAAACCCACATTTTCCTAATAATGTTTTTTGGATATAAAAGTATTTCAGGAGTTTCATTCCTCTCAGTATGGTTCAAATCGTCCACCATTATTGAATCACAATGCGTATTATATATGGTATCATAAATACTCTCTCGTTCATCTTGAAAAGTCAATATAGTTTGATTGGAAATTTGAAAACATAACCAGGCCTTTACTCCATTGTACTTATATAGAATAGTATTTTTAAACTCCCAATTTTTTATATATAATTTAATTTTAGAACATCCATGATATGATGTCCCTTTATTGAGTTTTTTTCAAAATAAACATAGTTGATTTGAAATTATGCATGATAATATAGAAATACCTCCCACAATACATACTCAATTCTATCAATGTTTTCATCAGTGGGAAGTTATTATTATGCTAAATTGTGACCATCTCGCACAATTACATCAAATATATAGAAAACATTTCTCAAATTCTTGTTGTAGAACTGGTAACTTATTCCATTATGTGTATAACAGAAAAATATCACTTCTTCATCACTCACATAAATCATTAAATATTTATTTCTTTTAAACATGATGTAATAGGTTCTATTAAATAAATTTATGTTCTTTAACCATAGAATCATTCTGAAGTACAATTCATAAGGTGTATTGGATGATGTTGGTAAATGTAGGCATCCGTGTAGAAGTTAGATTATCACAGTTGTGGGTTTTATGCAACAAAAAAATTTGTGATTCATGTACTTATAGCATTTTCCACCCCATGTCCAGCAATATGTGTTCATTCCACTTAGTGAACCCATTAGTTATTATATATTTGAATCCCTATATTTTGTTTTAATTATACTATTCTAAATAAAATATATTTATAGTTAATTATTATAATAAAATCAATTATCAAATATAAATATTTTTAGGAAATAAAATGATTAATTATCACAATCCCCCATGATTGATAAGTTTTCTCAATAAATTAGGATTTATAAAAAATAGCTATAAGTCATAGAACAAAAATTATAAACCAATAGCCTAAAAAATATATCTTCATTTTTTGAATTCAATATTATCTTTCTACACAGATTTAAGTGTACTAACTCAAGGTTTCTATACATTTGGTTTTCCACCGGCATGTGACACTTATTTACCATCCTTCCATTATGACATGTGACCCATGAATGTGTCTTTCACAATGAAACATCAGTAGATTTCTAACTAAATTATTAATTAAAATCCTTGGAATTTTCATCTACACATGATTTCAATGTATTATGTAAAAATGATGTTTTACCTTATATATTTTTTTTAAAATATGGTTTTTTATAAAATATCTACAATTAGTTTTTATTTATTCACTAACCCTTCCCTGTAATTAAACAATACATTAATATTTAAGAAACATTATATCTTAAAAAAAAACTTATTCCCACAATCACATTATAATGAAATAATATATAGAATATACCTCATATAATCTAATAATAGAATATTAGAAGATTTCATATTACCAATATTGGGTAACCCAACTCCTTTCACAATGAGTGATACATCATTTCTGAAATTGATAATTCCTATATTGTACAATTAAATGACATTCAAGAGATTATTTTATTGATCAAGTTTGACAAGAAACCATTTTTTGGTGTACATAGATTATATCCTTTTTGTATATTTGAATGAAACCTCAACCACGAATTTGTTTTTTGATTTCTTAACGTATTTGAAAATTTAGAAATAATTTTTTTCTTCTTCAAATAATCTACTGTAATTCCTATACATTATTCAAAGTATTTTTTAGATTGATCAAACATCCCATAAGTCTCCATAAGAGTATCAAATGAATTTACAATTATACCTTCTCTTAGGGATGTTCTCTTAGCCTGAATATTGGGATTCCTTATACAAACCTCCTCAATCCGACAACTCAATTTTATTGAGCGAGTAATAAATAATACCATCATACAAAACATTTGTGCCCTTATACTCATAATAACAAAAACATTCTACAAATAAAAATATCCTCAAATAGAAAATATGTTCTCCAAAATATTCTGTTGGGTTTCATTGCAATTTGATATTAAAAAATATTTTAAAAACTATTAATGCCTAGGATATTTATCTTTAATCATAACCATAACCTTAGGATTGTCTTATATGTTGTTATATTTCCACATAATTTTCTTTTCAATTTCCAATAGAATCGTATAATGAAATAGTATATACAATATCCTCTTTAGATGATGAAATCACCTTCTTATTCACCTTTTTGATGACACAACTATTAGAATTTGATAAATTATTTACTAAAAAAATATTTCATTGTAACATATTATAAGAATTGACTTTCCTAAATTCACTATAAATATTCTTTATATTTTATATCTTTCACTGGCTTATTTCACTAATTTTTTTAATGATTATAATTTTTTATTGATTCATGGAATTTTTATCTTTTATTTGATTTTATATAACATCCTTTACCTCCCTTTTCATGCAAATTATATTTTCTATGTTAATCAGATTAATTTATTCTCTTTCATTGAAAAATGCAATAATATCTCCCATCAGTCAATTTAACTCAACTACTATGTCAAAAATGGAATTACATTTTTATAAAAAAGTGATTTTTTTAATCAATTATTAATTATCATTAATATATTCATTTATTTTAAGAAAATTCAATTTATTTCAAAGAAAACATTGATATCTATTCTATATTGATAATATTTTGATGTCTGCACACCATTGTATTAATCATCATTTATTTTTTCTTCATATTATCCACTCAAGGAATCAATCAGCTTATCTAACTTTTATATTACAATTATTTTCCCATATTCTACCATGTTTTCTTAATCCATTTAACATTACTTAATTCAAGATATGGAATCATGTTTCGGGAAAGGATATTTATTCTTTACTTTGTTGGACTACCCTTTAAATTTTTTTCATCTTCCTATGTTTTGAATGTTAAAAATATTTTTCATGAAAGTTAATATTTTTAAATGACCATAACATTCAAGTTATTCTTTATTATTAAGATTAATTATTGAAAAAATACCAATATTAACAAAACTAAAAAAAATTAAATGAAATATTGCCTCTATATTATCCGTTTTCTCATTTTATGACATTTTTAAATGATAGACGAAATCATAAAAATCCATGAAATAGTCTGGATAATATATTTTATCAACAAAAGAATTCTCTGAATCAAAATTAATTTATGCTATTAATGTAATGATTATTTTTATCTTTTTTAATTTTATTTTCCTCCACCTGGAAGTTTTACTTCTAGACTCTTAAGAGATCATAACATTTTTTTCATTTCACAATTTTACACTCATCCATGTCTTGATTATCAAGTGCTTAAATTTCATCATTGAATTTACCAAGGATGAATTTTATCAACCCACAAAAATTATAGAATCAGTAATAATTTAATCAATATATGTAATCAAGAGAACAATTTTTATTCTTTAAATTAATAATTCATGGTATAATATTTCTTCACCAATTCTAATATATTAAAAATTATCCTAAAATGAATATATTTGAGATAAAGTAACCTTATTTTATCATTTATAGATATCATATGTTTCCTTATTATTTTTAGTTTTATATGTATCTATAACTCTTGTAAAATATTTTTCTCAGAGCGATGAATGAAATGAATTGTGTTCTCTACTATTGTCGTCAAAATTATTTTTATCTAGTAAAGAAATGACCATATATAATTCCATGACCCAAATTATTGGGTATGAACAGGAGTTTCACATTTCCTCTTGTGTAACTCCCTATACGCAAGATAATAAAACTAGTGGCATTGGTCTAAATAAAAATTGGAGAGACTATAATATCTGTAATGATATCTATAAAACATGTCTACAAGAGGATGTGATAATAAAATAAAAGAATAATACAACATATATAAATGAATAAACTATTATGGTTCAATATCTCCCACAATATAACTAAACAATAGTATGACATTAAATTAAATCCTAACAAACACATATTGAAGATAACAAGAGATGCTAAAAGAAGAAACCTGAAGACCACCATAACTCCTCCTATATACCTTCCTACTCCAGCTCAAATACCCATGAAAATGACCTTTCCCTTTATAGGATCTATGACCATAAAGTCTTCACATGCATTGATATTCCTATTTCATCATGTGAGTATAACCATGTAGGATTCTATGAATCCCCAACAATTCATGTTTTTTTTTCAATGCTAGAGGATGAGTTTTGATTCATTTCTATGAATCTAAAAATAATCCAAATAAAAAATAGTCTCAAAATGGTCTATAAGGCCATAATAAAATGTTTTGGACACAAATATGTAATATACCACCAATTGTATGAGGTAATTCCATAGGGATGTCACACCCCACTATCAAGCTCAGGTAAGGCCTTAATTTCTTCACGCCCTATAATATTTTATTCATGACCTAAACATAATTACTATGCATCACATGACACATGCAATCCACTTTAAGGGATTAAATAAGCCTTGAAATATCCACCTATCACTTTGATAACAGATAATAGTTGTCTTTGTTCCAAGAACATAAGTACATAACGAATCCATAAAATGGAATTTCTTAAACTATTCATATTCATAAGCATGTCAAATCAAGATAGGTCTCATGGGACACACACACATATACCCGAGCATGTCATATCAAGTGAGGTCTTCATTGGATACACACACGCACACAAAAAATCATGTCATTTAAAAAATATCTCATTGGCTATACACATGATATCAATCATGAAATATCAATATGGGCTCCATAGGAGGCAAAAATTATGAAATTATGTCATATCAAGAAGAATCTCAATGGAAACACACACAGTTATGCATGTCAAATCAAGAGAATTACATGGACCATTCACATATTTAAAATCATATCTTATTATGTGATTCCACATGGGATATAGATACAGAGTATTTGCATATCAAGCAAGGTCACACGATCCAAAGACACACACACGCACAAACATGTCATGTCATATAGTTTATCCAGTTTATATACAATGGAATGAACATGATACCATAACAATATTGAGGCTTAATGTTATATTTTTTCACATAAATAAATCTCAAATACCATTGATCTATTAAATAAATAAAAATCACCACATGAGGAATCAAGAGAGATTTTCCCCAAAAAAGAACACTTCTAAGGCAAGGATGAGTTTAAACAAACCCAAAAATATCAAACATAATAATCATATCTTTTGTAATATGAGAATAGTCAATAAAAAATTATTTTATATAAAAATTTTCATTAAATCTATATGAAATTACATTAGATCATGTCAAATTTACTTATCTTGAACATGATACTCAATATATAATTTATTTTAAAAAGATAAGAGAGAGAATTTACAGTGAAAAAAGAATGAATTAAAAATAATTACATACCTTGAAATACCTTGGCCGGATGTCTCTTGATACAATGAAATCAATCTTCTATGTGAATAAAGATTTATAGAATATCCACCAAAGTCTTAGGATTTATGTCCCTAGGTTTAGGATACTAGATGAAGTGTTTCATGGAGTTTCTAGATAACAATGATTTTTTTGTTTAATTAATAAAAAGTGAATGGTATGGTCACATTCCATAAAAAACTATGTGAAAATAATTCGAGGCTTAATACCTCTTCCTAGAACCCATATATACTGGATGCACAGCATGATAAACTATCCACCAAACATTGTTTTTATTCTACCCCAATTTAAAAAGCTACCTACTTAATGTAACAAAAGTAGCTATAACCTTGTTGCAACAATGTGACACCCACAAATCCTCTCTCATATCCATATAGTTTACTATGGGAAACCTCATGTTCCCCCTAACCTTTATCAAACTGTTATCCCCCTAAAAGGATTTTATACCCCTCTAAAGTGAAAATTATGCTACCTGAAAATTAAAACCAAAAAATAATAACTAAAAACACATTTAATAGAAATATTAAATAATTTATATCACATATAGAATGTCTAAAACATTATTATCTCCCCTTTGAGGAATTCATGTCTTCATGAATTTCCACATCAAGTAATGATCAACAAATGTGTGCCAACAATATTAGAAATTTGATTCCTACCCCAAGATTCTTCTTGAATAAGTATGTGCTTTCATAAAACTGAAATTATAGGCATTGTATTCCCTTATAATACCTTTTCACTCAGATCAATAATCTTCCAAATATGTTCTTGAAAATAAGCATTCCCCTCTAAATTAAAATCCTCAATATCAATATTATGTATAGAATCCAAATCATAAATTCAAAACCAATAAATCTAAAACAAATCACTCATACCTCAATTTAATGGTCAATGATCCAATAAGAATTCCACAACACCAATTTGTTCCACCATCCTGAGTAGACCCACAAAACATGGTGCAAGTTTCCCCTTCCCTCACAATCATCAACTCCAAAAATATTATGGATGCAAACAAGAAAACATGATCACCCATGATGATCTTAAAATGAAATTATCATCATTTAGTATAAAAATACTACATTTTCTGAGTCATAACAAATCATTTATTTAATAACATCACTCCCACATAGGTTTATGACTCTAAATTCAACCCAATAACTATTTAATTATAAATTTAATTAAAAAAATAATGAACTATAGTATATTCCACAATAAAGTTGTAAAGAATGTGTCATCTAAATTGAAAACTAACAACTATTGTCATATTTATTATCTTCTAAAGCCATATGTCCATCCAATGATCCAAAAAAGTCTATCATCCATGCCCATAACACATCCTCTAAAATATGTATTTTCCCCTCTGATTGTTTGTCTGTAGGATAGTGATATTACATACATTAATTTAGTTATGACCCCACCAACTTATAAAGGATTTTCTAGAACAATTATGTAATAAAAATTACTCGATCTAATGCATTATTTTAATGCACTCGATGTAGTCATGTTCCCTATTGAAAATAAGACCAACTCAACTAAACCACAGATTTATTTTAATAAATATGAACAAAACATTCTTCATTTTTAATATGATCAATTAAAACTTTTAATATATCATGACCTTTTATGGTCTTAGTTAACCATTTGAAAAAGTACATCACTACCTAATCCCACTTCTATAATGGTACATGATGAGGATGAGGTTAATATCAGGTTTAAAGACATTATGATTTGATCTTAATTATTATATTTCAATGAGATATTAACCATATTTTGTTCTTTTCCTTGTTTGGACACTAGAAATGGCACTGGTTATCATTTTTTAACTTATTTTATTTAAGACACATCACTAATTTTTAGGTTTCTAAATCATTCAACAATGCCTCTATCATATAAGTACTAACTACCACTATTCTATAAAAATCAGTCATATCATCCCCATCTAAGTATCATCCTTGAATTATTTTTTTCTTTTGAACTACTCCATTATCAGTAGATAATAATAATTAGACTCCTGACTAGCCTTGGCCCAATTAACCAAGGAAAAACTGCTATCCATCTGTGTAAAATATACAAACTATTTCTTAAAAGATACAACTACCTTCCAATTGACGATAAAAATATTCAATTTTCACTCTTTTTCTCATTTTCAGGATAAAAAATCTTACATAATCATACTAAGATAATTTTCAATAACATTACAATTTCCAGGGGTATACACCATCAAAAAATTGAACGTATGTTGAAACATTAATTAATATATATTTTGTCGATTCCAACTTTATAGGGAGACAATACATCAAAATCTCTTTTGTGTCATATAGAAAAAAATTATCTATGAAACAAGATAATGACTTCAGTATAGAAAATGATAAACCAAAATAGTTGTAACACCAATTGAAAATTGATACATAAAATTATAAATTTTTATACACAAGTCAATAAGGCGTTCCATTCATTTAAAAAGCCTACTTGAATAGTACTCCATAGTTTATCTTTAATGGACTAGATTAGTGATTAGGATTGGTGACATTCTAGTATGTTTCCAAGTGTTTATGTGAGTGAGGAAAACACACTTAAAAACATGTGTTGGACTTGGGGATGGTCATTATGGGGCCCTAGAGGATAATATCCTATTGTGTTGTCAAAATGAAGCTAAGGTATTATAAAAGACCCAAGCGATCAAATGAAATAGTTCATGTACTGGGGAAATTCTTGGTCTAGAAAAATGGTTAAAATATAATATCCATTCAAAAGTATATATGAATTTCTTTGGTTTGAGGCTTGGGGTCCACAACAACGTTGTCATTCTCTAAATATGCGGATAGTGTAACACCCTTGTAAAAGTGAGTCATAAAAATAAAAAATGTAATTAAATATTCCAACATAGGAACATTTATTTTTTAGATCATACCCAATTAGAACTCTGCATTTAAACATGCATGTCCTAGAGTATTTATTAGAATGTTTGACCTTCTGGGTTGAATCCCATGGTGAGTGTGAGTGCTGATTAAACCACAATGATAGAGTTTGTGTGAGTATGTTGGGATAATAATTAGTTATTTATTTTTTCAGCAGCGAAATGTCATGTATTTTACCTAGAAAAACTCCATGATATTACTAGTGACCCATGTGGTCAGATTACTTGGTTCACAGATTGGGGAATGCTTAGTTGGGGAAACATCCAACTCCATGTCATGAATGGGTAGTTTTACTCATGGTTTCAAATATTTTAAGACCCATAATAGCCACCTAGAAATTATTCCTCATGAAATACACCTATCTAACACTAGTGGTATAGTAGTACACTGAATAACCAGTACCATGTCCTAGTATAACAAAAATCAGATAAGACATTAACCTTCTGTTTATCTCTAGAAATTCCTCCCCCCACAATATAATATAGTCCAAACATACAAATTTCTTGTTAATAATGGTCATCGGTTCTTCCAAGTAGGATAGTTCATTGATGGACCTTCTATATTGTGTAAATAATTTAGGGAAACTCTAAATCTTGAACTCGTTCCTTGTTCATTCCCATTATATTACAACCTCCACCTTCTCTGAAATAGTATGAATACTTTAATAAAAAATAAAATATCTTAAAAGGTGTACCTCATGGATTCAAAATTGATAATTAAAAATTATGGAATAGATTTGATACACATGAAGAATACTCCAAATGAAATCAAAATTAATGTTGTGAAATTCAAAGACATGTTAATAAACCGTGATTTCCTAAAACATTATTTGATAACAGAATAAATGTGTGGGTGAATAATTGTATTCCAGATAGACGTGAACACTAATTAAGAAATCAAAAATCTCAAAAACCCCATGGATTAATCATTTATCTCATATGTTATCTTGATCATAATCCTCTGTATAACGTCTTCTATAAAAATGTGTTTTTCATGGACCAATAATATATAAATTTTAGAGAACCCTTAGACTCCGCTCAACTAATGAACCAAATCATTAATCCTTGTTAATAGATACTTCTTTTTACTATGATCTGATTTTTTTGTTAACCCATGAATAAGAATAGGCTAACATCCATGTAATTATTTAATATAACTAGATCAACCTAAGTGGAGTGATTGATTAAAAAGACTCGATCACCTAAATATTTTTAAGGTGATATATTAATCTATCATAGTTGATTACATCTAACATAGAGAGGTAAATACTATTTTTTCCACATGATATTAGTTCAATAATAAAATTGATTCATTTTTTGTAGTGTTTCCTCACAAATATTCCATATAGGAATCTGGGAAATAGTCCACCATATAAGTAAATGTGACCGGTATGATTTACCAATTCATAGAAAAAACCATATAGGTCACCTGAGTAAATATTTGTTCCAATCTTACTGAGGTAAAATACCACCCTTCCTATACATAGATACTATTTTTTGGTCAAGAAATTATTCTCTCTGTTCATTATGGAAAGGTCACCCACCTCTGTTTGAAATCGATATAATCTCATTAATTATTAAAATATTCCATACCAATGATCACATTAATACTATTTATCTCCAACACCAAAATTCCAATAGATTTCTATATCCTGTAACCACCACATGACATTCCATGAATCATTTATTAAAGTATATCACCTTTTTGAGAGGACTATTAGGATAAAACAATTTAGGGAATTGATTTCATAAGGACACAGCCATAAAGCACAACTTAATCTTGAATTAAATAAATAATTCACATTGAGTATCTTTTCATGTTTAAAGTTTTAGATAATTTGTCTATAACTATTACATCTCAAAAGATAAAAAGTAGACACTTCTACATAGTTTCAATTTTTTCATAAAATAAAAACTCTTGAAAAAAGGGTCATGTCCAGTTCCATGTTTTAGACAGTGTGACTTTCCATGATCCCATCCTTGACCATATTCCACATTATGTCATGTGAAAAACATTTCAAAAACATGGGATGAGTATAAAAAGACCAGTAAGGAATACATAATGAAGGAAACTGTTAGTTTTTCAAAACAATAAGTAAATCATGAAGCTAAAAATAAGTAATACTTTTCACCTATATGAAATAGTGAATACTCATAACTGAATAAAATATCATTTCTTGCCCTTTGGTAACCAAAAGATTAACCATATAATGAACACATTACATTTAAAGGTAACTTGGAACATAAACATACTTTAATGGAATAACCATACGGTTGAATTCCACACATGTCACTAAATGGAATTGCCATACATCCGACATCCAAAACTAATTCATTAGAGGTTATAACGTAACCACCCATCCTGGTATTCACGACACCACTTGTCATTTGGTTTATCATGTAACCCCTGTCAAATGTCCATGTACCATTATAAAATCATAATAATAATACAAATATAATGGAAAGAAAAAATTTCCACATTTCAATCCCAATATATCACTTAAATATATTGAAATAACAAATAAATTATCAAAAACATTGTCAATACCAAAATACTTAATAGAGTATGTGATATTTTTTTCTTTTAAAAACATTAAGGCTTGTTGAGGAAGCCAAAGATCAAATAATACTCGTGGCGGCAGAAAGGTTGTTGTCACTACGTACGTTAAAAGAAACATTCATTTTTTTCATTTAGTAAAACGCTCCATAGAAAAAGATTCAATTTTAATGAAATGAAAATTCAACGGTGTTTATAAAACGTAGAAAAGAAATTCTTGTATTAAAACAGAATATGCCTCAATGAAAGGAGATTGAGATGAAGTCCCGTACCTCGTGTCCGACATGACACAATCGTTATTCAATCTACTGAATAATAAAATAAAGTTAATTTATACTTTCTTAAGAACCTTTTTCATGATTATTATTCCTTTTATATCACTTATTTCCATGTTATAAACATTATGTAATCATGTAAGTTAATAATGTTCATTTTGTCGATATTTGGTACTTAAGTCAAAAATGGACATCTTATAATTAAATGTTGTTCATGTGGTAAAAGTTTCATTATATATAGAATGATATTCATGATTTGGATATCATATATATCATATATATCCATCATATACATGTATTTATAATCGTACATAACATTTAGAGGTAATAAATTAAATGCACTGTTCATGGAGACGGTAAGCCGTACATACACATGAACACTACTTCCATATCTATTTAATATTTAATGGAATTAAAACATAATGCTACATAGTATTATTCTAATTCCAGTGTTTTATCATATATAATATCATTAAACTGATCCATTATACATACCACATATGGTATGAACGAGTCATATCAATTTTAGGGGGCGGTAGTCCGCACCTACTCAAATGAAATTATCGTGTTTACACATAATGGAAAACATAGAGGATTACTATATATATAAAAATATAGAAGAATAATGAAAAAAATAACATAATATATATCATATATAAATACTGTGACATCTTAATGGACACAATGATAGGTGTTGAAAGAATACTGAACAATCATCGTTTCATGGGGCAGTAATTCGCCATCCACAGTAACAGTATGTTCTTTAACCATTAGACGTGGGTTTGTGTGAGTGTAGGTAGAAAAAATATCATAAAAAATAATAGTATATTTAAGATACTGGTGTTATGAGGGGATAAAATATGAAGAAGGTAGTGGAGAGTGAATATGGAAAATAAAAGGAAGAAACTCGAGAGAAGACATTACCTCTAAATCAGGCAACTCTTTTTTATTTGAGCCAAAGGCTTCCTTGGGAAGACATCTACCCAAATTGAGGCTTCTAGGAGTAATAGAGGGATGTGGATAGATAATATGAGAAGATTTTCGATGATCCAAGAACTTGAGAGGTGTCGGTTAGGGGGTAAAGGTGCGGGCCTTTTATAAGAGGGTGGAGGGTCACTTTTGGAATGGCTTGAAATGATAATTTATTATAAAATTGTTTTTGGATTTTAAAGGTCCAGCAATGATATATTTCGAGGATAAGGTGATAAGGGTTTGAAATACACCAATCTAATAGGTTTTTGACAAGTGTTAGGTTTAGATTTTACCTTATCTTTTCATTTTATTTAAATCACTCTTTAATGAGGTAATCACCGCATCATCATGGTGTCATAAATAATTTTATTTTTTTGATGTCAAAATATTATAAAAATAATAATGATTTAGGAAGTATTATTACATTTATAATGAATATTTATAGTTTAAAATATAACTCATATAACCCCATGTAAAAATTGTTTTAGTAAAACAATACATGTTTGTGAAGTTTTTATTTTTACTTTAAATAAAAAGTATTATTGTCATTATCTTACCCAAGTGTCTCCATGTGGTCCCAAAAAATGAACCATGGATTGAATTGGTCTTCCATGACTCATCCAATAAGGGTAGAACACGTTTAATGGTAATTTCATATTATTATAACATTATATTTAACTTAAATTGCACTAATTACCTTTAATCGCGATTAAAAAAACACAGAAGTTACTATTCACCAAAAATTATTTTCATAACATTGAACCACATTTTACTTACTAATGACAACCATGTATGTCGTATTTTTGAAATTCAATTCACAGAAGCAGTAATATTTCATTAAAATGAATAATCAGTTTTTAACTACCACTCAGTGGTTTCACTATTAATCAAAAATTGAAGTTTTTCTGAAAAATACCAAACGTTCACCCTATGATATATTTTATATTTTGAATTCAAAAATAATTCTTATTTTTACAAAATTCAAAACATACAAGTTTCATTTATTAATTTTATAATTAAATGTTGTTGTAAAATCAAATAGCGTGTTTTTAAGAAACAATATATATCAAAATATTGACACGTGTTTATTTCTAATTTAAAAGTAAAATTAATTATAATGACCATCATTGGATTAAATGGTAAAAATATATTCTAATTAAACTTTAAAAAAATTAAAATATAATCTAACCATATAATTAAATTATATGATGAAGCAGTTTTGAAGTAAAATGCAGTATTTTTCACTATTCATTAAAAAATAAACATTGTCATAAAAATACCAAAAATTTATCCAAATTAAATTTAAATTTCCCAATTCTAAATAATAAGTTTATTTTGACAAATAGATCTTACAAAATTGTCAAATTATAGATTTAAAAATGGTTATCGATCAAAAGGCGGAAAACAATCTTTTAAAAATATTGGAGTAATCTATGATTTAGATTGGATTTATTCTCATTTTAATCCTCTAAAACATTATCAAATTAATAAATAGACATAGATATGAAAATCTATTATTTTTTACGTACTAGGGATGTTACAACCTTCCCCCCTTTAAGAAATTGTGTCCCCACAATTTATTTACTTATCGAATAAGTGGGGGTATTTATCCATCATTGAATTTTCAGTTTCCCATGTTACCTTTTCGACTACATGGTTATCCCATAGAAAATTTACATGATGAATCACCTTATTACGCAACACCTTTTCCCTATGGCCAAGAATCTAGACCGTTTGTTCCTTATAAGATAGATTCTCTTCCAGCTGAACTACCTTTGGACTCAAAACATGAGATGGATCTGGCCTATATTTTCTCAACATTGAAACATAAAAAACATTGTGTAACTCGGACAAACTTGGAGGTAATTCCAATATATATGAAAATGATCCAAGATTCTCCATGATTTCATAAGGTCCAATGAAACTCGGACTCATCTTTCCTTTCTTTCCAAAACACATCACACTTTTCCATGGAGAAACTTTGAGAAAAACATGATCACCTACCTCAAAAGAAAGATCCTTACTCTAGTTATCCGCATAATTTTTCTGCCGACTCTGAGATGTTCTCATGTGCTTTTGATTCAACTAAACTTTTTATGCCATCTCTTCTAAAAATTCTTGTCCCATCTGCTTCCTTTCCCATACTTCATCCCCAAAAGCTGGAGTTCGACACTGTTTACCATATAATGCCTCAAACGGAGCCATCTGTATACTGGAAGGAAAACTATTATTATAAGAAAATTCAACCAAAGAATGGTGTTTGTCACAACTTCCTTGGTAATCCATCATGAAAGCACGTAACATATCCTCTAAGGTATTAATTTTTCATTCCAACTACCCATCTGATTACGGATGAAAAGCTGTACTAAAATTTAATTCAGTACCCATCGACTTCTGAAGGGCTTTCCAAAAGATAGAAGTAATCCTGGGACCACGATCAGATAAAATAGAGAGGTGAAATCTATGTAACTTGACTATCTCTTTAGAATACAACCGAGAAAGTTTATCTAGAGAGAAAGTGTCTCGAATGAAAAGAAAATGAGTAGATTTAGTCAATCGATCAACAATAACCCAGATTGCATTATTACATTGAGATGTCTTTGGTAATCCCACAATGAATTCCAATGAATATATTTTTTCCATTTCCACTCTGGCACCGGTAAAGACTGAACATCCCTTTCGTTAACTGCTAATCTTCTTTACCCTGCTGGCAAGTCAAACGTATCATAGTAGAATAAGTAATATCTCTTTTCATTCCATCCCACTAGTAATACTATCGTAGATCTATGTACATCTTAGTACTGTCAGGATGAACTGAAAACAGGGAACTATGAGCATCACATAACAAATCATTCTTCAACTATGAATCACAAGGAACACATAATCTATTCTTAAACCACCAAAAAAAATCATTATCAATGTTAAATTCAGTCAACCTAACCTTCTGAACTAGCACTACCTTTTTCTGCAACTCACAGTCTTTCTTCTGTGCTTGCTTAATTTTGTCTGATAGAGATGATCTCATGACACCTGAAACAAAACAGAAAAACATATTGCACCAACATTGTCTATGCCAATGTTCATCCAATCAAAACCCAAAGGATCTCATTTCAAATGTAGAATAGTTAATGAAGCATTACTTTTTCGACTCAAAGCATCAGTCACTTATTTGCTTTTCCCGGATTGTAATGAATTATACAATCATAATCCTTGATTAATTCCAGCCTCCTCCTCTTTCTCATGTTCAATTATTTCTGAGTAAATATATACTTTAAACTTTTGTGATCAGTATATATTTCAAACTTTATTCCATACAAATTATGCATTCAAATTTTTAAAGCAAAAACAAAATCAGTTATTTCCAAATCATGTGTAGGGTAATTTAACTCAGGAGTTTTCAACTAACATAAAGCTTAAGAAATTACCTGATCTTTTTTCATCACAACCCAACCATGTTCATTCGACGAAGCATCACTGTAGATAACAAACTCACCATTTATGGAAGGCAGTTCCAAAATTGGAGTATTCAACAATCTCCTTTTCAATTACTGAAAAAATCATCACATTCTTTTGTCCAAATGAACATAACACCTTTTCCTGTTAACATAGTCATTGGACTAGAGAACCATGAATATTTTTCAACAAACATCCAGTAATAACCTAGAAAACCAAGAAAACTATGGATCTCAGCTGTATTTCTGGGTCTTGGCCACTCTTTAACAACTTTTGTTTTAGCAGTATCAATAGTTATTCCATTTTTTGAAACAACGTGACCATCGAATGAAATTTGTTGCAACCAAAATTCAGATTTTCTGAATTTTCCATGTAGTTTATTTTCTTTTAAGGTTTTCAAGAAAACCCTTAATTTAATTTCATGTTACTCTTTACTTTTAGAATAAACCAAAATATCATCAATGAACACAACCAAAAACATATCCAAGAAGTCATGGAAAGTTCTATCCATTATATACATGAATACAGCAGGTGCATTGGTTAACCCAAAAGGAATAACTACAAATTCATAATGGCTATATCTAGTACGAAACACGGTCTTCGAAACATCTTCTTCTTTTACTTTCAACTGATGGTAGCCCGATCTCAAGTCAATCTTTGAAAAATACTGAGCTCCCTAGAGATGATAAAAATAATCATCGATATGAGGTAAAGGATACTTGTTCTTAACAGTGATGTTATTCAATGCACTATAATCAATGAAAAGTCTCAATGGACCATCTTTTTTTTAACAAACAAGACAGGAGAACCCCATGGTGATGTGCTAGGTCGAATGAAACCTTTATCTAATAACTCATGCAATTGCTTCTTTAACTCTAAAAGTTCAACTTGACACATTAGAATAGGGGGTTTTGAAATTGGCTTAGAATCAGGAACAAAGTCAACAGTAAATTCAACTTCCTGATCATGTATAATACCAGGTAACTCATCAGGAAAAACAATAAGAAACTCATTTATCACTGGAACATCATTAATCTGAATAGTTTCTTTGTTTTCAACAATATGTGCAATGTATCATTCATTTACATATTTTACTAGTTTCAAAACATCCAGGTATGTTATCAAAATTAAGGATTCATTATTGTACATAAGATGAATGTCTTTTTGAAAAGAAAACTCTTTAGCACTATAGTCAATCTTAGCACGATAAACAGAAATCCAATCTATGCCCAAAATAACATCAAAATCTACTAGAGGTAAAACAATAAGGATTATAGGAAGATTATTTCTGAACATAAGGATAGGATGGTTCTTATTATTTCTTTTTGTCTCAACGTTTCCCCCTGGTGGTTTTTCCATAAGATCGGGATTTATATCTTGAGATGGAATTCCTAATTTACTAGAAAATTTCTCAGAAATGAATGAATGTGTAGACCCCTAATCAAACAACACATAATAATCTGAAAAAACAAACAGTGTACTTGATACTACTTCATTCGATGGCCCAACATCTATTGAAGTAGTTGAAAAGGGTTTCAATACACCCTTTTTCTTGTAGTTTGGTTGCTTTCCCTCGATTGAGTTCTTCGTTAGACACTAATTTTCATAATGACCCATTTCATTACACTTAAAACATCTTACGACTGGCTTTTCATTTCCTACTTGACCATCTTCCTTACGGTTATGAGAAATATGACCAGAATTACCACACTGAAAGGAATTTCCAGACTTGGATAAACATTCTCCAGGATAGATTTTACCACATATATCACATGATGGATATTTGGTTTTCTTACCTCCGGGCTTCTTTGATGAATTCTTTCCATTTTCCTGCCGACTGGACCTCTTAATTTGTTGTTTGTCAAAGAAAACATGATCATCAGAAAACTCCATTTCCACCTTCTCAGCACATCAAACAAGATTTTAATAACTTTTTAAC
Source organism: Viscum album (assembly GCA_963277665.1). Lineage (NCBI taxonomy): Eukaryota > Viridiplantae > Streptophyta > Magnoliopsida > Santalales > Viscaceae > Viscum > Viscum album. Next base: position 289,128,920 of record OY728165.1, read on the forward strand.
TCACGAGAAGCAAAATCCCTTCAATTATTTGGCTTTAACCGTGAGTAAGAACGGTTGATTTTACTATCAAGATATCGTATGAAATTTTGAGCATACCTTGCCAGTCAAGTGAACTTTGCTTCATAAGCAGCCACTGAGTCATCCTCCTACCTCAATTCAAGGAGTTGTTTTTCCATCCTAAGATGAACCACCTTAGGAAAATATTTCTAAAGAAGCATACCTTTGAATGCATCTCAATCAAGGTAATCAATCTCCTCACTATCCTTGAGATTTTTCACCATCGACCACCCCTGATCTGCTTCACCTTCAGAAAGGTAAGCAGCGAGAATAACCTTTTGAGGTTATGAACACCCGATGACATCAAAAATCTTCTCCAATGCTTTAATCCACCCTTATACTAGCATAGGGACATGTGATCCTCTGAATGATGGGGGATATTCCCTCATAAAATGCTCCATTATTGGCATGTTACTCTGTGGTTGATCTGGATGATCTTGTGTATGGATACCAGCACCATTTATTGCCTGAGTCAACTGTGCCATCACTACAACAAACTGTTCAGTTCCGATTATGACCATCTCATGTTGCTGATTTTGAAGATTGTTTTCCTCCTGATGTTGTCCCAACATAGTTGCACTATTTCCTCTGCGGAAAACCATTCTGAACACAACAATATCTTAGGATAAGCAACATGGTATTCTTTAAATGCTTTATCATTTCAATCATTCCATAAATTAATTTATGGACATGAATTTAAAAATATTCTAACTCGTAATGTTGTCTAAACTGAAATTTGATACCAACTATAAGGACCCGGCCTTAAAACATTACTTAGTCTGGAAATAAAAGATTAATTCACATTGAGGATCTTTTCGGGTTTAGAGTTTTAGAGAATTAGGCCATAACTATTACATCACAAAGGCTACAAAGTAGACACTTCTATTTAGTTTACATTTTTTCATAAAATAAAAACTCCTGGAAAAAAGAGTCATGTCTAGTTCCATGTTTTAGACAGCATGACTTTCCAGGATCCAATCCTTGACCATATTCCACTTTATATCTGGTGAAAAACATTTCAAAAACATGAGATGATCATAAAAATCTCAATAAGGAATACATAATGAAGGAAACTGTGAGTTTTTAAAAACAACAAGTAAACCATGAATCTAAACATCAGTAATACTTTTCACCTATATGATGTATTAATACTCATCACTGAATAAAATATCACAGCTTACCCTTTTGTAACCAAAAGATTACCCATATAAAGAACACATAACATATAAAGGTAACTTGAAACATAGACATACTTAAACGGAATAACCATACGGTCGACTTCCATAAATTTCACTAAATGTAATTTCCATACGGCCGAATTCTATACTGAATGCACTGGAGGTTATAATGTAACCACCCATCCTGGTATTCACGGCACCACCCATCATTTGGTTTATCACATAACCACCCGTCAAATGTCCAAGTACCATTATAAAATCATAATACATAAAACAAATATAATGGAAAGAAAACATTTCCATATTTCAATCACAATATATCACATAAATATATTGACAAAACAAATACATTATCAAATCCATTTTCAATACCAAAATACATAATAGAGTATATGGTATTTATTTTCTTTTAAAAACATTACAGCTTCTTGAGGCAGCCAAATATCAAATAATACTCACGGCGACAGAAAGGATGGTGTCACCGCGTACGTAAAAAGAAACATTTCTTTTTGTCATTTAGTAAAATGCTACATAGAAAATGATTCCCTTTGAATGAAATGAAAAGGAAAAGGTTTTTATACACCATATAAAAGAATTTCTTGAATTAAAACAAAATATGCCTCAATGAAAAGAGATTGAGACGAAGTCCCCTACCTTGTGTCTGACATGACTCGATCGTTCTTTAATCTCCTGAATAATAAACTAAAGTTAATTTCTACTTGCTTATGAACCATTTTCATGTTTATTATTCCTTTTATATCATGTATTTCCATGTTATAAACATTATGAAATCATTTAAGTTAATAATGTCGGTTTTGTCGATATTTGGTACTTTTGTAAAAAATGGACTTCTTATAATTACATATTGTTTATGTGGTAAACGGTTCCTTATATACATAATGATATTCATGATTTGGATATCATACATATCATATTTATCTAGAATATACATGTATTTATAATATTACATAACATTTAGAGGTAAGAAATGAAATGCATCGTTCATGGAGACGGTAAGACGTACGTACACATGAACGCTACATCCATTTCTATTTCATATTTAATGGAATTAAAACATAATGATAGATAGTAGTATTATAATTCTATTAATTTATCATATAAAATATCATTAATACTATCCCTTATACATACCACATATGGTATGAACGATTCATATCACTTTGATGGGGAAGTAGTCCACAGTTCCTCAAATGAAATTATCGTGTTTACAGATAAAGGAAACCATAAAGGTTTTCTATATAAAAAAAATAAAGAAGCATAAATAAAACATAAACATAATATATATATATCATATATAAATACAGTTATATCTTAATGTCCACCATGATAGGTGTTAAATGAAGATTGAATAATCATCGTTTCGTGAGGCAGTAATTCGCCATCCACAGAAAAAGTACGTTCTTTAACCATTAAACGAGGATGTGTGTGAGTGTAGGTAGAATCCTTATCATAAAAATATACTAATATATTTAGGATACTGGTGTTATTATGGGATAAAATAATAATAAGTTAATGGAGAGTGAAGAATGAAAATAAAAGGAAGAATCTCAAGAGAAGACATTACCTCCAAATCAGGTAACTCTTTTTGATTTGATCCAAAGGCTTCCTTGAGAAGACTTATACCCAAAGTGAGGCTTCTAGGAGTAATATATGAATTTGTAGAGATAATATGAGCAGAGGCTAGATGAGAAAAGGGCTTGAGAGGTGTGGGTAAGGGGGTAGAGGTGGATGCCTTTTATAAGAGGGAGGATGGTCACTTTTAGAAAGTCTTGAAATGTTACTTTATTATAAAATGGTTTTCGGATTTTAAAGTTCTCAAAATGATATATTCCAAGGATAAGGTTATATGGGTTCTAAATACTCCCATAAAATAGGTTTTAGACAATTGAATGCCTTATATTTTACCTTATCTTTTCATTTTATTTAAATCGTTCATTAACGAGGTAATCACTACATCATCATGGTGTCATAAATAATTTTATTAATTTGATGTTTAAAATATATAGAAAACTTATAATGATGAAGGAAATCGTTTTATAATTATAATGAATATTTATAGTCAAAAAGATAACTTATATAACCCCATGTAAAAATTGTTTTAGTAAAACAATACATGTTTGTGACATTCTTATTTTTTACATAAAATAAAAGGCATTAATGTCATTATCTTACCCAAGTGGCTCTATGAGGTCCCAAAAATTGACCCATTGATTTTCATTGTCTTCCATAACTAATCCAATAAGGGTAGGACAAGTGTAAAGGAAATTTCATATTATTATAACATTATATTTACCTTAAATTACACTAATTTCCTTTAATCGTGATTAATAAAACTTAAAAGTTAATATTCACCAAAAATTATTTTCTTCCCATTGAACCAAATTTTACTTACTAATGAAAACCATGTATGTCATAGTTTTGAAATTAAATTCACAGATGCAGTAAAATTTCATTTAAAAGAAAAATCAGTTTTTAACTACCACTTAATGGTTTCACTATTCATAAAAAATTGAAGTTTTTCAGTAAAATACCAAATATTTACCGAATGATATATTTGATATTATGAATTCAAAAATGATATATATTTTTACTAAATTAAAAATATATAGGTTGTATGAATTAATTTTATAATTAATTCATGTGGTCAAATCATATAGCATGTTTTAAAGATACAATATATATCAAAAGATTGACACTAGTTTATGTCCAATTTCAAAGTGTAATTAATTATAACGACCACAATTGGATTAAAAGTAAAAACTATAACATAACTAAACTTTAAAACCAATTAAAAATATAATCTAACCATATAATTAAATTATATTAAAATGTAGTTTTGAAGTAAAATGCAGTATTTTTCACTATTCATTATAAAATGAACATTGTCAAAAAAATACCAAAAATTTATCCAAACTAAATTTCAATGACCCAATTATAAAGAATAAGTTTATTTTGACAAATAGAGCTTATAAAATGTTCAAAATATAGATTTAAAAATGGTTCTCCATCTAAAGGCTGTAAAAGAATCTTTTAAAAATATTAGAGTATTCAATGCTTAAGATTGCATTTATTCTCATTTGAAGACTCTAAAAACTATCTAATTCATAAATAGACATAGATATGAAAATATATTATTCATTAATTACTATGGATGTTACAGATTTATTGGAATTTTTATGCCCAGAACTATGTGATAAGATATAAAAGAATTTGAATCTCGTGGATCAAACAAGGCTGCTGAGAGAATATATATAATAATTTTTTTATTAAATTATCTAATACATGTCTTTATCAATAGCTAGAATCTAATTTTATGTATATAATCTAACTGTATGTGATCAATATCCTTATCCCTAATAACTCTAGTTCACTTCATCCATCAAACCTTGTTTAGTTTGTAACTACTATTGAGACCCCTTTCTACTCTATGTCTCAACCCTCTTGTACTTTTTAACTCCCAAACTAAGACTCCTCTAGTCACACCCTCGAATAATATGTCTTCCCATAATTCCCATGAAAAATTATTCAAAATTATATTGACTAAAAATATTTTATATGTCCCATTTTACCACATTTATGAAACTTACTCTGAGTATTATTGTAGAATTTTAGTAGTGTTTAGTGTTCCCATAGATAATGAAATGGTTATCAACTCCTCGCATAGAAGAAGATAAAGAAATGTTTCTCTACTACAAATTCATATCACAAAAATGGATCATCTCCTTAGGCTTTCTATATTTTTTCAATTGGGGAACTCAAATATCCACTCAAGAACCCACATACTGATCTACTATGGATGGTAATAAGACCTAGTATTATATCATCCTCTAAACCCTTCCCAATATTATGGGCACATTGATGTGATTATGATTATGTATTTAGGATGAAGTTTTTTACATAGAATCTCAACTCATGGACTAAGAAAATCTCTAATTTTTGGGATTTATACTCCTTATTACTGTCAAAACATGAGGAAATAGTATCTTTAGAATACAAGCTTAATATAATGTCACAATTATTACTCCCTGATAGGGTTCCCTGAAATTTTGGGCTCAATACAAATTCAATATTTATAAGAAGAACATATCGAGAAAGATATTCTTGAAGGACACCGATGTAATACCCTCATGCCTCCTAAAATGGGTCATCAAGATCCACCATGTATTGGTAGGAACCCAAACCATATATGTGTCAAATTTCACCCACCTCTCACTATGATTCTATATCAGATCCAAAATCCACTCAATGGTCCCAATACATATAGAGACATAAAAATTTCATACACAATTATTACATATTAATAGATGAAAATAAATTTTATATCATAAATATCCATTCATGAATCATTTATTATAGTTTCATTATAATCACAAAATCATGACAACTGTTCCAAAATTGAGCTATGTAATCTACCACTATTTTATTCATATATATAACCCTTTTTAAAAATATCAATCAAAACAAATTTATTTTAACCTAGGGATTGAAAACGTAATAATGAGTAATCTCTTATAATTAGTAACTGTAAGAAAGGTAGAGATGTAAACAAGATGTGATAAATGGTTTTATCCAATATAATTGTAAGTGTAGTCATATCCAACTCCGAATTTTCCTACCATCAAGAAGTTTCCATATGTGAAGGTTTTGAGATTAATGCTATTGAAGTTTAAGGGTTTAGACAAACGGTAATCGAAATAGTGAGAGATATACTCTGTAAATTGAAGTGATTTCTAGGAGAGGATAAAGAGAAATGGAGAACTCAAATGGTTTACTCATGCCAATTTAAAATGTAATTATTAGGAATTTATTTTAAAAAGATAAATAAAATAAACATCATTTTTAAAAATAAATTATAACTAGAAAGTTACTAAATAAAATTAATATTGATAAATTTTTATACATGGAATATAAAATATAGAAAATATAAACGATGAGATTAAAATCAAATAAATTCAAAAAATAATTAATTTAAAATTAAATAACTCTATCTCCCCAATAATGAAATAAACACTTTTATTCGAAATTGTTTTAGTAAAAATATCATCTAATTGATATTATTTTTCAAAAAATTATAATGATATATATTTTTTAAGGACACGATATCTTTGAAAATGATTCATTATATCAATGTGCAGATTCTTAGATTTAGTTATAGGAATTTTTGACATATTTATAGAACTAGTATTATCACATAAAATATGTATACTATTAAAATATAGTCCAATGTCTAATAGGGTATGATTTATCCAATATAATTGTGCACATGAACTGCTAGTAGATACATATTATTCCCCAGAAGTGGATAGAGAAATTGAATGTTGTTTCTTACTAGACCATGAAACTATATATTTTCTTAAAAAGTGACAGGTTCCTGATGAAAATTTCCAATCATACTAAAAACTCCAAAATTAACATCTGAATATCAAATTAAACTAAAATCAGAAGTATTGGAGTAAATAAGAGATTGATATAAATTTTCTCTCAAAAATCAAAAAATTCTTTTAATAGTAGTAATAGGGGAAACATCTGGATTTGATTAAAATAATTCAGAATGAGATGCTGAAAACAGAATGTATATCCTACTAGAAATAAGATATAACAAACTTCTAATCATAACCCTATATAGAATGTTGTCTACCAGTTTTCCAGCTTCCTCGAAATCTTGTTTTATATTGGTAGACATTGTATTTGAATATGTCTAGTTTTTTTCATGTCCATAATTTTTTAGTAAATAAATACTATATTTACATGGATTCAAATCATTTAAATACTCATTTTGATAAATATGAAATCCGAAAAAATTAATCCTCTCGTTATACTCATTTCAAAATCTCTTTTCATTAATTTTGATAAATCAGTAAAACTATTATTATTAGTTGAACCTAAACTAACATCATAAACGTAGATTTGAAATAATAAAAAATTAGAACAAAAAAAATTCATTAAAAGTTTTGGATCTTCCAATAAAATAATAAATCTATTTTTTAAAAGAAATGAAATTAACCATTCATACCAACTCTGGGTTCTTTTTTAAGTCCTTAGAGATCATTAGTTCAATTAACAACTGTGTTTGGTTTTTGGGGATTTTCAATACCAGGGGCTTGCTAAACATAATCTTCCTCCATTAAATAAAGATTTAGAATTTGCAGAATAATCATCCATATAATATAATTTAAAATTAATTTTGGAAGCATAGGTTAAAAAATACTTATGGATTCTAGTCTAGCTACAAGGGAAAAGGTCACATCATAATCTATACCTTCTTTATGGTTATACCCTTTAGTTACTAATCTAGATTTATTTCTAGTTATGATAACTTGATCATCCTATTTATTTCCAATGTCCCATTAAGTTCCTATAACTGGATAATTGGTTGTTATTTCTATTAGTTCACAAACATAATTCCTTTTTAATTGGATTAACACTTCATGCATTTCTAGTGTCCAACTAATATCTTTTAATTATCTTTCAATAGTCTTATTTTCTAATTGATATAGAAAGGGAGAAAATTATACAAGGTTTTCTACATTTCTTCTAGTTCTAATTCCTCTTTCTAGGCCTTCTATTATAGATTCTAGAGTATGGTTCTTTAATATTCTATGCAATCTAGGATCAAAACATTTGGAGTATTTAGTATTATGTTCTTCTATACTAGACTGAATTTTATTAAAACAATATTGAAAATCAGTTTAGGGTATTCAAGTCTCATGATGTCAAAATAGATGGTGACTTCATCTGATTGATCATTCTCTTTAATTAAAGTGTTACATTCATCAATGTTCACATGAACTGTTTAATAAAAAATCATTTACATTTTATTAAACCCTCCATAAGCTTTATAGGTATCATAATATCCCAAAATCATTTTTCATTAGATTTTTTATCAAACATAATAAGGTTTCCTATGTATTCAAGATATAACCCTTGCATGCAATTTTTTTAGTAATTTACATTAGAATTTTTTATTCCAATTTTTATATGGTGTCTTTTTGACAATAAGCCTAATCAAACATCTATTCATTATATATCATTTTTTTCTTAAATATTATACAAATATATATGTTAGAATACAATATTTATTTATCATATTCCTTGCCATTTCATGAATAGTTCAATTCATCCTTTGAAATAACCAATTTTTTAAGGTGTTCGTGGTTTAGAGAATATCTTATTAATACCATGATTTAGGAAAAAATAATTTTATTCTTGATTCTGATATTCTCCACCATGATCACTTCTACATTAAATTTGTTTAAAACCTTTTTCATTTTCAACAATTTTACAAAAACATTAAAAATAATGAAAATGTCACTTTTGAGTATTAGAAAATAAATCCAAGAAAATATAGAATAATCATCTACTAAAACATAAATGTATAACTTACCAGCCAAAAAAGGTACTCTTTATGGTCCAAAAAATCCATATGGATAAGTTCTAAAGGATTAGATGTAGAAATTTTGTTAATAGATTTGGAAAAATAATAGTGTTTCTTGTCAATTTTGGCATGAAACAGAGAATAATTTATTTTGATACATAAGACTAGGAAAATCAGAAACTAATTTTTTCTTAAATAATTTATGTAAATAATTTATATTATAGTTTCCAAGACTTCTATTCCAAATAAATGATTCATTTTTCTTATAAGTAAAACAATTAACTTTTTTTGGCACATGGAATTAAAACCCAAGACATATACATTATTAGTTCTAGGTTCTCATCATCAAAGAAAAATATCTTTAAACACAGAGAAAGAATTGATATAAATATCTACACAAAATATATCATCATAGATTTGAGAGACACATAACAAGTTGTGCTTTATCACTTATAAATAAAATATTTTATTGATTGAGATAGTCTTTGTATATCCAACAGATCGAACTGAAAAAAAATATCCATTATCCTTATAACCTAAATTGACTAATCCTCTATCAGAAACATGCCCCAAGACAGCACGCCTGGTCCCGATGGCTACTCGGACAGCTTCTTCAGCTTTGCTTGAGAGATTGTCAGCCAGCTTGTTGTGGATTTGATCCAAGACTTCTTTATCGGTGGCCCTCTCATCAAGGGAATTTCGGCCTCTAGACTAGTTCTTATTCCAAAGATCAGGAACCCTACCCTTGTTAGTCAGTACATGCCAATTTATCTTTGCAATGTTGCTTATAAAATTCTTGCCTCGTCCTTGTCAGAAGGCTCAACAAGGTTCTTCCTCGACTGGTCTCAATGGAGCAGCACGATTTAATCAAGGGAAGGAACATTCAAGGGGCAGTGGGCATCGCTTATGAAATGGTGCAGGAGATTAACAGAAAATCGGTTGGTTACAATTTCATCTTCCAAGTCGACATGAACAAGGCGTATGACATGTTGGAATGGAGCTTCATCATCCGGGTCTTGAGGAAATTTGGGTTCAATGAGGTTTTTTGTGATATTTTATTCAGATGTTATTCATCTCTGTGGCTCTACATTTCCTTGATGGGAAAATATTTTGGCTTCTTCAAGACCATCCGTGGTGTTCGTCAAGGGGACCCCATGTCCCCATTCCTCTTTGTTCTCACCCAGTATGCGCTTTCAAGAAATTTGAAACATGGGATAGATACAAGCCTTATGCTTCCCTTTTGAGGAAGGAATAGTGTTACAATCTCCCATATTATGTTTGCGGATGATATCCTAATCTTTATCAATGGCAGGAAAAGGTCATTTAAGGCTCTCATGGATTCCTTATCCACCTACAGCAGATGGAGCGGGCAGAGTGTCAACCTGGCAAAAATCCATTTCTTCACTTCTAACAAATGCCCAGTTTCAAGGTACAAGGAGTTCCAAAAGATCCTAGGTTGTTGTAGGATGTCGTTTCCAATTTCTTACCTCGGGCTCCGATCTCTTGTGGCCTCATCAAAAAGGTGCATTTCTCTGTGATCCTTGATCGCATTCTTAGCAGAATCTACAATTGGAAGAATAAGCTACTCTCCTTCAGTGGACAGATCACGTTGATCAACAGTGTCCTCACGTCCATCCCCATGCACGTCTTCTCGGTGATATATCCTCCTAAGGGTACTGTGGAGAAGATGGAAATTATCCTTAATTATTTCATGTGGGATGCCAAGGAGGAGGGAAGATTCCACTGGGCTTCTTGGAAGCATCTGTCCAGACCAGTGGAGGCAGGAGGAGTTGGCCTCCGTGATATCCAGGGTACGCTTCAAAGTCTTTAGGCTCGACTCGCTTGGGAAGTTATCATTGGGGATTTGATGTGGGCGATGTTTTTTAAAGCACGCTACCCGGGGCTTGAAGAACGGGGCCTCTACAATTCCATGAGGCTGGCGAGGTGCATGTTCTCTTTCATTGACACGTTGTCAGGTCATGCGATGTGGATCATCGGTGCTGGGAATATCAGTTTTTGGGACACCAGTTGGTCGGGGGAGCCCTTGCGATACCCCGACTTCCCTTTTCCGAATATCAACTTCAGTAGTGCATGCGAGGAGTTCAACGTGATCAATACCTCTTTGAATGCTAATCATATGTCTGTGTTCGAGAATATTGTCATGATTGAGGAATCTGATAGATGTTTCTTCTCGACCACAAGCTCAGGAAGGTTTACCTCGCAAGGCTTCAAGAGTATCGTTCAGACATGTAGCAACACCAAATCTTGGGCTCCAGCACTCTGGTGCAAGGATATACCCATTAGAATGAACTTTTTACTATGTAATATCCGAAACAGGGCGTTACCTACCGAGGACAGCATCCAACACCGGGGCGTTGCTTTGGCCTCTAGGTGTTTCTATTGCACTAATCACACATGCGAATCGGTGAAACACCTATTCTATCAAAGTCAGTGGGTGATTCATCTTTGGTCCCTGTTCACATATAATACATGAAGATCGGTTGGAGAGTATTCAATACCAGAATATATGGAGTGCTAGTTTTCTGGATTGGGGTCTTCTGGCCAGGAGTGGATGGTTAGAACGATCATCATTGTGGCTTTGTGTTGGGTACTTTGGGAGGCTCACAACTATGTTCAGAGGGGTGAAAGCCATTTGTTGTTGTTCCTCCAGGCTAGCCTCAAGTCCCTCATCTTTGAGATTGCTTCTCAGATCAAAGGTGGTTTGACGTCAACCGCGGTTAATAATATGCTTAATCGTCCCAGTTTTCTGAGAAAGGGGACTGGTCAGTGGGTTAAGTGGCGCCCGCCGGTCATGGGACTCAAACTAAGAGTTGATGGATCATGCATGGGGGGATCATGAGGGGGGAGGCGTGATGCGAGATTCCTCAGGCTCGGTTCTCATCTCCTTTAGTGCCTTTTATGGGCTAGGAAATTCTCAGAGTGCGGAGGTCCATGCACTGGCCTCGGGTTCGTTGGTGTGTAGAAGGAGGAAGTTGAAACCGTCCAAAATCGAGACGGACTCAGATAATCTTACGAAGATCATGAAAGGGATGAGTGGGGTTCCTTGGGAGCTCATTTACATTATCAGAAGGTGCAAGATCGGAACCTCACATGGGAAACTTATCCATCATAGTTGTAGGGAGGCTAATATCATGGCGGATTCCCTTGCTCGCTTGGGTAGGTAGGACGAGCCTCTCATCATTTATGACTCTCACCTTTCCCTTCCTCCAGAATGTGCCTCTTTTGTGCTGGGGGATGGTCTGGGGATCCACCATTTCCGACCCCCTTGAGGAGTCTTGTATCCCTTGTCCTTTTCTTTTTGAATGATAAAAATAAACTACTAATACTATCCATTTGTGTCAGTGTATGAAATACTGCTGATTCCTCAATAATATGTCTAGAATAGAGATTGTCCATATACTATATGGATTTTCATTTTCTATGACCAATTTCCTACAAAATTTACTAAACAAATATTGTTTTTGGTACACATAGCTTCTTGGGTCCAATAGTGTTACTAATAAATGATATGGGAATCAAGATCTGATTTATTTAATAATAATTCATATCACTTACATCAGATAAACTATTAAAAAAAGACCCTTTATTACCACTAATTTGAGAATTTTTCATGTAATGCCCTGACCTCAGATGCCCAGAGCTAGTGCGTTATTTTAATAAATTGGCATGATTATAAAGAATCAAGTCCCAAAAAACTGATTTGGTCCCCGAGTCCATTAAGGGATTTGGTCCACCCAAACCATCGGGAAAATAAGGCCTTCGGGCCACCTCAAGGCCTTCGGGCCACCTTTAGTGTATATGCAAACCAGAAAACCTACAAGGAACAAGCTCTATAAGGGAATGGGAAATGAGTTTTCACCAAATTAGAAGCTACACAGATATCTAGAATGAGAGAGTATGGCACCTATCATTAAGACAAGAATGTGCATGAATGGGATATCCGATCCAAACAGCCATGAGACGGTCGAGAGATAATTTCATGATGAAGATTCTGTGTGGTGCAGTTCCAAGTAGTTAGTCTGTGTAGAATGTAATTTTTGAATCCTACGGGCAATGAACTCCTCAAAGGCTATAAGTCCATGTAATAATTAAGCATACATTCATTGTAAGGGTTCCACCTCACCCCGTGAAAGGTGGATTATCAAAAATCAATAAAAAATGAAGGATTTCGGGCCATTGGATGGATATATTATACTAATAAAATAATCACATGTAATAACTAATTATATAGTGAGGGAATACATACTGTTAGACAACATAACCACATAGGCAAGGAATCTATACAAGAATAAAAATAAAATTTTTGTTAAGGCCTTGTTCCAAGACACTAATTTTTCACATGTAACCTACCAATTCATCAAGGGGTTATAGCGGGCCTCACCCATCACTTACTAAGTCCAATTCAGTCCTCATATAAATATGTTGAAATATAACATAAACATTCGTATTCAAACAAGAATACAAAATGTCAATAAATTAACCATAAACCATGAATTGTATAAAAATAGAACATCAATAGTCAAACATATCATAACTCATTCAATACAATATAAAAGATTGTATTATAATAAATAAAACTTAATCAAGAATAATATCCAGTATATGATGTTGACATAGTTGAAAATGATTAGTAAAACTCATTGAGAAAAATATCCATTTTTTTGAAATCATTAATGAGTCGAAAATTTATAAATGAATTAATTTAAAAGGGATTTTTGAATCAAAGTGTCCCATGCCATTTTTAATCTTTTGATAGGAATTAACATTTTAAAGTAATCATGTCTATATAAATAAATCCTAAAAATCATTTTGAAAACATTAACATTAATGAGAAAGGTTTAGAAGAATAAATATTTAAAACATTTAAAATGATTTTTAGTTAACGAGCCCCTTATAAGATTTATTTTAAAAATGATTTTATGAAACATGGACATGGATGATAAATATGTCACAGTGCTTACTTACACTTAAACAATATCAAATAATAATGTGATTGATAAATTAACCCTTAACTTGTACATTTTATTGGTAAACAGTACATTTGAACTCCTATATAATGACCATAGTTTGTTATTAAATTATTTCATAACCATATTAATATTTATTATTTCATAATTGATTCATTTATGACATTATAATACTTATTTAAAAATAATTTCTGTGATAAAATAACATTTCGGGTAACAATCACATTCTTTGTCGTACGTTTTTTAACTTATTATTCTTGATAGTATCACATATATCATTATTTAATTGGTTCAGGAATATAAAACATAATTTATGTATCATAAATTATCAGAATATAAATATGTATAATATATAGATAAATGAAATGGGAAACATTGTTTATCTAGACGGTAGGTCGTAGGTACGAATAAACACTGTTTTCGTTTTTGTATTGTATTGAACAGAAGTATGTGAATTAAATATATGTAAATACATACATATATATATATATAAATATATTTCTTGTATAATTATTATTTCATAAATTATATACTTATTAAAAATATAATTTTTTATAACCATCGTTGAATGGTGAACGTGGAAATGAATCACATCGCGTTGTGGAGACTGTAAGAGGTCTGTACGCACGAGCAACAAAATCATTCTATTTATGCTGAAATATTATTTAATTGGATGATATATTATATATAACTAATCCTTAAAATTATATATTTATTATTTACATAAATTATACTCATTATTATACCCATCCAAATAATGAATTGTTGAATAACAAACTACACCACAACTTGGAGATCGTAAGTCGTACATACGCTCTTATGGGGACTTTTTCATTCATAGGATGGAATGAATAATGACTATGGTTGTACCATATTTATAATAACATCACATTATGTAGAAGGTACTGGATTTTATTTTTTATATGGAAACAATAATGAAATAGGAATCAGAAGAAGAAAAGAACATTGATAGAGGTGATGAAATAATTACTTCTTCTTCGGGTGCTTCATTTTGATTGGAACAAAAGGACACCGTAGATGTGGTTTATGATAAAGTTTAGGCCTCTAGGATAAATTGAGGGTATTTTGAAGGATATTTGAGTAGGGTTTGACTGGTCCAAATGGATTTGGAGGTGTGATTTTGAGAGAAGGGGAAGTACCCTTTTATAGGAGAGGTGAGGGTCTCTTTAGGAAAACCATGAAATATTATTTTATTATAAAATAATTTATGTTATATAATGGTTCAAAATAGATTTATTTCTAGGATAAAGTGGTTATGGGTTGAAAGACTCTCATACAATAGGTTTTAGACAAGTTAAGGTCAGTATAATAACCTTATCCTTTATATTTAACTCTTAGATAAATACTTTAACTTTTACTATGTATTCTTGTAGTTTTATATTACATGGTTAATAAACTTGAAATAAAATTACATAGAATTTAAATTGGTTAATTAATGACATATATATCATGATATAAGTTTTTTTTTCTAACCCTTATATTTTTAGGATTATTATTTCATTTTGTAATATATAATTTTTTAAAAAAACTCATTTGTGAAAATTTTGACATGATTTAGTATTTGGTTTTTTTGAAAGTAAAAAAACATGATTGATTCTCATAAAAGAAATTAAATATACCCTCAAATGTCATATTAACCTAAAAAAGTTCTGAAATTCATCTAATGTCTCAATTTACATTTATTTTAATATTTAAAATATAAATTATTTTAATCATTAATTAATAAGGTAATTACTACATCATCATTGTGTCATACATAAATTTAAATATTTAATTTCTAGAAATTATAAATAAACTAAAATTATCTAGGAAATATTTTTAGATACTTAAGGAATATTTATAGTGTAAATTATTTTATGTAAAACCCTATATTGGAAATGTTTTACTTATTAATTTTTTTAACACTTTTAACTCTTTTCAAATAAAATAATAATTAATGTCCTATTCTTATCCAAGTTGATCAAAAAGAATAATATTTTATTTATAAGGTTTTTTTGGTCAAATTAAACTTATCCAATAGAATTTGTACATTTTTTATTGTAATTATAATATCATTTTTACCTTTAATTTCCCTATTTACTTTTAGGCGTGGAAAATAAAATTCAAAATTTATTATTCACCAAAATTATTTTCATCCCATTGAACCAAATTTTATTTACCTATTTCATCTGCATCTCTTGGATTTTGGTAATTAAATTCCCAAAAGTCGTAAAATTATGTTTATGCAAATTTTCAAATGTACCAAGAAGGTAGGTTAAAAAAGTTAAAAAGTTCAATAAAATTTTACAACTCTAATCTTATTATAAAGTGAATATAATTAATTCAATTGGACAAATATAAATATTAGGTATCTATTTTTACTTTAAAATATATTTTATTTAGAATAAAGTATTTAAATAAAAAGTCGATTTTAAACAATAACACAATGTTTTTAGGTATTCATCCAAACTAGAATATTTTCAAAAAAATACAAATAAGCCATCCTAAAATAATTTTGATATTCTAAATTTAAAAGTTATTTCTATTTTACCAAATTAAAATCATATAAGTTACATAAATTAATTTAAAATTAATTCATGTTTTCAAAACAAAAAGTCGGTTTTTGAGAAGAACAAACTATCAAAATATCGGTATGAGTTTATAGCCAATTTAAAAATAAAATTACTTCCAATGAATAATATTTGATTAAATGACAAAAATATAATCAAATTATGCTTCAAAACCATTAAAATGTATAATTTAACACTATAAACTATTTGGATTAAAAAAGTTGTTTGTAATTAATATTTTGAAATTTCCACTATTCATCAAAATATTAATGTTATCAGAAAAACACCCAAAAATTTATCAAAACCAAATTTTTATATATATAGTCTAGAAAAAAAGTTTATTTTTAAAAATTAAATATATAAAAGTGTCAAATATTGGATTTAAATTGGTTTTACCATTAAAAGGTGGTAAAATTGGGTTTTATGAAAAATACTTCTTTTATCTGAAAAAAATGAATATGTTATTATATTATGTCTATGAAACACAAAATATGGAATCTAAAATTATATAGAGTATATAAATTTCAAAATACAGTTAATACTATTCATAACTGTGTTTGGAATGGTTAGTTTGATAAGTCGTAGTGTGCTCGAACTTGGTGTTGCATATAGCACAAGCCATTGAATTACTTTAATGATGTAACGTACTATGAAATCATGGGGTGTTACATTCTTCGTTCCTTCAATAAATTTCTTCCTAGAAATTTTTAATAGTTCATCAAAAATAAAATGTTTAAAATAGAAAATACCTTCGTGTAAAACCCACATCATAAATAGGGTCAATAAAATTTAGTCTTAATATTAGGGAAAGGGAAATGAAAAAGTCACCACCAATTTTGGGTTTCCAATAGGATAACATAGGTGGAAATTATAGACAAATATATAGTGGTAAAACATAAATATTTTTAAGTTGTGATTTAGGTCCTTAATAAAAAACAAGTGAACAACAAATGGAGAATTGAGGGCTTTAAACCAATAAATTTATGATGAGTTAAAATATCATCTATTCAACAGAACATAAGGTATGAGGATAACACATTTTTGTTTTTGACATTTTTTCCCTAATGTTTAAAAAATAATTTCATCATAGAATAAAAAAATAATTCTTGTCATGTATAGTTCCATCCATTAAATAATTTCTACCACAAACTCATCTTTCACTCCAAAAGATTATAGAACTCAAAAATATTCTATTTATCCTAAACATATATGGTTACAAAAATTGAATTAATTGTAACATACTAGGTAAATAAAGAATAATACATTTTAATATTTATTATATTTGTGAATTGAATAATAATTTTACTTTAAAGGGGTTTCTATGTTCAATAGCGTACCCGATACGCAACAACGAGTTTCTTTGAAATCTTACGTTGCACACGAGTAATAAAATAATATTATTTTAAATGGTAGTTATCACGTAGCCATTTTATTGGTGGGAATGATTAGAAATAAAAAAATATGAATTATACATGTTTTTTAAATGGTTTTACATTTATCCAATAAATGATAAAGTCTTAAAATAAGAAAAGAATTCAATTTTAGGCATAGATACTCTAATATTCACTAAACGATCGAATTATCGCCTTTTGATAGAGAACCCTCTTTAAATATAGTTTTGGTCACTCTTATACATTATATTGGACCAAATAATTTTCTTTTTTAGAATCGGGTTATCAAAATTTACTTTTTGTAATGTTTTGGTATTTTTTGGATAGAGTTCATTTTTAATGAATAGTGAAAATGTTGTATTTTAATTCAAAACCTCTTTTAATATAATATACATGTATGAATAGATTATCTTTTTAATTGGTGTTAAAGTGAAATTAGAATATATTTTTACCATTTAATCTAATGGCGTTAATTTTAATTAATTTCACTTTGAAATTGGACTTAAGCAATTGTCAATATTTTGATAGATTTTGCTTCTTAAAAACACGCTATTTATTTTGACAGTGGGAATTAATTATTCAATTAATTAATGCAACTTATATGTTTTTAGTTTTTTAAAATAGACATCATTTTTGAATTCGGAATATCAAATATAGCTTAGGGTGAATTTTTGGTATTTTTTTGAAAAACTTCAATTTTTGATGAATAGTGAAACCACTAAGTGGTAGTAAAAAAACTAATTTTCTGTTTAAATGAAACTTTACCACTTTTGTGAATTGAATTTAAAAAATACAACATAAATGGTTTTCATTAGGATTTAAAATGCAGTTCAATGGGATTAAAATAATTTTTTGGTGAATAGTTGCTTTTAAGTTTTATTAATCGCGATTAAAGGTAATTAATGTAATTTAAGGTAAAAATAATGTTATAATAATATTAAATTATCTTGACACATATCCTACCCTTTCTGGATGTGTCATGGACGACCAAAAAAATCCATGGGTCAACTTGGGGACCCCATGGAGCCACTTGGGTAATAAAATGACATTAATAACTTTTTATTTAATGATAAAATAAAAATGTCACAGAAAAATATTGTTTCACTAATACAATTTTTACATGGGGTTATAAAAGTAATAATTTTGTTTATAAATATTAATGGGAAAGATAAAAATATTTCATACATCTTGAAATTTTCTTATAATTTTTATACATTAAATTAATTAAATTATTTATGACACCATGATGATGCAGCGATTACCTCATTATTTAACAATTTAAATAAAATGAAAAGATAAATTAAAATATAAGACATACACTTGTCAAAAACCTATTTTATGGGTGGATTTCGAACCCTTATCACCTTATACTAAAGAAATTTTTTTTGGTACCTTTAAAATCGAAAATCATTTTATAATAAAGTAAACTTTTATAAGTTTCCAAGAGTGCCCCTCCTCTCCTCTTATAAATGGCCCCCACCTCTACCACCTTACCCACACCTCTCAAGCCATTGGATCGGCCAATATCTGCTCATATTATATCTCCACATACCTCTCCTCATCTTATAAGCCTTTTCTTATGCATAAACCACTTCAATAAACACTTTTGGTTCTAACTAAAGGGAGTTACCCGATTTAAAGGTAATGTCTTCACTTGTGTTCTTTTGTTTTATTTTTCTTCTCCAACCCCCTAAACTTTTTTTATTCCTTTATTTAGTACCAAAACCAGTATCTTAAATATTCTAGGATGTTTTTATGAGAATTATTTTATTTACACTTACACACACCTCCGTCAAATGGTTAATGAACATACTGTTTTTGTGGTTGGTGAATTTCGGCCTCACGAAATGATGATTGTTCAATATTCGTTTATCACCTTTCCTCGTGAACATTAAGATGTCACTCAATTTATATAAGATATATATTATGTCTATTTTTTCCTTATTCTTCTGTATATTTCATTTACAGATTATCTTTAGGGTTTCCATTGTGGGAAAACACGATAATTTCATTTTAGGAAGAGCGGACTACCGCCCCCTCAAAGTGATTTGATTTGTTAATTCCATATTAGGGATGTATAAAGGAGGGATTTAATTATATTATATATGTTATTATACTTTAATTATAATATAAATTTTTATAATTATGATTTCACTCCATTAAATACGAAATAGAAATGAAAGTAGCGTTCATGTGTACGTACGGCTTACCGGGTCCATGAACGGTGCATTTCATCTCAAACCTATAAATGTTATATACTATTATAAATAAAGGTATATGATGGATATATATTATATATATGCTATCCAAGTCATTAATATCATTCTGGATATAATGAACCTTTGACCACATGAACAACACGAAATTGTAAGAAGTCCATTTTTGACTTAAGTACCAAATGTTGAAAAAATGAACATTATTAACTAAAATGATTAAATAATGTTTATAAAATGGAAATAAGTGATATAAAAGGAATGATAAACATGAGAAAGGTTCTCAAGTATGTATAAATTAACACTAGTTTTTTATTTAGGAGATTAAAGAGTGATCGAGTCAAGTCAGACACAATGTAAGGGACTTCATCTCGATCTCCTTTCATTGAGGCATATTTTGTTTTATTACAAGACTTTCTTTTATACGCTGTATAAGATACCATTGACTTTTCATTTCATTCAAAGGGAATCTTTTTCTCTGAAGTGATTTACTAAATATCAAAAATTGATGTTTATTTTAACGTACTCGGTGACAACGACCTTTTCCTCCGCTGCGAGTATTATTTGGTATTTGGCTTCCTCAACAAGCCGTAATGTTTTTAAAATGAAATAAATACCATATATTCTTTTATATATTTTGGTATTGAAATTTGTTTTTATAATGGATTTGTTATGTCAATATATTTAAGTGATATATTGTGATCAAAATGTGGAAATTGTTTCTTTCCATTATATTTGTTTTATGTCTTATGATTTTATAATGGTACATGGAAATTTGACGGGTGGTTACGTGATAAACCATATGACTGGTGGTGCCATGAATACCAGGAAAGGTTGTTAAGTTATAACCTCCAATGCATTGGGTATGGAATTCGGTCGTACGGCTATTCCATTAAGTGATATGTGTGGAATTAGACTGTATGGTTATTCCATTTAAGTATGTTTATGTCCCAAGTTACCTTTATATGTTTTCTGTTCTTTATATGGGTTTTATGGTAATCTTTTGGTTACAAAAGGGTTAGTAATGATATTTTTTCAGTGAAGGTTATTTACAACTTCTTAAAGGTTAAAAGTGTTACTTTGATAAACTATTCATGGTTTACTTGATGTTTTAAAAAACTAACAGTTTTCCATCTTTGTGTATCCCTCACTGAGCTTTTTATGTTCACCCCATGTTTTTTTGAAAAGTTTTTCACATGAAATAATGTGGAATAGGGTCAATGATGGGGTCAAGGAAAAGTTATGATTTCTTAAACATGGAATTATACATGACTCTTTTTTTAGATATCATGTTTTGTAAAAAAAGAAACATGGTAGAAGTGTCTACTGTGTAATATTTTGAGATGTAATAGTTATGATTTAATTCTCTAAAAATATAAACCTAAAAAAATAAACAATGTGAATTATTAATTTTATTCAATATTAAGTGAGGCATAAGGCTGGTTCTTTATAGTTGATATCAACGGTCAGTTTAGACAACATTAGGAGTTATAAAATTGTTCAATTTATAAATTAATTTATGGTATGATTGAAATGATATAGCATTTAAAGATTACCATGTTGCTTCACCTAAAATATTATTGTGTTCAGAATGGTTTTCCATAGAGGAAACAAGGCAGGTTTGTTGGGACGACATCAGGTGGAAGACAACCTTCCAAATCAGCATTGTGAGATGGTTAGAATTGGAACTGAACAATTTGTTGTAGTGATGGCATAGTTGACTCAGACTATAAATGGTGTTGTTAACCATGCACGAGATCATCCAGATCAACCACAGAAGAACATGTCAGTGGAGGAAATTTTCATGAGGCAACATCCCCCATCATTCAGAGGTTCGTCTGACCTTGTGCTAGCTGAAGGGTGGATCAAATCGCTGGAGAAGAATTTTTATTTCATGGGGTGTTCAGAACATCAAAATATTAGTCTTGCTGTTTACCATTTTGAAGGTAAAGAAAATCAGTGGTGGTCGATGTCAAAAAATATCAGGGATAGTGATGAGATTGATGATCTTCTGTAATGGCCCAGACCTCTCCGGCCGTTTCCTTTGTCAAAAAGAAGGTCATGAAGGGTTCTAGAGGGTAAAATGGACTTTTTCCAAACTTTCCAGAATTTTGAAACTACACACCGTGTTGTTTGAGTACACGCTGTGTACCCCCTTTCCGGGTATACCCCATGTTGCAGGCCGTGTCCTCACTATTTGAAATAATGGGTGCACGCCGTGTTCCCAGTTCTACACACCGTGTAGTCCTTCCCCGCGTACGCATTACCAGTCAATGGCCATGTACCGTGTTAAAGCCATGTCCTTGCCGTGTGCAATAAATGAGTACATGCCATGTGTCTAAACTACATGACGTGTAGTCCTTCCCTGCGTATGCGTTACCCTCAAACCGTGTGTTGACCAGTCAACGGCCGCGGAGCTGTGTTGGAAGCCGCATGGATACTGTGTAAAATAACCAAGTACACGTCGTGTACCCTAAAGTACATGCCATGGAGTTTTACTTTTCTCGCCTATAAAAGGAGGGGTCCCCTCTTTTCAACTCACCCTCTCCTCCCCTTTCCCTCTGAGCAGAGTTCTCCAAAGAGACTCGAAGGCTCTTTCATCCATAACTTCTTCGTCCGAGATCCGATTTACGATCCGTCAGCAGCCACGGGATCGTAACGACGTGGCGGAACTTCCGAGCTTGGATCCTTTGTCTTTCCTACGGCCTTTCCTTTCTGACTTCCACCCAAGGATGTTTTTTCAGGACCCGATGGAAGTGTCGGACGCCGAAGGACTTTTTCCAATGTTGATCTGGGGGAGCGATGTGATCGGAACCTATTGAAGTAGGGATCTTACCTTTGTATCTCTCTCTCTTTTGTTCATCATGTGGGGCATGTATCCTCTTGTTTTCATGAGAAGTAGTTGAACCATTAAATGAAGATAATTACTGGTTAAGAACGGGGATGGGAAAGTTTTTATGTTTTTCTTGTTTATCCTATTGATATGTTATGAATTGAATACGATTATGCCTACTGAAAATCACGGTCGTTGGGGGCCTTTTCCTGGGAAATTAAATGTTGCCCTATCTTTCTAGACCGTTTTGTGGATATAAATTTGTGGAAATTGGTTAATCACGTAAAGTTGGCTGATAAAATGAAAATATGGAACCCTTCTATGATCAACCCGGTTAAACAAAAATGGAATAATGAACATGTGGGTGTGGGTTTGGATACGTGGCATGTGATGGGGGTGTTTTGTGGGTTGTTGTGGTTAGGGTGAGCAGCGGGGCTGCGGTTGGCTTGGTTGTGGGTTGGTGTGAATGTTATGTTGGTGACGGGCAGCGGGGCTGCGATAAATGGTATTAAAGGGATAATGATGTACGGGTTTCGGTGCGGTTGTGGTTATGGTAGTTGGCAGTGGGGCTATGTGGATGGGTTGGATGTGAATGGATTATGGGTTGTGAATAATAAATAAAAGCGGAAGAGTCAATGAATGGTGGGGCATGGTAATGGAACGAGATTAATAATCAATGGGGCTGGTTGGTTGATAAGAAGGGATTGGTTGTGTTTATTGTGTTTTCCTAACATGAATTGTGGATGGCAGGGATATGTTTTATGAACGATCGATGTGGTTAGTTGTGGATAGTTTCCCAGTAGTTAAGGAACTAAATAATCTAATTCTGCTGAAACGTGAAAACCTAAATGGGGTTGGGGTTGTTTGTTGTATGCATTCATCGTAGTAGCAGTGCCGAG
Organism: Viscum album; assembly: GCA_963277665.1. Lineage (NCBI taxonomy): Eukaryota > Viridiplantae > Streptophyta > Magnoliopsida > Santalales > Viscaceae > Viscum > Viscum album. The sequence goes on from OY728165.1 coordinate 289,152,445, forward strand.
ACACATGCTCATTTTCTCTATTTAGAAGCCATAGGTTGGGATGTGTGCTTGGTATATATATATATATATCTGTATCTTTTGTGTTTTATCACACCCCACCCATATTGAGAACTTAGTGCCGAACACTCCCATTTCATGGGAGAGGGTGTTTTTCCCTCAGTTACTAGCTCCTTCCTGCTCCTTCTCCCCTAGGTTGTGATGTCTTGAGGTGACCTTACACCTAAGACTCTTAGGGTAGCATTCGATTGGGGTGGCATAGGCTTAAGACTCTTCGAGCAGGTTCTACATTTTCCCAAGAATCTTCGGGATGAGGCCCAGGTGTGTGCGGGTGGGATATGTGGTTGTGAGGCCGAGGTGTGTGCAGGCGGGATAGGTGGTTGTGAGGCCCAGGTGGGTGCGGGCGGGATACGTGGTTGTGAGGCCCAGGTGTGTGCTGGCGGGATACGTGGTTGTGAGGCCTAGGTGTGTGCAGGTGAAAGACGTGGTGGTGAGGCCCAGGTGTGTGCGGGCGGTATACGTGGTCGTGAGGCCCAGGTGTGTGCGGGCGGGATACGTAGTTGTGAGGCCCAGGTGTGTGCGGGTGGGAGACGTGGTGGTGAGGCCCAGGTGTGTGCATGTGGAGAGAGTGTGGCAGCGTCATGACGTTCATCATTAGGAAGATTAGCTAATTAAAGGGAACTGGTGCGGGGTACCCAATGCTCTTGTTTCTTATATACTACTACCTGTTGTGTTTGTGTTTTGGTGAGTGTGGCTGGTGAGGTTGGGTGTCTATAATTCCTTGCTAGGTTTCTTATGTTTTTCTCACAGGACATTACGATGTCTACCCACTTGTGCATTAGAGCTTTAGGTTTCCCTACTTAGTATACTTGTATGATCACCCTACTTTTACTTTCATGTTTCCAGGAGGACTACCAGGGCCGTGCGAGACCCTACTAGTTGGACAGTTGGAGTTGTTGCAGTTGGTGTTCTCTGGTTTTCTTTTGGTATTGTACTTTGAGCTTTCTTGTACTTGTACCTTGTTATAAAATTGTTTAAACATGCATGTGGGCTTGGTTTGGTTTTATTTCTATACACTTGTTCTTTTCGCCTTTTGGTGGTTGAATTGTCCTATTTCCCAATCCTAAATAATAAAAAGGGTAATTCCTCCCATATTTGTGAAAAATCATACCCTTGGTGCTAGTCGCCACCCCGGGGCCTACTGGAGGCGGGACTCGAGGGGTCAATATCTCCTTTCCACCATTGCAAGCTCAGGAGGGGAATCTTTGGTGGGAGGGGGTTATGACAGAATGGTATCAAATGTGATGATTGAGAGATAGGATAGAGTATGGAGTTAGGCACAATGAGGATTGCATGGGATGGTTGGGCAACAGTGTTAGTTAATCATGGTGCGTGACATAGGCCAGGGAAGACTGGCTAGGACACGGGATTTTAGGGCCCCCTGTGATCAGATGCAAGGACTCTGAGCCTACCGAACGACCAAGTGAGACTACATTGATTGCAGGGTATAGACCCTAGGTAAGGTACTTGCATCATCATGATTGTGTTATACTTGATTTAGGTGTTCTAGGAAATAAATTTAAATAAAATGATAAAATAAAACCTTGAGTTTTCCTTACTACTTGGGCTTTGGCGATCATTGTTTACCATACAACTATGGCACCTGGACATCGTCCCCTGGTGGCTCAGACGGCCGAGGCCCTGCAGATTTAGGCGGTCGGTCAGCTGGGGATTGACCGAGAGGAAAAAGATAGCCAGTGGCAGAAGACTCTCTGTTATTTCCAGCGGCATAACCTCAAGAAGTATGAGGGTAGTACTTCGGATACGGAGACAGAGGGGAGGCTTGAGGTTCTAGGGATCACTTTTACCTTGATCCATGCTCCGAGGGAGTACTAGGTTCCCCTATCAGTCAGTCAGCTGAGAGGTGCGGCGTGATAGTGGTGGACACTCTACCTCGGAGAGATGATAGAGGCAGAGGTTCCTTGGGCTAACTTTGAGAAAGAATTCCGAGTGGAATTCCTTACTTCCATGATCAAGGAAGAGAAGCTGCATGAGTTACTCTCCCTTAAGCAGGGGAGTATGTCAGTACAAGATCTGGGGATCAAGTTCAAGGATCTCCTGCGCTTTGCTCCGGATCACTTTCCGGATGAGGAGTCTCGGGCGAGATGTTTGGAGGAGGCACTTCGTCCTTCGCTCCAGTATGCTTTCACCCCTTCAATCTTCTGATGTACTTGGAGGTACAGAAGAAGGCAGAGGTTTTAGAGAGGATGAACTCGCTGGGAGGTGCACCCCAAGAGGGGATCCAGCTAGGCTCGTCGAAGGGGAAGGCAGTCAGCAGCAGGGCTCCTATGACAGGACCTTCCTAGTTCAGGCCAGTGGGGAGCTTGCCCCAGCAGTTCCACTTCAGATCTTCAGTTCCTCATCCGTTTTTCACGAGCCCAAGAATGAGGTGTTTTTCTTTTGGAGGTTTCGGGCATGTTTAGAGTTGGTGCCCGGCCCAAGCTCAGTACAATGGAGGTGGACAGGTTCAGCGCCCACCTCAGCAGCACCAGTTGCCAGCTAGGCCATTCCAGCAGCAGGAGGACCATGCTCCGCTGAGGGCAGACTTTGTGGGAGGAGGCCGACCATAGGGTGCTCTTCAGGGACCTCGACCAGGGTGTGGTCGGGGAAGTGGACGACATCAGAGAGGCAGAAAATCTGGGCATGGATAGATACACGCAGTAGAGTTGACAGCTCCAGCAGGACCAGAGGTGGTGCGAGGTACGATTTGTTTGTTCAACACTCTAGTTTCTTCTTTGTTCGATTCGGGAGCTTCGAACTCCTTTGTTGCACATGGTCTAGCCCATTCCTTAGGACTAGACGTAGAGAAACTTTTCGTACCACTGGTACTGAGTACACCAGTTGGAGGCCACACCAGCGTATCTTGTGTTTTCTGGGGATGTGGGCTGACGTTGGGACCACATCGATCTATTGGGGACCTTCTTCTATTACAGATGCTGCCATACGATGTCATCCTAGGAATCAACTGGTTGTTTTTTGTTGGTGTTGTTATCGACTACTTCTGGAGAAGAGTTGTGATCTCCGATGTGGATGGGAAGCGTGTAGATTTTGTTGGTGAGAGGAGCTATCAGGTGGGAAGAAGGCTTGTGGAGCTTCTACTTTCCTTGTTAGGTGGGCTATTAGTGGTTCCAGCTGATATAGAGATGATGGATGGCCCAGAGCTTGTTGGGGAGTTACTCGATGTTTTTCCTGAGGAGGTTGTGACTCCCCCCCCCCCCCCGACGTGACGTTGAGTTCGGGATAGACTTACAGCCTGGTGCCCGTTCGATTTCGATGGCCCCTTATCGGAGGGCACCTTCGGAGTTGCAGGAGTTGCGGATTCAGATTGATGATCTGATAGAGAAATGTTTTGTTTGACCCAGAGTATCACCATGGGGTGCTCCAGTTTTGTTCGTGAAGAAGGCAGAGGGTGGTCTCAGGCTATGTATAGACTACTGAATGTTGAACCAGGTAACAGTCAAGAACTGATATCCCCTCCAAAGGATATATGATCTCTTTGACCAACTGAGGGGAGAAGGTTGGTTTTCCAAGATTTATCTACGATCTGGATATCATTAGCTAAGGGTAAAGGACAGTGACAGCTCGAAGATGACTTTCAGGTGCAGGTATGGGAACTTCGAGTTTGTGGTGATGCCGTTTGGAGTTATGAATTCACCAGCTGTGTTCATGGGACTTATGAACTTTTTCTTTTGAGAGTTTCTGGACTAGTTTGTCATTGTGTTTATCGATGAAATCCTGATCTAATAAAGGTTAGAGGAGGAGCACGTTGAGCATCTAAGGGAAGTCTTGGAAGTCCTTCAACACCACCAGCTTTACAGGAAATTGTCTATGTGTAAGTTCTTGAAACAAGAAGTACACATCCTTGGGCACGTAGTGTCTCAGCATGGAGTGTCAGTGGACCCGTAAAAGTTGGAGGTAATTGTATCTTGGGTAGCACCAAAGAGCGTGGCAGAAGTTCGTAGTTTCCTGGGGTTAACAGGTTACTATCAGAGGTTTGTTTCAGAAATCTCTCGAGTTGATGCTCCTTTGACAGCTTTGACGAGGAAAAACGAGGTATTCCTATGGAGCGAGCAGTGCTAGAAAGCATTTGACTACCTGAAGGAGAAGTTGTTCAGTGATCCCGTACTCAGGTTTCCAGAGGAAGGGTTGTTTTATGAGTTGTTTTTTTTTTATGCTTCTGGCTTTGGTCTGGGGTGCGTGCTGATGCAGAAGAAGGGAGTGATCTGTTATGGGTCTAGGATGTTACGCCCTCCCGAGCATAAATATGCCACCCATGCCCTAGAGCTTGCAGTAGTAGTGTTCACACTGAATTTGTGGCGACATTACCTCTTTACGGAGCACTTTGTGGTCTTCTCAGATCATAAGAGCCTGTGTTATATCTTCTCCCAGCATGACCTGAACTTACGACAGTGGAGATGGGTCGAGTTTCTCCAAGAATATGACTTTGAGATCTACTACACTGAAGGTAAGGTCAATGTTGTGGATGATGCCCTGAGCAGAAAGACACATCATGAAGTATATCGGGAATCCACTGATGCTTAGAAAGAGATGCGAGAGTTGGCTGCCTTGAACTTGGATGCCAGGGTAGAAGGTGATAGAGGCTATTTGTTTTAGATGATGGTGCAGTCCTCCTTGATGCAGCATGAGGAAGAGTCTCAGTGGGGGGAGTCCAAGGCAGAAGTGATATGGGATCGTGTCGATCAGGGGAATGCTCCAGAGGGATGGTCAGAGGACAGCCGACATCAGATTCTTTTCCATGGAAGGTTGTTTGTTCCGGAGGCAATGCGTGAGGGAGTTCTTCATGAGTTCCATAGCTCAGGCTTGACAGTACATCCAGGAGTTTCAAAAATGTACCGAGGCTTGAGGGAACAGTTTTGGTGGCCCGGGGTGAAACGGGCAGTGGCGGAGTTTGTGGCTAAATGCCTAGTGTGTCAGCAAGTGAAGGCTGAACACCGTGTTCCCAGTGGTTTGTTTCACTATTTAGATGTCCCATAGTGGAGGTGGGATGAAATCTCAATGGACTTCGTCACAGGACTACCCGGAGCTCAGGGTGGTTATGATGCTATTTGGGTGGTGGTGGATCGACTGACGAAATCACCAAACTTCTTAGCAATTAAGGAGTCATGCCCGGTGAGTACCTTAGCACAGAGTTATGTAGATGAGGTTGTGCGGTTTCATGGAGTCCCAAAGACTATCGTCTCATATCGGGATACTCGGTTTACCTCATGTGTCTGGAGGAGGTTACATCAGGCTTTTGGAACCCAGCTACGCCTTAGCATTGGTTTCCACCCCCAGACCGATGGGCAGACGGAGCGGACTATCCAGAAGATGGAGGACATGCTGCGAGCATGCATTCTGGATTTCAGAGGATCATGGGTAAGACAATTGCGATTAGTATAGTTCTCCTACAACAACAGCTTCCACTATTCTATTGGCATGGCACCGTTTGAGGCTTTTTATGGAAGGCCATATTGTTCACCCATTTGCTGGGAAGAGGATGGTGAGACAGGTGCTCTTGGGCCAGAGGTAGTGCAGAGAACCACAGAGAAAGTCCAGCTTATACGTGAGAGGATGAATGCGGCTCAGGACCGACATATGTCTTATGCTGACCGTCGGAGGAGGCCCTTGGAGTTCGAGGTGGGAGATCATGTGTTATTGAAGGTTTCCCACCGACAGGGGTAGCAGAGGTTTGGTAAAGGTAGCAAGCTCTCACCTAGGTTCGTCGGACCTTTTGAGGTGCTGAGGTGAGTTGGTGAGGTGGCATATCAGCTAGCCCTACCACCTCAGTTGGAGAAGGTTCATGACGCCTTCCACGTCTCTCAGCTTCGTCGGTACTTACACGACGACTCCCACGTTATCGACTGGGGAGAGTTAGATATGGGAGATGATGCGGCCTTTGAGGAACGACCAGTCAGGATTGAGGATCGTAAATAGGTTGTGCTCCGTGGATGAACCATTCTGTTGGTTCGTGTGTTGTGGCGGCATATCGGCCTCGAGGAGATCACTTAGGAGCGGGAGACCCAGATGCATGCTCAATACCCAGAGTTGTTTTGAATTGTGTTTTCCCTTGTTCTTCAGAGCTTTGTGTTGATGTTGTACTTTGTACCTTTGATATATGGAATGCTTGGCCTATAATTTGTGAGACCTTTTTGTTTCCTTGTTCCCTGGTAATGTGTGACATGTCCGGACGTGTGGGGAAAGGGAAAAACCTGACCCTTAATCGAGACGCATTAATGCGGATGCGATTGAACCCGTGCAGGCGAGTCAGTGCCACCTAAAGCAGATAGTATCTCGACATAAGAGAAGGAATTTCCCAAACCCACGTCTCCAGGAAGTGTGTTGGTTGTGTGGTGTTGGGGTAGTGCGAGTTGAAAAATCCTAATGTATGAAAGTGGGAAGACCCAATTCTTAATCGAGATGCATTAATGAGGATGCGATTGAACCCGTGCAGGAGAGTCAGTGCCACCTAAAGCAGATAATATCTCAACATAGGAGAAGGAATTCCTAACACATATGATTAGGGTTGTTGGTTGGCTTCCTGTCATAACGAGAACAATAAGAGGTATCTTGTTGGGTTCCTCTGGGCTGGTTTTTGAATTCTCGGGGATGAGAATGTTTTAAGAGGTATCTGATGTAACGGCTCTGACATCTCTTGCCCTTTCCTTTATAAAAAAGAAGGTCACGAAGTGTTCTGGACGGTAAAATGGACTTTTCCCATACTTTCCAGAATTTTGAAACTACACGTCGTGTAGTTTGAGTACACGTTGTGTAACCACTTTCTGGGTATACCCCGTGTTGCAGGCCATGTCCTCGCTGTGTGAAATAATTGGTGCATGTCGTGTTCCCAGTTCTACATGCCGTGTAGTCCTTCCCCACGTACGCGTTACCAGTCAATAGCCGTGTACCGTGTTAGAGCCGTGTCCTTGCCATGTGTAATAAATGAGTACATTCCATGTGTCTAAACTACACACTGTGTAATCCTTCCCCGCATATGCATTACCCTCAAATCGTGTGTTGACCAGTCAACGGTCGCAGAGTCATGTTGGAAGCCACGTGGAGACCGTGTAAAATAACCAAGTACATGCCATGTACCCTGAAGTACACGCCGTATAATTTTCCTTTTCTCTCCTATAAATGGAGGGGTCTCCTCCTCCTTTCAACTCACCCCTCTCCTCCCCTTTCCCTCTGAGCAGAGTTCTCCTAAGAGACTCAAAGGCTCTTTCTTCCATAACTTCTTCGTCCGGGCTCCGATTTACAATCCGTCAGCGGCCAAAGGATCATAACGACGAGGCGGAACTTCTGAGCTTGGATCCTTTGTCTTTCCTTTGGACTTTCCATTTCGACTTCCACCCGATGAGGTTTTGCCGGGACCCGATGGAAGTGACGAATGCCGACATACTTTTTCCAAAGTTGATCCGGGGAGTGCTGTGATCGGAACCTGTTGAAGTAGGGATCTTACCTTTGTCTCTCTCTCTTTTGTGCATAATGCATGGTGGGTATCCTCTTGTTTTCATGAGAAGTTGTTGAACCATTAAATTAAGATAATATCTGGTTAAGAACGGGGATAGGAAAGTTGTTATGTTTATCTTGTTTATCCTATTGATATGTTATGAATTAAATATGATTATGCCGACTAAAAATCACGGTCGTTGGGGGCCATTTCTTGCACAATTAACTGTTTCCCCATCTTTATAGACCGTTTTGTGGATATAACATTGTGGGAATTGGTTAATCACGTAAAGATGGCTGATTAAATGAAAATCTGGAACCCTTCTGTGATCACCCCGTTTAAACAAAAATGGAATAATGAACATGTGGGTGTTGGTTTGGATACGTGGCATGTGATGGGGGTTTGTTTTGGGTTTTATTGGTTTGGGTGAGCAGCGGGGATGCGGTTGGCTTGGTTGTGGGTTGGTGTGAATGTTATGTTGGTGACAGGCAGCAGGGATAGGATAAATGGAATTAAAGGGATAATGATGTATGGGTTTCGGTGCGGTTGTGGTTATGGTAGTTGGAAGCAGGGCTGCGGGGATGCATTGAATGTGAACGGATTATGAGTTGTGAATAATAAATAAAAGCGGAAGATTTAATTAATGGTGGGGTGTGGTAATGGAATGAGATTAATAATCAATGGGTCTGGTTGGTTGATAAGAACAGCTTGGTTGTGTTTCTTGTGTTTTCCTAACTTGATTTGTGGATGGCAGGGATGTGTTTTACGAACGATCGATGTGGTTGGTTGTGGATAGTTTCCTAGTAGTTAAGGAACTAAATAATATGATTCTTCTAAAATGTGAAAACCTAAATTGGGTTGGGGTTGTTTTTCGTATGCATGCTTCGTAGTAGCAGTGCCGAGGCACGTGCTCAGTTTCTCTATTTAGAAGCCATAGGTTGGGCTGTGTGGCTGTTATATATATATATATAAATATATATATATATCTGTATCTTTTGTGTTTTATCGCACCCCACCCATGATGAGCACTTAGTGCCGAACACTCCCATTTCATGGGAGAGGGTGTTTTTCCCTCAGTTACTAGCTCCTTCCTGCTCCTTCTCCCCTAGGCTGTGATGTATTGAGGCGACCTTACACCTAAGACTATTCGGGTATGATTCGATTGGGGTGGCTTAGGCCCACGATTCTTTGGGAAGCTTCTACTGTTTCCCAAGAATCTTCGAGATGAGGCCCAGGTATGTGCGGGCGGGATATGTGGTTGTGAGGCCCAGGTGTGTGTGGGCGGGATACGTGGTTTTGAGGGCCAGGTGTGTGCGGGTGCGATACGTGGTTGTGAGGCCCAGGTGTGTGCAGGCGGGATACTTGGTTGTGTGGCCCGGATGTGTGCGGGCGGGATACATGGTTGTGAGGCCCAGGTGTGTGCGGGTAGGATACATGGTTGTGAGGCCCAGGTGTGTGCGGGTGGGAGACGTGGTGGTGAGGCCCAGGTGTGTGTAGGCGGGGAGAGTATGGCAACATTAGGATGTTCTTCGTTAGGAAGAGCTTATAACTAAAGGGAACTAGTGCGGGGTACCCAATACTCGTGTTTCTTATATACTACTACCTATTGTGCTTGTGTTTTGTTGAGTGTGGCTGGTGAGGTTGGGTGGATAGAATTCCTTTCTAGGTTTCTTCTATTGGTCTCACGGGACATTAGGATGTCTCCCCACTTGTGCACAAGAGCTTTAGGTTTCCATACTGAGTATAATTGTATTCTCACCCTACGTTTACTTTCAGGTTTCTAGGAGGACTACCAGGGCCGTGCGGGACCCTACTAGTCAGACAGTTGGAGTTGTTGCAGTTGCTGTTCTCTTGTTTTCTTTTGGTATTGTACATTGAGCATTCTTGTATGTGTACCTTGTTATAAAATTGTTTAAACATGCATGTGGGATTGGTTTGGGTTTATTTCTATACACATGTTGTTTTTTCCTTTTGGTGGTTGACTTGTCCTATTTCCCGATCTTAAATAATAAAATGGCAATGCCTCCCATATTTGTGAAACCTCATACCCTTGGTGCTAGTCTCCACCCCGGTACCTACTAGAGGCGGGACTCGGGGGTCATTATCTCCCTTCCACCATTTCCAGCTCAGGAGGGGCATCTTTGGTGGGAGGGGGTTGTGACATCTTCACTGGGACGAATTTAAAGGTATGTTTCTTGAGAAATATTTTCCTAAGGTTGTTCGTCTTAGGATGGAAAACCATTTCCTATAATTGAGGCTGGAGGATGACTCAATGGCTTCTTATGAAGCAAAGTTCACTCGACTGGCAAGGTATGCTCCAAATTTCATAAGAGATCTTGATAGTAAAATCAACCATTTTTACTCAGGGTTAAATCCAAAGTATCAAATTGCTTTAGCTTCTCATGATTTCAAATGTTATGAAAAACTTGTTTGATGTGTAGAGAAGGTGCAAATAGAGTTTACCGATGATCAGGTGTTCTTTGACAAACAATAGAATAAGAGGTCTAATTGGCATGAAAAGGGGAAGAATTCATCAAAGAATCAAGGAGGTAAGAAAACCAATTATCCATCCTGTGAACGGTGTGGTAAAAGGAATCTTGGACAATGTTTATCCAAGTCTGGAAAGTGCTTTAGCTGTGGTAAGTCTAGTCATATTGCTCGTAACTGTAAGGAATATGATCAAGCAAGCAATGAAAATCCAACGGTAAGATGTTTTAAGTGTAATGACATGGGTCATTATACAAATGAGTGTCTAATGAAGAACTTAATTAGGGGAAATCCGCCAGACTACAAGTAGAGAGGGGTGGTGAAATCCTTTGTAACTACTTCAGAAGATGTTGGGCCATCGAATGGAGTAGTATCAGGTACACTCTTTTTTTGTTCAGATTATGCCAATGTGTTGTTTGATTCAGGGTCTACACATTCATTCATTTCTGAGACGTTTTCTAGTAAATTGGGAATTCCATCTCAAGATATGAATCCTGAACTTATGTTAAAAACACCCAGAGGGAAAGTTGAGACCAAAAGAATTTATAAGAATATTCCTATCATTGTGTGCGGAAAGAATCTACCTCAAAACCTTATTGTTTTTCCTCTATTAGAGTTTGATGTTATTTTGGGCATGTATTGGCATTCCGTTTATCATGCTAAGATTCACTCTAGAGAAAAAATGGTTTCTTTTAAAAAATATTTTCAGTTTGTGTACAAGAATGAACCCTTGATTTTGATAACATATCCAGAAGTTGAGAAACTAGTAAAATATGGAAATGAATGTTACCTTGCACATATTGTTGAAAATAAAGGAACTGTTTAGATTAATGATGTGCCAGTGGTAAATGAGTATCTTGATGTTTTTACTGATGAGTTTCTTGGTATTATTGATGACCGAGAAGTTAAATTTACTATTTACATAGTTCCTGATTTTAAGACAATTTCAAAACTCCCTTATCAAATGGCTCAAGTTAAACTTTTAGAGTTAAAGAAGAAATTGTAGGTGTTATTAGGTAATGGTTTCATTCGACCTAGAACATCACCATGGGGTACTCCTGTCTTGTTTGTTAAAAATAAAGATGGTCAAATGATAATTTGCATTTATTATAGATCCTTGAATAAAGTCACTGTTAAGAACAAGTATCCTTTGCCTCATATCGATGATTTGTTTGATCATATCTAGGGAGATCAGAATTTTTCGAAGATTGACTTGAGGTCGGGGTACCATCAGTTGAAAGTAAAAGAAGCAGATGTTCCGAAGACTGTGTTTCTTACTAGATATGGCGATTATGAATTTGTAGTTATTCCTTTTGGGTTAACCAATTCACCTTTTGTATTCATGGACATTATGAATAGAATATTCCATGAGTTCTTGGATAATTTTGTGGTAGTTTTCATTGATGATATTTTGGTGTTTTCTAGAATTAAAGAAGAGCATGAATTTCATTTTAGGGTTATCTTCAAAACCTTAAAAGAAAATAAAATGTATGGAAAATTCATCAAGTGTGAGTTTTGGTGGCAACAAATTTCTTTCCATGGTCATATTGTTTCAAAAAATGTCATAACTGTTGATCCTCCTAAAACAAAAGTTGTTGAAGAATGGCGAAGACCCACATATGTAACTAAGATTCGTAGTTTTCTTGGTTTGTCACGTTACTACCGAAGGTTTGTTGAAAATTTTTCACGGTTATCTACTCCAATGACTAAGCTAACTCGGAAGGGTGTTATGTTTATCTGAGCAAAAGAATGTGATGACTATTTTTAGGAGTTGAAAAGAAGATTTGTGAATGCTCCAGTTTTCGCACTTCCTTCCAGGAATGGTGAGTTTGTTATCTACAGTGATGCTTCGTTAAAGGGACTTGGTTGTGTCCTTATGAAGAATGATCAGGTACTTGCTTATTCTTCACGTTAGTTGAAAACTCCTGAGGTAAATTAACCTACTCATGATTTGGAATTAGCTGTTGTGGTTTTTGCTTTAAAAATTTGGAGGCATCATTTTTATGGTGTAAAGTGTAAAATATATACTGATCCCAAAATTTTAATGTATATATTCACTCAGAAATAATTGAACACGAGACAGAGGGGATGGCTAGAATTAATCAAGGATTATGATTTTACAATTCATTACCATCCGGGAAAAGAAAATAATGTAGATGATGCTTTGTGTCGAAAATGTAATGCTTCATTAACCAGGCTACGTTTGGAACGACATCCTTCAGTTTTTGATTTGATGAAATTTGGAATAGAAGTTGTTGGTTCAGGATGTTCTTCTGTTTTTTTCTGGTGTCAGTAAGATCATCTCTCTCAGATAGAATTATGCAAGCATAGGAGAAAGATAGTGGGTTGTAGAAAAAGGTAGAGCTGGTTCAGAAGGGTATGTTTCTTGAATTTAACATTGATAATGATTGTGTTTTGAGGTTTGGGAAGAGATTATGTGTGTCTTGTGATTCACATTTGAAGAATGAGTTGTTATTTGAGGCTCATAGTTCCCAGTTTTTAGTTCATCCTGGAAGTACTAATATGTACAGAGATCTGTGGGAGTATTACTGGTGGGATGGAATGAAAAGAGATATTGTCGATTTTATTATGAAGTGTTTGACTTGTCATTAGGTTAAAACAGAGCGGAAGTTACTGAAAGGGATGTTGCATTCATTACCAGTGCCAGAGTGGAAATGGGAAAATATATCCATGGACTTCGTTGTGGGATTACCAAAGACATATCGAGGTAATAATGAAATATGGGTTATAGTTGATCGATTGACTAAATCTGCTCATTTCCTTCCTATTTGATATACTTTGTCTCTATATCAACTTGCTCGATTGTATGTTAAAGAGATAGTCAGGTTGCATGGAGTTACCCTCTCCGTTGTATCTGATCGTGATCCCAAGTTTACTTCTATCATTTGGAAAGTCCTTCAGAAGTTGTTTGTTACTGAATTAAATTTTACTATAGCTTTTCATCCTCAATCAGATGGGCAGTCAGAACAAAAAATTTAGACTTTGGAGGATATTCTACATACTTGCTCGATGGATTATCAGGGAAGTTGGGACCAACATCTTTCTTTGGTTGAATTTTCATATAATAACAGTTTTCATTATAGTATACAGATTGATCCATTTGAAGCATTATATGGGAAGTTGTGTCGAACTCCAGCTTTTTGGGATGAAGTGGGTGAAAGGAAGTTTATGGGACCAGAATTGGTAGAAGAGATAGCAGAAAAAGTATAGTTCATTCAAAAACACATGAGAACATCTTAGAGAAGGCAGAAATGTTATGCGGATAACCGGATGAAGGATCTATCTTTCAAGGTAGGTGATCATGTTTTTCTAAAAGTTTCACCATGGAAAAGTGTGATGCAATTTGGTGAAAAAGGAAAGCTGAGTCCAAGGATCGTTGGACCATATGAAATTCTGGAGAAAGTTGGATCAGTTTCTTACTGAGTGGCTTTACCTCTAATTTTTTCCCAGTTACAGAATGTTTTTCATGTTTCGATGTTGATAAAGTATATGCCAGATCCATCTCATTTTTGAGCCCAGAGGTAGTTTAGTTGGAGGAGAATATCTCTTATGAAGAACAACCAGTCCAGATTCTTGACCGTAGAGAAAAAGTGTTGTGGAATAAGGTAATTCTCCAGGTAACGGTTTTATGAAAATACCATATGGTTGAAGAGTCAACATGGGAATCTGAAAATTCTATGAGGGATAAATACCCCCACTTATTTTAATAAGTGAATAAAATTGCAAGGACACAATTAACAAATGGGGGGAAGGATGTAACATTCTAGGTAAATATAGAATAATAAATTTTCATATTTATTAATATTTGAGAATTAAATATTAATTTTACTTTAATGGGGTTTCTATGTTCGATAGCATACCCGATACGCAACAACGAGTTTCTTTGAAATCTTACGTTGCACACTAGTAATATAATAATATTATTTTAAATGGTAGTTAACACGTAGTCATTGTATTGGTGGGAATGAATACAAATAACTAAAATATGAATTATATATTTTTGTTAAATGTCTTTAGATTTATCCAATAAAAGATAAAGACACAAAATAAGAAAATAATTCAATTTTAGGCATAGATACTCTGTTATTCACTAAAAGGTTGAATTATCGCCTTTTGATGGTGGACCCTCTTTAAATATAGTTTTGGTCACTCTTGTATATTATATTGGACCAAATAATATTCTTCTTTACAATCGGGACATCAAAATTTATGTTGTGTAAATTTTTGGTATTTTTCTGAGAGAGTTCATTTTTAATGAATAGTGAAAAATGTTGTATTATAATTCAAAACATATTTTAATCTAATTTATTTGTATGATTATATTAACTTTTTAATTTGTTTTAAAGTAAAATTAGAATATATTTTTACAATTTAATCCAATGGTGGTCATTGGAATTAATTTCACTTTGAAATTGGACTTAGGCAAGTGTCAATCTTTTGATAGATTTGCATCTTAAAAACATGCTATTTGTTTTGATAGCGGGAATTAATTATTAAATTAATTAATTCAACTTATATTTTTTTTAATTTTGTAAAATAGACATCATTATTGAATTCAGAATTTCAAATTTATCTTAGGGTGAATTTTTGGTATTTTTCTGAAAAACATAATCTTTTGATGAATAGTGAAACCACTATGTGGTAGTTAAAAAAACAGATTTTTCATTTAAATGAAACGTTACCACTTTTGTGAATTGAATTTCAAAAATCCTACATACATGGTTTTAATTAAGATGTAAAATGAGGTTCAATGGGATTAAAATAATATTTTGGTGAATAGTAAATTTTACGTTTTATTAATCAACATTAAATGTAATTAGTGTAATTTAAGGTAAAAATAATGTTATAATAATATGAAATTACCTTTACACATGTCCTAACCTTATTGGATGTGTCATGGCCGACCAAAAAATCCATGGGTCAACTTGGGGACCACATAGAGCCACATGGGTAAGAAAATGACATTAATAACTTTTTATTTAAAGTTAAAATAAAAATGTCACAAACACTTATTGTTTTACTAAAACAATTTTTTACATGAAGTTATACAAGTCATATTTTTTCCTATAAATATTTATTGGAAAGATAAAAATATTTAATACATCATTATAGTTTTTTTATAATTTTTATACATTATATAAATTAAATTATTTTTGATACCATGATGATGTAGCGATTACCTCATTATTTAACGATTTAAATAAAATGAAACGATAATGTAAAATATAAGACTTACAGTTGTCAAAGAACTATTTGATGGGTGTATTTAAAAGACTTATCACCTTAGACTCAAAATAAATCCTTTTGGTACCTTTAAAATCCAAAAATAAGTCTATAATAATGTAAAAATTTATAACTTTCCAAGAGTGCCCCTCCTCTCCTCTTATAAAAGGCCCCCCAACTCTACCACCTTACCCACACCTCTCAAGCCATTGGATAGGCCATGATCTGCTCATATAATCTCTCCAAATCCCTCTCCTCATCCTATAAGCCTTACCTTAGGCATAAATCTCCCCTAGATACCCTTTTGGTTCCAACCAAAGGGAGTTACCCGATTTAAAGGTAATGTCTTCACTTGTGTTCTTTTGTTTTATTTTGCTTCTCAAACCCCCTAAACTCTTTTTATTACTTTATTTTGTAGTAAAAACAGCATCTTAAATATAATATGACGTTTTTATGAGAAGTATTTTGTTTAAACATACACACACCTCCATCTAATGGTTAAAGAATATATTGTTTCTGTGGTTGGTGACTTTCTGCCTCACGAAACGATGATTGTTCAATCTTCTTTTAACTCCTTTCATGGTGTCCATTGAGATGTCACTATATTTATATATGATATATATTATGTTTATTTTTTCCTTGTGCTTCTTTATATTTCATTTATATAATACCTTTATGGTTTCCATTATGAAAAAACAAGATAATTTTATTTTAGGAAGTGCGGACTACCGCCCCATCAAAGTGATTTGATTCGTTAATGCCATATGTGGGACATATAAATTAGGGAGTTAATGATATTATATATGATATTATACTGGAATTATAATATAACTTTATATCATTAGGATTTAACTTCATAAAATACGAAATAGAAATGAAAGTAGCATTCATGCGTACGCACGGCTTACCGTCTCCATGAACAGTACATTTCATTTCTAACCTCTAAATGTTATATACTATTACAAATACATGTATATGATGGATATATATGATATATATGATATACAAATCATGAATATCATTATGGATATAATTAACCTTTTACCACATGAACAACATGTAATTGTAAGAAGTCCATTTTTGACTTAAGTACCAAATATCGACAAAACGAACATTATTAACTTAAATGATTAAATAATGTTTATAACATAGAAATAGGTGATATAAAAGGAATAATAAACTTGAAAAAGGTTTTTAATCAAGTAGAATTTAACACTAGTTTATTATTAATGAGATTAATGAGCGATCGAGTCATGTCGGACACGAGGTAAGGGACTTCACCTCCATCCCCTTTCATTGAGGCATATTTTGTTCTATTACAAGACTTTCTTTTATAATTTGTATAAAACACATTTTAATTTTCATTTCATTCCATGGGAATAATTTTCTATGAAGCGTTTTACTAAACGACAAAATGGAATGTTTGTTTTAACGTACACGGTGATAACGACCTTTTCCGCCGCCGCGAGTATTATTTGGTCTTTGGCTTCCTCAAAAAAAAGTAATGTTTTTAAAATGAAATAAATACCATATACTCTTTTATGTATTTTGGTATTGAAAATGGTTTTTATAATGGATTTTTTATGTCAATATATTTAAGTGATATATTGTGATCTAAAAGTAGAAATGTTTTCTTTCCATTATATTTGTTTTATGTCTTATGATTTTAAAATGGTACTTGGACATTTGACGGGTGGTTACGTGATAAACCATATGACCGATGGTGCCGTGAATACCAGGATGGGTTGTTATGTTATAACCTCCAATGGATTGGATATGGAAGTCGGCCGTATGGAAATTCCATTAGGTGATATGTGTGGAAGTCGACTGTATGGTTATTCCATTTAAGTATGTTTATGTCCCAAGTTACCATTATATGTTATGTGTTCTGTATATGGGTTTTATGGTAATATTTTGGTTAAAAAGAGGGTAAGTAATGATATTTTTTTTAGTGAAGGTTATTTACTGCTTCTTAAATGTTAAAAGTGTTACTTTGATAATGTATTCATGGTTTACTTGATGACTTGAATAACTATCGGTTTTTCTTCTTTGTGTATCCCTTACTGGGCGTTTTATGCTCACCCCAAGTTTTTTTGAAATTTTTTTTATAGGACATAATGTGGAATAGGGTCAAGGATGAGATCAAGGAAAATCAATGCTAACTTAAACATTGAATTAGTGAAGACTTTTTTTAGAGTTCATGTTTTGTAAAAAAAGAAACTTTGTAGAAGTGTCTACTGTATAATCTTTTGAGATGTAATAGTTATGATCTAATTCTATTAAACTCTAAACCTGAAAAGATCCTCAATGTAAATTATTAATTTAATTAAATATTAAGTGAGGTTTAAGGCCGAGTCCTTATATTAATAATTCATATATCATACATTTTATAAAAATACATTATATAATCTAATAAATCACATTGGCCAGTGGTAGGTGATGCACCCTTGTCACCCTTCAGTTGTAGGTTCAAGCCACATGGCCTAGATGGACGCGACGGGTTGTCTCTCAACCTCAAAGTTGTCCTTTTTATATTAATCCAAAAATAATCTTAAGAAATGTGTTATACTTGTACAATATAATCTCATTTCTAACCTAATCCATTCCAACCTTTAAATTTATCCAAAAACATCTTTCGAAACTCAGAGTCCAAAATTTATAAGGAATGTAAACATAACATAATGAAGATCTCTTTTATCACATAATAAAAATGTGGACACCTTCATCATTTATTCTATTAAAACATGGATACAACCTGAATTACCATAAAACCTTATTTAAATAGGTATGTACTTGATTATTCCTTCTATAATACGTAAAATAATTGATATACACCTTAAATTTAAAAATGTTGTAATCTCCAACAATGAATGAATAAACAAACCATTAATTAGTTCCAAGGTAGTCAATAATATTCAATATAATTTATCAAACTTAATTACCACTTATTACAAAATCAGTACCTAGGAATCAAGACTACTTTATGATTTTTCTATCTCTCAACCATATATTTTCCAAAACGTTTAACCTGTTGTTGAGTAACGTTTCATGGTACCACATAATCTCAAATCCTTAATGCAATTGTACTTCAGTACAATCCTTGTATTTTCTATAATTCGTATAACATGTAAATAATTAATACAATATTAAATGACAAAATTCTATAATGACAACATAATATCACTATTCATTCTTCTTCGTCTACAGTAATATCTAACTTGATTTTTATCCAATAGCATCATTTGGGGAATAATACAATGATTTGGATATTGATTCACATAGTGTCCAACTACTTTCAAATGAAGAATTGTACATTTTAAACCTTTTTCTTACACTCCTAATCATAAATGTGGTTTCCTTTTTCTCCATTCTTATATAATACTCTCATTCCATTGAAACATTTACAAAGGTGATTCTTTCCATAGTTATAATATCTGGGAAAATACTTATTTCCCTTCTTCCCTTTATCCATATTTCTCTCTGCCATCCTTTTCTTATTTTTCATCCCTTCAAAGCCATAGGACTTAGATAATTCTTTACTTATCTTATTAAAACATGATATGATTTATTCATATGATGTGGATATGTGAGAAACTATTTTACTTCTAAATTATTGTTTAAGACAATGAAAGATACGATCCTTCTTACTCTTTGGGGCATGCATATTTCTGGAGTTATCATTCCTTCTACTGGGCACCATTTCAAAATGACGACATACACTAGTTTAGATCAAATCATAATATATAATCCAAAACTAAAAAAAATTCAAAAAAACAATTGAATATGTTCACACATCTATTCTCAAAATCATTAAAATGGTTTCTTTGCTAACATATTTACTCATAAATACTTTATAATGGTTTATAAATAAAATTTTTATTATACTTACCATATCCCATGGGAGTGTAAATACCAAGAGGAAATAAAGACACATTTTTGTGTACCAGGATACCATGGGTCAGGATCGAAACTCCTTGTTGGAGTTTTCACTCTTAGGTATATCTATGCCAATGCCACCTATACCTGTTTGAATCTAGAAAATGATTTATTTTTTGGAAACACCACATAATATTTACATTACCAACATTTTTGGATGTTCTTCTATACTAATCCTCAATGTATATCTTTGGTTAATGTTCTCAAATCAATGTTTATCTAAATGTTGATTCCAATTTTTAACTAAATTTTCTATGATACCAACTATAAGGCCCCAACCCTAGAAGCCTAGATCATGTGCATTATTTAAATAAATTTTCATGATTACAAAGAATCAAGTCCTAAAGGATCGATCAGTTTAGCAGTCTTGAAAAATAGATTAAATACATGAATGTTACATTACAATTTCAAACATTAAATGGAACATAGAAAATCCTTTTAGAATTCCATTATTATTCTAGATTAAACATACATAAAAATAATAATGCACTTCTTGGCATCCTGGGAATGTAAATCATAAGAAAGGGGTGAGCTTAGATACTCAGTAAGTGTAAATAATTTAGAGGAATCTATAAACATATAAGGAAATATGTGTAATAAAAATAACATCATTTTTATAGATAATATTGAACATAATATGCGAAAAATATATCCAACATTACCATATAAACATGCACATGGATATTATACAAGTCGAATAATCACATGTAATAAAAAATTAGATAACGAGTGAATGCATAATGTCAGACATCATAAATATATAGTCATGGACTCGTGCCAAGATGTCAAATAAAAATTTTGTCAAGGCCTTATGCTAAGACACTAATGTGTCTCATGAGACCTACCAATGCATCAAGGGGCTATAGCGACCCCCACCCATCAGTTACTAATTCTAATGCATTCCTTGTATATAAATGTTGAAACATAACATAAATATTCTTTTTAAAACTACCATACGATATGTCTATATTTCAACCATAAACCATTAATGGTATAAAAATTGAAAATCCACAGTCGAACATATCTGAACTAATTCAATACAATATGGAAGAATGTATTATAATAAATCTACCTCAATCAAAAACAATATCCAATAAATAATGGTGACATAGTTGAAAATGATTAGTAAAACTCTGACAGAAATATCCTTTTTTGTGAAGTCATTAAAAATTCACAAATTTATAAACGATGTCATTTATAATGGATTTTTTAATCAAAGTGTATGATACCCGTTTGAATTTTTTTAAGGAAATAACATTTTAAAAAAATCATTTCCACATAAATAAATCCTTAATATCATTTTGAAAACATAGACATTAATGGAAAGGTTAAGAAGAATAAATATTTAGAAAATTTAAAATGATGTTTTAGTTAAAGAGTACCTTAAAAGATTCCTTTTGAAAAATATTTTATGAATCTTGGTCATGGATGATAAATATGTCCCAGTACATACTTACACATAAACAATCCCAGATAATAATGAGATTGAGAAAATTAACCATTACCTTTTACTTTCCTTTGGTTGAGGGTAAGTTTAACCTCATGTATAATGACCATAGTTTGTCAATAAATTATACCAGAACAATATTCATATAATTATTTTATACTTTATTTATTTATGACTTTATAGTACTTATTAAATAATTATTTTTATGTTAAAATAAAATTTCGGGTAATAATTTCTTTCGTTATCGTATGTGTTTTAACTTGTAATTCTTGGTCATATCACTTATATAATAATTTAATTTCATAGAGAATTTAAAAAAATATTTATGTATCATATATATTCAGAATATAAATACGTAAAATATATAGTTATATGAAATGGAAAACACTATTTATTGAGATGGTAGGCTGTATATGCCCATAAACGATGTTATCGTTTTCATATCGTATTAAACGTAAGTAAGTGAATGAGATATATGTAAATAAACACACACACTCACACACATATATACATATATATTTCATGTAGCATTATTATATCACATATTACATACTTATTAATAATATATATTTTAATTATCATTGTTGAATGGTGAATGTAGAAATGAATCTCCTCGCGTGGTGGTGGCGGTAAGCCGTATACATGCACGAGCGATGATGTCATTCTATTGTTGGAGAAATAGAATGTAATTGAATGAAATATTATATGTAAATAATCATTAAAATTTTATATTTATTATTTATTTCAATTGTACTCATTATTATACCCATCCAAATAATGAAGCATTGAATAACAAACTACACCACGACGTGGAGACGATAAGCCATACATACACACATATGGTGACATTGTAATTCATAGGATGGATAGAATAATTAATATGTTTCCACCATATTTATAATAACATCAAATTATGTTAAAGGTACTGGATTTATTATTTTTATATGGAAACAACAATGAAAGGGGAAGTGGAAGCAAAAAAAAAATACTTTAAAAGGGGTGATGAAATAGTTACCTCTTGTTCGGGTGCTTCCATTTGATTTGAACAAAAGGGATCCATAGGTTGTATTTATGATCAAAGTAAGGCATCTAGGATGAATTTGGGGTAGTTTTGAGAATAGTTGTGCAAGGTATGGGGGAGCCAAATGGCTTTGGAAGTGGGATTTTGAGTGAAGGGGAAGTACCCTTTTATAAGAGAGGGGAGGGTCACTTTAGGAAAAGCTTGAAATATTATTTTATTATATAATAAGTTTGAGTTTCTAATATCTCAAAATGGATTCATTTCAAGGTTAAGGAGGTTATGGGTTGAAATAATCTCAACCAATAGGTTTTAGAGATGCATGGGTCACTATATTAACCTTGTATTTTGGATTAAACTCTTAGTTAAATAATTTAAATTTTACCATGTGTTTTTGTATTTTTACATTACATGGTTAATAATCGTTCTGAAAAATGCCAAAAAAAAAATTAAGTGGTTCATTAATGACATATATAACATTATATATGTCCTTTATCAAAACCTTATATTTTTAGAATTGTTATATAATTTAATAATATATTATTTATTTTTAAAACTCATTTATGTCAATTTTGAAACTATTTAGTATTTGGTATTTGTGAAAGTGAAGAAAAACTAGATTACATCGAAACAAATACATTACATTGACCCTGACTTGTCATAGTAACCTAAAAATTTCGTGTAACTCATTAAAAGTATAAATTAATATTTATTTTGATTTTTATAATATTAATTATTTTAATCTTTCATTAATAAAGTAATTATAGCATTATAATTGTGTCATAAATAAATTTAATTATATAATGTATAAAAATTATAAATAAATTACCATGATGTCAGAAATAATTATATATTTCTAATAAATATTTATAGACAAAATAATCTATTGTATAAAGCTATATTAAAAATGATTTAGTTATTAAAATATTATTTAACCCATTCAACTCTTTAAATAAAACACTAATAAATGTCCAAATATAATACATGTAGATCGAAAAGGATCATATTTTATTCTTATTGTTTATTTTGGTTGAAATAAACCTATCTAATATAATTAGGACATGTGTTAGGGTAATTATAATATCATTTTTAACATTAATTACCCTATTTAATTTTAACCACGGAAAATAAAAATCAAAAGTTACTATTCACCAAAATTATTTTCATCCCATTGAACCAAATTTTACTTACTAATTTTAACCATGTCTCATGGATTTTTAAAATTCAATTCCCAAATGTGTTAAAATTACGTTTTATTCAAATTTGAAAATGTTCCTAGAAGTAAGATAAAAGGCGCTAAAAAGTTCAATAAAATTTTATATGTATATTCTTATTATAAAGTGACTCCAATTAATTACATTGAACTAATATAAATATAATATATCTATGTTTACTTTAAAATATATTTTATTTAAAAATAATTATTTAAATAAAAAGTTGATTTTAAACTATAACGTAGTGTTTTTTACTATACATCAAAAATTGAAAGTATTCATAAAAAATAACAAAAATTTATCATAAGATAATTTTAATATTCTGAAATAAAATATGAAGTCTATTTTGCCAAATTAAAAACATATATCTTACATTAATTAATTTAAAATTAATTCCCATTGTCAAAATCAAAAAGTAGGGTTTTGAGAAGTAAAAACTATCAAGAGATTGATATGTGTTTATGTCTAATTTAAATGTAAAATTACTTACATGGACCTAAATTAGATAAAATTATAAAAATATAATCCAATTATACTTAAAAACCATTCAAATGTATAATTTAACAATATAAATTTTTTTTATTAAAAAAGTGGGTTTCTATTAAAATTGAGTATTTTTCATTCTTCATCAAATTATTAAAGTTATCAGAAATAACACCCAAAAATTTATCCAAACTATATTATTATCCCACTTTTAAATAAGATGTTTAATTTTTCAAATTGAATATTTAAATGTTTCAAATCATGGATTTAAAAAGTGTTCACCATTAAAAGGTGGTAAAATTCCATTTTTTGAAAAATATTCTTTTATCTGAAAAAATGATTTTGTTCTTATATTATGCCTATGAAAAACAAAATATGGACTCTAAAATTATATGGAGTATATAAAACTCCAAATTTAGTTTATACTAATCCTAACGCCATTTTGAACGGTTAGTTTGGTAAGTCGTGGTGCGCTTGAACTCGGTTTTTTATGCAACACAAGACATTATATTAATTTAAAGAGGTAACGTACTATGAAATATTGGGATATTATATTTGAAATAGTAATTATTAATAATATATATTTTTATTCAATAGTGACAACATGTAGCATTTTTAGAGTTGGTCACAAAATAATTTTTATACAATTTTGATTTCTCACCCTTAATTCCTATTCCAAGTCCTTATATTTTAATGAAATTCTTTAACAGAATTTATTTTATAATGTATTTTATCCTTTAGTAAAAATAAAAGAATCACATTTAAAGTATTCATCATCATCTTGTAGTTTATTGATTTTCTTTTCATGATTGATACTATTTTCTGTAGAGGAATTTAATTTTTTATGTACCTCTTGATGTTGTTTTAGAATGATATCTATTTCACCTAAAACAAAATTATAATTTTTTTCAAATATTTCTTCATATTTAGAAAATATTGATATATTTATTGTGAAATAGAATAGTAGGCATCAAATTTATCATTTGAGAAACTACCAAAATCAAAATCATAATATTAATAGGTTTGTACATTTTCCTATTCACCCATAAAAAAGATATTGGATTTTTTATAATATTGTTCTTTTTATAATTAATACTTTAAATGGATAATGATGCCTTTAGATAAACTCCATGTAGCTTTAATTTTTCTTTTTTTTTTAACTTATATATATCATTTTTTTGATTTCTCTTTTCTTTCACTTTTCATTCATCTTTTAGTTGAAGACAATTAGATCTTATTTAAACCAATTTCTTGAATTCATAGCATCAAAATTATCTTGTTCGATTGACAACCTTCCTTAAATTTTCATAATCCTCTTTTCTTCTTGTAAAACATTCTGAGCATTCTAGATAGTTGATTCTATTCCATTTCAGAATTTGAGGAACTGAATTTTTATGTTCTATGATTTTTTCATCGATTTTATTCTATGATTATGATATGTGACCTTTATAGTTGTATTTTCATTTCTTACAATAATCTTATGATCTTCATATTCCATCTACATTTCTTTTTCACATATCATTATTGTTCCAATTAGTTCTTCAATTATCAAATCTTGGACTGGTGATGATTGGTGAATTCCAGAAAATATGTCATTCTATTTAAAAGGTAGAACTATCATTACTTTCAAAGCATGATCAGATTGTTTAAGGGGTTCACGTAGGGATGTAATATTTTTGACAATTTATATAACCCTTCAATTCATCTGTGTGATGATTTCACCATCAAACATTCAATATGTGTCAAATTTTAGCTGGGTTATATCATATCTCATCTGTCCAGCATTATCTGTTACTTAATAAGTAATTGTTATAGTTTTATACATCACATAGGCAGTTGTAAAATATGATTCATGATTGAATTAATACAGTCTAAGAACACAAATGATACCATTCATTTCATTATAATTGATATCATACTCAGCTTATGTTTCACCAATGAATGTTTCTATTTTTTTAGGAATATTTTAAGGAGTAAAGATTTTATAGTATACATTGAATCCATGATTTTTCAGATAGATAATTACTCGAGATTTCTAGCCATCAAAATTTTCACCATTAAAATATGGAGCACATACAATTGACATTCCTTCCCCAGGATAATCAATATCTATCTTTTTATAGACCTTAAAATTTTAGTATGATATATATATATCTCTAAAAATCTCTACATTTGATACAAATTTTTAGGATATAATATAGAAATTTACACAAGATATGGGTGAATTGCGTCTTTAATAAGACCACGAATTCATAAATGAGTTCTGGCAGTTGAAACCATTACAATATGACGAATAAAAAATTGTTTTGCATTTATAATAGAGAAACATTTATCCACAACATAGACCGAGAAGCTGGTACACCACCACAATTGTGTACGAGTAGTTGAAAGTCCAATAAATCAAAATAGTTTGATTCTAAATGTCTGAGGTTGTTATTCATTGTTTCGGTAACATCTACAGATAGATAATGGATTTTTTCCTTCAGAAAATAATATCATAAATATTGACATAGTCTGATGAAATCATTGTTGAAAAATGATCTTTAATAAGGTAGAAACTAAACAATTTTAGTAATCTTTCATTAGTAAATGATTGAACATGTATATCTCTAATGTGTATCTTCATTTATAATCGACCATTCATTACAACAACATTATAAAAGTTAATTTAAATATTATATTCTCATATGGTAATTGCATATTACACCCATTTTTTGAAGATATACTCTTAGGAAATATTTAGAACATTTATCTTGTTTCAGTATTCTAGAACCAAAATAATATCCAGATTGCTCACTAAAATTAAAATTCCTACTAACAAGGACAGTCAAAACTTCTATTAATATCAAGAGTGACTTTCTTTGATCAATATGGTTCTTTGGAACAATCATAATTATTCTTAAATTAGACCTCAATTATGACTATTCTCTTGCAGAAATATAAGATTGAAAACACTACTTAAAAACAATGTCATTGTAAATATAATTTTGCGTTGAATTGGGTAGAATGGGGTTCCTTCATATAGTGTGGGGTTCCTCCAGGTAACATATGGTTTCTTTTCATAGCATATGGTTCCTACCAACATATGGTTTCTTAATCATACATTCACTTTCAAAAATCATAAGGAATAAAATTAGTGTAAGGATGATTATCAATATATTCAAGTTTTTAGAAAAATATCCTGAAAGTAGCATTAATTAACCATATCCTCAAATTCATGCATGTAGGGTTAAATAATATTAATCCCAACATCCAATGTGTGGTTTATAATCCTAATGATTGATATTTATCCAAAAATAAGGATTCATATCCAAATGAAAATTGTTTTCTATAACGTTGGGTTGTAACCATACAAAAGGGTTTCACTTTTCTAGTGTAAGGTACGACTGATACCATACACAAGCATTTTACTTTTCCATCATTACATATGCTTGATACCATAAATTCATTTACTAATCGTAGGGTTTAGAAACAATGTTTCTAGAGTAATTCTAAAAACATTACATTACTTTAACCTGAATATAAATTCATTAAAAATATATTTAGGAAATCTTCATTAGAAAACAAAAAGGGTATTTTCAGAATCAAAGCCATCATAATTTAGATAATATTATTGATAAAATGTGTTACCAACAATAATAATATATAGTATTCTCAAGATTAAATAATAAAAATATCTAAATAATACATCAATAGGTTATAGAACAGAAATTATAATTGGAACATAATTACTGGACCTCTATCAATGACATGTAAATAGGTGCAAGAGATGTGAACCCACATTCCACATCATTGTACATGAATTAATCCAAATCCCATATAGGGTAACTAAGAAAAAAAACCCAATAAAAATATGAAACAACAATAAGTAATAGTATTCCCACATTCCAAAGAAACTCATAGGTCCGTTACACATATGCAATCAAGGTACATGCCTAACTCCTCTACCAAAGTATAAACGATCATGTATTGTTTCTACCAATCTCCCAAATCATATCCACAAAAACTCTAATTTTTTTAAAAAAAATGAAAATAATATCCAGGTTTGAGATGTAACATTACTTGAACTCATGCATAACTCCCCATAAAAAATATTTCATCTACTAGTTGCAAATACCTAAATCAAAATACGAAATCAATCTACCCACGGTACAAATATCCAACCAAACCATTAACATAAAGAAGTTATAATCAAATAAAATAATCATATAATAGATTCAAATGACAAAACCCATGTTGTGTCAATATGTTGTGCAATGAAATCCAAAATAAACTTCCAAATGTAAGAGAATAAATAATGAAACCAAATATGGAATATAGTAAGATATTTTAATACAAATAACAATGTTCAACCATAAATCCACTCATATACATTTCTCCTCAATCACTGCCGGCTAACCAAGGGCCAATGTCTTTTAATAGATCTTTGAAAATTGTGTCTACACATACTCTATGATTCCAATGTGGGGTGTATTTATAAACCTTGTAGGAAAGTATCTGTACATCCTTGACATATGTATATTATTTATGTAAAATTTAATGAAATTAATGAATGTAAATGAACAAGTAGAAAATCACATTTTGGGTTATCATGCATTAATTATGCTTCCATGAATCTATGTCCCATAAAAATTCATATCCATACCAGCGGAGGAATATTTTGTGATATTATGAATCTCAAAACAACCAGCGAGAAAAACATAAGTATTAGAATGGTCCACAAGGACATAATGCCTTGGATCAGGCCATAATGCTATCATACATTCACCAAGAATCTAAATTCATGTAATAAGGATATCATTACCCACTATCAGTATTAGGTTAGTCATCAAGGACATGATTCTGTTCCACTAATAATTCAATACCCCATTGCAATTGTAGAAACACAGGATTCTAAATGAATACTAAGTTTTCTAGCATATTTAACACACAACACTATGTTAAAAAAATAAAATGTTACATTAAAATGTCCTTATTTAAACATGACTGATGAAACCTATCTGTCAAATATATGGGTATAAATACTATCATAAAACTTGTGAGAAATATATTATGGTTCTATTAATTATAAAATTATTGGCGAATTATTAATAAATAAGATATTAACCTCTAATAAATATATATTATTCTACAGGTAAATATGTTTCCATTGAATAATGTTTTTAGTTATTTGTGGGAAATTATTACATCTGATTTATGTAACTTTTAGAAATTATAATTTATAAAATTAAAATCATCTTGAAAATATTCATATTAAAATTCAAATAGGGTTAATTTTTTGAGTATATTGAAAATTTTCAGTTTTAAATTTAAAGTGGAAAATTTCCTATTTTTAAAATACAAACATGTTTTGTGTTTTTCCTTAGCCCCCTAGAGCTGGTGCATTATTTCGTTTACATTGGAATTATTAAAAGGAGGAAAATTTTAAAGGACTAATTAGTTTAGTAGTTTTAAAATTCATATTATATACATGTTACACATAATACATTGGGAGAAGGAAATAATGTATAACATAAGTAAAATATCAAAATAAATTATAAAAATTTGAAGGATTCCTCTACAAAACATGGGAAAGGAAACATAGTCAGGGTGATATCAAAATCTATATAAAGTTATAAATAGAAAATTCAATATTGAATCAATGTGAACAAATTCATATGGAAATGCCAATAATAAAAAACATATACTATTAAAATAACATGACATTGAATAGTAAATATGTTATGGTAAATAACATAAACACATTCTATTTAATAAAAAAGTTGAAAATTAAATTCAACCATATATAATTTTGATGCATAATATCATGGATAATAATTATAAGACCTGAATTCTCAAAAGTGGAAATTATTAATTATAAGATGCCATGTTTTCTAGGTATATGGTGCCTTTACCATCAAGACCATTGAAAATAAAATTCATAATATCAGGTAGAAAACCAATTTATTTGGCTATATTATTCATCTAATGACACTACTGATGCATCAGGGGGATCACTTTAAATGGTCCTCAACCCGTGTAGTACCGACCACAATCATTCTTCATATATCAAATAATTGACTTAAATGATTTTAAAACAAAGTGTCCAGTAAAACATAGAATCATTTTAATACCATAAATACAATGAGATTTAAGATATGGAATATCAAATGGTGTTATACACAAACCACACAAAAAATTAATTGATGAAAAAACCTTATATCTTAGGGAAGAAAAAGCGAGACAAGAAAATCTATATCTCATTCTTACTTTTTAGTTAATCCTTATTTATCCTCCTGCATAATAGTTTAAAACATTTTGTTAATTTATATTAGAACATTATTCATATTTAAGGTATCATTTTTGAAATTATTATATTATTTTATCACCTTTTTGTTAATAATATTTCATCATTTTCCCAATTCAAGGTGTTTATTGCCTAGTTACACGAATATGTTTTTACTTATAATTTGTTCATTCTATTTGGTATATCATAGTATCATCTTATCCACAATGCAAACCATGAAGTGAATATCATATATATTCAATATATGTTTATATATAATTATCCATTCAATTTATATATTGTAAATTAAAGGCACCGTTAATGGTGATTGTAGGATAGATGTACACATGAATGCTACTTTCATGTAATTGATGTATTACAAGAATGAAAATTAAATTATATATATGTGAATTATAAGTAAAGTATCATATATATGTAACATATATGACATATGTTTATTAAAACTAACTTTTTTGTGTTCTATGTATAGTTTGAATGAATCACATCACTTGTAGTGCGCACTTCTACAAACGATGTTATCGTATTTACACAAAATGGGATGCATAAAAGAATGCATTATATAAGAATTAAATTATAGGAATACAACATAAATGTTATATATATCATATAAATATAGTGTATCATTCAAAATTTTAAACCTTGAGTGGTGGTAATGGGAAAATGAGTGGCATCGTTTTGCGATGTGGTAGTTCACTATACATTAATAGAAACTTCCATGCCCATTTGATGGAAGTGATTATGAGTGAAGGTAGAATAAAAAATACAGAAGCATATATTTACATTTAGGAATTTTTTTATTACATATTAATTGACTAATATGTAATTAATGAGTGGGTAAATAAATAATACCAACGTGATTATTGGAAGAATGATACCTCTTATTTGGGAAACTCCTACTGGTTTACCCAAGAAGTGTACATTTGTTTGATTTCAGCACCATAAGAAGACATACTATATTATTGAAGGTATTAGGGAGATTATTCTTTGGGGGGGTTTTGAGATCTAAATGTAAAAAAGTGGTGTGAGTAAGTGATGGAGAAGGTTCCTATTAATATCTGTGGTAAGTGGTACTTTTGGAAACTCTTAAAATATTAAATTAATATAAATTAACATTCAATTCCAAATGTACCCAATGTGATTAGTTTAGAAAAAAATATTATGATGAGTCTCAATAATCTCTACCAAAACACTTTAGACATGTTTAGATCCCATTATTACCATTATCTTATGGATTTAAACCTAAGATATACCATTTAACTCTTACCGTGGTAGTTTGGTTGGTTTACACTATAAGGACCCAGCCTTAAACCTTACTTAATCTTGAGTTATTACAAGATTACACATTGAGGATCTTTTCGGGTTTAGAGTTTTAGAGAATTAGATCATAAAACTTGCATTACATTCCACATATAAACAAAGTGGTTACATAAAGATAGTATTCTTCATTACCATCAATGGAAACACATTTAAAATAAAACATGGATTATTTCTTGACACATCCTTGACTCTATCATCTTATCATGTACCTTTCCCTTGACCTGTGAAAAACATTTCAAAAACTTGGGATGAGCATAAAAACTCAGTATGGGTTATAAAAAAAATAACATGGAAAGGAAACATGAGTTCATATATACATAAGAATGAAATCATACTTTACCCATAAAACATAGGCACTTTAACATACCTCATAAAATCATGAATAAATCATAGAAATCATAAGACATAAAGGTAACTTGAGGAATTCATAACATTCTTACGTAGGGAGTAACCCTCTTGGTTACGTTTGGAATACCCATCACAGTATATTCCCTAAAATCTCTTCGGAGAAACCTTAACATTTCACTCCTTCGCGTTACCCAATGCATTGGAGAGCTATAACGGGCTCACCCACCCACAGTTTATCACGGAACCACCCGTCTTCATAATAATGCCCAAGAACCATAACATAATCATATCACATTAAACAAGAATAAAGGAAACATAAAATTTCCACATTTCAATCACGAGATATCAATACAACACATTGATATAAAAACATTATGAAAACCATTTTCAATACCAAAATAAAAGAAAAGTAAAACATGGTATTTATTTTTCTTTTAAAAAGAAGGTATGGCTTGTAGAGGAAGCCGAAACTCAAATAACGGTCACGACGGCGGAGAAGTCGTTGTCGCCGCATACGTACGACAAAAACATTCCCTTTTGTCGTTTAGTAAACGCTTTGTATAAAATAGATTCCTTTTGAATAAACGTAAAAGTCAAAGTGGTTTATACACCGTATAAAAGAAAGTTGTGTATAAAATAAAATATGCCTCAACGAAAGGAGATTGAGACGAAGTCCCATACCTCGTATCCGACTTGACCCGTCCGTCCTTTAATCTCCTGAATAATAAACTTGAGTTAATCTCTACTTTCTTATGAATCTTTTTTCAAGTTCATTATTCCTTTTATACCATGTTATGAACATCATGTAATCAGTTAAGTTAATAATGTTCATTTTTTCGGTATTTGGTTCTTAAGTCAAAAATAGACTTCTTACACTTACATGTTGTTAATTTGGTCAACAGTTCATTATATCCAGAATGTTATTCATGATGTAGATATCATATATGTCATATATATCCAGTACATACATGCATTTATAATATTACATAATCATTTAGAGGTAAGAAATGAAATGCACCGTTCATGGAGACGGTAAGCCGTACGTACGCATGAACGCTACTTTCATTTCTATTTCGTATTTTATAGAATGGAATCATAATGATATAAGAGTATATTATAATTCCAGTATAATAAAATATATAATATCATTAACTTTATCCTTTACACATCCCACATATGGTATTAACGAATCAAATCACTTTTAGGGGGCGGTAGTCCGCACTTCCTAAAATGAAGATATCGTGTTTACCCATAATGGAAACCATAATGGTATGCCCAAAATGAAAAAAACAGAAGCTTAAGGAAAACATAAACATATTATATATCATATATAAAAATAGTTACATCATAATGGCCACCTTTGAAAGTGTTAAATGAGTGTTGAACATTCATTATTTCGGGAGGCAGAATTTCGCCATCCACGGAAACCGTATGTTCTTTAACCATTTTATGCTGTTGTGTGAGAGTTTAGCTCAAATAAATCTTATAACAACATCCTAGTATATTGAATATACTGTTGTTGTTACTAAAGAATTAAATAAAAAGAGTTTAGGGGGTTGGAGAAGCAAAATGAAAGAAATGAACATGAGAGAATGAATTACCTTAAAAAGTGTAACTCCTTTTGATTTGAGCCTAAAGGCTTCCTTTGAAAGGATTCTGCCCAATGGGAGTCCTCTAGGATGAGGAGAGGGATTTGGAGATAGTAAATGGGCAGGGGTTGGCCGAGCCAAAGGCTTGAGAAGTGTGTGAAATGAGGTAGAGGTGGGGGCCTTTTATAAGAGGAGAGGAGGGGCACTTTTGGAAAGTAAAGAAATATTACTTTATTTGAAAATGTGTTTCAGTTTTAAAAGGTCCCACATTGATATAATTCGTGGATAAGGTGATAAGGGTTCGAAATCCACTCATCCAATTGGTTTTTTCCATGTGTAGTTCATAGATTTTACATTGTCTTTCCATTTTATTTAAATCGTCAAATAATGATGTCATCGCTGCATCATTATTATGTCATAAATAATTTAATTTATTAAATGTCTAAAAATAATAAAAAAAATACTATGATGTAGGAAATCTTTTTAGATTTCCAATGACTATTTATAATCAAAAATCGGATCTTTATAACCCCATGTAAAAATGGGTTTCGTAAAACATATTATGTTTGTGTCATTTTTTACTTTTACATTAAATAAAAAGTTATTTATGTCATTTCCCAACCAAAATGTCTCCATGGGGTCCCCAAGTTGACCCATGGCTTGTCTTGGTTGGACATGACACAACCAATAAGGTTGGGACATGTTTCTAGGTCATTTCCTATTATTAAAGCATTATTTATACCTTAAACTACCCTAATTACCACTAATCGCGATTAAGAACTTAATAAGTTACTATTCACCAAAAAATTATTTTAATCTCATTGAACCACATTTTACTTCTTAATGACAACCATGTATGTCGGATTTTCAAAATTCAATACACATTAGTGGTAAACTGTCATTTAACTGAAAAATCAGTTTGCTTGATTACCACTTAGTGGTTTCACTATTCATCAAAAATTGAAGTTTTTCAGAAAATTACCAAAAATTCACCCTAAGCTATATTTGATATTCCGAATTCAAAAATGAAGTCTATTTTACAAAATTCAAATCATATAGGTCACATTAATTAATTTAATAATTAAGTCCCGCTGTTAGAGCAAACAGCGTGTTTTTATGAAACAATAAGTATCAAAAGATTGACACTAGTTTAAGTCCGATTTCAAAGTGAAATCAATTCCAACGACCACTATTGGATTTAATGGTAAAAATATTTTCTAATTTCACTTTAAAACTAATTCAAAAGATAATCTAATCATATAAATAAATTAGGTTAAAAAGAAGTTTTGATGTAAAATGCAGTATTTTTCACTATTCATTAAAAAAATGAACATTGTCAGAAAAATACGAAAAATTCACACAAGGTAAATTTTGATGTCCCAATCATAAAGAATAAGTTTATTTTGACAAACATAGTTTATAAAATTGTCAAAATATAGATTAAAAAATGGTTTGCCATCAAAAGGCACTAAAACAATCTTTTAAGAATATTAGTGTATTCCATGCATAAGATTGTATTTATTTTCATTTTAAGCCTCTATAACACTATCTTAATCATTAATAGACATAGATAAAAATATCAATTATTCATTACTTACTTGGGATGTTACATCCTTCCCCCCTTTAGAAAATTGCGTCCCCGCAATTTATTTACTTATCGAATAAATGGGGGTACTTATCCCTCATTGCATTTTCAGATACCCATGTTGCCTCTTCAATCATGTGGTTTTTCCACAAAACCTTAACTGATGAATCACCTTATTCCGTAACACTTGCTCCCTGTGGTCAAGAATCTGGACCGGTTGTTCCTCATAAGATAGGTTCTCTTCCAGCTGAACTACCTCTGGACTGAAAACATGAGATGGATCTGGCATATACTTTCTCAACATCGAAACGTGAAAAACATTGTGTACCTGAGATAAACTCGGAGGTAAAGCCACTCGGTATGCAACTGATCCAACTCTCTCCAGAATTTCATATGGTCCAATGAACCTTGGACTCAACTTTCCTTTCTTACCAAATCTCATCACAGTTTTCCAAGGAGAAACCTTGAGAAAAACATGATCACCTACCTCGAAAGATAGGTCCTTCCTCCGGTTATCCGCATAACTCTTCTGCCTGCTCTGAGCTGTTCTCATGTGTTTCTGAATCAGCTGAACTTTTTCTTCCATCTCTTCTACCAATTCTGGTCCCATCAACTTTCTTTCACCCACTTCATCCCAGAAAGCTGGAGTTCGACACCGCTTCCCATATAATGCCTGAAATGGTTCCATCTGTATACTGGAATGGAAACTGTTATTATATGAAAACTCAACCAAAGAAAGATGTTGGTCCCAACTTCCCTCATAATCCATAGAACAAGCTCGTAGCATATCCTCCAAGGTCTGAATTGTTCGTTCTGACTGCCCATATGATTGAGGATGAAAAGCTGTATTAAAATTTAATTCAGTACCCAACGACTTCTGAAGGCCTTTCCAAATGTTAGAAGTAAACCTGGGATCACGATCCGATACAATGGAGAGAGGAACTCCATGTAACCTGACTATCTCTTTAAGATACAAACGGGAAAGTTGATCAAGAGAGAAAGTATCTCGTATAGCAAGGAAATGAGTAGATTTGGTCAAGCGATCAACAATAACCCAGATTGCATTATTACCTCGAGATGTCTTCGGTAATACAACAACAAAGTCCATTGATATATTCTCCCATTTCCACTCTGGCACTGGTAAAGGATGAAGCATCCCTTTCGGTAACTGCCGCTCTGCTTT
Organism: Viscum album; assembly: GCA_963277665.1. Taxonomy (NCBI): domain Eukaryota; kingdom Viridiplantae; phylum Streptophyta; class Magnoliopsida; order Santalales; family Viscaceae; genus Viscum; species Viscum album. Next base: position 289,188,089 of record OY728165.1, read on the forward strand.
AATCTGCTGACAAGTCAAACACTTCACAGTAAATTCAGCAATATCTCTTTTCATTCAATCCCACCAGTAATACTCCCGCAGATCTCTATACATCTTAGTACTGCCCGGATGAACTGAAAACGGAGAACTATGAGCTTCACATAACAACTCTCTCTTCAACTGTGAATCACAAGGCACACACAATCTCTTCCTAAATCTCAAAACACAATCATTATCAATGTTGAATTCAGGCAACTTACCTTTCTGAACCAGCTCTACCTTTTTCTGCAACTCACTATCTTGCTTCTGTGCTTGCTTGATTCTATCTGATAGAGATGATCTCACTGATACCTGAAACAAAACAGAAGGACTTCCTGCACCAACAACTTCTATGCCAAAGTTCATCAAATCCTTAACCAAAGGATCACGTTCTAAACGCAACATTGTTAATGAAGCATTACTTTTTCGACTCAAAGCATCAGCCACTTTATTTGCTTTTCCCGGATGGTAATGAATTGTACAATCATAATCCTTGATTAATTCTAGCCATCTCCTCTGTCTCATGTTTAACTCTTTCTGAGTGAATATATACTTTAAAATTTTGTGATCGGTATATATTTCACACTTTACTCCATACAAATGATGCCTCCAAATTTTTAAAGCAAAAAAAACAGCAGCTAATTCCAAATCATGTGTAGGGTAATTTACCTCATGAGTTTTCAACTGTCGTGAAGCATAAGCAATTACCTGATCATTCTGCATTAGGACGCAACCAAGTCCTTTCAATGAAGCATCACTGTATATAACAAACTCAACATTCCTGGAAGGTAGTGCCAAAACTGGAGCATTCACCAATCTTCTTTTCAATTCCTGAAAACAATCATCACATTCTTTTGTCCAGATAAACTTAACACCTTTCCGAGTTAGCTTAGTCATTGGACTATATAACCGTGAAAAATTTCTAACAAACCTTCGGTAATAGCCCGCCAAACCAAGGAATCTACGAATATCGGTTACATTTGTGGGTCTTGGCCATTCCTCCACAACTTTTGTTTTTGCAGGATCAACAGTTATTCCATCTTTAGAAACAATGTGACCGAGGAAAGAAATTTGTTGCAACCAAAACTCACACTTTCTGAATTTCCCATACAGTTTCTTTTCTTTTAAGGTTTTCAAGATAACCCTTAAATGTTTTTCATGCTCCCCTTTACTTTTAGAAAACACCAAAATATCATCAATGAAAACCACCACAAACTTATCCAAGAACTCATGGAAAATTCTATTCATTAAGTCCATGAATACAGCAAGTGCATTGGTTAGCCCAACAGGCATTACTACAAATTCATAATGGCCATATCTCGTACGGAATGCGGTCTTCGGAATATCTGCCTCCTTAACCTTCAGCTGATGGTACCCCGATCTCAAGTCAATCTTTGCAAAAAAACTGAGCTCCCTGTAGCTGATCAAACAAATCATCGATATGAGGCAAAGGATATTTGTTCTTAACAGTGATATTATTCAAGGCTCTATAATCAATGCAAAGTCTCATAGAACCATCTTTCTTTTTAACAAATAAAACAGGAGCACCCCATGGTGATGTGCTAGGTCTAATGAAACCTTTTTCTAATAAATCTTGCAATTGCTCCTTCAACTCTAAAAGTTCAATTTGTGCCATTCGATAAGGGGGTTTTGAAATTGGCTTAGCATCAGGAACTAAGTCAACAGTCCGATCTGGTATTATTCCAGGCAACTCATCAGGAAAAATATCAGGATACTCATTTACCACTGGCACATCATTAATATGAACAGTTCCTTTCTTTTCAACGACGTGTGCAAGGTAACATTCATTTCCATCTTTTACAAGTTTCTCTGCCTCTTGATATGTTATCAAAAGTAAGGGTTCATTCTTGTAAACAAACTGAAAGTCTTTCTGAAAAGAAACTTCTTTAGCTCTACAGTCAATCATAGCATGGTAGATAGAGAGCCAATCCATACCCAGGATAACATCAAACTCTACTAGAGGTAGAACAATATGGTTTGCAAGTAGGTTCTTTCCACAGATAAGGATAGGAAGATTCTTATAAATTCTTTTTGCCTCGACACTTCCCCCAGGTGTTTTTACCAAAAGTTCAGGAGTCATTTCTTGATATGGTATCCCCATTTTACTAGAAAAGGTTTCAGAGATGAAAGAATGTGTAGACCCTGAATCAAACAACACACTGGCATAATCTGAAAAAACAAACAAAGTACCTGATACAACTTCATTTGATGGCCCGACATCTGCTGAAGTAGTTGCAAAGGATTTCACCACCCCTTTCTGCTTGTAGTCTAACTGCTTCCCATCACTCAAGATCCTTGTTGGACACTCATTTGCATAGTGACCCATCTCATTGCACTTATAACATTTCACTAACTGTAAATCAAATTTGTTCTTACCTTCACTTTGATCCTTTTCAGTGCAATCACGAGCCTTATGTCCCATCTTACCACATCGGTAGCACTTCCCAGAATTCAGAAGACATTCCCCATCATGCCTTTTTCCACATTTATCACAAACTGGAAACTTAGTTCTCTTACCATCAGACTTTTTCGAAGAATTCTTACCTTTCTCCTGCCACCTCGGTCTCTTCTTCTGCTGGTTTTTATAGAAAACTTGGTCATCGGCAAACTCCATTTCCACCTTCTCAGCACATCGAACAAGCTTTTCATAACTTTTAAACTCACGAGAAGCTAATTCCCTTCGATACGTTGGCTTTAATCCTGAGTAAAAACGATTGATTTTACTATCAAGGTCCCGGATAAAATTTGGAGCATACCTTGCCAATCGAGTAAACCTTTCTTCATAGGCAGCCACTGAGTCTTCCTCTTGCCTTAATTCCAAGAATTGTTTTTCCATCCTAAGTCGAACAGCCTTAGGAAAATACTTCTCAAGAAACATACCTTTGAATTCATCCCAGTCAAGAGCATCAATCTCATCGGCATCCCTGATATTTTTAACCATAGACCACAACTGATCTGCTTCACCCTCCAAACGGTAAATAGAAAGACTAAAATTTTGATTGTCTGAACACCCCATGACCTAAAAAATCTTCTCCAGTGATTTAATCCACCCTTCAGCTAGCACAGGGCCAGATGATCCTCTGAATGATGGTGGATGTTGCCTCATGAAATTTTCCACCACTGACATGTTCCTCTGCGGTTGATCTGGATGCTCTCGTGCATTGATACCACCGCCATTTATCGCTTGAGTCAACTGCGCCATTACAGCAAAAAACTGTTCAGTTCCAATTCCGACCATTTCTGGATGCTGATTCGGAAGGTTATTTCCATCTGTATGCCTTCCTAGCACTGCTTCCCTGTTTCCTCTGCGGAAAACCATTCTGAACAAACATGTCTTAGATGAAGCAACATGGTAATCTTTAAATGCTATATCATTTCGAAAAAAAATATATTTGGATAATCATTTAATAGAATTCTAACTCCTAAAGTTATCTAAACCGACCTTTGATACCAACTATAAGGCCCCGGCCTTAATCCTTACTTAATCTTGAGTTATTACAAGATTACACATTGAGGATCTTTTCGGGTTTAGAGTTTTAGAGAATTAGATCATAAAACTTGCATTACATTCCACATATAAACAAAGTGGTCAAATAAAGATAGTATTCTTCATTACCATCAATGGAAACAAATTTAAAATAAAACATGGATTATTTCTTGACACATCCTTGACTCTATCATCTTATCATGTACCTTTCCCTTGACCTGTGAAAAACATTTCAAAAACTTGGGATGAGTATAAAAACTCAGTATGGGTTATAAAAAAAATAACATGGAAAGGAAACATGAGTTCATATATACATAAGAATGAAATCATATTTTACCCATAAAACATAGGCACTTTAACATACCTCATAAAATAATGAATAAATCCTAGAAATCATAAGACATAAAGGTAACTTGAGGCATCCATAACATTCTTACGTAGGGAGTAACCCTCTTGGTTACGTTTGGAATACCCATCACAGTATATTCCCTAAAATCTCTTCGGAGAAACCTTAACGTTTCACTCCTTCGCGTTACCCAATGCATTGGAGAGCTATAACAGGCTCACCCGCCCTTAGTTTATCACGGAACCACCCGTCTTCATAATAATTCCCAAGAACCATAACATAATCATATCACATAAAACATGCATAAAGGAAACATAAAATTTCTACATTTCAATCACGAGATATCAATACAACACATTGATATAAAAACATTATGAAAACCATTTTCAATACCAAAATAAAAGAAAAGTAAAACATGGTATTTATTTTTCTTTTAAAAAGAAGGTATGGCTTGTAGAGGAAGCCGAAACTCAAATAACGGTCACGACGGCGGAGAAGTCGTTGTCGCCGCATACGTACGACAAAAACATTCCCTTTTGTCGTTTAGTAAACGCTTTGTATAAAAAATATTTCTTTTGAATAAACGTAAAAGTCAAAGTGGTTTATACACCGTATAAAAGAAATTTGTGTATAAAATAAAATTTGCCTCAACGAAAGGAGATTAAGACGAAGTCCCATACCTCGTATCCGACTTGACCCGACCGTTCTTTAATCTCCTGAATAATAAACTTGAGTTAATCTCTACTTTCTTATGAATCTTTTTTCAAGTTCATTATTCCTTTTATACCATGTTATGAACATCATGTAATCAGTTAAGTTAATAATGTTCATTTTGTCGGTATTTGGTTCTTAGGTCAAAAATAGACTTCTTACACTTACATGTTGTTAATTTGGTCAAAGGTTCATTATATCCAGAATGGTATTCATGATGTAGATATCATATATGTCATATATATCCATTACATACATGCATTTATAATATTACATAATCATTTATAGGTAAGAAATGAAATGCACCGTTCATGGAGACGGTAAGCCGTACGTACGCATGAACACTACTTTCATTTCTATTTCGTATTTTATAGAATGGAATCATAATGATATAAGAGTATATTATAATTCCAGTATAATAACATATATAATATCATTAACTTTATCCTTTACACATCCCACATATGGTATTAATGAATCAAATCACTTTTATGGGGCGGTAGTCCGCACTTCCTAAAATGAAGATATCGTGTTTACCCATAATGGAAACCATAAAGGTATGCCCAAAATGAAAAAAACAGAAGCTTAAGGAAAATATAAACATATTATATATCATATATAAAAATAGTGACATCATAATGGCCACCTTTGAAGGTGTTAAATGAGTGTTGAACAATCATCGTTTCGGGAGGCAGAATTTCGCCATCCACAGAAACCATATGTTCTTTAACCATTTGATGATGTTGTGTGAGAGTGTAGCTCAAATAAATCTTATAACAACATCCTAGTATATTGAATATAATGGTGTTGTTACAAAAGAATTAAATAAAAAGAGTTTATGTGGTTGGAGAAGCAAAATGAAACAAATGAACATGAGAGAATGAATTACCTTAAAAAGTGTAACTCCTTTTGATTTGAGCCTAAAGGCTTCCTTTGAAAGGATTCTGCCCAAAGTGAATCCTCTAGGATGAGGAGAGGGGTGTGTAGAGAGTAAATGGGCAGGGGTTTTCCGAGCCAAAGGCTTTAGAAGTGTTTGAAATGAGGTAGAGGTGGGGGCCTTTTATAAGAGGAGAGGAGGGGCACTTTTGGAAAGTAAAGAAATATTACTTTATTTGAAAAAGTGTTTCGGTTTTAAAAGGTCCCACATTGATATAATTCGTGGATAAGGTGATAAGGGTTCGAAATCCACTCATCCAATTGGTTTTTTCCATGTGTAGTTCATAGATTTTACATTGTCTTTCCATTTTATTTAAATCGTCAAATAATGATGTCATTGCTGCATCATTATTATGTCATAAATAATTTAATTTATTAAATAGATAAAAATCATAAACAAAATACTATGATGTAGGAAATCTTTTTATCTTTCCAATTACTATTTATAATCAAAAATCTGATCTTTATAACATCTTGTAAAAATTGTTTTCGTAAAACATATTATGTTTGTGTCATTTTTACTTTTACATTAAATAAAAAGTTATTTATGTCATTTCCCAACCAAAATGTCTCCATGGGGTCCCCAAGTTGACCCATGGCTTGTCTTGGTCGGCCATGACACAAAAAATAAGGTTGGGACATGTGTCCAGGTCATCTCCTATTATTAAAGCATTATTTATACCTTAAACTACCCTAATTACCACTAATCGCGATTAAGAACTTAATAAGTTACTATTCACCAAAAAATTATTTTAATCTCATTGAACCACATTTTACTTCTTAATGACAACCATGTATGTCGGATTTTCAAAATTCAATACACATTAGTGGTAAACTGTCATTTAACTGAAAAATCAGTTTTCTTGATTACCACTTAGTGGTTTCACTATTCATCAAAAATTGAAGTTTTTCAGAAAATTACCAAAAATTCACCCTAAGCTATATTTGATATTCCGAATTCAAAAATGAAGTCTATTTTACAAAATTCAAATCATATAAGTCACATTAATTAATTTAATAATTAATTCCCGCTGTCAGAGCAAATAGCGTGTTTTTATGAAACAATAAGTATCAAAAGATTGACACTAGTTTAAGTCCGATTTCAATGTGAAATTAATTCCAACGACCACTATTGGATTTAATGGTAAAAATATTTTCTAATTTCACTTTAAAACTAATTCAAAAGATAATCTAATCATATAAATAAATTAGGTTAAAAAGCAGTTTTGATGTAAAATGCAGTATTTTTCACTATTCATTAGAAAAATGAACATTGTCAGAAAAATACCAAAAATTCACAGAAGGTAAATTTTGATGTCCCAATCATAAAGAATAAGTTTATTTTGACAAAAATAGTTTATAAAATTGTCAAAATATAGATTCAAAAATGGTTTGCCATCAAAAGGCACTAAAACAATCTTTTAAGAATATTAGTGTATTCCATGCATAAGATTGTATTTATTTTCATTTTAAGCCTCTATAACACTATCTTAATCATTAATAGACATAGATAAAAATATCTATTATTCATTACTTACTTGGGATGTTACATACACATTATGGGTTAATATTTTTACAATAAGATGCCAATATAATAGTAAATGACTCGTGGATAAAATATTAAATCTTATACAAATACATTATATTAATTTTATAATATTATGAATTTTATGAATTTATATCATTTAATAAAATATTTTTTATTTTAAAATATCATTAATGTAAATTCTAATACTATTCATTTTATAACTCTTTAAGAAATATAAATTAACAAGATAACCTATATAAACCGTCAATACATCCTAAATAGTTCTCAATCATCTATAAAATATGTGGATTAGAGAAATTATTGAAAATTATATATATATTAATATTTTCAATAAAATTTAATTTATATATCGTTTAATAAAACAATTACTTAGTCATCATTGTCCAAGCCCATATTTTAATTATTTATTTGACAAAAAATAAAAATAAAATAGAAAAATTTTGGTAATAATTTTATATTTCAAATGAATATTTATTGTAAAATATATTTTTTAAATGACCATATATAAAAAAATGTTATACTTATTAAAATCTTGAGTATAACATATTCAACAGTGTATAGAATAAAATACTATAACAGCCTTATGTCATCAAATTGTATTTGAGAAGCCTGAAGATAGTCACAAGGATGAATGTTTCGATAATATATCATTCAATAAAATTAGGTAAATTTTTTGGGTAATTTTTTTAATAAATATTATATTATTTTAAGCCTTAATTACCTGATTTACCATTGAGAGTGACAATTTAAAAAAAATAAAGTTAATATTCATGTTTCCCAAAAATAATGATAACCTATTTATATATTTTTCACATACTAATTCAAAATATGAAATCCATTTTTAATAAATCAACACATAAAAGTTTATGTAATTAGTTTTAAATAATCATGTTGATGGAATGAAAAAACGAGTTTTTAATGTGAGAACGTTCAAAATATTGAATTTTTTTATATCAAAATTTTATTTAAAATCAATTCAAAAGACCTAAATTAGATAATATTATATTGTATATAATTTCACATTAAAAAAAATTAAAAATATAATTTAATAAACAAATCATTTTAGATGTAATTGATGTTTTCAATTAAAATAAATATATTTTATTACTATTCATAAAAACATGAAACATATTATAAATATACAAAATATTCAACCACAGTAAATTTTTATGTTCTGAATTAAAATAATTTCATTATTTTTTCCAGTAACCGATATAATGGACACAAAAATTTGATTTAAAATAAGTTCACCAAAAAAATTTAGTAAACCATCATTTAGAAAAATATATGTCTTTATGTGTAAAGATAGGTTTTTTCTTATCTAATGCTTATTAGATCTATTGAATTAATGAAAAAAATATTATATTGAATATATTTTATCCTCTGAAATTCATTTTTCATTTTATTGAATATCTACTTTACGAAAAAGTGGGAACCATATATGGGCCCTAAAAAACAAATTTCACATTATAGAATTCAAAATTCAAAATATCCAAATTGAACCAACATAATCATTCCCTAATCCATTTCTAGGCACCCTATTTCAAAATTCAAGAAATAAGACAATAGTCAATGCCTCATTCTATGAACATGTATCGAATGTTATGATGATGAGACCACTTCATCATCCAATGCATCGCCACCATCATCACATTAGTGCTTTACCAGAACATCGCCTCCATTCATTCAAAATATCATGATCGTCAGTGTCGCTTAACTTCAAACCAAAAAACCTCAAACTCCCAATCACCTTTCCAAAAAACACTCGTCAACGAAAAAGTAGTCATTCTAACAGAGAACCAAAAATCACCATTATAATCCGAAAAAGCTACCATCATAAAAAAATCCTCATTATGAAACACCAATCTAACTGAAGGGGGAGAGGCCACACTAGATGTGCCTTCTGAAAACCAATAGTCACATGAACCACACCTTCTTGAACCTCAATGGAGACAGTATGACCAGAATAAATCGGAAGGGGTAAAAGGTACATAATGTATGAGCAATGTTTTTAGAAAAATATCTTAAAATACAACCTCTACTTCAATCGAGCATCATTTCTCCCTTCAAAAACCCATTCCACAAAAAAATTGGATGGAATCCATACTGAAACCCACTGCCATCCAAAAAGAAAGTCCAAACTAAAAATAAACCATCTCAAAATAATTATTTTCATTAAGATCTTCTAGGAAGAAACCATAATGATGATAAAAAAACATAAAACATCACTGAGAAAGAACCCCACAAAAAATATAAACGAAAATGAAAAACAAAATAACACAAATTTAACTAAGAGAAATACCTAACACCACCACAACCCCCCCCCCCCTCCCTCAAACACCATCCAATGATACCTGAATCCCACATAAAGACAAACCAAAATGGTGTCTAGCTCGATGGGTTTCCCAATAAGGACGGAGTAGTGGAATAGCACTAGACGCCACCACCAACGCCGACCCAAACAGCCAGATGAACTGGAACCCAAACCTTGATTTGGAGGTCTGTTACACATTGAAAGGTAGAAATATGGGTTATAAGGGGTGATGGATAACTACAGTAGTGAGAATCCTCAGCCAATAAGAAGATATAAAAAGTGATACCCAATGGAGAAAATGATGCCATTCGGGGAAAAGAGTACAATCAATACAGAAAAAAGGGAACCCCTAAGAGGAAGAATAAAAAGAAAAAGAGAACATAAGGCAAGGCTAAGAAATTAGAAAATAGCTATCACAACTAAATGAAACCATGAAACCCTAATAGTAAGGTGAGAAATATGAAATGCCGAGAGCACTGAGAACACTGGGTGAATACAGGGCCATACCTATATATTCTTTAGAATGAGTATTCAATATAATTTATAATAATATCAGTCACTACTAGTAATTAATTTAATTTATTGGGATAGAACGAATTTTTGAGCATAAAATAGTTATTTAGAAAAACATTTCATATTTACTTCATTGATTCATATACTAATTTTTAATTAATTTTTAAACAATGAATTCAACCATATATTTTTATAATTTATTTAATAAAATTCATACCCCCAAACATAATGACTACATTATATATTATTATATTACATAATGATATTTTAATAATATATTTTTGTTCATTAAAAATCATCCTTTTCTGTAATGAAAGAAAGCTCGATGTTGTTTATAGAGTAAACGTAGAATTGTGTTGCATATACATAAAGCTAGAAAAAAATTAAATTTATTAAAAAATTAAAATGTTCTAATGCCTGGTGTTTTACATTCTCCCAAACATAATTAAATTTCATACCTGTAATATAAACATGATCTTGGTAGTCTAGGATTTGATATCTGAAAAAAAGAAATTTTTGAAAAACCATCATTATAAGTAGGGTTAATAACACATGTTCTTAATAATATAGAAAAGTAAATGTGATGTTTTCCAAAAAAAATACTCTTTTGATTTTGAAATTATTAGTGAAAACATTGATATAGAAGAGAAATCAAAACGACATGTACTTGTGGAAGAGTGATAGGGAACATTTTCATTAGAAATTTTTTGACCACAAAATCATAAACCATTGGTGTGAATAAAGGTCAAATATATAGTCAAAAGTGATAATAATATGATTTTTTTCAATGACCCATTAAATAGTGTTGAGAAATTCTTTCACTTTCTAATGATTTATTTAAATGTACATACATTATGTGTCTCTACCAAAAAAATATTATCCACATGCCTTGAAATATTTACACTTATTTTCTTTGCACATGTTTCATCACATGGTGATGTTATATAATAATCTCTAAAAACTCTTCCAAATATTAATATAAACCATTTCAAAAATTGTTAACCATATTATCCTTGAATGTATTATGATCCAAAAGAGTTAGAATCAATTCCATGGAATTTAGTAGTATCCAATTTACTTTATCGATATCAATCATCTATTTATCCAATATAATTATCTAAATATTAGGAACATATTAAGGTTTCATTTCCTAAAACCATGTGTTTTTAATGGTCTACTTGTTATTGAATCACTATTCTTGGAACCATTCAATATATGATCTAAAATTTTCACGAACCAAATATGGTCTCCGTCAAAATATTCACCATACCTGACTTGTAGAAAGACCCAAAGTGTATTCCCCATACCCACGATATTTCACTAGTTTCTCATGTATCATAAACAATGGATTAGGAATGATTTACCTGAGTTAGGATAGTTAAAACCACCATAAATTAAGAATAAACGAAATATAGCAAATGTATTCAAAACAATACTTAACTAATATAAGGCCCCAGCCTTAAACCTTACTTAATCTTGAGTTATTACAAGATTACACATTGAGGATCTTTTCGGGTTTAGAGTTTTAGAGAATTAGATCATAAAACATGCATTGCATTCCACATATAAAAAAAGTGGTTACATAAAGATAGTATTCTTCATTTCCATCAATGGTAACACATTTAAAATAAAACATGGATTATTTCTTGACACTTCCTTGACACTATCATCATATCATGTACCTTTCCCTTGACCTGTGAAAAACATTTCAAAAAAACTTGGGATGAGGATAAAAAGCTCAGTATGGGTTATAAAAACATGTAAAGGAAACATGAGTTCATATATACATAAGAATGAAATCATACTTTACCCATAAAACATAGGCACTTTAACATACCTCATAAAATCTTGAATAAATCATAGAAATCATAAGACATAAAGGTAACTTGAGGCATCTATAACATTCTTACGTAGGGAGTAACCCTCTTGGTTACATTTGGAATACCCATCACAGTATATTCCCTAAATCTCTTCGGAGAAACCTTAACGTTTCACTCCTTCGTGTTACCCAATTCATTGGAGAGCTATATCGGGCTCACCCGCCCTTAGTTTATCACGGAACCACCCGTCTTCATAATAATGCCCAAGAACCATAACATAATCGTATCACATAAAACATGCATAATGGAAACATAAAATTTCCACATTTCAATCACAAGATATCAATACAACACAAAAACATTGTGAAAACCATTTTCAATACCAAAATAAATGAAAAGTAAAACATGGTATTTATTTTTCTTTTAAAAAGAAGGTATGGCTTGTAGAGGAAGCCGAAACCCAAATAACGGTCACGACGGCGGAGAATTCGTTGTCGCCGCATACGTATGACAAAAAAATTCCCTTTTGTCATTTAGTAAATGCTTCGTATAAAAAAGATTACTTTTGAATAAACATAAAAGTCAAAGGGGTTTATACACTGTATAAAAGAAAGTTTTGTATAAAATAAAATATGCCTCAATGAAAAGAGATTGAGACGAAGTCCCATGCCTCGTATCCGAATTGACCCAACCGTTCTTTAATCTCCTGAATAATAATCTTGAGTTAATCTCTACTTTCTTATTAACATTTTTCAAGTTCATTATTCCTTTTATACCATGTTATGAACATCATTAATCATTTAAGTTAATAATGTTCATTTTGTCGGTATTTGGTTCTTAAGTCAAAAATAGACTTCTTACACTTACATGTTGTTAATTTGGTCAAAGTTTCGTTATATCCAGAATGATATTAATGATTTAGATAACATATATATCATATATATTCATCATATACATGTATTTATAATATTACATCACATTTAGAGGTAATAAATGAAATGCACCGCTCATGGAGACGGTAAGCCGTACGTACGCATGAACGCTACTTCCATTTCTATTTCGTATTTTCTGGAATGGAATCATAATGATATAAGGGTATATTACAATTACAGTATAATAAAATATATAATATCATTAACTTTATCCTTTACACATCCCACATATGGTATTAACGAATCAAATCACTTTCAGGGGGCGGTAGTCCGCACTTCCTAAAATGAAGATATCGTGTTTACCCATAATGGGAACCATAAAGGTATTCCCAAAATGAAAAAAACAGAAGATTAAGGAAACCATAAACATATTATATATCATATATAAAAATAGTGACATCATAATGGCCACCTTTGAAGGTGTTAAATGAGTATTGAACAATCATCGTTTCGGGAGGTAGAATTTCGCCATCCACGGAAACCGTATGTTCTTTAACCATTTGATGTAGTTTTGTGAGAGTTTAGCTCAAATAAATCTTATAAAAACATCCTAGTATATTTAATATACTGGTTTTGTTACAAAAGAAGTAAATAAAAAGAGTTTAGGGGGTTGGAGAAGCAAAATAAAACAAATGAACATGAGAGAATGAATTACCTTTAAAAGTGTAACTCCTTTTGATTTGAGCCTAAAGGCTTCCATTGAAAGGATTATTCCCAAAGGGAATCCTATAGGATGAGTATAGGGATGTGGAGAGAGTAAATGGGCAGGGTTTGGCCGAGCCAAAGGCTTGAGGAGTGTGTGAAATGAGGTAGAGGTGGAGGCCTTTTATAAGAGGAGAGGAGGGGCACTTTTGGAAAGTAAAGAAATATTTCTTTATTTGAAAATGTGTTTCGGTTTTAAAAGGTCCCACATTGATATAATTCGTGGATAAGGTGATAAGGGTTCTAAATACACTCATACAATTGGTTTTGGACATGTTTAGTTCATAGATTTTACATTATCTTTCCATTTTATTTAAATCGTCAAATAATGATGTCATCACTGCATCATTATTATGTCATAAATAATTTAAATTATTTAATGTCTAAAAATTATAAAAAAAATACTATGATGTAGGAAATCGTTTTATCTTTCCAATGAATATTTATAATAAAAAATCTGATCTTTATAACCCCATTTAAAAATTGTTTTCGTAAAACATATTATCTTTGTGTCATTTTTACTTTTACATTAAATAAAAAGTTATTTATGTCATTTCCCAACCACAGTGTCTTCATGGGATCCCCAAGTTAAACCATGGCTTGTATTGGTTGGCCATGACACAATCAATAATTTTGGGACATGTGTCTAGGTCATTTCATATTATTAAAGCATTATTTATACCTTAAACTACCCTAATTACCACTAATCGCGATTAAAAACTTAATAAGTTACTATTCACAAAAAAAATTATTTTATTCTCATTGAACCACATTTTACTTCTTAATTACAACCATGTATGTCGGGTTTTTTAAATTCAAAACACAATGATGGAAAAATTTCATTTAAACGGAAAATCAGTCTTTATAAGTACCACTTAGTGGTTTCACTATTCATCAAAAATTGAAGTTTTTCAGAAAATTACCAAAAATTAACCCTAAGCTATATTTGATATTCCGAATTCAAAAATGAAGTCTATTTTACAAAATTCAAAACATATAAGTCAAAATAATTAATTTAATAATTAATTCCCGCTGTCAGAGCAAATAGCGTGTTTTTATAAAACAATAAGTATCAAAAGATTGACACCAGTTTAAGTCTAATTTCAAAGTAAAATTGATTCCAATGACCACCATTGGATTAAATGGTAAAATTATATTCTAATTTCACTTCAAAACCAATTCAAAACATAATCTAATCATATAAATAAATTAGATTAAAAATAAGTTTCGTTGTAAAATGTAGTATTTTTCACTATTCATTAAAAAATGAACATTGTCAGAAAAATACCAAAAATTCACACAAAGTAAATTTTGATTTCCCAATAATAAAGAATAAGTTTATTTTGACAAACATAGTATATAAAATTGTCAAAAGATAGATTCAAAAATGGTTTGTCATCATAAGGCAGTAAAACAATCTTTTAAGAATATTAGTGTATTCCATGCTTAAGATTGGATTTATTTTCATTTTAAGCCTCTAAAACACTATCTTAATGATTAATAGAAATAGATAAAAATATCTATTATTAATTACTTACTTGGGATGTTAAAACTAAATTTTAGAACTGAATAAAAGTTTTTAAACATGAAACAATAGGACCAAAACATCAAAATTAGTGGAAAACATCCCAGGACCAACACACGACATGGGTCATCACCCACATGTCATCTCCACAACACGACACCATGGAAGAAAACTAATAACCCGAACATCCATCTCCAAAGGCCTTTCCCTTTCATAAGTCATACATAATCATGTATACATATACAAAAGGGTTTATGTATGTTGTGAAGCTAATACCAATAAGATACCAACCAATGATTACATGCGACAATAATAAGAAGATAAAAATCTTGCATGTTTTTATAAAAAATAAATGGTAGAAATAATTTATAAAGTGATTCTTGTAAAAGAAAACAGCATTCAAAGGGGTTAACTTAAATAATTAATAACCTTAAAATCATGTTTGATAATGAATTTTATAACCAAACACACCATAATGATATGGTAAATACCAAATATTCAATGAGCACTAGTCACCGGAACACCCCTAGGAACTAGCTTGTTGTGGGCCCTAGGTACCTCGTATCTCAGTGTAAAGGTAACTATAAAAATTATTTGTTCATGTGAATGAGAAACTAGTAGGGAACATACCCATAACCTTGGGGTCCCCAATCATCATAATTGTAGTTTTTTAGTGTTGCTGACATTAATGTTTTGAACAGAAATAGGGACCAAATCACTTCATATCACTAGCATACTAGTACACATATACCCACTAAGATACCCAGGTTTACATATTTGTATCAATCAAGTTACACAAGATATATAATTCCATTTACACATAAACACAATAGTTCTGGTCATACACACTCAAAACAGTAGCTAACATGATTTTCACTATTAGTATAACTCAATAGGGAACTTCAAATTTCTATAAAACAATTTCACAAAGTATAAAAAAACATTTCACATATTATCCATTTAAAACTAATATTTTAAAACCAAATGAATACTTTTTTTACACTGAACTATAATTGGAAGAAGAAAAGTATTTTAATAAAAACATTCCATTAATTATAAAACAACCCCAATTTGTTCAATATGGAATGCACATGAAAACATCCCTTTTCACCCTAAATTTTCACGTAAAAATCATTCGCTTGACAAATGATACAAAAAATAGCATTTTCACCAAACACAATGAATGTGAAACATTATAAAAATATAAATCCATATATGATAACTCATCCAATAATTATTACACATGAAATCACCTACCAAATTCATCAAAAACATAAAATCATTGTGTGATACTTCAACTACACCACTACTCTACCACAAGGGAGTGAAAATAATCCTAAAAAACACAATATTTGACCAAAAAACTCAATAAAAACACATGTAATAAAGAACTAGATTCAAGACATTCAGAGCTTCATGAAAAGTGGGATAAATCCTAAGGAAATGGAAGGATAAATTAAGGAAAATCACATACTTTAGAGATCACGATGTTACTCATACAAATCACCCATCAAAATTGAGTTCCAAGGGAGGTTGAAAGAGAATAGAGTCTTTAAATTGATGATAGGATCAAAATGTGGAAGAAAATTTGTGCATTAAAGTTAATTTTGGAATACAATAATGGTAATTATAAAAAAAATAATGAGTTCAACAGGGCTGCATGGTTTGCTTTCCCAGTTAATAAATGTGCACACAAACTATTCCCCTAGTTCTATAAACCCAAAACATGCCAAATTTCACCCAAAGTCAATGGGTACCTAGGGGAAATGAAGCATGGAACATTAATATAATAATAGACGAGAAATAATTACCTTAAAAAAGGTACATGGATTTGAAAATTCTCCACACCATAAAATCTTTCTGCCCTAAAAGACAACCAGAATCTTCATTAGAAAATGAGAATGGATACTCTTTTTCAACCCATATCTTTCACTCCCATGATTAATGGAAATTATTCCCATGTTTCCAAAAGAACCCAGATTGTGAAATATAATTTCCCCAGAGCACCTTATTTTTGGAATAAACTATTCACAGATGCCACTAAAAAATAGAAAAGTTGGGCTCTATTTCCAACTCCTCCCAATTCAACACCTAGAACAGATCTGGGATATACTTCTTCAGTGGGGAGTCATGAAAAAAATTGTCGAAAGATTTCACCTAAGAAGGAAATTATATCCACTATTCCACCTTTCCAATCCCCTCGGTAATCTCAAAAGGTCTGAAATATATCAGCTTTATCTTACCCTACTTTCCCAAATGATGGTGACCCATGTGAGGGACCACATCCAAGAATTCCCAATCACCCACAGAAAACCCTAGATCACGATTCCTCTGATCAGCAAAGGATTTTTTTTGACTCTGATCTATCAATAAATTCTACATGACCAACTAGAACTTCTCAAATGTCTCTTGCACTAGACTCAGACCCAACATTGAGGTCTCACCTACCTTATCGTGTCATAGGAAGGGAAGACAGGGATGACCGTAGAGAGACAAAAAAATATCTATTTGAATAGAGGATCTGTAGCTATTATTATAAGAAAACATGACCAATATGAATTGGCTATCCCAAGATCCTCCGAAATCCAATACACAAGCACAAAAAATATCCTCCATGATTTGATTCACCCACTTTATCTCACCATTTGTTTGAGGGTTGTATGTCATGATCATTTTAATTTGAGACCCCAAGACCTTATGAAGACCTTCCGAAAACTGAGATGTGAAATGAGGGGTCTCTGTCTGAGACAATTGTGGATGTCACACCATGTACTCTTTTCACCTCTTGAAGATAGAATTTGTTCTAATCATTAACCTTAGTGGTATCTATTATTATAAATAAGGGAGATGATTTGGTCAGATTACCAATCAATACCCAGATGGCATTCATACACCGAGTTTTATGAAAAAAATCCAATAATGAAATTTAGGGCGACCTTATCCCACTTCCAGTTATGAATAGGTAACAATTTGAGAAAATTAGATGGTATTTGATGCTACGGTTTAACCTACTAAAAATTATATCATCTTGACAAAAATTAATCTATGAATCATCTCAATCCTGACCACAAGAACAATTGAAGATCATCATCTTACATTTTGGTTTCCCTAGGATGAACAGCCAGGTGAGACTGGTGGCTATCTTGCATCACCACATTCCATAGAGAGGAAGGAAAAACTGAACTTCCCTTGAAGCACCTGAAACCCTTTTTAGATAAGAAAATATCAGAATATTTCTCCCACCATGAAGAAACCACATTGACTACTAAAATATATCATCATATGGATGCTCCCACTGAATCAACACTAAAATAGAAGGAGTCAACTGAATGCTCGACAAGAACGCACCTCCTTTGTGCTCCATGGTCTCCATGTGCATCTGATCAAATTTCACCATCAGAGTCCACTCATTGCTAGACTTCATCAAATCCTATACAGGGACTCTCCAACTGAAGGAATAAACCACTACATTACCCTTTCCCATGGTATGTAAAATATCAATGTCAAACCCCATTAGAAATTCAATCAAATGACGCTGCTTCAGATTTAGATCCTTTAACAAGAAAATGTATGCTACAATATTGTGATCAAAGTAGTCTAGAAGCATCTACCCAAAAAATTAGTGAAACCAATTCCTCAATTCATGCATCACTGATGCCACCTCCATGTCATGTGTTGGGTAATTATTTACTTGTGGTCAGAGTTGGAAATACCCATACACCACCATGGGATTATCTTGCATGAGCACACTTATGAGAACCATACCTAAAGCGTCACAATACACCTCATATCCCAATATAGATTGTAGAAAGATCAACATGGGGTAAGTAGTCAACAACCACTTCATCACATCAAGGGATTACAAATATTTTCTACACAAAAAAAATATCACCCCTTTTCGGGTGAGCATGGTCATGGGAAAGGGAAGCCGAGAGAAATCAAGAACAAACCTCCTATAATGACATTAGAAGCCAAGGAAACATATGATCTTGAACACATTCTTTTTCTACTCCCATGAAATGACTATGATATTCTTCTAATGGTCCACTGAAATCTTCTGCTCCAAGATCACATGACCCAGAAACATCACGTCTATGATCCAGAAAGTGAACCTAGACATATTTGCATAAAAGCGATTCTCGTACAAGGTTCCCAAAAAAAATATTCAAGTCATTCTCAAGATTATACCTGGTTCTAGAGTAAACCATGATATTGTCCTTGAATATAATAAATAATGAGTCCTGATACTGGATGAATTCCCTATTCATGAGTTCCATAAAAACTACTTGAGAATTTTTCAACCTGAATGGAAGGACCACGTACTCAAAGTTGACGTACCTTCTTCGGAGTGATATATTTGGGATATACGCCTCTATCACCATATGTTTGTGGAAAACTAAACACAAGTATTTCTTAGAACCCCAATTATAACCCTTAAATTGATTAAACATGTCATCTGTTCGAGGAATATGATATTTTTTCATGATGGTTACATTGTTCATCTTCCGGTAGTCAATACACAACAAGAGGGATCCATCGTCCTTATTTGAAAAATGGATGGGAGTGGACCAAGGATAGATGCTAAGGTAATTGAATCTTCTAGATTCCAAAAATTATATTTATATCTTTAATTACCTCAGCTCAGTGGCGACCATACTTTACATTGGAAGAGATATTGACTATGTTCCCGGTTCCAAATCTATCGAGAATTCCTTGTCCCACATTGGGGTAAATAACGAAAAATCATCCACAAATTCAATCGAGAACTCATCCACCATGTGAGGTAGTCCTCCAATAAGTACTTGACCATCGTAATGTAGCATGTTGGATGATAACTGATAGATAAGGATTCCTAGCTTTTGGAGTGGAGGTCCTTCACGACCTGACTGAGGATCCCCTTCCCCAAGAAAAACCTGAGGACTACTATCATGTTCTGTGAAAATCGCCCACCACCTATTGAAATTGATGTATTCTTGAATGTGATCTATCCAATCCTTATTGAGGATTATGTTAAAAATATCCATATTCAAAACTAAGAGGTCCCACTTCATCTTAACCTTAGACAAATTAAATGCACATAATTGGCACCCAAGACAGTGGTACTTCTTTTTACATAGTGGAGTCACCAAATCAATAGAAACATAAAACAACTCATTCGGATGATTCAACGTGCTCATGTTATAGATATAGATAAATGAAACATAATCACCAATATCAAAAAGTGCATCATCTATAGAATAAGAAATAAACACGGTACCTCAAACAGTCCAAGGTCCCATATATGATCCCACTGGCACATCCTTCGCAACATGAAGATGCCTAATCTCTAACTAATAATGGTTTCTTGCCTATGGACTTTACCTGAACTAGCTCTTCACAGAAGACAAACTTCCTCTATCACCATGGACACCAAACTGAGATCCCACCATCTTGGATGGAACTTATTTAACTTACATATCCTTGGAGGCCACAGACCCTACCCCGATATGGAGTGGATGTGTCATCCTACAAAAACCCTACAAGTGTCACATTCCTCCATACTCATAACAGGGTCTCTAAGGAGATGTCCATGCTAGTTAGATATGACATGGCCACCAACATTGGTCACACAGGACAGACCTCACTTCCAAATCCAAAGATGATAGCTACCTATAAGGGATTCATGAACCGCCACCTCCTTTCTTCCCATGCTCCTCCCGCTTCCTCTTCTTCACAGAAGGACATCACTCATACTATACCCGAGAAACCATATCACCTAGTGTGGTCAATATCCACCATACAATCTTGGTAAACCACCTCAGCATATGTCTTTAACATTAAAACGAAGACCTGAGAATAGATTGCTGGTTGTAAGCCTTGCTCAATCCTCTTATCCTTCATTTATTCATTAAAGGAAATTTTAAGAGAATACCAAACCTGTTTAGTGAAATGGTTGGCATACTCCATCACCGAGTGGTCCCCCTAAATATGATCCTTGAACTCCTAGGATATAGAATTTTACAACACTTCATGGATGTATTGATCGTTGTAAACCACAACGATGTCATTCCAGCTCATCTTTTCATTCTTTCTGGTTTGGAGCACTGGTTCCCACCACCTGTGGATAGGACCCTCTAACATAAATGAGGCACACTTCACCTTAACCTCTTATGAGTTTCCCAAGAACTCAATCATGCACTCGATCTTTTCTATCCACTACTTTGCATCCTAGGGTTTTGTGCTACCTTGTAAAGTGGGGGTATTATTCTTTAGGAACTTTAGTGATTTTTCCATCATATGTCCAAACTCCTCTCCTCTAGCTAGAGAAAAAGCAGGAGATACTCCCAATCCTACGGATTAGACAACCCTACCCAAATCCTCTACCATCCTTTGATCAATTAGTGAGAGAGAACTCTCTCTATTGTCTTCCCATGGTTCCATGGGAGATTTTGGGAAAGGTATGTTGCAACACAAGGCAACCGTCACAAAATAAATCATCATTACAAAATTTTTGAAAATATTTTAGTAATTAAATAAAATATAAATAAGTTAAACACATCATAAAACTAGTAGATATCTTCCCACTAAGATACCCATGTTTCCCTCATTATGATCAAACTTGTTCCACATGTTATCTAAATTAATTTACATATAAAAACACCCATTCGTTTATTACACACTCAAAACTATAGCTAATTTTTTTCACCATAGTATAACATAATAAAGAACTTAAAATTTCAATAAAAATATTTGACTATGTATAAAAAATAATTGCACATAATATACATTTAAAACTCATATTTTAAAACAATATGCATACCAATATTACAGTAATCCAGAATTTTCAGTGCTAAAACATTTTAAGAAAACCATTCCATGAATTATTAAACAACCCCGATTGGAACCACAAGGAATGAACAAGATAAAAAACCATTTTTACACAAAAGATGGAACATAAAAATCAATATCTTGACAAATGATTCCAAAAATAGTTTTCACACCGAAATAATTTATGAGATACATGCTAAAAATAAAAATACAGCAAATCAAACTCATTCAATAATGCCTACACATAGAATCACCCACTAAATGTGTGAAAAAACTAATATCATTGCATGATACTTCAACTGCACCACCACAACACCACAAGGGAGTGAAAACACACCATAAAACACAATATTGGGTAAGGAAACTCAAAAACCAAAACCTATTTTTGTATCATAGGATTATGGACATTTGGAGCTTCATGAAAAGTAGTAGAAACCCTAAATAAATGGAAGGAGAAATGATTTAAACTCACTTAATTTAGGGATCATGAAGTTTATCCCCAAGACCCCCTTCAAAACTATGTTTTAAGGGAGGTTAAAAGAGTTTGGATTTTGTCCATGGATGTTAGGCATGAAATAGAGGATGAAATGTGGGCAATAGGGTTTATTTCAGATGTGTAAAATTGGAATTACTAAAATATTTTAATGATCTAGAAAGGGCTGCATGATTTTCTTGAATGGTTTAGTAAACCATGAACACAAACCGTGATACCAATTCTATCCACCCAAAACATACCCAATTAAATAGAAATTTAAGGGGTGCTAGGGGAAACCGAGGGGAAACAAAAATCCAATAATAGAGGAGAAAAATTCACAATAAAAAGAGGCATAGATGTGACAAAAATACTTAATGAATAATTAAATTTGTAAAATAATTATATATTTCATAAAAAAATATGATGAGAACATCATATGGTAAAATACATTAAAAATATATTTCACTTATCCAAAAAAATTCATATTTTACATTACATATAGGTTCTTCAAATAACATAAGATTGACCTTGATCACTTAGATTATTCTTATGTACACTCCCTTATGATTGGGGAATTCATTTTTATAGTGTCGAATCTCCTTGATATTGTAACATTGAATAAAAAATTTCCTTCTAAATTTTTGATTCTAATTTTTAGATACCATTTTCTTTAAAACTAGAAAATAATCCCAATCATTTAAAACATTTCCCAGGGTGATTTTTGCCACTATTATCACATCTGTGAAAATCCTTCTTCCCTTCTTCCCTTAAACTGTTATTTTATCTTAATTTCTCTTCTTCTCTTTCTTTCCTTTGAATCCATAACAATTGGATAATTCTTTCTCTATCTTGATAGCACATAAAACTATTTAATAATATAAAGAAAATTTTGGAGACACCAGCATCCTTCAGATAATTTTTTTATGTCCTTCAATGAAATGGTCAGTCTTTCTCTTGTTCCGGAATATGAAATTCCTAGAATACCTTACTAAAATTGTAATGGTATCATAATATTCCACAATCATTCATCTTACTTTTTCTTTAATCAATGTATATTTCTCCTCAAAATAGTTTTTTGATAACTAGGGTAGAATATATGCAAAAATGTCACCTTAAATATTCCCAATTCATTAAGTTTTATATCCTATTCATCTTTAGTATTCTTTATTAATGACCACCATTTACCATCATCTTCTTTGAGAAAAAATAATAAAACTATAACCATTTCCTTTTTTATATCCCAAGTCTATAAATATATTTTCTATAGACTACATCAATTTCTCACCTATAATTGGATTAGTAGTCCAACTAAATTAATGGGGTCTCTGTTGCATAAATAAATCGAACATCCAATATTAGACAGTAATTTAATTTTGACGGGTTACTTATGATGGGAGAATGACACGTCAAAAATAGTACGTTTCTTATTAGTATATGAGAATGAGTTAATATCCCATCACAAAAAATGATTAATAGCAAAGGAATACACATTTTTCCTCAAATAGTTATTTTGGGAATTCTCACCACCTATTTCCAAAAGTAGTCATGGTGGAAATTTGTGATATATTTTGTTATCCATAATATATACTCATCAGAACAATATTTTTTGTGATGAAAATTACATTTCATTACAAATAATTTTGATAGAAAAATCTGCATCCAATGGAATATATTCTGCAATAAATAAAATTTTTCAAAAAAATTATATAATTAAACCTACATGCACCCATTTCCTTTTCCCCCTCTTCACCATCCCCTCCTTCCTCTATCCTACACAGTTGTGTCATCCGCCCTCCGTTCCACCCCCATGACCATTGTGGATATAATATCCACTTATTTTATGTAGATATCAGTTCAACTCTCCATGGTATGAGTTTTATTGTCTTCAATTTCATTATTTCTGTGTTTTATTCATTTTATTAGGTTTTTTCATTTTGTAAAACCTAGGTTTAATATTTTATCTATTTATCAAGTATGATGTGTTAGTTAAGATTGAAAAAATAATTATTTGATATTTTCATATTGATATGGCACTACAGACTCTATTTCCACCAATTTATAATTGATATGGGTTCAAGTCATTGTGGTACATGTTCTATTATATTCAAATTCATTAACCAGAGTTTTATACATTTTATTATGATTTATCATTTTAGAAAAAATATCTTTAATATTGTATCTATTTTTCAAGTTTGATTTGTTTTTTAATATTGATAAAACAATTTTTCGATATATTCATATTTACCTGGTATATAAAATTTATTTTAATTTATTTGTAGTCATTTTTCATGCTTTTAATTTAGTTATTTATTTTTGGGGTTATATATATATTAATGTTTTAAAATTTATATAGTTTTTTTAAAAAACATGTGTGATTTTATAAATATATATGTACACACACACACATATATACATATATGTGATTTTACAAACGTGTGTGATTATATATATATATATATATCTTTGTGTGTGTATTAATATGTGCGATTATATATGTGCGATTATATATGTATATATAAATTAGATATGTATAGTTGTTTAAAAAAATTATAATAATATATATGATGTATTTATATTAATTTTGAAATATTTTAATAAAAATATATAATATATTATGAATATAAAAATATAAATATTTTAAAAAAATTTGTATGGTTTTAAATAAATAAATAAATATATATTTATATATATATTTTTAGTGTAAAAATGATTAATGTTTTTAAAACATATACAAAAAAAAATATATATATGATTATTATAAAAAACATTAAAAAATTTAATGAAAAACTATACAAATAAAAAGTGTGTAATATTTATAAAAAATATAGTTAATAAAAATGAGGATAATTATTTTTATTACTTTGTAAAAAAATATAACAAATATGAGACTTATTCGATATTCATAAAAATTATTAATTATTATAAAGGTATTATTAATTTAAATAACTCATAATAATTAATAATTAATGTTTCATTAATGTTAATAAATATTAAATAACATCGAAATTATAAAATAATAGTAATAATTTGTAAAAAAATTATAAAAAAATAAAAAAAGAACAACAACTATTATAAATTCACAATAATTGGTATAAATGTACTATTAATTAAAATAATTAGTGTTGATAAATCTTATAGTTTTTACACCCCTGTGAAATGTTTGGAAACACCAGATGCCCAAAAAATTTATGTGACGCCTAGGGTAACCCCCACATCCTTGACCTAATGGTGATCTACGATTTATCATATGATACACAGAGAAATTTTCAATGTAAATAATAAATTATACTAAAAATATTAAATGAATTACCCACTTGTGAAATGATACTAAACACCTGACGATCACAAATGTTATGTCACACCTTTGGTAAACCCCACATCCTAAATCCAATAGCGATCTATAATTTATCATATGGTACACAGTTTGATTGATTTATTAAATTTTAATAATATATTATAATACAAATATTAAATATATTAACCTTATGTGTAATTTCACAAAACCCCCAACCAACACAAATGTTATGTCGCGCCTAGGGTTAAACCCACACCCCAAAAAAATGGTAATCTATGATTTATCATATGGGATATATTTTAAAGGATATAAAATATTTTTATAATAGATTTTATTTAATAAATTATGTTAATTACCTTCACTTAAAATGTAACTAAATAACTATCACATATAAATGTAATGTTCTGTCCTCTATAAACCCCACATCCTAGACCAAATGGTGATCTCCAATTTTTCAAATAAGACATTGTTGGAGAGATATTATATTATTTTCAAAAAATATAATTTATCATATATATTCTCTTTTAATATATTTATTTTATCTTCATTAAACCTCTATGGACCCTATAATCTAGTGCCAACCCAATTCCACACTCTTCTTGTATCCTGTAGAATATTTCATGGTTGTAAAATATTATAATAATTTGCAACTAGTAATAATGGTTAGTAATAATAATTATTATTCTTGTTAATTTTTAGAGAACAATAGACTCAGTAATTATACACTTGAATCTATTACATGATCATGATTGGATAAATAATTTCCAAAATACAAACATACATATTTTAAATCTAGTCTACATATAAGGTGTCCAAACCTTTTATATCATTTGCATTATCAAATTTATTTTCTAAATATAAATGGAAAATTAAATGTTCATTTTATAAATGTGATTTTAGGAAATTTTAATCACTTGATACTGTTTCACGTCATCTAGTGATTTCCGATTTCCAAAAAGAATGTATTTTTTGGTATTAACATGGTGAAAAGGATTCAACAAAAAATACAATTTCTTTTGTTCCAGTTTTTTCATTTCAAAATTAAATTCTTAAGGAAGATGATCTGTCTATTCAGAAAACAATAACTTAAATTGATATTCGAGATACTGAATTAGAACCTTCTCAGTTTTTTTATT
The DNA here is from genome assembly GCA_963277665.1 of Viscum album. Taxonomy (NCBI): domain Eukaryota; kingdom Viridiplantae; phylum Streptophyta; class Magnoliopsida; order Santalales; family Viscaceae; genus Viscum; species Viscum album. Next base: position 289,214,676 of record OY728165.1, read on the forward strand.
TCTTTAAATATGTTGAGGATTCCATATATTTGGTAATCCAAATAATAAACGTTGAAGCTATTACAAAATTTAATGAAATTAAATATGATTTTGTAAAGTATAACATTTGTTTAGATCTAATTTTATCTTTTTAAGGCCATTTATTCGTAACTGAAATACATTACCCACAAATTTCTATGAATGTAAAGGATGGTTCATAATTTAAGTCTAATTTATTAGAAGTTCCATGAATATTCAAATGACTACATCTTATACTATATTGATTATGAATCATTGGTTAATTATAAAACATGTGGAGAATTGAGGTATAAAGAGGCACAATAAGGACAGTCCATAGTTCCTAGGAAATAGTTGACATATTATCTAATTACACTATGTTTACATTGTTTATTTATGTCTTGAAACACATTAAGATTAATGATATGGAATAAATCAAATATTTCCATCAAGGAAAGATTTAATCAAACATGTTATTGTAATCAATGGAATCATTTTTATTATAAACACACTTCTTTTTCTATAAAAACCTTATAACATACGGCTTGTCCTTCCTACTGATGGTTTTTGTGCATTTGGTGCTAAAACTTGTATATATTATTATTGGGCTATTTTCATTGCTAATTATAGGTTTCATCTTTTGTTTTTGATGAAGGAACCATATGTATATTTGATGATATTAATTCTTGGACATCCAAATATGAATAATGATGTTTATTTTAATGAAAAAATTGTTGAGTAAATTTCATTATGGAATAATGGGGTGGCTACATTTGATATAAATGAAAATTAGAAATTTATATTGAAGGTTGAATTAATATTGAGGATTAGTGACCTTCTAATGTATAGTATGTTACTATGATAGAGCACACATGGTCTAAAATCATTTCCATAATGCATTTCTGAAAAAAAAGGATTTATTTTTTGAAAAGGGTGAAAGGTTAGTTATTTTGACTATCCTTAGAGATGTCTTCATACGGATCACTCTTTTTAAAAAATTAGAATAAATTTTACAAAAGGTTGAATATAAATAGCCGCACCTCCAGTGGTGATACCAAGTAATCAAGTAAAATCTATTGTCTTTTCATTACCTCATATCACTTTTAGAACAACCATAACAAAGGAAAATATAAATTGTTTTGGGATAGATCATAATTGGGTAAAACTGAGTACTTTTTGGGAACTTCCATATTGGTATGATTTATTGGTTATTCACATGTTAGATGTAATTAATGTTGATAAGAATGTTTCTAAAAACATATTTTATATCTTGTTCGAAATTCGTGGTATGATCAAAGATAATGTAATACACTGTTAAATCTTGTAGAGAATTAAAGATATCCTAAACATCAATTATTTGAGGATGAAATATCCAACAAATTAATGAACCCAAAATCATCCTACTCAAATATTAAAGAAAACTATGTATTATTTTTTAAATGGATTAGATATTGGAGGTTACCATATGTTTATGAATTAAAATTTTCTCATTACAATAGAAAATGTCCTATTATTGGGACAAAAAGTCATGACTATCATGACATAATTGAAATATTGCTACTAGTTGGACATAAGGGGTTGTTGAATTTGTCAATATGGGATGTGTTGAACGAAATATCCTATATTTATTTGAGATATTTTTGTTGAATCATCGGATTATAATTCCATGAGTTTTCAAGAAAAATAATTTGTTTTAATTTTATGTAAATTGGAGAAAATATTCCCATAGAGCTTCATAGATTCATTGGAACTTTTAACATTTCATATTCTATATGTCGCTAAATGTGGAGGGCAAGTTAAATTTATGTGTATATATCAATTTGAGTTATATATATAAAAATAAACAATAATGTACACAAAAAATCATTAGTTGAAGGGTCGATTTCAAAAGCATAATCGTTGGTGGAAATTTCAAATTTGTGCTCTTATTATTTTCATTCAAAATGTTCATCAAAACATAATCGCATGTTTCTCATTGAGACAAATGTTGATTATGTCACAAACCATTATTTATCAGTTTTTAATAATTCCATGTTTTTATTTTATTGTTTTCAAGAGTGATGGCTTGAAGATGAATAAATACACAGATCATACAATTATATTCTGATGAATTGTGAATAAATGAAATGATTTATGCAGAATGTAACAATTTTTTTTAATTTAATTAAATATTTACAAAATATATCTTTATTTACATTATGTTTTTTATACTATATGGTGACCATATCAAAAAACAATTAATACAAATTACATTAGCTGCTCTTGAAAACTGTCGACTAAAACAAAAATTATATGAGTTTCAAAGAATAGTAATATAATATTATTCCGATAGAATATTAAATCCATTTTTCAATGATATCTATTATTATTAATTTATATTGTTTATAGGTAACAAAACATAGAATGGAAATGAATTTTGATTATGTGTGCTCAATAACCCTCCATCAAAATTTTTAAAATATTATAATGGGTATCTGGTTAATGAATTTTGATTCCAAATATGCATATATGGTGACTCAAGGAAATCAATGAATCGTGGTGTTCATTTTAATGGATACTATAACATGGAATGTGATTGTTACATTTATGGTATACTAGATGATATAATTTATTTATGTTGTCTAGGACCAAATTATGTTACAATGTTTTAATTTCATTAGTTTGATACAGATCTAGTGTTGGGAGATCATTCACATCATGGGGTCGTTGAAATTAATTATAATATCCTTCTTACATAAAATTAACCATTTATGTTTCCACATAAATAACATAAAATTTACTATGTGAATTACTGTGATGTTTTTATAGATATTATAGAATGGTGGTGTGTGATAAAAATGGAATCAAATGACAATAAATTTATTGAAAATGAAAATGAAAATGTGGATATGAAATATATTGATTTTTCTCAAAAAGGATCCAAGAATATAATTCATAGATTGAGGGATATAAATATAGAGGATGAAACCCCCCAGTTAAGGGCTGATGATATTAATAATGTTGATAAAGTAATAAGGGATGATGAAAGTGAATTTATATGTATGTTGACAATGCTGAAGATGTGGATGAAGACATTGATGTCAATAAATATGTTGATGAAATGATTATTGATGAAATATATTTAGTTATTTAGTTACAGGTAATTAACATATGCTGTTATTAGTTAGTTTTTAAAATTTAATATTTGTATTATTAATCTGTTACATGAAATATTATTTTATTCTGACATTTTTTAGTTTATTATATTTCATATATGTAATTACAATCTATTACTGGTGGGAATATTTGTTTCATATGATTGTAGATGATTTTGAATATCTATTATATTCTCTCACTGATTCCAGACATCGTAATGATGTTCCTGATTCATCCTCTCCTCCTTGGTTTGGTGCACCTACTATGAGGAGGTGCGAAATTACTTGATTGCTGATTCCAAATACTATTCTAGAGAGACGACAATTGGTTGATCATGATCCTAATTTACCGAGGTATGTTTAATTAGTTAAGCAATTTATATTAAATTAATTATGTGTATTAATTTTGAAAATAATTTAATGATTATATTTTTGTTTCAATTTTCATATTTTTTCATAGTTCATTATTGGGCACCATCATGAAATTCTGAGAAATTATTTTTCCAAGAAATGGGTGTCATGGGACCTATTACCTATCATCATGTGTGACCATATGTTCATCTAATGGATTTTACATTATTTACTAATATATAAGTTTTTAAAAGTTATTTAATTTAAAATATTTTTTTCAACTTTCCTATATAATTTATTTTCTTTAATTTCTAATAGCTAGGTCGGTCTAATCCAAGAGGCATGAGATACTTGTATACAAGATCACATTTGTATGATTCTATACAATATCAACAAGAAAGCTATGGATAATGATTGTGGGACCTTTTTCGATCACTATTTCATCTCCCATCCTCTTAACTATATACCATCTTACGTATGGTATGGGTTGTCCCCCTTTTTGTAAGAATAGACTTTTATTATAATATCATCAGCTAGATGTCAAAGCTAGTAGATTAAAGAGGACACCCATTAGGCCGAGAGTCTTATATTTGGCATACATTGATGACATATGATATGTGATATTATTTATTAACGTAAAAATAAATTAACAATAACTTATTTTTTATATTATACATGGCGTAATAAACACTTCTATTATAGAGTTTGAAGTTAATTAGAAGATGTACACTGATCCTCGTACATGAGAATGTGTAAGAGAATGAAAACACTATATTCTTTTTAGTGATTTTGTTTAAAAATGTCATGAATTTTAATTTTATTATTATTATAATTTTTCATTATATTTAAAGGAAACATATAATGAAACAACATTTCATTCATGAGATTTTCATGCTGAGAACGAAATAAAATTCTCCACTAATTTGGGTTTCGATGAAGGGGAATGGATACATGTGACATCGCAAGGTGTTGATAAAGGTCGAGTGATTGGTATTGGTTATCGACTAACACCAATGATTTATTATCATACTTATACGATTGTATTAGTGAGTGAGAATGGACATCGTGGAGAGTTTTCATAGATGTCGCCATCTGGTGAATAGTACAAGGCGAGGTTGGGAGCTCATGATGAGATGATATAACAGATACAGAAGGGGTGTGAGGAGGATCATGAGAAGCAGTGCCTGAGAGATGAATAGGTGATAGTGCATATCTGGAGACTTTCATGTGGCATTGGTATAATGTTTCCTACCAGTGATCCTTTGATAGATCCTCCCTATATTCCTCTAGGGATCCTTCTACACCATACAACAATTGATAATATATCATATTTTTATGAATTTTTTAAAAATTTGGTATGATAGACATGTTATTTTATAACTGATGTATTACTATTAGATATATTATAAATTGTTTAATTTTTTAAATGATTTAAAATATTATTAACTTTATTAACTTTTTTAATGTATATAACATATTTTTAATTAATTTTAGGTTTTGTAATTATCATTATATAATTTTTTTATATTTATTATTTTTGAATATATTTAATAGGTTTGTTAATTTTACTAATTTTAATTATTTTAATAATTATTAATTTTATATATTTTGAAAATTAATTAAATTTTATATTATATTTCAATTTTATAAAATATATATATTTTTAAAATTTGTTATTAATTATAATTTATATTTTTTAAAAATAAATTTAATAATTTTTTTTCAGTCAAATTTTTGTATCATTTATCATTTGTGATGGATGAAGCCCTCCATTGAAAATAGCATTTTGTGTCAGATCTAATTTTGTGACTGATCATTACAATATTTTATTTAAAACCTTTATGGAAATATTTTTTGACAGACCCTCTGTCCATCATAAATAAATATTATTTGCACCAAATCATCACAAATAAACACATTTATGATGCCACCATCCACGATGAGGTATTTCCGATGGACTCCCATAACAAATTAATTTTTTTTGATGGGAGTCTATCACAAATACCAAGTCTCAATTAACTTAATTTAATGTTATGATCAGAGAATCTGTCTTTGTAATAGGCTTCTCCATTTGGGGAAGTTTATGGGTAATATCTGGATTATGTTTCCCATATATATATATATATATCCATTCTAGTATGAGCTATATTAGTTCATTTAGTAGGGAAATCTCTAAACTATCCATAGGTATTGATACCATTAATCGTCATATTTTCCATTTAAAAAATGGAAAATAAATTTTTTATTCATATAATAATGAACATTTTATAATTCTAAATATGGATAAAACGTAACATGAATTGAAAAAAAATATGCATAGATAATATCATAATAATAAACATGGTTTTATTGGAGATATATTTACATTCAAATCCTCTATAATGGTTATAAAAAAATTAAAAATTATCCTAGTTGTTGACTTTGGGAGTGTCGAACTTGGTGTGTTGTAAGGACCGTTGTTTTGAACCAGATTGCACTCAAGTAAGGCCTGGCACACCTCTTCAAGGTTCACACCCTTAGGTAAAACTATTGCAGATCTGCATCCAATTGTAGTATCTATACATGGGTGTATTTATAGGATTACCCACATAATATCATCTTTAACAAAATTATCGGATGTTCGTCAACAACTTTCCTCAATTTCTATCTCATGGTTATGTTCCAATATCTATGTTTTCTAAATCAAGATTCTATGGTTACTGGTAAATATTTTTGATACCAAATTTATTTCCCTGACCACATAAGCCTGGATTCAGTGCCTAAATTTATTACACTTGTGTGATTAAAAAATAATCCATCCCTAAAGGATTGATAAAATTAGCTGTTTTGGAAACATGTAATACATAAATGATGCCCATAATATCATAGAAAAAGAAAATAAATTATAACTAAATTAGAATGATGAAATCCTTGAAATTCATTCAAATTAATCCTCTTTATAACCTTGGAAAATGAAACATAATAATTGTAAGAACAAATTCTCATTAAGGTTAAATGTAATGAATGCAATAATGAATCAATGAGAACAAATATATATATAAATTCCAATACCTGAAGACAAATTCCATTAAAATTACAGGATAAGGAATAAAAATTATGGAATGGTAAATAACTAAAATTAATTGAATTTAATAAATAATATAAAAATGAAATTTATCCAATGATAATCTAAAAGAAATAATCTGACTAATAAAAATAACTTATTCTCAATGTAATAAATGACTAATTATTGGATTACATTTTTCCAAGGTATTTTCTACCATTACCATAAAGACCATTCACAAGATGGTTTAAAATTTAATCTACAAACCAATGTAATTTGGATAAATGATTCCCAAATGATACAATTGATTCATTGAGGGGATTACATTAAACAGTACCAATCCCGTGTCGTACCTGTCCAAAGCATTTTTCACATATCGAATAATCGATTTAAATGATTTTAAATCAATTTGACCCATAGAAATTTGAATCATCTTTATACCCTGAAGGAAATGATATTTATTATATGATATATCAAAGGGTTGTATACATACACATCATATAATAAATAAGTGGTGAATATGTCTTATGTCACACAAAAGTACAATTTAGATGAGAAAATAATTACCCCACACCAGTTTTTTAGTTGTATGTTATTTAATATCATGTATAGCAGTTTAAAGAGTTTTATAAATTTATATCATAACCTTATTAATATTAATGATATCATATACGATCTTATTATATTTTTTTGTCACCCATTTTCTTATAATCATTCATCATTTTCACAATTCAAGGTGTTAATCGCCTAGTTTCTCGAGTATTTATTGGCCTGTTATTTTTGGTTCCCATTACTTAGGAGATGATTTATAACTTCAAAAAAATGTAAATATCATATATATTAATTATTTATATATTTTTTATAATCCATAAAATTTGGATATATGAAATGAAATGCACCATTCAAGGAGACGGTTTGCCTTACATATGTATGATTTCTATTTTCTTTTAATTTCTGTATTAAAAGAATGAAAATTTAATATTTTATTTTTATAATATATTTAAAATACAATATATATCTCCTTTATGTTACATATTTTTATTAAAACCATCCTTTATACATTAAATGTATAATGTGAACGAATCACATCTCTTTGAGGAGGCGGTAATTGACACTTCCTTAAATGGCGTTATCATATTTACACATAATAGAAATTCTAATAGTTTGTGTAGTATAAAAATTCAATAATTATGTTGGAAAATAAATACCTTTTATACATTATAGAAAAGTATCATGTCCATCATAATTACCAACCATGCATGGTGGTAATTGAAAAATGAATGACATTATTTTGTGGGGCGGTAGTTTGTCCTACATGAACGTTAAATTCATTATCAATTTGATAGAAATGTGGGTAGCTGTAGGTTAGAACATAAACAGAAAACATATATGTATATTTAGGATAAATTTTTTATTATGAAATCATGTAGTAAAAATAAATTAATTTGTGGGGAATGAAATAAATTTAATGCGATCGTTGAAAAATGATACAACTTATTTGGGTAACTCTTTTTGTTATACACCAAAACCATTCATTGTATCTATTTCTACCCAAATTGAGGATTCTAGAATTATGGAGGGATAATTTAATGTTTTTTTCGTCTAGGATTATATATATGGATACATGTGGTGAGAGGAAGTGAGGGATGAGGATTCCATTTATAATTGAGTTCTCAAAATAATAAATTAATATAAATTAATTTTGATTTGAAAATGGTTCCAAAGGGATTTATTCCTATTCTAAGATAATTACCTTTCCCAATCAATTAAGCCTGTAATTTTTAGATGTGTTTAGGTCACATTCATGTCCTTATTTATTGGCTTTAACTCGTAGTTATACCCTTTAACTCGTACCTTGAAACCATGAGTTTGTTTACACTTTATGGGTAAATATTATTATTATAAGATTCCAAAAAACCATAAATGAGTCTTCCATGAATATTTAAATCTGATCCCAAAAAATTTTACTGATCTTCATATTTTTAAGAATTTTATATTTTCTAATAATATTTCATTTATTTTAAAATATAATTAATGTTATTTTTGATACTATTTATTTTTGGATTTTTTATGAAATATCAACACACAAAATAAATTAAAACAAAACATCATTACCAAATCCCTAATATGACTATCTAATAACAAATATTATTGGTTAATATCCTTAATATAAAATTATATTTATTTTAATATTTGTAATAACATTTATTTGATATGTCCATTAATTAAACAAACAGTACAACTCCATTGGGAAATAATCTATATTCAATATATCAACCCTAAAAATTATAAAAAATTATAAGGTTAATGAAAAAAATTTATATTTCAAATAATTATTTATTGTCAATTATATCCTATAAATTTTTATATATAAAATTTAATATATATTAAATACATGAGTTTGACATATTAGTCATTATTTACAATATAATACTTTGAAAATCCATAATGTCATTCAATTAGATCAAAGAAACCATAAAATTGGATGAATGATCATTTTTTTGGAAAATATCTCATCTAATAAATGAAAGAAAATTGCTAGGGTGATTTTATAATGATTATAATATTATTTTTAACCTTATTTATCTGATTTACCCTTAAACATGGTAATTAAAAAAAGTTACTAGTCATATTTTCCCAAAATAAAAGGAACCAATTTACCTAATTTGGGCCCAAATTATTTCAAATATGTTATCCATTTTTCAATATTACAAACACAAATGTTTTGGAAATTAATTTAATATTAATCTCATTGATGGAATGAGAATATAAGTTTTGAAGTGAAAACATTCAAATGATTAAAATATTTTTATATCAAAATATAATGTGAAATTGATTCACAGTACCTAAATTATATAATTAATTAAATATTAATGTAATTATTCTTGAATACTAATTATAAATATAATTAATAACTAAAAATTATTTTTATAATGAATATGTTTCCAATTAAAATAAAATATTTTATTACTATTCATAAAAACACGAAAACTATCAGAAACAAATCAGATATTAAAACACAGTACATTTTTTATTCTTATTTAATATATTATTTATATTTTTACAAATAAAATATATAGAAGTGTCATAATTGGATTTAAAATAGGTTCACCATAAAAAATTAGTAAAACTGTCTTTAAAAAAATATAGATTTTTGCAAAAAATTGGGCTTCTTCTTACTTTATCTCTATTAAACCTATCTGATGAATGTTAAAAAGTATTTCGTTTAATATTTATTTTTATAATATCATTCAATACTTATAAATAATCTAATTTTCTAGATAAAATGACTTTGAAACCAAAAAAACATGTCTTTATTAAAAATATTTGTATATGTTCAGGTGGTTCCTATAATCATTTATAATTTAGTTGTAACGAATAGATTCAACCATTATTTTCATAAGATATATAATACTATTCATAACCACAAAAATAATTCCTAGATTAAATCTTATTAAATAAAATATTAATATTTTAATAATATATTATTTTTCTATAAAACTCGGCCTTGCTTGTCACACAAACCAACAGATTTGTGTGTGTAGCGTAATCTTAGCATGGTGTTTCATATAAATAAATCTAGAAAAGAACTAAATTTATTCAAAATGAAAATATTTTAAAGCACTGGGGTGTTGTATTTTAAGTAAATCAAGTAACATAAAAATTACATTATAATATTGATTTGGAATTAAAGTGACCTATGAACCATTTTATTTATAAAACCCCAATTAATTTCATATTCCTCATAAATATTCATGATTTTGGTATAATATTATTTTTATTCCTTAAAATACATGTCTTTACAAACTGTTTTTTAATACACAATGTTTATACATTTTATTGAAATAAAATAACCCATAGTAAGGAAATATATAAATTAAAATAAAATATTTTACATCTTTTTCTATTAATATAAATTCATTTAATTATTGATCATGTTTAAAAATTTAAATTTTCATTCAACTATTTCTAGAAAAAATCATTTCTTAAAAAATGTCTTTCATCACATTTGGAGACTTTCATTTGAAATTTAATTCACCACATTTTTTAATTGAATTTGATAAAATTGATTACATATTTTCAATCAACATAATTAATATTACTTAAAAAGTTCAACATAATTTTAGTCATAATGAATAGTTAAAATAGCAAATAACTAGTTAATCTGGTGAAAAACTAAAATCATTGAAGTGAGTAAACATAGAGGTAAATGAAATAACATGTTTAAAACATGTTTATTTTTTTAATATCTATCGTATGTATCAACCATATCGACCATAAAATCTATTACTTATCAATTTTGGACGCACATGAAATGAGAGTGACTTTGTATTTTTGAATACTTTTGCGTATTTACAAAGATGACACACCTCCTCAATTATAAAATAGAACCCCTACCCTAACATACTCAGTCTAATAAATCCATTTTTATATAAAAAATAATTTGTAACATATCTCTCCAATATACTTACCCACATAATATTTATTTTTATTATTCCTAAAATATGATCCTTAGGGTCGTTTTGAGATGTTAATCATCTTTACCGAGCCCCTAATTTTTTAGATCATCTTTTTTGACCTTAAATTTTTCATTTACATTTAAATTATAATGACACAAGAATATTATATATATTTAGGTGTTTTATGTTGATTGAATAATATTTATCGATATCTATTTCAATCATTGGGGAAATTAAGTCACCTTTGTGTTTACGATGCACTACCCCGTGAAAACCAATTTATTTGTTTTACATAATTGGATCTCATAGTTGTTATTGAAAATAAATTTAATATTTATATAATATTTTCATGACACATATTCCTTGATGAAAATTAATTTATCATATACCTCCCTACCTTACCATCCATTGAAAAATGACAACATCTATCGTGTGTATAGAAGACTACCGCTTCACGATGCGATACGAATATTTATTATTAATGAATAACATGTAAATTATATGTAAGTGTGATTAAAATATAAAATATTAGTTAATATATAATTATAATTCTATAAATTAAAATTTTTATTTACTATCTTTTTTTCATGATCATTGAAAAAATGAAAAGTTACTAATGTGTATGTATGGCCTACAATATGCATCACTTCAACATAGTTTATTTTTCATCGTCATATTTCATAGATGATTTTAAAAGTATAATATATGTAAAAACTATAATCATTTTATTATTATTTTTCTTGAGATGATGAAAGAATAATCCCTTCTACCACAGTTAAAACACTGATGATGTTTTCAAATTATAAACCCATTGTCTGGGAAACACCTCTTATGGACATAACTGAATTATTAATTAATTATGTAATTCATATAAACCAATTAAATGACTTATGTATAAGGGATTAAAATTGTAAAAAAATTTATTTTTGAAATATATGTGCGATATTAATTTATTATATATGAGATGAATGATATACATAAAAAGTCTAGCCTTGAGGTAATGGATTTCTCGTCTTACTTTTACTTCTGTGAGGTATATTCCATATTCTTCAATCATTATTTAGTATAGTGTATGTACTAAAAATTTTAAGGTTATTAAATTAATATATTTATCTTCATTGTATTTAATTTTTCATTTTATTTTACTTCACTCATGAATATATTGTTTCAAAATATACAAAAGTGTTAAGGTTTTTTAATTATTGGGATTGGTCTTGGTTAAGTATCCCTTAAGTGATTTTTTTAATTTTATATTAAACTAAAAAATATTATATACTCTTATGTATATTTAAAACAAATTAATGTAATAGTTCCATTTTCCTATCTTTTGTAAATAAATTTATTGAAAAACTGTTTTTATGAGAAGATAAATTTATTTATCTCTTTAAAAAATAACGTTTTTATTTCTCATACTATTTTTCTGAATATAATTTCATGAATTTTGTAAAAATTATTAAAATAATATAATAATGAAACCTTTACAAATGTCTTAATTATTACGAACACTTCGAAAATGAATATTCTTTTCTGTCAACAGGCTACATTTTACCCATTTTACACTAGTGTGAATGAATTTTTTTAACTTATATGACACATACATAATTTCCTGTCATCATGATCCCTCAATTAATTGATCATAAATTTATATGTTTCCATGGTAAATTTAAATAATAATGTTTAATAATTTATTTTTGATTATTTTTAAATTTTCATGATTTGATTTCAATGTGAAAAGGGTATTTAGCATAAAAAATATTTCATGTAATCATTTATCAAAATATTCATCATTAATGATAACTATTATTGTTATAGATTAATTATAAATTATATATAAATATTTTATCACCTATATTCTAATATTATTCTCCCTTTCTTTTATAGGGAGACTACATGAATTATGTTTATCTCTCAAAATTAATTCATTATGAAATTTTCTTTGATTGTGATATGTGACACAATTGTGAAACCGATCTTCCATCCATGGGTAATTCTTATGTTATTCCTTCTGATCTATATCCTTTTTATAGAATACAAAAATCATTAACATGTAATGATTTGTGAGAATACATAGTTTTCTAATGAATTACGTAAATCCTTTGTTTCCTCCGGCTTCATGTATAAGATGTGGGAGTAAACCTAATACATTACAGGACTTCTTCCACCTTGTGATATTGTCTAGTAAAATTATCCAAGAATCATCATAATTTCATGTTTTATATTTTTTTCACATTTACTATGATTACATGATATTATAATATATTTTTCATTATTTTATTATCCCATGTTATTACTCATGAGTGTTCTCTATTATGATATCTTTTTAATACCATTATTGTTCCTTATATGCCACCCTTAACTTTTATGAATTACCACACATTAACCTAAAAGGTTTTATGATATCAAATGGAAGAAGGATATGTATAAAGATGATAAGAAAACATATCATGTTATTTATTACTTTTTATGTATTATAAACCAAGTCATCCAATGAAACTATGTCTCATGCTCCATAGGTTGTAAGTAATCATTTTTTGGGGCCTCTATATCTGGTATCAGATAAAGGGTGAGATATATTTTTGGGAATAATTCTAGAATACTATAGTGAGAACCCTATAAACAAGTATAAGGATATGTTAATGTTTTGGAAAATATACTGGAATTTTGATAATGTTTAGAGAGAGTGGATTACACCAATTTCTATCCCCATTTAGATAATGCAAGTGGATGTGGCTCTGGAAAATTTATACCTAGGGATAATAACTGCAAATTGGGTTAATTGGGATTTGACTTGGTAATGACATAGTTCATGACAATTTTCCTTAACACACACCTAGTTTTATTCTATTAGGGAATATGATTTTTATATTCACAAACTATTTACTGACCTTTACGTAGTACATAGAAAATTATTATGTAAGAAAAACCTAATAAAAATATTCATGGAAAACCTATATACAATCCTATAAACTCATAAGTCAGTATATAATTATAATTTATAAGCTATTATTTCTTTGATTATATAATTCCCTTTTCAATGTTAATGAATTCTCATCTTATTTCATTTATTATTTATAGTAAATGGTGGGAAATAGGATAAATCCCCCAAACAACCAATGTTATGGGAGATGTAATGTTTTCCTTAATGATATTACTTACCTAATGTTAATTATAGTTATAAATTTTATGATCATTACAAATGAGGTATCTTCAATTACAATTACCAAGTAGAAATTAGTATAATTTACAAACACATCAAAAAATAAAAGTTTGTCATCTCATGGAAGTTCACGTGTTAAATAATATAAATAAATACTGATTCAATTTTATACATGTCAAAAATGTGGGAAGAATAACCATGGAAATTTCATTAAATGACCTAGAGGATTATTTTCATGTGGAAAATTAGGGGAAAAAAGATATTTACTGAATAAGAATGATTATTTTTTAACCCGACACATTAGTTGAACTAAATAAGGATTTTTATATGTTCATTATTGAATTTCGAAAGAACATGGTCATTATCTGAGTCAATGCCCAAATCCATGTGTTAATTCATATGATAATATTTTATTAAAATAATGGTTAGTGTAATTATTGATTTTTTCATGTGTTGGATGTCATGAAAATGTTGTAGAATTGGATATAATTATCTTGGAACATATAAGGATCATTTAGTAGTAGTTTTTTATTAAAGATTTTTATTACTATGTTGAACGATAATAATGAGAAATAAATTTTCATTAATGGTAATGATATATTTTATGGAAGAAAACATAATTGAGGAATATATAATATTTTATATATTCTTGATTTTGGGGTAATTATAGTCAATTTTTATAAAAATGATTGATTTAGATAGAAAACTATAGTGGTTTAAAATTTTGATTTATTGAAGAATGTTATTTTTTCTGAAGTTAAACATATCCTTTACAAAATTATAAAATATATTTAATTATGTATATGATTTTCACTTTCATTTTATATTCTATTAGAATATAGGACAACCCATAAGTAGAGATATAACTCATCACATCCGTCAATTCCATGGGGATTGAACAAAATTCAAAAGTGAAACAAGGGTTGAATTACTATCATTAGCCTATTTGATATAATTTTTTATATGTTATTATTTCCAAAAATAAATGTTTATGTATAAATATTAAATATTTTTGGGGAAACACATTATAGGATATAATATTTCTGAATTTTTCAGATTTTGTTATTATTAATGAAATTTTAGAAAATGTTTCTTTGTGTTTAGTAATATGTATATATTTTCTATGTCATGTGATTTTACATGAAATATTATATTGGAAAAAAAAAATTAATTCCTTCAATGATTAGGTTACCAAAGATGTACGGTTATTTAGATATAGAATAAATATAGTTGATCTTTCGATTTAGAGATTAATATGAAGTAGTATAACTTTTTGGGAATATATTATCTTATGATAACCCTTCATAGTTTTAGTAATATTTTATATACATGATTTATAACAATATATAATTTAGTGGGATCGTGTAATAATTTTCATGCCATTTTTAGTGTTTTAGTTACAAAATATTATATGAACACTCATTATTTGAAGAAATAGATGAGATTATGGTGAGAATTTATTGATCAATAAATTTATACTTTTTAGGTAACTGTATTTCCATATGATCCGAATATTTATGGTAAAAGTATCTCTCAACATTATGAAATGGATCTTTAAATAAAAAAATTATTATTTTTCTATAAATTGATGAACTATTCTCTCCTTAGAAAAGGGAATACGTTTTATCATAAATGGATATTCTTTTAAAATCAATGTTTTTAGTTCCCCTAAATTTTTCCTATGTTTAAACCTTGTTATTTGATGACTGTCATGTTTTAATTTCCCTATTTTTGAGTGGATGTTTTATTAAGAATTTTTATGATAATGTTTTTTCACAAATGAATTTTTTATCCTCAATCTCATGGTTAGAGATGTCAAGATCAAATAGTGAGGTCCTAACTTATTTAATGGGGTAGAATGTAACATATTATGAATTTAAAAAACACATTTTTCAATATCCTATTAAAGAGAAAAGGACTATGTATAAATGAACTAGGATATACTGTAGAAATATTTTTATATAATCATGGCTGATATAACCTCGATATTATATTGGCAGATATGAATAATATCAGCTATTTTATGAAATATATAAAAAGGATAGACAAATATAAATTTATTAATATATTCATAATATATAGTAAATAAAATTTTAATAATGAAAATTTATAAAATAAGAAAATAAATTTCCATGATTTTTTTATTGTTCTTATGGAAAAATATTATAATTAATTTATTTAAATTTTAGAAATTTTATTACGTAAAATAAAAATTATTCTGTAAATTATCACATTGAAATTCACATAGGTTTATTTTTTTGAATATTATTAAATATTTTTTCAATGAATATATAAAATTAATGACTTTTCAAATACTTACATTTATTTTGATTAAATCAATTAATTTGAAATTTTAAATTAATTTGGGATTTGTAATTAAAGTGAAATATGAACCATCTAATATTTAATAAACTTATTATCTCTATTTGAATCAAAAAAATCAATATTTTTTTTTTGTTTTTTTTTCTAAAAAATTTCATTTTCCACACACTATTTTTAAATACACAATGTTTATACATTTTAATTATTTAAAATAACACCTACTAAAGAAGGAATAAAATAAAATTAATACATTATATATATATATATATATTTATGGTCATATTATGACTCTTACTAGTCAATATGTTAATGTAAGATAATCTATTTATTGAAAAATGTATTTATTGAAAACCATTTTCTTAAATGTTTTTTAGGTATAATATTAAAATAAATCACACCCAATCTATGTTATGTGTAAAGACCCTAAATTTTCATGTAATTTTTTTTTAAAATATATGATAATTTTACGAGTCCATGAAAATTGACGGTGCGTGATTTTGAGTCCTGATGTCCCTGGAATAAATTTCAGATGTTGTGTTCATGTACGTTCAATAAACGTACAAGCTAGTTTTTATAACATTTAAATCTATGCTCAAAATTGAAATCTGAGGGAACTGTTGAACTCGTAGCACCAATATTCACTTAAGGAGACTTTCACCTTGATGACACTTGGTCGAGAGTGAAAGATAGATTTGGGGTCTTTCGTGAATATAATAAAATAAAATAAACTTTTGTCGCATTATTTTTATTTTTTGTCAAAACCTCCATGTGGAGGTTGTAAGTGGGGACCACCACACCTTAACCTCATATGAGAATTTGTGGTGGTGGGGACCGCCGAATCCAGAACCTCCCATGAGAGGTTATGGTAGTGGGGACCACCTGAGGCCTAAAACCTCCAAACTCCCACAATAAATGAAGGAGAGCCTCTTGACCTTCACCAAATTAATGATTCCACAAACCCTCTTTTATTGGTGTCAACATACCCCCATAAATTAATTGAGCCATCTCATTTAATAAAATTCTACAATTTTAATTTTAATCCCATCAAACTAAATAATAGAAAATGTATTATTTGGAGGGGATATCTATTCATTAGTTGGAAAAAGGTTGGAAATGGAGGATTAGATATCTTGAGAGAAAACTATACGAAGAAGAACAAATCCTCCATTAAGAATGATCCACTGAAAAAGAACATCGACCTTGACTTGAAACTTCTTCCTCGGGACCTCCTCCGATGTAGGACATCTTCGACTACGATGGGATAGTGCAAAAACCGACGATCGAGGAAAACACTGACGTCCGCCTTTTACCAACAATCCGTATTCTTCCAATTGACTCTATTGACGAACAAAACACAAGGTAGGGTTTTTAATTAAGTATTATTTTATTCCATTGATTCATTTCTTCCAAAATAAGATAACGCGGATCAACAAATTATCAAGTTGATTAGCAGATTTTTTCCTTGAGGGATGAGAATATTTTGTTGTGGGAAGTAGTAGGGATTTTATGCTATTTTATTATCACATAACAAGTACACCCCTTCTTTTATTCTTCTGGTTTGGGAGAATCAATGCGAGAGGGTTTGATGTTATATATTCTTGTGAACCGCTTTATACCGCTCTAATGCGGAGGGTGTAGGACAAACAAACATGGCCCGACCTCTCCAAAAACACTTGTGTTTTTGGTTAAATATTTGCGATGGAGTAAGATGACAATTAGAGGTCAGCCACATGATGAGAGCGGCGGTGTACGTCTGCGCCGCTCGACGAACAAGGATCCATAGCTTGTGCCATGATGACAAATGGAAGATGGCTGACCATTCAGCCAGCCGTGGTAGCACCCAGCCGCACCGCGGCCCTCACGCCAAAAGAAGGACTAACCCGAGAAGAACCACCTTTAAACCACCATGAAACCCCTTCGATTTGCCTCCCAATCGAGTTAAGAAGTTTCCCCAACCTCTGAAAATTAGAACTTCCACGTGAGCCTCGAGTGGGAGGAAGGATGAGGGAAAATTGGGAAATCCCGAGTGGCCCAGGACTTAAAACCTTTACTTTAAGTGGTCACACGACTTACCCGCATGGTTTGGAAAATTTTTCGCCAACCATGCGGATGCAACTGTATCACCCAGGGAGATCGCACGTCTTGCACGCATGGTCAGATAAACATTTCACTTCCCATGCAGAGCCCACTGTCAAGGCTAGTAACTAACAAAACTAGTTCCATAGGACCAAAAGTCAAAAAAAATCACAGACCATGTGTCAGATTTATGACACGTCTATTGCGTTGAGACCCCTATGATGTGGAGGAACTTTGTAATAATTATTCATGGGACTTCTTGATAGTTAGAGTATTGACCAGTAGCTCGTGGAGCAGATCCTTCTAGTGACGGGTGAGCAGATTGCGGAGACCTAGTAGCTGGTTGAGACCTGACGATTGATGACCGATTGACTCAGAGTTACATGACTAGCCTAGTGGGGAGTGCTTGGTTATGGTGCCAGAACCATGGTGGAGGAGCACCTATTTGTGGTGGGATACCCACAGTACTAGATAGGAGGTGTACCTCTGCAGGCTATGAGGGGGAGCGCCTAGTTGTGGTGGCAGACCCACAATGGGGAGCACCTTTGTGTGATGGGGCAGGCCCACTGTACACTATTGAGAAAGATTCTATAGAAGTCATGGTTTTGATAATCTGAATAAAATATTGGTTGAGTTGAGTCAGTTTTTTTTGTTTTCCTCATGGTTGATATGGATCACTTGATGACATAGGTATATGTATAGGCATGTACCTATGTAAGGTTTTCTGTTGATTTCATATTTTGTGGTTTATCCTTGTTGGATTTTGTGTGACCTTTAGTGTCTCTGGGTCCCCAATGAGTATTTTTATACTGACCCCTGCATGGGCTATGCCAGCACATCGTTGTGTTGGATGCAGGCGACATACAACATTGATAGAGGCCGAGATTATCATAAATGGACGGTACTCAGAGGTGGACAATATGGCGTGCCAATACACGGAGGAGACAGAAGGACGTGGAGTGATGAGGAGGCGATTGGTACCTACCTTTTTGGTAGGAGACTCGGAGGACGACCTAGTGGCAGTTTTTGTTTTCTTTGGGTGTATTTTCAGTTTCTTGTATTTATAGTTGAGCTTCTATTTCCGGCCCCTTTTACATTCAACACTCTTTTGCTATATAGTTTTACTTAGTGTTTCTTCATGCTGTGTAATTTCTTGTGTGTGTGTTATTGGTTATAAAGGCAATAAATTCCCAGTTTTAGGGAATCACACATTTGGTGTTAGTCGCCACCCCTGGCCTATTGAAGGCGGGCTTGGGGTAGTCACGGCACGGGCCCTGGGGGACGAGTCATGACAAATTGGTATCAGAGAAGTCGGTTCTACTGTAGAACTTACGACTCTGATATTTTCTGTGAAGAAATAGTGTTAAGGGTAGTGAGTGTGGTTTTCAGTCTAAAGAGTCCAATGATGGTGCGATGACCAACATATCTATACACGAGGACCCTGACTTTGGGTTTCCAACTTAGTGCACGAAAAAAATGATTGCTTGTGTATTTTAAAAGGTTTTTTTAAGTCAGCTCAAACAGGTCAGCTCAGCAGGTATAATCTTTTGGCTTTGTCGCATCTGTTTCTTTTCAGATGTCTCCACGTGGATGACCAACTAGTGTTTCGAGAGTTGTACGCACAGATATCCCACCGAGCGATGAGGCCTTGGTGAAGGGCCCTTTCCAGCGGAGGCACCAGCGGTACCTTTACCAGTTAATCCACCGATGCCACGAGCCCCAGCAGTAGATAGTGCATGCCGATTGAGCGGGTTGCATGAGTTCCAGTACCAGAGGCCACCTAGGTTCAGGGGAGAGATATTCCCACAGGTGGCTGAGAAATGGTGTAGGATGTTGTGAGAGTCTTATGACTACTAGGAACACCAACAAACCTCATGGTGATACTTGATATCACCCTTCTACAGGAAGCAATAGGAAAATGGTGGAGCTTGATGCTCTAGGTCCATAATGAGATGACGCTGTTTTGCATAGACTTCGAGAGCCTGTTTTGGGCAGATTTCATCCTAGTGACTCTTCATGCAATGCGCATAAAAGAGGTACTTCTTCTGTAGCAAGGCAGAATGACTGTGTCTCAGTACTCACCGAGGATCATAGACCACTCATGCTACTCCACCGATATGGTGCGGGACCCATTCTCCAGGGCACAGACCATCGAGCAGGGGATCAGGAAGGAGATCAGAGCTCCGATGGTCTCACTAATCATCCCGACGCAGGAGGGGGTGCTAGAAAGAACCCTTATAGTAGAGAGTTTCCTTAATGAGTAGTCCCCAGTTGTGATCTCCACCACTAGTTGACATGTATCAGAGTCTTCTGCAGATAACAGAAGACAAATGTCGTTGAGGTCCAAGAGGACCAGACCTATAGGTAGATGACTGCATGACTCATGATCAGTTGTGAAGGGGAACTGAAGCATTGACATACATTACAGGAACAGGTAGTGTTACTCATGCGGCAGACAGGGTCACATTTCTTGTGACTGCCCGACCCGCCATTATGATGATCAAAAGATGGTCGAAGGACTACCTCGGCAGAGACAGACATTCGATCAACGCGGTCCGCAAGGAACATGCAGGCGTGGTAGAGGATCTGGTCGTGCATCTAGTGGTGGGCGACATTTCAAGTTGTTACCACCACCACCACGGGGAGGTCCACCCTGACCGCATGGAGGAGGTAGACAGGGGAGAGCTCAGCTGCAGGTAGCTAGGGCATATGATCATGGTTCTCTAGAGATTATTCGAGGTACAAAATTCATTTACTCCACCATCGCTACAGTACTTATAGACACAAATTCCAGTCACTCTTTCGTTTCCACTGCCCTCGTTCGAATCTCGGAAATTCCCACAAATCCATTGGCATGATCATTACGTCTAGAGACTCTTATGGGATCATATTTGACAATTACGCACTGGTTCCAGCAATGTGAGATTACTCTAGGAGGTGAGAGCATCAGCTGGGATCTTCCTGTAGCGGCGTCGAGGCCTTACGACGTCAACTTGGGTATGAACTGGTTATCTACTATCCATGCTTAGATAGAATGTATTATGTGAAAACTATAGTTTGTCCGCATGGATGGGACCAGGTTTCCTTCACCGGCTAGAAGGGAGTCATTGCAGCACAAGATGGAATTTCTCGGAGGAGAGTGCAGCTGATCACTCATCTATTGGCTAGCCTTACCCTCAGTGCTATTGACGTGGAGAGTCCGACATATCCTGTAGTGGTGGACCAATATATGGATGTTTTCACTGATGATGTACCATGTCTAACTCCTCACAGAGAGATAGACTTTTACAATGACATGTACCTCGGGATGGGACCGATATCTACACCAGCGTATCGTATGGCTCCCGCGGAACTTCGTGAGCTGTGGGTACAGCTAGAGAACTTTCAGGGGAAGGGATTCATCCAGCCCAGTGTTTCTCCCTGGGTATCCCCAATTCTGTTTGCCAAGATGGAGGATGGGAGCTTGAGGATTTTGGTCGACTATAGGAACCTGAACTACGTGACCATGAAGAACAAGTACCCACTCCCGAGTATTGAT
Source organism: Viscum album (assembly GCA_963277665.1). Lineage (NCBI taxonomy): Eukaryota > Viridiplantae > Streptophyta > Magnoliopsida > Santalales > Viscaceae > Viscum > Viscum album. Next base: position 289,236,754 of record OY728165.1, read on the forward strand.
TACAAATTTGATTAGCTGAAGGGAGCACAATGGTTTTTTAATATAGACCTCAGATCACACAATCACCAGCTCAGAGTTCGAGATGAGGATGTGCAGAAGATGGCCTTCAGATGTCAGTATGACCACTACTAGTTCTTGGTTAGGCCATTTGGCATAACCAATGCTCCAACAGTGTTCATGGGACTCATGAACATGATCTTCCAGCCATACCTCGACCACTTTTGTGTAGTCTTCATCGACGACATTATGATCTAATTTACTACTGGGGTGGATCATGCCTACCATTTTCGGGTAGTACTAGGCACAGACCAAGAGCACCAGCATTATAGAAAGCTCTCGAAGTACCATTTCTAGATCCGAGATGTTCAATTTCTGGGACATGTTATCTCAGAGGCTGGAGTTACAGTGGATCCAGTGACAATTGAGGCAGTACTTTCATGAGAGCCACCCAAGAGTGTGACAAAGGTACAATGTTTTTTGTGTTTGGTGGGATACTATCTGAGATTTTTCATAGATTTCTCCAGAGTTTTAGCACCACTATCAGCCTTGATGAAGAAGGGGAAACCCTTTGTGTGGTCGAAGTGATGCCATCTGATTTTTCAAGAACTGAGGTAGAGGATGACTGGTTCCCCCATCTAGAAGCATCTAGAGGAGGGCGTAGGGTACATAGTTTAATGCAACGAATCAGGGACCAGACTCGGATGTGTCCTGATGCAGGAGCGAGTAGTGATCACGTATGGTTCTTGGCAGTTGAGACATCATGAATAGAACTATGCTACCCATGACCTGGGGTTTGCTGTAGTGGTCTTTACCATGAAGATATGGTGACACTATCTGATGGGCGAGCACTTTATAGTGTACTCTGACCACATGAGTCTCAGGTATACCTTCTCCGAGAAAGACCTGAACCTGAGACAATGACTTGGGCTTGAGTTCCTCTAGGACTATGACTTTAAGATAGGTTATACTCTTGAGAAGGGGAAATTTGTTGCAAATGAACGTAGTAAGAGATTTGTTATACAGCTGCTAGGTGAGGAGACAGAGAAACTGGCTGATTTGAATATATTCTTTGTGGATATATATGGAGCATCTTTCCTTCAGTCTCTTATAAGAACTCCCACACTCCTTCAGCACGTCAGGGAGGTGCAACATTGAGACGCTGACTGTGGGGCACGCCGTTCTCATATATTCACAGGACAGGAACCTGGTGGATTTTCTAAAGGTGGGGAGCATTTCATCCTCTTAAAAAGACATACCATATCACCAGTGTCACTTCAGGTGGAAGTGTTGAGGGAGTTTCACACATCCCCTCTAGCCATAAATCCAGGAGTGGAGAAGATGTATTAGGATCTTCGACAACATCACTAGTGGCCGGGAATGAAGAAAGTAATAGTAGAGTTTTTTTCTCGATGCCTCACTTGTCAGCATGTGATAGTGGAGCATCAGGTACTAGTAGGCTTGGATCAGTCATTAGAGGTCCCAAAGTGGAATTGGTATGGGATATCTATAGACTTAGTTACCGGTCTTCCACGTACAACCCATGGACATGACTCGATTTGGGTGATCATTTATCGACTCACCAAGTCGTCCCACTTCCTACCCATAAGAGAGAAGGGTTAAATAGAGACCTTTGGATGCCTCTATGTACATGAGATTCTGAGGCTACATGGAGTACCTTTGACGATTATCTCCGATCATGATGCATGATCTACTTCTTGGATATGGAAGGGGTTGCAAGAGGTTTTCAAGACGCAGCTTCGTTTGAGAACCGCCTTCCATCCTCAGATAGATGGCCAGACCAAGTGGACCATGTAGACTCTCGAGGACATGCCGCATGCTTGTATCCTCAACTTCACTTGTAGGTAGGAGGATAACTTACCTTTGGTGGAGTTTTCATACAACAACAAATATCACTCCACAATTGGGATTGCACCTTCCGAGGCATTGTATGGGCGACCTTGCAGATCACCTTTGTGATGGAATGACATAGGGGAGTCAGCACTAGTGGGACCAGAGATGGTACGAGCTACCATAGAGAAGGTGAAGATCATCTAGGAGCGGTTTAAGAATGCACATAGTAAGAAGAATTTGTATACTGATAAGAGACAGAGACCTTTGATGATTGTGTATGGAGACCACATCTTTCTATGGGTCTCACACCGATGAGGTCTATGGAAATTTGGTCGTGGTGGGAAGTTATCTCTGAGGTTATCCGAGTATTTTAGGTCCTCGATAGAGTTGGCGAGGTGGAATACCACTTAGATCTTCCAACTCAGTTGCACTGGGTTCACGACGTCTTCCACTTATCCTCGATGAGAAGATATGTGCGCAACCCTTCTCACATCATCAACCATGTTGAGCTGGATGTCGATGATGTGGCGAAATTTATGGAGGTTCCAGTAGAGTTTGAGGATCGACAGGAGAAGGTCCTTCGTGAATGGTCGATACCTTTGCTACACATTCGCTGGCAGCACGGGAACCTCCAAGAGCACATGGGAGCGGGAGGCTCAGATGCGTGCTCAATACCCCCCACATGTTTTCCCAGTTGAGCAATGGCTTTTAGGGATATAGGGACCTGAGGTGGGGAGAATTTAAAGACCCAGAATTTCTGTGTAATTTTTATATATATAGGGGAAATTTACTAGTTCACAAATATTGACGTTGCGTGATACTAAGGCCCAGTGTGCCCAGAATCAATTTCTAATGTATTGTTCAGGTACGTTCAGTAAATTTACAAGTGGGTTTTTATAACATTTTAACTGATGCTTAGAATTGAAATCTGAGGGCACTATTGAACTCACAGCGCCGGTATTCGATTAAGGAGACATTCACCTCGACAGCAGTTGGTCAAGAGTGAAAAATATTTTTTGGTTTCTTCATGAATAAAATAAAATAAAAATAAAGTTGTGTAGCTTTATTTTTATTTTTTTGTTAAAACCTCCATGTAGAAGTTGTAAGTGGGGACCACCAAACCATAACCTCCCATGAGAGGTTATGGTGGTGGGGACTACCCGAACTAAAACCTTCCATTAGAGGTTATGGTGGTGGGGACCACCCGATTCCTAGAACCTCTCAACTCCCACAATAAATAAGGGAGACCCACTTGACTTTCTTCACATTAATGGTGCCACCACCCCCTCTTTTATTGGTGTTAACCCTCCCCCTTTAATTAATTTATCCAACTCATTTAATTAAATGATACAATTTGAATTTTGAACCCATCAATCTAAATAATAGATAATATATTATTTGGAAGGGTTATTTATTCATTTGTTGACAAAAGGATGGAAAAGGAGGATTTTAAATCTTGAGAAAAAACACTCCAACGAATAATGCTTCCTCCATGAAGAACGATCCACCGATGAAGAACGTTGACCCCGATTTCAACCTTCTTCCTTGGGACATCCTTCGACGTACGACGTCTTCGACTACGACGAGCTGGTGCACAAACCGACGATCGAGGATAACGCCAACTTCCTTCATTTACTAACGATCCATATTCTTCTCCATGACTTCATCGATGAACACAAAACAAGGTAGGGTTTTTAATTAAGTATGATTTTATTCCCTTGATTCATTCCTTATAAAAGCAAAGAACACAGATTAAATTATTATCATGTTGATCCGCAGATGTTTTCCTTGCGGTATGGGAATATATTGTGGCAGGAAGTTGTAGGGGTTTAATGATGTTTTATTATCACGTCATAAGTACACCCATTATTTTCTTTTATGGGTTGGGAAGAATCTTTTCAAGAGGGTTTGATGTGCTCTATTGTTGTGAAACTCTTGTTACTGCTTTAACATGGAGGGTGCGGGCCAAACAAACATGGGCCTACCTTTCCACAGACTCTTGTGTTTTTCACTAAATCATTGCGACAGAGGAAGATTACAACTGAAGGCCGGCTGCACTATGAGAGCTGTGGTGTATGTCTACACCACTTGGTGAACAAGGAGACACATCTTGTGCCCCTGTGAAAAATGGAAGACGGCTGGCCATCCGGCCAGCCGTGGTAAAACGCCGCAGCCCTCGCGCCAAATGTAGGACTTACCTAAAGAGAACCACCTTCGATCCACCAGGATAAATCATTAATTTTCCTCCAAATCGAGATAAGTAGTTTCCCCAACCTATGAAATTAGAACATCAGTGTGAGCCTCAAGTAGGAAGAAGGACGGGGGGAAAATTGGAAATCCTGAGTGGCATGTGACTTAAAACCCAAACTTTAAGTGGTCACGCGACTTACCCGCACGGTTTAGAAAAACTTGCACCAACTATGCGGTTGCAAATGTCTCACCCAGGGAATTCTCAAGGATTGCATGCATGGTCTGACAAACCATGCAATGCCCTTGCAGAGCCCACTGTCATGACTAATAACTAACAAGCCCGGGTCACTAGGACCTAAAGGCTAAAAACTCACATACCGGGCATCCGATTGGCGACCCGTCTATTGTGTTGAGACCCATATTACATGGTGGACCATTGTGATACATCTTCGAGGATCTTCGTGACAGTTGGAGTATCAATCAGTAGCTCTAGGACCAGATACATCAAGTGACGAACGAGCAGAGTGTGGAGACCTTGTAGCTGGCTAAGACCTGACGACTGCTGACCGATTGACTCGGAGTGACTCGACTAGACTAGTGGGGAGCGTCTGGTTTTGGTGGAAGACCCAAGGTGGTGGAGCACCTGGTTGTGGTAGAAGACCCACTATACTCGTCAAGAGGATTTCCTCTATAGGCTATGATGGGGAGTGCCTAGTTGTGGTGGCAGACCCATGGTGGGGAGTGCCTCTATGTGACGCAGAAGTCCCATGGTACTCGACAGGAGGAGTACCTCTGTAGTCCAAGGTTAGTGGGAAGGGAACTTGGTGTCGTGGAAGGCCCACTATACTCGATTGAGAAAGAGTTCTCTAGCATCCATTGTTTCAGTAATGTAAATAAAATCCTGGTTGAGCTGAGTCTGTTATTTTGTGTTTTCTTGTTGATTGAGATGGATAACATGATAACTTAGGTATATGTATGGGCATATAACTAAGTATTTTTATATGTTGATTGCATATTATGTGGTTTATACTTGTTTATTTTGTGAGACCTTGATTGTCTTGGGGTCCCTACTGAGTATCTTTATACTGCCCCCTACATGGGCTATGCCCACACCTCGTTGTGTTGGATGAAGAAGATGGACAATGTTGATAGAGCCTGAGAGTACCAGGGCTGGATGGTACTCAAAGGTGGGCCATATGGCGTGTCAGTATGATGAGGAGATAGACGGACGTGGAGTGCTGAGGAGGAGAACTGTACCTACCCTTCAGGTAGGAACCTCGGAGGACGACCGAACAACTATTTTTCGTTTCTTCGGTTATACTTTCTGTTTCTTGTACTTTACAGTTGGGCTTGTATTTCTAGCCCATTTTACTTTCAACACTCTATTTTTATACAGTTTAACATAGTGTTTCATCCATCTGTGTACCTTCATGTGTGTGTGTTATAGGTTATAAAGGCAATGGCATCCCAATTTTAGGGAATTACTCTTTTGGTGCTAGTCGCCAGCCCCTGGCCTTTGGAAGGTTGGCTTGGGGTAGTCACGGAACATGCCCTGGGGACAGGTCGTGACATTATGAATTTGATAAAATGGATTAATTTTTTTAATAATCCCAATTAATATTATTTAATATTTTCCACTAAATTTTGATCATAATAAATAGTAAATAATGTAAAATTACAAGTTACAATAGTGGAAAACCAATAAGGTAAAAGTGATTTACATTAGTGGTAAATGGAATAACATGTTTAAAAAAAATTATTTATTAATGATATAAATATTGATGATCCAAATCACATCTAAATTAAATTATTTATTAATTTTTTAGGCAATGTTTTTATAAGTGGCTCCACAAGTATTCAAAGTTTTGAGTATTTAAAAAAATAACACTACACCTCAATTATAAAAGTGTACCCTTCACATCAGTTATTCAAACCGATAATGAAATTGGAATCCTCAAATATAAGTCCATGATCAAAAAAATTACACAATCATGTGTTTTAGTCATGAATTATCCTTCTTTCACTTTTAGGTTCTTTTCGAGTTTAGTGTTTTAGAGAGAGTCCATAATGTATTCATTGTAGGACCATACAATACAAAATGGATAATTCAAATTAGTATCTACTTTTCTAGATAATATAAAACTTTTTTATATTAGGCCTGATTATATTTCTTGTAAAATCCTCTAGAAATTCAAAATTACTTCTTCCATTTCTTTACCCAACATTATGTCATACGAAATACATTTAAAAATATTGGATAAGCACTAAAATCTAAGTAAGGGATACATAAATTAGAAAAATAGATTATCCTATGATAAAATGAAAACTCATGTAAAATTTACCTTTATCGTAATTATCCTTGAGAATATATAATATAAAAAATTTACATAAAAAACACCCACACCAATTTTATCTATGAAAATTATTAAAACCCATAAGAGGAAATTGAAACCCCTTTCGGTGCAAAAGATCATCATATACATGAATCCCTTTAAATGTCCTTTTTATTGAAACAACCATATATATTAAATAAAAAATTATCATTACCCACTGAATTTGAGAGCTATAATAGGCTTACCCATCACTATCTGGGTTGCCCCATTATATTAGCTTATAATGATCTCACCTAGTGCTATCTTGGCCACCCCAACATATAATCTATAACAGAATCACCCATGAGCTATCTGGGAGTCCCCATCATTTAATTGTAAATTACCAAATCATGAATACATTTTTTTTCTTTCCATTATTCCCCATATTTATTAAACTATTATAAACTCATAACCAAATACGTTTTTGATATAAAAATCCCATTTTCTTTTAAAACCCCATTTTTGATTCCATAATATTTTTATATTCTGTATAACCATTTCTAATACCAAAACAAAAAAATGAAAGGGTTTTAGTAAAATTAACCATGAAATTGTGCAATGGAATCTTGAAATCTTTAAGGGTCATGATGGAAGAAATATCATTGGTACTGCATATGATAAGAATAGAACATTCATTTTATCTTTTGTCAAAATAGTCCAAATAAAACATTTAAAAGGATTTATTTTGAAACCCATTTATATAAATTAATAAAAAAATAATATATTTAAATATTTTATGTCAATATACTCATTTTCCAAACATAGACATGGAAAAGGATGTTTTGTATGGAGTTCAATAGAAAGGGAATTTTTAATGTAAAAGTCCCTTATCACATTAGAAATATTTGACTCATAATACCAATGATGGATAATGTTATTAAAAAATATAAATACCTTGATAATATATAAATTAATTATATAACATGTCAAAGGGTATTTATATACACCTCTTAAATTATTATACCTGTATGACATGAAAATATGCATTAATAAAATGGTATTGGGATGAAGCCCCTTACCTTTGGCCTGACATGTCACATGTGTCTATATCATCAAGAATAATAAAATCATGTTAGTAATTTATTTTATTTATAAAAATTTTCATGTTTATTATTATTTTAATTTCACATTTTAACAGGTTGTATTGAATTAATTAATCAACTAAGATTATGTTCGATCTATTGACCATATTTGGTTTATGTGTCAACAACGACATCGGTAGGTCTAGGAATGTCAAAGAGAAAATTATTTTAAAAAATTCATAATAATAATCATGATACAATTACCATATTTAAACATTAATTTTACTCTTAAAATTAATCATGAATCATGAAAATGATAAATGAAACACTATTACGATCAAGGGGACTGTAGGTTATATGAACGCATGAGTAACATTCCCAATTTTCAATGATCACTTTGGAAAGAATGTAAGAATAATTTAAATATAAAAAATTATAAATATATCATAAAAAAATATTATTTAATTATATATATACTTATATATATCATTCATAAATTATGGGAATAAAAAAATGAAGAATCACATCGTTTTGAGGAGGTGGCAGTCTACACGTCCATGACGGACATTACCACAGTTTTCAGTGTGTAAAATAGTAATAAGAGAATGATATATTATATTTAATGAAATATAATTATTTCATTAGTATAATAATTATTTCATTTATTTCATTATATTTAACCTTATTTTCTTCAATGTAACACTTTAGTGGAAAACTCTTCACATCGCTATGTGTTATAGTAGTCTACTGTACACATGGGTGATGTTATCGTATCCCATATGGATTGAAATTTAAAAGAGTTATATATGATATAATGAATAAATGGGTATATTTATGTTATATATATAAAAATATCATATATAATTATTATTTCTACCATTATTCCAAACCAATATAGTTTGTAGTAAAAAATGAAGGACATTATATCGTGAGGGGGTAGTCTATTTTACATACAAATGATTATTTACTAAACCATTTGATGGATTTTTGTATGGATGTAGGTAACAAACCTGAAATAATAAAATATTAGTATATTTATAAAATATAGGATTTTATATAATCATGTAATAATATTATTTTAAAGTGGTCGATAAAGTTGTAAATTAAAGTGAATGTTGAAGAACTTTAGAACTTTTCTGGGAGGCTCTTTTGGGATCTCATCAATAGATATTATTGGATAGATTTAATCTAAAATCTATACATATATAATAAGGGTATATTATTTGAGAAGTTACTTTGTTAGGTATTTTTCATTCCAATGGGTTTTATTGGTCTGTAGAGAGGTGGAGATGTGGGGGTCACTTATAAGTCGGGTGAGTGGAAAACGATTAAAGTTTTCAAAGAGAAAATTACACAAATTTTTCTCACCAGTAGTGTGGATAAATTAATTAAAAAACAATATAATTGAAGTTATATGTAATACATATGTCCACTAAATGATTTCTTAACAAGTTTCAAGGTAACATGATCCCTTATGTTTAATGATTAGTCCCTTGTAAATCTCATTTTCCCTTTATCTATGTGATTAATAATAAATATTCTCACTAATAAAATCTATTATATGTTATCTATACTAAACATGGCTTCTCTAGGACGAGGTGTCACCTCCACATGCTTCCACATCACCATTATTTCTCTATTCCACCCTCTAAACCTTAAGAAAATCACCCATTGTCCATCCCAAATCGGGAATTTCCTCCATATCGTGCTCCCCTCCCCGAAACCCCTCTCCAAATCCCCTCTCCATGCTCTCCGGTTTGCACTCCCCTCCCCAAGACTACTAGGGTTCCCACTCCCCTCCCTGATTCCGCTCTTTCGGCCCTCTTCCTGACTATCCCCTCCAGCCCGCACCGCTCCCATTTCCCCTGAGCATCCTCGACTCCTCCCTGTATCATAGACTTCATTGCATAAGTCGCGACCCATTCGCCTCTGCCTCAGCCTTCATATGCACTCCCATTTCCCCAGCATACTCCTCTACCCTCGACCAACTTCATCAATAATCTGAAATAGACAAAACCACTCTTTGCATCATATTATCCCAAATCGAGGTCCTCCTAGAAGAATCAGATCACTCGCAGTACAGGGCACCGACAACCATGGATTTTACCTCAAATATGACCAGTATGTAGCGGAAAAATCTTCTTCCATATATAGAGAATATGTAAGCACTATAGATGATGAATAGTGCTATGCTGATGCATCTATCATGACCTATTCACCTTGGCCTCCGTCTCAACCTCTTCCTGCTTCGACTGAGTCCTCACTGCCTATTCGGTATACTCCTCCTCCACCTCTGGCCCCTCCACACCTCCAATGGTTTCCAGATCCATCTTGAGGTTACTATTTTCAACACCGGTATCTCTGTAACTCTTTATTTAAACTTTTGTAACATCAATGCACTGCAAATCCACCTCCCTCTTGTGATTTGGTTTCCTCTACCTATGGTAACCCCTTGTTATTTCTATAGTAACACCTCTATCTATCTATCTATCTTTCCTCTTCAAATTTATAATAGAATGGTCTGATTCCATTATTAGTGATTTTAAGTGACTTCATTTTGATTTCACCCTTTGGTATATTGCCTTCATCCCAAATTTTTCCTTCCATTTTTTATTTTTTTCACACGTTTTAGCTTTGTTATAACTACTATTTTATGGAATGTTGACTCTGTAAGGTTTTATTTCAAATACATAATGTCATATTACCATTGCTTTTGGGTTTTATTGATATCAAATCATTAATACAGTTGGTTAATAATGATGAAACTACATAATGATTTCCATCAAACTGCATTAATCAGATCCCTAATTGAGAGAAATCATGCAGTGATTAGAGTCATGGATGATGAGGTGATGAGGTAATCCCTGCATTGATCAGAGCCCTGAATATTTACCCCTAATATTATTATGATTTTGTATATTCCATTTGTGGTTTTAGGTGTGTACATTATTAGGGAGGATATAGCACTCATTCTTTCTGAGTTGGAGTAAATAAAAATACATCTGTTTCGATGGGAGCTCCATTATACAGAGTACACAGTTGATGATAATCTTTTAGTAAAATTATTTCTCCATTTTCTACTTTTAATTACTACTTTCCAATTACAATTTCACTACTTATCTGATATATATTAACCAGAATTAAAACTGTTTCTATGAGAGCTTCATTGAATAGAAATGCGATGGAAATGGTTGAAGTGTACCACCACATGAAGCTTATTTTTGTTTCATATGCATTTTTTAATATTATTTTCTTTCTTATATGTATCATGAATATACATATTAATGTTTGAATATTATTTATGTAACTTATATGTAACCACTATTGAAATATGCAGGTTCATTTATATTTCAAAATTGAAATATGTAGGCTCAGAATTGTAATATGCAGGTTCATATTTATTTCAGAATTAAAATATTCAAGTTCATAATAATTACAGGTTTATACATATTAATGATTGAATATTATTTGTGTATCTTATATTTATTAAGAATTGAAATATGAATGTTCATATTTATTGAAATATGAAGGTTCATAATTTTCTCCGCCTCTGCCTCCAGCTCCTCTGCACCCCCAAAGGTATCCGCCCATATTTTTCCTGTCATTTTTTAATTTATTTCATACAGTTTAGCTTTGTTCTGACTGCTATTTTATGCAATGGTGACTCTATGAGGGGTGAATTGAAATCTATAATGATATACATCCATTGATTTTGGGTTTTATTGATCTCAAATCATCAATGAAGTTGATGGAGAATGATGGAACTACTGAATGATTTCTATCAAACAGCATTAATCAGAGCCCCGATTGAGATAAATCATGTAGCAATTAGAGTCTTGGATGATGAGGTGTTGAGGTAATCCCTGCATTGATCAGAGACCTGAATATTCACACCTACAATTATTATGATTTCATATATTCTATTGGTGGTTGTAGGTGTGTACATTATTAGGGAGAGAAGGGTACTCTTGATTTCTGAGTTTTAGTAACCAAAAATACATCTGTCTCTATGGGAGTTGCATTATACAATTACGTAGTTGATTATAATATTTTTAGTAAAATTATTTCCCCATATTCTACTTCTAATTACTACTGTCCACTTACAAATTTCACTATTTATTTGATATATATTAACCATAATTACAACTATTTCTTTGAGAGATTAATTAATCAGAAATGCGATAAAAATGGGTGAAGTGTTCCACCAAATAAAGGTTATTTTTGTTTCATATGAATTCTTTAATATTATTTATTATCATTTATGTACCGAGAATATACATATTAATGTTTGAATATTATTTTTTTAACTTGTTTGTATTCATTATTGAAATATGTATGTTCATTTTTAATTCAAATTTTAAATATACAGGTTCAGAATTTTAATATGCAGGTTTATATTTATTTCAGAATTGAAATATTCATGTTCTTAATAATTTCTGGTTTATACATATTAATTATTGAATATTATTTGTGTAACATAAATGTATTCAGAATTAAAATATTAATGTTCATATTTATTGAAATATAAAGGTTCATATTTTGCTCTGCCTCTGCTTCCGGCTCCTCCGCCCCTCTAAATGTTTTCGCCCAGATTTTGCCTTTCAATTTTTAATTTTTTTCACACAGTTTAGATTTGTTTTAACAGATATTTTATGCAATGCTGACTCTGTAAGGTTTGAATTCAAATACATAATTCTATATGACCATTGATTTTGGGGTTTATTGATCTCAAATCATCAATGAATTTGATGGAGAATGATGGAACTGCTCAATGATTTCCATCAAACTGTATTAATCAGAGCCCTGATTGTGACAAATCATGAAGTGATTAGAGTCCTGGATGATGGAATGTTGAGGTAGTCCCAACATTGATCAGATCCCCGAATATTTACCCCTACTATTATTATGATTTTTTATATTCTATTGGTGGTTGTAGGTGTGTACATCATTTGTTAGAAAATGGTACTCTTGCTTGCTGAGTAGTAGTAACCAAGCATGCATCTGTTTCTATGGGAGCTCCATTATACAGATCACGTAGTTAATTATCATATTTTAGTAAAATTAATTCCCCATATTCTAATTTTAATTAATAATGTCCATTTACTATTTCACAATTTATTTGATATATATTAGCCAGAATTACAACTGTTTATATGAGAGCTTCATTAAAAAGAAATGCGATGAAAATGGGTGAAGTGTTCCACCAGATGAAGGTTATTTTTGTTTCATATTCATTTTTTAATATTATTTCTTATCTTATATGTATTAATAATAAACATATTAATTTTTTAATATTATTTGTGTATGTTATATGTATTCATAATTGAAATATGCAGGTTCATTTTTATTTCGAAATTGAAATATGCAGGTTCAGAATTGTAATATACAGGTTCATATTTATTTCAGAAATAAAATAAAAAGTTCATAATAATTTCAGGTTTATACATATTAATGATTTAATATAATTTATTTAACTTTAATGTGTTCAGAATTAAAATATGAATTTTCATATCTATTGAAGTATGTAGGTTCATATTTTTTTCCGCCTCCACCTCCGACTCCTCCGCACCTCCAATGTTTTCCGCCAAGATTTTGCCTATCATTTTTAAATTTTTTTCACAGTTTTTCGTTGTTTTGACTGCTATTTTATTCAATATTGACTCCGTAAGTATTGAATTCAAATCCATAATTTTATATGACCATTGATTTTGGGTTTTATTGATCTCAAATCATTAATGAAGTTGATGGTGAATGATGGAACTACTGAACGATTTCCATAAAACAGCATTAATCAAAGCCCCGATTAAGATAAATCATGTAGCGATTATAGTCTTGGATGATGAGGTGTTGAGGTAATCCATGCATTAATCAGAGCCCATAATATTTACCCCTTCTATTATTTTTATTTTTTAGATTACAATGGAGTTTGTAGGTGTGTACATTATTAGGGATAAAAGGGTACTATTGCTTGCTGAGTTGTAGTAACCAGAAATACATCTATTTCTGTGGGATCTCCATTATACAAAGTACGTAGTTGATTATCATATTTTTGTAAAATTATTTAACCATATTATATTTTTAATTACTATTTTCCACTTAATATTTCACTATTTATTGGATATATATTAACAAGAATTAAAATTGTTTCTATGAGAGCTTCATTAAACAAAAATGCAATGAAAATGGGTAAAGTGTTCCACCAGAAGAATGTTATATATGTTTCATATTCATTTTTTAATATTATTTTTTATCTTATATATATCAGGAATATACATATTAATGTTTTATTATTATTTTCATAACTTATATGTATTCATAATTTAAATATGTTGCTTCATTTTTATTTCAAAATTGAAATATGCAGGTTTAGAATTGTAATATGAAAGTTCAAATTTATTTCTGAATTGAAATATGCAAGTACAAAATAATTTCAGGTTTATACATAACAATGATTTAATATTATTTGTGCAACTTATATGTATTCTGAATTGAAATATTCAGGTTTGTATTTATTGAAATATGTAGGTTCAAATTTTTTTTTGCCTCCGCCTCTGGCTCCTCTGCACCTCCGCCCCTCCAAAGGTTTCCGCCCAAATATTTCCATTCATTTTGAAATTTTTTGCACATAGTTTAGATTTGTTTTAACTAACATTTTATTGAATTATGTCTCTTTAATGATTGATTTCAAATACGTAATGCTATATGACGATTGATTTTGGGTTTAATTGATCTCAAATCATCAATGCAGTTGATGGAGAATGATGGAAGTACTGAATGATTTCCATCAAACTGCATTAATCAGAGCCCTGATTGAGATAAATATTGCAGTGATTAGGGTCCTGGATAATTAGGTGATGAGGTAATCCCTACATTGATCAGAGCCCTGAATATTTACGTCTACTATTATTAAGATTTTTTATATTATATTGGTGGTTGTAGGTGTGTACGTTATTAGGGAGGATATGGTACTCTTATTTGTATCTCATAGTTTCATATCAAATATAATTAATTATTTATCCTTCAAATATAAATAATTATTATGTGATGATAACTTCATTCACAAATTTCTTGAATGTTTAGTCAACTATTGAGTGCTTGTTTCATATTCATATGAAATATTTATCCTTCAAATGGTTTTCATATGCATTTATGGAATTGTTTTTAGTGCATTTTATTCACTCATATTTTTATCTCATAGTTTAATATCAAATATAAATAATTTGTCTTAAAAAACATGCAATCTTGTATACTTAATTCTCATATGCTTATTTAGGAGCCCATGGGTGATGTTTTATTATTTATAATGGGGGAAGATGATATTGATACTACAGTATAGTTAATAACTAAACAAACTCAAAATAATGGAATAATGTATTTAAGTGTGATTGTCGAATATTTAACAGAATTCTTGAAATATTGTGTCATTTAAACTCCTTCTATATACTATTTTACTTTAATTATAGTTTTGTTCAAACTCCTACTGTTATTTCATATCATATTATTGTTTCAAATCCTACTATATACTATATTTCTTGGTCTATGATTTTACCATAGATAAATAATGGTTCTATATGTGTTCAATAAGCATTACTGTCTTCCTAAAACTTTCAAGCAGGGATATAGAGGATTTAATGTAGATTTCAGTTGCACCCTTTCATACCACCTCTATATGTGTTCAACTAACTTTTCTTGATTTTTGGTGATTTTGTAAAAATACACCCTATGCAATAAGATGATTCTGTAATCACACACCCTTGGGATATCAGGAGAAAAAATATGCATATGGATATAAGAGTTTTACTTAATGATTAGTATACCTAATGATTGGAATATATATTAATATATACATTTGGTTTTGTAGGAAATATGGAGATTCTTCTATTTCAAACAGAAGAAATACAAACATTTTTAATATACAAACACACACCAATCATCAGGTATTATGTAAATGTTGGTATTCTATAAATGTCATCCTTTTGAAAAAGAAGAAATTATAACATTTCGGGTAGGGTGATGAGGGGGTTTTTCATTAAGGTTTCATTATATATATAGATATATTTGTATTTTCCTGTTACTGTTATGTGTTCCCTTCACTACAACTCTTCATATTGATGTATTCTTGGTCCTCTCCATGGTCTCTCCATGCTGGTGGTTCTCCTCGCATATTTCCCCCATTGCAGTTTCATCTTTTCCGTCTTTGTGATATTATATGACAATTGTGAGTAAGGGTTAATAGATGGTTTTCTCTAGTAGAGGTAGAGTTTGTAACTCCTTCTATATACTACCATACTATTATCTTAGTATTGTTTAAACTTCTACTATTATTTAAAACCCTATTATTATTTCAACTCCTACTATATACTATCTTTCTTTGTATATGATTTTACCATAGTGAAATAATGGTTATATATGTGTTCAACAAGAATTACTATCTTCTAATGTCTTTTCATGTAGGTATCAGGAGGTTTTGAAGCAAATTTCAGTAGCACCATTTCTTACATCCTCTATACGTGTTCAACTGTATTACTTCCTTCCATCCTCTATATGTGTTCAACTGAATATTCATGATTTTTGATGATTTTGTAAACATCCAACCTGTGAAATATAATGATTTTATAATCATGCACCATTGGGATGGAATGCACAACAACATATATAGGTACATAAGATTTTTACTTAACGATTGGTATACCTAATGATTGGCATATATATTAATTTATTCATTTTTATTTGCAAGAAATCTAGAGATGATTCTATTTTGAACATCCGAAATACTGACATTTTTAAAATAAAGACACACATCAATCATCATGTATTATGTAAATGCTATTATTCGGTAAATTCCATCCTTTTGAAAAGAGGAAATTCCAACCTTCCAGGCAGTGCGATGAGGTGGTTTTTCATTATTGTTTCATTATATTTATAGAAATATTTGGATTTTCCTGTAAATGTTATGTGTTACCTTCACTGCAACACTTCATATGTATGTCTTCGGGATCCTCTCCATGGTATCTCTGTACTGGTGCTTATACTTACATATTCCCCCCATTGCAATTTCATCTTTTCCGAGTTTCTAATCCTATATGAAAACTATGCGTAAAGGTTAATCGATGGTTTTCTTCGGTAAGGGTGGAGTCTCTAACTACGTAACAGTTAACTGGGGATAGACAGTAATTTACAGTGGGGGATGGATGGGAATCAAAGGAGTACCTCTGATTATGGATTTTTGATTTGGGTAATCGAGTTCTCTACTATGGTGGTGGTGCAATGTTCCTTTTGATCTTTACTATAGGTTTTTTGTGTGTTTTTATACAAGGTTATGGTCAGTGAGTGTTAGTAGAACTAATCATGTGCTTTGACTGTTCTGATATTCATATCCCATGGAGATTGGAAATTATTATCTCATTAGACAACTTGGTATCCCAACATCGGGGGCCTGATAGCTTCCAGCATCCAACCTCCAGTTTCCCTTCAGCTTCCACTTTCCCTTCCATCTTCCATCTTCCAGTTTCCCCTTTCTCCTTTGATATTTTTGACCCCTTTTCCATTTATAAGTGTATCTTTTATAAGATAAATTGTGTTTAATAGAATCATTTTTTCTAATGTTAATCAAAATATCATAATGTTCATTAATATCATTGTCAAATAGTATTCTCTTAATTTAAATAAGCATTGATTTTATAGCACCGTGTGAATGCACAAGCAGGTACTAGTTGGTTATAAAATAATCCAAAATTTTTAGAAATGATATATTATTATGATTATAAATAATTAATTCATTTTTATATATTCAATTGAAAAAAAATATGATTATTTAAATTTAATATTAATCAGGAAAACACTGTGAGAGACATTTTTTTTAAGAAGAATGTCTTTTTATAAAAATATGATTCAATATTAAATAAATGACTAATAATAATAATTATACAGAAATAAAATAATATATATTGATATATATTCTATAAATTTCATTTAAACTATTACATATAAGATATAATATTAATTAATTAAAAAGGTAAATCATTATTCATTTTAATATAGATTTTAAAAAAACCCACAATTAAACCTACAAACAAACATATATTAAAAACTGATATAATATTGATTAAAATGTAATTAAGTGAGATAAATACGACTTAACAATACATCGGTCACTTTAAATATTATTCAATGAAAATATGGAAAATTAAATTCCAATAAATATTAAATGAACTGTTTTTTTAAAATAAAATCATTAATTTTCACTATTTACATAAAAATAATAATTTCCAATAAATCTGAATCTTTTTTCCTAAAAGTAAATATTTGAAATTGGATTTAATTTTTTTCACTTTATGAAATTAAAAATCTAAAATTTAGAAATTAATCTTTTAAATAAATTATTATAATGAAATTGATTAATTAATACAATTTCACTACTTAATATTTTTGTAACTAATATAGCTATCTAATTCATGTTATTGAATATGAAAATAATTTATTCTATTATTTACAAGGTTACTACATTATTTTACTTTTAAAAATTTCAACCTCATAATTTTATTCATTTATTATATAATTGGGGACACCATTCCCTCAAAAAACATTCAAATTCCAATGTTGCATCTTCAAAAATATTGTTTATGAATAAAAACCATGACCTCATGAATCAAATTATTCTAAAAAGATTATTCTTTATTGATAATAAAAATAACTATATATTCTTATTTATAAATATTTTCTTCCAACTAAACTAATTTGAGGATCAACAAATGACACTAGTGTAGAACTTATTCTATTAACATCTAATCATAAAATATGTTCTGTACTTAAGATAAACATAGAGGTAATCCCAATAGGTAGGGAACTGATCCAACATTTTCTAGGATTTAATATGGTCCATTGAACCCTATAATAGTATTATCCTTATAAATAATATACATCACACATTTCCTTGGATAATCATTGAGTAAGACATGGTCATCTACAACAAATGAATAATCATTCTTACAGTTATACATAATTAATTTTTTCCTACATTTAGTCTCCCTCATTTGTCACTGAATAATCTATACTTTATCTGAAATTTACTCAACCAACATAGGTCCCATAAATTTTTTTTCTCTTACATGATCACAAAATTTATTTTTCTATGATCGTTTTACATATAATCCCTAAAATGGTACGATCTATATACTAAAATGAAAACTATAATTTTATGAAAACTCCACAAAAAAAAGATGTTGATCCTAGTTTATATAGTAATCCATTCAAACTGAATGGAGATTATCTTCTAAGATGTGAATCTTCCACTCTGAGTATCCATCAAATTGATGACTATATATATACTAAAATTTTATTCATTTACCAATGTCTTCAGAATCTCTACCCAAAAATTCAATGTGATCTTAGGATCATCATGAAATACAATAGAGAGAGATTAATCATATAACCTATCTATATCCATAAGATATAATCAAGAAATATAGTCTCATGACATTATATCTAGAGTTTTAATGAAATGTTTAGATTTATATAATTGAGAAATAATGACAAAAATAACATTGTTTTCATGATAAATCTATTAAAATAATACCATGAAATCCATTGATATATTTTCCCATTTCCGTTATGGAACTGGAAAATGAATAATCATCCCCATAGATAGTTGTTATTTTTTCTTTGACATGTTTAAAATTAAATCACTTTACACTGAATTCAGCCATATCTCTTTCCACTCTATCCAAATATTAAAACTCTTGAAGGTCTCTTTACATCTAATGGCTTCCTGGTTGAACGGAAAATAGAGAACAATGACATTCAGTTAATAAATATTTCATTAACTATGAATCAAAAGGTAGAAATAATCATTTTCAAAATCATAAAACTCCTTAATTAATATTAAAATCCAAGAACATACCCTTATTAACATATTATACATCATCCTACAAATATTTATTCTCCTTATGAGCTACCTTAATTGTTTATAACAAAATTAAATATACTGAAACCTAACACAATATAACAAATTCCCATACATCCAAAACATCTAGGCCCAAATTTTATCAAATCAATAACCAAAGGGTCACATACCATTCATAACATGGTTAATGAAACATTAATTTTTCTCACTCAAAGAATCATTCACTACGTTTTATTTTCAAATACATTAACAAATCATTATAGCATAATCATTGAGTAGTTCTATCCATATTCTCTATCTCATTTTTAATTATTTTTGAGTGAATATATATTTTACATATTTGTGATTATTGTATATTTTACACTTTACTATATACAAATTATACATCCAAGATTTCTAATTAAAAACCACAATATCTAATTCAAAATCATATTTAGTAATTTACCTCCAAATGTTTCAACTAGAATAATTCATAAGAAGTTTACTAATCATTCTACATTAGGAAGAAACAAAGTCTATTTATTGAAGCATCAATGTTGAATAAATATTAACAATGTATGTAAGGTAGGTCCAATATTGGTTTATTTACCAATATTATTTTCAGGCCTAGAAAAAAATCATTACATTTTTTGTTTCATATAAACTTCACTTCTTTTTCATATTTTCTTAGATAATGGGAATGATATTCAGGAATAATTTTCAAAATATAGGTGTACATAGACAACTATTCCATTAAAACTATAAATCCATGTGATATAGGGGGGCTTGAACATTCTTTAACAATTAATTTTTAGTAAATTCAACCTTTCATCCATCATTAGAAACAATATTACTAAGGAATGGGTTTTTTTACAACCAAAATCATTACAATATAAATTTCCCATTAAATTTCTTTTCATTTAATGTTTCAAAAAAATCAGATATGTGCCTTAAATGTTCATTTTTTGTTTAGAAAATACTATAATGTCATCAATAAATGAAACCAATAACTTTTCCAATAAATCATGAAAAATTCTATTCAAAACTAACATAATTCATAAGGTGTGCTAAATAACCCAAATAGAGTACCTATAAACTGAAGATTACCATATCTAGTCTGAAACATAGTCTTTTAAATTTCTACTAGATTCACATTAAATTGATGTCACCCAAAAAACAGGTCAAACTTTAAAAATTATTATTCTACATAGATCTAATAAAATAAACATTAATATAAGGAAACAGATACTTTTTCTTAATAGTATTGTTATTAAAGGCTTTATAATCAAATTGGTGTCACAATGAACCATATTTTTTTAACAAAAAATACACGAGCTCCCCATGGTGAACATCCTAGTCGAATGAATCCTTTTTCTAATAACTTTTTCAATTGGTTTTTCTATTTGAAATGTTCCACTTCGGCCATAGAATAAAGGAGTTTAGAAATAGGATTAACAGGTGGTACTAATATTATTGTAAAATCAACCTATTTATCAATAATAACACTAGGAAAGTCATCCAGAAAAACATCCATGTATTCATTTTCTACTAGCACATCGCCAACATGAAAAATTTATTTACATTCAATTATATGATCTTCTAAACATTCCCTACCATCTATAATCAATTTCTTATCTTCTTCATATGTTAATAAAATCATAACATCAATGAACACATTTTTCGTAACAATTTAAAATATATTTGAATAATAAAATAAAATCCAATCCATACAATGAATAAAATTAATCTCTATTATGGCTAGTTCAATATGATTCATAGAAAAGAACATACCACTAATTGAAACAAATTTCTCAATTATGAATGAATTTGACGATCCAGATTCAAAGAGGGTATTATCCTAATTTTAATACACATGTAATGTACTTGTCACCTCTTCATTTGATTTCCCAATATCAACTATAATAGTAGAAAATGAATTTAAAACATCATTATATTTTTTATCCTGATGATGTGTATGTTATGCAACTAAATTTGGACACACATTAGTGTAATGATCAAACTCATTGGAAATAATAGAAATCAACATTAGGTGGATATCTATTACCCAATTCATTGATTATTTAAGACTATATTCATTAAATTTATGATCCTTATAATGAAGATGAACACATATGAATGACTTCCAAAATCATAAAACAATCCCTGAAATAGTTTTTTCACAATTGGAATATTATGGTGGCAGACCTCCAGAATTCGTAGCTAGTTTCATCTCTATTTACCACCACCTTGATCTTTTCACACTATTGTAATCTTATGTAATATATGTCTTAGTAAACTATATATCAAATTTATTAGAAAAACGTGAAAATTTCTTCATTAGCTTTAAATTAAATTATTCTTTATGGTATTCATAATATTCATTTCAAACATTAAATAAATTTAAAATTCTTTCAATCAGAGTCACATATATATCAAGAACATAACTTCTCAATATTTTGTTGTTTTCATTATATTTCACTATAAAATAGACATCTTTCTTCTATAATTGGACGAATCAATTTTTCAACCATATTCGAACGACTATATTGAAATATTTATCAAGGAAAAGATCATTTTATATTTCCCATTCTATGAAATCAATATCACCATTCCCTCTTGTATTCTGAGACAAGGACCACCACAAATCAAGTTAACCTTCAAAAAAATAGATAAAAATGGTTATATTTTTATGTTTTGGGAATCACAAGACATAAAATATCTTTTACAAATCATTCATCCATACTTTTATTACTATAGGTTTTGATGATCTAAGGAATTATGTTAGAATTCATGTACTGAAATGTTCTACAGTATAAATGTTCTTTAATTACAGATCTAGTTCTTCTCAATTATGTTTGACACCAACATTTGTTGCTTGTGTCAATCAATCCATAACTATGGAAAACTGTTATATTCTGATTCCAACCATATCATTACAATAATTTGGATGGATATTATCCTCTTGATTCATTTTGACTACCGCTTCCCTATTTCATTTACAAAAATACATTCTGAATAGTAATTATTTAATCAAATAAACCTAGTAATAAACATATTCTAAAAAATTTTAATTTTAACATAACATGAAATCATTGAATAACATACTATTCCTATTACCATAACTTATAAGGGTATCTTAACTAACCATTGAAACCAAATATAAGGGCCTAGACATAAACATTACATATTTTTGATTTTTAGTCAGTAATTTTATTTCTTTCACTTTAAGGATAATTTTTCTTTTATTGCTATTGAGAATGAGGCCACAAATCATACATTAGAGAAATTTATGATAATTTGTTGAAACTTCTGATTAGTTTTCACATAATGTAATTGTTTTTATAATAAGTCATTATTTTCATTCTTTGAGAATCTTCATGACCTTCATCATTACTTCTTAAATTATCTTACCCATCGATAAGTCCAATGATAAACATTTAAAAATGTGGGATTAGAAAAAACACTCATTAAGGGATACAGAATGAATGAAAACAGTTAGTTCAGTGATATCTTGAAAAATAATATAGCGTTAAACTTTTTCATATAATTCCATTGATCTTTTGAATAAAACAATTCCACATGAATATCATAAAAATGTTTTTTGTCATAGAAAATTATTAAAATACATATAATGTAATTAAATCCCATTTTTTTGACATGGAACATCATATATATAACTCCCTTTAAACCCCCTATAAATCTATTTGAATCACACTTTTATTTATAATAAAAATATATCCAACATCAAACACTATCATTACCCAATGCATTGGATAGATATAACAGGATCACTAATAAAGAACTGAGCCTCTCCAAAATAGAATCAATAATTGAATCGACCAATAAAATTTTGGGGGCCACATAATCTATGCTTTAATGAGATCTCCCGGCACTATCTAGGTATTCCCATTGTATAATCATTAACAGGCTCACTCGATGTTGCCTATTCAACCCCATCATGTAATAATCAATTACCATATCATGAATAATTTTATTTTTTAATTTTTTTTCCATAAAAAATTTTGAAAGTATCTTTCAAACACATAATAAAATCACTATTTGATATCAAAATACCCATTTCTTTTAAAATCCCATTTTTAGGACCATAATACCGTTTTATTTTGAAAATCAGTTTTTAATACCGATGTACCCAAAAAGTGTGAAATGGTTTTCTTTGAATTAAGCATTTATTATTACAAATGAATTTTGAAATCATGTAACAGTCAGGATAGTTAAAATGTCCTCATTTTCATGTATGTTAATAATAGAACATTCCTTTTTTCATTTGTTAAAACTTTCTTAAAAAATTATAAAAATAGTTCATTTAAAAATATTAAATAATGTAATAAAATATTAATGTTGAGGCAATGCCTCTATATTAAATAAAAGGAAGAAGTAAGACATAGGGAAGAGAATGGGATCATAAAAGACCAAATTTACTCAGTAAAAAGAAAGTTGTTCAGTAATCAAAACCAATAAGATTATAGTCATCATAATCCCAATAAGATTCATTTTCTAATGGACCAAAAATATTACCTTTTACATTTCTTCTGCTTGAGTTGGATCTAGTTTTCATAGTGGGTTTGAAGTGCGAGAAGTCCATCCTTGGTCTTTCCTTATTCAAATATGCCGAAGAAAAACCATCAACAATCAACTTTCATTTATCAACAACATCTAGATAAGATTATTTCTTTAGTGATTCTTCATTATCCGTGTCATTCCGGTTTCCCCCAATTTTGTTTAAGTTCCACTGCATGTTTAGTTCATAAATAAAATTAGATCATGTAATATCTGATCCAAAAGCAACCAAGTTAGTAGAATAAAGAACAAACTCCATCGTCTTCTTCTCTTAATTTCAAGAAGACCTATAAGGGGACACTCTCAAGTCTTACCTGTTTAATGTGCTTATCACGAGATATCTGTATCACCTTAGTCCAACAATGAGGCTCTTCCTGTTGATTTTTCACATTGCTAGACTGTTGATCATCCTTCTCTTAAGCTACATTAGCACCAATAATATTAATCTCATGTGTAATCCATTTCTGTTCAATTACATCGATGTGGGCAGCAGCATCTTCCTTGCTTTCTTATAGAGAAATGGTGGATCCTGCCTTGCATTTCCTTTTTTGTAACTTATTGCATACCTAATGGTTATGACACGTGATAGAACATAAATTTCAAGTATCATTCCTAAAATAGTTTTCATTTTTGTGTCCAATAGACTAACAGTCTAAGAAAAATGAGGGTAACTTCTCATTTCTAATCAGCAATTTAATGTCATCATTTGAAGTAGAAAGCACAACAATATCAGCCAGATCAAAATTAAGATCTATTTCAATTAAAAACCTTGAATAATAGGCATACCTAGCCATATCTGTAGTTCTATGCATTTTGATAGGATTTCCTAGACCCGAAGCAATGTCAAAATGGATGAGAGTGTGCCAATAAATCTAATTTAGGCCCAAAATTCAAATCCATATTTGATATCTGGAGTTTTTAATAGAAAAAGGATTGAAAGATATTTCACATTCATGAATTGTATCAAATCCTAGCTTCAAGGAAAGGAAGTCGAACCACCATGCATGAAGATTGAACTCCTCATTTGGGAAGAGGATATGGAAAAATACCTCTCTTATCAGGATACATCTGAAATCAGGGAAACCCCAAACCTCATTGAGTCCTGTCGAAATATAAGATACCTTCAAAGGAATAGACCCAACTGGAAAAATCAATCGATCATGAATTGACCATCCTCCAAGATTATACATGTCAGCGATATCATCCTCATTAGCTTGAACATGAACGATCTTACCTATGTGGATAATTCTTTTTAGGAGTAATGTCTTTCAGAGATGTGAAATGCCTCTTTCCTGTATCACTATATCCCACGGTACTTTGACAAACATCAATCATTGTGTGGGTTCCTTGGAACGATATAGTGGATGAGAAGTCCCCTCAAAAATAAAATCAAAATCAAGATTGCAAGGAAACAACATCTGCGAGAAACTCTATCTCAGACATATTCTTGAAAAAGTAAGAGTTTAATGAAAACAATAAAGTTGATTTTTTTTATCAAAAATGTCCCTTAACAATTTTTAAATATTTTAATCATAAGACACATGAATGATAACATTAAACAAAACATTAAATACTAATCGAATATATAAGTTCATGATATATAATGTCAAAGGGTCTATATATAATCCTCATAAAAGTGTATATGAGTTTAACATCAAAATATGTCTCAATGAAAGGAGATTGAGACGAAGACACCTTCCATGTGTTCATCATTTCATGAATGTTTTTATCTTAATGAATAAAAAAGATATGTTAATAATTTAATTACATTAGAACCTCTATAAATTTTAATTTTTCATTTATTTAACTTATTAAAAATTTATATACAATTACATAATCTAGTAATATTAAGATGAATGTTTTAACCATATTCTGTTTCTGTGTCTAAAACAACTTTGGTAGGTCGACTATGGTGAAATAGGTCAACATTTAAAAATATTCAAAATAATTAAAATGAAATAATTATCATATTTACACGTCAAATATATTATTAAAAATAATAATTAAATATGGTTATGTAAAATCAACCAATGTTATGATCATGAGATAGTAGGTTGTAAATATTAATGAATAACATTCTTATATTTTAATGATTGTTATAGAAAGAGGTTATGTCAAATTTATCATTACAGAATAATAAATATATCATAAATAATCTTTTACGTAATTATATAAAGTTATATATATCATTATATTTTTGGTGGTGAAAATAGAAGAACCACATCCCTTTGAGGAGAAGGTATTCCACACATCCACAAACGACACTATCATTTTTTAGTGTGTGAAATTGAAATAATAAACTGATATATTATATTAACAGAAATATAATAATATCATTAATGTCATTTTTATTTCATATATATAATTATATTTATCCTTATGACATTTCATCTAACATGCTAGTGAAATACTCTTAACATCGCTTCATGAGGAAGTAATCCATCGTACACACGAGTTATGTTATTGTATCCTCTACTATATGAAATGTAAAATGGTTTATATAATATAATAGATCTATTGGTATAATTACGCTATAAATAATTTAAATATAATACATAAAAATTATTTCTATCTTTATTTCTTACAATGAGTGGTGGTAATTTAAAATGAACAACATCCTTTCACGAGGCGGTAGTCCAACTTATAGACAATTAATGATTTCATAACCTAATTAATGGTAGTGTTTATGGGTGTAGGTTATACCATTAATGTGACAAAATATGAGTATATTCAAGATATATAGGTTAATATATCATCATGTAATAAGAATAAAAGTATAGGTGGATATAAAATCAATAATGAACATTGATGAATGTTTCCTCTTTTCGGGTAGCTCCTTTTTGTTTTCAATAATGGACATTTTTGTTGGATTTAATCCCAAATTTATTCATGTAGTATTATTGTACGAAAATGGAGATGTAATTTAGTAAAGAATTGGAATATATAAAGGGACTTATAAAGCATTAGAGAGAGGTAGAGGTGGGGGTCTTTTATACGTGGTGTGAGTGAAAAACATGTAAATTTTTAAAAGTGGGAATCCCACACACATATTTTCCTTGTAAAGTGTCTAAAATAATGAATCAAACAAGCCATTAAATGTTATATGGTCTAGATATGTCTATAAAATGTGTTCATGACATGTACCCAGGTTATTTGGCTGATTATGATTAATTTTTAGTCACTTGGTAATCATATTTTTACTTTATTTGTTGTGCTTAATTTTAATTTCCATATTCACTAATCACTATTAGGATAAATCAAGTTAACCATACAAGAAAATATAAATTATTCTTATTCCAAATATTTAAGAAAAAAATTTCAAATTAAATTGACAGATGTGTATAAATTAATTTTAATATTAATCTGACAGTTGTTGTGAGATATTATATTTTTGAAGAAGAGTGTTTTTTAAATGAAAATATCATTCTCTATTATCTCTAAGATAAAAAAATAATTTTTTTAATATAAAATAATATTTAATTATATATTTTATATAAATGTATTTGAAATTATAATCCATTAGGGATCATTTAAATTAATTAAAATTCTAAAAAATTATACATTTAAAACGGGTTTTAGAAAAATATCTTTTTAAACACAAAATCATAGTTACATTAAAAACCATTATAAAGAGGATTAAAAAGTAATTAATTATAATAAATACAACTAAAAAATACATATTCATCTTTAAAATATATGGAACACGTATTAGGATTGTAAAATTACTTAATTTTTTATAAGAAATGACTTTTTGAAAAAGAAATCTATATTTTCACTATTCACTGAAAGGTCAATATTTTCTAAAAAAATCACAAAATTTAAACCAATTTAATTTTTGATCTTAAAATGGTATTAGTTTTATAAAATTATATTTCTGAAATTTAACAATTATTTTAAAAAAATATAATATATGAAAAGTGATTAATTAAAACAATCCCCTTAAATAATATTTTTACTACAAATATTACTATATAATTTATATTAGGAAATATGACAATGATTTATTCTATTTTTAAATAGGTTTATCAACCATCTTCTAAAAAAATATATTCACAACATACTTATCCATATAAAAGAGAATATGTTCTTCTGAATATACTATCCTTATAGTAACTAATATGATATTTAAAGGAGGTTATTCTTAAAAAAAAATTAATTGTCTTCACCGCACACTTTCTTCTTTACTTCACCATTTTACAACATCAATTGTGTATTAAAAATTAAAAAATAATTGAACCATTATTTGAAATATACTTCTATTACATTATTATTATAGAATAATTTTTATCCACCTTTTCTATCATCATATGGGAAACTAAATCAGCATTTGTGTGTACAGCTAATGACCACATTGTGAACTGATGTAAATAGTTTCCCATCATTTCCATTGATGCCTGATCATATTGATTTATTTAATATTTAAATATTATAATTATTACATACTTATAATTCTTTAAAATTAACATATCACATACCTTATAACCATATCATTCATTGAAAATGAAAACAATTTTCATTTATATAATAAACTATCACCTACCAAATCAATATCATTAAATTTTCAACTAATTCCCATGTATGTTATATTTAATTGTATTTAATAAAATAAAATAATATATAACATATAATTATTGTTCAATAAATTTAAAATAACAATTAACATCTTTCAATCATAATCACCTTAAATTAGAAATGTTACACTTGTGAACCTATAGACTTTTATCTCAATGATTCTAACATATAACATTTTTAATAATCATGTATCTTGGTTATAATCATGTATAATTGATATATAAAATTTTAATTTACTTCATGATTATTATTTTGAGATGATTGAAAAATGAACCACTGATCATGGTCAACACACTGATAATGTTTTGAAATTATGGACAATACGTCCCCAAAACACACAATGTGGAAAAATTAGAATATGTAATTAAATATTTCTTAAAAATAAAAGAATTTAATGGGTTAAGTCTAAAGTATTTTACCCAAAAAAATATTAAGGAATTACATAATTGAGATAAGTTTATAATGTGGGTGACAAAAGATATACATGATAAGTCGTAGTCGAGGTAAGAGATTTCTGGTCTCACTTATACATTCGTGAGATATATTCCATATTCATCATTTATTACGTTCATGTGGTTTATATATTACCTTTTTTGTATTAGTTCATGAATATATTTATCTTTATGTTATTTACAATTTCATTTGTCTCCTTTTCTTTCATTAGGGTATGATTGAAAATTTACCAAACCGGTAATGGTTTATTATTATTTAGTATTTATTATGATTAAGAATCTCATTGAGGAATTGTTTGATATTTCCATACTAAAACCAATATAAGTTATTATCCAATGGTTATTCCTTAAAAGTTCATGTAATATTTCCATTTTCAACTCTTTGGTACATATAATGATTTAGAAATTGATTATAATAAATGTTGACTTTATTTCACTCTATAGTCGAAGATGCGTTTTTACATATTAATGATTTATTAAAATATATTCTAGAATTATTTTAGAATTATCAAAATTTGTTAATAAATAAATTTTTACCCATTATTTACATTTGAAAAAATAATTTTAATGGAATATTATTTTCTCTTTGGAATTAAGTACATGTTTAGTTTTTATGACAATATGAAAAAATGAGTTTTTAAATTTTGTTTAATATAAAAAATTACCCACTATCATAAAAACTAAATTATTTTAATATTACAATATATTTTTATGTGGTTATATTTTATAAAAAAAATCAAATTTTATTTTATAAATTTTTTATATTTTTTAGTAGTGATTTAAAATTGAAAAGGTCGTTTTCTTTATAAAATATTAGATGTTTAATTTTATATACATTTTCATCAAGGATTACAACATTTAATTTTATGTAATTATTTTAAAATATATATTTGTGTGTCTTTAACATATATACCATTATTATTCTCATATACATTGATGTGGTACAACATGCCTTTTGTTCATCTTTCAAATTCCTTCATTATGAAACTGTGATTCATTCGTGATATGACATAAGATTATGGACCCCATATCAATTCCATGGGTAATTGTTTTATTCCATAAGATAGATTTCTATTTTTGGAACAAAGAAATCAGGATCATGTTATGATGAATGTTCTTATATAGTTCTAGGATTCTTTGGGGGATTATTTGGTCTCATGACACATCATTTATGAGGTTATAGAGGGAAAATAATCCAAAATGATACTTTTTCCACCATGTGATGTTGTCTGGGTAGTTAGGCATGGATCATGTTTATTTAATATTATATGTTTCTTCTAGATTTTTGTTGATTTAATTATCTTATGATACAATCTTCAGTTTTTTATTCTCCCATGTGGTAAATCATATGCCATCTCTTTTATAATATAATTTTATAACTTTTACTCAATTTTTTTACTTATCATTCTTATCCCCTAATAAAATTTTTTCCCACCACATTGTTTTATATATTAACCTTGGTTATACAATGAAATTTTACAAGGTAAAATGGGCTTATGAGCCCACTAAGGATAATAAAAATAATTATTTAATGTTTCTGTTTACTATTGACATGTTATAAACCTAGTAATGCAATGGACTTGGTCTCTTGATATTTGAGTTGAAATAAATGTTTTTTTATATTAAAAAATATGGATTAATATATGTAAAATTTTTCATTGCAAATAATATTCCTCACATGACTTGTCACACAAGTTATTCACTCAATTTGTTTAACCAATACTCAAAACATCCACCTATCACTTTGATATTGGATAGATGAGGCCTACCATCCATAGACATATATACATACAAAATCCAAAAATATAACGACTTGACCTATACACAAATACAATCATGCAAAATCAATAATGGTCTCTTGATTCACACCCACACATGATTAATAATTTCATATAAAGAGAGGTCTTGTGGTTTATAGAAACATGCACAAGCATTTGAGGTCATAAAAATTCTCCCAAGCCTCATATACATTCCCTACCATGTAATACCAAGTGTGGTTTCATATAATACACACACAAGGCCAAAAATTATATATAATAAACGATCTTATTTTCCACACACACATGTTAATGCATGTCATACCCAGAGAGGTACGACATGCTATAAATCAATATAGAGAATCATATGATATCAAGAGAGTTCTCACCTTCTATATACATATTCACCATCCTTTCATAATTGGAAAGGGCCCATTGGATAAACACACATAGTAATGACATATCATATTGTTTATATATTTTTTGGGAAATGGTAGGAGAATTTATACTTTAAGGACACGAAAGCCCAAAATCAATGTTAACAATAATAATCAAGACCACACAACAATTATCCCTAGAACCAAATCTGTGACCCAAAATGTAGATTCAAGAGACATGATACATGAATAAGAACATGTCAATGTTTGGGATCAATTTATACATTCCCAGTGATATATAAAATAACATATAGATGTAGAAAAATCTGATAAGGATCAATGAAAAATTTTATTTCCATATTCATTTAGATTAATCTAATGGAAATCATATTAGATTATTTAAAAATTAATATATATAACCTTGATAAAAAAAATATAGGTATTTTCTATATAGAATATAGAGCATATAGAAATAATATAAATAAAATCTAACAAAAGAGCACTTAGATTGATACCCCTAGGAGGACATCACCAGATCTAATGGAATTATACATCAATGGGAATATGTTAATAAAAAATGGGAAATAGAGTCCTCAGTTTCCCAATATTAATGTGTTAGAGAATAGTGAGGGGTTTTAAGGTGTTTAGGCTCTAGAAAAGAGCTATTGGATTAATTAATACCACATGAACTACTTTGTATCAAGGTTTAAATAATCATGTTCCAACCAATTGATGTTCACTAACTGTTAAGGAATATAAAATGTTTTGGCTATATGTTTTTCCTATGAATGTAGAAAACATTATTTTTCATCTATTGTGAATTATATAGTTACCTGTGAAATGTATCTTGGAAGACTCTAACTTTCAAAAATTATTTACCACCCACAAATCATCTCAATCATTCTACATAATCCACTACAGGAACCAAACATTCTTCTTTAAACATGTCAATCCATGATCCTTATTACAGTATTCTAAAACCCCTCAAAAACCACACATATTTTACTAAATACATCACCCAATTAAACCATAACTCAGAAAATGTATAAATGTAGTAGGAAACATGGAATATAGATATGTAATATCTGTCAAGTTGAACTATATATTCTCTAAGAATATTAACTGAACTCTTGATAATATGAAGATCATCCAGGTTGAGTGATAGAATATATAAAACCAGCCTCTCTCTTCATTGATGGAATCACATACCATTGATCATATTTACTCTTTTATTGTCAAAGTGATTCATTAACTCCATATATCTCATTTTTTTAAGATATTAGGAATTGAAAAAAAAACACAGATCATTGGGAAAATATATAGAACCACCACTTAGGAACGATATAATACAAAATATTATGTATTTAATGTTCTATTCATAGTAGAATATCATTATGAAAAATATTTCTAATAAATAGTGAAAATAAAAGAATAAATGTTTTCAGCAATAGGAGTGATGAGGATTATTAGTGGAAATGAAAACAAAAAATCACAGTCCATATTTATTTTATCATTCACTAATGTAATTATATATTAATGGTGGAAATGGGAAGATAATCTAGAGAGAGAGAGGGAGAAGCAACACACATGGACACAAGGGTTTCTGTAAGGTTAACACACCCTTATTATTAGGTGGATTGTCCTTGCTGTGAAACAATTGGGATATCCCTACCCACATTCCAATTTATTATCACAGGAATAAGAAAATGACAAATAGGAATTTATTAAACTATTATTAAAAGGATATTGACGTGAATTAAAAAATCATGAAATTATCACTAATCATTCATCAAGTTATTATATAATTTATAACATGTGTGGACCATATTTATTGTCCTCAATATTCCACAAAATACATCTTAAAATACTATTCAATTATCCTAGATTCCCCTATTTTCATCAAACATACATATCTTTGGATCATTAAAATTAATTTCTATACATAACAACCCTTATGTTTTGATACCTCATACTATTGTGTATTCCACATATTCAACATATACAAAAGAAAAATCACAAATATATTTTTGAGTATTTCATATTATCATTGGCTATATTTTTGGGGTCCCAAGTAGTTTATGGGGTGATATGTTCTAAAATAAAATAACCTAATGATCTTTTATTATAAAACTCATTATTTTGGTGAAGACATGTTATTGTGTGGTCTTACACAAATCACAAAAACAAGTAACCCTAAAAAAATATCATCCAATTTATAGTGTAAAAGTTTCTTCCACTATATTAGAGTCTTTTTTGGTCCACCCCAAACCTTTTTATGAACAATTATTTAATAGTGTGAGACCAAATGGCCTTCAGATCTAGTGATTCTTTAAATAATCTAGTGATCGTATTCCTGAAGTAGTATTCTCTTCTTTAATTACAAGATTAATAATCATGACACAACTTATTAATCAATTTAATGATTCTTGTTTCATAATATAAACCCATTTGTCATGTTATATTAACACATCCATGAAATCACTATGGGTGAAATAAAATTTTCCTCCTAACTTCACTACGATAACATGAAAAATAAACTATATTGTGATCTGTATCACATCAGATTAAACTCATTCCTATATAATATCAACTCACATATGATTCCATCTTAAATAAAACAAATGAATGACTATGTGATATTAACTCAACCGTGATATGGAATGATCACTAGAGTTGAAACCATGTATTTCTAATCTACAAAAAAACATTAATATATTCATTGTTGTGCATCACTAGTAAACTCCAATAATTTTAAAACACTTTCATGATTAGTTAAAAAATTAATACAAATAGAAATTACCTCAAAATTAAGAATTAATTTTCACATGAATAATGTTTTATCAGGACACCAATGTGAATGTTAACTAAATTCAATAATATAGGATAGATTGATGAATGTAAGAGAGGAAAGTCACCCAATGTATAATAAATTTCATATTGTCCATTTCTAATGAGAGATCAATTCAACTCCTCCTTTTTCAATTCACATCAAAATGGTTTTTAATCTCCCATAGGTCTCTTTATTTACCCATATTTTAATTTTTTATTTTAGTAAATTTTTATAAATATGGGGAATCACTCATAATTTAATTCTTTATCTAATAATTTACCACATACTTTAGTGGATATATCGTTCTATTAATAGACAGAAAAAATCATCATAAAAAATTTATTTTTATTATTAAACAAAGAAAAATTATTATTGGCCATCCAATTATTGTTAACTAAATTAATGGTGTAAATTTATCAATACAAATAACAAATGGATGATATTGGGAATATGGAGTAAAAAATTTCATGTAAACTTATTTTCTCACACTCAAAATCTTAAAATAGTAAAATACATCCGTAATCTCAATAAAAATGTTGATATATATGTTGAGGTATATATGAAAAATATTATAAGACATTTAAATTGTGCCTTTGGAAACTAATTAAAAATAATGATCCTTATGATAATTCAAAAAAACATACATGGTTTAGTAGTCATGATTAATATCAAAAGATTATTGCAGATCAATAATGTATTATTCGGTAAACATGATTACTTGCAACTGATATTGAATTTTTTTTATATTAATTATAGATGAAATTAATTTTTTCAACCACCATATATTTATTTTTAAATTATTTTTTTAGTAATAATTATTTTACATCCATTTATGATTTTTTATTTTTCAATATAGTACCAAATTTGTATTACAAATAAATGAATATATCATTATCAATTATTATTTTGAACATATTTTCCACCATTATAAAAATACATTACTAAAAATTATTCAATAATATGAAATAGTTTTGGAGAAATTGAATATATATATATATATATATTAAATATTATAGACCTAAAATTTATTCATTATATATAGATATTTGATTATATGATTAATTAAATATAAATACATATATACATATGAATTTTTAGTTTTTATATAATAGAATTATTATTTAAATCATATTTAAATTTGAACTATTTATAATTGTGTGAGTGTGAATATTTTATATGAATTTTTTATACATCAATATAATTTTAAAAATAATTATTTTTCTAAAACATGTAATCCATGTTATTTCAATGATTAATTACCAATAAAAAACTATTAGTATGACAAACCCTAATTCAATAATCAAGTGAACATGCTACTAAATCTAAACAAACATAATTCATTAATCCGATTTCACACCCCTTGTGATACCCTTCACACACATATTGAATATAAGACTGTTTATTTTTAAATCTTTTTTATGGAAAAGTGTGAATCATCAAAAATTACAAACATAAAATATTAGGCACCAAACAAAATAAAAAAAAATCATCCAATGTAAGTGTGAAAATATTAGAATAAATCCCATATATAATTTATTTTTAAGAACAATTACCTTTGTATACAGAACATCCATAATGTGGTCTTCAAAATGATACATCATCTTGTACTATTTATGGATGTTATCCTCCATGATTAACTTCATTTCATTGGATCATCATGTCAAAATCTGTTCATGATTGTTTATCCACACAAACTAAAAAAATATTACTTTCCAATAAAATTATCCTCTCTTCCACCCCGTCTGCATCCTCTAGAGAAGCATCAATTCTCGAATCCTCACCCAAAATATCTTCCTAAGAGTCATGGAGAAGCTCTGATGACATTAATTGTTTCCCTTCATCCTCAATTTCTACCATCAATGTGTTATTTTTTCCCTATTTTACTCTCTCATAGATGTTGAGTCTGATAATGAGAGTTCCATTTTATATATCTCCTTGAATTACCATAAAAAAATCATTAGATTTTATTGAACTCATGTTGATAGTTCTAGAAGAATTTGAATAGTCCATTTGAGGTCGAGATATCTTATCCTAATTTTTTCTGAATCAATCACCACAAATAATATTTTTTTCCTTCATTGACTATACATTTTTTTCTTTCTATATCAACAGTCCCAAATAAAATATCCAACATAAAAGAATGGGGAGAATCCAATATTCCCCTAGCATTGAAGCAAAGTAAGTCCTTCACTGTAGCCATTAACACATTGATGGGATCCAATATATTTGGATTTCATAATAAAATTCCATATACAACCTTAACACTATAAGCATTAACAACAGTATATATCTTCAATGAAACATTTTTTCCATACCCTGATTCCTATGAACCAATATCCACGGAAAGATCACCAACATGAATACTTATATGATCCTCTTTTATTTGAAAAATTATGGGTCCCCCTAAATCACCATAACATCCCAATTCATGAATTCCACTATACTCCACATGATATTTTGGGATCCATGACATGTGATGGGGTCTACAATTAGAATCCAAATGACAATAAAAATGAAAAAGGGAAAAATAATCTAGTATATCCTCATGAAAAATATATTTAAACAATCTTCTTGACTTATTCATAATATAAATACCATTGGGATATCCCTATATATAAAATCTTATACACATTGGTGAGAAACTGGGGGACAAGAATGTTCTAAAGTAGCTTAGTTATACCAGAAGAGTTTCTAATAAGCCTGAAAATATCCTAAATGTGTCTTGGTGAAATAAATATTAGGGAATGTTGGGAAGCCAACCCATGCAGGGTGAAATAGGTATTCATATCCCTAAAATACGAATGGATACACCTTAATGATAGACACACTGTTCCCTACAATCAGCTACAATTCTTGATACCATCAACTATGTTTTCTTTATGTCATCAAATTGATGTGTAACATAAATATTACTAAGTATACCAATTTTAACCTTAGAAAAGCTACTAACCTCTATCATAATGTGCATCATAAACTGATTATTAAGATAACCATGAAAAGACCATACTAAAATATGATGGAAATTGGTAGAAAAAAATCTCAAACTATTCATATGAAAAAATGATTATTGAAGAACCTTTTAAATAGAAGGTGGATTTGAAAGTAGTGAGGAAGATACTACATTTGAGATTCTAATGGTAGGTTTCACACTTTTACCAAATTTTTTATTTTAGAATTTTTTTATGATGTGATTTACATGGATAGGATAATGGTCTGGTGGCACACTATTAAGAGGGAATCACTCCATCGGGAACTTATCCATCCCACTTTAAGGTCCACTAATAACCTTAAATTCTACTCTATTCATTTGCATCAATGATTTATACACTCATTCATATCAACCCATTAGATGTTAAATACTTCATTGATTTTTATTTCTTGAAAAACCAATTTGTTTCACCTTAATAAACACTTATTCATATTTGTTTAATGTTTTCAATTCCATGCATACCTAACTCATATATTCTCGTTGTTTGTTTGCACCTTGATGACCGTTTAACTTTATTTATACACTTTGTTCTTCATCATTGTCGTATTTATCCCTTAACTATTCCCTCAAATCTTTATTTCCACCAATAATTAAACAAAATTCCTATCATATTACCATTCCAAAAACTCTTTGTATCCTCTTTCTAGATGCCCCAATAGCGGTGGTATTTTTCCTACCACTATACTTACATCACCCACACTTGTAGACTCAATTATTCATCACTTACTAACCTAATATCCAAAAAAATTACATTATCTTTTCCCCCTTAAATAAAGATGAATAATATTTTCGATCACAGAAATAGATATGATTCTCATGCAATTGGTCTATGTTTGATCATCTTCATAGATATGAAATTCCACACTTCGATCTTCAAGAACCTGAAAACATCAGTATCCCATGTTTGAATTGAATTTTTGTTTAGTATGGTTTGAAATACTAATGAAATGAGTTTACTTGTTTTTTGTTTTTTATTTAACAATTATTAATTATAGAATACGTAAAATCCACTCAGGTTAATTGATTTGAGAAATGGAACTTTTAGATTCCCTAACTAATCATTTTTTATCATGAAAATACAGGATTTATTGAAAAATCATTAAACTATAGGGAATACACAACGTGAAAAATCTATTATAAGTATTTCAGTAAAAAAAATTAATTTTGGATGTAATAGTTTTTTATTATGGTTAAGAAAAAATTGATTATAAATATTAATTGGAATATTACTACTAATATTTATAGTGGACATATAATATATATTATTATGATAATTTTATAATTTCTTCCAAAAAACTACATTGTTATTATTGTTTTACTTTTCATCATTTCGTTTGGAAATAAGTTTTTTTTGAATTACCTTATTGATGATGCTATAAATATAAACAATAAAAGATTTATTTTACTTATAATTACAATTATTTGTCACTAGTGAAGATATGATATTCTATTAAATATTGAAAATAATTTTAAATTTTTTAGGTTATTTTATATTTAATTTCCTACAATTTTTTTCTTCCATTTTTTTAAATTAACATTTGTTTTTATTCTAGAATTTCCAAAATATATTATATGTTGAGTTATATTTTTGAATTTCCTATGAGTTAATTTACTCGTTGATATCACATTCCAACTCTATTTCATTGAATTTGTTCTTTATTATTTGGTAAATTGTTTTTTAATTGTCAACGATATAATTTACATTATTATTGTATACTTATCATCTATTTGTGACATTGACCTATACTATAAATTATTTATTCTCTCTAATATTATTTTTCGTCATATTAATATATTAAATATTCCTTCAAAATTATAGTATGTTTTTTAAAAAATATTTAAAATAAATTGATCAAATGGAAATATTATTAAGTCCATTTGCTTATAATATTACGTTTTAAATCATCATGAGATATATTTTCTTAATTTTGTTTCCTTCATAGAATAATTTTTTCATATAACTAATTTATATTATGATAGAATAATATGTTAAATTTGAGAAAAGCATTGTATCTTGTGGAAATAATTTGCTTCAAAAAATGTAATATACCTTCTCATGAAATATAATATTTTTTATAGTAAAATAATGTATATTTATGCATTATTTAACATAATTAATTTTGTTTCATTAACATAATTCCATAAATTCCTGTAGTCATTTATAAATATCTAATTTAAATAATATATATATATATATATAATAAAAACTAAATTTATATTTAATACTAATTTGGAATCCAAAGAAATTACATAATTTGTGAAAATAAAAAAATAGTGCACAATAAGTTGAGGAAATGATAACTATTTTTTAATGTGTTGTACCCTTCCTGACGTGATTATTTTTATATCCAAATGGGGAATTTTTTAACTTTAATTTAATTTTAGTTACATTTTTTTTAATTATAGGTAACATGCCATAATTTTTTTCACTGAATGTAAATTATTTTGAAATAATGAGTTAGAAATTTTATAGTCATAGCAACCAGTAATGTTTATCTTTGATTGAGAAGAAATTACATTTTTTAGTAATCCAACCTTTCGTTTTATATTTAACACAATTTTAGAGAGTAAAATGTTTTATATATAACACATCACCTCTTCATACATTTAAAATTAATTGCATATGTTTTTTATGACACTTATATATATATATTAATGTTGTATTTAATGGAATTATAATTTATCATCGTTGTTTACATCATATTTACCAAGTTATTAAATTATTTTTCTTGTGTTCTTAATAACAAGTATAAATTAATTCATGAATACTTTTTCATAAACCCCAATACATTACCAATTTCACTTGATATGTACATGTGACTTATTTTTTATTTTTAGCAAAGTGAAAAATATATTTATATCCTCTAAAAAAAATTTTTATCTCTAAAATAAATTTTTAAATAAAAATTATATATTATAATGAGGATAAAATAATTGAAAATTATATTTATAATAAGTGGTTGTTGTGAAATTTTAATTTTTTATTTAATTAAATTAATTATTATAATTTTGGGCTTGTGTTTTTGTAATTTCTTTATCCTAACAGGATCATTTTCAAAACACGTGTCCCCTTTTTTAGATTCTCTATTTATATTTTCTGTGTGTTAATCCTGGGTGTTTTTTTGTTAGATTTTGTTAGTTTATTTGGAAATCAAAATAAAAATAAGGAATGAAAAATAATTCTTACTACAATGAAAATATTATAGACTATTTTGGATCGTTCTCTAAAATGAAGGGCATGAAACCAGTAAACAAATATTAAGTCATGAGATGAAGTGTAAAAAAGGTTTAGTTTCTAATTATTGAAAAAATAGACTCCCTCCAATATATTAATATATTATAAGCAAACATTGTGTATCATATTTTAAACAATATCATTTTTCAATGATTTTAAAATATGAATATAAATTCAGTATATTTTTAACCAACCAACTAGAATTCCTAAAAAAATAGGCCTATCAAAGCGACATGTTGTGATGTTTGTAAAAATAATATAATTATATTACTTTTAATAAATATAATTATCTATATATATCAATAATAAGTACGTTATGTTGATTTCATAAAAAATAATTGAATCATTTTGAGCGAAATATGTATTTTTTGAACATTTATTCTAAAAAAATCATATACATATTATTCAATTTTTTATATCAAATATTTTCTTTAATACATACAAACAAAGATATTTTATATATTCTTTTTGTTATTCATTAAATGACAGTTTAATTTTTTAGTAAAATGGGTGAAAAATCATATCCTTTGAATTATCACTTGTATTGTAGCATGTTTAATACCTTGATTTACCCATAGAAAGAAAACAATAATTAATATGATTAAATATAATAGAAAACATAGATAGTTCAGTATTTATTATCATCAATGTAGTTAATTTTTGATTGGTAATTACGTACAATAAAATTGGTTCCTACATGTCAAACGTGTTGAGGCCAATAACATATAAGATTTCAATTTATTAGATGGTGTTGAATGAAGTAAATATCCTATAATGTATTTGTTTTAAGATCATAGAATTTTTAATTACTAATATGTAATGTAAAAAAACTATAGAGTTATATGAAATTCTATATAATAAACAGTAACAACCAATATTTGTGTTATTTTTTTATTAATTTTTTCTGTACTTTTAGTGTTTTATAATTGGAATATATTGATGTTATCTAACAGTTTTTTTGGTGACAGTAAAGAAAAATATTTTGATTATTTATGATTTCATCTTCTATATAAAGGTCATATAATAAATATATTTTTTATAATCCCATTCTATGAAATTTTTATTTTACATTTGAGTATTAAATATTCTTTTATATTTTATTCAACAAATTAAATGCTAATTTTTATTTTGTCTTTATTTCATTGAGACTCGGTTATCATATTTGAAAAAAAAATATTGTATATATACTAATAATATTTTGTTAATATGTTATAGGTGATGATAAATATGTTTTATGATAGAGGAAACCTTATAAACCTCCCTCTTTTAATAATTCGGATGGAAGAAGATAATGTGAAACCCCTTCAAAAGCCTTACATAGATAATCTCTTATTTAAGAAAACTAGTGTATTATTTCATAATATCATTGTGTGAAGATATATTATTGAATGTGGGTGGTGGGGTATTCATTCCAATGAAAATGATCATGGATGTGTGGATCTTGGTGATTTCGTATTGAATAATTCCCTAGTGATCATATTGATAGACCATGGGTAGTGAACTTCTTGAAAATTATGGGGTCATTCAAAATTAAAACCTAGTGGATGGAATTTATAGGGAAGGGTGTTATGTTATACATCTTATTATTCAATGATATATTATAAATATGGGGAAACATCAGTTCCTAGGTAAATTATTTAATTATTATCATAATTAATTTTATTAGGATAAATTTGAACATGCTTTTCTAAAGTAATCATCCTTGAGATAACATTCAAGTCATGTAACATATTCGGAATTATTATATAACAAGTATAATAATTATATAATCTCAAAATATTTTAAAAATCATAACAATTTTTCTATTTTAATAATGAATTATAAATATATATTTACTATTGATACTGTTTAAAATAACATATAAATGTATGTTTTCAACAATATTACTATAGAGCAGAAAAATGTTGGGAATATTATTACCATAGAGAAATTTTTAACATGAATTTATAATTAATAATTTTAAATAATATATATATATATTAAAAATTTGAGTAATTATAATTTTTTGTGAATAATTTTATCAGTCATTGAAAATTTTAGCGATCGAGTTTTGACATATAATTTAATAATATATATATTTTTTTTGAGAAATTATAAAAAATTAAAAAAATTTATTTTACCAACACGTATAACTCTATTTGAAAATGATAATTATTTTATATTATTTTGAAATATATAATGGGGTTTTATGTCATACTGTTGAAATTATAGTACAATTTAGAATAAAAATTAATGTTATTTTTTGTAATGATACACATTTTTTAGAACATTTTGAAATTTTGAGTTTGTCATTTCTGTAATGTATGGTAATGTATGAACCATAGTATTTTATATATTATATATTTTTTATGTTCTATTACAATTCCTATTATGAATTTATATTTATTCATAAATATTTATTTTAAATATATATTTTTTGTTAATTTCATGTTATAATAGATGATATTATATACTCATTTAAAATTTAAAATTATTATATTTAATATATGAAAACATAGAAATTTTATATAATGTCAAAATCTATTTCCTTAATATAATTTATTTTTTATTCAAATATTTAAATATATTATTATTAGATATTTTAGAAATAAAAATTAATATACAAATAATTCATTTTTATTAATTTGTATTTTTATATTATACATAGATATAATTATTACATAGTGTGAAAGAGGAATGTGATTTTTAGTTTTAAATTAAATATAAACTGTTATAATATATATATATATGTATATGTATATGTATGTATGTATATAGATACATTAGAATATTTAATTGAAAAGATAGTATTTAATAGTAAGATATTCATTTAAATAATATAAATCGTGTATTCTGAATCTTTTTTACAAAATTAGGTGATTCTTTGAATAAAAAATTATGAAAACCACGATAAAATAGAAATATAAAATATAATTAATAATCACAGTTTTCATAAGAAAATTTAAAAAATCATATAAAAGATATTTTATTTCCATTTATGTTATTAATTAAATAAAGGATTTATTTTTAAATTTTTTATTAAAATTGTATGCGGTTATAGGTTGAGAGATATATTTTAATTTGAATACCATTTTAAAAAATATGGGATTAAATTCCAATAAAATTCCATTACTTATTTATTTGTTAATATATAGAATATTTTTAAAGAATTTAGAAATAAATTTAATATATTAGAATATCTTACACATCCTGAATTATAATTTACAGTTTTATTTTTCATATTACTTTCACAGAGGGGATGAGTAATATCATTAAAGTCCTTTTAAAGTATGTAGAGTTCAAGGTATTATTAAACATTGTAACCCAATACTAGATGAGTATAAATAATATAATTAATCAAGTAATAAATGTAAGTATCATTTAATAATAACAAAAATACCTACAAATGATCTTCTAATGTCAGTAGAAGAATTTTAAACGGTTATCGTTTGATTAAGACAGTAAATTTCATTTTTCAAAATATGAGTTGGATTCAACTGAATGTATACATATTATTAATATTTTTGTATCTATACTAGTATAAAACACTTTAGTAAAAATAATTAAAATATTAAAATAATTAATATACCTAAAATATTAATTTTCAAAGTCAATAGGTTATTTTTAATTTTTATTGAGTGAGTAAAATAATTTAAACTCCTTCAAAAAATATGAATTTTTATTCAAATGGAATTATATTTTTTATTATGCTGTATTTATCTAAAAAGATATATATAATACTAAATAAATCAATGAAAGTATATTTTCATGATATAATAGTTAAAATATCAAATAAATCATAGAAAATCAATAAAAATTAATTTTTACGTAAACATAAATAGGAAAACACATGTTGATGTAGATTCAGTTCTTGCGCTACATAAAAAAATAATGGTGTCTTAGTGATAATATTGAGAATAAATTACTCTGAAATATACTTATACAAATATATATTATAATAAATTATATATATGATTTATCTACATGAATTCTATAGTTATAAATATATTTTTAAACCCAGCTAAAAAAAATATCCTAGAAGTGTTATATGAATGATATTTTTAATTTTAAAAGACTTATAAGTTAACAAAAAACATAAAAATATGTCATGATTAATATCAAGATTATTAAATATTTTTTATATCTTCCAATTTAAATATTTAAGATACCTTAAAAATAATAATTACATTATTAATGCTCAATGATTAAATATTTGTGAAAATGTTGTCAAATATTGTCTATAAAATGAAAAGTATTATAAAATTTCCCAAACTAATATAACATTTACATTAATCACTATTTTACAACAAAATGCCCCTATAATTCCATATTCGTGTTCTCTAGGCTTTGTTGTGGTAAAAATTCCCGACTCTGAAGGCTATAGACTCAATCCAAAGAAGTTAAATCAAAGGGAATGGTAAGGATTCCCATTTAACTCTCCCCATTCTTATATTAGATTATTTTTACATGAGAATATTATAAACATGATAATAATTTTCTTCACAAATTTTATTTCCTTATTGAAAACAGTTATTCAACATTATACCGATGATAGTATAACAAATATCTATCACTAAACTATTTTTAGGTTGTTTTTATTTCAAAGTATGTGTTCCACATTACAAATAATTTTTTTACATTCTCAACATACTATATTTTGGTTATGTAAAAATTAAGAGTAACATAAAAATTTTATTGTATTTAATCTCCAATATTTAATAAAGATGATATGTTTTTCTTTTTTATCTTATTTTAAACTCTTTTCAAAATCAATGATTCTCGTTGGTGGATTTCCTATACCTATGTGAATAAAGATATTTTATTTTTTCCTTATGTAATTCATCCA
Source organism: Viscum album (assembly GCA_963277665.1). Lineage (NCBI taxonomy): Eukaryota > Viridiplantae > Streptophyta > Magnoliopsida > Santalales > Viscaceae > Viscum > Viscum album. The sequence goes on from OY728165.1 coordinate 289,281,685, forward strand.
TATTCATAAAAATATATTTATTTATTAAATATAATATTAGTGAAAATAAAATTTCATGTTTATATATTTAAAATGTCAATTTATTCTTGATAACTATTATTTTTGATTTAAATAATTAATGATCTTCTTATGTGTCTTACACAGGATTACCAAGGATGATTTTCAAAATTATAACTACAAACTAATTAACTAAACATTATTGATTCTACAATGATTTAAAATATATACTTTTACTCTTTAAAAGAATATGTAATCATTGTAGAAGAACCATATAAACTATTTGTTAAACATAAGATGTCTTCGAATTATATACTAAGAAACATCAAAATGATATATGCTAGAATAATAAATCTAACAATTTCATAATACATGAACATATATGAATATAAATAATAAATCATAATAAATAAATAAAAAATGAAAATGTTCTAAATATTGTAGTTAAATTTTATATTTTGGATAATCTTGAATTTATAAGACATATAGAGTGACTCGAAACATTAGATAAGGGGGTTTTTCATGGATATGTGCAAAAAAACACTTGAAAAAATTTATTAATCATTATTAATTATATTAAAAAGGGATGAGTGATAATTCATAGGAGAATAACAAGGCTACCACTTGATTAATCTTTTGAATGTACTTAATAGTATTATATATGATCATTAACTATCATTCATATTCTTATTTATTGTTTCATCTATGAGTTTATTTAGAATAATTATAACACAATTTACTACAAAATTGTTTCTTAAAATACATTGTTTTTAATTCACAATAATGTTAGGGCATATAAACAATGATCACGACCTCTAAACATCAATGACGTTTTGATGCAATAAAATGTATTAGTGAAACTGATAAAAATATTTTAAGGACCTGAAATTAAAAAATATATAATATTGATTTAAGTTAATAATTCATAATGAGTATCTTTTCAGGTTTAGAGCATTAGAGAATTAACTAATAACTTATTCATATCAACTTGAATATTACAAGTAAACACTTCTACCTAGTTTCAATTTTTTTTTCATAAAATAAAAACTCATAAAAACATTTTTAGTTCCATGTTTTAAATAACATAAATTTTCCTTGATCCCATTCTTGACTGAATTCCACTTTATGTCCTCCGAAAAACATTTCAAAAACATGGGATTAGAAAAAAAAGGCTCAGTAAGGGATAAAAAAAGGAGAACTTTTAGCTTTCAAAACAATATGTAAACCATTAATACATTATCATAATATAATACCTTACACCATAAATATGTAGAAAAAAAACTTCACTGAATATAATCTAATTTGATACCATTTTTCTAACAAAAAGATTACCATAAATCCCATATAAAGCAACATATATTATATGAAGGTTACTTGGGACAAAAACATAATGAAATTTAATAACCATATAGTCAACCTCCACATCTATCACTAAATGAAATAGTCATATGGATAACTTCCATACCCAATGAATTCGATATTTTAACATAACCACCTATCCTTGATTGATCATAGAACCCCTATCATTTAGTTTATCATGTAACCACTCGTTAAATGTTCAAGTACCATTCTATAATCCAAACACATAAAATATTTACAATATAAACATTTCACTAATAATATTTCTTTTGAAATAACAAGAAATCATTTCAAGATATTGAAATAATCTGTCCATTTAAATAACCATTTTCAATAAAAAAACACCCAAAAAGGGAATAAGGGATTTCTTTTCCTTTTAAAAACATTAACGCTTATAGAGGAATCCAAATAAAGATTAAGGTGATGGAGAGGTCATTGTCATCGTAAATGTTAAAAACCTTAATTTTTTAGTTTAGTAAAAGTTTTTATAAAAAAAATATTCCATTTAATTAATGTAAAAGTCAAAGGGTTTTATTATACAATGTGTAAAAGAAGTAAGTGTATATTATCAAAACATTTCTCAATGAAAGGATATTTAGACGAAGTCCCTTAAAATTATAATTTTGTAAAAAAAATAGATCGATGAAGTGTATTCAATATATGTACAGATAAATTATGTTTAAATATAATATAGGATATAAAAATTACTTCCTCACATGATCATATAATGGAATAATCCAAAAATAGAAAATTAACCCAACGAATGGAAATTTGGTTAAGAAGTTCCCTTACCTCGAGTCCCACTTGTCTCATATATTCCTTGTTATTTATGAATAATAAATTAAGATAATTTCAACATTCTTTAGAACCTTTGTAATGTTTTATTATTCATTTTATAGAACTTATTTCCTTTCTATAACTATTAGTTAATTATTTGAGTTTATTTCACATATTTTTTCAATGTTCAGAACATTAGTCGAAAATAAAATTGTTATAATTATAAATTGTCCATGTGGTCAAAATTTAATTATCTCCATAATGATATTCATGATTTTTATATCATATATATCATATATATCTATTATATATGTATTTATATCCAGTTTATATGTATATATAATAGACCATATCATTTGGAGATAAGAAATGAAATGAACCGTTCCTAGAGATGGTAATTCATACGTACGCATGAATGTTACTTTCATTTCTATTTCATATTTAAAGAAATGAAAACATAAAGATAATTAAGAATATTATAATTCAAATATAATATCATATTTTATATATGTTACTTAAGTCCATTAACTCCATAATTTATACATTCCATGTGTGGCATTAATGAGTCATATCGCTTTGAGGGGGAGTTAGTCCTTAATTCCTGAAATACAATTATCATATTTATACAACATTAAAAGTATAAAGTTATGTTCTAAATTAAAATTACAGAATCAAAGAGATATAATAAATATAATAAATATCATATATAATTACAGTTTTATCATAATGTCCACCATGAGAGGCGGTACAAGATAATTGAACAATCATCATTTCGTGAGGCAGTAGTTCGTCATCCACAATAACAATATGTTCAAATTCATTAGATGAAGGCCTATGAAATTTTAGTTAGAATACTATGCATAACAAAATCCTAGTATATTGAAGATAGTTTTGTTTTTATGAAATAATGGAATTAAGAGAGTTTTGGGGGTTGGAGGAGGAAAATAAAAAAATAGAACTTCATGGAAGATGTTACCTTTAATTCGGTTAACTCCCTTTGAATTAAACCAAAATGATTTATTAGAATTGAATTCTGCCCTATGTAAGGATTCTAGGTGGAATAGATAAATGTTTAGAGATTACTGAAGTAGATGTAGGTTGATTCAAGGGGATTAAGTGGTGTGAGTAATGGGTTATAGGTGGTGGCCTTTTATAAGAGGGATGAGGGGCTCATCCAGAATGTTTGAAAGTATTATTTATTTTAAAATGATTTTCTGTTTGAAAAAGTCCACAACTCATAAACATTGAAGATAAAATGAATATAATTAGAAATTAAATCATCCAATAAGAACTGGATAGGTTTTTGGATATTTTTAATCCATATATTTTTTATTTAACCCTCTGTTATCATATTTAACTTTTATCATGTCTTCTAGTATTTTCATACTATATGGTTAACATATATACTATAAAATTCCAATCAATCCTTAATGGATCATTAAATAATATTTTAAATTCATATATTTCATTATTATGAATCTCATATTTTAAAGATTATTTTATAATTTAATAAAATATTAATTGATTTAAAATCTCATTTATGTTAATTTATGCAGTATTCATATCATGACATTTTTAAAAATTAAAAATAACTCAATTTATTCCAAATAAACATCATTAATTAAAATATAGAAATCCATAATTGTCTCTAAAATTTGTGGATGGCATAAAAAGTTTCAAAATAAATTTATTTTAATATTTATAATCTCATTTATTTTAAACATCCATTAATGAGGTAATCATTACATCATCATTGTGTCATAAATAACATTATATTTTGGTGTACAAAATATATAAATAAACTATCATGATGTAAGAAATATTGTTATGTTAAAAATGACTATTTATACTAAAAAATATTACTTATATAACATTATATAACTATTTTACTAAATGATATATGTTTATGTTACATTTTACTTAACATTAAATTAAAAGTAATTAAATGTCATTTTCACATAGATGTGGCTCAATGGGGTCCCAAAATCTACTAAAGGATAACAATGGTCTGACATGTGCCAACTAATAGGGTTAATACACGTGTTAGGATAATTTAATATTATTATAAATTTATTTTCTAACTTTATTTACAACATTTACCCTTTAACCACGCTAAATAAAATATTTTCAAAAGTTACTATTCATAATGTCTAAAAATAAATGTTACATATTTACAAAATGTGGACATCCTGATTCCAAATATGGAAACCATTTATCAAAATTAAAAACATAGAAGTTGCAGAAATTAATTTAAAATTAATTATTGTTGTCAAAACCAAAAAACTTGTTTTTTAGAAATAGTAACTATCAAAACATTGACATGTGATTAGGTATAATTAAAAAGTGAAATTTCATCCAATTAACAACATTAGAATAAATGATAAAAATATAATATTTTTATATATTTAAAGGAATTAAAATTATAGTCTAATTATTCAAATAAATGAGAATAAAAGGCAGTTTAGAATTAAAATGAAGTATTTTGTCACTATTCATCAAAAAATAAACATTATCTGAAAATACAAAAATTTTATCCAACATAAATTTTGATGTTCCAATTCTAAATAATAATTCTATTTTGTCATATAGGACATATAAAAGTGAAATATACTATATTTAATGTCGGTTCTCTATCAAAAGGGGGAAATCAACCTTTTAAAGAATATTAGAATATTTTATGTTTAAAATCAGTTTCTTTCTTATTTTAAGCCATTATAATTTATTGGATATATGTAAATATATTTAAAAAACGTTTTTAATCATAATTTATTTAGATATTTTCATTCCTAGAATTAGAATGACTATTCCTTAACAACCATTTAAAATAATAATAATATTATATTATTTTTCAGTATAATTCAAAGTCGTGTGCGACAAAAGATTTCAAAGAAACCCATTGTTTCGTGTTGAGTACGCTATCGAACAATGTTTCCTTGTTAACATAAAATTAATATCTTGTTGATAAATATTAATAGTTATGAAAAGGTATTATTTTATAAATACATGGGACATTACATCCTTCCCCCTTTTGGAAAATACATCCTTACAATTTTAAAATTGGGATAGGAAATTTCATTGAATATCCCATATAAGAAAAAGAGTCCATTAAACTATCACTTTAAAAGAAAGAAAGAGAAGTAAAAATGTCACATGAGATAACCCATACTAGGATTCCATGTAGGAAATCAAGGATATGGAAGATAAGACTAAACATCAAGTTCGGAAGGCGTGTGATAGAAAACAGGACTAGGAGAATGTTAACCACCAGAAAATCACAAACATGTGATGGGTTAAACAGTCTTTGGTTTCCTTGTAGGAAAATTAAACAGAAAACATTTTTTTAAGTTCATTTTTATAATGCTGAGGAATTTATTAATGAGCTTCACTAAGAACTTAATGAAACATGCTTACTTTTCATGTAGACTTTCATCCATTACTAAATTTATACCAAAACCCATCTTCTCTAAAAATGATTACTATTCAAGATAAATTGGTCACATAAAAAGCTCTAGATTCATTTTCAAGAGAATAACAAGATAAAAAATATATAAACCATATATTTTCCTTTCCTTTATACATTAAGAAAAACCAAAAAATAATAATACAAGATTAAATAATCCCCAAAAGGATAATATTTTATAAAAAAGAAATACAAATCTTAATCTCAAAAATTGAACAAACAATATCCAAATCTCAACAAAGACAATTCAATATACAATTTTCCTTAAAATTATTTAATTTAATCAAAACGATGTATGAAACCCAAAATTCAGAACGATTTGATCACACAGTCTTCGATAATAAATTTAAAAATTCATCTCCAACTAAAATCAACTACACATAAGGTCTCATACTAAAGCATAATTACCCTAATCACATATGCTCTATGACAGGTTAATAATTTCCATAAACAACACAAATATCTATATCTAAACAAAAAAACAATGATTTTTCCAAAATAAAATTTCAACCCTTACTCCACCAATGAAATCCCATAGTATTATATTTTCCTTATGCATAAAATGTTCCAAAAAAGAGAGAACGTCTTCCAAAATATCCATTATCACTTAATCACAAAATTATTTTATTATATTAAGGAAATCCATTGGATAAAAAATATGTTCCCCAAACCATCTTAGTCTTCATAAATAAAATAATTTAACTAAAAAAATAATTCATACTAACCAGGGACTTCACATAGTCTAGTGGTAAGTGATAAATGCCAACCGGACTCTGGTTGTGGGTTTGATTCCCCCAGCATTGTAAGACGTGATGGGTTGTCACACAGTATGGGTGTTATCCTTTTCCAAAAACAATATAATTATATAAAATTACCAAAAATGATATAATTTATTTAAAAATTACAATAATATATTTTAACCACAAAGGTTATCTAATACCTTTCATTTTACATCCCAAAATCAAATAACCATTTGTCACCTCAATAAAATATCATATGAACCTCTATAGTTATCCACTATGTCCATGCAAGAAAAGATAATTCGTTCTTGAATAACATTTTCACATATCAAACTTCAGGGTTATGCATACTAGAAAAAGGCATCCATGGTAATCCCATCTTCAAAAGAGCCTTAATAATTTTAGGCATTTCATCATCCTAAAATATACCATAACTCTTTAATCCCTTATATATAGACTTCTCACTCATTCAAATCTCTTTATGATCCATTATCCATTCCTTTCCAACTTATTCTATAATACATATTTCCTATAAGAAAAATCATGAATCATATCATAATATTCAAAAATATCAAAACATCATCTATGAAATAATCCATACCTTTCATTGGACGTTGTTAGCATCCCCATCTTCAATTAGAATGCAATTAGGAATTGGTAAACATGTATTCATATGATCTTTCTGATCCCACTCCTAATCCTTTTTTGTAAGACATCTATTTTTTTGATGACCATGCACACCAAATTTAAAACATTCAAATTATCCACCCAAAAAAACTTCTTTCCTTTTCCTAGATCCAACTAAATGATTCCTTATTGCACGACAAGTTATTACTTTGTGACCTTCATTTCCACATCTATAACATCTTCCAGTCCCTTTGAATCATTTTCCTAGGTTTTTCTTTCTAGATCCATGACACATAGGTTTTTGAATATACCTAAATTTATGATTATTACCAGAACTTCTTTTGGGATTTGTTTATGAAAAATATGACTCTATATAAAAATCACAAGGATCTGGTGGTAAATCATGACTCCAAATAATTGGTTGAGAAAAACTACAAGAGTTCTCATTGTAGATCCCATTTTATTCAGTTTCTTATTCAGAAAAGCACCACAGTTTCCTTCACATCCATCGTTACATTGGTGCATGCTAGATCTATCCATTTACAAAAACCAAAATGGTTAGTGTGAGTATATCAGTAAAATCATCATATACTATCTTATGAGGTGGGTAACCACTAAGATATAATTTTGCATTTTATATTAAACTCATTCTATTTATCTAACATAATGATGACTATTTCGAATAAGATCACTATTATGGTTAGGTAACAAATGCTTTAATAACACCCTAACCTCTAATGTTATCTAAATTGACCTCTGATACCAACTGTAAGGACCCACCCATAAACAGTTCGTAATCTAGAATTAAGTTAATAATTTACATTGAGGATATTTTCAGGTTTAGAGCTTTAGATAATTAAGTCATAACATATACATATCAAATTTAATATTACAATTAAGCACTTCTACTTATTTTCAATTTTTCATAAAATAATAACTATTTAAAAAAACATGTTCAGTTACATGTTTTAAACAATATGACTTTCCATGATCTCATCCTTGAACCTATTCCTCTTTATGCCCTTTGAAAATAATTTCAAAAACATGGGATGAGAAAGAAGGATTAGTAAGGTATACAAAAACAAGGATAGTTGTTATCTTTCCGAACAACATGTAAACCATGAATACTATGTCATAAAGTAATATTTTTCACCATATAGAACTAGAAAAAACACTTAACTGAATCTAAGCTCATTTCTTAACCTTTTTGTGACCAAAAGAATACCATAAATCACATAGAAAGGATCATATAGCATATAATGGTATAATAGGACAAAAACATACTGAAATGGAATGACTCTGCAGTCGACTTCAACACATATCACTAAATGTAATAGCTATAAAACCGAATTCTATACCCAATTCATTGGTGGTTATAATATAACCACCCATCCTTGGTTTATCACTAAATCACACGTCATTTGGTTTATCACGTAACCACTGTTCAAATGTCCAAGTATCATTATATAATCATAGCTCGTAAAATATTTCAAATATAAATATTTCACTAATAACATTAAATTTGAAATAACAAAAAATAATTTCAAGATATTGAAATAATAAGTCCATTTCAAAAACCATTTTCAATACAAAAACACCCAAAAATTTAATAAGGTATTTTTTTCTTTTAAAAAACATTATAGCTTATAGAGGAATCCAAATTACGATTATGGAGGCAGAGATGTTATTGTCACCACAAGCGTTAAAAAAATTCCAATTTTAATTTTCTGAAATCATTTGTAGAAAAAATATTCCCTTATAATTAATGTAAAATTCAAAGGGTTTTATTATACACCATGTAAAAGAAGTATGTGTATATTATCAAAACATGCCTCAATGAAAGGAGATTGAGACGATGTCTCTTACAAAGATTATTTTCTAATTATAATAGATCGATTATGTGTATTCACTATAAGTACACATAAGGAATGTATAAATACAATATAGGATATAAAAATTCATTTTTCACATAGTCATATCATGACATAATCAAGAATTAGAAAATGAAATCAAAGAATGGAAATTGGGATAAAAAGTTCCCTTACCTCCAGTTTGACTTGTCTCGTATGCTCCATGTTCTTCCTGAATAATAAAATTAAGTTAGTTAATAATATATTTATAACATTTTTCATGTTTATTAATCCATTTATATCACGTATTTTCTTACTATAATAAATAGTTAATTATATGAGTTCATATCTTACAATTTGTCAATGTTCAGAACTTGAGTGAAAAATGAACTTGTTATAAATATAAATTTTCTACGTGTTCCAAAGTCCCTTATCTCCAGAATGATATTCATGATTTAGATATCATATATATCATATATATCCATTATATATGTATTTTTATCCATTATATACATATATTTTTGGAATAGTCCATATCATTAGGAGATCAGAAATAAAATGCACCACTCATGGAGACGGTAAGCCGTACATACTCAATGAACGCTACTTTCATTTATATTTAATATTTAAAGGAATGAAAACATAATGATAAATATTTATATTATAATTATAGTTTAATATCTTATTTTATATATGTTACATATGATCATTAATATCATCCTTTATATGTTCCATGTATGGCATTAATGAGTCATACCACATTGAGGGGGCGGTAGTCTGCACATCCTCAAATGAAATTATCATATTTATATATCATTAAAATAATAATGGTATATTCTAAATTAAAATTAAAGAATAATAGTGATAAAATAAATTTCAGAAATATCATATATTATTATAGTTCTATCATAATGGGAATAATGAGAGATAATAAGAGATAGTTGAACAATTATCGTTTTGTGAGGTTGAAGTTTTCCGTACATAGAAACAGTATGTTCATATCAATTTGATTGACACGTGTGGATGTGTAGTTCTAATCATCCTAAAAAAATCCTATTATATTTAAGATACATTTTTTGTAATAAAAGAATGTAAGAAAGAGAGTTTAGGGGGTTGGAGAAGGAAAATAAAAGAAACAAACATGAGAGAATACATTACCTTTAAATCGGGTGACTCCTTTTGGTTTGAACCAAAAGTATTTATTGTATTGCCTTATTCTAAAAGTAAGGATCTTATGTGAAATAAAGATATTTTGGGATCTTATTGGATTAATTTTTGGTAGATCCATGGGGCATGAGAGGTGGGAGTAATGGTTTAGAGGTGGTGGAATTTTATAAGAGAGGGGAGGGGCTCTATAGGAATGTTTTAAAGTATTATTTTATTATAAAATTATTTTTGGTTTAAAAAGTTCGAAAAATCATTATATATGAATATAAGATGAATATAAGTCGATATAAAATCATCCAATAATAATTGTATAGGTTTTTGATATTTTTTAATCTTTATCTTTATTATTTAACCCTTTTCTAGCTTATTTAACTTTTACAATGGATTCTTGTATATTCATGCTACATGGTTATCATATTTAATATAAAATTCTAATAGATCCAAAATGGATCTTTAATGAAATTTGGGATATCAGAAATGTCATTAGGTAGAATCTCTATTTTTAGGACTTTTTTATCATTTAATAAAAAATTAATTGATTTAAAAACTCATTGTGTCAATTTATATACAATTCATATCATGATTTTTTTTAAAAACCCAAAAACATGATTCATTCGAAAAACCAACATTATTTATAATTTACCAAGTCATAATAATCTATACAGTTCTTGTATGTAATAAAAACATTGAAAATAAATTTATTTTAAAACTTATAATTTAGATTATTTAAAGCATTCATTAATGAGATAATTATTACATCATAATTGTATCCAAATTAAGTTTATTAATTTGATGTATAAAAATTATAAATAAAATATCAGGATGTAGGAACCATTATTCTCTTTCTAATGAATATTTTTATTAGAAAATATATCATATATAAACCAATATTATTTTTTTTACAAAAAGATATATGTTTATGTTACATTTGCCTTAACATTAAATTAATAGTAATTAAATGACATTTTCACACCCTTGCTTCCCCATGGGGTCCTCAAATATACCCAAAGATGCCTATGGTAGGAAATTAATCAGAAAATAATGTTATGACGTGGGTTACTGTAATTTAATATTATTATAATATTATCTTTTACCCTTATTTACCAGATTTACCTTTTAGCGTCGGTAAATAAATATTTACTGAAGTTACAATTCATAATTTCTAAAAATATAAATTAACTATATACAATATTTTTAAAACCTCATTGAAAATATGGAATCCATTTTTTTTAATTCAAAAAAAATTTGTAGAAATGAATTTAAAATTAATTCTAGATGTTAATACCAAAAAGAGTATTTTTATGAAATAATAACTATCAAAAGATTGACATGTGTTTATATCTAATTAAAAATTGAAATTACATCCATTTACCAAAATTGGATTAAATATTAAAATTATAATATTATTATACATTAAACCCAATTAAATTTATAGTATAATGAAATAAATAAATTATATTAAAAGGCAGTTTTGAATTATAATGCAGAATTTTTTTCACTATTCCTTAAAAACGAACTTTATCAGAAAAATACAAAAATATCATCCAAAGTAAATTTTGATGTTCCTCTTCTAAAGAAGAATTTTATTTTTTCAAATAGGATATATAAAATTGACCAAAAATATATTTAAAATGGGTTCTCCATCAAAAGGCAGTAAATCGACCTTTTAAAGAATGTTAGAGTATTTCATTCTGAAAATCAGTTTCATTTTAATTTTAAGCGTATAGAATTTATTGTATAAATGAAATGTTATTTAAAAAAACATTTTTAATCATAATGTAGTTAGTTAAGTTCATTCCCAGCATTACAATTCCTATGAGTTAATAGTCTTTAAAATAATAATAATATTATATTATTTTTCGGTATAACATAATGTTTTGTGAAACTTAATATTTCAAAGAAACTCGTTCTTTCATATTGAGTACACTATAAAAAAAATGTGTCATATTTATAATAAAATTAATATCTTATTCATAAATATTAATAGATATGAAAAAATATTATTTTCTAAATACCTACGTCGTTACAAATATATTTTGTCATGTTTTATTATTTCCCTTCATATATATCTTCAACGTAAATTTTCTTGATTACTTTTGAAATCCTATGAAAAAACTATCATGATAATATTTTATGTAAAAAATTCATTTGAATGGATTCTCCCCTGCCAATTATTTCATGTTTCATTCTTGGGAACATCCCTTGTAAATTCTCTTGTATGATTTTAAATATATTTGTCATTTACTATGATATATTTAGATATAATGGGTTGATATACCTTTTTTGTTGATTAATTATATTAAATAATCATTGTTTATAACTTAAAACATATATTACATCATATTAGAATATGTGTACAGTCATTATAATTGGTTATGAAAGAATATTTACTTATTTATAATTGACTTATAACCCTTAGATTTACATTGCATATTTTTGTTACACTTCCAAGGGATTATAACATATTCATTGGGAAAAAAAATCTTATTTTATAAAAACTCCTTAGATATATGATTTAATGAATATGTTGATGATATTAAACATTATATAAGAAATAAGAAGACATCACTCTATTTTAAAGGTTATTCAAAGGTCATTAATGAGAATATGGGAGGAATTGTTTTAAATATTTGGACTTGACTCAGCTGATTACTTTTATGCGAACATGTTTTTTTTATGATCCTGTTGGTTTGATTAATATTATTTCATTTAAGGGTAATATTATATTAAATAGGTTTTTTAATATCTTTTTAAATTCTCATCCATTTATTATATTATCGAGTAATGTTTTTTGAGGATAAATCATTACCCAAATGGTTTCTTTCTATGCATCGAAACAAATTACTAACCTCCAGAGACCATGGAGTGTTCTTAAGTACTAGGAAAATCTTTTTTTTGTCCTCAGATGTGGACCATAGGTTATATATTTATATTTATAGATTTCACGATTACTTAAACTGAAAATATTTTTTTTATAAAATTTTGATTATAATTGAAATACCTTATAGACATGATATCATATATTTTATAGAATAACATCTCAATGGGTATTTCTTTAATGAAAATGAGACCTTGCACAAAAGTAGAGTTCATTTACTGAAAAATGATAGACAACTTACTGAAGTAATTTTTTTGAGATTTATCATGATTCATTTTAAGAAAAGGGATAAGATCACCAGAAACCTGATCAAAGCAAGAAAAGTCAACTACCTTGATGCCCTTATTTTCAATCCATCACTAACTGAATTATATTCCATGTAAATGTGAGTGATGATATGATTTAAAGACAATTTATTATCTAATAGTTTCTTATAATGATTAGTGATATTCCAATCCAATTGAGAGAGACCCATCCAGATGGTTGAGATGACCATAGTGTAATTACTCTCAAACAAGAAATTTTTCCAACCACGATCCTTGGATTGCTAAATTTTAATAATGATGCTAATAATTTCATCCTTATGTAAATAAATAAGACCAAAGAACCATAAAAACATCCATGAACATCCCCTTTACGATTCAAGAAAACTGCACGAAATCTTGAATGCCTTGTATTACCTCTAGAAGCTCTATCAGAATTGAATTTAATCCATCAATCAATGGAATACATACAAAATACATAAAATCTTCCATAAGGAGGTTGAATGTTCCCATGGAAAAAAATCTGGTTCAAAATGGACAAGTCATGAACTGAGTTGGAGCAATAATGCTTATTTGGTGTTCTTGTCTCACGTATAGTAGTGAGTATAGAAAAAATGACACCACTACCTGAGAAAGAACGGCTAGCATGATTTTCCTTATTCTAAGAAGAACAAATAATATGAATACGCTCCATAGTAGACACCCCAAAATGATCCAGTAGTTGTGGAGATAGAATAATTGAGTGCAACCCTTGGTGGAAATCCCAGATAAAATACACACAAAGAATATTGATTTCAAAGATATAATAAACAACCTTCTATATGGATTAATCAGTAACAAAAAAACAAATTGTCAATATCTTCCCAATGTTGATAGAAAATCACACATAAAGAAAAAAGTGAAATACCACATTCTTGGTAGAAACAATCAGTAGGAATATTCTTGTGAGGATGTATCCAGGAAAAAGAAGTCTGATATGGCCTTATAATGTTCTTATGCAACTCACTCATCCACTTATAATCTGTGTTGTATGATAAATAATGTCTGTAAAATTTTTAAGAATATAAAAGTCCATTAAAAGAGGGTTTCCAAGCCCAAGAAACCCACTCTGTTAGAAAAAACATGTAGCCTCATACAATATTGTTAATATAATTTGGGAGATTGTCCATACTATCCAGTTGGTCCTCAATCATGGAATCTAGGTCCACATCAAGGTCATCACTCATTTGATCCTCTACAAAGGGAAAAGCTACCCAGTTTTCCATCCCAAAGGATAAAGATGAGTTCCTTGAAATAAGCCACCCGAAATGAGCATCAATAGAAGGGAATGTGGATTCAAAAGCTGGACAAAAAGAGGAATCCATGTTATTAAAAACACTATTTCTGAGTCTATCGCTGAATTTATTTCTTAGGAAGTCAAGAGGCTTAGAATTACTATTCAAAATCCTCCAAAAAAATGATTCCTATGAGGAATCATTGAACAGTGAAAGGTTTTTGATACCAAGACCCCCTGCATCACTAGGTTTATAAAAAATGATACATTAAAAGATGGTTTATTTCCTCTCTAAGATGTTACAACTCCAAAATAAAATTTCGATAGAATCATTAATTCTATTGATGAGAGAGACTAGCCACATATAGACTATGAAATAATAAGTAAACTTTGAAATAATAATAGCCTTGACCAAGCATACATGACCAATTTAAGAGAGAAATTTTCCATTATAAGTTGCAAGATGCCTTTTGATTTTACTATGAATATTAAAAATAACATGTTTTTCACATCCCCCAATACATTGGAATAGAAGGATATGTAAAGAGAAGATTTCCATCATGAATTCCCAATTCTCTATAAATGTCCATCTACCTAGATGTAGAGAAATATCAACCAATGTAGATGAATGATTTATTCTAGCTAATTCCAAGTCCTGAAACATTTTTATAATGTAAAATTTATTTTTTGATACTCTTAATATTTTTATTATCCCCTTAAGTGAATAGAATAATATCATCAACATACAATAAATGAGTAGGAGTAACCTAAACATTACCAGCACAGATAGACTTTAGATTCCTATTTCAAGCCATAACCATAAGTAACCATCTAATACAATCCTATTAAATAGACTAAATGATAGAAGAAAGAGGGTTCCCTTGCCTGACACCTCTATAACAAGGAAAAAATCCATCAGGATAACCATTAACAAGAACCAAGATGTGAGCTGACTCAAAAATGTTTATGATCCCGTTTTTTAAAATTTCATCAAATCCAAATGAATTAAGAACCATATCAATGGGTATGTTTTTATTTATAATAATTTCATCTCATATGTCTCGATCACAGACTCCCAATTAAATATAAATTTCCAAGAACACAATCATCAATATATTTGTATGAATATAAATAAAATTTCAATCCATATCTCAAAAAATTATATCTAAATATATAGACTAATATTACTCCAAAAAAACTTTTTGGAATTATATCTTCACAAGATATCAGGTAGAAAATCATGCTCACAAAAATGAGTCCTCCCAATCTATCAGGACGTACCTCAAAAATAACTAAAAAATAATTTTTAAAATGAATGTATAATACTCATTAGAAAAAAGTGAAAATAATAGATCATGGATCTTATATACATAATAATAATAAATAAAATCAATGATAAAAATATATGAGATGTTTTATATAGTTCAATATTATAATCTACTGCGAAAAAATATTTAACATCACTATCCTACCAATTATGAAATAATACCATTGTAAAAATAATTATGATAAAAACAGATATCCTAAAAATAAAAATAAAATCATTTTTATATCTTCTCAATTTTTTTTTCTTGTATAAGGATCACCCCACGATTTAGGTAGCAAAAATATGAAACATGAATAATGTTTTATCAATATGAGATGTCATAACCTCCATAACGATGACTAAAATATGATCAATCTCGGACAAAAATTAATGTTTGTTAAACCACATATTTTTGTGAAATTTATTTCAATGAAATTAAATATCTTTTATATATTTCATTATATGAAAAATTATGGTAATAATTCACTACATGTAACTCTGTGTTTTCTTATATTACACACAATATTGAGTTTTAACAAAACTAAGATATATAATTTAACAAAAGAATTATTACCTAGATATTAAAAATATACAAATTATTATTAATAAATAATATTTAATTATTAATTATAATTATAGTTTATGATGGTAAAATATTTTTTTTAAAAAGTACTGAATTTTCTTCAGTCATTATATGTTTCAAAAATACCATTTTCTCAAATAATCATTTTTATTTCGTTTTGATAATATTAATAAAATTATTTTTTCAAAAATTTGTAAAATTAACCAAATAAAATAAAGAGAAGTTGGTAAATATGAATATTTAAATTAGCTTAAGTTTAACATTTGTTGTTTTTCTGAAACGTTTAATATTTTCACGGATAGTGAAAAATAATAAAATTTGATTGAAATTTTCCATTTTTAATTTATTTATTAATATAAATTATATGTTAATTTTTTCAATATAAAATTAGTTAAATAATACATCACATACTATAATTTATGTATTTTGATTCAATTTAATTTTCAATTTTGATATAAAAACATTGTAATATTTTGAACATTTTCTCTTTTAAAATCCACTTTCTCATTGCATTTATGTGATTAATTTCAAATTAAAATTTTACATTACATAAATTGAATTTGGAAAACATTATTAAATATTTAGAGTCATAAAAATTTATATTATATAATAATTTTAAATTAGTTTTGGAAAAATATGAATACTAAAGACAATAAAAAATATTTTACGTGGTTAATGTAAAAACAGGTTTACTATGGGTTAAACTAAAAATGATAAGGGTTACAAATGACCCAAAACATGTCTAAATCCTATTTTATGGACATATTTACATATTAACCAAGAAAATATAGAATAGAACATCATATTATTTCTTTTTATTTGGGTATCACAATCATTTTGGACTCTTGTGGGAAATTTCCATGTAGTTTCAACTATGTTCTTATCCTCCACTTATAGAAGGCCATCACCACCCATAGATTATGAAAACCATCACACACATTTGATTTCTAAAGTATATTACCAAATCACCTCCCATGTTCCCTAAACCCATCTGAGAATCTTAATATTGGATTCAAATCTATCCCATTATAGCTTTTGGTGAAAACTTATGGAAAATACCTGAAGAAGCGGGGACGTCCAAAATGTTATTTTTTGTTTTCTTTATTCATTCACACCTTAATTTAAAATTATTACATTGTTATATAATATCTTATGTTCACATGAATATAAATATATGTTTTTATGTTTTGTTCATTACCCACATCTATCTCTACTTCTATCAAATGGGTTAAAAAATCATCATTCATGTGTACGAAGGACTACCGCCTCAGCAACTGATATTAATCATTTATTCATTACCGCAGATAATGGATGGAAATAATTATGTATTTATTAATAATATATAATTTTTATGAATTTTTTATACATATTTAATTATTATGTCACACATCCCTTTATACTCCCCATTTTGTTGGAATATGATGATGTAGCTCGTGTGTATTATGGAATACCACCGCGTGAAGCGAAGTGATTCATTCACACATTATATTGATGGTAATAACGATACATTTAATGAAAATATGTGATATAAATGACATAAAAATGATTATTTAATGATAATATATCATTTACCTTAATTCCATTCTTTCCAATAAAAAATTGAAATAATGATCATGCGTATGTATGTCCTACCATCTTAATGAATGGTGAATTTCATTTTCCCTCAATAAATATTATGCATTACAATAAATAAAAATATATTGAATATATATTATATTTATTTCTTTTTTAAAATTCTATATATGATCAAATCTTGATCAATTTATAACTAAGAATGTAATGCCCCAGACCTCTCTGGTCCATTCCTTTGTGAATATATGTTGTTTGAGGTGTTCTGGGAGGTCAAGGTGACTTATCCCCAAAACATTTCCAATTTCCCCCCTTTTTTTGAACAGTGGCACTGGTGATCCTCAGTGAATAGTTCCAATGATAGACAGTTGTAAATAGTGCATCGGTAACCTTCTGTGAACAGTTCCAACGGTGAGGTACAACGACAACATATCTTTCCATTTCAAAATTTACAATTCTATGAAAATTTCCATCGCTGAATAGTTCTATCGGTAACCTCTCTTCACTTTTCCAAAATTTGAGTTTTATGAATACTTCCATCGATGAACTGTTCTATTAGGAACCTCTAATGGTAACCTCTATTTCCTTTTCCAAATTTTGAGTTCTGTAAATAGTTCAATCGGTGAACAATTCTATTGGTAACCTCTAATGTTAACCTCTCTTTCCATTGCAAAAATTTCAAATTATATGAACAGTTCTATCAGTGAAGAGTTCTATCGGTAACCTGTAACGGTATCCTCTATTTCATTTTCCACAATTCCAATTCTATGAAATGTTCTATCAGTGAATAGTTCAATCTGTAACCTCTAATGGTAACCTCTATTTCCTTTTCCAAATTTCCAATTATATGAATAGTTCTATCAATGACCAATTATTTTGGTAACCTCTAATGGTAACCTTTATTTCATTTTCCAAATTTCCAATTCTATGAATAGTTTTATCGATGAAGAGTTCTATCGGTAACCTCTATTTCATTTTCCAAATTTTCTGTTCTGTGAACAGTGTTTCCAGAACGGTTGGTGTATAGTGTCTCCATAACGGTAGGTGTACAGTGTTTCCATAATGGTTGGTGTACAATGTTTTGAAAACGGTAGGTGTACAATGTTCTATCAGTGATGTTATAAATGTGTGGTTCATGAACAATGCTTTTTATTTTCCAAATTTTGAGTTCGTGAACAGTGCTTCCAGCTTCCTAGTGTTCTCCTATTTGACATTTCCTTTAATATAAAATGCATTTAATGACTTGTTTTAAGGACTATAATGCCTATTCAAAGACCATAAATAATATATTAATTATTCCTATGGTTCAAGATGTTTTTACTTGGTCAAAATGTGTTGTTTAATGTGATCCACTTTTAATGCGAAATCCTATGTATCTTAAACTGCCACTCTGTTAAACCGTCTAAAGGGATGGGATATCTTCTTCCCTAATTCATCCTCCTTGTTCTCGGCTATGAGATGATAGAACCTTCCATTATATTCCATATGAGTTGCATAATCAAACATACTCATAGGAGTAGTTCCTATCTGTTTTTGATGCAACCAGGAAGTATCAAACAATCTTCGATATATGATATGATCTATTGTTATTCTTTTGGGATCATCTCCTTCTGTTTCTCCTCTCCCCTTTTATGGAATTTTACCCCCATGTTACTAATGGTCTTTTCTTGTGTGTTGACCGATCTGGTGGGGTCTTTACATCCTCGGGTGGTTACAGTTGTCACGGGGGGGGGGGGGAAATCATAACCTATTGTGTGGCCCATTCTCGTATAAAGAACATCAAGAACTGTTTGAGGTTGGGGATTCGTTGCTTCCCTTTAATTTTATGTGAAATTATATTGTTAGCATGTTCTATCCTACAAGATGAAAATGGAATTAACATAATAAATATTTGAACTGAATATATAAATTGATATCTATCTTATGTTGTTGCCTCTTGTTTTTCTAGATATTGTGATATCTATGATTGCTTTGTATAAGTGTTATTTCTTGATGGAAATTGGTATTGAATGTAAACCGAAATTAATTGATAATTTCTTGGATAAAGTTAAAGAGTCATGTAAATGAATGTAACACCCCAAGATTCTATGGTACTCTTCTCTATTAATATTATAGTAGCGTGTGTTATACGCAACTTCGAGTTCTAACACACACCACAACCAATCAAACTAGTTGTTATAAATAGTAATACCCAGTATTCAAAATTTTATAAATTTTATCTTTCAAAATAGACTTCATTTTTGGATTTGGAATATCGAAATTAGTCTAGGGTGAAGTTTTTGGTATTTTTCTGAAAACATTTAGTTTTTGATGAATAGTGAAAAACACTAAGTTATTGGTTAAACCCGTCTTTTTATTTAAATAATTTTTTATTTTATTTAAATTTATTTTAGGTAAAAATAGATATTTAATACCTATATATGATTAATGTAATTAATTGGAGTCAGTTTATAATAATTTTAGACATATAAAAATTTTATTAAACTTTCCACCGTCTTTTACCCATCTCCTAGGAGAATTTGCAAATTCACATAAAACATAATTTTACCGCTTTTGTGAGTGGAATATAGAAAATACAAGAGAATCAGTTAATATCCAGGAGTGAATTGTGGTTCAAGAAGATAAAAATAATTTTTGATAAATAGCAACTTTTTACTTTTATTTACCACGGTTAAAAGTAAATAGGGTAATTAAGGATAAAAATGATATTAATATTACCCTAACACATGTCCTAATTCTATTGGACAAGGGTATCTCGACCAAAAACGACCTTAGGAATAAAATATTATCATTTAGGTCCATTTGGATTAGATTAGGACATTTATTATTATTTAATTCAAAGAATAGTTAAAAGAGTTAAAATCAAAGTTTAATAACTAAAACATTTTTAATATAGGGTTATACATAAGATAAATGAGATTATAAATATTCATTAGAAAGATAAAACGATTTCCTACATAATGGTATATTATTTATAATTTTTCGAAATTATATAATTTAATTTCTATTTGACACAATGATGATGCAGTAATTACCTTATTAGTGACATATTAAAATAATTGATAATATGAATACCCAAAAAAATATAATTGGAGACATTTTTTGAATTACAATAACTTAATAGGTTAATATGACATATTACTGGTTATATAAATTTTATTCTAAGATATAATGCTATTATAAATTTATCAAAAACAAAATATCCAATAGTGTCAAAATTGACATAAAAGAGTATTTAAAACAAATATTATATTATTAATTGATATTTTATTCATAAAAATATAAGGTTCATCCAATAAACTTATATAATGATAGTTTTATCATTAATGGACCACTTGGGGGTCTCTTGGATTTATATAGTAATTTTATTAACTATATAATATAAAAATACAAAGTGACATGGTAAATGTCAATTTAATTAACTAGAAGTTAAAACTAAAATAGAAGTTTAATATAATGACACAAACCTATATAAAATCTATTGGTTGAAATAATTTAGACCCATACCCACCTTATAATTTTAATAATCCACTTTGGAGCCATTAGAAACCGAATATGAATTTATAATAAATTAATAGTTTAAGATTTTCTTAATGAGCCCCTCCTCCCCCTTATAAAAGGTCACTCCCCCTTCTCTCAATTTTACACCTTGAAAGCCTTTTGGATCAACCAAACCCTGCCAAAATATTCTCTCAACTTCCTTCACTTTGACATAGAGGCCCTATTTTTATCAGAAAACCAACCTAAGGAGACATTTTGATCAAATCAAATGGAAGAACCCGAAGAAGAGGTAATGTTTTCACCACCCTCTTTCAAGTTCCTTTTTTCTTCCACTTATTTTTTCTTTGTTATTACCATTGTAAAATAATAACTCCAGAATCTTCTATATACTGTGATGTTATTATAAATATGGTACAACCATATTCATTATTATATCCATCCTTTGAATGACATGTCACCATACGTGTGTATGTACAGCTTACTGTCCCCACGTCGTGGTATAATTATTATTCAATACATTATTATTTGGATGGGTATGATAATGATGTGTAATTCATGTAAATAATAAATAAAACATGATAATTATTCTGTATATATGATACCCTATACAATTATATATTATTTTAATAAAAAAATGATATTGTCGCTCATGCATACGTACGGACTACCATCTCCACGAACGCGATGAGATTCATTCCTCATCGTATCCATTCAAGAATAATTTTTATTTGATGATTTAAAATAATGTTTAAGGACTTGATATCATTACGAATATGAATAAGATACAACTTATGGATAAAAAACATGGCTTATGTAACAAAACATATAAAAGAACATGAGTAAGTGAACACCCGAAACGATAATAATACTAAAATATTATTAACAATGAAATATTAATGGATCATATATGATATCATATTTTTGTGTATGATTCTTGTATAATTTAATAACAATTATTTAACTATTATAAAGGAGGTTAACCTACCCTCAACCAAGGAAAATTACAAGTTAAGGGTTTATTTCACAATCTCTTTATTATCCGAGGTTGTTTATACGTAATTATCTATTGGGACCTCTTTATCATCCACATCCATGTTTCTCAAAAATGTATTTTAAATCATTCTTACTATTTTATAGACTATGGGTTAATGTAATTTATACCCTTGTTGACTTTTTATAAGATGTTTATAAAGGAATCTTTCCATTGCTTTCCAAACAAGGTATTTTCAACCTTTTCGTCAAAATTATGGTAAGAATGTATTTTTTTAACTTATACCGCAGGCGCGGCTATTTACCACCGTTATAAAAATCTTCAAAGATTCCATTACAAGATTATAAAAATATATTGAAATTAAATGTTTTATTTTATAATTATGTGACTTTTAAATGATTTCAAAATGAATATTTTAAGAATTTGTGAAAGGTACAATTTATCAATATCAGAATTTTAAATGTTTTAAAATATTTATATTTCTAATTTTTTTAATTAATATCCATGTTTTCAAAATTATTTTAAGGGTTTATTTATATGGACATGAATGTTTTGAAATGATAATTATTTTCACAAGTTTCATTGTGGTCTGGAACACATTGATTCAAAAATCTCTTTTAAATTTCTTCCATTATAAATGTGTGACTTTTCAATGATTTCAAAAAAGAAGAGATATTTATCTCAAATAGTTTTGATTTCATCTATGTCAACATCATTTGATAGATTTTAATCTTATTGAAGTTGATTTATTATTATACAATACTTCCATATTGTATTTTAGTTTTTGTGATATGTTTGACTATAGATGTGTTATTTTTAAACCATTCATGGTTTATGGAGAAAGTATTGACATTTCATATGCAAGTTTTAATACAAATTTTTATGTTATGTTTAAACTTGTTCATATGAGGAATACATTGGAATTAATATGTGATGGGTGGAGCCCGCTATTGATCCTCGATACATCAGTAGATCTCATCAGAAAAACTAGTGTCATGGCGTGAGGCCTTAAAAAAATATTATTTGTAGTCTTGGCACGAGGCCTTGGCTACGTGGTTATGATAGTCTGACATTATGCATTCCATTATTATGAAAGTGGTTATTGATATTGCATGTGATTATTCGATTAGTAGAATATCCACGTGAATAAGTAAATGTCATTATTTCATTTTATTTCTTCCATATTATACTGATGTTCAAGTTTAAAAGGCATTGGTTTTAGTTATACATTTCCTTAAATGTTTATGCATCTTTATGAATGATTCCTTTATATTGTTATCCTTACTCGGAATCTGATCTCACCCCTCTCTAGGTTTTATTTTTCCTAGGATGTGGAGAAGTATTTTATGAATGACCTGTAGGGATAATATTTTGGGATATGAGTGTAGACTATTGATACATTGTTGTTGTAGTTTTCATTTTATTATGTAATGTAAAATTTATGAATTTATCTAGTGTTTCCAAGGATAATAAAATAATCAATCATTCAAGACTTGATCTTTTGTGATCATGAAAATGTTATGTAATAATGAACTGACTCTGGGTAACTAGGGTCGGGGCGTTACAGTTGGTATCAGAGGATGTCTAGTAAAAACCTTGCAAGCTAGATTTAGAAAAACTATTATTAGAGAACATAGACCTAAGATGGAATTTGAGGATTAGAATAGATGAAATTCCTAGAATTTTGTTATTGTATAGATTTTGTGAGTTTTTTGAGAAATAAATCCTTGTTTGGATATGAGCAGGTAGAGGCGGATCTGGCACAGATGTACCTAGGGGTAAAACCCAAATACTCCACTTTGAGCTAGACTTGAACGGGAACAGGTGCATGACAATAGGCCTTGCTACACTCTTGGTTATGACTCTCCCAGGGGATATGCTTAGGATAATTTTAATTTTATTTACAATCCATTATGAAGGGTTTATGAGTATATACTTTCTCAATGAAAACATTTTTTTATGATTATGGATTATATCCATAAATAGTTCAATTTATGTTAAGTGTTTTACAAGTATAGAATTATTTATTTTGATTCATAAACTAAGCGAGTGTTTTTAGTTGTTTAGAAATGGTTCCCATTCGAAGGAATGAGAACATTAGCAATATGCATGATCCAAAGAGTAAGAAGGATCATATCTATCAGGGTCTTGAGACATAATTTAGAAGGGAAATATTCACCCATGTATTATCATCATATGATGAAATACTATCATGTCTTGATAAGATAAGTAAAGTGTTCTCAGATTCCTATAGATTTGAAGGGAAGCCAGAGAAAAAAATATGGTAAATAGAAAGATAGATACAAGGAAGAAGGTAAAGAAGTAATTTCCCATATGTGATAATTGTGGAAAGAATCACCTTGGAAAATGCATGAAGCGAATAGTAGTATGTTATAATTGTGGAGAAAAAGGACACCACGTTCGTGATTGCGAGGGTAAGAAAATGTTTTCAAATGTACAATGCGTCATCTGCAAGGAGTGGGGACACTACACGAATAAATGATCAAATCATCAGAGTATGCCCCAAATGATGCTATTGGATAATAATAATGTTATGATACTACCATAGATGATAAGGAATGACTAGTGTTCTTATGTTGTTATTAACAAATTATTTCATTTGAGTGTTGTATCAACGTTGTACTGGTTATATGAATTATGGAGATAAATAAGGATTGTACTGCAGTACTATTTCATTGAGGATTTGAGATTGTATGGTACTATGAATAGTGAATCAACAGCTAGTTAATTTCTTTTTTTGAAAATACATGGTTGAAGGGAAGGTAATCCTTAATATGGTCTTGATACTGAGGTGGTAATTTTGGAATAAGAGATGCTTGGTTTGGATAAATTATATTGGATATTCTTGACTACCTTGGCACTAATTAATGGTTTTTTTATTTCATCATTGTTGGAATATTGAAAGTTTATGGATATAAGGAATATATCTAGTATTCTATAAGGAATAAGGGATCACCAAAATGTATAAATATTTGAAGGAACATTTTTGGTGGGACAACATTGAAGTGGGAGATTTCTAATTTTGGGTCAAGATGTATGGTTTGTCAACAAGTGAAAGCTGGAAGGCAACAACCTATAAGAGTCATGCAACCTCTTCCCATACCTGAGTGTAAAGGGGATTATATAACTATGGACATTCTCATGTGACTACCAAAGACTCCTTGAAGGAATAATGAAATATTGGTCATTGTTGATCATCATACCAAGTCAGAACATTTTCTTTCTATAAGAAAAGATTTAACACTTGAACGTCTAGAAAGGATATATATTAATGAAGTTGTGAGCCTTCATGGAGTACCTCTATCGATTGTTTCTGATCGTGATCGCCGTTTTACTTCAAGATTCTGGAAGAGTCTTCAGAATGCCTTGGATACTGAACTTCTTTTGAGAACTGCCTACCACCCTCAAACAAATGGACAATCAATAAGGACTATTCAATCCTTAGATGACATGTTGAGATCATTCTCACTTGACATCCAGGGTATGTGGGATCAATATTTACCTATGGTGGAATTCTCCAATAACAATAGCTTCCATTCATGTATTCAGATGGCACCATATGAAGCGTTATATGGAAAGAGATGTCGCACACCAACCTGTTGGGATGACGTTGGTGAAATAAAACTCGTAGGCTGAGAACCTGTGGAAGAAACAATGGAAAAGGTAAAGGTAATCCAAAACCACATCAAAGCAGCTCAAATTAGGCAGAAGAGCTATGCCGATAACCAAAGGAAAAATTTAGAATTTCAGGTAGGAGACCATGTTTTTTTTAAGGTATCTCTATGGAAGGGTGTTATAAGTTTCGGTAGGAAAGGTAAATTGAGTCTCAGGTACATAGGACCTTTCAAAATTCTAGAACGAATTGGGGTTGTAGCACACCGTTTGGAAATGCTGCTAAATCTCTCCAAAGTTCATGATGTGTTTCACGTATCATGGTTGAGAAAATACATGCCCGACCGAACGCATGTACTCACCTGTGAGGAATTAGAACTGGAACCTGATCTATCTTATTTTGAAGATCCCATCAGGATTCTAGATACAAGAGAACAAGTGCTGACAAACTGGACGACTCGTATGGTAACTGTTTTATGGAGAAACCATAAGATGGAAGAGGCAACGTGGGAACCCGAGGAACTTATGATGAATAAACACCCGAGTCATTTTAATCAATAATATTCAAAAAGAATTAGGATGAAATTATTTGAAAGAGGGTAGAATGTAACACCCCAAGCTTCTATGGTACGCTTCCCTTTAAATAATACAGTTGTCTGTGTTGTACGCAACTTCGAGTTCTAACAAAAACCACAACCAATCAAACTAGCTGTTATAAATAGTAACACCCACTTTTTGGATGTTTATAAATTTTATCTTTTAAAATTAACTTCATTTTTGAATTCGTAAGTCTGAAATTAGCCTAGGGTGAATTTTCAGCATTTTTCTAAAAACATTCAATTTTTTATAAATAGTGAAAAACACTAAGTTGTTGGTTAAACCCGACTTTTTATTAAAATAATTATTTATTTTATTTATATTTACTTTAGGTAAAAATAGATATGTAATACCTATATAAGTTCAATGTAATTCATTGGAGTCAGTTTATAAGAATGTTAGAAATATAAAAAATTTATTGAACTTTTCACCGTCTTTTACTCATCTCTTAGAAGAATTTTCAAATTCACATAAAACCTAATTTTACCGCTTCTATGAGTCGAATTTAAATAATATAAGAGACACTATTAATATCAAGGAGTGAAATGTGGTTCAATAAGATAAAAATAATTTTTGGTGAATAGAAACCTTTTAGTTTTACTTACCACGGTTAAAAGTCAATAGGGTAATTAAGGGTAAAAATGATATTAAAATTACCTTAACACATGTACTAATTCAATTGTACAAGAGTATATCGAAGAAAAACTACCTTATCAGTAAAATATTATCATTTAGGTACACTTTTATTATATTAGGACATTTATTATTATTTAATTCAAAGAAGTATTAAAAGAGTTGAAATCAAAGATTAATAACTAAAAAAAATTTAATATAGGGTTATACATAAGATATATTCTATTATAAATATTAATTAGAAAGATAAAAAGATTTCCTACATAACGGTATTTTATTTTTAATTTTCAGACAATAAATAATTTAATTTGATTATGACACAATAATGATGCAGTAATTACCTTATTAGCGAATTATTAAAATAATTGGTATTATAAATACCAAAATAAATATAATTTGAGAATTTTATTAATTAAAATAATTTTCTAGGTTAATATGACATATTATTATTGGTTATATTAATTTTATACGATGTAATAATGCTGATATAAATTTATCAAAAACAAAATACCAAATACTGTCAAAATTGACATAAAAGAGTTTTTAAAACAAATATTATATTATTAATTGATATTCTATTCCTAAAAATCTAAGGTTCATCCAAAGGACATATATAATGATAGGTGTATCATTAATGGACCACTTTTGGGTCATATGTATTTATGTATTATGTTCATAAACTATATAATATAAAAATACAAAGTTACATGGTAATTATCAATCTAATTAACTAAGAGTTAAAACTAAAAGATATGGTTAACATAATGACCCAAACCTTTCTAAAATCTATTGGTTGAAAGTATTTCAACCCATACACACCTTAGACTTTAAATAATACACTTTAGAGTCATTAGAAACCGAATATAAATTTATTATAAATCAATACATTAAGTTTTTTCTAAAGAGCCCCCCCACCCCGTTATAAAAGAGAACCCCCCCTTCTCTCAATTTCACACCTTCAAAGCCTTTTGGATCGGCCAAACCATTCTCAAATATTCTCTCAACATTTCTCACTTCAACATATAGGCCTTAGTTTGATCGGAAAGCCAACCTAAGGATCCCTTTTGATCAAATCAAATAGAAGAACCCGAAGAAGAGGTAATGTTTTCACCACCCTCTTTCAAGTTTCATTCTTCTTCCACTTCTTATTTATTTGTAATTTCCATTCTAAAATAATAACTCCAGTATCTTCAATATAATTTGATTTTAATGTAAATATGGTACAACCGTATTCAATATTCTATCAATATTTTGAATGAAATGTCACCATATGTGTGTATGTACGGATTACTGTCTCCACGTCGTGGTGTAATTATTATTCAATACATTATTATTTGGATGGTTATGATAATGATATGTAATTCATGTAAATAATAAATATAACATGATAATTATTTTTAATATAGGATACACTATCCAATTATATATTATTTTAATATCAAATGAATTATATTGTCGCTCGTGCATACGTATGGACTACCGTATCCACAAACGCGATGAGATTCATTCCTCATCGTATCCATTAAACAATAATTTTCATTTGATGATTAAAAATAATGTTTAAGGACTTTATATCTTTTTGGATATGAATAATATACAACCTATGGATAAAAAACATTTCTTATGTAACAAAATATATAAAATAAAACGAGTAAGTGAACACCCGAAACGATGATATTACTAAAATATTATTAACAAAGCAATATTAAAAGATCATATATGATATCATAATTATGTATATGAATCTTGTATAATTTAATAACAATTATTTAACTATTATACAGGAGGTTAACCTACCCTTGACCAAGGAAACATACATTGTAAGGGTTTAATTCACAATCTCTTCATTATCCGTGGTTGTTTATACGTAATTATCTACTGGGACCTATTCATCATCCACATCCTTGTTTGTCAAAAATGAATTTAAAATCATTCTTAATATTTAATAGACTATTTTTAAAGTAATTTATACCCTTGTTTACTTTTTTTTAAGATGTTTATAAAGGAATCTTTCCGCCGCATTCCATACAAGGTCCTTTTTAACCTTTTCGACAAAATTATGGTAAGAATGTCTTTTTTTAACTTATACGGCAGGTGTGGCTATTATCCACCATTATAAAAATCATCGACTCTTCCCATAAAAGATTGTAAGAATATTTTGAATGTAAATGTTTTATTTTATAATTATGTGACTTTTCAATTATTTCAAAATGATTATTTTAAGAATTTTTGAAAGGTACTATTTATCAAGATCAGAATTTTAAATGTTTTAAAATATTTATCTTTATAAAAGAGTTTTAATTAATTTCCATGTTTTCTAAATGATTTTAAGGATTTTTTTATGGACATGAATGTTTTGAAATGATATATATTTTCAAGAGTTTCATTGTGGTATGGGACACATTGATTCAAAAATCTCTTTTAAATTGCTTCCTTTATAAATGTGTGACTTTTCAATGATATAAAAAAATAGATATTTCTCTCAAATAGTTTTGATTTCATCTATGTCAATATCCTTTGATGGATTTTAGGCTTATTGAAGTTGATTTATTATGATACAAAACTTTCATATTGTATTGAAGGTTTTGTGATATGTTTGACTGTGGATGTGTTATTTTTATACCATTCATTGTTTATGGAGAATGTATTGAAATTTTGTATGCTAGTTATAGTACAAATGTTTATGTTATGTTTAAACGTGTTCATATGTGGAATTAATTGGACATAATAAGTGATGGGTGGAGCCCTCTATAGCTCCTCTATGCATCGGTAGGTCTCATTAGACAAACTATTGTCTTGGCACGAGGCCTTGACAAAATCTTATTTGTAGTCTTGGCACGAGGCCTTGGCTACGTGGTTCTGATAGTCTGGAATTATGCATTGCATCATTATGAAAGTGGTTATTGATATTTCATGTGATTATTCGACTAGTATAATATCCATGTGAATAAGTAAATGGCATTATATCATTTTAATTCTGCCATATTATGCTGATGTTCATGTTTAAAATGCTTTTGTTTTAGTTATACATTGCCTTAAATGTTTATGCTTATTTATGAAAGTTTCCGCTATATTTTTATCCTTACTGGAAATCTGAGGTCACCCCTTTCTAGGTTTTATTTTTCCCAGGATGTGAAGAAGTATTTTATGAATGACCTTTAGGGATTGTATAAGGGGATATGAGTGTGGACTATGGATACTATGTTGTTGTAGTTTTCATTTTATGATGTAATGTAAAATTTATGAATTTATCTATTGTTTTCAAGGCTACTAAACTAATCTATCTTTCGAGACATGATCTTTTTTGATCATGCCAATGTTATGTAATAATGCACCGACTCTGGGTAACTGGGGTTGGGGTGTTACAATGAATCTGATTCTTCTTATTGTAATACTGATGTTAATCATAATGGTGTAGTAAGCATGTTTAATTTATTTCTGATAACATACTATTTAGGTTTTTCAAATGTAAAACCTTTGTATAATAAATTGGTTAATTCAAAATATATTATTTGTTTGATAATTCCGCAAAGGGTTTTGAGTTACCCTCTTACTTGTTTAAGGGCCAAGAGCCAATTGTTATGATGTTTGTTTTCCTTCTTCTTGTGTTGTAATGTGAGCCTGGATGGTTGTTGTGATATGTCAGGGCATAGAGTCCTTTTGTTTGGGGTAGAAAATGATGCCTAGTGTGGCGAGATGCATTAGTTTATTCATGTGGGTGTTGGGGAGGACACCCGGGATGATGGAATGGGATGGATGTGATTGTTGGATGCATGTTGTTTCTTCTTGGTTGTTTATATGCTTTAATTCTCCCCACTTCTCAAGGTAGTTGGTATTACATGACCTTCATCCGAAAGGGGTGAAGATGTGTGAGGTATGCCACGTGCTTTCAGTGTTTAACTTATCATGGTAGAATGGGTCTATACTCTTTCTATAGGCGGGAAATACTCGGGGGGTAGTTCATCTACTCACCGTGTTGATCACCCTTGTGTTTAGTAGCATAGAATATTTTTCTAGAATTCTTGGAAAATGGGAATGTAATGCTATAAATAAATAATTTGAATAAATTATGTTAAACCATGGGTTTTGGAGCTTGATGGGGCACAATACTGAGGTTGTGATTTGAAGGAATGGTGGAATTTGAGTGTCATGCTAATGAAATTGATTGTGGAATTGCCATTATTTAATTAATGTTATATGAATTAGTTAATGTAAAGTGAAACTAATGAAAAAGTAATGAAATAATGTATTAAATATATTTAAATGGTTGTGTGTTTATAAGATACGTATTCTTAGATGTAGCAGCTCAGAGTACTAGAGACATTAGTTGTAGTTGATTCTAAGACTAGGTTATTCACATAGTGTGGTTATAAGCTGTAATATATTCTGTAATTTTTGTGTTTCTATACGCTACTCCACTTTGTCAGTAAAGGAAATTGACACCCCGGGTATTCTCTGCCCTAGGGGGTGTTTTCCTCAACATTCTTGTGGGAGGATGGATGGATGACTACACCCTTTTTCCATGATCCATTCTCTTGGTAATTACTTGTACTAGTAGGGGAAGTGGTTATTTTTCCCCATATATGTATGTAGAGGGTCGTACTGGATTCTAGTTATTCAGACACATATATTCGGGATATAGTATCTTATTGACTACTATAAGTGTAACATGTATATTCTCTGATGGCATGAGGATCCTTACTCAGGGTATGGGCTATAATGGCTTGAGGTATAATACCTGATGTATGATACACATTATAGGAGCTGTGGTGGATCCTAGAAACTACTTGTTTACTTTCTTGTGTGGTCATGGTGGTTTTGATGCATGAGGTGCATATTGTGGTTCTTTGGCCAGGTATCTGCAGTCATGCCTTTTTGGAGAGAGGTTATTTGGATGTATGATGTTCGGGAAAAGTGGAAAACCAGTGGGGAAGTAGTAGTGTGGTACCCTTGATATTCTTTATTATATGAAATATTCTTGTATGCATTACATGGTGAGAGTATCTATAGTGAGTCTAGGAACTTAGTATAACTATTTAGGTGACGAGTTAGTTTCACTTGTTGTTCACTATACTTTAGCATGCTTTCATTAATTTTTCACGAGAGGCGTCGGGGAGGATATTACTGGGCATACTGTTATACTCACCCTATGTATATATAAACTGTTTTTCATTTCACATAGAGCAGGTTAGAGATCAAGATGGTTTCTACTATCATGGGGTTCTAGGAGCTATTCGGGCTTGTGGTTGCTGTTGTTTTTACTTTCTTTTGGGTACATTCAGTTTCCCCCTTCCAGTTGTAGTACTTTTTCCTGACATTACACATGTGCACTTGGGGTTCTTTTATACATCAGTTCTGAGTTGAAGTTGGTTGGTTTCTATATTATCTATCTCTTCTGCATTTGTTCTCTCAAAGGGTAATGCCTCCCATTTGTGTGTTTACAATACCATCGATGGTAGTCTCAATCCCGAGGCCTACTGGAGGCGGGACATGGGGTTCATTATCCCCCTTCTCACATTGCCAGCCCAATAGGGGTACAACTTGTGGGGTGGGGTCATGATAGAGTGGTATCAGATGTCAGGTTGAGAGATAGGATGGAGTTTGGAGTTAGGCATTGGTGAGGTTTCATGGATTGGT
This sequence comes from Viscum album, assembly GCA_963277665.1. Taxonomy (NCBI): domain Eukaryota; kingdom Viridiplantae; phylum Streptophyta; class Magnoliopsida; order Santalales; family Viscaceae; genus Viscum; species Viscum album. The sequence continues at coordinate 289,314,526 of OY728165.1, forward strand.
AGGGAAACAATGTCATTCATGTTTAGAAAGTGATGTAAACACCGGATACATGATGAGACATTGGCATTAAGTCCCCCTATGATCTGATGTATGAACCTTTATGTTTAAAATGGCTACTAAACGAGGTGATACTAGTTGCAGGGTAGAGACCTAGGAATGTATCATGAATCATTCTTCTTTGTGAATGTGTTTGAATGGATAGACCATGGGATACGTTAATCAAAAAAGAATGAAAGAAAAAAATAAATTAATTAATGTTGAGTCTTCTATATTCCAGGTTTAGGGGCCCTAAATCTTTGTTATTTTATAGGTATGGCTCCAGGTCGACATTCTCCTTAGGATCACATAGAAGATTTCCATATGGTCATTCTTGTAGAACGCCACATGTTAGAGGTTTAAGATGATGATGCTTGGAGGAAGACACTCCAAGAGTTTTAGAAAAAGAGTCTATAGAAGTATGAGGGATCTGTTTCAGATGCAATCATGAATGACTAGTTAGAGGAGGTTGATATCGACTTCAGTTCAATCCGTGCTCGGAAGGAGCACCTGGTGTCCTTGGTTGTGATGATGCTACATGGAGCAACAAGGTAGTTGGGGTTCTTGTACCTACGGGATCACGAGGAGTCACCGATCTCATGGGAGGAGTTCCGAGACAAGTTTAGAGTGGTGATTATTTCATCAACCGTGAAGGTGTTCAGTCGCCATGAGCTTCTTACCCTTCGACATGGGATCTCTAGTGTGCGGGATTTTAGAATATATATCAGTAACCTTTTACGATATGCTTCAAACCTGCTTCCAGATGAGGATGCTAGGGTGAGGAATTTCAAAGAGACTTTGCATCCATAGATCCAGCACCAGGTCACCCAATTATGCCAAAGACATATCTTGATGTGCTGATGAGGGTAGAGGTTGTCGAGAGGGCATTGGACAAAATCGGATAATCACGAGAGGGGAGTCAATGTGATTCCTTGTGAAGTGGATCTGTGGTCCAGGGATCCCGGTTTTCCGGGTAGAAGAGTTTTCATTCAGCCGGGGGTAGGTCCCAGCCCTTCATATCACGTTTCTCTAGAGGCATCAACTCTCAGGCCTATGCCAAGGGATCATGAGATTTTTTTTCTTATGGGGGTCGAGGTTCTCAGCAGCGGGAGTACCCGACCTTTTAGAGAATTCATCATGCACCAGGTGCGCCACTCCAGGTTCCTCCATTGAGGAAGTTCCAGCTGAGGTAGTAGTGGCTGGTTGCACCATCTTTAGATTAGTAGAGGGTAGATGGGACAGGCAGAGGACAATCCCGGGACGCTCCCCTTCCTCAGAGAGCAGAGTGCCTCCATGGAGGTGGTCGTAATCATCATCAGAGAGGCTGTGGAGTAGGTCATGGTTAGCTTCATGCTCAAGCGTTTCCAGCTCTAGGTGAGCCATAAATCGTTTGAGGTACCCTTTGCATGTTTTCAACCTTTTTGTATGCCTTATTTGATTCATTATCAACACACTCTTTCATATCACCTACCCTTGTCCATGCATTGGGGCTTGATGTATAGAGGCTTCCAGTGCACTTGGTGTTGACAACGCCAGTTGGAGGTCGAGTTAACTTTTTGAGGTATGTAGAAACTGTGAGCTAGTGTTGGGGAAACACCACTCTTGGGGAAGCTTCTTATGTTTATGAATACAAAAATAAGATATTTTCCTCTGCATGGATTTGTTGTATTCAGTGTAGGCTATCATGGATTGCTTAAAGAAGCAGGTCATTTTCAATGCTCCTGATGGAGATCTGGTGGTGTTTTTTAGTGAGAGAGAACCTCGGATGGATCATATGCGTGTTCTGTCTATATCATCCATAATGGCTGAGAGGATGTTGAGTTCACCAGAGTTTTAGCAGTTGGCATTTCCTAGGGTCATAGATGAGTACCCTGATGTCTTTTTAGAAGAGGTTGTTGCAATAACCCCTCCATGAGAGATCGAGTTTGTGGTCGAGCTATAACCAAGAGTATCTCCCATTTTATATTTCTATATAGGATGGCCTTTTCTGAGTTACGAGAGCTACGTGTATAGATTGATGGTCTATTATAGTGTGGTTTTGTTCAGCCAAGTGTGTCGTTGTGGGGTGTACCAGTTTTGTTTGTGAATAATCCTGATGGCAGTTTGTGGTTTTGGGTCAATTATCATCGCTTAAACAATGTGACAATAAAGAATAACTATGCACTTCGGTGGATTGACTATTTATTCGATCAAATGAAGGGTGAAAGTTGGTTATTAAAGATCGACTTATAGTCAGGATATTATCAGACGTGTGTGAAGGATGAGGATATCTCGAAGACTTCTTTCCGTTGTCCACATGAGCATTATGAATTAGTTGTAATGCCGTTTGGCATGGAGAATTCTCTAGATGTGTTCATGGGATTGATGAATGTTTTGTTCCATGAGTTCCTGAACAAGTTTTTGGTAGTTTTCATCAGAAACATCCTTGTGTACTCCACGTCTAAGGCGGAGCATGCAGAACATCTACAGGCTATTTTTGGAGTTCTTCGTCTACATCAATTGTTTGGGAAGTTTCCGAAGTGTGAGTTTTGGGTTCCAGAAGTCTGTTTCTTGGGGAATTTTGGGTCCCAGCATCGAGTAGCTGTGGATCCATCGAAAATAGAATAATTTGTGTCTTGGGAAGCCCCCAAGACTGTTTCTGAAGTGTGAAGATCCCATGTTCTCACAAGCTACTATAAGAGGTTCGTAGCTAATTTCTCATGGGTTGCGACTCATCTGACAGCTTTTACCTAGAAGGATCAGGAATTCATATGGAATGATCAATTTCAGGTAGCATTTGAGTATCTATAGGAGATGTTAGTAAGTGCTCCGGTTCTTTGTCTTCTAGCCGACGGAGTTCAGTTTGATGTTTTCTGTGATGCTTCGCATTTTTGGTTGGGATATGTTTTGATGTTCAAAAAGATCAGTTGTTTCTTATGGGTCTCGACAGTTATGTTCCCATGAATGTAACTATTCCACCCACTATCTTGAGTTGGTATCTAAGGTGTTTTCACTGATGTTGATGAGACATTACCTCATTGGTGAGCGCTTTTTGGTTTTCAACTATCATAAGAGTTTGAGGTATGTTTTTTCCCAGTGTGTCTTGAAATTATGACAACGTCAAAGGATGGATTTATTATAGTAATACGACATTGAAATATCATATACACCTGGAAAGGAGAATGAAGTAGCTGATGCGCTATGTCGGAAGTCACGTAGTGATGTAGTGCGTGAATCGGGTGACTCCTGGAGAGTAATGGAAGAACTATCGGCTGTACATCTTGATATGAGAGAAGTTGGGGGAAGAGGATTCTTTTTTTAGATGATGGGGATATCATCTCTCGTGAAGCAATTGGCAGATTCCCAGTTGTATGATCTTGAGGTTGAGGTGTGGAGAGACCGAGTTGTTTGTGGAGAGACTCCTGATGGTTGGTCTGAGGATGAACAACACTGAGTGTTGTATCACAGAATTATTTTTGTTCATTTGACGATGCTTAAGATGGTTCTCATAATGTTTCATATTTCCCCTTTAGTGGTGTATCCTGGGGTGAAAAATATGTACCGAGGCTTGAGGAGCCGGTTTTTGTGGCCTGGGTTAAAACTTGTAGTTGCAGAGTTTGTGTCTCAATGTTTGGTCTGCCAGAACGTGAAGTCCAAACACCCTATTCCTGATGTTATTCTCCAGCCATTAGAGATTCCTCATTGGAAGTGGGGGAAATCTCAATGGGTTTTGTTACTGGTTTTCCTCGAGATCCGGGAGGACATTATTCTATTTGGGTGGTATTGGATCATATAAAAAAATCAGACCACTTTATAGTAGTGAAGAAGTCGATCTCTGTGGAATTTTTCTCATGGAAGAATCTATAGGAGTTGGTGAGACTTCATGGAGTCCCACAGACGATCATTTGTGATCGAGATCATTACTTTACTTCAAGCATGTGGATATTTATCCAGTATGCTTTTGGTTCTCAACTATGCCTTAGCACTGCTTTTCATCCTCAAATGAACTGTCAGACCGAGTAAACCATCAATAATTTTGAATTCATGTTACACTCTTATGTAAAAGATTTTCGAGGTTTGTGGATGAGGAACTTAAAAATGGTGGAGTTTTCATAGAATAATAGTTTTCACTCCACCATCGGTATGGTTCCTTTTAAAGCCTTGTATGTATTACCATGCCATTCTCCATTGTACTGGACTAGGGTTAGAGAGTCAGCAATTCTCGGACCAGAACTTGTGTGCAATACAACAGAGATGGTTCAGAAGATTCGTTGAAGGATGAATACATCGCAAGATCTTCATAAATCAGATGCTGATCAAATTTGGAGGCCCTTATAGTTTGATGTTGGGGATCACATGTTTTTTAAGGTGAATCCCAGTCATGGGATGTGAATGTTTGGTCGTGGGAGTAAGCGTTCTCCCCAATTTTTGGGCCTTTCAAGGTGTTATCTAGTGTTGGAGTTGTGGAATATCGAGTAGCACATCCCCTATATATGAGTCAGATACGTGACGTTTTCCATGTATCACAGCTTCGTCGTTATCTTCATGATGACTCTCACATCATCTACTGAGGATAGATCGATGTTGATTATGATGCAACCTTTTAGGAATAACCTATGGAGATCCAAGACCGGAAGGAGAATGTGTTGTGCGGGCATTCAATCCCCATGGTTCGTGTTTTGTGGGGACACGGTGGCATGGAGAAGAGTAACCAGGAATGTGAGTCACAGATACTTGTTTAGTACCCAGAGTTGTTCGATGTTTTACTATTTTCATGTATCGATGTAGTTTTTGTGGTTATAATACATACAAATTTATGATATGGTTTCTTTTTGTTGCTTGTTTGGCTTGCTCTATTTTGAGGGGTATCTCGATGGGTAGTTGTTCGAACCTCGTTTCATTTTCACTTTAGATGGGTTTTGAATTCCCGGGGACGAGAATATTTTGAGAGGTATCTGATGTGATGGCCTGAACCTCTCTCGTCCATTCCATTGTGAAAATATGGTGTTTGAGGTGTTCTGAGACGTCAATGTGACTTATCCCCAACACTTTTCCATTTCCCCCTTTTTTTGAACAATGGCATAGGTGACCCTCATTGAATAGTTCCAACAGTAGACAGTTCTGAACAGTGCATCAGAAACCTTCTATGTACAGTGCCAACGGGGAGGTCCAACGGTAACATCTCATTTCATTTCCAAATTTCCAATTCTATGAATAGTTTCATCATGGAATAGTTCAATAGGTAACCTCAAATGGTAACCTCTCTTCCCTTTTCCAAAATTTGAGTTTTGTGAATAGTTCCAGTGGTGAATAGTTCTATCGGTAAACTCTAACGATATCGTCTCTTTTCTTTTTCCACATTTAGAGTTCTGCAAATATTTCGATCGGTGAATAGTTCTATCGGTAACCTATAACGGTAAGATCTATTCCCTTTTCCAAATTTCCAATTCTATGAATTGTTCTACCAGTGAATAGTTCTATCGGTAGCCAATAACAATAACCTCTATTTTCTTTTCCAAATTTCCAATTCTATGAACAGTTTTATAAGTGAATAGTTCTATCGGTAACCTATAATGGTAACCTCTGTTTCCTTTTCCAAATTTCCAATTTTTTGAAGAGTTATATCAGTGAAGAGTTCTATCGGTAACCTCTAACGGTGACCTCTATTTTCTTTGAAAAATTTCCAATTCTATGGAGAGTTCTACGGTGAACAGTTCTATCGGTAAACTCTTTTGAAAACCTCTATTTCCATTTCCAAATTTTCAGTTCTCTGAACAGTGCTTCCAGAATTGTAGGTGTACAATGTTTCCATAATGTGTAAGTGTACAGTGTTTCTTGAAAGTTTGGTATACAGTTTTTCTATAATGGTAGGTATACAGTGTTTCTATAATGGTAGGTGTAGAGTAATTCTATAATGGTAGGTGTACAGTGTTCCCATAAAGGTAGGTGTATAGTGTTTCAATAAAGGTAGGTGTACAATGTTTCCAGAATGGTAGGTGTACAGTTTTCTATCGGTGCGGTTCTAAAGGTGTGGTTCATGAACAATATTTTTCCATTGCCAAATTTTGAGTTCGTGAACAATGCTTCCAGCTTCTTACAGTTCACCCCTTTGTGGTTTCCTTAGATGTAAATTGAATTTAAAGCCACCTTTTAAAAACTCTAAGGCCTATTCAAAGGACATAACTCGTATATTAATTATTCCTAAGGATTAGGATGTTTTTACTTGGTTGAACTGTGCCGTTTAATGTGATCCACTTTTAATGGGAAATCTAGTGTATCTTAAACTGTCGCTCCATTAAACCTTCTAATGGGACAAGATATCTTGCTCCCTAATTCTTCCTCGTGGTCCTCAACTATGAGATGATAGAACCTATCATTCTATTCTGTAGGTGTTTCATATTCAAACTTACTCCTAGGATTAGTTCCACTCTATTTTTCGATGAAACCAAGAAGTATTGATCAATATTTGATATAAGTTATGATCTATCATCATTATATTGGGTTCTTCTCCTTCTATTTCTCCTCACCCCTTTTATGGAATTTTACCCCATGTTACTAATGGGATTTTCTTGTGGGATGACCAGTGTGGTGGTGTCTCTGCATCCTCGGGTGGATATATTTTTCATGGGGGTAGGTGATCATAACCTGTTGTGTGGCCCATTGTCGTATAAAGAACGTCATGAACTGTATGAGGTATGGGATTCATTGGTTCTCTTTTCTTTTATGTACTTCTATATTATTAGCATGTTTTATCCCACTACATGCCGATGGATTTGACATAATAAACATTTGAACTGGATAAATAAATTGATATCGATCATATGTTGTTGCCTCTGGTTTTTCTAGAAAGTGTGATATCTATGCTTGCTTCGTATAGTTGTTCGTTCTTAAATAAAATTGGTAAAGACTGTAAACAGGAATTAATTGATAATTTTTTGTCTAATGTTAAAGAGGAATGTAAATTAATCTAGTTCTTTTTGTTGTAATTTTTATGTTAATCATAATGGTGAAGTAAGAACATTTAATTTATTTTCGATAGCTTACTATTTAGGTTTACTGAATTTGAAACCTACCTATAATAAATCAGTTAATTCAAAACAGATTATTTGTTTGATAATTCCTTGAAGGGTTTTGAGTTACCCTCTTGTATATATAAGTGACAAGATCCAATTGTTAAGATGTTTTTTTCCTTTGTATTGTGTTGTAATGTGATCCTGGATGGTTGCTGAGATATGTAGGGGCATGTAGGCCTTTTGGTTATGGCATAAAATGATGCCTAGGGTGGCAAGATGCATCAGTTTATGCATGTGTGTGTCGGGGAGGACAACAGGGATGATGGAATGGGATGGATGTGATTATTGGATGCTTTTTGTTTGATATTGGTTGTTTTTGTGATTTACTTCTCCCCACGGCTCAAGGCAGCTAGTCTTACTTAACCTTCCTCTAAATGGGGTGAAGACGCACGGGGAATGCCACATGCTTTTCTTGTTTATCTTGTCAATGGAGAATGGGAATATGCTCTTTCTATAGGTGGAAAATACTCTACGGGTAGTCCATCTACTCACCGTGTGTTCCGCCTTGTGTTTATTAGCATATAATGTTTTTCTAGAATTCCTGGGAATATGGGAATGTAATGATGTAAATAAATAATTTGAATAATTGATTTTAACCCATGGGGTTTGGAGCTTGCTAGGGAGCAGTGTTGAGGTTGTGATTTGAAGGACCAGTGGAATTTGGGTCTGATTCTAATGAAATTTAATGTGGAACATTCATTGGTTAATTAATGTTTAAATAATTAATTAACATAAAGTGAAACTAATTAGAAGGTAATGAAATAATGTATTTAATATCTTTAAATTGTTGTGTTCTTATAGGATACCTAGTCTTAGAAGTATTAGCCCGGCGTCCGAGAGACCATAGCTACAATTGATTCTAAGACTAGGTTATGCCCAATGTAAGTATGTAAGCAATAATATATTCTGTAATTTTTGTGTTTCTATATGCTACTCCACCCTTTCAGTAAGGGAAACTGACAACCTGAGGATTTTGAAACCTGGGGGGTGTTTTCCCGAACATTCTGATGGGAGGATGGATGGATGACTTCCCCCTTTGGCCCCACTCTCTTTTATTGGTATTTACCTCTGCTAGTAGTGGCATATGTTAGTTTTCCGCATATATGTGTGCAGAGGGATGTAACGACTTGTGGTTATTCACAGACATATATTCTGGATATAGTATCCTATGGACTACTATATGGGTAATGTTTATAGGATGTGATGTATTGAGGATTCATACTCAGTGTATGGGATGTAATGGCTTGAGGTGCAATACCCGACGTGTGATACATGTTATTTGAGGTGTATTGGCTCCCAAAAAATACCTGGTTACATTAATGCGTGAACCTGATGTTTTTTTTTACACAAGGTGCATATTGTGGTGTTTCTCATAGGTGTCTGCAGGTAAGAATTTTTGGAGAGAGATTCTTAGGACGTACGACGTTGGGGAAAAGCAGAAAAATAGTGGGGAAGTAGTAGAGGGGTACCCTTGATATTCATTATTATATGATATATTATTGTATGTGTTACTTGGTGAGAGAAGCCATAGTGAGGCTAGGAACATTGTATACCTATTTAGGTGATTAGTTAGTTTCACCTGTTGTTCACTCTGATTTAGAATGATTTCTTTACTTTTCCATGAGAGGCTTCGAGGAGGATCCTACTGAGAATACGGTTATATTCACCCTATTTATATATAAACTATTTTTAGGTCACTTTGAGCAGGTTAGAGATCAAGATGGATTCTACTAGCTTGGGGTTGCAAGAGCTGTTCGGGATTGTGGTGGCTGCTATTTTTATATTGTTTTGGGTACCTACAGTTTTCCCCTTCTAGTTGTAGTACTTTTTCATGACACTACATATGTTCACTTGGGTTTCTTTTATATTTCAGTTCTGAGATTGAGTTGGATGGTGTCTATATTATCTATCTCTTCCGTTTGTGATCTCTTAGAGAGTAATGCATCCCATTAGTATGTTTACTATACCCTCGGTATTAGTCGCCAACCCAGAGCCTACTGAAGGTGGGACTCGGGGGTCATTATCTCCCTTCTCACATTTCCGGCCCAGGAGGGGTACACTTTGTGGGGAGGGGGTCATGACAAAAAAAATAAAAAATCAAAACTTCTATGAAAAAGAAAGTGATTATTTCTTTAAACGTAACATTAACATGTAATTGTTAATAAGAGAGAAATATAATGTCATCATTAAATCATATATGATATATATATATATGTTTATATAATATAGTTATAATGTACTTATATTTATTATACACTATGTTTGAACATTTTTTATGGAAGTCAGGGCTTAAGGAATGTGATTTCTAGTCTCTCTATTATTTATAGCAAACATAAACAAATTTACCAGTTATTTATTTCATGTGGTTTATATACAACCGATTTCACATTATATATAATGATATATCATATATTAATTATTCATAATGTTCAATTTGATATTATTTTTTATTGGGGAAAAACATCCTTATGATTACTAAAATGATATGGGATTTGTTTTCTCAATTCACCTTGTTTGATATATATGTTGTTTTATGAACCTATCATCACTAAAAAGGTGTATATATGGAACTTTTTACATGTAATATTAATAATTTTATTACCTTGTTATTTTTTAACTTTCATTAAATGATGTAACTTCATGGTGTATGTTATTGAAAGTTACAAAAGAGATAAATAATTTCTGTTACTGTCTGATTTTTTGTCAGGATTATTTGTGATTGTAGTTCCCACGATAAAATAATGATCAATAATTCCCATTATTTTTATTATCATCTGGTTAATTATTCTATTTTAATGTAATTTTAATATTATTCAGTTCATTAATATATAAAATAATTGTTATTTTTTTAATTAATAGAGTTTTCATTTATCTCATCGGTCTAAAATAATTTTAATTCCCAAACCATATTTTCTAAAAATGTTTTCCTAAAATGTTTTTAAAATCATTAAAATGATTTATTAAATAAAATCATAGCCATGTTTTATTTTTGAAAAAATATTCTTTGAAAGGAATATTTATTTCTTTTTACCATTAAATGGATTTTTGGATATTATAGAAAATGTAAAAAGAATCATTGTTTTTAACATGAAATAACTGATTAGTATTTCCCTATATCATGACCACAAAACAATTTCAATATTACATTATATTGTTTCAATGAAATTGGTTTCCTTAATATTTAGTATGTTTAATATTTTATATAAATTATTTAAATATGAAAATCTTATTCAAAATGATTTAGGTTATTAAAAATGTGGGGTTTTATGTGAAAGGAGTGTTTTTCTCAAGAAATGTTTTAAATGATTTTTTAATGAATCTTTTAAAAGCATTAAACGATATTTTCAATATAAAGAATATCTAAAATGACATATTTTTTAAGAAATAAAATATTAATAATTTATTTTACTCATAAAATATATGAATGTATTTTTCAATGCATAATTATTAAGTATTAATGGTTATTTAAAAACAAAATGATTTTAAAATCGATTTGTGTTATAAATAAGTGTTTTCTAAATAAAAGTTATTTTCCTCATTATATTTTTAAAATTAATTTTAATGAATATTTTATAAATAATCAATGTCTTTTTAAAATAAAATTATTTACAAATTCATTTGTATTTTAAAATGTGTGTATCAATGAATTGTTAATTTCCTCAAGAATCGAATTATTTGATTTTACAAAGAATCATTTTTATGTATTCAATGTTATTTTAAAATAATGTTTTTTCAAAAAAAACATATATATTATAATGTTTTTTTTCAAATAACATTCATTTTACACATGAAATATTCCATGTTATCTTCAAAATAATCATCCATCTAAGATTATATCCATTGGTACTACATATGCCTTAATGTGTATTTTATTCAAGGATAAATTTCTTATTATTTCTATTAATGGTTAATGTTAATAATGGATTTTTATGAAACCCATTTCTTTCCTATGTTTTATACCATGATAAAATTATTATTATACAAAATTACATTCATTGATTATTCTATTATAAAATTATTTAATAGTTATGAAACCGTTCACTTTTCCATAGGTTATAATATGATATAATTTTTATACAACCCATTTAATTTCATGAGTTATGATATGTTAAATGTTTATGATCTTGTGGAACAAATAAATATGGTATTCCTTATGATATTGGTTGGACTTATATATCTCTCCAATGATTTTTTTATATTTATATATTGTGAGATATACAGGACTGGAATAAGGAGTGAAGAAGGTTCAATAAGTGACATTGTTCACTATGATAGAATTGGGAGAGAACCTTGAATAATATAATGTTTTGGGGAATGTATCCTTTCTAATATGACTGTCTCAGAATTGATCCTTTACTACTATGGGTATTATTTTCAATGATTATTTGTATACCAGGATTTCATTTCTAATGTCAATGTTATGCTCTCATGGGTCATGTTATTTGATTTCATTATGAATAATGTATTATAAACATTTAATATTCATTCCATTACTCACAAATGTGATTTTTGATATGTAGGGTATGGTTTTAATATGTAATTCTCAAGTTCTCACACCCTTATGTTATTGTTATGATTATGTATCTCCCTTGTTTAGCCTTATTGAGCATTTTGGCTCACCCTTACTTATGTTTCCTTTACCTAGGTCATGATGAAATATTTTAAGTCGGTTAGGTTTTTGAATAGTTCAAAATCAGAATATAGTTATTTTATACTTTGATGATATTTCACCAAAATATATTATTTTTACCTAGACTGGAAAGACATTGGACTATTACCATTCCTAGGTGTGTGATTTTGTAATATACTAAACATTCATATAAAAAGGTGTAATATGAATGTATTAATATCCAACATCACAATAGTTGGTATTAGTGGATAGTAATAGTTAACCATTGTAATCTAGGCTGTGAAAATATTATTTCAATCTATAGGGATATATCTGAGGATATTTCTAGTGATATGTATAAAGAAAAATTTTAGGATGATTCATGAATAAGAAAATGTCATATAATTAAACCTAATAATTTAGTGATTAGTTTCTATAAAATTACATCCCATAGTGGATAATAAATCTGTATGTGGATCTAGAAAAAAGGTACATAAAGGTTATAACTATTGAAAAGGCACATTTCAATAGAATTTATCATCACATGGTGCACAACAACTACCATTACTACACAACAATGTGAAAATATTGTGGGATAAGATTTTGAAATTAAAAAACTCTTTAGGAACCACCATAAAGGATTTAAATATATGATTACTATGAATGACCTTGGATAAACCTTAGGTTTCATAGATTGAAAATAATGTTTCTTGATCTAGACATCCAATAAATGGTTTTTACTGATATTGTGTTTTTCAACATTAATTATGATTTATCACACTATACTATTTGTTTTTAGTAAATGCCTAGAACATGAAGGAATCATGTAAGTGATCATTGAAACAAAAAATTTGTTATTATTTTTCTATTAGTAAGCCAAATTTTATGGAATTAGGAATGACAAATATTTTTGATATGCTCAAACTATTTTATCCAGATATGAATCATGTTGGACTTACAACCGAGAAGGGGAAAAAATTATTTTGTGATACTAATTTGGAAACTTCCACCTTATTATAGTGGGACTTATGATCCATTAGTTTTTTTTGATGTGGGTAAGAAACATGTAAACGTATTTTGAAAACTCTACTGTGCAGTGCATGGGAAGTCACGTCATTTTTCTACATTTTGTAAGGTCAAGAAAATCAATGGTGGGATCATATCCAAAATATAAGGCAATATAATGAAATTGGCTCTCTATATTTGGATGAGATCAATAAAGTATTTTTAATATGTTGTTTCCCGATATTGATCACACAAAAATGCAGAAATAGTTCCTTGAGATAAATAAAAAGGATGATAAATCTATTAATACATATGAGGTATATTTTCTAATACTTTTGTTGTACACTTATATTATTCTCACTTATACTAAATATAAGGTCAATTTATTATTTATTATCTTAGAACTAAGTCTATGAAAGTGATTATCAATAAGATATATTAGTATTTATTTAGATATTGTTTATTATCCCATCAAGGTGGAAATGGATGTTGGAGTTCAATATCATTATCATGGTTTTGATAAGAAGAAATAATTGAATTAAAAGTAAAATATAAAAACAATAGAGAGAATAAAATGAGTGTTCCATTATACACTAAGAGTGGGATAAAACACAAAGTAAATTTCCTTAAGGGAATCCGTAAATGTTTTCTACTTGTATGGCAATGTGATCAGGAATGTGATTTCAGAAGCGATGAGAATTAGATAATTAATGATGCAAATAGAGTTAAATATACATAGAATACACTATCCAAACTCTAGAATTTCAAATTCAAGGGGTATGGGAATTATGAAAATAAATGCTACAATCTATGGTCTACTGAGGATGTGAAGAAACAAAAACCTTTGAAGACAATGGAAAAAATTAAAGTAATATAAAATCATGATTGTTTAAGTGATTCATATTAATTAGATCACACTTATCTTGCAATCCCTAGTTTGTAATTTCATTTCATATTATGTATGAAAAATCAATATTCAAATTTAAATGCTCAATTTCCATAAAATGTCAACATATTTATATCTAATAGAAAATACATTTCACCTAACCAGATGGACAGAATATACATTAACAAAATGGTAAGGATACATGGAGTACCAGATTAAATTATATATTTTTAAGATCTATGGTTTACCTCAGTGTTCTATATATGAATCTATCATGTTCTCAATTAATAGTTCAGTTTCAACCCTACATATCATTCTTAGATAGTTGGAATGTCTGAAAAAACAATTCAAACTCTAAAATATATGATATGAACTTATTCAATGAATGGAAATGTTGGGTGGGATCAACACTATCCACGTGTTTAGTTTTATTCCAATAATATATTATTATCAATAATTTAGATGGATCCAGTTGAATCCCGTTGTAGAATGATGTGTAGAACTCCAATGTATTAGAATGAATATCAAGAAAGAATGTTATTGGGACCTATGTTACATAATGAAATTGAGAAAATGTTAGATCTATTCAACAACATGTAAGGAATATTTAATTATTATAGAAATTATATTCTTATACTCATCAATGTGATCTAGAATTTTTAGTTGGTGAGAAGAAAAATCTATGAATTTCTTTGTGGGTAAAATATGTGAAAAATATGCATAAGGTATAACAGATACATTAAAAATAATTAATTATATCATGATGTTATATTATAGTCTGGTTTTTGCACCAAGACTCTCTGAGGATCACAATGTGTTCTAAGTATCTATCCTGAGGTAGTACATCCCAGACCCATCCGATGTACTGAACTCCTAAGTCATACCACTAGTATAATGTTTTTTTTGAGGAATAGCCCTTAGAGAATATTGATCATATAGATATTTTTATATAAAAAAACACCACTCACTTAGTAAATTTTATGTGGAGAAAACACCAGTTTGATGAGGGTACATTGAATCTTGAGGATAAGATTAGGCATTAGTATCCTCATTTATTGTTTTTAGAGTGCTGTATTGTGGTAGTGAAATTCATATTAAGGGTGGTAGAATGTAAAATCATGACATTTTATGAATTTTTTTTTCAAATTTTTTTAATTTAAATATTTAATTAAACCCAATACAAAGTTAGGATTCATCTTCACACAACACTCGGTTAGTTTGGGTTACACGACATTTAGTTTTACCAAAATAATGATATATTGTTTATGAAGGACCATTATAACATAGCCATTAAAGTAAAAAAATTTGAGTAGTAATAATGAATTATAAAATATAAAATATAATTTTTTATATAATACTAACAGATTAATAAATATAATACTTAATTTTTAGTAAATCATTTTTATTCTTTAAAAATACTATTTTTTCAAAAAAAAAGATCAATAATTCATATCATGAAAATTCATAAAAATAATTTCTAACACTATTGGAAAATTAATTTTATCAAATAAACATAATTTTAAAAATTTTCAATTCAAAATTAACATTCGGAAAATTTATGGGATTGTTCTGAAATGATTCATTTTCTAATAAATAGTGAAAAGATACAGAATTTTAATTGAAAACTACTATTTAATTTTATTTATTTATAAAGATAAATTATATTTCAATTAAATATAAAGTAAAAATAGTTAAATTATGAATCCATTAATCCAATTTAGGTCATTTTAATCAATTTCATATTGAATTTTCATATAAAATGTTTTTGAACTTTTGAACATTTTCTCTTTAAAACTATACATTCTCAACTCGTCTATGAGTTTAATTTTAAATTCAAATTTTCTAATTCTATGAAAAGGTTTTTAAAAATTAAATTAAATATTTTTAATCAACAAAATTTATATTATCTAATTTGTTCAATTTATTTTTTTACACGAATAAATATTGAAAATAGTAAATATTATTTAGAACAATAAAGGTAAAAATGGTTTTACCATTGTGTTAAATAAACATTATAGGGACAAAAAATATCCCAAGATATGTATAAATCATATTTTATAGCCATATTTTAATATTAAATTTCCAAATTTCCAATCTACGGTCATTTGAAATCATTTAATTGGGAATTTAATTTATTATTCAAGAGTCTCTTGGGAAATTTCTCTATTGTTTCCAAATAGTCCCTTTCTCCCATTTTTAAATGGCCACAACCACCATACACTTATTAAAACATTAAACCCCTTTCTATTCACACAACAGATACCCAATTAAATTTTCAAATTCACTATTATCATCATTGAATCTTCCCTTTTGAAAAAAAAAATCCATGCTATGAATGATTTTAGTGAAAACCTAAGGTGAATACCCAACGAAAATGTAATGTTCATTGACTTGTGATTTATTTATTTATTGTCACACATAATTCAACATTTATTAAACCAATATGATATAATAAATAAATCCTATTTCTTAAAATGTTTTTTTATATTAAGGTAATGATATACAGCCATGTCTACTTCCATCAAATGAGTTACGAAATCATCGTTTGTGTGTCTAGTCAACCACCGCCTCACAAATTGATGACGTTTTTATCAATTAAAACCTATAATATTTTAAAATATTCATGTATTTATTATTTATTAATTATATTTTACATATTATTATAATTTTATATTTATAATACCACACATACCTTCATAGCCTCTGTTTTGTGTGATTACGATAACATCGCTGGTGTGTACAGTGGACTACCGCCTCACAAAGTGATGTGATTTTCTCCGTATTTAATTGGAATGTAATAATAATAATTCAAATGAACAAACCTGATATATATTATGTAATAATTATTCTAGAGTTATAATATATCATTTACCATTCTATTTTATAATCAGAAAAGAATATGGTAACAACGTTCTTTTATACGTATGACATACCGTCTCCATGAGTAGTTTATTTAATTTTATATAACTAAATATTATAGATTAAAATATGTACATACATACTAGCTATATATGTTATTTATATCATGTTTAACATTCTGGTGATGATTATGTAATGATCAAATTATGATGAAAAAACAAATCGAAACATATATGAAAAACAAATTAGTTATTATTCGAAACATAATATTAACATGGAATTGTTAATAAATGGTTAATAAAGTCAATGATAAATGAGATTATATATATTATAATGGTTATATAATAGATTTATAAATAAATAATATTTTCTATATAGTCAGTATGAATTTTTATGATGTATTTTGATACTTATAGTAAGTGATTGGTAGTATCCCCTTTATTTCTGGGCGACAAAATCAAATTTACTAAATGTTTATTTTATGGGGTGTTTATAATACCACATTGAAATATTAAGTGATGAATATCAATATTTTCATCATAACTAATGTTTCATTTTATTTTATTCATTATTTGGTCTTTTGAACCCAATTATTACTAATGTGATAAGGGATTTTTTTCTCAATATTCATTTATTGATACTTATGTTCAGTTACACACGTATCTTTCTTTACGAGGTGTATATATATCCCCTTTCACATTTAATATCATAAATTTATTTATCCACATTATTTTTTATGTTTTAGTTGATGATGTTCCTTCATAGGGAATACAATGTAAATTTAATATAGGGGTAAAGATGTTATGTTACAATCTCATCATCTATCGACATTATTTATGATTATGTTTACAATAATAAAATATTATAATACATCTCCCAATAATTTTCATGAATTTTATTATTCACTAGTCATTTATGATATTTAAAATAAAAAATACAATTTTACACTCTATATTACGTAAAATATTTTTGATTTTTTTAAGGAATTCATTATTATTAAGATCTTCAATCAAAACCCATATTTAATTCAAAACAATGTTTTCTAAAAAAATTGAAAAACTTTATTTATCATTATTAATATTTTTTATTAAATAAATTTTTACCCATGTTTGAATTATGTACAAAAAAATATTTTTTTAAATTTATATTATTATACTTTTCAAAATAATGAATATCTGGATTTTACAGAAAATGATAAAATAATATAAATTTTTAAAATTCATAACTTGTATAATATTTCCCACAACCATGAACAATATATAATTTCACGATTATCTAACATTTTTTTAAATACCTCATATATGGGAAATTTTTATATTATAAATAAATTATTTTAAATGAAAAGAATATTCAAAATGTTTTATTTTTATAAATAATTTTTAACAAAGTGAAAATTATATCTTCTTTAAGAAATATTTTAATTGAGTTTCTAAATGTATCATTTATATTAATTTGATGTTATTTTAAATGAAGATGACTTTCAAAATAAATTATGTTTAATGAAAATTCCTTTTTTCAATAAAATTTTTAAATGATGTTAAAAATCATCCTTCTTATGTATTAAAATTTATATTCAATGAAAATGACAATAATGTTAATTTATAATTTAAAAACTATTTTACAAGGAAAACATAGTTTACATAGAAAATATTTTAAATGAATTTTTTAAGAATACTATATAATAATCTAATGTTGATTTCAATGAATATAATTTTTTAAATGAGTTAGGTCTTAATAGGCGAGGATCAATGAAAAATTAATTTCCTCAACAATTTTTATAAATTTTTTAAGAACCGATTATAATTATTGAAGGTAATTTTCATAGAAAAATATTTTAAAAATATATTATATTGTCAAATGTTTCTTATAATGAAATTTATTTTCCTTAATAAACTATCAAATAAATCTTTCAAACTCATTCTTAATATAAGATAATATCCTTTGATTCAACCTAATCAATAATGGGGATATAATCCATCGATACAATTCTTATTGTTTCATGGAATGGTTTTTGATTATAATGATAAAAGTTTAATGAAAATAATTTCTATTCAATGGGTTATTCTATAAAATATATAATGAGGCCCACATATTTTCATGGGTTATTCTTTGATAATATGATTAAATTATAATGAAACCTATGAATTTTCCATATGTTATGATATGATGGAATGTTTATCAAACCCATTTAATTTAAAAGGTAATGAAATGATAAATATTTATAATCTTATGGAACAAATATACATATTTTTTATTATGAGAAAAGTGGTACATATATATCCCTATAACTTACTGGGTAAAGACGTATCTCTCATATGACAGAGAAAATTTTAATAGGGAGTGAACCTAGTTTACTAAGGGACCTTTTCTACAATGATAGTCTTGGGAGAAGGAATTGAATACTGTGATGGTTTGGGAGTAAACCCACTAAACTATTATATCCTTGAAAATAAGACTATCATAATTTGTAGTAGATTTTTTATACTTGGGTACGCCAAAATTCCCAATTATATGCCAATGTTATGAAATCATTTCACATGTAATTTGGTTTTCCTATGACTCATGTCTTATGAACATACAATCTTTATGACATGACTCGAGCTTCTAATTATTGACATATAGGTTACAGTTTTCATATTTTATGATCACATTTTCATAAACATATGTTCATGTTATACTTATGTATCTCCCTTATTTACCATCATTGAGCATCTGATCTCACCCTATCTTATGTTTCATTCCCCCTAGTTATGAAGAACAATTTTATGTAGGTTTTGTTTGTAAAGTGTAATAAATCGAAAGTTATTTATGGGAGATGTTATGCATATTTCACCAAATTTTATGATTGTGTACCTCGTCTATAAATACACTAGACTATTATGATTCTTAATCCTTTGATTGTGTAATTTATTAAATGTTAATAAAAAATGATATAATATCATCTAACAAAATTCCTAGGTCATTAGATTCTGTATCAAAGGTAGGTCTAGTTATCTTCTGGAATCTAGTCTAAAAACAAATAAGTGAAATAACATGGGATATATTGAAGGATATGTCTTAAGATATGTCTAAGGAAAAGTATAGGCATGGGTCAAATTATAGGAAAATTTCTTAATTTTTTTAAAAGATATAGTGAGTGGTTTCCAAGAAATTTAATCAATTTCTGGATACTAAAAGTTGGTGTGGATATAGAACAAATGTTTTAAGCGGTAAAAACATGTAAAATGGAGTATTGAGTTGGACTCTATTATCATATGGTTCCCAAAAACTGGCCTTGTTACACACCACTTATGACATTCCATGGAGAGATACTTTTTGAAAATAAAAAATTATATTTTCAATCCATCATGAAGGTTTTAAATAGATGGTGACAACAAGTAACCTAGTATAGACCTAAATTTTTATAGATTGAATAGAATGTGTCATTATTCTGACATCTTCTAAGCTTTATTTCAGGGTTATGGGATTTCCTACTATGGTTATTGTTTCTCAGAAAATACTTCTTGATTTTAGTTAATGGATAGAACCTGATAAAAAAATGTTAATGTTGAATTCAATAGACAATAAAAAGATTATCCTCTTAACAAAGAAAACATTATGGGAGATGGAATGAAAAATATTATTGATATTCTTAAATAGATTTATTAATTTGTAAATTATATTGAACATATAGTGGGGAAAAAGTAGGAAAATCAATCAGTAAATCATTATGTTGAATCCTTTATAATGAAATTTCTACCTTATTTCAGTGGGTCTTCATATACAATTTTTGATGATATATGGGTGAGCCCCACTGAAAATATATATTCCATCCCATTGTTTTTTATGCATGAGAAAGTCATTTTGGTTTTATAGCATATGAATTGTGATGTAGATAAATGTTCCCCTCATTTTAAGAATATATTGAAAAATTATGAAGTTGAATCCCTTGATTGGGACAAGTTCATGATATTATTTTTCAATAAGTTCATTCCTCATATTATTCCTAATATAGAAAGACTTCCTTTCACTAAAGAAAAAGGTTGATTGACAAACTAAAATAATATATACATTTTTTCATTTTCTTAAGGATTATGCTTGTATTTACTTAATAATTCACTAGATATGTGTTGTCTATTGTAGGTAATTGGTTATTGGAATTTCAATGGGAAATCTAGAGAAACTAACAAAAAATAGCTGGTATACATCGTGGAACTACATTTCATGACATGTCGTAAACATTAATAGCATATAAAAAATTGGGAATAATGTCATGAATGGATATCAAGACATAAATAAATTACGCAACAGGATTCACCAATGCAAACCATTAACTGTCAAACTCAATTCCTTCTTTCAATATATAGTGTTATGGACGATACACATCGTGAATCCCAGTTAAATGTCATGAAAGGAGACAATTTCCAAATCTCAATTTTTTTCAGATGAGATTCATAAAATATTTTCCAAGATTATAAATTTATGAATGATAATTTTGATCATTTTTACATGTCATGAATACCCGTTACAAATCATATAATATATTGATTATGTATGCTATTGAGAGCGCTGCAAACATAATTGCAATGAACATCTAGAATTTCTATCATTTTTATCTCATATCCCTCTCGATTCCCTTCCACATTTATTGCCAAAACTCGTTTTTCATTAATTGTAATCATTTTTATACATTTATTCATGCACCAATGATTGATTTTAGAAGCGTTGATCATTATTATTACATCACAAAAACCAAAGTACATGTGTTAGTCATCTCAATCTTCAATCTATGATGAATCCTTTCCATGTTTGTTATTGTTCTTATTTCAAGTAAATATTTGATTAATATTTCAATGGTTTAAAGGAAAATATTTCTTATTCTTTTTTTAGTTTGATAAATGAATAATCTCATTCATTTTATGTTTTAAATTTTTCAAATATCAATTTCTATTAGAAGGTTAATCTTGTTTTCGATTCCTTATATATTTTTAATTGATTATACCATGAGAAAATAACCCTATTAGGGTAGGGTTCCTGATTGGAAGTTTTTTAGTAAAATTATTTTTTAATTATCAACATGGAAACCCTAAGTAATGTAATCATATTAAACAGAAATTTATAATCGAATTCTTTTATGAAACTCCAACAATAGAAAGTTTGAATGAATAACATATACCTGATTAGAGTAGAATATGTTATGACCAATAGTCTATGACATATTCTACTTTAGAAGTTAGGATTATTGCATCCAGATTACAGCAATCTTAAGACCAAGGAATTTATATTTCATAGATTGATATTTTTTCCATTAGTAAAGGCAACTGTTGACTTTTTGTTTCTTTCTAGTCTAGACCATGAGACCATACTATGTGATAATTAAGGTCAAACCTTTATCCTAACCCTAAAATTGATCTTGATAGCTTATTTATCTCGGATATTAATCCATTAAAAAATTATCATTATTCATTTTAATGCTCAATAACCATATGAGGAATCGTACAAAAAGGTTTCCTAGCCTTAGTTCCTTTCATCCAATCTAAATACTCATGGGAACGACCACAAACTACAACTATACTGTACCCTTTTAGAGAGTGTAGTTTTGGAAAAATAATTCTTATTTGACCACATCCCTTGAAAATTAAATGATGTGTACTAGCTCATCAAATTTTAGAATTGTTTCTGGAGATCAAGGGTGTTTTTCTAAGGCATGAGACAGACAGTAATAACCCTGGATTATCTCACCCAATTCCCCAATTTTCCTTTTTCCCTCTATTTGGATGCCACTACATCATTTTTATCCTAGTGGATTAGTTCATGCATCTGGGCCCTTGTAATCATTCAAGGAGGCTTGATTCATAAGAACAACTTCCTTTGAACATGAAATATGAAAGTAAATTTCTACATGACATTGCTTAACAATGGAATTCCACATCAATCCAATGGTTCAAAACCAAAAAAAATGAAAACCATAATACATGAAGAAGTTCTAGTGAAGTAAGAACACACCATCATGGATTATATATTTCTTTCAATTCATGGTTTTATGACCAATATCATAGGCCTTCCAATATAGTAACATAAATTTTAAATTATTCATGGAATTTTTAATAGGATCCATAATATGTGCTAATTCATTAGACTTCAAAGTGATGATCCCCATGAGAATATCTCAATGTTCTTGGAAGTATATGATGCCTTTCACAAACAAGGAGTATCTTATGATATCATAATACTTAATTTCATTCCCATTATCTTATGAGACTGATCCATGTATTGGAAAAAAACTCAATCACATACATCCATTGTGACATGGGATGATTTAGAATTGAAATTTCTAGATTAGTACTTCCTGCCAATTTGAACACAGAAATTGCAGAACGACATCCATAATTTCGCACAAGAGGACAGAGTGTCAGAATGGGAATCATAGGAATTATTTATGGACCATACTCGAAGGTAACCACATCATGAAATCAATATGTGGATTTATCTCCAAACATTATATCTAGGCCACCATTCATATCCGCACACTATTTTTTAGGCATCTTTTGAGAGAGGGATAATTTTTCAAAAATCTAAGGTGGGGCAGGAAATTCTAGATAAAGAAACTCATAATTCCATTATATGTTAGAATGAATTTGGACTGTCCTTGAAATGGAATCCACAATGTTTAGGAGATTACTAATATAGCTTTACATGTTATGTATTTGACCAAAATGATGGATCGGTTTAATCTACCAACTAAATCACCTCCAGATACTTCTCTAGTAACAGAAATCCAGTCATGTGAAATGTATGGTAACCCTAAGATTTATCAAAACTACAGATCATGTGTTGATGAAATACCAAGACACAATTTTAGTTACATTAGTTACAACCAATAAGGGTAAAAATTTCAAAAAACATGAAAATATTATCTACAGAGGCCTATGCAACAACAGTAAAAAATAAATCAAGAAAACTATAAGAAAATAAGTGTTTAGGATCCGTTTATAAGTCATTGACCCCAGAGATATCTTTTGATGAATCCTGTTCCTAGACCACCACCACAAGAAATATATCAACTCTTCCATCAGATGGTATTACAACAATTTCAATGAGCACCACCAATACCTCCCCAACTATCCATCCATATTCAAAAAATATGGACACTACATTTTATTCAATTTTTAAAAAGGAATATTGTAACACCTCAATATTTCATGGTATATTATTTTTTTCAAATTAATTAAATAACTTGTACTACATGCAAAACTGATTTCAAGCGCACCACGACTTACCAAACTAGCAGTTCAAAAGTAATTATGAAACGGAATATTAAAATTTATATAATCCTTATAATTTTAGAATTCATATTATGAGTTTCATAGATATAATGTATGAATGAATTCATTTTTTTCAGATAAAAGAAGTATTTAAAAAAATGAAATTTTACTACCTTTTAATGGCGAACCCTTTTTAAATCAAATATTTGAAAAATTAATATATTAAATTGTACAAAATGATCTTTCTACATTAAAATTGAGACATTAAAATTTAGTTTGAATAATTTTTTTGTGTTTTTCTGATAACATTCATATTTGGGTGAATAGTAAAAAAATATTATATTTCAACAGAAAACAACATTTTTAATCAAAATAATTTATTGTGTTAAATTATACATTTTAATGGTTTGGAAGTATAATTATATTATATTTTTACCATTCAATCCAATTTTTGACATTGGAAGTACATTCACTTTGAAATTGGACATAAACTAGCGTGAATCTTTTGATAGTTATTATTTCATAAAAATACACTTTTTGGTTCTGACAACGGGAATTAATATTAAATTAATTAATGAAAATTCTATGTTTTGAAATTGGTAAAATAGAATTAATTTTTAAATTCAGAATATCAAAATTATCTTACGTTGAATTTCTGGATTTTTTTTGAAAACTATCAATTTCTTGATGAATAGTTAGAACACTCCGTTATTGTTTAAAACCGACTTTTTATTTAAATAATTAATTTTTTTAATTAAATTTATTTTAGTTAAAAATAGATACATAATAATTATATATTTTCAATTTAATTCATTGGATTCATTTAATAATAAGTTTAGATATATAAAATTTTATTGAACATTTTACCGTCTTTTAAACATCTTCTAAGAGCATTTAAAAATTTGCATAAAACATTATTTTACCGCTTATTTGAGTTAAATATAAAAAATAAGAGAGACATGATTAAAATCAATAAATAAAATGTTTTTTAATAATAAGGAAATTTTTTTTTTGGGAATAATAACTTTTGACTTTTATTTACCACGGTTAAAAGTAAATATGGTAATTAAAGGGAAACATTATTTTATAATTACCCTAACACATGTCCAAATTATATTAGATAAGTTTAATTCAAAAAATCCTTAGGAGTAAAATTTGATCATTTACGTTAACTATGTTTAGATTATGACATTTGTTATTATTTAATTGAAAGAAGAGTAAAAAGTGTTAAATGGTTGTTTTTATAACTAAAACATTTTTAATATAGGGTTATACATAAAAAACACTAGACTATAAATATTCATTATAAATTTAAAGTATCTTCCTACATAATGGTATTTTATTTATTAATTTTTAGACATTATATAATTAAAGTTATTTATGACATAATGATGATGCAGTAATTACCTTCTTAATGAGATACTATTTCTTCATATGATGAGAATACGGGGGAGAAAATTTCTCTTCTAAATGATGGATTAATACCATGAATGATATGATAATTATTACTCTTTGGAGCAAACGTATTGTTGGAGTTCTCGTTCCATCTAATGGGTGCCATTTCTAAACAATGGCATACACTATGTCAGTTTATGAATTGCAATTCATAATTCCAAACATGTAAAATACCTAATGTAAATTGAATAGTTTATAGTTATAATCCACAATCATAAAATCATTTCTTTGGGGAAGTATTTACTCTTAAATCATTCATAATGGATTTTAATGAAAATGTGAATTTTCTTAAACATATCCCTCCAGAGTGTCGTAACCAAGAGTGCAACAAGGCCCATTATCATGCACTAGTAACCGTTCAGGTCTAGATTAAAGCGGTGTTTTCAGGTTTTACCCCTAGGTACATCTATTCCAGAGACACCTCTACGTACACATATCTAGATAGGGATCTATTTCTTGAAAAACGCACAAAATATTTACATTAACAAAATTCTAGGAATATCAACTATACTAATCCTCAGAGTCTATCTTACTATAATGTGCTCTAATCAGTGTTTATCTAAATCTAGTTTCCACGGTTATTGCGAAACATCCTCTGATATCAACTATAACGCCCTGACCCCATTTACCCAGATTCGGTGCATTATTTTAATACATTGGCCTGATTACAAGGAATCATGCCCCAAAGGACCGATCAGATTAGCATTCATGGAAAATATATTACATACATGAATGTTTCATTACACTTTCTAACATACATTACCGAATAGATAGTTCTTTTAAAACTCCATGGTCCTGATACCAAGGTAGTAATTTTGGAATAAGAGATTGTTGATTTGGATAAATTATATTGGATAATCTTGACTACCTTGGAACTAATTAATGGTTTGTTTATTTCATCATTGGTGGAGAATTCAAAATTTTTGGATGTAAGAAATGTATATAGTATTCTGTAAGCAGTAAGGGAGCATAAATGTAATCAATAAGTTTCTATGATAATTCAAGGTATTACAATGTTTTAAAATTATACATGATGAAGGTATTCACATGTTTTTATGTGGAAAAAATGATCTTCGTTATGTTTACCTTTCTTATAAATTTTGGAATATTAGTTTCGACAGAAGTATTTTGGATAAGACTAATGGTTCGAATGGATTATGTTTGATAATGGACACAATCTTCATGATTAAATCATTTCGGAAAAATATTTTTGGATTGTTATAAAAAGAACAACCTTGAGGTCGGGTGACAACTTGTCGCATCTGGAAAGGCCACGAGACTTGAACCCACAACCAAATGGCGATAAGGGTGCATCACCTACCACTAGCCTACATGATGTCCTAGATTTAATAATGTAGTTTCTTTTTTTAAACATCTGATAGGTGAATTATAAATTCAATATTTTTGGAACCCTATACGATCATGATAAATAGAATATTTTTTTAAAATCCTTTGGACTGAAAGATGAGTTTGTGGTAGGAATTAGTTGAAGGATAAAACTCTACTTGTCAAGTATATTTTTTATTCTATGGATAAATTAATTTTTATTCATTATGGAAGGAATATTAAAACTAAAAATGTGTTATCCTAATACCTTATGTTTTGTTTAACCGACGGTATTTTAAATTACCATACATTCATGGATTTGAGGCCCTCAATTTTACAATTGCTTGTAATTAATGACCTCAATAAAACCATATAAATATTTACAGTTTTCTCTAATTATGTGTCTCCAATTTCTACTAATGTTCTCCTAATCGAGATCATAATTTGGTGGTGACCCTATCGTTTCCCTTTCACTCTTATGAAGACTAAATTTTATTAACCCAATTTATGATGTGGGTTTTCCACAAAGGTATTTTATATTTTAAACCATTTATTTTCGAAGAACGATTTCAAATTGTGATGATGAAATTTATTGAAGGAGGGGAGAATGTAACACCCCATGATTTCATAGTACATTATTTTCATCAAAGTAATTCAATAACTTGTACTACACACAACATCGAGTTCAAGCACACAACGACTCATAAAACTAGTTGTTCAAAAGAGTTTATGATTAATATTAACTGAATATTGATCTTTATATAATCCTTATAATTTTAGAATCCATATAATGAGTTTCTTAGACATAATGTAAGAAAAAAATCATTTTTTAGATAAAACAAGTATTTTTCAAAAAATGAAATTTTACCACATTTTAATGGAGATCCATTCCTGAATCCAATATTTGAAACTTTTATAAATTCAATTTGACAAAATAAACTTCTTCTTTAGAATTGGGACATAAATATTTATTTTCATTAAATTTTTGGTGTTTTTCTGATAACTTTCATGTTTGGGTGAATAGTGAAAATACTATATTTTTACTGAAAACAACTTTTTTAATCAAAATAATTTATAGTCTTCAAGTATGAATTTTAATGTTTTGAAGTAATTTCATATTGAAATTGGATATATAAATGTGTCAATATTTTGGTAGTTATTATTTCTTAAAAATACGCCTTTTGGTGTTGACAACGGGAATTAATTTTAAATTAATTAATGCAACTTCTATGTTTTTACATTGGTAAAATAGAATTTATTTTTGAATTCAGAATATCAAAATTATCTTAGGGTGAATTTTTGGTAATTTTCTAAAAACTTTCAATTTTTGATGAATAGTGATAACACTGCGTTATTGTTTAAAACCGAATTTTTATTTATATAATTAATTATTTTAGTTAAAAAAAACTAGTTTAAAATAGATACATAATACCAATATAGGTTCAATTTAATTCATTGGAGACATTTTATAATAATTTTAGATATATAAAATTTTATTGAACTTTTGACCGTATTTTACCCACCCTCAAGAAGGAATTTGAAAATTTAATTAAAACATAATTCTACCACTTTTTTGAGTTGAATTAAAAAAATCAGAGAGACATGGTTAAACTCAGTATGTAAAATTTTGTTCAATAAGATGAAAATAATTTTTGGTGAATAGTAACTTTGGACTTTCATTTACCACGGTTAAAAGTAAATATGGTAATTAAGGGTAAAAAATATATTATAAATACCCAAAACCATGTCTTAATTCAATTGGATAAGTGTAATTCGACCAAAAATAACCTTATAAATAATATTTTATCCTTCTGGTTCACTTGGATTAGATTAGGACATTTATTATTATTTAATTTAATGAAGAGTTAAAAGTGACAAATTCATGTTTTCATAACTAAAACATTTTTAATATTTGGTTATAAATCAGATAAATTAGATTATAAATATTAATTAGAAAGTTAAATATATTTCCTACATAATTGTTTTTTATTAATGAAATTTAGACATTAAATAACTAATGTAATTGATGACACAATGATGATGCAGTAATTACCATCTTAATTTGGTATTATAATAATTGATATTATAAATATCCAAATAAATTTAATTTGAGACTTTTGATGAATTACACTAATTTTATAGGACAATATGACATCTTTGGGTTGATTAGATAATTTTTTTTGAAGTAATAAGGTTGTTATGACTTTCAAAAAACAAAATATTAAATAGTGTAAAATTTGACATAAATTAATTTTTAAAACAAATACTATATCATTGGTTGATATAATATTCCTAAAAATATAAGGATCAAAAAAATAGATTAAATTATATTATATATGTCATTAGTTAACCACTTGATGTAATTTTGGATGTTTAGAGTAATTTTACTAAGCATATAATGTAAGAATACAAGAAGACACAGTAAAAGTTAAACTATTTAACTAAGAGTTTAATATAAAAGATAAGGTTAAAATGGTATCCTAAATTTTTATAAAACCAATTGGCTAAGAGTATTTATACCCATCCCCATATTATCTTAAAAATAGATCTATTTGGATCTATTATAAATAGAAAATTATTTTATAATAATATAATATTTTATGTTTTTCCTAAGGTTCCCCTCACCCCTCTTATAAAAGGGCACTTCTCCTTCTCTCAAATTTTCACCTCCAAATCCATTTAGATGGGCCAACCCCAGACCAAATATCCTCCCAACATTCCTCAATTCATCTTATAGGCCTTATATTTGTCCGAAAGCAGTCATAAGGAGCCCTTTTGATTAACTCAAAAGGAAACACCCGAAGAAGAGTAATAATGTCACCACCCTCTTTCATGTTCTTTTCTTCTTCCACTTGTTCATTCTTTGTTGTTTCCATAAAAAAGTAAAAAATCCAATTCCTTATACATACTGTTGTGTTATTATATATACGGTGCAATTTTATTCATTATTCTCTCAATTCTAGAAATGACATAGTCACCATATCTGTGGACTTACGTCTTACCGTCTCCATGTCGTGGTGTAGTTTTTCATTTAACAATTCACTATTTGTATGGGTATAATAATGAGTGTAATTGATGTAAATAATAAATATAACATGTTAATTATTCTTTATATATGATATAACATCTAATTTTATACTATTTCATCATCAATATAATGATATTTTCGCTTGTGCGTACATACGGATTATCATCTCCACGACGCGATGAGATTCCTTTCCGCGTTCACCATTAAACGATGATTATAAAAATATATATTATTAATAAGTATTTAATATATGAAATAATAATTCTACTGTAAATATATATATATATTTATTTATTTAATTTCATCTCATTCACTTACTTCTATTCAACACGATATGAAAACAGAAACAACATTTATGCGTACGTACAACCTATCTTCTCCATAAACTGTGTTTTCCATTTCATATATCTATCTATTATACATATTTATATTATAAATATATATGATATATAAATCATTTTTATATTTTGGAAGTATATAAATCATTTTCAAAATGATACGATCAATAATAACATGTAAAAATATGTACGAAAAAGAAAGCGATTATTACCCGAAATGCAAATTTAACATGGAAATCTTTATTAAATGGGTAGTATAAACTCATAAAGGAATCATTTCTGATATATTAAATATTAATATGGTTCTGGTATAATTTATTAACATACTATTATCTTTATTACAGAGTTTAAATGTACCCTCGACCAAAGGAAAAGTACAAGGTAAGGGTTAATTCTACAATCTCTTCATTTTCTGAGGTTGTTTATACATAATTATTTTCTCGGACCTCTTTTTCATCCACAACCATGTATTATTAAAAAATGAGTTTCAAAAACATTTTTACTATTTACTATACAATGGGTTAAAGTCATTTGAACCCTTATTTGACCTTATATGTTTTGAATGAAATATTTCTGTCGTTTTCTAAATAAGGTTTTTTTTGGCTTTTTCGACAAAAAGAAGGTTAGAATGTTTTTTTATCTTATACGGTAGGTGTATCTATTTTCCACCATTATAACATCGTCAAAGCTTCACTGACAATATTATAAGAATATTTTCAAAATAATTTTTTTTCATTATAATTATGTGACTCTTAAATGATTTCAAAATAGAAACAGATATTTCTCTCAAATAGTTTTGATCTCAACTATGTCAACATCCTTTGATAAATTTTACACTTCTTTGAAGTTGATTTATTATGATAACAATACTCCATATTGTATTTAAGTTTTTGAGATGTGTTTGAAAATGGATGAGTTATTATTATTCCATTCATGTATTGTGGATAATGTATTGACATTTCGTATGCAATTTCTAATAAGACTGTTTATGTTATATTTCAACCTCTTCTTAAGATGAATGTGTTGGAATAGTATGTTTCGGGTTGGGAACCAGTAAAAGTATGCCCTCCGGTTTGGGGTCCGGTTACAGTAGACCCTCTAGGTTGGAGTTTGGTTAGAGAGGCTCTCTGGGTTGGAGTCCGGTTAGAGAGTCT
Organism: Viscum album; assembly: GCA_963277665.1. Classification (NCBI taxonomy): domain Eukaryota; kingdom Viridiplantae; phylum Streptophyta; class Magnoliopsida; order Santalales; family Viscaceae; genus Viscum; species Viscum album. The sequence continues at coordinate 289,345,518 of OY728165.1, forward strand.
TTCCGGGTTGGAGTCTGGTTACAGAGGCTCTCCAGGTTCCTGTTACAGAGGCTCTCTTGGATGGGGTACAGTTATAGTTAGCCCCAAGGTCCTAGCATGAGGCCTTGACCAAGACAATAAAGTCTAGTACTAGACATTCCCTCATAATGAAATTAGTTATTACATGTGACTATTCAACTAGTAGAATATCCATGTTCATTTTAATATGTTATTTTTGATTTGTTTTTTCCATATTATGTTTTAAAGGATGTTCTTTTTATTACACATCATGCCTTAAAAGTTTATTGCTTCTACTAAATTATTTACCCTTACTAAGCATCCGATCTCTCCCATTTCTTATGTTTTATTTTCCCTGGATCCAAAAAATTGTTTTATGATTGAGGTGGAGTGTAAAGATAAGGGAACAATGGAGTTATCAAAAAACTATCTATGTTGTAATGTATGTTATAAAGTGTAATGTAACATTCAAGTATGTAATATATTTTCTTGAATTCTAAACTGATCGGTCCTTCATGAATTTATTCCTTGTAACCATGCCAATGTATTAATATAATGCACGAGATCTGGGTAACTGGGTTAGGGGCGTTACAAATATCAAAATATGACCACAAAATATTTGAAGATACAAAAGAAAATGGAATCACTCCATGACATCAAACATCAAATGGTTTAATTCTCAATGACCTTTTCAGAGAGATTTTAAGGTACTCTACTTGGTGATACTGACACATATTCAAGTGAAGAGGAAAATAAAGTAGTTATGAAGAGTGGAAATGTGGTGGAAATTCAACAACCATGCATAAGAGTGTGATAAATGATGAGTAAACCAAATAGTATAAAATAGTCATAGAAGAAAGTGATGATGAAATAAAAAATGGAATCATTTAATTATACATCAATAAATAAAACGTTATACAATTGACCAAACACAAGAGATACCAAGTGAACAATTATTCATTTCTACACCACCTTATCAACCACGAATTCCTTTTTATAATATAGAGAGACATGGTTGAACTCAAGGTACATACATGTATTATTTGGAGATGTTCAAAAAATTTCAGAATAATAATCCTTTTAGTGAGGCAATTAGTCAAATTCATGCATATTAAAAAATTATTAAGAAACTACTTTATAAAACATAAAAATGGAAGAACTAGGAGTTATCTCCCTAAATGAGGAATGATATGATATTGTTTAGTATAAAATTTCACAAAAAATGGGAGACCGCAAAAAATTATCTTTCCCATGCAATATAGGATAATATAACTCTGACAAATCCTTGTCTGATTTAGGAACACGTATCAACCTCATACTGATGTGTTTATTCCGCAATCTACGAATCAAGGAACTGAAACCTAATAGAGTAGTGCTCCAATTGGCTGACTCATCAGTAAGTTTTCTCCTTGTACATCTTGAGGATATCTTATTCATAGTTGGAAAGTTGATTTTTAGAAGAATTCATCATTCTAGAGACAGAAGATGATAGAGCCATTCCAATCACCTATTTGCAACCATTCCTTTCCACTTGAAAAGATATGTTTGATGTAAATAAATGAAGAATTAGATTCTTAGTATGTGAAGAACAATAAGTGTTCCACTTGGAAGTATCATCAAATCAAATATATGAATATTTTTTATGGGAATATATCTTTATCACAGATGAAAGACAGGTCTACATAAATATTAAGAATAGAGTGACGCAATTAAACTGGATGGGGGTGAAAACTGTGAATTTGTGTAATTGATCAATACAGAACATCTTACAATGTATAACAGATCACCATTCATACCTTCTTTCATTCAGCTACTGATACTAAAACAAAAACTCCTCCCCAACACACTCAACTATTCCTTTCTAGAGACTACAGAGGCACTACCTCTCATCATCAACTTAGAATAGACTCCATAAAAATAAGAAAAATTAATTGATGTCCTAAATGACATAAAAATTAAATTTTCAGGCGGTGTCCAACATTAAAAAAATTAATCCTACTTTATAGACCCAAAAATTTATTTAGAAGAAGGTGAAATCCAAAATTCCAACCATAAAAAGTGACCCACCCAACCAATTAAATGAGTAGTTAAGAGAGAATTACTGAAACTTATAGATGCAAGAATAATATATTCAATCCTTGATGGTGAATTAGAGATCCCTTTGAAGGAAATACTAATTAATGGTGGCCTAAAATTTAAAAAAAAATGAAGAAGATGAAATAATTTAATCTCACACCATCACTGGATGGAGATTATGGTTACAATACATAAATATGTATGAAAAAACCAAGAAATACCATTTACCAATTCCCATCATGGATAAAATTGAGTATATAATCACATGAAATGAATTCTATTGTGTCCAGGATAGATACTCGTGGTAAAATAGATTGCATTAAGCCCATAAGATTAATATAAAACGTCATTCACATATCCATTTGGTGCATTTTCATACATGTGTATTTTTTTGGTCTCTGTAATATAACATTGAAATTTTTAATATGGATGAAGCATATATTACACGATATTATAGATAAATTCTTTGGAAATTTTATGGAAGAATTTTTTGTTAATGGAATATATTTCATGGTCCACATAAGCCTTATTGAGTTAGTCTTAAAATTATGTAAAGAGAGGTTTACAGTTTTAATCTAGGAAAAATGTCATTTTATGGTAAATGGTAGAATATTTCTTATGATAAAACATTCCAAGTATGAAATGGATGTGGATATCAATAAAATAAAAGCGATTAAATGATTTTCTTGATCCCCCAATGGTCAATGGCATAAGAATATTTCTAGGCCATGCCATGTTATATCAGCAGTTCATAAATAACATTCAAAAGGTTTCATGCCCTCTGAGACACCTATTATTAATGGATACTCAATATTAATTCACTAATGAAGGTCATAATTCATTCAAAACATTAATGAAAATCTTGGATGTTTCTCCTGTAATCATTTCACCAGATTGGGAAAAAGAATTTGAGCTAAAGTGGGACGCTAGTGGCATTAATATCGGTAAAGGTTTAGAAAATTGATTTGGTTGTATATTCTACCTCTATATAATATTCCAATCAAAAACTAAATTAATCTCATGTAAAATACACAACCACAAATAAATATCTCTTATTAGTAGTGATTTCTTTCATGAAATTTCACTCGTGTCAAAATTTGGTCAAAAGGGATTGTGTGCACCAATAATGGAACCCTAATGTATTTTATATACAAAAAGTGTTCCAATAAAAAATTGATAATGTGGATCCTATTGATGTAATAAATTTACATTGTCACCAATGATCCCAAGGGATCCAAAAATGTTATTGTTGATAATCTATCCTGATATCCACTTCCCCTTATAAAAGATGATGATTATATCAACATTGATGTGGATTTCCATGATGAAACACATTTCATCATAAAAAAAGCCACAACCATTGTTTTATGATTCTAAATACTATCACTCTATATGATATCTATAAACATACCTTTATTACATGTAAAGAATATGTTTTTTTGTTCCATATTCATATCTCCTCTGGGATGAACCTATTATTTTAATGTGATGTGTTAGTGGATTGTTACATCACTTTATTACAGAGGGGGATGCACAAAAAAATAGACATGTTTTATACATCACAAAATAGAGGTAATCCTGGACCAAAATAGACAATAGTGAAAATTTAGTAGAGTGGAATTTTTTAGACATCACTCCACCAATATACAATACATTTTTCTCAAAGTAGTGATTAGTGGAAAAGGACTGGAACCATTGAAAAAAGGATTGAAATACCCTAAAACCCAATCGAGAAGTTGAAATTTTTGAACTATTGGCAATATATTTCATGGGACAATTTCCAAATTCAACTAGTAATTCCGATATCCTTATTTTCATTGACAATGCTTCCATGTGGATAGAAGCTAAATCTTCAAATCATGAAACAAAAAGGGTTATCATTACTTTCTTAAATTATAATGTGTTTTCATGATTTTGAATTTCTATACAAGTCCTTAGTTATCAGGTAATGAATTTAAAAAAAAATCATTTCAAAAAATTTCATAAAAAATAAAGAATTTGGTATAATACAGGAACTCCCTACCACTATCAAACAAGTAGGACAATTGAATTGTCAAAAAGAGAAATCAAAAAATCTTGGAAAAGATCCTGAAACCATATAATTTTTATTTTATAATATAAATAGATGATGAATTATGGGAACACTACACTGCATAAAAAACACTGATTGGTACCACACCATTTCGATTTATATATTGGAATCCATGTAATTTACTAGTAGAACATGAGAATCACCTTATTTATCAATCAAGAAGGTCAATCTAGATTGTCAAAAATCTAGGGAAGCTAGGATGTTTCAATTGGATGAATAATAAGAAATCAGAAATAATGCTTATCAAAATTCCATTATCTATAAAAAATAAAAAAATGGCATGATCAACACATTGAGAGACACAATTTTGTCTTAGGGAATAATTTATAGTTATTTAACCCATTTTTGAGATTGATCCCAAGGAATATCAAATATAGATGGTCGGGGACCTTTATGGCTGTTCAATTATATCTTGATAGGATTATTAAGATTTAGAAACAAGGTTCACCCCCATTCAACGTCAATGGTCAATGGTTAGAAATAATTTAAGAACCCTGAAGGGAATAGTGAGTCATAAGGTCGAAATTCACGTGAACTTCAAAAAAGAACGCTATAAACGTTATATAAAGTGTTAATGGGAGAAGTCCCAGGCTAGGTCACCCTAATATATATTAGGTTACAATAAGATTTATAATAGCATAGGCCATGCTAGGAGAAAATGAATAGAGTTTGATCCAAATCTGTGAAAAACAAAACACATATTGGTTTCATAAACATTACTCACAACATGTATTTTGAAGGACTAAAATTTTTATAAAATACACATTTTCACAGCATGGAACCTAATTAAATGTTGTCTTATTATTCGATTATATTTTGTAAAAGTGACCCTGAACCTTGACCTAATGCCACTACCCCACCCCTCCCCCACCGATAATTCTTGCACCCCACCCTCCTCACCAACATACCTTCCTGAAGCCTCTCCTACATCTATCCTATCTGTCTTCCCCTCTCTACATCCAACCCTGCAACGGTGATGGCATATAAAATGACCGTTCACAATCAGCCTGCTGATCCTATGTCTGTGTGATAATATTTTCTTTTGGTATAATACAGGTAGGGAGCTGTAGCCCCATCACCTAAGACCACTTCTTCCTCGACCTCTACTATAGTATCTTAACAACCCACTCTCCCAAATGAGGCCCACTAAATCTCTAATGATTCATATGATTAATAAAACCCCCATATTCACCTAATAATATACTTTTTAGAACCCAAAAATCATGTTTCATTTATCCTTTTGTAGGGTAAGAGGATGAGGTCCCATAAAACTATCAATATGGCCATCCCCAATCCCCAACATATCATCCGGGAGGTCCTCTAGCTCCATAAGTACAAAAATATTTCATCTATTATTGAGGTACACTAGGAGATATATTAAGAGATGTTATTGGGGTTTCCTTTCAACATTTTGGTCTTATTTGACATCCTCAGCATCATATTATGTGGACTAGCTCATGGGGTCTACTCTGTGGAATTTATAATAGGCCTCATGATTTACACTATAGATTTGTTCGCATATGATGTATTCCCTACCCTTCTGCTTAAGTCATCAAATTCAGATTCAAATAGGCTCTAGTGGATGATTTCCTAGTATGACCACATTGACCAATATTCGTGGATCATGATGTTTACTTATCATAAATATCTATCACTATACAACATTCATAGGGCATTGACGCATGCCAGGTATGCTCATGCTATGTCTCGTAATAGTGTTAGTCAGATGGATGGATGTAATCCCCATTGAAGCCCTGATAGGTCTTGCTATAAACATGGAGTCTTAGTTCTCAATTTATAATAAATCTCACACACATAAGCCACATTTCATGCTAATTTGGGTATATTTCATGACACTTTTGGCCCATCGGCTCAAAATATTTGACACAGCTCTTCCACTCTACTCCACCAGTCCAATGGAATACCCTTATTTTCATTTCCCACACAAGATGAAACTACTAACAACTGATGTATTCCTCTACTAGTTAGTACTGTAATTAGTTGAGGTTTCTGATTAATCCCCATTAAGTCATGTCATTGACCATACACCACCTACCATACCCACATCCACCCTAGATACTAGACCTTCGATACCTACCTAATACCCCACCCATTTTCTTACACCCAATTACACCTAAACCACTACTCCACCCAATCCATTTGTCCCGATAGATAAATACTCTATAAAAAAATTGAATTCTAAATAAACTATGTTGGATCATACAATATCTTTACATCGATTTTGTAGAGATATCCAATTTACCACCCCTCCACCATCATCATATCTCGTAGCTTCTTATCCACCACCAAACCCTTATGACCATTCATTATCTACCCCCCATTACCCAACCAACACCCTGACTGACATACCTTCAGAGTTGATAGACCTTTGCTTCCTAGCAGTAGTATATATCTGAGTAGTACTGATGGTGTGATAAACCCACAAACACCCTCTCCACTGAGGCACCTTTTGTTTTTCCATCTTCCATACCATTGACCACACTCTGGATCGATACCTCCCCAGCCCCAACATTGAGACAACTCCCATTAACAAGGAAACACCCTCCTTAGACGATCATCCAACCTAATCCTTTGTTACATCCATTGACCATATGTGGAATTTTCACCCTCTCTTAGTTCGGTAGTGGACAATAAATGATGTGTTAGCTAAAATTGATTTTTCTTATTCTACCCTAGTCTCCTCCATCATTTCTGGTTTGCTGTCAGTGTGTTCTTTCTTATGTACTACCAGTATTCCCATTCATGACTGTATCATTAAAAATCATATATATATATGGATGATGATTTTTATCTATATTAGATGGAATATTTTTCAAATTATTAATTATAGTATCCATGTCTAGCTCTTCTGTTTTGTATATGGTCATCCACACAGCTGTTCCACCATCATCCTTGGTTCGGTGAATCATCCTTCTTCATGAGATATCACTTGAGATTCATGCTCAGTAGCCACCACCACACAAACATATTTTTTTACCACATTCGATTCATTCTTGGTATTCTCTTCAAGTGTTATATCCTACCAAAAGGAAATAAGATTTAGAGAAATATCCATGAGTAGCTATAGAAGATAGAAGTGATCTAATATGATGGACTATACAGGATGATAGTTGTTCCATCTGTCTCGATGACGATGCCATTGGTAACACTTTATGGGGGGGAAACCATATTTAACATTTTTCACAAATTTGTACTTATGATTTTATTTTAATTTCCCTTTATTAGTTTTTTCTTTTTAGTCACCCGTCACATTGATCCATATTGAATATATGTACTTGCATTAAAATGAAATGACTTTAATTTCTATAAACTATGTGCACCTTCCTATTTTAATACAAAAAAAATCTTAAATCCTATGGCCTACAATTTAACCTACTGTAGGTTTTTTATTTCTCGCAAATTTATATTGGTATCCAACATATAATTCAATATTGCCCAAATTTCTTCATGGCATACCACTTATTATATGGAGTTCTCAATTACGTAGAATTACATTATCAATATTCTTATTCCCATAATATGAACATTGTCTTTCATAACCCACCCATGGTACATTGACGAAAAATGAATATAGTCTATCAATTTTTATTTGGGAAAGCCTTTCTAGTGTATCAATTACGTGTAACATGAATTATTGATTATTTTCATTTATCTACGAGAACTTTTTTATTTAGAAGCATAATTTAACTATGAAATTCATTACACATATTTAAATATAACAAAAAGTTCAGATAAAAATTATTGGAATTCCATGTTTTGATCCTATTATGATTTTTAGAATGATTTTTGACTTTATCAATTTAATTCAAATTCAAAAATATTATGAAACTTTTAATTGACTTATTACATGATTTTATTAACAGAGTGATTTCTAGTTTTCTATAATTATTTTCATACCATAGAGGATTGTAATCATATGATTGCATATTATTTTTTGAGAATATTTCATTAGTGACAAATATGACATATAAACCTATTAGAAATTTCCTTGAGATCATGTTAAGTCTATGACTGAAAAAAATGAAATTATAGTATGATTGAGGAAATATTTATTGATCTATTTTTCATGATACCTAACCAATGTATTTCATTCACTATGACCAGAGTATACCTGAAATAACTTAATTGGATGATGTTATTCCAAAGTTATTATGCCTCCCTTCCATACTCTTTTTACAATGCATAACATTAGTTTGAACAAGTATGGAGGGGTTTTTAGGCAGTAGAGATGCGATGATTTCACTGAGGAGATGTATTATCGTTCATACCAGAATATTTTATTATGATATATGTGTAACTTTTTATATTCTATGTAATAATTTTCCTTTAAAAGGAACAAAATAAAAATATGATTGGTTTGTGTATTTGGATGGTGAAAATTCACCATTTCTAAACGGACATGTTCCCCAAATGATCATATGTGTTTAGGGGATAGATGTGAGATTCGGCCTAAACATAACATTAAAAAAATAAAAAAAGGAAAAGGGAAATAAAAGAATAATATAACTAATCATCATACATGATATATTCATTGATCCATCTTGATTTGCTGAGAGCATGAACTTCATTAGCTATGGTGGATTCATCTCAATATGTTATTCATTACATTCATTCATTATACATCAGATATTACCCTACTTTTGGATATGGTTATTTTCCCTATTTAATCTCCTTCACATAGCCTCAGTGTCATTTGAGACTAATTAATGAAGCCCTCGTGATTAATTTTCCAATTTTATTTACTAAGATGATATGATGGAACTAATGCAAGCCTATGGTAAGGAAAATGTTTTCATTATATTATCATAACTCCAGTTTTCTTTCACCATCAGTGATTAGAGAAAATTCATTATGAGTTATATTAGAAACTAGTATATAATTTAAGTAACCATTATGAAATTGTAAACAAATGATTAAGAATTTATTAATGAAACTGAACTAAGAGGCATGATTGATCTTCTATACATGGTTGAATATAGAGAATGTGATTCTCTCTATACATTTAGTCTTATATAATTATATATATTGAATGATTATTGTTTTATAAAATTCATACCCTTTGGAATCCCTGTTGAGAGATTTTTTCTTAAGAATAAGAAAATGTTCAATTGTGGGGGAATTTGATGATCTAATAATCCTATAGACATTTTGATGGAATCCTATTAAGTATTTATCATTTTTTACTCGATAATGTACCAGATATGTGTGGAATATTATAAGAAATAGGTTTCCAGGGTTTTCAAGGAAAATATGGATAAAATGAAAAGAAATGATTGTTATACATCATCAATCTACATTACACAACCTGTAATCAACGTTCACAAAATTTGACAAGCGATGAAAAATTCCATGAAACATTTTCAAGACAAAAATCAATTACACAATGTGATTCACTAATACATATCATTTATCCTTCAAACTAAATTCCATCTTTCAAGATACTTAATTTAAGATGATGCATGTCGTGAAACCTGGTTAAACGTCATGAATTATTTCAATTTCCAAAATCTCAAATATTTCAAATACCATTTGTGCGATAATCAAGAGGATTAAAAATTTATGAAGGAAAACATATATTATAAAAAGACAATGTGAATACCCATTACGTAACATATAATATATCAATTATATACTATGTTAAAATCATCGCAAATAGAATATTGGTTAACTTCTATACATTATCTCATTTTTATCTCATCTCTCCTTAGATTGTCTTCCACTTTTTCTCCAATAACATATTTACATCATGTATTTTAATTGATTTATGTTTATAAAATTCCTTATATTAATTTTAAAATAATTCATTGTCCATTTTTATCACCAATGCCAAACCACATGCATTCTTTTTCACGATCCTCATTCTATAATGAATCCTTGTTGCAATTGTTATAGTTTTTGTTTCATGAATGTATTGGACTTGAATTGTGATTTATTTAAGTATTACATGAATTATTATTGATTTAATGTTCGTTAATTAGGTAATCTCAATCCATGCATTGTTGTAGATTTTTTAATCTCAATTTATGATGAAATGCTAAATATGTTTGTAATTCATTATCTATTTTTAAATATTCTACCATGAAAAGGTAACCCACTTAGTATAGGGATTGAAAGTAGTGTGTTTCAATTTAATTAATCATTAATTCACAACTTGGTAGCCCTAAGGATAGTAATCATGTTAAACAAAAATTGATAATCGGATTATTTTAAGCAACCCTATCCATATGATGTTTCAATAAATGACCCCGGCCTAATTGGATTAGAGTAGGTTATGACCAATAGACTATGAAACATTATTTTATTGAATCTACGATAAATGAATTTTTTTTATAGCTATATTTAGATTAGTAATAGTTGTTTCCTTGAAAAATATAGTAATCTAGACCGTAAATAACTAGTGACTTCTTCTATCTTTGCAGGTTAAACCATATGAACATACAAAGTTAGAATTAATATCATTATTTTTCATAATCCAAAATATTGATCCCAATCATTTATTTATCTCTAATCTTAATCTAAAAATATATTAGCATTAGAAAATTTACAGGTTTAGTCCCCTTGTAGGGACACCCACCCAAAGGGTTCTATGTCTTAGTTCCTAGCAATAATTCCAATTCCAAATGGGTCCAAACCCACAATCCCACTATAGTACTCCCTATTAGCATTTGCAGTTTGGAAAAAATAAACATAACTTGACCATACCCTATGTAAATTAAACAATGTGTATAAGAACTCCAATAATGAATCATTTTATACAATGAGGTAAATTTTAGAAGATTGCAAGATGTGCTTTTGGTATTATCTTGTAACTTGAAATTATGGTTCACTGATTGATTAGTTGATTAAAACCAATTCTTCAAATGATTTTACCCATAATAGAATTTTGTATCTATGAAGATATTGTTCATTTTTCATTAATGTTAAGGTGACCAAGAAATTCATTTTCTAAGAGATAAGAAGAAGTTAGATAAAGATAAAAATATAGAGAATTCATTCTAGAATGCACCACCCAAACTCCAGTGTGTCAATTTCATATATTTTTTGGAATTATGATAATAAATTAACATTTCTAAGGGTAAATGCAGATGACCATCAGAAACAACCATTGAATACAAACAAAAATGTTAAAACTTATTCAATCATTATTGTTTTAGTGAATCATGATAATTGGGGAACATTTTTCCTACACTCCCTATTTGGGAATTTTAGGATTGATTAAGTATGAATAAGACCTTTGAAAATTTTATTGTTTATACGTTATTGAAATTTCATATTATTTTTAGAATTTATTATCTACCTCAACATGGATTATATAATAATGAAATAATATTTGACAATATATTTGAACATGGTTGAACCCATGATTATGGTTAATTTGTTTGTATATGTTTTGTTATTTTTATGGAATGAAGGGATACTTTTATTTTTTAACAATATATATCACCATGTAAGAGAAACATATGTTTTATGGATACCATCCCAAGGTTATGATTTAATATTTATCACTAGTTCAATGTAATTGAAACGTATTTGGAGGTTTTTCATGATTGGAGATCTTTAAGATTAAAGATATTTAAAGAATAATTTATAGAAATAAAACCCTTTTTTGCATATTTTTAGTGAAAATTATATTTAAGGAAGGATTGATTTACAATTTTTGTACATATGATCAAAGGTAATGGTCACTATTAGGGTTTATTTCATCTTTTATATTAAGGTAATTATGGGTTTTATTAGATTTACTTACAAAGGAAGCAAACTCCATTGCTACTAGAGACTACTTTCCTCTCAGTCATCTTTCCTAGAAAATACATTCTGCTAATGGTGATGATATTTTTATTTCCACATGAAATTTAATATTATTTAGATCCAAGGATTAACTTGATGTTTTGGAAAAGTCTTAATAATGATATTGATATAGTGTTGAGATTCATAACTACATGTAATCCTCAGATAGATAGTCAATCTGAGAGAAAAATTCAAACATTAATGGATTTTCTAATATCTTGTTCTATGAATTTCATAAGTTATTGGAATCAACACCTTCCCCATGTATAGTTTTCTTTCTATAATATCTATCACTTGGGAATTTAAACAACTCCATATGAATACCATTTTGGAAAGATGTGTAAAACTCCAACGTATAGAAATGATGTTTCAAAAAGTAATCCTTTTTGAATTGAGGTAGATAATGAAATTTATGACAAGGATAGTACAATTTTAAAAATGTAATGATAGAAAAAACATGATATTAAATTTATCATGATAATCTTGGATGTGATCTCAATTTTGATGCAAATTTGATAATATTAATACAAGTTTCTCTATAGAGGATAGAAGGAAAAATTAATACAGAGTTATATTAGGTCCATTAAAATACATGATCGTATTGGGATAATATATTGTCAATTTGTTTTTCCATCAAATTGCTCTCAAGTTCATGATGTGTTCCATGTATCTCACATTAAGATGAAAAAAATGACCCTTAACAGGTAATTAACTCAGAGGTCATAACACCAGAGATAGATATTTCTCATTAGGGCCAACCAACTAAGATTCTGGATCATATTAACATTTTTATGTGAATAATTTTCACTCACATAATCTGGAATAAGTATCCTAGTTTTTTAGAAAAAAAGTGGAGAATTTTGATTGATAAATTCATATTAAAGGGGTATAATGTAATAACATGAGATTTCAATATTTTTTTTTAAATATATTAAATTTTATTTATATCTAGTGTTACACACAACTCTGAGATATAATTTTTCTACAAATAACTTTTTGTCAGCTTGAGTTACACATTACCTTGAGTCTTAACAAAATAACAATATATATTATTTAAATAATACCATTATATTATTTCCATTAAAACTATTTATATGAATAGTATAAACAATTAGTTAAATATTATTTATAAATTTTTTATAAAGGAAACATAATTATATAAATAGTAAATAATATACATTAAATTTGTTATATATTTCAAAAATACTATTTTCTCAATTAAATTTTTTTATTTATAATTATGATCATTACTAAAATTAAATTCTAAAAATTTTATAAATATAATTTGACAAGTAAAACATTATTTTTTAAAATATAATGTCAAAATTTCATATGGTAAATTTTTCAGATTTTATTGAAAACTATTATTTTTTGATGAATAATGAAAATTGCTAAATTTTATTTCAATAATTCATTTTTTATTCATTTGTTTATAAAGTTATATAATATATTAAATTGGGTTTTAATGTAATTTGATATCAATAATAAATCCATTAATAAAATTCTGATTATTTTAATCAATTTTATATTGTATTTTGTGATAAAAACATGGTAAACATTGGAAAATTTTATCTTTAACCCCAACTCTCTCATTATATCTGTGGGATTAAATTTTAACTAATTTTTGTTACATATTTCAATGAAATTAAAATAAATTGATTAATTATTATAAATTATCATAATTTATATTATTTTTTAAGGTCAAAATGATTATTAGCATAATGAATTGTGAAAAATAATAAAAATTGTTTACTATGTATAAGTTAACAATGGGTTTTCTAGGGTAAAAAATAAAAATATAGGGGTTAAAAATGAACCCAAATATTTTTAAATAATATTTTAAGGAAACATTTAGAGGTTATACTTCACATTTTAAAATATAGGGTCATTTGGATTCTTTTTACTCAGGAATCCTATCATTTTATAAAGGCTTTGGGGATATTTACAAGTAGTTTCCATTTGGGTTTATTTTTCATATTTATAAAAGGCCACCACCACCCTTTAGTTATTCACAACTTAAGACCATTTTTTTCAACAAAACCATACAAAAATTACTTCCCAAATAACATAATCTCATTCTAGAATCATTAATTAGGATATAAAGCTACCATAGATATGATTTTTGTGAAAACCTATGGAGTATACCCCAAAATATTTCACATTTATCCAAATATGTATTTGTTTTATTTCTTCTTCATAAAATATAAATTATGATTATAAAATTATGATATAATATCATCGATATATTAAATATTTTGATATTTTTTAATGTTATGTTCATGACCTATATCCAACACCACGTCCATCAAAGTAGTTGTGACATCATCATTTGTGTATAAATTAGATTACATCCTCATGATCTGATGACATTAATTTTTCCAATACAACATATCATGTCTAGAAATAATGTTGGATTTATTATATATATATATATATATATATGATATTTATGATATTATTATTCATTTTGAATTATTACGTCACCCATATATTCATACTTTACATTTTTTGGGAATACGTTAATAACGCTTGTGTGTATGATAGACAATTGCCTCATGAAGCGATGTGATTGGTTCATGGTTTAAACGAAATGTACTAAAAAATTTAATAAAAATATGTGATATATATGAAATAAAAATTATTATTAAATTATAAAATATCAGTTAAAATTTTTATTTCAATTTTAATAGGAAATTGAAACAACGTTCATGCATACATACGACCTACCATATCTATGAACTATATATTTCATTTTTATCAAGAAATACAATGTATTAATAGAAATAAATTTACAAATAAATTACATGATATTTATATCATGTTTAAAATTATGGTTGTTATTAAATAATGATTTAAATAAGGGGAAAAATAACAATTCCAAATATATACAAAAAATAGTGGGCTTATTATATGAAACGTCACCTTAACCTAAAATAGTTAAAACCTGGTGATAAAAGGTCATAATTAATTCACATACGGTATTATATATGTAAATGTTTTATGTAATATATTTATAATAAACATATATTTCTTATACATTAGGATTTAATGTTTATGAAGGATGTTGAGACTTAAGGATTGGAATTTCTAGTCTTTCATTTATTTTTGGGAGACATACAAACTTTCACCAGTAATTTTGTTTGTGTGGTGTATATACATCCCCATTAAAAATTGATAGAGATATTATAATTATTTTCATGAAAAATAAATTATCAGTTTATATTTTACTTTATTGGGGCTTACGATATATAGAAATACTAATGCAGTAAGGTATTTTTCTCTCATTTTTTTTCATTGAGACATAAGTTATGTTATGCACAAATTATCCTTTATATGTTGTTTATAAATATATATTTAAGGGTAATATGGTGATATTTTTTATCCTAGGGATATTTTATGTTTAAATTAATGATTTTTTATCATTCAGATTACCTTTTAATGTTATAACAGTCGTAAATATTTTATGATATTATCTCATTATTTATCAGGATTCATTGTGATTATGTTTTTGATAATAAACTCTTTTTATCGTTTTATAAGGAATTATGGAGTAATTTATTATCCTTTGGTTATTAATGATATTTCAAATTAATATTACAATTCTTCACTCTTTGGTACTCAAAATAATTGTGAAAATGTTTTAAAAAAAAGAGTATTTATTTCCCTCTTTGTTCGAAAACACTTTTTTTTCAAAAATATTTTTTTATTAAAAATGAATTAAATTTTTTTAATATTATTATAATGATTTATGACAGTATTATTATAGATTTTAAATTTTTTAAAAAAAATTAATAGGAATATTTATGTCATTTTCCTTGAATTCATGGTTTGGTTTTCACTGAACATGTAAAAGAATATTTTTTTAACAATCACAACCTAAAAATACTTCTCACTATCCAGAACAGTTAATGATTTATGGATTACAAAAAAAATCTAAAAAAATTCCTTAATATTTGGGGAGTCATTATTTTATACGTAAATGATTTCAAATTCATAAGCATTTTTGAATAGTTTGATATTATTAAAAATTAGTTTTCAATGTGAAAATGCTTTTTCCCTAAAGAAATATTTTAAATGATTTTTAATGATTCTTTTATAAATATTCATTTTTATTTTCAAGGAATATGATTTTCAAAATATTTTATTCTTTAAATGGTTTTTTTAAGTGAATTTCATCAAAAAAAATTAACATCTATTTTTAAATTAATAATTTATATGTATTCAAGGAAATTTGGGAATGAAAATTATTTTCATAATGTTTTATGATTAATATAATCCAAGAAATGTTATTTTCATCATTAAAAATTTTAAAATATTTTTTATTTCAACCCTAACTTTTCATGTTTATTTTCAACGTAAATGATTTTAAAAATGTATTATCTTTCAAAAATTCTTTATCTAATATAATTAATTTTCTTCAAGAAGTTTTTTAAATGAATTTTATATAATTTATTTTATAAAATCATGGTTATTTTAAGCGAAATATATTTTCATATATTTTAATGTTTTAAAAAGTGTTTTCCATATTAATGTACCACGTGATCTTTCAAAATAATCATCCATCTAACATTGAATCATTTTATATGTTCTATTATTTTCTTGGTAAATAATATAAATATACCATACTTATTATTTTCCTACATGGTTTATGTTTATAGATATAAATTTTTTTATGAATTTTTTTTATCATCCACAGTTTATACCAGTCTAAAATTCCTTTAACATTCACTCATTTTCATGCATTATTCTTTAATGAAATATTGAAATAATTAATAAACATTTATCCATTACCTATGTTATGATTTGACTACATGTTTATTTAACATATTTAATTACATGGGTTATGATATGGTGTGTTTTTATGATGTTATATAACCCATATATTTGGATTTTCCTATTAGAATAGTGGGTCTTATATCTCCATCTAATTAATTGGGTAATGATTTATTTCTCATTAGATATACGTGATATAATTGTGAGTGAATTTAGTTTAGTAAGGGTAATTGTCTACTATTATATTCTTAGGAGTGATCTGTGACTACTATGATGGTTTTGGTAGTGAACCAATTCCACTATTATAGCCCTGTGAAATCTCAAATGAATACTATGGAAATGATTTTATATTCGTATATATTTTCCAAAATTGAATATCTTCTGCCAACATTATGCTCTCACAAACCATGTTCATTGATTTCCTTATGAGCCATGTCTTATGATGTTTTAATATTTTTCCTTGAGTGAAGATTCATATCTTTGATTTGAATGGTGTGGTTTTCATATGTTATTATTACGTTTTCATGACCATATTTTCTTGTTATGCTTATGTATTTCCCTTTTTATCCCTTATATAGCATCTGAGCTCTCCCATTGTTATGTTTCCTTTCCACGGGATATAAATATATGTTTAAAGAAATCTATTTTTATAAAGAATACTAAATCATATAATCATTAATGGAGATAAATAATATCTTTCATCAAATATAAATATTTGTTACATAGTATCCACATAATTTTGACTAGTATACTCCTCATACATGGGATTGTGTTATGTAGTTAATATTCATCGACAATGATATAATATCTATGTATGAAAATTGAGGGATTCTATAATGTATAATATATTCATTATTGAGTCTTTTAATATTGTTTTCGTCATCCTCCTCAATAATGTATGGAACTAGGATTGTTATACAAAAAATAATTTTTAGCTTAGTTCATAAGAAGGTTTTTTTACAAGAAACAAGAAAATATTCGTCTTTTTCTAGAGGGTAATGATAAATTTCAAAAGGACCCCTCAGATGGATTGAATTATGGTGTATTAAATGATATAAATTTAAATACAAAACCTTCATGTATCCTCAAATATTTCTCCCAATTTGGAAGGAACACATTCAACCTCTCACTCTATTATAAATGTTTACAAAAAATAATATTATGAATAAATAAATTGTAGAAAAATTAATTTCGTATTGTTACATGGTTTCACCACACAAGGATATATCCATGAAGCATACACATATATATTTTTTATTATACCAAAATATTAAATAGGGCCCCACTATCGTCTTTAGATAAAAAAGTATTCGTATTTAGTCAATGGTGAGGATCAATAAATTTATATTTTTTATGGATTTCCCAATGATCATCCAATCATAGATTCATATTATTTATCATGTAGGATATATTCAATAAATTCCTCCATATATTTTGTAAATAAAGTATCATCATATTCAACATAATCATTTGGAACACCTATTATTATTATAACTCCACAAATGAGGATCCATTGAAATCCATATTAAGTTAATTCTCTTACTCTAAGGTCATATGTGAAGAAAACATTGATGATAGATTAGAATATTTGAATTCTACCTAATCTGAACATTGATGATAACAATATTATATGAATACAAATTATACACTAGAATTATTGGTGTTTCACACAGTCATCAGAAGATGTATATGTTAATATTATTCTTTATCCTTCAAGAGTTATAATATAATAAACATTATATAATCAATGGATATCTTTTTTTGGCACTAATATCATTATTTTTATCCTAATCTAATAATGTATTAATGGTTTATGTTCTTCAAAATGTTCTATGTTGTTTTTAAAAAGTGTTCAAAAATTAAAAACATTTAATAAATATTTTTGAAAAACATCCATTATCTAAGTACATGTGATAGTTCTATGTCTCCCACATTAATTTTTGTGGTAATATTTATCTATTTTAAAAAAGACATATCTATCCATTATTGACCCATATAATATTACATTTGTGTTAGAAATTAATATTTAGTATTTTTAAATTAATTACTTGATATAGGTAGGATGCCCTTCATTATAACATGGCATCCTTAAATGTAAATGTAATTAAAGAATGAGATACTTCATTATGGGTGATATTAATGTCAATAAAATAACTAAAAAATATAAATTAGATATGTTTTTAGCTCTGTATAAGTAATATTGTGATCTTCTAAAACTTTATAAACCAAAATTTTATCACGTCATGAATAATACCATCATGGTGATAACCATTCAACCAGAGTCACATTATAATTACCTAGACACTATTAAAACGTGGTTTCTTTCTAAAAACCTCAATTCACTAATTTTTCATATTTATATGCATCGAACATTAAAATATTCTCTCTGAATATATTTCAGAATACCCCATCCAGCTCCGAACACACACACACACACAAAATTTCATGGGGTCGCATTCAACATACAATGACCAACATCATAGTGTAACAAATGCTGTTGTGGGGTGATGAAATCATAATTTACCCTTATATAGAATACCCGTTACACCATTTCAACATTAGTAATATGAATCAGTGTGTTATAGTGTGAAATTTATCCCACCACCGAAGTCTCCATTTTTTCCTTCTCTAAATGCTATCATTTAATTTCAAGCCTCTTATAATTCCATAAATGTATAAAACAACCAATTCATACCTTGTACTACTATAATAAATTATAGAATAGATCTTTATCCACCACTCCTCTACCTATATAATTACTTTGACATATATTAAATTGAATATATATTGCACTTTATCATTCCATTTAAAATACATCCTTTTAGATATATTAATGGCATCCATACATCCTCTACTGACCATCCATAATCATCCTCATACACCATTGTTTTTTTCATGAGTCTCCATGATTTTTTTAACTATACATTTATTTAACATGCTTATACTATATTATCAACAAATAAAACTCTACAATTATCATATATTATTTTTAATAAATAAAATAACCAATATACTTATTGAAATATTTTCCCCTGATATAATTATTTGGAAATATTTTTATAAATACATGAATCTCAATGAACATGAGATATTCCCTCTTGCATTTTATTTATACTTATGTTAGAATAAAGCTACCATTTTATGATTTAATTCTCCTCCCTTTTCTATTAAATACATATAGAATCCTCACTAGATTTTTCTCTTGATCTTCCTTCAATTTTCCCTCATAATAATTGAAACTCATACACATGATTTAATAATACCAAGATGCCATTTTTCTTACTATACCATAAAAAATTATTTAATTTTTATAAATGTGTGATCTATAAAAAAATTGTTTAATTTTTCACATACCCAATGAATCTTACATCCACATTTTTATTGAATTGTTTTCCTTTTAAACACAGGTTGAACATCAGCCATTACCCCTTAATATCACTTCAAAACTAATATTGTAATTTATGTTATCAAGTTCTATATAATAACTTCTTTAATTTTTTTTATTATAACATGTTGAAAAAAATTAAATATTTGAATTGTGTACTAAATAAATTTTTCAATAATTGTTTTCAACTAAAATATTTTTAGTGTTTCATTTTTCCACATGGCATAAATTTATCAACAAATTCTCTTTGCCTAAAAAGTCTAAACTCAGTGTAGGAATCATTAATTCTTGTTTACAACCTCAGTGTTTCTAATAGAAATAAGTGAATTATATAATCAATTAAAACATGAGGTTAAAATTACTACATATTTAATCTCTATGTATCCTCAATCAGACATACAGAAGATGGTCTATAAATAATAAATATTGTATAATTTGGATTTTTCATAAAAAAAATTGAACAAAATGATACAATTTGTTATAACTAACTTGAGTAAAGAAAATTTATTTAGGATCTTTATTCTATTATAGTTTAATTTTTATTTTAAAAATTATGAAATAAGCCTTTGAATATTTAATGGAAACTCTATATAAATTTCATCATATGAAACAAGAACATATTTAATTAATACTCATCACAAAATTATAATTTATGTTACATAGATTATTCAAATAATAAATAATATGTTACCTAATATTTTTTTGAAAGACAAAAATAATAATAATTGATTCTTTGATAAATATTTACATCTCCCAGTTAAGCCATCACACCCTTCACAAGGGCATAAAACCAGTTTGTGTTTGTATAAAACTTGTTTCCCAAAAATATGACTTCATTATTCTGTATATATTATATTAAAATATAAAATACATTTTCACAATCTAACTCTTCAAATCAATTTCAAAAATATTATATTACTATAAATTCCATATTAATCAATATTCTACATGAGGTTTCTAGATTGGAAACTAAGAAAGAATGTAAATTCTCAAAAATTCACATATAATTATGAATGTGCCTCTAATTCCATATTAAATTCCAAATTATAGATAAGTTCAACAAGATTATCTAATTATACCACTTTTTCCATGTATATTATTTGAAATAAAAATTTCATTGTTATTATATTCTTTCTTTCTCAAAATATTCACCCAAAAGATAATATCTCCTTCCTAAACATTTAGCTATCTAACAGTAGTCATAACAATTATAAACAATTAAACAAGTGTAAATCATGAAAGCCCACACATAATGGAATGTGGATTTTTATTATATGATAAAACTTTAATTATAATCCTCATTCAAGCCTTATAATTTTTTATTTTTTGAATGATAACAGTTTCACAAAAAACATTTCTGATTGTTTATTTTAGACCCTATATCATCTCGTTCTAGTGTTCCATCTCCATTGTGGAACTAAAAAATCTATTGTACATCTCCTTTTTTGGTCAATACTTAATGAATAATTCAATATACATTCTATTAAATCATTTTTATATGTTTTAATAATGGAATATTTTAATAATCCAATTATTTATGATTAAAATTATCCTCTAAAATTTCCATTAAAACTACCACTAGTGTAGTTCTCTTAAAATGTTTATCCACTTTCATTAAATGAATTTATTTTCCTTATTCTTTTTCAATTTTTTATAAAAATTATTGTTTCTACATAATAAAATCTAGTTATGTACAATAATCTATTTGTTTCCTTCTTTCATTACTTTCCACAAACAACATAAATCAATTTTTCATGGTAATATATTTTTTTATTCATGTATTTTCCTCTTCCATGAATTATTAATATGTATTTTCTGCTAGAAATATCAACCAATTAACATACTATGATACCTTTATATAATTTTATAGTTCATATATACATATATATATATATATGTAATTTCAATAATATTATACCTAATGTAATTATTACATAATGAGATATTGAACGAAATATACTTCATCCATTGAGCACATTGCCTTCTAGACACACAAACATGTTGTGTCCCAAACATCTAAAAGAGTAACATCTTTATGACAACTGTTATTAGGAAGGTATAATTCAAAAATTGGAGAGAATAATCTATTTTCCTAGTGATTATAAATTTTATTCTGATCCAACTCAATATATTCATGCTATTATATGATTGGAATCTATTTTTTCATTACCCTAGGATAATTTTATTTCATTTTGAAGGTTCATTATCTTATTAGACTAATATTTTAGTTGAGAATCCATGTTATCCATTAAAAAGAAGGGTTTTATTTTTTTATTTGATATTCTCTTTACGTATATTTTGAATGGATAAATTTTACATTGTTATTAATCTTCATGTCTATTCATTATTCTAATTCCTATGGAACTTATCTAATTTTTTTGATTATTTAATATTTAAACTCATACTTTAATAGATTCTTTCAAGGAAAACTCTTATTTCCTTTATGTTTTATAAACCATAAATATGTCTTCATTAAAGATATAATATACTTCATGAATAAAATCTTATTTATAGACTTTTGAATGAATATAGTGTTGTTCATATTGGTTACTCAAAGAACATCCTCTTGAATGGTGCTTCATTCCATTTCCAGATCCCCTGTATTACAATATCCACCAATATTTTCATAGATTAATCTAAACATCCATATTTCAAACAATATTCCACTATAATATTAATGGAAAATGTATCACTAATAACAAACACACATAGCTTAGTAGATGTTTCTTTAATCTTTGAAGACTTCTTCATCATTATCATTTTCATACAATCTTTTGATGTTAGGAAATCTGGTCTAAATATATTAACTGAATTCTTAACATATCCATGTTATCTTTGATCTATTTAATTATTAACCACAACATCTTTAGCATCCCTTGATATCCCAAATATTGCATCTAAAATCATAAAAATATCAAAACTAGTAGCACAATGAATATAATTTAGGATTACCTCACTATTTTTAAATTAAAGTAATAATTTTTAATCTCCACAACATAAATTTTATCACTATTTTTTATCACATAAACATCATGAATTATATATTCTAAAAAAGTCATCACCATAAGCCTATAAAATTCAAATTCTATTTTTTTGACCATAAAATAACATTACATTCAAAAAACATTTCATAATTAATTATTCTCTATTCCGATAATATTAAATACTGATATAGATAATTGAACTCAAAAATTGAACCTATATAATATTATAATAAATATAAGGAGCATTTTTATATAGTTAATAACTTTAGAAACCCTGAGAAGGGGGAGGATCAGGGGGGTTAGTGTTTAATATTTTTTATAAAAAATCTTCACTCATGATTGGATCTTTTCCCCTATTATGCGGAACAAGTAAAATCTCTCACTCACCCATCATTGCTCAGAAAATGATATTATGCATTATGATATTATATAACTATGAAAATATGATGTTTACATGGATTAGCAACAATTTTTCATCTACATGTAAGATAAACATGAAAATTCAAATATGTAGCGAAAAACTACTATAAACTTAGTATCTTTAGAGGATAAAATGTTTTTCATGTTAACTAAATACCTTGGATCATAACCATTTAAATGTTTTGGGATCTCACACTTCTCATCCAAGGGTAAAATCCCTTCCTTCCACCATCATACAATATATTAGGGAATGCCTTACCAATTAATAGATCTGAATTTCCTTTTATGTTTAGCATTGAAATCATAAATATCTTGAATCATAACTCTATAATTTATGCTATATTTAAATCCTCTTTTCATACAATCTATTTCTCCAAGGTTGTATGATAATTATATTTTTAATAGAGGGTCATGTATTTTTTTCAATATATAATTATAAAATCTACAATAAAACCACAAAAAATTAACAATTATTTAATATAAGTATTAATTATATTCATATTCTTGAATAGATAGATATGTTAGTATTATTTCATATCCTTCAATCTGCTTATTATAAAGTGGTTTATATGACTAATGGAACTCAATGTTTTGGATTTAGATTCATTTATTTTCCCCAAAACAACATATTCATTATATTTTTCTCTTTATCCAAAAATTTCCTAAAATATTTTAAAAAGTGTACCAATATCCCAACACGATAAACAAATTATGGGTCGATTCTCATTATTTAAATTCATTAAAATAGATCCATGTACCGACATTAATTATTGTGGTAAAATTAATCCAATAAAGTTCTGTATATATACAAAATATAGATCCATGTCATAAATATTTTAATTAGAACTGAATCTCTTATAATATATATAAAAAACAAGCTGACAACATGATGTTCGTCATTATAGTGTGACATCATTCGATTTTATCCAAGATGCAGTGTGATCAGAACATTAAAGAATGATATTCAAGTAATCTTTATATAATGAAAATATTGATAAAATTCCAATTTAGACTCCATTGATACCACAGTGTTATCATCCAAATATATTCAGACATCATAAAGGTTTTTGTGTTACTAACACCATGATGATGTAACTCTTTATATTAAAGTCTCTATAAATTTTTATGGCCCACCTTTGTGGAATAGATTCAACTCATACTGATATCTTTTAAATACTATCTTATTCATATAAGACACTCATTACGGTGATATTTGTTATTTACAGTAAAATACCCCATCCAGATATGGACAGTGCCACAAAAAATTTTATTGAGTTTACCTTTATGGAACAAAAGCCATATTCATTACAAAATCAATGTTATTATGACATTATTACATTATCACATATTTCTATAGAGAATTCATGTAACACCTATTAAACATTTATAGTGTTCCCTGGTGTGTTTTGATTTGAAATTTCCTCATTAATCAAAATATCTATTTTTCCTTTTCGAAATAAAACCATGCATGCTCACCCTAATTACAATGCCATAAAATACTATAATCATAAATTTTTACCTCATTTCATATCCATCAATGTTATATAATTTCATTGATCTCTAATCATTATCATATACAACTATCATTATGTGTAGGGATATCAATATAAATTATAATTTAACATTAAATTATATATTTCTCTATGTAAACAATGCTATGAATCAAATAATTCCACTCCCAATCTTTCTTTCTTGTCCTCTTTCTCATATGAAATGTATATCATGAGTCTCTACATTTTCAATCATTCCTCTTTTCTTGCGCATATTTTTTTAAATTTTCAAAAGTAAGTAACAATGATTATCATTATTTATTATCATCAAATCTAACAACTATTGTCATTGTTTTATCACATTCAAAAGGATACAATTTTGTATATTTATCTCTTAGTGATAATTTAATTTTTTATGATTACGTAAGAATTTTACAACTATCCATTTCAAATAAACTCTATAATCCCGATAAAGGAATTCAAAAATTCATGTCATGGATACTATTTGATTTAATGTCAAATATTACTATTACATATAATGAATTATATAATTAGTTGTGTTTATTATTAGAGAATTAGAGTCATTATATATGATTGTGTCGTCAGTAGACCCAATAAAAGGTTATGTTCCCCATCACATTGAACTATAATTCCATTAATATTATGAAACGTTGTTTCTTAAACTAACTAAAACAAGACACATTAACTCAAAATTGTACCCTATATGTCAACCATATACCCAGATAAAACTCATTCTTAACACATCCTTTCAAGAACCAATCTCCGGATCGATGATGAGTTTAATAGTTATCCTCGATGTTATCCATCAGTAGGCTATGGATTAAAAAAATACATTGAGTATATAAATATCATAAATGGGAGTAATTAACCTATAAAAAACACATTTTAATTATAAATTAAAAATTAAAAAATATTAACAAAGATAGTGTATAAACCTAAATTCATGAATACAAATTTATTAAATTAATAATTAATATCATAAACATAATGAAATAAAACTACAATTGTATAAAATAAAAAACCATCCTCAAAAAATGATAAAATTAAAAATTCATTGAAAAATTTAGGAGAACACACAACAAACATGCCAAACAAGATATAGATATTAACTCTAAGAATTATGCTAATATATCCACACACCTACAAAAAAATGTTTCTATAATAATTTATAAAACATTAGGGGTTAATATATCTACATACTCAATAAGCCACCCAAAAATCATGAGAAATATAGTCAATATTATTAGTTTTTAATAATTAAAATTTGAAAAAATACAATAAATGGATATTTATTCATTGCTCAATTCCACATATGATAATATTTATTAAATAATATGTACCTTATTCCCTCATCCCCAAGACATATAGGATATTACATTATAATCTAACATAGTCCTAAAATATATACATTTATATATATATTTTTAAATAATCAAATTATTCTATTTCTAGGTTCATGAAAAATATCACCCTCTAAATATTATGTTTGAAAAATATAATATGAACAAATTAAAATATAATAGAATCCCAACAAAGAAAATGTGAACTACTAATTTCTTTTTGTCTAATGTCAAATGCTAGAAAAAAATACACAACCTCTGTATATTTTAGTAGTTATGATATTGGTGGATGATAATTTGATTATATACTCACTTTAAAAAAATAGATGTTTTTTATGCATTAGAAACTCCTCTATGTTATGGTTTAATAGAATATGGTGCACCCTTTTTTAATATGTTAATTTATTTTTCTGGGTCACATGAATTGCACCCAAGCAGGGGGGACCATGTAACCGTAGTCATGCCTATTAAAATACCATAGGCATCCGATAACTTTTTGGGTCAATAATGATTTTTGGTATACTATAGACTATATATAAAACCTAAGAGAACATGTCTAAGTGCCTTAAAAATTCCACATGATTTGTCCATGTAGTAATAATTACAGAGCTTATAAAATATTAATAGGGATCCCAGAGGGGCCCCAATGTCTATAATAAGACATAGTACTGTCCAAGGGAAACATTACCCACTACTAGTAAAGTATAAGGAGGAAAAAATTCCTTATAAAAATTATATAAATAAATACCATAGGGAGGCCCTTTGGTTGATACATGTGCAATACTTCTGAAATCAATGATAAATAATCTTACATCCTAACTCATATCAAATATAACATTAAATTATTATACCCAAACTGCCTTATTATACATGAACCATGTATCTATCACTAACATGGAACTACTTCCTAAAAGGAATCACAATGTCTACCCACATACATAAAATTCCATATTGTGTACATATATAGTAGTTGAGTCCAATGACCCCCAAGGATTTCTCCACTAACCATGGAACACTATGTGCTCTAGTGGTAAAGTTGATCTAAATGTAAATACTAGGAGACTATATTTAAATTCCTTATGAAACTCACCCACAAAAAATATAATACCACATCCACCCATGTAATATAACAGTGACTGTGAATCTACAAGACTCACACACCCCATATATACATATTAAAGTTAACAAACTCTGGAAATTAACTATTAAATTTTAATCGATAAGAAGGATACCACCATAAATCAATGACATATATTACACATCAATCGACTTTTCAGACATAACTACCATGAAGAATCACCATACCCAGAATGAGTCAGTCCTTAGATCCATTTTTTACTCATCAGTCTCCTCACTCCCTATCAGTAAATCAAAACCAATAAATATCATGCAAAAAACAAATCCCCTAAAAAATCACAATACCATGAAATCTAAGTGTCCCAAACCACAAAATATAATTTTAATTGAAAATGAAAACATAATGGGTAGTCAAAGTGCTCACAAGGTAACAATTAATAACTAAATTCAATCCCATGATAAAACAAACATGAAAACTAATGGACACCACCCAACCACATAAAATAAAATTCTCAGCTCTAGTTCTCTTTAATATATTATCACACTAATCCACATTATTTCTACCTTCAAAATTATTCATATTACATTGAAAAATCAATCTTTCACATCAAATTTCATCATCGAGGATGGATCCCTTTTCATTATGTAATGTCTCAATAGATACACCCTAATCCACTATATCATATTTCAAAATCATGAAAAACCTAATAAAAATGTGTAATCATTGATAATTGTATTACCTCAGGTGGGTCTCAGGAAATAGTTTTCATAGATCAATATCATGTAGTTTTCCATCACTTCCTAATATTCATTAACCATACATCATAGAACATAATCATATATCAGTCCATTTCTATATTATGATGAGGAATCAAAACATATAGAGTGAAATGTATGAAAACAAGATAAAATTAAGATTTTCATACTCACAAAAATCTATACATAGTGTTTATGAGCTATGTGTTTATCATAGAGGATATCCTAGAAATCCCTTAAAATTAATATAACCCCACAATAGAAATTTTTTTCACACAAACCACACTCTATGTCAGGATGCATGCCTTATAAATCTATCTCATTATTGGCATAATATAATTTAAATTGGAATATGAATTTACCATCCTCTCCTCAAAAACATAGTAGAGATACCTCACTTATCCTTATCCAATCCTTGGATCTACAGTATTAAATATCATTCTAATATAAAAACCAATCATAAATACAATACATTCCATCACACCAAAAATTCAGGGTTAACCATCACCTCATCTATTAGGTCATATAATATGGGTCCACTATAAAGAACGAATTAATATAACTACCATAAAAAATTAATATAAATATGTGGCACACTATTTGATGACACACCTTTCTCTTAGACAACATAATGTGTCAATCTTGTATAATAGGCCCATTACACATTATAAGGTTTATCTTATGGTATATATTCTATATGAACCATAATTCATGCACAAAAAAAATATTATTAAACAAAAAAATAAGAAAATTGTAAGTATTTATTTTTTGTAGAATAATGTGTTTCAAACATGATGTTGAATAGAAGAAAATATGTTTCGAATATACACATTTCCCATTCAGTATAAAAAATTCTAAATCCAATTTAAATTCATGTAAGACACAAAAAGTAGATGTAAAATCCATTATAATCATTAAAATAAATCAATCTTATAATTTATAATTACTCACTTTATATATTCATATTCATTGTATTTTTATAAATATATTTATATATTTTTTTCAATCGATAATTTAATAGTTTTTATATTAAATGAATATTTTATCCATGTATTAAATAGTTTTGATTAAAACATGAATTTATAAATGTAAAATTTTTATTTTGACAAAAAAATTAATTTGTTGATTTGAAACATTAAATTTATATTAGGAAAAAATTTAGTATTTTTGTGAAATTTTTTATTTTTTATTGAATATTAAAAATACCATTTTCAGAAATACATTAACTATCAGGAAAAAATAAGTATGTGATTTGGAATTAAAAATTAATCAGGAATCATTATCAATGAACCACTAATTTAAGGAGTAAAATATTTAATTATAATACAATATTTTAAATTTCAGAATACAGGATTGAAATTTTGGAACTCAAGCTGTAATTTAATATAATTAATAACTATATTTGTATATCGTAATTTAATTGTGTGTTTGTAATATTGAATTTTTGTTTTTAATGATAAAAATATTATATAACACTATTTTTTTAATTGTATCCAATTAAATTCATGAGAATTAATAATTCAATTTTTTTGGAAAATCATTTTTTCACACAAAATTAGTACTTTTATGAAAAGTGTTATTCGTTTCCTTTATCAGTCATGTATTAAAATTAATTATGAAAACCTATAATGATTTAATATTTAAAAATGAAAACAGTATTTTGAACTGGTAGGATAAAATATAGTGTTGATTTCAACATAATTTTTAGTCACAACTAATAATAGCGATGATAAATTTTTATCACCAATGTACGTGGTAAAATGGGTAAATTAACATAAAAAATTGTGATAAGATAAAATTATCCAACCAAAACTATTTTTGATAACAGTTTCCAAACATAAAAACCCTATAATTTAAATTTTATATTTTTAGTTTCACTTGACCTTGATTTACTGATTTTTAGTATTTAAAATTTAAGAATAATTATAAGAGTTGCATTCTCCTCACTAATAAAAGGGATCCTCTAATCCATAGTTAATCAAAAATATTAAGAACTCTAGCTCTTATAATACCTAACAAAATAACATCCCATATATGATTCCAACATCAAAAATCTTTTTTTCTTTCCAAATGATCATCATATAACAATTAAGGTTTAATCAAAAGGGGGGTTTCACAAAAGATTTATAACTCTTAATAAATTTATTTCATGTTTATTTCATCTTATATATCAATAATATATCATAACTAGGATTATATAATAAAATATTTATATTAAATATTTTTAAATTTCATTATTTATATGGGAAAATGTTTTTCTATACTTTTACAACCTATTGAATATGAAGACATCTGTCATGTGTACTTTTGGATTACAACATCAATGAAGATTTTTGTTTTCTTCTTCATTACCAACACATGGTTGTTTTATATGATTTATTTAAGGAATATATATGAGATATATATAATAATAATAATTTTTAAATGATATTATATTATATACAATATATCCCTCCTATCTGTTATAAAATGATAATGTAACTTTTGTATATATATAGAGTACAACCTCTATAAAATATTGTGATTCATTTTTATTTTACACCTTTAAGGGATAGTAATAAAAATATTTTTAATGTAAAAAAATTATATTAAATTTATGAATTATTTTATAGAGATGACTGAACAATGAATGTATTTACAATGGTCAACTAATTGATGTTGTCTTGAGATTATGAACTTAATGCCCCAAAAAATTCAACATGAACATAACAGATTTTGTAACTATATATGAAATTATAGTAAATAAAGTGAAATTGATTATTTTAAGGGAAAAAAATTAAACAATGCCTAAATAAGTAGAAAAATAATATATGTATATTATATAGGCGTTAAAGAATGAATGTGTTGATTCATACTTGAATAAAGGGTTTTTCATTAAAAACATATTTAAAATGATTTGAAGTATTATTTCTAACACATTTTCCTCCATATAAATAATAATTCATATATTTCATAAGTCTTATTATAATAATAAAATGGTTTTTAGAATAATTTTAATCTATCTTTCTTATTATTTATATCTATTTAAAATAGGTAAATTTTCATTTTTTTATATGGTTTATTTTATAAAAACTATAAACAGAATATTCTATTTAATGTATATAGTATGAAGGGAATTTTGGAACATAATTACTTTTGTTATTAATAATAATCCTCTAAAAGGATTCATGGTTTCTTAATGAAAAATTTATTTCTCATTCTTCAAGAAAATTTTCATTTTAATATTTTTCAATGAAAAAGTATTTTTTCCATATTATATCATGAATCCCAAAAGTGGGTTTCCATATGTGATAAGATCAATATTTTATTATATATTTTTATGTAAATTAATTATTCCATGTTTTTTGTATGGTATTTACCTTGGAAATTTTCAATGATGATGGGTGATCCTGACATATATATCCAACATATTGGGTTCTGATTGTTTCTCTAAATAATTATATTTCAAATAATTGGGTTGGTTATTCCATTTGTACGAATTCTCCTAAGGGTCATGATAACATATCTATAATTTATTTTCCCCATGAATCATATATAAATGTTTATATATTAAATGTTTTTTAGGAAAATCTATTTTTCACATTATAATAAATGGGTATATGTTTTAAGAATGTTTATGACTTATTTAATTGTGAAAGGTATGTTTTTCATGAAACCTTTTTCAAGGTTTCTCATGTTTTCTAAGAAACCAACATGATTGTAATTTTTATATCATTATTATAATTTTTAATTAATTAATTATCATAATGAATATTATTTTAGGATTAATCAGATAAGTATTTTGAAAAATATTTTACAATCCAAAATGTGGGAATTTTTATTCCGATTTCATTATTTTTCAAAGTAGACAAATGGATTTCTTTTTTATATTACATACTATATTTTTTTCCACATAAAATGTTTTAAAAAAATTTAATATATATTTCTGGTTATTAGGGACTATATAATTTAAAATCTATCTATTGTGATGTGATTTTATAAAATTAGTGAAATTATAATTTAATGTAATAGATGTTTAAATTTAAGTGTCATATTTTTCTAAAAAATAAAATTAATTTGACGTTTAAATGTTGTATTTTATGGGATTGATATGTAATATTTTTTATCTATTATGTAAATATATAATCCTAATGGATAATTTGAAAGTGATAAATTCATATTAATTAGTATTAAAATAAAAAATTATGGGTTGATAATGTGTGGGTCATTATAATTGGTATTTGGGAAATTATTATATTACATTATAGAATTGAAAATTATTAAGAAAACACTATTTATTGATGTTAGTATATAGATTATAATATCATGAGAAACATTTAACAGATTCTATATTGTATAATCTATTCAATTTCTATAACATAATGTGTTTCCATATAGAGAAAACATTAATATAGAAGAAAGGAAGCCATGGGATAATATCTTTCTGAATTAGCCGCATGAAATTAATGCAGTAATAATATATTAGTTTTTATATTATTTAACTTAGTTTACACATGTTATTAATTATCAAACCCATTATATTGAGATTACAAACTTCCTATAAAAGAACATGTATAAGGTGGAGAATTTTGTGAGACAACATCCTCCTGCACTTGCTAAAACCCCCAAATTAGTGGTAGTAAGAGAAGGAATAAATTACCAATAAAATATATTCCATGTTTTTTGATCTTATGAAAATATTAAGTTAATATTTATATCTATCATTAAAATTGTGAAAACAATTAGTATTGGTCAATGAAAATAAATAATACTAAGAGAAATGTGATTTATTTTATCGACTAGAAAATATATAGGGATAATTTCCTAGAAAAGTAATATTCTATGGTTTTTTTAACTACAATGGTATTCAATTTTTTTGAGGTGAAGATAAAGGAGAAAGAATATATTACCACCTAAGAAAATAATTTTACTTGACTATCCACGTTCGTCCCTAATTTCTTTCTAGACCATGAATCTAAAAATTGACATATTTTTCAAAGAATTGAATCCATGTTTTTGAAAATAATTTGGCTCTTATGAATTTAAAAGATATAATAATTTGATAAATTGTGTTGAGATGGTTTAGGTTTTGTGTGTTGAATTTTTCAACATTAAAGTGATTCAGTGGTCCAGGAATCATGTTATTATGATGAACCTATTAATAAAAACTGAATTTATGTTGTCTAATATAACTTCTTGTTATAAGTGAGGTAAGTTTCATCCTTATGAGTGTCTCATTAAATATTTAAAAAAAAATTGATGTGGTATGTAGGAAAAAATTGGTCATGACTATAAGGAGAAGGTTAATTTTATTGTTTAGATTGATAATGAGAATAAAGAATTCATGAATATTAATTGTAACACGATGGTCTTTTAAAAACATTCTTGTATAAATATATACATGAAATTTTGAAATCATCAAGATCATTTGAATAATTGTGTAAAAATGTAAGTGATGACTACATAGGGAATTGTAAAACTATAAAATGATGTGCTTTAATCATTAGGGACAACTATATGTTTTGATTATTGATCCTAGGTCTGGATATCATTAGTTATTGATAATGGATAATGAAATTTTGTGAAGTATTTTTCAGACTATATATGTCAATTGTGAGTTGTGGAAGCGTATTTTGGGTTAATGAATACACTCACACTATTTATAAATATTACTAATAGTGTTTTCCTTGGGGAATTGGTCAAATTCGTAGTGTTTTCATTAATGAATCTATTTAATAAAGATAAAATTATTTTAAAATAATTCTAACAACAGTTTTGTGGATTTTAAATTAAAAGAATCTGTGACAAATAAATTTCAAATTTGAGTATCAGTTTCCATAAATTTCATTCCAAGGACATATAATTTCTCAATATAAAAAAATATATACCATACAAAAACAAAGGTGGTGGATGAGTTTCCATGGACAAAAATGTCAGCAAGATTCAATGTTCTCTTGGATTAGCGAGTAACTATAGATAGTTTGGGGAAAATATTTATTAGTTTTCTTTCCTACTAACCATGTTAAGTGAAATGGGAGTTAGATTAACCTAGATGATGGAAAATGTTGAATGTCTTCAGCAATTTAAATTAAAATGGGTTAATTCTCCAATATTATTTTTTCCATCTACTAATGGATATTTTTATATATAGTGAAGTTTATTTAAAGGAACTTGGTTGTGTCATAATGAATAATTATGACGTTATTTTAGATGAATCACATATATTGAAACTACATGAATATAATTACCTTATACATGATATTCATCTTCCAAAATTGGTTTTTTTAAAAAATAGATTTATTTTATATGGGGTAAAATGTGAAATGTAATTTGAATATTAATGTTTCATTTATATTTTCACTGAAAAGGAATTGAGAATGAGGCTGATAAGATGGTTGGAATAGATAAATGATTATGATTTTACAATCCATTATCATCCAGGTAAATAAATGAAGTTAATGAATTGAGTTGAAAAGATAATACATCATCCACTGTGATACAATTGGAACTTTCTCCATTTGTTAGTTTTTTAATGAATTTTGTCCTAGAAATTGTGCATGAAAGTAATTTCCCTTTTTGGGTATAGGCGTCATAAAAATCATCCTTATAATTTATAATTGGCTATTATCAGAAGAAGGTTGTGGATTTAAAGAAAGAGTTATTTTTTTAGAAGGTTATATTTCTTGAATTTATCATTGAAAAAGAAGAAGTTATAGGATTTGGTAGGAGGCATTGTGCACCATGTGATTATGAATTGAATAAGTAATTGTTGAGGGAATCACATAGATCTCTTTTTATATTCTTCTTAAAGATAATATTGTATACATACAACTGCATAGATATTATATGTGGGATTGAAAAAGCATATTACTTATTTTAATCTAAAATGTTTAACATTTCAGTAGTTTAAATTTGAACTAAAAATACCAAACTGTATGCATTAGCCTTTACGAGTTCCATAATGAAGATTTGATTATATATAAATTAATTATTAAGTGGGATTAAAAATTAAACATATAGGTGGTAGTCATATTTGGGTTACTTTTGATCAACTGAATATGTCTTCTAATTTCCTTCAAATTCAAGATACAAGGTCATTGGATCATCTTTCAAGAATTTATCATAATGTTATAGTCAGATTACATGGAGTACCTATAATTATTTCCTAGGATCAGGATCCTACATTTACCTTTAAATGTTTTAACAGGAATTAAAAATTCATTTGGTAATGAATTATGTTCAGATAAAAAATTTCATCATCAATGTGATGGGTAATAAGAATGAATGATTTATACATCAGAACATATGATTCAAATTTTCCCATTAAATTATCAGGGAATTTCAAATCATCATATTTTAAAATTTTAATTTTATTATAAAAATATTTTTAATTACAGTATACAATTGACACCTTTTGGGTCACTATATGGAATGTAGAATGAATCTATAGTTATTTAAGAAGAAGTTAGTGGGAAGAAGTTTTTGGGACCAAATGTTTTATAAGAATTGGATTACAATGAGAATATGATTCAATAACAGCTTATTATATATTAGAGTGGGTAAAATATATATATATAGATAATAGGAGGAATAATCATTCGTTTTATGATGGAAATCAATTATTTCTTATAACATCTCAATAGACATGTGTAATGTGATTTGGTAAGAATGGAAACTTATGTTAACGGTTTATTAAAACAAATGAAATTATATAAAATGTCTGATTAGATTCACATATAGGGGCCTTTCATTTGAATTTATCTTAAGTATATAATATATTAATTGATTCATTATTTTGAAAATATTCCTCGAATGCCACTCATGTTTTCAGCCATGAGTTGGTACAGTTTGAAGAAAATATTTTCTATGAAAAAAACCAAGTTCTTATTTTAGATTTCTCTGATACTATTTTTTTTGAATATGTTTAATCACATGGTTATGGTTTTATTGAATAACCATATGATTGATGAGGAAAAATGATAATCTAAGAAGGTAATAAGGGAAAAATAACCCTCGTAAATATGTGATGAATAAGATTATAAAGATTAATTTACCATAAGGGGAAGAATATAATTGCCTTGATAATTTTAAAAATAAATAAATCATATGATATATAATTATTCATTTTATGGATTCAAATTTATCTAGGGTTTATATATAATTTTATATAATTATTTAATAAAAAAATTTATTAGTTTTTCTAATTTTTCATATATTACAATTTTTTATTACATATTTAAATATATAAATATAGAATTTCAATTTAATTGAAAAATAAATTCATTTTTGGATTCAGTATATCAAATTCTGATTAGGGTGATTTTTTATATATTTTCATGAAATTGTGGATTTTCTAGTTAATAGTGAAAAATATAATTTCTACAAATATATTAACTTTTATGAAATCATCCATATGTTAAATTTAATTAATAAATCATAAAAAAACAATTGAAACAAACTTTTTTAGTAGAATAATAATGTTTTTAAAGCCGTTATTTTTAATTTGGGAATACATTCATCAGTTATTTGAAATTAATTTACTTTATATTCTAATTAAAATAATTTTTTGGACTTATTAACTTAATTTTTTCATTAAAATAATGTATAATTTTTTAATAATAAATTGTCATAGTACATTTCTTTTTTAATGATAATCCAATTAAAGTCATGATAATCAATACAATGAATAATTTTAGTGTAAAATCATTTTTATTCTTAAATTTTTCACTGATCTAAAAACTAGTTTTTATTTAACTTAGTTTTTTTTATTAAAATTAATTTCTTTCACATTAGGATTATTGAAAATTTACTTCATATTTTAAATTAGGTCATGAAAAATTATTAATTAGGTCAATTTCATTTTAGGTCATAATGATTAGTATCCATTGTACATTATTATCACTATGGTATACGGTAAAATAAGTCTTTTGGTGTTAAAACATTATGATACTATAAAAAATATCATCTTCAATCATATTATATAATATTGACTCATCCCTTATGACTATATATTTAAAATTTAATTATTTTAGTGCCACATTCCCCCAATTTAGATATTTATAAAATTTAAAAGATAAGAATAATTAAAAAATAGGCAATCTCCTCAATTATAAAAGGGAACGCCCTCTCCTAAGAAACCCACATTTTTTTATCACTATACAGAATCTAATACCTAATAATATTGACTCCAAAATCTCCTCCACCATTTTTATCAGTTCTAATACCTCTAAAAATAACAATCATTTAGACATAAGGTGTAAGAAAAATGTTTGTTTCTGAAGAAGAGATATAACTATTACTTGAGGTTTTTCATTTTCATTTTTTCTTATTTCTCCATAACAAATATCATGAACATTATGATATAACAGATTAATTCCCTCATATAGATATACTTATATTATTATTTATATGTTATATATTGTTTTCATATCATTTCAAATCCTATTGGAA
The DNA here is from genome assembly GCA_963277665.1 of Viscum album. Lineage (NCBI taxonomy): Eukaryota > Viridiplantae > Streptophyta > Magnoliopsida > Santalales > Viscaceae > Viscum > Viscum album. The sequence continues at coordinate 289,383,167 of OY728165.1, forward strand.
CAAAAACATCACTTCTGCATATGTGTGGACTACCACCTATATGATGCGACATGTTTTTTTAATTACTGACTCACATGGTCTGTTATTATGATTGATTTAATGAATAATATTTTATTTAGGATATAATTATGATTTTTAAAATATAAAATATTTCTAATCTTCTTTCCCATTCATCCATTCTTAAATGATATTAGTGCTCATGTGTTTGTATGGACTGACACCTCTACAAAGAAATTTGATTTTTTTATTTTTTATTTGATCTATACTTCTCAAATATTATTAATATATAATAATCATTATTATATCATGTTCCTTCCAAGTTAAATTTTTATAAAAGACATTTTAGGAAAATGGGAAACCAGAGTACACAAAGTGTTACCACTACGTGCTGAAAGAGCTCAGAAACTGATTAAACACGAGACTGATATTACTTGACCCAGCTATTCTATAAAGATCCCAATGCAGAGAACTAACCTGAATATCTGGATCATCATTGATGAGCTTTTCAAGATGGGAGATCATCCTTTCCGTTGTTTGAATAAATTCTTCTGAGTTGATTTTCTTCTGGTTAAAGCCTCGGGCCAGAATTCTATCTTGCTTGTCAATCCAGACTTCTTGATCCTTTGTAGCATCAAATTGTAGCCTCCGTTCATAAATCCTCTTGAGTTCCTCTTCTAATACATTGGGTCGTAAGTCTTGCTCAAGCATTTCTTCCTTGGAGTGCAGGATTAGATACAGACACTCCCCATCTTCTCCCATCTTCCCTTTGTTCCTTCCTTTCTTGGCCGACCGAGTATCCATGGGTTTTGGAAGATGAGAGTAATCCTTGCGTCCCTTCTCCCTTTTCCCCTGAACCACAATACATTTCCCTATGTCTTTAATACTTTTCTTCCCCTTCTTCCTACGAGGGCTATGAGGGCCTTTCCCTTGACATCGGTCCATACTATCCACTGAAGGTAGACTATTACTTTCCTCCCATGACGAGTCATCCTCCTCATTCCATGGAGATTCTTGGTCTTCTAATCCATCAAAGCGATTCCCAAGCTTTAGTTGTGGGTCAACTGTAAGGGAAATCTGCTTAGTTTGACATTTCCTTATGCCTGCTTTATTCTCCCGGCCTATTCTCTTCTCCCCTAACCCAGACTTCGGAAAAAGGGTGTTAGGGTCACGTTCCCTCAAAATGTTCTCATCAGCAGACCTCCTTTGGTCCTCGTGAGATGTTTCAGCTAACAAAAAAGGCCCCTCCTGCACTGGTTCAGATTCAAGGAGTTGCACATACCCTCGGCCCATAAACTGCTGCTGAAATTTTTTTAACTCCCAGCCTCTTTTTTGAGATCCACCGGAACATTGAGCCTCACTCCCAACTAAACTCTTCTCACCAGCCTTGGGATCCACTGAAGGCACTGCTAAGGGGACCTTTTCAGCGCTACAGATGCCCAGGTCCTGCTTCAACCAGGCGAAGACATCCTCAACCCGTGGTCCTGCCTCCTATGTCCTCCCCTTCTGCACTGGTTCAGAGGGGTTTCCCTGAGATGGAGTCTCCCCATTGTTGTCAACCGCTGCTGCAGAAACCTGGTTACTCCCAGGAATATGCATTAAAGGAACATCCTTGTGCACTGCTTCATTGAAACCTCCACTATCCCGCAGCGGAAGGACATAGGATGCATCTGTATGAACTGTTGTAAGCCTATCCCGAATCGCACGACGACACTCAGTGGAGAAGTGGCCGAATTTGAAGCAACCCGAGCAGAAAGCAGGCCATGCCTCAAACACCACTCTCTGTTTCCATCTGAACTCCTCCTTAACCGATATCCAAATCCACTCTACTGGTGGTTTAGAGACATCAACCTCCACACAGGAACGAGGCATAATCGGATGACAGACCGTAGATGTTCCCTGATCCGAACAGAGAAAGCGACCAACTAGGTTCCCGAGCATAGAAAAAATGGAAGGGTTTTGGAAGGGTAGGGGAAGATCGGGAAAGCTTACCCAAACAGCAGCTGAAGGCGGGTCTCGATTCATGCTGAAATCGAAAGACCATCGCATGTGGAAGAAACCGCATCCATTGAAGACCCGAGGAGTGCTGGACCCGGCGACAGCCAAGTCATCCTCCGAGTCGAAACGGATCATCAGTCGGCGACGATCAAGAAGCCCTACCACCGGCTGGGATTGAAGACCCCATGATTCGAAGACGAAACGATCAAAAGCGTCGACCGAAGGTCGGAGAACCCTGAAGCGAGCAACCAGGGTCGATCTGTGAAGCTCATACGCTGCATTGAACTCCTGGGAGGAAATCTCAAGGTGAGGAGAACCTTCGAGAAGGTCTGGGACCTTAGGGAAAAGTGGGGTCGGAGGGAAGGGAGGGAGGAGCTTCAGGTTGGTGAAAGGGGAAAAGGGACGAGCCGACAAGGAAAAAAGACGCACCCCCCTACCCCTGGCGAGGAGGAGGGGGCCGGAGCCGCTGGCATCAACGGGCTAGGGCATCGCCGCCGTCGAGGAAGAAAGCTTCGGACCGCTCTACCAATTATTATATCATGTTAAATATTATTTATATGATGGAATATTGACCCCTTCGACCACGTTTGACTGATGAATTGTTTTTTGAGATTATTATGTGAACATCCTCAAAACATCCATCATACATTTAAATAGTTTAGTATCTATATAAGAAATGGAAAGAAATGAATAAAAATGCATTACAATAAGGTATAATAATTAACATTTTCATTAAAATGTAAAATATTAATATATATTTTTTTCAAAATAATAATTGATCATACATGGTAATTCATACTCAAAATAAATTTTTTTCTTTAAAACCTTATTTGAAATGTTTTAAATTTATATTTCAGACACTTTTTGTACCACATATATATTCATTAAAAAGGTTCAAGAATTTTTTTTTATAATAATTTTTTTATTAATTTCATTTTATAAAATCTTTTAAATTTATTACTGTTTTATAATGGTATCTTTTTAACGTTTTTTGTACCAGTTATTGTTGAAAACATTTTATAGGAATGTTTTTTTAATTTGTACTACATGAAAGAAATATCCCACCAATATATATATTTTTATTAAAGAGGCTTACTATATAATATACAATGGGTTTTCTGTGAATATCAAATTTCATGGTCTTCTTATAAAATTTTATTATAATAGTTTTCAAATAAGCAGGATCTTTATCATTATTTTTCCATGAATTGTAAAAGTGATTTATGATATGTGTTAATGAAAATATATTATTATATTTTTTGAAATAAATGAATGATCTTATGTGTTTTTTGTATTTTATGATCCTTTTAAAATTTTTTTGATGATGGGTGAGCCAGCTATATTCCTGTTATTCATTATATATAGATTTTTTCTCTAGAGAATCATATTGGAAATAACAGAGTAGGTTATTCTAGTTTTATGGGTTATTATACAGGGTCTATGAAGATGATTTCACAAGAATCCTACATGAATTTTTTATTCTTGAAACTCATTTTATGGAAATATTTTTATTTCATATGTTATGATAATGAGTTTAGTTTTTTTGAAATTTTAAAACCCGTTTATGTTTGAATGGTTTTCTTTAATATATTTTTAACCAAGGGTACTCATGTTTTCAAAAAAAAATATTGATTATTATTTTAACATAATAATTTCATTGTTTTATGGAAATAATTCTAATTTAATGAGTAATTAAATAATTATTATGCCTCGGATTTTTATATATAAAATGGGAAAATTTTCATACGGAATTCATAGTTTTTAAAATGAAATATTGTGTTACAATTATATATATCCATTATTATTATTATTGTGATCATTCAAAGAATTAAATTTTTTTTCATAGGGACTATGAATGAGTTGGACCTCTTGACTGTTCTATCATTCCACTGTGGTTAGAAATTTTTAAATAAAGTAAAGGATACCCAAATAAGGATATATTCAAATTTAATAATAATTTTTTTAGTGGAAAAGGCATTGGGTAGAAGTGTCAACATTATAATGTATGAGTATGATACATAATGTATTTTTTTCTAATTCCATAAAATTATAAACCTAAAATATCATGAGAATGTAATAATGTTATATCCATTTTATTAAACTCAAAATTATGTGTTTTTAATGGGTGATAATTTATTCCATATCCTCATGAACCATTTATTAAAAATTCCACACCATGATAACATCATAAAAAGTCCCCTAGATAAAAACCTATATCAAGAACCTTTAATATAGAAATTTTGTTAATTTTATTAATAAATTTTCATTAAAGAACAATTTACACATGAAATAAAACACAATTATATTTCATAAACCAACCCAATTTGCATTGAAAACCAAATCAAAATAGTTCACATAATAAAACAATGCATGAAAGGGCCCAAAAAATCATTCACACAAGGTTCCAAAAATGAACAACATATAATGTAATAATTTTTTTATTTACTAATTAAATAATTTGATTCCATCCCATTTAATGGGTAAATAACACCCAACATCCTTTCATATACTAGGAATAACAATAAGGACCAAACATGATCTTAATATCACAAAATTTTTAAAATACCTAGTAATGTAATGTACACTTACATTAATTAGTGATACACAATAGCCATCTAAGATATTATAAGCCTCTAATAATTATGATATTATAAATTTCAACCACAAACACTATCAAATTAATAATCAAACAATTTTTTAGAAAATTCCAGTGTATGAAATATAATCACAAGCTCACTAGTACAACAATAATGTCAATACCATGAGGAATATTGTGCGTAAACTATTTACATGTGTATGATAAATTGAAATGAAAAAAATACTAAATTTTATATTTAATTTCATAAATATTTTTCAATAATCACTAGAATACTAAGAAAAAATATTTCAAGCATCATACCTAGAGATGGATGACATATAACCAGGGTAATCCATTTCCCATTGATATTCAACAATTCAGGCTACACTAGAGTCTCATATTGTTGATGAGATTTCAAAATACATATATGGAATAAAATACCAAAAATCAAGTCCATAATCTATTTATTGATAAAAAAGTAAAATAATAAAATGTAAGAGATGAAATAGATTACCTTATATTATGTGAACCAAAACCTATTGTTTCACAAAGAACTAATGGGGGTAAAGAAGGGGAGAACGTGATAAAAATATTTCTTCCCCAATTACTTTTTTCACCTGAAGCCAAAGAACCCTGAGGGGGATCCAAAATTTTATTCATGGATATGTACCAAAATATTTCCTATCAAAAATTGAATATGGTCACACTATAGAATTACCAATTTATTTATGGTTCAATTACAAAAATTTTGTGTTATGATTATTGTAACACCCTTTCTATCATGATGAAACACCAAAACCCTTGGTTATGTTTCGATGTAACCATCACTTTTCACCAAGGTACCATTCGATAACAACATAAAAAAGTTATTGCAACCCCTTCCATTATGATATAGTAATTCACAAAATAATCTATCTCCTTACAAAATAATACCGTTATAAAGTATAGTAACATGTTTCCCTTAATTTCAAGGATTCATGTTGTAACACCCCAATCATCATGTTAATGTTCCTCAACTCCAAAACAAATTCTTTTTCATGTTTCACACATCATAATGCCGCAAGATACATCATGACATACCCCAAATCTATCAAACGAAAATCATATAAATCACTCTTCAATACTAAAATAACATATGTTGTAGTATAATCCACTTCTTACTATATAATTTCACCCATCAATACCTAATAACACACTCATAGTGTTCTCTCATAGAATTCACACCTCTGAAAAATCCAAAAATATATCTAAATAATAATCTAACTATCTTCTCCTTGATTTGAATCCCAAAATAAAAATTCACTCACATCCTAGATCAATGGGTTTACAACCATTCCTCTAGTCAATTGATAAAAAAATTAAAATGTTTTTTAAAAAAATACCACTATAATGATTCATAACCTAGAGAAGTTACAGTGGTTCTTATACAATAATTCTCTGCCTAATGTGTTCATAAATTAATTATCAACTCACCTAGTTCTACCTCCAAACACCATAATGACACCAATTTGAAAAATCAATCATTCAATTGAAATATTTTCTTAAAGCATCATTACTCGATCACTAATATGACTACCAATAAAACAACGACCAATGACACATTTCTATCCTTATTTTACATTGATCTATCCATCATAATCTCAAATACCAAATCCCCTCATATGTGAACACTACATATAACTAATTCCTAAGAAACATGAAAGTTCACCGAATATCAAGACTTTTGGAACTGGTCACCTTAAGGACCAAATACCCTCATTAGTAGACCACATAATTAAAACAAATTGTCTTATTCCAACTATTACTTACACCAATAACGCATATCTGTACTTATTGTAATTTTATAATCCATTTATTAAAACCAATGTATTTTCATCAATAAACCATCATCAAGACCTCAAACATCTTCCACAATATTGGAGAAGAACCAATGGTTGGCATTGTCTAATGATGCTCCTCCCTAAATAAATCACCATCCAAAAACAAATATAATATTATCCAATCCAAAAAAAAATCAATTTTGGATACTCAATACTCATTCTAAACACCCATCCATCGATCCAGACCTAAGTGGATCTCTCAAAGAACACATGTAGTACATTTTTAACACACATTTCAAACACTTTAGTCACTTTAGATAAAATAATTGAAAATAAAGCATTATGGTTTACATAGGTACCCGTTTTTTCATTTATAAATACAGAAAACATTATGCATGCACACAATCTCAATATAATTTTTTTATATATCACTTTTCATAGATTAATGATTCACTAAAAACTAATATTGAAAATCTCAATCTAGATAGTATTTTTTCTAAAAATTTATCACATGTATTTATCCATTTTAAAATTTACTTCAATAAGTATTTCAAAAAATATATAATAACCCAATAAACAAAACCCACGAATGCACCCTTCATATAATAACAAATTTTTTATTTTCAAAAAGTTTTTTTTAAGATATGAAACAAATAAATTTATTTTCACTCAGGGATATGAACTATAAATATTACCAAATAATTATACAATACATTATGTTCCATATTATTCTAATTCATTATTATAATGTATAAAATAAAACATTGAATAGATTATAAGAAAAATCTAATAATAAGGTGTCTCAATGGGGAAACTTATGTACTAATACAACCTATAGACACTGATAAAAGCCTTAAGAATCCCAATATTTTGATGCATGAGTAATAAAGGTGGATAGTGAATTGTACCTACTACTCATACAAATTATCATCTATCCAAAATTAAGATTCATTTTCTAGGACTATCCCTCACACATTGGGTTATTGATCCTGATACTAGACACCCATTAGTAACATGAGATTCTACCAAATCCTTGATGTTCATCCACGCCTCTAGTCTTCCTCCAATGTCACGATATCGTGTTTCCATCTATATGTAAAATATTTCAATCCAAACAAACACTATGATACCATATTATAACACATGATCCCATATCAATAATTGGAAAATCAAGAAGGGGGGGAATTGTGGTATGAATCATGCATCATCATATGTTAAAACTTTATCATATAGAAGAGTGTCCCTATAAAAGTTAGGTGGATACTATTACATCAATATAAAACACAAGGGGACATTACCGACTCTATCTAAAATATATCATGACCCATGCATTTGGTGTAAAATCCAAATACTTTTATATAATGAGTAAGGATCTATGAGGGCCTTCGTAATCTAGAAACAAATATTGAACAAGATATGATTCATCTCTCTTAACAGATAACCAATAGAATAAGAATATATAAAAACGAATAATTATATTATATACCATATAAAGGAATAAATTTCATTTCATTTTTTATATTGTTGAATATAAAAAGATGGTGGATCTAACAAGTTTTACAATAAATCGCTTATTGAATACCCATCCTTTTAGTACCCTACTATACAAGATCCATACATCCAACTCCATCTGTATGAACCTAACTAAAAGAGAAAATTAATTCTACCCACCTATATCCAAATGCATGATGTGGATGTGGACAGAGTTTGAGTCTAATGAACCAATAGGTTTTTTCCATTCTCCTCCAAACACTATGTATTATTATAATGAAATATATGTGTATAAAAATATTGGTAGAGTGGAATTCAATGTAAAGTGAAACTCACCCCCCCTCAAAATGTAACAACACGTGAACATAAAGAACAAATATGTACTCTTGTTGTAAGTAGTAACTCATGAATATATTATTCATACTAAATCTATGAAACTCAATACATGACCAGCTCACATTCAATTTATAAAATTAATACCATTATGACCAAATTAGTTATACCATGCCTCTCCCATCTCAATAGATGTAACCCCAATGAGGGCTCATAATACTTTTAATGTATTTCAGTTTAGATCCATGTTATTCCCATTAGTTCCATAAAACCCCATAAATAAGAAAAAACAAACAAAAATCATTAGAAATTACAATGAAAAATAGATTAACAAATGAATGCAATCAAAGTGGGATCAACCTTTAAAGCACATAAAAATTAAATTGAAAACTAAATGGGTAGTTTAAGAGTTACCTAATGTTCAAGTAAAAATTAACACTAATCCCATCATAAATAATGGAAAAACTAAATAATAGATCCTAACTACATTAAATAAAAATTGTGATGCTAATTGCATGACCCATAGCATCTCACTAGTCCCCTTATGATATATCTTCAAAACTATCCATAGACCACCTCTAACACTATACTCTACATAACAAGTTGCCACATGAGTTGAATTCTACTACACATAACTATATCTATTCAGATAAAAATTGATCTCATGGATCATGTCTCATAATTTTCAGAAATATCTTCCAATAAGTTTATCACTTGTCCATTGTTTTTCTTCATGTGTTTCCTTGGAAATATATGTGTTAGCACTATCTCACAAATCATACCTTCATCTCCAAAGGGTGAATTATAATCCATGATAGTAATTCATCATCCATCACTATACATTCATATGCTAATGGTGAATAGAACATATTGAGATATCAATATAAAAAATTGGAAAATAAACAATGTATATTTATTCATAATAATATAACTTAAAATCACAGTATACTTGTTAATCCCAATAATTTTCATAGAAGTTATATCCCATGGGAAACAAAACACCATGGACTAGTTCTCACAAAATATACTGTAACCCTCATTCGACTTTCTACGATTACAAATCTAAAAAAACAATTCTATGTTTACTATGAGGTAAACTCACTATCCTCCTCTTAATTACATAAAAGGGAAAACTCGCATCTCCTCAAATAAGCTGTAGATCCATAAAAAATCATCATTCTATTAAGGGTACCTCTCATGAACCTAATATAAACCATAACTCCAATCATCTAGGGTATTACTTGTACATCATCCAATAATGATCATCACAAGGATCTCATCCATGTAAAAGAGGTGGCAAACTAATATCACCAAAACACACATAACAACCATAGGGACAACGATTAATGATTTAATCATCAATCATTCAATATTAATTTCACAATCCACTTTATCTACCCCACTAATAAAATGAAAGTATTTCCTATGCTGCCAAATATATCATGAACTATCATTATTCCATAGAAAACATTTCATAAAACCATAATCAATGTGCATAAATATAAATAAATGATTTAGAACATAAGAAGTTCCCACATGAGATTATATGGACCAAAATAAATTCCAAATAGAACTATATCATTTCTATACAATATTAGAGACCATATATATATTCAAATGAACCAAATACACCGAACAAATATGCATGATTTCATAAAAAGGCACCCTATTATGACTTTACTCAAACAAATATCCCTAGAAATAACCCCATATCATATCCCTTTTAAACATAGACATTACATAGAATCACATTTATTAACCTTTTATGGAACCTGAATATTTTATTATGTATTTTCCATTAAATAAATATTTTGTTAAATAGCCTATAACACATGAAATACTGAAGGCAAATGCCATTTGACATATTACAATTACATGAATAATTAATCATTATTATATAAAATTATAATAACCAATTATGTTTCTTACATACTATTACTGTGATTTGATTAATGAAATTTAATTATTTGATAATAAATAATTACTGATATATGATTAATATAATTAAATATTAAAAATAGAATATTTTTCAATGAACTAGTTTTTATGGTGTAAGGTATTCTAATAAATTGATCTCTATTAAATGATTTCAATATAAAAAATTAAAACTGAATTAATAATAAATTTAAATTAAATATTATTTGGAAAACATGATGTTTAAAATTGCCATGTTTCTATAAGAGATATTTTTTATTATATTTAATATTTATAATTTTAAAAAATATTTATATATTTTATAATTTCTTCTATTAAATGAATTTTATTTTTGAATTTATAATTTTGAAATTACTTTATTCTAAATTTTTGGGATTTTTATAGAATTATTTATTTTAATTTGAATTGTAAAAAATATCATTTTTACAAATAAAGACACTTTTATGGAATCATCAGGACACAAGAATGATATAAGTGTAAAATAATGATATTTTAAAAGAACATTATTGTCTAAAATATTATAAAGGACAATAAATACATGTTTTATATGAGAATTTAACATCCAGTACAATATGTTACATGTAATCTCTTTGATATCATACAATGTGAAAAACACCGAGTTTGAACAAAACATGATACTCTATTAAAATATTATTATTTTAACAATACCATTATTAAATAATAGTTAAATTGAAGGGTATGAATAGTACTATGTAAATTATGAATATTATATTGTTTACAAATAAATAAAATGGATATCATTTTAGTAGATGTAAAATAAGTATCATGTAAAATAAAAAAGATATATTTTTTGAAAAACAATATTTTTATATAAGATCGTTTTGTAGCACATTCCACATGTTATTTAATATTATTTTTTAAATAATTCAGAAAACATATTCATTAAAATGAATATCATTTATGAAATCATAATATATATATTATTCTTTTCAAAATTTTGTGACTTTTTTTAAAAAATTTAAATTTTTTAACGAATAGTGGAAAATAAAATATTTAAATTGAAAAGTTGTGAAATGTTTATTTTTAAAGAAAATATAATTTTAAATTATATTTTCAATGTAATTTCAAGGAAAATTATTTCTGATTTATTTTAATTAATCTAATTTAGTTTATTTGATCCCTTTTCATACTAATTTTCAATATAAAATATTTATTAATGTATTAATATATTCTATTTAAAATAAATCTTTCTAGTAGTACATATGGGATTGATTGTAGATTCAAATTTTCCACTTAGGTGAATTAAAATTGACAAAATATATTCCATATTTGGAATCATCTTAATCTATAATTTATAATATGGTTAAAATAATTTTTTACTGAAAATAATAATGAAAAAAGTAAAAAGTAATTACTGAGGATTAGGTAAAAATTGATTTACTGTGGACTAAATCTATGAATATAGAGATTAAAATTAGCTACCATATTTTCAATAAACGATCTTCTAGCTAGATTTATACTTTAACTCATGTAGGTTTGAGAATGGCCAATTTTGAATGCCTGTGGTTTGAAACTAACATAGTTGTAATTGTATCTTTCGAAAAAAATTACTAGTGTTTCACTCACCTCACTTATAAAAGGGAACCCCATCTATTCTCCCCTTTTCACATTTAAGCAATTAGTATCCTCCATGTCCTTACCTGATAAAATTGAAATTTTCCCCCCATTCTGTAATCCATAATTTGGGCATACATCTGACAAAGGATGCCTTTAGTGAAAACCTATAAGAGATTACCAAAAAATAGAAAATGTTCTTTGAAGTGAATATTTATTTTATTTATGTTACACATCATTAAAAGATTATTAAAAAAGCATAAATAATAACCTCTGGGACTTCTATAAAATGAGAGGTTTTTAAAATAACCATTTTATGATCTGGCCCAACAGGGCTCAAACCATGACTCCCCAATCCCACCTTCATAGGATAGGGGATTTCATCAAGTGTCAAGAAGGTATATCACGAACATTGAAGAACTTCTAATAAGGTACATGTATGCATGCACCTACTTACATCTCTGTTCTATAGTTCAATGATAATATAAACTAAAAAAATTGTATGCATATACCTATCTAACAATAAGAGTACAATAAGATTAGTATAATATTAAAAGATAAACATATTATCGTGAAAAAAAACTGTAAAATAATCTAATCTACTTAGAATGATGAGATCAATGATAAATGAAACTACAAAAAGGATCCTCGAACAAGCTCTAGTTAGACCAGCTGACTATGCTCTTCCTACTTTGTGTCCTCCACAGACTATGTCGATAATACTATTGTCTGAACAACACACAACATGTTTAGACAAAGACAATGAAAGGGTGAGTATAAAAATAGATTATAGGATCCCCAAAATACAAAATTTAATAGAGAAACTAAAAGTAAATAGTCAACTCGACCCAACCAAAGTTAACCCAAATAAGAGAGAAACTCCATCTCGAACCCATCCTTGGCTATACACATATAGTCTTCTCACTCCACATGGTGTGTCAACCAAAAATGTGACAACACATTAATTAATCCCATAATCACCATATATAATCATCTTATAATCCAAGTATCATGATTTTTCAACCTCATAGCTAATGGAATGATTTTTCAAGAGGCTCAAATGTAATGTTCATCATGGAGAACACACTCAATGAGATGATCCATCCCAAATGACACTCATATGATCGATACACTCCATCTGGAACAACTCTACCATCCCTAATGGTATATATGAGATATAAAACACTATTTGGAATAAATATCTAGGTCTAACACTAATTCCCATCACTATAGGTCCTATCATCAATGTCTTCTGCTATACACAATCTCACATGATCCCTAGTGGAGGCGACTGTCTATCCCCACTAGAAAAATCAATAGAGAACTATTAAATGGTGTGAACCACATGAATCCTCTCTAGAGAGAGATTATGTAGGGACCCATACCTCTCTACTTCCCTACAGAAAAGAGAGTAATAGTGTAACGACCCAAAATTTCATTAATGGAAAATCCCTCTTGATCCAGTTAAATGTTTCTTTATGTTTTTATAAGATGTCAACTTCTTTAGTTTTACGTTAAGATTTGTGACCGTTACTTTTATAGCCGTCGAACAGTGATCATCTGGGTAGTTTAAATATAAGGCTTTAACGAACCAATTTTCTACTCAGACAAAGGAAGCGATGGCCTCATCCAGTAGAATTGCCCCTTACGAAGCCCATTTGTCGGAGCTCGGAAAGGAGGTGGCGTCTTTGGGCTTTGCCCTTGACCAAGCCCAAGCTGAGCTTCATCAAGTCAAGCTCGAACGTGATCGTCTACGGGAAAAATGGAAGTTTATAGAGATTACCACTCGAGCGATGTTATCCGAGCAACCCCAAGAGTATGTCACCATCGCACACCTTACCCTTAGGTCTTATGCGGCTATTTTAAGGGGTTATGTAACAAATAAGTAGTACCATGTTCATGTACATTTTTTTTTATATAATAATGGATATAATTTCTAGTCATTTTTGATGCATTGTAATTAGTTTTTAAAGTACAAATGATGTTTTTAGTTATTATTTAATTAAGAATTATATTTTATTAAATTAAAGGATTTTTGAATTAAATAATATTTTAATAAAATATTATTATTAATATTAAATTAATTTTTATTAAATATAAATGATCTTATAATTTTATGAATGCAATTAAAATTTTTATTAAGGTTTGAAAGCCATTTCTGTCAAAACCCGTGAATTTTTTATAAATGTCGGTTTTTATTTTAAAAGTGAAAATTCACATATTTAGAAAATTATTTAGATAAAATAAATATTATTTTTGGAATCAGGACGTCGAAATTATCCAACGGTGAATTTTTCATAATTTTCTGAGACAGTCAAATTTTTGGGTAAAAATTAAATACCATTTAAATATAGAATGTGTTTTATGACATCATAATGACCCAATGGTGATGTAATAAAATACCCTAATCCTTATGTTCGGCCAATATATGTTTTATCATTAAAATAATGAGGTTTTGGGTTTGTTTGACTCACTTTTCAAAGCATTAATGAAGCCCTCAAGACTTATTCAACACTTTGCCTTTTTAAATTAATTTCCATGGGAGTGTGACTCACCTCCACATAAGAAACCCTAATTTTTTAATAAGTTCGGACCTTGGACTTGTAAAATATTGTTTTCCTCTTTCCTTTTCCAGAAACCATGGGCTAATACCATGGGATGGTTTGTGGTTTGGATTATTTTAATATAAGGGGTCCCAAACCTAAATAATAAAGAATTCTCTCACCTTTCCTATATAAACCCACCCAAGCTCCCACTTCCTCCTCACCCAAAGCCCTTGAAGTTCGTCCAACCTCTGCCCTACTCTCTCTAGAATCCTCTCAAGGTGCCCCAAGCTCCCAAGAAGCCTCTCACAAGCCTCTCTCTAGCCTTTGGAAGCACACTTCCAAGTAAGGGTTTTTCTTCCTTTCTCATTTTTGTCAATTTTCTTTAAGTTGTATTGCCCTTTTAATTTAATTTATGAATGTTGGGGTATGGTTTCGCACCTCTCCCATACTGCCCTCTTATTGTTTGAATGATGGGAGACCCCTTTCTCTCTCATTAAATGCCTCCCATGTACACCCGTTACTATGCCGAAATTCCGAAAGGAACCTTTTTTCTCCTCTTCTATATTCAAGCAATACTTTTGTATCATGAATCTAAATTCCTTTTCAATTGTTGGGACATGTATCTATATGACCTTATTACTTTCCATTACATGTAAATATTATGAGGAACCCCTTTTTCTCTCATCAGCCTTTTTATGAATTCTTATGTCACGCCGTTACGCTGCCGAAATCACACCGATTTTCTAAGCCAATATCATTGTGTAGTGAATACCATGCCCATTTCTCCATCAAGGGTATTCACCTTTATGCACGTTTACTTATTGATTGTAAAGTTTCATGTATGAATTCCACATTCCTTTATCGTGGAATAAATGATTATGTTTTATGAATCCATGTTTTATGATCCATGTGGCACACTTATGCATGAAATGAAATGTTTAAGAAGGGTGCGCCCTTTATAGCGCTCCAATGCATTGGGTAAAGTATAGTATCATGATACGTCATGTGAAATGAGTGTTGACTCATGCTAATTCAAGTGCAACGAGGGTTTACTCGTGCTTCAAGTGCAATGAGGGTTTACTCATGCTCCATGTGCAATGAGCCTTGGCTCATGCTAATTCAATGTTAAGTGTTGTTGCCACATTTCCATGTTATGATTATCATGCTTTATCATGCCTTTATGTTCATGTCTCTCTTATGCTCTATTGATATGCCTATTGCCTAACATGTATTGTACTCCTCATGTTATTCATTATGTACTCCCTTACTGGGCTTTATAGCTCACCCTTTTCTTATGCATGTCCTCAGGTTATCCCATGCAATGCTAGGTACGAAGGAATGTAGTGGTCATGTAAAGGAAGTTTTTCAATAAGGATGTTGTATTTCAAGTTTAAAGTTTTTATGTAATAATCCTAAGCCCCAAAGACACTAATCCTCTCGATCTTCTTTGTTGTATCAAGTGAAGTTTTATGTAATAAAGCATGTTTAAGTTGTAATAAAAATCAGGGTTGTCATAGTTGGTATCAGAGGATAGGTTTAGTTATTTTTGGGATTAGGAAACCCTAGTAAAGCCTTAGATACAAGACTAAGCATAATAAAAACATCCCTAAGTTTTGGTAAATACTAAGTAAGTGTTTTATCAAACAAATACATCCCTGTCTGGATACGAGCAGGTAGAGGCGGCTCTGGCACAGATGTATCCTAGGGGTAAAACCCGAAAACACCGCTTTGAGCTAGACTCGAACGGGAACTGGTGCACGACAACGGGCCTTGCTGCACTCTTGGTTACGACACTCCCGGGGGATATGTTTTGATAAATTCACAATCTTAGTATGAACCCTTATTAAGGGAAAAATGCCCCTAAGAATATATGTTAGAAGGAAGATCATGAAAAGCCTGGATTGAATCCTATAGACTCATGAGTTAAAGAGATTAAAGTTTATTTATAAGTTGTCAACTTTTGTCTTTGGATTACCCTTTATGTGTTACCCCTAACTTTCCTTTTATTCCAGCCAATGGCCGGTAATAGGAGAACTCGGGCTAACAACCGTTGTGAAGATCAGTGTGATGATTGTACCAATGAGATGCCCAATCCAATGGGAGCGGGAATCGCGAACTTTGTCACGCTTCTCTCTCAGTTAACTCAAGTTTTGAATAGAAACACTGGTCAAGAGGAACGTTCAACCCCCCCCTAAGAAAGAACAAGTCGCTATTGAAAGCTTCATGAGACAAAGGCCTCCTACTTTTAGTGGATCATCCGATCCCACGATTGCTGAACAATGGATCAACTCCATTGAAAAGATATTCTCCATCCTCCAATGCTCTGAAAAAGAGAAGGTTCTCCTGGCGGCTTATCGTATGGAGGGTGAAGCTGATCAATGGTGGACGTTGATCAAAAATACGAAGCCTGAGGAGGAGATCGAGGCTTTGGAATGGAAGGTATTCCGGAAGATGTTTTTCGATAAATATTTTCCACACACCCTCCGTCTTAAGATGGAAAGGGACTTCCTTTCCCTCAAGCAGAAAGATGAAGAATCTGTGGGAGCGTACGAGTCAAACTTCACAAGGCTTGCACGATACGCTTCCGGCTTTGTCGTTACCCCCGAATGCAAAGTTGACCGCTTCTTTGGTGGGCTGAAGCCTAGCTTGCGGAAAGCATTAGCGATCCGTGACTTCGACAGCTATGATGAAATTGTCCGATGTGCCCTCAAGGTTGAAATGGAGATCGTAGAATCACAGGGGTATCATGGGGACAAGAAGCGGAAGGTAGACTTCAATGCTGGTGGTCCGATGGATAAATCCAACGGCGCTAAGAAATTCCAGCACCCCACTTGCCAAAAGTGTGGAAAGAAGCACCCTGGAAATTGCCTTAGGGGGACAAGAAAATGCTTCAAGTGTGGAAGAGAAGGGCACCTAGCTGTTAACTGTCAGCAAGAAGGACCCGCGGCTGCGACGGAGGGGAGGAACACTCCGTTCGAACCTCAACGCGTTGTTCAATGCTTCAAATGCAAAGAACCGGGTCATTTTGCGAATCAGTGCCCTAATCCAAGGGTTATCGGAGGCAATCAACAACCTTCAAGACAGCAAGGAAGAGCTTTTGCCATCACTTCTACCGAAGTGAACCCCGACAATGAAGTGGTGACAGGTACGCTAGTTATTCATTCAAGAATAGCGAACGTACTTTTTGATTCAGGTTCTACGCATTCTTTTATATCTCAAAAGTTTAGTAGAACAATCCCTGCACCACCACAAATCATGGAAGTAAAGATGTCGGTGAGTACGACAAATGGGGAAATCATTGCATCCCATGAGTATAAGTCCTCCCCTGTTATAATCTGTGGATTGAATTTCCCGGCGAAACTCGTCATACTCCCTTTGGTGGAATTTGATGCAATTCTTGGCATGGATTGGCTTTCCTTATATAGAGCCAACATAAATTGTCGGGAGAGGGAAATCACACTCCATATGGAGAATCGACCCCCGATTCTTTACAAGTGTCAGGAGGAAGATGAATCTCCTTTAGCCCCATCATCTCAAGCATGGATATTACTGCCTTATGAGCACGCATATCTGGCTCAGATGATTGAGTCCAAGGAAGAAACCACCCTTGAAGAAATGCCTATTGTGAGGGAATTCGCTGAAGTATTTCCCGAGGAACTTCCTGGTCTTCCTCCAAGAAGAGATGTTGAGTTCTCAATTGAACTTATACCTGGGGCGCTACCAATATCCAAGACTCCATATAGAATGGCTGTGGTTGAGCTTGAAGAACTGAAGAAACAACTACAGGAGAATCTGGATAAAGGGTTTATACGCCCAAGTGCATCACCATGGGGTGCACCAGTCCTCTTCGTCAAGAAGAAGGATGGGTCAATGCGGCTTTGCATCGATTATCGTGAACTTAACAAAATCACGATAAAGAACAAGTATCCTCTCCCAAGAATCGATGACTTGTTTGATCAGCTGCGTGGAGCACAATACTTCTCCAAGGTCGACTTGCGGTCGGGATATTATCAAGTAAGGGTGAAGAAGGAAGATATCCCCAAGACTGCTTTTCGTACAAGGTACGGGCACTATGAATTCATAGTAATGCCTTTTGGACTCACCAATGCTCCAGCAATATTCATGGACATGATGAATAGAGTCTTTAGAGATTACCTAGATAAATTTGTGGTAGTCTTTATATATGATATTCTAATATACTCCAAAACCAAGGAGGACCATGAGGAGCATTTAAGAACTGTACTGGAGACTTTGCGCAAGGAGAAGCTCTATGCCAAGTACAGCAAGTGTGAGTTCTGGTTGAAGGAGGTCTCATTCTTGGGCCATATCATCACAAGCAATGGGATATCTGTGGACCCCTCCAAAACAGATGCAATTGAGGGATGGCCGAGGCCAACATCGGTAACTGATATCCGTAGCTTCTTGGGGTTAGCTGGATATTATCGACGATTTGTGAGAAACTTCTCACGATTGTCCAACCCTCTTACCAAGCTAACTCGAAAGGGAGTAAAGTTTTCTTGGAGTGATGAATGTGAAGAAAGCTTCAAGGAGTTGAAAAGGAGGCTTATCACTGCACCTGTGCTCACTTTACCCACAAGTGGGGAGCTTTTTGTGGTATTCAGTGATGCTTCAAAGAAGGGCTTAGGATGTGTGCTGATGCAGAATGATAAAGTGATATCCTATGCCTCAAGACAGTTGAAAATCCATGAGCGAAACTATCCAACGCATGATCTGGAGTTGGCGGTGGTGATCTTTGCCTTGAAAATCTGGCGGCATTATCTCTATGGAGAGAAATGTGAGATATATACGAACCACAAGAGTCTTAAATATATATTCACACAGAAAGAGCTTAATATGCGCCAGAGAAGATGGATAGAGCTCATAAAGGATTATGACTGTTCAATACATTACCACCCTGGGAAGGCGAACAAGGTGGCAGATGCCCTAAGTAGAAAGGATCCAGCAATTCTATCAATGATGAGAATTGAGAAGGATCCAATCTTCTTAGACTTGATGAAGATGGAAGTGGGAATCATAAAGAAGGGAACATCATCAATCCTTTCACAAATGATTGCTCAACCATCTCTTTTGGAACGGTTAAAGGATGCTCAAAAGGATGATGCGAGAATCCAAGAAAAAGTGGAAGCTATCAAAAAGGGAAAATCCTCATAGTTTAATGTTAATGAAGAAGGAATTGTGCGGTTTGGGAAAAGACTATGTGTCCCATCAAGTTCGGAGCTGAAGAAGGAACTTTTGGATGATGCACATAGTTCAAATTTCTCTATTCACCCAGGGAGCACAAAGATGTATCGAGATCTCCGAGAAAACTTTTGGTGGGATAATATGAAGAAGGAGATCGCCGAATATACATCAAAGTGCCTGGTGTGTCAGCAAGTGAAGGCAGAGAGGCAGAAGTCTAAGGGGATGATGCAACCATTTCCCATACCAGAATGGAAATGGGAGAACATCACCATGGACTTCGTCACTGGACTTCCAAGGACATCCAAAAGCAACAATGCAATCTGGGTTATTGTGGATCGTCTTACAAAGACTGCACACTTCATTGCTATTCGAGAGGACTTCTCTTTGGATCAACTGGCACAGATATATATCAGGGAAGTGGTACGGTTGCATGGAGTACCACTATCTATTGTGTCTGACCGAGATCCAAGATTTACCTCTAAGTTTGGGAAGAGTCTTCAACATGCTCTGAATACTGAACTGAACTTCAGTACGGCCTATCATCCTCAAACTGATGGCCAATCCGAGCGGACTATCCAAACACTTGAGGATATGTTGAGAGCGTTCTCAATGGACTTTAAAGGAGGATGGGATCAACATCTTCCTCTAGTTGAGTTCTCTTATAATAATAGTTTCCACTCGAGCATCCAAGTGGCACCATATGAAGCCCTATATGGGAAAAGGTGCAGAACACTGGCATGTTGGGATGAGGTCGGTGAACGTAAGCTGCTTGGACCAGAAATGGTCGAAGAAATGGTAGAGAAGGTGAAAACCATTCAGCAGCATATCAAGGCAGCCCAAAGTCGACAGAAGAGTTATGCAGATAATCGTCGACGAGACCTTGAGTTTAAAGTCGGAGACATGGTGTTTTTACGCATATCTCCGTGGAAGAAGGTCATGAGGTTTGGAAAGAAAGGGAAGTTAAGTCCAAGGTACATCGGCCCCTTCGAGATTCTTGATCGTGTTGGGGCTGTGGCCTATCGACTAGCACTTCCACCTACTATGGCCAAGGTGCATGATGTCTTCCATGTATCCCTCTTAAGGAAGTACATACCAGACCCTTCACATGTACTCTCTTCCGAGTTGGTACAATTAGAAGACGATCTTTCTTATGAGGAGCAACCAGTGAAGATCTTAGATCATAGAGAAAAATTTCTACGAAATAAGACAATGCCCCTCGTCAAGGTGTTGTGGAGAAACCACAAGTTTGAAGAAGCAACTTGGGAGTCGGAAGATATGATGAAGCTAAGTTACCCACATTTGTTTTAGTGTGGGAAAAGGAAAATTTCGAGGGCGAAATTTCTTAAGGGGGGAATGTTGTAACGACCCAAAATTTCATTAATGGAAAATCCCTCTTGATCCAGTTAAATGTTTCTTTATGTTTTTATAAGATGTCAACTTCTTTAGTTTTACATTAAGATTTGTGACCGTTACTTTTATAGCCGTTGAACAGTGATCATCTGGGTAGTTTAAATATAAGGCTTTAACGAACCAATTTTCTACTCAGACAAAGGAAGCGATGGCCTCATCCAGTAGAATTGCCCCTTACGAAGCCCATTTGTCGGAGCTCGGAAAGGAGGTGGCGTCTTTGGGCTTTTCCCTTGACCAAGCCCAAGCTGAGCTTCATCAAGTCAAGCTCGAACGTGATCGTCTACGGGAAAAATGGAAGTTTATAGAGATTACCACTCGAGCGATGTTATCCGAGCAACCCCAAGAGTCTGTCACCATCGCACACCTTACCCTTAGGTCTTATGCGGCTATTTTAAGGGGTTATGTAACAAATAAGTAGTACCATGTTCATGTACATTTTTTTTTATATAATAATGGATATAATTTCTAGTCATTTTTGATGCATTGTAATTAGTTTTTAAAGTACAAATGATGTTTTTAGTTATTATTTAATTAAGAATTATATTTTATTAAATTAAAGGATTTTTGAATTAAATAATATTTTAATAAAATATTATTATTAATATTAAATTAATTTTTATTAAATATAAATGATCTTATAATTTTATGAATGCAATTAAAATTTTTATTAAGGTTTGAAAGCCATTTCTGTCAAAATCCGTGAATTTTTTATAAATGTCGGTTTTTATTTTAAAAGTGAAAATTCACATATTTAGAAAATTATTTAGATAAAATAAATATTATTTTTGGAATCAGGACGTCGAAATTATCCAACGGTGAATTTTTCATAATTTTCTGAGACAGTCAAATTTTTGGGTAAAAATTAAATACCATTTAAATATATAATGTGTTTTATGACATCATAATGACCCAATGGTGATGTAATAAAATACCCTAATCCTTATGTTCGGCCAATATATGTTTTATCATTAAAATAATGAGGTTTTGGGTTTGTTTGACTCACTTTTCAAAGCATTAATGAAGCCCTCAAGACTTATTCAACACTTTGCCTTTTTAAATTAATTTCCATGGGAGTGTGACTCACCTCCACATAAGAAACCCTAATTTTTTAATAAGTTCGGACCTTGGACTTGTAAAATATTGTTTTCCTCTTTCCTTTTCCAGAAACCATGGGCTAATACCATGGGATGGTTTGTGGTTTGGATTATTTTAATATAAGGGGTCCCAAACCTAAATAATAAAGAATTCTCTCACCTTTCCTATATAAACCCACCCAAGCTCCCACTTCCTCCTCACCCAAAGCCCTTTAAGTTCGTCCAACCTCTGCCCTACTCTCTCTAGAATCCTCTCAAGGTGCCCCAAGCTCCCAAGAAGCCTCTCACAAGCCTCTCTCTAGCCTTTGGAAGCACACTTCCAAGTAAGGGTTTTTCTTCCTTTCTCATTTTTGTCAATTTTCTTTAAGTTGTATTGCCCTTTTAATTTAATTTATGAATGTTGGGGTATGGTTTCGCACCTCTCCCATACTGCCCTTTTATTGTTTGAATGATGGGAGACCCCTTTCTCTCTCATTAAACGCCTCCCATGTACACCCGTTACTATGCCGAAATTCCGAAAGGAACCTTTTTTCTCCTCTTCTATATTCAAGCAATACTTTTGTATCATGAATCTAAATTCCTTTTCAATTGTTGGGACATGTATCTATATGACCTTATTACTTTCCATTACATGTAAATATTATGAGGAACCCCTTTTTCTCTCATCAGCCTTTTTATGAATTCTTATGTCACGCCGTTACGCTGCCGAAATCACACCGATTTTCTAAGCCAATATCATTGTGTAGTGAATACCATGCCCATTTCTCCATCAAGGGTATTCACCTTTATGCACGTTTACTTATTGATTGTAAAGTTTCATGTATGAATTCCACATTCCTTTATCGTGGAATAAATGATTATGTTTTATGAATCCATGTTTTATGATCCATGTGGTACACTTATGCATGAAATGAAATGTTTAAGAAGGGTGCGCCCTTTATAGCGCTCCAATGCATTGGGTAAAGTATAGTATCATGATACGTCATGTGCAATGAGTGTTGACTCAAGCTAATTCAAGTGCAACGAGGGTTTACTCGTACTTCAAGTGCAATGAGGGTTTACTCATGCTCCATGTGCAATGAGCCTTGGCTCATGCTAATTCAATGTTAAGTGTTGTTGCCACATTTCCATGTTATGATTATCATGCTTTATCATGCCTTTATGTTCATGTCTCTCTTATGCTCTATTGATATGCCTATTGCCTAACATGTATTGTACTCCTCATGTTATTCATTATGTACTCCCTTACTGGACTTTATAGCTCACCCTTTTCTTATGCATGTCCTCAGGTTATCCCATGCAATGCTAGGTATGAAGGAATGTAGTGGTCATGTAAAGGAAGTTTTTCAATAAGGATGTTGTATTTCAAGTTTAAAGTTTTTATGTAATAATCCTAAGCCCCAAAGACACTAAACCTCTCGATCTTATTTGTTGTATCAAGTGAAGTTTTATGTAATAAAGCATGTTTAAGTTGTAATAAAAATCAGGGTTGTCATAAATAGCTCTTAACCATCATAAGAAACCACAGAAGTACACATAGGGAGAGGCACAAACCTCACCACATTGAGGGAGAACTAACTCCTAATAAGGTATTGTGTATAAAATATAGAGTAGAACACCCCTCATAAATTCACTACATTGTATAGGGATCTTCTACTATAGTTGTTGAATTTCTCCTTGCCGCTACTCGATGACGGGGGAGTACAACTGCGTATAAAAATACTTGCACCCTGATATGATAGTGTAGTACCACTCAATAGATATAGAAAATGCACACAACGATATCCTGAAAGTTAAATTATACCTATCTAACCATACTAGGGACCCGCACACTAACTCGACAATAGAATACTAAACCTAGGATAGAGGACTTTCTCCCTGGTATGAATGGGCAACATCGACTCTACATGAAAAAAGATGTATGGAGGACCCACACACTAACTCTATAAGATTGTACCGATGTAGAGGTTAGATAACCAATGCAATATTATAATAGGTGATTACCCACTCTATCTAAGCATCACATGTAGAGGACCCACACCTTGGTGTGACAATGGAGTACTAACTCTACTGATTGATGGCTTGCTCCCTGGTACAATAGAGGAGTACCAACTCTATATATCCTATGAGTATGGGGGTCGACACCCTGATATGATAGTCAGTCTCCTTTCATCTATACAAACAATATGGGTGTCCTCTCCCTAGTCCATTAAGGGAGTACCGAACCTAGGAGAACTACTCCACTGGTAGGGGCCCACGCCTATAGTGTGGGGAGTTTAATCTCTACCAATCATTGAGGAAAGGGTTGCATATTCCTTGAGATAGAAGTGGAGTTCCAATGAAAGTTTCTCTATATGAAGCTCAAAATGATCTCTTATATGGAAAATGAATTTCATACTCATCTTAACTTTAGTCACAACACTTCCACATATATGAGACACACACCCGGATACGATAGGGGAGCACCTCACCATTAGCCTATGGTTTATAGGGGATATGAATCTTTGAGACATTGGGAAGGGTTTGGTCCATTACATCATACTAGTGTTCCACCCTAACCACCACCCACAACATAACACCTCTTTGTAGAATTGTGAAAGTACCACACCATTCCATTTCTCCAAATCCACTACAAAGGCTACCAACATTTTGTACATGGAAAACTGCTGAGTATTATCAACCCATAGGGAATGATTCATGCCTTGAAAAAGAAGATACACCAAGAATAAATCTCTAAAATATGTACACGACATGTTCTTACATACACATGATGTGTTTTCCCACTTGAACACCTTGATGTGTCATCTTCATCATAGACATTATAGACATGTGTGCTAAAATGATGTGTACATTATTTACATGGCATATGTAATCTCATATGGGCCTCCGACTGTGTCGTTTTCCCACATGACCCCACTACCCATTTATCACACATGGAACTTGCCCTATTTACACAATATAACCCACCTCTATGGAAACTTGTCCTTGTATCATGCATGTGAACATGTGTGGAACCCCATGTCTGTGTACACTATACATGTACATCCACACAGACATGTAAAATCACATAATGGTCCTAGCCATGTCCTGGGGCCGCATGATATATGGTCACTTTACAACGTGTAACTCTGATACATGGTTTGTGGACCTATAAAAACATCTTCCCCAAATGGAAGTAAAATATGTCATGTGACACTACATTATAAGTTGTGTTTTAAGGAATTCATAATGAAAACCATATATGAGCTACATGAATTCCAACAGTTACCCACGAAACCTACAGACCGACCAATAAGGGGTCTCTTGAATTTGAATAGGGTCTCTAAAATTGTAATAATTGAAAATAAAAGTGTAACGTGATAAAAAAATCATCCCAGGTCATGTAGAAATAAGGAAGCTTCGAATGTAAATCCATGATCAAAATCCACAACATAATGATCTTGAAACAATTTCTCTCATGATCAGAGATCGACAATGCGTCTTATCTATTTATCGTCTATAGTTCACTCATCACTCAATAGGGGATGAGGTTTCTCCTCTCCTCTTACATGGGTGAACCAATGGTTGAGAGATTTCATTAGTTTAATTTTTATTACATAAATAACCCTTCATTTAGAACCCCTCTAACATGCCTCCGACCTCACATCTTGAACTGAAACATTTAATATCACACCATTAGTAAAAAAATGTTCCATACACAACTGAGGCCTTCAACTTGGGAATTGTAACTCTACTGGGAACATATTACACATTTCCTGAGAAACTATATGCACATGATAACAAATATTTAATATTTTTAATATCACAATACCGAGGCTCTCCGGGACCCAGATTCACGCACTAACTCAGTGAATGACTTTTGAAATATTGAAATGTCTTATAGGGGAAAATTAAATTTACTAAATCTTCCCAAATGTAATTATTTTCATCTCGGAGAATCAAAATACTTGGAAGGAGTAAAATTGAGTCCACCACTAGGACATCCACCATAGAATTCTCTCAATGGGTTCCTATGCTACCTATGAGCATGCACCCTAGGGAACCATAAAAGAAAAAATTCAAACCACATCAACCATAGAACAATTAAATGTTATAAAACATAGAATAACATGTCTCCTTGGTTTTAATAATTTAGAATTTCTCATCCACAGCTAGATGAAATGAACTAAGTCCTCCTCAAGAACCTCATGTATATATGTGACACCAAGTATGGGAGGTAAAAAACAATAAAAAAGATATGTCCATGTGTACACACACTAAGTCTTACTGGGAAATTAATCTACAAATCAAGAACTGCCACACCCACTAGTGAAAAACCTGCTAAGCATGGATGTTATAAGCCAATCTATATTGATGAATCATCACAGGTTCCAACTCTTCAACTACCGGTTGTTTTTTTATATTTTTTACATAAACCAAGAATGTCATGAATATGGTTTGAGAAATAAGTATCTATGGGAAATGATAAGGAATAATCTGACACACCAATACACAACCATGCGATGAAGACAGGAGTAAAAAAGAAATCATCCTCCAAACATTGGCACTATATTCTTTGGGTGGAACTGAATTCCCCAAACCATTTTCTTAATTTTAAAAGAAACAATCATGGTTGTGTAAGGTACCCTTTACTTCATGAATCATAAATACATTAATTAACTCTAACATAGGTTTATACCGACACCCTTCATCACCTTGGATAGTATTCGATAATGAAGTGTCAAGAATTTTTTTCCACTCAACAATGTCTAACCAAACTACTATAGAATGCTGAAAGGTCACATAGTGTACCTCTAATAAATTTTTATGCCATAATTTAAGTGACCTATTTATCCTAAATTTATCCTCACAGTCTTCCTCTATCTCCCTAATTCATCTGGGGACCACCTGCGACTTGTAGTGGAAACACCTCAAATCGGCTTCCACATCCCATTGTTATCCCCAGAACTCTTCTATGTCCACCATTATGAGAAACACCATTATATAGGTGGTTTATCTACTAGGGAGGTCCATTAACTATATCCCTTTAAAAATATTGATGTTTTAGACAATTCATAACAAGTTTTCTCCACTCATCAAAATCATTACCCCGCTTCCACTATGTCTGACCACAACCCTGTTATGACTCCTGTGATATAGGAACAAATGCCTATTATTGTGTATGGGTGTTTCTCTTGAGTCATGATTTTTAATTCATTCATTATTTATAGCTGTTACTGACATATTATCTTTATGACCACCACTACCGGTCACATCCAAACATCCCACCACCAGTATATTTCTTACTAGCATAGCTCACTTCTGTTTCCCTGCATAAAAGGGAAGGCAAGAGAAGTTCGTACCTACTCATATATCTCTGCGGAGGCCCTTATTAAAGGTTTATTCTCCAAAAAATGGATATCGAATAATACGTAGAGTTGGGAAATTTTCATTAAAACCATTATGAATACATTTCCACATAAATTTTCTTCTTTCAAAGTGGAAGTTGATTGTTTATATGCACCCATCTCAATGTGGATGGATAAAAATATTCTCAGAAGAGGCTCTCAAACTATATAAAAGTGAGAATCACTTCATCATGGGATTACATCACTAAACTCCACCATCAGTCAGATGAACCAGATAAAAGTCTCACTTCTTGGACCACTATCTGATCATTAGGTTTCCCTATAAGGAGGAAAACACGAACAACATCCTTAACCCATTTATCAACTTCCCAGTTTTAGATCACTATGCTTTTTCAAAGGAATATTCCTCTATAAATCGTGTTGTGTAGTCAGTTTTAACACATCATTAGCCTAAATTTTCGGCACAACCTGGTGTTCAATGGTTAGTGGAAGAACAATGGGACCGCATAGAGGCTTGTCTTTTGAACCAATTCCCTAAATTAATGACTTATCTCTAGGAAGAGCTTTCAGATAATCCAACTATGGAAATGTGTATGAATATCATCGTGGAGGAATCCACAAATGGGACTATGTTGTTCCATGATCAATTGTATATCTGGGTACTTATCAAAATAAGTCCAAGGAACCCACAGCCTAGCCATATACGATGTATTTACCGACGCATCCCTGTGCATAGTTCTTTAATGACCCGATCGAACAATCCATTCATCATATTCTATGTGAATGTAAATGAAAACCTACACACCAAAACTAGAGTCTCAAGTCTAAAATAAAAACTCAAAACTTCTTAACACTATCTCTATGAAACCAAATAAAATATCAAGAAATTGCATTCATAATGTGGATCCCCATTCAGATAACAATCTATCACGACCTGACCTAATGGGTCCTGATCTGTGACTCCCCAAGCATTAACTCATCGGCCATGGGTAGGTGTCCAATGTTGGGTATAAATATAAAAAAATAGGGATTCCATTGAATAATGATCTTGTAAAAAACAACAACATAAATAAACATTGAATAGTGGAAAGATAATTTAAATTGAAAAAAATGTGCATAAATCAATCTCACACCCGGAGTACAACCGCCGTACTAGAAGCATAAATAGAAAGAATAAAATCCCAACAAAATTATTACAAGAATCCAATATTATTATAAATATGGAACCACTTACAAATTTAAATGCTTGAATGATCCTCAACCAACCACTGGTAAAAACATCAGTCAGTCGATCTCACTATGCCCTATATTCCTCTTGTCCTCCTAGGACTCTGCTAAAATTCTATGGTTTGTAGTAGACACACCATGTGTGGGTAAATCTTTTTTAGGGTTGTTTAAAGAAAAAAATAGGATCCCCAAAACCCAATAGAATTGTCATAAACTGAATGTAAACAATCATATTGACCTTTCTAGAAGGATCATAAATGAGAGAGAAAGTCCATATCGAACCCATCCTTGGCTATACATATCTAGTCATCTCTGTCCACATGAGCTATCAACTGAGAAATATTAAAAATTGTAAGGAATCATAACATCAATCAGATATACTCAGCTTAGAGAATATTTATCATGAGGTTCTGACCTCATAGATAGGGAAACCATTTTACTCAAAGATCAAAGGTAATACTGGTCGAGGAGAACACACTCCAAGATCTCATCCATCCATGTTGGAACTCTTCCAAGAGATACCCTCCATCATGAATAACTATATAATCCCTAATATTATTTTTGAGAGAATGGTATTTTTTTGGAATAGATCTTTAGGTCAAACTCTACTACCCCTCACCAGAGGCCCTATCACCGTTGTCTTTTTCCTTGAACATGGTCACATGATCCCACGTGAATGCCCACACTCCTTTCCACTATACAAAGTTGAGGGGGAACTTATCTATGGTATGAACCATGTGAATCCACTATAAATATAGAGATGTGATGGATACACACTTCGATACTACCCAACAGTCGTGGGAGTACTCATTTCAATCCATCCTATGGAACCATTAAAGTACATATAAGGGGGGGTCTAACACCTACCTATGTCACACTAGTACAAAATCATAATAAGGTAATATATTTAACACGTGGAAGGTCCAACTCTTCGTAACTACACTACACATCTGAGGGAGTTTCCAATCACTTGTAAGACATGCTCCCCACCGCCACTTGAATATGGGGGAGAACCAAACTGTAGATGAGGACTCTCATCCTAGTATGGAAATGGAATACAACATAATAAATAGAGTCATACAACCTAATATAGTAGGGGATTAAAACTCTACCTATCTGATCGTAATGGGGGACCCAAACCCTGGCTCGACATGGGAGTACTGACCCCAGATTAGAGAACCTTCTCCTTAGTATGATATGGTAGTATAGACTTTTAATTAATAATTCCTTTGGAGGAACCGTACCATGAATCGACAAGGCAGTAATGACTCCAATGATAGAAGAAATGCACCCTGGAGTATTAGGGGAGTACCCAGTCTATCTACACATCACATGTGGAGGACCCACACACCGGTGAGATAGGGTGTACAAACTCCAAGGATAGATATCCCACACCCTATCATGAAAGGAGAGTAAATAATTTATATTTCTAATGAGTATGGTGTGCCTATAACCTAATAAAATAGGGAAAATCTATCCATTTATATAAAATATACAGGGGATGAACACCCTGGTCCATCAGTGGAGTATCGACCCTATGATAACTACTCTATTGATAGATAACTAGTTAATATAGAGTGGGCAGTTCCCTCTATTCCAATCAGATATGTAAAGGAATCTGGCACCCAAAGGTGACTAGGGAGTACCAATCCCAACATATATTTATATGAACTACACTGACCTCCCACATCATCCAAGTTCGAAAGAAAAGATCATCGTATTTGGTATACCTCATGCTACAACATTGCCATGGGTAGGTGAACTGTGACCTTATTTGAAATGAGAGAAACACACTACCATAATACTGTGTCTAGTGGACCCTCCTACTAAAGTGATATAAAAGGGTGAAACCCACAAATCAAACTATTGTTCCAACATAACCACACCCATGATTAAACACTATTTTACAGCATCATTATAGTGACAAAAAAATTGTCTCTACAATGTCACCATAAAATATTCCATCACATACTCCGTGGAATGATACTCTAGATCAGTAACCCATAGGCCATGACCCAAGACACGAAAAAAGAGATAATCAATGTGGAAATCTCTAAGAAAAGGTGCACGGAATTTCATGATGTCCTCAAGGCCAGGGGCTCCACCTATATTATAAAATTATAAAACATGAGTCATTATATCATATATATTTTTTAATATTCCATTATGTAGGGTATATTATAATGTTTCTCTTGTGTGATGTGGACTACCACGTCACAATTCGATGTGATTTTTTTTCGCCAACACAATAAATATAAGGTAATAAGGGAAATGATAATGAAAATTTGTTATATAAATGAAACACGTGTTATAGTTATGAAATATTTATAAATCATAAAATATTTTAGATCAAATTTATTCTTTCACTAAAAAATTATAAAGTCATTCATAGATGTATAGGCTATAACCTCTACAAAGAGATCTGATCCTTTTATTCATCCTCACATCAAAATAATGATATATATAGGTATATATAATTAAATAATCTAGTATATATTATATTATGATTATAATGGAATTATTAAATGTTACAAACCTTTATTCCATAATAATAATTTTAAAAGGTAGACGTTACTCAAGAGTAAGTACGAACTACCATCTCCATGATCGTATCCTTGGTTAATTTTTCATAACCATATTTCATGATAGGTTATGAATGTATAATTTATATTTCAGAATGATAATTATTTCCATAAATTTATTCTAGATATGTTTGAATCATGAATCCTTTTTCTATAATCAACCTACTAGAGATATTTTTGAAACATAAGATGAATATCTTCAAAACATCCTACGTAAACATAATTGATTAAATAAATATATATAACATGATAATATGTGAAATATAAGTAATAATAAACATCATAAAAGTTTAGAGGAAAGTAAATAATGAGTTTATGTATATTATCGAGGAAGATAAAGGCACATGTTATATGTTTGAGTCAAGATAATATACTTCGTCTAAATTTCCATTTGATGAGGAAAATTTTGATGTTCTCCACCTATATTATTTTATGAGCTATATAAATAGATCCTTTTAAGATTTATATAATTAATTCATTATTATAATGAGATTTTATGCTTTTTTGGGTTATTCATAAAAAGGGATTATGATTCAAGTGTTTCAATAGTCATATGTTATTTTTTTAAATCATATTTTTAATGTTTTAATTCTAAAACATTATCATCCATGTTTATGTATTTTAAAAAAATATATCAATGTTTTTTTTATATATAAATGATTTATAAGGCAAATTTCATGAAACATTTAAATTATTTTTTAATTTATGAAAATATTATTATTGATGTGATTTATTAAAAACTTTTTGACAAATTACATAAAGAATTTTCTAATATTAACCTCCATGGTGAGAAAAAATTTTCTTCCCCTGTAACCATTATTTGATTTCATGCATCCTTTTAAATATATTTTGTATACTTAAAATAAAATCGTTTTCCCTTTTCATTGTTATGTCAGTATTCAAAATCAGTTTTCAAATGAAAATGGTTTATTTGAATTGTAAATAGTTTTTTAAGAAAAAATTCTATTTTGATATCCAAAATTTATATTAATATGAGTTTAGAAGTGTTTTTCAAAATTTTTGGATTGAAAATTGAAAGCATAAGAATATTTTTTTTATTATATGGTAAACGTGAAATATATAAAATCGATGAGATTAATACAAGTTATAAGAATGGTTGAACCCTATTATAGCTCACTGTTGAGCCCAATATAGCTTATATGATGTGATGAGACCCATTATAGCTCATGAAAAATTTGTGCCCTGAGAAAGATTATACAAAGGGTTATCCCCATTATATCTCTCAAATGCATTGGATAATGATTATATTGGAATTTGGTATTTTGGTAATTCCAATTAAAATGGTTTTGAAATGGTTTTATGATTATAATTATATAAGTCACCAAAATAGGGTTTTAATTGATTTATATGGGTTTAAAAAGAATTCATTAAGAATAATGTGTGTGTGTTTTTCATGTGAAATCTTTTCGTTGAAATAGTCAAGTAACATTTAATGTAAAGATAAACATCATATGTTTCTTCTTATATTTCACTGTAATAATGGTATAGTTTCCTCATTCTTCCCTTACTGATGTTGTATTTCCCATACTATATTTTCAAAAAAAAATCATAGGGTTTACGGATGTGTAAGGGAAATGAAAAAAATTCAATTTTATTGTCAATGAGATTTTACGTGAAAATAAATCATTCTATATTTTTAATTTATTATATTTTTGAAACAAAATTATTAATTGGATGTTCCCACATTTTATTTTATGGTTTTTTTATGTGTGATTTACGGAACAATTCTTTAAAAACGTATACTAAAAAAGATCATCAAATATAAGAGTATTAATTCTGTAAATTAATATCAAGATTATATAAAGTTTGATTCTCAACCATTATAGTTCTTATAAGAGTAAAATTTAGAAAAATCTAGATTTCAATATTGTATTAATATCATGACCATATAAGAATTTACCATATGGTAATGCTGAAATTATATTTCGTTTTAATATTACCATGTTGCTTCATCTAAACTATGTCTGTTTTGAATAGTTTTTCCAAATTGGAGAAATAAAATTTATTATTGTAAGGAATCGAGTTGAAAAAGTCCTTTTAAATTAGTAACATGAGTTTTTTTATAATTTTAATAGAATATTATTTTTTAGTGATCAATCAGTTGAAACAATAAATAAATTGTTGTGGTTTCCCTGATAGTGGAACCCAATCTACAAGAAGAAACATGTATTCATCAGAGCATTTCATCAGAAAAAATTCCTCATAATTTAGAGGATGTTCTAAGCCTGTGGTAGATGAATGATTTATCAATTATTTGGAAAATATATTTGAAGTCATGGTGTGTTCAAAAAATAAAAAGGTAACTCTTTCCATTTATTATTTTGATGGTGAATCAGATCAATGGTGTTTATTTTTAAGAATACTAGGGAGAAATATTATCTTGATGTTATGTAATGAGATAGATTTTATTATATATTTCCTTGATAAATATTTCAATATGTTTTTTTATCTTTGGATATAAAAGGAATTATTGGAAATTAAGGCAAATGGATGATGATTCTGTGTTCGCATATGATTAAAATTTTACAATGTTAGATAGGTACTTACCATCTTTTGTTCAAGACATTGATAGAAAAATTAATAGATTTTATTGAGTATTAAAACCAATATTATGAAGATATTTGGCCACATGTGACTCTAAATTTTATGATAATGTGGATCATTGTGATGAGAATGTTACGATGGAGTTTTCTGACACATATGTGCCGTGAGATGAAAAGAGTTAAAAATATTAAAATTGGTAGGTAAGGGAGAAGAAACAAACTAAGAAGCATAGAGGTAATCTAAAATCAAGTACCATGTGAATTAAAATATATCATGGTCATATTATTTTAGTGTCAAGAATGTTTTATCGGTGTGGTAAGTTTGGTCATAAGGTTCCTAACTACAAAGAAAAGAGTCCTAAAAAATACATGAATTAGATATATTATATATATTCAATAGATACATATTTTTACCATTAATGTGTTTGTAAATTATGATAATGTTTTTATAAAGATACTTATATGGGATGTAAATCATCAACATCAGATGTAAAATGGGGTGGAAAATCATTTCCTACATATATTACAGGTGTTGGGCTATTTGGTGAAGTGGTGATACCTCCAAGGATATCTATATTTTTTATGGTTTATCATAACATCAACGTATTAGGATCCCCAATTTTTATGTTTTGATTAATTGAAATAAAATTGGATATATTTATTTGGATTTTTATAGATATATAAAGTACATGTTTTAATAGAAATTTTATTTGAGGACCAAGGTCGTTACATTTTATATACATATGTTTAAATGTATTGATAACCATTAAGGTCAACATGATAATTAGTGGCATTTTAATAATATTCAAATAAGATTAGTATACATTGTGAAATAATAGTTGTATTGAAAACCATAGTTAATATGTTGTTAAATAATTAATTTTATTTAATGGATTTCAATAATTTTTTTGAAATTTTTTAACTATTATATTAATATAGATTAGAAATAGAAAAAATTGCATATTGCGTAACAACACATAGTATATAACAAGTGTAAAAGGCTTGAACCCATGACCAAAGGTTGATTAGGATTTAGTGCCTACCAATGGCCTATGTAATAACCCTATCCTAGAGGTGACTAAACTGGTACCCTAATCCAGGTCACCACATGATCTCAAGAACTCCTCCCCATACCTAATAGGATTTCAATTTTGAGGCGAGGGTATAGATGAACATGTTGGGATACTATACCCTATTAACCAGAGTATTCCACAACAAGTAACATTTACAAGTAAAGGAAACAATAAACAATAACAAAAAAAACATCCATTACTGACCATTCTCTAAAACTGGGTTCAACCCACAACCAAAAAAAAATTATTTCATGTCTTGATAATAGTTTCATAAGTGAATACAACCAAAAAATAAATACTAACAAAATAATCCCAAAATAAGACCATGAATCCTATTCTAGATCCTTTCTCAATGCTCATCCCATTCCCAACTTAACTTTCTAGCATAGGCCCATTTCCCTTGTTCTAACATTCAACCATGAAATCCTCTCGAGTACCTAATGGTGGCCCGAGAAGGGTGTGAGTAAAACTCATCATGCCACAACCAATGTTGGGTAAAAAATATCTTCTCTATATATTAATATCATGCAAGTACTAAAATGGAAGACAAGGGAAACAAAAGACAACTCGGGTTCCATTAATTCACTTTAACAATTTCCAACGTTATTTCCATTTTAATCCCATATATTGTCTTCCTTTGTAATACCAGTCTCATAATATTTTTCATGGGTTAGGAAGATAAATCATCTACACAATGGCCTAAACCATTCAACCATCATGCATGAGGGTGTAAGCGAAGTTCCATCTCTCAATTTGGATAAACATATCAAAAAAATACATCCCAATTACCTTGTATCCATGTTCTAGGTAGATTCATAAAATATTTCCCTTAGTGGTATAGATCCAAAGTCTCCTTCTTTAACATGTGGATTATAGGGGTGGGGACTAGAACCATATTCTAACCTATCATATAATGTCATAAGATTATATGGTAAGCCTATTTTTAAATTTAAACTATTTGAAAGCTTACGATCTTAACAAATGATTTAATATTTTTATTTAATTATTATAGTTTTCATTTAGATGTTGGGAATGAAGTGAATGAATGAGATTATGTATATTATAAAAAATTTATTAGAAATGTTTATAAAATTATTTCACAGGTTACCAATTATTTATAAATTAATATAAATTTAATTTAAAATCTAAATTTTTATAAAGAACTATTTTTATGAACAAGATGTAATTTT
Source organism: Viscum album (assembly GCA_963277665.1). Lineage (NCBI taxonomy): Eukaryota > Viridiplantae > Streptophyta > Magnoliopsida > Santalales > Viscaceae > Viscum > Viscum album. Next base: position 289,419,130 of record OY728165.1, read on the forward strand.
ATATTAATAAATTAAATTAATCACTATTATTGAAACGAATTAATTAAATTTATATAATATATATTTTTAAAATCATTAAAAATATTTTTTAGAGGTATAAGATAAGAATAACTACAATTTTACCCATTAAAAGTCATTACTTATTAAAATGTAGTTTTACCAGCACTTAATGGATCACTTATTTGAAAATAAATTATGAAAATTTCATAAATTATATTTATCAATACTAACATCATTTTTAAATCCATTATGTAAAAATTATCTCCAGGTGAAATATTTGATTTTTTTGAAAATATTTATTTTCTAGTAAATAGTGAAAAATACCAATTTTTATAAAACTATTATTTTAATTACTATTGAAAGTATATTTGTGATTAGAATAGAAACTGAAACATTAAACATATAAAAAAATTAGGCATCTTATAAATGGTAATATGAAATATTTTAATCATATGATAAGTAAATAAAAATTTTAGGAATTATTAATTAAGTGTTTATAGTTTTATAAAACCTTAAATATTATGTTAAATATTATAATAAATATTATAATTTAAACGAAATATTACATTAAACATATATTTTGTGAAATTAATATTGCGTTCTCTTGTGATTTTTGGATAATTTTATGAGAGCTTAGTAAATTTTTTGTGATGTAATAAAATCATTTATAAATTTAAATTTTGTATTTTTTAGTAAATGATGATTTTAATTAATAATTTAATTTCTTAAATTTCCATTTTTTCTTATAATTGAGTTCAGGTTGGAGTTATAAATTTTCAAAAATTGTTATAGTGAATTTTTTGGATTTTTCTTCAATACTTGAATTTAGGTGAATAGTAACATATGATAATTTTCAATTAATGATAAATACATGAATTATAGAGTAATTGATGATATATGCCTGATATAAGTCCATAATCCCAAACAGTCCTTCATTATTTTAATATTTGTTTTGATAATGTTAAAAATATTATTAATATAGATAAACAATAATAGACTAGTGAATATAAAAATGATAAATAACCCATATCCTTACCTATAAATAGAACGTCTCATCCTCACTCATTCCATGCATTAAGACTTGTCAAAAATCTTCCCAATACAATTTCAAAGATCCACCCCCAAATTTCTAAGAAATCTTGGTCTTATAAAAAGAACAAAACCAATCCCCTGAAGAAGGTTCTCAGGGATGGGAATTCAAGTGATAAAAAACCTCTTTCTTTTCTTTTATTTCCATTTTAATTTATTTTATTTTCTTATCCTTCCCACACCTACACTCTCCAGAGAGACATGATAACTCCAGTATCATTTATGTACTATAATTATATCTTGTTAATATAAGATACACTATCAAACACTTCTCTGCCTCTCTCCCTTTTCTTATAGAAATGAATGCTTTTCCCATGATGTGTTAATTTACCAATATCATGGACGATGAATCATGATTTTCCATTAACGCCCTCAAGGATGGTCGTAAAAAAATAAATATGATTATACTATATTACATAATATATATTTTAAGCTAATTATTATTCTATATATAGTATATATAATGTATATTAATTAATAAGTTATAACTATTTCATGATGGTTGAATAACCACCAAAATGATTGAAACAGTTATTATTACATTTCTATAAAATAAATCTTCATCAAATTTTTTCAAAAAAATATATAAGTAAATTAAATATCATGGATGTTAATTAATAATATATAATCCCAATTTTTTAAAATTATATGTGTTTTACATGATATTCATTACTTATAAACAAGTGAACTGATCCTAAAAACCAAGAAAACGAATGCCTCGAAACGATGAAATTAAACACTATAACACAACTATAAGTCCATAAATGAACATAACAAAACAATAATGAATAAAATAAAAGAATATAAGGTTCTTCATTTATTTATTAATTTATTTAATCTTATTATCTAGGAAATTAGGTTCAAGTACAGAACACATTCAAACAATAGGTAAGAGTTTTTTCTCGAACCTCCATTTTTCATTCATGATGTTCTTTACTAATTTTACCCCTATGTAATTAGTATATTTTTTTATAAAATTCTTTTAATTTATAGGTATATATTCTAAAATTAAATATATAAATCATTTCATCCTTCTTTTATGGGGGAATATATGTTTTATAAAGGCTCTCATCTAAATTATTCCCGATAAATAAGACGGATTGAAGGAAATTTCTAGATTTCAAACCCATTTTCGAGCACCATACACAATATTTTTTTAGAAACCATTATTTTTATAAAATCAGAAATTTCGTAATGAAAAATTATATTTTTCACTTCTAGTTTTATGAAAAAAATTATTCTCTCAAAAATTCCTTAATGATTTTATTATTTAATTTTGAAATATTTCAACACCTCTATAGAATTTAAGGATTTATTATGATTTATATATTATGATTATCATATAACAAAATTTATTAAATTTTTTATTGTGAGATTTAATGTTTATGACCTATCATGATTCCATTTAGCATACAACTTGTATGGGTTAATGATTATATTTACAGATTGCTGAATGTTAATTAAATTTCTTATGTATATGTTGTTTATGATTAACCCCATTCATATAAATAATGAATCATACTTATTAAGTGATAAATAGTAACATATATATCACCAAGATGAATCGTTTGGTATCATTAGACAAAACATAGATCGACTTAACTTAGGCCTTTCCCATTTTCAGATATGGGTTTTCGTGTGGCCTTAACAATTTATTTTTAGATGTTTTATCGAGGCCTTGATGACATGTTTCAGATGTCCAAAATATCAATTCCTTCAATATGATATTTATAATTAATAATTCATTTAAATATAAAACTATTATAATATCTATTATAAATCTGTATTCTCGTGTGATTATTTTTATGGAATTATTTATTTGTATTTTATTATATTTATATTAATCTCATGATTACATTCTATTGGAATTTTTTTTAATCATTCCCTATGCCTTATTTTTTTTTATTATCCATTATAATACATGCTCTTACTAAGCATCTTATATCACCAAATTCATATGTTTTATATTTACCATAATGAAAACATGTGTATTATGAATGAATTTTAGGGATAAATTAGATGTTTATGGGTGTTTCTACTCGAGTTACTATGTTTTTTTCATTTCATTTTGTAATAATATTTTCATATATATAATATTGATTCCAAAAGTTCTCTATTCACCAGTCCTTTGGGATTAGTTTCTTTTTTCGATTCTACTATAATATATTAATTCACCAAATTTGGGTTATTGAGGTCAGGTTATGTACACATATTATCAAATGAATTTTAGAACTATCCTTGGAAAATATATCTATAAAACATAGATTAGGGAATATAACCCAAAGATAGACTTGGAGGATAAAAATATAGTAACATCATAGAATTTTTATAATGTAAAAATTATGTGGGTATTACTATAAATGCATCCCAATGAGGATACTAAAAATTGGTGTGGTTTTGGCACAAATGTAAGTAGGGGTAATAACATCGACAAGGAATCCCGGACATAACTCAGGGTAAACATATACACAATGAAAATCTTTACATGGAAACTGGTTTGACACTCCTATGGGATATTCATTGGTTAATTAACATTTTCATTAAACACCATTATAATGTATTTAAAAGTAAAAATTTACACAATGAAAACGTTTTTATATCTCTGAAATTATCTATGCATCAATTTTACCAATTATATTATATATTTCACTAGTTATGGGATTGTAAATTATAATTAACAGTGTTATGATATAATTTAGTGTATTGAATTTTTTATTAATTAATCCTTTTAGATGAAATATGAATTGATTTAATGCACATAATCAAATGAGTAAGTAGAATATTTTTATTGATGTGTTTAAGCCAATATTTCGAAGGGAACTCCTCTTTATAACATTATTATCATATTAATAAATAATAATACATGTTATAACAAGAATGAAAAATAGTTTTCTAATTATTATGGATTTTGGGGGAATCATGAGAACAAGATTACAACTATGAAAAATCAGGATAAATAACATAAGATAATGAAATATTTAACCCCATGTGATAATATTGGAAATAAGAACAATGGATATTATTTAAAAGGAGTGAGAGTTTTCTAAATTTTTGGAGAGAAAAGCCGGAATTATTTTTATTGGAAGGGGAAAAAAATGTTTTCCAGTGTAAAATTCTTCCACTACATGGATATGTGACACTATACAAATAAATTTACAAAGCTTTAAGGAAATATATCATAGAAAAATAAAAGGGTTCAAGGTCAAACTTATGTTATTACTATGTTCTAATTGGAATAATTAATATATTTGTCGTTTGGATTAAATAATTGTGTTATTTTATCATTCATGATATTATAATCAATCTATTATAGTACATATTCTTTAATATATTTGAATCCAAAGATATATAGTACCAATAATCCAGGGAAGTGATTATATTGTAGAAAAATATTTTTGAAGACACATATCTTGGGAAAGATGACACTAAATGTATGTTTTATTTTTCTGATAATAATAAATATATTTTATTGGATAGAATTGGTGACAACGAAATTGTTTTATGATTTTAGGGTTTATGGAATATATTCAATAACCTGATATTATACTCATGGAAGAATGAATTTTTCATAATGTATTAAAGGATATTAATGTATTCATATATTTGTTTTGTGATAATAATAGATACATTATTTGGTGAATATTATATTTGGATTATTTTAGAAACTTACTAGCCCTACATCTAAATTTCAGTCACTAAATATGGACAGTAATGTTTTAAATGAGTCTTATAATTTTGTACATATAGAATGGATCAAATTATATTCTAGAAATTATTGTTCATTGATTACATATGCTAACCTTATTGAATCTAGTATGTATTTAAAGGTAAAATTAATGACATAAAGACTCTATGATTCGTTAAAAGTTCTTCAGTCATGCTAAATCCATCATGAACATTCATTTCCATGAATAAGGGATGATTTGAAAATAGATCAAAGCATAACCAACTGATAAAATCAAGTTTATCTCTAACGATAAACTAGATATTAAATGAAATACTCAAATCTAGGAAAAATATTTTTGTACGAAAAAATTTATTTGTTTACTTATATTTCTATTAAATCAATGGTTCGTAAATCGATCACAAGTATTATTTTTATCATGTATTATCTTTCTAATAACCATGTTATATATCACACTTCATTAAAAAATTATAGATATATTTATCTCCTATTTCCAGGTTATCACTTTCTTCTAATGATTTCCTTCCCAAAATCCTTGTTTTATTGTGACCTTCTATTTCCCTCTTCCTCTTATTAAGAAGATATTTTATTAAACATATTTCTAATGTGGGATTCCCCCAATTTAATTTTCATGTTTAAAAATATTATTTTCAATGTTCAATTTCAAATTTTGATGAAATAGATTATTTAAGGAAAGGATAAAGTAACACCAAAATTTTTTATATTATTCCTCTTTTTAAATTTAACTATTTCGATAGCTTACAAACTCAAGAAATAATTAGATAATATTATTATTAATTATTGTTTTCTATTTGATTTTGGGAATATATGTAATGAATGAGATTAATTATATTATGATAATAAAGAGTACACATGTTTATAAAAGTAATTCATTGGTATCCAATTAATCAGAAATGATAAACAATTGAATATAAAGGATGTATTTTTTTTAAACTATTTTTAATTCAACATTGAAATGTTATATTAATATTTATAATTAATCATTATTATTTATATATAATAATTAGATTTATATATTATATATTCTAACATTCATCTAATATATTTTCAAATGAATTAAATAAGAATAAACAAAAATTTATTCATTAAAAGTCTATATTTTTATAAAGGTAGTTTTACCTCCTTTTACTAGGGAACATGTTTTAAAAATTATTTTTGAATCATTTAAAAATTATATTTATCAAAATGAACTAAATTATTAGAATTTAAATATAAAAATTATCTTAGGGTAAATTTCTAAATTTTTTTGGAAACATTTATTTTTTATTGAATTGGTACGAAACCATATTTTTATAAAAAAATAATTTTCATTAGAATTGATATTATATTTATGATTTTATTAGTAAACACACCATTTAATGTATAAATAAAAATTATTCATCTTATAAATAGTTATATGATATAATTTTATCCCATAATTATTATGTAAAGGTTACTGAAATTATTAATAGAGTGTTGATTCTTTAATAAAATATAATTGTTTCTCACCAATTTCATAATAATTATAATTTTTTAAAAGAAAGGTTATTTTCATAAAATATATTGAAAATATTATATTTTTTTATTATTATTTTAGGATAAATTTATGGGAGCATATTAAATATTTCATAATGTAATAAAATATGTTATAAATTTAAAATCATTTTATTCATGTAAATGATGATTTTAAATTAAAATTAAATTTCTAATATTTTGAAATTTATTTTTTAAAATGGAGTTCAATTTTGAATTGTATGTAATGGAAAAATAGTTAGGATGAATTTTTTATTTTTTTTCTAAAATACATTAATTATTTGTGAATGGTAAAATATGGTAATTTACAATAAATGCTAAATACATGAATTATGGGGTAATTGATTACGTAATAACACCATAATATAGAGAAATATTTAATTATTTTAACATATTTAGTGATAATTCATAAACTATGAATAGTTTTCATCCAAAATAATAAACCAGTGAATATAATAATGAGAAATAACCCCTCTCCTCCTTTATGAATACCTCTGCTCAACACTTCCCCTCATCACAGATTACAAGATTTGAGACATGTATAAATTATAACCAATGAGCGTACTAATCACATCTCTAGGAGAACTTTGTCTCATAATAATACCCAAACCAATCATTTTATAGAGGTTCTTAGGGAGAGTTATTTTAGAGGTCAAAATCCTTTTTCTTTTTTATTTCATTTCAATTTCATATATTTTTTTATCCTTCCCACACCACCACAATAAAAAGAGACATAATAAATATAGTATCATTTATATAATTTAATTATATCATGTTAATTTAATATCCATCATCAAAATCCATTCTCTATATCTTTTATTCTATAAAATAAACCATCATTGGTGATGTGTCAACTTAACAACGTGATGAACAATGTAGTTTCCTTTCCCATTAATTCCTCAAATTCTAGTCATAAAACCATAATTATTATTTAGAAAAAAATTCCTAGAAATATTATATTTTATTTACTATTTGGAACCATTATATATATATTATATTAATTAATAATACAAAACTATTTCATGACGATTGAAAAACAACCAAAATGACCTAAAAATATCATTAACGTTATTTTTAATGAACCATCCTCATATATAAAAATAATAATATATAAGACCACTATATATTTTGGATGATAATTAATAATATATAATCCAAATTATGGATAATTATACCCATTTTACAAGACCTTCATTACATATAAACAAGAGAACTAATCATGAAAACCAAGAAAATAAATGCTCCCACACAATGAAATTAAACTCTATAACTCATCAAAAAGGACCTAAATAAACATAATAAAACTATAATGAATAAAATACATGTTTTAAATGTAATTAATTAATTAATTAATATATTTAATTTTAATATATCATAAATTATGGTCAAGTGGAAAACACATTAAGAGTAAGATAAGGGATTTTTCTCGAACCCCCATTTTTTATTTGGGATGTGCTTTATCAATATTAAACCCAAATTAATTATTAATTAATTTTATATAAAAGTTATAAATTATTTTATATGTTCCATTCTAATATTTCTAGATCATTTCATGTTTTATGGGTAAATACACGATTTATAAGGTTTCCTTTCTCAATTCTTCTCGATAAACATGCCCGATTATAATGAACATCCCATTTTCATTCCAATTTTCGTGTACAATACATAATGTATTTTAAAAATATATTATTTTTTTAAAATCAATTAAATTTTAAAGAAAGAATATATTTTTTCATTTCTAATTTTATAAAAAAAATTGACAAATAAAAAAATCAAAAGAACTCATCAATGCAAAGGAAAAGGGGTATTTCCCTCAAGAATTATTTGATGATTTTATTATAGATTATTAATCTACATGAAATCCTATATTGAATTTTATTATTTTTTTACATTTACCTATTAGGAATGTCATCTAAGATTTTTTTAAAAATGGTTTATTAATAGTTTGATTATGGATTTATTATCTTGATACCAATAACCGTACTACATAGAATGGTTAGTGATCATGTTTAGAGATTGGGGAATGTTTTTTTCATTTCATATGTATGTGTTTTTTATGTTTAACCCCATACATATGAGTAAAAACATATACATCACAAACTATGTTTGGGGACTACTATAGCCCCTTAATGCATTGGTAGGTCTAATGGGACAAAATATATATGGACTTGGCTAAGGGCCTACCCATTTTCAGATATCGTTTTGGCTGAGGCCTTAACCATTTATTTTATTATGTCTTGGATGAGGACTTGAAGATATATTGCAGATTTATAGAATATTCATTCTCTTTTTATGATATTATTAATTGATAAAACATGGGGATTTACTACTTGTAGAATATCCAAGGTTAAGCTATATTCTTATGTGATTGTTTTTATGGAATTATTTATTCAAATTTTATTAAATCCGCATTACGGTCGTGTTTATTTTATAATGTTATGGAATTTTAGTCATTCAAAATGAATTATTTTTTATATTAGCTTCCACAATATTACATACTCTTACTGATCATCTATGGTCACCCCTTTTCTTATGTTTATTTCATCCAGGATGTGAAGATTTATAATAAGAATGACTTGTATTGATAAACTAATTATTTCTAGGTGTTCACAAAGAAATTTCTATACTTTTTTTCATTTCATGTTTTAAGGAAATGTTAATGAATTTAATATAGTATAAAAAATTCTAAACTGATCATTCCTTTGGTATTTAATTCTTATATCTATCCCCGTGTAATATTGTTAGGCACCGACTCCAGGTTAATTTGGTCGGGGTCTTTACAAGACCCATGGGAATAGATCCTCACATTCAATACCCCACAACTATCAATCCATGTGTGCACACATATTTAGTCATTAAACATATTTAGTATCTAAGAAACCATTCTCAATGAATACACATAACTTTTACAAATAATATTTAATTCATCACATGCATTCATAATCAAGAATTAACTCATTAACACATTTTCTATTTATTAATATAGCCCATATAACCCATTTAATTTTTAATAAACTGACCAATTTAGATCAATAAAAATTTCCCATATATTATCCAATTTCACATTTTTATCAATTCATATTCCTTAATGCATTTACGCATCTCCATTAAAAAATTTCAATCCATTTGAAACATTTTCATAAACCAATTGACCCATTTTCATACCATGTTAAACAATATCTTAAGCCATTTCCAACATCTAGACACACGTACCATTAGTGACCATTTATAATTTCAGATAGAATATTAACATATTTATCATTCAATCTATTTTATTATGATGAAATTCTATGCATAAAATTATAATTTTACAGGATTGGGATAATTGGTGCACCCCATGGGTTGCCCCAAACTGGTCTAATCAGACTCAATGCATCCAACAGGGATCATGAGGGGTATAAATCACTATTTGGTCACCTATTTTACTAAATATTACTAAATTTATGAAATTAACATTTGGATATAAGTAATAACAATATCTCAAATATACAAATTAACAACAAAACTATTTCATATAACATATATACCACCTATCTCAGTTCTGAAGTCAAATAAAAAGTTAACCATAGAATTAGAATTGGATTCAAACACCCCTTGAACCCCCAAACAAATATCCTAAAAAATACGGTTTTAAGGATTTTGAATATGATAAATGAAACTAAAATTCCTAATAATGAAAAGAAAAGAAGGACGAGATTTTGACAAACTTGGATCTTTGATCCACACCCAACGACACTACAAAATACCTAGAATCGAAGGAGAATGAATGTTGGGAAGATTGAGAGATTTGGTTCATCATTAGAGATGAACCAAGAAAAAATGTGGAGAAACTTTGGGGCGTAACATAAAATCCCGTAGTAAAAAATGGTATGTTTTCACTTTTAAATTGGGTTTATGGTTTGGTCGCATGTCTTTTAAAGCCATGAAAAAACCAAGTGCATGCCTCTGTATAAGAGGGGTTAGGTCACATGTTTTTTTGGGGCAGCCTGCATGGTTTGAAAACCTATGTGACATATATAATGATCTCTTGTGTCCAAGGTCACACGGTTTGCCACGCCCCCTTTCCTGGTTTAGAATATTGTGAATCGATCCTTATTAATAATTAGTTTACACTAACAGTTTTCCAACCATCTAATACACATAGAATAGCATGATTTCCCTTTCATTCCTATAACAAACCCCAATAACACCACTGAGTTTTCTAATACTATATTAAGGAATTTAATTATCCAAATGTAATTAATTCAATCAATAATTGAAACAATAAATTACCCCATTAATGTCTAGGATCCTATAACCTCCCCATCATATAATGGATCATCCTCAAGACCCAATTACAAGCATTAATGATATTCTGAATCAATGAGATTTCACCACTGTGCAGCCATATCCATCTCTCTCACCCAATGTTTCTTCATGAACATTACCTTGCTTCCACAAAACTCAATCCATGGGTACACTCTTTCCTCACAATAATTTTTCACTAAGATCCATTATACGAAGCAGATTCATCTCCAAGGGTGCATTAACACCAAGCTTGACATCCTAAAAATAAATCATGTGTGAGGGTTTAGGTTGATATTTATGAATCTGTAATCTGGGAAAACTATTATGTACACAAAAATGTTAATGTGGAAGATTCAATAGGTATGCCACCAGCCCGATCCTCTCCACAATCTCAATCTACCCCATATACCGGGGTGTCATCTTACCTTGTTTCTGAATCTGAAAATAACCCATCCTTAGAGACAGCAAAAAATATATATGATCACCCACCATAATCTCAAGAGGTATAGAATTCCAATACACATACGACTTCTACCTACTCAAGGTTGTTTCCATATTTTTCTGGACTAACATAATATGTTCTAAAATCTCATGCATGATACTCATACCAAACAACTCTGAATCTCTAACATCCATTCAATATAATGGAGATCAACCGTTTCTACCATTGACCTAATTATTTGGTTCTTTATAAATAAAATCCTGATAAATAAAATTGTATAAAACTAAACAAGAGAAAAATTATTTTCCCATAATCCACCAATACCAAGGACACAAGCCCTCAACATTTCCTCGAGTCCTTGAATAGAATGATTTGACTACCCATCTATCAGTAGGTGAAATTATGTTGTAAAAAATATTTTATAATCCCTAGAAAAAGAAAAATATGAAACACAAATCATGATCTAAAAATATATTTCATGGTACCACATGAAACCACACTACCTATCGAATAAAGAACTCTCCCAAATGATCCATGGTGAATGTATCTCGAATTGTAAATAAATGAGCCACCTATGTTAAAAGATCTAAAACAACCCAAATAATTTCATTTTTATGAGGCATCCTCTATTGAACCACTTTGGAATAAATTGTTTCAACATCCCATTTACATTACTAAATGGGAAATGGATATAACAAACCACCTGGATGTCATTGGTCTACCTTCACCTTTTGGAAGGTAGGACATCATGCCCGGAAAGGCATTGCCTCTTTACTCATCCCTAGCCATGAATACTGACTATAAAGTTCTTGATTCAATTTCTTGAAACTATGATGCACTTAAGACATTGATGCAAGAAACTCATGCATCATATATTATCTCATAAAAGTTGGAAGAAAAAATATATCCATGAAAAATTATGACCTCATCCCACAAATAGTAAAACTAAAGGGAGAATCCCCACATTTATAGAATTCCTTTAAAAACCAAATTCTAAATCCTCAGGCAGCTACCCCTTGATCCAGCATAAAAGCGTGGAATAAACTACCTATGACGTAAGGTTAATCTTTCTTTATCCATCCTACATATCCAAATGAATCTCATAAACCTATTCCCACATTTTCCACTAATAACTTGATTCATGATCACCTTGATTTTAAGAAATCTCAAACAAATATTTTGTAAACTGTTTCCCTTTCCCATCCTGAAAACCAACTAAATATAAAAGGGCTACATTTGATCAACCCATGTTCATGGATAATGGTTTATATTATACATGAGGAATTTTTATGTAAGTCTATTTTGATTGGTATACACCGTAAGTCATTCTCGCAACAAGTAGTGCCTCTAACACTTTAAATAAAAAACCACTACGACCATCTCAAGATCATGCATAAGATAATTTATTTCATGATACCTCAACTATCATGACCCCTACACAACCACCTAATCACATTAAATTAAAACCTCCCCAATTCCATCACCAAATGCATCACAATACATTGTATACCCCTTAATTAGATAGGGTAAGATCATAATTGTGGGATAGTCAGCCATTTCCTTAACTATTGAAACAAATTCTCACATGCCAAAGACAACACAAACATGATACCCATCATCGATAATTTTTTATGTGGTGATAGAAAATGGGAGAAGTAATTGATGAACCTCTAATAAAAGCATACAAATCCTATAAAACATTGGAAATAATAAAAATTATTATACTTCCCCAAAGACAAAACTATATGCACTTTCTCTATGGTTGTTGAAAAAACATTCTTAGATATAATGAGACCCATTAAATTCACCCAATCAATCAAAAAGTAAAATTTGGATATGATGGAATATATCCTATCATAATATTGTGTACTCAAGATGATTTTAAGAGGATTTTAATGATTTACATGAGTTATAGGGCACACTAAGATGTCATCATTGAAGAAAACTACAATTTGATCTAGGATGGGTTGAAATATTTGGTCCATTAGAGACATTAATACTATCAGTAGATTGGTCAACCCAAATCGAAAAAAAAAATTCATAACACCCATACATATTACTAAAGGTTTCCATATTATATTAAAATGTGTCACCCTTAGATGATGATATCCCAATCTTAGGTCAATCATGGAAAAAACTGATGCACCTCTCAACTGGTCGAATAGGTCATTGATTTGTGGAAGGGGGTATTAGTTCTTTACCATAATCTAATTCTTCCACCTATAATTGACACAAAACTACAATGGTCCATCAAACATCTTGAAAAACAACAGTAGAGTTCCCCAATGTGACATAATTGGACGAATAAACCCATTATTTTCTAATTCCACAAATTGAGTTTTATTCTCTTGGAGCTCTGCTGGTTCTATTATATATGGAAGAATGGAAACAAGTCCTACTCACATGAGAAATTCAAGTGAGAAATAAACATCTCTATAAGGTTTAATACCTGATAAGTCCTTAGGAAACACATCATAAACCTAGTCCACCATAGGAGGAAATACAAGCATCTCTACTCCCTCATCATCAAGAATGATAAAATCCACTTTTTCAATGAGTTCACCGAGATACTTCCAAAATATCCCACCATAGCCTGCCCGAACAGCCCATTCACCATGATGGACATAAGTTCTACCCTCATGATACATGAATGCTACCATAGGGAGTTAACATGTTATATGGGATTGGTACAACACTATTTAATCCAAACACAAAATAATATCAAAACCTGCTATTTTGAACAGAAACCAGTCCTATAAGAAATGGTACCCACTAATTTCAAGAGCATAACCCTTAAACATCCTTATATTTTCTCATCACATGACTAAAAATGTATCAATCACCAAAACCCCTCACATATGTTTCACCGCTATTTTGAAAATAACCAAAATATGAATTGAAATGAAACAATGTGGGGAAAATATATACAATAAATCACTAGAAAGCATAGAAGATTCAATAATTGTACCTCAATCCATTGATGGCCTAGCCTCGCCCCCTCCAGGTGTTGAATAATCTACATAATGCTAACAAGCCCCTCTACCATAGCTACGTTATGAGTTACCTATGCTGCAAAACACTACTAGTGTGGATAATCTCAACTCAGAGTACCATGTTGACCGACTTGGCTGATACAACCAATAGAGATTCAAATGCATGCATGATATGGGGTAACTGACCACATTTCTACACTCAACATTGGCTTCAATCATCCCTTAGTACCAATATATCACAGGTTCATATAGAACCATTGTGCTCGCCACATTATACTATATGCTTGACACTAAACCGAACGTTAGGACACTGACCACACTTGTACCTCAACATTCCACATTGATAGAAAAACACATGGTCACCACCCTGAGAGACTGATGCTCTTTTCTGATTATTCTTAACACTTCCTCCATGGTGAGGATTCCTAAAAATACGATTCCTACCATGGAATGCGACACCATTTTTTTAGCTAATTGGAGCCACAATCCCACTACCTGGAGCTTCCATTAAATTACCTAATGAAATAATGTCTTGGTCCACCACTTCTGCAAACATATTTAAGTGGAATACGTTCACCAGAGATTTCATCTCATTTCTAATCCCATCTTGGAATTGTACTATTGTAGTCACCTTTTCACTTTCCTTGGCCGAAAAAATGCTTGAGAAGTATATGAAATGGCCCTCATAATCTATCACAAACATGGTGTAACTCCCCATTAATTCATTGTACATTTTCTCTTTAATGTAATTCCATAGCTTGTGCTACGTTCAACACCAAGTTCGATCCCAACACAACGTACCAAACTAGTTGTTCAGAAAGTGGTTATGAATAATATTAAATTAATTTTGAATTTTATATAATCCATATAATTTTATCATCCATATAATGTGTTTTGAATACATAATGTAAAAACAAATATAATTTTTCAGATAAAAGACCTTTTTTAAAAAAAATATTTTTACAGAATTTTAATGGTGAACTCTTTGTAAATAAAATATTTGACACTATAATTTATTCAATTTGAAAAAATAAACATATTATTTTTAATAGGGACATAAAAATATTGTTTGGATAATTTTTTTTTTATTTTTCTAATATCATTCATATTTTTTGTGAATAGTGAAAAATACTAAAATTTAATTGAAAACAACTTATTTTACAAAAAATAATTTATTGTTTTAAATTATACATTTGAATGGTTCAAAAGTATAATTATATTATTTTTTTATCATTAAATCCAAATTTTTTTATTCGAACTAATTTCACATATATATTCGAAATAAACACACATAAATCTATTGATATTATCTACTTATCAAAAACCCACTTTTAGGTTTTGAAAACGATAATTAATTTGAAATTAATTAATTAAAATTCTATGATTTTAATTTTTTAAAATATAACCCATTTTTAAATTTTTATTATCAAAATTACTTTTGTTTGAATATTTGGTATTTTTTTGAAAACATTCAATTTTTTTGAATAGTGAAAAGCATTGCATTGTAGATAAAAACTGAGATTTTCATTTAAATAATTATTTTTAATTAAAAATTTATCTTAAAGTCAAAATAGATAAATGATACATATATTAGTCCTATGTAATTCATTATATTCATCTTATAATAAGATTATATGTATAAAATTTTATTGAACTTTTTAACATATTTTACCCATCTTCTTGGCACATTTGAAAAGTTTCATAAAACATAATTTTACCACATTTTTTAATTTAATTTTAAAAAAACAAGGGACATAGTTGAAAAAATTAAGAAAAAAGTGCTTCAATGTGATGAATTTTTTTTGGTGAATAGTAACATTGGATTTTTATTTACCAACGTTAAAATTATATAGGATAATTAAATGTAAAAATGATATTATAATTACCCCAAAAAATGTCCTAATTCTATTGTATGAGTTTATTTCATCCAAAATAAATTTTAGGAAATAATTATGATCATTTTTTAAGAATATGGAATATATAAGGACATTTTTTATATTTTATTTACAGAAGTGTTTAAAGTGTTAAATTTAAATTTTATAAACTAAACTATTTTTAATATAGAGTTATGCATAAGATAAATTCAACTATAAATATTAATTAAAAATATAAAAAAATATTTCCTTCATCATGGTATTTTATTTATAATTTTTATCTATTTAATATTTAAATTTATTTATGACACAATGATGATGTAGTAACTACTTCATTAATGAAAGATTAAAATAATTGATTTTATAAATATCAAAATAATTATAAAATGAGAATTCTGATGCCATACATGAATTATCAATATGAATATGACATTTTAGGGCTGATTCAATGTATTTTTTCTATGTAATTAAGTTGTGATGACTTTAACAAAAAGCATATACATAATAGTTCCAAAATTGACATAAATGTGTTTTTAAAACAAATACTATTTCATAAAATGATATAATATCCCTAAAAATATAAGATTCAATAAGAGGAATTATATAATGATATATATGTCATTAATGAACCACTTGGGGTTCTCATGTAATTTTATAGTATGTTTATTAACCATACAGTGTAAGAATACAAGAAGACATGGAAAAGTTAAACAATTTAACTAAGAGTTAAATCTAGAAGATATGTTTAATATGGTGACCTAATGTTATCTAAAACCTATTGGGTGAATATTTTTCAACCCATAACCTCCTTATCTTTGAAATAAATCAGTTTGGATCCATTATAAACAGAAAATTATTTTATAATAAAATAATATTTCACGCTTTTCCAAAAGTGACCCCCACCTCTCTTATAAAAGGGTACTTCCCATTCTCTTCATTTCACACATCCAAATCCTTTTATAGTGTTTGAAACCTAGTCAAATATCCTCCCAAATACCCTAAATTCAACCTAATGGCCTTAATATGATCAGAAATCCAACCTACAGTGCCCTTTGGTTCAAATAAAAAGGAAGAAACCGAAGAAGAGTTAATTATTTCATCACCTCTTTCAAAATTCATGTCTTCCTCCACTTCCTATTTATTTTGTTGTTTACATACAAAAAAATACATAAACATATATATTCTGATATTATATAATAAATATTGTACCACAATATTCATTATTATATCCATCTTATTAATGACAAAGTCACCATATATGCGTATGTAAAACTTACCATCCCCACATCGTGGTGTAGTTTTTTATTCAACATTTAATTATTTGGATGAGTATAATAATGGATATAATTGAAGTAAATAATAAATATAAAATGTTAATTATTATTTATATATAATATAACATCCAATTACTTACGATTTCACCACTAATATAATGATAACTTTTCTTGTGCATTCGTACATCTTACCATCTCCACAACATGATAAGATTAATTTCCACGTTCACCATTCAATGATGATTATAAAAATATATATTATTAATAATTATGTAATATATGCCATAGTAATTCTTGTGTAGATATATATATATATATATATCTAAACACACACCAATATCTCATTAACTTACATCCATTAAATACTAAATCATAACAGTAACAACGTTTATGAGTACATAAAAAATATTGTCTTCATAAACGGTGTTTTTAATTTCATATATATATATCTATTATATGTATTTTTATTCTAAATATATATTATAAATAATTTTTTTATATTCTAGAATCAATTAAATCATGATATAAGTGATACAATCAGGAATAACAAGTTAAAACACGTATGATAAAAATATCAATTATTTCCCAAACATTTATTTTAACATAGGAGTTTTTATTAAATTGGTATGATAAAACCAAAAATTAATAATGTATGAGATCATAAATATTAATATGGTTCTGGTATAATTTAATAACATACTATGGTCATTATATAGGAGGTTAAATGTTCCCTCGACAAAAGGAAAGTACAGGGTAAGGTTTAATTCCTCAATCTCATTATTATCTGATATTGATTATTTGTAAGTATTTACTGGGACATATTTATTATACATGTCCATATTTCATAAAATAAATCAAACGAAATTTTTTATGTTTTTTTGGAAGGTACCATTTAGCAAGATCATTATTTTAAATGTTTTAATGATATATTTTTCTAAATCTTCTTAATTAATGTCCATGTTTTTATAATGATTTTAAGGATTTATTTATATGGACATGATTGTTTTAAAAAGTTAATTCCTTTCAAAAGTTTCAAAGTGGTATGAGACACTATGATTCAAAAATATCTTTTAGATTTCTTCCTTTTTAAATGTGTGACTTTTAAATAATTTTTTAAATATGAGATATTTCACTCAAAGAGTTTTACTAACCATTTTCAACTATGTCAACATCCTTTACAAGATATTATTCTTGATTATGGTCGATTTATTCTAATATAATATTCTATGTTCTATTTAATGATTTATGATATGTTTGACTGTGGATGCACTGTGTTTATACCATTTATGGTTTATGGTTAACATTTTGACATTTCATATTTTAGTTTTAATATGAATGTTTATGTTATGTTTCAATATTTTTATATGAGGAACACATTGGACTTAGTTCGGGACGGGTGGAGCCCGCTACAACCCCTTGATTCATTTCAAGGTCTCGTTAGACAAATTAGTGTCTTGGCACAAGGTCATGACAAAACCTTATTTGTATTATTGGCAGAAGAACTTGACTATATGGTTATTATATCTTTAATTATACATTCCCTCATTATAAAATTAGTTATTACATGTGATTATTCGAATAGTGAAATTTCTATGTGCATGTTTATATGGAAATGTTTGTTTTTTTAGTATTATGTTCATTATTATTTTTAAAAGGCGCTTGTTTTTATTACACAAGTTCCCTTCAATGTTTATAACTTACGCAAGATTACTTACCTTTACTGAGCATCTGAGATCACCCCTTTATTATATTTTCTCTCTCTTGGATTCTAGGAAGTGTATTATGATTGATATGCAGGGTTATGCTTAGGGAATAATTAATTACGTTAACTATTACTGATGATGTGTTTTATGTAATGTAATGATATTATATGTAATCTATTTTCAAATATTCATAAACCAATTGGTCGTTTGGGACATGATTCCTTGTAATGCTGCCAATGTATTAAAATAATGTACCAGCTCCGAGCATCTAGGTTCGGGGCATTAAGTTGGTATCATTGAAAGTTTAGCAATAACATTGGAAACATGATATAGATAAACTATGTTTAGAGAACATTACCCCAATATAGATTTTGATGATTAATGTAAAAGAGTATCCATATTTTTTTGGTAATATAGATATTATGTTCTTTTTCAAAGCAATACATCAGTGTCTGGATTCTAAAAGTGGACGTGATTCTGGAAAAATTGTACCTATGAGTGATAATTCTAACAAGGAGTTCCGGGCATGACCCTGGGTATCCTAGTACACGAAAACAAGATATACTACACACCTGATTTGAAACTCCTATGAGATCTTCTTAGAATAATTCACATTTTCATTACAAACCATTATAAAGGGTTTATGAATAAATATGTCATAAAAGAAACCATTTTTATGATTATGATACTAGAAGTGTAAAAATATTCATTTAATGCAATGAATTTATATAGTTTTTGGATTATACATTATGATATTATCTAACATAGTGTATGTTCTCATTTAGAAATGGTGCCCTGTAGAAGGAATGTGAACTCCAGAAATATTCATGATCCAAAGAGTTAAAAGGATCACGTCTCTCATGGTATTAATCCACGATTTAAAAGGGAAATAATCTCCCATGTATCTGCATCATATGAATAAATAGTATCATGTGTTAATAAGATAAGTAAAGAATTACTTGAGTCTTATAGATTTGAAGGGAAGAAAGAAAAGAGTAGGATAGAAAAAAAAATAACGATAAAGGGAAGAAGTGAAATAAGGATTTTCCCACATGTGATAAGTGTGGAATGATTCACCTATTTAAATGATTAAATGGAATTGGATTATATTATAAGTTTGTAGAAAAATAATAGCACATTCATAATTGAAAAGGTCAGAAAAAGGTTTCGAATATATAATGCTAAATCCGCAAGGAGTTGGGACACTTTGAAAATCAATATCAAAACCATCAGAGTATGCCCCAAATGATTCTATTGGATAATAATCAAGTTATGATACTTCTGAAAATGAAGAGTAATGACTAGTGTTCATATGTTGTTATTAAATAATTATGTCATTTGAGTGTTTTATCGCCAATATACTGGTTATATGATGTATAGAAATAAATAAGGATTGTACTGTAGTACAATTTCATTGAGTATTTAAGATTATCTGGTTCAATGAAAAGTGACTAAATAGCAAGTTAATCTTTTTGGAAAATACATGGTTGAAGGGAAGATAAACCTTAATATGGTTATGATGTTGAGGTAGTGATTTTGGAATATGGTATGACTGATTTGGATAAATTATTTTAGATATTATTGACCACCTTGAAACTGATTAATGATTTGTATATTCCATCATTGTTGGAGTTTACAGCTTTTATGGATTTAAGGAATATATCTAGTATTTTGTGTTATACCGAAGGAATAAATAAGAACGTATATATTCAGAAAAGGTTTTATAGTAATTCCAGTTTTTAACATGTTTGTATAAAATAAATAATAAAGGTATTGGAATGTCGATCTTCATTGTGTTATGTTGACCGTCCTTATAAATTTTTGGACAGTGAGTTTAGACACAATTATTTTGTACAAGTCAAAATTTTATAATTGAGCAATTTCAACACATGATTTTTTTATGAGGTTATAGTATGATTTTTTGGATACTATGACATAATATTTTGGTTTTTAATTAATATTTAATGAATTAAGAGAGTACTTTTGGACCTTATTATTTATCAAATGTTCTATATGAGAAAAAAGTTATATTTTTAATATTTATTTACTTATTTAATGGATAGAGTCAAAATAGATCAATGCCCAAAAAACTAATGAGATTAGTATTAATAAAGGTAATGAAATCAGGTTTGTTGTCTTCAGTTCTTATATTAACAGTAAATTAATCCCACCTATTCAAAAAAATTATTTAAAAAATGTTTTTTCCTAAAACCTTTTGTTTTTTTGAACTGATGATACTTTAAATTATTATTGATTGATGGTTTTTAGGGCCCTCAATTTTAAATTTATTGTTCACTTGTTTGTGATTTATGACGTCAATCACTCTCTATAAATATTTATGTTTTTTATCCAATTATGTTTCTATAATTTCGACCAATTTTGTTCTATTCTAAACAATAATTTTGTTGTGACTTTTTCTTTTTTTTATTTCCCTCTTATAAAGAGTAAATTTTATTAACCTTATTTCTAATGTGGGTTTTCCACAAAGGTATTTTCTATTTTCTACCATTTATTTTCTAAGAATAGTAATAAATTGTATTGAGGAGATTTATTTAAGTAGGGTCGAATGTAGCACCCCAGTATTTTATACTACATTATCTCTTTAATGTATTTGAATATCATGTGCTACATGCAACACTGAGTTCGAGCGTAACATGACTTACCAAACAAGTTGTTCAAAAAGAATTTATGAATAGTATTAACATAATATTGAATTTTATATACTCCATATAAATTTAACATCCATATTATGAGTTTCTTATACATAATATAAAAACAAATTCAATTTTTTAGAAAAAAAATAATTTTTTCAAGAAAATGCATTTTTACTGCCTTTTTTATTAATAATCCTTTATAACTAAAATATTTGACACTATTATAAATAAAATTTGATAAAATAAAATGTTTATTTAAAATTCAGACATAAAAATTTAGTTTGGGTAAATTTTTTGTTATTTCTGATAACTTTCATATTTTGATGAATATTGAAAAATACTATAGTTTAATTGAAAACGTCTTATTTAATCAATCTAATTTACAATGTTAAATTATATATTCAAATGGTTTTTATGTATAATTATGTTTTATCTTTATCATTTAATCCAATTATGGTCATTAGAAGTAAATTCACATATAAATTGGACATAAATACATATAAATATTTTGATAGATTTTACTTCTCAAAAACCCGCATTCTGGTTTTGACAACATGAATTAATTTTATAATAAATAATGCAAAATCAATATTTTGAATTTGTTAAAATAATAATCATTTTTGAATTGGTAATATCTAAATTATCTTTGGGTGATTTTTTTGGTATTTTTCTAAAAACATTTGATTTTTGATGAATGGTAAAAACACTACGTTGTTGATAAAAAATAAATTTTTCATTTAAATAGTTATTTTTAATTGATAATTTATCTTAAAGTCAAAATAGATACATAATACATATATTATTCAAATATAATTCATTATATTCATTTTATAATAA
The DNA here is from genome assembly GCA_963277665.1 of Viscum album. NCBI lineage: Eukaryota > Viridiplantae > Streptophyta > Magnoliopsida > Santalales > Viscaceae > Viscum > Viscum album. The sequence goes on from OY728165.1 coordinate 289,441,501, forward strand.
GATTTGATGTATAAAATTTCATTTAACTTTTTATAATCTTTTACACATCTACTAGGAACACTTTCAAATATTCAAAATTAATAATTTTACCACTTTAGTTAATTGAATTTAAATAATCCAAGAGACACTATTGACATTAGTAAGTAAAATTTGGTTCAATAGGATGAGAATATTTTTAGTTACTAGTTACTTTTGATTTTTATTTACCATAGTAAAAAAGCAAACAAGGTAATTAAAGGTATAAATTATATTATAATTACTCCATCACATGACCTAACTCTTTTGGATAAGTGTATTTATACCAAAATAAACTTTAGGATAAAAATATTATCCTTTTTGGTCCACTTGGATTAGATTAGGTCATTTATTATATTTTATTAAAATAAATGTTGAAAGTGTTAAATTCAAATTTTATTAACAAAACCATTTTTAATATAGAGTTATACATAATATTAATTTTACTATAAATATTAATTTGAAATTTAAATTGATTTCCTACATCATGGTATTTTATTTATAATTTTTAAACATTTAATAATTAAATTTATTTCTGACACAATTATGATGTAGTAATTACCTCATTAATGAAAATTTGAAATAATTAATTTTATAAATATAAAAATAAATGAAAATTGAGGATATTAATGCCATCCACAAATTTTGTTTTTTAATGTGACTTTTTAGGGATGATTGAATCTATTTATTTTTTGATATAATAAGTTGTGATGACATTATCGAAAAAATACTAAATAGTGTCCAAACTGACATAATTGTGTTTTGAAAACAAATTTTACTTTATTAATAGATATAATATCCCTAAAAATGTAATATTTGGCCATAATACTAATATAATTATATATATGTAATTAAGGAACCAATCTGGGTTCTCTTGGAATTTAATAGTGATTTTATTAACCAAAAAGTGTAAAAATTCAAGAAGACATGGTAAAAGTAATAATATTTAACTAAGTGTAAAATCTAATAGATAAGGTTAATATGGTATCCTAAATAGGTCTATGACCTATTGTTTGAGAGGTTTTTGACACATCCCTACCATATTCCCTAAATAAATCTATTTGGAGCCATTATAAACCAAAAATGGTTTTATAATAATATAATATATCCAAGTTCTCCTAAAGTGACCCCCACCTCTCTTATAAAAGGGTACTTATCCTTTTCATAATTTCACACTTCCAAAGCCTTTTGGTTCAGCAAACCCCTACACAAATATCCTCCACACTATCCTCAGTTCAACCAAGAGGCCTTATCTTTATCATAAATCAATCTTATGGAGCCCTTTTGTTCAAATCAAATGGAAGAACTCGAGGAAGAGGTAATTATTTCATCACCTCTTTCAAATATTGTTTCATCTTCCACTTCCTATTTATTTGTTGATTGAATACCAAAAAATTATCTCTATAAATTTCTATAAACACAGATGATATTATAAATATGGTACAATAATATTCATTATTCTATCCATCCTATGGATGACAAAGTCTCCATACGTGCGTACATACAGCTTATCGTCTCCTTGTCATGATGTAGTACGTTATTCAACAATTAATTATTAGGATGGGTATAATAATGAGTATAATTGATGTAAATAGTAAATATAACATGTTAATGATTCTGTATATATAATATACCATCCAATTATAGACACTTTCACCATCAATAGAATGATATTGTTGCACGTGTGTGCGTACAACTTACCGTCTCACAGACACGATGAGATTCATTTCCACATTCACCATTAAATGATGATTATAAAAATATATTTTATTAATAATAATTTAATATAAGACCTAATAATTCTACTGGAAATATATATATATATATTTACATATATCTCATTCACTTAATTCCATTCAATAAGATATGAAAACTGAAACGACGTTTATGCGTACGTATGGACTACCATCTCTATAAAGGGTGCCTTAAATTTAATATATCTATCTATTATAAATATTTATACTATGAATATATATGATAAAAAAAAATTATATTCTAGAAGAAATTAAATCATGATATAAGTGATACAATCAATAATAACAAGTTAAAACATGCACGATACAGAAAGAGATTATTACCCTAACATGGATCTTAACATACAAATTATAATTCAATGGGTAGTATAAAACCATAAATGAATCAATTAATATATCATAAATATTAATATGGTTCAGTTATAATTTAATAACATACTATAGTCATTATACATGTGGTTAAATGTACCCTCGAAAAAAGGAATGTACCAGGTACGGGTAAATTCTTCAATCTCATTATTATATGAGATTGTTTATGTGTTAGTATTTATAAGGAAATATTTATCATCCATGTCCATGATTCATAAAAATGTTTTCAAAATGAATATTTTATGTTTTTTGGAAGGGACCCTTTAGCAAAATCATCATTTTAAATTTTTAAATGATATAATTTTCTAAATCTAATAATTAATGCCCATGTTTCCATAATGATTTTATGGATTTATTTATATGGAAACGATTGTTTTAAAATGTTAATTAATTTCAATATTTTCAAATAGGTATGATAAAATATGATTCAAATATATATTTTTAATTTCTTCCTTTATTAATGTGTTACTTTTAAATGATTTCACCAAAAGGTATATTTCTCTCAAAGAGCTTTTCTGATCATTTTCAACTATGTCAACATCCTTTACTGGATATTATTATTTATTGAGGTTGATTTATTCTAATAATATATTCTATGTTGTATTGAATTATTTATGGTATGTTTGACCATGGATGTGTTGTTTTAATACCATTTGGGGTTTATGGTTAAGGTATTGAAATTTCATATGCTAGTTTTAATAAAAATGTTTATGTTATGTTTCAACATTTTTATATAAGGAATGCATTGGACTTAGTATGTGACAAGTGGGGACTGATATAACTCCATGGTGAATTGTTAGGTCTCAAAAGACATACTAGTGCCTTGGCATAAGGCCTTGAAAAAATATTATTTATAGTTTAGGAACAAGGCCTTGACTATGTGGTTACGATGTCTGGCATTATGAATTCCCTCATTATGAAATTAGTTATTACATGTGATTAATCGACTAGTATAAAATCCATGTGCATGTTTATATGGTAATATTTAATTTTTTCCATTTAACGTTCAAGATTATGTTTAAAAGGATTATTTTTTACAGATATTGCCTTAAATATTTCTAGCATCTGCTTAATTATTTACACTTACTGATCATGTGAGCTCACACTTTTTCTTATTTTGTTTTCCCAAGATTCCACGATGTGTATTATGATTGATATACAGGATTATGCTAATGGAATAATGGTTTTATTGAAGTATTATTGATGTTATGTTTTATGTAATGTGATGTTCAAATATGTAATCTATTTTCTAATACTACTAAAATGATCGGTCCTTCAAGACTTGATTCCTTATAATCATGAAAATGTATTAAAATAATGCAGTGGTTCTGGGCTTTTGATGTAACACCCCATGCTTCCATGGTACGGTCCTCTTTGAATAATAGAGCAGCGTGTGTTGTACGCAACCTCGAGTTCTAACACACCACGACCAATAAAAGTAGCAGTTGTGAATATTAATACCCACTTTTTGAAATTATATAAATTTTATATTTCAAAATGGATTTAATTTTTGGATTCGGAATATCGAAATTAGCCTATGTTTATTTTTTTGTATTTTTCTGAGAACTTCCAATTTTTTATGAATAGTGAAAAATACTTAAAAACAACTTTTTAATCAAAATAATTTATAGTGATAAATTATAAAATTGAGTGGTTCTAAAGTGTTTTTAGAATATATTTTTACCATTTTATCCAATGTTAGTCATTATAATTAATTTCACTTTGAAATTGGACATAAACAATTGTCAATCTTTTGATTGTTATTCTTTCTTAAAAACACGCTATTTGTCGTGACAGTGGGAATTAATTATTAAATTAATTAATTCAACTTATATGTTTTGAATTTTTTAAAATAGACATCATTTTTGAATTAGGAATAGCAAATATATCTTTTGGATAATTTTTGGTGTTGTTCTGAAAAACATCGATTTTTGATGAATAGTGACACCACTAAGTGGTAGTTTAAAAACAAATTTTTCATGTAAATGAAACATTAACTTTTATGTGTAATGAATTTCAAAAATTATACATACATGGTTTTCATTAGGAAGTAAAATTTGGTTCAATGGGATTAAAATAATCATTTTGTGAATAGTAACTTTTAAGTTCTATTAATCACGATTAAAGGTAATTAGTGAAATTTAAGGTAAAAATGATATTATAAAAATATGAAAATATCTTGACTCTTGTCCTACGCTTATTGGATGAGTCATGGCCGACCAATAAAATCCATGGATCAACTTGGGGACCCCAAGGAGCCACATGTGTATGAAAATTACATTAATAACATTTTATTTAATGTAAAAATAAAATTGTCACAAACATGTGTTGTTTTACTAAAACAATTATTACATGGGTTTATATAAGTTAACATTTCGACTATAAATATTCATTGGAAATATAAAATTATTTCCTACATCATTATATTTTTTTTATAATTTTTAGACATTAAATAATATAAATTAAAATTTTTATGACACCATGATGATGCAGTGATTACCTCATTAATTAACGATTTAAAAAATTGAAAAGATAATGTAACATCTAAGAAATTAACTTGTAAAAAACCAATTTTATGGGTATATTTCGAACCTCTATCACCTTATCCTAGAAATATATAATTGTGTGACCTTTTAAATCCGAAAATTACTTCATATTACTGTAACATTTCATTACTTTGCAAGAGTGCCCCTCCTCTCCTCTTATAAAAGGCCCCCAGCTCAACCACATTATTCATATCTTCAAAGCCATTGGGCTTGGCCAACCTCTACCCAAATACTCTATCAACTTCCCTATATTACTCTTAGAAGCCTCAATTTGGGATGAATTCTTCCCAAGGGAGCCTTTGTCTCAAATCAAAAAGAGTTACCAGATTTTAAGGTAATGTCTTCTCTTATGTTATTTTGTATTATTTTGCTTCTCCAACCCCCTTAAAATCTTTTTATTCCTTTAATTTTTAACAAAAAACAGTATCTTCAATATACTAGGATTTTTTATGAGAAGGATTTTATTTACACTTACACACACCTTCGTCTAATGGTTAAGGAACATACTGTTTCTGTGGTTGGCGAATTTCTGCCTCACAAAATGATGATTGTTCAATCTTCTTTAAACACCTATAATGGTGTCCATTAAGATGTCACTATATTTATATATGATATATATTATGTTTATGTTTTGCTTATGCCTTTTTATTTCTCATTTATGGAATAGATTTATAATTTCCATTATGGGTAAATGCGATAATTTCATTTTAGGATGTGCGGACTACCGCCCCCTCAAAGTGATTTGAATCGTTAATGACATATGTGGGATGTATAAAGGATGGAGTAAATGATATTATATATTATATTATACTATAATTATAATATACCTTTATATCATTATGATTTAATTTCATTAAATACGAAATATAATTGAAAGTAGCATTCATGCGTACGTACAGCTTATCGTCTCCATGAACGGTGCATTTCATTTCTTACCTCTAAATGTTACGTAATGTTATGAATGAATGTATATACTAGATATATATGATATATATGATATCTAAATCATGAATATAATTCTGGAGATAATGGATATGCTACCACATAGACAACTTGTAATTATAAGAAGTTTGTTTTTGACTCAAGTAACAAAGATCGACAAAATGACCGTTATTAACTTAAATAATTACATTATGTTCATAAAATGGTGATAAGTGATATAAAAGGAAGAATGAACATGAAAAAGGTTCTTAATCAATTATAAATTAACTTTAGTTTATTATTCAGGATGTTAATGAACGGTCGAGTCAAGTCAGACACGAGGTAAGGGACTTCGTCTCAATCTCCATTAATTGAGGAATATTTTGTTTTATACACAAATTTCTTCTATACAGTGTATAAACCCCTTTGACTATTACGTTTATTCAGAAGGAATATTTTTATGCGATGTGTTTTACTAAATGACAAAAAGTAATTTTTTTCTTGTCATATGTATGCGGCGACAACGACTTCTCCACCGCCGTGACCATTATTTGACACTACTGGAAATATAATATTTCCCAACGGTTCACAACCGTTGGGAAAGCCCCTCTAACCGTTGGTATATGATATACCAACAGTTCTGATAACCGTAGGGAAGTAAGCCATTGGGAAAGGTTTTCCCAATAGTTTACTGGAAACCGTTGGTATAGGCTCACAAAAGCCACCCTATCCCAACGGTTCTGCCAAACCGTTGGGAAAAGAGATATTTACCAACGGTTCAATGAACTGTTGGTAAAAACATCATTAGGATTATATGTCAATGGTTTTAAATCGTTGGCATACACTATGCTGCAAATTGCAGCAGCCTGCAATTTGCACAGCCCCTGTCCATCAGGCCCCTCTCCATCAGGCCTCATTTTGACCTCATTTTCAATCCAATTATTGTACCTGCAATAAAATAAAACATACATATACAATTATGAACAAATTCATACACATTTAACATATAATGAATCCTGAAACTATACACATCCATAATTTAATTAGAATTCATAACATAATTATAAACTTATATAATTAATATAGAATTCAATTTAAAATTTAGATGACAATTATATGTGGAATCCGAAATTCAATTCATAATTTTATCGGTTTTTTCTATACCATATATTTTTACCTCAAATGATGTCCATTTTAAAAAAAATTCATACACCTGAAGTGATACCGACCACACCGCACCTCATATTGATGCGGGGTTGACTCGTACACGTCACATTTGACCCATGGATCGTTGTGCTAAAGTATCGACACAATCCGAATGCGTTTGGTCGGTTTTCCGTATGCCAGTTGATGTTTTTCACTTAAAATGATGTCCTTCTGAAACAAAAGATGGACACTATGAGTGGTGCCAACCACACCGTGTCTTCAATTGAGGTGGGGTTGATTCCTACACATCACATATGACCCATGGATCGTTCTCCTAAAGTTTAAATGGAAACCGAATGTGTTTGGTCAGTTTTCCATATGTACTTAAAATGTTGTCCATTTTAAACAGAAGAGTGACACATAGACTAATCCTTACCACACCGCGACTCAGATTCATCCCGGGTTGGCTCATACATGTCACATATGACCCATGGATTGTTGTGATAAATTATCAAAAGATTCTGAATGCGTTTGGTCGGTTTTGTGTATGCCAGTTGTTCTTTTCATTTATAATCATGACCATTTTAAACAAAAGAGACAGAGTTAGAGTGGTGTTGGCCACACCGCATCTCGGATTAAGACGGGGTTGACTTGTACACGTCACATATGACCCATGGATCGTTGTGCTAAAGTATCGATATAATCTGAATGCATTTGGTCATTCTTCTGTATGTCAGTTGATGCCTTTCACTTAAAATGGCGTCCTTTTGAAACAAAAGACGGACACTTTGAGTGGTGTCAGCCACACCGCATGTCGGATTGAGGCGAGGATGATTCGTACACGTCACATAGGACCCATGGACCGTTCTCCTAATGTTACAATGGAAACCGAATGCGTTTGGTTGGTTTTCTGTATGTACTTAAAATGGTGTCCATTTTAAACAAAAGAGAGCCATTTAGACTGATCCCAGCCACACCGCGACTCGGATTTACCCGGGTTGGCTCGTACACGTCACATATGACCCATGGATTGTTGTGATAAATTATCAAAAGATTCTGAATGTGTTTGGTCGGTTTTGCGTATGCCAGTTGTTCTTTTCACTTATAATCCTGTCCATTTTCAACAAAATAGACATAGTTAGAGCGATGTCGGCCACACCGCGCCTCGGATTGAGGCGGGGAAGATTCGTACACATCACATATGACCCATGGATTGTTCTCTTAAAGTTTCAATGGAAACCGAATGCATTTGGTCGGTTTTCCGTATGTACTAAAAATGGCGTCCATTTTAAACAAAAGAGAGCCACTTAGACTGATCTCGGCCACACCGCGACTCGGATTGAACCCGGGTTGCCTCTTACAGGTCACATATGACCCATGGATTGTTGTGATAAATGATCAAAAGATTTGGAATGCGTTTGGTCGGTTTTGCGTATGCCAGTTGTTCTTTTTCACTTATAATCATGTCCATTTTAAACAGAAGAGACATAGTTAGAGCGGTGTCGGCCACACCACCTCTCGGATTGAGACGGGGATGATTCGTACACGTCACATATGTCCCATGGATCGTTCTCCTAAAGTTTCAATGGAAACCGAATGCGTTTGGTCGGTTTTGCATATGCCAGTTCTTTTCACTTATAATCCTATCCATTTTAAACAAAACAGACACAGTTAGAGCGGTGTCGGCCACACCGCGCCTCGGATTGAGGCTGGGATGATTCGTACAAATCACATATGACCCATGGATCGTTCTCCTAAAGTTTCAATGGAATCCGAATGCGTTTGGTCGGTTTTCAATATGTACATAAAATGCTGTCCATTTTAAACAAAAGAGAGCCACTTAGACTAATCTAGGCCACACTGCGACTCAGATTGAGCCCGGGTTGGCTTGTACAGGTCACATATGACCGATGGATCGTTGTGATAAATTATCAACAGATTCGGAATGCGTTTGGTCAGTTTTGCGTATGCCAGTTGTTCTTTTCACTTATAATCCTCTCCATTTTAAACAAAAGAGACACAGTTAGAATGGTGTCGGCCACACCGATCCTCGGATTGAGGTGGGATTTACTCGTACACGTCACATACGACCCATGGATCCTTGTGCTAAAGTATCGACACAGTCCGAATGCCTTTGGTCGGTTTCTCGTATGTCAATTGATGCTTTTCAGTAAAAATGACGTCTTTTTGAAACAAAAGACAGACACTTTGAGTGGTTCCGGCCACACCGCGTCTCCGATTGAGGAGGGGTTGATTCTTACACATCACATATGACCCATGGATCGTTCTCCTAATGTTTCAACAAAAACCGAATCCGTTTGGTCGTTTTTCCGTATGTACTTAAAATGGTGTCCATTTTAAACAAAAGACAGCCACTTAGAATTATCCTGGCCACACCGTGACTCGGATTCATCCCGGGTTGGCACGTACACATCACATATGACCCATGGATTATTGGGATAAATTATCAACAGATTTGGAATGCGTTTGGTCAGTTTTCTGTATGCCAGTTGATGCTTTTCACATAAAATGACGTCCTTTTGAAACAAAAGACAGACACTTTGAGTGGTTCCGGCCACACCACGTCTCCGGATTGAGCTGAAACCACCGTACAACATTCTAATTATTATTCGTGACGTGTACGCGCAGAGGCACGTCAATCGGACGTGCGGTTTGCGCGGTACGGCTCAATATTCGTGTTTTAAGTGATGCGCGCGCTTCGTAAATGCGCGTGAGGGGGGTCCAAATGGGTCGAACGAAGTCAGAATTTCCTGAAATCAGATGAAAAATATGGGAGAGAGATTTATGAAGTGGTCGAGCAAACGACACGTCAATCGAACGTGTCGTGTGCCCGCGGTGACCGACAATGCAGTTCTGGTGTCATAAACAGCCAAAACGGGCGTCCAACGGTCAAATTCACAGCGGACGACCTCGGATTGAGCTGAAACCACCGTGCAACATTCTAATTATTATTCCTGACGTGTACGCACAAACGTCACGTCAATCGGACGTGCGGTTTGCACGGTACGGCTCAATATTCGTATTTTAAGTGATGCGCGCGCTTCGTAAACGCGCGTGAGGGGGGTCCAAACGGGCCGAACGAAGTCGGAAAGGCCTGAAATCAGACGAAAAATATGGGTGAGTGATTTTTGAAGTGGTCGAGCAGATGGCACGTCAATTGGACGTGCCATGTGCCCGCGGTGACCGACAACGCAGTTCTGGTGTCACAAATGGCCAAAACGGGCGTCAAACGGTCAAATTCATAGTGGACGACCTCAGATTGAGCTGAAACCACCGTGAAACATTCTAATTATTATTTGTGATGTGTACGCGAAGACGACACGTCAATCGGACGTGTGGTTTGCGCGGTACGGCTCAATATTCGTGTTTTAAGTGATGCGCGCGCTTCGTAAACGCGCGTGAGGGTGGTCCAAATGGGCCGAACGATTTCAGAATGGCCTAAAATCAGACGAAAAATACGGGTGAGTGATTTATGAAGTGTTCGAGCATACGGCACGTCAATCGGACGTGCCGTGTGCCCGCGGTGACCGACAACGCAGTTCTGGTGTCATAAACGGCCAAAACCGGCGTCAAACGGTCAAATTCATAGCGGACGACCTCGGATTGAGCTGAAATCACCTTGAAACATTCTAATTATTATTCTTGACGTGTACGCGTAGACGGCACGTCAATCGGACGTGCGGTTTGCGCGGTACGACTCAATATTCATGTTTTAAGTGATGCGCGCATTTCGTAAACGCGCGTGAGGGGGGTCCAAACGGGCCGAAAAAAGTTGGAATGGCATGAAATCAAACGAAAAATACGGGTGAGTGATTTATGAAGTGGTCGAGCAGACGACACGTCAATCGGACTTTCCGTGTGCCCGCGGTGACGGACAACGCAATTCTGGTGTCATAAACGGCCAAAACGGGCGTCCAACGGTCAAATTCATAGCAGACGACCTCGGATTGAGATGAAACCACCGTACAACATTCTAATTATTATTCTTGACATGTACGCGCAGACGGAACGTCAATAGGACATGCGTTTTGCGCGGTACGACTCAATATTCGTGTTTTAAGTGATGTGCGCGCTTCGTAAACGCGCGTGAGGGGGGGCCAAACGGGCCGAATGAAGTCGGAATGTCCTGAAATCAGACGAAAAATACTGGTGAGTGATTTATGAAGTGGTCGAGCAGACGGTACGTCAATCGGACGTGCCGTGTGCCCGCGGTGACCGACAACGCAGTTCTGGTGTCATAAACGGCCAAAACGGGCGTCCAACGGTCAAATTCATAGCGGACGACCTCGGATTGAGCTGAAACCACCGTGAAACATTCTAATTATTATTCGTGATGTGTACGCGCAAACAGCATGTCAATCGGACGTGCGGTTTGCGCGGTACGACTCAATATTCGTGTTTTAAGTGATGTGCGCGCTTCGTAAATGCGCGTGAGGGTGGTCCAAACGGGCCGAACGATTTCGGAATGGCCTGAAATCATACGACAAATACAGGTGAGTGATTTATGAAGTGGTCGAGCAGACGGCACGTCAATCGGACGTGCCGTGTGCCCGCGGTGACCGACAACGCAGTTCTAGTGTCATAAACGGCCAAAACGGGGGTCAAAAGGTCAAATTCATAGCGAACGACCTCGGATTGATCTGAAACCACCGTGAAACATTCTAATTATTATTCGTGACATGTACGCACAGACGACACATCAATCGGACGTGCGGTTTTCCCGGTACGGCTCAATATTCGTGTTTTAAGTGATGCGCGCGCTTCGTAAACTCGTGTGAGGGGGGTCCAAACGGGCCGAACGAAGTCGGAATGGCATGAAATCAGATGAAAAATACGGGTGAGTGATTTATGAAGTGGTCAAGTAGACGACACATCAATCGGACCTGCCGTGTGCCCGCGGTGACCGGCAACGCAGTTCTGGTGTCATAAACGGCCAAAACGGGCGTCCAACGGTCAAATTCATAGCGGACGAGCTCGGATTGAGCTGAAACCATCTTTCAACATTTTAATTATTATTCGTGACATGTATGTGCCGACAGAACATCAATCGGACGTGCGGTTTGCGCGGTAAGGCTCAATATGCGTGTTTTAAGTGATGGGCGCGCTTCATAAACACGGGTGAGGGGGGTCCAAACGGGACGAACGAAGTCGTAATGACCTGAAATCAGACAAAAAATATGGGTGAATGATTTTTGAAGTGTTCGAGTAGACGGCACGTCAATTGGACGTGTCGTGTGCCCGCGGTGACCGAAAACGCAATTCTGGTGTCATAAACGGCCAAAACGGGCGTCCAACGGTCAAATTCATAGCGGACGACCTCGGATTGAGCTGAAACCACCGTGAAACATTCTAATTATTATTCGTGACATGTAAGAGAAAATGGAACGTCAATAGGACGTGCGGTTTGCGCGATACGGCTCAATATGCGTGTTTTAAGTGATGCGTGTGCTTCGTAAACGCACGTGAGGGGGTCCAAACAGGCCGAACAAAGTCGGAATGACCTGAAATCAGACGAAAAATACAGGTGAGTGATTTCTGAAGTGGTCGAGCAGACGGCACGTCAATCGGACGTGCCGTGTGCCCGCGGTGACTGACAACGCAGTTCTGGTGTCACAAACGGCCAAAACGGGCGTCAAACGGTCAAATTCATAGCGGACGACCTCGGATTGAGCTGAAACCACCGTGAAACATTCTAATTATTATTCGTGATGTGTACGCGTAGACGACACGTAAATCGCACGTGCGGTGTGCGCGGTACGGCTCAATATGCGAGTTTTAAGTGATGCATGCGCTTCGTAAACGTGCGTGAGGAGGGTCCAAACGGGCCGAACAAAGTCGGAATGGCCTGAAATCAGACGACAAATACAGGTGAGTGATTTCTGAAGTGGGCGAGCAGACGTCACGTCAATCGGACTTTCCATGTGCCCGCGGTGACCGACAACGTAGTTCTGGTGTCACAAACGGCCAAAACGGGCGTCAAACGGTCAAATTCATAGTGGACGACCTCAGATTCACTTGAAACCACCATGAAACATTCTAATTATTATTCGTGACGTGTGCGCGGAAACGGCCCGTCAATCGGACGTGTGGTTTGCGCGGTACGGCTCAATATTCGTGTTTTAAGTGATGTGCGCGCTTCGTAAACGCGCGTGAGGGTGGTCCAAATAGGCCGAACGATTTCGGAATGGCCTGAAATCAGACGACAAATACGGTTGAGTGATTTATGAAGTGGTCGAGCAGACGGCACGTCAATCGGACGTGCCGGGTGCCCGCGGTGACCGACAACGCAGTTCTGGTGTCATAAACGGCCAAAACGGGCGTCAAATGGTCAAATTCATAGCGGACGACCTCAGATTGGGCTCAAACCACCATGAAACATTCTAATTATTATTCGTGACATGTACGCGCAGACGACACATCAATCGGACGTGCAATTTGCGCGGTACGGCTCAATATTCGTGTTTTAAGTGATGCGCGCGCTTCGTAAACGCGCGTGAGGGGGGGTCCAAATGGGCCGAACGAAGTCGTAATGTCCTGAAATCAGGCGACAAATACGGTTGAGTTATTTATGAAGTGGTCGAGTAGACGGCACGTCAATCGGACTTGCCGTGTGCCCGCGGTGACCAACAACGCATTTCTGGTGTCATAAACTGCCAAAACGGGCGTCCAACGGTCAAATTCATAGCGGACGACCTCGGATTGAGCTGAAACCACTGTGAAACATTCTAATTATTATTCGTGACGTGTACGCATAGACGGAACATCAATCGGACGTGCGGTTTGCACGGTACTGCTCAATATGCGTGTTTTAAGTGATGCGCGCACTTCGTAAACGCGCGTGAGGGGGGTCCAAACGGGCCGAACAAAGTCGGAATGACCTGAAATCAGACGAAAAATACGGGTGAGTGATTTATGAAGTGGTCGAGCAGACGACACATAAATCGGACATGCCGTGTGCCCGCGGTGACCGACAACGCAGTTCTAGTGTCAAAAACGGCCAAAACGGGCGTCCAGCGGTCAAATTCATAGCGAACGACCTCAGATTGAGCTGAAACCACTGTGATACATTCTAATTATTATTCGTGATGTGTACGCGTAGACGACACGTAAATCGGACGAGCGGTGTGCGCGGTACGGCTCAATATGCGTGTTTTAAGTGATGCATGCGCTTCGTAAACGTGCGTGAGGGGGGTCCAAACGGGCCGAACGAAGTCGGAATAGCCTGAAATCAGACGAAAAATATGTGTGAGTGATTTCTGATGTGGGCGAGCAGACGTCACGTCAATCGGACGTTCCCTGTGCCCGTGCTGACCGACAACGCAGTTCTGGTGTCACAAACGGCCAAAACGGGCGTCAAACGGTCAAATTCATAGCGAACGACCTCAGATTCACTTGAAACCACCGTGAAACATTCTAATTATTATTCGTGACGTGTACGCGTAGACGGCACATCAATCGGACGTGCGATGTGCGCAGTATGGCTCAATATTCATGTTTTAAGTGATGTGCGCGCTTCGTAAACGCGCGTGAGGGGGGTCCAAACGGGCCGAACGAAGTTGGAATGGCATGAAATCAGACGAAAAATATGGGTGAGTGATTTATGAAGTGTTCAAGAAGACGGCACGTCAATCGGACTTGCTGTGTGCCCGCGGTGACCGACAACGCAGTTCTGGTGTCATAAACGGCCAAAACGGGCGTCCAATGGTCAAATTCATAGCAGACGACCTCAGATTGAGCTGAAACCACCGTGCAACATTCTAATTATTATTCTTGACGTGTACTCACAGACGGTACGTCAATCGGAGGTGCGGTTTGCACGGTACGGCTCAATATTCGTGTTTTAAGTGATGAGTACGCTTCGTAAACGCGCGTGAGGGGGGTCCAAACGGGCCGAACGAAGTCGGAATGGCATGAAATTAGATGAAAAATACGGGTGAGTGATTTATGATGTGGTCGAGCAGACGGAACGTCAATCGGATGTGCCATGTGCCCGCGATGACCGACAACGTAGTTCTGGTGTCATAAACGGCCAAAACGGGCGTCCAATGGTCAAATTCATAGCGGACGACCTCAGATTGAGCTGAAACCACCGTGAAACATTCTAATTATTATTCGTGACATGTACGCGCAAACGACACGTCAATCGGACGTGTGGTTTGCGCGGTACGGCTCAATATTAGTGTTTTAAGTGATGCGCGCACTTCGTAAACGCGCGTGAGGGTGGTCCTAACAGGCCGAACGATTTCGGAATGGCCTGAAATCAGACGACAAATACGGGTGAGTGATTTATGAAGTGTTCGAGAAGACGGAACGTCAATCGGACGTGTCGTGTGCCTGCGGTGACTGACAACGCAGTTCTGGTGTCATAAACGGCCAAAACGGGCGTCAAACTGCCAAATTCATAGCGGACGACCTCAGATTGAGCTGAAACCACCGTGCAACATTCTAATTATTATTCGTGATGTGTACGCGCAGACGGCACGTCAATCGGACGTGCGGTTTGTGCGGTACGACTCAATATTCGTGTTTTAAGTGATGCGCGTGCTTCGTAAACGCGCGTGAGGGGGGTCCAAATGGGCCGAATGAAGTCGGAATGGCCT
Source organism: Viscum album (assembly GCA_963277665.1). Lineage (NCBI taxonomy): Eukaryota > Viridiplantae > Streptophyta > Magnoliopsida > Santalales > Viscaceae > Viscum > Viscum album. The sequence goes on from OY728165.1 coordinate 289,456,873, forward strand.
GAAATCAGACGACAAATACGGGTGAGTGATTTATGAAGTGGTCAAGTATACATCACGTCAATCGGACATGCCGTGTGCCCGCGGTGACCGACAACGCAGTTCTGGTGTCATAAACAGCCAAAACGGGCGTCCAATGGTCAAATTCATAGCGGATGACCTCGGATTGAGCTGAAATCACCGTGAAACATTATAATTATTATTCGTGACATGTACGCGCAAACGGCACGTCAATCAGGCGTGCGGTTTGCGCGGTACGGCCCAATATTCGTGTTTTATGTGATGTGTGCGCTTCGTAAACGCGCGCGAGGGTGGTCCAAAAGGGACGAACGATTCCGGAATGGCCTGAAATCAGACGAAAAAATACGGGTGAGTGATTTATGAAGTGGTCAAGCAGACGACACGTCAATCAGACGTGCCGTGTGCCCGCGGTGACCGACAACGCAGTTCTGATGTCATAAACGGACAAAACGGGCGTCAAACGGTCAAATTCATAGTAGACGACCTCGGATTGAGATGAAACCACCGAGAAACATTATAATTATTATTCGTGACGTGTATGCACAGACATTACGTCAATCGGACGTTCGGTTTGCGCGGTACGGCTCAATATTCGTGTTTTTAGTGATGCGCGCGCTTCGTAAACGCGCGTGAGGGGGGTCCAAATGGGCCGAACGAAGTCAGAATGGCCTGAAATCAGACGACAAATACGGTTGAGTTATTTATGAAGTGGTCGACCAGACGGTACGTCAATCGGACTTGCCGTGTGCCCGCGGTGACCGACAACGCAGTTCTGGTGTCATAAACGGCCAAAACGGGCATCCAACGGTCAAATTCATAGCGGACGACCTCGTATTGAGCTGAAACCACCGTTCAACATTCTAATTATTATTCGTGACGTGTACGCGTAGACGGAACGTCAATCGGACGTGCGGTTTGCACGGTACGACACAATATGCGTGTTTTAAGTGATGCACGCGCTTCGTAAACGCGCGTGAGGGGGGGTCCAAATAGGCCGAACGAAGTAGGAATGACCTGAAATCAGACGAAAATTACGGGTGAGTGATTTCTGAAGTGGTCGACCAGACGGCACGTCAATCGGACATGCCGTGTGCCCGCGGTGACCGACAACGCAGTTCTAGTGTCATAAACGGCCAAAACGGGTGACCGACGGTCAAATTCATAGCGGACGACCTCGGATTGAGCTGAAACCACCTTGAAACATTCTAATTATTATTCGTGATGTGTACGCGCAAACGGCACGTCAATCGGACGTGCGGTTTGCGCGGTACGGCTCAATATGCGTGTTTTAAGTGATGTGCGCGCTTCGTAAACGCGCGTGAGGGGGGGTCCAAACGGGACGAACGAAGTCAGAATGACCTGAAATCAGACGAAAAATACGGGTGAGTGATTTATGAAGTGGTCGAGTAGATGGCACATCAATCGGACGTGCCGTGTGCCCGCGGTGACCGACAACGCAGTTCTGGTGTCATAAACGGCCAAAACAGGCGTCAAGCGGTCAAATTCATAGCGGACGACCTCAGATTGAGTTGAGGCCACCATGAAACATTCTAATTATTATTTGTGATGTGTACGCGCAGACGGCACATCAATCGGACGTGCGGTGTGCGCGGTACGGCTCAATATGCGTGTTTTATGTGATGCACGCGCTTCATAAACGCGCGTGAGGGGGGTCCAAACGGGCAGAACGAAGTCGGAATGGCCTGAAATCAGACGAAAAATACGGGTGAGTGATTTCTGAAGTGGTCGAGTAGACAGCACGTCAATCGGACGTGCCATGTGCCCATGCTGAACGACAACGCAGTTCTGGTGTCAAAAACGGCCAAAACGGGCGTCAAATGATCAAATTCATAGCGGACGACCTCGGATTCACCTGAAACCACCGTGCAACATTCTAATTATTATTCGTGATGTGTACGCGCAGACGGAACGTCAATCGGACGTGCGGTGTGCGCGGTACGACTCAATATTCTTGTTTTAAGTGATGCGTGCGCTACATAAACGCGCGTGAGGGGGGTCCGGGGAGTGTCCGGGGTCCAAGGAGCAGGGGGGGCTATTCGGGTGGCTATCCTGGGAGTGTCCGGGGGGCTATCCGGGGGGCTTTCCGGGGTCCAGGGAGGGGGGGGGGGCTTTTTGGGGGGCTGTCTAGGGGCTGTCTGGGGGCTGTTCGGTGGCTGTTCGGGGGGCTGTCCTGGGAGTGTCCGGGGGGGGGGTGTTCGGGGGGATGTCCGGAGTCCAAGGAGGAGGGGGGGGGGGGGCTGTTCGTGGGGCTGTCCGGGGAGTGTCTGGGGTCCAGGGAGGAGGGGGGGGGGGGCTGTTCGGGGGGCTGTCTAGAGGCTGTCCGGGGGGTGTTCGGAGGGTTTTCCGGGGGGTGTCCGGGGGGTGTTTGGGGGGCTGTCTGTGGGGGTGTTCAGGGGGTTGTCCGGGGTACAAGAACTTAATGTGTTATATCACATAACAGCATGCCTCATCCCATAACCATATTAGTAGGGTATCATGAACATGAATAACATCAACCTTGTTCCATCCTCCTACCCTACATGACCCCAACCACATGCCACATCTTATTATAGCCTTATCACTTCACACCTCACTGGAAAACACTAGGGAAATCATAGTACATCTCACCTGAAGACACATGGAAAATCACATCGCATCTTGCCTAAAAACACATGGTCAATCACTTTTGAAGGAGGAGTAGGGAAGACATGGTAGCTATCCAAACATATAACCATCATCCTAGATATTAGAAAAAATACCCATAACTCAAAACCTCTGATCGTTGGTAAGTTTATCCAACTCTGGTTGAGAATGTGTAGAAATAACATAAAAATACATGATATATAGATAGCACAAAATACTCAACCTATGGGTTCACATTAACTACTTAATCACACACTTCACTACTACCATAAAACACAAAAACCAAACCACCACCACACAATACGCATAGCATTTCTCACATTCATTTATAATCCACTTCATTCACACTTACATTGTCCATTCATTTAATGTTAAATTAATTAAATCCATTTACCACACATCATACACCACAACTTCATCACACAAAACCTCCACACGAAACAACACCACCACACATCATCACTATCATACAACTTCACATGTCACCTCCATGCCCACTAACCATCACATTACAACCCCACATATCACAAAGTCCAACTGGTCACCTCAATCCCCATAAAACACCCTACAACATACAATGAAACAGAACAAAAAACCTCTCATAGAGGCAACATACCCTAACTTCCAAAATGTATTTATTCAAGGTCTTTTATTACATTACCCCTTTATTTTTCATGGGCATTATAACACAACTGATATTCCAGGGGAAACTAATTAATTAACAACATATTCATTCATTTCCCTGTTTTTCATGGTAAAATCACATCAAAATCCTAGCTTAAAACAAATATATTAGATCAATAACAATAAAAACAAGGTACCATATATGTATAAAGAATAAAATACCAGATTTGAGATGATTCAGCTGGGTTTTCACCTATTCGGATGGGGAGTTCATGATTAGCAGAGAGTTGGAGCTCGATTGATAAATTAAAACTCAAATATGAGATCAATAACAATAAAAATAAGATAGTATATGTGTATAAAGGAAAAAATACCTGATTTCAGATGATTTTTCACCTGTTCCGATGTTCGGATGGAGGGAGTTCGCGAGAGGAGGGAGATCAGCCCTACTGGATAAGAAATTTAGGGTTCTGTCCGAATTGGGGGAGAGCAGGCCCACGCCTGTATTTGGGGGAATTCTTTCCCAACGGTTTTTAAAAACCGTTGGGAAAGGACCCTTTTCCCAACGGTTCAGGGGAACCATTGGCAAAGGGGTTCTCTAGGGGGACTTTTCCCAACGGTTCACTAGAACTGTTGGCTAAAGTGTCTCCAATACACCCCTTTACCAACGGTTTGGGGAAACCGTTGGCAAAGGGGTGGCCTTTCCAAACGGTTTCACTAAACCGTTGGGAAATCCTTCCCTGGACATTCCTTTTCCAACAGTTTTGTATAACCATTGGTAAATATGTCCTAACCCCATCAACCCCAACGGTTTATGCCAACCGTTGGTAAACACCCGTTGGGAAAAATCCTATTTCCAGTAGTGTGACTTTCGGCTACCTCTACAAGCCAAAACTTTTTTTAAATGAAAAATAAATACCGAGTTTTAATTTTCTTTTTCTTCGGTATTGAAATGGGTTTGATACAGTTTTTATTATATCAATATGTTTTATTGATATCTTTTAATTGAAATGTGGAAATGTTATGTTTCTTTTATGCATGTATTATGTGATACAATTATGTTATGGTTTATGATATGTTTAAACCTGTTCATATGAGGAATGAATCAGACATAATAAGTGATGGGTGGAGCCCACTATATCTCCTCGATGAATCGGTAGGTCTCATGAGACAAACTAGTATCTTGGCATGAGGCCTTGACAAAATCTTATTTGTAGTCTTGGCATGAGGCCTTGGCTACGTGGTTATGATAGTCTGGCATTATGCATTCCATCATTATGAAAGTGGTTATTGATATTGCATGTGATTATTCGACTAGTAGAATATCCATGTGAATAAGTAAATGTAATTATTTCAATTTTTTTTCCATATTATGATGAAGTTCATGTTTAAAAGACTTTTGTTTTAGTTATACATTGCTTTAAATGTTAATGTTTATTTATAAAAGATTCTGGTATATTGTTATCCTTACTGATCATCTGAGCTCACCCTTCCAATGTTTTAACTTTTCCAGGATGTGAAGAAGTATATTATGAATGACCTACAGGGATAATATGATGGGATATGAAGACAAGACGTTGTTGTAGTTTTGTTTTACTTTATGATGTAATGTAAGGCTTATGAATGTATCTAGTGTTTCTAAGGATACTAAACTAATCGGTCTGTCGAAACTTGATCTTTTCTGATCATGCCAATGTTACACAATAATGCACCAACTCTGGGTAACTAGGGTCAGGGCATTATAGTTGGTATCAGAAAAAGTTTAGTACTAAACTTGGAAGCTACATTTAGATAAATTCTGATTAGAGCACATAGCCCAATGATAGACTTTGAGGATTAGTATATAATAAATTCCTAGAATTTTGGTATTATAGAGTTCTTTTGAGTTTTCCAAGCAATACATCCCTGTCTGGCTATGAGAAAGTGGAGGTGGCTCTGGAACAGATGTACTTAGGGGTAAAACCCGAAAACACCGCTTTGAGATAGACTCGAATGGGAACTGGTGCACGACAACAGGCCTTGCTGCACTCTGGGTTACGACACTCCCAGGGGAGATGCCTAGGATAATTCTCATTTTGTTTACAAACCATTATGAAGGGTTTATGTGTATATACGTCCTCAAAGAAAATCTTTTTCTGATTATAATTCAATTTATGTTAAGTGTTTTTCAAGTATGGAATTATGTATTTTGATTCATAAACTAATCTAGTTTATGCCATTGTTTAGAAATGGCGCCTAGTGGGAGGAATGGAAACTGTATCAATGCACGCACTCCGTGTCGAGATTTCCCTCCTTCTCAAAATAATTATTGTGGAGTTGGAGATACAACTGGTGCTGATCAACTTATTACCATACTGAGACAACTCACTCAGGTTATGAATAATAACCTTACTCGTATGGAGCACCCTGATACGCAACGTGGAGGATCAATGTTAGATCGCTTCATGATGTAATAACCACAAAAATTTAATAGGGGTACAAATCCATTAGTAGCTAAGCAATGGATAAACTCCTTAGAGAAAATATTCCATTCCGTGGGGAGTAGCGAAAGGGAGAAGGTTTTAATGGCATTTTACCGCCTCACTGGTGATGCCGATCAATGGTGGTCACTGATTAAAAACACAAAGGAAGATGAAGAAGTATCAAGTATGGAATAGAGGGAGTTTAAGGAAAGTTTCTTAGAAAAATACTTTCCACATGACCATCGAGCAGATATGGAAAGGCAATTTCTGAGTCTGAGGCATAAATAGGATGAGAATGTCTCAAAGTATTAGGCCAACTTTACAAGGTTATCAAGACATACTGCAGATTATATATGTAACCCAAGAAGTAAGATTATCGTTTCTTTGATGGGTTAAAACCATTTATTCGTTGAGCTTTAGTATAAAAATCATTCTAAATATTCTAAGATATAGTCTCATGTGCTATCAAGACAGAAAAATTATTCTCTAAGTCTTATGACAACAAAATAAAGTAAGAGAAGAAGAGAACGGTGGAACAAGAGACAGATAAAGGGAAAAATGGAAAGAAGGATTTTCCACTATGCGAAAATTGTGGGAATAATCACCACGGTACTTTCATAAAAGGAATGTGAGTTTGTGATAAATGTGGAGAAAACAGTCACCAGCCTTGTGATTGCAAGGGAAATAAACAGGATATCAATGTTGAATGCTAAAATTGTAGGGAAATGGGGCATTATGCAAATTAATGTCCAAATCTTCAGGGAAACGTTTTCAGAAAATGTCGAGGGATCAAGGACAATCTTATGCTGCTACGACAGTTGATGTGGAATAATTAATGTATTGGTGCTTTTTGACTCATGGATTATATTCTGGTTATAAGAATAATGTGATATATATAAGGATTGTATTGTAGTACTTGTTGTTTTCATTAAGGTTTTAATATGATGAAGGTATTCATATTTTTATATGTGACAATAAGAGAAACATTAATTTGTTTGAGTAATCTGATGATACAATTGATTTTGGAATTTGGAGACCTTTTACAGAAAGTCTGGACGGAGGTATTTTGGATAACTATAAAGGTTGGAATGGATTATGTTGAACTTTGGATAGTATTATTTATGGTTAAAACATTTATGAGGATTATTTTTTTAATATTATAATACTATAGTTTTAGGAAAAGGATAACCTGTAGGTTGGGGGTTAACCCGTCGCATCGGACAAAGCTATAGGAATCGTACACACAACCATAGTGCGACAAGCCTTAATTACATACCACTAGCCTATAGCAAGTCCCTGGTTATTACAAATTTTTTTTTCCTAATCTAAATTGTATTTGTTAATATTTGGAACCATATACAATTATGATAAATAGAATATTTTTGAGTTTTATTACCTTTTGGAGTTAAAGATGGGTTTGTGGTTAACATTTATTAAAGAATGAAAAACTACATCAAAAGTAAGTACATTTCCTTACATTCTTAGTAAATCTCCTAAATAAATTCCTCAACTTTATGAAAGGTAACTTAAAACAAAAATGTTGTCGATTAATTGATATCAATCTTTTAATTGATATTCTTTCTTAAAAATGCTATTTGTTGTGACAGCGGGAATTAATTATTAAATTAAATAATTCAACCTATATGTTTTTAATTTTGTAAAATAGACATCATTTTTGAATTATGAATATCAAATATATCTTAGGGATAATTTTTGGTGTTGTTCTAATAAACTTCGATTAGTGATGAATAGTGAAACCACTAAGTGGTAATTTAAAAACTAATTTTTCATGTAAATGAATCATTGCCACTTCTGTGTATTGAATTTAAAAAATCTGTCATACATGTTTGTCATTAGAATATAAAATGTGGTTCAATGGGATTAAAATAATTTTTGGTGAATAGTAACTTTTAAGTTCGATTAATCACGATTAAAGGTAATTAGTGAAATTTAAGGTTAAAATGATATTATAAAAATATGAAAATATTTTAACACTTTTCAGACACTTATTGGTTGATTCATGGACGACCAAGACAATTCATGGGTCAATTTGGGGACCCCAGGGAGCCACTTGGATAAAAAAATGACATTAATAACTTTTTATTTAAAGTAAAAATAAAATTGTCACAAACATGTGTTGTTTTACTAAAACAATTATTACATGGAGTTATATAAGTTATCTTTTCTAATATAAATATTAATTGGAAACATAAAAATATTTCCAATATCATGATATTTATTTTTATAATTTATTGACATTAAATAAATTAAAATTTTTATGACACCATGATGATGCAACGATTACCTCATTAATTAATGATTTAAAAAAAATGAAAAGATAATGTAAAATCTACATTTGTCAAAAACGTATTGTATGCATAGATTTAGAACCTTTATCACCTTAGCCTCTAAATATATAATTTTGGGACCTTTGAAATACGAAAAGTACTTCATAATAATGTAACAATTCATTACTTTCCAAGAGTGCCCCTCCTCTCCTCTTATAAAAGGCCCCCACCTCTACCACCTTGTTCACACATTCAAATCCATTTGGCTCGTCCAAAGTCTGCTCAAATACTCTATCAAATTCCCTTTCTTATTCTTAGAATGCTCACTATGGGAATAATTATAAGGCCCCAGCCTTAAACCTTACTTAATCTTGAGTTATTACAAGATTACACGTTGAGGATCTTTTCGGGTTTAGAGTTTTAGAGAATTAGATCATAAAACTTGCATTACATTCCACATATAAACAAAGTGGTTACATAAAGATAGTATTCTTCATTCCCATCAATGGAAACACATTTAAAATAAAACATGGATTATTTCTTGACACATCCTTGACTCTATCATCTTATCATGTAACTTTCCCTTGACCTGTGAAAAACATTTCAAAAACTTGGGATGAGCGTAAAAACTCAGTATGGGTTATAAAAACATGGAAAGGAAACATGAGTTCATATATACATAAGAATGAAATCATACTTTACCCATAAAACATAGGCACTTTAACATACCTCATAAAAACATGAATAAATCATATAAATCATAATACGTAAAGGTAACTTGAGGCATTCATAACATTCTTACGTAGGGGGTAACCCTCTTGGTTACGTTTGGAATACCCATCACAGTATATTCCCTAAAATCTCTTCGGAGAAACCTTAACGTTTCACTCCTTCGCGTTACCCAATGCATTGGAGAGCTATAACGGGCTCACCCGCCCTTAGTTTATCACGGAAATAATGCCCAAGAACCATAACATAATCATATCACATAAAACATGCATAAAGGAAACATAACATTTCCACATTTCAATCACGAGATATCAATACAACACATTGATATAATAAAAACATTATGAAAACCATTTTCAATACCAAAGTAAAACATGGTATTTATTTTTCTTTTAAAAAAAAAGGTATGGCTTGTAGAGGAAGCCAAAACTCAAATAATGGTTACGACGGCGGAGAAGTCGTTGTCGCCGCATACGTACGACAAAAACATTCCCTTTTGTCGTTTAGTAAACGCTTCGTATAAAAAAGATTCCTTTTGAGTAAACGTAAAAGTCAAAGGGGTTTATACACCGTATAAAAGAAAGTTGTGTATAAAATAAAATATGCCTCAACGAAAGGAGATTGAGACGAAGTCCCATACCTCGTATCCGACTTGACCCGACCGTTCTTTAAACTCCTGAATAATAAACTTGAGTTAATCTCTACTTGCTTATGAATCTTTTTCAAGTTCATTATTCCTTTTATACCATGTTATGAACATCATGTAATCATTTAAGTTAATAATGTTCATTTTGTCGGTATTTGGTTCTTAAGTCAAAAATTGACTTCTTATACTTACAAGTTGTTAATTTGGTCAAAGGTTCATTATATCCAGAATGGTATTCATTATGTAGATATCATATATGTCATATATATCCAGTACATACATTCATTTATAATATTACATCACATTTAGAGGTAAGAAATGAAATGCATCGTTCATGGAGACGGTAAGCCGTACGTACGCATGAACGCTACTTCCATTTCTATTTCATATTTTCTGGAATGGAATCATAATGATATAAAAGTATATTATAATTCCAGTATAACAACATATATAATATCATTAACTTTATCCTTTACACATCCCACATATGGTATTAACGAATCAAATCACTTTTAGGGGGCGGTAGTCCGCACTTCCTAAAATGAAGATATCGTGTTTTACCCATAATGGAAACCATAAAGGTATGCCCAAAATGAAAAAAACAGAAGCTTAAGGAAAACATAAACATATAATATATCATATATAAAAATAGTGACATCATAATGGCCACCTTTGAAGGTGTTAAATGAGTATTGAACAATCATCGTTTCGGGAGGCAGAATTTCGCCATCCACGGAAACCGTATGTTCTTTAACCATTTGATGTAGTTGTGTGAGAGTGTAGCTCAAATATATCTTATAACAACATCCTAGTATATTGAAGATACTGGTGTTGTTACAAAAGAAGTAAATAAAAAGAGTTTAGGGGGTCGGAGAAGCAAAATAAAACAAATGAACATGAGAGAATGAAATACCTTAAAAAGTGTAACTTCTTTTGGTTTGAGCCTAAAGGCTTCCTTTGAAAGGATTCTGCCCAAAGGGAATCCTCTAGGATGAGGAGAGGGATGTGGAGAGAGCAAATGGGCAGGGGTTGGCCGAGCCAATGGCTTGAAGAGTGTGTGAAATGAGGTAGAGGTGGGGGCCTTTTATAAGGGGAGAGGAGGGGCACTTTTGGAAAGTAAAGAAACATTACATTATTTGAAAATGTGTTTCGGTTTTAAAAGGTCCCACATTGATGGAATTCGTGGATAAGGTGATAAGGCATCGAAATCCATTCATCCAATTGCTTTTGGACATGTGTAGTTCATAGATTTTATTTTATCTTTCCATTTTATTTAAATCGTCAAATAATGATGTCATCGCTGCATCATTATTATGTCATAAATAATTAAATTTATTTAATGTCTAAAAATTATAAACAAATTACTATGATGTAGGAAATCTTTTTAGCTTTCCATTGAATATTTATAATCAAAATTTGGACTTGTATAACCCCACTTAAAAATTGTTTTCGCAAAACATATTATGTTTGTGTCATTTTCACTTTAACATTTAATAAAAAGTAATTTATGTTATTTCCCAACAAAAGTGGATACATGGGGTCCCCAAGTTAGGCCATGACTTGTCTTGGTCGGCCATGACACAACCAATGAGGTTGGGACATGTGTCTAGGTCATTTTATATTATTAAAGCATTATTTATACATTAAACTACCCTAATTACCACTAATCGCGATTAAGAACTTAATAAGTTACTATTCACCAAAAAATTATTTTAATCTCATTGAACCACATTTTACTTCTTAATGACAACCATGTATGTCGGATTTTCAAAATTCAATACACATTAGTGGTAAACTTTAATTTAACTGAAAAAAACAGTTTGCTTGATTACCACTTAGTGGTTTCACTATTCATCAAAATTGAAGTTTTTCAGAAAATTACCAAAAATTCACTCTAAGCTATATTTGATATTACGAATTCAAAAATGAAGTCTATTTTACAAAATTCAAATCATATAAGTCACATTAATTAATTTAATAATTAATTCCCGCTGCCAGAGCAAATAGCGTGTTTTTACAAAACAATAAGTATCAAAAGATTGACACCAGTTTAAGTCTAATTTCAAATCGAAATTGATTCCAATGACCACCATTGGATAAAATGGTAAAAATATATTCTAATTTCACTTCAAAACCAATTCAAAACATAATCTAATCATATAAATAAATTAGATTAAAAAGTAGTTTTGATGTAAAATGCAGTATTTTTCACTATTCATTTAAAAATGAACATTGTCGGAAAAATACCAAAATTTCACACAAGGTAAATTTTGATGTCCCAATCATAAAGAATAAGTTTATTTTGACAAACATAGTTTATAAAATTGTCAAAATATAGATTCAAAAATGGTTTGCCATCACAAGGCAGTAAAACAATCTTTTAAGAATATTAGTGTATTCCATGCATAAGATTGTATTTATTTTCATTTTAAGCCTCTATAACACTATCTTAATCATTAATAGACATAGATAAAAATATCTATTATTCATTACTTACTTGGGATGTTACATCCTTCCCCCCTTTAGAAAATTGCGTCCCCGCAATTTATTTACTTATCGAATAAATGGGGGTACTTATCCCTCATTGCATTTTCAGATTCCCATGTTGCCTCTTCAATCATGTGGTTTTTCCACAAAACCTTTACCTGCTTAATCACCTTATTCCGTAACACTTGCTCCCTGTGGTCAAGAATCTGGACCGGTTGTTCCTCATAAGATAGGTTCTCTTCCAGCTGAACTACCTCTGGGCTCAAAACATGAGATGGATCTGGCATATACTTTCTCAACATCGAAACGTGAAAAACATTGTGTACCTGAGATAAAATCGGAGGTAAAGCCACTCGGTATGCAACTGATCCAACTCTTTCCAGAATTTCGTATGGTCCAATAAACCTTGGACTCAACTTTCCTTTCTTACCAAATCTCATCACACTTTTCCAAGGAGAAACCTTGAGAAAAACATGATCACCTACCTCGAAAGATAGATCCTTCCTCCGGTTATCCGCATAACTCTTCTGCCTGCTCTGAGCTGTTCTCATGTGTTTCTGAATCAGCTGAACTTTTTCTGCCATTTCTTCTACCAATTCTGGTCCCATCAACTTTCTTTCACCCACATCATCCCAGAAAGCTGGAGTTCGACACCGCTTCCCATATAATGCCTGAAATGGTGCCATCTGTATACTAGAATGAAAACTGTTATTATATGAAAACTCAACCAAAGAAAGATGTTGGTCCCAACTTCCCTGATAATCCATAGAACAAGCTCGTAGAATATCCTCCAATGTCTGAATTGTTCGTTCTGACTGCCCATCTGATTGAGGATGAAAAGCTGTACTAAAATTTAATTCAGTACCCAACGACTTCTGAAGGCCTTTCCAAAAGTTAGAGGTAAACCTGGGATCACGATCTGATACAATGGAGAGGGGAACTCCATGTAACCTGACTATCTCTTTAAGATACAAACGGGAAAGTTGATCAAGAGAGAAAGTATCTCGTATAGCAAGGAAATGAGCAGATTTGGTCAAGCGATCAACAATAACCCAGATTGCATTATTACCTCGAGATGTCTTCGGTAATCCAACAACAAAGTCCATGGATATATTCTCCCATTTCCACTCTGGCACTGGTAAAGGCTGAAGCATCCCTTTCGGTAACTGCCGCTCAGCTTTAACCTGCTGACAAGTCAAACACTTCACAGTAAAATCAGCAATATCTCTTTTCATTCCATCCCACCAGTAATACTCCCGCAGATCTCTATACATCTTAGTACTGCCCGGATGAACTGAAAACGGAGAACTATGAGCTTCACATAACAACTCTCTCTTCAACTGTGAATCAGAAGGCACACACAATCTCTTCCCAAATCTCAAAACGCAATCATTATCAATGTTGAATTCAGGCAACTTACCTTTCTGAACCAGCTCTACCCTTTTCTGCAACTCACTGTCTTGCTTCTGTGCTTGCTTGATTCTATCTGATAGAGAAGATCTCACTGATACCTGAAACAAAACAGAAGGACTTCCTGCACCAACAACTTCTATGCCAAATTTCATCAAATCGTTAACCAAATGATCACGTTCCAAACGCAACATTGTTAATAAAGCATTACTTTTTCGACTCAAAGCATCAGCCACTTTATTTGCTTTTCCCGGATGGTAATGAATTGTACAATCATAATCCTTGATTAATTCCAGCCATCTCCTTTGTCTCATGTTCAACTCTTTCTGAGTGAATATATACTTTAAACTTTTGTGATCGGTATAAATTTCACACTTTACTCCATACAAATGATGCCTCCAAATTTTTAAAGCAAAAACAACAGCAGCTAATTCCAAATCATGTGTAGGGTAATTTACCTCATGAGTTTTCAACTGTCGTGAAGCATAAGCAATTACCTGATCATTCTGCATTAGGACGCAACCAAGTCCTTTCAATGAAGCATCGCTGTATATAACAAAGTCACCATTCCTGGAAGGTAGTGTCAAAACTGGAGCATTCACCAATCTTCTTTTCAATTCCTGAAAACAATCATCACATTCTTTTGTCCAGATAAACTTAACACCCTTCCGAGTTAGCTTAGTCATTGGACTAGATAACCGTGAAAAATTTCTAACAAACCTTCGTTAATAGCCCGCCAAACCAAGGAAGCTACGAATCTCGGTTACACTTGTGGGTCTTGGCCATTCTTCCACAACTTTTGTTTTTGCAGGATCAACAGTTATTCCATCTTTAGAAACAATGTGACCAAGGAAAGCAATTTGTTGCAACCAAAACTCACACTTGCTGAATTTCCCATACAATTTCTTTTCTTTTAAGGTTTGCAAGATAACCCTTAAATGTTTTTCATGCTCCTCTTTACTTTTAGAAAACACCAAAATATCATCAATGAAAACAACCACAAACTTATCCAAGAACTCATGGAAAATTCTATTCATTAAGTCCATGAATACAGCAGGTGCATTGGTTAGCCCAAAAGGCATTACTACAAATTCATAATGGCCATATCTCGTACGGAAAGCGGTCTTCGGAATATCTGCCTCCTTTACCTTCAGCTGATGGTACCCCGATCTCAAGTCAATCTTTGAAAAAAACTGAGCTCCCTGGAGCTGATCAAACAAATCATCGATATGAGGCAAAGGATATTTGTTCTTAACAGTGATATTATTCAAGGCTCTATAATCAATGCAAAGTCTCATAGAACCATCTTTCTTTTTAACAAATAAAACAGGAGCACCCCATGGTGATGTGCTAGGTCTAATGAAACCTTTCTCTAATAAATCTTGCAATTGCTCCTTCAACTCTAAAAGTTCAATTTGTGCCATTCGATAAGGGGGTTTTGAAATTGGCTTAGCATCAGGAACTAAGTCAACAGTAAACTCAACTTCCCGATCTGGTATTATTCCAGGCAACTCATCAGGAAAAACATCAGGATACTCATTTACCACTGGCACATCATTAATCTGAACAGTTCCTTTATTTTCAACGACGTGTGCAAGGTAACATTCATTTCCATCTTTTACAAGTTTCTCGGCCTCTTCATATGTTATTAAAAGTAAGGGTTCATTCTTGTAAACAAACTGAAAGTCTTTCTGAAAAGAAACTTCTTTAGCTCTACAGTCAATCTTAGCATGGTAAATATAGAGCCAATCCATACCCAGGATAACATCAAACTCTACTAGAGGTAGAACAATAAGGTTTGCAAGTAGGTTCTTTCCACAGATAAGGATAGGAAGATTCTTATAAATTCTTTTTGCCTCGACACTTCCCCCAGGTGTTTTTACCAAAAGTTCAGGAGTCATTTCTTGAGATGGTATTCCCATTTTACTAGAAAAGGTCTCAGAGATGAAAGAATGTGTAGACCCCGAATCAAACAACACACTGGCATAGTCTGAAAAAACAAACAAAGTACCTGATACGACTTCATTTGATGGCCCGACATCCGCTGAAGTAGTTGCAAAGGATTTCACCACCCCTTTCTGCTTGTAGTCTAACTGCTTCCCATCACTCAAGCTCCTTGTCGGACACTCGTTTTCATAGTGACCCATCTCATTGCACTTAAAACATTTCACTAACTGTAAATCAAATTTGTTTTTACCTTCACCTTGATCCTTTTCAGTGCAATCACGAGCCTTATGTCCCATCTTACCACATCGGTAGCACTTCCCAGAATTCAGAAGACATTCCCCAGCAGGCCTTTTGCCACATTTATCACAAACTGGAAACTTAGTTCTCTTACCATCAGACTTCTTTGAAGAATTCTTACCTTTCTCCTGCCACCTCGGTCTCTTCTTCTGCTGGTTGTTATAGAACACTTGGTCATCGGCAAACTCCATTTCCACCTTCTCAGCACATCGAACAAGCTTTTCATAACTTTTAAACTCTCGAGAAGCTAATGCCCTTCGATACTTTGGCTTTAATCCTGAGTAAAAACGATTGATTTTACTATCAAGGTCCCGGATAAAATTGGGAGCATACCTTGCCAATCGAGTGAACCTTTCTTCATAGGCAGCCACTGAGTCTTCCTCTTGCCTCAATTCCAAGAATTGCTTTTCCATCCTAAGTCGAACAGCCTTAGGAAAATACTTCTCAAGAAACATACCTTTGAAATCATCCCAGTCAAGAGCATCAATCTCATCGGCATCCCTGATATTTTTAACCATAGACCACCACTGATCTGCTTCACCCTCCAAACGGTAAATAGCAAGACTAACCTTTTGATTGTCTGAACACCCCATGACATCAAAAATCTTCTCCAGTGCTTTAATCCACCCTTCAGCTTGCACAGGGTCAGATGATCCTCTGAATGATGGTGGATGTTGCCTCATGAAATGTTCCACCACTGACATGTTCCTCTGCGGTTGGTCTGGCTGATCTCGTGCATGGATACCTCCACCATTTATCGCTTGAGTCAACTGCGCCATTACTGCAACAAACTGTTCAGTTCCAATTCCGACCATTTCTGGATGCTGATTCGGAAGGTTATTTCCTTCTGTATGCCTTCCTAGCACTGCTTCCCTGTTTCCTCTGCGGAAAACCATTCTGAACAAACATGTCTTAGATGAAGCAACATGGTAATCTTTAAATGCTATATCATTTCGAAAAAGAAAAAAAAATATTTTTGGATAATCATTTAATAGAATTCTAACTCCTAAAGTTATCTAAACCGACCTCTGATACCAACTATAAGGCCCCAGCCTTAAACCTTACTTAATCTTGAGTTATTACAAGATTACACGTTGAGGATCTTTTCGGGTTTAGAGTTTTAGAGAATTAGATCATAAAACTTGCATTACATTCCACATATAAACAAAGTGGTTACATAAAGATAGTATTCTTCATTCCCATCAATGGAAACACATTTAAAATAAAACATGGATTATTTCTTGACACATCCTTGACTCTATCATCTTATCATGTACCTTTCCCTTGACCTGTGAAAAACATTTCAAAAACTTGGGATGAGCGTAAAAACTCAGTATGGGTTATAAAAACATGGAAAGGAAACATGAGTTCATATATACATAAGAATGAAATCATACTTTACCCATAAAACATAGGCACTTTAACATACCTCATAAAAACATGAATAAATCATATAAATCATAATACGTAAAGGTAACTTGAGGCATTCATAACATTCTTACGTAGGGGGTAACCCTCTTGGTTACGTTTGGAATACCCATCACAGTATATTCCCTAAAATCTCTTCGGAGAAACCTTAACGTTTCACTCCTTCGCGTTACCCAATGCATTGGAGAGCTATAACGGGCTCACCCGCCCTTAGATTATCACGGAAATAATGCCCAAGAACCATAACATAATCATATCACATAAAACATGCATAAAGGAAACATAACATTTCCACATTTCAATCACGAGATATCAATACAACACATTGATATAATAAAAACATTATGAAAACCATTTTCAATACCAAAGTAAAACATGGTATTTATTTTTCTTTTAAAAAAAAAGGTATGGCTTGTAGAGGAAGCCAAAACTCAAATAACGGTTACGACGGCGGAGAAGTCGTTGTCGCCGCATACGTACGACAAAAACATTCCCTTTTGTCGTTTAGTAAACGCTTCGTATAAAAAAGATTCCTTTTGAGTAAACGTAAAAGTCAAAGGGGATTATACACCGTATAAAAGAAAGTTGTGTATAAAATAAAATATGCCTCAACGAAAGGAGATTGAGACGAAGTCCCATACCTCGTATCCGACTTGACCCGACCGTTCTTTAAACTCCTGAATAATAAACTTGAGTTAATCTCTACTTGCTTATGAATCTTTTTCAAGTTCATTATTCCTTTTATACCATGTTATGAACATCATGTAATCATTTAAGTTAATAATGTTCATTTTGTCGGTATTTGGTTCTTAAGTCAAAAATTGACTTCTTATACTTACAAGTTGTTAATTTGGTCAAAGGTTCATTATATCCAGAATGGTATTCATTATGTAGATATCATATATGTCATATATATCCAGTACATACATTCATTTATAATATTACATCACATTTAGAGGTAAGAAATGAAATGCATCGTTCATGGAGACGGTAAGCCGTACGTACGCATGAACGCTACTTCAATTTCTATTTCATATTTTCTGGAATGGAATCATAATGATATAAAAGTATATTATAATTCCAGTATAACAACATATATAATATCATTAACTTTATCCTTTACACATCCCACATATGGTATTAACGAATCAAATCACTTTTAGGGGGCGGTAGTCCGCACTTCCTAAAATGAAGATATCGTGTTTTACCCATAATGGAAACCATAAAGGTATGCCCAAAATGAAAAAAACAGAAGCTTAAGGAAAACATAAACATATAATATATCATATATAAAAATAGTGACATCATAATGGCCACCTTTGAAGGTGTTAAATGAGTATTGAACAATCATCGTTTCGGGAGGCAGAATTTCGCCATCCACGGAAACCGTATGTTCTTTAACCATTTGATGTAGTTGTGTGAGAGTGTAGCTCAAATATATCTTATAACAACATCCTAGTATATTGAAGATACTGGTGTTGTTACAAAAGAAGTAAATAAAAAGAGTTTAGGGGGTTGGAGAAGCAAAATAAAACAAATGAACATGAGAGAATGAAATACCTTAAAAAGTGTAACTTCTTTTGGTTTGAGCCTAAAGGCTTCCTTTGAAAGGATTCTGCCCAAAGGGAATCCTCTAGGATGAGGAGAGGGATGTGGAGAGAGCAAATGGGCAGGGGTTGGCCGAGCCAATGACTTGAAGAGTGTGTGAAATGAGGTAGAGGTGGGGGCCTTTTATAAGGGGAGAGGAGGGGCACTTTTGGAAAGTAAAGAAACATTACATTATTTGAAAATGTGTTTCGGTTTTAAAAGGTCCCACATTGATGGAATTCGTGGATAAGGTGATAAGGCATCGAAATCCATTCATCCAATTGCTTTTGGACATGTGTAGTTCATAGATTTTATTTTATCTTTCCATTTTATTTAAATCGTCAAATAATGATGTCATCGCTTCATCATTATTATGTCATAAATAATTAAATTTATTTAATGTCTAAAAATTATAAACAAATTACTATGATGTAGGAAATCTTTTTAGCTTTCCATTGAATATTTATAATCAAAATTTGGACTTGTATAACCCCACTTAAAAATTGTTTTCGCAAAACATATTATGTTTGTGTCATTTTCACTTTAACATTTAATAAAAAGTAATTTATGTTATTTCCCAACAAAAGTGGATACATGGGGTCCCCAAGTTAGGCCATGACTTGTCTTGGTCGGCCATGACACAACCAATGAGGTTGGGACATGTGTCTAGGTCATTTTATATTATTAAAGCATTATTTATACATTAAACTACCCTAATTACCACTAATCGCGATTAAGAACTTAATAAGTTACTATTCACCAAAAAATTATTTTAATCTCATTGAACCACATTTTACTTCTTAATGACAACCATGTATGTCGGATTTTCAAAATTCAATACACATTAGTGGTAAACTTTAATTTAACTGAAAAAAAACAGTTTGCTTGATTACCACTTAGTGGTTTCACTATTCATCAAAATTGAAGTTTTTCAGAAAATTACCAAAAATTCACTCTAAGCTATATTTGATATTACGAATTCAAAAATGAAGTCTATTTTACAAAATTCAAATCATATAAGTCACATTAATTAATTTAATAATTAATTCCCGCTGCCAGAGCAAATAGCGTGTTTTTACAAAACAATAAGTATCAAAAGATTGACACCAGTTTAAGTCTAATTTCAAATCGAAATTGATTCCAATGACCACCATTGGATAAAATGGTAAAAATATATTCTAATTTCACTTCAAAACCAATTCAAAACATAATCTAATCATATAAATAAATTAGATTAAAAAGTAGTTTTGATGTAAAATGCAGTATTTTTCACTATTCATTTAAAAATGAACATTGTCGGAAAAATACCAAAATTTCACACAAGGTAAATTTTGATGTCCCAATCATAAAGAATAAGTTTATTTTGACAAACATAGTTTATAAAATTGTCAAAATATAGATTCAAAAATGGTTTGCCATCACAAGGCAGTAAAACAATCTTTTAAGAATATTAGTGTATTCCATGCATAAGATTGTATTTATTTTCATTTTAAGCCTCTATAACACTATCTTAATCATTAATAGACATAGATAAAAATATCTATTATTCATTACTTACTTGGGATGTTACAATAATTCTTCCCAAGGAAGCCTTTGTCTCAAATCAAAAACTGTTACCCGATTTTGAGGTAATGTCTTCTCATATTTTATTTTGTTTTATTTTGATTCTCAAACCCCTTAAACTCTTTTTATTACATTATTTTGTAACAAACCCAGTATATTCAATATACTAGGATGTTTTTATGAGAATGATTTGATTTACACTTAGACACACACCTTCGTCTAATGGTTAAATAACATATTGTTTCTATGGTTGGCGAATTTCTGCCTCACGAAACGATGATTGTTAAATCTTCTTTTAACACCTCTCATGGTGGCCATTAAGATTTCAATATATTTATATATGATATATATTATGTTTATGTTTTCCTTATGCTTCTTTATTTGAAATTTATGGCATACCTTTATGATTTCCATTATGGGTAAACGCGATAATTTCATTTATTACCTCTAAATGTTACATAATATTATGAATGAATGTATATACTGGATATATATGATATATATGATTTCTACATCATGAATATAATTCTGGAGATAATGGATACTCTACCACATAATCAACTTGTAATTACAAGATGTGTATTTTTGACTAAAGTACCAAAGATCGACAAAACGACCATTATTAATTTAAATAATTACATAATGTTCATAACATGGTAATAAGTGATATAAAAGAAATAATGAACTTGAAAAAGGTTCTTAATCAATTATAAATTTACTCAAGTTTATTATTCAGGAAGATAAAGAACGGTCGAGTCAAGTTGGACACAAGGTAAGGGACTTCGTCTCAATCTCCATTCATTGAGGCATATTTTGTTTTATACACAAATTTCTTTTATACTATGTGTAAAACCCTTTGAATTTTACGTTTATTCAGAAGGAATAATTTTATAAGATTCGTTTTTCTAAACAACAAAAAGGTTTTTTTTCTGGTCATACGTATGCGGCGACAACAACTTATCCGCCGTCGTGACCATTATTTGAGTTTCGGCTTCCTCTACAAGCCATAACTTCTTTTAAATGAAAAATAAATACAAAGTTTTAATTTTATTTTATTTTGGTATTGGAAATGGTTTTGATAATGTTTTTATTATATCAATGTGTTGTATTGATATCTTGTGATTGAAATGTAAAAATATTATGTTTCCTTTATTCATATTTTTTGTGATACGATTATGTTATGGTTTATGATATGTTTAAACCTATTCGTATGAGGAATGAATTGGACTTAATAAGTGATGGGTGGAGTGCGCTAAAGCTCCTCAATGCATCAGTAGGTCGCATGAGACAAACTAGTGTCTTGGCACTAGGCCTTGACAAAATCTTATTTGTAGTCTTAGCACGAGGCCTTGGCTACATGGTTATGATAGTCTGGAATTATGCATTCTATCATTATAAAAGTGGTTATTAATATTTCATGTGATTATTAAACTAGTAAAATATCCATGTGAATAAGTAAATAGAATTATTTCATTTTATTTTTTTCCATATTATGCTGAAGTTCAAGATTAAAAGGCTTTTGTTTTAGTTATACATTGTCTAAAATGTAAATGATTATTTATGAAAGCTTCCGCTATATTGTTATCCTTACTGAGCATTTGAGCTCACCCTTTAAAATGTTTTAATTTTTCCATGATGTGAAGAAGTATATTATGAATGACCTGTAGGGATAGTATGAGGGGATATGAAGACAAGATGTTGTTTAGGTTTGTTTTACTTTATGATTCAATGTAAGACTTATGAATGTATCTAGTGTTTCCAAGGCTACTAAATGAATCGGTCTTTCAAGACATGATCTTTTGTGATCATGACAATGTTACACAATAATGCACCAACTCTAGGTAACTAGGGTTGGGGCGTTATAGTTGGTATCAGAGGAAGTTTAGTACTAACATTGGAAGCTAGATTTAGATAAACTCTAATTAGAGCACATTTCCCAAAGATAGAATTTGAGGATTAGTATAGAAGAACTTCCTAGAATTTTGGTATTATAGATATTTTGTGAGTTTTATGAGAAATACATCCCTGTCTAGATACGAGCAGGTAGAGGCAGCACTGGTCCAAATGTACCTAGGGGTAAAACCCGAAAACACTACTTTGAGCTAGACTAGAACGGGAACTGGTGCACGACAACGGGCCTTACTGCACTCTTGGTTACGAAACTCCCTAGGGATATGATAAGGATAATTCTCATTTTCTTTTCAAACCATTATGAAGGGTTTATGAGTGTATACTTTCTCAAAGATTTTTATTATTATTATAGTTCAATTTATGTTAAGTGTTTTACAAGTATGGAATTATGTATTTTTATTCATAAACTAATCTAGTTCGTGACATTGTTCAGAAATGGCGCCTAGTGGGAGGAATCAAAACGGTATCAATGCACGCACTCCGTGTAGGGATTTCCATCATGCTCATGATAATTATTGTGGATCTGGAGATTCAACTGGTACTGATCAACTTATTACCATACTAGGAAAACTCAAAGAGATTATGAATAATAACCTTACTTATATGGAGAACTCTGATCCGCAACATAGAGGATCAATGTTAGACCGCTTCATGAGGCAACAACCACCAACATTTAATGGGGGTAAAAATCCATTAGTAGTTGAGCAATGGATAAACTCCTTAGAGAAAATATTCCATGCCTTGGGGAGTAGCGAAAGGGAGAAGGTTGTTATGGAAGTTTACCGACTCATTGGAGATGCCGATCAATGGTGGTCGCTGATTAATAACACAAAAAAAGATGAAGAAGTATCAAGTATGGAATGAAGGGAGTTAAAGGAAATTTTCATAGAAAAATACTTTCCACATGACCATCGAGCAGATATGGAAAGGCAATTTCTGAGTCTGAGGCAGAAGAAGGATGAGAATGTCGCAATGTATGAGGCCAACATTACAAGGTTAGAAAGAAATGCTGCAGATTATATATGTAACCCAATAAGTAAGATTGACCATTTCTTTGATGGGTTAAATCCATTTCTCCATCGAGATTTAGTATCACAATCTTTCTCAACATACGAAGATATAGTCTCATGGACTATCAAGACAGAAAAGGAATTCTCTAAGTCTTATGACAAAAAAGTAAATCAATAGAAGAAGAGAACAGTGGAACAAGAGACAGATAAAGGAAAAGGGAAAGAAGGATTTTCCATTATTCGATGATTGTCGAAAGAATCACCCCGGTAATTTCCTAAAAAGAATGGGAGTTTGTTAAAAATTTGGACAAAAAGGTCACCAGGCTCGTGATTGTAAGGGAAAGAAAGAGTCTATCAATGTTGAATGCTACAATTGTAGAGAAATGGGGCATTATGAAAATTAATGTCCTAATCGTCTGGGAATCTTACCATAGAAAAGGCCATGGGATCAAGGACAATCTTATGTTGTTACTACAATTGAAGTGGAATAATTAATGTATTTGTGGTTTTGGACTCAAGGATTATATTCTGGTTAAAAGAATAATGTTATATAAATAAGGAATGTACTTAAGTACTTGTTGTTTTATTAAGGTTTTAATATGATTAAGGTAATCATATTTTTATATGTGAAAACAAGAGAAACTTTACTTTGTTTGAGGAATCTGATGATACAATTGATTTTGGAATTTAGAGACCTTTTATAGAATGTCTGGACGGAGGTATTTTGGATAACTATAAAGGTTGGAATGGATTATGTTGAACTTTGGATAGTATTGCTCAAGGTTAAAACATTTATGAAGATTATTTTTGGAATATTATAATACAGTAGTTTTAGGTAAAGGATAACCTATAAGTTGGGGGATAACCCATCGCGTCGGACAATGCTGTAGGAATCGAACCCACAACCATAATGTGACATGCCTTTATTACCTACCACTAGCCTACAGAAAGTCCCTGGTTATTACAAAACAATTCCTAATCTAAATGGTATGTGTTAATATTTGGAACCTTATATATTATAATTAATTGAATATTTTTGAGTTCTATTACCTTTTGGAGTGAACGATGGGTTTGTGGTAAAAATTTATTAAAGAATGATATTCTACGTGACAAGTAAGTATATTTCCTTATGTTCATAGTAAATCTCCTAAATAAATTGCTCAACTTTATGAAAGGTAACTTAAAACAAAAATGCTGTCGGTTAACTTTTCTAATTGGGGAATCAATGACTGTTTAACCAATCACAAGTTTGTGATTTTCTTATAGTTAACTTTATCCTAATCCTGTTTTATATAACTATCCATCAGACCTTAATGGTTTGTTTTTCCTCCATATCCATATTTTCATAATATCCTAGTATGGGCTATCTCGGGTGATCTATGTACTTCTCTTTCTTTCTTTTAAAGTTATATTTTTATTAACCTTATTTCTGATGTGGGTTTTCAACGAAGGTATTTTCTATTTTCAACCGTTTATTTTTAAATAAAAATTTTAAATTGCGAGGATGCAATTTATTGAAGGAGGGGAGAATATGTAACACCCCATGCTTCCATGGTACGCTCCTCTTTGAATAATAGAGCAGCGTGTGTTGTACGCAACCTCGAGTTCTAACACACTGCGACCAATAAAAAGTATAAGTTATGAATAGTAATACCCACATTTTGAAATTATTTAAATTTTATATTTCGTAATGGACTTCATTTTTGTATTCAGAATATCTAAATTAGCCTATGTTGAATTTTTTGTACTTTTCTGAAAACTTCCAATTTTTGATGAATAGAAACAAATACTTAAAAACAGATTTTTAATAAATACATGTTATAGTGATAAATTATACAATTGATTGGTTCTAAAGTGTAATTAGAGTATATTTTTACCATTTTATTCAATGGTGGTCATTATAATTAATTTCACTTTGAAATTGGACATAAAGAATTGTCAATCTTTTGATTGATATTCTTTCTTAAAAACATTCTATTTGTTGTGACAGCGGGAATTAATTATTTAATTAATTAATTCAACTAATATATTTTGAATTTTGTAAAATAGACGTCATTTTTGAATTAGTAATATCAAATATAGCTTTGGGTTAATTTTTTGTGCTGTTATGAAAAACTTCGATTTTTGATGAATAGTGAAACCACTATCAGGTAGTTTAAAAAATAATTTTTTGTGTAAATGAAACATTAACACTTCTGTGTATTGAATTTAAAAAATCCAACATACATGGTTTTCATTTGGAAGTAAAATATGTTTCAATGGGATTAAAATAATATTTGGTGAATAGTAACTTTTAAGTTCTATTAATCGCGATTAAATGTAATTAGTGAAATTTAAGGTAAAAATTATATTATAAAAATATGAAAATATCTTGACACTTGTCCTACACTTATTGGATGAGTCATGGACGAACAATAAAATCCATGGGTCAACTTGGGGACCCCATTGATCCACTTGGGTAAGAAAATGACATTAATAACTTTTTATTTAAAGTAATAAAAAATTGTCACAATCATGTGTTGTTTTACTAAAACATTTATTACATGGGATTATATAAGATACAATTTCGACTATAAATATTCATTGGAAAGCTAAAATGGTTTCCTATATCATTATATTTTTTTATAATTTTTAGACATTAGATAAATTAAAATTTTTATGTCACTATGATGATGTAGTGATTACCTCATTAATTAACGATTTAAACAAAATGAAAAGATAATGTAAAATCTAAGACATAAACTTGTAAAAAACCTATTGTATGGGTATATTTAGAACCTTTATCACCTTATCATAGAAATATATAATTATGGGACCTTTTAAATCTGAAAAGTACTTCATAATAATGTAACATTTCATTACTTTCCAAGAGTACCCCTCATCTCCTCTTATAAAAGCCCCCCACCTCTAACACCTTATTCGTACCTTCAAAGCCATTTGGCTCGTCCAAAATCTTCCCAAATACTCTCCCAACTTCACTATCTTACTCCTAGAAGCCTCAATTTGGGATGAATGCTTCCCAAGGAAGCCTTTGTCTCAAATCAAAAATAGTTACCCGATTTTAAGGTAATGTCTTCTATTATGTTATTTTGTTTTATTTTTCTTCTCCAACCCCTTAAACTCTTTTTATTACTTTATTTTGTAACAAAACCAGTATTTTCAATATACTAGAATGTTTTTATGAGAATGATTTGTTTTACACTTACACACACCTTCGTCTAATGGTTATAGAACATACTGTTTCTGTGGTTGGCGAATTGATGCATCACGAAACGATGATTGTTCAATCTTCTTTTAACACCTCTAATGGTGGCCATTAATATGTCACTATATTTATATATGATATATATTATTTTTATGTTTTACTTATTCTTATTTATTTCTCATTTATGGCATACCTTTTTGATTTCCATTATGGGTAAACGTGATAATTTCATTTTAGGATGTGCAGACTAACGCCCCCTCAAAGTGATTAGAATTTTTAACGCCATATGCAGGATGTATAAGGTATAGAGTAAATGATATTATATATTATATTATACTGTAATTATTATATACCTTCATATAATTATTATTTCATTCCATTAAAAATGAAGTATAAATGAATGTAGCATTCATGCGTACGTACGGCTTACCGTCTCCATGAACTGTGCATTTCATTTCTTATCTCTGAATGTTACCTAATATTATGAATGAATGTATATACTATATATATATGATATATATTATATCTAATTCATGAATATAATTCTAGAGATAATGGATATTCTACCAGATAAACAACTTGTAATTATAAGAAGTTTATTTTTGACTCAAGTACCAAAGATCGACAAAACGACCGTTATTAACATAAATAATTACATAATGTTCATAACATGGTAATAAGTGATATAAAAGGAATAAAGAACATGAAAAATGTTCTTAATAAATTAGAAATTAACTCTAGTTTACTATTCAGGAGGCTAAAGAATGGTCGAGTCAAGTGGGACATGAGGTAAGGGACTTCGTCTCAATCTCCATTCATTGAGGCATATTTTGTTTTATACAAAAATTTCATCTATATGGCGTATAAACCCCTTTGAAATGTACTTTTATTCAAAAGGAATCTTTTTATATGATGTGTTTTAATAAACGACAAAAAAGAATGTTTTTCTTGTCATACGTATGCAGCGAAAATGACTTCTCCTCCACCGTGTCCATTATTTGAGTTTCGGCTTCCTCTACAAGCCATAAATTTTTATAAATGAAAAATAAATACCATGTTTTAATTTTTTTTATTTTGGTATTGAAAATGGTATTGATAATGTTTTTATTATATCAATTTTTTGTATTGATATCTTGTGATTCAAATGTGGAAATGTTATGTTTCCTTTATGCATGTTTTATGTGATACGATTATGTTATGATTTTTGATATGTTTAATCCTGTTCATATGAGGAATGCATTGGCCTTAATAAATGACGGGTGGAGCTCGATATAGCTCCTCGATGCATCAGTAGGTCTCATAAGACAAACTAGTGTCTTGGCACGAGGCCTTGGCAAAATCGTATTTGTAGTCTTGGCATGAGGCCTTTGCTACGTGGTTATGATAGTCTGGAATTATGCGTTCCATCATTATGAAAGTGGATATTGATATTTCATGTGATTATTAGACTAGTAGAATATCCATGTGAATATGTAAATGACATTATTTCATTTTATTTTCGCCATATTATGCTGATGTTCAAGTTTTAAAGGCTTTTTTAGTCATAAAATGCCTTAAATGTTAATGTTTATTTAAGAAATATTCCGCTATATTGTTATCCTTACTGAGCATCTGAGCTCACCCCTTCCAATGCTTTAATTTTTCCAGGATGTGAATATGTATATTTTGAATGACCTGCAGGGGTAGTATGAGGGGATATGAAGACAAGATGTTGTTGTAGTCTTGTTTTACTTTATGATGTAATGTAAGACTTATGAATGTATCTCAGATTCCAAGGCTACTAAACTAATCGGTCTTTCGATACATGATCTTTTGTGATCCTGCTAGTGTTACGCAATAATGCAATGACTCTAGGTAACTGTGGTTGAGGCGTTATATCTGAGGTTAGGTAATTACACATGGTCCCCTAGGTCAACATCATAAACATTTTATCCAACTCTTGTCTCATGGTCTCTGGTAAAAAGGATTCAAAAATATCTCCGTGTAATATTTCCAAAATATAACACCATCCTGCTGAGTCTAAACCAAAATATCTGATGATTTCGTTTCTCGACCCTGCTACATATGTACAGCTAACTTGACTATATTTTCAGTTGGAGTTGCCAAATGATCCAAAATATTATTGATGGACTCTATCCCGAACTAAAATTCCTTCAGTCCACCCTCCCCAGCAAAAGATAAAGGGTGATAAATATGAAACTCTCAGGTCTGGTCAATGAATCTCAACATAACCCACCAATTTTTCATTTCCATAATTTATGTAAAATGTGATATCTTCTATTGAAACGTCTCATCTCCCTTGTTTTGCGGGTTTGTTGAGTTTTCCTGCTCCACTTATATGGGAGTATTCTTGGAGATATCCTATTGTCCCTGAATTTCCATCAATCATCGTGGAGGAATTTATCTTTAATTTGAAGCATGGCTCTTAGAAAACAAAATATAAAGCTTCCATAGTTTACATAAAAAAAGGATTTCCACAAGGCAAAACCAATCCATCCATCATATAATATTCTAACGATCATAATTTTATGCATATCACTACTAATATTAATCATGATCATGGGTCATGGGACATTGGGGTAATCCAACATACATAGTCCCATGTATTTCATTAGACACTATTTTAAAACAACTTTCACACTCACAAAGAAAATCATTCCTCTTATGAAACATTCCCATTTGACAACATACCATAATCAACATTTCCCCTCACAGACAACCCATCATTGTGAATAATTCCTTAACCAATCTTTAACATTCATACCATTTCCCAATTTTCATCATCTTTATTAGACACAATTTTCTTCAAATTTATAAGAATGTAAAATAAATAACACCCTTCATACCTCTGACACCCATATTGTGTTGGACTATCTTGATACATTCCATGTATGTCCCTGTGATCCAATAATTATTCATGAAATGACAACCTCATATTGTTTTGGTTAAGAGTATAATGTTAAAAAATATACACGTTCCATAACAAGTGCATCAACAAATAGTGAAATATCATTCACCCATAACAACGTGTATCTAGAATAATAATTCCTAGCCTAGGTACATGAGTTTCCACCTATACATGGGTTAGATACTCCCACGCATGAGTTCACTACTAAGACCCAACACATACTAATATCCTTTATAACATTTCCAATTAATGAGACCATTAGAAAGAACCTACTCTGATACCACATTATAACACGCCCAACCCAGATAACAATAAACTTGTGCCAGGAGCCTAGGTGCCACATGACCAATAGATAACCTCTCCATATTATAGATGTTTCCGACTAGAATCAAGCTTTTAAATGAACATGTGGTGAGTCTATACTCTATTATACAGATTATTCCATAGAAGATAACATTTAGTAACAAAGGAAGCAATAAACAAATTCATTTCCAACCATTCCCATAAACATAGTGCAATCCAAAACCAAAAAAATAAATATTACATGTAATTATTATGATGCCAAAATGGATTAAACCCTAAAATAATGACTAATAAAAGAATCCTCAAGAAAATTGTATGAATCCTAATCTTGATCCCTCCACCATGACTATCCCATGACCATATAATCTCCCTAGCATAGGCTAATTTCTCTTATTCTGACATGAAACCATGAAGTCTTCTTGGGTACCCAATGATGGCCCAAGGAGGGTGTGAGTACAACTCAGTAGGCCACCAACAATAGTGTTTACAAAATATCATGTTCGAACAGATAGATCATTCCAGTAATATAATGAAATATAATGTAAAAAAAGTGGGATAACTTAGATAAATAAATTCACATTAACAATTTCTATATTTATTCCCATTTTCACCACATTTAATATCTTCATTACTAAATTAATGTTTACCACTTGTTTTGTGGGCCATGCATTTACATCACTTACACAAGGGCTTAAAATTGCCAATTATTATATAGAATGGAATAATTCATCTTCCCTATCTCACTTGGGATAAGAAAATCATAAACAAATACATCACACAAACCATGGACCCTTGGTCGAGGTTGTTTTATCAAGTGTATCTATTAGGGGTATAGAGCCTTAGTTCCCTTCAGTAAACCATTCTTTATAAGGGAGGGGTTTAGAACTCTAGTCTAACATAACCGATGGGTGAAGATACTCAATTCCAATACCCAGCAACTACGATGGAATGTGAACATTTTTATTTATTAATTTAATATATATACCATATCAAATATCACGCTCAAAAAATATACATAACTTTTACAATTCACATTTCATTTAACACATGTGCTCATCGTTAAGCCTTAACCCATTAACACATTTACAATTTATTAGAATAGACAATTTATCACATTTACCATTGTATACCATAACCCATATTTCATAATCATCATTTCCCATACAATAGATAATTTTTCATTCTCATCAGTTATTATTCCTTGATCCATTTATGCATTTTCATAACCCAATCAACCCAGTTTAATACCATTCAAAATAATCCATTATTCCATTTCTAAGGACTAAACATGACTAAATTTAGTTCCCATTTACTATTTCATCTATCATATCCACATATTTATCTTTGTGATCTATTTGAACATGAAGAAACTCAATTCTTTACATTACAATTTCCATGATCAAAAATGTTGGCACACCCCATGGGTAGTTCTAAACTAGTCTAATTAATATTAATGCATCCCACACGGAACATGAGGGGACTAAATAACTATTTATCATTATATTTTACTAATTCATACGAAAAGGATGGAATTATATTTAAGAGGGATGTAATCCCACAAAAATGCATGCACAAATCAACAGTGAAATTATGGGGTATAACTTCTAAAACACCTACCTTAAATCTAAAGATGAATGAATGTTTAACCTTAGATTCGGATCAACATTCAAGAACCCCTTGAATATCCAACCTAAGATCATCTGAAAAATGTAGGTTTATGGATTCTTACAAAAAAGAACTAAACCACAAGCTATATTTTGGAAAATTAAAGCAAGAGGAGTGTTACACTTACTCCGATATTCGATATGCACCCAATGGAAGCACATGCGACATATAATCAAAGAACAATGACCCTTGGGAAGATTTGGGAGAATTAGTTCATCAATAGGGTTGGAGGATAATGAAATGGGTATAAAATCATATGTGAAAATTAAAATACCTTGGGGGATAATGTTAAATTTTTTACTTTTTAATGGTGCATATTTTTTGGCAACACGGTTTTCCAAAATGTGTGCAAACCATGAGCCAGCCTTTATCTAGAAGGGTTTATGTTGTATGGTAACCTCAGGAGGCCCACATATTTTGAAAAACTATGGTTTAGCCATATCGAATACCTATTCCCAAGGAATAATATTTTAGAACTCCCTCATGGATTGTTTATAAAATTGCGCATCCGTCCTTTTGGTTAACATGATTTGGTAGAACAACATACACTGATAGTGTTCCATCCTTGTAAAATGTATAGAATTGCCTCATTCCCCATTTTTCTATGTCATGAACACCTAGAACACCCCTAGGAGTCCTCATACACCCTAATAAAATATTTATCCATGATTAAGAAATTTAAACCAAAATTCAAACAAAGTGCATATATCCTCAAAGTCGATGATCTTATAGCCTATGGTGACGTCCAAGTTAACATGACACTGTTTCCAGTTAAAAAATTTTAAAAATAAAAAATAATAATGAACTATTGCTATTAATATTGAGTATTAGAGATTAATTTATTATATTGGATAACTTTTTCTAATCATATTGGTTTTCGAAATGTTTATAGACAGATGGAATGATTTTCACCATTTTATCGAAATTATGAATCATTAAAAGTGAATTTTAATTATTGAGGAATAAAAAATATATTATTATAAAATAATTTATTACAG
This sequence comes from Viscum album, assembly GCA_963277665.1. NCBI lineage: Eukaryota > Viridiplantae > Streptophyta > Magnoliopsida > Santalales > Viscaceae > Viscum > Viscum album. The sequence continues at coordinate 289,489,002 of OY728165.1, forward strand.
AAAGGGATTAGTTGAAAGTTCACTAAAGAAAAACAAATTTAGGAAATTATTCTTATGAAATAGAAACTTTTTATGTAAGTATATTTTCATACATTGGTATAAATTAAAATAATTATTAACATTAGAAAAATGATCTTCAAACAAATGTTATCCTTTTACATTCAAATACAATGGATTAGATAGCCACTTACATCATCATATATTTATGTTTTAAATTCCCTTAACTTTCCATTGATTATTCATAATATTTTTATCAATTTTCTCAATCACTCTCTATAATTATTAATTATTTTCTTCCATGACCATATCCTCAAATTCCATTAATATTCTCCTAATTAGAAACCTTTTAATTTGGTATTCCATATTACCCTTGTACATCCAATTATCTTTTTTAACTGGATGTTTTATAAACCCATTTTATGATATGGGTTCATAAAAAAATTATTTTCAAATGTCTCAATGTTGATTACTGGTATAAATTTCAAATTCTGACGACATAAATTATTAAAGGTGGTTGTAACAACCCAATATTTAAAAAGAATATAATTATTTCAAGTAGAATAAAGGGAATGGAACACTATCCTTAGATGAGAATCTAACATTCCATGAATTATTATTATTATTTTTATATCTTACTATGAATGATATACCATGTTTGAATGAAACACAACACAACACTATATTATATTATTTCATAAACATTACCATTATAATCAATCCGTTAAATTGGATGGTATGAATAGTACTAAATAAATTATGGTAAATATATTATCTAAACATTAATAAAAATGAAATATATTGGTTATAAATAAAATAAAATTAATTTAAAATAAAAAAATGTTTTCTAAAAAATACTATTTTTTCTAAAATATGGATTAAACACACATTTCACAGAAAATTTAAAATTAATTTTTAGCACTTTTTGTAACACCTTGAATTTTTTAAAAGAATTATTCCATAAATAAATGTAACACAAAATAGATTTTAGATTAGGATAAAAACCACACCGAATTTCATTAATATATTTTGTCACACAAAACACCCATTTTATCTTATGTTACATGAAAACTCATGATTTTTATATTTGATAGTGTATTAAACACATTACACAAAACATAAATAAACTATTATATATTTTACCATTATTACATAGAATTTGGAATGGATGGAATGATAATGATTAACTATATTCGTAAAATATAGTATAACCATGTGTATAAAAATAATTCTTTGGTGACCAATTAAATAGAAATAAATATAAACCCCTTTGTAAAATATTAGGAAATATTTTTATGAAAAAATATTTTAATTAGAATAAGTGTGTTCTTTACCAATAAATTTAAATAAAATAAATCTTCCAGATTATATAAAACGTTATATATAATATATTTGTTATAGTGTTTATCATTTATCGAATGTGTTTTCTAGACCTGATATAAAAACTAATCCAATTTCATGCTTAAAACATATCGATGCTTCATAAAAAAGATTCTCCGTTTTTTGCAGAATAGATAAATTTTTTTTAAAAAATTTAATTTAATTTTTTAATCTGTATATCAAATTTTACTTTTGATAAAATTTTAGGATCTTTCAAAAAAATATATTGTTTTACCTAATATAACAAAATAATTATCCTAAATATTACAAAATAATTATCCTAAATATATTGAGATGTTTTTAATATATTGTTTTACCTAATCCTCACACAATTCCATCAAATGTGTTATGAAATCATCATTCGTAGGTATGGAAAACAACTCCCACATGAACCGTTGTCGTTCATTTTTTCATTTTAACATCTCAAGGTTTAAAATAATGTTTTATAAAATTATTATATAGTATATTTATTATATAATAAATCCTATTAATTAATTATAGCATATATAACCTCTTACAATTGTTTCCATTATGGATACAATAACGTCACTCATGTGTGTGATGGATTATCATCTCGCGAAGCGATGTGACAAGTTTTTCACTAACGCATTACCTGGAAGTTTTTGATGGTAAATATAATAAATTTACGTGATATAAATTAATTATTTTTGATATTAATTAAATAAAATATATATTTTTCATTTTACATTTTCAATGAAAAAAATGATAACATCGTTCGTGGACGTATGGACAACCCCCTCTTCGAAGTGGTGTGATTTTATTTTTCCCCACCACATCTCAATAATGTTATATATAAGTATATATTAATAAGTAATACAAAATTTATGTAATTATTATCATTATATAATGATAAAATATTACTTAACTTTTTACCATAATGATCATTAAAAAAATTAAAATGTTATTCATGTGTACATAAGATCTACTGTCTCTATAATAGTAATGTTAATTCATTATTCCTAACAATATTTCATGATGGGATTAGAAATCATAATTTAAGTATAAATATTATAATATTATAATTATTATTATTCTTTATATGTTCAAATAATGACCTCTATGACTATAGTCAACCTACCGAAGTCATTTTTGACACAAAAGCCAAATATTGTCAAAACATCTGACTTCAACTTAATCGATTATGTAATTGTATAAAAAATGGATAAAATTGAAATAATAGTAATAAAAAACATGAAAAAAAAATTCAACAAATTAAATAATTAACCTATGTTTATTATTTGGAAATATAAGGACACATCTGACAGATTAGTCTCAAGCTAACAGTTTCTTCCCATCTCACTTTTATTTCTATGAGATACATGCCATATTCACCCCATATTATTTTTTTGTGTATATAATTCAGATTATTATATATTATGAATAATATCCTTTTATGTTTTTGGATTTACAAATATTTTTTACTATCTCTCTTTCATAGGGTTTATAGTTTTAATGTTACGACACCGTCAAAAGATTTTTGTGCCAATTTTGCATCTTTATGATGATAGTTATGTTATACAACTAACTTTTTTATGAATTTGATATACTTCCCCTTTCACATGTTATGTAATTTATTTATTTATTTTCATTATATTCATTGTATTATTTAATATTATTTTGTTCATGATTTAATGTTACCTATGCGGTAAGAGTATTATGTTAAAATCCTCTCACTTATCTGATTTTCTTGTGATTATGTCTCCAATGTAATAATGGTTTCATATACATATAATGAATTCAAATTAATTTTTTATCATGTATTTTTGACATCAGAATACATATTTTTCTTAATTTTCCTCTATTTATCGACTCAATAGTTAAAAATAATATTTTCATGAAGTGTTATATTTTAGATTGAAATACTTTTTGTTCCAAAACAATGATTTCTAAAAATTCATTAAAAAATGATATAATTTTTTCACTGAAAAAATTATTTCATCAACAAATGATTTAAATTATTTTTAAAATATTCATTTATAACATGTCATTTTTTTCAAAGATAATTATTTAAAAACTGATTTATGTTTATAAAAAGCGATTTTCAATTTAAAAATTGTTATTTCCTAAAAATTTCTTCCGTTATAAATTAATGGTATTTACATTTATCAAAATTAATTAATTTTGTTGTTACATATGATACAACTGGGATAGTTTGGAATAATACTCTCCTTATTCTCTCTATGGATGGATTATGATTATTTCTAAAGATACTGTTATGGAACCTGTTATTTTTTATGGGCCTATCATGTTTCAAAGAGATTATTATTGAACCAATCTCATTTCCATGGGTTAACCATGTTTCAATGTGACTGTTATAGAACATATTTATTTTCTATGGTCCAGTCATTTTTCAATGAGATTTAGATGAATCACACTTCTTTTACATACCTTAATAGAGATATAAAAGGAATAATTATTTTTTCAATGAGTTTTATAATGAAATTAATGTATTATGTACTTTATTTTTTGTTATTAGACATTATATATAATGGGGGTCTAAGATATCTCTCATTGATATCGTTATTACATATATAATGGGGTGGACTAGATAGTACCATGTAAGCATGTTACTTCTTATATGATGGTTTGACACATATATTATAGGGTGTCCCCATTATGTCTTATATGATTGGTCACCCAGAAAACACCATAATGCATTAGGTAATGAATAATATCTTGAGTGGAAATAATGAGAAGATTTAATAGGGGTTCATATTATGTATTTAATTGTTCTCCATTTATTTTTCTAATAGTTTTAACATGTGTTATGAGTAAAAAAACTCCATTAGACCAACTTGTTTTTACAATAATTTTTATGGGTTCTAAATGTTTCTTATGATAAGGAATGATGCCACGTGTCTCAGGTTTATTTGTTATAATATCTCTTTAATTATTGATGTTTTCAAATTTTATCATCAAGTTATTAATGGATATGATTTATTTCATTAGCATATCATCAACTCATAGTATGTCATAATGCTCATATGTACTTATTATTCTAACTAATAAAATTAAATTACTATTGATTTTTTCTAGACCTAATTATAATTTCATCTCACACATATTATGTATCTTATTCCCTATGTTATATAGAAGGAGGTTGAATGGACTTTTCCTATACGTGATTTCACAAGGATTATGTTGATGACCTAATATTAAATAATAATTTCTTGGTTAAATTGGATAAATGATTATCTAAATTCTTGTGAGTTTTTTATAGAGGTTTTTTTCATTATTCAATAAATGGGTAAATCTAAAAGATCTATCGATATGTATGTTATCCAATATTTAATTTTATTTTTATTTTTTGATGGGGGAAAATTGGACAACATCATTTGGTATCAAGTCCTAAATTCATTTGATTATGAATTTTACATTGGTTCCAAGTGTGTAGGTTTTAGTTTTTTATATTTTTTTATCAATGAAGGGTTTATATTGATTTGGAGACTAGGATGTCTAAATGTGAGGTTAGATTAAGAGTTTTGGATACATTAATTATTTTATATTATTAAAGATTTTCATATGTTTAATATCATAGGCTCCCAGTTAAGGATTTATGTGATGATATATTAAAGTTATTGATGCCATTTTTGGGGCCAATTTCTATTATTTATATATTGGTAATCATAGGATAACCACGATGTTTTATTTAGGTATGAAAAATTATATCATGTTTATTAAAAAAAGATAACCCAGAGACTTAGTGACAACCCGTTAAATCAGGAAAGGTTGTGGGGCATGAACCAACTACTAAAGGGAGGCAAGGGTGTTTCACATACCACATTCATACATTGTATTCTAAATGTTTAAAATTTTTACTAGTAAAAAGTACATTTATTTTGAAAATTTATTTCCTTTTATTTAAGGAATAATGGTTGAATTTTCGGGAAAAAATATATGTTCAAATCATCATAATACTTTGTTTTTAAAATTTACATGGAACTGACTAAAAAATTTACAGATAATAATTCATAGATTTTTATAGTTTGAACATTGGGATTTATTATTGAAACTATTAGATTAATGTATGGTTATTTATTCATATTTGAATTTACCTTACTATATGGTAAAAAAATTTGGTTAAATTTTTTAATATAGTAGGAATATCTTATTATTCAATTATTCGATTATTCGATATGTCGTCATTAAAATTTGAATTTTGTGCTTCAAGATTGAAAAAATAACTAATACACGTTTTTAGAAAAACATATTATATTATGGTGGAAATTTATTAATGTATAAAATTACACTCATCAAGTAACTATATATCAATATTCTCTTAGTCTATCTAGTAAGAGAATTACTAAACTCTATTATATGGATCTTGAAACAGAATTTTGTTTTGATAGTACCATCAATTTTGTTGAAGTAGTAGAAATTTCAGTCAAAATATATATTTAGTTATTAATCCCTTACCTTTACATTGATCATTCACATTTTTATGATCAATGACCTCAATAAATCTCAATAATTATTTACAATTTTCCTCTATCATCACTAATACTATCCAGTCTAAAAAATTATTTATCTGTTATTCTAAATAAACATTATACTTAAATTTATTTAGTATTAATATGATGTTTAATTAACCACTTTTATGATATGGGTTTACCAAAAATGGTTATTTTCATATAAACAACCTTTTATTTCTGAGAAAATGTACCAATTGTGAGGATGCAAATTATTAAATGGGGGAGAATTTAACCCCTTGTGCTTCTAGAAGAAGAATGATATATTTTAAAGAATAATGGGAAAAAATTGTTTTATTTTATGTTATATAAAATAAAAAATATGTTTAATATCTTTCACTAAATTCAAAACCTAGTTTGGATTTTATTACATGAAACCCCAAAATTTGTATGTCGGATACTTTATTCCACACAAAAAACAAAACATAAATGACCTATGATTTATATTACCATAATGACCTTTTTATGAGAATGTAGAGGACGAAAAAACATTCTATATTATGAAAACAGGTTCTAATAATGTATTTATAGTGAATTATTTGGTGATAGATTATTTAAAAATAGAAATAAAACACTTTTTTAAATAAAATAAAAGTTTGTTTGGAAAAAAAATTTATTGCGGAAAAATGTAATTTATTATTATTAATTAAAATAATACTTTATTTTGATAATATTAATTATATTTATATATAATATATTAAATATAATGGCTATCATTCATCCTATGTGTTTTCTATATATGGTAATAAAATATATCTAATTTGTCACTTACAATTTTAAATTTGTCAAAAAATCATTTTCTCGCCTTTTTATGGTGCACTAATTTTAAAAATAATTTATAACATATTTATAAATTTTAAATGAAAATATAAAATTAAATATTCATATTTTTATATATATATTTAATTTGGGTGAAATTTGGGGATTTTTTTGGAAAATATGGATTTTTCTGTGAAAAGTTTAATATTCTAATTTTTTTAAAAAGTAAATTTTAACAATAAATTAAGTAATTTAAAAGTTAAAAAATGTTTTGAATATATTTTTACAATATCCTATGTTATATTTAATCCAATTAATTATCTATAATACACTATATTTGTCTCTAGCATAAGTTGGTTTTTTGGGTTTAAAAACTAGGTTTTCCAAAATCTATTTTAAAATTCCTAATGTTTCTCATTTTTAATTAAATATAATAATACACAATGGGGGATGTTTTAAATTGAATATATAGAAAATATATATGTAAATAATTATTGATTTTCATATGATGACAATTATCTGTAATAGAGTTAATATAAAATCATCGATTTCTAAAACAATACTCTTCTTAGAAAATCATTATCTTGGCGAATCTAAGTGAATAATATTAAATAAAATTTTTGAAATACTATGAATTTAATTTGATAATACGGTTTTGATAATTTTAATAATAAAAATTTATACATTATAAAAATTACAACATTATTATTTTACTATAGTTATTAGTGAAATAAAATTTATTAATTGCATTGCTTAAGGAAAAAATGAGTTTACTCAGTGGTTAAGTGTGAAACATAAGGGGGAATGACCCTTACAGATTCAAAATTACTATTTTACGGCCATATATATACCTTATCCATTTTAAAGTCGATTGTTTTTCATTATTGGGGCCTTTCTACATGAAAAAATTGTGGGTGAAATGGACTCTTTCAAAAAAATTACAATTGTGGCACCCACCTCACTTAAAAAAGGCCACCAACTCTCCTCCTCTCTTCCCACTTCTCCATACATTTGGATATTCCAAGAACATAAAAAACACGTAATATTTTCTCTAAACTCATATTATAAGCCTTTATTTTTTTTATAAATATATTAATGCAATTCCTTTGGTGAAATCCAAAATGATATACCAGAAGTGCAGTAAATAATCATCAACGTGCATTTTTTATCATTCTCCCCCCACAAAATTAATTTATCACACTGTTATATAATTTCCTAGATATATAAAATTAAATTAGATTCATTATTTTAATTTTATGACCTAAATCCACATACACATCCATCAATTGGGTTATTATATAATTATTTCTGAGTATGGTAGACTACCGCCTTGTGAACTGATATCATTTGTTTTTTCCACTACTACCTCTCATGGTTGGTAATATTGTTGGATATAAAGTATATATATTATGTTTGTAACATAATTATATATTTTTTGTAATTATATTACATATATCCTTTTTTGTTACATTCAATAAGGGATACAACAAGCTATCTCGTGTAAAAGATGAACTACTTCCTAACGAAGCGATGTGATTCTTTTTCCACTACATCATTACATGGAGGGTAATAATGGTAAATATTAAAAATATATTTGATATAAATGAAATATTTATGATATTAATGAAAAATATATCATTCTATTAACATACAATATCTTTATATTTTTTTCCTTTTTCACTCATAGAAATGAAATGATAATGTTATACGCAGATGGGTGCACTACTGCCTCCTCCATGCAATGCGATTATTTTTCCCCACCACATAACTATAATTTTATATATAAGTATATATAATTATATAATATTGTTTTTATGATTTTATTATCATTATATGAAGATCAAATATTTCTTAATTTCAATCCATTATATAAATTATTAAAAATGGAAATGTTACTCATTTGTATATATGGTTTACCATCAGCATGAACGTAACATTAGTTATTTTTTCATAATAGTATATCATTATGTGTTTTAAAAGAATAATTTATATATAATTATAATAATTATTTCTTTATTACTATTATTTAAATGTTTAAATGATGACCTTTATTAATGTTCTAATCCCACAAATGTCATTTTTGAAATATAAGATGAATAATGTCAAAACATCCTAATTATAAATATTCGATTAAGTAATATTATATCAAATGATAACAATTTAAATAAAGGTAATAATTAACTATTAATATTTATCAGGAATTTAATTAATTATCATAATTTTATTATTCAGGAATATAAAGACCCACATGACAAGTTGGAATAGATGTATGTGTTTTTTCTCATCTCACATATATTTCTGTGGGTTACATGCCATGTTCATCACTTAATTTTGTTATGTGATGTATATAATTCCCATGAATGTATTTTATCATTATTATAATTAAAATTATGTGAATATAATTGAATCTTTTAGGATCTATCTTCTTTAGGGTTTATAGTTTCAATGCTACCAAAGTAGTAAGGCATTTTTTTCACAATATGAATTCTTTGAGAAATTTGTTATATTATACACATAACATTTTTTGAGGTGTATAAACTAGCTCATTGATATGTGAAAAAATTAATATTCTTGTTTTCAGGATATTTTTTGTATCATTTAATGTCATGGGGCTTATTATTCAATTATACGAATTTGATAAGATTATCAAGTTAAAATCTCATCATTTATTAAGATTCATTGGGATTAAGACACCATTATTGTAATCTTATGATATATAACACATGAATTATAATGAAATTATAATAATATATTTATTCCATGAGAATAAATTTTCCCCCTTAATTTAAATCTAATTATGTACAAAATATTAAAAATATTATTTTTATGGAAATTTTCATTTTCTATCAAAAACTATTTTTCATCAAAATCCATTTTTTAAAAAATGATTTCAATTTTATTAAAATAATTTTTATCAAATGGAAAAGGATATTTTACCCAAGAAATGTTATCAATTATTTTTAAGAGGTTAATTTATAATCATAATTGTTTTTTAATGAAAATTATTTTCAAATTATTTTATTTTTTAAAAAGAGATTTTAAAAATAAATAGTGTATTTAACTCCAAACATATCTGATGATCATTTAATGATATTTAAATCTTCAATTTAAAAATCCCATGTTGTTACATATGATCCAATGGGTATATTTTCAAATTATTCCATCCACATTAATTATATAGATTAATTATGATTTTGTTAAAGGGATTATTATAGATGTCATTTTCCCCAGCTAATCAGGTTTCAAATAAATTATTATAAAACCCATTTTTTTCACAAATTTACCATGTTTCAGTAAAATATTTATGGAACCATACCTTTTACAAGGTAAAATCATGTTTCAAATGGATTTACATGTATAAAATTTCTTTTCCATGGGTTAATCAAGATATAAAAGGATTAATAATTGTTCTTATATGTTTTTTGATGAAATATAAGAATTATGAACATTATTTGTGGTTCTTGGGAATTATGTACAATGGGTTGGCCCTGATTTTTCTGGGTGAGCCCATTTTATGTTATATTAGTTCATTTCCTAGATAGTTCCAGGTGATACCATTGCAACTTATACGATGGGGTGACGTAAATAATGTCAGGTGTGCCCGTTATGGCATATTGGGTATGCCTAGAAAGCACTAGCTGAATTTTGTGATGTAACTTTTATAGAGAGACTAGTAAGATGGAGTTATCTGATGGTTTCCCCATTTAATGTAATTGATATACAAATATTTTTTACACAGTATAAACATGTGTTATGAATAAAAATGTTTCAACAAACTAACACATTTTTGTTATTATTTTAATGGGTTCATAATGTTTATTATGATAAATAATTATATAAATTTTATGATGATTATTTATTTCAATAACCATATCCATTTCCATCTTTTCATATTTTATGATCCATGTATTCATGGGTTTGAGTTCTTTTATTATTTTTTCATGCACTCAAATTATATCACCATATAATTATAAACTTTTTAAACTCATTGATGACATTAAAATGCTCTTTCTTATGACTACCCTTAATGAGAATTTGTGATCACCATTATTATGTTTCCTTTTTATAGTTATAAACAATGAGGTTGAACTAATTATTTCTATATGGTATTTATCAAGGATGATATTCATGATACAATGTGAAATAAGTAAATCTTGGTTAAATGCGGGAAATTCACATGTAATGTGGAGGGATTTTTTTATGTAATTATCTTTTATAATTATATAAATCTCTAAAACAAATTGGTTAATGGGTAGGTATTAGATATAATATTTCTTTTTGATGTTGTATATTCTTGTTTGTGGTAATTGGTTCACCTCTATCAATATCAAAGTAGAAAATGTAAAGTTTATGATTTTGACATCGGATCAGGGAGTGTGGGTTTTTGGGATGTTATAATTTTCGAAAAATTCATTTGAAAAATGAACTTCCTTTTTTAAATTGTAATATAAAAACTATTTCTATGTTCATTTGTTGGTATTTTTCTAAAAATATTCATTTTTGGATGAATAGTTAAAAATAATAAATTTAAATTGAAAACCGCGTTTTTGTTTATTTTATTTATAATGTAAAATTATATTTTTAATTGGAATAAAAGAATAATTTTTTCAATTTTATATAAAATAATAAAATTAATGTCATTTTTATAATTTTTATTTTGAATTTACATATAAAAACAATGTAATACTTTCATCATTTTCTATTTAAAACCCACTTTTTTATCGCGCAAGTGTGATTAATTTTAAATTATATTTTTCCAATTCAGTGTATTGGATTTTTAAAAAAGGATTAAATATTTTGAATTATCATAATTTTAATGTTTAATATGGTTAATTTATTATTTGAAAAAAATTATGGGTGAAAATAGTAAATATAGATTACCTAGGTTAAGGTAAAAAATGGATTTTTTGGGTCTAACACAGAAGACAAGGGTTAAAAATTTCCTTATTGATTTTAAAACAGCCATTTTATGTAAATATTTTTTCCTTATAAATTCTATGATATATACCATTTGGAAATATTTTGGTGTGGAAAAAAATGTGTGTGGAATTGAATCTTTCCACAAAATTACAAGTGTTACACTCACCTGACTTATAAAAGTGCACCCTAAATCAACTTTTCATCACACAATAAGACATTTTTTCTCATCCAGTACCTAGAAAAATAACTAACCAATATTCAAAATCTCATCCATGAAACATTAGTATTTTTATAAATCCATCAAAGGAAGTATTTCATAAAATCGTAATGAGGATACCCAAAAAAGTTAATGTTTATAAATGATCGTCTTTATATTATTTCTTTCTCCACTTACTTAAACTATTTTTAAACCTTGATGATATAATAAAATAAATATATACTATTTAATGGGATGTTATTAAAATGAAAATAATGAAAATAATCTATATAAACATCCATCAAATTGGTTTTGAAATCATCATTTGTGTATATGGTGAACTACCCTCTCACGAACCGATATAATTTGTTTTCCATTACAACCTCTCATGGCTTGTAATAATGATGAATCTAAATTATATATATTATATATATATATATATGTATGTATTAATTATACCTCTTTTGTTATTTTATCAAATATACCTATTTACTTTACATCCATTCGGGTATATGATATCATTGATCATGTGTACAGTAGACCACTGTCTTTCAAATCAAGGTGATTAATTTTCCAATAAATATTTACATGATTGTTAATTATGGAAAATATAATGAGCATATATAATAATAAACAGGGAATAATGTTATTCATAACGTACTCATCACTATGAAAATATATTATTTTATTTTATTTCCTTCACTGAAAAATGATAACGTCACTCGTGGACATGTAGACTACAACCTCCACGAAATGATGCTATTGTTTTTATCATCACCACATCATAATAGTGATATATATATAAGTATATATAATAAAATAATATGGAATATATAATATTATGATCATTATGTAATGATAAATTATTAGTCACCCTTTTCCAATAATGACAATTCAAAATGGAATCTTTAATCATTGTATGTACAGACCACCGTCTCTATGATCATATTTTTAGTTCATTTCTAATCAAAAAATTCATGATTATTTTTAAAATTATAATGTATTTCTAAATGTGATAATTATTTCATGAATATTATTCAATATTTTTAAAATAATGATGTCTTTGTCCATAATCATCTTACCAAACCCATTTTTTTCCACATTAGCTGAATATAATAAAAATATATGATTTTAATTTAATTGAATAAGTAATTATATATCACATGATAATAAGTAGAATAAAATAGTTAATAAGAATGAAAATTATAATCGGGTTATTAAATAATCAACATAAGTTTATTATTCATGAAGATAAATATGCACCTAACAACTTGGACTCAAGGTAAAGACTTCATATAAATTTCTCTTTATTGGTCATTTTTTGATGTTATAAACATATATTATATTACAAGGTGTATATAAAAAACCATTTACATGTTATTTAATGAATTTAACTATCTTAATGATATTTAATGTCTTGTTTATTTATATTCTCTAATGGGTTTTATGATTCAGTTGTATCATAAGTAATAAGAGACTATTCATTAAAAAAACCTTCTTATAATTTTGTACATCCAACTATTTCCCTTCCATGTCCTTGTTTGGTAAATGATTTTATTACTTTTTTTTATATAGAAATAATTTATTTTTTTTAAAAAAATTATTTCACCTTTAAATTATTTAAATATTCTTTTAAAGTAATATTTTAAACATATGTTATACCAAACATTTTGACCATGGAAAAAAGTAAGGTTTTATTCTTGATGTAAATTATGAAAATGAATTTTCCACTATTGTGACCATTACATCATTTCTAGGTTCTTTTGATTTTATTAATGTAAACATCAAAGAAAAAACCATTTACTTTTTTGGTTATTTTTTTATATAAAAATGTTTTTCTAAATATAATTATTTTGTGGAATTGAAAAGGGTTTTTTAAAAATAAGTGGTTTTTTGATATTAAAAAAGTTATTTTAATAGTTGTTTAAAAGTGTTTTAAATTTTGTTTTGATGTAAAGGTGAAATAATTTTATTCATTTATACATGTTATTATAATTTAGTGTTATATGAAAAGTGTGAGCTCGATACATCTTATATAAAGTTTTTTCTCCATTCTAGTTCATAGGTGAGCCCAATATAGCTTATATAATGGGTTCATCACCATTATAGATCAAAAAAATTGGTGAGCATGATATAGCTTATTCCCAAGGTGAGCCCCATTATATATCTCAAATTCATTAGCTAATGATTATAATGGATGTTTTATGAATGGATATTCTAATTAAATTGGTTTTGAATGGTTTTAATGAATATTATGCTATATGTCACAATATATTGGGTTTTAATTACTAGTTATTGGTTTTAATGACATTCCATTAGAAAAATGTCTGTGTGTGTTAATCTTGTGAACATGACCTATTTCAGAAAATCAAATAATATTGATGGTAAATATAAACAATATATGAGTTCTACAATTTTTCCCGGTATGAATGGTTTTTTTCTTTATATGTCCCAAACCATGCATTTTGGACACATCCCACGGTTTAAAAATTTTCATGCGGTTTAAGGATGGGTAAGGGAAAGAATGAAATCAATTAGAAAGTTATGGAGATTTTCTCTGAAAATAAATCATGGTTTTTTTAAAATATTATATTATGTAAAAAATGTATACTAATCAATAGTGTCCACATTCTATTTTATGGGTTTTTATATGATTTATGGTTTTATTATCAAAAACTCTAAACCTAATAAAATTTAAAAATGTAAATAATGAATTATTTACAAAATAATCATGATTATGTAATTTCTAAGAATGTGTAAATACAATAAATTTCAATAAAATCATTTTTATCAACCAAATATTTATTTAATGAATGAAATAATGATATAAAAATATTTTTTTATTAAAAAATGTATAATTAACATTTTTGAGTAATTGTTTTATATTATAAGAAAATTTTTCAGTTCATTTTCAATACTAAATTATGAATAAGGTCCTATTTAAAATTTTTTAGTTTTAAATTCATATAAATATTATTTTTATTCAAAAGCAAATAAATTTTATTTGAATTAATAAAACAAATTCTCTGAAATATTATTTTATTCTTATAATACATTTTGATATATTAGTGTTTTTCATCGAATTATTTCTTAATTTATTAAAATAATTTTTTTCCACATCTATAAATTGAATATTTCTAAAAAAATTAAAATTTGTAAGGAGAACATTAAACTTATTTAATAAGGCTTATTTTAATTTTAATTCACAAAAATAACTTATCATTGTAAGACATTATCACCATAGAAAGCGTTCAAATGTTTGAAATACCACAAGACATTACTATTAATTTTTTAGATAAGTGAATAATAACTTGTAAATTCATATCTTCATATTTGGCTTCCTTAGTTTAGGTTGATTGTGAAAAATATATTTATGTTATTTTCAATTAAAGAGTATTTATAAATTCTTGGCCTATTTTCTTTTAAAAGAATCTATTCACCAACTCACTTATACACAAACTTTGAGAACCATATATTTTAAATGATCGGGAAAAATAGATCTCCATCACTATATTTTATTTTCTAATATTTTTGTAAAAAATTCAATCTAAGAAGGATTATGGAGTTTTCTAATGGAGGACCTCGAAGGAAGAGGTAATTGTCTTAACAGATTTCCTTATGTATCATTATTCAAAAAAATATCCCAAATATTCTATAAAATACTCTAACATAATGAAATAATTATATTTTTTTAATGAAATTTTACTTTGTTAATGTAATAATCATTATATTCCCCATTTATATCCAATGTAAAATGCATATATCACATGTGTATAGTTGCATCATACCTCCTCCACGAACAACATATTTCATCTTTTTATCACAACCTCCTGTGGCTGATTATAAGGATATATTTAATGAATAAATGTCTTTCCTATTTCATACTTATTATTCATTAATGATAAGTAGTTATCTACCTTTATTCACTCTAATTAATTTGAAAATGAATACCATGTTTGTGTTACGTCTATCCTGATGCCTCTATGAATGAAATATTTCATTTTCCATCAATACATAACATGAATGGTTATATAAACGAATTTATTATAAAATTGTGATATTTCAAACGTTATTATTTTTTCAAATCTATTTTGGTCTTTGTATTAATGATATTAGTAAAAAATGCTTGTCTTAAAATTTATCCATCTAAAACATGCTTACTGGATCCCTAGGAATGTATTTACCTCTTATAATCATCATTCATTTATCTTCTTCATGTAACTCTTATTAAAAATTATGTATCACATCAATGATATTTTTTTTAAATAATTATATTTTTTTAATTGTAATTATAATTATGAAATAACATGTTAATACACATTCAAATATTATAACATGGTCATGTTTGGGTTGGTTTTACCTCTAATATAAATCATGTTATAATTATTATTTCCTGAATGAATAGAGAACATCATCAACTAATAATATACGTTAGTAATGATGGATTAAATATTTTTCTAAATTATATAATTGTTACATATCACTGTATATATTATTTTTAAAAAACAATTATTTTTATGAAATCATAATATAAACGAAATAATATTTTAAATAATTTCATAAAAATTGTTGGCACGTGTTCCATGAAATGACCATGTAAATATAGAACTATATAAGAAATAGTTTATAAATACATAAAAATTATTTATATGTTTACCCTATGAAAATGTTGAAATAAACCAACCCCCCAAATCGAATCACACATAGAAAATTGTACGGTTAATACAATAATGTTGATTTTAAAAAATAAATATCAATAAATCGATAATGATAAATTATATGTGAAAATTATCAATACATTTATATTTAAATATGTTTTATATATATATTTAGCGGAAATATATATTTTCTATATATGAACTTAGAGCCTATTTAAATTACTAGATGTTTGAGGGATGAATTTAATTAACAATATCACTGTTTTTCAGGACTATTTGTGTTTCCATTTCCATTCATAGTATTTTTAATTATAAATTGTATAAAAGGAAAATATTTTCGTATACTCTAGTTAATTATATATTTTCACATATTATATTTATTTTTCATTCTTTTTTAATCAAATAATTTAAAATAATGTTTATATTAAAATTTGAACCTATTTTCTATGTTGGTCATAAATTATTCTCATCCTTATCCATATTCATTATTTTCATTAAAAAATGATATATTTATACTTAAAATATTTATTATAGTCAATTTATTTTTACATTGACTTTACATGAAAAATATTAAAATAAATCTTTTGAAAATTTTTCATAAAAGTCATTTTTTAATTTATTTATAAAATCTTCAAAATCGTATATTTTTTAATGTTTTTTTATAAATGACATTTCCTATAATAATGACCATTTTTAAAAAATTATACTAAATTCCATTAATTTTTTTATCTAAAATGAATATTGTTTTCCATTATTCAAGGAATTTTTCAATTTTAAATTAAAATAAAAAGTTGCTTATTTTTGAATGTTTGGAAGATGGATTTCATTTCATATATAAATATTTATATCTCAAACGCTACAACATCTTACTAAAATATATTTTTATTTTATTATTCAAATATATGTATTTATTATAATCTTAAATTTTCAAAATTATCCTTCACACCTTATGAATTTTTCATTAAAATAAACCTCAAATTTTCTAACTACATTACACATGTTTTAAGAAATATATCTTTAATTTTTTTGCATGTATTTCATCTCTATTTACCACAATAAATTCATAGGAAACCATAATTTTTTATGAATTGATGGTCTCATTTATTAATATATAGTTGGTATCATATTTTGTGCCTAATGATTGTTCTCTGTCCATTCACTCATTGAGGTTGTGTTATCTATCACTCTCCATCATTATTTTGATTTTATTATCCTTTTTATTCATTTTATTTTGTTCCATGGATATATTTTGTATAATTTCTATAATTTTAATGTTGTCTCAATCGTATACCCATTATTATATATGGTGTTAGTTTAGTGCACATTACTAATAATGTTATTCTATGGACTGTAAAATATTTACATTCCAATAATATGATTTAATACAGATATTTAATAATTATAGCATCATATAGATTTTTTTTTGTATAGATAATTCAATATATAAATAATCCATTGGACATGTATAAGTGATGGGTGACACTAGAAATTACATATCCACTTGATTCATTAAGTAAGGGCACATGATACAAACTATTTGGAATGCCTTATTATTTCAGTATTTTGGTGTATGCTTTCCCATTTATTGGAGGTTTCATAGTCTAGGAATTGACTGAAGTTGAAAGTTGTATTGAACTACATAATAAATTATTATGAAATTATTTATTACTATTCTGGTGGTTACTATATTGATATTATTTATGGAAATATTTTATTCATGAATTATTGATTATATTGAGAATTTATTTAAAAATTACTCTACTTTATTTTATACCTTTTGTGTTCTTAATATTATCCACTATTCACAATCCGTTACAAAGAATTTAAACACATCATTAGTTTTTTCCCTTTCTCTAGTGTACATAGAAGGGATCTTTGTAAGAATTCCAAGATAAACTAAATAGAATATAAATGTTTTCAAGGAGTTTATAACCTATGTTTTACGTCCCAAATGTAATATGGAAATCACACACACATATATATATATAGTATCTCATGAATACTAAACTGATTAGTCATATGTTCTGATATATCCTATAACTTGCATCAATATAATATAATAATCATTTAAACTGTTATTCTTGACTTGGACTTGTTTCACCTTTTTATTAAATCACCAATTACAATTTAAATCCAATGTACATTGATTCCATAAAAATACATTTTACCATAAACCCCAATAAAAAACTAATGACACCCGGAAAAGATTCAATAAAATGGATAAAACACAATTTAACCAAGGTTTCATGAAGAAAATATTTATTGAGCTATATGATCCTTCATTGCTTTTATGTTGAGGTGCTATCATCCCATTTTATGGGTGAAAAAAATGTCGTATCATATTAGAAAAAAAATTATTATTTTCACACATGCCCATTATCTGTATAAATTAGAAATAACTAAAATAGTTTATAAGCCACATACCTTATCCAACGATCCATAATAACCATCCAAACTCTTATCAGTATTTAAACATCCTATGATAACCAAATTTAATTAAAAAAACACCATAAAATTAATAATCAAAAAATTTTAAGTCAAAAAACAGAAACGTACATAATCATATTCAATATAAATAGTTTTTCACCAAAATAAAAACCCTAAACAATATTGTGTAATATATTTTTCAGACACACATGAGCTTATGTCACTAAAATAAATAAAATTTTAAACTCAATTCAATGATTAATCATATAAATTATCGTATAAAAATTAAAAGAAATACATAAAATTTCTTAAATGGAGAAATAGTGTGTGTAATCGTAATAATATGTTACCCCCATTCTTCATAAATTCATCCTACCAAAAAGAATTGTTTTATATATTTGATTCCATCTTTCTCAACTAGAGTAATATATTGAAACCCATAATCAATCCATAATTAAACAAGTGATGAATATTGTATGATTTGATAATATAAAGAATAAATTAACATAAATATGATAAAATAATAAATCATGGTTAAAATAAAATAAGGGGGTCAATGGTGGGATAAGGGAGATAAAAGGAGGGATATCCCAACTATATCACTATACTAAATCCAAAATATCATGAGGGGGTTCCAAAAAATATAGCCCTATAAAATTAGTAAATGTCCCCATTAAAAATGCATAAGGGAATATTATACGATAACACATATTTTCATGGTCTAACACACCAAATCAATGATTAGTTTTATAGTGTGACCCATTTCATCATGGAGAAACACCCAGAACCTAGTTCATGTTATATCATTATGATATTACTACAATGTAATTCCCCATTCCAACACTACACTACAAATTCATAACCACCTACATATGTTGTTATCTTGTAATTATCATAAGAATACGCCCCATTATGGAATCATCTCTTCATAAAATCATATATATCATGAATTCATAGATTTATGGTGTGACACCCCCATTAAGATGTGAAGCCACCCCAAATAATAAAATTATTCATATATAGGTGATGATGGTGTTGTAGATCTTACTATAACATTACCTTCCAAAAAACACCAAAAACATTATCTTATATACTATAAAACCACTCTAAAATGTTGTATGTTGTAGAGTGATCATATTGTTATAA
The DNA here is from genome assembly GCA_963277665.1 of Viscum album. Classification (NCBI taxonomy): domain Eukaryota; kingdom Viridiplantae; phylum Streptophyta; class Magnoliopsida; order Santalales; family Viscaceae; genus Viscum; species Viscum album. Next base: position 289,508,975 of record OY728165.1, read on the forward strand.
AAATTTATATTCTAAGAAACCTAATAAATCAAACCTCTTATTCTACCATATAATTTCCACCATGAAAAAATAACAAAATTTATCTAAAAATATGATCTAAATATCCAATCCTCATTCTGAATCCCAATATTTATGATCATTATTTCACCATAATGATGGTTAACTAACAATACCATTGTTACAATGACAATAATAATTATTTTTCATTATACAATTACCACCATAATGCATCCTACACTAAATAATTCATAGTGTATCCTTGATCATAAATCTCGACCTACACATGTAATGGATTCATTATATAATTGACATGTTCTTCCAGTGAATAGTACATTAATGCTTAATGTTAAAATCTTACACCTATTAAATATATTCATTACCAACCTCATTACATGATCAGTATGACTTCCACCAAATAAAACCATAGCCACCATCCCCTCACTGGAATTATTCTAAATCAATATAACCATTTATTAGCTTAAAACCCAAATCCACTTATTTGATAACACAAAATTTTAGAAATTTCAATGAATATTGATAAGGAATGCATATTCTCATCAATCGTAGAATAATTTAAAATCATAACTAGATTCATATTTTAGCTTATGGAACTGACCACCATAACGACCAACTACCATTACCAATTCCATCTAATGGGTCCCTCTACCATAGAATAACATAATAAAAATGTATCTCAAATGGTCTAATTAACAAAACCATGAAAAAAATAAAATCACGCCACTCAAGTCAACTATTAGACACCAATATATCAATACTAAAATAATTGTATCTCTCTAATCACTAATTAATTACCCACTAACCACCCAATCCAAATAATTGTGTCCCTTATGGTTAAAACATTGGAAATGAAGAAACACAGTTTATGAAGTTTCTTATTTCTCATTAAAAAACCAACTAAAACATTTTACATTCCCTATAACTCGTATAAGGATTTAAAAATACCTCTTTCTATATATGGTGTTTTCATTAAAACTAAAACCAAAATTACCATCTAATCCAATCATTTTATTGAAAACAAAACCGATTTTAAAATCAATTATAAAATAAATTTCCAGATCTATTTTATTTATATTTTAAAAAACCCAAAACCATGAACCCATTTTTTCACACCTCATAAAATGACATCTATTTTCATTAAAAATTTTGCTTTATAAAATATAAAAACCCCTCAAAATAATTTCTATCTACAATCCAAATCTACATAAGTACAAAAAAATCCCACAAGACATACATATGTATATTAATCTATTTACCAATTATAATTTATTCAATAAATCATTGAATATATTATAAATCTCATTAATAAATATTTAGTAATCACTATGAAGCATATCTACCAATATTTCTCATAAAACTATGTGTAATACCTTACGAATTCCACAATAACTACATATGAGATATACCACTGGCTCTATACCATACATTATGACTCATTCCATGTATCATTCATATAACATTAGGATTTTTAGTCCAAATGCCACATGCATACCCAGATTTCCTACTTATAAAAATAGAAACCACTTGGTTATATGTGATTCAACCATATCCACTTTTCTTAGGTATGATCCCACACTAGAAATAAATAATGGAACCATATCTATACCTCTAGGTGACATTATCCCAACTAAACACAATATATGATCCAAAATTATAATGACATAACCTATATTTACTAAATGAAACATTAGCAGGGGATCCACCTAATCTCGGGAACATATATTAATATTAAAAAACATTTCTACTAGAGTTGAGGTCTTGTACAATTTATTAAGAAACTATTCCCACAACATAAAAAACAAGCGGAAATATTTGAGTCTAAAAAATGTGGCATGTCCCATCCATATGGTGGTAAAACCTAAAACCCCACCACAATAATAAAAGATAAAAAACGTCTCTTATTGTCTATAATAATTATAATAAGTTTTATATGAGTATCAACCACATACAGGTCTCTAGTTGTATAAATAAAAGATGAAACAAGAATCATTAGAATAAATACATCATATATAATTAAGGTTTATACATTTTCATCACATATAATTATGAAAGTATAATAACCACTAGACCTAAAAATATTAAGATAATATCAAATACTCAGCCTCAACATATATTATTATACATGAACTGTGTGTTCATCTATAACACTATTGTAAAATAGGACTTTAACATCACTAGAACAGACCATTATCAATGCTAAAAAAAGCACTGACAACTTTAGCATGGCTAAAATCCCCTGGATTTTATCATACCTAGAAAATAATTAATAATTGGGTCCTTTATCAGGTCTAATAACATGATAATAAAGGAAAACAATGTTTAGCACCATTATTTAGCACTGATAAAGTGACCATTTAATAGTGATTATAAATGAACTGATTGAGTAATCCATTATCAATGCTTCAACAAGAGATTATGAATGGATTCTTTATTAGTGCTTGTACAAGTGATGATAAAGGGTTACATTGTAATTATATTCTGTAGTATTGATAAATGGGTATACTGTATTGTGATTTTATAATATATTACAACAACAGAAACAAGGCATACAACAGTGCACAATAATAGCACACTGTAGTACAAAAAAACAGAAACTAAAATTTGAAAAAACTCAAAAAAATATAGAATATAAATGTAAAAAAATTTATAGATCAAATACAAGAAAACACTGTTATATAGAAAATAACACCCTAGTATGAAAGAAAAAACCACGCCTTCTCGAGAAAAATAAGGCACTTATATTTGAAAAAAATTATCATAGTTATAATTTAAAAAAATAAACTAAATGGAAAAGGTTAATTTTAAACTAAATGTTGAGTCAGAACTGGTACATAGTTTATCTTATTGATTTGCAGTTGATTCATGAACATCACATTATTCATTTATCATCATCAATCGTTATATCATTGAAAATAACTCTTATATAAAAAGAAAAATGATAATTATATTAGTTATGTAATTGTAGATAGAATGACGAGAAAACAATCTAGGATCATTTGATAGGTTTTAGCAATGCGATGCACATTTGAAAAAAATTTGACACTTATATATTGAAAAAAATTACATGGGGTCATACTGGTCAAACCATGTTTCACGATGATTGAGGCCTAATCCTATAATCCCCAAATAAAATTTTTATTGTTTTTCTAATGTATCAAAATAATATATATGAGTTTCCACAATTTTGAGTATGCATCTTATTTTTTTACTAAAATTTAATTATGAACTAGACACATCATCATTGAGTCATATTGGACAATTATTTATGGTTTTTATACGAGACTAAATCATACAAGTCAAAAAATAATTATGAATTATTTTTCTAAATTATCAATAAAATATGACTGTGTTTTCTCAATTTTTTAGTGAGTGATAGTTGTTTGTGCTGAAATATGAATTATAAACCGATCACTGACTCATTGAGTTATAATAGGAACAGCGTGTATTAGATAAATGTTTTTCAAATTCTTACACATAAAAAATCACATATGTATCATTTTCCTAATCTATAAAAATAGTTCAAATTTGTTGGCTCAATTTTCATTTTTTCAACAATCTTATTTAGAAAAAATAATGAAAATTTAAAATAAAATTTTCTTAGAGTCATAGTGGTCACACCATTCATCAGATTGATATGAGGATAATTCATACGAATCTCAAATTTCTTCCTTATCTTTTTTTATAACATAACAAAACACCTGAATTTTTTTTCTCATTTTTTTGTATGCCACATTTTTTTATGAAAATGTCACTTTGAACTACAAACACATTATTTGATTCATACTGGTCACATCATGTGTTGTTCTAAGATGAGATAGATCCTTACAAATAAAAAATTAATTAGGTTCCATTTTATTAGATTATCATGGTAATCTGAGCATTTTGTTTCTTAGTTTTCAATGATTTATACTTTTTTGTACTACAATGTCAATTTTAAACTGATAACAAACAATATACGGAATTCCGGGAACATAGGGTATTATATTAAGGTGTGTCTAATTCCCATTCATAAAAATGACTTATGTATAATTTTCTTATAGTATAAAACTAATTTGAATGTGTTTCATTGTTTGGGTATGTTTTTTTTAGTAAAATGAATTTCATTTTTAATTAAAATTATGCACTTTGAGTCATATCAATCACACCGTGTGTCATATTGAATAGTGGCGGATTACTACATATCCCAAATGACTTATGGGTTGTTTTCATAATGCATCAAAATAATCAACTCTTTATTTAATTATTTTCAGTATAACACTTTTGTGTTTTACAAAATTTTCATTTTTAACTAGAAACATGTACTCTGATTCATATCTATCACATTGCTTTTGGGTTTTATGTGAGACTAATTCCTACAATCCAAAAAGAAATTTTGAATCATTTTAATAAATTATCAGTACAATACATGAATGTTTTATTAGTTTTAACTGAGTGAAATTTTTTTGAACTAAAATGAAAATTTTAAACTCATAACATAATCATTGAGTTATACCAGGCACATTGAGTATCAAATTATGGCATGACTAATTCATAAATGCATAAATGACTTATGTACTGTTTTCTTAAAGTATCAAACCAATTATAATTTGTTTTCATTATTTTATGTATGTGATTTTTTTAAACCCAAAAAATTATAAACAAAAAAAATATAGTTTAATAAACTATTAACTTCGTTTTCTTGTTGTTGTTATCTCAGTTTTAGCCTCGATGTCCAATCACTTATGGGCATGGGAAATTGGGAAAAAACCACAGAATTTATTAAAAATAATCAACTTGAATAATATAAGATTTCATATTTCATTAATACTATAAAGAAATTTATTAACCATAAATAAGAAACAATATAATAATAAAATGTAAATTTCAAATTGAAACAACCAAATTTAATTCATACCTATTTTACTGTGTATTGGATTGAGTTATGACTAATTACACAATTTATTTTTATCATACCTTTCTTTTGACACAATGGGTCATCTAAAAATATTTTGGTTTGATAACCAATAAGGTTCAATTAAATAGGAAATAAATTTACAATTAGATCATCATGAATGAATCATCCTTAATGAGTGCATAACCATAACATAGGAGTGAATCATACTTATTGATAAAGTCATTTATTCATGGAAAACATTAATCATTACAATAAAAATATAATAATTCATTGATTGGAGTAAAATAAATATTCAAATATTATTTTTAAAGGAACATAATAAAATCTATGTTACCCATTAACCATCATAGAGAGTAAAAACTCCATGATTAACCATATACCTTCATTTATGTAAAAACATAGTGTGGTCCATTATTTATTTAAATAAGATATTAAACTCCATTATAATTTTTAACACCTTTATGACAACATTAAACATCAATATATCCCTTTATAGAATCCAAAAGTCACTGAAATATATGGTATCCATCAAGCCTTCCTAGATTGTGCTATATATTAGTATATCAATTTCAATCTTCTGGGTGATGATATAATCTAACATAAAATCCTAATTATTTGTTCATCAAAATTTGTAATTTAATGATTCTTATGTAATTTTGTGAGAATGACGATGAGTTTTTTATTAATGATATTGGGAATATGTATAATTTTACATAAGTATTATTCACATGCATAATGAATTTCATTAGTATGTGTGTCACTAGAATTTGTGATATTATGTGATTCATATAATTGATGATCACATTGAACAAATAATTCCACCACCCAACAAATGAATCCATTTTATTTTTGTTTTTTTAATTTTATGATTCAGTAATGAAATTTTTTATTTCTTTATTTTTTATATTTTATGGATAAAGAAACTTGATTATTTTTAAAAGGGGTCTTTATTTCGATTTTGTGTTCTTCACGATTCTATTTGAATTAGATTTTTCATTTCTAGAGTATTTATCATAAGAAATATTATTTTCATTTGATTTCATGATTCCTTTGACTGTATCCCCCGTAGATTACCATGACCTCTCAATGTTATATTCCATACAATAGTTCCCTCATAAATGTTTTAGGTTCAGTGGTGTATTATGCCTATATTTGTTAAACAATTTGTGTTTGATTACATACCTATTTAATGATTGGATATTTGTTGTATGAATCTCAAGTGACTATTGGATTCACTATTAAGACCATTTCTTTTTAGTGTTGAAATTTCATGGGAAATAACTTGCATCATTTTTTTGTTGTTGTTAACTTTGTTCATGGTGAACGGTTACATTCACACATCAGTAATATTTGATAGTACATCAAATGTGATAATACTAATCATAGCCTATGTTAATCAGTTTGAAAAAATAGGTGGTGATTGTTTTGTTTCTAAAAAAATATTCTTATACTTAAATTCTAGTATAAAATCACTTAAATAAGTGGTGGAAAACATTTTTTTTCAACAATACACTTCAAACAATTTCACAAAGACCCTAATCTTATGTTATATGTGCTAAGAATACTTTTAAAAAAAATTCTCAAACATAGTATTCTCTTCATTCAACTTCATTTTCCAACGATATTATTGTTTACAAGCCAGTACATCCTCTCAAGAATTACCTTAGTCTCCACCTCTACCTTCTCACCTACCATGTTCTTCATCTCCAACTCTAAACTCACCTTGGTCTCAATATCCTTCTCTACATCACCCTCCTCCATTTCCAAACAACATTATTGTTTTTAGGTCATCACTTCAGAATAAATTTATTTTTCTCTATTATACTTCTCATTGAGAAACAAATCAAAAATAATATAAAATCATTATGACTCTAATGATTCACACCCTAACTATATTTATAAGGTCATAGATTATATTATGTCTGAAACATAGTAGGTATCCACCAAATGTTTTTTTTAGAAAGATTTCTAGAAACATATATGATTCCCACTCATCACTAAAAAAATATTCTTCTTTTGAGTGTGATGGTTGTTGGAAATCATGATGGTACTGAGAGAATATAGACAATAACATGATAAATAAATACATTTTATGAAATCAAAATTACCTTTAGAAATTAATATTTGGGGGATTATGGTCCTTTAATTATTTATAAACACTCTAATAAATTCACAAACATAATATCTATAATTAGTTTCATTTTCATACATCAAACACTAAAAAAACATTTACCAAAATAAGTAATTCATTTTTGAATTATTTTTTCACAGATAAGTATTTCTACATTTACCTTAAATTGTTAACATTTTCATTTTTCCGAAGGTTTTATCTTTTCAGAAACCAATTTCATGAAATGATTTATCCTATTTCTAGTGACAACTCTATCATAACATAATTTTCATTAAAAGACACACTAAAACATATAATTTTATGGATACCTTCAAAATGTTGAAATTAGTGTATTATAAATTCAAAATTCATATCATGTGTGGTTGTTTGGTTGAATATCCATGCATTGGATCCAAAATATTAACAGTTTTTGTATCATATTTGAATACGCAATGTATCCAGTGCTACCAAAAAAATATGTAATACAAAAATCGAAAATAATTTTTCTGTGATTAGATTATATAGTTTTACTTATGCATTATATGCCTCAAAAAGAGTCTTTCTTGTAATATTCTATTCATAAATTCTTCTACAAGCTCATGTTTTTGGTTTTGAATTTCTTCATCATCCATTGTATGTTTTTCCATATAAATGAAATAATGATTATTGAATCCAAATTACGCTTCACATGGTTTTCCATTTAAATATAGTTAAAATTTGCACCTATAAAAATATGAATAGTTATTTACATTAACAAAAAAAATTATCTCTCTATTTGGATAGATGTATTATGATAATGTCCTTGTGTATCTCTTAAAAACTAAGACTCCCAACCATTCATGCTTGAGAATCTCATTTACAGTCTCAAGGAAAATTACATATGTCATAATATTTACATATATTTATTATTCATATAGAATATAATAAATAATTTAATATTTTAATGTGTAATATGTTAGAATTTATTATGATAATAAATATTTCTTTGGTACTTGTGGGGATATCATTCTTCTGGAATATCATTTTGATTTCTTAGTCTATTTACTAGATTGTCTTGATGCAACCTTCCTTTTCCTTGTCTATTTATCAATATGTAGTTTCAAACCTCACATTACAAATTTATTATAATATTTTGTAGTTTTTTATATCAAAATATAAATTAAAGACATACCCCAGGTGTCTTTATAAGATTATATTTTCATGTTGTGAATGTTTTAATAGTGACATATTCCATTATTATATCTTGATCATCATGTGGAATAGGAAACAAAATAGCTAACTCGTGAGTAACCCCAATACACACTCTCAAGTGACATTTTGGGTTGTATATATAGTGTATATTTCCTTTTGGGATATTATACACACTACCCATCACAATAAGGAATTGTGTGGGTGATGGAAGATTAAAATAATATACAACTATACCTTGTATAATTATGGTAATATAAATTTATTGGAATTTATTCGACTCACATTTAGGAGAATGATTAATGAAAAAATTGATTAGCTCGGGTATGGTATGTGGTTGGGGGAAATGATTAGCCTCAACGTTGGTGGGGTTATTTCATTCATATAAGGATATTTCTTCTTCTATTGGGTTGCTTTAATTATTTATCATACATTGGTTTTCCAAACAAGATAAAATAATAATATATTGCACGGATTCAATTTATGTCTTAAATCTTCTAAACATATTTAATGTTTCTTCATGTGGATTTATCGTCTGAAAATTGTTTTGATGATACATCCCAAATCCTTATCCTTTAATAGATCTATATTTTTTTGTCGGCTTCAAAGCTACTAACTGTATTTTTTCATCTAACACGGTAGATAAATTTTTTTTTCATAAATAATATAAAAAATATTAACTTATAAAAATATTTTATGTGATACTATTAAAAATCCTAAATAATTACTACTATGTCATACTTACACAGGTATCCCATATTTCTTTTATGTTTTCATCAACTAGTTTACACTCATTATTTATGTGAACCTTTTTCTGTGGAACATGATATGGGATCGAAGTGGATTCAGATTCTAATTCATCAAATATTCAAAGGAACCTTTTTTGTTTTACATTGCATAAAAAATATATTATTGATTAAAATACATAACAAATGTTTCTATAGTGAAGTGTACCCTAACTATGCTTTACGATAGGGGTACATTGGTTTTGATGTATGTTCTTTATTTTCAGCACCATTTTTCCATATTATAAATTAATAATTTTTATTCAAATAGGATAAAATAGATAACGACAAATAAAATATTTTCTACTACAAATCACCTTAAATGGTTTCCCTTTATGATAATTGATTAAATGAATCTATGTTTCTAGATTTATAATGTTTGTATAACTAATCGGTGGGTGGTGTTTTACATTCCCCTCAACTTTCCTAAGATGCAACTTCACATGAAGAGTCAAAAATCCTCTATGGGATTTTTTAATGACCATAAAGAAAATTTTCTATTAGAAATATTCTAAAATAAATGAACTTTTCAATGAATAATAAAAATTAAATCAACGATTAATTATATAATTTTTTGGTAAAATATAAAAATTATATCATAATAGTAGAATTATATATTTCAAATGGGTTGCATTCATTATAGGTTTTATGTAGCACAATGAATCAATATCAATTAGAACATTCATCATTGTGATGACCCCAACATTACTAATGAACATTAACTTGTTGGGGTCAATAGGTTTATTGTGATGATTCAAAAAGAACCTCAAATTTAATAACATGGCTTTTTTGCATTGAAAATATTATACAACACTATGATGTTTTTTCATTGTTGTTTTTTCATCAATTTTTTTATCACATAATAATTCTATAGTTTCATAATCAATAGTAAGTTCTTTATTAGGGTTTGTAAAATCATCATGTGAAGAAAACATTGTATGTACGAGTAGTGAACATTTAATTTTTCTTGAATGAAAACATTGTAAACAGATAAGAAGGATTTTAGAAGGTTGTCTTTCATGTTATATTGTGAAGACGATGAACTGCTTTACTCTATATTTATATTATTTTCTCAGAATATTAGTGTGCATCAATATTTAAGGAAATATGTGATTGAATTTAAGAAATGAATTACACTATTATGTTTAGGTTTATCCTCTAAATTCATCCAATGTTGAAAGTTATAGAAAACTTCCATCCACATTAGATTCATCTTTAGAATAGTAATTACTTCATTTTTGTCTTAATACTAATCACTTATCTCGTCTATAAATTGACATTTTTTTCCTGAACTACTTTGAGTAGTAGTCATCCCATACCGAGTACCAGTGATCATTTTCAATTACTACTGCATAGGGTAGTTTGATCTATATAGAATAGATTTTAGGAGATTTTCAAGAAAAAACAATGATAAATGTTCATGAGATGAAGTTTTTAAGGATGATAGTTGTTTCCTTAGAACTTTTAAATTACTACATATTAATTTAAATTGGCAGCTCTCATATCAAAATGATAAATGGTCCCTCCAACTACCATGAGAACATCAACTCATCCCCATTGGATTTCACGGACTCTAATAAATGTTAATAGACCTCTTCCATTACATGTATTTCAAATATAAGAGCCATATATCCCCTGAGGTTCATGTGTAGTGTGTGAATAAAAAAATAAACATGTAAATACTAACTATTCCCCTAATATATTCAAATAAATATTCTTTAGTATATTTTAAAATAATTAACACTCAAAATACAGATGTATGTTATGTCATTGTGTACTGAACAAGACCTTATAATTATCAAATGTACAGAACTTATTTCATTCTACTGAATTATAATAATAATACAATCTATTTATACAATAGTTATTCCCATATATTAAAATAATTTCACAAATTTGTGTTTGATATATGAATCCTAGGAGGATAAAAAATAATTTTATATCCCTCCTAAAATAACCACATCATAGGAACCATGATATTCGACTTCAGACCCATAACATCCAAGACAATCCCTTAAGGGTAACCATCACATGTACTTATGACATATAAATCACAAAATTGGTATAAAATAGATTGTTTTCTCAGTAATTTAATTTTAAATATTAGTAAGCTGTAACATAATTGGTTCGATTATGAAATATCCACACAATGATTTCCATAATTCATTAAATGAACCTCAATTTATCGAAACCAAAAAGAATAACAAAAAAATGTCAAATCACACTCAACCTAGGCCCTGATGAATCAATAACAAGTATATAGTGACTCACATTGTAACATACCATACATCTCCCTCACATAATACACATCATTTAATAGCATATGATAAATAATATTTTTATCAAATCCACTCTTTTAAATATTGTAGGAAAATATGGTAATTATTCCTTGAGAGGTATATTCAAAATCATTTCAAAAAATATCAAGCGGGCTTTCAAAGAAAATATTATAAGGAAATATTTGCAAAAAAAAGACCAAAAAACTAGTTACATACTACATTTAATATAATAATTTCCAAAAATAATTACACTAGAGAACAACATATTAAACCTGTAAACAAAAACAATTTATTTTAATAATTAGTAAAAAATGTATACAATGATGAAAATGAATAACTTCTAAATAAAATTTATAGAATATTTCCATTTAAAAAATTTCCAATTTCTATAAACAATTGTGAAATATTTTATAATAATTCAGAAATTTCCCTAATTTACATAAATGTTTATAAAAGTGTATTGGTTAATTTTATAATCATACTTTTATTAAAACCATATTTGTGTGTGATTACAGTAAAATAATTAGATGAATATATTTATCCAATATATATATATATATATGATGAACTATTTAATATAAATAAAATAAAATATTAATTCATATATGAAAACTATAACTAATTTGGTATTGTAAACATCAATTCCCATAATAAAATAATAAAACATGAAAATCACATAAATATTTTTGTTATAGCATTTTCAATATATTATAATTGATCAAGAGTCTATATAACCCATGTTTCTTCAAATATAAAATAATTAAAATCATTCACTATCAATGATTATGTTCAAAAACAAACTAAAACCATTATAAATGGAGAAATTAAATTAGTATTGAATTATTTAAATCGTGAGTATGATATTTTAATTGTTAATAATCAATAAATTATGTAACTCAAACCATTCTCTAAAATAAATACATTATAACATATTACATATTCTACATGAAAAAAATATTTTATAATTACTTTGGATTTAAAATGGGGATTGTTTTGTCACCATGGTATAAAGGATGTGTTTTGAGCTAGAAGATTACCTTTGAAAAATTCATAATCCTTAAATGGGAATAATGGAAGCTGTAGAAATTGTACCTAAAATATCTAAAAGTAGATCAAAACAAACTACTAAATAACCCTATGTTGGGGAGATCAACGTATATACATGTAATTTTACTTGTGAGAAATAGGGATCCCGAAAAGGTAAATTTTAAAGACTATGGTTAAAAACAAGAATTACATATATGGACTACGTATAATAATATTATGGTGATATGAAGTCAAAATTGGTAGCGAGAATGGATCATGTTTTGTTGTTCATTATGTTGGAATTTCAATTGATCTTTAAGAACTGGGGAGACCTCTATGGGAATTCTATAAGTTTAGGGATTACAAATGAGGGGCTGGAATGATGTCGGAGAAGGTACAACATCCATTGAAGAACATACCAAAGATATGAATCACAATAAATACATATTTTCTAGTAGAGAAATAGGGTTCATAATTGTTGAGAAAAATAAAAAAATGAACCGCAGAACCCAAACAAGTAATCACTAAGTGAGGAAAATGAGAAAATAATATTCATTCGATTCATGATTTGATTCATCCAAGAGAACATAAAAGTAGAGTTCCAACAAAATGGGAGTTCTATGAGAGCATGATAATAACAACTAAATTAGTCGCGGTTAGGCTTTATTTAAGTGCATTGGGGAAACGTTTATCATCACTTACAAAAAAATGCGGATATATGTATCTTCTTATTAGTGTTAAATTAATAAGAACTAAAAAATGCATCTTTATTATCACTTTTTAACACAAAATAATGAAATCTTTATCAGCGCTAAAAAATCAGCACAAATAAAGGATTTATAATTATAATTGAAAATAATAATGTTTTAAATATATTTATATAAATAAAAATTTAATTATATTAATATTATAATTTTTTTAATATATAAATATTTATTTATAATTATATTAATATGTTTTTGGAAAATATATATTTTTTATATTTATAATTATTTAATTTTATAAATTTAGTTAATATATTTTTATAATTATATTTATAATATTTATTTGTAACTATAAATATTTTTATATAATTATATATATTTATATAATTATATATATATATATTATTAATATAAATATAAATATAAATATAAATATAGTAAATATATTCATTATTTAAATATATTAATTATAATCTTATAATTATTTAAATATATAATTATTTATTTATAAATATATGAATGCTTGAATAAAATATACTTATATAATTGTATCATTATATATATATATATATGGTGTAGCTAAGTGGAAACTTCCCAAGTGGGTCTCAATAGGGTCTCATGATCAAGTCTTAGAGAGCGCATCTCTACATAGTATGTTGTCTTCTTTTCTTTTTAATATAGCCCCTTTCCCTAAATAGATTGAGCCTTTGGCCTCAAATTATATATATATATATATATAATAAATATAAATATAATATAGTATATAGTGTGTTCATTATTTATGTTAATTTATAATGTTTTTTAAATTTTTAAATATATATAATTATATAAATTCTTTTTAGAATAAATATATATTTATTTTTAATAATTATGAACATATATATTTATAAAAAAAGTACATATATATTTATGAACATTTAATTAAAAATATATTTTGAACATTATTAATGATTATTTAATCTTAAATACATACATTTTAAATGTGAGTGAAATTGAATAATTAAAAATTAGTACAAATTAAAAATATTGAAAAAGTTATTCTGCATTTCTAATTAGATATAAACTATTAACAAATATGGATATATATTGAAGTAAATATGAATATATATTGAAAATAAAAAGTCAAATTAAATAAATATATCTAAATAAATTATAGAAAAAACCTAAATTAAAAATTTCATAAATAAAAAACGAATATAAAAAATAAATAAATAATACCTGACTATAAAAATATTAAAATAAATAAATAAAATTTCCAAATTGAAAAATAATATATTAATTTTATCATTTTATAATTATATTCTATATTATACTAATATTTGAATATATTACATAAATATTTGGTATATGTGTTTCTATATAAGATTTCATAAATTGCATAAATATTTGTGTGTGTGAATTCTATATGAAAATACCTAAATTACCTATATGTTTGTGAAATCAATGTACCACACGATTGATATATGTTAACATCAAATATCAAACAACATTAAAAATTAATAAGACAGTAATATGTTTTTAATTATTTAATTTTATTGGTTATATATATATACATTTAATATATCTTATTTTTTACTGTTATACACACACACACACATATATATATATATATTCATTTTTATTAATAATCGGTTCATTAATAAATATTTAATTTTTTGTATAATGTATTCTTTTTTATTATTATTAAAATGTAATCATTTTTTTAATTATTTCAATTTATTAATTTTTTATTTATATCATTAATATTTATTATTTATCAATATTTATAATATACATAAATGTATATCTAATTTATTCATTTTTAAAAATAATTATTCAATTAATCAAATGTTTAGTAATTTTCTTAATTTAGTCATTTTTAATTTTTGATTGTTTAACTATTCCATTTTATTAATTTTACATTTATATATATTTAAAATATATTATTTATTAATATTTAAAAAATATATATATTTATTCATTTAATTCATTTTCATCAATAATTATTTAATTAATAAAAGTGATCATTCTTTTAAAAAATATTTTTATTATAACATTTTATTTTGGACAATTATTTGTGATAACTAAGTGTCGATAATGTATACCCTTTATCATAACATAAACTACTGAACTGATAAAGGGTCTCCATTATCGGTGCTATATATAAAAACTGATAAAGATAACTCATTACCAGTATTGTTAATGGTCTATTTTATTGTAGTGAATATTTGTAGCTGTTCTTTAATGGAAACATAAGTTCTTACCACATACATTAAAACACATTCTATATGCATGGTTAAAGGGTGATTTTGAAAAATTGTTATGATTCCCTCACTTTAATTAAAACACAAAGTATTTCATGGATTAATTAGATGTGCATTCAAATATTGGGAGAGTGGTATCTTGTATTTGGTCGAACACACCAACCCTGAAATGTTACACCAGAAGAAAATGAGGAAAAACATGTTCTTGTGCACCATGAAGACAATCATTACATGATAAATCATATTGATTTAAAAATAAATCTAGTAAACTTATTATTACAATTGATAACATGAATACCATCACTACCTACTATGTTATATTACACGTCTCTCATCTCATCATATATAACCATGTTTTGGCCTCACACTGACTGTCTTCTTGGATCCCTAGTAGACCTATTTTTCAGATCAATACAAAATAATAATAAAACCACATAAATAACTTGTGAAATAATAATCCAAATAAGAATTGAAAAATAATCCAATAAAGAGTTCTCAACCATCAACAACACCATAAAATGACAATGCATGTAAAAATAGTTTTCAGAGAGGGGCCAAAGTCTCAAATAATAACATACTATAATTTGATGTTTAAAAATGGAGTAACTAAATAATATTAACCTCTTACTTTAAATAAAAATCTCAATTCTCATCTCATTTTCTAATTTATCCTATTATTCCTTTTTTGAGATATCTTCTAGACTACCCATAGAGTAACCGTAGTTCAATCCCATACATTATATTTCACCATTGGGGTTGACTACCATTTCATAATAGTATTGATAAATGGATTCACCATAATCCCTTTAATTGTATCTCATCATTTTCAGTAACAACATCTAATATGCATGTCTTATTTTTGTGGTCTTACTTCAATTGGGTTAGTAGTATGATTTTGTTCAAATATCTCTTTTGAACCCCTCTATCACCTCTGAAGGGTTAAAAAACCTCACCCTGTGGATCTTTATCCATTATCCTACATTCAAAAACCAATGGGGAGTATCACATATTGAGTAATCCATATCAAAACAAGAAATAAAACAATCTACATGAACTCAGAACAACAGAACACAAGCTTCCTGAGATATTCAGTGATTCTATTGGTTATCCTAGGTATCTCATCATATGGGAATCAACCCTATAATAGGATTTATTTATTGTAGAGTACACTATCTCTCATTTTATATTCCATGTTTCCTTATCTCAAAAAATATATAAGACTTTTTCACCACCCTACATCAAATTACACAAAGGACATACCTAACATATCTAACATCAAATTTCAATTCCACAAAAGAATCATATTTCTATTAAGGATTCCTCTGAATAACCCAACATAATACATCAATACAACAATTCATGTTCAAACACCTATCACACCCACTAATTAAAATCACAAGTCTCCACTATAATGTACTAAGGTGGCCAAATAAAATAATCATGGCATAAAAATTTTTCTAGTGGTCGACAATTTATGATTCACTCATCACTCGGTTAATCCAAAAGTCTCAATAATTTCTCACTGACCCATCAGCGAAGGGATGGTATCACCTATGGTCCCAATGTTATAATTCACCTTCATACATCCATATATAATACCTTAGGAAACCATAATAAATGAACATACATAAGTTTACATGTTTTAGTAAATATTGAATCTCTGAAAAGAGGTAAAACAAAGAAAATCCATTATCATCCCTTATGATTTATGTGATAGAAATTTCAAAATCCCCATAGAAAACATTCAAATCACACAGACCTAATCCATGTCCACCATTTCTATAAAAGGAATCCCATTATTAATTTCTTCAAATACTGTAACTTGAAACCCCCATATAATAACCATATCAAATAAACACATTATCTAGAAAACTCATTACAAAACCTTTACATTAAATTAACACTTACATTTCAAATCATTTTTATAATAATTTCATAAATGAATCAATTTTACATTAAAATACAATCCTAAACCACTCACACCAATGAAAAATCAATAAAATTGCATCCAAAACTCATTCAACAAAAGAAACACAAATGATAAATGTATCAATATATATGATAATTGTTTACTATTATCTCAATGTGATCCCATACAAATTTATGGGGCGTCAAAACTCAAATCCATTCAATATTCTAGAAAAAATAATAACGATAAAAAATGATTATTATATCCCCAAATAATACATACACTAGGGTAAAATCCATCATACATAATGAGTGATTATCAATAATAAAAAAATCTCATATCATCATCTAATCAAACACTATCAAATTATTAATCAATGAATTTTAAGAAAATCCCCAAATTGAAATAATCATCTATAACACACTATACCTCTCCATGATGTCAATATATTGAATATCCATGTGTAACCCACTTCCCATACACACCTTATCCTATGTTCAATGAAAATACTGATGTTAAACACTCAATTCTATAATAAATTCAATCAAAAATAAAAATAATTTTTTTATGAAATATATTGAGTAACATAGATATAGTTCAATGATGTGTAAGGATAACAATATATCACCCTATTTTTTGGTTTTCAAATTATATGAGAGTTCCATGATGACGATTATATTGTTATTCTGGTGTATATAATATATTTCCATATAATTCAACATTTATTTTGTTTTTCCTGTGATTTTCGAAAATTACAGGATCATCTCACTATAGAACTCAGGATTTTGATGATAACATCTTTTTGATTTATATAGGGTATTCCCATTATTTATGGATTTTTCTCCCCCATGACTGTATTGTATGAGAAACTATTATTTTAATTTTTTGGTTGTACATCCAACCTTAGTGGTGCATGTCATTTTATATTTTATTCACCCTTGATAAGGTTTGTTGTCAAAAAACAATATTAATTTGATTTCATATATGGCTATTTTCTTCGATTAAGTTGTTTTAATGATATTTTAGGGAACCCCTTTTGAATTAATATCTTTTATGTGATAATTTAAATTGAAAATGTATTTAAAAATGGATTTTTAAGTGTCTTGTTGATGGTTGATAGGAAAATGTGTATTTGGTTAGAGAATTTTTTTAATGTGAATGTTTTCATTTTAAAAAATAACCAATGGTTATTTATAAATATTCAGATATGTGATTATTTTCTTTTATGTGTATTACCATGGGAATTTACACACTATTATAATATGCTTTATCAAGAAATTTGGTCTTTAATTATAGGTTTGACATGGGGAAATATCGGTAAAGGACTTCTAATAATATTTATTCTCATTCCTATATTATATATTAAATCTAGTTTTTATTTCAGTTCTTCATCGTATAGGATATAAATTGTATTGGAATTATTCTATTAAAATTGATCGATCGCATGGAGTATTGTAGTTTTTTTATTTATATTTATTATCATGCAAGCCAAATTTCTAGCCATGTTACTATTTTTCATTAATTAGTAGTACATGATATATGTTTCGTTATGTATTTTGAAGAACATAAAATGTTGTGTGAGTGTGATTTTCAGGTGACCTATGGGTTTGATTTTACATTATGTTGTTTCTTTTCTACTTATTTTTCCTTACATGGATGTCTAGTTTAAGAATGTGTCATTATATATATTTTTAATATAAATATTTTATTTCTTATATTCTGATATTATTGCTAAATCATTCACATTAATTGTTTCTAATTACATGGAAATAGTTATCAGTGAATTGAGATTAGAAATTCTCATTATGAATTATGGTTATCTAGGTTGGGTTTCTGGAAGATTGATGACCATGGTCACTTCATTATCACCTAATAATAGAGAACAATATTCAATTTACTACGTAATGATATCTTGGAAGTAGTTTTTCAGTAATAGAGATGTTTATTTGGGAGAGAGTATAGGTAGGACCTTCTCTATTTAGAGAATAAAATTTTCATAGTTAAATTGGGATTGATTATTTTGATTCATATTCTTTTCATGACTAGTTATATGTGTTTCAAATAGAAGTGTTATTGATATTCCCAATGAGGCACAATTGATTTTTTGTTTTTATTGAAATTTGGATGATGGTGGATGAAGATTCCGAGCTACATGGTTATCACACATGGACATTCCAACCATGTAGAACCCATGTGTATAGTTCTACATATTCTTCTAAAACCAAAAAAGAGTTTTTATTATACATCAGGATTTTTTGGACCACATTTGATTCTAAAATCACTGATATATATATATATATATCTAATTTGTGGGGATGGATCAAAGTGTATTTTTTGGGTTCTATTTAAGAGAAATTTTTTTTGTATTCATTCTTATTATTTTCATACATTTTTAATTTTTATAGTTATTTTTTGAATGAATATGGAGTAATCATGCTTTTAAAAAATGAAGGGGTTCAAAATTTTATTTTCATGATCATTTGAAATGGTTCCCCTATTTCATAAAGGGGTGTTTTATAAAGTTGTTTTTCACTCTTCGGTTTGGAGGAAATGTTTATGAAAAATAAATGTTGCTTTTATATATATAATATAAGTTAGGTTCTTTTAATTTGTAATGATTTTCAAATTTTAATAAGATTTTGAAACTATTTTACCTTGTGGGCTGTTTTTAAATTAATTCAAGTGGGTGAAATTTAAAATGATTGAATCAATGTTTCGTGATGCTCATAAATTCCACCTATATGTTTTTATATGAAATGTTTAATGATTGTTTGTTGGGCCAATCATCAAGGTCCCTTTTCATGTTATTTGGGAGTAAGAATTTTGGTTACCGACTCTACATAAACTCTAAATTGAGTCATTGATTTATAGTATAACATGTTTTTAGATCATATTTTGAACTATATAAATCATCATTTATCATGATTTTATGGTGGTCAGGGTCCCTTTCAAGTGGTGGATCTTTTTAAGAGAATTTAATTAATAGTTCACTCCTTATATCTATCAGATGATTGAAAGGTAAAGTGCAGTGACAATCTATTTGACAGACCCAACGTATTTTTTGGGGGACTATGGTTCCCTTTTAACATAATGGAAAAACATCTTGGAAATTCTTTAAGGTTTTATTTTTTCAATGGTAATATCGTTCAGACATGGAAATGGAGATGGATTTTGAATTCGCATTTCTCCATCTTTGTGGCCGATCAGTTAGGGAATAAGCTTACCCTTCCTTGTAATTGGTTTACTTCTCACTTAGCCTCATCAAGTATGACTCATTAAATGATTTTTTTTAAATAAAATAGGACTTTTCCCCAACCTTTTAGAACCCCATATTATAAAAAATTTGATTTTATGGAGACTATGATCATTATTTTGGATGTGAACAGATGATATTATAAAATAAGGAATAAGTATCTTATGTGCTTCTAGTGTTGAGAACATGTCCATTTGAAGTAATATTTTTGAAGGATATGAGTGATTATTGTCAATGGGTCCACATGTAACATATTTTTATGTATTGGATGCCCAAATTCCAGAAAAGGAATGTATTAGGTGCTATTTTAATTTTTATTATTTTCTTGTGTTTTTGGATCAAATTTATTATGTGATTGGAGTGATTCGATGTTCTCTTTGAAATGGAAGTGTATATTATCATTGGTATTATTTTTAGATATTGTATTTCTTATGACCTTATTAATTTTTTCTTACTGATGGTGATTTATTATTGTTTTTTGGTGAGTATTTTTGGCCTGGATGATATCCTTTTGAGATGTTTGGGTAAATTGTTGGTTCTTTATAATGGTACTAGTAATTATTTTTTGGATATTGAAAGTTCATAGGGTTTAGATCCAGTTAAATAAGGATGATTATATTTTACGTGGTGTGAAACATGATGGAAGCATCTTGATGTTTTATGAGTTCACCCTGAGATAGTGATTTAAATTTAAATAATATTTTCATCCTTTTTCTATTTTAGCAAAGTATGGGGTTTAGGTAATTTTTTATGGCCACTTATGGTTCCGATATGGGTTGATTATATCAAGACTGGTTTATTTTGTGGTTTCTAATATGACACGATTGATATATTCATCTTGAGGTCTGAATTTTTATCCTTTTAATGTAACTTATACATGATGTAGAATAATAAATCTTACGAAATGGGCTTTATGTTCCTGGAAATTTCCTTTCTTTTGTGGAATACATAATACATTACAATAAATATATACCCAAATACAATATTAATTTAGTGTATTTGGAATCATGGAACATAATCATCTAATATGGTGAATGATATTCCACATCCCCCACAAAATATCTTCCCCTTTTTTAATTCCTAAAACCTTTCTTTTTATCATGGGGAAAATAAAACATAAAAAATGTGACCTCAAATGTTCCTTAAGGGTAAACATGGAGAACATAAAAAAACAATAAATATAATAATGTAAAAACATGAACATAATACTTAAATATAAAATCATGAGCCATCAAATAAATCATGGAAGATGTAAGGAACGAGTCATAAAGGAAAATTAACCATGATAAAATTGAATTTGAATAAAACATGTAATTATGGAAAAATAATAATCTCATAATATGATTTCCATATTTGTCAAGGAATTGATACCAAGTCCATCATAATGGACGAAGTCTGTTACTGAACCAAGATTACTTTCCAATCCAGACATGTGTTACTGTATAAGATTTACTTTTTATTCCAGTTCTGTCTATATCATGGGATATAAATCATTTCCAAATTCATTGTAGGGATATATATGTCTCACCAATATCATAAGTAAAAAATTATTACATGTTCCACAAAAAACATAAATCATTCATCATAGCATAACCAAATAAATAAATTGGGTTTCTTAAACATCATTACATCATAAAATAATCCATATAAAATAAATGGATTTGACAAATACAATTCCATAATAAAAGCAATCAAATATAATTAATGATACGGAATAAAATATAAACCTATTTCATTTTAGATTGAAAATAATATTGATAAAACACGTGAATATAACTATTGAGGAAAATATCCCCTCTTCCTCAAAAAGGTTTTCATTTCTCAAAATGTAACAAAATTTTAAAAGAAATGGATTTAGATGAAAATAAACATGAAATCATGTAGATGAAACTTCATGTATGTAAGGAATTATTAAGAGGTAAAAATACATTCCTTCCATATAAGTTAAAAACATACTTATTGTACTCTTGCTGGAATAGTCAAAAAGTACTTTGTATGGAAAATAATAGAATGATTCCTTCCATGTCATTTAATAAAAATTTACCAATGGGTAAAACTGACTTTAAAAACTAGTAGAATAATATAAATAATATTATATATATAGGAAACATGGAGGTGGATGATAAATATTCCATTGTAAATACATACATATAAACAATCTTGGATAATAATGAGATTATGATGTTTTCCCTTACCAATTTTAATTAGTTGAATAAAATACATCATAAAATAAATAAATTTATACAAATATTTAAATATGATAAAATTTATAATAAGAATCATAAAACATTCATGGGAAGCATATACAAACACAAAAGTAATACTGGTGAATAAAGCATGTGTCCTACAGAAATAAAAGTGAGACCAAATAATCCATTACATTAGGTCCGATATGCTTTGTATGTATCAGAACCTCTAGTATAGTGGATTTAAACATATTTTTAAATATTAACATAACATTAATTATATTTATAATTGTTGATTCTCTTATAGATTTATATTACATGTTCATTTGTCAATTCCATTATAAAGCAACATTTTGGGTAATAATCATTTTATTTGTCTTATATGTTTATTACATGTTATTCTTGATCTTATTACATAGATCATGATTTAATTACATATAGAATGTAAAACATTATTTATATATCAAATATATTTTTTATATAAATATATATAATAGATTGATAAATTATATGTAATATACCTTTCATGGTGATGGTAGGTTGTATGTACGCATGAACTCCCTTTCTGTTTCCTTATTGAAATGAATAGAAGAAAGTAAATTAAATATATATGTATATAAATCCATTAGAATTATTATTTCATATATTTTATTCTTATTTTTATATATACTTTATAATCATTCTAGAATGGTTAATGTAGAGAATGAATCTCATTGTGTCATGGAGGCGGTTGGTCGTACGTATGCACGAGCGACGATATCATTCAATTAGTGGTTAGATGGTTTAACCATGGATGGTATATTAATTTTAATGAATAATTATAATGTTATATTTGTTATTTAAATCTATTATATGCATCATTATAACCATCCAAATTTTGTATTGTTGAGTGAAAGATTTCACCATAGCGTGGAGAAGTTAAGTCATACATGCGCACAGATTGTGATATTTTTATTTGTATGATGGATAAAAGGTGGTATACGGTCATCCTATATTTATAAAAAAATATTGTAATGTATAATATACTGATTTTATTACTAAAAATGGAAACAATATAATAAGACGAATTATAAGAAGAAAAGAATTCAGAATGATGTGATAAAACAATAACCTCTTTTTCGAGTATCTTCAGTTGATTTGCACAAAAGGTGCCCCTATGATGGATTTATGCACAATTTGTTGTCTCTAGGATGAATGGAGGGATTTTGGGAGATTATTTGAGTTGAATTTTTATGATACATGGGGCTTTATGGATGTGAGTATCATGTAATAGGTGGTGGCATTTTATAAGAGGAATGAGGGGCACTTTAGGAAATTCTTGAAATATTATTTTATTATAAAATGATAATTAAATTATAATAGTTTCAATGAGATAAATTTATAGGATAGTATGAGTATGGGCCTAAATCCACTCAACCAATATTTTTTATACATCTTTAGGTAAAAATTTAACATTATCTTTTAGCATTAACCCTTAGTTAAAAACATTAGCTTTTACCATGTCTTATTGTATTTTCATAATATATGGTTACTATAGTAACTATAAATTTTCAAGAGAAACAAAAGTGGATGATTTATACCATTATTAATAGTATATATGTAGGTTGGATGAATATTATTTTTTTTTCTCTATTATACCATTTAATAAAATAGTTTTTGTTTTAAAAACTCATTCATGTCAATTTTGACACTATTTAAAAATTGATTTTTGTTAATGTCATAAATAATTTATTTAATAAAAATAAATGGCATTATATCATCAAAAAAATATTTATGACATTCATAAAATTTCTAATAGCAAAAAAATGTTCAAATTACATTTCTGTTTATATTTGTCATATCATTTATTTAAATATGTCATTAATAACGTAATCATGGCATCATCATTGTGTCAAAAATAAATTTATTTATTTAATGCCTAAAAATTATAAATAAAATACCATGATATATAAAAGAATTTTCTATTTCTAATTACTATTTATAGTCAAAGATATCAATTACATAACCCCACCTTAATATTTATTTATTAAAAAGATACATGTTTGTATCATATTTTCCTTTACATTAAATCAGTTATTATAACATGTCATTTTCACACACAAGTGGTTGTAAAATTCCAAAAGTTGACCTATGGGTTTTTTGGTCTCCTATGACTCATAAAATAAAATTTGGGCCCATGCTAGGGTAGTTTTATATTATTATAATATTATTTTCAACCTTATTTATTAAATTTACCATTTAATAATGGTAAATGAAAATAATTACTGAAATTAATAAACATAATGCCCAAAAAATAAAAGGTACCTATTTTAAAAAATAGGGACCTTATGATTCCAAATAAGGAATATATTTTTACAAATTCTAAACATATAATATTCATTGATTAATTTTAAATTAATTTCTATTTTCAATACCAAAAAGCGTGTTTTTAAGAAGTAAAAATTTATCAAAATATTGGCATGTGTTTATGTACAATTTAAATGCGAAATTCAATCCAATAAAAAAATTGTATTATATGATAATAAACAAATCCAATTACACATTAAATTAATATAAAAAGATTAAATTTATAAATAAATTAGATGAAGATGTAGTTTTGAATTAAAATTCAATATTTTTCACTATACATTAAAATATGAATTTCATCAAAAAATTACAAAATATCAACAAAGGTAAATTTTGAGTTCCTTATTTACAATAATAAGTTTATTATGTCATATTGAACATATAATATTGTCAAAAACTAGTTTTATAAAGGTTTCTCTATCAAATGGTGGTAAAATAGTATTTTATTTAAAATAATTCTTTTATTCGAAAATTTGAATTAGTTCTTATTTCATATCTCGAAAACATAGAAGATAAATTTAAACCATTACATTGGATATATTACATATATGTTTCACTAATGAAATTTGTAAATAGTGATTTTATTATTTTATAAACTCACTTATTTTCATATAAATAGTTTTTTATATGGAAGTTAATACTATTCATACACACCATTATAATGACTAGGTTATAATATTTAGTTATCACTTATACTCGGTCTTTAGTGAAATTAATTGTATAAAAATAACATGAAATTGAGTGTATTCGAAAGAACGAATAGTGTTGTGTATACTGTAAGATAATACATTTTTGCATTTAGCTCAATATATTCTTAGTGTGGCAGAAAAAACAAGACGTCAAAAAAAATTAAAAATTATATATCCCACAAAATCCAGGGGGTTCTACATTATACCCCCCAAAAAATGAATTTCTACCTCTACATTCATCAGGGATAAAAAAGGTTTACTATTTGAAAGGTTCATTCATACAAACCCACATCTAAAAAAAATACCACAACTTTATTTTAAAAATGAAAATTAGAATCATAAAGGTTGCCCAAAGTAACTCAGCACTGAGTTTCGACATAGGAGAATATAGTTGGGAAGGGAAAATATGGATATGGAATAAAAGTATAACAATCATGTTCGGATGGATAGTGATATATAACTAGGTTTGGGGAAAGATAATAACTAGAAAGAAATAAATCAATGATGATTTATGGGGCCATATGATTTATCATATAAGAAGGTACAAAGACATCATTTTTTATTTTCGAGATCCTTTCCCTAAAGTTTAAATATTTTTTGTGAGAATAAACACTTACTTGATTTTTGTATAATCTCACCATTATTTGTGTGTTGAACAATTTCCACTTCATCTCATATATAACGAAATTATGTTGAATTTTTCATTCATGAAGAGTTATAAGAACATGCGATAGAATGATATGTCATTTAATCTGTCTAAAAAAAAGGATAGCACATGTTATAAAATATATATAAGTCCACCTATAGTGAGATTATACATTAATCTAACAAAATTCAACTAGAATATAACTTATATTATCCATAAATTGATAGCATTATAATCCTTCCAAAAAAAATATAAACCATTAGAAAGAGGTCAACTAAATCTCATTAACATTTATCTACTAAATCTCATAATGTAGTTCTTGGTTTTCACATTCCAAACCCGATATCAATATATCTTTATATTAGTCATGAGGTCATTAATACTATCAAACATATCATTATCTACTTATCCCGTAATTATGTTCATATCACGTGCTTTCCAAAAATATTTCAATCACTTTTCATGGTCACTGGAACCATATACATATCGAAATCCACAATGGACTAAAACATTGATATTACAATATTCCATTATACAATAAATGTGATTCTAAAACACTATTTTGGATTCCCATTGCATGAAAATATAATCATTCCACAACATGGTTGTCATACTCAACATCAACAATAGTGATCGCATGTGATTTGACATTGTATGTTGCCTTAAAAGGTTGTTGACGTCGACCAACATGTTTCTTTCTACCATTTGAGTATAAAAAAAATTATTCTTCTTTTCTTCATTGTTTTGAGATTTTCTCATGACTCCATCTTTCATTTCTTGTCAAAACCATGATATTGATATGTAACACTGACTTCCATTTCTACCTTGATAGCGCAACAAAAAATATCTTCATAGATAATAAATTCACTAATAGTTAATTCCCTTTAAAGAGATGGTTTTAAGCCACTGAATAATTGATCAACATTAATTTCAGGTTGAAAGATAAACCCCAAAAAAACATAGAATGTCTTTTAAAATTTTCTTCATAATTACCAATAGATTCATCATCCTTTTTCTTAAGATCAATGAAATATTTTTCCATATTTTTTTCAAAAATATGGGGACTGTATATATTGAAAAATAATTTCATTAACTCATCCAATTCCTTGGATTCAATTTCATCTTGCTTCCTTGTATTCATTATTACATTCCACCATTATTTTACGTCGACTTCTAAACAATAAACAACCAAAAATGATTTTTTCATGTTTTTAAAAGTGAAACTTGGAAAATATTATATCGAGGGTATTAATACATTATTCATAAGAAATTGGATCAGAAGAACCACTGAAAGTAGGTGGATGTTGCCTCATAATGGACTCAACAGAATGTTGTTCCCTTCTCTACTCATTTGGTAGTCCAGAATGATTCATAGCTAGTGTAAGTATAGAAATAATATTTTTCATTCAATATCACATAAAATGTTGTTTTTTTGGAGAGAAACCATTGAATTTCCTAGTGTATTGATTATTATCATGGTTATTTTGGCTTCTATCCATTTTCTAAAACCCAAAAAAGAATAGTCTGAGAAGAAAAAAATCAAACTTGAAAAATAACATAATCAAGGGGGAGTACATTCAATCTCTAACATATGAGGTTTTATCCAAGTTTATTCATGATCATTAACATAATTCTTGGATGGTAACATATAGTTAGTCATACCCATAGGGACATCCCTAGACATAACATAGAAATATCCATAGGGATTCAACTGATGTTTTTTCATCCTAGTTTCCAAAGGTTAACTAAATCTCTTATTTGATTCCAAATAAATAGAAACAAGATTGATGTACATGGATATTAAATTTATTTTGCGTAATACATAATATATTTCAAAAACCAATATACATCCAATGACTGTATTAGTTTAGTTTCATTGAAAACATGGAAAATAATCTTCTAACATGGTGAATGTTCTTCAACATCTCCCATATAGATCATCCTATTTTGTTTGCCAACCTAAATCATATTATTAAATGTTGGGGAAAAGTAATCATAAAAAGGGAATGATTAAAAGATTAGTATGGTTAAAATTGGAGAAAATAAAAAAAACCATAAACATAGGAA
This sequence comes from Viscum album, assembly GCA_963277665.1. NCBI lineage: Eukaryota > Viridiplantae > Streptophyta > Magnoliopsida > Santalales > Viscaceae > Viscum > Viscum album. The sequence goes on from OY728165.1 coordinate 289,537,318, forward strand.
TTGAAAAACATTAACCTATTGTTTAAATATAAAATCTTGAGCCATGAAATAAATATTGGAAGTACATATGGAATAAATCATAAAGGAAAATTAACCATGAAAAAATACCAACGTGATAAAACATGGAATTTTTTTAGAAATAAGAACACAATAGGATTTCTATAGTATCCAAGGCATTGCCTCCAATACCATTATAGTGGAAAAAGTCCATTACTGAACTAGGATTACGTGTCATTCCTAACATGTATTACTGAAAAAGATTTACTTTCCTTTCTATTCATGTCAATCTCATGAGATATAAATCTTTACCCAATGAATTAGAGGTATATATAGGTCCCACCCATCTCATAATGAAACCATTATTTCATGATCCACAAAAACATAAATCATTCATCATAGCATAAGCCAAGAAATAAAAGGGGTTTCCTAAAAATTATTCCATCGTCACATAATCCATATAAAATAAATGAATTTTATAAAAATAATTCCATAATATACAAAATAAAATCAAATTAATAACATTTATATAATAATAACCCTATTTTATCTTAGATGGAAGATAATTTTTAAAAAAACTCTTGAACATAATTCTTAATGAAAATATAATCCCGTCTTCAAAAACATTTTCTTTTCTAAAAATATCATACAATTTTAATAGAAAATAATTTAGTTAAAAATAAACATAAAATCATATAGAGTAATCTTCATAGATGAAAAGAGTTATGAAAATTTAAAAATATGTTCATGTCGTAAATGATAAAAAAACATTCTTCTCGTACTATTTCTAAAAAAAGTCAAAAAGCACCTTGTTTGGAAAATGAAAGAATGATTTCTTCCATAAAGTTTTACAAAAAGTCACCAATGGGTAAAATTTAATTAAAAATAATATTATAAGAATATAAATAATATTATAAATTTGGGAAACATGGAATTGGATGATAAATATACCCCAGTAAATACATACATATAATCAATCTTAGATAATAAAGAGATTTTAAAATTATCCCTTACCAAATAAAATTAGATAAATCATATGCCTCATAAAATAATGAAAAATTTATGAATATGTAAATATCATACCATTAATAATAATAATCAAAAAATTCATGGAATGAATAAACACCATATAAAATTAATAGGTGGCCTATAAGGCATATTTTCAACAGACATAAAATTGAGAAAAAATAATCCCTTACATTAGGTATGATATTCTTCGTATATATCCAAAACACCTGTATAGTGTTATTAAACATATTATTAAATTATTAGTGAACAAAAATAATATTTATGATATATTATTAACTTATTACTTTATATTACCCATTCATTTATCAATTCCATCTTAAAGAAACATTTTGTGTAATAACTATTTTATATATCCTAGTGGTTTTGACTTTTTATTATTGATCTTATTTTCTATCTTTTGATTTAATGGCTTCCAAAATGTAAAAAATGATTTATAAGTTGTATATATTTAGTATATAATTATATATAATAGATATATAAATTAAATGGAATACATTTTTCATTGAGAAGTTAGTTTGTACGTACACATGAATGATGTTTCGGTTCCGTATTGAATTAAATTGATGATAATAAATTGCATATATATACATTAATACAATAGGGTTATTATTTGATCTATATAAATCGTATTTATTATATATAATTTATAATAATTATTTAATAGTTAACATGGAAAATGAATATCATCACACTGTGGAGATGGTAGACTGTACGATAGCACGAGCGACAATATCATTCACTTAATGGTTAAATGGTATGAAATTTAATGGTATATTAATTATAAATAATAATTATAATGTAATATTAATTTTTAAATGTATTATACTCATAATTATACTCAACCAAATTAAGTATTCTTGAATAATAAATTACACCACTGTGTAGAGAGGGTAAGTTGTACATGCGCCCGTATGGTGATATTATTATTCGTAGGATAAATAAAAGAAGGTATAGGTTTGTACCATAATTTCAATAACATATAATCATGTTAAAGATACCAGATTTAATACAATAGTAATGAAAAAACATAATAATAGGTGGTATAAGAATAAAATAGTTTTGAATTTGGTGATAAAATATTTACCTATTTTTTGAATATCTCAATTTTGTATGAACAAAAGTCCTCCCTAGGATGAATTTATGCCCAAATGTTTACCTATAGAAGGAATGAGTGATGTTGTGAACATATATGATCATATTTTGTATCATACAATGGAATTGAGAGGTGTAAGTAAGTGTATAGAGGTGGTGGCCTTTTATAAGAGGAAGGAGGGGCACTTTAGAAATGTCTTGAAATATTATTTTATTATAAAATGATATTAGAATTATAAGAGTTACAAAGTGATAAATTTCAAGGATAATATTAGGATGGGTATAAATCATCTCAACCCATATGTTTTAGACAATTTTAGGTCACAAAATTAACCTTATCTTTTATCTTTAATCCTTAGTTAAAAACATTAATTCTTACCACCACTTCTTGTATATTCATAATATTTTCCTACTATAGTAACAATAATTAGCCATGAGAACCAGAAGTGGATCATTAAGGACATTTTTAACATTATATAAGTCAGTTGATAGAATCTTTTATTTTTGGGGATACTATATCATTTAATAAAATATTGTTTTTTTAAAACTCATTTATGTCAATTTTGACATTATTTAGTAATTGATTTTTGTTAGTCTTAAATACTTGATTACTTAAAACCAATGGTATTAACTCATACCTAAATGTCAATTTCATCCAAAAAATTTTGGATGGCCTGAAAATTTTCAACTTACATTTAGTTTAGTAATTATCATATTATTTATTTGAATATTTTATTGATAAGGTAAGCACTACATCATCATTGTTTCATAAATAAATTTATTTCTTTAATGTATGAAATTTATAAATAAACTACCGTGATGTAGAAATTATTTATATATTTATAATTACAATTTATAGTAAAAACGATCAATTATATAACCCCACCTTAAATTTATTTTAGTAAAAATATACATTTTCCTGTTATATTTTCCATTACTTTAAATTAATTATTATGACATGTCATTTTCACACCCAATTGGTTCTAAAATGCCAAAAATTCATCCTAAAGGATTTTTTGGACACCCATAACAAATAAATAAGTTTTATACATGTTTTAAGATAGTTTTATATAATTATAATATTATTTTTACCCTTATTTTTAATAAATTACTGTTTAATCATGGTAAATAAGAATAAATAATGAAGTCACTATTCATAATGTCCTAAAATAAAAGGTACCTATTTACACAATTTTTACCCCTGGATTTCAATTATGGAATCCATTTTTTAAAATTTAAAAAAAATAAGTTTCATTATGTAATTTAAAATTAGTTCTCATTGTCAAGACTTGAAAGTATGTATTTAAGAAGTAAAAACTTATCAAAATATAGACCTGTGTTTATATCCAATTTAAATGTTAAATTACATCAAATGGCCAAAATTTTGATAAATGATAAAAACATAATCCAATTACAGTTTAAAATAAATTAATAATATAATCTAACAATATAAATAAATTAGACCAAATAATAGTTTTGAATTAAAATACAGTATTTTTCACTATTCATTAAAATATGAATTTCAACAGAAAAATACCAAAATTTAAACTAAGGTAAATTTTGATGTTCCTATTTAAAAGAAAAATATTATTATACCAATTTGACGTTATAAATTAAAAAAAATTAAAAGTGTTTCCTATCAAAAGGTGGTAAAACTATATTTTTTGAAAAATATATCTTTTATTTGAAAAATTTAATTTTTTGTTTATATCATATCCAGAAAACATATGAGATTAATTTAAAACATTACATTCAATATTGTAAATATATATTTCAATAATAAAATCCATAATGTGTGATTTTATTATTTTATAGAGTCATTTATTTTCATTTAAATAGTTTTTTAGAAGGAAGTTAATACTATTCATACTCATCATTATAATGACTATGTTATCGTATATAGTTATCTATTATAATTGGACTTGAGTCAAATGAATTTATTAAAAAGAACATGAAATTTTGTGTAATAAAAACCTAGAATAGTGTCGTTTATATTGCATGATAATATAATGTTTTATATAGCCCATGCTTATCTTGATGTTGTATACTAAGATAATACATCAAATCAATTAAATGAAATATATCTGAAATTTTTTTTGGGGTGTTATAGTATCCATGTATTCATAGTGTATTTATATTTAGTGATGAATCAATTCTTTAATATACCATTTTAGATAAATTCTAAATTATGGGAAGACCATGATTGGTCTCATTTTTCATTGAGGAATCCTAGTATATGTTATCATGTTTTGTTTTTATGTAGATATGTTTAGTGTTTTGGGGAGATATTGTTTGGTGAATTTTAATAATTTCACATAGTTTGTTCAATGAAGATTATCTAAAATTGTTTTCTCATTGGTGAGAACTTTTGGTTTTCCCAACTCATCCATCTTATATATTAAGGGGTGGAATTTTTTTCATCATTTTGTCTGCAACATTCAAATTAGAGACATTTTATGAGAATAAAGTTTTATGGTGTGGACAATATGTCACCCACTTGTTACAATTGTTATTATCTAATTACTAAATTTTGGGTTATTATAATTCTAAAAAATGTTCAACATTTAGTTTAATTTTTTTGTTTCTTTTGTGTGTGTCATGATAGTAATGCACAATTAGGAGTATTTAAACAAAAACCATACATTTGGGATAAGATTTTGATATTCTAGTTTGACTCAATAGCTTCATAGTTTTTTGATATATATGGTGAATTATAGTAAACCATGAAGTATATTTTACAGATTTTAGTATCCTCTATATGGTTGCTGGTTGTTATAGTAGATCATACTAGTCACCTTGTTTTTTTAAATTATTATGAATTTATAATATTTCAATTTAGATTATAAGGAAATAAAAATCCATTTCCTCTCCTTCCTCACACATCATGTGACAAAAACTTATACATACATCTTGGTGTGCCTCCACTCATAGTATCCCCCACATATGTGGTGATTCCAAGTGAATTCTCTTTGATTTAGGACCAAATCTCTGAGGTAGTATCTCCTCTAGTATCTTTTATTCTCCTCCACATTTTTTATTCTCTATTACTATGCTCCAATTCTATAAAACCCAAGTGTGAATGCTTGAGTATTCTTTGTGACTTTCTTACTAATATTTTTTAAGAATTATCCTTTAGGACTTTCTTAACACATATTCAAATATCCATACAATTATTCATCAATTCATATAATGTTTTTGGATTACCTATCCCTTAATTCTATAAATTTTTAATGATGTATTTTTGAAATTTAAATTTACAAGTGCTAGTATTTTTTTCATTGTATTTCTAAGATGAATAAATTGTTTCTCATCATTTTCATTGAAAGTAATGTGTTTTTAATATTTTAATTAATTATTAATATGTTATTTAATATTAAGTGCATATAAAATGTTTTATATATTTCATGGTGTAATATTAAATAATTATACTATGGTTTTTAAAGGTGTTTTTGGACATTAATTTGAATTTCCAAAATATTTACTTAATCATCACAGGTGTTCTTGATTCAATATATGTTATTTAATGTTCTAAAAAAATAATTATTATTTATATTCTATTAGAGAAATGGTTTCAAAGAAATTATTTTAAATTTTAAAATTTGAATCCTTGATTTCTCTTAAAGGATGGTTTGGAATATTTTAAAAAACATTATTTTGATTAGTGGAACACTCATATTCCCCTTGTGTTACAACATTAATTTTATGGGGTTGTTTATTATTATAGGTTGTTTGATACTCCCTTTTTTGGATATGAATTATTTATTAAATGGATTTATAATATTAAATGGGTTGCTTAATTCAAGTTATATAGTGAAAATGATTGATATATTTGGTTATGTGCTATAACGTTTATTATGATCTTTTATCAGTTGTATGTTTATATTTACATTTTATTGGTCATGGGAACCTAGGTATCCTAATGGGAGACATTGATTTATAAAATACTTTTTAGTTTACACCCTAGCTAGTTACCACTAGTTGTTTAATTATTTTTTTGATAGGGAAGTGTCCTATAAAGGATTGTGTGGGTATGTAGGGCTATGTAGTATAAGTTTCTAGAATTAGACATATTATTTTAATTTATCCATGTATTTTGGAATGTTCTAAACTCATCTCAATAAAATAAAAAATATGTGGCAATGAAATTTATCCCTTATATAATGATTTATATATATTTATCAATTTATTTCATGGTTGTTCTCCACTATGATTCCATTCCTATAAGGAACCTTCATTTCATTTCATAGGTCACACATCCTACCATAGTAGTTCACATTGTGTTATATTTCATTCAAAATTTGTTTTCGATGATACAAATTTGTTTTTATCTGTTTCTTTTTTAAATTTATTATTTGTTTCCATTTAATGGTTTGAATAATATTTGTAAAAATTTTATTGAATTATAATCATTAAAATGATAAATAAAAGACATTTGAAAAAATGTATATTTCCAAATTGATTTTGATGTGGATTTTTGGATGGGATGTTCAGAAAAAAAGACTTAGGGGAGTGAATAATTATTTAAAGTGGTTGTAAACATTTAAATGTAATAATAAAAGATGTTTTAAAAAATCATATGTGTTTTAGTTTCTTTTATATAATAGATAATGTTAATTTTCATTCTAATATATTTTAACCAAGCATGAAATGGAATCGTTAATTAATGGTTTTTCATTTTCTAATGTGAGAGGTGGGCTACTAATATTTTTCAAAATCACACATATATTATATTATATATTTAGGTTACATTTAAATTCATTATTTCACATGTCTTATGAATGGAATTAAGATTAGAAAGTGTGACTAATGAGATCCCATTGGGGTTAGTAGTTAATTCAATTGATTTGGATTTATTATTTTTCACTCAAAATTATCCATACCTATTTTTTTATTTAATCAGTGGTGTATTATATATCTTTTGTTAGGGACATTGAATAATAAGTGTTGTTGTGTACAAGGGTGTTGGATCTTAGATATGGGTTTCCTTTTATATATTTTTTTCATTTCTTCTTGTTTGTCCAACAATGAATGTGAATATTATGGGTGAGTTATTTAATATTTTAAATAGAAATATAATATTTATCATAATTTAATTTGTGTCCAAAATCATTCTCATTGATTATTTCTATTTCCCTATATCATGTTTCTAAACCATGGGGATTAGAAATTCCCTCAGTGCCTTATTGTATATCGCATTTGTTTTTTGGCATTGGGATGCACCATGCTATTTTGTTACATGAAATATGAAAATAATCGATCATACTAAATATATTACCATCACTATCATCATACCATATTCATGATAACAAATAGTTAAGGAACCCATGCTAACATGGTCTTTTTGAAATTTATGTGGTAATCTAGTCCACATAACAAACTAAATATTTCATGAAAACTTGACATTGTGAATAGGAAAACTACTATTGTGAGATTTATGTAACCATTATTAACATAAATAATTCACACCAATTTTAAAAATAAAAATAACTCTCTAGGTCAAACCACAATAGTCATGAATTATTTTAATCAATATATCTATCTAGTGTTACACATGATTCAATCAAGTTGTCATTATAACATCGAGGACCATTTAATTTTTATCCGACTATGTTATAACCACAATAATCATACAATATGTTTTTATAACATATAATAAGAGAATAATATCATTGAATCATCTAACCCGATTTAAAATAAAGAAACAAAACACATATTTTACCTGAAACAACCTTACATGAAAACATCACTTTGACAGTTCATCAATATTCAACACATCTTTATATTACATGTAATTAGTCATAATGAAAATTTAACATGTTGAGAATAGATTAAAAAATAATTTCACCCCAAATTTTCATATCAAATTACCTTAACCCCTCAATTTTTATACAAATATTTCTCATCACATAATATTATTTTAATAATATTCATTTATTAATGACATGCATAATATCCTAATATATTTTTGACATTAAATATAAGAAATTTCTATGTGTCATTTTCATTATATTGGTGATCAGGGGTCCCATTGGGAAATCTTATTATCTCATAACAATCATGAATGTCACCAATATTAAAATATTCTCACACATGTATAAAACATATTTTTTAAATTTCAATATCATTAGATCTTCACATTTAATAAGGTATGGTATAATTTATTTATATATGAAAAACTATATATTATATTAACCTTAGAATTTTAATTATTTATGAAACTAAAAATTTCATTTTCTAATAATTAAAATTACCAAAATAGACCTTAAACAAACATTTTTTTCCTTATAAGTATTACCATTGTCATCCATGTGAAAAAATGAGTAAAATTAATAATTAATTTTTAAAAATTACACTCCATAAACGATCATATATTTTTATCAATGTGTATAAATATTCATATATAAATTAATTGTAATAAGTTCTTCGGTTCCAATTCCATGTGATAGAATTTATGAAATTAAGATCATTCTTTGGGGGTAGATCATAGATTATTGATCTTCATGCTGATAATAATATAAAAATGGTTGTTAATTAGTGGAATAATGATGACTAACATAAGAATGTTTTACATTAACATTCTCATAATCATTTTTTACATAGATTCAATATTCAAACCCTAAAATGGCTAATAAAAAGTGTATCACTACTTGAGTTATTGTTAATGAATCTGTAATATCTAAAATTATTGATTTTTGTATGTATTATATTATCAAATGGGTTTGTTTCTTCTAAAAAATAAAATCTTTTGAAATTAAATTCTAGGGTATATCATTTTTCTTTATTTATTGTTTTCCCAATAGGATATGTAACCTAGTTGTTTGAAGAATCTTATATACTTTTTCATATAATAATTTCAAAATGGGAATGAGAAATTGTCTATATTTCTCATAATATTGGTTCACATTTTAGTGAAAAAGAAAATTATATTTTTTAACAATTATGATATTAAGAATTTTTTTGTACAAATCATATTCAGTTTTATTGTCATAAATTAAGTTATTTTTGAAATATATAAATTTCTTATAATATTTCATCTAATGATGGTATTCATATCGTAATATATGAAGATACATGGAATGTTGTATTTGGTTGTTTTTATTGATTTCACAATAATGTGTATATTAACTCGGTACTAACTAGTAACATTGTGCTTTCTAATATTAATGATGAACACAGTATTTGGATTAAACATGGGAATTTTTCGAATTTATTATTTTATTCAATGTTATTTGAAAATGAAATTAAAATATAGTAAATCACCTCACTAAATTTTTTACCTAAAATGGTCATCATGTGAAAAAATAAAAAAAAATGGGGACTAAGTATGACCAAAATAATTGTTAAACAATTGGAACATATTATGGAAATTGAACATAGGGTTATATCTTTGATAGTCAATTAAACGATGATCTTGATAATGTTGATAGGTTTATTACATTGGATAAGTCTTGATCTCAGGGTACTAAAAATAGATAATAATACATAATTTAATATTTGGGTCATGAATGTGTGAACAACACTGGTGATATTGACTCTCCTTAAGAAAAAGATAAGAAATAATTTTTAATTAATACATATATTCAGAATAGGAGTCCACCAACATTGTATATATTGAAACAAAATTCTATATTCAATTTCAGGATATAAAAATTACATATGATGTAGAGGAGGAGGATAATTATCTGGATAAAATTATTCATTATTCCTTATATGAGGTAAATGATTTCAATTAATCAATTCTTAATTGGGGAGATTCCATTGAGAAGAAATATATGAAATGTGTACTGACAACACCATCTCATATAATACTAGTATTTTTATATGTACATAAATCTTAATGGAAAAAAATCTACTTGTAGATTGATATGGTTTTATAAACGTTCTATCTAAAAATAGAAAATTAATAATTAATCAAATTTTTCAAAAACTATGGAAATTTCATACACTACCAATATTTTTTTAACGTGATGAGATTTGTCATACTGTGAAGAAATTATTTTTATGTCATATTTTTGGATGTTTTGAATTTATAAATGTGTTTTTTCTATTTATATTATTATTTCAATCTTATAAATACATGTTATTTTCTAGTAAAATGCCTATGTCCATGGGTACCCAAAATATATTCCCCAACATTCATGATTATTAATATCTTTTCTAGACAATAATACAATAATACATTACTATAATATTTAAAGAAAATACATTTTCCAAAATTATATATAAATATGTATACTATGAAATAACTTCTTAGTACTTGATATCCTATAGTGTTATATCATACAATGTGATCATCCTATCTAAAATATCTAATCAAATCATTTATTTCTTTTTATCTTACTTTATCTCCCAAATTTTTCATAACCCAAACTGAACCAATCCATTAATGCTCATTATTCCAGATTGGGCTATTAGATTAGCCCGAACTCTATTAAGACTACCCCATTCATTTAGACAAAACCTCCACAGTTTGTTTTATCTCCTCCTATACACTATCATCAACAATATATTGTACCATTGTCATTGGAAGAACATATCGACCATATATATCCTTTTATGGAATTTTTAATGGGTTTTTTCTATCTTTATCTTAAAAATACCAAAAAATCCCTCAAATTGGTATTTTATTTATCTATATGCTCCATTATTTTTATATATTGGAAAAAAAACCCATTTATTTGATTTTTTTTATTCTTTTATAAATAAAAATCTACTCTTAGGATCCATTATACCATATTTACCCCTTTATAATTCATTGTTTCAATGAAAACTACCAAAATTTGTGGAAGTGTTCCTATGGCTCATGAATAACCACCATATTAATGGATGTGAGAAATGGATGGCCAATAGAATGGTTGTATATTTTCTTGAGTCATGAATAGTAAATATATGTAGTGAATAATACTAATTTTTAAAGAAATTATAATAATATTTTTACATAAACATTATACAATAATTAACAATAATTGTTTAAGTTATAGAAACAAGATTGTAATGGTTGATCGATCCTACCTCAAACCCCACCATAACCTTATTTGGATTTATTAATTCCCTATTGTGGTTCACATAAAAAACAGTGAATAAAGTGTGATTTTCTATTTATAGAAAAATTGTAATGTGAAGATCATAGGGTGATTATATCTTCTATATCAATGTTAAATAAAAAATTACCTCTTATACAGTACTATATAAATGGATTATTAATCCATAAACATATTTAAATGATGATCTTTTTAATAAAAAATTAAATAATATCACATTAACAAGTTAAATATTTAAATTTAAAAAAATCTAAAACCAAAACTCTGTTACTTCATTCCAATCATCCACTCAATTGTATACATTACAATCTATGATAAAAAATCACCCAAAAATTATTCATGGTAAAATACGAGTTTATAATTACAATATTATCCCTCATTTGTGAAATAACAAGAATTACCTATGAAATTAAGAAACTCTAGAATATGAAATATTAATATTTTATTACTAATTTCTTCCCCATTTATGTGTATTATTTTTTGAAAAGGATTATGTAAAGGTATCCACCTTCACGATCATTCATTTTCATATTTCTATTGGCATGGAAGGTAACCTAAGTTAGGTAATCATAATTCTCTCACATTCTACCTCCCACCAAGATCTATTTTTTATTCTCCCCCAGAACCTCCTCCTATTATTATCCTTTGTTTAGATTTATGAATAGTAAGGTTTTATTTTTTTGGTTTTATCCATGGAGTAGTGAAAGTATTATTATTTAACAGGGTTTTCACAATATGAGTATAAATAAGTTCAGTGTTACTCAAATTGAATTATCTAAAGGAAGCATCATTAATGTTTAATTTCCTAATTAGTATATTTACAGTCAAGGACTTGTATAATTAACATATATCATTTCTCTATGAATGATGTGGGTTCATTGAAGCGATGAAGCGAGGAACAATAATTAATAATTTCCTTTATGATTTTATGAAAAAAAATATATAGCCGTTTTTAGAGTTTATAATCACACTATTAAACACAAAACACTAATGAATGAATAAAATGAAACTGATAAATATGGTATACTACTAAAAATAATTATATAATCATTGGCTAGATCTATAATCACCCAAGACCATACAATTAACTAGAATAAACATTTTCAATTCACGGATTAGGGTTAATCAATGAACTCATATTATAAGAATATAACACAATAGTCTCCTGAAAAAAGAAAAAATTATTTAACCTTGATTAATAATGGTTCTAATTAAATCTTGTCTTTACTGATGTTAAGTTTATTGTTTTACTCTAAATGATTATCTGCCAAATACATGTAGTTCTCCCACACTTATTCACATTATTGAATAGGTGTTAACTTCCTTCTTAAATTTTTTTTTGGTGTAATAATCACACACACACCTCTCTACACACACTTCAGCTTAGATTGATAATGTAACATATTTTTACAAATATATAAAATAAAACTACAGATTTTTTTTTAAATAATAAATTTGGCATTCATACTCATATTAAAACTCCAAACCACTGACAATTTTAATTAAACACCACCCACTTCGTATTTCATATTAATATATGTAATATTCATCATGGCGTGGAATCATTCATCATGAATTGAAAAACAAGTTCATATAACTATTTTTAAAAAAAATTCCATTTTTACAACATTAAAATTTTTTCTATGGAACATGTCTTATATCCACCCAAATATATCATTGATCGTAACTCCCCTAGATTCACATCATATTGTGACTCTACCCCACATGATTAACTTCATTCATTACTATGGAATGGACCTTTTCACATTTTTTTGACTATATATTAAATCACTGAGGTAGAAAAAAACCATTATATATCCCTGGATTTTTCGGTAGAGTGAGTATCATATTCATGATGAAACTCTTACTTTCATTTTTTATGATTTTCCATCATGAATTTTAATATATAGAAAATATTGTTAATATCGTCATTATTATTTTTAGAGGTGTAAAAAATAATTTCATATAAAAAACCTCACAAATTAAGATCCTTACATAACAACACTTATATTCAAGGTCATTTTTTATCTATCAAGAGAAAAAGACATAAAATTTCAAAATCCTCATGTAATACCCATTTTGTTCAAGGTCTTCTCTAGTTTTTATCTTGACTGAGACACCTCACATAACATAAATCCATAGGTATCATAGCATGGGGATTCATTCATTCATGGGATTTAGTAAATTTTTAAACTGTAATCATAAATTTAACATATATGAGTAAAGTGACACATATTTATGAGCAGTGTTCTTCTCAAGTATTGAGGACATTGAAAACCCATTCTACCACCTTCTCAATGTATATTTTACAATTAAGTAATGATAATCCTAAATATTTATAATTTTTACCTTTATGTTTTGTGGAATTTTAAATTTAAATATATTGTTCTCAAACCTTAATTTTTTGAAGACTTAACTTCCAAAGCTAATTTTACATGAATGTCAATGAATTATATATTAAATATTCATGAAATACCTTTAATTATTCTTTCGAGGATACAAACCAAAATTTATTTAATCAAAATATTAATTAGTTAAACTTCAAGAAAATTAAGGTATGATATGATCTCTAAAAAGAGGAATCATCAGCTTCTTTGATTACTTATTTCTTTTTTTAGAATAGCTATAATATCTAGATAACAAAAATAATATAAACATGATACAAACCTATGAATTTAAATACTCTATACTAATAACAATAGTTAATTTTTATCCAAACTCTTTTGGAAATCATCCATGTTCATATAATCACACCAAAATGATGGAATGAACATCCACTCAAATAAAAAATATTATAACACTTTCTTTTTTACATTATATATATATTGAGAAATATAAAGTACATAAATAATTATACTCCTTCTCTTATCTTATTCATATTCCCTAGAAAAATGAATCTATATTAAGGGATTATACATCAGATCTAGATAAAAAAACAATAAATGGGTATCAATAAACTCTTAAATGGTCATAATAACTCATGATCACAACATCTTCTATATCCATGCGATCAAAAATATCTCCATTATTATTTTCACAGAAACTATTGAATTTCAATAACCCATCTGAGACAAAAAAACATATAGATAAATAGTCATTTGATAATTATAATAAAATATGAGATAAATCCTTAAAAGAAACAATAATATTGAATAATAACGTCATGTGGTCCATTACAGTGACATACATCCAATTCTACATTGTTCTTGAAATAAAATGAGATTTATTTCAGCAAACAAATACTCTTCCACTTTTGAAAAATATTCCTTGAACCTATGTGTAATATATTCTTATTTATATTAAATTAAAAATTCATGAACAGTTTAAAACATAAATAAAGATGATGTCTTCACAACATAACTACTTTTAAAAAACCTATCAATATATGTTCCATTAAAATAAAAGATTTCCTATATTAGGTTTGACACATATATTTAGATTCATCCCCTATATTATTTTTCTCCCACATACATTCGATGATATACATTAAGGTATTTATTTTCTCATCCTCCAACTATGATAAAATATATATAATGAAAAACTAGTATACATGATAGATTTATCATATCATAGCCTTTGATGAGTGAATAAATATATTTATTCATTAATATTTATGGATTTTTATTCGACTCTCCATTTAATTTACAACTACATTAATAAAAAATCTTATTCAACTATTTTTTTATATTATAAATCTATTCTTCTTCATCACTATAACGATATGAAATTCCAAATACAGTATATTTATGCCAAAAATATAATGAACTAATTTTCATAACATTTTGTTATTGTTCTGAAATTACAAACACATCTTATTCAATATTATAAAACTATATTATTCTTAATATTTCTTCTTCATACTTCTTCTTGTCTGTACTTATTTTAGCATATTTTTTGGGTACAATAGTCTGTAATGGATTTTCAACATCTTCTATATTATTATTGGGAGTCATATTTTTCTTTAGTAAGATTTTCTCTAAAATGTCGCCTAAAATACTTTAGGATTTTATTGTTGAAAATATTGAACTCGTATGATAATTAGTGGAATTTAGTGATATGACCATTTCGATTAAATATCCCATAAAATTCTTTCAAATTTTCAAAAAAATTATTCAATTTGAGGACCAAACCTTCATAGGTTATGTACATGGTCATATTACCCCATAGGTTCCTATAATACCATGGTTTACTTCATAACACACTGTAGGTTATTACACCCCATTGTAACTTATCATATTATTGTCTATCACAACCCTCTAACACATGTTCCCTCATTTTTCCCTATCCTCACTCGAAAACACTATGAAAAATAACCAAGGAGTTCATCTATCCAAACACTATTATAGGAAAATATCGAATAAATATAGAGTTCTAATCAGGTTGTCTCCTAATAAATATGGTTTCTTTCTTGACATGGTCAATAAAGATTGTTATATTGTCCATTTAATATTCCATATTGTTACATTCTTCCCCCCAGAACATTATATCCCTATTGTGGACAATTTATTTCCACATATAAGGTACACTACACTTCTAGATAGGTATCCCTTTTATTCAATTTTCCATGATGAGGTTTCTTAATCCATGGACCAAGTTAGTTGACCACATTTGTCTTCAGTAGTTCCATAGATACTATCCCAATATGTAAAACGTGGAAAAATTCTCATAATGTCACCCATTTTAATAATAATTCGATATAATCTCTCTAAACTGTAGAGTCTTACTAAAGTATGATACTAAAAAGAAAGTTGGAAACTCAATTACATAGTTAGTAAAATTTATTTTATTAAAACATTATATTTCTATAGTGTTACATTCAATATTGATAATTTTTCGTTAAATTAAATCCCCCTTGAGTTTTTTATCGGTATAATGTCCTCAAATTTAGGAATTTAATCACCATTGATGAATTAAATTATGGTGCTTATAAAAAATAAAAATATCATTATATTCTATTCTCAAATAAAATAATAGAAACCATATGAGAACAATTATCATCCTAGACATCCAATATATATAGCAATATAAATTTTTGAAAAAGAATTATTTGGAAATTGGTGTTGAAATTTGATTGATGAACCATAAATAAAATACACTCTTCACATTCTACTATACATTTTATATATCTTTTTAATAATTTTTCCTCTTCACAAATAATAGTATATTTTCATTCAAATTGATAATTTAAGAATAAAATTGATTCAGAGTGTTGTTCTCTTATTTTCTCATCATTATGATTCTCACATTATGATGGGATTTAACCTTTTCTAGTGATTCAGTAATATTTATATATCATTTTTTGAGAAAATTATTTATCAGAAAAATCATCATGTTTCACTTTAGTAACAATGGTCTATTATTTCTTTGGTAAATTTCCCACTATATACATAGAATTAGAAAAAGGATATCTCAAGGTTATTATATAATTTTATATCTCTTGTATGGTAATTTAGAGAGATTAATTATATTTTATCTATGATATACTTTTATTTAATCCATTATTTAACATTCACAAAATTTTATATTTATGTAACACTTCATCATAGCTTTAGAAAACCAATTCATATTTTTTCATTCAGTCAACTTAATGGTTTGACTCATTGTAATCCATTATAGTAATGAATTTCATATCACCACCACCACCTTTGAAAAAAATTACTCTCACTTCCATCCAATTTTTTTATCACTAGCAGACAAATAAGTCATCATTTTGGTAAAAAAAATTTCATTCATGAACTCCTTGATGATATCATCACACTTATAATGTTATTGTAATTCTTTCTTAATAAATATTGTGTGGACTCCACTTTTTCATCACATTTATTATATTCCCAATTTATAAAATGTACACTAAAATGTCTAATTACCCAAAATATAAAACACTTCCAATTTCAATTTCTATAAAATATAACATTTATGCTTTGTACACCTCTAGAGTTTATGGAGATTAGTTTTTTGGACTTTATATCAATATCTTCATATGAATATAAAAATCCATCTTAAACATTATTATCTTTCTAATTATTTGGTGTGGTTTATCCATTATTTATTTATTTAAATGATATTTAATTATAAATCAATCTCACTTTCTTTTGGATTGATCCATTCCTCAAATAATAACATCCAATAAACTATACAAGTTGATGAATGTAAGTGTGTCAAGATGTCAATCCTTAAATGATGAAATATTGGTATAAAATTTTCTTGATAAGATAAGAAGTACCTTTTTCATCATTTTTTATTATTTTAGACTCTCACTAAATCATATAATAAAACTCACCACCTAAATTACCCTTGTAAATAGTTCATCAATATATTCTACTTTAATTATATTAATATATTCATAATTAAATAATGAAATTTTAAAATTTTTCCTTTTGGACATTAATAATACCATTATAAATATTCTCTAGGTTTCATAAAATTTCTCCCTCTACATAATCCAAATTACCTTCAAAAAATAATTCTTAAACTAAGGATAAGATGTAATTTCTTCCACAACCATCATTATCTAAATTAATTCATGCATCCCATGTCTAAGTGTATCCTTATAAAATACGATTAAAACCATTAATCACAAAATATATAAAATCATTACTAGTATATTGGGTTGAACGATTTCATTACAAAAATTTAAATTTTTCATCTCAAATGTGTGAACTCTTTTACTGTTCATCAAAATAATACTATGAATAGTGGATATAAAAATTAGAGGTCACTACTATAAATTCACTGAACACCGAAAATAACAAAATTTACACACTTTAAAAAAAATTCAATATAGTGAAAAATCCCATTAAAATTGAGTTAACAAACCATTATAATAACAAACATCTATATTCATGATCTTTTGATGAATCCTTGAATTATATAATACCTCTTATGAATACCTCATGCATGGTGTGATTTTAATGAGTGGGGGTTATGTAAGATGAAATAATTCAATTTCCATTTTTTATTTATTATGAAAACTTCCTTAATCACATGTTAGATTAAGTGATTTTATTGTGGAACAAACACACACTAAGGAATTAAAATAAGAAAATACATCTGATATAAAATGTTTGATATTAAAAATTATTAGTTAATCCATGCCATGTCCTAGAATCACCTAGGAACATACGATACACTAGAATCACCTAGAACCATACGATACACTAGAATAACCCTTATTGAAACAAAAATATAGTATTATCATTGAACTCATGCTGGTCAAATACAACACAATTGCATCCTAATAAAAGAAGAAAAAATTATTCCTCAATAAATTGTTTTATTGATTTTTTATTTCGTAAAATTAGGTATGGTTTATCTTTCTCTATAAAATAATATATCATTAAAATTTATAGTTCCCCATCACTAATTCACATTTTATTAAATCTGTGAACTTCTTTATAATTAAAAACTAAAACAATGTGTCTAATATTCTTCTTCTACTTTGTACACTTCTATGAAAACTTCTTGTGTTAAATTATTCACGTAATATCTCTGTTCAAATTTTTATTAAATAAAATTATTTTTTAATAAAGATTAAATTTGAATAAAAAATTTAAATTTCAAAACCCAAATACCATCATATTCTCTAGACAATTCTCTAATATTTGGACCAATCAAAGTCATCATGGCACGACAACATACCTTTTGGTGTGAAAAAAAATCCTTTTCTAACTACGTCTAAATAAAAATTTTCAAATTGTGACTTAATAATTTTATTAATGTTAAAAACTTATATCCCCCTAAATATAAAAGAAATATTGAATTATATAGAATTTAATCTTGTATATACTCTATCTTACAAGATTCACCTCATTCATTAATATGGAAAAGCTTTATAGACTGAATACTACCATTTTTATTGATTTGTCAAAAGCAAGCAAAAAAAAAGCCACAAAACAATGAGTCAAGGGGGTATAAATTAGTGAAGTCCCAACACATAATTAACAATGAAATTGATTCCCTAGGTGGTAAAGCATCCCATTTAAAGGAATTAGGATATACTTTGGGTTTTTGAAGCTACAGAGGCCAAAAAATCAGCGGCCATGTTGCCTTCCCGCAAAGTATGAGTGATTTCTGTGTGGACTCATATGAGCTGTTTACATTTCCTGATCATGTAAGAAATGTTCCAAGGGTACTTATTGGTGCCAAAATATGAATTATAGAGGATCATTGAGTCTGTCTCCAATGACTTGAGGTTGATGTGCTTTTTCTTGCATAACTCCAGCCCGATGACCAGGGCCATGGCTTCCGCTTTCACCACAACACCCCAACCATACCAAGCTGAGAAAGAAGCAACGACCGACCCCTACCTAACCCTTATAAAGCCTCCACCACGCATCTCCCCATTGAGAAGAGAACCATCCAAATTTAGTTTGAAACCCCAGTTGGGCAGGCAACAACATGGCTTGTATTACAACATGGAATTTTTCTTCACATAAAAACCCATATTATATAATTTCATATATCATAATATCTAATAATAATATTTTTTGTATATAAGTTTATAACTGATATTTTAATTATTAGTGTAAAAAACCTTATGTATAAAAAAATATATAAAATTACATAGGTATCAAACCCTATATTCATGGACCTTTATATTTTTACAACTATAGATAAAACCCCTATGTATTAAAATTCATATTTTCAAAACTATTTTTTTATGAAATTAGTAATTTAAAACCAGAGGGAAACCCATAAATTGTAATAATTTAATATGTATCATAGTATGATGATCCTCATATTGAAGTGATATATTAAATTTTAAAACATTCATCTCAAAGTTACACTTAAATATAGTATTGTTTACTATTATATATGTCTATATTTGATGTTAAATATAGTGTAATTTTCCAAATTTCCAACCATCAATTCAAATTTTTTCTATTATATAGATAAGGATACTTTAATGTATTGAGAAATGATACGGTTACATATTAGGGAATTTTCCAAAATTTTACTCATCTACTAAAACCATTATATTCCCAAATGAAAAATTATGTGACCAATATTCCATATATATATAAATTATTATTTGTAATCATCCATTGCTAAAAATAAACATCTAGTTACTCAAACACACCATGATTAAAAACAATTGAAAATTGATGTATCATCTAATCTATAAAAAATAAAATACTTCATCCAAATATCTACATCTAGTTTTTCCACATTAATAAATTTCATACATCAAAAATCATGTACTTCATTTGTAGTTATATGAAATTAATAACTATATATTCATATGAACATTAATATTTTATCCAAAATCATCAGAACGTATTTTATTCCCACACAATCACTCTAAAACCATATAATATACATAACCAAAAATAAAAGAAAATGGTACATGTGAGTTTGAACATGATTTATATATTTTTAAGAAAATGAAAATCATAAAAATATCCACTCCTTTTGTAGTATAATAATTCATCTCCTGATAAACATCACTATACTGGCCTATTAATGATTAACTCTATATCATCGAAAAATCATCCTAAGAATCAACAAACTCCCTAAGATATTAATAACTTGTGATAAAAACATATTAATGATTTTTGGGAATAACACCTTAATCCTTTAAATAAATTATCTAACTAATTGTATATGGTAATATCCATTTTAATTATTTTTTTATAGATTTTGTACATAATATTTGTTATTATGTGGACACTTCAAGTTATATAATTGTATTTATTTTCAATGAAAAATTAAAAAAATTTATACGTGGTGTTTTATCTTAATTCATTTTTTTGAAATTTCCATTAAATTGTTTTAAAGTGCTTAATTATTTATTTATTATGTTTTGTTAGTTTATTAATTATGAATTTTGATTGATTTATTTAAGGATGATTATGAAAAATATATTTTTTATTTAATTAAAATTATAATTTTTGTAATGTTTTTATTTGATATTTTTTTTATTTTTTTACTTGGTAATTGATAAAAAATTAATTAATATTAATCTTTTTAAAAATTCAAATAATGATGTTATTATAACAAAAAACTATGGTTTTCTTGATTTTTAAATATATTTAATTTTATTTAATGAATACATACATTACAACAACATAGAATCAACCTAGAAGAGAATTACAACCCATATGATTGGGTATGTAAATGAGTTAAGGATTTCCTTTGAATTATGTTATTAATAATTATTATTATGGCTATTAAATGAAGTTTTTTTTGTGTTAGGTGTTTTAAAACACCATAGGTACTCTATGTGTTGGTAATATATCTCATCATGTTGAAATTGTTATAAGATAATGAAAATAATATTTTAACAAATAAGATGTAAGATGTTCTTGTACTCAGTTGTGTAATTTTTTCTCGAGATCATTATCTACAAAGAATTTTTTTTTTATTTCAACTAAAGTGTTAATCCAATGAGTTAGACCATTGATTTCATTCAATGATATATAAATTTTAAGTCAAAATTAGTATTTCTTATTTCATATAATTCCAAAAATAAAAATAGATATAATATATGATGTAGAAGAATCAGAAAACTAATTTTAGAACCTACATTTAAAATTGTATCATGTATGTAATTCATCACAACATGGTGTTATGTGGGGTTTTATGGAGGTGTCATTTCTTATAAACATTTCATTTTATTAATGAACATTTATATTTTTTATGTGTTGAAGTTGATGATTCTTTTATTGGTGGAAATTTTATAAATTTTATATCATATTCAAATATTTGTTTATGTTTAGTGTGTGTTCTTTTGTAGAAACCACAATGATAAGTTGTTATATTTTGAATTTAGGGGTTGAAATTTATTATATTGTAAACCATGTTTTAATAAACATGATTTTTTTAATGATGAGTTAAAGAGTTAGGTTCGCCTCTTTTTATTTTGAAATAACAAAAATATATTGTTAACAAATATATCATCAAAATTTTCAATATGAAATCAACTTACGGAGAAATTTTGACTTAACAATTAAAAAGTTTGGCAAAAAAATTTAGCGGTAAAACATTTTTTTTTTGATATACTTATATTAAATTTTCAATTAATTTAGATGTAAAAATTGTGTGTGTACTTCTGAAATATAACTATCATATATGTTTTATGATATTTAGATAATAATGATTTGACCTAAATTTTGAATTGGGTAGGGATTAGAAGTTTATTATAGTTAGAATATCATTCATGAAATAATTAAATTATTATAACTTCATATTTATTGTTATGTCTCAACATTTAAGATGTGAAAAAATTTCTTTATATGTATAGATGATTTTATGTTGTTCTAGAAATATGTTGTTATCGCCATGGTGATGATTAACGTCAAGAATAATAGTTGAATGTTAATAGTTTTAGTGATAATAAGAAGTGTTGAGAAAATATAGTGCATGTTACCTAACTTCTTTTCACATACATTTTTTAGAACATAGTAAGTTAAGAAAATTCATTTATAATGAGTTAAATAATATATTGTACTCATTTTTATTCATTAGATATTAATAGTGAATCATATGTCCATTGATATTTTCATGATATGTATATAAATTATCAATTAATGTTTTATTAGAAAAAAATTTTAGTGATTATTTATTATTATTATCCCCCCATTTCTTAACAATGTTAACAACACTGGTTTCTTAATCTATTTCAATAATGATAATTTTATGATGTGTTTTAAATGAATAAAAGAGAATAGTCCTTCACTAGTTCACCTCCATCTTAATGAATATTTATATTAGTATCACTGACTATGGGTTTTAAAATTTGTATCAAATATATAAATAATACCTCCTATTGACCTTTTTCTCAAATTTCATATTAAAATTAAATATTATTAAAAAAATTGACAAGACAACATTAATAAATCCTATCAAAATCATGAATAATGAATTCATTCAAATATTTTTTGAGGGAAATTATAATTTCCTTAAGTATAAAATTAAATAATACTTGTTTTCATTAATTAAAGGAATTGTTTATATTATAACCGATGAATGTATTTGTTTTGGAAGGTCCCGAAATTATAGTGGTTGCTATAAAGAATATCGAGAATTATGGTCATATACGAATTGTTATTATATAAACACATTGATAAAATCAATTTATAAATGAAATGTGGATTTTGGTTTTAAATTGTGGTTAGTAAATTATACCAAATATTTATAAATGATATATTTTACTAAATTTAAGAAATAATGAAATTTAGAATGCCCATTTTAATGATATTTTTATAAATTATGGATAAATAGAAAATGAATTATTTATAAGAGTAAAAGATGTAGTTTAGTTGATAAGATGTTTTTGATAATATATTTTAGATTATATATTAGGGATTATAAATTATGTATCATGTAAGATAGATTTAGCAAAAAAATTCCACTACATTATTCTTTTAAATTTAATATATTCCCACTCAAGGACTTTCAAAGTGTTTAGATCCCATTAGAGAAAAGTAAAGGTATATTCTACATAAAGATATGTTAAGTAGAGGCATAAATTAAATTTAGAGCCTTAGATAATTAGAAAATATATATTTTATGAAAGAAGAAAAATATTATATTTTATGAATATAATATTTATTAGTTTTTTAAAACCTCATGTTAATTGAATAATGACTGAAAAGGAAAGGTAAAATATCATGGTATGTTTACATTATTTTTATAATTATAGTGAATTTTTAATATTGAAATTAATTAACAAAACATTCAATAGGATAATGATAATTATGATAGTGAGTCATTAAGAACATATTCAAGGAAAATGATTTATAATTGCACAATTTCAATTATTTATAAACGTGTGAATAAATGAGGTCATAAAAATTATAAAAATGAATCATTAATCAAAAATTGATAAAGAATAAAGTAATAATATTGGAACATAAACCCCAGTAGTCTGGAGACAGTGCTTGCATTATTAAGTTTCACAAGATACATTTAATATAATCCAGAAAGTCCAAATAGTTTAGTAGTATTAGTAAACTATGTATATACCAGATTCCTATATTATATTTGCGTAGAAAAATTTCAACATAACATTTTTTTCTAAAATAAAATTATTACCAATATCATATCCTTTCATATCAAACCTAGTATGCCTCATTTATTCCTATTTATGAAAACAAAATAAGGGTGGAAATTCTCATAATGGTTTATGTACAGTGGAATATATTATGAATAAATAATGTCAAACCAATAAAGAATTAAAAATATTGAAATGTTAATTTTTGAATACCCATTCCATTAATATAATTGAATAACATAATCAATGGAAAGTTTAATAACTGAAAACACATGCCATTAAGTCAGTATAATGAATATAATTATATTAAAAGCAATAAAAAATTTGTAAATCTATATAACTAAAAATAAATTCCATTAATTAGAAACCAATAATTGAATGAATCCAAAGATAACATCATTGTGAAAACATCATTAAAAATAAGAACTTAATTATGAATGAAATAAATGCTTAATTATTTGATTTCACATTTCCCAAGAACATTATACCAATAATATCAAAACCTTTCACTGGACTATTTAAAACATACTAGGTATTAACAAATTTAACTCATGCTATCTAAATGATCCATCCCATGAGAGTAGCGATGCATTGGTGGATTTATATAAATAGTCCCCAACCTAGTTCAATAAAGTCCAAATAATTCCTCATATATCTAAAAATATATTTAATTAAAAAATAATTTTATTTTTCTTTAAATTATCTAAATTGTGTAATTTTTATGAATTTATCAATATTTCCCAAGTTAATCAAATAACATTCAATTTAAAATACCATATTTATAAATTGGATATGATTTAAGCAACAAAAATATTTATGATAAATAATTTATCTATTTAGAGTAAATTTAATATCCAATGGATTGTAAATAATTTAAGGTAATACAATAAATAAAATAATTAATCAACGAAGTTAATGTCATGCTATCCTTGGTAAAAATAATGATAAACTCTCCATAGGATGTATAAGGATGGTATAATTATATAAAATTGGTGTGTTAGTATAGTTTTGTTTTAATTCAAGTATATACATACCAAGAAAAAATTAAAAACATTATTGATGAAAATATCATCTTCATTTTGAAAAGCACCATTAAAATCCTTTTATTTGAAGTTGAATGTTTTAAAAAAACATACATAAAATGGTCAATATAAAATAATGATGGATTTTTAATGGAAACGATGTTCATGATGGAAGTAAATTCAGTACAATATTCAAAATTTAAAAATAACATTCCCTTTTCATTGTAGACATTTTTATGAATGTTCACTATTTGGAAATTGATAAGATGCTTTCTTTTACATTATTAGTAAAATCCAAACATGCATTATTTTCAACATGAAATAATATTATTTTAATTTTATTTTATAAAAAATATTAATTGGTGAATATTACTTTTATAAATTTGTAGGTTGAGGTTTAAAATATTTTGGAATACATTTTTAGAAAACATGTTATTGGTAGAAAAAAATTTCCAATCAAAGCGAAAAATGATGTCATGTTTTATTTTAAAAAATTGAAATTATTTTAAGTAAAAAAAGCGTAGGAAAATGGAAATATTACTTGAAAATATGATAAATGTCCAATTTATAAGATAATAATTTGTCTTATTATACAATGATCAAATCATTTCTATCAATTTAAATTCAATAATAAACACTCTCTATTAAAATGAAATCGCGATGTAAACCCTACAAATATTATAAATTTGAAGTTATAATCCACAATCAATTTATTATGTGTATTAAATTTAAACCCACATAGAATAATGGTAACTCAAACAATATATAATAAAAATTCATTATACATATAATCATATAATATTAATGACAACAAATAAGTAATATAAACCAATGAATAAAAAATTTGTTGTGGAATTAATTACCACTTGGTGACTTTTAACTAAAATTTAATTTGAATAAATAATTATAATTTAAACATATAATACAATGAATAAAGAAATATTCATGATGTTACATGAAAATGGGTAAGTATATACACTATACAAAATAAATTATGTGGATAAAATAACAATATGCCTCAATGAAATGAAATTGAGATGAAATGTGTTACCTTATGCTTAGTTTTGGTTGAACATGATTTGACTACATGGATAATGGTTTTAAATATTTTCCTAATATATAAAAAACCTATTATTATTTATAATATCCTATATGAACCTTTTATAATAACTTATCACATGTTCATAGATAACATGTTATTATTTTCATTGTTTCGGGTGATAACTGTCTTGTTTTATCATTCGGTTATTATTATGAATGTTCTTATTCTTGAGAATATTATATAGTTCTAAAATATACATGAATATAGTCCGGAATTAAATATTAAATTTTTATATCAATTTTAATTTTAAAAAATATCACGAATTATGGTTACGAAAAATGAAAAACATTATGATCATGGAGATGGTTGGTTGTACGTACAGATGAGTACAGTTTCTATTTTCCAGTGATCATTATGTATAAGTATTATGTAATATATAACAATCCCATAATTATAAAGATATAATATATAAAATATTACATAATTATATATATCATTCATGTGGTGTGGTGATGAAAAGAGAGTTGCATCACTTTATGAAGGTCGTGGTCCGTGGGTACATGAACGAAGCTATCATCCTTACATGAGTGACTTGGAAAAAACGAAAATGATATTTATTATAATTAAATAAGGATAAATAATTAATTAGTAGAAATATAATTTTATCTGTATAACATTAAATAATTAACATTAACATTATCACCTTCAATGGGATGTATTATTGTAAGACGAATCACATCGATTCGTGAGGCGGTAGTTCCCCATACACACAAGTGATGTTATTTTATCTCTTATAGAATAGAAGTGTAAAATGATATATCAGATATAGTGAATCCAAAAGAAAGAATATGTTATAAATATCATATATATACTTGATATAGATCGTCCTACACAACCTTGAGATGTGGAAATGGAAAATTGAATGTCATCGGCTCATGAGGTAGTAGTCCATCATATACAAAAATGATGATTTCATAACCCATTTAATGAAAGTGGATATTATTTAATTTCATTAAATTATTATAAAAACGTCAAATTATATTTAATATACATATTTTAATATAACATCATGTTTTAATAAAAAAAATGCATTGGATAATGAAATAAAATAAAAATTCTCATTATAGAACATTTTACCTACTTCTGGAACCCTATTTAGGTTTGTAATTATGAAATAAAAGGATGGATTTATAGCCATACTAAGGCTTACAGAATGAGGGTAGGGTATTTAAAAAGTGATTTGGTAATGTATTGTCTAAACTAACAATGTTTTATGGTGTGAATAATTGAGTAAAGTGGGTGGAATTTTATACAATGGGGATATTCCACACTTGGTATTTTTGAAAAGGAATTATTGCACCAATGTTTTTTAGTTTTCAAAAGGGTCCCAAATGTAACATGATTAACATTATGGGTTTTAATTGCTAAATAATTTGATAAAATAGTTTTCATACATGTTTATATTTCATTTATACCGTTCTTATTTAGTTTAACCCCCAGTAAACCAATTTTTTCCTTAATGGTAGTAAATAATTTTTACTATATTCACAATTAAATTTGGAAAAAAAATTATTTTACTATTTTAGAAATTATATATTATTTTTCTCCTAAATAATGAGTCCATTTTTCGAAATTCAGTTCAATTAAGTGGGAAAATTTAATTTAAAATTAATTCCAAAGAGGTGATAACAAAGTAGGATTTTTAAGTGAAATTTTTCGAATGTTTTCAATGTTTTTGTATCAAAATTCATCATTAAGATGATTAAAATGAAATAATTTGGGTTAATTGATATAAAAATTACCTAATTTTTTTTAAATAAATTTAAAATTATTTTTTATCCTTTTAAATTTTTGAATGAAAATGTAGCTTTCAACTGAAATTCTGTATTTTTTTCCTATTCATCAAAAATGGAAATTTTTTGATTAAATTAGAAACATTATCCAAAGATAATTTTTGTATCCCAATTTCATAATTTAATATTATTTTATCATATAAATTTTTTAAAAATGGTAAAAATATTAATTTAATATTATGTTCACAAAGCATTGTAAATAATTTTTTTAGAAAAAAAAATTTCATTTTAAATGATTTTTATTTTTTTGGTAATCAATTGGTATGTTAAAAAATAATTAAAATATATATTTTTTAAGCTATTTAATCCTATTCTTATCAGCATGTCCCAATGAATTGAAGATAATTTTCATTTTATATAATAATGTAAACAATATAATATTGTTTCATAAAACATGGCCTTGTGTGTACCAATTTTTTTTAAGAAACTCATTCTTGTGTATAACACAAGATAAACACTGTATTTTATGTAACACAATATAAACATATAATTTCATACAACAAAATATAAACATACTGTTCTATGTCGCATAAACTATCATGTATAATTATCCTATTTTAGAATTTCAGGGTGTTATATTCTCCCATCATAAACAAATTGTGTCCCTAAAATTTAAACATAATATAAGTAATCCAAGGTTTGAAATTTTAAAATTATTAAGTTGATAAACCAACATCATAATAGGGTTAATAGAACATCATTGTAATTAGAGATAAAATTAATTATGAAGGTCATCATGAATATTACAAAACCAGGTTTCTAAGTATGAGATCATAGGTGGGACACGAAATCATCGACATTGAAAAATACTATACATACTTTTAGATAGTTATTGAGGTAATTGATCACAAGAAATTGAAATATTAAAACAAATTTAAGGCCCATAAATAAATAAATTTCTAATGATCTAATAGACCATATGATTCATTTGGTATGGAGGTAATATCATTTTTTTATATAACCATTTCTAAAAGAAGATGAATTCATTTACTATCTTAAAAATATAAGGAAAATTTTTTTATTAATAAGATTCTAATTTATAATCCCCATTTCATCCTTTGGATGTCCTTCGATGACTTTTTTATTCCTCTCTTACTCTATGAAATTTATATTCTGAAATGAATTTACCTTCCTCATGCACTAAAATTCACTTTTTTATGGATTGTAAGACCCACAAAACGGTGATAAGTCTTTATATATTTCTCTAAATATTTTCCAAAACGAATATATATAACTCAAGTCATATAGTATGATACATTAATCTATAATCCTAAAAATTATGACCACTTTTCATGAACCACCATAGATACTTTGACACTCTATTAATCAACACTAAAATGACAGATCCTAAAGGGTGTTCCCAATACCTAGGGGTTGTCCCCTAGCACAGGGAATCATACAAGATAGAAGAGGGAGTTTTTTCCACAAAAAATGTGGATGAAAAAGGTACAAATCAGAATTCTCGAAAGAAAACTGAAAAGGGAGAATAGCACTAGGAATCAAATAGGTAACAAAACCAATATAGTGAATCATAAATGTACCAATGACAAATGAGATAAAACTAAGACAACCCAAATGTATCAACACTCCATGTACAATGTTCAAGAACATACACATCCTATAAGAGGAACAATCCCTTTATTTATACATAGAAGGATAAATTCTAAAAACATCAGAAGGAAATGTATGGGTGTTATCTAAAACATTATTAGGGTCTCCCTAAGTGTTTCATAATAAGATTCCATAAAGTTATACCAAATCATTCACCTAACTTTAAATAAAAAAATCACTCTAGAAGAGGAGAAATTTAAGAAATTATTTTCATTGCAAAGGATATAATCATTTCCATCATTGCATTAAGTATACATTTTATATAAAATAGTTTATATAAATCATTCGATATGAGTAAATAAATTTCACAAAAATTAGAAAACACATATAAAAAATCACAAAAAACATATTCATATTATCTAAGGGACTATAGTATCTAGTTCTGGTATCCTCACATAATCAAATATTTAAACTACGAAATGTGTACATACGCCCCTCGATCTTAGTTCAATAGGTCCCATCAACATCCCATTTAGGATAATATCCGCTGAATTCTTTTTTGAAGAGTTAAAAATCATTAATATGTTGCATCGGTATAACCATCCCATTATAATTTTCGAAAATGAAATACCAACTAACTAGGATATCATGTGATTAATAATAATTCAATAATGGGAAAATTATCTCATAACTATTTAATTTATAATTTCCACATTTTAAGTTTCAATATGCCAATTTCAAATTCAAAACCAAAACATATATTTTTAATCAATTTATGAAATTTTAATGATAAAAAAAAACCATATGTTCATATGAAATCATTTTAATTCATTTTTCTTAGAATCTTTTCACAAATTAGTTTTCAAGAATTCAATCATATTCAAATCACACCCAAATTTTCATTTACAGTAGAATGCAGGGGGATTAAAATTCCCATTCAATGTAAACAAAAATAAAATTTTCACTATATTTGGTTTTAATAATTTTATTTTTTAATTAAATTTCAACAATCAAGAAATTCATTGGTTATACAAGTGGCCAATCATAGACGTAATTACCATCAATTATCTTTAAGTTTGAAAAACCCAATTCCCAAAATGGTGATTTCCACTAAATAACGATGTCAATGAAGATTAGGGAAACAAAGAGAGTTTAATGATAAAAAATATAGCAATTTAATTCCCTCAATTTCTAGGTGATCTAAAACCACTTATAGAGTAAATAAGAAGACATCACGAGAGAGGGAATGGGAGAATATTACTCACTAGAGATGAATCAAGCATGTTCAGCAAGCTTCAATCCTATTAAGAAGGGGTTAAAAAGACCCAAAAGGGTTCTTCAAATCCCAAATGACATAGTATTTTATTAATACCCTATTTTTGGGTTGAATAGGTGGTTATACATGGGGTTGATAAATTTTAAATTAATTTTCAAAATTTTAATGTGACACTTGCACAGTTCACTGGGCAGGTCCGCTAGGTTAGTCAAACTGTGTTCCCTAACAATCCACTGAACTAATGGGGTTGATTGTTTCTAATAGGTGTGTGCATGGTTTTTCAAACATTACACACAAAAAAATGACCCTCACTATTTTGGATTCACATTTTACACTAGATGTGTGCATGGTTTCGGAAAACATTTCTCCAACCATGCACAACCTAGAATATCTAAATAATATCAACTTTCAACATAAAAAATCCTAAGATGAACCATATATAAAATATTATCAAAAAGTAAGGTCTGGAAATAGTTATAGGATATTACACCCTCCATACTATGGACTCTTTATTTCCATAAAAATCATGTCAATAATCTTATCTTTCAATAAGATGATGCGACTACTCTCTCATCTATTCCCCCCTCACCCATGTCTCAGGAGTATCAGAACTTATTTTCTATTTCCCTAAATCCAAAAATATAATACTCTAATGATATACCTATGTTTTATAATCAACAATAGTTTTAGAATATGAATCATAGAAAAATCAAATTCAACATCATGATTACTCTAGTTCAGAATAAGATATGGATCAAAAAGACATTTTTGTAGTAGTGAAACATAAAACATGTTTTGTAT
Organism: Viscum album; assembly: GCA_963277665.1. NCBI lineage: Eukaryota > Viridiplantae > Streptophyta > Magnoliopsida > Santalales > Viscaceae > Viscum > Viscum album. The sequence continues at coordinate 289,569,016 of OY728165.1, forward strand.
CGATGTCAACTATGGTAGAAGTCCTAAATAGTATGAATCTTTCCCCACTTTCTCAATAACATTAATATTTAAAAAAAATAGAGCATACTTTCCTTTCTAATAAAGAAATTGATGACCTAAATGAGGTTAAACATTCAAGGTAACTAGATCACCAGCGAAAATTCCAACAATCTACGGTGATGATCAGTATATGATCTATATCATCATTGTGCAATCAGCATTATATGAAAAATAAAAAAATCATTGATAATGTATCTTTAACAAATCTTATTCCATCCATGGAACTTTCCTTGATTTATAACCAACACAAAATAGATTTACAATTCAATTCCTCAAAAGTATCCATTTGAATATATGACTAGGTAATATTGTTATAAGCGAACTAAACTAGTCAAAAATGGACATCCAAAGATCAACCAATGTCAAGACCAAAAAAAATAAAGAATATCCTAAAGAATTTCAATATCCATCTCTATTTGTACATCCATCTATAGATGGTATGATGTACTAAAATCATCCTAAGATACTAGTTCCTTATAAAGGTCTCTCTAAATGGGAGATGTAAAACAGGGATCTCTATAGAAGACTATAGTAGATGAAACTCCCTTGAAATGAATACTTTCTCAAACATAGAGTTTTCCAAGATCCTTAAATTTTTTATCATCATGAATTTGAATATAGTGAGCCTATTTGGTTATCCTTCCGATAATAAACAATATCAGACTTCTCTTATCAAGTTATACAGAAACCAAACCAAAATGTCCATAGAGATATCTTTGCAGTTCCTAGATGGAACTTGAAGTGGATTAAGCTAACCAGAATGTCTCTGGTGATAGGCCTTCAACTATGGGAAGGAATATCATTATGAAATAAAGTCAGTGATGTCTTGTCTCATTCTTAACCACCATAATTGTCACGGCCTATCGTAGAACATTGACATGGTTCGTAGGTTCACACCACAATATGACTTATTCAAATCCCTCCATCACATATTTTGTAACAACAAATGGTAGATCAAAATGATTCTTAAAAAATAGAATACCCTTTGTGGAGAATTTTCACTTTGGAAAAATCTCACCACTATAAAGGGAGTCTTTATTGATATTGAATTCATCATTAAGATGTTGTTCCTGAAAAATCCTCTCGTGAAGTGTGGAGGTAAACTGAACACTGGTGAAGGAAACTTCAGTGCCTATTTTCTAAACACCTATATTCCATTAGAAAAAATGATCTATCAACATTCACTCTTTCAATGATTCTTTCATCTCCTGGATTTGATGTTTACTGTTAAATGCATGATCAATGAAATTCCCTTTCCATGGGGTATGTATAATATCAAAATATAAATATTTCTTGTATTCCACCCAAAGGGTTGAATGAAGATTAAATTTCATTTGAGATAAGAAATAAGTCATTATTTTCTATTTAAAAATCCCGGAAACCTTTCTCCAAAAAGGTAATTCCACCGAAAATAAAGTACATTAATCACATGTCCAAGTCCCATGTCATGGGTTGGGATATTATTTTAATGTAGCCTATGTAGATGAGATCCATAAGCAACATCCTGATCACTATGAATAAGAACACATCCCAACCCTATCCCTGATATAACCCAGAAGACCACATATTCCATTCTGACATCTGGAATACTCCACACTAACACAATAGTCAAAATTCATTTTATCTCAACAACATAACAATTACATTTATCATCACCAGAAAACATCACTCCCTTCTAGGTGATAGAGTTCATCAGAGATTCCATCTTTGAGAAATCCTTTATAAATTAGAGATAATACTCTGCCACACCCTATAGGATTTGAATCTCAAAATTGTTATACGGTTGTTGCCATGACATAAAAGCTATAACATTTTTAGGATAAACTAAGATACCGTGTTACGAAACCATGTGTCCTAAGAACATAAATTAATGAATACAGAAATAAAATTTTGATATCCTTGTATAGAGTCATATATTTCAAAACTGTTGAAAACTGCTCTAAGAGGAAGCCCATGATCCTCTTCCGGCTTTGGGAAAACCAGAATGTCATCCACCAAGTCCACCACAAACGTATCATGATACTAATAGAATATCCCATTAAAAAAAATCCATAAAGACTATAAAAGGACCAAATGGATTGATAAGGTACTCATAATCACCATATCAACTATAGAATATAGTTCTCAAAATTCCATATTTTGTTATTATAAAATAGTGACAACTCAATTGAAGATCAATCATCAAAAACTTTTTCTCCCCTTTCAACTGTTCAAAAATGTCATCAATATGTGCCAAAAAAATAATTTTTATTTATAATAAAATTTTTGAGTTTTTGGTAATCGACACATAGGTGAAGTGACCCATCATATTTTATAGAAAAAAGAATAGTCACCACTTAAGGTGACAGAATCAGTTCTATAATGGCTCTCCCTATAAGATCATCGAGCTAGGTCTTGAACTCTTTCATTTTAGCTTGTTCTATGTGGTATAATGGAATATATATTGGTTGATCACCATGAACTAAATCAATATAAAACTCTACCTCTATAACTAGTGGAAACCCAGAGAAGTTAGAAGGAAAATAGTAAATTAGATCGATGAAAACTAGAGAGACATCATAGTGCAATGATTCCCAGTCCATTTAAAAAAAGGAATGCGTATATTAACATTTCCTATGCCTAGATAAGAAGTTGTAGCTCTACTTGACCATGCACTACGAAAAATATGCGTTTTTGCGACGGGTTATTTACGACAGGAATAAATCTTGTCACAAATAGTTCTTTGAAATGTTTATTTGGGATGGGGACAGAACCTCATCACAATTAATTTGTTATTTGTGACGGGATAAGGGTTCTATTAACAAAAGGTTTGGTGTGGTTTGCGCGCCAAACCCCGGGAAGGGTATTTGCGATATGGGGTGCATCCCCATCGCAAATACCATGTTGCGTTAAATACTATTGGCGGCAGGATATGCCCCCGTCACAAATAGTGTGTCAGCATGTCACTATTTGTGATAGGACATGTCACAAATACCATTTTAATCGCAGACAATAATTAATGTAGCCGAAGGTATTGGTGATGGGTCCCGTTGAAAATACTACAATTAACAATAGGAGTCCTGTCTCATATAATTGAACCTATAAATACCCCCATCCCTTTTATCCTTCTTCCACTATATTCCTAATTTCTCTCTCCCTTTGACCTCTAACTTTAGAGTTAAAATTTCTTTGAGTTATATTAATTTTTACGAAGATAATTTGAGGTCGACTACACCTATAAGAGATCAAGTTTAAAGATATTTATGTTTTATTAAATTTAATATATATTTCATTTTTTTATATTGATTTTAATTATTATTAATGAGTTGTAATTAAATTAGATTTAGATTGTTTTGTCATCAGTATATATTTGTTGTAATAAATTGAAATTATTAGTGTTAATTATTAATAATTACTGGTAACTAGAAATTAATATATATAATTAGTAATTAATATAAATAATTAGTGGTGATTAGTAATTAGTTTCGGTAATTTTCAATCATTAATTGTAATTAATGCTAATTAATAGTAATTACAGGTAATTAGTAATAATTAAGCATAATTAGTAATAATTTGTAAAAAATTGTAATAAATACTAATAATTGTTAATATATCCTAATAATTAGTAATAATTATTAATAATACCTAATAATTACTAATAATTACTAATAAATAAAAAAATATTAAAATTACTAATAAATAGTTAATAATATTAATAATTAGTAACAAATACTAATAATTAGTAACAAATAATAATAATTAGTATGAAATGGTATTAATTAATAGTAAATAGTAATAATTAGTAACAAATAGTAAGAATTAGAAAAAATTACTAACAAATAGTAATAATTATAAATAAAAATTAATAATTAGTAATAATTAGTAATAATTAGAAATTATTATTAATAATTAGAAATAATTAGTATGAATTAGCAATAATTAGTAATAATTAGAATTAATTACTAATAATTACCAATAATTAGTAATAGTTAGCAATAAATAGTAATAATTTGTAATAAATAGTATTAATTAGTAGAATATAGTATTAATTAGCAAGAAGTACTAATAATTAAAAATAAATTGTATTAATTTGTAAAAAATATGAATAATTATTAAAAAAATTGTAATAAATAATAATAATTACTAATAAATAAAAAACAATTATTTTTAATTAGTATTAATTTGTAATAAATTATTATATATAGTATTAATTAGAAATTAGTAATATTAATTAGTAATAAATAGAATTAATTAGTATAAATAGTATTAGTTAGTAATAAATACTAATAATTAGTAACAAATTGTAATAATTACTAATAATAAGTAATAAAACTAATAATTAGTAATAAATTCAATTAATTAGTAATATATACTAATCATTCGTAATAATGTCTAATAATAGGTATTAAATACTAATAATTAGTAATAAATATTAATAATTAGTGATAAATAATAATTGGTAATAATAAGTAATAAAGAGTAATAATTACCAATAATTAGTAATAATAAGCAATAATTAGTTTTAATTATTAATAATTATTTATAATTAGAAATAATTACTAACAATTAGAAATAATTACTTATAATTATAAATAGATAATAATAATTACCTATAAATTGTAAAAATTAGCAATAAATAATAATAAATAGATATAAATAGAAATAATTAAAAATGAACAGTGATAATTATCCATAAATAGAAATAATTAGCAATAAATATGAATAATTAGTAATAATTAGTAGTAATTTGTAGTAATTAGTAATAATTATTAAAAATAGTAATAATTTGTAAAAAAAATATAAATAATTAGTTTAAAAATTAATAAATAATAATAATTTGTAATAAATTTTAATAATTAGTATTAATTTATAATAATTAGTAATAATTTGTAATAATCATAATTATTAGTAATTATTAGTAATTATTATAAATAAATAGTAATAAATATAAATAATTACTATAAATTATTACATGTTTCATATAACACGTATTTTAGGGATGGAGTTTCCTCCGCCATCTCCACTAGTTTTTCTATATCCTCCAAAAGACCATCCCCCCACTAATTTTTTTCATGTTAAAAACATATAAATTCAATGTTTGTATTAATATTTTCTATTTACAGTTTATATCTTGTTTATTAATGCGAATATTTCATAATTTATTTGTTTCTTAATATTTTAAGTATATAAATATTTTATTATTTTATTAGTTATTATTAGTATTATTATTTTTAATTTTCGTTTATTTTACTAACAAAAATAACAATGAATTTTTTTTATATTTTTTGTGAATATTAAGATTTTATTATTATTATTATTTTATTAACAGTAATATTATTTTTTTTCATAAATATTAATAATAAAAAGAACATTTTTATATTATTAGTATTATTTTATAATTATTATAATAATAATATAAGTTTTTTATATTATTATATAATATTATATTATTTATTTTAATTATATTACTATTATTACCAATTTCAATTTTTAATTTATCATAATTTTTATAAATATATATATTTTTATTTTATTAAGAATTTACGATGAGACCCTTTACGACGGGTTCTCATCGAAAATAGTATATATATTTTATTAATAACTATTTTTGATGGGAAAATGGGCCAGTCGCAAATACTTTTTTATAACGGGCCCATCGCAAAGGGTTTTAATATAGAAGTGGAGACCTATTTGTGACGTTGTTTTTTGCTACAGTGCTATTTGCGTCGGGACACCACCACAAAATCTCATTTTCAATGGGATCTTGTCACAAATATCTTGTCACAAATACCTCAAATTCTAGTAGTGATGGGTCACATTCTGCCCAAATGATATGGAACGCCAGATCAGGCATGTTAAATGGAAACCATTTAAGATAGCAATCAAATTTTGATTTATAATCAACAAAATATTCCATCACAAAAATCCAATCATGTGGATTCATGTCAAGAAACTTGATATCCCAAGTATGCTTGATATCTAATAATGATAAAACACAAGTAGGATAACGAAGACCATTCTCTCTATTCTTTCATAGTGGTGTAGTAATATCTATCACATGTCATAAAAATATTCATAGTAATATTTATAAAATTTATAATACCATTAAAAATGAATGAATTATATTGATCAGAATGAAATAAAGTAGTCAGAGAGGATGAATCATTAGTGATTCTAAAAATAAAAATCCCTATACTTGAATGTGATTCATCGAGAGACTCACACACTATGTAAAGAAACATTATTTTGGAAACCTTTTCCATGAACCCTTTATATATTGAAGCATCTAATTGAACCATAATACTTTTTTTGGGGATAATGATCTTGGTCCAATATATGGAGAATAAGTTATATGAAATAACTTATGAACGTTACCATAGTTTCCATAGGAACCACATATCTTGAGTTCCTTAGTGAAAAATAGTTTCGAATTCCTAGTAATTCCACATTGGTATTAAATCAAGGGGCCTATCTTAGGAACTGTAGGAGGTATAGAAGAACCATGTAGTCAAGAACCACCATTATACACATCACATGTTCTCTTCTGTTTGATAGAATTAACATAAATTCCACCTGGAGAAAAAGGAACTCCCATCAACACTATATTACTAGTCAGATCAAGCTCATCCATCAACACCCAATTTGAAACATTAGTATAAGAAGAGGAATTCAACAATATAAAATGATAATGAATATTAGATCAAATTTCCACCTCAAACCATTGATTCATCATACTATCATTTGATAGAATCATAGGTGAAAACTGAACAAGATCATTGGATCAGTTTTCATTTTATGTCATGGTCCTGTCAGCCATCTCAGGTTTGAAAAATTCCGGAGCCTTAGCAAGCACATAGAATCTATATAGAACTATTCGGTGAAAAGAATCATTATCTCCTACCTATTTATTTCTTTTTTTATTCTTTTATGTAACCATCATGTCCCACCACCACATGATAGATCTTCATTATTAAGGGTAGAAAACCTTACCTTAATAACATTGGGAGTTTGGAAAAAGTCAAAGAGCATATCTATCATTGTAAAATAATCCTCAGCCTCTTGAGAATTATTAGAGCCTTGGAAATCATGTAGTTTCTGATAAAGGATCTTCTTATCAGGATTCTGATGTTCATCCCTTTATGGTTTGAAAAAAGGAGCCTAAATGATAATATGTGATGGTTGTTTTCACGAATCGTCAACAACACACCAAATATTAATGATGAGATTCTAGTTCAAGGGAGTATTTTCTAATTGTGGTTCATTAGAATCATCATATTGGATCTTATTCACACGTATTCTAAGTGGGGTGATGATACCCAACAACAAAAATCAATATTGAAGTCATCAGAGTGTTACTCATATCAATATTCAACATGAGAAATAAAGAAATTAATTTTATCTAAAAGATAATAATGAATTGTATTTCAACCATTCCATATTATATATTTGAAATATTCAAGAACTAATCTTTAAGATGACTTTAAAAAACTGCCCATAGTAACAAAATGTTCACTATGATGAGAAATATCTAGATAGTCATTCCCAAAAACCTCCTAGGTTATGAAAAAAATATCAAAATGTATGCTGAATTTATTGAAATATGCTTAATATGCACCTATAAAACAACTTTTTCCAAAACCATTGTGGATACCCTCATACTCTATTACATAATATGGAACTGACCTAGCCTAAAGGGCATTCTATATCCCCTTAAAATGGAGACTTGCACCTAAAAACATAGAAGATAAAAGAGGGAATAATTTTTTTACTAAAATATCAAATGAAATAGATACATTTCAGTATGGTCAAAGGAAAACTACAATGGGAAAAAATTTCCATGTTTCAAACTGTTAACAAAACCAAGACAGTACATAATCAAAATAATAGAGACACATGAAACAATACTCAATCTACCTGAGGGTATCAATACTACAGAACTAAATTTTAATAATTTCTTCCTACTAAAATATGTTATTACCCTATACATTAACTAGAACCATAACATATATAAATTACCTAAGGAAAAGGAAATATTTGAGAAAACAATCCCAGCAGGGTCTCACAAATTATTACATAAAATGATTTCATTATGACAAAACAAATCATCACCAAAATTTCAATGAAAATTTGCATGGAAGTAATATTGAATTTTTAAAAAACCATGAAATTAAATTAAAATTATGGAAAAATCACTATAATGAATTAACTAAACATTTTATATAATAAACTTTATATAATTCATAATCCATGAGTAAATAAGTCTAAAAACATTGTAATTTAGATCAGAACAATCACAAAAAGTAACATGGTCATCTACACTAATGTAACATCATGTAACCTTGGTCAGGTAAGTTTCCTTTTTCTATATTCCCTCATGGTTTTAAAAATCATTTTATATTATTTTTTTGGGTTTACAACGGACTGTTGAGTAGGTAACCATAGTGTACCAGAAGTGCAAAATGTTTACTTGGTGCTGGTTGCATGTTGAGGACTGGGAGATCACGTCGTGAACTGGGGGTTCGTTTCATGAGATGTTACATGTCGTGTACCTAAGTTACACATCATGTAAAGGATAAATATTTGTTTTCCATACTTAGGTGATGGGTTTTATGGTGTAACATATCCCATGAGTCATACACGTCGTGACCCGGCCCGCAACCATGTTTTAGTCACACATTTTTCAGTTTTGGTCGACTTTTTCTCCCAAACATGTAGCCTATCTACCCAAACAATATCCTATAGGTTTTTTAGAGGTGTATCACCTTCTGGAATGATTCAATAATCCTTTCTTCATCGTTTCTTCTATGATGCATCATTCTATGTATGTGTTCTTTCAGGGTCTTGGTATTGGTTGATCATGGTAGCTCCCTTTCTGTTCATTATCAAATCATTTGATCTATGTTGGTTGATCCTTGGCATCTTCTTCTATATCTGTGTTGAGATCTTCTTCCGGAGGCCTTTTCCCTTCATTGGTTGTGGTGCGAGGGTAATTCTTCTTTGATATATGTGGGTTTCCCCTATTACACCAACCATTTGGGTTTAGATTTGAATCAAAGTTATCATGAATTGGATTCAAGGGTCTTCGTTGGTGCGGTTGGGTTTCGTTATTGGTTTTGGATCACATTGCGGGTGTGTGAGACCCACACTATGAGGTAGGTGGTTCCCTCTCATGCCTATGATAATGAGCCTATATTCTATTAATTTTTAATTTGATTTATGAAAATTGAGTGATTGTTTGTGTGTGTAGAAAATTAGTTTTTAATAAAAATGTTTTCCCCTGGCTTTTGATAAACGAATTTGTGAAATTATTTTGAATTGATTTCCAAAGCACTGAAATGATTTGTGAAAAATAGCACACATGTTACCTTGGGTACTTAGGTGGAATTTGACACCCCAACCCTAGTTACCCAGATTCAGTGCATTATTACATAACATTGTCATGATTACAAGGGATCAAATCCTGAAAGACTAATCACTTTAGTATCCTTTTAAGTACTAGATACATTCATGAGTTTTATATTACATTATAAAATGAAAAAAACAACATTGTATACATTGACCACATTTATATCTATTAGATCATCCCTTAGAAAATCCCTATAGGTCAGTCATAATAAACTTATTCGCATCCTGGAAAAAAATAAAATATAGAAAGGGGTGAGCTTAGAATCTCAGTAAGGATATCAATATAGCAGAAACATTCATAAATAAGAATAAACATTTAAGTAAATGTATATGATTAAATCATAAGCATTTTAAACACAAACATCTGCATAATATGGCCAATATAAATCAAATAATTCCATTTACTTATTTACATGGATATTCTACTAGTTGAATAATCACATGTAAAATCAATAGCCAATTTCATAATGATAGAATGCATAATTCTAGATTTCATAACCACATAGTCAAGGCCTTGTTCCAAGAATAAAAAGATGATTTTTTTTCAATCCCTCGTCCCAAGACACTAGTTTGTCTCATGAGACTTACCAATTCATCGAGGAGCTATAGTGGGCTACACCCATCATGTACTATGTCCAATGCATTCTTCATATGAAATGGTTTAAACATAACATGATCATTTGTATTAAAACTATCATTAAAAATGTCAATACATTATCCATAATCCTTGAACGGGGTAAAAATAACACACCCACATCAAACATATCAAAAAACCTTCATTACAATATGGAAGTTTACTATCATAATAAATCAACTTCAAAAAAACATAAAATACATCAAAGGATGTTGAAATAGATGAAATCAATCCTTTTTTTGAGAAATATATCTTTGTATTTTGAAATCATATAAAATTATATATAATTATAAAAGAAAAAATATATTTTGAAAATATTCTTATAAGATTGTAATGGAAGCTTCGATGATGTTATAACGCCAGAAAATAAATGCACCCACTGTTTAAGTTAAATAAAGACATTCTTACCATCCCTCTAAAAGCCAAAAGACTTAATTTTTTATTAATTTTTGATAATACACCATTCAATGGGTGTGGTGGAACCCTTACAAGGCCCGTATGTGTAATTATTACATAGACCATAGGCCTTAGAAGAATTAAATGCATGTAGGCTTGAAACATTACATAGAAACCAGACTTACTACTTTGAACTGCTCCTCCCCAGCATCTTTATCGTGAAATCAGATCTCCACATTCGCATGAATGTTAGTATAGTATTTCTCATGCATGAATAGGCTTGAATTGATGGAATGTGTCATACCATTTCATTCATGAAAATTTGTTTAGCTTCTTCTATGGTGAAAGATCCTTGCTCATCCTCCGTCTGAATCTTGTTTCTTGTAGGTTTTCTAGTTTCAAACAGCACTTATGGTGGCCCGAAGGCCTTGAGGTGGACCTAAGTCCTTACTTACCTTATTTGTGTAATTCATCAGAAGTCTCAATTTTCATATATTTGGATATTTATAATATCAATTATTTTAATATTTCACTAATAAGGAAATCAGTTCATCATCATTGTGTCATAAATAAATTAAATTATTTAATGGATATAAATTATAAATAAAATACCATTATGTATGAAATATTTTTATCTTTATAATAAATATTTATAGTTTAATTTATCTAATGTATAACCCTATATTAAAAATGGTTCAGTTATCAAACATTGAATTTAACACTTTTAACTCTTCTTTAAATAAAATAATAATAAATATCCTAATCTAATACAAGTAGACCAAAGGATCATATTTTATTTCTAATGTTGTTTTTTTCGAATTAACTGTATCTAATAGAATTAGGACATATTTTCGGTTATTTATAATATCAATTTTACCTTTAATTACTCTATTTACTTTTAACCGTGGTAAATAAAATTCAAAAGATACCATTCACTAAAAATTATTTTCATATTATTGAACCACATTTACTTACTGAGGTCAGCCATGTCTCTCATATTTTTGAAATTCAACTCACAGAGGCAGTAAAATTATTTTTATGCAAATTTTTGAATGCTCCTAGAAGGTGGTTAAAGACGGTAAAAAGTTCCATAAAATTTTATATATCTAAAAATATTATAAAATTACTCCAATGAATTAAATTGAACATAAATAGGTAATATAAATCTATTTAGACATAAAATAAATTAAAATAACATTACTAATTACTTAATTAAAAAGTTGGTTTTAAGCAATAACGTAGTCTTTTTCACTATTCATCAAAAATTTAGAATTTTCAAAAAAAATCCAAAAATTCACCATATGATATTTTTGATATTCCAAATCCAAAAATGAAGTCCATTTTTATAAATAAAATTTATAAAATTTTAAAATGTAGGTATTACTATTCATAACGGCTACTTTGATTGGTGGTGGTGTGTTAAAACTCCAAGTTGCTTCAATGCAAGATTTTGCATTATTCAAAGGGAAATGTACCATGGAAGATTAGGATGTTACATTAAAACCACTTTTGAATGATTTCATAGTTAAAATTTCTTGAATATTATTGCATAAAATGATTTGGCTGGTTCTTCATCATATGTTCCTCAGGTTCCCACATTGCCTCTTCCGTCTTATGGTTTCTCCATAAAACGTTTACCAGACTAGTCATTCGGTTTATCAGCACATGTTCTCTGGTATGATGAATTTTGATAGTCTATTCACAATAAGATATATCAGGTTCTAGTTCAGTATCCCCATAGTTGAGAACATGCGTAAGGTCAAGCATGTATTTTCTCAATAGTGATACATGGAACACATCATGAAATTTTGAGTGACTTGGAGGCATTGACAAATGGTATGCTAAAACTCCAATTCGTTCTAAAATTTAGAATGGTCAAATGTACCTGGGACTCAATTTACCCTTCTTATCAAAATATATAACACCCTTCTAGGGATATACCTTCAAGAACACATGGTATCCAACTTAAAATTAAAAATCCTTCCTTCAGTTATCGTCATAGCCGTTTTTCCTACACTGGGATGCATTGATGTGGGTTTGGATAACCATCACCATATCCAATGTTTCATCAACAAGTTCTAGGCCTACAAGATTTATTTCACCAACATCATTCCAAAAATATGTTGTGATACATCTCTTTCTGTATTACACTTCATATGGTGCTATTTGAATACTTGAATGGAAGCTATTGTTTTAGGAAAATTCTACAAGAGGTAAATACTGATCCCACATACCTAGAATGTCAAGTGAGTGAGATCTCAACATGTCTTATAAGTATTTAATAGTCTGTTATGATTTTCCGTCAATTTTATTCTGGTAGGCAGTGCTCAAACGGAGATCAGTATCCAGGGCCTTCTGATCACATTTTTAGAATCTTTATGTAAAACAGGGATCACGATCAGAAATAATCGATAGGGGTATTACATGAAGTCTTTCAACTTCATTAATATATATTCATGCCATAATTTCAAGTGGTAAATCTTCTCCTATAGAAAGAATATGTGCAGACTTGGTATGATGATCAACAGTGACCCATATTGCATCATTCCTTCTATGAGTCTTTGTTAGCCCCATGAAAAAGTCCATCGTAATTTTATCCCATTTCCACTCAGGTGTGGGAAGACGTGGCATGACTCCTCTAAGCATTTTCCTTCCAGATTTCACTTGTTCAAAAACCATACATCTTGACAGATACTTATAAATCTCTCTCTTTCTATTGTCTCACCAAAAATTCTCCTTCAAATCTCTGTACATCATGGTGTTCCCTGGGTGTATAGAGAAATTAGAGCTATGAGAATCATTCAACAATTACCTTTTTAGATCAGGTATGTTAGGAACACAAATTATCTTTCCATATTTCAAAATTCCATCTTCATATATGAATTAACTCAATCTCCCATCATTCACAACATTAATCTTCTTTTGAAACACATTATCATCAGTCTGATAACTCTTTATCCTTTCTAGTAATGCTGTTATCTCAACCCTATGAAAAAGTATTGGTGTTTCACCTTCAATGGTTATTCCCATATCCATCATTACTAGATACATTAAAATAGGATACCTTTCAACTTTCATCTTTTTCAAAACCCCATGATCCTTTCTACTCAAAGCATTTGCCTCTTTATTGGCCTTCCACGGGTGGTAGTCTATAGTGCAATCATAATCTTTGAGTAGTTCAATCCATCTTCTTTTCCTCATGTTGAGTTTTTTCTATGAGAAAATATACTTCAATATCTTGTGATCAGATGAAATCATTAATTTTTCACCATAGAGATAGTTTCTCCATATTTTCAGAGAAAATATTACAGCTACTAACTCAAGATCATGGGTGGGATAGTTTTTCTCAAGAATTTTTATCTACAGTGATGCATAGGCAACAACTCTATCATTGTACATGGGGACACAACCATGTTCATTCTTTGAAGAATCACTATAAATAAAAAACTCATCATTCCCTGATGGTAGAGCCAAGATAAGAGCGTTGACTACTCTTATCTTTAGTTCTTCAAAAAACTCATCACACACTTTTTTCCAAACAAATTTAACCCCTTTACATGTGACCTTCGTTAATGGGATAGGCAACAGAGAAAAATTCGGGACAAAATGTCAATAATAACCTGCTAAACCAATATAACTCTATACCTCAGTTATACTTGTTGGTGTTGGCCATTCTTCGATTTCCTTGGTCTTTAAAGGATCAACATATATTCCATCTTAGAGAAAATATGAACAATAAAAGATATCTATTGAAGACATAATTCACACTTTCTAAACATCCCATATAATTAATTTCTCTTAAGGGGTTTCAGAATATTTCACAAGTGATTTTCATGATTTTCATATCATTTTGAGTAAAACATGATATCATAAATATATACCACTAAAAAGTCATCAACATATTCCTTGAAAACTCTATTCATTAGATCCATGAAGTTAGAGGGTGCATTAGTAAATCCAATTAGAATTACTGTAAACTCGTAATGCATGTACCTAGTTTGAAATGTTTTTTTCGAAATTTCTTCCTTCATCACACACAATTGATGATAACGAGATCGAATTTCAATTTCTGAAAAATATTGAGCTCCATGAAGTTGGTCGAATAAATCATCAATGTGAGGTAGGGGATACTTGTTCTTTATTGTTATAGCATTGATCACCCTGTAGTCAATGCTCAACTTCATAGATCTGTCTTTCTTCTAATCAAAAAGGACTAGAGCTCCGCATGGAGAAACAAAAGGGTAAATAAATCCCTTATTTCTCAATTCCGCTAGTTGTTTCTTTAGTTCCACTAATTTCAATGTGGGAAATCTATAAGGGATCATCGATATGGGTTTTGAACCAGGATTTTAATTAATGGAAAACTGAATATCTAATTCTAGATAATGTACAGGTAAATCCTCTGGAAGCACATCATCATATTATTCCACAATAGGTACATCCTCTATTAGAACAAAATTTTCCACGCCAATAGTTATTTCATTCTCGTCCTCCCCGTTAATTGAATTTAGTCGAGCTACAGGGGGTGGATCTAGATAAGAATCAAGTGGTGACATTTCATCTCTAAAGATAAAGGTACTCTTTATCATCATCATAAATTGTAGCCTCATTCTTCTTACAATAAATTTTTGCATCATGGTCTGAAATCCAATCCATTCCGAGGATATATCAAATTCCATCATGGGTATGACGATGAGATCAGTAGATAAAGAACATTTATATTCCCTAATGGTAATGTTCTACAATACTTTAATGTGATGATACTTCCCTTATCAGTTTTGAGTGACATCTCCCTTGTCATGTCAAAATGAAAATATTTAATTTTTTTTAGAAAACTGGGAAGATATGAAATAATGTGAGGATCCAAAATCAAATAAAGTATTGGCTAAACTTGAGGAAACCATTAAAATATATACAACCACATCTTTCAAAGATTCATCCTCAGTAGTAGTGATCACAAAATCTTAGCCTTGCTCCCATGGACTTTTCCGAGGTAAGTTCCCTTGGCACTTAGGACATTTGTTTTCACAATGACCCATTTCATTACAATTGTAGCATTCAACGTAGATAGTATTCTTCTTCCCATTGAAATCATGAGCATGGTGGTCTTTTTCACCACACATATAATATACATCCATTTTCTTTAGGAAAATACCTAGGTGTTTCTTCCCACATTTACCAAAATATAGATATTCATCTTTTTTTCTTTCTTACCTTTATTTCCATTTCAAGAGTGTTTAGAAGATCTTTTTTTCTCTTACTTTTCATTATAGATGTAAGACTTAGAGAATTCATGTTCGGTCATGATAACACGTGAGACTATATCTTTGTATGATGAAAAGGATTTTGAGACTATTACTAGACTAAGAAATAGTTGTAACCCATAAAAGAATCGATCAATTTACCCATTGGGTAACGTATATAATCTGTTTAATGCCTTGAAATCCTTGTAAATTTAGCCACATGCTTTGTGACATTCCCATCCTATTTTTCCCTCAGACAGAGAAATTAGCTTTCCATATCCACTCGATGGTCCGGAGGAAAGTATTTTTCTATGAAGATCTCTTTAAACACCCTCCATTCCATGTTCAATACTTCTTTATCCTCCATTGTTTTTTGGAATAATGATTACCATTGATTTTTATCTCCCTTGAGGCCATAAACCACCATGAAAAATGTTTCTCTTTCGCTAATCCCCAAAGCATGAAATATTTTCTCTAAGGAATTTATCCATTGATCATCTACTAAAAGATTTGTACTCCCATTGAATGTTGTTGTTTTTTACTCATGAAGTGGTCTAACATTGACCCTCCATGTTGTGGATTAGGGTGCTCCATATGTTTAAGGTTATTATTCATAACCTGGGTGAGTTTTCCATGTATGGTGATAAGCTGATCAGCACCAGTTGCATCACTAGCTCCACTATAATTATCTTGAGTAGAAGGGAAATCCCAACATGGATTAAGTGTGTTGATTTATTTTTCATTCCTTCTACTAGGCGCCATTTCTAAAAAATGGCATATATAAGATTATTTTATGAATCTCAATATGTAATTCCATACATGTAAAACACTTAACATAAATTGAAACATTTATGGATATAATCCATAATCAAAAAAATGTTTTCCTTGAGGAGGTATATACTCATAAATTCTTCATAATGGTTTGTAAACAAAATGTGAAATATCTTAATCATTTCCATTGGGAGTGTCGTAACTAAAAGTGCAGCAATGCCTGTTGTCGTGCACTACTTCTTGTTTGAGTCTAGCTCAAAGAGGTGTTTTTCGATTTTATCCCTAGGTACATATATTATAGAGCCACCTCTACCTACTCATATCTATATAGGGATGTATTTCTTGGAAAACTCACAAAATAATTACATTACCAAAATTCAAGGATGTTCTTCTATACTAATCATCAAAGTCTATCATAAGGTAATGTTCTCAGATCAGAGTTTTTCTAAATCATGCTTCCTAGGAATGTACTAAAATTCTTGTGATAACAACTGTAATGCCCTGATCCTAGTTACCCATAGTCTGTGCATTATTAGATAACATTGGCATGATCAGAAGGGATCAAATCCTGAAAGACCGATCAGTTTAGTAGCCTTGGTAGTACTAGATACATTCATAATTTTTACATTAAACTATAAAAAGAGAAACAAAAACAACATTGTCTCCATTGACTACATTAATATACCTAAGACTATCCCTTAGAATATCCCTCATGGTCAGTCATAATATATCTATTCGCATTCTGGTAAAGATAAAACATAGAAAGGGGTGAGCTCAGATGCCCAATAAGGATAAAAATTTAGCTGAAACATTTATAAATATGAATAAATATTTAAGACAATTTTTAAGACTAAATCATAATCCTTTTAAACATAAACATCTTCATAATATGTCCAATATAAATCAAATAATTTTATTTACATATTCACATGGATATTATACTTGTCGAATAATCACATGCAATATCAATAGCCATTTTCATTATGATGGAATGAATAATTCCAGACTTCATAACCACAATGTTAAGGCCTTTTTCCAATCATTAAAATAAGATTTTGTAAAGGCCTTCTGCCAAAACACTAGTTTGTCTCATGATACCCATTGATGCATCGAGGAGAAATATCAAGATCCACTCGTTAATTACTAATCCCAATGCATTCCTCATATGAAAAGGTTTAAACATAACATAAACATTCGTATTAAAACTAGAAAACGAAATTTCAATACTATATTCATAAACCATGAATGGTGTAAAAATAATAAATCCATAGTCAAACATATAAAAAAACCATTAATACAGTATGGAAGTTTTTTATCATAATAAATCAACTTCAAAAAATCTTAAAATCCTTCAAAGGATGTTGACATATATGAAATCAAAACTTTTTTATTGAAATATATATTTTTGTTTTGAAATAATTTAAATTTCATATAATTATAAAAGAGAATATGTATTTCCAAAATATTCTTATAATCTTGTATGTGAAGTTTTGATGATGTTATAATGGTGGAAAATATTTTCACCCACCATATAAGTTAAAGAAAGAAATTCTTACCATAATTTTGTTGAAAAGGTCATAAAGTACCTTGTTTGGAAAATGATGGAAAGATTCCTTTAAAAACATATATGGTCAGATAAGGTTATAAATTTAGTTAACGCATAGTCTAGAAAATTGTAAAAAAAATTTGAATTTTATTTTTAAGAAAATATGGATGTTGATGATAAAGAGGTCCCAGTAGATACTTACGTATTAACAACCTCGGATAAGTAAAGAGACTGTAGAATTAACCCTTACCTAGTAATTTTCCTTGGTTGAGGGTATGTTAACATCCTATATAATATTTAAATCATTGTTATTAAAACATAAAATATGTATAAACATAAATATGTTATTATATATCATCCTGTAATATTTCTTTGTTATTAATATTTTAGTACTATCATTGTTTTGGAGTGTAAATAGATCTGTATTCTGTTATATGATTGGTTACACAAGTCGTGTTTTTTATTGATAGGATATATTTGATTCATATATAGAATTATATTTTGTTCATAAACATTATTTTTAATCATAAAATGAAAATTATTCTTGTATGAATATGATGGGGAATGAATCTATAGTGTGCGTGGAGATGGTAATCTGTATGTACGCACAAGCGACAATATCATTATATTGATGGTGAATTTATATGTAATTTGATGTTATATCATGTATAAAGAATAATTAAAATGTTATATTTATTATTTATATCAATTATACTTCTTATTATACCCATCCAAAATAAGTAAGTGTTTAAATAACAAAACCACGATGTGGAGACGGTAAGTCGTATATACGGATGTATGGTGAGTTTGTCATTTATAGGATGGATAGAATAAAGAATATAGTTGTAATACGTTTATAATAACATCATAGTATGTATAAGGTATTGGATTTTTTTATGGAATCAAAGAAAGAGAAAGTGGAACAAGAAAAGAACATAAAAGAGGGTGGTGAAATTATTACCTCTTCTTCAGGTGTTTCCTTTTGAGTTGATCAAAAGGGAACCATGGGTTGGATTTCTAATCCAATTATGGACTCTATGATGATGTGAGGGAGTTTTGGAGGATATTTGGTCTGGGTCTGGCTGATCCTAATGGCTATAGAGGTGTGAAATTAAGAGAAGGTGAAGTAACTGTTAATAAGAGAGGTGAGGGTCACTTTAGGAAAAGCTTGAAATATTATTTTTTAATAAACTCATTTTTGGTTTCTAATGGCTCAAAAATGAGTTATTTCAAATATAAGGTGGGTATGTGTCTAAAAACTCTCAACCAATAAGTTTTAGATAGGGTTAGGTCACCATATTAACCTTATCTTCTAGATTTAACTCTTAGTTAAATAGTTTGACATTTACCATATTTCATTGTAGTTTTATACTATATGGTTAATAAAATTACTCTAAACTACAAGCCAAACCCCAAGGGGTTAACTATTAATATATATAACCTTATCTATGTCTTTCTTCCAAGCCATAGATTTTTAGGAATATTATATCAATTAATAATATAGTATTTTCATGAAAAACTCAATTAACTCAATTTTGACTCTATTTAGTATTTTATTTTTTTGAAATCCATAAAAACTTTATCACTACGTATAAAATTTATTTATTCAATCATAACATGTCATATTTACCTAGAAAATAAGATCAATTCATAAGAAGTCTCAATTTAAATATATTTTTATATTTATAATATCAATTATTTTAATATTTCATTAACAAGGTAATTATTGCATCATCATTGTGTCATAAATATATTAAATTATTTATTGTATATTAATTATAAATAAAATACCATTATGTATTAAATATTTTTTCTTTCTAATGTATTTTTATAGTCGAATTTATCTTATGTATATACCTATATTAAAAATAGTTTAGTTAATAAACATTGAATTTAACACTTTTAACTCTTTTTTAAATAAAATAATAATAAATGTCCTAATCTAATCCAAGTAGAAAAAAAGGATAATATTTTATTCCTAAGTTTGTTTTTGGTTGAATTAAACTTATCCAATAGAATTAGTTCATGTTTTTGGATAATTATAATATCATTTTTACCCTTAATTAAGCTATTTACTATTAACCGTGATAAATAAAAGTTAAAAGTTACTATTCACCAAAAAATATTTTCATCTTTTTGAAATTCGACTCACAGAAGTTGTAAAATTATTTTTTTTGCAAATTTTTAAAAGCTCCTAGAAGGTAGGTAAACGACAGTAAAAAGTTCAATTAAATTTTAGATATCTAGTCTTGTTATAAAATGTTTTCAATGAATTACATTGAACATTTAAGTATTATGTATCTATTTTGACCTAAAATAAATTAAAATAAAATAATTATATACTAAAATAAAAAGTCGGTTTTAAACAATAATGTAGTGTTTTTCACTATTCATCAAAAATAAAATGTTTCTAGAAAAATACCTAAAATTCACTCTAAGATAATATTGATATTCTGAATCCAAAAATGAAATCCATTTTGAAAAATAAAATATATAAAGTTTTAAAATGTGGGTATTACTATTCATAACAGCTACTTTGATTGGCCATGGTGTATTAAAACACCAAGTTGCGTACAACGCAAGCTACTACATTATTCATAGGGAAACATACCATGGAAGCTTGGGGTGTTACATGGAAGGTTGGCTTGAGGCCATCGTCTATTGCTTTGTGATTCTCGTGGAGTTTTAACTTGGGAATTTACACTATTTCCTAGGTCTGTTGTTCTAGGGGACCGATAGTGATATTAGAGGGTTTACTCGTGTAGTATTCATATGCTTTCTAGGCCCGTTTCACTAGGAAATGTTTCGGGTGCTCTTGATTATTTTGGTACGAGTATTCAGCTGCCAAGACCTGTAGTATTTCATAGTGTGGGATACCTATGCTTATGTTTTTTACATCATGGATTTCTATGTTATCATAGATATACCTATTGATGCTTGTGAAAAATGATGTGGAAACGTGCTTTGAAACTATTATACATGTTGTAGTTTAGAAATGTTGAAAAAAGGAAATTTACCAGGTTTTCTATAAAACTTTTTTACTACTTATCGTTCCATGTTTTACAATAAAATGAGAAGACATGATTTTTTATATAGAGACATGTTATGGAACACCTGGGTGGGATCCAACTGAGTCGGTTTTCTCACACCCTGCACACTTCTACGGTGGTGTATAGTCCTTTTTTTTGTTCCCATTCTAGAAAAGGAAAGGCGTTGTAGTGAGGCGATGAGGTTTGGGTTAGCTGGTATGGGTAGCTAGGGGTGAGATGGTTGTATTTTGTCTATGCAGTAGTTCACGTAGCTATTTGGTATTGATTAATGTGTATTCGAACTTGTCTTTAGTGATTTATGTTGCTTTTATAGTTCTTTTGTTTCATCTATTTTCTATATAGTTTGGACATATATATTTATTAGTTTTTTGCAGTGTCTTATAGATGTGTGTGTGTGTGTGTGTGTTTGTGTGTGTGTGTTGTGTGTGGTTGTTCAGGTTGGAATAAAATATTCCCTTAGTATTGTTGCTAGATGCTAGAGTTCTTGTCTCCACCCTATGGGGATCGAGAATTCTCTTCAGTTATGTGGTGGATCGGATCAGATTCTGGGTTTCAGGGAAACCTGGTTTAGTTCGTTACAGTTTGTTATCAAAGGGAACTATGTCCTGAAGAATATTTTTCATGGTACTTTTGTTAGACATTAAATTGGATTTTTGGGATGTGGGAGGTATGTTACGACATGTTATTGTCCACTTATTTCCATAATGATACTCATGTTTCCATGGGGTTTTGGGATATGTGTGACTATTGTGAGGTTTTTCTATTAAAATATATATTTTTCTTATGGGTTTTCTAGCTTGAAATGAGATTTCTTCTGTGTCTAGTAGTTATTATGTTTTTGTGTGTAAGAGTATACGTCCAAGACGTCTTTCACATTTTCCTCGGGAGGGTTCAGTTGATGCCCCTCAAGAAAATCCGCCTATATATAAGAATCTTATTAAGACTATCATAAGTTTAGTCTGTACTACTAATCAAGTTGTTCCAAAAGTTAGGAATGTAGTGGTTGAGTTACATTCTTGAGATGGAGGAGAAAGAGATCGATCACGGTGGGTTCTTGTGTGGGAAGCCATTGTATTTTTAAGGGAAGACTTAACCTCAAGGGGAGGAGGATTGGTTGGATAGGATCAATAAAATCTTTGACTTCTCGGAGGCACCTGAAAATATTAAAGTGAAGTGTGCTGAATTCAGACTCGAGGGTTCTGGAAAGCGTTGGTGGGAATCTATGGTCCACGAATACATACATGTGGGCTTCGATTGAAAAGGTTTCAAGAACTGGTTCTTTCATAATTTTTTTTAGAGTCTCAAAAGTTTGATAAATCTCTGGAGTTTCAGTCAATGCAGAAGGGAGAGTGTTTGGTGTTGTCATTCACCAACCATCTTGCTGATATTGTTCGTTTTCCTCTGGATGTGGTGAAGAATGATGAGCGGAAGGCGTAGAAGTACCTACATGGATTGTGACTGGACATTCGATACTAAGTGTTCATTTTGAATATTTCTACCTATGTAGATATGGTAGACAGAGCAATGATGGTTGATATGAACATGGTATGAAAATTCATCCTTACCTCCTCTTATTTTAAAACAAGTGACTTCTTTTTTGGCATGCATTGGAAGAAGAGAAATTGGCAGGGCCATCACAAAGTGGTGGAGGTGGGTCTCCGTAGAGATCCTCCTATGCATCGTCCTTGTAGCTAGAAGTGCGCCTCTAACTTGCTATTAGTGTGTCAAGGGGGGAATACACTAGACACTCTTGTCCAATTCATGCAAATATGTGAAATAGTTTTGGACGTGTTGGTTACCTACAACATTTCTATCAGTCGATGAATATGCCTCTATATGGTCAGGTTTCATCTACTAAAAAGGCTAATATAGTGCGGTCATAAACCTGAAATAATATAGGGAACCAACCACATTCCTCAAGATTAAAGCATTTACACATAGTAATTGTGTTTCCAATGGACGTTGATGCATGTCTGACAATAGTGAGTGGTACGCTCCTTATTGCAGCTTCAGTAGTAATTACTTAGTTTGATAATGGTATCTCCCACATTTTTATATCTGCAAATTTTATTGATATCCTTAAAAATTTGATGGAACTTATTACCTTTGTAATGGATTTAGTGACACCTCATGGAAAGATGAAATAGTAGGGGTTTCAGTGTCCTTGTTCATTGACGATAGCTAATATGCAGTTGGTTTGGGATTTTCTCATTTTGGATTTGGATATGATTGACGTCATCATTAGTATGGAATTGCTAGTCTCTCATCGACATAGGGAGGATTTTTATCATTGGCGTGTTTCTTTTCTTGTTGTCGATGGGAGATATTGTGCATTTTAGGGAGAATGTTACCTAAGGCCAATTCTTGCTGGACCATCCCTCATAGAGCTATAGAGTTTGTTAGTTTCTATTGTGTTTGATCCTGATTATGTATCTTCTATTATTGATCTTCCTATTTTCGTTAAAGACTTTCCTGATGTTTTCTTATAGGTCTTCTGCAATGTTCCTCCAGATAGAGAGGTTCAGTTTACTATTGACATGGTGCTAGGTACTCCACTGATATTGATGTATTCTTTTCGTATTTAACCAACCAAGTTGAAAGAGCTGAATTTTCTATTGGATCAAAATTTAGATAAATGGATCATTCTCCCTACTGTTTCTCCTTGGGAAGCCCCTATTCTATTTTCCAAAAAAGTGGTTGGTTCACTTTAGTTTTGTGTAGAATATCAGAAGTTGAACTGGGTGACGATTAAGAAAAAAATTACCATTTTCCTTGTGAGGTCAATTTTTGATCATTTAAAGGGGAAAATTGGTTCTAGAATATTGATCTTTGGATGAGATATCATTATCTTAGAGCCTGAGAGTCTGATATACCAAAGACAACCTTTAAGATAAGGTATAGCAATTATGAATATTTTGTGATGTGTTTTGGTCTGATTAAGGCTTATATAATTTTGATGGATTTTATGAATCAGATATTCCATCAGTATCTGGAATCATTTTTGGAAGTGTTTGTGGTTGATATTCTAGTTTATTCAAAATCCAATCATGAGCATGATCACCTTCTGTGTTTGGTTCTAGAAGTTCTGGGAAATCACTCTTTGTATTGAATGATTTCTAAGTGTAGTTTTTGGATTCAGGAAGTGAAATTATTAGGGCACATAATTTATGAGAAAGTATTATCTATTGATCCAGAGAAGGTAAAAGATTTTTTACCCTAGAAAGATCCACAAAATTTATTTGAGATACGAAGCTTCATAAGTCTTAGTATATACTACCAATAGTTTTTCAAGGATTACTCTATGATGGAATCACCTTTGACTTCTCTTTCCATGAAGGTTGTGAGATTATCGTGGGATGAAAAGTGTTAATCTTCATTCAATTATCTGAAAAAACTTCTAACATTGATACCTATTCTGATCTTACCTGACCCCAGTAAGGGGTATGTGGTGTTTTGTGATGCATCTGGCATTTTTTTGGGATGCATGAAAATACAGGATGATCATGTGGTAGCTTAATTCCCTCATCATCTCCAACCACATGAGAAAAAAACACCATTCTTGATTTAGATCATACTGTGATGATGCATGTGCTTAAGTGTTGGGGGCACTACATCATTCGGGAAATTTTCACAGTGTTCTCTAATCATAAGAGTCCGAGCTATACATTTTCTTAGAAATACTTGAACCTTAGATAGACACGAAGGATATAATACATTTATACATTTGATTTTGACATTGTTTACACATTGTGGAATGGGAATGATGTTGAAGATGATCTAAGCAGGAAGGTACCATCACATGTTGTTTTGGAATTGATGGTGGAGTGGAATCTTATGGATCTTTTAGATCAATTTCACTTGTATTCTCAAGAGGATGCTTCTGGTATGGTTCTGAACAGTGTTAATTTATCAATATCTCTCCTAGATCCTTTTTTGCAATGTCAGTAGTATTATGATGAGTTTCAAAAGTCTCGGGAAATCCTTTATGATTTCTAGACCATTTCTCTTTGGTCTCTTTATTCAGATGGCATACTCCACCTCATAAAGAGATTTTACATACAAGTATATATAAGGAGTTCAGTATTGTATTATTTTAATATCTCTTCATGGGCCATTCATCAGGGAGCTACAAAAATGTACTATAACATGAGTAGGTGATTCTAGTGGGCTGGTATGAAGCGTGACATTTCAGATTATGTGTCCCGTAGTTACACCTGCAAACTACTAAAGGAAAATAACTTGAAACCCTATGCTTTTCTTCATCCTGTTTCAGTGCCTGTTAGTAAATGTGATGAGGTGTCCATTTATTTTTTTATAGTTTTCCTTGGACTCCCTGAGGGATAGATTCTATTTGGGTGTTTGTTGATCGGTTGATGATGTCTGCTCATTTTAGTCTGATCAAGGAAACCACAAAGCTAAATATATGGGTAAGATGTATGTGCATTAGATTGTGAGGTTTCATGAGAGTCCTTTTGTTGTTGTTTCAGTTACGGACCCTAAGCTTACCTCAATGTTCTAGAGGAGTCTTAAAGAGGAAATGGGGACTCATGTCAATTTGAGAACTGCTTACCCTCCCCAAATAGATGGCTAGACAAAGAGTGTGATTCAGATCTTGGAAGATATGCTTTGTGACTCTGTCTTGGATTTTGGTGGATCATGGGATATCCATAAAGGACTAGTGGAGTTTCTTTACAATAATAGTTCTCAGTCGTTGATCAGAATTGCTTCATTTGTGTTTTTGTATGGTCGCCCACGCATTTCACCTCTTTTTTGGCCAAGGTGGGTGAAGTAGCTTTGGTTGTACTATGTCTGGTTTAGGAGACATCGAAAAATATTCCATAGGTGTGGCAACATCTTGTTACATCCCAGAGTAGATAGAAATCATATGCTGATTAGTGCTGTCATCTATTGGAGTTTTCCGTTCGTGACTGGGTTTTCTTGAATGTTTCTCCATCGATGTGTCACCATCATCGTGGAAAATATGGAATGGTAACTCCGAGATATGTTGGATTGTTTGAGATCAATGAATTCATAGGGTAGGTTTCTTATAGGTTCGCATTTCCGATTCATTTGATGGGAATTCATGATGTTTTACATATATCTCAACTCAGTATGTATCACCCATATCTCACTCATGATTTGAGTTGGGAAGAAATTGAGATAGAGCTGGATGCTTTTATTCTAGAGAAACAATTTGAAATTTTTGATTCTCAAGTGAGAGTCTTGAATAGGAAGTCAATTGTGTTGGTCAGTGTCCAATGGAAACAAGGATCATATCTTCATTTGAATTGGGAATTTTAGTCGTTAATGAGGGAGAAATGGTCTCATCTTTTTACAGGGATTACATCTACCACTTGACTTCCTGGGGATAGAATGTTTTTATGGTGGAGAGTTATTATCAAATCGTTATATTGACTGGGTAAGTTTCCATTTTCTATGTTCCCTCTTGGTTTTAAAAATTATTTTATGTGTTTTTTTTTGGGTTTACTAGAGAATGTTGAGTAGGTATCGACCATGTACCTGAAGTACACGATGTGTACACGGTGTTTCATGCATGTTGAGGACTGGGAGATCATGTCATGAACTGGATGATCACGTCGTGATATGGTAAACACCGTGTACATGAGTTACACATCGTGTAGGGGATAAATATCAGTTTTTTTAACCTGGGGTGATGGGGTTTCCACCATAACATATCCAGCGAGGCATACATGTCGAGATCGAGGGGTGCACGTCAGGACCTGGACTGCGGCCAAGATCAAGTCTTTCCTTTTTTAGTTTTGCTCTACTTTTTCAAACAGACCTATTTTCTATTGACCCTAACATTATCTTAGGAATTTTTTAGAGGTGTCTCACCTTCCAGATTGATTCGATTGGATCTATTTCATCGTTTCTTCTACGGTGCGTCTCTTTGGGTAATTTTTCTTTCTGGCTTATCATTGAGGTTGATCATGGTTGTTCCCTTGCCATATGTTATCAGATACTTTTATCTATATTGGTTTATCTTCTTCATCTTCTACTAGATCTGTTATGATATCATGTTCTAGAGGCCATTTCCCTTTGAAGGTTGTGGTATGGTGGGTGGTCTTTTTCAAGGTATGTGGATCTCCCCACTTCCACCGAGCATTTTTATTTATATATTAATCAATATTATCTTGTATAGGATTCTGGGGTCTCAGTTGGTGATGTTGGGATTCGTTCATTGTTTTGGATCTTGTTGTAGGAATATGCGACCCAAACAATGAAGTTGGTGGTTCTGAATCTGGCCTATGATACTGAACATATTTTCCATTGATTTTTAAATTTATTTATGAAATTGGAATGATTGTTTGGGTGTGTTGAAAATGTTTTTCCCTATATTTTGATAAATGGTTTTGTGAAATGGTTTTGAAGGGTTTTCCAATGCACTAAAATTATTTTTGAAAAAATCTCATGGGTTATGTTGGGTAGATAGGTGGAAGGCTATCTTGAGGCCATTGTCCATTTCATTTTTATTGTCAAGAAGGCTTATCTTGGGGATTTCTTATGTTTTGTAGGACTATATTTCTAGGGGACTGATAATGAGTTTTGGGGGGTTTAATAAAGGGGTATTCCTCAACTTCCTAGGATTTTTGTTCTTGGAGATGTTTTTGGGGCACTTGATTATTTTGGTACGAGTAGTCTGCTGCATTGGCCTGTAGTATTCCATGGTGTTTGATACATGTGATTTTATTTCGTATTGGTTGGATTTTCAAGATATCCTTGATAAAGAATGTTGATTCTTGTGAAAAATTATGTGGACACATTTCTTTGAAACTATTTTACCTGCTATTGTTCAAATATGTGGAAAAAGGGAAATTTACCATGTTTTCAATAAAAATACTTTAATATTTATCATTCAATGTTTTACATTTAAATTAGCATACACTTTTTTCTATATAGAGACTTGTTATGGAACACCTTGGTGGGATCCTACTCAGCCTGTTGACTCACAGATTGTGCACTACTATGGTGGTGAGTAGTCCATTGTTTTTCTTCCAGTGTAAGAAAAAGTAACGCGCCGTAGAGAGGTGGAGAGGTTCATGTCATCTGAGATGGGTTGTTGGTGGTGAGATGCTTGGATTTCATCTATTCCAACATTGGAGTAGCTATTTGGTTTTGAGTCATGTGCATTCAGACTTGTCTTTGAAGCTGTTAGCTTTTGTTATAGTTATTCTATTTCTGGTGTTTTCCTTGTAGTTTGGGAATATATATTTTTTAGTCTTCCACAGTTTTTTATTGCTATATATATATATATATATATATATATATATATATATATCTTTGTGTGTGTGTTTTGTGTGGTTGTTCATGTTGGTAAAAATAATTCCCTCCGTTTTGTCTATAGTTGCCTGGGTACTTGTCGCTAGCCCGTTGGGATAAGGAACGCTCTTCTGGTATGTGGCAGATTAGGGTGGGTGCCAGGTTTATGAAATACCTAGATCCATTCATTAAAACTAATGTTTTATATTTTATAATTTTGAGAGCAATATAAAATCAAATATGTGATCACATTAATTTTTACACAGGTCCCTCAGGCTCAGGTGGAATATGACCCATCAACATCCCACTTGACATAAGATCTGTTGAACACTGTTTTTTATTGTTGTAAAGTGTCAATCCATTGGAATGGAATCACCACCCTAGAATATTTGTCCCAAATAACTTTTAAGCTAACCAAGATCACATGTGCTCAGTGTATAGTCAAAAATGGGAAAATTATCTCAATTTTTTTTAAAATACAATTTTCCAAATTTTTATTTCAATATGCCAATTTAACAATAAAAACAAAAAACATGGGTTTTTAATCAATTATTACATTTTTTTAATCTAAAATAAATCATAATTTCTTATCATATCATTTTATGATATTTTTCTCAAATCACAACAAAATTAAATTTTCACAAATTATATAAAATTCCAATCGCACATTAATTTCCAATTTAATCAGAATTTGGGGTTTTCCGAAATTTCTATACCAAGTCATGAAAAATTCCATTTTTCATAAAATTAGATTTTCATAGATTAATGAAATAAATTAAAAAAAACATGAAATTCAAAGTTTATATGATTGTACAATATTATATTTAACCATCTACCCTTATTATAATGACCACAATCCCCAATTCCTAAAATGGGAATTACCATTAAATAATGATGACATCATATATCAAGGAATCAAACCTATATAGAAGATCAAAAAAAGTTGTTAGAAGCATTAAAAAAAATATGATATAAAAAATATATGAAGGAATGAAGATTAGCCAGAGAGAGGTGTTTTAAGAGAAGATTACTAACTAGAGATGAATCGAATGGGGTTCACCCAACATTGATCTACCTAGGACGAGCTTTAAAGGATTAAAAAGGGTATTTGAGATCCCATAGAACCTATAATATCAAAATAACCCAGTTTGTGGGAATGTGGGTGGTTATATTGGGATTTTATAAATTTTGAAGTAATTTTTAGAACTAAAATGTCATATGCACATGGTTGGCTAGGCAGTGCTACACGATTTTTCAAACCATCCCCTAAGTTGTGTTCCCCTCTGATGGGGTACACGATATCTTGTAGGTGGGTGCATAGTTTCTGAAATGGTGCACCAACCATGAAAACCATCACTATTTGGGTTTTAACATTTTATATTAGGTGGGTTCACATATTGGAAAAAACATGTGCCAACTGTACATAGTAGTGAAAATCCCATAATTATCAACTTTCTTCCCAAAACAACCCAATAAAAATAGTAAACAAAACATGAAAAAATGGTGGTAGAAGAATACATTAAAAAGTAACATAATGTTTCACCACTACTTCATAATTAATATTTATTCATAAAATTAATTAAATAAGATAATGAGATATTAACCAGGGATTCACATAGGAAAATGGTATGCTCTAAACCCTTATAATATTTTAGTCATTGGTTCAGGCCCCATGGCCTTTCCAGATGTGATGGGTTGTCACCCTTCATACCGGACACATTTTTTATAAACTATGTTAGTATAATTCATCTAATTTTTCCGAAAAAAATATGATAGACATCCTTGAAATGAAATTAATCTTTAATCTACATTTTTTCTACATTTTTCATTGCAACTAATTTTTTAACAATGTCAAATAATCCAATTTTTATATTATTTCAATGTCATAAATGAATATATTAACTATAATGTTTTTGAAGATATTTAATCTTATGTCTATAAAATTTATAGGAATTATTAAAAAAATAAATTTTTTCTTTAGAACAAATACAAAAATAATTTACTCTAAAATGTCTTGAATATTGGTAGCCTCTCATCACATAAATCCTGAAAATGATGTTTAAAGAATTCAAATTATGATAAAAATTAAACACAATAAACCATTATATTTCCCATTATAATTACTTTAATGAATAAATATAATATTATAAAATTTAACAGAACACATAGATGTTTCATGATGCTTTTCTGGGAAATAAAATTAGTAAAAATATTTCCATAATTTTATTATTGAATCCCAATACATGAATACTTCTTTCTTTTTTATTTTTAACATTATTTATTTCTTGGTTTATGTGTTAACCATAATATCATTTATAGTATATAAAAAACAAGAAACCCTATCTTTAATCTAATACACCAATGTTCTATCCTAGGCCATTCATTGTGATTATGTATTCCAATACTTTATAATGTATTGTAAAGAAATTTTTAATTATCCATAGAATAACCCCTATGATTTTTAAACCAGGGTCACATTATGGCTCTTTATCATGAACCATGTGATGAGTGGGTAAATCCCAACACACCCTTTTTGAATTTATTACCCTTAATCACATATGTTCATGAGCTACATCCACTTATAGTATCCCAACTGTGATTAATTTCCACGATATACCACATAATCTATACATTACAAAAACATTAGTTTCTTATTCTATATGTATATTTAAATCCTATAATATGGTTAAGTTTCATAATATATATTATCCTAAATCTGGATCCAATAGTTTCTTCTAAAATGGTTCTGATTACCTATGTAGTTACCCTAACCCCAGTACCCTGATGTAGGTGCCAACTTTAATATATTGGATTAGTGTAAATGAAATCAAAACCTAGACTGAATAATATAGAACTAATGGTAAAAAAGATACATACATGATTGCCATATTAAATTTTAATTCAAATATTAAATCATAATTTTTTAGAGATAAGAATATTCCCACTAGAATATCCTTGCATATCAAAAAAAATATTCTTCATGGATTCCTAAGAACGGAGAAAAATAAGGGTGACCTCAAATGCTTAGTAAGGGTTAAGTAAAATGGATTATATTATTAATAAATGAAGAATAATTAATAAATAATAAAAAATATGGAAGTGTAAATTTATAAACACACATTCCATTTAATAATGGACTATCATAATCAATGTCATGGTAAATAACAGAAAAAATTACAAATAAATAAATAAATTGATTATAAAAATTGTACAAGGAATAATTTATAATTAAAGGTAAACAACTAAAACACATTTCATTAATCAATAAATGATAATGGAATGTATACAAAGAAAACATAATTTCAAAAATATCATAGATAATAATTATTGAATTCGAAATGAAGGTAATTTTTTATTATCAGACATCATGTTTTCCATGCACCTAATACCATCACCATAAAGAACATTCATAAGATAGTTTAAATAATATTGGTTAAAACTCATTTAGCTATGTCTAGAAAATTTATTCATCCTAAGAGACTACTGATCCATCAAGGTGAATTCTATAAATTGTTCTCAACCCATATAATGCAGTTCCAAAAAAATCCTAATATATTGGATAATCCATTCTATTCATAAACATGGTGACGCCTCATAAATTATATGTATTATGTAAAGAATACTTATTTATGAATATTTCACTAGTATATATGAAAACATAACAATAAAAGTACAAAAGACAAATATAGTAATGATATATTCTTTAGGGG
Organism: Viscum album; assembly: GCA_963277665.1. NCBI lineage: Eukaryota > Viridiplantae > Streptophyta > Magnoliopsida > Santalales > Viscaceae > Viscum > Viscum album. Next base: position 289,601,091 of record OY728165.1, read on the forward strand.
TTGAACATATCCACGATAAATAATATGTATATTTAGGGGAAATTTAATTTCAAATGGAAATATAATAATTAAATATAATTCTAGTGACTATAAGAATGAATCAAACAAGTAAATTCAATAATATCCTAGGTAAAACTAACCATATACTATAAAGTGGATGAATAAGGATTGTAAAAATATATTACCATTGGATTATGAATAGATGTTTTTTTATTGATTAATATAAAACCAATAAAAAGATCTTTATAAAATATTGTGTAAAACATCCTTTTATTTTTGATGAACATTTTTAAAATCATTTTCCTTGAAACTCAATTTTAATAATTTTTTAAAAAATTCCCCCATAAACACACAATGGATGGTTTTATGAAATGATGTTAATGATGATGGGTAATTCCTTAAATTCATTAAAATCTAAAAAAACATTCCTTTGAAAATCTAAAAAATATTAGGAATGTTCATTGTTCAAAAAATGATAAGAATATTCCTTCCACTTGTTTGATAAAATCCAAATTGGAATAGTTTTGAATATTACATAAAATTACTTATAAAGATATTTTGTACATATAATAATGGGTGAAAATACCTTTTATAAAGAATTTGGAAAAGAGAAAAAACTTTTTTTGAATTGATAATTTTGGAAAAAAAGAGATCACTAACTGAATATATAAATGAAGTCAGATATTAATGAATTCATTTTATAAATTATTTAAAGTACCAACGATTGAGAAAACGGTACTATTACATAAAAATATCCTGAAATACTAGAGTCAAATAAAATTAAAATATTCCTTATAAAATGATCAAAAAATTTCCCTCAATTTAAATTCAATAATAATCAATCTCAATTAATATTTTATTTTTAAGTAAACTCTTGCAATGAATTTAATTTGAACGTAGATTCAACCAATGAATGGATTAATTATATAAAATTTAAATACACATAAAACTAGTTTAAATGAAACATATGATAATAAAAACACATTATACAGATAATCTTATAATATAAACAACAACGAAGATGCAATGTAAAAAAATCTAAAGAAATTGAGTTATGGAATTCTTTACCACATGAAATTTTTAACTAAAATACCATTAGGTGAAATAATTTCATTTTTATAAAATTAACCTGAAAATATTACGTATTCTTTATGTTACATGAAAATGTTTTCTTAAATACACCGTATAAAATAACATAGGTTAATTACATTACAAAATTCCTTAATGAAATGATATTCAAATGAAATCTCATACCCTACGATTCCTTTTGGTTGAACATGATATAACTTCCATTAAAGTGGTTTTAGAAAATTTATTAAACATATAAAAAATAATATCAATATTTATAATACCATTTTTTATGTAGAATATATGACCAATAAATCTACATTGTTGGGGATTTGGTTTGGCCTGATAGTTGATTGTGGGGGGTTCATTAGGTAACACCATCATATTTTTCTGAATTATTTTATTTCAAATTAATATAATATTATTGATATTTAACATATCAAAAAAAATTAAAATTTTATTTTTATATTACATTTCTATTTCATAAATTCTTTATTTTCTACACTAAGATAAACATTCACTACATGCAACACAAACTTGGATTCCATTACATGAAACATTGAGTTCCTATAATACAACACTTTATTGTTATAATTATTTTTAAATGATAGTCATAACATAGAATTTTAACATGATAATATTAATGTTAATAAAACCATTAAAATTATATTTATATTGGTTACTTATAAATTAAACATACTTATAATGAAATATATATAGTTTTTGGTATATTCTTTATATGTTTAAAAATAATATTTCAAAAACTTCTTTTTATTATCATCAATGAAAAATAATAAAATTACTTTTAGATGATTTGGTAAATTTAATTTTATAAAATGTACTTAATTTTTGAATTTATAATGTAAAAATTAACTGCTATTAAATTTTTGGGATTTTCTTAGAAACATCATTTTTGGATGAATATTGAAAAATAATGAATTTTAATTCAATTTTTTCATATAATTTATTTAAATAGTTACAATATATTTAAAGGTGATTTAGAAGTAAAAAATAGTTCAATTATAAATCAATTTATCTAATTTATTTAATTATTATCAATTTTATAATGAATATAGTTATCAAATCTTAATTTAATTTTTAACATTCTCACATTAAATACTCGATTTCTCCCCATATATGTGCGATTAGCATTAATATTACTTTTTTACTCTTCCTTTTATTGAATTTTAAAAAAACAAATTAAATAGTTTTAATTAGTATAATATTTATATCCTAATAATAATTAATTATTTTTTTAAAAAAATATTATTGAATGTGATTAATATTTATTACAAAGATTAAGGAAAAAATAAGCATAATAAGGGACTAAATCTTAAATTTAAGGGCCAAAATAACCAATCCACATTTCCAAAACCCATTGGAAATCCATATTTATCGTAAAAACCATATGTTATTTCGTTAAGTGTGTGTTTAATTACTATTTTGTGTAAAAACGTTAGTGTACCTATCTATATATAAAAAATGACTAGTGTGTCCACTCCCTACCTTATAAAAGTCGACCACCTCTCCCGCTTCTTCACAACATTGAATCAACATTTTCACGAACAAAATGCTATCAAATGACTTATAAACATCTATCCCATTAAACCATAAGCCATACATTGGGAATAAATACATCCAAGAAAACCTTATGGTGAAAAAAAGAGTAACCCAATGAAGAGGAAGAAAAAGTCACAAATGACAAGTTAGACTCATGGTATGAGAATTTCATCTCAATTTTTACATTCATGAGATACTTTCTATGTTCACCACTAGATTATTTTATGTGATGTATATACTAAACATGAAAGTGTTCAATTATTCTTATACATAAATTTAGTGGGTATATATATATCCATTTAGTGATATTTCTTTCATGGTGTTTATGTTTCAAATGATACTATATCGATAAAGTATTTTGGTCTCAATTTGGCTTATTTGAGATACATTCCATGTTATGAACCTATATGATTATATGGAGTGTATATCCTTCCCATTTACATTTTTTATCATGATTTATTTAATTTTATTTATATTTTATTTTTTATCTGATTTCATCTTCTAACAAGTGGAGTATGATTCAATGTTACCAATTGGTAAGAGCTTATTGAAAAAATCTCATCATTTATCAAGATTGTTTATGATTATTCTTAAATTGATGACATATTATGATACATATCTTAATAACACTCATGAATTTATTTTTCTTCTGGTAATTCCAAACATATTCTTGTATTGGTAAAAATTTCCACCCTTTGTAACATAAGATACTGAATAAATTGTTTTTAATAAAGCCTGACATTACCTATATCTTGGGTCAGAAATATGTTATCCTTCAAAACCACGTTTTCTTAAAAGGGTTCCAGAAATCGTCAACTATTATACTATGATATTTTAAATAAATATTACCCATGTTTTTCCATTTAAACAAGAGTTTTTTAAAGAGGAATATTTTTGTTGTTTTACAAGTTGAGTCACTATTCTAATGTTTTTTCACTATAAAAGGATTTTTAGCATGTTCAGATTTACCTACACTCATGACCTTCATTCCCTTGAATCTTACATTATATGGTGATAATTTTTTTTAAAGAAACTATTTTCACCATATTCATGAAATTTAATATTTTAATTTTGTTTTTAATGAAAAGGGGTTTTAAAAAAGGTTTCTGTTTACAAATACCTTAAAATAATTTTAAAATAATTCTTTATAAGTATCCAAAATGTTGTTCTCAATGAAAATTATTTCAATACTTTTTAAGATTCTTCTCTATTTTTTAAGGAAAATGTTTTCCAATAGGCTTTTCAATACTTCTTCATCATTTTTAAAATCTATATTCAATGAAAATGTTTTTAAATGGTTTTCAAAATAAATCTATACATTTTAAAATATATTTTAATAGAAAAGGTTTTCAAGATTTTTTCACAATTCCATTATATTTTTCAATGTTACATTCAAAGATAATAGTTTTCAAAATATATTATATTATATGAATATTTTTATTTCAATGTGAAAATATATTTTCCTCAAGAAATGTTTTAAATGAAATTTTAAACCGTTATTTAAAATAAATGGATGTTTGAAATAGTTCTAAAAAAAGAATTTTTAAGGAAGGATTATTTATTTAAGAAAAGTTCTATGTGATACTTAAAAAACCTTCACTATCTATGTTTAAACAATTTTTTATGGTTTTGTATTCACTTTGGATATTATCCTTGAATTCTGTTTATATTATTTAATTAATGATTTATGTTTTTAGGGAATGATGTTTATAACACCCATTTCTCTCCCATAGGTTATATGCTTCTGAATACTCCCCTCTTTTCACAGGTTATGCTTTGATGGAATTATAATGAGACCTAAATATTTTCCATAGGTAATTATATGATTAACAGTTTCTTATCCCATTTTATTTAATATGTTATGATATGATGAAGATGAAACCTATCTCTTTTTATATTTCATGATATAATTCATGATTTATTATCATATGGCACTTATATGTATAATTTTAATATACGAAAAGTGGGACCTATATCCCCCTCTAATACATTTGGTAATGATTTATATCACATTATATAATGATGAGATTCTAGTTGATGAGAATAATACACTATGGAAATAAGGTGATACTCAATCCAATATAGCAAGATGAGGAAACCCAATCCACTATGTGAAGATGGGGAAACCAGATCCTCTTTGGGAGGATGGGGAAACCCAATCCCATCAAATGATAGTATTGTTACTTGGGATGGTTGTGTGTCCCTCCCATTATGTTTAGTCCCCATAAAGTTCCCTCATAGGTTATATCACTACATATTGAATTATAGGGAATGATATTACATGTTTATGTGTATTCCACAATTCCATGTCCTAGTCCTATGTTATTATTTCATGGATTATGCTCTTGATGACATTCTAATTCATTAATTATGAACTTGTAATATTTATTCCATGATTCATGTTTAGGAACATTGATATGAAAGGTATGATCTTATAATGTTTTGATCATGTTCTTATACTATTATACTCATATTATTTCTTAGATTTCACCCTTGTTTACCTTTTTTGAGCATCTGAGTACACCCCTTTTTGGGATTCCTTCCCCATGTTATGAAGATATATTTTAGGATCTATTTTTATAATAATGGTTCTAGTATTTGAAAACTAGTGGGAGATAATGTAACCCAATCATGTACCAATGTTTATGTTTACATGTTTCTAATGAAAATAAACTATTACAGTCTTTCTGTATATTTATGTGTAATGTTTAAATTATTCCACAAAAATAAGGTAATGTCTATACACATTAAGACTAGGTCATTATATTTGGTATCAAATTGAAGGATTAATCATCCTTTGGATACTAAGATGAGAATAATTTAGTGAAAACCTTAGGGATGTTTCTGTGTATTTGTCTCAATATATCTCTTAAGATAAGTCTATAGATAAGAAAAATTTTAGTAAAGTTTCATAGAATGTTTGTAAAGCATTGAGAAATTGGTTTTGTATCCATATATCCTTGTTAAAATTCTACAAGTGGATTAGTTTCTGTAACATATGGTCCAAATATTAACAACTCTAAAAATGTGCATCGGGCCTAACACGACCGTAACCCGGTCCATGACAATGAGCCTCAATGCACCCCTAGTTTTACACTCACAAGGTATAATCTTTGGGAATTCAAAAAATAATTAAAAACCATCATGAAGCATTTAAATAAAATATGAATATGAATAATCTTGGATAATCCTAAGGTTTTATATATTAATGGAGTATGTGTCATGGTTTAGACATCCTATAAGTTATTTTTCATGATTATTAGGTTTTCTACTATGATAAATGTATCTCACCCTATTTCTTCTAGTTTTACTGAATGGAGGGAACTAAAAGATCCTTTTTAAAGTTGAATGTGATGAATATTTTTATTATGATAATTCAAATGGGATGATCATAGAAGAAAAACGAATTATTATCATACCAAATTAGTTTCCAGAGAACACAATTAAAAGCTTGTATATTAACCAAATATCAGATGCAAAAAGAAATAGAATGAAGAATTGTTCTGAGAGGTAAGGTAATGGATACCATGGCGTCAAGAATAATTAGTTTAATTTTTATCAATAATGTGGAATAAAGCATCTATATAAATATCATAGAGGAATAAGAAGATGTTCTGATAGTGGAAAAGACAGAGAAAATACAAGTAACAGTAAAGGAAAACTGAAGGGGGTGGTTGAAAAAATGGATAGGAATATTATCCTTCCTAATAAATCATTGAAGGTTAAATAACATAATTGTGTAATTAATGGTAATTATAAAAATCGATATTCTGTGTGTAAATCTACCAAAGAGAGTCACAAAGGTGGTACGAGTAATGGTCATATTGCTGCTAAAGATATAATATAAAATAAATTTTAATGGGAATATGTATTAAGTGATAAAATAAGTTATAATTATTATGTATTAAGGACCATGTGGAATAATGAAATTTTTTATGTTTTTTGATTCAATAATTTTGATATATGAATGATCAAATATATAAGGATTTTTATGTTTTTTTTTCGCTATGGATTTTTAAGAATACCATTAATGGTTCTGATGGACATGAAAATTTATTTAATAGAAAGGTTATTTTAATGGAAAACACATGATTTTGAAAAATATAACCCTTAATTTATTTATTATGTTATGATAATATTGTTTCTATAAAGATGTGTTGTTTCTTAATAAGTAAATTAGATGGTAATTTTTACCTCATAATTGATAATGGGTTTGCTAAAAATGTAGGGGTGTTATCATTGATAAAGTTTCAAACATTTTTTAAATTTATTAATACATCCAATAGACATTTTAATAAGGTCTCATTCATATTTTTAAAATGGATTTATGGTATTTATGGTTATTTATATGTTTTAAGTTAATATATGATGATGGTATTCACATATTTGGAATGTGTCAGCCAAGAGATGCACTATGATATTTGTTGGATCAATGTTAATATGATCTAGAAACTATCATTCTAATGTTTTTTATTTTCATACTTCAAATGGGTTATTAGGTTAACCATTTAAGAAATGGTTTATGTTACTATTATGATAATATTTTAGAAATTAGTTTATTATTTCACCATATGTGGATTTATACGTCTTGGATAACTTTTGATGCATTTTTATTGTGATAGATTTAATGACATACCATTATATTTAGGGATATCATGATCTGAGAATACTTCATGATGAAAAAATACTCCTAAATTATTAAAATAAGATATGAATTTCAAATTGATAAAGTCTAAATAAAGGGTGAGATTGTATTGAATTTTGTATATATATCCTCTCAAAAAAATAATTGAACATTTTAAAATGGGTCTTGAAATAAACTTTCTTTCTATTATAATAATTATGGATGATTTCAATGGCTTGATTCATGCTTCATCACTTTATTGTTTTATTTTTGTTAACATTATCTATACCACATGATTTCTTATGAAGAGTGATCTCTATAAATCTCTATCTTTATTTATTCTTTTCATCCATGTCTAATCTTCCCTTCCCACCTATATTATCCTATGTAGAAAACCTAGTTATGTAATACCTTTAGATAACATTACGATTCCAAAAATCCCTTTTTAGATGATGTTTTATTATTCATTATTATAACATATGTTTCTATGAAATTAAATTTCAAGTATTAAACCATTGATTACTCAGATGAATTTAATGTTTGAAATTCATTATAATGGTGTATAATTAAAACCCTGATATTTTTTTGAATTATTTTCTTCAATTATTTTAATATTTTTGATATTTATCATTCCAGGTACCCCTGATTTTTTTTATTAAATTTTTATGCTATACATACACTATATGATACACCAATGTATGCTTGTTCTACATGAAACACCGACTCTATTTGTGTTACATGCGACATTATGTTTATTTGAAACAATACATTATTATTACAATTGATTAAAACATATAGTTATAACCTACCCATTAAACATGGTAAAATGAATATTAATAACTAATTTTTATTTTTTATTTATAATTATTTCATATTAATAAATCATATTGATAATTAATTATGTAATATCTAGTAAAGTCTTTATATGTCTAAAAATGCTATTTTTTTAAAAGAACTCCTTTGTATGTCCTTCTGTGAAAAAATAATAAAATTAATTTTGATCACTAGTAGTAGTTGAATTTGCTAAAATAAAATTCATTTTTTATATATAATATCAAGATTATCTTAGGGTAACTTTTTAGTATTTATCTGAGAAACATCATTTACGATTGAATAGTAAAAAATACAAGATTTTATTCAAAAATGATTTTTTATAAAATTTATTTCTGTTGATAAATAATATTTTAATTTTATTTTAATGTTAATATAGATCAATTATTCATATATTAATCCAATTTAGGGAATTTTAATCATTTTTATATTGAGTTTATATATAAAATCTTAATTAAATTTTGAACATTCTGACCTTAAAAATACTCATTTTCTCCCTGCCCTTGAGAGTTGTGTTAAACAAAATATTTCTTATTTATTCAAATTGAAATCCTAAAAATATACATAACTAGTTTCATATGTATAATAATTATATTATAATATTCTATACTTAATTTGGACCAATAATATTAGTGAATGTGAATAAAATTAATTATAGTAAATAAGGTTTAATTAATATTAAAAAGTGGGTAAATGTTTTAATTAATAGAAAAAATGACCTAGCCACTTTTCCAACACCATTTAGTTGGCAATTTTTCTTCCATAAACATTTAAGTATTGAGTTTTTATTGTTTTGTATTATTTTTATTAAGGTAGAAATTTGGTTACACCTAACTTTTTTTCAAAAACAAAAAGTGTATGACCTCCCTCCTTTATAAAAGGCCACCAACTCTATTTCTCCACACCTCTCTAGACACATTGCCTCAACCAATATATGTCCAAATAGATCATAAACCTACCTATCCAAACCTATAATTCTAAATTTGGGTATAAATTTATCCATGAAATCAATTTCTTCCACTGTAAAAGTATTTACCTAATGAAGATGAAGATAAATACAGAAATGAAAAGTTAGACATAAGGTAAGGGAATTTAATATAACCTTTTATTTGCATGAAATATATACCACATTCACCAATCGATTATTTTTTGTGGTGTTTATACTAACCATAAATTTATTATATTATTCTTATACGTAAATTTATGAGTTTTTACATATCCATTTGATGATATTTCTTTCATGGGGTTTATGGTCTAGAAGTTACCAAATCAGTAATGAAATTTTGTCTCTATTTTCCTTATTAGAGATTCATGACATGTTATGAACCTATTAATTACATGGGGTGTATATAATTCCCATTGATAATTTATATCATTAATATTATACTTTTCATGATATTTTAATCTTCATGTATTTTTATCTTCATATAAGGGGAGTATGATTTAATGCTACCAATTGGTAAGAGTTTAATGAAAAAGTTTCATCATTTATGAATATGATATTATTATTATTCTATTGTTGAAATACTATGAATAATATCTTAAATACTCCAATTATTTTTCTTCTCCTCTTGTTATTGATGGTGTCTTTATGTATTAGTACCGTTTTTATTCTCTTCGGTACATAAGATGAATATGAAAGTGTTTTTAAGACCGCAATACATTACCTCTCTCTTCAGTGGGAAACATAGGTTCCATCGAAACCATGTTTTCTAAAAAGGATTCAAAACATTATAATATTATGATTTTATCTTCAAAATACATTTTTACCCATTTTTTACCACATGAAAATGATTTATATCAAGGAATCTTAGGTTTTTTTCTGGTCATTAAACATTTCTATACGTTTTATAGTGAAAAGGGAATGTTCGTCATGTATAGTTTAAACTTATTATCATGAGTTTTATTACATTCAATATTCCTTTAAAATATTTAAATGTTTTTTTAAAAAAATATGTATTCCGAACATACAAAAAAATTTAATTTTTTAGTGATTTTCAATGAAAATGGTTTTCAAAATTTTTTATGTTTAAAATGTGTTTCAAAAGATTTCAAAAGCCTCCATTATATGTATTAAAAAAGTTTTTTTCGAAGAAAAATATTTCAATAATTTTGTTGATTAATGGTTCTCAAAAAAATTTCAATATTTATTTATATGTTTTCAATATTATTTTCAAAGAAACGGTTTTTAATTTTTTTAATACTTATTTATAATATTTCAATGATTTTTTTAAATAATAGGTTTTTAAATTGGTTTCAATATTCCTTCATTATTTTCTAGGACATTTCTAAAAAAAAGTTTTCAAAATGAGTAATGTTTAATTTTTTTTCAAAGTAGAAAAGATATTTTCTTCTAGAAATGTTGAATTTAAATATTATGTATATTTTTATAAAAAATGAAACTTTAAATGGTTTTATTAAAATGATTTTTGAAGGAAGTCAATTTTATATAAGAAATGATGAATGTTATCTTTAAAAATCCTCTCTCCATATATATTGAAAAAATTTAGTTAAATTTTATTATTTACTAGGAATAAGATCCAAAAAATCAATTAATATTCTTCATTGAATAGTTTGTGGTTTGATCGAATGATTTTTATCACACCCATTTCTCTTCCATGGGTAATATGCATTTGAATCATTATTCTTTTCAACAGTTATTCTTTGATAAAATTATTATGAAACCTATAAAATTTTTATTTGTAATGATTTTATGAAATGTTTTTTATTTCCATTTCATTTCATTGTTTATGATATGATGTCTATGAAATATATCTATTTTTATTGGTCATGATATGATTCAAGTTATATTATATTGTGGTAAATGTATGTATGATTTCATTATGTGGTGTTTTAGACATATATCTCCCTATTATTTATTGGGTAAATATTTTTATATCATAATATAATGATGAGATTCATGTAAACATGCTTAATTCACTATGGGAATATGGTCAAACATGATCCACCATAGGAATGTGTGGAATCCTGATCTACTATGGGAAGATGGGGAAACCTGATCCACTATAAGAAGATGGAGAAAACTAATCCCTTTTATGAAATAGACAATGACTGGGGATGGTGATGTGTCTTCCCACTAAGTTTAGTACCCATGAAGTGCCCAGATAAGTTCTAAAAAATGTCTTCACTTATAATGATTGATATTACATGTTTATTTGTATGACACAATTTCATGTCTTACTACTATGTTATTCTATCATGGATTATTATCAGTATTCCCTTATGATTCATGATTTATGAACAAATATATTTATTCCATGATTCATTTTAGGATATTTGATATATATATTATGATATTATAATTTTATGATCTCGTTCTCACACCCTTATGTTCGTGTTTATACATACATATCTCACTTATTTGACCTTACTGAGCATCAAAGCTCACCCATTTTTCTATTTCCTTCCCTAGGTTATGAAGATATATTTTATGTATGAAAGTTATAATAAGATTTTTTGTCTTTGATATGCTAATAAGAGATAATTAAGCTCAATCATGTACAAATGTTTATGTTTCCATGATTCCAAATTCACTAAAATAATGTGGTCTTTAGGTGTCTATTTGTGTAATAATTTATGTATTTTGTAAAATAAGGTAATGTCTTTGTATGTTAAGACCAGGTGGTAATAAATTTTTTTAAAAATAATTAATATTGGGTTACCATTTTCATTATTAATGGAAACACCCAATTCATCCCTTTTCCATAACTAGGTATAGACTAACATTTCTAAAGGATGGTGGTCAATTGGGTTTTTGAAACAATGACTCTTATGAATTTTCAATCGTTAAGAGGATGGTAGGTCGATCTCATTGCACCACATTGGAAATAATTTTTTTCCTTCTATGGGAATCACTTATAGATTTAATAAATGTTCACAAATCTATTTCTAATTCCAATAGAGGTCATGTTACCCTAAAAATGATCATAGGTTAATTCTATCTATGTAAAAAATGAAGGGGATATCGTTAGTGGTAATAGAATATGATATCTTCTTATTTATTAAATATATATGTATCCAATGTTAATCATCTATTTTTGAGTGATGCGTTGCATATTTATATGATCAATTCATATAACTTGGATCTTTTTAATTTTATCCCATATAGGTAGGTGATCAAAATTTATAGGAGTGGATCGAGCCTTTATGAGTGGTCTTACATACCATTTCTGTTGCAAAACTAAATATCGATGTAGTTCATTAAACCGGTGTAATTTAACATTCTGTAGAGAGGAAATATGTGCAGGAACATAGGCACTGAGTATTTGAGATCGAGTCTTGAAGAGACTTCTTATGTATCCCTGATATGGAAGGGATCAGAGTTACCATAGTTCGGTTATGCCCTTGGGACTAGAACCATGGTAGATTCTCTTATATGAGGGATATTTGGATCACTATAGTCATTGGGGTAAATATTTTGTGATTTCTCTTGATAGGGATATTTATAATGCCAATGAGGTGTTCATTGCAGCACCCTAAGACTACATGATCTGTGATTTGTGTGAGAAACATGTGATAACTATTGATCAACAACATTTAATATAGATTTGAAGCTTATTTGTTGGGAATTCCATTGGGATGTTTAATATTGATCATAGGCCTCGATGAGGTTCCATACATATCATAATAATTAGAGGAATCAGATTCATTGTAGTCCAGTTTATACATATTTCCATTGGTGGATGAGGTATGATGATATTCCCATGGTAATGAATGGGTCCCAATGGTTGAAATGTTAGAGACATTTAGGGGATTACACATATGTGGATGACCACTAGAGTTCATACTCAGGTCTTTGGAAGGAATCAAACATTTCTTAATAATGGTATGAATCAATTTCCTCATAGTTTGATTTATTTCTTAGTCATCTAATGGATGATGTAGGTTGATCATCCCATAAGAATGATAGGGTCCTAATGGTTGAAATGATTGATACATGGAAGGATTTAAATTTATGAAGATACCAATTTCTTTTTGGTCTTGGGAATTAGGAAGGATTCCGATGTACAGTAGTTATAGAAGGAATTAGGGTCCTCATAGTTCAAGGAATTTGGGCTTACACATTGATGATTCTAATTCCTTTATAGAGTTCTATAATGTGAATGATTATGATTATTGCAACTCCGTATGACCATGTGATATATTTTTAGTGTGAGAAACATGGGATATAATTTGACTATATTGAATTCTTATGGAGGTAGAAATTATGTATTTTGATATCCCTTGTGATAGTTGACATTGATATTAGGCCACTGAGATGCATCCTACATGTCCTAGTAATGAAATAAATCATAGTTATCATAATTCATTTATTAAGGCCTACATGTGGAGCATTACACTATCCTTGGGACATACCATCTTATGTACCTATTCAAGGATTACACACCGATGTTTCCCATGTATATGTTGCTTACACACTGAGGATGAACAAGGTTGTAATGTCTTAGGATTCCTTTATAGCCTGGCATGCATGCCTTCTTGTCATGCATTGATTGTCCACTCGACATGCCCTGGTTGTCTTCCTGAAATGTGTGAGAATGTATATATGACATGTCAATGTAAAATACCATGATTTAGGTGTCTTTTCCATGGGATGTCGCATGACCTTTATGGAATGTCTGAATTCATCGCATGATCATGGTTGACATTTTCAGAGGACATCGCAAGACCCAGATGTTATGTCCTGATGTCCATTGTATGACACTAGCTGGCACGCTAAGAGGGTGTCACATGATTCAACTTAGTTTCCATGGTTTCATCACAAGTACTTGATGAAACACTAAAATAGAGTTCTGAGAGTCAATGTGACATTTCCCATAGGGTGTTTTATGTCTTAATTGACATGTCTCGAGGGTGTTGTGAGATATGGATAACATGTCTGGAGAGTTTCGTAGAAGCCATTTCACATGGTCGAGTGTTATCGGGATACTCTCCCAACATGCTTGAGTGTCGTTATATGAGTCTAGAAATATATTTTATTCTCATCGCATGGTTAGTATGGAAATACTTGAGGAATTCATGAGACTAGAGTAGTATGCCTATGGGCACATTGAAACTTTCTTTCGGCATGTCTAGGGGACGTCACGTGATCCATATTGTGTACCCAATGTAATCAATGATATATGGGAAACATGTGATGGTTTGGATGGTTCATGGGTAGTGCATGAGGACCCATTATATGTTAATTGTTTACATTTATTATCCATTAGTCTTTTTTCAATCCTTTTTATTGTGAGTGTCTTAGGTCTATTCAGTGTTAGCCTATTTTGAGTCTCACATGATCTATAAGATATATAGGATAGTACTCAGATTTCATACCAAAAGTATTTCATGTAATCTATGAGTTATCATGCAATGTTCATTATTCATAGGGTATGGTTTCTCTAGTTGTTCAACAAACTTTTCCTAAGGAGAAGCTTTTCAAGTCACATGATCAGCCTCTCCGAGAGATCTCCTCATGTTCGTGGGTGCACTGGTGTATCTGGATGAAAAAAGTAAAACATTTTCACTGATTTTTTGGATGGAGGATATATATTTCTTACCCCCTTGGTTTTTCTCAGATTTACATGGTACATATCTCACATCTCCAATATGGAGTTAGTTGGAGGGCCTTGGTGTCATGCGTCTTTGTGACATACTTCCATGAATCACACTAGGGTGTGGCTAGGATTTCAGTGAATGCAATATTATTCCTTAATTTTCTCATTTATGGGTTTATTTACAATTAATTGGTTTATTTTTTATCTCATAGAAACACTAAGGGAGTTTCATATTGTCAGGATGACATGTCCTTGTGCCTTCATGATATTAGGATGATTATTTAGAGGCCTTCTCATGATACTATGCATCATGTCTAAGTCATTTTATGATACAATGATGGATTTCTAGGGGGACTTCACGTGATCATGATGGCTTCGTCGGGGGTCTCATGTGACCCAACTATGGACATCCTAGGCATTTCACATGAGGAAGAACTGTGAGACCCCCCCCCCTTCCCCTTTTCATTTCCATTATTTATTTTAGAATGGATTGGGAGTTCTTGAGGTAATTCGGGTGTTGTATAGGAACATCATCTTACTTCTTAGTGATGCATCATTTGACCATAAAAGGACTTATCGAGACACATGAGAATTTCATAGAAATTTTATTATCATTTTTTCTTTAAAGATGCAAATGGGGAGCATGTAGTTTTCTTTAAATACTTGAGGCCCTTCATACGATGAATATGACTATCCAAATTTGTTTTAAGAGACAAGGTTGGAACATTTTCAGGTGCTTGTGGTGTCTTGCATACCACCACAGGTGAGATACATGATTATTATGACTGTGAGAGGCTCCTAGATCTTCTCTATTTATTTCCATCATTTATTTCATAAAAAATGGATGTTTTCATGTTTGATTGAATGTTTTCAAGGTCAATCATTCTCATAAATGGTGATGTGTCACATGAGATTCATAACTACAATAGTTTCTCTCTATTTTTATATTTTCCTCCAATTTTCTAAGGATTTTTGGATATTTTTTCAAGCCTTTTCTAGATTATAGTTTTCATTTCTGGTACATCTTATCTAGTTGACATCGTATGGACAAAGAATTTTTGGTTAACCTTCAAAAAATTAAAAATAAACTATTGCGGGGACAATATAGAGCCTTTCATAGGTTATTCACAGTATAAGGATCCTTCATGTTACCTAATGGAAGTCATGAAATCCCATATAACTTAGTTTCTCATGTGATCGATGAGTCTTTGGCCACCCTCTTCTTCAATTTTATCATGGAAAATATAAGACTCAAAATCCAGTATTTTATTCTTTTTGAATTTTCCAATGTTCATTTTGTGGGTGTCAAAAAATTCCCCCCTTAAGAGTGAACTCAAGGGGGATAATGGCTCAGTTATGATGAATGTTAGATCTCTACATTAGTCATTGAAACAATCATGAACCAATGTCTTGGGCATTGTTTGTTCTTCTAGGCGATTCATTGTATACCAAGGAATGCACTATATATAGGGGTGGGGAACAGCCTCATCCACTAGTTAGATGATCTTCAATATCACTCTCAATCTTATTCCATGGAATTTCCTTGTCATGAGACCATTCAACATTAGCCAATCACAAGACCCTTCCACGATCCGTTTTTGCAAGAACTGTTTGATCACACATTGATTCACTACATTACATCACTCTTAGACAAATTTTTTAAACATGTTTTGTATTTTAAATTAAAAATATAATAATAAAATGAATTTCCCATTGTATTTAGTAATTAATTTTTTTATCCCTATTAAAAAGGTAAAATCAAATTTTTCGGTCATTTTATTGTAGGAGGATGTGATTTGGAGGGCCGAATATCATCTAGAAGGAAAATGGGACAAATGTCATTGAATCCCAAGGATGCATTCCCACTATTTGAAATATTCCAAAAAATCCATACTTCAATATAGTATAAAATATTATGGAAGGATCCAATACATCTTGGGATATAACTTTTCATTAAGAAAAAATCCCAATTTTTCCATATATGTCCCATCCAAATGGATCTGCCTAAGACACCAAATTTGCATGAATTAAAAAGTCATGTGTTGGGTTTCATCAATATCATTAGTTATAGGAATCCAAATGATTCAAAACATTGGGTGGAGATATTAAAGAGTTGGTGAAATATTTTTTCCCATGATGAGATAACGATATTTATAGACAAAAACTGAGATACATGTGGTATAACCAATACTAGGTTCCCAAAACCGCTTCTTATTTTCGGCTATAAAAAGGATCCATGGGAACCTAATTTTCAAGTTCCACCTGGTGATTGATGTGATTCCAAATTTATGTTCCAGAAATTTACTTGTATCCCCTTGGAGGTTCTGGAGCTCCCAATCGTCATAGGGGATATGAAATGAATAATGAGATCCACCCGGGCTTCCTCCTCCTCTCAATATCATGCTAAATAGTGGACGTTTGTTATGAGAGATATATAAAAATGTCATAGAAGTTATATTGAATATATTAACTACATTTATGGATTAATTTTGGTGTCAAAACATTTTCTTCCATGTAACATTAATTATTTCATATTTGACGTCATCTTTTTATTCCTGTTATTGATTTCCACTTAATTTTTAACTGATCGGTTTGTGCTATTGAGTGCCTGACTTGTGTTGTTCTGATTAAAAAACACAAGAATCTTTTTCTTACCATACTTCTTGAGATTTAAATTTCATTTGGACTTTTTTATTCCATGGCAATGTTCTAGACCATTCCAATAAAATTTTTATGTCAAAGATTGGTTTTTCAAGAATTGAAATAGATTTTTAGAAATTGTTTGGGGTTTCAATTAATTTCAACCAAATAATTACTCCAACCCTGATTAAATATATAAGAAAAATTAACATTAAATGTGTGTACTGAATCAAAATTACAAATTTATCTCATATTTTAAAAAGTATACTTGGTTTCTAGAACATTATACTCTTTAAATTATGTCATTTTATTTTAAAAACGTTTTTCAAAACCACCGCCAATTTTTGTCCTTTTTTTAAAAAATAAACACTCTAAGCCTATCAAATATTCTAAAGAGTTGACAAAGGGTATTACTATACAAATTTCCTTTAAGAACATAATCAATAAATTTTTAATGACAATGCGTAAAAAAATTTACTTTATTTCATGGGAGGACTTTGGTCTTTAATTTGTGTTTTTATATGTTTTTTAAAAGTTTAGTGAATATTTATTGGTTTTATCTTTTACATTTATATATATATGTGTGTGTAATTATTAATTTCGTGTTTATGTTCTAAGAATGATGTGTTCTAATACAAGAGATATACAACCATTAAAACCTAAACTATAGAAGATCCTACACCAGCAACACCAGGACACAGAGGAGAACCATTTCAAGGACACCAACAACATTAAAAATTTTATTGATACTTATTATTATAGTAGAACCCATAGTAAAACTAAACCTATCATGTATAAAATAGATGAAAATAATTGAACACTAAAATAACTAACCCCGACTTATGTTGATATACACCCACTTATATTAAAAAGAAATGTTAGGCACCCAATTTTTATCCAAATTCTAGTTAATTTACATATTTCCATGATTTCATGGAAACACTTAAGAAGACCGACATTGGAATTTAAAATAATTTCACACAATGTGATCAACCTAAGAACCTAATATTCTGGATGATGAACTAGTAAATCACAAATCATTCCCTTCTCTATTAGAAGATACTAAAACGATTGGTTTTTTAATGTTAATCCACAAAATAGAGGCTAGATGGACATGAAACTCCTTTTTCATTAAAAATACTTCCTAGCCTCTAGAAATACACCTATAAGGAAAGAAATATTTTTTATATCTAAATATAAAGGGGAAATTCTTTGATGAATATTGGGAAAGAATTAAAATTATTTGTTTATGTTTCCCATGCCACAAAATGCGTGATAAAGTTTTCATTTTTTATTTTGCAGAGGGTCTAATTTCAATTCATTGAAATATTATTGATGATACTATAGGTGGTGCACTTTTCGATAAGACACCAATTCCTATGAGAACCCTAATTGAGAACATGGCATAAGACATTGAATAGTCGGTTAAAGATCCAATGTACCTATTTGAGGTGTCCATGAGGTACAAAGCACTTAATTTGAGAAGAATGTGGGAACATTGTTTGAAGAGGTAACTACCATTCTCTGAAACAATTCTCTTTCCTAAGGGAAATCTAAATATCCTCCTCCCATCCATTGTGCTATCTGTTCTTTTAACACCCACTATTCTGACCAATGCCCTCAACTAAGAGAAACATAAGAGAGTTGTGAGGAAATATTTATAGGCCACCCAACCAGAGAAGTGTATCCATCCACCACCACCACCAATAAAATCCCCAAAAATCATAGTGACATTTCCAACCACCCCTCCAAAACCAATCCTAGCATAGAATACATGATGAAACAAATATCTTCCAATATTCTCCAATTCCAAAAAAACACACAAGAATTCAGACAAGACCTAAAAACCCAACAAGGCCAAGTAGATATCTCGGTGGGGGAATCGATAGTCATGGTCGGGTAAACTACCATATCAACCACTTTTCAACCATATGAATGAAGGAACTGTTACTTCCATCACCCATGGGAATGGAAATAAACTTACAATCTGAATGAAACATTCAATACATTCATCCCTTATTGAATAAACATCCATTCCAACCATCTTAAATGACCCATATAAGAAACGTCTGTGTCCTGAGAAAAATCCCACAAAAGGAAAGAGTGTGTTTGTTGATGATCCACATATCCCAACCATTACACTTCCATTTCCATAAATTATCAACAAACCAAAAAACAAAAAGAAACTAAACTCGATAAATAAATATTGGAAACATTTAAAAAAAGTTATAGTCAACATTCCCTCGATTGATGCTATGATGAAAATTCAACGATATGACATGTTTTAGAATGAGTTTTGTACACATTGAATGAAAAATTATGGGGATGAGAATGTTTCCTTGGGGATTAATGTTTCAGCATTGATAGATCCAACACATAATACAATAATAAATGATCTAGGAAAATTATTGATTTCATTCACCATAGGGATGTATTTCTTTTCTAAGGTTATTTTTGATTACGCAGAATCTATAAATGTGATGCTTCATAGCATTTTCAATTCATTAATGGTTGTGGAAGTTAATCCCATATGATTTTTTGTTCATCTTGTAATTTGGAGTCCATCACACCCCACTAGGGTGTAATATGATGTTCTTAGGGTGGTAAAAATTTTAATTTTTCCTACTGATTTATATGTGCTAAAAATTGAATAAGATAGGATGAATGAACATGAACTACCTTTTTTGGAAGGCCATTATTGAAACCCTTCATGAACATAATTAATGTCTATAATGGTACATTATATATGGATTTTAGGGGTTACATTTTCCACTTCAACATCCTTGATTCCTTGGAGCACCCATCGGAAGAACATTCCTCTCTCTCTGTTAATTCCATTGATGTACTCACTTCCCTAAAAAAATCACCTTTTCTTTCCCCTGATCCCGTTTCAGATTTTTCATCATTGATCAAAACTCTAGGTAAGGAATCACGAACTGATTATTGTTTTGGTCTAGAAAAATTTCATCCATGTTTGTTAATTGGTGATTTTTTGAACATTGTGGATAACATGACCATCGATGATATTTAAAACCATGGAAAAGATAATTACACATTTGATAATGATACAATTGATCAATTTTATTATATTAGTGACCTATAACTTTCACACACACTATTATCAATCTAATATCCCCCTCAAATGGAATTAAAAGACATAATCAATAAATAAAATATTCTTATCTGGATAATGGGTACATGTTTCCTATCATAAATACTAATTCACTCCCTTTAGAGCATGAATAGAGACTACATGAATTTTTGAGGGAGTATAAAAAATATTTGCGATGTTCACTTGTTGACGTTCCTAGTATGATCCATTCAAACTGCACACATCATATACTATTAAATTAGGAGGCTAAACCAATAAGGTTTGCACAATTTATACTGAACACAAACCTCCTATATGTTGTTAAAATGGAGGTAACAAAATTATTGCTTGTCATTATCATATACCACATGTCTGATAGCCAATGGGTCAGTTTAGACAAAGTTGTCCCTAAAAAACTAGTCTTATATTAATTCAAAATGAAAACAATGAATTGGTTCCAACTCATGTACATAATAGTTGGCATGTCTTCATAGACTATACCCAAGAAAACCTACTCACTAGGAAGGACCATTTCACATTTTCATTCATTGGACAGATATTTGGAAGTCTAGAATGGGTTTTCCTACTACAATTTTTTTTATAGGTATTCATGATATTTTTAAATACAAATTTCCCCAATGTATTTTGAATAGTTGAATGTCACTTGTCCCACTGACACATATTCCTATAATAGTATTCCATTTGGTATGTTCACTTCTCTGGGTACATTATAACGATGCATGGTTAGTATTTTTTTGAATTACATGGATGATTTCATGGATGATTTCATTATTTATTACTCTTATTTTTTATGAATAATTAAGTTGTCTTCGATCGGTCCTATATCATTGTATTTCAAATAATATCATATTAAATTATTATAAATTCTTCTTCATGGCGTGAAAAGGTATAGTATAGTTACATGTCATCTCTGGGGATGGAATCCATGTAGATAAATAAATAATGTATGTAATTGCTTCCCTACTATCCCCAAAAATGTGTCAGATGTGCATTAATTACTAGGTAATGGTGGATTTAACCATCGTTTCATTCATGGTATTAGTAATATTGAACTCCACCTATCCCACTTATAGTAAAAAATATATTTATATAAAATGTGAGGAAGGTTTTAATAAACTGAAAAATGTCTTAATTCATCCCCAATAATCCACCCTCCTCTGTAGGATTTACAATTTGGTCTCAAGTGAGATGCCCCAAACTATGATGTTAGAGAAGTCTTATCATGAATGTTCGATTAAGCTCCAAATTTCATTGCATATTCCTCATATACCTTGGACCATTCCTACCAAAAATACCCCAAAGCTAAAAAATAATTTATTATTGTTGTGTTTACAATGGATAAATATAGGTCATACCTATTATAGTCCAAAGTCATGCTTTTATCAGACCATGAATCCCTATGGTATCTACTTAAAAAACTAGAATACAAACCACATATCATTCATTGGATGATCCTCTTTCTTGAATTAAATGTAAAAATTGGAGATAAAAAAGGAGCACAGAATGTTGTGGCTGACCATATCAATTGGATCCTCTCATACTCTGACATTGACTCATCCCCCTATATTCCCATAACAGAAAATTTTCCTTGTGATAAACTATAATGATTGCATGATTATAATACATGGAATACTGAAATTTTATATTATTTTATATCATCTTTCATTCCTGTTGATTGTATAAAGAACAAATATGTCCAAAAAAACAGGGGTCACACTGGTACATTTGGGATGACCCCTAACTTTGGAACACATTTGGTGATCAATTACTTTGGTCTTGTTTTCCTGATAGTCATTTTCAATCATTCCATAGGTAATAACAATCACATTATTATGGGGGTAACTTTGGCCTTTAACAGACTACTTGCAAGGTCCTTGATTCTGGTCTCTTTTTACCATCATTATTTTGGGATTCCCATGATTTATGTAAATGTTTTGCTTTCTTTCAAATAATGGAGAATCTATTTAAAAGAAATGAAATTCCACAACAATTGTTTCTCTTTCATGAAATTTGTAGTGTTTGGGGAATTAAATTTCAGGGGCCATTTCCAATTTCCTATGGGAAGTTTTACATTCTTCTAGTAGTTGATTATTTTTCAAAAAGGGTAGATGCATGATCTATAAGGACAGATGATTCAAATATAGTTGTGCAGTTTTTTGAGAACCCAAATCATCCGTATCACTGGATTTCCTAGGTACACCATTAGTGATCATGGTTCTTATTTCAATAACTGAACAATGAAATCTATTTTTCATCGGTCTAGGTTTTCATATCTAGTTTCTACTACATGTCACCCACAAACCAATGGTCAAGCAGAGGATTCAAATTGAGTGGTAAAAAATTTATTGAAAAAATATTTCATACCAATAGAAAATATTTGGAATGCCCCTACCTCAGAATCCCTGAATTAGTGAATTATTACATATCATTTTCATGATAAAGAAACATCAAGTCTCGAAAGACCGATTAGTTTAGTATCCTGCGAAGTACTAGATATATTCATAAGGATTACATTTCATCATAAAATGGAAAACTACAACAACATTGTTTCCTTAGACAACACTGAGATCCCATAGACTATACTTGCAGTTCAGACAAAAAAAAACTTTTTCGCATCCTAGGTAAAATAAAAAATAGAAAGGGGTGAGATTAGATGCTTAGTAAAGATAACGATATAGCGGAAACTTTCATAAATAAGCATAAAAATTTACAGAAATGTATAGAACTAAAAAAAAGCCTTCTCAACATAAACTTCTTCATAATGTGGAAAATATAAATCAAAATAATTCCATTTACTTACTCAAATGGATATTATACTAGTCAAATAATCACATGCAATATCAATATCCACATTCACAACGATGGAATGCATAATGCTAGACTTTCATAACCACATAGTCAAGGCCTTGTTCCAAGACTACAAATAATATTTTTTCAAGGCCTTGTGCCAAACCACTAGTTTGTCTCATGAGACCTACCGATGCATTAAGGAGCTATAGCAGGCTCCACCCATCACTTACTATGTTTAATACATTCGTCATATGAAAAGTTTTAAAAATAACATAAACATTCGTATTAAAACTAGCATACTAAATGTTAATACTTTATTCATACACCATGAATGGTAGAAAAATAACACATCCACAGTCAAACATATCAAAAATACTTCTATACAAAATGGAAGATTTGTATCATAATAAATCAACTTCAAAAAAGATTAAAATCTATTAAAGGATGTTGACATAGATGAAATCAAAACTCTTTGAGAGAATTATCTCATAATTTATTTGATATAATTTATGGTTAAATAATTATAAAAGAAAAAATTTATTTTGAAAATATTCTTATAAGCTTGTAAGGGAAGCTTTGACAATTTTATAACAAAAGAATATAGCCACACCCGCTGTATAAGTTAAAAAAACATTCTTACCATAATTTTTCTGAAAAGGTCATAAAGTAACTTGTTTGGAAAATGATGGAAAGATTCCATTCAAAATTTCTAAGGTCAAATAAGGGTATAAATGAATTTATCCTATTGTCTAGTAAGTTTTCAAAATGATTTGGAATATTTTTAAGAAAACAAGGATGTGGATGTTAAAGAGGTTCCATTAGATAATTACATATAAACAACCTTGAATAATGAAGAGGTTGTAGAATTAACCCTTACCTTTTACTTTTCCTTGGTCGAGGGTAGTTTAACGTCTATTATAATGGTGAAATAATTTTTATTAAATTATAAAAGAATAATCTACATAAATATGCTATCATATATGATCTTTTAACATTTTTCGTTAATAATATCTTAGTATTATCATCATTTCTGGTGTTAACTGATTCATTTTCCCATAAGTGATTTGTTATGTAAGTAATGTTTGTTGTGGATAGGATGTATCGTATACATATTAAGAATTATATTAAGTTTTTAAACATTATTTTTAATCATCAAATTAAAATTAGTCTTGAATGGATACAATGGGGAATGAATCTCATGGCGTTCGTGGAGAGGGTCATCCGTACGAAGGAACGAGCGAAAATATCATTATTTTGATTTTAAAATAATATATAATTGGATGATATATAATATAAACAGAATAATTATAATGTTATATTTATTATTTACATCAATTACACATAATTATTATACACATCCAAATAATAATGTATCGAATAACTATTACACCACTACGTGGATGTGGTAAGCTGTACGTACGCACGTATGGTGACATGTCAATAACATGTTGGATAGAATAATGAATATGGTTTTTAAATATTTATAATAACATAACAGTATATAGAAGATACTGGATTATTTATTTTAAAATGGAAACAACAAAGAAAGAGGAAGTGGATGAAGAAAGGAACAGGAAAGAGGTGATAAAATTTTAAACTCTTCTTTAGGTTCTTCCATTTGATTTGATCAAAAGGGCTACTAATGTTGAATTTATAACTAAAGGAAGGCCTATGGGATTAAGGGAAGACATTTGAGAGGGTATTTGGGTAGGGTTTGGCCGAGCCAAATGGATATGAAGGTGTTAATTGGAGAGAAGGAGGAGTTCCCTTTTATAAGAGGGGTGAGGGAACCTTAGGAATGGTTATACATATTATTTTATAATAAAATCATTTTAGGTTTATAATGGATCCAAAATGAATTATTTAAATTATAAGGTGGGTATGGGTCTAAAACCACTTAACCAAAAGGTTTTTTATTGGTTTGGGTCACTATATTAACTTTATCTTTTATATTTAACTATGAGTTAAATAGTTTGACATTTACCATATCTCTTTGTATTTTTATATTATATGGTTAATTGAAAAACTATAATCTTCCAATAAAACCCCAAGTGGTTCATTAATGATACAACTATCATTATATAAGTCTTTTGGACAAACCCTATATTATTAGGATTACAATACCAATTAAAAATATAATATTTTTTAAAAAAACTCTTTTATGTCAATTTTGACACTATTTGGAATTTTGTTTTTCTAAATTCATAACAGCATTAGAAATTCAAAAAAAATTCATCTAACTAACCCTAACATGGCATATTAACCTATAAAATTATATTAATTCATAAAAAGATTCAAATTAAAATCATTTTGTTATTTATAATGTCAATTATTTTAATATTTCATTAGTTATGTAATTACTTCATCATCATTGTGTCATAAATAAATTAAATAAATTAATATATAAAAATATAACTAAAATATAATTATATAGGAAATATTTTTATCTTTCTAATGAATACTTATAGTATAATTTATCTCATGTGTATCCCTATATTAAAAATGGTTTAGTTATTAAACTTTGAATTGAACACTTTTAACTCTTCTTTGAAATAAATAATAATAAAAGTCCAAATATAATCCATGTGGACCTAAAGGATAATATTTTATTCCTAAGGTTGTTTTTGGTCGATTTATACT
Organism: Viscum album; assembly: GCA_963277665.1. Taxonomy (NCBI): domain Eukaryota; kingdom Viridiplantae; phylum Streptophyta; class Magnoliopsida; order Santalales; family Viscaceae; genus Viscum; species Viscum album. The sequence continues at coordinate 289,626,916 of OY728165.1, forward strand.
TATCCAATATAATTATGTCATGTGTTAGGATAATAATGATATCATTTTTACCCTTAATTGCTCTATTTACTTTTAACCGTGGTAAATAATAGAAAGAATTTACTATTCACCAAAAATTATTTTCATCTTATTGAATCACATTTTACTTCCTCATATCTACTATCTCTCTCTGATTTTTAAAATTCAGCACACATAAGCGGTAAAATTATGTTTTATATAAATTTCCATATGCTCATAGGAGGTGGGTAAAAGATGGTAAAAAGTTCGATAATATATATATATATATATATAATTATTATAAACTAACTCCAAGAAATTAAATTTAATTTATATAGGTATTTTGTATCTATTTTGATCTAAAATAAAATTAAATAAAATATTTATTTATTTAAATAAAAAGTCAGTTTTTAAGAATAACTCATTGTTTTCACTGTTCATCAAAAACAGAATGTTTTCAGAAAAATACCAAAAATTTACCCTAAGATAATTTTGATATTCTGATTTAAAAATAAAATCTATTTTACCAATTTCAAAACATATAAGTTGCATTAGTTAATTTAAAATTAATTCCCCTTGTCAAAACCAAAAGCGTATTTTTAGGAAATAAGAACTATTAAAAGATTGACACTTGTTTATGCCCAATTTCAATGTGAATTTACTTAAAATGACCATCATTGGATTAAATGGTAAAAATATAATCTAATTATACTTCCAAACCATTAAATTTTATAATTCATCAATAAAAATTATTTTGATTAAAAAAGTTGTTTTCAATTAAATTAGTGTATTTTTTCACTATTCATCCAAATATGAAAGTTATCATAAAAACACCAAAGATTTTTTGAAACTAAATTCATATGTCCCAATTCTAAAGAAGAATTTTATTTTGTCAAATTGAATAAATAAAAGTTTAAAATATTGGATTTTAAATGGGTTTTCCATTAAAAGGCGGTAAAATTTCATTTTCTGAAAAATACTTCGTTCATCTGAAAAAAAATTAATTCTTTCTTACATTATGTCTGAGAAATTCATAATATGTATTATAAAATTATAAGGATTATATAAAGGTAAAAATTCAGTTAATTCTATTCACAATGGCTTTTGAATGGCTAGTTTGGTAAGTTGTGGTGCGCTTGAACTCAGTGTTGCGTGTTGTGCAAGTTATTTAATTACATTGACGAAATAACGTACTATGAAATCTTGGGGTGTTAAATTCTTCCCTCCTTCAATAAATTGCATCTTTGCAATTTGAAATTTTTCTTGAAAAAAAAAGGTTGAAAATAGAAAATACCATCGTGGGAAAACCCACTTCGGAAATTGGGTTAATAAAATTTAGTCTCAATAATAGGAAAAGGGGGATGAAAAAGTCACCACCCAATAATGATATAGATTAGGATAACATTGGTGGAAATTAGAGACACATAATTAGAAGACAAACATAAATATTTATAGGGAGTGATTAAGGTCATCAGTCACAAACAATTGTATAATTGAGGGCCTCAAATCCATCAATCTATGATGATTTAAAATATCATCAGTTCAATAAAACATAAGGTATTATGAAAAAAAATATTTTGGTTTAAGACCCCTTAACTAAATTTCGAGAATTAAAATTTTCATTGAATAAGAGAAGAAAAAAAATATACATAACAAGTAGTGTTCCATCCTTTAACTAATTTCTACCACAAACTCATCTTTCACTCTAAAAGATAATAGAACTTAAAAAAAATATTTTATTCATCCTATTCGTATAGGGTTCCAAAAAAATGAATTTATATTTCATCTACCAGACCTTTTAAATAAAACTACATTATTCATTCCATGACATCAAGTGGGCCAGTGGTAGGTGATACACCCTTGTCGCCCTTCAGTTGTGGGTTCATGTCTTGCGGCCTTGCCAGATGCGACGGGTTGTCGCTCGATCCTTGGGTTATCCTTTTTATGGAAATCCAAAAATAATCTCAAACTAGAATTATCCAAAATACTTCTGTCCAAACTCACAGTTCATAATTTATAAGGAAGGTAAACACAATAAATATCCTTTTTTCCACGTAATAACATGTGAACACATTCATCGTGTATTCTTTTAAAACACTACAACATACGAGATTACCATAAAACCTTATTGATTACATTCATGGTGCCATATTCCTTATATAATACTAAATATACTCCTTCTATCAAAAACTATTGTAAACTCCAACAATGATGGAATATAAAAATCATTAATCAGTTTCAAGGTAGTCAAGAATATCTAATATAATTTACCCAAATCAATCATGTATTATTCCAAAAATCACTACCTTGGTATCAGAAGCATATTATGTTTTATCTTTCTCTCAAACATATATTTTCCAAAAAACACTACTACAAATAGGGCTTCTAATAGTGCTTAAAACCGCCTTTAACAACGCTAAAAATCACTAATAATCTTGGTGAACATAAAGGGGGGGCCTTCATCAGTGCTAAAAACACAGATAAAGGTGCCCCTTTATCAACGATTGCTTAGCGCTGATAAAGGTATTCTTTATCATCACTATTTTTAGCACTGATAAATGTATAATATATCAGCGCTAAAATTGCGCAGATAAACACAACCTTTATTAGCACTATTTTGAGTGCTGATAAGCACTACCATTATAAACGCTATTTTGAGTGTTGATATATTATCCATTTATCAGCGCTTAAATAGCACTGATAAAGGCCAAAGATCCTGTGCAAAACTAGAACCTACACAAAACCTGCACACATGACATTACCTGCACACAACTCAAACAACACCCACACACAAAGTACAGAAGAACGAAAATGCTAGATAAATTTACTTGAAATCATGAATACAAAACAAAACACTGCTATATACATTTCAAACAATGTTTATGCTGGTTGTAGTTAAAATTATCCAATAAAGAAGTAAAAAACATTGATGTTTCATCCTTTTTGTATCCATGATCCGCTCTAAAAAATTGTCTTCCATGGCGGCGGATTCCGAACAAAGAATTCGAAATCAGGAAAAAAAATTCACCTATATAAGAAAACAAATATTATGGTAGTAATACAATAATGAAATAAATTAATCATTAATATGAAAGAATACATTAATAAAATGTCAATTGTTACCAGTTACAACATTTATTTTCATTTGTTCATAGGTCTAGGAGAGATGACTATAGAGCAAGAGTTCCTTACCCATTGTGATGTGATGACCTTGGTAGGTATCTATTTGTGGGATGGATTGTGGATTGTGGGACATTCATGAGTATTTTAGGCTATGATGACACATAGGGGACCCAAGAACATTCCCAATATATATGCGCTCATGTTAGCCAATATAATAAATGGAAAACACTCATGAAACGGGACCCTTATTTACTCATATTTCTAGAAAACTACCGGGATGCCTAGATATTAGAAGGGAACTCACTCTAGTTATACCTAGATGATGGTTTCATCCTTATTTTAGCTAATTCTATGTTATGTACATCCTATTAGATTAAAAAAAAGATTCTATTCCAAAAGAGTTTGTATAAAAAGAGTGGTGGATATTAGGGGACAAGTCCTACAAAGGAAATGTACTAATTAATGCCTAAAAAATATAGCATAGAGAAAGAAGCACCAGGACACATACATAATCATTTCAGTACTCATATCGGTGGTTAGGGAAAGACCTCGATACCAAGATACCATGATAATATAAAGGGAGGCACTTATCACACTTACATGATTCACCTCACTCTATTCCTGACTAGCGGCATGAGAGGGAGTACTTGGAGAGCTCAATTTGGATTAGAGGGGAAATAGCTCTTCTTGTAAACAAATATTTATGGGCTCAGATATAATTCTAGTACATATATTGATATTTTCCTCTCGAAGAGACTCCTTCTTTTAAATATACTCGATCGATATATCCAGCTAGAAAATGACTCCATTTATGATTTTTGTAAGGCCTACCCTTTATAGAAGGAAGAGGTATTTTAACACCTGATTGTAGAACAACCATAAGAGGGTCTGAAGAAGAGCAGCCTCTGTAATCTTCTTACAGGATGTAAAAAATACCTAACCTAATGAGGATATAAAAAATTATATTTTCATTTTGTAAGAGAGACCTTCAAGAACTATAAAAGGGAAGGCGACCAGAGGGAGGATGATAGGTTGTTGATTATAATCTCTTCTAGGTAGAAAAATACACAAGGTTGGGCCTAGATCAGAAGGAATGTGTTGCTAAATATATCTGTCACAAGGGTCCTCCCTCACTCTCACTATAATAGAGAAGTAAATCATTCCCCATTCGGGCTCCCAAGGGGGATCCCATTGCTCAACATGCAATTCAAAAAATTATTATCGTATAATAACCACTAAAAGCATATTGTCTCCTTTAAAAGGAAAGCAACCAAACTCAAAGAGTAAAAAAGGATTCTTCTTATGCTCAATATATTACAGTTTTGTTGTAATGAAACAACTCAACATGTCCTAATACTATGTCCATTCTTTATCCCAATGGCTCATTATTCCTAGTAGGAATATGATTGATCTCCCAGTTATCCAGACATTCTCTTGGCATTACAGGTTGAATGGTGTTGCCTTATGACATAATGGGAAGTGTTCGGATCATAGCAACCTATTTTTCTTGAGAAAACACCCACTGTAGGACTTCTTCTTGTACATCATCATATTAAAATGCCTCTCTCATTTTCATGGGAATTTTTACCAAATTTGATACCTCAATGGTTTCTTTGGGCTCTGGTGTTGATGTTTCATGTTGGAGGATACAAGCAGGAATATGGGAATTAATAAAAATGGGTGGCACATATCCCAAATGTTTCATGGTAAGTTCTATTCCCTCCTATTTTTCTTCATTATTACTTTGGGCTACACGTTTCTTGTCATCTTTAGTCGGCTCATAACCCAGAAGACGGTGATAAAGGGGTTCACTCTATAAAGAATCCCTTGTTTGATCTCCATCCTCACCTTCCATCAACAGGTGCCATGGGAACTATGGTTTTTAAATGTCCTTTCTTTCTATTATAAATATATATGCAGATAATCCCTATGTAAGTATGGAGTGACATGGGTATCCCTATTATGAGATCATCTCCCAGGGAAGAAACTCCATGAGATATTTAGTAATGGAACCACCTCGATCATAATAAAAGATTTATGATTGTTCAAACATGTTTCTTAAAGGGATAAAAGGCCTGGACGATATATCCATACCTCTAGCCACCTTCTCTCGGGATGAACTGGAGTCACCTCTCCCTCACATTGTTCCTCGAAGCGATCCCCTTTAGCAACCAGCACTGGCCCTTCAAAGGCATTCACCCTGCCAAAAATCACCACAGTTACCTGGCCATCCTCGGCTAACTCTCTACTGACCTCCTCCTTCTGATCAGCCACCACTGTAGGTTGAGCCTATCTGCCACTTCCTTCTGGTCTTTCTTATTCTACAATAGGTACCACCCTCGCACCAACCTCTAACGCCTTACTTAGGACATCTCCTTCTCCTCGAACAGATCCAAGACCAGCCACAACCTTCATTCTACAGTCCTAAACCAGTTTTCGTTCCACCACTGGGAGGTGAGGCTCTTTACCCACCCCATTAGGTCTGGATTTCTCCTATCCTAGACCCTCCCCCACACCTGCCACTGAAACCCTTCCCAATGCACCTCATAACCTTATAGCAGTGTCCTGGGAATCTGAACAGAGAGCCTTCCAGGGCCCTCCCTTAATGAAAACTACTATTGAATTACCCAAGTGGTGACAAACAGAACAATAATCTATCCAGTCCTCATAAACCACCTACTGTTTTCACCTATACTATTCTCCAATTATAATCCATACAAGATCAAAAGGTATCCAGGAAGCATCCAATTACACAACCATGGATTAACCGGGTGGCACACAGCTTCCGTTCAAGAATCAGAACATAAATACCTTCCTATGATATTACCTTGCATGCGAATAACAGCCAGATTCTAAAAAGACAGTGGAATACCCCCCACATTTTCACCACCAATGGTAATTGAGTAACAAAATCCAATATATTGATACAGATTCTATATATATATATATATAATTAGTTAGAATAATCCCAAATGAGATGGTAAGGGAAGTGCTGTTAAAGTCACACGCCTTTGGGTGCCTTGGCGAGAGGCGAGGCGAGGCGCAGCAGGAGCGCATCATCACAAGTGTGGTGAGGCGACCTCAAAGAGGCACACCAAAGGTGCACGCCTCACACTCCATCTTAGGAGGCACTTAGGTGAAAGGCGTTGTAATGGAACACCCCCAGAACAAAAACAGACCTCCTTTCTTAAAAGCGGCAGCAGAGAGGGTAGAAATCATCGCTACAGATGTAGCAAATAGGGGAAGTGGAGATTAGGGGCAATGAAATCCATATTCTCAAATACCATCTCTGCGTGTTGAATCTGATCCCTCTACTTTAATTTCCGAAATATTTATATTTAGGCCCTATATCTAACTGAAAATGGTGGATATAGGCCATATTTGTTGTGTTCATCCATCGTTTGTTGGAAAATGGATTTTGTTGATCCTCGGTGGTTTCGTCGTTCACCCCATACGCACTACACACCATCATGCCTTACATAAATATTTATTTGTTCAAAGATAAATAATATGAATCTAGGGATAGAAAAAATTGAGTAATAAATTAATATTTCAATACATCGGAGCATTCTAAATCCACAAAGGTGGTGGGAATTCACCTTCATGGGGCTACTCGAATATTGGATCATTTTTCATCAAAAATAATGCTATCTAATGATTGAAGGAAGTCATTGTGTTGATTGTATCTCGATCTTCTCTAATATGTCATTCCATAATCATCCAAGGTTACTCACCAAATAATGTTGGAGGATAATAAATGATCATATATAGATAACATAAGTAGTAGGAATTCACCTTCATCATATTTGTGTACAATCTTCCATTAGGTATGTTGCACATTCATTTATAAACACATCTATATCATCTTCAGAATATGAGTTTTTGTGACAGTCATGGTAGTACGTATAAAATATAAGTACACAAAGTATTAATAAATATTTTAACTGAACTCATAATTATTTTTGAAAATACCTCTTCAGGGATGCTGGTTTGTCGATGAAATACGATCTCTTTCATAAATTTACAAACATAATAACCATAGTTATTTCTGTTTGTTTGTTTTGGAAACTGCATAAACATCGACAACAATGAGTAATTTGTTTTGATATGTGTTTGGATAGTGCAATGTTATTATATATACCAGGATACTTTTCCAGTTGTAGATATTGTAGGTGTTCTTATCCTTAGTCCCTGGATTCATTCCATGCATTAGACGATATTGATACATCATCCTATCATAACAGAATCCTCATTAAAATATAACATAAATTATATAACTAGATGTTGTTTTTTAAAATGTTGCATCTAGTTTATTATTAATTAACAAACGCCATCATGCATGGTCGGTTTGTTGGATATCCAATTCATTTAATCCAGAAAATAAATATTTGGAGTATCCATATTGACTTCAATCAGCATTCAATGGTTCCGAAAAATAAAAAAAGGATTAAGTAAAGAAAAAAATGAAAATATAGTTGATATGCTTAAATTGTAGAGTTTTACCCCTGCATCATTGGTATTAAAAAGAGTCTGTCATCCATAATTTTTTTTCAAACGATTTGAGCAGGGATGATATTATTGAAGCCTCTTTATCAGAATCCATTTCATCTTCTGAATATGTGGGGTGAGGACTAACATGTCCAAAAAAAATTCTTGGGTAAATCCCTTCAACTGTTTTTAATATATATGCCTGTGAAAAATATAAAATGTATTTGGTAATAATTATCAGTGTATATCAGCTTTTGTAAAATCAAATCATGAAAACATACTGCATGTATACTTTTACAACTTAGGTGCCTAACCACTCATACTTGAGGAGTTCATTTACATTTTCAGCAATAATGAAATATGATGTTTCCTCTCCATACATATTTTTTTCAAAATCAACTGTGTGAGTATTTCCATATTTCAACATTGTATCCACATGATCCTTCAATGATATTAAATATGGATATAGAATGGGCGGGGTGAAGGTGCTCTCATTAGACTGTTTCAATCGTTTGGTTGATCCTTGAGATACTTTTGAGCTGATATTTCATTTCACCCCACAGTTTATGTTGTTCTATAATAACATTCATCTGTTTAGACCTTTTTCCATTAAATTTTAAAGGTCCAGCTTGAAAAATAAATTTAAAATGGATACCTTTTTTTGACATATTTTTTTACAAGAATTGTCGGTCAAGCGATGAATGTTCCAACTAATTTTTCAATCATTGGAATGTATTCATCGTCATTTGGAACAGGTAGGTCAGCGCCCGGGTCATTAGTTATGTTAATTGACACCTTGAGATGATCTTATAGAAGCTATCTTTTGTGGAGCATGTCGTTCTGCGTATTGAACATCATAGCCCTCGCTACTAGGCGATAGGTCAGAGTTGATAGATATAAATCATATTCATTTTAACCCTGTAGAATATTAGTACAGAAAATGTATCAATGTCTATGTGAATCAAATTTCATGGAAAATTTATTAAAACATTGATTACCTCAGCTAAGTCAGGTTTTTTAGGGGAATGGCTCGCCTCAATGATGGTGGGGGGTGGGGCGGGATCACCACGCACGGGTTGTTGTTGAGTTATTTCTTCTTTTTGACTGTCCCCCATCAATTTTTCTATCATATCTCTTCGGTGTTGTAATTCTTCTTCAAAAATAGTTAATTGTTCTTGCATATTTTCCATTTTTTCATTTTGATCATCCTATTGTTTTTTTGAAAATATGTTCGGGGTTTTACTCCAAAACCCACACCTCTGACGCAACCATACTGTTCTGGCTGATTCAAGGTTGTTGAACGTATGTCTGCATTTGGTGCGGCTGTTGTTGATTCTTGTGACTATTTCAGATAGAAAATATAGAAAAATAAGTAGTTATTGTAATGTAATAGTGATTTAACGAAAATAAAATTTATATTATGTCATACTTACACATGATTCCCACACTTTTTGTGTGTTTTAAACTATTAGTATCCCCTCTTTATTTACACAAACCTCCTTCCGTAGCACATGGTGTGGGATGAATATGGCTTTCAATTTCGATTCATCAATCTGCTTATAAATATAGAAACATGGTTATGGGGTTGTTTTATGTCACATACAAGTAGTACTGTAGATTTAAAAGAGGTTATAATTTTTTCTCAAGTGAGGTATACCCCATCCATGCTTTACGGTAAGGGTACGCTGTTTCTGTTGAGCGTTTTTTATTTTCAGCACTCAGTTGCTGTTTCAAAAATAAAAAACTGTCAATCAAAGGGATGAATACAAGAAAACGTCAAACAACGTGTTACCCCACACAATGTACCTGAAAAATATGCTCCCCATGACGGTTTCTAAACGCATCCCATGATCCTTGGGATATCAAGTGTGCATAAAGAGGAGGTGGGTGCGGCTTGATTTTACCTTTTGCATCTTTAATATGATATTTTGTTAAAATTGGGTTGAAACCTCTATGGATCCTTCCTACAACACTTAATACATATTCCTTGTGTGAGGCATCTACTATAAATTCACTCTACAATGGATGATGAAGAGTAAGTCAATGTTTTGGTATTTTATTATATTTTAATAAATTAAAAAAGTGATATCATAATGTTACCGTATTCTCTTCCCACATTAGTGTCTTCATCCTGGTGACAACATGGCCCCATGACTGTACATCAATCGGCAAGCATTGCCGAGTGACATTTCCAATATAGCTACTAAAGATGGATCTATTGTGGTTAACATGTTGGCCTTGCTTATTCCATCCCACCTCAAATTTTATTCCTTTTTCTTTTTTCCTTATGGATTTTGGCTAACACTGTCAAACTACAATGCTATTGTTGTTTTTTCACTTTCTGTGTTTCATTTAATACCATTTCCTCAAAAATATCATCAATATGTTCCCTCGGAGCTCTAGAATCGGCACTAGGACCAGCAAAACATTTTGAGAAACCTGTTGTACCTCAACATTAGGACCAGCATCAATAGGTTGAGAAACCTGTTGTTGCTCTGTACTGGGACCACCAACATCTGGTTGAGAAACCTGTTGTTTCTCTGTAGTGGGACCACCAGCAGCTGGTTGAGAGACCTTTAGTATCTCGGGATTGGGTGGGTCAACTGGTGCAGAATTCATTATCTATAGAAGTGGTTTAATATTTAATTTATATTACATTAAAACAACAGCGAACATATAATAACATAACGTAACACAATGTATATTACAATAAAAAAATATCCTGATTATAATACTCTCTTTTATTTCTTTAAAGGTTGAAGTGATTTGACTCCACTATCGACTATGTAAATCCCTTCATTATGGTCTTCTCTGACATACAAAACACTTTCTACATTGGGACCGTTGAGAAATGATTTAAAAGTACCTATTAAAGGTTCAACCTCTGTTGAACTTTCATCTGACCCTTCAGTTGTTTTGGTCGATAACAGAACAATTGAACAATTTCGGTTTGCAGGGGCTGGACCATAAAATACTTGTACTGCCTGTGATGCTATTATAAATGGTTTTTCTCTCTCCCCTTCCTTACTAAAATCAACTTTCACAAATCTTAATTCATCTATTTTAACAGCACTCCTGTTATCAACCCACTTTCATTGAAAAATTAGTACTTTGAATTTCCTATAATCCAACTGCCATATTTTTTTGATGATTCCAATGTATGAAATGTTCACATAAATTGGATTTTTGTCCTTAGTACCAGAAACATGCATCGCCTCAGCCACAATTGTAACCCCACTATTATGCATTGTACTGTCTTCATCATGTTCATTAGTATAGAATTTATAACCATTAACTGCATAATCATTGTAAGATAATAAGTACACACTTTCTCCTCCGGCTAGCCATCGAAGTCGTTCTGAAATTGAGTATGGATTTTTATCTAACTGCTTAAAAATATGGTCCCAAAACCATCCTATAAATTTTCAATTATATGTATCTGATATCCATTTTTCATCCCTAGAAGAATTCAAATGACCATGAATTTTTTTGTGGGTTTGAATATATGGGTCAACGTCGAAACTATTATGCAAAACATTAAGGTGGGACTGCTCCCGTTCTGTATTATTGATTGTGACAACCTCTCTTACAGAAATTCCTTCACCCTCAAGCCGCATAGTGTGACAAGCTTTCGGTAGGCCAATGATTTCCACACTAGGCATGTATTCAGTACAAAATTCGATGGCTTCCACAACAATATATTTCTCTACAATACAACCCTTTGGACGACTTCAGTTTTTGAAATACCCTTTTAAAATTTTCATATACCGTTCAATGGGGTACATCCATCTATAATGTACAAGTCCATATAGTCGAATCTCCCTCAACAAATGAACCATCAAATTAACCATCATATCAAAAAATGTCGGCGAGAAGAATATTTGAAATTCACATAATATGATGGAAATTTCTCTTTCCATAGTTCTAAATTTCTTGAGGTCTATAACTTTGCTGCATATAGCTTTGAAGAAGAAACATAGCTTTGTTAATGTATGGAGGACATTAATTGGAAAAATGCAACATAAAGCTATAGAAATTAGATCTTGCATCAAAACATGGAAGTCATGTGATTTCAGACCCTTTAATTTCAAATCATTCATTGACAAGATCTTCTTAATATTTGACGAATACCCATTTGGAACCTTTACGTCATTCAAGAAGTTGAAAAACAGATATCTCTTATGTCAGGAAAGAGTGTAAGAAGCAGGAGAAAAAATGTTCTTTTTTCCCCTTAATTTGTGCCAACTCTTCTCTTATTCTCATCTCAACCATGTCCAATCTAGCCTTAATTCCATATTTTGTTTTGCCGGGTGAATTTAGGAACATGCCAATGACACTATCACATCCATTTTTTTCAACATTCATTACATCAAGAAAATATCTGACATACAGACAATTCCAGTATGGTAATTCAAAAAAAACTGATCTCTTTTTCCAACCAGTTTCTCTAAGGATTTTTGGAAATGGTTTACCAAAAGTAGTGTCCATATCTTTAAATTTGTAGAACAATTAATCACATATTAGTGGTGATGGTGTTGTAATTTCTTATTAACTTAAATCGAATGATGTCGTCCAAGATCGGTACTTATGTTGTCGGGGTAGAAATCTACGATGTCCTAGAAACACGTTTTTCTATGAATGTTTCAGCCTAATTGACTATGTACCTTGTACGCAAATAAGACACCCTTGAGTTCATTTAATTCCATATCCTGACAAATTTTACGAAGGAGGAAAGACATTTATCATATCGTACAACCTAGCTATCAAAGTGAAATATTCATTTTTGTAAGCATCATTCAACGTAACACCTGAATCCCACAATATTTTCAAATCCTCGATCAATGGGGCCAAATAAACATCAATATCATTACCCTATTATTTTGGTCCTGATATAAGCATATATAACATGATTTATTTTTTTTCATGCATAACCACGGTGGTAAGATATAGTTTACCAACATAACCGGCCATGTACTGTGATTGATGCTTTGAAAACCAAAAGCATTCACCCCATTCATAGATAACGCCAAATGAAGGTTTCTTGGCTCATTCCCAAATTCAGGATACTCTTGATCAATTCTCTCCTACTAAGGAGAGTTTGTCGGTGATGTAGTTTCCCATATTTTATTCTTGTATATGCATGCCATGTCAATTTTCCTGCGGTCTCCTCACTTCCATATAGGCGCCTAAACCTTGGAATGACAGGAAAGTACCATACAACATTCGTAGCAATAGAATCATCTTTATTGTATTGAGAAGCACCACACTTTGGGAATTGTTTAAGTGATTTGTGGTCCTTGTGAAACAATATTCAGTCATTCAGGAAAGCATGTATTCTTTCAGATATCATACCCATCGATTGTAGGATTCGTTTGGAATTGTATGTTCGGCTTGGGAGTTCATTATCTTCTGGGATCATGTCATTCAGGAGAGCATGTAGTTCCGTAAAACTGGCGTCACTCCACCCATTGCCTAATTTCAAATTATACAGCTTCAATACATCTGACAATGCAATATATTTAGTGTAACCAGCATACAATGGTGTTTTTGCACAACAATTTACCTTCTCAAACAATTTTCGAAAATCACGAAGTTCATCTTCAACTGTCCTTTCCATTTCCCCAATACGATCTTTATCATCATTCACATCTATTATCACACCATCCATGCGATTGTCTTCACTGTTCACGCTTCTAATCATATCAGATGATCTATAAAATGTTGTGTTATCTGAGCCACTTCTTACATTAGTTTTTTCCCCATGTTAAATCCAACATGTATAACTTCGATCAATTCCATGTCAGATCAGGTATTCTTCTAACTCTATTGGACTATTTTTTCTTGAATAACAACAGCATAAACACGGACAAAGGATTTGAGAAGGTTCACATGCATGATCTTCTGCAATCTTGATAAACTCTTTCACGCCATCTTCATACTCTTTTGTCAACAGATTGGTATTCATCCATTCTTTATTCATATTCATCGTCTTTATGGGTTTGATCTCAAACTTGCCTAATATTATGTTTTAATTAAACAAGTATAATTGTTTGGGTGTTATACAAACAAATTATGGTACAAATTCCTCTAAACTAATGTGAAATCCATATTCATGGTGTGTCCAGTAGGGTGAACATCACGTATGGATAAGATACCTAATTTAATCTAACATATATCAAATTAATTCCAAGTTAGTATTACAAAGACAAAATGATGAATTTGAAAATACATGACATATAGAACAACATGAGCTAATGGCGTGTACTTTAGATACGTACAGAGTCACCTCACCAGCTATGCATCACATTTTTGTGGAAAACACGGTGTGTGGTGTATACATGACCACTAGGGGTGTATAGTCTATACATATCAGAATTCTATGTTATCTATACATGGTGTGAGTGAATTAACCCACATGTCATTTGGTTATACCATTATTTCATGTCTTGTACATGGTTTCATGCTGAAGTATATTTATTGGAGATACATTGTGTGTGACCTAGGTTCACATGACATGTAACATTTAAAATGAAACTTATTCGAAGATTGAGTCAGATGGTTAGTCATGTGGTGTAAATTCTGGAGATAAATGTTGTGTGGCATTAAAATTTATATGAAATCCATGTATGGTGAAGCATGTTACGTTTAATAAGACTACATACCATGTATTTTAATGGGTCTCATAGAGTCCTCTAGAAGTGGTTTTCTAGGATTTAGTGGAATTACACTAGTAACAAAGTGGTGGTGCCATTGAAATGGGTAAAGTTTGTATTTATATTCAATGGTGGAAGAAATAAAAAATTGAAAAAATTGAATATCAATCATTCCAACAACCGGAACACCATACAAAAACACAATCGTTATCACAATTGCAACACCATACAAACCAAAAAGTCATAATTTTATATTTTACAAAGCATTCGTTATTCAATTTTGTTTGATAATTATGGTGTTATCACAGAAGTTTTATCATCCTGAGGAGTTCATTCATAATTCAAGTATACGTAAATTACCAATTTTTATATTTGAATGTTCAACAAGAACCAACCACCATTCAATTCATCTAGTGCACAAACAAGGGCCACCAATGGCCATGATTTTTAGCGGGGTGATTAGCCCATACATTTCACAAAATTACCTTAAATATAAAATAGTAATAACAAGCTAACAAGAGGAAACCAATGAGTAACATAATAAAACTCACCGTGAAGGTTTCATTAATCACACGACAAAGGTGCGTTCATGGTAGAGGAGAGGTGCACATTAGAGGAGATTTCCAACTGAAAAGAAAACATAAAATAGGGGAAACCCAGGAGAATAAAATAATCTAAAACTGAGTACACCATTTACCACATCCCACAAACCCCAAGAACCGACTAAAACTGAAATCAACCCACACCATGGTTAAACACACCTTAAGATAACAAAAAATTATAGAACCCACCTTCGATAGAACGAGTTCAACAGACTTTTAAAATATAAAATATGAACATACAATGGGTAAGCCCTGACCAATACGTCCTCCTTAATAGTTATAATCCCCATGTTTATTCTAGATAGTATATCCAAAATGAGTAAGCCCTGATCAATCCTCTGTTATCACACCTTTCACGACATGCCCTATCTTAATGATTGTCATTATTAAGAACACCATAATCCCGCACTGATGGTGGTAGTTATCCTTAGATGCTGGAATGTCCCAACCAAATTGTTTGACATAATTAGATAACACATCACCCTTGTATGGAATTCTCCCACCTCATCCTATATCTGATGTATTCTTGACCCATGTATGTTCTACAGGTAATTCAATAGCTTAAAAAATATACACTATATAATGGAATAATATGGAATATCAAGAATAGTTCACAAGGGGATATAAACTAACCATTTAATCATATATAAAGAAAGAGTTTCAAGGTCTACTCACACTCTTGCAAGCAATAACATCATCAAGGGGAATCAAGCGTAAACCATTAATCATGGAAACATCATATACACAGACTTATTTATTATGGAACTTCTGACCACAATCTCAAATCTAACATCAATGTTCATCAGGTGTTTTGTATCCTAAAACATTTTCACACACCAAATAGAATAATATATCTCTATAATAACTTCTAGAACAAATTCCATATAAATAAATGGTTTTAGATAAATAAACATGGAAGAAACATCTAAGCTGTAGAAATAAAATTTACCTGAAAATGAATATCAATAATGGTAGAATCCAAAATAATTTGAATTAAGAAGAAACTATCACTCTTGGATAGTGATAAGAGGAGAATTCCCCAAGAGAAAACCTATGAGACATCATAGAACTCCACTAATCACCATAAAGATTATTTCTACACCAACACTAGAATTTCCATTCTAGATGACATAAGGAATCATAATCTACGACATAATAAATATATTCCATGACCAAATAAGAACAAATTGTGGAAATTTCTCTAAATAAGAAGACTCACCGAAAAATATTCAATACATTAATCAAATTTGGAATCACTAGTGAAAAGTATGAAATGATACATTCTATCAACGGCGAAGGCAGCAGTGGTGGCCGAGGTAGTGGTGGAGTCGGAGGAGTGGCGGAGGCAGAGGCAGCTGCCGTCGCGGTAGTAGGGGTGGAGGTAGTGGCGGAGGTGGAGGCAGCGTGGGTGGTGGAGGTAATGGTGATTGCAGCAGTGGGGGAAGAGGTGGCAGTGGCGGCGGAGGAGGAGGAGGCCGAGGAGGAGGAGGATAAGGAGGACGAGGATGACTAGGAGGACGAGCACGAGGAGGAGAGGTCGTGGCGGACGAGGGTCCTGGTTCAGCTTCTGCGAAAGCTTGACCACATGCGAGTGAGGAGGGCCTATTAAGGTTATTAAATATAACTGATGGAACCTTTATTAGTGCTCATTAAATGCACTGATAAAGGTATGTTTTATCAACGCTAAAATAAAAGCGCTGATAAAACATTCACTTATCAGCGCTTTTTAGCGCTGATATAAAGATACCTTTAGTAGGGCTAAAAAGTGCTTATAAATTTTACCTTTTATCAGCGCTAAAAAAGCACTGATAAAGGGTACACCTTTATCTATTCTTATTTTAGCGTTGATAAAGATGAAATTTATCAGCGCTTTTGGCTAGCGCTGATAAAGGCATACCCCTTTATATGCGATTTCTGTTTAGCACTGATAAATAGAAGCACTTCCCTTTCCCTGTTTTGTGGTTGTGAATTTAACCTGCTATTGAATCACTTTTCTTGGTTCCACACAATCTCATGTCCTTAATGAAACAGTACTGCAGTAAAATCCTTATATACTCTATAATTCTTCTAACATGTATATCATTAATACAATACTGAAATGACACAATACATTAATAATAATGTATGAAATCTAATCATTCCTGTACATATTCGGTAGTATTATAACTTTATTATTATCCAATTACCACATTTGGGGTATACTCTGAAGATTTGGACATTGATTCATGTAGTGTACCAACTTTTTGCAGATGAAGCATTGCACATTTGAAACTTTTTTTCTTTCCCTTGCAATCACGTACATGGTGTTCTATTTCTCCACAATTATAAAAAACTCTCATTCTCTTCAAGCATTTACCAAGGTGATTCTTTCCACAGTTATCACATATGGGAAAATCCTTCTTTTCCCTCTTCCCTTTATCCATGTTTTTCTCTTGCATCTTTTTCTTCTCTTGCATCCCTTCAAAGCCATAGG
The DNA here is from genome assembly GCA_963277665.1 of Viscum album. Classification (NCBI taxonomy): domain Eukaryota; kingdom Viridiplantae; phylum Streptophyta; class Magnoliopsida; order Santalales; family Viscaceae; genus Viscum; species Viscum album. The sequence continues at coordinate 289,644,252 of OY728165.1, forward strand.
ACTCAAATAATTCATTACTTATCTTATTAACACATGATACTATTTTTTCATATGTTGAAAATACATGGGAGACTATTTTCTTTCTAATTGTTGGCATAATACCATGAAAAATAGGATCCTTCTTACTATTTGGATCATACATATTCCTAGAGTTCACATCATTTCTACTAGGCGCCATTTCTAAACAATGGAATACACTATATTAGTTTATGAATCCCAATACATAATTATAAACTTATAACATGCATAACATAAATTTAATAGTTTATGGATACAATATATAATCATAAAGAAATTTCTTTGAGGATTTATATACTCATAAACCCTTTATAATGGTTTGTATAGAAAACAAGAATTATCCTAAGCATATTTCTGGGAGTGTCCTAACCAAGAGTGTAGCAAAGCCCATTCTCATGCACCAGTTCCCATTCGAGTCTAGCTCAAAGTAGTGTTTTCGGTTTTTACCCATAGGTACATCTATGCCAGAGCTACCTCTACCTACACGTATCTAGATAGGTATGTATTTCTCGGAAAACTAACAAAATCTATACAATACCAAAATTCTAGGAAGTTATTCTATGCTAGTCCTCAATGTCTATCTTAGGGATATGTGCTCTAATCAGAGTTTATCTAAAAGTAGTTTCCATGTTTCTACTAAACATTCTCTGATACCAAATGTAACTGCCTGACCCCAGAACCCCAGATTCGGTGCATTATTACGTATATTTGGCATGATCACAAAAGATAATGTCTCTAATGACCGATTAGTCTAGTAGCCTTGAAATTACTAAATATATTCATAAGATTTCTATAGAGAACGCAGAGATCCCATAGACTATCCCTGTAGGTCATTCATTATATACATCGTTGCATCCTGTGAAAAATAAAACATAGAATGTGGTGAGCTCAGATGCTAAGTAAGGATAACAATATAGAAGAAACTATCATTTATAAGTATAACAATTAATGGTAATGTATAGAACTAAAACAAAATCCTTTTTAACATAAACATCATCATAATATGGAAAATATAAATCAAAATAATTCCATTTAAGAACACACATGGATATTCTACTAGTCGAAAATTTACATGCAATATCAGTAGAGAATTACATAATGATGGAATGCATAATGCCAGGCTTTCATAACCACCTAGTCAAGCCCTTGTGCCAAGACTACAAATAATATTTTTTCATGGCCTTCTTCCAAACACTAGTTTGCCTCATGAGACCAACTGATGCATCGTGGATCTGTAGAAGGAACCACCCATCACATACTACATCCAATGCATGCCTCATATAAAAAGTTTTAAACAGACAATAAAAATTTGTATGAAAACTAGCATACAGAATGTAAATACTTTATCCATATACCATGAATGGTTGAAAAATAAAACATCCATAGTCCAACATATCACAAAACCTTCAATACAAAATAGAAGATTTGTATCATAATAAATCAACTTCGAACAAGATTAAAATCCATTAAATGATGTTCACATAGATGAAATCAAAACTGTTTGAGATAAATATCTCATTATTTTTTATGAAATCATTTAATGTTACATAATTATAAAAGAAAACATTTATTTTGAAAATATTCTTATAATCTTGTAAGGTAAGCTTCAACAATGTTATAGCGGTGGAATATAGTCGCACCCTCCATATAAGTTTTAAAAACAAACTTACCTGAATTTTTCCAAAAATTTCATAAAGTAGTTTGTTTGGAAAATGACAGAATGATTCCTTTAAAAAATTATAATCTCAAATAAGGGCATAAATTACTTTAAACCATAGTATAGTAAGTAGTAAAAATGTTTTGGAATATTTTTAGGAAAACATGGATGTTGTTGATAATGAGGTCCCAGTAGATAATTACATATAAACAACCGTAAATAATGAAGAGGTGCTAGAATTAACCCATACCTTGTACTTTTCCTTGGTCAAGGGTAGGTTAACCTCTTGTATAATAGTTATATATTTGTTATTAAATTATAAAATAATCATATACATTATTATGATATCATTTATGATCTTTTAACATTTCATTGTTTATAATATCTTACTATTATATTCATTTCAGGTGTTAACTGATTAAATTTCCTTTATATGATTTGTTACGTAAGTAATGATTGTTATGAATATGATGTATCTTACTCATATTCAGAATTATATTAAGTCTTTAAACATTATTTTTAATCATCTAATTAAAATTATTCTTGAATGGATACGATGGGGAATGAATCTCATCTTGTTTGTGGACACAGTAATCCGTATGTACACACGAGTGACAATATCATTATTTTGATATTAAAATAATATATAATTGGATAGTATATCATATATACAGAATCATTATCATGTTATATTTATTTTTTAAATCAGTTAAGCATCATTATTATACCCATCCAAATAATAATGTATTTAATAACAATTACACCACGACGGGGAGACTGTAAGCCAAATGTACGCACGTATGGTGACATGTCATTCAAAGAATGGATAGAATAATTAATATGGTTGTACCATATTTATAATAACATCAAAGTATATATAAGATACTAGAGTAATTATTTTAGAATGGAAACAACAAGGAAATATAAGCTGGATGAAGAAAGGAACCTGAAAGAGGTGATGAAATATTTACCTCTTCTTCGGGTTCTTCCTTTTTATTTGATCAAAAGGGAACCTTAGGTTTTCTTTATGACTAAATTAAAACCTCTAGGATATAAGGAAAATATATTAAAGGGTATTTGGGAAGGCTTTGGCCATGAAACATGGCTTTGAAGGTGTGAATTAGGGAGAAAGATGACTGCCCTTTTATAAGAGGGCTGAGGGGCACCTTAAGAAAAGCTAGAAATATTATTTTATATTTAAATAATATTCGGTTTCTAATGGATTAAAAATGAATTAATTAAAGGGTACGGTAGGTATGGGTCTAAAACCACTCAACCAATAGGTTTAATATAGTTTTGGGTCACTATATTAAGTTTATCTTTTAGATTTAACTCTTAGTTAAATAGTTTGACATTTACCATGTCTTTTTGTATTTTTATATAATATAGTTAGTAAATAGAATTTAAACATCAATAGAACCCCAAGTGGTTAATTAATTATACACCTGTAATTTTATAAGTCTTTTTATCGAGTCTTAAATTTTTAGGAATATAATATCAATTAATTATATAATATTTGTTTCAAAAACTCTTTTATGCCAATTTTGACACTATTTGGTTTATGTTTTTGCTAAATTTATAACAGGATTATTACTTCAAAAACACTTCATATAACCAACCATAACATGTCATATTAACCTATAAAATTTGTTAAATTCATTAAAATCCTCAAAATACATTTATTTGGATATTTATAATATCAGTTATTTTAATATTTTATTAATTAGGTAATTACCGCATCATCATTGTGTCATAAATAAATTAAATTATATAATGTCTAAAAAATATATATAATACAATTATGTGTGAAATAATTTTATATTTCTAATGAATATTTATATTCTAATTTATCTAATTTGTAACCCTATATTAAAAATGGTTTAGTTATTAAACATTGAATTTAACAATTTTAACTCTTCTTTGAATTAAATAATAATAAATGTCATAATCTAATACAAGTGGACCTAAAGGATAATATTTTATTCCTAAGGTTGTTTTTGGTCGATTTATACTTATCCAATAGAATTAGAACATATGTTAGGGAATAATAATATCATTTTTACTCTTAATTACCCTATTTACTTTTAACTGTGGTAAATAAAAGAAAAAAGTTACTCTTCACCAACAAATTATTTTCATCTTATTGAACCAAATTTTACTTAATTTTATCAATTGTGTCTCGCGGATTTTTGAAATTCAACTCACCAAAGTGGTAAAATTATGTTTTATGTAAATTCTCAAATGCTCCTAGGAGGAGGGTAAAAGATGGTAAAAAGTTCAATTTTTTATATATCTAAAATTATTTTAAAGTGACTCCAATGAATTAAATTGAATTTATATAGTTATTATGTATCTATTTGGACCAAAAATAAATTTAAATAAAATAAATATTTATTTAAATAAAAAGTCAGTTTAAAACAATAACTCAGTGTTTTTCACTATTCATCAAAAATTTAAAGTTTTTAGAAAAAAAAATTCACCCAAAGCTAATTTTGATATACGGAATTCAAAAATGAATTCTATTTTACCAATTTCAAAACATAGAGGTTTGATTAATTATTTTAAAATTAATTCCTGTTTTCAAAACAAAAAAGTGTATGTTTAAGAAATAATAACTATCAAAGGATTAACACTTGTTTATGTCCAATTTCAATGTTAAATTACTTACAATGACCATCATTTGATTAAATGTTAAAAATATAATATAATTATACTCCCTATCCATTAAAGGGAATAATTCAACACTCTAAATTATTTTGATTAAAAAAGTTGTTTTTAGTTAAAATATAGTATTTTTCACTATTCACCCATATATGAAAGTTATTAGAAAAGAACCAAAAATATAATGAAACCAAAATTCTTTTACCCTGATTCTGAATAAGACGTTTATTTCTATAAAATTGAATATACAAAAGTTTCAAATATTGGATTTAAAAAGTGTTCTTCATTAAATGGAAATAAAATTTCATTTTTTGAAAAATATTTCTTTCTTCTGAATAAAATGAATTTTTTCTTACATTATGACTAAGAAACTCATAATATGGATTATAAAAATATAAGGATTATATAAAGTTAAAAATTCAGTTAATACTATTCATAACTGCTTTTGAACGACTAGTTTGGTAAGTCGTGGTGCGCTTGAACTCATTGTTGCGTATAGTTCTAGTTATTGAATTACATTGAAAAAATAATGTATTATGATATCTTGGGGTGTTATAATATTGGAGTCTTAGACTCCAGGATTCATTATGGGCCAACTATACTACTTTCAAAACTAGAATTTTTATGACACTATATTGGTTTTTTAGAAATATTTTTTTCCTCTCAATTGAGATAGTGAACCGGCCATAATGGTATAATAAATAATGAAATTTTAAAGTATCAGTTGAATGTTCTTATTAATTCCCCGACCCTAGTTACCTAGAGTCGGTGCATTATTACATAACATTGGTATGATCACAAGAGATCATGTCTTGAAAGGATGATTTTTTTAGTATCCTAGGATTTAATAGATACATACATAAGTTTTACATTACATTATGAAATAAAAAACATCATTTGTCTCCTTTAAACACACTCATATCTCATAGCCTATCCCTCCAGGTCAGTCATAATATATTTCTTCACATCCTAGGAAAAATAAAACATAATAAAGTGGTGATCTCATATGCTCAGTAAGGATAACAATATAGAAGAAACTGTCATAAATAAGCATAAAAATTAAGTCAATGTATAAGACAAAAACATGAGCCATTTGAACATAACATATAGCATAATACGGAAAATATAAATCAAATAATACCATTTTCTTAATCACATGTTTAATCTACTAGTTGAACAATAATTTGTAATGTCAATAGTTAATTTCATAATGATGGAAATCTTGTTGTCGGACATCATAACTATATAGTCAAGGCATCGTGCCAAAAATACAAAAAAAATATTTTGTCAAGGCCCTATGCCAAGACACTAGTTTGTCTCATGAGACCTACCAATGCATTATAGAGCTACAACAAGCTCCACCCATCACATAATAAGTCCAATGCATTCCTCATATGAAAAAATTCGAACAAAACGTAAACATTCATATTAAAACAAGAAAATGAAATGTCAATACTTTAACCCTAAATCATGAATTATATAAAATAAAACATCCATAGTCAATTATATCACAAAACCTACAATAAAAAATGGAATATTTTATCATAATAAATCATCTTCAAACAAGTGTAAAATCAATCAAAATGTGTTGACATAATTGAAATCAAAACTATTTTAGAGAGATAATTCTTTTTTATTTTGAAATTATTTAAAAGTCGCATAATTTTAAAAGGAAACCTTTATTTTGAAAATATTCTTATAATATTTTAAGTGAAGCCTCGAAGGCGTTATCATGACAGAAAATAGCTACACACGCCATATAAGTTAAATAACATTAATACTTTAATTTGTCGAAAAGGTCATAAAGTACCTTTTTTGTAAAATGACGTAAAATTCTTTTGAAAAATTTTTATAAAAAATAAAACTAGGGTATAAATGAATTTAATCCATATTCTAAGAAATAGTAAAATATTTGGAAATTTATTTTTAAGAAACACTGATGTTGATGATAAAGAGGTCCAATAGATACTCACGTATGAACAGCCTCAGCTAATAAAGAGATTATAAAATTAACCCTTACCTTGTCCTTTTCCTTAGTCGAGGGTACATTAAACTCTTATATAATAGTTAAATCATTATTATTAAATTATACAAGAACGACAAACATAAATATGATATCATATATGATCTTCTAATATTGGTTTCTCAATACTATATCAATAGTATCATTGTTTCGGGTGTTAATTGATTCATTTTTCTTTATATGACTTGTTTCATATTTGATTTTTGTTATGTATTGGACATATTTGATTCATATCTAGGACAATATTATGTTATAATAAATTATTTTTAATCATAAAACTAAAATTATTCTTTAATGGTTACAGTGGGGAATTAATCTTATCAGTTTCGTAGAGACGGTAATCTGTACATACGCACAAGTGACAATATCATTCTACTAATAGTGAATTTGTATGTAATTGGACGGTATATCATATATAGAGAACCATAATAATGATTTATTTTTTATTTAAATAAATTATACTTTTTATTATTCCCATCGAAATAATTAAATATTGAATAACAAATTACACCACGGTGTGGAGACGGTATGCCATACGTACGCACATATGGTGACTTTTTAATTAATAAGTTGGATAGAATAATGAATATTTCTGTACCATATTTATAATAACATCACAATATATATAAGGTACTATAGTTTTTACTTTGGTATGGATACAATAAAGAAAATAGGATGTGGAAGAAGAAAAGAACATTGAAAGAGGTGATGAAATAATTATATCTTCTTCTGGTTCTTCTGTTAGATTTGACCAAAGGGCTCCTTAGGATGGATTTATGATAAAATAAAATCATATCCCTGAAGTGAGAGTAGTTGGTAAGATATTTTAGTAGGGGTTGGAAGAGACAAATGTCTTTGGAGGTGTGATTTTGAGAGAAGGGGATGAACCCTTTTATAAGTGAGGTGAGGGTCACTTAAGAAAAGCATGAAATATTTTTTTATTATAAAATCATTTTCGGTTTATAATAGTTTAAAAAGGATTTATTTCATGTATATGATATTTATGGGTCAAAATAATCTCAATAAATAGGTTTTAGATATTTTTAATTCACCATATTAACCTTATCTTTTAGATCTAACTCTTAGATAAATAGTTTAATTTTTACAATGTATTTGGGTATTTTTTTTATTACATGGTTAATAAACGTACAATAAAATTCCAAAAGAACCCCAATTTGTTCATTAATTATATATATATCATTATATATTTCGTTTGGTTGAACCATATATTTTTAGGAATATTATATCATTTAATAATATAGTATTTGTTAAAAGCTCAGTAATTTTAATTTTGACACTATTTAGTATTTTGTTTTTGTGAAAGTCATAAAAACATTATTACTTCTAAATAAATAAATTAAATCTATAATAACATGTCATATTCATCTAAAAAATTATTTTAATTCATCAAAAGTCCCTATCTAGATTTATTTTTATATTTATAATATCAATTATTTTAATCATTCATTAATAAGGAAGTTACTACATCATCATTGTGTCATAAATAAATTTAATTATTTAATGTAAAAAATTCATAAATAAAATTCTATGATGTTTTAAATATTTTTATATTTATAGTTAATATTTATCATTGAAATTATATTATGTATAACCCTATATTAATAATGTTTTAGTTATTAAAATTTGAATTTAACTAAAATATTAATAAATCCCCAAATATAATTATTGTGGATCAAATAAGATCATATTTTATTCCTAAGGTTGATTATGGTCGAAATAAACTTATCCAATAGAATTAGTACATGTGTTAGTTAATTATAACACAATTTTTACCTTTAATTACCCTGTTTACTTTTAACCATGGTAAATAAAATTCAAAAGTTATTATTCATCAAAAATTATATTCATCCTATTAAACCACATTTCACTTACTGATGTCAACCATGTCTATCTGATCTTTCAAATTCAATTCCCAGAAGCAGTAAAATTTTATTTTATGCAAATTTGAAAATGTTCCAAGAAGGTGGCTAAAAGGCGTTAAATAATTCAATAAAAATTTGTATATCTAATCCTGTTATAAAATGACTCTAAGGAATAACATTTGATTAATATAGGTATTATGTATCTATATTGACATTAAATTTAATTAAAATAAAAAACAATATTTAAATAAAATCGATTTTTAAACCAAAACGCAGTGTTTTTCACTATTAATCAAAAATTGGAAGTTTTCATAAAAATACCAAAAAATCACCCTAAGCTAATTTTGATATTCTAAATCCAAAAATGAAGTCCATTTTGGAAAATAAATTTTATACATTTTTTAAAAGTGGGTATTACAAGTCATAACATCTTTTAAAATAGCTAGTTTGGTTGGTTGTGAGGTGCTAGAACTCGTAGTTGAGTACAACACAAGCTATTGTATTATTCAAAGAGAAGCATATCGTGGATGTTTGGTGTGTTAAATTTTTATCACCAAATAATTTATTTCTCAAAATATAAAGAATATTACTACATAAAATGATTTAGGCGTCTCTTCAGCATAATTTCCTCGGAATCCCACATTGCCTCTTCCATTTTATGTTTTCTCCATAGAACTTTTACTAGACGTGTCATTTGGTTTCCCAACACTTGGTCTATGGTATCAAGAATCTTAACAGACTCTTCACCACAAGACTAATCTGGGCCCAATTCTATTTCCACATAAGTGAGTACATGTGTTGGGCCAGGCATGTAATTTATCAACAGTGATACAAGGAACACATCGTGAACTTTGGAGAGACTTAGAGGCATTGTCAAATGGTAAGCAATAACTCCAATTCGTTCAAGAATTTCAAATGGTCTGATTTACTAGGGACTCAATTTACCCTTCCTACTGAATCCTAAAACAACCTTCCACAAACATACCTTCATGAAAACATGATCTCCTACTAGAAATTCCAAATATATCCATTGGTTAATGGCATATCTCTCTTGCCTACTATAAGCCTCTTTGATGTGGGTTTGGATAATCTTCACCATTTCTATTGTTTCATCAACAAGTTGTGGACCTTTGTGTTTTCTCTCACCAATATAATCCCAAAAAGATGGTGTGTGACATCTCCTTCCAAATTAGACTTCATAGGGTGCCATATTAATACATGATTGGAAGCATTTGTTATAGGAAAATTCAACCAGAGGTAAATATTGATCCCACATACCTTGAAAGTCAAGAGAGTGAGATCTTCACATGTATTATATGGTCTTAATAGTTGGTTCTATTTTTCCTTAATTTTGAGGGTGGTAGGAAATGCTGAAACGTAGTTCAATATCCAAGGATTTCTAAAAACATTTCCAAAATCATGATGAAAAATGGTGATCATGATCAAAAACAATTGATAGGGGTACACCATGAAGTTCGCGATCTCATTAATATATAGTCTTGATAAAAATACAAGTTGTAAATCTTATCTCCTTTGAATAAAAATGTGCTTACTTATAAGATGATCAATAATGAACCATAGTGCATCATTCCTTCTGGGACTGTCTGGTAGCCCCATGATGAAGTCAATCATAATATAATCCTATCTCCACTCTGGTATGAGAAGAGGTTGCATGAATCCTCTAGGATGTTGTCTTCTATCCTTCACCTGTTGAAAAACCATACATCTTGACACATATTTAGAAATCTCCCTATTCATGTTGTCCCACAAAAAATGTTCCTTAAAACCTCTTTACATCTTAGTTCAGCCAGGTTGTATAGAGAAATTCTAGCTATGAGCATCATCCATAAATTCCCGTTTTAGATCAGGTATAACTGGAACACCAAGACTCCTCCAAAATTTCAAAATTCCATATCTATATACAAAGTCAATCCATCTCCCATCATTCATAGCATTAATTCTCTTTTGAAACTATTCATCATTAGTCTGAGGACTTTTTTTCCTTTCTAGTAAAGATGGTTTGGAAGCCTTTTAAAAAATTATAAATGTTTCACCTGCCATGATTATTCCATATCCATATTTATGAGTTCTATGAACATAGGATCCCTTTCAACTCTCATAGTGTTCAAAAATCCACGATTCTTTATCCTCAAAGCATCTTCCACTATATTTTCCTTCCCTAAGTGGTACTGTATAGTGCATTCATAATCCTTGATTATTTCAAGACATTGTATTTTCCTCAAGTTGAGTTCATTCTATGAGAAAATATACTTCAAACCCTTATGATTAGTATATATCTCACATTTCTCACCATAGAGATAGTCTCTATGTATCATTAGAGGAAATATTACAGCTGCTAACTCATGATCATGAGTATGATAGTTTTGTTAATGAATTGTTAGCTACTGTGACGCATAATAAATAACTCTATAATTCTGCATAATGACACAACCAAGTACTTTCTTTGAAGAATCGCTATAAATAACAAACCCATAATTCCACAATGGTAGAGTCAAGATAAAAGCATTGACTAATATTCTCTTCAGTTATTAAAAACATTCTGCACACTCTTTTTTTCAAAATAAAAAATTAACCCCTTTATGTGTGAGCTTATTTAATGGGTTAGTCAATCCGGAAAAATTCTGGATGAAACGCCAATAATAACCTACTAAACCAATAAAACTGCATACCTCAGTTATACTTTCCAGTGCTAGCCATTCTTTTATTTCTATTGTATTAGAAGGATAAACATAGATTCTATCTCTAAAGACAATATGTCTAAGAAATGAAATATCCTGAATCCAAAATTCACATTTGAAAAAACTCCCCTTGTAAATCATTTCTTATTAGAGTCTTTAGAATAGTGTGCCAGTGATTTTCATTATCTTCGTAGCTTTGATTATACCTAGATATCATCAATAAATACCTCTAAAAAGTCATAAATATATTCCTTGAAAAGTCAATTCATTATATCTATGAAAATAGAAGTTGGATTAGTCTGTCCAAAAGGCATTAATATAAACTTGTAATACCCGTATATGGTTTGGAATGTTGTCTTTGGAATGTATACCTTTTACACACACAACTGATGATATCAAGATCGAAGGTGAATCTTTAAAAAATATTTAGGTCCATGAAGTTGATCAAATAAATCATCAATGTGGGGTAGGGGATACTTGTTCATTATTGTTATAGCATTGATCTCCTTGTAGTCAATGTACAACCTCATAGATCCATCTTTCATTGTAACAAAAAGAATAGGGGCTCCCCATGGAGAAACACTAGGGTGAATAAATCCATTATTACTCAATTCCTCTAGTTGGTTCTTTAGTTCCACTAGTTCCACATTGTATATTCTATAATGGGTCATCTATATGGTCCTTGAAACATGAATTACGTCAATGGAAAATTTAATTTCTCTTTCTGGTGTATTTCCAAGTAAATCCCTTATAAACACATCAACATATTCTTAAACAATAGGTATATCCACTATTTGAACATTCCTTTCCTTCCCATAGATATTTCACTCTCTTCCTCCCCAATAATTCAATATAGTAGAGTTACTGGGGGTGGATATAATTGTTAATTAGATGGTGATGTTTCTACTCTAATGATAATGGATTCCTTATAATCATCAAAAATTGAAACCTATTTCTTCTTAAAGTAAATTTTTACATTATGGTCTAAAATCCAATCCATACTGAGAATTATATCAAATAAAATCATGTGTATGAAAATAAGATCAGTGGATAAAGCACATTTATATGCTATAATGGTAACATATTGAAAAAACATTATTTCAATGAAACTTCCCTTATGAGTTTTGATTGACAACTCCCTTGTTGAATCCAATTGAAAATATCAAATTTTCATGGTAAACTAGGAAGATATGAAACAATTTTATGATCTAGAATCAAATAAAGAAGTGGCTAAATTTGAGTAAATGATTAATGTACCTACCCCCACATAATTTGAAACTTCAACCTCTACATTTGTGATTGCATAAGCTTGGTCTTTCTCCCTTGTAATTTTTTAGGTTTGTTTCTTTGACGCTTAAGATATTCATTTTCATAATGCCCCATTTCGTTACAACTATAGCATTCCACATTGAAATCCACTTTCTTACCCTTTCAATCGCGAGTTTTGTGGCCATTTTCACAAAATCTGTAACAAACACTCTTTCCATTCAAGAAAGTACCTGGGTGTTTCTTCCAAAATTTAATGTAGGTTGAAAATTCATCTTTTCCCTTATTTACCTTATTTCCATTTCTAGAGTGTTCAATAGTTCACTTCTTCTCTTGATTTTCTTTAATTTCATAATACATAGAAAATTCTTTTTCTGTCTTGATAGAACATGAGACTGTATCATCATACGATGAGAAGGATTGTGTAACTAATAATCGATGGAGAAATGGTTTTAACCCATAAAATAATAGATCAATATTAATTTTTGGGTTATATATATAATCTGCAGCATGTCTTGCTATCTTTGTAAAATTAGCCTCATACTTTTTGATATTCTCATCATCCTTTGGCCTTAGACTCAGAAATTGTATTTCCATGTCTGCTCGATGGTCACAAGGAAAGTATTTTTCTAATAAAATCTCTTTAAACTCCCTCCATTCCATATTTGATACTTTTTTATCTTCCTTGGTGTTTTGAATTAATGAACACCATTGATCTTGCATCTCCGGTGAGCCGAAAAATGCCATGACAACTTCTTCCCTTTCCCTACTCCCCAAAGAGTGAAAATATTTTCCCTAGAAAAATATATCCATTTCTTAAATACAAATGGATTTATTGACTCATTTAATTTTTTTGGTTATTTTCTCATAAATCTGTCTAACATTGATCTTCTGAATTGTGGATAAGGGTGCTTCATACGGGTAAGGTTATTATTCATAACATGAGTGAGTTATCCCAGTGTGGTTATATGTTGTTCCACACTGGTTGAATCACCATATCCACTATAAGTATCTTTAGTAGTAGGTAAATACATACATGGATTACGTTCATTGATACAATGTTCCTTCCTTCCACTATGCGCCATTTCTAAATAATGGCATACACTAGATTAGTTTATTAATCACAATACATAATTCCAAACTACTAAAATACCAAAAAATAAATTAAACAGCTCATGCATATAATCTATAACCATAAAAATGTTTTTTGAATATGTATTTACTTATAAATCCTTTGTAATGATTTTTATATAAAATGTGTATTATCCTAATCATATCCCCCAGGATTGTTTTAACCAATAGTGCAGTAAGACCCGTTGTCGTGTACTAGGATACCCTGGGTCAAACTTGAAACTCCATGTCAGAGTTTTCACTCAAAGGTACATTTTTTCCAGATATACCTCTACCTTCTCGTATCCAGATAGGGATGTATTGCAAGTAAAATTCACAAAATATCATCTTACCAAAATTCATGGAAGTTCTTCTTTACTAGTTCTCAAAATCTATCTTTGGGTAATTTTCTATAATCATTGTTTTTTTTTCAAATCTATTTTCTGAGGTTTATAATAAACTTCATTTGATACCAAATATAATGCCCCGAACCTAGTTACCTAGAGTCGGTGAATTTTTACATAACATTGGCCTGCCCATAAGATATTAGGTCTCAAAAGACTAATTAGATTAGTACCATTTGATATACTAGATACATACATAAGTTTTACGTTACATTATGAAATAAAAAATCAACATTGTGTCCCCTTTAAAAACACTCATATCTTATACCATGTCCCTGATGGTCATTCATAATATAATTCATCACATCTTGGGAAATTTAAAACATTATAATGGGGTGATCTCATATGATCAGTAAGGGTAACAATATAGTGGAAACTATCATAAATAAGCATAAAATATTTTAGGTAATGTATGTGACTAAAACACAAGCCTTTTACACATAAACATCTGTATCATATGGAAAATATAAATCAAAATATTTCATTTACTTAATCACATGGATATTCTACTAGTGGAATAATCCCATGTAATATCAATAGCTAATTTCATAATGATAGAATGCATAATACTGAACATCATAACCATGTAGTCATGGCCTCCTGGCAAGACAACAAATAAAATTTTGTTAAGGCCTTGTGCCAAGATACTAGTTTGTCTCATTAGACCTACCGATGCATCGAGGAGCTATAGCAGGCTCCACCCATCACATTATAAGTCCAAATCATTCCTCATATGAAAAGGATGAAACATAACATAAACATTTATATTAAAACTAGCATACAAAATGTTAATACTTTAACCATAATCCATGAATGGTATAAAAATGATACGTCCATAGTCAAACATATCACAAAATATTCACTACAATATGGATGATTGTATCAAAATATAACAAATTCAAACAAGTATAAAATCCATCAAAGTATGTTGACATAGATGAAATCAAAACGATTTGAGGAAAAAATCTATTTCTATTTTTAAATCATTTAAAATCCATGTAATTATAAAAGATAACATTTAATTTTAAAATATTCTTATAATCTTATAGGGGAATCTTCTAAGGTGTTATAAAGGCAGAAAATAGCCTCACGCACCGTATAAGTTAAGAAGAAACATTCTTACCTTAATTTGTCAAAAACTTAAAAACATAACTTGTTTAGAAAACGAAGGAAATATTCCTTTAATTTTTTTTATTAAAAGTAAAAAAACATAAAAATAACTTTAACCCATATTCTAGTAAATAGTAATAATTTTTTGAAAAACATTTTTAAGAAACATTGATGTGGAAGATAAAGATGTCACAGAAGATACTCAGGTATAAACAACCTTGGATAATAAAAATATTGTAAAATTAACCATTACCTATTAATTTTCATAGTGGAGGGTTTGAAAACCTCTTATATATTAGTTAAATCATTGTTATTAAATTATATAATAACCACATACATAAATATGATATCTTTCATAATCGTCTAATATTGCTTTGTTAAAAATATTTCCGTAGTATCATTGTTTCAGTTGTTAAATGATTTATTTTACTTTATATGTTTTGTTATGTAAGTCATGTTTGTTATGGATAGGATTTATTTGATTCATATCTATAATTATATTATGTTCTTAATCATTATTTTTAGCTACAAAATGAAAATTATTCTTGAATTGTTACGATGGGGAATTAATATCATCATGTTCGTGGAGATAGTAATCCGTATGTACGCACGAGTGACAATGTCATTATATTGATAGAGAAATAATATATAATTGGATTCTATATGATATATATATATATAATAATTAACATAAATTATACTATTTATTATAAAAATAAAAATAATTGATTTTTGAATAACAAACTACACCATGATGAGGAGACGGTAAGTAGTACGTATGCAAGTATGACAACTTTTTCATACATAGGATGAATAGAATAATTAATATGGTTGTAACATATTTATCATAACATCACCAAATGTATATGGTACTCGAGTTATTATTTTCTTAGTAAACAATAATGAAATAGAAAGTGTAAGAACAAAAACAAACTTTGAATGAGGTGACGAAATAATTAGCTCTTATTCGGGTTCTTCCTTTTGATTTGAACATAAGAGATCCTTAGAATCACTTTCTGAACAGACTAAATCCTCAAGGTTGAATTGAGGGTAGTTGGAAAGATATTTTAGCAGGGTTTGGCCGAGCCAAATCGATTTAGAGGTCTTATTTTTAGATGAGGGGAAGTACCATTTTATAAGAGAGATTATGGTCACTTTAAGAAAAGATTGAAATATTATTTTATTATAAAATCATTTTCGAATTGTAATAACTCCAAATGGATTTATTTAGAGTATAAGGTGGTTATGGATCAAAATAATCTCATCCAATAGGTTTTATACATGTTTAGGTCACCATATTATCCTTATATTTTATATTTAACTCTTAGTTAAATAGTTTAATTGTTTACAATGTCTTCTAGTATTTTTATATTACATGGTTTAATAAACATACTATAAAATGCCAAGATAACTCTATGTGGTTAATTAATGTCATATATATAATTATATAAGTCATTTTGATGAACCATAGATTTTTTGGAATATCATATCATTTAATAATATAATATTTCTAAAAAACTCATTTATGTCAATTTTGAAACTATATAGTATTTGGTTTTTGTAAAAGTGAAAAAAACATGATTACATCGAAGAAATACATTAAATAAATCCTAAAATGTAACATTAACCGTTAAAATTAGCAGAACGAAAAAAAATTCTCAATTTAAATTTATTTTTATATTTATAATATCAATTTTTTAATCTTTCATTAATAAGGTAATTACTGCATCATCATTGTTTCATAAATAAATTTTATTATTTAATGTCTAAAAATTATACATAAAACAAAATTATGTAGGAAAGATTATTAGCCTTGTAATTAATATTTATAGACAAAATTATTTTATGTATATCATTATATTAAAAATGTTCTAGTTATTTGAATTTAAATTAAATAATTTTAACTCTTCATTAAATAAAATAATAATAAATATCCAAATATAATCCAAGATAATCAAAGAGAAAATATTTTATTCATAAGCATGATTTTGGAAGAAATTAACTTATATAATAGATTTAGGACATGTGATATGGTAATTATAAAATCATTTTTACCTTTAATTACCGTATTTACTTTTAACCGTGAAAAATAAAATTAATAAGTGACAATTCACAAAAATTTATGATCATCCAATTGAGCCACATTTTACTTACTTATATCTTCTGTGTCTCTCAGAATTTTTAAAATCAATTCAAAAAAGTGTTAAAAATATGATTTATGAAAAATTTTAAATGTACCTAGAACGTGGCGAAAAGGCGTTAAATAGTTCAATAAAATTTTATATATCTAATATTATTATAAATTGAAAACAATGAATTAAATTATACTAATATATGTATTAGGTATATATTTTGACTTTAAAATAAATTTAAATAAAATTAATAGTTATTTAAATAATAGTCAGTTTATAACAATAACAAAGTGTTATTCACTATTCATCATAATTTGAAATTTTTCAGAAGAAAAATAAATTCACCCTAACCGAATTTTGGTATTATGAATACAAAAATGAAGTGAATTTTGAAATATAATATTTCTAAAGTTTCAAAAACTTAGTATAATTTTTCATAACAGCTTTGAAAACGACTAGTTTGATTAGTCGGGGTGTACTAGAACATGAAGTTCCATACAATGCAAGCTATTATATTATTCAAAGAGAAGAATACTGTGGAAGCATGAGGTGTTAAATTCTTAAATAAATTTTATAGATTAATGATCAGGTGTAAATGATAAGAGATTCATATTATAGATCCCAAATTTATTAGGAGAATACCATGACTTTCCACGAATGCCTCAACCCTCATCCCCAGTTACACATTGGTAAGAAGGTCCTCCCTTTCAACAAAATGTTGAAGTTTCATCAAGGTAAGATTCATTCTCAATGGTTTTTTCCATACACAATTACTAATTTTTATCCATTTGGTGAAGTTTTGCTACAAAATGACGAAATTAAGCAAACCTTCCCTATCAACTGGCAGCATGATAAGCACTTTCATGAAGACCTTCTAGAGTACCTAATAGAGGAAATACATGATCAAAGATAAATCTATTAATGGAACCACCATGAATTACCATTCCTTCCCACATTATGTTTTAATACTATGAGGAAATTTTATACTCTTGTTGTTGGGAATTGGTACATTCCTGGGTTAGTTAAGAATTACCATCATCATTTTTCCTTTTCTCCTTTTATTTTGATGAGTAGTACTATTACTTTCCCCTATCCCCCTCACTTTTTCTCCAGAATGTTACCTTTTTATTCCCACATTATCATATAAAATGATTCCCACATAATCATTAATGGTATTGAAAATTCATTAGGAACTTCCATATTTCATATTGTTTTAACATTCAATAAATTTCTATTGAAATGTGCATTTCAGAAAAAATTCATTGTTGGAGTGTGACTTTCTCTTGAAATTTGGTTCTTTCTCGAAGATATAAATTTTTGTATACTTTTGATTCATTTGAGTAGAATGGTACCTGTTTGTTTGTATTTTATGGTAAAATTGTGTCAATTAATTTTTTGACACATTATTGAACCCAAACAAGAATTAGGAAAATTTAGTACTTAATAGAAGGTAAATATAAGTCGGGTTAAATATTCTATACCATCCCAAATGATTTCTCCATAATTTTATTCCTTATCAGATCTATTTCATTACTATACAATATTGGCCTATGAATGTGTACCTATTGTCTAACTATTATACTCCCTCAAAAAACCAAAAAAAACAAAAATAATTAAACATTGAGGGGAGTAGTGAAATATAAAAAAATTGGGGATATATAGGTTGGAAGATTATGTTTTATCTCTGAGTAATTATGATGTGAATGGGTCTTGGAATGTTATTTTAAAGGTTATATGGAAGGTTTTGTTGAAATTATCATGTTTGTAGGCAAATTTTAAAATAACATATATTTACTCAATAGAAAACAAGAAGAATAGAATAAATTGGTTTTCACACACACACATGGTGAATTTGTGACATGATTATCACTTGAATTATTTTTTCGATTTGTATATTGAATCTCTTGGATTTTCAATCTGATACAATTTTATATATGTCTTTTTTAATGATCACTGAGAATAACTCCTCAGGGTGATTTATGCTTTGATCACATTTCTTTAAAGAATTAAATTATAATTTAATGTTAAATCATTTTAAAGTTGAAAAAATCTCCATGCATAATTGTTGGAAATATTAATTTATTCCCAAAGGGAAAATATTTTGGTGTGGTTGTGTGATCACATCACAATTAACTTCTTTTTTTCACTCTTATAGCACTATTTTAAAATTTTTATGTATTTGAAATTCCAAATTTAATAATAATTTTATCTTCCCATTTGATTCAATAATTTACTTTTTATCACTATCAAAATGGAAAACTATACTTTTTGGTGATTATATTGTAGAAGGAGGTGATTTGGTGGGTCGAACATGATCTAGAAGAAAAATGGGAAAAACTGCAATAAATCACAATGATACTTGTCCACTTTTTTACATTAGGAAAAAATAAATGACAAGAAATTGGATAAAATTGAGTGGAAGTATCCAAAAAATTATGGGGTTGAACTTTTATGATGTAAATGAATCCCAATTCTTCTATATGGTGGCCCATTCAGACAACTGTGTCCATGCCACCGAATCTGCCCGATGTCAATAGTGGCATGTTGTGTTATGTCCATATCTCAAGCTGTAAGCCTCCAAAAGATTCATAACATTCATTAGATATATTAAATTTATGGTAAAATATTAATTTAGTTTTTTTCAAGTCTAGATAATTCCATTTATCAACCATAAACCGAGATATATGTTGTATGACCAAAACCTGGGTGCACAAAACCACTTCCCATTTTTTCTATAAAAAGGAACCATGGGAACCATATTTTAGAGTTTGACTAGGATAGTGATGTGCTAATAAAGTTAATTTATATAGTATTCATTTTATCCTATTTTAGGTTCTACAGCTCCCAAGCATCATATGGAGAGCTAAAATGAATAAGTAGATCAACCCGATCTTTATCCTCCAATCAATATTAGGCTAAACGGTGGGCATTTGTTGTGAGGGAGATAAACACATATAAAGGGAGTTATGATTAATATATTAGATATTGGTTTTACCTAATTTAGTATTTATAATATTTCACTCTATTTATCTTGCATTATTTAACATTTGAGTGGTTTTTTTGATGCATGTGATTGATTTACTCTAAATTTCTAACTAATTAGTGTGAGATGTTTGTGTTTGTAACTAGTGTTGTTTCGAATATAAAACACTAGATTACCTTTCATAGCCACTTTACTGAGATTTTAAAATTCTTTGGAATCTCTTATTCCATTCATTAGTTCGAGACCTTGAAAATATAATTGTTTTTTAACTTTTTGATCTTCCACAATTGAAATAAAAAATTATGAATTAATTGGGATTCCAAAAAAGTTCAAAAAAAGAATAACAACATACCTAAATGAATTTATAAGAACCCTAAAATTTAAATGTGTATAGTGAATAAAAATTAAACCTCTATCTCATATATTATTAAATCCCTTTTTTTATAAACTATTATAATCTTTAAATTAAGTTAATTTATTTTTAAAAGTGTTTTCAAAACTACCATAGAATTTAGTCCTTTTTTTAAAATACACACTCTAAACATATCAATGATCCTTGAAAGACAACATAGGGTCTTATATATAATATAAACCATCTTTAAAAACATAATCAATTTTTTTGTGTCATGAAAATGAATTCACTATTCTCAAAGGCCAATTTTACTCATGTGCATGCTCAAAAAAATTAATATATCTACATTAGAAACTGCTTCATCTTTGGATATGTGTATGTGATTGTATTAATGGATCCAAGGGGTTTTCTAGCCTGATTGTATGATATTTTGGGTTTCATTCAGTTTTTATACCATGAAAATGCCACAAAATTGGACTTTCTTCAGGGTTCAGGTGGTTACATGATGACATGTGAGTTCTTTTGATTTCTAGGAGTCAAGAGATTTGTGATCCCTTATGGAAATTTTCAAATTGGAATGGTGATTCATGTGATACAAATGTTGGTTCTAGAAGATCATGTATTCCCTTTAATAAGATTCTATTTCATCTATGTGACATGCACCCCTACTTTTGTTCATATGGCTTCTGAATCACGTCAAAGGTTATCTTTTGTGGCTAATCTAAGGGTCATGATAGCAAGTAATCAAAATTTCATCCCCGAATATCACCTGAATTTTGATTACAAGGTTCTAAATAGTTCCATCTCTCTTGAGATTTTATATTATCCTATATCACACAATCTTAATCTATATAGTTTCGTCATGGTGGAAGAATTCCTCATTCCTCCCTCGGACATTAATCATTCATCTTGTTTGGTCTTATCATCTTATGATTTTATTTAGATGACAGTTACCAAGGTTGGACAGCTATTTGGAACTCAACTCCATTGTTTTTATTATATGTTGGTAAACACTCCCATGGGCCCTGATGTCTATGATTTTACTTATCAAACTATTTATTAGAGATATGTGAGTATATTAGTCTTTTTCCTAAACCACCTAGGTGGAAAATGGAGCTCGAAAAGGGATATTTTTCTAGGTGGAAATATTTATGATGAATGTGCATAGCCATTGTGGGTCAGACAAAGCTTCATGAATTTTGAAAACTAATTATACATGTTCCAACTTTATGAAGTATTGTGGATTTTACAATATATAATCTATCACCTGCCTAATATTCTTCGATAGGTGATTAGCTATTTATTCCCTTGAACCAACACATTCAGCTTATCCCATGGTGAAGTGAGCATCATCCTATGATAAATGTACCATCTAGGTGGGATACCCCCTCTCAGAAAGATGTGTGAAAAATTTCTCATTATCACTGATGTTTTGGATGACCACTTCCTAACTCTAGTTATGTAAAGTTACATGATCCCCACTATGAAAGAGAAGCTGATGAAATAGCTAAAAATTCACTTTCTTCCTTTACAGACTGGATTTACATCTTTCTCTATCATTGTAGGGGTAGGGAAACTACTATATGCCTCAATAGGTTCCCTTCCCATCATGTTTGTGATAGTGATGGAACATATTGTGAAATTCAAGAAGATGCAGGTAAAACCCTGTGGAAAGAACAATTAAACATGGTGATCTCTCTGACCCATAGGATGGAGAGATTTATGGAAATGTTCTTGAATAGATGTATTTTTCATAATCAGGAAGGATGATTAAGAATCCATGTTAGTACCCTAGTTATGTCTGTGTGGATAGAAAAAGGGAAATTCCATAAAATATAAGTACTAACCCTTTCATTCCAATATCAATAGTTGGTCGACATTGAACAAGGAATCACCCCCTAAAGGATTAGTGGCCCTTTCTAGTTTCTATTCCACCTAATATGTCAGAATTTCTGATTCTATGAATACCAAAATATCCTATAGAATTTGAGGCCTTATATTATCTTAGATTTATAAACATATCTGGGGTTGGGGCTATGTCACAAAGTTCCAATGAGGTTACTGATGCACTATTTTGTTTTGAAAACATGGATTTTACTCCTTAATGCACACTAATTGGGAAATTTATTAATAGAAAAAATGACTCTCTTTATTAATGGTCTAATATTATATCTCTTTGGGATGCAATTATTGTAGCTAGGGTGGCTGAGCTGATCATTTTGAGAACCATATTCACCCTAATGGTTTTCCCGTTAGTTTGGCTTAATCCAAAGGATCTCCCCCATTACATTAGATGGTGTATGGGTATAGTGACACCTCAGGATGATCTAGTAGTTTTTGATGTTGTTGGTGCATGAATACATTGATATTAATAACATTATTCCTCTTACCATCTCCCCATCCTATCTTACATTAGATTATTCCTCGGCATGGGTAGCAGCTTATCTAGGCAGCATGGTAGGCCAATTGGTTCATCATGCAGAGAAAACATTTTACACAAAAACCCCTCTATCCAATGAAATAATGTATTAGATTAAAAATTTTAGTGAGATGCCATGGAAGTACCCAAATTATGAGGGTGATCATTTATATAGTTGGAACAAATTCATCAAGGAAATCATCCATTTGGTACAAGCGATTATTAATTATTATACAATGAGGATGGTGTATGAGGCCACCTCTTCTATTTCAATACATCCTTAGATGAATATTCCCCACTCTATCATTCCCATTAAATAATTCATAGAGGATGTGACATGATGTTGGATAAGATGGCAGCATATTCACACATTTTTTAATAAGACACATTTGGAAAGAAAATTCTGAACAAGGGGAATGCCTTCATTAGCTATATAATGACTTAGGGAAATATGGATTTGATATCCAACCAATATATGAAATCATGAAGCATATTGTCTTAAATTAGTTATATTTTTCAATCAATGAGATTGGCATGCATGGTTTTTCAAATGATGCAACCCTTTCCGAGTAGATAAAGGCGGCATCAATGGAACTAGAGTAGAGAAACCATTAGATTTCTACACTACAAACTCAAATGAATTCTTGTATTATGAAAATAAGCAGATGATACAAAATAATATCCCACCTGAGTTCCAACCATTCAACATCTTCTTCGTCATTGGAAACTGCTCAAAAGAAATTTAAGCAGCTAACCACACTAGTCCAGACTCTCCATCATAGGGTAGACGTATAAGAGGCGGGGTGAGTCGAACATTATTATTTAATTGACACATATATCCAAACACTTTCTGACCTAGCTAGCTTAATAAACTGATTTTTAATATATTTCAATCATTTATATACACTCCATTTTATGTGATTTTTTGAGATACTCCAAAATGTAGATATTTACCCTATCACCTCATAACAATGAATGGATTTTATGAAAATTTCATTTTTTTTTGAATAGTTATCTTCATTCATGATGCGCATAACATTTGGTTGAATCGATATTGTGTGAATCACCAATGATACACATCATATCCATGATACCATGTGAACCTGAATGTCTAGATATGAATATTTATATTATAATTGATTCTTTTTTAGAAGTAGTAATGATTTCCAACCAATATGTGATTCCCTACTAATATACCATCTCCATTTGTCTTGATATTACCTTTTTTCATAAGGATATTTTTGTAGAACACATGCCCTGTATGTAGAGTGTTCTATAATTTAGTGAAAACGATAGGTTTGGTGAGAGTAGCTCAATTTATATCAACGATATATGGTGGTACTTTCAATCATTTCAATTAATTCATACTAAATCTCTATTTTTTTAGTTTAGGGTATTTCATCTTGGACCTTTTATCACAGTATTTTAGGGTATTTTATCTCGGACCTTCTATTTATATAGTTTTGGGATTTTTAGGTCAGACCTTCTATCACTGTAGTTTAGGGACTTTTAGCTCAGTTCATCTAACCTTATAGTTTATAATATTTTAGATTGGACCATTAATATCTTACATTAGGGTGTCTGATTATAGATATTCTATTTCCTTATTTTAGGGTAATTTTGACAAAACCTTACATTGATGTAGTTTAGGTTATTTTAGGTCAAAACATATATAACATTATTTTTTGTTTCTTTAGATCAGACTTTATATTGATATGGTTTAGAACATACAATCTCAGACGTGATGGATTTTCATGGAATATGGATCATACATAAAAGGAATAACCCACACCTGACTAAGACATTGGGTTTTTCAGGGTTTTTATGGCATATAAGGATTAGAGATCTTTTCATGGATAGAGGGGGTGCCCCTTGTTGGTGGTTCAAATCCCTAATGCATCAATACCATTCTCAAAGAGAGGTTTCTCCACTTTTTTATAAGCGTTATAGATGGTTTATGTGGGTAATTTTGGTTTAGGGGGAAATACTGCATATACAAGGTCTACCTAGATAGTTGGAGTATGGGTGATGTTAATCATAACCAAACTGATTGAGTCTATAGATATATGTTGGGGAATACATTTTTTGGATTACATGTAACAATCTAAGGTTTTAGGTTCTACAATGGTGTCTTTATAGATCACATAGATTGAAGACCCCATATAGAATGTAAGAGATTCATTTAGTTTGCTGGTCATGGCCCTTATGCATTAGTATCATGGACAAGATACAATGAGCTCTACTCCTTTCTAATGAGTGCAACTAATTTATGAAGACTCTAACATCCATATTTTGAAGTTGGGTATGGAAAGAGAGATACCATGGAAGGGTTTTGGAACCCTAGTGTTGTTTATATATTTATTTTGAATCTGGATCCCTACGCTATGTGCTATTGAATCCAAAGGTGTGAGATATAAAAGGATCAAGAGTGAAGTAAAACATTCCTACTTTAATAATGGTTACAAAATACAGTCATGTAATGTCGAGGAAGTCGAATCCTATTGGGTAGTTTGGTAAAGAGATTTTAAAATCATGGTCCAAAGTAATCGGTTCTGGAGGATAACATTGGATACTCATACATGGAATGTCCAAAACCCCACTAAGTTCCAAGGTTATCTTGTAGTGATTTCAGGTCTCACTGGGATTAGAAATTCCATTTTTCAAATTGATATATTTGGTTGACGACCATCACCAAAAACTCGTGATATATAGGTCAACATGCAATGCCCATAAATGGGTCCCTTAAAGCTATGTGTATTTTCCAAGGGCTATAGAAGGTTTTTGTGATCCAAGTCACCCATGTAATGAATTGTGATATGTGGGAAGTGTAATATCCAAGAATGTTTCAAGATCCCTAAATGTTCTGTTACTTCATAGAGAACATATTCTCGTAGTGAGGAGATGTGAAAATCACTATCCAAAATTTTTCTTGAACTATGGGGTTCAACGAGCATAGCCTAGATTTTACAAGGGATCTAGTGTAGGGCCTATGATATTTATTTATTATTTTATTGTGTTGAAAAGTTTTACTAAACATAGGGGATGATGTTTTTAGCAAGAAAATTATTGACTTTTCCTCAATCCCGCATTTACAATTATCCGACCTGTCATGTTTTGTGTCACTTTCTCTATCTGGTTAAGGTCTTGTGATTTGGTACATTACATGCTAGAGATTAAGGTCGTACAACATTAACCAAAAGGCATGTAATTTATGGTCATGATACACATAGAACAAATATATAGGATTATACACAATATCTAAATAGGAATGCCTATGGTCAAGAATACTCAACACCATTTTGAGTGGGAGATTAACTTATTAAAAATTTTGTGCTGAGGTTCTCATGTCATGAGTAATGATAAGAGAAAATAATATTAGGGATTGACAAAACACATTGAGGTTATCATCTCCTATGTGGTGATGTAAGGGATCAAAAAGATATTAAATCTCTTTTTGTAGAGTGACACATTTTGTTTACGACCATAGGCACATATGCATGAGCAATAGACATACATGAAAATTCAAAAAATGGGTCTCTTGAAGATGGGTATCCTTTCTAGGGGATATGGAAGAATTTTTTTAACCCGAGGTACTTAGGAAATGACATATGATTTAATGACTTTTGTGATAAAAGACATAACATAAGCACCATGTACTTTGGTTGACTGGGGTAAGTCTATTTCAGTCCTTTGATAAGGGTAGTGAAATTGGTAATGGTCATCACATATTATTGTCATGTAGTGGGGAAATATTTTATCCCATGAAATTAATTTCATGTGGTATCCATGTTTTACATGATTTATAATGTCATGTGTTAAGGAGGTATTTGTCTATGGGTCATTTAACATCATGTTGTACAAATGCTCTTATCGTGAAATTTTGATGTCACATGACAAGTACTTTTTCCTTGTAGTTTAGTGTATTGTGGATATTATATGGGAAACAACATGAATTTTTTTTCATCATATAGTTTATGTGAAATAAAATCATATGAATATTTTACTAATACTTGTTCCAAATAATTTTTTATAACCTTTCCCCTATGCAGTTGGGGTGAATTTCTTTTGTCAGTTGTTGTAGTTGGGCCCTGGATTAAATATTTGGGTGTCACTATGCATCATGTGATGAAAAGAATCAAGATAAACATAGTTCATGAAGGTGAAACTATGTACATAGGTTCATCCCATATGTAGAGGTGGAAATTATTTTTGTTGATAGTTGTAGTTTGGCCCATGCCTAGCGATATTAGTGTCACTACATATCATGTGATGATAGGAATCATGAAACATGTAGTTCTCAAGTGGACATCCAGTTTTACGTTATGCAGTAAACACATTATCTCCCTAACTTGAAATCGTTATGTTAGGGATGAGCCCATGAACAATGTTCTATGTGTCACTATGTATCCCAGGGTGATAGGAATCAAGCCACACATAGTTATTATGAAATCTCCTTATGTAGATCTAACCTGTAAGTAGAAAGGAATAATTTTCATAGTTATTTGTTGTTATTAGACCCATATATGTATATCTTGCTGTGTCTATGTATCCTATGTTGACATGAGACCAATAATACCTAGTTCTTGAATGGTAAATTCTCTATGTAGGTCAAACCCATACACAGAGGTGTCATTGTTTCTATTGATTATTTTATTTAGGTCCAGGATTAGAGATTTATGAATATCTATGAATCATATTATGAAATAAAGCATGACACATGTCTTTATTGAGTGGAGGCGTGATAGGTGACCAACACCAATAACAGTGGTCCTTTATGGTGTGGTCCTTGGTAATGTGTAATTTTAAGGCATGAGAAGGACATCAATCCTCCAATTTATCTTCTTGAAGAAAGGACTCATGGTATGCCTTTTTAGTTCTACATTCAGAACTATGATGATCATGTTGTTCACCACCATGACTTTTGTTTCATGGGGAACCCCACACCAAATTTCCTAATCTCACATGAGCAATACTTGGTGTGAAAAACATGGAATGGGAATGCTTCCTCATACCATGAAAAGTCAATTAAGTATTGGACATGGGAATTATTCATCATGTTGTAGATGGTACATGATATATAATTGAGGCTTCCGTACATATCTCATTGAAAATAAAAAACAATCCATACATTATTCTATATAACTTGTGTATATTAGTATTGTGTGTAAAAGACAACAACATGGTAGTTTAACGTCTACAGTAGAGACGGGTCATCACACAACTTGAATGAGTAAAGGAAAATTACAGATCCATGAAGTTTTATGTAATTTTATAAGGAAAAGGTTTACCTATTGTAAAAGGAAAGGAAAGTTGAAGATATGCCCAATGATAGTGATTTGGGCATTAATACGTATCATGTGATGGTGTGTATCAAGCCACAATTAGTTCTATATACCCTTACAGTTTTAATTTTGTGTCGTATGGACACCATCCTTGATGTTCAACATCATGCATCAATGTCATAGGATACCATGAAGCTTAATATATTTCTTCCATAAATTTTCTATATAGTTCAAAGTCATGTAGTAAAGATGTTCTCATATAGTTTTACATAATGTCACAAGGATGATACTTGTATAGTATAATTTCGAATAACCAGGATGAACTCATACTATTTAACATTATGTAATGAGGCTTAATAACGGGATATTCACTGGTGTGGATTCCCATTTGATGACAACTATGAAATGTATTTCTAGAGAAAACATGCATTGGGGTGTGTAACATGGTTCTTATCCATTGCGTCTAGTGAGTAATCACTCTTGTGATAGACCATATGTATGATGTAAGAACCTTCCCATTTGGTTTACAGCTTCTGAGGATTCTTGTCTAGTATCTTTGGGGTCTAGAGTGCCAACAATTGTTTTCCTTGAGTAATTAACAGAGGGGAACCTTTTTATTAACATCGCATGTGATCCGATTATAGTAGAATTCATGGTCCTGGAACATAGGAAACATGTTCTCATCTAACAACTATAATTCATCCAACAGCTATTGTGATTGGTCATCATTTGAGAGATGTCCAAAAATACGTATTCAATGTAAACACATATAAGCTTCAATGGGTAACACTTCTTATATCTCACACACCAATGAGTATATAATTTCTTGTGTATTAGTACGTGTGGCAGTAAGATAGTCCCATAAATGGTTGGCATGGTTGTGTATTTAATACTTATTATTCTTATTCACAATCTTTGACTTTATATTTGGCTATGTATAATTTTGAGGATTTTATATGTTTATTTTCCACAACATGAATTTGATATGAGTGATTATACATGAATTTGTATTTCTATTACAATTTCCTCAACTGTGTAGAGTAAAAGTGGGTGCCTTTTTCTATCAATGTTATGCGAGGGACTCTGAAATGGGTGATTAGATATGACTTTTTAATAATGAACATTTTTATTAATCTTGGCTTATTTGAGGTATATTGAATTGGCCCATTTTAGAAATGAATTCAGTAGTAGTAAGGATATAGTTGAACTATGTGACTCAATATGGGGGATATGACCCCATGACATCTATTCCCGAAATTGAACCGACATGGAATATTTAGTAGTATGTAGAAACTCATGGGGTTGATATGTAATTTTTTAATGTATTTGGATCAAATGAAATTTCATTGTGAATTTCACATAGTCATGTATCATGGTTTTCCAGTAATATCATAGCCTCTTTATTTGGTTGGTGAGTGTAATTATATATTGATGGGTGTTGTCGGAGCCCGCAAAAACTTCATCCATAATAATAGGAATCTCTTATTATTCTATGAATCTATGTAGGATTTCCCAAAATTATCATTCTTTGTGGCATTTAATGACATTTCCATCATCCTCCAATGTAAACTTCACAGCATAGTACATGATATGTCCCCTTTTGGCGTAGTCTATCTAGAGATATACGTTTTAGATAAAACATATTATGGCCTCCAACCATTCAGGGGTGGATACTATTTTTTCTTACAATAAGGTAGTATTTACCTGATTTATTTCATCAATATTTTTTATGATTCTGGATGATACCATTCTTCAATGAATGATTAAGAATATTTCTATGTGTAGGTCACAATCAACTAGGACTGTGGATGCATTAGAAAATGAGTTGGCACAAGCATTCTTGGATTTAAAAAAATGATACAATGGGGGATCAAAAGGTAAATATAACATCATTACCCTAACTTAGCTAGTTATAGGGGTTAGTGATTCATTTTTGATGCAATATTCTACATTGATCTTTTTTATCACTAGCTATGACTACCCTTTGATATTCAAGTAGACTTTTTGTAACTATCTGGCTAGTTACAAGACCACGATAAGGGCCATGTATTTTGCTTCATTATTCATGTATCCAACATGTTGGGAGAAATTACAGGAAATTACTCCTTTTCCTGGAGACACAGATACAATACTTATGCTAGCCGGACTGAGTTTCAAGTATTACACTATTTTTTATAGAGGACTGTAAAAGGCACCATCAAAATACATCTCGAATGTCTATGGGGTTTCATGGGAATAATATACCTCCTAATATGGAAACATGGTATCTAATAATGTATTCATTGGGGTGGGATTTTCTATGATGAAATCATCTAGGTTAGGAAAATTCATTGATTTCTATTATTCAAATTGAATTTCGTATTGCTGGTGAGTGACCCCCATTTAAATACAGGATGAGTCAACATAGGGTGTCCAATGATTTACATGAGTGTATTAAAATGACATACTATATGGAGTTGGTGGTTCTTCAATTAATTATTATACCTTTTCATTTTTTATATGATTGTAAGGAATTTCTTCTCAACATTATAGAATCTGGTTTCGACACCTAGAATTGTTCAACAGAGGTAGTAGAGAATGATTTCACTCTATAAATTGTTTTTCTATTTGAGGTGGCATCCTAATAAGTGTTCTATGATGGCCACACATAATACGATTTCCCTCACATAAAATAGAGTCGTTATAACTAGTCGGTGCATAAAATACTACTTGATACTTTTGAATGATTCTTGGAATTTATTTTCTTATTGATAAGATAATTACTTCATCATTATCCTAGTGGAGGGGAGATCATTTCCTGCTAAGTTGGATATGAAATGAGGAATTTAGGTAAGGTTTCCTTATATCCCCTTATGTTCATTATGATTTATGGTGTGGGTGAAATTTATAAAATAGAAACAGTCTTCTTAGGGTCTACTTCAATCTCACAGTGGCATACTAAAAATACAAGGATCTAACTTGATGTTACCCCAAAACAAAAATTAAATGGATTCATTATTAGACCGTCTTGTTGCATCCTATCAAATACTGTTTGAAGGTTTGTGAAGTGATCACACTAATTCTTGATTTATTGACTAGTTTTTCCAAAATTCATTCAATTATCCTTTTTTAGGATTGGGTCAATGTTATTATGAATGGGGATTTGATATGTAGCACAATAATTATTTAAGATAAAGGGATTGATATGATAGAAAAAAATCCCTTAATGTTCTCAAAATTATGTGGTTTCTTTATATTCATGAGACACCATTTTCTGATTGAACCATGGATAACAATTTATGAAATAAATATCAATAAATCCCCCAGTTTCATCGATCAAGAGTTATGTGATCGAAAATGGGAAATCATCCACTGAGTAATGCTGATTTTGGTTTTTGAAATAAATAAATATACTAATATGACCATTATTTTCCATGATAGAGACAATGTAGGAGATCTTTCATTGGTATTTCACATGAACAAAAATGTATGATTTGATCAATTTTCCAACTTTTTCCTCTTCATTGGTGGCATTAGAGGTTAGCATCCTCCTAGATTCAAGCATAATGAACTGATTCTCATCAATTAATTGGATATTTTTTATAGACACATTTGTATTCACTCTATGAATATTTTTATAGTTCCAATATAACACATATCATTGTTTCTTCATAAAAGTGATTTATATATCTTTCTCTTTGAGATTCATTCTAACACTAATCAATGTAGTTCATGAGTCTTCTTTCATCATTAGATTTATCTTCCAATGATGATTTCTGGTGGTGGAGATTCATTCCTAAAATGCAAGAGGGGTTTTTTAGTCCATCGTCATATTCTTCTAACTCTATATATATGAAGACATTTTCAGATGAATATGGAAGTATTGGGGTGTCTCTGTCAATATTATGGTGAGAGAGACATGATAATAGGCATTTCCATTACATGTTACCAGAGTTGTCACAAAGATTTTCCAGAGAAGATTATCATTTACACTATCATTGTGAATATGAAGATCCTATAATTATTGGATTATGTCTGCCACATTAAGTAGATTTATGGTGAGCACATAGTTGCTATAGAGTATATTCAAGTGATTTACAAGGGTGGTCCTCATACCATTGGGGTTAAAATCAATATATCATCATCCCCCTTATATTATGTTACTCCCCATTAATAGTAACCTACTTAAGTATATGTGATTCCAAAGGTCACAAACAGGTAACTACAATAATGCAGAATTCCAAAATTTCCATATATGGGTTATATCAGACACTGATGGAATATTGGAGGTACTACCAAGTTGTTTTGGAGTTAGGGAATTCTAAATAGGTAATTATATGGATTTTATTAATGGATAACCATTAACTCAGTGATATATGTTTTCCCCCAAACTAGTCTTCAGTCTTCATCTTTTTAAGAGTTCTTTTTCCATTCATAATATACCATTGAATGGTCATCTTTGTGGGAGAATGGGCCCCTTCACTATATCCCAAATTTTTAATTATTTTAACTGGGATGAGGTTGATCTTGGAACCATTATAAATGAAATCCCATTGTGTGTTGAGATTATCAAGCTTTCCAGAGACATATAGTGGCTGGATTTTCCGTTGGATGACCTATTCCTAATCCCAATCTATAAACTAGATGGCAACATCGAATTCTGATTACATGGTCTCCAAACGAGAGGCATAAACTTCATTTTCTCCTATCTCAAATTACTATGGGCACTATAGGTATTTTAAGAATGCATCCATGAGTTATTTTGAATGATGGAGTGCATCATAGATTTAGATCATGGATGGGATGACCTCTATCTATTTCAGAATGTCATAATTTTGTGGAAGAGGATCAAACATCCCAATGTTGGGTTGGTCCATGATACGTGGATCAGGAGCTGAGGACATTGATGTGGACAAATATGGTGTGTATGTAGAGTATAAATGAGCATATAATTTTAGTGTCATGGGTCATGTTTTCATTCCTTGTTATCTAGGCCGATTGATAATCTAACCCTCACTATGTGGTCATGCAAGAAATCCAGTTGAGGGTGACCTTTGAAATGTTTTTGGGTACCCTCATGTATTTTTTGAGCCTGATGGATAATATTTCCATTTTTATCAACAACATATATGATCTTTTTGTGGGTAAAAATTAAACATTTCTTCTGACCATTCCCATGTTAACACGCTTTTCCTCAGTTCTAGTCTCTGCAACTTTCTATTCCCTGGTTATGTACAAAAAAAATATTATAAGGAATAATTCTCATTAGTGAAGGGTTATGACAGGTCTCTCACATTAAAATAACCGAATATGAGATCTTCATTTGATGAGGGTTCTATTTGGTGGGGCGGTGCTCCTGCGTTGGATATTTTAGGGAAGAAATGTACATGATTTAGAGTTGGAATTGTAGAAAAATGTGACTCTTCATATTATATTTCTTCCAACATCCATTTTTCACACCCACTTTTTTGAGGATTATTTGATGTAAACTCTTTGGGTGGTGGATCTATTGTTGGTCTATGAATCTATTCCCTCAAGGTATCATTATCATGATAAATTATTTTTTGGGTCATATATGTTTTGAACATTCACCAATGCTTTACTAAATATTTCTACCAATCACCATCTTCTTCTTACTAGTACACAATTAGGCATGACACTTACTAAAAGCAGTTATATAACACCACCTATCTATAATTGACCATGCCATGTAGGAAATCCTTGAATAAAATGATGTTCTGAATATTATGACCCAGACTTCTATGGAAAGGGATGTAGTTTTGATGGTCAGATATTTTTACCTCATCAGTATTCTAGTGATGTGGTATCTAGTGAAGTTTATGCTCCACAGATACCAAGATATAATAGGGGTCTTGTTTGTTTTGGAAATAGAATACTTTATTCATATTTTCCTCAAATCTTAGGCAACCCTAATTTCTTTTTTACTTTTGAGAGAGGGAAATTTTATGGTTATCGCCACTCGAAAGGTGGTGTTGGTAAGTTTTGGACCTTCATATGTGCTTGGATAGTAACAATTATTGGATTGAGAGTGATTTAAACAACATATAATTTTCATATATTTTCTCCCAATGATGAAATCATGAGTCGAGGATTGGATCGGGTTCACATAATGGAATCCTCCATGCATTATACTATTTTTATGATCATAGAAAACCCACATGGATACATCATTTCTAATAGAGGTGTCCAAAACTCAACATGGATATTTTCAACATAGAGTTCCAATAGTAGGTCCTTTGAGAGAATGATTTTGGGAGAATAGGTTAATCCCATCCTTCGTTCATTGATGTGAGACAACCTTTCACTTACAATTGTCTACAGTTCATCAGGTCTATGATCATATTTTTCCTCAGTGTGGAACTAAACTAATAAAGGAACTCATAGATAAGGTCTTACCATCCTAAAACGTATCATACTGGAAGACTTTTGTACCAAACAAATGTTGGTCCTATCACAATCTATAGAAAAACCCTCACCTCTTTTTCATATTATTGATCCCAAGGTCCAAACATCAGCCCACATTGGGATTTTAATTGTGTGAGATGATGTTCAAGATCATCTAAACCATCAGAGGTATATAAGGTAGTATTAATAAAATTTTATAGAGGTGGAGTATTATCCACCCACTCAAGATATTAATTCCTATCATTTTTTATATGTGATCATCTCCCTTCTATGGATTTTATTTGAGTATCCAAAGACTTGATTTTTTCTCCCATGTAGTTTAAATTTTTCCTATTACTGAATGTTCACACTGGTGAGGGAGGGGATGTCACCACAATGGTGGGATGTCATAATAATTTTTGGATTACTCATTCATGTAAACTATATTCCTAGATCTGAATCCAGTTAGATGCTCTAATGCTGCTATATCAGGTGGGTCAACACTAGGTGGGAGAACATTCATATTTTCTTTGATTTGATACCGTCTCATAATATTTCCCCTGATTAACTCCTCATTGAGTTGTTTGAGAAATTTTATATCACTCCAAAATTGTGACAGTGGTTCACGCATGGATGAAACATTATCTCTTATGGGTGGTGATTAGGATGTATTTATACCATTCCCTTTTTCTTTGGATGTTCTCTACCATGAAGGTGGAAATTACATATTCAAAGGTGATATATTTTGTAGCATTATTTTGTTCTGAGTCTGTGGAACCTCATTTGGTGCATCCAAATCACCCTCCCCATGGGTGTGTTTTTCATTTTGTGGTCCACTAAATTTGGGTCTTCATAGATAATGATTTCAATGTAGACAATGAAAACATTTGTAGAGGAATATCGTGAATTGGTGGTTTTTCCATTATGTTCAATGAAATAGGCTAGTTATGAACTACATTTATCAGTGTCATTATTTGAACCTATGGCCATATTTGATAAATTTATTCTTGTGACCTCGATGGTGTCTGATCTCCATTACCATACATTCCCCCATTATGGTCTATAAACATTGACATAAATGAAGTATCAGGTCTTTATTTCATAATGGGTTCCAAATAGTAGACGTTTGTCTTGTGGTACATGGAATGGATGGGATGTAGACAACTTATATTTATCTCCCTACCTATATAATATTGATTCTCATTGTGGTGATGATGTTGATGAAAATTAACCCAACCCTACAAGATGGGTGTTAGTCAGGGCCATAATTCACATTGAATGATCCTAATGTTGAGGATCTAATGATTCCATTCAAGGACATTATTACTCTTGAGATTGAAATGGAGATATAAATTCTCTCATCCTTATAGTATGGTTTTGATCTGGAATCACTTTTTATTTCCCGAGGACCCTCTCATGGGATGATGAATCTGATGGTGGTGATTGAGATATAAATTCCCCTAACTGATCTGGATGGGGGTTTTATAGATGTGGGAGATGTGTCTTAATCCTCTCGAGAATTGGGAAAAAGAGAGGTGGTGGAGGTGGTAGATATTCCCCCAACCTAGTGCGATGAGTTCTCTCCTAGATGGATGATATTATTGTTTCTAATGTGTAATTTTTTATGATGTGTAATTGTAGTCATGTAGCAGATGGGTGTGATGGTATCCCATAATGTGAATAATTATTTTCAGGAAGTTGTTTGGTTGGTCTCAACTTTAGTATTAGTGCATAAAGTGTATTCCTATTCCTTGGAGGATACCAACTCAATGATTTCATGGCTATCCTCTATGTCATTCTTGATGTCTAGGTATCATTGAAATGGTGGAATTCTAATGTAGTAACCAACTAGCCCGAGCGTTACACGGTTCCTTATTTCTTTCAAAGGCTAAGACATTAAAAGAAGATGTATATAATATTTTATATTGTTCCAAGGGTGTAGTAGAGTTTGTAACAATACCTAAATTCCCCATCCACAAATGTGGATGAATGATGTGGCTTTGGAGATCATCTTCTTAAGGGATGAAATGCAATAATTATAATTGTTCTACGGATTTTCACTATGATATTCAGGTTTTGGATCATGATCCATTGAGATAGCATCTAGGTCAAGATGACTAAATAATATCTTAATGTTATGGTTGTAGCCTTTGTATACTAGAAATGAAATATTTATAACCTTCAACTGTTTATGATTAACCCACATGCATTGGTGAATATACGGCATGTACTCCATTTCTTTCTCATTTAGGACCTCATAAGAAAAAGATCTAAGGGTCCATAACATGATGGGGAGGTTGTTTGTATATAACTCTCTGTATATTTCAATGTTGTCCTCCTCTTCATCAAAATCACATGCCTCCATCTAGCAATACCATATAAGATGATTTTTAGGGTCCCCTACAGATTGGAGTGGAGTGGGGATGGATGTTGGTAGGGAACTATGTGTGTTTGACCCAATGTTTTGGGCACCTATCTATATGAAGGCATATGAATTTTGAAATCTTCTATAAATCAGGGTGTATTAGGAAGAAAATTATTTCTACGTCTATGGTAGATATCATCATGGGTATGTTCACCATGCTTGATGTGTAGTGTATGGTCAATACGGTCCATTTCCACATTACCAAGAAGAGTAATATTGTGTTAATGATCCTATTATACATCTATTTTAAAATTTATGGATCCATGTAGAATTGAAATTGTGTCTTTAATGAACTCAAAGACACTAGAATTGAGAACATTAGGATTATGGGTCATGTTCTGTGTTGTGTTCAGAATATGATGACCTACCTTTTGTAATTTTGTAGAGACATGAACCTACTATTTAACGATTTCTAAAATATATTTATAATTACCCAGTGTTACAAGAGTATGAGCATGTTTCTAAGAATCTGATGAAATATTCCAATGATCATCATTATTATTGACAAAAATAATCACATATCATAATACATGTTCTTTTCACAATTGTCGAGCCACAGTTGCAATTTGAATATGAGCATGATCTCGAGCCTTTGAAATATGACGATGGTAATTTTTGGAAGAAGTATATTACTGCCCCAAGACATGTTCTATTCTTACTTGGTGGTCCTCTATTTTGGAAATAATATGTTCATGTTCCATATATTTATTCCCCATTAGAATATGTCGAGGGACCTTAGGAATGGGATAAGGGATATGATCCTCCTTCTATATTTTCTCAAAATGATTCTGGGGAAGTTGTTCGTCCTCAGAAATAAGAAAATGAGCTTGTATTTGGTGATCTAATGGAATATTATAGGAAGATTAACTGACAATAATATGAGTCTGTCACAAGGCATGTAGAATTGTAACATGGTTATTCCTTTTCCAAATGGGTATATATTTAATATCCTAGGCCATTGGAGTATTTCATTTTAAATAATCAACCAAAATATGAGATTTTCCCAAGGCATGTGCCCCTATCATTTGGTGAGACCTGGCCAAAAAGGGGATATGAGTTTAATCCGGGGCCATTTGAATATGTCACCAAAAATTTTCGATAGGCATGTATCTTAGTCATGAAGAATCTTCCACACTTAGATGGTGAGCCCCATTTGGAATGGGAGTATGATTTATGATAGATGCTTCATCGTTCATTGGAATATTTCAATAATCATCCTGGACCAGAGACAGAAGGTGTTCTTGATCAAGAGGATCCACTTGTTCAGAAAGATAAGAGTATTGAGCTTCCCTAGATATAGGTATAGGTATATGCAACTAAACATGTATTTGTACATGTTATGGAATAAGAATGCATTGTTATTTAGGTATTTATATAATGTATTAGAATTTTATAATAGTTTGGGCATGGATATAAGCTTCCACATTTTCCCCACTATGTACTGGAAGATTCATTCAAATGAATAAAGGATATGAACCCACTTCTTTAATGATTTCTCCACCACAATATTCTAATGGAATTCATGAATGGTGGATGGAATATGAAACTCCCTCATGCATGTTTTTGGAATATTCCAATAGACATGATCTGACTGGGCAGTGACAGGGTCCTACTCACTGTTTGCTTCCAGAATATGCCAGAAGATACCACCAGTTGGAGTGGGGATATGAGCACACCCATGGATATCCAAAACCTTCCTCGACTGATGTGTCTTCTTTGTTAACATGAATAGGTTTTAGATCTGGTACTGTGTTGGGTGGTACCCTCAATAGGAAACTGGTGGGTATTAGTGGGATGATAATGGTGGCGACGACAAAAATGAGACCTACTGGAAGTCCTTAAACCATAAAGGATCTTTATTTGAATTTATAGTCCACCTTCATTCGATGTTTAAGGTTTTGGTTCTTGGTATTTCCCCAAGAATCCATGTTATGCTTCCTTTTAAATAATTCATCAGCTTTCACTACACGCAACATCGAGTTTGAGCACACTATGACCCTTCAAACTATCAGTTTAAAAAAATAGTTATGAATAGTATTAAAAATATTATTAAATTTATAATTTTTATTTTTCAAAATAGACATTATTTTTTATTTCATAATTTCAAAATTATCTTTCAATGCATTTTTATTACTTTCTTAAAAGATGCAATTTTTTATGAATAGTACAAAAATAATTTATTATTGTTAAAACCCAAAATTTTTATTTAAATACATAATTTAAATTAAATTTATTTTAATGTAAAAATTGATAAATTAAATATATATATTAGTCCAATTTAGTTCATTGGAATCATTTTTTATAATAGAATTAGTTATAAAAAATGTATTGAAATTTTGAAAGTCTCTTTTACCCGCCATCTAAGCACATCTGCAGAGTAGAAGTAAATGTAATTTTACTGCTTCTATGATTTAAATTTTGATAAAAAAAAATACATGGTTTTAATAAATATGAAAAATGGGGTCTAATAAGATCAAATTAATTTTTGGTGAATAATAACTTTTGATTTTTATTTACCACAATTAATGGTAAATAGGTTATGTAAAGGTTAAAATAATATTATAATAATATAATAATCCCACTAACACTTGTCCTAATATCATTGTATAAGTTTTTTTGAAGAAAATAATCCTTAAGTAGAAAATATTATCCTTTTAAAGAACTTTTTTATGATTTTGAAATTTATTATATTTTATTTCATGAATAGTTAAAACTATCATATTCAAATTGTATTAACTATAAAATTTATAATATAAGGTTATATATGTGGTATAATAGAATAAAAATATTATTTATAAATATAAAATTATTATATACATAATTTTAATTTATTTATAATTTTAGGAAATAAATAATTAAATTAAATTCTGACACAATAATGAAGAAGAAATTGAATTATTAAAGAAAGAATCAATTAAATGTTATTGAAATTATTAAAATAAATATAATTTTACTTGATTAAAGACTTCCCTGAATTTTATAGATAACATAGATAAGTTATATATGTAATATAAGTATTTTTTTATTATTTATCATTTTTTATATTTTTAAAAAATGAAAAGATTGAATAGTATAAGAATTGGCATAAATGATACGTTAAAATAAATACAATTTAATTAAATGTTATAAAATTCAAAAAAAATCTCAGGTTCATCCAACTAACTAGGATAGTGTAAAATAATTCATTAATTATCCAATTGGGGTTTTTTTTAATATTTTATTGAAACTCTACTAACACTATAGTGTAAAAATACAAGAATCCATGGTAAGAGTTAAACTTTTTAACTAAGGGTTAAATCTAAAAGATAAAGTTAATTTTGTGACCTAATATTTAATAAAAATCATTGGTATATATGATTTAGACCTATGCTCATATTATCGTAGAAATAATTCACTTTTGATCTATTTCAAACTGAAAATAAATTTATAATAAATTAATATTTTCTGATCTTCTGAAAGTGCCTTTCACCTCCCTTATAAAAGGGAACTCGTCCATCTCATTGATTCACTCATCTAAAGCCATTTATTTCAGAAAAACACTTCCCATATATCTCGAAATATTATCCGACTTCATCTTAGAGGCCAAAATTTATGAATAAATCCAACCTAAGGAGTCCTTTTGTGAAATCCAAAATTAGACACCCGATAAATATGAAACTATGGGAAGCCCCTGGGTTGAAAAGAGATGAAGCTAAAATTGAGGAAACCTAAATTGTACTTCTATCCATAGAGGGTATGAGATCCTTCTATTGTTGGGTATAATCCATCGCAATACCCGGACATACACCGCGACATTGTGAAGCTGTCAGTGATCCTTTAGTTGATCCACCATGCAGCCATTGAAAACCCTACGTCTGACCACTGCGGGCATAAAATCCACCTTATCCTGAATGGATGGACTAACTCTAGTTCCTTGATTGATTAGAAAATAGAGGTGTTTCTCTAGAGTTTGGTTTCATAAAATAACCCATATTAGCAGCAGCTGGTGGGAAAAACTAAAAGAAATACTAAATATGACACATCTTACAGTAATATCAACACTGAACTCGGTCTCTCAGGCAATGTGGCCTCATCTTCCTGCTCTTCCTGCACTGGTAGCATACAACCTGACAACCTGAAAGAGTATCCCACCTACTAATATATCTATCTGTAGACTCTCTATGACATTTACTACTATGAAATAGAGGAATACATAATCTAGAGGTCGAGCCGCCCAGGCTCACAACTCTAGAATCCCTCAGGTTGCGCTCTGTGATCAATGCTTGGTTGACTAATGAAGTTATGAAAGTCAACCTAAAAATTTTCATATGATATCATATTTCATTCCTAAGACCATCCTCAAACTTCCTTACGAGAAATAAATCACCACCCCCTAGAATGGACGAGATGTTCTGCAACTCTATGAAGCGAGAAGAATAATCCATTTCTAAGAGTGTACACTACTCCAAACTCATGAACACTTAGGCTTGGTCCGTCCACAATGTATCCTGGTAAAGTAGTCATAAAAGGTCTTCTTGAACTCTTCCCAAGCCATAACGTTTTGGAGTACTAGCTATGATATCACATCCCACCATCTCTTGGCAGAATCCCCAAGAATGTATGTAGCGAGCTTCACCCTCCTCTCTAGAGGGGTCTCCTGATTCTCGAAGATAGATAGCATGGCTCCTAATGAGATCTCTATAGCCTGAGGTCCTCCATACCATGAGAAAGTGGGAGGATATTTCGTATTAAAAACCCATTTCATCTCTACCATAGATGGGGAAGGATGTGATGCTCCTGGGAAGGTATGAATAAACCCCATGAAGCCTTCTCGCAATTGTGCATCAGAACCTTTATCCAGAATAATGGCTGGTCCCAAGACAAGAACGATGGGTGGGTCTACTATTAGTCCTTGATCTACTATGTCTGGTGTCAGATCATTTCCTTATATATGGCATACAACCGGAGAATGTTTTGGTGTCATGACTCTGCAAGGTCAAGCGCACACCTTAGTTTATGATTATCAAGGAATGAAACTGAAAAGTGTATGAAAGAAATAGGAGAAAGAAAACATTCATGTTTTTTAAAACATGGATACATGTCATGCATGACCACTACACAACGTGTTCCCTTAATCCTTTATATGGGGTTGTACGTCTTCCAGCCCTGGTCATGTAACACCCCAAACACATGATGTGTTCTCCTTTTACACGGCATGTACTTTAATATTTCCCCCTACCTGAGTTCCTCTATACACATAACCCACACGGTTCTCTTAGAACAATACTTAATGGTGTCTTTATTCCATAAATTGTGTGTAATTGATGGATTTCACCAAATCTTGTCATTAGTCACATGTCGACATACATTGTCCCTACAACACAGTGTGTACTCCAAGTAGACGGTGTGTGCCACCGAACATTTCCTAACCCCATGTCACTAACCACATATCCAGTCACATGGTTATGGACTACTTGGTGAGTACATACAGTACACGACATGTACCTAAGATAAGTTGTCACTTCCTAAACAAAAGGATACATGGAATGTATTCATCATTACACACCATGTATTATGGGTTTTAACAAACAGTATGCCTCAGAAACTACTTTGTAACCCCATTAAAAGAGTAAAAAACATTAATGTGAGAAATTCTAATCCATGGGGGCCCATACTATCCACTTATCAATGCTTGGCATCATATTCATGTATATCCCAAGTATAACAGTGCAATAAATGACATGATCCACCAAATTCCAATCCATCATGGCTCATAACACCACAGAGACCAATCTTTTGTGCCCATTTGAAAGAATTTAACATATTAGAAACACCCTATCAAATTGTGGATATTCATTCATGGAATTTATCGCAATAACATGCATACCTAGTAAAACATCAAACAAAACAACATGCAATTAGGAATTCATCCTAAATTTAATAACAAGAATGCCTGCAATGTGATTTCTAGAAAGTACATATATGATGCATAAGATGGAATACCCTCATCTCATTGGGTTGAAATAGAAATAGAGCATTAATAATACCAACAACAATGGAAAAACATGTTAATCACCCAATAGTGAAATCATATAAATTGTAACAATTAAAAAACCAAAAAATTGAAATAATTGAGGCATAATAGATTTTCCCTATACACGAGTTAGATAATATTGGGAAAAAATTATTACCAACTACATATTCATTCCTATCCCTATCTATAGGCTCCAAACAGTAAGCCATATAAGGGGAAAAACTCCTTTGATACCACTTTGTAAAAACCCAGTTCCGGGTGCCACCCAAAGGTGCCATATACTCGGTTGGTCACATGGACTCAAGCATATTTCCTCGAATGTCAGAGGCTTCTAACATGCAGCAAGGTCATTTTGTGTGATTGTGGGAAACTATTCCCTCATTGGTAGAGTAACATAGTGAAATAACTATAATATACAACAGTAGAAGTAGTAATACCTTATAATAAAAAAACTATGGAATACTGAAAGTAAATAAACAATTGGAGCACATATATAAATGATGCATGTAACATATATCTAGGAATGTATCCAAACATGACAAAATGAAATAAATACAATACTAAACCAAAGTAAAAAATAAAATTTGTAATCTACAATAGCATCGCAAGCCTGAGCTTGGTCACATTCTCTCAATCTCCACAACCATCAAATACCTAAAGTAGAAGGGCACTTTACCGTATCTATACCTGCAACAAGATAATATATTTGGGCCCAAAAGCATGATCCAGACTAGGTGTGTGATGAATCCCAGTAGGCAACCACCCAAAGATCCATGCCTAACATTCAGTTAATATATAGAGTAGGCAAAATAAAAAATGTAATAGTAATTAAGAAAGTACTCCAAAGTAATTAGTCCTACAAATGAATAATACATTCATTTAAATTTTTTTATTATTCAAATGATCATTCACAAGAAATCCTCTGGGAAAGATCCCATAGTATTACCCCTCTAGTTTCACAAAGAAAAATACATTGTGAAGAAGCAGTCACTGTCAATTCCTCTTGTGGTCTGTTAATGGTTACTACAAACTCTCTAATGGAGCACTAAACAAGTATTCCACATGTGCTCTAGTAATGGTATAATATTTACACTCTGAGGGAGCACTCACCTTCCACCCCCGTATGGTATCACAACATAATAAGTATAATAGACACTCTTTGGAAGTCGTCAATTTCAATTCCTGTTATGTTCTAACTACACCAGTTTCTCACAACCTTGTGTAATACAATCATGAACAAATGAAATCCAACATCCAAATTAATCTCACTTACAACAAGGCTAAAAAGCTACAATACATATCACAATCATTTCATATAATATCAACTCCATCCTAAAAGTGCTAGGCATGGGAAGAAAATAGCCTAACAGATAAAACTAGACCCAATGACCAATATCAAAAAAACATGGGAAAACACATCCATAAACAATGTAATAAACCTAAATCATAATCCAAACCATTTTTTGAAGAAAAAAATACATAATAGTCATCATACATTTTGAAATCTACAAACACACAATACCCTAAACCATGGTATTCGGCACTTTTTTACATATAATCTAAAGATAACTGTGGAAAAAAACAAACCACCTACCTTGATATTGTATGGTCGATATAGTTGAATCTCAACATTTAAATCAACCTAAGAGGTCTTAGATATACAAAAAAA
This sequence comes from Viscum album, assembly GCA_963277665.1. Lineage (NCBI taxonomy): Eukaryota > Viridiplantae > Streptophyta > Magnoliopsida > Santalales > Viscaceae > Viscum > Viscum album. The sequence goes on from OY728165.1 coordinate 289,688,742, forward strand.
TAAAAAAATTTCAACCTCGAATATCACATAAAAGAAGAGAAATTTAGAGGAGAGGCTCAAGATGAATTAAGAAGTCACTGAGGGGATTGCAATGCAACCGATAGTGTTTGATTGGGAAAAAAATGACCGATCAGAGGATAAAAGAAGAATTATGGTTCTAGGTCACTCGTCAAAGATACAAGGTTATAAGAAAAAAAATTTGGGAATTAGACCTGACCCCGGTCTGATTTAACAAAAAAAGTACATAGTGTGTTCATTCAATGTACACACAGTGTATATTCCTTAACTGACGCCCACTTTAGCCGGTCTCCAGGTCACCTCACACAGCCATGTACTAGACTGTTACACTACTTGTGTATAGCTACCTACAGTAACCGGGCACAGGGTGTGTACTCTTAAGAAAACACTGTGTAATTATGAATTTTACAAATTCTCCCCTTTTCTTAAAAAACACCTGAATTCATGATCCATACCTAAAATAATGATCTAGGTTATAACATAATGTACTTAACTAAATGATTTATATTATTTCTTATTCTACATAATTTGGATATTATTAACAAATTATGATATAAATTTTAAAAAAATAATATTCTTTTATTATATGTTCATGACTTAAAACCTTCTCCTCTCTCAAATGTGAGATAAAACTATGGATTGTGTATAAAATGGACTACACTCTCACGAACTAATGTATTTAATTTTTCATCATTTTTTATCATATATGTATATAATTATGTATATAATTTTTATATATGAAATTTACACTACATGAAAAGTAGGCTATACCAACGGTTTATAACCGTTGGTATAGGCCGGAGAACTGTTGGTATAGGGTATACCAATGGTTTTCCAAACCGTTGGCCAGTTAGCCATGAGGAAAGACCTATACCAACAGTTTCATTTAAACTGTTGGTATTGGTGTTTGAGAATTCTGGGAACCTCTTTACCAACGGTTCAGAACCGTTGGTAAAGATTTTTCTAGAGCTGCAGCACTGCAGCCCCCAGAAGCCCTCCAGAAGCCCTCCAGAAGCCCTACCATACACCTGCATAAAACAACAGTGCACAACAGCCCTCCAGTATACCCTCCACTATACACCTGCATAAAAAATATCACAAAAGCCACATACAGACTTCAAACAGTATAAAAAACACCTAAAATAGCCCAAAAAAACACATATGACAACAATCATCCCGTGGTAATTCACCTCACCCATCAAATTCTAATAGGCAGAATAGTTTGATAAATATCTATTAGAGTTTAATAAGACATTCAAATTGACTCAAATCCCATTTTTTTGTGATACAAGGGTATGTAATGATTTGTGATGAATTTTGCATTGAACATGTATTGTTTATAATATATGGTGAAAAGATATTTTTTAGGAGTCTCTTCACTTATGACCCAATGCGTGTAACTACCCAACTCATGAAAAAGAGTTTGCGACTATCGTTGATGAGTGTAAATTTCAGTTGTATTCACATAAAATGATTTCCTTTTGAAATAAAAGAGAGACTTTGAGTGGTGTCGTACACACCGCGCCTCGGATTGAGGCGGAGTTGACTCGTACACATCACAAATGACCCATGGATACATGTACTAAAGTATCAACAGTATATGAATGCCTTTGGTCTATTTTCCATATGTAAGTTGTTGTTTTAACTTAAACTGTTGTCCATTTCAAAGAAAAGTGACACACTTTGAGTGGTGCTGGCCACACCGCACCTCGGATTGAGGCGTGGTTGACTCGTACACGTCACAAATGACCCATGGATCATTCTCCTAATGTTTCAATAGAATTCGAAAGCGTTTGGTCGGTTATCCGTATGTCATTTTTTTACTTAAAAGCGCATCCATTTTAAACAAATGAAAGACACTTTGAGTGGTCCCGTCCACACCAGCACTCGGATTGAGGCATGATTGACTCTTACACGTCACATATGACCCATGGATCGTTGTCCTAATGTTTCAACAGAATCCAAATGCGTTGGGTTGGTTTTCCGTATGCCAGTTGTTGTTTTCACTTAAAATCATGTTCATTTTAAATAAAAGTTAGACACTTTGAGTGGTGTCGGTCACACCGCGCCTCCGATTGAGGCGGGGTTGACTCGTACACGTCACAAATGACCAATGGATAGATGTCCTAATGTATCAATAGTATCCGACTGTGTTTGGTCAGCTTTCCGTATGTGGTTTGTTTTTTTACATAAAAGCGCATCCATTTTAAACAAAAGAAAGACACATTGAGTGGTCCTGGCCACACTGGACTTTGAATTGAGGCGGGGTTTACTCGTACATGTCACATATGACCCATGGATACATTTCCTAAAGTATAAATAGTATCTGAATACCTTTGGTCCATTTTCCGTATCCCAGTTGTTTTAACTTAAACCGTTGTCCATTTCAAAAAAAGTGGAAAACTTTGAGTGGTCCCGGCCACACCGGCCCTCGGATTGAGGTGGGGTTGACTCGTACACGTCACATATGACTCATGGATCATTGTCCTATTGTTTCAACATAATCTGAATGTGTTTGGTCGGTTTTCCGTATGCCAGTTGTTGTTTTCACATAAAATCCTGTCCATTTCAAATAAAAGTTAGACACTTTGAGTGGTGTCGGCCACACCGTTCCTCGGATTGAGGTGGGGTTGACTCATACACATCAAAAATGACCCATAAATCATTTTCCTAAAGTTTTAATAGAATCAGAAAGTGTTTGGTCAATTTTCCGTATGTCATTTTTTTACTTAAAAGTGCATCCATTTTAAACAAAATAAAGACACATTGAGATGTACCAGCCACACCGGCCCTCATATTGAGGCGGGGTTGACTCGTACACGTCACATATGACCCATGGATCGTTTTCTTACAGTTTCAACAGATTCCGAATGAGTTTGGTTGGTTTTCCGTATGTCAGTTGTTGTTTTAACTTAAACTGTTGTCCATTTCAAAGAAACGTTAGACACTTTGAGTGGTACCGGCCACACCGTGCCTCAGATTGAGGCGGAATTGACTCGTACACCTCACAAATGACTCATGGATACATGTCCTAAAGTATCAACAGTATACGAATTATTTGGTCTATTTTCCGTATGTTAGTTGTGGTTTTAACTTAAACTGTTGTCCATTTCAAAGAAAAGTGACACACTTTGAGTGGTGTCGGCCACATCGCGCCTCGTATTGAGGCAGGGTTGACTCGTACACGTCACAAAAGACCCATGGATCATTGTCCTAAAGTTTCAATAGAATCCGAAAGCATTTGGTCAGTTTTCCATATGTCATTTTTTTTACTTAAAAGCGCATCCATTTTAAACAAAAGAAAGACACTTTGAGTGGTCCCGGCCACACCGGCCCTCGGATCGAGGCAAGGTTGACTCTTACACGTCACATATGACCCATGTATCATTGTCCTAATGTTTCAACAGAATCCAAATGTGCTGGGTCGGTTTTCCGTATGCCAGTTGTTGTTTTCACTTAAAATCATGTTCATTTCAAAAAAAAAGTTAGACACTTTGAGTGGTGTCGGCCACACCGTGCCTCGGATTGAGGCGGGGTTGACTCGTATACGTCAAAAATGACCAATGGATACATGTCCTAATGTATCAACAGTATCCGACTGTGTTTGGTCAGTTTTCCGTATGTGGTTTTTTTACTTAAAAGCGCATCCATTTTAAACAAAAGAAAGACACTTTGAGTGGTGCCGGCCACACCGTGCCTCGGATTGAGGCGGGGTTGACTTCTACACGCCACAAATGACCCATGGATACATTTCCTAAAGTATCAACAGTATCTTAATGCGTTTGGCCCGTTTTACGTATTTGGTTTTTTTTACTTAAAAGCACATCCGTTTTAAACAAAAGAAAGACACTTTGAGTGGTACCGGCCACACCGGACCTCGGATTGAGGCGGGGTCCACTCATACACGTCACATATGACCTATGGATCGTTGTCCTATAGTTTAAACAGAATACGAATGCGTTTGGTCTGTTTTCCATATGCCAGTTGTTGTTTTCACTTAAAATCCTATCCATTTGAATTAAAAGTTAGACACTTTGAGTGGTGCTGGCCACACCACGCCTCAGATTGAGGCGGAGTTGACTCCTACACGCCAAAAATGACCCATGGATACATGTAATAAAGTATCAACAGTATCTAAATGCGTTTGGTCCATTTTCCGTATGTGGTTTTTTTACTTAAAAGCGCATCCATTTCAAAGATAAGTGACAAAATTTGAGTGGTATCGGCTCTTACTTCCTCAGATTGAGGCAGGGTTGACTCGTACACGTCACATATGACCCATGGATCGTTTTCATATAGTTTAAACAGAATCTAAATGCGTTTGGTATGTTTTCCGTATGCCAGTTGTTGTTTTCACTTAAAATCCTTTCCATTTCAAATAAAAGTTAGACACTTTGAGTGGTGCCAGCCACACCACGCCTTGGATTGAGGCAGGGTTGACTCGTACTAGCCACAAATGACCCATGGATACATGTCCTAAAGTATCAACAGTATCTGAATGCATTTGGTCCTTTTTCCGTATGTGGGTTTTTTACATAAAAGCACATCCATTTCAAATAAAAGTGACACACATTGAGTGGTACCGGCCACACTGGACCTCGGATTGAGGCGAGGTTCAATCGTACACGTCACATATGACCCATGGATCGTTGTCCTATAGTTTAAACAGAATCCGAATGCGTTTGGTCTGTTTTCCATATGCCAGTTGTTGTTTTCACTTAAAATCATGTCCTTTTCAAATAAAACCTAGACACTTTGAGTGGTGCCGGCCACACCGCGCCTTGGATTGAGGCAGGGTTGACTCGTACACGTCACATATGACCCATGGATACATTTACTAATGTACCAACAGTATCTGAATGCGTTTGGTCCTTTTCCATATGTGGTTTTTTTACTTAAAAGTGCATCCATTTTAAACAAAAGAAAGACACTTTGAGTGGTACCGGCCACACCGGCCCTCGGATTGAGGCGGGGTTCACTCATACACGTCACATATGACCCATGGATCGTTTTCCTATAGTTTAAACAGAATCTAATTGCATTTGGTCTACTTTCTGTATGCCAGTTGTTGTTTTCACTTAAAATCCTGTCCATTTCAAATAAAAGTTCACTTTGAGGGGTGTCGGCCACTACTTCAAAGCACATTTTCCATATCATTTTCCACATGCATAAACATGAAATACAGGGCTAAATAAGAAAGCTAAGTAAAAAAATAGAGAAATGAGTATCACAGTACCAAGGAATACTAAAGGTCTTGGTAGTAGACTAATCATACAATAAGAATCAAGTGCAAAAAACCGAATCCGAATGCAACGTCCCTATGAAGCAGAGGAAAACCCCATAGTGGAAAACCATGTTCAAAAATAAAGAGTTATACAGAATTCAAAAATGTAATGGATCAATCTGCCTTTGATCACCATCACCATCACCACTATCATCATCAGCCTCATCCTCGCCACCATCTCTGCCCTCGTCATCATCCTCGTCATCATCCCCATGCTGATCATCGGCCTCATCCTCATCCTCGGCATCATCCTCGCCCTCGGCCCCATCCTCGCCCTCAGCCCCATCCTCTCCCTCGTCCACATCCTCATCCTCACCCTCTTCCTCATCAGCATCTTTGTCATCACCAAGAATGTCATCATCTCGATCGCCACTAGAGCTGTCGCCTAGTCTATTGGATGATTCACCCATCGACGACATAAATGTCTGATAAGCCGCACTAGCCTCTGGTGGAAGTGATGAAGATAATGCTTTCATCAGGTTCATAAATTATCTGTCTCTTGTTTGATCTTGTACTTCCAACTCTGTGAACCTTTTATCAGACTGTCTTGCATGCTCCATGACCTGTTCCAACTCGGTGGTTCTAGAATGGATACCTAGAGACAACCAATACCTCGTCGGGACTATATTCTTACCGGGTCGGCAGCGTACTCAACCAGAGTGCTCATCTCCCAAAACCTGATATAAATGATCGTGTGGACCAAAATTGTTAGGCTCTTGGCCATCAAGAGCCTCTAAAGAAGCTTGTAAAAAATATTAATTGATTATTAAATTTCAAATTAGATATTAGACTTTGAAATAAACAAATTAAAATTTACAATCTTCTCTTGGGTTGGTTCATTTACCGCAGTTCCATCTTTTTTTCTTCTACTCGAGCAAAACAACATTGCTCGAGGGATACGTCCTTCAATATTCATTTTGTGCTTCTGTAATGACATTGAAACAATATAAAGTAAAAGTATAATCATATATTCATTATTCAATAAATCACATAATTTAATTAGGATCCACTAAAAAGGGAAGGTCCTAAATAAAAATTATAAACAACTATATCGTACCTGCTGCCTCTCATGATCTGCCATAGTTGTGCACCCCAATGTGTGGAGGTATTACTTTGAATCAATTCTTTTTTTGTTTTTTTCATAAGATTCCTAAATAATGATTAATAATTAATAAGATTATATTAATTTAAAATATGAAAACTCTCATTTAAATAAATCAAATGAGATTAATAACTTAAATTTGGCAGTCGCCCAATGAGTAATCATTTGGCGATATTTCTCTATCGGGAAGTCATCCACGATAGGTAATGTCTCTAACTCCGTGACCACTCTATCACACCAGCCAACATACAGCTCATGCTTATAAGCTCCATAAAGCTCTCCTATCTCTTTTAAACGCGCTAGTCATGCACCTTCGCCATCAGGGAAGTTAAACTGAAGCTGAAACCAAATTGATTATTTCATTTAAATACAAAAATATACTGCATTAAATCCAATATATTTTTTACCCATATCTGTGCCCACGTGTTATCCTTGACTTTGGGTGGCAGATGTCTCCAAGAGAGAGGGCTGACCGGAATGATATCGGAGTATTTGGCTAGCGTCGCCAAAAAACCCTTCCATTGGTGCCCAGATTTCTCAATCATGTATCCATCAACATTATATTCAACCATCAACGGTGTCTGGCGGTTCCATACCGCACGCAAGCGAGTACGCCCCCTACTCCGCCTCCTAACTGTAGAAGAATCTATTATTAAATAAAAATAAAATCAATACAAGTTATAATAAAAATAAATTTTTGTATAAAAATTTGATAGAGTTATATAAATATACCTGTGGTAGTTGGATCAATGGGTGCAGAAGCTGAAGGAGTATCCTGTACAGGTGGAGTGTCCCTCAGTGAATGCTCCTCAGCCACATACTGTGTCGCATTAGGAGTCGAAGAAGGTGGAATATAATATCCTGGAGATAATGAACAAGAAGCAAAAGATGATGACATAGACGTCTGGCCAGCTGGTAGTGTAAACATCGGAGGTCTAAATATCTCATATGTCCCTGAAGACACGCCAGGATCAAAATAGGGCATAGAAGATACGTCTGTGGTAGTGGGTCGTCTAACTCTCGCCCCACGAGCCCTCATACCACCGGCCTCAGTACTGGGACCACTAGATGATTGTCCATCTCGGAAAGCACCCTCCCTCCTACCACCAACCTCTCTACTGGGAGCAATATTAGGCTCCCCGTCAGATATCTGTCGTCTAGGGGGTGGATCCTGAAAAAAAAATTGACAGAAAATTAAACACATGATATTATATGTTATTGAAATATTTATATTTGAAATAAAATACTCACAACAGGGACGAGTGGAGGAACACCCATCTGTACCATGCGACGATTATTATCTGTCATCTTTTTCTGCCGTCTCTCTTCAATGGGTGTCATTTCCTGCAATGAAAACAGATATGGAAGTAATTAGAAACAGATAACTAATTTGTAACCCAAAAAACAAAATATAGAAAAACCATTATGATAAAAAGAACATAATGAAACAAAAGATTTATGGAGTTATGAAGGTAAGTACTAGGATACACATTCTTAATGATGTAGGTGAAACATGTAGGTGAGAACACGACTGTATGATTCTATATATTTCCCACCACAACTTCGGGCTCACAATCAACTCTGACAATTGAGCTGTTGGGGTCATCATAAGTAATAAACGGATTGCTTCCAATTGTAGTAGCGATATTTTCAACTTCATCATCACCATCATCAAAAACATGTTTGGGATTTACTTCAATAATTACACCAAATTTTGGATGACAATGATCCTTGACATAAAAAACTTGTTTCACTATTGATGCCAATACATATGGTTCATCGATTGCAAGAGTGCGAGTCATGTCAATAACTCGAAATCCAAAATCATCAATAAAGGTGCCTTGCCTCATCATTGAATAAAACCATTGACATTTCATCATCGTGACTCGACCATGTGAGTAATAATCCAAACTTATTATTTTCTCAACGACACCATAATAAACAACATTTTCAGAACGAGGTCTAGTGTCCGATGAACTGGCATAACAGTCTGTTGTGGCAGTTAGCATAACACCATTATGCTGTGTTCTCATGTTTCTTGCTCATTAAGTGATAATAAATTTGTATCCATTAATCACAAGTGATTTACAAGCACGAACCATGGTATTAGGACCAAAAGCCAAAGCTCTTACTTCCTCAGAAACAGAGTCTGTAGGAAAACTTGATACCTAAAATATAAACAAATAGTAAACTTAATTAAATATTATTTTTATTTAGTTATTACAGAAATATTTTTACCTTCAATTTTAACCAAGCAAAAAATCCTTTGCTATGCAAAGTCTCTTTCTTTATCAAAGATAAAGAATGATGCTTTCTATATATCAATTCTTTATGTTCCCTGTAGATAAAAATAATAATATTTTAACAAATATTTAAAATTACAAGAGATAAGATAACAGATACATGTACAATTAACTTACTTGATATACTCATCGAACAAATCACAATTGAACAACACTGTGCGATGTGCCATATCTCGCTCTTCAAGGCTTAATGTTGTTAATGTATATGATCCCGTAATTCCTCCTGTCTGAGGAAGTGATGGAAAACTGGGATCAATTTTCCCATACTGTTCTTCTTCATTTCTTATTGGTCTGTTTATTCTTGTAGTATGATCAGACAAATACATTGAGCATAAATCCATACATTCTTGAGCCAAGTAACCATTCACAATATAACCTTCAGGATAATTCCTGTTCCGAACATATGATTTCAATGTGCACATTTTTCTTTCAGTTGGATACATCCAACGGAAAGTAACGGGTCCTCCAAGAAGTATTTCTGTCGGAAGATGGACAGTCAGATGCAACATGCATGTAAAAAATGATGGAGGTAATATTTTCTCTAACTCACACAAAATTAATGGTGTCTCTGCCAATAGTTTTTGCATGAGGGATTTGGACAACCTCTTAGCACAAAGATCTATAAACAAATAACACAACCGAATAACTGAGACTCTAACATTATTTGACAAGAGATGACAGATTGTTATTGGAATCAACTCATGTAAAAGGATGTGATAATCATGAGTCTTCAATGATTTCAACTTCAAAACTTTTCTGTTGACCCATTTTGATATATTTATTGAATAGCCATCATGAACTTTAATAGTCTCTATCACTTCCAGAAATTGATTTTTTTCAGCAGGAGTCATCACATAAGAAGCACATGGAACTTGCCATTTATTTTCACTGATACAGACAGGATGCAATTCTGGTCTGATCCCCCAATCTACGAAGTCGCGTCGAGATCATAAATCATCTTTTGTCTTCCCCTTGACATTTAGAAGAATCGAAATCAACATTTCACACATATTCTTTTCAATGTGAATTATGTCTAAGCAATGACGTAACAAGTTGGTTGACCAATATGACAACTCAAAGAATATACTCTTCTTCTTCCAATTGTAACAGGTAACATTGGAAACATTTTTCCTCTTTCTAGATTTCATTACACTCTTCCCAAATGAATAACTGAAATCTTTCAATTCGTTACGCACATCAGTTCCAGACATATGCTGAGGTGGATCGTCATTCTCCATTGTATTGTCAAATCTTCGACGATTGTTTCTATATGGATGGTTCATTGGCAAGAATCGTCGATGTCCCATAAAACTAAAACTACGACGATATTTCAGTCTCCTCGATCGAGTATTCTTCATACAAATAGGACATGACAATTTTCATTTTGTGCTCCATCCAGACATCATTGCATATGCAGGAAAATCATTGATAGTCCACATAAGTGCAACACGCATCTGAGATATGTCTTTATAACATGCATCGTATGTGGGCACACCCACATTCCAAAGAAGTTTCAACTCTTTTATTAAAGGTTTCATGTATACATCTATATCATTGTCGGGATTAGAAGGGCCAGATATTAGTATACTCAAGAAAGTGTAAGTCTTTTTCATACACAACCAAGGAATAAGGTTATAAATGTGTATGAAAACCGGCCATGTGCTGTGCGAAGTAAGCATATGCCCAAATGGATTAAAGCCATCACATGAAAGACCCAGTCTCACATTACGCACGTCGGCTACAAATTCAGGATATCGAGCATCAAAACTCTGCCATGCAAATCCATCTGCAGGGTGAACCAACTCTTCATTATTCTTTTTTCTCTCGGTGTCATGCCATCACATTTTTACGGATATTTCATCAGACATGAAAAGGTTCTGTAATATGGGGATCAATGGAAAGTGGCACATTACTTTTTTGTGGCACACGAGATGGTGTTCCATCATCTTTTGCTTTCAATCGTGAGGTTCGGCATTTTATACAATCATTTCTTTTAGCAGTTTCCTCCCAAAATAATCTGCAATCATTCGGGCAAGCATGAATTTTTAATTTTGAGAATCCAAGTTCATCAACCAACTTCCATGCCATATAGTGGTTTGAGGGAATATCTGCATCCTCTGGAAGTAAGTCCTTCAATAAGGTAAGAATGTAATCAATTGCAGTATTTGAAATCCCATACATAGTTTTCTCATGAAACAATCGGATTAAAAATTCCAACTTTTTCATTTTATCACATTGCCGATATATTGGAGTCATCGCAGCATCATTCAATTTTTTCACCCTATCAACATCATCATTTTCATTGGACGCATCATGTGTGCTTGTATAGAAATCTTGTTGGCTGGACATCCTTTCCTTCTCTTGATGTCGAATAAATGGAAACTAATCATATATCAAACTCTCTATTTCAGTTCTATCATTTGGATAATCAACATTTTGAGATTCCATTTTCTCTCCATTGTGATACCACACATAATAGTTTGTTTGGAAACCATATTTGGTTATATGATAGTTAACTTCTTCACGGCCCAACCAAGGTCTTACAACAAAATTAAAACATGGGTAGTGTATGCGACCACTATCTGAAGCGTTGTCAAATGAAAAATCTAGAATGATTTTCAAATTATTTTGAAAATCTGTTGAAATCCGATCAGTTTCGTACATACAACTTCTATCCATTCTGTAAAAAAATCGCAATAAGTCATTTCAAAGCAATTCAATAATATTAAAGTTTAATCAAAAAATTGCAATAAGTCATTTAAAAGCAATTCTATATGAGAATCATATTATGAAATCCAACAAAATACAGTGTATATAAGAAAATAAGATACAAAATTTCTAATGCCTATATTCAAGGATTGACCAGTAAGATATTGGAAGTGGATCAAGGAATACATAATACTTAAGGGTATTGTTGGCAGTATATGAGTTTTATACTTTAAATTCTTCAAGTAGATCAGGATGAGGAGTAGGATGAGGATCATGGGAGTGGCGGGACTGTCCAAGGGGGGTGTGGCGTGTCTAGGGGGTGCGGGGTGTCTAGGGGGTGGTGGGGTCGTCCGTGGGGTCAGAGGTGTCCAGGGGGTGGGGGCTGTCTAGGGGGTTCGGGGTGTCCAGGTGGGCGGGCTGTCCGTGGGGGTGGTCAGGTTGTCCAAGGGGGTTAGGGTGTATAGATATATTTATATGAAAAGAATACCCAAACAATAATCATGTAGCCTTGTCATTAGTCTAAACCCCTATAACACATAAAATAAACTAGTATGGACATTTACTAAAATATTTAACACTATAAAAATGAAAATACACTCTAAATATAGTTTGAGAGGATATAATGGTGTGTGTGAAAAAATGATATTAAATCAATTTAAACGAATATGGAACAAATGAGGGATTATAATACACTAAGAGTACCTCAAACAATCCAAAACCACTAGAGCACCACATATTCAACTTCATGAAACGGGACTTGGAAATCTTACCTACATCTTTACTGATGACCACTTAATTGGAACACTCTATTTATGGTTCTTGAACACAAGGAACAAACAATGTTTGGTCTCTACCAACTCAATCACCCCCTTGTAGATCATAATATCATTTCCCCTTATACTAAAATGGTCTCACTGGAAGCTACTATTAATACCAGACCTAAACCATTAATTTTCCATAAAACAATGATCAAAGAACCATCAGAGGTATCTCTCATATAACCACAACCATTTTTATCTCTGATGTAACGAAATTCACAAGAATAACTTTTATTCAATAACCTTTTGGTATATAATGTGCATAAACAATGGTTCAATTATATGGTTCATCACATTCCAATTTATTAATCACCCATACATGATAAAAATTGAACATTGACTTTCATTTAATTACAACCATCATATTTCATTTAATTATTAACAAGCATAGAATCATGGAAATTGGAATCTAATAACTTTAATAGGTCCCCAAAACTTTTTAATAAATTTAACATGAAAAATAAAACACTTTGAAATCTAAATAATCACTATGAAGTAAAATGAGCTTGGAATTCTATTGCACAAGTAAAAACACTCAACGATGGAATATATGAAAATAATATTAATATAAATTCTAAAAACAAGATAATAAAGTAACAATGAATGTTAAAACTAAACATGTGATTGAATTTTATAACATATAATAAAAATTTCTTTGAAATGAAACATGAAAGGCACATTAAAAAATTAGACAACTGACTAATGCAATCTATATGGGCTGGAATATGCATGGAATGTAAATAAAGAACAGAAACAGAAATTGGGCTGGAACAGAAATTCGGCTGGAACAGAAATTTGGCTGGAACAACAATTTGGCTGGAATAATAGAATAGAAATTGGTCTCATCCCACATCAAAATCGAAACTAAAAAATAAGAAAATACCTCAGCCTTGGATAGGATGGAGGATGAGAACCCGAAACACCTCCAAAATCGCCTCCAAAATCACCCAAGCACTCCCGTTTAGGGCTCTAGATCGCGAATGGGGGAGAGGATCGGCTACTGCCAATTTGGGGGAAAGTTTTCCCAACGGTTTTTAAAAACCGTTGGTATATAACTCCATCCCAAACCTATACCAACGTTTTCATTGAAACAGTTGGTAAATCTCTACTCCAACGGTTCTAAAACAATTTGAACATACACTTTTAGGGTGTAACAACGGTTTACAACCGTTGGTATAGTGTTTTTTACCAACGGTTCAAGAGAACCATTGGTATATATTGAAGATGGAATACTATACCAACGGTTTGAAACCGTTGGTATTGTGTATTTCCAAAACCATTGCACAGCACCCCTACCATTGCACCAGCACCCCCACCTGCATAAAAAGAACCAGAACTATTGCACAGTATTAAAACAGCATAAAAACACCTGTAATAACACAAAAAAAACACATAAAACCATCAAACTCTTCCAACCATGTGATGTACTACAATTCCCTATTTCAATCTTCATACGAAATGAATAATCCAGTGGAGTTGAATAATAGTTTCAATAACTCAAAATGGGGTATGGAAACTTACCCATGGTTCCATGGTGGTTATGAAACTAAATTTGAAAATGGGGTTGGGAATCTTACCCATGGTTCCTTGGGGCTTACAAATAGAGTAAAGTATAGAACTCATTATTTGATTTAAAATTCAGGAAGAACTGAAATGCTCACAAGTTCAACTTGTAATGGTCTAGAAGAATGGAATTGTATGTTTTTTGAACTTAGTTAGAATAATATTAATGTTTTTAAGGCTATGAACACTAAATGGTACAAGTATGGTGCGATCTATTGGTCAAAGTAGGATTCCACCACATCGTACCTCAGATTGAGGTGGGGTTGACTCATACACATAAAAAATGACCAATGTATCATTTTCCTAAAGTATCATCCCAATACAAATACCTTTGATCATTTTTTCATATGTCAGTTTTTGGTTTCACTTAAAATGTTGTTCATTTCAAAAAAAATTGAGACACTTAGAGTGATACTGATCACACCATGCCTCATATGGAGGCAGGGTTGACTCATACACATCAAAACTTAAACATGTATCGTTGTCCTAAAGTATCAATAAAATATGAAAGAGTTTTGTCAGTTTTCTATATGCAAGTTGTTTTCACTTAAAATCTTGTCCATTTAAAATAAAAGAGAGACACATAGAGTGATACCGGTCACACCTTGCCTCATATGGTGGTATGGTTTACTCTTACATGTCACAAATGACACATGTATAATTTTCCTAAAGTATCAATACAATCTGAAAGATTTTGGTCCATTTTCTGTATGCAAGTTGTTGTTTTAACTTAAAATTATATCCTTTTCAAAAAAAAAGTGAGACACTTTGAGTGGTACCGACCACACCATGTCTTGGATTAAGACGGAGCTGACTCCTACATGTAACAAATGGTCCATGTATCGTTTTTCTAAAGTATCAACACAATACAAATGCGTTTGATCGATTTTCCAATTGCCAATTGTTTTTTTCACTTTAAATCAAGTCTATTTCAAATAAAAGTGAGACACATTGAGTGGTACCAGCCACACTGTGCCTCATATTGAGGCAGAATTGACTCTTACACATCAAAAATGACCCATGGATCGTTTTTCTAATGTTTCAATAGATTTCGAATGCGTTTGGTTGGTTTTGCATTTGCATGTTGTTGTTTTCACTTAAAATTAATTCCATTTTAAACAAAAGAGGGACACTTTGAGTGGTATCGGCCACACCGCACCTCGGATTGAGGCTTGATTGACTCGTACACGTCACATATGACCCATGTATCCTTTTTCTAAAGTATAAACACAATCCGAATGCGTTTGATTAGTTTTCTGTATGTCAGTTGTTGTTTTCATTTAAAATTAAGTCCATTTTAAACAAAAGAGGGACACTTTGAGTGGTACCGGCCACACCATGCCTCGGATTGAGGCGGGGTCAACTTGTACATGTCACATATGAGACATGGATCATTGTGATAAATTATCAACACAATCAGAATCTGTTTGGTTGGTTTTCCGTATGTACTTAAGATGTTGTCCATTTTAAACATAAGAGAGAAACTTTGGGTGGTTCCAGCCACACCGTGACTCGGATTGAGACGCGGTTGAGTTTTACACATCACATATGACCCATGTATCATTTTCCTAAAGTTTCAACAGAATATGAATGCGTTTGGTCGGTTTTCCGTATGTCAGTTATTTTTTTACTAAAAATTAAGTCTATTTTAAACAAAAGAGAGACACTTTGAGTGGTGTCGGCAACACTGTGAATCAGATTGAGGCAGGGTTGACTCGTACACATCATATATGACTCATATATCATTGTGCTAAATTTTCAACAGAATCCAAATGCATTTGGTTAGTTTTGTGTATGTGGGTTGTTGTTTTCACTTAAAATTAAGTCCATTTTAAACAAAAGAGAGACACTTTGAGTGGTACCAGCCATACTGCGCCTCAGATTGAGGTGGGGTCAAATCTTACACATCACATATTAGACTTGGATCCTTGTGATAAAGTATCAACACAATAAGAATCTTTTTGGTTGGTTTTCCGTATGTACTTAAAATGTTGTTCATTTTAAACATAAGAGAGACAGTTTGGGTGGTTACGACCACACCATGACTCAGATTGAGGCGCAGTTGACCTGTACGCATCACATATGACCCATATATCCTTTTCCTAAAGTTTCAATAGATTCTAGATTCGTTTGTTAGGTTTTCTATATGCCAGTTGTTATTTTCACTTAAAATTAAGTCTATTTTAAAAAAAAGAGAGACACTTTGAGTGGTGTCGGCCACACCGTGCCTTGGAATGAGGCGAGGTTGACTCTTACAAATCAAAAATGACCAATGGATTGTTTTCTTAAATTATCAACACAATCCAAATTCGTTTGTTCTGTTTTCCGTATGCCAGTAGTTGTTTTCACTTAAAATGTTGAGGCGAGATTAACTCATACAACCACCAGGACAGCCCCCTCGGATTGTGGCGGGATTGACTCATACACATTACATATTACCCATTTATCCTTTTTCTAAAGTATCAACCCAATCCGAATGCGTTTGATCGGTTTTCCGTATGTCAGTTGTTGTTTTCACTTAAAATTAAGTCTATTTTAAACAAAAGAGAGACACTTTGAGAGGTACCGGCCACACCACACCTCAGATTGAGGTGGGGTCAACTTGTACACGTCACATATGACCCATGGATCCTTTTCCTAAAGTTTCAACAAATTATGAATGCGTTTGGTTGGTTTTCCGTAAGTTAGTTGTTGCTTTCACTTAAAATTAATTCTATTTTAAACAAAAGAGAGACACTTTGAGTGTTGACGGCCACACTGTGACTCAGATTGAGGCGGGGTTGACTCGTACACGTTATGTATGACCCATGGATCGTTGTGCTAAATTTTCAACAGAATCTGAATGCATTTGGTCAGTTTTCCGTATGTCAGTTGTTGTTTTTACTTAAAATTAAATCCATTTTAAACAAAAGAGAGACACCTTGAGTGGTGCCAGCCACACTGCGCCTCAGATTGAGCCAGGGTCAACTCGTACACATCACATACGAGCCATGGATCATTTTGATAATGTATCAACACAATCGGAATCCGTTTGGTCAGTTTTCCGTAAGTACTTAAAATGTTGTCCATTTTAAACATAAGAGAGACACTTTGGGTGGTTTCGTCTACACAGTGACTCGAATTGAGGCGTGGTTGACTTATACACATCACATATGACCCATGGATACTTTTCCTAAAGTTTTAACAAATTATGAATACGTTTGGTCAGTTTTCCATATGTCAGTTGTTGTTTTCACTTAAAATTAAATATATTTTAAACAAAAGAGAGACACTATGAGTGGTGACGGCCACACCGTGACTCTGATTGAGGCAGGGTTGACTCGTACAAGTCATATATGACCCATGGATGGTTGTGCTAAATTTTAAACAGAATCTGAATGCATTTGTTCAGTTTTCCGTATGTCAGTTGTTGTTTTCACTTAAAATTAATCCATTTTAAACAAAAGAGAGACACTTTGAGTGGTACCAACCACACCGCGCCTCAGATTGAGGCGGGGTCAAATCGTACATGTCACATATGAGCCATGGATCCTTGTGATAAATTATCAACACAATAAGAATCTATTTGGTCAGTCTTTCGTATGTACTTAAAATGTTGTCCTTTTTAAACATAAGAGAGACACTTTGGGTGGTTCCCATGAATAGTTTTTATAAAGTATCAACACAATCCAAATAAGTTTGGTCGGTTTTCCATATGTCAGTTATTTTTACTTAAAATAGTTTACATTTTAAACAAAAGAGAGACTCTTTGAGTGATTTAGGCCACACCGTGCCTCGGATTGAGGTGGGGTTGACTCATACAAGTCAAAAATTTCCCATGGATCATTTTTCTAATGTATCAACACAATTATAATGTGTTTGGTCGGTTTTCCATATGCCAGTAGCTATTTTCACTTAAAATGTTGTGCATTTCAAATAAAAGTTACACGGTTTCAGTGGTTCCAGCCACACCACAGCTCCAATTGATGTGTGGTTGACTCTTACACGTCAAAAATGTCTCATGGATCGTTGTGTTAACGTATCAACACAATCTAAATACGTTTGGTCCGTTTTCCGTATGTCAGTTATTTTCACTTAAAACAGTGTTCATTTTAAACAAAAGTGAGACACTTAGAGTGCTATCAGCCACATAGTGCCTCAGAATGAGGCGGGGTTGACTCGTACACATCACAAATGACCCGTGGATCATTTTACTAAATTATAAACACAATCCAAATGCGTTTGGTTTATTTTCCGTATTCCAGTAGTTGTTTTCACTTAAAATGTTGAGGCGAGATTAACTTGTACAACCACCTGGACAACCCATCACCACTCGGATAGCTCCCCACTCAACCCGGACAGCCCCCCATCCCTCGGACAGCCCCCACTCCCCCCGAATAGCCCCCACCCCTCGGACAACCACCTGGACAGACCCCCCCCCCCCCCCCAACTGGACACCCCATCCCCCAACACCTGGACATCCCCATGTAGTCATTATTACAACCATTAATAATAAATTATTAAACTACGTCATTTGTAAAAGATAATCATACTGAACATAAATCAATAATATTATTGGATATATCAAGGAAAATGAAGGCATACTATCTTACATCCTAAATTACCACCCATAGCCATGATTAATTTCCACAGACCTCTCATTTCTACCAAATCAAAATAGAAAAACAAAAAACATAGTTGCACATCAATAAAACCAAATCTAAAATTGTTATGGATGACTACACATGACTGCATGGCTAGTGAAAAGCACCCCACTATCATAAAAGTGAGTATTATCCAAGAAAGAGACATAATATACAATGTACATTGAGAACCATATTTAATTGACCCTAAATGCTTTATTAGTACAATCATCTTAGGAAGCCAATTATCACTCATGACTAACCATTCCACTATAAACAACCTAGAGTGTATGAGTTTTCTCTCTAATCTCAACAACATCATCACACATTCTTACCATTATGTGAATCATGTGTAATATGAATGATATTAACACAAAATTACCAGGAATACCAATCCTTCTATAAACTGAAAATTTATGGATGATATTAACACACAATTAATTTTGAATCAAATTTGATTCACTTTACTACTTATCCCAATAGACCAAACTCATACTATAATCACTATATGTGTGCCACTATCAAAGCTCAACACACGCACCAAAATAAAACAGAAAACAAAATTCATAAACACCCAAATATAAAGAGAAATCCAAAATAGTAGATGTAGATAATTAAAATAAACGTATCACTTACAGGAAATGTAGAACTAAGAAATTTTGAAGATGGGTCAGAATGAAGGATTTTCGCAGTAGGGTAAAGAGAATCCCAATTCACCTCTTCACCCAATTGAAAACATAAAATCAAAATAGAAGATACATAACATTAAAATTAATGTATAACTTACATATTACAAATGATAATGTAGGAAATTTTGAAGATGGAATGATTTGGACAGTAGGGTAAAGAGAATCCCACTTCTCTACTTCAGTTTAGGGCTCCAGTCGCTTGGAATGGGGGAGCCCAGGTCCTGTCTATTTCTGGGAAATCTTTCCCAATGGTTATAAACCCTTGGGAATGAAAACTTTTACCAACAGTTTTAAAAAACTATTGGTAAAGCCCTTCAAAAACTCACTTTTACCAACGGTTTTACAAAACTGTTGGTATATCTTCATCAAAAAGAACTTTTACCAACAGTTTTGCAAAACCGTTGGTATATCTTCCTCACAAACACACTTTTACCAACGGTTTTGCAAAAACCTTCGGTATAACTTCACCTCTACATACCTTTACCAACGGTTTTTGAGAAACCGTTAGTATATGCTTCGTATACTCATATACACCAATGGTTTAAGAAAACCGTTGGTATATATCTATTAATAAAAACTATAGTTCTAGTACTGTTATGATAAAATTATAATTGTATAATTATAATATTCCATATATGTTCTTAATATCAATTTGGCAGATAATACTGTATTTTAGCTTATGTGACCGACAGACTGCCGCCTCGCGAAGCGATGTGATTTTATCTACAATTACACTTTAAAAGGAAGTCAATATGGATTAATTTTATGTTTATATATTATATTCCTGAAATTATAATCCATGTGTAAAAGAAAAATTGCATAAAATTTCTTACATTACCATCTGTTGAATAAATGATAACATTGTTTATGTGTACGAAGGACTACCGCCTCACGATGCAATGTTAATTTTTTATTACTGTATCACATGGATGGTAATTGTATTCAATGAAATATTATAATATTTATGATATAATTATCAGTATATAAGTATAAAATAACACTTATTGTATTTCCATCATGATTTTTGAAAAATGTTACCCTTACTCGTGCATACATACGATCAATTGTCTTCATGAATGTAGAATAATTAAATTTTCTTTACCTTATTTCATGGTTGCATTTAGAAGTATAATTTTGGAATAAAAATTAATAATTATTTTATTATTAAAATTATGTAAATTATTAAAAAATAATCTTTTTTACTTTATTCAATATAAAAATGCGACTTTGGACATATTACTCATTTATCATTAAAACATCTAACATAAAAATAATAGGATATATAATTAGATATTACATGGTAAAAAATAAAATAAAAACATAATATTATATAAAATAGTTCATAGTAATGTAAATAACAAACATATATTTATTATTTAGGATGATAAGGAAAATTAATAATGATTCAACCTTGTGGTAAGGGATTCATCTCAAAACATCCAACTTTGAGACACATGTTCTTTTATGCAAGTAAATTATTTTTTTATTTTGTATATACAAAAAATTTAAATACATTATAATGAATTCCTAATAATTAATTGTATTTGATGTTTAAATTCGATTATTTTATTTAAAAGGGGTTGGATTGAAATGTTACTAACTCATTATGGTTTTGTGCTTCAATATAATTCTATGTAATATATATAGGGGTTAATTCTTAGTAATGGGAATTATTTGATTATTTTATAATAAAAACCTCTCATTTTCATCTCTTCTAGTCATTAATTATATATCTATCTAATATTAATATAGTCTTCTATATGATACTTGAAATGATTGAGAAAATTATTTTATGGAAAACCTACTTCATTTCTATCTTCAATCAAAAACCCCTTCTCTTCCATGACTATGTTTTCTTTAAATAGTTTTTTTTAAAATGTTCTAATATTATTTAATTATTATTTAAAATCATAATTACCATTTATTTTAATATAGAAAATGTTTTTAAATGGATCTTCTTTTCATTTTCCTAATTTGTTACAATTTATTTCTTATACAAAAATTTGAAAGGGATATTTATTTTATCATACTAGACTTGTACAGAATTACATTATTTTATGACCATATTTGAAGCTTGTATTATAATTTTTCATTGTTATTTTTCAATAAAATATTTTCATTAATATTTTTGTGTTTTTTTTGTTTATAAAAAGTGATTTCAAAAGTAGAAAATCTATTTTCAACAATAATTCTATTAAGAGTTTTTCAATTCATCAATGAAATTTACCTGTAGTGTTATGGAATGATTTTAGTTTTCATATATTTCTCTCTTAATATATTCTTATATCACTCTTCATTCCATTTATAGGGCAATGAATTCCATATGTTAATTTATAAAATTAATTAATTAAGAAATTTGGTTTCATTATGATATGGGGTAATATTATGCAACCCATATTATTTCCTTGGGTATTTTTATGTTATTCTTCATGATTTGGTTGTTTTCTATAGAAAAAAAATATAATGAACATTTTATTTATGAGTTCATGCAGGTATAACTATAATGCAATGGGTAATGTTATATTATCATTAGATTTCATGTACATGATTTGGTAGTAAACCAAATCCCTTATGGGACATTTCGGCCATGTGATATTTTCATGAAAGTCAGCCTTGTCTCATGTTTATCTCATGTTTTTTGTTTCTATAGAATTTCTTATCATTACCAGATATGAGTAAATGGCATGGGATTCTATAATATGTTTTTTATAATTTAATATTGAATAATATAGTTCAGAAATAACCCATGATCTTGGAACTCAATTTTGTTCTTTTTTCTTGAGTAACTGTAATTTCATAATATAAGAGTTAACCAAAATCTTTATGTTAATATATTCTAAAATAAATCACTTATTTTCATTTTTTATACTACTGAAAACCATTTTTTCCCATTTTCCAAAAGTCGCTTTAAGGGAAGCGAGAAACCATACATTTCAAATGGGATGCACATTCGATTCAAATAGATTTTTTTCTATTAATGATTAATAAGTTTTTATGGAGATTTTCTTTTGTGAAAAGAAAATTTTATTTTTATTTTTTTACAAATTGACAGATGATATTGTTTTGGGCGATCAAATTATTCATTAAAATTGTCTTAAGATTTATCTCAATAGCTATATGCTCTAAACCTAATGATAAAATTTGGAATGAAATATTTAGATAATATATCTAATCATACGTTAGTAGGGATTGGAGTCTCTAATATCATTGAGGGTAATGAAGTCATCAAAATGTATTTAAGAATTCTATTTAGATGATTATTTTGTAAGAATTAATCAATACTCAATGCTGTATTTTTTCCATTATGTTCATTATATGGACATATTACAAATTAATCTCACCAAATTGAAAAAAATATAATATCATTTCACATAAATTATTATACTCTTTTCATGTTATTTTATTACATAAGTGAATCTTTGAGACTTTATATTTCTTATTTCTAACATATCTAGAGTGTCAGTGATTGAATATTAGTGTTCGGTGGAATGTTCATATTAGGAGAAAATTTTGTTTCGTAGAACATGAAGAATTAAAAAATTACTCGTAATACAATGAAAAATGAATATGTTATTATGAATAATGGATTTCATAATTTATTAAGATGATAAATATGATAGAAGACTTTATGGCGTGAGTTAATTTTTTTTCAAGTAGTTTGTGAAAATAATTCTAGAATAAAACATTTATAAAATATTATTCAAAACAATAAATAAAATTAAAATGTAATAATGTACCGATTTATCATGTAATATATTTAATAAATTGAATTTAATGTTGAACTTTATCTATAAGAAATTGAAATTGTTAGATATATTCAAAAATCCTTTAATAAATGATATATTTTAACAATTGGTAGATAATGGGATTTCAGCATTTTATCTCATAAAGTTAATTAATAGCTCCACCCCATTCACTCATATTAATTGAATTTTATTTTTCAATGTCATATTTTATTATATATATAATGGCTAATATATTTATGATAAAAGGATGGGAATATTTTTATTATGGAATCCCTAATTTTTTTTACATAACTAATACATCATTCTTATGAAAAAAAACATAAAATAATAACACAACTGGGATCAAAAGGTTTAGTTTCTTTAAAAATTTATTACTAAAAATTACATTTAAAAAAATATGTATTATCATATTCTCGTGATTCTTATAAGACATTTAGTTATCCACAGTACAAGTAGTCGCCTGAGAATATATAACAAAGAACGATGTGAGATTAAAAACTAGTAAAAGGATAGAAGAGAACATGAATAAATATAAAATGGGGTGAGCATACTGATCATCATAACATCATAATCATAATCATGAAGGGATGAATTATACTGATACATGGTATTGGAAATGAGTAAAAATAAAACATCATCTCTTAGTGGTAAACTACCAAATATTGTTGTGAATAATGCTAGCATCATGCTCATACATATTTCCCTTTATCTCATGATATTATTCACATTACCCAATTAATTATAATATAATATAATTCTATGAAAACAAATATAATCATAAAATTTAAATTTCTCAATATAATTCTGATTTCACTCATCCCATCATGACATTTACATTGTGGTATATAATTCAGGGCACACCAATCATATCATTACATTTAAATTATCATCCATCCCACACAGAATGTATATCAACATTAGACATTAAATAACCCATGGAAAGGAATGGGATAAATTTCATAAATAATATATTAATGAATAAAATTTTTTAAATAAAAATGAAATAACATTATGGGTATATGAATAACTAATCATGAGTGAATAACAAAAAATCTATATGGAACTAGAAGGTGTGTTTTTTAAAGAATAGTACATTTGGAAAACATTTTATTTTTCATAAAATCATGTAGAAAACATGTGAATTTAAAAAAACTGAAAGGGTATAATAAGGAAATTAAATTTATGGATCATTAAATTAATATAATAAGGAAATTTGTGTGAAAGATGAAATTACCCCTATAAAATTGAGTTGGGTTCAAGAATATCCTTACCTTATGTACACACTATTTATTTACATTAATATCCAGTATAGTAAAATTAGATTCATTAATTGAAAAATGATTAACGCTTTATAAATTAATATGATTAATTATAGTTTTATTAATTTAATTTTTGGTCTTTTTAATGAGTTATATAGTTTTATTTCATCGTTTGAGAGAGCTGTTTCCTTGTTTTCATGATTGGTTCACTTGTATACATTAGTGGATGTTATTGTAAAATGGGGATAAATATACATAATTATTATTATAAGTTATTATCGATCCTCTAGACGATAAAATGATATTATAAATAATTTGGTTATATTGTGTGAAATTTAATCTTTAGATAAATATTTTATGATAAATATTTAGGATAATTTTGTTTGTTTTTTATCACAATGAACTCATTCTGTTTTATCATATCATATTATATATATGATTTAGTTCTTTAAAATAAAAAAATTATAACATAAAATTCAAAATATTTTTTATATATTTAATTTTATTATTAATAGCCTTAATTTTGTTAAAGGAAAATGAAAGTGTATCGTATGTGATGTCTGTAAATTGACAAATCACATACGATGATTTAATATTTAAAAATAGAGAGAGAGAGGGAGGAGTAAAATAATTTATATTAAATTATCAAGATATAATTCCAGTATATGTAATTTATAAGAGTTTTAATTCCATTTATATAGATTATGTGAGGAGAGAATAAGAAAATAAGAATAAATTAAGAGAAATTAAAATAAGGAAGATCATTTTACTTCTTAAATATCTCATACTTGAGAACATCTTTAGGGGAATGGTTTGGTCATTTTATAAGACAAAGAGATATTGTTCATGGGGTAGGGCCTATAGAAGAGTATTAGGTATATTTTAAACATGTATCAATCCTTGAATGGTTTGAGAAGAGGTGGAGAGTGGTGGTATTTTTAGTGGAGGAGAAGGGTGTTTTCTTATTATTTAGTTCATTAGATTATTATTTTTTCACAAGATAAGAAATAGGAATGTTTCCATGAATAATTAAATTAATTAAAGAAGGATAATTCTATTTTATTGTTCTTAAAAAATCGATGACTCATGTAATAGTGCATTTATCCTATAATTTATATATACCATAAATTACAGTATTTTACTATTCCCCAAACATTCATGTATTTCAGAAAAATACCAAAAATTCCCCCATATACATTTTTTATGTATATAATCCAAAAATGAAATCTAATTTATGAAAATAATTTTCATGACAATAGAAATTTAATTTCTAATGAAAGTCATCATTTAAATGGAATATATAGATATTAATATTATATCTAATTTTATAAAACTTTGATGAATATAATATATTCTCATTAAATTATGTTAAAATAATTAGTCCAAAAAATAATAATTTCTGAATATATTTTATGAAAATATATGTTATTTTAAATTATTGAATGAATCATAAAATTATAATTAAATATTTCTAACTTAAAAAATACCAACACTTAATTAATAACAGTTGAAACATTTATTCCCATAGACAATGATATAATTATATCATACTATAATTTATAATATTCCTAAATTTTATTTATAATTTAATGGGTGTGGTTAATATTAATTTGACTAATTTATTATTCACATGGTTTTATTACTATTCCTATGGTCATGTTACTATTTCATCGGAATATGTTCCATAACTTCTACAAATACTTATAATTTTAGTCATTATTCATTTATAATGTTTTAATTATGGTTTATAACTGATTTTAAGTTACTTATACTATATTAAATTATAATATCTTGGGATAAATTTAATTGATAAGTGTTTGGGTCGTTACATTCTCCCCCCCCCCAGAAAAGTAACCCTAGAAATTATGTTTTTACATAAATAGGTGAGGGTACTTCTCCATCATCACCTCCTCTGATTCCCAAGATTCTCCTTCATAATTATGGTTCATACATAACACAGTAACATGGTGGTTTGTCATTTTTTGTAGGACCATATCTCTCTGGTTCAGAATCATTACTAGATTCTCTTTAATTGAGAGATCATCGTTCAGTTGTACCAACTCTGAGTTCAGTACATGTGAGGGATCTAGTATATACTTCATTAGGAGTGATATGTGGAACACATCATGAAATTGATCCATCTTTGTTGTAAGTTCAAGCTGATTGGACATCGATCCTATCCGACCAAGGATATAAAAGGGTATAATTTACCATGTTCTTAACATCAATTAATTTCAAAACCACATACTTCCTTCCATAGTGATATTTTAAGGAAGAACTTATCTCTAACTTCAATAACCATATCCCTTCGATGTTTGTCCGCAGATCCCTTTTTCCATCTTTGAGTATCTTTTCTATGTTGTTGGATGGCATGAAATTTATCTACCATCTCTTAAATGAGATTATGTCCAAGAATTATTTTTTTACCAAGGTCATCCCAATAGGTTGGAGTTATAAATTTCTTTTGATATAGAGCTTCTTTTGGGGAAATCTGAAAACATGAGTGGATGTAATTGTTGTATGAGAACTCATCGATTGGGAAATATGGATCCCATCAACCGTTGAATTCTAATGAGATGAATATTATCATATATTCAAAAATCTAAATAGTTATTTCAGATTGACCATCAGTTCAGTGGTTATAAGCCCTGACAATACATAATTCAATTCTTAAATAATGTTGTATAATCCTGATGAATTTATATCTGGTCCTGGGACCACGATCAGATACAATAGAGAGTGGAACACAATGCAGTCTTACAATATCTATTTGTCACGACCTAAGAATTCATGAATAAATTTTATCTTTTAAAATTAATTAAATTTACTATGGATATAGAAAAAAAAATTCACTTACTTTTTTTATTATATCAAATTATATTTATTTTACAATTACAAAATTGATAATATATTTGTCGAACAATGATCACATAAGTAGTATAAATACACAGTTTTAACATATCCTTTTGGCATAGAAAAAGGAGGTGATGGACTCAACTATTAGGATCATACCATAGAAATCCCATCTATCAGAGCTTCCTAGGGAGATAGAATTTTTGGCCTATTCCCTAGACCATTCCATTGCTGAGATCTGACAATATAAGGATGAACAAACCATTTATAAAAGAAGTACATTATCATTGAGATCATGACCGAAACCGTGTTCACTGAACGACCCCATCAAAGTCCCACCATCATTCAACTTACTTTTAAAGAATATTCTGGTGTAATAAAGTGATATGTATCATTACCGTAGCATTGGGAATATATAAATTATTTCTTTATAAACTATTGAGTAGATTTTCTTTCTATTATGGTTTCTTTGTTAGTTATTTTAAATCACAAATGTTATTTTTGGTTAATATTAAAATTCAATTAAGAAATATATTTTGGTGAATTAATTTTTTTTAATAAATAATAATTTAATAAAATATTTTTATTAAATTAATTTTATAAAATTTAAATGATTATATTGTTTTTAGGTAGTCATATGTAATTTTTATTAGGGTCTAAAAACTGTTGTTGACAAAACCACAGTATTTTCAATAAATGATCCTTCTTGTGTTAAAAATTAAAATTAACATATTAGAGAAATTATTTAAATAAAATCAATATCATTTTTGGAATCAAGACATCGAAATTATCCAACGGTGAATTTTTTATAATTTTGTCAGATAGTCAAATTTTGTGTAATAATTAAATAACGTATAAATATACACTGTGTTTTATGACATCATACCAACCCATTATTGATGTAATAAATACTATAAAAGTTATAATCAGAAAACATATTTTTTCACTTTAAAATAATCATATATTTTATGTTTATTTTATTTATTTTATAAATCCTTAGTTAATACTCGAATACTTATAAAATATTTTAAGATTTCATAATCATTTCTCAACATTTGTGACTCACCTCCAAATAAGAAAATGAAAAAAAATATAGGCCCTTAGAAATATAAAATAAATTATTCCAATCGATTTTGGCATAATTTTTGGTCAAATATTCTAGGATAGTTTGTGGTTTTGAATGTTTTATTATCTACTGCCCAAAACCAAAATGATAAATAAATCCCCCCCCCACATTTCCAATATAAATCAATCCATGATCCCATTTATCTTAACTAAAACATTATTAGGATCATACACACTCTACCATATATTCCCTATATTCCTCCAAAGTTTCCCCCATGCTCCCAAGAAACATATCCTAAGCCTTTGGAGTCACACATCCAAGTAAGGGATTTCTCTCTTCTCATTTCCATTCAAACACATGTTTTATAATATGCTTCCCAAATTCCATTTTTCATATGTGGGGAAATGATGTTCCATGATCCCATTACAATACATTTTTTGTATAAATCATGATATATTCCTTTAACTCTCATTAATATCCCCTATAATTATTTATGTAGACCTGTTACAATGCATAAATTACATAAGTGATTATCAATCATGTTTCTTTCAAGAACATAAATTATAATAATCAATTTTGATTTCCATTTTATTATGTGACGATACATTATTACCAATCCATAATACTTTTAATTTTATTTATAAATTACTCTATCTCTTTAAATATCATTTATCCTTTTGATGAACACTTATGTACACCCATTTCTAGGCCAAAATATTGTAAGGAGTCTTTCACCCCCCCCCATTTATCAAGCATTCCTTCTATGTTATGTCGTCAAAATTCCACTTTCCCATGATGGGATATGTTACTAAATTTCCCTATTACTTTTCATTTTATGTTTAAATGATTATAAACCCCTTTTTCTCCCATTACCCCATATTTTTTATTTCTATATGACATAAATATGTTGCTGAAATTGCTCCACAATTTTCTTGGAAAAAATTATTGTGTAGTGAATACCATACCCATTTCACTATCAAGAGTATTTTCCATAATTAAAATATATTTATTGACTTGGGGAATACATGTATTTATTCCACATTCTTAGATCATAGAAAAATTTATGATGTTAAATGAAACTGTGCCATATGATATATGTGGCATACATAACATGAGAATGAAATTATTATGAAGGGTGGTCCCTGATAGTGATCCATTAAATTTGGTAATGGTTAGTATCATGATACGTCATTTTGGGATAGGGGATTTACTAGATATCTTTATTAGACTTTATCCACCATGGGGTCATGTAGAATTCAAACTTGACCAATTTGATATGCACTGTTTTAAATTGATTCCACATTTTCCATGTTATGATTATCATGCTATATAATACCTTATAATTCATATTAAAATAAAACTCATTGATTTTCATTGTATAATGTTTATTGTTATCCTAATTTTGTTCCATGTTTAATCCAATGGTTCGATTTATAGCTCACCCATTTTTAATATATGTCCTCATGTTATCAAATTTAGTGGAACGTACGAACGAAAATTCATAAAGAAGTTTTCAATAAAGATATTCATTCCATTTTTTTATCTTGTTATGCGATATACCAAATTTAAAAAATACACTAGGCCAATCAATCTTTTTATTTTTACTATATTCAATTTTATGTATTAAATAATGTTTAAATATGAAATAAAGAGCGACGTTGTTAATGTTAGTATCATGGGATAGGATTAATTATTTTTGTGATTATGATTAGAAATTACTAGTAAAAAAGACTTAGGTATAAGGATAAGTATAAGAAGACATAACTAAATTTGGGGGAGTATAGATACAGATCTTTATAAAGTAAATATATACCTGAATGGTTACTACAATTGGATGTGGTCCTAACATATATATACCTTGGAGTAATAACTATGAAAAGGTATTCCATGCCTAATTCAGGGTAATCCAGTACACTACAACGGGCCTTACTGCGCACATGGTTTGAAACTCCAAGGGTATATGAGTTGGAAAATTAATAATGTCAATACAAACCTTTATTGAGGGATAAAATTCCCATAAGAAGGTACATTAGGAAACAGATCATTGATATCATAGATTGAAGCCAATAAATTAAAAAATTAAAGAGTTAAATGTAATTTATATGTTATCAATTTAATTTATTTGGATTCCCCATTATGTATATTATCATATAAAAATAATTATATCTAAGTAAATTTTAAATAATGTAGAGCCAGAATCAAAAAGTAAATGGTATTATCATCGTACATAGTTCTACACATTCCATTATATCATGAAGGTTTAGTAGAACTATTCAAACACCACCACAAATAATAGATGTAGAGATGTATCGGAAAATATAAAATGGTGAAATTATTTCCTCCCATGTATATAACTCATATCGTGTCACAATTTGTGGATTGAGATTCCCGGAGGAACTTTTCATACTTCCCTTGGTGGAATTTGATGCAATTCAAGACTTGGATTGGATTTCCCTATAAATATCCAATACAAATTGTTGTGTGAGGAAAATTACTATCCAAATGGAGAATTTACCACTGATTCTATACAAGTGAAATGATGATGATTAATACTCATTATCACCATCATAACAAGCATGGATATTATTTCCCTACAAGAAAGCATATGTAGCTCAAATGATTGATTATATGATATGAAATATCCTCGATGACATTCATGTTGTGATGGAATTTACTATTGTTTTTCTAGAAAAGATTTTTAGTTTTCCTGTATATAAGGGTGTTTATGTTTTGATCAAACTTATACTTGGGGCTTTGCTAATATCCAAGACTCCATATAGAAGGACTGTTGGGATATTATCATGTAAGGGTGAAGAAGGATAATAACCCCTAGGATACTTTTTGTACTAGGTACGAGCATTATTAGTTCTTATTAATGCAACTCAAACTCATTAATTCCATAGAAATCGTCAGGGAATCCTGAATAGAGTCCTTAAGGGATTCCATGAAACTTTTTGTGTAGTATTTATATAATATATTATAATATACTCCAAAACCATGGAGGATCATGAGGAGTATCTAACCACTATGTTAAAGGCCTTGTGTAAGGAGATTCACTATGGAATGTAATAAAATTGTGAGTATTATTTGAAAGGAGTATCATTCATAGGGTACATCCTCAAAATAAAAGGGATATTTTTTTATCCTTAGAATATGAAAAAAATTTACGGATAACTGAGGCCAACATATGTTACGGATATTATCACCAATTTTTGAAAAATTTCTCATGATTTTGTAACCCTCTAAAAATATTACTTGGAATGGGTTCAAATTTTCTTATAATGAAAAATCTGAAGAAATTATCATGGAGATAAAAAAGAGACTTATCACTACCACTGTTATCACACAACCCAATGTGGATAAATTTTCATAATTTTAAGTGGTTATTCAATGTCAGTATTGGGATGTGTGTTGATTCAAAATAAAAAAGTCATTTTTGAAGCCTTAAGGCAGATATAAATTCATGAAAAAAATATCCCATACATGGCCTGGAGTTGGATGTTGTGATATTTGAATAGAAAATATGGTGGCACAATATTTTTTATGAGAAGTGTGAAATATTACAGATCACAAAAGTATAAAATATATATATTCACAAAAAATAGCTAAATATGAACTAATTAATGAGGTTATAGCTCATCAAGGATTATGAATTTTGAATCACTACCATCATGGGAAAGCCAACAAGGTAGTGGATGCTCTTAGTAGAAAGAAACCATAAATTATATCATTGATTAAAATTGAGAAGTATTTGATCATCATATATTTGAATAATATTTAAATGGTAATTAAAAGGAAAGGAACATCATCAATCCTTTCACAATTTATTTTTCAACCATCTCTTTTCGAAATCTTAATGGATGCACAAAAACATGATGTGGGAATACAGATGAATGTGGAAACTATCATAAAAGATAAATCCTGAAATTTAAATGTTAATGAAGAAGTCATTGTGATATTTGGGTCAAAGCTACATGTTCTATAAAATAATGAGCTCATTAGTTAACATTTGAATGATTGACATAGGTATAATTTCTCTATCCACCCAAGAAACACAAAGATGTATCAAGATATCTAAAATCACTATTAGTGGAATAGAGTGAAGAAGGAAATCATTGATTATAAATCAAGGTTCCTAGTTTTTCATAAAGTGAAGGGTAATGGGAATAATTATAAGGGGATGATGCAACCATTACCCATACCAACCTGGAAATTGGAAAACATCGCACTGCAATTTGTCACAGGACTTCCAAATTCATCCAAGGGGAAAAAATATGGGTTGTTGTCGATCATCTTACAAAGACTGTACACTTCATCATGATTAGAGAAGATTTCTTTTTGGATCAACTAGCACAGATCAATATCAGAGATGTGGAAATGCTTCATGGTGTACCACTATCGATTATGTCTAATCGAGATCCAATATTCACATATATGTTTTGAAAAAGTTTTTACATGCTCCAAACACTATGATAAACATCATTACATATCATCACCCTTAAATTAAATCCCAATCTAAGTGGAATATCCCAACACTTAAAGACATTATTAGTTCATTATAAATGGACTTCAAAGGCATATGGGACCACCATCTTCTTTTGGTGGAGTTCTCTTATAAAAACAGTTTCAGCTCGAGCCTCCAAGTGACCCCTATGAACACCTTTATGATAATTGGTGAATAACACCAGTATTTTGGAATGTGGTTGGGGAAAAAAACTTCTAGGTCCTGATGTGGTCTATGAAATGGTGGAGAAGTATAAGACCATACAATAACACATCAACGCTACTCAGAGTTGACAAAAGAGTTGTGCTGACAATCGTTGACAAGACCTACAGTTTGATGTCGGAGACATGGTATTCATATACATATCTCTATGGAATAAAGTGTGACATTTTATAAGTACATAAATATTAGTACTAGGAACATCGGAACTTTTGAGTTTTTAGATCACAATAGATCAGTGGCATGTTGACTAGCACATTAGTGAACATGCCTCAAGTACCTGATTTATTCCATGTATCACTCATAAAACATTACATACCATACCCATCACATGTACTCAATCCAGAGGTGGTACCATTGCTGAATGGTATTTCTTATGAAGAGAAGATAGGGAATATATTAGATCACATAAATAAGATAATTCCCCTCATCAATGTGTTTTGGAGAAACCAGATGTTTGAAGATGAAATTTGGGAACTAGAGGAGGTAATGAAGTAGGGTTAATCTTATCTATTTTAGTGTTTGAATTCAATTGAATTAAAATAATATTTAAGTATCTTTACAATTTAAAATATAGTTATTTAATAGTGATATCGTGACTAATATAAATATTTGGTTTTAATAAATCTTTTTGGCACAAAAAAGGGAAGTCATGACCTCATCATGTAGGATTATACGCTATGAATCCAATCTATTAGAGCTTACGAGGGAGATTGAATATCTAGGTCATTCCCTAGACCCATTCCAAGATGATATCCATCAACTTAATCATTAAGAAACCTAGTTACTAGATGATTTCAAGCTCATCAAGATCACAGTCCAAACCATGTTCACCGAACGATCCCATGAAATCCCCACAATCGTGCACCATGCTCTTAGGGTGTATTCTGGATCAATAAATGGATATGTATCAATAAACTAGCATCATGAATATGTCCATTATTTTTTTATAAAATATATATTATATTCTCTTCGTATTATTGTTACTTTCTTAATGATTTTTAAATCATAAGTTTAATTTTTGGTTAATATTCTAATTCAATTAATAAATCTATTTTAACGAATTAATGGATTTTTGAAATAAAAAATATTTTAATAAAATAATATTTTTATATTATATTTTTAAATACAAATTATCATATAATTTTTTAGGAAGTAAAATGCAATTTATCTTGGGGTTCATAAACAATTATTGAAAAAAAACCAATAATTTTCAATAAATGTCATTTTTTATTTTAAAAGTGAAAATTTACATACATTGAATTTTATTCAGATAAAAATATTGTAATTTTTAGAATTAATACATTGAAATTATATAGTGGTGAATTTTTCATAATTTTTTGAGCATCAAATATTTTCATAAAAAATAAATACCATATAAATATACCGTGTCTTTTATTACATCATAATTGACCAATAGTGATGTAATAAATACTATAAAGGTATAATACTCTAAATAGATGTTTTTCGTTTAAAATAATTTTATTTTATGTTTCTTTTATTTACATAATATAGCCTTAGTAAATATTCCTAACCTTATAAAACATCTTAATTTTTTAAAATCAATTCTCTGAAAGTGTGACTCACCTCCATATAAGAAAGGGAATTATTTTATTATCATAATACATTAGCCTTATAAAATAATTTATTCCACTACGATTTTATATAAACTATGGAAAAACCCATGGGAAGGTTTTTAGTTTTAAATGTTATATTATGTATTGTCCAAAACCAAATTAATAATGAAATCCCCCTCATGTCCAATATAAACCCACACATGATGCCATTTCGTTTTATAATTACTCCTCAAATATCATCCATTCTCTTCCATATACTCCCTATAGTCCCCTCGAGGCTCCCCCATGACCCTAAGTTGCCTCTCCTAATCCATTGTACTCACACATCCATGTAAGGTATTTCTCTCTTCTCATTTCCATTCAAGCACTTCATTTTTATTATGCCTCTTAATTCAATTTTTATATGTTCAGATATGTTTTGTCATAATACCTTTATAGTATATTTGATTTATAAGTTGTAAAATATTCCTTTTACTCTCAATAATCAACCCTATATTCCTTTATGTACACCCATTACTATGTCAAAATTTCATAAGGGATTCTCTCTCCCCTATTTATATCAAGATCTTAATTTATGATGTGACCTTTGGATTTCAATTTAATTATGTTGGTATACATTATTAACTATCCCACATACATCACATTATTTGTTTAAATGATGGGTTCCCTTTGAATCTCATTTATCCATATTATCAATCATTATGTACACCTTTTACTATGCCATAATATTGAAAGGAATCTTCCACACACATATTTTATCAAAAATTCATTTTATGTTATGTCTTCAAATTTGAATTTTCCATTACATGGAAATGTTAATAAATATTTATCCTACTATATATTTCATGTAAAAATTATTTTATACCTCATTAACTCTCATTAACCCATATTATGAATTTTTATATGACATTGTTATGTAACCAAAATTGCACCATGATTTTTCATGCCAAAATAATCATGTAGTGAATACGATACACATTTATCTTTCAATGGTATTCACCTTCATGAAACTATTTTTTTATTGGGTACTTACATGTATGTATTCCACATTCATAGATCATGGAATAAATTATTATGTTCACTGAAACCATTTATAATGATCTATGAGGTAAACATAAATATAAGAATGAAATGATTATGAAGGGTGTTCCCTAATAGAGATCCAATGTATTGGGTAATTGTTAGTATCAGGATATGTCATGTTGGGAATGGGGATTTACCTGTTTTCTTTGTTGTATATTTTACACCATGGGGTCGTTTCTGATTTAGCCTTGATCTATTTATAATGAATTCTTTTATGTTTTTCCACATTTTACTTATTATTATTATCATGATATATCATGCCTTATTATTTATGTTCCTTTACTCGTTGTTGATATGCCATGTCTTCCATGTATTATTATACTCATAATATTCCATGTTTATTATAATACTATGATTTTTTGATCAACTCTTTCTTATGTACATCCTCAGGTTATCCCATGATGTGTTAAGTATGATGGAACAATTTTTTCATGTTAATGATGTTTTGAATAAAGACCTTTCATTGTAGGTTTTAAATTGTTATGTAATGTACCTAATTTCTCAAAAACACTAGACCTCTCAATCTTCCCAGTGGTATTATTTGAAATCTTATGTAATAAATTATGTTAACAAAGGAAGTAAATAGTAGGTATGCTATATAATTGACATATATCTATGCATTTTGTTCAAGTGAGAGATACTTCGGAATAGAGACAAAGTGGGTGGTCTTTATGAGTTGTTCCACCGCAACAAAAATTTTATTATTTCATTTGGACATATATTGGGTACCCCTGAAAAATACTATAGTGATATTTTTCCCATTTCCATATTGGTGTATGAAATGGTTTTATCTTCCCTTTGTACTCATGTGGCTCTGGCATAACATGTTGAAATATTATGCACTTTTATATATTCTCCACAATCTCTTTCTTCATCTTATCCCACTAGAATTGTTCTCAAAGGTCACAATACAACTTGATACTTCCCAGATGGATAAAAATTTTGATCTATTTTTCTTATCCAATAGGTAATTTTTTATCCAATGTGATGATGGAAAAAAATCATCATTCCATACTAAATCAAACCATCATCATTGAAATGGAACTACTGCAGCTTCCCTTCCATGAGTGAATTTATCTTCTATTTTAACTCTATATCTTCTCTTTGTGCCTTATTAATCATCTCTTAGATAGATGGTTGGGTAATAATTTAGGATAGGTAGTATGTATTCTCTACCATTATGATTTCAAAATAAATTCATTTGACATCCAGGATGATAGGGTTTTTCTCAATAGGCAACATGGATATAATAGTATGTTCTTTTCTACTAATATCATCAGCTTCTCGGTTTTCCTTTCCAGGATGATAGTGAATAGGGAAATCATACACCGTGAATAGATAATACCATATCCTTGGTCACATATTGATGTCCTTTTGTGTGAACATGTACTTTAGGATCTTATGATCAGTATATAACTCACACTTTTCACTATAGGGGAAGTGCAACTAGATTTACAAAGCAAAAAGCAGAGCATCGGGCTCCAGATCATTGGTCAGGTAGTTCTTCTCATAGATCATCAACTTCCATTAGACATTGGCTATCACATTATCATGTTTCATGAGTACACAACCCAAACCATTCATTCAAGAATAATTGTATAGAAAAAAAAATTCTACACTTTTTGGTAATTTGAGAATAGGTGCAATGAACAGCCTTTTCTTTAGCTCCATGAAGCATTCCTCAAATTATTCCATCTAGTAATACTTAAACCATTTCCTTGTTAACATATTTATTGGGTTAGTAAGTTGTGAGAAATTTCTCATATAATATAATTAGTACATACTAATCCAAGAAAACAACAGATTTCTGTGACACTAAAGGGTGTTTTTCTTTCCTTGATTACCTTTTAATAAGGTTCCACATAAATTCCCTCACATGTGATCACATGTCCCAAGAATGTGATTTTATGAATCCCAAAGTGACACTTTCAGAACATGGAATATAACATATCCTTACATAATGTTGTAAACACAAGACTTATATGTAATTCATGTTCCTTATTACTCTTGTTGTAGATAATAATT
The DNA here is from genome assembly GCA_963277665.1 of Viscum album. Classification (NCBI taxonomy): domain Eukaryota; kingdom Viridiplantae; phylum Streptophyta; class Magnoliopsida; order Santalales; family Viscaceae; genus Viscum; species Viscum album. The sequence continues at coordinate 289,726,182 of OY728165.1, forward strand.
TCATCGGTAATCACTACCAGAGATTTTTCATGGAAATGTTTAAAAACTCTATTTATAAAATCCATAATAATTTTAGGTGAATTAGTAATTACAAAGAGAATCATTATAAATTAATTATTCACATACCTTTTATATAATGTAGTATTCTTAATATCTTCTTTATTCACCTTTGGATGATGATATCCAGAACAAAGATATTCCATTGAGAGGTACTGATATCCCCACAATTGATCGAACATGTGATCAATTTATGGGAGATGATACTTTTTTTATAGTGATCTTGTCGACTTCCCGATAGTAGATTCACAACCTCATTTATCCAACCATATTCTTGAAAAATAGTAGTGGCACACCCCATGGTGATTCACTTGGGTGTATGAACCCTCTTTCTGAAAGCTCTTACAACTACTTCTTTAACTCCTCCAATTTGATTAGAACTATCCTGTAGGGGCACATTGAGTTAGTAGTAGATCCATATATGTGTTTTTTTAGAACTCTACCTCATAATATGGGTAATTCCAGGTAACACTTTTTGAAATACATCACTTCATTTCCTTATGAAGGGAATTTATGTTAGTTTTAAACATTCCTTTTACTAAACCATTTGAGTGAGGAAAGCCTCTTCACAGAGAATAAACACCCACATTGTTGAATGATTTTCGAATAATGATTCTTGTTCATCCTTAAATTTATATAGAAGGATGGGCTGGTTAAAATATGAAAAGATATATCCTTTTACCAACATTTTTTATGAGCTCTATTTGACGATAGCCTATACATCCCTTGAAGGGAATCAAATTCCACCAAGGGAAGTATTACAATATTTTCTGGGACAGTCATCCTACATACCTGAATAGGATAATTTTCAAACACTTGGGTTGTAATGGTTTAACTGGTAAGTCTTTTTACGTATATATCTACTTCAATTTTTTCGGGTTTTTATTTAATAATTTTTCGAAAACATGCACGATATAAAGGAATGCATAGAACTAGAATCAACGTATACTTTTTTCCATTATTGAGTGAATAGGAAGTGTACCTAGTATGTCTACTTTTTCTTGCTCAACATCTATAATAGTGATGGAATATGTCTTTCCTTACACCTATGGATTTGGTGGATGATTATTTTGATTAGCCTTGAGGACTCGAGGTTTAGTGCACTAAATTACATAGTTCCATTTCTCCCAACAGTTGAAGTATTGAACTGTGGGTTGTGATCTCATTTCATCGACCACAATGTCTAGAATCATTATATACTTTAGAAAATCATGATCTTGGTGGCCTTATCTCTCACCCTATAAGAATTTCCCCACCCCTTTTAGAAAGTCTTCATGACACTTCTTGCAACATTTTGACATGTGGGTGGTTGAGTTTTCTTTCCACCCTTCTCATTAGAGTATCTTTCTTGGTACTCCATATTTCTTTTCATATCACCATATCTATGGGACAATTCACTAGCCTCCATCTCTACCTTAATAGAGAATAGAAAAAATCCCTCATAACTCCAAAATTCGTGAATTTAAAGATCCATTTAAGGTGTTGTTTTAATCCACTTAAAAATCTATCAATTTTCCTACCATTTTTGTTAACAAAAATTGAAGCATACATTGAATGACTTGTAAAATTTACTTCATAGACCATGTGAAATTATTATTCCCCTTTATTTAGGTCTATAAATTTCCCCTTGATCTTTGTATGAAGATTTAATGGGAAGTTCTTAATATGGAATGCTATTTTAATGTCTTTCCACTCTATATCTTAAATTTATTCCTTCAGCCTCGTGTGCTTAATCAAGGACCACCATTGATTGACCTCTCCAAAGAGACTATAAATGACCCGAGTCACCTTCTCCATCTTGGAAGAGTGAAGAACCGAAATGATATTTCTGATCTAGTGGTCCCACTCTTCAATAACTATAGGATAAGAAGACCCACTAATAGAAAGTGGTTATTTCAGCATACAGAAATTGATAGCCACTTTATCCCTATTTGGTGAAGTGGTACATTCCACATTATTCAGGTTATTTTTAATAACCTGAGAATTTTGGGTAAAAATCACCAAGAAATTTTGAACTACAACTTCCAAGACATTGGGAATGTCATTTTGGTAATGGTTTCATTATCCCTCTCATATGATGTTGGCCTGGTTTTTCATGGTTCCCACCATTTTCTAAAATAGAAATGGTTAAAATAAAACATATTTCAACAAGTCCTGAATAAATAATTTATTCCTTTGTGAAATTAACTAAAAATATAAATCTTGTTGGATGCATTTGTTAAGAATTGTTTTAAAACAACTATTCTTGAGTTCTTACTTATATTTAGTCTCATACAAAGGGGTTTTCAATAATTTTCACTAATAATAATTTTAATATTAACTAACTGATGCTATGATACCAACTATATCTTCATTAGTTATTCTTATATAACTATTAAATCATTATTATGATAAAAAACATAAAATCATTACATGTCATGGATCCAAAGGTTTAGTGTCTCTGGAAAATTAGGACCATACATAACATTTAGAAAATAAAAAAATTATTTAATCCCTTATTCTTTAGCTTCTTATTGGCTATTGAGTTCTCTTTATAACAAGTAGTAATCTTAGGATATAGATCAGGGAAAGGGGTGAGAAAAAATCTTAGTAAGAGTATATAAAAGAACATGAGTGAATAAAACATGGGGTAATAATTCTGAGAATCATAACATGATCATCATAATCATGATAGAAAACATTATATAATGGCATGAAATTTGGAAATGGAAAAAAAATAAAACATCATGTCTTAGTGGTTAACAACTTCACATAGTTGTGAAAAAATATATAATTATGCACACACATATTGAACATTATATCACGAGATAATTCACATTACATAAAGCATTGGAGTGACATATAATTATGGGCACAACCGTCACATCATAATATTTACATTGTGCTACATAATTCTAGGCAAAGCCATCATATCATTACATTTACATTATCATGCATGCCATATAGAATGAATATCAATATTAGACATTAAATAACCCATTGAAAGGAATGTGTTTCAATTCACAAAGCCTAAATTAATGAAAATAATTTTTGGAATGATAAATGAAATATAATTCTTGGCATGTGAATTCTCAACATTAAGTGAATAAGAGACAATCTCAAGTGAAGTAAATAGTGTGATTATTTTAAGAAGAGTTATTATAAAAGACATTTTTTTGTCATAGAATCATTTAGAAAACATATATATTAAATAAAATAAAAATATGAATTAGTTTAAGATCTTTTAGGATCATTAAATGTATATAAATAAATAATTTCATGTGAATGAAGGAAAACCCAATTAAATGGAGTTGGGATTATGAACCCTCGTACCTTTTATTTGAATGAATAATTCACATCAGTAACTTATATAATCATATTAGATTCATTATTTAAAAAATAAATAATCCTATATATATGATTTTATTTAAATATTATTCTTTTATGTTCATTTATGGATTTTTCTTTGAGTTATAGAGGTTAATTTCATCATTTTGGAGTGTTATTTTTCTTAGTTTTCAGGATCACTCACTTACATATATGAATAGAAGTTCATTTAAAATGAGCATAATTATCTAGAATGGTTATTATATGTTATTATAGATCATACATAAAATTAAATGATCTTGTAAGTTGTTTTTTTTATATGGTAATATGATGAATCATTAGATAAATAGTTAATGATAATGATTTAGATAAATTTTGGGGATTTTCAATCACAATGAATTCGTTTTGTATTATGATTTAGTATTATGTATATAAGTTAGTTAAAGAGAATACAATTTATTATAACATAAACATTAAAATATGTTTTTAAACATTTAATTTTTTTATTAGTATACCTAAAGGTGTTAAAATAAATTTAATGTGCAATATTCATGATTTCAATAAATGGACACATGAAGAGCAATGATCTGGTTTTTAATATAAAAGAGATAAAGGAAGGAGTTTAATGATCGGTCTTACATTAGCATGATTGAAATCCAGTATATGCTAAATATTTTATTTATCATTCAATTTGGATATATTAGTTTCAGAGAGAATGAAAACTATAGCAAAATTAAACGAATTAAAATGAAAAATGAAGAGGATTTTACCTCTTAAATTTACTTTTCTTAAGAACCTCCTTAAAGAAATGGTTTTGGTCTTTTTATGAGACCAGGAGATCCAAGACATATGGTAAGGTATATGGAAGATTATTTTTTTGAATTTCCTAAATTATTAAATCATGGAAGTTGTGAGGATAAGAGGTGGTGATGGGTTGTATTTATAATGGATGAGAGTGGTGTTTTCTCATTATTTTATTCATTATCTTATTATTTTTCTAAAAAATAATAAGTAGTAATGATTCCATGACTAAATATATTAAATAGATAAGGATAATTATATATTTTGGTTCTTACATCATCCATGTCTCATGGAATAGTGTATTTAACTTATAATGTATATATACCGTAAATTTCTGTATTTTATTATTCACAACTAATTCATGTATTTCTAAAAAATACCAAATGATCAATCTATCGATTTTTTTACATGTAGAATTAAAAAATTAACATAATATTTTGAAAATATTTTTCTAAATATGATGAATTTAATTTTAATTAAAATCATCATTTACATGGAAAATGTAGATTTTTAAATTATAACTGATTTTGTAACACTTTAAAAAATTACTTAAGGTTTCCTAAAATTATTTTAAAACTATATGAAATTGAAATAATAATTTTTTAATATATTTTCTGAATATAATTTTTTTTGAAATTACTAAATGAATCATAAAATTTTAATTAAATATTTATGAATTACCAAAATCTAACACTTAAGTAATAATTTTTATAACATTTATTTAATTAGAATATGATAGAATTATATCATACATTCATTAATAATATTCATATGTTTTATTTATAATTTCATTAGTGTGGTTACTCATAATTATAATGGTTTACGATTCCTAGGGTCCATATTACTATTCCTATAGTCAAGTTACTATTTTAATCAGTATTGGTTCCTTAACTTCTATAAATACTTATTATTTCATTATTATTTCTTTTATAAGATTTTTATAATAAACTTAATATAATTATTATTGGTTTATACTCTATGAAATTATAATATTAAGGGATAAATTCCATTTATAAAATTTTTGGTTGTTACATTTAGTGTGTGTTTAATGGTTCGGCTATGAATTTTCATGTACCCATGGTGTGGATGTGTGTGAATCTATGAGTCTAGTGAAAGTAAAATAGATGAAGTATACTATATTTATGTACATATCGTATACATGTTGAGAAAATATATTTGTAACATATATAGGTTTATTTTTAAACAAACATGATTAAATTATTAGTTAACAAAATATTCGATTGTTTAAAAGAATGAATTGTTCAATATAGTTCAGTATAAGTTCAATTTATGTAGATGATAATAATTTGAGTGAATTTCTATTTTCATTATGGATAATGTAGAGAATTTAATTTATTTTTTCATATTTCATACACCATCTATGAAAAAGTTGGATTAAAATTGAGAAACTTTTATATCATTATTATGAACAAGAGAATTAATTTATTTTCACACTATTTGATATTTATGAAAGTGTTAAAAATTTCATCCAAGAGTTACTCTTATGGTAGTTACACATTTATCAAATATAATCCTATATAATTTAAATTTTTTATGGACTAAATTTAATGTTTTTATTTTCTGTGGATTAATGGGTCATGTTAGATTCGTTATGTTCCACCAAGATCTGAAGGGTGAGATTGTTGAGCCCATTTATCATCTTGTTATAAAATATGAATTTTTATGAATATTTTTTAAACATGATAAAAAAGAGATTCTATTATAGTCATGTAAATAATATTTTCTTGATTATATGGTATATATATTTATTCTTTTATTTTTAATAAAAAATTATACCAAATCAATCTACCAAATATAGAAACAAATGACATAAAATGTTGATTCAAAGAATGTGTTCAACATAATTATGAAGTCATAGAAATAATTGTGAATATATATGATTACAATGGTTTGGAAAATTAATTAATTTTATTTTTTGTATGGATTCCATTTGTACATAATTTAACACGTCATGGATTAATCTATGGTATTTAGAAATAGTTTGTCCAATAAATATGACTTATTTTTAAAGAACATGTAAATATAAAAAGTTAAGGACCTAGTGATGATATAAATAGTTGACATAAGATAGAAAAAATGTTAGGTATTTCAATATGATTTTTATGTGATAAAAAATAAATAACATATCATGATTTAAATATATCTCTTGTAGTGGGGTTTTATTGGTCGAGATGATTTTATCATCATATTGTGTTTTATGATATGTTAAAGAAAGAGGCTCAAATATTTTATATGATAAATATTACATGTTATTGTTTGATTGGAATTATTTAATAGATAAATAAAAAGGCTTTATGTTATTACATATCATTAAATTATTATTTTCTAGATGACCCAATCTTTATGGTACATGGGAATTAACATCTGGAAAAATTTGAATTATTTCATTTTAGAGGTTAATTCACCCAATTTTTATTAATTTACCACACATATATATATATTTTATGTATAATTAATAAATAATATTATTTTTATGAAACCAATATAAAAGTTTCTATGAGGTGCTATGAAACTATGATATGAGTGAATTAAAAGGAGAAGGGAATATTAAAGGGACAAGAATATCCATAGTGTTGAATCATAATTTTATCTATTACTAATATATTATATCATCATATTGATATTTATGTTTATAATTTAATGTAATGAAAATTAATTATTGGTTGTGTGGAGTGAATCTATGGTTGGTTTCATTAATAATTTCATTAATTTTGATCATTGATATAATGGTTGAAAATTGAATATTTGGGGAATGAAAACAATTTTAGGGAGAGGAATAAGTGTTGTTATAATAATTTCTATATCGATTGAATTAATTTTACTAATCTAAATGTTCTAGAAAAATTATTTTTTTGGAAGATTCATTTATATCATGTTTAAAAAGTATACTATGTATGTTTGTACTCGACCGTTTTTTATTAGTATATCACCTGGACATGGGTGTTTCAGTGTTATTCCAATGATATAGTTATTAATGTTTGATTAGTGAACCACTTATATTATTGACTGATATACATTTTTTTATTTTTCTAAAATTTTAACATTGTTAAAAAAAATTAATAATATAATCAATTAAATAAGGTTGTGAAAAAAATATTAAATAAAACAATGTTAATTATAATTCACTAATTCACCACCCATTTAGTGAATTTTTATGTGAACCTCTTTAACTGATGAATCCTCATATATGTTCCTTATAATAACATAAGAGGGTTCATATAATTATTACCTGATGTTAATACAACCATTTTTTTGGGACATTGGATGGATAAATTAACCCCTTAAAAGAGGTTCACTCAGTGTTTGGATGATGGATTAGTCTAGAACACTATTCTTTACTCCTTATATAAAGTTGGTTAGGGATATTCATATAATACATGAGTAAATATCTATATTTATAATTTTCTGTTTCTGATTTAATATATTCTTCTATACTCCCTGAGTGATGTTTTCATGGAAATATACAATTTGTTAACATATCAATGTATTTGAATATTTTGTTAATAATTATAGAATTAATAATGAACATAAAATTATTATGGGATTATATACAAAATATATATGATTATGTTTTCATATAGAAAATTATTTATTTTAGTAAAAAAACTATCCAAGGGATTTTAACTCAGATTTCATATTATTTCATGTTATTATTTGTTTATATCTTCAAATAAATAATGAGTATGTTTTCATAGATTTTATATAGAATATAATTAAGGGGAAAATATTATGTATGTTCATATAGTAAAACCTACCATTATACATGTAAAGATATGGAGTTACATTTTTATTAGTCTTATTTCTAGGTTAGTGATAGATTTACTTGAGTTAATGGTTAATAGAGGTATTCATTAAAAAATATAGGTTGGAGATAGTTTGGGGATTTGTTAATGTATGATATTGGTCGTAGTGGGAATATTTCATTATTTATGTTATGATGGTATTAATATTGTTCCGTAACTAATAAATTTATATTTTTTATACATTTATTTATTTCATTAATATATGATTTATTTTTCATATTGTGTCACCCAAGTAGGTATTTAATTAAATTATATAAATTTACAAATGTTAAATGGAATTTATGGCTTATAGATGATGGTTTCTCTGTGAAAATTTTACCCAACATTTTGTTATCCCATTTCACATTATGATAATATATAATGATAAATAGATAATGTTAGAGGTTAGTAGTGGTCATGTATGGGTTAAATAGTGATTTAAATTAAGTCATTAAAGATGGTGTAATGTTATTTTAATGTTGTTTTATTTTTGGAATGTGTATAGATATAGAAGTAAGAACACTAAAGTGTTATTACTAATGTTATTTGGGAAATATATTATATACTGACCCTTAAGATATCTTGTAGTGTATGATAGAGTGAAATATAATTTGACCTTTAATATCACCAATAATATTTTATTGTCCCTTTATATGGTTTGATTAAAGATGATGGAATATAAAGGGTATCAATGTTTCGTTTTCCCTGTAAAAAATATAATGGTTATTTTTCTTATATATAAATTATTATAATTTTTTGTTATTTTGAATATTCTTTTATACCCGTGAATGGAATGAAACTTTTCTCTATATTTTATTTAAATAATTTTACTTTTAATATTGGGTGACCAATTTCAATGTTATTTAAATATTGAATAACATAATATATTCCCCATGATTATCTCTAGGGCCCCATATAATGATATATTTCTCTCCAAATTTTATAAGTCATCAATTTATTATATAAATATGGTAAAAAAGGGTCGTTGGTCCACAATGAAGATAATGTGTTTAATGTAATGTGATATTCTAAAGAATGTACCAATAACATAATGGTGAATATTTTTTTATCATAAACATATATTAATTTATCTAATAAATGAACTAGTATTGTTCTATAGGAATATTATATCATCCAATGATTTCAAAATAACACTTTATTTTATAGTGTATTCAACACATAATGTTGAGTTTAAATGAATTGTGATACTATAATAAAATATTATTATTGAAACTTGAAAAATATAACCTCTACATTAAATTGTTGGGTATGAATTATATCAAATAATAAATGATAAGTATAATAAAGCCTTAGTCAATAAAACATTATTGATAAATTCTTGAGAAATAAGAATTCATCTTTTAATAATGATATTACAATCTATAGGTACATATATTTCTTTTAAAAAGTTATTTTTCTTGCTTTTTCTATAAAATATTATAAATAATTTATTTCATTTAAAGAAATTATATTTTATATAATAAAAATAATCTTTAAAATCATTATTTCAAAATTAACTTAGGGTTTAATTATATTATTTTTTAGAAATGTTTTATCATTCAATGAATTGTGACAATTATCAATTTTTCAAATACTAATATTACATTTCATTTAATAAAGTATTTTAAATATTACAGTATAATTTAAATTTTGTATTAAATATATATATATAAAAATTTTATTTAAAATAAAATAATATATTTTTTTAATCATTTATTTTAATGACTTTCGTAAAAATTAATTTTATTGGTTAAAATATAGTTTTATACAAACTTTGATTAAATTGAATATAGTTTGTCCAATTTTATTTTTTAAAATAACCCCTAATAATAAAATATTTACATTAGTTGAATATATTATTCTTAAATTTATGTGAATTTAAATTCATATAATGATTATTTCTTTTCATAATATCAATATAAAATTATCTATTTCTGGAAAAACACTTTCAAAAAAAATTTGTGTTTTAATTTTAATTTTAATTATTCCAGTTACATATTTGGAATTTGATAAAATTTATTCCATACTATTAATCATAATAATGAATTCTAGTTTATAAGGTCAACCAAATTTTTTTAATAATGGTTAGAAAAATAGTAACAAAAATTGTTTCTGTGGTGAAAATCTAAAATGGTAAAAGTGAATAACATTAGAGTAAAACGTAATAACATGTTTAAAATATGTTTCTTATTAAAAAAATTATAGGTATTTGTCAACTATATCACCCAAGCACTCCATTTTCTGTTCATTATTTTAGGCACTTGTATTGAGAGTGACTTCCCATTACTGAATAGTTTTGGGTAATTAAAATATATCCAACCCAGATCTTCTTCACACATATAAAAACATTTTATTAACCTGTGAATATAATAATATTCCTTATCTATATCTTATAGCTTTCTATCTTCCAAAAATTCAAACCTTATGGTCTCTAATAAGAGATCCATAGGAGGTTCCCCTATTTGATGGTTATAATCTTCACCGAGATCCTTTTTTGACATCTTGTTTTAAGACATATTATTATTTATTCAATATTACAACATAATAACACTAGTATAATATATATAAAAAAGTTATATTATGTTTATTTATTTATATTTATTCATATTCTCTTCCATAAAATGGGTAATGAAATCATTGATTGGGTGTACGGAGTAATACCACCTCGTGAACCGATGTAATTTGGTATCCATCGTCACCTCTAATTAATATTCATGATGATAAATTTAGTGTTTATATATTTCATTAATGAAATATTAATAATTTTTTATACTGAAATATCTTACACATTCATACCGTACCATCTAGTTAAAAATGATAACATCGTTGGTATGTAAGACAAACTACAACCTCATTAAGAAATTTGATTATTTAATTATTATTGTATCACATTTATGATAGAAGTAATTTTATTTAAGGAAATAATATTATATTTATTATATAATTATCACTATAGAAATATAAAATAATAAATACCCTATTTCCAACATGATCATTACAAAATAGAATCATTACTCATTAGTTTGTATGGCCTATCATCTCCATGATTTTTATGTAGATCATTTTTCATTAACATATTTTACATATTCATTTAAATGTATAATAGATATATAAAAAATATTAATATGAAGTTTTCTTATTATATAAATTATTTAAAATTTACCTCATTGACCATAGTAAACATAAATAATGACATTTTCAAATTATGAACCAAGCATCCTCAAAACCCCCGACATGTCCCTAACTAAATAAGTAGATAAATATATCATTAAAATAAACGAACTAATTTTTTTATGTATATGGGTTTAATACCATAAAATTATCTTAAGGAAACAAATAATTTATATACGTCTGTTGTATTGATGATAAAGTACATACATGATATTTCTGGACATGAGGTAAAGGATTTCTTATATCGCATTTACTTCCACGAGACATATATCATATACATCACTAATATAATGTTTATGGTGTATTTAATGCCTCTTGGAATATTTTATAATGAATATATTCATCATAATTATATTTAATGTTTCATTTGTAGAATATTGTTTTATTTTTGTTTTGATTTAATAGTTACCAAATATTGAAGGGTTTATCATTATTCCAAAATGATTAGGTTTAATTATCCCTCAGATGAATTATTTAATATTTCCACCTTACAAAAATTATATTATTCTCTTTTAGTTAATGAAAAAATATTAATGTAATATTTCTATATAAAATTTTTCTACTTTAAATGATTGTGAATGTGTTGTCAATAAAACTGACTTTATTTCTCCCATTAGTAGAATATTACTTTTCTTCCATATATATGTTTTCTAAAAATATTTCCAATATTTTTTTGTAACATTCTCTGAATTATTGGAAAAATAAATTTGTGCATGTGTAATTATTTTTCAAAAAACTATTTATAATGTAATCATTTATTATTTTTCTTAATGATGTACTTTTTAACCATTTTAGAACTATGTGAATGGAATGTTTTTTATCTTATACGACATGCATGAAATTACCTGACATCATGTACACTAATTATAGGAAATTTCATTTATAATTCACCATTTTTAATTTTATAATAAATTTTATTTATTTTAATTTATAAATTTTTCAGATTTTGAAAAAAATTGTTTCAAAGTGAAAATGGTATTTTCCTCATGATATATTCATCCTAACCATTTAAATATGTTTTACACAATTATGAAAACCTTTGATGTTTTGGATTACTTCTGAATTATAAATTTATGTATATAACATATATTATTAGATTATTCTCATATATATTTATGTTTTAATACATGATTTATGTTCATCTCTCAAATTCTGTCATTTTGAAATTTTCTTTGATTGTGATATAAGACACAATTGTGTAACCCATTATCTTTCCATAGGTAATTATTATGTTATTCTTTATGAATTATTTCATTTCATGGCATAAAGGAATAACTAACATGATATTATGGGTTCTACAAGATAGTACTCTAATGCATTATGTAATGATTTAGATTCATGAGGCATCATGTATGGTATTTTAGAGTACACCTAAAAAATTATGGGATGTTATTTACCATGTGATATTGTCTCCATAGTTTTCCTTGACTCGTGATTATGTTGTGAAATATATTTATATCTTATTTCCTATTTTTTCAGGATCGTATGATACCATGTTCATTATGTTATAATACCATGTGATTACTCATGATCCTTATCATTTTTTTATTTCCTTTTTTATATTTGACTCACATGTTCTGAATCCTTATTATGTATATTACTTTATCAAGAAAATTATCTTAGCCATTTATTTGATGTATTTCCCTAGATTATCCTTTGTAGTCTTAGTAACTCAAATGGAAACATCATCTAAATAAGTATAATAAAGAAAAATATTTATTATTTTATTTTCATTTTGATGTATTATTAAACTAGTATTTCAAAGACAAAAGGACTCCAGATCATTGGGGTGTAATTAAAGGATTTTTATGTTATTAATAATAGTTAAATAGGTGTAAAAGTCTTGGGTCACAATAAATATTAATTATTTATATTCATCATCATCGTTACAATTTTTAATATGCTACGAGAAGCTTTAAATAAATAGAAAAACCAAGGCCTATGGTGGCAGAAAATAGTGAAAACCAAGGGCATCACCACGAATTAGATTCACCCCCACGTGTTTAAGAAGGGAAACATCAGAAAAGAAACAAAACAGGGTACCAAGGACCGCTAGGGTGGCCAGGTATTCTACCACTTTGTTCTTCATACGTCATGTGCGAGTTACCAAAATATTGTCACTTAGGAGGGCCTTGCATTGCCTAATGATGTAAGAGATTGACCATGGGACAGAACCTTTTCCAATAATTTCATAGTGGATAATTATAGATTTGGTATCCACATGGGAAATATGAATATCCCAATTTCTAAAATTGGTCATACCTGAAAGAATTGCATTGTCCTCTGCCGGAACAGAACCGCCACTCCTGATGTTATTTCTGAACTCCTAGACCACTCTCTCACTAGAATCACGAACAACCCCTCCACCATGCATTTCACCCAGGACACAAGACCCAACTTTGTTAAGATTGAGTAAATCATAAACAGGTATCCACATAATCCATATCCATTTGAAGGTGTTTTGCATAAGCCTCACCAGAGGAACATAAAGAACACGAAGAGAAGGAGCCTCCTTCTAGTTTCTAGCATGGATGATCAGAACAAAAAACATAAACCTAGTTATTTCTACAATGGACCTTCATGTGGATGCAAGACCCTTAAAGCTGGACCAGTTCCATGCTTTCCATAGACATAAGCAACCCACATTGAAGATTAAAGATCACACCTCTTTTTCCACTAATGATCTCTATAACCCATAGAACCATCGATCTAAGAACATATCAATGTAATCCTCATGGGAGGAGTAATATGTAAACTCCCCAATGAAAAACAAAACAATGTGTGCCCATTCCCCTTCAAAGAAAATGTGACAAATACTCTCTTTACATTTTTTCACACAACAGTGGTAACATAAACCCATGCTAATGTAGAGGAATTTCACATTATAATCAGAAGGTAGAGAATAGTTGAATATTTTACAGGCAATAATGTTACGTTTGGTGGAAATTTTGCTTCACCTGACTGTCTCATTATATCTATTGTACTTCCCCTAAGAGACTCCCATCTTACAAAATTCCTTCGAGTTAAATTTCCGAGATAGTAAGAGTGAAAATTCACATTTCTTTCTCTGATGTAATGAAAATAGTGTCAAAAACACATTTTTTGAGGTGAAGTAACAATGGTTTTAAAAAACACTTGATGCTAGCTCGACTTCATGAAGAAGATCGTGGGGGGAGGGAACCCTGGATATCTGAGTGTCCTGCTTGACCAATTATGAAACTAGAAATAGATTTTTCCTTCACCAAAAATCATTTTTGAGAACAGATGGATATTCGAGATGATGAAACACATACAAGACCATATTTTCTAACTAATGGCCAAAGGAGTTTTAGAACTGATCGAATACATTCGGCACATAAGCTTCCCCAACAGAGTATGCTCCTCGATAATTTCCGTTGTGAGCTTTACATGCATGAAATGTATTGTGTCATACAGGCTCTTTACATTGATCCCTCCCTCGCAAATGGGCCTCACCATTTTTCACCATTAAATCCATTTTATCTTCCCCTAATATTGAGAATACCATATAAAATGAATAATGAGTCTGTAAATTGACCTAATGAATCCCTTCGACATGCTAGAGGAGGCCTGAGCATGCACTGGGATTGCTGACCGAACCCTATTGACAAGAGAGATGCAACCACCGAAGGATAGGAAGGGATTTTTAAATTTAACCATTTGACACATAATCCTGCTCACCACTTTGTCAAAGTATCAGTTTTTCAATCTTCCTAGATAAACAAGGGTACCGAGGTACTCCACGGGAAAAACTCTCACCGCAAGTTCAAACTATTACCAAGACCAACAACCCTTCTTGCATTGCAAGAATCAAATACGTAAAAGTTACTCCTCTCCCTACTCATGATATAGCCACTCCAATAGTATTACTCCCCTATAATTTTAGTAATCCCATTGATGGACCACCTCCCCACGTTCATTAAAATTATCATATCACCAACATATATCAAATGCGATGTGGATGAGGGACCAAACATCCAAAAACATGGCATGATTTCCTCATTGGATATGACATTGTTGATAAGCATATATAATGTATCTTGTATAAGTATAAATATAATCATGGATAGTGGGTAACCTTGATGGAGACCTCGAGTGTCCTTAAAGAATCCATGAGTTCCCCCCATAAATGAGATGACCTTTTATGATGAGCTAATGCATTTGAAGATGAGGTCACAAACCCAATTAGAAAAACCCATCTTTGTGAGCACCCTGTTAATTAATCCCCAATCCATCCTATTATACTTCTTGTTCACGAATAGATTAATGTCCTTGTTGGAACCAAGATATTTTTCATTAATCTCTCTCACAATTTCTTTCGTTGTAGGCATAGATCCTTGAATGTATCATTCTTTCACGAATCTATGTTTCTCCATAGAAATCCACCATGGAAGGAACCTGGAAAATCGCCTATTGATTACACTTGACATGATTTTATAAGGGAAATTTCACGTTCTTATAGGTCAACAGTGGAGGAGGGACGAGGCATCATTGATGATTGGAAATTGAAAAAGAGTCGTAACAGAGGAGATCTGAGTAATGCCTCCCCTACAAAAGAAGTATTGGATGGCCTGGACGATGTTACTCTTCACAAAATCCCAAGAGACCCTATTAAAGGAATTAAGGAATCCATCAGGACCTGTTACACTCTATGGGTCTAGCTTTGACAAGGAATCATGGATCCCAACCTCTACGGGAGTACATTCCAAAAGTGTATTTTCTTAGATTGAAACAAGGTTTTAAATTCGAGGAGAGGATGGAGCGTGCTCCCAAGGGTGGCTCTTCGGCGACGGCGGTGGTGTGTGCTCCCAATGGTGGTTCTTCGGCGACGGCGACTGTTCCTGCGGGGTGTTCTTGTGCGTCGACTAGCGTTCCTGTGGACGGAGCACCTGTGCCAGCTTCAGGTCTGTTACCAGGAGGCGGTGAGGCTAAGGATGGTGTTGGGGCTGCTTTGAAGGCTTCTTTCAAGGATTCTCTGTGCGGAACGGTATCCAAGTGCTCTGCGGGCGGTCTCTTTCCTGGAGCGTCTGTTCCAGAGATACCACCGGTGGAGGTGATGAGCCGGCCCTCTCGGCAGGTGGAGGGGGTCCCGGTGGTGAGTTTTTCAGCTCAGGAGCTTCGAGAGGAGGCTTCTTTTCATGACCTTTCTCTGGTGGCTCGTTTTGGGCGAAATAAACCCTCTTTGAGTTTTTTCCGAAGCTTTGTGGGTTCGTGGGGGTTGTCCTGTCCGGCGGCGGTGTCGGAGTTCTCCAGGGTTGCGTTTTGCATCCACCTAGCCTCCAGGGAAGACTTTGTTAAAGCTTGGACGAGTAGGTCTAGGGTGTGTGGTTCGTGGCGCTTCTCCTTGACGAGGTGGTCCTGGGATTGCCATTACGGGCGGGAGTCACCTATGGATGCGGTGTGGTTATCTCTTACAGGCCTACCTCTACCCTTACATAACCCGGGGATGCTGAAGTCTGTGGGGAATGCTCTCGGTACTTTTCTGTGTGCGGATGCTGATACGCGGTGTCTTCAGGCGGCCTCAAATCCTTGTATCTATGTTGAGATAGACTTGTCTGTATATCAGCCTTCTTGGGTTCTGGTTGAGTCGGAGGATGGTTTTTCCTGGAGACAGAGAGTCTTCTATCTCCAGGGGTCGCGGTTTTGTGTTGGGTGCGGTTTTCATGGCCACAGGGTGGCGTCTTGCCGGAGGTGATGGGATGTGGCGGAGGCTCCCCGGCGGGGCAGGGTGGCTGATTCGGGTCAGAAACCACCTGTCTCGGGTTTCAAGGAGTCGGGTGCGGCCAACGTTAACCCTCGGCTTCTTTCAAATTCAAATTTTCCTGCCGTACCTCGTGCGACAGAAACAGCGGAAGGGGAAAAAATTTCTGACATGCTCGGCTCGCGGTGGGAATCTACGGAGGAGGTTTTGGATCTCATTTCCTGGTCTCCTGGGCCGGCTCAGAATCTGTCTCCCTCGAGCAGCAGGGGGTTTCTCTCTCAGCAGGATTCGAAGGTGCACTTGGCTTTCTCATTAGTAAGCCCATTGAGAACACTGTCTCTCCCACCCTCTTCGTTCTGTATCTCTGCCCAGCTGTCACCGGAGTTAATCCAATCATCCCTGGTAAGTAAGCTGACCTTATCCTCGAATGGAGATAGGGAGGCATCTGGACTACCGAGAGGTGTGGAGAAAGAATTGTTGGTCGCTCAGCTATCGCCTCAGCGACGTCTATTGGATCCTTTGGCCCTTGGGAACTTAGATGCAGGCGGATCGGATGTCCTTCCTTCGGGAAGGAAGCTTCAGTTAGAGGAGGAGGTGAGTCCTTTAAAGAAGGTGACTCTTTTACACAAGCGAAGTTTCGGTGAGGATGGTGGCTCTGGTCCCACGACGCGCTCCAAGGCCAAAGGGAATGAACTGGTTGCGTTGCCCTTCTTACATCCCTCACCATTACAGAAGCCCCAGAAGGGCTCGCGGTAATGTTATCACTCATTATTTGGAACGCACGGGGTTTTGGAGCCTGAGCTAAGCGAGCTTTTTTGGCATCTGAAGGCAGGAAAGCCGGGGTATCCTTGTTTGTGATTTTAGAACCGAAGCAGAGCTCATGTAAGTTGGAAGGGTTGGCCAAGAGCATGGGGTTTTCTAACTCCTTTCTTGATGGAGCTGTCAACTCGCACATCTGGATCGGTTGGAGAAGCAACATCTCGGTAGAAATCAGGAGCATTATGCCTCATTGTATTGATGCAAGGATTGTTGTGGGTAATTCTACCTTCCTTTTCACGCTTGTCTATGCGAGTATGGTGGTGACCAGAAGAAGGGAGCTATGGAGAAATCTGGAGGCTCTACATGTCGGGTCTATGCCGTGGTTTGTGGGAGGGGATTTTAATACAATTGCGTAATTCTCTGAAAAAAGGGGTGGATCGGGGTGGAACCGGGAGAGCATTCTTGAGTTCCACGAGTGTTTGACACGCACGGGGTTGTTAGATTTGGGCTTCAGGGGTTCTAAATATACATGGTTCAATAATCTCCAAGGGTCTAACCGCATCTGGAGTAGTCTGGATAGGTATCTCACTAATGTTCATGGACTGGACCTGTTCTCAAGCACTTCAGTAACGCACCTTCCTCGTTTACTCTCTGATCATGCCCCTCTCCTGATCGATGTACGATGGGAAACCGTGCTGGGAAAGTCATTTCATTACTCTAGTGAATGGCATCGCGATCCGGAGTTCATGAAAATGCTGAAAGCTTCCTGGATGAAGGAGGAGAAGGAACGGTCATGGGGAGGGCTTGTGAACCGTCTCAAATGCTTTAAACAGGACGTTAGAGATTGGCTAACCAGGCAACCAGACCCTGCCAATGGGGTGGCGGGTTTACAGGTTGAGGTGGGGAGACTGGAGGAGTCTCTATAGGAGGCCTGGGATGAAAATGCTTTTGTGATTTTATGTGATAAAAAGATAATTCTTTCTGAAAAACTTGTTGAAATGGAGAAAGTTTACAAGCAGAGGTCTCGGGTACATTGGTTAAGGGAGGGAGATCGTAACACAGCCTTCTTTCATGCCTGCATCAAGGAGAATAGAAGCATGAAGATTAATCTAAAGCTTGAGGACAAGTCCTACATGTCTGATGTGAACATTGTTGGGCATTTGGCGTTGGAGAATTTCGAGGGCTTACTGGCTGGGAGGGAGACGTCGAGTTTTGAGAGGGATGCGGTGGATCACCAGGACTTCCTGCACTGCATACCCACGCTTGTTAATGAAATAGATAATGGTACTCTATCCTCTATCCCTAATGAAGAAGAGATCAGGGAAGCTTTGAGAAGCATGCAGCAGGAGAGTGCTCCTAGACCATACGGCTTTCCAGCCTCCTTCTTCAGTACAGCATGGGAAGTAGTGGGGCCGCAGTTTGTGCATGCGATTCAGGATTTTTTTGGTGGTGGGTCGCTGATAAAGGGTGTATCTGCATCTCGGGTGGTGTTGGTTCCAAAGATCATGGACCCTAGCCTCTTGAACCATTTTCGGCCTATTTTCCTCTGTAATGTGTCTTATAAAAAGCTAGCCACGGTCATCAACAGGAGGCTGGCTGGATTGATACCTAGGATGGTTTGGGTGGAGCAGCACAGTTTTATACAGGGCCGAAGCATTCAGGGGGCGGTTGGCATTGCAAGTGAATTTGTCCATGATATTAATAAACGTACTGTGGGATAGAACATTATTTACCAAGTTGACATGAAAAAATCATATGATAGAGTATAATGGAGTTTTATCATTTGGGTCATGAGGGCGTTTGGCTTTCAGGAATGGCTTTGTAACCTTTGCTTCAGGTGCTACTCATCTCCCTGGCATTCGGTATCTTTGATGGGAATGTGTTTCGGTTTCTTTAAATCTGTCCGAGGTGTTCGGCAGGGAGACCCGTTGTCCCCAACAATTTTCATTCTGGCACAGGATGCATTGTCCAGAAATTTGGATAGTGTCTTCTCGGAGGGCCGGTTGAAACCATTCTGTGGAAGAAGGAATGCTAGCTACATCTCACATTTGATGTTTGTAGATGATATTCTGATATTTTTGAATGGTGGTAGTAGATCCTTGAAGCACCTTGCTGACATGTTGTTCAGGTATGGGAGGTTTAGTGGACAGTCTGTTAACCCTTTGAAGAGTCATGTTTTTAACTCGGACAGGTGTTCCGAGAGGAGGTGTAAGGTGATCCAGGAGATTTTGGGGTGCAAACAGAAACTTCTTCCTATATTGTACCTTGGGGTGCCACTATCTTGTGGGAAAATCAAGAAGGATCAATTCAATGAGATCCTCGACCGGCTTTGGGGTAGGATCTTCAGTTGGAAGAAGAAGATGCTGTCATTTGGAGGTCGGGTGGTGATCATTAACAGTGTTCTCTTGTCCGTTCCCATGCATGTTTTTTCTGTTGTTAAACCACCGAAAGGCACAGTGGAGAGAATGAAAAGTATCTTTTCCACGTTTCTTTGGGATGCGAAAGCAGAAGGAAGATGCCACTGGGCATCTTGGAAGCGGCTGGCTCGTCCGGTGGAGGACGTTTGAGTAGGTATTCGTGATGTGGAGGTTACCATTATGGGAATGCAAGCACGGTTATCCTGGGAAGCCATTGTGGGGGAGACTCTCTGGGAAAAGTTTTTCAGAGTGCGATATGACTGGCCGGGGGAGGTTCGCATGCAGGGCGTGACTGTTTTAGCGAAGAGCATGTTTTCCCATATTGAGAGATTAGCTGGCTATGTCAGGTGGTTAGTCGGCCGGAGGGATATTAGTTTTTGGGAGGACAACTGGGTCGGGGAGAGGCTGGGGTATTCGGGTTGCCCTTCACCGGCGATATCATTCAGCGAGGCAAGTGGAAGGTATGAGTTTATATAGGCAACACTTAATCCCAGCCAACATGAACTATTTGGAAGCATAGTGATGAGCGAGGAGCCGGATCGGTGTTGTTTCATGAAAACTAGCAATGGTAGGTACACTGTCGGGGGCTACAGGGAAATCCTCCCGGGAGAAAGTACTACGGGGGAGAGGTGGTCAGCTGTTTGGTGCAATGATATACTGGTGAGATTGAATTTCCTGGTGTGGAGGGTCTTAAATAGAGTGATACCAATGGAGGATAACATACAGAGAAGAGGGGTATGCATGGTTTCCCGGTGTTGCTGTTGTGAGAAGCCGAATTCAGAAACGATGGCCCATGTTTTCTTTCAAGGAAAATGGGCCTCCTACCTCTGGTCTCTCTTCAACCATTTCCCTTTTCCTATTGGTGGGTCGTGTTGTATTCAGGACTACTTGTCCGTCTGGATTCCAGGTAGTGAGAACGAAGAAATGGAGCGGGTTGTCAGAATTATCATCTTAGTTGCGATCTGCTGGGTGCTTTGGGAGGCGAGGAATCAGGTTCGACTGGGGAGCAAAAGATCATTGGTGTCTATGCTGGTCCAGCTGAAGTCGCTTATTGTTGAGCTAGCTTCTCTCATCAAGGGAGGGCTGTCTTATGTGGTAGTGTGCAATCTGCTCAATAGGCCATGCATCCAACGTAGAGGAAATGAGAGATGGGTGAGGTGGATACCACTGAATCAGGGTCTGAAGATAAACATTGATGGATCCTGTTCGGGGGGGGTTATGAGGGGTGGTGGGCTGCTCAGAGATTGTTGGGGATCAGTACTACTGGCGTTTAGTGCCTTTTATGGTCTGGGGAATTCTTTGGGTCGGAGGTCCGGGTACTTCTTTCTGGCTTGTTGGTATGCAGGCGGAGAGGGATGCAGGTGTCAGAGGTGGAGTCTGATTCTGAATCTCTAGTGAGGATGCTTTAGGCAGGTCACTGCATTCCGTGGGACTTGATTTATCTCATTCGTAGGTGTAAGACAGAAACTAATCAAGTCCAGATTATTCACTACAGTTGGAGGGAGTCTAACTTTGCGGCTGATGCCCTCTCCCGCTTGGGCAGACAAGAGGAGCCACTTGTGATATTTGATAGTTTGAACTCCCTTCCCCTTGAGTGCTTTACTGTGGTGCAAGGTGACTCCCTTGGACTTCACCAATTTCTTCCTCCTTGAAGAGAGGTTCTTTTTTGTTCTGTGCTTCGGCGATAATAATAAAAAAAGTACTTTTCCGTAACAAGTTTTTGAATCCCCTCCCTTAACCAAGCACTCACGTTGGGTACCCATGATCCATATTCTCATTTTGGTCTGCAATGAGATCCATAAAATATGAGAGGTCCACCCACAACCACCTATCTATTATTAGTGAAAGTTCCATATTTTAGGTCCAGATTTAGTTTGATAACTCTCCTCCTCTCCCTTATGTAGGCATGGAAAAAAGTGGTATTATTTTCCCCCTCCAGAATCAATTTAGTCCATGAGTTGTCCCTCACCTTTCAGTCTTGCGATAAAACCATAACCACAAAGATGTTCCTTTTGTGGGAAATATCTCTAAAAATTGAGTTGTCCTGATTCCCCTCAATACATACCTTGAGCCGCTCAACATCCATTTTGAGCTAGTACTGCTATTTGTCCATGGGGGGATGGACCTAGCCCATATCTGGAGATCAAGCATGAGTTGTCTTTACATGGAATGGATAGCTAACCATGAGTGGCCCTGAGACAGTTCACCTGATGAGTTATTAACCAGTAGGTGATATCTGGGGAGGCTGGACCATTGGCCAGAGAACGTAACCCTCTCATATGATACCTCCCTTCTGCATAGAGATAACAAGAGATAAGAGTGATCAGATATTCAACATGTCACATTAATCACCTTTACATTTTAAAACATGGATATTTCTTGGACGTTGGAAATGCAATGATCGAGTCTGCTCCAGATTTGATTACATCACTTACAGTTGTTACACCAGGTGAAGTGGTATCCTGAATAGCCAAAATCCAACAGTCCATTTCTAGCCATGAACTGAGAGAAGAACATGTTGTCCCTCCTCAAGAAATCCCTGAACTGTTATTTTCATCTAAATGATAAACAATTTTGAAATCCCCACCCATCACTCAAGGCTGGTTCCCTAGGTTGAAGGTATTCCGCTCACACTATAATGATTCCATACATTGTGCATCAAAAATTCCATAAATAAAGGATACAAATAAAGAGCCTCCTCCACATGATACTATCATTGGGATGTGCTAATCACAAGCATGGATCTAGTCAACTACAACATCTCTATGATAGAATACCCATATGTGTTTATTGATCAACTCTGCATGAATGGATGCATGAATTTTCAACTTATGAGTATTCTCATGAATAATTGCAGTGTCCATCATGTGCTTGAGAATCACTGCCATTTTATCATTGTGATTCATAGACACTAGAAAACTGATATCGGTTTTCACCCTCTCCCTGACACCTTGGGAATTCCACATGATAATTGGAATTGTGTGAACGGTGGTGGCCCGAATTTGGCCCCAGTCACCATGGTCTCTTCTAATAACAATGAAGGGAATTCCCTATCCATCATATTATTTATCATACAACTTGCGCACACACCCGGACTCATGTCTGATAGATCATATGATTGAGGAGTGATCTTATATGAGAGAATTGGGGATATCCCACTCATCTCATTTTTGTATTACCATACCAGCATACCAGGAGTCTAAGGCACCAAATATTCTTGATGGAATAGAACATCAGGACAAGCGTTTTAGGCTAGAGGACCCGAGATAACGAAAGACCGATCAATAGGTATATGACAAGAACATCATGACAACCTCCGAGGCCTTGGGAGAAATTCCATTGAGAGATGGTCATCCACATGAGCTTCATCATCCTGGACCATCATATCAATGCTGGAACTTGAGGCCAGTGTTGGAAAGGTAATGGGAAGTAGTGGAGAAACCACAGACCTCAATGAAAACCTCAGGAAGAGTTTTAACAAGGCCACTTTACACAACATTTGATAAGGGACACCAAACTATTCTAAAAAAACCTAAGGACACTAGTGCAGAAAACGTTTTTTACGTCACCATTTTTTACGTCGGTTATATAAAACCGACGTCAAAATATGTAAAACGAGGTTTTTTTACGTCGGTTATTTCTTAACCGACGTAAAAACCTGTGTTCGGTACACATTTAACGTCGGTTATTTTTATAACCGACGTTATTAATCGCGCGGCTTCGTTTTTTACGTCGCTTATTTTTATAACCGACGTACAAAACGCGGTTTTCCAAGGCCCTTTGACGTCGGTTATTGAATAACCGACGTAACAAACGCGGTTTTTGAAGGCTTTTTTACGTCGGTTATGAAATAACCGACGTAACAAAAGAATCCGCAGATGTTTTTGACGTCGGTTATGGAATAACCGACGTAAAAAACGCGGATTTTGAGCCCTTTATAACGTCGGTTATAAAATAACCGACGTCAAAAATGAATCGGAGGAATGTTTTTACGTCGGTTATTGAAATAACCGACATTATAAATGTTTTTAAAACAATTATCACGTCGGTTATTGAATAACCGACGTGATAACTCATTTAAAAATTTACCCAGACCCGTGGATTGTCATTCGCGAGTTTACCTTCGACAGTCGCGACTCGTCTCTCTCGCGCGTAAACCCGAATCGGCTCGTCCATTTCGTTGGTTTATATTCGTTTTGCGATCATCGTTTCTCATATTTAATCTCCTCGGATCAATCATCTAAACTCGCAGCACTCAGGTAATCCTCCCACTCGTTCGTTTTTTTTTCGCGGATAGTAAATATATATGTGTTGTGATTTTTTTGTTGAAACTAGCTAAGATTCTTCGATTGCGAACCCTTTTAACTCGTTTTGGCACCATAATCTTATTTATCATCCCTAGATCTATTTGTTCGACTTGCAATATTGAGTAATTTTATGATTTCACTAATTTTTCATCGTTTTCTATAAATCCCCGAGAGGGTTGGGGCGTGTCCATTTGGATGGGTTGCCCTTTTACAGTTGTTACTACTTTATTCACACACAACCATGGCATAGGTGCATGGATTTGGGGTCGGGGGGTGTCCAGGGGGGTTTACAAGGGGGTGGGTGGGTGTGGGGGCTGTCCAAGGGTATGGGTGGGTGTTGGGGGGTGTCCAGGGGGGTGTCCAAGGGGGTAGGGGGTGGGTGGTGGTGTTTAGGAGGGGTGGGGGGCTGTCCAGAGGGTTGGGGGGTGTCCAGGGGGTGTCCAAGCAGGTCGGGGGTGGGGGGTTGTGTCCAGGAGGGGTGGGGGTGCTTTCTAGAGGGGTCGGGGGCTGTCCAGAGGGGTCGGGGGGTGTCCAGGGTGGTGTCCAAGGGGATGGGTGGGTGTGGGGGGCTATCCAAGGGGGTGGCGGCCTGTCCAGAGGGGTCGGTGGGGTGTCCAGGGGGGTGTCCAAAGGGGTGGATGGGTGTGGGGGACTGTCCAAGTGGGTGGCGGCCTCTCCAGAGGGTATTTGGGGTTGTCAGGGTGGGTGGGGGGGCTGTCCAGAGGGTTGGGGGATGTCCAGGGGGGTGTCCAAGAGGGTAGGGGGTGGGGATGGTGTCCAGGAGGGGCGGGGGGCTGTCCAGAGGGGTCGGGGGTGTCCAGGGGGGTTTACAAGGGGGTGGGTGGGTGTGGGGGGCTGTCCAAGGGTGTGGGTGGGTGTTGGGGGGTGTCCAGGGGGGTGTCCAAGGGGGTAGGGGGTGGGTGGTGGTGTTTAGGAGGGGTGGGGGGGCTGTCCAGAGGGTTGGGGGGTGTCCAGGGGGGTGTCCAAGCAGGTCGGGGGTGGGGGGTTGTGTCCAGGAGGGGTGGGGGTGCTTTCTAGAGGGGTCGGGGGCTGTCCAGAGGGGTCGGGGGGTGTCCAGGGTGGTGTCCAAGGGGATGGGTGGGTGTGGGGGGCTGTCCAAGGGGGTGGCGGCCTGTCCAGAGGGGTCGGTGGGATGTCCAGGGGGTGTCCAAGGGGGTGGATGGGTGTGGGGGGCTGTCCAGGTGGGTGGCGGCCTCTCCAGAGGGTATTTGGGGTTGTCCGGGTGGGTGGGGGGGCTGCCCAGAGGGTTGGGGGATGTCCAGGGGGGTGTCCAAGGGGGTAGGGGGTGGGGGGTGGTGTCTAGGAGGGTCGGGGGGTGTCTAGGGGGGTGTCCAAGGGGGTGTCCAAGGGGGTAGGGGGTGGGGTGGTGTTTAGGAGGGGTGGGGGGGCTGTCCAGAGGGTTGGGGGGTGTCCAGGGGGGTGTCCAAGCAGGTCGGGGGTGGGGGGTTGTGTCCAGGAGGGGTGGGGGGCTGTCCAGAGGGGTCGGGGGGTGTCCAGGGGGGTTTACACATCGATTTGTTTTATATTTAAAAATTTTTATATTCAAATTATGATTTTTTTCATATAAACATATATTTGTCTTATCTAAAAAATATATATATTTTTGCTATTTGTTATAGGTAATAATGAGTCGAAGTTGGATTACGGCACATCGAATGAGCAATGAATATGAGGAAGGTGTTGATGCCTTTTTGGAATTTGCTAAACGAAATGTTCCAAGTAGTGACATTTTTTTCTATCCATGCCTGAAATGTCTGAATATGAAGAAGTTGAAAAGTAGAGAGATAAAAGATCATCTGATTTGTCATGGTTTCAATCCGAGTTACAACCCTTGGATTTGGCATGGCGAAACTGGACAGAATGTCACTGATGATAATGAATCGCAAGATGGTAACTCCGATGGAATTGAAGAAATGATTCGCGATATTGTAGCAGAAAAAATTGAGATAGAACCGAGAGTTTCACGTCTATATGGTGATGCCGAAAAACCATTATATCCTGGTTGTACAGATTTTACGGTTTTGTCGGCGGTGTTAAGATTGATTAACCTGAAGGCGAAACATGGATGGAGTGACAGAAGTTTTACAGAGCTGCTACAATTGATGAAAGACATTCTTCCAAAAGATAACGATCTTCCAGATTCACATTATAAGGCCAAAAAAATATTATGCCCGATGGGATTGGGATACAGGAAAATACATGCCTGTCCGAATGACTGCATTATATATAGGAAGGAATATGAATTTCTGAAAGAGTGTCCTAAATGTGGGACATCACGGTATAAGGTGAAAGAAAAATCACAAGCTGATGTAGAGATTACAAAGCTCCCTTCAAAGGTATTTTGGTATCTTTCTATAATTCCTCGTTTCAAACGTTTATTTGCTAATTCACATGATGCAAAAAGGTTAAGATGGCATGCTGATGAGCGGGTATGTGATGGAAAAATACGTCATCCAGCTGATTGTCCACAATGGAAGAAAATTGATGCCCTGTACCCTACATTTGGAAATGAAATTAGAAATCTGAGACTAGGCTTGTGCACAGATGGAATGAATCCATACCGAACCCTCAGTAGCACACATAGTTCATGGCCTGTTTTATTGGTAATTTACAACCTCTCTCCTGAAGTTTGTATGAAGCGCAAATATGTCATGTTGAGTATCATGATCTCTGGTCCAAAGCAACCCGGCAATGATATTGATGTATACTTGTCACCGCTGATTGATGATTTGAAACTGTTATGGGCTGATGGTATTAGGGTGTATGATTCTTATAAAATGGAATATTTTCAACTACATGCAGTGCTTCTATTCACTATAAATGACTTCCCAGCATATGGAAATTTGTCTGGATACAGTGTTAAAGGGCATAAAGCATGTCCAATTTGCGAACAACAGACGTCATATTGTCAATTGCATCATGGGAGGAAAACAGTGTACATGGGTCATCGAAAGTTTTTGCCTATGGATCACCCTTATAGAAGACTAAAAAAGGCATTCAATGGCTCACAAGAATTTGATACTGCTCCTCAACCATTATCCCCAGAATTGTATTTTGAGAGGGTGAAAAACCTTGATGTGACATTGGGAAAGACACAGAAATCTGGTAATGATAGACATATTTGGAAGAAAAGGTCAATATTTTTTGAGCTACCATATTGGAGGTATCATGAAGTCAAACATAATATTGATGTCATGCACGTGGAGAAGAATATCTGTGATTCTTTGATCGGAACATTGCTAGATATTAAAGGAAAGACAAAAGATGGGTTGAATGCAAGGTTAGACCTACTGTCAATGGGAATACGTTTGGAGTTAGCTCCCACTCCTAAAGGAAGACGAACATTTCTTCCCCCGGCTTGTCATACATTATCGAAGAGGGAGAAAAGTAGCTTCTGTCAGTGTCTTCATGATATCAAAGTGCCTCAAGGTTATTCTTCAAATGTAAAAAATTTTGTCTCATTGAAAGACTTGAAGTTGATAGGTATGAAATCACATGATTGTCATGTCATGATGCAACAAATTCTACCAGTTGCACTGCGTGGAATATTGCCCATCCGTGTCAGAAAGACTATAATGAGGTTGTGTTATTTTTTCAATTCAATTTGCAACAAGGCGATTGATGTGAATGCTTTGAAAATTTTGGAAAAGGATGCAATTTTTATACTTTGTCATTTGGAAATTTATTTTCCTCCAACTTTTTTTGATATGATGGTGCATTTACTGATTCATCTGGTTCGAGAAATAAGGCTTTGTGGACCTGTATATCTTCGTTGGATGTATCCTTTTGAAAGGTATATGAAAATATTAAAGGGATATGTTAAAAATCCATATCGACCTGAAGCCTCCATTATTGAAAAGTATATTTCTGAGGAGGTAGCAGAGTTTTGTACGAGCTACTTCGCTATGGCGCAACACATAGGTTTGCCTCCATCTCGCCATGAACGGGTTAATAATGAGGGAAAGGGGATTCGTGGCTTGAAAGTCAAATCACTGTCAGCTGAACATATGAAGAAGTTAGAATCATACATCTTGAATAACATAGCTGATGTTCAACCGTATATCACATTGCATATTAATGAGTTGAAACAATGTCATCCAAAGAAGAAAGAAATGTGGATTTTGAATGAGCACAACAAAACTTTTTTGCCATGGTTTAAAAAGACCTTGCTTGGTAGATCAGATGTATCAGAGACATTAAAATGGATAGTGGGTGGTCCATCTTTAAATGTGATAACATGGTCCGCTTATGACATTAATGGCTATACATTTCATACGAAAGCTCAGGACAACAGAAGTGCAGTTCAGAATAGTGGTGTAATGGTGTTTGCAGAAGCAATGCATTTTTTGAGTGCTAAGGACAGAAACCCAATTTCGGCATCAAGTGCATATTATGGAGTGATTGAAGACAAATGGGAGGCTGATTACTTTAAAATTAAAGTTCCCGTTTTTAACTGTAAATGGTTTATCGGTAACAACAGTGTCAGACACGATGAATTTGGAATGACACTTGTTAATCTGAATAGATTGGAAGACACAGCTGATTCTTTTATAATGGCAACACATGCCAAACAAATTTTCTATGTAGTAGATCAATCAGATATGCAGTGGGTTGTTGTTTTACAAGGGAAAAACCAATATGTTGGTGAGGATGAATTTGATGAAGATGCTGATTTATGTGAGATCCCTACTTCCATGGAAAGATTAACAGAACATAATGATGAGTATGTTGAAGACATGGTTTGTGCCATAAGGAACGATCACGACGAAGGAATTTGGGAAAACAATCCAACTGTACATTCCTAAAATTACAGGTAACACAAGTTTATTTCTTGTTTACATTTAGTTTTTTCATATAATGTTAGATACTGTAAATTTTTTACTTATTAAAATATGTATCAAACCAAAATGATAAAACAATAAAAACCGTAAAGAGGAGAAGTCCTGGGCGCACCGGCTGGCCGGTGGTGGATCACCGGTTGGCCGGTGGTCCAGAACAAAGCTGTCTGGTCCACCGGCCGGCCGGTGCTGAGCCAGCGGCCGGCCGGTGGTCCAGACAGCTTTCCTCTCTGTCTGCACCACCGGCCGGTGGTTGATACAGAGAGGAAGGCTCTCTGTCTGGTCCACCGGCCGGCCGGTGGTGAGCCAGCGGCCGGCCGGTGGCATCAGTGAGTCCACTTTTCAGCTTTCTTGGGCCAACTCCTTGGCAACCTTTTGCCTGTGTTTACCATGTTTATCATTTTTTAACATGCTTACCATATTACCAATGTTTACTATTATGTAATTTAGTACACTTTTCTATTTGTGAACTAATGTTTGTTTTTTTGATTTGAAGGAAAATGACAGATCAATCAGTTGATCAGCCACATGATTCTGGAGATGAGCATATTGGTCATACATCTGGGGAGGAACATTCACATGCTCCTATTACGAAAAAGAGTTCAAAGGTTGGTAAGCGTGGGTGCACACGTTTACCAAAATTATCACTTGCCCGTACGAAGGAGGAGAGGATAGTCGTGGAGTTTGATGATGATGATCTTCCTAGAGGTCCAAATGCTAAAGATTTTAAGGGTTTTGTAGCAACTCAGGCTAAGAGCAAAGTAAGCATTCTCTATGATGATTGGAGAAGTGTGGATAAGGCGATAATTTCTCAGCTGTGGGAGACCATTTTGGTAAGATCTTTTGCTATTGTTTGACTGTTCTTTAAATGTTTCTAGTATATATAATATTTTTAACCTCTTTTTTATCAGATGACATTTGATATTCCTGACACTGGAGGAGTCAGGAAGAAATGCTTATCGTTGGCTGCTAGGAGATGGAGGGATTTCAAATCAACCCTCTCATCTGATTTCATTTATGGTCATAGGAGTCGTGAGAATCCATGTCGTATATATCCTTTTATAGATGAAGACACATGGAGAGAATTTTTTGAAAGTAGAAGAAAAGATTCATTTTTGGTAAGGGCAATGTAAACTTTTATAAGCTTTCTTATATAAATGATCTTATTATTGTTTTGTTAATGATTACTTATTCTTAATTTACAGCAAACAAAGAAAGCTCATCAAGAGATCCAATCTAAAAATGTATACCCTCATAGTTTATCTCGGGGAGGGTATGCATTATTGGAAGAAAAAATGATGGCAGAAACATTTCAACAACTAAGAGCTGAGTCTTCAAGCTCTGGATAGGTGGCCCCTCCATCCCCTCCATCTAGACATGAGAAATGGAAAAGAGCTCGGAAGGGCAAAAAAGGACAATATCTTTCGGAAGAATCGAGACTCGTAGTTGAGAGGATTGTAGGATATCTATTTTATTTATTTAAGTTTACTATTTTCGTCATATATTTCCAATAATTATAGAAATGTTCAATTAATTATTACAGGACTCTCTTGAGGAGAAGAGTTCACAGGGGACATTTACACCATCTGGGAGGGAAGATATTTTATCTGTGGCATTGGGAAAGCCCGAACATCTTGGCCGTGTAAGAGGATATCCGGCAGGTGTATCGGTAAGAAAAGTGTTGCCACGTTCCTCAACTTCTAACGTTGA
Organism: Viscum album; assembly: GCA_963277665.1. Lineage (NCBI taxonomy): Eukaryota > Viridiplantae > Streptophyta > Magnoliopsida > Santalales > Viscaceae > Viscum > Viscum album. Next base: position 289,757,091 of record OY728165.1, read on the forward strand.
GGGAGTTTATGAAAAAAAAATAGAATCCTTGGAGGCTGAAGTCCATAATATTAATGCGACAATGGAGGACAAGATTAGAGCATCGGTGCAGTTAATGTTTGCAGACTTGCAAAGACAATTTCAGGGTGCAGCTCCCACTCCACCTCTCCCAGTAGCTCCCACTCCCCCACCTCAGCCTGCGGACCCCATTTTTGATCCTCCTCCTCCGCCGCAGCTACCTACATATTGTGAGTTGTATGTTGATGATCCTCAACATCATATAGTTGCATATGGGATGGTATATTGTATAGGAGATACAGTTCATCATCAACAGTTAGAGGTAGAGAATCAGAGGGTCACTGTACAGGATATTATAGATAGATCAGCTCGGATACCATTACCTAAAGATGAGGTGACGACAGTTGGACATAGTATCGGCCATTTTTTACTTTGGCCATCCAGACTTCTTCGACTCATTACCATAGAGGTATGGATGTTATATCTTTTATTTTATATTTTTATTAATGTTTTATCATTTGAAAACTAATATATTTTTCAATTTATTTTTACAGGAATACTTCAAAGGTAAAGAAATACTGTATAGACAACAACAAAGACAGATAGCTTTGACATCAGATGCAGATACTAGCAGTCTTGAAAAATTGTCAAGATATTCAAATTTGTTTGCGGATCATTATGACTTTACAATAGAAGCTCATGTCTGTGGACGTGAACTATGTGTGGGGATTATGAAAACTGATATCATGGAGTTTGTCACTGGAGATAAGTTGGGCATCAACGTGTGCAAATTTTTATCATGTAAGTCTTAACACCTTTTCCTTGCGTTATATTTATTAAAAATGTATACTTATGTCTGCTTTGTATTAGGTATATGTATAAAATTTGTGAGAGGAATGAGCTGACAGATGTATATGGATTCGTGGACCCACAATTGATTTCCCCTGAAGCATGTGCATTGGATGAGGAACAAAGAATGCTTTATATTGCTGATAGATTTGAAAAGAATGTAATCACACAGTGTTGGATGATGCCTTTTTTTGAGAGGTATGAAACACATCCCTCTCAAAGAGTTAATTATCTTTTAACATAAAAAACCACTAACGTTAAATTTCCTTTTCTTAAATTTCCTTTTCTTGGGGATCATTGGATGTTAGGGGTTTTTTTCCCTAGGGAGAAAACACTTTATTGGATATTCTCTCTCCATGATGATGTGTGAGAAAGTTTTAAGAATATATTGGAAACGTAAGTTTCAATTTCACAATAGTTTTATATATTATAATGAATTTTAAATTTACCCCATTCGTATTATTTTCTAACAGGGCATGGGTCCACTTTCGAAAAAGCGCAAAGAAAAGGAATTACAAGATCAAATATGTACATGCGAAGGTAAATATCCATTTATAATTTGTACATTTTGATTTATTACCTAAAAATAATATATTTAATTTACAATCATTCATACAGAAATGTCATGAGCAACAAGGCATCATCGAATGCGGATATTACATGTTAAGATTTATGTATGAAATAATAACAACTGGGACAGTTCTGAGTTTTGACCTGGTAAGATTTCCTCTTTCTCATAATATTTCAATTTGATTTATTCATTATACACGTTGACTACTATCCTTTTCCTTTGTAGCTTTTTGATGACCCTAAACCCTTTACTGCTGAAGATATCAAACACTTACAAGTGGAGTGGTCAAATTATTTTACAGGTTTGATTGACTTTTAGTTGTTTGTAATGTAAAATGTAATTTTGAATATTGTCAATGTAATTGTGTATTTCGTAGTCGTTTAGGTTGGATTTAGTTTTTTTTGAAGTTGACAGTGTAAGTTTTGAATGTTATATAAGTGAATGTTTAATTTTTCTCTACTTCTTGTTTTGGTCTACTGTTGATGGTTTTTCTGGTCTGGATTTTGGTATGGGGGGAGAGGTTCCAAGGGGGTGGGTGGGTGTTTGGGGGGTGTCCAAGGGATATGGGAGGGGTGTCCAAGGTGTGTTTGGGGCTGTCCTAGGGGTCGGGGGGGTGTAAATGAGGGTGGGGGGTGTCCAAGGGGTGGGGGTGTCCAAGGGATATGGGAGGGGTGTCCAAGGTGTGTTTGGGGCTGTCCAAGGAGTCGGTTGGGTGTAAATGAGGGTGGGGGGGGGGGGGGGGCTGTCCAAGGGGTGGGGGGTGTCCAAGTGGTGGGGGGGGGGGTGTCCAAGGGATATAGGAGGGGTGTCCAAGGGGTGTTTGGGGCTGTCCAAGGGGATGGGGGGGGGGGTTTACAAGGGGTAGGGGGGGTTTCCAAGGGGTCGGGGGGGTGTCCAGGGGGTGGGGGCTGTCCAAGGGGTGGGGGGTGTCCAAGGGGTGGGGGTGTCCAAGGGATATGGGAGGGGTGTCCAAGGGGTGTTTGGGGCTGTCCTAGTGTTCGGGGGGTGTAAATGAGGGTGGGGGGGCTGTCGAAGGGGTGGGGGGTGTCCAAGGGGTGGGGGGTGTCCAAGGTGTCTGGGAGTTCTGTCCAAGGGGCCGGTTGGGTGTAAATGAGGGGGGGGGGTGTCCAATGGGTGTTTGCGGCTGTACTAGGGGTCGTGGGGGTGTAAATGAGGGTGGGGGGCTGTCCAAGGGGTGGGGGTGTCCAAGGGTTGTGGTGGGGCTCCAATGTGGTGGGGGAGGGCTGGCCAGGTTGTTAGGTGGGTATAGATGAGGGTGGGGTTCAGTTGGGGCTTGGGGGAGGGCTGGCATGGTTATTTTTGTTTGGTTTCTGGTTGCTTTTTGGTGAGAGCAGTGCAATTATTTAAAAAAAAAAATTCTTTCACGTCGGTTATTTTATAACCGACGTGGTAAATAAATCGGGAGGGGTTTATCACGTCGGGTTTTTCTAGAACCGACGTGATAAACCGTTCCCGGGGATTTTATCACGTCGGTTCTTAATATAACCGACGTGCTAAAAGGCCTGGGAATCGATTTACCACGTCGGTTATTGGATAACCGACGTGCTAAAACGTTTCCCAGGCCTTTTTATCACGTCGGTTTCCTAAATAACCGACGTGATAAAAGGCCAGGGGAAGGGTTTATCACGTCGGTTATGACATAACCGACGTGATAAACGATATCCCAGGCGTTTTATCACGTCGGTTTAGGGAATAACCGACGTGATAAAGCCCCACGCGCATATTTATCACGTCGGTTATTATATGAACCGACGTGATAACCACCGTGATGTTAGGGATATTACGTCGGTTTTAAATAACCGACGTAAAAAACGTTATTTATAACGTCGTCCGTATTAACGTCGCCTAAAAACCGACATAAATAATAAAAAATAACCGACGTAAAAAACGTTTTCTGCACTAGTGGGATCAGACAATAAGACACCCACATTAGATGGAAACAAATCCATACATGAAAGGACCTCAGGGCCAAGGGAGGGAGGAATAAGAGAAGGGAGGTCTATGATCCACGCTAGGAAAATACTCTGGGCCAGAGGAGGGTGGGAAAGAGAATTGGGAGGCATCTACGGATGCTGGCTGAGCCTGGGGTGAACTAGACCCTATATAAGGATGGGATGAAGGAAGAATGGGCTTTGAGTAAGTATTAGGGTGGAGTGGGCCACCAAGGAGACGTTTCTTACATTTCTGAGGCGAGTGTCCATGAATAAGGCATGAAGAGAATAATTTATATATATATATATATATTATAATGAGGTTTTATATTTTTTTTTAATTTTTGTTTCAAATCATAAGAGGATATAAAAAATGATATTATAGAGTTGTATCACTTAGTATAATAAAATTATAATTATCTATACCACTACTCATGTATCATTCAAATATTTCCTAATATCCCTTATGCTTAAAAACGTTTTCACAAATTTAATCAAAATATCTTCACTTCACACATATGATGATTGTTTAAATAGAAGGTTATTTATTGAGTAAATAGCATGAATTGAAAAATTTAAATGTAGTTCTAAAGTATATTCATTTATATTGATATATGTTATGACACATTACATCGATCAATATTTCATACTAGGTGGAGGGGGATTTTGGAGGCTATAAAATGGGTACAAAAGTAAAAAAAATAACCTTTCTTCAATAAGATTTTATTTTGATTATACAATTTAAATCTAACTTATAATCATGTGTTCCCTAACCATGTTCCGCTAAGCTATGTAATAAAAATGAATCTCAGGGGAATAGAATATTTCTATAACGATTCCTTATGTTAATCTATCATCAACATTCAAGCGTCATAAATATGGAAGGTTATTTCATCAATGATGATTAGATTATTTTATGTTATGAATAAATGTCTGATGGTTCTATATATAATCATATTCTAGGTATGTGTATTCATTTTACACATAAAATATCATAAACAATTCATCAGAATATGAATACTTTATTCATATTTATCTCCAAGGTATAATCCATTGGATTGGATTACCAAAAAAAATTCATCGTTTTAAACAAGAGAATCAAATACAATAAATGGAAATAATTATTATATAGTATACCATTAATTTAAATAATTAAAAAAACTACTAAATTTTTAACTCAATACAAATATCATTGATTTTGTATGGCCAAGAATAGTCCAAATGAATATTATACATATGTATTAAAAAAGGATTAATGCTAGTTATGTATATTATACTCCTTCATATGAACAAAATAACTATTTTACAATAAAATTATATGAAAGAATGATCAGTATTGCATTCCTATACATAAACATGATAATAGGAGTTATCATCACCATCAGACCTCTAAATATGAAGAGTATAACCACATGGGCGTGTTTAACAAGTTGAAATATCAAAAATAAGGATCATGCACAGATTTGGTTCCTTTTAAAAATGTACATATCCTTATTATGAAGGAACTACCATAGTTTATAGGGAAAAATATCACCCTAATAGTTGATTTATTATAAGAAAATAATTATCTGATATAGGGTTTTTTACAATAATTTGAAATTAATTATATGCATCTCAATGATGAATCAAATTATTGACCTGTGATTATAAATTTTATTACATTCCTAGAATACTTGGATCATAATGTTTTCTTTAGTTGTAACGTTATGAAACTCCTTTTCTTTACATAAAATAAGAATGAATGTCATTTGTTGAGATTAAAACACTGCATGAGTTTTGTGAAAAAATAATGATAAGGTAAAAATAAAAAATAAAGAATAAATATAAATATATTTTCCTATCTATTAATTATATATTATTCCACATATGCTAGATTTAAATGCAATAAAATTATTTATATTTAAATATATCTAGCGACCCCAACCCCAGTAACCCATAACATGTTTCAACATAATTTCCTTGGGATATCATATAAGGAATCATATCTCAAAGGACAATATTTTTTAGGAGTGTTGGTAAAGTAGACATATAATTGAAATTATTGTTACAATTTAAAAAATAAAAAACATAAAATATTTTATCCCAAAAACCATTTTTTCACATGGTGTATCTCTACAAATCAATAACAAAAAATAGTGGTATCATGCGGAAAATAAAATATAACAAATGGTTGAGCTTATATGATCAGTAAGGGTACGAGTAAAGTGTATGTTATGAGTGTAAACACTATAATCAATATGGAATGGTAAATTAATAAAACACATTCCATTGAATCAATAACCTTAGTATAATATTGGAGAAATAAATGCGGGTAAAATAATTCTATATAAATAATCACATGAGCTGGAAAAAGTAGCAATTGATTTTTTAATTAATTAAATAATCACATTGATTATAATTAAATGAATGAATAATTATGGAATTCAAAATATCAGACCTAAAAATATACAATCAAGGGCTTATTCCATGAAATCTAAATAAAAGGGTATAACTTAGCCAAAACCCAATATAGTTTGTCTCATAAGACATACTGATGCATCGTTGGTCTAAATGAAGTCCCATCAATCACATAAAAAGTCTAATTCATTCCTCACATTAAAGATATGATAAATAATTAATGTAATCATTCAAATTGAAAAACTAATTTATGATATTATAATACTTACCCCAATCAATAAAAATAATCATAAACAATCTACATAAAAATAGTGAGTGGTAATAAAATTGTACAAACCCATTAAAAATGATCATGAAACATTAAAATAAATAAAATTATTGTATCAATATAATATGTCCTCGGTGCATCATACGTGAAATGTAGGTTTGATGGCACTGATTAATATAAACACAATGAAAAAATCCTCAATACATTTATAAGAAAATTAACCTTTGAATGCTGAAAATAACCTTTTAAAAAAATTTATTCACAATAAATTTTGAAAATAAATTATAATTATCGTATAATAATAATTAAAATATTTATTATTCATGATTTTGGAAAATTCAATACTTTCTACACACATTAAAAAATTATTTCTTTCAGGTTTTTGATAAAATCCAAACTAAAATTGTTTTGAAAAAAATGAAGATTCTATTAATTTTTTTAAAAAAAAATTTAAATGTGAAAGAATTTCATTAATAATGAATTTTTAAATTAATGAAAACATTTTTTAAACAACTTTTAGAAAACATGTGTTTTGATGAAAAACATTTCTGAATGAATAGAGAAATATATATGAATTTTAATAAAAATATTTTCCCAATCATTTTACATAAAAAATATCATACAATTGGTAATATTACTTTTAAAACCTCATGAATAGATATATTTAAATAACATATATTTATTTTAAGATAGGTAGATCAATTAATTCCCAAAGAAAGGTGTAAATATAAATAATCGAGAAGAATAATGAGATCGTGAAATAAAACCTCACCTCTATTGTAACTTATGAATCATAAACCGCATAATATATATGACCTAGAATAAAACATAAAATAACATTATTACAAATATATTCATGATAGAACATATCAAATGTGTCATATATAAACCAGACAATGGAAATATGTAATATATTTAGAATATCTCTCACATAAGTAAAAGTGAGATGGGAAACCTATACCAGAGGTCTGATTTCTTTTATACAAGATTTTAACTCATTTATAATGTTCTTAAATCGTTTATAAATTTTTACTAGAACCATATCCACAGTTATAATATCATTTATGATCATATTAGAAGAATTTTCCACCTGTTGGTTTTTAATATTTCATTATTTTAATTGTTTATGTGTTAATATCCAAGTTTTCTCATGTTTGTTTTATCATTAAGGTTATTTTTCATTCATATTGGATATAGATCCATCATTTCAAAATATATATTTATTTTATAAATATCATATTGGATCATTTATACATTAAATAAACTTTTATTTATTGTTGGAAATGAAAAACAAATCCCATTGCATTGTGAGGTGGTAATATTGCATTCTGATTAGCGATGTTATCTAAATTTAAATGAAATGAAATGTAAAAAAGAATATTTTTTATTATAATAAAATATGATTAAAAATATCTAAAATATAAAATACATATGTTAAGTCAAACATTTTATCTACCCTTGAAAGGTGGTGATGGAAAATGAATTACATCGGTTCTTGTGGAGGTAGTTCATCATTCACAAGATTGATGATTTTGTTTCACATTCGATGAAAGTGGATATGGATAAATAATTTTCCATCAACATAATAACATCTAAATATATATAAAATATTTTTTTCATTATATTTTTATTTTATTTAGAAACCCCAACCCCTGTATCCTAGAGCCAGTGTATGTTTTATTACATTGGAATAAGATACAAGGAATAACTTCATGAAGGACATAATTTTTAATTAGTATTTATATATTACATACATACTTTTGTCTTGTATTACATTTATAAACAAATTAAAACATAATTTTCTCAATAATATCATTATTCTCTCTATAATATCATTTCAAATCATTTATAGTACACATCATTGATTCATAAGAAGGTAAAATAATACGTAGTGATCTTAAATGATTAAAAATGTTTACGTAAAGTAGAAGATATCCTAAATAAATAACAATAATAATTATGGAATGTTATGTAACATAAAAAAATTAATTTAAATTATACGACTATTAGGGTAAGATAATTCGTAATCAATATGGAAAGCTAAGTAACTAAAAACCCATTCCATTAAATAAATAAAATCAGAATGAAATAAATCAATAGATAATATGAAAGAAAAAAAATAATGGATAATAATGATAAGTAAATTATCATTTAGGAAAATTCTTAATTATTGGATGTCATGTTTCCCATGCACATGATACATCTACAATTATGATCTATCCTTGGGACAATTTAAAAATGATGTCTAAAAACACATTTAACCCAGGCTTGCCTACTGATTCATACCCTAAGACTATTGATGCATCGGGGGGATATCTATTGTTGTACCCACCTATATATTTCTTTTAAAAATTATTTCATATGTATAGAATAATTTATTGAGTTCAAAAACAATTTTCTTTATCATTAAATATCATTATTGATTAAAGAATACATATTTATTAGTATTTCCCAAGATAAACAAATGAATTTCAATATATGACTCCATATATAGAAATAATATATAGTTTAAATAGTAATTATATCCATGATAAATAATGTGGATATTTAGTGGAAATTTAATGACCAATTGTCACTGGAAATTGAACATTTTAGGGGAATGTTATTGTCTACACTAACTCATCAAGTAAGTAAATATCAACACTATCCTGGGTTAAAATCATAATAAACCATCTAGAGGAAGAATATGGATGATATAAATACAACATATCCCTAGTGTAGTGTATTTAAAATGAAATTATGGTGTAATTTATCAATACAAATAACATAAAATGTATTTTGAACCAATCATGAGGAAAATATACTTTTCATTTTGAAAATCACTTTTTAAAATGGAATATATTTTATAAATCCTTTTCATTAAAAATCATTTTTACATACAATGAATTTACATAATATTTATAAAACCATTGTCTTTAAAAATAAACTTGTATTCCTAAAAATGATGCTTCATGGAAATGATGGTCATGTTGGCGGTTAATTTTAATGATGTCATATAGACATCATTTTTTCCTACTAAAAATGTTAGAAAAGTGAATTGTTCTGAAAGTGACAAGAAAATTAATTTAAAGAAAAATTATAAATAAATGATTATGAAATATGACATTAAAAAATCATTTTCAAAATGATAAAAACATTTTTTGAAGCATTTATTAAAATCATTGTTTTGGAAGAAAATAGATTTCTGATCGAAAAGAGAAATGTAATAGGATTTTGAAAAAAGCCATTTTATCAATTATTTCATTTTCCAAAAAATGGATAATTGAAACTATTTGAAGAAAATATATTGAATTAAAAGAGTATAATAACAATAAATGGGTTTATTTATAAAATGATCAAATAATTTCCTTTAACTGAACTACAAGAATAAACAATCTCGTTTTGAATGTTATTGTGAAATAAACCTTTGCAATTATCATAAAGTTGAAGTGAGAATTCAAAAATGAATTCATTATGTTTATAAAATATAAATACATATAAAATAAGGGTAAATACTATATAATATATTAAATATTAATTTCACACATAATATTAGGATATCATAGATGATGATGAAGTAATATAGCACAAAAAAAAGAATTTGAGTTATAAAATTATCTAACATTTGGAATTTTTTAAATTCTCCTTATATGAAATTATTATAATTAAAACTAAAAATACCATTTATTATGAATTATTGATGATATTACATGTAAATGGAGTATCATATTATCCATATAAAATAAATTAGGTGTTTACCAGTATAAAATGTATTAATGAAGGGAAACTGAGATGAAGTCCCATACGCCACACATCATTATGATTGAACTTGACATAAAATACATTTTATTGATTTTAAAGAATATTTTTACTTATTAAAGAACCATATTGAAATTTATGATATCACATATGATCCTTTTATAACATTTTATCACTCATTCTTTCTTTATCTTTCTTTTTTTAATTATCTTATGAGTTATTTCCCAATTTTTCTCATGCTTGTCTCATCTAGATTGATCAGTTTCATTCAAAAATAATATACATACATAATATATAGAATTATTTTAATTACATAATTATAAAATTTATACAAAAATTATAATTTTAGTTTCAATAATGATATATTTTTTTGTGTAATGAAGTATGTTACGATCATAAAGAGGGTAGGTCATACATACAAAAGACCAAGATTTCAATTTTTCATTGATCATTCTGGAATGAAAGTAATTAATATTTTATATTTACACAATCAAAATAATATCGTATATACCATATTTTTTCATTAAATATAATTATATTTTTCAATGATGAGATGTGGTGAGTAAAAGTGGGTCACATCGCTTTGTGAAGGGGGTAGTCCACACATATGCGAGTGATATTATCATTTTTCAGGATAAGAAATAAAATGATATATTGTCCGTTAAGAATAATAAATATGTCATTAATATCATAATTATTTCATTTTTATGACATATATTCATTAAATTTACCCTTATAACCATCCACGTAAAGTATTTCTAAAACAAGAATCAAATCTCCTAGTAAGGTGGCAGTCCTCTGTATACATGACCAATGTTATCGTATACCCTACAAAATGTGAAGTTAAAAAGTTATATATTATATAATAAATTAATATTTATAATTTTGTTAGAAATATAATTTATTTAATTTGTATCCATTATCTTTTCTAACAGGGATATGTGGTAATGAAAAAACAAATAACATCAGTTCACATGGAGGTATTTTGCCATACACATGAATGATTATTTTTTAACCCATTTTATGGAAGTAAATATGGTTATAGATAATTAACATAACATTAAAAACTCAATATCAAAATTATAATGAGTATATTTCTTATAATATTTTAATAATATGTTAATAAGGTTATGAAATAAATAAAATAAAAAAACACTTTGAAAAACGTCACCTATTCTTATGGAATCCTCGTTAGGTTTTCTCCAAAGCCTTCTGAGGTTGTATTTGTGGAAAAAATAATTATACTAGTATGATATTATTGATTTTTTAAGTTATTTTGAAAGGTATTTTCCAATCCAAAAAGTCTTGGTGGTGTGAAAAAACAGAGTGTAGGGGTGGCCTTATATATTTTAGGTGAGTGACACCCTTCTAATATTGGAAATGGAAAAGGTGTAACCACGTTTCCACAATAACAAATGTGCCAAAAAATTTATTAAAATTATTTATACATGATATGTTATAAATATGGCCATAAATTATATTTTAGATTATTTTATTGCTTTTTTAACCATAATTTCTTTAGTTTAACCTCACGGTAAATCTAATTTCACCTTAACAGTGTTAAATAATTTTTATTCTTTTATTAATGGTGAAAATATAATATAATACTATTATATTAATTAACTTATGATAATTAAAAATATTCAATCCATTTACAAATATTATACAAAAATGGAAAATTTGGATTTAAAATTAATCATGTATATACAATTAGAAAGTTGGTTCTTAAAAAAAATATTCAAAATTTTACAATGTTATTATAGAAAAAACCAAATTGAAAATAATACAACGAACTAGATTGGATTAAAAAATATATATTTCATAAAATTTTACATTCAAACTAATCCATTATATAAATTATAAATATAGATTAATTAAATGAAAAAGGTAGTTTTCAATTACAATTTAGTATTTTTCTCTATTCATCAAAAAATAAAACTTTTCAGAAAAATTTAAAAAATTAACACTGAGGAAATTTTTTAAATGATGATTTCAAGAAATAAACTTATTTTTTAAAATTAATTTTCAAGAAATTTCAAAAAATAATTTTATTATTAGTGCCCCAAATGCTTCAAATTTAATTTTTATAAATATATAGCTTTTATGTTTAAAAATGAATTTATTCTTATATAATATATAAAAAACATATAATGAATTTTAAAATTTTGATTAAATATAATTGTAATAATTGTAATAATTTTTTTTTACCAAATGAAATTTTTTTCATTTTTTTATTTAAAACACATTTGCGCATATAAAAATGTTTTTTCAGAAAAAAAATTCCTTTATATTCAAAAGTTATTATTTATATTTATAATTAATTGGTACTAAATGAATTCATTATACATACATGTGTAAACCATTTTTTCATAATTTTATTAATCCTAATCAGACCCACTATTCAAATGACTATGTGATAAATATCATATTAAATAATAGCATTTTAATAATACTTCCCATATCGTTTCAACTCGGGGTTGTGTGCAATTCTAGATAAACTAAGTGTTGTAGGTAACACAAGATAAAATTAGTGTTTTATGTAATGAAATATAAACTAAGTGATGTGTTTAATTTAATATATTTAATAAAATAAATTTACTTAAAAAAATATATATCATAATGTTTTTGGGAGTTATATTTTCTTCTAATATTTGTGTTTCACCTCGCATACACAATCGAATAAAAATTTATTATTTTAAAATCATCATGTGTTACATTATCCCCACATTAAATAAATTGAAACCTCTCAATTTAATCTCTATCTTGGTAATAAAATGTTTACTATTTAAAAATATAATTTTTTTGAAAGCCACATCAAAACAAATGTGAATAAAATATCATCCTAATAAGAGATAAATGGAAGTATAAAGTTCATATGGAGTAATCACATAACTAGGTGTCTATGTAGGATAACAATATTGGGAAATGAAATCACTGACATACAAGAAATTAATAATTCCAACGTATAAATAGATAGTGATAATGGTTATTTATCAAAATATTTTAGGTGATACAAATAGGGTCACATAAAACAAAACCATAAACCAGAGAGGTGTGAAACAATTTATGGAAATTATAAAAAAATGAAGATAATAAGAGTACATTTTCATCAAGATTATTTTATGGGATTTGGGATAATATTATACTATTTATGAATATATGTAAATATACTTACTTTAGGAATTTCAATTTCATATGCACATTCTCATCATTTGGTTATATTGTGATTAATTCACAAATCAACCATATCTATATGAAATGAATATATATAAAAGTAAATTTCTTACGTCTGATGAAAAAAATTATATTTTAACATATCATAATATCAATAATAGAATGGAAATTCATTCCTTTTATATCTATTAATTATTGTGAAAAATGGTTATCATAGGTTATTCGATATGCATAATTTTTTTTATAGTGAATTCATACCTTATTCTCTAAAGTATCATCAAACATTAAAATTAATCCATTTCATTAATGGTTTAAAATAAGACCCTTCCAAGGTATTAGTATCTAAAACATTAGATAAAAGTTCATTGAATTTCGAAAATGATGTTATCATTAATCCCCCAAACAATATGAAGTATCTCTTAATCGTCACATACCAAACATGTGGATACCTTTATCATGTATTTTCATAAAACATTGTCATAACATTAATTACTATAAAACGTTATTTAAAATATGCATGGTTTCTTATTGATTAATTAAAAAATTATTATTAGATATATTCTATATATACAAAGATGATGTAATCTCCATCAATTATAGTATAAACCACATTTTCAATAACGAATCATTAATTAATCCCATGAAAATCAGTATTATCCAAATTAATTTATCCATATCAATAATCTCTTTATCCCAACATCAATATATCAACATGAGGAACATATTAAGGGTTATCTTCCCCTCAAACAGTTGTTTTCCAATAATTTAATCTTTCTAATGAATCATTTATATTGGTAATAAGTACCATTTAAGATAAGTTTTCACATCCTTATTAACAAATTACTCTAGTAAAATCCTTGTACATTCCATAAATCTTATGACCATGATATCATTTATAAAATACACAACTAACATAATTATGGAATACAAACACAAGAAAATAAATCATTCCACTTTTCCTTTGATAACATCATATGCTTCACCATGAACCATATTCTTTTTTAAGGTATATTTCTTTTAATCATGATAAATTGATTCGACTAGTTTCACATATTCTTAATGATAGTGAATTTTACATTGGAAACCTTTTTATTTCCATTGATTTTATAATATTTATAGCCTTTCTCTCTAACCTTTTAGAAAATACATATTCCTTTAATGAAATCACTGGTGTGTTCCTATCCACATCTATAACTTATGGTAAAATTCAACATTCCCTTATCCCCATTATCCACATTTTTTCATGTCGTCCTTTAATCTCTTTTTTCTCTTATAATGAAAAAACACAAAGGTAATTATATCTCAATATTTTTATAACATTATAATATTTCATCATATGATGAGAATTGTTGGGGGGAAGATCCATTCTTAATATTTTATTTAACCGTTCAAATAAAGGATTATTCTTACACATTATATTGTGTTCATTTTTTCAATTCCAATTTATTATCCAAAGAATATCCCATTGGAATGTCAAATCATGTGCACATTAAGGCCCATTTTCATGCACCAGGTGACAATTGTGTCAACCCCAATGCTTCATTTTCAGAGTTATTACTTCTAGAAACCTCAATACCAAAACCACACCCCCTTATTGTATCCATACATAGGTATATTCATATTAAAAACAACATAATATATTGTTTAAAAAATAATTATTATGTTTTTATATACTTATCCTTAATGATTTTCACATGGTTATGTTTCATAATATACATTTTCCTAAATCTAGTTCCCATTGATTCTACTAAAAATTCTTCTGATGGAAACTTTAGCAACCCCAACCCCAGTAGCCCAAAGCCAGTGTCTGAATTATTATATTGGCATAAGATACAAGTAGTTGGAATATGAAGGACCCAATGGTTTAGTATTTTTAGTAAAATATATATATACTTGATCCTTTAATTTCTTTTAAAATCAAAATTTAAAATTATTTGTTTCAAGAATATTTTTATTCCCCATAGAATATCCTTTCATATAATTCATATTTCTATTCATGGATTCCGGTTAAAGGAAAAAACAATGGTGATCTCAAATACCTCGAAAAGATTAAGTATAACCGAAACCATCATGAATCAATAATAATATCAATATGTAAAGGTGAATCAATAAACACACATGCAATTAGAATATCTTTAAATAATAGTAAGATAATCTAGAATCAATTTAGAAAGGTAAATAACTCAAAATCACATGATTTAATAAATAAACTAATAACTAAATTCCCACATATATAATATATGTAGGAAAATATCAAGGATATTAACGATAACTAAATTCTTAATGAGTGAAATGATTAATTATTAAACATCATGTTTTCCATAAACCTGATACCCCTACCATCAAAATATATCCTTAGAATGATTTAATACTGAAGGGTAGACAAAAATGTATCTAATGATAACCAATAGAATCATCCAATTAGAATACAAATTCATCAAGGTTCTATCTATAACTAGTCCCAAAATGTGTATTTCGTGTCCAAATTATTTGTCACATATCAAATAATCGATTTAATTCATAAAAATGTTCCTTATCCACACAAACATGTATTGAGTAAAAATTATGTATTTTTCTATATTTCCCTATATAAAAATGGATTTCAATTTAGAAAATTTTATATAACTGATATATGGTTTAAATAATAAAAAATTCCATAATTAATAATATAAATATTTTGGGAAAATTTAATGTCAAATGATCAAAAAAAGTGAATATATGAATTTTATGTTACAAACTACAAAAATTAATGAAGGATGTGAATGGCAATACTATCCTCATTCAAAATAATCACAAACTATGTATTTGGAAAATAATTATGATATTAATAAACAATATAGCATGTTCAGTATATGTAAAATGAATTGTTATTTTATTCATGAGAATAAATACAATTAAATATATTTAAAATCATTTTGAGGAAAATATCCTTTAAAATTTGAAAATCTCTTTTTATCACATTTTTTTTTTTAAATTCTTTTAATTCAAAATAAACTTCAGAAACTATGAATTTTTAGAATATTAGGAAAATAATATCTTTTAAATATATTTAGAAAAAAATTAATATAAAATTCAATGAAATATAGATCATGTCGGTAGGTAATTTCATACATGTCCTAAAAGATAAAAAGATAATTCCTTTTAGACTCGACAAATATTTACAAAAAATGCCTTTTCTGAAATTGAAAATAGGATTTCTTTGAAAAAAAATTATAAAAAGACAAAAAGTAACAAAAATACAATGAATTATTTTTAAAGGGTAAAAAACATTAATGAATGCATTTTTAGGAGAAATGGTTTTAGATAAAAATATCTTTCAAATCAAAGAGTGAAATGAAGTAGGATTTTTATAAAAACATTTTATCAATTATTTTAAGTAACAAATAGTACAAAAATATACTATCACATGAAAATGTCATGAATAAATGTAAAAGAGTAAAAATAAATAGGATTATTTACACATTGATCAAATAATTTCATTTAATTGAAATTATAGAATAAACAATCTAGATTTGAATGATATTGTGAAAAAAACACTTATAATGATTATAACATTTATGTTAGAATTAATTAATGTCTAAATTATTTGTATCAACTCTAAATCCACATAAAAATTTAAATAAAACATAATATAATCTATATTCATGTCGAAAAACAATATAATAATATTAAATAATATAAATAATTAATATAACCTAATAAAGATAAATTGAGTTATGAAATTATTTACCAATTCATAATTTTATAGTGAAAAAAACTAATATGAAATAATCAAATTAAAAGTTAAAATACCATTAATTATAAAGTATTAATTATATTACCTAGAAAAGTGGCATCATATACACTATATAAAATAAATTAGGTGCATTATATTAGAAAATTCAATAATAAAGGGAAAATGAGATGATGTTGTTTGGTTGGAATATAAAAATATACACAAGAGGGGCTGAATTGTGACTTTTCTAGAATTTTCAAAATAATTAAAAATTATACCTTTCAATGTTGACTGATGATTATGAAGGTATCTAGTGTTTAACATTTGTAATCAATTAAGATTAGTGGATAAAAATAGAAATATAGAAAATAGATGTTTATAGTGGTTTGCGGCATAATGATCCCCTAGTCTAGTCCAATAATTACTCACTCTATGAGTTTGGTTAATTTCACTAGTCTGGTCCTCATATCTTAAGACCAATTATCACATGTGTGCAGGCAGTTGACACTGTTACAAATAATACTAAAAACAGATCCTTATAGTTCTGTAAAAAAGAACCTATAAACCATATCATAGATCGAGAAGCTGATACTCCACAACAACTAAGTATGTGCAGTCAAAAACTCAAAAAAAGATATTTATTAAAAAGGGTTCTAGTTAAACATTATAGATGAATAGCAACGGATAGAAGATGGATCTTATTTAGAAAATATTTTCTTCAATAAAGATGAGTTCTGAACTTATCCGATTGTAATAGATCATTGAAATATAAAAACATAAACAAATAGCATCAGCAGACATATAGCGAATATTAAATTTTGAATACGTATAACTCCAATATAGCCTTTTCTATAGAAAAATAGTGTATGATCGATTGTAGAAGTAGATATTTAAAAGTTCTTCACAGGAATGTAGTTTCAATTGTGAATATGTGTCACAATATATGGCTCAATAAATTTATTAATTTTTTTTTGAATCATAAACACATATATATAGAATAAATACACTAATAGAATAAGTAATGAAGAGAGCCCAACCTTTAATTTCAGATCCAGGGAAATCGCAAGTTATATCGTAAGTATTCAAATACCTGAGATATCTTAGAGTAGTCATAAATTCCCATTAACAATAAGAGATTAATTATTTAAAAAATACGATTCTTTGAAGTAATCATAAGAAACTTTGAATTGTTTGAAAATGAGCTTTAATTCAGCCACATATTCGTTAATGACCATTGCACGAAACAATGATAAAATCATAAATACAAATATTTTATGATGAAAATTATAATGGAAGATTCCTTCATAACAACAAAAAATACCAAACATAGGGTCCTACTACGTAGAATTCAATCTCTGAACATAAGGTTAATAACATATGTTTCATCACAAAATTAAGGTTTATGATCCATACATTTTATTCTCATATGTAAGGTTCCATACAAAGATAGGTTTATTAAACCATACTTTCATTCTTTCTCAAACATGCGGTTTTATCTAAACATAAGGTTTTTTATCCAAAAGTTTCTATCAATGTAGGGTCGATTAACCATACATGATAATATTTCATCATAATCTATAATAAAAACATAGGGTTTGTCCCTTACGTTATGTTCTTCAATGTAAAGATTGAATTGTGTTTCTAGAATAAATTTAGGAGTGTTCTGAAAACTTTGACTAATATCCACGTGACTATTTAGTGTGAAAATAATTTAAAAATAAGTAATATAAATAATATTTATTTCCTAAAATACACATCAATTTATATCATTAGTAAAGAATCAAGGGTATTTTTGTGAATCAAAATCAATAATATTTATAGAATATTGTTAAGTCAATACTTGGAAAACAATATCCCCCTTTTTTTATGATAAAAACCCAAAAAATATTAATAATAGTATTTAGAATTTTGTAATCATTTGAAAAGTAAATAATTTTAAATTTGATTTTACTGAATTATTTTGATAAACAAAAATGAAAACAAATGTTTTGTTTATCAAAATATCTCCCCCTTCAGTGAGATCAAAATTAATGTGCATAAAATGAATTAAACATGATTAATTTTTCACAGATCTACAAGTGAACTTTATAATAATCTTTTTAAATAAATAAGACTGTAATTTTTTCTTCTTTATATAATCATTAATGAATATTAAATAACACACACAAAAATAAAAATAAGAATATTTTATTGATCAAAAATATTATAAAAACAATAATCTGTTTGACTATTAAACATGATAAGTCAACTAAAATGGTTTGGGTACAAAATATTATGGAGCAGTTGGCGCCGTTTTGGTTCTCAAGATTTTGAGTATCTTCAGACCTATATTCCAAATGTTCTTCCTGTAACTGAAAATTATTTGTTAGACTATCCTTTCAATTTTTTTCACATAAATAAATTACATTAATGGTATTTTTAATTTAATTTCCATTATTTCATTGTTTTGGCAGTTTCCTATGAATTTTTTTGAGAAATGGGTGAGTTTTCCTGATTTGGGGGAAACCGTGATCCCAATTCCATATTTAGAAATACATTTTGATTCCTTTATAACTCCTTCATTTTTCAACATTTTTCATCATTTCCAATTCCTATTTTGAATCCCCGGACCTATGAACACCACCAAATTAAATTGGACCATTTATAATTCTATAATCATGGTGAATTTGTGTTTTTATTTAAGACATTGGGCCCGCCCAAAAGCCATTTCCTACATTAAAAATATTTCATTAATTCATTAATAACTCATTCAATTTTCTAGTTTTTTAGGTTATTCCAACTCTCACCCAAGCCAACATACCTAAGGCGCTCCCCCATTCTCTACTCGCTCAATTTGGAGCTCAATAGAATCATGAAATTGGGTGAAGCTACACTAGATTTCACAAATCTCATAGATTTTAAGAGGTACAATGATCATTTCATAACGTCTATTTTAACTCTTTTTCCCCCATTACAGTTCTTAAATGATATCATAGTACTTACTAAAACCTCCCTTAAATATTTTATATTTTAAAATTTAGATTCTGGTGGATGTTGGGTCTTTGCTTCAAGTTTGTTTTGGGTAAGTGATTCTCTCTTCAATTCCTTCCTTCTCCTTAGGGTTTCCTCCCTCATTCCTAAATTTATAGAGTGTCAATAAGTTAGGGTTTGAATCTAGGGTTTGATTTGGGGTATTTTTGGTGAAATCTTATTGTTTAGGTTTGTTTTCTGTTCCTTTTGGTGTGAAGGAGGTGCGGTTAAGGTTTCGCACCAAGATTCAAGGGTTTTGACTCAAAAGCTAAGTTATTCCATGTATAACAATTTTAGGATGAGTTATATTTCTTGGTTTATTAATTTTGTATGTTTCAAATATTTTGTGTGTGGTGTGAAAACTATTTTGGATGGAATTTTTAGAGTGTAAAATTTGGTAGTTTCATTTTTAGCTTGGAATTGGGTGCTTTTCAAGCATGTCTCATGGGGAAATGTTTCGGTGTAATTTATAGCATATGAAAGTGATTTATTAGTGTTAAAAGGGGATGAAAAATCTGGTGTGTTAATGCATTACTTTCATGGGATCCTTTTAAAGGGGTTTTTAAATTGGATTAATGTGTGAAACCATGTTGTACTTCTTGAACGTGATTTGTGAAAAAGTGTGTTTTTCATGTGTATATTTTGTGGTATTATTTAAGGTATTTGTTTAACAAATGGGGTGGTTTAATAAATGTTTTTATGGATTCAAATTATGTTTTGGATTGTTATTGGTATGGTTTTGGTCTTTAATGAGGGTTTTTAAATGGGTTTTTTAGGCAAACCATGGTTATACTTCTTGGGTTGGTTTTATGAAATTTGTAAATGATTTAATGAGGTTCATAAAGTGTGAAAAGGTTTCTTATGTAATGTTTTTGTGATAGTATGTTCTTAAAATGAGTTTTTGAAACATAAAGTTTTCATTTATGTTGTCAAAATTTTTGTTAATGTGTTGAAATTTGTCGAGGTGATTTATGAAATTGTGATGTGGGTGTGAAACATGTTTTTGAGCTGTTTTGTGCGACTGTGATGTGGAAAATGGACTTTGATTATGAATAGTGTATTATGTAACATGTGATTGTAATTTTATATAATTTTAATCATCTTGGGAACGATTTTAAAAAAAATTAACGAAATTGTTGAATTGTGAAAGATGTGAAAACTGTGTTGTGGGGTATTTTTCGTGTGGGTATGATTTCAAAATTCATTTGAATGAAAAAGTGGATTTTTAGACTTATGTGATGTACATGGGGTATTTTTGGTGAACTTTTGACATGTAAATGATACATGAATATGAAAAATATATTTATTAACTTGTTGAACTTGTTTTAGAACAAGGGAAAACCCGAGAATCTAGGTGGGTGGATGTGTACTAGTACGCAAGTGAATCTGTGGGGTTCAGCCTCAATTTCACGTAGCAAGATTGAAGTCTACAACACTAACTAAACTATGATGATGATTATTGGGGAACACTAGGTTATGGTTATGTACCCAACTAGTGGATCATTCATGATAACATATATTGTGATGGTTACTCTCATCGAGATACGAGGTACCTCGAACCCACAATGAGCTAGTGCCTAGGTGTTATTTCCTATTGCTTGTGCTCATGAGTTACATTATGCTTACCATCAGCATATGGTATGGTTGGATATAAAATTCATTAGTGTTGACGTTATTTTTAAATGTGGTAATTCTTAATGAGTACCAACACGAAAACTATTTAAATTTTTAAGTTTCATTTTCGAGAAATTTTTACTAGCATTTCTTGATTATGAAAACTTGCAATCTTTTCACCTTTGAATGTTTATCCCATGGAATCTCCTAGTGGTGGTATCCTACTATGAATTGGCTCACACTATACTTACACCATTTTCTATAAGTATACGTGGTTATTTTTGTTGTTGCCAGCTGGGTACAGTTTTTAGTGCTAGTGGTTCGAGTTTCTAGCAGGTCCATGGTGGAGAAGTCTTGTGAAGCTGGATTGAGGGTGGTTCCCCATTCCATGAGGTTTCATGGGATGTTCCCTTTTAGTTTTATACCTTCATTATAGTCTTGTAGATTTGTTTTAAAATATATAATGCAGTCCTCAATTTTTTTTAAAGATTGTTTGGTTTGAAAAATCCAGATTCATTTTATTGGATTATTTTGTTGTTTTATGTTTATAAATAGGGGTAAATCATTCCCAAATCACATTTTATGATACCCGGGAACTTGTTCCAGCCCATGGAGACAGGAAATCCCTTTGGGCCATGTTGCGGGCCCGGTTTGGTGTCAATTTTGGTGGAGACCAGATCTGGATCGTGATAAAATGGTATCAGAGGAGGTTCAAGTTAACTTTTTGGGTCACGTTATTTGGGGAACAATTGGGATAGTCTATAGTCAGAAGTTTCTAGACATGGTATTCTAGTTATGGGTAGGGTTATTGATCACCACACCTCATAACGAGATTCATGTCACCAAGGGAATTCAGGACTTATCTATTTCCTTTGGTTTTCATCATATGATGATGATTAGGGGAAATGAAAAGAGAGTTGGTTTAATGGTCTTAGTGAGCTCACATGGCCGGGAAAGCCATGTAGAGCCGGTGATATTCCCTAGAACACTCTCTCTGGTGGTGAAGTTATTGGAATATGGCTTCCAACCATATGTTCAAGTCACCCACTGAAACTAGTTTCTTCTCGAATTTTCTTGTGTTCTTTAGTTTTGAAATCATGGAACTTTGGTTTTAAAGTGACATGGTTTTAAGAAGAGTAATGTTTTTGTGAAATGATTTTCAAAAATATATATAATGGTTTGATTTATGAAATGGTTGAACTGAATTTTCATAATTGTTTTTATATGGAAAATGGTGTGCTTACACCCCTTTTGAAAGCATAAACTATACTGTTGTTGGTTTTGAAAAAGTTATTCCAATAGAGTTTTATGAACTATCAAAGGCTGTTTTAAAGGGATGAGATGTTTTGAAACTAATTTTAATAACATGAAAATGAGTTATTATCTAATTTTTTTGACATTCTGAAATGTTTAGTAATATTTGAATGCGGATTTTGATCTCCTGGTTAGCGGTTTTGAGAAAAAAGGATGTGTTGGTTGACCGTTTTGGTTTTGAAAAGTAGAAAGAATTTTTTCTTTAAACACTGGTATTACCATGAGCAACCACATGCATGGTGTTATATGTGATGATGGATGGTTGATGGTACGATTGGATGAGTGGAAGGAAAAATATGAGGAGGGTGCCCGGTGTGGCACAAATACATGCATGTGTGGGGCCCATGGTGTACCATTGGTGGATACTCTTTCCACTGAACCATTTGTTTTCAAAGAAATTTTTTTAATGAAAAACATGATTTCTTGATGAATTTTTTGGGATGGTGTGTAATATGTTTTTTTGGAAAATTTTGATGTTGTGGGATGCTTTGAGTCAAAGCACCTTCTTGTTCAAACTGTGTTTTAGGATTGTGTTTGGTCGGTAAGCTAAGTAGAAGGGTCGATTAGTAGTCACTTCCGAGATATGTTTTGCGACACCATTACGATGGTTCCAATAATGTGCTTGGATCTGGTTTGTGGATTTATTTGACCATTGGACCATCTTGGTTGGGTCCTTATGTACTCTTGTTGGATAAGGTACGCCCCCATTAAGGGTTAGTTCATGACTGAAGTGCATCGCAGATTGTTTCACCATTGGAAAATCCTTTGGTTGATAAATATTAGGAATGCTTTTTCAGGCTCCGTAGATTGAGTATACACCATTTCCATTCTTGGTTTTTTGACATCATATTATTGCAAAAGAGTGCTCACAAAAGGTTGAAAGATGCCTCATTTTCTTAAGCTACTTGATTATTCAAAGGTGGAGGTGGTCTGGGTTTGATAGTGTGGATGAGTTCCTAGATAGTGCCTAAGAGAGCCTATGGCTCCTTCGTAGTCTCTTCGAAGCCGGAGTTCACCTTCAATACTAGTGTGGGAAATCTGGCCATGATAGGCTGTTATGGCCACTTTCTGGAATTTTCTGATGTACAGGGGTGTTTTATAAGGTCCCCCTCCATGTAATGTTTCTATTAGTCGCATTGGTCATTTTTAGTGACACATTGGGATGTCTCATGCATGTTTGATTGTAAAGGTGATGTTGTACAATCTTTTGTGAGTCTTCATTTGGTCTTAAGTGTGTCTCCTTTCAGTAGATCTTGACATCCTTTGTTTGGAAAAAGGTGTTTCAATATATCCTTTCTTCTTTCCATTTCTCATCCAAGGAAACAAGGGGTGATGTGCATGCATCTTCGAATAACTTTCTTTAGTGAAATGTCGGGTTTGGGTAAAGTGAGTTTTGGATTGTGTGTTGTCTTGGTAAAACCCATCCAGGTTCATGGTGTGTTTGTTTGTATCACTGGAATAAGAAGTTCTTTTTAGGGGTTTCCCAAGGCCTAACTATGAGGCCGAAAATGCTTCAATCCTTTGAGCTCCAGCCATAGGTCCTGGAGAGAAGCTGGCAAGTAGCCAGGGGAAATCCCAATGTCATTTAAAACCTTGTACAAAGTCGTATCCTTAGTAGGAAAGATGGTAATAGTTCAGGACATTGGTGTCTTCATGGTTAGCACATATTTTATTCATGATTAGTTGTGGTCATGTGCTAGGTATCCATGTTGAGAAAATGTTCTCCATATTTAGTCCAATGTTTCCCAAACCAGGCAGACTAATCGGGCGACCGACCCAACATTTTAAATTTTTGGGTCTTTCTGTGCCTGGCCATACTTGTTGTTAAGATGTTATGGTCTTACAGTGGGGATACCCACTATGAGTCACATGTTTGTTATTTTGGAAATTTCTAAAGGTATTCTACCACCCTTTCTACTGAGATTCAGTTCAGGCCTCCCACTGTGAGTGTCCCGATTCTGTCTCGAGAGATTTTGAGTTATCTCTTATGATGGGGAGCCCATTTGTGTCTCCCCATACGTGTAACTCATATTGGTCCATGGTTTTGGATTTTCAGTAGGTAGTATTTTTTGGAGCTATATAAATACATACACATTCCTTGGGTAATTGTTGGGAGTGGATAATGCCCAATGGTCTTTTTATATAAAGTTAAGTGTAACCTTTTTCATTGTTGTTGTTCATTTGGGAAAATTGCTGGAATCCTCTTTGGATAGTTTTTGAGAAGTTTTCTTTTGGGGTAAAAAATGAATATAATTGATTAGTTCATGAAAGTGGTGTAAGTTTGGTTTGTAGGAGCATTCCTTTCTTAATTGATAAATGGAGGTGTTTTGGCCTTTGGAGGTGAAACCTGGCAAGGGAGTAATTCTTGGTTTCTCAATTTAGTTTGGTTGTTGTTTTGGCCTTGTTGTGACTTTCTAGGGTAGAATGTTTTCATGGTGGGGAGAATTTTCAGATACATAAAATACTTTAAAGCTATTTTTAATTTAATTTCCATTATTTCTTTGATTTTTTGGGTTTCCTATTCATTTTTTTGAGAAATGGGTGAGTTTTCTTTATTTTGGCCAAACCATGAGCCCAATTCCAAATTGAAAAATAAATTTTGATTCCTTTATAACTCTTTCATTTATTAACATTATTCATCCATTACAATCACTATTTGGAATCCCCTAATCTATGAACTCCACAAAAGTAATTTGGACCATTTAGAAATCTATAATCATGGTGAATTTGAGTATTTATATAAGGGACTGGGCCTGCTTGAAAGCACATTTCCTACATTGAAAATAATTGTATAATTCTTCAATAATTCATTAAATTTTTCAATTTTCTTTGGTTATTCCTACTATCACCTAAGACCACTTAACTAAGGTGCTCCCCCATTCTCTCCTCCCTCAATTTGGAGTTAAATAAAATCACGAAAGTGGGAGAAACATCTCTGGATTTCACAAATATCCCATACTTGAAGAGATAAATTGATCCTTTCTTAACTCCTTTTATTTTTACTTTTCCCCCATTACAGTTCCAAAATTATCTCTTATTCTGTATTATAACCTCCCTTAAATTTTATCTATTTTAAAATTCATATACTAGTGGATGTTGTGTCGTTTGCTTCAAGATTTTTTTGGGTAAGTGTATCTATCTTCAATTCCTTCCTTCTCCTTAGGGTTTCCTACCACATTCATAAATTTATAGAGTGTACAGAAGTTAGGGTTTATACATAAGTATTTATTTTGGGTATTTTTGGTGAAATATTATGGTTTAGGTTTGTTTTCACTTCCTTTTTGTGCTGCGGAGGTGCGGTTGAGGTTTCACACCAATATTCAAGAGTTTGGACTCAAAAGGTAAGTGATTCCATGTATAACCATTTTATGATGAGTTATCTTGATTGGTTTATTAATTTTTTATATTTCAAATATGTTTTGTGTGGTGTGAAAACTATTTTGGATGGATTTTTTTGAGTGTTTAATTTTATAGTTTCATTTATTCTTTGAATTGGATGCTTTTCATGCGTGGCTCTTGGGGAAATGTTTGGGTGTATTTTATAACATATTAAAGTGATTTATTAGTCTTGAAAGTGGATGAAAATTTTGTTTTTATAATGAATTAATTCCATGGGGGAATTTTATGGGGGTTTTAAAATGGGTATATTGTGTGAAACCATGTTGTACTTCTTGAACGTGATTTGTGAAAACGTGTGTTTTTCATGTGTACCTTTTGTGGTATTGTTTAAGGAATTTGTATAACACCTGGGGGTGGTTTGATAAATGTTTTTAGGGCTGCCAATTATGTTTTGGATTGTTATTGGTATGGATTTGTTCTTGAATGAGGGTTTTTAAATGGTTTTTGTATTCAACCCATGGTTATACTTCCTAGGTTGGTTTTATGAAAATTGTAATTGATTTAATGAGTTACCCAAAGTGTGAATTGGTTGATTATGTAATTTTTTTGTGATATTATGTTCTTAAAATTCGTTTTTGAAACAAAAAGTGGTCAGTTATGTTTCCAAACATGTTGGTAATTTTTTTTATTTAGTCGAGGTGAATTATGAAATTGTGATGTGGGTGTGAAACATGTTTTCGGGATGTTTTGTGTGAGTGTGATGTGGACAATGGACTTTGTTTATGAAAAGGATATTATGTAACATGTGAGTGGAATGTTATATAATGTTTAGTATATTAGGTAAGATTTTGTAAAATTATTAATGGAATTGTTGAATTGTGAAAGATGTGCAAAATGTGTTGTGGGCTATTTTTGGTGTGAGTATGATTTCAAAATGCATTTGAATGAAAAAGTGGATTTTTAGAACATTGTGATGTAGATGTGGTATTTTTGGTGAACTTGTGACGTGTAAATGGAACATGAATATGAAAAGTATATTTATTAACTTGTTTAACTTGTTTGACCACAAGGGAAAACCCGAGTATCTAGGTGGGTGGATGTGTAATAGTATGCTAGTGAATCTGTGGGGTTTGGCCTCGGTTTCTCATAGCATGATTGATGCTTACAACACTAACTAAACTACGATGATGAAAATTTGGTCCCGCTAGGTTATGGTTATGTTCCCTACTAGTGGCTAATGCACGAGAACAAATATTGTGATGGTTACTCTCCCTGAGATACGAGGTACCTGGGACCCACAACGAGCTAGTTCCTAGGGGTTATTTCGAATTGCTTGTGCTCATAAGTTACATTATGCTTACCGTCAGCATACAGTATGGTTGGAAAGAAAATTATGCAGTGTTGAAATTATTTTTAAAAGTAGAAATTCTTAATGATAACCCATGTGAAAACTAAATTAATATTTAAGTTGCATCTTCTAGAAATTTTTACAAGAATTTCTTGTTTATGAAAACATTCAATATTTTTCTATTTGAATGTTTATCCCATGGAATCTCTTATTGGTGGTATCCAACTGGGAATTGTCTCATACACTACTTACACTCGTGTGTGTATGCATACATGGTCATTTTTGTTGTTGCATTTTGGGTATAGTTTTTAGTGCATGTGGTTCGATTCTCTAGAAGGTCCATGGTGGAGAAGTCTTGTGGAGAGGGATTGAGGGTGGTTCCCCTTTCCATGATGGTTCTTGGGCTATTTCCATTTGGGTCTTTACATTTTTTATAGTCTTGTTTAGTTGTTTTAAAAAAATTAATTCAGTTCTGAATTTTTGTAGAAGATTGTTTGGTTTGAAATATCAAGATTCGTTTTTTGGATTCTTTTGTTGTTTTAAGTTTATAAATAGAGATAAATAGTTCCCAATTCTCATTTTATGATACCCGTGAACTTCTGACATCCCATGGGGATCGGTAATTCCCTTTGGGCCATGTCATAGGCTGGTTTTGGTGCTGGTTTTGGTGGCGACTATATCTGGTTCATGACAAAATGGTATCAGAGGAGGTTCAGGTTAACTCTTTGGGTCACGTTATTTAGGGAAAAGTTGGGATAGTTTGGTGATAGAATTTTTAGGACATGGTATTCTGGTTATGGGTAGTGTTCTTGATAACAACACCTCATGATGGGATTCATGTATCCAAGGGAATTCAGGACTTATCTAATTCCTTTGGTTTTCATCGTTTGATGATGATTAGGTGAAATGAAAAGCGAGTTGGGTTAATGGTCGCAATGAGCTCACAGGGCCTGGAAAGCAATGTTGAGCTAGTGAAATTCCCTAGAACACTCTCTCTGATGGTTAAGTGATTGGAATATGGCCGCCAACCATATGTTCAAGTCACCCATTGAAACTAGTTTCTTCTCGGATTGTCTTGTGTTCTTAATTATTGAAATCTTGGAACATTGGTTTTAAAGTGACTTGGTTTTAAGAAGAGTACTATTTTTTATAAATGATTTTTAAATAAATATGGAATTGTTTGATTTATGAAATGGTGGAACTGAATTTTCAGAATTTTTTTGAAATGGAAAATGGTGTGCTTAAACCCCTTTTAAAAGTAGAAACTAGATTGATGTTTGTTTTGAAAAAGTGTTCCAAATAGAGTTTTCTAAACTATCAAATGGTGTTTTAATGGGATGAGATGTTATGAAACTGATGTGAATAACAAGGATGTGAGTTATTATCTAAATGTTTGTGTCTTTATAAAATGTTTAGTAATATGTGAAAGGGGATTTTGATCACCTGGTTAGCAGTTTTGAGAAAAAAGGATGTGTTGGTTGACAGTTCTGTTTTTGAAAAGTAGAATGATTTTTTTCTTTAAACATTATAATTTCCATGAGCAACCACATGAATGGGGTGATATGGGATAATGTATGGTTGATGGAATGACTGGATTAGAGCCAGGACGAATATGAGGAGGGTTTGCGATGTGGCACGAATAGATGCTTCTGTGATGCTCATGGTGTACCATTGGTGGATACGCTTTCCGCTGAACAGTTTGTTTTCAAAGAAATTTTCTAAAAGAAAACATGATTTCATGATGACTAGTTTGGGATGGTGTATATTATGCTTTTTCGGAAAAAATTTATGTTGTGGGATGTTTTGAGTCCAACAACCTTCCAGTTTGAACTGTGTTTTGGGCTTGTGTTTGGTCGGTAAGTTAAGTAGATTGACCGGTTAATAGTCTCTTCTGAGATATGATTTTGGACACCATTACGGTGGTTCCCTTCATGTGTTTGGATCTCGTTTATGGAATTTTTTGACTCTTGGATCAGCTTGGTTGGGTCCTTGGGTTCTCTCATTGGATAAGGTACGCCCATATTAAGGGTTAGTTCACGACTGAAGTGAAACCCATATTGTTTCTCCATTTTAAAATCCTCTGGATGATCAATATAAGGAATGTTTTTTTTTTCATGATCTATATATTGAGTATACACCATTTCCATTCTTGGTTTTTATAATTCTCTTATTGTAGAACAGTGCTCCTGGAAGTTTGAAAGACAACTTAGTTTCATAAGATACTTGATTTGTCGAAGGTGTACGTTGTATGGGTTATTAGTGTGGATGAGTTCCTAGATAGTGCCTAAGAGAGGCTCTAGGTCCTTCGTAGTATCTTCGAACTAGGAGTTCACATTCAACCACTAGTATGGGAAATCTAGCCACGATAGGATATTATGACCACTTTCTGGAATTATGTGTTGCTTGGGGATGTTGTATAAGGTCACCCTCCATGGATTGTTTCTAATAGTCACATTGGTAATGTTTAGTGACGTTTTGCGATGTCTCATGCTCATTTGATTGTAAAGGTGAAGTTTTACAATCATATTTGAGTCTTCATTTGGCTATAAGTGTGCCTCCATTCTAAAGATCTTTTAATCATTTGTTTGGAGGAATGTGTTTCTATATATTCATTCTTCTTTCCATTTCTCATCTAAGGAAACAAGTAGTGATATGCATGAATCTTCAAATCAGTTTCTTTAGTGAAATGTTGGGTTAGGTTAAAGTGAGTTTTGGATTGTGTGTTGTCATGGTAAAGCCCATCTAGGTTCGTGGTGTGGTTATTTGTATCACTTGAAGAATAAGTTCTGTTTAGGGGTTCCCCAAGGCCTAACTACGTGGCCGAAAATGCTTCAATCATTTGAGCTCCAACCATAGGTCTCGGAGCGAAGCTAGCACATAGTCAGTGGAAATCCCAATATCATTTAAAACTATGTACAATGTCCTATACTTAGTATGTAAGATGGGAATAGTTTAGACTTATGGTGTATTCAGGGTTGAGCACATATTTTGTGCACGATTAGCTGTGGTCATTTTCTAGGTAGCCATGCGGAAAAAATGATAACCATTGTTAGTCCAATGTTTCCCAAACCAATCAGACTAACCGTGTGACCGACCCAACTTTTTAAATTTTGGGGTCTTTCTGTTCCTTCTCCTACTGGTTGTTAAGATGGTATACTCTTATGGTGAGTATACCCACTATGTGTCACATGTCTATTATTTTGTAAATTTCTAAAGGGAGTCTACAACCCCTTGTACCAGGAGTCTGTTCGGGCCTCCCCCTATTAGTGTCCTGATTCTGTCTCGAGAAATTTTGAGTAGTCTCTTATGGTGGGGAGCCCATTTGTGTCTCCCCTCAGATTGGTCCATGCTCTTGGATTTTTAGTAGGTAGTCTTTTTTTATCTATATAACGACCTACACATTCCTTTGGTAAATGTTGGGAGTGTATAATGCCTAATGGTCTGGTTGAAGCAATGTAAGTGTAACCTTGTTCATTGTTGTTGTTAGTTTGGGTAAATTACTAGAATCCTATTTGGATACCATTTGAGAAGTTTTCTTTTGGGATAAAATATGAATATACTTTATTAATTCATAAAAGTGGTGCAAGTTTGGTTTGTGAGATCATTTTTTCCTTAATTGATCATTGGAAGTGTTTTGGCATTTGGAGGTGAAACCTGGCAAGGGAGTACTTCTTGGTTTCAAAGTTGAGTTTGGTTGTTGTTCTGGCCTTGCTGTGACTTTCTAGGGCAGAAATACTTCATGGTGGGGATCATTTTCACATAAATAAATTACTTTAAAAGTATTTTTAATTTAATTTCCAATATTTCTTTGTTTTGGGGGGTTTCCGATGCATTTTTTTTGAGAAATGGGTGAGTTTTAATGATTTGGGCCAAACCGTTTGCCCAATTAAAAATTTAAAAATAAATATTGATTCATTTATAACTCCTTTTTTTATTAACATTATTCATCTATTCTAATCCCTATTTGGAATCCCCTTCCATATGAACACCACCAAAGAAATTTATTCAATTTAGAAATCTATAATCATGGTGATTTTGAGTTTTTATTTAAGGAATTGTGCCTGCCCGAAAGCGCATTTCTGGCATAAAAAATATTTTTTTATTTCTTTAATAACTCCTAAATTTTTTAATTTTTTCGGTTATTCCAACTCCCACCCAATTCCACATAACTAAGGCGTGCCCCCATTCTCTCCTCCCACAATTAGGAGCTAAATATAATTGCGAAATTGGGCAAAAAATCTCTATATTTCACAAATCTCCAATATTTGAAGAGGTAAATTGATGTATTCATAAATACTTTTATTATTACTCTTTTCCCCCATTTAAGTTACTAAATGATCTCCTAATCCTTATTCGACCCTCCCTTAAATTTTATCTATTTTAAAATTCAGATACTGGTGTATGTTGTGTTGTTTGCTTCAAGATTGTTTTGGGTAAGTGTTTCTCTCTTCAATGCCTTCCTTCTCCTTAGGGTTTCCTCCAGCTTTCATAAATTTATAGAGGGTCCATAAGTTATGGTTTATACCTAGGGATTAATTTGTGGTATTTTTGGTGAAATATTTTTCTTTAGGGTTGGTTTTTACTTTCTTTGGGTTCGGCGGAGGTGTTGTTGAGGTTTCGCTCCAAGATTCAAGGGTTTTGACTCAAAATTTTGGTGATTCCTTGTATAACCATTTTATGATGAGTTATATTGCTTGGTTTATTAATTTAGTATGTTTCAAATATGTTTTTTATGGTGTGGAAAATATTTTGAATGGATTTGGTTAAGTGTTTAATTTTTTAGTTGCAATTTTTCTTTGAATTGGGTGCTTTTCATGCGTGGCTCTTGGGGAAATGTTTGGGTGTATTTTATAACATATATAAGTGATTTATTAGTATTGAAAGGGGCTGAAAATTATGGTTTTTAATGCCTTAATATCATGTGTAACTTGTAAAGGGTTTTTAAATGGGCTTAATGTGTAAAACAATGTTGTACTTCTTGAACATGATTTGTGAAAACATGTGTTTTCATGTGTACCTTTTGTGGTATTGCTTGTGGTATTTGCATAACTCTTGGGGGAGGTCTAATAAAGGTTTTTAGGGCTGTAAATTCTGTTTTGGATTGATATTTGTATTGTTTTGGTCTTGAATGATGGGTTTTAAATGGGTCTTGTATGCAAACCATGGTTATACATCTTGGGTTGGTTTTATGAAACTTTTAAATGATTAAATGAGTTTAAAAAAGTGTGAAATTATTTCTTATGTACTTATTTTGTGATAGTATGTTCTTAAAATGAGTTTTAAAAAAATAATGTGGTCAATTATGTTGTCAAAAATTTTGGTAAGGTTTTGTAATTTGTCTAGGTGATTAATGAAATAGTCATGTGGGTGTGAAACATGTTTTGGGGCTGTTTTGTGTGAGTGTGATGTGAAAAATGAACTTCTTTTATTAAAACGGTGTTATGGAACTTGTGAGTGGGTTGTTATATGATTTTTAGCAACTTGGGAAAGATTTTATAAAATTGGTAACGAAATTGTTGAATTTTGAAAGATGTGAAAAATGTGTTGTGGTATATTTTGGTGTGAGTATGATTTCAAAATGCATTTGAATGAAAAACTATATTTTTAGACTTGTGTGATGTACATGTGAAATTTTTGGGGAACTTGTGATGTGTAAATGAAATTTGAATGTGAAATGTATATTTCTTAACTAGTTGAACTTGTTTGAGAACAAGGGAAAACCCAGGTATCTAGGTGGGTGGATGTCTACTAGTATACTACTGAATCTGTCGGGATTGGCCTCTATTTCACATAGCAATATTGATTCTTACAACACTAACTAAACAATGATAATGGTGATTGCGGACCACTAGGTTATGGGTATGTTCCATACTTGTGTCTTGGGCACGAGAACAGATATTGTGATAGTTACCCTCACGGAGATATGAGTTACCAGTGACCCACAATGAGCTAGTGCCTAGTGGTTATTTCATATTGCTTGTGCTCATTAGTTACTTTGTGCTTACCATCGTCATATGGTATGGTTGGATATAAAATTCCGTAGTGTTGAAATTATTTTTAAAAGTGGTGATTCGTAATGATATCCCACTTGAAAACTATTTTAATTTTTAAGTTGCATCTTTTATAAATTTTTTCTAGCATTTCCTATTTATAAAAACATGCAAGATTTAAGTCTATGAATTTTTATCCCATAGAATATCATAGTGGTGGTATCCTAATGGGAACTTTCTCACACCTGACTTACACCTTTGGGTGTAATTAGACATGAATATTTTTGTTTTCGCAGGTTGGGTACAGTTTTTAGTGCCATTTGTTCACGTTTCTAGTAGGTCCTTGGTGGAGAAGTCTTGCGGAGATGGCTTGAGGGTGGTTCCCCTTGCCATGGGGGTGATTGGGTTGTATCCTTCTGTATTGGTACCTTTTTTATAGTCTTTTTGAGTTGTTTTAAAATATGTCATTCAGTTCTGATTTTTTTTAAAATATTGTTTGGTTTGAAAATTCCAGATTCATTTTAATGGATTCTTTTATTGTTTAATGTTTATAAACATGGGTAAATCATTCCCAATTCTCATTTTATGATACCCAATAACTTAGGCCAGCCTTAGGGGATTGATAACGCCCTTTAAGCCATGTCGAAGGCCGAGTTTGGTGCCAGTTTTGGTGGTGACTAGATCTAGTTCGTGATAATTGCATAATTAAAATTATATAATTATGAGTGATTTGAAAATTATCAATGATATTGACTTTATAAAATCCAAGAAAACTCTCCTATTACTGCATAAACTGATCTAAAATTTTTAGGATTTCAATATACAGAAATATGATACCTTTTCATTCTGTTTCAATTGGTCAACTAGAAGTTTTTTTATTTTCCAACAAAATTAATAGAGGGGAACTATTGCACTAATGATTTTGAAGATGATCATTCATATCTTCAATGATAGAGGTGGTTTCATGAAATCATAGAATCAGGTCTAGACTGGTAGTAGAAGAAGAGGTAGATGTACTGCTCTAACCAATAGTAGATTTGAATGATTCAAATTGACTCCCCAAATACTGCTTCAGATCAGCAAATTCTGACGTGGAATCATCATCAGTCTTTATCATTCCAACTTCATTCATCATCTCTCTCTTGATGACATCAAATTCCGTCTTGAAAATATTATATTAATTAAGATCCTATAATTTTTTCTTTGTAACATCCAAAACTTTTTGAATATGGACATTTTCATCTTGATTCTTATTAAACATCATTAAAATCTCCTTAACCAGATTTGGCTGGGAATCAGATGTCCCTTCATCTAGATGTTGGGAGTATCCAACTTCCTCAATTTCTAGTGATCTCGAACGAGAAATTTCCATAGACTTCTCCCATGGTTATTCAATTGATTTTTTAATTAAAAATTACCAACTATCAATAACATATATATATTTTATTCAACTGAATATTGATGTATTTCATCAACATTATAAAAAATAGAGAAAATTAAATTCTAAAAATTGTTATTTTCTATATTTTCAGTTCTGATCAACTGTTGTTATTCTTGAAAAGTTGGTTTCTCTTCCTATTAAACTACTAAATCAACATTATTTATATCTCTTATATATATTTTAACATGTTGATCTTCCACAATAATTGTTTTTTCTAAATGTAATGACCTGGTAGCCTCACCTGAACACAACACAGGTTCTACAATAGGTGGATATACTCTTTTTCATAGATTGAAAACCAAATTTTCTTGCACAACCTCTTCTTCCTCTTCTTCTCCAACAAGTATAAATTTTTATGGGTTGGTTTAGAAGTTCCTTCACCTCAGGTTTCCCTAATTCCTTCATTCCCAATTTCATTTTTCTCTCCCTAAGAAAAAGATCATGATCTTTGTTGGTCATTCGCACCAACCCGCAAGAGTTTTACATTGACAATACTTTAGTAAGAGCATAACTTCCTCAATGTTTCTTCATTTAGTACATTATTATGATGAAATTTTATTAAAAAATATATTACACAATACATTCATTTATTAAAAATAAATCTAGAAATTATCCTTCCATAATGAAAGAAACTAATCCTAGCGTTTGGTTGATAGCAGTAATTTAAATATCTAACCATATACCTTAAAAATTATAATATTTTTCACTCATAAACTTGAACATGATGTACATGTATGGGTATACAATCTCTTCAATAACATCCATTCTAGGATCAATTCCTGTTTGAATAAACTATACTAACATTTTATGATCTGCTTTGAGATCCTTGAAAAATTGTTTTCTAACATCTGTTGAGCCAAACAAACAGGAAATAATGACTACATATATTTTGTCCATATCATTTATATACCTTATATGGAAATTAAACACTCCCTCATGAGTAATGCTCAAGAAAAGAGAATTTTAATTAAACGAAACTGAAAATTCTGTATCTTCTATTCTTCCAAAAAATTGTATCTTCAGATTCACAAAAACAGAACTCAAAAATATTATAGAAATATTTTAGTTCTTCTTGATAAAGGAATTAGGATTTATCATCATTGAATATAGATTCCAATCCTTGAATATTTATTTCTTTCTTTAGGAATTTTTTTTTTGAAATAGCCATTCAAATCAACTACTTTACCTTACATAATCATTCTCCCAGAAACATTCTGATGCCTCGGGTTGTTGGCTTCACCTTTTTTCAGTTCGCTTAGTTTTTGTCATTTAAATGAAACGAAATCTCTGAGGTGTTCGTGTATTTAGTGTTTTGAAAGAAAGTATATTTATTTGAAGGTATATAAAGGTAAACATGGGTTTCTTTATTCGTAAATGTTTTAAAATTTGAAAAGGATTGGTTTTTGAAACATTTTTGACAGTTCCTTGTTTCCCGTGTCATTACGTAAGATAATCATTAAAAATTTTAAAATCACTCTCATTGAATAAATTTAATATTGAAATAAATTTACTAAAATGAATAGTAAAGAAACTATTAAATAAAATTAGATTTAATAGAATCAGAAAAAATTTCTTAACATAAACTAGAATAAATAAATAAATGAAATAAAATATATATTAAAAAATAAAAAGATTAAAAAGATTAACATTTTTAAAAATAAAATAAACCAACCCCCCCCCCCATTATTAAAATAAAAAATTATAGTGGGAAGTGGTTTAGTAAAGATATCATCTAGTTGATATTATTTATTTACGAATTCTAAAGATATATCATTTTTAAAAATATGATATCTTCAAATATGATATCTAATATAAATATGCATAGTTATTGAATGACATATTCTATTTTTTGAAATATTTGTAGCACTTTTATTATCACATAAAAATGTTGTACTACTAAAATTTTATCCAATGTCCATTACTGTGTTTTTCATCCCCAATACTTGTTCACAACAACAACCTACAGAAACATATTTGGCCTCGGCTATTGATAGGGTAACTGAGTGTTCTTTCTTATATGACCATGACACTAAATATTTTTCTAAAAAGTGACAAGTTCCTGAGGAAAATCTTCTATATAATATAGAACCTCTAAAATCAGCATCTGAATACGATATAAAATTATAATTATATGTTTTTCGATAATTAAGAGATTGAAAAATAGTTCCCTTTAAATATATTAAAATCTTATTGGCAGTAATAAAATGAGATTCTATAGAATTTTTTAAAATCATTCACATAAACATACAGAAAGCATAATATTAGGTTTGATGGCAGTGAAATATAATAAACTAACAATCATGCCAATATATAACTTGTTATCCATGAGTTTTCCAGCTTCATCTAAATCATGTTTCATATTAGTACACATGTGAGCTTTATATGTCTTTATGTTCTCAAGGAAAAATATTTTTAATAAATAATTAATGTATTTACTTTTTTTTAAACATTTCCATAATTCTTTTTTATAAATTTGAAGTCCAAAAAAGAAGTTTAATTATCCCATCATTCTCATTTCAAATTATTTTTATATAAGTTCAAATAATTATAACATTGTTTTTTATTGGTTGGACCAAAAATAATATCATTAACATATATTTGAACTAATAACATATTAGAAAAATGGTTATCTTTAAATGAGTAGGATATTCTATTCTAACAGTAATCCATTTTTCAAAATGATTGAACTTAATCATTCATACCATGCTCTAGGTGCTTGTTCCAGGACATAGAGTTTTTTAGTAAGTTCAAAAAATATAGCTTTTGCAGAGTTTTTAAAACCAAGATTTTATTCAATATAAAATTCCTCTAATAAATAGGCATTTAAAGATGTTTATTTTACATCTATCTGCTATATTTTAATGTTCACATGAGATGTATAAGTTAAAAAAATTATAAATTTTTCTTTTATAGCTTCAAGGGAAAATGTTTCATAATAATATATAACTTCTTCCTAATTATATCCTTTTGATACCTATCATTATTTGTTTCTAGTTATAATCCCTTGATCATCATGTTTATTTCTAAATAACCACTTAGTTCCTATAACTGGAATATTTGATGGTAATTCAACTAGTTCTCAAACTTTATTATTTTTTAATTGTTTTTCAATTCTAATATCTAACACTCCTCTTATAAGGCTTCTTCATAAAATTTATGTTCTAGTTGAGATAGAATATCAAATGGTTCAACAAGTTTTCTTGTATTTATTTTAGTTCTTGTACCTATGTCTAGGTATCGTATTAAAATTTCTGGAGGAAGATTTTTTTAATGTTCTGGACTTTCTATGTAAAACACTTTTATGTTCATCAGTATAATTTTTTTTTAAATAGACTGATTTTTTTTCCAAAATCATTTTTTTGGTTTTCAAGTCACATGTTGTTATAAGAATCAGTGGTTTCATCTGGGTGATTTTTATCTTTTATAAAAGGGTCAGTTTCATCAAACAACACATGAATTTATTCATACAAAATTATTAACTTTTTAACAGAAACTCAATAGGATTTATTGGTAGATGAATATCCTAAAAATATCCATTCATCGGTTTTTGAATCTAACTTGCCTAGATTATCCTTAGTGTTCAGTATATACAACTTACATCTGAAAACATAAAGAACATTACCTTAGGTTTTTTTATTCCAAAGTAATTAAGGTGTATTTTTAAAAATAGGATGAATTAAAACGTTATTCACAATATAGCAGGATGTTCTTACAACTTATGCCCATATGTTGGTTGGTAGACTATATTGATTTAAAAAAGTCCTAGCCATTTTGTGAATAATTTTTTTGTTCTTTCAACAATTCCATTTTGTTGAGGTGTTCGTGG
Source organism: Viscum album (assembly GCA_963277665.1). Taxonomy (NCBI): domain Eukaryota; kingdom Viridiplantae; phylum Streptophyta; class Magnoliopsida; order Santalales; family Viscaceae; genus Viscum; species Viscum album. Next base: position 289,795,633 of record OY728165.1, read on the forward strand.
CGTATAGAAGGCGTGCTTAATACACAAATTTAAAAAATAGTAATTGAATTCTTGATTCTCAAATTCTCCACCATTATCACTTCTTAATGAAATTATCTTAACATGTTTTTCATTTTGAATAAATTTATAGAATCATTCAAAAATAGTAAAAGTTTCACTTTTGAGTTTTGGAAATTAAATCCGAGTAAATCTAGAGTAACCATAAAGTAAAACATATACATATAATTTTCCATCCAAACATACTTTTCTTGATGGTCCAAAATGATCAATGTTGATAATATCTAGAGGTTTTGATATAGATATTTTTTAAATATATTTGAAGGAATATTTATATTGCATGCAAATTTGGCATGCATCAATAAATATGTCACTGTCAATCTTAGGAGTAGGTAAATCAGATACTGAATGTTTCATAGATAATTTATGTATAAAATAAATATTATAGTGTATAAACCTCATATGTTGTATCCATGAATCATTTATTATAGCTGATAAAGAATTCACTTTCCTTTTACATAAGTAATTTAGATACAATTATAAACATTAACAGTTTTAGGTGCTCTAAACATATGCAGATTGTCTTTAAATACAGACTAAGAATGTTTAGATAAATCAACATAATATTCATCATCACAAAGTTGAGAGATACTAGAAAAGTTATCCTTCAACCCTTGTATATGCAGTACTTTTTTTGATTAAGAATGTTTTTGGATCTCTAACTGTTCCAAGTCTAATTAGCATTTCTTTTTCATTATGTCCAAAATTTACTAGACCTCCTTCTATTTCAGTCTGTGTATTGATGTCTGATGAGTTCACACTCATATGTCTGGAGAGGCACTTTCTATTTACAATATATCTTTTTATTTTTAATGACATGTTTCCGAAAAAGTATATTTAAACAATAGTATATTTTGTTACCCATATTATTTTGGGTTCAGTAGTGTTAGTTAGCAATGATATGGTAATCTATATCTATGTTGATATTCCATAACTCATATTTATTTCAGATAAGTTATTTGAACGAAAAACCCTATTTAACTCGACTTATCTGATGATTTATTAAATGTTAGTTTTTTATATGTCCTTCTATTCATCAAAAATTACAAGTAATAGTTTTTAGTTGGGAAAATAATATTTCTTATACAGTTAAGATTTTTCACCTTTAATTCCTACACCAAATTGTTTCATTCTAATGAAATGTTTACCAAGAATTTCATTCAGAATAATATCTTATTTTGTAATGAGGACTAAAAAACTTTTATATGTTTTTACATCATCTTGTAATGCTTTATTCTTATTTTAATAATCCGTACAATTTCTAGTATGTGAGATAATGTTTCAATCAACTCACTATATTATTTGAGTAAAGAATATCTTTCTCCTAAAATAGAATTACAATGATTTTTTAATGATTTATGTTTCTTTAATATGGAGTCATATTATCCTTCTAGAATTTTGCAGTAGGTAGCCAATTTATTATTTGAATAATTTGAATTAACATCATAATTAGATGAATAATAGTTTTGTACCTTATCGTCTTCTTCTATGAAGCACATATATTCTTTCATATTTGATTCTTCCTTTTCTGAATCAGATTTTGTTGAGCTGTGGGAGTTTTAAAAAAACTCCAAGTTTCCTTCATCTCTCTTTTGCCTTTATGTTAACAATCTTCATTTTTATGATAAGGATTTTTTACCTTTCTCTTTTCACCTTATAGCTGTGGGTAATCATGTCTTGTATGACCTAATTTCAGGCATTCATACAATATTCCCCTAATTAATCCTTTCACATATATTTTGAAAGACATTATGAGTCATCATTTCTTCTTATAAAATATGTTAATCTTTTTGGAAAATTGAGACACTTTTATTTCAAAATCCGATATATCTGATTTCCTTTTTTCTCTGACTTCATGATTTGTTAATTTTATTTTCTATTGATATTTTACCTTTAAATAAGTATTATCCTTCTTCACTAAGACATTATGATCTCCAGCTTCATCTTTCTTTGCAACTACATACATCATCAGGGTCCCAATTAAATTAACTCATTGTCAGATTTTTGACAAGTGATGATTGTCGAATTTCAGCTGATATACTATTCCATTTAAAATGTATTAATCTCAGTACATTCCATGATTTATCTTCTGGTTTGATAGGATCACTTAAGTATATAATATTATTTATAATCTATGTCATCCTTCTATTTATCTATGTGATAATTTTTCCATCATGATTTCTGAATGTATGAAATTTTAGTTTTGTTGTTGAACCCCTCATTTGTCTAATTTTTTTTGTTATTTCAAAATAAACTTCATTGTTTTCAACATTTCATAAGTAGTAGGACATTTTGATACATGGTTGAATTCATCAGGTCTAAGAACATAAAAAATGGAATTCATAACTCTAGAATTCGTGTCACCCTCAGCCTCTGTAGCAGCAGTCCAAGTTGTATGAGTTTTAGGAATTTTATAAGGATTATTGATCTTAGAGTAGACTTTGAATCCCATATTATTAAAATATATAATCATCTGTGATTTTCATCACCCATAGTTTTCACCATTAAAATAATAAGAACTAACCATTGACATTCCTTCACTCTAATCAGACATTTTCTTCTTTTTATAGACCTTATAATTTTATCTTTTTATAGCCTTTTCAAAAATCTATCATTTGAAACCAATTGTTAGGTTAGAATATAAAAATATACAAAATAGGGGTGAATTGTGTCTTTTACATCTTTTTCAAAATCCATTACAATTCTACCTTTTGATGTCAACTGGTGATTATGTAGGTATGCATTGTTAATCTTTTGTATGAAATTATGAGGGGAAGATAAAAACAGAAATGTTGAACCCGGCTATTTATAGTGGATCAGGTCATAAATATCCTATAGTACACTCCACCAATTACTCTCTCCGTGGGATTGGAGAATTTTACAATTCGGTTAATCATATCATAAGACCAATTCACAACTGAGTTCAGGTAGTTGACAACATTATAAATAATACTAAAAAATGATCCTTCTTGTTCTATAATAGAGAACCAATAAACCATAGCGTAGATCAAGAACCTGATACTCCACCATAACTAAGTAAAAGTAGTTGAATCTCTCAATACAAATATATTAATTAAAAATAATTCTAGTTGATAAGCAATTGATAGTAGATGGATCTTATTCTCCCGAAAATATTTTCTTCAAGAAAGAGCAGTTCCAATGTGATTCAGTTGAAATAGATCTATTAAATAAAAAATGAAATGAATAACAATATAATATTGATAGAAAATACAAGATTTTGAATACTTATATATCCACTGTAGCCTTTTCTATAGAAAAATAGTGTCTGGTTGATTATTTCAGTAGATTTGTAAAAGATATTCACAAGAATTCAGTTTCAATTTTGAATATGTACCGCAATATATGACTCAATATATATCCATATTTTAATATTATACACATATATATAGAACAAATACACTATTAGAATGAGTAAAATAGAGAGTATGTATTCTAATTAAAAATCCATGAAAAATGCCTGATAGATTATAAGAATTAAATTTTCTAAGACAGCTCAGAGTATTCATAACATCCATTAAGAATATTTGAGAATTTACCTACATAATATTATTTTTTTAATTACTCATAACTAGTATTGAATCTTTTTAAAACAATATTTAAATCCACTTTATATTCTATAATGTCCATTTAACGACTCTCGGATAAAATTTTAAATTCAAATCTCTGATGATGAAAAGTCAAATGTATGGTTCCTTCCTAAAATGAAAAAATACCAAATTTAAGGTTTAGCTATATAAAATTCAATAACCAAATGTATGGTTGACAATGTAAGGCCGATCACAAAATTATGTAATATGATTTATATATTTTCTTCTCAAAGGTAAGGTTCCATACTAATATAGGGTTATCTAACCATACATTTTCTCGTTTACAAATGTAAGGTTTAATCCATGTGTAAGGATCTTTATCCATACATTTCTATCAATGTAGGGTTAATTAACCATACATGATGATCTTTCAGCATATATTATAATACAAATATAGGGTTTCTTCTAGGCATTATGTTATTCAATGTACAATATAAACAGTGTTTCCAGAATACAGTTTGGAACATTTTGAAACACTTTGACTTATATTCCAGGTGACTAATATTCTTGAAAATAATTCCAAAATACATAATATAAAGAATATTAATTTCTTGAAATACACTTAATGTAATATTATTTTCAAAACAAACAAGGTTATTTTTGAGCATCAAAATAAATATGATTTATAGAGTATTGTTGAGTCAGTACATGCCCAAAAGATGTCCCATACCTCATTCTTCCATTTGGATTTACGTTATTTAACATATAGTATAATGTATCTAAATTTTTTATTACCATATTATATAATCATATTAATACTTATAATTTCTTATATTATCATTGTTTTACATATTATCTCTTGATCATTGATTATCTTCCATTATTTCCATTATTTCATATGTTAATCTCCTTTTTTCTCATGTGTGTTTCATGAGAAAAAATATAGATCATGCACATATTATATTGACCCATAATCTATTGAATAATAATCATAAAATAATTACCATGTTTACGCATCAATAATGCTATCAATACCAATCATTAATGTTGGTTTTGATAAAATGATGTATTTTATGTTTACTGAGATGTTAGGTCATTAGTACGCATGCACAATGTTTCAAATTTTCAATCATAATTATGAAACGAATGAAAGTAATATTCTACCTTTTAAAAATGATTATAATATAATAAGTTGAATATTATTTATTTAAATATACATATATATTTCATCCATATGGTTTGGTGATTAGAAGAGAGTCACATCGCTTCATGAAGGTGATAGTCCAGACATAGATGAGCGACATTATCATTTTTCAAATTGAATAAAATGATATTTTATATTTTCGGAATGGTAAAAATCACATGAAAATGTTAATTACTTAATATATAATAGAAATATTAATTAAATATATCTTTATCACCTTCCATTTTAAGCATTAGGGAATGACGAGTTACATCACTTTGTGGGACGATTGTCAGCCGTACACACAAGTGACGTTATCTTATCCCCTGATGAATGGAATGTAAAAAATGTATATTATATATAATGAATATAGAGGAATAATTATTTTATAAAATCTATATATACGTTAGATCAAATATCATACCCTATGATTTGAGGTTGTAATTCAAAATTAAATGACATTGGTTCACCAAACTTTAGCCCATTGAACCCTAGAATAATGATTTTATAACCAATTTGTTGAAAATAGATTTTTTTTCACTATAAACATTACATTAACATTGTTTAATATATTTAATACACTAATTATTTTATAGCATCATGTTTCAATGGGGATTTAAGGAAGTAGATAAAGAAATAAAATAAAAACACTTGTTGAATAACGTTACCTGCTCTTCTTGTCTCCTCCCTAGGTACACAACAATGCTATCCTAGGTTGGATTCATTCCAAAAATAAGGTTTATAGTAATATATTATGGGATTTGGGGAGTCATTTTGGTAGGTATTTTTTGAAATAAAATGGTTTTAAGACAAGAATAAGAGAGAATAGATGGTGGCCATGTTCAAGTGATATGAGAGGCACACCTGTACATTTTTTTAAAAGGTCTACCCATGGTTCCAACATTAGAAAAATGGTAATAAATTGATTATTGTCAATAAATATATATTTTGAATTCAAAATAATGATATAAAATATATTTTAGGCTATTTTTAGATCATTTTCACCATTACTGTTTTAGATTTTGCCCATAGTAAGTCCATCTTTACCATCACCGCGGTAAATAATTTCTTTTATTTTTACAGATAGTTATGGTTAAAAAAATATGTTTAATTTATTATTTAATATATATTTTTATGATTCCAATTATGTAATACATTTTTACATATTCTATTCATATAATTTTAAAATTTTAATTTGAAATTAACCTCCAAGAGGCGCCTAAAAAGATGATTTTTACTGAAACAATTTACAAGAATTTAAAATGTTTTTATATAAAACTTAAATATGAATATTATTTATATGAACTAAATTGGAATTGTTGATATATAAATAAAACTAATTTTACATTCAAACCAATTCCTAATAAAATTTGAGATTCTAAATAATTTAAAAAGAAATGAAGTTTTCAATTAAAATTATATTTTTTCAATATTCATTAAAAAATAAATCATTTCGGATAAAAATAAAAAATAAAAAATATCATAATTATTAAAATATTATTTAAAAAATTAATTTCATTTTTCCAAATTACTTTTCAAATATTTTTAAGAAATAATTTTATTTTATTTGTGAAAAAGATAACGAAACATCCTTTTAAGAAGATATATCTTTAAAGTGTTAAATTTTATTTATTCTTATATATTTTATAAAAGACAATAATTTTAAAAAATTTATTTAATAAAAAATATATATATTTCATTAAATTCATTCGCAAAAACTTATTCATTAAATTTAATAACATAAGACTCGTTTTAAACATAAAAATAATTTTTTAGGAAAATATTTTAGTTATATTCAAAAGTATTTTATTTTCATTTACAATTACATGTTCATAAAATAATTAATTATACTTAAATGTTTATAAAATATTTTTATACTTTATATATTCCAATTAATACCCACCATTCCAATAGAAATGTAATAAATTATATAATAAATAATATTTATTATTAAATTTCACATTTAATTTTCGATCATTGTTGCATGTAATGCTAGCTAAACATAACATTGCCTGTAACATAAGAAAAAATTTTGTTGCATGTAACACAAGATAAACATAGTGTTACTTGTAATTCATACTATTTAAGAGAACATGTTCATTTAAAAGTAAATATATTGTACAGTCTGAGGGCATTATATTTTCTTCTATGTTTTTTTGCGTGAAGCATAAAGTGTTAAATATAATGTTGTTATATAAAAATATTTGGTTTGTATAATAAAAAATAACAAAATGTTGAAAAATAATAATTAAATTAATTTCATTTTTATGATAATTATATTATCTATGAGAAACATCTTTTAGAACTCTTCTTAAGGACCCTATGGATGGTCTTTTCGGAGGATCCACAACACTAGAATATTTATTAAGATTTCAGAGATAGATTCTCTTGGGTTATGTCAAGCCAATAGTATTGAGGGTTGTATAAAGGTGACGTGATGGAGTTCAATTTTTTTTGGGAAAGGTAAAAACCCTTATAAAATATGTGGAAATTTCCCAAAATAATAAAAAATGATATAGTTATTCACATTCCAAAAGATTCCAAATAAACATAACAATTATTTTGGGATATTATAATGTGGATATATGGACATAAGTTAAGATTTATAGAATTAGGTATGTCATTGTAACCTTTATCATCTTGCATTAACACCATAATAAGCCCATTTTATCCTTAACCTCAGTAATTAATTTCTATTGTTTTCAATATACATTTTTTAAAATAATTATTTTGACCTTATTAGATAATTTAAATTTTGATGATTCAAAATATGTAACTTATTTTTAAAAATTAAATTAATATATTCTATATAATTAAATTTAAATTCATACCTTCACATGTGAGTAATATTTTGGTTTTCGAAAATAAAATTTTCAAAAGTATATACGGTTTCAATATCGAGATTCTAAATGAATGTTATTACAATGTAATAAATTAGTTAAATTTTCATATAACAAAACTAATTATACATTGAAATAATTTTAAAATATAATTTATATTTGTAAATAATTTTTACAAATATGATATTGTTTTGTAAAGAAAATTTTTGCACTATTCATAGAAAAATGTAATGTCTTAGAAATATCCAAAATAATCACAGTATAAAAATTTAGATATTAGGATTTCAAAATTTAATGTTATTTTTTAGAATAAAATTTCTCAAATTGTTAGAAATTAATCATAAATTATGAGTGTAATGCATAACTAAACTACCATTAAAAATATGAGGTTTTTCAAAAACATTTATCTTTCTTTTAGATGGATATTATTTTATTTCATGTCAATATATAACCATTGAATTTATATTATACATGTGTAACCATAAATTTTTTATAATTTTGTTAGTAATATTCATACCCAACAACTTAATGGCATTGTTATAATGGGAATGTTTAAATAATAATATTTTAATAGAGTATCATTTTTCGTTTAATCCAAGAGTTCTGTACAATACGAGATATTAAAAATATTGAATTTATTTAAAAAAGTTATATTAAAATTTCATCTTTTAATATTATCATATAATATTGGTTTTTTGTGTCTTACATTCTATATAACAAGATATTCCGATTTTAAAAATCTTAGGGTTATACATTCTCCCCCATCATAAAAAAAAATTTTCCACACAATTTAATCTATGTCTCTAGAATCAAGGGTTTGACATTTGAAAAGAACATTGTTGATAAAAACACATTGAAAAAACTGTTAATAAATCATCTTTTTAATAAGGGATAAAGTGATGTATAATGGTCATATGGAAGAGCACATAACTAGTTTTCTATGTAGAAGATCATTCATGGAAATTAATGATATGTACATAGAAGAAAAGAATAAATAATTATAGAGAGTGATATAGTTCATATATAAAAAAATGGGTGACTCATATAAGGATAATGAATACAGAAACATGAATCTCATATTAGTATAGGGACCATTTTATTCATCAGAAATGAAGGGAGTGGGATGACTTTTTTGATTCAAGATTATTTTCTTATGGTTGAGGAATTACTTACCAATATAGAATAAGAAAATAATAAAATATAGTGACATGATATAATTATATAGGAACTATTTAAACTTTTTTATATGGTTAAATAAATTATTACATTAAATATAAATCCAATAAATGAATATCTAATTGGAATTTTTATGCATGAAACACTAAAATTAGCAATTAACATATCATTACCTCAATAAAATACTGAAGAGTAATTCCTCATATTTCAAAATATTTTACAATAAAAAATTAGATATCAAAAATTATCCAATGACACTCAAAGATAATCTAAATCCATTCTAGGATTATTTCCCATAAAGACACATCTAAAATTTCTTATCCCAAATTCAATATCCAAAAACATTTAATGTTAGGTCACTAAACAAACATTATATTCCCCATACAATATAATGTAGACATAAATATTAGATTCAAAATTTGATAATACCTTGATCACAATAAATCCTTAATGAAAAAATTAATTCTTCCAAATATAATATCTCTTGTTGATAGATATATTCCAGAAATCAATTATTCCAATAAACTCATTCATATATGATATAATCTATAAAAAATGTAACCTATTTCTTGGTTGCCTAACAAATCTCATAAAAATATTATTATTCTCTCAACATTGAGAAAATATTTAGAGTTATCCTCCATTAATCATGATTTTTCAAAGAGGTTCAACTGTTTATCGAATCACTTTTCATTACCATCAGTACCATTCAACATATTATGTCAAGTCCATTAATAAATAGTATTGCATTAGAATTATGATACATTTCATAATTCTTATAAACATAATATCATTAAAAAATACATTTAAAATATATTTCAAGGATCCAAATACACAATACCATTAACCATTCCACTTTGGTTAGGTTAATAGATAAATCCTCACCATGATACCTTTGTATCTTAGAAGGTGTATTACAATGGTTATTGGGAAATTTTTTGGTATAGTGGATTATATCCTTATAGTTAATGAATTATAATTTTAGGGATTATCCCTTAGCCTTTCAATCATGAGAATGGTGGCTATTTTATCCATTTGTGAAGAAAAATACTTTTCTTTTTAGGCATGTACTAAGGTGCTTATATCCACAAGTATCACTTTTGAGAAAATAATTCACTCCCTTCTTCCACATATCTATTTTTATCTATCACACTTTTATTATCTATATTCCCTTAAAATCAATAATACTTAGAAAATTAATTCTCTAGATTAAAAAAATATGAAAATATGTCTTCAAATGATAAGAATGTTTGGGAGACTAGTCCCCTTATAAATATTGGCTTAATATCATCATTGAAATAGAAAATATTTCACATTGTAAAATTTATGTACTTCAATATTTTCCTTTCTATCCTTCAAAATTTTTCTTCATAAATATTGATATTTCTATTATCCTTTTTTAGACATTGTTATTTTCTCTCTATACCCACTCATTTCATAAAATAAGGATTTTTTTCCAATAATAGTCCCTTCAAATACTTTAACTCCAAACTTTTTATATACCCATCATCCTTAGTGTTTTGAATTAATTTCCACAATGTATCTTCATCCTGAGAGAGTGGATAATCTAAAATTAAAACTTCCACTATATTAGTAATTCCTAAAAAGAGAAATACCTTTTTAAAATAACTTATCCAATTCTTAGATAAAAATATATTTTTAGTCCCATTGAATGATGAATCTTGATTACACATAAAGTTGTCTTACATTCTAACCAAGCATGAAATATCAGTATTATACTCCTTATGAGAATGTTTATGACTCCTAAACTATGTTATATTCAATTATATGCTTTTAATTTGATCAGTTCCACCTCTATCTCTAACTCTATCTACGTTATCTTTACCTTGGGGGGAACACCTTGATAGGGTATATTCATTGATATTATTTTTATTTCTATCATTGTGTGTCAATTATATAAAATGGAATACACATGGTTATATCCTAACCTTATGAAACATAATGTATTATCCCAAAACCAATTAATTACTTAACATTGACTAAAAAATATTTTGCATATCTAATATCACAGCCATGAACATTCTTTACATGGATATATCTTTATTCTAAAATCATTTATAATGGTTTGTAAAGAAAATTAGAATTATCATAAAAATATCTCCTAGGAGTGTCAATCCAAGTGGTAAGTAAGGCCCATTTTCATGTAAGACTTGATGATAATGAAAATATAAATGCACCCTTTGAAACGTTATTACCGATAGGTATAACTATTCCACAATAATGTATACGTATAAGATCCAAATAGGTATGAATTTATAGGAAAAAACATCTAATCTATTCCTTTCCAAAACATTAAAGTGATCTTCTGAAAATATCCTCAAATTTTATCAAAGGATTATGTTTCTAAATCAATGTTTCATAAATCTATTTCCCATTATTTCTACAAATATTCCCTGATAACAACTATAGGATTGTCACCTAATTAACCCAAAGAAACTATTTACATACTTTCATTGACATACGATACAAGGAATGGAATCTCAAAGGACGAAATAGTTTAGTATTATTGGTAAAATAAATAAATTATTTTAATTCTTATTATAATTTAAAACCTACATTAGACAATGTATTTTATTTGAGAATTCCATTATTCCTCATAGTGTATTCTTTCCTATAAAATAAAAAACACTTCTTAGTATCCTAGGGAAGATAAAACATAAGAAAGGGGTGAGATCAGATACTTAATAAGGATAAGCATACAATGGATGATATGAATTAAAAATCCATAATCAATATAAAAAGGTAAATAACTTTAACATATTCTATTTTATCAATAAAATAAATATAATATGGAAGGAATAAATGATGATCAAATAACTCTATATAAATAATCACATGAGATTGAAAACATAACCATGGAAATTTACTCTAACCAAATAATCACATAGAAAATTTATAAATAAATTTAGTATAATGGAATTTTCATTTACAGACATCTAAAACATACATTCAAGTCCATGTTTCAAGACATCTATATAAATGAGAAAGGCATCCCAAAAACCCAATCAAATTTGTCTTCGGTTATTTACTAATGTATTGAGGGGATATGATGTGCCTCACCACTTACATAATAATTACAATCCATTATTCATATTAAAAGGGTTATATATAATCAAAATAAACACTCTTATTAATAAAATAACATGTGTAATTTTAATAGATATTCTAATTAAAAAAACCAATCATAAACCATCTAGAGGAAAGATGTTAGTGGTAATAAAATTGTACATCCCCAATCAATCATTTCTCAAACCGTCAAGATAAATAATAAGTATAGTATTAATAAAACATATAATTATTGGATCACAATTAATGTAGTGGTTTAACATCCTTGTTGAATAAAAATACCATGATATCATCAATAATATATATCTGAGAAAAAGTTGATTTTAATTTTCTTAATTATATTTTTAGATACAATTAATAATCAATTTGATTATTATTTTAAATGAAAATAACTTTTTAACACGTGTAGAATAGTAATTAAAATATAGACATTACATGATGGTTGAAAATATTATTCATCTTTTACATGTTAAAAAAATATTCCTATCATATATTCGATGAATACCAAACACGAATTTTCATTAATAATAATTGAATATTATTTTCAATTTTTTTTTGAAAAAAGTAAAAATGGTTTAGAAAATGTTTTCTAAAACATATTAAAATTTTTTAAATAGTTTTTTTGGATCATTTTTACAAGATCATGGCTTTGTTGAAACATCATTACCGACCAAAGAAAGAAATAATGTTGGATTTTCTTAAAACATTCTATCAATCAGTTTATGTACCCAAGACTAGAAAAATGGTAATGCTACTTGAAAAAGAACACGAATAACTTGAGGGAAATAAAGCTTATTTATTTTTAGATATATGTATCTAATAATTCCTATAAAGTATATGTAAACAAAAACAATCTTGAATAACAATGAAATTATGAAATAAGCCATTACCACAATGGTAACTTCTGAATCATAATCCCCATTTGTTAACTGACATAAAATAAAACTTATAATACCACGAAGATAAATATATTAATAATATAAAATATCACATGGAAATTATATATTCTATAAAATGGTTATAAGTGGTGATTATTTCATACTTCTTATGAGAGTAAAAGTTTGATGAGAAAACATTACCTTAGGTATAATTTCTATTGTATGTCTTTATACCACATGTATAATGGATTTATGAATTATTAATTTATAAAAAATAGTAAACCTATTTATAATATCATATATTATCTTCATATAATATTCTACTACCCATTTGTTGGTAATATTTCATATTTTCAATGTTTTGGGTGATAATTTCTTTTTTCCTCATGCATATTTTATCATGAAATTATGGTTCTTACAAATTGGATATAGATACATAATATAAGGAATTATATTAAAGATATAAACATAATATTATCTCATTTACACATTTTTTGAATCATTCTAGAAGGTAGTATATGAAAAAAGATTGACATCGCTTCGTGGGGTGGTAGTACGTAACACACATGGGTGACATTATAATACGTTAGATGACATGTTATGTAAGAAGTTACATGTGGAATTATAGTTACACTTGTTTAATAATATCATAAATATCATATAAATTTGGTATATCCATCATTATAGACATCCCTGAAATGTGTTGATAGATAATAAATTATGTTAGTTCGTGAGGCAGTAGTCTTTCGTACACAAAATAGGTTATTATATATCTTATTTTAAATAAGTAGAGATAGAGAAAAATTATTACATCAACCAAAAAACATCTCAGTATTTGGTAGATACGGGCTTTATTATATTTTGAGTTTTATCACTTAATTTAAGGTTGAAAACGAAGAATGAAATGAACGATCTATATTAAGATAATTAACTTATCTAAGAGAAAGCTCTACTGGATATAATTTTAAAGACCCTATGTATTGTTTCCTAAGTGGACTAGTAGATATAGAATATGCCTAAAGATGTTGGTAAAAGTAAAACCTCTTTGAATTTATAGTTAAATTTCTAAAAACAATCAAAAATGGTAATGTAGTTCACATGAATCAATATTGTAAATAACATTAAGATAGATTTTAGGATAGGATAAGGTAAAAATATTTCCATAAAAAAATAATTTTTAAATTTTGGTATGTCATTTTATCCATTATATTTTTTATTTAGACCCACGGTAAACCCATTTTTCCCTTAACTATAGTAATATATTTTTAATGTTTTCACTCTTCATTTAAAAAAATATCTTATTAGATAATAAAAATAATTCTGATTCAAAATACATAATCTATTTTTTCAAATTAAATCATCAATATTGTGATAATGTAAATTTATTTTATACCCATATAAATAGTGAAAATGTAGATTTTCATAGGAAAAAATCTAATAATTATGAATGGTTTTAAAATAAAAATTCTATATGAAATTGTTTAAAATGAAATAAATTAGTTTAATTTTAATATAAATATACATATTTTAATTTAAAACTAATTTAAAATATTATATAAATTTTTAAATAATTTATACTATAAATTTTTTTAGTTAAAATCAATATTTTTCTCAATTAATTGAAAACTGAAACATTTCAAAGATATCTGAAAAAAGAACACTTTTATATTATATTTTACAAAAAATAAATCTTATTTTTTCAAATATATTTTCTAAAACTGGTAAAATTTAATTATAAATTATGTTCACAAAGGGTGAAAAAATTGCCTTTTATAAAATTACAGTTTTCCAAGAAACATTTTTTTATCATTAAAATGAGTATTATTTAATTTATAATTAATAGATAACCATTTATTTTATTTTATACATGTGTAAACCAAAAAATTAGTATAATTTAGTTATTACTATTCCTACCATCAAACATAATTTCTAAATTATAATGGTCATGTTAAAATAGAAATATTTTGATAGAATACCATGTTTTCTTTTTATCAGATGCTCTGTGCAGTTTAAGATGTCAAAAAGATTGAATTTATTCTAAAATACAAAAATTATAAAAAAAATTCATGTTATATTATCTTCTATTTTGGATTTTTTGTCATATATTCTATCACACAATATATCCTATTATAAAAATATTAATGTGTTACAATAAAATATATTTCCAGAATATTATTAAACCAAATGAATCAAAAAAGGTTGATTAAGAATAGAATAATTAATGACATATAAATGGGATGATTATTTAACATTGTAATTAATTTATATGGTATAATCAATACAAAATGAAATCAATAACACAATGCAAAATTATTAAAAGTCATTACATATTTTATAATAAGGGAGTACAACCACACATATCAATTTCTATTAAAGGTTGTATTGTTCATGAGAAAAAATATATAAAACTAAGTAGTTTTATTCCATATCCATTTATATAGAACATATTCCTAAACTCATGTCCTACTTTATCAAAGATTAAATATACAAGTATGAAAAAATTGGGGGAATATATCAACCGAAAAATTTTTCATCTAATTTATTGAATGGAGCATACCAATCCGTTCAGATGATGTTGTTAAACCCATATGTTGTGAGGCCTTCATTTGTATTATAAAATATTGGGTTAAATATATTTATCATTAATATAGTAGTATTATTTTCAGAGGTTGTATCAATATACCATTATATATGGGAGGGGAAATCCACACTTATAGAGAAATTACATTTAAATGAAATCACAATTTTCATTTATCATTGCTTTAGTTTGAAGTATTTTCAATATCATTATTGATATTATGAATTGAAGTAATTTTTTAAAATTATAATGTTCTTCCAAAGGTGTTTTTTTATTTTTCCATATGATTAATTAAATTATTTCTATATTATTATTTATTATATTATGCTTTTAGTGTATATATGGGTTCAAAAAGATTTATGGAAATGTTAATGGTATATGATACCATATATGTTTATTGTATTTTTTAAAATAGAAAATTCTATTTTTCATATATGATAATTGAATTATATATTTTTTATAGTAGTTTTTGAATGTTAATTTTGTAGTAGTGCTTTTTTTAATATAGTTATTTAATTTATATATTGAACACTTTTTGATTTATAACTTATTATTTGAAATATTAAGTATTTGAAATCAATATTTTTTCCAAAACCATATATGAGACCCATATATATATATATATATATATCATTATAATGTAGTAATTTTTAAATTACATATAAATAAGTCTTGATTATTTAGATGTGAATAGTTTTTAGAGGAATGTTTTATGAGAATAACCTATATAAATCATTATTATAATTATTTTAAGAATACATGTTGTTTTAAATAAAAATAATAATAGTTTTTATAATGTCTCATGATAATTGTATTTGGGTGAGTTTTAAATATAATTTCAATTTTGAAACATTTAATTTTTTATTAAAACATACAATAAAAACCAGTAATTATTTTCTAAAACATGATTAAATGAGTTTAGTTGTGAAAATTTTACATCTATTGTGAAGTTACTATATATTAAAAATTTTATGTTTTATGTTTTTAATGTATTGTTTTAGGGTTTTTAGAGCATGTTTGGTTAAGTTAATGTTGTTTTTTTATTGGTTTAGACAAAAGGAAATTTGTTAATTGTATTGTAGTTGTGAAAATTTTATTTTGAGGGGGGTTTTTTTATAAATTTAAATATTTTCTTAGTATTGATAAATTTATATAACAGTTATTCATAATTTTAATACTTCATTAAAAATTGTTTTAATTTAACTAAAAACATTTCATGAAAATTATATTATTAGGAGTTTTGGTAGAATAATTTCAATCTTGAAAGATAATTTTTAATTTTTATAAACCTACATCATTTTTTATTATGACATCATTGGTAGTGTTAATGTTTCTTTAATAATACGGGACTTGTTTATCTAGATGAGTTAATATTTGGTATGTTGTTTTTTTAGAATTCAAAAAATATTTGGAGATTTTTTTTGCGATCTATTTTTGGCTCAATAACAAATTAAATTAATGTTTTAATGTGTTCTTAGATATTTTAGGCCTGTTGTATTGTATTGAAATGAAATTATTGATTACCCCAATCTTATGATGTATATTTTCTCATTGGGATATAATATATTTTAATATGTAAGGAACCAGTTGGTTTCATTATAATTAGTAAATTTAGATGATTCAGATAGAGTTAGAAATTTTTTTGTTTAAATATTTATTTTGGAGCATAACCTCTTATATAGATGTTTGGTGTTTTAATACAAAGAATTATTATTTATATCTAATGAATTAATTATGGGTTCTATTTTATTATATTTTTGGAAATTAAATTTGAAACATGATAAAATATTTTATAGAGTATATGTTATATTATTTTTTCTAGAAACTGAGTGTGAATTATTGAAATTGGAATTTATATTATTGGTTCCATTTACTTATAGAGTGAAATGACATATAGATGTGTGGATTTTAAAGAATATATTATTATTGGGTTCTAATAATAGAAATAAATTATATTATATGTTTATTTATATTAAAATTATATGATTTTTATTTAGGATGAAAATGGATAATATTTCTCATAGAATTGACTTTGTTAAAAACTCATGACTCATTGTACAAATTCACATTTGTATTTCTTGCTTTCAAAAATAATGATGATCGATGTTTTAATCTATTTCCAAATCTGTGAATAACTACAATCTATGGTTCACTTATTAGGAAGTCATACTTATTGAAATTTAAATTCTATAAAAATGGGTTGTTATGTTATAGTGTGGTAAAACATACAGGTTGGCCATAGATTTCTATAATGGCCTTGGGAAACTTCTTAATAATCTCAAGACATGTTAAATGTAATGGAGAGTTAATTTATTTAGACATGTTAAATATCATTTGAGATGTTAAAAAAAGTATATCCATCTTAAAAAACATCACTTATGATATAAAAGTTTATTTGGGATCATTTAGTTATCCAATTAAATTTATCGAAATGACATAGGTGATTAGAAATAGATTATACTCGGCTTATATATTCATATTTTTAAAAAATTATTCTAGAAATGAATGAAATTTCAATTATGTTAAGATTAAATAATTTTAAAGCATGCACTAAAATTAATTCATGGTAAATTATAGACTTTTTCAGTATATAATAGTGTAGTGATTATTGTTTTGGGTTTAGATTCCTAGAATTATAATGCAAATAAATTTAATTAATTTTTCATTATGAATGTGTATGATGTTCATTTATTTTTTATTTCACCACGATCATTTGGGATGGTTAATCATTGGTTATATATAGTGATTAGAATTTAAAAAAAAAAGAAAAAAGAAAATTAATGATCTTGTCTGGACGAAATTATTTTGGATATATAGTGATTGATGTAAATTATTGGATTTTAACAGATATTATAACATATTATGTTATATTGGGTGGAATGTATTTATAAATATATTCTAATGTAATTTTTTTATTATATATCTTGTTGATTATTTTACTTGAGTGTATTTATTTGGATTACTGTTGAGATTTTATGGGTATTGTTTTATACTATATCTTTTACATAAATTTTTATATGCATAAACATTTCCCTAATAAAATATATTTGTGTTAGATTTAAATAAAACCTCATTTTATAGCCCAGTAGATTACGATGATTATATTGGTTATCTCAAGTCCATAAATTAATTTTTATATTATTCATTTTCTATATTAATTTGGTTTCTAAATTTCTAAAATGATATAAATTATAATTGATGTTTTCAACAAAAAAGTGAATTTATAATTGTTTTTGAAATTGATAATAGTTTTTATGGATCTTTCATTAACATTATGATGTAGAAATGTTTCTGTACTACTTAGAATTATTACAACCTAGATTAAATTGCATATTAAAAATTTTAATATGAAATATTTTTTTCTTTAAAAATTTATTTCTTCTAATTGTATGTTATTTCATGGTTATTATTCAAGATTAATTAATTTTTCATTTTAATCATAAAGTGGGATTTCTTCCATCATCAAAAGATGGTTTTAGTTTATATTATGTAAATTTTGAACTACAATAAAGAATTTTTGGTAGACTCCCTTAAAATATAAAATTTTACTTATAATACTTAATGTCTTGTATTATTAATAATATGAGCCTTTTATGTCTTCAAATGATAATTTTAATTATATTAAATTGATATTTATTAGTTTCATTAAATTAGAACAGATTAATATTATTTAAATGTAATATTTTTATTATTATTCTTGTGATTAGTTTTTTTATTATTTTCCTCATTAATGTTTAATTAATATGTTTAATGTACTTATGGATATTTTTTTTTGTTATAGATTGATATGGTAGTTATGGATTATTATCATCTAAATGAAAATGGTGTTATAATGTCTTTTTCATGAAACATTTCATAATCATTATTTTAAGTAAATAATTCATTTTACTACATTTGAGAATATTTATAAGTTTATATTTTTAGAGTGTTATGTCATAAATCAAAAATTAAAAAAATCATATAATATAGAGTAGAAACTTATGATGTGTATATGTTTCTCTCTCCATATAATAATTTTAAAAATAAAATTCAATTTATTTTCTAGAAAAATATTCATGACATTCAACATGAATTCCCATTTCCCCACAGCCATCCAAAAACACTGTGAATTTTTTAAAAAAAAAATATAATGGGCACTAAAATCATAGTAATAATCATAAAAAATAAAAATAGTTATTCCAATGAAAATAATGAAAACTGTTGAAAAACATTTTCTATAAAACAAACATTTTTACCTAAAATATAGTCATCATTATTTTTATATGTTTATTACCTTTGAATTAACATAAAAGAATTACCATTTATACTCATAAATATGAATTGAAAATTTATGTAGGTTCCTTGGGACATAATATCATAATACCCTTATAGAAAACATAAAATTTAGTATAAATACATGGCCAAAAAATAATATCATTCTCTAAAGAACTTAATCGTTACCTAAAGCATTGAAATATTATCTGGGAAAAATTATCATATAAGATATAATGGGATCACTCATTTTTATCTAGGTGCACCCATCGTAAACAATGTTGATGTAGAGAACTAGTTTTTTTCTTGTAAGACATAGAAATGTTTCTACATATATTTTTTGAACCAGGTGTGGAGACAGTGTGTGAATCTGAGATAATATGTTCCCGAAAATAATTTTATAAAAAATTAAATATATTTTATTTGTATCACACACAGTTTCTTACAAAATGTGATAACTATAAAATGGATTCTTAGATAAGAAATATGAGACTATAGTTATTTCTAGATAACAATTTTTACCATAGGATCTACCTAAAATGGGTTTGTGTAGGGGATTTTTGATATCAAGACTATTGGCGGGCATATTAGGTTAAAATAAATAATTAAATTTATATATTTTAATTAAATATCATAATCCATTTTGTATATAATTAGATAATACTGGAGATTTCCCTAGTGTTTGATACATTATCCTATATCCATTACACAAAGAGTACCTCCTCCTCCCATTCTCAAATGGGATTTCGATAATGATGAATCTGTATATCAAATAATATAAGAGTAAAACAAACAACATAACATATCTCAATCATTATTGGATGTGTTCTTTGATGAATAATGATACAATATCCATGTATAACTCGTGGATTGGTGTATCACACCATTTTTTATTAAATTGATTGTGTAGGATCTTCCCTTCAATAATCTACATCAATTGTTGAACTTTTCATGAGCCCATGTACTAAAAGTAATTTGATTATTCATTTTTTTATCACACTAGGTATCCCCCATTAATGTTCATTGGCCAAGAACATGTAGCCAACAATTGTTTAAACCTTTTTTTGGTGCTTTTATCTTTTGATTCGTTATGTTCTTTAGTGATTTACCTATATAGAAATGGTTCGATATTTTGGAGTTATATAGATCCTGATCAAACCCCTAGATTTATGATGGAATCATGTAAAAATATTATAATGTTAGATTAGGGATGAAAACAGAGATATTGTGGGTTGTTGGTAATCTATTCATTGAATTGGCATCCAAATCAGAGATATTGGGTGAAAGATTATGTGTGGGATGATGATGGTTTGTGCGGGTTTTGTGTGAAGTAATGAGAATTGGTTTTTCGGCTATTGGATAGCTTGAAATGGTTAACAATGGAAATATCTATTATTTTTAGTATAATAAGAGTCCAAATTTGTAGTATAAAAGATATATATGGACATAAAGGTGTAGATCTATAATTTTGTAAACATCCTCACTACACGCCTTGTATTTTAAATAAAACATGGTCTGTTGGCCTATGGTTGTGGTGGGTAGGGTTTTTAGGGATTATAATTATCACATATCAAGCGGGACACCCAAATATCATATTGACTTATTTGGTAGGACTCTTCATATACTCCATGTGTATATAGGCAAAGGGATAGTCAGATACATTTTGTGTGATGATGTACACACACACGATCAAAGTACATAGACATAGCAAAAGAGCATGCCCCAAACCTCTGGTGGATCATAAATTTCATGTCCACCCCCTAAACAATGTTTAAGGTCACATGGGAAGAGAAATATGTACCTATAAGGATATGGATAGTCAATGGAGTAGGTACATACACCATGTGTATCCCCTCACACATCGTGTACCCTGTAGTCCATTTTTATGAAAACTAATACTATCATATCCCCATTGTTCAGACTCATTTGTTTTCTAAGAGAATCCTATCCAGATTGTTTTATAAATTAAATATGATGGTTCTCTATGATCTGGCTTATGAGATATGTTATAGGCGAGACACTTACTAAGGAGACACTCAATGATGATAGTGATCAGGCTTGATTACAAAAGGCTTCCTTCCAAGTGGATCCCTAAATCCGAGACTAGGTGTGGGTTATCTTCAAGTATATTGGAAACATAATATAGATATAGGTCATAGATCCCTTATCTTTCTGAGTGGAAACCTCAAAAATTGATAGGGTATGAGTCCTTTATGATCATAGTGTAATCCTCATATGGAGAAAGGGCATGGGTCCTCGAACTTTCCAAGTGGATCCCTCTAGCCAGCACTGGGCATGGGTTCTCAAATATTATAGTGGCTCTATATTTTGAATAAATGGAATGATTTATTGATAATTTATACTGGCCTCGTAATGATGGGATTGTGTATAGGTCCTCGATGATCAAAGTGGCACCCTCCAATGGAGACAGGGCATGGGTCCTTGTCCTTTTGGAGTTGCACCCTATAGCTTTGTTGGGCAAGGGTCGTCAACAACTAGAGTGTAGCCATGTAGTTGTGATTGGAATGGGTCATCAGCGTTTAGATGTAACCCTTCTATGTTTCTAGGGTATCAATCTTTAACCTATAGATTGTGTCCCCTTAACTATGTGGAATAGTAGAGGGCACTTTCTTGTATTGGATATTTTTTGTTGGGAAGACAAACATGATGTTGGGCTTCATTGAAATACTTTTGAAACTAATTGAGACTCATTTAATGGGTTGGGTTGTGATTGGATATCCCCTTCTCTGTAGTTTTGTTTTCTCTGGGTTGAACATATATATATATATATATATATATACTGAATCCTTATTGCCCAAATATGTTTACTCTCTTTCTTAGGTTGAGGAGTCTGTTTACTACATATCTATCGATTCATTTTTTGTCTCTTTCCAATACTCCATCAACTTTTGGGGTGTCCAACTGGGTATGTATATAATCACCCATACAATGGATTTTATCCCACGTGTCCTATCTTATTCTAGAGGATTGACCGACCAGGGGTGAGTTTAAAGGTGCATAGGGATACTTTGTAAATTAGACCACATTTAGTGGTAAGAGGTTAGAGGCTAGGAAATGGGATGTCTCATAACATTAACTTCCTAGTTTTTTCTTCCTGGGAAATCTATTTGGATTGGTGTGTATTATTCCCCTTTACTTTTCAGTTTTCACTATCATAATCTTGTACACCCTAGAGGTTTTTCATGTTTGGTTTACCCTCTGTAAGTTTCATATTCTTTTTATTATTATTATGAACTTATGCATTACTATTTTAATATTTTTTCATATAGGTACATCTGTTAATGTACTCCCCATGTGAGATATTCCTTTCAGCGCTATTCACTATCCCGTAGCATATGGAGGCTATCTTTGGGGGAATTTTTTGTCGAGCCTCGGTTAGGGTTGAGTTGTGAAATATTTGTATCAAAGGTGGTTTGATCATTGGGATTGTGGTTGTAGTAGTCCCATTATGAGGATTTTGATAGTATTTATTGAAATAGTGTACAATTATGTCTAGTACATCCCTCATTCCAAGGATCCTTCTGATGGTACAGGTGGATGACATATCCATTCACTAGGACCTTTACTACCTGATTTTCAACTCGACATATATAGACATTGGTTTCTGGGATCCAAGATATATGCATCATATAAGAGAGTGTCATTAAATTCATTTCATTAATCAGCTACCCATATTATATATATATATATATATATATATATTCTCGTCTTATCATGGTAAATCTTGATAATTTCCAGGATGCGTCCATAATAACTGTTAGCATGGGTACATGTTCTACATCGTAATGATGATCCTATGAGTGATAATGCATCCATTCAGGGTCCATCATATGAGACCATTCCTTTAGGTGTATAGTTAGCAACCCCCACCTATTGAGATGAAAATCATACATACAGAGCCTAATTTCACACACATATGCTTAGAATAACCTTCGAGTTCCATCCCATAGGCTGATGAGGTTCTACAGGGAGCCATATCCATTGGTATCTGAGTATTTGGTAGATTTGTTGGATCGTATATTTTAACTCATACATACACTAAAAGATCAAGTGCTTATACTAAAATTTATCCTTTTCCATTGATAAGTTTGGTGATAGTGGATTCTTATTACCTAGATGCATAATGAGTCATCACTCTTTGAGATCGATTTCCAGTAGCTTCTTTCTGAGGATGACTAATACACCCTTTATCACATAGTTTATATTTAGGATATTATAGAGATTTTGAAGGGAGGGATGATGGAGGAAGAGTATGTCGTGAGGTTTACAGACCTTACATTTTATACTTCTGACATGAACTGAGATGGATACATCAAAGCATGAATGTTTGATTTAATGATCCACATTGAGACTCATGTAATCTTGGTACCCTTGTGTATCCACACCTATCTGGGGGTGGGAGGTGGAACTAGTTATATTGAGAATCTAATAAGAGTGAATCCGTGTGTTTAGAGTTTAAAATAGGTGTCGCAATGATGAGTTATCTATATTAGATAAGATATGTCATCTTATAGGACCTTTCTTCATGATTCCATTCCATGGTCCGGCTTGGGACCATAATTAGGAACAAAATAAGGGATTAAGGTAGCTTGAAGAGGGTTTTTCTATTATTATGATGAGAGGGTGTCACGTAGACTAATATTTCCTAACCCTATGTGTCGATGAGAATAGGAATATAATTGAGAGACTACCACTACATTTGCATATTTGTGATCAAGGTGGCCCCCCAAAAGGCTAAGCTGGTAGAAGAGAAGGTGGATATCCATGATATGGAGAAATGGGTGGTTGATAATGCTATGATTTCCTTCCACCACCACTACTAAGAGTCCCATGTTAGACTTAGGGGACGGTTGGTCAGGGCTGCCTAAATTTGTAGGCTTTGGAGGTATAAAACCTTGTGGCACATGCGTTTATTAGAGGCAAAATCTATATTTACTCTATCCATTACTTAGTATTAATATACATTAGTGTGAGTCATTCATTCACCACTATACTGCTTTTACAAGTTCTAGAGATCCCAGTTGATCTGATTTCCAAACATAATTGTCTTGAAATTTATATAGGGAACAAAACTTTTTCATCTTTTATCTATCATAAGTTAGAGCTATCACTTCATGGAGAAAGGTTAAAATGGGATATTTTATTTCGCATGTTGGAACAATAGGACATCATCTTCGGTATGGATTGAATATCCATAGTCTTATCTGATATTAACTATCACCGTAGATGAGTCATATGCATTCACACTGATGGGATGTGATTCGCCTTTATAGGAAAGAGTGACCTCATCATCGTACAAGTATGTTCTGTAAGAAGGAGGCTATATCCCATCCCCCATTAGTTGGAAAGGGTGACCCTAAGTGCATTATTTTTTTATGTAATTTAGGTTAAATCGCTCAAGGATTATTTTATCGACATATTCCATAAGCATGATACAAGACTACATTCAATGCGGGAGATAGATTGTTTCATCATCTTTCATCTAAGGACCACTTTGATGTCCTATTTATTATATTGGATGGACCCTACCAATTTAAAAAAGCTACAGATGGTGTTGGAGGACCTTTAAGATGAGGTTTTTATTAGAAAGAGTGTGTCCACTAGGGTAGGTTTTGTGTTGTTCATGATAAAGGATGGTGATTTCTTACAAGATAATGTTTATTATCGTCTCTTGAACTAGGCCGCAATAAAGAAAAAGTTTCCCTTTCCTAGGATTGACTACAAATTTGTCCTGCTAATAGGCATGATATGGTTCTCAATGATCGATGTCTAGTCTAACTACCACCATTTGAGATCTCATGTTCCTGATATTCCAATGTTTTCATTCCAATGTTTCTATAGACACTATGAGTTCTTGTTGATTTCCTTTTGTGTGATAAAATCCCCCTCTATGTTCATGTATTTGATGAACTAGTTTTTTCATCTATACTTGAAAAAATTTGTGGTATTCATCAACTATATATTCATCTACTATTATTTAGAGGAGGAACATAGAGGGAACATGAGAAAGGTCTTAGATTTTATTTTGGAGGACAATATTTAGGGTAAACTCTCAATATTCCTATTTTTGAATCATGAGGTTCACGTATTGGGACATGTATTTTGTATATATTTTAGCTACGGACCCAGTGATGATCTATGTAGTGCTTTATTTAAATCCACCCATGAGCGTGTTATAGGTGTAGAGTTTTCTTGGATATAAGGGTACTATAAGATGTTTTTGATAGGAATATCTAGGTGTGAACCCCCTTTCACCACCCTAGAATGGAAATGGAAGACTTTTTCCTAGACTATGTAGTTCTAAGGGTCCTTCAAGGAGCTTATGATAAGGATGATGAGTGATCCTATGTTGATACTACCAGATGAGGGTGTGGATTTTTTTGTTTACTGTGATTCCTTAGGATCTATGGTCAGATGTGTGTTCATCCAGTGGAACAAAATAATTTCATATGGGTTCTGGCAGTTAATACCCCATGATAAGAACTATGTAACTCATGGCGTAGATCTAGAAGTGGTAGTATTCAACCAGAGGATGTAGAAGAACTATATTCATTGATAGTGATTCATGTTTTACTCAAACCATGGGAGTCATAGTCACGTTTTCAAACTAAGAGACTTATAATGAGATTGGGGTGCTGGTTGGAGTTCCAACAGGACTTTGAATTCAAAATATTACATACTTCAGGGAAAGGGAAACACGGTAGTAGATGAAATTAGTAGAAACGCCTAGGATTTCATGTTGTATGAGGCTTTTGTGCAGTTGGATTCATTTTAGTTTACCTCAGTGGAGTAATAAGGTATAACTATTCTACAATTGATGGTGTTGAATCCTCTATATCCTATGTGTGTGAGAGGGCCCCAACTTGGATACTTCGACTAGGATGTATTATAGTACTTAAAATCCATAGGGTATTGACCAGATGGATAATATGAAGGATAGAATCATATAATACTTTTACGGGGATCGATAGAGGTCTCATTCATGTGGTGGGAGGAGTCTATTAGAGATTTCCACACTTCTCCCGAATCTATACATCCCGATGTGGGGAATATGTACAGAGTCCTTCAGCAGTAGTTTTGGTGGTCCATCGTTTAAAAAATTCAGTCTAATTTCATCTCTTAGTGACACGACTATTAGAATGTAATGCACTACTATAAAAAATACATTTTAAAATTATAGAATAGGCAATTATCATCACATAAAATGAACTGACTACCACACCACAGTTAAAAGTCCATTGGTTTTATTAGCATAAAAAAAGTATTACTAAATCGGTTCTTTATCAACATAAAAGAGTTTTTATAAATCACCGCATTATTATTTCTTTTTAAAACACTTAAAAAAGATACGATTTATCATTGCATTTACTTATCACTAATAAAGAGACCCATTATCAGCACTTATAGAAGTGCTGATAAAGAGGAACACTATATTGTGATGTAATAGCACACTACAAAACCAGAAATAAGTAATACTATAGTCTCTTATAATATCTCCTTCCACCATAAGAAAAAAGCCAAAAAAATATTAATATATGATAAAAATATAGTGTTTAAATTAAATAATATTTTATTCACAAATATATGAAAAACACTAATATAATAAAAAAGAACAAAACTGTATAAAAGTTAAACCCACCCCTTCTTCAGAAAAATAACTCACCTATATAAGAAAACAACAATTATGATATCAAGAATATAAATAATTAAATAAAATAGAAAGTGTTAACTTTAAAATAATCGTTAAGTAGTACAAGGAACACTATGTATTGGATTGAGTTGTTGTTTTTTGCATGTCACATTCCATTTATTATTTATATTGATGCATTGTATCTGTAAATATTAACGAAAGAATAATAAGATAAAAATGATAATGAAATAAATTTTGTAATAGTAGTTAAAATGATAACAAAAATCTATGCTCATTTACTCGGTTTCGGTGATGTGATGCACATTTTAAACAAAAATGACACATATGTATTAAAGAGACATACTTTGAGTCATACCTATCACACTATCCACCAGATTGAGGCGAGGCTAATTTTTTCACATCCCAAATAACTTATGGATCGTTCACCTAAAGTATTCGAACAATCCAAAATCATTTACTCAAATTATAGAATGCCACTTGTGTTTTCTTACTAAAATTTAATTTTATATTGGATACACTCAATTTTTGTCACATAGGTCAAATTTTGTATTGGTTTGACATGAGTATAATTTCATCATGTGAAAAAAAAATATGAATCGTTTTCTTAAATTATAAAACAATCAAATCATTTCTTCTTAGTTTTTAGTTATTGACTGCTTTTTATTAAAATGTCTATTTTAAACTAATAATAGTCAATTTGAGTCATACTAGGTGCATCATGTATCAAATTTATGTGAGGATAATTCTTACATGTCGAAAAAACTTATAAATATTTTTACTACTGTACCAAAAAAAGTCAAATACATTTTCATAATTATGAGTATGTCATTAGTATTTTTTAATAAAATTAATTTTAATTTGAAATAAGAAGACACACTTGGAGTCATATAAGTCAAAACATGAATCAGATTGAGGTACAGATAATTCTAAAACATCCCAAATGACTTATGATTTGTTTTAATAATGTAGAAATAAATCTAAATTGGTTTCCTTAGTTTTGATTATGCCACTTTTTTATTTACTAAAATATTATTTTAAACTAGAAAGATGTAATTTGAGTCATATAGATTGCATCGTGTATGGGTTTTACATGATACTAGTTCTTACACATAAAAAATTAATTATTAATCATTTTACTTAATTATCAAAACAACTTAAGTTCATTTTCTCATTTTTTTAGTCAGTGACACTTTTTTACATTATAATGTAAATTTTAATTAGACAACCAACAAATTGAGTCATATTGGGAACATTGTGTATCGTATTGAAATGAAGATTATTCCTACACATCCTAAATAACTTATGGATTATTTTACTATAGTACCAAAACAATTTGAATCTATTTTCTAGGTTTTGAGTATTTCAATATTATTTTTTTAGAAAAATTAATGTCAATTTAAAAAATATATGATTTCTTTTTCATTATGATGATAAAATCTAACATAACATCATAATGATTTTTTCATGAAAATGTGAATATCCCTAATATCATTAATTTATTTGATAATGATGATGAGTTTTTTTAAATCTTGGGAACATAGACTATTTTACATAATAAGGGTTCAATTTCATAATGGATGTCACTTGTAAGGATTTCACATGAATTCTTGATATTATATCATGAATATAATTGAGTATAAAGTAGCCCTAATAATCCCACCATCCACCAAAATGGAACTATTCTATTATTATTTTCTAAAAAATTAGTATTCATTCAATGAAATTTTATATCTCACTGGTTTTGGACAAGAAAATTAACTTATTTTCTAATGGTGTGTTCAGATATTTTTATGTGATTCACTATTTAATTTGAATTAGTTTTTTCATTATCTATGATTTATTTATAAGGTGGTTTCATTTCATTTGATGTCATGATTCCTTTTACACCACACCTCCTTGATGACAGTGATCTCTCATTGCTGGTTGTCCACTAATAGTTCTCTCACGCACCTGATGGGTTTGGTGGTTGATTAAAAACTTATTTGTTCTATAATTTGTGTTATATTATATTCTTGTTTTATTATTGGATTGGTGTTTTATGAATCTCAAGTGAGTATCGGCTTAACTATTGTGACCATTTATTTCTAGTATAGAGAAGTCATATAAAAGCAATTGCATATGTTTTCTTATTATTTTAAATTTTGTTCATGGTGAAGGGTTTATTTAAAACTTTTGTAATATTTGAAATAACTTATAATATTCTAATATTGATTTTATCATATGATAATAATTCAGAAAATATAAGTGATTTTTTTATCAAAAAATTCCTCTTATTAAATTCATATATAAAATCACATAACAAGTAGGGAAAAACATTATTTTTATATACCAACTAAAGAACATTCACATTGTATCTTTTTATAAGTAACACGTTTTGTGTACAGTTTTGAATAATTGTTCTCCATCAAAATCTTTGTATGACCCACATTCTACTACATTACTCACCAATTTTACTTTTTTCAAACTAGCACATCGCCTCTTCCTCTCCCATGGTCTTTGCCTTGGTCTCCGACTATGCCTCCTCCTCTACCTTGGACACCGACTCTAACTCCACCTCATCCACTACCTCCACCTCCTTTTATACCTATGTTATTTCCCATGAAATTAGTTATTTTTAGGTAATATCCTTTAAGAAATTGTTTTTCTCCATTATACTTCTTCATGAGAAATTGATAATAAATAATATATATGCAATATAACCCTAATAATTCACACCATGAATATATTTCTATTGTCATAAATTTTACTAGATCATGATATATCATGTAATAACATATATATTTTGTCGGTATAATTTCTGAAAATTTATATGTTTCCCACACATCTATATAGAAATTTATTTCTTCTTTTTAATGCAATAGTTTTTGGAAATCATGATATTACTGAGAAAATATTGACAACCTAGTGATTATGAAACATTATTAATGAAATTATAATTAACATTTAAAATTAAAAATAGGGTGATGCTGGACTTTTCATTCTTTGTGATCTCTCTCATAAATTTTCAAACCTAATATTCAAAATCGATGCCATTATCTTTCTTCAAAAATCACAGAAATATTAAACAAAATAAGTAACATGTTTTGAAATGTTTTCATAGTTAAATATTTAAATATATATATCACAATTTTTCCCATTTATAGTAATCAATATGCATTATCCCTTCAATCACCAACTCTATTCCATTATTTAGGCTATATTTATCGACCTCCATGTCATAAAAATTCCATTTTAAAACACATAATGAAGAATATAATTCGATTTATATATATAATGTTTATTTTACTTTTCTAAAAATTTATAATACACATCAAGTGTGGTCGGTTAGTTGGATATCCATATTTTTTATCTGAAAAATAAATATTTGGGGTATCTATATTTACTTCGATCAGTATCCAACACTGCATAATAAAAAAACAAATTTGTAAAGAAAGGAATAAAAACATATTTTATGAAATTTTTGGGTAAATATTTAATTTTACATTATAGGTATTGAAACATTATCTATCATATAATGTTTTTTGATAAAATTCTTGTAGTAAGTCATCTCTTTTATTGTAAATTTATTCAATATCCAAAAGACCTTTTTCCATGGAAATGATTTAGGGATTAATGACTCCAAATTGTTCTTCCCATGATTTTTCCTATATATATTAGTAATATTATCATTTGTAGAAAATATGAATTTCTATTAACTCTAATAAATATATTATATCACTATTTGTATAGATGTATTATGAGACTTTACATTATGTATTTATTCACAAATGAGAATCCCATCCATTCATGCATGAAAATATCACTTATAGTCTCAAGACCAATTAAATATTTATAAAATCTATATATATTTCTATTTTTTATGTAATGTAAGAGAAATTTTCATCATTAAATGAAACATCTAAATGAAGTTTTAATGATAATAAATATTTATCTAGAACATGTGGGGAGAAAGTAATATCAGAAATTTGTTTTTACTACTTGGTTGATTACCTTGATTTTATTGGGCTAACCATATAGTTCCCAACCTCTTTATCCATATGTTATATCATTACTCATTAAAAAACTTTTATCATGAACAATTAAAACTTTTTCATATGAATAAATTGGTTAAATTAATTCCTCATTTTTTTATATGATTAGATGACCATTCAATAAAAGGTCCAATAAAAAGATTGGCCATTTTAATATCTACATCATCAAGTGGAACATGAAACTAAGTCATCGATTCATGGAGCAACTTCAATCCTCACCCTCATGTGATATTATGGGAGGTATTTATGGGGTAACTTTTCTCCCATGATATTATACTATATACCCATCATAATAATGTGGTGCGTGGTTGTTGATAGAAACAAATAACATATAACCATACCTTGTAAATATTTTTTAAAATAATGTTCTTTTATATTGATTAATTCACATTTTAGAGAAATATTAATGATAAATTTAATTACATTGGGTATGTTATGTAGTTGGTGGAGAATATCTAGCCTCAAAGCTAGTGGGATCATTTTATTCATGTGAGGATATTTGTTCCACCAACATTTCACTTTGATACTTTCTCAATCATTGGTATGCCAAACCAGAACATCAATATCTTACAGTGAGTATATTTTTGTCTCCAATCATTTAATCACATTGTATTTATCTTCATATTGTTTTATCTTCATTAAATATTTTCTATGAGTGACTCAAAAATATAATCCTCTAACTCAACCATATTGTTCTCACCACTTCAAAGCTAATTAATGTATCTTTTATTATGGTATTGTCAAATCTAATTATTGTGTGTAAAACATATAAAAAATATGAATATAAAAATATTTTTATATGTAATAATATTATAAAGATTAAACAATTACAATTATTTCATACTTACGCATGCTTCCCATACTATTTTTGTGTTTTTATCCACCATTTTACCGTCTTTATTTACATGATCTTCCTTCCATATACCATGATGTCTGATGGAAGTGGCTTAACAATTTGATTCATCAATATGAATATAGATAAAGAAACATATGCTGTTTCATATTGCATAAATAAATTATTATTATTGACTTAAAATACATACTAATTTATTCTATAATAATGTGCACCCCACCCACGCTTTGTGATAGGGGAATATTTGTTTTAATACTTGTTATTTATTTTCATCACCCTTTTGTGGTTTCATGAATTAATATAATTTAATCAACAAGGATAGTATAATTAATGTAAAATAATAAATTATCGACTGTAGTGAACCTGAAATGATTTCTCATTATGATGATGGATGAAATCATTCTATGATGTCTATTTTATAATGTGTGCATAACTTACTAGTGGGTTATTCTTAACTTTCCCCTCAACATCCCTGTGATTTAACATCATAAGAAGAGTTCAGAAAACCCTATATGATTTTCAAATGGCCATTAATAAAAAAATTGAAAATTATTCTAAAATAAATAAACTCAACAATGAATAATAAAAATTTAATACTTTTTTCATTGTATATTTTTTCATAAATAGATGATGTATAGAATAACATTACCATTATATCCTTCCAATGGATTTCCATCGTTATAGGTTGGATTTGGTTCCATTAATCAATATAAATCAACATATTGAACATCATTTTTACCCCCAATATAACTAATTTACATTTAATTGAAGTGTTCATTAAGTTATCCATGTTGATTCCAAACAACCTCAAATTTTATACTCTGACTTCTTTCTATGATAATTTTACTCAACACTGTGGTGTTTAGTCATTGTTTTTTTAGAAACATGTTCTTGACCCCATAATATTTCTATAGTTCCATCATCAATAGTCTGTTCTTCCTTGGGATTGGTAACATCAACATGTGAATAAGACATTGTATACATCAGTATTCAGAAAAATGATTTTTCTATAATAACAACAGAGTAAACACGGAGAAAATATTTGATAAGGGTTTCATGCATGATCTATTAAAAACATAATGAACTATTTAACTACGTATTCATACAATTTTTTTAAATGATATGTGTGAATCCATTTTGTAGGAAATGGTAATTGAATTTAAGAAAATAATTACCCCAATATGGGTGGTTTTATCCTCTTAATTCATCTAATGGTGAAATTTATAGACAACTTTCATCCTCATCAGCTTCGTCACCCAAATATATGTTAACGTATTTTTTTCTTGATTCTCATTCCCCATCTCTTTTGGGCATCCATGTATGTTTCTAAATCTACTCTAAACAAAATTCATCCCATATCATTTATTGATGATGAATTTTCAAGACTACTGCTTATAGTAGTTTAAAAAAAATATAACAGATGGAGGATAAGTCTCAAGAAAAATATGCATTAATTATTGTTTGGGAGATGAAGCTGGTGAGGATGAAATTTTACTCCTAAAAAAATTAAATTACAACTTATAAATATAAAATTATAAATCTAATATCAAAATGATAAGGTCCCTAACACAACCATTATATCATCAAAACATCCCCACTAAGCCGCACAGAATCTAATTTATGTTACTAGTCATTTTCCCTCACCTGTATCTATAATATAATATGTCAATATACACTGAGGATCATTTTTAGGGTGTTTGAATAAAAATAGTAAATTAAATACTTACAAGGCCCCTAAAATATACAACACGTATATTTGATTATATCTTCAAAGCAGTAACACTCAATATATATATATAATTCATGTCATTTTGTACTGACCAGGACAGCATGATAATTAAATGTACCAACTCCATTTCATAGAATTGAATTATACTAATCATAACATAAGTTTATACCATGGTTATTCCCTGAAATTCAAATCATTTCACTAATAATATGTTATCATTTTAAGCCTAGGAAGAGAAAATGTACTTATCTCCCTTTGAAAATAACCACATCACAGGTACCATGTGATTCAACCTCATACCCCTTTAATCCAAGACTATCCCCAAGGGATAACCATTAAATGTACTTATTTCATTCAAATTATAAAATTTGTATAACATATATATTTTTCTTTAAAATCCATTTTAAATATGGGGAAGTATTAACATAATTGGCTCCATTAGGAAATAAACACACAATGTGTACCACAATACTTTAGTTGAAACTAAGAGATAAAAAACATTAATAAGGAAAAACTAAAAACACAAATTTCACATCACTCTCACCCTAGACCTATATGAATCACTAACATTTCTATAGTAACTCAGATTCCATCATACCATACATATCCCTATCATAAAACAGAACTCGTTTTATTTTTAAAAATATTTTTAATCCATGTATACTCTAAACCCACTCATATTAAACAATAATATATATTATATTTTAATTATTATGTCTAAAAAATTAAATCTCAGAAATTAAGGAATGAACATTCAAATCCAAATTTATAGAAATTATGATTCCCTTAATCATAAAATTGGAATTCTCTAATAAATTCATTTTCTAAATTATTTTTTCATCCCAAAACATAGAAAAAATTGAAGATTTTATTAGCCATTTTGGAAACACTATTACACTTACTATTGGGCCACAAGACATCAGCTCATAGTCATTTAAATACACTCAAAAAGATTTATTTCATTACAATTATTAAAAAATGTTAATTTTTTTGAATTTCCTTCCCAATCATGAGTTTTAACATGTTTTAACTATTTTATTAATATTTAATTTCTGTCAATATATGGTTTTTGAAAAAAGATGAATCTTGTTACATTTTAATAATGATTTAAGAAATTAATCTCTTCAATTGTCTTCTTTTTTGAAAAATAATGAGTATGATACTTTTTTCATTTACATTATTTTTCTTTAAAATTTTAATTGCAGTAAACAATTTCATAATAAATTTTGGAATGATAACATGATGAATTTTCTTCTATAAAACCTCTATTGACATAAATAATGGCCCACTAAAACTATTCCAATAATTCATTTAAATATACTTTAATTATTAAAGGATTGTTAAATGTACTTTTCAATACCTTGAACATTTTTATATCTTATATTACCCATCTATCTACTATTCTTTTTAATTTTTTTGAAGTGTATTTGGATCTATTTGATAAGATATATTAAAAATATTTTAAATAAGTTAGGCTCCATTTAGAAACACATACTAAATCATACTTATAACAACTATGATAATTGCTTATTTATATGTTTTTTTTATAATTCGTATTGTAATATATTATAAAAGTCACTTCTGATTATTTTATGATGTCCAAGGCTTAGAGGAGAGACAAATATGTGGTGGTATTAATGTGAGGTGGAAGGTAGAGATCAACAACTATCCATTTCACCAGGATATTAAGAGAATGTATTCTGATGATGAAGCTCAAAGTAGGTCTGGATAGCTCTACTCACTATGGGAGTAAAACCTTCATGAGTCAGATTAGAACACATTAAAATTTATCAGGCTTGAAAGGGAAGATAATAAAAATATTTGTTTGTTGTGTTTTTTTTTAAAATCAACTTGGTATTTTTGATGAGGTACCCAATTGTAGTATTATTCTCAAACAAGTATTATTCTCTACAGAGTTCTAATATAATCCAATGTGACTGCACCCAAATTAGATGTAATTTCTGATGATGTGCTATAAAAAAGAACTATGTGACTCACATAAGAAAATTTAAATACACAAACCAAAAAATTCATTCATTATGTTTTAAATAAATTTTAGGTTTCATTTTTTTGTTCTCAAAAAGTAGTATATGATGTGGATGAATGGATAAGAGAGATAAATACTAGGTTGGAAGATGTAGTTTTTCAAATCCATGAAAGTGTATTTGATGGTGATTAATGAATATATTTCGAGTAGGAGGAATGCCATCATGGAAATTTAGAACCAAAATGATGTGAAAAAGGCTAATTAGAAAGAGGGAGTCTAATCTATAATCATGAAATAGAAAGAAATTAGGAATCTTTAGAATTATTAAATAAATGCAGTGAAGGTCAGTTGTAATAGAGTATTGAATTGTTAGATAAATGTTCAATAAAGTAACACTTTTCATGCCTGAAGAATGAAAATATATACTTTTATGAATTATGTTTATTATGTTGTATATCAATCATACCAAAATGAACCCTAATTTAAACAAATTTTTTTTTTAAAACTCTTGATCCTTTATAGCATTAACAATGATTATGATTTCATAAAAAATAATCATATTCAAATAAAAATATCAAACAATACATCATTGTTACTCATGTTAAAATTTGTTTATGACCTCCATGAAAAATATAATTAACATTCCATCACAACATATCACCAAACACAATTTAATACCATAAAATATTTTTCCTTTTAACTGGATGGAATTTATCAATTCATTTATGGAAAAAATTTCGACAATTGTAATTATAAAATAAGAGTGCTAAACAATACTATATTTTCAAATATTTATCACATGTTTAACTTAAGACCTATAATAATTCTTACCTATGATATATAATTATCTCATTCTTCAATAATATACCCATCACATGAAATTATGTTTATATTTATATTCATATTGTGAATGAATAATAAAAACTAATCAATTGAAAGAAAATATACATGAACCAGCATTAAGTTCGATCATTTTATGACATAAAAAATCTTAATTTTTTCATTCCATTACTTTACCTATGAAAAATGAATAATCCAATTCTAATTTACAGAAAATATATACCTATCATTCAATGTAATTTTATGAAGATGATTTTCTCAATAGATACACATTTATTAATAATTCATCCTATTGCCTTAAACTTTTTTCATCATCATTTAAATTTCGTACTATAGAAACAAGATTTGAGAAATGATAATCCATACATTCAAATTGGTAACATGAAAAATTATAAAGGGAACAATAATAAAATCACAATTAGTTGCATCGTCAGTTGGAGATGTAGTTTTTAATGGCCTCCTATTAAGATGGAATGAGTTTACAGAGTTGGGCGAGTGTTGTGTTGGTATAATTAAGTGAGAGAAGGAATGATATGATAGGTGGTGTATGCCATATTTATGAAAATATAAAAAATCACAAACTATAGAACCAAAAAAATAAAATAAAGAGAGAGGAAAATGGATAAATAACATACGTTTTATTCTTTCCTTAATTTGCCTAACAGAACAAATAAGAGTAACACCTTCTTTAGATGAGTTTAGAGAGAGGTTGATAATCAAGACTAAATGATGCAACATTAGGGTTTTTCTAAGTAGATTGGGGCCACTTTTAAGAACACTTTCAAAAAATAACTGATAAAGACCCCTTTTAGTAGCGTTAAATTGATATGTACTGAAATAAGACATCTTTACTAGCACTTTTTTAGTGCTGATAATTATCAATCTTTATAAGCACTGATAAAATACATATTTTTCATTTCTTATGTTTTAGTGCTAATAAAGATTCCTTTTATGACTACTGATAAAGCTCGATCGTTGTTAGTAATGAAAATCACCGATAAAATGAATATTTAGGAGTGAAATAACATTAGCACTGATAAAGTATTTATAATTATAATTATAAATAGATAATTTTTTAAAATGATTCTATAGACATATATATATTTATTATTATTTTATGTTTATTTTAATAAATAATTATTTATATATAATTACATAAATATTTTTTAAGAAAATTATAATTTTTATTTATAATTATAAATATATATTTTAAAAAATACTGTAAATATAGATTTTGAAATATATTTGTAAATATTTATTTACAATTATCTATTTATAATTAATTATTTATAACTATAACTATATTTATATCATTACATGTATTTATATAATTATATATATGTATAATATATATAACTATAGTAAATATATTCAAAATTTAAATATATTTATTATAATTATACAATTAACAACATTTTTATATCATTATATATATGTATATATATATAAATATTTTTATATGATAAATATATATAAATATAAATATATTCATTATTTATGTATATTTATTATAATTTTATAATTATTTTAAGAAATAATATATTATTTATTAATACATGAATGATAATTTTAAAAAATATTCTTTATATATTTTTCTATTTAAATAATTATAATCATATATATATATAAATAACTTTTCGGTGCACCTCAGTGGTATCTTCCCGAATGTGTCTCGGTGAGGTCTTGAGATTGAGTTTCGGTGAGTACATCCATGAATTGTTTGTTTCCTTCTTTTCTTTGCAATGTATCTCGTTTACCTAAATAATTTGAGGATTCAACCACAACTAATATATATATATAGTATATTAATTATTTAAATAAATTTATTATATTTTTATAATTATTTAAGTAAATATAATTATTCTCTTATAATTATATGAATACTTTTAAAAATTAATATTTAATTAATTATAATAATTATTAATATATAGATTTATAAATATAGTAAATAAACATTTATATATATATTTATTTGTAAATATTCATTTAGAAATATATTTGTAACATTATTAGTGAATATAAAATACTAAATATAAGAATTTTAAAACAATAGTGAAATTGAATAATTAAAAATGAGTAAACTTAAAAAATATATAAAAATAGATTGGTTTTATTGAATAAATATAAATTATTAATGAAATATGGATGTATATATATATATTGAAGTAAATATGAATACATATTGAAAATACTAAAACCTAGTAACAAATTTTTGTATAAATAAATATAAGAAATTATTATGTTCAAAAACAAAATAAAAAATAAAATATATTAAAAATAAACCAATAGTACTGAACATTAATAATATTAAATATAAGAAAATAAAATTTATTTATTAATATAAAATTATATTAAATGAACCATGTTATAATGAAATTCAAAAATATATTAAAATCTAAACTAATTATATAAATATTTTGTACATGTGTTTCTATATATGATTTCATTAATTGCGTAAATATTAATGTGTGTGAGTTTTCTAAAAAAATTAATTAGTTGTGAATATTTATGTGAAATAAATTTCATACACATTTTATAAATGTTAAATTAAAATATCAAACAACATTAAAAATGAATAAGTCATAAATATGTTTTTAATTATAACATTTTATTTATTCTCTATTTTTTTATTCAATATATATTATTTATTACCATTTATAATTAATATATATATATATTATACTTATTAATTTATATTAACAATTTTTTCATTATTTAATTTGTAAATAAGTTTTTAAATACATCATTTTAAATTTTTATTTTTTAATTATTAATTTTTATTCATTTATAATTCTTTTTCTAATTATTATAATTTATTATTTTTATTTATAATTATTTAGAACTCTCATTTTATTAATATTAATAATATATATATATATATTATATATTCATTTTTTTAATTATTATTTAATAAAAAAATTATATTTTTATTAATTTCCCCCTTTTAAATTCTTATTTGATTATATCATTATCATCCTTTTACAAATCTCCATATTTATTATATAATATTTATTAATTTATATAATATATATATATACATATATTCAATTTTTTCATTTTTATGAATCATTATATAATTGACAAAAATGATAATATTTTTTAATTTTTTTGTTCAATAATTTCATTTTAGTAAGTTCCTTTTTCAGTGATAAAAAAATGCTGATAAAGTCAACCCTTTTCGGTGCTAAAAATAAATCATTGATAAATGGTGCCTTTTATTAGTGCAATATAAAAGATCTGACAAAGGATATCCTTTACCATTGCACCTTTTAGACTTGATAAATGTGCCCTTAATCCATTCTTTTAGAAGAACTGATAATGGAAAGCAATATTATTGGCATGTTTTGTAGTAGTAAAGGTTGGGAACATATTGTCGGCTAGTTTTTTGTAGCCCCTATAGATTAAAAAGTGGAAATGGTATGGCATATCCAAGGACATTGTGACATGCCTTCCATGGAAATTGAATAGTCGTGATGCCATCTAGGGGATAGTTGACCGACTCATGATGTCAGTGCCCTTCTTTACTATCAAGTAGAGGAGTTCAATGGAGACATTGGGTAAGATAAATGTAAGGGATATTATTATCCTTTATGTAGTTGTCACAAATATTTCCTCCAACAATGATGTGTGTCTTACATCATAGATGTGAAGTCTTTTAAGTTGTATTTAGGACCCAGATGTGGATGAGAATGGTCTTCCACCTCCAAAATCATGGTTCAACCATGTGTACTAACCAGGTGTTAGAATATATAATGAAGGCTTTCATGATAGACTTTGGGCAAAATTGGGAGGATCACATTACCTTGGTATATTCTTCCTACAACAACAGGTACAACTCTACTCTCGGCATG
This sequence comes from Viscum album, assembly GCA_963277665.1. NCBI lineage: Eukaryota > Viridiplantae > Streptophyta > Magnoliopsida > Santalales > Viscaceae > Viscum > Viscum album. The sequence goes on from OY728165.1 coordinate 289,836,194, forward strand.
GAAACTTTTGAGTCAATTTACTAGAGACCTTTTAGGTCAACCTTATGCTATAAATATATTGATTACACCTCTCCAATAGGTCTATAGTTGGTGTAGGTGATGTCAAAGAAGGTACATTTCTTCCTAGAGTGAATGAGGATGGATCAGAGCCGGTAGAAATAGTACACAAATCGATATCATAGGCCCATGGAGTTATAGAATAGATAACACATTTTCTTGAGAGTATGTCCATGATTATGTAAGAGGAGGTTCTTCTATGTTGGAATTTTATCCCCATGTTTTATTGGGTTGTTCAAGATTTTGAAGAGTGTTGGTGATGATTCATACCACCTCTCTCTACCCTCATAGTTGGAGAAGGTGTACATCATCTTCCATGTGTCACAGTCGTGGAGATACATGCATGACCTAATGCATTTTATTGGCTAGGGAGAGGTATAAATAGATGATAGATCATCATTTGTAGAGCACCTGGTGGAAATCAATAATCGGATGGAGAGGACCTTCCATGGATGGACCATTCCATTTGTTTGCATGTTGTGGTAGTATGAGAAGATGCATGAGAGATCGTATGAATAAGAGATATAGATGTGGTCAATGTTTCTAGAGTTGTTTCTTTTGATTTTTTTTCAAGGATGTAAATATAGAGTGATAATGTTACGTAGAGTCCCAATTTTACATTATAATACATTGAAATTATTTTATAAATATATTCGGAGTATGACATTGAGTTGGGATGAGATTATAAGGACCAATGTATCCAGAGTAAATATTATAAAAATATTACATATATTTTTATATTTTTCATATGCATTTTCATAAATAAATGGTATAAATTTTTAAGGGAATCTAGGATAAAAAATATGAGACTATGGTCATGTCTATAATAAATTATTCACCACATGTGAGACATAAAAAAGGTTGTCATGGTAAATTCAGATATCATGACCATGGGAGGTTTCAAACGATTAAAATAAATAATTAATATTGTTTATTTAAATTGATTAACCTAATATATTTCATCTATAAATATATAATTATATATATATTTTTATGGTGAGCATTATCATCCATGAAAAATTACAAAATGAAACCCTCCACCTAAAATTTCAGAATTTGATTAGGACAATGATGAATCTTTAAATCAAAGTAAATCATGGTGTAAAAATGACCAAACTTCTTTCAATAATTTAATAATGTGTTTCTTTCGATGAAAAAATGATTTAATATTCAAGTAAGACTCATCAAATTGTAGATTACACCATTTCTTTTTAAATTAATTGAGCATGATCATCATTTCTATGATCTAGGCCCATTTTTAAACAATGAATATTCCCATGTACCAAAATTATTGCGATTTTCCCTTATTTGTTACCCCAAATATCCCCACTCATGTTTTTTGGACATTAATTTTGTGAAAATGATTGTACAAACAATTTCTTTTGTTCTTGTCCCTTTGATTATTCATGTTTTATATGAATTGGCCTATGGGGATTCGGTTTTTTATTCCTGAGTGGTGACAAGATAGATCATACCCCCTGATCCATGACGGAATCAGGTATGGGAAATGGAATACCGAATAAGGGTTGAAAACATAGATTTTTGTGGTTTCAAATGAACAATTTTTTGAATTGAATGTAAATCAGATATGGAGAGTGAAAAATTACATGTGGGGAGATGGTGGTTCATTCGTGTTTCTTACGAAAGAATTAGAATTGGGGTTTTAACCATCATATGAATAGAAATGGTGAAGAATGGATAGGTACGCTGATTTTGGGAGAATCAATGAAAAAATTCATAGTGGAGAATCTGGATCTAGATTCACGGGTGTGGGTATAAATTTCTTTAAAAAAACATGACTACACAGTGCGTAGTTCAAATAACTCACAGTGTGTCAGGCCTTATTTGTGGTGGCGAAGGTTTTTGAAGTATTATATGTATCACACACTATGTGGGATTCCCAAAATCTGTTTGACCTTATGCTACCAGACACGGTATGTACATCAGAGGAATTCTGTCATAGTAACTTTTTGGAACATGTCTTGTGCTGAAGTACATGGAAATGGGAAACCCGGTTAAAGAGCATGGATTGAACCCTAGGATCCTCATACACATGTGTATGGTCACATTTGTATAGAGACATGAACCTAAATGTGCATGAATAGACAACAAAGTAGGACCATATGTAATGTGGGATCCTGCACACATTGTTTTCCCATTGGTTCCTTTAGAGAAAAATTCAAACTCTCATATCTCTTTACATTGGACATAGATTTTTTGCCATAAGTAGCCTATCCTTATTATTTTTTCACATAGAACACGATGGTGCACTCAGTTGCGTATTTTGAGATATGATGGGAGATGTTTTGGGGTGATGATTATTTAGTTGACACCAGACTATCTTTTTCTAAGTGGCACCCTCCAGGCGAGACCTAGAATGGTTTTTCGATTATCATAGTGAAAGACACTTGTGGAGACAGGGCATGGAACCTCATCCATTCTGAGTGCTACCCTCTCACCAATCCTATCCAATGGTCATTGGAGATCAGAGTGGAAACCTCATAAAATGGCAGGGCCTAGGTCCTCGACCTTAACGATTGGAACCCACTAATCGGGACTGATCCTAGGTCCTCGATGATTAGTGTTATGCCCTTTTATAGAGACACGACATGGGTCCTCTATCATTCCAAGGGGAATCCTCCAACCAGAATGGGGAATGGGTCCTCATTGTTTTTAGTGACACCCTTATGTACTGACATTGTATAAGTCCTAGAACTTTTCGAGTGGAACCACATAGTTTGGATGACAATGGGTCTTCGATGACTAGAGTGGCACCCTCTATCTAGATTGGGCATGGGTCCTAAACCATAATATTGGAACCTTAATACTTTACTATCGAATTGGTATTCCACGAAGAGATTGTGGATCCTAGAATATTTTGCATAATGGAATGTTCTGTCTTAACATGGATGTCTTCTACTGGGTAGACACATGAGATGATGTGAATCATTTATGTACTTTTATAACTGATTGTGACTCTTTTCATGTGGTGGGTTTTGATTTGGAGATCGCATTCTCTCTCATTTCAGTTTCTTTGGTTTCAATATATATATATATATATATATATATATGAATCCATTTTTTTATTATGTTTACTCTCTTTATTGGGTTGCTCTATATTTTTATTATCTATCAATCAATTCATTTTGTGTCTCTTACACTAACCCTTAATTTTTCTGTCATCCTACAATGATGGTTTATACACACCCAGTCATGGTATTCTCATACACGTTTCATGTCTTATGAAGATTATGTGAAATTAAATAGTGACATTAGTGGATCATAGGGATACATAGTACACCAGACCATGTTTTAAGTTTGAGCATAGAGATCATAATATAGACTCTCTCAACAATTTTATTTTCCAATTTTTTTAGGTTTGGACATATTTCTGTTTGGGAATGTATATTAGTCATTTTTTCTATTTTTAATGTTATACTATTATAAACCATATAGGGTTTTCATGTTTGGTTTACATTCTATCTCGTGAATATTTTTATTATTATTCCACTCCAATTATACATTATCATGGTTATGCGTGCACGTGAAGGTATATAAGGTAATGTCCGGCCCATGTGATATATTCCTTTAAGTTCTTGTTGCAAGCCCCTGACCAATGGAGGAATTCTTGGGGTAATTGCAGATCGAGCCCAGATTAGGGTTCGGTCATGAATTTCCATGGACCATATTGTTAATAAAACATTTTAATCCTTCATATTATCATCGTAAAACCCATGAATAACTCTTGGAATCCCATTTTCCAATCACTTTTTGATATCAAAATAAACCTTTTAAAAATCCAATATGAAAAAATAATTACAAAAAACAAGTGCATTATTATTTTTCTTTAAAAAAACAAGAATTCTTGTAAACAAAACCAAACTAAAAATAATGACTACAGTTGCGGTAAAATTCATTGTCACTATATATGGTAAAATAAGATATTCTATTTATCATTTGTAATGAAAAGAAATCATCCATGAAAAGATTAATATCATTAATAAACATGATATAAACACAAAAAATTCCTTTATAAAATAAATTATTTCATATAATTACACTCATAATATAATATTAAGGAAAAAATTTCTTGGAAGGAAATTTGTTTTAAGGGAACATTAAAATAGGATTTTAAAAAAGAAGTCCCCACACTTTTGAAATGTTTAAATTATAAGACTAAAGAGTGAATATTATTAAAAAAATATCATTTCAATAGATAAATTAATATTATAATGTGTAAAATTATTTTTATATACTCATCAGATGATTATATTGGCTCATAACTTCATAATATGCCTCCACGAAAGGAGATTTAGATGAAGTCCATTATATTGAGTCCGACTCATCACATACATTATTTTTCATCTTGAATAATTAAATTATATTAATTTTTTACCTTATTAATAAATTTTACCATGTTTATTATAAATTTTATTTCACCTATTGCCATGTTATGAACAATTATCTTATACATTGTGTTTTCATGAGATGTTTTAATGATGTTTGGTTCATTATTTCAAAACAAATTAGTTTTGTCTACCATCGTTAAATCGGTCATTGTCTCAATATATCCTGAATAAATTTTAATAAGAGATTATAATTTGTTTAAAAAAATTTATATTTTAAAACCAAAAATTAAATATGGTAATGGAAAATTAACTATGTTACAAGCATGTTGATGGTTGGTTGTACACACACATAAGTAATATTTTCATTTTAAAAGATCATTATCAAAAGAAGGTAAGTAATATTTTTACTTTATAAAATGATAATATTATCATAAACACTATATAATGTTTTTAAATGTACATATGTATTTTTTTCATGTGGATTTTTCATAAAACATGAGCCACATCACTTCGTATAGGTGGTAGTCCATAAAAATTCACGAGAAACATTATCATTTTCTAGTGTCAGAAAGAAAATGATATTATAAATTTTTAGAATGATATATATTTATTGAATATACTAATTTTTCATTTATATAAAGTATATTTATTAACCTTATACCTATTACCTTCCAAAGAAAAAGTTAGAGAAATATGAATCACATTGCTTTGAGAGGTGATAGACTGTCGTACACATGATTGACATTGTTATATCCCCCATAAAATGAAAGGTAATAAGATATGTGTGATATAATAACTGAAAAAGTGTAAATATTTTACAAATATAATATATACCCTTCATATCTATCATTATAAAAAATCATTAGAGAATTTGATGGAAAACATTTCATTGGTTGGCGAGGCGGTAGTCCACCCTACACATGAATGATGAATTATTATCCCATTTAATGGAAGTGGAGATGGATTTATGTTAGGAAATTAACATAAAAAATATCAGTATATGGGAGATAGTTTTGTAACTTTATAAGAATAATTTAATAACATTTTAATGATATGGAAGATAAAATTAGATAAAATTAGTGGTTAAACATGATACCTATTCTTCGGATAACCTCTTTATGTAATCACAAAAATACATCATCAGATATATTTACAGTAAAATAATATATATAGTTCATGAGGAATTTTATATGGAAAATATTCTCTCAGTTAATTTCCACTAAATTGATTTTAAGGAGTTGAGAGGATATGATAGTTAGTGGTCTTTTATAAGTTGGGAAAGGAACCTATGTGGAATCTTTTTGGAAATTTTAAATAAAATCCTAAATTACAATGAAATTTCTATGAAACAATATACCAAATGACCATATATTAAAACATGGGAAGGATAATATTTTAATATGACTATAAAAAATGGTTTTGAAAAGTTTATTTTCAAAAACTACCCTTGTCATTTTAGTTTATACTTCAGTAAACTGATTTCAACCGTAACCACAATAATTAGTTTTTACTATTTCCATTATTTATTTTGGTATAAAATTATGTTGAAATTATAATATTATATATTTAATATGTTTTAAAATATATAATACATTTCAAAAATTTAAATTAACAGAATATTTAAAAATATAATTTAAAATAAAACCTACCGACGTGAGAAAAAATTTGTTCTACAAGAAGTGTCATTATCAATAAAATGATTATTTTATATTAACTATATGACTAGTAGTAATAATTATATTAATATAAATTAATATATATATATATAATATAAATTTAATTTAAATAATTCATCATTAGGGGTTTTTTACTTTACAAAATAAGAGAGACATTTTGTAGTTTAAAATCATTCTAAGAAGAAACCCCTTTTTTAAACCCAAATTTTTTTTAAAAAAAATTGATTATAGATATGATTTAACCGGATTAAATAAAAATAAATAGTACTTATGTTATTTTAAATAATATTCAATAAATATGGGGAATTAAAAACAACCTAATTTATTGAAAATAATTGACATTTTAAAATAACTATATCTCTCACTATTCACCAAAAAATAATATTTCTTAAAAAATACAAACATTTCACACTGAGTTAATATCGATACACTGAAATAGAAAATAAAATTAATTATTCAAAATTCATTTTATTCAATTATAAATTAATATTCAAAATTAAATATGATATGAAATGTGTTTAGCTACAAGTGATTCACTTTTAAAAAATTACTAAGCATTTTTGTAATGAATATAACTATAAAATTCAAATTAATAAACAAGAAAATGATTTATTCTATCTTTAAATGAAATGTTACATTATTCCACACTTTTTAAATTATGTCCTAAAAAATAAATTCACTTATTAAACATGTAGAGATATATTTTGCTATAGTATTTTTAGATTTTAATGTGGTTTCTTTAGCTATGTGGGTTTTCTAAAAAAACCTAAACTGAAGAATTAACTTCTTCCACAATAAATTTTCTATATGTTCAATAATATGATTAGAATGTTTTTAAATATAAGGTTTATTTTCCAACTAAACTACATCAAGAATAAAATATGGGAAAATCTAACACATATTTCCTTAATAATGAAAAATGAAAAATGTTTTGTACAATGGATAAACTCAAAAGAAAATATACATAGTAGGAATATGATCTAACAATATCAAGTATTTCTTGAATTCAATGATCTAGGGTCATAAATACCATTTTTTCACAAAAACACATAACAACTTTCTATAGAGATAATTTATGTAAAAATGTTCCCCTACCAAACAAGAATGGTCATTCCTCTAGTTATTCGCAAAACTTTTAGGCATTATCAATGTCATCTTTATATAGTGCTGAATTAGATGAACATTATATTACATTTACTCCACTAACTCTGATCTTATCAATGCTATTTCTCTTACTTCATGACAAAAATATTGTATCCAATCCAACTTACCCTATAATGACTCCAATGATTCAATTTGTATACTAGAGTGAAACTGATTTTATATGAAAACTCAACTAATAAAATATATGGATACCAAATATCTTTTTACTCCCCTAAAAAAGAATAAATTTAATCTTACAAGGCCATAATTTTTTTAGAGAGATCATTAGTTTCATGATCAGATATTATAATGGAATTCAATTTACCCAACGAAATCTGAATTAATATTAAAAAATAGATGTCAATCTAGGATCACAGTCTGATACAATGGATAATGGAACTCCATATAAATAGAATTGATCATTATGATGTATTATATAATGATAATATAATTATTATATCTCAAATGGGGAGGTAAGGTTCTGATTTAGTTAATCAATCAACAATAAGTAAAATTTAATTGTTTCCTCAATATATATTTGGCAATCCCAACATGAAATCCATTGATACTTTTTCCCATTCTAACAATGGGACTGGTAAGGGATGAAGCATTCCCTTATAAAATTTTCATTTTTCTCTTACCTACTAAAAAGATAAAAAAATTCATGGTAATGTCAGAAATATTACATTTTATACCATCCCACAAATAGTACCCTTGAAGGTCTCAGTATATCTTAATACTACTAAAATGAATGGGAAACAAAGAACTATGAGCTCCCCTTAACAACATTTTCTTCAAAATGAAATCTCAAGGCACACATAATATTTTTCAAAATCTAGTAACACAATATTCATAAATATTAAACATATGGAACATATCCTTCTTAAGATATTCTACATTTTCCTACAAATCAAGATACCATTTATTATATTTATTAGTTATTTTTGACAAATTCGATGGTGCTAAAACCTAAAGAAGAGTAGAAGATATCCCTACGTATAGAAATTCTAGGAAAAATTCATCAAATCATTAACCATAGGGTCATAGTCTAAATGTAACATGATTAATGTTGCATTATTTTTCTAACTCAATGCATCATCTACTTTTTTTTCATTTTCATGATATTAATGAATCATGAAATCATATTCCTCAATTAGTTCTTTCTATACTCTCTATCTTGTGATTAAATATTTTTTTTGTGAATATATACTTCAATAATTTTAAATCATTATATATTTCCCACTTTACTCCATGTAAATTATTCCTCTATATTTTCAAATAAAAACCACAATAGGTAATTACAAATTAGGTGTAGGGTAATTGATGTGATGAGGTTTCCACTAACATAAATCATATGTAATTATCTGAATATAATGAATAAGTACACAAACAAATCCCTTTAATCAAGAATCAATGTAGATGAAAAATTCACCATATTAAGAGGGTAGGGCTAAAACTAGAGCATTCAAAAATAATTTTTGTAGCTCATAAAAATAGTCATCACATTCCATTGTCTATATGAATTAAACATTTTTTTGTTAACTTAGTCAATGGTATTAAAAAATGGGAAATATCTAAAAATAACTACTAGTAATATATTGACAAACAAACAAAAATATTAATATCTATGATATTATTCTATGTTTTCAAAAGACCAAGAACTATATATTTTTTATGTCAACAGTAATGTCATAGTATTAAAAAATGGGTCTAAGGATCAGAATTTGTTGTAACCAAAATTCACATAAACTAAATGTCCCATATTGTTTTATTTATTTTATGGTTTGAAAAAAAATAATTATGTTTCCTTCATGTTCCTCCCAAATTTTACAATATACCAAAATATAATCAATAGAGAAAATAAAAATATTATCTAAGAACTATTCGAAAACTCTATTCATCAGGTCAAAAAACTAATCAATTACTACAAAAAACCCTGAAACAATTGCTATAAGTAATAGTCATGTTTCTATCCATAAAACAATTGTTAAATATTTCCGAATAAAAAAGCTTCTAATTATAGAGGAATAATGAATTTGTTGAATGGTCCCCTAACCAAACATACCACAAAAACCAATACCTTATGGAATTTGAACAAATGGGAACATAGCAAATCTTACCTAACCCATATACATCCCACAACAAATCATATACCTATCATGGATAATGTGATTCATGTATATATGAAATTAAACTATAATAATTCATTTATAGATAATGAATAATATATAACACATTGAGGCTACTAACTACACATTATAATTCACAATGTAATGGACAAACAACAAGGGGAAGTGAAAACAACACTACTTAATTAGACAATATCATGATATTATTTCACAAAAAACTCAAGAAAAGTGAGGTTAATTTTATAGATGCATGTGGTGCCTCTATGATATAGTTTTCCTTGATAATTTTCAACATCATTCGCATATCCAAGGGATTATTCATTTAAACCCATCACATCTACAGATTCTAAATCCTATCTCAATGATTGTGGATTTTGAATAATACATAAATATTGAGGTGGAATTATTTTAAAACTACAATCAAGGATTATGATGGGTTGAATTTTTAATATGAATAAGGTTTTTAGAAGATAGAGGGATATAATATTTTCAATAAAATGGATTGGGTGTTGGTGGGGAATTCTTGATCATAGACTACTTTTTGTGTTTAAACAGTACATTATTGGTTTGTTGTATGTGGGGGTCATTTTTCATTGGAAGGGTGGTCAAATAATTATCTATGATCCATGGAGAGGGTATGGAGTGAGAGATTGGAGAGGGTTTTTGGAAAGGCTTATCATTATTTGTTTCTTTTTGAGAATATAGGTAATAGTTTGACGGGATATTAGGGGATTTAAGTTGTTCATTTTGATATGAGAAAATATGTTCTTTTAAAGTGATGCAAAGAAGGATATGAATCAACTCATGTTGAGTTGGGAATGGTTAGCTGGATGAATAAAGGACTTAGTGGTGTATTTATTTGATAATTGGGTGTCTTGGATGTAGAACAATTATATGGAGAGGGGATGAGGCACAATATGGAACATTTCAGTTTATGTTGGGTATTTGAAGGAATTTAAAATGTAATGGCATGACACCATTGGGTATGATATAAATTAAATTGGATTTAAAATCCATGAATTTTTTTAAATTATTTTTTCTAAGTGTTGTATTGAGGGATTATCCATCATAATGAAACATAATCACTAGATTTTTCCACTTTATTGAATTTGGAAGGCATATAGCATGGAGTGACCCTATAAATTTTTGGTTCCATTATATTAATATGAAATTTTTTTATTGGGGTATGATCTATAACACTAAAATATTATTTATCATGGCATAATAAATCATGGATCCATAATTTACTATTACTGAGTGGACTCTTCCCAATAAAAATTTATTATTACCATGGTTTCAATGAAATCAAATTTATGTTTTCTAGTTTTGAATGCTAAACCATTATCAATTATTCAATACCCATAGTTGAGTATCTGGAGTCTCATTATATATAGAATCATTGGAAGCCCTTAAGAAACATAATAATCATATAACTAACAACATATTCAATTACAATATATGGTTCACATATCCTTAAGGTACACATGCTACATGTGAGGGTGAATAATAGTTGTCTAATGATTACATAAATATAAACTATAATACACTATTTTATTCATGAGAAAATAAATAATATTAAAAAATTAAAATTAACTAATTAATTTCATGTTTTTCATGTACTAATCGATCAAACATGAATCACAACCCTACAAAGTTTTTTCATTAGTGGTTAAGTATTATAGTTTAATCAAGAACATAAAATTGACTAAAATGGGGTAATGGTTAAAAACCCAATTTATCCTCTTTGTATAATAGTGGGGTTTCTTTGTAACACTATCACTATGTCTATGAAATTGTCTAGAAGTGAGTATTGTTAAGAGAATTGGTCTACCTAATCTATATACTATAAATGATTTATAATTACAATATTTATAAGTTGAGTCCTTTCAGAATAATGGATTCATTATAAAAATATGCCTATATAATTGGTTGTCATGCATGGATAATGTTTCACAAAAACAGTTTATATAAGAAATAAACTAAAAATGAGAACTAACATAATATTTGTCTATCCGGCCCTTTTATAGAGAGATACATAGGTGAGAGATCATGGAAAATCCCCCCAAAGTAAATAAATTGTGTCAACATGTTTTTTCATTTCATTCCAAGTATGTGAATAACTCTCATAATATCACCATCATCTCTAAATTAATCTGGTATTACAACTTGATTAATATACTAATAAAAATAAAATATGAAATATAGAACCTAATCCTAGTACTCTACAAGTATCTGTAATATCAATAATACTTGTATCCAGACTGAAATATATATAGTACAAGTCATTCAATCATGGAATACAATGAAAATAATAATATGACTTATCAATCACTAATCAACATAGGATAACACTTATATAACATGCTTTAATATATAAGCCAAAGTAAAGTGAATGGATTAGCTATCTCACATCATACATAATAATTGGTCATACTTTTGACCACAATATAAATTTAAAATCAATACCTAATATAATATACTTGTTTCTTTCTCATAATTGGATATTATATAGACTATAGGCCATGTCCATTTTTCCCTCGAGAGAACTACCAATGTACCAATCTTTCAATAATTAATTCAGTATAACATATATAGTGGTTAAAACCTAAAGGTATATTCCCAATGTAAGATCAATCACCTATGAATGTTAGTTATCCCATCAATAAAACAACACCTCATCCCACCCTTAGGATATTAACTAACTCATTCCCACTGAGACACTAAAGGATTTCCCTCACAAGTCATGCCTTAACTATCATTTTATCTTTATCAATTGAGATATAATCTCTCAAAAATCCCATTTTTTACAGATAGTGTTGTTTATTCTAAATGAAGATTTTATTTCATGGAAGTTCAGAATATACATTGTGGAAACACCATATATAATTTTATTTTTCACTCAATTGTAAATCCTTTTTACCATATTCCTCGATTAGATGAACATTTAACCTTCAACAGAGTATGGGGAAATCAAATAGAACCGATGAAGGTTCATCAATAAATTCAATGAATAATAATTACTTAAGTACTAAGTGGAGAATTATTCTTGATGTGGTAGTCGATTTTATCCAGTTAAATTTTATAATGATGTTACTAAAGAAAGTTTCATGTTTTCAAGGATTTTTGTTTCTATTTTATGAAAAGAAACAAAAAATATTTTGTATATATTTTATATTTTAATGAGAATACTTAGTTCATGTTTTCTCAAAATGAATACAATTTCATCTCTATAGTGAATGAATTTTATTTTTATACTATTTAGTTGGAAGAAAATTTGTACTAAACAATAGAAGTGAGATTCATTTTTATCCATAAAATAGAAAATAATGAGTTTTTTATCCTAGAGGATTCTACATTCAATCCATTTGAATCCCATGAAATCATTACGATTCATGAAAAGGACCTAGAACTAGAATATAATGTCCATTTTATGTCAATTTTTTATTGGATTTCTCAAATGTCATGGGATTTTAAAAAAAAATTGGTTTCAAGGTGTGTATTTTATTTATTTTTTAATCATAGATGATAAAGTAAACTTGAACATATATATGTTGAGACCCATGTTTGATTTATTTTATAGTTCAATACAAATAAATTTCTATCCTTATGGTCAGGTGTGAATACATTTTTTGACAAGGTTGATATATATTCAAATTATCTATTAAAATTTCACTATAGGTGGCATCGGGAACCCACATCAACCTCAATGCACGCTGATTTCGATGAAGATAACTCAAATTACTTTTTTCTCACTTGCACTCATATACAACATCACATATATACAAGGATACTTATCCCCTGTGTACAAATTTTTTTGGCCAAATATGCACAATGGGGTCCTTATATATATTCTTATACTTTAATATACAAATTTTTCACTTACATGTGTATGATTTTTTCATATCTGTATATAATAAAACCTATCCCCAAAATATATATCCAAGATTCCGTGAGTGAATATATATAAATTGGGAAATTATATATGTATATGCCTACCTATGCATACACAATCAATTCTCCTTCGATAATGGCATCTTAAATACACCTCAACGACTTCCAAAACACACTACAAAAATATAAAGAACAAAAAAATACAAATTCCCTAATTAAAATTGGGCCAATGATTAAAAAGGAATAATACTTACCGAAATCCAATTTTTAAGTTAATGCCTACGATTGTGGTGGATAGAAGCAACAACATCACTAGAATCCACCTATATAATAACAGTGGAAAAAGAAATGAGACCTAATTACTTCTTATATATATATATAGTATGTCAATTGTACATGATAAATGATACATGACAAAATAACCAATATTATAAAAAGAATATTTAGATTAATATGTTCAACCCAATACAAAATTTCATGATCATTAATAAAGGCTTTTTTCACAAGTGATATACATTTTCATTAAATAGATACAACATGAAGTGGTGTCATGAATCACTAGATAATAGAAAACCAAAAACTAATGTAATTTACTAAATCATGCATTATAATTTGGTGAATATTTATAATAATATTACACATTCCCATATGCATCATATTTTTTATTCAAATCATTTAAAAACATTTTGAACTAGTTTAGACACTTTTGGATATTAATTTACTATAAACACCCTCAAAATTGGGATAAACCACTATCCAAAATTTATCATAATTCCATGAAATGATGTATATCACTTCATTCCTAGTTAGAAATTAATAAATTTGTAATTCTCTAAATAATAATTGTATGAAATTTATATACAATAGAAAGAAAATAATTCTACTCAAGCTATAAAGGGTTTTATAGTGATCACAATCAAACTCAAATCATCAAAAGAATGTTTCCACTATATGATATGTCTATATATATCATTCAAATTATTTTAAAATAATTATTATTGAATTGATTAAAAAATAGACATATAAAATTTTAATGTATTATATGACATCTGATATGTTTACAATTATCCAAAACAGATAAACCATTTTGAATAAACAAGACACATGTCATTAATCTATGTAGATGATTGCATCATATGTCACTGAAATAATATTTGTTCTATCCGTTGGTGAGAAAATATTTTGTTATCTTTTATGAGATAATTTCATCAAATGATGTGTTAAGTACAATGGGGATAAGGTGTGTTGTATATTGAAGCATAAAAAATTATTGGATGAAAGGTTAAAGAGAAATGAAAATATAGAATCAAAAATGCTATTGAAGGTATAGGTGAATGTTTTGATCAATGAGAGTTAATAATTACATTAAAAATATTTGGTTAGTGATGAGATATTAAAAAAAATAATTCTATTTTTTGTTTTACATTATCTAGAAGAAAATATTGCAACTATTATCATAGGAATAAAAAGAATTATCCCCAAGAAAATTTGATTCCTTTATTTTGTTTTGAATGATTTAAATATAAGGACTAAATCTCCATAAATATATGATCATGTCGGGATTGAGGATGATATGTGCAGAAAATGAGAATCATATATTTATATTTACACAGTGTGTAAAATTAATGATATTACAGCTGCCTATATTTATCTATGAGAGACCATCATGTCTTGTAGAGTGTGAATCCATTGAACTACTGGAATGCATGAGGTTTGATCAGGTGATTGTGTTGGAGGTGTTCTTGGCATGCAGCATGAATGAGGATCTCACCATGAACTACCTATTAGACCAAATTCATGAATTAAAAAGTGGGGGGGTTGGTTGGGATTGTTTCCACCATTTTCCTCATCTAGGATTCATTAGTGATTGATTCATTTATATGGGTTCTTATTCTAGAAACACTATAGTGGTTTTTTACAATAGAAGTTATTATTCCTCAAGGAATCTGTTACATTTTATTTTTGGTCATATAAACTTCAATAAGACTATCAAATATGAAATGATTAATTAGAAACACCTCTATCCTCCATTAGCATGAACATCTAATTCAAAATAACCCTAAAATTGTATACACCAAAAAATATACCAAAAACTAATGTTGTTATATGATAAAATACAATGTATAAACCAAAAATAAAATTTACATCTGAAATATACCATAATGACTATATCACTAGAACCATAACAACCATCATAATCCCCTTAAAAAATATAAACATAATTATAACCTCTTACTAGACCACTAACATAATCCTCGACATCTCCACTAGTATATTCACATGAATTAGTGGAAATAGCATAATAATCCTCATTAATGGAAAAAAGGAGAACGAATCTAATTAATGAAAACATGAATATTATTATTATTTATGTTTCATTATATTAATTAGTTTAATAATGAACATAAACTTAAGAATATATATGTACATAATATATTTTATGTATAATAAAAAGTTAAAGAAACCCAATTTGTTATGATTAATATATTGTCTTGTTTTTTATAATACATTTATATTATAATATTTCAAAATGTTTATGTATTATATTAATTGTTTAATCATGGGTATAATCATAATCATAAGAGTTCACACTATTAAAATTTTATGCGATTTTATTGTAGAATATATTTAAGAGTAAGCATTAACATATACACTATCAACATCAATATGCGTGTATTTATGTAATTGAATAAGGATTAGCATGAGAATATAAATAGGCATAAGAATATGTATATATTAATTCAATATTTTTATAACAATGTGAATAAGTAGTTTTAAAAGTAATTTCTTAGAAAAATATATTATTATATTATACTGTTATTAGGTTAC
Source organism: Viscum album (assembly GCA_963277665.1). NCBI lineage: Eukaryota > Viridiplantae > Streptophyta > Magnoliopsida > Santalales > Viscaceae > Viscum > Viscum album. Next base: position 289,852,268 of record OY728165.1, read on the forward strand.
AATAGAAGCATAAGTAAAAGAAATGTAAATATGTGTCCCTTTTAATATTTTTTGGGATTTATATATTACAGTTTTTTTAAATGTGTATCTCTTAGTATTTTCTAAGAATATGTCAAACCATAAGTACATAGATTTTGGAAGGATTTGTTTCATTATTGTATTCCTGTTGGTATCAAAATTAGAGTTTGAATAGACATAAGATTATTTTTATGGATATTTATATAAGTTATAAATATATTACATTAATTCCATATTTTAGAATTTCAAAATGTTTCTATATTGATGGATTTTTATATTAAAATTAACAACTTATTTTTAATGATTTTTGTCAACTTAATGTGTTACTTTTGATTATAAATTTTCTATTTAAGCATGAAATTTTTTGAAGGTTGATAAAAGTTATATTATTTTATGTGAATATAGGATAAATTACATACAAATAAATAAGAAAATATGACAATGTATAGTGTTTCAAAAAATTTGGCTATACAAAAGATATAATATTATTGAATGATATTTCATAAATTGATATACAAGTGTTATGGATATTTTTTTATGTAAATGATTGAACTATAAAACCCAGGGGCATCCCACAAGGCTTCCATATAGTCTAGATAACCAAACTCATGAGTTTTACAACTCCACTATTGTATCATGATGTTTTAATAATGAAGTCCGCCAAAAAAATAAAAATATTCCATAAAACTAATTAGTATGGTTAGATATTTGAAAAATATATATGATTATGAGATTATAAATAATAGGCTCAAATTGGATTTGGATGATAAAAAATTTTGGGAAATAAAAATACATAGGGAGGTACAAATTGGTGAGGATCACAATAATCCACTAAAAGCAATAATTACATTATAAATGTAAAGAACCTGTATATGTGTAAACAATTAGATCATTCGCTTAATTTTCCCTCAATGATATGCAATATTGAATATAGTTTTCTTTATTCCATGTTCATAAGATCATTACTCCATGGTGAATCAGGCTTCTCCATGCCCCGTTGATGTAATATATTCTACTATAAATTAGAGAGGATCCCATTAAGAATCTCTGAAATAAAGATGAATCCGATTTTTTCTCTGAAAGGGGAATATTTTTCATATTTCAATGAGTTAAAACATATATGAAATTATTAAATATGATGATAAGGGAGTGTTCTTTCCCTTTTTAATAAGGTAAAGAAATTATTAATGGACCAAAATAATCATGAACAATACCTCCATTGAATTTATGTCCATTAAAATAGAATATATATGAGTTGAGTATGAGTCATGGGATAGAATGACACACCGAATAGAGGGGAACATGGCAGCCTCACTCGTATGTGGTCCACTCATATTGAGAATACGGTTTAGTCGACACACCAAATTGAGTAGCAACATGCGACGAAGGGGATAAAGGGATAGATGAATTATGGTGAAGGGGATGGGTAATAAAATCAATGTTATGGATTTTCCAGCATTCATTGTAGCCTATGATGGTGAGGAAATTGAGTTGGAAAATCCCATATAGTGTTCCCTAGACTTCATGGTTGAAATCAAAATTGGAACATCATAGTTCAGTGTCGCGGATCACTAAAGTGTAAAAGAATATGGGAGGGATCTAGGGTAGTATTAATTGTGATTAAAATGAGTGATAGGGTATAATAAGACTAGAGGAATCACATGACGGTGGGAGGAATAGATAGGAAGAATCCATTTATAGAAGTGGAGTGCAATAAGGGGATTAAAAAATAATATTACCATGGTCTCTATTCAAATATGGATTTAAATAATCCTGTTTCCATGGTTTTAAATAAAACATTGATATAAATTACCCTATAGACACATATCTATAAAACATTGGATATAAGACTATGGGTGTAACCTGACTTTCTAATAGTGTATCTTTGGAATGAATCCTTCTTAACCTATAGCTGATGGTACATGAACCATAGATCATCCTTAAAAAAATATTATGCTCCTAAGAGCTTCTCAAAAACTCTCTTAAATGAGGAAAATTATACTTCTTTCTAACAATAATGTTGTTGAAGGATATATAATAAATGAAAAGTCTCATTAAACCACTATTATTTTCACCCAACCAAAACTATAATTCCCCATTGTGTAGTGCTTTTTCAAATGAAACTTTTATCTACAAAATCCTATAATTTCATTTTTTTCTTTCACAATTTCAAATTCATCTATTTGATAAGGGGGTTTTGAAATATTATTAGAATTATATACTATTTCTAATATTAAACTCAACCTTCTAATCATAAATAAAACTAAAAATATCATTACAGTAACCTCCAAAGATTCACTCACTACTAGAGAATCACAAATTTGAATAGTTTATTTTCTATCAACAATATGATCTTGAAAACATTCACTAAAATATTCAATATGTTTCTAATATTCTTGGTATGTTATCAACTGTACGAAGTAATTGAATAAAAAAATTATAGATCTAAAATCGTTAATAGAATGATAAATTTAAATCCAATCCATCCCCAAAATTATATCACACTCCACTATATTAATTTAAATAGGATTTATAGGAAATTTTATCCCACTAATGAAAATTAGAATTTTACTATAAATTTTGGATTCTTTAATACTTCCACCTATATATTTCACCAAATCTTGTATCTTACTCTCATGAGGTAATATTCAAATTTTAGCTGAAAATTTCTAACAAACAAAAGAATTCAAATATCCAATGTCAAACAAAGTATTTTGGTAATTTGAATACACATTAAACAAACCATCCACCACTTCATTGGATGGAAAAACATCAACTATAGTAGTATTAGAAAAAAACTAACCACACTATTTTTCTTTGGATCATAATGATTTCAATCTTATGTAACTAACTTTTTTGGAACAAATTATAATAATTGTCCAAATTCATTCAACTAAAACATCTCACCATTGAATTTATAACTTTTATTTAATTTTTAAAATATTAATTAGATTTATTTTCTTTTCAATCATGGGCCATATGATCAAAATTACCATATCAGTAAAACATCCATAATTTCCTAAGAAATTATCGAGGTTGATTTTTACCACACTTACCACAACATGGAAACTTTATTTTCATACCAAAATATTTCATAAATTAATGGTCACCATTACCTTCTAACCCAAAAACATCTTAATTTAATCATCACAAGGAATATAAGTTTCAAATAACTCTATATTAACTTTTTCCACATAGTAAATAAGTTTTTGATTAACATTAAATTCCAATGTGGACAGTATTTTTTGTAGAAATTGTTTTAATTATTCTGTAAAATATATTAATCTTACTATCAATTTTACAAACAAAATCTAGTACGTACCAGTACAGTCTTGTAATATTAACTTCATAAATCTCCATAGAATCATCAAATTGTTTCATCAATTCTTTGAATAGGTTTTTCATATAGAGTCAAACAACCCAAGAGAAATACACCCCAAGGAAAATATCATTTTAATATTTCTAATTTATGGAATCACTATTATCTATATCTATGGTATTATTATATAGATACCCCTATTTACCAACTTCACCATCAAATACATAAAGAGAAAGGGTCACATCATGATGTTTAAAAGGCCCCATAAATAAAAATATATTTTCCAAAGAATTTGATCCATTATTTAGTAACCACTATATTAGAGGTTCCATCAAATTATGGTGGGTTATGTCTCTTGAAATGATCAACTATTGAGATGTTTCTCTATGGTAAATTTGGGTTACCTCTAACATGCATTCCACAAGCATTTATAGCATGAGTAAACATAGACATTACTATAAAAAATTTATCAGTTCCAATCCCATCCATTCCAGGACATTGATTTTGAAGGATATCTTCTGCTTGGTGCCATATTGCTATATCTTCCAGGTTTCCTCTATAGAAACACATTAGGAACATATTTATTTTTTCTAAATTAACATGTCAACCATCAAAATTTATATATTTTCAACATGACTATATAGTAAATTATTATAGTGATGATGATAGGAAACCAATAGAAGATCGGGATGGAGTTTTGTGCGTGAACCCGGATGTAACGTCTAAGATCTCGGATGATGGTGGAGGTCCCTGGATATAGGAAAAGGCTGGGCGGAGGGGGAGAAAACCAAGTGGAAGGGGTGCTCAAACATCTCTTCACAGTATGAACACTCGCTCCCGAGTGCGCCGATAACTTTTTTATGGACGTGTTTTTCTATTTTTACTCTTCTGTCTTTACTCCTTGTATAACTTTCTATTTTAATAATAGGGTCCTTTGTGCCTCAACCTTATTAAAAAAAATAGTAAAATATTTAAATGGAATGATTTTAACATAATCCTTACCTGTAAATTAATGTAAACATTTCCTTTAATACAAACTATAATATCCTAATAGTAAACTTTACATAATATTGAGTTTTTAGTAATAAATTCATTTACATAAATTTGAATATAATTTCAGGTCTAGGGTTTTATAAAATTAGGTCATAATTAATACATAACAGGACCATATATTTCAAAGTGGAAACTTCCAATTAGTATCCATTTTTTGGCATATAATATTACCTGAAATAAACCATGATTTCTTTTAATCACACATCATCACAACTTTCAATGATACATCATACATTCCCATAACAATTCTTAAAACCCATGATAAATGTCTTCAAACATGGGAAGAACCTAAATATATTAGTAAGTTATATAAAAAAAGTATATTATTAGTACATTGAAAATCATGAAAACTCTTAGAAAACATTTTCATTAAAACATAACACTCTTACCTAAAATGGGAGTCATCATTTTCATAAAAAGATCATTATATTACCTTTGAAATAAATTTATTTCCGTGAAAATAAATTTTAAGGTATATAAAATTCATGTAGGTTCCATAGGATATAATCTCCCTGAAAACATAAAGGTCCATTAAAACCCCTTATAAATTTTTTAATTATACTTCTAACATCTAATATATTTCTCTGGTGAAAACAATAATTACTCAATGTATTGGAGAACTATTTAGGCGCACCCGATATATATTATATAACATGATCACCCTTTATTGTCCAGGATCACCCATCAAAAACAATTTCCCAGGAACAAATCATTAATAAAACATTTTAATCTTGTAAAATTTCATCACATACCCTTGATAAACTCTTTTAACCACATTTGAAAAACACTATAGGATATGATAATACACTTTTTAACCCGTTTTTTAAATATAATTTACCCACATCAAGAGAAATATGTATTTATTGTGAATAAAACATGAAAAAATATAATTGGATAAAAACCTAAAATAATGGGTATAATGGTAGGGAAAATCATTCTGGACATATATGTTAAAATAGAACCTTCATTTTGTTATTGGTAAGGAATATGAAGCATGTTATACATGGATTCCTTTTAAGAAAGGCATTGAATGATATGCATCAATTACCTTTATTACACTCTCATGTATATATAATCAATCTCATTAAATATTTTCAAATGAACCTGGATATGGAAGAAATGTTGTATTAAGGGAACATTAAAAGAGTTTTTTTAAATTAATGTCCATTAGAACTTTAGAACCATTTCATTCACAATAATCATGAAATAATAATATTAAAAACACATTAAATATCATAATAAAGTTAAATTTTGGATATAATAGGTAAAATTGTTTTTATATACCCATCATTAAATAATATTGGTTTAAGGTATCAAAATATTCTTCAATAAAAGGAGATCAAAACAAAGTCCCTTAGCTTTTGTATCACAAGCCAGATACATTCACTATCCTCAAAATAATAAAAATCTGTCAATAATTGAATTATATATGAAATTTTAAAAAGATAATTATATAATTTCATTTTCTTTTTACCATTTTTATATTATTAAATAACAGATTAATTTTACATTGGATGTTTTATGGATGTTCTGTTCATTGTTTCAAAAAATCTTATATGTGTTAACCATTGTCAAATAGGTCATTATATTAAAATATATAGATTAATAGTAATGAAATAATTCTAATTTTTATAAATATTTATACTTTCAAAAACTATGAGTAAATATTGTTATTAAAAATGAAATATATTATAATAGAAATCATTGTAGGAAGTACGTATGCATGAGTAATGTTTCTATTTTCCAATGATCTTTATAGAGAGAATATATGTAATATATTAACCTTCCATAATGATAATAATATAACAAATTCAATATTATTTATTAAAATATATTTATATATTGTCAATTTTATTTCGTGATGAAAAAAAATGATCACATATCTTTGTGGAGGTGGTAGTCCACACAGACACATGAAAGAAATTATCATTTGTCAGTGTAAGGAAGATGATTAAATATAACAATTTTATAATGATAAATATGGCTATAATATCATAATTATATCATTTATATCACATATATTCATAATAACGATCCTTATTAAATTCGTTGTAATGTGTTAGTGAAAAATGAATCACATAGCTTCAGCAGGAGGTGGTGCACCGTACCCACGAGTGATATTATTGAATCCCCCACGAAATTAAAAAGGTAAATTGTATATATGGTATCATAACTCTGGAAGTTTAAATATGTTCAAAATATCCTATATATTTATATATATAATTTAAATCTATCATCACAACAATCCATTAGAGTCGATGATGGAAAATGATTGAAATAGATTCGTGGGGTAGTAGTTCACCATGCATAAGAATAATGATTTTTTATCCCATTTGAAGGAAGATGAGATGGATTTATGTTATTACATTTACAAAAAAACATATTTTAGTATGGCAGATAAGTTTTTATATATAATCATTTTTTAGGAATATATTATGTAGGTTGATGGAGAAATAAAATAAAATAAAATCGGTTAAGAACCATACCACTTCTTCAAACATATTCAATAGATTATAACCCAAAAACATTATTGGATGGATTATTTAGAAAAAATAGGGATCTATGTAATTATTAGGGATTAAAATTATATTTTTGGGTATTTTTTTCTGAGATCATGGTGTTTCGTGGTGTTAATTATATATTATAGGTTTTGGCCTTTTATATGTGGGGAAAGGAACCAATGTGAAACTACTAGGAAATTTATCAAACTAATCCGAAATGATAAATTCATTCTCCTGAAAAAAGATTTCAAATGACTATATATTTTATATTTGTAAAGATAATATTTAACTATAACTATAAAAAATATTTTTAATAGTTTAATTGTAAAACATACCATTATATTTTAACTTTACCACTTATCAAAACTCGTTTTAACATTCACCACTGTAATTATTATTTAATTTTATCAATGTTCATTATAGTCAAAATTAATTATACATAATTTGATAATATTAAAATTTATGGTTCTAAATATAGACATCATTTCAGAAAATTAAATTTATATATCTTACTGAATTTAGTTAAAATAAATCTCATAAATTCAATGAAAAAGTTTTTTTTCAAGAAGTTCTTTTCCACGAAAAGGATAATTTTATATTAATAATTGACTAGTAATAAGAAATATATGAATTTTAATTAATATTTATTTATATATAATATAAAAATTTAATTCAAATAATTCTTCATTATGGGCTGTATTAATTAATTAAAATAGGGGAATTGTATATACTTTAAACCATTATTCCGAATAAACCCATTTTTTACACCAAAAAATTAACTTATACTGAAATAAAATATAAATATTATTATATTAGAATAAATTTAAAAAATTAATACTTATTTTAGTTTAAATCATATTCAAAAAATAATTATAAATTTAATTTACATAATTTATTAAAAATAAATGAAATTATTTTAAAAACAGTATTTTTTACTATTTAATAAAAACAATATTTTATAGAAATTCCCTATATGTATCCATAAGTTAATTTTAAGATAAGTATTTCATGAATAAAATTATTTTTTCAAATTCAAATAATAAAATTGATAAATCAATATTTCAAATAAAAAATGGATAATAAATATGATTAGTTAAAACTATTTCCCTTTTTAGAAAAATTACTTAATATTTTTATAATTAATACAACAATGTAATTTATATTAGTAAATATGAAAATTCTTTATTCTATTACTACATTGGTTGTTACAAGAATAATATTCGGCTTTGTTTGGAGGTAAATATAATGCTATCAAATATTTTGATCAATAGTATTTGAAAAATAATTCTTATTATGTTGTGGGATTATTGGCTAGTTTCATATTCATTAGAAGATACAATTTATTCTTTTATGATTCAATATGTTAATTAAATATGTATGTACTTTCATTCATCAATGTGTGATTCAATGATCATTCTTTACACATTAAAGCATACAAATATGTGATTCTAAGTTCACCTTTATATCCTAAGATATTTTGGAATCTATAGATATTGAATGATATTCCATCATGGATTATAGTTCCCCTAAAAATAGTTTAAAACGTGATATAATACATGTAAATATACAACGAATGTTTTTTTTGTGAATAAAAACTAGTTGTGGAGATTGCTATGGTAAAAATAAATTTAAATTTAAATTTGATATTGAATATTTATACATCACTCATTTTTTTAACTTATTAAGGGATTTTTATACTTATCTAAAACATTCCTGATATTAATGTTAATAATATATGTAAAAAAAGTTGGATATGGTTTTCCATCAATCAAAATAGTTCTGGAATATGGTGGAACAAATTAATAAGGAATTTGATAATTTTGAACTGATTGATATAACATTTTATAGAGGGACATCTTCTATTGAGAATTAGGATATTTTTTACACTCTGATTTTTGATAAGGATTTATGTGAATAAGAGAAGGGAATATATTTAGAGATTTCAGAAATGGAGATTTTTCACCCCCTGAATATATTCATATATATTTTTTGGATTCGGACCCACTTTCCATTGGTGGGTGATCATTATAAAAAAAATAATGTTTTGTATTTTTCTTCAAGGTCCAAATTTTTATAGGTGTACTGTAATAGCCCTCATCATTCATACATGAATATTATATCATTTTTATGATAAATAAACATAATAATACAACTCCCAAAACATATAGGTTATGTTATTTGGAAAATTGGTTTCTAAAAACATGAATAAATAGAATACATTAAACATTAATGAAATAATTTTTTATAGTCCTCTAATATTATTTCATAATACCCTTTGTATATTTATTCACTTGGGGACATACATCGAATAAAGTGTGAGCTAAAAGCCAACTAAGTGAAAAGATAACTGATAATGAACATGAAAAATGAATCAATTAGTACATGGGTGAGAATTATCATCATCATCATAACACATGCATAGAATTATCATCATAAACATAAGGAAATAATTTGAAGGACACATGTAATGTTTCACATGCATAATAATGAAACATCACAACCCTATGGATAAAGACCCTAATTAAAATGTGAACAAAGCTATCAAAATGTTCACAAATAACATATTATTATTAATAATATAGGATTCAATTTGAATAAATATAGAATTATGTTCATGAATAATAATTCAATGAGATATATTAATTTATCCAATTAATTATAGGGATATATAATTTTTGGCCCACTCATCACACACTACATAGAAAGAAAACATATTTCAATAGTTTACAAGAAATAAACTGATGAAAAAAAATTATGTTTCATAATAGTATCAGGAATTATATACTAGTTAGTAAACACGGGTATTTCCAAAATAATAACTTGTGTATATATTTTGGATATTAATGAGTACTATTGAAAAATAAACAACCATATTTTATACAGGTAAGAGGGATAAGCATAAGGAGATACAATAGTTGATTTAAACAAAAAAAGAACTAATAAAATTCTTGACCTCAGTGATGAATGAATACCAGTGTATTGAAGTCCTGAATATCCATATGAAGTAAAGAAGGAAATTGAAATAGATGAAATTTTATGAGAGAAGAAAACAATTTGAACTGAAAATAATGAGTCAGATTTGATAGTCCCCTTACCTTCAGTACCATTTTTCTAATAGACCATTGAGACATTGAGATATACTCAAATAGTGAAATGATAAATAGGTACTGTAGTTAATCTCAACTAAGACATGGTCAATATGGAATTGATATTATACAGATGTAGATAGTTCACTAACAAAATTACATTTGAGTCTTTGTGAGGTGTTTAAATGAACATTTCATTTAATATATGTTATGTATTTCTTCTTAGGATAATTAATTCCCGATTTTAGATATTTTTCATTATTAATCGGGACTATGTTAATGGATTAGTTGGAATATATTGGGTTTTATGGTAGATTCATATGAGATAAAATGAATTATGTTATAATACAAAATAAATAACCATTTTTGAATGGTGATGACCATTATATAACATGTTCCATGCCCCTCTCCCCCTAATGTTTCTATAATGAAGAAACAAAGACAATTAATTATAAGAACCATTTCCAGTAGTCCATAGATTATTGACCCATACCAAGGGTATAAAATTATTTCCAATAGGAGACATTACCCTTTATAAAAAATAGGAACTATAGTTATGAAAAAATCACTAAAAAATCATCATAAAATAAAAAGGAAAACCAAAAACCATCCCATTATTCATGAATAAAAATGAAACAGTATAAATAAAAGTCTTTAATATATGAAAAAATAAAAGTCACATGTAAGTGAATCGATAACTACTCCTAACCCAAGCTATAATTTTCCAAATTAGTACCAAAATTCCTCATAGTAACTTGAAAATAGTTTATATATGTTGGGTGATTATACAAGAATACTAAATTGGATCATTATAAATGTCTCAAGTGTACATGTGAAAATAGTGTGCTAAAGAACCAAGGAGAAAACATCATAAGTAACAAGAGACCAAATTGGTCTACTAACAAATCTCAAACACACAATGGAATACTCACCAAATAATTCATCCAATATAGTAACATAATAATGAGATCATGATAAAGCAATTCCCTAATTGCTGCTTCCCCAATAATTTTCCTCTATAATACCCCAACATCAAACTTACCTCACTCCCATCCATTCCATACATGTCACATCATAGCCACATCATATCAAATATTTCACAAAGATACATGGTCTATCTTTGATGTTTTTCCAAACACATACCTACCTACCCCACCCTTACAAGGACTGGAATCATGTTCTAGTATCAGGCATCACTACACCACGTCTTACCTAAAGACAACAAGGAAACCACATCTTATCTCATTGTATGACCATGGTAGTAGGTTTTCAAAAAAAATAATGGAATATAACTTCATTCCCTCAGCCATTAATCAATGAAAACCATCATGTACATCTTATTACATCACAACCTCTTCAGGTCACACGTCAACCAAAAAAATATACTATTTATATTGGGTAATATCCAACACTAACCTATATCATCAAATATACTAAAGAAAAAAATGCATGATGGGGGTAGCCTACAATCCATATAACCAACACTTCAAATATTGTAAGAAACACCAAGAACCATGAACCTATGAGAATTGGTTAGATTATCTAACTCATGTCGGGAATGTATAGAAATTACATAAAATACATGTTATATAGATAGAACACATTTCCCAACAAATTTGTTCACAACAAAAAAAACTATTGTGAACTACATCACAACCACTACACCACACATCAACTACCACAACCACTTCAAAAACTATATGTAACATCCTACATGACCACCACAAAAAACTAAAATATAACCTATTTTATTTATACACTATAATCTTTTATTCATTGAGCTGTTCCATTTAACATTTTCACCCTATTCATTTAATTGTTTAATTTATCTAATCATCAAACATTATGTTCTAAACCATTCATAATTATTTATAATATTGAAAATTCTTCCATGGATAACTAGGAAGATAACACAACCACATCATACAAAAACACACGTATCTCACATAAACCATCATTATTGAGAAACACCAAAAATCTATCACACCTTAGCATCTACATGTCTCATCCACCACATACTAAAACCAATGTGCAGCACACCACCACACATCACATAACCACCACACATCATCCCCACCAAACACCACACCATTATGCACCACAATGAACAAAATCCAATGTTGCATCCATGAAAACCATCTACCATGTCATATCCCCAGACACTACATAACCCAAATAGTCACCACCATCACCACACACTAGTCTAAACAACATAATGAAACACCACCAGAAAACAAATCACAAAACATAATCACATTCTATGTTCCATAATTAGTAAAGGGGTTTTATCGTATTAATTCATTATTTACAATGGTTATATCACAATAACCATATTTCAATTGAAACCACATTTTTATCCAAATATATGTAATTTACAATTTTATTCATGGAATGATCAAACAATAACATAGAAACGGTCTCAAAAAATATCATATACAACCCATGAATGGCTCCCAATAAACATTATTTTCATTATTCTTGACCATAATGAATAGTATCATCAAAAATATATATCAATATGGTATTATATGTGATATCCCCTACATGGACATCAATATGATGTTATGAGAATTTATTATATTCATTAAGTAATCACTAAATATCCAACAAAAGGGGAAAAATCATGAAATCCATATACATAGCACATAAGCATCTGATAACATGGATCCCCTACCTCAATGAAGCTTTTTTAAATCCAATCCACACCATAGTGAGATAAAAAAAACATAAAAACCAAAACCATACATGTAAACCCTAGATCACCCTGAACATATCCAAAGAGTTATCAAAATTGAAACCCAACACAAACTCAGATCAAAATAACACCGCTAATGTGATTCTTTGAGGGAGAACACAAGGATATGATAAATAAGGGTAAAAGAACATAATGTTGATCACAAAAAAACACTAATATAACCCAAAATAAATTTAATAGAAAAGGGTTAGATGATACATTTGGATAACCTATGGTCCTCTAGAGAATTATAGAATTTAAGGTTGAATTGTATCATTAGGTCAAGCATTTGAGTTATATAGAGGGTGTAAATAGTCATATTTATGACGTAAATTACATGTTTACATGATAAATTACAGACGTTGAATATTAGATGTACTAAAACCAATGGTTACATAATAGAACCCCTTTTCCATTGAAAAACATGGCTCCTTAGGGTTGGAATTTTAATTCAACAGAATTCTCATTTATGGTATAAATACATTTCATAAGTTACTCCCCCACTAAACAGAAGTCATAAAATGTTTTCCACACATTCCGTAGACAATACAATTAAACCATAAGCCCATATTGTATAGCATTAAATTCATATCCTAGTTTTTTTAGCTCCAACCTACATCAAACCTTAATTAACCTCCTCTAAATGCCTATGACTCCTAAAAATGGAAATGTAATGAGCTGATAATGCATGTAACATTACATTGGTTAAATCTCAAGTGATTCCAACTATCACGAATCTAAAACATGCATGAAGATAAAAAGGTGTCTGATCAATAACCATATGAGATATCTCTCAAAGTTAACATTTCACTTCAAATTACTCAAATGAATCTAAAAAATCAAATCAACAGCAAACTTTTACAGATCCCCACCACAACCACTCATCATGAACAATACCACATCATACAGAACCATTAAGAAGCCACCGCTTTCCCACATTCCATTTTTACTATTATCTCACCATCAACACAAATCAAATAAAAAAATACTACAACCCACAGAAAATGCTACCCTAAGAATATAATTCTATGAATATTATCTTCTATGTAATGATATTATCTTCTTTGCAAATTATTATCTCACCCATAGGGTTTTTGATCATGTTATAGTATAATGTGTCTCAATTAGGAATCGGGCTTCCCCTATTTACCTACATGAATCTTTAACAAATATCACACCATTAGGAAAAAAACAAGTCATTAAGCAGAGAGATCCCAACATCTCATCATATCATAAAAATAGAGTAGGGAAGAACACAAAACAACTCTTGGTACTAGGAAAACAGCTATATATATCACTCATAATTAATATCCTTCAAACTACTATACATCCATAAAAATTGAATCAATGGAATTTTCTAGTCACAAAACACATTCTCATGATGATCTTGGATCACTACTTCCTTCCCCATGAAAATTACATCATCCTCAATATCAAACTCCCCCTTTAGATAATGTGAGATTTTAATCATAATTATGACTTTGAGACAAATTGATGATGTCATCGATCCTATCCATCAATGGTGGATGTGTTTACTAATACACCACCATTTTTATATCCCCAAACACATAAAATGGCATAATTAGTTGAGGTGATATATTATACACCATTCCAAATGACTTCTTCCCTCACATAGGTGAGACACGCATGAACAAATAGTCTCAAATAACAAACTCCAATGGCATCCTCCTATTGTAAATATAGGACTTATGATGGTCATGTGCTATCCTCATCATCTCTCGAACCAATTGGGTATTTTTAGAATTTCTCTACACCACATTATGAACATAAATTACTGACTACCCAACCACCATCCAACATAACCAAGAAAGGCATTGACTCCAATACAACACCTCAAAATAATATTGGAAAATGAACTAGTGATGTATATTTTTGTATGAAATCATTAATAGATTCATGTTTATCACTCATGATCAACAATAATCTAAGACAAAATCTCAAAAGATATCCTCCTATATCTGGATAGACCTCTCCATCTAATCATCTCTCTAAGGTTGGAAAGAAATGATAAAGAGAAACTAGGATCTAAATTCAATTGTAAACCCCTCTAAAACCATAATGATAAATTTGGAAACCAATTGGAGATAATGGTCTTTATCACACCCTAAATCCAAACTACATCAACCACATATTGTATCACAATTGCAAACATGATAGCCATTTCATGGATTTATAGAAATATATCTAGATTCATTAGTCTATCTACTATCAACCAAACCACGTCACAAGCCCCTTATGACCAAGGTAACTGAATGATAAAATCAATTGATATGTCTTAATTTTTGTCAATCAATTTCATACAATTACTACAAAAACATTATAGGAACATTTTGCTACAAATTCAACTTCTGGAAAACTAGACACCATTCAATATAAAATTCAATGGACCATTTCATCCCCATCCAAAAAAGTTGTCTCCCCATTACATTATATCATTTCAAAACTAGGATATACAAATAATGGTGAGCTGCGGATATAAAAAAATAAATTCCAACATGAATTTCCAAGAGAAAAAACCCCCCCAATAAATAACAATTAGAATTTACTATCCTCTAACCATCCCACAATATCATCAGTCTGGCCAATATTGTTAGGAATCACCTCCACCTCTAAATCTCTCCACTGAGATTCCAACACCATATACATGAAGTATGAATCAATAATCATCTGAAAAATAAAAAAACTACAAAAATTTTCCCCACATCAGGTGGGAACATTGTAAGATCCTACATCCCTTTGTAAACATCCATAGAATCTCGGTCAAAATTTCATCGAGACATCAAACATGAGGTATTGGTGATTACAATCTGATTTCTTAATGTATAATAGATCTAACATTCATAATCTTAGAGAATCTAGATCCACCTCCATTGGCATGTATTTAGATCACATTGAGAGAAATAATATTTAATGATTTTTCAGTTCATAAAAACCACATATAGTTCTCTTATGTGGTAATACCATAACATCCTCAATGAACAAATAGTTGTTTATATCTCTATATAATTGGTGGAATAGTTATTCTAAAAGGATAATAACTGGATAAACCAATATGTGATCTCCAATCAATGTTGCGTCAATATAAATTAAAGAAATATATGGTATGTGTCCTAGAGAAACTAAAAAAGAAAAACATTCACATGAAATTGATGGACTGGGGCACTGATTATCTTCTCCTCCATAAAACTGAACACTACATGGAACTACTCAATAAAAAAAATTATCTTCCATCCATGTAAAATATGTTATCAGTGCTCCAACTTCTAAAACATTCTATAGAAATCCATGAAAATAACAAATAAAGATGAGAAAACAATGAACCTCTTCCATGGCCATGTGTTTTTCATAAGAAACAATTTCCTTTACAATTGATGGGTCAACATCCACACCCAAATGCAACACCAAATTTCCCCACAAATTCACCTCTTGTGTCCCAAATATACACTTGGAAAATATACCATAGAGAAAGTAGTGTAGATGTACCTGAAAAAACACTAAAATTCTCAACATGATCTTCCTCTTATGTCAAGTAAACCAATATATCATCAACGCACATGATGGTGAAATGTTCTAAGAACTCACAAAATATGGTGTTCAAGATACCTATGTAAAAGACTCCAATGTTTTTTACACTGAATGATATGAATGTGAACATAATGTATCCATACCTATTTTTGAAGGGTGTTTTCAGGATATACTCATCTTTCCCCCTTATTTGTGATATAAAAAATCAAAGAAAACATTTAAAAACCAACTGAATTCCTTCAGCTGGTCGAACTATTCATCAATCCTCAAAAGGGTTCACAGTGCTTGGTAATTACCCGATTCAAACTTTGGTGGTCTATTAATATTCAAATACTACCATATTCATTATTGAAGGAAAACAACAAAGTAACCCATGAAAAAAGAATGGGTTTGATAAAACCCTTCTGCATCAGATCATCAACCTACAACCTTAACTCACATAACTCTATAAGCTCCAATTTATAGAGATCCATCAAAATCATAAACACACACGATTGAAACTCTACCACAAAAAGGGAATTATTTCATGGGTTAATTCTATAACCTCATCCAATATAATATCCTTGTACTTTTATACAAAAATGGGAACACCCTATAAAATAGATTCCCTTAATACCTCCACCATTTCAGATAAAAGAGGCTCCACCTATATTCTACCCACCTAGTACCCACCAACAAACACAACCCATCATCCTTCTATATTGGAAAAGAATACACTCCTTTATAAATAGTTGATGACTTTATATATAGAATACAACCAATCCATTTCCAGGATAATATCATATGTTTGTATCAATAGTAATAACATGTCCACCATTGACTGGGGTTTCCCTGTAAGTAGTCTATATCATGGGAACACATCAAACAAAATAACCAGTCCTCAGATCAGTGTAGATAACACAATAGTAATTTGAATTATTTATATATCATGTTGAAATTTCCTGAATCTAGTTACCCATATATAGTTCATTATTACATAACTTTGGCATGATCATAAGAGATCATGTCTCAAAAGACCAATTATTTTAGTATCCTTGGAAGCACTAGATACATACACAAATTTTACATTACATTATGAAATAAAAACAACAACATTGTGTCCCCTCGGATCACACTTATATCCCTAAGCCTATCCCTGCTGGTCAATCATAATATAATTCTTCACATCCTAGGAAATGAAAACATAAGAAATGGGAGAGCTCAGATTCTCAGTAAGGATAACAATATAGCTAAAACTATCATAAATAAGTATAAATATTTAAGGCAATTTATAACACTTAAACACAATCCTTTAAAACGTAAACATTATCATAATATGGAATATATAAATCCAATAATTCCATTTACTTAGTCACATGGATATTCTACTAATCCAATAATAACATGTATTATCAATAGCTTATTTCATAATGATGGAATACATAATATCAGACCTCATAACCACATAGTCAAGGCCTTATGCCAATACTACAAATAAGATTTTTTTCAAGGCCTTGTTCCATGACAATAGATTTTTTCACTAGACCTACCAATTCATAGAAGAGTTGTAGCAGGCTCCACCAGTCACTTACTAAGTCCAATGTATTCCTCTAATGAAAAGGTTGAAGCATAACATAATCATTCGTATTAATACTAGCATACAAAATTTTAATACTTTAACCATAAACCATGAATGGTAAAAAATTAAAATATCCATAGTCAAACATATCAAAAAACCTTCAATATATTATGGATGATTGTATCATAATAAATAAACTTCAAACAAGTGTAAAATCCATCAAAAGGATGTTGACATATATGAAATCAAAACTATTAGAGGAAAATATCTCTTTATATTTTGAAATCATTTAATAGTCATGTAATTATAAAAGTAAACATTTATTTTGAAAATATTTTTATAATATTGTAAAGGGAGATTCTAAGGTTTTATGATAGTGGAATATAGCCTCACCCTCTATATAAGATAAAAAACATTCTTACCTTAATTTTGTCAAAAAGGACATAAAGTACCTTGTTCAGAAAATGACAGAAAGATTCCATTCAAAGCATTTTATAAAAATCCAAACTGGGGTATAAAGTACGTTAAAACATATTCAAGGAAATAGTAAAAAAAATTGAAATACATTTTTGAGAAACACATGTGTGGATGATAAATAACTCCTAGTAGATACTTATATATAAAAAACTTTAGAAAATAATGATATTGTAAAATTATACTTTACCTTATAAATTTCCTTGGTAAAGGGTAGGTTTACCTCCTGTATTATAGTTAAATCATTTTTATAAAATTATAAAACAACTACATAGAAAATATAGGATATCATATATGATCTTATAATAATTATTTGTTAACAATATTTCAGTAATATCATTGTTTCGTGTATTAGTGGCTTTCTTTATCTTACGTGTTTTAACTTGTTATTCATAATAGTATCACTTATATCATGATTTCATTGCTTCTAGAATATAATACATTATTTTTTCACATATATTCTGAATATAAATATGTATAATAGTTATATATATAAAATGGAAAACACTGTTTATAGAGACGGCAGGACGTAAGTACACGTAAACACTGTTTTTGTGTTCATATCATGTTAAACGAAAGTAAGTGAATGTGATATATGGGTATATATATATAAAATATAATTATTTTGTCCTATATTAAATAATTATTAATAAAATATATTTTTATAATCATCGTTGAATGATGAACATGGAAATGAATCTCATCCCGTCGTGGAGATGGTAATCTGAACGTACGCACGAGGGACAATATCATTTAATGATGGTGAAAGTTTTTTTAATTGGATGGTATATAATATGTAAATACTTATTAACATGTTATATTTATTATTTATATCAATTATACGCATTATTATACCCATCCAAATAATGATGTGTTCAATAACAAACTATATCACGACATGGAGACGGTAAGCCGTACGTACGCACGTATGGTGACTTTGTCATTCATTGGATAGATAGAATAATGAATATGATTTCACTATATTAATAATAACATCACATCTTGTATTTGGTACTAGATTTATTATTTTATTATGTAAACAAAAAATAAAGAGAAAGTAGCAGAAGAAAATAATTTTGAAAGATGTGATGAAATTATTACCTCGTCTTCAGGTGATTCCTTTTGATTTCATTAAAAGGGATCTTTTGATTGGATTTATGAAAAAAGGAAGTACTCTTGGATGAATTTATGGTATTTTGGAGGATATTTGAGAAGAATTTGGTCGTTCCAAATGAATTTGGAGGTGTGAGTTTGTGAGAAGACGAAGTACACTTTTATAAGAGAGGTGAGGGTCACTAATGAAAAATCATGAAATATTATTTTATTATAAAATAATTTTCATTTTCTAATGGATACAAATGGATTTATTTCTAGGATAAGGTGGTTATGGGTAGAAATAATCTAAACCAATAGGTTTTATACATGTTTTAGTCACAATATTAACTTTATATTTTAGATTTAACTCCTAGTTAAATAGTTTTACTTTTTTCATGTCTTCTTGTTGTTTTATATCACATGGATAATAAACATACTATAAAATGACAAGTGAACGTGGAGTGGTTCATTAATGAAATATATATCATTATATAAGTCCTTTGGCTGAACCATAGATTTTTAGGTATATTATTTTATTTAATAATATAGTATTTTATTTAAAAACCCATTTATGTCAATTTTGACATTATTTAGTATTTGATTTTTGTGAACATCAACAAAACATTATTATTTAAAAAAAATAAATCAACCCAAAATGACATATTATCCAATGAAATTAGTTTAATGCATCAAAATTCTAAACTTACAATTATTTTGATATTTACAATATCAATTATTTGAATCTTTCATTAACAAGGTAATTACTACATCATCATTGTGTCATAAATAAATTAAATTATTTAATGTCTAAAAATTATAAATAAAATACCGTGATATAGGAAATATTTTTAGATTCCTAATTATTATTTATAGATGAATTTATCTAATGTATAACTCTATATAAAAAATGGTTTAGTTATTAAACATTGAATTTAACACTTTTCACTCTTCTTTAAATAAAATGATAATAAATGTACTAATATAATTCAAGTGGATCAAAGGATCGTAATTTATTCATGGTCTAAATACACTTATCAAATAGAATTAGTACAAGTGTTAGGGTAATTATAATGTCATTTTTACCTTTAATTACCCAATTTACTTTTAACCGTGGTAAATAAAATTCAAATGTAACTATTCACAAAATAATATTTTCATTCCATTGAACCAAATATTACATACTATGGTCAACCATATATCTTCTATTTTGGAAATTCAATTCATGGAAGTGGTATAATTATGTTTTTTGAAAATTTTCCAATGTGCCTAGAAGGTAGGTAAAAGACATTAAAAAGTTCAATAAAAATATATATGTCTAGTATTATTATAAAATGACTCCAATGAATTAAATTGTATTAATATGAATAATATTTATCAATTTTGATATTATAATAAATTATATTTTAAAATAGTTATTTAAATAAAAAGTCAGTTTTAAATAATAACATTGTGTTTTTCACTATTCATCAAAAATTAAAAAAAAAACAGAAAATCCCTAAAATTTATCCTAAGCTAATTTTTAAATTCAAAATTATAAAATGAAGTCTATTTTACCAAATTAAAAATAAATAAGTTAAATTAATTCATTTAAAATTAATTTCAGTTGTCAAAACCAAAAAGTGGGTTTTTGATAAGTAAAAACAATCAATAGATTAATACGTGTTTATGTACAATTTAAATGTAATATTACAATAAATGTCCAGAATTGTATTAAATGATAAAAATATAATCTAATTATACTTCAAAACCATTCAAATTTATAATTTAACACTATAAATTATTTTGATTACAAAATTTGTTTTAAATTAAAATTTAGTTTTTCAACTATCAATCAAAATATTAATCTTATCAGAAAATGGCCAAAAATTTATCCAAACTAAATTTTCATGTCCCAATTATAATGAAGAAGTTTATTTTATCAAATTGAATATATAAAAGCGTCAAATATTGGATTTAAAAAGGGCTCGCCATTAAATTATGGTAAAAATGCATTTTTTTTTTAAAAAATGTCTTTTATCTGAAAAAATGAATCTTTTCTTATATTATATCTAAGAAACACATAATATGGAACCTAAAATTTTATAGAGTATATAAAATTAAAAATTCTTTTAATTATATTCATAAATTCTTTTTGAACGGTTAGTTTTTTAAGTCGTGGCTCGCACAAACTCAGTGTTGCGTGTAGCACAAGCCATTGAATTACTTTAAAGAGTTAACATACTATAAAATATTGAGGTTTTTTATTTTCCCCTCCTTCAATAAATTTCTTCCTGGGAATTTAAAATTATTCTTTGAAAATTATTGGTTTAAAATAGAGAATACCATTGTTGAAATCCAACATCAAAAAAATGGTTAATAAACTTTAGTCTTAATAAGAGTGAAAGGGAAATGAAAAAGTTACAAGCAAATTAGGGTTTAGAATTTGAGAACATTGGTGGAAATTATAGGCTAATAATTGGAAGGAAAACTTAAATATTTATAGGGATTTATTGATGTCATCAATCACAAACAAGTGGACAATAAAAGAAAAATTTAGGGCATCAAAAATAAGGTATTAAGATAACACATTTTTTGTTTTTATATCCTTTACCTAATGTTTAAGAATTAATTTCTTCATAGAATAATAATAAAAGTATACTTGAAAAGTAGAGTTCCATCCTTTAACAAGTTTCTACCACAAACATATTTTTCAATGAAAAATATAATATAACTCAAAAATATTCTATTTATCATAATCGTATAGGGTTCCAAAAAAAAATTTATAATTTATCTACCAATAATTTTAAAAAACTACATTATATAATCTATGACATCACATAGGCCCATGGTAGGTGATGCACGCTTTTCACCCTTCATTTGCAGGTTCATGTCTCACGGCCTTTCCAGACGCAATAGGTTGTTGCCCAACCTCCAGGTTTTCAATTTTCTACAAATAAAAAAATAAACTTAAGAAATGGGGTAACCTTATACAATAGTATCATATGTTTAACCTAATTAATTCCTTCCTTTAGACTTATCCAAACACTTATGTCCAAACTCACAGTCGAAAATTTATAAGGAAGGTAAACATAACATAAAAAAGATCTCTTTTATCACATAATCTGTAACATCCCAAGTAAGTAATAAATAATAGATATTTTTATCTATGTCTATTAATGATTAAGATAGTGTTATAGAGGCTTAAAATGAAAATAAATACAATCTTATGCATGGAATACACTAATATTCTTAAAATATTGTTTTAGTGACTTTTGATGGCAAACCATTTTTGAATCTATATTTTGACAATTTTATAAACTATTTTTGTCAAAATAAACTTATCCATTATGATTGGGACATCAAAATTTACCTTGTGTGAATTTTTGGTATTTTTCTGACAATGTTCATTTTTTAATGAATAGTGAAAAATACTGCATTTTACATCAAAACTGCTTTTTAATCTAATTTATTTATATGATTAGGTTATGTTTTGAATTGGTTTTGAAGTGAAATTAGAATATATTTTTACCATTTTATCCAATGGTGGTCATTGGAATCAATTTCACTTTGAAATTAGACTTAAACTGGTGTCAATCTTTTAATACTTATTGTTTTGTAAAAACACGCTATTTGCTCTGGCAGCGGTAATTAATTATTAAATTAATTAATGTGACTTATATGATTTGAATTTTGTAAAATAGACTTCATTTTTGAATTAGGAATATCAAATATAGCTTAGGGTGAATTTTTGGTAATTTTCTGAAAAACTTCAATTTTTGATGAATAGTGAAACCACTAAGTGGTAATCAAGCAAACTGATTTTTCAGTTAAATGAAAGTTTACCACTAATTTGTATTGAATTTTGAAAATCGGACATACATGGTTGTCATTAAGAAGTAAAATGTGGTTCAATGAGATTAAAATAATTTTTTGGTGAATAGTAACTTATTAAGTTCTTAATCGTGATTAGTGGTAATTAGGGTAGTTTAAGGTATAAATAATGCTTTAATAATAGGAAATGACCTAGAAACATGTCCCAACCTTATTGGTTGTGTCATGGCCGACCAAGACAAGCCATGGGTCAACTTGGGGACCCCATGGAGACACTTTGGTTTGGAAATGACATAAATAACTTTTTATTAAATGTTAAAGTAAAAATGACACAAACAAGAGATGTTTTATGAAAACAATTTTTACATGGGGTTATAAAGATCAGATTTTTGATTATAAATAGTCATTGGAAAGATAAAAAGATTTCCTACATCATAGTATTTTTCTTTATGATTTTTAGACATTTAATAAATTAAATTATTTATGACATAATAATGATGCAGCGATGACATCATTATTTGACGATTTAAATAAAATGGAAAGATAATATCAAATATATGAACTAAACATGTCCAAAACCAATTGGATGAGTGGATTTAGAACCCTTACCACCTTATCCACGAATTATATCAATGTGGGACATTTTGAAACCGAAACACATTTTCAAATAAAGTAATGTTTCTTTACTTTCCAAAAGTGCCCCTCCTCTCCTCTTATAAAAGGCCCCCACCTCTACCTCATTTCACACACTCTTAAAGCCTTTGGCTCGGCCAACCCCTGCCCATTTACTCTCTCCACATCCCTCTCCTCATCCTAGAGGATTCCCTTTGGGAAGAATCCTTTCAAAGTAAGCCTTTAGTCTCAAATCAAAAGGAGTTACACTTTTTAAGGTAATTCATTCTCTCATGTTCATTTGTTTTATTTTGCTTCTCCAACCCCCTAAACTCTTTTTATTTACTTCCTTTGTAACCACACCAGTATATTCAATATACTAGGATGTTGTTATAAGATTTATTTGAGCTAAACTCTCACACAACTACATCAAATGTTTAAAGAACATACGGTTTCCGTGGATGGCAAAATTCTGCCTCCCGAAACGATGATTGTTCAATACTCATTTAACACCTTCAAAGGTGGCCATTATGATGTCACTATTTTTATATATGATATATAATATGTTTATATTTTCCTTACACTTCTGTTTTTTCATTTTGGGCATACCTTTATGGTTCCCATTATGGGTAAACACGATATCTTCATTTTTGAAAGTGCGGACTACCGCCCCCTGAAAGTGATTTGATTCGTTAATACCATATGTGGGATGTGTAAATGATAAAGTTAATGATTTTATATATGTTATTATACTGGAATTATAATATACTTATATATCATTATGATTCCATTCCAGAAAATACGAAATAGAAATGGAAGTAGCGTTCATGCGCACGTACGGCTTACCATCTCCATGAACGGTGCATTTCATTTATTACCTCTAATTGATTATGTATTATTATAAATACATGTATATGATGAATATATATGATATATATTCTATCCAAATCATTAATATCCTTCTGTATATAATGAACCTTTGACCAAATTAACAACATTCAAGTGTAATAAGTCTATTTTTGACTTAAGAACCAAATACCGACAAAATGAACATTATTAACTTAACTGATTACATGATGTTCATAACATGGTATAAAAGGAATAATGAACTTGAAAAAGATTCATAAGCAAGTAGAGATTAACTCAAGTTTATTATTCAGGAGATTAAAGAACGGTCGGGTCAAGTCGGATACGAGGTATGGGACTTCGTCTCAATCTCCTTTCGTTGAGGCAAATTTTATTTTATACACAACTTTCTTTTATACGGTGTATAAACCACTTTGACTTTTACGTTTATTCAAAAGGAATATTTTTTATACGAAGCGTTTCCTAAACGACAAAAGGGAATGTTTTTGTCGTACGTATGCGGCGACAACGACTTCTCCGCCGTCGTGACCGTTATTTGAGTTTCGGCTTCCTCTACAAGCCATAACTTTTTTTTAAAACGAAAAATAAATACCATGTTTTACTTTGGTATTGAAAATGGTTTTCATAATGTTTTTATTATATCAATGTTTTGTATTGATATCTCGTGATTGAAATGTGGGAATGTTATGTTTCCTTTATGCATGTTTTATGTGATATGATTATGTTATGGTTCTTGGTCATTATTATGAAGACGGGTGGTTCCGTGATAAACTAAGGGCGGGTGAGCCCGATATAGCTCTCCAATGCATTGGGTAACGCGAAGGAGTGAAACGTTAAGGTTTCTCCAAAGAGATTTTAGGGAATATACTGTGATGGGTATTCCAAATGTAACCAAGAGGGTTACTCCCTACGTAAGAATGTTATGAATGCCTCAAGTTACCTTTATGTCTTATGATTTCTATGATTTATTCATGATTTTATGAGGTATGTTAAAGTGCCTATATTTTATGGGTAAAGTGTGATTTCATTCTTATGTATATATGAACTCATGTTTCCTTTCCATGTTTTTTTTATAACCCATACTGAGTTTTTATGCTCATCCCAAGTTTTTGAAATGTTTTTCACAGGTCAAGGGAAAGGTACATGATAAGATGATAGAGTCAAGGATGTGTCAAGAAAGAATCCATGTTTTATTTTAAATGTGTTTCCATTGATGGGAATGAAGAATACTATCTTTATGTAACCACTTTGTTTATATGTGGAATGTAATGCATGTTTTATGATCTAATTCTCTAAAACTCTAAACCCGAAAAGATCCTCAATGTGTAATCTTGTAATAACTCAAGATTAAGTAAGGTTTAAGGCTGGGGCCTTATAGTTGGTATCAAAGGTCGTCGGTTTAGATAACTTTAGGAGTTATAATTCTATTAAATGATTATCCAAAAATATTTTTTTTGAAATGATATAGCATTTAAAGATTTCCATGTTGCTTCATCTAAGACATGTTTGTTCAGAATGGTTTTCCGCAGAGGAAACAGGGAAGCAGTGCTAGGAAGGCATACAGAAGGAAATAACCTTCTGAATCAGCATCCAGAAATGGTCGGAATTGGAACTGAACAGTTTGTTGCAGTGATGGCGCATTTTACTCAAGCGATAAATGGTGGTGGTATCCATGCACGAGATCAGCCAGATCAACCGCAGAGGAACATGTAAGTGGTGGAACATTTCATGAGGCAACATCCACCATCATTCAGAGGATCATCTGACCCTGTGCTAGCTGAAGGGTGGATTAAAGCACTAGAGAAGATTTTTGATGTCATGGGGTGTTTAGACAATCAAAAGGTTAGCCTTGTTATTTACCGTTTGGAGGGTGAAGCAGATCAGTGGTGTTCTATGATTAAAAATATCAGGGACGCCGATGAGATTGATGCTCTTGACTGGGATGAATTCAAAGGTATGTTTCTTGAGAATTATTTTCCTAAGGCTGTTCGACTTAGGATGGAAAATCAATTCTTGGAATTGAGGCAAGAGGAAGACTCAGTGGCTTCCTATGAAGAAAGGTTCACTCGATTGGAAAGGTATGCTCCAAATTTTATTCGAGACCTTGATAGTAAAATCAATCGTTTTTACTCAGGATTAAAGCCGAAATATCGAAGGGCATTAGCTTCTCGTGAGTTTAAAAGTTATGAAAAGCTTGTTCGATGTGCTAAGAAGGTGGAAATGGAGTTTGTCGATGACCAAGTGTTCTATAACAACCAGCAGAAGAAGAGACCGAGGTGGCAGGAGAAAGGTAAGAATTCTTCAAAAAAGTCTGATGGTAAGAGAACTAAGTTTCCAGTTTGTGATAAATGTGGCAAAAGACATGCTGGGGAATGTCTTCTGAATTCTAGGAAGTGCTACCGATGTGGTAAGATGGGACATAAGGCTCGTGATTACTCTGAAAAGGATCAAGGTGAAGGTAAAAACAAATTTTATTTACAGTTAGTGAAATGTTATAAGTGCAATGAGATGGGTCACTATGCAAACGAGTGTCCGACAAGGAGCTTGAGTGATGGGAAGCAGTTAGACTACAAGCAGAAAGGGGTGGTGAAATCCTTTGCAACTACTTCAGCAGATGTCAGGCCATCAAATGAAGTTGTATCAGGTACTTTGTTTGTTTTTTCAGATTATACCAGTGTGTTTTTTGATTCGGGGTCTACACATTCTTTCATCTCTGAAACCTTTTCTAGTAAAATGGGAATACCATCTCAAGAAATGACTCCTGAAATTTTGGTAAAAACACCTGGGGGAAGTGTCGAGGCAAAAAGAATTTATAAGAATCTTCCTATCCTTATCTGTGGAAAGGACCTACTTGCAAACCTTATTGTTCTACCTCTAGTAGAGTTTGATGTTATCCTGGGTATGGATTGGCTCTCTATTTACCATGCTAAGATTGACTGTAGAGCTAAAGAAGTTTCTTTTCAGAAAGACTTTCAGTTTGTTTACAAGAATGAACCCTTACTTTTGATAACATATCAAGAGGCCAAGAAACTTGTAAAAGATGGAAATGAATGTTACCTTGCACACGTCGTTGAAAATAAAGGAACTGTTCAGATTAATGATGTGCCAGTAGTAAATGAGTATCCTGATGTTTTTCCTGATGAGTTGCCTGGAATAATACCAGATCGGGAAGTTGAGTTTACTGTTGACTTAGTTCCTGATGCTAAGCCAATTTCAAAACCCCCTTATCGAATGGCACAAATTGAACTTTTAGAGTTGAAGGAGCAATTGCAAGATTTATTAGAGAAAGGTTTCATTAGACCTAGCACATCACCATGGGGTGCTCCTGTTTTATTTGTTAAAAAGAAAGATGGTTCTATGAGACTTTTCATTGATTATAGAGCCTTGAATAATATCACTGTTAAGAACAAATATCCTTTGCCTCATATCGATGATTTGTTTGATCAGCTCCAGGGAGCTCAGTTTTTTTCAAAGATTGACTTGAGATCGGGGTACAATTAGCTGAAGGTAAAGGAGGCAGATATTCCGAAGACCGCGTTCCGTACGAGATATGGCCATTATGAATTTGTAGTAATGCCTTTTGGGATAACCAATGCACCTGTTGTATTCATGGACTTAATGAATAGAATTTTCCATGAGTTCTCGGATAAGTTTGTGGTGGTTTTCATTGATGATATTTTTGTGTTTTCTAAAAGTAAAGAGGAGCATGAAAAACATTTAAGGGTTATCTTGCAAACCTTAAAAGAAAAGAAACTGTATGGGAAATTCATCAAGTGTGTGTTTTGGTTGCAACAAATTTCTTTCCTTGGTCACATTGTTTCTAAAGATGGAATAACTGTTGATCCTGCAAAAACAAAAGTTGTGGAAGAATGGCCAAGACCCACAAATGTAACCGAGATTTGTAGCTTCCTTGGTTTGGCGGGCTATTACCGAAGGTTTGTTAGAAATTTTTCACGGTTATCTAGTCCAATGACTAAGCTAACTCGGAAGGTTGTTAAGTTTATCTGGACAAAAGAATGTGATGATTGTTTTCAGGAATTGAAAAGAAGATTGGTGAATGCTCCAGTTTTGGCACTACCTTCCAGGAATGGTGAGTTTGTTATATACAGTGATGCTTCATTGAAAGGACTTGGTTGTGTCCTAATGCAGAATGATCAGGTAATTGCTTATGCTTCGCGACAGTTGAAAACTCATGAGGTAAATTACCCTACACATGATTTGGAACTAGCTTCTATTGTTTTTGCTTTAAAAATTTGGAGGCATCATTTGTATGGAGTAAAGTGTGAAATATATACCGATCACAAAAGTTTAAAGTATATATTCACTCAGAAAGAGTTAAACATGAGACAAAGGAGATGGCTGGAATTAATCAAAGATTATGATTGTACAATTCATTACCATCCGGGAAAAGCAAATAAAGTGGCTGATGCTTTGAGTCGAAAACGTAATGCTTCATTAACAATGTTGCGTTTGGAACGTGATCCTTTGGTTAAGGATTTGATGAACTTTGGCATAGAATTTGTTGGTGCAGGAAGTCCTTCTGTTTTGTTTCAGGTATCAGTGAGATCATCTCTATCAGATAGAATCAAGCATGCACAGAAGCAAGACAGTGAGTTGTAGAAAAAGGTAGAGCTGGTTCAGAAAGGTATGTTGCCTGAATTCAACATTGATAATGATTGCGTTTTGAGATTTGGAAAGAGATTGTGTGTGCCTTGTGATTCGCAGTTGAAGAGAGAGCTGTTATGTGAAGCTCATAGTTCTCCGTTTTCAGTTCATCTGGGCAGTACTAAGATGTACAGAGATCTGCAGGAGTATTACTGGTGGGATGGAATGAAAAGAGATATTGTTGATTTTACTGTGAAGTGTTTGACTTGTCAGCAGGTTAAAGCAGAGCGGCAGTTACCGAAAGGGATGATTCAGCCTTTACCAGTGCCAGAGTGGAAATGGGAGAATATATCCATGGACTTTGTTGTTGGATTACCGAAGACATCTCGAGGTAATAATGCAATCTGGGTTATTGTTGATCGCTTGACAAAATCTGCTCATTTCCTTGCTATACGAGATACTTTCTCTCTTGATCAACTTTCTCGTTTGTATATTAAAGAGATAGTCAGGTTACATAGAATTCCTCTCTCCATTGTATCGGATCGTGATCTCAGGTTTACTTCTAACTTTTGGAAAGTCCTTCAGAAGTCGTTGGGTACTGAATTAAATTTTAGTACAGCTTTTCATCCTCAATCAGATGGGCAGTCAGAACGAACAATTCAGACATTGGAGGATATGCTACGAGCTTGTTCTATGGATTATCAGGGAAGTTGGGACCAACATCTTTCTTTGGTTGAGTTTTCATATAATAACAGTTTCCATTCCAGTATACAGATGGCACCATTTCAGGAATTATATGGGAAGCGGTGTCGAACTCCAGCTTTCTGGGATGAAGTGGGTGAAAGAAAGTTGATGGGACCAGAATTGGTAGAAGAGATGGCAGAAAAAGTTCATCTGATTCAGAAACACATGAGAACAGCTCAGAGCAGGCAGAAGAGTTATGCGGATAACCGTAGGAAGGATCTATCTTTCGAGGTAGGTGATCATGTTTTTCACAAGGTTTCTCCTTGGAAAAGTGTGATGAGATTTGGTAAGAAAGGAATGTTGAGTCCAAGGTTCATTAGACCATACAAAATTCTGGAGAGAGTTGGATCAGTTGCATACCGAGTGGCTTTACCTCCGAGTTTATCTCAGGTACACAATGTTTTTCACGTTTCGATGTTGAGAAAGTATATGCCAGATCCATCTCATGTTTTGAGTCCAGAGGTAGTTCAGCTGGAAGAGAACCTATCTTATGAGGAACAACCGGTCCAGATTCTTGACCACAGGGAGAAAGTGTTACGGAATAAGGTGATTAAGCAGGTAAAGGTTTTGTTGAAAAACCACATGATTGAAGAGGCAACATGGGAATCTGAAAATGCAATGAGGGATAAGTACCCCCATTTATTCGATAAGTAAATAAATTGCGGGGACGCAATTTTCTAAAGGGGGAAGGATGTAACATCCCAAGTAAGTAATGAATAATAGATATTTTTATCTATGTCTATTAATGATTAAGATAGTGTTATATAGGCTTAAAATGAAAATAAATACAATCTTATGCATGGAATACACTAATATTCTTAAAAGATTGTTTTAGTGCCTTTTGATGGCAAACCATTTTTGAATCTATATTTTGACAATTTTATAAACTATGTTTGTCAAAATAAACTTATCCTTTATGATTGGGACATCAAAATTTACCTTGTGTGAATTTTTGGTATTTTTCTGACAATGTTCATTTTTTAATGAATAGTGAAAAATACTGCATTTTACATCAAAACTACTTTTTAATCTAATTTATTTATATGATTAGATTATGTTTTGAATTGGTTTTGAAGTGAAATTAGAATATATTTTTACCATTTTATCCAATGGTGGTCATTGGAATCAATTTCACTTTTAAATTAGACTTAAACTGGTGTCAATCTTTTGATACTTATTGTTTTGTAAAAACACGCTATTTGCTCTGGCAGCGGGAATTAATTATTAAATTAATTAATGTGACTTATATGATTTGAATTTTGTAAAATAGACTTCATTTTTGAATTCGTAATATCAAATATAGCTTAGGGTGAATTTTTGGTAATTTTCTGAAAAACTTCAATTTTTGATGAATAGTGAAACCACTAAGTGGTAATCAAGCAAACTGATTTTTCAGTTAAATGAAAGTTTACCACTAATGTGTATTGAATTTTGAAAATCCGACATACATGGTTGTCATTAAGAAGTAAAATGTGGTTCAATGAGATTAAAATATTTTTTTGGTGAATAGTAACTTATTAAGTTCTTAATCGCGATTAGTGGTAATTAGGGTAGTTTAAGGTATAAATAATGCTTTAATAATAGGAAATGACCTAGACACATGTCCCAACCTTATTGGTTGTGTCATGGCCGACCAAGACAAGCCATGGGTCAACTTGGGGACCCCATGGAGACACTTTGGTTTGGAAATGACATAAATAACTTTTTATTAAATGTTAAAGTAAAAATGACACAAACAAGAGATGTTTTATGAAAACAATTTTTACATGGGGTTATAAAGATAAGATTTTTGATTATAAATAGTAATTGGAAATCTAAAAAGATTTCCTACATCATAGTATTTTTTTTATGATATTTAGACATTTAATAAATTAAATTATTTATGACATAATAATGATGCAGCGATGACATCATTATTTGACAATTTAAATAAAATGGAAAGATAATATAAAATCTATGAACTACACATGTCCAAAACCAATTGGATGAGTGGATTTCGAACCCTTATCACCTTATCCACGAATTAGATCAATGTGGGACCTTTTGAAACGGAAACACATTTTCAAATAAAGTAATGTTTCTTTACTTTCCAAAAGTGCCCCTCCTCTCCTCTTATAAAAGGCCCCCACCTCTACCTCATTTCACACACTCTTAAAGCCTTTGGCTCGGCCAACCCCTGCCCATTTACTCTCTCCACATCCCTCTCCTCATCCTAGAGGATTCCCTTTGGTCAGAATCCTTTCAAAGGAAGCCTTTAGGCTCAAATCAAAAGGAGTTACACTTTTTAAGGTAATTCATTCTCTCATGTTCATTTGTTTAATTTTGCTTCTCCAACCCCCTAAACTCTTTTTATTTACTTACTTTGTAACAACACCAGTATCTTCAATATACTAGGATGTTGTTATAAGATTTATTTGAGCTACACTCTCACACAACTACATCAAATGGTTAAAGAACATACGGTTTCTGTGGATGGCGAAATTCTGCCTCCCGAAACGATGATTGTTCAATACTCATTTAACACCTTCAAAGGTGGCCATTATGATGTCACTATTTTTATATATGATATATAATATGTTTATGTTTTCCTTACGCTTCTGTTTTTTCATTTTGGGCATACCTTTATGGTTCCCATTATGGGTAAACACGATATCTTCATTTTAGGAAGTGCGGACTACCGCCCCCTGAAAGTGATTTGATTCGTTAATACCATATGTGGGATGTGTAAAGGATAAAGTTAATGATGTTATATATGTTATTATACTGGAATTATAATATACTTATATATAATTATGATTCCATTCCAGAAAATACGAAATAGAAATGGAAGTAGCGTTCATGCGTACGTACGACTTACCATCTCCATGAACGGTGCATTTCATTTATTACCTCTAAATGATTATGTAATATTATAAATACATGTATATGATGAATATATATGATATATATGCTATCCAAATCATTAATATCCTTCTGGATATAATTAACCTTTGACCAAATTAACAACATGCAAGTGTAATAAGTCTATTTTTGACTTAAGAACCAAATACCGACAAAATGAACATTATTAACTTAACTGATTACATGATGTTCATAACATGGTATAAAAGGAATAATGAACTTGAAAAAGATTCATAAGAAAGTAGACATTAACTCAAGTTTATTATTCAGGAGATTAAAGAATGGTCGGGTCAAGTCGGATACGAGGTATGGGACTTCGTCTCAATCTCCTTTCGTTGAGGCATATTTTATTTTATACACAACTTTCTTTTATACGGTGTATAAACCACTTTGACTTTTACGTTTATTCAAAAGGAATCTTTTTTATACGAAGCGTTTACTAAACTACAAAAGGGAATGTTTTTGTCATACATATGCGGCGACAAAGACTTCTCTGCCGTCGTGACCGTTATTTGAGTTTCGGCTTCCTCTACAAGCCATACCTTTTTTTTAAACGAAAAATAAATACCATGTTTTACTTTGGTATTGAAAATGGTTTTCATAATGTTTTTATTATATCAATTTGTTTTATTGATATCTCGTGATTGAAATGTGGGAATGTTATGTTTCCTTTATGCATGTTTTATGTGATATGATTATGTTTTGGTTCTTGGGCATTATTATGAAGACGGGTGGTTCCGTGATAAACTAAGGGCGGGTGAGCCCGATATAGCTCTCCAATGCATTGGGTAACGCGAAGGAGTGAAACGTTAAGGTTTCTTCGAAGAGATTTTAGGGAATATACTATGATGGGTATTCCAAATGTAACCAAGAGGGTTACTCCCTACGTAAGAATGTTATGAATGCCTCAAGTTACCTTTATGTCTTATGATTTCTATGATTTATTCATGATTTTATGAGGTATGTTAAAGTGCCTATATTTTATGGGTAAGGTATGATTTCATTCTTATGTATATATGAACTCATGTTTCCTTTCCATGTTTTTTTTATAACCCATACTGAGTTTTTATGCTCATCCCAAGTTTTTGAAATGTTTTTCACAGGTTAAGGGAAAGGTACATGATAAGATGATAGAGTCAAGGATGTGTCAAGAAATAATCCATGTTTTATTTTAAATGTGTTTCCATTTATGGGAATGAAGAATACTATCTTTATGTAACCACTTTGTTTATATGTGGAATGTAATGCAAGTTTTATGATCTAATCCTCTAAAACTCTAAACCCGAAAAGATCCTCAATGTGTAATCTTGTAATAACTCAAGATTAAGTAAGGTTTAAGGCTGGGGCCTTATATAATCAACATGTGAATACCTTCTTCATTTATTCTATTAAAACATGGTGAAAACCTGAATTCCCATAAAACCTTATTGGAATATGTATGTAATTATTTATTCCTTTTGAAAAACATATAATATTGGATATACTCTTTAAATTCAAAATTGTTGTAATCTCCAATAATGATTGAATAAACAAACCATTAATTAGTTCCAAGGTAGCCAATAATATCCAATATTCTATATCCAAATCAATTATCCCTTATTCCAAAATCATTAACTTAGCCTCAAGACTATTTTAAGGTTTATCTTTTTCTCAACCATATATTTTCCAAAAAATATATCCTGTTATTGAGTGACATTTCTTGGTACCACATAATCTTAAATCTTTAATGAAATAGTAATGATGTACAATACATAATACTCCATATTTCTTATAACTTTTACATCATTATCACAATATTCAAATGACACAATTAATTTGTAAACACATTTAATATCAATATCTAATTTCATAATAATGGAATGCATAATGCCAGACATCATAAACACATAGTCAAGGCCTCATGCCAAGACTACAAATAAAATTTTTTCAAGCCCTTGTGACAAGACAATAGATTGTCTATGGAGACCTACTAATGAATCTAGGAGTTATAGCGGGCTCCACTCATCACATACTAAGTATAATGCATTTATCTTATGAAAAGGTTGAAACATAACATAAAAATTTGTATTAAAACTACTATACCAAATGTAAATAATTTAACCATAAACCATGAATGGTATAAAAATTACACATACATATTAAAACATATCAATAAACCATTAATATAATATTTAAGATTATATAATAATAAATCACCTTCAAACAAGTGTAAAATCAATCAAACAATGTTGACATAGATGAAATCAAAACTAATAGAGAGAAATATATATTTCCATTTTGAATTCCTTTAATAGACATGTGATTATAAAAGAAAACATTAATTTTGAAAATATTAATATAATCTTGTAAGGGAAGCTTCTAAGGTGTTATAATGGCTGAAAATAGTCGCACCTTCTGTATAAGTTAAAAAAAGTTATAACTTAATTTTTCCAAAAAGGTCCTAAAGTACCTTGTTAGAGAAACAATGGAAAGATTCATCTCAAAAACATTTATATACAAGTCAAACAACAATATAAATGACATTAAACCATAGTATAGAAAATACTAAAAGGATTTTGAAATACATTTTTATGAAACACGGATGTGGATGATAAAGAAGTCCTAGTAGATACTTACATATAAACAACCTCAGAAAATAAAGAGATTGTAAAATTAACCCTAACCTTATACTTTTCTTGGGTAAAGGGTACGTTATCCTCCGGTATAATAGTTAAATAATTTTTTTTAAATTATACAAGACCACATACATAAATATTATATCATGTATGATCTTCTAATATTTCATTGTTATTAATATTTTTGTAGTATCATTATTTTGGGTAATAATCGCTTCCTTTATTGTACATGTTATAACTTGTTATTCTAAATCGTATCACTTATATCATGATTTAATTTCCTCCAGAATATAAAAAATCATTTATGTGTTAGATATATTCAGAATATAAATATTTATAATAGATAAATATATAAAATCAAAAACTCCGTTTTTTGAGACAATAGGTTGTACATATGCATAAACGTTGTTATCGTTTTAATATTGTATAGAACGGATGTAAGTGAATGAGATATATTTAAATAAACACACACACACACACACACACACACATATATATATATAGTAGAATTATAATGTCATATATTACATACTTATTAGTAAAATATATTTTTGTAATCACCGTTGAATGGTGAATGTGGAAATAAATCACTTTGTGTTGTGGATACGGTAATCCATACCTACGCATGAGTGGAAATATCATTCTATTGATTGTGAAAACGTTTTTAATTGTATGTTTTATCATATATACTGAATAATTAATGAATTTTATTTATTATTTACATCAATTACACTCATTATTATACCCTTCAAAATAATGAAGTGTTGAATAACAAACTACACCACGATGTGGAGACGATAAGTCGTGCGTACGCACGTATGATGACTTTGTCATTCAAAGGATTAATAGATTAATGAATATGGCTGTAATATATTTATATTAACATCAAAATATGTATAATGTAATGTAGGTGTTCTATTCTCATGGGAAAAACAAAGAAAGAAGAAGTGGATGAAGAAAAGTACATTGTTAGAGGTGCTGAAATTATTACCTCTTATTCGGGTACTTCCATTTTATTTCATAAAAGGGATCCTTATGTTTTCTTTATGATCAAATAAAGGCCTATAGGATGATGGTATGGTATTTTGGAGGATATTTTAGGAGGTTTGACCAAGATAAATGGCTTTTTAGGTGATATTTTGAGAGAGGGGTAAATAACCATTTATAAGTGAGGTGAGGGTCACTTTAGGAAAATCTTGAAATATTATTTTATTATAAAATATTTTCCATTCTCTAATGGCT
The DNA here is from genome assembly GCA_963277665.1 of Viscum album. Classification (NCBI taxonomy): domain Eukaryota; kingdom Viridiplantae; phylum Streptophyta; class Magnoliopsida; order Santalales; family Viscaceae; genus Viscum; species Viscum album. Next base: position 289,889,048 of record OY728165.1, read on the forward strand.
CCAAATGGATTTCTTTCTAGGATAAGGTTTTTATGGGTCTAAATACTCTTAACAAATTTCTTTTATACAAGTTTATGTCCCCATATTACCCTTATCTTTTAGATTTATCTCTTAGTTAAATAGTTTAACTTTTACCATGTCTTCTTGCATTTTTATATTACATGGTTAATAAACGTACAATAAAATCTCAAGAGAACCTCTACTAGTTTAGTAACGACATATATATCATTATATAAGTCCTTTGGAAAATCATTAGATAATTAGAAATATTATATCTTTTAATAATATAGTATTTTATTTAAAAACTCATTTATGTCAATTTTGACATTATTAAGTATTTGATTTATTTTTAAAGTCAAAAAAACATAATTACTTGGAAAAAAATACATTTAATCAACACTAACATGTCATATTATCCTAGAAAAATCATTTAATGCATCAAAAGTCTAAATTTATATTTATAATGATATATATAATATCAATTATTGTAATCTTTCATTAATAAGGTAATTCCTGCATCACCATTTTGTCATATATAATTTTAATTATTTAATAACTAAAATTTTAAATAAAATACCATGATATAAGAAAAAATTTCAGATTTATAAATATATTTTATAATCAAATTTATATTATGTATAACCCTATATTAAAAATGGTTTAGTTATTAATCTTTGAAATTTACACTTTTAACACTTCTTTAAATAAAATAATAATAAATTTTCTTATCTAATCCATGAGCATCTAAAGGATCATATTTTATTCCTAATGTTGATTTTTGTCGAAATTCACTTATCCAATAGAATTATAACATGTGTTACGGTAATTATAATATCATTTTTACCTTTAATTACCATATTTAAATTTAACTCTGGTAAATAAAATTTAAATTTTACTATTCACCAAAAAAATATTTTCATCCCATTGGACAAAATTTTACACAATGATTTTAAACATGTCTCTCATATTTTTTAAATTGAATTCAAATAATTGGTAAAATTAGGATTTGTGAAAATTTGTGAAAGTTCCTAGAATGTACCTAAAAGATATTAAAAAGTTCAATAAAATTTTATATGTCTAATATTATTATAAAATTAATCCAATGTATAAAATTGGACCAATATAAATATTATTTATATATTTTTACTTTACAATAAATTTTAATTAAAATAATTATTTAAATAAATAGTCGGTTGTAAATAATAACGTCATGTTTTTCACTATTCCTTAAAAATTGAATGTTATCTGAAAAATACCTAAAATTCATCCTAAGATAGTTTTGATAATTTAAATTCAAAAATGAAGTCTATTTTACCAAATTAAAAACATATAAGTTACATTTGTAAATTTAAAATTAATTACAGTTGTCAAAATGAAAAAGCAGGTTTTTGATAAGTAAAAACAATCAAAAGATTGATAGGTGGTAATGTCCACTTTTAGTATAAAATTACTTACAATGGCCGAAATTGGATTAAATTATTAAAATATAATTTAATTATACTTCAAACCCATTCAAATGTATAATTTACCACTACAAAATATTTTTATTTAAAAAGTTTCTTTAAATTAAAATTTAGTATTTTTCACTATTCATCAAAATATTAAATTTATCAGAAAAACACACAAATATTTATCCAAACATAATTTTTATGTCCCACTTCTAAAGAAGAATTTTATTTTTTTCAAATTAAATGTATGAAAGTGTCGAATATTGGATTTAAAAAGGTTCTCCTTTAAAAGGTAGTGAAATAGAATTTTTTTAAAAATAAATCTTTTAATTGAAACTTTTTTTTCTTATATTATGTCTAAGAAACAAATAATATGGATTATAATATTTTATGGAGTATATGAAATTCAAAATTCAGTTAATACTATTCACAACTTCTTTTTTAACAATTAGTTTGGTAAGCCGTGGTGTGATCGAACTCGGTGTTGCATGTAGCACAAGCTATTGAATTACTTTAAAGAGGTAACATATTATGAATATTGGGGTGTTAGAATGTACTAAATAATATTCCAAAATGGGAGAAATATTGGAGTGTAATTATCTTTAATAAAGAAAGCACACAAAATGGTAGAATAAAAACCAATCTTGCCTCTTACATCAGTTGGTTCTACTAGAGTTTCTGCCTCAAACATGTGCATTTTACCACATAAAACTTATCGAACTCTCTATTTTCTACTTCCATTTCAATTATCTGAACTATATCGCAATGTATGAGGACCATCAGGATGATAACCACTTCCAACACCATACACTCTTGACTATTGATCAAGTTTTAGCAGTCCCTTCTAGGGATACTACCTCAGAGGAAACTGTTGATAGTTATGAAAGGTGGTTAAAAACCCATTTGAAACTGGTCTCCCTAAATGATCATACACTAATCCAAGAAATGAATATGTAATCTATATACAAGGTATTAAAATTAATTTCCCTAAAAAGACACATGAAATCCATTGTTCCTAGAAGGTAAATAAGTATATATTCCATGTCTAAATTCCCATTTGTCGAAAGACTGCCTTCGTAAACAACTACAACCCAATACCTGAAGATCATCCCATTGAGGCACCCTCCTATCCATTAAATTTTGGCTCTAATACCAAGTAAATAATTCACCTCATAACCTATAATTTCTATTAAAAATTTATAAACATTGATATAATAAGTAGGGCGATCTTTTAACTAATCACTTGGTGTGAAGACCCCTCCACAGAACGTTCTCTGTACTCCTCATTTGAATCAAACACTAGTGGTAAAGAAAAAGAGGTCTGTGATCTTTATCCTAACCTATGGAACACTTATGATACCAAAATATGGAGAGAGAAACTCCAACCATTTTTATTCGTTCAACTTATATGGTAGAAACTCCTAACAAAAATCATTTTCAATTTCTATCCACAACACATTCACCTCCTTCCAATCACAAAGAAAATGATTCCACCACTAACCCATAGATACCCATAAATGGGTAAAATACAATGGTTCCCAAATAATGACCTACTCTTGGATCAGTCTAAAACCAATATTGAACTCCTTCGATTAGTTCTATCTCTATAGATTTAAGACATTCTCCTAGCACTATTCCAATAATATTGCCAAACAGAATGCAAATACTATGCCAAACCACATAGTATTCTATTTGTTCAAACCTTTAATGATCAACAATATTAGCCTAGTGAACATCAACTACCTGAACCACTCATGGACAATGACAGAAATAAATTCTTAAAAATCATGGAGAACAACATATTATTAATAGTATCAATTTTATAAATAGTTTATTTAGTGAATTCATTTTTGCTTCCCCTAATCCCCCAATTCAATAATGGGCATGATCATTCATTATGAATTTACCTATCCTAGGTATCAACCCAAAAAAAAGGTCCACCTCACTTGGTTGTTCAATAATTTCAATATTTGTGAACTATATCATGGGGGCCTAAAAGAAATGTCCAAAATGGTCTCCTTGGATAATATCACTTATAAAGGTGAAATAAAAAATTACCATAAAAATACATTCAATCCTTAGGAATCCTAACTCAAAAATACACCACATCTCTTTTTCAAAATGTTTTATAGCACTTTTCATTACCACCAGCCCCAAAAGTTTCAACAATGATGGATGAGAGATAATGAAACATGTGTTCCGCCTCTAGTCAGTCCAGGGTTATTAACAAGCACTGAGGTTATAAAAACTCACAAATGGGATGATATTTATAGGTATAATAAATCAATAATGGGGGATTAAATAAAAAACACCAAAAAAACTCTAATAAGTAATATAAATGTAAACCCAAAACCATCCCACATTGCATGAACATAAATAAAAAAATATCCAATATATACCAAAATACAATTCCTATCGATGTTAATTAACAGTAGCTTAAAAATTATTCAATAAATTTCTATCTCAATCCCAAAATTCCTCCTAGAAACATGAAAAATAGTTTCTATAAATAGGTAGAAGATACACATATACTCAATATTCTAATACGCATGCTTACAAGTGCACATGTGAAAAAATATTACTAATAAACCAGTGAAAAAAACATAAAATCAAAATAGAACATAAATAATTAAACTAACCAATACTAGCCGAATCATGGATCATATCAATAAAATGATAATCCAGGTGATCAGATACTTCTTCTATACTATTTTTTCACTTTATTTTCACATTGTCGAATTTATTGTGCGCACATTCATCCATACATGTCAAATCCCAACCACTACACATCACATATCATGCAAAGACACATGGGATATCTCGGAGTGGTACATGAAGCATCTATACTAACCAGACCCTCACAAGGTCTATCATTATATGAAATCATTAGGAATCATCAAAACACGTTTTTCTTAAAGACACTTGGGCCATAACATCACATCTAATCATATGACTAGGGTTGTAGTGGATCATGAACATGAAAAATATAAACCTCATACCCTCCTCATACAATTCTTTACCACCCTTATATACGTCTTGTCACATCACATTCTCATAAAATCACCCCTCACACCGAAACACCTAGGAAAATATTACTGGATGTTGTCTAAAATCAACATGTATCATCACTTCTGGTGAAGGAAGACCATTGAAGAAGGGGTATCATTTCATTTATATCACCACTTTCCTAAATGATAGGGAAATAATCAGATCCCAAAACCTATAATCATTGTAATAGTTATGTAAATTTGATGTGGAACATATAAAAATAAAATAAAATACATGATACATAGATTAAACACATTACCTGACCTATGGTTTCAAATGAACTTCACTAAAGTAAACTGCATCACAACCACCTCATCACACATCAACCACCATTACTACTTTCCACCACTACATGCATCCCACAAGACAAACAACAAAGAAAGCCACACATTTCCCCATATTCAAATATATACTCTAAAACTATTATTCCTTTATCCATTACATTTCACACAACACACCCCATTAATTTATAGATTTCATTTATCAAAAAACCAAAAATCATGCTCCAACCCATTCTGAATCATTTACATCAACACAAATTATTCCATGGATAATCAAGAAAATAACACAACCACACAGTATTAAAACATTTTTGTCTCACACCAACCATCATCACTAGGTCACACAAGCCAAACCATATCTCCCGAACAAAAATATTTATCATTCACCAAAAACCACAATCACCAAACACAACAACACTTATCACCTCACCGCTATACAAAAATACAACATAAAACAACTGTACAGAGCCATACATCATCACCACCATGCACTACACCACTATTCCCAATAACACACAACCTCCATTGTCACATCCATGCCAACAAACTACCTCATCAAAGACCCATAAACAATATAACCCAAAAGGACACCACCAATACCACACACTAGCCTGAATCAAAAAAGGCTACATAAAAATCATAAACTCACATGAAAACAATACATTCTAGCTTCTATAATTATTCATGACCTTTTATCTCATTACTTCATTATTTAAACTATTTAATATCAATAAAACCAAATTTCCATGGGAAACCAATTTATCAGCCAAATATTCATTCATTAGACATTTATTTTGGGTGAAATCAAAAAATAACATAGTAAGGATCTCATCACGTATCACTACAGTGTCAAAAAATGCACCCAATAACTATAATTATCAATATTTGAAACTATCATTGAAAATATCATTAATATCATCTATCAAAATAGTAGACAATGTGATATATCCCTCATACCCATAAGGTTCACGCTATTCTGGTTTTGTATATCTATTAAGTCAACCTTTTCTATCCACCTAATGGAAAACAAAACGGTCCAATCTCTACCTATGGCGTGTAAACTGTTGAGAACAAGGATCCCCTTCCTCCAAAAAGTTAATCTTATCTACTATGCATGGAATGTAATGAAGAAACAACATAAATTCCTCAACTATACATGGAATTCCTTGATCTACCTGAGATTCAAAAAATGGTTATAAAAAATCCAACCTAACACACTACCAGATCAAAAAAACACAACTACCACAGATCTACATAGATGAACATTGGGACATGATAGAAAAAAGCATAATAACATTCCACCAGACACTAAAACAACACAATCATAACCCACAGATCAATGTAGTAAGAATTATTTGGATGATCTTTTTATGGCCACCTAGGGTTCCCTCTAAAATGACATAAGAGAAGGCCAAATGGTATTGTTTGTCTGAGACATTGAGTTATATACAAGGTATAGGTCGCCTGATTTATGTTTTAAAAAACATTTTTTTGATTTAAATTCTATTGGTTTTATATTATATTCCCTATGAAAACATTTTTCATCATAACCCCATTTTTTGGCAGAAAAAAGGCACATCAGGCTCAAGTGATTTTATTTTTTAGACTTCTCTTTTATAGTATGAACATGTTTCATGGGGTACTCCATTGATGAAAAAAAGTCAAAAATGATTATCTAAAAATTTTTTACTCCACAAACGTATGTCTTAATAACCTCATTTATGAGGTCAAAATTATATTGTAGTTCTGTTGCATCACTAAACTCCACTAGACCTCCTTGATCCTACTCTAAACACCATGGAATGAAAAAAATGAGAATATATGAAGACGGGGAGTCATAGGACATTAAAGAATGGTTTAATTAATCTATTTTATGGAATAATTTATCTTACATGAGAGGAAACATCCTTGAGTTATTATTATATATAATTGAATTTGTCTTATCTGAGAAGGAATCATGCCATAGGATTATTGGTTCCAGTATGATGAAGTTGATTGAAGAATGGGTATATATTATATATGAAAATTTATCATTTAGTTAATAACTTTCATAAAGCAGTTGTTATGATGAAAGTATAAGAACACCACTTCTATGTTGGTTTCACTGTATGGGTTTATCTAAATAATCATTATGTAGTTGAATGCACTATGAAGGCTGTCCAATATGAATGAATTTTTATGGAAGTTTAGTAGTCAAGTGGCCCTAAGTTATGAAATAATGATTTCTGATAATTTTTTAGTGAATAGTGAAAAAACTCAATATATTAGCAAAAGTAAATCAACTAAAACAAGGTAAAATAATATTCAGGATTTTATGGTTCATCATATTTTTTAAATGTCATATCATAATAATTTTTCCACGTAAATATGATTATAATTAATTGTCTTGTAAAAAATATGTCACATAATACTATACATCTCATGTTATGATGAAATTAAACGATATTATATGATACAATGAGGTTATTGGGATTTATCCTCCTATATCTAATGGATTTGAGGATTCCACTGCAAAAAGAGGCTTATAGCTACAATGTAGGTTATGATTGTAAATATGTTATGAACCTCTTTTATAAAGAATTTGTGATTAAAGAAGATCACTCTCAGAGAATTATATGGATTTCCAATAAGGATTCAGTATTATGTAATGGATTAGAATATGGGTGAACCACCATCCAAAATTATACAGGAAAATGATTTATAAGAAACAAATATCAGTCAATATGTTTATTTTTTTCATTTTTTTAGATATTAAAAAATTCCCCTTTATCATTTCCTTATTAATTCTATAATAAATTAGAATTTTGGTATAGGGATCACAACCTACATAAACTATGTATCTCACACTTGAAAATAAGGGTATGTGTACCATGAAAACCCTATTTAGCCCATGTATGTTCTTCCTCACTCCATCTATCATCATCACACCATCACCATAAATATCCAAATTTATTGACCAATCATAAGAAAATTTAATTTCAAGATTTGGTGTTATTTTCTAAATTAATTTATCCTCTACTACATGAAATAGAGATATACTCTCTCCTAGGCTTCTCATTTGGTAATAGAGAAATGCTACATGAAGATATATGATAGTGATTTTATAATTTGTTACCAACAAAATAGTATTTTATCATTCCGAATTAATTGTTCCATGAAATTTCAAAGGGATATATGTTTATTTAAAATTGATTACAATTATTATACATAAGATCAGTGAATTACATGAATAACATCCATAATAAAGGTGTCCCCATGTTTGATGGAAAGGGATTCCTTATATAAAAATAGATGATATATTTCTATCTTTAATCGCATGGATTGGAAATTATTGATATCACTAAGAATAATGTTCATATTCTTGAGGATGGGATTCCATACACTTTATAGGAAATTACAAATCACAAATCTAATGGTAGATAGTGAAACGAGTTACTCTTACCACTCACAGAGAATAAATTAACCAATGTTATGGGAATAATGAATGAAAGTGTAATTTCATGTAAAGTCATTGATTTCCATCAAGGGATATAATATGGTGAAATTTACACATTTACAAACCCACCATGATAAATTATGACATATATTAACGGTATAAGTAAAATAAGTGAATGATCTCTTTATTATTGTATTAAAAATTGTATGATAAGTTCAATGAAAGGATGCAATTATTTAAGCTTGTATCATACTAAAGACTCTAATGAGGATCCACCTGCATAAATTTGATAAAAATATTTAGTCCATTAAGGATCAAGACTTGGATTGGTATACCATTGAGAAACTCAACAAATTTTAATCACTAATTATTGTAGAAGAGGACCATTTATAAAAAGAAATTAAATAGCTTAAAAGAATATTTCATTAAATAATTTTAAAGGCTCAAGTTTTGTTGAGTCAAGGAAGTCTTATGTGATGAAATAGATGCTAAACATTATGTCATGTAATTTAAAGAATTTAACAATTTATTCTCAATTTTTTTTAATAAATTAAAGGTAAATATAAAAAAAATATAAATATTTTGATTCCAGAAATGTTGGTCCTTTTTTAACAAGGTACCATAACAATAACGAAAAATAAAAGGATGATTAATAAAAAAATATAATCTTGGAATAGAAATAGGTATAGTGCACACGCACACTATAATAAACAATTACAATACAATAGGGTCAAAATTTTCTCTACGGTTTTATTTTGAAAATAAATAGGCATGAAAGGGAAGTAAAACAAGTAAAATGGAGGACGAGGAGAGGAACAAAATTAGTTGGATAAAACACTTGAAATTAGAAGAGATAATATAATATTTATAAATGAGGATTCATATGGTAATTTCTTGGGGATACCCTCATGTGTCAATATTGAATGGGTAGGAGGGGGAATCAATTTATACATAAAAATAAAGAGGAAATTAATAGAAATATCAAAAATTAAAAAAAATGGGGAAGACCATGACATGAACACCTGTGCCATTATGTAGTGGTCCAAAAGGATGCCCTCAATTAGCCTTGATATCCTTGACTATATTATGTGGATACTCTTCTCTATCTTTTCATGGGATTCATATGTGCACAGACACTATAGATTTCTCCATAGAGTGGATATTCTCGAATTATGCCTTAAATATTTTATAAACACAGAACACATCATATGGGGGACCACTTTTGTAATGCCCTAACTCTAGTTACCCAAAGTTAGTGCATTATTACGTATCATTGTCAAGATCAGAAGAGATCATGTCTCAAAATATTTATTAGTTTAGTATCCTTGGAAGTAATAGATACATACATATGTTTTAAATTACATCATTAAATAAAAAAACATGATTGTTTTCCCTTTGATTACTATTATATCCCTTAGCTAATTCTTGCAGGTTAATCGTAATATACTTCTTCTCATCCTGGGAAAAGTAAAACATAAGAAAGGGGTGAGTTTAGATTCTCAGTAAGGATGAAAATATAGCAGAAACTATCATAAATAAGCATAAACATTTAAGGAAATCTAGAAGACTAAAACACAAGAATTTTAAACATGAAATTCATCATAACATGGAAAATATAAATCAAATAATTCCATTTACTTATTCACATGGATATTATACTAGTCGAATAATCACATGTAACATCAATAGACAATTTTTTAAGGATGGAATGCATAATGTCGAATATCACAACCACATTGCAAGGCCTTATGCCAAGACTACAAATAAGATTTTGTCAAAGACTTTTTCCAAGACACTAGTTTACCTAATGAGAGAAAATGATGCATTGTGAAGTTGCATAGGGCTCCACACTTCACATACTAAGTCCAATGAATTTCTCATATGAGATTGAAACATAACATAAACATTTGTATTAAAAATAACATACGAAATGTTAAAAATTTAACCATATACCATGAATGGAATAGAAATAACACATCTATAGTAAAACATATCACAAAAACATCAATGCAATATGAAAGATTGATTCATAATTAATCAACCTCAAACAAGTGTAAAATCCCTCAAAGGATATTGACATCTATGAAATCAAAACTATTTGAGAGAAATACCTCTTTCTATTTTGAAATAATTTAAAATTCAAATAATTAAAAAAGAAAAAATTTGTTTTGAAATTATTCTTATCAGATTATAAGGGATGCTTCAAAGGTGTTATAATGGAAGAAAATATCTACACTCTCCTTGAAAAATAAAAAAAACATTCTTTCCTTAATTTTGACGAAAAGTTCATAAAGGACCTTGTTTGGAAAACAACAGAAAGATTCTTTTATAAAAATTTTATGAAAAGTAAAACAATGGTATAAATGATTTTAACCCATAGTCTAGTAAATAGTAATAATGTTTTCAAATACATTTGTAAGAAACACTGATGTGTATGATAAAGAGGCCCAAGTAGATACTCATGTATAAACAACCTCGGATCATGAAGAGATTGTAGAATTAACCCTTTCCTTATATTTTTACTTTATTGAAGGTGTGTTAACATCATTTATAATATTTAAATAATTGTTATTAAATTATACAAGAACCACATACATAAAATGATATCATATATGTTCTTATAATATTGATTTGTTAATAATATTTCATTAGTATCATTGTTTCGGGTATTAACTGATTCATTTTCCTTTATATGTTTTGTTACATATGTCATGTTTGTTATGGATAGAATATATTTTATTCATATGCAGAATGAAATTATGTTATTAAAAATTATTTTTAATCATAAAATGAAATTTATTCTTGAATGGTAATGATGGATAATGAATCTCATCGCATTCGTGGAGACGGTAATCGATACGTATGCATGACTGATAATATCATTCTAATGATGGTGAAATCGTATGTAATTGGATAGTATGTCGTATATAAATAATTATTAACATGTTATATTTATTATTTACCACAATTTTACTAATTATTATACACATACAAATAATGAAGTGTTGAATATCAAACTACACCACGACGTGAGGATGGTTAGTCGTACGTACACACATATGGTGACTTTTTCATTCATAAGATGGATCGAATAATGAATATCGATGTACCATATTTCTAATAACATCACAGTATGTAGAAGGTAATCGTGTTATTATTTTGGTATGGAAACAACAAATAATGATGAAGTGGAAGAAGAAAAGAACTTTGAAATAGGTGATTAAATTCTCAAATTTTTCTTCGGGTGCTTCCTTTTGATTCGATCATAAGGGAACCTTAAATCAGATTTCTGATCAATTTAAGGTCTCTATATTTATGTGATGGCAGTTGGGAGTATATTTGATCCTATTTTGGCTAAGCCAAATGGCTTTGGAGGTGTGATTTTGAGAGAATGGGGATTAATCTTTTATAAGAGATGCGAGGGTCACTTTAGAAAATCCTTGAAATAATATTTTATTATACAATAATATTTGATTTATAATGTCTCAAAAAGGATATATTTCAAGGATAAGGTGGGTATTGGTTCAAAACCTCTCAAACAATAGGTTTTAGATAGGTTTAGGTCACCATATTAACCTTATCTTTTAGATTTAACTCTTAGTTAAATTGTTTAACTTTAACAATGTATTCTTGTACTATTATAATAAATGGTTAATAAACATACAATAAAAATACAAGAGATCCCAAAGTGGTTCATTATTTATATATCTTACCTTATATATGTTTTTTTTCTGAACATTAGTTTTTTATGAATATTATATCAATTAATATAATAATATTTATTTTAAAAACTCATTTTTGTTGATTTTGACACTATTTAGTATTTGGATTTTGAGAATGTTATGAAAACTTTAAACTCATAAAAAAATTTATTTAATAAACCCTAACATGTCATATTCACAGAGAAAATTCATGGAATACATCAAAAGTATCAATTTACAATTATATTAATATTTATGATATCAATTATTTTAATATTTCAATAATAAGATAATTACTACATCATAATTGTGTCGTAAATAAATTTAATTATATTATGTTTAAAATTTATAAGTAAAATACTATTATGTATAAAATATTTTTATATTTCTAATTAATATTTATAGTCAAATTTATATTCCGTATAACCATATATTAAATAAATTTTAGTTATTAAACATTAAATTTAAAACTTTTAACTATTCTTTAAATAAAATAATAATAAATGTATTAATATAATTAAAGTTGAGAAAAAGGATATTATTTTATTTATAAGTTTTATTTTTGTCGAAATAAACTTATCCAATAGAATTAGGACATGTGTTAGAGTAATTATAATATAATTTTTACCTTTAATTACCCAATTTTCTTTTAACTATGGTAAATAAAATTCAAAAGTTACTATTCAAAAAAAATTATTTTCATCCTATTGAACCAAATTTTATTTATTGATGTCAATTGTGTCTCTTATATTTTTGAAATTCAATTCAGAGAAGTGGAAAAATTATGTTTTATGCAAATTTTTAAATGTGCTCTGAAGGTGGGTAAAATACAATAAACAATTCAGTAAACTTTTATAAATCTAATATCATTACAAAATAAATCCAATAAATTGAAATGAACTAATATAGGTTTTATGTATCAATTTTGACCTAAAATAAATTTAATTAAATTAAATAATTATTTAAATAAAAAGTTCGTTTTAAACAATAACGCTTTGTTTTCACAATTCATCAAAAAATGAATGTTTTCAGAAAAATACCATAAGTTCGACCTATGTTAATTTTAATATTCCGAATCCAAAAATATAGTCCATTTTGAAAAAAAAAATATATAATATTTCAAAAGGTGGTTATTACTATTCATAATGGATGGTTTGATTGGTCGTGGAGTGCAGGAACTCGAAGTTGTGTATAGTGCAATCTATTGCATTATTCAAAGAAAAACGTACCATGGATGTTTGGGATGTTACATTCATCCCTCCATCAAATTATTTCATCCTAGAAATTTCTAGAATATTACTGCATAAATAGATTTGGGTGGTTCTCATCATAAGTTCCTTAGGTTCTCACGTTGCCTCTTCTAACTTATGGTTTCTCCATAGAACTTTTACCAGACGAGTCATCCAGTTTCTCAACACATGTTCTCAAGAATCATGAATCTTGAAATGCTCTTCACAATAAGATAGATCAGGTTCATGTTATATTTTTTCATAGGTGAGTACATGCATTGGGTCATGCATGTATTTTCTCAACAGTGATACATGAAACACACCATGAACTTTGGAGAGACTTGGAAGCATTGCCAAATGGTAAGCTACAACTCCAATTTGTTCTAGAATTTTGGAAGGTCTGATGTACCTGGGACTTAATTTACCGTTCTAACTGAATCGTACAACACCCTTCTATAGATATAACATCAAGAAAACATGATCGCATACTTGAAAATAAAAATCCCTCCATCGGTTATCGAGATATCTCTTTTTCCAACTTTGAGCTACTTTGATGTGGGTTTGGATAATCCTCACATTTTTTATTGTTTCCTCATCATGTTTTGGGCCTATGAGTTTTTATTCCCCAACAGCATCCCAACATGTTGCTGTGTGACATCTCATTCCATGTAATGCTTCATATAGTGCCATATAAATACTTGAATGGAAGCTATTGTAATAGAAAAATTATTCCATAGAAAAATATACATCCCACATACCTTGAAATTCCACTGAGAAAGATCTCAACGTATCTTTTGTGGTTTGAATAGTTCATTCTGATTGTCCATCAGTTTGAGGGTGGTAGGCAGTACTCTAACAAAGGTCAGTATTTAGGGACTTTTGAAGTCTTTTTCATAATCATGATGTGAAATGGGGATCATGATAAAAAACAATCAATAGGGGCACTCCATATAGTCTTAAAACTTCATTAATATATTGTATTACTAAACGTTCAAGTGAAAAATCTTATATTATGGCATGAATATGTGCTTACTTGGTAAGATGATCAACAATAACTCATATTGCATCATTCCTTCTAGGAGTCTTTGGAAGCCCCATGAAAAATTCAATCGTAATATCATCCCATTTCTACTCAGGTATGGGAAGAGGTTTCATAACCCCTCCAGGATGTTGTCTTCCAGTCTAAACCTGTTGATAAACCACACATCTTGACACATAATCAGAAATCACCCTCTTCAATTTGTCCCACCAAAAATTTTACTTCAAATATCTATACGTCTTAGTGATGCCATGGTGTATAGAGATATTGGATCTATAAGCATCATAAAACAATTCCCTCTTCAGATAAGGTATATCTGGAACACAATGTCTCCTCCCAAATTTCAAATTTCCATCTTTATATATGAATTCAATAAATCCCTCATCATTCACTGCATTAATTTTATTTTGAAACCTCCCATCATCAGTCTGAGAACTTTTTATCCTTTCCAGTAAAGATGGTTTTGAAACCATTCAAAAAAGTGTTGATGTTTCACCTTCCATGATTATTATCATATCCATATTTACTAGATCCACAAAAATATAGTATCCCTTTTAACTCACATCTTGTTCAAAACATCATGACCCTTTCTGCTCAAATCATCTTCCACATTATTTTCCATACCAGGGTGGTAGTTTATAGTGAAATAATAATCCTTGAGTAGTTCATCCCATCATCTTTGCCTCATGTTGTGGTCATTCTATGAGAAAATATACTTCAAACTCTTCTGATCGGTATATATCTCACATTTTTTCACCATAGAGATATTATCTCCATATATTCAAATCAAATATTATAGCTCTTAACTCAAGATCATGAGTGGGATTGTTTTGTTCATGAATTATTAGTTGTCATGATTCATAGGCAATAACAGTTTCATTTTGCATAAGGACACTACCGAGTCCTTTATTTGAAGAATCACATTAAATAACAAACCCATCATTCCTCGATGGTAGGGTCAAGATAGGCTCATTGACTAATCTTTTTTTCAATTCTTAAAAACAATCCTTGCACTCTTTTGTACAATAAAATTTATCCCCTTTACGTGTGATATTGTTTAATGTGATATTAAATCAAGTAAAATTTTAGATGAAACACCAATAATAACATACTAAACCAATAGAACTTTGTACCTCGTTTATAATCGTCGGTTGTGGCCATTATTGTATTGATTTTGTCATAGAAGGGTTAATAGAAATTCCATCCTTAGATAAAACATGGCTATGAAAAGAAATCTCATCAATCCAGAATTCATACTTGCTAAACATCCCATATAATTCATTTCTTTTAAGATTCTTTAGAATATTATGCAACTGATTTTCATGATCTTTATAGCATTTTTATTAAACCAATATATAATCAATAAATACCACTAACAAGTCATCAGGATATTCCTTAAAAACATTGTTCATTAGATCCATGAAGACATAGGGTATATTAGTCGATCCATACGGAATTACTATAATCTTGTAATTCCCATACCTAGTACAAAATGATGTCATAATAATTAGTTCCTTCTTTACACACAATTAATGATATCCAGGTCGAAGTTCAATCATTGAAAAATATTGAGCTCCATGAATTTTTTTGAACAAATCATCAATGTGAGGCAGGGGATACTTTCTCATTATTGTTATAGCATTGATATCCATGTAGTCAATGCACAACCTCATAGATCCATCTTCTTCTAAAAAAAGAATAGGGGCTCCGCATAGAGAAACACTAGGGGGAATAAATCCCTTATTACTCAATTCATATAGTTGTTTCTTTATTTCCAATAATTCCATAGTGGCCATTCTATAAGGTGTCTTTGATATGGGCCTTGATCTAGGAATTAAATCAATGGAATACTCAATTTCTCTTTCAGGAGGATGTCCCGTTAAATCCTCTAGAAACACATAAACATATTCTTTTACAATGGGTACATCCCCTATTTGTACATTCCTTTCGTCACCCATAGTTATTTCACTCTCTTCCTCCCAAAAAATTGAATTTAGTAGAGCTCTTGGAGGTGGATCTAGATAAGAATTAGATTGTGAAATTTCTGCTCTAAAGATAAGGTACTCCTTATCATCATCGAAAATTGTAACATCTTTCTTCTTACAATAAAGTTTCACATCATGGTCTAAAAACCAATCTATAACGAGGATTATATAAAATTAAATCATGGGTACAATGATGAGATCATCAGATAAAGCACATTTATATTCCCTAAAGGGATCTGATTCAAAAAACATTATTACAATGAAATGTACATTTGGATTTTTGACTGAAAACTCCCTTGTTAAATCAATTTGGAAATATCTAATTTTCACAGAAAACATGGAGGATACGAAACAATGTGATGATCCTAAATCAAATAATGTATTGGCTAAATATTAGGAAACCATTAAATTACCTGCCACCACGTCATTCAGAGTTTCAACCTCAGTAGTAGTGATTGTATAAGACTAGACTTTCTCCCTTGGACTTTTCTGAGGTAATTTTATTGGGAACATAAGACATTCGTTTTAATAACTCCCCATTTCTCTACAATTGTAGCATTCAACATTGACAGCCTCTTTCTTTCCCTTATAATCACGAGCTTGGTGGATTTTTTCACAACACTTGTAATAGACTCTCATTCCCTTTAGGAAAGTACCGGGGTGCTTGTTCCCACATTTACTACAGAATGGAAATTCATATATTTCCTTCATTCACTTATTTCCATTTCATGTGTGTTAAGTAGATCTCTTCTCCTTCTACTTTTCATTAAAGTCATATTACTTATAGAATTCCTTTTCTGTCTTGATTGCACATGAGACAATATCATCGTACGATGAGAAGCATTATAAGACTAATTCTTGATAGAGAAATCATTTTAACCCATCAACTAATCGATCAATCATACTCCTTGGGTTACATGTATAATATAATACATGCCATGTTAACCATATAAAGTTAGCCTCAGACTTTGCGACATAAAAATCCTTATTTTTCCTCAGACTCATAAAATTTATTTCCATGTCTGCTCGATGGTCACGATGAAAGTATTTTTATAAGAAAAGTTTTTTAAACTACCCAAATTACATATTTAATAATTCTTCATCCTCCATTTTGTTTTCAACTAATGACCCCATTGATTTGCATCTCTCGTGAGGCGATAAACTGCCATGAGAACTTTTTCTCTTTCGATACTTCCAAAAAGCATGAAATATATTTTCTATAGAAATTATCCATTTCTCATATACAAATGGATTTTTAGTCCCATTGAATGTTTTTGGTTGTTTCTTCATGAAGTGGTGTAACATTGATACTCTACGTTGTGGATCAAGGTGCCCCATACGGGTAAGGTTATTATTCATAACCTGAGTGAGTTTTCCCAGTGTGGTTATAAGTTTTTGAGCACCAGTTGTCTCACCAGCTCCTATATAATTACCTTGAGTATGAGGGATATCCATAAATGAATTACGTGCGTTGATATAGTTTCCATTCCTTCCACTAGGCTCCATTTATAAACAATGGCTTACACTATATTAGTTTATGAATAACAATACATAATTCTAAACTAGTAAAATACCTAACATAGATTAAACATTTTATGCATATAACACATAATCATAAAAAAAATTCTATGTGTAGGTATTTACTCATAAATCCTTCATATTGTTTTGTAATGAAAATGTGAATTATCATAAGCATATCCCCTGGGAGTTTTGTGACCAAGAGTGCAGTAAGGCCCATTGTCGTGTACTAGGATAACTCGGGTCAAGCCGAAAACTCCCTTTCGATGTTTTAACTCTTACGTACATATTTTCCATAGCCGACTCTACCTAATCATATCCAGACAATGAATTATTACTTAAAAAATTCAAAAAATCTCTACATTACCTAAATTCTATGAAGTTCTTCAATAAAAATACTCAGAGCCTATCTTAGGGTAATGTTATCAAGATATATCTTTTCTAAATATAGTTTCAATGGTTTGTACTAAAATTCCTCTAATACCAACTGTAACTCCCTGATCCTATTTTTCGAGAGTTGGTTCATTATTATATAACATTGGTATGATCACAAGTGATCAAGTCTCGATAGACCGATTAGTTTAGTAGCCTTATATGTACGAGATACATTCAAAATTTTAACATTACATCATGAAATAAAAAAACAACATTGTGTCCCCTTGGAACACTATTATATCCCATAGTCTATTCCTTCAGGTTATTTATAATATAATGCTTCACTTCCTGACAAAAAAATATAAGAAAGGGGAGTGCTCTGATGAACAGTTAGGATAACAATATAGAGGAAACTATCATAAATAAGTATAAACATTTTAGGAAATTTATAAGACAAAAACACAAGACATTTAAACATAAACATTAGCATAATATGCGGAAGATAAATCAATTAATTCCATTTACTTATTCACAATTATATTCTACTAGTCTAATAATCACATGTAATATCAATAGTCAATTTCATAATGATGGAATGCATAATGTTAGACATCATAAACACATAGTCAATGCCTCGTGCCGAGACTATTAATAATATTTTTTAAAGGCCTTATTATTTGACGCTAGTTTGTCTAATTAGACTTACCTATTATAGAGGATCTATAGTAGCCTCCACCTGTCACATATTAAGTCTAATGCATTCGTCATCTGAAAAGGTTGAAACATAACATAAACATTCATAATAAACTAGCATACGAAATGTTATTACTCTAAGAATAAACCATGAATGGAATAAAAAAACACATCCATAGTCAAAATTATCACAAACCATTATTACAATTTGGATGATTTTATTAGAATAAATCATCCTTAAACAAATGTAAAATCAACCAAAGGATGTTAACATAGATGATATCAAAAATATTTGAGAGAAATATCTCTTTCTATTTTAAAATCATTTAAAAGTCACATATTTATAAAAAAAATCATTTATTTTTAAAATATTTTTTTAATCTTTTAATGGAAGCTTCAAAGGTGTTATAATAGAGGAAAATATCTTCACTCTCTGTATAAGTCAAAAACTCATTTTTTCCAAAATGTTTTTGAAAATGATTTAAAGGACCTTGTTTGGAAAAGGACGGAACGATTCTTTAGAAACATTCTATAAAAATTCAAACAAGGGTATAAATGACATTATTCCACATTCTAGGAAAGGGTAAAAATGTTGTGAAATACATTTTATGAAACACTAATGTGGATGATAAAGATGTCCCAATAGATAATCACATATAAACTACCCAGGATAATGTAGAGATTGTAGAATTAACCCTTACCTTGTAATTTTCCTTGAATGAGGGTATGTTAACCTCCTGTATAATATTTAAATCATTTTAATTTAATTATAAAAGAACCACAAACATAAATTTTATAACATATATTATCTTCTAATATTTCTTTGTTAATAATATTTCAGTAGTATCATTATTTTAGGTGTTAAATGATTTGTTTGCCATTATATGTTTTGTAACATAAGTAATGTTTGTTATGTATAGGATGCATTTTATTCTTATACATAATTATATTATGTTCTTAAAAATTATTTTTAATCACAAAATGAAAATTACTCTTGAATGTTTAGGATGGGGAATGAATCTCATCGCGTTTGTGGAGACAGTAATCCATACATACGCACGAGCTGACAATATCATTCTATTGATGGTGAAATAATATGTAATAGGATGGTATATTATATATACAGAATAATTAGTATGTTATATTTATTATTTATATAATTTATACTGATTATTTTACCCATCCATATAATTAAGTGTTGACTAATAAACTACACCACAACGTGGAGAGAGTTAGTTGTATGTACACACGTACGATGACTTTTTCATTTTTAGGATGGATAGAATAATAAATATGGTTGTACCATATTTATAATAAAATAATAGTATTTATAAGATACTAGAGTTATTATTTTTGTATGGAATCAACAAACAAATAGAATGTGGATAAAGAAAAGAACTTTGAAAGAGGTGATGAAATTATTACCTCTACCTCAGGTGCTTCTTTTTGACTTGGTCAAAAGGGCTCCTTAAGATGGATTTCTGATTAAATTAAGGCCTCTATGTTGAATTGAGGGTAGTTGGGATGATATTTGGGTAGTGTTTGACTAAGCCAAATGGCATTAAATATGTGATTTTGAGTGAAGGGGATGTACCATTTTATAAGATAGGTGAGGGTCACTTTAGGAAAAGATTGAAATATTATTTTATTATTCAATCATATTCGGTATATAATGGCTCAAAAAGGATATATTTCTCGGTTAAGGTGGCTATGGGTCTTAAAATTCTCAACTAATAAGTTTGAGATAGGTTGAGGTCACCATATTAACCCTATCGTTTAGATTTAACTCTTAGTTAAATTGTTTATCTTTTATAATGTAATCCTGTATTATTATAATAGATGGTTAGTGAACATACTATAAAAATACAAGAGAACCCCAAGTGGTTAATTATTGATATATCTAGCCTTATATAAGTCTTTTCTCTGATACATATATTTTTAGGAATATTATATTAATTAGTAATATAGTATTTGTTTTAAAACCCCATTTACATCTATTTTGACAATATTTAGTATTATGTTTTTGTGAAAGTCATAAAAACTTTAAAACATTGAATATTATTTATTTAATCAATACTAACATGTCATATAAACCTAAATATTATTTGGAATACATCAAAAGACTCAATTTACAATTATATTAATATTTATAATATCAATTATTTTAATCATTCAATAATAAGGTAATTACTGCATCTTCGTTGTGTCATAAATAAATTTAATTATTTAATGTCAAAAAATTGTAAATAAAATACCATTATGTAGGAAATTGTTTTATATTACTAATGAATATTTATAGTCTATTTTATCTTCAATATAACCCTATATTAAAAAATGTATTAGTTTTTAAACATTTAATTTAACACTTCTAACTATTCTTTAAATAAAAGAATAATAGATTTCTTAATCTAATCCAAGTGGGAGAAAAGAATCATATTTTATTCCTAAGGTTTATTTTTTTCGAAATACACTTATCCAATGGAATTATGATTTGTGTTAGTGTAACAATAATATCATTTCTACCTTTAATTAACCTATTTACTTTTAATAGTGGTAAATAAAATTCATAATATACTATTCAACAAAAATTATTTTCATCCTATTGAACCACATTTTACAAACTGATTTCAACCATGTCGCTCGGATTTTTTATATTCAATTCACAGAAGTGGTAACTTTTTTTTCAAATTTTCTAATGTCCCTAAAAGGTGGGTAAATGTCGTTAAAAAATTTAGTAAAAAATTATACATCTAATCTTATTATAAAATGACTCCAATTAATTAAATTGAAGTAATATAGGTATTATGTATCTATTTTTACCTAAATTAAATTCAAATAAAATAAATAATTATTTAAATAAAATTTCAATTTTAAACAACAACAAATGGTTTTTCACTATTTATTAAAAAATGGATGTTTTATAAAAAATACCAAAAATTCAATGTAAGCTAATTTTGATATTCCGAATCCAAAAACAAATCCCATTTTGAATAATAAAATTTATAAAATTTCAAAAAAAATTCATTACTATTCATAATGGTTAGTTTGATTGGTTGTTGTAACGCCCCGACCCCAGCTACCCAGAGTCGGTGCATTACTTCGTAACATTGGCATGATCACAAGAAAGATCAAATCTCGAAAGACCGATTGGTTTAGTAGCCTTGGAAACACTAGATATATTCATAAGTTTTACATTACATCATTAAACGAAAAACTACTAAAACAACATATTGTCTCCATAATCCACACTCATATCCCCACATAATATCCCTGCAGGTCATTCATAACTTACTTCTTCACTTCCTGGGAAAAAATAAAACATAGAAAAGGGGTGAGCTCAAATGCCCAGTAAGGATAACAATATAGCGGAAACTTTCATAAATAAGAATAAACTTTTAAGGCAATGTATAACTAAAACAAAAGCCTTTCAAACATGAACTTTCAACATGGTATGGCATAAATAAAATGAAATAATGCCATTTACTTACTCACACGGATATTCTACTAATCGAATAATCACATGCAAAATCAATAACCACTTTCATAATTATGGAATGCATAATGCCAGACTATCATAACCACATAGCCAAGGCCTCGTGCCAAGACTACAAATAAGATTTTGTCAAGGCCTTGTGCCAAGACACTAGTTTGTCTCATGAGACCTACCGATGCATCGAGGAGCTATAGCGGGCTCCACCCGTCACTTATTAAGTCCAATGCATTCCCATATGAAAAGGTTTAAACATAACATAAACATTCGTATTAAAACTAGCATACGAAATGTCAATACTTTCACCATAAACTATGAATGGTATAAAAATAGCACATCCACAGTCAAAAATATCACAAAACCTTCAATACACTATAGAAGTTTTGTAACATAATAAATCAACTTCAAATAATCTTAAAATCCATCAAAGGATGTTGACATAGATGAAATCAAAATTCTTTTTAAAGAAATATCTCCTTTTATTTTGAAATCATTTAAGATCCATATAAAATAAAACATTTTCTTTGAAAATATTCTTATAATCTTGTAAGGAAAGCTTTGAAGATTTTATAACGGCGTAAAATAACCGCGCCCGCCGTATAAGTTAAAAAAAACATTCTTACCTCAATTCTGTCGAAAAGGTTAAAAAGGACCTTGTTTTGAAAACGATGGAAAGATTCCTTTATAAACCTCTTATAAAAAGTCAAACAAGGGTATAAATGAATTTAACCCATATTCTTGTAAATAGTAAAAATGTTTTGAAATACATTTCGAAGAAACATGGATGTGGATGATAAAGAGATCCCAGTAGATTATTACGTATAAACAACCTCGGATAATGAAGAGATTGTGAAATAACCCTTACCTTGTACTTTTCCTTTGTTGGGGTAGGTTAACCTCCTGTATAATGGTGAAATAATTGTTATTAAATTATACAAGAATCATATACATTAATATGATATCATATATGATCTTTTAACATTGCTTTATTAATAATATCTTAGTATTATCGTCGTTTCGGGTGATAATCGATTCGTTCTTCTTAAATGTTTGGTTACGTAAGACATGTTTGTAATGGATAGATTATATCTTATTCATAATCAGAATGACATTAAAATTATTTTTAACCCTAAAATGAGAATAATACTTGAATGGATTTGATGGAGAATGATTCTTATCGCGTTCGTGGAGACGGTAGTCCGTACGTACGCACGAACGCTACTTCCATTTGATTTTCATTTTAAAAGAATCAAATCCAAATGATACATAGGTATATTACTATTCCAGTATAATATAATATTTTATATATGTTACTTAAGTTCATTAACACCATCCTTTATACGTTCCATGTGTGGTATGAACGAGTCATATCATTTTAAGGGGGCGGTAGTCCGCACTTCCTCAAATGAAATTATCGTATGTATATACAACATGAAACGAATAATGGAATGAAATAAAATGGAATTACAGAAGCTTATATATAAAATATATATAATTAATATCATATTTAATTACAGTGCCATCATAATGGCCACCATGAGAGGTGGTAAGATGTATTTGAACAATCATCGTTTCGTGAGGCGTTAGTTTGCCATCCACAGAAACATTATGTTCATCATCCATTAGATGGAGTTGTGTGTATGTGTAGTTTGAATCCTTATTATAACAACATCCTAGTATATTTAGGATACTGGTGTTGTTACAAAAGAAAGGAAATAAAAAGATTTTGGGGGTTGGAGAAGCAAAATAAATGAAAATACTTTAAGAGAAATTGTTACCTTTAATTTAGGTAACTCACTTTGGTTGGAACCAATGGACTTCTTGAAATGCTTTCTGCCTAAGGGGAAGCTTCAAGGAGGAGGAGAGGGATGTGGGGAGCTTAGTTGGGCAGAGTTTAGACGAGCCAAGTGGCTTTAGAGGTGTGAAGAAATGAGAAGTAGGAGTGCCCTTTTATAAGAGGGGTGAGGGGCACCTTTGGAAAAGCTAGAAATATTAATTTATAATAAATTCATATTCGGTTTCTAAAGGCTCCAAAGTTGACTATTCAAAGGATGAGGTGGGGATAGGTCGAAAACAACTCATCCAATAGAATTTAGACAGGTTTGGGTACTTATATTAACCTTATCTTTAAGTATTAACTCTAAGTTAATTAGTTTCACTTTTACAATGTCTCTTTGTATTTTTATATATTATGGTTAATAAACTTACTATATACATCCAAGCGACCCCCAAGTGGTCCATTAATGATTAACCTATCATAATATAAGTCTCTTGGCGGAACCTTAGATTTTTAGGAATTTAATATCAATTAATAATATAATATTTGTTTTAAGAACTCTTTTATGTCAATTTTGACACTATTCAATAGTTGATTTTTGTGAAACTCATAACAGATTGATTACTTCGAACAAAGTCCATTAAATCAATCCTAATATATCATATTATCCTAGAAAATTAGTTTAATTCATTAAAAGTTTCATATTATATTTATTTGGGTGTTTATAATATCAATTATTTTAATTTTTCACTATTATAGTAATTACTGCATCATCATTGTGTCATAAATAAAATAACTTATTTAATGTCTAAAAATTATAAATAAAATATAATTATGTAGGAAATATTTTTATCTTTCTAATGAATATTTATAATCGAAAATCCAACATGTATAACCCTATGTAAAAATTGTTCTTCTAAAAGATGTAAGCTTATGCCATTTTTATTTTTATTTTAACTTTATTAATATAATGTGTCCCTACCACATACAAGTGGCTCCAAGGGGTCCCCAAATTGACCCAAGGATGCTCATGGTCGGGTATGTGTCCACCAATAAGGTTAGGACACGTCTTAGGGTAATTTTGTATTATTATAATATTATTTTTTAACCCTTATTTACCGGATTTACCCTTTAACCATGGTAAATAAAATATTTACCGCAGTAATTATTCAAAATGTGTAAAAATAAAAGTTACCTATTTACATAATTTGGACATCCTGATTCCAAATATGGAATCCATTTTCCTAGATTCAAAACACAGAAGTGGCAGAAATTAATTTAAAATTAATTCCCGCTGTCAAAACAAAAAGCGTGTTTTTAAGAGGTAATAACTATCAAAAGATTGACACTTGTTTATGTTTGATTTAATTGTAAAATTATGTCCAATGACCAAAATTATATTAAATGGTAAAAATATATTCTAAATATACTTTAAAACCACTCAAATTCACAATTTATCACTATTAATTATTTTGATTAAAAAAGTTGTTTTTAATTAAAATTTAGTAATTTTCACTATTCATCAAAATATGAAAGTTATCCGAAATGTACCAAAATTTCACCCTAGGCTAATTTTGATATTCCGAATCCAAAAATGAAGTCCATTTTGAAATATAGAATATATATGAATTCAAAAAGTAGGTATTACTATTCACAACGGCTAGTTTAATTAGTTATGGTGTGTTAGAACTCGGTGTTGCGTACAACACACGCTATCACATTATTCAAAGGGAAACGTACCGTGGAAGCTTGGGGTGTTTCATTTTAAATTTTTGATGTCCCCATTTAGTCAAAAATTTTAAAATATTGTATTTAAAAAGGTTTCACTATTAGAAGTTGATAAAAGTGAAATACTGAAAATGAATCTGTTCTTGCATTATGACTAAGAAACTCATAATAGGGATTCTAAAATTATAAGGATTATATAAAGTTCAAAATGTAGTTAATACTATTCATGACCTCTTTTAATGGTGTGATTGAACTCAGTGTTGCGTGTAGTGCAAGTTATTGAATTATTTTGAAGAAATAACACACTATGAAATCTTGGGGTGTTACAGTTGTGGGGTGCTGGAACTCGATGTTTCATACAGTGAATGCTATTGCATTATTCAAAGAGAAATGTACCATTGAAGCTTGGGGTGTTACAACATTTTGATCCTCAAGTACCTAGTCACCCCCCCCCCCCACTGAAAACACACATCTATGGATTTTTAACCATAGAATTATATTTTAAATGTAACTATATATGATTATCATCTTTTATATTAATCATTCATTGATTCATAGTTTCACGAGTGTTTCAATGGATTTTTGATATGGTGGAGTGAAGTGTGAGGTGAGGGACACCTCATTATGTTCTGATGTTGGTCTGGTGGGTGGTAATGAAGGAAACCCATATTGGAAATTTGATTTCAACAGATTTCCCACTATTTAAGGAGTATACAGGAATAGTGTGTTAGCAAAATAATACTCATCCCAAAGAAACTATGTAAAATAAGACATCAAATCCAAGTGAAGAATGAAGAACAAAAAAGCTGATCAGCCTAAGTTACATCAATAAAAAACACAAAATAAAATTATTACACTTATAATGAGTAAAAGACACCAAATATCCCATGATACTTTCCTGTGATTAATACTTGGAGCAAAGAAAGATTAAGAAAATTAAGATAAATATAGGGAAAGTAACAGAAACCTCATTTTCTTCCAAAAAAAATTGAGTTCTATGTTATTATAGGGACATATTCTTATAACGATACATCAGTTTGAAGAGTTTTTGGAGATATCCCACCCCAAAAAAGTGATGAAATGGTTTTGAAGCATTAATGTAGTAGGGATTGGAGTTACCGAATTGAGCAGACTAGTTTTACACTATAGGTCTATTTCATTCAAATTAAACAACAAAAAATAAATAATATCCTTGTAAAAAATGTTCATCGGAATCGCACTCTTCACTTAATGAGAATCCTTCCCCAAATTTGAGGGAATTAGATTTATCATCCATTATGGGTCTTCCTCTAGAATAAAAATTCCTCTATGAAATCATCACTGATTAAATACATTAAAAAGGTTTTTCTAGATGAACAAAAAATAGAAGTATGATCCAAATAAATAACCTTCAGAACCAATGGATCCTTAGAGTAATCAATTGATAAGATCTTAGATATATAATAGAAATTTACTATTTAAATAGAAAATTTAATCCTTCAAGTTTATCTGATCCTACAGGATACTGATATTCAATGTCACCTTCTTTTCCCTCACTCCCCTAGAAAAAAACAACTAAATAAACTTGTCCTTAAAATATCCCATATCATACAACCATGTAACTATGATGTGGTGATAATCCAACACAATTTCAAAATAAGTACCATAAATAATCCAAAAAACAACTCTCACCCTCATGGTGTATAAAATTTTAATATATTAAAATAAATCATTAAACATTATGATACATACAAAAACTTCATAAGGACCTCAATCTCCGTGAAAAATTGGATATTCGTAAGATAAATATCGCTCTAAAACTATACCATGAATCTGTGTAGAGTCATAAACTACAGAGCCATACATGAACTCCATGATAAATTTTTTTGTACCAACCCTGACTCAAATATATTAAAGCTAGTGTTTTCTTTATAAAATTAATATAATATATAATTTTTTTCATCTATATGGTCAAATAAGTACATCGGTCATGGTAAACATGAAATTTAAATGATACTATTATTATAATGGAGTACAAAAATTACCACATTGTTTAGGGTAATACAATTTTTTATAGATTATCCCTACATATCATTCAAAAAAACATCATGGAATCCTTGAGGTAGGAATAAAAATAATGCGGTCCTCAAATGATTAGTAAGGGTTATGTACAGTGGAAGCAATCTTGAATAAGTAAATCATCATCAATAAGGAATAAACAATATGGAAAGATAAATATAAGAAAACACATTCCATTTAAATAGTTTACTACTATAATCGATGTAAATGTAAATAACTAAAAACACATTCCATTTTTTCAATAAATTGACTTTATTTACTAGATAAGGCATAATCAATATGGAATGGATGATAATTGAAAATAAAATACATTAATCAATATCTGGGAATTAAATGAATTCAAATATAATATCATTGAAAAAATATCAAAGATAATTTTAACTGAACTATAATGGAAGTAAATTATTAAATATTAGATGTTATTTTTCTTTGGAACATGATACGTTTAGCTTCAAGACCATTAAAATGATATTTTAGAACAAAATAGGTAAAATTAAACTTAACTAAGGCTATAAAACTGATTCATCCATCAGACAAAATATTTAACTATGGTATTTCTATAAACATTCCAAAACACATGTCATCAATTTATAAATCAATACTCATTTATAAAATAATATATTTAACTGATGAACAATGATCATTATCATTAAATATCTATATAGTGTAAAGAATAAAAAATATCCAATATTTCCCCAGATGAATAACTAAAATTTTATATAAACATTGTATGTTAATATGTTGTAAGAGTTAATAAATAAGTGTATCTAGGATAAATAATATGGGTATATAGGTAAATTTAATGTTCAATAATAAAATGAATGTGACTAATTTAAGGGTAATTTAATAGCAATAAGATAAGACAAAGAAGAAATTTCAATACTATCCTTATTCAAAATAATCATAAACTAAACCAAGTAAGAATGAGAATGGTATTAACATATACCCATTAGTGTAGTAATAATTAATATTATACCATAATAATATATTTAAAATATTATATGGGAAAATATCCTTTTAATTTTGAAAAACACTTTGAATTTCCTTTTAAGTTGAAATAACTTTTAATATCACTTTCTTTAAAAATATACTTTAAAAAATGAAATGTAATTTCAAATAAATGATGGCCTTTATGGTGGGTAATTTTTAACATTCAGCAAATGTTAAATACAACATTAATTTTTCTTTGAAAGAAAGTCTAGTAATGTTCATTGTTCAAAAAATCATAATAATATATCTTTCACATTTTTGGTAAAATATAAATGGGAATTGTTTTGAAAATGAAACAAGATTATATTGAATTTTTTTGTAAACTGTACAAATGGGTAAAAAATCATTTAATAAATAACATTGGAAAATTTAAAAAAAATCGAAATAATATTACAAAACATTATCTTGGTAGAAAATAAATTTCTGGAAAAAGAGAGAAATAAATTCGGATATTATTAAAATACATAATTATTTAATTTGAGTAAGAAAGAGTGATAAATAGTAATATTACTTGAAAATATAATGAAAACATCGTAGAGAATAAATTTATATGTCTTATTAAACAATGAAAAATAAATTCCTTTGATTTTTGGGACTGGAGGAAGAATCTCCTCGTGGCAGAGAGTAGAACTATGTGGAAACCCTAGATGCTCGCGGGGGAGTCCCCCCCCCCCTCCCAGCAGTGGGAGGGGGGAGGATGAATCTGTTTGGCCGCCTCCGTACAAGAGGAAACCTTTCATCCCATTTTCTATCCCAATCTTCCCCCTGGACTTCCCGATGATATCACTATGGCCGAATGTCCCTGACCTGCATCTTGGTGATCCTTATCTTGTGATTTCATAGTCAAAGTTCTATGAAACATCGAGTCTTTTGGATCTGATTTTGGTAGCCCACTTCAATCACCAACAGCCTTCGGTTGATGAATTTTATTGATTTTTGTTCAGCGAATGGGACTTCCAAGAATATGCAATTGTTGGTCTTCTTGTTACGCGAAATCTTATGATTTGGTTTGCTTCCGAGGATGATATGATCTAGGGTTGGTCGAGCACTCCTCATCATTGCAGTGGTTGCAAGTTCATCCTCTTTCGATAGTCATTTGATCTATGCATTAATCGTGTCCCACCCTCCACTATGACATGGGTATGGTTTTCCCACCTACCTTTACCCTTTCAAAACCCTACAATTATATGTATGATTGGGAATATGGTGGGTATTTTCTTATGCTCTCAAGTCCACACCTCTACATCATGTCACCACAACAACCCATGCATTTGTGTTGAGGTGGATGTGTCGAAGCACCCGATTGACTGGTTTTAGATTGCGATTGGAACAAAGTTTAGATGGAAGCAAGGTGTGGTGTTTGAGTCATGAGTGAGCTACTGCTCAAAATGTCATAATCTGGGGAATCTGGTGTCATAGTTAAATGGTTAAGAGAGGAGCAGTAGGTTTGATAAGAAGGTGAGGATAGGTGAGGGGAAGAGTTTGTTGCCCAGTCTGGTTAATGGTACGGATTCTGTTTCTACGAAGTGAGGTACAATGGCAGTGGGAGCAAAGGCTATTGCCTCTTCCAATCTACTGGTCAATATAGTCTTTGATCAGCTCAAATATGATCTGAGGGAGGGGGATGGTGCAAAGAAAGATGTTGACAGGGGTGAAGGTAAGGTTGTTCCTAGTTCGGAAGGGTGGTCGATTGGTAACAATAAGGGTGTTGTGTAGGATGAATAGCAGGGGATTGGGGCAGTGGGAATCTTGAAGTCTGCTGGATGTGAGGATCGGCAGTCTGTTGGGATTTCATAGGTCTGTGCTGCTGGGATTCAGGGTAGGGTCGAGGGTAAGGATGTTGTGCTGGCCAATGTCTCCACGGGGAATCAGTTTCATGGGCTGGAGAAAGAGGAGGCGGAGGAGGTCATGCGGGATAATGCCAATTTGCAGACCAAGAGATCTTTTCAAGAGGCTATTGTAGTGAATGAGGGCAGTGAAAAAGGAATCTGTGAAGGCAATGAATTTCTGGAAAATCCCCAATTCTTAGTTTTTATTGATACTAATTCCTAGCTCCATTAGACTCAAATTGAACCTTATGAGGATATGAAAATTCTCGACAAATGGGTGGATTTATCCAATAGTGACAAATAAAATGAGACCAGAATGATCAGATCCTCATGTAGTGATGTTCATCAGGGAGGGAAGAAGATGGTGATTGAGTTCCAAGAGGATGTTCTTGCATTTCCACAAAGATGGCTGAGGAAGGACTACTCTTACCTGCCAAAGACGATGCCCAGCAGATCATTTAGTAAAGGTATAAAAACTACTAATGAACTCCTATCTTTGGAATGGTTGAATCTTAGGTAGAATTATATCAATGTCATCAAGCAATGCGAAAGCTCAGAATGGGAATCAGTGTTTTTGGATGAAGCTTTTGTTCATGGAGGTGGTGTTGGGTTGGACTTTGATGTTATGTAGTTTTTTTTATTGTGGCGCTTTTTTTCTGATTTTTTTTTTAATTTAATAAATAGTTAGGGGATTTTCTTTTGACTAAGATTTCTGGGAAAAAAATAAATTCCTACAAATTAAATTCATGAATAAATAATCTTGATTAAAATGGAATTGTGAATAAAAACCTTTCAACGATCATAACATTGTTATGAGAATCAAAAAATGAATCAACTATTTGTATAATTTGAATATCCACATTAAAAGTGGAAATTAAATATAAGATAGTGATAATTCAGTATACAAATAAAATTTTAATAACAAAGATGATAAAATGTAATACAACACAATGAAAAAGAAACTGAGTTATGAAAATATTTTCCACTTATCTAACATTATGTGAAATCCACTTTGACAAAATAATTGAAATTTAAAATTAAAATAAAATGAATAATTATGTATTCATGATATTAAACATAAAATTGGTTGTATATACAATTTATAAAATAAAATTAGGTGCACAACATTACAATGTGCCACATTGAAATGAATTCCAAATGAAATCTCGTACCTTGTAATTCATTTGGGATGGATGTCCTTTAGCCAAATATATAATGGTTTAAAATATTTTATTAACTTATTCAAAACAATTTGAATATTATAAATATCAAATATTTTTTATATATTATATCTTATTACCCACTCATTAATAATCATTCGTTATTTTTATTATTTTTTGTGTTAATCGGCTTGTTTTCTCAGGCATGATTCTTCAAGAATGTTCTGGTTCCTTGAAATATTAAATAATTTTATCATTTAAAAATTAATATTGATGAACTTATAATAATATTTAAACCCACATTTTATTTTCAAACCACTCATTAAATATGTTTATGAAAAATGAAGTATGTTACGATCATGGAGATAGTAGGTCGTAGTTATGCATGGGTAAAGATTCAAATTTTCTATTATCATTATGGAAATAAGGGAAGTAATATTTTACCTTTATATGATGTTTATAATATCATATATACTATATTATATTCTTATATATATCATCCATTTTATTTGGTTATTAAAAGATAGTCACATCGCTTCGTGAAGGTGGGAGGCCACATGTACACGAACGTTGTTATCATCTCTATATGAGTGAAAAGAAAATAAAGAAGAAAGTTAATATCCTAATATAATGATTAATATTTAAGAAATATCATGATTAATTCATTTATATCACATTTATTAATTAACTTTATACTTATCACCATCCATGTATACCATAAGTGAAAGATGAAACACATCGATTTGTGAGGCGATAGTCGGCTGTATAGACGAGTGAAATTATCATATCCCCTATGGAATGGATAGTAAAATGATATATAGGGTATAGTAAATATATAAGAATAAATATTTTATAAATTCATATATATATATATACATTATATCCATAATCATAGGCTACATTGAGAGGTGTAAATGGAAAACCAACGTCATAGGTTCGTAAGACGACATCCCACCGTACACATGAATGGTGATTTTGTATGCCATTTTATGGGAGTATATATCATTTTAGGTAATTGTATTATTATAAAAACATATTAATATTTTTAATATCTTGACTTTATTGTATCTACATGGTTTAATAAAATTTTTAGGATATGTAAAAAGAAGTAAAATAAAGACACTCAGTGAAGAGCATTACCACTTCTTCAGTTGTCCTCTTTAGGTAATCAATTACATGTTCAATGGTTGGATTTATAACAAAAGTGTTTCATTTAGTATGAGTTGAGGGATTTTCACTCCTCGAACTTTTTGTTTAATTTTTTATTTTGTTATTTCATAGTTTCGGGATCTCGCGTTGAAGTTTGGGTTGAGTCCTGATTTAAATTTTTTTTATGTTTGATGAATTTAGTGGGCTTAAGACCGGTGGATGAGAATCGCATGGTTAGAGGTAACCTTACAGTAGCCCCAGTACTTGCGTAGGTACCTAAGTTGTCTTGAATGAGGTGTGCAACTTGTGTGGGGGTTTTTAAGCCATGTGGCGAGCACACAGTTTCCCGGTTTTCAGAATAATGTAAATAAAACGGTTTAAGTGTTTAAAGTGTATTAATAATAACCTTTTTATTTAATTAATGATTGTAATATAAATAAGGTGTTATTATTTAATTTTAATTAATTATTATTATTATTATTGTTAAATTTTTTGTTGTAGTTGTTGTTATTATTATTATTATTATAAGTAAAATAAAACCCTAACCTAATCCTCGTCGCCCCCCCCCCCCTCCCAGTTCTTACGCACCAAGCCCAGTCGCCTTCACCTCACTCTCCAGGTCTCTACGAACCATTCCCCGTATCCACCTCTGTCCGCACTTGGTTCGCAATTCGGATCCTTCGCACTCGCCCAACTGTGCTCCAACCCGCCATCCTACTTACCCCCTCCTACCCCTGTCGTGTCGCGATATAGTCTCCCCACCCGGTTCCCTGCACAACACCCCGACCAACCTCGGCCTCTACGCCTCCTTCCACCCGGGCTACACACTCACCCTGGATCCCACCCCCTTTCCTCTCCTCGTCACCTGTCGCCCCAACTGCCTTTTCTCCACAAGTCCCGTCACCTCGCCCTACTGTCACGATCTGACCCCTAGAACCTCCCTCCCCCCCCCCCCACTGCCTTTTCCCGCATGACACTACCACCCTCGACTCTCCTCTGCTCAAACTTTCTGACTTGACTAGCCAATGTAGGCTCTCCTCTGCTCCAGCCTACTGACTAGCCCAGCCTCCCTCAGCTCTCCTCCACTCTGTCCTGTCGTGCCGGCCCTCTCCCGCTCCAGCGGTTCTCCTGCGCGTTGGCCCCCTACTGCGTCGGCCTTCTACCACACCTGCCAGACCCCGCTCCATCTAGCTTCCTCCTCACTGGAGCTTCGACCCCACTGCGCCAGTACTCTGCCACTCTGGCACACGGCCAACCTCCCTTGCTTTGGCCACCTCCGCATTGTCCTCTCGGCCTTCGGCCATGTTGCCCCGGCCAATGGCGTGTCCGACCCTCGTGCGTGCGGCCAACCAATTCCCCCCCTTATCAGGTATAATTATTTATTTATTTATTTATTTTACTTTCCTTTATTTATTATTTTTATTTAATTTGGATTATCATAATTTTGTCACAGGTTGTGTTTCTTTTGTTTTATCGTTGTTTGGCCAGTGTGGTTGCTCCGTAGGGATTCTTCATCCTTCTGTCAAAGATTGTCGCATTCACACGTGATTGAGGTAGACATTTCCTTGATTCTCTTTTCCGAAACCATTTAGTTGATGCTTGTGTCTTTAAATAAATTTTTACATATGGACTGCACACTGGTAATGCATGTGATTTTTTTTGTTATGGTGTAGTTACGGTTGTTGTATTTTCTAAAGATATTTTTGAATCAATCATTTATTTGTGCATATATAGTTTCACATGTTTTAATAAATTTATGCACATGTTTGACAGGTTTTATAAAACAAAACTTTTTTTCTAAAGTTTCAGAACGCTCTTCTGATAAACTCTTGGGGATGTGGGATTGCAAATGACTTTAGAAACATTTTGGAAATGACTTTAGTATGTTTATATTGGTTACAAAATTGATTTAGTGTGTGGACCTTAAGTGTAATGTCTCGGCCCCGAGTGCCACGCAATGGGTGCCCCGAGCCCGGTTCACCACGTGACCTCAAGCGCATTTCCCCAAATTCCAGAGGCTGCCGACTAGTAGCGAGGGCCCAGGTCTGATAGTGGGGAAACTATGCCCTCATTTGTCAAAGTGTAGCACAGCTAAATACCAAAATAAACATACAACAACAATGGAGCAGTAAACATACACAACTCAAATAACTACAGTAGTGGATATAGACAACAGTATAAAAGTGATTATTCTACATGTTCAAATTCTACGAAAATGGCCAGAACATGTTATACATCACTGTGATAGAACCAAAAGCAAAGTACAGCAAAACAAGTAAACAGCTGGCAGCGGCATCGCGAGCCTAGACTCGGTCCCATGCCCTCCTACTCCTCAGCAACTGTCAAGTACCTGTATAGGGACTCTTTCCCCTATCTACACCTGCAGCAACGTAATCTGTTTGGGCCGAAAGGCATGACCCAAACAGAGTGTGAGAAATATATCTCAGTAGGAACCCACCAAAGGCCCGTGCTCAACTGTGTGTAAACATGCAACAAGTGTGCAATAGTAAATGCAATAACTAAGCATTACTCAAAAGTAACCAACTTAATAGTTAAATTCACATTTTATTATTCATTTAATTCTTTTAATTTAGTAACATTTTTGTGCTCATCACCAAGCCCTCAGGTTAACCAGAACCGTTCCCTCAGGCTGAAATAGTAACAACGCCCTCAGGCTTGCCCTTAGGCCATACAGAATCCAACCCACATGTATTTCCCTCAGGTGTAACAGAGATTCTCATCCCCAGTTTTATGAAGTGTCTCCCTCAGGCATAGAAGTCAAGCCCTCAGGCACGAAAGGTTTCCCTCAGGAGGAATAATGACAGCCCTCGGGCTAAAACAGTCACGCCCTCAGGCCAATCACAACAATTCCCTCAGGCTAAACAGGTAACCGGGCCATGCCCAACATATCAAAATGCAGTAAACAAGAAGTTCCTATCAAGGAAATTCTACAGTTACTACATTTAAGGCATACCCTCGGGTATCCTGGCCAAACGACTAAACAGAGGAACACACCCCTCGGGATGGTCCTGGATCCATGCAACGATCCCAAACATCATTTTATTATCACCATTTAATCACCTATGAAATTCTAGGCATTAAATATAGAAACTTCCTTAGCCACGCGACACCCCAACATGGGTTCATGGCATGAAACGCACAAAAATGCACGATAGTTGGAAAATAAACACCAAGCCACCTACCTTATGTGCCAACGAACACTATACCCAAACACCGACTCCAGAAATGCCCAAGAACGGCGTAGATCTGACGAAGAACAAAACCTATTTAAACGTAAATAACTTACATTGGGAGAATAATTGGCAATAATGGTACCAAGAGGAGGAAGGGATTTCCCGTGCAGTTCCAACGAGATCGTCCGAAGCCGAATCGGATTCCAGACGAACTCTCGGCGGTTCTTCAAAGGTCCGGCCTCCTCCATTGGCTCCAAAATGGCTCAAATGCCTCCTCTGCCAAATGAGGAGGCTACTTCCTGTTTTAAGCCGAAAAAACAAAGTACAGGGCGTGTACTTCTGAGTACACGACGTGTACTTCTTTCATTTAATTGTTCATTTGGCGGCACCGGCACTGTTCACCTGCCGACAAGAGTACACAACATGTACTCCCAAGTACATGGCATGTACAGCCGCCCAGCTGGCGGCGACTCCACCGCCTTACTTTTTAACCTGCCTACTGACTACACGGCGTGTAAAGGACCACTACACGGCGTGTAGTCGGTTCGTACACCCTTTGTGGCCGGCAAGGCTACACGCCCTGTGTACTTATCCCAACACGGCCAAAAGTACATGGTGTGTGGGCAAAGTATACGGCGTGTAGTTTCAAAAATTATGATTTTTCCCCATTTTTCCATATTTTCTCAAAATCACTTATGGAAAAGGAAAAGAAGAAGCCCGTACCTCTAAAACAAGAACTGGGTTCTTACAAACTCCCCCACTTATAGCAATTCATCCCTGAATTGCCCTTTTGAGGGTGGAAAAGAGAAAGCTCAGAACAGCTCTGGCCACTGAGCACGTACATCGGCCTCCCGCTCCAAGGTCTCATCCTACACTCGGCCATGCTTCCATAGCACCCATATGAGAGGAACTGACCGGCCTCGGAGGACTATCGTGCTCCTGTCAACGATACGGATCGGATGCTCCTCAAAGGATGCATCATGATGAAGCTCAACCTCCTCAGGCTGAATGGTGTGAGATGGGTTTGAATGGTAGTGACACAACTGAGACACATGGAAGACATCGTGCATGGCTCGGTATTGTTGCGGTAACTACAACCGATAGGCAACCAGCCCGACTCTCTCCAGAATCTCGAATGGCCCCACATAACTCGGTGAAATCTTACCCTATCTCCTAATCCGTTTTTGTCCCAGCCTTGGTGAAACAAACAAGAAAACCTGATCCCCAACCACGAACTCCAAAGGTCATCTGCGACGATCAGCATAAGACTTCGGACGAGACTGTGCGGTAGCCATCCTCTTCCGAATCAACTGGACCTGCTCAGATGTCTCCTGCACGAGCGGTGATCCCAGTAAAGCTGCCTCACCTGCCTCTAACCACCACAAAGGTGATTGGCATGTCCTACCATATAAATCCTCGTATGGTGCCATCTCAATAGTTTCCTGAAAACTATTGTTATAGTCAAACTTGACTAAGGGTATATGCTTCTCCCAAGAGCCCCCAAAGTCTAGGACGCATGCGCGCATCATGCTCTCTAGCACATGTATCGTCCGCTCTGACTGGCCATCTATCTGAGGGTGGTATGCTATGCTCAGAAGCACCTGTGTACCCAACGCCCTCTAAAAACTCTTCCAGAAACGAGATGTGAGGCGGGTGTCCCTATCTGAAATGATAGAATGAGGGACCCCATGAAGACGTAAGATCTCTCGGATATACAGCCTTCCGAGCTCGTCCACACTAAAGGTCTCCTTGATTGGCAAGAATTGAGGTACCTCCATAAGTATATCCACAACAACCCATACAACATCATTGCCTCAATGTGACCTTGGCAATCCTGTCACGAAATCCATCACGACATCATCCCATTTCCACTCCGGAATGGGCAACTTCTGTAACAGCCCAGCTGGTCTGTGATTCTCTGCCTTCACCTGCTGACATGTGGAACACCTCATAACCAAACCAGCTATCTCTCTCTTCATACCCACCCACCAGTACTGACGTCTCATGTCTCAGTACATCTTGGTAACCCCGGGATGAACTGCCCAAGATGAAGCATGAAACTCCCTCATCATCTCCCCGCGTATATCCCCTGGAACCCATACACGTCCATGGAAACGCAAAACCTCTTCATCGCATATCGTCCAATCGGATGGAGGGTCCTCACTTGCCAGCGACTCTCGTAGAACTAGGCCCTCTGAAACCGATAGCTTCCTCATCCTCACTCTGTCCAGGAGGGTAGAAGTCACAGCTAACGAGGAAAGATAAGTCTGTCCCTGACTTCCATGCACCTCCAGATGCATCTCAGAGAACAAAGCCATAAGCTTTCATTCACCACTGGCCTCCTGCACTGCCTGTATCTGAGTCTTCCTACTCAGTGCATCGGATACTGCATTACCTTTACCAGGTGTATAGGCAAGCTCAAAATCGCAGGACTGTAGGTACTTGACCCACCTTCTCTGCCTCAGATTTAGGTCACACTGAGTAAATATATACTTGAGGCATTTGTGGTCAGTGAAAACCACATAATGCTCTCCCAACAGGTAATGTCTCCAACAGCGCAACGCATGCACAACTACAGCTAACTCGATATCGTGCGTCGGGTAATTCCTCTCATGTGGCCTCAACTGCAGAGACTCATACGCCACAACTCGGTCGCCCTACATCAAAACAGCTCTCAGCCCAATCCATGATGCATCACAGTAAAATGTATAGTTCTTCCCCTGCTCTAGGAGTATCCAGATCGGTGCTGATGTCAACCTTCCCTTCAGGTCCTGAAAAGCTGTCTCGCATGCTTCTGAACAAATGAACTTCACACTCATCTTAGTCAGACCTGTCAATGGTGCTTCTAAGAGGGAGGATTCCTGTATGAAGCGTCTTTAGTCACTAGCCAGCCCTAAGAAACATCATATCTCAAACACGTTCTTGGGCTGCTCCCAGGAAACTACTGCTCTCACCTTCTCTGGGTCCACTGCAACTCTTGCCTCTAAGATGATATGACCCAGGAAGTGAATATGGTCCATCCAAAAGATGAACTTCGAGAGCTTAGAATATAGGTGATTCTCTCTCATTGTACTCAATATGATCTCAAGATGGGTGGCATGGTCGTGTCGAGTGTGAGAGTACACCAAGATGTCGTCCACGAATACTACCACAAATTAATCAAGATACGGATGGAACACACGATTCATCAGAGCCATGAAAACTGCTTGCGCGTTCGTGAGTCCGAATGGCATAACCGTATACTCATATAGACCATACCTACTCTTGGAAGCTATGAGAGGTATATCAGATGTTCTAATGCACAGCTGATGATATCCGGATCTCAAGTCAATATTCGAGAACACTCGTGCTCCACGAAGCTGATCAAACAAATCATCTATCCTCAGAAAGGGATATCGGTTCTTAACCGTCAACTGGTTCAGCTTCCGATAATCCACACAAAGCCTAAGGGTACCATCCACCCTCTTCGCAAAAAGGACTAGAGAACCCTAAGGAGAAGTACTGGGTTGGATAAAACCCTTTGCCTATAGCTCCTCTAACAGCCTCTTGAGCTCCTGTAACTCAGGAATGGCCATCCTATAAGGAGGAATGGACACCGGTGCTGCTCCTGGAAAAGCTCGATAGATAAATCCACCTCACGCACTAGAGGTAGACCTGAAAAGTCGTCCGGAAAGACATCCCTGAAATGATCGATAACTGGAGGGAAAACTGTCTGACGATTCCTTTGGTCATCCAGATATAAGCTTGCAATCTGGGCTGTGACTCCACCTCTCCCATGATGCTCTGGTCTATCTCGACATGCCTGAACATCCCACTTGCCCTTATATAGAAACTCCCCGCCCTCTGGTGACGTGAAACGCACCCTGCGACGATAGCAGTCTACAAAGGCTCGAAAGGGAACCAACCATTCCATCCTGAGAATGACGTCATATCTCGTCATCTCCAGGACATAGAGGTACCAATGGAAGTGACACCCACCAACCTCAAGGGGTCAATCCTTGCACTGACGCACACCAACCATCCTAGTCCCCAAAAGAGTGTCTATCATCAAGATAGCAGAAGAAGTAGAAACACTGATCCCAAGGCTCTCCACAATGGGTATTGATATAAAACTATGTGTAGCACCCGTATCCAAAAGTACTGAAGACAAGACATAAGCTACTAGAATAGTACCTATGACTGTCGAAGGACCGGGATCCTTCTCCTGCTGGGTCTGTTGCACTGCATATGCATGACCAGTGCCACAGCCCTACGACACAGCCTGGCTACACTGAGTTGTCCCGCCCTGTTGCCTCTGAGATCATGGTGTCTTGCTACCACGGCCACGACCACCATCTCTGCCTGCACGCCCTGACGTATTCCAGTTCCCTGGATGGTAAGAACCCACTGGTCCTGATCCCGCACGCAGAGTCTACACAGAACCCCTCTCACTAGCCATTGGTAGAAACGCCCTGCAAAAGCACTGCAGATGACCCATATTTCCACATGCTCGGCACTCCACTGGATCTCATGGGCACTACGGCCTCTTGTGCCCCTCTCTGCCACACTGGTAGCACCTGATCGGGCCACCTGAAGAAGCTGCCTGGCTGGTACTGCCGCCCTGAGAGAAGTCCATATGCCTCTTCCTCTTGCCAGC
The DNA here is from genome assembly GCA_963277665.1 of Viscum album. Classification (NCBI taxonomy): domain Eukaryota; kingdom Viridiplantae; phylum Streptophyta; class Magnoliopsida; order Santalales; family Viscaceae; genus Viscum; species Viscum album. Next base: position 289,929,812 of record OY728165.1, read on the forward strand.
AGAAATAGTACCACTAACTAGTGTCAAACCGCCCTGGCCCACACCACTAGATTCTCGCAGGTTCCTCTCTGTAATCAACACTTGGTTCACAAATCGCGTGTACAGTAGGTAACCTGAAAACATTCACCAGCACTCGGATGTCATACCGAAGACCATCCTCAAAACGTCTGGCTCTCAGCGTCTCATCACCCACCAGCATGGGTGAAAAGCGCTGAAGCTCTGTAAAATGAGTAGAGTAGTCCATCACCGACATAGCACCCTGCTGCAGATTCATGAACTCTCGAGCTCTATCTGCTCTCAGTGTCTCGGGAAAGAAGAAGTCATAGAAGACTGTCTGAAAATCCTCCCACGCCATGTCCCTGTGATGCTCTGACTGGGTGGTAACATCCCACCACCTCTTGGTGGAATCACGCAACATGTAAGTCGCGAGCTTGAGCCTCCGCCCTGGAGGCGTCTCAAGATGCTCGAAAATAGTCTGCATCGATCCTAGCCAAGACTCTATAGCCTGTGGTCCGCCATCTCCTGAAAACATAGGCAGATGCCGCTGCTGGAAGATACGCGTCAGCTCGGCCATAGATGTGGCAGCCTACGGTGCTCCCTAAAAGGTCTGCATGAACCGCAATAAGCCTTCACGGAACTGTGCCTCCGCGCCCGTGTCCGGTATAACAGCTGGTGCCGCATCTGGCTCTACTGGTGGATCAACTGGTAGCCCATGACCCACCATCTCCGGAGTATAATCGTTGCCACTCTCTTGCCGAACAACTCACGGTCGTCTAGGCGGCATGACTCTACAAGGTCAAAAGAATGCCTCAGATTCAAGATTATTAAGACTGAAATGAAGGAACCAAAAAGGAACAAGAGGAAGATGGTGGTTCAAAATTTTCAAAATAAGACTACATGGCGTATACACTGACTACACAGCGTGTACTTGACTTTCTTTCCCCTGCCCGGGTCCTTCTACACGGCTAAGCCACACGGCTTCCGTTCAAAAAAACTACACGGCGTGTATAATATCTACCCGGCATGTACGATGTTATTTTCCAACTGCCTGTGTTGTCTGTGACACGGCCGACTACTCGGCTTTACCACACACGGTGTGTTACACCCGTACACGGCGTGTACACCACGTCGTTTCCCAGCCACAAGGATAACTCCACACGGTCTGTCCTCGGACAAGACTACACGGCGTGTCCCAAAGGTACACGACGTGTTCTGAAAGAGGTGACACTGGCCCGTGTTGTTAGTTACATGGCCGAGTCCCCAGGTCACACTACACAATGTGTCTATAATTGACACGACGTGTTCTATCTAGGAGTTAACTGACACGTCTTGTTAGTTACACGTCCGAACTCCGGGTCAATACTACACGGCGTGTACAAAACTACAAGGCGTGTCTTGCCTAACCCCTTTCCCTACCCCGTGTCGCCGCCCACACGGTTTGTGACACAGGAAGAGACCACACGGCGTGTACTCAGGGTACACAGCGTGTACTCAAATGTTCATATTTATTCCCGAATAGAAGAACATACACGGCGTGTATAAAAACACTACACGGCGTGTATACTGGGTTTCTAGACAGTATGCCTCAAAAACTTCTCAGGAACCCAGAAAATACTGAAAACGACACCTAAGTGTCAAATTCCGACCCGTGGGGGCCCATAAACCCCACGAATCAATGTCTGACATCTTATTTGTGTTATAACCAATAACCAGTCAATGATCCACCCAATTCCGGTCAATGGGGGCCCATACTCCCCAAATACCAAAGTTTGGTGTCCATTATATAAACAAGCTCAAACAATAATACCGTATCACAATGCAGGTATTTATCAAGAATCTACCACAACAGCATGCTTTACTAGCACAACAACTATCACAACAACATGAAAATTCTAATGCACCTACATGGCATGGAAACTATTCATGGCATGTAATATCTAGCATGTTCCTATATGATGCATGAGATGGAATACCCTCATCTCATCGGGTTGAAACTAAATAGAACCCACACATAAAATATAAACAGCACAATCCAAGTGCGTCACCCAACGGTGAAAATATATCAACTATAAAATTGCAAGATCAAGGAATGCAAAGTACGTGGTAGACTGGCTTTTCCCTGTACACGGGTTATCTATGCCCGATAACAGCTTATTACCAACTACCATTCGTCCTAACTCTGACTATGGATCCAAATAGTAAGTCAAAGAAAAGAAACCCCTTTGATACCACTTTGTAACGTCCCAGCCCCGGGTCCCACGCAACGGGTGCCCCGACCCCGGTTCGCCACGTGACCTAAAGCGCATTTCCCCAAATGTCAGAGGTTGCCGACTAGCAGCGAGGGCCCAGGTCTGATAGTGGGGAAACTATGCCCTCATTTGTCAAAGTGTAGCACAGTGGAATACCAAAATAAACATACAACAACAGCGGAAGCAGTAAACATACACAACTGAAATAACTACAGCAGTGGATATAGACAACAGAATAAAAGTGATTATGCTACATGTTCAAATTCTAAGAAAATAGCCAGAACATGTTATACATCACTGTGATACAACCAAAATCAATTTACAGGAAAACAAGTAAATAGCTAGCAGTGGCATCACGAGCCTAGGCTCGGTCCCATTCCCTCCTACTCCTCAGCAACTGTCAAGTACCTATATAGGGAATATTGCCCCTATCTACAACTGCAGCAACGTAATCTGTTTGGGCTGAAAAGCGTGACCCAAACAGGGTGTGAGAAATATATCTAAGTAGGCACCCACTAAAGGTCCGTGCTCAAATGTTTGTAAAACATGCAACAAGTGTGCAATAGTAAATGCAATAACTAAGTAGTACTCAAGGGTAACTAACTTAATAGTTAAATTTCCATTTTATTATTCATTTAATTCCTTTAATTTAGTAATGTTTTTGTGCTCAGCACCAACCCCTCAGGCTAACCAGAACTGTGCCCTCAGGCTGAAATAGTAACTACGCCCTCAGGCTTGCCCTCAGGCCATACAGAATCCAACCCCCAGGTATTTCCCTCAGGCGTAACAGAGATTCTCGCCCCCAGGCTTATGAAGTGTCTCCCTCAGGAACATAAGTCAAGCCCTCAGGCACGAAAGGTTGCCCTCAGGCAGAATAATGACAGCCCTCGGGATAAAACAGTTACGCCCTCGGGCTAATCACAACAATTCCCTCTGGCTAAACAGGTAACCGGGCCATGCCCAACATATCAATATGCAGTAAACAAGCAGTTCCTCTCAAGGCAATTCTACAGTTACTACATTTAAGGCATACCCTCAGGTATCCTGGCCAAACGGCTAAACAGAGAAACACACCCCTCAGGATGGTCCTGGATCCAAGCAACGATCCCAAACATCATTTTATTATCACCATTTAATCACCTATGCAATTATAGGCATTAAATATAACAACAACCTCAGCCACATGACACCCCAACAAGGGTTCATGGCACTAAAACGCACAAAAACGCACGACAGATGGAAAATAAACACCAAGCCACCTACCTTATGTGCCAACGAACACTATACCCAAACGCCGGCTCCAGAAACGCCCAAGAACGGCGTAGATCTGACGAAGAACAAAACCCATTCAAACGTAAATAACATACGTTGGGAGAAGAATTGGCAAGAACGGTACCCGAAGGAGGAAGGGATTACCCGTGCAGTTTCAACGAGATCGTCCGAAGCCGAATTGGATTCCAGACGAACTCTCAGCGGATCTTCAAAGGTTCGGCCTCCTCCTTTGGCTCCAAAATGGCTCAAATGCCTCCTATGCAAAATGAGGAGGATACTGCCTGTTTTAAGCCGAAAAACAAAGTACACGGCGTGTACTTCTGAGTACACGGTGTGTACTTCTGAGTACACGGCGTGTACTTCTGAGTACACGACGTGTACTTATTTCATTTAACTGTTCATTTGGTGGCACCAAAACTGTTCACCTGCCGACAAGAGTACACGACATGTACTCCCGAGTACACGTCGTGTACTGCCGCCCAGCTGGAGGCAACTCCACCGCCTTACTTTTTAACCTACTGACTGACTACACAGCGTGTAAAGGACCACTACACGGCGTGTAGTCAGTTCCTACACCCTTTGTGGCCGGTGAGGCAACACGCCCTGTGTACTTTTCCCAACACGGCCAAAAGTACATGGCGTGTAGTTTCAAAAATTATGATTTTCCCCCATTTTTCCATATTTTCTCAAAATCGCTTAAGGAAAAGGAAAAGAAGAAGCTCGTACCTCTAAAACAAGAATTGGGTTCTTACATTAAGTAAGTGTGTTTGGTTGGTTGTTTGAAAATAGTTTTTTGGTGTGGGTTTGGTGAAGGATATTTTTGGCACATTTCATGGAGTGACATGTTTTACTCAAAGTTGTAATGAAAAATGTTTTAATGGGGAATGCTGTCAAAAACTTTGGTATATTTTGTAAGGTGTGAAATTAATTTTGAAGGGTTTGAGTATGTGATTGGTTTTAATGTGTTCCTTAAAATGTGGTTATTTAACTCTGAAACGTTTTTTTGTATGAGTTTGATAAATTTAAAGTCCTCTTTGATATAGTATACATGGAAATGGTTTTTGAAATGATTTGAAACTATTTGGGTAAATGTATTTGGGTGTGTAAACATGTAGTCCCATGTGGTATTTTACTTCTAAATTTTATGTTTTGTGGTGATTTTTGAAATGAATGTGATTTGAAAAATGTGAACGCCCGGTTGACATCTTAAGGTGTTTTAAAAGGAGTTTTGATTGTTTATGTGATATGATAGCCCGATTGGAACATTTTTAATGTGAAATGATTGAATATGTATTTGAGGGCGCTCTTGTCTAGAGTAACCCTTTATGGGTGAACACACATTAAGTGTTCGTGTTTGGGGAAGTCAAGTGTGGTTAGATGAGTCTCACTTGCGAGGACCTTTCTACTTACATGGTATTATTGTAACCACCATGGGTTATTAGGGGTCCTTTAGATGACCGAGTGATGGTAGTTGATCAACCATGATTAGACGGTTTGGTACCCCCTGGATTTGTTGTTAGGCCAGGTAGGCTTTGCCACTGGATTGGTTAGTTTAGGGTGACCAGTTGGTTTTTGACTTAGGAGCTTCACCATATTCTGGCAGGTGGTTCCGAAACTGAGTACGTCCAGGGGTCTTCTAGGGATGTTTATGATCTCTATGGTTACTGGATTATTTAAATTTCTTGTTTACTTTCTGTTTCACTAGTTAATTTTTTTTCACATTTTACAAGTTTTACTTTGCCCAGTTTTGGAACATTATGTTTTGTATTTTATTTATAGAATGAAAAATGAATTCAGAAATGGTGTGTAGTGTGTGTTGGGTTTTAAATGAGAAAAAACGTTAATTAATTTAAAATCTGAAAAATCTACTTTTATATTTGTATTTCAAACTTGTGTCACTGGATTGTTTTGGGAAAGGGAATGCTTAGATATCTTAGATATATATGGCAACCCTATTGAGTATCTCAGTTCTCACACATATCATATCCATTCAGTTGTTGGTTCAGTTTTTGTTCAGGTACTTGGTTCAGTTGCTCAGTGTCAGAGTAGGCTTGAGTCTGAGTTGGGTGGTGACCTATAAGGCCACAAGGAGGTATGTTCGGTTTTATTTTCTTTCTGTTGCCAGTTTTAATTTTTTTGGTTAGTTCTGTTTATCTTTTTATCATTTGTTCATGGGCCAAATCGTTCCCAATAGTGAAATTTTGATGCCCGACACTGGTTTCCAGCCCATGGGGATTGGGAACGCCCTTCGGGCCATGTCGCGGACCGGCTTGGGTGACCAGTTCAGGGTCGGCCCGGGTTGGTTCGTGACAAAATAGTATCAGAGGGGACTTTATTATTTCAAGTGTCTGGTAGATGTAGATTAGGATTTTCAGGACTCGATAGGTATGTATGGGAAGGACGTCATGAACCCACTCCCATTCCGAACCTCAAATCGCCAGGGGTAGTCCGAGAATTGTGATCTTGTCTAATTCTTATTTTTTTTTGGATTGACGAATGAAAAAATAGGCAAACCGATGTTACATTGTGATTTTACATGGAGTATTCACCCATGTGGAGTTAGCGTATAGAGTTTATGTTCCTCCTAATCGTTGATGCTTTCTTATGGAATGGCCCACTACCATGTCGCTAGGTTAATCAAGACTACTAGTCCTTCCCTTTGGTGATTTGATACATGTTAAGTTTCATCATGGATCTAGTTGGTTTCAGTGCATTCCTGAGAATGTAAAAAAGTGATTTTGAAATGATAATGATTTCCATAAAATGGATTTAAATTTGTGAAATGAATATTTAAAATTGAAAGCTCTTGATCTAAAAATACAGTTTTTGCCTGGAACTGGTAGATATATGGTTTGTGTGCAGCCTCGGGTTCTCTTTATGAACATTTTCACATGTGAGAGAGTGCATGGGAAGTGGGTGTTGGTGCATATTAATGGAAGCAGATGAAGGCATGTGAAACGTTTCATGGGATTGCTGGGGTGTGCACTTGGAATTAAAGGCTTGACCTTGTTTTTCTAAAGATATTCTAAAATGGAAAAATGATTTTTGGAAATTGAATTTTTTTTTGAAAAGTGGGTTTTGTATTTAGAAAGTGGCCTTTAAAGAAGGCATTTTTGAAATCTAAAATGAAAAAGTGAATTTTGGATGGGTTTATATTTTCTTGTTTATTTTGAGCTGGATGTTTTGGATGAAGGCGCTTTATTTGATGTTGCTTCGACTTGATATTGGTTTTGGTTCTGTGTTTTATATGTGGTTCAGCAAATGCCGCCTAAAAAGGTCCCCATGGTTTGTGATAAGTCATGCCCAGTTATTGATTTTTCATGGACATTTCCTATCTTTCGCAGTGATCTGGGTCCGTTAGAAGAAGTGGAATGGCTTGAAGGGGTCGATCGTGTCTTCAGTGTTTTAGGAACTCCCAATGCTATCAGAGTGCATACTGTTTTGGGTTTGTTTAAAGGTCTGGCTCTGGACAAATGGGAGTAGGTTTTCCCACCGTCAATGCAATATAGGAAGAAAAGGATGTCTTTAAATATTTCTTTTTCCTATGTTTTATACCTGAAGAGGTAAATATGAAGAAAAGATAACAGCTCATTCATATTCAACAAGGCCAACAGACAGTGATAGCATATGTTGACCATTTCAAAGAGTGTGTTTCTATTTCTCTGAAGGCAGCATCATTGGATTTGAGGAGGACTTCTCTTTTCATTGGGGGTCTTCACCCAGAGATCATGTATCATGACCTCTTTTCTAAAGGCCATAGTTTCGAGAAGTTAAAGGATGAAGCATTTTTATCTGAACCGGTATCCAGAGCGTAGTTGATTGGCAATCCAGCTTATCCAGTTGCTCGTGAAGATTCCCCATCTGGCGAGCAGGGGGTTCCAAAGGGACCTATTTCTAAAGAGTTGTCTAGAGTGGTTCTAGGTTCTAGATCATCGGACCGTTCAGTGGTGTGCCACTAGTGTGGCCGGTTCGGGCACGTGAGGCTTTCATGTCACACCCCTCCGAAGACGTGTCATCGTTGTACCTATCTAGGTCACTTGGAGAAGTTCTGTAGGAAGCGTCTCCTGAGGAAGATGTTGGGACTAGTGAAATTCTAGTTCCTGACTGTGAGGTAGTGGATGCTTCCACCATCAGAGCCCCAGCCACAGGTCTTGGGGTGAAGCTCACACACAATTAAGAGTTGCCAAGGGTGTGAATCCTTGGTCTGGGTCTTGTGTTCCGTGTTGGCAGTAGAACATTTACACTCTTTTCATTTTCGTTTTTCTACTGTTAAGTATTAGACATTGTTGTATGATAATTTTTTCATCGTGGAGTTATAGTTGACATGTTATTTTTTAATCAAATAGTTTTTTTGTCTGATTATGGTTTTCTGAATCATGCACTTTTTTTAAAAGTTGTCTGGCCCTTGTCTGGGTTAATCTTGGTTTAGCAGTGTTCGTTTGGAGATGTAAGTGCCTACTAAGGAGTTAAGGCAGGTAGTTATACTCGGTTTTATTGTTGCGATCATATTCTTCTCAGAGTTTTTTATTTAGTGTTCAAGGTTATTTGTATGGATCCAGAGATCTAAGTTTCAGTGGAGGTGTTGTTTCACACGTTCTATAGAAGATTTTTTGGATCGGTTTGGAGTTCCTGTGTCTCTCCCCTTCTCAGGGTGATATGTTTAGGTGTTAAATTTCTGCAGTAGTTGAATTCTTATGGTAGAGAGAACCCTCTCGTGTTCTCCCATTCCTTTGTGGTGTGGTTCCTTTCAGTTTCAGTCGGACATGGATCCTTGCTCTGTCTAACGTTTTGATGAGTGACATTGTAGGGACAGAAAGTTTCTATGGTGGGAAGAATAGTCACACCCCGAATTTTTTGTTTATTTTTTTTATTATTTCTTAGTTTCAGGTTCTTGCATCGAGGTTTGGGTTGAGTCCTGGTTTAAAATTTTTGATGTTTGATTATTTTGGTGGGTTTCAGACCGGTGGACTGGCACCACATGGTTATCAGAAACCGTGCAGTCACCCCGATACTTGTGAAGGTACCTATGTGGTCTAGAATGAGGTTTGCAGCATGTGCGTGGGTTATTAAGCAATGTGGTGAGTGCGTAGTTTCCCGGATTTCAGAATAAGGTAAATAAAATGGTTTATGTGTTTAAAGTGTATTAATAATAATGTTAGTATTTAATTAATGATAGTAATATTACTAAGGTGTTATTATTATTTATTAATTTTTATAATTATTATCATTAAAATTATTTTTGGTTTTGTTTTTGTTATTATTATTATTATTATTATTATTATAAATAAAATGAAACCCTAACCAAATCCTCGTCGCCCCCCTTCCCTGTTCCTGCGTGCGAAGCCCATCCACCTTCACCTCGCCCTCCAGGTCTCCGCCAATCAGTCCCCGCATCAACTTCCATCAACCCTTGCTTCACACATCGGATCCTTTGCACTCTCCAAACCCTGCTCCAACCCACCATCCTACTTAGCCCCTCTTACCCTTGCCCGATCATGATCAATATGCCCCTCTCAGTTCCCTACGCAGCACCCCGACATGTCTCAGCCATGCCGCCTCCTGCCTCCCATGCTACGCACTCAACTGGGATTCCATCCCATTCCCTCGCCTCGCCTCCCATCTCCCCAGCCACCTCATCCTCGCAGTCCCCGTCGCCTCACCCTCCTGCCGCATTTCGTCACCTAGTCTATCCCCCCTGCCTTTTCCCACATGAACCTACCTCCCTCGGCTCTCCTATGCTCAGTCTTACTGACTAGCCCAACCTCAGTCGGTTGTCCTCCGATCCGGCTTGCTGACCAGCCTAGCCTCCCTCGGCTCTCCACCACTATGGCCTGCTGCGCCGGCCCTCTGCCGCTTCGGCGGTTCTCCCACATGTCGGCCTTCTGCCGCGCTGGCCTTCTCTACACTGGCCAGACCCCACTCCAGCTAGTGGCCTCCTCACAGGAGCTCCAACCCTAATGCGCTAGCACTCCGCCACTCCAGCACACCATGTGGCCTACCACCCTCACGTCGGCCACCTCCGCATTGGCCTCCTGGCCTCCGGCCACGTTGCCTCATCCAGTAATGCGTCTGACCCTTGTATGCACAACAAACCCGCTTCCCCCTTATCAGGTATAATTAATTAACTATTTATTTATTTAATTTTTTTTATTTTCATTTCCTTTAATTATTGGTTTTTATTTAATATGGATAATCGTAATTCCATCGTGAGTTGTGTTTCTTGTGTTTTTATTACTATTTAGCAAGCGTGGATTCTCCACAAGGATTGTCCATCCTTCCATCGATGTTTGTAGCATTCCCACGTGTTTGAGGTAGGTGTTTCCATGATTCTTATTTCTGAGGAAATTTATTTGATGCTTGTGCATTTCAATAAATTTTTATATATTTTCTGCACACTGGTAATGCATGTCATTTGATTGTTATGGTGTAGTTATGGTAGCTATATTTGTTAAGGATGGTTTTGAATCAATCATTTATTTTTTCATATACACATTCACCTGTTTTAATAAATTTATCTACATGTTTTACATGTTTTATAAAACAGAATGTTTTTACTTATGTTTTAAAATGACTGTTTGATAAACTCTTATGAAAGTGACGATGCACATGACTTTAGAAACATTTTGGAAATGTATTTGGTAAGTGTATTTTGGGTAAAAAATTGATTTATTGCGTGGTCCTTAAGGAACGTGTGTTTGGTTGGTTGTTTGAAAATAGTTTTTGGGTTTGGGTTTAGCGTAGGGACTTTTTGGCACATTTTATGGAGTGATATTTTTTACTCAAAGTTGTAATGAAAAATGTTTTAAAGGGGAATTATATCTAAAAAATTGTAATATTTTGAAAGGTGAAAAGGTAATATTGATGGGTTTGAGTATGTGATTGGTTTTAATGTGTTCATTAAAACATGGTTATTTAACTATGAAATGTTGTTTTTTGTGAGTTTGAGAATTTTAAAGTCCCATTTGATATAGTATAAATGGAAATGGCTTTTGAAATGATTTGAAACCATTTGGGTAAATGTATTTGGGTATGTCACCTTGTAGGCTCGTGTGGTTTTGTACTTCTAAATGATATGTTTTGTGGTAATTTTTGAAAAGAATGTGATTTGGAAAATGGGAATTCCCAGTTGAAAACTTATGGTGTTTTAAAAGACTATTTGAATGTTTATGTGATGTGATGGCCTGATTGGAACTTTGATAATGTGAAATGATTGAATTTGTATTTGAGGGCGTTTCTATCTAGGATTACCCTTTATGGGTGAACACACAGGAAGTGTCTGTGTTTGAGGAAGGGAAGTGTGGTGAGATGAGTCGCGCATGCAAGGGCCTTTCTACTTACAAGGTATTATTGTAACGGCCATGGGTTCTTCGGTGTCTTTTAGATGATCGTGTGATGGTTATTGATCAACCCCGATTAGATGGGTTGGTAACCTCTGGATTTGTTTTTAGGACAGGTGGGCTTTGCCACTGGATTAGTCAGTTTAGGGTTGCCAATTTGTTTATAGAGTTAGGAGCTTCACCATACATCGGATGGTGGTTCGAAAACCATGTACATATAGGGGTATTTTAGAGATGTTTAGGATCACCCATGGTTACTGGATTATTTACATTTCTTATTTAATTTCTATTTCACTAGTTTATTTTTAGTTTGTAGATTTTTCCTTTTTTACTCTAGCCCAGTTTTGGTACATTTGGTTTTGGATTTTATTTATAGAATGGTAAATGAATTCGGAAATGGTGTGTAGCGTGTGTTGGGTTTTAAATGGGAAAAACACGTTATTTACTTTAAAATGTAAAAACCCTACTTTTATATTTTTATTTCAAACTTGTGTCATTGGATTGTTTTTGGGAAAGGGAATGCTTGGATTCCGTGGTTATATTTGGCATCCCTACCAAGCATCTCGGTGCTCACGCCTATAATATTCCTTCAGTTGTAGGTTCAATTTTTTTTCAGGTTCTTGGTTCCGCTGCTCAGTGTTAGAGCAGGATTGAGTCTGAGTTGGGTGGTGACCTAGAAGGTCACAAGGAGGTATGTTCTGTATTATTTTCTTTACGTTGCTAGTTTTCATTTTTATAGCCATATATGTTTATCTTTTTATCTTTTGTTCATTGGCCAAATAATTCCCAATGGTTAAATTTTGATGTCAGGAACTGGTTGCCTACCCGTGGGGATTGGGAGAGCCCTTCGGCCGTTGTCGCGGACCAGCTCGGGTGACCGGTTCAGGGTCGGCCCGGGTTTGTTAACGAACCCGGTGGGCCAAAAGTCCAATGAACTTGGTAGGGGATAGGTCCTGCCACATGTTATCTGGGAGAGTTTGTGGTGGGGGACTGTTATATGGCTATGGGGTGGCGGTCTGCCATCTGCCAGAGGCCTAGGCTCGGTTGTGGCCGAGCTCATTGGGCATTATGCCCACCAGGTTATTTACATAAAAAGGATGTCACCCACCTCAGACTATCATAGACAACACGTGGTAGGAACTATCCCTTGCCTGACGAGGATTTAAATCACCTCCCTCACAACTCGAATGACAGACCACTCGCTTAACAGCCAATGGGGAGAATTTCGAGTACCAACTGGGTCGTAGATCAGTTGGTACTCATAACGCTTAGGGTTGGCTGTTAAACCTGTGGTCTCTAGTTCGAGTTCTGGGGGACATAATTTAAATCCTTGTCAGGTAGGGGGGAGTTCCTACCCAGAGTTATCTGGGTCAGTCTATGGTGGGGGCCTGTTATTTGCATGTGGGGTGGGGGTCTGCTATCTGCCAGAGGGCTGGGAACAGGAATGGCCGAATTTGTTGGGATGTATGCCCATCAGGTTCGTTATTGGGATCTTGACATGTTTTTTCCTATTTTTTCCCAAAAAAGTTGGTTTTATTATGTGAAGAAGAAAGGAGAGCGGCTTTCCTTTTCTTAGCGGGGTAGAGGACACACATGGTAATTTTGAAAACAATCATGTGGTACCACATTTTTCATATGTGAAAAAGATAAAAATAGTAAATTATAGAACCATTTAGGTTTTATTGTCTAAATATGTCCATAAAATAGTATTTTGAAAACATTATATGTCATTTTTAACATTATTTATTTAGTTTAACCCCTAGTAAATCCATTTTAACCTTAACCACATAAATTAATTTTTATATCATTCACTACTCATTTGGGTAAAATATTAAGTTAATCATATTATAAATTATTAATCTTGTTCATTAAAAATATGGAATCTATTAAAAAAATTATTTAGATAAGTGGAAATTTTTAATTTAAAATTCATCCCACAGATGGGATGAGGGAACGAGTTTTTAAAGAGAAATGTTCCATAGTTTACAAAGATTTTATATAAAAAAATAATAAAAATATTATTAAATTTCCCTAAATTATATTAATTTATATAAAATTGATGTAATTATAATTTTAATCCAATTCTAAAAATAATACATTGTAATAAAGAATTTAACTTAAAAGTTATGTTTCAATTGAAATTTTGTAGGATTTATTATTAATAATAAAATGAATCCTTTCTAAAAAATCCCAAAAATTCACCCTAGGATAATTTTTGTATAAGGATTTCTATTTTTTTCATATAAATGTACTATAATTGGTGAAAATTAATTTTAAATTATGTGCACAAACCCGAATGAAACTGCCTTTTAGAAAATACTATTTTCTAGAAAACATTAATTTTTCTTTTATATTATTCTAATTTTTTTCATGATCAATATATATCTAGTTTACATGTTTACGACGTTTATTTTAATATGTTTGTTAATATTATTAATACCCTCCTTTCAAATTTCTAGGTGAAAAGTTTCATATTACATTATAATATTTATAATAAATAGTTTGTTTAGTAATACTAAAACATATGTATAACATAAGAAATAAAAAAATATTTATTTTGTGTATCATATACAATTGAATAGATTTAATTTATTTTAAAATTAATATATCATAAATTATTAGGGTGACATGTGTTATCATACTATTTTGTTTTATTTCATACACACTATCAAATATAGTGTACTAATTTTTTAATTTCTAGGTGTAAGATTCTCCCCAACTTAAACAAATTGTGTCTTTATAATTTAAACATGAACTCTATAATATAGGGATTGATATTTAAAATTAACATTGTTGAAAAACCCAAACTATAAAAGGATTAAAAAAATATTCTTAAAATTGATAAAAGAGATGTACAAGGGTATTATGAAAAAACAAATAAATAGGTTTCTCTGTATGAGAACATTGGCATCATGTGAATATTTTGACAAGGATGTAAATATTAAATAATTATAGAGAGTGATTGAGGTCATTTATAAAAATAATCTAACTAATCATTAGAATGTTAAGGACCTCAAAACCATAAATATGTAACGATATTAAGGGCCTCTAATTCAACAGATATGAATTTAATAGTACAATATTTTTTGTATCAAGTTCATTTTATTAATGTTGAGGAATTATATTACTCTATATAAATATAATGAAATATAATTACTTGATACGTTTCTAATTTATAAGCACAATTTCATCATTAGGTTATTATATTATCATTTTCCAACTAATCACTTAAACAATTAAATTAATACCAAAAAATGAATATTTTATACCTAAGGCACTAAAATTCCATTTTAAAGGGCTATAAGATCCACTAAAGAGTGACATGTGTTTATATATGTCTCTAACTTTTTCATAAACCTATATTTTATTCAAATGTTATCCAAAATAATAAATTAATATATATACCACTAGTTTGTCATTATTATTTATTTTTCAAATTTGGTAACTAAAAATAATAACGTATTAACCAAGACATCATATAGAACAATAGTAGGTGTGAAATGCTTTTTGTCCTTCAGTAATTGGTTTAAACCCCACTGCCTTTCCAGATGTGATGGGATATCACAGAGCTTGTGGGTTGTACTTTTTCTAAAACCATATTAATATATTTCTTGTATCATTCCAAAAAAAAATTATTGTGGACAACATTGAAATGAAATCAATAATTATATAATATTTGTACTATGTTTTTTAATACAACTAATTTTTGTTTGAAAAAGTAAAATAATCATATTTGACATTATTAAAAATGTTTCATTTCATATTCCATGGTATCAACCAGTTGAGCTCTTATAGAACTCCATCCTTAAATTATTTTTTGAACATGGTAGTTGGTTAAAGTATATTTTTTAAAAAATATTTTAGAAAATAATATTAGGAATAATCAGTATATCTTTTTGTCCAGTTAGAATCCCATTTGTTTCTCAAAGGAACCACATTTTCATTTATATTCAATGTTATCATGAATTATTTCGTTTCCATCCTCAGACTAAAACAAAAAATCATAGTGTATATAATGATAATTATATTGGTAAAATCATGTAATCATTTAAAGGGTGTTAAAATTATGAAAAATTATTTACAATATCATAAACAGTCGGTTTATTCTTAATTTTTCATTGTAATAAATCCTTAATAATTGTTTGTAATGAAAATGTAAATTATCATAATAATACCCCCTCAGAGTGTCAAACCATTTTTGCAGTAAGTCATATTACCATATATTATGTAACAATTAAGTAAACTTTCACATGTATATTTTGGATTTATTACCCCATTGTACCAGTGTTCCCAAACCATGTCAATTTTTAGTATACATACAGGGATGTATGTCTCAGAAAAACAATATAATCTCTCCATTACCAAAACCTAATGATGTTTTTCTGTAGTTATAATCAATGTATAACATAGTGTTATGTTCCCTAAACTATTTTTACAAAATCTCATTCCCATTGATTCTATAATTATTTCCTGAATATCAATTATAGAGTCCTTGAACCTTGGAGCCTGGATATAGTGTCAGAATTATTGCATTGAAATAAGATACAAAGAATGACATCTCAAAGGTCAAAATAGTTTAGTAATCTTGGTAAATAATATATATACATTATAACCATATTATGTTGGAATAAAAAAATTAATACATGATTTTTTTAGAATAACACTATTTCCTTTAGCTTATCCCTAAATATCAGTCATTGTAATCATCAGGGAATTATGTGGAAAAGAAAAGAATTAATGGTAGTCTCAAATGATTAGTAAGGGTTAATAACTAAAGAATAAACCTTAAATAAATAATGAATCATCAATAAAAAATGAAGAATATAGTGAGGAAAATACCTAAATACAAATTCCATTTAAATAATTGACTAGAATAATAAAATAAATGATAAATATTTGAAAAAAATTCCATTTATCCATTAAAATTAATATCCTAATTGTGTAAGGAATTATCAATACATAATGTTAAATAACTAAAAAACACATTACATTAATCAGTTAATGATAATGAAATGCATCCAAAGATAACATCATTGTAAAAATATCATGGATAATAATAACTAAACTCTTAAATAAGGATATTCATAAATATTGGATGTCGGTTATTTATGGTATATGATACCTTTACCATCTATATCTTCCATAAGACAGTTTAGAACATACTGGATGAAAACCCATTAAACAAAGGTTTGCCAACTGATTCGCCACATGAGACTACTGATGTATCAAGGGGATTTCTATAAATAGTCCACAACCATGTCATAAATTTCCAAAGCATTCCTGGTATACCAGATAATTGATTTAATTGATGAATAATAATCTTTATCATTAAATATCTATATTGTGTATGGTATATAGATTTTACTATATTTCCATATATGAACAAATAACATTAATAGAAAACAATGAATGTTA
Organism: Viscum album; assembly: GCA_963277665.1. NCBI lineage: Eukaryota > Viridiplantae > Streptophyta > Magnoliopsida > Santalales > Viscaceae > Viscum > Viscum album. Next base: position 289,946,085 of record OY728165.1, read on the forward strand.
AAATAATATATGGTGTATGAAATAATTATATATATTATTAATAATATAGTGCTTTAGATTAATTTAAATATCTACTCATTAATAGAAAATTAAATATTTCCAGGGGATGTTAATGATAAGAAATTGAAACATAAAAGTGAATGTCAATGCAATATTTGGTCAAAATAACCTTAAACCATATAGAGGAAGAATAATAATGGTATTAAAATATAACCATTTGAGTTTGAATAATGTATTGTTTTTATTGGTGAATAGATATACCATAAAATTACCTTTAAAAACAATATTGATAGAAATATATTTTACATTTTTAAGGACATTTTCAAAATCATTTTCTTTGAAAACAACTTTTAAAAATATTTCCATAAAAAGAGATATCAAAAATTGAAAATAATTAATTAAATAAATCATGTACATAATGGTGGGTAATTTATTACATGCTATAAAATATCAAAATAAAATTTCCTATTCACAGTAAAAAAAATTACAAAAGTTCATTTTTTTCAAAAAACAAAAAGAAGATTCATTTCACATTTTCGGTAAAAGAAAAATGATAAATGTTTTGAAAACAATGTCTGATATACTTGAAGAAAAATTAAAAGCTAAAAATAGTTAAATTTATTTATAAAATCACTTTATAATTGATAAAAAAATTTAAAACATTTTTAGAAAACATTGTTGTGGATGAAAACATATTTCTGGCTGAATGGAGAAATGATGTCAAATTTTATTAAATAAAATTATCAATTATTTAATATAAAAAATAGGGGAAAAGATGTAATATTACATGAAAATATCATGAATTACCATAAAATAAGGAAATTATATGGTTTATTATGAAAGTATCAAATAATATTTTAAAAATTTATATTCAAGAAAAAAAACCCTAATTAAATTGAAATTGTGATGTAAACCCTTGAAAAGATCATAACACTGAAGTATGAATAAACCAATGAATAAATTATGTGTATAAACAAAAAAATCATATAAAAAATATAAATAAATCTTAATATAATTAAAATACAATATACACATAATCATTGAGTATCAAAGTAATCAATGGTGTAATATAACCCAATGAAATGAAATTGAGTAATGAAATTATTTACCACTTAGAAACTATTTTTTAGAATATCCTTAGATAAAATATTTCAAACTAAAACATAAAAGTCCATTAATAATGAAACATTGATTATATTACATGTCAAATGTGCAGTATATACAATTCATAACATGAAATTTTGTGCATAACATTACAATGTGCCTCAATAAATGGAAAATGAGACAAAATCCCTTAACGTAAACATACTTTTGGTTAAAAATTAATTAACTTCATTTATAATTGTTTAAAACAGGTTATTAACATATTAAAACCCATATTAATATATAAAATATAACATATTAACCTTATATAAAATCTTATTACCAATTCATTAATAATCATTAATTATTTTCATTATTTGAGGTCATAATTGTCTTGTTTTCTCATGCATGATTCATCATGAAAGGCCTAATTCTTGTGATTATTATATAGTAATATTATCATTATAATAATAATCATCAAATAATGATCTTATTTATACATCAATCATACTTTTAAAACCAGTCATAAAATTTGGTTATGAAAAATTATTTACATTAAGATCATTGAGTTGGTATGTCTTACGTACAAATGAGTAATTTTTCCATTTTTCATTGATCATTATAGAAAGACTGTATGTAATATTTTAATTATCTTTAACAATAATAATTTCATATATACCATATTATATACTTATATATATTTCATTCATGTCTTTTGATGTTGAAAAGTGATTTACATCACTTCTTGAGGGCAGTGGTCCACATATACACGAATGATGTTATTGTATTTACATGAGTGAAACGAAAACAAAGAAAATAATATATATTGTACATATATAATGAAAAATATTTAAATAATATAATAATTATTTATTTCATATCACATATAATCATTAAAATTTTATTTATCATCTTCCAGGTAAAGTGTTAATTAAAGATGAATTACATCACTTCATGAGGTGGCAGTTCGCCACACACAAGAGAAAAATTATCATATCACATGAGGAATTGAAATATAAAAAAATATATATGATTTAGTGAATCTATAGTTTTTAATATGTTATAAAAATAATATATATACTTTATTTCAATCATCATACACATGCTTGAGAGGGGGAAATGGAAACTGAACGAAATTGGTTCGTGATGCGGTAGTTTTCCATACACAAAAATAATAATTTAATAACCCATTTGAAAGAGGTGGGTATGGTTTTTGGTAATTAACATATTATAAAAAATTTCTAGTCAATTATTGATAATTATCTTATTATATCATCATTTTTTAATAAAAATGTAATGATATGGATAAATAATTGAAATAAAGATGATCGTTGAAGAACATTGCCTATTTTTTAGGTACCCTCTTTATGTTTTAACTAATTCATTCAAAAATTATATTTATTCCAAAAATAATGATTCAATTAAGTGAGGAGATAATTTTTTATGTAATTTTGTTTGTAATTTTATTAACCTAATTTGTTTTAATGTGTGATGACGAGAGGCGATGGGTGTCCTTTTATAAGTGGGGGAGAGGACATAATTTTTATTTTTTAAAATGATTGAGTGCTCCCACATTTATCATTTGTAAAAAGATTAAAAAATAGTAAATTATAATAGTATAGAGGTGTAATGGCCAATATATTTTAAAATATTGTTTTCATAAAAAATTATAGGTAATTTTTACACATGTCTTTTTAGTTTAACCCCCTAGTAAACCCATTTCTACCTTAACATAAAAAAATAATTATCTCTACATTCTCAATTAATATTGGTAAAAAACTAAGTTTAAATTATATATAATTAAAAATTATTATGATTCAAAAAAATTGATACACATTTCTATGTTCAATTAATAAAATTAGAAAATTATAATTTAAAATTAATCTCCCAAACATTACTAGAAATATGAGTTTAAAAGGGAAAATTTTCAAAAGGTTACTATGTTTTTATATGAATATTAGGACATAAAATCAATAAAATAAACTAGACTAAATCATTTATAAAAAATGTACTAATTTTTTTTTAAACAGATAGAAATAAAATTTTATGTTATAGAAAATTTAAATTAAAAGTCAGTTTTCAATTGAAATTATATATTTTTTAATTTTCATCAAAAATTTAAACATTCATTAAATGTCCCAAAAAATAACTATAAGATAATTTTCATATCCCAATTTCAAAACTAAAGTTTAATTTAACATATAAATTTTATAAAAGTGGTAAATATTAATTTTAAATTATGAATGAAAATCTTGATCTACATTAGGAAAACATCACTTTTTCATTTAGATGATTATTATTTTATATATAATACATTGATAGCTAATAAACATGTGTAATATATACATTTTTATAATTTATTTCACCCTATTCAAACTCACCATTCCAATCAGTTGGTGAAAACAATCACATGGTTTAAATATACTGATAGTGTATTTTTTTCAGTAAAACTCGATATTGCATGCAACAAAAGTCATTGAAGAAACTTGTTTTTTTCGTGTATCATAAGATATTTAATAGATTGAATTTTTTAAAATGTAAATATTTCAGAAATAATTTTGTTGTTATATTTCCTCATACTCATGGTGTTTTTCATTAAGCACACCATCAAATACTGTGTTCTTATTTTAGAATATAAGGGTACAAAATTGTCTATGTTTTTGTGAATTTTCTTGGAGGAATCCTCAAAATATTAAGGGAAAAAAGACACTCAATAAATTAACTATAAAATAATTCTCAATAAAATTTAATATTTTATTCAAGCACCCAACAAATTAATTTCAATAATTAAACATGAAAATATCAGTACATAACAATTGTTCAATATTTTCATTTAAAATAATTTCAAAATATCAATATTTAGTATTTATAATAAAAAATATTCATTGAAAATAATTTTAAAATGAGAAAAAAATTTATTAAAACATGCATTACATCTCAACATTGTATTTATTCTATCCATTTTGAAAACGTTCTTTATAAAGTTTAAATATACTTACCACTTTGAGAATCCATGTTTCAATCACCAAGTCTCCTTAGAATCAATCAAAATAACACCAATATACTATATAGTATATTTAACAAATCATCCTAGATAAAATATACAAAAACATTCCATAAAATATAATATCATAGGGAGTTGGGAAAAAAATTAAATAGGGGATAATGGATGTGCACGACTTAGATACATTATTTTGAAGAAAATACCCTATCCTTGAAAATGCCACTATAAGATAAATTAAACCTATCACAGATACATATTTTTATATACTATTTTGGATGGTTGTAAACTTATGGTTCATCATCCACATTTACCCCTAAAACAAATAAAACCTATAAATCAGCCATATATCTTTAATAAAACTATAATCAATAGAAACATAAATTAAAATATAACTACAAAAAATGATTAAATCTCAAAATAAAACACCCGCAACCTAACATCTCATTCAAACATGTGGTTCAATATGAGTAAGATCTGGATATGATCTTCATACACTATCCTATTTAATTTTTTCATTCCCATATCTATTAAAATATGCTTATAAAAAATGGTTATATGATAGGATTTTATAATGAACCATTCTGGATCACCCTTAATTCAGGGTACTAAACTATCATGTGGAATGGCATAAGCAGTGTTCATGATCCCCATGGGATAACAAATAGTTCCAATGAATCAATGAACAAAAATTGTGTATTATTTTACCTAATAATTATGTATACCCTTGTTAAATATATATATAACTCTACCATGACCACTCCATACAACATAGATCTTTGTGATGAAAAAATAAAAAAATTTAAAATTGTATGAAACCAAGAAAGAATGACCAAAATAGATTTACATAGAAACTCAAGATAAATATCAAAACTATCATGGAATTGAAACAAAATCCCAGATATATATGTATTACATAGATGATATTCTATGGTATACAAAAAAACAAAATACTCAACACAATATTTATATGGCCTCAACTTCATAATCCATCTTTTGAACCAGATCAATCCAAGAGTGATACCAAAACAGAAAATGATTTAATATAGGGACACCCAATCTATATATACTATGTTTTTTATATAATATGTAATCCTGAAATAACATTATGGTTTCATAAACGATTCTGCGTGTTTCTATTTTCAAAACAATACCATGAAATAAATTTGAAACATAATATATGAAAATCCATTTTTCCAACATTTTAATAGAATAACAAAAAATCATTATACACCCATTTATTATGAAAACTGTAGAAATTTTAAAAAATCCCTAATTTTTTTGAAATAATATTTACAAATTTTTTATTTTTTTTCTCAAAAATCAGTTTCAATGAAATTTTTAGGAATTCGATAAATGAAAATAGTTCTATATAAATTAATTTACAACACTAATAGGGCTTAGTATCATTAAAAATTAGATAAAATTTACCATATCCAATAAATTAATAAATAACATAGAATATAAAGAGAAAAATAATTTTGGTATTATATTAATAAAAACTCATGTAGAAGAAGCAGTAATGGATCAATAACATAAATAAAGATACTGATTGTAAACAACTAACACTTTAGACACTCCAAATTATTATCCTAGTTGTTTTGACAACAAGATTTCCCATAGGTTAACAATGGCGATGAATCACCAACTAAAACATGAATTTTTATGTGGATTTCTCTCGTGACCACCCACCATACAAATTCGATGCTTGTCTTATGAAAACACCATAGTGTGGTGAGGTGGACCTCACTAAACAGTTCTCTAAAAAATGTACAAAATTTGAAAAACAAATAAAAATGTGATTGGAAAGTTATGTTAAAGAGTAATAAAAAAAATATAGTTACATTAGAAATAATGGTTGGGGTGTGACATTGATACTCATTGGTTATTAGGTTATATAATAATAGGTTTTTCAAATAATCATTGAATCTTGTGTAACATTCAATATTAAATCATATTGACATCCAGATCCACTTTATCATGGAGATGATTGATTAAGGTTGTCATTTATTTGAATATGTTTCAAAAAAGATAATGTATCAAATATCTTGATGAATCCTATTTCTAAGTATGTGTCTATTTATTTATAGTTTTGGTTGGATTGAATTATTTCATAGGATTTATGTATGTTTTTTTAGTTATTTTACCTCTTCTATTTCTTTATTTTATTGAAAAATGGGAATAATAAAATATGATATTCTCTTAAAAAGTAGGGATGATGTAACATCATTTTTATATGATCATTATGGGGTAAAATAGTTTACAAGTCATTTAAATTATGGGATCTTAAGGTGATGGTGGTTAGTGTTTTCTGATGTTCCCATGTACTAATTTTTGTTTATCCAATTAATATAATTATGGAGATAATGGAACCTTTTGATAGATTAATTGCACGTTATGAAGTGTAATAAAAAGGGGTATGTTTCGAAAAATGGTTAATATGGAATTGATATTACCCTGATGTATATATTTCTATCTCAATTATAATTATAACCTATGGTAGAGGTGTTTAGAATAACATGACATTGGATCCATGTTACAACATCTTTGTTGAGATAATTTATTCCTGATTTTGGGTTGTTTTCTTATTGTATTCATTGGAATCGTTCTTTCATATGAGATACAATCTATTTGGAGTTATTTATATATTCGAAAAAATGAAAAATAAATCATGTTATGTTTCATATAAAAAACAGTTTGAATGTTAATGATCACACTATATTATATTTGGGTAAATAAAAAATAGGTATGTATTTAAGATACATGAGATAAAAAAAATTTTTGTTTATATAAATTTTTGAAATTGTATTATATGAGAAGAAATCATGTTATAGGTTTTGTGGTCATATCATGATTATGTTGATTGAATATTGGGATTATCAATCATAGGAGGACTTGAAACCGAGTTAATCTGACATGGGAATAGAGTTAAAATGATGTGAGGAAAATAACATTATATCTATATTTGTAGCACCATAATGGTTTTGGTCATGAATTTTTATGGATTAACTTTCACAAAGTATACTAGACTAGATGAATTTAAAATTAGGATACATTTTGAGTTATATAGATTTATTCCATCAAACAATGGTTAATTATATAGTTTTTGGGAAATAATAGAATATCAAGATGATATAGGTTAAACCATACTACTAAATCCTATGAAATTGTGTTTTTAGAATTTTCTTGTTCTTGATATTTAAGGTATGTAACATTACGATTCATGCATCATTCTATAGTGAATATAAATAAAAGATATTAGAGGAATGGTTTTTCTAAAAAAAACCAATACTTCATGTTGTAATATAGATTTCAAATCATAAATCCAATCAGATATATTGAAATATACTGAAATATCTTTTGGATTTAAACATCCATATAATTTTGATCTGAGGATAACACTATAATACATGGAATCTCATAGAACTGTTGGTTATGTATATAAATATGTGGTGACCAACTAGGTGAAAATATATTTGATGAAAAGTGGAGACTATGATAGAATTGGCCAATCTTATAAGAAGGGTTAAGTAGGATATTGAGGATATTAACAAGGGTGAACACCAAACCCAACATATAATAGAACTTGATGTATATATTGCGAAGATTAATCAATATATTTATTATTGTAATTAATTTTATAATATAACATAAATGAAATACATTTTCTAATTCCCTTATTCATTTTATCATAAATTGTAAATTGGTAATGGGATCCCAATGGTTTCACACCACGGTTTATCATCATGATAATAAGGGTGGTTAAACTATATAAAACTCTTATGTATATATCTATTTATTCCATATCTATCTATAGTCATTACATTTCCACCATCAATATCCATTTACAATAAATTGAAATTTTAAAACAAAGATGAATATATATGTGCTTTTAATTTCCATTGATTCACCCCCCATTGGTGGAATACTCTATCAAGGGCGTTTTAGATTCACCATATTTACACATACTCTATAACAAACTTATATTTATTAAAATAATAATCAATAATTGAATTATAATTTTTGATTTTTTCATTACCAATTATAATCATCAATATTTATTTGATAATATTTTTGTTAAAGAATAAATGGTACAATTTTTTGTTTCACTAAGTGAAACTCCTTTGATTTGATTTCATTATTTAAATTAATTGTTTCTCATTAAATAGTAAAATTAAAACCATTAAAAAAAGAGTCGATAAATTAAATTTTTATTAATTATTAATAATATATATTTAAAATAACAAATGGTTGTGACATGTAATGATTTGGAGATGTCCCCATTTGTGGGTAAAACTGACCACGAATGTGCTGTGTAAATGGGAGAGTGATATAGATATAGTAAATATATTTTCAATCACATTTTTCTATAAACCCAGAATCATTAATGTCACGTTGATATACTAATTAAATTATTTTTTTATGTGTTTTTTATATTGGTATTTGTAAATATAAAACAGAAAATAAAAATGAATGTAAAATCACAACGGAACATTATCTTGTTTTTGAAATTGTTGCTTCACAGTGACCACTAATTATTTAATTTCATGAAGTGTTATGAAAATATAACATACCCATGGTACTACGATTGACAATGTGGAGGTAATTTGATAGATATTAGAAAAAGATCAGTTTTTTGAAGGTATTTTATAAGGTAGGAGAGGCTATTTATACTTGAGGGGAGGTATTATGGGTATAAATATTGAATAAAACATTTCTTCTAAATTTGAGCATGAAATAGTGATTATATATGAAATTATGAATCATGTTTTTATAAAATTACATGATTTTAAATTTTTTAACCATTCCAAAACTGATTTTATTAGTTATTATAGAATTAATTATGAAAAATAGGAAAAATATAATTTTTAAGATACTTTTTATATTTAGAGTCTGGAAATAATTTTTTTTTGTATGGAATTTTTATTCTCATTTTTAAATATAATTTTTTTCTAATTAAATCTATTTTAGTTTTAAAAACCCAGTTTATGATTATTTATTTCATTGTTAAATAAATATTACATCATAAAACATCATCATTTTCACGACCCGTCCCTAGGGGCCCATGTCGTGACTATCCCAAGCCCACCTTCCATAGGCCAGGGGTTGGAAACTAGCACCAAAAATGCCTAACCCCAAAACTAGGAAGCCATTTCCTTTTATACTGTAATCTCACACAATCCATGCACACAAAAAATATTCAAGAACAAAGTAAACTATATAGTAAAATGGGTGAGTACTGTTTGTAAAGGGTCCAGAATACATGCCCAACTGAAAAGTACAAGTAAAATTGAAAACAGCTCCTATGAACACCCACTAAGAATCCTACCTGAAGGGTAGGTACAACTCTTGAAAGGTCATCTCTGTATTACGCCTCATATAATGGTCCACCTATGAGTATCCTCTAATCATGGAACCCTCATCATTAATCAGTGTTGTCTGTCATCTGCACAAGACATAGTAAGGTCCGGGTGTAGCCCGTGTAAGGGTGAGTATAACAATACTCAATAGGGACCTTGAGACCCATAAAGGTATCTCAGAATCCTCAAAGGATAAACCACAAAGTAATACCTCAATATCAAAGCAAAAAGAAATAGTCATCAACAATACTTAGGTATATTCCCATAAATATACCTATGTTAGCAATATATATACTTATATCACACGTGAGGTAAGAATACCACAAAGGTAATACCACAAAGGTAAAAAGACCATACATGTGACACCACGAAGCTAGAAGTACCACACAGATAACACCACGAAGGTATATACTACAAAGGTATCACAATATAGAAGAATACCATGAAGGTATCATCACACATAATTTTAACAAAATGTTAAAGAATCATCACACACTAGGTATAACTTATGTACGGAAGTATAGATTATTATTTGTAATGCTATATTATCTTACTTCGTTGAGAAGTTCTGCTATTGACCCACAAAAGATTGTAGATAACCCCCAAATTATCTAAGGACGACCCACACTAGATCTGATGATGCTGAACTCCATAGGATTCAAAGATGACCCACACAAGATCTGAATATGACCCACATAGGATCTGAAGATGACCCACACATGATATGTTGATTCTCCAGGTACAACCATCCACATGGTTTCTGTACTAAGCGCGCTTGATTCCAGGAGGATCTTCTCCTAAATTCATCAGTCTATAATTCATCTTCCATGAAGTCCCACAATAAAATATTTCAATGGACTGTCACATCATAAGGGTTCTAATGCAACTGACAGCGCGCCAATCAGATGACGAGTCTGTAAGTTATTAGCATTTTCATTCTGAGGGACTGACTGGATTCAGGATCGATTCAAACTGGCCATACACCAAAATTATCCAAAACTCAAGTAGAATATACCAAAATTTCTATCTCAATACAAAGAATCTGGTTTCATAGACTGTTCGTCAAATGGATGCTTGGATCTCAAGATATGGCCAAAAGGCGTATCTGGGTCCAGATGGGCCCGGGTCCAGTCTGACCCAGTTCGGGTCACCCGAACCGGCCCGAGACCCGCCCAGATAGGCTGGGACGTGGTAGGCTCGGCCCACTGGTCATGTGAAGTTGGGCTCGGCCCACTCAACTGGGTGGGGTCTTCAATGGAAGGGCCCGCCCAAGCCGCAACCCAAGGGGGGAGGCACCCCCCGAAAGTCTGAATAGTTTAATGGACCATTAGGATTTGGCCATCCCAGTGACGCCATGTGACACTGCCTGCTGGCACACAAGACTATTGGAGAGGTCCCTCTTGGTGTGATGTGATCGTCCAGAAATCCTACCGGCTCCCCTCCCAGTGATGTGACGACACTACTGATCCTCCTGCGGTCGGCTGGGTGTCGGCCGCCCTTTGGGTGCACCGCCCCAGCTCAGTAGCCGCGACCTCCTCCTCTACCGGTGGCATAGATTTGCGCAACCCCACTACTCCTCCTACATCCGGGCATGTTCCGGTCACCCTCGTTCATTGCCGTGGCTCGACAACTTCAGCCTCCTCCCTTACCAGCAGCGCAATTGCATGTCGCCTTCTTCCACATGGCCATCCAGCATGTTGGCCGCTGCCTTCTTCCACATGCCATCGCAGCTTCATTCGAAGCCTAAAAAAATGTATTTTCTTCATATTCACGATCATCACGTCAAAATATCATCATCCATATGTCGCGCTCAATGAAACATAGAGATTATAGTGCGGTATATTATTTGGTGACAAAGAACGCGCAAAAAATGCTCGAAGAACGTACTGAAAATATCATGGTATATTTGTGGATCGATGGTCGTGTTTTTTTGGCCATCGTCATTGAGAATTAAGATTATGAACATCAAAAAATAGATTCTTATCAAACATCAAAATAAAACTCCTTACCTCGATCATCTGTTGGAGGTGGCATGTGGAGGAAGATGATGTGTCAGTGCTTCTAGAACATTGGTTTCTCATTCCCCGTTCAGAGGATGCTCTTCGTTGGTTGAACATATTCATTGGAGGATGTTCTTCCTTTAAGATTTCTCCAGCAAATTTTTTCTCCCTATTTTCCAACCCCTAGAGGATAAAGAAAGGGGGAATCCAACTTGATTAATTTTAAGAATTAATTAATTCACCAATTAATGTTGGCACATCAATTGGGGAAATCCACTAGTTACAAAAGTTTCATGGTCAAGTGGTCCCCACCACCAAAAATCAAATTAGAGGTTTCAAATAAATAAAATAAACGGAATTATTGTATTTTATTATATACTTTTTTTACTCTCCCACGAAGAATTGAAAACCCAACTTCTACCCTCAACATATTGCATTCGAGGTGAAGGCTCCCTTAAGAGAATATCAGTGAAGTGAATTCAATGGTGTCCATGGATTTCAATTTGGAGCAATGGTTCTAAAGTTATAAAATCCCACTCACGCTTTTACTGAACGTACCTGAATAAAAGTTATGAATTTCATTCCGGGCACACCGGGCCTTAGAATCACACGCTACAAATTTTCACAAACTCTTAATAATCCCATTAAATAAAAAATTTACATTGAAAAATTTGGATCGTTACATTCTCCCCATCTCAGGGATTTTGTGTCCCATAAATCCACAACACAATCTAGGGAAACAACTGGGGGTACTGAGCATAAATCTAAGCCTCCCTCTCCCATGTTCTCTCATGGAGGTTCCCATGCTACCAACGTACACACACCAGGGGTATCGATCACCCATGTAGGACTCTCTCCTATTGATCATCAATTTCTACTGGAACCTCCGAAAAAGTTGCCCCATCATCAATGTCCAGCTCACCCATGTCAGTGATGTGTGAGGGATCATGTACATATCTCCTCAGGTGGGATACATAGAAAACGTCATGCACCCAGTGCAACTGAGGGGGAAGTGCTAAATAGTATTCCACCTCGCCAACTCTATTGAGGACCTGAAAGGGTCTGATGCACCTCAGAGATAACATGCTGCCCCATCCAAATCTATGAAAACCATGTCGAGTTGTGAAACATAGAAAGACATGGTCACCATCCTAGAACTCTAGTGGTCTTCATCTGCTGTCAGCATAATTCTACAACCTGTTATGTGTAGTCTTCATCTGCTCCAGGATGATATGTACCTTCTCTGTGGTAGCTCATACCATCTCTGGTCCCATGAGTGCTGACTCCCTGGGGGTAGTCTTGCATATAAGTGATCTGCAAGGCCCACTATACAATGCCTCGAATGGTGTCATACCGATGGTGGAGTGATAGTTTTTGTTGTACGCGATCTCCCCCAGGGGAATGTGATCCTCCCAACTGCGGTCGAAATTATTGATGCAAGCATGCATCATGCCATTAAGGGTTTGACTGGTTTGCTCTGTCTGACCATCTGTTTGAGGATGAAAGGCGGTGCTCAATCGAAGCTGACTCATGACCGCCTCCTGCATCCCCTTCCATAGTTGGGAAGTAAAACGTGCATCACAATCAGAGACAATCGTCAAGGTCACTCCATGAAGCTGTAGAATCTCCTTCAAGTAGAGGTGGCTCAATATCTCTATTAATCCCTACTCCTCGATAAGTAGGAATTGGGATGACTTGGTGAGCCGTTCATTGACCACAAAAATGTAATCATGTCTCTTGTACATGTGTGGAAGTATAGTCATGAAGTCCATGGAAATTCCATTCCACTTGCACTCTGGAACCTATATTTGTTGAACTAATCCTGCTGGAACCTGATTCTATGCGTTCACTTGCTGAAAAGTGAGGAACCATGAGACTAACTCTACCATTTCTTTCTGCATTTCCCGGCCATCGGTGCTGATGCCAAAGGTCGTGGAACATCTTCAAAACTCTTGTATGTACAGCTAAAGGTGATGTATGGAACTACCTCAACACTTCCTCCATAAGAGCCACCGGTTCAACATCACGCTCTTTGAAGAGGATGACTTGCTTTCCACCTTCAAAAAATCCATTAGGTTCCTGTCCTATGAATATCTGAGCACATTAATCCTCACAGTCAGTGTCCCCAAGTTGCACCTCCCCGACTCGCTGAAGGAGTGGGGGAGTGACTCTCATAGACTAAAGATAAGCTGCTCCATCTCAATCCACATAGGATATCTGCAAAGCGTCTAGTTTCTCTGTCACTTCACTCAGCAACTATATACCAGATCTCTTGCTGAGTGCATCTTCTACTATGTTCCCCTTCCTAGGTGTATTAACTATCTCGAATTCATAGTCCTAGAGGAACTCAAGCCAATGTTGTTGTCTTAGGTTCAAGTCCTTCTGAGAGAAGATATACCAGAGACTCTTATTATCAGAGTAGAATGTAAAACATTTTCCTATAATGTAATTTTGCCATATCTTCTAGGTGATGACCCATACTGCTATCTCCTGGTCATGTGTAGCATAGTTATTCTCATGTTGTTTCAGCTGTCCAGAACCATATGCGATCACTGCTCACTCCTGCATCAGGAAACATCCACGACCAGTCCCTAATGTGTTTTGGTAGAATATGTACCCAATTCCATCCTTTGATAAAATCAAGATGGGGGAACTCATTAGTCTCTGCCTCAGCTCTTGGAAACTCCACAGGCATTTATCTAACCCCTCGAAGGGTTTCCACTTCTTCTTCAACACTGATTTGAGTGCCACAACTCGGGAAAAGTCATGCACAAACCTTCGGTAGTAATAGGGAAAACCAGGAAACCCTGCACCTCTGTCACACTCCTAGGTGGCTCCCATGCAAGAAAAAACTCAATCTTCACTAGATCCACCACAACTACAGCCTTCAAGATGAAGTTTACTAGAATGTCGAACTCTCTTATATAGAATTGGTACTTTGGGAGTTTACCATAAAGCAAGTGCTCTCAGACTGTGTCAAGAACTATCTGCAGATGATAGGCATGATTCTCCTCTATAGATGATTATATCAGGATGCCATCGATGAAAAATACCACAAAGAGATTGTGTTATGGATAGAAGATCCTGTTCATGAGTCCCATGAACACTTTTTGGAAATTGGTCACACCGAATGGCATAACCAAGAACACATAGTGGCCATACTGACATCTGAAGTTTGTCTTCTACACATCCTCATCTCTTACCCTGAGCTGGTTATATTCTGATCTGAGATCTATCTTTTAAAACAATTGTGATCCCTTCAACTGATAAAAGAGATCATCAATCCTTGAGAGTGGGTACATATTCTTCATGGTCACCTGGATTAGGCACTGATAGTCCACACAGAGTCTCAAACTCCCATCCACCTTCTTAGAGAAAAAAATCGGGGCTTCCCAAAGAGAAACAATGGGCCTAATGAGCCCCTTTCTCTTCAAGTCCTCTAGAAATACTCACAGCACTCGATGCTCTACGAGATCCATCAGATACGTTAGTGTAGATATCAGTGTCGTCCTGGGGTATAAGTCGATATAAAAGTCCCTATCCTTACGAGGAGGCAAACCTGAAACATCATTAGGGAAAACATCATCATACAGGTCCACCACTACAAGACAACTCAGACTATCAACATAAACCTCTTCTAGGGTAAGGCTCACCAACTGATGTGTGATCGATTGAACCCTCCTCTAGGTAAGTTCATCAGGTGCTGAAAATGTTCCCTTCTCCCCAGTGAAGGAAAACATGGTTCCATCCTCGAAGATACACCACACATTGCGCCTAATATAGTGGATCTGAGCATAGAATGTAGATAGCAAATCCATACCCAAGAAGATGTTGTTTGGCCTCGACGTTGCTACTAGAAGATCACACCCGAAGCTATCACCTCCTAGAGTAAACTCATACTACTTACACAAGTGTTTAATCATCGAACCCTCCCTCGTAGAAGTCTCTAGCTGTAAGGATTGAGCCAGCTGATCCACCGGAATCTTCGAGCTATAAATGAGGGTCGTGGAAATAAAAGAGTTACTAAAACTTGTGTCTATAAGTACTACATATATGGTTGAGTAGACATATATAGTTCATAAAATTATCTCTAGAGTGTCGTGCTCATAGGCCTAAGCTTCCTGGAGCTGAGCTCATCCTTGTCCACCTGCTCCCTGTGGTAGGGGTGGACCACCTAGAGGTGGCGACGGTAGAACCTTGAATCGCTGCCCACCACCTGCTACAGGTCCAGCTCCTCTGCCAAATCCACCTACTTCCTACATACCTCCTCAATATAATCTTCTCCTATTTCCATGAAGTATTTCGACCTACTACAGGTTGTCAGTATGGTGGGTTCGGCAGTCACATGCCATGTGACCTTTCCAGCCACATGAGTAACAATGCCTACTCTTTGACTATCCTGCTATGTCTCGTGAGCCCAGAAAAATCGACCCTAAATCCTACAGTTTTCCACATGTAGTTTTGGTCCTCTTGGACCTCTGTATCATTAGTCTGCTGCTAGCTGTAGATGACTCTACTACATGATGTCTGGTGGTGGGTCTCACTGCTAGTGACTGCTCAGCAAAGAAGCTCTCCACTAAGAGTGCTCGCTCTAACTCCCTCACCTATGTTGGGATACTGAGGAAAATCATTGAAGCTCTAATCTACCTTCTGATACCTTGTTCGAATGTTCTGCTACTGAATAAAGGGACTTGCACCATTTTAGTAGAGTAGTGAAAGAGGTTGGTGAACCTCACAGAATATTGTTCCACAGTCATGCTTCCCTACTACATGTGTAGGAGCTCCTGTATATGCATAGAGCATAAGGTCGATGGGATGAACTCCACCATAAAATGTCTCTCAAAGTCCGCCCAGATGAGAGTAACCTCATCATGCACCTCATGCTTCAAGCTCCACCATCTTCCCATAACTGGATGAAGAAGACTGGCAGCATGTATCACTATTATATTAGCCGGTGTCCCTACTAGTCGAAAAAATCTAACTACAGCCTTCAGCTAGTCGTCAATAGAATGTTGATCCATCTCTCTTTGGATCCTCAGTGGCCTCAGGCGCTAAAACCCGTGCAACACACTCAAGTGGCGTTTACCCTCTACTACTGGGGCTGGTGGCATCAGCTTCCCAATGAGTAGTGGTGTAGTTGGTACAACACCTGAAGGCACAACTGCCTAAAGGGGGCCCTGCACCAAAGCATCATCACTCGGTGGGCTGTCATCGCATACTCTACCAGGAACCCTAGCTGTCAGTCTTCATGGAGGCATCCTAAAATGAAAAGGTGATCCACGATCAATATTTTATAGCTAGAGAGTTGACTCAAAGATATCAAAAAAACATTTCAAAAACACACCCTCAATTAGTATTTCATGCACTGAGTCGGAAATCAGATGTCAGGGTCCTGTTGTATAGATATGTCGGCTGTTGTACCAACACAGGATTCCCAAAACTGATATCCACACTCACAACACTTAAAACTATTTATGATTAAAAGATCAGAGTCTAAGTTCTTCTGTAGAACCGACTCAACAGATACCAATTTGTCACGACCCTCCCCTTGGGGCTCGTGTCGAGACTACCCAAATCTCGCCTTCCATAGGACAGGGGCTGGAGACTAGCACCAAAAAGGCATATCCCTAAAACAAAGAAGTTGTTGCCTTTTATACAGTAATATCACACAATCCAAAAACATAACAAGATACAAGAACAATGTAAACTAAATAGTAAAAAGGGTGAGTACAGTGAGTAAAAAGTCTGGAATACAAACCCAAATATAATGTACAAGTAAAACTGAAAACATTTCCTATGAACACCCGCCAAGAATCCTACCTAAAGTGTATGTCCATCTCTTGAATGGTCATCTCTATAGTATATCTTGTCTAATGTTCCACCTCTGAGCAGCATCCAGTTCTACCACCCTCAGTCTCAATCAATGTTGTCTGTCATCTGCACAATACATAAGAAGTTGTGGGAGTTACCCGTGCAGGGGTGAGTATAACTATACTCAGTAGGGACCCCGAGACCCATGAAGGTCTCTCAAAATCCAAAAAAGGATAAACAACAAAGCAATACCTCAATCTCAAAGCACGAAGCAATAGTCATCAAACAATAATTATGTATATGCCCATACATATACCTAAGTTATAAATATATATTCTTATCTCACAAGTGAGGGAAGAATACCACAAAGGTAACACCACAATGGTAAAATTAACACACAAGTGGCACCACGAAGATAGATGTAGCACACTTGTGACACCACGAAAGTAAGTACCACAAAGGTATCGCCACACAATAATACCATGAAAGTATCACCACACAGAAGTGTACCACAAATGTAAAGACTCATCTAACACCAGGTATAACATAATTACGAAAGTATAAATGATTAGCAATATCACTAAATCATATTTCTTCATCGAGAAGCTCTGTTGTTGACCCAATTAAGATCATAGATCACCTACACAAGATCTGAAGATGACCCACATAAGATTTGATGATGCTGACCAACACAGAATCTGAATATGAACCGCATTGGATCTGAAGATGACCGACCCATGATCTGAAGATGACCCACACAGGATCAGTAGATTCTTTATATACAACCAGCCACAGGGATCCCGCACTAAGCGCATGGTTCTAGGAGGATCTTCCCCTCAAGTCATCGGTTGATACTACAACTTACATAGAGTCCAATTACGAAGTATCTCAAAGGACCACCACGTCATAAGGGTCCCAACGCAACAGATGGAGCGTCAATCAGATGTATGGTCTGTAAGTTATTAGCATTTTTGTTCCAAGGGCACAGTTGGATTTGGGTTCAATCCAACCTGGATGTACTCCAACATTATTCAAAACTCATGTGGAGTATTAAAAAAGGACCATCTAGATCTAGGGAATCTGGTTCCATAGACGGTTCATCAAACGGACGCTTGGTTCACATGATATGATCAAAAAGGAATATCTGGTTCTAGATTGCCAACAGTCCGGTCGAACCTAGCTTAGGCCAAGATGACCTGACCTGGCCTGGGCTGACCCAACCCTGTTTGGGTCACCCGACCTGTCTCAGGTCCGGCTCGGATGGGCTTGGCCGCGGTGGGCCCGACCCGCTAGACCACGGTCCTGCCTAGCTGGCAAAGAGGGCGTCCTGGCACGCGGGACCCACCAGAGTTATCCCGCTTATTGTGATGGTGACGTTGTTCCTCCCATGGCCGACCGGGTTCTGGGCACCTTCTAGGTGCACTGTCCCTCCTCCTCTACCAGTGGTGCAGATGCCCGCCGCCCCCGCTGCACCTCCCGCAGCCGGTGGGGTGTCGGCCTCCCTGGTGCGCCGTCGCAGCTCAACAACTGAGGCATCCTCCCCTACCGGTGCCACAGATGTGCGCCACCTTTTTCCACATGGCTAGCATGCATGTTGGTATCCCCCTTCTTCCGCGAGCAAGAGAAGCTTCATTCTAAGCCCAAAAAAATGAGACATCGGCATATTCATGATCCTTGGGTCAAGATCTCCACATCCATGTGTTGCGCTCAACAAAACATTGTATTTTTAGCATGCTAAATTATTTCGCAATGAAGAACACATGATGAATGCATGATGAATGGATTGAAAAGATCATGTTACATTTGTAGATCGATGGCCGTGTTTGTTTCTCTATCATTGTTGAGAATCAAGATTATGAAGAATCAACAAATAGATGTTTATCAAACTTCAAAATAAACTCCCTACCTTGATCATCCATTGGATATGGCATGAGGAGGAATATGATGCATCAGTTATTCTTGAATTTTTCTTTCCCATTCCCCATTCGGAGGATGCTCTTCGTTAGAGGATCTTCTTCAATAAAGGATATTCTTCCTTCAAGGGTTCTCAAAAAAATGTTTTTCCCCATTTTCCAACCCCCAAAAGGAAGAAGGGAGGGGGAATCAAGCTTTATTAAGATTAAGAATTTATTACTTGACCAATTAATGTTGGCACATCAAATGGGTAATCTCATGAGTTACAATGGTTTCAAGGTCGAGTGGTCCCCACAACCAAAATTCAAATCAGAGGTTTAAAATAAATAAAATAAATGGTATTGTTTTATTTTATTATATATTTTTAACTCTCTCATGAATAATCGAAAAACCATCATCCACCCTTGACCTACTGCAGTCGAGGTAAAGGCTCCCTTAAGCGAATATCGCCGCTGCGAGTTCAACGGTGTCCTCAAAATTCAATTTCAAGCACCGGTTCAAAAGTTACAAAACGCCGCTCACGTGTTTACTAAACAATCCTAAAAAAAAATTTCAGAATTTTATTCTGGGCACACCGGGCCTTAGAATCATGCACCACTAATTTTCACAGACTCATAATAATTCCCTTACATAAAAAAATTACATGGAAAAATCCTAGTAAATGAAATCATTTTTAGAAATTTTTATTAAAGAATTCATTTAAAAACATTGTTTCACAAATAAAAAGGAAACCCCAATCTTGTATAATTTCAATATTCTGATTCCAAAAAATTAAATTCATTTTATCTTAGTTATTTATAATTATAATATTAAAAATATAATTAAGAAATATGATAAAAAATTCTTAAAAATTAATGTATACTTTTGTTATGTTTTATAATTTTTATAATATTTCATTCTTATATTTTTTTAATTATTTTTTATAATTAATATCATAGTTATATTAGAAGGGTTTATATTTCAATGGTTAGGGTACCAAACCGAAAATTTATGTCACTATTTCTAATGATTATATTTTCATTCCTGACAATCATATTTTCAACGATCATATTTTACTTCTCTAAATATACCCCTTAATTCTAATCATTACAAAAACACAGAATGTCTCAACATTTTATATATTTTATTCCAAGTGTGGGTAAATTATTTATAATAATTTTTTTATTCTTATGATATTGTCTATATTTGTGGTGTTTTTAGGATATCAAGACTCTATTAATTTATAGACACTACTATGCTATTTTTTATATTTGTATTTGGTACTTTTTTAGAACTTCATATATTATAATTGACCATGATATTTAATGTTATGTTATTGATGAAATAAATTTATTTTTTGTATATTTAATGTGATTTGTGTGTTTTATTATATATACTATACTTAAATATGAAACACATATGTATTTAGAAGTAAATTTTCATATAGGATGGTTTGGAAATTTTAATTCCTCCCCTCTTATAAATTTCAACCTTATATTTTTCACTCATATCCTCTATTGATAACATAAAAAGTAATTTATGTTTTAACGAGCCCTCAGGTTCCCATGTTTCTTCACTAAACATTAGTTTCTATTAATGTACTTTGATAGTGCGTATTGTATTTTTACATACAACATTTTCATTATAGTTTAATGTCTTTACTCACTAGTCCTCATAAGAGGGGTAATACTCTAGTTGTAAAACCTTTGGATTTAGTACATTTTAGGGAACATTTAGGAACTTCCTTAAGAGATATGTGGAATAGTTATACACTTGATCTAGATTTAGTGGATGTTCTAATCAGAAGTTCATATTTCTTATATGATCACATATCTAAATGGGGTAAATGTTCCTATTTCTAAGCCTTCCTATATTTTTAAACCATATAAATCACTTTTACATTGATATTTTGAAGGATCATTTTATCTCTAATTTCAAACTCCAAGTGAGTTATAATATTAGATAAATATATCTCCTATAAATCATTAAGAAAATTAATATATATATTGACTTTTAAACATTCTCTGTTATATGTTTCAAAATTCCATGACTCAATAGCTTCCATTCACCAACTTCATCCCAGTATGTTAAGGTTTTATATATCTTTCTATATTGATATCTTTATTAGGGGATCATAATAATATAGTGTATGTTATTATTGTATGATAATTTTTTCAGATATATATATGGATCTTAACCTCATTTAAGGCCCATATATAAATATCTACACACATCTTCGATTGTCTAAATGGTCTTATTAGATGGACCATAATTCTAGTGGTGATATGTGGTACTAATGTTCAAGTCATAATTTAAATCATATTGAAGAATCCTCTAGAACATAGATTTGATCCTTTGATATTGATCTAATAAAATCCAAAGTGGTTCCCCATACACCCTCACCACATACCATACTTATATCATGGTTATTTGATAATGTTATAAGTCTTAAAAAATAGTTATTTAGTAATCATTATTGGTGATAAGATCCACCAAAAAATGATATAGTATTGTTTAATTCATATGCCATAAAAACCCAATGATATAGTTCATGACTATGTTCTCTTATTTACATATTACTATAGGTAATGGTTTCATCATTTGTTTGGAATTTTCATGCCCTACATAGAATTTATAACATACTCTGAACTTTAAGGTCTACTCATCAATCTACATCTTCATGTCATCCTACCAGTATTTCTCTCAAAGATCTCAATACATCTTGAAGTTTATAGGGCGGATTGAGAATGATGTTCTATAAAATTCAACTCATTGTTCAATATCAATCTCAAGATTTTATAAAATATAAATTCAGGTTTTAACTTATTCTTCATCAATGATAGATTCATGATGCATCCCTTCCTTTTTTACTCCCTTCATATTTTGATGCTTTAGATCATACGTTAGTGCCTCTATGATATTTACAAATAGTAATTAATAGAAAATTATTTGAAAAGATAGAATACCATCCCTTACTTTTGTATTTAAAGATCCATCCTTAATATATCAATGAATATATGGAATTTATCGATCCTCATTATGGATAGGTTTTCAGGTTTCATTCCTATAGGATAATTATCTACTTTATACAACTTTTACGAATGATAGTGTATTAATAAATAATACTCCTTTGTCAATTCTATCCATATTTGATGATGCATGATTATATCAATCCATTCCCATATATATTTTCAACTCTTACTATCTATATATATGTAAATAAATTATCCATTTAATCAGTGTCTTCATATACTGAATGAAAAAAATTTAGAATCTAACTCAAGTTCATGTTTTAAGTAGTTATATTCATGGATTTATAATGTTAGAGATTTATAGTAAATTACCAAATAATTTTTATTTATTATGTTTCCCAATACATTATTAAATCATCAGTTTATATCACCAACCCACCATTACTAGATGGTAGTGTAAGCATTGGGGTAGTGATAAGCCTCTTTTAGAGCACTATAAATCTCTCTTAATATTATATAGTCCTTAGGTACTTTAATCCCCTCCATGTTAACAAATTTAGTGTTGTAGAAAATTGAATAAATTTTTAAAAAAAAATTAGTAGTACTCATTTAAATAATGAAAAAAATGAATTTTAATGACAGGTGTGTATCTATTAAATTATTCAATATCCTACAACATTGATGGGTCCACCTAAAATCTATTATGTGATTCTAGATAAAACATTAATGTGACATTTAACAACCAAAATTCATATTTACATAATTTTTTATATAACATAATCGTCAGTAATCTTTTTAGAACAATATTTTTGGAGTCCTCATATTGTTCCTGGATATTGGAGTGTATGATAATATCATCAATAAATACCCCCATAATTTTTTAATGTAATCTATGAATAATATTTTCGTCAAGTCTATAAATATTTCTAATACTTTTGAAATTCAAAATAGAATCACATTAAACTAATGATGCACATATATCTTATAGAAAACTATCTTTCGAATATCATAGATCTCTACATTTTATGATGATATCAAAAATAAATGTCCACTTTTGAGAAATATTGAGGTCCTGATTTTTATTGAACATGTCATCAATCATTGGAAGTATATTTTTTTATTACAGTGATCTTTTGATCTCATGATAATCGATGGAAAACCCATTGATCCATATTTCTTCTGGAAAATGGGTAATGGTTCACCCTAAAATGATGTACTAAGGATTATGAACAGTTTTACCAAATTTTCATAGATTTATTCATTAACCCCATAATTTATATTAGGATAATAATATTGGGACTATATGATATTGGTATCAAAATTAGTAATAGTTAAATTTACAACTCTACCTCACAATATATAGGAAGGATAGAGAATTAATTAGGGGAACAGTTCAGTATTTTCTCATAAAATGTTGAATTTATATAGATTTATTATTTTCATTATATCATCCATTTAAGCATGGGATTTTTTTATTAGGTATCAACATTCATTCTTTTGATTTATTTTCTAAATGAGATTCATAATCATCCTTATGTTTATATAAGAGCATGGGATGGTTCAGAATATGGGAAATGATTTCCTTTTATGAATTGTTTATGTGAGATTTATAGAATTAGATCAAATTTGTACCAAGTATAGGATAAAATTCAACCAATGAAATAATAATTGGATTATCAGAAAGAAAATCATCCAACATAATATAACTATTGATTATAATGAAAATTAGGTAGTAATTATTACACAAATAGGTGTTCTCATAGATATATTTATATAAATGTATTAGGAATGTGATTCGAAAATTCTATCAATCATAGAATATATATATATGAATTAGTAAAAGATATATGAAATAAATATTTATCCATTATTGGGTTTATAGTAAGTGTACCTTTCACCAATTCCTTTCCATGATCTACCTCAGTGATGTTGATGAAGAATGATTTCCTTTTTTCTATTGTATTATGTGTATATTGATGTTGATTACCCAAGAATACCCTTGGTTTGGGGAAATAGATTTCATAGTTACTAATTTATTTATAGTTGAATCATGAGACCATTTGTGGTGTATTGGGTGGTTATATTCATTCGTTCATTGCATCATGACTCTTTTTCATGTCCCTTCAGTATTCATGATTGATATTCCCTTATTTTCTAAAAATTAATAATTTCTATGTCCCTTTAAGTAAATTACCATGTTACTTATTCCAACACCTTTGATAGATGGGTGTTTTGTCTTCAAAAATCATTCATCATTTGATCTACAACCTTAAAACTATATCCATAAATTATTATCTCTATATCCATGTGACTATTCTAAATACTCTATCTTAATATTCTGATCATACTAAAACATTTCTTTATTACTCCCAATGTCTTGTATTGTAGTGCCTTTTGGGGTATGTGGTTTTTAAAAACTATAGAATATAAAATTTTTTCTATAATTTTTCAAAGAAAAAAATATGTGTATGATGATAGTATTGGGAAATTTTCCTTATATATTATAATATATATTTCACATTTTTATAACCTCATGAAATTATATCTTCATCTTTGTACCAATAGTTTGTGAAAAAATATAGAATAGATAATATTTCACCAAATCATTCATACTCTATTTCATCAAATTATTCATTTAGAAATATATTCTAGATTAATATAGAGCATTGATCACCTTCACCTATTATACTACTGAAAAACATGGTAGCCTTCTTCTTCATGGAACAATAAAGAACATGAAATATAATTTCTATAGATCTATCCCATTATTATACAAAAAATGTGTCCAATGATATACTAAATATTTGTGTGGGTTTTTATATACAATATTAAATTGTTAATTATGGATTCCTCGGAGAATAAATACATTCCACAAGTTTAAGGTTATTATTTAATAAATGGGACTAGCAGTTAACTATGTCCCTAATGTTTTTAACTCAATATCCCATTGCATTTGAAGTATCATTAGGAGACTTATTGCATTTTCTATAATATTGGTTGTATTCATAGTTTCCTTTTGTTCATGTTTTATAAATGGAAAAGGTTAATTCAAAAAAAATTCCAATATTATAACTAAATAACATATTCTGAAGCACAAATCAATTCTGTCGTCTTAACTTATGAGGTATCCATGTTTAACCTATAACATGTATTATTAACTTATTTCCTAAATTAACTAAACTTGACTCTAATACCAACTATCATGACCTATATATTTCATACATTAATATAAAATCATATCTTTGATAGACTTACTTAATAAAAAAATTCAAATATAGAATACTTTACTGTATTGGGTAATATAGGTTTATTAAAAAAATTACATATAAAACATTAATCATTATTTATATAATTATATTTTCCCAAATATGATTTATGATTACCTTATTACATGTAATACATTACATGCATATTTCTATGAATGGGTGATAAAGAATCATACTATGGATAGGGTTAATATGGAAGTATCATAACCCATAACATAAAATAGTATACAGATTAGAAAAATCATCATTACTATATCCATGATGTTGATCCCTCTGTGAGATATTTATTTTAATAATCACAAATCATTGTTGTTTTTTTATAAGTCAATTTAGTTGATTATTCAATATGTTCTAAATGTTTTTATATATGTTTAATCATGTCTACATATGTTTATCTATGATTGTCTATGGATTACTATTGACTAGGAAGTGTTCTGGATTAAACAGACACATTGTGAAAATTTCATATTTTTGACTCACCGTTAGTTATATACTTGAGTCACCGATATTTAAAGGAATGAGACACTGACATGAATAACTGATGGATGATTCACTGATATAAAAGATGGTCGCACTAATGACATCGACCACACTGATTACAACAGTCACACTAATGATACAACTGTCTCACTGATGCTGATCAAATGACCTTCCAAAGTTGATGCTAATCACATGACCTACCGAAACCGATGCAGATCAAATGGCCTACCAAAACCGAGGCTGATCACATAACCTACTGAAACCGATGATGATCACATGACCTACCGAAACTGATGTTGATCACATGACCTACCAAAACCGATGCTGATCAAATGACCTCCACTCCAAATTTAAATTTTTATTCTAAAACACTTTTAAGGAGGAAAGTGAGAAATCGAGTAAATCACTGAAAGATAAAACAAAGTCACAAACATGAAATTCATGTCTTCATGTTTCAACCTCTTTAAAAAGTTTTCAATATATGGTGTTTAACTGGATGTCCGGTTTCTCTATCAGAAGATCTTCAAATCTGAATACCAGCATTCCCCAAGACTGGATGTACTCCTCAACATTGATCTTTCTGTTGTTAAACCCCCGAAACAGAATCAAATCCTACTTTTTTATCCAATCACTCTGCTCATCATTGGTTTCCACATTAATCTTCTTCGTCATCATTCTTTCTTCCTCCTCCTTAGGATAATTGATAATCAGACTAGTTTATATCATAATCTCATCCGAACTCACAAGCATCTCAAGAGGATTATCATCCCTCTCCCATTGTTTTCTTTCCCCCTTGGGGGGGAGAGGGGCACAATACTTCGATTTTTACTTTGCCTTCTTCACGGACTGGGTCTCCATCAATAAGGGTAAATACGAATAGTCCTTTTTCTCCTTCCGTTTTCCCCTTCGATTCTTGCTCTGCCTCGGACTAGGGTACCTTCTCTTCTGGTCCTCATCCTCTGTATTTCCAATGAAATGACTTGAACGTTCATCACTGTACACTCCCTCCGAAGACGTCTCCACTTACTCCACATACTCAGGATCCTCAACAACCAGAGCATCAAACCAGTTTTTCATCTCAAGACCGTCAACCTCTATAGAGCCCCCCCTGCAGGCAACCGTAATCTTGCCAGCCTGTTCAAAGACCTTAACACCTCTATTTCTCTTACCACCATCTGAGCTTAACATCTCAACATAAGAGGACATGCCTTGCAACATGCAGACTCCCTCATCCACCAATTGTAGCACCTCCCGGTTTTGGGAACCTCTAGACATATCCTCTTCCTCGCCAGATTCCCCAAGCCCCGAAATGGACTTCATATCTGGCGGATCGTTCAGAAAACCCCTTTCATCAGCACATCCAGGCTCCACACCCACAGGGGACTGCTCAGGATCCTCATCCACCATGGGAACCACCTCCCGTGGTCTACTCAGTGACCCCCCTGCATATATACTCTCAGGAACCTCACCTGCAATATTCTTCTCAGGAACCCCGGGCTCAGCGGAGGCTTTCCTCCCCATACCACAATCCATGGTCGTCTCCTTGGAGGAAGTCCGTGCCCCCCGACGACATAGAGGTTGCGAGTGAACCAAATGCTTGCATCTCGAACAGAACTTAGACCATGATTCGTATAACATCGGCTGCTTATACCTAAATACTTTACCCACTGTAATCCACACATACTCGAAGGGCACCATGGACACGTCGACCTCCACACATATGCGCGGAAAAACTGTGTGGCACAGGGACTTCGTTCGTCTATCGGAGAATAGATATCTCCCGACCAAATTGGCCAACATTCAAATCATAGAAGGATTTTCAAAAGGTGGTGGGAGATTTGGGAAACACACCCAAACCACCATCATCGGAGAATCACACCGCATATAGAAATAATACGACCAATGAAAAAGGTATAAGTGGGTGTCGTTGAGGCTGCGAGGGGTCCAATACCAGGCTCTGATGAGGTCTTCCTCAGATGAGAATCGAATCATAATATGCCTGCTATAGAGAAAACCCACCGTCACTCGCTCCTGTAAATCCCACGCCATGAAAAAATGACGGTCAAATGAATCAACCGAGGGGCTCTGTTGTTTGAACCGAGCCACCATGGTCATATTTAGAAGGGCAGAGGCCTCATGAAACTCCTAAAGAAAAAGTGGATAATTAGGGCACCCTTCATGAAGATCCAGAACCTTCAGACATAGCGAGGCTTGGGGAAAGGGAGGAAGTAGATCTGGGTTTGTAAAGGGTGCGAAGGGGGACCCCGCACCCTTGCGGCTCAATGAAGGCCCCTCCCCCACCGAGGGGAGAGGGACCGGTGCAGCGGCCAGCGCCGTTGGAGAAACCCTAGGAGAGGTTCATCGCGCAGCGCCTCAAATGACATACTGAACCTGATACTGATCAAATGACCTACCGAATCTGATGCTGATCACATGACGTACTGATACCGATGAAAATTCAAATGACATACGAATCTCATGACTCACCGTTACTCATGGAAACTGTTTGAATTTTTATTAACTCTTATTTATTTCCAACGGTAATTTTTTCTTAATTTAATCCACCTGCTATTAATTAATGTTGGTTGTTGGATTTTAGGTAATTGTACCTCATACCTATCAAAAATTAATCATTCCCGTTATTGGATATCAAGGAATAAAAAGGAAGATTGATCTCTAGTGAGAGACATATATACAAATATACCCAGATAAAGACACACAAGAAGAAGCAGAGTGTACGTGTGTGTGAAGGTCTTAGAAATGAAAGAAGAACATGAAGAACACCTATGAAAACCAGAGAGCTTCAAGAAGATCATTCACCTGGAACAAACACTGAAGTCGAGTTGTTGTTCCTTATTGAACATCATATTCACAAGGCTGAATAAATGTTTTTGGGAAGAACAACGACACTCTATTTTGTGTCATCTTCACCAGAAAGGACTCGAATAACATATGAAACATCCAAATGAGTCTAGAGCTCTTCTGAAATCCCTCAGAGAAATCTAAACTCATTATCCATTTATTTCATCTATAGTATACCTTTGTTTAACATTTTGAGTAGTGTGTGTGCATCTGTCTTTTTAAAAACACACTGAGTTCTAGGTTGAACTATAGGATACTAAATCCTCACACCAAACTTTTTACACCTTATTGTATCCCACTGTGAATCGTGGAGGAGGTATAGTGTGACCTAGACAGTCTGATTTCTCTTGTTGCTGTTTACTCACGTAGAATTGTGGTAGAGGTCTGAAGACCAGAACAGTCTTAGTACTGTTGTAACCCCAATCCAGGGTGTGGATAAATGTTTTAAATAAACTGTTTAATAGGACTAAGTCTCATCTTGATATTTAACCTCTTGGTTAACACTGTTGTGCATCCTTTTTAGTTTATACTATTTTTTATATTCCACTGCAATTTACGTTGAAACTAAAATCTATTTTAAATTTACCTCAATAGTTGAACTAGAAAGTGTTTGAAATTATTGTGAACCTGTAAGTTAGTTTCAAAAGCTAACATAATCTTCATATCAAGTTAACTGAGAAATAATCAATCATTGAGAAACTAATTGAACATTTTCAATCTTTATAAATTCACTACAGTTTAAATTGTTTTATGATTTGGGGTATTTTAATAGAAATCTTTTAAACAGAAATTTTTAATTGGAACTTAATTCACCCCCTCTTGAGAATCCACTCCGACCAACATTTGGTATCAGAGGTTTGATATAAGTTTTTCAAAACTCCCTATTTGTGAAAAGTTTTCATCTTTTATTTTAGTTATATTGTAAAGGTCTAATTTTTTTTGTTAATTCTAAATTATTATATCTTATGTATTATGGATAACAGATTAAAAGGTGTAGCTACCAACATTCCACCCTTATTTAATGGTGAAAATTATTCCCAATGGAAAATAAAAATGAAAATTTATTTAGTAAGTATGGGATTTGACATCTGGACTGCTATAGAGACTCAATATAGGGTTACAGAAGCTGTTATAACTACTTGGGATGAACCTACTAAAGCTGAAAACAATAATATTTGTAAATAAATGAATTCCCTGTATTTTAATTTAGGAGATGAATAATTTAATTGAATATCTACCTGTAAGATTGCTTATGAAATAAAGGATAACCTGGCTGTATTTCATGAGGGAATAACCAATGTTAAAGAAATGAGACAAAATATATACACTATTAAGTATGATAATTTTAAAATTAAATCTGATGAATCTATTTCTAATATGTGTCTCAGGTTTAATGATATAGTCAATACAATGAGCTCAATGAGAAAAGTTGTTCCAGCAAAGGAGAAAATCCTGAGGATACTATGATTACTACCAAACAGATGGATATGAAACTCTATCTATATAAGATAATCTTGTGACATTGGAAAGCTACCTTTGAAGGAGCTGATTTGAATGTTGATGATGTATAAAGAGGAGTTGAAGGTAAAAAATGAAAAAGATGATGTACCAAGAAAGAAATCAGTAGTCTTCAATACCTATACTTCAAAAATTAAGTTCAATGAAAAAATTCAAGCTGCAAGTGATAGTTTAAGTAACGATGCGAATACATCAAACAGTGATGCTGAAATGCCTCAGATAGCCAGAAGATTTAAGAAATTTTATAGGAAGAAGAATTTTTTCAGAAAATAAAATTATAGGGTAATGTATAAAAACAAAGGTCATTGGAAGAAGGATTGGAAGAGGACAATTAAAAGTGATGACATAGTCTACTACGAATGCAAGAGAAAACGACATGTGAATGCTGATTGTCTCTAGTTAATGTACAAGAAGAAATACAACTACAAGGAAAACAAATATAAGAAAGACATGAAAGCAACCTGGAGTGCTTCAGAAAATAGTTCAAGTAATTTTGATTCCACTCAGGATGAAAAATCTCAAAAATCTAACATCTGTTTCATGAAAAACACTTTTGAGGTAATATAAGATACTCCTGCTTTAAATTTTTATTACTCTGGAGATGATTCTAATTCTGATAACATGTCCAGTAAAGAATTATTTGAATACTGTAACTTGTTATAAGATACTTTCAATGAGCTGATTGACATGTATAAAACCTTAAATAAGCAGCATGTATTAGCTAGAACTATTAAATCTGCACGTGAAGTAGAAAAATAAAAGTATTCTCAACTACTCAAAGAGAATACTGAACTAAAATTTTCTAATGAGAAAATCACCAAAGATGTGGAAAATTCTAATAATGGAAAGGACACACTTAAACAAATTCTAGGGAAAAAATTAGCACCAATGTATACTACTGGTTTAGGTTATCATCCTGGACAAAGACAGATTACAAATAATAAATTTATTCCTAAATATGGACAGTATGCTGCTAGTTCTAGTTCTGATAAATTATATGCCTCAACCAGCTATTCACATAGTTATATATCAAAAAAGGTTTATCTATCAAAATCTCTTCATTCTGTTAAGTATATGAGACCCATTAGGAAAATATGGGTACCGAATGTTTTGCTTGATAACCTATCTGTAACCAAGAAAATTTGAGTACCAAAATAATTTCCTATATAATTTTTTTTTGTATGAATCTTTCTTGAAAAGTTCATGTAGGATGACATGGTATTTGGATAGTGGATGTTCAAGACACATGATAGGAGACTTTTCATATTTCAAAATATTAATCAAGGTTGATGGAGGATATGTCACCTTTGGTGATAACATTAAAG
The DNA here is from genome assembly GCA_963277665.1 of Viscum album. Classification (NCBI taxonomy): domain Eukaryota; kingdom Viridiplantae; phylum Streptophyta; class Magnoliopsida; order Santalales; family Viscaceae; genus Viscum; species Viscum album. The sequence continues at coordinate 289,977,656 of OY728165.1, forward strand.
GGAAAATCATCGGCCTAGGGCAAATTGGTAACACTGATTAAATTTTAATTTCAAAAGTCATATTTGTAGATGGATTAAAATATAACTTTTTAAGTATTTCACAGTTATGTGATGATGGTTTTAATGTTATATTTTAAAATGATTCTTATAATATTTTTAATTCTAAAAAAGATTTAGTATTTTCATCCTTAAAAAATGAAAATGTCTATGTTGTAGATTTTAATTCTTTAGATAAGTAGAATATTACCTGTTTAAATTGTTTTTATAATAAATCTTGGCTTTGGAACAAGAGATTAGGACACTGAAATATACATTCACTTAGAAAACAAACTATGAAGAACATAGTTACAGAACTACCTAAACTTGAATTCCCAGCTAATAAAGTTTGTAATCTCTGTCAAAAGGGAAAAGAAACATAAAGTTTCTTTTAAATCAAAGAAATAAGTTTCAACTTCTCAACTTCTCGAGTTGGTTCACATGGACATGCTTAGACCTTCTAGAGTTTCTAGTTTAAATGGGAAGCACTATTTTTATGTTCTAGTAGATTATATTTCTAGATATACTTGGGTATACTTTTTATCTCACAAAAGTGAAGCTTTATCTTACTTTTTTAAATACTATAAGTATGTAGAAAAACATAGTTGACTTAAGATTAAAACCTTGAGAAGTGATCATGGTCATGAGTTTGAACATCATAAGTTTGAATCTTACTACTCACATAATGGATATAATCACAACTTTTATGCCCCAAGGACACCTCAACTGAATGGTGTAGTGGAAAAAAGAAATAGAACCCTTCAAGAAATTGTAAGAACTATGCTAAATGAATATGATTTACCTCTTAATTTTTGGGCTGAAGCTATCAATACATCTTGTTATATTATAAATAGAGTCTTGATAAGTCCTTTTCTAAGAAAAATTCTTATGAGCTTTGGAATAATAGGAAACCTAACTTAGTTACTTCAATGTTTTTGGTTTCAAAGTCTTTATTCATAATACTAAAGATAATATAGACATGTTTTCTTCCAATAGTGATGATGGAATATTTTTAGGATATTCAATTACCAGAAAATCCTATAGTGTTTCTAATAAGAGAACCAAATGTGTGAAATAATCCTTTCACATCAAATTTGATGAAACTGATCCACATGAATCTAAACCTGCTGTTGAAAATTCTAAAGAAGACTTGTCTATTTTAAATCTTAATGATAAAGATAGTGGACCTGTTATAATGACAACCAACACTGGAAATACACTATAACCTTCTTCTGTTGAAACCGAACCTAGAGAATAACCTAAAATTTCTAGTCATTCCTTTACTAGATGAACTAGGATTCTAAAGAACCATCCTTTAGATGTAGTTGTAGGTAACCTGGATAGAGGAACAAAAACTAGAGCTTATCTGAGAAATTAGGTTGACCATCAAGCTTTTCCTTCACTACTATAATCTAAAAATACAAATGATCCAATCAATAATGAATTTTGGGTAATGGCTATGAAAGAAGAGTTAAATCAATTTGAAAGAAACAATCTCTGAGAATTAGTAGAAATACATAAGGACACATTGACCATAGGCACTAAATGGGTGTTTAGGAATAAAATTTACTAATCTAGAAACATCATTAGAAACAAAGCTAGATTAGTTGCACAAGGTTACAATAAAGAAGAAGGAATGGACTATGAAAAAAACCATTTCACTAGTAGCTAGATTAGAATCCATTAGGATCTTACGTGCTTATGCATCTCATCAGAATTTCACGTTATATCAAATGGATGTAAAGAGTGAATTTATAAAAGATTTAATAATTGAAGATGTTTTTTGTTGAACAACCACCTGGTTTTACAAACCTCCATTTTCAAAATCATGTTTTTAAACTTTCTGAATCATTATATGGTTATAAAAAGGCTCCAAGAGCATGGTATGAAAGACTTACAAATTTTCTTATTCCTAAAAGTTTTACTAAAGGAATTTTTGATCCCACTCTTTCTATTAAATTTATTTCTAAAGATATTTTGATTGTATAAATCTTTGTTGATGATATTATATATGGATCTTCTAAAAATTCTTTATGTAAGGATTTTTAAAGATTATGAAAAATTAATTTGAAATGAGTTTAATGGGAGAACTCAAGTATTTTCTTGGACTTCAAATTTTTAAAAATGAAGATGGTTTTATTTTAAATCAAAGTAAATATACAAAGGATCTTTTAAAATGTTTTGGTTTGGATAACAATAAAGGAAGTGATACAGGTATGAGTACCACCTGTAAGTTGGATGATGATAAAGCTGGGAAACTAGTTGATCAAACCGATTATATAGGTATGATTGGAAGCTTAATTTACCTTAATTCTCATCGACAATATATATTTTTTAGTGTTTGCATGTTTGCAAGATTTCAAGCTAATCATAAAGAAACTAATTTTCTTGATGTTAAAATGGTTTTCAAATATCTTAAAAATACTACCAATTTAGGATTGTTTTATCCAAAAGGACAAACTTTTGACATAATAAGTTATTCAGATGCTGACTTTGCTGGTTGTAAGATAGATATGAATAGCACATCTAGAACATGTCATCTATTAGGAATGTCCCGGGTATCTTGGTGTATTATGAAATAGATCATTGTTTCATTGTCTACTACTGAAGCAGAAAACATTGCTACTGGTAGTTGTTGTTCACATATTATGTGGATGAAACAAACTTTATTGTACTATGGATATCAATTTATATATGTGTCTATAAATTTTGATAACACTAGTGTAATTAACATCTCTAAGAATCATGTGTCTCACTCTAGGACTAAGCACATTGATGTCAGAAGTCACTTTTTGATAGATTATTATCAAAAGGGTGATATTTCTATAGAATTTATTGACTCTGAACATCAATTAGATGATATTTTCACCAAGACTTTAAGTTTTGAAAGGTTAGATTTTATTAAACAAGATTTAGGTATGATCGATCAGTGAAACAGATCAGTGAAAATGATCAGTGAAATCGATCAGTCAAACTGATCAGTGAAACCGATCTATGTTACCAATTGAGTTATATAGTCTATATGAAACTGTTAGTGTTTATCAAAACAACATTGTTTTACTTAATCGATATTATATTTAATATTGTAACCATAAATGATAAAATTAATGACCCATGGTTATTTCTATTCCTATGAACTGTTGAACTTCAATCTCATGCCGAACATCACATCTTCTGAATCCCAAACATTTGAACCTCTCAAACCTCTCGAACCTCCAAATGGAAAATCAAAAGTGGAAATTCAAGGAATATGAAAGCTCCTCACCTTTGAAACGCGCTCGAGGAGAATCGAGCAGTATGACTCAAAAGCCTTGAACCTGATATTTGAGACTCGGGTGGTCACCGCAGAAAAGGAAGTAAGTTCTGAATGGGTGTTATCCAGTTGGTATGTGATTTTAAAAGTGTTTGAGATGTAGGGATGGAAATACTGGTTCTGTAAAAATAACTGATTCTACTACCCAAATCTAGTGCTTGAGTTTTATTTAAATTTGAGAATTTCATTAGATGGAGCAGAAGCTGTAAGATTATCTTTAGTGATCAAAGGAAAAAATATAAATTTTTCATCGAATCAGTGGCCTGGGTGTTTGGGGGAACCACATAAAGGTAGATATGAGGATTACACTTGTAATATTCCTCCTAACACTGAATATTTTTCCTATAATTTTACTCAGGAAATGTGGACTGGAAAATCTGAATCTAGGAGAATAACTACTGCTGAGTTAGATGGAGAAAGTAGAATCTTGTTTAAGTTTATTCAGCACCAAATCTATCCCAAAAAAGGTGATTTCTCTTCTGTGAAACATAAAGATGTTTTCTTGTTGTTTTTATTTCTAAATGATGAGAAGATCAACTTGTGTAGATACATTACTGTTCATATTGCTGAGATGCTAAAGCCCACCAAGAAGGCTACAACCCTATTCTATTATAAGAAATCCTCTTCCATGCTAATGTTTTTGGGTTTTGTTGAAGATGGAGGAGAGTGTATCTCATCTAGTAGCAGTTTTTATATTAGAAAGGATATCTGCAATAAAATGAAAATTAACTAGAATCCATGGAATATGACATCGGCGGCTGATGAAGATAGGTTATATGAATGCTATAATCCTTATGACCACTCTAAGAGACCAAAGGGAATGAGAGATCTCGGTTTAATACCTAATGTGGAAATTATTTATTCTAATGAGGAAGAAGAGACAGAAGTTCCTATGGACTCTAGAGATTCCAGTAGGAAGGTAACAGGGGAAGCTGAAGCTGATGATGATGTCGATGCTGAAAAGGAACCTGAGTCACCTCCTGATGATAGGAGTGACCTTGATAATGTAAGTCCTATGAAAAGAATGGAATTTGGACCAGCATGTCCACCCCTTATGTTACCTGAGTCAGAACCCCTTCTAGGTGATAAAGAAGAAGTTGACACTGAAGTATCCAATTATGACTAGTATGAATCCATTAATAAAGACAATACCAATGAGACTTCAGAAAAAATAATGGAAATAGTAATGGTGATGACGACGATGATGATGATGATGATGATGATGAAATTACTCGACTAGTGGATGGTCATGATAAAATTCAGGCTGATCCACAACCACAATCAATTCAGCAAGAAACTATTCCTGAGGCTGAAAGGAAAATGTAGACTGTGATTGATGTAGATGGGGAATATTCACTTTCATATTTTGGTAAAGTTGATTTTGTAAATCTAGGGTATACCTCTCATACAGATGAATTGGAAGACCAACCAGGTTTTGCGGTTCTAGGTTTGAATTATTCAGAGGAAGAGGAAGGAGAAGTGAATATCTCTAGATTAAGCCATCCTATTGAGGCTGGACCAGTTGCTGAGGAAATTAAGGTGACTATATAAAGACTTGTTTCTCCTATTTCTAAATCTGATTTTTACAAGTTCAAAGATGAGTTTCTCCACGTAGTCATAGAAACAATGAAAGAGGAATTATCTAATGATTCTGCTCTTGCTCCTATGAGTCTATCTGATAATTCTATGGATGATATAGCTCAAAAGGTGGTAAATATTATTAATCCAGGCTTGTCTAATACTAGTGAGATAATTGGCCGACACATTTCGTTTCTAAATCAAGCGCTCAAAGATTTGAGTAGTGAATTATTATCTGTGTCGGGAGAATTTAGATCAACCATCACTGGTATGATAGAAGTTTTGAAAAACATGATAGATCACCTGATGAAATTTGATTTGAGAAGATTAAATGCTGAGATAACTATATTGTTGCTCAGGCTAGCACCTCTAAAGTGAACAAGATGACTGGACATGAGATTAATGCCTTAAAAGATGTTGTAAAAGATGAGTAAGTTGCCATTGGATAGATTCTGGACATGGATTCTTTGAAAAAGATGACAGAAAATAGTGATCATGTTCACAAGATGGTGAAGCTTTATACGACTAATGCTACTAAAGCACGGAAATAGATTAAAGAAAAAGTGGATCACTATTTTTCTAAAATGTATACCAAGAATTATTTGAACCATCAGTTTAAATTCCTGGATGAGAATTTGATTCTACCTCCAGTCACTCAAGCCTTTAAGGCTCAGGCCCAACTGTAGAAGGATTTTACTCCCACTCTAGAAAGTTTCATGCAGAACAATGATGATTTTGAAAAGGCCATGAAATATGGTAGTAAAGTAATTTAGGATTTTATCAATATACTCAAACCATATCTTCTTGTCCATGGAAAATAAATTGTTCTTCCTACTATTGAGCCTATCAGTCCATCTAGGGTTGATCATGTTCATCTACCTATTTCTTAAGCTTTATCCAATATTCAGCCAATCATTCAGCAGCCACCACCACAAGAATCTTCTATTCACCAGCAAGTAACGTTAGCACCCTGTCTGCTCCTAGCCAGAGTTTTCTTACCTCCTCTCAAAATCCAGCCAGATCAACCATCCACCAAACCACCTTCTGGCCCATCAATTCCTCCCACTTTTAAAGGGAAAGCACCTCTATACCCCTAGAAATAGATGTCTCTATTGTTTTTGATAGTGTGTATTTTCCTTGTATCTTTTCAGATGTTATTTCAATGAAACGTTCTTTTTTTTCTCTCTCTCGACTTTCTATTTTTCTTTTTGATAATCCCAAAGGGGGACAATAGTATATATAAGTATAATCAAGGGGATAACAATATATAATCTCTAAATAATCTTTAATCTATAATGCCATGATATAGATTTTATATGCTCCAATAGGCATATAACTCTGATTTATTCTTAGCATTTATGTCATGTTTTCTAGATCTAATGCTATGTTGATATACTCTAACATTATTTATGATATGATGCCATGATCTGATGACATATTTACCTTTAGACATATATTAGTTTTCACATAGGGGGATCATACTGAGTTTTATTTCATCTTCCCTCTTCATTTTTTCCATATATTTGTGATTATCAAAATGGGGTAGATTTTTGAACCCTCTGTGAGATAGTTATTTTAATAATCACAAATCATTGTTGTTTTTTATAAGTCAATTTATTTAATTATTCAATTTGTTATAAATGTGTTTATATATGTTTAATCCTGTCTACACATGTTTATCTATGATTATTTATCGTTTACTTTTGACCTGAAAGTGTTCTGGATTAAACAGACACATTGTGAAAATTTCATGTTTTTGAATCACTGTTAGTTATATTCTTGAGTCACCGATAGTTAAAGGAATGAGACGTTGATGTGAAAAACTGATGGATGGGTCACTAATAGAAGAGATGGTCACACCGATGATAATAGTAGCACTGATGGCAACAGTCACACCGATGATACAATTGTCTCACTGATGCTAATCAAATGACCTACCGAAGCTGATGTTGATCACATGACCTACTGATACTGATGTTGATCAAATGGCCTACCAAAACTGATGCTTATCACATGACCTACCGAAACCGATGGTGATCACATGACCTACCGAAACCGATGTTGATCACATGACCTACCGAAACCGATGTTGATCAAATGACATACCCAATCTGATGTTGATCAAATGACCTACCAAAGCCGATGCTGATCACATGACCTATCGATACCGATGCAAATTCAAATGACCTACTAATCTCATGACTCATCGATAGTCATCAAAATTGTTTGAATTTTTATTAACACTTATTTAATTTCAATGGTCATATTTTCTTAATATAATCCACCTGCTATTAATTAATGTTGGTTATTGGATGTCAGGGAACCGTACCTCATACCTATCAAAAAGTAATCATTCCCCTTACCAGATCACAAGGAATAAAAAGGAAGATCGATCCATAGTGAAATACATATATACAAATATACACATATAGAGACAGACATGAAGAAGAAGAGTGTACGTGTATGTGAAGGTCAAGGAAATAATATAAGAACTTGAAGAACACATTTGAAAACCAGAGAGCTTCAAGAAGATCATTCACCTGGAACAAACACTGAAGCTGAGTTGGTGTTCCTTACTGAACATCATATGCACAAGGATGAACAACTATAGCTAGAAAGAGCAACGCCACTCTGTTTTGTGTCATCTTTACCAGATTGGACTCCAATAACATCTGCAACATACAAATGAGTCCAGATCTCATCTGCAATCACTCAGGGAATTCTAAACTCATTATCCATTTATTTCCTCTATAGTATGACTTTGTTTAACATTATGGGTAGTGTCTGTGCATCTGTCTATTTAGACACACACTGATTCATGGGCTGAAATGGAGGATACTAAATCCTCAAACAAAACTTTTTACACCTTATTTTTTCCCGTTGTGAATTGTGGAAGAGGTCAAGTGTGACTTGGACAGCTTGAGTGCTGTTGTTGTTGTTTACCCACGTAGAATTGTGGTAGCGTTCTGAATACCTAAACAGTATGATTACTTTTGTAACCCTGATCTAGGGTTTGGATAAAAGTTTTATATAGACTATTTTAGAGGACTATGTCTCAGCTTGAGACTGAACCTCTTGGTTAACACTGTTGTGCATCCTTTTTAGTTTAATCTATTTTTTTGTATTTTGATGCTATTTAATTTGAATCTCAAATCAATTTTAAAGTAACATTTATTGTTTAACTAGTTAGTGTTTGTAATTATTGTGAACTAGTAAGTTAGTTTCAAAAGCTAACTTAATCTTCAGATAAAGTTAACTGAGAAATAATCAATCTTTGAGGAACCAATTGAACATTTGAAATCTTTATATATCCACTATAGTTTAACTTATTTTATGATTTGGGGGATTTTAATACAACTCTTTGAAACAAAAAATTATAATTGGAACTCAATTCACCCCCTCTTGAGTATCCACTCTGACCAACAATTGTAATAGGATAATCATCACAATCATGCTGAATTCAATTAAAGGAAGCATGTAATATGGCTTCATCATAAAAATAAAACATCATAAAATTATGGATAAATATCAAATTATGAATTTGAAAATTTTTAGAATCATTTCATGTATAACATATGTGTACAAATAATATTTCATAGAATGTGAACAAAGATAACATCAGTTTTTGGCTAAATAATATCATGCGATAAATCAATATTCCCAATTTTTTGTGGGATATATAATTTGTTGAATTCTTTTATTATCATAATATAATCATAATCTTGAATTCCATTTATAATTGAAATATATATCAATATCAAACATGAAAACCCACTATAACAAAAATGGGGTCCGTAATAGTGCCCTGAATCCTATAATGGTGAGTAATACAAGTTCTTAAAAAAGTATAAGTTATGTCATAATTTTGAGTATTAAAGGATATAATTAAAAATATAATGCTCATATTCTATAGAGAGGATTAGAAGAAACATAAGTAGAATCAATAAGTTACTTAAAAAATATATTGATCTAAATATTTAAGGAGTCTATGAATGCTCCCCAATATAATGAAGACATTCAAATCCCCAATAATGAAAATTTAATATTAATTTTAATAAATTTAAAATGGATTTTATAATAAATATAGTGATGATATAGTGTAAAATATAATAATCCCAAATTAAGGATTTGGTTTTATGAGTCCCCAGACCTATTGTCCCATTTTATTTCATCATGTTTACACCAAATGTTCAACCATTTTATGTTTTCTAAAGCATGAATCTATAGTTAAATTTTATATGTTTATTTTATTCTTGATCAATAATAATCATCAGTAATTATTTGATAATATTTCCAAAACTGAAAAAATGGTATAATGTCTTGTTCCATTTCATTAACCTATTTTAATTGTGTTCCATTTTTTCAAATCATTTTTTTTGTGAAAATTTATCTCCATATAAAAAAATATTGGAAAGTTATTTTTCATTAATAATAACTATTTTATACTAAACAAAAATTATAGTTTAGGTACGTAAATATTTTACAATAAACTCATATACGAATAAAACCGATTGTTAACAAGATTTTTCATTGAGGCCCACATATATATATATATGTGTGTGTGTGTGTGTGTGTCTGTGTGCGTGTGTGTGCGTGTGTGTATGTATGTATGTATGTATACATGTATGCATATATTTATGTATGTATGTATGTATGTATGTATGTATGTATGTACGTATGTATGTATGTTTGTATGCATGTTGGTATGTATGTATGTATGTATGTATGTATGTACTATGTATATATTGTAAATAATAATTTTCCAGTACATTGAAATCATTATGATCTGTAAATTATACTAATTAAAATACTTTGGGATATTTGGTTTATCAAGGAGTAGGGGAATATAAAAAAAAATAAAAATGATGGAACAATACATTGTTTTTAATGATTCTACTTCTATAAGACTCTTAATTTTTTGAATGACTTGTGTTTTATGAGACTAGAACATCCTTAGAGAACAAAGAAGACTTGTTAGGAAGTAATTATTCCAATATTAGAACATTTGATGTTATTGGTAAGTGATTTTACTAGGGGAGGAAGAGAGGGTATTAATACATTTGGGAATTGGTATTGTTTCTAAATATAATGAATAAAATATTATATAAAAAATAAATCCTGAAATAGTGTTCATATTTGAAATTAAGAATCATATTTTACACAAAAATGATTTTATGTTTTTATAACCTTTCCAAAATATAATGTATTAGTTTATTCAAATGAAAGAAGAAAAAGAGAATTTTTTTAGGACATACATTATCTACATTGAAATTGATAATTTATTTTTACAATAGATAATTTAGTTTTTTAAATGAATTATTTGTATTTTTTTAAAAAAAATTGGTCAGAAAAACCATTTTGGAAATATTTAAGTTGTTATAATGTTAATATTGTATTGTAAAACATTAGTATTTTAAGAAACAGTTTTCTACTATTAACCAAAAAGTGATTTTTTAAGAAAATTTTCAAAAATTCCGCTTAGGTAATTTTGATGTGATGACTGAAAAAATTATATCCATTTTATCTAACACGTTTTATATTATTGTTAATTTTAATTATAAATTTTAAAAAACTTTCTTTTTAGATAATGTATTTATGGCACATTATTAAAACTACACATATTTTTTCATTGAATTAACTAATTTAAACATTTATACATTGTCTTTTACTATTTATATTTTCTTATTATATAAAAATAATTTAAATATTTTATTGGTTCTAATAATATTTTCATGGTTAAGATATTATTCCTTATATTCGAGTTGTTATTCATAACAGTCATATTTCTGATGGTCATATTTTACTTCCCTATATATACCCATTTCTATAAAACATTTTACTTACATCGTTTTTCTAAATAATCTCTATATTTCATTCATTGTATATTTACATTATTTATAATCTTTTATTTTCTTCTTATAAAGGTTAATGTGATTGTAGTGTTTTTTAGATATCATGAACTTATATATTTTTATATTCAACTTATGCTATTTTAATTTAATTACCCTTTTATACAATTTTTAATATTTTAGAATGTATTTTTTATGTGGTATTTTTTGTTATAGTATCGATGAAATACAATAGATTTTTTTTATTTTATATAGTACATGTGTTTTATTAAATATCCTATTCCAAAATTTGGAACACATATGTATTCCAAAGGAAAACATCATATAGGAATGTCTGGGTTAATATATTTTATCAACCCAAAATAGGTATTATTATGTATTCTAGGAATCTCTTGAATATTTAATATGAATTTACTTTTTTTTATTCTTTTTTCATTTTTTATTTTATTATTATTTATATTTTATAAATTTTTTAAAAAGATGGGGTCAAAGACACAATTTATTATGAATGAAAAAACTCTTTATATCATGGTAGGGGGATACCCATTACATATCCCAAAAACCAAATTCCAAATGTCCAATGAACCTGGCCTAAAGGACTAATGCAGTTTCACGAGAGAAACATACTACATGCATAAACCGACATATGTCATGCATGTATTTATGAAATAATTAGGAGATACATTACTATATACAATTGATGTGAATGTGGTATATTGATTCCATAAAACAATAGTAATATCTATATATATTAATGGTTATATATATATATATATCTGAGGGGTTATCCACCTCATCCCCCATTGGTCAATTCCATAGTATTTATATCCATATAATTGGCCACTTGGGAGTTTGCCTCCATATAAGAGCATTTAGGTGTTTTTTAGTTACCTTTGTACCCACAGAGATGGATTCATATGTATACCAATGAAGGGAATTAAAAGCAGAACAATTTAGTTCCATTTAATGATACACATCATGTCTATATAGGACATTTGATAAATACCATAATGGTTCATTTTATGTTCATATCTTTATGACTAATTAAGTTTATATTAATGTCATGTTCTGTGTACAGAATAAGTTCTTTTTAATGTCCTCAATCCAAATCCATTAATTTATATTTTATATTTCTTTGTCCAGTACCAATGAAGTTATTTTTTAGGTCATACATGCGATTACCAAATAAGATTCTTTTATGTTCTTGAATCCAAGACTACAAAAGTTTCATTTAAGGTCACACATATTGGGCTATATAAATTCATTTTATATTCATGTACCTAAAATCATAGAGTCTAGTTTTTTAAGGACGTGTGAATTTTACTGATTCCATAAAATCTAACATCATAGAGAATAGATTTATAATTAAAGAGATCTCAAAATGTTGTGTTTTGGACTTATATATGAGTGTCCATTTTGGATTATCTATTATATATTATAAAATTGAATGGGAAGACTGATTGGGCTTGTGGTTCATTTTATCTAGTTAAGTATTGTTGTGACTTACCAATTTGGAAACCCCTTTACGTATCTAACATATAATGCTGACCATGTGGATGATGGTAAAATATTAGTCTAGTTCCTCGTAAAGATGGATTTGGTTCAGAATAAAAATGTTAATTGATTCAAGGTGGTAGTGAAAGAAACTTTTCCACCAATCCTCCAAAATAAGGAATCTTCATTATCATGGGAATAATTGATTAACAATATCTCAGGGATCATATTATTCAATGTAGAAAACCAAAGAAAAACACTTATAAGATGAATAATTCCCCTTATTAGTGTAATACATTATAGTGACCCAGGGATATCATACAAATGTATTTAATCATTTTAATGAATATAAATTGTATTAAAAACACACACATGGGGACCATAATCATTTAGTTTATTTTGAATATTTGAAACATAATAAACTGGTCCACAGGTAAACTACATCATATTCCACAATGATCTGAATAACTATCCACATTCTTAGACACATCATACGTAATAAATCAAATCCATACATGGGTAATGGATTCATAGAAAAATATTGAGGTCAGTTTCATAGTAAGGATAATCAAGGGAGACATGTAATCAAAACACGAACATAAGGGTATGATAATATGAGTATATCATTTGAAAACCATATCCTATATATGAAAGATCATATTCCTTAACCATGTAATAATGATTAGAAATTTATAAGATATAAATCACAAGGGAATCCTAGAAAATTACCCATGATGGAATAATTGTGAAACAATACAAAAAATTTTGGCACAAACATAAGAATAGAAAGTATTATTTCATTTCTACCCACCATGAAGTTCATAACATGCCAGTTTGAGGAATAAAACCCATGTTCCTACTTTCAGTTTTTGATGACCTCCCAGGGACCCTTTTTCAGGCATGGAATAACCTATTCAGTACCCTTTGGTCTTATATAATATCCACAATTAACCAATGAATTTGATAAATATATAGTTCCTACTTATCACAGAATGAAAATCATACACATGTGTGCCATAAGATCATAAAACATTCATCATATCATAACTCATGAAATGAAATTTCTTTCATAAAAACTTCATCTTATCATAACCTATGGGAAAAATAAATGTTTCCTAATAATTTAATAATAGCCAAACCCATGGTGAAAAGTCATGTTTCATAATAGTTTAATCATGATATTACCTATGGAAGTGGAATATGTTTTATAAACATCTTTTATTCATAAACTTAAACCATACATAGAAATAATATGAATCGAATACTTGGATTGTAATCTATGTAATTCACAAATAACATCAAATGATATCATCATAGATGGAAAATTATTTTGAAATTTAACATGGAGTATTTATTTAAGGGAAAAACATTTCTTTGAAAATAACTTTTTAAGGAACCATTTTTTTTCAAAACTATATACATTGAAAATAAACCTGAAATCCTATAATAGATTATTTAAAAAATCAATTTAAGAATTTATTGAGGAACCTATAATTTCTCCATTGAAAATAAATTTATTAAAATATAAATAAATATTAAAAACATTTTTTGGAAACCAATTAAAATTTATAAATTATTCTTCAATGAAATGATTGGTGATGATGACTGGAAGTTTCATTGATGTCGTAAATTTTTAAAGAGATATTCCATTCACATTTTCAGTAAAATCCAAATGGGAATAATTTTGAAAATTACATGAAGATAAAATTAATTTTTCTTAAAGTCAAACATGGGTTGAAAATGTATTATGAAAATTATAGAATAATTATAAAATATATTTCAGAACATTCGTTTTAAATAGTATTTTTGAAGAAAACAGATTTCGACTGAAGAGGGAAATAATGTTGGATCTTTTAAAAACAATTTCTCAGTTATATTAGTTAAAAAAGATATAAAAAATGATACTATTATATTAAAATATAAATAATTACATGATAATAAGAAGATTCATGATTTTCTTTAGATATAGATCATAATATTTTTTTCATTAGAAGCATATACATAAACAATCTCGATAAATGATGATATTGTATAATAAAATCATTACCACTTTGGTATCACTGAATCATAATCCCCATGAAGGAATATATTTAAAATAAAAATAAAATATCACATGGATATATAAATTAATTATATTACATTTCAATGGGGATATATATACAACTCATAAAAGAAGATAGTTCATAACATAGCCATATGTCTTAAAGGAGGAAAATTAATACAAAAATCTCTTACTACATTAGTAATAAATTTGAATTTTATGACCAAATAAATGTAAACATCATGTGAAAAATTAAAGGTCGTTAAATAAATTATATTAATGTTATATCATTCCAAAAGGTTTGTATATACACCCCACCAATGAAAACAGTGAGGAATTTGTACGTCTCTAATAAATAAAAGAGAGACTTGAAATCCCTTACATTAAGTGTTGACTTCCATCATACATGTTAAAAAATAATGTATAGTAAATATAAGTCTATTATACATCTATTATAGAATAAAATTAATATATCTAATACCATGTATTATTTTGTTAGAACATTTTATTACCCGTTTATTGATAATTCCATATTAAAGTAATAGTTTGGGTAATAACCACTTTTTCATATATGTTATGATTTATTAATTTTAGTTTTCATAATTTGATAATGGTTCTATAATATATATAATTTTAAAAACGATATAAATATCATATATATTCCTTATATATGTATTTATAGTAATCTATACAATATAGAGAAACAAAATGAAATACATCATTCATGAAGATGGTAGGTCATGCGTATGCATGAACGTTGTTTCCAATTTCTTGATGAATTGAAATAAAGAATTTTATAGGATATTTTATCAATATTTAATTCTTTTTTGTCATATATATCACATATTTTCATTAAAACCATCCTAATTACCTTCCATTGATATCATTAGTGAATCATGTCACTTCACAAGGCAGTAGTCTTTCGTACACATTAGAGGCATTATCTTATACCCAAAAATGGAAAACATAAAGGTATGTATGATATAGTAATTATATAATCTTTATTATATCATAAATATAATATAAATATGAATTAAATACATCATTATTTTCAAAAGAGATAGATAATAATGGAAAAAAAATAACATCGATTTGTGAGGATGTAGTCCACCGTACACATGAATGATGATATCATAACATATTTGGTGGAAGTAGATAAGGGTTTAAGTATTTAAATTAACATAACAAAATCTAATTTTATGTATAATATTTAATTTATTCTCTTTTAATGTTATAATAAAATATAATTACTTGGATGAAGAAATAAAAAAATGCTCACTGATGAACATTATATATTCCCCTGGTATCACCCTTAGGTTTGAACTGATATACTTCTTATTTTGTATTTTTAATATAAATAAGGCTTCTAGGATGGGTTTAGGGAGTTTATGAAGTTATTTCATTAGGTATTTCCACAAAAAATTGTCTTATAGTGTGAAGAGGAGATGAGAAGGGGTGTCCATTTATAATCGTAATGAGTGGCAGACTTGTAGTTTTTTAAAGAAAAAGTTCTACCAACACTTTTTTCATTTCAAGAGGCTCAAATAAAAAAGAATTCTAAATAAAAAAATGGATAAGGTAAAAATATGTGTATGAAATGGGTTTTGTAAATGTTTTTTTATTTTTAACCCTTATCATGTTAGTTAACACCCCATGGTAAACCTTTTTTTACCTCAACTATGGTAAACAATTATAAATATGTTCATAATTCCTTTGGTCAATCACTAATTTTACCTTATTAGATAATATTTTTTTTGTTAAAAATAAGAATAATTTTTTTTCAAATTCCAGCCAAAAAAATTATTTATTTTTAATTAATCTCACAGAAGTGATAAGAGAGTATTTTTTTAAGTGAAAAGGTTCAATAGTTTACAAAGACTGTATACCAGAAGTAAATTTTAAATTTATTAAAATGAAAAAAAATTTATCAGTTAATGTATAATTGAACTATGTATACTTTAAATCCAATTTTAAATACAATATAAATATATAAATAAATTAAATGAAAATGATGTTTTCAATTAATATTCAACAGTTTTCACTATTCATCAAATAATGAAACCTTTTAGTGATTTCCAATTAATTCATCCCAACTTAATTTTTACTTAATGATTTAAATAATTATTTTTTCTCAATCATGTTAATATTCTAAAATTTTGAAAAATTAATTTTTTTACTTTTCACAAAATGAAATAAAAATCATTTATTGAAGAAATAGTATTTTAAAAGCACATACAGACATTAAAAAAATTATTAATTTTTAATCACCATATTTTCTATGTATTACAAATATAATTAAAAATTAAAAATTAATTATTACTATACATATCTCTTTTTTTAATGGATAGGATTCAAATATATTGATTAAATAATAATATTAATATATCAGGGTTTTGTTAAAACTTAGTTATGTGTATAATTAGAGATAAACACAATGTTGTGTATAACACAATATTATATTAGTATTTAATTTAAATAAATCATACATAGGTGTTTCAATTAATGTAAATATATAGAAAATATTAAATTTAGTATAACAATTATTTCCCAAAATCTCAGGGTGTTACAAACACGATCAAAGGGATATATATAGACATTCGTGGGGACCAAATTAAGTATTTCTAGTAGATTTAGGGGAGGAATGTCTAGAATAGGATTTCTATGGTTTTTTAATTTCTAAAAATAGGCTAATAAGATCATATGGGTCAATATAAGGGTCTGAATACCCATAAAACGAATCCTTTTTGTGAGGGTCAAACTTTGGTCAAATATTATTCAGATCAATTCTATAGGGAAGGGGCCATTTATATAATTTTAATCCCATATACAGTATATAATTCAATCCCTAATGTATATGAGTGGGGATTATAAATTATATGAAGTATTAAGGTTTGTGGATTTATAATATTTATGTGAAAAAACTTTATAATGAAATCGTTAATTATAAAAACTGAGGGGGGTTCTAATAAATATTTTACATTTACCAACTTGTAATAATCTTATTTTCATGTGGCATAACAAAATAAAACATAAATAGGAATATACCCCTTCATTAGAATTCAATTTTAACATTTTTATAGGGGAATATATCTCCAATTTATTTTAAGAAAATGAGTTGCTCATGAATGATGAATTCTATCAAAGTTAATGCCACATGAAATTACATTTCATATTCTTATCTACCTCTAAAATCATGTTAATAAGTATTTATATGAAAAAATATTTAACCACTTCTATTAGAGTTTTGAATATTCTATCAGGTGATATTAGTATGTGGTGATAGTGGGAAACCATTTTGACACCACAAAGGGGAGGCCATAATATTGGAAAAATTGTACTATTTTTTAACACCTCACTCCCCCAAATGATGTCCAATGCATTAAAAAACCTCATTATTCCAAAATAATATCACTTGGTTTCAACACATTAAATACATAGATATATCTTTTGATGGGTTCTGTGTAATTCATTCATGGGATACAAATCCATTTTATTCTAGATTATATATATTATTTATATTGTTGTTGAATTTGTACATAAATGTGTTTTTAACATTTTTAGGCACTAAAAAATACCCCCATACTATGAAAATTATCTTACACGAATGAACAGGTTTGAAGTATGTGGAAAATAGGACTCTTGTATATAAAATTTCATATTTTATTTAGATATAAGAAGTTGAAAAGTTGTCCCTACCTCTATATATATAGATTTTTGGGAACATATTCTGAAACATTTAAAATAGTGAGAAGTTCCAAAAATATTAATCTCATCATACCTAAGATTATAATTATTGTCAACATATAATAAGCATTTAAAAAGTGCATTGTATGTGGAAAGAAAATAATGTACAAATTTGTGATGTGTCACTTTCTACCATTATTTAATTCCATAGGACCTGAAATAATTTATATGGAATTCCATATTTTTATTTTTTATAGGTTATTTGATCCTTTTAAAAAATTATATATATTGTTCATAAATTTAATGTTTTTTCATTATTTATTTATGAATTTTATGGACTTATGGTTATACCCACCTCTTAAATATAATGGATAATGTCAAAAGTTGGGGAACCGTATCTTGAAATATTTTCACCAAAACATGGTACATTAATACATTTTATAATGATTCTGTTATTTTTTTTTCAAACTACACCTTTGATATTATCTAATGTCTAACAAATTAGAATTGTAGAGATTTAAACATTATTTTTATGTATTAATCCATATGGACCACAATATACTAGAAAGAAGTTTCATATCATCCCTCAACCATATGTAAGCATGTCGATATATTAGAGGTAATCTCATAAGGGATGTGTATCAAGTAAGTGGATATATCATAAATAACTCATTGTTAAATCATGTTAATCCTAATAAGTCCCACTAAAAAATAACCTAATATTACTCATCCATAATTTCAATTTCACTCAATGATTCGAATAGAGTATGGACCAAATAATAATATCAATGAATCAAATGAAACATCTCAGATAAATGGGCTAAGGAATTATATATTCATTAGAGGTGTACCGAATTATATAAGTAATCAAAGACAATATACTTGTACCAGGAGGCTTGGATTTCTCTATTAATTATGTATTGATAGAGGGATATCCTTCCAAAGTTAATTATCCATTGGTTTCTAGAAATTAAAATATTTCATCTATAACATTGTGACATATGAATAATATTATTGGTCCTAAAACCATTAGTCAGCAACCCAATTCATGTGAAGATATTTGTTGAATTACTCTCTACATTAAATATTTACAATGATGTATATGAAAACCCTCCTTTGGAAATGGATTTATTATATTAGGAAATGTGATTTTCTGAATAATAAATTCAATCCCATTAAAATAATCCCTTTCAAGGAATGGGTGGATGTATTCATGTATTCAAATGGGTTGATGGTTGAGATGTAGCTTATAAAGAGATTCCCTTTTCAGTGTTCCTGTAATTTTGAGGGTTAATATTGTTCCACTAGAGATGTGTTATGATAATCCTCATTGGGAAATTAAATAGGACCAAAATTCACCAAAGGCCTTTTATTGATAGGAATCTAGGACATAATTTTGATTGGATGGATCTTCCCTAAATGAACTCATCTTTGGGTGTTATGGTTTCCAGCATAAAATAGTTAAACTAATAGAATAGAGGAAATCAATCGATTTTATAATACTAGTTATTTCTTATATATTTAATATGGATTTTTTTATATAATGGGTAACCACTCAATATCATTTTAGTATAATGATCCATTTCATTCTTGATTGGATGGTAGAATATTTCAGGTGTTATATGTTTCCAAATATTATTGTAATTCCTTATTCCACATTCCAACCAAGATTTTTCAATAACTCATGTCTTCATATCATACCTCAAACAATGATGATTATGATTTTATATTACGTAATAATTCTAATTTTAAAATTTTACATATTATTTTACATTTGGGATGGTTACCAATAGTGTTGACAGTACTTTAAATGAGTGGGGTTTCCCCTTATCTTTTTGAGATGGGTTTTAGCTATATTACTTCTATGAGATAATTATATATAAACTCTATGATCTATGTTAATTTTCAAGTCACTTTATTTGTCATTAATTAGTTTCCCCATTACCAAAATGTGTATTTATAAATGAACAAGAAACTATTATTATTCACCAGATTTGGTTGATACCAGCAAGTGAGGATACAAATAAAATAATTATTACACCACACAATGGAACCCAAGATAACATCTCATGGGACTAGGTCTAATATTTTACAAAGAACTACCTAAATTAATGATTGTGTGGTTTTTTTATTTGTGTTTATGGTACACATATCCTTTATCTTATAAAATCAGATTATTTTGGAATGAATCATTGAAACATAAGATCGCTCTACCAAGAAACCCGGATATCATGTGGACACCTTGTACATGACTCCCATTTTTATAAAAGGGGTCATAAAACCAAATAAAATAAAAATATTTCCAACTACATAACTAGTGAAAATAGTTCCATGAATTAAGTGAGTGATTCATTGGGGAGGGATAACTCTACAAATTTAGTTTCTCATGTCAATAAAGATGTAACAGGTTAAGACCTTTCCCTATACACCATGCTATCATTATTTATACCTTCCATGGAAGACATTAGTCCTAAATACATAATTTTATTGATGGATGTATTTTCTCAAATTTTTAGGATATTTCAGAAAATATTTGGAATTTAAAATGTATATGGAGAAAGATGTAAATGACCATTATTGAGACCAGATTAAAGAAAATTAGAAATAAGGTTTAATATATTCATTATACCTTTAATGGTCTATTCTCATGTGGTTTTCATTTTTGAGGACTAAACACTATTATCCATAAAATATGATCCATTCAAGAGTTAATAATTTCTCAAAAAAGAACATTATACATCCAAATACATAGACAAAAAACTAGACTAATAAAGTTGGTTGTCTAAGATTTAAATCAGTGAATCGTAATTAAGTCATAAATATATAACTCTATGGCCTTAGATATTATGAAAATATGGAAACTTGAATAATACATGGTTGAAATTTAAGACAATTGATTCAAATAATAGTCATAATTAAAATATTCAAGGAAACAATTTAGGATATTTCTATATGGATCACAAAAATATAATTATTAGTTATATTAGAGTCTACCAAACCATAATATCTCAATTGATCAATCTATTCTTCATATCATACATTATTTTATTTATATTATTAATTCAAATCTATCTTATCATGATTTCTTTTATTATTATTAATTTATTTATTTTCATTGTTTCATGGTGTGGCTCTATATTCTATTCATTCACCCCTCTTTCATTTTTTCTCACTAAATAAATAAATAACCTTTAAAAAACATTCAATTTCTAAAATTTTTCTTTTTTCAACTATTGGTCCTTGATAATCATTGAAATAATCCTATGAGTAATAATAATAATTATTAAATACACCTGGATATTAAAAAATTATAGGTATTGTAAATCATAGTCTCAAATTACATGATTCAGATGTTGAAGAGAAGATAAATATGTCATATGTAAGGTGTGTTCCCTTATATGGATAAAGGAAAGCTTAAAAAATAGTTTATAATTGACATAACCCTAATACATGATGAACATGTCAAGTGAATTATCATAATTCTTAATTTCATCATGAAATAGTGGTCATGGATGGATATTTTTGGGATATATATGTATCAAATTTACCATCATTTTAATACATTAGTTATTTCATTATGTTATAGGTGAATGAATAAATAATTATAATTGACACAATGAATAGTTTTATTTAAAAGATAATAAATGTTCAAAAGGGTTTCATTACACAAAAATTTCATTATCAATTCTCTTTATAAAGATCATTTTAACAATTATATATGCAATGAATAAATAGATATGCAATGTTTTTTCTAAATCCCTACAGTTGTATATCATAGGTTATGTTTTTATAGAGATGAATACTAGTTTATATAATCATTTTGAGTATTTTTATTCTTAGCAATTCCATTTTCCAAATCTATGAGAGTGAAAGGATTCATGGGAATAAAGAGTGTATTTTTATCAGGTAATCCTTTTTTTAACATAAAAAACATTCCCCTTTTTTATTATCTTTAGTTTATACATTCTAATTCAATGCTAGTTCTCTTTCCAGAATGTGTAGACTCTCCTTTATAATTTTCTTCTATCTGTGGGATTTAACCAATTGTTTATTGTGTCTCTTCCCTTTAGCATTTTAATGTCTTTTAATCTAGACCTAATAGGATAATAATCATTGAAATTTATTATCATTGACCAAAATAAGACTAATGTTTAAGGTTATATTTATTTGACCAAAATATTAGTTAGTTTATAAAAATATGAGGAAGAGGATAAAAAAATATGAAAGCAATATGAAATATTAGTATAAGTGAATATGAGGAATGGTGAAAGTTTTTTTGATCATAGTGCACGAACTAATGGGAAGTGTAATAGCCCAAGTGGGTGGTTGAGAGCCAAAAATGTCTCAATATGTTTAAAATTAGGATAAGTTTGATATAATTTACATCATATGTTATCTATGTTGAAAATTTATGAATTGGAAATGTGTGGCATAAAAAAAATTGTAAACCATGAATAAGAAATGAGACCATTACTTCTTTCTAAACAAGTATAATGAGGATGTCCATCGACAATACATAAATTTATATGTGCACAAAAATAATTTAAGGTAAAATGTGGTTTGACTTCTCCCTATAACAAACACATGCTTCTAGTTGCTTACTGATGAATCATGTATGTGTCATATAGAACTTCATCAATCAAAGGGGTCCTTCAAGAATCGATGTAGTTATTATCAATAGCCTAGAGATATTTTCTATGATTCAAATACTATCGGTAAAAATTATATCATATTAAAATATAATATTGAGAAGATAATTGTAACACCCATGTTTTATACATATAATATTGACATTATTATAAATCATTAGAGGAATTTGAAAGTGTATGATGATAGTTAGGGGTGTCTATGATAGATGGTTCAGACATAACTGTCTACCCTATTATAACAGAATTCACGAAAGTATTAATTATTCCACTATAATAATAATCATGATACATTTAGTTCCTAAAACTATATCTATATGTTTATCTGAAAAACACAATGGGGAGAATAGAATGGTTATTTCTAAGAATCAGTCTTTGATGGGAAACCCAATATGAAGAAGTTTTAAATATAAGGAATATTTGGAAGTTAAATGGGATTAAATTTTTTGTAGGTTCTATTAATGAATTTTTTTACATAATTCTGTATAATATGAGAACAAATAATAAATAAATTCATAGTTCTTTGAAATGGTCTCTACAAAAATTTGTGTCCTACACGAGGGAAACATTAGAGAAATGGATGAGTTTCTTTGTGAGAGAAATGTGAATGAAACCCAATGTGAATGAAGAGAGGTATTATTACTAAATAATAACAAAATGGTCACTTTCTAAAGTATATTTTTTAGAATAATCTATATTGATGATTAGAAAATAAAAAACACTCAGATAAAGTTTGGAGTTGAATTTAATGTAGAACTTCTTAATAGGCCCAATGCAATTTACCCAAATATAAAATCATATCCAACAGTAATAGGTATCAAGACACATAGAGTTCTTTGATATGAGGAAATATTTATCAGTACATATGATAATATATAGTGGATACCATATTCTATGTGATATTACATGGACCTCACTATCGGGATAGGAAACTAGGTCTTACGAGAAATAACACTCATAGATGTTTAAATGAAATGTTTGGTGGACCCTATACCATGAATTTTAAAATCACGCCATATGAATGATATTATATGAAATATAAATTCATATCATGGGTAATTTTATATCCTATAGTTTAGGAATATCATAATTGAACCATTGGTTCATGTAGTTTACAGTCATATGATAAGACCATTTAACAATGGTTTAAATTCATAAAAAATTGAATTCCCACAAGTCCAATGTGAGTAGATGCAAATTATTTCATAGGAAATTTTTTATTAGTGATAGGGGTGGAATTATCTCCTTCCATTGTAATCATGTAATAAGATCCTATAGATTTGATATTGTGTAGGAATTAAAATAATTCCAATTTTCATTCCCACTTCATGTTTTTCATTCCATGTATCATTAGAATTCATAAGGATATAAAAAATACCCATTTTATATAAAATTAGTAAGGTCCTTATAAGATCCTGATATTTTATAAATGTGACTCCTTATATATATTTTTGCTTGACCTATTTTTTGTTAATGAAGTTCTTTTTGTGTGTATGATATCTTTTGGTGGTATCCTAAGGTTTCATGACACAAAAAGTGGGGAAATAGGAAAAACAGTGTGAATGACATTGTAGAAATGTGGTTAGAGAAAATAGTGTGGCTAGACCAGGAAACCATACATCCTAGAATCTCATTTAGAAATAGGCTAGCACACAGTTACCACATGGTTTTCCACACCATGCAGGTTTACCCAGGAAACCATGTGGCCTGGCCCCTCTTGGACAAAGGGAGCTGCATAGTTGTCGAAAGGTTTGGGAAACCTACAACCCAACATGTGGTCATTAAAAAGTGGGAATTTCCATATTTCTATTCTAAATATATTTATTTCTTCCCCTATATTCACTGGATTTTACACCATCCAACCTAGGTGATGCACCAATATCCCTCTCTTCTTTTGTGGGTGATTATCCTTAGATTCTTGGATATTTAGAATGTTTTTACTATGAATCAGAGATATAGGTGAGTATAACACTCCTTTTTACTCTATATTCTAGAATTCAGATTATAAAATCTCTCCTCTTCGTATTAATCCCTAAAAACTCAATTTCATAAAAGATTCTATGTTGGTGCATTAAAGGGATTTAATTTTGAATCAATGGATTTGTTTGGGCTATTAATAATCTTCGTGCATAAGGTAGGTGGTTTGGATGATTTTTCTCATAATATTATTTATTTATATTTATATGTGGTTGTTCCAACTTTCTTTCTTATTGTGTTTCTTTTTATTTATCATTTAAAATTATTTGGGCCATCATTTGAGGTGTGAAACCTTATATGGACCTTATTGTCTTCTTTGATGATAGGAGCCAAAACCTAGGGCCACCCATGGGGTATACCAAATCCGTGAAAATAGCAGACTGATTTAGTGAATTTTCAGATAAAGGGAATATGATAGTGAATGGGGTGTCATTTATAGTCAAGAACATAGACATGGATAAAGGTTATATCAAATTATTATATGTTAAATTTTCTGAAATGCATATGTGGATCGAAATTGATTAAATGTTGTGTTTTGGATTTTTATTCATATATGGTTTGTAAGTGATGAAAATGATGTTTAAAAGTGGGTACTGTTTTCAAAAAAGGTTTTGAACTCAATTGGATTTATAAAAATTTTCTTTTATGATTTTTTAAATGATGTTGGAATGAGGGAACAATTACCTTTTAGTGAAAATGGTTTAACAAGTGATTTGGATGGTTGAAATGGAATTGAAGGCATTGGGTCATGTTTTAGTTCTCAAAGATAATGATCATGTTTTATAGGTTGGTTTCAATGATATTTAAAATGGGTGTCTAAAATTTTTTTATACCATGACGTAGTTTTATAGGTTTGTTGGGACCATAGTAATTGAATTAATCTAAAAGTGCTATGGTATGAAAAAGGAATATAGGTTTAATGAGTTATGTAATGTAAATGGTATATTCTATGATGGGTTATGTCATGAAAATGAATTATCAAATTAATTAATTACAAAATATTAATGTTATGTGTATTTATTTTTATGATTTTTGATATGGTATATTTGGTAAATGGATGAATAAGCACAAGTACATGGATTGGTGGTGTGGGATAAAGGACTAATGATCCTCCCATGGGTTGGGTTGTACTAAGGCTCTAAACCCCACCATGGAATTCACATGTTTGGGTGCTATAATGATGCTCTAGGTCCATACAGATGTATCGTAAGATTACCTAGATTATTATATCCGAGGTATGTGGATAGATTACCTCTAATGATACACCATGACAATTGGATTGATTACCTAGACTAATTCTCCAAGGTATGTTTGTTATAATTATTTCTGATATGTTTATACCTAGTGAGATAGAGAACTAGACTTATATCCCTTATGCATGGAAATTGATCATCTTATGTCGTAGTGCAAATGATGTAAACTCCTAACTCATGAATTAGATGTTATGAATGACCGATTGAATATTGTTAACTAAATTTTATGTTATATTTTTTATTATTGAACATCCCTTATTGATAAATTTTTTTATAAACCCTAGTTCCTTTTTTTATAATCCTAGTGTTACATAACTTAGTTTTTTCTATTCGTTGATCTCGTGAAAATAATCAATAAAATGGTTATTAGATAATTACAAAAATTATTTCCTTATTTCCTTGTTTATTTATTTCACATATTCCCTTTCATACATTATTGCTCATAATGGATATTTCTTTAGAAGCCATTTGTGGTGGAATACTATGTTGTAATCACTCCCTATTCGGGCCACCATGGAACATGGGTACCTGATAACATGTTACTTGTTTTAAGATTCAAGATCCGGATAGGGTCCCGGTGTTTGGTAGGGCATGGGATGACATGCTGGAGAATGCAGGTTTGGACTAGGATGAGGAATCAGATCCATGTTTAGAGTCTTTTTATGGTTTCATTTTTTATTTATATTGTATGACTGTCAGGAATGTAGTGTGTTCAATAGATTTTGTTATATCATGCATACTTGGTTTCTTATTGGTTTTTCTGTATGTTGTCCATTTATTGTTCTAATTGGTTATTTCACATTTTGATGTTACTTATATTGTATATTCACTTGGATAATATGGTAAAGTTTCCCCATGGTTCTCTTTTGACCAAAGCATTTAGACAGCATCCTCTAGCATATGAGGTGGGGCACCTGAGGTGATGTGATGACCCGACTTGGGGAACCAATTATAGTGGATTCTGGTTTAGGGATATTAAAAAGTTGTATCACAGAAGGTATTGTGTATTAATAATTGGGGAATGGTAAATATGAGACTAGGATATTGTTGGGGAATGGTAATGATATCATTTATGGGTTCTTATATCCCCACATATATGGGAAAATTCGAGTTCCCAGGGGTGGGAATTGATGTTCATTTTTGTACTTTTATGGTTCATTGTTATTTACTCCTTGAGTGGCGCATGTGGATGTGATGTTATTGATTAATGAGTATTATATCATGTCCTGGAATAGATGTTGAGTGATTATGAGCTCATGCATCATTCTAGGCACATAATATTGGTAGGTTAGCTATATATTTCCTATAATTGATAATACATTGGGATTGCCATGGAGGTACTGTACTTTTCTTTTGGTAAATCATTTATCTAGGTTTATTCCCTTGAAATGTTTGATAAAATAAATGTTTTGAAATTTTAATTGGAATAATTATTGGATTTTTGAAATGTTGGGTTAATGAAAAGGTTTTTTAATGTCCAAATCCTTGGGTTTTTGAAAATATAATTTTATGAAACGTGTAACCTTTTCTTTAAATTGGTAATGTTTAGGTCAGATGGATGATAAAAAATGATGGAAATGGCAGGAATATTAGAAGTGTGTATCCCTAGTGTTGTGATCGGACCCTATGTTTGGGTGGTTTGTGTATCATGATTTCCCTATTTTGAGACCATAGATATCAGTTGTGAGACATTTTTGGGTTTCATTGAATGTTTAAAGTGGTGTTCTTTTTGTTCCTTCGATGATGTTGTAATCATGGGATATGGGTTGTTGACTAGTAATGATCATGTGCTAACTCATAAGGGTTGTGATTATGTAATTATTATTTTAGACCCTAAGGGTGTTTTTCTTTGGGTGTCGATGAATGTGAGTGGGTATTCTAGGTGTGATGCCTCGATTTACTATATGTTGGGTTGCCTTAGGAATAATATGTGTTGAAGTGGGGAGGGGGGTTGTTAGGATTGAGTTGGTTGAGGTTTGATGTGTATATATTAGAGATATAATGATTTAATGATGTTTTCATGATGTAACTCCAGTTTAGGGATTCGGTACCATTGGTTCTTTGATTATAACATGTGAGGGAGTTCAGATGGTTTTTACTAATTTTGGGGGTTTATGACACAGGAAGATGTTTTAGACTTTGGAAGTGGCACACATATAGTTTTTTGGAGTGTGGTTTTAATCTAGAGGACATAGTGCGATGGAAAATGGTTTTGGAAATTTATTCTGAGTGGTCTTCATGAGTTGTTAGTTTTAGGAAACTGAGGGTATCCCAAAGGAAGTTCGACCCAGTGAGGCAGGAGCCTTAGAGTGCGTAGAATGGGTGGTTGCCTCTTCAGTGTAATCAAAGCACGGTTGGCT
Source organism: Viscum album (assembly GCA_963277665.1). Lineage (NCBI taxonomy): Eukaryota > Viridiplantae > Streptophyta > Magnoliopsida > Santalales > Viscaceae > Viscum > Viscum album. The sequence goes on from OY728165.1 coordinate 290,005,887, forward strand.
CCCTCATGTAAGGTAATAGTTAATGTATATGATTTATTTTATTTATCGTTAGGTATTTGAGTTGTTTTGGTTGGTTATGATGCTAAGTTTGGGATGAGGTATGGTCATTAAGAGCATTTCTATGTGGCTTTGGGGGTGTTCAATGTGGAAATCAATGTTGATTTTGGGTGAGTGTGATAAGACTAAAAAATGGATGGATGAAAAATTTTGGTATCTACCTGACACCCAGGGGTGATGGTCAAGTGGTTGAGATTTCATGGATGGGTGGTTAGTTTATTTGATGTGGATAATGAGAATTCCTTGAGTCTAATGAGGTTATAAAATTAGGAGGCATGATCATATGAGTGAACGGGTAGTGATACTAGCTCTTAGGTCTTAAGATCTATATGACCTAGAGCTGGATACATTCTGTTGTCTTAAGAATGAGTGGGACCATGAATGATTGAGGAGGCCTAGATGGTGTCTTTCCATGGAATGACCTTTGGCCTTGGGATTGATGAGTAGGTGTCTTGGGATTAATGTCTATCATATTTTAATGTGATTGCAGTTGGAAGCATGATTTATACACGAGGTAGTTGGGTTGTGGACTGGTGTAGTGGTTATTGTGTTCTATGAAAATCACTGGGCTCTTTCTAGAATAACTAGAGTGGGGAAGTGTTAGTTATCCCAATGGAAATGTTGGGTCACAACTTCTGAACATAGGGTCATGAGGTGGTACTGGGTTATAGTTAGAAACTTCTATTCGAGTTGTGGTGTTTTTGAGTGGATAAAACATTGGTAGAAAGAGAAACTTGAGAGATGTAGAATGTTAAGGTTTCCCTATATTGGGAGGTATAATTTTTGATCTGTAGTTGTAGTGGTGCTTTTTGAAAACATCTTATATTACTTTTCTCAAGTAATGATTGTGTTCAATAACTTGACATCATCTTTGATATGCTATGAAATCTATAGATTTATTCCCAGTGACGTAAACATATTTCTCAAGGATATGGTAATCATTGGGGGTTATTATTTTGTGGGGACACTTGTAGATTCATTTAATGGGGATCACACAATCGACTGGTTGTCGGTGAGGTCCTCGGGACAGACTGAATGTCGGTGAGTTCCATGGGTTTTGTCCTTAGAAGATGATAATAGGTAGTAGGTACTGTTGGTTTTGTTGATCTATGAAATTTTGGATGACCATGTCAATGTTTTGAGGTAAAAATTATTATCGAATAAAAATATACGGTGTTTAATAAATCTTGAGTAATGTGGTGAGAACAATAGTCCATGGTGGGGGGTTATAAGTCATTCATGGATGAATAAAGAAGATCATGGAGTGGTTGTGTTGGAAATGATATGCCAATGAGAATTATTCAAGGAAAGGTTTGTGTTTCTTTTATATGGCCTGGTTGGCCTTAGATATAGTGGTATATCAAATCGAGTGATGGCCTCAATGTCAAGATGGTTTTAGAGGCGATCTATGTGTTGCATCGAAGATATGTTGGTGGGTGGTGTAGAGACAAAAAAACATTGAGTCACAGATACAATAGTGCTTAAGTTTCATTGTAGGTTGATAATAGACTCTTGTATGTGTGAATTGTTTATGGGATATCCATTAAGTGATAAGGTGACTTTTCTAGGTAAATTCTGACATTCCAACATTAGATGTTGGGAACCAACGGAGTGAGTTATCCTAGAAGTCCAAACTTAGTTGGGTAAAATGGAACATATGGGGTGGGATTTAATCCACCTCAATTAATGTTGGATTGTCATGTGTTTTCTGGTATTAAAATGGGTTTTGAAGAAGATATATGATTTCCCTAGTATATATAAGGATGATGGAGGTGTGATTAATATTGGTCATGACATTCTGGATGAGTTCCAATGTTGGGTGGAGTTTCCATGGATTATTGTGCTTGTTTACTTGAGAAACATACAAGGTACGTTGTGAATGTTGAGTTGTGGTTCTTTTGGTCTCCCTTTAGATTATGGGAGTTTTCAAAATCAGTAAATGGTGGTGGAAAACTAATCTTTATGGTGGGGAGAACCATAGAAACAATGTGTTAGGTTGACGTAATAAGTAATAATAAGGGTTGGTTGGGCTCAAATGAGTGATGGGATGCCATTTTGGCTTTTATTATAATCATTTTCTTAGTTTTGACTAGTTTAGTACCTTGAGATGAAGGTTATTCTTGTGTTAGGTCATTCAAATGGTCAGTAATGGGATGAGGCTATTAAGCCTCAAGTTGAGGACAGAGGTAGGTTGGAAAATGTGATTGGAATCTAAATATTCTCTTAAGTGAAGTTGATCATGGGTCACCATGAGGCTTTATAAGAATTGGGAAATGTGGTGCTAAGTGATTTGGACCATGAGTGGAGGAGAGGATCAAACCACGAGTGTTTCGATTGGCTCTCCTAGGGTGGTGTGATACCTTATGGTATCCATTTGTGAGGTGATTAAGTTATATTACCTAAATATACCCTTATGTTGATGTTGATAATAATTAGTTGAGGTAGTCCAACCATTTTGGAGAATTGGTTCATGGTCATGAATTTTTAGTGGGGGAATCTATCTTCGTGATACGACTTTTTCCTTTGACCTAGTATAGTGATGGAATTTCTATGTCTGTGAAGAATCATGGGAAATAAAGGTTGAAAATTGGGCCATGTAACATGAATGTTGTTCTTGGAGGATTTGTATGGTTTGGATTTATGACTCAAGGACTATACATTATATGTTTGGTAGGTTGTTAGATCCCGACCTTTTGTAAATATACATCTTTTTATAAATTTTGGTTTAACATATTTTTTTACAATGAAGTGGATATTGTGTTTATGAGAATTTGTGGGGGTATCCTAATGGTTTTTTCCATGAAATGAGGTAAAAATATTCCAAATTGTGTGATGTGTAAGGTTGGCACACATTTAGGAAAAACCGTGTGCCAGGACTAGGAAACTGTACATCTTAAAGACACATTCAGAAAATGGAGGGAGCATGGTTTACACCTAGTTTTAAAAACCATGTGGGTTCTCCTAGGAAATAGTGAGACATGTACCCTCTTATATGGATGAAGCTAAATGGTTGGCACGTGGATTGAAAAACCATGCGGCCAAACCATGTGGCCTTTAAAAAATGGGAAATTCTAGTTTTTTTCTCTTGAATTTATTTCATTATTCCTTGTTTTTTCACTCCAATAAACCCCCTCTAGAGTAGGTGATATAATAGAATTGTCCTCTTCCATGGGTCATTATCCATTAATTTTAGTCTATTTAGAATGTTTTTGTGTTAAAATCAATGATCCTCGTTAGTCTAGCTGTCCTCTTTGATCAGTTTTCTGGATTATAGATTTCAAATTATATCCTTTACATATGAGACCCTAAAACCCTCACATTTATTGACGATTATATTTTTGGTATTTAAATGTTGTTTGAGTTTGAATCAAGAGATGTGTTTGGGATAGTAATCATCTTGGAGAATGAGGCAGGTGGCCTTTAATATTTTTACTATAGTCTAGATTTTTTGTATGTGTAGTTGGTTGTTCCAATGTGTTTCCTTGTTGAGTTTTTTATCTTGTAATGTTATTTGGTCCTTATTTTGAGGTTTTAAAGCCTTCATTTAACCTATTGGGTTCAATGAAGATGTGATACCCAAACAAGGGATACACATGGGGTACATCAAACCCCTGAAAATTGAGGAATTATTTAGTTAATATAAAGATAAATGAAATATGATAGTGAAAGAGGTTTAATTTGTAACCAAGATTGTGGGATTGGATAAAGGGTAAATTGAATTATTATATGATAATTTTTGTGAAATTCATAAGAGGATAAAAATGGAATAAATGTTGTGTTTTATATTTTTATTCAGTTATGGATTTTAAATCATGAAAATTAAAATTTTAATATGGTTGATGTTTTCAATAGATTTATTAAACTCAATATGATATAGAAAAGTGTTTTTGTATGATTTTTCCAATTAAATTTGAAATTGGGAAACATAATATTTTATTGAACATGGTTTTATGAGTGTTCAGGATGGTTGAAGCTGAAATTAAGGCCTTGTGTTATGTTTTATTTTTCAATGATAAAACCACAGGTTTTATAGGGTAGTTTCAAGGTGGTTAAAAATGTTTATTAAATTTTTTTATACGATGATGTAGTTTTAAATGTATATTGGGACCATAATCATTGAGTTTTTGTAAATGGGATATTTTATGAAACATTTAAATCTATGAAATGAGTTAAGAAAATTAAATAGTATGTGTGTTAATGGGCGAAGGAATGCGCATGAATTATCCATTGAATTAATTTTCAAATGGGAATGTTATGTGTATTGATTGTGTATGATTTGTGATATGGTATCTATGGTAAATGGATGAATAAGAATGTTCACATGGCTTGGTGGTGTGGGATAAAGGATGGATTCTCCTCCCATGGGTTGGGTTGGATTGAGGCTCTAAATTCCACCATATAAAGCATGAGTTAGGGTGCCAGATTGAGGCCATATGCCCTAACGGATTCATTAAAAGATTACCTAGAATGATGCTCCAAGGTAACTGGATAGATTACCAAGATGAATGTTACAAGGTACAGGGATAGATTACCTGGATTGTTGCTCCAAGGAAAGTGTGTTGTAAATATTGATGATTTGTTTACCCCTAGTGAGATATGAAAAACAACTTATATCCATTATACAACTAAATTGACTAGATTAGACCATATGATAAATGATTTGAATACCTAACTCATGGATAAAATGATAATAATAGATATGTTAATATTTTTAACTAAATTGTATGTGATAATTTGTAATTTTTGAACATCCCTTGTGGATACAAATGTGTGTAAACCCTAGTCAGTTGGAATAGAATACCAGTGTGACCTGGCCAAGTTTTGAAGATTTTTTGACTTGAGAGCACTTAATTGATAAAATGTTTTTTTTGAAAAATACCTAAACGTTTTCCTTGTTTCCTTGTTTATTTATTTCACTTGTTCCCATTATTTTTTTTAATTAGATCAGTTTTTTTAGTCAATGTTATTGGTGGCCTATTTATTTGTATTCACACCCTACTCAGGAAGCTCTGGAACATGGGTACCCAAGAATATGTTACTTATTTTCGGGTATAGGTTCAAGACAAGGACCTAGTATTTGGTTATTCATGGTATGTTAGTTTGGACCATGGAGGTCAGGACTGGGTTGGTGGATTGAGTCTAGTATTAGATTCTTTTATCTTTTTTGGACTTGATATAAATTTTTTGACATTCGGGCAGGTAGTCTGTTCACTATATTTTGTTGTAGCATGAATACTTGGTTACTTATTGGTTTGGTTTTATATTGACCAATTATTTTTCACATTGGTTATATCATTTTTTATGTTACTTTTGTTGTGGATTCACTCTAATAAGTTGGTATAGTCCCCCATGGTTCTCTATAGGCCAGCCCAACTAGTCGGTAGCCTCCGACATAGAGGGAGGTGCGCCTGAGGTCATGTGATGAACCTTCAAGAGGAATCAGTTATTGTGGATTCCAGTTTAGGGATGTTACATTCCTTGTTTTTTAGTTTTCTTGTGACACGTTTTTATGGTCTTTGAGATTATAGGGTTTCCTTAAAATTTTCTCAAAAATTAATTTGACCTCATCCATTAAAATATAATATAGTTTAATTTCAAAAATATGATAAAAAAAGTAATCAAAATTAAAGGAAATTGAAATTAAGTTAGAAATAATTCTAATATCTTGTGCACTAGGGAGTATGGGGTTAGTGTGTAGCAATACATGTCATATTACAATATGTGAAAAAATAATGAAAGTGGTTTTTAGGCTGAGAATGCTTATCCATAATCACAATCTTATTATGGATAATGAATAATATCTTTTGGGAGGCATTAATTATTATATTCTCCACTGCATATTAGTAGTGTGAGTGACTGGTTTGAATATTGTACTCTTGTAAAAATTTCCTCAGATCAAGGGAAATCAATTTTAAACTATTTTTTATCAGAATTGTATGAGGGACCTTGATTCTAGTAATGGAATTGGGATTGATGAAGAAGATTTTTTACCTTTTTAATCACTTTTAGGTGTATAACATTCACCTATTCTAAGAATATGTCATCATAAGTGATGATTAGCTTGAAATTTCTATCTGTGTGTAATAACACCTGATTTTTGTATGTGTTTTGCTTTAATTAAATCTTTTGTGTTTGATAACTTGTGATACACACAACAAAAAACTATATTAAAAAATTTATTATTTCATTATGATAGAATATTACTATAAAAATTGAAATACATTAAAATATTATTAAATGAAAATTAATAAGTAAAATTACTAAAGGAATTAAATCACACAAACATAAAATTACTAAAAGGTTTAAATTTTGAACATTATGATCTTCCATCATGATTATACGATGAATGATAACTATTAAAAGAATCTAACATGTTTGAAATAAGATAAAAATAAGGAAAAATAAATTATCTAATAGGATGAATGATATTATAGACGTATATAAGGTAAAATATAGGAATGTGATATGGTTGTTATAAATATGGTCATCAGTTATACGGTCATTGGATGTATATCCACTGGATATATGGTCATCAAATATATGGAGTTTAGGAATTATTTTATCAAATAGGTACATTGATTTTTTAGAATTATTATAGATAATAAAAATTTTAAATAAATATAATTCAAATAAAATAAATAATTTTTTAATTAAAATATTTCATTATAAAAACATGTACTTATATTCATTACATATTATTTTTATTATTAATGAATTATTTTATGTGTATTTAAAATAAAAATAAATATTATGATACCCATTTAATGAGAAATTTTAATTGTTATAAGATGAATAATTAGTTTCAATGGAATTTAATAAATATCATTTTATATTAAAAAGGATTATTTTTTTGAATAATTTTTTAAGGGTTATATATTTCTTTATTAATAAATACATTAAACAATTTTAAAGGATAATTATGATTAAATGAAATTTTATTTTTTATTATAAAAAATTTTAGAACACAATTGATTAGTAAATTATATGAAATAATATTATGAACTCTTAATTATTAAAAACACAGTTTTATATTAAATTAATTTTTATTCTATATACATTCTGTTTTACATTAAATGTTAGATATCTAAAATTTAATAATTCAATAGATTTAAATTTTTTCATATGTTGAATATACTCAAATATATAATGCAATGGGGTCTATCTTATAATTTAATTAAAAATACTGTTAACTTACTAAACAATTAAACAAGATAAAAAGATGTAAAAATAAGTACATTAGAATGGTTTAAACATTAGGGAATTTACATGATATTTTAAAATTATAAATTTCATATTTTAGGTTTTTTAATCAAGAAAACATTTCACCAAATCATTTTTTAACTAGATTACATAACTCCCATGTGTCTGTAGATTTACCATTATCCAAATTGGAGTTTTAAAATAAATTTCACAAATGTTTACCTAGAAAAAGAAATATCCACCAAACCATCCAAAAAAATGATATCCTTAGGTTCTCTGTTTAATATATATATCCAATTTTCTTCTCTTAAACTATTCTTATATGTTAGTAATCATCAGATATAAATAAGGTTCCCTAAATACTTCATTCTGAAGGAACCCGTTATGAGAAGGAGTGATTCAATCTAAGTTAGTATGTAGATATTATAAAAATATTAAAATTTAACTATCATATAAATTCATTATAAAATTAATTATCCACATTAATAATTAACTATTAAAAATATTATTCTTCTATAAAATTGTTTTACTATAATATAACTCTATACACTTCCACATTTATTAGTATAACATATTCTTCTTTGGGACAGATCAGGTGCATTTAGGAATAATGTTTCTCAATTATCACTATTTCAAACATGAATGAGTATCCAGAAATTATTAATTGTAATATATGGCATTGATAAGTAATTTATATAATAAATATGTTTCTATAAGGGTAATATAAAATTAAATTTTAATTATCCTGTAACTCATAGTTATCAATAAAATTACCTGAAACAAGATTCATGATTATAAACCATAGTCATATCATCCTTAAAATAAACATAAGACTATATAAATTATTATTATATAATGATTACCATACCTTTAAAAATATTATAATGAAGAACATGTTATCAAATAATGAGTACTGGCATATCCATTATGAAACATGTAAAAAATAATCAACATTACTAACATCCCAAGATGAAAATGAATTATAATTAACAAATATATGGGTGATAAATTATTATAATTAAATAGTATAAAAGGTAGTAAATAGGAATAAACATATATAATTAGTTATTTATATGGTCATTATTTTTATATGGGAGGGTAAATAACTTTGTTGGATTTTATGAATAAAGGTAAGGTTTTCTATTATAATATAACATTGAAATCGTGATTGATGACATTTAAAATTACATTATGGTAAATTATATTTTACTATAATATGAAACCGAATATATTTTGTTCTCCTTAAAAAATTTTGTGGGTTTTTATATATTCTTAATAATTTTCCTCTTTTTGGTTCATATTATAACTAAAAAGATACATGAAAGTTGTAATAAGATTATCCCTTATTTTCAATAAAGAATATTTTTCTTCCATGTTATGGTTCTCCATATTATATCATGTATTTCTACATCCCTATATGTATGACTTATCACGGTATTTTTCTATTTAATTTTTAGTTCTTTATAACAATGTGAAAGAAGTCTTTTTATATTTTTTTCCACAGGGATTATTGCTCTAAATTGTTTATTATTTTCATTACTAATATTTCAGTTTATTTATTCAGGACTTTTAAATGTATTTATAATAAACATTCTTAATATTTTTTTAAACCATTTTTAACTATTAATTTTAAAAAATTAATCAAGATTTAAACGATGTTTCTCTTTATATTTAGTTGCAATTTTCTAATTCTATAACAATATGTTTTTTATATTTGTTAATATATTTTATGTTCATTATGTTGAAGTAAACATATAATTAAATGGAATTATGGAGTAGGATGGAACATTTCTCACCCAATCATCTCTCTGTCTCACTAGTTCTCCTCTCATGCCTAGGGTTTCCTCTTGCTCTCTATATACAATTATGATCTCCTATTTATTTGTTGATTTTCAAATTTATTCTTTATATATTCTGAAACATCATTGGAGGAAATTTTTTTGTTATGTAGGTAATAATTAATAGGTATATAGATAGGTTGTAGTAGTATACTTGGTTGATATGGTTATAAAATCCTGGAAATGACTCTAGTGGACGTATCCAGAGAAAACTCAGGGTATAGAAGAGGTTTATTCCTATAATAGTACATGGTGGTAGCTTGATTATAGAAAGTATCGTCAGTATTAGTGAATTAACATAGGACTAATATGTGGTGAGGAAGATCATAGATCATCTCTCAATTTTTTGAATTTACATGGAGCTAGTGTTTTTCTTGAGATTGATGAGAGTTCCGATTTCCAGATGATGGAAATAGTTTTGGGAGTTAAGGCTAAGAAGAGCTGGTTTTGTAGGTTTCAAGAGAAGGATGCTAAATGATATTGTGTGAGGATGAAGAAGATGAGGGAATGCAGTAGAGATTTAAAAGTATAAATTCAATGCTATCACATGTTCTTGAAGGTATAATCCATTTTTAGAGAAAGTCGATCCCTAATACAACATACAATGATTGCATCGTCCAAAGTGGTTCATTGATGGTTGTTATGTCCTAGTTATTGTTTATGATGGGTCAATTTTTCGTATTTCTCAATGAAAATGGTTTTTTATAGTGTGGTGTTTTTTCAATTATGGTGATTAATGTGTTATTGGTTTTATAGTTTCAGGTGGTGTTGTTTTTATAGTATCTTATTTTGTCGATGAAGTGATAGTGTCTCCAAATGTTTTTTGGTTTTGGATATTTAACTTTCTATTTCTCAACAATGAAATTAATTCCAACAGGGTCATGGATGATGTTTTATCTGGTGGTATTAGAGGTTTATTTACAACATCCTTGTATAGTTTAATTTTTTGGAGGCACATGATTGATCTATTTATTTGTTCTTAGCCCAAATAATTAGCTTTGATATTCCCAATCATAATGTGTTTTTAGTTCTCATTATTTGGAATTTGGATTTTAATTTCAAATTTATTTGTGTTTATTGATTTTTATAGGCATTATCCGATATGTGAATTTTTAATTTATAGTGACACACTATATCATGTTGGTCGCATCCTAAAATATGGCCTTTATAAAATCATGAAAGAAGTTAAGTAGGCATCATCCAAATTCATTCACTAAATGATTAATTTATATTCCTTGTGATGATTATTATTATACCCCTTAAACTCTCATGAGTTAATATAGCTATGATGGAATTATGAGTGTTTCCAGGTTGTTGTATAAAATTTATGTATGGTTTTTCATTATGGGATGCATGGGGGGTAAAAATATATAGTTTTGAAAAGAATTTAGTAAATATTCGAATATTAAAAGATGTTGTATAAGGGACTAGGTATTAAACCCAATTTATTATGTATATTTTTATAGGTACGAAAACCAATAAAAATGTATTGGGACTCTTTCCACTACATTATGATTGTCCTCGTAGTAATCCCACACATAAGAAATTATTTTCTATGCTGATATTTGTGACAAATTTTTATATGGAACCATATTTTTATGCTATTTTTTTAGATTAAAATTACTGACTATGGTTCCACACTCTTATGAATCATTTCCTTTTCCATTAAAAATACATGGGATATGATAGAAGATTTATTATCAATGTTTTGTGGGGTATAATTTCTATATGATATGTTTATTTTCATTTATTATCTTATAATACCCTCATGTTCATCTTATTCTATATTTTGATTTTTCTTTGATTTCTCTTATAGTCACCACGTACATAGAGTCTGATATAACCTACTCTTATATTTTCATTTGATATATTATGATAAAAAATTATAATATATTATATGTATATGAATGGGGAAGACTTTGGTTGAATATATAAAGATGATCACAATGTTGTAAAACATTTTTTCTGTCTCTAATCTCTGGAGACACTTAATATATATTTTTGGGGTGATTTTTTCTAAAATATGATAGATATTCATGAAAACAGTTATTATATATGTGTAACATCCTAGGTAAATTAAGAATATGAAATTTTCATACTTATTAATATTGTTGAATTAAATATTAATTTTACTTTAAATGGGATTACATGTTCTATGGGGTACCTGATACACAACAATGGATTTCTTTGAAATCATACATTACACACAACATTGAGTTATACTAAAAAATAATATTATTATATTATTATTTTAAATAGTAGTTTACCCCAAAAAAATTGTAATGGTGGGAATGAAAATAACTACATAAAAAATTATTATACATGTTTTTTAAATGTTTCTACATTTATCCAATAAATTTTAGTGGCTTAAATTAAGAAGTAATCTGATTTTAGGCATAAATACTATAATATATTTTAAAATGATGTTTTACCACTTTATGATGGTAAACCCATTTTAAATCTTGTTTTTGTCACTTTTATATATTCTATTTTACAGAATAATATTATTATTTTTAATCGGGACATCAAATTTTACTTTGGATGAAATTTAGGTTTTTTTATAAAGTTCATTTTCTTATTGAAAAATTAAAAATACTGTATTTTAATTCCAGACTTCCTTTTAATGTAATTTATTTATATGGTTAGATAATCTTATTAATTGGTTTTAAAGTTTAATTAGATTATTTTTTTACCATTAAATAATATTTTGTTCATTGGATGTAATTTCACTTTGAAATTGGACATGAACAAGTGTCATCATTTGGATAGTTATTATTTCATAAAAAACACTTTTGATTTGATAAAGGTAATTAATTTTAAATTAATTTATGTAAATTCTATATTTTTCATTTGGTAAAATAGAAGTAGTTTTTTAATTCAGAATACCAAATATAGCTTAATCTGAAGTTTTGGTATTTTTCTGAAAACCTTCAATTTTTTATGAATAGTGAAAACACTGAGTTGTAGTTAAAAAACTGCCATTTTCATTTAAATAAAATTTTACCTCTTCTGTGAATTGAATTTTGAAAATCCAACAGACATGGTTGTTATAAGTAAGTAAAATTTGGTTCAATAAGATGAAAATATTTTTTGGTGAATAGTAAATGTTGACTTTTATTTACCGTAGTTAATAGTAAATAAGGTAATTCAAGGTAAAAAAAATATTATAATAATATTAAATTACCCTAACATGTGTCCTAATATGATTGGATGGTACATTTTTGATAATGGTCATCTTTGGGTCGATGTTCAGACCGAATGGAGTCACATAGGAGAGATAATGACAATTTATTTTAATTAATTTAAAGTAAATACAAAAATGACATAAACATATATATTTTAGTAAAACAATTTTTACATTGGTTTATATAAATTATCCTTTAGACTATAAATATTCATTTGAAAGATAAATTTATTTCCTACATCAGGGTATTTGTTTAGTAATTTTTAGACATCATATAAATAAAATTATTTTTGACACAATAATGGTGCAGTGTTTACCACATTAAAGAATGATTTAAATAAATAAGATTATAAAAATAAAACATATATATAAAACATGTACAATTATTATTGGATGATTTTATTTTGAACATGATTCATCTTATCTTCTACTTTAATGATTTTTTGACTTTTGGAACTGAATATCATTTTATAATTAAATAATTTTTTCAAACATTCCTAAAAAGCCCCTCATCCCCCTTACAAAAATCCACCACCTCTAACTCATTACTCACACCTTTCAATCCCCTTGGAGCATCCAACCAATGTTCAGTTAATTTTTCTACATCCCTATCCTCCTCCTAGAAGACTTACTTTAGACAGAAATCACTTCAAGAAATTATTTTGGTTCAAACCGAATGGAGTTACTTGATTTGAATGTAATGCCTTCTCTTAAGTTATTTCCTTTTATTTTACTTCTACAACCCTATAAGCTATTTTTATTCCTTTATTATATAACAAAAATTGTATCCCCAATATATTAGGATACTTTTATGAGAGGTATTATAACTACACTTCCACACACATTCATCTAATGGATACAAACTTACTGTTTCTGTAGACGGTGAACTACTACCTCACGAAACGATGATTGTTCAATCTTACCCTACCACCTCTTATAGTGGCCATTGTGATGACACTGTATTCATATATGATATATATTATGTTTATGTTTTCTCTATGATTTTTTTATCTTTATTTTACAAACATACCATTATGATTTTTAATATGCTTAAATATGATAATTTCATTTGAGGAAGTGTGAACTACCGCCCCCTCAAGGTGATACGATTAATTCATGACATACATGGAATGTATAAAGGTTGAAATTATTAAATTATTTAACATAAATATCATGTGATATTACAATATAATTATAATATACCTATGTATCATTATGTTTTCATTCCATTAAATATGAAATAGAAATGAAAGTAGCGTTCATGCGTACGTACAACTTACCGTCTCCATGAACGGTGCATTTCATTTATTACCTCCAAAAGTCATGTACTATTATAAATATATATATATAATGGATATATATAATATATATTATATCTAAATCCAGAATATCATTCTGGATATAATGGAATTTGTACCACAGGGATGACTTGTAATTTAAAGAGGTTCATTTTTTACTCAAATTCTGAACATCGACAAAATCTCCGATATGAACTCAAATAATTAACTAAATGTTATAACAGGGTAATAAGTGATATAAAATAAATAATAAACATGAAAAAGTTTCTTAATAAAGTATAAATTAACTTATGTTTATTATTCAAGAACAAAAAGGAACATACAAGACAAGTTGGACTTGAGGTAAGGGGTTTCTCATCTCACTTTTATTTTCGTGATATTTCCATTGTTTGCCACTTATTTATTTAATATGGTGTATTTTTTAATGAAATTTGATATATATTATCATGATTATTTTTATATTCCTGGTTTTCTAGGAAACATTTGGTGTTTGTTAATTTTTGGTCATACGACTCGATTTATTGCTATGTGGTATGGGGTTTTCATCTCACTTCTTATTCCCATTATATTCATGTTATATTGCAACTATTTACTTTTTTTGTGATGTATTTACTTCCAATGAAATTATTATTTGTGTAATATAATTTAATTTATCGGTATTTATATCTTCATTTTATGATCCTTATTTCATGGGGTGTATGTTTCGTAAGTTACAAAATCGGTAAGGGAACCATTCATCCTCCTCTTTTTAAAATACTTCTTTTTGTTATGTATTTTAATTTACACCTTATTTTATTGTGATATGTTATTATATATCCATATTTCTTTAAATTTTATCCCCGGGTGATGATATACCATTTTCTCTCTCATTAACGCTTTTTCTGAAATTTTACGTGATGCCGTTAGGATGCCAAATTTTCGTTAGAGAACTTATTAACCCAATTTCAATTCATTAGGTTAAACTTCTACTTCTTGATTATTTAATTCTATAAATATCTGTGAATGAACTATGATTTTTTACACTTAATATCTACTTATATTTTGTGTATTATTATTTTTCACACATAATTAGGTCATTGATTTATCCTTAATCTATGGATATGATATTTGTAAGAGAATTTGTCTCAATTTACATTCTATTGAGACTTAATTTTTTATACATAAAATCACTTTTATATGGTGTATATACTGATCTTTGATATATTATATCATGAATCTTCTTATCCTCATGATATTATAAGCATTGTTTAATGTTATTCTGTAATTATATCTATTCAAGAGTATCTCAAGTGGTAAAGGATTCATTAACTAGAACATTGTTTTAAATGTTTAAAATATTTAATCTTCAAAATAATTATTTTTAATGTTCCTGTTTTCAAAATGGTTTTAAGGATTTAATTATATGGATATTAATTTTTTAAAATATAAATTCCATTAAAATCTTCAAAGTGTTATGGGACACTTTGATTCAAAAATTACTTTATAAAATGTTTTAAATGGTATTAAAAATGGTTTTGATAAAGTGTTGATTAAGTCAATATCTTGAAATGATATTTTGTGATTTCAGTGTGTAAAGGACATCTTTATTTCATACTTTTTTTATGTGTTATGATTTATAATGGTACTTGGACATTTGGAAGGTGGTTACATGATAAACCAAATGACGGGTCGTTCCATGATAAACCAGGACGGGTGGTTACGTTATAACCTCCAATGCATAGGGTATGGAAGTTGGTCATATGGTTATTCCATTTAGTGATATGTGTGGAAGTTGACCATATAATTATTCCATTTACGTTTGTTTATCTCCCATATTACCTATATATGGTATGTGTTCTTTCTATGCATTTTAGGGTAATATTTTGGTTACATATGGGTATGAAATGATATTTTATTCATTGAAGAGTATTACTACATTATAAAGGTGAAAATTATTACTTATGATAATGTATACATGGTTTACTTATTGTTTTGAAAAACTAATAGTTTTACTTCTTAGTGTATCCCTTATTGAGATTTTTTCTCATCCCATGTTTTTTAAATTTTTTTCATAGGACATGAAGTGGAATAGAGTCAAATATGAGATCAAGGAAAAGTCATGTTGTCTAAAACATGTAACTATACATGTTTATTTAAGAGTTTTTATTTTATGAAAAAAATGGATACTAAGTAGTAGTGTCTACATGTAATATTCAAGTTGTTATATAATAGTTATGGCCTAATTCTCTAAAATTCTAAACCTGAAATGATCCACAATATTCATTCTTGATTTCACTAATGATTATGTAATGTTAAAGGATGAGCCCTTATAATTGGTATGAATGGTCAGTTTAGAAAACTTTAGGGATTAAGAGATTTCATTAAACACATGGATCTATATCTATTTCCTTCGTTTAATCCTTATTTTATAACTTTTTCAGATCATGGAATGTCAGTTAAAAATTGATGGAGGGGGGTCTAAAACAATATTACAATCTCTTCTTGATGACATGCCTGCAATAATTATTGAAAAGTCATGTTCAGATGATTGTGAAACGTTTTCTAGCATACAATTTGCTTGCAAGTAGTAGTTTGATATATCAAACACCTCCACTATACCTCGATATCACGGTGGATCTTGGGTTGTTTTTAATCAAATCTTATTTTCAAAATATTCCCATATTTTCAAGAAAGGTACATATTATGAAGGTATTTTT
Organism: Viscum album; assembly: GCA_963277665.1. Lineage (NCBI taxonomy): Eukaryota > Viridiplantae > Streptophyta > Magnoliopsida > Santalales > Viscaceae > Viscum > Viscum album. The sequence continues at coordinate 290,022,160 of OY728165.1, forward strand.
AAATATTTTACCTTATCAGAAGATTTTGAAGCAAATTATAATTTTTAAAAAGGTACTAAAGAAGGAGACCCTTGCGCAACATATTTATATTTTATTTTTCAATATAGTCTCTCAACATATACTTATGGTATTTTGAAAAGGACCATTTATTGAAATTTTCAACTCAAACTCGGTCTTCCTATTTTATAGAATGAATGTTTTATAAGATGTTTTGAAATTATATGTCATACTTGATTATTTTCCAAGAATATTTTTTTTGTGATCACCCATTTAACCCAAGTTGTATGAGGTTTATTTGGATGAAGGATGAAAATGATTTTGAAGGATCACTAAATCATTGTTGCAATGCATGGAGCTTCTACCTACGTGAACAAGATTGCGATGAAACCATATGAAGAATATGATGAAGGTATATTGTTCTATATATTAGGAATAGTTTTATTTTATCAAATGGAGGTGAAAATAAATAAAAATAAATATAATATTTTGATTTCTTAATGTACGGGTTTGAAAATGAATGGTATAATAAAACATTTGAGGTTAAATCATGTTAGGGTTATTTTTGAGTTTTATAAAAAGTACAACCCGTAAGATGGGTGAAAACCCATCGTGTCTAGAAAAGCCTTAGGAATTGAACCCACAACCGAAGGGTGACAAGGGTACATCACCTACCACTAGCCAACGTGAAGTCCCGGGTTAGTATAACTAATTTATTTTAGATAAATGATTTTTTTATGGATCAAGAATTAGTTATTTTTGGAACTTATGTTTTATCAAATTGATATCCTTAATATATGAAAAATGATATGATGATTAGGTGATAAAGGTTATTTTGTAAGACTTTCTATCTTTTGGAGAACATTATTTTCTTAAGGGAAATAGAATAATATGGGATCTCGTTTGTGGAGTAATGGTTGAAATTTTATGTTTTTATTGTCGACATTTGGTGATTTGGATTCTTTATTGAAATGGTTAACCTATCCTAGAGAATATTTGATTAGTTTAATTACACTTTATTATTTGACTTTAAAATTAGTCTATGCTATTTGGAGATAAATTTTACGATTTATCATGGAAGACTATATGATCAAATCATTTTCAATTTTGGGTTTCAAATTTTTTTGGTTTATTTTGAAGAATTTTAAGGACAATTGTGTATTGAATGGTCTTTGTTAGATCTTGGGTATTGTTTGTTAAATTTTGGAGATTAAGAGTAGTTTTTATTTTTATAATAGATTATCCTTTTTGGGGATTACCTAATATCATAATAACCATTTTTGGTTTTGGTTGATGTCTAAAGACAGGGGAAATATATAGTTCATCTTTTGTAGATCATGTGATACTCTAGAAGTTGATTCTAGTACTTTTAATGTGACCAAGTCATTTTTAATACTCATCATTTAGAGAAAAGATATGTTTGTGGTAGAAATTTAGTAAACCATGAAAGTCTTCATGACATATAAGTATGTTTCCTTATGTTTTTAGTTAAGATCATAAATAAATTCCTTATCTTTATGAAAAGTAACTTACAAATAAATGTTTTCTGTTAACTTTTTCTGATGGGGAATCAAAGACTGATTAACCCATTACATGTTTGTGATTTTTTTGGGGTTAACTTTCTCCTAATCGTGTTTTCTATCACTCCCCATCAGAACATGATGGTTTTTTTATCCTCCATATACATGATTCCATGGAATCCTAGTATCTGTTAACTCGAGTGACCTTTGTACTTATCTTTATTTCTTTTAAAGTGATTATTTTATTGACTCTTTATCTGATGTGGGAATTTCAATGAATATTCTGAGCCCAATTTTAAAATTACAGGGATGCAATTCACAAATGGAGGGAAGGATGAAACATCCCAGGTAAATAAAGAATATGAAATTTTCATTTTTATTAATATTTGTGAATTAAATATTAATTTTAATGTAAAGGGGATTTTATATTCGAAGTCATACACTAAACATAACAATGGTTTTCTTTGAAATCATACGTTGCACACAACATTGAAATATACTAAAAAATAATAATAAAATATTATTATTTATAATGGTAGTTAACGCCTAGAAGTTGTAATGGTGGGAATGAACAAAACTAACTAAAAAATAATTATTCATGTTTGTTAAATGTTTTTGCATTTATCCAAAAAACATTAGTGGTATAAATTAAGAAAGAATCAAATTTAAACCATAAATACTCTAATATTCCTTAGAATGACACTTTACATCATTTTGATGGGGAACCCTTTTTAAAACTACTTTTTGTCACTTTTATATGTTATGTTTGAAAAAAATATTATTCATCTTTAGAATTGGGACAAAAAAATTTACATTGGATGAAATTTTTGTATTTTCATGATAATGTTTATTTTTTATTGAATAGTGAAAAATATTGTATTTTAATTCAAAACTTCCTTTTAATCTAATTTATTTACATGGTTAGATTAACTTTTTAATTATTTTTAAAGTGTAATTAGATTCTTTTTTTTTAATTTAATCAAATTTTTTTAATTGGAAGAAATTTAACATTGAAATTGGACAAAAACAAGTGTCAACCTTTTGATAGTTATTATTTCTTAAAAATGTGCTTTTTGTTTTGACAATGGAAATTAATTTTAAATTAATTTCTGCAAATTCTATTTTTATAATTTTGTAAAATCGATATCATATTTTAATTAAGAATATAAAATATAGATTAGGCTTAATTTTTGGTATTTTTCTGAAAACAATTAATTTTTTATGAATAGTGAAAACACTGAGTGGTAGTTAAAAAACAGACATTTACATTTAAATGAAATGTTACCACTTCAGTAAATTGAATTTCAAAAATACAACAAACATGATTGTTATAAATAAGTAAAATTTTGTTAAATGAGATGAAAAAAGCTTTTGGTGAACACTAACATTTGACTTTTATTTACCGCGGTTAAAAGTAAATAGGGTAATCAAAGGTAAAAATAATATTATAATAATATTCAATTACCCGATATTGTTTTCTAATCCCATTAGTATATACATTTACTAACATGGGAATACATGGGTCAATTTTGGGACCCCATGGATCCACTTAGGAGTGATAAGGACACTTTATATTAATTAATTTAAAGTAAAGACAAAAATGACATAAACGTATATCTTTTAGTTAATCAATTTTTTCATGGGGTTATATAGATTATGTCTTAGACTGTAAATATTCATATAAAATATCAAAATATTTACTACATAATGGTATTTTGTATAATTATTAGACATCTAATAAATAAAATTATTTATGACATAATAATGATGCAGTGTTCAGCTCATTAAGGAATGATTTAAATAAATAATATTATAAAAATTTATAAAAAATCTAAAACCTATCCATTTATTATTGGATGATTTTATTTAGAACATGAGGCATATTATATTAGACTTTATTATGTTTTGGACATTTAGAAACCGAATATCATTATATAATAAAATAATATTTTCAAACATTCCTAAAGAGCCCCTCCTCCACTTTATAAAAATCCATCACCTCTAACCCATTACTCACACAACTCAAGCCCCTTGGGGAATCCAAAATCTTCCCAATTATGCTCCCTACATCAATATTCTCGTCCTATATGCCTTATCTTAGGCAGAATGAACTTCAATTAAACATTTTGGTTCAAACCAAAGGGAGTTACCTGATTAAAAGGTAACGTCTTCTCTTACGTTAATTTCTTTTATTTTACTTTTCCAACCCCCTAAACTTTTTTTATTACATTATTTTATAAAAACACAAGTATAATAAATATACTAGGATTTTTTTATGTTACTGACTTTAATTAAACTTCCACACACCTTTATCAAATGCACAAGAACATACAGTTTCAGTGGACAGTGAACACCTACCTCACGAAACGATGATTATTCAGTCTTCTCCTACCACCTATTATGGTGGACAAAAGATGGTACTATATTTATATATGATATATATTATGTTTTGGTTTTCTATATACTATTGTGATTTTTATTTTACAAACATATCTTTTTTCTTTCTAATATGTGTAAACATGATAATTTCATTTGAGCAAGTGCGGACTACCTCCCCCTCATGGTGATACAATTCGTTCATTACATACATTGAAAGTATAAAGGATGTAATTATGAAATTATGTAACATATATATCATATGATATTATATTTTAATTATAATATACCTATGTATCCTTACGTTTTTAGTCCATTAAATATGAAATAAAAATGAAAGTAGCATTCATGCGTACATACGGCTTACCGTCTCCATGGATGGTGTATTTAATTTTTGATCTCCATATGTAATTTAATATTATAAATATATATATATATATAATGGATATATATGATATATATTAAATCTAAATCTTGAATATCATTTTGTATAAAAGGTAATTTTTACCACAGGGAAAACTTTTAATTAAAAGAAGTTCATTTTTGACACAAGTTCCGAACATCGACAAAATGTCTGATATAAACTAAAATAATTAACTAATTTATATAACAAGGTAAAAAGTGATATAAAAAGAATAATAAACATGAAAAAGTTTCTTAATAAAGTATAAATTAACTTATGTTTATTATTTAGGATGAACAAGGAATATACTAGACTAGTCGAACTTGAGGTAAGGGGTTTCTTATCTCACTTTTAATTTCATGAGATTTCCATTGTTCGCCACTTATTTATTGCATGTAGTGTATTTTTTACTTCCATTATATATATATTATAATAATTATTTTTATATTCATGGTATTCTATGAATAATTTGGTGGTTATTAGTTTTAGTTCATACGACCTGATTGATTGCTACGTGGTAAGGAGTTTTCATCTCACTTATTATTCCCATGATATTCATGCTATATTGACACTATTTACTTTTATGTGGTATATTTACTGCCCATGATTGGATTATTTGGGTAATTTAAATTAATTAATGGGTATTTACATCTTAATTGTATGATCCTTATTTTATGGGGTTTATGTTTAGTAAGTTACAAAATTGGTAAGGGAACCTTTCACCCTCAGCTTTTTAAAAGACTTCTTTTTGTTTTGCCTTTTAATTTGCACCTTCTTATTTTGGGAAAAGTCCTTTTATATCCTTATTGTTGTAAATTTTATGTCAAACTAATGAGATACACTTTTCTCTCTCATCAACTCTTTTTTTTGAAATTTTATGTGATTCTATTATGCATCAAAAGTTTTGTAAGAGAACTTCTTAACCCAATTTCAATTGTTTGGGTTAAACTTCTACTTCTTGATTATTTCGTGCTATGAATATATGTGAATGACATATGATTGTTTTAAAATATTATTCACTTATATAGGGTGTATTCATATTTTTCACACATAATTATGTCATTAATTTATGCCTAATCTATTTATATGATCTTTGTAAGGTACTTTGTCTCAATTTAAATTCCATTGAGAATTATTTGTTGTTATACAACAATTACCTTTTATATGGTGTATATACTGCACTTTGACATATTATATCATGAATCTCCTTATCCTCTGGATATTATAAGCATTTTTTAATGTTATTTGTAATTATTTTTATTCATTATTTTCTCAAGTGGTAAAGGATTCATTAACATGAACATCGTTTTTAATGTTTTGAAGATTTAATTTTCAAAATATTCATTATAAATGTCCATGTTTTCAAAATGGTTTTAAGGATTGATTTATATGGATATTAATGTTTTAAAATTTTAATCCCTTTAAAATCTTCTAATGTGGTATGGGACACTTTTATACTAAAATCTCTTTATTAAATGTTTTAAATGGTTTTGAAAATGGTTTTGGTAAATCATTAATTAAGTCAATATCATGAAAGGATATTGTGTGATTTCAATGTGGAAATTTTATCTATCCTTCATGATTTTTTTATTTTTTATGATTTATAATGTTAATAGGACATTTAATGGGTGTTTATGTGATAAACCTAATGACGGGTGGTGTTGTGATAAACTAGGACGGGTGGTTTCATATTAAACTCCAATTCATTAGGTATATATGTTGGCTGAATGGCTATTCCATTTAGTGATTTGTGTTGATGTTGACCGTATAATTATTCCATGTAAGTATGTTTATGTACCAATTTACCTATAAATGTTAGATGTTCCTTCTATGGGTTTTATGGTAATATTTTGGTTACAAATGGGTAAGCAATTATCTTTTATTCATTAAAATGTATTTACTACTTCATAAAGGAGAAATTTATTACTTATGATAAGGTATTCATGGTTTAATTATTGTTTTGAAAAACTAACAGTTTTCTTTCTTTGTGTATCCATTACTGTGCTTTTTTTTCTTCTTGAGTTTTTGAAAAAAATTTCACAATAAATTAAGTGGAATAGGGTTAAGTATGGGATCAAGGAAAAGTTATGATGTCTAAAACAAGGAACTAGAAGTGTTTCTTTTTAACAATTTTTATTTTATGATAAAAATAGATATTGAGTAGTAGGGTCTACATGTAATATTCAAGTTGATATGTAATAGGTATAGACTAAATCTCTAAAATTATAAACCTTAAATGATCCTCAATGTGAGTTGTTGAATTCACTCAAGATTATTTAATGTTTAAGTTTGGGGCCTTATAGTATGTTATAATTAGGTTGTATCATTTATAAATATAGTGGATTTTATTAAATTAGTAAGATTAATATATAAATAATAAGTTATTGAAACCTAAATAACCCAATGTTGAACTGAAAATATTATCAGTTATTTCATAGGATAGAAAGAGAGTTTCTTAATTTTGAATATCTTATGATTAATTTTATGTATGATTGGATTTATTAATCGAGTTATTATTCACTAATAATCAAACTAACATTTTTGTTTTTGTAAATATTTGGAACTATGGGGAACTAATTTAACATGTGTTCTAGAAAATGAAATTACTGACTTATTAACCAGCCAAATAGGATGGGATTTGAAGTGAAAAATCTAATAGAAATTCTCAACACAAATTTTTAGGCCATAAAGAATAATAAAATGAAAATAAATATACATGACACACAATGAAAGGAAAAAATATCTCTTAATTTTCATGCAGCAACATCCACCTTAGGTCTTATAATTCTCTAATTTTCAAGTGATATATTAACATAATAGAAAATATAATTTCTATTTTTTAATTATCTATGCATGAAAAGGTTGTTTTAGTTGTTTATTATTTGGAAGGTAATTTTGATCAATGGTTTCATCTCATTTATAATATGTGGAGGAAAGAATTATTCAACGCCATGGGAGTAGTTTAAGAAATTATTTTTTGGAACAATATTTCAATGAACTGTTAACAATGAAACAAATAATTATTTCCATGATATTACACAAAAGGATGATAAATGACCAGTTTACTATGAAGAAAACATTATTAAACATTTATTGTATGACTTTTTCTTTATCATTAACCCTAAAATATAAATTGATCATTTATTTAATTGATTTAAACCAACTCTCTACAAAAAATTTTTATATGTTTTATTAATAATAACGAATAAACATATTGATGTTATCTCGAGGTGGAAATAAATATTATAAATTCTCATTGTTCTTAGCATTTTAGGTAAATCAAGTGGAAATTATTGTTTTTTGGAAAATTAAATGATAAAACCCATAGAGCACAAAATATTCATCATCCTACATGACGAAAATGTTTGGAAATCAAGGGGGGATTTCCTCAATGGTATAGGTAAATTCATCATGTTTGGGAAAGAGAGAATTACAGAACCTGAATATTGTAAAGATTAGTATAGGAGAACCAATGAAATCAATGAAAATAAATATTATCCTATTACACCCCCACACACCAGTGACACAATTATAGTGACATTGGATATTATGTTAAACAATAAAGAAATAAATGGTTTAATGATGATAATCAATTTCAATATTCTCTAAAAATAGTAGTGAGAGTGAAATTCAATACAATCATAACTATTGATGCTGGTCTTGAAGAAAAAATATGAATGTTACTCTCATCATCTACTCAATGACTTAAAATGTATTATTTGATTCAAGTCCAATAAATTTCATTATATATAGAATTTTTTTATAAATTGTTTAATTCACAACCCCAATGAATAGATATTTAATTATTGAGGAATACACAAATTGGTTCATATTGTATCAATATATTATAAGTATAGTGATAATTATCGAAAAAATATATTTTAGATGGATCAATTACAAGAGGTTGGAGAATTGATGTTTTAAAAACATTATCAAAAATCAAATAAAACTAAACAAATCAAAAAAATTATTTATGTAAAAAGATCATATTCGTACCTGAATTAGTTTTATTGAAGTATTTTATTGTAATTATCTTGGTTATGATAATATAATATTAGGAAAAATGTAATAAAGAAAATATTTGATTAAATAATGATTAAAAATAATATTATAAATGGATATTATTGAATAAGCATGTCTCATATTCATAGTTGATGTGAATAATAATACAGATTTTGTTTAACATATTTAGTGTTGTTATGAAAAAACTATTACAAACATGCACAATGTATTTTAAAAGGCTTCTAGTAAACATGTAATACAATAGAGGTATTATAAGTAAGACTTATCTATTTAAAAGAATTGACATATTTTAACCTTAAGTGTAAGGTAGCCATAATCCTTGTCTAATTGTAGCCATTATTTTATACTTTGAAGAATGTTTGTATTTCCTTTGAAAGGAAATCCCTCGATACAATGACCGAATTCTCTCTCTACCTATCCCCAATAGACCTAGATCAATACTATGAGTAGATTCTCTTTCTTCAAATCCCAACAATCCATCAATAAAATTAAACCATTTCGATCCACCGATTATAAAAAAAATTCTAAATGATTACAATGGGTATGATCTAGGTTTTCGAACAATAAACCTTTATAACTCTTGGAAATGAGAAATTCACAAATGAAATCAATTAGATGAAAACTTTTCTAAAGACATGGTTCTTCTAGTTATCTTCCCAATGGTCATCTTGATCGCCCAAAAGAAAAAGTTTCACAGAGATTGTTTCAAAGACTTGGACACTTATTAAATGAAAACATGGAAAAATAGAAGGTGAAATGACATATTTTTTAACATTATTATGATTTAAATTCAACTCCTTAAATTTTAAATAACTTTTTGTAATTAGAATATAAATTAAATTTGTCCAAATAGACTTTCTTATAAATTTAATTATTATTTATCTTTATAATTATGAGAATGAATTTTATCAATGACATCATCAACTCTACTATAAAGAATTTTTTTAGTATGAATGTCAATACCAAAAGTCATATATCTAATCTGAAAAATGTGTATAATATTTTTATTGTATCTGTACTTATTATGATAATTATAATAATGACAATTAGTTTATATTTATGAATTCTTCAAAACTAATTCAACTTATGGTAATTTTTTCATTTTTTCAACAAAAAAATTAAAACACATTGGACATAAAAAAGTATATTAAAGTAAGTATATATAATGTTTTTGTGACATAAAAAAAAGTAGTATAAAAATATTAAGTAAAACTTATGAATCAATAATCTATTCTTTTTGGAAAGAAGAAGGCCAAAAACATAAATTGATTGAATAATTTAAAAAAAATACAGTCCATGACTTTAACAAACATCATATTATAAATTGAAAAATGATTCTTAATTAACCTTATGTTTATAAGTATTCTGGATATGATGAGGATACTGATAAATATGATAAAAACACTTTAATGTATTATATCTCCCTATGAAATAAATTCTCTCCCTTTTTAGAATATCTTTGCCTTAGTATAATAAATATTCCATTATAAAATACCTCAAAATTTTTTATTTTCAAAAAGGGTAGGGGGAAATAGTTTAATTTCCTAAAATGTTATAGAATATAATATTTAATGAAAAAATATGATGAATAAACTAGTCATCCATAGAAAATATAAAAAATTATTCATTAAATGGTATTGGAAAAACATTCTTATAATTTTATATGGGTGGAGAATACATAAGAGGAAATATAAAATGTATATTATAATATTGATTATATTAAGAATCATTAGAAATCAATATTCTACCATAATGTTTTTCACAAAAGACATTGTCTTCATGAAATTCTTCTGATCATTCTTCATTGTATCATTCAGACACTGATTTTCAATGTTCAGCAACATAACTTCTTCAAGTGGCTTCTTTTTATGGTCTCAAAGACTAAAAATATCGTCATAAAAAATGTCACCCTTTCAATTTAATTATTAATGTATTAATTTTTAATCATTAGTGTGTAAAATTATTCATAACTGTTGCTATTCGGGTCTCTGAACTATTTGAAAAATATCACCTTTTCAGCCATTCGTAATTCTAATTGACTAAATGAAACTAAATATTCAACCATCAATATCTTAATCTCTTGAATCTGATCATCATGAGAAGAAACATCATATTCAACATGAGAAGACCAATTCACCATTAAAGTATAATAACTTATTTGATAATTAAAACATTCTTTTAAAGGATTCAAATCAGCCTCAATTCGAATTACTGAGAGTGTCAGAATTTTATTGGAGTCCAATTTTTGGTAAATACTACCCTAAATCAATTGGCCTCTGATTATTGTCCTTGAATTCAATGAATTATTCAGTCTAATTATTTTAGAGACTGAAAAATGTAATTAAACCCCATCATAGATGTTTTTCCAGATAACACTGATAACTCCGGATTGGGATGAGGAAGATTTGTATGGATTCTACCAAATATTTCAAAAGTATTAATAGGATTTTTCAATTTATTTTTATATTTATCAACTTTTATAGGAATAAATTCATCATCATAAATTTTCAGAATATCAACATCATCTGTGTTTCTATTTTTAGAAGGAATTTTTTTTAAACCTAATCATCCCCATCATTCTTACATGATGAATCATCATCATCTTCTTCTAATATGGATTCCTATTATAATCTTTCTAATTCTTAGACATCTTATTTTGAGGGAAATTTTTATGAGGAAGATGTTAATGAGGTTGAATCTAATGATTTTTCAGAATGGGTTTCTTTCTCATTACTTCCTTATTTTTCTTTGTGTTCCACACATTTTTAATATAATCTAAAACTTATTCATAAACTTATTAAAGTAATTTATCTTTCACTTCTTCTTTTTTATAATTGTTGACCTTATTTTTATTCATTCTTAGTATGATATTTTTCTGCTAACTGATTTTTAACATCCTTTTCTAATTTTTTTTGGTGACATACAACTAAATCACTAACTTTTTTTTAATGTCTTCTACATGATTGAACGTTATTCTAACAATTTATTTTCATATTGAAATTGGTGATTATTATTTTTCATCTGAAGGAGGTTCTGATTATTTTTATTCTGAAGGTGGTCATTATTGTTTTTCTGATACGACTACTAGTACTAATTCTTAAACAGTTACTTTCCATTTTCCCTTATCATTGTCATGAGAAATATTATAATGAACCACTTATTTTTATTTAAGAACAAACCCGACATCTCGGTTTGTATTATTGGTAAAATAAGTAGGTAAAACAATCATTCCTTATGTCTTTTCTACATCTTTCATTATATTTTCACATAAAAGTTCTTTTCAAAGTCTCTTCTTTTTCTTATTCATTTTATATTATTTTGGAATTTCTTCATAACCATGAATACTTATGGCACTAGAATAATAATGGTCTAATATTAATTTAGAAAAAAACATTACACGTTCTATATTACTCATGTTGACCATATATTCCAGTATGAAAATGTATATTACTTTTAGAGTATCTCGATCTCCTTTTATTGGTATTAAAAATTCATGCACCTACTAATCAATAAAAGAAATTAGTGGGTAACATGGGAAATTTTCAATAACTCTCATAATGAGAAAATAGTGATTCCTCACCACCAAATTTTAAAAAATCTCTAAGAGAATTTAGATGTTTTAGTCATGGATAGTGTGCATCACATCTAGATGGATCTACAACCAGTTTCGATAATTTCCTTGATAATAATTTGTATGATTTAACATATACTCTGAAATAATACTTATCATCACGTTTGATAAAATTCAAAGAGTAATACAACTCATGAACATGTTTCGGGTAAAACATATCAATTTCACAATCTTATTTTTCTAAAAATATAGATTCCCAACCTTTAAATAAAATTAGAATCTTTATAGTTAAATCATATTTATAAAAGACATCTCTTTGTACTAACATTTTTATGAAGGAAACCCAATTTTAATAATCAAAATTTATAGTTACTGGATCATCACTAAATATGATAACTTAGATTGATTAGAAAGAATTCGGACTGGCCAAACTTGTAGGTACCAATGGTTTAGTACAAAATGTGTTGAGAAACCAATAGGAGATAGGGGTCCCCCTTTCATATAGTTGATTGATATGATTGTTTAGATTCCAAAAATAACTTCAATGGTTGATATGATATTCTTTTTTTATCTGATGGTTGATATTAATTTGAATAAGGGTTTAATTATTTTTGAACTCTTGAGGGTTTAAAATAAAGTTATACATTATTTCTAGTCAACACAAAAACAAACTTTTTAAAAACAAAACATTGTTTTTTTATATTAATATAAAACAAAAAACATAACTAATCAATATGAAATAGTGAAAAATTTTAAAGATAAGAGGAATATAATTCAGAAAAAAATGTTTCTTCAGTATGTATAACATATTCTTCCTAAAAATATTTAGACTAATTATATTTTAATTGTTTGGAAATATTGGATATTAATGTTTTAGAATAACCACTAATAATAAATGATATAATAATAATATAAAATTTTTTCCATAAAATAAACATAATATGATGTTTTTTAATAAATTCATTACGATAATATTTATGAATCAAAAAGTAATTTTAGAAATTATAATTCAAGAAATATTAAAACATTTTCAGAGTCTGATGAAACCTTTAGGAATATAGAATTGAAAATTTTTATATGGAAATAAGAGTATGGAAAACTCATTATTGTAATGTTTTTAAAAGAATATAATTTTTTGAATAAATAAATGTTTATTTAAAAATATCCAACATATATACTCCCCTTATTAAGAAGTGTAAATTAGTGTAAGGATTAGTTTTAAACAAAATGTGAATATGAGTGATTATTCAACATTGATCTTTCCAATATTCATTTCAATGCATCCAAATGAATTAGAAGGTAAGTGGTTTTTAAAAATATGAAGAAGTTGATCATGCATTCTGAAAAATTGTAAAATAATATATCCTTTATGTGTGTAATTCCTATGAATGTGATGCATAATATATATTTGTTTTTCATGAGAGTGATATACATGGTTCTTACATAATGAGATAGAATAAGTATTATCACATATTATTTTAGTTTTATAGAAAGCATTCAATAATTAGTGATTCTACGATGAATCCACCACACTTAGTCACAAAAACATCAATCTGCTACATATTTGGATTCTGTAGTGGAAGTTATATTGAGTGTAGTTTCATAAAACACCAAGAAAATAATGAATCTATTAATAAACTAAATTTCCCATAGGTACTTTTCCTATACATTCTATAGCCACAAAATTCAGCATTTGAAAATATTTTTAGTTAAAATATATTTTCAAAAGAATAGAAAAGTCTTCAATGCATAGTTCCCTTATGAAAACTAAATATTTATTCTATAGCTCTAATTTGAAGTTCTTTTAGATTATCCTGACAACTTGTTCATAAAAATACAAAAAGAATTATGTCTGGACTACTTGTTTTCAAGTAAAGTAAACAAAATTTTATACCTCTAATTGTTTTTGGATCAACTAGTTGCCCATCCTAGTCAATATCTTAAGTATTTGATATACTAATAAAAGTATTAATAATGCTAGTGTTATCATATCGAAACTTTTTAAGAATATCATTTATATACTTATGTTGAGATATAAAAGTTCTATATTTTTTGAGAATTTTTACAACTTCAAATGTATGTAAAAACACTGATAATACTTATCTCAATATTAGATTTCATTATATCTAAAAAGGAATATGTTATGGATCACTAAGTTAATATGATTATAATTTAATCAGCTTATATTTGAACAATAATAATTTTTTTGATAACATTTATTTTAAAATAAGTTATATCCTTAGTTACATTAACATAATTATTTTGTAACAATGTAAATATTAATCTATCATACCAAGTTTTGTGGGCATGTTAGAAATCATATAAATATTTTCTATATTTATAAATGTATTTTTTATATTTCTTGTCTTCAAATACAGGTGGATATTCAACTGAATCATCCTCTTGAACATATCCATTATAAAAATCGCATTTAACATCTTTTTGAAAAATATGGAAATTAATGATTGATTCAAAGGATAGTAAAATATGAATAGATTCATGTATTAATACTGTAGTGTATGATTTTTCATAATCTATTCTATATTTTTGATTATATCTTATTGAAACAAGACTTTCATTATTTTTAATAATTATTCCATTTTAATCACACATATTATTAAACACATATTTCACTCGAGTTATAGATGTTTCGTTAGGTTTTTAATCTATGGACTAGAAATTATTCCTTTTGAATTTATTTATTTCACATTTTAGGGCCTTTTCCAAATATTCATCACCTAAATCATCAATAGGATTCATAGGATAAAATTTGGATAGAAAATTAATGTGTTCAGTCTCATTTCTTAATGATCTTCTATTCCTAATAGGCCGATGAACATCTCTAATGATACTATCACTGGGATTATTTCCATTAAAAAATTGATTTATTTTGTTTTGTAAAACCTATTCATCAATATATGCTATAAAATATTCTTGATTAAATACTTCAAAAACTATTTCTTTAGTGTTATTATTATCAACAAATTTTTCTAATAAATTATGAAAGTCTGTTTTTGAAAATACATCTGATGAGGATGTTGGTTGGAATTATTTAAAAGCAAAAGGATCAGTTTTATAAAAATTAACATGTACTATTTATTCCAAATTACAAGATTTTTTTAACATTATAATCCATATATTTAGGGGAATAACACATGGAAATTCTTTAATCATATTTGGGTGTGAATTTATATAAGTTAACTTTCTTATTCAGGATGAATACTTTGAAATCAACAACTTTAAATAAGAAAAGTTTTGTTTTTTAATAGTATATAATTCATGAGTAGTTTTATTAATATAAAGTCTTATTAATACTCAAATTATATTATAATTAATGGTATTAACCACTTCTTCTGAAAATTATTTATCAATTGAGTATTCAATCAACATGATTCTTGTTATTTCTTGAAGAATAAAATTTATTCTTTTAACAACACCATTTTTTTGAGGAGTTCTATGTGCTGAAAAGTTATGTGTAATTCCATTCTTACTAAAAAACGTTTCAAAATATGTATTTTAAAATTTTACTCAATGATCTCTATGAATAACTATCACGGTATGGATTTTACCATTTTTGATTTTGGATAAAACTATTTATAAATAAAAAAATGCTTAATAATTATTTTCTAGAAAATAGAGTCATCTATATCTAGTGTAATCATTAACTAAAACAGATATATCATATTTTCTACCAATACATCATGTTTTTATAGGACCAACTAAATCTATGTCCACTAACTATAGAGCATCATATTTTGAGACTTCATTAATATATTCACTAATATGAACTGGGCCTATATGAATGGTTTGGAGCCATTGGTATAGGTCCTCAAACCATTGGTATACGCTATACCAATGGTTTGAGTGACCATGGGCTACCGTGTCTTCGGTTTAGACCTATACCAATGATTTTGTGATACCATTGGTATAGGTGGCTATATCAATAGTTTGGAAAATTTTCGTATGAGTGATATGAATTACCTATTCCATTGTGTCATTAACCTAAACCCATGGTTTCTTAAACCATTGGTATAGCTTTGAGAAAATACATGGTTGTGGGATTCGACCCCTGGACCTCCCATTTATTCTTCATGTGCCTAACCACTACTCCATTTTTCTTATTGTTATATGAATATATATTCACTTATATATATTTATATAAACCATGTATTTATGTAGAGAATCTGGGGAATAGTTGTTCCCTTGAAAAATATTTTGGGTCCTGTGAAAATTTTTCCCCAGTATAAGTCGAGAAAACTATACCCACCATTTTTTAAAATCATGGGTATAAGTCTAAAAAAAAACTTACACATACTATTTTACAAAAAAAAAACAATGGTATAGGTCTCTAAAAACAATCCTATTTAAATGGTTTTCTTAAAACCATAGGTATAGGTCTTGAAAAACATATTATACCCATGGTTCTTCAAGAACTGTATGTATATGCACTTTTATACCTACGGTTTTCCAAAAACATGGGTAAAGGGTCCCAGACTATACCTATACCCATGGATTTTGGAAAACCCTGGGTATAAGTCCATTTTGCATTAGTGATTAAAAACTACCCTTATATTTATTACCTTATTGAAAAGGGTTAAAAACTATAAAATAATCGAACCTATATTCTAGTTGATCTTTGAAAAACTTTTTCTTATTTATCATACATAAGTTTATAAGGATGAGTGCTATAACATCATATTACGTAACTAGGATTGATCTTCCAATGTAATAAGTCATGGTTTGTATTGGCTCCTAAGTTCTTATATGTTATGTGTATAAGCATTTTGATGCCGATTTGTAGAATGAATTTATTCATCTTTGTATTTTCATTCTGTAAATTTTAATTTCTAAAATTCAAAAGGTATCCATCATCAGGTAGTTTTTTTATCCTTATAAGGCTGTACATAATACCTTTAACAAATAAAACATTTAAAATTAATTATTTAACAAGAAAAACAATATTACCTATAACGATAATATCTCCTAGAAAATAATCTCTGAAGGTTAATTTCAACATTGCATCATGATAATAATTTGAAATAAATATTTCGACACCATAATGTGTCTAGAATAACCACTATCAATGTACCAAATAATTTTTTTTGTTAGATCTACATTTTTTTTCCTAAAAACCATTCAATTAGTCTTTTAGAACCAAACTTTCTTGGATCTGGTGTTAGAAAAAAAATATTAGGTAACCATATTTGTTTAGAAAAATATTTTTTATGATATCCTATGGATTCAAATTTATTAGGAACAATTTTTATTTTGGTGTCCAATACTTTTTCATTTTGTACAAAAGGGAGGTATTTTTTAGAAAACGTAATTATGGCTGAAAATATGTTTTTATTAGTAAAACTGATTCCATTAAAATATTTATAAGGATGTATATGTTTATAAATTTTATCGCAATTTTCATTACAAGAAGAAAATTTTGATGAAAGATTATTAAAGGAAAAAATTTGGATGTTAGTTTTACAACTAATTCCTTATCCTATCAAACAAAGGTTATCAAATTCAATTTATCAAAATTAATTTTTAAATATTTTTTTTGGGAATAACATTTTAAATATTTTTTGAAATAGATTCATTTTAAAATGTTTTCTTATCAATATATATATAAATATATGATACTTATTTTTTAATATATTTATCATATTATATTCCTTATCATGTATTTTACAATCTTTGAAATTTTCATTTTCTAAAAAATTTTCAATGAGGGATTCTTCTTCCTAAGACGGTAAAGTAGTATTATTACTATTAGAAGAGGATTGTTTACCAAAAGATTTAGAATTTTTATCTTTTTTATAATATGGATAATTTTCACTCAAGGATATATTTTTATAGTTGTCATCACTTTATACAAAATTTATTAAAAAATATTTTCATTGGGTAATCCAGAATATTTGGTCTATTTTCCGCTATCCGGAATATTCATGATCATAAAAGTTATCTGAGGAACCTCCTCCACTTTCACTCTAAGAATCAATATATTTGAGGAAATTATATTCATTTTTCTTGTAATACGTTTTCTGAATTCTTTTAGAATGTATTTATTTTATATATTTTCTATTTAGTTTTGGACAATCTGGTCTCATGTGTCCATCTTTCTTACACTCATAATAAGTAACATCATAATTTTGTTTTCATTAATATCCTTATTACACTTTATATATTAGCACTGAAAATATTTCTTACCAAATATCTTTTTTACCATCTAATAAGGATTAGTTAGTTCATTTTTATAGTGTTAGCATTCACATTAATCTTATTATATAAAAACATTTTTCTTATTATAATACTTACAATTTTAACTGGTGTCTTGACATTAAAAGGAGTTGTATTAGTATTGAAATACACACCTCCATTATTTTTCTTATATTTTTTTGGAATATCACTTTAATCTAACCTCATATTACATAAGAGTACCAAGTAATTAATAATGTTTAAGATTGTTTAACTTCCTAATATCATAAACTATAGTTCTTTTTATTCCCATTAATTCATAATTATATAAATAATTATCTCCACATGAAATTCAATTTCTAATGAAATCTATATAAGAGTTTATAAACACTTTATGATAGTTATAATACACTGATGAATTTTAGAAATAGGTTCTCCATGAAAAAATTCAAAAGCATCATATTTAGATCTTATCATATCTCTCCGAGTATCAATAACATTCGAGGCTTTGGGATGAGTAACTTATAGATTATTTCATATATTATTTTTAACTTCACCTGATGAAATTTTCATATAGATGATTTTATTCATTGGGAATAAATTTTGATTTCTATATTTTTAATTAAGTATATATTCTTCCATTCTTGAATTATATGTGAAGTATCATCCTCATCAGTGATTCTTATGTTTCCTATCAGCATAAAAAAGTTATCATGTTTTGTGTTTGTTAAAAATATATTCATTCTTTCTCCACAATATTCATAATCTTCACCATATAAATTTAGAAGCATATTGGATTTGATACTATCGATTAATATGACATTAAGTGATTCCATAATTTGAAAAATAGATACACAAATTTTAGTACCCACAATACACATTTCTATAAAAATTACTTTTACCTACAAATTGTAAAATAAAATTTTACTATCATTAAATGAAGAAGAAGATAAGCAATTTAGTATGTATTTGAGCTATATAATCCTTCCTTAATATAATTTTTTGTATCAGAATATTATAATAATAATGATATAGATTTAAATAATATATTTAAGATGGATTAATTACATGAGGGAGAGAATTTTTGTTTAAAAAACATTACTTTAAAATAAATTAAACTAAACAAAGTCACAAAAAATCATTATGTTAAAATATAAGATTCATACTAGAATTTGTTCAATTGTATCTATGTATCATGAAAATCTTGGTAGTGGTATTTTTAAATATGAAAAATGAAATCACAAAGCATGTGATTAAATCATGATTAAATGATCATATTTGGAATGGGTGAAATTAAATGATTATGTATCAGATTCATAATACATACAAATAGTAATAAAGATTGTATTTATCGTATTCACTACCATTATGATAAATCTATTATATAAACACATAAATAAGTTTATATGACTTGTAGTAAAAGATCAATTTAATAACATTAATATAAGAATTAATTAACTATTTAAAATAATAGATATATTTTAACCTTAAGGGTAAGGTAGATAAAAACATTGGATAATGGTATCCCTTGTTTTATACTTACAAGAAAGAATATCTTTCCATAGAAAGGAAATCAGTCGATACAATGACCGACTTCTCTCCTTGCCTATCCCTAGAAGCCCTCAATCAATATGATGACAAATTTATAAATATTACGGTCCCTGCAATCCCTTGATTGTATTCACAAAATCAGACACAATAAATGCAAAAAAAGACTCCATATTATTACAATGAATAAGAATAAGTTGTTTATGGTTACAATTATCATATCTCTCACAAAATAGAAATTCACAAATGAAATTGATCAGCTAAAAACTCTTCAATAAAACTTAATATTTATAAGAATCTTCTCAATATTTATCTTGATTGCCCAACAGTCATATTTTCACTGAGATTGTTATAATAACTTGGACACCATGAAAAAATAAAACCTATTATAATAGAATGTTTGACATCATATTTTTTGACATCATTACAATGTAAAAAAATTCCTTAATTTATAAATTAGTTTTCCATATTGAGAATATAAACCAAGTCAGTTCAATCGACATTTATATAAATGTTAGTACAATTGATATTTAAAATTATTAGTATGAAGTTTATTGGTCCAAATATCCTTCCGATTATAAAGACTTCATCATTATGAATGTCAAGAAAGAAAGTCTGATATCCATTTTTATAATGTTTAAGATGATATTTATCATATCTATTCTAATTATGATAATCACAATAATAAAAGTTGGATTATATTTATGAAATTTTCATAACTAATTCTATGTATGGTAAAAGGTTACCTTTTCTAAAAAAAATATTTTTAAACACTTTAGTAATAAAACCTTAGTAAATTTTGTATTAAGAAATTAATTATGAACTGAAAAAAAAGGAACAGAAAGGATAATAATAAAACTTTTGAACCGATAGTGAAATAATCTCGTCAGATGTTTACAACTCTTCTCTATTAAAATTTTGGGGAAATGTGCTTCTCAAAAAGCTGTTCTTTCTCCCTTAAGTCATATTTGATGTGATTTTTGGGACTCAATTGGATATCTCTAAAGACTGAATATTTTCTGATGAATATATTGATATTTTAAAGGAATGTTTTTTCATTCATCCCTCATATCATGGGGTGAGTTTCCATTGAACTCATACGTGGTCTTTTACCAATATTAATGACTCCTTATTGAAAGGACATAATTTAATTAGACTGATTGAATATTTATTTACAAGAGAATCTATTGTAGTGCCCCGACCCTATTTACCCAGATTTGGTGCATTATTACATAACATTGGAATGATCACAAGAGGTCATGCCTCAGAAATCGATTAGTATAGTATCCTAGGAAGTAATACATATATACATAAGTTTTACTTTACATCATGAAAAAAATATTTTGTCCCCTTTGAGCGCAATCATATACATTATCATATCCATGTAGGTCAATCATAATATACATCTTCACATCCAATGAAAAATAAAACATAGAAATGGGTGAGCTCAGATTCTCTGTAAGGATAACAATATAGCCAAAACATTCATAAATATGAATAAACATTTTAGGCAATTTATAAGAGTAAAACACAAGCCATTAAAAATTAAACTTCAACATAGTACAGAAAAGATAAATCAAATAATTCCATTTACTTGTTCACATGGATATTCTACTAGTCTAATAATCCCATGTAATATCAATATCTAATTTCAAAATGATGGAAGGCATAATGTTGGACATGATAACCACATAGTCAAGGCCTTATGCCAATTCTATAAATAAGATTTTGCCAAGGCCTTGTGCCAAAACACTAGTTCGTCTCATGAGACCAACAAATGCATCAAGGAGTTATAGAGGGCTCCACTCATCACATACTAAAACCAATACATTCCTCATATGAAAATGTTGAAACATAACATAGACATTCTTTTTAAAACTAGCATATTAAATGATAATACATTACCCATAAACCATGAATGGTATAAAAATGATACATCCAGAGTCCAACATATCGCAAAACCTTCAATCACTACAACATAAATAGCCATTTGCAGTGGTTCATTAGCAGTGGTTTACTAAACTGCAGCTATATTTTTAAGAAATGATTTAGCATAGGTTTATTAAAAACTATGGCTAACCTGTTTTTTTCTCAATTCCAACACTTCTCCACCCTGACCCCCGAGTGCCCCCCGACCCCTGTGACCCCCTTGGCGACCCCCGAAGCCCTATGCCTCCCCTCAGTGCACCTCACCACCTCACATATCCTCATATTGGATCATTGCCCATCACTGCCGACCCCTCGTAGCCCTAGCTCACCTCCGCTGTAGGTCCTAACCCGTGGCACCGGTCGACTCTTCTCGTCAACCATATGTATCATACTTATAGTTATTAATTCATATATATTTATAAAAGTATCACCTAGAGGCCATAATCACACACATGAACATGATATTTTTATTAGTTGGAATTATATGATTATAAACCCTCCTCACCATCAAACTGAACTTTGAAAAAATATCATTTCACCATAGCAGTTCACCCCAAACATCTAGTTCATTTGATACCATTATTGTAATAATGTTTGTAAATTATATTTTCTATTTTATGATAGTAATCATAAAACATTATTTTTTAGATCAATGAATAAATAGTTTTTATTTTTGAAGAACGTTCATTTTTTGAACAGAACAAAGAATATTATTATTATCACAACATTGTAAAACCAATTTTTTATTTAATTTATTTTAAAATTTGGTGAATTTCAAAATATAATTTTTGATATAATCAATATTCCATTGTAACTTCATCAAATTATATTGAAATTATATTTGATAATTTATTTATTTTATTTCGTGTTTTTACTTATCATTGATGGATTGATTATACATATTTTTAATATATTTATATATTAAATTCAGTTCGGAAAAACCATTATCATGTTTTCACCAAGAATATTTTAGATCATTAGAGCATAGGTGATTAGCTAGAGAATATGAGGGGGATGATGAATTTTTAGTGGAAGGTGAATAAGAGTTATATTTTACATCATGGCTAACCTCTATTTGAGTCATGATATACTAAGAACATTTTTCAATTGATTCCCTTTATAGGAGTGTTTCATTTCTCACACACTAAGTTGAAATATTAAAGTTTTCATTGATTTTTTATTCTTCCACTTGTTACTTTTGTTAGTAATATAGAATTAAAACCTTATGTGTTCCTTTTTATCATTGGAATAATATCACTTGTTGTAATAAAATTACATAAATTGTTAGTTTTAATGAATTATTTGAAATGGTATTTCAAAGAGGAATAAAGTGACATGGAATTCTGATTATTTTAATATGTCTCATTTGAATCTTTTTTAATGAACTACTTATAATTTTTGTAATTCCCTTAATGATCCCCCCTTGTCCTTAGATGTATTTTTAGGAAATGGATGACATTTTTTGTGTTTTTTACTACATGGGGGTAGAAGGTGAGGTTTGATTTATATTATGTTCTTTCATTAATCATGAAAATTGTTTGATTATTCTTCTCCTATTATTTTAATCATGGGTAAACTAGAAACTAATAAAGAGTTCTATATTTTTGTTATACTAGATAGTCACATACTATTGATTTCCCCTAGTTGTGTTGTATACCACGGCTAGTGGGAAGTTCCCCCAATGATGCTAAGTGCATGATACTCAAGTGAATTTTGTTGTTTGGATGAAACATATGTCAGTGGTAGGTATCATGTATTAGTAAGGTCTATGACTATCTAAATTTTAAACATTTTTGTTTTCCATGATACTATATGGATTCCATTTGGGGACTCTCGTTCCTTGTGTCCCCGAGTTTGATTAATATAGTGGGAACCATGAAATTGTTTCCTTGTTTACTCATATCTCATTTGTGATGTCCTAACATAGTATTTTATTTTTATAGTTTATGAGAATGGGTTTGTTTAATTAATTTTTTTTCATGTTTTTTCAAAAGGGTGTTTCTGAAGTATTTTCAAAATTGAAACTGTAATGGGCGATTTTCATGAATTTAAGGATTCTAAAGTAATATTTTTAAAATGATTATTTTCACTTAAAGAATAAGAAAAAATAATTTTATAAAATGGATGTTAAAGAGATATTTGGTTTATCATGTGATTATAATAAAAATATATTTTATAACTATATTTAAAACTATTATAAATGAGACGTTTTTTGAAAAGACTTTCACAAAATCCTTGTTGAGATCCTACTAGGATTTGTTTTCCTCACACCCTATACACATCATTCGATATATAAAAATATTATAGGCTTATTTTTAGGTTCTCTATACTTTTTTAGGTTTCCTAGAATTTTTAAAAACACTTGAATAAATTAAAAAATTAACCAACCATTGTGATTTGGGAAGTGAAACATTTCTATTTTATTCATGCATATTAATAAGTGGAATAATAAAGAAGAAAAGAACATAAAACTATTGTAAAAAATTCTATTTCATTATTTAATGTTATCATTTCAAATAATAAATGTATTTTTAAAAATAAATAGTATCTAAAACATAAAACTGTAGTAAAAAGTAAATAGATAATAAAGATATCAAATAATAGAATATAAAGATATCCTCAGTTCTTGGACCAATTGAAAATTTTAAATTAACCATGTCGGTGATTTCCCCTTTCCCCAATGACATTTCTTATGTGACCCATAGAGCCTCATAAATTTAATTTTTCATGTTTAGATAAATTGAATGGGTTGTATTGAATGAAATGGATAATGCATGATCGTTTTTCTTTCTTAATGAATAAAATGGTTTTAAATAAAAATACCCTAGGGGCTGTAGGGGAGGGGGTTGTTTAGGTGGTGGGGGTTGTCCAGGTGGGGGTGGGTGGTCCAGGGGTAGGGGTTATAGAGTGTTGGGGATACAGGGATGTGTAGGATAGGTTGTGGGCTATCCAAGTAGGGGTGTGGGTTGTCTTGGAGGGTCATGGTGGGCTGTATTGGTGGGGGGTGTTGGATCAGATTATACTAGATACGCACAAGAGTGGGTAAATTGTGCCTTTTTCAATTTCTTTAAATGATTGTGATTTGTAGTTTTTTCTTTATATAAAATATTTTGTAGCAGAAAATAAATATCATAGGACGCACGATGTATAGTGGTTCGGGGAACAGAAAGCCCCCAGTCCACTCCACCAACACTCTACTCCACGAGCTTGGTGATTTTCACTGTATGGTCCTTTTATCGAAAGATTGTTCCACAAATGAGTATAGACAGTTGAAACCTTTATAATCATAAGGCTAAACAGAGATTTCTGGTTCATACACAGAACTGAATATAAAACTTATAACGATTTGTTGATCACTAAATATAAAATAGTATTTTGTTTGTTGAAAATACTTTCCCAGTTGTTCTTCACAATTTCAATAGCATGCAATTGACAGCAGATGGATCTTCATCTTCAGAAATGATGACCTTCTGGGTAAAATTACTTCTGACCCAATCCAGTTTTAGTAGATCTTTAAATTTCATTCGCAACTTTAACATTAGTTGATTCAAAAAAAGATACTCGATGTAGAGTAGTAAATATTCAGTCTAATTTCTTCTTCTTTAGAAAATAGAGCTTTTTCTCTCTTCGTAATAGCTGATCTTATTTTCAAAAATACGTCCCCTTTTTAGACCAAATAATACAGGTATATATATATAATAAATATTAGTGTTCTCCAATTAAATTTAGATCCACAAAAGTCACCTTCAGAATCGTGGTATTCAAATTTTTGAATAGAAGAGCAGTCGTAACTCCCCTGAAAATCAGCATGAAAATTTATTCTTTAATTGATCCTTTGAATCACAAATTAATGGATTTGAATTAATAAAAGACTTGATTTAAATTCTAGATTTTAATCTGGCTTGAAATCATCCTGAAAATCCTCTTAAATACCGTCACTTTAATAAAGTCGTAATTTAAACATCTGACGTAAAACGCATAGTTGAACTGCATAGCACACATTCTATAAACATATGGTTCACAATGTAAGGTTGACCTAAAACTTATGTTTGATCATAAATGTAAGGTTGATCTCCAACATTTATCTTCAGCTCTGTAACCCCCCAAGATTTCATAGTATGTACTTCTTCAAAACAAGTCAATAACTTGCACTACACGCAACACTGAGTTCAAGCGCACCATGACATAACAAACAAGCCATTCAAAAGAGGTTATTTTGAAACTTTATATAATCCTTTTAATTTTAGAATCCATATTATGAGTTTCTTAGACATAATTTAAGAACAAATTCATTTTTTTCAGATAAAAGAAATATTTTTCAAAAATGAAATTTTACCAACTTTTAATAGTGAACCTTTTTTAAATACAATATTTTAAACTATTATATATTCAATTTGGATAAATAAATTTATTCTTTAGAATGGGGACATCTAATATTTACAATGTAACACCCCAAGCTTCCACAGTACGCTTATCTTTGAAAAATACAGTAGCATGTGTTGTACGCAACTTCGAGTTCTAAAACACAGCACAACCAATCAAAGTAGCCGTTATGAATAGTAATACCCACTTTTTAAAATTTAATAAATTTTATCTCTGAAAATGGAATTAATTTTTGCATTCAGAATATCTAATTTATCCTAGGGTGAAATTTTGGTACTTTTCGGATAACTTTTATATTTTGACGAATAGTGAAAATTACTAAATTTTAATTAAAAACAACTTTTTTAATCAAAATAATTAGTAGTGATAAATTATGAATTTGAGTGGTTTTAAATTATATTTATAATATATATTTACCATTTAATATAATGTTGGTCATTTTACATAATTTCACAATTAAACCAGACATAAACAAGTGTCAATCTTTTGATAGTTATTATATCTTAAAAACACGCTTTTTGTTTCGACAGTGGAAATTAATTTTAAATTAATTTCTGCCACTTATGTGTTTTGAATTTAGAAAAATGGATTCCATATTTGTAATTATGATGTCTAAATTATTTAAATAGGTATATTTTATTTTTATACATTTTTAATAATTACTTCTGAAATTATTTTATTTACCATGGTTAAAGGGTAAATCCGATAAATAAGGGTTAGAAAATAATATTATAATAATAATAAATTACCCTAAAACATGTGATAACATTATTTGTGGATAAATTTCCGTCCATGGGCATATTTGGGTCGATTTTTGGGACCCCATGGAGCCACTTGTAGGTGATAGGGACACTTTATCTTAATTAAGATAAAGTAAATACAAAAATGACAGAAGCTTATATCTTTTAGAAAAACAATTTTTACGTAGGGTTATATATGATATATTTTCGATTATAAATTTTTTTTATAAAGATAAAAAATTTCCTACATAAGGATATTTTATTTATAACTTTTAGACATTGAAAAAGTAAAATATATATGACACAATAATGATGCATCATTTTCCTTATTAATGAAAAAAATCAAATAATTGGTATTATTAATGTTAAAATAATTATAATTTGAAAGTTTTGATGAAATAAAAGAAGTTTATTGGTTAATATTCCATGTTAGTATTTCTTAGATGAATTTATTTTCAATTAAAAAAGTTTTTATGACTTTATCAAAAATCATATATTGAGTAGTGTCAAAATTGATATAAATGAGTTTTTAAAAAAAATATTATATTATTAATTTATATTCTATTACTAAAAACCTAAGGTTAGGTCAAAGGACTTATATCATTATTATTGTATCATTAATAGTCCAATTTGGGGTCTCTTGGATGTATATAGTATGTTTATTATCTATAGATTATAAAAATACAATGTGACATGGTAAGTGTTAAACTAATTATCTAAGAGTTAAAACTAAAAGATAAGGGTAATATAATGACCCAAACCATTATAAAATATATTGGTTGAAAGGTTTTCGACCCATCCCCACATTTTACTTTGAATAATCCACTTTGGATCCATTATAAACCAGATATGAATTTCTTATAAATTAATATTTTATGTTTTTCCTAAAGAGCCCCTCCTACCCCTTATAAAAGGACCCAACTTCAAACCAATTCTTCACACCTTTGAAGAATTTTGGTTCCGCCAACCCATGCCCAAATACTCTCTTAACGTCCCTCAATTAATCCTAGAGGCTTTATTTTTATCATAAAGCCAACCTAAAGAGCCCTTTTGATCAAATCGAAAGGATGAACCCGAGGAAGAGGTAACATCTTCACCACCCTCTTTAAAGTTCCTTTCTTCTTTTACTTCTTATTTCCTTGTTATTTCCATTGTAAAATAATAAATACAGTATCTTCTATATACTATAATTTTATTATAATTATGGAACAAACAAATTCATTATTCTATCCATCCCTTGACTTACATGTCACCATACGTGCGTACGTACGGCCTACCGTCTCCACATTGTGGTGTAATTGTTATTAAATATATTATTATTTAGATGGTTATAATAATGATTTATAATTCATGTAAATAATAAATATAACATGATAATGATTCTGTATATATGATATACCATCCAATTATCTATTATTTTAATATCAAAAGAATTAAATTTTTGCTTGTGCGTACGTACGGATTACCGTCTTCACGACACGATGAGATTAATTTCCAAGTACACAATTCATCGATGATTCTAAAAATATATATTACCAATAAGTATGTGATATATGACATAATAATGATACTGGAGATATATATATATATATATATATATATACGTATTTATGTACTTAAATTAACTTACTTTCCATTCAATACTATATGAAAATAGAAACAACGTTTATGCGTATATACAGAATACCGTCTCCATAAACGTTGTTTTCCATTTTATATATATGTCTATTATACATATTTATATTCTAAATATATATGATATATTTATCATGTTTTATATTCTGGAAGTATTTAAATCA
Source organism: Viscum album (assembly GCA_963277665.1). Taxonomy (NCBI): domain Eukaryota; kingdom Viridiplantae; phylum Streptophyta; class Magnoliopsida; order Santalales; family Viscaceae; genus Viscum; species Viscum album. The sequence goes on from OY728165.1 coordinate 290,050,638, forward strand.
TGATCTAAGTAATACAATCAAGAGTAACAAGTTAAAACATGTACGATAAAAAAACGATCATCACACGAAATGTTAATTTAACATGGAAATTATTATTAAATGGGTAGTATAAAGTCATAAATGAATCATGTATGATATCATAAATATTAATATGGTTCTGTTATTATTTAATAACATATTACGATCTTCTTACAGGAGGTTAAACGTACCCTCGACTAAAGTAAAATGCAAGGTAAGGGGTTTTTATCTCACTCCTTATTCCCGTGAGATTCATGCAATATTGCCACTATTACCTTTTGTGTGGTGTATGTACTACCCATAATTGTATTATTTGTGTAATACACTTTAATGTATGTCTATGTACATATTCACTGTATGATACCCCTTTCATTGGTTGTAGGTTTCATAAGTTACCAAATTGGTAAGGGTTAATTCCCCAATCTCATTATTATCCGAGCTGTTTATGTGTAAGTATTTACTAGGACATTTTTATCATCCATGTCCATTTTTCTTAAAAATGATTTCAAAATGACGATTTTAAGGATTTTTAAAGGTACTCTTTATCAAGATCAGAATTTCAAATGTTTTAAACATCTATCTTTCTAAATCTTTTTAATTAATGTCTATGTTTTCAAAATGATTTTATGGATTTATTTATATTGCAATGAACGTTTTGAAATGATAATTATTTTCAAAAGTTTCAAAGTGGTATGGGAAAATTTGATCCAAAAATAACTTTTAAATTAATTCCATTATAAATGTGTTACTTTTAAATGAATTTACAAAAAGGATATTTCTCTCAACAAGTTTTACTTATCATTTTCATCTATGTCAACATCCTTTGATGGATTTTAAGCTTATTTGAAGTTGATTTATTATTCAAAACTTACTTTGAAGGTTTTGTGATATGTTTGACTATGGATGTGTTATTTTTATACCATTCATGGTTTATAGAGAAAGTATTGACATTTCGTAAGCTAGTTCTAATACGAATGTTTATGTTATGTTTAAACCTATTCAAATGAGTAATTCATTGGACTCGGTATGTGATGGGTGGAGCCCACTATAGCTCCTCGATGCATCGGTAGGTCTAATGGAACAAACTACTGTCTTGGCACAAGGCCTTGATAAAATCTTATTTGCAGTCTTGGCACAAGGCCTTGTCTATGTGGTTATGATAGTCTAGAATTATGCATTCAATCATTATGAAAGTGGTTGGTGATATTGCATGTGATTATTTGACTAGTATAATGTCCATGTGAATAAGTAAATGGAAATATTTCATTTCATTTTTTCCATATTATGCTGAAGTTAAAGTTTAAAAGGATTTTTTTTAGTTATACATTACCTTAAATGTTTATGCTTATTTATGAAAGTTTCCGCTATATTGTTATACTACTGAGCATATGAGCTCAACCCTTTCTATGTTTTTATTTTTCCCAGGAATCGAAGAAGTGTATAGTTATTGATATGCAGGGTTATGCTATGGGAATAATGGTGTTCGTGAAGGATTATTTATGTGGTTTTGTATGTTATGAAGTGTAATGTAACATTCATGTATGTAATCTATTTTCCAAGACTTTTGAACCGATCAGTCCTTCGGGACTCGATTCCTTATAATCATGCCAACGTATTAAAATAATTCAATGACTCTGGGTAACTGGGGTCAGGGAATTACAATTGGTATCAGAGGAAGTTTAGCAATAAACATGGATGCTAGATTTAGATAATCTCTAATTAGAGAACATAGCCCTAAGATAGACTTTGAGGATTATTATAGAAGAACTTCATAAAATTTTGGTACTGTAGATATTTTGTGAGTTTTCCGAGCAATACATCCCTATCTGGATACGAGCAGGTAGAGGCGGCTCTGGTACAGATGTACAAAGGGGTAAAAATCAAAAACACCGCTTTGAGCTTGACTCGAACGGGAACTGGTGCACAACAACGGGCCTTGCTGCACTCTTGGTTACGACACTCCCGGGGGATATGCTTAGGATAATTCACATTTTCTTTAAAAACCGCTATGAAGGGTTTATGAGTATTTACCTCCTCAAAGAAAACAATTTTGTGACTATGGATTATATCCATAAACTATTCAATTTATGTTAGGTATTTTACATGTTTGGAATTATTCATGGCAATTCATAAACTGGCCTAGTTTATGCTATTTTATAGAAATGGCGCCCAGTAGAAGGAATGTGAACTCCAGAAATACGTATGATCCAAAGAGTAAGAAGGATCGTATCATTCACGGTATTAAGACATCATTTATAAGGGAAATAGCCTCCCACGTATTATCATCATATGAAGAAATAGTATCATTTGTTGATAAGATAACTAAAGATTTTACTGAGTCCTATGGCTTTGAAGGAAAGCATGAGAAGAAAAGGATGGAAGAGAGAAAGATGGATAAAGGGAAGAGGGAAAAGAAGAATTTCCAAATATGTGATAACTGGGGGAAGAAACACCCTAGAAATTTCCTAAAAGGAATGGGAGTTTGTTATAAGTGTAGAGGAAAAGGTCACCAAGTACGTGACTGTGAGGGTATGAAAATGGTTTCAAATGTACAATGCTTCATTTGCAAGGAGTTTGGACACTACGCGAACCTATGTCCCAGTAATCAGACTATGCCTCAAATGATTCTATTGGATAATAATCAAGTTATGATACTACCACAGTTGAAGAGGAATGATTAGTGTTATTATGTTGATTATGTCATTTGTGTGTTGTATCAACAATTTACTTGTTATAATAATTATGGAGTATATAAGGATTGTACTGTAGTACTATTTCATTAAGGATTTGGGATTTTATGGTACTAAGAAAAGTGTCTCTACAATGAGTTAAACTTTTCAGAAATTACATGGTTGAAGGAAAGATAAACCTTAATATGGTCCTAATGTTGACGTACTGATTTTGGAATAAGATATGGTTGATTTGGGTAAATTATATTTGATATTCTTGACTACCTAGAAACCGATTAAAGATTTGTATATACCATCATTGTTGTAGTTTACAACATTTTTGGATGGATGAAGTGTATCCAGTATTCTATATGAAATAAGGGAGCATGAATTTAATCAATAAGGATTATGGTAATTCAGGATGTTTCAGTTTTTTAAAAGAATACATGATGAAGGTATTCACATGAAATTACGTGGTAAAAAGGATCTACATTATGTTTACCTTCCTTATAAATGTTGGATTGTGATTTTGGATAGATTTATTTTGGATAATTCTAGTTTTAGATTAATTTTGGATTTGCATAAAACGATAACCCGGAGGTCGGGCAGCAACCAGTCGCGACCGGCAAGGCCGTGAGACTTGAATCCTCAAACGAAGGGCGAAAAGGTTGTATCACCTACCACTGGCCCACGAGATGTCATGGATTAAATAATGTAGTTTATTTTAATAAGGTCTATTAGATGAATTATAAATTCATTTTTTAACCCCAAACGAAAAGGATAAATAGATTTTTTTAAGTTCTATTATCTTTTAGAGTGAAAGATGAGTTTGTGGTAGAAATTAGTTAAAAGATGGAACTCTACTTTTCAAGTATATATTTTTCTTCTCCTATTAATCTTTGAAGAAATTAATTATTATACTTTATTGATGGAATATTAAATCCATAAATGTGTTATCCTAATACTTTATGTTTTGTTGAACCGATGGCATTTTAAATCATCGTAGATTGAATAATTTAAGGACCTCAATTCTAAACGTGATTATGATTGATGACCTCAATCCCTACCTATAAATATTTACATTTTTCCTCCAATTATATGTCTCTAATTTCCACCAATGTTCTCCTAATCAAGATCATCATTTGGTGGTGACCCTTTCATTTCTCTTTTCCTCTTATTAAGACTAAATTTTATTAACCAAATTTCCGATGTGGGTTTTCCCACAAAGATGTTTTCTATTTTCAACATTTATTTTCTAAGAACAATATAAAATTGCGAGGATTCAATTTATTTTTGGAGGGTAGAATGTAACACCCCAAGATTTCATAGTACGTACTTCTTCAAAACAAGTCAATAACTTTCATTACACGCAACACTGAGTTCAATCGCACCATGACTTACCAAAAAATCCGTTCAAAAGCGGTTATTTTGAAACTTTATATAATCCTTGTAATTTTAGAATCCATATTATGAGTTTATTAGACATTATTTAATAACAAATTCATTTTTTTTTCAGATAAAAGAAGTATTTTTTGAAAATGCACATTTACCAACTTTTAATAGTGAACCCTTTTTAAATAAAATATTTTAAAAATTTATATATTCAATTTGACTAAATAAATTTATTCTATAGAATGGGGACATAAAAAATTTACAATGTAACACCCCAAGCTTTCACGGTATGCTTCTCTTTGAATAATACAGTAGCATGTGTTGTACGCAACTTCGAGTTCGAACACACACCACAACCAATCAAAGTAGCCATTATGAATAGTAATACCCACTTTTTAAAATTTTATAAATTTTATCTCCCAAAATGGACTTCATTTTCGGATTCATAATATCGAATTTATCCTAGGGTGAAATTTTGGTACTTTTTAGATAACCTTTATATTTTGATGAATAGTGAAAACTACTAAATTTTAATTAAAAAAAACTTTTTTAATCAAAATAATTAGTAGTTATAAATTATGAATTTGAGTGGTTATAAAGTATATTTATAATATATTTTTACCATTTAATACAATTCTGTTAATTGGACATAATTTCACAATTATACCGGACATAAACAAGTGTCAATCTTTTGATAGTTATTATATCTTAAAAACACGCTTTTTGTTTTGACAGCGGGAATTAATTTTAAATTAATTTCCACCACTTATACGTTTTGAATTTAGAAAAATGGATTCCATATTTGGAATGAGGATGTCCAAATTTTGTAAATAGGAATCTTTTATTTTAAAACATTTTGAATAATTACTTAGGTAATTATTTTATTTACCATGGTTATAGGGTAAATCCGGTAATTAAGGGTTAAAAAATAATATTATAATAACAATAAATTACCCTAAAATGTGTCCTAAACTTATTTGTGGATACATTTCCGACCATGGGAATCTTTGGGTCGATTTTTGGGACCCCATGGAGCCACTTGTAGGTGATAGGGACACATTATTTTAATTAAGATAAAGTAAATACAAAAATGACATAAGCTTATATCTTTTAGAAAAAAAAATTTTACGTAGGGTTTTATATGATATATTTTAGATTATAAATATTCATTATAAATACAAAAATATTTCCTACAAAATGATATTTTATTTATAATTTTTAGACATTGAAAACGTAAAAATATATATGACACAATAATGATGCATTAATTTCCTTATTAATGAATGAATAAAATTATCGGTATTATAAGTGTTAAAATAATTATAATTTGAACGTTTTGATGACATAAAAGATTTTTATTGGTTAATTTGACATTTTAGGATTTCTTAAATGAATTTGGTTCGAATTAATAATGTTTTTATGACTTTAAAAAAAATCAATTATTGAGTAGTGTCAAAATTTACATAAATGAGTTTTTAAAACAAATATTATATTATTAATTTATATTTTATTCCTAAAAACCTAAGGTTCGCCCAAAGGACTTATATCATTATTGGTGTTTTATTAATAGAACACTTGGGGATCTCTTGGATGTATATAGTATAACACCCCGAGATTTTATGAAAAATATTCTTTTAATTTCATTAATGTCTTGTGTTGTATGCTACACCAAGATTACCTTGTGCTATATGCAACACCGTAATAGCTTGCAGTATACGCAACACTATTCTTGGATCGTGTTACACACAATTTTGATAATAGTTATTCTACGCAACATTGAGTATATATATATATATATATATAAATTCAATGTATAAATGAAATATGGTTGGATTCTGTTATACGAAACAACGAAGGATTCTTTCACAACACACAACCCTGACTTGGCTTGCATTACACACAATCGCGACCTTCCTCGATAGCGTGTGTTGTACGCAATACCGGGTTTTACTAAACAATGATATATTTTTATAATATTATTATGAACTAGCCGGTATGAATAGTATTAACTAAATTTTGAATTTTATAACATTATTATTCATCTTACACATTTTCTAGAACATGGTATACGAACAAAATAAGTTTTTCGGGTAAAATAAGTATTTTTCAAAAAATGCAGTTTTGCCGCCTTTTGATGGTGCACCCACTTTAAATCTAGTTTTTGACATATTTATAAGTTCCATTTGACAAAATAAAATTATACTTTGAAATCAATAAATAGAAATTTACTTTGGATAAATTTTTCATTTTATTCTGATGACTTTCATATTTTAATGAATAGTAAAAACACGCTATATTTTAATTAAAAACAAATTTTTCATCGTAATATCTTATGTGGTTAAATTATAATATTGAATGGTTTTAAAGTTTAAATATAATATATTTTTACCATTTAATATAATGTATGTCATTAGCATTGATTTTACATTGAATTCATAGGTTAAATCAATTCAATCTTTTGCAATGTTTTAAAGAAAAACTCGTTTTCTTTCGACAAGGGGATTAATTTTAATTTATTTTATAAAAATTTTGTGTATTGAATTTGGAAAAATGGATTCCATATTTGAAATCAGTGGGTCCAATTTATGTTAATAAGATACTTTTTATTTTTGCTCATTGTGAATAGTAACTACGGTAAATTTTATTTACTATAGTTAAAGGTAAATCGGGTAATTAAGGGTAAATATAAGATTATAAAATTATTCTAACACTTGGAAAAATTCTATTTTATGACTAAAAGTCGACCCATATCATCTATGGGTCGGATTAGATTCATTTAATGGACTTTTTTTTCCATGAAAATAATTTAATTATTATTAAAATCAAAGAAAGTGACAACATGTCACTCTCTTAAATACTATAAGTATAATAATTTTAAGTTAGTGATAAACTTCATGAAACTTATAACATTAATAGTATACAGAAATATAACAAAATTATCTACATAATGAGAATTTATTTATAATTTTTTGGGATTAAATAATTATCATTAATTGTGACACAATAGTGATGCAGAAATTATTTATCTAGTGAAAAATCAAGAATATAGTTTTTATTAAACTAATAGTGACCATAAAAAGCACAAAACACTGACCAAAACTTATTGGTCATGTAAATTTAAAATATAATCATCCAATGGTCGAATATTTGAACATTTGGAGTCTTATACAAAGCAATTATGACACTTATATTATTTTATTTTAAATGATTCCAAAGTTGTCACCTTCATAATTTAATAAATATAACAATTTAAATATTGTGATTTTAAGATGATAAATTCAAGTACAAGTATTATTGTGAATGGTAATATATTTATCTTCATCATAGGATTTTATTTTAAACTTTTATGCAACAAATCAGTATATTAAATAATTATACAAAAATGTTGTAGTAATTATTTTATTAAGAGATAAACCAAATAAATGGTTTTAAAAATAATAAAATAAATATTATATGAACTATTTAATGTGATCCACTAATTTTATAGATACATACGACCTTTTATGAATCTATTAAAGCTTTTATTTTTAACATATCTTCTGTATATATTTTATTTAAATTCAAATAAATGAATAGTGTCAAAATTGACACTATTGTTATTTTATAAAAATAACATATTATAAAATTGTTTAAAAATCACAAAAATATTTAAAAATTATAAATTTAAATTTATATGGTCTATAATGTTATTAAGTAAACAATTATGGAAAATTAACAACAAATAAGTAATTATTTGTTATAATTTATAATTTATAATTTTATTAACACAAATAAACTTAAATAGATTAAATAAGGATAAATCAAAATGATAAGGTTTAAAATAAAATCCAAACATGTCTAAATTTGATTGTTTGATTCTATTTCAACCCTATCGCATCTAATATTCGAATATGAGTCATTTTTGGAGGTTTTTAAGTGGGGTTAGATTTGTTATAAATTAATATTTTTAAGAATTCCAAAGGTGCCCCTCTCCTCCCTTATAAAAGGGAACCACCCCCCTCTCCTCCTCACACCAATTTGAGCCTCCAAGATCGGCAAAAACCTTCCAAATTATCTTCTCCACTTCCCTAGAAACATCCTAGAGGTTCTGGTCTACTTTAAAGACCAATCTTAGTGCCCTAAGATGAGGTTTCAAAGAGGCGTATCGAAGAAGAGGTAATTTCTTCTCCCGATTCTATCAAGCTTCTTTCTTCTTCAACTTCTTCTTCTTTAGTTGTTTCATTATAAAGTAAAAACATCAGTATCACTAATATACTGATTTGTTATTAAAAATATGAAATAACCCCATTTCACCTTCTGTCCATCCTACGGAAAACAAAAATCACCGCGCGTGCATACGTACGAAATACCGTCTCCACGCCATGGTGTAATCTGTTTTTCCACCAACACCTTACATGGATGGGTATAATGGTGTAAAGAATAACTCTACATAGTTATTATAACATTATAATGATTCTTATATATTGTATCATCCACTCCAATTCAATTCAATAATTATGGAAACGATATCATCACTCATGCGTACGTACGGACTACCGTCTCCATGACGCGATGAGATTCATTGTCAATGATTAAACATTCATGAATGATTATAAAGTATATATAATAAGTAATCATGAAATATATTACATAATAATGATACTGTATTTATGTATATATATATGTATATCATCTACTTAATTCCATTCAATTCAATAAGGAAACGAAAAAAGCGTTCATGCGTACGTACGACCTACCGTCTCCATGAACGGTGTATTTCTTTCCATTTATCAATATAATATATATATGTATACTCTGAATATATATATAAATCATGGTTTACATTCTGGATATAAGTAATCATGATCCAAGTAATCATATTAATAATTACAATTTAAAACACAAACGACAAATGAGACGATTTTACCTACAACACTACTTTAACATGAATTTACAAAATAATGGGTAATATAAAGTCATAAGTGGACCATATATGATATAATAACAATGAATATGATTCTTTAATAATTCAATAACATTATTTAAATCATTATATAGGGGGTTCAGATACTTACGAAGCATATCAGACCTAAGGTAAGGGATAATTTTGCAAATCTCATTTTTATCCAAGATTGCATATTCATAAGTATTTACTGGGGTTATTTCTATCATCCATGTCCATGTTTTATAAAAGTGTTTTCATGTATGTTTAAAGTCGTTTTTAAACATTTTTTACTTTTACTACATGGTATGTAAGGAATCTTTCTTTTGATTACATTACGAGGTACTTTTTGACTTTTCAGGCAAAAGTACGAAAAGAATGTTTTTTTAACTTATACGGCACGAACGGATTTTTACTGTTTTATGAAGACTTATTTTCATGAATCTTACTCTAAAATATTTCATGACTATTTTCAAAAAAATATCTTTATTTTCAAATTGCATGACGTTTTGTGAGAAGAAATTGATTTTGAAGAAGAAAGGATATTTTCCTCAAGAATTCATTTCAAGTGTTTTATCAAAACAATTTTCCATCTAAGATGAAATTATTTCAATGTCCCTATGATTTACATGGTTTCACTTTTCTTATTATAAAATGATATCCATTTCTTCTATATGGATTATGTGATGATGGGACGATGTTTATGAAACCCATTTTATTCGTTGGGTTATTATTAATGATGTATGTTTATTTTGTGGCACAAGTAAGAATGATTTCATTATGAGATGGGTGGGACCTATATCTACCTCCAATGCATTAGGTAAAGATTTATATCTCATTAGATAGACATGGCTGGAACGGCAGGTTAAACCGGTTCAGTAAAACAAGACTGAAACGAGGAGTGAACTCGATTCAAAAAGAGACTTTGTCCACTAAGATGGTCTTGGTAGCAATGCCTTGTCTACTACGGAAATCATTACATGTGCTTAATGGATGCCACAATTAAATGTTTTATTCCCATTCTATTTTATCATGGTTTATGTTCCATTATGATCTATGCCTTATGTACTTCCATGTTTTATGTCTTTGCTCAAGCTTTTGATGTTTAAACATTATGTTCATGTTTTTAAGTTCAAGTGTATATGGTATGCTTTATTTTATCCATGTTTACCCTTACTGAGCATTTGAGCTCACCATTTTTATGTTTTCTTTTCCCCAGGATATAAAGAAAGGTTTTAGGTAAGAAAAAAAGGGGAAAATCTTTATGGGAGATGTTGAAGATCTTTCACCACGATTAAAAGATTATGTTCCATGTTTCCAAAGACACTAAACTATTACGGTCCTTGTGTGTCTGTTTTTGTTATGTATTAAGTATTCCGAAAAAGTAATGTAATTTCCATGTACGTCAAGATTCAGGTCTCTACAGTTGGTATCAGAGGAAAGGTTTAGTCAACCTTTGGAAACTTGGATGCAAAAACGTTAGTGAGATCCCTAAAGATATTTCTAAGGTATGTCTAGGGATGTCCCTAAGGATAAGCATATGTATAGGATATAGTCCTAGAACTATGGTAATGATATTATATTAAACCAAAGATGTTAGATATTGAAGTTACTCCCCCTTTATTATGATTTTTTCCTCTCACACTATTCTTTTTGGGTTTTAGAAAATGGCTGGAAACAAGATGATTCATGACAATGGAGGATATGATGGACAATGGAATGATATTCTTCATGAGAAACCAAATTAAATGGGATGTGGATTTCCAAACATCATTATTATGCCGAATCAGAAATCTCATAATATGATCAATAAAGTAAAATTTGGTAAGTTTCCTGACTCGGCTAATAAGAGAAAGATGGAGTTTCATGATGATCATAGAGGAAAGAATGTTCAATTTCCCCTATGTAAATCATGTGGGAAGAGGCATCAAGGATAATGTTTCAAAGGAACTGGAAGATGCTTGGGGTGTGGAAAAGAAGGACACAAAGCTAGTAAGTGCAAAGTAAAAGGTTCAGTTAACACCAGGGATGAGTATAATGGTATTGCTACAACATCAACAATGGTTAAATGTTTTAAATGTGGAATGTACGGGCATTATGCAAACCAATGCCCTAAGGGAAAGTCCCATGAAGAGAATCAGTATGGTCGTATGGGTAGTAATTATGTTGATGATGATGAAGAGACTACAAATTATATGTGAGATGAAAGAATTGTTGAAGCTCGGTCAATAGTTTATGAATGTAGTGGAATGATTACATGTTTATCATGTGTAATGTTGTATAAGTAATCTCATGGTACTATGGAATAAAGAGACATCTAAGGATTGTTACACTGTTGTCTTTCCTTGAGTTTTGAAAGTGTATGATTAATGGTACCAGTATCCATGAAAGTTTATTCAGATATTTTTGGAATGTAGATGATATGCGCATAATGAGGGGATAAGGATAAAATTAAATGTTTGATAGTATTCATGAGCTCATGACTGATATAAGGAGAAGGTTATATCATGGTTTGAGTATATAGAATTTTTGGATTTTGGTATATGGAAAGAGTAAACTTTTGACAGCATTCATGTTTTCACTAAGGTTCAATGGGTATTCATTTTTGAGAAGAGAATACATGATTAAGGTATTCACATGATTGGAATGTGACCAACAATATATATATGGGGTATAAATGATGGTATTCACATGCTTGGTTGATGACATTTCAAGTAATCATTTTCTCTATACTATGAGCTTGGACCGAAGTATTTTAGATAAGCCTAAAGATTGGAATGGATTATGTTGGACATAAGTTAGGATAGAACTTTTTTTGATATTATTGATGGGATGTTATAGTAATATAGCATTAGTAAAATGACAACCTGTAGGATGGGAGACAACCCATCGCGTCGGACAAGGCTGTGGGAATCGAACCCACAACCGAAGTGAGACTGGCCTTTATCGCCTACCACTGGCCTACAGGAAGTCCCTGGTTAGTAGAAACTAGTTTTATTTTATTAAGCGGTATGATATATGAAGTCAAAATTCATTTTTGGAACCATATACGATTAATCTAACCATAAGATGGACTTATAACTTTTGCTAACCTTTTGTTTGAAAGAGATGGAATGACCCATCATTCTATCACATGATCTGCTAACACCTCACGAATAACAAATTCAACTTCATTTCTTTAATGGATGAAGTGTAAATTGTTCAATTCACAAACAACAATAAGATTGTACCAAATATATGCAAGTATTTCTTTTAATTCATCAACTTTAGGGAAATGATCTTGAAAACCAAAAATGTTGTCCTAGTTCCCTTATATCCGATGAATCAGATGGTACCTTAGATCATCACAAATCAATAGCTTTGTGATTGTTGGATTTTTCATAGCCATGTTCTCTACCACTCTCCATTAGAACTTGATGGTTATATTTTTCTTCCATATCTATATTTTCACCTATGTCCTCCTACGTGGAAACCCAGTGATGAGTTAATTTGGGTAACCGTTACATTTCATACTTTAGTTTTTTATGCCACGTTTTGGTATTTCTTTTTACGATGTGGGTTTCTATTAAACAAACTTTCGAGTAGTAGACCATTTATAACCCTGACGAATTTCGAGGGCGAAATTCATTTTAAGGGGGGTAGAATTTAACACCCCCGGATTTTATGAAAAATATTCTTTTAATTTCATTAATTTATTGTGTTGTATGCTACACCAAGATTTCCTTGTGCTATACACAACACTGTATTAGCTTGTAGTATACGCAACACTATTCTTGGATCGTGTTACACAAAATTTTGATAATAGTTATTATACGCAACATTGAGTATATATATATATATATATATTCAATGTATAAATGAAATATGGTTGGATTTTGTTATAATAAACAATGAAGGATTTTTTTCACAACACGCAACCCTGACTTGGCTTGCATTACACGCAATCACGACCTTCCTCGATAGCGTGTGTTGTACGCAATACCGGGTTTTACTAAACAACGATATATTATTATAATATTATTATGAACTAGCCCTTATGAATAGTATTGACTAAACTTTTAAATTTATAACATTATTATTCATCTTACACATTTTCTAAAACATGGTATAAGAAAAAAATAAATTTTTCAGGTAAAATAAGTTTTTTTCAAAAAATGCAGTTTTGCCGCCTTTTGATGGAGCACCCACTTTAAATATAGTTTTTAACTTGTTTATAAGTTCCATTTGACAAAATAAAATTATCATTTGGAATCATGAAATAAAAATTTACTTTGGATAAATTTTTCATTTTATTCTGATGACTTTCATATTTTAATGAATAGTAAAAACGGGCTATATTTTAATTAAAAACAACTATTTTCATCGTAATATCTTATGTGGTTAAATTATAATATTGAATATTTTTAAAGTATAAATATAATATATTTTAACCATTTAATTTAATGTATATCATTAGCATTGATTTTACCTTGAATTCGTAGGTTAAATCAATTCAATCTTTTGCAATGTTTTAAAGAAAAACCCATTTTCTTTCGACAACGAGATTAATTTTAATTTAATTTCTGCAACTTTTGTGTATTGAATTTGGAAAAATTTATTCCATATTTGGAATCAGTGGGTCCAAATTATTTTAATAATCTACTTTTTATTTTTTCTCATTTTGAATAGTAACTACGGTAAATTTTATTTTCTATAGTTAAAGGTAAATCGGGTAATTAAGGGTAAATATAAGATTATAAAATTACCCTAACACTTGGAAAAATTCTATTTTATGACTAAAAGTCGACCCATATCACCTATGGGTCGGATTAGATTCATTTAATGGACTTTTTTCCATGAAAATAATTTAATTATTATTAAAATCAAAGAAAGTGACAACATGTCACTCTCTTAAATACTATAAGTATAATAATTTTAAGTTAGTGATAAACTTCATGAAACTTATAAAATTAATAGTATACAGAAATATAACAAAATTATCTACATAATGAGAATTTATTTATAATTTTTTGGGATTAAATAATTATCATTAATTGTGACACAATAGTGATGTAGAAATTATTTATCTAGTGAAAAATCAAGAATATAGTTTTTATTAAACTAATAGTGACCATAAAAAGCACAAAACACTGACCAAAACTTATTGGTCATGTAAATTTAAAATATAATCATCCAATGGTCGAATATTTGAACATTTGGATTCTTATACAAAGCAATTATGACACTTATATTATTTTATTTTAAATGATTCCAAAGTTGTCACCTTTATAATTTAATAAATATAACAATTTAAATATTGTGATTTTAAGATGATAAATTCAAGTAAAAGTATTATTGTGAATGTTAATATATTTATCTTCATCATAGGATTTTATTTTAAATTTTTATGCAACAAATCAGTGTATTAAATAATTATACAAAAATGTTGTAGTAATTATTTTATTAAGAGATAAACCAAATAAATGGTTTTAAAAATAATAAAATAAATATTATATGAACTATTTAATGTGATCCACTAATTTTATAGATACATATGACCTTTTATGAATCTATTAATGCTTTTATTTTTAACATATCTTCTGTATATATTTTATTTAAATTCAAATAAATGAATAGTGTCAAAATTGACACTAGTGTTATTTTATAAAAATAACATATTATAAAATTGTTTAAAAATCACAAAAATATTTAAAAATTATAAATTTAAATTTATATGGTCTATAATGTTATTAGGTAAACAATTATGGAAAATTAACAACATATAAGTAATTATTTGTTATAATTTAAAATTTATAATTTTATTAACACAAATTAACTTTAATAGATTAAATAAGGATAAATCAAAATGATAAGGTTTAAAATAAAATCCAAACATGTCTAAATTTGATTGTTTGATGCTATTTCAACCCTATCGCATCTAATATTCTAATATGAGTCATTTTTGGAAGTTTTTAAGTGGGGTTAGATTTATTATAAATTAATATTTTTAAGAATTCCAAAGGTCCCCCTCTCCTCCCTTATAAAAGGGAACCACCCCCTCTCCTCCTCACACCAATTTGAGCCTTCAAGATCGGCAAAAACCTTCCAAATTATCTTCTCCACTTCCCTAGAAACATCCTAGAGGTTCTGGTCTACTTTAAAGACCAATATTAGTGCCCTAAGATGAGGTTTCAAAGAGGCGTATCGAAGAAGAGGTAATTTCTTCTCCCGATTCTATCGAGCTTCTTTCTTCTTCAACTTCTTCTTCATTAGTTGTTTCATTATAATGTAATAACATCAGTATCACTAATATACTGATTTGTTATTAAAAATATTAAATAACCCCATTTCACCTTCTATCCATCCTACGGAAAACAAAAATCACCGCGCGTGCATACGTACGAAATACCGTCTCCACGCCATGGTGTAATCTGTTTTTCCACCAACACCTTACATGGATGGGTATAATGGTGTAAAGAATAACTCTACATAGTTATTATAAAATTATACTGATTCTTATATATTGTATCATCCACTCCAATTCAATTCAATAATTATGGAAACGATATCATTGCTCATGCGTACCTACGAACTACCGTCTCCATGACGAGATGAGATTCATTGTCAATGATTAACCATTCATGAATGATTATAAAGTATATATAATAAGTAATCGTGAAATATATTACATAATAATGATACTGTATTTATGTATATATATATGTATATCATCTACTTAATTCCATTCAATTCAATAAGGAAACGAAAAAAGCGTTCATGCGTACGTACGACCTACCGTCTCCATGAACGGTGTATTTCTTTCCATTTATCGATATAATATATATATGTATACTCTGAATATATATATAAATCATGTTTTACATTCTGGATATAATTAATCATGATCCAAGTAATCATATTAATAATTACAATTTAAAACACAAACGACAAATGAGACGATTTTACCCAAAACGCTACTTTAACATGAATTTACAAAAGAACGGGTTATATAAAGTCATAACTGGACCATATATGATATAATAACAATTAATATGATTCTGTAATAAGTCAATAACATTATTTAAATCATTATACAGGGGGTTCAGATACGTGCGAAGCATATCGGACCTAAGGTAAGGGATAATTTTGCAAATATCATTTTTATCCGAGATTGCATATTCGTAAGTATTTAATGGGGTTATTTCTATCATCCATGTCCATGTTTTATAAAAGTATTTTCATGTATGTTTAAACTACTTTTTACCTATTTTTGACTTTTACTACATTGTATGTAAGGAATATTTCTTTTGTTTACGTTACGAGGTACTTTTTGACTTTTCAGGCAAAAGTACGAAAAGAATGTTTTGTTTAACTTATACGAAATGAATGGATTTTTTCGGTTTTATAAAGCCTTATTTTCATGAAGCTTACTCTAAATTATTTCATAACTATTTTCAAAAAAATCTATTTCTTTTAAAATTTCATGACGTTTTGTGAAAAGAAATTGATTTTGAAGAAGAAAGGATATTTTCCTCAAGAATTCATTTCAAGTGTTTTATCAAAACCATTTTTCATATAAGATGAAATTATTTCATATGTGCATGTTTCAAGTGTAATGTCTCTATGATTTACATGGTTTAAATTTTCTTATTATAAAATGATATCCATTTCTTCTATATAGATTATGTGATGATGGGATCATGTTTATGAAACCCATTTTATTCTTTGGGTTATTATGAATGATGTATGTTTATTTTATAGAACAGGTAAGAATTATTTCATTATGAGATGGGTGGGACCTATATCTCCCTCCAATGCATTGGGTAAAGATTTATATCTCATGAGATAGACATGTCTGGAACAGTAGGTTAAACTGGTTCAGTAAAACAGGATTGAAACGAGGAGTGAACTCGATTCAGAAAGGGACTTTGTCCACTAAGATGGTCTTGGCAGCAATGCCTTGGCTACTATGGAAATCATTACATGTTCTTAATGGATTCCACAATTACATGTTTTATTCCCATGCTATTTTATCATGGTTTATGTTCCATTATGATCCATGCCTTATGTACTTCCATGTTTTATGTCTTCGCTCAATCTTTTGATGTTTAAACATTATGTTCATGTTTTTAAGTTCAAGTGTATATGATATGCTTTATTTTATCCATGCTTACCCTTACTGAGCATTTGAGCTCCCCATTTTTATGTTTTATTTTCCCCAGGATATAAAGAAAGGTTTTAGGTAAGAAAAAAAGGGGAAGATCTTTATGGGATATGTTGAAGATCTTTCCCCACGATTAGAAGATTACGTTCCAAGTTTCCAAAGACACTAAACTATTACGGTCCTTGTGTGTCTGTCTTTGTTATGTATTAAGTATTCCGAAAAAGTAATGTAATGTCCATGTACGTCAAGATTCAGGTATCTACATATAGAATGTTTATTAACTATATATTATAAAAATATAATGTGACATGGTAATTGTTAAACTAATTAACCAAGAGTTAAAACTAAAAGATAAGGGTAATATAATGAACCAAACCTGTCAAAAATCTATTGGTTGAAAGTATTTCAACCCATACCCACATTATACTTTGAATAATCCACTTTTTATCCATTAGAATCCGAATATTAATTTATTATAAATTAATACATTGAGTTTTTCCTAAAGTGCCCCTCCCCCCCTTATAAAAGGACCCAACATCTAACCAATTCTTTACACCTTCAAAGCCTTTTGGTTTGGACAAACCCTTCCCAAATACTCTCTCAACTTCCCTCAATACATTCTAGAGGCCTCATTTTGATCATAAAGCCAACTTAAGGATCCCATTTGATCAAATCAATAGGAAGAACCCAAAGAAGAGGTAACGTCTTCACCACCCTCTTTAAAGTTCCTTTCTTCTTTTACTTCTTCTTTCCTCGTTATTTCCATTCTAAAATAATAACTTCAGAATCTTCTATATAATTAAATGTTATTATAATAATGGAACAAACAAATTAATTATTCAATCAATCCCATGAATGACATGTCACCATAAGTGCGTACGTACGACCTACCGTCTCCACGTTGTGATGTAATTGTTATTCAATATATTATTATTTAGATGGTTATAATAATGATGTATAATTCATGTAAATAATAAATATAACATGACAATGATTCTGTATATATGATATACCATATAATTATATATTATTTTAATATCAAAAGAATTATATTTTCTCTCATGCGTACGTACGGATTACCGTCTCCACGACGCGATGAGATTCATTTCAAAGTTCTCAATTAATCGACGATTATAAAAATATATATTACTAATAAGTATGTGATATATGAAAAAATAATTCTACTTGAGATATATATATATTTATATATATATATAAGTATTTATTTACTTACATTCACTTACTTTCCGTTCCATTCTGTATGAAAACAGAAACAGCGTTTATGCGTACATACGGACTACCGTCTCCATAAACGGTGTTTTCCATTTCATATATATGTATATTACACATATTTATATTCTAAATATATATGATATATTTATCATGTTTTATATTCTAGAAGTATTTTAATCATGATCTACGTGATACAATCAAGAGTAACAAGTTAAAACACGTACGATAAAGAAAACAATTATCACCCGAAATGTTAATTTATCATGGAAATTATTATTAAATGGGTAGTATAAAGTCATAAATCTATCATGTATGATATCATAAATATTAATATGGTTTTTCTATAATTTAATAACATACTACGATCATCGTACAGGAGGTTAAACGTACCCTTGACTAAAGGAAAGTGCAAGGTAAGGAGTTTTCATCTCACTCCTTATTTTCGTGAGATTCATGCCATATTGCCACTGTTACATTTTGTGTGGTGTATGTACAGCCCATAATTTTATTATTTGTGTAATAAACTTTAATTTATGTGTATTTACATATTCATTGTATGATACCACTTTCATGGGTTGTATGTTTCGTAAGTTACCAAATTGGTAAGGGTTAATTCCTCAATCTCATTACTATCCGAGATTGTTTATGTGTAAGTATTTTCTGGGACATTTTTATCATCCATGTTCATTTTTCATCAAAATGATTCTAAAATAAAGGTTTTAAGGATTCTGAAAGGTACTCTTTATCGAGATTATAATTTCAAATGTTTTAAAGATTTATCTTTCTAAATCTTGTTAATTAATGTCGATGTTTTCAAAATGATTTTAAGGATTTATTTATATGGACATTAATGTCTTGAAATGTTAATTATTTTCAAAAGTTTCAATGTCTTGTGGGACAATTTGATTCCAAAATCTATTTTAAATTACTTCCTTTATAAACGTGTGACTTTTAAATGATTTTACAAAAAGGATATTTCTCTCAACAAGTTTTACTCATCATTTTCATCTATGTCAAATCCTTTGATGGATTTTAAGATTATTTAAAGGTGATTTATTATAAAAACCATCCATTTAAGGTTTTGTGATATTTTTTATTGTGGATGTGTTATTTTTATACTATTCATGGTTTATGGATAATTTATTGACATTTTGTATGCTTTTTTTAATACGAATGTTTATGTTATGTTTAAACCTATTCATATGAGGAATGCATTGGACTTAGTAAGTGACAGGTGGAACCCGCTATTGTTCCTCGATGCATCAGTAGGTCTCATGAGACAAACTAGTGTCTTGGCAGGAGGCCTTGACAAAATCTTATTTGTAGTCTTGGCACGAGACCTTGGCTATGTGGTTATAATAGTCCGGTATTAGGCATTCCATCATTATGAATGTGGTTAGTGATATTGCATGTGATTATTCGACTAATTGAATGTCTATGTGAATAAGTAAATGGAAATATTTCATTTCATTTTTTCCATATTATGCTGAAGTTATAGTTTAAAAGTCTTTTGTTTTAGTTATACATTGCCTTAAATGTTTATTCTTATTTATGAAAGTTTCCCTTGTATTGTTATCCTTACTGATCATTTGAGCTCACCCCATTATATGTTTTTATTTTTCCCAGGATTCCAAGAAGTGTATAGTGATTGATATGCAGGGTTAAGATAAGGGAATAATGGCGTTCTTGGAGGATTACTTATGTTGTTTTGTATGTTATGAAGTGTAATGTAACATTCATGTATGTAATCTATTTTCCAATACTGTTAAACCGATCGGTCCTTCAGGACGTGATTCCTTGTAATCATGCCTATGTATTAAAATAATGCACAGACCTTGGGTAATTGGGGTCAGGGCGTTACAAGATTTCAAAATTATGGTATATAATCCATAATTTTCAATTAAACATACAGTTGTTCAAAAAATTAATGTTGATGAACCATACTTTTATCTTTAGCTTTTAAACGTATGGTTGTTCACAAAAGTAAGGTTGATGAACCATACATTTAAGAAATAAACTTATCATTCCATACTTACATAATAATCTTTATCCATACATTGCTGATTTCCCAAACATAAGGTTCCTTCTAAATGTAGGGTTCCTTCCAAATGTAAGGTTCCTTCAAAACGTATGGTTTTTTTTTCAAATGTAGGGTTCCTTCATTCATAGTTTTTTGATAATGTATGGTTTATTTACCATACTTTTCTGATATCTCAAAGAGTTAACACCGCATTCCATCCTTACTCTACGTTTCTCAATGTAGGGTATGAACAGTGTCTCTAAAACATGCTAAAAACGATTTCCTAATACTTTATAAATTAATACTCGTTGTTGAAATAATTAAATATTACTTCCAGAAATAAGAATATAACGAATATTAAATTCCATAAATACACTTATATTAAAATAACTAGAATAATAAATATGGTTATTTGTGAGCATCAAAATCATCATAAAGATATAGAGTATTGTACTTAATAATCTCCCCCTTTTAATAATAAAATAATGTATTGTTGAAAACAACACTTGATCAACAATATCCCCCATTTTGATGATCACAAAACCTATAAAATAACTAATTAAATTAACATACAAAATTAATTACATATAGTTTTAATTTTTCAATGATAAATACAATATTTAATTTGAACAGAATTATTTTAACAAAAAATAAACTTTGTATTATCCAATGTCATAAAAAGAAAGAAAAAAAATTTCTCCCCCAACAAAAGATCATGGTTATCCTTATATAGCCTTGAAATAATATTTAAAAAAAATTAAAATAACATAAAAATAAAATTTTTGGTTTAACATAATTTCTACGCCTTAAAAGAGTACGATAATACGCTTTTTGAACAAAATGATTAATGTAAAATTTTAAATAAATTAAAATATATAAAAAAATGTGGTGTTTATCATAATTTCTCCCCCTTTTTGTGATATCCAAAATAATGATAGAAGAATGAATGTAAAACATTTTAATGTAGCACTAAACTTAAGTAAATGCTATTATAAATTTTTTATCAATATGTGAATCTGGATTACTAGCTTTTCGATCATAGACAGTAAAGTAAAAGAAATTAAAACACATGAATATGAGATGTGAATATATTTCATAGAATTAAAAATACATTAATGAAAAACAACAGGAATCAAGGTTGGGTAAGAGTGTGAGATAGTGTTTAACTCCACTAAACTATTTCCTTGATCTTTTTAAATTGTTCCCTGAAAATTTTCATCAATCCATCTCCTAATTGGATAACTAGATCTATGATATCCGGAGACAAATGAATATCTTCAATCATATTTAACTTGAAACACGCATGAAGTCATTATTACTTCTCCATAAAAGGAGTCACCTTTTCTTTGAACTGGTTCATCACAGTTCTAATTCCTGGTTCACTAGAGGTCAACTGGTCAACTAGAAACTTCTAATTCTCCAACAGTACTAACAAAGGAGCACTGTTTCACTGTATTTCCTGTAGCTTGGAAATAATATTCTCCATGACCACTATAATAGCCCGAAATCATCTTATTAAATCAGGGTATTTATCTGATGTACTAGAATCACTGGTTGTGACAGATGCAAATTGTTTCTCCATTAAAAATCTAAATTACATTAAATCTTTCTTCATAACCATCTCTGATTTCAACTTTGAAACTTTATTTATCATTTTCTTCTTAGAACATTCAACTTATTATTTATAAACAGTACTTTCTTTCAGCCTTTGAAAATTTAAATGTTCCTTCTCAAATTCTCTCCATAGAGCATCATTCTCCTTTTCATCTGGAGTCAACTTTCTGTTTAGTTCCCCCATATTTTTATTTTCTGAATCATAGGCACCCTGTGCTTGATTCTCATTTTCAGCTTCAACTTGATGCAACAACACTAATGGAAAGGATTCAACATCTGATTTTTCATTATTAACTCCTTGTACTAGTTTCTCAACACATTTTTCCTCTGAGTCTTTTCCAGATTCATCCACTGAAAAATTCAAATTAAATACCTCAGTATGAATCTCAGAAGCATTCTATTGCTAGATTTCAAGTTCTAAAGTTGGATCCTCATGAGAATCATATGCATATGCTTCCTATATCATTTTATTATCCAAAATATGTTGTTCTTGGCCAACCTCTACTTGATTAATTTTTGTTGGGGCCACTACTTCTACTTTAGAAGACATTGTCTCAGCTTCATTTTCTATTATATATTCTGCTTCAACTACAGCTTCTCTTACAAACATATAGCACAAGAGATCACCAGATGTTAATACTTTCAAATATATATTAAGGCCTTTAACAATATTAGGATCCTTGGTCCTTTTGAATAGAATTCCTTTATGACTTCTTTCATTAGATAAATCCACAGCCTCAAACCCGAGTCTTCTTGATACAACACTAACTCTTCATCCAACCTGTTCTTCCTTTGGTGTTGTAGGTTAAGGCCTAAGAACTTTCTTCATCCTCTTCAGCTCTGATAGGAAGCATCATTCCTTTTATTGTGCTCTAGAAATATCAATTCATTATCAATGTACAGTATTGAAGATGTTATTATGGTGGCATCTCACCCGAGCAACCACTAGTCTTATAATAACTTTCTTAAACAGAATATTTGAGATAAATATTCCAAAAGGGTAAAAAGTCATTCTTGCCTCTAGTTGGAAATAGTAACTAAGATAACTCTCCATGTATCTCAAAACTTTCAATTTGATATCACTAAAAATCAAAAAAAATTAAATACATATCGAGAAAAAGAATATTTTCCATTTCAGACATCAATGGTGCACTACCAGTTTGCAAAACATAACCAATATCTTCTGGTCCGTTTCCAAATAAATTATAGAAATATTCTTGATATTATTTTATCCAAATAGAAATGAAATAATATCTTCAGATTTATGTACACTATCAACAATATTTCTCAAATCAAAATTATAAACTCCCTCATGAGGGATGTTTTGAATTTTTTCGATTTCCACCGATGAGATTGAAAAATCTCGATTGTTGATCTTATAAATTAGTGAATGCTCATAATTTTACACACTAAATTATACTGACTTAAAGAAATGATGAAGTTTTACCTCATAGAGAAACTCTGTGTAATCTCTATTAAATGTATGTTCTAATCTCTGAAAAGCTAGATCTTTCTTTTCAATTAGGTTCGTCTGACAGAGCCATTCTAGATCTATGACTTTTCTTCGTAAAATCATTCTACCTACCTAGAACTTCCTCTTTACAGTGCTGGTATCTGGATCATCGGTTCTATTTGTATTGGCTATTTCGGTCGTAAATTTATGAAGGTTCGAAAAGGACTAAGCTGTCGAAGGTTCGGGGTCGGGAGAGAAGAGTGGTAAAAAATTTTGAGGTTTCGTAGGGTTTTGAGAAAAAAAATTAACGAGTTTAGAATTTGAAAAGGTTTCTGACATCCTTGATTCCTGTGTCATTATGTAAAGACTAATCAATGCATAAATTTAAAAAAAATTAAAATTGCACGCAAAGGAAAACA
The DNA here is from genome assembly GCA_963277665.1 of Viscum album. Taxonomy (NCBI): domain Eukaryota; kingdom Viridiplantae; phylum Streptophyta; class Magnoliopsida; order Santalales; family Viscaceae; genus Viscum; species Viscum album. Next base: position 290,074,520 of record OY728165.1, read on the forward strand.
TAAATAAATAAAATTATACTATTTGAAAAACAAATAACTAAACTATTTAAAAATATATATAATCAAATGTATAAAAATTAATTAAAATTAGATAAACCTAACTCATACTTAATAAAATAAAATCATGCAGTGGGAAGTGGTTTTGTAAAAATATCATCTAATTGAATTTTTTTTATTCACAAATTCTAAAAATATATCCTTTTTAGGAACATGGTCTCTTAAAAGGTGATGTCTAATATCAATATTATTAGTCCTAGAATGATTAATATGATTTTTGAGATATTTATAGAACTTGTATTATCACATAAAATATGTGTATTATTAAAATTTAGTCCAAAATCTATAAGAGTGTTTTTCATCCACAAAAAACGTGGGCACAAAAACTGCCAGCAGATACATATTCAGCCTCGTCTATTGTCAGAGCACTGAGTGTTGTTTCTTACTAGACCATGATACAGTGAATTTTCCTAAAAAGTGATAAGTTCCTGAGTTGATTTTTTCTTTCTAATATAAAACTCCTAAATTTTGTATCTGAATATGAATTTAAATTAAAATCAAACATTTTGGGATAAAGAAGAGATTGAAAAACAGTTCCTATTAAATATCTAAAAATTATTTTAACTATAGTTAAATTGGATTCATTAGGATTTTATTGAAATATTACACAAAGAAATACTAAATATCGTATAATCGTCCTACTATTAGTAAGATATAATAAACTACCAATCATACTTCTATATAACATGTTGTCAACGGATTTTCCAGTTTTATCCATATCATGTTTTATATTAGTACACATAGGAGTCGTATATTTATTGTTGATTTCAAGTCCAAATTTCTTTAGTAAATTAGTAATGTATTTTCTTTGATTCAAAACATTTCCAAAATATTTTTGAAAAAATTGAAGTCCTAAAATGAAATTTAATTCTCCCATCATACTTATTTCTAAATCTTTTTGCATTACGTTGGAAAACTCATGACAGATATTTTTTTTGTTGAACCAAAAATTACATCATAATCATAAATTCAAACTAATAAAATAATAGAATTGATAGTTTTCATAAATAGTGTTGGATCATCCATACCATCATTAAAATAATTTTTCAAAATAAAAGATCATAATATTTCGTACCATGCTCTAGGTGCTTGTTTACGACCATAAAGAGATTTAGTGTTTTTAAAAATAGAATCTAGTTTTGGTGAATTTTCAAAACCGGGATGTACCTCAACATAAACTTTTTCCAATAAATAATCATTTAAAAAGGCAGACTTTACATCCATCTAAAATAAATTAAATTTCATATGAGATGTATAAGGAAAAAAGATTCTAATAGATTCTAATATAGCTAGAGGTTCAAAGGTTTCATCATAATCTTTACCTTCTTCTTGATTATATCCTTTAGCTACTAGTCTTTCTTTATTTCTAGTTATTATTCTTTGATAATCTTGTTTATTTCTGAAGACCCATTTCGTTCCTATAACTGGGTTGTTCTGAGGTCTTTCAACTAAATTCCAAACTTCATTTATTTTGAACTAGTTTAGTTCTTCTTGAATTTCTATCGTCCAACTTTCATGAATTAAAGATTCTTCTATAGTTTTGGGTTCTAATTGTGAAAGATTGGAATAAAACTTAACAATATTTCCTATGTTCCTTCTTGTTTTGACTCCTGTGTCTATGTATCCTATTACAGTTTCTAAAGGGTGATTATTTAGGATTCTTGATTGTCTAGGTAGTACACGTATAGGTTTGTTAGTGTCGTGTTCTCATGGATTGCACTGAATTTCATTTATATCATTTTCATAATCATTTTTCAATTTCTCAAGTCTCATGTTATCATAAGAGAAAAATTCATCAATTTGGTCTTTCCTTTTTTCAAAGGGATCAGATTCATCAAATTTCACATGAACTGATTTTTCAACAATCCTTGTTTTTTTATTAAAAACTAGATAAGTATTATATATAGTATAATATCATAAGAAAATTCCATTATAATATTTTTGAACATACATACCAAGATTAACTTTGGTTTTTAAGGTGTAAACCTTGCATCCAAAAACTTTAATGTAATTTACTTTAGGTTTTTTGTTATTCCAGATTTCATAGGGTGGCTTTTTAAAAATATGTCTAAATAAAACTATATTCATTATATAGTAGGTTTTAATTTTAGCTTCATCCCATAAAAGGTAGGTAAATTATATTCATTTAACAATGTTCTAGCCATTTCTTGAATAGTCCTATTTCTCCATTCAATAATTCCATTTTAGTGAGGTGTTCATAGTTTAGAGATGGTGTGTTTAATAGCCATATTTGAGAAAAAGGAATTGAGTTTTATATTCTCAAAATCTCCACCATGATCAATTCTTAATAAAATTATTTTAAAACCTTTTTCATTTTGAACATCTTTGTAAAAACATTCAAATATTGTTAATGCTATATATTTATATTTTAGAAAGAAAATCCAAGTAAATCTATAATAGTCATCAACTAAAACATATATATATATAATTTACCAGCCATTCTTGCTACCCTTGAAGGTCCAAAAAAATACATATGGATGAGTTATAGAGGTTTAGATGTAGCAATTTTGTTAACTGATGTAACACCCCATTCTTCCACGGTACACTTCTCTTTGAATAATACAAAAGCGTGTGTTGTACGTGACAATGAGTTCAAGTACACCACGACTTACCAAACTAGCCGTTCAAAAGAGGTTATGAATAATATTAACTAAATTTTAAATATTATATTACCCTTAAAATTTTAATCCATATTATGAGTTTCTAATACATTATTTATAAACAAATTCATTTTTTCAGATAAAAGAAGTATTTTTTCAAAAAATAAAATTTTACCGCCTTTTAATGGCGTAGCCTTTTTAAAACCAATATTTGAAACTTTTATATATTCAATATGACAAAAATAAATTCTTCTTTATAATCCGGACATAATAATTTAGTATCAATAATGTTTTGGTGTCTTTTTGATAACTTTCATATTTGGGTGAATAGTGAAAAATTATTAAATTTTAACTGAAAACAACTTTTTTAATCAAAATAATTTATATTGTTAAGTTATACATTTTAATGGTTTAGAAGTATAAATAGATTATATTTTTACTATTTAATCCAATTATGGACATTTTAAGTAATTGCACCTTGAAATTGGATATAAACAAGTGTCAAACTTTTGATAGTTATTATTTCTTAAAAATATGCCTTTTGGTTTCGAAAGAGGGAATTAATTTTAAAATGAAACATTTATGTTTATAATTTGGTGAAATAGACTTCATTTTTGGATTTGGAATAATTAAATTAGCCTAGGTTGAAATTTTGGTACTTTTCGGATAACTTTTATATTTTGATGATTAGTGAAAATTACTAAATTTTAATTAAAAACAACTTTTTTTAATCAAAATAATTAATAGTGATAAATTATTAATTTGAGTGGTTTTAAATCATATTTAAAATGTATTTTTACCATGTAATACAATTTGGGTCATTGAACATAATTCCACATTTAAACCAGACATAAACAAGTGCCAATCTTTTGATAGTTATTATCTCTCAAAAACACGCTTTTTCTTTTAACAACAGAAATTAATTTTAAATTAATTTCCGCCACTTCAGTGTTTTGAATTTGCAAAAATGGATTCCATATTTGGAATCAGGATTTTCAAATTGTGTAAATAGGTAACTTTTATTTTTAGACATTTTGGATAATTACTTCGGTATATTTTTTATTTACCATGGTTAAAGGGTAAATCCGGTAAACAAGGGTTAAAAAATAATATTATAATAATACAAAATTACCATAAAATGTGTATTAACCCTATTTGTTGATACATGGTCGACCATGGGCATCTTCGGGTCGATTTTGGGACCCCATGGATCCACTTGTAAGTGATAGGGACACTTTATTTTAATTAAGTTAAAATGAATACAAAAATGACACAAGCATATATCTTTTGGAAAAACAATTGTTACATAGGGTTATATATGTTGTATTTTAGACTATATGTTTTAATTATAATGATAAAACGATTTCCTAGATAATTATAATTTATTTATAATTTTTAGAGATCAAATAATTTAATTTATTTATGACACAATGGTGATGCAGTAATTACCATAATAGTGAAAAATTAGAATAATTGATATTATAAATACCCAAATAAATATAATTTGAGACTTTTACTGAATTACACTAATTTTATAGGTTAATATGACATATTAGGATTTATGTAATTAACCTTTTACAAATTAATAATTATTTTATGTGTTTCACAAAAATGAACTATTGAATAGTGTCAAAATTGACATAAAAGAGTTTTTAAAACAAATTTTATATTATTAATTCATATTAAATTCCTAAAAATCTACGGTTCGGCCAAGATACTTATATCATGATATTTGTATCATTAATGGACCACTTGGGGGTCTCTTGGATGTATATGGTAAGTTTATTAACCATATAATATAAAAATACAAAGAGACATTGTAAAAGTGAAACTAATTAACTAAGAGTTAATACTTAAAGATAAGGTTCATATAATGACCCAAAACTGTATAAATTCTATTGGTTGAGTGGTTTGGGAACCATCCCCACCTTAAACTTTAAATAATCAACTTTTGAGCTATTAGAATCCGAATATGAATTTATTATAAATTAATATTTCTAGCTTTTCCAAAGGTTCCCCTCACTCCTCTTATAAAAGGGTACTCCACCTTCTAATTTATTCACACCTTCAATGCCTTTTGGTTCGGCCAAACCCTGACCAAATACTCTCTCATATTACCTCACTAAAACCTAGAGGCCTTAGTTTGATCATAAAGCCATCCTAATGAGCCATTTTGATCAAATCAAAAGGAAGAACCCGAAGAAGAGGTAATGTTTTCACCACCCCTTTTCAAGTTCCTTTCTTCTTCCACTTCTTCTTTCTTTTCTATTAACATTATAAAATAATAACTCCAGTATCTTATATATACTATGATTTTATTATAAATATGGTAAAACCATATTCATTATTATATCCACCCTTTGAATAACATGTCACCATACGTGCGTACGTACGGCTTACCGTCTCCACGTCGTGGTGTAATTGTTATTCAATATATTATTATTTGGATGGGTATAATAATGATGTGTAACTCATATAAATAATAAATATAACATGATAATGATTCTTTATATATGATATACCATCCAATTATATTTTATTTTAATATCAAAAGAATGGTATTGTCGCTCGTGCGTACGTACGGACTACCGTCTCCACGAACGCGATGAGATTCATTCTCCATCGTATCCATTCAAGTATAATTCTCATTTGATGAGTAAAAATAATATTTAAGGACTTGATATCATTCTGGATATGAATAATATACATCCCATTAATAACAAATATGGCTCACACAATAATGAATATAAAGTAAAATGAACCCGTTAACACCCGAAATGACGATAATTCTAAGATATTATTAACAAATCAATGTTCAAAGATCATATATGATATCATATTAATGCATATGATTCTTGTATAATTAAATAACAATTATTTCACAATTATACAGGAGGTTAACCTACCGTCGACCAAGGAAAAAGTACAAAGTAAGGGGTTTCTTATCTCACTCTTAATCTCGTGATAATTCCATTGTTCACCACTTATTTATTGCATGTGGTGTATGTGTACTACCCATAATTGTATTCATTGTGTATTATACCTTAATTTATGGGAATTTACATCATAATTGTATGATCCTTCTTTCATGGGTGTATGTTTCATAAGTTACCTAATCGATAAGGGAATTTGAAGTTTCAATTCCCATTTATTCGGCTTTACGCAATCTCCATTGATTATTCTACTCCAAGATTATGTGTGGAATCACTATTCATTTCCTTATGTCATAATTTCCACTCCCCTTTTCTGTGGATATACTTTTGATACACATAATCACTCCATTGATAATTTCTCAAGTCATCGATATGAATTTGATAAGAGAAATTTTAACTCATTCTCCATTTGTTGAGTTAAACATCCAATTCATTGGTGTTGTTTTTAAAAGATTACGTGTGAATGTTCTTTGATTGTTTTACACTGAATATCCAATAATATTTAGTGTATTTATATTTTTCACACAAAACTATGTAGTTTATTTATCCTTAATCTAAGGATACGGCCTTTATGAGAGATTTCATATCAATTTACATTCCATTGAGACTTGTTTGTTGTTATACACCAAATCACTTTTATGTGGTGTATATAATGTACTTTGACATAGTATATCATGAATTCCTTTATTCTCATGATATTAAAAAAAAATTATTACCTAAATTATTTGTATTCAAGTGTCTCTCTTTTGGTTATAAAATCTTACTAAAATACCATTTTTAAATGTTTTAAAGACTTATTCTTCTAAATCATGCTCATTAATGTCCATGTTTTAAAAATGGTTTTAAGGATTTATTTATATGGACATTAATGTTTTAAAATTAAAACTCCTTTTAAAAGTTTCAAAGTGGTATGGGATACTTTGATTCAAAAATCTACTTTTAAATGGCTTCTTGACAGATAGTGTGACTTTTAAATGATTTCAAGAAAAAGGGGGATATTTCTCTCAAATAGTTTTGATGATTATTTTCATCTATGTAAAAATACTTCATTATTCTTGATTGAGGTTAATGTGATACAATACAATCTTCCATATTGTATCAAATGAGTTATGTTTGACTGTGGATGTGCTATTTTTATACCATTCATGGTTTGTGGTTAAAGTATTGACATTTTGTATTCTAGTTTTAATACGAATGTTTATGTTATGTTTAAACCTGTTCATATGAGGAATGAATTAGACTTAATAAGTGATGGGTGGAGCCCGCTATAGCTCCTCAATGCATCGGTAGGTCTCATGATACAAACTAGTGTCTTTGCACAAGGCCTTGGCAAAATCTTATTTGTAGTCTTGGCATGAGGCCTTGGCTATGTGGTTATGATAGTCTGGCATTATGCATTCCATCATTATGAAAGTGGTTATTGATATTTCATGTGACTGTTCGACTAGTAGAATATCCATGTAAATAAGTAAATGGCATTATTTTATTTTATCTTTTCCATATTATGCTGAAGTTCAATTTTAAAAGGCTTTGGTTTTAATTATAAATTGTCTTAAGTGATTATGCTTATCTATGAAAGCTTCTGCTATAATGTTATCCTTACTGAGCATCTGAGCTCACCCCTTTCAATGTTTTATTTTTCCCAGGATTATGAAGAAGTAATTTATGAATGACTTTTAGGGATAGTTTGAGGGGATATGAAGACAAGATTTTTTATGTAATGTAAAACTTTATGATTGTATCTAGTGTTTCTAAGGCTACTAAACTAATCGGTCTTTCGAGACTTGATATTTCTTGTGATCATGCCAATGTTATGTAATAATGCACTGACTCTGGTTAACTGGGGTCGGGGCGTTACAGTTGGTATCAGAGGAAGTTTAGTAAAAACCTTGGAAGCTAGATTTAGATAAACTCTGATTAGAGCATGTAGACCTAAGGTGAACATTGGGGATTAGTATAGAAGAATTTCCTAGAATTTTGGTATTGTAGGGATTTTGTGAGTTTTTCGAGCAATAAATCCCTGTCTGGATACGAGCAGGTAGAGGTGGCTCTGGCACAGATGTACCTAGAGGTAAAACCCGAAAAAACCTCTTTAAGCTAGACTCGAACGGGAACTGGTGCATGAAAACGGGCCTTACTGCACTCTTGGTTACGACACTCCCATGGGTTATGCGTAGAATAATTTACATTTTCTTTACAAACCGCTTTAAAGTAATATATATATAAGATGAGACTAAATGACCTTGGTTAATCCTAATGTGTTTAAAATTGAGAATATGGTGACATGTTAATCTCTAAATTATTTTATGACTAATGTTACTCACACAATGCTTTCTGGTTTTAGTCAATGGCTAGATTCCAAGGAAGTCATAGTGACTTTAAGAATGATATACAAGGTGGGAACGGTGGTGGCAATGAGCAACAAAATGGAATGTTGATAGGCGTAAAGGATATTGTCTATATACCAAATCAGTTTTCTAAAAATATGATCAACAATATATATATTAACCAACTCTCGGACTCAACAAGGAAGATAAAGGTGATGAATGATAAGAGCTCCAGCAGTGGAGACCATGGAGAAAAGAACCCTCAATTTCCATCATGCAAGAAATGTGGTAGGAGACACCTAGGAAAGTGTCTCAATGGGACCAAGAAATGCTTTACATTTGGGAAGGAAGGGCATAAAGTAAAGAATTGCCGAAGAAAAATGAAGAGTACTATGGAAGAAGATAAAAATGGTCCCAAGAGTCCATTTACAGTCATTTGCCATAAATGTAGTGTACCTGGCCATTACCCGAGTGAATGCCCTATTCTATAGGATATTTTATTGGTCAAAGAAGAAGCTATGTGGAAATAAATGGTTTGAGAAATGTTTAAAAAGTATTAGTGCTCCTTGTTGATGGGATTACTTTGGAATAATTTTCTCTTTTGTTTGTAACCCCGCAGTTTTCCATGTGAGAATGATATTTGAGGAAGAATTATCTCTTCTCTTGTGGATATAGGTATAAATATTCATTTGGTTTTATATGATCATTGAGGTTTGAGAGAATTATAAGTTATTATAATTTGGGATGAAAATGCAAGGTATGATATAACATTTGTGGTTAAATTATGTTATGGTATTTTGAGAAATTTATCTCATTTTGGTAATATTATGAAATATAGTTTTTGAAAAAGGACAACACGCAGACCGCGTGACAACCCTTCGCGTCGGAAAAAGCTGGGGAAATCGAACCCACAACCAAAGTGAGATTGTGATTTATCGCCTACCACTGGACTACGTGATGTCCCTGGATAATGTGACTAATTATTTTTAGTTAAATGATTTTATTGATCAATAATAAGTTAATTTGGGTTCTTATGTCTTATCAAATGAATACCCTTGGTATTGGAAAATGATTTGGTGATTAAGTGATAAATGTTATTTTGGAAGATGTTCACTTTGTTGGGAACACTATATGCCCAAGGAAAATAGAATACAATGGGGTTTCATTTGTGGAGTAATGGTAGATTTTTATCTACATTTTTATAGTGTATTTATAGTGATTTGGGTTATTTATGGAAATGATTAACCTATAATAGAGAATATGTGATGAGGTTAATTACTTTTAAGTATGTGACTTTAAGAGTATTTGATGTCATTTAGAGATACAATTTAGCATGGGAGACTACATAATCAAATTCTTCTATGTTTTGGGTTTCAATATTAGTTTGGATTATATTGAAGGATTTTAAGGACAATTGATTATTGAATTGTATTTATTTATCTTTGGGGTATTGTTGGTTTAATTTTAGAAATTAAGATTAGTGTTTATTTATCTCAAGGAATATCCTTTTGGGGGATCATTAGATATTGTACTAACCATTTTGGTTTTGATTAATCTCTAAAGACAATGTAAATATATAGTTTATCCGGCATGGATCATGTGATTCTATAGAAGTTTATTCTAGCTCTTCCAGTGTGACCAAGTCTTCTTGAATACTCATCGTTTAAAAAAATTGATTTGTGGTGGAAATTTATTAAATAATGAAACTCTACTTAAAAAGTAAGTATATATCTTTATATTCTTAGTCAATATCATAAATTAATTCCTCATCCTTATGTAATGTAACTTAAAACAAAAAAATGTTGTCCGTTTACTTTTCCTACTAGGAGATTAATGATCGTTTGTCCCAACACAAGTTTGGGGATTTCTTATTGTTAACTTTCTCCTGATCATGATTTCTATCCCTCTCCATAAGAACTTGACACTTAGTTTATCATCCATATCCATGTTTTCCTACCTAGAATCCTAGTATGGGTTATCTTGGGTGACCTTTATACCTCTCTTTCTTTCTTTTAAAGTAATAGTTTTATTGACTCGTTTTCTTATGTGGGACTTTACATTATATTCTCAAGCCCAATTTGTAAAATTTCGAGGATGAAATTTATTGAAGGAGGGGTTAATGTAACACCCCAATCTTCCACAGTACACTTCTCTTTGAATAATACAAAAGCGTGTGTTGTACGCAACACTGAGTTCAAGTACACCACGACTTACCAAACTAGCCGTTCAAAAGAGGTTATGAATAGTATAAACTAAATTTTAAATATTATATTATCCTTATAATTTTAATCCATATTCTGAGTTTCTAAGACATGATTTATAATCGAATTCATTTTTTCAGATAAAAGAAGTATTTTTTTCAAAAAATAAAATTTTACTGCCTTTTAATGGCGCAGCTTTTTTAAAACCAATATTTCAAACTTTTATATATTCAATTTGACAAAAATAAATTCTTCTTTTGAATCGGGACATAATAATTTAGTATCAATAATGTTTTGGTGTCTTTCTGATAACTTTCATATTTGGGTGAATAGTGAAAAATTATTAAATTTTAACTGAAAACAACTTTTTTAATCAAAATAATTTATATTGTTAAATTATAAATTTTAATGGTTTGAAGTATAAATATATTATATTTTTACTATTTAATCAAATGATGGTCATTTTAGGTAATTTCACCTTGAAATTGGACATAAACAAGTGTCAAACTATTGATAGTTATTATTTCTTAAAAATACGCCTTTTGGTTTCGAAAGCGGGAATTAATTTTAAAATTCAACATTGATGTTTTGAATTTGGTGAAATAGACTTCAATTTTGGATTCGGAATAACGAAATTATCCTAGGGTGAAATTTTGGTACTTTTCGGATAACTTTTATATTTTGATGAATAGTGAAAATTACTAAATTTTAATTAAAAACAAATTTTTTTAATCAAGATAATTAATAGTGATAAATTATGAATTTGAGTTGTTTTAAATTATATTTAAAATATATTTTTACCATGTAATACAATGTGGGTCATTGAACAAAATTTCACATTTAAACCAGACATAAACAAGTGCCAATATTTTAATACTCATTATCTCTTAAAAACACGCTTTTTGTTTTAACAATAGGAATTAGTTTTAAATTAATTTCTGCCACTTCTGTGTTTTGAATTTGGAAAAATGGATTCCATATTTGGAATCATGATGTTCAAAATTGTGTAAATAGGTAACTTTTATTTTTAGACATTTTGGATAATTACTTCGATAAATATTTTATTTACTATTGTTAAAGGGTAAATCCGGTAAACAAGGGTTAACAAATAATATTATAATAATACTAAATTATCCTAAAACATTTCTTAACCCTATTGGTTGATACATGGTCGACCATGGGCATCTTTGGGTCGATTTGGGGACCCCATGGATCCACTTTTAAGTGATAGGGACACTTTATTTTAATTAAGTTAAAATGAATACAAAAATGACACAAGCATATATCTTTTAGAAAAACAATTGTTACATAAGGTTTTATATGTTGTATTTTAGACTATAAATATTAATTAGAAATCTAAAACTATTTCCTACATAATTATATTTTATTTATAATTTTTAGACATTAAATAATTTAATTTATTTATGACACAATGGTGATGTAGTAATTAACATAATAGTGAAAAATTAGAATAATTGATATTATAAATACCCAAATAAATATAATTTGAGACTTTTATTGAATTAAACTAATTTTATATGTTAATAATACATGTTATGATTTATTTAATTAACTTTTTTGAAGTAATCATTCTGTTATGTGTTTCACAAAAATCAACTATTGAATAGTGTCAAAATTGACATAAAAGAGTTTTTAAAACAAATATTATATTATTAATTGATACTAAATTCCTAAAAATATACAGTTCAGACAAGAAACTTATATCATGATAGGTGTATCATTAATGGACCACTTTGGGGTCTCTTGGATGTATATGGTAAGTTTATTAACCATATAATATAAAAATGTAAAGAAACATTGTAAAAGTGAAACTAATTAACTAAGAGTTAATACTTAAAGATAAGGTTAATATAATGACCCAAACCTGTCTAAATTCTATTGGTTGAGTGGTTTTCGAACCATCCCATCATTAAACTTTATATAATCAACTTTGGAGCTATTAGAAACCGAATATAAATTTATTATAAATTAATATTTCTAGCTTTTCCAAAGGTGCCCCTCACCCATCTTATAAAAGGGCACTCCAACTTCTCATTTATTCACACCATAAATCATTTTGGTTCGGAAAACCCCTGACCAAATAATCTCTAAACTTCCCTCACTACAATATAGAGGCCTTAGTTTGATCAGAAAGCCAACCTAAGGAGCCCTTTTGATCAAATCAAAAGGAAGAACCCGAAGAAGAGGTAATGTTTTCACCACCCCTTTTCAAGTTCCTTTCTTCTTCCACTTCTTCTTTCTTTGTTATTACCATTATAAAATAATAACTCTAGTATCTTATATATACTGTTATGTTATTATAAATATGGTACAACCATATTCATTATTCTATCCACCCATTGAATAACATGTCACCATACGTGCGTACGTACGGCTTACCATCTCCACATTGTGGTGTAATTGTTATTCAATATATTATTATTTAGATGGGTATAATAATGATGTGTAACTCATGTAAATAATAAATATAACATGATAATTATTCTTTATATATGATATAACATCCAATTATATATTATTTTAATATCAAAAGAATGATATTGTCGCTCGTGCGTACATACAGACTACAGTCTCCACGAACACGATGAGATTCATTCTCCATCGTATCCATTCAAGTATAATTCTCATTTGATGATTAAAAATAATATTTAAGGACTTGATATCATTCTAGATATTAATAATATACATCCCATTAATAACAAATATGGATCACATAATAACTAATATAATGTAAAATGAACCCGTTAACACCGAAAATGACAATAATTCTAAGATATTATTAACAAATCAATGTTAAAAGATCATATATGATATCATATTAATGAATATGATTCTTGTATAATTAAATAAAAATTATTTCACCATTATATATGAGGTTAACCTACCGTCGACCAAGGAAAAAGTACAAAGTAAGGGGTTTCTTATCTCACTCTTAATCTCGTGAGAATTCCATTTTTTACCACTTATTTATTGCATGTGGTGTATGTGTAATACCCATAATTGTATTCATTGTGTATTATACTTTAATTTATGGGAATTTAAATCATAATTGTATGATCATTCTTTCATGGGTTTATGTTTCATAAGTTACCTAATCGATAAGGGAATTTTAAATTTCAATTCCCATTTATTCGGCTTTACAAAAACTCCATTGATTATTTTACTCCGAGATTATGTGTTGAATCACTATTCATTTGCTTATGTCATAATTTCCACTCCCCTTTTCTATGTATATACTTTTGATACACATAATAACTCCATTGATAATTTCTCAAGTCATCGATATGAATTTGATAAGAGAAATTTTAACTCATTCTCCATTTGTTGAGTTAAACATCCAATTAATTTGTGTTGTTTTTACAAGATTACGTGTGAATGTTCTTTTATTGTTTTACACTGAATATCCAATCATATTTAGTGTATTTATATTTTTCACACATAACTATGTCATTTATTTATCCTTAATCTAAGGATATGACCTTTATGAGATATTTCATATCAATTTACATTCCATTGAGACTTCTTTGTTGTTATACACCAAATCACTTTTATGTGGTGTATATAATGTACTTTGACATAGTATATCATGAATTCCTTTATTCTCATGATATTAAAATGTTTTGATTACCTCAATTATTTGTATTCAAGTCTCTCTCTTTTGGTTAGAAACTCTAACTAAAATACCATTTTTAAATGTTTTAAAGACTTATTTTTCTAAATCTTTCTCATTAATGTCCATGTTTTAAAAATGGTTTTAAGGATTTATTTATATGGACATTAAATTTTTAAAATTAAAACTCCTTTTAAAATTTTCAAAGTGGTATGGGACACTTTGATTCAAAAATCTAATTTTAAATGGCTTCTTGACAAATAGTGTGACTTTTAAATGATTTCAAGAAAAAGGGGGATATTTCTCTCAAATAGTTTGATGATTATTTTCATCTATGTCAACATCCTTCATTATTCTTGATTTAGATTAATGTGATACAATACAATCTTCCATATTGTATCGAATGAGTTATGTTTGACTGCGGATGTGCTAATTTTATACCATTCATGGTTTGTTGTTAATGTATTGACATTTCATATGCTAGTTTTAATAAGAATGTTTACTTTATGTTTAAAACTATTCATATGAGGAATGCATTGGACTTAATAAGTGACGTGTGGAGCCTGATATAGCTCCTACGATGCATCGATAGGTCTCATGAGACAAACTAGTGTCTTGGCACAAGGCCTTGGAAAAATCTTATTTGTAGTCTTGGCATGAGGCCTTGGCTATGTGGTTTTGATAGTCTGGAATTATGGATTCCATCATTATGAAAGTGGTTATTGATATTTCATGTGATTGTTCGACTAGTAGAATATCCATGTGGATAAGTAAATGGCATTATTTCATTTTATCTTTTCCATATTATGCTTAAGTTCAAGTTTGGAAGGCTTTTGTTTTAATTATAAATTGTCTTAAGTGTTTTTTCTTATCTATGAAAGCTTCTACTATAATGTTATCCTTACTGAGTATCTGAGCTCACCCCTTTCAATGTTTTATTTTTCCCAGGATTATAAAGAAGTAATTTATGAATGACCTGCAGGGATAGTATGAGGGGATATAAAGACAAGATTTTTTTTATGTAATGTAAAACTTTATGATTGTATCTAGTGTTTCCAAGGCTACTAAACTAATCGGTCTTTAGAGACATGATATTTCTTGTGATCATGCCAATTTTGTGTAATAATGCACCAACTCTGGGTAATTGGGGTCAGGGCGTTACAACTGATTTGAAGGATGATTTGTGCTTCTTTCCAAGTTGACATGCATTGCAAAATCTATCACTATCAAACTTGAAACTAGGAAAATTAGAAACTATTTTCTTCTTAGATAACTTATGTAAAGAATATAAATTGTAATGTCCAAGTATCCAATACTAGATCTAGGATTCATTTACTTTGGTAGTTAAGCTATTTACTTGTTGTTTACACAAGGAATTTAAATCCACGGTATACACATTATCAGTTTTGGTTGCTCTAAATTTAAGAATCGTATCTTTGAAAATAGAACATCATTTATTAGAAAAATCATCAATATAAAAATCATCATAGAGTTGAGAGATACTTATTATATTGTGTTTTAACCCTTGTACATAGAGTACTTTGTTGACTGAGATAGTTTATGGGTCTCCCGCTGTTCTAAGGACAATAATATAGCCTTTGGAATTGTAAACGAATGTGACTAGACCTCCATCCATTTTTTAGGGTTTTATAATAAGATGAATTTCCACACATATTCCTAGAAAAGCCACTGTCCATATACCATATGGTCTTTTTGCTCCTATGACCTGCTTCATGTAAAGGCATTTAAATAGATTGTTTTGGTCCCCATATTCTATTGGGTCCAGTTGTGTTAGCTAGCAAAGATCTGGGAATCCATACTTGCTTTGTTTTTCTAAAATCAACAGAATCACCTGAATTTGTTGAAACAAAGGCTTTATTTATTCAACATATATGGGGTTTCCTTAAATAAGAATTCTTAGAAAGATGTCCATTTTCACGAAAATATTTACATATTACTTTTCTTGTACTTGGAATAAAGTAATTCTTGTACTATTTAGGTTTTTCAACTTTACTGATGATTCCATATCATTATTTTTTAATAAAATTATTTCCATGAATTTCATATAGTGTATTTTCTAATTTTTTAAAAATAAGAGTTGAACTTTTATATGTTTCTACTTCAGTTTGTAGTGTTATTATTTTAGCTTCATGATCAGTATAGTTTGTATTTATTGAGTTATATTTTTTCAGTAATTTCTGATATTGTTTTAGCAGAGTATCTCTCTCTTATAAAAAAACAATATGAATATTATTTTATGATTTTTTTATCTTAAATAAAGATTCATATTTTTCTTCAAGCATGTTGCAGTAAGCTGCAAGTTTATCATTTGTATATATTGATTTAGAATTAGAGTTAGAAGAAAAATGGGATTTCACCTCAACCATTTCTACCATAAAGCACATATTGGATATCAGAATTGATTCCTCCTTTTCTAAATCAGACTCTATATAGCTGCTACAGTCATCAGATACACTCCAAGTAGCCTTGATTACTTTATTGTCTTTTTACTCATAATTATTTTTCTTAATGAATTTTTTCTTCTTATCTTCCATTAATTCTGGAAAGTTAGGTCTGATATGAACCATCTTATTGCACTCATATCATCTAACATCCTTTTAATCATTTTTTAAAGAATTTTTAAAACCTGTATTATTTCTATAAAACTTACTAAATTTTCTGGCCAGCTGATCCAGTTCCACATATGAATTGGATGAATCTGAAAATTCTAATTTTACCTTTATTTCTTTTTTCTTTTGCTTTCTGCTTTTTCTTTGAGATGATACCTTTAAGGTAGTGTCTTCTCTTTGATTATAAATTTATGCTCATTTGCTTCATCCGACATCTCAACTTCATACATCATGATAGTTCAACTTAACTCTCTCAATGTTAAATCGTTGACAAGTGTTGATTGTCTGATAGCAATAGAAATTTCATTCCATCAAGTTGGCAGTACTCTCAGTACTTTAAAATCTTGATTAGGTTGTTAGATTGGGTCTCCCAAAGTTGTTATATTGTTGAAAATATCTGTCAATCTTATATTCATTTTGGTGATGCTTTATCTTTCAAATATCTTGAATGTATTGAATTTTAGTTTTGCAGTAGCATACCTCATCTGTCTGACACTGTCAGTTCCTTCATAAGTAACCGCAATTGTCTCCCACATTTCATACATTGTTGGGCACTGATATACACTGTTAAACATGTCTGGTCTTAGACCACATATGATCTCATTCATATCCATTGAATTCATGTCATACTCTGCTTCTACAGATGCACTCCATGTTTCAGGGTTTTCTATTATTTCATAATGAGTCTGTATTTTTTAGAAGACTATGTATCCAAGGGTTTTCAAATTGATTGTCATTGATGATTTCCAGCATCCATAATTCTCACCGTTTAAATATGGATCTCTTATCATATACATTCTTTCTCTTGTATCAGCTATCTTTATCTCAGTATAATCTTTTAAAACTTTTAGCATGATATATCTTTAAAAAAACCTCTACCTCTAATACCAATTGTTGGGCCGGGTTATACTAGATACGCACAAGAGAGGGGATGAATTGGGCCCTTTTCAATTTCTTCAAATGATCATGATTTGTCCTTTTATCTTTATATCCATGATTTATCCGTGAAAATTAAATTGCACAGGATTCACGATGTATAGTGTTATGGGGAACAGAAATCCCCTAGTCCACTCCACCAATGCTCTACTCCACGATCATGGTGATTTTCATTATCTGGTCCTCTTATCAAAATACTATTCCACGACTGAGTACAGGCAGTTGACACCTTTCAAATCATAAGGCTAAACATAGCCTTTTTGTTCATACACAAAACCAAATTAACAACATAGAACGAGAAGCAGATCACTCAAGATAAAAGAGTATTTTGTTCATTGATAATATTTTCCCAATTGTTCTTAACAATAACAACAGCACACAATTGACAGTAGATGAATCTTCTTCTTAAAAAATGATGATATTCTAGTAAATTAGTTTTGAGCCGATCCAATTGCAGTAGATATTGAAATTCCAATCGCAACTTTGACAGTAGATGATTCACAAAAATATATTCGATGTAGATCAGTAAATCTTCAGTCGAGTTTCTTCTTCTTTAGAAAATAGAGCATTTTCGCTCTTTGTAACAACATATCTTATTTTCAATAATTTTTCCCCTTTTAAACAAAAAAATAAAGTTATATATATAGAATAAAGACAAGCATTCTAATTTTAAATTTATATCCACAAAATTCTCCTTTAGAATCGTGATATTCATAATTTTGAATAGCAGAGCAGTCATAAATCCTCTGAAAATTTGTCACAAAATCTCTTCTAAAATTGATCCTTTGAATAAAAAATAAACAGATTTGAATCATCCAAAGACTCACTTTAAATTCGATCATTTAATATGGCCTGAAATTTTCTTGAAAATCCAAATAAATATCATTGCTTTAATAAAGTCGTAATTTAAACCACTGAGGTCAAATGTAGGGTTGAACTACATAGCACACATTCTCTGGATGTAAGGTTCACACTGTATGGTTGATCTCAAATGTAATTTTGATCTCAAAAGTAAGGTTGATCTCATATTTTTCTCTTCAACTATCAAACATGTGGTATATAATCGTAAATTTTTAATCAAACATACAGTTGTTCATAAAATTAAGGTGGATGAACCATACATTTATCTTTAGAATCCAAACGTATGGTTGTTCAAAAAAGTATGGTTGATGAGCCATAATTTTAAGAAATAAATTTATCATTCCATAATTACATAATGATATTCATCTATACTTTGCTGATTTTCCAAATGTAAGGTTCCTTCCAAATGTAGGGTTCCTTCCAAATGTAAGGTTTCTTCCAAATATAAGGTTCCTTGCAAACATAGTGTTCCTTCCAAATGTAAGGTTCCTTTCAAAAGTAAGGTTTCTTCTAAATGTGGGGTTCCTTCCAAACGTAGTGTTCCTTCCTTCATTCTTTTCCAATAACATATGGTTGTTTTACCATACATTTCTTATATCTCATAGAGTAAACACTACATTCCATCCTTATTCTACGCTTCTCAACGTAAGGTATGAATAGTGTTTCCAGAACACGCTTAAAACGATTTCCAAATACATTAGAAATTAATTCTCGCTGTTCAAATACTTAAACATTTCTTCCAAAAATAAAATATAAAGAATATTAAATTCTTGAAATATACTTAGAGTAAAATCATTAGAATAAAAAATAATGGTATTTGTGAGAACAAATCATCATAAGGAGATAGAGTATTGTTCTCAATAATTTACCCCTTATTAATAATAAAATTATGTATTGTTGAAAACAACACTTTTTCAACAGAGGAGAGGTGTGGCTGTCGAGGGGGGCTGGCTGGCCTGGGGGTGGGGTGGGATATCTCGGTGGGGGAGGAGTTGTGAGCTGTCTAGGGGGTGGAGTGGGCTATCTAGGTGGGGGAGGGGTTGTGGGCTGTCTAGGGAGGGGGGTTTCTTGTCCAGGTGGGTGGGGGGGAAATCTAGGTGGTGGGGGGGGGGGGTTGTCTAGGTGGGGGTGGTGGGGGTGTCTAGGTGGGAGTGGAGGGCTTTACAAGTGAAGGTGGGGGCTGTCTAGGTGGGATTGGGGGTTGTCTAGGTGGGGGTTGTCCTGGTGGGGGTGTCCTGGTGGGGGTAGGCTATCCAGTGGTAGGGGGTTGCAAGGGTGTGGGGGATCGGGTGTGGGCTATCCAGGGAGGGGTGGGTTGTCCAGGGGTTGGGGTGGGATGTCCAGGTGGGGGTGGGGTGTGGGGTGTCCAAGGTTGGGATATCCAAGGAGGGTGGTGTGCATTTTCCAGGTGGGGGAGGGGTGTGGGATGTCTAGGGAGGAGGGGGGGAAGTCCAGGTGGGGGTGGGTTGTCTATGTGGGGTGGGGGCTCTCTAGGCGGGGGGTTTCCAGGGGGGATGTAGGGGGTTGGGGGTTGTAGGGGTGTGCGGTGGCTTGTTTATGAATGGGGTGTGCTGTCCACTCCAATAAACTACAAAAAAATAGGAATCCCATATAACCAATGTATAGTTTCTTTCACATGTTAATACATTTTTGAAGTTCCATACAAACATGCACTCTTACCCTTCCAAGAAAAAGTGGTATCTTTAAATAAATCTCACTCAGGTTCTTATCCACTATCCATATTGAACTAATACAAATTTAACATTCGTACAACTCCATATCACCTAATGATATAACAAGTCTCATACTCCCATGAGTAGTGTCCCATCGAAATAGGATCATATTCTTAAACAACATACATAAGATCATATTTTATATACACAAAAAAAAAACATAGAAAATAAAATATTTACACCTTGTATCACAACCAAAAATTAGCTCTCAGTTAGCCTCTCAAAGCATTAATAAGCTTCATAACTTGCTCAAAATTTGGAGGTGTGTATAAAATTATCTGTATTTTTTAGAATTCAAGTATGATATTTAGAGTGGAAGAGAAAATATGAACCACATATGATATTTGTAGGTGTTTTTACAATTAGGTGGGTTGTGATTTATATGTATGATATTCATGGTTTACACCAATAGTCTTTTGGGTCATCAATAACAGGATTGACTTCATACTATAATTGGATAGATATTGGCTATATAGGTCACTTCAGAAATGTCATTGGGGAAAGGGTAAATCAAAGGCATAGTTAATTCCAATTTAAAAATGGGTCCAAGCACTTAGAATATCATTATATTCTTTTATGGATCTTTTTAATTTTCATTCTTTGGTTTTCTAGTGGGTGGGTTCATTATTTACCATATGTATTTATATAGTAAAACATTATTTAACATATTTATATATTTTTTCAACTATTTTATATGAATATCATTCCCTATTTATTATTAGTTATATGTTTTAATTTTTTTTTAATATTGTGTAGGAACATTTTGATATACATGGATGAAAGCTAGATCACATTACTGAGGGAGACACCTTTGTATGGTAAGGGTTTGGAGGAGATTTTAGATTTTACAATTTCCAATCGATTCATTGAATGGAGAATAAGATGTCCATTTTCTAAATTTAAATTTAGATGATTGTTGAATAGAGATGATGTTTATGAACATTTAATATTGAAGCAATTCCCTGGTCAATATTAGTGTTGGATTTGGCATGGAGAATCAAATGTTAAAGAAAGGTTGAGCACTGATGTCAATCAATAGAATGATCTCCCAACATCGTCAACAATGGAAAATGAAATGAAAAAAAATTATAAATGATGCATTAAACACTACAAGAAACCCCCATCAACATCAAATCATATCAGAACAAAGATGAGGGTGATACAAATTACAACATGACTAGTGATGATTTTGTGACTATAGGAAAACCAGATCAAGATTGTAATATATTAGTGGATCCTCCTATTTGTTATGTGGAGATTAATGTCATATAAAACTTCACTAAATAAAATACATTTCATGATTTAGTTGATGATGGAAATCAAGAGTTGTATGTTGGATGATTGAAATATTCAAAACATTCTTTTCTACTGATGTTGTACAATATAAATGGCTATGTGTAATTACAAATAAAGCAATTTCCATGATATTGGAAATGTTGCATGATATATTTTCTAAATCAAATATCCCCAAGCCTTTTTATGATATGAAAAAAGTTTTTAACAGGCTTGGCTTGAATTAAAAAAAATACATGCTAGTCCCAATGATTGTATGCTTTATTGGAGAGAGGATTCATATAGAAAGGATGAAAAAATGTTCTTCTTATTGATGGAAGTAAATGGTGGATGTTGGAAGTCTGAATCAACATACTACCATAAAGAAGATGAAAAGGAACACACCTGCAAAGGATTTGTGTTACTTTCCTTTAAATCCTTGATTGAAAAGTTTATTCATGTCATCAAAAATTTCCGAACACATGAAGTAGTAATCTATAGATAATAACAATGATCGGTTAAAGAGACATCCATGATATTCAAAATCATGGAAGACATTTGATTCATTATATCTAGATTTCTCACCTGATCCTAGGAATTTTTTATTAGGATTGGTTGCTGATGGATTCAACAAATATGGGAATTTTTGTACCAATTACTGCATTTGGCCAGTTGTTTTTATCCATTACAATATGCCTCCAAGGATGTGTATGCAACATAACTCTTTTATTATTTAGATGATTATTCCAAAAAAATGTCTGTAATTGATATTAATGTATATATTTAGTCGTTAATTGAATATTTACAGGATTAATGGAGCAACAGTGTCGATACATTTTATGCTTCTTCTAAAAAAAATGTTCAAAATCCTTGCAACTTTAATGTGCACCATTAGTGACTTCCCTGGGCTTGTGAAATTTCTTGGTTAGAAAACATACACTAGTTTGGCTTGTCCTATTTGTAACTTTTATTTGGATCCCAAATGGCCAACTCATAGTAGAAAATGGTGTTTCTTGTGACATCAAATATATCTTGATGCATCTCATAGATTAAGGTTGAACCGATCAAAATTTAACAGTCTCATTGATCATAGACAACCTCTAAAGTTATTAACATGTTCTAAAATATTGACACAACATGGAAATTTTTATATAGAATTTGGGAAGGTTTATCATTTTAATTATAGCAGGAAACAAGTTCAAAGTGCATCGTCAAGTGAAATTAGAATTCAATATTAAAATAAGAAAATTATATTCTTCAAGCTTCCATACTAGGAATTTAATTTGCTGCAGTATAATCTTGATGTAATGCATATTGAGAAGAATTTCTATGAACATTTGATCTCCACATTTCATAATGATCACGGAAAGTCGAAGGATCGTATCAACGCTCAGAAAGACATACATGTAATGAACATAAAACGTGACTTCTGGAAAGATGGGAATGAAAAGTATGATTCGGAAAAACTTTCAATGAAAAATAGGGATAAAGATATATTCCTTCATGTTTTAAATAATGTTAAAGTATATGATGGATATTCAAGTAACATCTCTAGGTGCGTTGACATAAATAATTGTAAATTACATGGATTGAAAATTCATGATTCACATATTTCGTTACAGCAGTTAAGACCATATTCATTACGTACATTATTTCTTGAAAAAGTTTCTCTTTTGTACTCTAATTCTGCACATTTTTCAGACAATTTGTGAAACATATGTACATCCATTTGATCTTAATAACCTTCATGAGTGGTTTGTATTGACACAATGTGGTGTGGATATGATCTTTCCTCTGTCATTTTTTTCTATCATGATGTATTTAGCTATGCATTTGGATGAGGAAGATAAATTTGGAAGCCTCATTTATTATCGATTGATGTATCCAATTGATAGGAACATTATTTATATGTTTTTCAGTTATGTAAAAACTTTTTTTCACTTAATTAAATGCATAATTATGATTGTTTATATTTTTCACAGATATCTTGGGCATTTTAAATCATACGTGATAAATAAAGCTCAACTAGAAGGCTCTATTACTGATGGCTATTTGGAAGAGGAGTGTCTTACCATTTGTTCTAGAAACTTGAATGATGTTAAAACAATATTTAATCGAGTTGGATGTGTTGAAGACACCTCGACTCAATCTCAAATACATGGGAAATCAAAAATATTTCCTAGAATTGGTCGATAATTTGGGAGGACCTCAAATGTTACACTGACGGAAATGGAATTATTACAAGGACATAGATATATCCTGATGAGTAGTGAAATTGAAGATAAATTTATTGAAGAGTTGATGATACAAACAATTAAACAAATGAGTTTCCAAACATGAAATGAGAAATATATAACGAAATATATTAATAAAGATCATGTATAGTTGTTTTGCATGACGAGTAAGTTCATAAATATTGAAATATATACGAATATTTGGTTGACACATAAATTTTGTAATTCAAAGAAATTTTATTTCTTTTTTTAGATCAAGAATACTGATACTCGAATAGAGTTTTCATCATATTTGATGTTTTTTTTCTCGAGGTCCTCTAAAAATGTTAGAATGTACGACACTCACAATGTGAATGGATTTAGATTTCGTACAGTCGATCAAGAAGAGGGATTGAAAACATAAAATAGTGGTATATTTACATTTTATGAAGTGGGATACAATGGAAAGATGACTGATATTATTTAATTAAACAACCACATGCATTTTATGTTTTTTTCAAATTCATTTGGGTCGATATTATCAGAGGTGTTAAAAGAGATTCCTTTCAATTTACATCTGTGAACTTCTATCGCTTGATGGATGTTGGTGATCATGAACTGAATGATCCATTGATCTTATCATCATAATAAAAATTGGTATATTATGTGAATGATGTTGTGGATGAAGGGTGTAGTGCAGTTTCTCACGCAAAACAAAGATATTTGTATGATATGAGTGATGAAGTGGATAATTTGACCTCTGTCATTGAATCTTGTCAACAAAAAGAATCGTAATTATTTTTCTATCATGATATTGAAAATATTATTTGAGAAAGGATGAATGAAGTGGATGAAGTAATGGATCAATAAATTTCCACGATTTAATGAGAAAATGATTTTATGTACATTTATGCATTCATTTAGCAAACACTTATTTCATTTTTGCAATAATTCATTATCAATGTTATGTATATTTTTTTTTTAGTATTGTGCATATATTATTAATTTTATCTCTTTTATGCATAAATTTGTTGAAATATATGTTCTAAACTTAATTTTATTTGATTAAATTACAGGAATGCCAAGGAGTAAGCGATATAGAATTTCATGAACCACAACGACAGATGAAGACCCATATGTCTCCAACCCTACATCATCTGAGCCACCATCTACTTTCTCTCATGCGCCATCTCCCCCATGAACCATCTCTCACGCCGTCTATGAGTGTCCCTTCATTAGCTTAGTTGTCACCTCCAGCTCAAGGAGCCTCAGTAGTGGGTAAGCGATGTGCCACTTTTAGTTCTTCATGGGGATATTAGAGTTTGACTGTCATAGGTAAAATTTTTAATATGAAAAATTTATTTCAATTTTTTATATAAGGTATTTGTCATTAAGTAGGGAAGAAATTAAATCATGTTGAAAAATATAAAATTTCGGATATATGGAATCTGATCAGATAAAAGATATTGGTCCAATTTGATTCATATGGGGACCCTATGGATGACGCCACAAGATTACATGGCCAAATTTCAGGCCAACGAGCTGCAGTGCCTACTTCCCTTCAAATTTCATATGATGATTGGCCGAATATGCCTAAAATTTGGAAAAAAGAATTTTTTTTATTACCACATAAAGGTAATTTTAATAGATTATGGTTTAATTGAATGTCATGTTATTAATATTTTCAAAATTAATTTCTATGTATAGATATTTTTCTACATTATTGTTGCTGATGTGATAGCATGAAAGTGGACATTGAAAAATCATAGAAACAAATTTAAAGGCATTAAATGGAGATAGTGGGGTGATATCAATGATATTTCATTGACCTCCCAACAGATGCATGACAAGCTACCTGATGAGGTACCCAAAGATCAATGGAATGTTTTTTTTGACAGACATCGTGATGAGAAGCATATGGTATTTAAATATATATTACTATATTACTTTAATTTTACATTTATACATGTATATGAAAAGGATACGACATTCAATACATTAATATTTAATTTCATTTTACTTATTTCAGGATCATTCCAGAAAAAATGCATCAATGAGGGCTAAGTAGGTCATCCCTCACACTACGGGTTCAAAGAGCTTTTCTAGAAGCTAATCTGCACTATTAATCATTTAATTAGTTTTAATATTTATAAGAAAACATTATATTTTTAATATATAAAATTTATTATTTATGTTTATTTAATGCATTCATGGAGTTTAGGTAACTAAGATTCTAGAATAGATGTGTGCTTGAATGTTCACCCAAAATCTGATGGTTGTTTTGTTAATAAGTGTGCCAAAGAAGTTGGGGAATGAACTAATTTTTCATTATAATAAATTATAATAAGTTTTTACTATGTTAATATATATTTCTTCTAATATGACTACTATTTTATTTATAGGTACAAATTAAAGAATTGGGGGATTCCAATCTTACACAGTCCTACTTAGTCTCTCTAGATGACCTGGTTGCTAATGTCTTTTGGAATGAGCATCCTGGTTAAGTGTGTAGGATGGATTTGGGACTCGTACCATCTGAGGCCTTTGACAGGTCACCGAGTATTGCAGCTACATCTAATATTGATTTTGGTTAGTTCATACCTTGAGATACTCAGAGAGAGACTGTTTCACTTCGAAAAACATTTCAAGACCAGGGGGCTCAGATAACCGCTTTGGAGAAATCATTGATTGATTTATATCAAAAGGTGCCCGGATCTTCCAATGGTGGTATTGAAATGACTTTTGGTGAGTAGTTAAATCAAAAAAATTCAAAATAACAAATTTTTCAAGCTTTTATTGGTTTTATGTTTAAATATAAATGTACAACAATATTTAATTTTCAATATAATGTTCCTACAGGTGGTAGTAGAAATTAGAGACGGAGGTGGAGAGGGTGACAAGTTGGGTTTATCATCGGACCATGATTTTCTGTATTGTTGATATGATGGAAAAATATGATAACATTCGGTTTTTATATGTATCATGTGTGGCAAATTTTTTCCCCCATACATTTTCATGAACTAACATTTTCTTTATTTTTCAAATTTCCTTTAATGTATTTTATTGATTTCTGATGTTTCTTTTATGTCTTGATTTATTGAGTGTGGTATACACCATATGTGTCGATTCTTTATTTTCATTAATAAATTTTCATGATTAATTTTTCCTAATTTTTTTAGGTTTTTTACCCAAGGTTGAACGATCAACCTTCTTATTTATTTTCTTGGGAATATCCAGTTTCGTAACTCCCTTCAACTTGTTTTTAGTGGATAGACCTTATTTCTTAAAATATTATAGTATTCTATTCAAATGTTTTATAGTTGGAAAGTGACCACTCCCATTTATTATTTCCTCAAATTCAAAATAGTTTTGATTATAATTTACAAATATATGTTGAACACTTGAGTGTCTTGATCCTGTTAAGGTAGAGGTATTGTCCACTTCATTAATAGTAGAATTTAAAAATATCTAGTGAACACTTGAGTGTCTTACAAACTAGAATTTGTATCTCCCCAAAAGATTCATTTGGTGGCTGAAATCTATAATGAAACCCAGAAGCATGTATTATATGGTTTGGATCATCATTCCTAACTCCTCATCAGTATGGGGATATAAGGTTATACACAACATCAACAATCAACTATTTGACTTATATTATAATTACCAAAACTATGACATAAAACAAGTCGGACCTAGATGAACATACCACTTCAACTATAAACTCAAACACTCATTGATAATTTTGGGACAATTTAATCACTGTAAAATAAATCATTCAACGTCTTTTACTAAGGATGGCCACCAGAACATCTACTATTCATTATTATAAATCATAGTCGGCTATGGGTAAACCTCCCACTTCAAAGAATTATAGGATCTCATAAACTCATGTCTCATGGAATATGTGGCCATCACCATGTTACGAATTATAAACACTCCATGTATATCAAATTTCAATCCTGAAATAGTTTCACATTCTTTAAACCTATCACACATCATGATACATTCTATAATAGTATTCCAACTTTTCTTTAATTTTTTATCCAATGAATAAATTATCTCTAAGGATACCCACATTGTTTCCCCTAAACCCTCAACTACACCCACCAACTAGTATTATAGTTAAGATAAGACCTTTTATTTAGCTAATTAAATATGTTCTCCCTTCTCTTATATTTTTTAGACCAATTCATTTACCACAATATTTTCATTTCTAGTTGAATACTATTTATCTATGTCAAAGATATATAAGTAGTATATGAAATTCATATGATAAAGATTATGTCCATCTATTGGGAAAATATATATGAACTCTGGGTTCCAATGTATCCAAAAAATCTCACTCCCAAGAGGTTCTATCATGATCATTTCATTGCATAGAAAACAACTACAAACTAAAATACAGGATTAGAGTATTTCATCTTGTGGGTAAAAAGATGATGAATCCCAAAGTGACTAATTTATCACTCTACATCATAACACATCCTAAACCAGAAACAGATGCATCACATTTCCCTAGATGTCCATTGTTAGACTCGTGAATGATTAACATCAGAGCTGAAAACATCCACTTATTCAACACTATGGAAACTTCCTCAGATTAGTATATACAGTCAAACATGAATCCATTATTGGTAATTGTGGTCATTGGCAATGGTAAGTGAAAGATATCCAAAATGATTCTCTTTTAATTCCCATACAATCCAAAATAAACATCAACTATTGATTACATTCTCCAGTTATGATAGATACACAAATACATCAACATACTTGATTTTAACAGATATAACTGATTGTGAAACCACTATATCCAAAAGTGGCACTTCATGTACAACGAATAAATTTAATGTACCCAAATAATACTAAACCTATTATTCAGGTATATATCATGTGATTATTATGAAAATATTAGTATTTCGGTATTATTTTGGATGTTGGATGTATGTGCTTGTGGAATTGGAATGTTCTTCTAGGGCAGTGGTACTAGGGCTGAAGAATCCCCTATTTTTATAAATCTAGATTTAGCGTCAGTTTTAACCACCACAAAATAAATGTATTATATTTAGCCTCAATTTTAGATGTCGGTAAAATATTAGTATTTTTCTATATTTAGTGCTTAAAACATCCTCTACAGATAATAATTTTTTGGCAGTTAAAACTATTGCTAAACAGTTTTTATATTTTTTTATTATTTCATGGCGGGTATCTTAGTTTTAGAGGTTGTTTTCCTAGCGTAAATGATTTTTAGCAGCTATTTTAACCACCACTAAAACCATAAAAACTAACCATTAGATTCATCTACTATGACCATTACAATAAACTTCCTCTAAATCAGGTAAATCGTCGTGTATTTTATGCAGACACACAATTTAGCCACGGTTTTTGAAAACCGTCGTACAAGAATATGGAGGCGGTTTGAACTGCTTTCATATAAAAAAACCATTGCGAAATGGTCATTTTCCTATAGTGAATACAATATGGAATATTGTATCCTAATAAATCAACTTTAATGAACTGTAAAATCCATTAAAGAATGTTGACATAGATTAAATCAAAACTATTGGAGAGAAATATATCTTTCTATTTTGAAATCATTTAAAAGCCATAAAATTTTAAAAGAAAAAATTTATTCTGAAAATATTATTATAAAAATGTAAAGGAATATTTTAAGGTGTAATAATGTCAGAAAATAGATTCACCCTCTATATAAGTTAAAAACATTCTTTCCTTAATTTTTTGAAAAGGTCATAAAGTACCTTGTTTGGAAAACGATGGAATAATTTTTTTCCAAAAAATTTATAAAATTTACAACAAGGGTAAAAATTAATTTAACCCATAGTCTAAGAAATATTTAGAATAATTGAAATACATTTTAAGAAACATGGATGGCGATGATAAAGAATTCCTAGTAGATACTCACATAAAAACAACCTCAGATAAATAAAGAGATTGTAAAATTAACCCTTACCTTGTAATTTTCTTAAGTTGAGGGTAAGGTAACCTCTTTTATAATAATTAAATCATTATTATTAAATTATTCAATAATCAAATACATAAATATGATATCATATATTATCTTTTAATATTTCTTTGTTACTAATATTTTAGTACTATCATTGTTTCGGGTGTCAATTGATTCGTTTTCCTTTATATGTTTTGTAACGTAAGTCATGTTTTTTATGAATAGGATATATTTTATTAATTTTAAGAATGATATTAAGTTCTTAAAAATTATTTTAAATCATAAAATTAAAATGATTCTTGAATTTTTGCGATGGGGAATGAATCTCATCGTATTCATGGAGACTGTAATCTGTACGTACGCACGTCTAACAATATCTTTCTATTTATGGTGACATCATATGTAATTGGATGGTATATTGCATATACAGAATAATTGACATGTTATATGTTATATTTAAATCAATTATACTGATTATTATACCCATCTAAATAATGAAGTGTTTAATAACAAATTACACCATGGCGTGGAGACGTTAAGTCGCACGTACGCATGTATGGTGACTTTGTCATTCATATGATGGGAAGAATATTGAATATGGTTGTACCATATTTATAATAACATCACAATATGTATAAGGTACTTTATTTATTATTTTGGTATGGAAACAACAATAAAAGTAGAACAGGAAAAAGAAAAGAACATTGAAAGAGGTGATAAATTTATTACCTCTTCTTTGTGGGATTTCTTTTGATTTGATCAAAAGGTCCCCTTAGTTTAGCTTTATAATCAAAGTAATGACCTTAGGTTTAATTTAGGGTAGTTGGTAGGATATTTGAGTAGATGTGGGCTGATAAAAATGTATTTGGAGGTGTGACATTAAGATAAGGTGAAGTACTCTTTTATAAGAGAGGTGAGGGACACTTTAGGAAAAGCTTGAAATATTATTTTATTATAAAATAATTTTCAGTTTCTAATGGCTTTGAATAGATGTATTTCGATGATAAAGTGGGGATGGATCAAAATACTCTCAATAAAGTGGTTTTAGACAAGGTTAGGTCACCATATTAACCTTATTATTTATATTTAACTCTTAGTTAAATACTTTAACTTTTACTATGTATTCTTGTATTTTTATATTACATGGTTAATAAACATACAAGAAAATGCAAAGAGAACCTAAAGTGGTTAAATCATGACATATAAATCATTATATAATTACTTTTGTTGAACCTTATATTTTTAGGATTGTTATATCATTTAATAATATAGTTTTTGTTTTAAGAACTCATTTATGCCAATTTAAACACTATTTAGTATTTGGTTTTTCCGAATGTTAAAAAAACTTGATCAAATAAAAAAATATTAAATAAACCCTATATTGTCTTATTAGCTTCAAATTTTTTTACAATGAATAAAAAGTTTCAATTTACAATAATTTGGATATTTATAATATATATTATTTTAATCTTTCATTAATAAGGTAATTATTTCATCATCATTGTGTCATAAATAAATTTAATTATTTAATATCTAAAACTTAGAAATAAAATACCATGATGTATGGTATATTTTTATATTTTTAATGAATATTTATAGTCGAAATAATATTATGTTTACCTCTATTTTAATAATGGTTTAGTTACTAATATTTTAATTTAACACATTTTACACTTCTTTAAATAAAATAATAATAAATTTATTTATCTAATTAAAGTGGATAAAAAGGATAATATTTTCTTCCTAAGGTTTATTTTTGTCTAAATAAACTTATCCAATTGAATTATAACATGTGTTAGGGAATTTATAATATAATTTTTACCATTAATTAAACTATTTACTTTTTACCATGGTAAATAAAATTCAACAATTACTATTCACCAAAAAAATTCTCCTATTGAACCACATTTTACTTACTTATATCAACCGTGTCACTCATATTTTTGAAATTAAATTCACAAAAGTGGTAAAATTTCTTTTTATGAAAATTTCTAATGTGCCTAAAAGGTAGGTAAAAGGCGTTAAAAAATTCAATAAAATTTTATACATCTACTCTTATTATAAAAGGACTCCAACAAATTAAATTGAACCAATATAGGTATTTTGTATCAGTTTTTTCAAAAATATAAGTTTAAGTAAAAAATATTTATTATTTAAATAAAATTCGTTTTAAAACATTAACGTTGTTTTTTTCTCTGTTCATCAAAAATTGAATATTTTCAGAAAAATATTAAAAATTCAACCAAAGATAATTTCGATATTCCAAAATCAAAAATTATGTATTTTTTACTAAACTAAAAACATATTAGATGCATTAATTAATTTAAAACTAATTATCTTTGTTAAAAACACGAAGAAGGTTTTTGAGAAGTATAAACTATCAAAAGATTGATATGTGTTTATGTCCAATTTAAATGTGAAATTACTTAAAATTGCCAACATTTGATTGAATGATAAAAAAATCCAATTATACTTCAAAACAATTCAAATGTATAATTTAACACTATAAATTAATTTTATTAAAAAAATTTGTTTTCAATTAAAATTTAGTATATTTCACTATTCACCAAAATATGAAAGTTATCAGAAAACCAAAAAAAATATCAAAACTAAATTTTTATTTCCCACATCTAAATAAAAATTTTATTTTATCAAGTTGAATTTATAAAAGTGTCAAATATTGGATTTTAAAAGGGGTTTCCATTAATAGGCGGAAAATTTCATTTTTTTGAAAAATATTTCTTTTATCTGAAAAATTGAATTTTTTCATATATTAAGTATAAGAAACACATTATATGGATGTTAAAATTATATGGAGTATTCAAAATTATGTTAAAAATATTTATAACTGCTTTTTGAATGCATATATTCATAAGTCATGGTGCGCTCGAACTCGATGTTTCTTGTAGTGGAAGCTATTAAATTGATTTAAAGAGATAACGTGGTCTAAAATCATGGGGTGTTAAATTAACCCCTACTTAAATAAATTTCTTCCTCACAAATTTAAATTGTTCATCGACAATAAAAGTTTGTAAATATAAACTATCTATGGGTAAAACCCGCATCAGAAATAATGTTAATAAAATTTTGTCTTAATAAGAGGGAATAGAAAATAAAGAAGTCACGACCAAATTATGGTTTTGAATAGGAGAACATCAGTGGAAATTAGAGTAACATAATTACAGTAAAATGTTAAGTATTTATAGGGAGTGAATGGGGTCATAAATCACAAACAAGTGAATAATAAATGGAAAATTGAGGGCCTTGAAGCCATAAATCTATGATGATTTAAAATATCAT
Organism: Viscum album; assembly: GCA_963277665.1. NCBI lineage: Eukaryota > Viridiplantae > Streptophyta > Magnoliopsida > Santalales > Viscaceae > Viscum > Viscum album. Next base: position 290,107,197 of record OY728165.1, read on the forward strand.
CAGTTCAACAATATAAAAGTTATTATGATAACAAAAATTTTTTAGATCATTTCCGAAATGTTTAAGATTTAATTTTTTCAGAGAATAAGAAGAAAAAATATACTTGACAAGTAAAGTTCCATCCATTAACTAATTTCTACAATAAACACATCTTTCACTCCAATAGATTATAGAACTCAGAAATATTCTTTTTATCCTTACTGTATAAGATTCCAAAAAAATGAATTTGTAAGTCATTTGTTAGAGCTTTTAAAAAAACTAAATTATACAAAACAGGACAACACATAGGATAGTGATATGTGATGCACCCTTCTCTCCCATTGGGTTTGAGTTCAAGTCTCATGGCCTTTCCTGTTGCGGTAGGTTGCCACCCGACCTATGGGTTGTCCTATTTTTAACAATCCAAAAAATAATCTGAAGAAATGTTTTATCCTTGGACAATAATATCCAATTTCCAACTTAATCCATTCTAACCTTTTCACATATCCAAAATACCACTATCTAAACTCACAGTCTATAATTTATTAGGGTGGTAAATAAAACATAATAAATATCTCCTTTATCACATAACAACTTGTGAATAACAACATTGTGTATTTTATTAAAACATGGTTACAACCGAAATTACCATAAAACCATACTTAATACATTCATTCATCATTATTCCTTCTATAAAAACATTGAATACTTGATATACTCTTTAAATCCAAAAATGTTGTAATATCTAACAATGATGGAATAAACTATCCATTAATTAGTTCCAAGGTAGTCCATAATATCCAATATACATTATCCAACTCCATTATCTCTTATTCCATAACAATTACCTCAGCCTCAGGACTATTTTATGGTTTATCTTTCTCTCAACCAAATATTTCCCAAAATGTTTAACAAACTATTGAGTCACTTTTCTTGGTACCACACAGTCTCAAATCCTTAATGAAATAGTATGATAGTACAATCCTTATTTATTTCTATAATTCATATAACCCGTACATCATTGATACAATACTCAAATGATATAATTCATCAATCCTGAAACACAAATACAATAATTTTTCAATGTCGACCATAGTAACATCTTATTCTTGACCTTGATCCCATTGATTCTTCTCAGTTATATTTCTTTGACACGTAGGACATTTATCTGCATATTTCCCCATTTCACTATTGTTGAAACACTAAATATTAGTATTTTCTTTGTTCCCATTCCATTTTTTCTTGATGACCCTTTTCTCGACCCTTATAACAAACACCCTGTCCTTTCAAGCACTTCCTAGTGTGATTCTTTCTACAGTTATCACATATGGGAAAATCCTTCTTTCTCTTTTTCCCTTTATCAATAATTCTCTTTATCATCCTCTTCTTCTCTTTTATCCCTTAAAATCCATAGGACTTATATTATTCTTAACTTATCGTATTAACACATGATATTATTTCCTCATATGATGAGAATATTTGGGGGGTTATTTCCCTTTGAAATTTTGGCTTAAGACCATGAAATATATGATATTTCTTACTCTTTGGGACATGCATATTTTTGGAGTTCTCATTACTTATATTAGGTGCCATTTATAAATAATTACATACACTAGGTTAGATCATATCCTAATGTAACTAAAAAAACAAAAACAAATCTCAACATTAATTTAGTATTTTCACACTTCTAGTCTCATAATCAGAAAAATGGTTTCTTTGCTGACATATTTACTCATAATTCCTTCATAATGGTTTGTAAATAAAATTTGAATTATCTTAAGCATATCCCGGGGGAGTGTCAATAATAAGAGTGCAGCAAGGCCCATTGTCATGTACCAGGACAAATCGGGTTAGGCTTGAATCTCTTTGTCAATGTTTTGACTCCTAGGTACATCTGAGCCACAACCACCTCTACCAATTTTTATCTAGAAAGGGATGTATTTTCATGGAAAACCCACATAATATTTACACTACAAATTTTTTTGGATGTTCTTCTATACAAATCCGCAATGTCTATCTTGGTGTAATGTTATATAATTAGAGTTTATCTAAATCTAGTATCCATGGTTTGTACTAAACTTCCTCTGATATGAACTGTAACACCCTGAACCTAGTTACCTAATGTCAGTGCATTATTACATAACATTTTAATGATAACAATAGATCATGTCTCATACAACTGAATGTTTTAGTAGCCTTAGAATTACTAGATACATACATAAGTTTTACATTACATCATGAAATAAAACCAACATTGTGTCCCTTTTGAAAAGTATCATATCCCATAGCCTATCCATGCTGGTCAATCATAATATACTTCTTCACATCTTGGAAAAAATAAAACATAGAAATGGGTGAGTCTATGTACTAAGTAAGGATATCAATATAGCGGAAACTTTCTTAAATATGCATACACATTTAAGGCAATGTATAAGACTAAAACACAAGCCTTCTAAAACTAAACTTTAGTATAATATAGAAAAGATAAATCAAATAATTCTATTTACTTATTCACATGGATATTATACAATTCGAATAATCACATGTAATATCAATAGCTCATTTCATAATGATGGAATGCATAATGACAGACATCATAACCACATATTCAAGGCCTCAAGGCAAGACTATAAATAAGATTTTGTCAAGGCCTTGTTCCAATTGACTAATTTGTCTCATGAGACTACTGACGCATCGAGGAGCTATAGCAGGCTCCACCCATCACTTACTAAGTCCAATGCATTCTTCATATGAAAATGATGAAACATAACATAAAAATTCATATAAAAACTAGCATAGGAAATGTTAATACCATAACCATAAACCATGAGTGATATTAAAATGATACATCCATTGTCAAAAATATCACAAAACCATCAATACAATATGTAATATTGTATCATAATAAATCAACTTCAAACAAGTGTAAAATTCATCAATGGATGTTGAAATATATGAAATCAAAACTATTTGAGAGAAATATCTCTTTATATTCTGAAATCATTTAAAAGTCACATAATTATAAAAGAAAACATTTATTTTGAAATATTCTTATATGATTTTAATATACTATTAGAAGGTGTTATAAGGGTGGAAAATAGCTACACCTACCATATATGTTAAAATACATTATTTTCATAATTTGTCGAAAAAGTCATGAATTACCATGTTTGGAAAACAATAGAAATATTCCTTTGAAAATTGTTTATAAAAAGTCAAAAAAAGGTATAAATGACTTTAACCCATATTCTAGTAAATAATAAAATTGTTTTGAAATACATTTTATGAAACACAAATGTGGCTAATAAAGAAGTCCCGATATATACTTACATAAAAACTAACTTCGATAAATAATGAGATAGTAATATTAACACTTACCTTGTAATTTTCCTTAGTCAAGGGTATGTTAACCTCATGTATAATATTTAAATCATTGTTATTAAGTTATTCAATAAAAAAAACCTAAATATGACATAATATATGTTCTTCTAAAATTGCTTTGTTAATAACATTTCAGTAGTATCATTGTTTCGGGTGTTAAGTGATTCGTTTACCTTTATATGTTTTGTTACATGAGCCATTTTATTTATGGATAGGATATATTTTATTAATATAAAGAATTTTATTATGTTCTTAAACATTATTTTAAATCATAAAATTTAAATATGTCTTGAATTGTTACAATGGGAAATGAATCTCATCATGTTTGTGGAGACTGTAATCTGTACATATGCACGAGTGACAATATCACACTATTTATGGTGAAATAATTTGTAATTGGATGGTATATTACATATACGAAATCATTGAAATGTCATATTTATTATTTACATCAATTATACTCATCCAAATAATGAAGTGTTGAATTACAAACTACACCACGACGTGGAGACGGTAAGTCGTACGTATGCATGTATGGTGACTTCGTCATTCATAGGATGGATAGAATAATGAATATTTTTGTACCATATTTATAATAACATCACATTATGTATACGGTACTAGATTTATTATTGTTTTATGGAAGAAACAAAGAAAGAGGAAGTGGAGGAAGAAAATAACTTTGAAAGAGGTGATGAAATTATTATTTGTTCTTCAGGTGCGTCCTTTTGATTTGATAAAAAGGGCTCTTAGGTTGGATTTTTGATCGATTTAAGGAATTTAGGTTGAATTGAGGGTAGTTTGGAGTTTATTTGAGTAGGGTTTGTTAGATCCAAATGGAATTGGAGGTGTAGAATTAAGATAAGGGGAGGTAACCTTTTATAATAGAGGTGAGGTTCACTTTTGGAAAAGCTTGAAATATTATTATATTATAAAATCATTTTTGGTTTATAATGCCTCCAAATGGATTTAGTTTGAGTATATGGTGTGTATGGGTCTAAATTATATCAAAAAATAAGTTTTAGACAATTTTAGGTCACCATATTACCCTTATATTTCATATTTAACTCTTAGTTAAATACATTAACGTTTACCACATCTTCTTGTATTTTTATATTACATGGTTAATAAACATACTATAAGATGACATGAGAGCCTCATGTGGTTCATTAATGAAATATAAATCATTCTATATGTCCTTTTTATGAACCTTATATTTTTAGGATTATAATATCATTTAATAATATAGTATTTGTTTCAAAAACTCATTTACGTCAATTTTGACACTATTTAGTATTTGCTTTTTGTGAAAGTTAACAAAACATTATTACCTCGAAAAAAATAAATTAAATGAATCCTAACATGTCATATTAAAATATAAAATTCGTTTAATGCATCAAAAATTTCAATTTAAATTTATTTGGATATTTATATTATCAATTTTTTTAATATTTCATTAATAAGGTAATTATTGAATCATCATTGTGTCATAAATAATTTTAATTATTTAATGTCTAAATATTATAAATAATATACCATGATTTAGGAAATATGTTTTTATATCTAATTAATATTTATAGTCGAAATTATATTATGCATAAACCTATATTAAAAATGGTCTAGATATTAAAATTTGAATTTAACAATTATAACTCTTCTTTGAATAAAATAATAATAAATGTATTAATCTAATCATTGTGAATCCAAAAAAATCATATTTTATTCCTAAGGTTGATTTTTTTCGAAATATACTTATCCAATATAATTAGGTTATGTGTTATGGTAATTATAATATCATTTTAAGAATTAATTACCCTATTAACTTTTAACCTTGGTAAATAAAATTGAAAAGTTATTATTCACTGAAAATTATTTTCATCCTATTGAAAAAAAATTACATACTAATTTCAAAAGTGTTCCATAAATTTTTGAAATTCAATTCACAGAAGTGGTAAAATTACATTTTATGCAATTTTGCTAATGTGCCTAAAAGGTAGGTAAAAGATGTTAAAAATCCAATAATCTTTTATACATCTAATCATATTATAAAATAAATTCAATAAATTACATTGATCTAATATGGTTATTATGTATCTATTTTTACATTAAAATAAATTTAAATAATAATAATAATTATTTAAATAAAAAGTTGGTTTTAAACAGTAACGCAGTGTTTTTCACTATTAAAACAAAATTGTATGCTTTCAGAAAAAAATAACAGAGATTCACCCAAGGATAATTTTGATATTATAAATTCAGAAATGATATCTATTTTAATAAATTCAAAACATGAAAGTTTCATTAATTAATTGAAAACTAATTTCCTTAGTCAAAACCACGAAGCAGGTTTTTTAAAAGTAAAAACTATCAGACGATTGATATGTGTTTAAGTCCAATATAAATGCGAAATTACATCCAATGACCAATATTAGAATAAATAATAAAAATATAATCTAATTATACTTCTAAACCATACAAATTTTTAATTTAACCCTATAATTGTTTTTGATTTAAAAAAAATTTCAATTAAAATTTAGTATCTTTCATTATTCATCAAAATATGAAAGTTATTAGAAAAACAATGAAAAAGTATCGAAAATAAATTTTTATGTCCCTCATCTAAAGAAGGGAATTAATTTGTCAAATTTAATATATTAATGTGTGAAATGTTTTATTTAAAAAGGGGTATCCTTTAATGGGCAGTAAAAATGCTTTTTAATAAAAAAAATTCTTTTATCTGAAAATTTGAATTTGTTATTATATTATGTTTAAGAAACACATAATATTGATGTTTAAATTATATGGAGTATTCAAAATCCAGTTAATACTATTTAAAACAACTTTTTGAATGGATAGTTTTGTAAGTCATGGTGTTCTCGAACTCGGTGTTTTGTGTAGTGAAAGGTATTGAATTACATTAAAGAGATAACACACTATGAAATCATGGGGTGTTAAATCTATAAAATTGTTTTATATTTCCTATTTAATAACAATGTGGTACACCAATATTATTTTTTTAAAAAGTTTATTTTAATGTGTCTATATATTGATTATTTTGAAATTATCATGTCCTTGATCAAGAAAATGTTTCATATATCTGATGTTAATGACTTATTCGATCAACTATGATAGTATTAATACTTTTCAGATATAAAACATTTGGTTTGGATATCATCAATAAAGGTTAAAAGTAAATAATATAACCTAATAAATATTTTATATAAGATACTGAAATAATGAATTCATAGTGATTCCATTCAAACGTACAAATACACATGTTATATGGATAGATATGATGAATATATTCATTATATCTTACCTCAAAAAATGTTTGGTTGTATTTATTTTCCATATTATTATATATTATAAAAATGGTATAGCAAGAAGAGAATTTTTTTATAGCTTTGAGGACCCTATGAAAGGATTAATTGTAGGCCAAATATAGGAAGTTGAATAATAACTATGGAAATTATATTTCTTGGGTTGTTTAATAATAAGAGATATTATATATGTAAATCCATTAAAAATACAGGTTGTTCAATAATAGACTATATGAACCCTTGTTATATATTTTCTTATATTTATTTTATTGTATTGATACTAGAAAAAAATTTATATAAATTTATCATTACTATCAAATATATTATCCAAGTTAACATAGAATCGAGTCATGTCCTTATGGGACGATGAATGTGAAAAAATGTTAATTTAGATTAGAATAAGGTTGTTCGTTGCACCTATACACACATTACCTTATAGTAACGATGGTTTTTTTTGACAAATAAGGATGCATCAAAGAATGAATTGGGATGAGTATTTGTGAAAATAACATGGTGGTATCTTATGATTCATATCAATTAATGTTCTATGATAAGAGTTAATATATGCATGTCCTAGTGATAATAGTAGTAATCTTTTTATTAAAGATGTAGAGGCATTACCAAAGATAAAATTAATATATATATATATATATATATATATAGATAATAAGATCTTAAATAATATAATAATGATAAAGTAATTTAATATGCACCAAATTAGATAGTTAGGGATGATCAAGGAATATTAATGCTCAATGCATTAACTTCCTTGGAAGGTGAACAAGGTAACTAATGCTCTAATGGTGAATCATCAGACTACATTATCCATTTTAAGGATTGAAAGAGACCAAATACAAATGGATTTGAAAAGTATGAGCTGAGAAATTATAAGGGGAATGGTGAAATCATATCCTTCCCAAATAATTACTCAATAATCTATTCAACATTTCATTAAGTAGGATCATAAGTAAGATATAAGTATATAAAAGAAGGTAAATAATATTCTAGAGTTTAACTATTATAATGATGGAAATATAAGATTAGAGAACTAAATATGTTTCCCTTCAAAAAATTAATTGAATAAGGAGTTGTTAGATGATTCATGTATCTCATCATTCTATACTCCTCATGTAATCACAATGATTTATAGAGATCTCAAAGATCACTTGGGTTTGGAAAACCTAAAGAGGGTTATTTCTGACTATATATCTCGATGATTGATTTTTTAAAAATTCAAGTTTGATTTCCAAAAGTCTATGGCATTGACACAACCGCTACATATATCTATATTTAAATGTTAAAAATCACCATGTAACTAAAAAATAATTATACTTTCCAAAAAAATTAAATATCTATTTGTAAAAATGGGTTTTCTGTTGGTAAAACATTTAAAAAAAATTATTATCACTAAACTATTGGTAAAAACTCTATCTCATAATGCTATTGTGATAGTTAAAATTGATCTCTTACAATTATCATAATACCAATAGATAATAAATATGTCAGAAAAAGTGTTTAGTTATAGATTTATATGAAAAATTTATATTTTGTTAACAATATAAAAAAATATATAAAATTTGTTTCTAAATAACACTTAAATAAAATATATTATTATTTATTGATAGAATAATTTCAGATTATATTTATTAATTTATCCTATATAATTAAAATGTTTTAATAATCAAATCAAGGAAGAAATTCACACAAGGTCAAAATTAGAAAAAGATTAATTATATTAATAATAAAATTTAAAACGAAATGAATCAATACATATTTTAATTTGATTGGTACCTAAGAAGACCATAAGAAAAAAAACCTAGGATCCATGTATGTGGCTACCACTACTGAACCCCCCTAGAAAATGAAAAAATATAATTTAATCAATTGACTAAAATCTTCCATCACCCATAATGATACATTAATATTTATATTCTCCAAATATCATTCATTACTCCACAGGTAGGACATTAAAAGAAAAAAACAAGTGAACTCCATTACTAGTGAGGAACCTCAACTAGATATTATTCCACACTATTCAACTACAAGATCTATACCTCACACAACCAAATAGTATACCCAAAAATCAGTGAAAAATATATAGATGAATTGAAAAATCTTATGATAGTGCAAAAAAAATGATCTACATAGAATGACCATTTTTCATTCATCATTCTTCTTTACATATTAAAAAATTAACTTAGCACAAATACCAATGAAGAACCTCAAGTCCCTACTATTACACACCCTTTAACACTAATATCTACACCACACATAACCAAATATAATACCCATAGATTGGTAAAAAATGTGAAAATGAATTGAATCCAAATTATAAATAAAAAAATATATAAATAAATTGATCTATATATAATGGGAGTTTAAAATTCATCATCTATGTTAAATCTCATCAAATCAATTCACCTCTAGTAAGAGTGAAAAAACTCAATTTTATGATATTCCACACCATTCATCTCTAAGATTCACACCACCCACAAACAAAGAAAATACCCAAAATATGTCATTTTTTTATTAATTGAACAAAAAAAAATAAAAAAAATGTCTACAAAATAAGTGAAATTTAATGATATAATAATCTTGAAAACATATAGAACATTTTGAGTTTCTCAATTAAAAGTGTTTTTTAAGCCAGTGGATACATAGTATGGGGATGAAAATGAAATTTTAAATTTAATCTAATCAATCTTCTTAGTCTTCATTTTATATATGCTTCAATCTTTACTATGTTGATTAATATTTCCTTTTGTGTATCAAGGTTTTGAATGTTAAATATATTACAATATTATAGTTTTCTACAATTACTTCATTAAAAACTCCTAGAAAAGTTTCCTGTAATAAATATATAGTTTTACAATGTTAATATAGTAAATAATTTTTTTTTAATATAAGGATACAAGATAGATATAAATATGAATAATTTTATTTCATTAAAATCGTTAATTGTCATAATGTATAATGGGTTCTGAATAAAATACTTCATTCTTACAAACCTATATTCCCTTTAGAAAAAAATTATTTCAGTGGAAAATAAAACATTATAAGATTCCATTATTCCAGTATATATTACAAAAACAGCAACATAATTATAGTATGATCCCTAAGATTAAAAAAAAATTGATCTAACCTAGAAACATAAAATGTTTTTCACATCCTTGAATAGATTCATATATAATTTCATATCTTCATAATCTTCAACCTCATTAGATATTTCCTACACAATTTTAACCATCCTATGTGCATCCATGTGTCCTAACAATGAATAAATGTATACAGTGACTAACAAGCCAAAATTCAATATTCAAAAATTCCAAGAAAGAAATAAAATTGAAATAGGAATGAACTAGGAGCACTTTCCATACGATTGAGCACTAAAATATAATGAGAAGCAAGAAATATGTAGCATACCTACTAGACCAGAGTTAGAAAGATAATCAATATTCATGGAATTAAAATTTTTGAAGTTCACAAAATATAAAAGAGTTTACAATACCATCCAAATAAAAAGGGAAATAATACATGAGGGTAAGGTCAAAGAATATAAGACAAAAAAGAATGATCATATCAAATCAGGATACCTATACTAATTTACATCCATTGAAAAAAATAATATAATCAAGAATATTAAATTTTATAGTATTATAAATTTTACATATGAAAATATTAAATCCCATTTGATGTTAAAATTTTCAATTGATATTATAAATAAGCATGTTGTACTATATAATAATATTTTATAGTTATACGTATTCATATTGAAACATTTCATTACAAAGGATCCTAAATACTTAACATATCATTGTATTTGGACTCAAACTACATATTAAGACTAGAAATTATAGTGTTATTGCAATTTAATTGTGGTACTGAATACTATATATAAAAAATACTATGTAATCCCACTTATACTAACATTTTAAATGAATATTATACAAAATCATGTAGATTGAATGCATGTTGAGACCCCTTATAAATTCAGAGTGACATGGTCATCAATTTTTTTAGAAATTTCATAGTCATATGCATATTTTTTATTACATACACTTAATCAGGTATAATATCATCTTCATTAAATTTATAGAGTAATTTTGTCTTTAATAAATTTATATAAAAAATAGTTTCAAATACTCAATAATGTTTGGTAGAGAAAAAAATATATCTATCAACAAGAAGACATAAACTCAATATTAATTTACAGATAATGTTAATAAATCTTGTGAAACATGGATAATCTATGTGATACTTATAATGTTCAACATTGTTATGAAAATAATAATTGTGTTTATGGAATTGAGATGTACATTTTCCAGTATAAATAATGAATTGAATCTATATTTTATGTAATTGACATAATTATTATTATCCAAATATATTTTTTAAAATATATGTTATTTCTATTGAGATAATTTTCTAATGTCTATGGTTGATTGCATATATATATTATATACCATAAAAGGTTCTATATTTATAGTGAATTTAATTTTTTAGACACTACATAAAGAAACTACAACCTTTAATTGTGTTTCCCATTTACTCTTAATGTAAAAATTATAAGAATTCAAGTCTTGGTTATAGAATAACGATTCAATAAACAATAAAAAATATCCACACATCATACAATATCTTCACCTAATTCTAGACTGATCACAAACCATATCAATTCCATTAATTTCATCAAAATAACACCCCCTTATTAAGTAATGATATCGACTACTTCCTCTCAGATAGGGAAGAAAAATCCATCCTAGAAACACTTGCATCTTAAATTTTCACTGGATTCATTGATTAAAAAACTTTTTAAATCGAATAAAAGAAAATAATGAGCATAAAACATCTGGTATTGAAAACAAAAGAATAGATGATACCCTTAAATTCAAAAAATATCGATAACAAAACAGGAAAATATTGAACAAGAACACCATTATTCCATCTATCTAAATCATCTCATTAAATATCCATTTGAGATTGAAAATTGAAGCTCAAACGTATTCCATCTCCATTACATCCCCTCAAAAAATGTGCTAAGAGAAACAGAATAAAAGAAAACCAAAAAAGGGAACTGACCTAACAACCCTTTACTTTTAGGGATCATGCATATGAGGAAGCTTATAGTACTAATCTGATCAAGTTGGATAGACCAATGATGGTCAGGGCTAAGAGTACCACCAATAATTCCTAGTGGGTCCATAAGAGATGACTACTAAAGCTACTCTTAATGAAAATATTCTATGAGGATTTTCTGCAAAATAGGATATGGAACTATGAAATAGAAACTAGTTGAGAAATAAACCCTAAATAATTAACCTAAATAGGACCAGAATAGCTATTCTATACACATCCCATGTCGCATCAGAATCAATAAGAATACTAAATCACTGAACGGTTGTGAAGAGATAACCAAGGAGGTAGTGGGATGAAAGGTGAGAGTGAGGAAATGAGATACAAGGTGGGGTGATGGGAGGGGGGTATAGGTGGGCCAAGAGGGATATGAGGAGAGGAAGTAGGATGTGAGGTGGGGTAGTGGGAGGTGTTGTCAAATTAAGGAAAGGGTCGGTGTTGTCCATGTGAAAGAATCATAAAATATGGTTTGTGGTGTTACTTTTTTTGTAGAAAAATATTTTAATGATTATTAAAAAAACAATATTGAAAAAATATAAAAACAGTTAATATATTGAGAAAATTTAATAATCAATATTGAAATATATAAAAAAATTAATTTTTATAGAAAATATAAATTTTAAATAAAATTTGACATGTTTTTTTGTTAAAATATTGGAAATAAAGTCCTACATTGTTCAAAAAAATAATATATATATATATATATATACTATGTTTCCCTTATTTGGTTATTGATAATGTATTTTTTATTATTTTCTGGTTTATTTTAATATTTTTATTGATGTAAAATTGATTTATTAGTAGTAGAATTTTTAATGAAAGATTTTTGTGTTAGTAATAAAAATGTTCATTTACTGTGATAAAGTAATATATTCAAATATTTTTAAATGATATGTGTGTATTGAATGATAATTGTCAATAAATTTATCTATTCATAAAAAGAAGTGTTGGTTTTAAAAATTAATAGCAATAAAACATAATATCTGTTAAAATTTCTTCTTCTTACAAACACATATATTATTTTTCAACAAATTTATGTTGGTATAATATATTCATTTTTAGTGTGATTTTACTATAGGACTTGTTCATACATTTAAAGACAATAATTCCATTTGTGTTATGGTTGATCTACTTCTAAATTTGTTAAATTTCATTGCTATTCAATAGAATTTCTAATTCAATAAACTTATGAATATGTAAATTAAATAATGGGTAATTCTACTAGGACTACCATTTTAAATTATATCTAATAAATATACAAGATTATACTTTGAGTTCTAGATAATTGTCTAAAAATAATTGGATACATATATTAATATTAGTAAAGTGATTCATCCTCAAATTAATAGTTAATAATAAAGGAATGTTTTAACTCTAGAATATGTGATGATATTCTATTCATTGGATTGCCAAGAAGGATGTGATCAATATCTTCTATTGATAGAGTTCTCATACAACAACAATTTACATTCTAGTATTAAAATGAAACTATGTTATCCCCACAATGAAAGGAGATTAGAATCTCTAACAAATAGGGATGAAGTTAGAGATAAGAAGTGGATTAGAAATCAACATTCTCATGAAAGGATAAGGAATTCTAAAACATTTTAGTGATATAATAAAGTAGAATAAATTCAACAGAACATTTATGTTGGTAGTCATATGATATTTTGTCTGTGAATTTAGGGTATGTAATCCATTAAAATATTACCATTAAATAAGTTGATGAGATTCTAAAATTTTTTAATGCTCTTCCCTAGAAATATTTGCCCCTTAAAAATAATTGAACATGTTTTGATGGTATCTTATAATATTATTCTTCTGCTAAACACTCATAGGTGTATGGTTTTCTCAATGTATTACTATTGTTGATTTACATTCCCAATCACAGGTACAATTATCAATGGTTATATAAATTAAACATGGTTTCTATTATATAGTGATGTTCTTAAATTGATATAAAAGATAATTCTTAGGTAAATAAATGTTATTAAAAGGTGGAAGACAATGTTTATGAATACTGGGTAATGGAGTGAGAATTCACCCACTAAAGATGATGAAGGTGCATCCCATAGAGAGTTTTGTAAAGAGATAATGAGATTGATACTTGGTGTGAATCACCAAAATTTATAAAAATAGTTCTTTTGGTCTACATAGGGAAATCAAAAGTAATAATAGAATGATTTTAGTGTTCACAACATTTGTGACACGTAAAGATAAGAGTATTTGGATGCTAAACTATTAGGTAAAAATGTGCAACTATCATTAAAATAGGTAAATATGTTTAAATAATAAATAAGTGTTATATTAAATATTATAGAACCCATCCTAGGAATGTTGATATTGAAGGCTAAATTAACTCATTGAAAAAGTATGTTGGTTGAATATTGAAATGAATCTATTTTTTTAAGGAAGTGAAGGGTTATGAGAGTCCTCAAAAATTAGTATATGTGAAATAATAGTCTCATAATTTTTGTTGTAAAACATTTTTAATTGTTCTAATAAATGTCAAAGTCATTTTATGGCATTTGATGTTGATTTCGAATGGTTTAATGAAGACTAAGTAGATTTGAGGTGCTTCATTTATTATTATAAACAAGTCTATAAATATATATATTTTGTGTATATATTCTAATAGGGATAACCACACCTTATAAGTATTAAGAAACCACAAGGATGAATGTCATATGCATGAGAAGTCCATAATAATCATTCATCATTACATATAAATATGGGAAGACTATATGGATGATTGATGACTATCATAAGTATCATATAGACCTATAAGGATGAAACCATAAGGATTACTATAGTATGTAGGATTTCTAATAAACATGAAGTCACATAAGAACGAAGGTCTACGTAAGAAATATTTTTTGATAATGATGATCACTAAAACGGATTATTTTTATTTAATTAATAATATCTACGATATTATAACATGTTTATTTTTAAATGTTTAATTAGAGGTCTTGTAATAATCATCCATGTAAAGGTAATTTTGAGTGGCATTAGGGTCATAAAATAACTAATTATGAGTCATCTGAAAAAGTGTCTATGTCTATAGTATCAAATGAGTCTTTGGAAGGTGTGTATGAGCCATTCATGACTATTTATGAGCCATAAATACATGTTTATCGGTCATCTGTGACTAAATATATCTATGTATGAGTCATTATAATATTTATATGACTCATGCCTTATTAAGAAATGAAAAAATTTAGAATGAAGAGGATATTATAGAATTCATGTTCTATGGATAATTTGATTCAGATAATACTAGAGCTAGTTTTTATAGACTAAGACATATCATTTAAATTATGATACAATTAAAATAAATTATAAATATAATTTTCAATATGATGTAAGGAATATAAAAGAAGATAGTACTTTGAGAAATGTTCTTCCATACAAGCATATCCATAAAAGGAAAAAAATAGATGGTGCATGCACTATTCTTAGATGATTGAAACAAAAAATATATATATAGTGATTCAAGTTATTATTTAGGAAAATAAAACTAATAAATTATAAAATATTATAAATTTAATCTATAACATTAACTTTGATTTTATAGGACTTACATGACATTATAAAATCTCTACTCTATAATATTAAGTTGTGGAATGAATTTAATACAGCATTGAAAATATTATTTGAAGCATATTTTATTGAATTAATTTGAGACGAATATGAGAAGATATTATATCATACTATAAGTGGCTATAATTTATGTATTTTTTTGTGAGATAAAAAATGGGGAAATTAAATGAGAAAGACCTTCCAATTATATTGTAGTATATATTTATTTGAAAAAAATAAATATTAAAGATCATATGAGACACATATTTTTTGAAATAGATGAGGAAAATAAAATACAACCATTTTTTGGAAATATTACATAGTACTTTGCAATATTATAAATATAGAAAACCTATTTTTCTTGCAAGAAACAATCAAAAATAAATATAATAACAAATAGAGAATTGATTGAAACTGAGAAGAACCAGGATTTGTTTTGGGTCAGATATATTGATGAAATCTCATGGAAGAAGAATATTGAGAATACAATTTTTCTTGATGTAAAAATTTATTGGATATTGAAAATGAATTAAGTAAAAGATGATTGTATAATGTGAATTGTATCAGAAGCTTCAAAAAAAAATCGGTAATCAACCGTCAATATGATATTAGATCAAGTGATCTGAAGTTATAAGAAGAAGAATACTAATAATTTATTGGATTCCAAAACATCATAGGGGGTTTGATATATTTAATATTTGATTTGATTATAGTATATAGATTATCTATGATGTTATAATGAAACATGGATTGAGTTCCATGCATTGTTCTCTAAGATCTATGAGCACTAAAATAATGTTTTTTGATGAAAAATGAGATATATTACGATGATACATTGACATACCTGTGATGATAAGATATCAACATCAAAATAGTCTTAAAAATATCTTCAATATAAACATGGTTGGAATCTACAGAACCAGTGATGCACTAGGTACGAAATTATTGAAAAATGTGATATTATAACTTTTTCAAAATGTTTAATAGTTTTTAGGAACCATGATACTTAGTTTCTACTCATAAATAAATTCTGGGTTGGGAAGTTCCATTGTAATCGCATTATTTTATAGTGATTAATAGAATCCACAATAGGAGGAATAACACATTATGGAAATGAGTAGGTTTACTACAACATGTTAAAACCTTTTAAAATTTAAATTCTCCATCATTTAATTGTTAAACCACATTTCATTTTCTATTTTTTGATTGGTAAATACTAAAAAGATATAATATTAAGAAAATATGTAATAAGTGTACAAATTCCTATGGGTAAAATAAGTAAATGATAAAATACAATTTGTTAAATGTAAATTCACCCCTAGGTGCATCGATCATTATGGAAATTTTAATTAGTATTATATTAACTTTCACTATGGTTGGATCTATATTTATTTCCCCATTATTATTATCCAAATTAGATAATGTTCATATATCAATTATTTGAAAATAAAATTCATATCAATAATTTTTATCTATTCTAATTGAATTAATAATGTGAGTTTTATCCAAGAAATTACAAAATGGAAAAAATTGAAACTGAGGAAAATGTTAAAGGATATTGGGGATGAACCACTAACAGATGGTATACTGAGTAGTAATTGTATAGATGAATTCCATTATTTATATTCCTCTAGCGAATCATGTTAATTTTGTGGTGAATATGAAGAATAAATTCATGAAACCCCACTTAAATATTTTAACTTTTGAGGGAAGGGTTATCTTTAGATGTTACTCATTCAAGTTTATAATCACATACTAGCACATATAATGTGACTATAGAATGAAAATACATTGTTATAAAACAAATTTGACTCCATATAAGATGAATTATCTATGAAGGAACACTTTTACACACTCTCTCGATAATGGTGAAATAAAACAGAGATAAAATTTCATTTTATAGTGATAAAACATATATTATTAATGGTGAATTGAAAATAATGTTTTTTAGGAAGATGTTTTAATTGTATTATTTTTGAAGTAATCTATCTATATGAAAATATTTAAAAAATATAAGTGAATGAAAAAAATACATAGTTCGATGTGAGAGACAAAATATTCAAAGATATTTGGAGTATATATTACATGATTAACAAGATTCATTATATACTAATTTATAATTTGAAATGTGATTGGGGATATAATATCAAATCAGTGGAGGTAGATAAATATTACCTCGACATGAAGTGCATATAGATTAAAGTAGAACTATGAAATGTGGATGTGGATCAACCTGAATCCTATCAAGTTACAGAAAGAACTAATGATTCCATAAGTACCATTGAAATTAGTAATACTTATAAGAAGGACAAAATCAATTAAAAAGGAGTGGTCAATAATGTGATATTCAACTAACACTTAGCTCATGGAAAATGGTATCCTAACATTCTGAAAATTGTGATTCCAAATCTATATTGATGACCATTGCGAGATTAATTTAAAAATTTGAAAATATTTAAAAAGGATAAAAAATTTATAATCTCACCGAAACATTTATATGGGATGTAATTAATTTTTAAAAAACATCCACACATTTAGAGAACAAAAAAATAGGGTTCGAGCCATAATTCAACATGATTATAAATCTGTAAAACCAATATCAAATGTGAAAAAAGAATAAGATTTATAGTCCATTGTTTGGGTTTTCAGAAAATTGGGTATAAATCAACTAAATGTTGGCATAATATTTCACCCAACTAATACAATAGAATACCTAAATTGATGGGCAGTGGAGCTGAAACAAGTGTAAAACCCTACTAGTCTGAAGAAGATTACACAAAGAAAGAAGAATCTATCATAGATAAATAGGTTTGAGTGCATTGATGATTTCTTTGAAAATTAAAAATAGAAAAATCTAAAAATATTATGAATATTGGTATCGACTAGATAAATACTTCTATCATGTTAATTAAATTATATGGATATCATAGAAGAAGAAAAAATAAAAGGAATTCATCCATGTGAGTAACCAAAAATGGAAACTATTATGAGTGTTACTCATTAGTAGTCGGTAATGAATGAAACATTTTTTTCACAACATGGAAGAGAATAATCATATATTTTTTCAGAAAATTCCAAACCATAAGACATTATAACAAGGAACATGACTTAAAAATAATATAATATAGAGTTGTAGTCATGAAATTACCTTATTTTATAATGAGGATCTTTTAGGTTTATAGTTTTACGGAATTAGTCCATAAATCATAATTAAAACCCGATAAAAATAATAATATAACACTTTAGAACAGTATAAATTTTTTCTATAAAATAATAATTTAAAATAAATCATTATCCCTTTTATTAAAACTCTTCATGAAATTCAACATGAATTCTTACAATCCCATATTCATCCTTAAGTACGGTAAAAAACATTTAAAACCCTGGGATGAGAATAAAAATCCTAGTAATGAAGATAAAGTTATGGAAATTATCAGTACATTGATCAACATTAAAACACATGAAAAACCCTTACATTAAAACATAATATTTTACCCAAAATGGAAATATCATAATTTAATAAATATCATTTATTTTACCTTTTGAAAAGAACTTTATTTCTAGATAAATTTATTAGAAAATGTAGAAAATTCATGTAGTTACCTTGGGACATCATCAAAATTAACTCTATTATAACCCTTATAGAACCATTTCATATTGGAATAAATATGGGTCAAACTTCCAAAGTAATTAACTATAAAATATAATTATTACCCATATATTAGAGTGTTATCTAGGTACACCCATTGATTAAGTCATAATGGGCTCACCCTGTTCTATTTGGTCTCATATATAATTTATAATGTCCATGAAATACAACATGAAATGAAACATAACATCATTTTAAAAACTCTTTTAAACCCGTATTAAAATCACTTTCAAATATTAAAATCCATTCTTTTCAAAAATACCTTTTTAAATGAAAAATACACATTTCTTATGAAAACCCATTTTCAGTACGAAAATACCCAAAAAGAAAATATATATTTTCATTTATGAAAACATGAAATCTTACAAAGTAATTTGAAAATGAAATAACAGTCATTGTAGTGGAAAGGTCATCGTCGCAGTGTATATTAATAATAAAATATTCTTGTTTCATTTGTCAAAAATTTCAAAATAAATAACGTAAAATGATCCTTTTTGAAAAAAAATTAATAATATTCATAATTGGAATATATTTTTATGTCTTTATTATATCCTTATAAATTAATTTTTAAAATAATATCAAGAATATTGAAAGGAATGGATTAAATCGTTAAACATTAAAAGCATCACACACCACGTTGAACATTTAAATCATAAACCCCATGCAATTATATAATTTTAAATGGAATTAAATAAAATGATAATATATAAAATATGTATATGGAATGCCAACAGGTATTTAAATAATCCATATAAAAGAATAAAGGTTCATATCCTCAAGAAATTCCCCCAATGAACATAGATTGAGACAAAATCCCAAACCTTGAGTCTGAATTATCATGTGTCACATAATATTTATAAATATTTAACTAATGATTATTATTTACTAGATTAAAAACTTTTTTAAATTTTATCATTAATTTAATTACACTTATTACAATTTTATTTAAAAATGCATAAACAATTATGTTTATGTTAAGTGTTGTGAACATATTCTCGTTTATGTGTCAAAAAAACATGGTAGGTAAACTATAGTTGAAGGGGTAATTCTATAATAATACCCATAATAAAAATCATGAAATAATTATTATATTTATTCATAAATTACACTTTAAAATCAAAAGTAAATTATGGTAATTAACAATGAAAAACGTTACAATCATAGAGACGGTAGATTGTACATACGCATGAGTAACGTTACCATTTATCAATGATCATTATGGAATTAAGGTAAGTGACATTTACCTTTCTATAATAAAAATTATATAATATATAACATATTATTTAATAATATATACATATATATATATAATTATTGTGATTTAAAATGAATCACATCACATCGAGGTGGCAGTAGACCGCATGTCCCCGAACGACTTTACATCTTTTCCAGTGTGTGAAATGGTAATAAAAAATGATATATTATATTTAATGAATGGTTTTGATGTAATTAATTTCATATTTAATTTTTTATGTCTCATATTTTTAATTAAAATAATCCTTAATACTTTCCATTTAATGTTTGAATGTATCACATCACTTTAAGGAGTTGGTAACCCACACACCCACGGACAACATTATCATGTTTACAAAAAATAAAATTTATAAAGGTATGTGTATATAAAAATTCCATATGTATGATTAAATCATAAATATAATATATATACCGTATAATTTTTTTTTCAAAACTCCAAAACAAGATAATGATAAATGAAAAATGAATGATATCTTTAAATGATGTTGTAGTTCATAGTACATGAATGGTACTTTTGTTTCCCATTTGATGGAATTTTGTTTATTTTTAGATCGAACCATTAACATAAAGACATATAATTATATTGATGAGATATGTTTTATTATTTAATCATTTAATATAATAAATTAATGGTTTTAGAAGGAAATAAAAATAAAAATATATTGAAGAACGCTGCCTCTTTTTTTAGGAACCTCTTTTTGGTTTGCACCAAAGAACTTATTGGTTATATTTCTTCCCAAGGTGAGGCCTCTAGGTTTAATTGAGGGTTTTTTGGAGATTATTTTTTATAAGTTTGGATGATAAAAATGGAATTTATAAGTGTGAATAAATTGTAATGGTGAGGGACTTTTTATAGTGGAGGAGGAGTGGAGTTCTTCTAAATATAGAAAGGTAAACAATATTGAGAGGTTTTATTTATATCATGTCACTCAAAAAAATGGTCCCAATTATCGTGAATAGAGTATATAATTGAATAATTTTCATAAAATTTGTTTTGAAAAAGTTTCTAGGTAATTTTGACTCCTATGATTAATGATTAACCACTATGTAACCACACTTTTACATTAATTGATATAATTAATTTTAATCACATTCACTATTATTTTTGGTAAAAAAAACTAATATTAACTTATTAGAAAATATAAATTATGATGATTTTATAAATTTAATTCATTTTTTCAAATTATTATAACATATTTTATAGATATTAATTTAAAATCTATACTGTATAAGGGATGTGATGGTTTGTTTTGAAAGTGGAAAATTCCAAAATTTTGATATGTTTTAATATCTAAATTCAATGTCAAATTTTTTGTAATATAATAAATTATTTCAAATGATATGAAATTTAGATAATTATTATTTGTAAACAAGTAAAAATATAATTTTACTATATTAATAAATTATATGAAAAATTAGTTTTGGACCAAAATTCAGTATCATTCATTGTTTAACAAAATATGTATGTGCCCCAAAAATTACCAAAAATACACCCTATGTAAATATTGATAGGCCAAATTAAAAAAATTATGTTTATTTTTTTCATATAAATTTTATAAAACTTTCGGCAATAATATTTAAAATGGGCACTCTATTAAATAGACATAAAATTAGATTTAAAAATATAGATCTTCTTATACATAATATTTTATTTATTTTTATTTTAAGCCTATCAAATTTATTTTATGAATGTAACATAATATAATAAAAAACATAAAAATATTATGGTTGTTATTATTCATTATAACCTGTAGAAATTCTAGTTGATAAGAACCACTTAAAATAATAATATTAACAATATCTTATTTTACGATGTAACCTAGTATTACTAATAATGAAATATTTAAGAGAAACTCATTGATGTGTGTCACATACTCTATTGGACAACGTGTCCCTTTTAAGGAAAAATTAATAACTAAATCATAAATATTAATAAATATGAAAAATACATATTTAATAATTTCCTAGGATGTTACATACTTCCCAATTTTACAAATTGAATCCTCATAATTTTATTCACATGTCAGATAAATGGAGATAATTTTTCCTCATAGAATTTTCAAATTCCCTGGTTTTCTTTATCAAACCTATAGTTTTTTCATAAACCATTAACTTGGTGAATCAGAATATTCTACAACACGTTCCCTTTGTGTACAATAAATTGAACTAGTTGATACTCCTAAGAAATATTATATTCTAATTGAACTACATCAGGGCTCCAAATATGAGATGAATACGGCACATACTTCCTTAACATGGAAACATAAATTATGTAGTGTAGGTAAGATAATGTTAGGGGTAAAGTCACTCAATAGGAAACTATTCCATCTTCCTCCATGATTAAATATGGTTTATTAAACCATGGACTCATCTTCCCCATTTAACCAAATCACCTCAGTCTTTTGCATGTACTATTATTGAGAAATACATGATCAAATAACTCTAAAGAAAGATCATTCATCTAGTTATCTGCATAATTTGTTTTCCTTATTTGATATATCCTCATGTTTCATTAATCAACTGAACATTCACTTCCATTTCCTCCATTAACTCCTATCTAGCCAACTTCCTTTCTCCTACATCATCCCAAAAAGCCTGTGTCTAACCCCACATTCTATATAATGCCATGAATGATTCCATATATATACTGCAATGAAAAAAATTATTATAACAAAACATAACCAAATAATGATATAGATACCAAATACCCAAATAATACATTGAGTAAGAATGGATCATAACTTTGAATGGTTGAATCATCATCTCAAACTATCTATTAGATTACGGATGAAAATTTGTACAAAAATTTAATTATATAACCAAAGACATCCGAAAATCATTCCAAAAAAAGTGGATTGGAACATGTGATCATTTTGTAATACAATAGAAATATGAACTCTAGGTAACCTGAAAATAACTTGTAGATATATTCTAGAAATTAATCTAGGGACATCGTATCATTAATGGGAAGAAAATGTTATGATTTAGTAAGTCAATCAATAATATCTCAGATCATATTATTACCTAGATATGTATTTGGAAATCCCACCATCATATCTATTGATATATTCTACCATTTCCACTCCAGCATAAGAATTAGTTTAATTATCCCCTTATTTAATTATTATTATTATTTGACCCTTTGACAAGTCAACCATTTCATGGTTAATTCAGTAATATACTTTTTTATTCCACCACACAAGTAATACTTCCAATGTTATCTATGTGTCCTAGTGTTATCTGGATAAATGTATAATAGAGTGCTATGAGCTTCAGTCAACAACTCTTTTCTCAAAAAGTAATCATAAGGAAGACATAATCTTTTTACGAATCATAAAACACCTTCTTCGTGAATGTTTATATTAGGAAAATTACCATTATTAATAGTTTATACCTTTTCCTACAAATATTTATCCACTTCTTGATCTATCTTAATTCTTTCTAAAAAAGTTGGTTGCACTAAAACATGACACAAAACCGAGGATTTACCTTCATACATAACATCTATGACAAAATTCATCAAATCATTAACCAAATGGTCACATTCCAAAAGTAAAACGGTTAATATAGAATTACATTTCAACTCAAACCATCAAACACCTTGTTTTCTTTTAAAAGATTATAATGAATTGTGTAATCATAATCCCTGACTAGATCTATCCATCTTCTAATTGTCATGTTCAATTTTTTAGAGTGAATATATAATTTATACTTTTTTGAACTGTATATATTTCAAAAGATAATCTATAAAAATTATTCCTTAAAATATTTAAAGAAAAATAGAGTTAACTAATTCAAAATCATGCGTAGGGTAATTCAACTCATGAGGATTCAAATTTTTGAAGCATTAGAAATTACATGATCATTCTATATTAAGAAACAACCAAGTACTTTTAGAAAATCATTACTTCAGATAATGAATTCACCATTTCTATAAGGCAAGTCCAAAATAGGATATTTCACCAATCTTCTTTTCATTTCTTGAAAACAATCAACATATTAATTCATCCATATTAACTTAACTCCTTTTTTAGTTTACTTTTTTATTGGTATAGACAACAAGTTAACATTTTCATCAAAATTATGGTAGTAACATAACAATCTAAGACAACAATGAATATTCATGATATTTTGAGGACTTTTACATTCTTTAACAACATTCATTTTAGCAGGATCAATAGTTTTTCCAACTTTAGAAACAATATTTCAAAGGAATGATGTTTTTTCAAATCAAAATTCAATCTTACTAAACATTCCATATAGATTAATTTCTTCGAAGGTTTTCAAAAAACAATCCTTAGGTTCTTTTCATATTCCTTGTATATTTTAGAATAATACAAAATATCATCTCTAAACTCAACCAAAAAAATATCATGGAATTTTATTTTTTTATCCTATGTCAAACAACAGTTAGAAAAAATTCTCAAATTCATGCCATGATAATTTATTAATCTTTTACCGTTCTATAATATTAATAACCATTGACCACCCCTAATCAAATTCAACTAAAAAAATAATAAATAGAAAGAGTTTCCTTTTGGTGTTCCCAAAAACCCATGACTTTGAATACCCATTCTAGTGATTTAATACATCATTCAACTAGAATAGGTTCATATGATCCTTTAAATGATTTGGAATTTTAACTTATAAAATGAAACACTATATACGTGTTCTTATATGGTAGATTCAGTTACACTCTTGCATGGACACCACCACCATTATAGGCTATTTAAACTGAGAAATTAATGTAACAAAATTCTCAATTAGAATTATAACCATATCTAAATGCTAATTAAGAAGGAAATTTTCCTCTCCATGCCTTCCAAATATAGCTTCCAAATTTCCACTAAGGAAAACCATTCTGAAAAAACTTATGTTAGATGAAGAAACACGGTAATCATCAAATGCTATAATATTTATACTTTTACATGAGGTAAAATATTTCAGTGGGATGTAATTAATATTACCCAAACCACTAAAATTATCGAAACCTACCATTAATAAAAACTATAAGGCCATGGCCATAAACATTACATAATACTCAATTTTAGTCATGAAATTACATTCTTTCACATTGAGGATCTATTCTAGTTTTTCTATTTATAAAATTAAGCCATAACTTATACATAATCTAACCATTAAATTTTAAAGTGGAAACTTAAAAAAAGTATACATTTTTTCAAGAATATAAAACATTTAAAATAAAACATTCTCTCTTTTATAAAACCTCTTCATGACTTTCAATATGAATTCTCTCAATCCCCTACTCATCCTTATGTCCTATGAAAAAAATTAAAAAATGTGGGATGAGCATAAAAATCTTAATATGGGATACAAAAAAGAAAGAAATAGTTAGTCCATTGATAAACAATAAAACTCATAAAACACCCATACAGGAAAACATAACATTTTACCAAAAACGAAAATATTATTCATTAATAAATATTATTTATTTTAACTTCTAAAAAATAAATTATTTCATTAAAATCATTAAAAACATAGAAAATTCATGTAGGAACCTTGGTATACCATCACATTGAACCCCTATATAACCCTAATAAATTAGAATAACCATATAGCTAACTTCCAATATAATATCTAGAGAATATAATTGTTACACATGAATTGGAACATATATAGTCCCACCAATTACTTAAGATATAATAAGATCAGCTGACATTATTTGGCCACACCCATCATTTATAATGTGCATGAAATAAAATATGAAAGTAAACATTTCTTTATTTGTAAATCTCTTTTGAGCTTGTGTGAAAATACCTTTCTGATATTTGAATACCATTTACTTTCCAAAACCTCATATTCAAAAAAATCACATTTCTATAGAAAAATAAATTAATTATTAAATTACTAAAAAATAAAATAATATTTTTCATTTAAGAGACATAAAATCATAAAATGTAGGATAAAAATAAAATAACGGCCATGGTGGCAAAACATTCATTGTCATCAAGTTTGTTAACAATAGAATATTATTTTTTTCGTTTGTCAAAACACTCCATATAAAACACATAAAAGGTTCCTTTTTTATAACATTTGAATAAAATTAGAAATAGTCATAAAATTTCCTTTATAATTCTTTTATATCAAAATAAATAAATATTTAAAATAATATCAAGAATAATGAAAGGAAGGTATTAAATCATTAAACATTCAAAGTTTCACATACAGCAATGAACATTTAAATCATAATCAGCATTAAAGTATTACATTAAATGATAAGTCAAAGAACATGAAAATAAATATCATATGGATATGAAATTTCAAAGGGGATGCAAATACACATTTTTTTAAAATAAAGGTGCATATCAATAAGAAATGTCTCAATGAAATGAGATTGTGATGAAATCCCTTACCTTGATTATAACATGCCACAGGTGCCTTTATCATCTTAAATAATTAACTAATATTAATTATTTAATTCCTACAGAACATTTTTCAGGTTTATGATTACTTTTATTTCACTTATTATAATTTTTTAAACAACTACTTAAACAATTATGATAACATCGGGTGTTTTGATCGTATTCTGTTTATTTGTCAAAATCAACATTGGTAGGTTAACTGTAGTCGAAGGGGTCATTATATAAATATATATAATAATAATAATCATGAAATAATTATGATATTTACACATAAATTATACTTTTCAAACCAATCATAAAATATGGTTATGAAAAATAAACCAATGTTACAACCATGGAGACTATAGGTCATACATATGCATGAGTAACATTTCCATTTTTCAATGATCTTTATAGAAATAAGGTATGTGAAATTTATAATTCAATAATTATAATTAGATAATATGTTTTATATTATTTAATCATATATACCTATATATATCTTTTAATGTAGAAGGAATCACTTCACATCAGGGAGACGGTAGTCTACACGTCTATAAATGACATTATCACATTTTCAATGTTTGAAAGTGTAATAATGAAAATTATATATTCTATTTCAATAATGGTAATAATTTATTGAATATAATATATATTTTATTTATGTCACATAGTTTAAATTAAAATCATCCTAAATACATTCCATGTAATGTGTGAACGTATCACATCGCTTTGACGAGGCAATAGACCACACATCCTCAAATGATGTTATCGTATAAACAGAAAATGAAATTCATGATGGTTTGTGTGTATAACAATTATATAATTTTTATAACATCTCATAAATCATATATATATCATATAAAAATATGTTTTTATCATAATTCCTAACCATGAGTGGCAGTAAAGGAAAACATGAACATCATTGTTACGTGAGGTAGTAGCTAATCGTACACAAACAATAATTTTGTTTCCCATTTGATGGATGTGGGTGTAGGTTTAGGTTGAAACCTTAACATAAAAACATATTAGTATATTTATGATAGAAATTTTATTATATAATAATGTAATAATAATAAATTTTTGGGTGGAGAATGAAATAATATATAGATACATATTGAAGAATCCTACCTATTTTTTGAGTAACTCTTTTTGGATTGCACTATAGTCTTATTAGTTGGATTCATGTCAAATTTTAGGAAAATAATGTAAATGTAGGGGTTTTTTAATATTTTTTGGGAAGGTTTCTGATGATCCAAATACGCCTCATAGGTGTGATGAAATGAGAAGGTCGAGTTCCTTTTCTTTGTGGAGGGGCGGTGGCATGCTTTTAAAAACAAAAAATGTGGAAAATTGTGAGAGTTATATATTACATCACATTACTCAAATAATAGTCCAAATTATAGTGAATAGGTGATATAGTCAAATTTTGTACATCTAGTGGGTTTTCTCTTGGTTTTTCAGTCATTTTGACACCTAAGATTAAAGTTTAAAAACTATGTAAACACAATTTTACATTAATTGTAATATTTAATTTTAATCACCTTCCCTAATATTTTTCATCAAAAAATAATTTGAAGATACTATAAATTTTCAATTATTCTACATCCAAATATTGAACCCATTTTTTCAATATTCTAATCACATAAATGGATGAAATTATTTTAAATTATCCTCATAGATGGGATGTGATAGAGGTTTTTTAATTTAAAAAAGTTAAATTTTTACTATGTTCTTATATCTTAATTCAATGTGAAATTTTTTAGAATGAAATAATTAGTTTTAATGATATTAAATTTATTTATTTATGTATAAAAAAAATTAAACAAGAATTTATTTATATAAATAAATTAGAAGAAAAAAATTTCTTGGACTAAAATTTAGTATTATTAACTATTCATTAAAATATTAAAGTCCTCAAAAAATACTAAAAATACACCAAAAGTAAATTTTTATATCCCAATTTCATTTATATAGTTTATTTTTTCATATAAAAATTATAAACTTGTCAAAAAATTAGATTTAAAATGGGTTATCAATTAAATTGTGATAAAAATACGTTTAAAAAATATGGATCTTTTATGCATAACATTGTATTAAGTCTTATTTTAAGACATTAAAATTTATTGGTTGAATGTAAACCAAATTCATAAGCATTTTTATACATAATATAGTTAGTACTATTCATTATCACTGATACAATTGATAGAAGATAATTACCAATTAAATTAATAATATTACCAATATATTCTTTTTGGTATAAATTAGTCTTGAGTGAAAGGCAAGTTTTTAGGGAAACTCATTGTTTTATGTGTTGTATGCAATTAAACATTGTGTACCTTTCAAAGTAAAATAACTTTATAATTTATAAATATGAATAAATATAAAAAATACTAATTCATTAATTACCTAGGTTGAAAAAATTACATTTAAGAAGGTTTTAATGAAAATGATAATTAGTCAAAGAAAGGTTTAAGAAGATTTTCATGGTGTATGACGTTCGATATAATGTGTTTGAGAGGTTTCCTAAGGAAACTAAAATTCAAATGAAGTTGTTTTGTTGAAGGGTAAAAATATATTGTCATAGATATTTTAAATCTATGATGTGGATTTTTAGTCAAAAAGAAAAAATAAGTGAAAATTGTATTGATTCATTGATTCTGAGTGCCATATTTGAAGACGCAAAGAGGAAAATTATAAATAAAGAGAAAAGTATTATTCCACATAATGAAGAAATTTAGAAGGTCCTGAAAAAAGTAAATCATGTTTGGGTCCTTAAACATTATATCCTTAATTAAATGAGCCTCTAGGTTGAAGAATAAGTATTGACCATAGTTCTAAAACTATGTATCATAAAACGAACCACCTAATTCCAATAATTATATCTTGTGAATCTGGAAAATTTGAAATTATAGGTGAACTAAGAAATAATAAATTTTGTAGTATGTGTTTTTATGCATCCAAATAATAATCCATCATTGAGTACTAAAATTTATATTTTAATTAATTTTCAACTGGTTCTAGACATCAATTGGCGTCCAAAATTATTGTAGAGTATTTAGAAAATAAAATTTCCATAGTGATGATGTCTGTAGAGAATCTATTAAGGGGGTTTATCAATAAATACAATGTTTCTTGATACTTATTATCTTTATGTAAAGCTATAATTATGGATATACCCAATAAAATTTATATTTTTATGTATTATTTTTATGCTCATATGTTTGATTTTATTTATTATATTATAAATGGTGAGTGATTATCTAAAATTGGTAAATGAAAAAACATTAACTTGAATGTTTTGTTTTTTTATGTGAATTTTGTTATTGGTTATTAAATATTCTATATAAAATATTTTTTTTTAAAATAAGTTAATTCATTAGTAGTAACACATTGAGTAATGAGAAAAGATAACTTTTATGATTTTATTAAATCACTATTATTTCTACACATGGCTAGTTCATGTAGACATAGAGTTGAATTATATAATTATCATTATCATAAAATAGGTTGTTTAATCTTTATCTCAAGAAATTGAAAGACAAAATAGAAGAATATACATCTTCTAAATAAGGAGAGGTTGAATCCTTCCATTTTAATGGTGGTGTCGAAATTGGAAAGTAATAACATTATCATTTTCATTTCATGTTAATTTGAGTGAGAAGAGTAATATTAACCTTGGTGTAAATTGGTTAATAAAAAATCCTATCGGTGAAGTGTCAAAATGGATTTAAAAGAGGTTATATATATTTTTTATCAACAAATATTTGTGGAAGGGTGATTGTTAATGTGTGTGAATATCAGGTGATGAAGTGAGAAGCCACCCACCAAATTTAATGATGGTGATTCCCATATAAATTTTGTAAAAGGGATAATGTTATAGATTATTGGTGTGAAACCACATTGATTATTGAATTTGGAATGTTTTACATAAAAAATATGTGAAAATTGTTTATGTAATGATTCTAGTTTCATATAAAATAGTTACAAGTGAAGTTTGAATTACCATTCTACTAAATTGTTATTGATAAAATATAAGGATTTCATTAAATTATTTAAAGAAGATCAAATAGTATATGAGTTCTGTATAAAATATTTGAGAGATAATTCATGTAATGTAGATTTTAAATTTTATTAAAACACAATTATTAAAATCACATTAATGAATATTTAAGTGAATATGGTATGTTCTAGTAGTAAATGGTCACTATAATAGTCAAATTTGATTATATATATTGTAATATAATTTGAATATATGTTTAATAATTTTGTAATTTTTATTACAATTTCAAAAGTAATTTATGTTATTTTGATGTTTATTTGTAATGGTTTAATAATTCCTAAGAATATTTGATTTTCTTATGGTATTAGTTGAAAAAAACTATTTCTATAGTATCAATTTGTAAATTTTTTTAAACATGATAGGACTATGTAAGGATGAAAAATATTTACCGACAACTACCACATGGATCAATATACATTTAGTATTATTCATCCTTAACACTATTGATTTATTTACCTTTGGCTTAATTCATGAATTTCAAAAGGATCACCCAAATATATATGGACTAAATCATAAGGATGAATGTTATTAGGAGGATTTAAAAAAACATGAAGGATTTAAATGAAAAAAGTCTAGTGAAAGGATTATTTTCCAAAAGGGGTTGTCACCTTAAGTATCAGTTAATTTTTATGGGAAATGCATTTTGATATTCCAATTTTTTTGAGTTTATAAGGATGAATTGGGGAGTTGTAAGCATCATATTCATAAAGGTAAACATGATATATGAAAGGGTCATGGAAGATAATTGTATGCGTAATCTAGAAATGAAACTAAGTATGAAGCTACATACGAGACATTGTCATGTTAATATGAGTCATTTGAACCAGTATATGAGTCCTATTCAAGGAAGCTTACTTATTTATGATTCATTTTCATCTAAATATGAGTCGTGACTTATTCAAAAATTAACATTTCTATTGAATTTAGAGGTGTTTCTAGAATTCTATTTCTAAGGAAAAATGATTTGGATGAAGCTAGAAAGTACTTTCATTGATTAAAACATCAAATTTTTATTGTGATTTATGACATTAAAATTCTAATAATCTTATAATCAAGATAATGTGAAGAATATTAAATATGATTATATTTTGATCAAAATGGTTTTTGAATATAATCTCTAAAAAAGAAACAACTAATGTTGACTTGATTTTTCTTATATGAATAAAATATTCCAAAATAAATTTTGATTTATATTGTTATTTGAGAAAAAAAAATCTAATAAGAACATTTATATTTGAAATTTTTGTTAGATATAGAGGTTTAATTTCAAGTTTTTCAAATACATGGGATAAATAAACATGTTGTATGATTATATTGTTGAATGATTTTTATACTACCTTGAAAGGATGAATTATTTTTGATTTTAATGGATATATTTTTTATAAGATGATTTGAAGATACTTGATTATACTATATGTAAATGTATGGGTACTGCTTTGATTTATGAAAAAAATAAAAATTGAAAGGATAAGGAAACTCCAATCATTTTTAGGACATATCCATTTGATGAAAATGGTATATATAACATCATGGGAAGCACCCTCATATATAAATGGTTTAGAAAAATAAAATGGTTTCATTGAACAAAAAACCATGAAGAAGTTTTTCAATATTATAAATATAGAATAATGTTTTTTCTGTCTTACATATTAAAATAATGATATAAATAAGGGGATAAGTGACTAAAATTGAGAAGAAATAAGAGTGTTTTTATATTAGATATATTGAAGAACCCATGAGGATGAAGAAGATTGAAAATATAATTTTATGATAAAGTGATGATCATATTCGTATTTTAGATAAAGGATGAAGAGGAGGTTCCTATAACAGCTTGAGTTTCTGATGCTGGAAAAAAATAAAAAGAGGAGGCTAGCATTCAATTTGAGTTGAGATAAATTGACCCAAAGTAGTTAGTAAAATAAGACTGAAAATATTTTAGGTTCATAATTATATTAGGATCACAATTGAGTTGCAAAATACAACTAAGTATGTTACGTAGAAGATATGTGATGTTGAGATGAAACAAGGAATTAGTTCTATTCATTTCTCATGAACAAGTTCTAGCATTTGAGGAATATTTTTTGGTGAGTAAGGCTGTAACATCCTAGATTAATAAAGAATATAACATTTTCATATTTATTAAGATTTTTGAATTAAATATAAAATTTACATTAAAATTGTTTCTTTGTTCAATGACGTAGATGATATGCAACAACGGGTTTCTTCGAAATCATACATTGCACACTATCAATATAATATTATTATTTTAAATGGTAGTTAACGCCTAGTTGTTGTATTTGAAGGAATAAACATAACTGACTACAATATGATTATTCATGTTTTTGAAATGTGTTTACATTTATCCAATAAAAGATAGTGGCTAAAAATGTGAATGAATCTAATTTTAAGAATAATTTACTTTAAAAGGTTGATTTACCGCCTTTTAATGGTGAACCATCTTTAAATAATGTTTTGGTTAATTTTATATGTTCTATTTGAAAAAATAATATTATTCTTTATAATCAGGACATCAAAATTAACTTTGGGTAATTTTTTCATATTTTTCTGAAGAAAAAAATCATTTTTTTAATGAAGAGTGAAAAATACTGTATTTTATTTCCAATATTCCTTTTAATATATTTTATTTATATGGTTATATTCTGTTTTTAATTGGTTTTAAAGTGTAATTAGATTTTATTTTTACCATTTAATCCAATGGTGGTCATTGTATGTAATGACCCGAAAAATTCAAGGAATTTTTTTTCTTAATTTTTTTTGGGATTTTACAAGAACACAATTTCTGACGGCACCTAATTACGAGGGCCGGTGTGCCTGGAATCTTTTTCCAAAGTTTAGCCCGGGTACGTTCAGTGAACGAACGAGCAGGTATTTCTAACTTTTGAACCGGTGCTCGGAATCGAATTCAGAGGGCACCGATGGAATCGCAGTGCCGGTAATTGTTTAGAAACATCTTTTCCAGAGTTGTGTTTGCTCAAGTGTGGTTTTTAAATTTTGGGGTTAAGTTATGAAATAAAATAAAAGTGGTGCAACCGGTTTTTATTTTATTTTTCTTAACATAAGTTAAGTGGATGATGTGGGACCCACAATATACCATCCACTTGGTAGGATATTTGTGAGGTGGGGCCCACACGAGCCCCACCATTTCTTTTCTTCTAAGTAACGCACCTACACCCCCCTTTTTAATGAAGTCAACTCGTTCGTTTAATCTAAATATTAAACGCCTCATTAATTGGTCAGTTTTAAACTCCTCAATTAATTATTCGTTTCGTTTCTTTTTGAAATTCAAACGTTGGATTATGCGTTAATAAAATAATACTACTCTTATTTTATTTCTATTAGAACTTGTTTCGTGGAGAGGATTTGGAGAACAACCTTCTTCTTCAAAGAAGAACGCGAAGAACGTGAATAACGCGCCGACCTCTGACGAAGAACGCCAAACCATCGGAGATCGACTATGCGACGCCGTGTACCGCGATCCCAGTGACTCTTCTTCCGCGACACTCCTTCCCAGAAGATTCTTCCACGACGCTTCTCTGCGATGTGACGATCCTCCCTCAACGACGCCTTCTTCCGCGACATTTATTTCCGCGATGAATCCTTACTCATCGAATTCGACGGGGAAGGGATTTATTTTAACTGTTTTTCATGAATTCTCTTGTGCCTTTCTTCTCTTTTATTGGAGCCACTTGTTACAGCAATAACGGGAGGGGCGTCATACCACAGGAACACGACCGACCCTTTTCTCCCTTTTGGTTGTTTGATATTGTTGCGGAATAAGCAAGGTAACGCGGTACCGAAGCACCATGAAGGAATTGTTAAGAAGAAGGGGAGAAGCGCGACGCCGTCACGCCGTGCCGGTGAACCACAAAAGCACCGCGGTCGGAGCGGGGCCATGGCGGAGCAGGGGAACCGGCGGCCGGTTTCAGTCCGCCGACATCGAATCAGGGGGACCGGCCCTTGCCGGCAGCACCCGGCCGGCCGATGCAGGCTGGCCAGTCAGGGGAAAGCGTCGGGGGTCGTAACCCCCGTCTGGCCAGCAGGAGCGGCTCCCGCTTGGGGGCCGCGGTTTCTCCAAGCCGGGGCAGCGCGCCCCCCGCCCTCTTCACTCAGTCGTAACGGCCGAGCCAGCCACCTGGCCACACGGGCCGCGCCTGCGCGCTAGCCCGCTCCCAAGTGGGCCGGACCTGGACCCAGTTCGGGTCGATCCGGTTCGGGCCGACCCTGGTGGTATCTGGCCAGCACAGACCGGGCCCGAACCCTCTAATATCAAACCTCTTTCGGTCTGTTGCCCATAACATGAGATACGGGCCTCTGATCGATGAACTATTAGTTGCATTGCGATCCTTGGATCGAGACGATTGTTTCGGGATGTTACACTTAGGGTTTCGGAGAACTTTGGGTTCGGCCGGGTTGGTTCGTACACGAAACCAATCGGGCCCTCGGAGGGGAAAGGCTTATAACTTGAGCTTCGGACGTCTGATTGGAGTGCCGTCAAGTTTTTTGGATTCCTCTATGTGAGAAAGACCTTTTTTCTTACTCCGCTCGAGTTTTGGATGTAGTTAAAGTATGGTCGGGTTGGTTTTTACTTAAAAACCAACCGGGCGCCTCGGACGAAAAAGCCAAAAACTCTCAGACCGGGCGTCTGATTGACGCGCCGTCTGTCGCGTTGAGTTCCTGATGATGATACGGAAATTTTGGATACATCAACTCCGGACTATGTGTCAGTTGATGTATCCGCCCCTCGTCTCGTGGAGCGGACCCTCCCGAACGAGCTTGCTGTGTGCGGGAACCCTAGAGTTGGCTGCGACTGCGCCGACGATGACGACTGTGTAGAAATCCTTCGTGGATTCAACGGTGACGAATACAGCACTCAGCGATCCTACGTGGATCAGTGCTACTGATCCTGTGTGGGTTAGATCCTGTGTGGGTCAGCGCTCAATGGTCCTATGTGGGCCAGTGCCTACCGATCATGTGTGGGTCTGATCCTATGTGGGTCATTGCGAGGGTTAGTTACCTATCGATCCTTTGTGGGTCCGATCCTATGTGGGTCATTGAGGGGGGTAGTACCTATCGATCCTTGGTTGGTCATTGTGGGGGTTAGTACCTATCGATCCTTTGTGGGTCCGACGGCTCAGATGATCAGTGGCTATATCTGATCATCTCTATCGTCATACAAAGAAGTATACCTGTTTGAGCTGAATCTTAACTTTCTTTCCTATGTGTATTACATTATGCTTTCTTGAGTGGATCAGGTTGTAATTTCCTGTGTGGATTTGATCGAACTTGGGCTCAGAGGTTGGAGAGAACTGGAATTGATGACTTAGGTATATGTATGGGAATATACCTAGGTAGTGTCGGATGTTACTTCGTGATTGTATCTTTTTTTTGTGGATTGTACTTTTTGGATTCTGGAACACCTTAAGGGGTCTCGGGGTCCCTACTGGGTAGCTTATACTCACACCTGCATGGGCTATTCCCGCACTACGTTGTGTTAGTTGCAGATGACAGATAGCGCTGATTATGGTTGAGGCTTGCGGAGCAGGACAGTACCTGGAGGTGGACAACTGGGTGGGACGTACTCGGAGCGGACGGCTGGACCCTAGGATCTGTGGAGGCTATCGGTACTCACCCTTCATGTGAGACTTCCAGTGGATGGCTCGAGTCTGCGTCTTTACTATCAGTTTTTGTTTTCCCTTTCCAGTTGTACTTTACTTTCATTTTGGGTTTGTATTCTAGCCCACTTACTTTTCCGCACTTGCTGTTGTACCTAGTTTTTACTTAGTGTTTACTTCTTCTTGCTTGCTCTGTGGTGTTTGTTTACTTTACAAAGTCAATGCATTTCCTTTTTTGGGAATTACTCCTTGGTGCTAGTCGACAGCCCCTGGCCTATGGAAGGCGGGCTTGGGGTAGTTACGACACGGGCCCCGATTATGGGTTGTGACAAATTGGTATCAGAGGAGTTTGGTTCTACCGCAGAACTCTGGACTCTGATCTTTCTTCTATGTGAAGAAATAGTGTTAAGAGTATTGGGTGTGGTAATCAGTCCAGGGAGTCCAGTGTTGGTGCGGCGGCCGACGTATCTGTACACCAGGACCCTCACTTTTGATTTTCGACTTAATGCACGAAAACATTGATTGCATGTGTGATTCAAGTTTTCTTTATGATTAATTTGTGTCAGCTCACCAGGTATACTGTTTGACCGTGGCGCACCTATTTCTTTTCAGGATGGACCCACGACGGTAGCCAGCTATTATTCTGAGAGTTTTGTGTGATGACATCCAACCGAGAGACGAGGCCTCGGTACAGGGCCCTTTGACAGCAGAGGCACCGGCGATACCTCTACCTGCTGAGCCACTGATGCTACCAGCCCCAGCCGCGGACGATGCACGTCGCCTTAGTGCACTGCACGAGTTTCAGCACCAGCGACCGGCCAGGTTTCGCGGGGAGACGGACCCTCAGGCAACCGAGGATTGGATGGTGGTAGTTGTATG
Organism: Viscum album; assembly: GCA_963277665.1. Lineage (NCBI taxonomy): Eukaryota > Viridiplantae > Streptophyta > Magnoliopsida > Santalales > Viscaceae > Viscum > Viscum album. The sequence goes on from OY728165.1 coordinate 290,144,432, forward strand.
GGTTTTCAGGTTAGTGAGGACACCAGTAGACCTCATGGTGATCCTCACAGCGAGCCTCCTGCACGCAGCAGTAGGCAGATGGTGTAGATGGATGCTCCAGGTGCACGATGAGGCATCTCTCCTCTGGACGGACTTTGAGAGCCTCTTCCACTTGGAGTTCATCCCAGCCACCTTCCATGCGATGTGCATCCAGGAGTTTCTACAGCTACGACAGGGCATCTTGACAGTCGCCCAGTACTCGGCGAGATTTACCGATCTCTCGTGCTACTCGACAGGCATGGTACAAAACTCATTCATCTGGGCCCGGACCTTCGAACAGGGATTAAGGCAGGAGATCATGGAATCTCTGATCTCCCTCAGCATTCCGACACAGGCAGGGGTACTGGAGCGTTCCCCTCTGATCGAGAGCTTCCTTGGAGAGCCTGCATCAGCAGCGAGACCTACCGCAGGGCGGCACGTAGCAGAGTCCTCTACAGCAGGTAGTCGACAGATGACTCATGGGTCCAGGCAGACCAGACCCTCAGGTAGACAACCTCAGGACACTTGCTCATCAGTGCAGGGCACACAGCATGGAGTTAGTCTTTCGAGAGGCAGACAGTGCTACGCAAGCGGTGGGCAGGGCCACATGGCTCGTGACTGCCCGACCCGCCGTGCCGAGGAGCTGCAAACGGTTGAGGGGCCACCCAGGCAGAGGCATAGGGTCAACCGTGGCGGTCCGCAGGGAGCAGGTGGACGAGGCAGAGGAGCTGGCCGAGCAGCAGGTGGTGGGAGACGCTTTGAGGCTCTACCACCACCACCACCAGGAGGTCCACCCTGACCACAGGGAGCTAGCGGGCAGAGACAGGCACAGCTTCAGGCAGTGGATGCCTATGACCACGGTGCGCCCAAGATTATTTGAGGTACTATTTGTGTCTATTCCACCCTTGTTGCAGTTCTTATATACACAGAAGTGAGTCATTATTTCATAGTCACTACCCTTGTTCGGATCTTGGAGATTCCGACAGAGCCGTTGGCTCGATCCTTACAGTTATAGAATCCTACGAGAGCAGACTCGACGATTACACACTGGTGACAGCAGTTTGATCTTACTCTAGGAGGCGAGAGCTTCGGGTGGGATCTTCTTGTAGCAGCGTCGAGGTCTTATGATGTCAACTTGGGCATGGATTGGTTATCTACATTCCTTTCTCAGATTGACTTTATTAGGTACAAGGTGCGGTGTGTACGCACCGACGGGAGCAGGTTCACCTTCACCGGAGAGAAGGGAGCCTTTGCAGCATAGGATGGACTTCCGCAGAGGAGAGGAAAACCCATCAATCATCAGTTGGCTAGACTCATCCTAGGAGCATTTGACGTGCGGAGTCCTAGTTTTCCTGTAGTGGTGGATCATTATGTAGGAGTTTTCCCCGACGATGTTCCAGGACTACCTCATCGCAGAGAGGTAGAATTTTATATTGATCTGTACCCTGGGATAGCTCTGATATCCACTCCAGGGTATCGTATGGCCCCCTCTGAGCTTCAAGAGCTACGGGTACAGTTGGAGGATTTGCAGGGCAAGGGATTCATCCAACCTAGTGTTTCACCGTGGGCTTCCCCAATATTGTTCGCCAAGAAGGTAGACGAGAGCTTGGGACTTTTTGTCGACTATCGTCGCATGAACCAGGTGACAGTGAGGAACAAGTATCCACTACTGAGGATTGATGACCTCCTCGATCAGCTCAAGAGAGCATGGTGGTTCTAAAAGATAGACCTCATGCCAAGCTATCATCAGCTCAGAGTTCGAGACGAGGACGTGCAGAAGACGGCCTTCAGATGTCATTATAGCCATTATGAGTTCTTGGTTATGCCATTCGGCGTAACCAATGCTCCAAAAGTGTTCATGGGCCTCATGAACAGGATCATTCAGCCATACCTCAATCGATTTGTCATGGTCTTCATCGACGACATTTTGATACACCCGACGACCGAGGAGGAGCACACCTACCACTTACGGGTTGTACTGGACACACTCCAAGAGCACCATATTTATGGAAAGCTCTTGATGTGTTAGTTCTGGATACGTGAGGTCCACTTCTTGGGACATGTCATCTCTGAGGCGGGAGTTGCAGTGGATCCTGCGAAGATCGAGGCAGTGCTAGCTTGGGAGCCACCTAAGAGCGTGATGGAGGTGCGAAGTTTCTTGGGACTAGTTGGATACTACCGAAGATTTTTTTCCAGACTTCTCTAGAGTTGCGGCACCACTATAAGATTTGAAGTGGAAGGGTAAACCCTTTTCGTGGTCAGATAGATGTCAGGAGAGCTTCCAAGAGCTGAGACAGAGATTGACCAGCGCACCTATCTTGAGGTTGTCGGAGGAGGGAGTAGGGTTTATAGTATACTTTGATGCATCCGGGACCGGACTCGGATGTGTCCTGATGCAGGATTGGGCAGTGATCACCTATGGATCACGTTAGTTGATTTCGCATGAGCAGAACTACGCTACCCATGACTTGGAGTTAGCAGCAGTGGTCTTCGCTCTGATGATGTGGCGACACTATCTGATGGGTGAGCGGTTTACAGTCTATTCTGACCACCAGAGTCTCAGGTACATCTTCTCGCTGAAGGACCTGAACCTGAGACAACATTGATGGCTCGAGTTCCTCCAGGACTATGACTTTGAGATAGTCTATACTCCTGGAATGGGGAACATGGTAGCTGATGCACTCAGCCAGAGGACGGGCATTCAGCTGCTTGTGGAGGCGACATAGCAGCTTGCCGCTTTGCAGATATCCTTCATGGATAGAGATGGAGCATCCTTCCTTCAGTCACTCATAGTCACTCCCCCACTACTACAGTGGGTTAGAGAGGCACGGTGTGGGGATTCCGACTGTGAGACGCGGCGTGCACAGATATCCTCAGGACAAGCACCTGATGGATTCTCCATGGGAGGAGAGCACGATGTCCTTTTCAGAGGACATACCTTGGTACTAGTTGCTTTACGAGAGGAGGTGCTGAGAGAGTTTCACACTTCCCCTTTGGCGGTATATCCTGGCGTGGCGAAGATGTACCAGGATCTCAGATGACTGCACTGGTTTCCAGGAATGAAAAAGGTTGTGCCAGAGTTCGTTTCTCGATGCCTCACCTGCCAGCAGGTGAAGGCAGAGCACCAGGTACCAGCATTCTTGGTACAGCCCTTGGAGGTCTCAGAGTGGAAGTGGGACGTGATATCTATGGACTTCGTGACTAGACTTCCACACACTTCCAGAGGTCACGACTCCATTTGGGTTATTGTTGACTGACTCACCAAGTCGGATCACTTCTTACCCATCAAAGAGCAGGCCTCAGTGGAGAGCATGGGACGTCTCTACGTTCTAGAGATTGTACGGCTTCACAGTGTGCCATCATCTATCGTCTCTGATCGAGATGCTCGCTTTACATCCTGGTATTGTAAGGGGTTACAAGAGGTGTTCGGGACGCAACTACATCTGAGCACCGCCTTTCACCCTCAGACAGATGGTCAGATGGAGAGGACCATTCAGACTCTCGAGGACATGCTTCGTGCATGTGTCCTCGACTTTGGTTGTAGCTAGGAGGACCACCTACCCTTGGTGGAGTTCGCGTACAACAACATCTACCACTCCACCACCGGGATGGCACCATACGAGGCATTGTAAGGCCGACCTTGCATATCTCCTCTGTGTTGGACAGACCCTGGGGAGTCAGCACTTGGGGGACCAGAGATGGTCTAGGCCACGACAGAGAAGTTCTCGGTCATCCAGGAGAAGATGAGGACAGTTTAAAGCCGACAGAAGTCTTATGCTGATAGGAGGCGGAGGACACTAGAGTTTGAGGATGGAGACCACATCTTCTTGCAGGTCTCACCTCGACATGGATTACAGAGACTTGTCCGAGGAGGCAAGTTGTCTCCACGCTTCATCGGACCATTTCAGGTCCTCAGTAAGATTGGCGAGGTGGATTATCGCCTGGCTCTACCACCTCTGTAACACCCTGAGATTTTATGAAAAATATTATTTTAATTTCATTAATGTCTTGTGTTGTTTTCTACACCAAGATTACCTTGCGCTATACGCAACATTGTATTAGCTTGCAGTATACGCAACACTATTCTTAGATCGTGTTACACACAATTTTGATAATAGTTATTCTATGCAACATTGAGTATATATATATATATATATTTAATGTATAAAGGAAATATGGTTGGATTCTGTTATACGAAACAACGAAGGATTCTTTCACAACACGCAACCCTGACTTGGCTTGCATTACACGCAATCGCGACCTTCCTCGATAGCGTGTGTTGTACGCAATACTGGGTTTTAATAAACAACGATATATTATTATAATATTGTCATGAACTAGCCGTTATGAATAGTGTTAACTAATGTTTGTATTTATTACATTATTATTCATCTTACACATTTCTATAACATGGTATAAGAACAAAATAAATTTTTCGGGTAAAATAAGTATTTTTCAAAAAATACAGTTTTGCCGCCTTTTGATGGCGCACCCACATTAAATCTAGTTTTGACATGTTTATAAGTTCAATTTGACAAAATAAAATTCTTCTTTTGAATCAGGATATAAAAATTTACATTAGATAATGTTTTGATATTTTTCCGATAACTTTCATATTTTAATGAATAGTAAAAACACGCTATATTTTAATTAAAAACAACATTTTTCATCATAATATCTTATGTATTTAAATTATAATATTGAATGGTTTTAAAGTATAAATAGAATATATTTTTACCATTTAATATAATTTATGAAATTAGCATTGATTTTACCTTGAATTCGTAGGTTAAATCAATTCAAACTTTTGCAATGTTTTAAAGAAAACCCGTTTTCTTTCGACAACGAGATTAATTTTAATTTAATTTATGAAACTTTTGTGTATTGAATTTTGAAAAAATGGATTCCATATTTAGAATCAGTGGATCCAAATTATGTTAATAAGCTACTTTTTTTTGGGAATTATGAATAGTAACTACGGTAAATTTTATTTACCATAGTTAAAGGTAAATCGGGTAATTAAAAGTAAATATAATATTTTAAAATTACCCTAACAAATGTCAAAATCCTATTGGATGACTAAAAGTCGACCCATATAACCTAAGGGTCAGATTAGATTCATTTAATTGAATTTGTTCAATAAAAATAATTTAATTATTATTAAAACCAAAGAATGTGACAACATGTCACTTTCTTAAATCTTATAAGTATAATAATTTTAATCTAGTGATAAACTTCATGAAACGTTGAAACTGAATAGTATCCAGAAATATAATATAATTATCTACATCATAGGAATTTATTTAGAATTTTTAGGGATTAAATAATTATCATTTATTATGACACAAAGATGATGCAGTAATTGTCTTATTAATGAAATATTGACATAATTGATGTTATAAATGCCCAAATAAATGTAATTTGAGACCTTTTATTAATTACACTAATTTTTTAGGTTAATATGACATGTTAGTATTAATTTAATTAACTTTTTTAGAACTTATCATTCGGTTATGATTTTCACAAAAATCAATTACTAAATAGTGTAAAAATTGACATAAAATAGTTTTTAAAACAAATATTATATTATTAATTGTTATTTTATTCCTAAAAATCTAAGGTTTGGCCAAATGACTTAGATAAAGTTATATATATTAATAATAACCAACTTGGGGTTCTTTTGGCTTCTTATAGTAAGTTTGTTAACCTTATAGTGTAAGAACACAAGAAGACACGATAAAAGTAAAATTATTTATCTTAATGTTAAATCTAAATGATAAGGTTAAAATAGGAACCTAAACATGTATAAATTCTATTGGATGAGAGGATTTAGACCCATCCCCACATTAGCCTCTAAATAAATTAATTTGGTGCTATTTAAAACCGAACTTGACTTTATAATAAAATAATATTTTTAGTTATTCCAATGGTGCCCCTCTCCTCCCTTATAAAAGGGAACCTCATCCCTCTCTTCCTCACACAACTTTGAGCCTTCAAGCTCGGCCAACCCCTACAAAATTCTCTTCTCCACTTCCCTAGCAACATCCTAGAGGTTCTGGTCTTCCTCAAAGACCAATTTTAGTTGCCTAATAGGAGGTCTCAAATAGGCGCTTCAAAGAAGAGGAGGTTAGGACACTTACAAAGCAAGTCAGACCTAAGGTAAGGGAAATATCACAATCTCATTTTTATCCAAGATTTATTATACTTTGGTATTTACTGGGGTGTATTTTATCATCCAAATACATGTTTCCTCAATATGTAATATTATTTCCATCCACCTACAATTTTTTAAAACCTATTTAACCCTTTGGTGAGTTTTTAGTAAATTATATGAATGGAATCTTTTGTCGTTTTTCGTACGAGGTACTTTTTGACTTTTCCGAAAAAAGTACGAAGAATGTTTTTTTAACTTATACGGAATGAATGGATTTTTAAAACATTATTTCTGAGAATATTCCTTTTCAAGTTTTGAAGTTTATTTTTAATCAACTTCTTTTAGTATAAAATTGTATGACATGTTAAGAAAGGAAAATGTTTTTGAATTTGAAAGGATATTTTCCTCAAGAATGGAGTTCAAGTGTTTTATCAAAAAAACTTTCCATCTAAGATAATAAAGGGTTCTGTTTTTACCCCTATTATTACATTGATTTGATTATGTTGTGATGGAATTATTTTTATGAATTCATTTATCTTGTATGAATTGTTTTATGATGTCATGATGTTTAAGATTCCCATTTTTATTACATGGGTTATGCAATGATGTATGATTTATGATTTTGTGGCACACATAAGAATGGTATCATTATGAGATGGGTGGGACCTATATCTCCCTCCAATGCATTGGGTAAAGATTTTATATCTCATGAGATAGACATGGCTGGAACGGTAGGTTATACCGGTTTAGTGAAACAGGACTGAAACGAGGGTGACTCGGTTCAGAAAGGGACTTTGTCCACTAAGATAGTATTGGCAATGAGTCTTGACTAACAAGAAATGATTCTCTATGATTATGTGTGTATGCCATAATGTTTCATGTTTTATGTTATGAATATTGGGATTTCATTTCACTACTAATATTTATCCCATGTTATGAAATTATGCTCTCTTTTGAAGGTTAAGACTTCCAAAATGTTCTGTTCTTATGAATATGATGTGATTGATATTTATTTTGTTTACCCTTACTGAGCATTTGAGCTCACCCTTTTATGTTTTCTTTTCCCCAGGATATAAAGAAAGGTTTTAGGTAAGAAAAAAAGGGAAGATCTTTATGGGAGATGTTGAAGATCTTTCACCATGATTAGAAGATTATATTCCAAGTTCCCAAAGACACTAAACTATTACGATCCTTGTGTGTGTGTTTTTTTAATGTACTAAGTATTCCGCAAAAGTAATGTAATGTCCATGTACGTCAAGATACGGGTCTCTACAGTTAGTATCAGAGGAAAGGTTTAGTCAACCTTTGGAAACTAGGATGCGAGAACGATAGTGAGATCCATATAAATATTTCTAAGGTATGTCTAGGGATGTCTCTAAGGATAATTATACGTATAGGATATAGTCCTAGAACTATGGTAATGATATTAGATTAAACCAAATATGTTATATATTGAAGTTACTCCCCCTTTATTATGATTTTTGCCTCTCACACTATTCTTTTTGGGTTTTAGAAAATGGCTGGAAACAAGATGATTCACGATAATGGAGGATATGATGGACAATGGAATGATATTATTCATAAGCAACCAAATGAAATGGGATTTGGAAGTACAAACATCATTATTATGATGAATCAGCAATCTCATAATATGATCAATAAAGTAAAATTTGGTAAGTTTCCTAACTCGACTAATAAGAGAAAGATGGAGTTTCATGATGATTATAGAGGAAACAAAGTTCAATTTCCCCTATGTAAATCATGTGGGAAGAGGCATCAAGGAGAATGTTTCAAAGGAACTAGAAGATGATTTGGGTATGGAAAAGAAGGAAACAAATCTAGTAAGTGCAAAGGAAAAGGTTCAGTTAACACCAGGGATGAGGATAATGGTATTGCTACGACAACAATGGTTAAATGTTTTAAATGTGGAATGTACGGGCATTATGCAAACCAATGCCCTAAGGGAAAGTCTCATAAAGAGAATCAGTATGGTCATATGGGTAGTATTTATGTTGATGATGATGAAGAGACTACAAATGATATGTGAGATGAAAGAATTGTTGAAGCTCGGTCAATGGTTTAAGAATGTAGTGGAATGATTACATGTTTATCATGTGTAATGTTGTATAAGTAATCTCATGGTACTATGGAATAAAGAGACATCTAAGGATTGTTACATTGTTGTCTTTCCTTGAGTTTTAAAATTGTATGATTAATGTTACCAGTATCCATGAAAGGTTATTCAGATATTTTTGGAATGTAGATGATATGCACATAATGAAGGGATAAGGAGAAAATGAAATGTTTGACAGTATTCATGATCTCATGATTGATATAAGGACTAAGTGATATCATGGTTTGAGTATATAGAATTTTGAAGATTTTGGTATGTGGAAAGTGTTAACTTTTAACTGCATTCATGTTTTCACTTAGGTTCAATGGGTATTCAAGAGAGTACAAGATTAGGGCCTTTGAATGTTTGGAAGGTGACCAACAAGATATATCTTATGATATATGGGGATCAACGATGGTATAAAATCTCTGAGAGTGGACTGCAGTATTATAGATAAGCCTAAATATTGGAGTGGATTATGTTGGAAATAAGTTAGTATTGTTTAAGGGTAATTTTTTTTTGATATTGTTGATGGGATGTTATAGTAATATAGCTTTAGAAAAAGGAAAACCTGCAGGACGGGCAACTGCCCATCGCGTCGGACAAGGCTGTGGGAATTGAACCCACAACTGAAGTGCGACTGGCCTTTATCTCCTACCACTAACCTATAGGAAGTCCCTGTTTAGTATAAACTAGTTTTATTATATTATGCAGTATGATATATGAAGTATAAGTCCATTTTAGGAACCCTATATGATGAATCTCACTATATATGTACTTATGTATTTTTTGATAACTTTTCTAACCTTTTGTTTGAGATAGATGGAATGACCCATCATTCTATCACATGATCTGCTAACACATCACGAATGACAAATTCAACTTCATTTCTTTAAGAGATGAAGTGGAAATTGTCCAAAGAACGACAGACGGTGAGACTATACCAAAATCACGAAAGTATTTCTTCTAATTCCAATTTCATCAACTTTAGGGAAATGATCTTGAAAACCAAAAATGTTGTCCTAGTGCTCTTATATCTGATGAATCATATGGTACCTTAGATCATCACAAATTTATGGCTTTGTGATTGCTGGCTTTTCCATAGCCATGTTCTCTACCACTCTCCATCAGAACATGATGGTTAGATTTCTCTTCCATATCCATATTTTAACCTATGTGGAAACCCAGTGATTAGTTTATTTGGGTAACCATTACATTTCATAATTTTGTTTTTGAAGATTGGTTTTGGTATTCCTTTTTATGATGTAGGTTTCTATTAAAGAAACTTTCGAATAGTAAACCATTTATAACCCCAATGAATTTCGAGGGTGAAATTCAATTTAAGGGGGGTAGAATGTAACACCCTGAGATTTTATGAAAAATATTCTTTTAATTTCATTAATGCCTTATGTTGTATTCTACAACAAGATTACCTTGCGCTATACGCAACACCGTATTATCTTGCAGTATACGCAACACTATTCTTGGATCCTGTTACACACAATTTTGATAATAGTTATTCTACGCAACATTGAGTATATATATATATATATTCAATGTATAAATGAAATATGGTTGGATTATGTTATATGAAACAATGAAGTATTTTTTCACAACACGCAACCCTGACTTGGCTTGCATTACACGCAATCGCAACCTTCCTCGATAGCGTGTGTTGTACGCAATACTGGGTTTTAATAAACAACGATATATTATTATAATATTGTCATGAACTAGCCGTTATGAATAGTGTTAACTAAATTTTGAATTTTATAACATTATTATTCATCTTACAAATTTCTAGAACATGGTATAAGAACAAAATAACTTTTTCGGGTAAAATAAGTATTTTTCAAAAAATGCAGTTTTGTCGCCTTTTGATGGTGCACCCACATTAAATATAGATTTTGACATGTTTATAAGTTCAATTTGACAAAATAAAATTATTCTTTTGAATCAGGATATAAAAATTTACATTAGATAAAGTTTTGATATTTTTCCGATAACTATCATATTTTAATGAATGGTAAAAACACGCTATATTTTAATTAAAAACAACTTTTTTCATCATAATATATTATGTCGTTAAATTATAATATTGAATGGTTTTAAAGTATAAATAGAATATATTTTTACCAGTTAATATAATTTATGACATTAGTATTGATTTTACCTTGGATTTGTAGGTTAAATCAATTCAATCTTTTGCAATGTTTTAAAGAAAACCCGTTTTCTTTCGACAACGGGATTAATTTTAATTTAATTTATGCAACTTTTGTGTATTGAATTTGGAAAAACGGATTCCATATTTGGAATCAGTGGATCCAAATTATGTTAATAAGATACTTTTTATTTTTGGGAATTATGAATAGTAACTACAGTAAATTTTATTTACCATAGTTAAAGGTAAATCGGGTAATTAAGGGTAAATATAATATTTTAAAATTATCCTAACAAATTTCAAAATCCTATTGGATGACTAAAAGTCGACCCATATCACCTAAGGGTCGGATTAGATTCATTTAATTAAATTTTGTCAATGAAAATAATATAATTATTATTAAAACCAAAGAATGTGACAACATGTCACTTTCTTAAATCCTATAAGTATATTAATTTTAATCTAGTGAAACATTTCATGAAAATTCGAACATAAATAGTCTCCAGAAATATAATACAATTATATACAACATAGGAATTTATTTAGAATTTTTAGGGATTAAATAATTATTATTTATTATGACACAATGATGATGCAGTAATTGTCTTATTAATGAAATATTGACATAATTGATGTTATAAATGCCCAAATAAATGTAATTTGAGACTTTTTATGAATTCCACTAATTTTATAGGTTAATATGACATCTTAGTATTTATTTAATTAACTTTTTTCGAACTTATCATTCTGTTATAATTTTCACAAAAATAAATTACTAAATAGTGTCAAAATTGACATAAAATAGTTTTTAAAACAAATATTATATTATTAATTGTTATTTTATTCCAAAAAATCTAAGGTTCGGCCAAATGACTTAGATAAGGTTATATATATTAATAATAAACAACTTGGGGTTCGTTTGGCTTCTTATAGTAGGTTTATTAACCTTATAGTGTAAGAACACAAGAAGGCACGGTAAAAGTAAAATTATTTAACTTAATGTTAAATCTAAATGATAAGGTTAAAATAGGAATCTAAACTTGTATAAATTCTATTGGATGAGAGAATTTCGACCCATCCCCACCTTAGCCTCTAAATAAATCAATTTAGAGCTTTTTCAAACCGAACTTTACTTTATAATAAAATAATAATTTTAGTTATTCCAAAGGTGCCCCTCTCCTCCCTTATCAAAGCGCACCTCCTCCCTCTCTTCCTCACACAACATTGAGCCTTCAAGCTCGGCCAACCCCTGCCAAATTCTCTTCTCCACTTCCCTAGAAACATCCTAGAGGTTTTGGTCTTCCTCAAAGACCAATTGTAGTGCCCTAAGATGAGGTCTCAAAGAGGCGCCTCAAAGAAGAGGAGGTTCGGACACTTACAAAGCAAGTCGGGCCTAAGGTAAGGGAAATATCAAAATCTCATTTTTATCCGAGATTGCTTATAATTTGGTATTTAATGGGGTGTATTTTATCATCCACATCCATGTTTCCTCAATATTTAATATTATTTCCATCCACCTAAATTTTTTAAAACCTATTTTACCCTTTGGTGAGTTTTTAGTAAATTATATGAATGGAATCTTTTGTCGTTTTTCGTATGAGGTACTTTTTGACTTTTCTGAAAAAAGTACGAAGAATGTCTTTTTAACTTACACGGCATGAATGGATTTTTAAAACATTATTTCGGAGAATCTTCCTTTTCAAGTTTATTTTTAATCAACTTATTTTAGTATGAATTATATGACATGTTAAGAAAGGAAAATGTTTTTGAATTTGAGAGGATATTTTCCTCAAGAATGGAGTTCAAGTGTTTTATCAAAATTATTTTCCATCTAAGATAATAAAGGGTTCTGTTTTTACCCCTATTATTACATTGATTAGATTATGTTGTGATGGAATTATTTTTATGAATTCATTTATCTTGTATGAATTGTTTTATGATGTCATGATGTTTAAGATTCCCATTTTTATTACATGGGTTATGCAATGATGTATGATTTATGATTTTGTGGCAGACATAAGAATGGTATCATTATGAGATTGGTGGGACCTATATCTCCCTCCAATGCATTGGGTAATGATATTATATCTCATGAGATAGACATGGCTAGAACGGTAGGTTATACTGGTTCAGTGAAATAGGACTGAAACGAGGGTGACTCGGTTCAAAAAAGGACTTTGTCCACCAAGATAGTCTTGTCAATGGGTCTTGACTAACAAGAAATGATTCTCTATGATTATGTGTGTATACCACAATGTTTCATGTTTTAATTTATGATTATTGGGATTTCATTTCACTACTAAGATTTATCCCATGTTATGAAATTATGCTCTCTTTTGAAGGTTAAGACTTCCAAAATGTTATGTTATTATGAATATAATGTGATTGATATTTATTTTGTTTACCCTTACTGAGCATTTGAGCTCACCCTTTTATGTTTTGTTTTCCCCAGGATATAAAGAAAGGTTTTAGGTAATAAAAAAAAGGGAAGATCTTTATAGGAGATTTTGAAGATCTTTCACCACGATTAGAAGATTATATTCCAAGTTTCCATAGACACTAAACTATTACGGTCCTTGTGTGTGTGTTTTTGTAATGTACTAAGTTTTCCGCAAAAGTAATGTAATTTCCATGTATTTCAAGATACGGGTCTCTAAAACCTCAGTTGCACTGGGTGCACGACGTCTACCACGTATCCCAGCTGAGGAGATACGTGCACGACCCGACACATATCATTGACCATAGGGAGATGGACGTTGATGATGGGGCGACTTTTGCGGAGGTCCTGGTGGAGATTGAGGATAGACATGAGCAGGTCCTACTTGGATGGTATATTCTTATAGTGTGCATCATATGGCAGCACAGGAACCTACAGGAGAGCACTTGGGAGCGGGAGGCTCAGATGCGTGCTCAGTACCCACATTTTTTTCCCTAGTTTTTTATGTATCTTTACGGGGACGTAAATCCCTGAGGTGGGAGTGATGTAAAGACCCAAAAAATTAAAGGAAAGTTTTTTTCTTAATTTTCTTTGGGATTTTACAAGAACTTAGTTTCGGACGGCACCTAATTCCAAGGCCCGGTGTGCCTGGAAACGTTTTCTGAAGTTTAGCTCGAGTACATTCAGTGAAAGAATGAGCTGGTCTTTTTAACTTTTGAACTAGTGCTCGGAATCGAATTCTAAGGGCACCGATGGAATCGCAGTACCGGTAATTTTTTAGAAACACCTTTTCCGGAGTTGCGTTTTCTCGGGTGTGGTTTTTAATTTTTGGGGTTAAGTTAAGAAATAAAATAAAAGTGGTGCAACTGGTTTTTATTTTATTTTTCTTAACTTAAGTTAAGTGGATGATGTGGGTCCCACAATATCCTACCCATTTGGTAGAATATTTGTGAGGTGGGGCCCACACACGCCCCACCATCTCTTTTCTTCTAAGTAAGGCACCCACACCCACCATTTTAATGAATTCAACTCGTGCGTTTAATCTGAATATTAAACGCCTCATTAATTGGGCAGTTTTAAACTCTTCAATTAATTGTTCGTTTCATTTCTTTTTGAAATTAAAACATTGGATTGTGCGTTAATAAAATAAGACAACTCTTATTTTATTTCTGTTAGAACTTGTTGCGTGGAGAGGATTTGGAGAAAACCCTTCTTCTTCGACGAAGAACACGAAGAACGCGAAGAATGCGAAGAACGCGCCGACCTCTAACGAAGAAGTATACCTATGGGTCATTGTGGGGGTTAGTACCTATCAATCCTTTTTGTGTAATTGTGGGGGTTAGTGCCTATCGATCTTGTGTGGGTTCGACGACTTAGATGAATTAGTGGCTATATCTTATCATCTTTATCGTCATACGAAGAAGTATACCTGTGTGAGCTGAATCTTGACTTGCTTTCCTATGTGGATTACGTTATGCTTTCTTGTGTGGATTGGGTTGTGATTTCTTGTGTGGATGTGATCGAACTTGGGCTCAGAGGTTGGAGGGAACTGGAATTGTTGAATTAGGTATATCTATGGGCATATACCTAAGTAGTGTCGGATGTTACTTCGTGATTGTATATTTCCTTTGTGGATTATCCTTTGTTGATTCTGGGAGACCTTCGGGGGTCTCGGGATCCCTACTGAGTAGCTTATACTCACCCATGTACGGGCTATGCCCGCACTACATTGTGTTGGTTACAGACGATGGACATCGCTGATCGTGGTTGAGGCTTGCAAAGCAGGACGGTACCTGGAGGTGGACCACTGGGCGGGACGTACTTGGAGCGGACGGCTGGACCCAAGGAGCTGTGGAGGCTATCTGTACTCACCCTTCAGGTGGGACTTCCAGTGGACGGTTCGAGGTTGTGGCTCTACTTTCAGTTGTTGTTTTCCCTTTCCAGTTGTACTTTACTTTTAGTTTGGGTTTGTTTTCTAGCCCACTTACTTTTCCGCACTTACTGTTGTACCCAGTTTTTACTTAGTGTTTACTTATGCTTGCTTGCTCTGTGGTGTTTGTTTACTTTACAAAGGCAATGCCTTCCTTTTTTCAGGAATTGTTCCTTGGTGCTAGTCTCTAGCCCTTGGCCTTTGGAAGGTAGGCTTGGGGTAGTCACGGAACGGGCCCCGAGGACGGGTCGTGACATTATAATTAATTTCACTTTGAAATTGGTCCTAAACATGTCTCACTATTTTGATAGATATTTTTTCTTAAAAACAAGCTATTTGTTTTGAAAACATGAATTAATTTTAAATTAATTAATGACACTTCAATGTATTGAATTTTTTAAAACAGATATCATTTTTGAATTTGGAATATCAAATATATCTTAGGCTGAATTTTTGGAATTTTTATGAAAAAACGTCAATTTTTGATGAATAGTGAAAACACTAAGTAGTAGTTAAAAACTGACTTTTTTGATTAAATAAAATTTTACCGCTTCTATGAATTGAATTTTGAATATAAAAAATACATGGTTGTTATTAGCATGTAAATTTTGGTTCAATAAGATTAAAATATTTTTTGGTGAATAGTAACTTTTGACTTTTACTTACAGCGGTTAAAGGTAAATAGGGTAATTCAAAGTAAAAAAATATTATAATAAAAAAAATTACCTTAACCCTTGTCCTAAACTTATTGTATGAGTCATGGCCAGACATTGGAATCATTGGGTTGATTTTGGGACCCCATGAAGCCACTTACGAGTGATAATGACACTTTATTTTAATTAACCTAAAGTAATGAAAAAAAAAGACATAAAACATATCTTTTAGTAAATTAATTTTAAAATAGGGTTATATAAGTTATAATTTTTGACTATAAAATTTTTTTGGAAAGAAAAAAATATTTCCTACATCATGGTAGTTTTTTTATAATTTTTAGAAATCAGATAAATAAAATTATTTATAACACAATAATGATGCAATGTTTACCTCATTAATAAATGATTTAAATAAATAAGATTATAATAATTAAAATAATATCTAATACCTATCCAATTCTTATTTAATGATTTTATTTCAACCATGAGTCATATCATCTTCTACTTTAACAAGTTTTGGACCTTTATAAATCAAAAATCATTACATAATAAAATAATATTTTCACACCTTGCTAAAGAGCCCCTCCTCACCCTTATAAAATGTCATCACCTATAACCCATTACTCACACTTCACAAACCCCTTGGATAATAATACACCTATCCAAATTAGCTATCAAGATACCTCTCTTCCACTTAGATTCTTTACCTTAGGCAGAAGGCACTTCAAAAATTCTTATTGGTTCAAACCAAAGGGAGTTACTTGAATTAAAGGTAATAGTTTCTCTTAAATTATATTCTTTTATTTTACTTCTGTGACCCCCTAAACTATTTTTATTCATTTATTTTATAACAACAATAGTATCCTCAATGTACTAGATTGTTTTTATACTAATTATTTTAACTACACTTACACAGACCTCCGTCTAACGGGTAAAGAACATATTGTTTCTGTGGACGAAAATCTGTTGTCTCACGTAACAATGATTGTTCAAATATCTCTGAACGCCTCTCATGGTGGCCATTATGATGGAACTATATTTATATATATTATATAATATATTTATATTATTTCTAGGATTCTTTATTTTTAATTTATTGAATACCTTAATTGATTCCATAGTTGGTAAAGACGATAATCTAATTTGAGAAAGTTCAGACTACCGCCCCCTCAAAGTGATATGACTCGTTCATGACTTATATGGAATGTATAAAGAGTAGAGTTAATGAAATTATATATGATATTATACTATAATTATAATATACTTATGTATGATTAAGTTTCCATTATATTACAATATGAAATAGAAATGGAAGTAGCGCTCATGCGTACATACGGCTTACCGTCTCCCTGAACGGTGCATTTCATTTCTTATCTCCAAATGTCATGTACTATTATAAATACATTTATATACTGGATATATATTATATATATGATATCTAAATCATTAATATAATTTTTTATATAATGAAATTTTTACCACATGAACAACTTGTAATTATAAGAAGTCCATTTTTGAATCAAGTTCCAAATATCGGCAAAACGACCATTATTAACGTAAATGATTACATAATTTCTAAAACATGGTAATAAGTTATTTAAAAGGAACTAGAAACCATAAAAAGGTTCTTAGGAAATTATAAATCAACATTACTTTATTATTCAGGAGATTAAAGAATGAACGGGTCATGTCGGACATAAGGTAAGGGGTTTCGTATCTCACTTTTAATTACATGAGATTTCTCTTATTCTTCACTTATTTATTGCATGTGGTATATTGTGTACTACCATTTGATATATATTATCATTATAATATTTTTTCATGGTATTTTGTGATTCATTTGGTGGTTATTAATTTTGGTCATACGACTCAATTGATTACAACTTGGTAAGGGGTTTTCATCTCACTTTTTATTCCCGTGAGATTCATGCCATATTTGTCACTATTTACATTGTGTGGTTTATGTACATCTCATGATTTTTTTATTTGTGTAATATACATAAATTTATATGTATTTACATCTTTATTTTATGATCCTTCTTTTATGGGGTGTATGTTTCATATGTTACCAAATCGGTAAGGGAACTTCTCACCCTCCTCTTTTTAAAAGACTTCTTTTTTGTTATGTTTTTTAATTTAAATCTTCTTATGTTGGGATATGTTCCTATATGTCTTAATTTATGTAAATTTTATGTCCAAGTTATTAGATAACCTTTTCTCCCTAATAAACTCATTTTCTTATTTTTAATGTGACATCGATAGGTTGTCGGCTCTATATAAGGTAACTTCTTCACCCAATTTCAATTCATTGGGTTAAACTTATTCTTATTGATTATGTCGTTCTATGAATATGTGTGAATAGATTATGATTGTTTTACATTTAATATACACTAATATTGGGTTTATTTATATTTTTCACACATAATTATTTCATTTATTTATCCTTAATCTAAGGATACAATTTTTATAAGGGATTTTGTCTCAAATTACATTCCATTGAGACATCATTGTTTTTATAAACCAATTCACTTTTATATGGTGTATATACTATCATCAAGAATATTATATCTTGAATACCTTTATTCTCATGATATTAAAATGTTTTGATTGAATTTTATTCCTCAATTATTTGTATTCAAGTATATCACTTTTGGTTAAGAACTCTTTAACAAAAATATTGTTTTGAAGATTTATTCTACTAAATATTTCTCATTAATTTCCAAGTTTTCAAAATGGAATATAGTATTCATTTATATGGAAATTAATTTTATAAAATTTTAATTCCTTTAAAATATTCAATGTGTTATGTGACACTTTGATAAAAAAAATTATTTATTAAATGTTTTATATGGTTTTGAAAATGGTTTGTTTAAACATTGATTTTGTCAATATCATTAAATGATATATTGTGATTGAAATGTGAAAATGTTATTAGTGAAATTTTTAAATTTTTAATATTTTTTGTCTTATGATTTTATAATGGTACTTGGACATTTGATGGGTGGTTACGTAATAAATTAAATGACGGGTGGTGTCGTGATAAACCAGGATGGGTGGTTACGTTATGTCCTACAATTCATTGGGTATGGAAGTCAGCTGTATAGATATTCCATTAAGTGATATGTGTGTAAGTAAACCTTATGGTTATTCCATTTAAGTATGTTTATGTCACAAGTTAACTTTATAGGTTATTTGTTCTTTATATGGATTTTATAGAAATCTTTTAGTTACAAATGGGTAAGCAATGATTTTATATTATATAAATAGTATTTACTACTTCATAAAATTGAAAAGTATTACTTATGATTTTGTATTCATGTTTTACTTGTTTTTTAAAAAAACTAATTATTTTCCTTCTTTTTGAAAACCGTACTGATCTTTTTATGCTCATCCCATGTTTTTGAAATGTTTTTTACAATACATAAAGTGGAATATGGTCAAGGATGGGATCAAGGAAAAGTCATGCTGTCTAAAACATGGAACTAGACATGACTCTTTTTTAAAAAAAATATTTTCTGAAAACAATAGAAACTGGGTAGATGTGTCTTCATGTAATATTCCAGTTGTTATTTATATGTTATGACCTAATTATCCAAATATATAAACTTGAAAATATCCTCAATGTTAATTATTACCATAATTTAATAATATGTAATGTTTAAGCCTCGGTTTTTACAGTTGGTATCCGAGATCAGTTTAGATAACCATAGAGGTTAGGTTGTAATTTAAGCATGAGGGAAATAACCATAACGGTTATCATATTAGAAAGAGTCATAGTTATTTTAGAGGTGATTAATGGTTATTATATTTTGGGG
This sequence comes from Viscum album, assembly GCA_963277665.1. Classification (NCBI taxonomy): domain Eukaryota; kingdom Viridiplantae; phylum Streptophyta; class Magnoliopsida; order Santalales; family Viscaceae; genus Viscum; species Viscum album. The sequence continues at coordinate 290,163,713 of OY728165.1, forward strand.
TGAAAAATGAAAGGTATTAGATAACCTTTGAAGATAAATTATGTTATGGTTAATTTTGAGATATTTGCATTTTTGTAATGTTATGAAATTGTATAGATTTTGAAAAAGGACAACACTCAGACCATGTGGAAACCCATCGCGTCAGACAAAGCTGTAGGAATCGAACCCACAACCAAAGTGCGATTGAGATTTATCGCCAACCACTGGCCTACATGAAGTCTCTGGTTAGTATGACTAAGTATTTCCAGTTAAATAATTTTTTGGATCAAGATTAATTTGACCATATGTTTTATCAAATCGATATCTATAGTATTGAAAAATAATTTAGTGATTAAGTGATACAAGTTATTTTGGAAGACATTCTCTCTTTTGGGAACACTATAAGATTAAGGAAAGTAGAAAACAATGGGATCTCATTTGTGGAGTAATGGTTGAAATTTTATTTTGTAAGAGTTTATGCTTTTATTATTGATATATAGTGATTAGGGTTATTTATTAAAGTTATTAACCAAACATAGAGAATATGTGATTAGGTTAATTACACATCGGTATAAGAGTTTAAGAGCATATGATGTTTTTGGAGATAAATGTTAACATTTACTGTAGAAGAAAATGTGATTTAAATACTTCTGAGTTTTGGGTTTCAATTTTAGTTTGGATTACTTTGAAAAATTTTAAAAACTATTGTACATTTATTGGTCTTTCTTGATCGTTGGGTACTTTTTTTGGATTTTGTAGATTAAGAGTAGTATTTCTTTTTAAAAATGATTAACCTTTTGGGGATTATCTGATATCGTAATAACCATTTTTGGGTTTGTTTAATATATAATGATAGTGGAAATATACTGTCCATATTTTTTAGATCATGTTATTCTATAGAACTTTATTTTTGAACTTTTTATGTGTCTAGGTCAACTTTAATACTCAGAGTTTTGAGAAAAGATGGGTTTGTGGTAGAAATTTAGTAAAGGATGAAAGTATACATGACAAATAAATATGTGTCCTTATGTTCTTAGTTAGGCTCATAAATAAATTCCTCATCTTTATAAAAAGTAACTTAAAACAAAAATGTTTTCCGTTTACTTTTCCTACTTGGAAACCAATGGTCGTTTAACTCATCACAAATTAGTGGTTTTCTTATTGTTAACTTTCTTAAAATCATATTTCCTATCACTCTGCATCGAAACATGACACTTATTTTCTCTTCAATATCAATTATTTCCTGAAATCCCGGTATGGTTTATCTTGGGTGACCATTGTACATATATTTATTTCTTTTAAAGTGATTGTTTTATTTACTCTTTTTCCGATGTGGGACTTTCACTTAAGTTTCCAATCCCAATTTTAAAATTGTGATGACAAAATTACCAAAATGGAGGAAGGATGTAACATCCCAGATAAATAAATAATATATCATTTTCATATTTATTAATATTTTTGATATAAATATTAATTTTACTTTAAAGGGTTTTCTATGTTTGATGACATACCCGATACAAAAACAACGGGTTTCATTGAAATCTTATGTTGCACGCTAACAATATAATATTATTATTTTAAATGGTAGTTAACCTATAGACATTGTATTGTTGGGAATGAATAGAAATAACTACAATATGATTAATCATTATTTTTAAATGTTTTTACATTTATCCAATAAATGTTAGGGGATTAAAATGTGAATGAATATAATTTTAAGCATAATTTACTTTAAAAGGTTGATTTACCGCCTTTTAATAGAGAACCCTCTCTATATCAATTTTTGGTCACTTTTATTTGTTCTATTTGAAAAAATAAAAAATTTCTTTAGAATTGGGACATCAAAATTTACTTTAGGTAATTTTTTGGTATTTTTCTCATAAAATTCATTTTTTTAATGATGACTGAAAAATACTATATTTTAATTCAGACCTATATTTTAATCTAATTCATATATATGGTTATATTATATTTTTAATTGATTTTAAAGTGTAATTATATTATATTTTTAGCATTTAATCCAATGTCATTCATTGGAATTAATTTCACTTTGAAATTGGATATAAACAAGTGTCAATCTTTTGATAGATATTGCTTCTTAAAAACACGCTATTTGTTTTGGCAACGGGAATTAATTTTAAATAAATTAATGAAACTCTAATGTTATGAATTTTGTAAAATAGACATCATTTTTGAATTCAGAATATCATATATAGCTTAGGCTGAATTTTTGGTATTTTTCTGAAAAACATCAATTTTTTATGAGTACTGAAACAAATAAGTAGTTGTTAAAAAAAACTGACTTTTTCATTTAAATAAAAAATTACCGCTTATGGGATTGAATTTTGAAAATATTAAAAACATTTTTGTTGTTATTAAGTAAATTGATGTTCAATAAGATAAAAGTAATTTTTGGTAAATAGTGACTTTTTCCTTTTATTTACCGCGTTTAAAGGTAAATAGGGTAATTCAAGGTAAAAATAATATTATAATAAATCAAATTACCATTAAACATGTCATAACCTTATTGGATGATTCATGTATAACTATGGACATCCTTGGGTCGATTTTGGGATCCCATGGAGCCACTTAACAGTGATAATGAAACTTTATTTTAATTAACTTAAAGTAATGAAAAAAATGACAAAAAATAACTTTTAGTAAATTAATTTTTACGGAGGGTTATATAAGTTATATTTTCAACTATAAATATTATTTAAAAATATAATAAGATTTATACATCATAGTATTTGTTTTATAATTTTTAGACATTAAATAAATAATATTATTTATGACACAAAAATGATGTTGTGTTTACCTCATTAATAATTGATTTAAATAAATAAGATTATAAATTCTAAAATAATATCTAATACCAATATAATTATTATTTAATTATTTTATTTCAAACATGAGTCATCTTATCTTTAACTTTAAACATTTTTGGACCTTTAGAAACCAAAAATCATTATAAAAAAAATATTTTCCCACTTTCCTAAAGAGCCACTCCTCTCCCTTATAAAAATACTTCACCTCTAACCAATTACTCACACTTCCCAATTCCCTTGTATCATCCAACCCCTACCAAAATAAGCTCTTAAGATACCTCTCTTCCACCAAGAATCCTTACATTATTAAGAAGGCACTTCAAGAAGTTTTTTTGGTTCAAACCAAAAGAAGTTACCCAAATTAAAGGTAACGGTTTATCTTAAATTCTTTTATTTTCTTTTACTTATCCACCCCCATAAATTCTATTTATTCCTTTATTTTATAAAAAACCAGTATCCTAAATATACTAGGTTTTTTTATGTGAATTATTTGAACTACACTTACACACACCTACGCCTAATGGGTAAGAACATACTGTTTCTGTGGACGATGAACTACTGCTTCACGAAACGATGATTGTTCAAATTTCTCCAACTGCCTCTCATGGTGTCCATTATGATAGAAATATATTTATATATAATATATAATATGTTTATATTATTCCTATTCTTCTGTTTTTTTCATTTATATAATACCTTTATGGTTTATGTAGTGGGTAAATACGATAATCTCATTTGAGAAAGTGCCGACTACCGCCCCCTCAATGTGATACGACTCATTCATGCCTTCTGAGAAATGTTTAAAGGTTAGAGTTAATGAAATTATATATGATAATGTACTATAATTATAATATACTTATATATCATTAATTTACCATTCCATTTCAATATGAAATAAAAATGGAAGTAGCGTTAATGAGTACGTACGGCTTACCATCTCCATGAACGATGCATTTCATTTCTTATCTCCAAATGTTATGTACTATTATAAATAAATGTATATACTGGTTATATATGATATATATTATATATAAATAATTAATATCATTATGTATATAATAAACTTTTTACCACATGAAAAACTTGTAATTATATGAAGTACATTTTTTACTCAAGTACCAAATATCGATAAAATGGCCATTAGTAACTTAAATGATTACATAATGTTTATAATGTGGTCATAAGTAATTTAAAAGGATTTATAAACATGAAAAAGGTTCTTAAAAATGTCTAAATTAAGTTTATTTTATTATTCAGGAGATTAAAGAATGAACAGGTCATGTTGGACACAAGGTAAGGGGTTTCTTATCTCACTTTTAATTCTGTGAGATTTCCATTGTTCGCCACTTATTTGCTGCATGTGGAATATTGTGTAATGAAATTTGATATATATTATAATTATTAAATTAATATTCATGGTATTATGTGATTCATTTGGTGGTTATTAAATTTTGTTCATATGACTCCATTGATTACAACGTGGTAAGGGGTTTTCATCTCACTTTTTATTCCCGTGAGATTCTGCATATATTTGCCAATATTTTGATTTTGTGGTGTATGTATTGACCATTATTTTATTATTTTTGTAATATAATTAAATTTATGGGTATTTAAAACTTTTTTTATGATACTTCTTTTATGGGGTTTATGTTTCATAAGTTACCAAATCAGTAAAGGAACTTTTTCCACTCCTCTTTTTAAAAGACTTCTTTTTGTTATGTCTTTTAATTTACATCTTCATATGGTGAGATATGTTATTATAAATCATTATTGCTGTAAATTTTATGTCCAAGTGATGAAATACCCTTTTCTCTCTCCTCAACTCGTTTTTATAATTTTAATGTGACAATGTTAGGTTGTCGACTTTCTGTAGGGGAACTTCTTCACCAAATTTCAATTCTTTAGGTTAAATTTCTACTTATTTATTTTGTTGTTCTATGAATATGTCTGAAAAACCTATGATTTTTTTACACTTAATATTCACTTATATTGGGTATATTTATATTTTTCACACATAATTATTTCATTGATTTATCCAAAATCTATGGATACAATTTTTATAAGGGATTTCATCTCAAATTACATTCCATTGAGACTTCATTATTGTTATGCACCAATTGAATTTTATATGGTGTATATACTGTCTTTCGGAATATTATATCATGAATACCTTTATTCTCATGATATTATATAGATTTTATTTAATTTTATTCCTCAATTATTTTTATTAAAGTATATCTCTATTGGTTAAGAACTATTTAACTAAAATACTGTTTTAAAGATTTATTCTTCTAAATATTTCTCATTAATGTCTATGTTTTCAAAATGGTTTATAGTATTTATTTATATGGACATTAATGTTTCAAAATTTTAATTATTTTAAAATCTTCAATGTGGTATGGGACACTTTGATTCAAAAATCTCTTTATTAAATGATTTAAATGATTTTGAAAATTCTATGATTAAACATTGATTATATCAATATCTAGTAATGGTATATTGTGATAGAAATGTGTAAATGTTATTTTTTAAATATTTATATTTGTAATATTTTAGGTGTTATGATTTTATAATGGTACTTGGATATTTGACGAGATGCTACGTGATAAACTAAATGACAGGTGGTGCCGTGATAAACCAGGATGGGTGGGTACGTTATAACCTCCAATGCATTGGGTTTAGTAGTCGGTTGTATGACTATACCAATTTGTGATATGCATGGAAGTCGACCGTATGATTATTCCATTTAAGTATGTTTATTTCCCTAGTTACCTTTATATGTTATGTGATCTTTATATGGGTTTTATAGTAATATTTTTCTTACAAAAGGGTAAGACATGATCTCGTATTCAGTAAAGGTTACCTACTACTTCATAAAGGTGAAAAGTATTACTTATGATAACATATTCATGGTTTAATTTTTGGTTTAAAAAAACTAATTTTTTTTTCTTTGTGTATCCCTTAATGAACTTTTTAGGCTCATCCCACATTTTGGAAAATTTTCACATGACAGAAAGTGGAATATGGTCGAGGATGGGATCAAAGAAAATTATTGATATCTAAAACATGGAACTAGACATGACTATTTTGTTCCAGAATTTTTATTTTGTGAAAAAAATAGAAAAGGGGTAGATGTGTCTACATGTAATATTCAAGTTTTTATATATATGTTACGACCTGATTCTCAAAATATCTAAACCTAAAAAGACCCTCATAGTAAATTATTAACTTAATTCAAGAATATTCAATGTTTAAGGCCGGGTCCCTACAAAGGCAGTCTATTATGAGGATGTAGTGACATTCCTATATTGATCATAATTTATATTCATATATTACTATAGAAAATAACTTGTATATACATGGTGGGAAGCTATAGAACTAGTGTGATTCTTTCTATGAAAGGATAAAATAGTTTAATGTTGTGACCTTAATGAGATACTAAATAAGTTATAAAAATTATGAGACGCAATGTCATGGTGTAGGTTATTGTTGGGGTAAGAAGGCCCATTCCAATCACATTATTTTATAGTGATTAAGAGAATCCATGTTTGGGGGAACAACTAATCAGGGAAAGTAGTATATATCCCATGTCAGGGTAGAATCCTTTAGAAATACCATGTTCAATACTTTACATTTTTCCCTGTAATGTATGTTTTATGTGTGATTGGTAAATATTATGAAAATCAACGATTATCCTAATAGATAGTAAAGGAAAAAAATTAATGGAGTAAACAAAAAAAAGAAGAAATTATAATTTGGTAAAATTAAACACCCCCAATGTTTATAATGATCCTTAGTGGAATTTCATGTTGAAAAATCTGTTAGATCTTAGATCATAGTGATAAAATACTGTAAAATAATATTACTAACTTGAAAAAACATCCTGGGGTAAATCATGAGTATAATTAAGAAACATCGGAACCCAAATATGTAATGATTGAAAACTACCCTCATTTATTTTCATTAGAGTAATACATTTTTTTGGAGAATTTTTTTAAATTAGTGTAGTATGTAATACTCCCTGATTTTGGTTTATATTTCATTTAAATTAAATTGTTTCTTTTTAATTTCCAATGATACAAAAACTCCAAAAAATCAACAATAAATTATTTCATTATGGTAAATTATGAAAATGAAAAGTTAAATACATTAAAAGGTAACTAAATGAAATAGAATTATAAAATTTAAGACAAGAATGAAACCAGACATAATTAAAAATATTACAGTGTTGAAATTTGTACCATCAAGATCTACAATGAAGATCAAACCACCAATGATAGATATATAAATATTATAACATATTAATAATCCTATAAATGAAATTAGATAATAGGATAAATAATTTTAGATATGTATGTAAGGATATATATATTAAGGTAATGCGACTATTATATATATGGTCACTGGCTATATAGCCATTTTATATATGGTGAGTGGACATATAGTTGTTGGATAAAATTTTATCCAACATGTTCATTAATTATATATAATTCTCTGAGGTATAAATAAAATTTAAATTAATATAATTCAAATATACTAAATAATATTGGAATGAAATAAGGCTATAATAATTAATTATAATTTATTAATATAAAAACATCTGTTTTTATTAATTATATATTATTATTATTATTAAACAATTATTATTTTTGTTCATAGATATCAATGTGACATTTTGATATTAAAGGATTGATAAAATTGAATTTTTAGAACATTAATTATTAATTTTAAATGGATTTTATGTGAATAATGTAATGGAAATATTAGAAATTTTACATAGATTTTGGTTTCTAAGTGTTCTGTTTTTTTATAGTAAAAACATAAATTCATCCCTTTTAAAGAATTATTAAAAAAAATTATTGTTTCTATGTATGAAAATTATATTTATATTTTTTTATTAATAATTTATATGAAATAAGATTAAGAACACTTCTTGCTTGAAATTTAATTTTTCTATATTAACAACTTTTCTTCTATAGATATTATGTATTCATTAAAATTAAATTTTTTATATTTAGAAATTTAATTAGGTTAAATAGAGTTAAAATATATAATAATGTCATTGAAATTATGTTTGTGGAGTCATTTTAAATTTTTACTAAAAAATAATTATCATTGTAAATAATTAAATATAGTAAAAAAGAATAAAATTATCATGGATCATATTTTTAGTTATTAATGGGGTATTTAATCATTAGAGAAGTAAATTATTAGATTTGGGGGTCAATAAGAACTTTTAAATCAATATTTCATTACCTAAATTGTCTAATAATAGTTTTATTCTATCATTACACATTACCTAACTTGTTTTTTTTAAATGAATGTTAGTCATTTTTACTTATCAATAGAGTTATTCCCCTCACCTTATAAACCACTTAAATTTTCAAGTGGAATTGTTAATGGATTTTATTTATTTTCATCATAGGATGAGAAAAATTAGAGGTTTTTTGGGATAATATAGATTTATTTATATTTTTAATGAGATGTTATGAAGAGATTTGAAATACTGATAATTAGATTCAAAATGTTCATATATTACATTTAAAATGTTTTTTTGATTTGATTGGTAGTTTTTAAATGCACTTGGTGTGTATGATATGTAGTTTCATACATGACAATATAGTTGAAGTTTTAGACTAAAAATGGTGAGGCATATGAATACGTAAGAAGTGAAATAGATACGTAATATTTATAGATTAGTTAAAAGTGTATTGGATACTTGAGAAGTGCATTCAATATATAGGAAATGTATTTTTTTATAATATTTTTTTCATAGTTTAATTTGTGAATCTTTATACTAAAACGGGCTGTCACGACCCGTCCTCGGGGCCCGTGCCGTGACTACCCCAAGCCCGCCTTCCATAGGCCAGGGGCTGGTGACTTGCACCAAGGCGTAAATCCCGATAAAAAGGGAAGGCATTGCCTTTGTAAAGTAACAAAACACCACAGAGTAAAAGCGGAAGAAGTAAACACTAAGTAAAAACTGAGTACAACTGTAAGTGCGGAAAGTAAAAAGGGGCCGGAAATACAAGCCCAACAGTAAAGTACAACTCGAAAGAGAAAACATCAACTGAAAAGTAAAGCTGCTACGCCGAGTTGTCCACTTGAAATCCCACCAGAAGGGTGGGTACAGATAGCTCCTCTGCTCCTCGGGTCCCGCCGTCCGCTCCGAGTATGTCCCGCCCAGTGGTCCACCTCCGGGTACCTCCTCGTCGTCACGTCCACCTCTGGGTACCGTCTCGTCGTGAGGTCCTCCTCTGGGTACCATCTCGTCGTATAGTCCACCTCCAGGTACCGTCCAGTCCTCGAACACTCGGCCTCCGTCAGCACTGCCCATCGTCTGCAACCAACACAACGAGGTGCGGGCATAGCCCGTGTAGGGGTGAGTATAACGATACTCAGTAGGGACCCCGAGACCCTCAAGGTCTCACTAAACCAACAAGGATAACCACAAAGAAGATCTCAACAGATAACCTCTACTTAGGTATATGCCCATACATATACCTAAGTTATCAAGTAACCTATCTCAATCATGAGGAAACACAAGGATTGTGAAATCAACGGATAAACACTACCCGGGTATATGCCCATACATATACCTAAGTTAGCAAGTGACCCATCTCAATCATGAAGTAAACACAAGGTCAAAAGTCTCAGCTCAAACCAGGATTTTCATTATCGAAACCGTAACTACTGAAGAGCTCCGTCTCTAGAGTGTACAATGGTCCTATCATGACTTTGAGGTACTGCTCACTAACCTAAGACTGCTGAGGTACTCCTCCTGTCGAGTACCGCGGGTCTGCGGCCAACTACCGGGCGCTCCGTCCGCTGTGGGTCTGTCGCCAAATACCGGGCACTCCCCCCAATAGCCTACAGAGGTACTCCTCCTGTCGAGTACCGCGGGTTTGCGGCCAACTACCGGGCGCTCCTTCCGCCGTGGGTCTATCGCCAAATACCGGGCACTCCGTCCACTGGGCTAGTCGACCTACTCAAAGTCGAGTCGGTCAAGCAGTTGTCAGGTCTCAGCATGCTACACGATCTCCGTACTCCGCACGCTCGTCTCCGGGAGGGTCCGCTCCACGAGCTACTGGTCGATACTCCAAGTATCTCAAGGTCCCACGAAGAAGTATCTCAAAGGACCGCCTCGTCATAGGGGTCTCAACACAACAGATGGCGCGTCAATCGGACGCCCGGTCTGTGAGTTATTAGCCTTTTCGTCCCAGGGTCCCGGTTGGTTTCGTGAGAAAACCAATCCCGGCCGTATCTCAACTGTACCCCGAACTCCCATAGGGTATACTCATTGTGACTTTTAATCAACGTAAACACCAACGCCGCTGACGGTTCGTCAAACAGACGTCTGGTTTGAAAGATATCAGCTTTTCCGTTCCAGGGGCCCGGTTGGATTTCGGTGCGATCCAACCCGGCCACTATCCATCTGCATCCAATTCTCAGGCGGAGGATGCCAAAAGTTCCGTATCGACAACAGGAACTCATCGTCGCAGACGGCGCGTCAATCGGACGCCCGGTCTGAGAGTTATTGTCTTTTTCGTCCCATGGGCCCTGTTGGTTTTTTAAGGCAAAACCAACCCGACCGTACTCCACCTGCGTCCAAACCTCGGGCGAAGTATTCCAAAAGATCCTTCTCACTTAGAGGAATTCAACGAAACAGACGGCGCGTTAATCGGACGCCCGGTCTGTTAGTTATTGGCCTTTCCGTCTCACACCCACCCTGGGAAACTTCCCAGGAGGTCACCCATCCTGATCACTCCTCTAGGCCAAGCACGCTTAACTACGGAGTTTTAACTACGTAGGCTCCCGAAAAGGAAGGTGCACCGTGAGTATAGTATACCGAAACGACCGTCTCGATCCAAGGATCGCGTTGCCACTGACGGCGCGTCATTCGGAGGCCCGTAGCTCAAGATATGGCCATTTGAACGAAAACGTCCGAAGAAGGGGGGGTACGGGCGCGGCCCGGCCGGTCGGACCGGCCTGGCTCGGCTCGGCCGGGCGTCCGAGTGCCAGGCGCCGCGGGCGTTGACCCGCGGCCTGAGGAAACTGCGGCCCGCGTGGGCCGCGCTGGGGAACCGCGGACGCGGCAGAGCCGCGTCCCGCGCGGGCGAACCAGACCCGCGCGGCCGCGGGTCCGTTGGCCGCCGCCGCCGCGGCTGAAGCCGCAGCGGGCTCGTCCGGCGGCGCGCCGGGGCGCCGCCGGCGAGTTTCACGGGCCACCGGGAACGCTCCGGTGGTCCGATTCTCTTCCCGTCTGCGCCATTGCTCCTCCCGGGATCCGTTCTTTACTGCGGAATCGTCAAACATCCGCTGCGGCACGTTCCGTCGTCGCCCGCCAAATCCGCACAAAACGAAGAACGGCGGAGGGTCGTCGGGCCATGTTCGTTTGGCCCGCACCCTCCGCGTTAGAGATAAACAACCGGGAGAATTTTATTCCACACGGAAAAAATAACAATTTTAAGAAGATTAAAATTGTTCACAATTCGGTTCTTTAATTTCTTTAAGAAACATTGACGGGAATAAATTAAAAAGGGGTAATTCCCATAATAAATCCCTACCTCATCGTCGCTATCGGATGCGACATCGTCGCGGAATTGACCGTCGCGGAAGGAGGTGATCGTCACACCGCGGAAGGGCGTCGCGTCGACGATCTCCGAGGACCAAGAACATACGGATTTAATTAATAATAATTAAATCCATGTTGTTGTTGAAATCCAAAAAGAAAAATAAAAAGAAGCGCAACCCCCTACCTTGGTTGTTGTCGATCGAAGGCTGTCGCGGGGTTGGATCGTCGCGGAAGAAGCGTCGCGAAGGGAGATCCGTTGGCGTCGCGGTACAGGGCTTCGCGTCGTCGATCTCCGCAGGTTTGGCGTTCTTTGCGTTCTTCACGTTCTTCGCGTTCTTCGCCGAAGAAGAACGCTTTCCTCTAAATCCTCTCCACGCCACAAGTTTCAACCCAAAATAAAATAAGCTTAAGCCTTATTTTATTTACACAACTAAACATTTGAATTTCAAAAGATAAGAAACGAACCATTAATTCGTAGAATTAATTCAACGAAAGAAACAGCTCATTTAATTTACGAAAGAAACAGCCCAATTAAATGGTATGTTAAGATTTTAAGAAACGCGTCAGTTGACTTTCATTAAGACGGGTTTTCACGGGTGCGTTTCTTAGCGGAAAGAAACGGCGGGGCTCGTGCGGGCCCCACCTCACAAATATCCTACCAAGGGGTAGGATATTTCTGGATAGCATCCTATCCAGTTTAACTCAGTTCAAGCCGCCTTTAAGTGGCTTCAAGTGGCTTCCAAGTGGCTTAAGCGAAATAAAATAAAGTTGTAGCAAAATTATTTTATTTCTTAACTTTAAGCCCGAAAATTAAAAACCACACCCGAGCAAACGCAATTCCGGAAGAGGCGTTTCTAAGCGAATACCGGCACTGCGAGTTCATCGGTGCCCTCAGATTTCAATTCCGAGCACCGGTTCAAAAGATAGAAAATCCCGCTCGTTCGTTCACTGAACGTACCCGAGCTAAACTTCAGAAATTGATTATGGGCACACCGGGCCTCGGAATCAGGCGCCGTCAGAAACTGCGTTCTTGTAAAATTCCAAAGAAAATTAAAAAAAAAATTCCTTGGAATTTAAGGGTCTTTACATTACTCCCACCACAGGGCTTTACGTCCCTGTAAAGCTTCACCACAAACATAGGGAAACAAAGCGGTACTGAGCACACAACTGAGCCTTCCGCTCCCATGTGCTCATCTAGAGGTTCCCGTGCTGCCAAAGAAAGTGCACAAGAGGAATCGACCGTCCTCCTAGGATCCTCTCCTATCGAGCCTCGATCTCCACATGAACCTCCGTATAAGACACTCATCGCCACCGTCTAGCTCCTCATGGTCGATGATATGCGAAGGGGTCGAGCACGTATCTCCTCAGTTGGGATACGTGGAAAACGTCGTGCACCTAGTGCAACTGAAATGGATGGGCCAAGCGGTAAACCACCTCGCCTACCCAGCTGAGGACCTAGAAAGGTCCGTTGAACCTCGGAGATAACTTGCCTCCCAGGCCACATCTCCGTAAACCTCGTCGAGGTGAGACTCGTAAGAAGACGTGGTCGTCATCCTCGAACTCCAGAGGTCTCCATTTCTGTTAGAACTGAAACTCAAAACGACTGCTGCTATGAGGGTAAGGTTGACCGACTCAAGAGTGATCGGTCGCACCCTCCTGTGCAAGAGTTACCCTGCACTGCCTGGGGTTTCCTTTTCCACCGACCAAGGAAAACCCATCCCAACGTTTGCCTAAAACCGTCAATTTGAGTATGAACAGTTATTGCCCATTCCATACTCAAACTAACGTCGTAAGGCCTCGACGCTACCACCAAGAGATTCCAACCAGAACTCTCGCCTCGAGGTTCTGACCACACCATCGGCGTAAGTGTGATTATCGAGTCTCCTCCCAAGGTATCTCCAGACGTGAGGGTCAAGTCCATGTCTTACCGGAAACTCTAGGTCTGGAACAAGATTTTTGGAAGCGAGGAATGATTCATATCGACGTCTGTTACTACAACATCTAGTAGTGGACATAGACTGTCCCTTGAATCATTTCTAGAGCCATTGGGTCACACTCCTTGACCGCATGCAGTCGCATTCTTCCACCGCCCTCCAGCTCCCTGAGCTCGGCGATGATAACTAAGGCGGGTGGTTGTAGCATGATAATATGTACACCACCTCATGCTGCTCTCCTAGCTTTGCCTCCACGTCTGCCGCTTCGCAGACTCATCTCTATTTAAAGCTACCTCTTCTTGAAACATTTATCACGCCCGAGTCTCTAAGACTGGCACCGGTTCCTTGTTTCTTACTGCACTGTGCAGTCTTCATCCGCTCCTGGATGAACTGCACCTCCTTTAGTCTCACAAGAGCTTCTATGATTTCTTCTTTGCCGATAAGAGAAATCTGGTCTCATCCCCTAGATGAACCACATTCGTTGCCTAATACAGTCAATCCTGGCATGAAGGATGCATTCATGCCATGGATGACGTCGTAAGGCCTCGACGTAACTACTAAGAGATCCAACTGTCACTCAACAGGCTGTCAGCACGCACATCCCTCTGGGCTCTAGTCGGTCGTCCGAGAAAAGGTATACTAAAGGAAACAACGTAACACGGTCAAACGATTATACCTGGTGAGCTAACCTGGTTTGAGCTGGTTTAAGGGGGGAAACCATTGAAAACACACACGCAATCAGTGTTTTCGTGCACAAAGTCGGAAATCAGTTGCCAGGGTCCTGGTGTATGGATACGTCGGCCGCCCGCACCAAAACTGGACTCCCTGAACTGAAAACCACACTCGGTACCCTTAACACTATTGCTTCACAGAAAGAAAGATCAGAGTCTGCGGTAGAACCAAACTCCTCTGATACCAATTTTTCACGACCCGTCCTCGGGGCCCGTGCCGTGACTACCCCAAGCCCGCCTTCCATAGGCCAGGGGCTGGCGACTAGCACCAAGGCGTAAATCCCGATAAAAAGGGAAGGCATTGCCTTTGTAAAGTAACAAAACACCACAGAGTACAAGCGGAAGAAGTAAACACTAAGTAAAAACTGAGTACAACTGTAAGTGCGGAAAGTAAAAAGGGGACGGAAATACAAGCCCAACTGTAAAATACAACTCGAAAGAGAAAACAACAACTGAAAAGTAAAGCTGCTACGCCGAGATGTCCACTGGAAATCCCACCAGAAGGGTGGGTACAGATAGCTCCTCTGCTCCTCGGGTCCCGCTGTCCGCTCCGAGTATGTCCCGCCCAGTGGTCCACCTCCGGGTACTGCCTCGTCGTCACGTCCACCTCTGGGTACCGTCTCGTCGTGAGGTCCTCCTCCGGGTACCATCTCGTCGTATAGTCCACCTCCAGGTACCGTCCAGTCCTCGAACACTCGGCCTCCGTCAGCATTGCCCGTCGTCTGCAACCAACACAACGAGGTGCGGGCATAGCCCGTACAGGGGTGAGTATAACGATACTCAGTAGGGACCCCGAGACCCTCAAGGTCTCACTAAACCAACAAGGATAACCACAAAGAAGATCTCAACAGATAACCTCTACTTAGGTATATTCCCATACATTTACCTAAGTTATCAAGTAACCTATCTCAATCATGAGGAAACACAAGGATTGTGAAATCAATGGATAACCACTACCCGGGTATATGCCCATACATATACCTAAGTTAGCAAGTGACCCATCTCAATCATAAAGTAAACACAAGGTCAAAAGTCTCAGCTCAAACCAGGATTTTCATTATCGAAACCGTAACTACTGAAGAGCTCCGTCTCTAGAGTGTACAGTGGTCCTGTCACGACTCTGAGGTACTGCTCACTAACCTAAGACTGCTGAGGTACTCCTCCTGTCGAGTACTGCGGGTCTGCGGCCAACTACCGGGCGCTCCGTCCGCTGTGGGTTGTCGCCAAATACCGGGCGCTCCCCCCAATAGCCTATAGAGGTACTCCTCCTGTCGAGTACCGCGGGTTTGCGGCCAACTACCGGGCGCTCCATCCGCCGTGGGTCTGTCGCCAAATACCGGGCACTCCGTCCACTGGGCTAGTCGACCTACTCCAAGTCGAGTCGGTCAAGCAGTCGTCAGGTCTCAGCACGCTACACGATCTCTGTACTCCGCACGCTCGTCTCCGGGAGGGTCCGCTCCACGAGCTACTGGTCGATACTCCAAGTATCTCAAGGTCCCACGAAGAAGTATCTCAAAGGACCGCCTCGTCATAGGGGTCTCAACGCAACAGACGGCGCGTCAATTGGACGCCCGGTCTGTGAGTTATTAGCTTTTTCGTCCCAGGGGCCCGGTTGGTTTCGTGAGCAAACCAATCCCGGCCGTATCTCAACTATACCCCGAACTCCCATTGGGTATACTCATAGGGACTGTTACTCAACGTAAACCCCAACGCCGCTGACGGTTCGTCAAACGGACGTCTGGTTTGAAAGATATCATCTTTTCCGTTCCAGGGGCCCGGTTGGATTTCGGTGCGATCCAACCCGGCCACTATCCATCTGCATCCAATTCTCAGGCGGAGGATGCCAAAAGTTCCGTATCGACAACAGGAACTCATCGTCGCAGATGGCGCGTCAATCGGACGTCCGGTCTGAGAGTTATTGGCTTTTTCGTCCCAGGGGCCCGGTTGGTTTTCTAAGGCAAAACCAACCCGACCGTACTCCACCTGCGTCCAAACCTCGGGCGGAGTATGCCAAAAGATCCGTCTCACTTAGAGGAATTCAACGAAATAGACGGCGCGTTAATCGGACGCCTGGTCTGTTAGTTATTGGCCTTTCCGTCTCACACCCACCCTGGGAAACTTCCCAGGAGGTCACCCATCCTGATCACTGCTCTAGGCCAAGCACGCTTAACTACGGAGTTTTAACTACGTAGGCTCCCGAAAAGGAAGGTGCACCTTGAGTATAGTATACCGAAACGACCGTCTCGATCCAAGGATCGCGTTGCCACTGACGGCGCGTCGTTCGGAGGCCCGTAGCTCAAGATACGACCATTTGAATGAAAACGTCCGAAGAAGGGGGGGTACGGGCCCGGCCCGACCCGGCCCGGCCGGTCGGACCGGCCCGGCTCGGCTCGGCCGGGCGGCCGAGTGCCAGGCGCCGCGGGCGTTGACCCGCGGCCTGAGGAAACCGCGGCACGCGTGGGCCGCGCTGGTGAACCGCGGACGCGGCAGAGCCGCGTTCCGTGCGGGCGAACCAGACCCGCGCGGCCGCGGCTTCAGCCGCGGCGGGCTCGTCCGGCGGCGCGCCGGGGCGCCGCCGCCTCCGGCTGCCGGCGCCGCCGCGCCGGCGAGTTCCGCGGGCCACCGGGATCGCTCCGGTGGTCCGATTCTCTTCCCGTCTGTGCCATTGCTCCTCCCAGGATCCGTTCATTACTGCGGAATCGTCAAACAACCGATGCGGCACATTCCGTCGTCGCCCGCCAAATCCGCACAAAACGAAGAACGACGGAGGGTCGTCAGACCGTGTTCGTTTGGCCCGCACCCTCCGCGTTAGAGATAAACAACCGGGAGAATTTTATTTCACACGGAAAAAATAACAATTTTAAGAAGATTAAAATTGTTCACAATTCGGTTCTTTAATTTCTTTAAGAAGAATTGACGGGAATAAATTAAAAAGGGGTAATTCCCATAATAAATCCCTACCTCGTCGTCGCTATCGGATGCGAGGTCGTCGCGGAATTGACCGTCGCGGAAGGAGGTGATCGTGACACCGCCGAAGGGCGTCGCGTCGACGATCTCCGAGGACCAAGAACATACGGATTTAATTAATAATAATTAAATCCATGTTGTTGTTGAAATCCAAAAATAAAAATAAAAAGAATCGCAACCCCCTACCTTGGTTGTTGTCGATCGAAGGCTGTCGCGGGGTTGGATCGTCGCGGAAGAAGCGTCGTGAAGGGAGATCCGTTGGCGTCGCGGTACAAGGCTTCGCGTCGTCGATCTCCGCAGGTTTGGCGTTCTTTGCGTTCTTTGCGTTCTTCGCGTTCTTCGCCGAAGAAGAACTCTTTCCTCCAAATCCTCTCCACGCCACAAGTTTCAACCCAAAATAAAATAAGCTTAAGCCTTATTTTATTTACACAACTAAACATTTGAATTTCAAAAGATAAGAAACGAACCATTAATTCGTAGAATTAATTCAACGAAAGAAACAGCTCATTTAATTTATGAAAGAAACAGCCCAATTAAATGGTCTGTTAAGATTTTAAGAAACGCGTCAGTTGACTTTCATTAAGATGGGTTTTCACGGGTGCGTTTCTTAGCGGAAAGAAACGGCAGGGCTCGTGCGGGCCCCACCTCACAAATATCCTACCAAGGGGTAAGATATTTCTGGATAGCATCCTATCCAGTTCAACTGAGTTCAAGCCGCCTTTAAGTGGCTTCAAGTGGCTTCCAAGTGTCTTAAGCGAAATAAAATAAAGTTGTAGCAAAATTATTTTATTTCTTAACTTTAAGCCCGAAAATTAAAAACCACACCCGAGAAAACGCAACTCCGGAAGAGGCGTTTCTAAGCGAATACCGGCGCTGCGAGTTCATCGGTGCCCTCATATTTCAATTCCGAGCACCGGTTCAAAAGATAGAAAATCCCGCTCGTTCGTTCACTGAACGTACCCAAGCTTAACTTCGGAAATTGATTCTGGGCACACCGGGCCTCGAAATCAGGCGTCGTCAGAAACTGCGTTCCTGTAAAATTCCAAAGAAAATTAAATAAAAAATTCCTTGGAATTTAAGGCCCTTTACACGGTCTTACGAAAAAGGTAAGATATTCAAATCCTATTTTGATACATGTGAATTTATAATTATTATGTGGGTTCCAATTGTAAGTAATTTTGTTAGATTTCCAGACATTTAAATAGAATAATGTTCTCTTATTCATAAATTCAAAAATCACATGCTATTTCTTATGTGATGATTCAAGCTGAGTAATTAGAATTTTATTTCCTAATGATATGTTTCATTATGTGATAATGATCAAGGGAGATAATAGCCAAATCTAGTTCAGTTAAATGTAGAGATGATATCACTATTCAATTATTCTATAATTCTAAAATTAATATTTTATTTTATTTATTTTCTTGTGGTCACATATAAAGAAATATATATGTGTTTTATTTAATCAACCTAATTTTTTATGGGTATTTATAGAATTTAAGATAACGTTCAAGGGAGACATACATACATAATGTTTTAAATGAGTAAATTCACAGTGGATCATGTTTTACAAATATATGGAGATTTTATTATAGAATGTGTGTTGGACTAATATTTATGGAATTTAATTTTTTAGAGTTGTTCAAATATTCTGAATGAAATGGGAATAGATTTAAAATTCTGATTATGCACTAATTCTAAGAAAAATATATAATAAGAGAAAATAGTAACTTACATTTGGAGTTCGATGTTCTGAAGGAAAACCTAAAGAGCTCAAATAGTCCCTGAATCAAGATTGTGAATCTTATTATAATAAATCATGAAAAATTGAGAAAAGACAACTAATTTAAAATCAATAATTACTATCATATTTCAATGATCATAAGGAGGTGATAATTTTCTATTCATATTATCTTGGATGCTTGAATATGAATATATTCATCAATTGTTGTTGAAGTAACCCAGATTATATTTCGATCATTCTAAATAAGTTTTGAATAAAATTTATCTTTATGAGGGATATATTTAAAATAGTGGGTTATAATTTAAATGTGAAAAGAATTTTGGGATTCAGATGATACACATCATAACAACTTTTGTTATATAATAGAAAATATATAACTCTGGATGAATAACTAATCAAATTAATGAGTAGGTTCCCTATTTTTGTAATGATCCATGAAAACTTTACCTGAAATCAGTGTTCTTATCATTGTTTTCTTAAATCTTTTATGTCTGAGATATATATATATATATATGAGCGGATCAGATTCTAATAAAAGAAAAAGGTAGATTTAAATAATAAATTTTAAAAATAAATTTCCACTGATTTAACACCATTTATCAATTGTGTAACAAATTTCTAGGGAACTGTTCCACTCATATACATTGGTTATCTATTTATTTCCAACCCATTTTTTCCTCCAAATGCGTTTTTTATGTTCTTAGGCATCTGATTTTCATAAGGATTCCAAAATCATTCATATTGAAGATCATGATACATGAAAAATTGATTCTATCTATGTGAGTATATAGATCCTCTAAAATATTTTCAATAAATTCTCATATAATATATTTATAAATATTATTATACACTCAGTTAAACTTCTACAAAAATCATTTTTCTTATATGAAATTTATATTTCAATAATATGAACCTTTACTCTTACTCATTCATTAAAATAAATTATTCTTGTTTGGGTTAGTTCAACATCCTCTATGTGTGTTGGTTTAATATCCTCAACATCTTCAATATATATGAGTATCAATCCATTTATACTAGTAATATATGTTATAAAAGAGTAATTTATGTTATTAAGGGTTATAAAATTTGAATGGTCATTATAAATAAATCATTATTATCAATAAATATAATTGAACTGTATTTATTGAAAATTCAATTTATAAAAAATTTTCATATAACATCTATAAAAAAACATGGGACTACTAAAATCATTATAATATAATGATTCTACTTACATTAATTATATGGTAATGATAATATTGTTATAAAATAAAGATGTTTGAAACATCCATTATAAAATAATCAAAGTTACTAACATATGAAGATTAAAAAAAAAATAATATAAATCATAATGTATATGAATATAGTTCTCAAAATAAGTTATTAAAATAGTTATGTTTATTGTATAAGAGGTTAATGCAATTTAGTGGATGTCATGACTAAATGTAAGGGTCTATATTCCAATCCTACATTAAAAGTGAGATTTTTTTAAATTTAAATCAATATATGGGGAAATTTTTTGTTATTTTAATTTAACACCCCCACCATTTTCATATCCTATAGTTATTTTTTACGATCACATGTATTCCTAGAATTTATTCTCTAATTGATACATAATACAACAAAAGTAATTCTTTTAATTGGAACTGAAATTATCTATTATTTTTTTTCAGGAAAATTTTTCTTCCATATTCATGTTTTCCATATTGTTTTATAATGAACATATCTCTACATTGATGACTTATTAAGGTTATTTTATATAGGATTTTAGTTTTTTGAAAAGTTTTACAAGAATGCATGTTAATTTTTTCTTTCTCATGTCATTTTATTTGGTTTTATTTATGATTATTTGTTTTCATGTATTCATGATTATTTAAATAAATTTTTAGATAAATTTATTATACTTTTAAAACAATTATAATTTTTTTTAAAAAACATATCAAAACATTAAGTATATTCTTTCATATTTTCTAAAAAAGTTTTATAATGGTATTCTATATTTTTTTCATCTATATCTATTTCCTTTATTGTTTATTATGTTTCAATAGCGATGTGTTTAACAAGTATTAACCAATTCCCTTCTATAGATTATTCATTTTAATACCATATAATTATTATTATAAAATATATTTCATTAATATAGAATAATTAATCATTAATAGAATAAATGTTTTATGTTTATTTGGAACATATAATTGTATTTTTTTTATATAACCTATGTTTATAGAATTATATATCCCTAAAAGAATTTTTTAATAATTTATATCTTATAAAATTACATGTATGGGATTTGGGAGTGAAACAAATCCACTATGTTTTTGGAATGAAGAGTAAACTAAATCCCGGTTGTTATGGAGTTCCATCCACTATGAGATTTTTTCATGGTAGTGATCATTACCATAAGAAATTATTTTATATTCCTAAATTTGTGACAAATTAAAATTTTATTCCACCTCATGTTTTTTATGACACATGTTTATTCATTCATGTTTCTATTCTTACATCACTCATTACACATGACATTCCAAAATCCATGTGTTGTGATGCATTATTTATAATCAATGTTTTGTTTGGTGTGATTTAATTATGATATTTACATATAGTAGGATTATGTTCCCTTCAATATATGTTCATCTTATACTAACGTATTATATTCATTTGATATTGCTTATGTTCCCCTCTTACAGAGAATATACTCTCACCATTTCTTATGTTTCCATTACTCATGTTATAAAGAATTATATATTAAATTATATCTATATAAGGGGGATCAAGTGAATTGTAAAATACAGAAAAATGTTCATAGTGGTGTAAAATAATCTGTTTATTTATCTAACCTTCAATGGCACTAAACCAATAGGTTATGGGGTGTTATTTATTTAGACATGTAATGAATATTCATGAAAAATGATTTATTATTTATCTATATTACGTTATGTTTGTATTAGTTGGTATCATTATGGGGTTTAAAAAAATTGGGGTATTATGATATAAATAATAACTTTTTGAAACCTAGATAGAAAAGTTTAGCTTAAAGTGTTTTACATTGAACCAGGAGTTCCATAAGATGAACATGATATATCATAGGTAGGAAAAGGGATGTAATAAATTAAGACATCATACAATTGAATTTATTTATCATATAATTTCTTACTCCGGTTATTATTATTTAATATAAACACAAAAATGTTGTTTATTTCAATGGTTGGTACATGGATTAACATAGTTAAAAATGAGTGTGATGTAGAATTTAATGGCTTCCCTAATGAGAAAACAAATGGATGGGAAGTAGAGTTAAAATTCACATACAGATGATAACCAAAATTTCACAATCTATTTATACTAACATGAAAAATTTTAGAATCCCTAATATGTTAGGGATGGAATAGATATTAAAGTATTAATTATTTTGGAAAATTTAATATTCTTTTTTTGGGCCTTCTAATACACTACTTTTTATTAAATGGATCAACACAACAGAGTTATATTTTTCTATTCTAAAGTTCTCATGGAATGAAATTTCTTTGTAGATTTTTATTATTTTTAAGCTAAAGTAAATTAAATTTGGACCCCAATTAATAATATTAATCTAAAGTATGAAATTGACACCATAGAGTATTAGGAGTTTACAAAATTATTTTTTGAAAAATATTTTCCCTAGGATCCTCATATAAAAATGAATACATAATTCATTAAGCTAAATAAGAAGAAGGATAATTTCATTGGTATCATTGAATCAAATATTATGATAATTTTAGATACACATTTTGTTTTATCATTAAATATCTAAAAAATGATCATTTCCATAATGGTTTAAAATGAATTATCAAAAAAGAATTACCTATATAAGAATTTGTTGGTCATGAATAAATTATATACTTTTATATAAATGTGGAAATGGATATTTGGTAATATAAAAATTCTCAAGGATTTAGGTATAAAAAGAAGATAATATATTTTTATAAATGTATACCTGAAAGAAAAACCATAGAGAAATGAAGATTTATCTTCCTATATTATGAGAATATGAGTAAATGTTTAGTAGCCCCAACCCTAGTCGCTTTGAACTGGTGGTTATCTTGTTACCTTGAAACAACATATAAGAAATAACAACCCAAAGGAATTAATATTTTATTAGTCTTGTTAAATGAGATATATATATCAAATTCAAATTACATTTTAAATCATATAATAAAGAAACTATTTTCATTACGAATGTCATTATTCCCTATATTATATCCCCTTGTATAAATCAAAAGACACTTCCTGGTATATTATGAAAAATAAAAATAAAGAAAGGGGTAATTTCAAAAACTCAGTATGGGTGTAAAAATAGTAGAAGATATAAATAAATAAGTAATAATAAATATGCACATGTAAATAAATGAAATACATGCCATTTGGACAATATATCGAGCATTATATGGGAAGCATAAAAACATGGAATGTCAATGAATGAAGTCATAAATTTGGAATTCATAATTATACATATATTAAACATACCATAACGTCCTCATTCTAAGACATCATACTATCTAGGTTGTATAGCATGATATCTTACATAAATGGGTAAGGCTTTATCCAAATACATAAGCTAATTTGTCTCATGAGACTGACTAATGCATCAAGAATATATTTAATTCCAATAACCACATATAACATAATATGTAAAATTCATTCATCATATGAAATGGGTTACACATAATAAACATAACCATTATTATTTAGAAACTGAAATATTAAATGTCAATACTTTCCTCGATTAATAAACACAATCATAAATTATACATATTAAAATGCGGAAATATAATAAAACTATACATACTAAGTAAAAATGATCATAAACTATCCAAATAAATCATAATGATGATTTAAATATAATATATCTCCATAAAATCATCATTAAAATAATTTTTTGATGTAATTAATGAATAGGAATAAAATTAAAATGTAATCAATAATTTTTTTGAGGAAAATATAATTTCCCATTATAAATTAACATTTAAAAAATTTTCACAAACCATTTTGAAAATAATTTTTTTTATAAATAACCTTTCAAGAAATTTAGAATAATATTTAAAACATTTTCTGGTTATAATAGTGGAAAATTACATTCATATCATTCTTGTTAAAAGAAATATTCCTTTCCCATTTTTGGTCAAAACCAATTGATCGTTGTTTTGGAAACGATATTAATATTCCTTAAAAAAATTGAAACATAAACAAATTGTTAAAAGGTATTTAATCAATAATTTTTAAAATGAAAGAAAAATTGAATCCTTCTTAAAAAACAAATGTTTTTAAAAAGATGATTTTTGATCGATGAGATAAATAAAGTCCAATTTTCTTAAAAACATTTTCCATATAATTTTAAGAATAAAATTGTAAAATTGTACTATTATTTGAAAATAATTTATATTAATTAGAGAAGATGAAAATATATTTATTTTAAGGTATAAATATCAAATAAATCCCCCATGGGATACTTAAACAAAAAAACATTGTTTAATAATGATGTCATTATTAAATAAACCCTCACCACTTTGGTGAAATTTGAATTATAAGCCCTATGAATGAAATAATCATAAAATGAAACATTAAATTAAATGAAAAATATATATTCATAATATTAATTATAAAAAGGGTAAATATATACACTATAAACTTGAACAAGTGGTATATATGGCTTATGTCTCATGGAATTAAAAGTGAGATGAGAAACCCTTGCCCGATTTTCCAATTCCTTCATACTTGTCTGAACCTATAGTTAAATAAATATATTATTATTACGAATATATTAAAGACATATAATAATATTTATCGCACCATATAAGACTTACGTATTGTCTTTTTTCTCTCATTTATTAATAATTTATAAAAAATCACAATTTCGAGTGATAGTTGCAATATTTTTCATGTATGTTTTTGTTTGGTAATTTTCATCCTTTTAATTTGATAATGGTTAAATGATATTAATAATTTAACATAACATAAATATCCTATATATTCATTACATATATTTTTAGATTAATCTATAAAATTTAGAGATAGAAATAGATTACACGATTCATGGAGATGGTCGGTTGTATGTAATCATGAACGTTGTTTACATTTTACATGATGGATATAACAAAAAGAAAATAAATATTAATTAAAATTTTAAATTTATTATTATGTTATAAATATTTAATAGTAATAATATACATATTTATTACCATCATTGTGAACATTAATTGGATAACATTTCACATCACTGTGTAGATGTAGTAGTCTACACACACACACGAGTGACATTAATTTTTTCCAATGGATTGTAAGGTTAAAAGTGATATGTGATATTATATTTATATAATTATGGTTAGATCATAAATTTAACATATATTCATTATGTTTCATTCTTACTTCATTCTATTTATTGTGTATATGATTAACTAATCACATCACTTTGTGAGGTGGTAGTCCACTATATACACAATAAACGTTATCATATCCCTGACAGAATAGAAATTAAAAATGTACATGTCATATGGTAATTACATAAGTATAATAATATAATAAATAACGCATAAATATTACTAGACCATCGTTACATCCATCCATGAATAGTGGTGATGGAAAACAAACTATATATATTCGTGAGGCAGTAGTCTGCTATATACACGATCAATTTTTTACTTTCCATTTGACATAAGTATAGATTGATATCGGTTATTAAATTAAAATTACAAAATATCAGTATATATGAGATACTATTTTATTATTTGGTCAAATTTTTAAATATTTATAAGGAATTATAAGAAGAACTAAAATGAAAATTCATAGTTAAAAACATTACCTCTACATCGAGGAACCTCTCTATGTTTGACATAAATACTTCCATCATTATATTTATGATATAAAAAGGAATCTAGATTATGGTGAGGGATGTAAGTAAGGTAATTTTTTAATTCGAGGATCATCCATAGGGTTTTGAGAGTGTGGGGAGGGGAAGTAAGGGGGTGGCTTTTATTAGTGGGGAGAGGACACACTGTGTTTTTTTGAAAGGCATCAATTACATCCACATTTTTATCATCTCCAAAGCATAAAAAATGATTCGTTATAGAACAATAGTTATTATATGGTATAATTATTCCTATGAAATGGGATTAAAACAATTTTTAGGTCATTTTAGACCTTATATTTTCAGTTTAACCTATGGTAAACCGATTTTTAACTTTTTTTGAGTAATAAATTTTTATTTTTTTACTATTCATAGTGGTTAAAAATTAAGTTGAAATTATAATATAATAAATATTATAATTATTCCAAATATAAAATTCATTTTTAAAAATTCAATTCATATAATTGGTAGAATCCAATTAAAATTTATATATATGGATATGATGAAAAATAAGGATTTCAAAGGGAAATGTTGCATAAGTATAGATTTTCTTTAATATAAAATTTCAATAATGAATCGATTAAAATTATCTAAATTAGTTATATTTTATTATAAATGAACTAATTTAACATTAAAATAAATTTAAAAAATAATTTACCTTTATAAATAATTTAAATGAAATTGCGGTTTTCAATAAAAATTTAGTATTTTCAGTATACATAAAAAATTTAATATTTTCAGAAAATTAAAAAAAATTACCATATGATAACGTTGAAATGTAAATTTAGTAAATTAATTTTATTTTTTCAATAAAAAATCTAGAATTGGTAGAAAATAATTTATAATTATGAGTAAAAATTTTTACTAATCATTCATTCATAAAAATATAGTTTTTTAAAAAATATATCTTTCTCTTTAAAAAGGTTTTTATTTTATTAATAATATATATATAAACACTAATTTTGTTTTAAATATTTGTATACCATATAATTTCAATGATTTATTTAGTCCTAATCATACCCTAAAATTTATAGCTAGTTTACAGTTATCTTTTTTTCAGAATAATATTTTAATAGTGTGTCACATTTTGTTTAAACCCATTGTTGCTTATAATGAAAGCTATCAAAGAGATCGAATTTATTTAAAATTAAATATATCGTGAAGTATTATGGTGTTATATTTTATTCTATTTATGGTGTTTTGTTTCATATACACTATAATAATTGATGTTCTTAGTTTATAATATTAGGGTATTACAAGAATCAAATGAAAATTTCCATGAGGGAATTATAAAATGATTCAAGGGTGCGAATTAAGGATGTAAGGGATATAATGGTTGAAGATGTATGAGGAGAAAAAATAATTAAATTTATGAAAATAAATCTCATAATAATGCGCCACTAAAACTCTAATGTAATTATTGTTAGTATTTTGTATATTATTCCATATAATGAACCAATCCAAGGGTTATTTATGGAAATTTACATCATAAAACCCAAAATCCATGGTAGAAATGGAAATCGATTAAAATAATAACTACAAAACAAATTTAATTTAAATAAAATATTAATTATACAGTAATAATCCACTCAATAACTACAATTATATTATTTTATTATGTTCCTGTACACTCTTTTGTATCAAATAAATTTGATAAAATCATTCATTCACCACCCTAATAAATATATATTGAATTTTAGAGGAAAATATTATTTGGGAGGTTATTGTATTATAAAAATATAAATCTTATTATATGGAGGTTTTTGGAAAGGTGATTCCAAAAAATATTGTTATTATATCTTTAGACAAATTTTATGTGATTTTGGGCATGAATTATCTATCTACCGAGTTCCCATATGTATTTTCAAGATAGTGAAATAAAACATCACATAAAAATAATCCCATTTTCATATATATATATATAAGGATATATTTGAACTCCCTATGTAAACTACTTCCCTTATATGGGTCTTAATACCTAATCATGAGAGTTATTCAGATCAAATTCATAGTTACAAACCCAATATCTTTGATACACCAATAGTGAATGAAAACAATAATGTTTTTCCAAGAGAAATTCCAGTTCTTACATTATATAATGTAATTGATTGACGTGACGTTAGTACAATATATATAAAAAATTTAACAATTTAAATGAAAATTCCTTTTATATCATAATAAATCGCACCAAAAAATATATAGGTTTGGTGTCATTGTATATTACATACATAACTATCCTATTTATAAAAATAATATTTGACATCTCCCACAAACATTCTTCACAAATAATAACCTTGTTGATATATCATACATAATATTATTCTTTATAACATGTGTTATAGAAACAAAATAATGTGTGAGATCATATTCTTAGTATGGTTATGCATGATATAATAATTTAAGATAATTTGTGAGTACAAGATGATCATGTGAGTATTAGTAAATAATCAATGTGAATGGAAATAATACTCAATTAAACTTGGATTATGGATCTCGAATCATGGTTTAAGGATTTGACAATAACATAGTACATGAGTCTTGGGTGTGTGGAAATATACATAAATAAATAAGAGCTACGATGACTTAGGTACATTTCATGAAAAATGAAAGTGGGAAAAAATAAGAATTGAAATAATAATTTTTTTCAAGGATATCTGCCAATATATTTATATCATAATGGACTTGGCTGAACCCCATCCAATTACATAGTAGAATATGTCTAACCACTAATGTCTCATTTCATTTTTTGGAATAAGATGAACATCATTATCTTCTCATGATTTCATGGGATATAATACACTACCAAATTAATTAAATTGATATATCAGAACCATCAATCTCATTTGGATAAACCATACATATGTGTTCCATATAAATTTTAAATAATTCATAATTCTATCATATCCTAATTAACTCATGATAATGAAATGGGTTCTATAATAATGTACAGAAGACATGATCATTATAAGTCTAAAGGAATATGGTGGATGGTGTCATTAATGAAAATTAGAAATGGTTTATAATGTTCATTAAGTTATATTGGCTTAGATTAAAATATATTTTATAATATCATCAAAAAAATACTTTTAAAAATAAGAAAAAAATATAACCGGTATTTTGATAGTACTATTTTAAATGAAAATATATTATAAAACAGAGAGGATAAGAATTACTATTAAATACCCTCAAAATATTTAATTGTAAGTTTCTTAAATAAAACTGATATAATGATGGGAAAATGTGTTTTTGTTTAAATCATTAAAAAGTAAGATTCTTTTCACAATATTTTAAAGAAACTAAATTAAGTAGAAAATAACTCATGTGAAAAATGTTAAAATTCTTCCTTCATGTCAACTATCATAAAATTAAAAGAAAAAAATAAAATGACCTTAATAAATTATTAATCTATATAGAAATATTTTTATAATGAAAATATTTAATGTGAATATAGAAGAAAAATATATACGACTAAAAATAACATATAAGACCAAGCCCTCATACATGAATAATTTTAATTGATTTGTAAACTAAGTGTCGTGAAATTTTATGAAGAAATGAAGGCCCAATAAATAATCATGGGATAATAAAAAAATTATATAAAACGATAATAAAAAGTCTCTTTTTGGGAATTTATTCATAAATAATCCTGAAATAAATGTGATGTTGGAAAAGAAACTCTTTTCCTTACCCCCAATATAAATAAATGATATTTTAAATATTTTATAATAAACATAACCTTATAAATAATGAATTTCATAACCATATTCATATCAATTAATTGTTATAATTTTCAATTATAATTATTCATTATATAGATATTAATTATATTTAGTTTTATCATCATCAGATTTTAGTAATTATAATTGTATCATATAAGCTACAAAAAGGTTATGTAGATACCCTTTAAATGATACTAAATTACTCATTCCAATACTAATCATGGTATTGAAATCATTTTTTCAATTTTTGATGTATTTCCTTGTTCATTTGATGGAATTTTGTGTATGTTTGGCGAGAATGAAATCCATGATGAATATGTTTTAGGAAATTTACCAATAACCATGTGTTACATTATAACAGTTATTCATTTTTTCATCCTTTCAGAATCATAATCATGATATATATTACGCCTTAAAATATTATATTACTTATTAATATATTATTTTACCATTGTTAATTTTTTTTATACTTATTCATTTTGAAAATTATGATACTGGTATAACATCATTGATATTGGTTGTTGAACCATCCCAAAAAAACATGTTACAAAAAAGAATGTGTATGATTATAGAATTATAAAATATTAATATGATTTACATAAGAGAAAAATTATTTTAATATAAATTCATTATAAGGCCTAATTTTATTGATAATTAGTCGAGATAAAATGTTAATTAAAAATATTGTTAATAACTGTGTAATTATTGTGATGGATTATCTCATTCTAGATATGGGTTGCTACTAAATAAAAGATCTAGTCTTACTTAATTTAACTATAAGATACCAAATTTCCATAAAGTATTTACCAGATGGAAAATTAGTATATATAAAAAGAGAGAACAGATGTCCCGTAGAGATTTGAGAGAGGTAGGGATGGGGTCTTTTATAGATTATTTTTGAGTGTTATTTTTAAAAATACCCATTAATTAATGCATAATGACTGCAATTATACATTTAATATGTATATAATGTGTAAAATAATAGATATGTTTTATGAATACTCTAATAAAAACAATATAGATATAATATATTATGTGGTTTTAAGACTTACTTATTTTAACCCTTTTAACCTCATTTTACCTATACATCCTTAACTCAATTTTTACTCGGTATATTGTTTTTATTCCTATAAATTAAATTGTCTTACATACATATAAATGATGTTCAGTCTAAAAATTTATAATAAATTTTTTATAATTCAATATCTAGATATGATATATTTTACTTTTAATTGAATAAAAAGTAATAGATAAAAAACATTTCTAATAGAAAAATATATTATAAAACCTTAAGTTGTATTCATATTATAATATATAAATTAATAATTATGTAAATGTTATCATATTTGTATATAAACTAAAATAGTAAATTTTATTCCTCTTCTAAAAGTGTTCAATTTTATATATTAAGATCAAAAAACATTTCACTTTAAAAAGCCTCTTTGAAAAGTATCCATTTTCAAATATTAAATTATTTTAATAACATCCCCTTTAATTTATTTATTTATATTTTCATCATTAAATTTAATCAATACATTGTCATGAGAATCTTTCTTGTAATTTTATAAATTCATCAAATCATTCTACAATTATAATTACAACAATAATAGTATAAATATTATGTAATTCCTGAAGATATATTTTTATTACAAAGTATTTTAATTAAATGAAATATATTCAATTAATTTAATAATTTTTTAAATTATATCTTTTTATTTTATAATTAAAATTAAACAACATCAATTGAATTATTGGATACATGAATACTGAGCTACCATATATTAAGTGAATATATTTCCAACGATCATATATCCAATTACCATATTTCCGAAGAACAAACATATATAAGTAAAATATCATTTCTATATATAGAATAATATAAATCCTTAATTTATTAATCCTTTTAATATACATATCTCAACATTTATATCATATTTATAATTAGTTTTCTTACTTCCATATTTAAAATTGGTTTTATTATCACTGTGGAAAACCATGATGATAAATATTTGATGTTTATTATATATTTATTTATATGTTTTTTTATTCCCCTTTATATTTTATTAATGATGTTTCACATTGAATTCTTATAATTTTTATTTTTTATCTCACATCATAATATTTTCTCTCAATAAATTGTAATGTGGTTCATTTTATTCTGGTGTTTGACGTGAAACAAGGAATTTAATATACTATTTATATAAAGGTAAAGACACTTTGTAAAATGAGAATGTATTAATTTCTACCCCCTAAGAAAAATATCAACCATGGAATTTTTTAGAAGGAATATAAGGGTACTTCTTCTACATTACATTTTCTCTATAACAACACCATGTTTTAGGAACAATTTTCCCTTCATTAGTTATATATTTACAATTCTAAAATAAAATTTTCTATTCTTTTTTATGAATTAAACATGATTAGGAAACAAGTTATAAAAGATATGAATCAAAATAATAATAATTTATTTATTCAAAGTTGACCAATACCAAAAAATTATATTAAAATAAGTATTATATAGCAAATATTATTAGATAACATGGTGGATTACATCTCTAAAAATTCATAAACTAAAAGGGAAAAATAAGGAGTAAAATATAATATATTTATATCTATAAAATCCCATAGATCATCTTCTCACCTAAGGATCACTATTAATAGAACTAAAACTACAATTATAAGGACCTTAATTGAAGGACAAATAATTTTGTAAAATCTAAAATGAAAATAAAGGGTATGAGAATTGTAAATTTAGAGGTAAAAGTTGAAAGATTTTTTAGGGAATAACGGTGGAAATATAACCATTATATAAAGGAATATGGTAGTTTAAAATATGATCACTTGAAATATGGACATTGGAAATATTGTTATTTGAGATAAATTTATCTGAATGGTACATAGAAGTTTTTTATTATGAAAAAAATAAAATAATATAATGTAAAGGTAATAAAATGAAAGAAAATATAGTATTTAATTAAAATATTTTATTATAAAAATATTTTTAAAACATTCATATTATTATTAAATAGTTATAAAAAATAAATTAATGAAACATTTTTATATCGACATATTGATAAAATTATATGGCTTTAATAGAAGTAATTAATTTTAATTGAATCTCGATTAAGATCATTTACTATAAAAGGATATTATTTTAAATGAAATGTTTTTTAAAAGTCATTGGTATTTGTATCATAAAAAAATTAATCACTACTAAATAATGATTTTAATTAAATTTATTGATAATATATACAAGTAAAAAAATAAAAAAATCCAACAATTATTACAAGGTAACTAATAATAATTAATTCATTTTGATCCAAAAAATACATTTTTTAAAACAATTATAATTATTCTTTATGACATATTCTATAAAATTTAATACTTTATCTCTTATAAAAATAGAATATAAAATTTTTTTTTTCATATAATGAATTGAAATATTAAAACTAGGTAATAATTGAAATTTTATCTTTACACAAAAAAAAAAGTTATTGTGGATAAAGTTAGTTACCATGATAATAGTAAAAGGCATGTTTTCAAATAATTGGTGTTATTTGTTTTGTGTAATTATTATCCAATTATATTAATATTATTTATATTAGATAATAAATCTAATTTATTTTCTATATGTAAAAACTATTAACATTCTTTTAATTAGTAATTTTTATGAAATTAGACTATAAACACAATATATTTTCAAAGTAATGTATTTCTACAATAAAAATCCTTATAAATTTTATGATTTAATTCAAAAGGTAATTTTATTAAATTTAAAAGATGAATTATATTAAATGGAATAAATATTTATAATTTTAATATTAATATTATCTAACAAGGGTTGTCTTATGGTTTTTAAAAATGATTATAATTTTCACTGTAAATATTTATTATATGATTAAGGGTAAACAATATAAATCTACCATGGATTGAGTTTTACTAAATCAACATGAAAAATAGGCCTTATAAAAGACCTTTTCTGTGGTAAATTCAAACCCACATGTTCCAACAACATTTATCTACCTAACTCACAACACAACCTTGTCAATCCATCTTTACCCATAACCTACCAATAGTTCCCAAGGAAATGTCCCTCTTTTTCATGTATAAAAGAAGCTAACTTCCACCCACATCAATCCATACTCCTCTATATAATTTCTCTTGAATACCTACTAATTTTTTCCCAACTATATCTCTATTCAACATTTTCTATCCCTTGGTTTCAAAAAATTGGCTCAATTCCTCCATTTCAAAGAAGTCTTTCAAGAGAAGATTCAGGTCCTCAGCTTTTGTATTACCTTGTACCAAACCTTTTCTTCTCTATTATTCTCATCAAAGTACCTATAAACCTATTATAACCATAATAATATTATTAAATAAATATCATTAGTATAAGAAAATTTTATTATATTTATATAACAACCATTCCACATCTCCCCCCC
Source organism: Viscum album (assembly GCA_963277665.1). Classification (NCBI taxonomy): domain Eukaryota; kingdom Viridiplantae; phylum Streptophyta; class Magnoliopsida; order Santalales; family Viscaceae; genus Viscum; species Viscum album. The sequence continues at coordinate 290,197,512 of OY728165.1, forward strand.
CCCATCATTTGGGAAATGAAAATCTTACTCATGCAATGGGAGGACTACATTCTCCATGAAAGATGTATTTCATTTTTCATATTCGAAAAACATGGATATTTCAAAAATTATTTTTAATAAATATTATAATTATGAATTTATTAATATTCTTCAATTATTATCATTGAATTATATTAATAAAATTAATAATAATTTATTATTGTAAATTTTCAATCTTTAACTGAGCATACCAATTTGTAAAAATTATTTCTTCTTTTTACGAAATATATTGTAATAATTATTCTTATTACACTTAAAAATTACAATTTATTATTTTAATATCCCATAAATAAAATAATTATAAATTTAGATTATTTATATTGTAACAAAATAATCACTTTATAACCTTACTCACCAATAAATTTTAGGTTGTTCTTATTTGGGTCGGTTTAACCACCTATACGAAAAATGTTAGAAATTTAAATCATGGATGATTATAGAAAAATAATTATTTCTAATATTTTAAATTAATTTTTAAATAATATTTATTTTATGACTCTATAAGTGAAATATTAGAATTTAATTCATTATTAATATACCACTTTTGGTTGATTAGATTTACCAAAACCATTTCTTTATTAATTTTCTATTTATGAATCATAACTAAAACTCTCATGGTATAAACATAGAAAATTATATATCATTATTGAAATTAAATTTTACTATATTGAATAATCTATGAATTATTAAATCATGTCAAAAAAATATTAATCAATATATCTATTAAGAAAATCATATGAAATAAACAAAAATTAATAACATTCAGTAGGTAAAGTAAATTATACCTAAATAATTTGTTTCTAATGAATTTTTATTAATGAAACGTATATATAGAGAACCAAGTACTACAAACATAGATATTACATAATTTCATTGAATTTTCAATATATAACCAATATATATATGTCTGAGAACCATAAATTTTTAGAGTACTTTGAGATTAGATACATAAACATCTCATTTACATATAATCTTCCTCATTAAAAATTATATCTTTTAATATGGTACCCTTGTAGACTCATCAATATTATATCCATCCATGAAAACTTGTGTAGGTAAAACATAAGAATCTGTGAGCATAGATACCCATTAAAGGTAAGAATTTAATATTCAAATAATAAGAAAGAATAAGATGATTATATGGTTATGATAACATAATAAAGTTCTTGTTATTAAAATAAAATATGAATATCCATAAAATATTATATCATAAATTTTAAAATCATGTAATATATATAATTATGATCAATATGGGTGTCAAAATAGTAGTCATAATTCAACATTCATAACCAATATATGTGAAATTATAATCATAGAAAATCATAATCTTGTGAAAATAGAAATTAACAATTGTTTATAAGAATAATATTACGAGAATATCTATATTAAATCATACACATACATAAAACTTTTAACAAATCTATTGGAATTTATGCCCACGAATAATCTTACGAGCATAAAGAGAAGAAATTTTAAGAATGTTTCAAAATGTGGGAAAATATTTATGTAATAATATAAATGATTGTCATAATCTTCTCATGAGATATCAATATCGCATTACAAAAATTATTGGAGGGATATAAGGAACTTAACCATCATATAATCAAAATTCATTCATATGTCTTCTACAAGGTCATGAAAACATTTATCATTTCATTATATCTAAACCCATGGGAAATAAAAAGGGTTTCATTCTGATATCATAATCAAAATATATAACTATCTGGAGAAATATTAAGAATTTAATTATTGGAACTTTTATCTATTGAAGAAAAATAACATCAAATTATGTTTTCATAGAATAAAATGAATTTAAAAGATCACTGAAACATTTCTTGAGGTAAATTCCCATTCCATTTCGAAATTATTTCATTAAAATAAAAAAATGTTTAGAATATTTGGAAAAAATTCATATAAAATGAATCAATTAATCTATCAATGTCAGATTCAAGAAAGTGACTAGCCTTAGAGGATGAAAAATCCATTTAATTCTTATATGTTAACATTATGATTCCCTTGAAACTATTTGTAAAAAAAATAAATAGTTTTAAAAATGAAAAGGAATTCATTATAAAATTAATATTTAATGTCAAATATGTGTAAAATTGCATTTAATAAATCATTAGATAATTTTAAAATCATTCTTGAATACATTTTAATGATGATACAGACAATAAATAAAATGATTCCCGACCAAAGAGGAAAATAATTTTTTTAATGAATTTTTGTGATTAATTTAACTACCAGAGTGAGGAAACATAAACTATTTATTTAAAATTAAAAGAATAAACATAGGATAAGAATTAAATGGAGTTTAAATGATATGATCCTTTTAATTTCAATCAATATAAATTTATCATATAAATATCGGAAAGAAATAAGATTGAAATATAAATATTTTATTGATTGATAAATTTTGAACCTATTAAAATTTAAAGCAAAGAACATTGAATAGATTAATATGCACTTTAATTTTTAGAGTATAATGGTAAAATACATCCATAAGTCTATTTATAAACCACAAAAAAAACCTAGTGTGAAAATAGCTTCATCCTCAATGAAAGGGAATTGTGACTAGAAATCCCTTACCTCAAGTCTCATCTTTCAACCTATGTGGTCAAATATCATTAATAATAAATACGTATTTATTATACATATATTAAATATCCTTATTGTAACACCCCGACCCCTCTAGACTGGAGTCGGTGCGTTACTTGTCATATTGGCATGGTTAGAAGGAATTGATATCCTGAAAGAATGATCAATTTAGTAATCTTGAAGAAACAAGATACATATATGTTTCTCAAATTACATTGGAAAATTTTACAAAATACAATACATAACAAAACTAAAAACTGCATCCACAAGAACTCAATAAACAGTCTCCTCTTTGTCACCTTTTGAAAGTAAACAATGAAAGGGGTGAGATCAAACACTCATTAAGGGTTAAAAATAGCAGAATCATGAGTAAAATAATAAGTGAATCACAATAAATCTGACATAATCAATATGGCATAGGGAATAAATGAAAAACTAATTCCATTAATAATCTGAGAATGATAAAACATCCATATATTTTATCATAGTGAAATCATAATGGATAATAATAATAAATAATAATTAATAAAGATAATGTTTATTAATAGTATGTCATATATCTGGAACATGAAACCATAATACTATAAAAATGGTTTACTTCTATGGGTAAAAACCCGTCTGGTTTTTGGAAACAAACTCGAAGGGTTTGTCACCAAACTGATTTGTCTCATGAGACCTACTGATGAATTGAGGGGCTATAGTGGGCCCACCCACCATTTCAAGTCCCAATAATTCTTTATACATTGATTCAATACAAGATCAATATTCCTTTTCAATATCTGTAGAGTAGAGTATACAGATTCATCAATATTTCCATAATTAAAATAACTTTCAAAATAAACATCGTATGTAAAATGGAATACGATTTATAAAACAAGCATATACATGATATGAGATTATGGATATTTAATATAAATATAATTTCAAATGAAAATTGATCTCAAATGGGATGTAGTTACACCACATAACGATTATTAGGTGCACAATACAAAGTTATTCACAACGAAATAGTAGTTCAGACAAAGTCTCTTACCATAATGTAATCGGTAGAATCATATTACCAGAACATAATAACCCTCAAATGAATGGTTGAATAACATGAAAATAAATAGAATCATTTTATTATATATCAAATATAAGTACACATATACCACATACATGAAATAAGTGGAGAACAACGAAAATCTCACAGAAATGAAAGTGAGATGAGAAACCCCTTACAAACATTTCTGCATCGTAACGAGTGTTATTCTGAGGGTTTAATGAGAGGTAAAGGGGTATCCAATTATTTATATGTTATAAGGGTAGTATTGGGGAGGTGTGAAAACATACCCCATCATTAAGAATTAAAAATAAAATGGCACGACATAGGGGAGATTTTTGAACAAAAGTGAGAGAGAGGATCCCTTACAATGATTGTATCATTAGAGTGAGGATAAATCAATGAAATATATATGTATGACAAATATAATCCAAAAAATATAAGTTGATAAATAGTATAAAACAATCAGATGTCATTTAAACATATTATTGGAGAGACAAAACCAATGACATAGATGTGCAACTCAATAAATGGAAATTGGGTTAAGATATCCCTTACCTTACACTTGAAGGTGTTCTTGAAAAGTTATTTAAGACCTAAAAAACATTAGGCTTATTAATTCATAATTCCAGAACTTATTCTACATTTAAATGATCTATTATAACCCTTTTTAGTTCATTGAAGGCATTTTCGATTAGTTATAAGGTTTAATTTCATTATTTGGACTCGTTTTTTTACTTGGTTTTAAATGATCAGTCAACTTATATTCAATTTCGGATAAATATATAAGATTGATGTGGTTTTCCATAAATGAATTTATATTTTATTAGTGAACATCCAGGTGATTAAATGGTTTTAAATTTAATTTGGTTACTTAGAGTGAAGCTTAATTATTATATATATAACTTTAGTGACAATCATTTTTCCTAAACGGTGGGTTTGTTTACAATGAACATTTTATGCTTTATAATTTAATGTCATCTGTACAAAAGGATTACATAAAAAAATTGGATATATTACATATATAATAATCTCGTTCAACCATCACAAAAAATGGTTTCATGACCCGAATTAATTATTATAATAGAAATTTATAAAATGTTGTCCTTGAATGTGCTAAATTAGCACATCTCAAACAATGCTTTCATTTCATTCAAATAAATGGCGGGGAAAGAAGAGAAACTAGTGAAATATAACATTAGAATGAAAACATTCCAGTACATTTATGTTACTATATTAATCATACTATTATAGTGAGAAAAGAAACAAAAATAAAAGAACATAAATGAATTGAAGGAATTTGAAAGAGGAATTTACCTCTTTAGGCTTCCTCCTTTTAGAACCTTTTAAGGGGAGAGGTTTTGGTATTTTAAAAAATCTAGGAGATTTTGGACATGGGGGAGGATCTTAAGGAAATACTTGGGAAGAATATTGGCAAGGAACAAGGCTTGAGTGGTGTGAGAGGAAAAGGGGGTGAGGGGTGCTTTATATAGTGGAGGGGAGAGGAGATTTCTTAATATTATAATCATTAATTTATTATTTCCTCTAAATAAAACCAATAGTGAGTATTAAATGACCAAGAATAGTAATATATGCATGTGACTTCGATGCAATTGGTCTTACATCAGCAGATCATCATCAATGACTCAATTAATCCATTATTTAGCATTTATTGTGAAATATCGGATTTTACTATTCATCAAAAAATTATGTATTTCAGAAAAATCCCAAAAATTGACCCTAACCATTTTTCAATGTGTAGAATCCAATTAAGACGCCCATTTTTCAAAAATAATTTTATAAATTGGATTAATTAATTATTAAATTTAATTAATTATATAATCAAAAAATATAAAACCTAAAATATTCATCTTGATTTTTAAGGTGCCTAAATTCATTTATACATTCATGGGAAAAGATACCATTCATAAAAGTCATATTACTATTCATAAGGGTAAGTTGATATTCATAAGGGTAGGTTAATATTCATAAGGATAGATTACTATTCACTAAAAATTATGTTAATTCTATCAGATTCTAATTGTCATCTTGATCACAACCGTGTATGTTAGATTTTTAAAATTCAAATCACAGAGCTGGCATATTTAAGCTTTTTGGCTATGTTATATCTATCTCCTATACGTAATCATTTTTTTTCCATAAAAGCTCAATTATTCTTGAAATATAGGCTATAACTAAAATTAATTTAAGAGAAACATAATACGAAATGTTTCAGGTGTGACATTTTTCCCTCCTTCGAAAATTTCATTCTTAAAATTTTATTTATGAAACTCACCAAAAAAATGTGGGTGGTTCTTTTACATGAAATCCTCTAGTTCCCATGTTGCTTCCTCTATATTCTGGTTCCTCCCAAAAACCATTACTAGACGAGTTGTCTTGTTTCTCAATACTTTCTCCCTTGTCTCAAGAATCCCAAAAGGATTTTCACAATAGGAAAAATCAGGTTCCAGTTCAATTTCATCATATGTGAGTACATGCGTTGGGTATAGCATGTATTTCTTCAACAATGACACATAGAACACATCATGGACTTTGGAGATATTTGGCGGCATTTATAAACGGAAATCTACAGCTCCGATTCTTTCCAGAATTTCAAATTGTCCGATATACGTGTGTCTTAGTTTCCCTTTCTTATCAAACCTTAAGACACCCTTCCATAGAGATACTTCCAGAAATATATGATCTCCCACTTTAAATTCCAATTTCCTTCTCTGGTTGTCAACATAACTCTTCTACATACTTTGGTCTTCTTTAATATGGGCTTGTATTTTCTTCTCCTTTTTCGTGGTATCTTCATTATGTTTTAGGCCTATAGGTTTCATCTCACCAACTTCGTCCCAACAAGTTAGAGTTTGGCATCTCTTTCCTTACAATGCTTCATATGGAGCCATTTGAATACTAGAAGGGAAACTATTGTTGTGGGAAAATTTCACCAAAGGCAAGTATTGATCCCACATTCCTTGGAAATCAAGAGATCATGACCTCATCATTTCTTATAGAGTTTTAATAGTCCTTTTAGTCTATCCATTAGTTTGGGGGTGATAAGAAGTACTCGTACGAAGTTCAGTATCCAAAGCCTTATGGAGATTTCCCCATAATTTTGAGGTAATCCTGGTATCTTGATCAAAAAGAATTGATAAAAGAGCAACAGGAAATCTTCCCACATCATTATTATAAAGTATTTCCAAGCTCTCAAGTGGAAAATCCTCTCTTATACAAAGAAAATGTGCTGATTTTGTGAGTCAATCAACAATTACCCTATATTACATCGTTTCTTCTAGGTGTTCTTGGTAGTCTGGTGACAAAATCCATCGTAATGTTATCTCAATTTTACATAGGAATAGGTAGAGGTTGCATAACTCTTTTGGGATGTTGTCACTCTACATCCACATGATGACAAACTAAACATCTTGACATGTAGCCAACAATTTCCCACTTCATATTATCCCACAAAAAATATTGCTTCAGATCATTATAAATCTTAGTGATACCTAAGTGTATAGAAAAAGTTGAGCTATGGGAATCATATAATAGTTCCCTTTTTTTCTCTGGTACTGATGGAACACATGAACTCTTCCAAAATTTCATAACTCCTTCCTCAAACACAAAGTCACCTGGTCTCCCATCCTTGAAAGCATTAATTTTTTTGTCTAGATTCTCACCATCAGATTGAGATATTTTTATCTTTTCTAATAAATATTATAGATGTCATTTGAAATAGTAATGATGTTTCCATTTTCTTAACAATTCCCATATCCATATTTTGTAGATCCAAAAATATAGGATCTCTCTCAATCCGAATTTTAGTTAGAAGTCCATGATCATTCCTGCATAATGCATCTTCCGCCTTATTCACCGTTCCCAGGTGGTGGTGTATTGAAAAATTATAATATTTGAGTAACTCAATCCATCTCCTTTGCCTCATGTTACGTTATTTTGGTGTGAAAATGTATTTCAAACTCTTTTGGTCCATATAAATCTCACATCTCTCTGTAGAGATAATGCCTCAATATTTTTAGAGCAAAGATTACTGCTGCTAACTCAAGATCATGAGTTGGATAATTTTTCTCATGTGTCTTCAACTGTCTGGATGCATAATAAATAACTTTATCATTTTTCACAATGACACAACCCAGTCCATTCTTTGATGCATCGATGTATATTATAAATTCATCACTTCCCGATTGAAGAGTCAAAATTGAAGCATTCAACAATCTTCTTTTCAATTATTCGAATCATTTTGTACATACTTTTTTCCACACAAACATAACTCTTTTATGTGTGAGCTTGGTTAGTGTGTAACCCAATAGGGAATAATTTTGAACAAAACACCGATAGTAACTTGGTAATCCAATAAAACTGTGTACCTTAGTTATGTTTGTTGGTGTGGGACAATCATGGATTACCTTTGTCTTCACAGGATCAATTAGAATTCCATCCATATAAACAATATGTCCTAGAAAAGAAACTGATTGATGCCAGAATTCACATTTTCTAAACTTCCCTTATAATTTATTGCTTCTAAGAGTTTGCAGAATGACCCGAAAGTGATTCTCTTGGCCTTCATAGATTTTTTAGTATATGAGGATATCATTGATGAATACCATGAAAAAGTTATCAAGATATTCCTTGAAAAAACTATTCATTAAATCAATGAAAAAAGAGGGTTCATTTGTGTGTCCTAAATGCATTACTGTAAATTCTCAATGCCCATACCTGGTCCAAAATGCTGTCTTAAGAATATCTTCCTTCCTTACACACAATTGATGATATCTGGATCGAAGGAAAATCTTCAAAAATTATTGAGCTCCATGAATTTGATAAAATAAATCATCAATCCAGGGCAGATGATACTTACTATTTATTGTAATAGCATTGATTTCCCTATAATCAATGCAAAGCCTCATGGATCCATCTTTCTTCTTCACAAAGAGGACAGGGGATCCCCATGGGAAAACACTAGGTCGAATAAATCTTTTTTCACTCAAATATTCTAGTTGTTTATTTAGCTCTACTAATTCTATAGTAGCCATTCTATAAGGAGTCTTTGACATAGGTCTTGCATCAAGAATTAAATCAACAAAGAACTCAACATCCCACTCTACAGGATGTCCAGGTAAATCCTTCGGAAATACATCAATGCATTCTTTCACTATGTGCACATCATCAATTTTAAAATTTCATTCCTCACCCATAGATATTTTTTTATCTTCCTCTCTATGTATTGCATTTAGTAGAGGTAATGGGGGTGGTTCTAGATATTAATCAGGTGGTGATGTTTCTTCCCTAAAGACAAGGGATTCTACACCATTTTCAAAAATTGTAACTTCCTTATTCTTACAATAAATATTCGCATCATAATTCTACAGCCAATCAATACTGAGAATTATATCAAATTTAGTCATTGGTATGATGATAAGGTTAGAAACTAAATCACATTTTGGTGTCTGGAGGGGGACTAATCGACATGAAATTGTTGCAATGATACATCCCCTAGGAGTTTTGACTGACAACTCCTTTATTAAATAAAATTGGACATATATAATTTCTTGGAAAACTGGGAACATATAAATGAATGCTATGAGACAGAATCAAATAATGTGTTGGCTATGTTTCTGGAAACAATTAAAGTACATGCCACCACGTTATTAGGAACTTCAACCTCCGCGGTTTTAATCGCATAGGCTCTCCCTTGTTCTCTTAGCTTTTTTATAGTCATGTCTCCTTGGCGCTTAGGACACTCATTTTCATAGTGTCCCATCTCTATGCAATTTTATCATTGAATATCTGTGAATTGTTTCATCCCCTTTCATTCATCAGATCGATTACCCTTTTCTCCGTAGTTATAGCAGACTCCCAAGCATTCCAAGAATTTTCCGAGATGATTCTTTCCCTAGTTATCACATAATGGGAATAGATTTTTTCCCTTTCTCTTCATTGGTGCTTTACCTTTTTTCTTTGTTATCAGAGGACCACTTCTTATCTTGGTATCCTTTGTAATGATTTGATCTAGAAAATTATCTCTCTGTTTTGAAGGAACTTCATACAATTTCATCATATGATGAAAATGATTGAGAAGCCAGTGCCCTTCAAAGACTTGGCTTAAGACCTTCAAAGAAATGATCAAAATTTTCTACCAAGTCACATGTGTAATCTATAGCATACCTACCTAGCCTTGTTAAAGTAGCCTCATACTCTGCCACACTGTCTTCTTACCATTGTTTTAATCCAAATAATTTCCTCTTCATTTCAGTTCATTGCCCACGAGGTAAATATTTTTCGAATAATATTTCCTTAAAATTCCTCCATTCCATATCTTCTATTTCTTCTTCCTTTGTGGTATTCCGAATCAAGGACCCCCATTGTTCAGCATCACCTGTGAGACAATATACTGCCAGTTCTACCTTTTTATTTTCAATACATCTTAATGACATAAATATATTTTCAAGGGACTTGATCCATTGCTCAGAAACCACTGGGTTAGTAGTCCCACTAAAAGATGGGGGCTTATGCCGCATGAAACGATCCAACATAGGTGTGGAATGGTTATTCATTACAACCTGAGTTAGTTGTCCCAATATGGTCATGATCTGATCTGATCCAACATTGACTGTGTTGACTTGCTCATAAGGGAGATCCCTACCTTTCCCACAAGTATTGATTCACCATATTTCGTTAGACTCCATTTCTAAAAAATGGGATACACTAGATTAGTTTATGAATCTCAAATAGAAAATAACTCAACATAGACTGAAATTCTATGCTTAGCTAATCTTATAAACATAGTTTCTCTGAGAAAAAATTTACATTAACCTCTTTCCTAATGGATTATAAAGAAAATGTGTATTATCCTAAAAATATACCCCGAGAGTGTCATAACCAAGTGTGCAGCAAGGCTCGTTGTTGTGCACCATTTCCCGTTCGAGTCTATCTCAAAGCAGTGTTTTCGGGTTTTACCCCTAGATACATCTATGCCAGAGCCACCTCTACCTACTCATATCCATAAAGGGATATATTGCTTAAAATATCCACATAATATATTCCTTACCAAAATACCAGGATTTTCTTGTTTTTTTATCCTCAAATACTACCTTAGGGAATTTTTCCCTACTATACGTTTCCTACTCTAGTTTATGTGGTTTCTACTAAGCATCCTTTGATACCAACTGTAACATCCCGAACCCTCTAGACTGGATCTAGTGCATTAATTTTGATATTTTCATGGTTAGAAGGAATGATGATCCCAAAGGAACAATAAGTTTAGTAGTCATGAAAAAACAAGATACATTGATGTTACTAAAATTACATTGGAAATGTTTACAAAATACAATACATAACAAAACTAAATACTGTGTCCGCAAGAACTCAATAAACAATCTCCTCTTTGTCACCAATTGAATGTAAAAAATGAAAGTGGTGAGATCAAATGCTTATTAGGGGTTACAAATAGTTGAATCATGAGTACAATAATAATTGAATCACAATCAATCTGACAAAATCAATATGTCATAGTGAATAAATGAAAAACTAATGCCGCTAATAAACTGAGAATGAAACTACATCCATATATTTTATCATAGTAAAAACCTAATTGATAATAATAGTAACTGATAATGAATAAAGAGAATGCTTATTAATTGGACATCATGTATCTGGCACATGAAACCATAATACCATAAAAATGGTTTAGTTCTATGTGTTGAGACTCATCTGATTTTTGGAAACAAACTCGAAAGGTTTATTGCCAAACTGATGTGTCCCATGAGACATACCAATGCATCGAGGGGCTATAGTGGGCCCCACCCACCACTTCATGTCCAAATATTTGTTTATACATGTATTCAATTCAGGATCAATATGCCTTTTCAATATCCGTATAGAGTAGAGTATACAGATTCATCAATATTTTCATAATTAAAATAACTTTCTAAATAAATGTCGTATGTAAAATGGTATACGGTTTAGAAGAAAAACATATCCATGATATCAGATTATTGATATTTAATATAAATATGATTTCAAATTAAAATTTATCTCAAATGGAAATTAGGTACACCACATAAGAATTATTAGGTGCATAATACAAAGTTAGTCACAATGATATAGTAGTTGAGACAAAGTCTCTTACCACAATGTAATTAGTGAAATCATATGTCTAGAACTTAATAACCCTCAAATGAATCATTTAATAACATGAATATAAAGATAATCATGTTATTATATAAAAAAATGTTAGTATATATATACCACATATAAGAAATAAGTGGCAAACAATGAAAATCTCACAGAAATGAAAGTGAGACGAGAAACCCTTACAAACATTTCGACTTGGTAACGAGTGTTATTACGTGGGATTAATGAGAGGTAAAGGGGTATCCAATTATTTATATGTAACATGTTCATTATGGGGGAGGTTCAAAAACATACTCCATTATTATGAATTAAAAATAAAAAGGAAAAACATAGGGGAGATTCATGAACAAAAGTGATAGAGAGGATCCCTTACAAAGATTGTATCATTAGAGTGGGGATTAATCAATGAAATATTTATGTGTGAAAAATAAAAATCCACAAAATATATGTGGATAAAAATTATAAAACAATCATAGGTCATTAACACATGTTATTGGAGAGGCAAAACCAATTACATAGATGTGAAACTCAAAAAATGGAAATTGAGTTAAGATATCCCTTACCTTACACTTGAAGGTGTTTTTTACTTGTTATTTAAGACCTGAATAAAAAAATTTGGATTGTTAATTAATCATTCCATAAAATCTTCTATATATAAATGATTTATTATAACCCTTTTTAGTTCATTGAAGGCCTTTTTGATTAGTTATAAGATTCAATTTCATTGTTTGGGTTCGTTTGTTTACTTGGTTTTAAATGATCAGTCCACTTATATTCATGTTCGGATAAATATATAAGATAGATGTGGTTGTACAGAAATGTTGTTATATTCTATTAGTGAAAATATAAGAGATTTCATGGTTTTAAATTAAATTTTATTGCATAGAGTGAAGTGGAATTATTATATATATAACCTTAGTGACTACCATTTTGGCTAAATGGTGGGTTTGATTACAATGAACATGTTTTTCTTTATAACTTCATACAATTTGTACAAAAGGATTATAGAAAAAAAAAATGATATATTACATATATAAAAATCTGGTTCAACTATAATAATAATGGTTTCATGAACAAAATTAATGATTATAATAGAAATTGATAAATTGTTGTCCATAAATGAGCTCAATTTACACATCTCAAACGGTGCATTCATTTCTTTAAAATAAATGGTGGGGAAAGGAGAGAAAGTAATGAAATATACCATTACAATGAAAAAATTCTATTACATGTATGTTACTATATTTATAATACTATTATGGTGAGAAAAGAAACAAAAAGAAAATAACTTAAAAGAATTGAAGGAATTGGAAAGAGGAATTTACCTCATGAGACTTCATAATTTGAGGACCTATTAAGGAGAGAGGTTCTGGTATTTTGAAGAGTCTAGGAGCTTTGGGACATGGGGGAGGATCTTGGGAAGAGACTTGGGTAGAATATTGTCAAGGCACAAGGCTTGAGTGGTGTGAGAGGAAGAGGGGGTGAGGGTTTCTTTTTATAGTGGAGGGGAGAGGGGTTTTCTTAATATTATAATCATTAATTTATTATTTCCTCTCCATACAACCAATAGTGAGTATTCCATGACCATGAATAGTAATATATGCATGTGAATTTGAACCAATTGAGATTACATCATCAAATCATCATCAATGACTCAATTAATTCATTATTTAGCATTTATTTTGAATTATCAGATTTTATTATTCATCAAAAATTTTAAGTATTTTAGAAAAATACCAAAAAATCACCCTAACCATTTTTTGACGTGCATAATCAAAAAATGAAGTTCATTTTTCGAAAATAATTTTATAAATATGATTAATTAATTATTTAAGTAAAATAATTACTTAATCAAAAAATATATGCACTTGAAATATTCATCTTCATTTATAAGGTGCCTAAATTAATTTATACATTCAAGGGAATGGATAACATTCATAAAATTAATATTAATATTCATAAGGGTAACTTACTATTCATAAGGGTGGGATACTATTCATAAGGGTAGGTTACTATTCACGAAAAATTAAATTAATTCTATTAGACTCTAATTTTCATCTTGATCACAACCGTGTATGTTAGATTTTTAAAATTCAAATCACAGAGCTGACAAATTTAAGTTTTATGGCTAGGTTATTGTTATCTCCTATAAGTAACCATGTTTTGTTCCATAAAGGCTCTGTGATTCTTGAAATATAGACTATAACTAAATGTATTTAAGAGAAACATACCATTAAATGTTTTAGGTGCTACACTTATACATTAATAACTTAATATTTAACATTCCATTATTATTTGAATTAACCTTTTATTAATTATTCTTCCTTAAACAAGACATTCTGGTGAAAACTAGTTTCTTTTCATTGAATATTTTTTGGTTTGACGGTTTAGGCTCTTTAACCATTATCATGGTTTCATCATATAAATAATATTAATCAAGAAATAAGTATCATATATTTTTCATTATATGATAATATTTATCATTCATATAAAAATGTTATGACAAATTAATTCCATAACTTTTTAGATATTCTTGTACATACATACACACGGGCGAAATTATAGTTTTCTAGCAGATGGAAGGGTAAGAAGGTAAATAAGATATTATGATTTCTGAAGAAATATTATTTAATAATATGACATATAAACATTATATTCATCCTAATAATCATATGTGAATGTTGACAAAAACCAAAATGTGTCGCATCATTTTTAGATAGTCCGCAAATACGCACGAACAATGATTTCATTTCCCATTTAATAGAGAATGAGATGAAAAAAGGTTTAACCATTAATATAATAACATTTAAGTATATTTATGATACTAGATTCATCATTTCGTGATGGATACAATGGGTTTAGATTATTTTTAATAATGCATAAATTTATAATTACTCGGTTAATGGTTTTAGGTCATCATTGATAAATCTCCTCTAGGTTACACCTTAATCATTGAAAGGATTTTATTTTTATCAAAAAAACTATAGGGCATTTGGAGGAATGTTATGAATTGATTTTGGTAGGTATTGACAATGATAATATGTTTTTTATGTATATATAAAACAGTGTAGGGTGTCCTTCTATTACTGAGGAGGTGTAGAATCTTGGAATTTTACATAAGATTAAAATATATTAATTTCATTTTCTTGTGAAAGTAGCTTCAAAAGGAAAAAATTTAATTTATATTAATGATAGGTTCAATATATATTAAAATAATAATTATTATAAATGTTTATGTGGATTTTTTACCCTTATATCATATATTAACACCCCACCCCCCCCCCCCATGTAATCCAATGTTAACATTTACCATGGTAACTTGTTAATACTTTTTTAACTATTAATTTTTTCAAAAAAAGAATGTGGCCTCATTAAAAAAAATGAAATGTTGGTTTCCAATATTAATCCATTTTATAAAATTCAAATCTATTGGATTATTCTAGAAGCTCTTTAATTTTAATGATCCCAAATCATGTTTATTATCTTCATAATAAGTTTCTTATTTTATTACAACCAAGAATTTTATATAAAAAATTAAAAAATTGGAAACGATTTGAACCTACTATAATATAAAACCATTAGTCCAAGTGTATGACCACCATGAGCTATCTCCAAGTGTTTTTTTCACTAGAAAATATACTTATAGGGTCTAATACTATAACTAGTTGGTTATACCACTAATAGAAGCAACATCTAAGTACAAAAACCACTATGCCATGTTATCACCAATTCAAAGAGGTACCACTACTTCTAGAATATACCACTACCAAAAAAATAAATTGATATCTTGAAGGGATTCGACCACTATGTGTCTACCACTTCTATATGATCTTTATACAGAAGATGTTAATAATTAAATTCAAACACAATTCCTCCAACTGTTAGATTACAGAATTCAATGAAAGTTACAGGAACATGGATTTAATAATTATTATTCTTAAACAACTCCACAGTTACATTAAATAAAATTCATACATTCAAGATCTATCTCTCAATATGAATATTTGTTTTATTATCATTTTCTTATAGAATATAATTCGACATTATTGAATGTAATAAATTTAGAGGGTCCCCATATGCCTGATAATCATGCAGTATCACATCATATCATGTTATCATGTGTTGTAAAAGACATTGTCATGTTGGTTGACTGAATAAGTTATTTATCCATAATAATGGCATGTCCTGTTCCTACTAGGAGAATAAGGTTTTACATTACTAAAATTTAAAAAAAATCCTGAAATGACAATAGATACTTGGATGATCCCTTTCAATGAAAAACTCTTTCACTCTTGATCAACTGAATATAATAAAACTAAGGTACATTGAATATTTATACAGATTAATCTTTTCTCAGTCTATTTTATTTTATCTTTATATATGTGTCCTTATTAGACTAACTAGTTTAAATACTTTAATTGGGGGTAAAATCATGGTATGACAGATTAAAACAATTTCCAATTTAGATCTACATTAATTGTTAAAAAATGGACTTCTCTATCATTCTCGTGACAGCCTAAATAGAAATTAAATCATGCATTAGACACATTTATTTTACGTATTTTACCTTAAGTGGGAAATATCCTAGAATCGTATGATAAAAATGCACTGATGTACCAAATCTACTAAAAGTTTACTATCATTCATAAATTTTGGATCTGACTCATTGTCCTTCCTAAATTACAACCAATCACAAAACAAAATCTCACTTCTCCCTCAAATAATGTTTGTTTACTAGTTATTCAAAATATCCTACTTATATTTCATGAATCAATATTTTTTAAACTTCATTTAGTGTATCATTATGTTCTATTTTCATCAACCAGATGAATACCTCTTTAAGAAAGGTTTATAAGGAAATATCATTTCAAAAATACTGTGATGATATCATCTTTTGTGATACTCAACCATCCTTTGTGAAGAAAATTCATTTCTTGAAGCTCAAAAACATTTAATAATCTCACTTATACATCTTTAAGATCACACTATATGGTTTTATTTTTAAATATTTCAGGAATATTAATTCTTTCACAATGCTCAAAAAATTCGGTCAGATTTGACACCCTTCAACAAAAACAATTACACGAAAAACCTTCATGAAACGCCTTCATGAATCCGGAGACTGATAATTTTCATTAATTATTAATAATATTCTATAGGGGTTAGATGCATATTTATAGGAATTACCACTAACTTAAAAATCATCCAACTATTCTATTACCTTTTCACAAAGCTCTATATTTTCATTCGTGATGCTCCCTGACTATTGAAGCACCAAGACAATTTCCCTTTAATAATGTTTGATGTAGGAACAAATTTTACTATTAATGATGTTGTGTTAAAAATATCTCCAGTAATTCACTACATACCAGGGAAACCCTCTTTATTAACACATATAATCTAACCAGAAACACTTCAATTTTACCTTGAGGGATTTTCCCCAAAAATATCTCCCTTTTGGTTGGTTGACAACACTTCACAATTTGATACCACATTGAAGATTTTTCCATCTCCTACCATTATACACTTCTTGAGATTATGATAGATATAAATGAATTACATGGAACATACTCTAGGCCCATAAGTGAAATGCTTAGCATGAGAAACAAGTGTAGCATGAAATGTTAATCAATGAATCAGTTATTTACAAAAACCACTCAGTTTCATTCATCACGAACCACATTCTTCATGATATATAACCTTTGATTGATCACCTTTAGCATCATCAAATTTAAAACTCCATATATTTCACTAATTGGGTTCTCATACTTTGTAATTATTAGATATATACATATTATGCTCATATTTCTAGGCTTTTGAATGCTTAATGATGTCCAAACAAAGCTATAATTAACATTACCACGAACTATTTCCTCAAAACACTGAATTCTCATCTTGTTATATAATCATTTCATCTCTCTACTTTCTAGATCCCCCTATCAGTAACTCCAATATCTTGTTCAAGAAATTTTATCTCCATAAATAGCCACAACCTTTCCCCCTTTGTCAATGAACCTGAAGGATAATTCATTGTGTTCTATATCAGGGTAAAGAACACAGATCAACACCTTTAGGAAAAAGCACACCATACCTTAGAGAGAGGGGATCCAACATCCACACTTTTTCAAGTGTAGGGAGTTGAATAAATAGTGATATCCCATCTATGTCAATCAAATGATTCTTTGGTAAATGATTTTTTATAATGTCTACAACTGGTAGTCTTTTAGTAGCATTCTTCAACTTCCCAAGCCTTGCACCACCTTTTCCATGATGAAATAAAACATGAATTTTGAGTGATGGGATTTATTTTTATAATATTTATATAACATTAATTATCATAGTGGATTACAATCGGAGACATCACTTCAACCCCATTATCATCAAGCTGTTGCTTCATAAAAAATAGTTATGTGCATGCTTATGTAGAAATAATATATTCAGGTTCTATGATGCTAAATAAAATGTAATATTGTTTCTTTCTTATCCCTGAAATACATAATTCTCCAAAATAGATTTCACCACATGACATTGATTTTTTATCATCTACTGAACCAGCCCAATATACTTCTATATAGCCTAATAAAGTTTTCTATGATTTTTCATCACACTGAAAGCCAAAATCCGCTATTCCATTATTATATTGAAGAATTATTTTCACTAAAATAATGTTTCATTCATTTTTATTTCTTTTATACCATGATTCTTTCCAGGTGGAAAATACTATATTAGGTATTTTTTTTCAAGTACAAAAAAATGACTAGGATTTGCCTGTATTCTCTAATATTAATGGCATTTCATGTATCATCCCATGATAGTTTCATCTGGCTAGGCACTAGTGTCAGCCTATCCTTGGAAGTATCGATTCCAAATCTTCTAAAAACCTCCTTCTCATATTTTGAATTATATATAAATGAACCATTGTTTCTTTTATGTAACCATTAAACTAAGAAAAAACATCATTTCTACAATCATAAACATTTCGAAAACACATTTCATGAATTCCTTGAACTGATTTTACTACGCTTCATTTGATCCATGAAATATTATTTCATCAATATATACCAGTACTATCATACTTTCATTTCTTTCATTGTTGACATATACATTATAATCAAATCCTCTATAATGAAAACCATGCTTCTTAAATAATATAGTTTTTAATATCATGATATTGGTGCTTGATTTAACCTATAGAGTGCCTTCTTCGGTTGAAAAATTCTAGTCCCGTCTATATGAATGATAAAACTATGTGAATGATCAATGTCAACTAATTATTCCATAACCCCATTCTGAAAAAATGACATTACATGCATCTAAAAATAATTTAACTTTCTTTTCACAACTATGGCCATGAATAATATGATTGTCTCTATCCTTTCAATTGGTGAAAATGTTTCATCAACATGCATACCCTCTATCTAAGAGTACCCTTTGCACACTAGTCGTGCTTTTTTATGAATTATTGCACCGTCATTGTTTATCTGATTTTGAAATAACCATTTAGTTCTCAGGACATTATTATCTATTAGTCTCGAAACGTTATTTCATTTTAGATTCATCTCAATTTGGTCTAGATCATTCATTCATAGCCCAAATCTAGTTCTCATCTCTAGTTTTTTCATCAAAATAATTAGGCTCTACCTGAGATGGGAAGGATTCCTGATGTAATGAATTCAATATTTTTATTTAAACTATCACTAGCTGTTAAACAAGGATATTTTTTATATCAATTTAATCTTGAAAAGTTGTCTTATTTGTAGATAAATATATTACTTTCTCTTACTCAT
This sequence comes from Viscum album, assembly GCA_963277665.1. Lineage (NCBI taxonomy): Eukaryota > Viridiplantae > Streptophyta > Magnoliopsida > Santalales > Viscaceae > Viscum > Viscum album. Next base: position 290,217,132 of record OY728165.1, read on the forward strand.
AATCAGTATCTTTTTCTGAGTCATCATTTCTCACTTCTACTCCCCCTGTGTTGATTTCCACTTCATCACATTCATCATGGATTTGTTTACTGTGTTTTTATGATTCTAGTCATTTTCCAAAATAGTTATATAATTTTTTTCAACTAATTTTCTTAGACACTTATTGAATCTTTTAAAATATTTTCTTTTTAATGAGTAGCCAAGGAATATACCCTCATGTTCATATGTCTTAATTTACATGTTTTTCTCTTTTTTGAGAATAAAACACTTAATTCTTAATATTTGAATGGATTTATATTTTTTATTATTTTTGTACCACATATCATAAAGAGTCGTTTTTCCTTCAAACAGAACATATCCCTATTAGATATGTAGACTTATTTCAAGACTAATTCCTTACAGAATTTATCTAGTAGGAATTTTTCAATAATCATTGTCTGAGCCGTATTGCTAGTAATCGAATTTCTCCCATCATCCACTCCATTTATTTGAGGAGTTCTCACCGAAGAAACCTCTTTTTTATCCAGTGTTTCCCTATATTAGAACCCACTTTTCTATATTAAAATTACATACAATTATTAGTAAGAATCATCAGAATGTTTTTTCCAAGAATCCTTTCTTATTCCCTCTGATATTGTTTTATGAAACTAAACACATCAGTTTTATGGTAAATGAAAAATATCCTTTCCATCCTACTAAAATCCTCAATGGAAAGAACGTAATACATATTTCCATTAATGGATTTTCATGAGATACGTCCACATACATCTGAATACACCGATTCAATCAATATGGTTGATTTCTATTCATTTTCCTCATATATCTTTCTAATTATGTTCGTTTGTTGACAAGAATCGTGTGTATGAGTGAAATCACATAATAGCTTATGGAGGTCTTGAGTTTCATCACATTTTACCAGATATTCCTAGGATGGTTAACATAGATGGAAAATTCATTTATGGTAAAACTTGTCTTATTATTCTCTAAAAAAAAGCACACATCTTATTCTCCACTTACAAGGTAGGGATTCCCCATTTTTCATTTTTTCTTTATAACAAATTTTCCATGTATTATATTAATTATACACTTCTTCTTAGTAAAACTTTCAGCATGACCTAAGTCATATAATTGACTATCATTATCTTTGTTATGACAGAGACCTTCAATGACTAAGACATCATCAGGTATCATTTATTTTCCCACAAACATGGATTTTTAAGTTCCAATTATCTTCAAAACATCAACATTTCGAAATTTTAAAACAACTTGTTTTTCATATTTTTTGTGTGTGACAATATAATTATTGCCTGTCGGTTTGGATGTGTATCCAATTTAAATAATTCATACCCCAGAACAATATGATGCTTTGAGAAAAAATTTCTAAAACCATTACCTTTTCATCTCTTTTCTTTCTGATCCACATTTCTTACTTCATACTCGATAGAGATTGATAAACTTTATCTTCCTTAGAGTATTGTGGACCAACAACATCTTGTAGATTTGTAAATATATTTTTCATTTTTACCTCACCTGATACTACATTGATTCTTTTCTTGATACCACATTAGTTCATTTTTGGAACATTCCTCCACATGGTTGATGTACAATATCATGTCATGTGTCTAAATCCTCAAAACCAAAAACAATGTCCCTCAAATGATATCCTATAGTATTGAGCTCTATTTGGATACCACTATCAACCTTGTGACCGTAGATATCTCTTGTCTATGAAAACACATTTTTTTATTGTCCCATTTTACCAAAAAGTTTACACCATATGCGGGGTACATTCATGTTTGTCACTTCTACACCGCTGGTTGTCCCTTAGGTTTTTTGAATCTTATAATTCTAATTTTCACCCAAATCAATCACATCTTTCAAAGTTGATTATTTATTCTATTCTGATTGACCTCTATTCTCTACATTCATCTTCTATATTTTCTGAATGATCTTCCTTTTCGATGTCGTAACGATACTCATTTTTTCCCTAGTCCTTAACACTTACTCATAGGAAAAAAATTAAATTTAAAATTATTAATATGTGTGATTTTTTCTTTTTCAGTATTATTCAAACAATATATTTCTCTTTTCTATTTTTATATTTTGAGATTTCGCTCACCTTCCTTTTTTTATATCTATGTCCATGAAGACTTATGTTTTCCAATATCTTCCTTAATCTTAGACATCACTTCTTTTTGCTACATCATATAATGTTTGGCGCCACATACCACTTTTTTTTCTTTGTTTGTTTTGGATACCCAATCATATATCTTTGCAATAGTAGCTTATAATTCATATTTTAAATAAAATATTTATTAAACTTATTCTTCATCATTTTCTATTTCTTCCTTTTATAGGAACTACAAACAACTTCCACCATTTAACATTATCCACAATCATTTAAATTCTCCATTTCTTCGACATCAAATTCTTCTAAACTATCATTTTCTTTTGAAAGAAGATTATTCTTTTTAATAAAATTTATCTTGTAATATGTATTACCATTTGAATAGGCTGAAAATTTATTCATGGGAATTTCAACTTCATCAGTATAATCTTATTATAGCTTCTTAGGTCACCTTTCTACAATATAACCATCCCATTCAACTCAAAATCATTCTAGTAGAAGTTTCCATTAGATATTTCTTTTTTCTCCTTGTATTTTTGAAGAAAGAAATCACATTACCCCGTCTCTCTCCTCTTATTCCATTCTATATTCAATGGTGAGCTTCTTCATCACCTTGAATTCCTTCTTTTTGGCATTCCCTTTTTCTATAAACTAAATTTCCTCATTTCTCATCTCATGTGAGACAAGAGTTCTGTGTAATCTATCCAATTTCATCTCTTCTGTATATTTATCCTCCAATACATAAATTTTCATATTGAACAGAGGTGGAAGTATTCACAAGATGCACTTAACAATATTTTATTCTTTAATAATTTCTCCAAGACCATTCTTGTCTTCCCCTACAACATTCACATTGTCAATGAAAGCATCAATAGACTCATTGGAGGTCATTCTCATATCCTCAAATTTGTTCTAGATAACATGAAATTTTTTTCCTTGACTTTTCATCCACATTTATAGATATTTATAATCTTTTATCAAATGGTATGAGTAGACTTACATAAAATAACATTTTTTATAGTTTTTATTGGATAATTCTCCCCCTAATGCATTGATTCCTCAAGCGTCGATATATAATTAACTTATGTCATCTTTTGAAAGAGAACCACTATCCACAGTGGATCTAATTTTATATGTTTCATATTTATCGACTTCCATACCTAAGTATCTGAAATAGTTCTACATGTGATTCTTCCATAGTTAAAAATTGTTTCCTTCTAATATTGGGATTCCTTTATAATTAAAATCTTCCATTGAACCCCTTTCAAGAGAATAAATGAAATTATACTTAGTCTCTAATACAAATTATTGGACAAAATATTTTAAATACCCTTATAGGGGGTGAGTCAAGGTATGATAGATTAAAACAACTACCACTTTGGATCTTGTTTCGTTGTTCAAAAATGATATTCTATCTCTTTCCAGCATCAATGTATGAATAAAAAATGAAGAATGCAAAAGATATAACAATTTAACTTGGTTCACCCTCACTAGGCTACATACGAGGAGCATAAAACACTAATGTGTTGATCAACCAAATCTACTAAAAGTGCACTACTTTTTACAATTTTTAGATCAGACTCACTATCTCTCTTAGTTTATAAAAAATCACTGAATGAAATCTCACTGTTCTCTCAAATTAAGTGTGATAACTTTTTCATTAGAAGATACACTATTTATATCATGAATAAATATGTTGTACACCTCATTTACTATATCATGGAGTTCCACTTTCATCAACAATATGAAAACCACTTTACCGCATGTTTACTATTCATTCCCTTTAAAATACTTTCACAATGTTCTCGTCTTTCAGAAATATCAACAATCCTTCATAAAGAAACCACATTTCACAAAGCTCATATGCATTTGAAAATATCACACCTTTCAGTTGGATATTTATAGACTTCATTAATATCTAATCTTATTTGATTCAAAAATAATTTTTTCAACTTTAATAGCCTTCACAAACTTTTTCATATGAACCACATTCGCGAACCATATTCAAATATATGAAGACTGAGAACTTTCATTAAGTATCACTACTATTTACAAGGGGTAGAGGTGTATTTATTGTTTTTCCACTGATTACAGAAGTGTATATCCATTTCATCACTATTTCAAGATTCTCCCTCTTTTCCTTTGTGATCCTCTCTATCTTGTGAAGCACGATGGGAATTTCTTATTTGTGATGCTTGACACAGTCACATATCTCACCATCAACTTCTTTTTCCATACACAAAAACACCTTCACGATACCCATTCTTCATGGAATCATTCCTTTACATTTTTTTCATAAGCCCTTCAAGGAAATCCAACATTCATGGTGAAATACAACCTCCAAATTTTAGACCCCAAAAATTTGGAAAACACTATGAAACGATGACACCTTGTATATAAAATTTTATGAACCACGTACAAGGATTATATACATTATCTTGGATCTTTGTCAAAATTTAGTGTCAATAAATTATCTGTTACTTAACTACATACCATGTAAATCTTCTTTTCAATAAATATAATCAACCCAAAACACTGTACTCTTACCTTGAATGATTTTTTCCAAAAGTTTTATTTTACTATAGTTATCTATAATCATATAAACTTGTAATGTATCATAGAGTGTGAGACAGATTAATTTATTTTTTTCTATAATCCCATGAATAAATATGGAATGGGTCATCTATGGCATGGACTCCTTTTATCCCACATAGAACTATGGAAGAGAATCCTTAAATGCTAGAAATATTTGAGTGTTGTTGTATAAGACAATATCTACTTTAAGGATATGTTTATTTTCAATAAACATTTTCATAGTGGGTGATTTCCATGTTGATGGGATTATTTCCCAAAATTATACTCAATTCCCTATCTAAATTCTAGTTTTTTTATTTGTATTCTTGTCTCTAACTTTAAAACTAAAATAAAAAACATCTCTTTGATGGTTGAATTTAATAATTGTTTTTATACCATGACTGATAAAAGTAAATTACTTTTAAAAGTTAATTTTTTTTAAAATTATTTTAATAGGGTTTGTAACTAGCTTTTTATAATCCATTCCAAAGAACAAATTTTATTGTTCTAATGTTATATTAAATAAGGTGTTTTTAATAAATTCAAGTATTTATGTTTTAATTATTTTTAATTAGAATTTATAATTATAATCACAATTTACCCTCTTTAGTATTCCACTCTAACAAATATATTATTATAATTGGCTAAAATTAATATAAAAAACCCCTCAAAACATTACGATAAACATTTTTCAAAAAAATAGATTTTATTATTAAAAAAAAATAGAAAAATTATGAATTTTTTTCATTCTGTTGACATTATTTGGATTAGAATTAACCCATAAAAACTAATTAAATTTTAAAACCAAATATATAAAATTTTAACATTTGATATCCTATAATGAAAATTAATGTTTTCAATAAAGTAGGTATTTTTTAAAATATAATGAAAATTTTAACATTTCAAGAAAATATTATAATTTATCTTTAAGATATTTTTTATATGATGAATTAAAAAAATTATATCCATTTTATAAAATATAATTTCTAATAGTTGAAAAATTAATTATAATATCCATGCCCAAAATTCATAAAAACCTATTCTTTTAAGAAATCATATTTTTTAATCAATAAATTTTAATTATATAAAACCATTATACATATTTTACATTATGTGATTATTCTTATTCATACCTATAATTTAATGAATAAGGTATAATGGTATCCTATATCACGGTTAACTTGGACTTAATGTTGCATGAAAAAAAGTTATTGAATAATTCATGATTAATTTATAGAAATATATATATACATATAATCTTAGGGTCTTACATTATACCCCAATTAATATAATTTCCCCCTCTATATTTTTTCAATATGATATAAAAGATTGAGGATACTTCTTCCCATCACATCCCCAGGTTCCCACATAGATTTTCAAAAAAAAATTCCACAAAATTTTGACTCGATGACTAGTCTTGTTTCAAAACACCTTCTCTCTTCAAATTAAAATCTCCCCCGGTTGTTCCTTAAAAGATACAACATTTTATACTGTTTTGACCTAAGATTTTATTAAATGAGAATGATTACCTATATAAAACCTTAGTAAGAAAACATGAAACACAACGTGACCTTGATGGAGATTATGGGGAAGCATCATGTGATAAGAAACTATCCCAATATGAAAAAGAATTAATAATTGAGAAAATATATAGGTATCATCTTTCCCTTATTTTCATGTCTCATTACCTTCTTCTAAGGAGATATTAGTATGAATTCCTTATCACCAATATCATTCTATATATCTCACCTATGGTTTTTCATATAACTATTTTATCAACCATGAGATTCCCATATCTGTCGTTGATTTTCATTGACATTATCTATCATTTTTACATCCATATCAGGTCCCAATAGCTTTCATTCTCTAACATCCTCTGAAAACAGTGTATTTCATTACTTCCTACCATATAATTATTCATATAGATCCATCATAAATCTTGATTGAAAGATATTATTATTAAAAAATTTAAAAAATAAATATTTTGATCCCAAATAACATTGAATTCCATAGAATATGATCATAGAATATCTTATAGGGTCTGAATGGTCCTCTAAAAAAGACCACATTTTTAGGATGGTAATATGTGTTAATTTTCAACTTCATATTCAATGTTATCTAAAGGATTCTCTTAACGTTCAAGGTAAACCTCATATCCCAATTATATATGATAAAATGTTTTACTCTATGAAAAATTACCAGTTATATAATTTATACCCTATAAATATAATCATGATAGAAATTTTTCTCTTATTATGATGGAATCAGCTTAATTTTTATTGTGATCGACTATAACCTAGAAATCGTTATACCATTTACATGATTTGGCGGGTCTGATGATGAAATCTATTGTAATTTTTTTCCATTACTACTTTAGTATGATAAATTTTCATAACGTCCCATTATATATTTTTCACTAAACTTATATTTATGGTGTACCATGCACCCTGATATATACTCTACAATAACCATTTTTATGTTATCAAACTAGAAATTCTCTTTCATATATATATATATATTAATAATTTGAAGGTAAATGGAGAGTAATGAACTATGAGCTTCATTAAGAAACACCTTAATCATGTTTATAATTGATGGGATACATTATTGGTTTTTTAAATATATCATTGAATCACAATCATGGTGATCTCAAGAACATTTCTCACATCTTTATGGTATTCCAAATCCTCATCATTTACATATTTCAACCTCACATGGATTGATGATTACAAAATAATATGAAAAGATATAATATCAACATTTTCATCGTGATTTTCAGATCAATTTTCTTAAATTTTAAAAATATCTGATCTCTTTAAATTCTCATTAGTGAAAAACTAGAATGGTATTTCCAACTCAAAGATTTATCTGCCATCTTTACGTTCCTAGAGTGGTAGTGTATTGAGTAATCATAATTATTAACCAACTCCAAACATATCCTTTGGATCATATTCAAATATTTATATATAAAAATATATATTTAAATATTTTATTATCTATATATACATATATAAAATCAATCACTGTAATGATAATTCCTCTATATATTCATTGTAAAAATTACTGCTTTTAATTCCAAATCATGAATCCTGTACTTTTTCTCATGAATTTCAATTTTTATAGAGGTATAAGTTATTACTATATCAGTATTCATGAGGAATAATATTATTCAATTCATTTGTGGATTACTAGATGTTATAAAAACTTATCCATGGTAGGTTAGTGTGAACACATGTGTGGTAACCAACTATATTTTTTGCTCCTCAAAATTTTCCCCGCATTCATCTATTTATGGGAACATGAATCCCTTCTATGTTAACATTGATAATAGACTACAAAGATATGATATATTCTACATAATAACTATAAAATATCCATCCAATTAAATAAAACTAATAATCTTAATTATGGGTTCTAGTCTGGGATATTGGTTAATAAATTTTTACATTGAATGATCTTCTGATATACCTCACCTGAGATTACATGACCAAAGAATAAAAAAAATTGATTCCAAAACTTACAGTTGGTGAATATATATTAGATATTATCTTTCCTCAAGGTATTCCATACAATCCTCAAATTATATCCATTATCTTCCTTTCTCTTTAAATATATATGAATATCATCTGTAAATATTGTAACGTCCCGAACCATCTTACCATTGAACAGGTAGCAAGATTAGTCATCACATGACCTCATGCATGTCTCCCCATATGCCAGAGGTTGTAGACTAGTAGTGAGGGTATATGGATAGTAAATGGGGGGGACTATACCCCCACATTTAGAGTGAAAAGCGGTAACAAATAATAAACTCAAACAATAGCAGAAGCAGATATAAAGAAACAGTCAACTGAATAAAGAAAGTGGTGAATTACAGTTTATACAAAGTATGCATGTCATGGTAATAAATATGTGAAAGTGGTAAATAAGGCAACATGATTTAAATTTCTACCCCTAAAATAAGAAAAACACTCAAATCTACAAAGGTAGTCTCTATGAGCATCTCGAGCTCTGGCTCGGTCTTTTTCTCCTAAATCCAATGTATAAGTAAGCAGCAACAAGAAAGATTCCAAAGTCCTGCAAACAAGAAAGTCTACTCAGGTACCCCTGTGAAATGGCGGCCTGAATAGGGTGTGATATATAATTATTAGTAGGCCAGTACCACTGGTGTATAGGTCAATATAAGCAATGACATAAAATTAAATAGCATGCAAGTGTATCGAAGCAATAAAAAAATTGATAAATAACCAACAACTCATCTAGGTTCCAAAGGGATGCCTGACAGTGATACCTAATTTGGCTCATATCTGGAATAAGATTCCTAAAATGAACAATATATTTATACATATAATGTATAATGAACTGTTTATCATGTTATTTAATATTATTTTTTTAACCCCAAAAAAATTATGAGCATGTTACCATTCTTATATTTCACCCATTTGAATGATGTTACCATTACATAACTCACACAGAGTTGAATATCCATGTTACCATTCCATACTCATGCACCCAAGAATATACATTTTACCATTCCATACTCACACACCAATTAATTTCCATGTTACCATTCTATACTCACACACCATAAAATTCCATGTTACCAATCCATACTCATGCACATGTGAATGTCCATGTTACTATTCCATGCTCACGCAAAATAAATGTCCATGTTACCATTCCATACCCACACACCCAAGAATGTCCATGTTACCATTCAATACTCAGACACTTATGAATTTTCATGTTACCATTACATACTCACACACAACTAATGTCCATGTAAACATTCCATACTCATTCACCCATTAATGTTCATGTTACCATTCCATACTCATGCATCCATGAATGCCCATGTTACCATTCCATACTCACGCACCCATAAATGTCCTTATTATCATCCACCACGTTATAAAATTATTAGTTCACCAATTAATTTTTATCCTCAATGTAATTACTAATTCAACAATTAGTTGAACCCAAAAGTTCATTTAGTTCACTCAACAATTAACTTATCACAACAATTACTCTAGTTAATTAAACAATTTATCTATTCATAAGAAAACCATGTCAATACAACATAATAAATTAATAAATTAATTATATCTAGGCAACCATATCTATATCACATAATTATTTCAAAAATAATTTATCTAATCTTATCCCCAAATAAAAATCTTATAATTAATCCCCTGATTAATTTTCTATATTACAATATTATCATGCATAATTAATTCATAATTAATTATCTCAACATAAACAATTCAATATCTCATAAATAATCCTCTAATTAATTATCATCTAAAAGAACATAATTAATTCAAAATTATTTATATAAACTTAACCAACTAAATATCTCATAAATAATCTTTATATTATTTATCATCTCAAGCACATAATTAATTCCTAATTAATTATCTCAACCTAAAAAATTTAATATATCATAATTAATACCTTGATAATTATTATCTCAAAGAACGTAATTAATCCATAGTTAGTTATCTCATCTTAAGAAATTAAATATCTCATAATAAATCCTCTAATTAATTAAGATCTCAAAGCACATAATTAATTAAAAAGTAATTATACTAAATTAAAAAATTTAATATCTGATAAATAATCATCTGATTAATTATCATCTCAAGCACATAATTTATTCATAATTAATTATCTCAACTTAAAAAATTTAAAATATCATAATTAATCCTTCAATAATTATTATCTCGAACAAATAATTAATTCATAATTAATTATCTCATATTAACCAATTTAATATCTCATAATTAATTCCCTGATAACTATTATCCCAAGGAAAATCATTAATTCCTAATTAATTATCTCATCTTAACCAATTTAATATCATATAATTAATCTTCTGATTATTTATAATGTCAATTGTAATTTCAAAGCACATAATTAATTCACAATTAATTTTCACAACATATCCCACCTAATACTCATAATTACCACTTAACCCATGTGCATCAACATGTAAGGGAATCAATAGAAAAACACTTACCAGCATGGTAAAATAACATATCAATCTAAACCTTTTTTTATCTTAAAGGAAGTGAACCTCCATTGGAGGGGTTTTATTAAAAAAATGTAATTTTGTAATATAACATATCATTTTATACCAATAAGCAATTTCGGCCAATACTGTTGTCAACTTTATCAAAATACATAGATTAACAAAAAACAACATTTTTTTCTAAATAAAATCAAAGTCGAGAACACTACTTAATGGAATTTGATGGGCCAGATCTTTCTAACTCAAACCGCAACATGCTTGCGCACACGCACTTCCACAATATTCAGCACACATACTAGGAATTGGTTGCATCACCCTATAATGATAACTAGCACCCAATATTAGTGCAGCGAGGACCAACACACATCCAATTAATTCAACTCAACTCAAATACATCATAGGCATCTAATTTAAAGGTTGAAAAACCAATTATTGGGTTTATAGCCTTGCATAAAAATGGTAGTTGTGAACTAAATCAAGCCGAACCACCATGCCTTTAGCGGTGGTTGAAAAAATACCACACAATAGGTCCTGATACATCTACCACACCACATAGGATTAGAAGAAATAAGAAATATATGATAATCCCCCACCTAGTGTTTAGACCCCAAGGATCCTTGGAAAAGGAGATCTGATATGACTGATACATAGAATGAAACATGCAGATAAATACTTACCATGATGAGACAACCAACTTCTATGAAGACTCCGAGAGGAGATGGCCGCATGAAGAGGGAGCTATAGAGGAGGGTGGTGCGCCACCCATGGGTGTTTCACCATTGATGTGTTGTGCCCCCTATAAGAGGTGGGAGAGGTGCTCCTCCCTCTTCTCTTATCCTGTAAATAAATTAAAATTCTAACTTACACAATTTTAATTAAATAATACCACCACATTACATCATTTAATTTTATTTCTTTTTAACATAATTTAATTAAATAAAATTTATTATATCATCTCATTTAATTAAATTCCATAACCTAAATTTAATTAAATAAAACCATCATAAAATAACCATTATTATTATCATCATTTAATAAAATGCTTCCATGATAAAACCCATAACTCTGCAATTACACATCATTTGATTAAATGATTCTCCAAAGAATTTAATTAAATAAATTTTCCAATACATCATTATTTAATTAATTTATCTCAACAAAATTTAATTAAATAAAACCTCCATTTTTTATATTATAATTAAATTCATCTTAATCATGAATATAATTAGATAAAACCCCAACACCACATTTAACTTCTTATTTATTTAAAAAAATTTCCAACCGAATTTAATTAAATAGACATTCCAACTCATTTTAATTTAATTAAAATGTCTAAACATAATTTAATTGAAAAAATAAAACACTTCATAAATAATCATTTAATTAAATTTGGTCTAGCTAAATTTAATTTAATAATTTATTCAATTTATATTTTTTTTATGCTCTGTGAACAATATTTAATTAAATTAAAAACTCCAACTCATAATCATTATTTAGTGAAATTTTTTCTACCTCAATTTAATTAAATAACAATCCCACATTTCTTGTCTACTAATTAAATTCTTTATAACCATGAATTTAATTAAATAAAACCTCTATTTCACATTAATGAATTAAGATGATCTTTTCCATAAATTTAATTAAATGAAACCCAAACTCCTCATTTATTAGTCATTTAATTAAATTCCACTCATCTAAATTTAATTAAACAATGTCTCCATATCATCATCATTTAAAATAAATTTAATTATTTTCATCTCTCTTTAATTAAATATATTATCCATATCAATGTAATTTAATTAAATTATCTCAACTTTAATGTAATTAAAAGAAATCCCCGATCACTAATTTAATTAAATTCCACTAAACAATAAATTTAAATAAATTAAATTAACCCAAAACATAAAATTGGGTAGGCTGTATGGTTTGACATGCACGGTATGAAAGACAGTGCACAAACCGTGCGGCCACTACTAGACACCTAAATTACTATGTACAGCGGACCCGAACGGTTTTGGCTAATCCTGAGTAGACCGTGTGAGGGACACTGCCTGGTCCGGTTGTCCTGAAACCTATCTTGACATTTGAGAAACTCTTCAAAACCTTACCCAAGCCCATTATCAAAACTCTAAAAGAACCCAACTCATGAAACTACATTCTGAAGCTTGGTTTTAAATCCAAAATGTGTAGTAAACAAAAAAAATTCAAAATCATTCTTATTTTATCCATTCCGAAAACACGGGACTTTACGATTTTCCCACCTTAAAAACTTATCTTCCCCAAGAAACAATCAGGGCATACTAAAACATTATCCAACCCAACAAGGTCAATAAGTCTCATTTGAATGGTCTTGTTGCCTTTTTAAATTCCCAACGCCCTTTTAAGGAACTCATACACCTTACAGTTGGCATTGGGATCCCATTTTTAAAATCAAATTTTCATTTAACCATTAATCTTTAGAATCCCTTTAATAATTTTTTGAAAATACGGGTTACCCTTTTCTCAATTATAAGGTTCCCATTCACCTTAAAACTGAAACTAGGTCCCGTTATAAATTTAACAAATTAATGTTCGACTCGTGATGTTATTTACATATCAAAACATCTCTAGATTGTCTTATTAACCAGTAACACAATAGCATATTATAACACAAAATATTCAGACCACTGAAAAACATGCGAATAAATAGGCAGCCTGGCATAAGAACACCCAAGACAATTATATCTATCACCAAAACCTACAATCTAAAGGTGAATGAAAAATTGAATCAAAACATGGCATTTCATCCAAGGCACACAATCAAAATAAGTAGGCATCCTACTAATGAAACTACATGTCTTGAGATATACATGGCATGTGAATATCTAACTACCTAATATGATGCGTTTAAAGTAATTTCCAATCCATAGCAGGCCAAGAAAAATTTATAAAACTCTCAAATCAATAAGAAGTGTAAATACACCAGTAACTCGAGGTGAAATCATATCAACTGTAAACAATAATAGTATAGACAACAATTAGCATCCCTCTCCACTTGGTCATTTCCCGTACGTGGGGTGATCAATCATAGGCATGGCTATTAACTGAGCCCAGACACTTTCCTAGTCTCATATCTACAAACCCAAAACAGAAATAACAATTAAAAAATGAATGAAAACCTAAACCTTTGATGACACATTGTAACGTCCCGATCTAGCTTACCCTCAAACCGGTAGTCGAAATAGTCATCACAAGGCCTTAATGTGTCTCCCTGTATGCTAGAGGTTTTAGACTAGTAGCAAGGGTCTATAGATGGTCTCTAGGGAGACTATACCCTCATATTCCAAATAAAAAGTTGTAATAAATAATGAACTAAAAATTTTTCTTAAGCATATATAAAGCAATAGTCAACTGAATAAAGAATGTGGCCAACACCAGTTCATACAATGTGTGCATATCATGGTGATAAATATCTGAAATAAGTAAACAAAACCACATGATTTATATTTCAATAAATAAATAACTAAAATAATCTAAGCTGCAAGGGTGATCTTAATGAGCATCTCGATATCCTTCTAGGTCCTTTTCTCCTTACTCGCAAGTACAAGTAAACAGCCACAAGCAACAGTCCACAGTCCTGCAAACAAAAAAGTCTACTAGGGTACCACAGTGCAATGGAATCCTGAATAGAATCTAATATTGAAATATCAGTAGGTTGGGACCACAGTTCTCTTGCCCAGTCTAGACAATTCGATAAAATTACACATTTTTCAAGTATATTGACGTAATATCAGAAAATAATAAATAACCAAAAACTGGTCCAGGTTCCAAAGGGATGCCTTACAACAATACTTTCTTCGGGTTATAACTGGAATAAGGGTCTTAAAAGGAAAAATGTATATAAAAATAATTTATAATGAACTGTTTATCACATTATTTAATATTATTTGTTTAACCATGAAAAATAATGAGCATGTTACTATTCTTATATTTCACCCATTTGAATGAAGTTACCATTCCATAACTCATTCAACCATGAATTTTTATTTTACCATTGCATACTTCCACACCCATGAATTCCCTTATTACCATCCACCACATCATAAAATAATTATTTCATAAATTAATTATCATCATAAATCTCATTACAAATTCAACAATTAGTTAAACAGAACAAGTCATTTATTTAACTAAACAATTAACTTGTCAAAACAATTAATCTAGTTAAATCAACAATTTACTAGTCACAAGTCAACCATGTCAATACCACATAATTAATTCATAAATTAATTATCTCTGAGAGACCATATCTATATCTTTCAATTAATACTCAAATTAATTATCTCATGTTAGCCCCAAATTTCAATCTTATAATTAATCTCTCGATTAATTTTCTATATTATAATCACATTACACATAATCAATTCATAATTAATTATCTCAACTTAACCAATTAAATATCTCATAATTAATCTTATGATTACTTATCATCTCAAAGCACATAATTAAAAAAAATTAATTATCACAACATTACCAATTTAATATGTCATAAATAATCTTATAATGAATTATTATGTCAAACACATAATTAATTTATATTTAATTATCTCAACTTAAAAAAATTAATATCACATAATTAATACCCCAGTGATTATTATCTCAAAGACATAATTAATTCATAATTAATTATCTTATCTTAACCAATTAAAAATCAGATAATTAATATTCTGATTAATTATTATCTCAGGGAACATAATTAATTCAAAATTAATTATCTCAACTTAACCAATTTAACATATCATAAATAATCTCTCAATTAATTGTCATCTCAAGAAAATAATTGATTCATAATTAATTATCACAACTTAAACACTTTAATATCTCATAATTAATCCCCTGATAATTATTATCTCAAAGAATATAATTAATTCATAATTAATTATCTCATCTAAACCCATTTAATATCTCATTATTAATTCCTCAATATTTATTTTCTCTAGGAACAAACTTAATTCATCATTAATTATCTCATCTTAACCAATTTAATATCTTATAATTAATCTTCCAATTAATTATAATCTCAATTATAATTACAAAGCACATATTTAATTCATAATTAATTATCACAACTTATACCGCCCAATGCTCATAATTTCCACTTAACCCCAGCGTGTAATCCTTTATTGGATGAAATATCAAAACGCATATTAGTACGCTAACGACATATATCAATCTAAACATTAGGTTTTTAGATTGTTGGTAGTGCACCTCCATTGGAGGAGTTTTGTTATAAAACCTCTAATTTCTTAATCAAACAAATCAATTTATACCAATAAGAAATTTTCCCCAATATTGCTGTCAACTTTATCAAAATAAGTAAATTAACAAAAACAACATTTTTTAAAATAAAATATATTTTCAGGACCCTACCTCAAGGAATTGGAACGGACAAATTTTCCTAACTGAAACAGTTATGCACTTGCACACACCCACTTCTACAATATTCGGTGTGTGTACTACAAATTGGTCACATCATCCTTCAATGATAATTGGAAGAAAAAATTAGTGCGGTGAGGACCAACGCACCTCTAATAAATTAATCGCAACTCAAATGCCCCATAGTCATCTAATTTATGTGGTGTGGAACCAATTATTAGGTTTATAGCCTTACCTGAAAATAATGGCTGTGAACCAAATCTAGCAGAACCACGATGCCTTTAGAGGAGGTTGTTAAAATACAAATAAATGGGTCCTGAGACATCTTCTACGGCAACTATGATTAGAAGAAACAATAAATATGGGTTAATCCCAAACCTGGGCTTCCTAACTAAAGGAACCTGGGTGACGGAGAGCCGAGACGACTGATGCAAAAAATGAAACATGTCGAGAAGGACTTACCTTGATGCGATAGACAAAATCTATGAAGACTATGGAAGGAGATAGACGTTCAATGAGGGAGCCGGAAAGGAAGGTGGTGCGCCACCCCTGGGTGCATCGTACCCCCTGTAGGAGGAGGTAGAAGTGTTACTCCATCTTATTTTCTCTATTAAATAAATTAAAATTCTAATTTAAACAAAAATAATTAAATATAATCTTCACTTTACATTATTTAATTTAATTCTATTTAGTATAATTTAATTAAAAAATTGTTCATCTCACCTCATTTAATTATATTCCTCAACCTCAATTTAATTAAATAAAACCATCATAATAATAAAAATTATTATTATAATCATTTAATAGAACTCTTCTTTGATAAAACCTAAAACACTTTAATTTCACATCATTTAATTAAATTTTTCTCTAATGATTTTAATTAAATAAATTTTCCTACACATCATTATTTAATTAAATTATATCAATACAATTTAAATAAATAAATCCCTCATTTTTATCAAATAATTAAATTCATATTATCCTTGAATTTATTTATATAAAACCCCAATGTCATATTTAACACATTATTTAATTAAATTCCTTTCTAAACAAATTAAATTAAATAAATACTTCAACTCATTAGTATTTAATTAAATACTGGAAATATAATTTAATTAATGAAACCCTAACACCTCGTTAATCATCATTTAATTAAATTAATTCCTACAAAATTTAATTAAATTATATCTCTAATTCATGTGATTTAATTAAATTATCTAAACAGAATTTAATTAAATTAAAAACTCATACTAATCAAAATTATTTAGTTAAGTTTTCTCTACCTAAATTTAATTAAATAATAATCCCCCATTTCGCAATGACTAATTAAATGCTTCTTAACCTTGAATTTAATTATATAATATTTTCATTTCGCATTAATTAATTAAATTATTATTTGCTATGAATTTAATTAAATTATACTCCAACTCCTCATTTTCACATCTTTTAAATTTTATAGTTTAATATTTCCCTTCTTTGATAACCACTAACTCATCATTTACCAGTCATTTAAATAAATTCCTCTCATATCAATTTAATTAAATGAAGACTCAAGCTCATCATCATTTAAAATAAATTTAATTACTTTCAACTCAATTTTATTAAATAACTTTTCTATATCAACATCATATAATTAAATTATCTCATAATTAATTTAATTAAAAGAAACCTCTAATAACTCATTTAATTAAATTCTTTTCAACCAAGAATTTAATTAAATTAATTTAAACTAAAATTGAAAACTAGGTAGACCATATGGTTTGACTTGCATGGTCTGAAAGATTGTGCGCAGACCATGCATCCACTACTAGGACCCTTATTTATTATGCACGTATGGCCCTCACGATTTTGACTAACCTTTCATATCCCATGTGAACATCACTCGCTAGTACGGTTCTCCTTAAACCCATCCTACAATCGTGGAAACTCTTCAAGACTTTATCCAATCATGTTATCAACACATTAAAACATATCAACTCACGAAATATATTTTGGATGCTTTGGTTTTAAAACCAAACCCTAAAGTAACTCAAAAGGTTCAGAAAAATTATTATTTTAGCCCAGTCCAAAAAACACAGATCTTTCCTAATGCTGATACAAACTGATTAATGTAATCTATATAGACTTCATTCATTATATCAATTAATATCATTGGTGATTTGGAATGTTTAAATATAATCACTATAAATCCATAATGATGACACCTCGTATGGAAGGAATTTTTGGGTATATCCTCCTTCTAGAACCTTAATTGATTATATCAAGAATGAAGGTAAATCATGTAAAAAAATTAGTTCTACGTAGTTGATCAACCAACTCATCAATAATGGTTTGAGGCTACTTTTACAGGATAGGGATCTTTTTAACTTTTCGATAATCAATACAATGATTCATAGACCCATATTCATTCTTAACAATAGAACTAGTTCCCCCCTAGTGACGTACTATGTCGTTTCAATCCGTTATAAAGAATCTATTGTAGTTACTTATACAATTACTATAACTCAAATTGTGTTATTCCAAATAGATACTTTTAAATAGTTGGAGGACTAGGTATGAGTTATATTGAAAACTCAACATCATTATTTGGGGGAAAATATGAAATTATTTAAGAAATATGTTATCATATTCAAGAAAAATAGGAATATCATCAATGTTTAGTTTCTCCCCAACCATTTGTGATAAACATAACAACTAAATAAGTATTAAGACCCATACAATGGAATAAATCCATATTTATAGTTCATTTTCATCCTCACACTGACATATAATCATAGTTTGATTTGAAATATCAAACATGACTTCCCTTCATAAATAATTGATATGGTATTTATATATAAATATCAAATATATCTCAAAAATCACATCAGATTAAACTAGATTAAGAATAAAGAGTTTTGGTAAGATCATTATCACAAACATCTATCTATGGCTCGGTGTGGGTATAAAACTTCAATAATTTGATTAAACAACCATAAAATCATGAAAATAATTCTTATTATGTTATAAATAATGAAACCTACTTTTAAACATATGATATCTTTGGTTTAGACTATTTCATCAATGCCCTTTATCTATTCAAATTATTCATAGTGGTTCATATAAAAAATTTCAATTGGCCCAAGAATATCCCTCATGACTGTCAATCATGGTGTGTAGTATAATAAAAAATTATTGTGCATTAGTGATGATTGATTTAATACCCATTCCAAACCGTTTATAGATGTTACCCAAGGTTTCATCTATGTCACAGCCATATCCACTTTCACGTATTGATTAATGGAGATTATTAAGTGATTGAATCATAGTTTGTCATAAATTAAAAAAAATTTAATTAAATGTTGATTTTATTAAATGTGTAATTTTTTGTAGAAATATGGATGATCATGATCTTAAATAAGTATTTTGTATGTGATTGGTATCATTTAATTTAATATTAAATTGAATTGTTAGAATGTGTGACATATCCTCTCTTATTATGTAAGCGCTTTCATGCCTATGGTTCCTTTTATGTAAACCCCTTCAACTCACCAGCATGTGAATAAAAGAGTAGGTAATGGATAGATCTCAAAATATAGTGGTGGTGATCCATGTTTGGAGTTGAGGTGAAACCAATATAAGAGATAAATATAAGTGGACATGTGTAAAACAGGAACATGAACCATAAATGGTTCTAGTTTTTCCCCTAGGTCAATAGTTTGTTTATCATTCTCTTGATAAACTATCAAATAGTAAAATCTCATGATCATACCACATTATTATATTATTTGGATAAGGTTTCTTGTTCATTTCATTGTGAATGTTGTTTTCATGATCAAAAGAATTAATGAATTGTGAATCATGAATGATAGAAAATAAAATTGTGTTATGCATAAATATTATCTAATACATGATTAATCATTTATGTAAATCAACAATATTAAAAAGAAAGTAATAAAGGTAATAATTATAGATTTATTCATAATGATTAAATCCCAAAATTATATGTATTAAGCTATTGTATCCTTCCACTACATAAGTTAAAATTGAACCATAGTTCAAAGTATTTGACCAGCCAAAATTGGTGTTCTTTAAATTATTGGGGAATTATAACATGAATTTCTTATGTAGACATCACTTAATTCACATAAAGGTGTGACTTCCAAAGAAAGAAATCATGTAAATAGGAGGAAATATTTTAATAAATCCATTTTAAGGATTTCATGATTGGGGAGTCCACTCAACAGATCAAGGAACTATGTGTTAATATTGTTTTTATTTGGAATTCCTATATAAAACTCTTCAAGATTCATTAATAACCTATGTTATTTTAATGAGAAGGGGAATATGGATCCTTCCAACTATAATGTCCAAGAAAAATGATATTTTGAATCTAATGGTGAAATATATTATGTTTCGATAAAATGTTTAGAGATTAATAAATTCAATATATATTTATTTCATTAAATTCAATTAGATAAAGTACTACAACTCAACTAATATTATTTAAAATAAAGTAAACAAATTACATCAAATGTGTCACTATTATCCATAATTTGGAAGAATAGGATTATTTTCTGCATAAATTTCCATGAATGGAAAGTTCACATATGCATTATCCTATGCCATTAAAGAAAATAGTATGCACTGGAAGAACCTATTATCAATGCTCCAGGTAATGAAGCTAGTGATGAAGAGTTATTAATTTATGATAAATATTTGACCCATGATGCACGTGTCTACTAGTTCATTCTATCAACTAGGAAAAATTAGATTTTGATGCAACATGATTACATGGATAGGTATAGCATGATATCTCAACCTTCAATATCTCTATCAAGATAGGGTGAGGCATGAGATGTATGAGATCTTCAATGCTCTTATAGGGTCTTAAAAATTCTCCCAAGGGGAAATATACCCCTAAATCCAATTTACAGAAGGAAGGAAGTTTTTCTATAAGCCTATCAAAGCAATGAGACTCAAATTGAGTTGCATTTATTTGAATAAACATGAATGAATTCAAGTTTTCAAGTGGCTTGTGCACCATTTACCATGAAAGGTACGTGGAGAAGAAGGTCCGTGAACCACTGGCTCGAGAAGCGATGGCCAGCGAGTAAGGAAAACCGTGAAACATGTCATTGAAGGAGCTATATGATGGAGGACCGCACGCATACCGCACCACATTCCACACAGCGTACTGCACCACAAAGTCATTAGTTCGCGAACAAAGTGAACGTGTGGGGTTTCATGAACCATTATCATGAGCCAATGCCTCTGCAATCCTTGGATGACTAAGCCCCCCACGGGTCGGAAAATGATTTCAATGGGCCTCCACAAATGTTATTGTGTTCCTAGTAGATACGATCCTTATGATGCTCTATAAAAGGATAATAATGTAATGTAGAAAGGAGGGATAATAAGTCAGATGAGGATGATGAATGTTTCATAGAGACTTAAAGGTTCCACTCCGTCTTCCATCTTGTTTCATTGGTGAAGAAAGAACCGCAAACCACTTCCTCCGCAGGTATATCTAGTTGTGAAACATAAAATAAGGGAATTAAATAATAAAAACATAACTGTGAACTTAATGGGTGAACCATGAACCAAAGACTCCTTACAGATGAATTTCCCATGAATAGTAGTCCCGCAGACCCTCCTTTGACATGGTGCTCCACATAGCACACCGCTACGCGGACCGAACCTAGATCCACATACCCAATTGGTAGCCAGATACAACCCATAGCAGCATAGTAAGCTGTGTACCACTTCACTATGCAGTTGGCACTACCCATACCCGTGTACCACATCGATACGCAGATGGCCCCTCCACCCACATACAACTTTGGTATGCAAACCCTCTTCCATCCCACCTAATAAACTAGTAGGTGTAATGGGGTGTTTTGGGTATTGTTCTGTTCGATTCCAACCTCACCCATCCATCACCGTGTAGCCCTCTATGATCCCTCCACTAACCAATCTGCCATCTATTGGCCAAATCCTCCTCCTTAGCCGTTGGACCTGTATGATCAGACCATTGGGTGCATCAGCGCACCCCTTTGAGTCTACATACCCATGGTAAGTGGAGTCACAAAGGCACTCCCTATAAATGTGTGGGCATCCAGATTACCTTTGAGGAAACATTCCCATGATAACTCAGATTCCAACCTTGGGATGTCGATGTGAACCTCCCCATTATTAGGATTAAGGGTGATCACCTGCTTTTCAATTCAATGAGTAATAGTGATTCATGGAAGGGGTTATGATCACTCCCCCCATTGATGAGGATGAAACTCCTCCCCTTAAAACAATGTGCTCTAGGGCCCTACCATTGAAATAAGTCCTTAGTCTTCTAGGGCAGGGCCGCATGAACTTTAATTTCATCTCACATTAATGGGTTTGTTGCTCCGTGCCCTCACCAATAGTCACCCCGACCTCTTCCATCATGGTCTCTCCCTTCCCCACCAATAGGGGAGGAGGCATGTGAATTATTAAATCATTCACATCCTCTTGTTTCTCTCACCGAGCATGAATCATGTGGTTTTAGAGGTTTGTGAGGATTAAAATGTCAGCACACATTGTGTACTATGATAACTCTAATTACTAATCAAATCAGGATACGTAGGATGACTACCAAAAGACCTGAGATCAAAAAGGTTCCCTCACATAAAGGGTCCACCAAATTATTTCTATCAAATAGGAAGCAGCTATGGGTAATCCCTACATATTCTAAACTATGAGAACACTAATTTCTGATCAAATCAAGATACATAGGATTCCTTCCAGAAGTCCCAATCTCAAAACGGGTGCCCATCCATAAAGGGTCCACCCAGTCATGTCTCCTCAGATGGGAAGCTCCCATGCATAAGGCCCACACAGTCCGAATTATGTGGGTTCTGATTCCTCTTTGAAGGATATGTAGGATTTCATCCTTGTGGGCCAAATCACAACATCAAGCCACCTTTCGTCCCTCCTTGATGACAATAAACTCCAGAGCACCTTAAAATATGGATAAGTAAACATCGCCTCTATAGCATCGAATGTATATGCATGCTTATGAAGATCTTCCAAACTAAGGGAAGCATGTTGACATACTCTTTAGTAATGAACCAAAGATTCATAGACATATTAACAAGACATAAATCTATAAGAGTGTCCCAGAATAGGAAACAATCTTCCCCTAGAAGGGCGCGGTGAGCCTGATCTCCCATCCTCCCGACCAATGGAGTCATTAAGTATTGTTCGCCAAATAGTCAGCTGACGGGCTCATGCCTTTGGAAATAAGGTCAATGAATTATGGATACCAGGGCCATTGGATGTTCATGTCTCTATGAATAAACCCATTGGAGACCATCGAAGGAAGTTATATCTGAGAAGGACCGATTTCATGAGTGCTTGACCCCCAAGTAATCACCCGCTAGGGCCAATAGTTCTCGCAGGGTAATTAGACCTTCTTTAAAGGATTATGACATCGAACGGGTCGAGATAAAGGAATGGTAAATCTTCATTTCCACACATCCCAAAATTTTTCCACCTCAAAGGTGGAACAAAAATGGTTAACCCAATGTGAATCCTTAACCAAGGTGGCGGGTCTAACCCATTGATAAAATAAAAAAGGATAGTACATGTCGGGTCGTTTTGTTCGCCCCGATACACAAAACAATGTTCCGTCTCAGAGGCGCAACAAAAATGGTGAACCCGACATGAATCCTTAACTAATAGGGAAAGTCTACACCAATTATAAAAGAAAAAAAAAGTACACATCAGAACATTTTTTTCTCCCCAGTATGCATGAAAATGCGCCACCTCGGAGGCAGAATAAATTTTTTTAACCCAACATGAATCCTTAAGCAAGGTGGTGGTCTCACCTCACTCAGTCCCCTTCGCCTTGCATCAGAAAAAGGGGAAGGGGCCAAGATGAATTGAAAAATATGCATATGTTTAAAGGAATCCAACATTGATGATGTTTTGTGGTTGGTATGTCATAAATGTATGTCGTAGGTTCCCGCAGAGCAACCTTCGATCCCAATGACTTCCCAAAAACCCATGCAGACATGCACATCAGTGATCTCGTAGGCAGCTGAGGGCTCAATGAAGAGCAAGACCACTTAAACTACCTATAATCCTCAACACTATGTGTCCAATACGCTGATAAGGGAGTATAACCAAAATGGTACTCTCCCCAAGATCGAGGCTGCAAGACAAGCCCTCCAGTCTGCAAAGGTCTGTCAACCGCCTCTTCATCCGCTGCCGGTACCTCAGCACAATGCGGCCCTGGTGGTCATCTCAAACAGTTTTGGGAGCCTGTCCCCAGAACGTGATAATGACTACTTCTCTTATCTCAGGGTGGAATATGAAGTCAATGCTGAAGAGTTCATCTCAACTGCACAGGGGCCCTACCCACAAGCCCCCACCAGAGAGTGTCACTACTGACACCAGAGAACCAGACCACCTCCTGCTGAGGATGGCCTTATGTCGAGGGCACCTTCCAAAGTCTATGAGACCTAGGACCCTCAGGCTGCCCGCCAAGTGTAAATACCCGACCCCAATTACCCAGAGTCGGTGCATTATTACACAACATTAGCATGATACAAGGAATCGTGTCCCGAATTACCGATCAGTTTAGTAGCCTTGGATGTACTAGATACATTGATAAGTTTTACATTACATTTTTAAATAAAATTATACAACAACATTGCTTCCATAGACCACAATCATATCCCCTTAGAATATCATTATAGGTTAGTCATAAAATACTTCTTCACATCCTGGTAAAAATAATACATAAAAAGGGGTGAGCTCAGATGCTCAGTAAGGATAACAATATAGCAG
The DNA here is from genome assembly GCA_963277665.1 of Viscum album. Lineage (NCBI taxonomy): Eukaryota > Viridiplantae > Streptophyta > Magnoliopsida > Santalales > Viscaceae > Viscum > Viscum album. The sequence goes on from OY728165.1 coordinate 290,242,088, forward strand.
TAACTTTCATAAATAATCATAAACATTTAAGGCAATGTATAAGACTAAAACAAAAGTCTTTTAAACTATAAATTCAGAATAACATGGAAAATATAAAATCAAATAATTCCATTTACTTATTCACATTGGTATTCTACTAGTCGAATAATCACATTCAATATCAATAGACACATTAATAGTGATGGAATGTATAATTCCAGACTTCATAACCACATATTCATGGCCTTTTGCCAAGACTACAAATAAGATTTTTTTCAAAGCCTTGTTCCAAGACACTAGGATGTCTTGTGAGACCTACCGATGCATCAAAGAGCTATAGCGGGCTCCAACGGTCACTTACTAAGTCCAATGCCTTCCTCATATGGAAAGTTTTAAACAAAACATAAACATTTGTATTAAAACTAACATACGAAATGTCAATACTTTATCCATAAATCCTGAATGGTATAAAAATAACACATCCATAGTAAAACATAAATCATTAAATAAAATATGATAGATTTTATTATAATAAATCAACCTCAATTGAGAATAATGAAGGATATTGACATAGATGAAGTTAATCATCAAAACTATTTGAGAGAAAAAAACCCCTTTTTCTTTAAAAAATTTAAAATTCTCGTTATTTATCAAAAAGCTGTTTAAAATAGTTTTTTGATTGTAAGTGTCCCATACCAATTTGAAACTTTTAAATGGATTATTAATTTTAAAACATTAATGTCCATATAAATAAAACCATAAAACCATTTTGAAAACATGGACATTAATGAGAATAATTTTGAAGAATAAATTTTTTAAACATTTAAAATGATATTTTAGTTAGAGTTCCTATCCAAATGAGAGGCGCTTGAATACAAAAATTGAGGTAATAAAAACATTATAATATCATGATAATAAAGGTATTCATGATATATTATGTCAATATACATTATATACGCCAAATAAAAGTGGATTTGCGCATAACAACAAAGAATTCTCAATGGAATGCAAGATGAGATGAATTCCATTATAAAGATTGTATCCTTAGGATAAGGATAAATCAATGAAATATTTATGTGTGAAAATTTTTAATACACTCAATATGATTGGATATTTAGTGTAAATCAATCAGAGGACATTCACACATATTCTTGTAAAAACAACACCAATGACTTGGATGTTTAACTCAATGAATAGAAATTAAGAAAAAAATTACTCTTATCATGATTATATCGATAAATTGAAAATTTATCAATGGAGTGATTTTGTGTATAAAAATTATATACACACAAAAGGAAGTGAAAATTACTACATAAGTAAATAAATAGTGATTTCACACATAATCATGGGGTTAAATAATCAATGATGTTTGCGTTAAACCGAATGAGTGGAAATTGAAATTTGAAATTCCCTGATCGATTTGATAACATACGAAACATACACCACATGAAATAAGGATCATACAATGATGATGTAAATACCCATAAATTAAATTATATTACACAAACAATATAATCATGGGCAGTACATACACAACACAAAAGGTAGCAGTGGAAAATATAGCATGAATCTCACGGGAATAAAAGTGAGATGAAAACCCATTACCTTGTTCTTTTCCTTGGTCGAGGGTATGTTAACATCTTTTTTAATAGTTATATAATTGTTATTAAATTATAAAAGAACTATATATTTAAATATGATATTATATATGATCCTATAATATTTCTTTGTTGATAATATTATAGTAGAATCATTGTTTCAGGTGTTAACTAATTCATTTTCCTTTATATTATTTGTTATGTCAGTCATATTTGTCATGGATGGGATGTATATTATTCATATACACAATGATATCAAGTCTTTAAAAATTATTTTTAATCATCAAATGAAAATTTTTCTTGAATTGATACGATGGGGAATGAATCTCATCACGTTCGTGGAGACGGTAATCCGTACGTATGCACTAGCGACAATATCAATATTTTGATATTAAAATCGTATATAATTGGATGGAATATCATATATAAAGAATCATTATAATGTTATATTTATTATTCTCATCATTTATACTCGTTATTATACCGATCCAAAGGATGAAGTGTTTGAATAAAAAACTACACCACGATGTGGAGATGACAAGCCAACGTACGCACGTAAGGTAACATGTCATTCATAGGATGGATAATATAATGAATATGGTTGTACAATATTTATAATAACAAAAAATTATATATAAGGTACTGGATTTATTATTTTAGCATATAAACAAAAATTAAAGAGGATGTGGAAGACGAAAAGAACATGAAAGAGGTGATGAAATATTTACCTCTTCTTCGGGTTCTTCCTTTTGATTTGATCAAAAGGGCTCTTTAGGTTTGCTTCCTGGCTAAATTAAGGCCTCTAAGATAAATTTAGGAGGGTTGGGAGGATATTTGGGTAGGTTTTGGCTGAGCCTAATGGATTTTATGGAGTTAATTTGGGAGAAGGGGAAGTGTCCTTTTATAAGAGGTGTGAGGGACACCTTAAGAAAAGATTGAAATAATATTTTGTAATAAAATAATTTTCATTTTCCAATGGCTCCAAACTGTATTATTTAAAGTCTAATGTGGGTATGGGTCTAAAAAATCTCAAAAAATAGGTTTTATAAAGGTTTGGTCTACTATAGTAACCTTATCTTTTAGATTTAACTCTTAGTTAAATAGTTTGACACTTACCACATCTCTTTGTATTTTTATATTATATGGTTAATAAACATACTATAAACTTCCAATAGAACCTAAAGTGGTTCAATAATGATACAGCTATCATTATATAAGTATTTTTTTATAACCTTAGATTTTTTGGATTATTATATAAACCCATAATATTGTATTTTTAAAAAAAATCATTTATGTCAATTTTGACATTATTTAATATTTTATTTTTTTAAGTCCTAAGAGCACTATTACTTCAAAATAAATAAATTTAATCATCTCTAACATGTCATATTAACCAATGAAATTACTAGAATTTATAAAAGTCTCAAATTACATTTTTTTGGATATTTATAATATCAATTATTTCAATATTTCATTATTAAGATAATTATTGCGTCATCATTATGTCATAATTAAATTAAATTATTTAATGTCTAAAAATTATAAATAAAATATATTATGTAGGAAATATTTTTAGATTTCTAATGAATCTTTATAGTGTAATTTATCTTATGTATAACCCTATATTAAAAATGTATTAGTTATTAGACTTTGATTTTAACTCTTTTAACTCTTCATTAAATAAAATAATAATAAATGTCCTAATCTAATCCAAGCGGACATAAAGGATCATATTTTATTCCTAAGGTGTTTTTGGTCGAATTAAAATTATCTAATAGAATTATGACATGTGTTGGGGTAATTGTGTTTTATTATTACCCTTAATTACCCTATTTACTTTTAATCGTGGTAAATAAATGTAAAAGTTACTATTCACCAAAAATTATTTTCATCTTATTGAACCAATTTTTTATACCTGATATCAAATTTGTCTTGAAGATATTTGAAATTCCACTCACAGAAGATGTAAATTTGAGTTTTATGTGAATTTTCAAAATCTCCTAGGAGGTGGGTAAAAGTCAGTAAAAAGACCAATAAAATTTTATACATCTAGTTATTTTATAAAATAACTCCAATGAATTACATTGAACTTATATAGGTATTATAAATATATTTTGACTTAAAATAAATTTAAATAAAATAAATAATTAAATAAATAAAATGTCGGTTTTAAACTATTACACGATGTTTTTCACTATTCATCAAAAATTGAATGTTTTCAAGAAAAATACCAAAAATTTACCCTAAGATAATTTTTATATTCCGAATTCAAAAATGAAATCTATTTTACCAAATTTAAAAAATTGACTTTTTATTAATTAATTTAAAATTAATTCTCGTTGTCAAAACCAAAAAGCGGGTTTTTAAAACGTTTAAACTATCAAAAGATTGACATGTGTTTATGTAAAATTTAAATGTGAAATTACTTATAATAAACTACATTTTATTAAATGATAAAAATATAATATAATTTTTCTTCCAAACCATTAAAATACATAATTTAACACTATAAATTATTTCGATTAAAATTTTTTTTTCAATTAAAATTTAGTATTTTCAGTATTCATCAAAATATAAAAGTTATTAGAAAAGTACCAAAAATTTAACCAAAATAAATTTTTATGTCCCGATTCTAAATAATAATTTAATATAATTAAATTGAATATATGAAAGTCTCAAATATTGGTTTTAATAAGGGTTTCCATTAAAAGATGATAAAATTGCATTTTTTTAAAAATACTTCATTTATCTAAAAAATTGAATTTGTTCTTATATTATGTGTATGAAACAGATAATATGGATTCTAAAATTATATGGAGTATATAAAATTAAAAATTCAATAAATACTATTCATATCCGCTTTTGAATGGCTAGTTTGGTATGTCGTGGTGCACTCGATCTCTATAACGCCCCGACCCCAGTTTCCCAGAGCCAATTAATTATTTTAATACATTGGCACGATTACAAGGAATCAGTTCTCGAAGAAATGATCAGTTTAGCAGTCTTGGAAAATAGATTACATACATGAACGTTACATTAAAATTTGAATAATAAAACACAACATAAAGTATCTTGTGAGAATTCCATTTTCCCATTAGCAGAACCCTGCATATCAATCATAATACACTTCTTGGAATCCTATGAAAATAAAACATAAGAAAGGCATGAGCTCAGATGCTCAGTAAAGGTAAATAATTTAGCGGAATCTATAAACTTTTAAGGAAATATATGTAATAAAAAGAATAGCCTTTTAAAAATAAACTTTAACATAATATAGTAAAAATAAATAAAACATTACCTTATAAACATGAAAATGAATATTCTACTAGTCAAATAATCACATGTAATAACTAATTTCATAATGAGGGAATTCCTAATACCAGATATCATTACCACATAGTCAAGGCCTCGTGCCAAAACTACAAATAATTTTTTTTTCAAGGCCTTGTGCCAAGAAATTAGTTTGTCTCATGAGACCAACCGATGCATCGAGGAGCTATAGCGGGCTCCACCTGTCACTTACTAAGTCCAGTGCATTCCTCAAATGAAAAAGTTGAAACATAACATAAACATTCGTATTAAAACTAGCGTACGAAATGTCATTACATTAACCATAAACCATGAATAGTATAAAAACCAAACATCCCCAGTCAAACAAATCATAATTCATTCAATACAACAAGGAAGATTTTATTATAATAAATCAACCTCAATCAGAAATAATATCCAGTAAAGGATGCTGACATAGTTGAAAATGATTTGTAAAACTTTTTTTAGAGAAATATCATTTTTTTAAATCATTTAAAAGTCACACATTTATAAAGGAAGTAATTTAAAAGAGATTTTTGAATCAAATTGTCCCATACCACTTTGAAACTTTTGAAAATAATTATCATTTCAAAACATTCATGTCCATATAAATAAATCCTTAAAATCATTTTGAAAACATGGTAATTAATTAAAAAGATTTAGAAAGGTAAATATTTAAAAAATTTAATATTCTGATTTTGATAAAGTTTACCTTTCACAAATCCTTAAAATATTCATTTTTAAATCATTTTTATGAAAAATGAACATGGATGATAAAAGTGTCCCAGTAAATACTTAAACATAAACAATCTCGGATAATAATGAGATTGAGGAATTAACCCTTACCAATTTGGTAACTTATGAAACGTACAACCCATGAAAGGAGTATCATACAATTAATATGTAAATACACATAAATATAAGTGTATTACATAATGAATAAAATTATGGGCAGTACATACACCACACAAAAGGTAATAGTGGAAATATGGTATGAATCTCACGGAAATAAGGAGTGATATGAAAACCCCTTACCTTGCACTTTCCTTTACTCGAGGGTACGGATAACCACATGTATGAAGACAATAGTATGTTATTAACTTTCACCAGAACCATATTAATATTTATGATATCATACGTTGTTCATTTTTGTCTTTATACTATCAATTTAATAATAATTTCCATGTTATATTAATATTTCGGGTAATAATCGCTTTCTTTATCGTCCGTGTTTTAACTTGTTACTCTTAATTGTATCACTTAGATCATGATTTAAATACTTCTAGAATAAAAACATGATTTATATATCATATATATTTAGAATATAAATATGTATAATAGACGTATATATGAAATGGAAAACACCGTTTATGGATGCCGTAGTCCGTACATACGCATAAACGCTGTTTCCGTTTCCATATAGTATTGAACGGAAGTAAGTGAATAAGATATATGTAAATACATAAACACTTATATATATAAATATATATATCTCCAGTATAATTATTATGTCATATATTACATACTTATTAGTAATATATATTTTTTATAATCCTCGATGAATGGTGAACTTGGAAATTAATCTTATCTCGTCGTGGAGACGGTAATCCATACGTACGCACGAGCGAAAATATCACTCTTTTGATATTAAAATAATATATAATTGGATGTTAAATCATATATAAAGAATCCTTATCATGGTATATTTATTATTTACATAAAATTCATATCATTATTATACCCATCCAAATAATAATGTATTGAATAACAATTACACCACAACATGGAGACGATAAGCCATACGTACGCACGTATGGTGACATGTCATTCAAAAGTTGGATAAAATAATGAATTTGGTTGTACCATAATTATAATAAATCGAAGTATATATAAGATACTGGATTTATTATTTTAGAATGGAAACAACAAAGAAAAACGAAGTGGAAGAAGAAAGGAACTTGAAAGAGGGTGGTGAAATCATTACCTCTTCTTCGGGTTGTTCATTTTGATTTGATAAAAAGGGATCTTTAGGTTGGCTTTATGATCAATATAAGGCCTCTAGGTTGAAGGTAGGATAGTTAATTGGGTATTTGGGCAGAGTTTGTCCAAGTGAAATGGATTAGAAGGTGCAAATTAGAGTGAAGGGGAGTGCCCTTTTATAAGATGGGTGAGGGGTACCTTAGGAAAAACTTAAAATATTATTTTATAATAAATTCATATTCGGTTTATAATGGCTCGAAATTGAATTACTTAGGATAAAGTTGGTATGGGTAGAAATCCACTCATCCAATAGGTTTTATATTTGTTTGGGTCACTTTATTAACTTTATCTTTTAGTTTTAACTCTTAGTTAATTAGTTTGACATTTACCATGTCTCTTTGTATTTTTATATTATATGGTTATTAAACTTACTATAAACTTACAATCGACCCCCAAGTGGTCCATTAATTATACACCTATCATGATATAAGTCTTTTTTTAAAACCTTATATATTTAGGACTAGAATATAAATTAATAATATAATATTTCTTGCAAAAACACTGTTATGTCAATTTTGACACTATTGGGTATATTGTTTTTCATCAATTCATAACAACATTATTACTTCGAAAACAATTCATATAACCAATCCTAACATTTCATATTAACCTATAAAATTATTGTAATTCATATAAAGTCTCAAATTACATTTATTTGGGTATTTATAATATCAATTATCTTAATCTTTCATTAATACAGTAATTACTACATCATGAATGTGTCATAAATAAAAAAAATTATTTAATGTATAAAAATTATAATTAAAATACCATTATGTAAGAAATCATTTTATATTTCTAATGAATATTTATAATCTAATTTATCTTATGTATAACCCTATATTAAAAATGTTTTAGTTATTAAACTTTGATTTTAACTCTTTTAACACTTCTTTGAATTAAATAATAATAAATATCCAAATCTAATCCAAGTAGTCCTAAATTATAATATTTTATTCCTAAGGTTGTTTTTGTCAATATACACTTTTCCAATAGAATTAAGACATGTGTTAGGTAAATATTAGTATCATTTTTACCCTTAATTACCATATTTACTTTTAACTATGGTAAATAAAAGTTATAGGTTACTATTCACCAAAAATTATTTTTATCTTATTGAACCACATTTTACTCATTGATATTTACCTTGTCTCTTAGAGTTTCGAAATTCCACTAATAGAAGTGGTAAAATTAAGTTTTATTTGAATTTTCAAATTTTCCTAGGAGATGGGTAAAAGACGGTGAAAAGTTCAATAAAATTTTTAAATATGTAAAATTATTATAAACTGACTCCAATAAATTACATTAAACTTATATAGGTATTGTGTATATATTTTTACCTAAAATAAATTTAAATAGAATAAATAATTACTTAATTAAAAATTCGGTTTTAAACTATAACTTAGTGTTTTTCACTATTCATCAAAAATTTAATGTTTTCAAAAAAATAGTAAATATTCACCCTAAGATAATTTAAATTTTTAGAATCCAAAAATGAAGCCTATTTTATCAAATTCAAAACATATAAGTTGCATTTATTACATTAAAATTAATTCTCGTTGTCAAAACAAATAGCGTGTTTTTATAAAACAATAACTATCAAAAGATTGGCACTTGTTTATGTGTAATTTCAATGTGAAATTAATTCAAATGACCAAAATTGGATTAAAGGGTAAAAATATAATCTAATTATACATCCAAAACCTTAAAATTTATAATTAAACACTATAAATTATTTTGATTAAAAAAGTTGTTTTCAGTTAAAATTTAGTATTTTTCCCTATTCACCCAAATATGAAAGTTATCATAAAAACACAAAACAATTATTGAAATTAATTATTATGTCTTTATTCTAAAGAAAAAGTTTATTTTTTCAAATTGAATATATTAATGTTTCAAATATTGGATTTAAAAATGGTTCACCATTAAAACACGGTAAAAGGGCATTTTTTGAAAAATACTTCTTTTAACTGAAAAAAATGATTTAGTTCTTACATAATGTATAAGAAACTCATAATATGGATTCTAAAATTATAAGGATTATATAATGTTCAAAATTCGGTTAATACTATTCATAACTACTTTTGAATGGCTAGTTTGGTAATCTTGTGGTGTGCTTGAACATGGTGTTGCGTGTAGTGAAAGTTATTGAATTACTTTGACGAAAATATGTACTATGAAATCTTGGGGTGTTAAATTCTTCCCTCCTTCAATAAATTTCTTCCTCGCAATTTGAAAATGTTCTTCGAAAATAAAATCTTGAAAATAGAAAATACATTTGAGGGAAAACCCACATCGGAAATTAGGTTAACAAAATTTAGTCTTAATAATAGGAAAAGGGGAATGAAAAGGTCGCCACCAAATTATGATCTCGATTAGGAGAACATTGGTGGAAATTAAAGACACATAATTGGAGGGAAAACATAAATATTTATAAGGAGTGATTGAGGTCATCAGTCACAAACAATTATAGAATTGAGGGCCTCAAAGCCATCAATCTATGATGATTTAAAATATCATCGGTTCAATAAAGCATAAGGTATTAGGATAACACATCTGTTGTATTAATATTCCTTACCTAAAGTTTAAGAATTTATTTCTTCATATATTAAGAGAAGAAAAAATCATTTACTTGAAAAGTAGAGTTCCATCCTTTAACTAATTTCTACCACAAACTCATCTTTTACTCGAAAAGATAATATAACTTTAAAAAAATATTCTATTTATCCTATTCGTATAGGGTTACAAAAAAATGAATTTATAATTCATCTACTAGACCCTTTAAAAAACTACATTATTCAATCCCAGAAATCACGTGGGTCAGTGGTAAGTGATACACCCTAGTCGCCCTTCAGTTGCGGGTTTAAGTCTCGTGGCCTTTCCAGACGCGACGTGTTGCTGCCCGACCTCCAGGTTGTCCTTTTTTACGGAAATCCCAAAATAATCTCAAACTAGAATTATCCAAAATACATCTATCCAAACTCAATGTACAAAACTTATAGGGAAGTTAAACACAATGAAGATCCTTTTTCTATGTAATAACATGTGAACACCTTCATCATGTATTCTTTTAAAACATTGCAACATCATTAATTACCATAAAACCTCATTGATTACATTCATGATCCCTTATTCCTTATAGAATTCTAGATATAATCCTTCTATCCAAATTTTTTTTAAACTCAATCAATGATGGAATATACAAATCATTAATCAGTTTTGAGGTAGTCAAGAATATCTAATTTAATTTATCCAAATCAAACTTGTATTATTCCAAAATCATTACCTCAGTATCAGAACCATATTATGGTTTATCTTTATCTCATCATATATTTTCCAAAAATTTAACCTGTTATTGAGTCATTTTTTTTGGATCCACACAATCTCAGGTCCTTATTGAAATAGTACTGCAGTACAATCCTTATATAATCCATAATTACTATAACCATTAAAACGTTGATACAACACTCAAATGACATAATTATTTAATAACAACATAAGAACTCTAATCACTCCTCCTCATCTGTGGTAGTATCATAACTTGGTTATTATCTAATAGCATCATTTGGGGAATACTCTGATGATTTGAACATTGGTTTTCATAGTGTCCCAACTCCATGCAGATGAAGCATTGTACATTTGAAACTTTTTCTTACCCTTGAAGTGACGTACTTGGTGTCCTTTTTCTCCACACTTATAACAAACGCCCATTCACTTTAGGCAAGTTCCAGGGTGTTTCTTCCCATTGTTATCACATATGGGAAAATTCTTCTTTTCCCTCTTCCCTTTATCCATCTTTCTCTCTTCCATCCTTTTCTTCTCTTACTTCCCTTCAAATCCATAGGACTCAGAAAATTCTTTACTTGTCTTATTAACAAATGATATTATTTCTTCATATGTTGAGAATACATGGGAGACTATTTTCATTCTAAATGTTAGCTTAATACCATGGAAGATATGATCCTTCTTACTCTTTGGATCATACATATTGTTGGAGTTCACATTCCTTCTTATGGGCGCCATTTCTATACACTGGCATGCACTGGGCCAGTTTATGAATTGTAATGAATAATTCCAAACTTGTAAAATACCTAATGTATATTGAATAGTTTATGGATATAATCCATAATTATAAAAATGTTTTCTTTGAGGAATTATATACTCATAAACCCTTTATAAGGGTTTGTAAAGAAAATGAAAATTATCCTAAGAATATCCTCTGGGAGTGTCGTAACCAAGAGTGCAGCAAGTCCCGTTGTCGTGCACCAGTTCTCATTCGAGTCTAGCTCAAAGCAGTGTTTTTGGGTTTTACCCCTAGGTACGTCTGTTCCAGAGCCTCCTCTACCTGCTCGTATCCAGACAGGGATTTATTTCTTGGAAAACACAAAAAATCTCTACAACACCAAAATTCTAGGATGTTCTTCTATACTAATCTTCAAAGTCACTCTTACGGTAATGTTCTCTAATCAGAGTATATCTAAATATAGTTTCCAAGGTTATTTCTAAACTTCCTATGATAGTAACTGTAACGCCATGACCCCAGTTACCCATAGCCGATGCATTATTTTAATACATTGGCATGATTACAAGGAATCAAGTCCTGAATGACCGACCAGTTTAGCAGTCTTGGAAAATAGATTACATACATGAACGTTACATTAAAATTTGAAGCATAAAACACAAAATAAATGATTCTTTTATAATTAAATTTTTTACTTTATCTTAACTCTACATATCAATCATAATACGCTTCTTGGAATCCTAGTAAAATATATCATAAGAAAGGGGTGAGCTCAGATGCTCAGTAAGGGTAAATAATTTAGCGGAAGCTATAAACATTTCAGGAAATATATGTAATAAAAACAATAGCGTTTTAAAAATAAACATGAACATAATATGGTAAAAATAAATAAAACATTACCATATAAACATGCACATGGATATTCTATTAGTCGAATAATCACATGTAATGACTAATTTCACAATGAGGGAATGTCTAATACGGGACATCATTACCACATAGTCAAGGCCTCGTCCCAAGACTAAAAATAAATTTTTTTTCAAGTCATTGTTACAATACACTAGTTTGTATCATGAGACCTACCGATGCATCGAGGAGCTATAGCGGACTCCACCCGTCACTTACTATGTCCACTACATTCCTCATATGAAAAAGTTGAAACATAACATAAACATTCTTATTAAAACTAGCATACGAAATGTAATTACATTAACCATAAACCATGAATGGTATAAAAATAGAACATCCACAGTCAAACATATCATTATTCATTCAATACAACATGGAATATTGTATTATAATAAATCAACCTCAATCAAAAATAATATCCAGTAAAGGATGCTGACATAGTTGAAAATGATGAGTACAACTTTTTGAGAAAAATATCCTTTTTGTAAAATCATTTAAAAGTCACACATTTATAAAGGAAGTAATTTAAAAGAGATTTTTGAATCAAAGTGTCCCACTTAACTTTGAAACTTTTGAAAATAATTATCATTTCAAAACATTCATGTTCATATAAATAAATCCTGAATTTTTTTTGAAAACATGGACATTAATTAAAAAGATTTAGATAGCTAAATCCTTAAAAAAATATAAAATTATGATTTTGATAAAGTGTACCTTTCACAAGTCCTTAAAATATTCATTTTGAAATCATTTTTATGAAAATGGACGTGGATGATATAAATGTCCTAGTAAATACTTATACATAAACAATCTCGAATAATAATGAGATTGAGGAATTAACCCTTACCAATTTGGTAACATGCGAAACATACACCCCACGAAATGAGTATCATACAATGAATATTTAAATACACATAAATTTAAGTTTATTACACAATGAATACAATTATGGGCTGTACATACACTGCACAAAAGCTAATAGTGTAAATATGGTATGAATCTCACGGAATAAGGAGTGAGATGAAACTCCCTTACCTTGCAGTTTTCTTTAGTCGAGGGTACGTTTAACCTCTTGTATGAAGACTATAGTATGTTACTAAATTACAAGATAACCATATTAATATTTATGATATCATACATTATTCATTTATGAATTTATACTACCCATTTAATAATAATTTCCATGTTATATTAATATTTTGGGTAATAATCGCTTTCTTTATCGTACGTGTTTTAACTTGTTACTATTGATTGTATCACTTAGATATTGATTTAAATACTTCCATAATATAAAACATGATTTATATATCATATATATTTAGAATATAAATATTTATAATAGACATATATATGAAATGGAAAACACCGTTTATAGAGACGGTAGTCCGTACGTACACATAAACGATGTTTCTGTTTTCATAAAGTATTCAACGGAAGTAAGTGCATAAGATATATGAATATAAATAAATACTTTTATATATATAAATATATATCTCTTGTATAATTATTATGTAATATATTACATAATTATTTTTAATATATATTTTTTTTAATCGTCGATGAATGGTGAACTTGGAAATGAATCTCATCGCGTTGAGGAGATGGTAATCCATACGTACGCACGATCGAAAATATCACTCTTTTGATATTACAATAATATATAATTGTATGTTTTATCATATATAAAGAATCCTTATCATGTTATATTTATTATTTACATCAAATACATGTCATTATTATACCCATCCAAATAATAATGTATTGAATAACAATTACACCTTGACGTGGAGACAGTAAGTTGTAAGTACGCACGTATGGTGACATGCCATTCAAAGGGTGGATAGAATAATTAATTTGGTTGTAAAATAATTATAATAAAATCATAGTATATATAAAATACTGGAGTTATTATTTTAGAATGGAAACAACAAAGAAAAAGGAAGTGGAAGAAGAAAGGAACTTGAAAGAGGTTGGTGAAATCATTACCTCTTCTTCGGGTTCTTCATTTTGATTTGATCAAAAGGGCTAAGGTTGTCTTTATGATCAAACTAAGTCCTCTAGGTTTAAGGGAGGATAGTTTAGAGGGTATTTGGTAGGTTTTGTCCGAGACAATTGTCTTATAAGGTTTGAATTAGATTGAAGAGGGAGTGCCCTTTTATAAGATTGGTGAGAGGCACCTTAGGAAAAACTTAAAATATTATTTTATAATAAAATAATATTCTGTTTATAATGGATAAAAATTGATTTATTTCTATGATAAGGTGGGTATGGATCTAAATCAACTCAACCAATAGGTATTATATAGGTTTGTGTCACTTTATTGACCTTATCTTTTAGTTTTAACTCTTAGTTAATTAGTTTGACATTTACCATGTCTCTTCATATTTTTATATTATATGGTTAATAAACTTACTATAAACATCCAATAGACCCCCTAGTGGTCCATTATTTATATACATATCATGATATAATTCCTTTTTCCGAACTGTATATTTTTAAAAATATAATATCAATTAATAATATAGTATTTGTTTTAAAAACACTTTTATGTCATTTTTGACACTATTTGGTATTTTGTTTTTTATAAATTCATAACAATAGTATTACTTCGAAAAAAATTCATTTAACCAATACTAACATGTCACATTAACGTATAAAATTATTTTAATTCATAAAAAGTATCATATTATATTTATTTGGGTATTTATAATATCAATTATCTTAATCATTCATTAATACGGTAATTACTACATCATCATTGTGTCATAAATAAATTAAATTATTTAATTTCTAAAAATTATAAATAAAATACCATTATTTAGGAAATCATTTTATATTTCTAATGAATATTTATAATCGAATTTATCTTTTGTATAAACCTATATTACAAATGTGTTAGTTATTAAACATTGATTTTAACTCTTTTAACTCATCTTTTAATTAAATAAAAATAAATGTCCTAATCTAATCCAAGTGGTCATAAATGATAATATTTTATTCATAAGGTTGTTTTTGGTCGAGATAAACTTGTCCAATAGAATTAGTACATGTGTTAGGGTAATATTAATATCATTTCTACCCTTAATTACCCTATTTAGTTTTAACCGTGGTAATAAAAGTAAAAAGTTACTATTAAAAAAATTATTTTTATCTTATTTAACCACATTTTACTCCTTGATATTAACTATGTCTCTCATATTTTTGAAATTCCACTCACAGAGGTGGTAAAATTATGTTTTATGTGAATTTTCAAATTCTCCTAGGAGATGGGTAAAAGAAGGTGAAATGATCAATAAATTTTTTATATATCTAAAATAATTATAAACTGACTCCAATAAATTACATTGATCTTATATAGGTATTATGTATATATTTTTACCTAAAATAAATTTAAATAAAATAAATAATTATTTAAATAAAAATTTGGTTTTAAACTATAACAATGTGCTTTTCACTATTCATTAAAAATTGAAAGTTTTTAGAAAAATACCAAATATTTACCCTAATATAATTTAAATATTCGGAATCTAAAATTAAAGTCTATTTTACCAAATTCAAAACATATAAGTTGCAATTATTATTTTAAAATTAATTCTCGTTGTCAAAACAAATATCGTGTTTTTATGAAACAATAACTATCTAAATATTGACACTTGTTTATGTATAATTTAAATGTGAAATTAATTCCAATGACCAACATTGGATTAAAGGGTAAAAATATAATCTAATTATACTTCCAAAACATTAAAATTTATAATTAAACACTATAAATTATTTTGATTAAAAAATTTGTTTTCAGTTAAAATATAGTATTTTTCATTATTCACCCAAATATGAAAGGTATCAGAAAAACACCAAAAATTTATTGAAACTAAATTCTTATGTCTTGATTCTAATGAAAAAGTTTATTTTGCCAAATTAAATATATAAATGTTCAAAATATTTGATTTAAAAATGGTTCACCATTAAAAGACGGTAAAAGTGCATTTTTTGAAAAATACTTCTTTTATCTGAAAAAAATGAATTAGTTTTTACATTATGTCTAAGAAACTCATAATATGGATTCTAAAATTGTAAGGATTATATAATGTTCAAAATTCAGTTAATACGATTCATAACCTCTTTTGAACGGCTGTTTTGGTAGTCTTGTGGTGCGCTTGAACTCCATGTTGCATGTAGTGCAAGTTATTGATTTATTTTGAAGAAATAACAAACTATGAAATCTTGGGGTGTTACAAAATCAGTTTTGCATATAGCACAAGCTACTAAATTACTTTAAAAAATAACTTACTATGAAATATTGTGGTGTTACATTCTTTCCCCCTTTTGAAAAGTGTGTCCTCGAAATTTTGAAATTGAGCTTGGAAACTTCATTGAAAGTCCCACATCGGAAAAAAGAGTCAATAAAACAATCTCTTTAAAAGAAAGAAAGAGAAGTACAATGGTAACACAAGATAACCCACACTAGGATTTATTGTTGGAAAACATTGATATGGAAGATAAAATAAGTCTCATGTTCCGGTAGAGAGTGATAGAAAACATGATTAGGAGAAACATAACAACATGAAAACCACAAAATGGTGATGAGATAAACGTTCATTAATTTCCTAGTAGCAAAAGTAAACAGATAACATTTTTTTTTATGATCTATTCCATAAAGTTGAGAAATTTATTTATGATATTGACTAACAAGATAAAGAGATATACTTACTTTTTAAGTAGTTTTTCATCCTTTAATAAATTTCTACAACTAACTCATCTTTTTCTTCAAATGATGAGTATTCAAGATGATTTCGTCACACCCGAAGCACTAGAATAAACTTCTAGAGAGTCACATAATCCACAAAGGATAAACAATATATATTTACCTTGTCTTTATAGATTAACCAAAACTAAAATCGTTAGTACAAGATCAGATGATCCCCAAAAAGGATAATCCTTTAGAGGAAGAAATACTTATCTTAATTCTAAAATTAAACCAAAAATATCCAAAGTTCAATAAATACAATTCAATAAACAATTGTCCTTAAAATCCATAAATATAATCCAAATTAATATTTAAACCCAAAACATAGAAGATTGTGATTACACAATCTTCCACGTTAAATTGTATTTCCAAATAACACTGACTACTCTTAAAGTCGCATACTTAAAAGTAATTGACCTTATCACATATTTATCTATGATAGGTTAATCATTTCCATAAATAACGCAAATCACTATAAATACACAATATAAACTTATATAAAAATCCAACATTAATCCTCAAATTAAATACCATAGTATTCTATCTTCCTTAGGCATATAGTATTCCCAATAAAGAAAATGTCTTCCAAAATAACATTTATCACTTAATCTCCAAATAATTTTCCTATACTAAGGATATCCATTTGATAAGACATGATATCCCAAATCAAATTATTATTTATCAATACAATCATTTTAATTAAAATAATTAGTCACACTATCCAGGGAATTCACATAGTCCAGTGGTAGGCGATAAATCTCAATCGCACTATGGTTGTGGGTTCAATTCCAGCATCTTTGTCCGAAGCGACGGGTTGTCCCATGGTCTGTGTGTTGTCCTTTTTCAAAAACTATATTTTATAACATTCGCAAAATGAGATAAATTCCTCAAAATAACTATAACATAATTTCACCAAAAATGGTATCTCATACCTCACATTTTCATCCCAAAATTTAATAACATGTAATTGCCTCAAATTAAAAGATCATATAAATCCAAATGGTTATTTATAACTATATCAATAATAAAAAACACAATTCTTCCTAAAATAGCATTTTCCCAAAATAAACTACAGGGTTACACATAAGAGAAGAGTCTTCCAAAGTAATCTCATCAACAAAGAGCACTAATACTTATAAACATTTCACCATCCATTTATTTCCACATAGGTTCATTCTTGACCAAAGGGTTACCCGATAGAATAGTTCATTCACTCAGGTAATGCCCAGGTCCCCTGCATTTACAGAAAATGACTGTAAATGCATTCTTGGGATCATTTTTATTTTCTTCCATAGTAATCTTCATTTTTCCATGGAAATTCATTATTTTACGCCCATCTTTCCCACACATAAAGCATTTCTTTGATCCATTGAGACACTTACCTGGGTGTCTCCTTCTATATTTCCTACATGATGGAAATTTATCTTTCTTTTCTTCATGGTCTCCACTGCTAGAGCTCTTATCATTCACCGCCTTTCTCTTTTTCGTTGAGTTAGGGAGTTGGTTAATAAATATGTTGCTGATCATATTTTTGGAAAACTGATTCGATAAGAACACAATATCTTTTACACCTATCAACATTCCATTCTGTTGCTCATTTCCTCTAATGTTCCCACCTTTTACATCGTGTTCAATATTACTATGACTTCCTTGGAATCCATCCATTTAATAACACAGGAAAGCATAGTGTGAGTAATAAAATCATTTAGAGAATATCATAACACCATATTTTCAATCTAAAACACCTTAGGATTAACAAAGGTTATTTATTCTAATCTTATATTTAAATCCTTCAAATAGGCTTGTAACGGAAATGTGAATTATCCTATGAATATCCCCCGAGAATGTCGTAACTAATAGTGCAGCAAGGCCCATTTTCGTGTACCAAGATACCCCAGGTCAACCCCGAAACTCCTTGTCGGAGTTTTCACTCCTAGGTACATCTCTGCCAGAGCCGCCTCTACCTTCTCATATCCAGACAAGGATGTATTGTTTATAAAACCCACATAATATATACATTACCAAATTTTTTGGACATTCTTCTATACTAATCCTCAATGTCTAACTTAGGGTAGTGTTTTCTAATCAGAGTTTTTCTAAATCTATCTTCCAAGATTTGTACTAAAATTCCTCTGATACCAACTGTAACGCCCAGACCCTAGTTACCCAAAGTCGAGGAATTATTACATAAAATTGGAATGATACAAGGAATAATGTCCCAAATGACCGATCAGTTTAGTATCCACTGAAGTACTAGATACATTCATAAGTTTTACATTACATTATAAAATGAAAAGCCATAAAAACATTGCTTCCATAGACCACACTCATATCCCCTCAGACTATCCCTGCAAGTCAGTCATAAAATACTTCTTCACATCCTAGGAAAAATAAAACATAGAAAGGGATTAGCTCACATGCTCAGTAAGGATAACAATATAGTGAAAACTTTCGTAAATAAGCATAAACATTTAAGGAAATTTATAATACTAAAACAAAAGCCTTTTAAACATGAACTTCAGAATAATATAGAAAATCTAAAATCAAATAATTCCATTCACTTATTCACATGGATATTTTACTAGTCGAATAATCACATGCAATATCAATAGCCACTTTCATAATGAGGAAATGCATAATTCCGGACTTCATAACCACATTGTCAAGGACTTGTGCCTGGACTACAAATAATATTTTTTCAAGGCTTTACTCCAAAACAGTAGGTTGTCTCATGAGACCAACCGATGCATCGAGGAGATATATCGAGCTTCATCTGTCACTTACTAAGTCCAATTCATTCCTCATATGAAAAGGAATAAAAATAACATAAACATTCGTATTAAAAATAGTATACGAAATGTCAATACTTTATCCATAAACCATGAATGTTATAAAAATAAAACATCCATAGTCAAACATAACTCATTCACAACAATATGGTAGATTTCATTATAATAAATCAACCTAAATAAAGAATAATAATCGATATTGACAAAGATGAAGTTAATTAATCAAATCTATTTGAGAAAAATATCCCCATTTTTCTTTAAAACATTTAAAAGTCTCACAATTTATCAAAAACTGGTTTAAAATAGATTTCTTAATCTAAGTGTCCCATAACACTTCGAAACATTGAAAAGTACTTTTACTTCTAAAACACTAATATCCATATAAAAAAATATTAAAACCATTTTTAAAACATGGACAATAAGTAGAATGATTTAGAAGAATAAATTTTTAAAACATTTAAAATGATATTTTAGTTAGAGTTTACAACTAAATGATGGACTCTTGAATACAACTAATTGAGGTAATCAAAAATTTATAATATCATGAGAAGAAAGGGATTAATGATATACTATTCCAAAGTATATTATATATACCAAATAAAAGTGGATTGGCGTATAACAACAAAGTAGTCTCGATGGAATGTAAGATGGGATGAATTCCTTTGTAAAGACCATATCCTTAGGTTAAGGATAAATCAATGAAATAATTATGTGTGAAAAATATAAATACACTCAATATGATTTGATATTCAGTGTAAATCAATCAGAGTACATTCACATATATTCTTGTAAAAATAACACCAATGACTTGGATGTTTAACTCAATGAATAGAAATTGGGTTAAAATTACTTTTATCATGTTTATATCGATTACTTGGGAATTTATCAATGGAGTGATTATGTGTATAAAAAGTATATCCACCCAAATAAAAGTGGAAATTACTAAATAAGTAAATAAATAGTGATTTCACACAGAATCTTTGGGTAATGTAATCAATGAAGTTTGTGTAAAATAGAAAGAGTGGAAATTAAAATTTGAAATCCCTTTATCGATTTGGAAACATAAAAAACATACACCCCATTAAATAAGGATCATACAATGATTATTTAAATACCCCAAAATTTAATTATATTACAAAAAAATATAATCAAGGGTAGTACATACACTACACAAAAGGTAGTAGTGGAAAATATAGCATGAATCTCACGGGAAAAAAAGTGAGATGAAACCCCCTTACCATGTACTTTTCCTTGGTCATGGGTACATTAACATCTGATATAATAGTTAAATCATTGTAATTAAATTATATAAGAACTATATACATAAATATGATATCATATATGATCCTCTAATATTTCATTGTTAATAATATTTTAGTAGTGTCATTGTTTCTGGTGTTATCTGATTTGTTTTCCTTTATATTATTTGTTATGTGAGTAATATTTGTTATGGATGGGATGTATCTTATTCATATACAGAATGATATGAAGTCTTTAAAAATTATTTTTAATCATCAAATGAAAATTAGTTTTTAATGGATACGATGGGAAATGAATCTCTTCGCGTTTGTGGAGACGGTAATCCGTACGTACACACGAGCAACAATATCATTATTTTGACATTAAAATCGTATATAATAGGATGGAATATCTTATATAAAGAATAATCATAATTTCATATTTATTATTTGAATCATTTATACTCATTATTAAACTCATCTAAATGATGAAGTTTTTGAATAACAAAGTACACCACGATGTGGAGATGGTAAGTCGTACATACGCACCTATGGTGACATGTCATTCATAGGATGGATAAAATAATGAATATAGTTGTACCATATTTATAATAACAATATAGTATATAGAAGATACTGAAGTTATTATATTGTAATATAATCAACAAGGAAATAGAAAGTGGATGAAGAAAAGAACTTGAAAGAGGTGATGAAAAATTTACCTCTTTATCGGGTTATTCCTTTTGATTTGATCAAAAGGGCTCCATAGGATGGATTTTTGTCTAACGTAATGCCTCTAGAATTAATATAGTAGAGTTGGGAGGATATTTGGGTAGTTTTGCGCCAGGACTAATGTCTTTGAAGGTGTGAATTTGAGATAAGGGGAAGTGCCCTTTTATAAGAGGAGTGAGGGGTTCCTTAATAAAAGATTGAAATATTATTTTATAATAAATTAATTTTTGGTTTATAATGGATCAAAACTGAATTATTTAAAGTGTAAGGTGGGGATGGATATAAAACCTCTAAACCAAAAGGTTTTATAATTTTTTGGTTCACTATATTAACCTTATCTTTTTTATTTAAATCTTAGTTAAATAGGTTGACATTTACCATGTCTCTTTGTATTTTTATATTATATGGTTGATAAACATACTATAAACTTAAAATAGAACCCCAAGTGGTTTATGGATGATACAAATATCATTATATAAGTCTTTTGGCTGATCCTTATATTTTTTGGATTATTATATCAACCAATAATATTGTATTTTTTTTAAAACTCATTTATGTCAATTTTGACATTATTTAATAATTGACTTTTTTAAAGACCTCAAAACTTTATTAATTCTAAATAAAAATAGTTAATAAGCCATAACAAGTCATATTGACCTATTAAATTAGTATAATTTATTAAACGTCTCAAATTACATTTATTTGGAAATTTATAATATCAATTATTTTAATATTTCAATATTAAGGTAATTACTATGTCATCATTGTGTCATAAATAAATTAAATTATTTAAAATATAAAAATTATAAATAATATATCATTAGGTAATAAATGTTTTTTTCTTTATAATGAATATTTATAGTTGAATTTATCTTATGTATAACCCTATACTAAAAATGGTTTAGTTATTAAACTTTGATTTTGAACCTTTTAACTCTTCTTTAAATAAAATAATAATAAATATCATAATATAATAAATGTGGAGCTAAAGGATCATATTTTATTCCTAAGGTTTTTTTGTCGTATTATACTTATCCAATATAATTAGGAATGTTTTGGGGTAATTATGATATCATTTTTACTCATAATTACCCTATTTACTTTTAACTGTGGTAAATAAAAGTAAAAAGTTAATATTCACCCAAATTATTTTAATCTTATTGAACCACATTTTTCTTTATGATATCAACCATGTCTCTCAGATTTTTGAAATTCCACTAACAGAAGCGGTAAAATTAAATTTATGCGAATTTGCAAATACCCACAGGAGGTGGGTAAAAGACGGTAAAAGTTCAATAAACTTTTATTCATCTAATAATGTTATATAATTACACAAATTAATTAAATTGGACTTATAAAGGTATTATACATCTATTTTTACATAAAATAAATTTAAATAAAATAAATAATTATTTAAATAAAAATCCAGTTTTAATCTATAACATAGTGTTTTTCACAATTCATAAAAAATTGAATGTTTTCAGAAAAATACCAAAAATTTACCCTAAGCTAATTTTGATATTAAAAATTCAAAAATTAATTCTATTTTACAATATTCAAAAAATAGAATGTGCATTAATTAATTTAAAATTAATTCCCGTTGTCAAAACCGAAAAGCAGGTTTCTAAAAAGTATGAACTATCAAAAGATTGACATGTGTTCATGTCAAATTTAAATGTGAAATTACTTATAATCACCTACATTGTATTAAATTATAAAAATATAATCTAATTATACTTATAAACCATTAAAATACAAAATTTTACAGTATAAATTATTTCAATAAAAAAAGTGATTTTCAATTAAAATTTAGTATTTTTTAGTATTCATCAAAATATAAAAGTTATTAGAAAAATGAAAAAACATTATCCAAAATGAATTTTTATGTTCTGATTCAAAAAATGAATTTAATTTCATTGAATATATAAAAGTTTCAAATATTGGTTTTAAAAAGGGTTTTCCATTAAAAGGTGGTAAAATTGCATTTTTTTGAAAAATACTTCTTTTATCTGAAAAAAATGAATATGTTCTTATATTATGTCTATAAAACACATAATATGGATTCTAAACTTATATGGAGTATATAAAATTCAAAGTTCAATTAATAATATTCATAACTACTTTTGAACGACTAGTTTAGTAAGTCGTGGTGGGCTCGAACTCAGGGTTGCGTGTTGCACAAGATATTGAATTACATTAAAAAATAACTTACTATAAAATCTTGGGGGGTTACACCAAGGGTAGAGAATATATAACCAATAACACACTATCACTATGGTTTTTGAAGAATAGCTCTACCAAACTAACATGGGGATAGTCAAAGGGAAGACATATGACCCTTCCCTCTCCACAAAATCCCACCACAGAAATAGGGTGGCACAATATGAGCACATGCATGTTCTTGTTAATGCTCACAGGTCCTGCTCTATAGACAGAGTAAAAAACTATAGGCAGATGAAAATATCTACTAAGCCACATCTCATTCACCATGCAAATAGGTCGGCACTCAGCTAGACATAGGAAAGAACACCTGCTGACACATTTCAAGCTTTCCATCTAAATAGGGAAGAAACAGGTTATATATAGTAAAAAATACCTAATGGTGCATATCAATCCCGCCATCCAAATAGGGCGGCAACCAGATATGAGTTGACTAAAATTCTTATGGATGTTAACAAAGCCAGTGAGATAAATATAGCTACAAGAGAGAAGATAAAAATCCCCGCTCAAGACTATAAACAGCACCACTCAAATATGGTGGGAACCAGAGCAGGAAACCCGTGAAAAACTCATTCCTCTATCCCGACACAGGAGAACTGCCAGTATATAATGGAAACACATGGAGAACTAGAGCAGGACAAAACTCCTGCTCTGACATCGAAATGGGCCCTCATACCTGTTCCAGCCAAAGATGTATCTCCCCACATCGAGGAAATGGTGGAAGATCAGATGTCGATTCCATACCATATCCTCTAAACATTCCAAGATATAATTCAATCGGTGGAAAAGGCATGAAGTCGGGCCCATTACCCAATTTTCTCGAAAAAAATGACTCACTCACAAAATGAGTTAGTCACTCCAGAGCAGTTATGCATCACTACTATAGTCCAGGAGGGTCTACAGTAATATCCTGCGATATATGGACAACTGGATTGGGAAAAATACTCGTTCCAACTGGGGGACGTCAGTTTAACATGGTGGCCATTCTAGGGCAGGCATATATCCCTACCAAAACTAAATATGACCATCAGTGTATCCCGAAGACATCATGAGACCCATCAAGATAAAGACCCATATATGAATACCATTGCCAACAACAGATGGCCCCATTCTCCCACAAAAGAGCGCCCAAAAATGAAAAGTGCCAATGGAAACTGCAAAATGGAGAGAACATACATGATCATACTCTACTGGAAACTAGGGTTCTTGACACCCTCAAACATATATCAACAAAGGCGCAAGTCCCTGTAATTACATTACCAAATTATGGAAGATACAATAGAAATTTCAACCCCCCCCCCCCCCACCGCAATGTCGCTACCAGCAGCTCTGAGGGTCATCCCCAGAGCACCCATGGGGGCTAACTCTCTGGGTCGAGAAAGATTGATCATGAGATTCTATCTCCTGATGGTTGTAAGGGTATCCCTCCCCTCAACCTGAAGATCATATAGCATGAAGTTCCTCCCCGTACTGTCATCCCCTCTAACGGTCCTCCCTAGGGTATATGCTATAGATATACTTCTCTCTATAGTCGAACATCAAGTCATGATGGTAGTCCTCACCATAATGAAAGTCGTTGCGAAGGCCCTTCCTACAATGGTAGTTGCTGTGAAGGCCCTCCCCAAAGAAACACTATAAAACCAGAAGGTCCTCCCCTCAATGCAGTATGTCTTGAAGGCCCTCCCCTAGATGTACATTTCTTAAATTATCCCTGAATCCATGTATCATGTCATCATGGTAGTCCTTACCCTGATGAAATTTGTTATTAAGTCCCTCCTCAAAATTTTGGTTACATTGAAGGTCCTCCCCACTGCAATATCAAGTGGAAAGAAGGTCCTCTCCTCACTATAGTCAACCTGGAAGGTCCTCTCCACGGTATATGCCGCAAATAAAAATCTCACGGTTGGGCATCAAGTTGCAATAGTTTCCCTCTCCATTTCAACAGCAATTTTGAAGGTCATACCCACAAAAAAAATTCATACTCGCAAGAAGTCCTCCCCTCGTTGGAACAAATATGAGAAATACCTCTATGATGAGGTGCTCAGGAAGGAGTCAGACACATCAGACACTCTTTCTATAAAAATTGATGTTCTTTCTCTATCGGAGGATGGCATGGGGCCACACTCATCTTTGAAGCTACCCCCACACCATTCATATACCATTAAGGATCCCACCTACCCGGTTTCTAGAGAGGAAATTATTAAGAAGCAGTCAAGATGGGCATATCAAATGGAGGAGCCTTTGGGAGAACAACCATAGGATATGTTGCTTGTGAGAAGAAAACTAGCTAGGGATAATATACCAATTATGTATTAGCCTACCAACACTTCTCAATGTGGTATACCAGGAGAATTGTCTAGGGAATGAGCACATGAAATTCTCCTCAATATATGGACAACTCTTCGAAAGCTGAAAGAAAAATTTCTAAGCAACGAAGGGAATGCAGACCATTTCAGAACGATAGGATAGATTCATTGTCTAATTGACGTGGAAGACCTCTTGTCCACAAATTATACATAATCAAAAACAGTCAAAAAACTGTGAACTGTCTTTCTTCCATGAACTACATAAATTATGTCACCTCATTGGCAATGCCCCGGCTAGAGTTCACATTCGAGGGGTGGGGAGCACATGGAGACTTTCACTTCACCCCATGTCCCTTTCAACTGGCCCCATTGGAAATATCATCATCCAATGTCATCACCCAGAGGAAATATTCAATTAAAGCCCATGCTTATGAAAGATCGGATACTCAAAAAATCGTCCTAGATTAAGTCTCAAAGCATTTGGACCGAAGAGATCAATCCATAAAAGAGATTCTGAGTCATGCGACCAATAACATCCATCAAGCTTCCTCCCTAAGGTATTCTAACCATTAAGAAGTGCTCATGTCATCAAAATACCATAAACTCCATGCAGGCCTGAGTCCATACTCGGCTCAAACCCACCCGAGAGTATGTGAAATTTAGTGAGTGGAAATAGCAGCGACTAACGCCACAATATAGGAATAACCCTAGCCCACAGGTCTTGGGAATTTTAAAATAAAAATTCCCCAATAAGACCAGAAAATCTAGGACAATGAAAATTGAAAAGATAATGGGAACAACCCCATCCCGCAGGGCTGGGGGAATTTTTTCCACAAATCCCCGCTCAATAGATGTATGTCTTCCACCATCTTGGAAGAACGATGGATAGAGGAGTGACCCTTTCTGCATCTTCTCGTGGCTTGCACCCTCCGAGGCAAAGGTGAGTTACGAGGTCAGACCAGAGCTCCCTATGGGTTGATCATCATCCAGAATCCTGATGAATACCATTGAACAGAAGGAGGAAGTCCAATAAATGTTGAAAAAATCATTCCTTCCATTTGGAACTGGGTACACCACACCCAATGCAGTATGCCTTAGTGAGAATGGTGAATGTTAACCTCATGGATCTCACAAGAAATGACGCAGAGGGAGAGGATGTGAAGGATGATGGTTCCATCCCAGAAGCATCCCACAATGACCCTGATAGAGTACGTACCTGGAATAAGGAGTGATCTTAAATTTGGGTGCCCCCTCAACTAATCTATTTCTACCCCCCCCCCCCATGAAACTCCATTTAGGTGAAAAACAAATCCAATATCGTCTATGACCTACCTCCTACTCCCCATGAGAATGTGTCCCTCTCCCACAAGGAAAGGTTCTCCATGGAATAGGATGAAATGAAAGAGGTCAGGTGAATTAATGTAGAGCTACGTCGATGGAGTTATCTCATCGGATGTGTTACCTATACGAAACTTCAGTAGGTGCTCCCAAAAGAGGTTCCCATACCCCAAGCACTTATTCTAGTGAATGAATCCAAGCTGAGGGTCCATTTAACATATAACCATAAGGATGTCAAGACTTTACCCTAATTGGAAGGCATCCGGAATATCTCCAAGTAAACCCACAAATGATACCTCTGGTCGGGAATCAACCCCAAATTCTAGCAGCACCGTCATGACAAGTCTTGGCCACTTCTGCACCACCTCAAGCTCAAGCCCGACAGGATATGTATCAAGGGCTCCTGAACACTTTCGAGCAGCTAACAGCTCATCTATAAGCCATGTAAGGTTGGTTCACTCTAATACTACGAGATCATAAACCCCACTCCAAGTGGGTGAGCAATGTTCTGCCACCACCAAATGTTGAGAACCCTGTGTTCCCAGCATTTAATGGATTAGGGGACCCGGAATAGCATTTAATGCACCATTCCTTCTACTGTGGCCCGATGATGTGCACTTCATAGCAGCATGGAGCTATAAAACTCATGTGTTTCATATGAACCCTATAGGGCTCATCTTTTGTATGGTACAATAGCATGCCAGATAATTCAATTTCATAACCGGAGGACCTCCGGTGATAGTTTCTCTTCCACTTCAGTTCGACACTTCCCAAGATGATGTTTAGTGATATCATGAACTGAAAGCAGTGAGATAATGAGAGATTCTCGGTCTACATTACCATAAATATGGTCCTAACATATTCCCTGAACTAGCCACTCCCCTAGGATGAGATGCTCACCATGTGCATCGATATCCTAGGGGATGAATTACAAACTCCACTCATACCAGTGATGTACACCAATGGGTTTAGATACTTATCCTCTATTTCAAAAAGAATATAGGAATCCTTTTAGAGGAACAATATTATTTTATGAGTATCCCGACCATCCCCTAGAAAAAGAACGGGAAACGCTGAAGCAGCTTCCATCATGCTTAAGCAACCACCAACACTGGATCTAGCCACAAGGTCCCACTAAACCATGCGGGACCCCCTATATGCCAATAGAAACCACCAACTTGGCACTATGAGAGATGAGGAGCTAAAATAAATCA
Source organism: Viscum album (assembly GCA_963277665.1). NCBI lineage: Eukaryota > Viridiplantae > Streptophyta > Magnoliopsida > Santalales > Viscaceae > Viscum > Viscum album. The sequence continues at coordinate 290,270,528 of OY728165.1, forward strand.
TTTTGAAGAATGAAGAAATAAATTCTATTCATTCTGAGATGACCAGACCCACGACTATTTTATAACTGCAATGAATTGTAACCTACTCTGGCTACCAGATCCAAAGCAATCTGATGATGTCGGTCTCTACGACCATCCAGATTACTATCTGTATCACCGGATACTAGGGAATATCATCCAAGAATGTCTTGTTTTCAAGGATCTCTTGCAAAAGATGGTGGATTTTGAGCAAATCAAGTTGGGCCTGCCACCAGCACATGTGGCATATGTCTCCACCTCATACTCAAGTGAGGAAGAGGAGTGGACAATAGTCACCTGCAAGAAGGAGAAAAAGTTTGACAAATTTATGACCTAGAAGACCATCAATCGAGTCCATGGCATCCTCAAGGAACAGTTGAGACAACCAACTATGCCCTCAAAATCTCCTAATGCAACACAACCATCCTCCTCAGCCTCGCAGTCCTCTAAAGGCCAAAAGGGAAGAAAGAAAGAGCATGAATAGGAGATGTTACCAAGGCCTAAGTAAGTTTTGATGTTTTCAGACATCATGCCAATAATCTTGGTATAATGGGTACCACCCAATCCAAATTGTACAATGGGAACCGCCCCACCAAACAACACCATCAGTGGAAGACAATCCAATAGAAACAGTATTGGATCAATAACTATTCTTCGGCTACATTAATGTCATTCACTTGATGGACCCCTTCTCTGATGAAAACTATGGCCATGAACCCGAATTCGCCATGCCCAACTATAGAGCTAGAGGAAGAGGTTGTAGAGGCCAATGATTTCCTGGAAGGCATGATTGTGGTAGGAGTCAAACTCCCGGCCATGCCACAATTCAAACCATTAACATCACGCAAAATTGTGGAAGGACCTTCTAATATACACAACAATAAAAAAATTATCCTTCACCCCCATCGGAGGAAACCCAAGACTAGTTATCTTGGAGCATCCATCAGGGGAAGAACAAGGGCCAAACCCCCCAAGATATATATGTTGACCAGTTTGACCAAATGTGAAAAAGAAGGAAGCACCACTAACCCCCGCTATAGAGTTCGAACCATCTAAATCCAAATATCAAACCTCTAAAGTGTATGTGAATAAGAAACCACAATCTGAGAAGTGCATACCATTAGAGAATAAGTATTACATTTTAAAGAATCTTGCCTCAGTACCGACGAAGCTTTCAATCCTGGATGCATTGTGATTTGATGAAACTTTTAGGGAGGAACTCATCAAAACCTTAGTAAGTCCCTAGGAGTTTGAGGTTGAAGTAGAAATGGATGAAGTCTAATGAACAGAGACCATCCCTGATGATTTTCATGCTTTCATCTCCTTCATAGACATGGATGAAGATGCTATCATGCACAGTCACATCAAACCCTTATATGTGTCTGACTAGATAAATGGAATTGATTTTCAGAGGATCTTCATCAACGACAACTCTGGTGTCAACCTCCTCTCACTAAGAATGCTTCGTCGACTAGGTTATGATAAAGACAACTGGACATCCCGCACTGCAACTCTGCTAGGATACATCAAAAGTTAGCAGAAACTAATTGGGATGAATTAAGGTTAAAACATGACTCTGAGATATCATATTAGATTCTGAGTTCCTGGTGGTATGCCAAAGTACAACCTTCAATGTTTTATTAGGGAGTCTTTGTCTACATCAGTGTGATGTTGTTCCATCTACATACCATCAATGCATCAAATATTTCCCTAATGGGAAAAATGGGATGTTTCACGCTGATAAATCCTCGTTTGAGTTCAGTGAGTCACATTACATCGATGTAGGGTTCTATGAGTTGGAATAAAAAGATCTCTTGGATGCCGCCATTGATTGGATCAATGCCCCGAATGTATTGGAGATGGATCCTAATGACCCCTTCAAATAGCTTGGGGAGGAGTACATACTACCCATCAACCAAGTTGAATGCATATATACATTTCTGGATACAGACCCAGTTTTCTTCATGGTCTTTGTTATGACCATCATGTCCAAAGACATGAAAGAGTGTGTTGAGTCCCATGTTTTCTGGAAATTCCCCGTAAAAGATGCTCCCAGCCCATCTTTGGGACATCAAATTTCCCTTTCTTTACACACTAAGGAATAAGATGACTTCTTTCCCAATATTGGAGAAGTTATCTCAAATTTACTTTCTATATCATAAGAGGAAGATGAAGAATATGATGAAGAAGGAGAAGAAGAGGAATAAGACCTCAAAGATGCCCCTCCTGCATTTGAAGAAGGGGTATCCACAACCACTAATGAAATTAAGGAGATAAATATAGGCATTTAAAATGACCCGCAACCCACATTAATTAGTGTGGACTTGCTTGTTGAGGAACAGAAGGCATATACCTCTTTTCTAAAGAAGAATTGAGATGTGCTTGTCTGGAATTACACAGAGATTCAAGGCCTCGATCTTGAAGTTGACCCCCATCATATGGGGTTACCAGAAGATCATTGGGGCTGTAAATAGGTATCTATGAGGACCCACCAGAAGCATGCTAACAAAATAGATGTTGAAGTTGACAAAATGATCAAATCTAACTTCATACGGGAGTTCCAGTATATGATCTCTCTACCCAACATATTCCCTATCAAAAAGAAGAACGGAAGTATTAGAATCTATATTGACTTGAGAGACCTTAATTGGAATTTCCCAAAACACGACTTCCTGGTCCGGATCACATAATTTTTTATCAATGCAATAGTGGGATATGAAGCCCTCTCCACCATGGATGTCAATTATGGATACAATCAAATCCATATTTCCCATATAGGTGAAGAATCTACCTATTTTAGGGCCCCTATGGGAGTGTTTTGTTATAATGTGATTCCCTTTGGTCTAAAGAATGTCGGTGCCACGTATTATTGCACCATGCATCACATCTTCAATCCCTTTTTGGTAAAATATGTTGTGTGATATGTTGATGACCTGGTAGTTAAATCACTATAGCGTCTAAACCACCTGGCTGACATTGAAACTACCTTGACCAAATAGAGACATCATAGTTTAATGATGAATCCCATAAAATGCGCCTTTGTCATTACCCTGTAAAAATTCCTCAACTTCGATGAACACCATCTTGGCATCGATGTTGGCCCTGAGAAGACAAAATCCAATATTGGCATGTCCCAAACTTGCAACCTCACTGAGTTGATAGGTCTACAAGGGAAAATCACCTACATTCAGTGCTTCAAAGCCAACCTATAAGGTAAATTTTTACCTTTAACTGAGCTCCTGAAGAAAGTAGTTACATATGAATGGGATAATGATTATCAAGAAGCATTTGAAAAACTTAAAATTATTCTCTTAAGACTGTCATTGTTCGTGCTTCCAGTTGAGAGGAGACAGCTCAATTTATAGGTAACTGCCTTGGAACGGTCATTAGGCTCCATTCTCATGCAGAAGAATGATTCCAGGAGTGAGAAAAACCAATACTACCTAAGATGGACAATGATTTATGTCGAAACACGGTATTCAATTATTAAAAAGAACTGGCTAGCCATAATCTTCGATGTTCGGAAGATTGGTCATTACCTTCACGACCATGAGGTCTACTAGGTCTCCTGCTGCAGCCCACTCAAGTATATCTTGAACCATCCCATGCTAAACGGGCACCTATAACAATGGGAGGTCATCCAGAAGTAGTTTGAAATATGGTATGTCCCCCAGAATTCCATCAAAGGCCATGCATTAGCAGACTTCTTGGCCGAGAACCCCTCAGAAGAGAAAAAACAGTTGGATTCCGACCTTCTTGATGATGATGTGTTTTCCGTCCAGGAGAACCCCCAAATGTGGGAAATGTACTTTGATGGTGAATTCCCAAATCCTGACAGAGAAAAGGATGGGGGATCCCAAGATCAATAATGTGGGGCTAGGATTCATACTCGTATCACCCGAAAATCCCACCTTGCCTTACTCTGTCCAATATTCTGAAGGGTGTGTGAACAATGAATCTGAGTATCTGTCCCTCATTGTAGACCTAGAATTGACACTCCTAGTACATTCCAAACACCTAAAAATAAAAGGTGATTTAGAGATGGTCATCAAATAGTTCAATAGTGACTATGATGTCAAGAATGAAGTATTGGTTCCCTTAATGAACCATGTTCGAGAACTGATGGTAGATTTCTCATCAGAACCCACATTGACCCACGTCCCCCGGTCACAAAATCCTCAAGCTGACGCTTTGGAAAATGCAGCCACTGCCTTGGGTAATCCCAACCAGGATGCGATAGTCATTAGAATTTCTCTCCAGCAGATGGTATTGCTATTCATCCAGAGTAATATATAGGAAATTGATGAAATTCTCCCTACTTATGAGCCTTATGGTCATACCATTGGGTGTATGACACCCATTACAAATTACCTTCAGAATGGGGAAATCCCACAAGAAAGGGCTGAAAGTGAGAATTTCTGATGAAGGGCAGGAAATGTTGTCTTATACAATGAGAAAAACCAATAAAAGGTTCTATACAAATTAGGACATGATAGGATCCTTCTCAGATTCATTGATAAAGAAGATATTGTTGCCGACATCAAAGAAGTGCATGTCGGAGCGTGTGGGGAACATCAGTCAGCAACCAGGATCTCTCACCAAATTCAAAGGCTTTGGTATTACTGACCCACCATGATACTATATTGTGCCACATTCTCTAAAAGGTGCCACTCCTGCCATGTTCATGCTAATTTCACACATCGTCCCATGGAGTTACTTCATGGAGCTAAGTATTCTTAGCCATTTACCGCCAGGGGGTGGATGTCATGGGACCATATCCTCCTGACACAGCCATAAAATTCAAGTTCATACTCACAGCGACCGGTTTCCTTTCTGAATGGGCCAAATCCATATCCCTTAAGGAAGTAGGGGCGAAAACCATCGCCAGCTTTCTGAAGTACAACATCGTTACTAGTTTTTTGTGTCCCTCATACGATATTGATAGAGAATGGAACCAACTTCTTCTCTATTGAGTCAGAAAACTTATACAATGAATATGGAATTAAAGATAACTAGTCATCGCACTACCACGAGGTGGCCAATGGGTAGATAGAGGCTTTCAACAAGATTATGTCCAATATACTCCAGAATATGGTCGATAAAGATAAGAAATTGTGGCTGGAGAAGCTCCTCCATGCTTTGTGGGCATACTAGACTACGACATGCACTACCACCAAGGCAACCCTATACTCACTATTATATGGGTAAGAGGCAGTGTTACCTATCAAAATCCATATGTCTTCACTTCTTGTGGTCATTTGTGATCAACATTCCATAGACAAGAAATCCCAGAGATGGTTGGATGAATTGGAGTAGTTAGATGAAAAAAGGTAGCACACTCTACACCATTGAGAAATATAACAATACAATATTGTAGGAGCCTTAAACAAAACGGTTTCTCTTCGATCATTCCTCGATGGATAAATGGTGTTAGTCCTCAGAACCCCAATGATACTAGGGTTGAAGTTCCCAAATCTTGAACCAAAGTTGGAAGGACCATATGTCATACATAGGGTCTATTCCAATAGAGAATATTCCCTGATATCAATGGATGGAAATCCCATCATGGATCCCAAAAATGTGATGATCATGAAGAAATACTTCACGTAAAAAAATCCATTATCTTGGTCCAAACTCAATGACCATAAACTATGAGTTAAATCAACTCAATGCTCAGGTCCAAGCCCTATGACCCTAAACTATGAGTCCTCAAGAATGCATCCCATATCAGGGTCCCAACTCTATGACCTTAATCTATGAGTCAGCATCCAGGTAACATGACACTAAATTGTATGGTATTCTTCCTTGAAACATGAAATTAAACTGAAATTCCCCAATGTTAAAGTCCAAGCTCTACGACCATAAACTATGAGACATGAGTAATTTATCCTATATCATGGTCCAAACTCCAAGACCTCCAATTACGAGTTAAAAATGACCCCTATATCATGGTCCAAACTCTACGAAGTTAAACTATGAGTCAACATCATTTACACATGATATTAAACTGTAAGGAATATGTAATATCCATAAGATGTTAAACTACGTAGCATAAAACATCCTATGTGCATGACAATAAACTACATGATATCTCAAGGAACTACATGTGGCTTGATTCTTTCCCTCACAGGATACATTGAAAATCCCCAATATTCTATTATAGCCCAACTCGAATCATAAAAAAAAGAGTGCTTCCATCATGCCCCTTATCTTCCCAAACTCATAAGTGGAACCCTTACCACTCCTTGTTTCTCACACCAAGTATAAATCATGTGAGTATAAGATAGTGGTATAGATTCTCTTGAAAAAGTCAACTATGGGATAACATGACAGACCTGGCTGCTGTGATAGGTATAATGAAAATTTCCCTTCCCTTTGGACCAAGCCAAATCGATACAAGGTACAAACAGTGATATATACGGCTTGATTCTAGCCCTTGAAGGATATGTAGCTATTCCTCAATCCTAGATCTTGGCCCAAACCCATCCAGAAAGAAAATGAAAATGCCCCATTCATATTCTCTACCTCCTCACTCTTGCGAAAGAGAATCTATAACCAATACTTTTGTCTCACATCGAGTATAACTCACGTGAGCTTAGGATCAGTGGTATGGATTTTCTGACGCAAATAATCCATATGGGAGTGTGGTAGGCCTATAACCCATATCAAGTAAAACCAAAATGCCCTAAAATGTCCCTAAAAAATTGAAAAAAAACATTTGTATGGAACATTCAGATCTACGTGTGGCTTGATTCCCTCCCTTCCAGAATATGTAGTGATGCTCGGATTTGACATCCTAGCCCATCCACCAGCCAAAAAATGCCTTTTCTCCCATGCATGGGATATACCTATTTGGAAGCTTTAAGAAGGTCACAATTAATCATGTTCTGGATATTCTCACATTTCTAAGTACATCAGTCCCTTTTTTCACACTCTATACCTTGGGAGGAATTGGATCCTCATAATCATCAAAGGCCATCTAAGATAGAAGTCCAGTTTCATGTGGACACCTTTGATTGAATATACATATCATGCCCCAGTGGCTCGGCATATTTTTCCCACAAATGTTTCTATCAAGAAAAGGATAATTCGTCCTCAGTATAGTCTTATTCGGCCTCAGTACGCTGAATTGGTATCAATCCCCATGTCATCCCTCCTGATTCAAGTCGCCCCTAGAACTATGGTTTACCGCATCCATCATCACTCACATCTAAAGAATGTTGTAACTCCATGACTGCAATTAACCTGAAACATTTGATGACCTTTATAAGAAAAAAATTGTCCTCACCGTAGAGAATTAATCTTCATAGCCAAAATCATCCTCACCGCACAACGTTAAACTACAAGGACAAAATCATCCTCACTACACAACACTAAATTGAAAACCAATGGATTTATCCTAAAAATTCCCCCTAATATTGAATTCACTATTCTTATACAGTGACATGGAACCCTTGTAATCCCTTTTTTCTCACATGGAGCATAGCTCACGTGAGTTTAGGGTTCTTATTGAGAGATTCACCGTCACATTATGGTGAAGTAGCCCATGAATTTGTTCCTAGAAGAAAGACCCCAAAATGCATGTTACAGTTCCATCCCCTAAGAAGAACCCTATGTCATGTCCTTGTGATGATAAACGACCGGGTATTCCAATGATGGAACAAATACCTCACCCTCTGTACGAGTCAGATCTACATAAGGGGCACTGTTTCATGAGTAAATACCAGCCCAAATTTCCCCAATATGTCTGGATACACACTTTCCATATTTCAAACATCATGATTTGAGTGATCTTGAATCCCCATAACCCTCTAATTCCATCTGGGATTGAAGTCCAATGTCTTGCAGACACCTTTGATTGACTATGCATATCATTCCCCAATGGCTCTACATATGCCTCCAATAAAAATGGCAGTTAATCAAAGGAAAATTCGTCCCCATGAGAGTCCTCTCATATATCAGTATTCCCAATGGTATTCAAGAATCATTCCACACCTCTTAATTCAATGTCCCTCAAGGTCATGGTTTACATTTTCAATGTTTCACACATTTTGGATATATTGGAACATATGGGCTCGGTTCATCCCTGTTCTCTTTTGATGTTTCTAAAAGGTATATCATCTATATGTGTGAATTTGATCTTCATGAAAAGGATGGGTACTCCATCTTGATTCTGGGTTTCCCCGAAGAAGTTCAGCTAAAAATCCTCCCTCTATGGTTAGAGGCACCCCAGGTCAAAGGTCACAAACCATGTTTAGAATGTTCTATATCCCTATAACCCTCAAAGGCCATCAGAAATGAAAGGCCAGTGTCCGGGGACACCTTTGATTGACTATGCATATCATACATCGGTGGCTCTTCATAAGTCTACCACAACAATAGCCATCAATAAAAAGAAAATTATTCCCCAGGATATTCCTCTCATATCTTAGTACACCCAATGGATTTCAATTCTCATTCCACACCTCCTGGTTCATGGGCCCTCAAAGGCATGGTTAACATTTTCCTCCATTCACACATCTTGGATATATCAGAACATACAATCTCGGTTCATCTCTGGTCTCTTTTGATATTTCCAAAAGGTGTCATATCTGTATGCGTGATGTTTATCCACATTCAAAGGATGGATAACCCCACTTGTTTCCATGTTTCCACAAAGAAGTTCAGCTAAGAGGACTTCTTCTATGATTAAATGAACCTCAGGTCGAAGGTCACAACCCGTATTCAGAATGTTTTAAATCTCCATAACCCTCAAAGGCCATCAGAAATTGAAGGAAAGGGTCATGGAGACACCATTGATAGACTATCCACATCATGCCTCGGTGGCTCTGCATGTGTCTCCCAAAAAGATGGCCATCAATCAAAGGAAAATTCATCCCCATGAGAGTCATTTCAAGCCTTCATATGCTCAAATGATGTTCACGTCATGTCACACCACCAGATTTGGAAAACACCTGGATGGTGGCCTATGTACCTCCTTCTTCCCAAGTACCCCTTACATAGAAAATACTCTTAACTAAATATACCACTTTCCATCTTTCCCACAAGAAAGTATAAAATAGACGGGAATAATTTACCACTCAAGTCTGATATGAATGTTCCTAATGTTCTCATACAACACTACTCAATCCAGCAACCTATTATGGCTCCCAACATCAAGATGTATCCAAAATGTTGCAAATCCCACCTGGACATCATAAATAGAAGACCAGTGTCCTACAAACACCTTTGATTGACTATGCACATCATTCCTCGGTGGCTCTGCATATGTTTCCCACAAAAATGGCCTTTAAGAAATGAAAAATTTGTCTCTAGGAGAGTCTTTTATTACCTATGTATGCCTAAAGCGGCTCCTGATCCTCATACATATCCAAAATCCAGAAATCTACAATCAATAAAAATCTCTAACCCTTGTCGGAATGATACTAGAACATTCCTGGAAAACGGTCCCAAGTTAGGGCCCTACCCCATTATGTTTGGTCAATGTTGATCGACATAAAACATCAGTATTAAGTATGATTGGAAAGACTATAAAATTCTAGCGATAAATATTTAATACTTTCCAGAGGGAAAAACTACAGAAAGAACCTCTAGGAAAAAATCATGTATCGGTTCATTAAAAAAAATGAAAAATGATGTGCCACATAAAAAAGGGTGCAAAGCTTGTTAGGTCGAAAAACCACAAGGGGCGACCTAAGGAAAACCAAGTTATGCCCACTAAGAACATGTAAAGAAGGATTAGGCAAAAATTATGGTAACAAAAAAAGATACATAGATGTTCGTGAGGTGATCCGTTCAACCTCAGCAATAGTCAAACTATGCTCGCTGAGTCCCTTGTCTCAAGAAAAAATTAGAGATTGATTCGGTTATTTCAGTTTACTGTGTTCATGTCCCATTTCAAGACTAACTCATAATTAAAATGAGGTTGACAATAATAGATGAAGAATAAGTGTTTAAATGTCTAATCTATTCAATTGGGTTCAAGAAATATGGAGGAACATCGCCAATCCGAAGTCTCTCCAGAGATTAAAAAAGGGGAGAGTACATACCATAATTTGAGACAGAACTACAACAGGGCCCGGTTCTCCCTTTACAAAAGATGGTGAGAGATTTTCATGGGCTATCAATGGACTATTCCATAGAAGTTATCTCCTCCGTTACAGATTTTACCGTCAGATGAACACACTATAGGATAACTTTAAGGTCCCACCCATTATTATAAATGGCTTTGTAATTGTCACGTGAAGAGCCCAATTGCTCCCTCAACCTAGATGTGCGGGATTCACACTCTTGCAGCTCCTCCTCTTGATCTGACACCAAATCATGGGACTCCATTGCCTCATCCATCAGATTATAAAATTATTCTGAATTACCTCATAAGTTTTCCACCTTGTAATGGGAAGAATCAAACCTAGCAAGATTTTCCTCTTAGGAAGTGAGGTCTTCTCGGAAAATGAAGACTTGGTAAATATGGAAGTGAAGGTGCTGATAATTAAAACCTTCAGAGCCCGAATTAGTAAATAACTACTAGAAATTGTCACCCTCGTGAGAAAAATTGTCCAAGGGTGTCTCTACGGCAAGAGAATGTAACTAGTTTCATGCCTCTTTGCGCACTGCCTAGTGTCTCACCACAACACTAGCACTTCGATATTCCTCTACTTCAATGAGTTGTAAGTGGGAAGCATCACCATAGGAGTGGGGAGAGACCTAAGGCTAGTCACCCAAGTCCAGAGACTTTCTTTTCCCTCAGATGGCCTAGCCACTAGATCCAGATGTGGAGGACTAACTATGGCATCTAGGATGATTGGTGAAGATCAGCTGGTACCAGTCTCATTAAGATCTTGGGAAATATCTGTAGAATGAGTGTATCCAGAATCAATCCCCATAGAAATGTGTTTAATTGAGGTAACCTCTTCCAGACGCTTTTGGAAATGGACAGAATGCCTTTTTACCACGAGAACATGGGTGGGAGGTGTATCCATCATTGTTGTTGAAGGGACGGGAGTAGAAGGTGTAGCTGCTGCACTTTTTACAATGAAAGGAATATTTGGTGTTGTTGTTAGGGAAAGAACGTGATTGGAAATGTTCATGGGGTTTTGTACCCACCGAACTGGTTCATTCAGCATCCTCGTAGAGTAACAATCTACCCACAGTCAGGCATACACCAATGACTAAAATGAGGAGCCTGTTGTGTTAGGAATGATAATCTCCCTAGCAGCACCCATGTGAATCATCATCATCCATAATTGGAGAAGACTTAGAGATTATACTCTCCCCTTAATTGGGCATCCAAAATCAGTGTAGTCTGTTGAAGACATCCAAACTTCCTGAAAAAATGATTGGGGAGATATGGCTTACAAATAACTATTTAGTCTACACGAGGAGTGAGAATCCCATCCAAAAGGATGATGAGGTATGAACATTCCTCCAAGGAACTTCACCTTTCACCTCTCAATGATCCGTGAGGGGTAGGATGCGGTGTGAATGAGAAGTGATAAGCATTATTCAACAACCAGACTGCATCAATGACACTCATGGTCCTAGGATGAACTACATAAATGCTGAGAAGAGCCGGATGAATGTCAGAATGGGGAACTCGTGTGGTATGCTGATATTTGTAATAGGGGAAGTGTTCTTCCATCCACCCATACAAGAATTGTAAAGTTCCACTGAGATGATGTGGAGACCTTACATCAAGAATCTATCCCAATAATTCATAAATTTGAGTGAGGTTTGGAAGTGCCAAGTTAATGGGTCGACCCTCCTCTAGCATGTCCACCATCATCAAGGTGAAGGCACGATCCTAGGTTTATACGTCACGGGATGGGAAGATCCATCCACTTAATAACATCGCGAAGAAACCTTCTAGACTAATCATAAGATAAATGTCTAGCCAAAGCTCATATCCCCATGTGGTGTACGTCCCTCCTTCCGGGGTAGCACAATATGACCCTGGAGTTTGGCATGACTAATTGGTTGGGTGAGTTTGGTTGGAGCGCACCTTCAGCTTAGTCTGGTTCCTCTGTAAGAATAACCTTATCCAGAAATTTAATGGGATGAGGGAATGGGCCTTGAGAGGATGACCCATTAATAACATTGTCATATCTAGAAATATACTTTTCAAAGGAGACACGTGATTAGTGTCATTCCATGTGTAAGATGCTAGTAGAAACTCATCTTACATCTCTCTGAGGATAGGGAGGCCTTCAAGCTGGTAGATGTCCCATAGACTGATCCCCACATCTCCATGCAGTTGTTGAAAGGTGTTTCTAATCAAATACCAGTGGATCAACAATTCTAGAAGGATTTTTTTGGGAGAGAAGATTACAAACAAAGACACAGAGGCTGTCTGTTGCTAGCCCATTGCATCTAGCTAGTCAGCGAATTACAGACAAGTCTGATGCACCCAGAATGCTTAGGCCCACTCATCGGAGAAACATACTCCAGCCTAAAAATCCCACTTGGTTCTCTATTCTTAGTTTGTATTTTCATGGAAGATGTTAATAATGGATGGGTATTCTCATGCATTTTGTCTCGGGACACAGTCATAGCACTCACCGTTTCCCTGAGTCCATGTCGAGCCTCGTAGTGTGAAGGTGTTCTCTTGAAGAGAAGTGGTCGTGATTTCTTGTGCTGGGAAATATTAGCACGATCATGACCATGTGGTGCCTCCAATATGATGAATGGGTTGTTGGGGTCAGGTAACGGTAGAGGCGTGTTGGCGGAAAGACCAAATCTGTAAAGAGGAAGCTGTATGGAAAATGGGATAGCTAAGATCTATGGAATTAAGAAGACTGTCAGAAAACTATCACGGGGAATGATGTGGGTACAAAGATGGTTGTCACTATTCCTCACCATGGTTTTCGTTGCCTTTGTCAATTTATTAGCATCCTGTGAATCATCCATTGTAGCCTATGAAGGAAGATACAGAAGCTGATGAGAAGTCAGTCCAATTAAAATTATTGAGCAAAGGTTATGGAAAAATAAATAAAGGACTAAAAATATTTCCACTTGAAGATATGTGTATGGATATCATAAATGGTACACAGTGGCCAAATCTTGCATACATCATGACACGCAGAAGCTACTCCACTAGCAGCTATGGTAAGAAGATGCAGGTCACCACATAAAACTATGGTAAATAAAAGGAAACGTGAGGCTTAGACCCGTGAACCATTGGACGATGAATAGAATGGTCCGCATAATGAAGAAACTGTGAACCTCATCCTTAGTTAAGTTTGCCTTCATAATATGTGGATTAAAATATAAATCCATGTTTAGAGTTTTGGAATATCAGTTCGCTGATCCTAGTTCGGCATGTAAACAAGGTAGTTGTGTAGCGTTCTTCCACGTGAAATCCGGATTTTAAGTATTAAAGTTCCACAGTACGGTTCACAAAATAAAAAACGCAGTATAAGGATGAGTAAATGCCAAGGATGTTGGTTTGTAGAATGTACAATGTAGTTCACGAATAGAAATTTTTCCAGGAGCATGGTACACGAAGGATGAAGGAGACCGGGAAATCGGGAGCACTTTTCTCCATGAGAAATGGTAAAAGAAAAATGATATGGGGTCCTATATATAGGTGTGGTCCCGTATTACCAGGTCTACTAGTTCTACCAAAAACCATTTTCAGTTCGGGATCGCTTTTACCTCGGAATAGTTCCCTTTTCATTCAGAACAGACACCATTATGATGGGGGCATTTTTAGGGCCCTGGAAATTTGTCAAAGGGGAAAAATACCCCCGCAATCAATTTTCAAAAGGAATAAAGTGTTTCTACACGGATATAAAAGAAAATGGACTGAAATTGAGTCGAATTTTTTTGAAGGAACTTGAATGAATTAATGTTTTCAAGAGTCCTACACACTATTTACCGAGAAAGGTACGTGGAGAAGATGGTCCACGAACCACTATCCCCTGAAACGATGGCCAGTGAGAAAGGTAAACCACGAACCATGTCATTGATTGAGTTGTATGCTAGAGGACTGTCTAAATACTACATACCATGCCATGTACCACACTGTGAACTCATTAGTTCATGAACGAAGTGAATAGGCAGGGTTTTTCCAACCATTATCACGAGCTGAAGACTCTACAAACCTCAATTGACTGAGTCCCCCGCAGTTCAGAATATGGATTCAAGGGGCCTCTACAAACGGTGTCACATGCCCAGTAAATATGCTCCCTCTGATGAACAATAAAATAATCATAGTAGAAGTCAGAAAGGGAGGGATAATAAGATGGGTGAGGCACAAACTGCAAACCACTTCTTCCGTAGGTATAGCCAGCTGCAAACCTTAAAATAATGGAATTGAATAATAAAAATAGAACCATGAACCTAATGGGTGAATCGAAAACCAAATAATCCTCACGAATGAATTTTCCGAAAATTGTAATCACCTGGACCCTCCTTCAACATGGTGCTCTGCGTAGCACACCGCTACGTGGACTGAACCTGACGTCGCTTACCAAATCTGTATGTAGTTACAACCCAAAATGGCATAGTGATCCACGTACCACTTTAGTATATGGTTGGACATACTCATTCCCATGTACCGCATCGGTATGCAGATAGTCCCTCCGCCCACATACCACTATGGTATGCAGAGCCACCCGCATCTCGCCTAAGAAACCAGTATGTAGAATGGGGTTTCTTCGGGTATTTTTATGTTCGGTTCCAACCTCACCACTCTATCATTGTTTATTCCTCCATGATTTCTCCACTAACCAGTCCTCTAGTAGTAGTCCAAAGCCTCCTCCATTTCTGCCAGACCCATAATATAATACCATTGGGTGCACCAGCTAACCCATTTGATTCTACATACCAATGGTAAGCGGAGTCACGAAGGCTCTCCCTACAATGGTGCGAGCTTCGGGAATACCTGTTAGGATACATTTACATGGTGACCTAGACTCCAACCTTGGGATACAAACATGATCCTCCTCGTTATCAGGATTATGGGTGATCACTCTCTTTTCTATTCAATAAGGAATAGTAATAAATCGAAGGGGTTATGTTCTCTCCCCACTATGATGAGGAAGAAACTCCTCCCCTTCCCAAAACGTGCTCTGGGGACCTCCCACTGAAGTAAGTCCCTAGTCTTATTGGGTAGGGCCACATGAATTTTAATGTCATATCATGTTAAAGGGTTCGTTGTTCCACACCCTCGCCCATGGTCACCCCGACCTCTTCCACTGTGGGCTCTACCTCCCCCACAAACAGGGGAGGATTCATGTGAATTGTTTAATATTTCACATCCTATTGTTTCTCAAACCAAGCATGAATCATGTGGGATTAGAGGTTTTCGAGGATTAAAACATCAGCACACATTCTGAACTATAAGAACTATGAATACAGATCAAATCAGGATACGTAGATGCCTACTAGAGGGCCCGATCTAAAAAATTTTCCCTCTCATAAAGGGTCCACCCAAACATGTCTATAAAAAGGGAAGATGCTATGTGTAAGCCCCATACATTATAAACTATAAGGACTCTGATTCCTTATCAGATCAGGATGTGTAGGACGCCTTCCAGAAGGCCCGATCTCAAAACATGTTCCCATCGATAAAGGGTCCACCCTGTCATGTCTCATAAGATGGGAAGCTCCCATGAGTAAGCCTCACACGATCTGAACTACTTGGGTTCTGATTCCTCTCCTAAGGATATGTAGGAATCCTTCCTTATGGGCATGATCCCAATATCATGTCACCTTTTATCCCTCATGTAAGACAATAAACTCCAGATCACCTTATAATATGGCTATTTCAGCATCACCTCCATTGAATCAATTGTATATGCATGCTTACGACGATCTTGGAAACTAAGGGTAGCTCGTGGAAACACTCTTAAGGAATGAAACAAAGATTCATGAACATATGAACGCGACATTAATCTGTAAGATAGTCCTGGAATAGGAATCAATCCTCCCCCAGAAGGGTGTGGTGAGCCTGATCTCCCATCCTCTCAACCAAAGGAGTTGTTAAGTATCATTGGCCAAATCCCCAGCCGACGAGCACCTTCCATTGGAATGTAGGTCCATGAATCATGGATACCAGGGTTATTAGACATTCTTGGAACTATAAATAAAATCATTAGAGGACATCTGAGGAAGTTATATATGAGAAGGACTTATTTCACGAGTGCGTGTTCCACCCAAAATCACCCACTAGGGCCGACAGTTCCCGCAGGGTTAATTAAACCTTCTTTAAAGGATAATGACACCAAACTGGTCAAAATAAAGGAATGGTAAATTTCCATTTCTGCACCACCCAAAAACCCGCCACCTTAGAGGCATAAAAACTCTTTCTAAAATGATGATTGGACATACTATGAAAGATTATTCTCATGTAGTAAATATTATTAGCTACACTGAATTCTTATACATCATAAGGATTAAATTCCCAAAAGATTTTCACACAGGTCTTTTTCTGTCATCACTATTGAAGACCTTTTCCTATTTAATTGTTAATTATAACAAGATAAATAATGAGAAGAGTATTTCATATCTTTTTACTTTAATTCTCCTAGTGGATATGGACATGGGAAATTAAAAAATTAATTCCATAAACTGAATAATAAAAGGAAGAACATGTTGAGGGAATAACACATATAACATATCTAATCCTACCTAAACAATTTCCTTCTAAGAAAATTAAGAACCAAATTCACAGAAAGGAAATAGATGTAGAATGATTTTCATGTGGAATAAAAGGACACTAGAAGAGGAACTGAACCTAGAAGAAACAGAAAGATAATGGAATATTTTTTATCAATTTCAATCATTAAATATATACACATTTAGTATTAGATATAGATTATGGTGCTCACATGTTTATCCAAATCAAGAACCAAGTAGATTCTGAAAAATTCATAGAGGATAGGTGGATTTGTGAGTATTCAATGGTTTGAGGTCGGCTTCTCTTGAAATTTGTGACTACCACCATTCATTTACAACATAAACCATATTTCATTTAAGTTATTTTTATTATGTACTGAGTATTACCAAGAAAATTATTTCTCTATCATGCCATTATTCTAATAGTTTTTTTCATATTTTGAAATAAAAGTTGTTTATTTTTTAAATACAATATAAGTTATGGTATCACACCTTTAAATAATGATCATTATGTATTAAATTATGAGAAGCATGTATTGGAAATAGATAATGAATCATGTTCACATGAATCATATAAGACCCAACATTGGCATCACCATCTTTTTCATTTAATCAAGAATATTTTGACAATTATCTTTCAATTTGTTTATATAAACTCTTTTAAGCTAAAACCACCTGAATGATCTCATTATTTTTTACAAGGAAAAATGAGAAAAGCTCCATTATTTGGGATTTTTGAAACGGTCGTATATCATTTAGAATTGGAACACACTGATGTTTGCGGAATGTTTACATTATAATCTAAATGTGTGTATTTGTACTACATAATTTTCACTAATGACTTGAGTATATATGGATCTTTCTACTTGATGAGATATAAGTTCTATTCCTTTGATAAATTCCAAAAATTCATGAATAAATTAGATAATCTAAATGGAAAATATTTAAGGAATATTTGTTTGTATCGAGGTGGTGAATATCTTACCAAGAGTATCATTACATTTTATAGGAATTTTGGGTTTTATCTAAACTCACTCTACCGTACAAACCATAGTGTACTGGTGTTAGTGTAAGGAGGTACCATATCTTATGGGACATGGTAATTCCATTATTGATTCATGAATATTTTTAATTATCTTTTTGGGGACATTTAATAAAAACTATGACATATACATTAACTTCAGTAGAAACTAAATTGGAAAATAGAATTACCTTTATTTTATAGTGTAAAGAAACTCATTTTGTCACATATATGTGTATGGGGTTGCGAGGTGTGTATTAATTCCATCTTAGTCAAAAAAATATCACCATAGGGCACAAATTTAATCTTTATTGGTTATCCTAATGAAACAATTGGATACTACCTATACAACTTCTCAGAATAGAATGTGATAGTCACCAGATAAGACACCTTTCATGAGAATGATAACATCCTAAAAATGGATAGTGTAAAAAAGAGTTAATTTGATGTTGTTGATTCATAAGAAAAAAAAAGAGTTGGTGCATGAAAAGATTCCATAGGCCCCCATGTAAGAAGTAGTTCCTAAAACACAAGTACTACATTGGACCACTAAAGAGGGAAGAGAAAAATAATGATATGATTTTCTAGTCACTGATTATGGTGACTCATTATTTGAGGAAAATGATGAGCATATATCTTATAAAGAGGTAGTAGAGAGCCAATAAACAATAATATGTAGAGAATCCATGAGTTTTGGAATGTATTCCATGTAATAGAACCAAGTATGGGTTCTGATTGATGCACTAGTAGATTGAAATATCTTATGTTTAAAATGGATTTTCGAGAAAAAATTAAACATGAAATGTAATGTGAATACATATAAAGAAAGGCTAGGGGATATAGGTTCTAAATAGTTCCATGTAATTAATAATGATTAGACCATTTTTCAAATTTCCATCTTTAAATCCATTATAATTCTACTTGCAAATGTTTCTTACCATGACAAAAAAATTTGAAGATGGATGTCAAAACTAATTTTTGTAACGGGAACTTTCATGAATATGTATACATGAAAAACTAGATGATTTTGTGACTCCATGTGACACCAAAAATGTTTTCATGTTACAGATATACATTTATTGATTTAAGAAATATTCTAGGTCATAATGAATTTTATTTGATGAAGATATAAAATAATTTTGTTTCATTAAGAAAAAATGTGATCCATGTGTTTACAAGAGGAATAGTGGAGATGCATTCATTATCCTAGTACTATATGTTGAGGTAATATTTCTTATTTGAAATGACATACTAGTCTTACAGTGTATTATGGAATATCAAAACTTGTGTTTCTCTATAGAGGAGTTAGGTGAAGTATCATATATTCTAGGGATAAATATCATTCGTGATAGATCCTAGAGAATGCATGAATTTAGACAAAGTAAAAACATTGACCCGATAATAATGTGATTTGTTATGGAACTATCCAAGATAGGATTGGTTCAAGTGTCACATGGTATTAATATTTCTATGAAAATTTTTCCTCGTACACAATAATACAAAGAGTGAATGTGTAAGATATCATATGCTTCAGTGATAAGATCAATCATTTACGTCATGTTATGTTCTAAAATTTATGTTTTCTATACATTGAGCATGGTAAGAAGATATCATGTAGATATAAGATATCTACATTGTTCTATTTTTAAGGTTTCCCTCATGTATATGAGAATATATAATGATATGTTCCTGATGTATGGGGTGATGAGGACCTAGTCATCAGGGGTTATACTAATGATAGTTTTCAAATATATTATAATGATCCGATGTCCCTATTAGGATATATTTTCTATATCAATGGAGTTATTGTGAGCTATAAGAGTTCAATGTTTTTAGTTTTCACTAATTTCATAGTAGATTCTGAGTACATAAAGGATTCTAAAACATCTATGGAATATTTTTTGGATATGAATCTTTTTCCAGGATCTTTATGTGGTACATAGAAGTAAGGAACCTATCACACTGTATTGTGATTATACTCCTGTGGAGGATCTTAGAAAAGATACATGGTCACATCAACAGATATAAGACATAATTTATATGTATCATATATTGATGTATCTTTATTATGTGGTTTAATTTATAGTAATCAGAGTTACCAAATAATAAAATTTGGCATACCACTTGACTAAAGAACAATCTCAGTTAAAGCATGATTATCATGTAAGAGAAAGTAGAATAAAGTTTGTTAGTAGTTATATCTAGTTTAAGTGGTTGTCTATTGGAGTTGGTGACCTAGTACCAAATTATGTGTAACAAATGATATAATTTATTCATTATTTTGTAATATTAATAAACTTCATATCACATCATGATTCTTCTTCTACATGACATAGTATGCTATAATTTGTTAGTTCCCCTAAATAATTATAATACATAAGTATGAAAACATTATTCCTAAATATATGTTTTATACCTAGATTAAATAAATTTATGGGAACAAATGATATAATCTATCTGGGTTGGAGACTCATACGATATTTTTTAACCTTTTCATGGTGTACTCCCATGGTAATATTCAATGTAGGATATTATGAGAATGAGAATCCAAGTATGAAATCCCCATTTATGTGTCATTGGATATTTCTATTTGTAGATGTGTGTGTTGATCCTTATACTTTAATATTGTTATTAATGATTATTATTAGTCATGCACATTTATGTATTGATGAAAATCATGATGACATTTGTTTTAGGTGAGGTAGGATATGATGAGTGTGTCACAAGTAATATTTCATTAATGACTAATATGAGAAAGTATTTTTCCCTTATATTCTTTATTGGAAGTTAATATCTTGGGCCCTTTTATGGAAATAATATAGCCTAAATAAATCCACAGGCTTGGTGTTTAATAGCGAAGCTCTATTTCTGAAAACTCAAAGAATGAGACATCGAGTATATTGGTTGATGGCACCATTTTATAGTCATATTGATTGCATGTATCATGATAATGGTATTATATTGAAATGTGGGTATCCATATGTTGTATTATATAATTTCTCTATTAATTTTTTTCTTTATGGGTGTCTTGGTGGGTTTTTAGACATTAACCTTAGACTTGAGGATGCTTCTCCTAATGCCACTGAGAAATAGGAAAAGTGGTTTACAAAAGACTTGTATCTGGAATCTCAATTAAGTAATATATTATTCATTTACTATTTAAAAATTTGAATAAATATTATTTACATCCATTTCTTAAAAATTATTCATGTTTTCTTGATGACATATATTTCTTCACTAGTTATTTGAGAGAATATTATGTGAGAATAATATTTAATAAATATTTATTTATTATTTATTGAAAATAATATTAGGTAATTACTATATAATACTACATTGATATTTATTTATCATATAAATAGTCAATATTGAAGGCCCGATAAATATTTGGGAGGAATGGAGGACTGAGTTTAATTGTTCCGTGAGAAATAATATATATTAAATATTGTTTGATTAAATGTCATATAATTTAATTTATGAGTTTACTGAATCTTATGTGATTATAATAATACTATTATTATTAAATACATTTTGTTACACAAGGATTAAATAAATAATAAAGTTCACTTGTTGTATTTTTTATTTCTAACACTAATGGTGTATAATCTCAATTATATTATTTTTTAATTGAGAAAATTCCTTTATTTTTTTAGCACTATAAAATCCATAGAATCCTCTAAAATCCCAAAATATCTCACTTTTCCAATAACTCTACAATGAATGGAAATATATCTTCCTCCGCCTTCCATTATCGATTCAAGGAAGATCAAATAGAATCCTTAGAAAGCGATTTTTTTGGTGATCAAAGGAAAACGATGTGGGTTATATGATATTACATGATAACACCAAGAGATCCTATGGTGAAATTTATATATTTTTGGAACATGTGTGGATAAATACTGTAGAGAATATAACCTTTATTCCTACAATGAAATGATGTTATAACATAGTTCAGTTGTCTGATACATTAATGAAGAAAGAATTTCTCACAATACAATTGTATAATTGCTTAAATTAAATATAAGTAATATGTGATAATTCTACACATAGGTTCCCATATTTTATCCATTTTCTGTATTCTATGATTAATATCTTCTTATAATAGTAATTATCACCATGTAAATATATAATTTATCATCGATCATGACAAAAAAACAATGTTGGGAATGACCCATTGCATGCTTCCACTTCACTCAGAAATAGCCGCTTCATTTTGTTATAAATGTTTATTTTAAATATATATTAATTTTATTATCATATTAATTTATTTTTTATTTATACTGATCAAATAATTTCTATAAAGTATTACATAATGTCGACATAATATTTATTCAATTAATAAAAAAATAATATATATGGATTTTGAAAAATTAAAAATATTACAATTTAGATCACTTATTGTGTTACTATAATTATTTAGACAAATAAAACATAATACGGATGTTTGGAAAGTTTATATTATAATTTCCTATTTTCATTTCTGTATTTTTAGTCAAAATTAAATAAATAGTGTCATATGTCATTAAATATAATGTATTCAAATATTTTTTTAAAAATTATTTAAAAATTATAAATATATTTAAATAATATAAGGGGGATATTTTATTATCCAAATTTTACCCATTTTCAATTTATGATCGGATTTTCACCTTCAAAGAATAATTATAACACTTTAATTCTAAGAATTTCATTACCATAGTTATGATTAAAATTATTTAACCATGGAATTAGACCAAGAGATAATGTTTAAAATGAAACACAGACCAATATAAATTTAATTGGATGATGATATTTATACCTTATCCACTTATTTTTATAATATATATACATTTAGAAGGATTTTTCTTCAATATGAATTAGTAAAATTTGAATATTTTTACTAATTTCAAGTGTCCATGACCTTCCTTATAAAAGGGAACCCCTTTCTTATTTTCTTCACACCACATAGGCTAATCTATCTCGACCAAGAACTATTTAAATCCCTCCAAAAAATACTTATATATGATTTAGAGGTTATTTTCTTCCAAAAATACCGACCCTGTAATCCTTAAGAGCATATCTAAAGGAGTTTTTTCGAAAAAATAGGTAATAACATTCAACGATAACTTCCTTCATACTTCTCATATTACCTCATCTATATCTATGTCATTAATAATAAAATGATAAATTTAGTGTCCTAAATAAACTTATATGTTATTAGGATTATGAAACCACCATTATCCACCCTCTTTTCCATCAAATAAAAAATAATATGGTCACTCATGTGTACGTGTAGACTATCACCTCCACGAAGCGATGTGATTTGTTTTTCAATTTTTCACTTCATGGATGGTAATAAGGGTAGGTGTAATAAATATATATCATATATGTGATATATTAACGATTATATATTGGTTAATTATTATTTTACATACTTTCATTCCATCCGTCAAAAAATGAAAACGACGGTCATGTGTACATACGACCTACAGTCTCTATGAACGATGTTGTTCATTACTCATTCTCTACCTCTATTTGGAAGATTATATATATATATATATTGAATATATATTTTATTTATATCATGATATATATTAATGATATTAGGTAAAAATGACACAAGTATAAGAACCCGAACTATGAAAACATAACATTGATTAAAAATGATGTCGTTATCACACAGAATAGTTATTTTAATAAAAAATGTGTGATAAAATTTTATATGTAAATAATATATAGTATGTTATACATGAGTATATATATGTAATATATTGAAAATAAATATATATTTTTATGCATTAGGTTCGAACACATACGAAGGAGGTTGGACCTGACATATGAGTTTATTTCACAGTCTAATCAATTTTTTTTGTTTGTTTATATTTTAGTCTCCGGAGGGGGAAATATTTTAACTTTTACTATAGAAAACCAATATATTTATTTATAAAATGGTTATTTATTGAAATAAAAATGTATACCATCATTTTTCATTCATTAATTACTCGTGATATGGAATTAGTGTTTTATAGAAAACTAGCATTGTTCTTATACTTAGTCAAGAATATTTTTTTTCAATATCCATATTTTCCTTAAAATGTTTTAAATACATTTTTTACTATTATAAAATGATTCATTAGAGATATTTTTACACATGTATTACTTATAAAAAATTAAAATGACTCTTCTTATCATTTTATAAAGGAGCTTCTTTTGACCATTTTATCAAAATTGAGAATATAATATTTGTTTTAATGTATACATCATGAATTTAAATTCTCATTGTTATTAACAAAAAATAATTTAAATATTACTTTATAAGAATGAATGGTTATTTTTAAAAAAAATCCCTAATATTTTTTAGTTTTTTATATTTTATATTATTTATTTCAATGTGAAAATAATATTTTCCTAAAAAAAATTATAGTGATATTTTAAATTGTTTCCATCTATTTAAAAATAATTTAATGAATCATATACATTAATGAGGATTTAAAATAATAATTACATCCATTATATTTCAATGTATTTTCATTCATTAGTTTTACAAGGGAAATTTATTATATTCTTTGTGATTATTCTTCCAATATGGGTAGTTATTTATTTTAATTCATAATGATTGAGTTGTATTGGTTATTCATATGAGGAATTCATTAGAACAATTATGTAATGTTTGGGGTCTATAATTTCATAGCCCTTCAATGAATTAGTAGTTATCACCTGAAAAAACATGTTGTGTATTTTGATAAGGCCTTATACATTTTTATAGAATTCATGGTATGAGGCCTCTATGGTATGTTTAAGATGTCCAACATTATTCATTCCACTATTATAAAATTATGTATTGATTTAAATGTGATTATTTGAATAGGTATGATATCCTGGAATAATTTTCAATCCCATGTAATCATTTATATGATATTATTTGACTATAATTTATTCCGGAAATATTATTCATGTCTTATTTAGCTTCCACTATCTGCATTCCCTTACTAGGAATTTGAGCTATAACCTTTGTTATATTTCATTTTCAAATGATACGAGAAAAGGTATTACTATTTAAATATAGGGATATTATAGAGGTAATAATTGTTTTATCAAAGAAAATACTATGTTGTATTTTATATTTTCAAATGTTAAGTGAAATTCATATATGAATCTATTTTTACAAGATTAAAAAACTATTCAATCATTTGGTATGTGATCTCATATATATAGTACCAATATAATAAATTATAAACTATCTCTAGAATACTATGTTTGAGTTCTTTATAGTTGGTATTAGATAAATTTTAGTATAAAACTTGGGAACTATATTTTGGAACTCATTTATTAGTTAACATGACCATATGACTGACTTAGAAGATATGTCTAAGTGTGAAATAAAATCCTAATGCTTCAGTAATATATATAATGTTGGTTTTCATGAAATTCGTCCCTATATAGATACTAAATATTTATTTGGTTTTGTAATAGATTAATATAGGGGTAATAAACCTAAAATGAGTTGGTTGAAATATATCATAACCATTATTTTGGTGCATGGTGAGTGTGCCCTTACTATGCACCTAGTTTTACAAACATGGGGGATATTATTACATTAATTCAAATTTTCATTACAAACCAATACGAAGTATTTTTAAAACATTTTATTTATTTTTTAATTTTACAAAAGAAACCATTATTATGATTATGTGATTTTTTATGCATAAATTTTCAATTTAAGTTAGGTGTTTCACTAGTTCAAATAATATACATAATGATTTGTAATGTGATAATATAATATAGTGTATGTAATTGTTTACAAATAGATATTAGTATATGGGATGAAAACTATATCAATGAATGTAAAATATGTTGGGATTTTCCTCATGTGAATGTTAAGAGAAGGTATATCTGGACATAAAAATGAAAAAATTATAACTATATTGGGGTAGCTAACTGTGGTTATGACCTGTAACCAAGCCCTTCTGGAGAATCCTTTGGATACTCAAAATGGTGTAACCATGTTAGACCAATTCATTTGAAAACAACCTATAACATATAGTGGAACCAAAAATCCATTTTTATATTTGAAATGGGTATGTTCTATATAAAATTTATTTCTCACTTTTGGATGTAATTATATGAATAAGGTTGTCATTGATGTTTATCATCTCACTGGGGATGCAGATCAATTGTGTTCATTGATACAAAACAACAAGGATGAGGAGTATATATAGAGCATATAATTGATTGGTTTTATGGTACATTTATTTGAAAAGTACTTTCCTTATTAACAACTGGTAGATATACAGAGATAATTCATCGGTCTAAGAAAAATGGAATATGAAAAGGTTGATATGTCTGATTCTAAATTCACAAGGTTGGAAAGGAATGATTTGGACTATGTACATAATATACAGAGAAATATTTTCTATTTCATTGATGGTATTAATACATTACATATAAGGGAGTTATTCTCTCAAACATTTTCAACTTATAAGGATATATCATCATATGATATCAAGACAGATAATGAATTATCCATGTGTTTTGTTTTATTATATGGAAAGTAAAACAAGTAGAAGAATATTGAGAAAATAATAGGTAAGGGGAAGAAAATAAATTGGTATTTTAAAACATGTGATACTTTTGGAAGGAAACTTCTTGATATGTGATTAAAAATGGTATTTTCATCATGTGTGGAGATAATGTCCATGATTATCATGAATGTATGGGTATGGTTACAGAAATAAGAGTATATATATTTAACATTAAGGATATAAGGAACTATTATAAACAATTTCCCAAACATGAAGGGAAATTATCACAAAATAATCCATTGGGTGAAGACCAAGCTCATGTAATTACTAAAATCAAAGTAAAAGTTCATAGTGATGTAGTGAAGGGTACCAATATCATCCACTCGAAGATTGATATTTTTTATTTGATTACATTCCTACCCACTTTTTATATTTAAATACTTTTCCAAGGGTATTGTATCAACACCTCAATGCTTATATATTAAGTTGGTGGTGAAAAAAATAAATGGTAGTATAACCACTTCCCAGTCTTCTATCTCCTCTTTGGTAGATGTTTTTTGAAATATTATTCCTTAAAAACCTTTTATTATTCATCTAGTTGAATGTTTTGTAATTTTGCGTATGGATTGAAAAAATCTTTATATATCATATATAATTTTATACAAAATAGAAGTTAAATTTTATATACTAAATCATATTTTATTCATCTATTTGTGTCAGGATGAATTTGGAAAACTAATAGAAATTAACTCCACCATTTTTTGAAAACCTATTCGTGAGGGATATTTATTTAAAACAGATGGGAAAAAATTCTAGTTTTAAAATGATTCAATTGTTTTGGAATATGATGATGAAATTATATATTACATTCCTAGTCTTACCCTGGATTGTGAAGTTTGATTTTCAATATAACTCATACATGTTGTTACACCTATCTCAATGAATATATAAATAATATCCTTGATTGAGTTGTATGAATTGATGAACCAACTATAAGATAAAATATATAAGGGATTCATTCATCCAAGTGCTTCTCTATGTTGTACACATTTTCTTTTTGTTAATAATAATGATGTATCAGTGTTTATTTTCATATATTATCATGAAAATAACAAGATCAATATTTAAAAATGTATCCTCTACCCTGTATTGAGGATCTATTTTGTCAATTATTAGGATCTCTATATTTTCCCATGATTGATCTCCGATTAGGATATCTTTATGTAAAGACCGTGAAGGAAGATATACCCAATAAAACCTTCTATATGATATATGGTCATTAAGAATTTATAATAATTACATTTGAACTTAGAAATTATCCAACAATATTCATGGATATATATAATTGAGTCTTTAGATATTACCTTGATCAGTTTGTGTAAGTATTTATAGACTATATTCTTTAATATTAAAATATTAAGGAAGAGCATGGTTAACATTTGAGAATTTAGTTCTATAACATGAAGAATGATATGTTTTGTGATAAATTTACCATGTGTTAATTTTAGATTTTGAAAGGTTCATTTAGGGGTCATATAATCTCATGTGTGGGTATATCGGTGAATCCTTAAGAGAAAGATGTTATTGAGAAATTTCCTAGATAAACCACGATAATCATAATATATAGTTGTCTTGGGTTATTTGGATTCTATTAATAATTTTTGAGAGACTTCTCATGACTATTTAACCCAATAACCAATTTTAATTATATGGTTGTTAAGTTCTTATATATTTATTAATGTGAAGTAAGTTTTAGAGAACTAAAGAGAAGGTTTATTTTCACACCTATTCATACGTTACCATGTTGTATATAAGGGTTTGTGATCAATAAAGATGCATAAAATAGTGAAATGGGATGTATCATCATGAATAATGACATTGTGATAGTATATGCCTCAGAATAATTAATAATTCATGAGAAACTTAACCAAATTGTGATTTAGAGTTTGTAACAGTAATTTTTTCATTAAAGATTAATAGGGAATTTCTTTATAGTGAATGGTGTGGAATATATATATTTATATATATTAATCATAAAATATTAAAGTATATGTTTACACAAATGGAGGAGAATATAAACCAAATAATATGGATAGAGATGATCAATGATTATTATTTCTCAATACATGGTAAACCTATGAAGGAAAATAAGGTGACTAATGATCTGAATCAAAAATACCATGATAGTTTTTCAATGATAAGGATTGAAAGAGAACAAATATTTATGGATTTGAAAAATATGGATCATAAAATCAAAATGATAGGGGACATGTTTTATCTCTATCATATTAATGTCAACCATCCATCCCTGAGAGGATTATGAAGTTGTAGAAGGAAGATGTGGAATTACAGAAGAAGATGGGGAATGTTCATAAGTTAAACCATGATCAAACTTGAATGATAAAGTTTATGAAACATGTCTGTGTCCCATAGATACAAAATATGAACAATTATACATTGGATAAATCACATCACTCATCATTATCTATTCATCATTGAAGTTAGAAGATGTATAGATATCTAAAACAGTATATATAGTGGGATAATATTAAATGAGATATTGCAGAGTGTGTATCTTGGTGACTGGTACATCATAAATTTAAGGCTGAGGGATATAAATACATGGGGATTTTATAACTAATTTCCATACAAAAATATAAATGGTAAAACATCACCAAAGATTTTTTTCAGACCCCCAAAAACATTGAAAGGGCATAAATTTATTGGTTTATAGTTAAACACCATAAAAAGTTATAAAACATCACTTCAATCTGAGGAGAATTATTTATTGTTACCATTTCCATAATATAAATTAATTAATTATTATTTATTCATGTATTACCACATTCTATTTTATTATACCATGATACGAGGTTTAACTTAATGATCTGTAGAAGTCTTTAGTATGATTTGATATCGAGTTCATTTTCATCATTTCATATTATCCATAGATAGATGTTTAGTCTAAGAGGAAAATTCATACATTATGATACATGTTGAGATATTTATCTATGTATTTCAAAGTCCTTTGATATCAACACCACCCCTTTCTTAAATTGTCTTAAAACATTAGCTTTCCGTTGAGTATTTAGATAGATCCTTTGGATGCCCTCTACGTTTGGAATTATAAAAACCCAATGTATTGTAATTAATTTGGTGAAAAAAGTTATTATGACTCAATAAAGTTAATGATATTTTATAAAATATTATATAAATTCAACGTCACATAAGGGAATCATAGAGTTGGAAAAATATTTATGTTGGAAATCATCCCTGAGTTATAGAGTTTGTAATTGGTGAGAAGTTATATCTGTGAATTTATATATGTAATAAGGAAACAAAATTAATATAGAAGATAATTTTTATACCTACTTATATTTTAAAATTAATTATTCCTTATCATATCAGGAATTTAGATTATCCCTTAGTGCTTCAACCCAATATCTAACAAGTTCATAATGTTTTCAACATATTTATCCTAAGGAATTACAAACCCGATCCTTCATTGTTTTTGAAATCATTGGACATACCACAATATAAAGATAACTTTCATGAGGAATAATTGGAACATAATATTTATTATAGGGAGAATATGTGATGAAAAAACAACTCCTATGATCAATATGTCATGGTGAAACATCAAATTTGAGGAAGTAATGTAGGAACCCAAGCCCGTGATGAAGTAAAAGTATCCTCATTTTTTATATCCATGTGATGAAATTTTGTGGGAGAAATTAATTTTAATCTAGTTATAATTTAAGAAAAAAATATTTTATCATAAGGTTCTATAAATAATTATTATTTCATTGATAACATTTTTTACATGCATCACCAAGTTTAAATGAATTATTACATACTATTAAAATATTAGTATCTAATGTGACACATATCACCTAGACATTTTACTAGAGTGAATGAAGAGGCCTAAAAATCTATGTGAAATTTATGGTTTTCACTTATATATATAATATATTCATTGGATATAAATTTTTAAGAAGTAAAATAAATCCATTGAGTGTAAAATATATGTTTTTCTAAAAGACAGTTTTTATGTGTGCAATGTGTTTGCATTTTTATAAAATAAATTGATCACTACAAGTGAATGATTTTAATAAAAATTATATATTTTATAGTCAATAATATTTTTTAACATTGATCTAATATTTTTTCTTGTCATGTAATATAAATAAATCTAGTTTTATGATTAAAAATGCTATTTTTCTAAAAGAAGTTTTTCATTTCGTTTTTCATACATATTTTAAAATTAATATCATTCAATTATTGCAATAAAATCTTAAAAAATTGAATCTATATTTTTAGTATGTAGGATAATATTTAAAATATTGGTCCATTTTATTTTTTCAATCGTGAATAGTGACCTTAGAAAATTTTTGACACCATGGTAAGGGTGAAGAAAGTAAAATATGGTTACAACTTTGGGATGAGCCTTTAAAATTATCTTAAATAAGAAATTACCATATTATATGAGTTTATTTCGGGAATGACCATCCCTTTCTTGAATATATGGCAACTTGGTGAAATTTGTCTTTTATTATGACATTTTTATTACTTTAAGAAATGAATAAAAATAAAATGGAATACTCATGATATTAATATCTATAATAATATTTAATAAGGTTAAAAAGGAGGTTATGGTTGGTTATAAATGTTCATTTAAAATATTAATTAATTTTTCTATCATTATAATGTATTTTTTTTATTAATTACCTAAAATGCTTATAGAATGCTTACAAAATATTTACTCAATTAATAAAAAACAAAAAAATGATTTTAAAAATATTAAATGTAATAAAATTTGGATGAATTATTGTGTTCAATAATTTTTTATATTAAAATAACTTATTATGTACATAACAAAGTTTTATATTTAGTTTTATTCATTTTTTGGATGTATCTAAAGGAAACTAAACATATAGTGTCAAAAATAGAATCAATGATATTTTTGGAAAATAAAATTTTATTAAATTATTTCAATATCATAAATGTATTAAAAGAGAACAATGGGGATATTATATGGTCTAAATTTCCATCCATTGTCTATTTATGATCCAATTATAACCTTATAAGTAAAATTTTAATCCTTAAATATTTAAAAAACTCTTACCACATTTAAGACTAATTTTTGTTAACCATGGGGTTAAAATTAAATATAAGGCTTAAAAAGGTACCAAAAACAATATAAAGGCCATATAATGATGATATTTCAAACATATAATATTTTTATTTAAATATATGGAAATATATAATCATTTTTATTGATAATTACTTAGTTATATTTTAATTTTATCCGTAATTCCATGTATTTCATTTCCCTTCTTCATAAATTAGCATTGATTCTTTATTTTATTCACACCACTTTGATCCATATATCATTATAAAACCCAAAAAAATCCCTCTCCAACATCCATATCCACATTCTGGAGATTCTGGTCTTCCTAAAATACCCACCCTTGGTTTCTTAATTAGAGATCTGAATGAGTTATTTCAATGAAGTTGTAATCACCTTAACCGATAAGTTTATTTTTTAAAATATTAATTTACATACTCTATATCTATAGTATTTATTATAAAATAATAAGTTAATTATTAAAAATATGGTTATTTTTTATGATAATGAAACAAGATTTTTCAACCTTCTTTTCCATCAAATTAAAAACAATAATTTCACTTGTGCATACGTGTGGACTACCACCTCAACAAAAACATGTGATTATTTTTTTCATTTACACATTACATGTATGGTAATAGTTTTGAATTTAATAATTATATACTATATATAAGATGTAATTATATTTCTGTAATGGTGAATTATAGTTTACTTTTTTCCATTCCATTCATCATAAAGTAAAAACGTCATTTATGTGTACATACGTCATATTATCTCTAGGAGAGGTGTCATTAATTTTTCAATATCTAACGTATATGGAAGATTATAAAGAAATATGTTGAATATATATGATATTTATATCATGATTAATATTATAGAGATTATCTAAACATGATAAAAGTACATGGAGAAAAACTTCCAGACCAGAAAAAACAAGAAAAACGAAGAAGTTATCCCTTAGAATAGTGATTTAAATAAATAATTTTTAATAAAATAATGATAAAGGATTTATTTAAATAATATATTTTATGATATATATTGTAATGATTTTTTAATTTAGGTTTTTTAAATCTGTACTTATTTTACTAGAGGTTTGAACACATATGATGGAACGCAGTCCTGAGGTAAGGGTTATTTCACAATCTCACCATTATTCAGAACTGTATAAGTTTAAGTCTCAGTTGGGATAAATATTTGATATTTCAATATTGAACCCAATATATTTTCTTCTCCTATAGTTAATTTTAAAAAATTGTTTTTTTTCTTGTCATTTTCCCCTCTTTAAGTACTCAAGATACAAAAATATTGTTTTGATGGAAAATTAACTTTTCTTTCAAATTGGTCTTGAATATTTTACTTCTGTGCCAATAATTTCCTTAAAATGATTTAGTTAATGATTTTTATATTCACCCGTGATTTATTTATGAAATTTATATGAATTTTAATATGTTAAAAAATTTATAAGGTATCTTCTTATATTTTTTTGAATGAGGTACTTTAGACAATTTTTATAAAATTGTAAAAGTAATCTTTGTTTTAATATATACAGCACAAACAGCATTTATCAACATCATGATTTCAAAATTCATTTAAATTTTTATTAAATGTTTCAAAATTTATTTTTGAGTAAAAATTTTTCCATAATATTTGGGAAATTTTAGATTTAAAATATTTCTTCTCAATTTGAAAATGATATTTTCCTCAAGAAATATTATAATGATCTTTTAATGTAATTTCATCTATATAAACATCCATTTATGAATCATATAATTCATTAAAGATATAATATAATGATATTATCCACCATATTTATCAACATGGTGTATAATTATTTTTACTGGGAAAGGTTTTTCAATTATTTATGCATGATCATGAAATATAGACAGTTATTGATTTTATGGCATGTTGATTAAGTTTTATTTTTTATTCATATGATGAATACATTGGAATTATTTTTTTAAGTGTTTTTTCCATAATTATATAGCCCGTTAATGTATCGGTAGGCATCATTGGAAAAAATAGGTTTGTTATTTGGTTGATGCCTTACTCATTAATAATGATGTCTAAACGTTAGGCCTTGACGATATGTTTATGATGTACAAAATTATGAATTACAAACTTGTGAAATAATTTATTTATTTTCAGGTGATTGTTTTAATAGATATGATATTAATGGACATGTATCAAGATCATGTGTTTATTTATATTCAATTATTTGACTTTCATTTATTCATTCCATAATATTCATGCCTTATTTAGCTTCTGTTATATACGTTTACTCACTTATTATTCAAGAACACACATTTATTATGTTTCCTTTCTTGATGATGCTAGGATATATATTATGAGTATATATATATATGAATATACTAGTGGGAATATTGTTGTTATATAAGAAAATACTATGTTATATTTTATGTTATCAAATGTAATGTGAAATTAAAATATGTATCTTGTGTTCCATGACTCCTAAATTATTTCGTACAATGGGATGTGATCATTTATATCTAGAACTAAAGTAATAAAGTAACCAACAACTCTGGGATACTAGGGTATGGGTCTTAACAACATCTTTCTTATGGGTTTGATCATGCTTATGATTTCTGTATTGTTTATTTTCATCATTTAGAACTCATGTGTAGGAATTATATTTATATTATGGGTGGGACAAGAATTATATATCCCTTAAATGGATTGGTTAAATATTTATATCTCATGAGATGATATGTATGTGACTAGGGAGTGATCCTAATCCACTATGTGACTTTTTCCACTTTATGATGATGGTCATGGGAGTGACCCATGACATACATTTATGATATTGTGTTTTATGATGTTTCCACATGTTAACAATTGCAGAATCATATGATATCATTTCATTGTGTCTGGATTCTATACTTATTATCATCCTATTTATAATGTCATATTATTCCTATTGATTCTAAATTTATTCTTTATTGGAATGTTTATTACCTTTTTGGGATTTCTATATCACCTATTTCCTTATGTATTTTCCCTAGGTTATATTATATAGTTTTAGAAGGTCAATGAGAGTTAGGAAAACTATATATAGTTTCAAAAGAGTGAAGATTATTTGAGGATAAATATTAATTATTAATTTTTCTAATCCTCCAAATACACTAACCCTATCAATGATTGGATTGTACTTATTTGAAAAGTATTTTATGATTCATGAAATAATATGTCTTTAAGGATTGGGTCTCTATATTTTGTATCATAGGGAGTACATGTTATTTTTGGAGATTAGGATGAGATAAAATTGAGGAAACACCTAGGTAGAAGTTTAAGGGACAATCCTAAGTATAGTATAACACCCTAAAATGTTGTTAAATAGTGATTTTGTGGTTTTCCATGAAATTACATCCTGGTCTAGATAAATAAGTGGATGAAATTTTCAAATTGATTCATCTAGAGGTAACAACCATAAATGGTCCATATTGGGTGTTAAAATAATTGTCCCATGGTGCACGGTGATTTGGCCTAAGAATGCAGACATAGTTAGACACTCTTGGTAGGTATGCTTTGGTTAATTCTAATTCAATGTACAAACAACTATATATGATTTGAATATTTTTTATAGAACATAATTAGGTTTTAGAAAATAATAATAAAATGACCATATATAATATAGATTCTAACTTATATGTTCATAATTTATGTTTTTCACATCATGTATAAAATAGTACATCTATATTTATGGTTTGCATTTTATACATGTATTAGAAGATGAATTCAAATCCTTAACTATCATTTATTTTAGAAAATGTTTAGATGTAAGAGAAATCATGTTATAGACATGTATAATGGGAAATTTGATGACTCCCCTAATGAAATTTTTAACATGATGGGAGAATGTGTTTAGAACCTCGTGGAAGTACCGGAACAATTGTCCCAACTTATCAATAATAACATGTATAGTTTGGAATTCCCTCTGAGAGAGAAAGATGAATTTGATTTAATTATACATCATATACCTACATCATTTAGTGGATACTCTGATCTTATAATTGTTGAAAAATAGATTATCTCTACTGATAATATATTATTTGTGAATTAATTATTTAAGAATGATATGTCCATTCTAGCTATATACCAACTTGTAGGTGAAGTTGATAAATAGTTGAAAATGATCAATAAAACAATTCCCATGAAG
Organism: Viscum album; assembly: GCA_963277665.1. NCBI lineage: Eukaryota > Viridiplantae > Streptophyta > Magnoliopsida > Santalales > Viscaceae > Viscum > Viscum album. The sequence goes on from OY728165.1 coordinate 290,305,990, forward strand.
GGTAAAAATTAATGGAGTTTGATTAATTTAAGAGGTTTTATATGGATAAATATTTCCCACTCTCACTATATCTTAAAATGGAGTGGGATTTCCTTACAATAAAGGAAAACGTAGAAGAATTTATCAGATATTATGAGGTAAATATGAAAAATCATATTTGATATTCTTTTAGTTTTATCATTAATAGACAAAATTAATGTTGATATTAAATTTAGTGGTGTTAAATTCAAATTTAAAAATAGATTTTGATATTTAGTATATTGCACCCGGGTTTTAATTTCATATTGGGTTCTAGTCCTGGTTTGGTATTCAGCTTTTTTATCTGGAACCGGGTGTGATGGGTTTGATTTTTTAGGATTTTCATCACTTCTTTCATTAAACTAGATTCCCCCCATGGATTTCCCCTTGATTTTTTGTTGGAATTGGAATTTTTTTAGGTGAGCAGACATTGGCGCACAGTTAGGGTACAGTTAGTGATATTTTTTTCCTCCATCCTAGGTAACTGTGTGGAAGCTATTGGGTGAGATTGTATCTATCACACAACTATAATATGGTTATTCAGCCTATTTAGGTTACTCGTGTGGTAGGTCTTATTCTCGGTAGAGGTGGTCGCATGGTCACCAAACGGTTTTACAAACTGTGTGGACTAACCATGCAGCCTGTCCATATCCTTAATATCATTTTCTCCCCCCTATTTTTATACCATGAATAACTCTTTTACCACCATTCATCCACCATTGACCTAGGATTCTCTCATGGGGAATTTTTTAACCTTCAAGCCTGACAAAGAGGGATCCATGTTGGTTTATTGGTGATTCTCTACCTAGATCAATAGGTTAGGTCCTCTCTCTCTCTCCTTCTACTTTACTTTATCTAAATTTTACTCTTCTACACTAACCCTAGTTGCCATGATGGCCAATTTTTATTGCCTACGATTGTTCAGTTTTGGGGGGTTCTACTTTGGGTTCCTTGTAGTTTGATCTTGCCTCCCTTGGGTGTGGTTAAGGTATGATTGAGATTTCACATTGGATTACCTATGTTCTTCATCATTTGAGCAAGGATCCATTTTCACCTCACCTTTAATGTTGAGATTTCATTTATTTATTGATTTACACACCACCATTAATTATTAAAAAATTTATTTTTATCCATATAATTATTGTTCCTTGTGAAATGATTTATTTTTCTTAATTTACAGGAATGTGTGATGTTGATTTGACATTATTTTCACACCAAGTGTTTCTAAAATCTCTCAGTTGGATTTTCTAAGTAGTTTTTGGTTCTTAAAGGCATGGTTTGGTTTTATAAATGATTTTTTATTCAAAATTTTGATTGGTTTTTCAAAAAGGGATTTATATGTTGTTTTGGTATATAATATTATTTGTGTATAGCTCTTTATAAAAGTTTTAATCTCTGAAAATGATATGAGGCTCATTTTGAATTTTTATTAAATGGTTTTATTTGGAAAACCCACCTATGGGTGAGTCACATTCCTTGTTGGTTGACTATGATATGGGAATGCCTTCTGTATGGGATATCACTTATGTGATAATCACTTTTACGGAACAGGACCACCCTCGGGGTTTTTGGGATGGTGCGTGTTTGGGTGATATGTATGATGGAAAGTGTGTATATGGATTTTTTTCTTGATATTTTTTGTCACACCTCTTTAAGAACATAACATTGGAACATAGCAAAGAAAAGCGGAATTTTGAGAATGATTGCTACACTAGTAGGTCACTTCATTCCTAGTGGCCCATAGTAGGTAGATATAATTGGGATTATTACTAAAGGATTAGGCCCATTAGTCTGTCTTGAGTTAGGGTGGTCTGGAATTTGGCCGTTTTGATTTAATCATGTGTGGAATGCTACTAGAAATTTGGTGACATGTATTAGTATGTTCTGGTTCTCCACAGAGTTCCTAGCTTTTCCCTTTTTCCTCTGATACTAGTATGGTTAGTTCTATTACCCATGTTGTGTGGAATCATGATCCTTGTTCTTGGTTTTGGTTTTTTATTGATAAATTGAGAATGTGTGGGTTGTTAAAAAGGTTTCAAAAAAAAGTTTTGATATAACTAGTATTTTATACCTTTTTCACTTTTGAGAAAAATGAGCACTTCCTAATTGGTTCTCTTGGCCCCCTTCTCCCCTTGAAACTTGTTTTAAATCATGAGGGAAATGAATTGTGATTTTCATTTCTTTAATATAAAATGAAAATTGTGGAAACATATATTTATACATTTTATTTCAACCATTGTTAATCAATGTTTCTTTATTTAAAGGATGTGCATTAGGAATATAATTACTTGGGCCTACCTATTGAGTTATAATACTCACACCCATAGTTTTTTATTGTTTTTAGATTCTATTTTAGGTTCTAGATATGGTTTGATCACCTTAGGTGATAGTATGTTTTTTATTGGAGGGTGACCCTTGGTGTCACACATAGGTGTCATGGGTGTCAGGTTTATTTTTGTTATTCTATTTTTGTGTGTGGTTCAATTTAATGTTTTGTTATTTGTAAATGTAAAGAATGTAATGTTTGGAAATAATTATAGTGTCCAGTTTTCTTCTATATATATTCACTTTCCTTTTTTATTTTATTGGTCAAAACCATTCCCATTGACTATTATGATTCCATTTTCACTTGTCTCTAGATTGGGAGGATTGGAAAGACCTCTTGGTTGTTTCCATGGATCAACTTGGGTGACCGGTTTAAGGTTGACCTGTGTTGGTTCATGAAATAATGGTTTCAAAGAAGGTTTTATCTTTTGAAGAGAATTTTTTTTAGAGAACCCATGATTCTTTCGAGATGTTAAGATATTAGGAGTTGTATTTTTAGATCTTGATGTGTAGGAATGGGGGCGACGTCATGAACCCTTTCTCTTTCTAAAACAAAGTTTACCATGGGATATCTATGCTTCTTGGTGTCCTTCCATTCTTGCGGATAGTTTGGTGTTGAGAAATGTAGAGGGAATTAGGAAAGTGTTCTTCATGAGATTTTATGGCGTGGAAAGACATGTGGAGCTAGAGAAATGGTCCAAAACAACTTCTATTGATGGTGGTGGGAATGGAATGTGGTTTACAACCATATGGCCAAGTCACCCATCGACCCTAGTTTCCCCTTTGTGAATCATTTGGATCATCGTTAATTCTAGAAATTGTTTTGAAAAAATCTATTTTGGTATTGTAAAAAATATGCATTTAAAATAGTAATGGATTTTATTTGGTAAGTGGAAAGTATAGTTTCATAAACTATTTTAAGAGAATGTCTGGAAAATTGGTTTTTCGTGAAATGAACCTTTGGGGTAAAACAATAATTGATTAACAGGATGAGTTGAGCTTCATAAAAAAATCTTTAAAATGAAAAAATTGTTATTTGGAAATGATTTTGAATGGGATTAGGTATTCTTAAAATAATGGTGTGGAGTTCAAAAATGGTTGTTATTAGGTGGTTAGTGAATCATTGGGGTGTTTTTAAAATTTTTTAGATGATTGAAATGTTTTGGATATGATCTGTAAAGCTTGGAAATGGGTTTTCAATTGAATGGTCGGTGTTTTTTTAGAAATGTATTGTGAGTTCTGAATTGGGATTTAGATTTGGTGGTTTGCGTTTTTAAAAAGGGAATTTTGGGGATTTAAAAAGGTTGTGTGAGCAGAATGTTGATCCGTGAATGGATTTTTGGACCATTGGTATTTCCATGGGTGACCACATGAAAATATATATATGAGAAATTGGATGGTTTCCCATTGTGGTACAATGGTATGGATGGGTGAGGCCCATGGGATACCATTGGTGGGTGTGTAATCTTTTTAGATTGTCTTCTTTCTGAAGAGTGTTTTAGATAAATGTGATGTTTTAATAACATTTAATGGTTTGGTGAGTCCCTTGTGTTTTGGTGTGTTGTTTCTATTGTGATGTTTAAGATAGAGGATCCATGTTTCTTGATTGGTTTTGATCGTGTTCCTTGTTTCCTTGTTTCTTAGTGTCTACCCCAATAAATATTAGACATATACCCAAGGTGCATCTTATGGTAGAGAATCTTTGGAAAACACTCTAGTTGATAAACCTATAGACTACATTCTTGAATTTCCCAAGATTAATCCTATCCACATTTTTGGTAAATAAGATCCTCTTGAGGTTGATGAGTAAATATAGAGGAATGAGAGAGAAATCAATTGCATTAGTTTCTTGAGTCGTTAAAGGTATATTTTTCTACTATTATGCTCTAAGGTCCAACCTAGAAATGGTGGAAGTCTATGTCACAAAGCATGCCTTAGAAAAATCTTACTTGGGAGTTCTTCAAGTATTCATTCATGAAAAAGTATTTTTCTAAGGTGATGAAGGCGAGGAAGAAAATGGAGTTTTGAGTTCTTCAACAAGGTGTAGGATTGGTGTTGGAATTATATAATCATTTCATAGAGTGGGACCCATATGATATATGGTATGATGAAAATGATCCCGTGAAGGCTTGACACTTTGATCTTGGGATCCATTCTGTGCTATAGTCAAAGGTGGCATGGATTAACACGACCACATTTTTCAATGTCATGAGGTATTCCATTTGTGTTGAAGCTATTATAGTAGGAGGAATCAAGATTGTGAATCTACCTCAAGTTAGTAGAAGTGGTGAAGGAAATTATTTTGAGAAGAATGGGAAGCATCCTGATTCTGTTGGAGCTGGTAGGGTAATTAAGAGGCCTTCATACATCTCATCAACCTCTATAGTGCATAATGTTGTGATGTGTCACTAGTGAGGTAAGAGCAGTAATAAGATGTTTTCGTGTTTGAGTAATACAAAATCCTACCACACATGTGGATGCATGGGGCACTTGAAGAGGTTTTTTCGGAGTGTCCCCATAAAGCATTATGAAGCCGGACCAACCTTTTAAAGGCCTCCCCGATTTTTTTGTAGGAGTAAGGTGATGTTTGGGAATATTTAGATTACTCCCTCGTTCTTTGTTTGTAATGGTAGTGTCTGGTGGCCTTATGTGGTGTTTCTTTATCATTTAATGGTAAAAATGGTTGTTGTCAAAACATTTAAATTTCTATTGTACTGGAAGTGTATTTATTGATGTCTCGATCCATGTGTTTAGTTCTAGACTTTCTAATGCATGATTGTGAGGCAGAAGATGTTTCAATCATAGGGGCTCCCGCTATAGGTCCTATAATGAAGTTGGAGTGTAGTCAGGAGAACCCCAGTGATGGTGTGAAAGGCCATGGTGTAATCTCTATACTTATCATAAATTATGTTTGTAGTATAATCCTCCATTGTAGCTATCCTATTTTTAATTGTTCCATTCGGATGAAAATGGTGTGGGAACCTAATTTCCACATTGTGACTCATTTGGGTGTAAAAGTTTTCCCCTTGTGATAGAGAGGTGTAGTGGTTTTAGTTCGTTTTCTTCATGGGTGTTGAGTTGTTGTAATTTATTGGTTATATTTTGGAGAGTCTGTTAGTTGAGTCTCTTCCCTCTGCTCCCATTGTGGTGGGGTTTCTTGGTATGTATGAATGGACCTCGAGTTTTCTTAATCTTGTTAGTCCTTATGGTGGAGATACCCATTTTGGGACTCATTGAAATTTCTCTGTAATGATTGTAGTGTTCTCTTGCTTCTTACGGTGGGGAGTCCGTTCAAGCCTCCCCCGTGTTGGCACACTGGTTTATCTCAAGTGTTGGTTTGTTTCTAAGTGTTGGATTTCTGATTGGGTAGCCCATGTTAGTGTTCCGGGTTCGTTTTGGGTATTAGTTTGGTGATTGGGGGTCTCATAAAATTTTTTATAATTGTTCAAGTTGGTGTCCTAGAACCAACTACATTTTACATTATTCATTAATAAATATCTTATCACTTATTGATTGTTCTTCTATGTTACAATTCATGTGATACTGTCCTAAGGATAGTTGTTTCACTAAAAGGTCATAGAAGATCCCTACTATGATGAGAACGAAGAAGTTCCATAACATTGTTCCTGAATATATGTTATATGGCCGGATGATGTTATTTGAGGGGCACAAATAATACCGGCCATTAGGGGTTAGGAATCATAAAACTTTGAGTCACATTCTCAAGGTCTGCGTGCATTGTAATATCTAGGAGGATATTATGAGAACGAGTCCCGCCATAAGGAAATCCACATTTCATAGTGTCATTAGATGTTCCTATCTTCATATGTGTGTATTGGTCATTAGACTTTAAGATTATTATTAATGGATATTACAACTTGTTCACATAGATGAATTGAAGAAAACTATGACGACACAGTGTTTATAGTGAGGTAGGATATGTTTTTTGCATCACGAGTAATACTGAATTAACAGATAATGCGAGAAAATATTTGTCCCTTTTGTTCCTTAACATAAGTAGATATCTCAAGCACTTTGATTGAATTGATATGGCCTAAATAAATCCATGTCCATGGTAATAAATGGGGAAGTTCAATTTTGGGATGTTAAATAAAGAATAATCTATCACATTGGTTGATGACACCATTATACAACCCACTTGATTCAAGATATCGAGAAAAAGGGATTACATTACACAGTAAGAGTTCTTAGGATGTGACATGTCATTGTGGAATTTACATATTTCCCTATGGGTTCCTTTAGGTGTTTCTTGATTCTAACAGTTGATTTTAGATAGGCTCCACCTAATTCCATTGAGAAAGAGGCCTTGAGGGCCATGCACTAATTGTGTCCAAGTATATCAGTAAAATATTATTTTAACATGTTTAATAAAGATTATTCCCGATTGTGGTATAATAATTATTCAAGGATGCATGATTTCGTTAATTTCCACACTAATTATTCAAGAGAATTTATTGTGGGTGAAATAAAATATTTATTAGTGAGTAATGCAGTGATATTTATTTGAGAAATAATAGCCATTATTCAAGGTCTAAAAAATGTTGTGGGGGAAATAAAGAAAAATGGAAAAACAAATGTATAGGCCGTGTATATTAATATAAAAACCATGTAGTTTTTATGGGGATTCCTGAGAAATAATATTATTTATTTAATTAAATAATATTAGGGGTAATTCACTGGGGGCTTTTCAAGTAATAATAATAATCAACTTTTATTATTATACATGCGGTGTTACTAAAAAATAAATGAAATCAAAAAATGCTTTCAGGTAATTAATTCATTTTATTATTCTAAGTACTTAAAATCCAAATTATGTAATTCCCATAATCCTAGATGGGGTTGTTCACAATGAATCTAGACAAATCACTCAAGCCAAGAGAGAATTTATTTTCATCCAAGAATGCTCCCAAGCTACGAGAGAGATCCTCCTCCACCAGAACAAGGAGAGAGTTTTGCAAGCAGATCTCAAGGAAATCTAAGGCAGACATCGAAAGCGAAGTCTCTTACTCTCTAGAACCCGGATATCCCTTCATAAAATTCTAGAGATACATGTATCACGTGTGGATCACTGCTACAGGAATCTTATACTAGGATTTAACGACGCAACGACAGATCACATCAGATCATGACCAGAAACATCAACAGAGAAATAATTTCATGAAGGTAATTATTGTATTTTAATTAAATTAATTATAACCAACATATGATGATCTTCTCTATGGTTTCAGGACTCCATTATTTTCTTTCGTTCCTCATTGTATTCTGAGGATCTGGCATTTTATTATAGTGGCAGATCTCAAATTGATCATGGTTAACAGAAAAATTAAAGTTGGATACACCTACCAATGATATTCCAAAGCACCAAAAACCTAAAAGTGCTATCAGAGTGTTCATATCATTGATTATAATTATTTAGTTTTTCATTGATGATTTACACATTTTATAATTTAGTTGTATCAATTAAAGATTAATAGTTCTGCAAATCTGAATCTCAAGATCTGTTCCTCCTCCCTTGTTTCTCTTTCACCTTACATAAATGAATTTTTCTTTTAATTTTTGATTAAAATAAAATAGAGGATATCATCCAGAGGTTCCAAATGTTCCTAGACATACAACAGTAGAACACATAGTGTGTATTTGGCAGTATACAGTGTATAGTCCATATTCAATGCATTCGACCAGTCCTCCAAATCAGGCCGTGTGTTGGAGTCTTTCTAATAATTAAATGACACCGCGTGTTGACCAGGAATAGGTGGCACACAGTTTCCTAATTACATGATGTGTGGTCCAATTAACATGGCTTGTAGTCTCTTCAGTTTAGGTTTGGAACGTGTACCTCATACACAGCTTGCCCGGCTGGAAGCTGTGTAACACGGATACTACACTGTGTGTGTACCGCTGAACACATTGTGTACTCTGAATATTTATGTAGTACATATACACATCATGGCCCTCGGTGTGTACTTCAGATGAATAGTTAATAAAAGTACTCACCATGTAGTTGGAACTACATATTGTGTAATCATACAAATTACACAGATTTATTAAAATTTATAATTATATTACACAAACCCTTGAGACATTTACCATCGTGTGGGTGTAAAGATAAGGCACAAAACATGATAGGTGTTTTATATATGTGTTTTTAATTTAACATCTTCACAATGTTCCTTTCTACTAATTAGGTAGTTATGACCGAGAATTCCATGTGTGGCCTCCAAGGTACATGTTACAAACAAAGATAATTTCAAATAAATTTATTTGTTTAAAATTATGATGGATTATAATCTCAAAGAATTACATAAAAGGGTTTAAGATAAAAGGAATGATTAATTGATGATAATTAATTGATTCAAGCATGATTTATCTTAAACAATAATGATTATGAGATTCAATGCTAGTTTTAGTTTTACATAAATATTGTTGCATGTATGGATGATCATGAGCTAGACCAAGACCTTTGTATGTGAATTATTTATTTTAATTTATTTATTTAAATAAAATTTATTGTCCTGAGATCCATATCCTCGGTAATATGTAGGGGCTACACACCCAAGGATTCTATTATGTAAAACCCCATTTTACCCCTCACTTGTGAGTGAGATAAAATCATATGTAATGGATAGATCTCCCAAGCTAGTGAAGGTGGCTCATGTTAGGAGACAAGGTGAAAATAACCCAAGGAGATACAAAGGTGGATTGGTTGAAAGCTGTAAGAATGAACCCAAAAGGTTCAAGGTGTTTCTCCACTAGGTCTTGGGTTAGTTTATCGACCACTAGAAAAACTAACCAATAGAACAAGAACAGAATCATACCATTTATTTTATTTTTGTTAGTTACATGGCTTATTTGTTGTGGGTGTGTTGTCACGATCACACAGTTAATGAATTAAATAGGAATGCAAGATATAAGTAATACAAGACTAGATTATATGTAAATATTATCTTAGACACGGTTAATAACTTAAGTATACCCCACTTAATATTAAAAATCATGTAATCAAAGATAATAAAATGAAAATTTGTGTATAAGGATAAAATCCATCATAGAAAATTTTAAGACGGTATAGCCTTCCATAATCATGGTTAGAATCGAACCATAGTTCAAAGTGCTTGACCAACCCTAGTTGGGGTTCTTTCAATTAATGGAAAAATATATTTCTAGGTTTGGGGTTGACTTTACTTGGTTCACATCAAGGGTTGACTGCCACAGTAGGACTTGGTATGACCAAGAGGCAAAGGTTGAGGAAATCCAAAATAAAAGGATCTCAGGATTGGGGAGTCCAGTCAGTAGATAAAGGAACTATGAGTTAATGGATTTGGGATTTGGAATGGATACCTAAAACCCTTCACGTATCTTGACCAACCCTAGTTGGGGTAATGAGAAGGGGTATATGGATCCTTGCCACTAGAATATTCAGGCAACAGAATATTCCGAAATCAATGGTGAGGGCTATTGGATTTTGATAAAATATTGGGAGACTAATAAGTATTAAATTATTTATTTGTCTCAATTTTATCATGATAAAGTAATAAACCATTGTTCATATTAATTTTTAGAATCAGAAAATAAAAAATCTCTTCAAACATATCATTGTGAACCATACTTTAGAAGGAAAATATTATCACCAACCCCAATTTCTAGGAATGGTAGAGACGTTTACATGTCATCCTTCACCACAGGAGGATATTGTGCATGCTGGAAAAGCCTATTCTAGTTGTTCCATGAATAGAGTCCAGTTATGAGGAACTATCTTTCTATATAAATCATTTGGAGGACTCCACATATGTCCAATGTTTTATGTTATAGGTCATGTCTGATGAGCCCTTGAAGCAACATGAAAACATGGATGTGTATAGCATGATGTTTCACCATAAGGATTTCTATCAAGAGAAGGTGAGGCACGATAGTTATGACATCTCCAACGCTTTTTTTACAACTATTCTTGGAGATTATATTCCATCTAAGCCACATGTAGTCAAGATTAATGGCTACATTAAATGCATGGACATCTTAGGGATTATGTTCCTAGATGTGTTGCGTATAGATTTCATCCCATCATCACTACCCAAGAGTTTATCTAGCTTTATTTTCAACTACAACATGAGAAACAATGAGAAGAGTCTATCAGAACTTATGACCGTAATTCTATAGGTAGATAAGGACATGGGGTGTGACAAACCCATAGTCCTTATGGTGAATATAAAGAGGAAGGACAAGGCAATGGGGCCAAGGACTCATAAATAGTCAGAAGCCCCTGAGAACCATCCCTTCAAGAAGGGGAAGATCCAGAGGGAGAGCATTTAATGGGACACTGTATATTTTTCATGTGTTAAGAAAGGCCACTAGAAGAGGAACTACACCCAAAAACATGAGGATGCTAAAGGGGCATTCGTTATTGAGTGTAATCTTTTAATTTCTACACATTGGGTATTAGATACATCTTGTGAGGCTCATATCTATATTCAAATGTAGTAACCAAGTAGATTTAGAAATATGGCTAGAGGAGAGGTGGATCATCAAGATGTCAATGGTACAAGGATGGTTGTGTTGGCCATTGGAAATTACCATCTCATATTTCCAACTGGAATGATTTTGGTTTTACATAACTGTTATTATGTTCCTAGTGTTACCAATAACATAATTTCTATATCATGTTTTGATATGGATGGATTTATTTTCATGTTTGGAAATAAGGGTTTTTTATTTTTTAAGAAGAATGTATGTTATGCTATGGAACATTTAAATAACTATTTAAATGTATTAAATTATGAAAACCAAGTGTTGGAAATATATAATGAAACAAACTCACATGACTCATACATCACCTAGTTGTGGAATCACCGTCTTGGTCATGTAAATGAGAAGTGGATAAAAAAATATCTTCAAAGATTGTTAATTAGACTCTACTAATATAAAAACACTTGATAGATTTCTTGCTTATTTACAAGGTAAAATGACCAAGATGCCTTTCAGTGGATAGGGTGAAAGGGCCACAGAGCTTCTAGGGTTGGTGCATACAGATGTTGTGGACCATTTCCAGTAGAAGCTAGAGGTGGATATTCTTACTTCATTACTTTCACTAATGATTTGAGTATATATAGCTATGTATAATTAATTAGGTATAATTCAAGGTCCTTAGAGAAATTTAACGAATTCAATAATGAAGTAGATAATCATATTCATAAGAATATAAAGAAACATTGATCAGATCGAGGTGGGGAATATTTGAACTAAGAGTTCATTGATCTTCTATGGGGGTTTGGGATTCAATCTCATATCACTCCTCCCTATACACCATAGTGGAATGGTGATATTGAAAGGAGTAATTTCACCTTGTTGGAAATGGTGAGGTCGATGATTATAAATGCAGATATTCCACTGTCCTTTTTGGGATATGCATTACAAACTCCATCATACACCTTAAACTGAGTACCAACTAAGGGGAAATATGGAATTCCCTCTGATATATGGAATGAAAAGTAACCCATTGTGTCACACACACATGTATGGGGATGCGAGGGATTTGTTAAGGCCTTCTCAGGAAAAAACCTATCAGCCTGGGGCACGATGTGTATCTTTATAGGATATCCCAAAGAAACGAAATGGTATTACTTATATAACCATCCCGATAAGAAAGTAAATATCACTAGGAAAGCTACATTTCTTGAGAGGGAGCACATCCTCATAAAGGATAGTAGGAGCAAGATTGACATCAATAAAGTTGATGCTCAAGAGACACAAGAGTTGGTACTGGAACAACTTCCACGGGTCCCCACGGTAGAGGTTCCAGAAACACAAGTACTACATAAGAGATCAAGAGAGGTAAGGGAACAGTAGAGATTTGGTTTCCTAGTTCCCAAGGATGGTGAATCATTATTGTTGGACAATGATGAACCTCCATACTTCAAGGAATTAATATAAATCTCAGAAGCTAGAACATGGCTAGAAGATATGAATTCTATGATGGATTCCATGTATCAGAACCCTGTCTAGGTTCTGGTCGATGATCAAATTGATGTAATGCATGTTGTAGGAAAATGGGTATTTAAGAGAAAACAGGACAAGGAAGGTCATGTTAGAACCTATAAAGAAAGGATACTGGATAAAGGATTCAGACAACATCAAGAAATTTACTATGATGAAAATTTCTCTTCATTTTTTTTGTTTAAATCTGTAAGAATCATACATTCCATAGGAGCTTACCATGACTACGAGATTTTACATATGGATGTCAAAATACTGTTCCTTAATAGGAACCTTCATGAAGATGTCTATATGACACAACCAGAAGGGTTTGTGACACTAGGTGAAGTCAAATGGATTTCTAAGTTGCAGAAATCAATTTATTGATTAAAGAGATCATCCAATTCATGGAAAATTTGATTTGATGAAGCCATAAAGGAAATTGGTATCATTAAGAATGAATGTGAGAAATGTGTTTATAAGTGGTTTAATGGGAATGTGGTCATTATCCTATTAGTATATGTTGATGACATATTTCTTATTGGAAATGGTATACCAGTCTTACATTCAGTTAAGGATATGTTGAACAAGTGCTTCCCCATGAAGGACTTGGGTGAAGCAGCCAACATTATAGGAATCGAGATCATTCATGATAGATCCAAGATGTTACTTGAAGTAAGTTAGGGTAAATACATTGACCAGATACTACAAATATTTATTATGGAACAATCCAAGAGGGAATTTTTTTCCAGTGTCTCATGGCCTATATCTTTCTATGAAAATGTGTCCTCAGACACAATAGTAGAATGATAGAATGAGTAAGATCCCATATGCTTCAGTTATAGGATCCATCATGTATGTCATGTTCTGTACCAAGCTTTATGTTGCCTATTCACTAAGTATGGTAGGAAAATATTAATAAGGTCTATGAGAATGGCATTGGACAGCTGTTATGAATATCCTTTAGTATCTGATAAGATCTAAGGATATGTTCCTTGTGTATGGAGGGGACAATGAGCTTGTCATTAGAGGGTATGCGAATTCTAGCATTCAGAAAGATTAGAACGATCTGATGTCACAATATGGATAAATTTTCTTTATCAATGGAAAGGCTATGAGTTAGATGATTTCAAAGAAACAAGTTGTCGTTGATTCTACAGTGGAGTCTGAATATATAGCAGCTTCTTATGCAGCCAAGGAAGCCATCTGGATTCATAACTTTGTCCATGATCATTATGTGGTTCCTAGTAGTAATGATCTTATCACATTGTTTTGTGATAATACTGCAACGGTTTCTATTGCAAAAAAAACCAAGGTCACATTAACGGACAAATCACATACTCCGAAAGTATCTCCTCTTGAGGGATTTCTATCAAAGGGGTTAAGTTGTAGTGAGCAGAGTTTCGATGGAAGAGAATGTGGATGACCCCAAGACTAAAGTCCTAACTTAGCAGAAGCATGAATATCATGTGAGATCTAGTGAGTGAATGGTCGTTAGTAGTTGGCTCTAGTCCAAATGGGAGTCTGTTTGAGTTGGTTGGCTAGAACTGACTACATTTTACTTTATTCGTTAATAAATACCTTATCAAATTTTGATTGTTCTTCTACGTGACAATGCATGTTATAATGTTAATGGATAGTTGTTGGAATATAATTTCATAGCAGATCCCAACTATGATGAGAAGTCGGAAGTGACATAACACTATTCTTGAATATATGTTCTATTGACGGATGATGTTATTTTTGGGTCACAAATAATATAGGCCATTATATGTGAGGACTCATAAAACATTGAGAAACCTTCTCATGGTGTGCACATTTGGTAATATCTAGGAGGATATTATGAGAACAAGGCCCACCAGAAGGAAATTGATATTTCATAGTGTCATTGGATGTTCCTATCAAAAGACGTGTGTATTGGTCCATAAACTTTAAGATTATTATTAATGGGTATTACAACTCACACACTAAGATTTATTGACAAAAACTATGACAACACACTGTTTACGGTGAGGTAGGATATGTTGGGTGCATCACAAGTAATACTACATTAATAGATAACACAAGAAAGGATTTTCCCCTTCTGTTCCATAATGGACATAGATATTTCAAGGCCTTTTATGTTATTTATATAGCCTAAATAAATCCATGTCCATGGTAATGAATGAGAAAGTTAAATTATGAGAATTTAAAGAAAGACTAATTGAGTACATGGGATGATGGTAGCAGTATGCAACTATTTTGATTCGAGAGATCGAGACAAAGGGATTATATTACACGGTAAGCATTCGTAGGAGGTGACAAGTCACTACAACGTTAGCTTCTTTCTCTATGGGTGATTTGGCATGTTTTTTGATTCTAACCTTTTAATTTAGGTAGGCTCTGGCTAATGCCACTGAGAAAGAGGCCTAGGGGGTCACACACTAATTGATTCCAAGTATCTCTGTTAAATATTAATTTAACAAGTTGAATAAACATTATTCCCTATTTTGGTTTAATAATTATTCAAGGATTCTTGATCGCATTTATTTCAAAACTAGTTATTTGAGAGAATATATTGTGGGAAAAATAAAATATTTATTAGCAAGTAATGTAGTGATATTTATTGAGAAATAAATAGCCATTATTAATGGTCTAATAAATTTTCCAGAGTAAATAAAGAAAAATGGAAAAACAAAATTACACACCCTGTATATTAATATACATGCCATATAGTTTTTCTGGTGATTCATGAGAAATAATTTTATTTATTTAATTAAATAATATTATGTGTAATTAGATGGTTTCATGTCATGTAATAATAATAATCAATAGTTATTATTAGAAATGGGGTTTTATATAGAATTAAATTAAATGAATAAATGATTTTGGGTAATTAATTCGTTTTATTATTATTTGTAATTAAAATCCCAATTATATAATTTTAATTATCATAGATGGAGTTGTACACAAAGTATCATAAAAAATATCTCAATCTAAGAGAGAATTTGATTTCATCCAATATTGATCTCAAGCTACGAGAGAGATCCTCCTCCATCAGATCAAGGAGAGTGTTTTGAAAGTGTCCCTCAAGCTGATCAAAGGAGGACATCACAAGAGAGGGTTCTTCTTTTCTAGCACCCGGAGATCCCTTTGGCGACGTCCAAATATATGTGGTTCACATGTCGATCACCACTAGAGGAATAATACACTTGGATTTGATGATGCAATGATAGATCACATTTGATCATGACTACAAACATCTACAGAGAGAGAATTTCATCAAGGTAATTCTTTTCTTTTAATGAAATTATTTATAACCAATATTTGATGATCCTCTCTATGGATTCAACACCCCATTCTTTTCCTTCATTATTCATTCTATCAAGGATCTGGAGATACATTATCATGACAGATCTCAGATTGATTGTTGTTAGTAGTAAAATTAGAGTTGGATACACCCACCAACGTGCTTCTGTTGTGCCCAGAACCCACAATAATGGGATATTCCAGTAGTTTTGTTGAAGTATGATTATGGAGGTATTCATCATATGTGGTTGGATATCAGTTGTTTGTTTTGGGTGAATATTTTGAGTTCCACTTGATGATGTTGATGTGTTCATGTTCTAGAGTTGGTTTGAGCATCATGAAGGTTCTATGTCTTTTAGACCGATCAATTGGAGGTGTTTAAAACATTAGGGGTGGGTGGAATTTACTAGGGAGTTAATGTCGGTCTACCAAGTTTTTATTGTTATTCATTTATCATTGTTGGGGTTTTTTGATCTCTTCATATTTCTTTTTTCATAAATCTCCATGATTTTTAAAGGATTAGTGTTCTTGCTTTCGGATTAAGCATTGGGTTGGCTTTCTGAGTGTGGAATACATTATGGTGGGTATAATATTCACACATAGGCTTTGTTTCTGGTTCAGGTTTGGTATTTGGATTTTTAATCAGAAACTGATTGTGATAGGTTTCAATTTTTGGGACATTCTTACATTATTGTATTGTCCAAGATTTCCCCCCTTGGGTTTCCCCTTAGGGTTTTGGAGGAATTGGTTGTTTTGGGTGAGAAGACCCTGGTGCACAGTTGGCACACAGTTAGTGATAACTCTGCGCCCCAGCCTAGGTAACTGCACAGAAGCTCTTGGGTGACATAGCATGTACCACACGGATACCAAACAGTTAGTCAGACCGTGTGGGTTACCGATGCAGTAGGTATTGTTCCCAACAAAGGTGGTCGAATGGTTATCTCGTAGTTTGAAAAACATTGCGGACTAACTGTGCAGCATGTCCAGGTCATTAAAACCATTTTCTATCTCCCCATTTTATACCCTAAACACTTCTTTTTCTCCCATTAGTACTCCTATGAACTAGGAACCTCCCATGTAGGATTTTGGAAACTTCAATCCCCTCCAAGATGGTTCTATGGTGGTTTCTTCATGATTCTCCGATCAGATCAAACGGTTAGGGAATATTTATCCTTCTTCTTTTCTTGTTATCTCATTCTATCTTCTTCTCTATCCCTAGTGGCCATGTTTTCCAATTTTTCATGTATAGGGTTCCTCAGTTTGTGGTGGTTTTTTCTTCTTAGGGTTCTATGAGGTTGTATATAACCTCCTGAGGGTGTGGTAGTGGTGCGATGGATATTTCGCAATTGATTACAGAAGTTCTTCATCATTTGGTGTAGGATCCATTTGCACCTCTCCTTTACAGTTTAAATTTCATTGGTTTCTTGATATAAATATCTTCATTAATTATTAAATAGTGATATTTCAAACTTATAATTATTTTTCCTTGTGAAATGAAGTGTTTTTATTTATTGCCTTGAATGTGTGATGATGATTTGAAGTATTTGAAACACCATGTGTTTCTTAAATTTCCCAGTTGGATTTTCTAGGTATTGTTTTTGGTTCTTAAATTCATGGTTTGGTTTTACAAATGATATTATGTTACTCAAAATGGTGATTGTTGTTTCCAAAAATTGATTTCTATGTTGTTTTAGTGTAGAAAAATTGTTTAGAGTTTATTGTAAAAGGATTAATGTGTGGAAGTAATATAAGGCATGTTTATCAATTTTATTAAATGGTTTTATTTGGAAAACCATCCTAGTGTGAGTTACTTGAAATTTTGGTTGACTATGATATGGTAGTGTCCTAGTTATGGGAAATTCCATGTGTTATAATATCTTTTAGGGTAAGGGACCACCCACAGAATGGTTGGGGTGGTGCTGATTTGTGTGATAGGTATGATGAAATGTTTGTATATGGATTGTTGCTTGATTTTGTGTGGAACACCGCTTTACAAACATATAATGGGAACCTAGCATATAAAAGTGGAATTATTTGAATTATTACTACATTGGTAGGTCATATCCTGACCAATGGTCCATAGTAGGTGGATATAATTGGATTTATTACTATGGGATTGGGATCCTCAGTATATCTAGAGATAGGATGGATGTGCATTTGGGTGTTTTGATTTCATCATATGTGCCATGATACTAAGTATGGGATCACATGTATTAGTATGTTCTAGTTCTTCTCTGAGTTCCTAGGGTTTCTTGTGTTCCTCTAACACTAGTATGGTTAGTTTCATTTCCCTAATTGTGTTGAATCATGATCTTTATGCTTGGTTTTGCTATTGTCTTGATAAATTGAGAAAGTTTGGGTTGTTAAAAATGTTTCAAATAAGATTTTTTCAAAGAAACAGTATTTTCCCTTTTTCACTTTCTTGAAAAATGGGCAGTTCTTATTTGGTTCTCTTATCCCCCTTCTCCCCTTGAAAAATGTTTTAAAGCATGAGGGAAATGGATTTTGATTTTTCATTGTCTACTCTAAAATGAAATGTGTTGAAAACATATCTCTCTAAATTTTATTTAAAACATGTTAATCAATGTTTCGTTATTAAAAGGATTTGAATTTGGAATATAATTATTTGGGCCCACCTAATGAGATTTAATACTCATTCCAATAGTATTTTCTTATTTCTAATTTTTATGCAGGTTCCAACTCTGGTTTGGTTTCCTTGTGCCACAGTTGGGTTTGGATTAGAGAGTGACCCTCAGGGTCACACAGAGGTATCATGGGTTTCAGGTTCAATTTTTTTATCCTATTTTTGTGTGTGGTTCAGTTTAATGTTTCTTTTTTGGTAAATGCTAAGAATGTAAATTTTATAAATCATAATTAAGTTTGGTTTTCTTTTTTTGTATTGATTTTACTTGTTTATATTATGGGGAGAAAACATTCATATTGTCTCTTATGATTCCCTTGGTGCTTGTCACCATCCTAGGAGGATCAGGAATGCGTCTTCACCCTTACCATGGATCGGCTCGGGTGACCAATTCTGGATCAACCCGGGATGGTTCGTGACATAGTACATTGACATATGTAAATAATTTTACCGATCTGCCCTCATTTTTTAGAAGGAAATGAGTGATTCTCAATGGTCTAATGGGATAGATTCCAACAAGAAGAAAATGGAGTTTACGTATAGAGGATCACTGGATAAAATTTATAGTTATTAGAAAGTCCAGTATCACAAATGACAAAAGTGTGTAAAGAATAATTTTAGAAACTATATTAAGAGGACTAGTATTTGATTCAAGATTCGAATGGAGGGGAATCATGAAAAAAAATATAGAAGTGGTATGATTAATCCAACTATTGTTATTAAAGAAAAAAAATTCAGATCAGTCCTCTGCAAATTTTTCGATATTTAAATTGTAAAGAACATAGATAATATGTAGACCATTTCACTAATGAAAGGGTTTTGGAAAGAACCAATGATAAAAACTGCCAAGGCCAAGAGAGAAAGAATGGATTACTATATTACTAATTCATAAGTGGTTTAGGAAAATGATGTGGTTATAGGTATGCTATTTATTCATTATAGAATAGTCAATACACTATTTTATTTTGGTTCTACACACTCATTTATATAATGAAAACATAGTATAGTTATTTATACATCACCAAAAAACATAGTGGTTAATTTATCTGTAAAAAAGATAATATAATTGTTATTTAATATCATGTACATAAATATTCCCTAATTTATATATGGTGTATGAATCTCCTAGAATATCTTGTCATTATCTATTTCTTTTAATTTTATGTTATACTAGGAATGGACTGTATGTCTATGTATAAAACCCACATCATCTTTTGAGGGAAGGAAATCACCATGTATATACCGATTTACCCATTGATTATATACAATTTTAAGGTGGAGGATGAATATCCTTTGGAATATTCCTCTAATTCATGTATATTTATAACTTGTGTGAAATAATATCAATCTCAAAAGATTGAATCAAAGGAGAATACCACTCTTGAATACATTCCAATTGTAATGTATTATACTTATGTATTCGCTAATGAATTGTTTGGTATTCCTCCTAGATAACAGTTTTATTTCTTAATTGAACTTATACCTAGAGAATTTCCAATATCTGACAAGACATTTAAAATTCCCCCCATTAGGCTAGTTGATATAAGGAATCAATAACAAGAACAAATGGACATGGTTTCAAACTTCCATGTGTTTCACTTTTGGGGGACCCAGCTCGCTTTGTCCAAAGGAAGGATAGGTCTATGCTTATTGATATTGGTTGTCCTGAACTAGAAAATTTCAATATAAAGAAAAAGTATGAGATACCATGGATTCATGACTATTATGATAATACATATAGATATCAATAGTTATCTACATTCTAACTTTGATCAAGATTCCACCAGGTAAAGGTGAAGAAAGAAGATATTCCCAATACCTCCATTCATTCAAGGTAAGGGAATTATAAGTTCATAGTAATTACATTTAGACTATGGAATAATCTATAATTATTCATATAATTAATTAAAATAGTCTTTTTATATTACCTAGATAAATTTTTGGAATTATTTATTGATGGTATTCTTATATAATTTAAATAAAGGAGGAACAATTTGATAATTTCAATGTTGTAGTCCATACTTTTGGAAAGGAGAAGATATGTTCAAAATAAAGTAAATGTGAGTTATGGATGAGAAGGTATCATTTATGAGGACTATTATAATATATAAAGGGATATCTATAGACCCTTTGAAGACTTATGTTGTTGAGTAATGACCTGAACCAACATAGGTTACAGAAATTTATTGTTTCCTCAGATTATCTGGGTATTATCAAGGATTTTTTAAGAACATCACAAGATTTTTTAACTCAATATCCAAGTTGAAATAGAAGTTAGTGAAGCATGTTAATATAGATTAATATAAATTGTGCTTCATGGAGTTAATTAAGAAGCTAACCACTACTCTTGTACTCACACTACCTATAAGAGGGGTTGGATTTGTGATTTATAATGATGACTCAAATAATTTTTTATGTATTATACTCATGAAGAATGATAATTTAGAAACAATTGTTTCTTTCTATAACATTTTAATAAATTCAGAAATATTTTTAAGGTTAAGAACCAAGACGACGCATGATTTTGAGGGACAGTGTTCCTGGAAATAGTTTTTTATAAATAATAAATTTATTTTATATTATACATGCATGGTTTTTTCCAAAACAATGGGATAACTATTAAATTGAATATATGATAAAAAATCAGATGTCATTATTGAATATGGAACTTGAGTATTACCCTAGGTGTGACCTAAAGTTGGTAGGTGCATGAAATTTAGATAAAGACACCATTTGTGGTTTAATTTAAATTAAATTAATTGATTATTTTAATTATTTAATTTAAATGACCTAATTGTAAAACCACTATAAATATTATACTATATAAAATTTCATCAATTTTACCCTTAAAACTAGGATCATTGAGTACATATTTTTTCCACCTATCATTGGAGAATTCAGATCAGACTATGATGAGCCACAAGATCAAGGCTAATTAAAACACATAAAATGAAACAGATATTCCTCCTTTTTTGGAAAGCATGCTCACCATAATTGAATGAAATAAGTATTGGTAGGTCTCTTGATATGTGTATTTTGACCATTATGATTAAATAATTGAGAATGGTCAATTCTCTTCCATTTAAATGTGTTAATTATATGCCTTTTCATACATCTATGTATTTGATTTATTTATTTTATCCAATTAATCCTTTTTGTTCGATTTTCCCACCCCAGTTATCACTAATTTGGATTTTATGTCCAAAAATGTTTGGAAAATGACTATTGAACACTTTTTATGTTCTTTTCCCCCATTTTTCTTTGTTTTCATAATGGATGGACCATGGGGTTGTGATTAGACTATTTATCGTTGGGAAAGAATTTGATCAGACCCTCGGATATGTGGAAGATTCACCAGTGGTCAATATATCAATGATTTTGGGATTGGTCAGGACGTGTTATGGTATTTGGGTGTTGATTTTCATGGATCTAGGATCTAAGACTAACCAATATTGATGGTAGGTGCATAAGGGTATGGTGAACCACCATGGATCACCATAATCCAATTTTCATCCACCAGAGGGAAGGAATTGATACCAAGTTCCTCATTCCATTGACTTCGGGTAGCCTTGAGGCATGATTCAAGGAGTCAATAAAGGTTTAGATCAATTGGAGGGGCTCTGGGATTCTATGGATAACCCAAATATACATCCTTTACTCTTATGAACATATTGTGTTCTATCCCCTAGCTACCGCAGCCAGGGTTTTTTAGTGAGTTAAATATCACACGCAATGTGTGACCCCCACATGCCATGTGTGACCCCCACACACCATGTGACCTGAGACTGGTGACTTAGCATATAGTCTGGGAGTACACACACATGATAATGACTAGAATTCATTTCCATGATACACATACATGACGAGGGTACATAGACATGGCTCGAAGTAAATGGTCTGGACCTTGTAAGGGAAGACACATCTTATTTTGGAGTACATGGGCATGTGAAAAATTACATTGGCACAACTAAAAACCAAGGAATAACCCCAGGTAAATGAGGCATGCCATGTGGACCCTTTAGACAGCATATAGGGATACATCTATCATGATCCATGTATTTTCATGGACATAGACATCTAGTATGCTGGGACCACACATTGTATGGGACCCCTTACACATCGTGTAACTCCATATTTTGTGTACAACTCTACCTATCATATCTCCTTCATTTAGAAACATATTTTCCCACACAAGTATCATATCCAAAAAAATCATGTATAATTTTATGGAGGCCTTTGTAGTGTACTTTAAAGAATGATGAAAGATGTTCGAAGTGTGAATCTTCATTAAGAGATGCCCAGTGATGAAAGTGATCCTACAAGATCATCAATGATATTAAAGTGGAAACCTTATAGTGGGCCATGTCATGGGTCCTCTATTAAATATCATAGTGTCATCCTCATTTGGAGTCATAGTATTGTTCCTGTAATATTATATTGGAACCCTCATGCTGGACTAGTTCATGGGTCCTCTATCAACTATTAGAGTGGTATCGTCTTATTGGGACGAGGCTTGGGTCCTCTATTGACCAATAGACTTGAAACCTCTTATAAATTCAGGGAATGTGTCCTCTATCAATCGGAGTGGAACCCTCATGTGGTGTCAGGGCATTGATCCTTGACTACTATAGTCGAAGCCTTCTTCTATGATAGGGCATTGGTACTCTATAGACTATCCGAGTTGATTCCCCTATTATACTATAGAATGGTTCCACAACCACTATATTGAACCCCCCTAATGTGATAGGGCATGGGTCCCCTATCGGCTATCTGAGTTCCACCTTCCTCTTGTACAAGGGCATGGGTCGTCTACCTATATATTATGTCCCCTCAACTATGAAACACAGTAGCATTGTGTGGATCAACTTGGATGATTCTTCTGGACATAAGAGTGAGGTACTATAAATCATTAATATACCTCTATAAGTGATTGATGACTCTTTTCCTAGGCTGGGAAGTGTGATGGGGATCCACTTTCTCTCACATCTAGGTTACAATTATGAAAATAAATCTCTGTTGATTTGTTCTCATTTAACTATTTCTATTCGTTTAGATGTATATTCTTATTGCTTCTCTTACTGGACCCCTTTTAAATTTCTAGACATCCTACTAAGAACATATATACTGACCCCTATATCGGATTTTCCCACAGGTGTCTTGTCTTATGAAGACGATAGACAAGTCGATGTTGATTGGAGAGGATCTTAGTGATAAATTGATATATTAGACCACGTGCATTTTTCGAGTCTTGTATAACATTATCCAATGTTTCTCATAACACTACATTTTTTGTTTTTTTAGGTTGGAAAATCTTTCTATTTGGAAAAGTATTTTTACCTTTTTAATTTTCATATTTCACTATCATACTAGCTTCCTCCCAGGTTGATTTATTTGCATATTTATTCTCCAAATGTTTCATATTTTATTAATATTCATCTACAACTCTTTATGGATATGGTTGGGTGTTAGAACATGTAAATTCGGAAAAGGACACCCGTCATAGTTATTCCTTCCAATGCAAGTCTTTATCCACCCTCCCTATGGAGGAGGAATTGGGGTAGTTTTGTCTCAAGCCTTGTTAGGTCGGGTCAGGAAATATTGGTATCATAGAATATCATTCCTTGGGGTAGTGTTTGTATTTATCCAATAAAGATTATTTGGTTGGGATTTAGGCAAAAGTATTCAAATTGTTTCAAGTTCATATTTCGGGTCAGAGAACCTAGTATTGGTATGATGCTGAAGTATCCATTCATATGGACTCTAACCCCCTTTGGGTTGACTCTGCATACCGAGACATTATTTTTTGGGATAAATAGTACATGAATTATATAGGATTTAGTCTTTTAATATCCTTCTTGAGTTATATATCCATATATATATATATATATATTCACTTCTGACTATAGTACATCTTGATTAAATTTTCTAGATGTCTCCATGAAGATCGATATCTAGGTTACAGATTTTGAATCATAATGATGATTTGATGAGTAATAGGGAATATGTTCAGGGGAAATGGTGCAATATATTTCCTCCTAGTGGATAGGTAGCATCACCCCCACATATTTAGTAGTAGATAGTACCAGAAGAGTAGGATGAGGATGCACACAGGATTAACAAACTCTTTGTGTTCTAACTCTAGAGGTCACTATGGTTCCATAGGGATCTAGGTACCCATGTAGATGAAAAGTTTATAGAGACGGTGATTCATTTTTTCAAACTTATCTGGACACCGACTGATCATGTAGTTGTTATGTAATCCATTCTTTTCTATAGATTATCTAGTCGTTGTTCGTGTCTAATTAGAAATATGTGTGATGAGTCAACACTATCATGGACTGAATTTTAGTATCTATTTTAGGAGGATTATTACCCATCATACATTCTATCAGTTTGAATTCAATAGCCTATAAAGATACAGTAGGGAGGGATAATAGTTGATGATTATTTTTTGAGGATTATTGACCTTATGTGACACTGCCTTGAAATTATTCTGGATGAATACTTCTGGGTTTGGATGTTTTATTCAGGTCTCCTGAGAGATAGTTGTGCTAGTGTGGTACCCCTATTCATTTACACTTATGTTGGAGTGTCAAAGATAGTTTTGTTGGTGGAGAGATTCTTTTCAAAATGATGTTAAGAAGATGGAGCTGTAAGTGGGAATTATAGGGATGAGTCATCTACAGTAGCTACCGGGTTCTGGTCAGTAGTATCTCGACAAAGGAAATCTTCTCAGGATTTTACTTGAGCATGTGGTCATGTGGAACAGAAGAAACACAGGGGAATAGGGAATCATGGATAGAGTTAGTGAAATGAAAGTTATGTTAAATTTTACAAGGAACATTATTTTCCAAAACAACATGATAAGGTGGAAAGACTGATAGCGGATAGACCACCATGATAGAGGCAACAAAGTGATCGTATATTTCTTAGGTGAGGACAGGGTATCCCCCAGGGAGGAAGAGCTAGTAGAGGAGCTGGTGGGGCTATAGGAGGGGTATTTATGGGAAACAGATTACGTTATAATCTCTTTATACCACCACCACTATGTGGCCCATGTCAGAATCAGTGAGCGGTCAGTCGATATCATGGGTTGCATCCAGCTATGGAGTTATACGACCTAATTGTACACAATATGACTAGAATTATGATATGTTTTTAATTTAACTCTTGATTTAGTAATAGTAAACACAAGTGGAAATCATTATTTCATCTCCTGACTCCTTATATCATATATTGAACTCCTCGTTGAGATGTTATCCTAATACCTTTTCCATATGGTTCTTACAAGGAATGATTCTTCGATATCCTTTATTTTCCAATAGTGCAAGATATATAATAGATGAGAGAGTTTCTCAAGTGAATTTTTCTTTATCATGATGATTCTATATGACCAAATCTTGGGTATGGAATGATTGTCATGGTCTGAACCAATATTCAATTTCACCATAGATAATCTTGATGTCCTTTCACTGATGGGAGGAGTTTAACCATTGTGGGAAAGAGAAATCTGATGGCAGGGTGAGTGGGTTTTCTAAGATGGAGGTTTCAAACCATCACCCATCTGTTGGCATGTGTATCCCTTGGAGTAGCGTGCTCTTTAGTAATATCAATTACTTTAGTCATGGAGTATTATATTGAGGTATTCCTTGAGGACATTATGGGACTACCTATGAGATGATAGATTATTTTTTTCATGGAATTTAATCTTGGGACCACTTTAATATCTTATTCTTCATATTGAATGGACCCTACTATGTTCTGGGATATGAAGTTTCAGTTTTAGGACCATCGAGATAAGGGTTTTATGAAAACCAATGTGTCCACCTAGGTAGATCAAGTGTTGTTCATCATGAATCTAGATGAGAGAATTCAAATTTTTTATGGATTATCTTGAACCAATCCATGATAAAGAACAATTACCTCTTGAAAATCATTCATGGTTTATTTGATTAGTTGCAAGGTGTTATATGGTTCTCTAAGATTGATCTCATGTTGGGAAACCACTAGTTGAGAGTTCACAAGGTTGATATTATGAATAGGGATCCCTAATGTCTCTATGGACACTATGAGATTTTGGTTGTTCCTTTTTTTGTGATGGATTCCGATGATATACTTATGGATTTGAGGAACTATATTTTATATCCTTACTAGGACTGATTTTTTGTTGTCTTTATTGATGAAAGACTCATATACACTGCCTGAGAAGAGGATAATGAATTTCATTTGAGGAAGGCCCCAGATATTTTTTGTGGCACCAACATTATGGTAATCTCTTGATGCTCCATTTATGTGTCTACATGCTTCACATTTTGTGTAATTACATTTTTTTGCATGTCTTAGCTGTGAACATGATGAAGATTGTTGTAGTGAATTCTTGGGATCCACCCAGGATCATGTTAGAGGTGCATAGTTTATTTTCTCAATCAGGTACTACATAAGGTTTTAGAAAAATTTATGTAGGATTTATTCCCCTCTGACCACCCTAACGTAGAGAGGGTATTCAAATACCTGGACTTAGTGGTGTTAGGGATCCTTTATGTATTCGATGTTGAGGATGATGAGTGCTCTAATTTTGAGACTTTTGGAGGAGGGACTGGAATACATTGTGTATTATTATGCCTCTAGAAATAGACTAAGATGTATGTTAATGTAGTGGTAGGTAGTAATCGGATATTTTCTGAGGAAATTAAGAAACCATGAAAATAACTACATGACTCATGACGTATATTTGGTAGTCATAGTCTTCTATTTGAGGATGTGGATGCACTATATTTTGGAGATCACTTTTTTATTTAATCAAACCATCAAAGTCTTGGGTCATCTTCATGAAGAGAGACCTAACCGTCCAATAGAGGTTCTAGATGGAGTCCATGTAGGTAAATTTATTTGGTATATTATATAATCCATGTAAGGGAAATATAGTAGTAGATTCTATAATTAGGATGTCCAAGTCTTTTTTGGTACAAGAGGCATAAAAGTAGTTAGAATTATTACAATTGAACCAGGTTGATATGGAGGGTAAATATTTTCTTTATTCGATGTCATTCACTCCTAAACATCTTCAGCATGTGGAGTGTCCCTTTAAATAGACATAAACTATGAGGTACTACGTGACCATATTTACTTAGTAGAATCACCAAATGTATTTTCTAAGGAGAGAATCATGTCATCCTTTTCCAGGTATGGACGATGTTCCTAGTCACAATGTAGAAATAGTTGATTGGAGAGTTTCAAAAATATTATTTAGATGTACATCCCATTATCATCATCATCATATATATATATATAATTTGTTCAAAAAGAATGAAAAACACACAAGCCTCACAAAAGGGTAGAGATAAATATTTCTACGGGGGTTTAAAAAAAAGATACCTAGAGAATCACCTTTTAGTATATTAATAACTGTTTGTTTCAAGCTCTGGAAGTCATGAAAAAATATGCACTCTATTTCAGGAAAATCAAGAGATGCCAAGTAATCTTCCACCATGTTACCTTCCCACCAAGTGTGGGACACTTTTGTGTGGGTACTAAGAAGAGTACGAAACTTACAGGTGACATATTCAATCGACCTAAGAAAAGGTCCTAGACCCTAAATAGCGTTATATACCACCATTGAATCTGTTTCGGATTCTAGAAGATGGAGGTTTCACTGCCGACACACAGAGAGTCCTGTGAGCATAGTCTTTGCTTCTGGAAAAAGAGAGGTACCATGCCCCAGCAGGACGGAGAATGCCAAAAAAAATCGAGCCAGAGTAATCACGGACAATCCCTCCTCCACTCATGACTCCATATTTTCATGAGCCATCAATATTAAGTTATAAAACACGGGACAGAGGGATCCACCTTATCGAGTTACCTAAAGGTAAATTATCATGGACAGGTGCTCTATAAGGATTGAGGTTGAGTCGTTACAGTGTAGGTTCCTCCCTACAAAGATTAAGGGCCCTGTTCAAGTCCAGAAGAAGCGAAGTGGTTCTGGAAATGATCTCTCTACCGGACGACATCACCCCATCGAATACGTTTTTGTTATGCACTTTCAATAAGAACCAGCAGCCTGCATGCAGGACAAGGTTACACACCTCTCTCTCAGTGCTCTCCTCACCCAAGCCATGAAACCAACGAACAATGAAAGGATCCTCCACGATGTTTGAAATAGAGACTGGTGTGAGATCGCCAATGATGGCCAAAACCTCCTATGCCCACCCAATTTCGAATAACATGTGCATCGAGGTCTCCTCTTTCTTCCTCCTACAACAGACGCAACTGGAATCTATACTCACACCGCTTCTTCTATTGTTTTCGTCAGTGGGGAGTGCTCTGATACAAACTATCCATACCCAAAATTTGAAATTTGAGGGGATGAGTTTATCCCAAAGTGTCTCATTCCAGGTATCACCTTCATGGTGCAGGAGAATTTTGTTCCAGTAGTATTTTAAGGAAAACGAACTTGAAGAAGACAGAGTAAACGCACATTTATCGGGGACAAATGATAGTTCAATAAGATGAAACGCTTCCTATTGATTCATGTCATGGACCGCGTTAATGAATTAAGGGTAGTAGCCAACCTCCCTGAAAGTGATGTTCATAGTAGGGCACCCTGGGAAACTGAAGATCACGTCGCACCAGTTTTCATGCTAGAATGATATGTCGCCTATACCTGAAATTCAATGCACATGGGGAGAGATGGAGCTGATTCGTGAAACAATCATTTTCCAGAGGGTAGAAGATTGAATCACAGGAGAGTCCCCATCCACAGAATGGAATGCATGCTTGGACATACCCCACAATGAGCTCTACTCCAACACTTCCAAATAATGTTTTGCATGCATGAATGGTATGGAATCCTAAAGGTTACAGACATTAATACCCCCTTCACTACTAGGCCTCTCCATCCTGTCCCATGAGACCCAAATTCATTTTCCCTTGAACAGGGGATCCCATATAAATCTGGAAAGAATATTATCCATGATCTGATGGACTTCCTATGGGTATTTGATGGCGGAAATGGCATGAACCGGGGTGGATAGAAGAACACTGTAAACTAGCATGATCCTCCCCCAAAAGAAAGGTACCTGTTTTTTCAATTGAATATTCTCTCAGTGACTCTGCTAACTAGGGATTCGAAGTTGCGGATGCACAGGGATTTCGAATACATCAGATCTACCAGATAATTTATAGGTAAATCAACCTTTTGGATACCCATAGAGTCGCTTACAGAGAGAACCCTAGTATCTGAGCATCTATTGGATATGAAGAATCTGCTCTTATTCTGGTTGATGGATTGTCCACTCCACTTGATATACTCCTCCAGAACCCTATTAATTTCCCTTAATGACCTTCTTGATGCATTATGGTTGATAATGGAGTCATCCATGAACATGAGATATGATACCAAAGAAAGACACATTCTTCTGCAAAACGGTAAGACCCCCCTACTACTGATGTTCTGCTGAATGAGACGGCTAAAAATGTTCTGGGTGATGATAAATATAGTTGGTGAGATGGGGTCTGTAGAGACCCGAAGCCTGATGTACATTGACATTACATTACATTTGCGGAATACTTAGTATATAACAAAAACACACTCGCAAGGATCGTAATAGTTTAGTGTCTTTGGAAACTCGAAATATAATCTTCTAATCCTGGTGAAAGATCTTCAACATCTCCCATAAAGATTTTTTTTATACCTAAAACCTTTCTTTATATCCCGGGGAAAAGAAAACATAAAAGGGTGAGCTCAAATGCTCAGTAAGGGTAAACAAAAGAAATATCAATCACATCATATACATAAGCACATAACTTTTGGAAATCTTAACCTGCAAAAGAGATCATAATTTCATAACATGGGGTAAATTATAGTAGTGAAATGAAATCCCAATAATCATAACATAAAACATGAAACTTTGTGGCATACACACATAATCATAGAGAATCATTTCTTGTTAGTCAAGACTCATTGCCAAGACTATCTTAGTGGACAAAGTCCCTTTCTGAATCGAGTAACCCTCGTTTTCAGTCCTGTTTCACTGAACCGGTATAACCTACCATTTCAGCCATGTCTATCTCATGAGATATAAAATCTTTACCCAATGCATTGGAGGGAGATATAGGTCCCACCCATCTTATAATTAATCCTTTCTTATGTGTGCCACATAATCATAAACCATACATCATAGCGTAACCCATGTAATAAAAATGGGGTTCTTAAACAACATGACATCATAAAACAATCCATATAAGATAAAGGAATTAATAAAAATATTTCCATCACAACATGATCAAATCAATGTAATAATAGGGATAAAAACAGAACCCTTTATTATCTTAGATGGAAAATAATATTGATAAAACACTTGAACTCCATTCTTGAGGAAAATATCATTTCTTCTTCAAAAACATTTTTCTTTTCTTAACATGTCATACAATTATAAACTAAAAGAAGTTTATTAAAAATAAACTTGAAAAAATATAAAGGAATCTTATTGTAAATAATGTTTTAAAAATCCATTCATTCCGTATAAGTTAAATAAAACATTCTTCGTACTTTTTTCAGAAAAGTAAAAAAGTACCTCGTACGAAAAACGACAAAAGATTCCTTTCATATCTTTTACTAAAAACTCACCGAAGGGTAAAATTGGATATAAACTATTCTGTAAGGATGGAAATAATATTACATATTGAGGGAACATGGATGTGGATGATAAAATACACCCCAGTAATTACCAAAGTAAAAACAATCTCGGATAAAAGTGAGATTGTGATATTTCCCTTACCTTAGGTCCGATTTGCTTCGTATGTGTCCGAACCTCCTGTATAATGATTTAAATAATGTCATTTACTTATTAAACAATCATATTCATTGTTATTATATCATATATGTTTCACTTATGACATTATATTACCCGTTCTTTTGTAAATTCCATGTTAAAGAAGCGTTTTGGGTAAAATCGTTTCATTTATCGTAGGTGTTTTGACTTGTTGTTCTTGACATTATTATTACTTATATCATGATTTACTTACTTCCAGAATATAAAATATGATTTATATATCATATATATTCAGTATATATATATATAATAGATAGATAAATGAAATGAAAAACACCGTTCATGGAGACGGTAGTTCGTACGTACGCATGAACGCTGTTTTCCTTTCCTTATTGTCTTGAATGGAAGTAAGTAGAAGACATACATATATATATATATATACATAAATCCAGTAGCTATATAATGTCATATATTTCATTTTTATTTCTTATATATACTTTATAATCATTCTTAAATGGTTAACATGGAGAATGAATCTCATCGCGTCGTGGAGACGGTAGTCCGTACGTACGCACGAGCAATGATATCATTTCCATAAATATTGAATTGAATTGGAGTGGATTATAAAATATATCAGAATCAATATGATGTTTTAATAACTATGTATAGTTATTCTTTACACCATTATACCCATCCATGTAAGGTGGTGGTGGAAAATAGATTACACCACGGCGTGGAGACGGTATTCCGTACGTACGTACGCGCGGTGATTTCTTTTTCCGTAGGATGGATAGATGGTGAAATAGGTTTGTTTCATACTTATAATAACATATCAGTATATGAGTGATACTGATGTTATTACTTCATAATTAAAAAACCTAAGAAGAAGAAGTGGAAGAAGAAATAAAGATGAAAGAATTGGTAACGGTAATTACCTCTTCTTTGAAGCGCCTCTTTGAAACCTCCTCTTAGGGCACTAAAATTGGTCTTTGAGGAAGACCAGAACCTATAAGATGTTGCTAGGGAAGTGGAGAAGAGATTTTGGCAGGTTTTGGCCGAGCTTGAGTGCTCAAATTGGTGTGAGGAGGAGGGGGAGGAGGTGTCCTTTTATAAGGGAGGAGAGGGGCACCTTAGGAATACCTCAAAATATTATTTTATATTAATGTCAAAATAGGTTTATAATGGTTCCAAAGGGTCTTATTTCGAAGCTAAAGTGGGGATGGGTCGAAATCCTATCAACCAATAGGATTTAGACAAGTTTAGGGTATTATTTTAACCTTATCAATTAGATTTAACTCTAAGTTAAATAATTTAACTTTTACCGTGTCTTTTTGTTTTCTTTCACTATATGGTTAATACACTTACTATAACATGCCAAACGAACCCCAAAATTGTTTATTATTAATATATATATCCTTATCTAAGTCATTTGGCCGAACCTTAGATTTTTAGGAATAAAATAACAATTAATAATATAATATTTGATTTAAAAACTATTTTGTGTCAATTTTGACACTATTTGATATATGATTTTTGTGAAAGTCATAACAGAATTATATGTTAAAACCAAGTTGATTAAATCAACACTAATATATCATAGTAACCTAGAAAATAAGTGTAATTCATAAAAAGTCTCAAATTACATTCATTTGAGCATTTATAACATCAATTATGTTAATATTTCCTTAAAAGGGTAATTACTGCATCATCGTTGTGTCATAAATAAATTAATTTATTTAAAGTCTAAAAATTATAAATAAACTATCATTATGTAGGAAATCGTTTTATCTTTCTAATGAATATTTATAGTCAAATTTATCTTATGTATAACCCCATATTAAAAATGTTTTAGTTATTAAACATTGATTTTAACTATTTTAACTATTCATTAAATAAAATAATATTAAATGGCATAATCTAGTCCAAGTGGACCTAAATGGTCATATTATATTCATAAGGTTGTTTTTGGTCGAATTACACTTATCCAATAGAATTAGGACATGTGTTAGGGTAATAGTAATATCATATTTACCCTTAGTTACCCTATTTACTATTAACCGTGGTAAAAAAAAGTAAAAAGTTACTATTCACCAAAAATTATTTTCATCTCATTGAACCACATTTTAGTCCTTGATATTAACCGTGTCTGTCGGATTTTCGAAATTCCATTCACAGAAGCGGTAAAATTAAGTTTTATGCAAAATTCAGTTTTTAACCTACCACTTAGTGGTTTCACTATTCATCAAAAATTGAAAGTTTTCAGAAAAATACCAAAAATTAGGCCTAAGCTATATTTGATATTATGAACTCAAAAATGATTTCTATTTTATCAAATTAAAAACATATCAGTTGCATTAATTAATTTAAAAATTAATTCCCGTCGTCTAAACAAAAGGCGTGTTTTTAAGAGATAATAACTATCAAAAGATTGACACTTGTTTATAACTGGTTTAAATGTGAAATTACATCTAATGACCAACATTGTATTGAATTGTAAAAATATATTCTAAATATACTTTAAAACCACTCAAATTAATAATTTATCACTATTAATTATTTCGATTGAAAAAGTTGTTTTTAATTAAAATTTAGTAATTTTCACTATTCATCAAAATATGAAAGTTATCCGAAAATCACCAAAATTCCACCCTAAGCTAATTTCGATATTCCGAATCCAAAGATGAAGTCCATTTTGAAAAATAGAAATTACAAAATTTCAAAAAGTGGTTATTACTATTCATAACGTCTAGTTTTAATAATATTTTAATAGCATATCGTTGTTTAGCGAAACTTGGTGTTGCGTACAACACACGCTCTCGTGGAAGATTACGATTGCGTGTAATGCAAGGCAAGTCAAGGATGTGTGTTGTGCAAGCTCCTTTTGGTGTAGTGTACAACACAAGACATTAATAAAATTAAAAAAAATATTTTTCATAAAATCTCGGGCTGTTACATTCTACCCCCCTTAAAATGAATTTCGCCCTCGAAATTCGTCGGGGTTATAAATGGTTTACTATTTGAAAGTTTCTTTAATAGAAACCCACATCGTAAAAAGGAATATCAAAACCAATCTTTAAAAACAAAAGTATGAAACGTAACGGTTACCCAAATAAACTAATCAGTGGGTTTCCACATAGGTGAAAATATGGATATGGAAGAGAAATCTAACCATCATGTTCTGATGGAGAGTGGTAGAGAACATGGCTATGTAAAAGCCCGCAATCACAAATCCATAAATTTGTGACGATCTAAGGTACCATCTGATTCATCAGATATAAGATCACTAGGACAACATTTTTGGTTTTCAAGATCGTTTCCCTAAAGTTAAAGAATTTGAATTAGAATAAATACTTACTTTATTTTGGTACAATATCACTGTTGTTCGTGCCTTTAACAATTTCCACTTCATCTCTTAAATAAATGAAGTTGAATTTGTTATTCGTGAAGTGTTAGCAGATCATGTGATAGAATGAAGGGTCATTCCATCTGTCTCAAACAAAAGGTTAGCAAAAATTATATACATAAGTCGATCTATAGTGAGATTAATCATATATGGTTCCTAAAATGGACTTTATACTTCATATATCATACTTCTTAATATAATAAAACTAGTTTCTAATAAACAGGGACTTCCTGTAGGCTAGTGGTAGGCGATAAAGGCCAGTCGCACTTCGGTTGTGGGTTCGATTCCCACATCCTTGTCCGACGCGATGGGCTGTCGCCCGTCCTGCAGGTTGTCCTTTTTCTAAAACTATATTACTATAACATCCCATCAATAATATCGAGAAAACATCTATCCTTAAACAATACTAACTTATGTCCAACATAATCCATTCCAATCTTTAGGATTATCCATAATACTACAGTCCACTCTCATAACATAGTGAAAACGATTACCAGAGATTTAACACCATCGCCGATCCCCATATATCATAAGATATGTTTTGTTGGTCACATTCCAAACATTCAAAGTCCTTAATCATGTATTCTCTTGAATACCTTAGTGAAAACATGAATGCAGTTAAAATTTAACACTTTCCACATACCAAAATCCTCAAAATTCTATATACTCAAACCATGATATCACTTAGTCCTTATATCAATCATGAGCTCATGAATACTGTTAAACATTTCATTTTCTCATTTTCCCTTCATTATGCGCATATCATCTTATTTCCAAAAATATCTCAATCACTCTGAATACCACATTAGACCAATACATAAATATTCCAATACTCCATGATACAATATTATTTTGGAATCCCATTACATAAACACTTAATCATTCCACCACATCGTTGTCATATTCAACATCGCCAATAGTGATCGCATGTGACTTCCCTTTGTCCTTTGCCTTCCGTGTTTGCTCATGTTGATCATCACTAACCCTTGGATTAGGGCATTTATTAGCATAATTCCCCATTTCCTTGCACTTGAAGCATTGAAGTGTTGGTGGTGCGTTCTCTGTAGTGTTTGCTTTATTCACATCATTAGAAACCCTTTTTCCATTACTTCGACACTCAGCTGCTCGATGACCTTCTTTTCCACACTTAAAACATTTTCTAGTCCCTTTAAGACAATATCCACCATGCTTCTTTCCACACTTTGTGCATAAGGAAACATTCATCTTCTTTTCACCATTATTCTGAGATTTCTCCTTGAACTCCATCTTTCATTTCTTGTCAAAACCATGAGATGGATATGTAACACCAACTTCCATTTCTACCATGATAGCACAACGCACAATTTCTTCATAGCTTCTGAAGTCTCTTATAGCTAATGCCCTTCGAAGACTTGGTTTTAAGCCACTGAAAAATCGATCAACTTTACTTTCAGGTTGGATGATAATGCCAGATGCATACCTTGCAAGTCTTGTAAAATTTTCTTCGTATATACCAACAGATTCATCATCTTTTTTCTTTAGTTCAAGAAACTCCTTCTCCATCTTTGTTCGAAGAATACGAGGGAAGTACTTATTGAAAAATAAGTTCTTGAACTCGTCCCATTCCATGGACTCAATTTCATCTCTTTGCCTTGTATTCTTGATAAGATTCCACCATTGATCAGCTTCACCTTCCAAACGATATACTGCTAAGATGACTTTATCATATTCAGAACATTGAAGAACTGAAAATATCTTTTCAGTGGTACTGATCCATTGTTCAGCAACCAGTGGATCAGAAGACCCACTGAAAGCAGGTGGACGTTGCCTCATGAAGGACTCAATAGAATATTGTTCCCTTCTCTGCTCATTTGGAAGTCCAGAATGATTCATAGCTTGTGTAAGTATAGCAATAAGATTTTGCACTCCATCTCCCATAACATTTGTTTGTTCAGGAGGACAATCATTGCATTGTCCATTGCATTGATCAACACGGTTCTTTCGGGTTCCAGCCATCGTCTAAAACCCAAAAATAATAGTGTGAGAGGCAAAAATCATGCTAGGGAAAACAAAATAATAAAGGGGAAGTACCTTCAATATCTAACATCTTAGGTTTAATTCTATGATCGTTAGCGTAGTTCTAGTACTATAACCTATACGTATACTTAACCTTAGGGACATCCCTAGACATACCGTAGAAATATCTCTAGGGATCTCACTAACGTTTTCACATCCTAGTTTCCAAAGGTTGACTAAACCTTTCCTCTGATACCAACTGTAGAGACCCGAAGCCTGACGTACATTGACATTACATTACATTTGCGGAATACTTAGTATATAACAAAAACACACTCGCAAGGATCATAATAGTTTAGTGTCTTTGGAAACTCGAAATATAATCTTCTAATCCTGGTGAAAGATATTAAACATCTCCCATAAAGATTTTTTTTATACCTAAAACCTTTCTTTATATCCTGGGGAAAAGAAAACATAAAAGGGTGAGCTCAAATGCTCAGTAAGGGTAAACAAAAGAAATATCAATCACATCATATACATAAGCACATAAATTTTGGAAATCTTGACCTACAAAAGAGAGCATAATTTCATAACATGGAGTAAATTATAGTAGTGAAATGAAATGCCAATAATCATAACATAAAACATGAAACTTTGTGGCATACACACATAATCATAGAGAATCATTTCTTGTTAGTCAAGACTCATTTCCAAGACAATCTTAGTGGACAAAGTCCCTTTCTGAATCGAGTAACCCTCGTTTTCAGTCTTGTTTCACTGAACCGGTATAACCTACCATTTCAGCCATGTCTATCTCATGAGATATAAAATCTTTACCAAATGCATTGGAGGGAGATATAGGTCCCACCCATCTTATAATGAATCCTTTCTTATGTGTGCCACATAATCATAAAACATACATCATAGCGTAACCCATGTAATAAAAATGGGATTCTTAAACAACATGACATCATAAAAAAATCCATATAAGATGAATGAATTCATAAAAATATTTCCATCACAACATGATCAAATCAATGTAATAATAGGGATAAAAACAGAACCCTTTATTATCTTAGATGGAAAATAATTTTGATAAAACACTTGAACTCCATTTTTGAGGAAAATATCATTTCTTCTTCAAAAACATTTTTCTTTTCTTAACATGTCATAAAATTATAAACTAAAAGAAGTTTATTAAAAATAAACTTGAAAACATATAAAGGAGTCTTCTTGTAAATAATGTTTTAAAAATCCATTCATTCCGTATAAGTTAAATAAAACATTCTTCGTACTTTTGTCGAAAAAGTCAAAAAGTACCTCGTACGAAAAACGACAAAAGATTCCTTTCATATCTTTTTCTAAAAACTCACCGAAGGGTAAAATTGGATATAAACTATTGTATAAGGATGTAAATAATATTACATATTGAGGGAACATGGATTTGGATGATAAAATACACCCCAGTAATTACCAAAGTAAAAACAATCTCGGATAAAAGTGAGATTGTGATATTTCCCTTACCTTAGGTCCGATTTGCTTCGTATGTGTCTGAACCTCCTGTATAATGATTTAAATAATTTCATTGACTTATTACAGAATCATATTCATTGTTATGATATCATATAGGGTTCACTTATGACATTATATTACCCGTTCTTTTGTAAATTCCATGTTAAAGAAGCGTTTTGGGTAAAATCGTTTCATTTATCGTAGGTGTTTTGACTTGTTGTTCTTGACATTATTATTAATTATATCATGATTTACTTACTTCCAGAATATAAAATATGATTTATATATCATATATATTCAGTATATAAATATATATAATAGATAGATAAATGAAATGAAAAACACCGTTCATGGAGACGGTAGTCCGTACGTACGCATGAACGCTGTTTTCCTTTCCTTATTGTCTTGAATAGAAGTATGTAGATGACATACATATATATATATATACATAAATCCAGTAGCTTTATAATGTCATATATTTCATTATTATTTCATATATATACTTTATAATCAATCTTAAATGGTTAACATGGAGAATGAATCTCATCGCGTTGTGGAGACGGTAGTCCGTACGTACGCACGAGCGATGATATCATTTCCATAAATATTGAATTGAATTGGAGTGTATTATAAAATATATAAGAATCAATATGATGTTTTAATAACAATTTATAGTTATTCTTTACACCATTATACCCATCCATGTAAGGTGGTGGTGTAAAATAGATTACACCACGGCGTGGAGACGGTATTCCGTACGTACGCACGCGCGGTGATTTCTTTTTTCGTAGGATGGATAGATGGTGAAATAGGGTTTTTTCATACTTATAATAACATATCAGTATATGAGTGATACTGATGTTATTACATCATAATGAAACAACCTAATAAGAATAAGTGGAAGAAGAAATAAAGATGAAAGAATTGGTAACGGTAATTACCTCTTCTTTGAAGCGCCTCTTTGAAACCTCCACTTAGGGAACTAAAATTGGTCTTTGAGGAAGACAAGAACATATAAGATGTTTCTATGGAAGTGGAGAAGAGATTTTGGCAGGGTTTGGCCGAGCTTGAGTGCTCAAATTGGTGTGAGGAGGAGGGGGAGGATGTGTCCTTTTATAAGGGAGGAGAGGGGCACCTTAGGAATACCTCAAAATATTATTTTATATTAATGTCAAAATTGGTTTATAATGGTTCCAAAGGGTCTTATTTCTAAGCTAAAGTGGGGATGGGTCGAAATCCTATCAACAAATAGGATTTAGACAAGTTTAGGGTATTATTTTAACCTTATCATTTAGATTTAACTCTAAGTTAAATGATTTAACTTTTACCGTGTCTTTTTGTTTTCTTTCACTATATGGTTAATAAACTTACTATAACATGCCAAACGAACCCCAAATTGTTTATTATTAATATATATTTATCCTTATCTAAGTCATTTGGCCGAACCTTAGATTTTTAGGAATAAAATAACAATTAATAATATAATATTTGATTTAAAAACTATTTTGTGTCAATTTTGACACTATTTGATATATGATTTTTGTGAAAGTCATAAAAGAATTATATGTTTGAACCAAGTTGATTAAATCAACACTAATATATCATAGTAACCTAGAAAATTATTGGAATTCATAAAAAGTCTCAAATTACATTCATTTGAGCATTTATAACATCAATTATGTTAATATTTTCTTTAAAAGGGTAATTACTGCATCATCGTTGTGTCATAAATAAATTAATTTCCTTAAAGTCTAAAAATTATAAATAAAATATCATTATGTAGGAAATCTTTTTATCTTTCTAATGAATATTTATAGTCGAATTTATCTTATGTATAACCCCATAAAAAAAATGTTTTAGTTATTAAACTTAGATTTTAACTATTTTAACTATTCATTAAATAAAATAATATTAAATGTCATAATCTAATCCAAGTGGACCTAAATGGTCTAATTATATTCATAAGGTTGTTTTTGGTCGAATTAAACTTATCCAATAGAATTAGTACATGTGTTAGGGTAATAGTAATATCATATTTACCCTTAGTTACTCTATTTACTATTTACCGTGGTAAAAAAAAGTAAAAAGTTACTATTCACCAAAAATTATTTTCATCTCATTGAACCACATTTTAGTCCTTGATATTAACCGTGTCTGTCAGATTTTCGAAATTCCATTCACAGAAGCGGTAAAATTAAGTTTTATGCAAAATTCAGTTTTTAACCTACCACTTAGTGGTTTCACTATTCATCAAAAATTGAAAGTTTTCAGAAAAATACCAAAAATTAGGCCTAAGATATATTTGATATTATGAACTCAAAAATGATTTCTATTTTATCAAATTCAAAACATATCAGGTGCATTAATTAATTTAAATATTAATTCCCGTCTTCTAAACAAAAGGCGTGTTTTTAAGAGATAATAACTATCAAAAGATTGACACTTGTTTATAACTGGTTTAAATGTGAAATTACATCCAATGAACAACATTGTATTGAATTGTAAAAATATATTCTAAATATACTTTAAAACCACTCAAATTAATAATTTATCACTATTAATTATTTCGATTGAAAAAGTTGTTTTTAATTAAAATTTAGTAATTTTCACTATTCATCAAAATATGAAAGTTATCCGAAAATCACCAAAATTTCACCCTAAGCTAATTTCGATATTCCGAATCCAAAGATGAAGTCCATTTTGAAAAATAGAAATTAAAAAATTTCAAAAAGTGGTTATTACTATTCATAACGTCTAGTTTTAATAATATTTTAATAGCATATCGTTGTTTAGCGAAACTTGGTGTTGCGTACAACACACGCTATCGTGGAAGGTTGCGATTGCGTGTAATGCAAGGCAAGTCAAGGATGCGTGTTTTGCAAGCTCCTTTTGGTGTAGTGTACAACACAAGACATTAATAAAATTAAAAAAAATATTTTTCATAAAATCTCGGGCTGTTACAGGGTCTCCCTGGATAAGACCACGAGACAACTTGAAGAAGCCGAAGGATTTTCCCATGAAGATAATCAACATCCATGTTGATCTGAAACAACAAAAAATTATATTGATATTCCACGTGGACAATCCCATACCTGCCAAGACTTTGTTGATGAAGGCCCATTCGACGCTAACGTGTTGTTTGGTTATGAGGTATTGGGGTGGCCTCCCCACTTGTACGCTACAAGTCCCTAGCAAGGCCCAAGGTGGACAACCCTTGGGCTTAGGCCAGTTCCCAACGGGGTAGAGGGGCCCAAGAGAGGTTTGTTAGCATATAGTGTGTGTTTCCTTGCGAGGACTCGAACCCAGAACCTCAGGGTCAGGACGCCACCGCCTTTAACCAATGAACCTGTGCCCCATGGGCTATGTACATCCCACTATATAGAAGATGTATTGATACCCTTATTGGTAGTTTTGGGGGTTGTCATGAGATTTATTATTTCTAGATTCATCTGTCAGTGTTTCCCTGGTTTCTAGATGAAGTCTGAGCACCATTTTTTGGTAGGTTTGTTTTGGGCTCTGGATACCCTGGAGTGAGAAAGTTATGGAATATACATGGACTTTGTGATGGGTAATCTATGCACAATGAGAGACCATGAACTCATATGGGTGATAGTTTATCTACTAACAAAATTGATGCACTTCTTTTTCTATCATGGGGAAGAATTCAATGGATATTTTGGGGCGGTTTTACGTATGGAAGATCGTTCTCTTTCATAGGTAAACCATGATGGATGTCACCAAACATAATGCATGATACACATCCTGGTTGGGGAGAGGCCTACAAGAGGAATTCGGGACCCCTATGGGGATGGGTACAACCTTCCACCCCCAGAAATACTTGAAACCCAAGTGCACTCTAAGGTTCTAGAGGATATGGTAAGGTCCTGCATATTAGACATTATCTAGATTAAGGAGGACCACATTCCTTTGGTATATTTTTTGTATTATAATAGCTACCACTATACTATAGGCATGGAACCTTTAGAGTCCCTATTTGGGAGACCTTCCTTATTCTCGATGGAGATCAGTGAGGTATATGTGGTTGGTCCATAGATGCTGAAGGTGACTACAAATAAGGTAAATGTGATCAATTATAGTAGGTGGAAATCCAATAGTAGGAATAAATCATACATATATCGATGTTGTAGGACCTTTTAGTTTGATCATGGAAGCTACATTTTTCTGAGAGTCTCCCCATGAAGTTGATTGAATCTTTTTATCTTGGTAGGCAAGTTATCCTTATCGTTCATCAGGACATTAAAGATCCTAAAGAGTGTTGAAGATTTGTCTTACCACATCACGTTACCCCCACAGTTGGAGTGGGTGTGTGACTTCTTCCACTAGTCAAATCAGAGGAGATACGTTCACGCCCCCACGCACAGCATTGATAGGGGCAATCTAGATTTCAAGGATGGAGCAAATTTCATGGTACACCCAGTGGATATCGAGGATAGATAGGAGAAAAATCTGTGTGGATAGAACATCAACTTGTTTTATGTGTTCTTGATGCACGAGAGCATCTAGGGGATCATTAGGGAGATGTAGATCCAAATGAAAACTCAGTATCCTGATTTCTTTGTATATTTCTCCATTTTCATAACGAATTGACTGAAGGAAGAAATAATGAAGACACTATATTTTTTCAATATATTCCTTTAAAATATATCAAAAATACTTTTTGAGATAGGGACTAAGACGGAACACGATTCTGAAGCCTAGTGGGTTTAGAAATAATTTTTTATAAATATTAAATATATTTTATATTATGTGTGCATAGTTGTTCTAAAAAACTAATGGGATAACTCTTAAACAGGTTTTCGGATAAAAACTTTTATACCAATGATGAATCCATTACATGGGTTTTACCATAGGCATGACCTAATGTTGGTCAACATGGGGTGTTTAGATTGGGGGATCATTGGCATGTGCGTTTAAATTAAATTAATAGATTAATTTAATAATTTAATTTAATTGAACTAATACAAAAACATATATTAATATTTAGGTATAAAAAATTTGCAGGTTTAGCTGTATAACCCTGAGTTCATTAAGAGGTGATTTCCACCACCCATCGTTGGTGAACAAAGATCAGATAATGAATAGCTTGTTGATTAATGTGAATTGAGGCGCGGTGAACACAACAGATCTTCCTCCTTCATTGGAGATCATGTTCTCTATTAGTGAATGATGTGAATCATGGTAAGAATCATAATATGTTTATTTCCTGACTTATTATTAAATTATTGAGAATAATAAATTTCATTCCTTTGATTTGTATTCATTCTAAGCCTTTGTATGGAACCACATGTCAGATTTATTTTGTTTTAATTTATTAAACC
The DNA here is from genome assembly GCA_963277665.1 of Viscum album. Classification (NCBI taxonomy): domain Eukaryota; kingdom Viridiplantae; phylum Streptophyta; class Magnoliopsida; order Santalales; family Viscaceae; genus Viscum; species Viscum album. The sequence continues at coordinate 290,349,268 of OY728165.1, forward strand.
ATGTTGTGTCTTGTTTCTCTCCCTGATTATCCTAATTTTGAATTCATTGGACAAGAATGTTTTCATAATTATTTTTTACACTTGTTTATGTTATTTTCCCCATCTTTTCGTCAAATTCTTCATCATTAGACCATAGGTCCACGACTCAATTATTTTTGGGCAGGACTGAGCATGATCATACCCTAGGAAATGCAGTAGAGATGTGGGTGGTGAATAGTTCGAAGAATTGGGGATAGATAGGGATATTTTTCTAGGTTTGGTTTATGATTTCCATTAATCTAGGATCTAGGATTTATATATATCAATGGGAGGTGAATGGGGGGATGAAGAACCATAGTGGTTCAATAGAATCCAATTTCCAACCCCCAAAGGATTATAATCGACGATTGGAGCCTCTTTCATTTGATTTTGGGCATCTTTGAGGCATGATTCTAGGAGGTGGAGAAAATTTTAAATTCTAGAGTGTGGATCTTAGAATCAGTTTAAAACCCAACTACACACTATTAATTCTAATGAACATGGCATGTAGTACCTTGGCTATGATTACTATGGTTTCTAAGTGGCTTAAATATCACACATCGCGTGGGACCCCCACACACCATGTGAACCATCATTGTAGATGCGACATTAACTATATGAGTAAATAGACATGGGCACATCAAGAGTACATAGCCAGGGTACACAGACTATACTAGGGTACACACACATTGCCCGAAGGACACGGGTAGGACCCTATGCTAGGGGATATCATGTTTTAGAGTACACTAGCACAAAGCAAGATCACACAGGCATAACCTGGAGCACAGACAGGACCCTAAGTGTCACAAATATTCCATGTAGTCCTTTTACATGATGTGTAGGTATACATGGTCAGTGATCCTTGTTCTATAAAAGTGAAATTCAGGTATGAGGACTAGATCACACACCATGTGGATCCCCTTACAATTATGTACCGTCTCTTTTTGAGGAAAATTCAACCTATCATATCTTTTTCATTCAGACTTAGATTTTGGCCCATGAGTATCCAATCCTGATATTTTTTTAATATAGAATGTTATCTTGGCCTTAATAGTGTATTCATTGGTATGATAAATTATTTTCTATTTGTGACACTTCTTTAGGAAATTCATGATGATAGTATTGATTGGGAAAGATCATCAGAAATATTAGAGTGGCACCACGTTGTAGAGGAAGGGAATGGGTCCTAAATTGACATTTATACATTCACCATCTTGAGGATAATGGGAATGAGTCCATGACTATTAGTGTGGAACCCTTCAGCTGATATAAATCATGGGTCCCCTATCTACTATTGGAGTTTCACCTTTCTAATGGTATAGGGAATGGGTCCTGTTTCAACCAAAAGAGTAGCACCCTCATGCAGAGTTAGGGCATGGGTCCTCTACCCATCATAGTGGAACCCTCCTTTGATTTCAGTGTATCATTACTCGACAACTATAATGTCAAACTTCAGATTGGATATGGTATGGTACATCTATCAACTATATGAGTGGAACTCTCATATTATACAAGAGAATGGGTCCTTGATAACTAGAGTGGAACCATCCTACTAGGACATGACATGGTTCCTCTATTGACTATCTAAGTGGTACCCTACTATTATACTAAGGCATGGATCCTCTACCTATATATTATGTCCCATCGACTATGAAACACAATATATAGGTGTGGCCCGACATGGATGCTTCTACTGGACAGGCGCATGAGATGTTGGGCATTATTGAAGGACCTTTGTAACCGATGGAAGCCTCTTTTCATAAACTGTGTTATGAGATGGAGATCTCCTTTATCTCCCATATATGTTTATTATATAAGAATATATCCCTATTTATCATATTTTGTTTCACACTTTATATAGGTTGAGATATACTGTAACACCCCAAACTTCCATGGTACGTTTCTCTTTGAGTAATGTAGAATCTTGCGTTGTACGCAGCTTGGTGTTTTAACACACCGCAACCAATCAAACTAGCCATAATGAATAGTAATACCCTCTTTATTAAATTATATAATTTTTTTTTTCAAAATGGACATCATTTTTGGATTCATAAGATCAAAATTATCTTAGGGTATGGTTTTGGTATTTTTTTCTGAAAACATTCAATTTTTTTATGAATAGTGAAAATCACTGCGCTGTTGTTTAAAAACGACTTTTAATTTAAGTAATTCGTTCTTTTATTTTAATTTATTTTTGGTCTAAATTGATACATAATACCTATATATTTTCAATTTAACTCATTGGATTTGTTTTATAATAAGTTTAGATATATAAACTTTTATTGATGTTTTTACCGTCTTTAACCAACCTTCTAGGAACATTTGAAAATTTGTATAAAACATAATTTTCCCACTTATGTGAGTTGAATTTTAAAAATTTGAGTGACACAGATGACATAAATAGGTAAAATGTTGTTCAATAGGATGAAAATAATATTTTATGAATAGTAACTTTTGTCTTTTATTTACCACGATTAAAAGTAAATAGGGTAATTAAGGGTAAATATGATATTATAATTACCAAATACATGTCCTAATTCTATTGGATAAGTGTAATTTGACCGAAAACAACCTTAGGAATAAAATAATATCCTATTTGGTCCACATGGATTAGATTAGGACATTAATTTTTATATTATTTAAAAAAGAGTTAAAAGTGTTAAATTCAATGTTTAATAACTAAACCATTTTTAATATAGGGTTACACATAAAATAGATTCTACTATAAATATTCATTAGAAAAAAAACAATATTTCCTACATAATGGAATTCTATTTTTAATTTTTATACATTAAATAATTTAATTTATTTATGACACAATGATGATGTAGTAATTAACTTATTAATTAAATATTGAAATAATTGATATTATAAAAATACAAATAAATATAAATTGAGACTTTTAATAAATTAAAATAACTTTATAGGTTAATATGACATGTTAAGGTTGATTAAATATATTTTTTTTGAATTAATCATGCTATTATGACTTTAAAAAAAACAAAATAATAAATAGTGTAGAAATTGACATAAATGAGTTATTAAAACAAATATTAATTTATTAAATGGTATAATATTCATAAAGATATAAGGTTCAGCCAAAGGATTTAGAAAATGTTACATATATTAATAATGAACCACTTGGGGTTTTCTTGGCTTATAATAGTAATTTTATTAACCATATAATATAAAAATACAAAGAGACATGGTAAATGTCAAACAATTTAACTAAGAGTTAAATCTAAAAGATAAGGTTAATATGGCGACCTAAGCCTGTCAAAAATCCATTGGTTGAGAGGTTTTCGACCCATCCTCAAATTTTACTTGAAATAAATTATTTTGGACCCATTATAAACCGAATATGATTTTATTATAAAATAATATTTCAATCTTTTCCTAAAGTGACCATCACCTCTCTTATAAAAGGGTACTTCCCCTTATCTTAATTTCACACCTCCAAAGCCATTTGGATCGACAAACCCCTACCCAAATATCCTCCAAAATTACCTCACATCATTTTATAGTCCTTACTTTGATCATAAATCCAACCAAAGGTTCCCTTTTGATGATGTGAAAAGGAATCACCCAAAGAAGAGGAAATAATTTCACCACCCTATTTCATGATCTTTTCTTCTTCCACATACTCTTTATTTGTTGTTTCCATACCAAAATAACAAATCCAATACCTTCTATAAAATTTTATGTTATTTTAAATATTGTACACCCATATTTTTTATTTTATCTATCTTGAAAATGATAATGTCACCATACGTGCGTACGTACGGATTACCGTCTCCATGTTGCGGTGTACTTTGTTATTCAAACACTTCATTATTTGGAGGGGTATAATAATGATTATAAATGATTTAAATAATAAGTATAAAATGTTAATGATTCTTTATATATGATATTTCATCCAATTACGTATGATTTCACCATCAGTATAATGATATTGTCGCTCGTGCGTACGTACAGATTACCGTCTCCCCAAATGTGGTGAGATTCATTCCCCATCGTAATAATTCAAGAATAATTTTCATTTTATGATTAAAAAAATATTTAATAACTTACTATAATTATGGATATGAATCAAACACATCCTATTCATAACAAACATGGCTTATGTAACCAATAATTTAAAGGAAAATGAATCATTCAACACCTGAAATGATGATACTACTAAAATATTATTAACCAAGAAATATTATAATATCATATATGATATCATATTTATGGATATGATTCCTGTATAATATAATAATAATTATTTAACTATTATAATAGAGATTAACGTACCATCGACGATGGAAAAGTACAAGGTAAGGGTTAATTTTACAATCTCTTTATTATCTGAGGTTGTTATACATGAGTATCTACGGGGAATTATTTTTCATCCACATCCTTGTTTCTTAAGAATGTATTTCAAAACATATTTACTATTTTTTAGACTATGGGTTAATGTCATTTATACCCTTTTTTTACCTTCTATGTTTTGAAAGAAATCTTTTAGTCGTTTTCCAAACAAGGTACTTTATGACCTGTTCGAAGAAATTATGGTAATAATGTTTTTTAACATATACGGAGGGTGAAGATAATTCCCTCCATTATAACATCATCATATATTCTCTTTCAAGATTATAATAATATTTTCAAAATAAATATTTTCTTTTATAATTACATGATTTCAAAATGATTTCAAAATAGAAAGAGATACCTCTCTCAAAAAGTTTTGATTTCATCTATGCCAACAACCTTTGATGGATTTTAAACTTGTTTGAAGTTGATTTATTATGAAACAAATCTTCCATATTTTATTGATGGTTTTGTGATATATTTGATTGTGGATGTGTTATTTTTATACCATTCATGGTTTATGGTTAATGTGTTAACATTTAGTATGTTATTTTTAGTATGAATGTTTATGTTATGTCTCAACCTTTTCATATGAGGAATGTATTGGACTCAGTAAGTGACGAGTGGAGCCTACAATAGATACTCGGTTCATTGGTAGGTTTCATGATAAAATTAGATGGGAAATTAGCCATGGCATCTCTCAATTTTGATATATGGTTTGAGAAGAGGCCTTAATTATTTTTAGACATCTTGGGTGAGGCCTTGACAAAAAATTTTAGAAGGTCCCTCATTATACATTCCCTCGTTATGAAAATGTTATTGATGGTTCATATGGTTATTCTACTAGTATAATACCCATGACTATGTTTTATTATGGAAATATTTTTATCAACTCATATTCCTACCATAAATTGTTCATGTTTATTATTTATAATGGCATGTGTTTTCAATTATTCACCATGCTTAATGTTTACATTATCTTCTGTTGTATTTCTTACCCTTAATGAGCATCTCATCTCACCCCTTTCTTATGTTTCATTTTCCCTGGATATAAAGAAGTTCATTATGAGTGAGTTGCAAACATAATTTAGGAGTATTGGATGTTTATAAAGGAATAAATTAGTGTTGTATTTCTTTTCTCATGTTTTAATGTGGAACTTATGTATGTATCTTGTTTCCAATAATACTAAACTGATCAGTCTTTCAGGACATGATTCCTTGTATCATGACAATGTTATGTAATAAAACATTGACTCTGGGTAACTAGTTTTGAGGCGTTACAGTTATTATTAGAGGAGGATTAGTAAAAACCTTTGAAACTAGATTGAGATAAACTCTGATTAGAGCATGTTACCCAAATATAGACTTTGAATATTAGTTTCGAAGAACTTCCTCAAATTCTGGTAATGTATAGATTTTGTGTATTTTCCAAGAAATATATCCCTGTCTGGATAATATCTGGAAGAGGTGGCTCTGAAACAGATGTACCTAGGAGTGAAAACACCGACAAGGAGTTTCGAACTTGACCCGGGGTATCCTAGTACATGACAACGGGACTTACTGCACTCTAGGTTACGACACTCTGGGGGGATATTTTTAGGATAATTCATGTTTTATTTAAAAACCATTATGAAGGATTTATGAGTATATACCTCCTCAAAGAAAACATTTTTATTATTATAAATTATATCCATAAACTATAAAATTTATATTAACTGTTTTAAAACTTTGGAAATATGTATTGCGACTCATAAAACAATCTAGGGTATGTCTTTTTTTTGAAATGTCTCCTAGTATAATGAATGGAAACAGTATCAATGCACGTAATCCATATAGGGATTTCCCTCCAACTCAAGATAATTATAGTGGAGAGGGTGATGAAACTGGTGCTAATCATTTTATCACCATATTGGGTCAACTCACTCAGGTTATGAATAATAACCTTACCCGAATGAAGCACCATGATCCACGACATGGAGGATCAATGTTAGACTTCTTCATGAGGCAACAACCACCAACATTCAATGAGAGTAAAAATCCATTGGTATTTGAGCAATGGATACGTTCCTTAGATAAAATATTTCATGCTTTGGGGAGTAGCGAAAGGGAAAAAGTTGTCATGGAAGTTTATCGCCTAACTGGAGATGCAGATCAATGGTGGTCATTAATCCAAAACAGAAAGGAAGATGAAGAAGTATAAAACATGGAATGGAGGGTGTTTAAATATATTTTCTTAGAAAAAGACTTTTCTTGTGACCATTGATCAGATATCGAAAGAAAATTTCTCACTCTGAGGAAAAAGGAAAATGAGAATGTCGCAAAGAATGAGGCTAGATTTACAAGGTTAGAGAGGAATGCAACATATTATATATGGAACCCAAGGAGTAAGACTAGTTGATTATTATATGGGTTAAAACAATTTATTTATCGATCATTTATCCCACAATCCTTCTCATCGTACAAAGATATTGTCTCATGTGCTATCAAGACAGAAAAAAATTCTCTATGTCTTGTGACTTTAAAGCAATGAAAGAGAAGAGAAGATTAGTTGAAAACTTTGGGAAAGGAAATAAGGAAACCGAGAAGAAGGGAAGAATTGAATTTCCACCCTATGATAATTGTGGAAGGAATCACCCTAGAGCCTGTCTAAAAGGAAAAGGAGTATGCAACAAATGTGGATAGAAAGGCCATCTTGCTGGTGATTGTAAGGGGAAGAAATAATCTACCAATGTTCAATGCTATATTTGCAGAGATATGGGACATTATGCACATTAATGTCCTAAGCTCCAAGGAAACAAAACTCCGAAAAGGACAAGAGAGTAAGGGAAAGATTATTCAATCACTACTACTAAGGTTGATGCTCTAAAAGATGTCGTGGCAGGTAATTTCATGGTTTCCTCATGTTTATCCAATTCTTTATTTGATTCTGTATCATTGCATTGTTTCATATCTTCTCAGTTTGCTGGGAAAATTAGATATTTTCAATTTTAATTAACAAGTGAGTTGTCAGTCAAAATTCATAAGGGAAGTATCATCGCAACAAATTTTTCTAAATCAGTTCCCATTATGGCATATAAATGTTTTTTATATGCTGACATCATCATCCTACCCATTATTGAATTTCATATAATCCTTAGAATGAATTGTCTTTCAGACTATGATGTGAAAATTTATTGTTTGAAGAAAGATGTTACAATTTTTGATGATGATAAGGTGTAACTTTTTTTAGAGAGAAAACATCACCATTTGATTCTTATCTTGATCCACCCCCAGTATCTCTACTAAATTTAATTATCAGGGAAGTAGAGAATGAAATAACTGTGGTTAAGGAAAGTAATGTTAAAATAGAGGATGTACCTATTGTGAAAGAATATGTTGATGTTTTTCTAGAGGATTTAGCTAGACATCCTTCAGAACAAGAAATTGTGTTTTCCATTGAGTTAATTCATGGTTCAAGGCCCATGTCGAAGACCCCTTATAGAATGGACACTTTGGAATTAGTGAAACTAATGAAACTACTAGAGGAATTGAGTAATAAGGGATTTATTCACCCTATTGTTTCTCCATGGGGAGCCCCTATCCTTTTTGTTAAGAATAAAGACAGATCTATGAGGTTGTGCAATGACAATAGGGAGATCAATGAAATAACAAAAAATAACAAGTATCCCCTATCTCACATTGATGATTTATTCATCAAACTTCATAGAGATCAATATTTTTCAAATATTGACCTTTTATCTAGATATCATTAGTTGTGTGTGAAGAAGGAATACATTCTGAAAATAGCATCCTGAACTAGGTATGGGCATTAAGAGTTTATAGTAATGCCTTTTGGATTGACTAATGCACCCTCTTTTTTCATGGATCTAATGAACAATGTTTTCAAGGAATATCATGATGACTTTCTTATGGGATTTATTGATTATATCCTGGTATATTCTAAAATCTATGAAGATCATGAAAATCACATTCATGTTATTCTAAATACTCTTAGAATAAATGAATTATATGGGATGTATAGAAAGTGTGAATTCTAGCTTCAAGAGATTTTTTTTCTTGGCCATATTCTCTCTAAGGATGGAATCTCTGTTGATCCTTCTAAGAGAAGAGCAATACATGAATGGCCAGCACCGATGAGTATAACTAAGGTACACAATTTTATTGGTTTAGCATGTTATTATCGGTGCTTCGTCCAGAATTTTTTCCGATTGGAAAACCCATTAACCTTGCTCACACGTAAAGGGGTTAAATTTCTTTCGACAAAAGTGTGGGAATTTTTTTTTGAAGAACTGAAGAAAAGATTATTCAATGCTCTTATATTGACTCTACCATCGGGGAATGATTGGTTTGTTGTATATAGTTATACATTAATGAAAGGACTTGGATGTAACCTTCTGAAGAATGATATAGTTATTTCCTATGCATCACAACAACTATAAATTCATGAGAAAGACTATCCCACTCATGATCTTGTTTTAGCAGTTTTAATCTTTTCTCTGAAAATATAGAGACACTATCTCTATGGTGAAAAATGAGAGATTTATACTGATCACAAGAGTTTGATGTATATTTTATCATAGAAGTAACTCAACATGAGGAAATGATGATGGCTAGAACTAATCCTGGATTAGTATTTCACTATAAACTACCACTCAGGGATGGAAAATAAGGTGGAATATGCTTTGACCAGAAAGAATCATGGAGTTTTTAACAAGATGAGAGTTTAAAGGGATCTTATTTTCATTGATCTAGTAAATATGGATATGGGAATAACCATGGAAGGTGAAACATCAATACTCATTCAAATGGTTTCCAAACCATCATTACTAGAAAGGATAAAAAGTTATCAGACTGATGATGATAAGTTTCAAATGAAATTGAAAGCTATAAATGATGGTAGATTGATCGAATTCGTATATGAAGATGGTATTTTGAAATTTGGGAAGAATATTTGTGTTCCTGACATACCTGATCTAAAAAGAGAATTGTTGGATGATGCTCATAGCTCAAATTTCTCTATACACCTTGGTAGCACTAAGATGTATAGATATTTGAAGAAACATTTTTGGTGGGACAACATGAATAGAGAGATTGCTAATTATGTGTCAAGATATATGGTTTTTAAACCAGTGAAAGCAAGAAGACAACGTCCTAGATGAGTCATGCAACCTCTTCCCATACCTGAGTGAAAATGGGATGATTCTATGATGGACTTTTTCATGGGACTACAAAAGACATCTAGAAGGAAGGATGTGATATGGGTCATTTTTGATTGTCTTACCAAGTCAGCACATTTTATTTCTATAATAGAAGATTTACCGCTTGAACGTCTATCAAGATTATATATTAATGAAGTTGTAAGACTTCATGGAGTACCCCTATCGATTGTTTCTGATTTTGATCCCCATTTTACATCATGATTCAGGAAAAGTATTCAGAAGGCCATGGATACTAAAATTCATTTGAGCACTACCTACCACCCTCAAACTAATGGAAAATAAGAATGGACTATTCATACCTTAGAACTCATATTGAGATCTTTCTCACATGACTTTTTGGGTATCTGGGATCAGTATTTACCTATGGTAGAATTTTCCTATAATAATAGATTCTATTCAAGTATTCAGATGGCACCATATGAAGCGTTATATAGAAAGAGATGTTGCACACCAACTTTTTGGGATGATATTGGTGAATGAAAACTCGTAGGCCCAGAACTTGTTGAGGAAACAAAGGAAAATCTTAAGATTACGAAAACCCACATCAAAGCAGCCCAAAGTAGGAAAAAGAGCTATGCTGATAATAGAAGGAAGGATTTGGAATTTCAATTAGGAGGCCATGTTTTCTTTAAGGCATCACTATGGAGGGGTGTTATTTGTTTTGTTAAGAAAGGTAAATTGAGTCCCAGGTACAACAGGCCTTTCTAAATTCTAGAATTAATTGGAGTTGTTTCTTATCATTTGGAAATGCCTCCAAGTCTCTCCAAAGTTCATGATGTGTTCCACGTGTTGATGTTGAGAAAATATATGCCTGACTCAATGCATGCACTCAACTATTAGGAAACTGAACTGGACCTGATCTATCTTAATTTGAAGAGCATGTCATGATTCTTGATACCGGAGAACAAGTGTTGAGAAACTGGACGACTCGTCTGGTGAATATTCTATGGAGAAAACATAATATTGAAGATGCAATTTCAAAACCCAAGGAACTTGTGATGAAGAACCAATAAAATATTTTTATGCAGTAATATTCTAATAATTTTGAGGAAAAAATATTTTATGTAGGAGATAATGTAACACCCCAAGCCTCTACAGTATGTTTCCCTTTGAATAATGCAGTAGCTTGCGTTGTATGCAACTTGGAGTTTTAACACACCACGACCAATCAAACAAGCCATAATGAATAGTAATTCCCACTTTTTAAAGTTTTATATATTTTATTTTTCTAAATGGACTTAATTTTTGGATTCAAAATATCAAAATTATCTTAGGGTGAATTATTGATATTTTTCAAAAAAGTTTCATTTTTTTATGAATAGTGAAAAACACTACGTTATTGTTTAAACCTAACTTTTTATTTATGTAATTAGTTAATTTATTTTAATTTATTTTAGGTAAAAATAGATTCATAATACCTATATATATTCAATTTAACTCATTCGAGTCATTTTATAATAAGTTTAGATATATAAAATTTTATTGAACTTTTTATCGTCTTTTACCCACCTTCTATGAGCATTTGAAAATTTGCATAAAACATAATTTTACCACTTTTGTGAGTTGAATTTAAAAAATCCATGAGACACAGTTGACATCAGTAACTAAAATTTTGTTCAATAAGATGAAAATAATTTATGGTGTATAGTAACTACTAACTTTTATTTACCACGGTTAAAAGTAAATAGGGCAATTAAGGGTAAAAATGATATTATAATTACCCTAACACATGTCCTAATTCTATTGGATAAGATTAATTCGAGAAAAACTATCTTAGGAATAAAATATGATCCTATTTGGTCCACATGGATTAGATTAGGACATTTATTATTATTTTATTTAAAGAAGAGTTAAAAGTGTTAGATTCAATGTTTAATAACTAAACAATTTTTAATATAGGGATACACATAACATAAATTTCACTATAAATATACATTATAAATCTAAAAATATTTACTACAATTTTTTATTTTAATTATAATTTTTAGGAATTAAATAATTTAATTTATTTATGAAAAAATGATGATGTGATAATTACTTTATTAATAAAATATAAAAATAATTGATATTATAAATATCCTAATAAATGTAAATTTTGACTTCTGATAAATTCCACTAATTTTATTGGTTAATATGACATGTTAGGGATGATTAAATAATTTTTCTTCTAGGTAATCATGTTGTAATGACATTAACAAAAACACAATAATAAATAGTGTCAAAAATGACATAAATGAGTTTTTGAAACAAATATTATAATATTAAATGATATAATTTTCATAAAAATGTAATTCATGAAAAAAGGACTTAGATAAGGATATATATATTACTAATGAACCACTTTGTGTTTTCTTGGCTTCTTATAGTAATATTATTAACTATATAATATAAAAATACAAAGAGACATGGTAAATGTCAAACTATTTAACTAAGAGTTAAATCTAAAAGATAAGGTTAATATGGTGACCTGAACCTATCTAAAACCTATTGGTTGATTGTTTTTTAACCCATCCCCACCTTATCCTCTAAATAAATCATTTTTGAGCCATTAGAAACCGATAATTATTTTATTATAAAATAATATTTCAATCTTTTCCTAAAGTGACATTCACCTCTCTTATAAAAGGTCACTTCCTCTTCTCTTAATTTCACACCTCCAAATCCATTTGGATCAGCCATCCCCTGACCAAATATCCTCCCAACATACCTCAAATCAACATAGATATCTTATTTTGAATATAAAGTCAACCTATGGAGTCATTTTGACAAACTCAAAAGGAAACACCCGAAGGAAAGGTAATAATTTCACCACCCTCTTTCAGGTTATTTTATTCTTTCACATCCTTTTTCTTTTTTGTTTCCATACCAAAATAACAGATACAATACCTTATATTTACTGTTATTTTATTTTAAATATTCTACAACTATATTCATTATTCTATCCATCCTATAAATGAAAAAGTCACTATATGTGTGTATGTACGGCTTACCGTCTCCATGTCGTGGTGTAGTTTGTTATTCAAACACTTCATTATTTGGATGGATATAATATTGAGTATAACTAAAGTAAATCATAAATGTAGCATGATAAATATTCAGTATATATTATATACCATCCAATAACATATGATTTCTCCATTAATATAATGATATTGTCACTCGTGCATACGTACGGATTACCATCTCCACGAATGCGGTGAGATTAATTCCCCATCGTAATCATTAAAGAATAATTTTCATTTTATGATTAAAAATAATGTTTAAGAACTTAATATTAATCTGTATTTTAATCAAATAAATCCTATTCATAACAAACATGTCTTACATAACCAAGAAAATAAAGAAAAACGATTCAGTTAACACCCGAAATGATGATTCTACTAAAATATTATTAGCAAAGCAATATTAGAATATCATATATGATATCATATTTATGTATATGATTCTTGTATAATTTAATAAAAACAATTTGAATATTATACAAGAGGTTAATTTAACCTCAACCAAGGAAAATTATAAGGTAATGGTTAATTTCACAATCTCTTTATTATCCAAGGTTGTTATACATGAGTATCTACTGGGACTTCTTTATCATCCACATCCTTGTTTCTTAAAATTGTATTTCAATTTTTTTTTACAATTTCGTAGACTATGGGTTAAATTTATTTATACCCTTTTTTTACATTCTTTGTTTTGAAATTAATCTTTCTGTCATTTTCCAAACAAGATACTTTTTGACCTTTTCATCAAAATTAAGGTAAGAATGTTTTTTTAACTTATACGGTGGGTGTGGCTATTTTCTGCCGTTATAACATTGTTGAATCTTCCCATAGAATATTATAAGAATATTTTCAAAATAAATGTTTTCTTTTCTAATTAAATTAATTCTAAATGATTTCAAAATATAAATAGATATCTCTCTCAAAATGTTTTGATTTTATCTATGTCAACATCCTTTTATGGAATTTTAACTTCATTGAAGTTGATTTATTATGAAACAACCCTTCCATATTGTATTGATGGTTTTGTAATATATTTGGCTATGGATGTGTTATTTTTATACCCTTCATGGTTTATGGTTAAAGTATTGACATTTTGTATGCTAGTTTTAATTATAATGTTTATGTTATGTCTTAACCTTTTCCTATGAGGAATGTATTGGACGTAGTAAGTGACGGGTGGAGCCTACTATAGCTCTTTGGTGCATTTGTAGGTATCATGATATGATTAGATGTGTAATTTCCTGAGGCATTTTCCCATTTTGATATATGGTATTGGCCGAGGCCTTAATCATTATTAGAAGTCTTGGCCGAGGCCTTGAGAAAATGTTTCAAAATGTCATATATTATACATTCCCTCATTATGAAAATATTATTGACGGTTTTTGTGGTTATTCAACTAGTAGAATACCCATGAATATGTTTTATTATGACATTATTTACTCAGCTCATATTCCTTCCATAATGTGTTTATTTTTTTTATAGGTATATGTGTATTCAATTATTCATCATGCCTAATGTTTATGTTATCTTCTGCTGTATTGCTTACCCTTACTGAGCATCTATGCTCACCCCTTTCTTATGTTTCATTTTCCCAAGATTTGAAGAAGTTAGTTATTAGTGACTTTCAGGAACAATTTAGGAGTCTTAGATGTTTTTAATGGAATAAATTAGTGTTTTATTTCTTTTCAAGTTGTAATGTTGAACTTATGTATGTATCTTGTTTCCAATAATACTAAATTTATCGGTCTTTCAGGACATGATCCCTTGTATCATGAAAATGTTATTTAATAAAGCATAGACTCTGGGTAACTGGGTTCGGTGTATTACATATTCATTCCTATCATGACTCTTACTTATCCCACTTCTGTTTTGGGGTGTCCCACTAGGTATGTATATACTCACCCCTATAAGGAATTTTTTGACATGTTTTGTGTCTTCTGCAGACGTTGGACTAGTTATTGGGGATTATAGAGGAGCATAGGGATACCCTGGTGTAGTAAATCACATATAGTGGTCAAATCTTGGAGATATGAAGGTGGGATCTCTCATAACATTACATATACAGTTTTTTAGTATAAGGATATCTTTCTAGTTGGGAATCTATTTTTATCTATTTACATTACATATAACACCATCACACTTTTTTACTCCCTAGATGTTTTACAAGAATTTTTATTCTCTATATTTTTTTCTTTTTCTATTATTCTTCTATACCTCTTTTTAGATATATTTGGGTGTTTGTATAGGTACATTTGGAAACAAAATCCCATCATAGTTCTGATCTTGTGTCCTTCTCATCATCCACTGGCCTATAGAGGCGCTCTTGGGGTAGTTACATATCTATCCTTATAAAGGTGGGTCCTGAAAGATAATGTGATATCCTGCAACATGATACATTTGAAGGTTCATGAGCATAATTATACAATACATGGTTTAGATTTAGATATAATAATATTTGAATTGTAGATATGGATAAAATATCACAATGGAGAGAAGTGTTATATATATACTAACCATAAGGGTATAAAATATATAGTCACATAGAAAGAGCTTAATATGCACCAACAAGGATGGTTATAGACAATCATGGACTATGAATGCTCAATTCAATACCATATTAGGAAGTTGGATAAAGTGACAGATGCATTGGGTAGAAAACATCATACAACCATATATATGATTAGTATTGAGAAGGATCAAATTTTATTTTAAATGAAATTTATGGACATGATATTAATAATAAAAGGAACACCATCCAACCTTTTTCAACTGATTTATTAGCCATACCATTTGTGGAATATTAAGAAAGAAAAAAGAGATGATGTTGTGATATAGAAGAATGTTAATTCTATGAAAAAGTGAAAAACCTCTAAATTTAATATTCATAATAAAGGATTTGTGATATTTGGGAAATGAATTTTCCTTTCATCAGATCTGTAGATAATGAAGGAGGAATAGAATAATGCTAATAGATCGAAAATCACAATCCACCCAAGAAACAAAAAATGAATAAAAATATTTGAGAACACAATTTTTGGGAAAAAATGAAGATTGAGATTGAGGAATATTCCATTAATAGAATAGTGTTTCTATAGGTGATGATTAATAGACCAACCCATATCAACCAAACTAGTTAACAAAATCAGCCAATTATGGGTTGAGGTAAAACATAGATAAGAAAAAAAGTCTTAAATATAAACAAACTATGCATAAAAATAATGTACGAAGTGGAAAACAAAGCAAGATACAACTAATACAAAATGACTAAACAAGCAAGTATGTCAATTTCAGACCTGACCCCAAAAGCCCAGAGTCTGTGCAATATTATGTATCATTGGCATGATCACAAAAGATCAAGTCTCAAAAGACTGATTAGTTTCGTAGCCTTGGAAGTAATAGATATATTCATAAGGTTTACATTACATCATAAAATGGAAAAATACAGCAACATTGTTTCTATGGAAAACTCTAATATTCCATAGACTATCCCTGTAGGTCAGTCATAATATAAATCTTCACATCCTGGGAAAATTAAAACATAGAAAGGGGTGAGCTCAGATTCTCAGTAAGGAAAAACAATATAGTGTAATCTTTCATATATAAGCATAAATGTTTAAGGCAATGTATAAGAATAAAACAAAAGCCTTTGAAACTTAAGCTTCAGCATAATATGGAAAAGATACAATAAAATAATGCAATTTACTTATTCACATGGATATTCTACAAGTCAAATAATCACATGAAATATCAATAGACACTTTCATAATCATGTAATGCATAATTCTAAACTTTAATTTCTGTGTCATGGCCTTGTGCCAGGACCTAGGGGCTTACTGTAACTGGACCCCAACCCAGAGAGCATATGTAACTGGACTCCATCCCGGAGAGCCTATGTAACCGGACTACAACCCAGAGAGCCTCTGTAACTAGACTCCATCCCTGGGAACCTCTGTAACTGGACTCCATACTGGAGGGTCTACTGTAACTGGACCCCAACCCGGAGGGCTTACGTTTACTAGTCTCCAACCCAGAACATTCTATTCCAATACATTCATCATAAGAAAAGGTTGAAATATAACATAAACATTCATATTAAAACTATCATACAAAATGTTAATACTTTAACCATAAACCATGAATGACATAAAAATAACTCATTTATAGTCAAACATATCACAAAACCATAAATACAATATGGAATATTTGTATAATAATAAATCAACTTCAATCAAGTTTACAATTTATCAAAAGATTTTGACATAGACAAAATCAAAACCTTTTTAGATAAATAAATATTTCTATTTTGAAATCATTTAAAAGTCACATAATTATAAAATAAAGCATTTATATTTGAAAATATTCGTATAAGCTTGTAAGGGAAGATTTGATGATGTTATGACGACGGAAAATATCCACACCCACCGTATAAGTTAAAAAAACATTCTTACCTTAGTTTTGTTGAAAAGGTTATAAAGTACCTTGTTTGGAAAATGAAAGAAAGATTCCATTATAAAAATATTATAAAAAGTCAAAAAATGGTATAAATTACTTTAACCCATAGTCTATAAAATAGTAATAATGTTTTGAAATACATTTTTGGGAAACATGGATGTGGATGATAAAGAGGTCCCAGAAGATACATACCTTAAAACAACCTTGGATAATGAAGCGATTGTGAAATTAACCCTTACCTTGTACTTTTCCTTGGTAGAGGGTAAGTTAACCTCCTATATAATGGTGAAATAAATGTTATTAAATTATACAAGAATCGTATACATTAATATGATATCATATATGATCTTTTAACATTGCTTTGTTAATAATATCTTAGTATTATCGTCGTTTCAGGTGTTAACTAATTTGTTTTCCTTTATATTCATTGTTATGTGAGTCATATTATTTATGGATGGGATGTATCTTATTTATATCTAGAATTATATCAAGTCTTTAAAAATTATTTTTAATCATCAAATGAAAATTAGTCTTGAATGGATACGATGGAGAATGAATCTCATCGCGTTCATGGAGACGGTAATCCGTACGTACGCACGAGCGACAATATCATTCTTTTGATATTAAAATAATATATAATTGGATGTTATATAATATATTCAGAATCATTATAATTTTATATTTATTATTTACATCAATTACACATCATTATTATACCCATCCGAATAATAATGTATTGAATAACAATTACACCACGACGTGGAGACGGTAAGCCGTACGTACGGACGTATGGTGACATGTCATTTAAAGGGTGGATAGAATAAATAATATGGTTATACCATATTTATAATAACATCATAGTATATAGAAGATACTGGAGTTATTATTTTAAAATGAAAACAAAAAAGAAAGAGAAAGTGGGAGAAGAAAGGAACTTGAAAGAGGTGATGAAATATTTACCTCTTCTTCAGGATCTTCCTTTTTATTTGATCAAAAGGGCTCTATAGGATGTCTTTCTGACAAAAGGAAGGCCTATATGATGAACGAATGACAGTTTATAGGGTATTTGGGTAGGGTTTGGCCAAGCCAAATGGCTTTGGAGGTGTGAATTGGAGAGAAGTGGAAGTGCCCTTTTATAAGAGGGGTGAGGGGCACCTTAGGAAAAGAAAGAAATATTATTTTATAATAAAATACTTTTCAGTTTCTAATGGCTCCAAAGTAAATTATTTAAATGGTAAGGCAGTTATGGGTCAAAAACCACTCAACCAATAGGTTTTAGATGGGTTTGGTCACTATATTAACCTTATCTTTTAGATTTAACTCTTAGTTAAATAGTTTGACATTTACCATGTCTCTTTTTTTATATTATATAATTGATAAACATATTATATATTTCCATGATAACCCCAAGTGGTTCACTAATGATACACCTATCATTATATATGTCATTTGGCCGAACCTTAGATTTTTAGGAATAGAATATCAATTAATAATATAATATTAGTTTTAAAAACTCTTTTATGTCAATTTTGACACTATTTGGTATTTCGATTTTTCTAAATTCATAATAGCATTATTACTTCGAAAAAATTTATTTAACCAACCCTAATATGTCATAGTAACCTATAAATTTAGTGGAATTCATAAAAAGTTTCAAATTACATTTATTTGGATATTTATAATTTCAATTATTTTAATATTTCATTAATTAGGTAATTACTACATCATCATTTTGTAATAAATAAATTAAATTATTTAAAGTATAAAATATATAAATAAATTACCATTTTATGGGAAATAATTTTATATTTCTAATGAATATTTATAGTCGAATTTAACTTATGTGTAACCCTATATTAAAATTTTTTTAGTTATTAAACATTGATTTTAACTCTTTTAACTCTTCTTTGAATTAAATAATAATAAATGTACGAATCTAATCCAAGTAGACTAATAGGATCATAATTTATTCCTAAGGTTTTCTTGGTCTAATTATACTTATCCAATAGAATTAATACAAGTGTTATCATAATAATATTATCATTTTTACATCTAATTACCATATTTACTTTTAACAGTGGTAAATAAATGTTAAAAGTTACTATTCCCCGCAAAATTATTTTTAACTTATTGAACCAAATTTTACTCCTTTATATTAACCATGTCCATATAATTTTTGAAATTCAACTCACAAAAGCAGTAAAATTATGTTTTATACAAATTTGCAAATGCTCCTAGGAGGTGGGTAAAAGACGGTAAAAAGTTCAATAAATGTTTTATGTATTTAAAAATATTATAAAATGACATCAATGAATTGAATTGAAATTATATAGGTATTAGGTTTATATTTTGACCTAAAATTAATTTAAATAAAATAAATAATTATTTAAATAAAAACTTGGTTTAAAACAATAACTCAGAGTTTTTCACTATTCATAAAAAATTGAATGTTTTTAGAAAAATACAAAAAATTCACCCTAAGATAATTTTGATATTCCAAATTCAAAAATGAAGTCTATTTTACTAAATTAAAAACATAGATGTTGCATTTATTAATTTAAAAATAATTCCAGTTGTCAAACCCGAAAGGCGTATTTTTAAGAAATAATAAATATTAAAAGATTGACAGTTGTTTATGTCCAATTTAAAAGTGAATACATAAAATGACTAGAATTGGATTAAATTGTAAGAATATAATATATTTATACTTCCAAACCATTAAAATGTATAATTTAACACAATAAATTATTTTGATTAAAAATGTTGTTTTCAGTTAAAATATAGTATTTTTCACTATTAACCCAAATATAAAAGTTATCAGAAAAACACCAAAAATTTGTTGAAGAAAAAAATATTATGTCTCGATTCTAAAGAAGAAGTTTATTTTTTTCAAATTGAATATATAAATGTTTCAAATATTGGATTTAAAAAGGGTTCGCCATTAAAAGGTGGTAAAATTGAATTTTTTGAAAAATAATTCTTTTATCTGAAAAAATGAATTTGTTCTTATATTATGTCTAAGAATCTCATAATATGGATTCTAAAATTATAAGGGTCATATAAAGTTCAAAATTCAGTGAATACTATTCATAACTACTTTTGAACGGCTAGTTTGGTAAGTCATGGTGCACTTGAACTCAGTGTTGTGTGTAGTGAAAGTTATTGAATTACTTTGAAGAAATAAGGTACTATGAAATCATGGGGTGTTAAATTATTCCCTCCTTAGATTAATTTCTTCCTCGCAATTTGAAATTTTTCATTGAAAATAAATGGTTCAAAATTGAAAATACCTTTGTGGGAAAACCAACATCATAGATTGGGTTAACAAATTTTAGTCTTAATAAGAGGAAAAGGGAAATGAAAAAGTCACCATAAAATTATGATATCTATTAAGAGAAAATTGATGGAAATTAGAGACACATAATTTGAAAAAAAATTTAAATATTTATAGGGAGTGATTGAGATCATCAGTCACAAACAATTGTAGAATTGAGGGCCTCAAAGCCATAAATCTATGATGATTTAAAATATCATCGGTTCAACAAAACATAAGGTATTAGGATAAAACATTTTTAGATTTAAAATCCTTTAACTAAAGTTTAATAATTAATTTCCTCATAGAATATGAGAATAAAAGAAACAAAAATATATATACTTGACAAGTATAGTTCCAACCTTTAACTAATTTCTACCACAAACACATATTTTACTCTAAAATATAATAGAACATAAAAAAATATTCTATTTATCCTATTTATATAGGGTTACAAAGAATATGAATTTATAATTCACCTACCAAATCCTTTAAAAAATGAAACTACATTATACAGTTCAGGGACATCATGTAGTCTAGTGGTAGGCTATAAATCCCAATCGCACTATGGTTGTGGGTTTGATTCCCGCATCTTTGTCCGACGCAACGGGTTGTCACACAGTCTGTGTGTTGTTCTTTTTATAAAAAACCAAAAATTACCTTAACAATAGTATCCAATTTCAAACATAATCCATTCCAACCTTTAGACTTATCAAAAATACTTCTATCCAAACTCACAGTCCAAAATTTTTAAGGATGTTAAACACAATGAAGATCCTTTTTTTACATAATAACATGTGAACACATTCATCGTGTATTATTTTAAAACATAGTAACACCCTGAATTACCATAAAACCTTATTGATCACATTCATGGTCCCTTATTCTTTATATAATACTAGATATATTCCTTGTATCCAAAAATATTGAATATTCCAACAATGATTAAATAAACAAACTATCAATCAGTTTTAAGGAAGTTAAGAATATCCAATATAATTTATCCAAATCAACCATCTCTTATTCCAAAATTAGTACCTCATTATCAGGACCATATTAAGGATTACATTTCCTTCAACCATGTTTTTTCCAAAAATTTAAACTTCCATTCAGTTACTTTTCTTGGTTCCACACAATCTCAAGTCCTTAATGAAATAGTACTGCAGTACAATCCTTATATACTCTATAATTCTTATAACATGTACATTATTAATAAAATACTCAAATGGCATAATACTTTAATAACAACGTAAGAAATATAATCACTCCTCTATATCTTTGGTAGTATCATAACTTTATTATTATCCATTAGCATCATTTGAGGTATACTTTGATGATTTGGACATTGATCTGCATAGTGTCTCAACTCCTTGAAGATGAAGCATTC
This sequence comes from Viscum album, assembly GCA_963277665.1. Lineage (NCBI taxonomy): Eukaryota > Viridiplantae > Streptophyta > Magnoliopsida > Santalales > Viscaceae > Viscum > Viscum album. The sequence goes on from OY728165.1 coordinate 290,371,012, forward strand.
TACATTTGAAACTTTTTTCTTACCCTTGCGATCACATACTTGGTGTCCTTTTTCTCCACACATATGACAAACTCTCATTCCCTTCAAGAATTTTCCAAGGTGATTCTTTCCATAAATATCACATATGGGAAAATCATTCTTTCCCTCTTCCCTTTATCCATCTTTCTCTCTTCCATCATTTTCTTTTCTGGAATCCCATCAAATCCATAGGACTCAGAGAATTATTTACTTATCTTATTAACACATGATATTATTTTTTCATATGTTGAGAATACATGGGAGACTATTTCCCTTATAAATGTTTGCTTAATACTATGAAAGATATGATCCTTCTTACTCTTTGGATCATACGTATTATTGGAGTTCACATTCCTTCCACTGGGCGCCATTTCTAAAAAATGGCATAAACTAGGTCAGTTTATGAATTGCAATGAACATTTCCAAACATGTAAAATACTTAACGTAAATTGAACAGTTTATGGACATAATCCATAATCATAAAAATATTTTCTTTGAGGACGTATATACTTGTAAATCCTTCAGAATTATTTCTAAATAAATTTAGAATTATCCTAAGCATATCCCCCGAGAGGGTCATAACCAAGAGTATATCAAGGACCTTTATCGTGTAACAGTTCCCGTTCAATTCTATCCCAATGCAGTGTTTTCGAGTTTTACCCCAAGGTACATCTGTTCCAGATCCGCCCCTACCTACTTGTATCTAGACAGGGATGTATTTTCATGGAAAACTCACAAAATCTTTACATTACCAAAATTCTAGGAAGTTCTTCTATACTAATCATCAATGTTTATCATAGGGTAATTTTCTCTAATCCGAGTTTATCTAAATCTAGATTCCAAGGTTATTTATAAACATTCTATGTAACCAACTGTAATGCCCCGACCCCATAAGCCCAGAGTCGGAGTATTATTATGTATCATTGGCATGATCACAAAAGATCAAGTCTCGAAAGAACAATTAGTTTAGTAGCCTTGTAATTACTAGATACATTCATAAGTCTTACATTAAATCATGAAATGAAGAACTAAAGCAACCATGTTTCCATGGACAATAGTAATATCCCATAGACTATCCCTACAAGTCAGTCATAATATATATCTTCACATCCTGGGGAGATTAAAACATAGAAAGGGGTGAGTTCAGATGCTCAGTAAGGATAAAAATATAGAAAAAACTTTTATAAATAAGCATAAAAATTTAAGGTAATGTATAAGACTAAAATAAAATCCTTTGAAACTTAACCTTCAGCTTAATATAGCAAAGATACAATAAAATAATTCCATTTACTTATTCACCTGGATATTCTACTAGTCGAATAATCACATGCAATATCAATAGCCACTTTCATAATGATGTAATTCATAAAGCCGAACATTAATTTCTATGTTAAGGACTCATTCCTGGACCAAGGGGCTAACTATAACTGGACCCCAACCCGGAGAGCCTCTGTAACCAGACTCCATCCAAGAGCTCCTCTTTAACTGGACTCCAACCAGGAGAGCCTATGTAACCGGACTCCATCCCGGAGAGCCTCTGTAACCATACTCTATCCTGAAGGGTCTTCCATAACTAGACCCCATCCCCGGGTTCTTACTTTTATCGGTCCCTAACTCAAAACACTCTAGTCCAATACATTCATCACAAAAAAGGTTAAAATATGACATAAACATTCGTATTAAAATTAGCATACAAAATGTCAATACTTTTACCATAAACCATGAGTGGCATAAAAATTACTAATCCGCAGTCAAACATATCACAAAACCTTAAATATAATATCGAAGATTTGTATCATAATAAATCATCTTCAATCAAGGGTACAATTTATCAAAGGATGTTGACATAGATGAAATCAAAACCTTTTAAGAGAAATATCTCTTTCTATTTTTAAATCATTTGAAAGTCATGTAATTATAGAAGAAGACATTTATATTTGAAAATATTTTTATAAGATTTTAAGGGAATCTTTTATTATGTTATAATGGTAGAAAATAGTTGCACCTACCATATAAGTTAAAAAACATTCTTACCTTAGTTTTGTCAAAATGGTTATAAAGTACCTTTTTTGGAAAATGACAAAAAGATTCCTTTATAAACATCTTATAAAAAGTCAAACAAGGGTATAAATAAATTTAACCCATAGTCTATAAAATATTAACACTATTTTGAAATTCCTTTTTAAGTAACATGGATGTGGATGATAAAGAGGTCCCAGTAGATACATACGTTAAAACAACCTCGGATAATAATGAGATTGTGAAATTAACCCTTACCTTGTACTTTTCATTGGCCGAGGGTAGGTTAACCTCAGATATAATGGTGAAATAATTGTAATTAAATAATTCAAGAATAATATACATTAAAATGATATCATATATGATCTTTTAACATTTCTTTGTCAATAATATCTTAGTATTATCGTCATTTCGGGTGTTAACGGATTCATTTTCCTTTATATTATTTGTTATGTGAGTCATATTTTTTATGGATGGGATGTATATTATTAATATCCAGAATGATATCAAGTTTTTAAACATTATTTTTTATAATAAATTGAAAATTAGTCTTCAATGGATACGATGGGGAATGAATCTCATCGGGTTCGTGGAGACGGTAATCTGTACGTACGTACGAGTGACAATATCATTCTTTTTATATTAAAATAATATATAATTTGATGGTATATCATATATAAAGAATCATTATGATGTTATATTTATTATTTACATCAATTACACATCATTATTATACCCATCCAAATAATAATGTATTGAATAACAATTACACCACGACGTGGAGACGATAAGCCGTACGTACGCACGTATGATGACATGTCATTCAAAGGATGGAAATAATAATGAATATGGTTGTACCATATTTTTAATAACATCAAAGTATATAGAATATAATGGCATAATTATTTTAGAATGGAAGAAACAAAGAAAGAGGAAGTGGAAAACAAAAGGAACTTGAAAGAGGTGTTGAAATGTTTACCTCTTCTTCGGGTTCTTCCTTTTGATTTGATCAAAAGGGATCCATAGGTTTCCTTTCTGAGAAAAGGAAGGCCTCTAGGATGATGGGAGGATAGGTGATAGGGTGTTTGGTCAGGGTTTGGCCGATCCAAATGGATTTGGAGGTATAAATTTAAGATAAGGGGAAGTGCCTTTTTATAAGAGGGGTGTGGGGCACCTTAGGAAAAGCTAGAAATATTATTTTATAATAAAATAATTTTCTATTTCTAATGGCTGAAAAGTGGATTATTTAAATTCTAAGGTGGTTATGGGTCAAAAACCACTGAACCAATAGGTTTTTTACTGGTTTGGGTCACTTTATTAACCTTATCTTCTAGATTTAACTCTTAGCTAAATAGTTTGAAATTTACCATGTCTCTTTGTATTTATATATAGTATGGTAAATAAACATACTATATACAACCAAGAGAACCCCAAGTGGTTCATTAATGATACAAATATATTTATATAAGTACTTTGGATAAACCTTAGATTTTTAGGAATAGAATCTCAATTAATAATATAATATTTGTTTTAAAAACACTTTTATGTCAATTTCAACACTATTTGGAATTATTTTTTTTATATTCATAACAGCATTATTACTTTGAAAGAGATTCATCTAACAACCATAATATGTTATATTAACCAGGAAAATTTTTTTAATTCATAAAAAAATCTCAAATTACATTTATTTAGATATTTATATTATCAATTTTTATAATATATCATTAATTAGGTAATTACTGCATCATCATTGTTTCATAAATAAATTAAATTATTTAAAGTCTAAAAATTATAAATAAAATAACTTTATGTAGAAAATATTTTTAGATTTCTAATGAATATTTATAGTTGAATTTATATTATGTGTAGCCCTATATTAAAAATGTTTTATTTATTAAACGTTGATTTTAACTCTTTTAACTCTTCTTTGAATTAAATAATAATAAATGTCCTAATCTAATCAAAGTGGACAAAAAGGTCCATATTTTATTCGTAAGGTTTTTCTTCATTAATTATACTTATCCAATAGAATTATTAAATGTGTTAGGGTAATAATAATATCATTTTTACTTTTAATTACCCTATTTACTTTTAATCGTGGTAAATAAAAAATAAAAGTTACTATTCACCAAAAAATATTTTCATCTTGTTGAACAACATTTTACTCCTTGATATTAAATGCGTATCTCAGAATTTCAGAATTCAACTCACAGAAGAGATAAAATTAAGTTTTATACAAATTTCCCAATGCTCCTAGGATGTGGGTAAAAGACGGTAAAAAGTTCAATAAACTTTTTATGTATCTAAACTTATTAAAAAATGACTCCAATGAATTAAATTGAACATATATACGTACTATGTATCTATTTAGACCTAAAATAATTTTAAATAAAATAAATAATTATTTATATAAAGAGTCTGTTTTAAATAATAACTCAGAGTTTTTCACTATTCATCAAAAATTGATAGCTTTCAAAAAAATAAAAAAAAATTCACCCTAAGATAATTTTGATATTCTGAATTCAAAAATTAAGTCTATTTTAGTAAATTAATATAGGTTTAATTTATTAATTTAAAATTAAATCCCGTTGTCAAAACCAAAAGACATATTTTTAAGAAATAAGAAATATCAAAAGATTGACACTTGTTTATATCCAATTACAAAGTGAAATTACTTACAATGACCAGCATTGGATTAAATGGTAAAAATATAATCTATTTATACTTCCAAACCATTAACATGTATAATTTAACACTATAAATTATTTTGATTAAAAAAGTTTTTTTTCAGTTAAAATATATTATTTTCACTATTCACCCAAATATGAAAGTTATCAGAAAAACACCAAAATTTTTTTGAAACTAAATTCTTATGTATTGATTCTAAAGAATAATTTTATTTTTTTCAAATTGAATATAGAAAATCTTCAAATACTGGATTTTAAAGGGGTTCTCAATTAAAAGGCGGTAATATTTTTTTTTAATACTTATTTTATCTAAAAAAATGAATTTGTTCGTATATTATGTCTAAGAATCTAATAATATGGATTCTAAAATTATTAGAAACATATAAAGTTCCAAATTCAATGAATATTATTCATAATCACTTTTGAACAGTTAGTTTGGTAAGTCATGGTGTGCTTGAACTCGGTGTTGTGTGTAGTGCAAGTTATTGAATTACATTGAAGAAATAACATACTATGAAATCTTGGGGTGTTACATATCCAAATATCACCTCCAAACCAAACCAAACTAAAACAACGACATAGATAGAAGTATTCATGCTACAGAATGACCCTCCCTTTACATTTTTCTGAAACAAAAAGGTCTAAATTAATCTAGGGTTGAATTATGGTGTTATAAACTCAAACTAGTAAGAAACATCCAAGGAATATATACAAGTTCTAAAATCAATAATTCAAATGTTCTGATCTTAAAACAAAAATGTTTTACAATCACTTTTATAAATAGAACCATGTGAAATCATTTATCAAACATTATTTGGGTTTTTTACAAATTGCATACATTGATTTTCTAACATAGAAACATGTTAGTCATAAAACAAAGAAGGTAAACATAACAAATATAAAAATATTAATGTGATGAAACATCAATTAAATAATATATCATGAAATAAATAACTAGAAAGAACAATGAACCATCCAGTCGGGCTCTATCATATGGGGAATATGTACTAGACGCCCACATGACTAAAAATGCATAAGGATGGATCCAACTAATTTTGTGTCCTTCCATAATTCATAGATACACAAGAGGATACCTTCAAGTCATATCACATAGAGTAAGGATACCTATATCCCATTCTAAATTCACCCAATATTCCCACTTTCTATTCTTTTTATTTACCTTTTTAAAAACTATGCTAACATTTTTATAAAACCTTTTTCAAAGATAAGCCAATCTGTTTTATGGATTGAAAATTAATTTTCTTTTTAAAATTATGGAAATTATACTTACAAAGAAAATACCTTTTTAAATTGAGAACCCATGCCCTTTTAATTTCCAGTACATCAAATTCCATATAAAATATCAAGGAATCAGTAAGAGAAAAAATAAATTCCAGAAATTAGAACACTTGGACAGATCCACCAACCACAGCGACATAGAAAATATAACCCTATTTGACCATGGGGATTGGAATCCAAAAAATATGAATTTAAACGGAAAGGAGAAAAAAATACATAAAATTTTTATAGGAAATTTGGTCAAATTACAAAACCACAGCCAAACCCAACCCACAACCGAAACCTATCAACAACTAGAAAGAACACTTATCCAGTGTGAAGCAATATAACCACAACAACAACCAAACGCTGAACGAAGCAATCTAGATGGAAAGAAGACCCCAAAAATTGCCTATAAATATATCTAGGTTTAATGGGGAAGGATACATATAAGATAAATGAAACATATCACTCACATGAATACCTAAAAACAAACACCATGTCATTTACATGGAAGGTAACCCATTTACATGTTTTGTAATTCTCGAGTTCCATATAATCTAAAATAATCTTTCCCGTTTTTCATAAAAATCATATTTCTATAATTACATGGTGTGTAAGTATTGAATAGCATGTAAACCATTCATTAAATTCATCCAGTTCGTGCATTATTCCCTGCACACATTACACAATGTGTACATCACTAACATAGCTTCTATGTTTCTAGTGAGCAGTAGAAAGTTCTGAAATCGTGTTGAAAATTAAATAAAATTATGAATTCACCATTATATGTATATTCTCTATTTCAGGGTCATCAATACTCTCCCAAAAAAGGGAATCCAAAAATGAATATAAATATAGACCTCGTAGAAATGTAAATGGGCATCATAATCTCCCTTCCATAAAAGCTTTATGTCTGAAGAAATTTCTCAAGATCCTAGATCCAAAACAATATTTTTCCATTACTGTCACATTTACAACTCTCACTCCCACATCTCATAGAAATACTCTCCACAATAACATAGTACTAGGACCAGTGGGCGGTTTAACCACACAATAACTTATCTTAGTGATCAATAATCTCAATTGGTTTCTCAACCAAAGTGTTATTAGGGTTAGGATCAACATCCTCCCATGTAATAAAATGGTAAAGACAATATATATACCAACTCAATTCGGAACCATGGAACACATATTGGACATATGTAAAACTTGATAGAAATTCCAACTAGTAGGCCACCCTCACGAGTCGCTCAAATATCACAAAGGGTCCCATAATCCTCAATGCCAACATACCCTGCATGCCCAACCAACAATGTCCCCAACAAGGCGAAACTTTGGGGAAAACCTGATCACCACCCACAAACTCCTGCGCCCAATGAAGACGGTCCATATAAGATTTATAATGACAATTTCCTATGATAAAATGAATCTAGGTCAATTTTACCATCTCCATTGTCTCCTAAACCAAACTCATCCTAAACAAGGACTGTTATCTCAACTCTGCCGAGCATAAGGAAGATCGACATGGCCACCCATACAAAGCCTCGATGGGATCCAACCAGATCGATGCTTGAGAACTATTTTTATAGGAAAACTAAATGAAATACAAATTCTTATCCCATGATCAACTGGAACCACATACATAATCCTGATGCATATCCTCAAGGACTAGGATATCCTTCTATATTTATCTATTCATCTATGGATGATATCCATTTTTAATTTTTACTAGGAACCAATTTCCTCTAGAAAACCTTTATAGAATTTGGATTTGGAGATTTTATCCCTATCAAAAACAACCACAGAGTGAACTCCATGAATAACCCAAATCTCCCAAACATATAATTCACCATGTTGTTCCACTTTTTCATTTCCCTTATTAGTATAAAATAAATGGATTTAGTGAGACTATAATTAATCACCTAAATAGTATCCTTCCCTCTAGGATTATGTGGTAAACCAATAATTAAATCCATGGAAATATCATCCCACTTTTATACCAGAATGTGCAAAGGTTGAAACAACACTACTGGTCTCTAGTGTTAGGCCTCAACGACATTAAAAGTGATACACCATGACACAAATTCATTAACTAACCACCTCATCCCCAACCACTTATACAGGTATCTTAGATCATGGTACATCATTGTCGCCATAGGGTTAATGGACCAATATAACCAGTGACCACTGTCTAACAACTCATTCCATAAGGGAAAAGAGACAACCAACCATGTAAAGAAACACAAATCTCCACTATGAGATCGAGACAACTCACCTAAAGTTTTCCCACCATTTAATATTTCTCCTAGGAATTGGATCTCAGGGTTTGTTATCTTCTCAATTCAAACTCACTCATTAAAATATAGGTCAACGTTTTTTTAATCCAAGATCACATATCCACCAACCACTTTTCCTCGCAAGATCATATATGAAAACAAACTCATCAGAGACCAGTGATCAAAGTATTCCTTCACATCTTATGTCAGTAATTTTCTAATCAGCACATCAGCAACCACATTTCATTAATCATGGTATATACGATATAAAAATGAATGTTATCAAGATACTCAACATAGGGTATCTGCCTCAAGTTCATATCTCTAGGAGTAAAAATATATTTTAAGATAGGATGACCAAAATATAACATCAATTGTTCCCCAATGAGACAGTGATTCAATGTTTTTAGTGCATGTATAATAGCATCCAAATCAAGATCATTGGTGGAGTAGTTATTCCCATGAGGGTGTAATTGGTGATATCCATATATCGAAACATGTATCCCATGCATGAGGACACATCCCAAACCCATACCAGTATCATGGTATAAAACTTCATATCATATCCCTAGTTCTAGAAGAATCAAAACTAGTGCAGAATTCAACCTCATTTTCCACTCCACAAATGATCTCTAACAATTTTTTTTCCATTCAAACATTACACCCTTGTGGGTTAAATATATCATCAGAGATACAAGCTTTAATAATTCTTGAACAAAGAAAATGTAATAACCAATCAACCCTAAGAAGCTTCAAATATCGAACACATTATTGGGATTTTCCCAAAACATTATTACTTGTACCTTTTCAGGGTCCAATAATATTCCCCTCTCAGATATGAAAAACCCTAAAAACTTCACCTCTCAAATCCATAACATTTACTTTGAATGTTTACCAAATATACAAAGATCGTTTAAGGTTAATATAATGATATCCAAGTGGTCCACATGATCCTCCTCTCACTTGAAGTATATGATGATGATATCAATGAACATAAAAACAAATGATTACAGTAAATGATTAATTTTCTAGTTCATCAAAACCATAAATACCATAGGAGTGATAGTGTGTCCTAGCGATGTAACCAGAAACTCAAAACTCCCAAATCAACCTTGAAATTTCATATGGGATATGTCCTCCTATTGTAATCTCAAATGTTGGTACCCTGACCATAGTTCAATACTAAAAAACCAACATTTCCATATGATTGGATTAAATAGATCATCAATTCTAGGTAAAGGATACATGTTTCTAATAATCACCCAATTCAACTCTCGATAGTCAATAAAAAGAATAATATTTTTTTCTGCCTTCAAAGAAAAGAGTACATGTGATGCACATGGTGACAGGCTAGGATGAATAAATCATTTAACCTTGAGGTCCTCAATCTTGAACATAATTTCCACCAACTCAACAGCTTCCATTAAATGGGATGGAATATAAATTTGCATCATTCTATGGTGTAGTTCAAAAGTAAACTTAACCTCCCCCTATGGGGTTAAACCATAAAAATCATACAAAAAGACCTCAGGGAAAACACACAAATCAGTCAGTATATGACTTCCTTTGAAAGGGTCAACTACATCCAGAAACATTTCTAACCAATTCCATGAGATTGTACAATTTTAAGGAACAATAATCCTTTCCCTTCTTGATCTGGAATCCCACAAACCCTTGAAAACCTGAGTGACCCCATCGGTAGATAAGAACTGTATTCAATAGTGATAAAAATCTATTTGGGACTTCACACTGGTCATTCAATCCATGTTGATAATCATTTCAATAATTTCACAATCAAGAACTAATAAATCCCAATCCACCTCAAAGTCGGTTATTACCACTCGACACACAGGACACCAGAAAAATTGGTCAGACATATTTTCCAAAGGCATAGAAATATCATATAATAATGGAATAAGATCTGAATTCAAAACCAAAACATCAACCAAAATTGAAGGTGTAAAAGAATGAGTCGAACCCATATCAAACAAATTTTGATCAATTAATGTCAAAATTAACATTATACCTCTAATAGTAGATATCCCTGATTCAAATTCTTCCAGTGCACACTCTACCACATAAATTTATCATGACTAAGGCACTTGGATATCACCCTTGAGCTAGGAATAAATCCCACAACCCTTGGAAGCATCCATATATACTTTAATTCCCTTAGTGAATGTGGATCCTAACTTATATCCTTGGGGAATTTTATTAAAAATATGTTTCAGATTGCCAGATCTCCCATAAAGATAACAAGTCCTACGAGCCTCTATAAAATGAGGTCTAGTATGACCGTGCCTCCCTCACTAGTAGAAAATAACAAATTTATATCCTAAAGAATCCCCTAAAACTGGTCTTGTATAATATTAACTACTATTGTGCTTCCTTTTCTGACCAGAAGAAGAACTCTGACGGACCAATGCACCAACTAATTCTCTGCCCAAACCCATCCTTTTAGCTATGTCTGCCTCATCTGTGGATGGTTTATCCACTACCTACACAAATTTTAAAAGGCACTAAAGAATATTAATTATCTGAATATCATCCCTTATCCTCATATCAACACTCTGAGCCTTCAAGTAATCATTAGTGACATGGTCCTATTTCAAATGCAGCAACATAGAAAAATGGGTGCATTACATCGGAATGGTACAGACCCATTGCTCCAAGTTCAAAAACTCTCGGGTCTTTACCACACATAAATTTTCAGGGTAAAAATCCAGATAAAATATTTTATTTCAAGAAACCCATGTAAGTCGCTCATGAATCTTACCTTTCACTATAATTTCTCATCATATTCCTCTTAGACCATCAAGCATATACATAGAAAAATCAACCTGAGAATCTTTAATAGTATTCCTAAAGACAATGATCAGTTCAATCCATTCAAGCCATTCATTTGATTCTTCGTTCCCTTTGTCACCATGGATGAAAGGTGGATTATACTTGGTAAATTCGGATTCATGACCCACTACTCATCTCGATTCCACTACACTACCATACCTATATTCTAAATGGTACGAATCACTGCATCAACCAAAGAATGTTCCAGTGGAGAATCTTCCTATAGACTATTCCTCAGGAACTTCCCTCTCACATTTGGAAGATATATTCTAGAAGTAATTGTATGTGAAACATAATCCAATAACCAGCAAGTCGGGAGTAAAGTCAAAAACCATTAAACAAACATCCAGAATAAAAAATAATTATTTAACATAACAAGAATTTAAAGAAATTAAGAATTATACACCAAAAGGAAACACCATTTGAAAGAAGTGGGTCCATATAACTAAACTTCCGACTTAGTTTATTCAAATGGACATACAGACAAAAAGTCACCAAACATTGTATATGGGTTAATTAAAACATATTTCCCATACAATTTATATAGATGAAACTAGATACATGGTATTAGAATTGGTATTGATTTTCCAACCACAAATGGAATCTCTGATTCGGTCATGGGAGGGAGCTATCTAGGACCCTTTTACACACATACTATTTGAATTGCAATGATCCTAATACTATATAATCAAGAAAAAGAACCATCTCAAGTAGTGATACACACTTCTGGATAAGTAACTTGTCTCTGATACCAAATTGTAGTAGACTACCTTGGGTCAACCAGACCATTCACCCAAATCATGAAAGTGGCTAGTTAATGTAATGTATCCCTGAGTGGGGGAGGGGGGAATCAGTGATACTCTTTTCCATTTAAGTTCTATTTCAGTTGAAACAACCTTGACCTCCTATTAAAGATTCAATTCCCGGGTGAAAACAACACAAACACAAATCCACATGAAAACAGGTATTTACAAGGTTCGTTATTCAATAAGAATAGCTACATCCTTAGTATGGTCGGAATTAATCCAATACCATACAATATATTAGAAAAAAAATCCTTTGATTGCAATGATTATGATGTACACTTACAATCACGTAGCACTATGAAAGCATCTCGCTAATGTGTGTGCACTCTTTTAGCACAATGGTGTAATTCAACTTCTTTTGTAAAAACTCATGTTGCCTATGCTTATTTTCAATTTAAAAAGTGTATACATGTTTAAAAAATATTCAATTCCTTACCTAGAAGAAAGGTAAGAACTTCCTAGAATTATGTTAAGTAAACTAGAGTCTTATTTCATATTTGGATTTTATGAATCAGATCCTCCATAATATAGCTGAATCGACACCACTTAAATCCCTATGTATGATGAAACTCAGTATGATTCTTCCTCAGTCTGGAAATCTTCAGTACAGTAAACCCTAGTATGAAAAACCTTGTTCTAATTCTTCTTCAGTCCAAGAAACCCAGTATGGTGATACCCAGTACAGAAATCCCATTCTGATTAGTTTAGCCCAGTATGAAAACCACATTCCAATTAGATCAGAATGGTACCACAGCCATCCAAACACATCAATCTTCTCATTGAAATCTATTCAATACAAGATATTCAGTATCACTTTCTTTCTCAAAGCCGTTTTAGATTCTAATTATTCTGTAATGAACAATACTCTATTGTCAGACCTCTCAAAGTAAAATTTACTTTCTATCCTTTTATAGGAGACCCAAATGTGTTAGGCGGGAATCCCAAAAAAATTATTGCTCTCCTAAATTCACTATAATCATCATTTACCTTGAAATATTAGAGAAATTTTGAATTTGTAAACTCTTCTTGATTATTATAAAATCTTCTTCAATCTTCATTAATTCTTTTTTAGACTACTATTGATGATACTGATTACAATCATCGGGAAAACAGGGGACTGAATATCAGATTATGATTCTCCCATGCCGATTTCTCAATCTAATTATTTAGACCCATTTTGAATCCAAATCTTGTATTTGAAGGATCATCAACCCTTGAAAATCATTCAGAATTATCCATCCATTTATCTTCTCTCTTTACCCACTTGAGACAACACACTTCTTCTTCACTTCTCATGGCCCACTTGATGAAAAGAAATCTTCTTATTTACATATCTTGACCCACTTGGGAATGATATGCTCCTTCTATAAAAATCTTAACCCACTTGATGAAGGAATTTTAAGGCCAACAAGAGCAAGAGTCTTTCAAGATATGATCAACTCTGGTTCTAATAATCGTAGGTATGATTATTTCTGATTACAATCATCTTGATGCTGGAAAATATTTCTCTCAACACCACCTTTCCAATATGCAACTTCTTCATCATGGGTAACGCCATCATTGGAATAACCTAACACTATTGGCATGACTTCACTCTTCTCGGCACCTATTTCTCAGCAGTATTATCTCTTCTCTGTACCACTTTCCCATAGGCTCCGCTTTTCCCTTGGCATCACAGTTTCTCCCCATCATTGCTCTCACATGGCACCAATTTCATCAGCATCACTTTTTCGTCGACCACTGGCCCCACATTTTCAAATCCCATCGGTACCACTTATTTAACAACCATCGGTACCAATTTATCAACGTTCATCAGTTCCACTTTTTCAGCTATCATCGGTATCACTTTTCCTTCGATTCGTACTTTACAATTAGTACTACCATTATCTATCAGTATCACTTTCATCAATCGGTACCATATCTTCTATTCCTCCATTATACCATTAACATTGCATCCAAATTTATCTCTTTAACTCATTATCAATGAGAAATAAAAATCAACAAATCATCATCACACTTATAACATTGTTGCCATATTGACTCTGATTCTCCATCACACTAACCAAGCCTTCCATTCTAAACCACTCAAAAAACAGTCTCTAATTCTTCTAAAAAATAAGACTATGATTCTTCTAAAAATCAAGCTTCGGTTCTTCTAAAAACCAGACACCAGTTATTCTAAAAATTAATGTCTGGTTTATCTTAAAAACATTCTCTTATTCTTCTAAAAGTCCGAATGTGATTCTTCTGAATTCCCAAGTCCAATTATTTTATAAATCAGACTTTGATTCATCTTGAAAAGTATATTTTGATTCCTTCATAAAACATGTTCCAACTCTATCAAAAAACAGACTTTGATTCATCTAGAAATTAGGCTCTTATTTTCTTGACAAATAGGTTTTGATTCATTTGGAAACAAACCCTCAATACTATTATTTCAAAAAAAAGGAGAAGTGATTTACTTTCTTCAAACCATCTTAGACAACAAAATAAGTCACATGAAAACCATCACCTTCATCATCAGATTAGTCCCAACAATCTATGCCTTTGGATTTTGTTGTCAACCAAGTTTTTATAAATCACCTAACATTGTATCCTCAAGAAATGGACTACATATAAACAATTCTAATCCTATGTGAGATAACTCATTATAGGAAGAAAGAATCATTGACTGAAAAACCATGAAGTCCAAGTGATTATGACTTCATCTTTATTTTTTTCGCAGATCTTCTTCACCATTCCTAGAACTCAAAACAATTTCTTTCTGAAAACCACTCCAAAAAATAGTTTGAATAGTTCACACTCTATACAATGCAGAATTCACAACATACCCAAAACACTTTATTTTGTGAAATACATTTATAAAATAGTAAAATTCCCCCCCTTTACGAAGGAATCCAATGGTAATAAGAGAGAGAGGATAGAACCAAATACCTTAGACTTGAAGATAAAAAAGTTAGACAACTGTGTTGAACCTCAATTTTTAGAATGATTCCTTCAGCAAGGGTTTTGGGAAAATTTCATCCTCTTTTTATGATATTGAAACATATTCAAGATTTAATTCATTATTCTCCACATTCTCTTTGTGAAATGATATTTGATATCACTATTCATTGAATGAGAATATTGAACAGGATTCTTGGTGAGATTGATTGTTCTTCCTTTATCACACCCCAATAGCTAAGGTAACTTCACTTTAATAAAAAATATTTCCAATTGTTTCTTCATCCAAGTAAGTTGAGTAATGGCTTGAGTGGCAGTATCATACTCAACTTTAGTCATACTGAGAGTCACTAAATACCATTTCTCTGAATGCCAACTAAAACAATTATTACCCCTTAAGAACACTCCACTAGATGTGGATCTTCTATCATCAACATTTCCTGCCCAGTCTGCATCTGAATACCCAAACAAGTCAATATTATTCGAGCTGTAATACTTGATTCCAAATTCTATTATTCCTTTTATGTATTTAAGAATTATTTTTCCCACAATTCGATGTGGTTCTTTTGGAGCACTCTGAAATCTTTCTCATAATGTTACATAATAAAAAATGTCGGGTCTTGAGGAAGTCAAATATAATAGACATATAATTAGCTTCATATACACTTTTTGGTCATCTTAATTTCCTTCACAAACATTACATAGATTTTTTCCCACAGATATTGGTGTGGAGATAGATTTTTAGTTTCCCATGCAGAATTTCTTGAGAACTTCTTTAGCATACTTTTCTTGGGAAATAAAAATATTTTCTTTCTTTTGAAATATTTTTCACCAAAGAAAGTATTTCATTTCCCCCAACATGGTAATTTGAAAAACCTTCTTCATCTCTTCAACAAATCTTTCAAAACTTATTTCATCATTTCCAGCAAAGATAATATTATCAACCTAAACTATTATGATGAGGGGAAACACTAGAATTTATCTGATATAAATATTGATATCCACTCTTCATTTCATGAAGTTCATCTTTCTTAAGCAAGTATACAATTTGGAATAACATTCTATTGGAACTTGTTTTATCCCATACAAGGATTTCTTCAATCTATAAACATAAATCTCATCTTTTCCAACAAAAATGCCACATGGTTTTTCATTATAAACTTCATCTTCAAAATCATCATTCAAAAATGTGTATTTGACATCCATTTTAATGATCTTATAGCCTCATTGTGTAGAAATATCAAGAACAATTCTTATAGTTTCCAATCTGGCCACTAGAAAAAATGGTTCATTGAAATCAATTCATTCAATTTGAGAGTACCCTTTTCTAACCAATCTTTCTTTGTTTATGATTACATCACCATATTCATTCAGTTTTTCCTAAAAATAACTCATTTTGTGCCAATAATGTTTTTATTTTTAGGCTTGGGTTCCAGTTCCCATGTATTGTTCTTTTCAATTTGATCTAATTATTTATTCTTGGCTTGAACCCATTCCAAATGCTCAAAATCTTATTTCAAATCATTTGGTTCCACTTTTGAATATAATGAATTATGTGTAATGGCCTTTTTTATTTATATAGATTGAACCATTTATTGTTGATATCCAATTATATTATTATCTTCCACTTGTTTCCTCATCTTAGGATGAGACTTCCAATTATCTTCCTAATCACTAGAAAAGGATGAGTCTAATTATATTTCTTAAGAAGGAATACACATGTTTGTATTCTTATGAGAATTTTTTTCATTAACTTTCTCAACTTCCTCTTCAAAATCCTCAAGTTATTCATTCCCACTTCTTTTGAAAACCATTACATCAATAGAATCAACAATTCTCTTTGTTTCATTTTTCTAGCTTCTATAACCTCTTCATTCTAATGAATAGCTACGAAAGATTCCATCTTCACATATTTTTCTCAAACATACCATCGTTTCCATATTTCTTATTTATAATTCATGAAATCTAGAAAACTCTAACATGCTTTAGAATTGGATTAATTTTATAAAACAATTCATATGGAGTCTTATCTAATTGTGGCCTATAGAAACACCAGTTTTGAATATAAACAATAGTAATCATAGTTTGCCACCAAAATTAATGATAAAGGTCATGATCAAGTATCATGGTTCTTCCCATTTCCACCAATCTTCTATTCTTTATTTCAGCAAACCCATATTTTGGGGTGTATTTGTGGAACTATATTTATAATGAATTCTATGACTATAAAGATATTCTTCAAAATCTTCACTTTTTTACTCACCACCATTATCAATTCTAAACTTCTTCACTAGATAATAACATTCTTTCACCAATATCCTTTTGAAATTTTTAAACATTTTCCAAGCATATGATTTCTAATTCATATACATAATATAGTCAATGTGAGTAAAATATTCAATGAAAGTGATGAAGTACTTATATCCATTTTTTATTGTTTTCTCATTGGCCCACATTTATCAAGAATTATCATCTCTAGGGGTTTCTTTAAAAAAAATATCAAATTTCTTATTCCTAGCATTTCTATTCTTTCTTTTTTGACAGATAGTGCAACACCAGTATCTTCTTCTTCAAAAATCAAGGATATCTTGAACGCTTCCTCTTCTAGAGATCTTTCTCTTATTTCTCTAACACATGTTTCCAAGCCTGTTAGGCCACAAATGATCCTATTATACTATGCTCATGCAACAAGAGTTTTGTGTATCACCAAATTGAAACAAATTCCCTTGTTTAAGTTTTCTTATTGTTATAGTCTTCCCATATTTTACACTTTTCATAATAAACTCATCTTTCTTGAAGATAACTTTGTTACCCTCATCACGCAATTGTGATACACATAAAATATTGTGCTTTATTCTATCAACATACAATGTTTTCTTATTTTACATCTTCTATTTCTCAATTATGGATGACCCAACACCTTTTATTTTCAATGATTCATCATTTCCAAGGTCCATAGTTCCTTATTTAATATCTTTCACATCCATAAAAAAATCATGTTTCTTGTCATGTGTGAGGAACATCCACAATCAAGTATCCAATGTCTTTATCCATTTATGGCTTTCAATAAAGTTTCAACAAAAATAGATTTTTATTATTTCATATCTTTCTTCACCTTCATCTTTTGATAATTACGAATCTTTTGTTGAACTAGCAACAAAACAAGACATCCTTTTTCATGATTTCCAAGTTGTTAACATCTATCACAAATAGTTCTTAGAGGCTGAAAGCTATTTTTAATATTCATTCAATTATTTTCAATAACTTTTTCATTCTTCTTTATTTGAGGTGATTGGATCCCCCTTAATCTCTGCATTTCATTATATAGGAGATAATGTTGTTGGTTGAACTAACACATAATTGTAGTGTGCCCGAATTCACCACACTACCAGCAATACCAAAAGAAATAGTATTTTCCTCTAAAACTTTAGTTCTGATTAGAATCATGAATATGTTTCTAATCAAATCTCTTTCATGAGACACTAACCATTATGTTATCAATAAGATTATTCTTCTTCTTTTATGCTTTATTATATTTTGAAGTATTTGAAACCTTTCTAGATTTAGATTGTTTCAAAACATTTTCGAACTTATCATTCCTTAAGACTTCATAATTTCCAGCGTTGTTGGTCTTGGACACATAAACAACATTCTCATAATTCTTATTTATAGAAACAAATACATTATTATTATCAACCTTTGAAGGTAACTTTTTTTCAATCTTGTCTATATTCATTTATCGAGAACATTCACCATACTCAGTGATAGAGTTTTGGAAACTTGTGTTTCTCAATTTATCTTCTGTTCATTTTTGTTAAACAAGTATTAACCCTTCTTATTTTTTCCTTTAGCTTCACTTATAGATGATCATTATGATTCTTATCATCTTCAAGAGACTTCTTCAAATAATCAATCTCTTTCAAAATATTTTCAATAAAACTTTCTTTATTTCACATTTTAGACCATTAATCTTCAAAAAAAATTCTTTTTGAAGCCTTTAAAACTTATTTAAACAACCCTTCAACTCTTCTTTAAAATGAATTTCAAGTTGTGTTTCTTCTTCTTCATCAAAACTGCAGATTCCATATTCTTCACCATTCACTGTTTCAATGATATTATTTTCAATACCATTTCTCAACTGAATTTTCATATTCATAATAACTTACTTCTTCTTCTTCTTTATTTTTAGATAGGAAAAATTTTCTTCTAGACTTGACGAATTTATTTTATTTCCCTGAAATTTCTTTATCACCTTGTTTCTTCCAGAACCTTATTGGCATTCATTATTCTGCATCCCAATCCACTTCATTTTTTCTTCGAGGATAGTTAGACACAATGTGACCAATACATCGACATTCAAAACACTATAAAAGAATTTTCTCTTTTTATTTCCTTATACCTATTTTAACATTCTAAGAAAATAAGTACAAATTATCATTAAAGTTTTTTCATACAACACTTTATAAATACAAATCACCATATTTTTCTTTGATTATAATCTTCTTATAATTCTCATTCCTCAAAAACTTGAAAGGCATTTCTCTATCAAATTTTTTCTCTCTCTTCATAGCTTTCTCTCTTTTCATATCATAAGTAATAATAGTGTTATGTAAGTCATCAAGAGATAAGGTATCAGAATATCTATCTTCTAATGAATAATGTTTTGCATCAAATTTTTCAAGTAGGATTATCAACAGCTTTTCACCATGGAATATAATAGTACTTACAATATCATTCTTTCTAGTACAGAAATCCCTAACAGATTCTTATTCTCCCATTATCAAGTCTTCATAATTTAATATCTAAATTTAATGTTTTCCCTTTTTTACTTTTGTATTTCCTTCATATATGTTTTTCAGTTTGTCCCATATACCTTTGGCTGTGGAGAACCCTTTCACTCTCAAGAACTCACTTTCAGAAATTTAAGATAATATAGAATTTTTTTCACTTCCATAATTCTCAAGAAACCTCTTGTCAATATGGGTAAGTTGAGCTTTATCATCAATGGGGGGAAACCCAACTATTTCTGCTTCATGACCATTATAACTGATTGATATAATATATGGCATCAATCTTTCTTTTTATATATGATAATTCTTTTCATCAAAATCTGGAATACCTTTACTATTCACACAGTTTATGTTCTCCATCAGCAAAGAATAGTGAAGGGGAATTTTCACTATAATACGAGTTGAAAGTGCCTAGTCAGTGAAATGTATAAATGAGAGGGAGAGGGGTGAGTATGTGATACTCTTTTCCTTTTAAGTTATTTTTAATTTGAAACAACCTTTAGTTCCAATTGAAGATTCAATCCCCTGTTGAAAACAACACAAACACACATCCACCTGAAGACATTTATTGACAAGGTTTACTATTCAAGAAGAATTGATATGTCCTTAGTATGGTTGGAAATAATCCAATACCTTAAAATCCAATAGAAAACATTCCTTGAATTAAAACGAGTAGGATGTACCCTTACACTCGTGTAACACTATGAAACGATTCCACTAGTGTGTGTGAACCCTATTAGAACAATAAGGTAATTCAACTTCTTTTGTAACAACTCATGTTCCCGACACTTATTTTCAATTAAACATGTTTATACTGTGTAACATAATTCTTCAATTCCTTACCCATAAGAAAGGTATGAACTCCATATTATGTTAAGAATCTTATTGTCTGATTTCTCAGTCAGATTTTCTGAATCTGATCCCCACTAATATAGCTGAATCGGCACCACAACAATCCTTGAGTATGTTGAAACTTAGTACGATTCTTCCTTAGTCTGTAAATCTTCAGTACGGTAAAACCTATTATGAAAAATCTAGCTCCAATTCTTCCTTAGTCTGAGAAACCCATTACAGTTATACCCAATACAAAAATCCCATTCTAATTAGTTCATCTCGGTACAATAACCACATTCTGATTAGATCATCACAATACCACAGTCATCCAAACACATCAATATTCCTGATGCAAAATATTCAATACATGAAAGCTGGTATTAGTTTCTCTCTCTAAGCCATCAGAGCTTCTCTCTCCTATGTGATGTTCAATACTCCACTGTTAGACCTCTCAAAGTAAAATTTACTTTCTCTCCTTTTATAGGTGACCCAAAATAGGTTTGGTGGGGATCCCAATAAAATCATTCTCAACTAAATTAACTCAAATCTACATTTCCCCTAAAATCTCGGAGTAATTTCAACTTCATATACTCTTCTCAATTTTTCTCGATTCTTCTTCAATCATCATTACTTATTATTTAGACAATGATTTCTGATACAGATTATGATCATCATGAAAAAAAGGTCCGAACATCATATTCTAATTATCCCATTCTAATTTCTCAATTTGATTCATTAGAACTATTTTGAATCAAAATATTTTATTTGAAGGTTCAGATCCCCATTAACAAAGCATTAAAAAATATCCATCTATTTTTCTTCTCTCATGACCCACTTAAGACAACACACTTCTTACTCACTTCCCTTGACCCACTTGATGAAAAGCATATGTTTTATTTACTTCTCTTGACCCACTTGAGAAATACATTCTTCTTATTTACTTCTCTTAAGCCACTAGATGAAGGCATTTGAAGGCCAACTAGAAAAAGAGTCTTTCAGGATATGATCAAATCTAGTTCTGATCATCTTGGGTATGATTCTTTCATATTACAATCATCCTAATGTCAACCAACCTTTATCTTGGCATAACCATTCCCATTTAAAAATTCTTCATCATTGGTAACTCCTTCATCGAAATCACCTTACACTATTGGAAAGGCTTTACTCTTATCAAAACAACTTTCCAATCATAATTAGCTCTTCTTAGTACCAATTTCTCGTAGGCACTACTTTACCCTTGGAACCATGCTTTCTCAACATCATTTCTCTCTCTTGTCATCGCTTTCATCAGTATCACATTTTCATCAGACATCGGCACCACATTTTCATTTCCCATCGGTAACACTTTTTCAATGCCTATAGGTACCACTTTTTCAATTCCCATAGGTTCCACTTTTTCAGTTATCATTGGCATCACTTTTCCATGGCATCGTACTTCGAAATCGGTACTGCCTTTCTCCATCCTTTTTACTTTCTTCAATTGTTCCTATATATTCTAATCATGATTTCTACCATCAAGATTGTATTCTGATTTTTCACTTTAACTCGTGATCTATGAGAAATAAAAATCAACAAAGCATTGTCACACTTAGAACATTATAGTCATAGTGAATATGAATCTCCATCACACCAACCAATCCTTCCATTTCGATTGACTCAAAAATCAGGCTCTGAGTCTTTTAAACAATAGACTCTGATTATTCTAAAAATCAGTCATTTATTATTATAAAAACTAGACTTTAATCCTTCTAAAAATCATACTCCAATTCTTCTTAAAAATAGACTTTGATTATTATAAAAATTAGACTTTGATTATTCTGAAAACCAGACTCTGATTATTACAAAAATCGTACTCCAATTCTTCTCAAAAATAAAATTCTGGTTCCTGTGAAAAAAATGTTTTGATTCCATAAAAAAATTTATTCCTCCAAAATTTGGCTCTCGTTCTCTCGAAAAACAGGTTCCAATTCATTTGGAAAGAAAAATTAATTATGATTATTACCAAAAAAAAGAGAAGAGATTTCAATTATTCAAACCTTCTTAGAAAATAAATTACAACACATGAAAACCATCACCTTCATCATCATCTTGGTCATAACAAATCAGACAATTTTGGGGTGAGGTAAAACAAATATAAAAAAAATTCACGAATATAAACAAACAAGACATAAACCAATGTTTGAGAAAGAAAATAATGGAGGATACAACTAAAACAAATAGGATAAACCAGAAAGTATGAAAAGTCTAAACTATGATGTCTTCATGTGACTAACTACCACCTATAAACCAACACATACGAAAATAGTGCCATAATGAGAAGTCTGCATGCTATATAATTCCATTCCCTTAACCTTTTCATTAAAACCAAGGTCCATAGCCACCAAATGGTAGAAGTTGGTTTGGAGAAATATATCCTATTAAGAAACCACCAATTAATCTATACATGTTATAATATTAATAATGTACTAGTTCTTACATTAAAACTAAATTGTTTTACATGAAATTCAATAAATAAAAAAATTTGAAAGAATTTCTCAAACATTTATTAGGTATTTCATTAATTTCAAAACATGATTTTCAAAGCTAGAAACATTTCATTCATAAAAAAATAGGTAACACATAGAATATAAAAATGTACATGTGAGCCAACACCGAGGAAATAATTTACCATGAAATAAACAACCTGAAAATCAATGATTGTACAAATCGGGCTTTAGCCCATGGGACAATATTTACTAGACAATAATGATCCCAAAAATTCATAATGGTGGATCCCACTAATATCATGTCCTTCTATAGTCAATCGATATAAAATAGGTTACCTCTTAGTGATTTTACACACACTAAGGCTACCTGTGTCTCTTTCTAGGCACACCCAGGGATCATGATATGCAATGTTTTTTTAATTCAATTTTAAAAACAATTATTGTATTTTTATAAAACTATTTTCAAATACAATACAATCTTCTTCAGGGATTTAATTTCCCTTTACCATTTCAAATTTAGGACGTAATTTTTTCAATGAAAATACCTTTACAAGCACAAATCCATTCCCTTTTTCATTTTCAATACATGATATTCAATTTCAAATATCAAGGAATAAATAAAAACAGCATGAATTTAAAGAAATTTGAATACTTTGATTTACTCACCTACCTCAAGGATGTAAAATACCTAACTTCCTTGGATAGAGGGGATTGGAAAACAAAATATCTACATTAAGAAGATAAATCACAATAAATGATTATAATGGACTGACAAGAAACATGATCAAATTACAAAACCCATGTGAAACACATGCCGCAACTAAAACCTGAGAAGAACCAGAAGGAACTCTTACTGAGTTTGACAAAATATAACAACAATGGTGGTAAATTGTTACATGAAGCGATCCTATTGAAAATGAGTCTCCAAAATCTCTAATGGATCTTCATGTTTGGTTGAGGACGTCTGGATAGAGGTTGATTGAAATATACAACTATTACAAAACCCTAAAAACCAACAATACGCCATTTACATAATGTGCACCACATTTACACATTGTGTAATCCTTGGGGTCCTTATACACCGAAAAACATATCACCTTTTTTTAAAAAAACCATGTTTATATATATACAAGGTGTGTACCTATTACGTAGCATGTAAATAATTCATGTCATGCACTCAGTTCACAACTTCCTCCCAACAGCCATTACTTGGAATTTATATCACTTATATTATTTGTAAGTTCCCACAAAGAAGCATAATGTTCATGTTTCATCTTGAAAAATCAGTAAAATTCTTGACATCGCCATTATAGGTATCATCTCAATTTTAGGGTTAAATACTCCCCGAAAAAAGGGAAACAAAAATCAAAGATAATAACATAACTAACATAAAGGTAATGGGGTGTTACTTGAAGCATGAGATTAAAAAATCCAATGTGATAATGAAAACATTGTTTATAGCAATATAGAAATGGGAAAAATCACAATTTATTTTTTCACTTGTCTTCTAGAGACATCAAAATGTAACAATACTATATGTTTTATGGTGGAACATCATACAAAGTCTTCTCATGTAATTTACAATCAGGAAGACTTCTCAATCGATCACTATGAAATGATATACATTAGATAAGTGGTGAGGATATATGTTTAATCACTAACGATTATATATTATTGTGATCATTGGTTCATTTCAATGTTCTGGATGAATATTTGGAAATATATATACATAAAGTTGAACTTTGGTATGACCTATCCTTCCCACACTAATTGAAAATCTAAATAGAAAATCAAAAAATCTATGATATGTTGAGAGATTTATTTATAGACATTAAAGTATATGGGTAACATTATTTTCCATATTTTGAGTTTAATTACAATAGTGGTTTTCACGTAAACAAAAACATGGACCCATATTAATCCCTCTATGTGAAGAGATATAGAACACCTGTGTGTTGGGATGAAGTAGATGAATGAAAATTGTTAATACCTTATATGGTTACAAAAATATAAGAAAAATTGAAGACCATTCAACATAACATCAATGCAGCACCGAGTCGATAAAAGAGTTATGTTGATAAATTTCAACTATTCATAGAGTTTTATGTTTGTGATAAAGTGTTCCTCTATTTATCTCCATAGAATAGAGCCATGATATTTGGGAAGAAGAGAAAGCCAAGTCTAAGATATGTTATCCTCTATAAAATTCATGATCACATAAATGTATTAGTGTATCGATTATCACTCATATTAAACATATGTTATGTACATGATGTGATACATGTATCCCTATTGAGGAGGTACTTACCAAGTCACTCACATATACTAAATTCAGAGACTGTATAGTTGAAGAATTATATCACTTACAAGTAGAATCTAGTGAAGATTATAGAACATGGAGGATATTATTTTCATAATAAGATAACTCATGCAATAAAATTACTTTTGATAAACCATATGCATGAATATGAAACAAGGGAACCTAAAGTGACCCTGAAATAAAAGTACCCTCATTTTTTTACCTTAGAATAAAAAATAGAATTTCTATGGTGAATCTTCTTTAGGGAGAATAATATAAAAAACATATTAGTAATTACATCCCCTTAATTATTATGGGTTTGACTATATTATGTTTCATTTAATACTAGACTAAATTAAAAATTTGTGAAACTTTCATAAAATTAAATTGATAAAGACTTTCATTATAGTCATTAAAATAGAAGGAATACATTATAGTAATTATATTTCTAATTAATATATATATATATTACATTTATAATTATAATTTGAATAAATTAAATTCATTTTTTATTTCGAATATCAATATTAGATTAATATGAATTTTTTTGATTTTATAAAAATAGTTAATTTTTGGTAAATATTAAAAATATCTATTATGATAAAAACTATGAATTTTATAATATAAGAAATAAATAAATTTTTAAACAACTAATATAAAATAAATTACATAAATTTAATTATTAATATAATATATTTATAATACTAATTTTAAATTTTAAAACACAAGTTTAACAATGTTGTAAATCAAGTAATCTTTCACACTAAAACTATTCTTTCATAGTTATGTTAAAAATAATACATTTTCACTTCTATGAATTGTATACAAAAAAATCATCTCCAATTTATATTAAAAAATTCAAAATTATACTGCAATTTTAAATTCATTTTTTCCATAAAGTTAATATTTATATGATTAATGTCAACTACCATGATAATGGTATAACTTTTTTAAGACTTGTTTTATTAATATTGTGTGGCTTTTTGTCAATAAAAATGATATAAGATAAAATGTGAATATAATATTATTTTTAAACATATATGTAATTATTCTAACACTCATGTAGTTATTAATCAATACTAAATAATATTAAGTACACATAATGGTGAAAAGTATATTTTCTATAAAATTCTTTTTTATATATTATTTAATTAATCTTAAATGTAGATTTCATCAATTTTTTCAAAATATAAATTCACTAAATGAGTTTAAAATTAGGTTAAAACATAAAAGATATTTATATATGGGTTACCAAATATTTTAAAATAAATTATAAATTACTTATTTGAAAACAATTTACCAAGGTAAAAATTGATATGTTAAAATTTAGAAACCAATGGTAAAATTGTTGAAACATATTAAAAAATGTGTGGATTATATTTTTTAAGGGTTTATCTAACCAATACCACCAAAAACTAAATTATTATAATATTTTGGAGTCATTTTCCCTGGAATAATGTAATGATATCATTGATGGGTAAAGGGTATTCCCAAAAGTTACTTTTTGTTCACTTATAAAATGGGATCACTTCCAACCCTCTATGGTTACAAATAGAATATGATTTCCCATTGAAACTATTACCATTATAACTATAATAAAATTAATTTTTTCATTAATTATCCCCCTTATTTCTAGATTTCAACTTAAGTCTTTCACTTATTTGGAGAGCTTTATGATAAGATCATGTCTCCATCATAGGTATTGTGTTCTTCATATTATTTTCACATAAATATATAAATCAAAAAAATTTATTATATATTTAAAAATATAATAACATAATTATCATTATTATACTTATATTTTATTATATTAATGGAATAAACATTATTTATTCTTCTTAATATTTTAAAAAATCATGGTTAGTTTGTTGTGCAAACTACTGACTCCCCAAAAGCGATGTCTTCCATTTTTCATCACCAACATTAATGGATTATAAAATATATAAATATATTGAATCAAAAAATATGATATATATAATATAAAAAATATTCATAAATATAAATATCATCATTTACCTTCATTCCCTATCATTCATTCAGAAATGGAAACATTAATCATATGTATGTTCATACTACCGCTCCCAAGGGAAATGAGTTTCATTTTTTATAACTACCTATCATTTATGGATTTAGAAATGTATTTAATATATAGAAATTACTTACATATAAAATTTAATGTTTTGGTTATTATTAAACTAATTTAAAAGTCTTATAACAATGGTCAACATAAATAAGGAGTTATGGAAAAACATACCAAAAACCCTCATGTAACAGACATAGGAAATAAAAATATACTATTAGTAAATAGAATATAATGGATAAATGAAATTAGAATAAAAAATTTAATTAAATATGTGTATTAAGTAAATATTTAATAAAAAAAATTATTCATTTTGTTAAGTGTATGTTAACATATATTTTAGATGTGAGGGTAAGGGATCTTCTGAACCTTCTTCATGGCTTTTTGGTTAGAATTCTCTTTATTTTTCTACATTTTATGAAACATTATTCTAATATACCTCTATTATTTTTATATATATGTCCCTTACATATATACATAGTAAAATTTCCCTTTTATTGATGTGGTTATGCATGTTTTAGTTCCCATTTAAATTCTCTCTTTTATGTAAACCTGATTTAGGGGAACATTCCTATTTATTCTTTATTGCCAAAAATCTCCCCATATAATATTTTTTAACAATTAATATATTAAAAACCCTAATTCTATTAATAATATCCCACATGGATAAATTATTTTTATATATAAAATAATAAGTTCTTTCTTTCTTTTATAGATCCTTTATTTATAAAGCTTCACCCATGTGGTATGTTTTTATTCTTTACTCTCATAAATCTATCTCATGAATTCTATATATTAGAAATAAATAATAAATACCTATGATTAAATCTCAAAAATTAATATATAAAACTATTTAAATATTTATTATCTTGAGAACCCTTTTATGTAGCCTTCAGTTATACGTTCAATCCGAATTATGAAACCCATTTTCTTCTCACGGGTTTCATCAAGTTTATGATTTATTTATGTTTTATTTTACTCATGTGGCTTGAAAAAGTGTTATTATTATTTATGTGATGAATGGTACAAGAATTATATTTCCTCCAATGAATCATGTAAATATTTATATCTTATGATATGTTTTTAATGGATTTGGGGGTCAACCTAATCCACCAGTGAAATCTTTCCACATTATCATGATGAACATGGGAGTGACCCTTGAATTTTATTTATGATAACATGATTTAAATTATTTCCACGTGATTATTATTCCATGATATTGTGATATCATTTCCTAATGTCATTTTTAGGCATATGATCATCCTTTTTAGGATATCATTTTATGCCTCTTAACTATCATGTAATTCTTTGTTGTAATATTTATTCCCTTATTAGACTTTATTGCACACCATTTTCCTTATGTATTTTACTAATGGAATCATATGAAGTTTTTAAATATCCATGGGAGTTAAAATAACTATGTGGAGTTTTAAATAAATATAACGTATTTCTTTTTCATATGATATATTAATATGTCTAATAATATAAAGACACATTACCTATATTTTTTTTGTTTATTTATTGTAAATATATGTTAAGAATTGTGAAATAATATGTCTTTTGAGATTGAGTATCTATACGTGAAGTGGTAGGAGATAATCTCTCTTTAGTATGGGTAATTATGTGTGTGGGGGATCAGGATCATATTTAATAATTTTATTTCCTTCTCTGGTGTTAGTTTTTTCCATGAGAAGTCTAGGGATGGGTTCTTGGGGGAGGAGATACTTCCTGTTATTATATATGAAATCACCCCATTTACATTTCCTATCTCTTTAGTGGTGTGGAAGAATGATGAAATGGTTGAGATAATTCATTCTTTTCTAGGGTCATATTTAGAGGGGATACATATGGGTTCCCTGTTGAGTAGGAATATTGGATGGGGATTATAGATTAATGGTATGTCATGAATTAGACTAGATATGAGTCGACCTTATAAGACTACTTCTTCCTTTTTCTCTTGGGATGATGTTTACATACCTTATCTTAGAGCATTCTTCCTCTGGGTTTCACCTATGGGTCCAAGGATATCAGTGATCTTAGTGTCTAACAATTCTTGGTTCCTAGTATATTAGAGGTGGATAATTTTTTTATCATCCCCAAAAACTATAGTTTCTTCATAATTAATATTAGTATCTAGGGTACTAGGTCTCTATTATATCAATAGGATATAGTGTTGTTAGGTTTTATCCCTATGACATTCAAAGTCCTCATGGAAATAGGGCTAAACATTTCTATAGAGGTGGTCATAAAAATTGGTTTAAAGATAACATATTCAGAAATATTAATGTTATGGAGGTTCTAGAACCATAGGGGAATCACATTGTCCGATGGGAAATTTTTTATCTTCAATCATATATTAGGTTTTATTCAATTGTGGGTATTCCCATTCCTTGATTGTGGCAACCTTAGTCCATTCCATGAGGAAAAGTTGGGGACACATTCAATTACCCTAATGAATAATATTCTATTTTCTGGTGACACTTGTATTTTCATGTGTGTTGGGGTTGTAATATGATGATTGGGAAAATCATTCATCCATATATTTCTTTCTATTCTACATATAGAAATATGATATCGTTCCCAACATTGATTGGTTGTATTCGATGTCCAAATTTTTTTATTTTTTTAATAAGATAGTGATATTCTATAATGAAGATATCTAGTTTGAGGTATTAATTGGAAATTAATATAATTGGATATATCATTCATGTTTAGATTCATTTTTTTCTCATCCAGTATCCCTATTATTAGATTTCGTAGAGGTGCATGTGGTTTCACTTCCTAGAATTTTAATAGTGTTTCTTGATTTTTTTGAGGAGTTTTTATCCCCATCCCATTGATGTTATATTGAGTTCAACATAGATTTACATCAAGGGGTATCTCAGAGTTTGATATATCACTAAGGGAATTTAAATTATGATTTGTTAGATCTTTGGATTGAAGGTAATAACATTATACAAAATGGATTTATCTATCCCGTTGTGTCACCAAAGGGTTCTCCTATAATGTTCAACAATAATAACAATGGTAGTTCTTGATTATGTATAAACTATTATCAGTCTATTTAGTTGATGATCATGAAATGTTTCCCTATTATTTTGATAGATAATAAGTTTGAACATTTAAAGGGAACCATTTAGTTTTCAATCAATGATATGTGTTCAAGATATCACTATGTAAGATATACAGAGGAAAATTTCCCAAATACCACTTTCATGTGTAAATATGGTAACATTGAGTCTTTTTTCATGTCATTCAGTGTTATGAATACCCTCATCATATATATGGGGATCAGGCACTCCATGTTCCATGAATTTTTTAACGGGTTTGTTGTTTAGTTCATCGATGAAATCCTTATATATTTGAGGATAGTGTAGAAGAATGTTGGTCACCATAAGGTCTTCCTAAATGTCCTTAAACACCATTTTATTCATGGGATGATATCTTAGTGTATTTTTTTGTTGAATGATTTGAACTTACCTATACATGTGGTGTCTTATTTGTATGGGGTGATAAATTCATCGAATATTGAGGAAATTGTTTCTTGGGAATAATTTTTGAATGTTTCATAGGTATATAGTGTCTTAAGTATCATGGGATATAATCGGAGGTTCATGTATAATATATCTTGGTTTTTTGACATTGATATCCTTGACTATAAATAACCATGATTTTATTAAGACTGATCAATGTCATCCAACATTCAACTACCTGATAGGTTGTTTAGTCTGTGATCTTGTTCATTACATTCCAGAGGACACAGTGATGTTTGAGGTGTTTTATGATGCTTCCCTTCATGGATCGTGTTGTGTATTGATGTAGTCTAGGCATGTAATATTATATAGGACCAAGAAGTTATATCACCATAAATGTAACTATATCACCTAATATATTGTGTTAGAGGCTACAATATTTTCTTTAACATTATAAGAGAATTATATCATCGGTGGGTGCTTTATAGTCTTCACCTATCAAGAAGTTTTTTTGGAATATTCTCTCTCAATAGTATCTAAATATGTGAGAATGATATTGAATGGATTTTCTCCTAGACTATAACATTGAGATATTATATACCCTGGAAAAGGGTAATATAGTTGTTGATGTGATATGTAGGAATCTATAGAGGAGTAATCTTTGAGAATTTGGGGATGAAAAAAGGGTAATGTAGGATTTTTTAGCGAGTCATCTTGAAATTTATAAGGTTTTGTTTAGTGTTTTATTATTGTAATTAATAGTTAATATAAGGACCTAGCCTTAAACCTTACTTAATCTTGAGTTATTACAAGATTACACATTGAGGATCTTTTCAGGTTTAGAGTTTTAGAGAATTAGATCATGAAACCTGCATTACATTCCACATTTAAACAAAGTGGTTACATAAAATACAGTATTCATTCTTCCCATAAATGGAAACATATTGAAAATAAAACATGGATTCTTTCTTGACACATCCTTGACACTATCATCACATCATGTACCTTTCCCTTGACCTGTGAAAAACATTTCAAAAACTTGGGATGAGCATAAAAAGCTCAGTAAGGTTTATAAAAATATGGATAGGAAACATGAGTTCATATATACATAAGAATGAAATCATACTTTACCCATAAAACATAGGCACTCAAACATACCTCATCAAACCATGAATAAATCATAGAAAAAATAAGACATAAAGGTAACTTGAGGCATTCATAACATTCTTACGTAGGGAGTAACCCTCTTGGTTACGTTTGGAATACCCATCACAGTATATTCCCTAAATCTCTTCGGAGAAACCTTAACGTTTCACTTCTTCGTGTTACCCAATGAATTGGAGAGCTATATCGGGCTCACCCGCCCTTAGTTTATCATGGAACCACCCATCTTCATAATAATGCCCAAGAACTATAACATAATCGTATCACATAAAACATGCATAAAAGAAACATAACATTTCCACTTTTCAATCACAAGATATCAATACAACACATTGATATAAAACCATTATGAAAACCATTCTCAATACCAAAACAAAATAAAATTAAAACATGGTATTTATTTTTCTTTTAAAAAAAGGTATGGCTTGTAGAGGAAGCCGAAACTCAAATAATGGTCACGGCGGCGGAGAAGTCGTTATCGCCGCATATGTATGACAAAAACATTCCCTTTTGTCGTTTAGTAAAACACTTTGTATAAAAAGAGATTCCTTTTGGATAAACGTAAAAGTAAAATGGATTTATACACCGTATAAAAGAAGGTCGTGTATAAAACAAAATATGCCTCAATGAAAGGAGATTGAGACGAAGTCTCATACAAAGATGGTATCCTTGGATTAAGGATAAATAAATTACATAATTATGTGTGACCAACTAATACACCATATATAAGTGGATATTAAGTGTAAAACAATCAGAGGTTATTCACACATATTCATATAACGACATATTCAAGGAGTACAAGCTTATCCCAAAGAATCGAAATTGGGTTAAGAAGTTCCCTTGCAATAATTAGACAGTCTAACGGCATCACTTCAAAATTCAGAAAAAAAGTTGATGAGAGATAAAAAGGGTATATCATCACTTGGACATAAAATTTACATCAATAAGGATATTGACGAACATATCCCAAAATAATAATTATGTGAATTAAAAGACATAACAAAATAAGACTTTTAAAAAGAGGAGGGTGAAAGGTTCCCTTACCGACTTGGGTATCTTTCAAAACATACACCCCATGAAAGAAGGACAATAAATCATTGATGTAAATACTCATAAATGAATGTATATTACACAAAGAGTATAATAATGGGAAGTACATACACCACTCAAAGGAAATTGTGGCAAATGTAGCATAAATCTCACGGGAATAAAAGTGAGATGAAAAATCCCTTACGAAAACTCGACAGCCTAACGGTGTCATATAAAACATACAAAAATGGATTGATGAGATCAAATAGGGTATCTCATCATATTAAGTTAAAGTTTATAGAAAGAGTAAGGTAAAAGAACATCCCCCAACATAACAAAGAGGAGCTTAAAATAAGTGACATAAAGGAGAGTACTTAAAAAGAAAGAGAAATGTTAGATCTCTTACGAAAATTCGGCAGCCTAACAGTGCCACTCAAAACTTCCAAAATGGATTGATGAGAGATAATAGGGTCTCTCATCACATGAACATAAAAATTACAGTGAGTTTAATATAAAATAACTTCCCAATTAAAAGAAAGATGAGCTTTAGAGGGAATGACTTAAAAGAGTGTACTTAAAAAGAAATAATGGAGTAATATCCCTTACCTCAAGTCCAATTTGTCTTGTTTGTTTCTTTATATTCCTGAATAATAAACTTTGGTCAATTAATAATTTCCTAAGTAACTCCTTTAGAGATTATTATTCATTTCATATCACATATTATAATGTTATAATAATTTTTTAATAATGTTAGTTCATATCAGACGTTTTTGCCGATGTTTGGTACATGAGTCAAAAATGAACTTGTTTGAAAAAAGATTGCCCATGTAGTTATAATTAAATAATTTCCAGAATAGTATTAATGATTAAAATATCATATATATCCAGTAAATATTCATTTCATACTATTCCATATCATTTGGAGATAAAAAATGAAAAGCACCGTTCATGGAGACGGTAGGTCGTACGTACGCATGAACGCTACTTTCATTTTTTGTCATATTAATGGAATTAAAACAAAATGAGAGAGATATATTTATATATTATAATTCCAGAATGATATACATAATTTTGATATAATATATTACATATATATCAATTATATATATTTACTTATAATATTACATAACATTTTGAGATAAGAAATGAAATGTACCGTTCATGGAGACGGTAAGCCGTACGTACGCATGAACGCTACTTCCATTTCTATTTCATAATTAATGGAATTAAAACATAATGATACATAATAGTATTTTAATTCCAGTATGGTATCATATATAATATCATTAAATATATCCTTTATACGTACCACATATGGTATTAACGAATCAAATCACTTTGAGGGGGCGGTAGTCCGCACTTCCTTAAATAAAGATATCGCGTTTACCCATAATGGAAACCATAAAGGTATGCCCAAAATAAAAAATACAGAAGATTAAGGAAATCAATAACATATTATATTTCATATATAAATATAGTGTCATCTTAATGGACACCTTTGAAGGTGTTAAAAGAATGTTGAACAATCATCGTTTCGGGAGGCCGAAATTCGCCATCCACGGAAATAGTATGTTCTTTAACCATTAGATATAGGTGTGTGAAATTGTATCTCGAATACATCTTATAACAAAATCCTAGTATATTGATGATATTGTATTTGTTACAAAATAAATGAATAAAAAGATTTTAGGGGGTTGGAGAAGCAAAATAAAACAAAAGTACTCAAGTGAAGACATTACCTTAAAATCGGGTAACTCCCTTTAGTTTGAGCTCAAAGGATTCCTTGAGAATACTTCTGCCCAAAGTGATGCTTCAAGGAGTAAGAGAGGAAAGTGGAGAGACAAAATGGGCAGAGGTTGCCTAAGCCAAAGGCTTTGGGAGTGTGGGTAAGGAGGTAGAGGTGGGGGCCTTTTATAAGAGGAGAGGACGGGCACTCTTGTAATGTTACAAAATGTTACTTTATTTTCAAAAGAGTTTCAGATTTTAAAGGTCCCACATTGAATTATTTCGAGGATAAGGTGATAAGGGTTCTAAATACACTCATCCAATAGTTTTTGGACATGTTTAGGTCTTAGATATTACATTATATTTCCATTTTATTTAAATCGTTAAATAATGAGGTCATCGCTGCATCATCATGATGCCATAAATAATTTAATTTATTTAATGTCCAAAAATTATAGAAAAAATACTATGATGTAAGAAATCGTTTTATCTTTCCAATGAATATTTATAGTCAAAAATAAGATTTGTATAACCCCTTGTAAAAAAAAGTTTAGTACAATATTTCATGTTTGTCTCATTTTTACTTTAACTTTAAATTAAAAGATATTAATGTCATTTTCCAACCAAAGTGGCTTCATGGGGTCCCCAAGTTGACCCATGGGTTTTCTTGGTCGTCCATGACACATACAAGGAGGGTAGGACATGTTTCTAGGTCATTTAATTTTATTAAAACATTATTCTTACCATAAACTACACTAATTACCTCTAACCGCGATTAAAAACTTAATAAGTTACTATTCACCAAAAAATTATTTTTATCCCATTGAACCACATTTTACTTCTTAATTACAAACATGTATGTCGGATTTTTGAAATTCAAAACACAAATATGACAAAATTTCATTTAAACGGAAAAATCAGTTTTTATAAGTACCACTTAGTGGTTTCACTATTCATCCAAAATTGAAGTTTTTCAGAAAAATCCCAAAAATTCACCCTAAGCTATATTTGATATTCCGAATTCAAAAATGATGTATATTTTACAAAATTCAAAACATATAAGTCACATTAATTAATTTAATAATTAATTCCCGTTTTCATATCAAATAGTGTGTTTTTATGAAACAATAAGTATCAAAAGATTGACACTAGTTTAAGTCTGATTTCAAAGTGAAATTAATTCCAAAGACCCCTATTGGATTTAATGGTAAAAATGTATTCTAATTTCACTTTAAAACCAATTAAAAATACAATATAATAATATAAATAAATTAGATTAAAAAGAGGTTTTGAATTAAAATACAACATTTTACACTATTCATTTAAAAAAAGAACTTTATCGGAAAGATACCAAAAATTTACACAAAGTAAATTTGGATGTCCCAATTCATAAGAAGAGTTTTATTTGGTCTAATTGAATGTATAAGAGTGAAAAAAACTATATTTAATGAAGGTTCTCCATCAAAAGGCGATAAGTGACCCTTTAGTGAAAACCAGGGCATATACGCCTAAAATCGAATTCTTTCCGTATATTAAGCCTTTATCTTTTATTGGATAAATGTAAAAACATTAAAAAACATATATAATCATATTTTAGTTATTTATATCCATTCCTGCCAATACAATGGCTACATGTTAACTACCATTTAAAATAAAATTATTTTATTATTAGAGTGCAACGTAAGATTCCCAGGATACTCGTTGTTGCGTGTTGGGTACGCCATCGAGCATAGCGTCCCCTTTAAAGTCATATTAATATTTTATTCACAAATATGGATAAATATGAAAATGCCATATTCTTTATTTACCTAGGTTGTTACATCCTTCCCCCATTTTGGGAATTGCGTCCTCGCAATTTTAAAATTGCGCTTGGAAACATCCTTGAAAGTCCCACATCGGAACAAGAGTCGGTAAAACAATCACTTTAAAATAAAGAAAGATAAGTACAGAGGTCACCCGAGTTAACCCATACTAGGACTCCATGTAGGAAAACATGGACATGGAGTAGAAAACATAGGGTCATGTTCTGATGGAGAGTGATAGAAAACATGTTTTGGAGAAAGTTAATAATAAGAAAATCACAAACTTGTGATGGGTTAAACGGTGTTGGGTTCCCCAGTAGGAAAAGTTAATAGACAACATTTTTATTTTAAGATACTTTTTATTGAGGAATTTATTCATAAGGAAACATAATCACTTATCATGTTGACTTTCAACTTTTACTAGATTCCTTAATCAAACACATATGTTTTTCCAAAAGACGAGTATTTAGGGAGACTTGTTCGCATTAAGAGTACTATAATCAACTTCTAGAGAATCACCTAATCCAAAAAAGAGAACTATATACTTCCCCTATCTTTAGACTTTAACCAAAACCATAACCAAAAAGTTTATTACAAGATCAGATAATCTAGAAAAGGATAACCCTTTATAAAAAAAATCTATTCTTAATCTCCAAAATTTGTCCAACAAAACCCAAAGTTCAATGAGACCATCCGATAAACAATTTGTCCATAAAATTCTTCAAATTAAACCTATCTAATATTGAAACCCAAATATTTGAAGGGTTTAGTCACATAGTCTTCCAAGTTAAATCGTAACATTTATCTCCAAACAACATCAGTTGCTCCTAAAGTCTCGTATTGAAAAGTAATTAACCTAATCACATATCCTCCATGATAGGTTAATAATTTTCATAAATAACCCAAAATCAACATACTCTTAATTCATAAAATCATATAACTAAAAAGAATTGGTCAAACTAACCAGGGACATCACGTAGTCCAGTGGTAGGCGATAAATACCAGTCGCACTTTGGTTGTGGGTTCGATTCCCACAGCTTTGTCCGACGCGACGGGTTGTCACACAATCTGCGTGTTGTCCTTTTTCCAAAACTATATAATTCTTAAATCATTCCCCAAAAAGAGATAAAATCATCAAAAATGATCATAACATATTTTATCCTCAAGTTTATCTCATGCCTTTCATTTTCCAGCATATCATATAATAACCCATAATTACCACAAAAGTAAGGATCATATAAACTCTAATGGTTACCTTTATAATTATTACCTGAACTTCCACATGGATTGGTCATCTCGTACATGATGAATTAAAGATCATACCAAGGTTCAAGTGGTTGATCATGACTCCTTGATATTTGGTTTAGAACAACCATGAGTTTCCTCATTGAATCCTCCATTTTATCTACTATCTTAATCAGAGAACCACCACAGTTTCCTTCAAACCTGTTGTCTCTTTGGTGCCTACTAGATCCATCATTTCACTAAAAACAGAAATGTCAGTGTGAGTATATCAACAAAACCATCATGTACTAATGAGGAAGTTAAACACTAAGATACACTTACTCATTCACTTTATCTAAAACTAGGACTCTTTCTGAAATCCTAACCATTATGGTAATATCACTTATGCTTAAAGAATACCCTAACCTCTAAAGTTATCTAAACCAACCTTTGATACCAACTATAAGGCCCCAGCCTTAAACCTTACTTAATCTTGAGTTATTACAAGATTGCACATTGAGGATCTTTTCAGGTTTAGTGTTTTAGAGAATTAGATCATGAAACTTGTATTACATTCCACATTTAAACAAAGTGGTTACATAAAAGACAGTATTCATTCTTCCCATAAACGGAAACATATTGATAATAAAACATGGATTCTTTCTTGACACATCCTTGACACTATCATCACATCATGTACCTTTCCCTTGACCTTTGAAAAACATTTCAAAAACATGGGATGAGCATAAAAATCTCAGTAAGGGTTATAAAAATATGGAAAGGAAACATGAGTTCATATATACATAAGAATGAAATCATACTTTACCCATAAAACATAGGCACTCTAACATAGCTCATCAAACCATGAATAAATCATAGAAAACATAAAACATAAAGGTAACTTGAGGCATTCATAACATTCTTACATAGGGAGTAACCCTCTTGGTTACATTTGGAATACCCATCACAGTATATTTTCTAAATCTCTTCGGAGAAACCTTAACGTTTCACTCCTTCGCATTACCCAATGCATTAGAGAGCTATATCGGGCTCACCCGCCCTTAGTTTATCACGGAACCACCCATCTTCATAGTAATTCCCAACAACCATAACATAATCGTATCACATAAAACATGTATAAAGGAAACATAACATTTCCACTTTTCAATCACAAGATATCAATACAACTCATTGATATAAATACATTATGAAAACCATTCTCAATACCAAAATAAAAGAAAAGTAAAACACGGTATTTATTTTTCTTTTAAAAAAAGTTATGTCTTGTAGAGGAAGCTGAAACTCAAATAATGGTCACGGCGGCGGAGAAGTCGTTGTCGCCGCATATGTACGACAAAAACATTCCCTTTTGTCGTTTAGTAAAACGCTTTGTATAAAAAAAATATTCCTTTCGGATAAACTTAAAATTCAAAGGGGTTTATACACCGTATAATAGAAGGTCGTGTATAAAACAAAATATTCCTCAATTAAAGGAGATTGAGATGAAGTCTCATACAAAGATGGTATCCTTGGATTAAGGATAAATCAATTACATAATTATGTGTGACAAAATAATACACCAAATATAAGTGGATATTAAGTGTAAAACAATCAGAGGTTATTCACACATATTCATATAACGACATATTCAAGGAGTACAAGCTTATCCCAAAGAATCGAAATTGGGTTAAGAAGTTCCCTTGCAATAATTAGACAGCCTAACGGCGTCACTTCAAAATTCAGAAAAAGAGTTGATGAGAGATAAAAAGGGTATCTCATCACTTGGACATGAAATTTACATCAATAAGGATATATAAGAACATATCCCAAAATAATAATTATGTGAATTAAAATACATAACAAAATAAGTCTTTTAAAAAGAGGAGGGTGAAAGGTTCCCTTACCGACTTGGGTATCTTTCAAAACATACACCCCATGAAAGAAGGAAAATAAATCATTGATGTAAATACTCATAAACGAAAGTATATTAAACAAAGAGTAGAATAATGGGAATTACATACACCACTCAAAGGAAATTGTGGAAAATGCAGCATAAATCTCATGGGAATAAAAGTGAGATAAAAAATCTCTTACGAAAACTCGGCATCCTAACGACGCCATATAAAACATACGAAAATGGATTGATGAGATCAAATAGTTTATCTCATCATATTAACTTAAAGTTTATAGAAAGAGTAATATAAAATAACATCACCAAACATAACAAAGAGGAGCTTAAAATAAGTAACATAAAGGAGAGTACTTAAAAAGAAAGAGAGAGATTAGATCTCTTATGAAAATTCGGCAGCCTAACAGCGCCACTCAAAACTTCCAAAATGGATTGATGAGACAGAATAGGGTCTCTCATCACATGAACATAAAAATTACAGTGAGTTTAATATAAAATAACATCCCAATAACAAGAAATATGAGATTTAGAGGGAATGACATAAAAGAGTGTACTTAAAAAGAAAGAGAGGAGTAAGATCCCTTACCTCAAGCCCAACTTGTCTTGTTCGTTTCTTTATTTTCCTGAATAATAAACTTTGTTCAATTAATAATTGCCTAAGAACCTCCTTTAGAGATTATTATTCAGTTCATATCACATATTATAATGTTATAATAATTGTTTAATAATGTTAGTTCATATCAGACGTTTTTGCCGATGTTTGGTACATGAGTCAAAAATGAACTTGTTTGAAAAAAGATTTCCCATGTAGTTATAAGTAAATAATTACCATAATAGTATTAATGATTAAAATATCATATATATCCAGTAAATATTCATTTCATACTATTCCATATCATTTGGAGATAAAAAACAAAAATCACCGTTCATGGAGACGGTAGGCCGTACGTACGCATGAACGCTACTTTCATTTTTCGTCATATTAATGGAATTAAAACAAAATGAGAGATATATATATATATATATATATATTATAATTCCAGAACGATATCCATAATTTTGATGTAATATATTACATATATATCCATTATATATATGTACTTATAATATTACATAACATTTTGAGATAAGAAATGAAATGTACCGTTCATGGAGACGGTAAGCGGTACGTACGCATGAACGCTACTTCCATTTCTATTTCATATTTATTGGAATTAAAACATAATGATACATAATATTATTTTAATTACAGTATGGTATCATATATAATATCATTAAATATATCATTTATACGTACCACATATGGTATTAACGAATCAAATCACTTTGAGGGGGCGGTAGTCCGCACTTCCTTAAATGAAGATATCGCGTTTACCCATAATGGAAACCATAAAGGTATGCCCAAAATGAAAAATAAATAATCTTAAGGAAATAATAAACATATTATATATCATATATAAATATAGTTTCATCTTAATGGCCACCTTTGAAGGTGTTAAAAGAGTGTTGAACAATCATCGTTTCGGGAGGCCGAAATTCGCCATCCACGGAAACAGTATGTTCTTTAACCATTAGATGTAGGTGTGTGAAAGTGTAGCTCGAATCCTTCTTATAAAAACATCCTATTATATTTATGATACTTTATTTTTTACAAAATAAATGAATAAAAAGAGTTTAGGGGGTTGGAGAAGAAAAATAAAACAAAAGTACTCAAGTGAAGACATTACCTTAAAATCGGGTAACTCCCTTTGGTTTGAGCTCAAAGGCTTCCTTGAGAAGACTTCTTCCCAAAGTGAGGCTTCAAGGAGTAAGATAGGGAAGTGTAGAGACAAAATGGGCAGAGTTTGGCCGATCCAAAGTCTTTGGGAGTGTGGGTAAGGAGGTAGAGGTGGGGGCCTTTTATAAGAGGAGAGGAGGGGCACTCTTGTAAAGTTACAAAATGTTACTTTATTTTCAAAGGAGTTTTGGATTTTAAAGGTCCAACATTGATGTATTTCGAGGATAAGGTGATAAGGGTTCTAAATACACTCATCCAATAAGTTTTGGACAAGTTTAGGTCTTAGATATTACATTATCTTTCCATTTTATTTAAATCGTTAAATAATGAGGTCATCGCTGCATCATCATGATGTCATAAATAATTTAATTTATTTAATGTCCAAAAATTATAAAAAAATACTATGATGTAGGAAGTAGTTTTATCTTTCCAATTAATATTTATAGTCAAAAATATGATTTGTATAATCCCTTGTAAAAAGTGTTTTAGTAAAACATTTCATGTTTGTCTCATTTTTACTTTAACTTTAAATAAAAAGAAATTAATGTCATTTTGCAACCCAAGTGGATTCATGGGGTCCCCAAGTTGACCCATGGGTTGTCATTGTCGGCCATGACACATCCAATGAGGTTAGGACATGTGTCTAGGTCATTTTAGTTTATTAAAACATTATTCTTACCATAAACTACACTAATTACCTCTAACCGCGATTAAAAACTTAATAAGTTACTATTCACCCAAAAAAAATTTATCCCATTGAACAAAATTTTACTTCTTAATGACAATCATGTATATCAGATTTTTGAAATTCAAAACACAAAGATGGAAAACTTTCATTTAAACGGAAAAATCAGTTTTTATAAGTACCACTTAGTGGTTTCACTATTCATCAAAAATTGAAGTTTTTCAGAAAAATCCCAAAAATTCACCCTAAGCTATATTTGATATTCCGAATTCAAAAATGAAGTCTATTTTACAAAATTCAAAACATATAAGTCACATTAATTAATTTAATAATTAATTCCCGCTGTCAGATCAAATAGCGTGTTTTTATGAAACAATAAGTATCAAAAGATTGACACTGGTTTAAGTCTGATTTCAAAGTGAAATAAATTCCAATGACCCCTATTGGATTTAATGGTAAACATATATTCTAATTTCACTTTAAAACCAATTCAAAATATAATCTAATCATATAAATAAATTAGATTAAAAAGTGGGTTTGAATTAAAATACAACATTTTACACTATTCATTTAAAAAAAGAACTTTATCGGAAAGATACCAAAAATTTACACAAAGTAAATTTTGATGTCCCAATTCTTAATAAGAGTTTTATTTTGTCCAATTGAATGTATAAGAGTGAAAAAAACTATATTTAATGATGGTTCACCATCCAAAGGTGATAAGTGACCCTTTAGTGAAAACCAGGGCATATACGCCTAAAATCGAATTCTTTCTGTATTTTAAGCCTTTATCTTTTATTGGATAAATGTAAAAACATTAAAAAACATATATAATCATATTTTAGTTATTTCTATCCATTCCCGCCAATATAACGGCTACATGTTAACTACCATTTAAAATAATATTCTTTTATTATTAGAGTGCAACGTAAGATTCCCAAGAAACTCATTGTTGTGTGTTGGGTACGCCATCGAGCATAGAGTCCCCTTTAAAGTCATATTAATATTTTATTCACAAATATGGATAAATATGAAAATGTCATATTCTTTATTTACCTGGGGTGTTACAGTTAATCATCTATGATGTAGTTAGTGGAGTATTCTTACATGGAAGACATAAAATTATAGGTTATTTAGGGTCGTATCCTAAATAATGATACTCTTGATGGATAGAAATTGGATGGATGACATAGGATGTTGATCAGAAAAATATTTTATGTTCTTTCAGTAATGCGTGAAGATATTC
The DNA here is from genome assembly GCA_963277665.1 of Viscum album. Lineage (NCBI taxonomy): Eukaryota > Viridiplantae > Streptophyta > Magnoliopsida > Santalales > Viscaceae > Viscum > Viscum album. The sequence goes on from OY728165.1 coordinate 290,414,415, forward strand.
TTTATGAATTCCATAGCTTAGTAGTGGTAGTGAATCTTATTAACCAAATATGTAGCATGAATTGAGGGATCCTATTTTGTTTCCCATTATGAAGGATCTAGTAGAAGATTTTTATCGTGATTCCAAGCCATCTAGTTGGTGAATTTAAAGAATCATGGTTTAGGTGATTTTTACCTCCATTAAATGATCTAGATTAGAAGTTCTAGTTCAAATCAATGGATTTTATCACTGGTATTCTATAATACCAAGGATGATATGATACTATTTGGTTAATCATGGAAAATTTGATAAAATCATCCCATTTCATGGAAATCAGGTATTAGGTGTTGTAGATATTTTTGCATGAAAGAATTAGGTTGAGGTTGTGTTTCCTCGTAGTGTAAAAAAGGGAATCATTTTTAATCAAGATCCTCATTTTACATCATGATACTATATAGGATTAAAATTTGATTTAGGTTCCCTATAATTACATAACACCACTTTCCATACCTATATATATATATATAAGTAAACATAGGGGACCATCAAGATGTTGGATGATGTGATGTGAGATTATGTTTAGGATTTTAGTATATCATGGGAGAGGAAAATTCTGTATCACTCTTAGTTTCAAGTATATAGTCATTTCATTATTATTTTTAATTATAAAAAATTATTTGGGATTTTTTTAGGGTTTTTAAGACTTTTTGAATATTTTGGTTCTTTTATGGTGGTGCATGGTTTGAGTGTGGTTAGTAAAAACCATGAAACTCTTATAGGAAACAAATAAAAGGGATGAAGTTGGCTTTGGGAAGATGCATTGTTAGATTCACAGTTTTGAAAAATTATGTGGCCACCGAGAAGTAACCATGAAAAATTAAATAGAGGGAAAACATAGATGTCAAATGATTGGTCTATCTATGCGAGCCAAATGTTTGATGGTCTCCTCCAGTAAGTGGCTGGTGTATTATTTCCATAACTGTGTGACCCAAATATGCATGGTTTAAATTTTTATCCTAAAAAAGTAGATATGTGATTTGTAGAAACATATGTGAGTTTAAATCTCATTTTCTTGGTTTTATCCAATGAGAAAATCATGATATTCGTGGACAAAAATGACTTCTCACTAGTACACCAAATTTCATTTTGTGTAATTATTTATCAATTTTTTGAAAAATGATGATTTTTTAAATTTATTGAATAAATTTTTTCAAATGTGATATTTTGAAAATGGAAAGATAGTTTTTTAAATGGTTTGACTTCTAAAAGCATGGTAGAATTTTAAAAAATGGGTCGAAAATGGAATGTGTAGAATTTTGGCAAAGCCTTCTTGTGATAGTTGTCTCGAGATAATTTGAAATACTTAATCCATTAGTTTCTAGAGATTGAGACTTCTGGTGTTAGTTTTTTTATTCAAATGGAAGTCCATATCCATTGTAGAAACTAACCAGATGAAGATGATGATAATGTGGTTACACCTGAGCCACAGGTGAATGGATAACTGGTTAAAAGTATTGTCCATGATTTTCATGATATTGATAGAAGTAACTGAAGGGATTAACAAAAGCAAGTGGATCATTCCATTTAGTTCTAAAAGCATAATCCACCCATATTTCAGGGTGATTTTGAACTAGATAATGAAGAGGTGTGGCTAAATTTGATGAATTAATTATCTGATTTACTAGTCACACCATAATAGATGAAAGTAAAGTTAGAGATGTATTTTTTAGAGGATCATGCACACTGGTTGTAATATTTAGCATCTCGTGCTAAATTAGTCCCAGTAATTTCATGCGATGATTTTTATAAAATGTTCATCAAACAATTTTATCCTCATAGATTCCGAATATTAATAAAAACAATCATTTTCAGCATGATGTAAGAAAATCTCTCAATGATAGAGTATGCTACTAAATTTATTAATTTATTCAACTTTAAACCTAGTTATTCAACTAGTGTGTCCTTGAAGGAACATATTTCTAAATCATAGTTTAGGAAAGATATTCAATCAAATATTTTCATTCTTTGTATAATAGATTATATAGATATGGTCAATAGAGAAATGGTGGAACAAAGGGACATCTCAGAATAAATAGGTAGAGGGATCATGTTGATACCTATGGGAAACAATGTGAACTCTAATGATGGGAATAAGTGGAAGTGGGACACCTATTTTTAAGGAAGTGTTAAGGCTTAGAATCAAAGAGAATGATAAGTGAATATTCTTACAAAACCTAAGTGAAATCTAGGATGATTCCAATGTGGTTCATTGGACAACATGGAGAGAGATTGTATAACACCACCTAGAGTATGCAACAATTACAACCAGATGGGGAATCTTCAGTGCTATTATCATAGTTCTATGAGGGTGGGTGTTTGGGACACTTCTCATGTTTTAAAATTGTTGTATATTTCGATAGTATGAGGGAAGTAGAATACCTATTTTCTTTAGAATTGATCTAGCCATGGAGATTATATAAATTCCATGATTCCATAGATAGGGTAATATCAACATGGAAATAAAAAACAAAGTGGGGTGAGTAAGCAGTTATATAGAACTGTGAATGTTATTGTAGATGATCAATCTAGGACATCAATGGTGAGAAGTGTGAGTATATTTAATTCTATTCTTGTGAATGATTTTTTCATACAGGTGAATCCCATTTTATTATTTATTCTCTTGATGTTGATCATCTAAGTTTAATTGTTTAGATGATGCCTTCTATTTTGAAACAAAAAAAATCATCTTGGTCCATGATAATGTCGAGCCTTTATGTTTATAGAATTTTATATAATTACAGATGGACCTGAGTTGAAATTGGATTTCTATGTCATTGATATGGAAAATTTTTATATAATCATCGGTATTGATAGGTTTAAAATGTTAAAGGATCAAATCGATTATGATATGTGAATGGTTATTTTTATGAATGATGAAGGTGTCGTACATCCCTTTAGAAGAAAAATAATGTAAAGGAATGTGAAATGGGATTGTTAGCATGAGAAGTTGGAGAGACATGATACCATTTGGCTGTGTTGACTTTGGAATCAATAGAAGATATCAAGAATAGAAGTTTTCTAGTAGTGGTTGATCAGTTTTAGAATAATTTTCCTGGAAAGTTCTCAAAATTTCCACCCATAAGAGGTGTGGAGTTTGTAATGTCCAGAATTTTCTTTGTATTATTATTTAGATATTATAGGGATTATTAATGTGATCAGGAACTGAAACATCAATAAATTTTGATACTCATTGTTCCTATAATAAATGTTTGAAATATATTAAATGTATTAAATAGCATGAAGACATTGTTTTTCCAATAAAGTTGAATAACTCCTAAATGGGGGCATGTATCAAAACTCGGAGGGTGTCGTTAGGTTCTGAAGGTGTGTCTTTCCTAGGAACGACATAATCATTACCATTGTGGGTTGTATGTAAAAAAATAATTGGTAGCATAACTAAATGAAAACAATTAATAATTAATTTACTTTGTTTATTTTTAATTAAGTGACTAGCATTTCTTTTTAGTATACGACTATTGTAATTATCTCATGTTTGGACACTAAACCCAAGAGACCTAGTATCCATTGGAGGAGAGAATTCATGGAGAATGATGAATATTTAGGATCTAATCGTTGATCAGTGCACCAATGGAGTTTCTTGATATCCTCAACAATAAAAATACCAATTTTCATCATCAATGATTGATCCAAACTCTATATATAATGTGTTTCCCTGTAATTTTCTTCCCATATATTTGTATTGGATGAATGGAGATTAATTACAAGAACATAATTGATATACACATCATCTATAAAATTAATTTGATGGAATATTTTATTTCTTCCTTGATTTTTAATCCCACTTTATTTATCTCTTTATATGAAAATGAATCAAGGCTAAATGAACAATGATCAAGGTTCATTAATCACTTCTTATGGTTTATGGAATTCTCTCCAATTTCATGATGCCATCGTCATTGGTTTTCCTTTTGTCCATTGGTTAGAGAAATACCCAGTTTTCAATCTTTGTGTAACCATTCATCATTACAATGGATTGAATCCTTAGTTTTATAATGTGATGGTGGTTGTGTATTGATGATTGACAACGATGGTGGTCAAATTGGTGGAGAAATATGATGGATTTAGGATTATTATTTCTTCCTACAAGGTTCACTACATCTTAAATGATCCCGGCGTTTTCCTGGTGGATTTTGAGGATGGATTCTGAAGAGGTAGAAGAAAAAAGTCTCTAGCTATGTAGATCTGGGATCAATAGAGTGATTTCCATAGAAAAAAGGTAGAAGCAGAGCACGAGGAAGAGTAGAGGGGGAACTCATGATCTGGAAAATCATAAGAAACACGATGTGTAACTCAGGAATAAATGTCGTGTGAGCCCCAGGTAGTGGGGTTAGGGTTCCGCCCAAAGTAAATTTTCATACACCATGTGACTTGGTCACATGCAGTGTGACGCATGGGGTTATATGTGTAATTTAGAGAGTACAGAGACATAGAAAAAAGTACACATTGTAGATGGCACACCGTGTACATAGACACAGACACAACTTTTCATGCACATACTAGTACATGGACATAGCCACCATGCATGGAATGTTCCATGAGGTATGTGAAAGATATTGTGTGTCTCTAAACCCCATATACTATTTTTTTATTCCGTGTATATGGAGACTTACATGTCGTCTGAGGCTCTTCTACACTGGCAGTCATGGGGGTAGCTAGACACATCGTGTACCCCCATCAAGAGTGTTTTTAGATCTTCATTTTATATTTTGAGACTAGTATAGTATGATTATATTACCTTTAACCTTTCCCTAGATAGTATATTGAATCATTACATACACATCACAAGATTTTGAACACCTCTAGATGATGAGTCTCAGATAGAGTTGTAGTGTCCCTCTGTGAGACCAAAGTGTGATCATCTATCGTCATTTTTCCATAAAAGGTTTTTGTGGAATTGGTTTGACCTCCCTGGATAGGGAAATGATCCTCCATATAGAAATCTGAATCAGTAGGGATAGTGGTATCATTGACATATGATCCCCCTACATAGTGGGTTGATCTAGATTAGATTGTGGTGTCCCTGGGAAGTTCTGGGCATGACCATCTATTGTTGTATTAGCGTCTTCATAGACAAGTGTATTTATTGGGAAAGTAAAAATGAGCTATACCACTTTTCAAATTGTCTTAAATGATATAATATCATGTTTATTGGATTCTAATGGAATGGGCATTTATTCAAGAAAAATCCAATAACTAACAGTTAGTTATAACATCATGGTGCCATGGTGTCTTTCCTAAGTATATCTATGTGATTCTATTATAAATTGATTTTTATATTTTGTATTGAGATAACTATACATGGTTATTCATGTTTAGTGTTTTTGTGGTGTCCTACTGTGTATTTTATTACTCACTCATGTATGGGATTTTCCCATACGTGTCATGTCTTATGTAGAGGGTGGCCAATATGGAGATGTCCTAGGAGGATAGGGAGAAAGTGGAGCATAGATGAAGATCTTTAGACCAAGGTGTTTATCAGGAGCATGTATTTGACTATATTAATTTACCTTGAATTTGGTTGGACTCTTTACAGTTTTTGGTTGGTCTTATATTTGGATCCTTTATCCACTATCAGTACTTTTATTATTGTACTCTATTGTAGGATCTTAGATTTATGCATGAATTAGTTTGGTTGTAATATATTTAAGATGTTTCAGAGCATAGATGTCTATGTCTGTGTGTGTGAATAGGTACATTTTTCTAATTTCTCCCATTTGTGGGATATTCCTACTCAGCTTTGGTCTCCAAACATTGGCCTATTGGATGTGGGATTGTTGTAATCACGGGTTAGACATCCGAGTGTTGGGTTGTGATATAGAAGTATCAGAGGTTTTGATTACACCCTAGGACTAGAGTTAGTTGTATTTGAATGGAAAATCATTATTTAGTGTTTTGTGTTGGTTTTTTAGGCTAGGGATTCTAGTGTTGGTGCGGCAGCTGGCATATGCACACACTAGGACTCTGATCACCTAACTTCTGACACCGTACATGTAAACATTGGGTGAAAGAAACATTTCTGGTTCATGCATCTTATAATTAAGAATGTTTTTTCAATGTACTTATTGTGCTAGCTTCTCAGATAAACTCTTTTGACCATGTTACATCTTATTTTATTTTAGGATACCTCCACACAGACATATATTCATGATTTGACTATATGATCTCAAGGATGATATGTTTAGTGATGAGGCATTGGTACAAGGTCTGGTATTGGATATAGCACCTCCTTGTGGTTTACCAGCTATACCACAACTCATTAAGAAGAAACAAGCATTGAATGTACTATATAAATATGTATGAAGGAAAAGTGTTTTCCATGAGTTTTATAGGTTGTAACCTCCTATGTTATGGTGTTACCCAGACCCCCAAAGGGAGGAGGACTAGAAAGAGTCAGTAACATTAATTTTCTACCTAGTTAGGACGCATGCAGTCCATATGGTGGTTCCCATGGCTGTTCTTATTAGGGGATATTCTAGGAAATGGGGGAGTATGGTGACTTAGTAACACGATGAGACAGATATCTCTGGGATAGAAATTGATAATCTTTTCAGGGAAGATTTTTATTTGGTCACATTGTGATCAGTAAACATACAAGATATTATCCATCTGTAGTAGGGTGGTATTATCATGGTAGATAACTCAGCGACGTTTACAGATCTCTCGCATTACACTTCATATATGGTGTGAGATTTGTTCTTTAGAGCACGATTCTTTGAATAAGTCTTATGCAAGGAAATGGAGGCCTTAGTGGCATCCCTTTGTATTCAAACATATGATGGGGTTCTTGAGACAACCTTGTTGGTGGAGATATTTTTGGAAGAGTATACATTTAAAGTTGGAGAAATATGTGGGAACCCAATAGTTGAGACCTTCATAGGTGGTAGTCGATTATAGTTATTTGGATCCAAGAATGTCAGACCCATCAGGAGGTGATCCCATGACTTAGGTCTAGAGGTGAAGGTCTCTTAGGGTGGCATGAATTAGTTGAGGGAGAGGTGGTGTTTTTCTTACAACAGTTGTGGATATCTGGATCTATATTTTATGAAACATTGTATAAATGATAATTATATGGATAGTGACATCCAATAAAGAGATAAAGGTTGGAGGAGGGTGGGTCATAGGGTGGAAATGTTGTTGAGGGGTTGGCAGGGTAGCAAGAGGTGGATAGAGCTTCAACCTATTGCCACCACCACCAGCAGGTGGTCCGCACCTGGCACAAGAAGATAATGGATAGGTATAAAGATAATTGCAGGATATGAAGGCCTATAAACTCGAGGATCCAAGTATAATATGAGTTAAAATTAGTTTATTTTCTAATTTAGATTCAATATTGATATACAAGGGTGTGATATATTCCTTCCATTTCACTTATATGGTTCGAGACATGGTTATTCTAGATGGGAAATTGGCCTAACCCATGTAGTTGGGTACTCTTGTATGTGGTGAATCGGCGAATGTATACCTATTCCAACAGTGGAGCCTAAATCTTGGAGGCAAGAGTTTCTTATGGGATATCTTTGTTGCAGTAATGATGCCATATGACGTCATAATAATCATGGACTATCTATATACAATTCATACCCATATTGATTGTTTTGGGATGAGGATATGGTTTGTCCTCATTCAACAAAAAAGGAATTAATTTTAGGGTGAAAAGTAAACCATATTAGTTTAGTTCGTGCTTGAGTATAGTATAATGTAGCTGATTTCACACCAGTTGGATATCATGACTCTTGTAAGAGTTGATGCTTTTGGATATTAGTTTTATATGGTAGTGGTAGAGTATTATAACATCTTCCTCGAGGATATACCAGTTTTATCTCCCCACTGAATTCTAAGATTCTAAATTTAATTTCATCTAGATATTTTATTCATATATTCACTAGTATATCGGATGGAACCCACATAGATTCAAGAGTTGAGGATACATTTGGACGACCATTAGGAGAGGTGGTTTGTGAGACCAAACCTTTACCCCTAGAAAGCCCTGGTGTTTTTTCCAAGGTTTAATAAAGGATATTGTGGATATTTGGGGATTATCGGTTCTTAAATCTGGTCATCATGAATAATAATTATCCACTACTGAGGAGCTGTGAGCTCGTCAATCCATTGATAAGGGCACAATGGTTGTTGAACATTTACCTCAAATAAGGATATCACCATCTGTGAGTATGGAATGAGTATATACCAAAGACCAAATAAATATGTTGATAAAATCACTATGACTACTTAGTGATGTCGTTCGGCATAATGAATTCCCCTAAAGTGTTCATGAGACACATGAAACGGATTTATAATCATTTTTTGGTCTGGTTTATAGTGGTCTTAATTGATGATATCCTAGTGTATTTGGAATCCAAGGAGGATCACATGGGATCCTTGAGGCAGGTGCTAGACACAATTTGAGAGAAACAGTTTTACATGAATCTCTCAAAGTGTCAGTTTTGGATTTGGGAGGTCAATATTTGGGGACATATCATTTTAGAGGCTGGATTTTTAGTGTATCTATCAAAGGTTTATGGGGTAGTTCCTTACGATACACCTTGGATTGTTACCAAGGTATGCAGTTTCCTTGGGTTTTTAGGTTACTATTAAAAGTTTGTACCAAACTTCTCTATATTGGTAGCAATATTGAGAGTTTTGATCTAAAAGTGGAAGCATTTAGTGTGGACAAAAAGGTGTAAAAAGTGATTTCAAGAGCTGAGACAGAGGTGATGGCTAGAGTTCATCCAGGACTACCACATGGATATTTTCTATAGACCAGGTAAAGTCAACATTGTGGAAAATTATAATATTTGGAGATCTTGTTCTCAGTTGTTGGTTGAGGTGTCATATTAATAAACTCATTGTAGTTTTTCCTAGGGGATAATGATGGTGCTTCAAATCATCATTCGATGGTTGTTACCCCCCCCCCCCCCCATACACACACACTATTCAATAATGTTAGGGATTTACAATGTTCATGTACCAAATATAAGACCTTAAGTAATCAAAAATCCATTGGACATGCTCATTATGTAAATTAGGAAGGTGGGGATCACACAATCCTTTTCATAGGATAGATGATGGTACCTTTTTCTTTTCAATATTAGGTGTTATGAGAGTTTCAAACATCCCCTTTAGCTGTATATTTGGGTTTGGTTAAGATTTAATAGTACCTCTAATGTCTGTTTTGGTGGCTAGGTATAAAGAAAGGAGTTTTAGTGTTTGTCTCTTGAGTCCTCACTTGCTATCCAGAGAAGGAAAAGCACCATTTTTTTAGTGGATTATGATCAACCCCTTGATGTACCATAGTGTAAGTGGGATGGGGCATTCATTTACTTCATGATAGTATTAACATGAACATACAGGGGGAATTATTCCATCTGAGAGATCATAGACCAAATCACTATGTCGTCCCACTTCCTAGATTTTGAGAGGATAGTTTAGTGGAGAGCATGGCATGCCACTATGTGTATGAGATAGTCCAAAACCATGGATTTCTATCAAATTTTGACTCTAACCATTATTCTTACCTCACATACCAATTATAGAGAGTATTATCGGAATCCTTTAGGACAGAGTTACGCTTAAGCACATCATTTCACCCATGAATGGATGGCCAGATAGAGTGGACCATCCATGTCTTGGAGAATATTCGGTGGGATTTCAGGTTGGACTTTGTTCATATTTTCGAGGATCAACAACCCTTGATGAAGTTTCCATACAAAAATATCTATAATTCCACCATTAGTACCGCACCATTCGAGGCTTTTTATAGGCAACCTTTTAGGTTACTACTTTGTTGGACTTATCAAGGAAATTTTGCTCTCATAGGTCTGAAGTTGGTGTGAAAAACTACATAGAATGTATAGGTCATCCAGAAAAGAATGAATAATGCTTATGATGAATGGTGAATAATACACTTTGATTTTTAGGAAAGAGATCATGTGTCCTTGAGAGTCTCGCCTCAATGTGGATTTTAGATATTTGGACATGGTGTAAATTTATATCAAGAATCATGGGTCCCTTCTAGATACTATGTGGATTTGGTGAGTTGGAATACCTCTTAGATATACTATTTCATTTGTACTGGTTACAAGTTGTTTTCTAAGTGTCACGGTGGAGAAGGTATATGCACAACCCATTGTAAGTTTACAACTGGGGAGCGCTGGAAATCGAGGATGGAGATACCTTTGTAGAGTATGAATTTGAGGTCAAGGATTGGTATGAGAGGATCCTTTTTTGCGGTTGATTCCCCTTGTGTGTTTCTGGTGGAAACACAAGAATATTTAGAAGAGCACCTCAGAGTGGGATACCAATATGCGAGTCTGGTACCCTCAACATCATTAGTATATTTTCTCTTTTTAAGAAGAAAATTCCTTATGAGGGGATTATGTAATGTCTCTATTTTTCGTTGTATTATATTTGTATATTATATAGACTATTTTTTAGATCTATTTCTAAGACATCGTGCGATTCTGAGGCCCTGTGCGCCCAAAAAAATGTTTTAAATATATTAAATAGCATGCATGTTGTTTTCACGGATAAATGGTATAACTTTTAAACAGGGGTCCACATAAGAAATATGATGGATCTATTGAGTTTAGAACATGATTTTTACCCTTCATGTGACATAACCTCTGTTGGCATGGATCGTTTTTGAAAATTTCATTTTGGGTGTAATTAAATGAAATAAAGTAATAAATTTATTTTTTTTATTTTAATCACAGAAATTTGCATCTCCATTAAGTATACAGCTATGGAAATCATCTCAAGGTTATAAACCAAACCCTAGGGACCAAGGAATTGTTGGAGGAGAGCTACGTTGGTGAACTATGACAAATCAGTACTGAATCATGGATCATTGCACCAATAATGTTTTTGGATCTCTCCAATGATGGAAATTCAATCATTCTTCATTAGTGATCGATAAAAACTCCATGTAGGATGTTTTTATATGTGCTTTCAATACCATTTATTAATCTTAGGCGAAAACAGATCAATTATACAATCCCAATGGATATGTGCATCATTGGTAGAATTACGTTGACGGAATTGTTGTTTTGTTCACTAATTATTTACCCCTCTATGTCCACGTCATGAACAAACATGGGTCGACCCCAAGACGATCACCTGAGATGGTCATAGAAAATACTCAAAGGGAATTCTGAATCCCCACTAGATGGAAGCCATTGTGGAGCATCAATTGAGAAAAAAAGGTGATGATTTCACCCAATATAAACAAAATGAATAGTGGAAAAGAAATAGAGCTTTACAACTTGAATTAATAATTTCCAACTGAACATATATCATTAAAATTAGAAAATAAATCAAATCATGGCAATGGAATCCAAATATGATCATAATTACCATTGGTTCTCTATGTTATCCCAAGGATCACTCTCTGATATCAAAACCAACAATCACCCACATCAATACAAACCATGATGAAACATGGACAACAAACTAAAAATAATAAAGAACAATAAGTGTGAGTATCAAAACTAAATAGGAGTACCTAAAAAATATATTCATAATGTACATCATTTAAAATTAAATTAACATCAACTTTGGGTTTGAAATACAATATATGAATGTAATCTTTTCCATATATTTTCCACTTAAATGTTTTTTGTCCATTTCTATTTTCTACGTACAAAACTATACTATTTCCATGAAATTACAATAATCCATTAAAGAGGAAGATAAAATTTATTTTAGATTGGAGAAAAATATTGTAAACCATTTCTAACAACTTTTTTCACAAAAAAAACGTAAAAACATTTCATCACATTTAACAATAAGACACACTTATCTAGGTAGCATGGGTAATAATCATAAGACAAGGGAAATGGAAATTATCACCTTAGATAAACCAACCAACCAGATTATCTCAATAATACACTATAGAAAAATATGTTCCAAGAGAAATGGCTGAACCTAGGATCTTGTGAATAATCTAGAACCTACTATACTTCTTGAATCATCCTGGAAATCATGCCTCACTTGATGAATCAAAATTCTCCCAAACGCTTAGCCACACGCTCCATGGTACAAACTAAGGGGAACTATCCCATAGACATAAAATCCAAAAACAATATCTAATTCATAAGTATTGGACACTAGCCAGAGCATAATCCTAATATAGTGCAACAATCATTCCCAGAATATTTTCTAGCTATGACAGGTTCCCATGTCAAGTGTAATGAGGGGTGAGACAACCAATGTGAATTGAGCATCCAAACACATCTACATATATCACACGCATAATCATCAAACACAGGCATCACCCCAACCCATTCCAAGGACTAATAACTTTCCTTACATCTCATAGATCTCAATGGAGTCCCCACCGATGATCTCCCATTTTGGTCAATGTAAATGGGTCACTATGACTCCACAATGAGTAAATACAACCCATTCGCATAAAAGGATTATGGAGATTCCACAATTCAGACATCTTATACATTCCACTAAAACTCAAAAGGAGAGTTATCCAAGGAGGGTTTTATCAATCACCATTTTCACCAATTTCAAAAAAGTGCAAAATGGGTCTCAATACACATTGAGAGACCCTTTATTTCCAAGGAAACAAATCATCTATTTCAAAAAGGATAAAACCCACAATTTTACATTTCAAAACAGTTTCATAAAATTATATTTTTACATTCACATCACATTTTTAAGCCATTTCCATTTTCATCAAAATGCCAAATGGGCCACACACAGCATTCACATGCCAAACCATTTTAAAAATCCAAACACACACATCCATTTAATAAAAACACACTTATAGAACCCATTAAACAAACCCAAATAAGAATTTCACATTTCAAAAATATATTTATAAATCCAAACCATGTTATATATGTCATGAATAATTTTTAAAATCCAACTGGGCATTTTCTCAAACACTAGTTGTTCATAACATAACAAAACATTGTCATTTATTAAAAAAAAGGAACAAATCACCAATTTTTAGAACAAAAAATTATTTTAAGGATCATAAATCACTATTAAATATTCATGGAAGGTGAGAAAATAAATAAAACAATGATTATAAAATAAAAAAAGGCACGTGAAAGAGTAAACCTACCTCAAATCGCATGCCCTTCAACAACACCAACTAGAAACCACTTCACGAAGGTTCCAAAATTCAATAAAACCCATAGGGAACCCTAATAAGACGAAACCCCCAAAAAATCACGGGAAACATGAACCCTAGATCCAAATGACCATCGTAGAAGAGTAATTAAAGAGAAAATGGAAGGATAAATAATTTGGAGAAGAGAGTAGAATAATACCTTGAAGATCCTTCAAAAAACATGAAGAAATCACTAGATTTACACCTTTGGATAAGAGGAGAGTCTTCGAGAAAAAGTTAGGATCCCCCATAAGGATTTAGAAACATGGAGGAGGATTAAATAGGCAGATTGGGGCTAATATATTGAGGGATAGAATGGAAAATTCACATTTTAAATGACCTGGGAACTGCACATGGTTTGGTGTAAAGGTTTACCAAATAGTGCACAAAACATGTCCCCCCCCCACTAGACCCATAGGGTTCATGCATGGTATGAAATAATGATTTTGTAAATTGTGTTCCATCCTTGTAAAATGGTTCTTTCAAAATATAGATCCTCCCTATATGCTTAATGCACAGTTTAAAAAATTGTGCGCAAGACATGTTCCATGCCTCAGACCCCACCTCTCAACTGCACAGTTTCTTAGAGAAGGTCACACAATTTCCTATAAATATGACCCTAAACCATCAAATGTGATTAAAACACCCGAAAATAAATTTAATACCTTCACACATGGTACCCAAGCTAAAACCTAAGTCCCAAAAGATATGATGAAACTGAGGATGAAAATAAAAATATCGGTGTGAAAATTCTCCCACCATTACACATTCATCCCTCGGAAAGCCAAAAAGTATTCTAGTTGATTAATAAAAGAATATTTATTTCCACAACAACATTATCCATAATATCAAACAAATAAAATCTCAAACACTACCATCCAGAACTTACACCTCTTCCATGAATCAAAACAAAAAATTGAAACAATTTCTCGAGACATGATGGGAAGATCGATCAACAACCTCTAAAACTATGGTTCAAACAAGACCATTGGGTATAATCCTACAAATCCAAATTTCCACATAATATGAAAGTAACCTTAAATAAAATAATATCAAAGGAAACAACACTTTACTAGACATAATTGAAAATTGAACTACATTCTCACTGTGGGAGACCAAAACTGACTCCCCAGTAATAGAAAATGAATAAAATTGATCAATTTTAGATGATATATCAACGATACCCACCTTGGGTATACCCATAATTAAAAAATAGCTAGTATAAATAAACATCATTGAATGACAATGATAATCCAATAGGAACCATCCCAAAAAACTTCCTCACACCGACCAACCACCCCCACCACAAGGGGGCCATACTGAAGGAAAACCAAGCCAAATGGTAACCATACCATGATAAGAAAAAAATAAAACATGATCATTCAGACTACCCACTACCCAAATGAGGATACAAGAACTGAGAAAAGAATTTTCACACATTCAATGTTTTCCTAATTGTGTTACATGATTCACTCTAGGACCTATGGAAAGAGCTCTAATGTCAGAAGTATCTAATATGTCGTAGTCAAGAAAAATGATCCTTGAATGGAACTACATACCCTTGGTTCCATATGTAGCCACAATATACCGCATGAAGAAAAAATATATCACAACATGCCACAAAACATGTTTTTCCCCAATAAGGCACTCTCCCCAAAATAGGGATTTAGGGGATGCACACATGTCATCCTGTTAAACCATATCTAGAAATAGAAGAAACTATAGACATGAAAAACAAACAACCACTTATAATAAAAAAATTCCAAAAGGAAAGCATAATTTAATTAGAAAAAAATTATTAAGAGACCCATAGCACAACCTTACATTTGAAACAAAAGATAACGTCACCAGGCACAACCGTTGCAACATGATGAATAATTACAACTGAAAGGAAACTTAAATAAAATGGGAACTTTAAAATGAGTAAAAAACTACACCATAATCTTGAAAATGAGTTGTGGTGTCTTTAATAGAGTTGTATTTAGATCCACATAGCTTCATGGAAACACGATGATAAAACCACTGTAAATAACCTAGGCATCCACAAGCACAGCAGGTCATAAGAGAAATTAGGAACAATGGATTATTATGATCTATAGTGTCTCACTAATGAAACACCATTATCCTATATTAAAAAGAAACTGATGAAATGTTCAGAGACATTTTAATTTGATAATCATCTCCTATAGCTTCAGGCTGACCCCCCATCTCTTTACTGGAATCCCCTTCACTACTTCTATAAACAAGAGGAAGGTTGACTACCTCATGCAATGCCGCTAGCAAAACATCCTTATGAACGACATTTCATACCACAATGTAAAAAGAGGTTATACTAAACATTGACATAATTGAATATAGTTAAAAATTAATCCCATACTCAAAATTATGATCTTTCATGGAATTTTCTACAAGTCACTCAAGAAGTTATGGAATTAGATATATAAAATGATGAAATAACTCCAAAACTGTTTCATCACCTTGTTTTAAAGAACACATCTCTAATCCCTTCCATGAATTTATTATCTCAGAGAAATCATACCGGGTGAATAGAGCATTGATGAAATTCCAAGTAAGATCATACAAAGTTGTGGATTGATAAACTAACATCGACCACTTCTAGGTTGGTCCTTCAAGAATAAAGGAAGAAATCATCATCTTTAATGACTCAAGAAAGTAAAGGAGAGTAAAGATCCTTTCTATTTTCCACATCCGCTCATCCTTTTCGGCGGTTTCTAATTCACAATAAAAGTTATGTGGTTTAAACATTCAAAAAAAAAGAAAAATATGCTTAGATTGATCAACTGGGAAGCCTATTAAAGGGGAACCACCCATAGCTTCACCACAAACGTCCATTTAATCTTTTTGGGGGAATATAATAGGAAACAAAAAATCAAGGGCTCGATAAAAACCAGCTCAATAACCACAATTCACATAGATCAAAAACTATCACAAGGAGGGAACCCACTCAAATAATCCCAAAATATTTTCTAGAAATCTACTAAACACCACTTTAAAACAAAATAACCTATAATACCTCAGGCTCAGAACACCACAGAAAAATCAACTCCAAATAAGAAAAATCACCACACATAACTAATTATGAAAACATCCCCACTTTCCTCTTAAGAAAATAATCCAAATAAAACAAACTTAATGGGTTTCACACTAACCAATGTTATTCCATGGAGCCTCACGTGTGTACATTCCCGTTCCACCCCGACCACTAATCAACCAAGGATATTCCAATAACTACTATAACAGCATCATTATACAACAACTTTACCACACATATCCAGGCATGTGATTACCCATGGAAATACCAAATGTCAATTCAAAAATTTACACCTCCTAAAAAAATCATTCATCCCATGTTTTTTCATTCTCAACCCACTTCTCATTTCAAAATTCCTAAAAATTTAAAAAAACTTCACTAACCACCAAGTCAAAAATCATTTTAAAACTCTACAAATCAATCAATTTCATCATTTATCAAAATAGAACCCCATATATTCCATCTGAAAATTACAATTCAAACCATTAAAAGCATTTCAAACCACTCAAAAAATCTCAATTCATCAAAAATAAATTTGTTAAAAACCCATTTCTTCTCATTTAAAAAATTGAAAAATCCTATTATAAATAAAATTACAATTCAAACAAAATTTTTTAATAAACCAAAATTTTTGATTATATAAATTTAATCTTGATAAATCAATTTCCCTTTTTACCAATAATTTATTTATAAAAATTCATTTTCTATGGCCTTCTTTAAGATGCTTCTGAAAACACATTTTCCATCTTCCAAAAACCAATCCATAGCCACTTTGAATACATATTTCACAATTTATGAATAGCGTTTTCATAATAATGTTAAGAATGAAGTGATTCCCAAAACAATTCACAAGGGTAAATTGGTGTCGATTGGTGACTTGGCCATATAGTTAATGGTTATACACCTATAGCAACACCATCCTGATGTGTATTAATGGACCTTGTCCTAATATCCATATGGATTTTAACCACTTTTGAGCTCATTGAGACCTTTATCCCAACTCCCATTTTGTATCTCAACACGAAAAAAACCACAAGGATCAAAGAAACAAAATAAAACCCTACTTCCAATGGATGCTCAGGGTTCAATCCAGAAAGTGTTAGCCAGACACTCCATAGAACCTTCAACCTATGTTACGGAAGTCCACCTTTATCTACCATAACATCCCAATGTAATAAAGGGAGACATGAATGGTAGGTCCTCCATGGGAACCTACTTTGATAACAGTTTTTCATGATGCAACATGTGTCAATCCCAAACCAGTCACCTGAGCCAATTTGAGGCAAGGCTCGTAGGGCATTCCAGATATCTACTGGTTGGAAACTAGTGTCGAGAATCCGCAAAGAAACAAAATGGAATAATTTATACCAATATAAATAAACTGAATAGTGGGAAATAAAAAGAGCATGCCAATATGAAGAAATAATTTCCAACATAACATATTTTATATAAAACTAAAAATTAAACAAATATATACAATAAAATCCAAATCAGAATTGGATGGCCATAATTTCAACATGTGACCTAGATTGTCGCTCTCCAATAACAAAACCCTCTATTTAACATGACAATCAAAACCATGTTGAAAACTACACCACAATCCAAAAATAAAAAATAATAGTATAAATGATTATTAAAACTCAATCAGCATGATTGAACATTTCTATTCCCAATGAACACCCTTTTAAATAGAAGAAACATCAAAATTATGGTTGAAATACAATATATGAAAGTAAGATTTTATAAACATTTTCTTCATTAAACAAAACATGTTCCATTTCTATTTTCTTGATAAAAATCCAAAATATTTCCATGGAAGTATCCTAATAATTTTAAAAGGAAGGTAAAATTTCCCATACAAAGGAGAAAATGACGACAAATTTTTTCCAAAACCTCTTTTACAAAAACACTTGAAAAAATTTTGTCAATTTTTTCATTAAGAAACACTACTCAAAGAAGTAATTATAATAATAATACAACAAGGGAAATGAAATATATCACACAATAGAAACCAACCAATAATTTTATCTCAATCATCAAACAAAGAAAAATAATTTCCAAGAGACATGGGTGAACCTTAGAGTGTGTGAATAATCTAAAACAAACTATACATCTTGAATCATCCAAGAAATCTAGCCTTAATCAATGACATAAAATTCTCCCACACTCTTAGCCACACCCTTAATTTAATAGACTGAGGGGAACTATCCCATAGACCTAAAAACCAAAAGCAATATCTAATTCCCAGCTATGGGCTATTAGCCGGAGTGTAATCCTAAGCTACTACAACAATCATTCTCAGATAACTATCTAGTTATGCTATGTTCCCTTTTTAAGTGTAAAGAGGGGTGAGCCACCCTATGACAACCTAGAATCCAAACACATATACATATATCAAACACACAAGTATCACACACATGATTTTCCTAGAGACACTCCATGGGAACAGATCTCAAAGGAGTCCACATCAAGTATCTCCTATTCTACTCTAAGTAAATAGGTCACGAGGACTCCACAATGAGGAAATCCAACCTATTCACAAAAATGGATTTTGATGATCCCAATGTGAGGAAATCCCATCCATTCAACATAAAATCATCATGATTATTATCGAAGGAGGGTTTTCACAATCAATATTTTCACTAATTTCACAAAAGTTCAAAATAGGCCTCAACACCTTTTGAGACACCATTATTTTCCATAGATTCACATACTCCTTTTCAAGAAGTTTATAACTCACCATTTTAAATTTAAAAACCATTTCATAAAAATCTATTTGAACACTTACATAACATTTTAATTAAAAATCTATTTTCTTCAAAATAACAAATGGAACACACACCATAATCACATGCCAAGACATTTTTAAAATCCAAACTCACGCTTCATTTTCATCCAAAAAATATTTGGGAACATGTTCAAGGAATCCAAATTATCATTTCCAAGACAAAAATATATTTAGAAATTTCATACATGCTTTAGGTATCATAAATCAGATGAAAAATTGAATGGGGCATTTTATCAAACACTAGGTTTACATAACATAACAAAAAATGTCATTTATTAAAAAATAAGGAAAATCCACCACCTAACACAAAAAAAAAATCATTCCAAGGATCATACATCACTATTTTATGTTAGCGGAAGTTTTAAAAATCATGCAACCAACTATTCTTCAATTAAAAAGGAATGTGTAGAAGGAAACCTACCTAAAATCACTTGTGCTTCAACAACACCAACATGAAAGCACTCTAAGAAGGTTATAAAAGCCAAAAACAACCATGAGGAACTATAAGAAGACCAAAATCAATAAAAAATAAAGGGAAACATGAAACCTATATCATTATATCCATGGGAGAAGATGAAATCAAAAAATAATGGAATGAGTGGGAAGAGGGAGATGAGATTGGAATAATACCTTGAATATCTTGCTGAAAACATGAATAAACCACTATATCTACACCATAGGAGAGGAGGAGAGGATTTTAGAATAATGGAGGAGCTCACCTAGGGATGAAAAAAATAAGAGGATGAGGAAATGGGTGGATTGAAAATAGAATATTTAGTTGGTATAATGGAAAATTAATAATTTTAATGAAATGGGAATTGTGCATGGTTTGGCAACATTGCAAACCAAAGTATGTGCCAACTGTGTGACCCTCATGAGACATATAGGGAACCTTCATTATTTGGAATAATAGTTTAGTAAACCATTCACCAACCATGGTAAATGGTTCTATCAAGATACATAGCCTCACTAAATGCTTTCCAAATGGTTTGAAAAAATTTGTGCAAGCCATGCACCAAGCCTCAAACCCCAACTCTCAACCACATAGTTTACTTGAGAAGGGTAGATAGTTTCATCTAACTTTGAAACTAAACCATGAAACATGATAAAAACAACTCGAAATTCAAAATTTAAGATTATAACACCCATAACTCAAGCTAATAACTAAGTCCTAAAATATAATCTGAAAGAGGGGATGAAAAACATCTAGGTGTGACAATTTTTCTCTTCCTATGATAATAAATCAAGGAAAAAAGAACAAAAGTTGAGGTTTGTTCTTCACTTTTTATAGTTTGTGTATTTATTTGAATTTTATTCTTGTGACCATCATTGGTATTCCATTTGAAAAATGGTTTGACAAATAACCTGTTTTCGATCATTTCACAATCATAATTCAGCGTAGCAGATTGAAACTGTGGGTTTATAATGAAATGGTGGTTGCAAATCAAGGATCTATGTTGAATATGATTATATCGTCGGTAGACAAGGGGGTACACAGTGTGTTAATTTAGTATATAAAGTTTTTTATGTTATTCATTTATTTTTATATATTTTTTAGCAGCCTATACTTAGTTATTCATGTTTAGTGTTTTCAGTGTGTCCTACTGAGTGTTCTTGTACTAACACTTATATGGTATTTTCCCACACGTGTCATGCCTTATGCATATGATATCCTATTGGATAGTGTCTTGGGGGAAAATAGTGAGTGGAGTGTATATGGATCTTGTTAGACCGTGGTTTTTACTGGGAGCCTGCATTTCACTTTATTCATTTCCCTTGGAGTCGGTTGGAATCTATACTATTTTTTGTTAGCCCTATATTTAGCCCCTTTTGTACTTTAAGTACTTTTACTATCATAATCTTTTGTGGGATCTTAGATTAATTAATGAATAGGTTTAGTTTTTTTACATTTTATTATTGTGTGTGATTGGATATGTGTTTTTTTATAGTTAATTTAGGCTAATACCTCCCTTTTTTCAGATATGCCTACTCGATGATAGTAGCCAGCCCCTGGCCTATTGGAGGCTAGCATTGGGAATTCATTGGATGGACATTAGTAGGTCTATTTATGAAAAAATTTATGTTTATTCTCCTTCTTAGTACTAGTCATATTTTACTTCTGTCTTATCTGATGGAACCTCAAAAATTAAGTGAACTAAAAGTGCAATTGTATGAATTTTAAATTAAAGGGTCCAATCATCCTAGTAGGTCTCAGTGGGAAGCACCAATTTTGTTTGTGAAAAAATTTGATGGATATATAAGTCTATGTGTGTATTATCATAACCTTAACCAAGTTATGGTATATAATTATTATCCACATCCATTCATTTATTATATATTCTGTCAATTTAGGGGATCTTAATGGTTCTCTAAGAATTAATTATGCTACGGATATCACCACATGCGGTTTCAGAGGGAGGATATTTAGAAAAGTGCTTTTGAAAGTACATTTGGCCATTATGAGTACATGTTGATGCATTTTAGTCTTATAAATGCACAAGTAGTACTTATGGAATTGATGAATCAGATATTTCAATGGTATTTGAATTCTCTTGTAGTGGTTTTTTTGGATGAACAATTGGTTCACTCAAGGACAAGGGTGGAGCATGAGAAACACTTGGAGACAGTGTTGGGAATCTTTAGAGATCATAATCTATATGACAAAATATCCAAATGTGACTTTTAGATACAAGAGGTATGTTTCACTAGCCATTTAATCTATGAAAGAGGTGTTTCTATGGATCTATAAAACATTGAGTTTGTTATCTGTTGGAAATCGCCAAATAATGTCTTCAAGGTACATAATTTCCTAGGTATAGATTCTATTACAGATGTTTTGTTCATGATTTTTTAAAACTACCTTCAATTATGATATCATTGAAAATGAAAAAAATTCTATTACAATGGAATGAGGAATTTTATATGTCTTTTCAAAATCGTAATTCTCTCCTTACATCAGCATGAATCATGATTTTTCTGGAATCAAGATAACTTTATGTGTTGTAGTGTGATTCTTTAGGATCTAGGTTGGGATATATCCTCATGGAGGGAAATAATGTTTTTTATTATGGACCAAGATATTTATAGTCACATGATAAAAACTACCCAACAAAATATTTGGATTTAGATATTATATTCCATGTTTTGAAGATATGGTGGCATTACCTCTTTGCTGAGAAATTCACAGTGTTTACATATCATAACATCCTTAAACACATTTTCTCACAATGGTATTTGAACATGAGACAAAGAAGTTGGATAGAGTATCTTCAAATGTTTGACTATGGCTAGATATATACACTTGGAAAGGTCATTCTATATCAGATACATTTTGAAAATAGTCATATCCTCATTTCATAAAAGAGGGTTCAGATCAGTGGCAGTTGATATAAATGATAGACAATATGCACTTGTATTGGGGATACCAAGGTGATGTTGCAGTTTTATTTCTAATTTATTTTGTTTTGGATCTAGTGGAGATGGTTAAAGAGGAAAAAACATCGAACTTTGTGTTTTTTTATGAGGTCAAAACTCAATGATGGGGAGACTATTGTGGGATGGAAGATATATAGGAGTTTAGTTTTGTGTATATGAAACTGTATATTAACACATATGCCTTTTCAAAAAAACTACTTCATGATAACCACCATTTAAGATGGTTTGTTCATCCAGAAAGAAAAACAACATATAGGCCACTAAAAAACTATTTTGGTTGCTCAGTATGAAAATAATGTTGAATGAGTTTGTTTTGAGATGATTAACTTGTCCACTTGTTAAGGAAGATCACAGGGGAAATTCACATATGATGCAGTCATTAGCTATTGTAGTTTGAAAATTGGACTATATAACCACATATTTTGTAACCAGTCTCCCAAGAATAGTTCAACAACATGATTCCATATCAGTGATAGTGGATAAACTCACAAAGTCGACCCATTTCATACCTATTTTTCAATATTATATAGTGAAGGAATTTTCTAAAATATATATCTGAGAAGTTTTAAAGAGTAATGGTATACCAATTTTGATACAATCAAATAATGATTTTATGTTTACATATTGTTTCTATAAATCTTAATAGGAATCCCTTGGGACTCATCTAACAATGAGTATGGCATATAATCCTTAGAAGTTTGGACAATATAAAAGTATAATACAAACATTATAAGAAATACTTTATTCTTGTGTTATGGATTTTGGTGGATCATGTGAGGAGAACATACAATTAGTGGAGTTCCCATATAATAATCATTATTAGGCCTCAATGCATATGGCTCCTTTCGAACCATTGTATGTTCATCCTCATTGTTCTCTAATTTTCATGATTGAAAGAGGTTAGACTTCACTGGTTGGGCCAAGCCTTGTCTAAGATACAATGGAGAAGATTCAGTTGACCCAAAAGAGAATGGGGAAGGTTATGAGTCATCAGAAATCATATGTGGATAATAATCAATTGTCATTGTTATTTGAGGTGAGTGATTATGTGTTCTTTAGAATATCTCCTTATCATGGGCATCATTTTTTTAGGAAACAAAGAAATATATCTAGTCTATAAATAGTCCATTTTGAGATAGTTTAACAGGTCAGAGAAGTGGAATACATGTTTTTATGTCTACCGTGGTTCAGTGCAGTGCATAATGTGTTCATTGTATCTCAATTATAAAACTATCTTCCTGATATAGACCACGTAATTCAATGAAATCATGTTGACCTTGAGTCGAATGCTTTATTGTTCAATGTCATATTATGTATTGTGGATAAAAAATAGAAATAATTGCATGGGAAAATAATATTTCTAATGATAGTTTTTTTGAATCATGTTCATATTCAAGAAGAAACATGGGAATGGGATAATGAAATGGTCAAAAAATTGCTCTAACACCTTCAATAATATGTTTCCTTTCTAATTTTTGATGACACAAAGGCTAATGGTGGCGAGATTTCATCACCCCTATTTTCAAGTAAGTTAACCTTTTTTATTTTTTTATGTATTTAATGTTATTGGGTAATTATTGTAAGGGTTTGGAGGAATTTTCCAATCTTTTGTGGCCATTTTTGGATGTTCATAGTTTGAGCATGGGTAGTAGAAAGCATGTGACTCTAAAAGGAAACATTACAAAGCAAGGGAGTGGGCTTTGGGAAAGCACATTGTTAGGTGAAAATTTTGGACAAACCATGTAGCCACCTATGAGTAACCATACAAAATGAAATATTGGAAAACCGTGGTTAGTGCACAGTTTTTATTACTGGGTGGTCCAACCATGAATGTTTCTCCTCTAGGTAGTAGTGGGCACATGGTTGTTTCACGGTTTTCTTACTTATGTGACCCGACCATGCATAGTTAAAATTTAGATCCTTAAAAGTGTATCTCACTTGTTTTTTAATCTAAACCACTTGTTTTCCCCCATTTCAACCATGGATCATTTTTTCTTTCTTTGAAATTTTTTGGATAAATTCCCCTTCGATCTTAAAGTGGTCTATTAGAAAATCTAGGTGCGTTGAAGTCCAGATATCTGGTAAATTCTCATTCTCGATGTCTTCCATAGATCTACTTCTCTTCCCTATATTTTATTCATAAATCTAGTCCTTTTGGGATATATTTATGAAATTTTATGCCAATCATGATGTTATTTTTATGTGTTTTTGTTAGGGAATGAGATATAAGGAGGTATTTTGGAAATTCAACCTGATTTTCCTGAATAATTCTTTTTTTTATTCATTCTCACAATAATTTTTGTGGTTGGTGGATTCAATCTTGATTCCAATTATTATAACTAGAATTATTGATTTCATATTTTTGTTTTTATTGAAATTTATTTTTAAATTTTCTTTCAATACTTAATGGAAACCCTCTTTAGTGACGATTTATGGAATTGTGAAAATTCAGTGTTTTGGTGGACTGTGAAATAGGTTACTTGATTTTAAAATAATTATTTTTAATTTTTATTTATTTTGATGCCTGTAATTTTTTTTCAATAATATAATTTTTTTATTAAAAAGGTTCATCAATGATATGTTTGTCATGGTTAATGGATTAAATAGTTAATAATTAATAGAATGTGGTGGATAATAATCATGATGTACCACCATCAAAGGGATGGGTTATGGATGTGATTTTCATCCATTAATGGTAAAAAATATATTGTGTGTTTGTGTGTGTGTTTTTTAGGTTATTTGAAACATAAATGGTTATTCCAACATATAAATTGAGAAAACGGTTAAATGACTTTTTTGGATTCGTTCCTTGGTAACTATTTTCGTTTGGAAAATATTTTTTGACTGGAACTACATTAAAATTTTATATAAACTGTGAAATTTCTTAAATTGTTTTCTATAAATTTTTTATATAAATTTTATAACATGTTTCATCCTAGTGGTGTGTGTATTTTCATTTTTGTAAAAATCAATTAGTCTCATTATACACCCTGGCTTTGTCACATTGGTGCTTTTGATGATATTGTTTACTAATACATAGTTAAAGGGTAAGTATCAAATTTCTTTATAGGTTATTAATGATAAATGGTTTGTATTTTTGATTTGTAGCATGCATCATGTTGGGAGTTATGGAGTTATGTCTTGGTATCTTTGAGTTTGGTTGGTTTTGTCTTCTATTTTATAGTTGATGTTGATTTTGGTTTTCTTCTTGGTACTCTAATATATTTGGTTTTATTTTAAATACCTTGAGTTTCCTTTCCTGGTTATCATGTATCATGTAGTGGTTTTGGATATGTCTTCTTTGCTATGGTTTTTTTACTTTCAAATGGAAAATCATCCCACAATTATATTGAATCCCTTGGAATTTATATCCAGCCTTTGGAATCTTGGTCATGCTGTATAAGGAACAGTAGAAATTCCACCTATACTCAAGCCAATGGGGAGGTGTGGGGTGTCACAATTTCTATTAATATAGTTGTTTTAAAAGAATAAATTTCACTCTTCCGTTATAATGGTCACATTTTAGGAATTTTATAGATTCTTTTTTGATATTTATTTTGTTGGACTGAGGTTATATTGTTTATAGTCCGTAGGCCAGATGTTGTGTAGTTCATTAAAATAGACATTCAAATGATCTATGAGTGATGAAGTTGGAACATGAACTTTATAATTCATGCGTGGATTAGTAAAGGATACCCTTAGAGTTTGAGGTTTATTACCATGTGTCCTTTATGGTTTCCCCTCATCATGGGATGTGATATTTTGGTTGGGGATAATCTATATCACTAGTTTATCAGTCCCTTAGAGGTGTTGTAGCACATTTTTTAAGTGCATAATCAGTCATTTATTCCATTATAATTGGATAAGATCCATGAATTATTCTATATAGAGTAGCTCCAATGATATCCTCATGATGATTACCATATCATTCAATGAGGAGAGTTTCATATCATGGAAGATACGACATTCTTAGGGTGACTAGATAAGATCCAATATCATTGAGAGAAGGTTATATACTTGTGATATATTCCCTTAATTCATTCCTTTTGGTCTTATATTGGTGTAGAAGACACTGCATTGGAATAAGAGTCATAAAACCCCACTCAGTATCCCATGTTGATTGAATCATGGTTTTTTGGTGATGTAATTTTTAAATTAGTGTATATTAATTATAATTTTCTACCTTATTTTGTTGATATGTCTTGTTGATGGAATTGTTCTTATTGGGAGGAATCTTTTGGGGAGTTCTTGGTTGTTTATGTGTCTGAAATTTAATTTTGGGTTTGTTTTCGATTGTTGGGTTAAATAATTATTTTATTGGTATCTATTATAATGGTTCAATATTTCTGGATTTTACAATACAATTATTGTATATTGGAGTTGGTAAGATGTGGTTTATAGATGAAACAATGGATTTTATGTTGTAAATTATATTTGGAGAAAAATTTATATCAAGAGTTATGTTTCACATTGGAGGTTGGGTGTTATAGTGATGATCACTTTATTCATATCTGGAGGTTTGTACATAGAGTTCCTTATTTCTTCTAGTTTTAGTAATATTTCATCATGGTGCTAAAACAATTCCATTGGAGTCCATTTTTTAATCTTTATATAGAATGTTATTGATAGTTTTTGAACTATACTTTAGGTTATCTATACCTGGGGTTCTATTATTTATAATACCCGTAAGGTGTGGTGTTTGTGTTGTGTAATCGTTTGGTTTCAAAATCTAAAGGTTGAACAATGGATATGACCCTTTTTTCTATGATCCCTCCCCATTTTTTTGGATCTAGGGTGAATATATAACATAATTTCCAATAGTTAAGTTTCATCCCACCCAATTTTTTGTATTTTTCATGGTTGTGTTTTTTATTTGAAAACATCACTATTGTGGTGTGGTCCTACCGTTTTATTATTGATCTAATGCTTTCTAGCCTAGTTATAATTTAAAAGATCCATTAGGAACTTATAACTATTATTATTATTCCCCTATCCCTTTGGTGACTTCAAGTGTAATATTGGGTGATCTTTCAAACCCAATTTCATTTAGTTTATCCTCATATTAAATTTATTGATTATTGGTGACCCAAGATGAGTCATTTATATTTTATTATTGGAACCATCTCCATTCATAATATGTAGAATGTTGTAGATATGATATATGGTTAGATTATTTGAGGATGTAGATAGAGATAGATGATGAATTTTATTCTTTTGGTTTCTGAAGTTCTCGATAGTTTTATCATGTTCTTTTGATTATCCTTTCATTCCTTGTCTTCTAACAATAATTAAAAAAACATCGGATTTAGTAAGGTATTTTAGATCTCCACCTTATTTATATAAATTATGGAATTAGAATGCTCTTGTTTTATTTGGGTGAGGATTATGTATTGTCCTAATAAAGATAATTAACCAAATATATTGAAATTTTAGTGAATGGGTCAGATGAAAAGTGATTATTAGTTTTTTATTATTTTACATATGTGTGATTTATGATTGATTTTTTTCTAAAAATAGTTTTTTTTTAACATTTTGTTTTTGTTAGGACCAAACTTTAATCATTATATGATCTTGAGTATTAACTCATGAATTAATTTTCTTACATTTTAGTATATTTTTGATTTAGTGTTTTAGAGAATTATACTATCAACCTTATATAAAAAATATTACATAACAAATTGGAAACATTAACTCCATATCCATTTTTATTAAAACAAATATGATATAACATATTTTCTTTTCATGATAATGTCTTCATAAGTTTCATCTTAACCTTATCTATGGCCAAACTCATCCTCAAAACTATATGAAAAACATTTATATTTTGTGAGCTTAAAAATATCACTAAGAGACATATATATAAAAAAAAGAAACATGTTAGTTCATGAATACTTATATAGGAATTGTCATTTTCAAAAATGAACTTTGGGAAAAATCAACAATTTATTACCCAATAATCCAAATTTTCTTCCCAAATATTTTTTATAAATCATCTACTTAGAAATATTAATGAAAAAAATGAAACTCAAAAATTTTCCATTGCAATCACGGAAATATTACAGAAAATTTCAAAAAAGTTACACATTTTACACTTATGATGTAGCATATAATTTCTTTTAAAAAATATCACATGAGTAATCACATGTGTGAACAACATTAATATCAATGTATCACAAGATCATGGAAACATAATAAATATGGAAATGACCAAAAACATAAAATAAGAATATGTCAAGGCTAACCTCCAAGACAACATCACCTAGTGAATAAAGTCTTATAGTGGATTAGATTTAGTCCCCAATCCCATACATAAATTCTCATGGGACAAAGACTTTAACCATTACATTAGAGTGATATCCCGTCAAACAAATCATAACACATTCATGATTATATGTTCCATGAAATGAATTCAATCATAAATAATATTCATAACAATTTATATTAGAAATAAATGGGTTCAATAATCTTGTCTCATGTCCTAACCAAATTAAATTTCATAATTAAGTCATTTGAGAAATGAAAATAAGGCATGTATTACCCCAATAAATAATGGGAAAATAAGCTAGGTATATATGTTAGATAAATATATACATAATTTAGAATCATTCAAAAACATTATATATAGAGTGAAAGTGATCTCACAAGAGAAATTTCATTACCCATAAAAATTGATGGTTTGGAGAGATCCAATACACTCTTAAGAAAAAAAATTATACACATCAAAATATTCAATCAATTTAAAAACCCTTTTTGAAAATACATATAAAAAATAGAAAGAAGGGTTCTATTTTAAGTGAATAAGGAATATTATAGAAAATCCAAATATAAAATATTGGATGTGGTGGTGTAAAATCCATTGATAGCGTATACGCTAAAATAAAACATTCCTTTTGTCTTTTTTAATGAAATTTAAATCATTCCATATAATATATGTAAAATGATTTCTTTTGAAAATTGTTGAATGAAATTAAAAAGAAGCATAAGATTTAAATTATAATTCATTTATTTCCATATAAATACCCTAACAATATAATTTTATGAATATGGAAATGGAGGATAAAGATTTTGGAAGTAAAGCATTAATGCAATTATAATAAGGGTTTTGAAGAAAATTCACCCTTATGTAAAACCCCAAAAATGTTTATTTTTTATAAATTTTCAAAGAAATTAAAATACGATAAAAACCCTCCATTACAATACATTGAAGTATAAATAAAAATTTTCTTGAATATTTTATAAGAATAAGGATTTTTATGGAAGAAATCTGCAAGGGAAACTATGAATGGAATTTTTTTAAAAAGAAAATCTCTTGCCTTGAGTCTTACTCATCAGGTATATTATTTATCATCATAAATAATAAATTTATGATAATTATTTAATTTCATGAAAATATTTTTCTATTTTACTACATCCTTTATTTTATTTATTATTATGTTATACTTAATTATTTAATCATTTTAGTTCATGTTGGATGTTTTAATGATATTTAACTCATAATTCCAAAATGAATTCGGATGGTTCACTATGGAAAATGAGGCCATTATATAATTATATTAAAAAATAATAATCATAACATATTTATCATTTTAGAAATGAACTTAATTTTTAAAACCAACCATAAAGTATGGTTATGGAAAATTAACTATGTTACTATCGTGAAGACAGTTCATCGTATATACGCATGAGTAACATTTCTATTTTTTCAATGATCATGATAGAAAGAAGAAAATTATAATTTTATATTTATAGATTTATAATTATATTATAAATGTAATATTAGTTCATCAAATATCATTATATATACCAATCATGTGATGCGTTAATGAAAAATTAATCACATCGCTTCGTGAAGGTGGTAATCCACACAATATTAAAAATTACATTATCATCTTTCAATGAATGGGAAGGTATGAAAAAATATGATATATTAATTTTAAAATAATTATAAATTTTTTCTTAATTTAATATATATTTATTAAATCCATTATCATAAACATTAGTGAGAGGTCATGATGGAAACCAAAGTGCATCGGTCCGTGAGGTGGTAGTTCTCCATACACACAAACGATTGTTTCATTTTCCATTTTATAGAAAAGGATATAGATATAGGATATGAAATTAACATAATAAAATAAAATTATCTGGATGATAAAAATTTTATTATATAATTCTGTTTGAATAATAGTTGAGTTAAATGGAAGAATAAATAAAACAATAACCCTTTGTTATGAATAATACAACATCTTCAGATAAACTCTTTAGGATTATATAAAATATATTTCTTGATAGGTTTTATAATATAAAATGGCCTCTTAGGGTGTGGGAAGATAATTATGGAAGGGATTTTGGTATGGGTTTTCCAATATAAATGATGTAGTAAGTGTGAATAAAATAAAAGAGGAGGATCCCTAATATAATTGAAGGGAGGGGAACATTTGGGATGTCTTAAAATAGAAAATTAATATAAATTAATTTTCATGGAAAATTGGATTCATAGTTATATAATTTAAATATTGGATTAATATGGGTCTAAATATTATCATACAAAAAAATTACAAGTCAAATTATGTTTTTACCCTTTTCTCTTTGTTATAGGCCTCATTATTACTTTTGATAGTTAACTTGATCACAATGTTTTTACTAATTTGTGGGCATGATGGTATTTATAAAATGAAAATTTAATAATAAGTTTAACATGGTTGATATTTTCAACCATGTAATAATCATGTGGCCGAAAATAGTATTATTAAGAAACACAACTCATTTAATTAAATATTATGTATTATAAAATTTCATTAATGTCATTTTTAGATTTACTCCTTTAATTTTACTTTGAAAGCTATATAAAAATAATGAAATTCAAATATAATCCTTTAAAATATTAGTAACATGTAATATTTTTCTAATAAAATCCTATGAAATAATAATTTAAAAAATTATATTACATTGAAAAAAATTTAAAACCATTTATTATATTTTCATATTAATTGAATAAATACTATGACAGTGATGCATAAGAATTTAAGGTTATTATTTCACTACAAAAAAATATAAATTAATTAACATGATAAAAAAATTATATAAAAAATTAACACTAATAATTTATCATAATTTTTTTATCCTGGTCATAAATTATTATATTTATTTAAATAATGAAAGTGAAATTTTTATCTTTATCTTTTATATGAACATTATAAATGTCTCAATGAAATAAATATGGGACCATGTGGATATATCATTGAGAATTTTATATACATGGATGAACTGAACTCTTAAAATTGGATAAATTCGAGTGTTGGGGTTATTTTTTAGTCATTATCATATTATTTGAAACCTTAATTAATCGATTTTCCTTTACAATGGCAATAATTATTTAAAATTTTTTCATTTCAAATATATTAAAAATAAAAGGATAATATTTAAATAATTTGGACCACCAGACTCCAAATATTGAATCTATTTTCAGGATTTAATTTAAATAATTGGAAGAATTTTTTTAATTAGACACATGAGATGTGGTGAAAAATAGTTTTCCAGAAAAAATGTCTTTTATGTGATAAATGTTTTTATACTATATCCAAGTAAATATCCATTTAAAAGATAACAATGGGGAAATTTTTTACAAAAAATTAATAAATTGAAATTAAATATTAATCCAAAATATTACATGATTTTATATATACATGGAATGAAAATGCTGTTTTCAAAATAAATTTATATTTTTTACTATTCACTGATAAATTGAAAATTTCAAAAAAATTAAATTTGAACATTTATTAATTTTTATATGATGCTTTCAAAAATTAATTAATTTTTATAAAATAAAATATCTCAAATTTATAGAAATTATTTATAATATTTTCTCATGAAAAAGAGTAAAAGTTGTTTTTGAAAAAAAAAACATATTTTTTGGAGAATAAAACGACTATAGTCAAAATTGGTTGATTATTTACTAAGAATTTATTAATAAAATTATACTTTTTTACCCTTATATATATAATTATGTAGTTAATATTATACATACCCATAGATTTAATGTTTTGGTTATAATTATCATATTTAAATAATAATATTTCGGGGTAAATTTATGCTCAATGTTATGAGTCGTATGCGCTATAGAAGATATATTTTTTAATACTATGGTGTAAAATTATTCCCCCCTTTAATAAATTTCATCCTCACAATTTGAACTTAGACTCAATACATAATTGATTTACATATAGAATTATATTTTTTGAAATCCCACATTGTAAAAAAGAGTTATTTAAACATCCACTTGAAAATAAGGAAATTGAAATATGGAGGACTTTAAATAAATAGGTTTCCAAATAGTGGAAAATTAGTGGGAAGTGAAAACATAAACATGAAGAAAAAATTAATTTCAAATTAATTATGGAGGGTGATGTAGATCATTAATCATAATAAATTGAATGGTGAAGAGAGATATAATGACTACAAAACCATAAAATGTTGAGTTATTAGAAATGTCATTGATTAATCCAAAATTAAAATAATACGATAACATTTTCACTTCAGGATACTTTTCCAAGATTTGTGGAAATAATTTTCCATATAGATGAATTGAATAAGTATACAAACTTACTAGATATGTTTAATTCCTTACATTAATCATTTTCCACCATAATCTCATATTTTTCTCCAAATTTTGGTGGTGAAAATAAAATTTCAAGCCTGAAGCACTAAAATAAACTTATAACAGATCACAGAATCTAAAAAAGGATAATAAGTACTTTTTATAATATTTGTAAATTAACCAAAACCTAAATGGCTATAAAAAGATAATTCTCAAGGTAAACAAACCATCATATGATGAAATACAACATTAACCACCCATTCCTCAATAATAACACCCTAATTTCAACTTATATCATTCAATAAATAACATTCCTTAAAATTCACAAAAATATTCCAAATTTTGTTCTAAACCCAAAGAATAGAAGGATTTTATCACATATTATTTTAGGAAATATTTAATATTTATCTCTAAATAACATCAATCGTTATTGATGTCTCATTCCAAAAATTTATATTCTCTAATTATTTAATCTACAAGATATTATAATCATTTCCATAAATAACCTAAATCTATATAATTATAATTAAAAATCATATATTCCTCCAAAATATAATTCAACCTTTAGTCCTCAAAAAAGTATAATAATGTTCTATTTACCATAACCATTTATGGTATCAAAAATACTGAGATTCTTATGAAATAACATTAATCACCAAATCACTTTTAAATCTCATGGTTATCTCTATGATAAAACTAATGTTCCCAAAATCAACATAATATTTATTTGTCACATCATTACAAAAAAAAATTAATAATAAACAATACATCATGTAGACCAGTGGTATGAATCGTGCCCTTGTCCCCCATCAGTTTTGTGTTCAAGCCTGGTGGCCTTGTCAGAAGTGACATGTTTTGTTTTTTACTAAAACTATATTAATAAAGTTATTATATATTCTCCAAAAATATAATTATAATTCTAAAAAACCTTAATCATCAAAACTCAAATAACCACCAAAGAGTATCAATACATATATATTGATGAAAAGATAATTCTCTCTCAAATAATAGTCCACATCGATACTAAGGATTACATAAAAGATAACCCTTTAAAAAATCCCTAAAAATTTTAGTATTAAAATTAAAAACCCAAGACATAAAATCCTAGAAGGGGTGTCTATGAAATTGAAATAATGATCATCCTAAAACTCATAAACTCCTGATGGTATCCATAACCCCTAAATTTAACTCTCATAATAACATTCAAATCTCAAAATCTATCAAAATCATTCCTCAAATATCAATTGTAATTACCCAAACTTAAACATTCAAAAAACATGAGTTTTATGTATTAAAGTTATTTTTATTATGTTTTAATATATTTATGATTTATATTTTTATAGAATCAGTACATCACTAATACAAAAAAAAATTACATAACATAGTGGACACTTCCACTTTGTATCCATTTTTACAAAAAAAATAAAATGTTTATTATATAAAAAGTATTTTTATGAATATATCATAAAATTTTTCACCTTGACCTCATCCTTTCCAATATATATATTTATAACCCTAAGAAAAATATTTTAAAATTTTGGTTTCAACACAAAAATATCAGTATGATATATATTCAAATAATGAATGAAACCTATTAGTTCATGAATAATTATACATAATTTATCATTTTCATAATTAAATTTCTGAATAAAAAACATTTTATTAACCATGAAATAAACATTTCTTCCCAAATATTTCCATCAAACACTTAATAATAAATATTAGAGGAAATAAAATCTCATCAATTTTCCTTCGTAGTTATGAAAAAAATGGGAAAGATTTTTCAAAAAATTTATAAATTTCACCCTTATGAAGTAGAATATACATTACTTTTAGAATATGCTCATGGGTAATCACATAGGGGCATAATATAAAGAACAAGGTATCATATGATCATGGAAATATAAGAATTGTGGTAGTAACAAAAAACCTGACATACAAATAAGTTAAGGTTAACTACCAAGGCAATATAACATGGTGGACAGAGTCTCATATTGATTTTGGTTTACTCCGTAATCCTATACATAAAATCTCATGGGTTAAAATATATACCCAATTCAATAGATCACTACAAGGGCACACCCACAAAAACATGTTCCAGATTATTTTTTCTCACAAATGAAATAAATCATAAGGAAAAAATAATCATGGAATGAAATGGGTTTTGTAATCTTTCCTCATATCATAATCAAAGGAAATTTTATACTGAAGACATTTCAGAAAAGAAAATAAAGATGTATTACCCCTACCAAATGAAGGGATAATACGCTTCGTATGTATGTGAAAAAAACATATATATATATATATATTAAAATAATTAAATAACATTAATGAGAGGGTAAAAGTGATCTTGAGAGAGTGGTTATAAACTAAATAAAAGGGTAGTTTAGAGATATCCCCTATACCCATAAGCAAAACACATCCAAATATCAAAATATTTGTTCCATTTAAAACTCTTCTTGGAAAAACAAAGAATAAATGGAAATAGGTTGTTTCTTTGAATAAAAATAGAATCATATAATGAAATCAGAATATACAATAATGTTTTTAGTGGTGGGTAAATCTATTGATGACACATACATTATAATAAAACATTCATGTTGTCTCTTGCAATAAAATTCATAACATTTCTAATAAAGTATATAAAAAAGAATAATTTTGAATGAATTTAGAATAATATAAAATAGGGAATAAAATTTCCTTTATAATTCATTTATGTTCATATAAATACACTACTAAAATATTTTTATGAATTTGGAAGTGTAAGATAATTATTTATAAAATAATTCTTTAAAACCTTTAAAATGAGGTTTTTAAAGTAATGTGTTGCTTATATAAAATTTTAAAAATATTTCATTAAAATAAAATTATACAAAACCTAAAATACGGAAAAATTACCTCTATTAGTAATTGAATCATAGATATAAATTTTCTCAGAACACTTATAACAACATTGAAAAGGAAGAAAATTAGTTGAAACAGAATCTTTAAAAGAGGATCTTTTAAACAAAGACTGTTACCTCGAGTCTGACTCATCATGTACATTTTTTATGTACATAGATAATAAAAATATGTAAATCGTTTAATTTATTAAGAAAAATAAATTTCATTATACCTTTTATTTTATTTATTATTATTTTATATTAAATTTCAAAATTATTTATGCTTACGCTAGATATTTTGATGATATATAGTACATAAGTCCAAAATGACTTCAACCTGTTGATTTTTATGAATGAGGTAAATATTTCATCCAAAAAAATAATTATCCTAGCATAATTATCATTTTTATACATCAACTTAACTACTAATACCATCCATAAAATATTCTTATGAAAAATGAATTGTGTTGCAATCATGAATATGGTAGATCATATATACTCATAAGTGATGTTTCCATATAATAAAAAATCATGATGAAAAGAAGTTAAGTATAATTTTATGTTTAAATTATGATATTTATATCATAAATATAATATTAATTTTTTAAATAAACTTATATATCATCCATGTGATGCGTTAAGGAAAAATGAATCACATCACTTCGTGGAGATGAAAATCCACACATACAAACGAAAAATGGTTTTTTTTCCCATTTGATGGAAGAGAAGATGGTTGTAGGTTATTCCATTAACACAATAAAATATATGTATTTGGTATATTCATATTTTCTTATATAGTAATCAATTAAAAATATTTTAATTATGTGTAATAAGAAATAAAACAAAAATTCTTGATTAATAACAATAAATCATTTTCGAAAAACCTCTTTAGTTTTACACCAAAATCATTCCTATGAGGGTATTATAATAAACAAAATTACACTAGGTTTTGTTAAGGGTATGAATTAAGGGATTTGGTTATGAATTATCCAATTTAAATTCTTTTATCTTTGAAAAATAGAGGAGAGGATGTTCCCTTATATATGTGACGGGTGGAGAACTTTTAGAATTTCTTAAAATATTAAAGTAATATAATTTACTTTTCAAAGATAAAAGTCCCCCAACTAATATATTTAAAATATAGTATGATAATATTTTTATATAATATCATAAAATAATATTTTCTAAATTTTAAATTTGTTTTTTACTTTTATCACTTTGTTTTTACTTGCATTAACCATTTTTGACAATTTCCATAATAATAATGTTTTTACTATTAGGGGTCAAGATAGTTATTATAAAACATAAATTTGATAATAAATGGTTCATGGTAAATATTTTAAGTAATATTTTAATAAAATGGCTGAAAAATGTTTTTTAGGAATTTTAAATCATTTAATAAAATATTATTTATTAAAAAAATCATTAATGGAAATTTTGGAATTATTCATTTAATTTGAATTTGAAAACAACATGAAAGGAATGGTATTAGAATATAATCATTTAAAAAATAAATAAAATGTTATATATATCTAAATAATACATTGAACACAAAAATTATTTCAATTAATATTACTTTTAATATTTTTAAAATTCCTTAATTTTATTTTCCTATTAATTGAATAAATTTTGTGTCAGTGTTAAATAAACATTTAAAGTGATTATTTCATTAATAAAAATTATAAATAAATTATCATGATAAAAATGACTTATATTTCAATTTAATATGTATAACTAATTATAATTTTTTTTATACCTTACACAAAATATTATATTTATTAAAAACAAGAAAGTGACATTTTTGTCTTTATCTTTTACTTAAATATTATAAAGAACAAAAACAATGAAATATTGCACCAGGTGGTTATATATTTTTATGGATGTAAATATATGTAATATACTCATAAAAAAAGATAAAGGATAGATTTGGGGTCATGTTTATTGCTTTATTATATTATTTTGTACCTTAATTACCTCATTTACCGATACTATAATTATTTGTTATAGTTACTATTCGTAAGGACTATAAACAAAAGGGTAATATTTAAAAAATTCAAAGATATAGATTACTAATATTGAATCTGTTTTAAAGATTCTATTTATATAATTTTTATAATATAATTTAAAATTAGACCTGTGAGATAACACGGAAAATGGTTTTTCCAAAAAATGTGTTTTTTGTACAAAATGTTATTTTTCAAAATCCAAGTTGAATATTCATTAAAAATTCCAAAATTATATTTTTTTTAATAAAAGTGATGTAATTAAATGTCAAAAAATTTCCTGAATAGAGTTTGACTTTGTAAATAATTTGAAATAAAATACAGTTTTAAATAAAAATTTAATTTTTCAATATTAATCGAAAAATCAAACTTTTTTGAAAAATATAATGATTTCTCCATAACATAATAATTATATGTCTATTTAAAAAATGATATTTTTTTTATCAAAAAAATTATAATATTTCAAGAAATAAAATGTAATATTTTCTCATCAAATCAATAAAATCCATTTTGAAAAAAAACATATTTTATGAAGAATAAAATGACTTTACAAAAAATAGAATGGTTTTTTGCTAAGAATTTTTAATTAAATTTATATTTAGTTGGAAATTTATATTAATTACATAAATATTTTAATATATTCATACCC
Organism: Viscum album; assembly: GCA_963277665.1. Classification (NCBI taxonomy): domain Eukaryota; kingdom Viridiplantae; phylum Streptophyta; class Magnoliopsida; order Santalales; family Viscaceae; genus Viscum; species Viscum album. The sequence continues at coordinate 290,453,004 of OY728165.1, forward strand.
TTTTTTTACCCTCATACTTGTGCATCGTGCACATTGTTGTGGAAGGAAGCAAGTAATGCGTACCATCGTGATGAATAAATGACGTCACACAATGTATTCTTCGATCTTGTGGTATCATAGTTCTTGGATCACCTCTTGTATCTGGAATAGATGCCACATGCCGATTGCAACTTGAGAAAATGAGCTTCCCTGCACCATGTTTCCTTCTACCAAGATAGCCCTATGAGGTGCTATTTTTAGGATTTTTTCACAAGATTTTTTTACAAAAAAATTATAAAACATACTAGGTTAAAAATTTTTAAAAAATTATTCCACAAAGGTGGAATCTGTAATGCCACCATTGGGCCCAGGTGAATAGCAGCATCAGCGATGATTCCTTTCCCCAAAAAATATATTTTTTAAAAAAATAAATATTTTTTGTTTTTTGTTTTGTTTTGTTTATATATATATATAAACATATATATATATATATAAACAAAACAAAAATAATATAAAATCCACCAGAATTTATCCGCTATTTAAAATCTGAACATATTTCCATTACGGAAGTCTAGATTATGATAGAATCTCTCACCTAGGGAGCCTTTTATAAGATAGCTTACCCAAGAATTCATTCTGCATTTTTGATGTGGGATTCTAGTTCTCTTTTTCCTGTGCAGAACATTCTGCTTTTCTGATGTGGGATTCTGTTTCAAGTACGTGACATGAAAGAATTTAAAATATAAAATATAAGACAAATATAAATGAGACATAAAACACTGATTAAATATATAAAAAATAGTTGAAAAAATTAATTTTGTAAAAAATGATGATAAAAATTAATTTATAAGCGTTCAAAACCTCCTACTTGAAACATAAAAATGTTTCAAGTACTTGACTTTAAAAGCCTATAAATGATAAACTACAAGAAAAATATAAATTAAACATAATACATAGATTAAACATATAACAAATAGTTGAAAATAAAAAGAATTTCAAAAATATTGATGGAAAATAATTTATATGTTTTCAAATACACCTACATGAAACTTAAAAATGTTTCAATCACATGAATTTGAAAGCCTATAAAATATTAAATATAAGACCGATATAAATGAAACATAAAATATGAATTAAACATATAAAAAATAGTGGAAAATAAGAATAATTTCATAATAAATGTTCATGAAAAATAATTTATAAGCTTTCAAAACCACCTACTTGAAACATAAAAATGATTCAAGTATGTGGCTTTGAATGTCTATAAATATAAACTATAAGACTAATATAATTTAAAGTTAAAACATGGATTAAACAAATAAAAAATTATTTAATTATTTAATTAATATTATTAATAATTAATTATATAATAATCAATTAGTTAATTAGAAATTATTAATAGTTAATTATATAATAATTAACCAATTAATTAGTAATATATTTATTCAGTATATAATAGTTAAGTAGTAAATTAGTAATATAATTATAAATTATATTTATTCATCATAATTAATAATTAGTAATTATTAAAAATTATTATATAATAATTAATTAGTTAATTGGTAATATAATTTTCAATTATATAATAGTTAATTAATTAATTAGTAATATAATTATAAATTATAATTATTCATAGTAATTACTAATTATAATTATTCATTATAATTACTAATTATAATTATTCATTAAAATTACAAATTATTAATTATTAATTAGTTAATTAATATAAAATTATTAATTATATAAATATTAATTGTACAATAATTAGTTAGTTAATTAGTAATTATTAATAATCAGTTATATAATTAATAATTAGTTAATTAGTAACATAATTATTTAATTAGTAATATAATTATTAATTATTTAATAATTAATTTGTTACTCAGTAATATAATTATTAATTATATAATAATTAATTCGTTAATTAGTAATATAATTTTTAATTATATAATTTTTAATTAGTTAATTATTAATTATTAATCATTAATTATATAGTAACTAATTAGTTAATTACTAATATAATTATTAATTATATAATAGTTAATTAGTTAATTTCTTAGAAAGATAGAGCCAATACCCTTTTTATAATTAGTTAATTTGTAATATAATTATAAATTACAATTATTCATTATAATTATTAATTATTATTTACTAAAAATTATTATATAATAATTAAATAGTTAATTAGTAATGAAATTATTAATTATATAATAGTTAATTAGTTAATTAGTAATATAATTATTTATTATAATTATTAATTAGTAATTATTAAAAATTGTTATATAATAATTTATTATTTAATTAGTAATATAATTATACTTTACAATTATTCATTATATTTATCCATTATAATTATTCATTATAATTATTCATTATAATTATTAATTACTAATTACTAATTACTAATATAAATACTAATTATATAACTATTAATTGTATAATAACTAGTTAGTTAATTAGTAGTTATTAATGATTAATTATATAATAATTAATTAGTTAATTTTTTATATATTGATTAATTTTTTAATAATTTATTGGTTATATAGTAATATAATTAATAATTATATAATAATTAATTAGTTAATTAGTAATATAATTATTAATAATATAATTTTTATATAGTTAATTAGTGATTATTAATCATTAATTATATATTAACTATTTAGTTATTTAGTAATATAATTATTAAATATATAATAGTTAATTAGTTAATTTTTTGAGAAAGATAGAGCTGATTCCCTTTTTATAATTAGGTAATTAGTAATATAATTATAAATTATATTTATTAATTATAATTATTAAATAGTATGTACTAAAAATTATTATATAATAATTAATTAGTTAATTGGTAATATAATTATTAATTATATAATAGTTAATTAGTAAATTAGTAGTATAATTATTCCTTATAATTATTAATTAGTAATTATTGAAAATTCTTATATAATAATTAATTATTTAATTAGTAATATAGTTATTAATTATAATTATTCATTATAAGTATTCATTATAACTATTAATTATTCATTATTCATTATTCATTATAATTAGTTATTATAAATTATTAATTTAAAATTATTAATTAACTAATTAAATAATTTATTATATTTTAATCAACCTTTTAAGTTTCATTTATATTGGTTTTATAATTTATTTTTTATAGGATTTCAAAGGCACATACTTAAAACATTTTTAAGTTTCAAGTAGGTTTCTTTGAATGCTTATAAATTATTTTACATAAACATTTTTAATGAATTTTATTTATTTTCAACTATTTGTTATATGTTTAATCCATGATTTAAGTTTTATTTATGTTGGTATTATAGTATATGTTTTATAGACATTCAATGTCACGTACTTGAAACATTTTTAAGTTTCAAGTAGTAGTCATTGAAAACTTATAAATTATTTTCTATCAACAATTTTTACAAAATTATTTTTATTTTCAAATATTTGTTATATATTTAATTCATATATTATGTTTTATTTATGTTCGTCTTATAGTTTATATATTATAGGCTTTCAAATTTATGTACATCAAACAATTTTAAGTTTCATATAGATGACTTTGAAACCTTATAAATTGTTTTACATCAACATTTTTTAAGAAATTGTTTTGTTTTCAACATTTTCTTATTTGTTTAACAAATGTTTTAAGTTTCAATTATATTTTTATTATAGTTTATATTTTATAGTCTTTCAAAGCCACGTACTTGAAACAGAATCCCACATCGGAAAGCCAGAATGTTCGACATAGGAATTGAAAAACCATAATCACACATCAGAAATGCAGAATGATTTACAGGGTATGCCCTCTTATAAAAGGGATCCGTGGGTGAGAGTTCCTACCCGAATCTAGACTGCTGTAATGGCAGTACTGCTAGATTTTAAATAGAAGATAAATTCTATTGAAAATTTTAATTTTATTTTTATTTTTGTAGTGTGTATATATATATATAAACAAAAAAAAAATTAATTTTTAATTTTTTTGTAATTGGGGAAAGGTAGCATCGGCGATGCCGCCTTTCATGTGAGACCTAATATCGGCATCGTAGATGCCACCTTTGTGGCATATTTTTAAAAAAACATTTAACCTAATTGATTTAAAAAAAACTTATTTAAAAAACTATCTATTATTATATTATATGGATTTTTCATGCCTTGTATTCAATAAAATGAAGAGAAGAAGATTCATATATCATCAAAAGAATAGTGGAACCTTGTGATCATATTAGCACATGACATGGAAATAATTAAAACTCTGGGTTCATGTGGAGTCTTTGGCCCACACTTCTGGTGGCTACAATGCAGAAAGAAAGCGTTATGCCCAAAAATGCTTTGCAACGCATATATAAAGCTCCTAAAGAAGTATATGATTTTGTAAGCTTTTTTTATAGATTAACCGATTCCATAAGGTAAGCATACATGATGTCCCAATGCCATGTGATATGCTCAGCACATGAAACTAAAAAACATTATGTCCAAAAATAAAACATACAGTAAATGAGATAATGATTTCATGCACACACCACTGTGATGTTTGTGGGAATATGAATATTAAAAGCACACCGAGAGTATGAGGATGATCGTACACAAACCCTCCCCTACTCATATAATCATCTACATAATCATCAGATGAAAAGAAAATTGGGGGATAATGAAGCCTCCAGGTTGACCTATAATGATACAATGGCTATCTGTGGATGAGATCAAAGTGTAGCCCTTGTAGTTCACAATGATTAGTTTAGGAGGACACTTCATATAGGAATCTATACCATATAGTTTATGTGAATCAGGTCAAGAGGGGAATGCTATTTTATTCATGTAATGCCATAGCGGTGGTCTGTGGCACCACAAATCACTCAAAAATGAAAAGAACATGAGGATTTTATGTGGTTTGGCTTGAAGCCTACATCCATGGGAGAAGCAGAGACTATTTTATTTCTCTGTTCCTCTCATTTGAGGATTAAAATCCCACATATTATAGCATATTTCTCTCTTCCATAATTTTGAGATTTGTTCCCATTATATAGAGAAGGGAATGAATGTTTTTCTTTGGTGGCTTGGGTAGTTCATCTACACCTGAAATCATCTTCTACCGATTTCTTCAAAGAATCTATAGTTAGCTTCCAACCAAGAAAGATGTTGGTCTGTGGAGTTGTTGCCGACAACGGCCTCTAGTGAAAACATCCTCTTCCAATCACTCTTTTAAATTGGGAGTGGCCCCCATAAATCTCCCCCTTACATCCAATTTGGGGTAGAAACCAGACCTTCAGTCTCCTTGCAGGCATTGAAAACTTCATCAAAAAATCAAACATGCTTTTTCTAGCCAGATGATGTGTCTCTTCAACTATCTTCAATCATGCTAAGGTTAATTGTGATCCCCATAAAATGATATATCCCTTGGTACTCTTTAATAGTAACCATCACTGCATTGCAAATTGAGACTTCTAACACTCAACCTGCTATGGAAATCATGTATCCTCTCACATCAAGCCTAGAAAATGATACTGAGTTCCATCTCATCCTCAGAAAGAATTTCACATCAGCCATTTTACATACTCCTCCATTGGGTGTCTCCAATTTCACCATCTCGACTCCTCGAACATTGCATGTTGATCCATCACCAAGTCTCACCAAATATCACACCTGTTAAAAAGTATGAAACACACATTTTGTCATACATATGTGTGCCAATCTCCCCAAATCCCTAACCCATCCGTCTTCCTTTGGATTTTGATCTAATTCCTTATTGCTTTTTAGAAATCGTCATTCCCGCTTCATGTGCCCATATATTTTGTAGTAATGACATTGATCTTCTCCCCATTAAACTCCCCCATCTAAGTGTGAGATTCACATTATCACATAGACTTCATCATCTGCCGATAATTATGAGATGTTCGCATCCTCCTCTTCAACTTTTTCTTTCCTAGAAACATACAGTTTTCACTCTCCATAGTCACTTTTATAGTGACCCTTTTTCTCTCACAAGAAACGCGTGATTTCTCTTGGATCGTATCCTCTCAATTTTGGATTCCATTCTTCACCTCCTAACTTATGATATCAGATCCTCCCAAATTTATCATCTCACATCACTGTGATTTTCTCACATGAATGTGTCACATGTGTTTGGAATTCCTCTGAATCTTGATGTGACATCATCACCTCGTCCATCTCCATTTTTTTCTTCCCCATGAGCAATGCAGTCACAAGTCCATCAAATGAAAATGGTATAGATGAAAGAAGAAGAAAAAATTGTCTTCCTCTCCAACCATCACACCGAGCCCCAAAAATAGCATCAAAATCTTAATGAATTTGTTGGTGTGATCCAACAAATTTGTACCCTCATCCATCCGCAACTGGTATAATTTATTCTTTAAGAATAGTTTTTTGGTGAGCAATCTTTCCATATATTTCTACTCCAACTTATTCTAGATCTCTTTCATTGAGGTCTCATCCAACACTGAGTACTATACATCATTCACCTAACATAGAGGAATTGAGCTGATGACCCACATCTTGAGATATTCCCCTTCATTTGTCACCAGTTGTCTTGGGATTTTCTCTGATCAATGTTCTAAACATTCCCTACTGAAAAATAATACCATTAACTGTTCATTTCCAATAGCTGAAATTGTTCTGACCATCAAACTTATTGATCTCAAATTTTGGTAGTCCTTTTCCACCATCCATCGTCGCTGTCACAAAACTTGATCACCACCATTGATTTCTCACCCATTAAGTACCACTTGATGTAGTGTGAATTTTGGAAAACTAATTATATGGATGCATCCAGAATGGTTAAAATGATAGGAATGAACTCCCGGATTGCTGAAAATGGGGTTTGATTGGCTGAGATATTTCCGAAACAAATTCAACGGTCCAGATCACCTGCTGATGTGGAGATGACGTGGCTCTAACCTATCATGTTAGAGAAGCCACCGAAATCTCACCGAAAATATCTCCAGTTGGGTGAACAATACTGTCTTCTCTGAAACAGGGTTACTATTCACATATGGTTTGACCAGAACATTGATCGGCTCTACAGGGCTCATTTCAACACCACTTGTGCCCTTGAAATTGTCTCATCATCCTATACATTGATCTGGCCTCCGAATAATTTTCTGACCACTTTTAATTTTTCGATCACCAGAAAACTCGTCGTTGCCTCACCGTTCCATACTCCCTCACTCCGGCTCCATCTGATACCATATGCAAAGGTGCAACAGAGGTGTGTGGAATCACAAATAACACAAAAAGGAAAAGAATAGGAGGATTTAACGTGGTTCGACTTGAATACTACATCTTCAAGAGAAACATGGACCGATTTATTTCTCTCTCTATCTCATCAGAGGATTTACCACACACAAATTACAATAGATTTCTCTCTTCCAAACTCAATGGATTCTATTCTGTTATATAGATAATGTAACACACGTTTTTCTTTGGTGGAATGGGTAGTTCATCTAACCCTAAAATCCTCTTCCATCAGCCGCTTGAATGTCCCATAAGTTGGCTTCCAACCAAGGAAGACGTTGCTCTATGGATTTGTTGCTGACAGTGGACTCTGGTGAAAACATCCTCTACCAATAACTCTCCCAAATTTGGAGTATCCCACACAATTCATGCACCTCTATTGACACTGACACCACATATCCCATCTTGCGAACACCTTTCCACCAGCACTTAGATTTTGTGAACGCTATTTGGCATATCAATGTGACATCATTAAATTCTTTCAACACATCTGCATGACCAAAAAAGCCCCCACTAATTAGATATAATACATTAAATAAATAAATGGGGGAAGAGACTTGTGATCGCTAAAAATTAGGTGACACACTTAGAACAATCCATAACAGAGACTCCCAAAGTCTCTTAGCACTACACCCCTCCACAAACTCTAGCCAGGACTCGTGATAGATATGTCACACAAAGTTAGGGACAAACGAGGTGGTGATACCTATAAATTCCATACCCTAGCATGAAAAATGTATGACTATCAGATAGGCTAGCCTGTGAAGCTCTGGATTGTTGGACTCTAGACGATTCGACTCTCAGCCTCTGCAGATTTCTCAAAGAAACCGATCATCCAAGCCAAAACATTTCTCTAGTTAATACACCAGTGGAATGTCAGAGCAATCATGTTCCACACATAATGTGCTTCACGTTATCATTCCCAGATCATAGGAAGGAATTCTAGAAATACTTGCACAGAACATACCACATGACTTTCAGATCATGTGAAACTCAAAGTAACTAGTACTGAATAAACCTAAGACCTTTGCAATGGAAGGGTTAGAAACAAGATTAAAAGAGGAATACTTAAGAGAAAGACATGATTGTTGGCCCTCATGTGCTTACCATCAATCACCCAAAGAAACACGACAGCACTAGGACATGTCACTTAGATCTTGTGAGACTGCTCCAGCATTCCATATGGGACACATAGAATACACTACCACAAAACAGGGCAAGGGAAGAGCCTCGTTTTATCTACGCTAAGAAGAAATCACTGATAATGGAGGAGCCTTTATCAACGTTAGATAAAAATGTTGATACATGTATCCTTTATCAGCACTAAGAAAAGTGATGATAAAAGGTACACCTTTATCAGTGTTTTTCTTAGCATTAACTATGGATTCATTTATCAGCACTGTAATCATCACTAATAAAAGTTTTTAATAATTTGTATTAAAATATAACGTTTATTTAGATACATTAACTAAAATACACATGTTTATAATTAATATTTTTTTAATAATTCAAATATATATATATATACTGTTTAAAAAAATTCATAAGATGATATTTATATATATATATATGTATGTAATTAAAAGATTATAATAAATTTCATTAAATAATAAATATATTTATTTGATTTATTTGATTTATTATATTTATTATATTTATTGAATTTATTATAGATTTTTAGATCTATTTTTATTAGATTTATTATATTAATTAATTTGATTTTTTCGATTTATTGAATTTATTAGATTTATTAGATGTATTAGATTATTTTATTTGTTATATTTGTTATATTTAACATATTAATTTTATTTATAATTAATATATATAAGTATGTTTTTAAATATATATATATTTATATTAATTATTAAATTTGTATGTTCCAATGAATTTGGTCAACAAATATATTAATCGTGTGATCATATTCTATGTATCATAATGATCATTTATATATTACACCCTTTCTTATTATTCCTTTTGTCCATTGATGGCTTGATGATTATTTTGTATATTTACTTGGTATATGATTAATTTATGTTACCCATATATACAATTATTTTCTCAAAAATACATATTAAATTACATTAAATATATTTAAATAATAAATATACTAATTATATTTATAATTATTAACTTTTAATTATATATAAATACTTTTTAAATTTATTTATTTTTAATTATAATTACCACTATATGTATATATATTTAAATAATTATAAAATTACAATAAATACGTATTAATATATATATATATATATTTATAATTATCTACAAATATTTATAAATATATTTATTTATAGTTGTAATTATAACTATAAGTAACTATATATATGTAAACAATTATAAAATTATAATAAAGATTCTTATTATACTACATATAAAGTCATCATATAATTAAATAAATATATCTATAAATCTAAACAAATATTTAAAAATAAATAAAAATATTTATAATTATAATTCCTAATTGAATATAGATATATTTGAATAAAAAAATTATAATAAATATATTAATTATATATATATAAATACAAAAATATTTATAACTAAATACAAATAGTTATCAAAATAATTCTAAATAAATTTAGATATATTTAAATAATTAAAAAATTATAATGAATATATTTATGTTTATTTATTAAATTATAAATTTTTATTTATAATTTTATAATTGTTTAAATATATATATATATATATATATATCTATAATTACAACTATAAATAAATATTTATTTATTTTAATTTTTAATAAAAATTAATATATATATTTTTATTAGTTATAAATATAAAAAATATATAATTATTTAAATAATTATTAATTTAAAAAAATATATTTATTATATTCATATATAATGTTATATATAATTACATAAATATATTTATAATTATATAGAAATATTGATAAATAAATACATATATATTTCAATAATTATATAACTATAATAAGTATAATAAATTTATAAATTTATAAAATTATAAAAATTGGAAATATTAATTTTTTCTAATTTTATAATTATTTCAATATTGAAATATATATTTATTTATAATTATAATTATAAATATATATATATTCATACAATAAATAAATATGTATTCATATAAATAATTATAAAATTAGAAGAAATATAGATGTATATATCTATAATCTAGTAAATATATATTATTTATATATTTATTATATATATTCTAAGATTATAAATATAATATGTATATTTATTATAATTTTATAATTATTTAAATTATAATTATATATATTTATAAATAGTTATTTATTTATTTAGACTTATAATTATAAATAAATAAATATACATTTATCATATATATAATTTTATAAATATATATTAAAATAAATAAATTATTAACATAATATCTTTATTAGTTCTAAAAAGTGATGATAAAAGCCCATCTTTATCAGTGATAAAAAAGCACTGATAAAGATACATTTTATGAGTGCTTTTTATTTTAACATTGATAAAACATACCTTTATCAGTGCTTTTTAACTAGCACAGATAAAAGGTTCACTAAGTTTTATAAAAATACCCTAAAATTCAACTTCATTCTCTCACCCCTCAAGCTCTCGCAGAAGTTGGCCCCTTCACAGTGACTCCTCCTCCTCCTCTCATACCGCCTCTCCTCAACCGTGAACCACACATCCACCATGCGTTGTCACCTCCACCGCGCGCCACACCGTTGTTTACCTATAAAAATCTCCTCTACACTAATAGTCTCCTCTGTTGTGCATCTCTTATACCCTAATAGTATCCTCTTCCAAGCATGTGCCAGCTGTCGTACACCTCTCCTCCTCTACGTGCCACACCTCTATTGTATACCACACCTCTGTCATGTGAGTCTCCTCCGCTGCAGGCCTCTCCTATACCAGTGAGTTTTATCCTCTTTGTCATCTATTTCATCTTGTTCGCATGTAATTATAGTTGGATATTGATGGTATGTTTTTAATTGTATGGGCTAAATGCCCCACTGAAAATCTTGGTCGTTGGTGGTCCTTGTTTGTGCACTAAATGAATTGCATGTTGGTTGTTGTTCCCCTTCATAATTTTTTCTTTGATTTTGTGTGACTCTGTTTTGCATTTGAAGTGTGATGCCACTAGATCATAGTGTAATTTCTTTATAATGATGAGGATTTATGTCTTTAGGGGTTGAGTAGTATTTCACTTGACAAATTTACGTGTTCTCCATTAATGAAGACACGTTTCATCTTTGACTTTTCTTGAGTGAGGTAGGTGTTTCTTTGAAACTCCCTTTTAATACATGTTATAAATTTCATGGATGTTTTTAAATGAATTCTTATGAAATTATTATCTTATGTTATGGATTTATTGGCTTTCAATTGGCTTGAAAATTTTTTAAATTGTTGGCATAGAATTATGTCACGTGCTAAGTGTTTTGTAAAAGGCAGGATTTGAAATTTAATGGAATTTAAATATTTTTAATGTTTGGTCAATTTTTTCTTTAATGTGAATATGTTATATTTTAATGTTATGTGTTAAAAATAAAATTGAATTGACCTTCAATCTATTTAAATGGTTTTGGACCCTTTACTCTCATGGTGGATTAATATATTTACAAAAGGATAATGATGTTTAATAAAACTGTTCTTAGAACATATTTCCCTCAAAAATGAAAGGGTTTATTATTTTAAAATTTTATTTATATAAAATGGTTGGGTTTCCAAATGAGGTTTCTAATTCATTTTGATAAAAGTTTTTTGGATGAAATTTGAAATGTTTTTCTCAAAATGTATTAAAATGGATTGGCTTCTCAAGAACATTTGCAAAATCCTTGTTGGTAATTTTAAGTAATTTATTTTATAAATACTTGAGAGCCTCAATTGAGATCCCTGAATTTATTGTTACTATTGTGTCTTGTGACACCATGTGGGATTCTTTTTATTCCTATGATTATTGAGAATCATATTAAAGGATGTGAAAGGTGTTGTTTCTTGTGAGGGTGTAGGAGGTGAGGCGAGGTTAAATTTCAAATTATTGAAATTATATTTATGTGATGATCTATTTTTTCATTTGTTTCTCACTAACACTATTGAAATGTCATGGGTGTCCTAGGATACTAGTAGGGATCTAGATAATTGAAATCCCAAGTCTAGAGTGCACTACCTTATGTAAGGACCCTGCTAAATTGACAGAGTTTCTGAGATGTTTTAGTGTCCCTAGAATGTACTAGAAGGGATAAGGGTTTCTTTTGATCCTTGGATCATGATAGATCCATGAGAATTCTATAGTATTACTTGGATATGATAAGTTAAATAGTATCAACCTAGGTTCCTCATCTATAGTTTAGGATCCAAATACATGAGACTTAGGAAGTTTCACATGATGGTTACATCATTCTTATGACACTTTGGAGGATTTATTTACATAGATGAATTTTATTCCCCTTGTTTTTTGATTATATAGCACCATTATTTGTTTTTTTTTTGTTTCTGTTTCATTTTATCCTTAGTGCCAATGTATCATCATTGTTTCACTTCGAGTGTGTATTTTTTTACTTTCCAATAGGTTGATTTAAATGGTTAAAAAGTGTTATTTAAAAAGGAAAAAATTGGTTATCTGTTAAATGAGTTTTAAGAAAATGGATTTTCATTGTGGTTATTTAGGAAAAAGTGTTTTCTAGAAAATGATCTAAAAGAGGGATAACCTATTATTTGACATGTCTTATATGGTTTTAAATTCACTATTTCCATTTTTTGACATTTTTAAAAATTTTAGTCATCCTTGTTTTTATATTATAAAAATGGTGGTTGTTTGAAAATATATAAGTTTATTTCTTTTACACTTGTTTTATAATTCATGTGAAAATATATTTTATACCTTATGTTAAAACTAAAACATTATGAACTATATTATAAAGGGATTCAAAGATAATTCTTTATAAAATCATACAAATAATTTTTAACTCACACCATTCCTATGAACTGGTGGTCGGGAGTGTATGACACTCTAATATATCCTTTTTTTAGTGCCCTGTTTTTTTCATCTTGATTCTCAGACTGTCCCATTGTTAGATGATTGGATGTGGCTTGTTACTAGGGGTCACTATTGTTGATGTTGGAGATATTTGGTTTTTTATTCCCTCTTAACTTTCCTTTTTGGATATTTTAGCAAGAATGAGTTATGATTTATTTTAGGAATCATGAGATTGTTATGGAGTGTGTTATTAATCACTACCCTTTGTAACAACGCTTAAGTTTCCATTAGCTGGTTATAATCCCTACATTTATGGTTTGGATAAGACATGGTAGTAGATAAGACTCTATGTGAGAAGGTGGAGGACTCTAAGATGTGATTGGAATTATATGTGACAGGGATGGACTAATAACATCAAATTTCCAACTATGATAATACCATTGAAATAGACATGGCATTAAATGAGACATGACCTAATTTGTGTTGCTCAATATGAGTATTTAGATTTTAATGAGTGATACATATAAGACCTTAATTTGATATTGATGAAAACACCAATTTTAACCACAAATTAGATTTTAATGAGTATGGATTATTTTGTGATGTATCAGGTGTCATGATTTGAATATTTTTAGTCCATGATGTTCATGTGGTTACTTATGGGTCCAGAAAGTTGAGAGAATATTAGATAAAATTCCTAAATCCTTTCCTAGATTTGGAAATAGTGGTGATTTCCATGAGGTGTTATTGGAATACCCTAAAAAATGTGTTTGAAAAATGTTTTTAACATACCCTTTTTTCGTTTTAAATAACATTAAAATGATTTAAACACATTTTATGGAATTATGTTACATTTGAAGTGTTCCTCAACTCACCTGATTGGATTTTATAAAGGGGTGTGAATGTTTTTAAATCTTATGTAATGTTGGTTTCATTTTAACATGGTGTGTGTGTTGTTTTAAATGAAAATATTAAAAATATAGGGGTTTTTTTCCCCTTTTAAATGATTAACATTATTGGGTCATGAAGTTTCCTTGAATGCTTTATATAAAAGGATTTAGGGTTTTGGGAAAGATATTTTGAAACTGATTGGTTTATTTTAAAAGGGAATGTTTTTTTAAAGATGAATTTATGTAAATGGTTGTTTTTTAATGGGATTTCATTATGATTTTATAAATACTTTTAAAAGGAGACTTAAAGTTTATAAATTTTTTTATCCTTGGATAATTTTTATATTAACATTTTTTCTATTTATTTTGTTAAAAATCAATATCACTAAATCAAAAAGGATGGCTATGAATGAAGACTAGATGGATTCCAATCATTTGAAAAGAGAGTATAAAGATGGAGTGAAAGAGTTCATAAAGTTTGCAAAAGATCATGAATATGACCCTTTTTAAATCCTTTGTCTGTGTTTACACTATTTTTATTAAAGAAAAGTTAGTCCGGAGGAGTTGGAAGAACACTTGATCTATCAAAAAATAGATCGAAGTTAAAAATGTTGGAATAAACACGGGGAAAAAGTGAATGTAGCTAGTGTCTAGGATAACGGTATGTTTTATAAAACATCTGATATGATTACAAGTGGGGAAAATAAAGAATAATTTATCGAGGATGTGATTACATATGTGAATAATGATGAAGATCATATTGAAAAAATTACAACGATAGTTGAAGATGAACTTTGTGATTTCCCAAAATTGATTGATTACTTACAGAGTTGTAAAAAAATATGAGTTTTTTTATGGTGGTTACACTAAATATACATCATTGTCAGCCATACTGAAGGTGTATAATATTAATTCAGGCAAAAGATATAGTGATGCCAGTTTTACAGAATTACTTTCTCTCTTGAGTGACATGCTCCCAGAAGATAACGAGCTAAATATCCAAACATACAAAGCCAAACGAATGCTACATTCGATGGGTATGATCTTTGAATGAATACATGCCTGCCTAAATGAATGTATGAAATTTCTCAATACCCATAAATCATTTCAGAATTCCCAAAGTTTGGTTATTATTGATAAAATAAATATGAATCTAGTCCTACAAAAGTTGTATTGTAATTTACAATATTTATATGGTTTTAGGCACCAATGTGGAAGTGAGGAGACCGCAAGGAGATTGACATGGCACGCAGATGAAAGAAATAAAGATGGTAGACTACATCACCTGGTAGACTCTCCTCAGTGATAGATAATCCATCCTGAGTATCCTGATTTTGGAAATGAGTCGAGAATCATTCATCTTACATTATCTATAGATGGAGTGAATCCTTTTGGTTGTCAAAGCATCACTAGCACTACATGTCCAGTTATGTTGGTAAATTATAACATTCCATAGTGGTTATCCATGAAATGAAAACATGTCTTGTTGTCTATGATTATATTAGGACCGAAACAACCAGGTAATGATATTGATTTTTTACTTGGCTCCATTTATCAATGATTTGAAATTATTATGGGATTCAAGAGTTACATTATATGATGATTATAGTAATGAATTTTTCATGTTGAGATCCATGTTGTATTGGAATATAAATGAATTTTTTAATTATGTGAATTTCTCAGGATATAACATTAAAGGAAGTTATGGGTGTCCCATCTGTGAAAAAGTTTCACAGTTAATTAGGATGAAACATTCTTCAAAAACTATGTTTCTAGTACATCACATATTTCTACCCCGATGACATAAGTACAGATATTAAATGACATCATTAAATGTAAGTTCATAATAACATACAACACTGTGAAACTAGAAAAGATCAGTTTTTTTTTTGAATTACCATACTATAATTTTCTATACGTTAGACACATTCTTAATGTTATGCATGTTGAAAAATATTATGTGGCAGTTTAATCATCACATTTTTAAATGAAACTAAAAAAGAAAAGGATAGAATTAAGTCTTGGTGGGACATGGTTGACAAGGGAATATGAGAAGAGTTGGAGCTGGTGAAGGGTGAAAAAAAAAATTTCTTCCTCCAACTGCTTACACTCTTTCCAGGAAGGAGAGATATTAGTTTTGAAACATCATGAATGAATTAATGGTCCCATAGGTGTATTAATAAAAAATAAATAACATCATGTCAATGACATATTTAATGTTAAATGGTCTGAAACCACATGAATGACATGTTTTGATGCAAGATCTAATTCTTTTATATTTACATTTCATTTTTCCAAAAAATGTCTATTATTCATTAATGAAGATCTGTTTCTTCTTCATAGCTATATGCAGCAATGTTATATACCGTAGAAATTTTCAAGTATGGAAAGATAAATTTTCATCATATTATGTGAATTGGAAATGTTCTTCCCACCAACATTTTTTGATATGATGGTTCACTTTGTGAGAGAGATTCAACTATGTGGTCCTATAAACTATAGATGGATGTACCCCATTGAACGGTGTATGCATATTTTGAAAGGGTATGTAAAAAATCAAATTCGGTAAGAGGGTTGTATTTTGGAGCGACATATTGTTGAGGAAGATGTTGAATTCTATACCAAATATCTGCCTGATGTGGAAATCATTGGTCTACCTAAATCTCATCACACTGGGCAGCTTGTAGGTGAAAGAATGTCTAGAAGAGAGGTTTTCCCAATCAATATTACAAATTAGGGGAAGGCCCACCTTTAAGTTTTTCATAAAATTTTTAATGTTGACCCATATATCGAAACCCACAATGAAATTATTAGTGTAACACCCCAAGATTCCACGAAATGTTTCTTTTTGAATAATGTAATAGCCTGCGATGTACGCAACTTCGAGTTTCAGTACACCATGACTAATAAAACAAGAAATTATGAATAGTAATACCAACTTTTTAAAATTTTATAAATTTTATTTTTTAAAATGGAATTCATTTTTTGATTCAGAATATCAAAATTATCTTAGGTAGAATTTTTTGTATTTTTCTGAAAACTTTCAATTTTTGATGAATAGTAAAAAACATTGTGTTATGTTTTAAAAATGACTTTTTTTAAATAATTTTTTATTTCATTAAAATATATTTTTAGTCAACATAGATACATAATTCTTATATTATTTCAATTTTATTCATTAGAGTCATTTTTTAATAAGATTAGATGTATAAAATTTTAATGATTTTTTTAACGTCTTTTACTCACCATCTAGGCACATTTGAAACTTTGCATAAAACATTAGTTTACTTCTTTTCTGAATTTTATTTAAAAAATCTGAGAGACATAATTTAAATTAGTAAGTTAAATGTGGTTCAATAGGATGAAAATAATTTTTGATGAATAGTAACTTTTGAATTTTTTTGCCATGGTTAAAACTAAATAGGGTAATTAAAGATAAAAATGATATTATAATTACCCTAACGCATTTCATAATTCTTTTGGATAAGTGTATTTAAAAAAATCAACCTTACGAATAAAATATGATCATTAAGATCCACATGGATTAGATTAGGACATTTATTATAATTTTATTTAAAGAAGAGTTAAAAGTGTTAAATTCAATGTTTAGTAATTAAAAAAAATATAGGGTTATAAAGAAGATAAATTCGACTATAAATGTTTATTATAAATACAAATAGATTTACTACATAATGGTATTTTATTTATAATTTTTATACATTAAATAATTAAATTTATTTATGACATAATGATGATGCAATAATTACCTTATTATTGAATGATTAAAATAATTGATATTATAAATATTAATATAATTGTAAATTGAGAATTTTAATTTATTCCACGAATTTTCATAATTAATATGACTTTTTTGGGTTTATTAAATATTTTTTTTTCAAAGTCATAAAGTTGTTATGACTTTCACAAAAACCAAATACTATATAGTGTCAATATTGACATAATTGAGTTTTTAAAACAAATACTATATTATTAATTGATATAATATTCCTAAAAATATAAGGATCATTAAAAAGACTTAGATAAGGTTAGATATATCAATAATGAACCACTTGGGGTTCGATTATAATTTTATAGTATATTTATTAACCATTTATTATAATAATACAAGAATACATTTTAAAAGTTATACTATTTTACTAAGAGTTAAATCTAAAAGATAAGGTCAAAATGGTGACCTAAACTTGTCTAAAACCTATTGGTTGAGATTTTTCCAACCCAGTCCCACCTTATCCACGAAATATATTTTTTTGGAGACATTATAAACCAAATATGATTGTATAATAAAATAACATTTCAAACTTTTCCTAAAGTGACCTTTACCTCTCTTATAAAAGGGTATTTCTCTTTCTCTCAAAATCATAGGTCCAATGCCATTTGTATTGGATAAAACATTCTCAAATATCCTCCCAACTACCCTAAATTAAACCTATAGTCATTACATTGATCATAAATCTGACCTTATGAGCCCTTTTGATCAAATCAAAAGGAAGCACCCGAAGAAGAGGTAATAATTTCATCACCTCTTTCAGAGTTCTTTTCTTCTTCCAGTCCCTCTTTCTTTGTTGATTCCATACCAAAATAATAAATCCAGTAACTTCAACATAATTTGATGTTATTATAAATATGGTACAACCATATTCATTATTTTTTCCATCCTATGAATGACAAAGTCACCATACGTGCGTTCGTACGACTTACCGTCTCCATGTCAAGGTGTAGTTTTTTATTCAATCCATAATTATTTGGATGGGTATAATACTCAGTATAATTTATGAAAATAATAAATATAACATGTTAATGATTATGTATATATGGAATAACATCCAACTATATACAATTTCACCCTCAATAGAATGATATTATCGCTCGTGCGTACGTACAGATTACCATCTCCACGAACGCGATAAGATTCATTCTCCATCATAACCAATCATGAATAATTTTCATTTTATGATTAAAAATAATGTTTGAGAACATAATATCATTTTGTATATTAATCAAATACATCCTATCCATATCAAACAAGACTTATGTAAAAAGTCATATAAATGAAAATGAATCAGTTAACACCTGAAACAATGATACTACTGAAATATTACTAACAAAGAGATATTAGAAGATCATATATGATATAATATTAATGTATGTGGTTCTTGTGTAATTTAACAACAATTATTAAACTATTATATAGATGTTTAATGTACCCTAGATCAAGGAAAAGTATAAGGTAAGGGTTAATTCTACAATCTCATCATTATCCGAGGTTTTTTATATGTGAGTATCTACTATGACCTATTTATCATCCACATCCGTGTATCTTAAAAATATATTTCAAAACATTTTGAATAATTCCAAGACTCTGGGTTAAAGTAATATATACCCTTGTCTGAATTTTTATAAATTTTTTATAAATGAATCATTTTGTCATTTTCCAAACAAGGTCTTTTACGACCTTTTTGAAAAAATTAATGAAAGAATGTTTTTTAACTTATATGGAGAGTGTGCCTATTTTCCCCCATTATAACACCTTTGAAGCTACCATTTCAACCATATAAAAATATTTTCAAAAATAAATGTTTTATTTTATTATTATGTGAATTTTAAATTATTTCAAAATAGAAAGAGATATTTCTCTCAAATAGTTTTTATTTCATCTATGACAACAGCCTTTTATATATTTTACACTTTTTTGAGGTTCATTTATTATGATACAATCTTCTATATTGTATTGAATGTTTTTTTGATATGTTTGACTGTGGATGTGTTATTTTTATACCATTCATGGTTTATAGTGAAAGTATTAACATTTTGTATGCTAGTTTTAATGAAAATTTTTATGTTATGTTTCAACCTTTTCATATGAGGAATACATTGGACTTAGTAATTTACGGGTGGATCCCGCTATAGATCATCGATGCATCTGTAGGTCTCATGAGACAAAATAGTGTCTTGGAACAAGGCCTTGAAATAAATCTTCTTTTTATTCTTGGCACAATGCCTTGACTATGTGGTTATGATGTCCGACATTTTGCATTCCATCATTGTGAAATTGTCTATTGATATTAGATGTGATTATTAAACTAGTAGAATATCCTTGTGAATAAGTAAATGGAATTATTTGATTTATATTTTCCATATTATACTGAAGTTTAAGTTTAAAAGTCTTGTGTTTTAGCCTTATACATTACCTTAAATGTTTATACTTATTTATGATAGTTTCTGCTATATTGTTATCCTTACTAAGAATCTGAGATCACCCCTTTCATATGTTTTATTTTTTCTAGGATGTGAGTA
Source organism: Viscum album (assembly GCA_963277665.1). NCBI lineage: Eukaryota > Viridiplantae > Streptophyta > Magnoliopsida > Santalales > Viscaceae > Viscum > Viscum album. Next base: position 290,473,385 of record OY728165.1, read on the forward strand.
AGTATATTACAACTAGCCTGTAGGAATAGGCTAAGGGATATAAGAGTGTTCAAAGGGGACACAATTTTTTTTTAATTTCATGATGATATGTAAAACTTATGTATGTATCTAGTACTTCCAAGCCTACTAAACTAATTGGTATTTTGAGAGTTGATCTCTTGTGATCATGTCAATGTTATGTAATAATGCACTGACTTTGGGTAACTAGGGTCAGGGCATTATAGTTGGTATCATAGGAAGTTTAGTACAAATCCTAGAAACTAAATTTTCAAAAACTCTAATTAGATAACATTACCCTAATATAGACTTTGAGTATTAGTATAGAATAACTTCCTAGAATTTTGGTAATGTAGGGATTTTTTTTAATTTTTCAAGAAATACATCTCTGTCTGGATACAACTAGGTAGAGGCGGCTTTGCAACTGATGTACCTAGGAGGGAAAACTCTGACAAAGAGTTTCAGGCATGACCTTGGGTATCCTGGTACATGAAAACATGTCTTGTTGCACTCTTGGTTACAACACTACTGGGAGATATAATTAGGATAATTCACATTTTCTTTATAACCCACTATGAAGGATTTATGAGTAAATACCTCCTCAAGAAAACATTTTTTTATGATTATGGATTATATGCATAAACTTTTCAATCTATACTAGGTATTTTACTAGTTTGGAATTATGTGTTGTGATTCATAAAGTAATCTATTATATGTCAATGTTTAGAAACAGAACCTAGTGGAAGGAATGAAAACCATATCAACACACGTAATCCATTTAGGGATCACCCTCCTTCTGAAGATAATTATATTGGAGCTGGTGATGAAACCAGTTCTGAACAACTTATAACCAAACTAGGACATCTCACTCGGGTTATGAATAATAACCTTACCCGTATGGAGCACCCTAATCCACAACACGGGGGATCAATGTTAGAATGCTTCATGAGGAAATAACCACAAACATTCAATGAGACTAAAAATCTATTTGTAAATGAGTAATGGATAAGTTCCTTAGAAAAAATATTTCATGATTTGGGAGTAGCGAAAGGAAAAAAGTTGTCATGGTAGTTTATCACCTCACGAGATATGTAGATCAATGGTGGTCACTAATTCTAAACATGAAGGTGGATGAAGAAGTATCAAATATGGAATGGAGAGAGTTTAAAGAACATTTCTTAGAAAAATACTTTCTTCATGACAATCTACAAGATATGGAAAGTAAATTTCTGAGTCTGAGGAAAAATGAGAATGATATGGTCGCAAAGTATATGGATAAATTTACATTTTTAGAAAGGAATGTATTAGATTATATACGTAACCCAAGAACTAAGATTGATTATTTATTTGATGGGTTAAAACCCTTTATCTATCGATCATTAGTCTCAAAATCTTTCTCATCATACAAAGATACTATCTCATGTTCTATCAGAACAGAAAAAGAATTCTCTAAGTCTTATGACTTTAAAGAAAAGTAAGAGAATAAGAGAACTGTTGAACACTTTGTAATTAGAAATAAGGGGAAGAAGGGAAAAGTTGAATTTACCATTTTGTGGTAAATGTGGGAAGAAACACCCCAGTAATTTCCTGAAGGTAATGGGAGTCTATTACAAGTGTGGTGAAAAAGGCCATCAAGCTAATGATTATAAGGGAAAGAAATTGGTTGTCAATGTTGAATACCAAGTTGTAGAGAAATGAGTTATTATGAAAATTAATGTCCTAAGTTCCAAAGAAACATACCTCATAAAAGGCCAAGGTATATATTCAAGCTTATGCGATCACTACTACTATGGTGGAAGCTATGAATGTCATAGTGGAAGGTAATTTAATGGTTTTCTCAAATTTAGCCAATGCATTATTGATTCTGGATCATCACATTATTTCATATCCTCCTAGTTTTCTGAGAAAATTATATATTTCTAATTTTAGTTAACAATGGATATTTCAGTAAAAACTATTAAAGGAAGTATCATTGCAATAGTTTTTGGTGAATCAGTTCCCATTAGGGCATATAAAAGTTCATTATCTACTGATCTCATCATCATACCCATTATTGAATTTGATATAATCCTCGGTATGGTTTGGATTCTAGGCCATGATGTAAAAATTTATTGTAAGAAAGAGTAGTTTACAATTTTCAAGGATGATAAGGAGTACCTTATCTTTATAGCAGAAGTGTCACCATTTAATTCTTATCTAGATCCACCCCCAGTAGCTCTACCAAATTCAATATTTGGGGAGGAAAAGAGTGAAATAACTATGAGTGAGGAAAGAAATGATCAAATAAAGGATGTACCTATTGTGTAAGAATATGTTGATAGGTTTCCAGAGTATTTACTTTGACATCCTCCAGAATGAGAAATTGAGTTTTCCATTAATTTAATTCCAAGTTCAAGGACCATATCGAAGACCCCTTATAGAATGGCCACTGGGGAATTAGTGGAACTAAAGTAAAAACTAGAGGAATTGAGTAATAAGGGATTTATTTTCCATAGTGTTTCTCTATGGGGAACCCCTATTCTTTTTGTTAATAAGAAAGATGGATCTATGAGGTTATGCATTGACTAGAAGGAGATCATTTCTATAACAATAAAGAACAAGTATCCCCTACCTCGAATTGATGATTTATTCTATCAACTTAATAGAGCTCAATATTTTTCAAATATTGACCTTTGATCTGGATATCATCAGTTGTGTGTGAATAAGGAAGACATTCCGAAGACATCATTCTATACTATGTATGGGAAATTCGAGTTTACAGTAATTCCATTTGGACTGACTAATGCACCCTTTGTCTGCATGGATATAATGAATAATGTTTTCTAGGGATATCAGGATGAATTTGTAGTTTTATTTATTGATGATATTTCTGTTTACTCCAAAAGATACAAAGATCATTAAAATCACTTGTGCATTATTCTATAGACTCTTAAAAGAAATGAATTATATGGGATGTTTAACAAGTGTGAATTCTGGCTTCAAGAGATTTATTTTCTAGAACATATTTTCTTTAAGGATGGAATCTATGTTGATATTTCTATGACAAGAGCAATATAATAATTTCCAGCACCGATGAGTATCACTGAGGTACATAGTTTTATTGGTTTAACAGGTTATTATCGGTGTTTCATCTAGAATTTTTCCTGATTGGCTAACCCATTAAGCAGGCTCACAAGTAATGGGGTTAAATTTGTTTAGACGAAGGATTATATATAATTTTTTAATAACTGATGAAAAGATTAGTCAATTATCCTATCTTGAATCTATCATTAGGGAATGATGGGTTAGTTATTTATAGTGATTCATCAAATAAAGGACTCGGATTTGTCTTTATGAAGAATGATAGGGTTATTTCCTATGCATCACAATAGATAAAAATTTATGAACAAAACTGTACCACTCATGATCTTGAGTTAGCAGCTGAAATCCTTGCTTTAAATATATAGACACACTATCTAAACAGTGAAAAATGTGAGATATATAGTTATCACACGAGTTTGAAGTATATTTTCTCATAGAAATAACTCAACATGAGGAAAATATGATGGCTTGAACTACTCAAGGATTATTATTGCACTATACACTACAACCTGGGGAAGGAAAATGTGGTGGCAGATGCTTTGAGTAGAATGGATCAATGAGTTTTGAAAAAGATGATAGTTGAAAGGCATCCTATGTTCATGGATCTAGTAAAGATGGATATGGGAATAATCATGGAAGGTTAAACATCAATTCTTTTTCAAATGGTTTCAAAACCAACATTACTAGAAAATATAAAAAGTTCTCAGACTGATGATGAAGAGTTTTAAAAGAAAATTAATGTTTTGAATGATAAGAGATTGATTGACTTTATATATGAAGATGGGATTTTGAAATTTAGGATAATTAATTGTGTTCCTGATATACCTGATCTAAAAAGGGAATTTTTGGATGATGCTCATAGCTCTAATTTCTCTATACACCCTGGTAGCACTAATATGTATAGAGATTGAAGGAACATTTTCTGTGGGACAACATGAAGAGATATTTTTCTGATTATGTGTCAAGATGTATGGTTTTTCAATAAGATAAAGTCTAGAAGACAACATCCTGGAGGAGTCTCAAAACCTCTTTCCATACCTGAGTGGAAATGGGATGATATTATGATGAACTTTTTCATGGGGCTACCAAAGACTTCTAGAAGGAATGGTGCAATATGGGTCATTATTTATCGTCTCACCAAGTCAACACATTTTCTTTCTATAAGAGAAGATTTACCACTTTATTGTTTAGCAAGACTATATAATAATGAACTTTTCAGACTTCATGGAGTACCCCTATCGATTGTTTGTGATTTTGATCCCTGTTTCACATCATGATTCTGGAAATGTCTTAAGAAATCCCTAGATACTGATCTTCATTTGAGCACTAACTACCGCCCTCAAACTGATGGAAAATTAGAACAAACTATTCAATCCATGTAAGACTTGTTGATATCTTTATCACTTGACTTTCAAGGTATGTCGGATCAATATATACCTCAGTTTAAATTTTCCAACAATAATAGCATCAATTAAAGTATTCATATGGCACCATATGAAGTGTTATATGAAAAGAGATGTCACACGCCAACATGATGAGATGATGTTGGTGAAAGGAAACGTGTAGGCCCATAACTTATTGAGGAAACAATGTAAAAGGTGAAGTTTATCCAAACCCACATCAAAGAGGCTCAAAGTATGAAAAGATCTATGCTGGTAACCTAAGGAAGGATTTGGAATTTCAAGTAGGAGATCATGTTTTCTTCAAGGTATCTCCATGAAATGGTGTTGTACGATTCAGTATGATGGGTAAATTAAGTCCCAGGTAAATCGGACCTTTCGAAATTATAGAACGAATTGGAGTTGTAATTACTATTTTTAAATGCCTCCAAGTCTCTCAAAAGTTCATGATGTGTTCCATATATCACTATTGAGAAAATACCTGCCTGACCCAACACATGTACTCACCTATGATGAAATAGAACTGGAACCCGATCTGTCTTATTGTGAAGAGCCTATCACGATTCTTGATACCAGATAATATGTGTTGAGAAACCGGATGACTCTTCTGGTAAAAGATCTATGGAGAAACCATAAGATGGAAGAGGAAACGTGCGATCCTGAGGAAATTATGATGAAGAACCACCAGAAGATTTTTATGCGATAATATTCTATAAATTTTGAGGACGAAATTAATTTAAGGAGGGAAGAATGCAACACCCCAAGCTTTCACGGTATGTTTATTTTTGAATAATGCAACAGCTAGCGTTGTACGCAACTTTGAGTACCAACACACCACAACCAACCAAACTAGATGTTATAAATAATAATACCCACTTTTTTAAATTGTATGAATATTATTTTTCAAAATGGACTTCATTTTTGGATTCAGAATATCAAAATTATCTTAGGATAATTTTTGGTATTTTTCTGAAAACTTTCAATATTCGATGAATAGTGAAAAACACAGCGTTATTGTTTAAAACTGAATTTTTTTTAAATAATTATTTATTTTTTAAAAATATATATTTTTTCAAAATAGATATATAATACCTATATTAGTTTAGTGTAATTCATTGGAGTCATATTATAATAAGATTAGATGTATAAAATTTTACTGAATTTTTTATCGTCATTTACCGACCATCTAGGCACATTTGAAAATTTTCATAAAATGTAAAAATTCTAAGAGACATAGTTGACATCAGTATGTAAAATGTGGTTCAATATTATGAAAATGATTTTTGGAAAATAGTAACTTTTGAATTTTATTTTCCATGGTTAAAAGTAAATAAGGTAATTAAAGGTAAAAATGATATTATAATTACCCAAACACATGTCCTAATTCTATTCGATAAGTTTATTTCAAACAAAATTAACATTAGGAAGAAAATATGATCCTTTTGATCCACTTGTATTAGATTTGGACATTTATTACTATTTATTTAAAGAAGAGTTAAAAATGTCAAATTCAAAGTATAATAAATAAAACATTTTTAATATAGGGTTATATATAAAATAAATTAGACTATAAATATTCATTATAAATATTAAAATATTTCCTACATAATTTTATTTTAATTATTCCCTTTATACATTAAATAATTAAATTTATTTATGACATAATGATGATGCATTAATTACTTTATTATTAAATGATTAAAATAATTGATATTATAAATATTAATATAATTGTAAATTGAGACTTTTGATGTGTCCCAAGAATTTTATAGGTTAATATGACATGTTATAGTTGAATAAATATATTTCTTTCAAAGTGATAAAGTTGTTATGACTTTAACAAAAAAACAAATACTAAATAGTTTCAAAATTGACATAAATGAGATTTTAAAACAACTACTATATTTTTAACTGATATAATATTCCTAAAAATATAAGGTTCATCCAAAAGACTTATATAATGTTATATATATCAATAATTAACCACTTGGAGTTATTTTTTATTTTTAAAGTACGTTTATTAACCATTTATTATAATAAAAAAAATACATTGTAAAAGTTAAACTATTTAACTAAGAGTTAAATCTAACGGATATGGTTAATATGGTGACCTAAACATGTCTATAAACCATTGTATGAGAGGTTTTCGACCCAAACCCACATTATCTTTGAAATAGATTCTTTTGAAGCCATTATAAACTGAATATAATTGTATAATAAAATAATATTTTAATATTTTCATAAAGTGACCCTCACCTCTCTTATAAATGGATACTTCTCCTTCTCTCAAAATCACACCTCCAAAGCCATTTGTCTTGGCCAAACCCTACTCAAATATCCTTCCAACTACCATAACATTAAACTAGAGGCCTTACCTTGATCAGAAAACCTACCTAAGAATCCATTTTGATCAAATCAAAAGGAAGCACCCGAAGAAGAGGTAATAATTTCCTCACCTCTTTCAAAGTTCTTTTATTCTTCCACTTCCTCTTTATTTTTTGTTTCCATACCAAAATCACAAATCTAGTAACTTATACAGACTATGATGTTATTATAAATATGGTACAACCATATTTAATATTCTATCTATCCTATGAATGACAAAATCACCATATGTGCGTACATACAGCTTATTGTCTCCACGTCGTGGTGTAGTTTGTTATTCAACACTAAATTATTTGAATGGGTATAATAATCAGTATAATTGATGTAAATAATAAATATAACATTTTAATTATTCTGTATATAAGATATAATATCCAATTACATACGATTTAACAATCAATATAATGATATTGTCGCTCGTTCTTACGTACGGATTACCGTCTCCACAAACACGATGAGATTCATTACCCATCATAACTATTCAAGAATAATTTTCATTTTATGATTAAAAATAATTTTTAAGAACTTAATATCATTATGGATATGAATCAAATACATCTTATCTATAACAAACATGACTTACGTAACAAAACATATAATGGAAAATTAATCAGTTAACACCTGAAACAATGATACTACTGAAATATTATTAACCGAGCGATATTATAAGATCATATATGATATCATATTTATGTATGTTGTTTTGTATAATTTAATAAAAAATTATTTAACTATTATACATGAGGTTAACATAGTCCCAATCAAGTAAAGGTACAAGGTAAGGGTTAATTCTATAATCTCTTAATTATTCCAGGTTTTTTATAGGTGAGTATCAATTAGGACCTCTTTATCATCCACATATGTGTTTCTTAAAATGTATTTCAAAACATTTTTACTATTTCCTAGACTATGGGTTAAATTCATTTATACCCTTATTTTAATTTTTATAATTTTTTTAAAGGAATCTTTCTTTCATTTTCCAATCAAGGTCCTTTATGACCATTTCCACAAAATTAAGGAAAGAATGTTTTTTAACATATATAGAGAGTGCAGATATTTTTTATCATTATAACACCTCTTAAGCTTCCCTTAAAAGAATATAAGAATATTTTCAAAATAAATGTTTTCTTTTATAATTATGTGAGTTTAAATGATTTCAAAATAGAAATATATATTTCTCTCATATAGTTTTGATTTCATCCATGTCAACTTCCTTTGATGGATTTTACACTTGTTTGAGGTAGATTTATTGTGATACAATAACATATATTATATTAAAGGTTTTGAGATATGTTTAACTATGGATGTGTTATTTTTGTACCATTCATGGTTTATGGTTAAAGTATTATCATTTTGTATGATAGTTTTAATATGAATGTTTATGTTATGTTTCAACCTTTTCATATGAGGAATGTATTAAAATTAGTAAGTGGCGGGGGGCCTCTATAGCTCCTTGATGCATCAGTAGGTCTCATGAGACAAACTAGTGTCTTGGCATAAGGCCTTGAGAAAATATTATTTTTAGTCTTGGCACGAGGCCTTGACTATGTGGTTATGATGTCTGACATATCCATTCCATCATTATGAAATTGGAATTAGATATTACATGTGATTATTTGACTAGTAGAATATCCATGTAAATAAGTAAATGGATTTATTTGATTTATATTTTCCATATTATGCTGAAATTTAATTTTAAAAGTCTTGTGTTTTAGTCTTATACATTTCCTTGAATGTTTATGCTTATTTATGGTAGTTTCCACTATATTGTTATCCTTACTGAGAATCTGAGCTCACCACATTCTTATGTTTTATTTTTCCTAGGACGCGAAGAAGTATATTACTATTATCCTATAGGAAGAGGCTATGGAATATAAGAGTTTTCAAAGGGGACACAATTTTTTTATTTTCATGATGTAATGTAAAACTTATGTTTGTATCTAGTACTTCCAAGGCTACTAAACTAATAGTCCTTTCGAGACTTGATATCTAGTGATCATGCCAATGTTATTTAATAATCCACCCACTATGGGTAACTAGGGTTGGGGAATTACAATTAGTCCTTTGAATCCATCAACGACTAAAAAATGGATATCAAATATACATAATTGAAAGTGTATTGGATGGTTTCTGGACCGTATATTTAAGAATTTAGATGAAAATTTGGACTTAATTTCAGAATACTTTGATTGCTAGCTGGATGACTAAGTGTGTATATATTATCTTCTAATTATTATTTAATTAATGATTAAACATTCTATACTAATAAAAATGATGAAGACAGTACCATGCAGAATAGTGTAGTTACACTTGTTGCAGAATCGATGCATTATTCCAGTGTTAAGGACAAAAATCCAATTTATATAAATATGTAATACTATGGAGTCATTAAACAAATATGGGAGTTGTATTATAAAAACTTTCAAGTTTCATTTTTTAATGAAATTTGGTTGATAACAAGAGAAATTTTAAAATAGATTCATTGGGATTTGTGAAAGTTTATTTTAGTAAGGGTACAAAGATGAAAATTTTATAATAGCATCATAGGAAGTACAAGTATTTTATGTTCCAGACCCCACAAACTAAAACTAGTCAATTTTATTTTATCCACTAAAAAACTGAAGGGTGAGAATAAAATTCACTATAAGATGACCCTTTCATTAAGATGTCGCAATCATTTCACAGTGGTCCCAATGTAGATGGTGTTTTTAATGTCATATGAGACCACATGAAGGGATTTGGATAGTCGATAGAGGGGTCAAATCCCTTCATCCTTTAAAAAATAGAGTTCAATAATCAGGTTATATTTTTTTTCATATACATCATGTTAACTTATGTTATTACTTGTTCCCTACTCCTTTTATATAATATAAATTAAATATTGAACCACTTCTGTAGATAATGACTTCTTCACATGATGATTCTCCCAATCCAAAGGCCCAATAGTTCTCTCAACATGTTGTTTCTCGCAGTGCAGAGGACCAACATGTTTCTCAACCTATTGCTAGTGCCTCTCCTAGTGTATAGGTACATCCAACATCCGCACATACCGATGCTAGCACTCCAAAGGAACATATTGATGATGTTGAAACTCAGTAAATAGTTGGAATAGAAACACTAGGGTGAAGAAAAAATAGTAGCATTGTAGTTTGATGGTGTTATCAAAAATACATAAAGAAAATGTGAAAGGCATCAAATATAAGGTTTGATGGAATATGAAGGGCCAACATGTTAACCCCAACAAGACTATGTTTAGTAGTTACATTGGAATCGTCACATGGAAATATGTTCCAATTTATATACCATCGTGGCACCATGTTTTCACTAGTCATAATACAATGATGTGGGGAGATTTTATGATAACATTATGATATATCATTTAATTAATTTACTAAAAAATAAAATAACGAAACATCTACTTACTCTTTATAATCTCTTGTAGAGATCATTTTTAGTGGATGACTCACACAAGGAATATGTATTATGTTTTATTAGAAGGATTCACATAGGCTTGGCACAATTTTAGGGAAATTTTATCTTAAAGATGAGAAAGGGAAAATATACCTTCACCCACCTCATACTTAATCACACCTGATAAACCAACCAGCATGGGATGCGTTTACTAGCCATTTTGAGGAGTATTATTTTTAGGTACATTGTGTTTTGTAATGTGTTGTTTGATGATACATGAATTCATCACTTTGATTGACAATTTTGTATTTATGAAACAGAAAATGACCTCTGAAAATTAAGAATGAGTATAAAAACCAATGTACCCCATACCGTAAAGAAAGAATGGGGTACACTTCCCTAGAAGAAAAATTGTATGTATTTAAAATATACCATAATACTTTTATGTGACATAAAACAACAACATAACTATGTTAATCTATTTATTTGTAGATTGATGAATCCAAATCCAATGTCATTTCCATCCCACTCCATTTTCTATGGAAGGAGGCACATGTAAATAAATATGGGATAATAATAGATGAAAACACACAAAAAAGTGTAGGAAACATGTGTATGTATGAAATAATAAATATTTGTTTTCCATTAAATAGATATTACATAACAATGATTACTTATTTTCTTATATTTTCAATTTGACATAGTCATAATAATTAGCAACACCCAAACCAGATACAGACATACTTTTTGTAGTCTTGAAGCTGCTAAAAAACTATGTTTGTGTTAGTGGTGTGGGTTTTGGGGTGACACCCTGAACATTTTATAGAAAGAAACAATAGGATGATAAAAGTGAATAAATCAAAATTATGAGATAAATAATAGCTATCTTTGTTGAATGTATGAAATTGTAGAGAGAGTTCATGGAAAATATGATGGAGGGGGGAAGAGAAGAAACAACTTAAGAATAACTAGCGTGTGAATATCCTGCCCCACCCCCACTAGCATTGAGGTGATACATTCTCCTCAAAAACCTGTCTTAGATGAGGTAATTGATGTTCTAATAGTTTTTTCTGTGAATTTTGAATCATATAGACACTGATACCTTTGCTACAATGATATTATACATGGTGAAAATGACTATGATTTATATCTATCAACACCCACCCATCAACTTGTAGTGACGGGTACGATGTTCAATATATAGAACTTCATGATATATAAAAGACTACTTCTAATAGGTCAGGTCAAATTAATGATTAATGTAGCCCATGATCCGAACACCGAGCTACCTTTTACAGTTTATGATGGAGATATTCATAAGGTTGAACAAGCCCTTGGAACATTCATCACCTGGCCATCATAGCTTCTAAAAAACATGTCAACAAGGAGGTATTCATTTAAAAAAAATAAAGATAAAACTTTAAAATTTAATAAAAAAGGTCTGAACTGATGAATGCTATTACATAGGGACCCAGGGAAGGGGGTGAAAATAAATAATATCTAAACACCATCTCAAGGATCAACCAGACAATCAAAATTATCTACCAAAAGAACCTTAAACTCAGGTGTTCTATATCCACATTTTTTTTATCATTGTAGACTCATGTGAATATGATGTTGAAAGATGGTGGGGTTCCCACAATTCTTTTTTATGAATTTTTTCATAGAGGGGAAGATCAAAATTTCATTAGTGTTTATAATGTAAGTTAAATCCTTGTGTATGGTTGTTTAAGTGTCTTACTTGTAAATTTATACATATGGTATGTTTTCATGATACTATTTTCCAAAATCTGGTATACTATGGTAATTATGACTAAATAAATTTCATATCTTTCATAGGTGTATATATGAAAAACAATTGAAGGGATTCCCCCATGAACAAAAATTTGGACACGTTAGTCTTCACATCACCTCTATAGAATAAATAGATATAGAATCCAAGAAAGAGGGTGAAATAGTGGCAGGCCTTCTCGAATCGTTTAACAGTAAAATTAAAGATGATAGACACTTCTTAATACTTACGATATGGGGGTAAAATTTTACTATTTAATCATATCAAATATATTTTAATTTCTTTCATTACATTTTCTTTTTGTGTTTTTAGGAAGCATTGGATTCTCATTACGGTCAATTTGGATACTCCAAAGATTTATTTCTTGGTTTCAATGCATGTAATTCGAACAAACCACCCACAAATGACAGTGTTTGTCAATTTCTAATACACTACATATAACATTTTAGAACTAAACATCTAGTTATATAATTTATATGATCTTTTAATGAGGATTTTGTTATGATAGGTCAGTGCATGAATATCATCTATATCATGGAATGAGGCCAGGGGAAAAGGACAAGAAACATCACAAGTACTACGATAGGATTAAAAGAAGGGTATATATAATAAGATTTCACTATCCAAAAACATATAAATATTTACTTATTTTTATCAATGTTTATGCAGTTCTCAAAACAAAAAAATGATAAACAATTTGGTTATTATGTTCATAAATTTATAAAATAGATCGTATTCCAGGAACAATATAGCATCCATGAAGAGGTATTTTTTAAGATAATTACTATTTATTTTAAAATAAGTATTAATATCTTGTGTATTTATATTTTTTTAGTACTAACATGATTGTAGAAAATAATTCTTTTCACAATATGATATATATTATTTTTGAAACAAATGGGCGGCATACCTGATGGAAGAATGTACAAAAATAACATGAAGATGTGATGGGTAAGAATATAAGTATCTATTTCTATTTCAAATTATCATTATTTTTAGTAAAAAGAAATCCTTCCATAGTGAAAACTGAAAAAAAAAACTCATTATGATTGCATTGATACATTATTAAAATGATCTATACGTCATTTGAGACATGTAAGAATCAACCAAACCTAAATCTGACACATGGTGTGACCTTTATGACTTTAAGTATACATTTTTATAATAAATTGACAATAAATTTTTCAAAAAGAACAAGTGAGATACTGAAAACTGAGAAAATGAATTAGGGTTTTTTGATACTTTAGGAAAATGATGCATTAGTAATTTGTGATGAGTTGTAATCAACCACACCTCAATCCGACCAACGGTGTTATCGATATGACTAAAAGTGTCTGTTTTTAGTTTAAAATTGACATTTTATCTCAAAACACATCACTCACTGAAAACCAAGAAAATTCACTGTGATTGTGTTCATAATTTAAGAAAATGATTCATATTTTCTTTGTGGTGTGTATAATGCAGTCTCATGTCATACCGATGCACGATGTGAATGGTATGAATCAAAATGTGTGTATCTAGATTGAAATGATTATTAGTAAAAAACACAATTGACATACTAAAAACTAAGTAAACACAATAGAATTGTTTTTATACTTTAGTAAAATGATCTATAAGTCATTTTTTGATGTGTATGAATCAATCACACCTCAATCTGACCCATGTTGTGACCATTATGACTCAAAGTGTCTCTTCTTATTTAAAATTGACAATAATTTTAGTAAAAAAACACAACTGGCATTCTAAAAACCAAGAAAATGAATTCATACAATTTTGATCATTTATGAAAATGATCCATGAGTAATTTTTAACGTGTAGGAATCAAACCCACCTCAATACAACTCATTATATGATTGGTATAAATCTAAATGTGTCTTTTTATTGAAAATTATAATTAATTTAAGTAAAAAATAACAATTGTCGTACTAAAAACCAAGAAAAGACATTCAGATTGATTTGATACTTTAATAAAATGATGCATGAGTCATTTTTTCTATGTAGGAATCAACCTGGCCTCAATTTAATGCACGGTGTGACCGGTATGACTAAAAGTTTCTGTTATCAGTATAAAATTTACATTTTAGCTCAAAACGCGCCACTCCCTAAAAACCAAGAAAACACATTCTGATTGTTTTCATAATTTAAGATAGTTATTCTTATGTCCTTTCCAACATGTATGAAGGAGTCTCACATCAAATTGACCAATGATGTAACTGGTATGACTCAAAAAAGCTAGTTTCTAGTTTGAAAAGATATTTTAGTAAAAAAACACAACTGACATATAGAAAACAAAGCAAAAGAATTTGGATTTTTTTGATACCATAGAATAATGATCAATGAGTCATTTGTGATTTTTAATAAACAACCACACCTCAATCCAATGAACGACTTGACCAGTACAAATCCAAATGTTTTTATTTAAAATGTACATTAATTTATGTAAAAAAGAACAAGTGACATACTAAAAACTGAGAAGACACGTTTAGATTGTTTTGATACTTTATTTCAATGATCCATGAGTCATTTTTGTTCTGTAGGAATCAACTTCACCTCAATTTGATGCATGGTGTGACCAATATGACTAAAATTATCTATTCTCAGTTTAAAATTGACATTTTAGATGAAAACGTTTCACTCACTAAAAAGCAAGAAAACACCCTCTGATTGTCTTCATAATTTATAGAGAGTGATTTGTAATTCCTTTGTGACCTATATAAAGTAGTCTCAAATCAGACCGATGCCTGATACAACCAGTATGACTCAAAATGGTTTTTTTCAGTCTGAAATGATATTTTAGTAAAAAACACAACTGTCATACTAAAAACCAGGAAAACGCATTCAGGTTATTTTTATGCTTTAGAACAATGATCCATGAGTCATTCGTAATGGTTAAGAATCAACCACACCTTAATCCAATGAACAATTTGACTGGTATAAATCCAAGTATTTCATTTAAATTTGATATTAATTTTAGAAAAAAAACAAGGGACATACTCCAAACCAAGAAAACCCATTGGGATTGTTTTGATATTTTAGGATAGTGATCCAGAACTCATTTGTGTTGTGTAAGAATCATCCTCACCTCAATAAAATGCATGGTGTGACCTGTGTAACTTCAAATGTGTCTTTTTTATTAAAAATTGAAATTTTATTAATGCACTCATTCATATTAATGTTTAATTTATATCTTTATAGTATTAATAAAATAATATTTGTTTTCTATATAGTTGGAACTTTTTTCTTGAGTTGAGATGATTTTTTCAGAAACTAATACCTTGTGAGAGAATTTTTGAGAGGGGGTTATAGATGTCAAAGGATAAAACATTAATGTTTTTAAATTTTTCTTGGATAATTCTAAATTTAATTATATAAAATATTGTTTAAAATGTATAATGAATTTTTCAAAACACTTGTCTGCACAGCTTTGTTCTTGTGTGCACTATGCAGTTGTTGTTTTTATAGGTGGTTTCTGTGTGATGTACATGTGCAGGTGTTTCTGGTGGTTTTTCTGTTATATAAACAGAAATCCTAGGTAGCTAGGCCTTCATCAACACTATTTGGAGCACTGATAAAGTCCCCCTTTATCATTTCTAATTTGAGTGTTGATAAAGGAACCCTTTATGAGTTCTATTTTGAGCACTCATAAAATGAACCATTTATCATTGCTAATTAAAGCACTGATAAAGTTGTCTTTTATCAGCTCTCGAAATATAACTGATAAATGGTCTCTTTATCATTGATAAAAAGGTGTGGATAAAGGGGGCCTTAATTAGTGCTTTTTTAGCGCCGATAAAGTATTCCCTTTATCATCGCGTTTTTATTGTAGTTAAAGGGGGACCCTTTATATTTTTTGAGATTAACATCTCTTTTCTAGAACTATTAAAATCATTTTCTAGAACTGATAAAAGCACTATCTATAGTACTGTTACTCTATACATGTCAAAAGGAGTCACATGGTTCCACCCCCATGGGCACCAAATTAATCTCACGAATCCCTCAAGGTCTATCACCCCGGACTGGAGACATCCTTCAGACACATTGCGTGACTCATATAACGGTTCACGCTCATGTCATCTGTGTCTTGTAAAAGAATCTGAATATAATAACCAAGATCTCATGACACCCCATGTTCATGAAAACATGGATCTCGCGACACCCCCTAGGCAGGATAGCTGGGAGTTAGGACGGCCACCAAATGTGTCCCATGAGGTCTCACAAAATGTGTCAACAAAGATAAGTGACATCCTTTACAATGCATCACACAAAATCTTCAGACCCCATCCATATGTTTCAAGACATTTCATGCGATTTCTCCCTAGACATGCCTACTAAGTCATGAGACACCCTCCATATGTGTCAATCCATGTCATGTGATGACTCCCAAGATGTTCCAACTCGGTCATGCAACACCATCCAGACTAGAAGGCCATGTTAATAGGTAATCCTCAGTGTGTGAACCCTTACATAATAGGAATTATGAAGAATCAAATTCCTGCTATATCCAGGATATTAAGGCTGCCTCTCCTTGAGGTTTGAGGCCTATATTGATCATCTTGGAAAAAGATATCATCTAAGTACCTTTTTCAACGAAATGACATCATTTTATATCCCTTGTTTCTCACAAAAATAATAGCTCAATTGGACTTGGGGAGTAGTGATGATCATATCATCTACATTATAAGCCCCCAAAAAGGTATAGAGAAACCTCAGTGCTTAATCCCAAACATAAACGGAACTATGATGAATATGATTCCAACCATAACCAGGATTTGTAACACACCTTCCTAAGGCTTGAGATCAAATAAAACACCAATTTAAGTGTAAGTAATTCCACGACTCTGACGTCTCAATCCATAAGACTCAATCATTCCCACTAGATGATCACTCTATCTCATCCATCACTGGACTAAGAAACCCCGCCCCCCAAGCAATGATGACTCTGATATGTAATATGTCTCTCAAATATTGGAGACCCATAACAAATCATCTTAAGTTAGTACTAACACATAATCCTTGCATCATGAGTAATGAAATGATCATTTTCCATCCCCTATTTCTCAAACCGATCACTAATCACTTGATCTTAGGGATTCATGATAATCATATAATCTACAATGTGAGTCTCTATAATGACACGAGAACCATGAGAACTACTACAACTATAATTCTCGCTATACTCAAGATATGTAGGAAACCCCTTTATGGATCAAGATAAAATATTTTTTGTCTCAATACCTGAACATATGTCTTCACCTCATGACATTAAATTTCCATTTTCTATTTGGGGGATGGACATTGTGGGGCCATATCCCCCAACAACAGCTAACTAGTACAATTATATCCTTACTACTACCAATTGATTTTCAAAATGGTATGAGGTAATAACCCTAAAAAATTCAAAACTAATAATATCATCAACTTCATTAAGTCCTATATAATCACCATTTTTGGAGTCCCTCACAAAATATTGATGGAAATGGTAAAAACTT
Source organism: Viscum album (assembly GCA_963277665.1). NCBI lineage: Eukaryota > Viridiplantae > Streptophyta > Magnoliopsida > Santalales > Viscaceae > Viscum > Viscum album. Next base: position 290,490,940 of record OY728165.1, read on the forward strand.
CTATTCCACAGAGTTGAAGAAGCTTTACCAGGAGTACAACATCATGTCCGTTACTTATCTCTCTATCATGCAGCGGAAAATGGAAATACGCAGGCCTTCAATAAGACACTATAAAATATACTCTAGAATATTTTGAGCAAGGATAAGTAGTCTTGTATAGAAAAACTCCTCCATGCTTTATGGGACTACCATACCAACACACGCACTACTACACAAGAAATTCCAGAATCATTGGTGTATGGGACCAAGGAATTGTTAATCATAGAGGTCCAATTTCCCTCACATAGAATAGACATTTTTAAAAAACTCTAAGATGATGAAAAATCTCAAATGTGTCTGGATGAGTTGTAACAAATTGAATAGAAGAGGTTGGGAAGACTGCACAATCTGTAAATTCATCAAAACCAGATTGCATGAGCCTTCAATAAGAAATTTTTCCTCCATTCATTCCCATAAGGAGAAATAGTGTTGGCTATGAGGAACCCAATGATATCAAAAAATAAACAAAAAAAATTGGATCCCAAATGTGAAGTACTTCACATCATATATAAGGTATATCATAATAGAGCTTACTCATTGGACAAAATGTTGGGGAGCATATGAAACCACCCACCAATGGAATATTTCTCAATAAATACTTTCCATATCCTATAGTAGTAGGGTTTCTACATCTATGTAAGTCCCATCATTCATCATAATTTCATGATGTTAAACTATATAAGTTTATTCTGACTACATGAGGTTAAATTGTATGTAGTATGTCCTTGTCGCAAGATGCTAAAATGCATTGTTTTTTAATAACTATGTGTGGCTTGATTCTTTTAATCACAAGATTTGTAATGACACCTAGATCTCTATTTTTTTCCCCAGAAATAGGATTATTTTCCTTTCACGTCAAGTGATCTTGTGTCGTTACCGCACGACATTAAAACGCACAGACCTAGAACTTCCCCCTTCATGACGGGGGGCCCAATATCCTCACCGCACGACATTTAATTACAATTATCCTCAATATTCATCCCCATTCACATTGATCCACCTATGCCCTTTCCAAATTACATTAAACACCACAGTTCTTCTAGAACTATGTATGGAATGATTCTCATTTTCAAATGGGATATGTAGGAATTCATTGATCTTGTATCTTTGTAAAACCACCACATGATTCACCATAACCCTATCTTACATGGGGTCATTGTCGCTCATTTTTTTCTCACACAGATCATAGCTCATGTGGTCTTAGGAATTATGGAAATGCAATCCCTACATGAAGAAGGTATATCAACCTCAACAAGCTCTAGTCCTCACCGAAAAACGCTAAACTGCATGGATTTCCAGAAATATATGTGGTTTAATTCTTATTCTCATGAGATACATAGTGAAAACCAATCTTCATCTTTAGAACCAGCCACAACATCACTATATATTCATGTCGTTCTACCTTTTTCTTCACCTCAAGATGTTAAACTACCTGTAATTCTCAGAACTACACGTGGTTTGATTCTCATTTTTATGAGATACGTAGTGACGTCTAGACTTCCACCCTTGGTCCCAACCACAATGTTCCTACCAATTCATGATGACTCACCTTCGTTCTTACTGCATGATTTTAATCTCAATTGAACATCCATAACTACATGTATCTTGATTCCTATCATTATTAGACATATAGTGATGCATACATATCCAATCATAGGCCCAACTACAACCTTCAACAGAAATAATTCCCTTATATACATATGGGCCAGAATTGCATAGAGTATTTCCCATTCAATAACTACATGTGTCTTGTTTCACATCTTCATGAGATAAATAGTGATTCCCAAGTACCTATCTTTTGGCCCATCCACAACATACCCATACATTCACATCAGTTCTGCATCATTACCATGTGATGATAAACTACATGGACGTATTTCCTTACCGTATGATGAAAAAATGATTGAAAAATATCCTTATCAAATGATTTTAAACAACAAGAAAAAACATACCCACTATATGAAAATAAATTATTCATATCATCTCCCATTTTTCAACCTTAATCATGGAGCCATGAGAGACTTACCTTAATCTACCAGAGTATGGGGTGCTTCCATTGTCTTTCAAGATCACCTCAAATCCATATAAAATACTTATTTTCTTATGTGTATTAGGTAAACATAATCTTCTATAACCCTTGGAAAGTATATCTAACATCAAGGACCCCTTTCTCAACTATACACACATGACCATGACTCCTGCATATGTGCCTATGTCTGTCAACCTAATGTGTCACTCAGAAAAATGACATTCCAATTCATGTGAACCTAACATCATTATGGTAGCACTGAACACCATAGTGTGTCTGAACCAATCCATGTATGGTTGTCCCATATCATTACTCATGACCCTAGAACTTTATCTATGATTTACAATTTTTACATCCCATGCTCAGGAATATGTTGGAGAATTAAATTCCATGGATATCAAGATTAATCTCTTTTGTATCATCCTATATATTAGCTCTATGTTGGTAATGACCTTAAACTACCTTCATTTTATTCAATGATGTATGACATAAAACAATGTCACATAATGGTCCAAATCATAAGACCTTAAATTGATGAGGAAAGAGAAAAAAACTTGTCAGGTCAAAACCTGCAAAGGGAGACCTATATAAAATACAAGTGTCTTCCCACTAAACTTTTCATCCTCGTAGTTTAGGAAACAATTAGGGCACAACAGTAAAAGGAATAAAGATCATAGGCTCTACCTTGTAGCCCTAATAAAATCCAAGTTGTGCTTGCTGGACCCAATGGATTGGAAAATAGTTAGATCAATATTTTTCACATCTCCTCACCATGAGAATGTGTTCGTTGGGCAGTGAAACAACTTTTAGGGTACTCGAACCTTCCCTTGATTTTACACTTTCCACAAATAACACATCATGAATCGGGGTCTCTTAAATCACAATAACCTTCCATGGACATTGTAAAGGATATCCAGCATCAATGAACCTTTTCCTTACTATGAATGCATACCTATGGATCATGCATATGCACCTATGGCCTTTGACCAAATGATTCACTCTGAAAATGGAAATTAAAATTATCATGATACCTAACATCGTTGTGGTAGCACTCAACACCCCAGTGTATCTGAACCACTCCATGTGTGACTTTCCCATATCTATCTCCTAAATAGAACACTCTGGACTATGATTTACAATCCCCAAATCAAACAATCCAAGTTAATTTGATATCCTCGTCATTACGTCACCATGTCTCATAACCCTTCCTCAAGGATGGATTGAGACACATCATTTTTTAACATTTGATGGCCCACAGTTCATGATTTGAATCCATAGTTCATATGGATCGAGATTCTCATTAATAGATAAAATTCAATAGGGTGCCAAAACCCTTCCTAGATAGCTCTCTTCCCATACCAAACTTCATCATCTAGGTATTTGACTATTCACAAATAATTCATATTCATTGGAACGAAGTTGATATTGTCTTTCTCTTATCATGATACCTATACATAAGGGCCTTGAACCACCAACTAGAGGCATCTTATCCTTTCCAGAAAGAAGCATCAATCCTTGTGAGCCTTAGCAACACTGTGGTAGAACCTAGCATTTCAGAATGTCATGGGACATACCCGAGAAATCATCACAATATCATATTCATATACTCAAACTTTAGGGTTATAATTTATGACATCTATATCCCCACTATCTAGGAAGGCCTAGTATTCCTATTATTACAACCCCATCCACATTACATCTATAAATCATTCATAGTCCTTGAAAAAGGTACCCATCTTCATGGACGATTTTCTTGACTATGCATACATGTGTATGGCTCCTGCATATGCACCTATGGAGGTCAACCAAATGTGCCACTCTGCAAAAAGGTCATTCTGATTCTCATGAGCCTTTAAAACACCACATCATAACCCAACACCTCACTGTGTTTTAGGTCATTCCTAGTATGTGTGCTCCATATCCAATGATCATAATGTAGGTCTAAGCTAAAAGACCCTAAACTAAATTAACATTAGATCTGAGCTAAAAGACCCTAAACCAAAAGAAATATTAAGTATGAGCTAAAATACCTTAATCAAAAGAAAAATTAGGTCTGATCTAAAAGTTATTACACTAAAGAAATATTAGTTCTAAGATAAAAGACATTAAAATATAACAATATTATGTCCATGCTAAAAGACCTTAAATTAAAACAAAATTAGGTTTGAGATAAAACCATAAACTAAATAAATATTTGGTCTGATCTAAAATAAATTAAACTAAATAAATATTAGTTCCATGTGAGAAGACCCTAAACTAAATAAATATTAGGTCCCATATAAGACACCTAAAACTAATCCAATATTTGGTCTGAGCTAAAAGACCCTAAACTAAAACAACATTAGGTCCCTGCTAAAATACCCTAAACTAAAGCAATATTCGGTCCAAGATAAAAGACCCTAAACTAAATTATTAAGAGGTATATGCTAAAATATCATTAACTAAAGCAATATGAGGTCCGTGACAAAAGACCATAAACTAATGAAATAGAATTCCTGAGCTAAAAAACCCTACACTAAAGCACAATAAAAATTCAGTCTATAGAATATTGAAATGCCCATCATATGGCCTTGAACATCAATTTATGCTCACCAAGACAATATTCTATGTAATTAGATAGATCATTCATCCTCTTGGACAAATCTCATACCCAGGTGATCCCTCTGTAGATCATGTGATCTCAAGATTACTAGAAGAGTATACCAACATAGAATCTCGTGTGAGTGGGTATTCACAAGAATCTCTAAGATTTAATTTTTTATAATTTTAACATTCAATTCCAGGCATTCAAATTCATTAAATATAATGAATTGTATGGGTATCATCGATGATTCATATAATTTCAAAATAATGAAATATCATGTGTATCACGAATGAAAGAAAACTGAATGACATAATATAAACTTTAAAGGATCCATTCACTGATAGAATACTGAAGGATGAATCCATCATAATTCATATATGTGGTAAAGTGATCTAAATTTAACTTAGAAGAATATCCTTTTCATGCCTAATGAATCTAATTCTAAGGTGGTAATTTTTTTATGCTCATACGGGTGCAACGTGAACTTTTATGTTAAAGTATGAAATTCATGCCTAGCATCATGATGAATAAATGAAATCATTAAATATATTCTTCGAAATCATGGTATCATAGTGTTTGGCTCACCTCTTGAATCTGGAATAGATGCCACACGCTGACAAGACCATGAGCTGGTGAGCTTCCTCTCACCACTTATCCTCCTACCAAGACAACCATATAAGGTGATATTATATGGATTCTGCATGCCCGGTTTTCCATCATATGAAGAGAAGAAAATTCATATATCATGAAAATAATAGTGGAACCATGTGATCAGTTTAGAACATGATATGGAAAGAATTATGAATCTTGTTTCACATGGAGCCTCTCACCAACTCTTCTTGTGGATATAGCGCATGAAGAAAGCACTAAACCCATAGAAGTTTTAGAGAGAATATATGATTCTCCCGAATCAGCGTCGAATTTTCAACCTCTATTCATGGATAAAATGAATCCATGAGGGTGTTATACATGAAACCCCAATTCCAGGTGATATTCTCAACCCAAGAAACTGAGATACACTATACCGAAAATCAGAGCATACAATGAAGGAGATAACAACCAATCTCTCACATCACCCCCTGGGTATGACAACCAGGATCTCGTGACACCCCATGGGTAGGAAATTTGGGACATGCGACACTTTCTAGACATGTCTCGCAAGGTCTCCCCAAATGTTTCAACCAAGATATGCTACTTCTTTTGCACTCTGTCACACTAAATCTGGTGACACCATCTATATGTGTCAATCTAGGTCATGTGATGGCTCCAAGGAAATGCCAACTAGGTCATATGACACCCTCCATTTGTGTCAAGCCATGTCCTTTGATGATTCATAGGATGTTCCAACTGGGACATGTGACACCATTCAAGAAAGAAGGCCATGTCAATAGGGAAGCCTCTTTGTGTAAGCCCTAACATAATGTGAACTATGGAGACCATGATTCCTATTATATCAAGGATACGTTGGATGCATCTACCTGAGTTTCGAGCCCTATATTGATTATTTTTTGTCAATCCTATCATTTAAATCCATCATTAAAATAAATGGAATCATTTTTTATCCCTTGTTTCTCATAATAATAGTGGCTCACATTGACTTGGGGGGTAGTGATGATCATATCATCTGACTATAATCCCCCGCAATGGTATATGGAAAACTTAGTGTGTAAGAACTGATATAAACCAAACAACGATGAATATGATTCCTACCATAACCATGATACATAGCATGACATCCTAAGGATTGAGATAAAATAAAACACCCATTTCAGTAAAATTTATTCCACAACTCTAACGTCTCAACCCAAAAGACGCAATTAGTTCGGCAAGATGATCACCCTATCTCATCCATCAGTGGACTGAGAAATCCACCAAGATATGATGACTCTTATACATAATACATCTCTCTATGATTGGGTATTGAGAACCTTAGATATGTACAAATGTATTGAGAAAATTTATCTCAGTATTTTTCATATGAAATAGAATTAATCTATAGTCTTTTTGATATGTTAATCGATCATGTCCCGGGATTAGGAAGAGATTCATGACCATATATGAAATATATAAGAGATTCCTAGGGTAGGAAATAACTCCCTATAAAATGGTTTAATGATCTCGGCCTCCCATCCTATCGACCAATGCGAGTACCCAAGAGTCACTAGGCTTGAAAACCCAGATCATCGTAGGCCTTTTGAAAGTAGATCCCTACTCAGCTATGGATGGGGGAACCATTGGGGTTTTCTAGGGAGGAAAAATAGATGAAAAACCCAATGCATGTGAATGGGTAATGTTTTCAAATACCCCCAATCAAACCATCAATGGGGAACCCATCCCATATCCCTGTAGAATCATGAATAAACAAAAATGGTGAACCCAACGTGAATATTCCCAATAACAAAAGATTGAGTTATAATTCGTCGATTAATGTTTCTTGTGCCTCATATGCATAAAACACTGATAGGATCAACATGAATCTCTCAAGACACTTTTTCAGGCCAAAATATATACAAAAAATGTTGTAAGACTAGAATAAATCTAGATTATTGTAAGTCCATCCTTGAACGGACAAATCCATCAGAGCAGAATGGAAGGAAATAGAATATCAGACAATTGTGTTTACATTGCATATCTGATTGATCATTTTCATGCATACAAGATAGCACTATTTAGTACCCTCGTTCCATGTTGTCTACGTGATTGTAGATATTGTTGTTATCTATATATTCCCAACCCGAGGAAATGTTTTCATCATCAAGAATTCGCTCTGGTAACTCATCTGCTGCTGTGACCGCCACATGTCGCAATGAAATCTCACCTGTTGGAAAAAACCAATTTAAGGGGGAAAATATGATGGCCTAGCAATACCAAAGAAAAAGTACAATACCGACTGAGGATTCTTACCAGGATATTCTCTTGGTATGGTAGTTAGAGAATTCACATCTCCCGGTAAAGGGTGTTACTAATATAGCATCCCTCATCACTACATCCAACCACATTAGGAGCTTATCCGAGAGCATGACAACTTCTAACTACCATATCTAATGAATTCATACTAGGAGGATAAATATGGATCCCTTTCAGTTTAGGTGACACCAAGTAGGGAACCTTCCAACTACATTCACCAACACCGCTCCGCCAGTACCCATCAGTTGTCTGCTGATCATTCCATCTGACACACAACCGCATTTGATGCCCATGCATGGGATATAATGATGACTCATCGGAGGTGGAAGGTATTGGATATATAATAGAGGGATCATTGTAGGACCCTGGGACACCCTGAGAGAGGAGGGGTGAATAATGGTGTCAAATTTTTATTTTAAAGTGATGGAACTTGTTCCCACGCTGGTTGGAATGTGTTAAAGTAGTATGATGGAAATGAACAACAAATAAATAAACACATGCAAAAAAGCCACATAACACATTTACCTGGTTCACCACAAAGGGAAACGTCCAAGGAGCATACGCCAATAGTGTTTCCATCATATCCAAATCTACTAATCGTCACTAGTAGTGGAGCACAAGAGTTCGGTCACTGTCACTCTATTCCAGGCACACAACCTTTACAAAAGTTCAGGGACAGTTCACTACTTCCCTTAGATCACTTCCACTGACTCCCCCTAGCTCATGGCCTCCAGTGAAGTCACACTCAGTTTATGGACATGAAGGACTCTTCAATAGATTTGTATTGAAGTCTCTGTCTCATTCTAGCATGAGACACTGCTTGCATCGAAGTCCTGAATTGATGCATGAGGAAGCACATATCACACACAACAGATATTCAAAAACCCTCTAGAATCATAACACCACACTTGCGTGCAAAACCCCAACTTTCATGCAAGATTTGAGAATTGTAATAAAAGATGACTTTAGTGCAACACTTACTTTCTACGCAACCCATATCTTTCACACAATTGCATAGAACGGTTCACTAGGTCTTTTCAGTCTAAAGGAACACCTTGCAAGCAAGATTTACTCTCTTCCAATCATTCGCGTGAAAATCTTTCACCCTGCTGAGCAACTGGTTTTTTGTTGGAAAATTCTTAAGTCATCTAAGGGGGTAGCCACATATTTATAGGCCCTTGATGACCCTGCACACAACATCACAATGTGTTTTCGTCAGTGCATGCAAGTTTCTTCATGTGTGTGCGAAACACCTTTTGACGTCGCATTGGGCACAAAAACCCTTTCATGTAACATCATCTTCCACAAAATCAATGACTTTTCCATTTCTTGACGTTCTAAACTTGAAACATGTATTTATTGCAATTTCAAAATACACCTTCCATATTTCTTGAAAAAACCAATCTTTCGCACACACTTAAAATATTTCATGCACCTTCCTTTTATAAAAACATGTTTCTCCATTTTCCTATTTTCAGCCCCAAATATTTGTCAAACACTGGAGAATGGTTCCAAATTCAATACTGATTTCAGATCAAACTGTATGAACCATTTCCATGTAATATCCCTAATCTTCAATGAAAGGGTTGACAATAAATAACCCAAACCATGATCAACCAAATGAATATTGACAAAAAACACAAACCAAACTCCATTTACTATAAAGAACAACCTTGGTTCCAACAATCACCCCCTTTGGGTTTGTTGGAAATCTCCAAATAGATTCAAAAGAGCACCAGCCACTATTAAAACATAATATTAAAAGAATTAACTCATCCAACACTCTAAGTCTACGTGATAAATGCTCGGTGTAGAAAAAAAGATAGAAGATATGAATTGTGTTGTTTTGTGTTTAAAATGAAGCTGTAAATGTTTCCTGAAAACCCTGGAAAGTTTTCTCCCTTCCATATTCTCTCAATCTTCATCCACGATTCTCTATGTATTCTCTCATACTGAGACATGAATTCTATATATTTCTCCCCCATTGGAAATAAACTAAAAAACAGATAACCGTCCATTATAGAGCTCGGATCATGCTCCCCCGGGATCATATCTCCACATAAACCTTAAACAACTCCACATAATAGATTAAAACAGTTCAATAGCTAGGAATAGGGTAATTTCATAACCTCCTTATACATTGGGCATTGGTTAAACATCGAGGTTCAATCGATGTTTCTCAAACACAACTACTGACGGTGGATTGGTTAAGATATTAGCCACATTCTCATCAGTTCCCACATGATCCATTTTAATCATTCTGTGTTCAAATTTTTCATTGATAAAGTGATATCTGATTTCAATATGTTTTTTACAAGAATGATGAACATTATTCTTTATAAGATCAATTGTGCTCTTGTTATCACAGTAAATCACCATTGGTTGTTTCACCTCAGCACCAATATCTTTCAGTTGTTTCTTCATCCATAGTAGTTGAGTGCATGACTTTGTAGCGGAGATACAATCACCTTCAGCTGTGCTAAGATAAGTACTTTGTTGTTTCTTTCTTAACTAGCCAACACATTTCTTCCCAATATAGAATGCTCCACCACTGGTAGACTTTCAGTCCACTACATCTCCCACCCAGTCAGTATTTGAAAATGCAGATAATTCACTATCCCTTCCTGAAGTAAAGTAAAACCCAATAATAATGGGTACCTTGAATGTATCTCATGATTATTTTTTACTGTTTTCATATGTTCTCCCTTCCTATTACTCTGAAATTGGGTTGTTAAGCATGTGACAACGACAATGTCTGGTCTTGTTGTTGTCAGGTACAATAAGCTTACAATGATCTTTCGGTATAGTGTGGGATCTACAGAGGTCCCATCTTTATCCTTTACAAGTTTGGTTCCAACCGAAATCGGAGTTGACATTGGTTTCGAGTCATTCATATTAAATTTCTTCAGCAGATCACTTTCATACTTTTCCTAATAAATTAATGTGTAATCCTTCTTTCGAATCACCTGGAGTCCCAAGAAATATGTGAGCTCCCCAATCAAAGACATTTCAAATTCTGATTTTAGGTAATTAGAAAATTCAACTACTGATTTCTACCTATTGACACTAAATATAATGTCATCAATGTATACTAGAACCATGAACTAATATTTTGAAAAATTCTTTACATAGAGATTGTGATCTACTCAGATTTTGAATTCCAGCTTCTTATGATATTAATTCAGCCAGTAGTACCACTCCCGTGGTGCATGTTTCAATTTATAAAGTGATTTCATTTGTTTTCAAACCATTGTTTCATTAGTACCAAGAAGAAAACCCACTGGTTGTTCAATATATACTTCTTCTTCGAGAACATCATTCAATAATGTTTTCTTGAAATCCATTTGATATAGTTCATATCCTCTTTGTATTTCCATAGCTATAAAAATATTGATTGACTACAGTCTAGCCACTGGTGCCAAAGTTTCATCAACATCGAAAACATCAATCTGTGAATATCCTTTACATACTAGTCATACCTTGTTTATGATAACACTTCCATTCCCATTAAACTTGTTTTTTAATATCCACTTTGTACCAATCACATTATGACCTTTGTGACTCTTGACTATTTCCTAGGTCTGATTCTTGTCTATCTCATCTAACTCTTCATTCATGGCTTTCACCTATGATTCATCCTTTGAATCTTATTCAAATGAGGATGGTTCCAGCATAGATAAGAATTCATATTGTTCATTACGCCTTATTGTTCTTGTTTTTTTTGGGTTCATTCTAATCCCCAATGATGTTGGATTGATCAATTTATGCTCTTTGATTCCTCCTCTGAGGTTCAACTGAATTCTCTCCAGTTATGGTTTCAACTTCAGATTCTTCTTCTGAGTCAATATCATGATGTGGATCCTGGGAGTTTTTTACACCTTCCTCTATTTATATATTTTCATTTACTCCATGTTCACATTATTCCTCATCTTCTATCACGTTATCATAGGAATTATTTGAATCATTTGGGGTTTCGTCTTTAGTGATCTTAACATCACTGCTTTCCACAATCCTTCCCAAGAACTTATTGAAACACTTGTAAGCTTTTCTGTTCATTGGATATCAAATAAATATTCCTTCATCTTCTTTTTCACCATACTTCCCTTATTTTATTTCTTTATTTAGGATGAAGAATTTGATTCTAAAAACACAAAATCATTTCAAATTATTCTTCCTTCCATGCCACAATTCATATGGTGTCTCCGTTTCTCCCATATAAAGACCCATTCAATTTTTAATGTGCACTGCAACTTCAACAGCTTCTTTCCACTAATGACGAGAGATATGACTCTCAATCAGCATAGTCATGGCCATGTTCTTGACCTGTCGATTCCAGTGCACAAAAACTCCATTTTTTTTGCAGAGTTCACACAGTATCTACCTCATGTCGTATTCCATGTTTTTAAAAGTAATTCTCAAATTCAATGGACATGTATTCTCCTCCATTGTCAGAATGGAAGACATTAATTATCCGTCTAGTATCATTTTCCGCAATTCAGCGGTAAGTTTTCATGGAAGCAGGTACTTTACGCTTCCTATGAATAAACATTACATAGTCCATTATACTATAATAATCATTAAAAAGAAAGATAAACCTCTCTCTATGAGTTTTAGAAACATTTATTGGGCCACATACTTCTGTGTGGATGAGATCAATAACGTTTGATTCCCTTTTATTCTTTGGTCGATATGAATTACAGACTTGATTCCCCCATATACAAGAATCACAAGTCTTTTCCCATTCACATTTTAGAATAAGGATATCTACGACTATCTTCAACTTAGATATCATTTCCATGTATTGTTGGTTAATGTTCCCCAGCCTTCGATGCCACAAGTTTTTTTCTTCTTCAAAAGACAAATATAATGATTTCTCTTTACCATTGACCTTATATAAGTTTCCATTTGTTCTACAACCTTTCATAAAATAATTTCCTGTTTTTAGATTTATAGTTTAACCTTTTTAATTGAATGTTACTATGAGCCCTGAGTCACAGAGTTGACTCACACTGAGGATATTGTGACGTAGACCATCCACATAAAGAACTTCAGTCTTCTTTAGCTATCCATTATCTAGAGCAGTATTTCCACAGACTTTAATCATTAATGTACCATAATTTCTAAACCTCGTTGTTCCATCAACCATATTTTTAATGTTCTTCAAAAGTTCATCATTTCCTATCATATGGGACGAGCAACCACAATCAAGAATCCAGGTGCCGCTGCTTTTTGTAGCTTTGAGGTCTACTTCTGCAAGATTGGATTTCTCAATTTTATTTTTTTATTTCCATGAAATATTGTATTGAGTGTATGACACGGATGACCTTATAATACTTTCTTCCACATAATCTAATTCTTCATACCCATACTATTCTTCCATGGGAGAAAACATTTTTGTGATAACAACACCATCAGGAGGGTGAATGTTGACCCATCTTTGAGAGTTATATGAATTTCTCATGTCATACCTTTTCCTACAATACATATCTTTATGGATAAAGTTATAACAATGAAAAATATTATTTGTAGACACTATTTCTTCTAAAATATGTAGGATATGAAATTGGACTCCTTTGATAACTTCCCAGATCTTCTCCATTCATGTAGCTCCTTGCCTCTTCGCAATATGACATGGTATGGACCAGATAGCCATAGAACAGACTCTTCAAGAGGGGAAATGTCTTCTCACTTATATTTCTCCACATTCCTTCTTCCTTGGAAAAATGGTTGGATTGCATGACATTTCTGAATGCTTGAGGATAATCTCTAGTTCTTCTTTTAGATTGAATTGAGGGTTTCTTTTTCAGCACTTTAGGATATTTTTCAACATGTCCAACTTTCATCTTGTCATTCATTTGGATCTCTCCACTTCCAACAATTGATGTCTCAGCTTCACAACTAATTCCACTCCTTCCCATGAAAGTGGGTCTTTGATCACTCATGATTTTTCCAACCCCATCTAAACCACTATTGGATCTTACCAGTAATTCAACATATGAGAATATTTCAAAATTTATTTTCTTCTTACCCTCGTTTGTGGTTTATTGACACTCAAGATTACTCCTATGAGCAAAAACTTCTTCCTCAAGACCCTCAATAGTCTTGGAATTCTCTTACAGTCTGGATGTAAGGTCATTTATGACCTTTTCTTGTTCTTAAATTCTAATATTCAGTTCCACAATGTCATTTTTTCTTTCAATGATTGAAGACTAAACTCCCACTAGTTCTTCTAGTCATTCAATTTCAACTTCGATATCATCAACATATTCTGATAATTCTTCCACCATTGTGTTCCACCTATTTCATATCTTACATTTATTCTAAAGATTAGAAAGGGCGTCCTTAATTTTCCACTTGGGATGACCATTAGAATTCATATGATTATATCTTCCTTTATCGATCGTGGGTTATGAATATTCTATGGTAAACATTATAGAATCATGATTTACAGTTTTATATTTTGGTTCTTCTTCTTCATATAATTCAATATCATCATATTCCTCTTCATATAGAAAACTCTTCTTCTGGACTTTCTTCCAGATTTGAAGTTTCCCTTTTTGAATTTTTTTTCTGACTCTTCTCAATGTCTTCTTCTTTGCTCTCTTCATCATCGAACATTGTTTCGAACTGAGATGAAATGTTACAAACCCTTCTGTAATGAAAACATTCTATAGGTAACTTACCATAAAATTTATATTTTTCCATCTTAAGATTCTTGGAAATGAGAGAAAGAATTTATTTTTCCTCATCATCTTCACCACCACTATCTCCTGAAATTTTCAGTTTTCCCATGGATTTGAATTCCATTTCCTTGATAACATGAGTCATAACATCTTTGGGTTTGACTCCAATCTCATATTCCACTAGACTACTCAGTATATCATCCAGAGATAGTTTAGAAAGATCTCTTTCTTCAAGTGCTGACACTATTTCATTGTACATTGGAGGAAGTCTTCTAAATATTTTCTTTATGATATCAATGTCTTTTATTTCTTCTCCAATACCTTGAATTTCTTCCTCTACTTTAGTAATTAGATTGAAGAATGAATCTGAATTCTCCTCAAGATGCATCTTTAGATCGTCAAACCTGTTGTGATAGAATTGAAGTTTTTCCTCCATCAATTTCATGTATCCTTCATATATATTTTCATGTTATCCCGCATAAACTTTTCTGAGGTGAAACTCATCTCCTTTAGATAGATCTGATCTGAAAGATCCACAGTGATAGAATTTTGTGCTTTAGCATATGCAACATGAAATTTCATGTCTGTATCAGTCATAGAAAGTCATATTGAATAGGTTTCTTGTATTCCTAGCACAGTAGAAAAGAGGAAATCCATTCAAAGGGATCTTAAATGACATCTCATTTTGTTCTTCTAGATCTGAAATTTACTTCCATTAAAGAGAAGGATTCCCTTGGAATTGACTGCGTTCTATATGATGACAAAGGATAGATCTAACACTACTAACCATCCCTCTCAAACCACATATAAAAACCCCAGGACGCCCTGAGAGGGGAGGGATGAATTACGGTGTCAAATTTTTCTTTTAATGTGATGGATATTTTTTCCATGTTGGTAGGAACATGTTAAACTTGTATGATGGCTATAAAAAACAAATAAATAAACACATGAAAAGAGGTCACACAGTACCTTTACATGGTTCACCACAAAAGGATATTTCCAAGGAGAATACACTGACAGTGTGTCAGTCATACCAAAATCCATTAGTCATCACTAGTTTTGGAGTACAAGGGTTTGATCACAGTCACTTTGTACTTGGCACACTGTCATTACAATAGTTCAGGGACAACTCACTACTTCCATTAGATCACTTCCATTAACTCCCCTTGGTTCAGTACCTCCAGTGAGGTCACACTTAGTTTATGGACGTGAAGGTCCCTTCAATAAATTTTCATTGAAGTCTTTGTCTCGGTCCAACATGACAAAATGCTTGCATCAAATTCAAGAATTTATGCATGATGAATCACTGAACACACACAAAGAATATTCAAAAACCTATGAGAAGCATTACACCACACTTGCATGAAAAAACACCATCTTTTTCATAGGATTTGGGAATTTTCATGAAAGATGACTTTCACGCAACACCAACTTTACATGCAACCCTTATCTTTCACGTAACTATGATGAAGGGTTCACTTAGTTTTTTTAGACTAAAGGAACACCTTGCGCATAAGATTTAATCTCTTATAATATTTCACACACAAATCTTTCGTGTGGCTGAGAAACCGTATTTTTGTTGGAAATTTTTTAAGTCTTCTAAGAGGCAGCCACATATTTATAGGCCCTTGATGATCTATTGAGCAAGATCCTAATATGTTTTCATCAGTTCATGAAAGTTTCTTCATGTGCGCACAAAACCCCTTTTGATGTCGAGTTGGTTGTGCAAACCTTTTTGTGCAACATCATCTGCCACACACTCCTTGAATTTTCCATTTTTTTTACATTCTGAACCTGAAACAAGTCTTGTACGCATGTTCCAAAAACACCTTCAATCTTGCGTGAAAAAACCAATCTTTCACGCACAATTAAAATACTTCGTGCCCCTTCAATAATAATTTCAAATCAAACTGTATGACCCATTTCCATGCAATCTCCCTGATATTCCAGGAAAGGGATGACAATAACAATCCCAACCCATGATCAACCCAAAGTAGATTGAGAACAAACCCAAACTGAACTTCTTTTCTAGCAAGGTACAACCTTGGTTCCAACAATCATATCCCCACTCCGGCTGATGATTCCTTATGAAATACTTTGGTAGGACCCATTAAGTAGGATCATATCCATACTAGATCGAAACAAGTATTCGGGCATATTCCCACAAAAATCATGGGGGATTCTCATAATCACACCCCAATGCGTGAGGCCCATCGGCATACCCCGATGGCCTGAGGAGGAAAGAAGTGGGAACATATCCCTTATCCAATCGAAGATATTGGTCAATAGATAATGGAGCTAGATAATGTGTAGTCTTATATCCCAACACCTACTTTGTTAAAATTCCAATATATTTAAACAACAGAAGATCTCTTCTAGATTATTCTGGCACTATTAAAGATAACGGGATATGATAATACTTCCATCCTTATACCCAGGGAAACTCAACACTCTAATCATTATGAAAAAGTTGTTTTACTAGAGAAAGCACACAATATTTCTCCCATTCAAGAGAATTAGTGACATATTCTGATAAAGGGAGAGGCATTGGACCAGGCTCATACTCTCATTCCAACCATGGATCACTAGATGTTTGTGGCCCAATCCTCGATAATGACACATATTCCAATCAAAAAAATTCTAGCGGCATACTCCAAAGGCCCAAGATCAGACATATATCCCCGTTATGGCCAAGCTAACCAAGTGAGAATGGAAGAAGCCTTAGTACATGCTCAGATTCATGTTATTGAATCTTTCTATCATACTCCATCAATTAATTAAAGCAAAAATCATATTCCTACTTCCACCGATGAAAGACTACGCCAACATCATTCCAAGGCAATATAGTGGGAGGATCATATTTTTTTCTCCTATTCTAAAGGTCTGTCAGCATATTATAATGGGGAATTCTTATTTATAATAGGCTCATATTTATATTCCAACATGGGCTAACTAGGTGAGAGCGACACACACCTCGGGGAAGGATCATACTCCCACCAAGGAGGACCAACAGCGTATCCTGAAGACTCAAGATCAGGCTCAAACTCCCATCTTAACTGATTCTCATGAAGTGAGAATGGAACATGCCTCAGGATAGGGTTATATTTTTATTGCTAATTATATATCTTATTAGTGTATTCCAATAGCTTCTCTGTAGTGGGCTCATACTCTCACACCACCAGGCAGTTATATACAAGTTCTATCAATCATCACACAACATTCTCATATCTCAATACAATCACAAAAGGCAGGTCGACATATTCTATCCATGACGTAGAACATGGATCATATTTTTAATCTACTCAATGCCAGTGTCCTTGGGTTCATTCGAGACACATTATCAATACCACAAGTGTATGTCAACTCTTCTATCAAAGAAGAAGTAAAAGACATTCATTACTCTAATAATCCTCCTTATTGTAGTGTGGATCTAGATCGAAGGGACTCTACTATTGACATCCACCATGGTCAACCACCCCGTGATGATATCTCCCATAGGCAAGTTAATCCTCTTTTTTTCTAGACTTATCCATATAGAGATGTGATCCAAACCTCGACACATTCTTATAGAGAGCTTCTCGAAGAACCAGGGTCAACCATATCTGATTCCCCCTCAACATACAACAACAATCCTGTCATGTCAGTTGGCGTCCATCAAATCCATCTTCTATGGTCTTCCCGAATGGAGGCATGTAAGTATAATGAAGAGAAATCCAACATTGATATATAAATAGAGTTATTTTGAAACATCCTCCCTATCATGTTCTTTCCCCTCACTAATTATAGATATGAGATCCCAGATGATCTAGAAAATGAGTGTATTTTTTACCTATTCCAAAATAAGGGGTCTAATCATTAATGACTGAAAGATCAATATCTCCCTTATTTAGGCTATGAGTATAGCCTTCATACAATCAAGATAATCTATTTTTATCTTGAACTATCTTATATCCCCATGGCATGGGATCCAAAACTAGAAAATCACGAAAAAAAATTTCAACTTGTTTAGTTCTATTGAAGCATGATGCATTGGCAGCTGATATATGAAGACACTTCAGAAATCAATTTTCAAGCATGGGGATAGTATAAAGCATTACAATTTTCCACTCAAATGAAAAAAGAATGACCTTCATATACAGAACCCTACAACATTATAGCCTCTGGATAAATTAGGGGACCAGGTCATGATTGGTCTAGTTGGTCACTACAAGAGAATTCCCTCACTTCAACGGTGCCCAAACACCACAAAAAAGGATATAGGATGGCCAATTGTTCCCCTAAAGATAATAGGAGGAAATTTCAAACATGAAAATAGAAGTTTCAATCGTCGTGAAAACTTCTCCTAAGGAATAATTCTCTCCACCTGTTGCCACCACAACCTGCTCCCACATGAGCATAGTCACGTCACATCAACTAGACTGCAGTAGCAGCTGCCACATTATCCATCCAAGAGATGAATCATCTCTCTAATATAGATGAATATCTAGCACCACCTCTACCCCTCGGGTCATCAATCCCTGAGAGGATTTAGTATATACCCTCGATATCCACAGGTGAAGCCCAACCTGGTGGGAAGGGAAAATTTATATCTCAATCATTGTCATCAGGATCATTATCCCATGAGATGACCCTAGAGACATCAGTGATGATTCCAGATCACCCCCACCACATTGGTTTAGGGGAATTTATATCTTCACCATCCCAGGATACATAAATTCCCCTACTAGAGCCATTTGATCTTCTAGAATAGGACCAATCAATTCCAATGGCATCCCCAAATGACCCCCATCCCACAGGGATGGGGAAATTTTCATCGTCATCATAATCATAGAGGGAATTAGTCTTCTCCAGGTTGGGAGGAAGAAATCAAAGGTCCACATCCCACCTCTTCCTCACACCATAATACAAACCTTTTTTTTTTCAGGGCTCACTCGGCAATCACAAACAAAAATTCTCTCAGAGTCACTATTCCTAGGCCAGGATGGGAGGAGCCTATGGAAAAGGAAATCAGACCCATCTGAGGATGAAATCCAAATTGGCTAAACATGTTTGAGGGTTCAAATAACAACCCTGATTGAAGTTGTGCAGAATCAGCTTGTTTCATTGAAAGCAATAGTATTACCACTATTGTCTGATATGCCTCTATAAATTCCATCACTATCAACATGATAGTAATTGATCAAGACAAAAATGCATAGGACTGCAACGCGGAAGATGTAATCTAGGAGGAGGGTGATTTGGATGCACCAGATGAGGTTGCGTGCACCTGGAACCAGAGAAGGCTTCAAAATTCGACACCACCAAAAAATGAGTTTCCACTACCTAGGCAGAATACTAGAAATGAAAATAAAAATACAAGACTACATCTCAGTTTCCATCCACATAGGAATAGTTTTTATAATATGAAAGTGAAATATGAGCTCTCCAGAAACTCAAGGTGGAGTTTCTTATGGGAAATATTCTTATTGGATATCATATCCATCAAGAGATGAATATTCTCCCTCCTATAGATGATCCACTAGTAAGAGAGGTATCTAAGTATTATATTATCAATGGATATAGATAGCTAGTCTAAAAAATGTGGAATCTGAAAATGATTGGCACGTCCCTCTATTTCAGTAACAACTTCTTCCTCAATGGGGTATTCATTCAGTCATAGGAAGGATAAAGGATCAACATGAGATGAAATAACGACCACCTCATTGATCCCTCACCACTTATTGTGGATGGGAGGTGTCTTAGAATGTATTTCCCCCAATGTAACATACCACCATTGAATCCCTGAACACTCAAATAAAATACATGTAAGGGTGGTGTGCCCTAGTGAACCCTAAAAGGAATCCATATCCTAAATGGGTGGTGTTGAGTCAATAAGGTTTTCCTTATGACTTTTTCTATTTCTTCATTCATGGGGGAGATTGATAAGTCATCAAGGTTTCCTTATAACTTTAACATTCCTCTTGTTTTGAAAATTACAAACACCTTTTCTTAAGGAAAATTTCATTTTACCCATGTTTTACTTCCATAAGGAAAATTTCCTTCCCAAAGGAAATTTACCCCTACCTTGTTTTAATTTTTCATATCAATATTGTTTTATTAAGTGTAAAAATCAGATTCATATCTAAAACCTCAGATTCTTATCATACTTAGACATGGAGAATTCTGTTTTAGGATCCAAATTATGGATACGAACTCTAATGAAGTTCAACTCCGAATTCTGGATATGAACTCTAATGAATTTCAACTCTGAATTCTGGATACGAACTCTAATGATGTTCAACTCCAAATTCTAGATACAAACTTTAATGAAGATCAACTCTAAATTCTGGATACGAACTCTCATGATGTTTCACTCTGAATTCTGGATATGACATCTCATAAAGTTCAACTCCGGATTTTGGATTTGAACTCTCATAAACTTTCACTCCAAATTTTGATTACAAACTACTCAAAGTTCTGGCTCTGAGTTCTCTAAATTCAGACTCCGAACACTGATGAGATCTGACTCTTAATTCTAATTATCTTAGAATTCTAACTTCATAAGTTCTGGTTCCAAATTCTAGTGAAATCAGACTACAAATTTCCTTGAAATTCAGAATCCGGATTTCAACAGAATTCAGGTTCCGAATTCCTACAAAACAGAATCCAAATATTCTTAAGATTATAGACTCCAAATTTATTTTTTTACTTCCATTCAGAACATTAACCTTTTCCATTTTGAAATTTCATTTTCTACTCCATTCCGAATATCAGTTTAGTTTTTCTTACATTTGTTCTATTACAAAATGATGTTGTGCTTTCAGTTATTAACTAACCGTTGTTTGAGTGACACGTGTACAGGTCCCTCCAAAATTCAAGGAAGAATATGACTATTGGAGGAGGGAGCCGACCATTGGAGCTTCAACTATAAATAGGAGCTAATTTTAACATGCTCACAACTTTTGGAATTTTGGTGATTAGAACTTCTTGAAGTGATTTCTAGAGAGAGAGGCTCTTATCAACTCTCAAGATTCGTGCAGAATGTTTGAACAACTTGTTCAAACTTTTCCTTGTGCAGATTTTCTTTGTGCGACACTGATTGTCATTTTATACAATCGAGGGATTCCAGGGATAGGAAGACAAAGGTTCCAACACCTTGAAGTTGAGGGCTTCCCTGCTGAGGAAGAAAGAGTTGTCGACTACCCGATAGTTGAGGGCTTGCGGGGATAGAAAGACATAATCCGATTTTCGTATCGAGGGCTTACCCTGGTGTGGTTAAGTCATACTTTCTTGAAATTATAAATCAAGGGACCTCTTATCCAGGGTTGTTGGATACCCTTCTCTTTGGGTTAAAAGAGTTATTGTTTGTAACTTGTAGTGTTGCTACTTTGTTTTCTTCTGTGCATTTTCTATTGTTAAGGAAAGTATAACCTTCTTATACTTATTTACTTGTACTGTGATTTAGTTATATTCTATACTCTTTAAGGTAGAATATTAGTAGTTTTAAACTTTTGATAAGTTTCATTTCAGGAATCACTTTTCCGGAATCAAGAAAGTCATTAAAACTTAGAGGTGTTGTGAATTTTGGTTATGCGAAATTTTCTTAGGGGGTTTTTAAAAGGTACAATTCACCCCCTCTTGTATCTGAGAATCTCATACTTATATATTCGATCCTACGTTTGGTATAATAGATTATATCATACTCAGACATACCATCCTAACAATTGGTATCAGAGGTTGGCAACCTCATACTCGCTACCAATCTAAAAATTGGTATCAGAGCAATTGGTTCAATCTAAATTAATCTCACGATTAGATTTAGAAGAGAATTATTTCTCAGAATTGGATTTTTAGATTCACACTTTTGGATTCAAATTTTTTAGAATCTTTTTTTTCGGACTCATAGACCGGATTCACTTTTTCGTAGAGATAATTTTATTCTATATTTGTTTTCTTATAAAATTTTATTTATTTACATAATTTTTCTACTAACATGTTTTTATGGAATGACTTTTATTAAAGATGACAGGAATCAATTTTGGTTCCATAGATAATCTCAATCTAACCAGACCACCAATCTTTGATGGTAATGATTACGAATATTGGAGAGATCGCATGAAGACATTCATTATCAACACTGGGGTTGAAAATTTTTTATGCATACTGGAGAATATAAAATTCTAGATAAAGAAGTAAGTTCCTTTACAAATCAATAAAAGCATGAATATCAACTCAAATATAAGGTATGAAATACTTTACTTTTTTTAATGACTAGAAATATATATAGGAAAATTTCTTCTTGTGAAGCAGCAAATTCTATGTGGAAGAAGCTAAAAGTTACTCACTTTAGAACTTCCAAAGTTATTGAGACAGGAAGAGCCATTCTTAGAGTTGAATATCATGGTTTTAATTTTCATTATGGTGAACCCATATGCAAAGTTCAACAAAGATTCATGACTATAGTGAATAGTTTACAATCAATGGGTGAAAAAGGATTTAATGATGAAGCCCTTGATGAAAAGATCATTAACATCATTCCAAATGAGTGGGAATATAAAAGGACTACAATTTATGAGAATAGAAAGGTTACTCAAATTACCCTTGATGTGCTTTTTGGAACTCCTCTTCAGCATGAGACTAGAATGAAGAGAGATGCTGATATTGTGAGAAAGATGAATGGAAATGGCAGTGTAGCTTTTACTACTACTTCCAATCATATGAAATCCAAGACTCTTGAGAGAGTTACTAGATCCAGATCTAAGAAGGTTATTATTCAATCTGAATCTAGTGAGAGTGAAGTCTCAGAAAATGAGTTAGCTAATCCTGCTCGAAGGATGAGAAAGATAGCTGGATAGAGAAATTTCCAATCCAAGTTTAAGAAGAATGAAAGGAAAGATAAGAAAGATTCAGAGGTCACATGTTATGAATGTAAGAAAGCTGGACACATAAGTCCTCACTGCCCTATGCTTAAGAGAAAAGAAACAAAGGAGAGGCATTCTGAGAAAAATAGAAAGAAGTATTTCAAGTCCAAATCTAAGAAATTTTTGAAACCCAATGACTCATGGAGTGCTAGTGGTGTAGACTCTTCAGATGAATCTTTGGATTATGAATCTTCTGGATAGAAGAATCTTGGTCTTTTAGCCAGGCTACCTATTAATAATCATTGCTTGATGGCTAAGGTACACAATGATGAATCTGTGACAAATGTTTCTTTAAATGAAAATGACAGTAAATATTATAACTATTCGGATGAAGAATCCACTTCTTGATGAAGATAATACTTTACCTACCTATGAAGAAGTTTCTAGGTTTTCCAAAATTCTTGAAAATGAGAATTAAAATCTCATGAAGAAAATTAATAAGGAAAATTCTGGGAATATTATTCTTACTAAAGAAATATCAGATCTTTCAAAAGATCTTGATAAGAAAAATGCGTATTTATAAAGTATTTCAAAAAATCATGAGGAAGTAATTTCTAAGAAGAATAGACTTTCTAAATATATAGAAAACGTAATTTCTAAGAAAAATGATTTCCAGCCTAGCTCTAGTTCAAATGTTTTTGAAGACAAGAACTTAGTTAATAAACTCAAATATGAAATTTTTTCCTTGAGGAATTGTTTGTCAAACTTTACCCTAGGTAAGGATAATTTTGATAAAATGTATTCACAAATCCGACCTCGAAGGAATACTTCTAGTTTTGGTTACAGAAGTTCTAAACCTATTTTTATTAATAATTACTTTGTTCCCCAAAGTGCCCCATTCTGTACTAATTGTTAGTGTGGTGGTCACTGGGAAATGAATTGTTCCTTAAACAAAACCCAATATTTAGGATTTCATAATGATTATAATTCTAAGAAGATGTGGGTACCCAAAATTTTACATTCTGAGATTTCCGGATCCAAACAAGTCTTGATTCCGAACACCTAACTTTTTTCTTATTTTTAGGAAAATAGGGAAAGTACCAACAGTAATACATGGTACATGGATAGTGGGTGTTCCCGGTATATGACTAGTAACAAAAACTATTTTGAAAAGATTATCAAAACAAAAAGAGGAAAAGTAACTTTGTGAGATAATGCTCAGGGATAGATTATTGGTATATGTAACATTGTTCTTCTTGGAAAGACATTAATTTCAAATGTTTTATTTGTTATGGGTCTTAAGAACAACCTCATCAGCATAAGTCAGTTATGTGATGAAGGTTACCTTGTGAATTTTGGGAATGATAAATGACTAGTACACAATTCCAAGAAAGAGTTTATTCATTCTGCTCATATGTAAGAGAATGTTTACACACTAAACATAGAAGACCTTAGGAGCCAAGACTTACCTTGCCTTAGTGCAATGGATGATCATTCTTGGTTGTGGCATAGAAGGTCAGGAAACTGTAACCTTAGGAACTTATGCAAACTCTCTAAGAAAGGTTTAGTTAAGGATCTACTAGAGCTTAGATTTGATTCTTCAAAAGTCTGTGAACCTTTTCAATATAGAAAGAAACACAAATCAAGTTTTAAATCAGTCGATGAAGTCTCAACCACCGATGCATTACAGCTAGTTCATATTGATATTTTTGGTCCAACACAAACTGGAAGCATTGGGGGAATGTAATATGTATTTTTTTGGTTGATGATTACACTAGATGTATGTGGGTATATTTTCTAGCAAAGAAGTCTGATGCTTTTTCATATTTCAAATGTTTTAGAGCCGATGTCAAAAATGAGTAAAACCTTCCATTGAAAACTATTTATAGTGATCATGGAGGTGAATTTGAAAATTCTAATTTTGAAACTTTTTGTAGTATAAAAGGTATTACTCACAACTTCTCAGCACCTAGAACACCTCAACAAAATGGTGTTGTTGATAGAAGAAATAGAATTATTCAAGAGATAACTAGAACCATGTTGAGTGAGTATTCTGCAGCTAAACATTTTTGGGCTGAAGCTGTAAGTACTGCTTGTTACACTATAAATCGAGTTTTATTTAAACATTTTCTTAATAAAACTCATTATGAGTTGTGGAAGGGTAGAAAACCTAAACTTTCCTACTTTATGGTTTTTGGATGCAATATAACACCCCAAGCTTCCACGGTATGTTTCCCTTTGAATAATGCAATGACGTGCATTGTACGCAACTTCAAGATTCTAACACACCACAACAAATCAAACTAGCCGTTATGAATAGTAATACCTACATTTTGAAATTTTATAAATTTTATCTTTCAAAATGGACTTCAGTTTTGGATTCTTAATATCGAAATTAGCTTAGGGTGAAATTTTGGAACTTTTCGGATAACTTTCATATTTTGATTAATAGTGAAAATTACAAAATGTTAATTAAAAACAACTTTTTTAATAGAAATAATTAATAGTGATAAATTATTAATTTGAGTGGTTATTTAGAATATATTTTTACAATTTAATACAATGTTGGTCATTGGATGACATTTCACATATAAACCAGACTTAAACAAGTGTCAATCTTTTGATAGTTATTATCCCTTAAAAACACGTTTTTTTTTACGACGGGAATTAATTATTAAATTAATTAATGCAAATGATATGTTTTAAATTTGGAAAAATAGACAGAATTTTTGAATTCATAATATCAAATATATCTTAGTCCTAATTTTTGTTATTTTTCTGGAAACTTTCATTTTTTGATGAATAGTGAAACCACTAAGTGGTAGTTAAAAACTGAATTTTTCATAAATCATAATTTTACCGCTTCTGTGAGTGTAATTTTAAAAATCTGAGATACATGGTTAATATCAAGGAGTAAAATTTGGTTCATTGAGATGAAAATAATTTTTGTTGAATAGTAACTTTTTACTTTTATTTACCACGGTTGAAAGTAAATAGGGTAATTAAGGGTAAAAATGATATTAATATTATACTAAAACATGTCCTAATTCTATTGGACAAGTTTATCTCGACCAAAAACAACCTTAGGAAAAAAATATTATCATTTTGGTCCACTTAGATTAGATTAGGACATTTATTATTATTTAATTCAGATAAGAGTTAAAAGAGTTAAATTCAAAGTTTATTTACTAAAACATTTTTAATATACGGTTAAACATAAGATAAATTCGATTATAAATATTCATTAGAAATCAAATAATATTTCATATATAATGATATTTTATTTATAATTTTTACACATTAAATAATTTAATTTATTTATGACATAATGATGATGCAGTAATTACCATAATAGTGAAAAATTAAAATAATTGATATTATAAATACCCAAATAAATATAATTAGAGATTTTTATTGAATTGAACTAATTTTATAGGTTAATATGACATATTAGTATTGATTTAATTGACTTTTTTTGAAGTAAACATTCGGTTATGAGTTTCAAAAAAATCAATTATTGAATAGTGTCAAAATTGACATAAAATAGTTTATAATACAAATATTATATTATTAATTGATATTAAATTCCTAAAAATATAAGGTTCGTCCAAGAGACTTATATCATGATAGTTGTATCATTAATGGACCACTTGGGGGGTCTCTTGGGTGTGTGTAGTAATTTTATTAACCATATAATATAAAAATACAAAGAGACATTGTAAAAGTGAAACTAATTAACTAAGAGTTAATACTTAATGATAAGGTTAATATAATGACCCAAACCTGTCTAAATTCAATTGGTTGAGTGTTTTTAGACCTATCCCCACCGTAAAATTTAAATAATCCACTTTGGAGCCATTAAAAATTTAATATGAATTTATTATAAAATAATATTTCCAGCTTTTCCAAAGGTGCCCCTCACCCCTCTTATAAAAGGAAACTCCCCCTTCTCATTAATTCACACCATAAAAGACTTTTGGTTCGGCCAACCCCTTCCCAAATACTCTCTCAACTTCCCTCACTACAACCTAGAGGCCTTATTTTGATCATAAAGCCAACCTAAGGATCCATTTTGATCAAATCAAAAGGAAGAACCCGAAGAAGATGTAATGTTTTTACCACCCTTTTTCAAATTCTTTTCTTCTTCAACTTCTTCTTTCTTTGTTATTACCATTATAATATAATGAATCCAGTATCTCCTATATACTATAATATTATAATAAATATGGTACAACCATATTCAGTATTCAATCCATCCTTTGAATGACATGTCACCATACGTGCGTACGTACGGCTTACCTTCTCCACGTCATGGTGTAATTGTCATTCAATAAATTATTATTTATATGGGTATAATAATGATGTGTAAAAAATGTAAATAATAAATATAACGTGATAATTATTCTGTCTATATGATATACCATCCAATTATATGTTATTTTAACATCAAAATAATGATATTTTCGCTCGTGCGTACATACGGACTACCGTCTCCACGAAAGCGATGAGATTCATTCTCCATCGTATCCATTCAAGTATAATTATCATTTGATGATTTAAAAATAATGTTTAAGTACATGATATAATTATGGATATGAATAAGATACAGCCTATCCATAACAAACACAGCTTACGTAACAAAGAATATAAAGGAAAACAAGTATGTTAACACCCGAAATGACGATAATACTAAGATATTATTAACAAATTCATGTTAAAAGATCATATATGATATCATATTAATGTAAATGATTCTTGTATAATTCAATAAAAATTATTTCACCATTATACAGGAGGTTAACCTACCGTCGACCAAGGAAAAAGTACAAAGTAAGGGGTATTCATCTCACTCCTTATTCCCGTGAGATTCATTCCATATTGCCACTATTACCTTTTGTGTGGTGTATGTACTGCCCATAATTGTATTCTTTGTGTAATAAACTTTAATTTATATGTATTTACATATTCATTGTATGATACCTCTTTCATGGGTTGTATGTTTCGTAAGTTACCAAATTGTTAAGGGTTTATTTCGCAATCTCTTCATTATCCGAGGTTGTTTATACATAATAATCTACTGGGACTTCTTTATCATCCACATCCATGTTTCTTAAAAATGTATCTCAAAACATTTTTACTATTTACTAGAATATGGGTTAATGTCATTTATACCCTTGTTGACTTTTATAAGTGCTTTATAAAGCAATCTTTACATCTTCTTCCAAACAAGGTCCTTTTTAACCATTTTGACTGAATTAAGGTAAGAATGTTTTTTTAACTTATACGGCGGGTGCGCCTATTTTCTGCCGTTATAAAATCTTAGAAGCTTCCATTAAAATCTCATAAGAATATTTTCCAAGTGAATGTTTTATTTTATAATTATGTGACTTTTAATGGATTTCAAATATATATATATTTCTCTCAAATATATGAAAACCCAGTGCAAATGTATACGTATTTAACGCAAGCTTAAAAATGTTTTCAGAAAACCCAACTCTCAATTGTGGTAGACAGGAATGGATTTGGAGTGGACTCATCATGGACTATAATTAGTCGAGCAGTCTCAGAATTAGTTTTTTTGTTTTCAACAGCTTTCATTTGTTTTCAGAAAAACACTGGAGTGTATTTGAGAAATTTTAAACGTAAGTATCTTCTAAAAAATTTCATCGGTAGGTCTCATGAGACAAACTAGTTTCTTGGCACAAGGCCTTGACAAAATCTTATTTGTAGTCTTAGAACGACGCCTTGGCTATGTGGTTATGATAGTCTGGCAATATGCATTCCATCATTATGAAAGTGGTTATTGATATTGCATGTAATTGTTTGACTAGTAGAATATCCATGTGAATAAGTAAATGGAATTATTTCATTTTATCTTTTCCATATTTTGTTGAAGTTCAAGTTTAAAAGGCTTTTGCTTTAGTTATCAATTTCATTAAGTGTTTATGCTTATCTATTAAAGCTTCTGCTATATTGTTATCCTTACTGAGCATCTGAGCTCACCCCTTTTAAAGTTTTATTTTCCCATGATGTGAAGTATTAATTTATGAATGACCTGCAGGGATAGTATGAGGGGATATGAAGAAAAGATTTTGTTGTAGTTTTTTTAACCTTATGATGTAATGTAAGACTTAAGTATATATCTAGTGTCTCTAAGACTAATAAACTAATCGGTATTTCGGGACTTGAGCCTTTGTGATCATGCCAATGTTATGTAATAATGCACCGACTCTGGGTATCTAGGGTCGGGGAATTACAGTTGGTATCATAGGAAGTTTAGTACAAACCTTGGAAGTTAGATTTAGATAAACTCTGATTAGAGCACGTAGACCTAACATGAAATTTGAGGATTAGTATAGAATAACTCCCTAGAATTTTGGTATTGTAGATATTTTGTGAGTTTTTCTAGCAATACATCCTTGTCTGGATACGAGCAGGTAGAGGTGGCTCTGGCACAGATGTACCTAGGGTTAAAACCCGAAAACACCGCTTTGAGCTAGACTCGAACGGGAACTGGTTCACGACAACGGTCATTGCTAAACTCTTGGTTACGACACTCCCGAGGGATATTCTTAGGATAATTTACATTTTCTTTACTAACCGATTTGAAGTATTAAATATATAAGATGAGAGTAAATAACCTTGGTTAATCCTAATGTGTTTAAAATTGAGAATATGGTGACATGTTAATCTCTAAATGATTTTATGACTAATGTTACTCACACAATGCTTTCTGGTTTTAGTCAATGGATGGATTCAGAGAAAGTCATAGTGACTTTGATAATGATGTACAAGGTGGCAATGGTGGTGGAAATGAGCACCAAAATGGAATGTTGATAGGTGTAAAAGATATAATCTTTATGCCAAATCAATTTTCCAAAAATATGATCAAAAATATATATATTAACCAATTCCAAGACTCAACAAAGAAGAGAAATGTGATGAATGATAAGAGATCCAGTAGTGGAGTCCATGGAGAAAGGAATCCTCAATTTCCATCATGCAGGAAATGTGGATGGAGACACCCAGGAAAGTGTCTCAATGGGACAAAGAACTGCTTTACGTGTGGGAAGAAAGGACATAAAGTGAATAATTGCCGAAGAAAAATGAAGAGTACTATGGAAGAAGATAAAAATGGTCCCAAGAGTCCATTTACAGTCATTTGTCGTAAATGTAGGGGACCTGGCCATTACCCGAGTGAATGCCCTATTCTATAGGATATTTTCTTGGACAAAGAAGAAGCTATGTGGAAATAAATGGTTAGATAAATGTTTAAAAAGTATTAGTGCACCTTGTTGATGGTTTTACTTTGGAATAATTTTCTCTTGTATTTGTAACCCTACAGTTTTCCATGTGAGAATGATATTTTATGAAGAATTATCTTTTCTCTTGTGGATAAATTTATAAATAACCATTTGGTTTTATATGATCATTGGGTTTGAGGCAATTACAAGTTATTATAATTTGGGATGAAAATGCAAGGTATGAGATAAAATTTGTGGTTAAATTATGTTATGGTTATTTTGAGGAATTTATCCTATTTTGGTAATGTTTTAAAATATAGTTTTTGAAAAAGGACAACATGCAGACCGTGTGACAACCCGTCGCGTCGGAAAAAGCTGTGGGAATCGAACCCACAACCAAAGTGCGATTGGGATTTATCTCCTACCACTGGACTACGTGAATTCCCTGGTTAGTGTGACTATTATTTTTAGTTAAATGATTTTATTGATCATTAATAATTTGATTTGGGATCTTATGTCTTATCAAATAAATACCCTTATTATAGGAAAATGATTTGGTAATTAAGTGAGAAATGTTATTTTGGAAGTTGTTCGCTCTATTGTATAGAAAATAGAATAGTATTGGATTTCATTTGAGGAGTAATGGTGGATTTTTATCTATGTTTTTATTGTGGATTTATAGTGATTTGGGTCGTTTATGGCAATTATTAGGTTAATTACTTCTAAGTATGTGACTTTAAGAGTAATTAATGTCATTTGGAGATACAATTTAACGTGGAAGACTACATTCTTATAAGTTTTGAGTTTTAATATTAGTTTGGATTATATTAAAGGATTTTAAGGACAATTGATTATTGAATGGTATTTATTTAACATTGGGGTCTTGATGGTTTAATTTTAGAAATTAAGATTAGTGTTTTTTTTCACTAATGGAATATCCATTTGGGGGGTCATCAGATATTATACTAACCATTTTGGTTTTGATTAATCTCTAAATACAAGGTAAATATATAGTTTATCCTATGTAGATCATGTATTTCTATATAAGTTTATTCTAGCTCTTCCATTGTGACCAAGTCTTCTTGAATACTCATTGTTCAAAAAAATGAGTTAGTGGTAAAAAGTTATTAAATAATAAAACTCTACTTAAAAAGTAAGTATATATCTTTATATTCTTAGTCAATATCATAAATCAATTCCTCTTCCTTATGTAATGTAACTTAAAACAAAAAAAATGTTGTCTATTTACTTTTTCTACTGGGAGACTAAGGACTATTTGTCCCAACACAAGTTTGTGATTTTCTTATTGTTAACTTTCTCCTGATCATGTTTTCTATCCCTCTCCATCAGAACTGAACACTTAGTTTATCATCCATATCCATGTTTTCCTACATGGAATCCTAGTATGGGTTATCTTGGGTGACCTTTATACCTCTCTTCCTTTCTTCTAAAGTGATAGTTTTATTGACTCTTTTTCTAATGTGGGACATTCCATTATATTCTCAAGCCCAATTTTAAAAAAATTGTGAGGACGCAATTTATTGAATGAGGGGAGAATGTAACACCCCAAGCTTCCACGTTATGTTTCCCTTTGAATAATGAAATGACGTACATTGTACGCAACTTCGAGATTCTAACACACCACAACAAATCAAACTAGCCGTTATGAATAGTAATACCTACATTTTGAAATTTTATAAATTTTATCTTTCGAAATGGACTTCAGTTCTGGATTTGTAATATCAAAATTATCTTAGGGTGAAATTTTGGTACTTTTCGGATAAATTTCATATTTTGATGAATAGTGAAAATTACTAAATTTTAATTAAAAACAACTTTTTTAATCGAAATAATTAATAGTGATAAATTATAAATTTGAGTTTTTCTAAAGTATATTTAGAATATATTTTTACAATTTAATACAATTTTGGTCATTGGATGAGATTTTACATATAAACCAGACTTAAACAAGTGTCAATATTTTGATAGTTATTATCCCTTAAAAAAACGCTATTTGTTTTGACGACGAGAATTAATTTTTAAATTAATTAATTCAAATGATATGTTTTGAATTTGGTAAAATAGACATCATTTTTGAATTCATAATATCAAATATATCTTAGGTCTAATTTTTTGTATTTTTCTAGAAACTTTCATTTTTTTGATGAATAGTGAAACCACTTAGTGGTAGTTAAAAAACTGAATTTTTCATAAAACTTAATTTTACCGCTTCTGTGAGTGGAATTTTAAAAATCTGAGAGACATAGTTAATATGAAGGAGTAAAATGTGGTTCATTGAGATGAAAATAATTTTTTGTGAATAGTAACTTTTTACTTTTATTTACCACGGTTAAAAGTAAATAGGGTAATTAAGGGTAAAAATGAAATTAATATTATCCTAAAACATGTCCTAATTCAATTGGAAAAGTGTATCTCAACCAAAAAAAACCTTAGGAATAAAATATTATCATTTAGGTCCACTTGGATTAGATTAGGACATTTATTATTATTTAATACAAAGAAGAGTTAAAAGAGTTAAAATCAACATCTATTTACTAAAACATTTTTAATATGGGGTTACACATAAGATAAATTCAATTATAAATATTAATTAGAAATATAAACAGATTTCCTACATAATGACATTTTATTTATAATTTTTACACATTAAATAATTTTATTTATTAATGACACAATGATGATGCAGTAATTACCATAATAGTGAAAAATTAAAATAATTAATATTATAAATACCCAGATAAATATAATTGGAGATTTTTATTGAATTACACTAATTTTCTAGGTTACTATGACATATTAGGATTGATTTAATTTACTTTTGTTGAAATAATCGTTCTGTTATGAGTTTCACAAAAATCAATTATTGATTAGTGTCAAAATTGACATAAAATAGTTTTTAAAACAAATATTATATTATTAATTGATATTAAATTCCTAAAAATCTAAGGTTCAGCCAAGAGACTTATATCATGATATTTTTATCATTAATGGACTACTTGGGGGTCTCTTGGAAGTTTATTGTAAATTTATTAACCATATAATATAAAAATACAAAGAGACATTGTAAAAGTGAAACTAATTAACTAAGAGTTAATACTTAAAGATAAGGTTAATATAATGACCCAAACCTGTCTAAATTCAATTGGTTGAGTGGTTTTCGACCTATACCCACCTTAACCTTTAAATAATACACTTTTTACCCATTAGAAACTGAATATGAATATATTATAAAGTAATATTTCTAGCTTTTCCAAAGGTGCCCCTCGCCCTTCTTATAAAAGGGCACTCCCCCTTCTCATTAATTCACACCATCAAAGCCTTTTGGATCAGAAAAAACCTGCCCAAATACTCTCTCAATTTCCCTCACTACAACCTAGAGTCCTTAGTTTTATCAGAAAGCCAACCTAAGGAGCTCTTTTGATCAAATCAAAAGGAAGAACCCGAAGAAGAGATAATGTTTTTACCACCCATTTTCAAATTCTTTTCTTCTTCAACTTCTTCTTTCTTTGTTATTCCCATTCTAAAATAATGAATACATTATCTCCTATATACTATAATATTATTATAAATAGGGTACAACCATATTCAGTATTCTATCCATCCTTTTAATGACATTTCACCATACGTGCGTACGTACGGCTTACCGTCTCCACGTCGTGGTGTAATTGTCATTCAGTAAATTATTATTTGGATGGGTATAATAATGATGTGTTATTCATGTAAATAATAAATATGACATGATAATTATTTATATATATGATATACCATCCAATTATATATTATTTTAGCATCAAAAGAATGATATTATCGCTCGTGCGTACGTACGGACTACCGTCTCCACGAAAGCGATGAGATTCATTCTCCATCGTATCCATTCAAGTATAATTATCAATTGATGATTTAAAAATAATGTTTAAGGACTTGATATAATTCTGGATATAAATAAGATACAACCTATCCATAACAAACACGGCTTACGTAACAAAGAATATAATGGAAAACGAGTAAGTTAACACCCGAAATGACGATAATACTAAGATATTATTAAAAAATAAATGTTAAAAGATCATATATGATATCATATTAATGTAAATTATTCTTGTATAATTCAATAACAATTATTCCACCATTATACAGGAGGTTAAACTACCGTCAACCAAGGAGAAAGTACAAAGTAAGGGGTTTTCATCTCACTCCTTACTCCCGTGAGATTCATTACATATTGCCACTATTACCTTTTGTGTGGTGTATGTACTTCCCATAATTGTATTCTTTGTGTAATACACTTTAATTTATATTTATTTACATATTCATTGTATGATACCTCTTTCATGGGTTGTATGTTTCATAAGTTACCAAATTGGTAAGGGTTTATTTCGCAATCTCTTCATTATCCGAGGTTGTTTATACGTAATAATCTACTGGGACTTGTTTATCATCCACATCCATGTTTCTTAAAAATGTATTTAAAAACTTTTTACTATTTACTAGAATATGGGTTAAAGTCATTTATACCCTTTTTGACTTTTATAAGTGGTTTATAAAGGAATATTTTTTCCGTCTTCTAAACAAGGTCCCTTTTAACCTTTTCGATAGAATTAAGGTAAGAATGTTTTTTAACTTATATGATGGGTGCGGCTATTTTCCGCCATTATAAAATCTTAGAAGATTCCCTTAAAATATCAAAAAAATATTTTCACAGTAAATGTTTTATTTTATAATTATGTGGCTTTTAAATGATTTCAAAAATATATATATTTCTCTCAAATATATGAAAACCCAATGCAAATGTATACGTATTTAACGCAAGCTTAAAAATGATTTCAGAAAACCCGAATCTCGAGTGTGGTAGACAGGAAGGGATTGGGAGTGGACCCATCATGGCATGTAATTAGTCAAGAAGTCTCAGAATTAGTTATTTTGTTTTCAACAGCTTGCATAATGTTTTTAGAAAAACACTGGAGTATATTTGAGAAATTTTAAACGTAAGTATCTTCTAAAAAAATTGCATCGGTAGGTCTCATGAGACAAATTAGTGTCTTGGAACAAGGCCTTG
This sequence comes from Viscum album, assembly GCA_963277665.1. Taxonomy (NCBI): domain Eukaryota; kingdom Viridiplantae; phylum Streptophyta; class Magnoliopsida; order Santalales; family Viscaceae; genus Viscum; species Viscum album. Next base: position 290,526,343 of record OY728165.1, read on the forward strand.
AAAAAATCTTATTTGTAGTCTTGGAATGAGTCCTTGGCTATGTGGTTATGATAGTCTAGCATTATGCATTCCATCATTATGAAAGTGGTTATTGATATTTCATGTGATTGTTCTACTAGTATAATATCCATGTGAATAAGTAAATGGAATTATTTCATTTTATCTTTTCCATATTATGCTGAAGTTCAAGTTTAAAAGGATTTTGTTTTAGTTATAAATTTCTTTAAGTGTTTATGCTTATCTATGAAAGCTTCTGCTATATTGTTATCCTTACTGAGCATCTGAGCTCACCCCTTTCAATGTTTTATTTTTTCCAGGATGTGAAGAAGTAATTTATGAATGACCTGTAGGGATAGTATGAGGTGATATGAAGACAAGATGTTGTTGTAGTTTTTTTTACCTTATGATGTAATGTAAGACTTATGAATATATCTAGTGTTTCCAAGACTACTAAACTAATCGGTCTTTCGAGACTTGATCCTTTGTGATCATGCCAATGTTATTTAATAATGCACCGACTCTGGGTATCTAGGGTCGGGGAGTTACATGCAAGGTATTCATTATGAATACTAAAGATAATTTACACAAATTGGCACCAAAATATGATGAAGGAATTTTCATAGGATAGTCCACAACTTCTAAGGATTATTGAGTTTTTAACAAAAAAAATTGTACTGTTGAAGAGACAAAACATGTCAAATTTGATGAAACCGATCCATTTGTTTTTAGACAACCCCATTCTAAATCTTCAGATGTGTTTTCAAAAACTGATTATCAACCATTCATAAAAAATCCTTCTGATAAGAAAACTGTTCAAGAAGATGCTTCTGAAACATTTACCCCAGAAGATTTCTTACCCTATGTTGATGAACAAGTTTTACAAAACCCAAACCAGTTGTTTCTTAAGAATAATCCCATTGATAGTATCATTGGGGATGTAAATCAACTTGTAAGCACCAGAATATCCGTAAGAAATGAAGTTGAGCATCTAGAATTCCATTCCCAGTTAGAACCAAAAAGCACTGATGAAGATTTAGGTGATGATGATTAGATTAAACCCATGCAAGATGAAATAAATGAATTTTAAAGGAATAATGTCTAGGCCTTGGATGAAAGACCTAAGGAAACTTCTGTAATTGGAGTAAAATGGGTCTTCAAAAATAAGTGTGATGAGAATGGAATCATCGAAATAAATAAAGCTAGATTGGTTGCTAAAGTTTATAATCAACAAGAAGGAATAGACTATGAAGAAACCTATGCTCTAGTAGCTAGACTTGAATCTATTCGTATTTTATTTTCCTTTGGAGATTTATTTAATTTTACGCTTTTTCAAATGGATGTAAAATGTGCTTTCTTTAATGGTTATGTTCAAGAGGAAGTTTTTGTTGAACAACCTCCCGGATTTGAAGATACAAAACATCCTAATCATTTTTTAGACTTACCAAAGCTTTATATGGCCTTAAACAAGCTCATCGAGCTTGGTATAATAGACTTATAGGATTTTTTCTTCAAAATAACTATGTTAAGGGAAATGCAGATCCAACCCTTTTTATAAAGAAATATAAGAAAAATGTTTTGATTGTTCAAATTTATGTTGATGACATTATATTTTCTTCAACTCAGAAATCTTAAACTGATTCCTTTGCGGATCTAATAAAATCTGAGTTTGAAATGTGTATGATGGTTGAGTTAACATTTTTTCATGGTTTTCAAATTTCTCAAAAACCAGAAGGAACTTATATATCTCAACATAAGTATATTAAAGATATTCTTAAAAAGTTTGGATATGACAACACTAAAAGTATTAGTACTACTATTGGTACCTCAAACACACTTGATCTTGATGAAGCTGGGAAACCAGTAGATCAAACATATTTTAGAGGTATGACATGAAGCTTACTATACTTGACATCTAGTCGTCCAGACTTGATGTTTTCAGTATTCTTATGTTCTAGATATCAATAAAATCCTAAGTAATCTCATTTAAAGGCAGTGAAGAGAATTTTTAGCTATTTAAAGGGAACCATGGATCTTGAACTATTTTATACTTCTCGAAATTATTTTATCTTAAAATAAAATTCAGATGCTGACTTTGGTGGATGTATAATGGATAGAAAGAGTACATCTAGAAATTGTCATTTATTAGGAGATTCATTAGTTTCATGGTCTTGTATGAAGCAACACATAGTAGCACTCTCCACTGCTGAAGCTGAATATGTAGCAGCTGGAATTTGTTGTGCTCAAGTGTTGTGTATGCAACACACGCTCACAAACTATGGGTGGAGTTTTACTAAGACTCAAATTTTGTGTGATAACACAAGTTCCATTGCACTTAGTAAAAACCATGCACATCATTCTCTTGCAAAACACATAGATATTAGGCATCACTTTCTTAGGGATCACACACTAAATGGAGATATCATTCTTCAATTTATCGGAACATAAGATCAACTTGCTGATATTTTCACAAAATCTTTAACTTTATGTAGAAATTAGATCATCATATGTTGGTTATAATTAATTTTATTAATTCACAAGAATTACCTTGGTGGAATTATTTCTTCTTTGATGTTTCCAGTCAAGATTCGGTGATCCTCCATTGAGTCGTAGAATCAAAATGTAAGATTCCTCTAGAGGTGATCCACACATGTGCCACGTATCTCTGGACGTCGCTGAAGGGATCTCTGGGTGCTAGCGCGGAAGAACCTTCACTTGCGATGTCCGCCTTTGATCACCTTGATCTCTCAGTCTTCAGAGCATTCTTGGAGGAAGGAGTTCTTTCGGGCTTGAAAGAATTCTTCAGAATTGTTGTGCACAACGACTCTCGCTTTTCAAAAGTGTTGGGGTTGTGAGGATATATATAATCGGGTTTGAGGTTATAGGTTTATGACATTAAATAAATGCATTACACATTTTATTTATTTCATTAACTCTTAATGAAAGAACCCCATATCGAATTATTAATTCCTTGACAGGCGCCCATGCTGATTATAATAAATATCATTTAATAAAACAATATTATATCCTCAAAATCCCGACTGGAAAAACTTCACGGTGTGTAATCATTAATACACGGTGTGTACTCGTTTTCCATAAAACTACATGGCATGTATAATTAATATACACGGCGTGTACTTTTATTTTCCACTTTCCTTTAATTCCTTCACCACATTTATTAGTCCTTGAGTAATGGATATTTATTTCTTAAATAAATTTAACTCCATTACTCACTAATAAATGTATTATTTCACCCACAATATATTCTCTCGAAAAACTAGTGTCGAAATAAATGCAATCAGGCATCCTTAAATAATTATTAAACCACAGTCGAGAATAATATTTTTTTAACTTGTTAAATTAATATTTAACTGAGATACATGGACACACTTAGTGTGTGACACTCTAGGCCTCTTTCTCAGTGGAATTAGGCGGAGCCTACCTAAATTCCAAGGTTAGCGTCTAGAAACACACCAAGGAACCCATAGAAAAAGTAGTTAATGCCGCAATGAGATGTCACCTCCTACGAACGCTTATTGTGTAATATAATCCCTTTGTCAAGATATCTCAAATCAAGCGGGTTGCGTGCTACTGTCATCAACCCATGTTCTCGATTATTCTTTCTTTGACTTTCCGAAATTGAACTCACCCATTCCTTACCATGGCCATGGATTTATTTAGACTATATCAATTCCATAAAAGGGCCTGAGATATCTACTTCCATTATGGAACAGAAGGGTCAAATCCTTTCTCGCATTATCTATTAATGCGGTATTACTCGTGACGCACCCAACGTATCCTACCTTACTGCGAACAGTGTGTCGTCACAGTTTTCATCAATACATCTAAGTGCGCGAGTTATAATACCCATTAATAATAATATTAAATTATAAGGACCAATACACACGTCCACAGATAGGAACATCCAATGACACTATGAAATGTGGATTTCCAACTAGTGGGTCTCGTTCTCATAATATCCTCCTGAATATTACCAAGGGCTCACACCATGAGATGGTGCCTCAAAGTTTTATGAGTCCTCACGCCTAATGGCCTGTATTATTTGTGTCTCTCAAATAGTATCATCCAGGCATAGAACATATTTTCCATAACAGTGTTATGGCACTTCCGGGTTCTCATCATAGAAAGGATACGCTATGACCCTTTAATGAAACAGCTATCCTTAGGACATTATCACATGCATTGTCACACAGAAGAATAATCAAGATGTGATAAAGCTTTTATTAATGAATAAAGTAATAAGTAGTTGGTTCTAGGCCACCAACTTCAAAAGACTCCCACTTGGACTAGAGCCAACTACTAACAACTTTTAATCCTCTAGCTCTCACATGATATTCATGCTTCTGCTGAGAAATTCCTTTAGTCATGGGGTATTCCACGTTCTCTTACATTGACACTATGCTCACTACAACTTCACCCCTATGATAGAAATCCCTCAAGAGGTGATACTTTTGGAGTATATGCTTTTTTCGTTGATGTGACCTTGGTTCTTTCGCAAGAGCCACCACTGTAGTATTATCACAATACAATGTAATGAGATCTTTACGGCTAGGCACCACATCATGCTCCTGGAAAAAGTTCTGAATCTAAACAGCTTCCATGGATGCATCAGAAGCTGCAATATATTCAGAATCCGCTGTAGAATCGGCGACAACTGGCTTCTTAGAACTCTTCCAGCTCACAGATCCTCCATTGAGGCAGAAAACATATCTAGATTGCAACTTCAGATCATTCTGATCTGTCTGAAAACCAGCATTAGCATACCCTCTGATGAAAAGCTCCCTGTCTCCTCCATACACGAGGAACATATCCTTAGTTCTTCTCAGATACTTAAGGATAGTCTTAACAGTATTCCAATGTTGTTCTCCTGGATCTACTTGATATCTGCCTACCATGCTCAGTGCACAGGCAACATCAAGCCTAGTACATAACATGGCATACATGGTGGATCCTATAGCCGAAGCGTATGGGATCTTACTCATTCTATCATTCTCTTGTGGTTTATGAGGACACATTTTCTTAGAAAGATATAGGCCACGTGACACTGGAACTAATCCCCTCTTGGATTGTTCCATACTAAATCACTTTAGTATCTGGTCAATGTATGTAATCTGACTTAGTCCAAGAAGCCGCTTGGATCTATCACAAATGATCTTGATCCCTAGAATGTAGGCTGCTTCACCCAATTCCTTCATGAAGAAACACTTGTTCAACCAGTCCTTAACTAACTGTAAGAATGGTATATCATTTCTAATAAGAAATATGTCATCAACATGTACTACTAGGATAACGATCGCATTCCCATTAAACCTCTTATAAACACATGGCTCACATTCATTTTTAATGAACCCAAATTCTTTTATGGCTTCATCAAATTGAATGTTCCATGAACTATATGCTTTATTTAATCTATAAATGGATTTCTGCAACTTGCAAACCTGTTTGGCTTCACCTAGTGTCACAAAACCTTCTGGTTGTGTCATATAGAAATCTTCCTGAAGGTTCCCATTAAGGAATGTTATTTTTACATCAATCTGCCAGACCTCATAGTCATGGTAAGCTTCTATGGAAAGTATGATTCTTATGGATTTAAACATGGAAACTGATGAGAAGGTTTCATCATAGTCAAGTCCTTGACGCTATCTGAACCCTTTAGCCACTAGCCTTTCTTTATAGGTTTTAACTTGACCTTCCATGTCTAGCATTCTCTTGAATACCCATTTTCATTCAATAGGCTTTACATAAACTGGCTGATCGACCAGAACCCAGACTTGGTTCTGATACATGGAATCCATCTCAGAATTCATAGCTTCTTACCATCTTTCATCTTCTGATCTTTCTATTGCTTCCTTGTAGGAGAGAGGTTCATCATTGTCCAACAATAATGATTCACCATCCTCGGTGATTAGGAAACCAAATCTCTCTGGTTCCCTTACCTCTCTTGAGCTCCTACACAGTACTTGTGTTTCTGGAACCTCTTCCACGGGGACCTATGGAACTTGTTCCTATACCAACTCATGTGTATCTTGAGCATCAACTTCTTCGAAGTCAATATTGCTCCCACTATCCTTGTTGAGGATGTTCTCCCTCTCAAGAAAGACAGCCTGTCTGGTGACAGTCACTTTCTTGTCTAAAGGGTTATATAGGTAATATCCTTTTGTTTCCTTGGGATATCCTATAAAGATACACTTTGTTCCCACTACTAGAAAAGGGGGCATTGGAGCCCCCCAGACTTGGGTGACCGCCATTGGCGGTCGCTATTGATCACCATTAGCGACCGCCAATGGCGGTCGCTAAGCTGCCTAAAAAATTTCGGGGGGTTTCTGCGCCCCCCCCCCCCCCCCCCCGCCCTCTCCCTCGATCTCCCTCGCCCTAACCCTCCCTCTCCGCCCTCCCTCGCGCCGCCCTCCCCTCCCCCGCCGCCCGGCCTCCCCCGCCGCCCGGCCTCCCCCGCCGCCCGCCCTCCCCCGCCGCCCGGCCTCCCCCGCCGCCTGTCATCCGCCCTCCGGCCGCCGCCCTCCGCCCTCGGGCCTCCGGCCGCCGCCCTCCGGCCTCTCGGCCCTCCCCCCCCCCCCCCACCCCGGACGGCACCCGCACCCCGGACAGCCCCCGGCGCGCACTCCGGACCGCCCCCCGCACCCCGGACGCCTCCCCGCACCTCGGACAGCACCCCCCCGCGCACTCCGGACCGCCCCCCGCACCCCGGACGCCTCCCCGCACCTCGGACAGCACCCCCCCGTGCACTCCGGACCGCCCCCCGCACCCCGGACGCCTCCCCGCACCCCGGACAGCCCCCCCCCCCCCTGCACTCGGACACCCCCCTCCGAACCCGGACAGCCCCCCCGCACCCCGGACAGCCCCCCCCCCCCCCCGCACTCGGACACCCCCATCCGAACCCGGACAGCCCCCTCGCACCCCGGACAGGCCCCCCGCACCCCGGACACCCCACCCCGCACCCCCGACAGCCCCCCTGCACCCCAGACAGCCCCCCCTCCCCCGCACCCCGGACACCCCCGCACCCCGAACACCCCTGCCCGCACCCCTGACAGGCCCCCGACACCCCGGACACCCCTCCCCGCACCTCGGACAGCCCCCCCCCCCCCCCCCCCGACCCCGGACACCCCCCCCCCCCCCCCTCGCTGCCTGTCCCCCGTCCCCTCACCGCCTCCTCTCCTCCAGCTCCCCGCCGCCGCCGCCGCCCGTCCCCTCCCTTGCCGCACCGCCTTTGGCTCCGGCTCCCCTTCGCTGCCTCCTCTCCCTCGCAGCACCGCCTTCGGCTCCCCTCCCTTTCAGGTTTGTAGCTCAATCAGGTAACATGAGCTTTCAGTTACATTATTATTTTATCAATGGTTCATAAACAAATGGTTAATATTTATTTTGAATATAGTTGATTTGAAAAATGTAAATTTAATAAGTATTGTGTAAATGTTTGTTATACAGATATTATTATGGATAAGAGTTGGATTGATCTTCCAAATCGAACGTCTAGAGAATATTTCAATGGCATTATGCAGTTTATTGACTTCACGAGAGGATTTGAAAGTGACTATATTAGTTGTCCATGTAGAAAATGTGCTAACAGATATCAATTCACACGAGATACTGTGAGGGAGCACCTTTTCTTTAATGGATTTCTGAAAAATTATAAGAGTTGGACTCGTCATGGAGAAGAATATGTTCGTTGTCAAAATACAGATGCAGCTCAGATGGATGTTGATGCAAGGATGACTGATCCAATGCATGAAATGCTTACTGAAATGGTACGTGGGTTTGATCCTGAAGGCATTGACATCCAGAATCTTGAGACCGGTGAGATAAATCTTCGCTCTGGTGCAGATCGTGATTCGAGGAGGTTTTATGAAGTACTTGATGATGCGAAAACAGAATTATATCCTGGATGTACTTCTTACAATAAACTGTCGTTCATCGTGGAGTTGTTGCATTTGAAGACTTTGAACAATTGGTCAGACACATCATTCGACATGCTTTTGGTTTTATTGAAAAAAGTTCTTCCTGTCGACGCTAAGATTCCTGAGTCGTATTACTATGCTCGTAAGTTGACAGAGAACTTAGGTTTTACATATGAGACTATAGATGCATGTGCAAACAACTGTATGTTGTTTAGAAATGAAACTGCTCATTTGGATATCTGTACGGTTTGTGGCGCTTCCAGGTGGAAAGAGAACAGGGGAAATAAGACTCATCAAAGTCAGATTGCGATACAGGGGAAACTGATTGCCGTAAAGCAAATGCGTTACTTTCCCCTTAAACCGAGGTTGAAAAGATTTTTTATGTCATCTAAAGTTTCTAATTTAATGAGATGGCATGCAGAAAGAGTTCATGAAAGTGACATGTTAACCCACCCGGCAGACTCTCATGCATGGAAGGATTTTGATAAGAGACATCCCGACTTTGCTAAAGATGTTCGTAATGTCCGATTGGGATTGGCAGCAGATGGTTTCAATCCATTCAAGTCTATGGTTGGTGCAACTCATAGCACATGGCCCGTGGTGTTGGTTCCATATAATCTTCCTCCGTGGCTTTGTATGAAGCAACAATTTATATTACTTTCCACTCTTATTGATGGACCTAAAAGTCCGGGGGATAAGATTGATGTTTACCTTCAGCCATTGATTGATGAGTTGAATGAATTTTGGGGCGATGGTGTGATGACTTATGACTGCGAAACGAATGAAATGTTCAAACTGCATGCAGCTTTATTGTGGACAATCAATGACTTCCCAGCTTATGCAAATTTATCAGGCTGGAGTACGAAAGGGGAATTTTCTTGCCCTTGTTGCAATAAAAGTAAAAAATCTGTATGGCTTAAACATTCCAAAAAATGGGCATACATGGGTCACAGGCGTTTTCTCCCTCCCCAGCACAGGTTCAGAAAGGACAGAGTGGCATTTGATGGTTCTAGAGAGTTCATCCCAGCACCAAAGATCATGACAGGAGTCGAAATGTTATCGCAGATTGAGGAAGAAAACATCCGCACTGTATATGAAATTCAGGATTTGGTGGCTCCTCCAGTACGTAATATTCGTGCTGCGGGTAGGCAGCGCAGTCACAATTGGAAAAAGAAAAGTATTTTTTATAGTCTTCCGTATTGGAAAACTAACATGTTGAGGCATAATTTGGATGTCATGCACATTGAAAAAAATGTTTGTGATAACATATTGTGGACTATTTTAGGTGTCAGTGGAAAGTCAAAGGACCATGTTAATGCACGCCGTGATTTGGAAGAAATGGGTTTAAGGAAACAGTTGCATTTATAGTTAGCTGAGGGAAACAAGGCATATATGCCTGCTGCACAGTATTCGATGACTACAGAGGAGAAAGAGACATTTCTTTCCATTTTGAAGATGGTCAAGGTGCCTGATGGTTACTCTTCTAATATTTCAAAGTGTGTGAATCTGACGAGCAAGACATTGCAAGGGTTGAAAAGTCATGACAATCACATATTACTTCAGCAGTTGATTCCAATCGCAATTTGTGATTGTTTATCCCCCAATGTTGTTCAGCCCTTGATTGAGATGAGTAATTTTTTTAGACAGCTTTGTTTAAGAAATCAACGAATGAGTGATTTAAAAAGTTTGCAGGACCGAATTGTACTTACGCTTTGTCACTTTGAGAAACTTTCCCCCCCCCTCATTTTTCGATGTTATGGTCCACTTAACAGTGCACCTAACTGATGAAGTAATGGCTGCTGGTCCAGTGCAATTCAGGTGGATGTATCCTATTGAACGGTATTTGAGTACATTGAAAAGATTTGTACGCAACAGAGCTCGTCCAGAGGCATCAATAGCCAATGGTTATTTGATGGACGAGTGTACTACCTTTTGTGCAGAATATCTTACGGATGTTGAAACAAAATTAGATAAGCCCTCTCGGATTCATGATGGTCCAGTTGGAGAAGGAACCACATTTGATATGGACAACATCGAGTGGATACAAGCACATCGATATATCTTGTTCAATACTCCATCAGTTGCACCATTAATGCAGTAAGTATCTTATCAATGTGCTTGTATAACTTTTACATGTTTTCTTTGCATAAGTTGATCTTTTAAACATCGCGTAATCATTTGCAGGAAACACATTAATGAGATAAAAGAAGAGATGCATCGTGCGACTGAGTTGCAAATTCAACAATCTCATTATGCGGCATTTCATGATTGGTTCAAGGATTATGTATGTATAAATTGATTTTCATTATGAGTGAAGTATTAAACTAATTCTTTCTGCATATATCAGTATTGATTTTTATAAATTATGTAGGTTCGTAAGCTGAGGGAGTTAGGGGACCCCACGTTACCTGAAGTATTTATCCAACTGGCTGAGGGTCCATCTATAACCGCTCGTCGTTATAAAGCTATTGATGCTAATGGTTTTCGATTTCGCATTAAAGATGTTGACGACAAACGAGCAACACAAAACAGTGGAATCGGTTGTCCCTTTGTCGATTCTGGTTATTACTATGGTCAATTGATAGACATCATTGAAGTTGTATACACACACGGTTTGAAGTACATATTGTTAAAGTGTAATTGGGTTGATCCAGTGCGTGGATGTAAAGTCGATCAATATCAGTTTTCATTGGTGAATTTTAACTACATGTTATACAGAAATAATGAACGAGTTGAGAATGAACCTTTCATCTTGACATCACAAGCGGAACAAGTATTCTTCGTTACTTTGCCTTCGGATACAAGTTGGCAAGTTGTTGTCAAAATTTCTCGGCGAGGAGTGTTTTTATTTGAAGAAGATGAACCCGAGACTGTTCCGTTTGTTTACCAACAACTTGATCAACATACCGTAGTTCAACGTGAAGAAGATATTTATTGGGTCAGAGCGGCTGTTGAAGGAGAAACGGTCGATTTGCATGCTTAATGAAAGGTATAATTGTTTTCCCGCTATTCAGTAGAATGTCCTAGGATATCATAAATTATCTAATCATTTTATAAATCCTTATAAGTTTTAATCCTCACTTTTGTAAGTTAATTCAGTCATAAATATTTAGGTTGATTAACTTTCTGATTTTTTAAAATTCATTCACAACTAATTATTCAATCCATTTTTTGTTTGATTAACAGTTGTACAAGTTTGATTTATTAAGAACAATCCAATTTATCTTTTAAACACTTTGGACTCATTACTGATATTTTGTATGATTGCAGACATGTCAGGGGAAGAGGCAGAAAATCCACATCATCCATCTGAGGCATCTACGTCTCAGGGTCGAGGTATGTTTGACAGTCATTATCTATATTATTTATGTAATTAACATATATATATATATATATATAACATTTGTCAATTTATATATAAAATTGTTTTCAACAGGATCAGACTCGGCTGCTTCTTCCTCTCGCAGGATAGGCCCTGGTCGTGGCATATTAGCATGGAATTCTGACACGACGATAGATGTTTCATTTGATGAGGTATTTCATCCCGTGGGACCGAATGCCCCGGCATTTATTCGTCAGCTGGGTCATATCATACGTGACCCACATCGATTTCCATTGACCACGCGTGATTGGGCTTCTATCCCCCAGGACACATTAGATCGTCTATGGAGGTAGGTTCAGGTAAGAAAATAATTTTACTTTATTTTCTATTTATAAATAATACTAATATGTTTGATTATTTTCATTATAGCAAAATTTGAAAGTATGCCCTGAAGAGTTTCGGCCCGTGTGTATGAGCAAATGCCGTAAGCTGTGGAAAGATTATAAAGGCAAAGTGAAGAGGGACCACTGGGTACCAAATGTGGGTGCCCCTGACATTTTGGAAAAAGTCCCGAGAGGTGTCCTCCCGGCTCAGTGGCATGACTTGGTTGCATATTGGTCTACTGAGGGTGTTGCGGTTTGTATATTAATTATTTTTCTGTATATATATTTTCAAGAATATGTGATTTGTTTGAAATTTGAATGAATTGAATGTAGGAGGTGTCAACACGCCATTCGGAGAATCGAGCGTTGCAGGGACCAGCTCACAGGCTCGGGACTCGTCACGTGTCTCAGATCCAACATGAGGTATATATTATTCACTTTTTAATTTATTAATTAATATGGTTTTGTGTTTATATTCTTTTAATATACAGTTGCGAGGGCAAGGTGCAGCAACTGATAAAATGTCGGTGTGGATAAGGACTCGTGATCGCAATGATCCAGAGGTTGCAGCATTGATAGTAAGTGTCTGTACTTACCAATAATTACATAAATCTTTATATTAACATATATATATTTATATATATTTAAATATTTCACAGGATCAATTTGAAGCTGAGTTAGAACATCTGCCAGAGGACCAGCGACAGCTTCCCATGCGACGGGATGAGATCTTTCATCGCATTATTGGTCGGACGGGCATGGCTATAGTTTGACCTATGGAGCAGGGATTCCTCGTTCTGTAGTGTCACGCGCTGCGGTTGTCGGTCCTGCTGTTGCTCATATGACACAGCAGATGTCAGATTTTGAGGCACGGCTGCGCGCTTCCGAGGAGACAAATGCGCAATTGACAGCTGAGGTTAGAGCACTGCGGGAATATGTGCGTCGAGCTGATGGTACAGGGGATCATACGACGCAGGTATATACTGTATTTATTTATTTAATTTAAATTATTTTTGTTATTAAAATATTTATAATGTTTATTTGTTGTAGGCACCTGGCCCACCAGAAGGAGGTAACAGTGATGGCAACGCGTGACGCACCATATATTCACGAGATATGTTTTTTGTTTTTACTGGTAGGGTTGACATTGATGTACTGTATTTATTCATTTAAGTAATGCATTATTACCATCCATGGTGGTCTTTTAAATATTTTATACACATATTGAGTTTTTGATCAGATAATCTTGAATGATTCTACATTTGAACAAGTCGAACTAATTCCAACAGATCAATAAATCTGATATTATAGATTATGTATTATCCAATATATTTTTTATAAATTTTTGTATGGTATCGATAAAAGAAATATGTATTAATTAGATGTTATCACTTTTATTTTTCACTTTTGTAATCAATGGGATGACCTTTGCACCCCCGGAGAGCCCCCCGCACCGCCGTACAGCCCCCCGCACCCCCGTACAGCCACCCCCGCACCCCCGTACAGCCCCCCGCACCCCCGTACAGCCCCCCCCGCACCCCCGTACAGCCCCCCCGCACCCCCGTACAGCCCCCCGCACCCCCGTACAACCCCCCGAACCCCCGTACTGCCCCCCGCCACCCCCGTACAGCCCCCCCCCCCCCCCCCGCACCCCCGTACAGCCCCCCGCACCCCCGTACAGCCCCCCCCCCCCCCCCCCCCCCGCACCCCCGTACAGCCCCCCCCCCCCCCCCCCCCGCACCCCCGTACAGCCCCCCGCACCCCCGGAGAGCCCCCCGCACCCCCGTACAACCCCCCGCACCCCCGTACAACCCCCCGCACCCCCGTACAACCCCCAGCACCCCCGTACAACCCCCCGCACCCCCGTACTGCCCCCCGCACCCCCGTACAGCCCCCCGAACCCCCGTACAGCCCCCGGCCACCCCCGTACAGCACCCCGCACCCCCGTACAGCCCCCCCCCCCCCCCCCCCCGCACCCCCGTACAGCCCCCCGAACCCCCCTACAGCCCCCCGAACCCCCGTACAGCCCCCCGCCACCCCCGTACAGCCCCCCGCACCCCCGTACTGCCCCCCGCCACCCCCGTACAGCCCCCCCCCCCCCCCCCCCCGCACCCCCGTAGAGCCCCCCGCACCCCCGGAGAGCCCCCCGCACCCCCGTAGAGCCCCCCGCACCCCCGGAGAGCCCCCCGCACCCCCGTACAACCCCCCGCACCCCCGTACAACCCCCCCCCCCCCCCCCCCCCCCCCCGCAACCCCGTACTGCCCCCCGCACCCCCGTACAGCCCCCCGAACCCCCGTACAGCCCCCCGCCACCCCCGGAGAGCCCCCAGCACCCCTGTACAGCCCCCCGCCACCCCCGGAGAGCCCCCCGCACCGCCGTACAGCCCCCCGCACCCCCGTACAGCCACCCCCGCACCCCCGTACAGCCCCCCGCACCCCCGTACAGCCCCCCCGCACCCCCGTACAGCCCCCCCGCACCCCCGTACAGCCCCCCGCACCCCCGTACAACCCCCGAACCCCCGTACTGCCCCCCGCCACCCCCGTACAGCCCCCCCCCCCCCCCCCCCGCACCCCCGTACAGGCCCCCGCACCCCCGTACAGCCCCCCCCCCCCCCCCCCGCACCCCCGTACAGCCCCCCGCACCCCCGGAGAGCCCCCCGCACCCCCGTACAACCCCCCGCACCCCTGTACAACCCACCGCACCCCCGTACAACCCCCCCGCACCCCCGTACTGCCCCCCGCACCCCCGTACAGCCCCCTGAACCCCCGTACAGCCCCTCGCCACCCCCGTACAGCCCCCCGCACCCCCGTACAGCCCCCCCCCCCCCCCCCCCCGCACCCCCGTACAGCCCCCCGAACCCCCCTACAGCCCCCCGAACCCCCGTACAGCCCCCCGCCACCCCCGTACAGCCCCCCGCACCCCCGTACAGCCCCCCGCCACCCCCGTACAGCCCCCCCCCCCCCCCCCCCCCGCACCCCCGTACAGCCCCCCGCACCCCCGTACAGCACCCCCCCCCCCCCCCCCCCGCACCACCGTACAGCCCCCCCCCCCCCCCCCCCGCACCCCCGTACAGCCCCCCCCCCCCCCCCCCGCACCCCCGTACAGCCCCCCGCACCCCCGGAGAGCCCCCCGCACCCCCGTACAACCCCCCGCACCCCCGTACAACCCCCCGCACCCCCGTACAACCCCCCGCACCCCCGTACAACCCCCCCCGCACCCCCGTACTGCCCCCCGCACCCCCCGTACAGCCCCCCGAACCCCCGTACAGCCCCCCGCCACCCCCGTACAGCCCCCCGCACCCCCGTACAGCCCCCCCCCCCCCCCCCGCACCCCCGTACAGCCCCCCGAACCCCCCTACAGCCCCCCGAACCCCCGTACAGCCCCCCGCCACCCCCGTACAGCCCCCCGCACCCCCGTACTGCCCCCCGCCACCCCCGTACAGCCCCCCCCCCCCCCCCCGCACCCCCGTACACCCCCCCCCCCCCCCCCCCGCACCCCCGTACAGCCCCCCGCACCCCCGGAGAGCCCCCCGCACCCCCGTACAACCCCCCGCACCCCCGTACAACCCCCCCCCCCCCCCCCCCCCCCGCACCCCCGTACTGCCCCCCGCACCCCCGTACAGCCCCCCGAACCCCCGTACAGCCCCCCGCCACCCCCGGAGAGCCCCCCGCACCCCTGTACAGCCCCCCGCCACCCCCGGAGAGCCCCCCGCACCGCCGTACAGCCCCCCGCACCCCCGTACAGCCACCCCCGCACCCCCGTACAGCCCCCCGCACCCCCGTACAGCCCCCCCGCACCCCCGTACAGCCCCCCCCCCCCCCCCCCCCGCACCCTCGTACAGCCCCCCGCACCCCCGTACAACCCCCGAACCCCCGTACTGCCCCCCGCCACCCCCGTACAGCCCCCCCCCCCCCCCGCACCCCCGTACAGGCCCCCGCACCCCCGTACAGCCCCCCCCCCCCCCCCCCGCACCCCCGTACAGCCCCCCCCCCCCCCCCCCGCACCCCCGTACAGCCCCCCCCCCCCCCCCCCGCACCCCCGTACAGCCCCCCGCACCCCCGGAGAGCCCCCCGCACCCCCGTACAACCCCCCGCACCCCTGTACAACCCACCGCACCCCCGTACAACCCCCCCGCACCCCCGTACTGCCCCCCGCACCCCCGTACAGCCCCCCGAACCCCCGTACAGCCCCTCGCCACCCCCGTACAGCCCCCCGCACCCCCGTACAGCCCCCCCCCCCCCCCCCCCCCCCCCGCACCCCCGTACAGCCCCCCGAACCCCCTTACAGCCCCCCGAACCCCCGTACAGCCCCCCGCCACCCCCGTACAGCCCCCCGCACCCCCGTACAGCCCCCCTCCACCCCCGTACAGCCCCCCCCCCCCCCCGCCGCACCCTCGTACAGCCCCCCGCACCCCCGTACAGCCCCCCCCCCCCCCCCCCCGCACCCCCGTACAGCCTCCCGCACCCCCGGAGAGCCCCCCGCACCCCCGTACAACCCCCCGCACCCCCGTACAACCCCCCCGCACCCCCGTACTGCCCCCCGCACCCCCGTACAGCCCCCCGAACCCCCGTACAGCCCCCCGCCACCCCCGTACAGCCCCCCGCCACCCCGTACATCCCCCCGCACCCCCCCCCCCCCCCCCCGCACCCCCCGCACCCCCGTTCAGCCCCCCGCACACCCCCCCCCCCCCCCCCCCCGCACCCCCCGCACCCCCGTTCAGCCCCCCGCACCCCCGTACAGCCCCCCGCACCCCCGTACAGCCCCCCCCCCCCCCCCCCCCCCCCCCCCCCGCACCCCCGTGCAGGAGGAGGCCGCACGTCCATCGGACGTGCGGTGCTTGCGGCACGTCCGATTGTGTCGTTTTCAGCAGCGCGGCACGCGCTGAAATGGCGCGTTGGGGGGTCAAAACCACCCGAACGACCTCCGAATGCCACGAAACCGTACGACAACATCCGGGGCGTCAATTGTGAAATGGTCGGCCAGACGGCACCTCATTCGGAGATGCCGTGTGACCGCGGCGGCCGGAAACGCGTTTCCGGCGCCGTTAAACACCAAAACGGCGTGCGGCGGTCCGATTCGGAGCAAACGTGCTCCGAACGACCTGACACCGCACGGGAACGATAGGAATATTATTCCTGAGATGCAGGAGGAGGCCGCACGTCCATCGGACGTGCGGTGCGCGCGGCACGCCCGATTGTGTCGTTTTCAGCAGTGCGGCGCGCGCTGAAATGGCGCGTTGGAGGGTCAAAACCACCCGAACGACCTCCGAATGCCACGAAACCGTACGAAAACATCCGGGGCGTCAATTGTGAAATGTTCGGCCAGACGGCACCTCATTCGGAGGTGCCGTGTGACCGCGGCGGCCGGAAACGCGTTTCCGGCGCCGTTAAACACCAAAACGGCGTGCGGCGGTCCGATTCGGAGCAAACGTGCTCCGAACGACCTGAAACCGCACGGGAACGATATGAATATTATTCCTGAGATGGAGGAGGAGGCCGCACATCCATCGGACGTGCGGTGCGCGCGGCACGCCCGATTGTGTCGTTTTCAGCAGCGCGGCGCGCGCTGAAATGGCGCGTTGGGGGGTCAAAACCACCCGAACGACCTCCGAATGCCACGAAACCGTACGACAACATCCGGGGCGTCAATTGTGAAATGGTAGGCCAGACGGCACCTCATTCGGAGGTGCCGTGTGACCGCGGCGGCCGAAACGCGTTTCTGGCGCCGTTAAACACCAAAACGGCGTGCGGCGGTCCGATTCGGAGCAAACGTGCTACGAACGACCTGAAACCGCACGGGAACGATAGGAATATTATTCCTGAGATGCAGGAGGAGGCCGCACGACCATCGGACGTGCGGTGCGCACGGCACGCCCGATTGTGTCGTTTTCAGCAGCGTGGCGCGCGCTGAAATGGCGCGTTGGGGGGTCAAAACCACCCAAACGATCTCCGAATGCCACGAAACCATACGACAACATCCGGGGCGTCAATTGTGAAATGGTCGGCCAGACGGCACCTCATTCGGAGGTGCCGTGTGACCGCGGCGGCCGGAAACGCGTTTCCGGCGCCGTTAAACACCAAAACGGCGTGCGGCGGTCCGATTCGGAGCAAACGTGCTCCGAACGACCTGAAACCGCACGGGAACGATAGGAATATTATTCCTGAGATGCAGGAGGAGGCCGCACGTCCATCGGAGGTGCGGTGCGCGCGGCACGCCCGATTGTGTCGTTTTCAGCAGCGCGGCGCGCGCTGAAATGGCGCGTTGGGGGGTCAAAACCACCCGAACGACCTCCGAATGCCACGAAACCGTACGACAACATCCGGGGCGTCAATTGTGAAATGGTCGGCCAGACGGCACCTCATTCGGAGGTGCCGTGTGGCCGCGGCGGCCGGAAACGCGTTTCCGGCGCCGTTAAACACCAAAACGGCGTGCGGCGGTCCGATTCGGAGCAAACGTGCTCCGAACGACCTGAAACCGCACGGGAACGATAGGAATATTATTCCTGAGATGCAGGAGGAGGCCGCATGACCATCGGACGTGCGGTGCGCGTGGCACGCCCGATTGTGTCGTTTTCAGCAGCGCGGCGCGCGCTGAAATGGCGCGTTGGGGGGTCAAAACCACCCGAACGACCTCCGAATGCCACGAAACCGTACGACAACATCCGGGGCGTCAATTGTGAAATGGTCGGCCAGACGGCACCTCATTCAGAGGTGCCGTGTGACCGCGGCGGCCGGAAACGCGTTTCCGGCGCCGTTAAACACCAAAACGGCGTGCGGCGGTCCGATTCGGAGCAAACGTGCTCCGAACGACCTGAAACCGCACGGGAACGATAGGAATATTATTCCTGAGATGCAGGAGGAGGCCGCACGTCCATCGGACGTGCGGTGCGCGCGGCACGCCCGATTGTGTCGTTTTCAGCAGCGCGGCGCGCGCTGAAATGGCGCGTTGGGGGGTCAAAACCACCCGAACGACCTCCGAATGCCACGAAACCGTACGACAACATCTGGGGCGTCAATTGTGAAATGGTCGGCCAGACGGCACCTCATTCGGAGGTGCCGTGTGACCGCGGCGGCCGGAAACGCGTTTCCGGCGCCGTTAAACACCAAAACGGCGTGTGGCGGTCCGATTTGGAGCAAACGTGCTCCGAACGACCTGAAACCGCACGGTAACGATAGGAATATTATTCCTGAGATGCAGGAGGAGGCCGCACGACCATCGGACATGCGGTGCGCGCGGCACGCCCGATTGTGTCGTTTTCAGCAGCGCGGCGCTCGCTGAAATGGCGCGTTGGGGGGTCAAAACCACCCGAACGACCTCCGAATGCCACGAAACCGTACGACAACATCCGGGGCGTCAATTGTGAAATGGTCGGCCAGACGGCACCTCATTCGGAGGTGCCGTGTGACCGCGGCGGCCGGAAACGCGTTTCCGGCGTCGTTAAACACCAAAACGGCGTGCGGCGGTCCGATTCGGAGCAAACGTGCTCCGAACGACCTGAAACCGCACGGGAACGATAGGAATATTATTCCTGAGATGCAGGAGGAGTCCGCACGACCATCGGACGTGCGGTGCGCGCGGCAGGCCCGATTGTGTCGTTTTCAGCAGCGCGGCGCGCGCTGAAATGGCGCGTTGGGGGGTCAAAACCACCCGAACGACCTCCGAATGCCACGAAACCGTACGACAACATCCGGGGCGTCAATTGTGAAATGGTCGGCCAGACGGCACCTCATTCAGAGGTGTCGTGTGACCGCGGCGGCCGGAAACGCGTTTCCGGCGCCGTTAAACACCAAAACGGCGTGCGGCGGTCCGATTCGGAGCAAACGTGCTCCGAACGATCTGAAACCGCACAGGAACGATAGAAATATTATTCCTGAGATGCAGGAGGAGACCGCACGTCCATCGGACGTGCGGTGCGCGCGGCACGCCCGATTGTGTCGTTTTCAGCAGCGCGGCGCGCGCTGAAATGGCGCGTTGGGGGGTCAAAACCACCCGAACGACCTCCGAATGCCACGAAACCGTACGACAACATCCGGGGCGTCAATTGTGAAATGGTCGGCCAGACGGCACCTCATTCGGAGGTGCCGTGTGACCGCGGCGGCCGGAAACGCGTTTCCGGCGCCGTTAAACACCAAAACGGCGTGCGGCGGTCCGATTCGGAGCAAACGTGCTCCGAACGACCTGAAACCGCACGGGAACGATAGGAATATTATTCCTGAGATGCAGGAGGAGGCCGCACGACCATCGGACGTGCGGTGCGCGCGGCACGCCCGATTGTGTCGTTTTCAGCAGCGCGGCGCGCGCTGAAATGGCGCGTTGGGGGGTCAAAACCCCCCGAACGACCTCCGAATGCCACGAAACCGTACGACAACATCCGGGGCGTCAATTGTGAAATGGTCGGCCAGACAGCACCTCATTCGGAGGTGCCGTGTGACCGCGGAGGCCGGAAACGCGTTTCCGGCGCCGTTAAACACCAAAACGGCGTGCGGCGGTCCGATTCGGAGCAAACGTGCTCCGAACGACCTGAAACCGCACGGGAACGATAGGAATTTTATTCCTGAGATGCAGGAGGAGGCCGCACGTCCATCGGACGTGCGGTGCGCGTGGCACGCCCGATTGTGTCGTTTTCAGCAGCGCGGCGCGCGCTGAAATGGCGCGTTGGAGGGTCAAAACCACCCGAACGACCTCCGAATGCCACGAAACCGTACGACAACATCTGGGGCGTCAATTGTAAAATGGTCGGCCAGACGGAACCTCATTTGGAGGTGCCGTGTGACCGCGGCGGCCGGAAACGCGTTTCCGGCGCCGTTAAACACCAAAACGGCGTGCGGCGGTCCGATTCGGAGCAAACGTGCTCCGAACGACCTGAAACCGCACGGGAACGATAGGAATATTATTCCTGAGATGCAGGAGGAGGCCGCACGTCCATCGGACGTGCGGTGCGCGCGGCACGTCCGATTGTGTCGTTTTCAGCAGCGCGGCGCGCGCTGAAATGGCGCGTTGGGGGGTCAAAACCACCCGAACGACCTCCAAATGCCACGAAACCGTACGACAACATCCGGGGCGTCAATTGTGAAATGGTCGGCCAGACGGAACCTCATTCGGAGGTGCCGTGTGACCGCGGCGGCCGGAAACGCGTTTCCGGCGCCGTTAAACACCAAAACGGCGTGCGGCGGTCCGATTCGGAGCAAACGTGCTCCGAACGACCTGAAATGAGATTATTTCTTGAATCGAAGTTTTTAAATTATTATAGCACAATGATTTGATATTATATATATATTAAATATATATTAAATATATATTAAAACATTTAAAATATATTATATATATATATATATTTAAAATATTGTATTTAATAGTATATATATATATATTTATAGCACAATGATTTGTATTTAAAATATTGTATTTAATAGTATATATATATTATAGCACAATGATTTGTATTTAAAATATTGTATTTAATAGTATATATATATTATAGCACAATGATTTGATATTATATATATATTAAATATATATTAAAACATTTAAAATATATTATATATATATATTTATTTATTTATTTATATTCAATTCAATAAAAAAAATTTTAAATTTTTTTTTTTTAGAAGAGCGACCGCCATGGCGGTCGCTGAAGGCCGAGCTGCCGGGCACCTATAGCGACCGCCAATGGCGGTCGCTAAAGGCCTATAGCGACGAGGCAACAGCGACCGCCATTGGCGGTCGCTACGCGGCCGCTAAAGCCCTTTAGCGACCGCCAATGGCGGTCGCTAATAGCCTTATATATAGTAGTGTCCCCAAGGTGCTAGTTTGTTGCCCGAGAAGGACTTAACAAATGTATTGCATCCCCATACACGTGTGTGCGACAAAATGGTTGTCTTTCCATTCCATAACTCAGAGAGAATTCCATTTTCTTCCTTAGTTGGTACTCGATTTAATGTGTATGTCACAGTTTGTAATGCATATCCCCAAAAGGATAATAGAAGATCCACATGACTCATCATTAACCACACCATGTCCAACAAGGTGTGGTTCCTCTTTTCACTAACACCATTCCACTGTTGGGTATAATGATGAGTGAGATGAGATTGAATCCCATACTCTCGTAGAATATCAATGTACTCTTGTTTCATATATTATCCACCTTGATCTAATCGAGGTTTCTTTATCTTCTTACCATGCTGATTCTCTTCTTAATTATTTAATTCCTTAAATTTCTCTAAGGACTCTAACTTATACCTCATTAATTATACCTAGCCATATATTCTCAAATTATCAGTAAATGTAATGAAGTAAGAATATCCACCTCTAGTTTCTACTGGAAATGGTCCACACACATCCGTGTGTACCAATCCTAAAAGCTCTGTGGCCCTTTCACCCTGTCCACCAAAAGGCAGCTTGGTCATTTTTCCTTGTAAACATGTGTGACATCTATCAAGTGGTTTTAGCTCAGTAGAGTCTAAATAGCCATCTTGGCATAGCTTTGTCAAACGCTTCTCGTTCACATGACCAAGACGGTGATGCCACAACTGGGTGATGTATGAGTCATGTGAGTTTGTTTTGTTATCGATTTCCAACACTTGGTTTTCATAATTTAATACATACAAACCATTATTTAAATGTGCCATACCATAACATATGTTGTTCTTATAAAGGATACAACCCTTATTTCCAAATTTGAAAACAAATCCATCCATATCCAAACAAGATACAGAAATTATGTTCCTGTTAACACTAGGCACATAATAACAGTTATGTAAAACTAGAATCATCCCAGTCGGTAGTGAGAGGTGGTAATCTTCAATAGCCAATGCAGCCATCCTTGCACCATTGGCAGATCGAAGATCCACCTCTCCTCTAGAAATCCTTTTAAATCTACTTGGTTTCTATATTTGAATACAGATGTGAGACCCATAAGCTGTATCTAATACCCAATGTGTAGAAATAGAATGATTACATTCGATAAAGAATGCACTTTTAGTGTCCCGACGCTTCTGGGTGGAGTTCCTCTTCTAGTGGCCTTGCTTGCCACATGCAAAACACACTGCCTCTCGTTCCTTTCCCTGCCTCTGGATCTTCCCCTTCTTGGAGGGATGGTGCTCGGGGGCTTCAGACCGTTTATAAGTCTTTGGCCCCTTTTCCTTGTCCTTCCTTTTCTTGTTCACCATAAGGACTGCGGGTTTGTCACGCCCCATGTCCTTGTCTACCTGGAGAATCAAGGTCAGAAGCTCTGATAGACTCTTCTCATTTCCACTCATGTTATAATTGACAATGAAGCTAGAGAAGTTCTTGGGCAGTGATGATAGGATGAGATCTGTATGCAACTCATCTGATAATTTAATCCCTAGGATGTCCAGGAGTTCAATGTAGCCAATAAGCTTGACTCCATGAGGCCCAGCTGGTGCAGACTCTCCAAGTTTAGTTGTAAAAAAAGCATTGGAGATCTCATACCTCTCCTGTCTCACCTTCTCTTGGTATATATCCTTAAGGTGAGACATCATGCTATACACGTCCATGTTTTCATGTTGCTTCCAGAGCTCATTGGACATGGCCAATATCATGAAACACTGTACATCTGTGGCATTATCCATGCGTTTCATATAGAGAGATAATTCCTCATCATTGGCCTCTTTCCCAGGTATAATTGGAATTGGCTCTTCTAGCACATACAATTTTCTTTTGTAGCGAAGGATGACGCGTAAACGCCTCTGCCACTCTTGGAAATTGGTGCATGTGAGAAGGTTTTCCTTCTCGAGTATGGTTCGCAATGATATGTTTGAATTAATTTTCATTCCATTTCTACAAATTAGGATGAGAAAAGGTTTAGTACTTTATTACAAAACTGAGACAAATAAATAAATTAATACTTATTGGTCTCCCACTATTTTATCGAAATCCAATATCCCTCACCATTGACATAGGAATATTCTGTTGCATTAATATTCTAGTGGAAAGGATCCATATTTCCCTTCGCATTATCCCAACTAGGGTTGGTCAATAAACTTGAAGGGTTTTAGTTAGGCATTCCAAATGTCAACTGCATTAACTCGTAGCTCCTTGATCCACAGAGTGGACTCCCCAATCCTGAAATCCTTTTATTTTGTATTTCCTCAACCTTTGCCTCTTTTTCACACCAAGTCCTGATGTGGTAGTCAACCCTTGATGCGAACCAAGTCAAGTCAACCCAAAACCTTGAATTAGAATTCCCCGATAATTGAAAGCACCCAAACTAGGATTTGTCAATCACTTTTAACTATGGTTCGATTCTAACCAAGATTATGGAAGGCTATACCGACTTAATATTCCTTTGAGGGATTTTATCCTTATACGTAAATTTCCAATTTTATTATCTTTGATTAAATGCTTGTTAATATTAAGTGGAATATACTTAAGTGATTAACCATGTCTAATATAATATTTACACATAAGATGGTTTTATATTAGTTCCATCTTGCATGCTTGTTTAATTCATTAATTTTGTGATCGTGACAACACACACACAATAAATAAACCATGAAACTAACAGAAATAAAATAAATGATATGATCATGAGATTTTTCTATTGGTTAGTTTATCTAGCTGTTGATAAACTAACCCAAGACCTAGGGGAGAAACACCTTAAACCTTTCGGGTTCGTGTTTACAACTTTCCACATTTCCACCTTTGTATCTCCTTGGATCGGTTTCACCTTGGCTCTTGACTTGATCTACCTCCCCTAGCATGGGAGCTCTATCCATTACATATGCATTTATCTCACATGTAGGTGAGGGGTAAAAGGGGTTTTTACATAAAAGAATCATTGGGCACGCAGACCCCACATATTAATGAGGAGATGGCTCGCAGAACAACAAATTTAATTTAAATAAATAAATTAAAAGAAACCATTCACATACAAAGGTCTTGGTCTAGCTCATGATCATCCATACATGCAATGATATTTATGCATAAATAAAACTAGCATTCAATTATTTAATCATTTTTGTTTAAGATAAATCATGATTGAATCAATTAATTATCTTTAATTAATCAATCCTTTTATCTTAAACCCATTTTTGAATTTCCTTGAGATTCTCATCCACCATAATTTTAAACAAATAAATTCATTTAAAATTATCTTTTTATGTAACTTGTACCTTGGAGGAAACACGGTGAATTCCCATTTATTACGCAGATGTTAAATTAAACACATATATATAAAACACCTATCACGTGTTGTGCCTCAGCATTATACTTGCACCATGGTACATGTCTCAAGGGTTTGTATAATATAATAATAAATTTTAATAAATCTGGGTAATTTGGATGAGTACATGGCATGTAGTTCCGACTACACGGCGTGTAATTTTCTTCACCATCCATCCGAAGTAAACACCAGGGGACAGGGCGTGTTAATGTACATCATAAATATTTCGAGTACACGGCGTGTACAGTGGGACACACGCCATGTAGTTTTCGCCTTACTTGGTTTCCAGCCGGGAAAGCCGTGTACGGGGTACATGGTCCAACCCTAACCCAAAGGGACTACACACCGTGTTCTATTGGACCACACGACCTGTAATTTAGAAACCGTGTCCCACGTATTACGGTTCAACACACAGTTTCATTAATGACTTAGATAGGATCAATACATGGCCTGATTTGGCAGACCAGTCCGATGCAGGAACCTAGACTACACGGCGTGAACTTACGAATACACGCCGTGTATTCTGGTGTTGTATGGACAGAAATGTTTTTCTTCTCCAGAGGAGATCCTCTATTTTATTTTAATCAAAAATTAAAAAAAAAGTTGTTTCTGTATGGTGAATGAGAAACGATATAGGAGGAACAGATCTCGAGATTCATATTTCCAGAATGATTAAATAATAATTGAAACAACTAAATTATTAAATGCGCAAAACATCAACGAAAAACTAAATAATTATAATCAACGATATGATCCCTCTGATACCACCTATAGGTTCCAGGCACAGTGGAAGCGTGTTGGTGGGTTTGCCCAACTTTAATTTTAACGTTAAACAATATTCAATCCGAGTTCTGTCACGATGTAAAACGCTGAATCTTCGAAATAGATCGAGGAATGGAAAACTTATGACGGAATCCTAGAACCATAGAGATAGGATCATCATATGTTGGTTATGATTAATTTAAATAATTCACAAGAATTACCTTGGTGGAATTATTTCTTCATTGATGTCTCCGGTCACGATTCGTTGATCCGTCATTGCGTCATAGAATCCAAGTTTAGTATTCCTATAGTAGTGATCCACATGTGTTCCAAGTATCTCCATACGTCGTCGAAGGGATCTCCGGGAGCTTGCACGGAAGAACCTTTTCTTGTGATGTCCGACTTCAATCGCCTTGATCTCTCGGTCTTGAGAGTGTTCTTGGAAGAAGGAGTTCTTTCAGGCTTGAAAGAATTCTTCAGAATTGTTGTGCACAATTATTCTATCTTTTCAAAAGTGTTGGGGTTGTGAGGATATTTATAATAGGGTTTGAGGTTATAGAGTTATGAAATTAAATAAAAATGTTACGCATTTTATTTATTTCATTAAATCTTATTGAAAGAAACCCATGTCGAATTATTAATTCCTTGACATGCGCCCACGTTGATTATAATAAATATCAATTAATAAAATAATATTATATCCTCAAAATCCTAACTGTAAAAACTACACGGTGTGTAATCATTAATACACGGTGTGTACTTGATTTTCATAAAACAACACGGCATGTATATTTAATATACACGGCCTGTACTTTTATTTTCCATTTTCCTTTATATCCTCTGCCACATTTATTAGTCCTTGAGTAATGGCTATTTATTTCTTAAATAAATGTAACTGCATTACTCTCTAATAAAATTATTATTTCACCCACAATATATTTTCTCGAATAACTAGTGTCAAAATAAATGCAATCAGGAATCCTTAAATAATTATTAAACCACAGTCAGGAATAATATTTATTTAACTTGTTAAATTTATATTTAACTGAGATACATGGACACACTTAGTGTGTGACCCTCTAGGCCTCTTTCTCATTGGTATTAGGCGGAGCCTGCCTAATGTCCAAGGATAGCGTCTAGCAACACGCCAAGGCACCCATAGAGAAATAAGTTAACGCCACAATGTTGTGTCATCTCCTACAAACACTTACTGTGTAATATAATGCCTTTTTTCACGATATCTCGAATCAAGCTGGTTTCATTCTAGTGCCATCAACCCATGTGCTCGATTATTATTTCTTTGACTTTCCGAAATTGAACTCTCCCATTCCTTACCATGGCCATGGATTTATTTAGGATATATAAATTCCATCAAAGGGAATGAGATATAAACTTCTATTATGGAACAGAAGGGATAAATCCGTTCTCGCATTATCTATTAATGTGGTATTACTCGTGACACACCCAACATATCCTACCTCGCTGCGAACAGTGTGTCGTCACATTTTTCATGAATACATTTAAGTGTGTGAGTTGTATTACCCATTAATAATAATCTTAAAGTATAAGGACCAATACACACATCCGTAGATAGGAACATCCAATGACACTATGAAATGTGTAATTTTTTCTGGCGGGTCTCGTTCTCATAATATCCTCCTGGATATTACCAAGGGCGCACACCATGAGATGGTGCCTCAAAGTTTTATTAGTCCTCACCCCTAATGGCCTGTATTATTTGTGTCCCTAAAATATTATCATCTGGCCATAGAACATATATTCAAGAACAATGTTATGGCACTTCTGGGTTCTCATCATAGTAGGGATCTGCTATGACCCTTTAATGCAACAGTTATCCTTGTGACATTATCACATGCATTGTCACACAGAAGAACAATCAAGATGTGATAAGGATTTTATTAATGAATAAAGTACAAAGTAGTTGGTTCTAGGAAACCAACTCCAAAAAATCCTAGAGGCCTTCCTTTTTTCAGAAATATAACCTAAGGATCCCTTTTGATCAAATCAAAAGTAAGAACCCGAAGAAGAGGTAATGTTTTCACCACCCTCTTTCAAGTTCATTTATTCTTCAAATTCTTATTTCTTTGTTATTTCGATTCTAAAATAATAACTCCAGTATATACTGTGATGTTATTATAAATATGGTACAACCATATCCAGTATTCGATCCAACCTTTTAATGACATCTCACCATACGTGCATACGTACGACCTACCATCTCCATGTCATGGTGTAATTGTTATTCAATACATTATTATTTGGATGGGTATAATAATGATTTGTAATTAATGTAAATAATAAATAAAACATGATAATGATTCTTTATATATGATATACCATCCAATTATATATTATTTTAATATCAAAATAATGTTATTTTCACTCATGCGTACTTACGGATTACTGTCTCCACGAACGCGATGAGATTCATTCCCCATCATATCCATTTAAGAATAAATTTTATTTGATGATTAAAAATAATTTTTAGAGACATGATATCATTATGTGTATGAATAATATACATCCCATCCATATCAAATATGGCTCACATAAAAAATAATATAATGAAAAACGAATCTGTTAACACCCGAAACGATGATAATACTAAGATATTGTTAACAAATCAAAGTTAAAAGATCATATATGATATCATATTAATGTATATGATTAATTTATAATTTAATAACAATTATTTCACCATTATACAATAGGTTAACCTACCCTCATCCAAGGAAAATTTAAAGGTAAGTGTTTATTTCACAATCTCTTCATTATCCGAGGTTGTTTATACATAATAATCTAATGGGACCTCTTTATCATCCACATCCATGATTCTCAAAAATGTATTTCAAATCATTATTAATATTTTATAGACTATGGGTTAAATTAATTTATACCCTTGTTGACTTTTTATAATATTTTTATGAAGGAATATTTCCATCGCTTTCCAAACAAGGTCCTTCTTAACCTTTTCGACAAAATTATGGTAAGAATGTCTTTTTCTTAACTTATACGGTGGGTGCGGCTATTTTCTGCCATTATAAATATCTTCAAAGCTTCCCTTACAAGATTATAAGAATATTTTGAAAGTAAATGTTTTATTTTATATTTATGTGACTTTTAAATGATTTAAAAATGAGTATTTTAAGAATTTGTGAAAGTTACTCTTTATCATGATCAGAATTACAAATCTTTTTAATTAATGTCTATGTTTTCAAAATGATAATCAGGATTTATTTATATAGACATGAATTTTTTTAAATGATAATTCTTTTCAAAAGTTTTTAAGTGGTATGGGACACTTTTATTCAAAAATCACATTTAAATTACTTCCTTTATAAATGTGTGACTTTTCAATGATTTCAAAAAAGAGATATTTCTCTCAAATAGTAATGTTTTCATCTATGTCAATATCCTTTGATGGATCTTAAGATTATTTTATGTTGATTTATTATGATACAAAACTTCCATATTTTATTGAATGTTTTTTGATATGTTTGATTGTGGATGTGTTATTTTTATACCATTCATGGTTTATGGAGAAAGTATTGACATTTCGTATGCTAGTTTTAATACGAATGTTTATGTTATGTTTAAACCTGTTCATTTGAGGAATGAATTGGACATAGTAAGTGACGGGTAGAGCCCACTATAGTTCCTCGATGCATCGGTAGGTCTCATGAGACAAACTAGTGTCTTGGCACGAGGCCTTTACAAAATCTTATCTGTATTCTTGGCACGAGGCCTTAGCTACGTGGTTATGATAGTCTGGCATTATGCATTCCATAATTATGAAAGTTTTTATCGGTATTTCATGTAATTATTCGACTAGTAGAATATCCATGTGAATAAATAAATGGAATTATTTCATTTTATCTTTGGAATATTATGCTAAATTTAAAGTTTAAAAGGCTTTTGTGTTATTTATACATTTCTTTAAATGTTTATTCTTATTTATGAAAGTTTTTGCTATATTGTTATCCTTACTGGGCATCTGAGCTCAACCCTTTCTATGTTTTATTTTTCCCAGGATGTGAAGAAGTAATTTATGAATGACCTTCACGGATAGTATGAGGGGATATAAGTGTGGACTATAGAGACTATGTTGTTGTAGTTTTCATTTTATGATGTAATGTAAGACCGATGAATGTATCTAGTGATTCTAAGGCTACTAAAATAATCGGTCTTTTGAGACTTAATCTTTTGTGATCATGCCAATGTTATGTAATAATGCACCGACTATGGGTAACTAGGGTCGGGGCATTACAGTTGGTATCAGAGGAAGTTTAGTACAAACCTTGGAAGCTAGATTTAGATAAACTCTGATTAGAGCACATAGACCTAAGATGGACTTTGAGGATTAGTATAGAAGAACTTCCTAGAATTATAGTATTATAGATATTTTGTGAGTTTTCCGAGAAATACATCCCTGTCAGGATAAGAGTAGGTAGAGGCGGCTCTAGCACAGATGTAGCTAGGGGTAAAACCCAAAAACACAGCTTTGAGCTAGACTCGAACGAGAACTAGTGAACGACAATGGGCCTTGCTTCACTCTTGGTTACGACACTCCCAGCAGATATGCTTAGGATAATTCTCATTTTCATTACAAATCATTATGAAGGGTTTATGAGTATATACTTACTCAATGAAAACATCTTTATGATTATGGATTATATCTATAAACCGTTCAATTTACGTTAGGTATTTTACAAGTTTGGAATTATTGCAATTCATAAACTGACCTAGTTTATACTATTGTATAGAAATGGTGCCCAGTAGAAGGAATGTGAACTCCAGCAATACGTATGATCCAAAGAGTGAGAAAGATCATATCTTTCATGGTATTAAGACAAAATTTAGATGGGAAATATTCTCCCATGTATTCTCAACATATGAAGAAATAGTATCATGTGTTAATAAGATAAGTAAAGAATTCCTTGAGTCCTATGGATTTGAAGGGAATCAAGAGAAGAAAGGGATGTAAGAGAGAAAGATGGATAAAGGGATGAGTGAAAAGAAGAATTTTAGCATATGTGATAACCGTGGGAAGAAACACCCTTGAACTTTCCTGAAGGGAATGTGAGTTTGTTATAAGTGTGGAGAAAAAGGAAACGATGTATGTGACTGCAAGGGTAAGAAAAATGTTTCAAATGTACAATGCTTCATTTTCAAGGAGTTGGGACACTATGCGAACCACTATCCAAATCATCAGAGTATTCCCCAAATGATTCTATTGGATAATAATCAAGTTATGATACTACCACATATGAGGAGGAATGATTATAGTTCTTATGTCATTATTAGAGAATTATTTCATTTGAGTGTTGTAACAACAATGCACTGGTTATAATAATTATGGAGTATATAAGGATTGTACTACAATAGTATTTCATTAATTACTTGAGATAGTGTGGAACCAAGAAAAGTGACTCAATATCAGGTTAAATTTTTGGAAAATATATGGTTGAGAGAAAGATAAACCATACTCTAGTTTTGATACCAAGGTGGTGATTTTGGAATAATACGTGATTGATTTGGATAAATTATATTGGATATTCTTGACTACCTTGAAACTGATTAATGATTTGTATATTCCATCATTGTTGGAATTGACAACATTATTGGATGGATGAGGTATATCCAGTATTCTATAAGGAATAAGTGGGCATGAATGTAATCAATAATGTTTTATGGTAATTCAAGATGTTTCAGTGTTTTAAAAGAATACATGATGAAGGTATTCATATGTTATTACATGGTAAAAAGGATCTACATTATGTTTACCTTCCATATAAATGTTGGATTGAGAGTTTGGACAGAAGTATTTTGGATAAGTATAAAGGTTGGAATGGATTATATTTTACATTGGATACTATTGTTAAGGTTATTTTTGGATATTTATAGAAAGGACAACACGTAGACCTTGTGACAACTCATCGCGTCGGACAAAGCTGTGGGAATCGAACCCACAACCATAGTGTGATTGGGATTTATCGCCTACCACTGGACTACGTGAAGTCCCTGGAGTGTATAATGTAGTTTTTTTTAGTTCTGATAGATGAATTATAAATTTATTTTTGGACCCCTATACGGTTATGATAAATAGAATATTTATGAGTTCTATTACCTTTTGGAGTGAAAGATGGGTTTGTGCTAAAAATGTAGTAAGGAATGAATGTCTACATGAAAAGTAAGTATATTTCCTTACGTTCTTAGTAAATCTCATAAATAAATTATTCAACTTTATGAAAGGTAACCTAAAACAAAAACATTGTCAGTTAAATTTTCCTACTGGGGAATCAAAGACCGTTTAACCAATCACAAGTTTGTGATTTTCTTGTAGTTAACTTTCTCCTAATCCTATTTTCTACAACTCTCCATTAGACCTTGATGGTTTGTTTCTCCTCCATATCCATGTTTTCATAGAATCCTAGTATGGGCTATCTCGGGTGACCTTTGTACTTCTCTTTCTCTCTTTTAAAGTTATATTTTTATCAACCCTATTTCCAATGTTGGTTTTACAAAAAAATCAATTTTGAACCTTTTATTTTCAAAGAAAATTTTCAAATTGTGAGGACGCAATTTATTGAAGGAGGGGAGAATGTAACACCCCAATCTTCCATGGTATGCTTCTCTTGGAATAATACAATAGCATGTGTTGTACGCAACACTGAGTTCGAACGCACCACGACTTACCAAACTAGTCGTTCAAAAGTGGTTATGAATAGTATTAACTGAATTTTAAAATTTAGATTATCCTTATAATTTTAGAATCCATATTGTGAGTTAATAATACATAATTTAATAACAAATACATTTTTTCAGATAAAAGAAGTATTTTTCAAAAAATGCAATTTTACCGCCTTTTAATGGCGAAGCCTTTTTAAATCGAATATTTGAAACTTTTATATATTCAATTTGACAAAATATACTTTTTCTTTAGAATCGAGACATAAGAATTTTGTTTCAATAAAGTTCTGGTGTTTTTCTGATAACTTTCATATTTGGGTGAATAGTGAAAAATACTATATTTTAACTAAAAAAACTTTTTTAATAAAAATAATTTATATTGTTAAATTATACATTTTAATGGTTTGGAATTATAAATAGATTATATTTTTACCATTTAATCCAATGATGGTCATTTTAAGTAATTTCACATTGAAATTGGACATAAACAAGTGTAAAACTTTTGATAGTTATTATTTCTTAAAAGTACGCCTTTTGGTTTTTGACAGCGGGAATTAATTTTAAATTAATAAATGAAACTTCTATGTTTTGAATTTGGTAAAATATAATTCATTATTTAATTAGGAATATCAAAATTATCTTAGGGTGAATTTTTTGTATTTTTCTGAAAACTTTTAATTTTTGATGAATAGTGAAAAACACTGAGTTATTGGTTAAAACTGACTTTTTATTTAAATAATTATTTATTTTATTTAAATTTATTTTAGGAAAAAATAGATACCTAATACCTATATAATTTCAATGTAATTCATTGGAGTTAGTTTATAATAATTTTAGACATATAAAAATTTTATTGAACTTTTCAGTGTCTTTTACCCATCTCCTAGGAGAATTTGCAAATTCACATAAAACATAATTTTACAGCTTCTGTGAGTGGAATTTAAAAAATCCAAGAGACATGGTTAATATCAAGGATTAAAATTTGGTTTAATAATATAAAAATAATTTTTGGTGAATAGTAATTTTTTACTTTTATATACCACGGTAAAAAGTAAATAGGGTAATTGAGGGTAAAAATGATATTATTATTACCCAAACACATGTCCAAATTCTATTGGCTAAGTATAATTCGACCAAAAACAACCTTATTAATAAAATATGAACCTCTTTGGTCCAATTGGATTAGATTAGGACATTTATTATTATTTAATTCAAAGAAGAGTTAAAAAAGTTAAAATCAAAGTTTAATAACTAAATCATTTTTAATATAGGGTTATACCTAAGATAAATTCGATTATAAATATTTATTATAAAGATAAAAATATTTCCTACATAATGATATTTTATTTATAATTTTTAGACATTATATAATTTAATTTATTTATGACACAATGATGATGCAGTAATTACCTTATTATTGAAATGGTAAAATAATTGATATTATAAATACCCAAATAAATATAATTTGAGACTTTTAATGAATTCCACAAATTTTATTGGTTAATATGACATTTTAGTATTGATTAAATAAATTTGGTTCGAATTAATAAAGTTCATAAGATTTTAACAAAAATCCATTATTAAATAGTGTCAAAATTGACATAAAGGTGTTTTTAAAACAAATATTAAATTATTAATTGATATAATATTCCTAAAAATCTAAGGTTTGTCAAAAGGACTTATATTATTATATTTATGTCATTAATGGACCACTTGGGGTCTCTTGGAAGTATATAGTATGTTTATTAACCATATAATTTAAAAATACAAAGTGACATGGTAAATGTCAAACTAATTATCTAAGAGTTAAATATAAATGATACGGTTCATACAGTGACCCAAACCTGTCTAAAATCTATTGGATGAAAGTATTGCGACTCATACCCACCTTATACTTCGAATAATTCACTTTGGATCCATTATAAACTGAATATTAATTTATTATAAATTAATACATTAAGTTTTTCCTAAAGAGCCCCTCCTCCCCCTTATAAAAGGACACCACTTATAACCAATTCTTCATACCATAAAAGCCTTTTGGTTCGGCCAACACCTACCCAAATATCCTCTAGGATTCCCCCAATCCAACCTAGAGGCCTTCCTTTAGTCATAAATCCATCCTATGGATCCCTTTTTATCAAATCAATAAGAAGAACCCAAAGAAGAGGTAATGTTTTCACCACCCTCTTTCAAGTTCCTTTCTTCTTCAACTTCTTCTTTCATTATTATTTCCATTATAAAATAATAAATCCATTATATACTGTGACGTTATTATAAATATGGTACAAACATATTCAGTATTATATCCATCCTTTGAATGACATGTCACCATACGTGTGTACGTACGACCTACCGTCTCCACGTCGTGGTGTAATTCTTATTCAATACATTATTATTTGGATGGGTATAATAATGACGTGTAATTCATGTAAATAATAAATAAACCTGATAATGATTCTTTATATATGATATAACATCCAATTATATATTATTTTAATATCAAAATAATTATATTGTCGCTCATGCGTACGTATGGTTTACCGTCTCCATGAACGCGATGAGATTCATTCCCCATCGTATCCATTCAAGAATAAATTTTATTTGATGATTAAAAATAATTTTTAGCAACATGATATCATTCTATATATGAATAATATACATCCCATCCATAGAAAATATGGCTCACATAACAAAGAATATAATGAAAAACGAATCTCTTAACACCCAAAACGATGATAATACTAAGATATTATTAACAAATCAATGTTAAAATATCATATATGATATCATATTAATGTATATGATTATTTTATAATTTAATAAAAATTATTTCACCATTATATAGGAGGTTAACCTACCCTCAACCAAGGAAAAGTACAATGTAAGGGTTTATTTCACAATCTCTTCATTATCTGATGTTTTTTATACGTAATTATCAACTGGGACCTATATATCATCCACATCCATGTTTCTCAAAAACGTATTACAAATCATTCTTACTATTTTATATACTATTGGTTAAAGTTATTTATACCCTTGTTTAATTTTTATAATATTTTTATAAAGGAAAAATTCCGTTGCTTTCCAAACAAGGTAATTTTTAACCTTTTCGACAAAATTATGGTAAGAATGTATTTTTTTTAACTTATACGGCGGGTGTGGCTATTTTCCGCCGTTATAAAAAGTGTTGAAGCTTCTATTACAATATTATAAGAAAATTTTGAAATTAAATGTTTTATTTTATAAATATGTGACTTTTAAATGATTTCAAAATGA
The DNA here is from genome assembly GCA_963277665.1 of Viscum album. NCBI lineage: Eukaryota > Viridiplantae > Streptophyta > Magnoliopsida > Santalales > Viscaceae > Viscum > Viscum album. The sequence goes on from OY728165.1 coordinate 290,561,909, forward strand.
ATATTTTAAGAATTTGTGAAAGCAACACTTTATCAAGATCAGAATTTTAAATATTTTTAAGTAATGTCCATATTTTCAAAATGATTTTAAGGATTTATTTATATTTACATGAATTTTTTTAAATGATATTTCTTTTCAAAAGTCTCAAAGTGTTATGGGACACTTTTATTCAAAAATCACTTTTAAATTACTTCCTTTATAAATGTGTGACTTTGCAATGATTTCAAAAAAGAGATATTTCTATAAAATAGTAATGGTTTCATCTATGTCAACATCCTTTGATGGATTTAAAGATTATTTGAAGTTGATTTATTATGATAAAAAACCTGCATATTGTATTGAAGGTTTTGTGATATGTTTGACTGTGGATGTGTTATTTTTATACCCTTCATGGTTTTGGAGAAAGTATTGACATTTCATATACTAGTTTTAATACTAATGTTTATGTTATGTTTAGACCTGTTCATTTGAGGAATGCATTGGACTTAGTAAGTGACTGGTGGAGCCCTCTATTGCTCCTCGATGCATCGTTAGGTCTCATGAGACAAACTGGTGTTTCGACATGAGGCCTTGACAAATTCTTATTTGTAGTCTTGGGATGAGGCCTTGGCTATGTGGTTATGATAGTCTTCAATTATGCATTCCATCATTATGAATGTGGTTATTGGTATTTCATGTGACTATTTTACTAGTAGAATATCAATTTGAATAAGTAAATGTCATTATTTCATTTTTTCTTTTCCATATTTTTCTAAAGTTCAAGTTTAAAAAGATTTTTTTAGTTATACATTGCCTTAAATGTTTATGCTTATTTATGAAAGTTTCCACTATATTTTTATACTTACTAGGCATCTGATATCACCCCTTTATATTTTTTATTTTGTCCAATATTTGAAGAAGTAATTTATGAATGACCTGCAAAGATAGTATGAGGGTATATGAGTGTGGACTATTGAGACTATGTTGTTGTAGTTTTAATTTTATGATGTAATGTAAGACTAATGAATGTATCTAGTGATTCCAAGGATACTAAACTAATCGTTCTTTCGAGACATGATCTTTTGTGATCATGACAATGTAATGTAATATTGCACTGACTCTGGGTAACTGGGTTCGGGGCGTTAAAATAAGGAAGAAGGATGTTGGTGGCTCTTCAAAAAGAAAGCTTGTGGAAATTGAAGAAGAACATTCACCGAGCAAGTTGTTGGATTCCGAGTCATCTGCACTGGGACATGATTTTGTTGTTGAGTCTCCGAAGAAGTTGGTGGATACAATTATGATCTTTCCTACAATAGACTCTAGATGCCAGATGCTTCATCACAGCTGAAATCAGAAGTCAGAATCCATATCAATGGTGATGGATAAATGTGTGAAGATTGAGGATGAACATAAAAAGTTTCTTATCAATTATGATGTCCACAGAAAATATTGTAGCAAAATGACTTTATGGTCAAAGAAAATTGATGAGGATTTACCATAGCTTGATTCCTTTCATAATGATGTAAAATAATATATTTATACCGAGGATTCCAAGATGAAAAGGCTTTAGGAAAAGCTGACCCTTGAACAAAATACTCAGAATCAACAAGTGAAAGATCTGAATGGGATGTATAACTTTGTTGGTCAAAACTGGAAGGGGGAAAGAGATCTCTAGATTGAGATCAAAGAGAAGCTTGTAAATCAGTATGAATTTCTTAAGATTTAGGAAGAGGCCTTGAAGGCTCAGGAAGAGGTCCTGAAATCTCAATAAGAAAGGATAACAGTCTTGGAGAAGCAAGCTGAAGAGGACCACAAAGACTTGAAGAAGCTTAAAATCCTTCTAAAGAAGCTAATTCCCAAGGAAAAATAAGGCAAATAGACCAATCTGATCTTTTTTTTATTTTTCCTTGTAAAAATACTTTCAATCCTAATGAAAAATTTGGTTGTTTTTATTGTTTGTATGTCTTACTAATGTTTCAGGAACTTTATTGTTTTTCCATTCCCTCAAATTATTTTTGAAAATCACAAAGGGGGATAAGGAAAAAGAACTCAAAAGGGAGAAGGAAAAATCAAAATGGGAGAAGAAAGATTTCTAAAGTATAAGAAGAACTATCCCTATGTAAGGGGGAGTGATCATTACAAAGACTTCCATATTCATAATGAAAATCCCACTCCGAAAATCTAGAATACGATCCTTAGAGTATCAAAGCCTAAGGAGGATTTAGTCTTATTCACCATTGATCATAAACAAAGGTATATAATCATTAATTACAAGTCTATAAATTTATTCTAAGTTATTACATTCTTTTTCGTAAGGATGTTTGGGCTTTATAAAAAAGGGGATATTGTTGAGTCCAAAAGGTTTTACTTTTGACTTTTTCCATTCCTTCATTCATGGGGGATATTGATAAGTCATCAAGGATTCTTTATGACTTTACCATTCCTCTTGTTTTGAAAATCAGAAACACCTTTTCTTAAGGAAAATTTCATTTTACCCCTGTTTTACTTCCATAAGGAAAATTTCCTTCCCAATGGAAATTTACCCCTACCTTGTTTTCATTGTTCATATCAATATTTTTTTGTTAAGTGTAAAAATAGGATTCATATCTAAAACTTCAGAATCCTATTATACTTAGACATGAAGCATTCTGTTTTAGGATCTGAATTCTGGATACAAACTCTAATTAAGTTCAACTACAAATTCTGGATACAAACTCTAATGAAGTTCAACTCCGAATTCTGTATATGAACTCTAATGAAGTTCAACTCCGAATTTTGGATATGAACTCTAATGAAGTTCAACTCCGAATTCTGGATACGAACTCTCATGAAGTTCCACTCTGAATTCTGGATACGGCATCTCATAAAGTTCAACTCCGAATTCTGGATACGAAATCTCATAAAGTTTCACTCTGAATTATGATTACGAACTTCTATGAGTTCTGAATCCGAGTTCTCTGAATTCGGACTCCGAACTGACTCCAAATTATTATGAACTTAGACTCTGAACATCATAAGTTCTGGTTCCAAATTCTAGTGAAATCAGACTTCGAATTTCCTTGAAATTTGGACTCTAGATTTCTACAGAATTCAGGTTCCAAATTCCTACAAAACAGAATCTGAATTATCTTAAGTTTATAGACTCTGAATTTATTTTTTTACTTCCCTTCTAAACATTAACCTTTTCCATTCTGAACATTCATTTTATACTACATTCTGAATATCAGTTTAGTTATGCTTACATTTTTTCATATTAAAAAATAATGTCGTGCTTTCAGTTATTAACTAACCGTTGTTTAAGTGACACATGTACAGGTCCCTCTGAAATTCAAGGAAGAATATGACCATTGGAGGAGGGATCCGACCATTGGAGCTTCAACTCTAAATAGGATCTCATTTGAAAATGCTCACAACATTTAAATTTTTTGTGATCAGAACTTCCTAAAGTGATTTATAGAGAGAGAGGCTCTTATCAACTCTCAAGCTTCATGCAAAAAGTTTGAACAGCTTGATCAAACTTTGCCTTGTGAATATTTTATTCATGCAACTCTGATTGTTGTTGTATACAATCGAGGGCTTCTGGGGATAGGAAGACAGAGGTTCCAACACCTTGAAGTTGAGGGATTCCCTGCTGAGGATGATAGAGGTGCCGACTACCTGATAGTTGAGGGCTTACAGGGATAGCAAGACAGAATCCGATCTTCGTATCAAGGGATTACCCTAGTGTGGGTAAGACATACTTTCTTGATAGTATAAATCAAGGGACCTCTTATCTAGGGTTGTTGGATACCCATATCTTTGGGTTAAAAGAGTTATTGTTTGTTACTTGTAGTGTTATTACTTTGTTTTACGCTGTTCATTTTGTATTGTTAAGGAAAGTATAACCTTCTTATACTTCTTTACTTGTACTATGATTTAGTTAGATTCTATATGCTTTAAGGTAGAATCTTAGTAGTTGTAAACTTTTGATAAGTTTCATTTCTAGAATCACTTTTCTGGAATCAAGCAAGTCTTTATAACTTTGAGGTGTTGTGAATTTTGGTTATGAAAAATTTCCTTAGGGAATTTTTAAAAGGTACAATTCACCCCCCCCCCCCCATATTGTATCTGAGAATCTCATACATATATATTTGATCCTACGTTTGGTATAATAGAGTATATCATAGTCAGACATACCATCCTAATAGGTGGATGATACTCCACCTCCACCCAACTTCTATAACCTCACATTCTCTACCTTTGATAGTGAATTATACCCTAAAAAACATATCAAACACTTTGTATCCTGATGCAGGCCGATGATGGGTCCTTGAGATCAATAGGAGGCAAAAAACTGAGCTGTTTTGTATAGACTCTGACAGGGAAACCATTGTTTGGTTCAACATTCTATCAGCAGGATCTGTTGCAAGATGGGAAAACCTTCATCGTCAGTTCATTTATCAGTTCGGTTCAATATTGAAGAAAACAACGATAGTTGACCGGATGAACATTAAACAGCATGAGGGAGAGTGGGTTTCAGATTTCATAGCAATGTGAAATATTTTAACCTATTCACTTATCATCCCACACTCGTAGAATAAACTAATGGAACTCTATGTTGAAAATATCATGGATGAGTTTCAAACACCCCTAATCCCCATGAAATATCTTAGAGGGTTCTTAGAGTCCACTAAAAACCCATAACTTCTTGAATTGGATATTCAGTGAACCCAATCCATGTATCGACTCATGCTCACAACATAGGGGAAAAAGCCAGGCAGAGTAGAAGATATAGTTGTTTCTCTCAATCCCATAGTGGTTCCCATCCAACACCTAGGCCTTCTCCAAAGACACCAACACCTCCTATCGAGCGACGTCCACCATATAATCACTCTTGTCTAAAATTACAGAGAAATAAAGGTCGCACAAGATTTGAGGAATGAATGAACAAAGTATAATCCATCAAAAAGGAAGAATTCATGAGTTATTTGTTGGCAGTAGTGGATAATAACCTTCCCACAATTCGGAAACCTTGGAGGCCTGATGAATTCAACATCACATACCATCTCCACAACTACCCTTTCCATATAAGGCTAGGTCACAATATCTATACTTTCTTCATCTTTAGATATGTCCTCTATGGAATGGTTGACTAAATATAGGTTATTCTAGAAAATTATCAAGAGTAGGTGGCTTGTATAACCATTGCATGATCATAAGAAGGGGATGTTTGATAGAAAAGTTTTTACAGGAAAGCCCAAAACTTTGACAACTGGATGACTCAAAAAATAGTTGGTCAATCTCATAACACTCTAAAAGAATAGTTAAAAAATTTTGTGATATATCCACCACCTAAAAGGGAGACATAATATGTGCCTCCCATATTTGGGTGTGACTATGAGAAGTAGGAAGCGATAGTGAAGGAAGAAAAATATTCTTCTTCAAATGACTCCATAACTCTTGCAGATTTATTTCTTGAGACATCTACAATAAGGGAAATTCCTTAAAACATGGGATCCTCATTAGATGAGGAGCTCATATTCAGTTCTTTCAACACAATACACTTGAAAAATCCCTTATCTGGTGATTAGTATGCCTCTGAATATGGTTTCTCTATGTATAACTGGGCAACAGGTGGCCGCATTCATCGGAACTAATGATGAAGGGGGCAACACAAGCATGGTTGGACTAAATATTCCAATAATATACCCATAGAAGATATATATGATGTCAGGACCCATGTGAAAGCACTCCAACAGACTCAAAAGAGGATAGAAGGTACCTCAAAGCACTCCAGTAGTCGCCTGTACCCAATTATCTTGCATGACAACTTAGCAGGGGTTTAATTTGATCCACCCAAGAAATGAGGAAGGTCAGCATGACCTGAACCACTGGTAGAAGATACTCCTTAAACCTACACATAAGCACTGGGACTACATCCCTCAGATTCTATAGCTCTTGAACCTCATTCCTAGGAGAAATTCTATACTGATAAGTGACGACCTATGGGGAAAAAGTTTTATTTTTAGAACATCTTGCTGCAGTCCTAGCTAATCTCTCAATATATCATGTTCTTCATATTTTAAAATAACTCAAGTAGGAACTTGTTGAAGCCCTCCAAATCCCACAAAAAAATTATATAGAAGTCCCCGCAGCTGAGGTCTATCGAGTGGAGACTCTTTCCTTAGGATCTCATGTTTCCATCTCACTGCCTCATCAAAATAAAGAGGAGGCCATCCAAGGTAATATATGGTCATTATATGTTTCTATTAGACACGATAATTTCAATGTCCAAAGGGTATGGAGTGATAATGGATCTGGGATCAATCTCATCCCATTTAGAACCCTCTGATGCATGGGTTATTGTGAATGGGACTTATCTTCTACAAAGATGACCATTTAGGGATATGATAAGAATGATAAAATACCCCTTGAGAAGATTAGACTCGAGGTCCATTTTAGGGAACTCACATCTGACGTTGAGTTCATGGTTATCCAGAAAAACACAACATATAATTCATTATATGGAAGGATATAGATTCATAGCCACTTCATGGTACTATAAACATTCCATCAATTCCTGAAGTACCCATCAATGGAAAGGTCAGGATATTACATGGAGAAATCACCCCCTTCGAGTCTTGTAGAGAAACATATGATGAATCATATGTATATAATAAGGCAGTAAAGAAAAAAAAATTCATATGATGATATATTGGTTTCAACTTCCAATGGACTAGGGACCACACCTGTGAATCCCTAGAGCATGATCGATGAAGATTATCTAATCCCCATAGACATGGCCAACTGGAAGATTTAATCACTGAGGCCCAAGACTTGCCTATTCTAAGAGACAAAAACCCACTCCAACATATCCCTACAATGACTCAAATAGAAAGGGATGATGATTCCTCTTGTAATAGCCTCAATCACCCTGATATTGAAGGATATGCACCCATATTTATGTCTTCACCTAAATACATCTCCACATATTTAGAAATGGTTGATTATTATCTCATGAACTCCCCTCTAATATTCATAGAAGGTGTATCCACCACTATAGATGACCTTAGAATAATAAATCTGGAAATAGAAGAATACATTTGGAATACTCTAATAAGTGTCATCATTCCCCTAGAAGAGTAAGAGATATACATTGCATTTATGAAGAAGAACTGATATGTGTTCACCTGTAATTATAGAGAAATTCCATGTCTTAATCCAGATATGGATATACACCATCTCAGACTACCCAGATGAGAAGAAAGGATTCAAGAAGGAATCTAGGATATTTCACCCCTCTCATGCTACCAATGTAGTGGCGGAAGATGACAAATTGATCAAAGAAAACATTATCAGAGAAGTAATGTATCTGAGGTTTCTTTCCAACATCATCCCCCATCAAGAAGAAGAATGGGTAGATTAGGGTTTGCATTGACTTCAGATACCTTAAATAATATTTCCATAAAGATGAATTTACATTACCAATCACAAAACTCTTGATTGAGGAAACTATTTGATTTTGTGCCCTTTCCTTTATGGATGGGTACTCGGGGTACAATCAAAACAAGATGGACCTCGATGATGAAGAAACCTATATATTTAGAGTACCTCAAGGGATATTTTATTATTAGTTCATTACCTTTGGATTAAATAATATTGATTCCACATATCAATATTCCATGTATCACATCTTTAAACCATATTTGGGAAGGATAGACATTTTTTTGTTGAAGACCTAGTATTCAAATCATGAAAACAATGTGATCACATCACGGATCTCTAAACAATATTCGACAAGTTGTGACATCACAGTCTAAAGATGGAACTACTAAAGAACAATTTTGGGGTAACATTAGGCATGTTCTAGGGATTTGTGGTACACCACTGTGTCATTGATGTGGACCCATACAAGACGAGAGCTATTTTATAAATGTAACCCCCTTGAAATATCGAAGAACTAATGGGATTCCAAGGATAACTCACCTACATCTAGCGATTCATATTCCACCAGGCTAGAAAATCTATACCCTTCACCAGGATACTAAAGAAGGGAGTCTCCTACCAATGGGATGATGATTTCTTGAAAGGCTCTGAATGTATCAATCAATAAATTCTTCACCCACCAGTTTTCGATTCCTCTGGTCGGTGGGCGTCCACTCATCTTATATGTGGCCACTATGGAATGCTCATTTGGATCCACCCTCACATAAAAAATGACGTGGGAAGCAAGAATAGTCTCAATTATCTCAACTAAACCATGCTAGGTGATGAAACCAGATATTTCGATGTTGAAATGAAGTGCCTTGTGCTCATTTTTTAAGTACAAAATCTGAGGAATTATATGCAGCACCATGAATTCCACATGGTTTCTTGTTTTGAACCGCTCAATTACATCCTTGGCCACCCCATGTTGACTAGATTCATGGATCTATGGGTAGTAATTATGAAAAATTATGACATTCAATTAATATCACAGAATTTATTGAAAGGACAAGCCCTGTCGGAAATCCTCATAGAACATCTTACCCCGTAAAATACACCAGAAGACATCTACCTATTAGATGAAGAGGAATTCTATTCCCATGACACTCCCCAAACAAGGGATATATACATTTATGGCACCTCCCATATTCTTTTTGGTAGAATAATGGAAAACCAGAAGATCAATTGAGTTCTCCTAGGGATTGAGTTTGTCTCGCCATAAAAATTAGTTTTTCTATACTGTTTCTCACTATTTCATGGCTACCCAAATAATGAGGCCAAGTACCAAGCCCTCATAGCTACATTGAAGCTACCTCTATAGCTACACATAGCATACTTGAATAAGAAAGGGAACTTAGAACTAGTGATAAAGTGATCAACGGTGAATATAACACTGAAAATGAAGAGTTTCACTGCATCACTAGCTATATTAGGGGACCAGTGAAAGAATTACCCTTTAATCCCACCTTGAATTATGTCCCCAGATCACATAATTCTTGTAACGATGCACTGAATAATGCGGCTGTTGTCCTAGCCAATAGTAATAAGGGGAAAGAGACCTTCCACATTACACATTGAAGAATGGTTTTATAAATCATAGTATGTGATATGGAAGAGATAAATCAGGTTATCACTTCTCCATAGCACGATGAAATGATAACTACCCTGGGATGGATATAGCCTATAATCAGTTATCTACAAGATGGGAATCTCCTGACAGATTGAGCTAGAAGGGAAAAACATTTGTGTCAAGAAGAAATAATCACTCTGCAGGATAGTCCAAATGAGAAAAAAGTTCTATACAAACATGGATTTGACGGAATTCTCCTCAGGAGCCTAGAATAAAAAGAAGTTCTCACCATCATCGAATAATTCAATGTGGGTTCCTACAGTGCCCATCAATATGGAACTATTCTCTCCCACTAGATCAAGAAGTTGGATACTACTAGAAAACCATGATATAGGATTGTGTAGAATTCACCATGAAATTTCATGCATTCCAGATCGATGAAAACCTCGTCCATCGGCCCACGGAATTGTTGTATACAGCTAGACATTTCTAGAAATTTTCCTTTTGCGGGATGAAAATTGTGGGGCCATATCCCCTAACAAAATATAACCAGTTCAATTACATCATTACTACTATGAACTTCATTTCAAAATTGGATGAGGTAATAACCCTCAAATAATTCAAAAGAAATAATATCATCAACTTCATGAAGTCCTATATCATCACCATTTTTGGAGTCCCTCACACAATATTGACAGAAAACAGTAAAAAATTCTATCCAAAAAGTTGAAGAAGCTTTACCAGGAGTACAACCTCGAGTCCAATCACTCGTCTCGCTAACATGCTGTGGAAATTGGAAATATAAAGGCCTTCAATAAGAATCTTTCAAATATACTCCAGAATATGGTGAACAAGGATAAGTAGTCTTGGCGAGACAAACTCCTCCATGGTTTATGGACCTACCGTCCCACCACATGTATTACTACACAAGTAACACCTGAATCATTGGTGAATGGGACTGAGGAAATGTTACTCATAGAGGTATAGTTTCCCACACTCTAAATAGCCATTTGTGTACAACTCTTGGATGATGAACAATCTCAAAAGTGGCTGGATGAGTTGGAATGAATAGATGATAAGAGGTTTTGCAGTCTGAAAAATCTATAAATTCAACAGATCTAGATTGCATGAGCCTTCAATAAGAAGGTTTGCCTCTATTACTTCTTACAAGGAGAACTATTGTTGTCCTTGAGGACCCTAATGATACCGAGAAAGAATCCTCTGAAATTGAATCCCAAATTTGAAGTACATTACATCATACATAAGGTATATCATAATGGATCCTACTCATTGGCCACAATGTGTGGGGAGCATGTCACACTACCCACCAATGCAATATTTCTCAATAAATAATTTCCATAGCTTCTAGTAGTAAGGATCCCACATTATCTTAAGTCTTATCATTCATCCTATGATCATGATGTTAAAATGTACAAATTTTTCCAAACCACATGACTTTAAATTGTATGTAGTTTATCCTTGCGGCAAGATGTTAAACTGCATGGTTTATAAAGAACTATGCGTTTCTTGATTCTTGTCATCACAAGATATGTAGTGATGCCAATATCTCTATTTTTGGGTCCATCCATAGGATTATTTTTCTTTTCACATTAGGTGATCCATTGTCGTTACTTCACTGCACTAAATTGCATGGACCTAGAACTTCCCCCTTCATGACGGGTGGTCCTATGTCCTCACATCATGACATAAAACTACAATGATATTTAATATTCATCCCCATTCATAATGATTCACCTACATATTTTTTGAATGACATTAAACTGCATGGTTCTTTTAGAACTATGTATGGCTTGATTCAGATTTTCAAATGTGAAACATACAGACACCTTGATCTTATATCTTGGTCCAACCACCACATGATGCACCATACCCCCATCCTGCATGGGGTCCTTGTCTCTCCTTTTTTCTCACATGGATCATGGCTCATGGGGGCATAGGAATTAAAAAAAAGGAATCCCTACATGGAAAAAAGTGTATCAACATCAACAATCTCTAGTCCTCACCACTAAATGCTAAATTACATGACTTTCCTGAAATATGCATGGTTTTATTCTCATTCTCATGAGATTCATAGTGACACCCTATCCCCATATTTAGTCCCATCCACAACATCTCTATTCATTAATGTAAGTCTGCCATTATCCTCTCCTAAAGACATTAAACTACATAAAATTTTCATAAAGACATGTGGTTTGATTCTCATTATCATGAGATACATAGTGATGCCCAAACATCCACACTTGGTCCCAACCAAAATGTTCCCATCAATTCATGACGACTCGCCTTCATGATTACCACATGATGTTAATCTTCATTGAACATCAAGAACTACGTTTATCTTGATTTGTGGCATTATTGGAAACTCAGTGACACCTACATCTCCAGTCCTAGGCCAAACTACAAATGTCAAAAGAAATAATGCCCACATATACATATAGTTTAGACTTGTGTAGAGTATTTCCCATTCAAGAACTACATGTGGCTTGATTCTCATCCTAATGAGACACAAATCGATTCCCAAGTATCAATATTTGGGTGCAACCACAAAATTTCTATACATTCATATCAGTTCTACATCCTTACCGCATGATAATAAACTACATGAAAGTATGTCCATACCGCATGATGATAAACTACTTGAAATATATCCTTACTAGATGATGTTAAACTACATGGAAAAACATTCCAACAACCTAAAAATAAATTGTTTAGAACATCTTCCATTTTTTATCTTTTATCATGGATCCACCAGAGACTTACCTTAGTCAATGATTTTATGGGGTGCTTCCACTATCTTTCAAGATCACCTCGAATCCATATACCAAACATCATGTCCCATGGGTCTCAGGTCACTATAATCCTTAATAGCCCTTGCAAAGGATATCTAACTTCAAGGACACTTTTCTTGACTGTACATACATGCCCATGGCTCCTGCATATGTTCCTATGGCGATAAACCTAATGTGTAACTCTAGAAAAGGACATTCCAATTCATGTGATACCTAAAATCATCGCGACATCACTCAACGCCTCAGTGTGTCTAAGCCACTCCCTATATAACTATCCCATATCATTACTCAGGAACTGAGAACTCGATCAATGAATAACAATATTTATATCCCATGCTTGAGAAGATGTTGGAGTATTCTTGATATTGGATATCAATATTAATCTCTTGTGTATCATCCTTCATATTAGGTCCATGTTAGTAATGTACCTAAATTGCCTACATTTTTTCAATGTTGTACAACCTCAAACACTAGAACATAATGGTCCATATAAAAAGACCATAAATTCATAATGAAAGAGACACAAAACACGTTTGGTCAAATACCTATAAAGGGTGACCTGAGAAAAATTCAAGTCTCCACCCGCAAAACTCTTCATCCTCATAGTTTTCGGAAAAATTACAAGGAAAATATAAAAGGAATAAATCTCATAGGTTCTACCTTGTAGCCTTAGTAAAATACAATCCATGATTGCTGGACCCACTAGTCCAGGAAAAGGTTTGATCAACATTTGTCACATATCCTCACCATGAGAATGTGTTCACTTGATAGTGACACAACTTTTAGGATACTAGAAACCTTCTTGGATTGCACACCATCCACAAATCACACTTCGTAAGTTGGGGTCTCTCAAATCACAATAGCCATCCATGGCCTTTGGAAAGGGTATCCAACTTCAAGGACACTTTTCTTGACTATGAATACATGCCTAAAGATCCTGCATATGCACCAATGGTCATCAACCAAATTCATCACTATTAAAATTAAAATTACAATTATCATGATCCCTGACATCATTTGTATAGCACTCAACACCCTAGTCTGTCTGAACCACTCCCTCTATGAATTTTCCATATTTATCTCCTCACAAAAGCACTCTAGATCATGATTTAAAATACCCACATAAAACTATCCAAGAAAATTTGATATCCTCATCATTATATTACCTTGTTTCATACCCCTTCCATAAGGATGGACTACAACACATCATTTCCAAACCATTGATGGCCCACACTTCATGATTTAAAATCATAGGCCCCTTGGATCGAGCTTCTCATTAAGAGATAAACTATCATATGGTGCCAAAACCCTTCCTGGATAGCTTTCTTTCCATACCCAACTTCATCATCTAGATGTTTGAGTATTGCCAAATCATTCATAGTACTTGAAAAGAAGTGGATGTCATCTTTTTCGTGGGATGCTACTAATGAATTAGGGCCATGAACCGCCAACTAGAGGCATCTTCTCCTTTCCAGAATGAAGTTTCAATCCTTGTGGGCCTTAGCAACATTGTGGCAGAACATGGCATTCAAGAATGTCATGGGACATACCCAAAATGTCTGCACTATATCATATTCATAAACTCAAACTTTAGGGTTATGATTTACACCATCCATATTCCAACTATCAAGGAAGGCCTGGTATCCCTAGTATTAGAACCCTAGCCACATTACTTATATAAATCATCCATAGCCCTTGGAAAAGGTATATGGATTCAAGCACCATTTTTGAGAATATGGATACATGCATATGGCGCCTGCATATGCACCTATGGACATAAACCAAATGCTTCATTCTGTAAAAGGTCATTTAAATACTCATGATCATTTGCAACACCATGACATAAACCAGAACCTCAGAGTGTTTTAGGTCATTTCTGGTATGTTTTCACCATATCCCATGATCATATAATTGGTCTGAGCTAAAAGACCATAAACTAAACCAATATTATGTCCAAGCTAAAAGACTCAAAACCAAAATCAATATTAGTTCTGAGCTAAAATACTTTAAACCAAAGAAGTATTAGGTCCAAGCTAAAATACCTTAAACTAAAGAAATATTAATTCTTTGATAAAATACCTTAAACTATAGAAATATTATGTCCAAGCTAAAAGACCTTAAACTAATACAATATTAGGTCTGAGATAAAAACTGTAAAACTAAATAAATGTTAGGTATGTTCTAAAATAACATAAACAAAAGAAATATTATGTTCAATCTAAAAGACCTTAAACTAAAGAAATATTAGGTACCATCTAAAAGACCATAAACTAAACCAATATTTGGTCCAAGAAAAAACACCCTAAACTTAAACAATATTAGGTCCCATCTAAAATAACCTAAACTAAAAAAATATTTGGTACAATTTAAAATACCCTAAACTAAATCATTATGAGTTCCGAGATAAAATATTATTCACTAAAGAAATATGATGTCTGAGCTAAAAGACCCTAAACTAATACAATTGAAGGTCCATGCTAAAAGACCCTACACTAAAGCATGAAAACAACTCAGTCTATAGAAGCATAGAAGGACTGCCATATAGACTTGAACATCAAGCTATGATTACAAAGCCTATCTTCTTTGGAATGAGATAGAGAATTCATCCTCCATGACATATCTCTTACCCAGGTGATCCCTCTGAAGATCAAGTGATCTCAAGATTGATGAAACAGATTACCAATTCAGAATCTCATGTGAGTGGGAATTCACAAGCATCACTAAGAGGGAATCTATTACAATTTCAAAATTAAATTCCAGGAATTCAAATTCATTCAATATAAATCAAGGTATGGGTATCTTTGGTGATTCATATAATATTAAAACAATGAAATTTCATGTGCATTGTGAATGAAAGAAAACTAAACAACATCATATAAAGTTCATAGGATCCATTCATTGATAGCATACAAAATGATGAATCCATCAGCATTCATATATGAGGTAAAGTGCTCTATATTGACCATAGAAGCATATTATTTTCATGATAAAAGAATCTAATTTGAAGGGGGAATTTTTTGACGCTCATACTTGCACATCATGAACTTTTCTAAGGAAGGATGCAAGTCATACATAGCATCATGATGAATAAATAAAATCATGCAATGTATTCTTAGATCTCGAGTTATAAGATTGTTTGGATAACCTATTGCATCTGGAATGGATTCCACACACCGAAAAGACCTTGAGAAGATGAGATTCCTCACACCACGTCTCCTCCTACCAAGACAACTATATGAGGTGATATTATATGGATTTTTCATGCACTGTTTGGAATCATATGAAGACAAGATGATTCATATATCATGAAAATAATAGTGTAACAGTTTGAAAATATTAGAACATGACATGGAATGCATTGCAATTTTTTTTACATGGAGCCTCTGACCCACTCTTCTTGTGGTCATAGCGCCTGAAGAAACTGCTATGCCCGTAGAAGATTTGAAGCCCATATATGAAGCTCCCGATGCAGCATAGGATTTTTTAAGATATATTCAAGAATAAAAAGAGTATGTGAGGGTGGCGTACATGAAGTCCCAATTCCATGTGATATGCTCAGCACATGAAACTGAGAAACACTATGCCCAAAATCAAAGCATAAAGTGACGTAGATAATGATTCCATGCACATAATACTATTTCTCAAACACACTGAGAGTAGCCAATCAAAATGGGGAGGATGGTACACAAAAACTCCCTTGATCAAATCATCCTACACTTAATAATCATCGAAAATGACAAGTAGGGGATCACAAAGCTTCCATGTAGATGTGTGATGCCGCAAAGGCCATATGTGTATGAGAACTAAGTGCAACACATGCGGTTCACATGGATTATTTTGGGATCCCGTTTCATGTAGAAATTTGTATTATTTGATGGAAAAATATGTGGTCGAGCATTTGGGTTGTTATCTATTATAATAATACAATGTGATTGATCCAAAGAAGTAAATATACTATCATAATTTAAAACAGAGCAGGAACCGAAGGAAAATATGAGAGGTCACCACTGCGCAAAGGAGCCACCATGCAGATGAAGAAGGCATGCCTGACATGAATAAAATACTGAAGTGGATCATGGGATCGCACGGATAACCCACAAGGTTATGTGAACATGAAAATAAAAATGCATGTGACATTAATAATAGAAAAAGATTCAGTGCATTAAATATTTATCTGGATGAAACATAATCATCAAATTTAAATCGATAAAAGTCAGTGTGATGAAGGGAAATGCATATATTCCAGATACGCCACCTTTCTCGGATGTGTAGATACAATGCAACCCTTTCTTTATAAATACATAGATATCAGAAATAAGAAAAGGTGTTGTCGATCCTAAAGGGGGCTCTCATTTGTTTACAAAACAGAGTGTTGAAAATCCCATATGGGTTATGAAAAGTATGTCACATGAGACCCAACATTTTATTCACACCAATAGACATATGTGAAAATAAATCACATGATCATTCACATGATAAATCTAGGGAAGCACATGAGCTATCTTTTGAATTGCAGTAGCACCACATATCCCATATTGAAGAGGGTTTTAATACCATGTGGTCTTTATTGTTCCATAAATATTAGGCTAAGAGATCACCTACATCATCAGAAGAACACAGAAGCGATCACATATCACAATCCCACCTCTTCCCAGAAGAAGATTAGAGAACTTCATACCCAGTTATATTATGAACTGTGGATAGTGACTCGACATCTGGATATGATCGAGTCCTATAGAATTTTTTTTGATTTGTCACAGAAGCCAAGTGTGAATAGTATTCGGGGATTGATGCACTGTACCAGTCCAAGTGCATTATACATAGCACACACACAATATTCATATTCACATAAGAAGCTCCAGTCCACAATTGATATCATCATGTGAAGAGGATAAATAATCCATGTATGTGAGACATGATATTGGGTTATGTGAAATTCATGCAATGACTTGAAACACTCTTCATGCATCCACTAGCATGCAGCCTTGACCTGAAAACACTATCATTCATGCAACGACAAGATACATTCATTGATTAAATGACACATCAAAGCCGAGAAAAGTGACTACCCTTGAAAAAATTTTCACACCATCACGGGGTCCATCAATGAACACGTGGTGCATTAATGGAAAGAAGAGGAACTATCCCTAAAAAACTCTACATGTCATCATGATATCCATTAATTATCTTGTGATGTGATAAAGGCGAACATGGAGAATGACCTATATAAGGAATGAACACCATTGCAAGATCCCATATAGATATTATGGTGCACTCATAGACAACCGAACAAGCTCCCCCCAAGCCACATGGTTTTTCATTTTCAAGTGCCTGAATAACCACCCTAAATCCTTCAAAAATAAGGACGGATGATATTCAAAGTTAGATACCCCCATTGGTCATGAAGGCACACACCATTTATCATTGGGAAGAATAAAATCCCATGGTTACATATAGGAAAGCTTCAAAGATCTCCAAATCATTGTAGGATAAAACAATAGAGATAATATAAAGGACACAAGAGGTGTTTGTGGTCACTATAGGACACACGACGTGCTCTATGGAAGATACACAAGATATCGTAAGACCTCAGTGTCATGTCTACCTCATCACACAAAATCCATTTGACTTGTCATCCCCACCACATGAATGTCCTCGGGTATGTCCAGAAAGCCACGTTGGCACTCAATGGATAGACAGATAGACTCGTCCACTACATGATTACACACAATCCACATGACCCATATTGGTCAGGTGACACATCACTGAAAAATAAAGAAAAAATCCCATACCTTTCTTGGGAAAACTCGCATAATCCCTGACCATGGTAAAATAAAACAAACGACATATAAATGGAGGAGGTGAGTGGTGTGTTTAGTCGCTGAAGGACATGCGAAGCACCCCTGATGAACCATAAGAAGATACAGGTCCTCAAAGATGCATCTTCCTTTCCGTGATAGAACACTTGGGCCTCTCATCCTCTCCATGAAAATATCCCAAGGTAACTCCATGGTTTTCTAAGAATGAAAAAATATACTTCTCCATGGAATTCTCGTGCACCCCCTTGCAACCCATATCGATCACGCAACACGTCACCAAAAAATAGAGGAAATGTTCTTAACATTACACATGAAATATCACATGACTCGTAACCATTGTCTCATAAAACAAAGGAGATCAAAAGGGATGAGGTGATAGGATTTCTCAGCCAGTGAAAGCCATGCGACGTGCACAATGTACCTATAGTGTAGTCCCATGAGCCCCTGGAAAAAAATACTTTCCCCATGAGACTATGAGATAAGCCACCCAATGTCATGAAAACCCCTTTCGAGAGGTACTTAGATCTTGTGACTTCTCTTCATCATTTCTACGTAAAAACATCTATGTCCTTCAACATGTCCACATGACTAAACAAGTCCCCAATAATTAGATATAATCTAATGAAGGATGCACTGGTGGAAGAGACTTGCGATCACTGAAAATCAGAGACAAAGTTAGATAAGTCCATAGTAGAGACTTGAGAAGATGTGTAGCACTAGAACCTTTTTCCAACTCCATCATGGACTCACTATAGAAATTCCGCACAATGCGCTGGAAAACTAAGGTTACGATAGCTATAAAGCCTCCACCCCATCCTAAAAAATGTATGTCTATCATGTAGGTTTGACTATGAGACTCTGAACACTTGGACTCTGGATGATTCAACTCTCATACTTTGCAGATTTCTCAAAGCAACCAATCATGTGTCCAACAACTTTCTATCAAGAAATACACCTGTGCATAGCCAGAGAAATCATGTTCTACATATAAGGTGCTTCACGTGGTCATTCATTGATCACACATAGGACTTTTGGAAAGTCTTTCAATGAATATACCTCATGTCTTCCAGATCACGTTAGACTCAAAGAAACTAGTACTAAATAAACCTAAGGCCATCACAATGAAATGGTTAGAACTGAGATTAAACATGGAAGACTTAAGTGGAAGACATGCTCACTGGCCCTCATGCATTCCGCATGAGTCACCCAAAGTCACGCGACAACACTAGGACATGTCACCTACATCTCACAACACTCCTCCATAATTCCATATGGGACACATAGAATACTCTAGACATGTGAGAGACAGTCACACAGTCCCCCCCATTGACACCACTTTGATTTTGTGAAACCCTCTGGTTCTGTCCCCGAGGACTTATGAACTCCTTTATACACATTTCCTGACACATTTAACAGTGCCTTATCATGTCATCTACGTCTCGTGAAAGCATCTGGACATAATATCCAAGATCTTGTTATTCCCCTTGGGCATGAAAACATGGATCTCAGGACACCCCATGGGTAGGCCAGTTGGGACTCATGAGATCCTCCAGACATAACTCACGACGTCCCTAAAAAGGTGTCATCCAATATATGTGACATGCTTTAGACATTGTTGTACTAACTCTTGCGACACCCTCTATACATTTCAAGACAGGTCACACGATTCCTCTACGGACATTCCTACTGGGTCATGTGAAACCCCCCATATATTTGAAGATAGGTCATGTGATGCCTCCCAGTACATGCCAACTGGGTCATGCGACACCCTCTAGATAAGAATGACATGTCAATAGGACAACCTCAGTGTGTAATCTCTAATGTAAAGGGTATTATAGCGACCCTGATTCCTTCCGTATCCAGGATACATAAGCTGCCTCTCCCCAAGGCTCGAGCCCTATATTGACCATCCAAGGAAATCCTAGCATCTAAGTTACTTATTCAATGAAATTACATTGATCATTTTCTATCCATTATTTTTTAGAATGACCATGGATAACGTGGGATTAGGGAGTAGTGTTGATCATATCATATACACTATAAACCCTGACAATGGTACAAGGAAACCTCAATGTGTAAGCCCCAATATAAAGTAAACTATAATGACTCTAATTCCTACCATAACCTAGATATGTAGGATGCCTTCTTAAGGCCCGAGCATAAATAAAACACCCATTTCGGTATAAGACCCTACACAACTCTGAAATATCAAATAGTAGGACTCAATTTTTCCCATAATATGAACACCATATCTAATCCATCAGTGGGGTGAGAAACACACTAAGCTATAATGACTCTAATATGTAAGAAGTCTCTCCAATACCTGATCACCCTAATAAATCATCTCAATGCAGTCCCAGCACATAATACCAACATCATGAGCAATAAAATGATCATTTAAAATTCCTTCTTTCCGACACTGAACATGGCCCGCGTGATATTAGAGATTCAAGATAATCATATCGTCTGAACAATGAGTCTCTATAATGACATGTGAAACCATGAGAATAAAGAAGAATATGATTCTCAATATACCTAGGATACGTAGGACACCCCCTTAGGGTTCGAGCTCAAATATTTGGTGTCTCAGTACCCAAAAATATGTCCTCACAACATGATATTAAACTACATGACATGAAAGAACTATATGGGTTTTTATTCCCTCAATAACCAGGATACATAGGACACTCCATAATAGATCAATCCCATCCTTGGAATACTAAACACCCTCTTATATGGAAGTATATTCCAAAGAATTTTCTAATTCGAAATCAACATATAAGAAACCGCCAATTACAGAAAAATGATAGATAACCTCATATACATACGAATGGATTCACTAAAGAGATCCTAGTATTTTGCATATGAAAGAGAATTAACCTATTATCATTTCATTAGGGTAAATAATCCCATTTTTCTATTAGGATGAGATTCATAAACATATCTTAAATATATAAGAGGGTCTCTGCATAGGCAATAATTCCCCCCCCCCCCAAATAGTGTAATGAGCTCGACCTCCCATCCTCTCGATCAATGCGAGTCCCCAATAGTTGTTTGGTCTAAAAACCCAGATGACTGTTGGCCTTTGTAAAAAAATTCCATACCCAACTATGGGTGAGGGAACCATTGGGAGTTCTTATGGAAGACAAGACATATGGAAACCCTGATGCATGTGATTGAGTAAGGTCTTAAAATTCCCCTCAATCAAAATATCAAGGGAGAACCCATCCCACATCTGCATCGAATCCCAATGAAACGCCCACCAATTTAATTACTATGATATAATGGTAATATTTAAATAATAATGTTTTATGGTTAATTTAGCCTTGATGTTGTGTTTTTTATATATTATTGAACACTGTTTTATTTTTTTTATCAATGAGTGTTAGAATCATAGTACTATGATTAACTTTTTAGAAACACCCTTCATAAAATATTAACAAGATATTGAATCTAATAAAATAGTTTTGTGGAATAAAATATTTGATTTTATAGCCAGTATTGAGACTAGAAAATGTTTGATTATATAACTATTGAGGTGTTTTATAATAATATTAGTTGTTTTGGTTATGATAATATAATTATTTTTTGGAAATTGTGTAGTAAGAATGTGGTATATCATGGGAATGAATTGACCATTGGTTTGTTTGTGTATTCGATGCTAGGGTAGTAATTTTTCACATCGTTCATGTTTATTATGCAATGGGGCTATGATGGATGGCATGGTATGTGTTTTGAGATGGTTTTGAAATGATTGGTTGACATTGGTTATGATATTAGAGTTGATTTTTTAGATGGGTTATGGTTTTTTTCTTTGATTGGGAAGGGTGAATGTATAAATTATTATTAGACAATTGCATGGTTGGTTGAAGTCTGTATTTTTTTAGTTTCTAAAGTGCTGATAAATATAACAAGTAGTTATAAAATAGTAACTATGTTTGGTCAAAATTAAAATTAAATAGTTTTTTTAAATGAATTAATGAGTCATAAATGATAAATTTTTAAAATATAGAATGGTTTTCTATTAAGTATTAAATTTAATAGAATAAATAATATAGAATGGATTGTAATGTTAAATAACTAAATTGTGTAATTGTTTTATTAACTCGTTTTAAGAATTTTTTCATGGATGTTTTGAGTTAGAAAGTGGGCTAGTTTGTGGTGTTATAGTTTGCAATGGTGGAATTGAGTGGTGATGGTCTCATGATATAATTATGGTGTAATTATTTATACTATTTAATATTTGAATGTTAATAGATAAATATATGATGTATTTCCTTTTTATTTCATTATGAAACACAATCATTTTTAATAACTCTTTTTAAGTTGAATTGTTTTGTGTTCTAGGTGTTTTCCCAAATATCCAGGTTTGTGAGGACGAATGGATAGATACCCCATCTTCCCCCCTCTCCCATTAGGTGTAGTTCATGGTAGTATTGGTAAGTTATTGGGGTCAGTCATGATATGAGGAGTTAATGACGTTAATGTCCATAATGTTCATGATACCCACCTATGAAAGATTCATATGTGATGATGATGAGATGGTGATATGGGATGTATGGTGATGGTCTTCATGGTAGGAGGAGTGATTTTGGTTGACCTCTTTTATGTTTATGATAAATTTATACTATGGTCATTGACGTGATGGTGAAGTATGGGAATGTGTATGGGGGTTATGGGGCTATTGTTTTATGTTGACAAGAGATTTTGGGCCCTATGGGATTTTGGGGGTGGTATGGTTGTCCCCCAACCCATAAAAGATTTATTTATATAAGGTATTAAAGCATAAAAGGTTTGATGTTTGGTAATGATAGTGGAAAATTATTAGGGAAGAGGTTGTTGGGAACATTTTATTATATTCCTTGATACTATATTATTACAATGGAAACCTTATTGGGTGATAAATCTTTGAAAAAATTGGGCTTATTTGACCTTTGATTGTGAAAATTAGTTCAATTGTTTATAAACTAGAGCATTAGTAGGGTTCTTCCATATTTTCACAAGAGGTATACTTTATAGTCCTACTAAATATATAATAACTCCCACCCCTATAAATATAAAATTTTCAGGTTTCTAGGTTGATTATTGAGATCAGACAAGGTAGTTCAAGCTCAAATCTTGGTGTTATGGTTGGATTTTCTTCCAAATATATTACTTTTGGTATTCTCATTGGAGTTTTCTATTGAATAACATATTCATGAATCATGGTATTGTTCATAATTTTGGTTTATTTATATCATGGTGTGAATCGGTGGTTATATTTATGTATTCCTGGGTTTTATTAGTGCAATGCCTCTAATTTTCATGTTCATCGCCCTCAATTACAGGCATGAACCTAGGGCTTTTAAAAGGTGGGTATTGGGGGACACTCATACCTTTTTTATAGGTCCTTGAGGGGTCCCTAATTTGTGTAGGTCATTAAAATGTGAATTTATAGGTATATAACTATAAAAAATAGATAAATAGAACACATCATTATCATACAAGAGGTTTTGTGGAAGTGTAATACAATAATCGATCATCCCCACATGATACAAGATTTGGAAATAGAGAATATATCAATGGCTTACGTTTCTTTTTTTCCTAAATTTTTAAACCGTATTACTTGGGGATATTAGAAGGAATTATCAGTCTAAAAATTGAAAATAAAAACCTCAAAAATGAATATAAATTTATATATGTTGTCGACATTGTGAACATTTATTTTTTTGTTGAATTGTTTTATTCTTTTTTGTCATATCTTGAGAATGATCTAGTCCTAGTAGCTTACAATCTCCAAATTCACCCCAACATGTTGAAATTATGTACCCTTTCCCAAACAATCCACATATAGTTCAATTTTAATGATACAATGAATAATTTTTTATATAATAATTCATCCAAGGGAAGGTGTTGATCCCAAACCATTTGAAATATATAGCCTTGAATCATAATTTTTTCTTCTAGTACTTAGATGGTTCTATCATACTGACCATTAGTCAATTAATGATATTATTTGTTGAAGCTCATCTCTATATCATGTAACATATTCTAATATTAACGGTACATTATTATTTAGTTTTTGGTATATCTTAGAGAAAGTGGTTTTGATTTTGAGTCATTGTAGAGGTGTTTAGAAGTAAATAAGTGAAAACATAACGTAATTTAGAACCATCCAGTGGATTTGGAGCTATTGGCATGCCACCGATAATCCAGTTCATAGCAATTAGTTAGATAAATGATATAGAAAAAATAACATGATGAACCTAGTGCCACCATCTCACTTTTATCGATGCACTGAATAATACGTGGATGATGAATTATCCTGGGATTTTTCCTGTAGCCATAGGCTAGCCGATGGGACACCATCGACCAGCCAGTAGTTCCCAAACAACTAGTTTATTAGTGTAAACTACACCATTTTACAGTAAATTCCCTATTTTATATATCCACACTAAAACCCAACCGTCATTGTACATGGATGTCCACAAGGTCTCCCTTCTATCAAATTTGGTCCTCAAATTCTTCCCTCTTTGGTGTATGATGTCAAGATTGATCATTCAACATCCATAAGTTAAGGATTCACCCATTATATCCCATGTCTTATTCTTATGAAATTGACCATATATATAAGATACATTGGCTAAATCTATAAAATCCATCTTGATCTAATCAATAATTTTTGGTCAATTCATCATTGAATCTAGAGAGTTGACTACCTTTCCATGGATTGGATCAAGATCTATAGTTGATGGTGGTTTTCATTGGAAATGTTGAATTGATTCAATGTCTATTTGAATATCCCCTTATAGAATCTTATTCTATAATCTTTTTTGTGATGAATTGGGATATATTTTAAAGATATTTGGTGTGTGGGATTAATATGTTGGGTACGCAACCATGATTTTTGTATTGGAAGTTGAAAATTCATTATTTTTTTAATCAATAATACATAGGCAATAAGTTACATTTCATATATGGACCATGTGTATATTTTTATCTATATATTGATCATATGTCTGTATGTGTGTATCTTATGAGACCCATGTTTGATATTTATCGCATGTGCATGCATGTGTAGCCCAATAGAACTATGTTAGATATTGATCAAATGTGTGTTTGTATCTCATGAAACCCTTGTTTGATACTGATTGAAAGTGTGTACATGTGTAGCCTCTAAGAACCATGCTTGATAATTATTTTGTGTGTTTGTGTGTGGCTACCGAGACTCGTACATGAAATGATATGTTTCATCATATATGTTATATATCCTATTTTGTGTGAATTCATAGACTATAGTGTCTTTACATTTAGTAGTACATGATAGGTTAAAAATCATGGATTGGTTACCCCTTAGAGGTGGAGAATTTACAACATGTGACAATGATGATGATGAAACTTGACACAAATAATTTAAGATCCCATATTTTTCTAGATAATTCCCTCTTTTCAGTTGGTAAAACTATTTGAGCTGGTTTCTTATGGTTTGATCCTTGGTTGATGATCCTTTACATGTAAAGGTTTTTTCTAGTAGGACACAATAAAAAAAGAGTTGAGCATATGATATTACACCTTGGATACTTTGGATTCACCATAAGGTGTGCCACTACATAGTTAATATATAGGTTGTGGCCTAGGGTCCTAGTAGGAGAAGAATATAAGCTACAGATTTTGGTCATATCTACAGTGTAGAGAATTTTTATGGTGTAGTATTCAAGTGGTTGCGGAGAGGAGTGAAAGGTTGAAGGACAAGGACCTCAGGATGGGGTTTGGTTTATTATTAAAAATTATGTACTCCAATTGTGTAGATCAATGACATGGTCCTAATCATGATATTCAGACATGGATTAACCTAGTAGGATATAATGTTTTCACTTTTTCTACACCATAGAACTACCCGGGTCATTATATTCTACAACATTACTTGGGAGGTTGCGTCATGGTATTATATTTTATCTACTATCTATAAATACCCTGAACCCCTGTGAACATTGTCATCCATCCCTTCATCGTGATCCATAGGCTCCCAATAGTGTTTTATAAAGGTATTTGAAGTCCCTTTCGATGGGATTCAACCCCACCTTATAGGGATCAATCCATGGTGATTCAATCCCTTCCATCAGCGATGTCATATCATCCTGTTCAAACTTGAACAAAGATATATATAATCAAGGTCTTCCATCCCAAGACTTTTAAGGCAGAATATTCATGCTAACTTGGATGTTGAATAACTATCTGCACCATATTTTCTTTTGACTGAGGTGGTATACAATAATCTCTTACGGTCTATTTGAAATTATTTTACTATTTATAATAAGTATGATCATTCCATCACGTCGTTCATGTGACCTTCCTAAAAGTATAATTCATTATTTTAAGGATAATAAAAAAAAATTATACCTCCCATGGATCTCATTTGGTCAATGGAATTAAGACTAGATATGCGTCCCCTATAGAGGTAATCCTACCATTAAACTTATAATAAAATAGTTATATTAATGTGTGAATTGGTTTACCTTTGGAATTATAATAACATTTTAAATGGGTAATTGTCTTGAATTCGAATCACTTGATATGAAGAGATAAAATGGAATAATAAGATGGTGAATTATGTGTATAATGGCATGATAATGATAAATTGGTCTAATTTATAAATAAAAAAGCCGTGTAACTTTTATGATGATATTTGATGTTGAATCAATGGATTGAATGAATCAATTTTGGAAGAGAAATGCCAATCATAATTAGAATGTTTGGGCACATTTAATATGAGTTGCACCTAGTAATGTTGTAATGATTATATGGATCTTCCCAGACATGCTATAGTTCTTATATTTCTCTTCTGAGAAATGTTGTAATTTTTATAGGGATCTTCCCAATCATATTTTAATGCTTATGGGAATCTACCCAGCTCTTTAATTTTTATTTGTGAGAGATACCTTGGAAGGGTGATGGATATGGTTTGAATGGTCCAATGATGTGCTAAAAAATATCTATTATCATAGAAAATTAGGATTGGGTGTCCTTGGTGTGAAACCAAAACATCAATGTTGGCATGTTTATTTTTATGTTTAGTATTAATTTATTGATTTATATCTTTTTATCATATTATTGCATGAACTATATACTCAATCAGAATTTACTGAGATGTCATTGGTGTTTGAATGATAAGTTGTACTCAAATACAATTTGGGCCATACATTGGTGCCTTGAATGATTTCATGCATGCATGTATAAAAAGGTAAATGGGACTTTTTTGGTTGATTGAATGCGATATGGGTTAGATCTTGGAGATAAGACCAGCATGGGGTTTGAGATTGGGTTTTGGAGTCTTTATAGAGTTTTTTAGTATTTTATCTATGTTATTTTCAACACATCATTTATATATATTCAGTTTGACATTATATGGTTTCTATTATTATTATATTGATTAGTTTGTCATTTATTCAACTATAATTTCCTGTTGGTTATTTATATTGATTATGCTATTACATTTTTCTCTATTATTATATCTATTTTTGATGCTACTCTATATCTAAGGGTAAACTCACTCCACTATGTTCTTAGAAACCATAATACTAGTCAGTAACCTTTGGAATATTGGGATACATGCCTAAGGTTACATAACCTACTCATCTTAATCAAATAAGGAAGCACCACATAGGGGAAATTACAATGTGGTATCAGAGGAGGTATCTTTTCTATTATATTACTATTTGGGAAACATATAAATGATACTAGGATATATCTAGGATTGGTAATGAGCTCATTCATGGGAGTATCCAACCTATGTGCAGAGGGGAAAACAAGTTCCCAGTGATGGTATTTTTGTTCATGATGTCCTCTTGTTACCATGTTGATGTTACTTAACCATAGGTAATTAACTTGTTTTGTGATGTTATTGTTTATTGATATTTTACTCAAGGGTTAGTATAACATGTAATGAGTATTCATGCATCAGGGTTGGCATGTAGGGATATATATTAACATGTATTGTCCATGAAAAGGAAATACTTATTTCATGTGATATGTTTTCCCATATAAAATAATATATAAAATCCCTTGATACACATGATAAAATAAATGAAATAAACTATTATGATTATATAAATTCACTTGTTGATTCAATTGCAGTGCACCCTTCATCTATTGGTTCTAAATTACTTTTAACTTTTGAGGATTCCCTTGAAGTATAACCTATGTTATAAGGAGTGTGATAGAATTTAAGAGAAATACGAATCCTTTTCATTATCAGATTGAGTTTTAGGAGATGGCTATTCAACATGATTCTAGTGCAGTTGATCGGGAACATCATGTAGTTCCAGAGAATTAAATGGATGATCAACTATGTGACATATTCTTGAGGGTTATTTTATCCATATAGAGAGAAATTTTTCACATCTTTTGTATAAGTTCTGAGTGGAAATGACAGTACCAACAATATTATCCACCATTGTTCACTAGGGAGGGAGGCCCTAGGTAGTTGTGTCCAGAATTTAGTCAATCAAGAATCTCATTTAGAACATTGAGACAACAATGGAAATTAGGGTGAAGGTTTCTACTTACATGTTATGAGAACCATCCAAGTGTTAATGGAACATTTTTGAGAAGGATAGTTAAGAGGAGCTAATCTAGATAAATGTAGAGTTTATGTTCTTGAGACACTTTAATATAGAGACATTAAGGGATTAGAGGGATCGATATTTGATGGACATGATGTAGGGGTAATGTTATTGAAGGACTGCACTAGAAAATTCATTGACATGCAGTGTGTTTCTCCATCCTTCAAAGATGATGAAATCTCTAGTATGAGACATTTATATGATTATTTTTTGTTTGATATAAGTTTGTAGGTGAACATCATTCACCAGAGTAGTTTCACGAACATTATGAACCAAGATCTCATCATTAAAGGGATTCTTTGAGAGGCCCTAATTACTGTATTTTTCGTTTCAATAAGTAAATCAATTATTTCTTCTTCTGGATATAGTGGAAACCTCTATAATGTTTACCACTAGGGTAGTAGAAAGAGAATCCTCTATGGATGTGGATAATCATTAGGTGACCATAGCCCATTGAATTTATTTTAGTGTATCATGTCTGTCCACAATATCCCTTAATGTCCTCACCCATGTTTAGAGTGTTTTTTGAGTAGAAATTTGGGCCATCTAAATATGCTTTTTAGGACCTCGTAGTAACATATAATTGGTAGGGGATTTATATAGGAACCATATTCTTTGAAGGACTCTACTAACCCTCAATAGTCTAGTATCTAAAGTTCCACTAGATATTAAGGTCAAGGTAGGGGATGCGGAACCCATCATTGAAGTATAAATACCATCTATATGGACCATCATCGGGGATTCAAACTAGATCCCAAGATTGTGGGGGTGAATCAGCTTCATGTTATAGACTCTACTCTGATAGGTTTGGATGCATGGCCCTATATCATCATTGGTAATATTCTTATTTCATCTACCCCATCATATATTTTTTTATAAGGGAATAACATTACATTTTTTTTCTTCTCAATTTCAAAAAGGGTTTGGTGTGGTTTTAGAGATCTTGGGTGGGGTTACTACCATCGACACACCATTTTGAGTGTGATTGAATGATACAAGACATTACATGGAGTGTTCTAATGATATTTGTGTCTATCATTTCTTTGTGGACATTTAGTACATGAAATGGTAGGTCTGTAATAGATCCTTGTTATGGATTAGATATTCTTATACCAATATCATATCGTCTATTATTTGAGAAGAGATAATATTATATCTCGAGAAGGGGGAAATTATACTCGACATGGTGAGTGGCATCATTAGGTTGTCATGTGGGACAAATTCAATGATGATTAGATAATATCATAGCTTAGATAGCCAGCCTTATATTGGATGATGCTAAAATTAAATAAGAAAATTTTCCTCCAGCTGTGAATAATTATTAGTACATTTTTTGTGATGTGTTCTCTAGATCACCACTTATATGAGAGGTTATGTTCTCTGTTGAGTTGGTGTTGGGAGATGAGTCAGTTTCTATACCTTCTTACAGAATTGCACCAGAATTTCTTTGTGAGTTTAAATTTTAACTATAAGAACAAATAGAGAATGGTTTCATATGACCGAGTAAATCATAGTGTTGTTCCCTAGTACTTTTAACCAGGAACGAAATGGGACTTTGTGGTTATGTTTTGACAATTATAGGATGAAACAGATGACTATAAAGAACTAGTATCCCCTTCCTCACATCAATGATATATTAAATAATCTAAGAGGTGACTAGATATTCTATAATATTGACATGAGGTCAGAGTGTCATCATAGAAGGGTGAGAGAATTTTGGAAATCCAATACTACATTTAGGATCTATTTTTCCTTGTATGAGTTCATGGTGATGTAGTTTGGTCAAAAAAATCACTATTACTTCTTATGGACTTAATGAATCAGATCATTCATCCTTTCTAATATTTTTTGTGGTATTTTTCATCTATGACATCATATTTTTCCCAAGTCTGCATAAGATCATGCACAACATCTGGATATTATCCCAAGTGTACTAAAAGTGAATCGGATTTACTATATTTTATATAAATGAAAATTCTGGATTAATAGAGTGCACTTCTTGTGCAATTTTCTCTCAGAATTTGGAGTTGTAGTGGACCCAGATAAATTCCAGCTAGGGTATCTTTAATGTGACCTAATAATGACTTCATGTAGTAGAGTTTTCTTAGTCTAGAAAGTTACTATCACTATTCTATCCAAAAATTTCTATTGTTATAGAATTGTTGTTCGTGTTAACTTATAAGAGATCTTTACAGAAGATTATTAGAATACTAAACACATCCCCAATTATTACCTTCATTATGATAGATAAGGAGAATACCGTGAACTATGAAAACATTCAATGTTTGACTTAGATCATTTTTTACACATGAATACTAATTTATTTCTCATGGATCCATAAATATTATACCGTATGAGAGGAATTACCTTACTCATGATCTGGAGTTATATACAATGGTACACACCCTAAGATGATAGAGACAATATCTCTTGAGTGAGAGATTTTTGGAGTTTACGGACAACGAGATCCTCAAGTTTATCAATTCTCAGTGTGACCTGAACTATTAGTAGATGAGGTGGGTAGAGTATTCATATTCCTTCAAGATCAAACTGGAATACACATCAGGAAAATGAAATTTCATTTTAAGTTCCTTGAGGTGGAAGATGTAGAGAGAGGTCGTGTAAGAGTCTTGCAATGAGTATCAACTGATGGAACTCTTTTTAGACATTCATCTATATGTAAAAATGTCCAAGGGATGAGTAACTATGAATTCGTCATCTTTTATACCCATTCTTCTTAACTAGATCAGGGTAGAGAAGTTATCTAATCTGAAGGCCTTAACTTTGATGAATAGTGTATATGGTGGGGATCAACCATATAAATGGTCAACTATTATGAACAATGTAATTCAAATCCATGGTTATTTATGGGTTCCTACAATACTGTGTAATGTGCTGATGAGGGAGTTTCATGCCTCTAGATGGGTTGTACATCCATGTATGAAATTTAAGTATTAAAAACTCTGTAGAAAACATTTCTGTACATAGATGAAAAAGGGAGAAAGTGATTCATAGATAAATTTTTAACCTTTCTACTTGTGAAGGCTGAGAATGAGAGGCCTAGTGGGATATTCCACCCTCTACCAATTCCAAAATTGAAATGGGAAAAAGTTATTATGGATTTTGGGATGGTATTACCCATGACACCATGATATATAATGATGTGGTATGGGTGATCATGGATTTATTGATGATGGTATTCCATTTATTACCTATCATAGATATCATTAATGTCATTTATTAGGGTAGTCTGAATGTGTGGTAAATTTTTCAGATACATGGTTTTCTAAAAATTATTAATTCTGATTGAGATCCATGTTTCATATATTGGTTCTATAAGGGTTTCCTGAATGTTTTGGTATCACATGTTATTATTCATAAATAATATCATCCTCAAACTGATATCCAATATTTATAGAAGATTCATATTTTGTAGGATATATTGTGAGTATGTGTTCTAGATTTTGTTGGTTCTTTAGTGATTCATATATCACTCATGGAGTTCAATTATAATAACAGCTTCTAGAAATTGTTCCAAATGGATCCTTTTGAGGCCTTGTATGGATTTTCATTCTATTCTCTGGTTTTTTTGTTATAGATAGGTGAGTCATAACTTGTTTGAATTAGTATAATGAAGGATACATTTTATAAGGTTAAATTTATCAAAAAGAAACTGATGATAGTGAAAAACTAGTACTAGTATTATGATAACCATTAGAGATAACCTATGTAGTTTGATTTAGTCCACTCTTATTTTTTTTGGTGTCACCTAGCCCAGGGAAATGTCATACTTTGAAGAAATGGAATATATCACTCATTTTTTTCAAGCTACTTGAGATAATGGAAAGGGACAGTCTAGGGGAACATAATTTATCCCTTTTGCAGTTCTACATGCCATACCTAATATCTTTCATGTGTTATAGCTTTGAAGATATCATCCTGACACTTCTCATATGATAGAAATTCATTACATCGAGCTTGATGTGGATGCATCCTTTGAAGAGAATCTAATATGTGGCATGGACAATTGTGAAAAGAATCTATGGGGGATGAATGTACCTATGGTGTTAGTGTAGTGGAATAATGGGTTTCTATAAGAAGATATTTATGAGAGGTACTCTTAAATATTAGCATATTTTCTGGACTTATTCATTGATTTCCACCTAGATGCTTTAGAAACAATCTGGAAGATGAAATATTATATGGTCAAGATTTTAAAATATCTTTTAATTCTCTAGGTATATCCTTATTAAAGTTTGGTAAAACTATTTAAACTGGATATTTTTTGTTTGATCATTTTTCGTAATCTTTAGAATGGATGAGTTTTCTTGGTAGGAATAAGGAATAAGGAGAGTTGAGAAGAGGATTCTATGCCATAGATTCTTCGGCTGCAATGTAAGGTTTTCCACTGTAACATAGAGGTACAAAAAGTGTTGTAGGGTCTTGGGAGGTGGATTATTTGAGATACTACCTTTTCTTCATATCTATGATATTGAGCAAGATTGCTGGATTGAATTTGCATATCTACAGTGTGGAGTGGATGATTTTGGATCAGGGACATGGTCCAAACTATGAGGTTTTAGAGATAATTAGTTTTCTGGGTTAGGTTGAATCTTAGTCTTTGCCCTAGTTTTTTAGGATCTATGAAATGGTCTAAACTATGATATGCATACATGATTTGACTAGGAAGGTTGTGATGCAGTCCCTTACACTATGATGTAGTCCTAATTGTTTTATCCTATTATGTGGTGTGGGTGTTGAAGTTGTGTAATGGTCATCTTTTTATAGGTTATCTATAAATAACCAACCCCCTTTAAATATTATTTTCACTAATATCTTATTCTCAAACCCCAGTTTCCCTGGAGTGTTTTTTTAAATGCCTTTGAAGCACATTTTGATTAGATTCAACCCCTACCTTTTAGAGATCCAACCCCATTTAGATGTGAACTTTTACTATCCTCCTCAATCCATAAGTAAGATCCATAGGATTGTGGTTTTCCAAGAACTGATTTTGAAGGAGGTATGAATGATCTTATTACATTATATGTTTTGGTATTTTCTAAATATTTTCATATTTTTAGGTAGGTGGTATAAAATAGTCCATCAGTGTCTATTTTAAACTCCTTTACTGTGTACAATAAGTTTGATCACACCAGGACATTATGCACATAAACTACCTAAAAGGATAAAGAATTATTTTATGGATAATAACATGCCTCAGATCTCTCATTGTCTAATCAGGTCATTGGAGTTGAGAGATAATTTTCACCTAAATGAGAGGTGAGAATAACATTAAACTTATAATCAAATGTTATTATTAATGTGGGAATTGGATTTACACATGGAATTATATTTATGAATATAATTATTTTATAATAAAAAATGGGTCTGATTGATACATAAAAAGGTATAGTAATAGTTATGATGATAATTGATGTAGTCTCAATGGAATGAATGACTGAATTTTGGTAATAAATATTTATCCCATCTGGAGTGTGTGGGAAATTTTGATATGAATTGCAGGTAGATATGATTTAATAGTTATAGGGCTCTGCACGAACATTCTTTAATACTTATAGTTCTCTTTTCTAACAAGTTGTAATGCTTATAGGGATCTTACTAGACATATTGTAATTCTTATTGAGCTCTACATAGTTATCCTATTTTAATTTTTAGGTTGTTCCCTCAAATGGTTATGGATATGGTTGAAATTTTCCCATTATTTACTTAGAGAAATCTGGTATCATGCCAAAGTAGGTTTATCTTACCTTTTTATAACCCATGGCTCAAGGTTTTGAATGTTAATTTTGAGGTGAATAATTAATTTATTAATTAATAACATTGTCTATCATATTATTTCATGCACTATATAGTCATACATGATTGGTTCAGACATTTTCATTAGAATATTTTTGAGTTGTACTCACACCCTGTTCAAGAAACTATTTTCACCTAG
The DNA here is from genome assembly GCA_963277665.1 of Viscum album. NCBI lineage: Eukaryota > Viridiplantae > Streptophyta > Magnoliopsida > Santalales > Viscaceae > Viscum > Viscum album. Next base: position 290,596,108 of record OY728165.1, read on the forward strand.
GAAATTTTTAGGGATGTAGGTATTGATAAGGGAAAGGGAATTTTTATTGGTTTATTGAATTCTGGATGGGTTAGTGCTTTATAATGGGACTAACATAGGAATCAAGACCATGTTTTTTAATTACTTTTTTCATTTATATTTTTCTTTTATTTGTATTAATTTTAGTATGTCTTTTAGATACATTCATCATGACATTGCATTGTTCTAATTATTATTGGATTATTTGTTTTTTATTTTTTCCTTCTATGATTTCCTAATGATTATATATATATATTTATCTAATATTTTATTATTTTTTGTGTTGTTTCTACCCTGTACCTGAGGGTATACTCTCGGAACTATGTTTCTTACACCCTTGATTCTAGTCAGAAGACTCTAATGTACATGGAGGAATGTTTTAGGACACATATCCAACCTGGATTTGTCAGGTGATGAGTCTTTATTCTAGGGACGTTATAGGGTTGGGTTAGGATATCCTTGAGGCATAAATCAAGGTTATGGTTGGATATTCTTACCATGTGTTCGGACCTAAGGCAATTATGAGATATGATGGACTTGTGTACTATCCCATGATAGATATAGGGATTGAAAGCCTTTTTTATAGACCAGATTCATGTTAGACATGTGTTTGATCATGTATATAAAGTGTACTTGTGGAAAACCCCTGATCATGACTTTTTTATGAATATCATTCTATCATGGAGCTGATGTAAGAACATTCATGTTCTGTGGCATCTTGGTTATTACACAATCACTCAGCACATGATTGATTGTTGTTTTCTTCCATAGTAATTTATTTTTATGAAATATGCCTCTTATTCATTGAATTTATTTAATGAATTCATTTTTTATGTTCAATTGGGTTTATATGAATACACCACATTTGAATCTTGGTGAATATGCATTCATCAAGACCAGGGATCTAGATAAGGTTATAGGTCCGGTGATATATAACTGAGGAGGATGAGTGTGGTGATTGAGAGATGATGATACATACTCTGGATAATCACTTTAACTTTGGATCTTTTTTTTCTTAACTTGTTACAATGTTTTGACCTACTACATTGGGTTTTCTTTATTTATTACATTGTGTGACTTTGTGATACCTAAAATTACATCCAATAATGAATTTGTTATTATTTATTTTTATTTTTTATTTTGGGGTTAATGTTATTTACATGTTATTATTCTAGTGTATGTCTATTTATACCAATGGTATAGTCTACCCACTACACCATTCATACCCTCACTTCCAATTAGTAACCTCTTGTGTATGGGGAAGTGTACATGTGGTCATGTAGTACTTTGACCCAAACATGTGGATTCGTCTCAGAGTGCTAGAAAATGGTATCATAGTATAGTTTTTAATTTCTAATTTTTTGTGGCCATTTTTGGAAACATGGTTGAAATGAGTTAATATGTGTGGAACTCAGGTGGCGGATTTCATGTATGTATGTAATCCTATTGTGTAACGAACCGCGAAGTTACCATTGATAGGACCACTACAAATTTTATGGATATATAGTTTCATTTTGATCCTAAATATGTTGTTTTTTAATAGTTTATAGTATTTGGGTGTGTTAATGAATCTTGATTAGTAATATAAGATCACATGTCATATAAACCACTTTTTCGAAATGGCAGTTCATTTAATTAAAAGACTTGATATGAGCTTATGTAATTTACTATGCATAGATTTATATTTCTTGAACATATGAATTCTTTTTTTGTTGTTATATATATTTCTTTGAATAATATGAAGGTATGGAGAACTTGGCCCGGTCTGGGTAATTCTAGGAGGGTTATACAATATCATTTTGGGTAGCCTCCTAGGATTGGAATCTAGTAAACATCCCTTTTTGTTCTTATAAACTAATTAGTTTTATATCATATGTACTTTTTTATAGGCATTCTAAATGTATGTCTAAAAATTGGAAGATGTCACTTAGGAGATGTCTGATGGAACTGCCTAAAAAGGTAAGATAGAATGTTATAGTAAGGGAGAACGCCCCTGTTTCACTGCCATATGTACATGAGGATACAGATGAGAATACTCATATTTTTTCTCCAATGGTTCAGGTTGTAGAACCAATCCATTGCAGAGTATTCTTAATATTTCATGTTCATGGAGGAAGAGTTCCTAGTACAATGGTAGATTATGCTCAAGAATTCAAGCTACAACATCCTCCATCCATACAATTTCTAGAGGTCATCAGGATATTGAGCACTTTATTGAGTTAAATGATGGAATATTCAATCTTGTTGATGATATATATGACCAATTATTGAAGCTAGATTCCTTCAATCATAATAGAATGACTAAAATATTGTTGGGTTCATGAACTAGGGGGTAGGTGTTATGATTTTACATGGGAAAATTTCAAGAATATATTCATTGAGTGGTTCTTCCCTATCAAGATAAATATGGGTCCAGAGTAGGATTTCATGGAGATTAAATAGGGAATGATGTTAGTGTCTGCCTACTCTACATGTTTCATGGAGTTTCATTACTTCTCTCCTCTTCTATTTGGGAATTAGCTACGGAAGACCCAACTGTCCAAGATCAACCTTTGACCAGAGTTGAGGTCTAAAATGAAGAGATTTAAACTAAAAATATATTGATAGGTTCTTTTTATTGCCTGGGTAATCAAGAAATGTATATAGGAGGATATAGTTTCAATTATTCTTCCATATCTTGGAGAATTTTATGGAGTATGTAACATCCCAAGTAAGTAATGAATAATAGATATTTTTATCTATGTCTATTAATGATTAAGATAGTGTTATAGAGACTTAAAATGAAAATAAATACAATCTTATGCATGGAATACACTAATATTCTTAAAAGATTGTTTTACTGCCTTTTGATGGAAAACCATTTTTGAATCTATATTTTGACAATTTTATAAACTATGTTTGTCAAAATAAACTTATCCTTTATGATTGGGACATCAAAATTTACCTTGTGTGAATTTTTGGTATTTTTCTGACAATGTTCATTTTTTTAATGAATAGTGAAAAATACTGCATTTTACATCAAAACTGCTTTTTAATATAATTTATTTATATGATTAGATTATGTTTTGAATTGGTTTTGAAGTTAAATTAGAATATATTTTTACCATTTTATCCAATTTTGGTCATTGGAATCAATTTCACTTTGAAATTAGACTTAAACTGGTGTCAATCTTTTGATACTTATTGTTTTGTAAAAACACGCTTTTTACTCTGGCAGCGGGAATTAATTATTAAATTAATTAATGTGACTTATATGATTTGAATTTTTTAAAATAGACTTCATTTTTGAATTCGGAATATCAAATATAGCTTAGGGTGAATTTTTGGTAATTTTCTGAAAAGCTTCAATTTTTGATGAATAGTGAAACCACTGAGTGGTAATCAAGCAAACTGATTTTTCAGTTAAATGAAAGTTTACCGCTAATGTGTATTGAATTTTGAAAATCCGACATACATGGTTGTCATTAAGAAGTAAAATGTGGTTCAATGGGATTAAAATATTTTTTTTGGTGAATAGTAACTTATTAAGTTCTTAATCGCGATTAGTGGTAATTAGGGTAGTTTAAGGTATAAATAATGCTTTAATAATAGGAAATGACCTAGACACATGTCCCAACCTTATTTTTTGTGTCATGGCCGACCAAGACAAGACATGGGTCAACTTGGGGACCCCATGGAGACACTTTGGTTTGGAAATGACATAAATAACTTTTTATTAAATGTTAAAGTAAAAATGACACAAACAATAGATGTTTTACGAAAACAATTTTTACATGGGGTTATAAAGATCATATTTTTGATTATAAATAGTCATTGGAAAGCTAAAAAGATTTCCTACATCATAGTATTTTTTTATGATTTTTAGACATTAAATAAATTAAATTATATATGACATAATAATGATGCAGCGATGACATCATTATTTGACGATTTAAATAAAATGGAAAGATAATGTAAAATCTATGGACTAAACATGTCCAAAACTTATTGGATGAGTGGATTTCGAACCGTTATCACCTTATCCACGAATGATATCAATTTGGGACCTTTTGAAACTGAAACACATTTTCAAATAAAGTAATATTTCTTTACTTTCCAAAAGTGCCCCTCCTCTCCTCTTATAAAAGGCCCCCACCTCTACCTCATTTCACACACGCCTCAAGCCTTTGGCTCAGCCAACCCCTGCCCATTTACTCTCTCCACATCCCTCTCCTCATCCTAGAGGATTCCCTTTGGGCAGAATCCTTTCAAAGGAAGCCTTTAGGCTCAACTCAAAAGGAGTTACACTTTTAAAGGTAATTCATTCTCTCATGTTCATTTGTTTTATTTTGCTTCTCCAACCCCCCTAAACTCTTTTTATTTACATCCTTTGTAACAACAACAGTATCTTAAATATACTAGGATGTTGTTATAAGATTTATTTGATCTACACTCTCACACAACTACATCAAATGGTTAAATAACATACGGTTTCCGTGGAAGGTGAAATTCTGCCTCTCGAAACGATGATTGTTCAACACTCATTTAACACCTTAAAAGGTGGCCATTATGATATCACTATTTTTATATATGATATATAATATGTTTATGTTTTCCTTAAGCTTCTGTTTTTTTCATTTTGGGCATACCTTTATGGTTTCCATTATGGGTAAAACACGATATCTTCATTTTAGGAAGTGCGGACTACCGCCCCCTCAAAGTGATTTGATTCGTTAAATACCATATGTGGGACATATAAAGGATGGAACTATGATATTATATATGATATTATACTGGAATTATAATATACCTTTATATCATTATGATTCCATTCTATAAAATACGAAATAGAAATGAAAGTAGCGTTCATGCGTACGTACGGCTTACCGTCTCCATGAACGGTGCATTTCATTTCTTACCTCTAAATGTGATGTAATATTATAAATGCATAAATGTACTGGATATATATGACATATATGATATCTACATCATGAATACCATTCTGGATATAATGAACCTTTGACCAAATTAACAACATGTAAGTGTAAGAAGTCTATTTTTGACTTAAGAACCAAATACCGACAAAATGAACATTATTAACTTAACTGATTACATGATGTTCATAACATGGTATAAAAGGAATAATGAACTTGAAAAAGATTCATAAGCAAGTAGAGATTAACTCAATTTTATTATTCAGGAGATTAAAGAACGGTCGGGTCAAGTCGGATACGATGTATGGGACTTCGTCTCAATCTCCTTTCGTTGAGGCATATTTTATTTTATACACAACTTTCTTTTATACGGTGTATAAACCCCTTTGACTTTTACGTTTATTCAAAAGGAATCTTTTTTATATGAAGCGTTTACTAAACGAAAAAAGGGAATGTTTTTGTCGTACGTATGCGGCGACAACGACTTCTCCGCCGTCGTGACCGTTATTTGAGTTTCGGCTTCCTCTACAAGCCATACCTTCTTTTTAAAAGAAAAATAAATAACATGTTTTACTTTTCTTTTATTTTAGTATTGAAAATGGTTTTCATAATGTTTTTATATCAATGTGTTGTATTGATATCTCATGATTGAAATGTGGAAATTTTATGTTTCCTTTATGCATGTTTTATGTGATATGATTATGTTATGGTTCTTGGGAATTATTATGAAGACGGGTGGTTCCATGATAAACTAAGGGCGGGTGAGCCTGTTATAGCTCTCCAATGCATTGGGTAACGCGAAGGAGTGAAACGTTAAGGTTTCTCCGAAGAGATTTAGAGAATATACTGTGATGGGTATTCCAAACGTAACCAAGAGGGTTACTCCCTACGTAAGAATGTTATGAATGCCTCAAGTTACCTTTATGTATTATGATTTCTATGATTTATTCATGATTTTATGAGGTATGTTAAAGTGCCTATGTTTTATGGGTAACGTATGATTTCATTCTTATGTATATATGAACTCATGTTTCCTTTCCATGTTTTTTTTATAACCCATACTGAGTTTTTATGCTCATCCCAAGTTTTTGAAATGTTTTTCACAGGTCAAGGGAAAGGTACATGATAAGATGATAGAGTCAAGGATGTGTCAAGAAATAATCCATGTTTTATTTTAAATGTGTTTCCATTGATGGGAATGAAGAATACTATCTTTATGTAACCACTTTGTTTATATGTGGAATGTAATGCAAGTTTTATGATCTAATTCTCTAAAACTCTAAACCTGAAAAGATCCTCAATGTGTAATCTTGTAATAACTCAAGATTAAGTAAGGTTTAAGGCTGGGGCCTTATAGTTGGTATCAGAGGGAGGTTTAGATAACTTTAGGAGTTAGAATTCTATTAAATGATTACCCAAACATATATTTTTTTCGAAATGATATAGCATTTAAAGATTACCATGCTGCTTCATCTAAGACATGTTTGTTCAGAATGGTTTTCGCAGAGGAAACAGGGAAGCAGTGCTAGGAAGGCATACAGAAGGAAATAACCTTCCGAATCAGCATCCTGAGATGGTCGGAATTGGAACTGAACAGTTTGTTGCAGTAATGGCGCAGTTGACTCAAGCAATAAATGGCGGTGGTATCCATGCACGAGATCAGCCAGAACAACCACATAGGAACATGTCAGTGGTGGAACATTTCATGAGGCAACATCCACCATAATTCAGAGGATCATCTGACCCTGTTCTAGCTGAAGGTTGGATTAAAGCACTGGAGAAGATTTTTGATGTCATGGGGTGTTCAGACAATCAAAAGGTTAGTCTTTCTATTTACCGTTTGGAGGGTGAACCAGATCAGTGGTGGTCTATGGTTAAAAATATTAGGGACGCCGATGAGATTGATGCTCTTGACTGGGATGAATTCAAAGGTATGTTTCTTGAGAAGTATTTTCCTAAGGCTGTTCGACTTAGGATGGAAAAGCAATTCTTGGAATTGAGGCAAGAGGAAGACTCAGTGGCTGCCTATGAAGAAAGGTTCACTCGATTGGCAAGGTATGCTCCAAATTTTATCCGGGACCTTGATAGTAAAATCAATCGTTTTTACTCAGGATTAAAGCCAAAGTATCAAAGGGCATTAGCTTCTCGTGAGTTTAAAAGTTATGAAAATCTTGTTCGATGTGCTGAGAAGGTGGAAATGGAGTTTGCCGATGACCAAGTGTTCTATAACAACCAGCAGAAGAAGAGACCGAGGTGGCAGGAGAAAGGTAAGAATTCTTCAAAAAAGTCTGATGGTAAGAGAACTAAGTTTCCAGTTTGTGATAAAAGTGGCAAAAGGCATGCTGGGGAATGTCTTCTGAATTCTGGGAAGTGCTACCGATGTGGTAAGATGGGACATAAGGCTCGTTATTGCACTGAAAAGGATCAAGGTGAAGGTAAGAACAAATTTGATTTACAGTTAGTGAAATTTTATAAGTGCAATGAGATGGGTCACTATGCAAACGAGTGTCCGACAAGGAGCTTGAGTGATGGTAAGCAGTTAGACTACAAGCAGAAAGAGGTGGTGAAATCCTTTGCAACTACTTCAGTAGATGTCGGGCCATCAAATGAAGTTGTATCGGGTACTTTGTTTGTTTTTTCAGATTATTCCAGTGTGTTGTTTGATTCGGGGTCTACACATTCTTTCATCTCTGAAACCTTTTCTAGTAAAATGGGAATACCATCTCCAGAAATGACTCCTGAACTTTTGGTAAAAACACCTGGGGGAAATGTTGAGGCAAAAAGAATTTATAAGAATCTTCCTATCCTTATCTGTGGAAAGAACCTACTTGAAAACCTTATTGTTCTACCTCTAGTAGAGTTTGATGTTTTCCTGGGTATGGATTGTCTCTCTATTTATCATGCTAAGATTGACTGTAGAGATAAAGAAGTTTCTTTTCAGAAAGACTTTCAGTTTGTTTACAAGAATGAACCCTTACTTTTGATAACATATCAAGAGGCCGAGAAACTTGTAAAAGATGGAAATGAATGTTACCTTGCACACGTCGTTGAAAATAAAGGAACTGTTCAGATTAATGATGTGCCAGTGGTAAATGAGTATCCTGATGTTTTTCCTGATGAGTTGCCTGGAATAATACCAGATCGGGAAGTTGAGTTTACTGTTGACTTAGTTCCTGATGCTAAGCCAATTTCAAAACCCCCTTATCGAATGGCACAAATTTAACTTTTAGAGTTGAAGGAGCAATTGCAAGATTTATTAGAGAAAGGTTTCATTAGACCTAGCACATCACCATGGGGTGCTCCTGTTTTATTTGTTAAAAAGAAAGATGGTTCTATGAGACTTTGCATTGATTATAGAGCCTTGAATAATATCACTGTTAAGAACAAATATCCTTTGCCTCATATCGATGATTTGTTTGATCAGCTCCAGGGAGCTCAGTTTTTTTCAAAGATTGACCTGAGATCGGGGTACCATCAGATGAAGGTAAAGGAGGCAGATATTCCGAAGACCACGTTCCGTACAAGATATGGCCATTATGAATTTGTAGTAATTCCTTTTGGGCTAACCAATGCACCTACTGTATTCATGGACTTAATGAATATAATTTTCCATGAGTTCTTGGATAAGTTTATGGTGGTTTTCATTGATGATATTTTGGTGTTTTCTAAAAGTAAAGAGGAGCATGAAAAACATTTAAGGGTTATCTTGCAAACCTTAAAAGAAAAGAAACTGTATGGGAAATTCAGCAAGTGTGAGTTTTGGTTGCAACAAATTTCTTTCCTTGGTCACATTGTTTCTAAAGATGGAATAACTATTGATCCTGCAAAAACAAAAGTTGTAGAAGAATGGCCAAGACCCACAAATGTAACCGAGATTCGTAGCTTCCTTGGTTTGGCGGGCTATTACTGAAGGTTTGTTAGAAATTTTTCACGATTATCTAGTCCAATGACTAAGCTAACTCGGAAGGGTGTTAAGTTTATCTGGACAAAAGAATGTGATGATTGTTTTCAGGAATTGAAAAGAAGATTGGTGAATGCTCCAGTTTTGGCACTACCTTCCAGGAATGGTGAGTTTGTTATATACAGTGATGCTTCATTGAAAGGACTTGGTTGCGTCCTAATGCAGAATGATCAGGTAATTGCTTATGCTTCACGATAGTTGAAAACTCATGAGGTAAATTACCCTACACATGATTTGGAATTAGTTACTATTGTTTTTGCTTTAAAAATTTGGAGGCATCATTTGTATGGAGTAAAGTGTGAAATATATACCGATCACAAAAGTTTAAAGTATATATTCACTCAGAAAGAGTTAAACATGAGACAAAGGAGATGGCTGGAATTAATCAAGGATTATGATTGTACAATTCATTACCATCCGGGAAAAGCAAATAAAGTGGCTGATGCTTTGAGTCGAAAAATTAATGCTTCATTAACAATGTTGCGTTTGGAACGTGATCCTTTGGTTAAGGATTTGATGAACTTTGGAATAGAAGTTGTTGGTGCAGGAAGTCCTTCTGTTTTGTTTCAGGTATCAGTGAGATCATCTCTATCAAATAGAATCAAGCAAGCACAGAAGCAAGATAGTGAGTTGCAGAAAAAGGTAGAGCTGGTTCAGAAAGGTAAGTTGCCTGAATTCAACATTGATAATGATTGCGTTTTGAGATTTGGGAAGAGATTGTGTGTGCCTTGTGATTCAAAGTTGAAGAGAGAGTTGTTATGTGAAGCTCATAGTTCTCGGTTTTCAGTTCATCCGGGCAGTACTAAGATGTATAGAGATCTGCGGGAGTATTACTGGTGGGATGGAATGAAAAGAGATATTGCTGATTTTACTGTGAAGTGTTTGACTTGTCAGCAGGTTAAAGTAGAGCGGCAGTTACCGAAAGGGATGCTTCAGCCTTTACCAGTGCCAGAGTGGAAATGGGAGAATATATCCATGGACTTTGTTGTTGGATTACCGAAGACATCTCGAGGTAATAATGTAATCTGGGTTATTGTTGATCGCTTGACCAAATCTGCTCATTTCCTTGCTATACGAGATACTTTCTCTCTTGATCAACTTTCCCGTTTGTATCTTAAAGAGATAGTCAGGTTAAATGGAGTTCCTCTCTCCATTGTATCGGATCGTGATCCCAGGTTTACTTCTAACTTTTGGAAAGGCCTTCAGAAGTCGTTGGGTACTGAATTAAATTTTAGTACAGCTTTTCATCCTCAATCAGATGGGCAGTCAGAACGAACAATTCAGACATTGGAGGATATGCTACGAGCTTGTTCTATGGTTTATCAGGGAAGTTGGGACCAACATCTTTCTTTGGTTGAATTTTCATATAATAACAGTTTCCATTCCAGTATACAGATGGCACCATTTCAGGCATTATATGGGAAGCGGTGTTGAACTCCAGCTTTCTGGGATGAAGTGGGTGAAAGAAATTTGATGGGACCAGAATTGGTAGAAGAGATGGCAGAAAAAGTTAAGCTGATTCAGAAACACATGAGAACAGCTCAGAGCAGGCAGAAGAGTTAGGCGGATAACCGGAGGAAGGATCTATCTTTCGAGGTAGGTGATCATGTTTTTCTCAAGGTTTCTCCTTGGAAAAGTGTGATGAGATTTGGTAAGAAAGGAAAGTTGAGTCCAAGGTTCATTGGACCATATGAAATTCTGGAAAGATTTGGATCAGTTGCATACCGAGTGGCTTTACCTCCGAGTTTATCTCAGGTACACAATGTTTTTCACGTTTCGATGTTGAGAAAGTATATGCCCGATCCATCTCATGTTTTGAGTCCAGAGGTAGTTCAGCTGGAAGAGAACCTATCTTATGAGGAACAACCGGTCCAGATTCTTGACCACAGGGAGCAAGTGTTACGGAATAAGGTGATTCATCAGGTAAAGGTTTTGTGGAAAAACCACATGATTGAAGAGGCAACATGAGAATCTGAAAATGCAATGAGGGATAAGTACCCTCATTTATTCGATAAGTAAATAAATTGCGGGGACGCAATTTTCTAAAGGGGGGAAGGATGTAACATCCCAAGTAAGTAATGAATAATAGATATTTTTATCTATGTCTATTAATGATTAAGATAGTGTTATAGAGACTTAAAATGAAAATAAATACAATCTTATGCATGGAATACACTAATATTCATAAAAGATTGTTTTACTGCCTTTTGATGGAAAAACATTTTTGAATCTATATTTTGAAAATTTTATAAACTATTTTTGTCAAAATAAACTTATCCTTTATGATTGGGACATCAAAATTTACCTTGTGTGAATTTTTTGTATTTTTCTGACAATGTTCATTTTTTTAATGAATAGTGAAAAATACTGCATTTTACATCAAAACTGATTTTTAATCTAATTTATTTATATGATTTGATTATGTTTTGAATTGGTTTTTAAGTGAAATTAGAATATATTTTTACCATTTTATCCAATGGTGGTCATTGGAATCAATTTCACTTTGAAATTAGACTTAAACTGGTGTCAATCTTTTGATACTTATTGTTTTGTAAAAACACGCTTTTTACTCTGGCAGCGGGAATTAATTATTAAATTAATTAATGTGACTTATATGATTTGAATTTTGTAAAATAGACTTCATTTTTGAATTCGTAATATCAAATATAGCTTAGGGTGAATTTTTGGTAATTTTCTGAAAAGCTTCAATTTTTGATGAATAGTGAAACCACTGAGTGGTAATCAAGCAAACTGATTTTTTAGTTAAATGAAAGTTTACTGCTAATGTGTATTGAATTTTGAAAATACGACATACATGGTTGTCATTAAGAAGTAAAATGTGGTTCAATGGGATTAAAATATTTTTTTTGGTGAATAGTAACTTCTTAAGTTCTTAATCGCGATTAGTGGTAATTAGGGTAGTTTAAGGTATAAATAATGCTTTAATAATAGGAAATGACCTAGACACATGTCCCAACATTATTGGTTGTGTCATGGCCGACCAAGACAAGCCATGGGTCAACTTGGGGACCCCATGGAGACACTTTGGTTTGGAAATGACATAAATAACTTTTTATTAAATGTTAAAGTAAAAATGACACAAACAAGAGATGTTTTACGAAAACAATTTTTACATGGGGTTATAAAGATCATATTTTTGATTATAAATAGTCATTGGAAAGCTAAAAAGATTTCCTACATCATAGTAGTTTTTTTATGATTTTTAGACATTAAATAAATTAAATTATTTATGACATACGAATGATGCAGCGATGACATCATTATTTGACGATTTAAATAAAATGGAAAGATAATGTAAAATATATGGACTACACATGTCCAAAACTTATTGGATGAGTGGATTTAGAACCATTATCACCTTATCCACAAATTATATCAATGTGGGACCTTTTGAAACCGAAACACATTTTCAAATAAAGTAATATTTCTTTACTTTCCAAAAGTGACCCTCCTCTCCTCTTATAAAAGGCCCCCACCTCTACCTCATTTCACACACTCCTCAAGCCTTTGGATCGGCCAACCCCTGCCCATTTACTCTCTCCACATCCCTCTCATCATCCTAGAGGATTCCCTTTTGGAAGAATCCTTTCAAAGGAAGCCTTTAGGCTCAACTCAAAAGGAGTTACACTTTTAAATGTAATTCATTCTCTCATGTTCATTTGTTTTATTTTGCTTCTCCAACCTCCCTAAACTCTTTTTATTTACTTCCTTTGTAACAAAACCAGTATATTCAATATACTAGGATGTTTTTATAAGATTTATTTGATCTACACTCTCACACAACTACATCAAATGGTTAAAGAACATACGGTTTCCGTGGAAGGCGAAATTCTGCCTCCCGAAACGATGATTGTTCAACACTCATTTAACACCTTCAAAGGTGGCCATTATGATTTCACTATTTTTATATATGATATATAATATGTTTATGTTTTCCTTAAGCTTCTGTTTTTTTCATTTTGGGCATACCTTTATGGTTTCCATTATGGGTAAAACACGATATCTTCATTTTAGGAAGTGCGGACTACTGCCCCCTCAAAGTGATTTGATTCGTTAAATACCATATGTGGGACATATAAAGGATGGAACTATGATATTATATATGATATTATACTGGAATTATAATATACCTTTATATCATTATGATTCCATTCTATAAAATACGAAATAGAAATGAAAGTAGCGTTCATGCGTACGTACGGCTTACCGTCTCCATGAACGGTGCATTTCATTTCTTACCTCTAAATGTGATGTAATATTATAAATGCATGAATTTACTGGATATATATGACATATATGATATCTAAATCATGAATAAAATTCTGGATATAATGAAACTTTGACCAAATTAACAACATGTAAGTGTAAGAAGTCTATTTTTGACTTAAGAACCAAATACCGACAAAATGAACATTATTAACTTAACTGATTACATGATGTTCATAACATGGTATAAAAGGAATAATGAACTTGAAAAAGATTCATAAGCAAGTAGAGATTAACTTAAGTTTATTATTCAGGAGATTAAATAACGGTCGGGTCAAGTCGGATACGAGGTATGGGACTTCGTCTCAATCTCCTTTCGTTGAGGCATATTTTATTTTATACAGAACTTTCTTTTATACGGTGTATAAACCCCTTTGACTTTTACGTTTATTCAAAAGGAATCTTTTTTATACGAAGCGTTTACTAAACGAAAAAAGGGAATGTTTTTTTCGTACGTATGCGGCGACAACGACTTCTCCGCCGTCGTGACCGTTATTTGAGTTTCGGCTTCCTCTACAAGCCATACCTTCTTTTTAAAAGAAAAATAAATACCATGTTTTACTTTTCTTTTATTTTAGTATTGAAAATGGTTTTCATAATGTTTTTATATCAATGTGTTGTATTGATATCTCGTGATTGAAATGTGGAAATTTTATGTTTCCTTTATGCATGTTTTATGTGATATGATTATGTTATGGTTCTTGCGCATTATTATGAAGACGGGTGGTTCCGTGATAAACTAAGGGCGGGTGAGCCCGTTATAGCTCTCCAATGCATTGGGTAACGCGAAGGAGTGAAACGTTAAGGTTTCTCCAAAGAGATTTAGGGAATATACTGTGATGGGTATTCCAAAAGTAACCAAGAGGGTTACTCCCTACGTAAGAATGTTATGAATGCCTCAAGTTACCTTTACGTATTATGATTTCTATGATTTATTCATGATTTTATGAGGAATGTTAAAGTACCTATGTTTTATGGGTAAAGTATGATTTCATTATTATGTATATATGAACTCATGTTTCCTTTCCATGTTTTTTTTATAACCCATACTGAGTTTTTATGCTCATCCCAAGTTTTTGAAATGTTTTTCACAGGTCAAGGGAAAGGTACATGATAAGATGATAGAGTCAAGGATGTGTCAAGAAATAATCCATGTTTTATTTTAAATGTGTTTCCATTGATGGGAATGAAGAATACTATCTTTATGTAACCACTTGTTTATATGTGGAATGTAATGAAAGTTTTATGATCTAATTCTCTAAAACTCTAAACCCAAAAAGATCCTCAATGTGTAATCTTGTAATAACTCAAGATTAAGTAAGGTTTAAGGCTGGGGCCTTATAGAGTACCTCCCAATTCAACAGTGGGTTCCTCTAATGGTGGCCAAAAGACGATGGTTGAGTATTTTTATCTTGGTTTTATAGGGATATTATAGTATATTAGGGTTCCTTTAACACCCTCCATGGGAGGAGTAGGCCCCTAGTGTTTCAAAAATAGAGAGAGTGGCCACAATCAAATAAATTTCCCAAGACATCAGAATAAGTTTTTTTAGTGCGGGGAGATAGGTAATCTATAGAATTTCTATTAGAGGGTATTTTAGATAATATATCATAGTTGTTAAGGGATGATATATAATGTGGGATACTAATATTTTTTTGGTTCTTAGAGGAAGATTGAAACCCCAAAAACTTTTTAAAACTTGGAAACTTATGTGCTATATGGGAAAGGTTGGGGATTAGTGGTAGGAAGAATTTATGTACTGGACCAGGTCCCAAATCATGCAAGAGAGGGGATATCAAAATTTTGAAGAAAATTCTTGATCACATTACACTATCCTTGATATTTTTTGATACAGTAGCATCATATTAATTTATATCTGCTTAAGTTGTTATTGGGATTGTTTTTTATCAAGTTATCTTATGTGATTTTTTGACACGCCCTTTGAGGGAGGAATGGATAATCTCCATATCTTTATAGAAAATTTCATAGTAGTTATTGGATATTTAAATATGAGGTATTTTCTGATTCTTGAGTTTACTGGATTCAACGTAATATTTTTTATAGACTGGTTTCCTAGTTACCATACAAACATCGACTACTATAGGATACATGAATCCATCACTACTCTTAATGGATAGAATATTGTTTTAACCAATGAATGTGGTTTTGGAGAAGGAAAATTATATTGGACTTGAGTTAGTTAGAAGATATTATAGAACATATAATGGGAATGGTAATTTTGTAAAATTCGGAAGTAACCCCCTTCTATTTTCCCCCAATGGTGGACCATTACCAGTTCCTATTTCCAGATGAATTATTTGGACACCATCTTGTTAGGGGAATTGATTTTAGATCTTGATATTCCTTGTATTATAAATGTATTATAGATTTTTCATTTAGGAATTATCCCATTTAGTAGTTCAAATGACAAGGATTACAATGATGGTGGTGAAGTTTGAGTGGATAGATCAATTTGAAGAGGTATTCTTGGAAATAAAGAGGATATTGACAAAAACACCAAACCTGATATTTCTAGAGAATCATATTCTATATATTTTTTACTATGAGGATTTGGGTATTTTTTAGTATTTTTAATGAATCATAACATTCATTCAATATCATGTCAGTATCGTGAGCTATAACCCCATGAAACGTTACATGATGTTGGATGTTGTGGTTCATGCTATGAAGTGTTGTTGTCATTATCTCATTTGTGAAGGATTTTTCATATACATAGACCACAATATCATGTCTTACACCTTCTTCCAATGGGACATAAATATCATTAAGAGAAATTTTGTGGATTATTTAGAGTCATTTTATTTATGAATAGCTTATTCTCTAAATAATGGTACTGTTGCAACATATTCTCTCACTGAAAAAATGAAGGATCCTGGAGGGAAACCTAAAAAGGGGGAATGGGAATTGATGATATTATTAGATAAGTGTATTTTGGATGCATATAAAGACCAAGGGTTTATGGATTATTTTCCATTATATATCATAGATGCATTGGTGGATCATGTAAAGGCTAACTATAAGTCATATCTTGAATGCTTAGTGATGCATGAACGGTTAATAGGTAGTGACCGGGTTTCCTGATGGTTGATAGATAGTGATGATGTGATTTATATTCATTTGTGAAAAGTGGTTCATTCATCTAGGAATAAATAGATTATAAGAAAATCCTATTCGTTTTTATTTTTTGATCTTAATATATTGATGAAGATATATTAGGATATTAGGAAATTCTTCTGGTGACAAAGAATGAAGAGAGACATCATGAGCTCCTGACACATCCCAGGCTTGTGTTTAAGTGGGATGAGATTCTGATGGAATCCATGAAGTGGTTTCATATGACACCAATAAGTCAATGTTTTTTATGAGTGATATTTGATTAGCTTTAAAATGTGGAATATTTATTGTTGATCCAAGGGACTCAGTCTATGTTGGGACCATGTTGGATGTGTAAGGAAGTAAGAAAAGTTTGTTGTTACAGAGTGTTGTCTTTTGTTGTCAAAGAAACTAAATCAATTCACTTTTTAAAGGACATGTAAACCATGATGATGCTTTGTTTATTTGTATTTCACAAATATCATAAGTTTGGAGAACTTGTGATGCAAGCCTTTTGAACATTAGAGAGAGTAAAGAAGTTATTTTGGCAAAGGAAAGAAAGCAGCGCGCAAGTCAAGAGTCGCGCGCAAGTATTGGCACCCAAGTATTGGCGCGCAAGTATATGTGGAACGCAAGTCAAATTTCAGGATTATCACATCAAAATTTGACAAAGGAAATAAAATAGAGTGCAAGTTAAAGATTGGCGTGCAAGTCAAAAATTGGTGCGCAAGTATAATTTGCGTGCAGGTGTGGAGCACAAGTATAAGTGGCGCACATGTATAAGTGGAATGCAAGTGTGGAGCACAAGTGTATGTTGTGTGCAAGTCATATTCCAACAACATCATATCAAAATATGACAAAGGAATGAATATTCTGCGCTAGTAATGGAAGGGAATGCAAGTGATGGAGTGGCGCGCAAGTATTGGCGTGAAAGTGTATGTGGCACGTAAGTCACCAAAATGCCTATAAATAGATGACTTGCCTCCTCATTTTTTTAAGAGAGTTCAACACTTAAGAGAAAATTCAATCTCTGACCACGCAAGTATTAGAGGGTGCTCTGATTGTGCAAGTAGCAGAGGACGGTGTGCTAGCTGAAGTGGCACGCTAGATGAGGGATATTTATAAGCCGCACAAGTTTTTCCATGCAAGTTTTGCCGCGCAAGTTTTGCCACGCAAGTTTTGGCGTGCAAGTTTTCACGCGCAAGTTTTGTCACGCAAGTTTCCAGAGGCACACAAGCTAGGAGGTTCTTTCATGAAGTGGCCTGTGTATAAGTCAAAGGTGGCATGAAAGTTTTGAGATGTTCTCCAAGGTGGTTCGCAAGTATTGATTAGGCATGCAAGCAGGTGGCACGCAAGCAGGAAGACGCGCAAGCAGGAAGTGGCGTGCAAGTTGTTTGCACCAGGAGGTCCCTACCAGCATTTGGGTAGGAAAGTGAAGGCTTGTTTTGAAATAATTGATTTGTGAAATCTCATTAAGAAGAAAATAATCATTACATTACTTTATTTGTTCTAAGAGGTAGCACACACACTATTGGATTGCTTTCAAAGTGCTTCACGAGTGTTATGGTATATCCTACTCATTGTATTCCACGTCAAAGGATTGTTTTATAGTGGATTGTGTGGTACTGGATTGTTCTCGTACCATACCAAGGACGTAGCTACTCTTGTTGAGTATTTAACCTTGTAAATATTGTGTTCCTATGGTTGTGTGTGTTCAATAGGGAAGAAACTCTATAACATGAGGCGAAGGTTGTTTCAAAAAATAGGAAACATAAAAAGAAAAAATTTCAATGATTCACCCCCTCCCCCTCTCAATGATACTTGGATCCTAACTGGGAACATCAATTTGTATCATAGGGAAAAGTTCCCTTCATTTATTTTTTTCTTAAGTGGTTGAAGAGAAGTTGTGATGGAGAATATAAATTGCTTGAACAGTAACGGGATTCCAATTTTTGATAGAAAGAACTATCACATTTGGAAGGACATAATGATTCCTTTTCTTATGTCTCCTGGATATGATGTTCTTGAACCTACAACTGATGGATTTCCTTCTACTGATGACAAGGTTCCTCTTACTCGTGTTGATAAGAAGAACCTTGAGAATGATAAAAGAGCTAAAATTGTGTTTCTCTCATCTCTTTCTGAGAGTGAATTTTTAAGAGTGAAAGGTGTGGCTACAGCCTAAGGAATCTGGGAAAAACTGAAGAACATCTATAAAGGAAATACAAAAGTGAAGAAGGCTAAACTAAAAATCTAGAGATGGAAGTATGAAGACTTGAAAATGGGATAATCTGGATCTGTTGGGGATTTATTTACCGGGATAAATGATATTGTCAGTACAACCAGATGTCTTGGTGAAACGGTGGAGGATTCTACAGTTGTCGAAAAGATCTTGAGAATTCTGCCTGACAAGTTTTATGCTAAAGTGTCTTCATTAGAAGATAGAGACCCTGAAACATTATCTTTGGATTATTTTCATAGCACTCTCATTACTTATGAGATGATAAGGGAAAGACTATGAAGGGAAAAACAAAAGTTGATAGAGAAATGTTTTTCAAGGCTACAAAAAGAGGGAAGTCAAAGAAGACTCTTATTGAAGATGATGCTGGTGAATCTGATTCTGAAGATAAGGTATGTAAAAATTTTGATGAAATTTTATCCTTGTTTCCAATAATGTGAAAATAGGTACAAGGGAATACAAGGGTAAAATTCCCTTGAATTTTTTTGAGTGTGGATCCATTGGTCACTTTGCAGATAACTGTACTCAAAAGAATAAAGAAAAAGACATTGATGATGATAACAGAAGGCCAAGAAGGTTGTGGAAGAAACAAGCTAACAAAGATAAATATTTTTCAAAGGGGGAGGATAAAAAGTTCTTCAAATCAAAAATAATAATCTTTTTATCTAAAGATGAAGATGAAGAAGATAGTGAAGATGAATCCAAGAAATTATTTTCTGAAAAAACTATAGAGAATACCTTTATTACTATGGTGAATAATGAAGAGTATGAGAGAAACAGTTCAGAAGAAGAAGTAACACAACTTTAATATCATCTGAAAGAAGAGTTGAAAGAATGTGTGAGGAAGATCAGAAGGCTTGAGAAGGAAAACAACAAGCTGATAAATGAAAATTCTGCATTAAACAATCAAAAAGGTTTTATTGATGAGAAAATAAACATGGAAAGGAAGATTAATGATCTGAAAATTCTCTTAAGAATAAAAAAATTCATAATGATCATCTTGAAGTAAAGTTGAAGGAAAAAGAAGAGGAGTTGGAACTTTTCCAACAGAAACTTTATAAAGCTAAAGAAATAAATATCATCTTCAAAAATACTATCTTAGAAGTTAGTGAATGTTCCAATAAGAATGAACCAAACAAGGATCCACAAAAGTTACCTTCAAAGTTTGAAATGAAAGACAGAACTGGTTCGGATAAGAATAAGGCTGGAAAGACCATGTATGTGGTCAAAGTCAGCAATGATGAAAATTAGAAGTGCATAAAAATCACGAGTCAAGAAAGACTTCTAATACTTCTCGTGCTGTTAAATCTGAAATGAGAAAGGGAGTTACAAATTAAAACATGAAAGTTGATGGTCAGTATAGTTATATTAATAAGGTTCTTGAGAAATGTGCTCACAAATCTGGTCAGTATAGAAGTTTCAGAGGAAAATATTCTTTCTATGGTTATTGCTGGTATTTTGGTGGATTCAGACACATGGAAAATATGTGTTGGTTTAATCAACAACATTAAAACTATTCCACATGTTTTGAAGGATAGGTATTGAGGGGGAGTCAATCCTTTAAAAATATAAAGTCTCCAAATAAATTTTATAAAGTATCTGAGAAGACTGGTGTGAAATTTGAGAATAGGTTCCAACCACTGGAAACTATTTGTGAAATATGTGATCGACCTAGACATCTTTTCAAGGGCTTCCTCAGTGTGTTACCAGATCAACAAAAGATTCTTAATAATTCGCAAAATCTAGAGTTTTTAAAAGATAAAAGTGACAGGTATGATAAGTCCAAAAAAAAGAGTGCATGGTTGTTGGCCAGAACACATTGACCTGGCTAGGAAATTGGAGGAAGCACAACATGAAGTGAAGGAAAATGAAGGACAAAAAGTTCATGTTGTCGAAACTGCTTTGAAAGCTATAAAAGGAGAATTTCCATGGATTCTTGATATCGGATGTTCCTCTCATATGACAGGAGACTTAAAGCTGCTGAAGAATGTGAAAGACTTCGATGAAGGAATAGTGACATTTGAAAATGATGAATCTATAAGAATCAAAGGTGTTGGATCAGCCATTATTGGAAATGAAAATATGAAATCCAAGAAAAACACTATATGTTGATGGGCTGAAACATAACTTGCTTATTGCGTCACAACTCTGTGATGAGGTAAACAATGTTATATTTAGAATAGATGGATTTGTGGTGAAAAGTGAAAATGATGGAAATATAGTTACAAGGGTCCAACTTACAAAATGGAATTTGTTCCAAGTAGGTGAAGTGAAAAACTCTTGTTACATGAGTGAAGTGGATGAAAATCAATTATGGAATAAAAGGCTGGGACATATGTGTCAGAGAAATATGTGCAAGTAATAAATGCGAGATAGTGTCAGAGATATGCCGGATTTATCAAGAAGAAGATATTGGTGCTGCACTATTTGTGAAAAATGGAATATTACAAACTCTTTTCGTAAGAGAGTTGAAATTCATTCAAAACAACCCTTGGAACTTATAAATTCTGATATATGTGGGCCAATGAGCTAGAAATCAAAAAATGTAGATAATTACTTCATTACATTCATTTATGACTTTACTCGCATTACTTGTGTTATGTACATGAGACTCAAGTCAGATGCTCTGAAAATGTTTAAGAGTTTTAGGAGGAAAGCAGAAAATGAATGTGAGTATTCAGTGAAGAAGTTGAGAACTAATAATGGTGGTGGGTATATGAATGAAGAGTTTGAATGTTATCTTGAGAAGCATAGAATTCGGAATGAGTTCAGTTCACCATACACACCACAACAAAATGGGGTTGCTGAAAGAAAGAATCGATGTTTGGTGGAAATGAGGATAATTATGATGCTTGAGCATAGTCTTTCTCATTATTATTAGAGGCAAGCCATGAGCACTACTATGTATATTCAGAACCAATGTTTCTTTAGACCAAACTCAGATATTACTCCTTATGAAATGTTCTATGGAAAAACTCCTTGTTTGAAACACTTAAGAGTTTTTGGGAGTCCATGCATTATAAAAAAGAAATGTGGAAACCTTGGAAAGTTTGAGAAAAGAGGAGATGATGGAATATTTCTTGGATATGCTCCAGAAAGAAGAGGATATAGATGTCTCAACAAAGAAACATGAATAATTATTGATTAATCAGATGTATAAGTTGTTTAAAATGTTGAGAAAGAAAAGAAATCATATGTTGATGTGGATGTTGAGTAGGATAGAGAAGATTTTGTTAACAATTCTGATAATGCTGCAGAATGTGTTAATCCTACTCACGAAGACGAATCTGATTCAGAAATCTCAAGTGATGAAGATGGAGTTTAAACAACTAAACCTAGGTTGAGGAAGTAAGTGGAGGCTCATAACATTATTGGATATAAAAATCAGAGGGTTCAAATAAGAAGAAGAACGAATGCTATATCACATACATCTCTTTATTCAAAAGTTGAACTGAATAATGTAAATGAAGAATTTGAGCATCCAGAATGCGTTCATGCAATGAATGAAGAGATTGGTTAGATATAGAATAATTATACTTGGGAACTTGTACCCAAGTCGGACAACAAAAACATCATTGGTACAAAGTTGGTTTTCTAGAACAAGCTGAATGAAGAAGGTAAAGTAATAAAAAACAAAGCAATATTGGTTTTTAAAGGTTATTCACAAATTGAAGGCATTGATTTTGATGAAACCTTTTCTCCGGTGGAAATATTAGAAACAATCAGAATCTTTCTTCCTATTACTGCACAATGAGGTTACAAAATCTTTCAAATAGATATAAAATTTGTATTTTTGAATGGTGATCTTGACAAGGAAGTCTACATTGATCAACCTTGTGAATTTTTTATTGGAAAGGATAAAAGTTATGTGTACAGGTTGAAGAAGGAATTGTATGGGCTAAAACAGGCTCCAAGAGCATGGTATTCTATATTAGATACTTGCATAAAGAAGATGAACTTTAAGAAAGGGAGAGTTGACAGAAATCTCTACATCAATGAGTGTTAGGAGTTTTCATTGATCATTATTGTTTATGTTGATGATATTATATTTTCTGGAAATGATGAAAGATCATGTGAAAAATTTGCTGAGGATATGAAGAAGTTATTTGAGATGTCCATGCTGGGATAAATGAAGTACTTTCTTGGGCTACAAAATTTCCAAGAAGAAGAATCACGTTTTTCTGTCGCAAGATAAGTATGCTAAGGAAATTCTGAATAAGTTTAGCATGGATGATTCGAAACCAGTTTCCATACCAATTTTAGTGGTAACCAAGTTGTCTAAAGATGGAGAATGCAAGAAAGTTGATCAGAAAGAGTTTTGAAAACTGATTGGAACTATGTTGTATCTGACTGCCTCAAGACCCGACATTGTCTATGTTGTCACTTTATATGAAAGATTTTAGGTTTCTCCTAAAGAATCATATTTGATTTCTAGAAAAATAATTATCAGATATATCAAAGGCACAAAAAAAATTTGAATCATTTATGATGGCTCAAGAAATATTGATCTGTTCAGGTATTCTGATGCTTATTGGGCAGGAAATTTTGATGATCGAAGATCCACATCTGGTGGAGTTTTCTTTCTGGGGAAAATTTGTGTTATTTGGCATACCAAAAACAGAATTCAATAAATCTTATCATAACTGAAGCTGAATATGTAGCTATTACTAAATTTGCAACTCAACTAATCTGGATGAAGACTCAGCTGGAAGATCTACTTGTTGAAGTAAAGCTACCATTTCTCTTGGGTTGTGATAATCAGAGTGCAATAATTCTTTCAAGAAATCCAGTACAACATTCTCATTCAAAACACATTGATATAAAGTACCACTTCATCAATGAGCAGGTGGATAAGAATGAATTGAGGCTAGAGTATGTTCCTACATCTGAACAAGTTGTTGATATATTCACAAAACCGTTACCGAAGAATCCATTTGCAAAATTGAGGTTGAACATGGGTGTCCAACCTCCTTCTCATCAAGGTTAAGGTACGTGTTTCTGTCCCCACTCTAATATTTACTTTGGATAGTGTTTTCAAGGGGGAGAATTATTTCATAAATCTATCCTTATAGATGCATGCATAAAGGGGGAGTTATGGGTAAGCTGTGAATCCAACATGTATGTGTGTGTACTATTCTAACTGTTTGTTGGAATGGTTGTAGGAAAAAATTTTGTTTTCTAGGAAAGTTGAAGAAGTGATGAATGTTGAAGTAAAATATTGAAAGATGTTCTGAAGAAGGATGAGGAGATACGATCATTTGATTTCATAGTCACTGCTTTTGGACAGCATGGTTTTGGCTATTAATAATTCTTGTTTCCTAAAATGAGTTAGCTCATGTAGGATTAGAATGTTTTATAAGTAATCCATTGCTTAAGGTTACAAAGTTCAGTGATTTATGAATCTTGGTTGACAAAAAAATCCAAATGGGGATATTGTTGGAACCAAGTTAGATGATTAAGGAAGTAAGAAAAGTTTTTTGTTACAGATTATTGTCCTTTGTTTTCAAAGAAGATAAATCAATTCACTTTGTAAAGGACTTGTAAACTATGATGATGCTTTGTAGATTTGTATTTCACAAATAACTTAACTTTGGAGAACATGTGACGCAAGCCTTATAAAGAGTAGAGAGAGTAAAGAAGTGATTTTGGAAAAGGAAATAAAGTGGCGCGCAAGTCCAGAGTGGCGTGAAAGTATTGGCACACAATTATATGGGGAGCGAAAGTCATATTTTAGGATCATCACATCAAAATTTGACAAATAAAATAAAATGGAATGCAAGTTAAAGATTGTCACGCAAGTCAAAAATTGGCGTGCAAGTATAATTGGAATGCAAGTGTGGCGCACATGTATAAGTGGTGCACAAGTATAAGTGTTGCGCAAGTGTGGCACGCATGTATAAGTGGCGTGAAAGTGTATATTGCGTGCAAGACATATTACAACATCATCATATCAAAATATGAAAAAGGAAAGAAAGTGTCGCACTGGTGATGGAAGGGCACGCAAGTGATGGACCGGCGCACAAGTGATGAAGCGGCGCGCAAGTATTGGTGTGCAAGTGTATGTGGTGTGCAAGTCACCAAAATTCCTATAAATAGATGACTTGCCTCCTCATTTTTTAAGAGAGTTCAACACCTAAGAGAAAATTCAAGCTCTGACAGCACAAGTAGTTGAGGGTGCTCTGATCATGCAAGTAGCAGAGGACGGCGTGCAAGCTGAAGCAGCATCCAAGCTATGGGATATTTATAAGTCACGCAGGTTTTTCCACACAATTTTTGCCGACCAAGTTTTTGCGCACAAGTTTTGGTGCGCACGTTTTGGTGCACAAGTTTCCAGAGGCGCGCAGGCAGGGAGGTGCTTTCATGAAGTAGCATGTGTATAAGCCAAAGGTGGCATGAAATTTGTGAGTTGTGCTCAAAGGTGGCATGGAATTATTGAGTAGTCGCGCAAGAAGGTGGCGCGCAAGCAGGAAGGCGTGCAAGAAGTAAGTGGCGTGCAAGTTTTTTGCACCATGAGGTTCCTACCAACTTCTAGGTAGAAAAGTGAAGACTTTTTTTGAAAAAATTTATTTGTGAAAGATCATTAAGAAGCAAATAATCATTACATTACGCTATTTGTGCTAAGAGGGATCACATTCACTATTGGATTGTTTTTAAAGTGCTTCATGAGTGTAAGGGTATATCCTACTCGTTGTATTCCACATCAAAGGATTGTTTTCCAGTGGATTGTGTGGTACTGGATTGTTTCTGTACCATACCAAAGACATAGCTACTCTTGTTGAGTAGTGAACCTTGTAAATCTTGTGTTCCAGTGGTTATGTATGTTAAGTAGGGAAGAAACTCTTTAATAGGAGGAGAATGTTGTTTTAAAAAATAGGAAACATAAAAATAAAAAGATATCACTGATTCACCCCCTCCCTGTCTCAGCGATACATGGATCTTGATAGGGAACTTTAGTCTATAGATGATTTGGGAAATCTTTATGTTTATAATTTTTAATGATAGAATAGAGTGCATTCTAGTATTATTCAAAGAATTAATTTATGTTATAAATCATGGTTTTGTTTAGAATTATATAATTTTAAGGGGACTCAGTTAAGGTTAAGTAAAATGTATCATCCACAGTATGATAAAATTCTAGAGAGGAAAATCTAGATCATGGATGATATTCTTCTGCCATGTGTTATGAATTTGAGTAGAGCATAAGATTATCATTGTTCCGTGATAAAAACATCGAATAATAAAATTTATTAGGCTTTGATTTTGATAGAACCATATGAGGTTATTTATTTTTTTTGTCATGTTTCTCACCATTGTGATAGTGGGAGGTAGTTGGGGTAGCTTCTATTTAGTCAATTTTTTTATAAGAGACCTCCAAGAGGGTGTGTTTGGCCATGAAGAACATTTTATGGATCCAAGTAGAGAATGATCATATGTCAATAAGATGAGAAAAAAATTACTATTCAATGTAGGAAACCATGTTTTGTATAGGGTGTGACCTTAGTTGGGGAATCATCATTTTTAGAGGAAAGGGAAGATAACATAACAATTTATAGGTTTATTTGAGATCGTTGAAAATATTATGAAAGTGGAATACTATTTGGATATCCTTACATTGTATTTATTTTTTAATAGTGTGTTCAATTTATCACATCTTCAAACGTATGGTCTAATTCTTTTGCATGTGATTGATAGTGAGGATGTTGAGTGAGAACCTAATGCATCAATTTTGAAGTGGCTAGTTCATATTGTAGACTAGAGATAGAAGGTTTTTTATGGGGAATATGGTGTCACTTATTCTATTTCAATATTTGTTTGGATTGAACCAATAGGATACTTGGGAGTGAATTTTATGTTTTTCCATAATTCACTGAGTTATTGAATTGGAAATATGGAGACACTTCTAAAGGATGAGATGTCGTTAGAGGGGGAAATTTATAACATCCTCAAAATTATAAAGATACATTATGATTTAGTTTATAGAATATCATTGTGAATATTTTACACCATTTTATTCATGTTAGAGGTTTTTATAAAATGGTAAGTTAAAACAAAATGAAATTGGTCACTGACTAGTAGATTTGGCATTGGTCGGGTGCCACCGGCTAGTCGATAGAGGTGGAAGAATCCTATGATGAACTTGGATTCCACTGGCTAGCCAGAATAACTCCATCAACTGGATAGTGGCTGTGGTAATAGCCTATGACTTTTTTTATAGTAACCAATCATCTAGGTAGTTACCACCAGTAAGCTGGTGTAGCTGGTGGGGGCCACCGTCTCACTGGTGCGGGCCACTAGCTCCCTGGTGGTTTCTAGGTGGACAGTTAATTACGGGAAAACTTTTCTTTTAACTAAAAATGTACTATTTTATATCTCCCTCTAATGTATCAACCCTCATTCAAATTGGATGACTTTAGGGGATCCAATTTTTATAATTTGGTCATATCCTCCTATCTTCTATGCTCGATGCCTACATTGATCTTTTGGATTCTTTGAGGTATGAATCATTTATTCTAGTTCGAATATTCTTATTCATTTTATATTGTCCATTGATATGAGATATGATAGTTTATGATAACCTGACACATTATTGATTGTTTTTTATTTCAAAATTATTTATTATCATTCAATACACATCTTATTCATGTGAACATGTTTTAATGAAATAATGGTGGTTTCCTATTAGTTTTATAATTACACCATGCATGGGAATCTCGTTATCCATTAAGACATCATAATCAGGGATCCAAGGAAGGGTAGGTTTCTCATGGTATGTAATTGAAAAGGTTTAGTGTGGTGATTGAGGTAATGCTGGGACAATATCTAGATAGTCAGTACAGATTTTATTGTCATATTACATTAGTTTCACTAACCACATTTTGGGTCCTTAGTTTATTACATTGTGGGACTCAGTGATACCTGATATAAAATATGATATTGAATTTGTATTTATTAGATCCAAAATTAATTTTTTGAGTTAATATTCACTATTTTTTATGATTATGGTGTATGCATATTAATAATAAGAGTATTTTCTACCCACTACACTATTCGATCCCTCACTACTAGTCGATAACATCTTGAGAATGTGGAGATGCACATTAGGTTATGTTAAATTTTTTCCTAGACCTGATAATATAGATTGGGGTGTTAAAAATAAAATTATTATTGAATAATTATATTGAACAGTGAGGTAAACATCAAATATTAATCAGATACAATTGTGTGTTGTACTCTATGTGTCCTTGCCACTTCTTTTATATATATCATGGCTAGTTGATCAAGTTATAAGTATTCTCCAACAGAAAGGAAATGATATAACTTTTTCAGGTGATCAGCCACTATAATAATGATACTACAACATTTATAATTATTATGAAGTCTAGAAACAAAATGCATTATTATATTCTCCCATTTCCATACAATCATAGGTAATGGTTTCATTATACCCTTTGACTTTATTCTTTCTACCAAGGCTTGTTGGAATACCAATCATTGAGATATATATTCTGAATTCTTCCAATTTATGTTATGACAAAATAAATTTTCATAGAGATATTAATATATCTATTTTCATCCTGAATGGTATAGTGAATGGTGATCTATATTTATCATCAAGAATCTCTTTCCGCAATTCTGGTATTAAAGGGACACATATTTTTCTCTTAAATCTTATAATTCTCTCATTTTCAATCTTAAACATTGAAATAATCTATATCTAATTATTTATACCCATATCCTCTTTATGTGTCCCCTTAATGTTTACATGGATGGATGGATAGTTGAGTAATCAAATAGAAATGATAGGATATCTCACCCTCCATTATAGTTTAAATGTCCATCCTTTTGGAAAACCATTAGTATTGGATCTTTATGAATCATCATCATGGATAAGGTTGCATGATCCTTTCTCCTTATATCATTAATCACATTTTTTCCTTTTTAATGTGGTAATTTAATGATAATTTATACTCTTTAATTAACTCCAACAATATGTATAGGTTCATGTTCCACTCCTTATCTAGGAATATATACTTTATGATATTGTGATCGGTATATATTTTAAACTATTCACCATAGATATAATTATTTTTTATATTTAATGTAAATATTAGAACTTATAAATCTAAATAATGTGTTACATAATTTTTCTCATGGAATTTTTTATTATGATTCATAAGCTACCACCATGTCATTTTTCATGAGAACACATCTCAATCCCTTGCTTTATATATCCTTGTATATCACAAACTATTATCCTATGTAGGGTAATGAGATCACCAACATAGTTACCAACCATATATTGAGTTTCTTATATTTTTATTCGCATTCATTTATCCAATGTATGTTGACTATTTCCTGTGTTAACTGGGTTTGTAGATTTAATGGTCGTTATTTCTTATAAAGGCTGAATAATATCAATTTAATCCATGAAAACTATGAAACTCTATTATAGTGGTTGGTCTAGTCTATTGTTTAATCACCACTATGATTAAATGATTCAAAAATATACCCTCACTTGTAATTACATGACCCATCAATAATAAATTCTATAATATAATTCCCATTTGGTAAATTTTTCATAAACTTTATTCTCTTTCATGGTGTATAATAGAACCCCCAAATGATAATAATTATCTCACGTTATTTTCAAATATAAGAAAATATAATCTATAATAAACATAATATTTTTATTAATGTCACCTCCAAAGACTCTATTAATTATATCTATAAAATATAAGGGGAATTTATGATTCTGAATGGAATTAGTTTTAATTCCTTATGTTTATGTCATGTACGAAAGGTTATTTTTATAAATCCTAAATTTTGAAAATTAATTGATTATATCAAGATCGAAGGTCAATCATTGATAATTATTGATCCCCACACAGTTTATCTAACAAGTCATCAATTCATGTTATAAGTTACTTCTTCCCTATTCTAATCATGAAAAGTTCCTAAAAATCAATATAGGGAGCCATTTTTTCCATCATCATTCTTAAGCAAGAGGATAGGAAGCCCCATGTTGGAGCACGTAGATGTAGAAAATCATTATCTAGATTCTCCTCAAGTAACATATTTAATTCCTCTAATTCAATCGGGCCATTCTATAAGGATTCATTGATATAGGCATGCCATCAGGTAGGAGTTCTATAAAAAACTAAAATTTGCGATCTTATGGAATACCCTGAAACTATTTTGAAAATAAATATATGTATTTTCAATAATAGTAATATCTTCAATATCAAGTTACTACTAGACCATTTTATCTGAATAATGTTCATTATCGGTTATTAAGAACCTCATAATGTATGTAATTTCAATAGGGAGTTCACGCTCATCCTTGGACCGACAGATGATCATAAGTTAATTTAGGATATGAAATGTGACTTCCCTATCTCATAAATTAATATGGAATTTAAATCAAGATATCTAACACATTCTCATTAAGATATCAAATTCAACTATAGGGAGAATAATATGTCTTTAAAAAACAACATTTCCACAATCTCCTATTAGAGTTGAGTAAAAAACATGGTATGAAATGATCATACCACAACAATTTTTAATTAATAATTCAATATATATCATTATGACGGTGATTTTATTTCAATAGAAAACATTTTAGATATAATAGTGTGGGTAGAAAATATTTAAATAATACATCTAAATATCATTAATGGATATTGAGCATACTTTACTCTATTTGATTATTGATCTAATCATTTACTAAATAAATGGTTAGCATTAGTATAATGAAAAAACTATTTAGAGTAATTAATCTTATGATAAGGGAAATCAATTATAATATCTATTAAATTATGACACCATCATTTCAACCAATGGCATTTCATGTTCATCCTATATCAATAAAAACAAAACCATACTCTAATATCAATTGAGTAAACTCAAGTGCAAGATATATATATATTAAAATTTTATATGAATATACCTTATATTTCCAAATAAATATCACCCCAGAACCTATTCTATTTGTGTATTTGTAGTTTAGGTAAATAATGAATTTATTTCTGAGAAAAATTTAAACATATCCCAAAAATAATCATCACATATAGTTCCCTTCTATATATATAGTATATAATATTATTTTTCATAATATGGTTGATGGAAACATCATAAAGGAAGATTTTAGATACTCAGTAATAAAAAGCATGGGGATAATAATGAAAGATTGTAAGTGAGAATAATATGAGAGTGTGAGTATGAGAACAAAATCAAGGTGTATGAACATTATAAGGCCCCGACATTAAACATTACATAATCGTAAGATAAGTCAATATTTTGAAATTTAATTAAATCATAGATATTTCCAGGTTTAGATTTTTAGATTATTAGGTCATAAATCATACATAACAACTTTAAAATTACAAGTAGACACTTCAACTCACTATCCATTTTTTCATAAAACCAAAACTCTTTAAAAAGAAACATGGTATCGTTTCATGTTTTAATAGAATAACTTTTCATTGATTCCATCCTTTACTCTATTCTTATTTATGTCCTATGAAAAAAATTTCAAAACTTAAGATGATCATAAAAAATCTCTGTAATGGATATATAAAGACTGAAAATTATTCGCCTTGAAAAAACAAGCAAACCATGAATACTTTATCAAAAATTAATACTTTTCACCTTTATGAAGTATCAAAAACACTTCCATTATAATAATCTCATTGATTACGCTTTTTGTAACCAAAAGTGTACCATAAATCCCATTTAAATCAACATATAAAATATAAAGTTAACTTGGGACATAAACGTACTTAAATTTAATAACCATACAGTCTACTTTCACAAATATCACTAAATGGAATAGCCATATGACTGACTTAATTACCCAATTCATTGGAGGTTATAACGTAACTTCCTATCCTTGGTTTATCATGGAACAACCCACCTTTGCTTTATCACATAACCACCTATCTTTGGATTATCATGTAACCACTCATAAAATGTCCAAGTACCATTAAAAATCATAACACATAAAAGATTGTAATTATCAACATTTAATTCATAAAATTTTATTTATAATCACATGAAATCATTTAATTTTCTTGAAATCATCAATCCATTTCAAAATCCATTTAAAAAATTTAATAAAAAGACTTTTGAATCAATGTGTCCCATTACACTTGGAATATTTTTATGGAAATTGTCATTTTAAAATATTAATGTCTATATAAATTTATAAATACCATTTTGAAAACATTGACATGAAATAAAAGGCTTTATAGATATAAATTTTTTAAAACATTAAAAATAATGTTTTAGTTAAAAATTTCTTTGCCACTAGAGAAACACTTGAATAAAAATCATTACAGAATAACATTAAATAAAAATTTATATATCATGATAATATACTAATTCACGATATAATGAGTAAAAAGGATTTTATATAAACCTTATAGGTTAATAAAGGTTCATAACATCAAGATATTCCCTAATGAAAGGAGATTGAGATGAAATGCCTTACAAAATTCATATCATTAGATTAAGGATAAATCAATGAAATAATTACGTGTGAAATAAATAAATAAATAGAATATAAGTTCACATATAATGTAAAAAATTCAGAGGTAATTCACACATATTCTTGGAAAAAGAAAACCAATTACATGGATATTTAACTTAATAAATGTAGATTGAGTTAAGACTTCCCTTACCTTGAGTTTGACTCATCTCGTCTATTATTTATATTCATGAATAATAAACTTAGGTTATTTAAAAATTTATTCATAACCTTTTCTATGTTTATTATTCATTTTATATTACTTATTACCATTTTATAAAAATTAGTTAAATATTTGAGTTCATATCTAATGTTTTTTTATGTCTGGTACATGAGTCAATAAATGAACATGTTATAATTAAAAATTTTCCATGTGGTAAAAATTAAAACATATCAAGAATATTATTCATGATTTAAATTTAATATATATATATATATATATTATATGTATTTATAATAGTCCATAACATTTGGATATATGAAATGAAATGCACCGTTCATGGAGACAGTAGGTCATACGTATGCATGAATGCTACTTTCATTTCTTTGTTGTATTAACAGAATAAGAATTAAATTAAAATTACAATATTATATAAATTTCATGTATGTATCATAGTTTTAATAAAAACAACCTTTATACATTCCACATATATCAAGAATGAGTCATATCACTTAAAGGGGGCGGTAGTCCATACTTCCTCAAACTAAATTATCATATTTACGCAACATGGAAAGCATAAAAAGTATGATCTAAATAAAAACCATATAATAATATAGATAATATAAATATAATATATATCATAAATAAATATAGTTCTATCATAATTTCCACCATGATAAGTTGAATGAGAAAATTGAACAATCATTATTTTGTGAGGCAGTAGTTCGCCATACATAGAAATAGTATGTTCTATATCTATTAGATGGATGTGTGTGTAAGTATAAATAGAACCCTTAGCATGAAAACATATTAGTATATTTATTATACTGGTTTTGTTATAAAATAATTGAAAAAAGAGTTTAGGGTTGGAGATGGAAAATAAATGAAAGGAGTTTGAGAGAATATATTACCTCTAAATCAGGTAACTCATTCTGATTTGATACAAAAAGGTCTCCTTAAGCTAGATTATGCCCATGTTAAGGATTATTAGAGGAAGGGATTGATCTTGAAAGATTATTTGAGCCAAATTTCGTAGAGATAGGGGGAATTAGAGGTGGTGGAAAGTGGGTAGAGATTATGTCCTTTTATAAAAGAGAGGA
Organism: Viscum album; assembly: GCA_963277665.1. NCBI lineage: Eukaryota > Viridiplantae > Streptophyta > Magnoliopsida > Santalales > Viscaceae > Viscum > Viscum album. The sequence continues at coordinate 290,629,428 of OY728165.1, forward strand.
GGGACACTTTAGGACAGTCTTGAAACATTATTTTATTATAAATTGATTTTAGAATTATAATAGTTAAAAAGTAATATATTTCAAGGATAAGATGATTAATGTTCTAAATTCTCTCAACAAATTGTTTTTAGAAATGTTTTGTTCAAAAATTTAACCTTATCTTCTGGCTTTAACCATTAGTTAAATATGTTAACTCTTACCATGTCTTCTGGTATTTTTACACTATATGGTTAATATGGTTACTATAAAATGACAAAATAAACTCAACTAGATAATTAATGAAATTTTTAACATTATCTAAGTTATTTGGACTAATATAAGATTTTTATGACTGTAATATCATATAATAAAATTGTCTTTGTTTTAAAAACACATTTATGTCAATTTTGACATTATTTAGTAATTGATTTTTTTAATGTTATAAAAACATTATTAATTTAAAAAACATCATTAAATAAAATATAACATGTCATAATAATCCATAAAAAACCTTTATGTCATCTAAAATTTTAAATTATTTTTATTTTAAAATTTATAATATCATTTATTTGAATCTTTTATTAATAAAGTAATCACTGCATCGTCATTATGTCATAAATAAATTTTTTTATTTAATGACTAAAAATTATAAAAAAAATACCATGATTTAGTAAATATTATTATATTTATAATAACTATTTATAGTCAAATATATCATTTATATAACCTTATATTAAGAAATTTTCAGTAAAAGATACATGTTTATGTAATATTAATCTTTACTTTAAATTAATTATTATAACATGTCATTACTACATCCAAGTGGCTACATGGGGTCCTAAAATAGATCCAATTATGTCCATGTTAGGAAATATCCAATAAAATCGGATTAGGAAATGGGTTAGGGTATTTTTATATTATTATAATATTATTTTTTACCCTTATTTACCTTGTTTACCCTTTAACAATGGTATATTAAAATAAATATGAAGTTATTATTCATAAAGTCCAAAAATAAAAGGTACCTATTTAAAAAATTTGAACTTATGATTCCAAATATGGAATCCATTTTTCCAAATTTGAAACAAATATTTGGAATAAATTAACTTAAAATAATTCCTATTATCAAAACTAGAAAGTGGGGATTTAAGAAGTAAAAATTATTAAAAGATTAACATGTGTTTATAAACAATTTCAATGTGAAGTAAATTACAATAACCAAAATTGGAAAAAATTATAATATAATAATATAATTATACTTTAAAACTAATTGAAATTGAAATATAACTATATAAATATGTTTGATGAAAATGCTATTTTGAATTAAAATGCAGTATTTTTTCACTATTCATTAAAATGTGGATTTTATCAGAAAAAATTACAAAATTTAAACCAAAGTAATTTTTTATTTATTTATTATAAATAAGTAGATTATTTTGTCAAATATAACATATAAACATGAAAAAACTATATTTAAAAAGGGTTCTCCATGAAACGGCTGTAAAACTGTAGTTTTTTTTAATAATACCTCTTTTATCATAAAAACTTTTATTTGTTAATATATCATATATAAAAAACATATAAGATTAATTTAAAACATTAAATTGAATATATAAAATATATTTTTCATTAAATAAAATCCATAAATAGTGATGTCATTTTATAAACACAACTATTCTCTTTTAAATAGATTTTCATAAAAACACATCCTTTATATTCTATTGGTTTTCATATACATTTCTAATAAATTTGGTAACCAAAGAATAATTATTTAAACATGTGTAAACCATATTTTCATAATTTAGTTGATACTATTCATTACCTTCATTTAAATTTCTAGGTTATACTAGTAACATTTAAATAATAATATTTACTTTTTTGTTTAAGCTTGATGTAGTGTTTCATGTACGCTATTGAACATAGTGTTTATTTCTTCAAACATTAACATTACATCCTCCCCTTTTAATAAATTGCATCTTATCAATTTGAATTTTGGGTCGGTAACTAGGGTATGACTTTTAAAAATACCTTTATTGCAAACCCACATTGGAAAAAGGGTTAATAAAACTTCCACTTTAAAAGAAAGAAAGTAGAGTATAAAGGTCATCCAAGATAATTCATACTTCGGTTCTATATAAGAAAACATGGATATGGAAGAAAAGATAACCATCTTGTTCTGATGAAGAGTGATAGAAAACATGATTAAGAGAATGTTAGAAATTTGAAAACCACAAACATGTGATGGGTTAAATGGTCTTTGACTTCCCAGTATGAAAAGTAAACGGACAATGTTTTTGTTTTAAGGTAATTTTCATAAAGTTGTGAAGTTTATTTATGAGTTTGAATAAGAAAATAATGAAAAAATACTTACCTATCAATTATAGTTTAATCGTTTAATAAATTTATACCAAAAACTCATCTTTTCTCCAAAAAATGAGTATTCAATATGACTTGGTCACACTTGAAGCACTAGAATCATCTTCTAGAGAGTCACTTAAACTACCAAATATTAACTATCTATTTATCCTATATTGAAACAATAACCAACACCAAAATGGTTAGTAAAAGATGAGATAATCCCCCAAAATTAATAATCCTTTATAATGATAAGAACTACTTTTAATCGCCAAAAATCAATAGTAATACTCAAGTTCTAAATTGACCATTAAACAAACAAATGTACTTAAAATTCCTCAGAATAATCCAAACAATGATTTAATCCCAAAAATGATAAGGATTTGATCAAGTACACATGCAAGATAAATTTCAATATGTATATCTAAATAAAATTGATCACTCTTAAAGTCTCATACCAAAAAGTAATTAGCCTAATCACATATTATCCAAAATAGGTAAATCACTTCCATAAATGTCCTGAATCACTATAACTCCACAATAATAACACAGATTCCTCCAAATAAAATTCAACCATTACTACTGAAATAAATATCCACAGTATTCAATTTTCCTTATGCATATAGGGTTCCCAAAATAGTGAACGTCTTCCAAAATAACATTTATCACTTAATCACTAAATCATTTTCCGATAACAAGATATCCATTTGATAAAACATAAGTTCCCAAAATAAAATTATTCTTAATCCATAAAATAATTTAACTAATGAAAATATGTCATACTAACCATGGACATAACGTAGGCTAGTGGTAGTCCACAAATCTCAGTTGCACTTTGGTTATTGGTTCAATTCCCGCATCATTGTCTGATGCAATGGGTTTTCACACGGTATGTGTATTGTCCTTTTTCAAAGACTATATAATTTAATAACATTCCCAAAAATGAGACTAATTTCTTAAAAATTAACCATAAATATTTTAACCTCAAATGATATCTTATGCTTGCATTTTTCACCACAAAATAAATAATAACCCATAATTTCCTCAAAGGTGAATGTCTCCAAAAAATACCGTTAGTCTCCTTAATATTTCACATGTTAAAGCCTAAAAGGGGTTTCTAAGTCATAGAACTTATGATCTAACATAAAATTAAAAACCCAAGATGATATCACTAACCCTTAAAAACTGCCTAATATCTAAATATTTCTAAACCATCCTCTAATACCAACTATAAGGCCCCACCCATAAAAGTTACTTAATCTTAAGATAAGTCAATAATTGTACTTTTAATCATATTGAAGTTATTTTCAGGTTTAGATATTTAGAGAATTAGGTCATAACTCATATATAATAACTTAAAAATTACAAGTAGACACTTATACTCACTAACCATTTTTTCCACAAAATAAAGAATCTTTAAAAAGAAACATAGTATTGTTTCATATTTTAACCTCATAACTTTTCCTTGATCCCATCCTTGACTCTATTATTTTTTATGTCATGTGAAAAACACTTCAAAACTTGGGATGAGTATAAAAAGCTCAGTAAGAGTTTCATAAAGAATGAAAGATGTTACTCTTGCAAAAACATGTAAACAATGAATACTTTATCATAAAGTAATAATTTTCACCTTTAAGAAGTAGTAAAAACACTTCACTGAATATAAACTCACTGATTACCCTCTTTTTCACCAAACGATTTTCATAAAGCCCATAGAAAGAAACATATAACATATAAAGGTATCTTTATACATAAACATACCTAAATGAAATAACCAAACCATCGACTTACAAAAATATCACTAAATATAATAGCCATATAGCCGACTTTCATACCCAATGCATTGGAGGTTATAATGTAACCACACGTCCTAGGCTTATCATGGAACCACACATATTTGTTTCATCAAGTAACCACCCATCTTTGGATTATCATGTTTCCACCCATAAAATGTCCAAGTACCATTAAAAATCATAATAAATAAAAGATTTTAATTATCAACATTTCAATTCTAAAATTTCATTTTCAATTACATGAAATAATTTCATGATATTGAAAAAGTCAATCCACATCAAAACCCATTTAAAACATTTAATAAGAATAATTTTGAATAAAAGTGTCTCATACCACATTGAAACTTTTTAATGAAATTTTCATTTTAAAAAATTCATGTCCATATAAATTCATAAATAGCATTATAAAAATTATTGACATAAAATAAAAGGCATTAGAAGAATAAATCATTAAAACAATAAAAATGATGTTTTATTTAATTTGACATTTAGCACTAGAGAAAACTTGAATAATAAAATTAAGTAATAACATTAAATAAAACATTAGATATAATTAGAATATAATAATTCATGATATAACATGTCAAAATGGTTGTATAAACACCATATTGGATAATAAATGTTCATAACATCAAGATATACCTCAATAATAGGAGAATGAGACGAAATCCCTTACAAAGGACCAATCATTAGATTAAGGATAAACCAATGACATAATTATGTGTGAAAAATATAAATACACCAAATATAAGTGGATATTTAGTGTAAAATAATCAGAGGTCATTCACACATATTCTTGAAAAAGAAAAACCAATGACAAGGATATTTAACTCAATGAATGGATATTGAGTTATGATTTCCCTTACCTTTAGTTTGACTCATATTTCTCATTCTTTATATTCCTAAATAATAAAATTAGGTTGATTTATACTTGATTTAGAACCTTTTTCAATTTTATTATTCATTTTATATTACTTATTACCATTTTACAGCAATTAGTTAATTATTTGAGTTCTTATCGGACGTTTTGTCGATGTTCGGTACATGAGTAAAAAATGAACATGTTATAATTAAAAAATTTCAATGTGTTAAAAATTACATAATATCCATAATATTATTCATGATTGAAATATCATATATATCCAGTATATATGTATTTAGAATAGTCCGTAACATTTGGAGATAAGAAATTAAATGCACTGTTTATGGAGATGGTAGGCAGTATGTACACATGAACACTACTCTCATTTTTTTCATATAAAAATAATAAGAATTAAATTATAATTCCAGTATTATATTAATGTATTTTATGTCTCATATGTTTAATAAAACCATCCATTATACATTCTATGTATAGATTTAATGACTCTCATCACTTTGTGGGGGTGGTAGTCCACACTTCCTCAAACAAAATTATAGTCTTTAAACAACATGGAAAGCATAAAGGTATATTCTAAATAAAAATTACAGAATCATAGGGACAATATAGATATAATAAATATAATATGTAAATATATTTCTATCATAACATCCACCATGATAGATGGTAGGAGAAAATTGAACAATCATCGTTTCGTGGGGTAGTAGTTTGTCGTACATAGAAACAGTATGTTCTATATCCTTTAGATGGAGGTGTTTGTAAGTGTAGGTAGAACCCTTAGAATAAAAACATACTAATATATTTAGGATACTTTTTTAAGAAAATAATGGAAAAAAATAGGTTAGTGGTTGGAGAAGGAAAATAAATGAAATGAGCTTGAGAGAACACCTTACATCTAAATCGGGTAACAACTTTTTATTTGATCCAAATGGATTACTTCAGTTGTTTTATGATTGTTTTAAGGATTATAAAAGAATGTTATGGATTTTTGGAGCTTATTTGAGTAGATTTTTGGTGAGACAATTGGCTTGAGAGGTGTGAGTAAGTGGGTATAGGTGGTGGACTTTTATAAGATGGGGGCACTTTAAGAACCTCTTGGAATATTATTTTATGATAAATTCATTTTTGAATTATTATAATTTAAAAGTGATATAGTTGGAGGATAATATTAGGATGGGTATAAATCCTCTCAACTAATAGTTTTTAGATATGTTTTCCTCACAAATTTAACCTTATCATTTAGCCATAACCCTTTGTTAAATAAATTAACTCTTACCAGTCTTCTTGTATTTTTATACTATATGGTTAATATGGTTACTATAAAATTCCAAGAGAACCTCAAGTGGATAATTAATGACATTTTTAACATTATATAAGTCATTTGGACAAATCAAACATTTTTATTAATATTATATCATTTAATAAAATTGCATTTTCTTGAAAACTCATTTATGTCAATTTTGATACAATTTAGTAATTGATTTTTTTTATAGTCATAAAAACATCATTAATTAGAAAAAACTACATTAAATAAAATATAAAATGTCATAATAGTCGTTAAAATTATTTTATGGTTTCCAAATTTTAAAATTACATTTTTTTTAATATTTATAATATCATTTATTTTAATCTTTCATTAATAAGGTAATCACTACATCATCACTGTGTCATAAATAAATTTTTTATATAAGGTTAAAAAATATTAAATAAAATATCATAAATTATTAACTCTTCTTAAATTTATAATTACTATTTATAGTCAAATAAATCAGTTGTATAACCCTATATTAAAAATACTTTAGTAAAAGATATAGGGTTTTGTTATATTTATCTTTACATTAAATTAATTATTATAACATGTCATTACCACATCCAAGTGTATCCATGGGTCCTAAAATCGACCCAAGGATGCCCATGGTTGGACATATTCTGTATAATAGTATTAATACACATGTTTGGATAGTTTTATATTATTATAATATTATATTTTTACCCCTCTTTACCTGATTTATTCTTTATCAAAGGTAAATAAAAATAATTACAGAAGTTACTATTCCTTCTATACACAAATAAAAGTTACCTATTTACACAATTTGGAACTTATAATTCCAATTATTGAATCCATTTTTATAAATTTACAAAACAAAATTTTCATAAATTAATTTAAAATTAATTCTCGTTGTCACAACTGGAAAGCAGGGTTTTAAGAAGTAAAAACTATCAAAAGATCGACAGGTTTTTATGTCAAATTTCAATTTAAAATTACTTACAATAACTAAAGTTGGATTAAATTATAATAAAATAATCCAATTATACCTTAAAATAATTAAAAGTACAGTATAGCTATATAAATAGATTAGATTAAAAGGAAGTTTTGATTTAAAATCCAGAATTTTTTATTCTTTAAAATATGGATTTATCAGTAAAATATCAAAATATGAACCAAAGTAATTTTTGATGTCCCAATTCTAATGAAGAATTTTATTATTTAAAATATAACATATAAAATTCAAAAAAACTATATTTTAAATGGGTTCTCCATCAAAAGGTGGTAAAACTATAGTTTTTTGAAAAATACATTGATCCGAAAAAATAGGATTTGTTCTTATATCATATCTAGAAAAAATATAAGATGAATTTAAACATTAAAATGAATATATAAAATATATTTTTCATTAAATAAAAATCCATTAATAGGTATATGATTTTTTAAACACAATTATTCTCTTTTAAATAGGTTTTTATAAAAACACACCCTTTTTATTCAATTGGTTTTCATTTCCATTTATAATAAATTTTGTAACCAAAATAATCATTATTTAAACATTTTAAAATGATATTTTAATAATTTAGTTGATACGATTCATTTCTGTCATTCCAGTGGCTTGGTTATAATGATAAAATAAAAATAATAATATTTAGTTGTTCGTTTAAGATCGATGTAGCGTATCTGGCACTCTATTGGACATAGTGTTTCATTATTAAAACTTAGTATGTTACAAACCTAAAATAAGTAAATCATACCCAATTAAACATGAATAATAAATAATCAACCAAAACATAAGGATTTGGGTATGGCATAAGACATCATTCATGTTTTTGGGGAAACTTATATCAATAAATATGATCTATCATGAAATTGGTAAATTACATCAAATAGGAATGTGGAACAAATAGAAGCATATAAATAATAATATATGTCAAATATAACCACTAATACATTCATATAAAAATAGACTAAGATAACCTAATTTCAATAATATAGTATGATGGGGATAACTGCTTGTGTCATATAACCTCTTTGGGCTTGGTCTAACTTCTTATGTCCCATTCAGAACTAGTGATATATAAAACCATTAAATAATTAATTATCAATATATATTGGTCCCAACCTTCACATAATTATAAACCACACACATATATATATATATGATCTATAATAACTTGAGAAAATCAAAATTACATAATTAACCTACTATAATGAAATACGTTTCATAAGGGTTTCAAAACAATGTGATGAAAATGGTGGAATTTATTAATAATACAAATGGTTCATAATAATCATTAAAATATGTTTTCACAGATGAAAACAAATTTATCATATAATTAAATAATTTATATGAAAATTATAAATAAATAGACTATACTTTTCTGTTAAAATAATGTTTAAAATAAAATATTTTTTTAAAAAGAGAATGAGAATAATTTTGAAAAACCCTGAATGTTCTTAATGGAAGCTTCATAAATAAAAATAAATATAATTTTGGTAAAAAAATATAATGATGATAGAATTCAAATATAAAATTATTTTCAGTCTTTTTAAAATTAAATCAAATCAACATAATATGAGTCCTAAAGAAATTCATAAAAATATTCATTCAAAAATTATTTAATAAAATTTAAAAAATAGAAAATGTCTTTAATAAATAATTTAATAAAAAATATAGAATACAAATATAGAGTCAACAAGATACCCTGTTTAAAATAAGAGTTAAGGTCAGTCTCTCTTTCAAGAAAAATTTTGAATTTGTTGTGAACCAAAAACATGTCCACTGATAAGAAGACATAAAAAGTTGAAATGAAAAAAGTAGAATAAATGTATGGTTTTTTATATATAATTCAAATTAAAATTATTCATATGAGAATTTAGTAATAAACAGTCTCATATTAAATGTTATACTGGGAAATAAACCATTACATTAACTCCTGACTTCCATGAAAGTGATTTAACCTCATGTATAATATTAATAACCATATGAATCATTTATTTATAAACCAAATTCACATTAATTTCCATTTATGATTTTATATTACAATTATATGTTAAACATACATTAATTATTTATATTTTTTCATTATCATATGTTATTAATTTTAATTTTCATATAAAATTTTTATCAATTGTGAAATTAATAATAATTCATTGATAAAAAGTTCATCATTTCTATATTATTAATGGTAGTGAAGTCATTTAGGTTCAATGATTTATGTAATACCAATTTCATTTTATTGGAGTTACGGGTTTGGTTTTCAATAATGGAATCTATGAAGAACATGTTTTGGGTAATTTACTGATATCCCTGAGCTATTTATTATGATCTTTAATTTTGTGCCATACTTATATAATCATGTTAATAACATATTGGCGAGTCGTTTCACCAAAGGTATATTATCGGTGTCACAAATTATTTTTACCCTAATAAGTATAGCACTAGTAAGGGGTCGATCCATAGGGAAAAAGGGGTTATTTTTATCTTGTTTAACTTAATTTGTATTTTTATTTTAATGAACTTTGCTGAATTTATAGTCGGTTGTTGTTGTCTAGATAAAAAGAACAATTGGTTTTAAGTTTCTTTTAACAAAGTTATTAATAAAACAAAAGTAAAATACAAGACAATTGATTTTGATATAGATAAAGAAATACATGCATTAGGGTTATGGGTTAAGGAGAAGTTGTTTATTAAATCAAATTTCTTGTGAGGTTGTGTTGTTCATAATAACCCAACACTCTGGGTTTAATTTGTAATAAAATTTCCTTGGTCTGGTAAACATTATATTTAGAGTATAATTAACTAACTCCTTGGTCTGGTAGTTAGTATTTAATAGATATTTATTTGGCTTAGTCCATTTTGAGTCGACGAATACTTCCAATGGTCATTAAATTATTTGACGGTATTCTTCTTTTGAATCACTAAAAATTTTATCCTTGGTCCAGTACATAATTTCTAGTGATAATATGAAGTGTTTTAATAAAAATAAGAAGAGGTTAATAAAAAAACATTCATAGAAACATAGTTCAAATTACAAGTCAACATCTCCCACAACATTGGCACAATGGGTGTTTAGTTACACATGGAGAAGAAAATAAACACAAAACTCTTGATACTTGATGTGATCATACTCAAAACCTCAAGATGAAAATGATCCTTCGGTAGATGGTGGAATGACGGTAGTACGATGGCAGAGCGTCTCCCCTTTGGAACTTCAACCCTTTCTCCACAAAATACTACACACACCTCTCTCTTTGGTCCGGAGGCCAAGGCCTCCTTTTATAGAAAAAATAAGTATATGGTGTGTGGAAAAAGTACACACCGTGTAATTTTGTCAATGCGTTTTTGCCTCCATTTTCTCCGCTGATAGGTGGCCTAACATGCCATCATTGAATTGGAACACGGTGTCTCCTGGTAGGTGAATGTACACAGCAAGTAGAGACACCATACATAGTATGTAATATCTTATTTCTGTCACCAAACGCTTCTAGAAAATGTATACCTGGTGTGTATCAATGGAACATGACATGTCCCCTTCAGCCAAACACATGGGCATGTAGACACTTCTCGTCCAGCAACTGCTTCTATAATGGTATACATGGCGTGTATAGTGTGCACATGGCATTTATCGTCTTCTGGTTACTTGGTCATGTACTTGTCCTGGACAACTCGTGTCTGATATTGAATGTACACAGGGTGTATATAATTACACACCGTGTAGTTGTAAATTTTTTCTCAGTTCTTTCCTTTTTTGTGTATTTTGCCATAAATCTCTTGGAATGAAACAAGATCACCAAAATCAATGTATTTGTTCCCTAAGCTATAGGTAAATTCTGAAAACTTGTTTTTATTTGTAAATAGAGTATATGAAAATGTATACACAAATCGGGTGCATAAAACTCCCCCATACTTAGTCATTTTTTCCCTCAAGAAAATATTAACATCTAATTAAGAGAGTCTATATTTTAAAAGGAAGTAATTCAATTAATAATCACTGTAAATAATAAGTTATAGGAGAAAATTTCAAAATGAATACAAAACTTTTTTAATTCTGGAGATATTCTAATTGTGCCTCATATATAATTCAATTAACTACATTCATCCTCTTTTAACACGTGTTTCAACCATTCAAAAATAAGAAATCCACTTAATTATTTACCTCACCAGTAATATACTCAACACCCAAGAATTTTTAAATAAAAGTTTTTCTCAATCATATATATATACACTCTATCTATAGTTTTTCATGAAATCTAGTTCTCCACTTCAGAAAAATTGACTTACAAAAATCATGAGGGATTTTCAATAAGGGTCAAATGTTTCTATGGCTAAAGGATGGTAGGTAAAGATGTGAAAATAACTTTGAGGCATGATAGAGGAGGATAAATTCATTAAATAATATTGCATGATATTCAAAATTAAGCTCAATGTAAAAACGTCTTCAACAAGATCAAATGATCGCACAATCTCCTTTAGTTGAGTAGGTAGGATTCACAAACCAACAAGTGAGTATAAGGTCCCATTGTTTGTACTTCTTTTTTTAATAAAACAAACAGGACCTCTATAATTTCTATGAATAGATGTTTGGAACCTTTTTCCCCAAATGATCAAGAGGCTTTCTTCCATACTTAATTTCTTGACAATTCACAAAATTATTCCATGTGTTGCCAATCCCTTCTTTTGAGCTCAAATGAATAATCATGAATAATCATAAAAGAATTAGGGTAGGAATTGAAATATGATTGTATTATGGATTTCTATAAAGTCTATTCATGGTCTCTAAGGGCTTTATGAAGATAAAATGTTGGGTAGGTCTAAAGATAAAGAGGTTTAAACAATCTAATGCCTAAATCATGTTAATGTAACTCAAAAATTCTTCATGTTTTGAAAAGAAAATTTTCAAATTCTGGTATTTATGTATATTTTAAGAATCTCTCAAGAAATGGGGTATTAGAAAGAATATGACAAAGGGTTAGAATACCTCTCATGGGTAGGAAAAAAATAAAGACACAATCAGTTCATGACTTGAAAATAATTGATTAGTCTAATTGGTGTAATTATCCAAGGATTACAAGTTGTAATTTAAATTATATCATCAATCATTTTAAAACACTTAAGAACCAAAATGGACATACAATTTTTTAAAATTTCCCACTTTTAGCTTATTTTTTAAAAATATGATTTACAAAAATTGTCCTCACATATTAAAATATATCTTCTAATAATGATATCTTCTTGAATCTGAAAAGGGAAAAAACTAAAGAGTTCGAGAGATGCCCCCCAGACATAAAACTACAAGTGGTCCACCAAGTTCCCAAAAAGAGTAACAAGGCAAGGTGGGGACATAATAGTGGACCAGACCAAGGGTAAGTAAGGAAATAAGGAAACTAAGAAAGAAAAGTTAAAGAATACTCCCCTCATGATTAGGCGTAGAAAAACGGAACGTGATGTAAAAGTGCAGCCCAAATCGTTCCAGAGTACCAGTGATGGGGGAAGAAAGAGAACACTCCAAGCATACACAATAGACATAGGAACAAGATATCACAAAAATATATATAATGAAAAGAATATGTCCCAAAAATTAGTCAAGGGGTCTCCTCAGAAGAGGCATCATCCAGTACAGAACCAACCGGGAGAGAAGGCTCAAGATCCATGGAAACTGGAGGCTCAGAATCTACACATGGAATGGAAGCTGTATAAGTAGGATCCACAGGTGCTGGACTCGGTAATGAAAGATCAGCATCCCCCCTGGACTGGCAGTAGCGGTGGAATCAGTAGAAGCAGAAGTCGGGCCCACAAAAGAGAGGAGAACAGAATCTATGGCCAGTGTAGTAGAAGGCGGTGGAGTAGCAGCAGAAGGTCTAGGAACTGAGGTAGAGGCAGGTGGCAGGGGCAGTGGAATACCAAGATGCTAAAGAATAAGCCCCAACATCTTCTCCAGCTAGTCTTTGCGGCTGTCGATACGAACCAAATGCTGCTCCATTGCGGATAGGCAGAAGGAAAGGGTGAGATCGACTGAGGGTGTGGGGGTAGGTGGGGTTGGTGGTGGTACAGAAGATGGAAGGCTCGAAGAAGTGGGGTCAGTAGAAGGGGTGGGGTGGGGAAGCTACAGTGGGTGGGAAAGGAGGGGAAGTGCATCGGCGGGTGAAAGAGGGTCAACAGGTGGGTAGGGTGGAGCCTGGGCAAGGACATAGGAACCCCCTACATCCAGACCAATCCAATGTGAATAAGAATGATATAGTCCATCCATTGGGCTGAACCTAATAGGCCATGGGGTAGGGAAGGCTCAAAGACCCCGATGTGATGGTAAAAGTGGGTGGTGTAAAACCCATCATTCAGGTTTCCCAGACGAATGGTAAATATGGCATTGAAGTAAGAGGAGGCGAGGTAAGGGAGGTCCGGGTAGTCCTGCCAGATGACATAGGTAAGGAGATCCATGTCACAACCAGTCACGACCCCTATATCCTCATGGTGGAGAAATGAATGGTTCTAAAGCACCGGTGGGTAAAACAGATGAGGGGATCTGTGATAAGGCAACTCTTCTACGAGTTGGGGGTATAGTGATGGTCAAGCCCAGAAATCTCCCACCACATAGCAACGAGCTTAGAGCGTTCGAGCCCAGTCAGGGTAGAAATAGGGGATGGGGTGATGGGATGAGGGTAGAAACTGCACCCTCGGCCGAACTCTGTCATGGTGAGGGAAAAGAGTCGGCCACCCAGCCGGAAACAAACCACAGGTACCGCATCACCCAGTGTCTCCTGGTACTCAGCTCCATCAAACTCTAATGAGGCAGCAAACTCCAAAAATAATTTGTGGAATATAGGAGTGCTGAACTAGAAAATAGCGAGTAGTGGAGTGTGTCCAAGGAGATCCCCTAACTCTCCCCAGATTCCTAGCTGTAGAGGAATGTTATTATCGAGGTATAGGCTTCTCAATGGAATCAGATAGCTAGAGAAGTGCCGGATCTTTTCATTGCCAAGTCAGTGACCGAGAACACCATGCACTGGTAGGGAACACCTACAGGTCCTGGCCCAGGTGGAGGTGTAGTAGAAGGATCTGGCTCTAGGGGTGGATCCACTTAATTAGACGGAGGCCCGCTGTATGAATCGGTCGATGTGGGGCCAACAGCTACTGGAGGGGGCACAGGAAGTGCGACAGGCGATGGAGATTAATTGATGGAGATCAGAGGTGCTGGACAGGGTGGTGAAGGGGTGGTTGTTCTAGGACCAGCCTCCGCTGAAGCAGTGGGTGGTGGAAGGATGGCCAACGAAGGGAGCTCATAGACTGGAGCGTCTAGGTCGGGTTGCGTCGCAGGTCAGAGTAGTATTCAATGATAAATGGGTCTCTCGCCCTCAGCAGCGGAGGTGGACCGCTTCCCATGGGAAGGATCCTGATCTTCCATAACCTGAAAGATAATAAAAAACAAAACAAATGAAAATGAAAAGAAAAGAAAAAAAAATGTGAGAAAACTAAAAAATAAAAGTACACGGCGTGTACATTCAGAGTACACGGCGTGTAGTGAAACCTTAGTAGCATCCCGCATTCTCTGGATAAACACGCTGAGGGAGCAGAAGATAGACCAGGAAAGGGTACACGATGTGTACCGAACATACACATCATGTACATGAAAAGTATAAATGGACGTGTAATAGTAAATACACGGCCACGTTCTTAACAGTTCTAATAATAAAGAACATCCCATGTATGAAGAAGACACGACGTGTTCATCACCAGAAGTACATGGCCGTGTGGGGGGGATAGACATGGTCTTGGTCGAAGTAAATTTCCTACACAGCCTGTACCAAACACACACATCGTGTATGAGAACATGGGGTGTGAGGCCGTGTGAAGTGCTACACAAGGATGTTCCAAAAGAAATTGCCTATACGGAGTGTACCAAACACACACGTCATGTTGAAGAAAAATGGTTTGTGAGGCCGTGTGCAAAGGATACTCAGGAACAATGGGGAAAGGTACACGGTTTGTACCGAACATACACACCATGTATATTCAAATTTCGAAGCATTTTGTGTGTGGCCATGTACAAGGTACACGGTGTGTGTTCTTCATGTCGTGGTTGTGTATCACGGAATCCGAATGGTCGGATGAACCCGAAATCACCCTAAACGCTTCTAAAACATTGAAATAAAGGGAGAAAAATCATGTAAGTTGACCGAGGATCACAATGCGGTAGAAATCAGAACCTGAAATGTCCGAAATCAACGGATTTGGGAGGAGGGCGGTCAAGTATCGTACGGGGGAAGAAATAGGAAGAAGGGGGAGCTTCGCGCGACACGGCCTAAATCCAGGTGGTCAGCGGCTTATATAGCCATGGTACACGATGTGTACATCCAGACTACATGCCATGTATCCCAAATTGTTTATTAATAAAACATAAATATATATATAGACATATAATTATTATAGTAAACTATATAATAATTAATATTCTTAATTAAAATAATAAATATTTATATATATAAAAATTATTAAAAATAAAACTATAAACAAAATGTATCAGTAAATACATGTCGTGTGTGTTAAAATTAGAAAAAGGGAAGTACAACCTTTGGTCCGGTGCTTAGAGCGAGGTTTGAACTGGCGATCGGCCATTCCAAATGGAAGCCCTCAACCACTAGAGCGAAGGTTGTACCGCTTCCCATATTTATCATTTATATAAATTTAGTCTATATAGCCTATAAACATGGGAAGAAATAAATGCATGGTGTGTGGTTTTAAATTATAAATGAATGGGATGAAGCAGGGAGATTAGCTGAGTTCAAACCTGGGTCTTTTGGAACCAGGGCCGAGACTTTGCAAATCTGCCAACTTCATCTGCATGAATTACTTTATACGAAAAAGTTTTAAATTTAGTAAAGAAAAATATGGCCCACATGACGTATATCAAAAGACATGACATGTGGTTTTATTAAAAGGGGAAAATGATGGAAATGGGGCGGTTGTCAGGATTCAAACCCGGGTCTTTTGGAGCCGGTTTAGGATCTTGACCAACCAATCCATCCCCACCATGGGATTTCTTATAAGATAATATATATTTATAAATAATTTACTACACACACCATGTAAGAGAATATAAAAAGGAGGAACCCTGTGCCGAAGGTAGGTTAGGAGGATTCAAACCGGTGACGGCTCGGATAAACACTAGTGACCTTACCATCAGCACAGGCATCTTCCCTATTTATTTATTATTTAAACTATATATTTATAATAGTTAGAAAAAAATTAAAAGGAAAAACTTACATGTTGTGTTTATAGGTGGTACATGGTGTGTATCCTCTGGGTTGACTCCCAGGAAGCTCCCTTGTTTTATGTTGTTGGCTCGACCTACTTACCTTTGCTTACCTGAGCTGCATGGTGGACAATGTTCCCACCACGTTGTCTATGTGATGGTAAGCCTTCAACTGCTATCAGTTTACTTTGAATCATTGACCATCCATTCCAGAAATTTCCACCGCTCCATGAGGGAATACTTGGATAACATGGAATGGTCCCGACTATCGTGACTATAACTTCCTTGGGAATAAGCGAAGATGAGATTTAAAGAGAAGTACCTGATCACTAAGTTGAAAATATTTTCATGAATTCATCTGGTCGTGAATGGCTCCCATATTCTCCTTATATAGATTAGCATTCTTGTATAACTTTTGTCTTATTTCATCAAGTTCTGATAGTTGGAACTTCCTCTTTTCTTCAGTTTCCTTTAAATCAATGTTCAGGGCCTTGGCGGCCCAGTAGGCTTTGTGTTCCAATTCCACTGGCAGATGACAGGGATTTCCATAAATGAGGCAGAATGGGGGCATTCCCAGTGGTGTTTTGAAAACTGTCTGATATGACCACAAGGAATCATCTAAATTCTTGGACCAGTCTTTCCTCAAAGTGTTCACTATTTTCTCCAGGATCTTCTTGATCTCACGTTTAGAGAGCTCCACTTATCCACTGGACTAGGGATGATATGGTGTCTCCATCTAATGCTTTAATCCATACTTCAACAGTATTACTCTCATCAGTGTGTTGTCAAAGTGGGTCACTCTATCACTGATCAGTACTCGTAGAACTCCAAACCTGCTAAAAATATTTTTTGTAAAAGCTCATGACTACCTTGGTTGCGTCGTGTGCTGTAGCAGTCGCTTCCAACCATTTGGGGATGTAGTCGATGCAGACCAAGATGTAAGTGTTCCTAAAAGATGGGGGACAGGGACCCATGAAATCTATGCCCCATACGTCGAAAATCTCAACCTCCAGGATTTGGTGATGGTGAATATCAGCTCTACATCCCACATTACTGGTCCTCTGGCACTGATCGCAATAGGAAACAAAGGCCCAAGAATCCTTATGCATGGTGGGCCAAAAAAACCCAGACTGCAGGATCTTCGCTATTATACGGTCTGGTCTATGATGTATTCCAACTGGTGAGGCATGATAGAACTATATGACACCATGAACTTCGTTCTCTGGGATGCAATGACAGATCACTCCATCTGCACAAGATCATAATAGTAGAGGATCCTCCCAGAAGTACCTTTTTAGATCAGAGAAAAATCTCTTCCTTTGCTGGAAGGAGCGGTTGGGGTGAACGACACCTGTAACCAGAAAATTAGTGATATCATCATACCATGGTCTATGTGATTCATTAATGGAATAGATGTTATCATCAGGGAAATACTTCATGATCTTTTGATCTTCCTCCTTCTCTAAATGAGGTATCTCTGGGTGGGAGAGATGGTCAGCAACAACGTTCTCACTCCCCTTCTTATCTTAGATCTCCAGATCGAATTCCTGTAAGAGGAGTACCCAGTGAATCAATTAGGGTTTCGCATCTTTCTTGTTCAGTAGGTACTTAATTCTACATGGTCATTATAAACAATAACATTATACAACACTGAGTAGGAACTAAACCTATCAAATCTGAAAACCACTGCAAGCATCTCCATCTCTGTGGTGGTACAGTTGATATGTTCTTCGTTGAGTTTCCTTTTGGAATAATATATAGGTCAGAAAATCTAATCAAGATACTGGCCCAAGACTGCTCCCACTACGTAATCACTAGAAACACACATCACCTCAAATTGTTCTTCCCAGTTGGGAGAAATCATAATTGTAGCTTCCACCAAGCGCCACTTCAGATGATCAAAAGCCCTAGCGCATGTCTCATCGAACTAAAATATGGCATCCTTGGTTATAATATTGGTGAGGGGCTAGGCTATTTTGGAGAAGTTTTGGACAAACCACCTGTAGAAACCGGCATGTCCCAGGAAGATGTGGATAGCTCTGATAGAATTCGGAATAGGTAGTCATGAAATAACTTCTATCTTCACTGAGTTCACCTCTATCCCCTTTTATAAGATTTTGTGGCCAAGTATGATGCCACTTTGCACCATGAAATGACACTTTTCCTTTTTTAAAACTAGGTTAGTGTTCTCAAATCATTCCAAAACTAGCTCCAGGTTCCATAAACAAATGGTGAATGATTTCCCGTAAACGGAAAAATCATCCATGAATACCTCCAGGAATCGTTCCACCATGTCATGGAAGATGGAAAGCATACAACACTGCAAGGTGGTGGGGGAATTGCACATTCCAAAAGTCATCCTTAGGTAAGAAAACATACATAGGGGAAAGTGAATGTGATCTTTTCCTGATCCTCTGCAGAAATGGAAATCTGTTTATAGCCAGAATAACCGTCAAGGAAACAATAGAAGTCGTGCCCTACTAATCTCTCTATCATTTTATCTATGAATGACAGGGTAAAATGACCCTTCCTTGTGGAGTCTTTTACCTTATGGTAATCCACACAGACTCTCCATCCAGTAACAGTGTGTGTAGGGATGATCTCATTCTTTTCATTTGAAATCACAGTGATACCCCACTTTTTGGGTACCACTTGGAGGGGACTCACCCATGGACTGTCCGGGATGGGATAGATGATTCCCACATCCAAAAAAATTACCACCTCCTTTTTTACAACATCCTACATGGTGGGATTCAATCACCATTGTGGTTTCCTATATTGCTTGGCACCTTCTTCAAGTAGATCTTTGTGGGTGCAAATGGTAGGGGTGATGCCCTTCAAATTAGCGACTGTCCACCCAATAGAATGCTTCCGCTATTTTAGATCCTGTAGAAGTGAATTTTCCTACTCATGTGACAGTTCTTCATTAAGTAATATAGGCAATGTTTGATTATATCCTAAGTACCCACACTTTTGAGAATATGGAAGAGGCTTCAGTTCGAGTTCAGGTGCCTTCAAAATCGAAGGTACAAGTGGTTTCACCTTTTCCCATTCCAGAATATCAGGAACAACCATACATTGCCAATTGTGGCCACCCTGGCCTTCTAGGAATTGAAAATCTTCCGACACTTCTTCATCTAGAATGTCTGGAATAATAATGTTACTTGAAGTAAGAGAATATATCATATAATCCCTTTTTTCTCTCAAACGATCATCCATGGTGGTTATAGAGTAACAATCATCATTCTCAGACAATGATGCATGTTTAACAGTCATGAGGACATTGTAGGAGACTCTTTCATCTCCTACCTGGAAAATCAGCTCTCCTTGGTGCACATCGATTAATACCATCTCAATTTCCAAGAAAGGTCTTCCAAGTATGAGAGGTGCCTCCTAATCATGCTCCATGTCGAGGATAATGAATTCAGCAGGGAGGATAAGCCTACCCACTTTGACGAGAATGTCCTGCAGTAGTCCCTTTGGGTGTTTGATGGATCGATCAGTAAGTTGAAGGGCTACTTGGGTAGGATTCAAGTCATTGAGCCCTAGGTTTTTGAAAACTCCAAGGGGCATGAGGTTTACGATGTCCCCTAAGTCTCAGAGGGCTTTCCCAAACTCTCAAGGTCCAATGGTACAGGAAATAGTGAAACTACCTAGATCCTGGTGTAGAGACCCAAATATTGACATACATGGACATTACATTACATTTGAGGAATACATAATACATAAAAAAAACAAACACACAAGGACCATAATATTTTAGTGTCTTTGGAAACTCGAAACATAATCTTCTAATCGTGGTGAAAGATCTTAAACATCTCCTATAAAGATCTTCCCCTTTTGTTTTCTAACCTAAAACCTTTCTTTAAATCCTGGGGAAAATAAAACATATAATGGGTGGGCTCAAATGCTCATTAAGGGTAAGCATGGAGAAAATAAAACAAACCTATTACATTTTAACTTCAAAATATGAACATAAAGTTTACACATCAAAATCTTGAGTTGTGAAATAAATCTTGGAAGTACGTAAGGCATAGGTCATGAAGGAACATTAATCATGATAAAATAGCATGGTAATAAAACATTTAATTTTGGAAAACCATTAATCACGTGACATGATTTCCATATTAGCCAAGTAATTGCTTCTAAGAACATCTTAGTGGAAAAATTCCATTTCTCAATCGAGTTCACTCCTCGTTTCAGTCCTGTAACATTGAATCAGATTAACTTACCATTCCATCCATGTCTATCTCATGAGATATAAATCTTTACCCAATTCATTGGAGGGAGATATAGGCCCCACCCATCTCATAATTAAATCATTCTTACTTGTGCCACAACATAAACAAAAACCATTCATCATAACCCAAAGAAAAAAAAATGGGTTTCATAAACATCATCCAATCATAACATAATCCATATAAAACAAATAGATATAATTTCATCATAAGAAAAGTGGAACCATGTAAATCATAGAGAAATTATACTTGAAACATACACATATGAAATAATTTCATCTTGGATAGAAAATGGTTTTGATAAAACACTTGAAATGGATTCTTGAGGAAAATATCCTTTCTTCTTTGAAATCATTTTCTTTTCACAAAATTCCAAGAAATTTCAAAAGAAAAGGATTTTTTTTAAAATATTAATGAAATATTGTATAGTGCACTTCTTGAAAATAAGGATTTATGAAACTGTAAAAATTTGTTCCTGCCGTATAAGTTAAAAAAACATTCTCCTCATACTTTTGTCGGAAAAGTTAAAAAGTACCTCATATGGTAAAGAAAAGAAAGATTCCTTCCAAACCTTTTGGTAAAAGTCATAAAAGGGTAAAAAATGACATTAAACATAAATGGAAGAATACTAAACATTTTATGAAACCATTTTTAGAAAACATGGACATGGATGATAAACATAACCCCAATAAATACTTATGAATAAACAATCTCGGATAAGAACGAGATTGGAATAATTATCCCTTACCTTAGGTTCGATATTCTTTGTACGCATCTAAACCTCCTGTATAATTATTTAAATAATGTCATTGACTTTTTACAGAATTTTATTCATTGTTATGATATCATATATGGTTCACTTATTACTTTATATTACCCGTTCTTTTGTAAATTCCATGCTAAAGAAGCGTTTTGTGTAAAATTGTTTCATTTATCATACGTGTTTCGACTTGTTGTTCTTGATATTATTACTTATATCCTGATTTACATAATTCCAGAATGCAAAAAATGATTTGTATATATAATATATATTCATAATATACATATATATATATATATGTGATAGATTGATAAATGGAATGAAATACACCGTTCATGGAGATGGTAGGTCGTACGTACGCATGAACGCTATTTTAATTTCTTTATTGAATTGAATGGAATTAAGTAGATGACATACATATATATATATATATACATAAATCCAGTATCATTATTATTTCATATATTTCATTATTATTCATTATATATACTTTATAATCATTCATTAAAGGTTAACATGGAGAATAAATCTCATCGAGTCGTGGAGACGGTAGTCCGTACGTACGCACGAGCAATGATATCATTCCCATGATCGTGGAATTGTATTGAAGTGTATTTATAATATTGAAGAATCAATATCACTTTAAAATAATCATATATAGTTATTTTTTTCCACCATTATACCCATCCAAGTAAGGTGGTGGTCGAAAACAAATTACACCACGACGTGGAGACGGTATTCCGTACGTACACACGTGCGGTGATTTCATTTTCCGTAGGATGGATAAAAGGTGAAATAGGTTTGTTTTATATTTATAATAATATATATGTATATAATTAATACTGATGATATTAATTTATAATGAAACAAAAAAATAAGAGGAAGTAGAAAATGATAGAAACTTGAAAGAGTTGGTAGAAGATATTACCTCTTCTTCGATGCACCTCATTTAAAATTCTTCTTAGGGTACTAGAGTTGGTCTTTTGAGAAGACCAGAACATATATAATGTAACTAGAGAGGTTGAGAAGAGGAATTGGTAGGTTTTGTCCTAGATTCAAGGCTCAAAATGGTGTGAAGAGAAGAGGGAAGGGGTGCCCTTTTTATAAGGGAGGAGAGGGGCACCTTTGTTAAAACTAAAAATATTATTTTATAATAAAGTCATATTCAGTTTATAATATCTAAAAATTGATTTATTTCGAATATAAAGTGGTTATGGGTTGAAATACTCTCAACTAATAGGTTTTAGACAAGTTTAGGTTACTATTTTAACCATATCATTTAGATTTAACTCTAAGTTAAATAATTTAACTTTTACTGTGTCTTCTTGTTTTCTTACACTATATGGTTAATAAACATACTATAACAAGCCAAAAAAAAACCCAAGTGGTTCATTATTAATATATATAACCTTATCTAAGTAATTTGGCCGAACCATAGATTTTTAGGAATATTATAACAATTAATAATATAATATGTTTTTTGAAAACTATTTTATGTCAATTTTGACACTATTTGGTAATATTTTTTTTTTAAAATTATAACAGCATGATTAGTTCTAAAACAGTTAATTAAATCAATAATAACATGTCATATTAACTTATAAAATTATTTTAATTCATAAAAAGTCTCAAATTACATTTATTTGGGTATTTATAATATCAATTATTTTAATATTTCATTATTTATTTAATTACTGTATCACCATTGTGTCATAAATAAATTAAATTATTTAATATCTAAAAATTATAAACAAAATACCATTAGGTAGGAAATCTTTTTATCTTTATAATTAATATTTATAGTCTAATTTATCTTATTTATAACCCTATATTAAAAATGTTTTAGGTATTAAACATTGATTTTAACTATTTTAACTCATTTTTTATAAAATAATAATAAATGTCCTAATCTAATCCAAGTAGACCAAAATGATAATATTATATTCCTAAGGTTTTTTTGGTCGAATTATACTTATCCAATAGAATTAGGACATGTGTTAGGGTAATAATAATATCATTTTTACCCTTAATTACCCTATTTACATTTAACCGTGGTAAATAAAAGTAAAAAGTTATTATTCACCAAAAATTATTTTTATCTTATTGAACCACATTTTACTCCTTTATATTAACCTTTTCTCTCGGATTTTTCAAATTCCACTCACATAAGTGGTAAAATTATGTTTTATGTAAATTTTCAAATTTTCCTAAGAGGTGGGTAAAAGACGGTGAAAAGTTCAATAAAATTTTTATATATCTAAAATCTTTATAAAATGACTCAAATGAAATAAATTAAACTTATATAGGTATTATGTATCAATTTTGACCTAAAATAAATTTAAATAAAATAAATAATTTTTTAAATAAAATGTCGGTTTTTATATAGTACCCTAGTGTATTCATTATTCATCAAAAATTGAAAGTTTTCAGAAAAATACCAAAAATTCACCCTATGCTGATTTTTATATTCCAAATCCAAAAATGAAGCCCATTTTTAATGATAAAATTTATAAAATTTCAAAAAAATGGGTATTACTATTCATAACGTCTAGTTCATAATAATATTATAATAATATCTCTTTTAGTGAAACTTGGTATTACGTACTACACACGCTATCGAAGAAGGTCTTGATTGCGTGTAATGCCAGCCAAGTCATGGCTGCATGTAGTGAAAGCTCCGTTTGGTGTTGCGTATAACATAATCAAAACCTATTGCATTTATACATTAAACAAAATCTATAATTAATGTTGTGTAGAATAATTTTGACAAAACGAACTTGAATTTGTGTGTAACAAGAGCCAAGAATAGTGTAGCGTATACTGAAATCTAACACGTTGTTCCGTATATTACAAGCTAATCTTGGTGTAGTGTATAATAGAATACATCAAATAAATTAAAAATAATATATCTCATAAAATCTAGGGGTGTTACACCTAGAGTTTGGGAGGAATTGGATGCTAAATGACTGCAGAACACTCCTTGGTTAGGGAAATGGTGCCCAAATCCTCCATATTTCTTCTTTTAGAGAGTGTTTCCTTCATGAATTTGGAATAATTGGGAATCTGTGTCAGTGCCTTTGCAAATGGAATATTGATGTGCAGCTTCTTAAATAAGTCCATGAATTTGTTGAACTGGTGGTCCATCTTTCTTTACATCAACCTCTCGGGGAAGGGTAAGGTAGGTTTATAAGGTTTGACAACCTCCTTCCTTTTAGTATACGAAGCCTCCTTTTGTGGTATTTTGGATGAGGAGGGGTTGGTATTGGTACCTTCTTCATCGACAGGGGGTGTGGATGCACCTAGGTGTGCTGGTTGGTTCTGTTGGAGCCCTTTTCCACTCCAGAGCATGACAGAATGGGCTTCCTCTCTCGGGTTCTTCTCTGTGTTTCCCGGTAGAGTACCAGGTTTCCTTTCCTGAGAGTTGGTTTTTCAATTGGTCAATCTAGTTATCTCGGCCTCTAATTGAAGCCTCGTGATTTTGGAACCTAGTCTCAGTTGTAGAAATGAATTTGTTCATAAGATCTTGTAACCTTGAGGTGTTCTCTTACTGAGGTGGTTGTTGAGCTAGTGGAGGTGGTGGCTGCCATGGCTACTATCGGCGAGGGTTTTGATACCCTTTCTGTTGATAAGGGCCCTATTGGGGCTGTTTTTGCCTCTGGTATTGGGTATCATAAGGAGCCTAGTTGTAGCTAGTTGGTCGTTGGGATAGAGGATTTGGCTATTGTTGGCCCCAACTTGTATTTTGTTTCTCACGCCATGTAGGATTTTGATACTACTGGTATTGGTTGGGACCTCGATTTTGTGTAACATAGCTTACCTCTCTTGTTGATGGGCCTCCATCAGAACCTGGGCATTCTACCATGATGTGGTTACCACCACATTCTTTACATGTTAGATGATTTACCTCATGTACTTGGGAAATTCCTTTAAGATTGAGTGCGTTGATCTTCTTGGACACATCATCCAACATGGCAGCGAGTATGGTAGTTGCATCAATGTTATGCATACCTCATTTTTATGTGCCCCACTCAGAATTCCACTAGAAGTTGTTGGCATACATGTCTTCCAGTAGTTCGAAGAGTTCTTCGGGGGACTTCCTCATTACCATACCTCCAACAACGGCATCTACCACCGACATGGTATTAGTCATCAGACCTCTGTAAAAGGTTTAGAGTCACATCAAAAGTGGAATTCTGTGGTGTGTCCATTTGTGCAACATCTCTTTGAAGCGCTTCCATGATTCGTATAATGATTCCGCGTCATGTTTCTAGAAGTTGTGGATCTTATTCCGTAGTGTCACCGTCTCTGAAGGTGGGAAGTATTTGGATAGGAACATCTGGGATAGCTCCTCCCAGGTGAGGATGGATCATTGCAGCAATCCTTTAATCCAGTCTTTCGCCTTATCCCTTAGAGAGAAGGGGAAAAGGAGAAGATATATGGCATTAGTGGAAACTCTATGGTATCAGAACGTGCCGCAGACCTCCAGAAAATTGGACAGATGGGCATTGGGAACCTCACTGGGTAGGCCGCCAAATTGAACAGTGTTTTGGATCAGCCTCATGATAGCAGGTTTGATCTTGAAGTGTTGGGCCTGCACCAGTGTACGAACGATGCCCGTATCATCTCTGTGGATTGATGGAAAGCCATACTCTATGAGTGTACGGTGTGGAGGTGGCTGCTGAGGAAGGTTAACTGGCATGAATTGTTGGTCCTGGGGTGTAGAATTTCCCCTGACCTTAGTTGAAATAAGGCATTTGCCCTGGTTGAAATTGTTGGAGCTTTGTGGATGATATTCTAGAACATGCGGAGCTTACTGGTTCTGGTTGTCATCCAGACCTAACTGATGTCCATCTCCTTGGACAACAGCTGGATTTTCATCCTCATTCTACGCCATGGGGTTGTTTTGGTTGTGTTTGTCCATTAATGCTCATTGGCACCTCAAAAATGTTTGTTCGATCTCCAGGTCAGTTAGAAAAAACCATGATGACTCAGCATTCTTGGAACGTGTGAGGTGATCACTCATACACCTAAAGGCCTACACAAAACAATACAAAACACCAAGCGTAAATGGGGAAAAAGAAAGACAAATAGAAATGAGAATAGAAAATAATTTTTTTTTGAATTTATGATTTTTATTTTCACTAAAATTAGAGAAAGAATTAATTAAAATAAGAATAAAATTAACCCTAGTTTTTTCCCAGAAACGAAACCATAATTTAGCAAGTCGTTTCACTGAAGGTTTATTATTGGTGTCCTAAATTATTTTTACCCTAACAATCATAGCACCTGTAAGGGGTTGATCTACAGGAAAAATGAGTTATTTTTATCTTTTTAAACTTAGTTTGTATTTTTATTTTAATGATATTTGCTGAATTTAGAGTCGATTGTTGTTGTTTGAATAAAAAGAAAAATTGGTTTTAAGTTTTTTTTAACAAATTGATTAACACAATTAAGGTAAAATACTAGACAATTGATTTTGATATAGATAAAGAAAGACATGCAATGGGGTTATGGGTTAATGAGAAGTTTTTTATTAAATTAAATTGCTTGTGAGGTTGTGTTATTCATAATAACCCAACACTCTGGGTTTCATTTGTAATAATGTTTCATTGGTCTGGTAAACTTTATATTTAGAGATGAAGTAACTAACTCCTTGTTCCGGTAGTTAGTATTTAACAGATCTTTATTTGGATTAGTCCATTTTGAGTCGACGAATACTTCCAATGGTCATGAAATTATTTGTCGGTGTTCATCTTTTGAATCCATGAAAATTATATCCTTAGTCCAGTATATAATTTCTGGTTATAATATGAAGTGTTTTAAGAAGAATAAGAAGAGGTCAATAAAACAAACACATTCGTAGCTACTTAATTCAAATTACAACTCAACGCCTCCCACAACCCTGACACACTAGGTGTTTAGTTACACAAGGGAAAGAAAATAAACACTAAACTCTTGATTCCTGATGTGATCATACTTGAAACTTCGATGTGAAAATGATCCTTTGGTAGACGGTGGAATGACGGTAGTACGACAGTATAGCGTCTTCCCTTTGGAACTTCAACCCTTTCTCCACAAAATACTACACACACCTATTTCTTTGGTCTAGAGGCCAAGGCCCCCTTTTATAGAAAAAATAAGTACACGGCGTGTGGTAATAGTACACACCGTGTACTTTTGTCAACGCGTTTTTGCATCTATTTTCTCCACTGGTAGGTCGCCTAACATGTCATTATTGACCGGGAACATGGTGCTACCAGGTAGGTGAATGTACATGACGTGTAGCGCCACCATACATGGCGTGTAGTCTCTTATTTTAGTCACCAACCACTTCTAGAAAATATATACACCGCATGTATCAATGGAAGACAATGTGTCCCCTTCAGCCAGCCACATGGGTGTGTAGACTCTTCTCGTCCACCGACCGCTTCTAGAATGGTATACACAGTGTCTATAGTGTGCACACAACGTGTATAGGCTTCTGGTTACTTGGGCATGTACTTGTCTTGGACAACCCATGTATGCTCTTGAAGGCACATGGCATGTATATAATTACACACCGTGTAGTTGTAAATTGTTGCTCAGTTCTTCTCCATTTTTTTGTATTTGGCCATAAATCTCCTGGAAATGAACAAGATCCCCAAAATCAATGTATTTGATCCCTAATAAGTAGGTAATTGATGAAACTTGTTCTTATTTGTAAATAAAGTATATGAAAATGTATAGGAAAATCGGATGCATCACATATATTAATAATTAATATATTCTATTACCAATATTTATGTTTTGATACTTATTGATGGTGGTAATGATGATTTTTGTATAGCATTGTTCATTTTGGTGGTTCAACCAACCCAAATTGAAACATGTTTTAGTAAGAAATGCGTAAGATTGTAGAGTTTTATAAAAGAAATATCATTCATATAAAAGAATTATAATGAAAATATAACATCATTATATTTTATAATGATGTTTATAAATAGTGTAGATGATAATTTAATTAAAAAATATAGTGAATAACTATGTATTAACATTGATGAATTATCTCATTTACAGTATTGGATCCTTCAGAGTGGAGGATTTAATCTTCCTTCATGGAACCATAATCCAATAAACATATAAGAATTATTTGGTAGAGTTAAAATGGTCTTATATTCAATATTAAACTGAATGAATGGATTTGTCCAAGAGGGGAAGATAATGGGATCTTTTATTGTTGACTATATAGTGTGAATATAACAAATACTCATTGGATAATATGCATGGATTTTCTTTTAATAGATAATATTGATTCAAAGTAGAAAATAATGGATATGGGTTACAAATACCCTAACTGAAAATTACTTTTTTTTTATTTCCAAACTATTTTAAGGGAAAGAGAGAACCCATGACATCAAGACTTCTAAACAAAAAAACTGTCTCCAACAGACCAAAACTCAATTTCAAAAACAATTCTCACTAAAAAAGAAAAGCACCTTCAAGAAACTAGAAACCATAAAGTCCAGATTCCATTGCCTCATCGCAACATGGCTAGCTGACCCATTCCAAAGATCACGGGCATGATACCAATTTCCAAAACCATACCGTCCCAATATTCTAATTCTGAAAATCCATGGTCTTACAAATACCCTCCTAAAAATAATTTATAGAAAATTTGTAATATATTTAAAACTTTATCACATAGATTATCCTTTTTATGTCATTTTACCTTTATTATGGTAACTAAATTGTTGTCTTGGTATTTATTTTTATGCACAAAAATGAAATTTATCTATATTGAAAATTTCAATGTTATAATTAAAATTATTGAGAAAATGTAATATAATCAAATATATAAATATGATAAATTTATCTTTTAATTGAAAATATAATATATATAAGAATTTTTTTATCAAAAATTGACTTTTTAAACATTAAGTGATTGTAATATTATTTCATATCTCTTACTAATTTTATTATATTATATTCATCATTTAAATATGATAAATTTCATATTTAAAATAAAAATAACCTACACTTTAAAATTATTTCTTTAAAAAATATACTTTTTTACACTACATGATTTTAATCAAATCCCCTCAAAATTAATTATTTATCTTATACACACTATTTTCTTAATAAATATGTATTATAATATAAATATGAAATTTATAATACATCAATTAATTACATAATAATAATAATAATAATATGTAACACATTAAAAAATGTCTTTATAATAAAATAATTTAATTAAATATTATCACGTCATTTCATTGTAGAATATTTTATTTTTATGGAAATATATTGTTTTCAATTTCCTATTAAAAATTACACAAGATCAATTTTCCTATTGGATACATTCATACCCAAGAAACATATATTCAACTTCCATGTTTCCCATGACCATATATTCAATGGTCATAATTTTGAAAACCATATATATAATGTTAAGTTACCATTCCTATATAGAGTATTACATACATACCTAAAATCATTCATCTTAATAATTTAATTCTCTATAAAAATTTCCATTATATTTTTAATTAATTGAATTATTTCTATAGTAACAATCACTGTTATGATATTTCTATAAAACCATAAGTATAGATATTTTATGTTTTTTTTTATTTTCTACATGTGTTTTTATTCTTCTTGTAAATTTATTAATGAAATTTAATATTTTATTCTCTTGATGTATTAATGTTTTTATAACTTTCTAATATTTTTTTTAGTTTAGTTTAATGTGAGAAGAAATCTATTCAACATGGTATTTATTTAAAAGAAAAATACATCGTGAAATAATGGAGCGTCACATTGGGTTTTCTATAAAACTCAAAACTGATTATATAAAAATGTCAAAGACACCTTATAGTATAGTAAAATTGGATTTATGGAATTAATTATGACACACCAAGGTAATATAGATAGTTTTTTTATATTCCCACATGCTTCAACAGAGGGTTCATCAATCCTCTTTGGTTAAAAAGGATAGATCAATCTATCTCTTAATTGATTACCTTGAACTTAAAAATTTTATAATCAAGAACATGTTACATGTAATCCATATTAATTACCTATTCAATTAACTATGTGGGGATTAATACATCTCATAGATATACCTTGATCTTTGATTTCATTAATTAAAGGTGAATGGAGAGGAATAACCAAGACAATCTATTGTACAAGATATGGATACTATGAAATCATAGTGATTCCTTTAGAACATAAAAATTCCCCTAAATTCATCATGGGTATGATGAGTAATGTATTTTGATATAAGTTCAATCGCATTATGGTTGTCCTTATATATCATATTATCATATATTATAAAAGGAAATATGGGATGAAAAACATTTCTGAATAGTGTTTAAATCCTTAAGAAAGGATAAACTACATTCTAGGTTTAGAAAGTTTAATTTCTATCTATAAAAATTGTCATCCTTGAGTCATGTAATCACATGAGAGGGTAGATCAAAGTATCCTTCCACGATAGTTCATATTGAGTAATGGACCTGACCTGCCACTATAAAATAGATATGTAGTTTTATTAGATTGGATGGATACTATTAATGTTGTGTGAAATAATTATGATTACATTCAAATTCAATAACTAACATAACTTATAATTTTTTAGAGTTCCTTTATATGGATAAATGTGAAGATAGTTTCAAGGAGCTCAAGAGAATTTTTGTCACTTCACCAATAATAACACTAACGTATAGTGGATATATTTTTTTGATATAAAATAGTCATTCAAGGGATTGGGATGTGTCATTATGAAAAATGTCATGGTGGTAGCTTATTACTCAAATCAATTAATGGTCAAGGGGAAAATTAACCTGCCACAAGGTCTATAGATAGAAACAGTAATGTTTGAATTAAATATTTTAGGAATTTATCCTTATATAATAAAGGGTGATATATATACAAATAATAAGATCATAAAGTATATATTCAAAAAAATGTATATTAACATACACCAAATAAGATTGTTGGATTTGATCATGTACTTTGACTAATCAGTACATTACCAACCTAGAAAGTAGAACAGGGTATATGATGCTCAATCCAAGAAGGATTATTCAACCTTATCAATGATGAATATTTAAAGATACCCATTAATAATGGATTATAAAAGGATGAACATGAAATCATAAAAGAAGGGGATAAACCCTATCTTTCCTAAATGACTATATAACAATTCGTCAATATGAATATCATGGGGGTGCTAAAGGAAAATATGGATCTATAGAAGATGGTATGGAATATAATAGTGTTCACTTTGATAATAATGTAATAATAAGTTTTGGGAAATGAATAGTTTTTCCTTCAATATCAAGATTTAATAAGGTTCTATTAGATAATACACATAGCTCATCATTATCTACCCTCCTAATAAGAAAAAATATAGATATCTCAACATGAATTGTTTTTGGGATAACATGAAAAGGGATAATGAAAGGTATGTATCACAATGCATGGTTTTCCAAAAATTCAAGGATGGATTTCAGGCATCTTAGGAGATGTTGAAATCATTATTTATATATAACATCCTATGTAAAAAAGGAACTTATCCTATAAATTTTAGAACATGTTTCTTGTGTTTTATGTTGTTCTGGGAGTTTCTGTCGAATCTGGGTTTGTTACTATCTACAGAACCATTTTACGTTATATGTGTGTTCTTTTTGGCTTAAACATGTCACTAGGAGTAAGCCATGAAATATTTTATGGATTAAGAATCTTGAAAGCCATAAGATCGTTATCTATGATTTAAATTACTTTTACAAAATAAGATCATCTTTTATAATATAAAATTATTGATTGAACTAAATTTAACTTGAGGTGAATTGTATATCGTATATAAGTTAGAGTATATTTACTTTGAAAACAAGGTATTTGCATTGTAAATGCTTCATCCAAGTATCTTTTTAGTTGTTTCACATATGATTCATTATACATTCAACATGGAGAAACACATATTGATTGTTATAATTCCATTAGTAATTTTGGGAGTGTTTTTTCTTCTATTGGACCACCTCATTTAGAGTCGATATATAAATTGTTGTTCCTCTACTCTCTAGTAAGCGACCTTCCTACATATTCATTTCCACTAGTTGTTACAATGGTGTTATCTAAAATTGTGGAACAAATTGTTATCATTTTGTGTTTTATAATGATATTTTTATGTTTTCCCTCATTCCATTCCTTTCATAGGATGATCTACTTGTTTCCAATATTTGTTGTCATAACTAACTAGTTTTCCTCCATTCATGGGTTGGCTATCTCTCTAAATGAGTTCTAATTCATGATCGCTTTCTGTTCTTGGAAATTCCTATGGGTTATTCAATGAAAATTCATGATTTGATATTTGAATGGAATTTTAGGGATAGATTCATGATTTGAAAGGGGTTTTCTTTAAAAATGGATTTTTTTCACACCATGTGTTGATTAAATACTTAAAATGGTGGTTTTGGTTTTAAAATTGGGTTTCAAACTTGGGAGTGGGAATTAATTTATGTGAAAGTGTTTTATTAAATTTCACCATGATTTTTTAAATTATTTTTGATAAACATAGAACATTGGGTAACCTTGAATACATCAGGAAATAGACTTGTCACTCTTTATGTGTGTAATGACACAAGAGGTTTTATGTTACATTAGTGTGTGTAATTTCACTAGAGAATATATTGGTTGGATCCACCATATTCCTAAACTATGGATTTTATTTTATTTCTAGAATATATTCTCATATGTTAGATCCCAAATGGTGTTATTTTTCATTTATGATTGGTTTATCACATTATGGTATATTTCTTGGTTATTTTCTAATATTCTTTATTATAGTGTATCCATGGTTTGTTTTGATTATTCTTTCACAATATATTTCATTAACTAGACAGATTCCTAGATTTGGTGAATATGGTATGATTTTATTAAAACTAACGGATGATTTAAAAAATGGTTTTTCTTTTATGATTTTTCTAAATAGTGTTTTTTAAAGATAGAGAATGAATTCGTGATATTAGATCATGTATATATTATTTGGTGAAATATTATTGGGCATTGTTCTCACAGCCTAATTTTACCTTTTTTGGTTATAGGTGTTGTTTTTTTAGAATCAGGTAAAGCGAAGGGCATTAATTAGAATGTAAGTTTCTCTTTTTGGTCATCACCTTCATTTTATGAGGTTTTGGTGGTGATGGATTGTCACATGGAGACAGGTATAGTCTCATCTATTTTTATTTCAACATTTAGTTGGATTGTATTGGTTTTTTATTTTTCATTGACCGTTTTCTATTTTCATACACTATATACCTTGTTGGGTTTCCTTATTTTGGTTCTACATGAGACATGTTTCTTCTTTTTTATTGAATGTAAACATGTTGTAGACCGTCTTAGGTGACTTGTTTAATTGAACCATGTTAGTTCATTACAAATTGTTATCGAATGTAATACCTATAAAAAAGTGTTATGACAGTTCCTATATAGTGATCCTCACTTAACATACATTAACATCACCTACTTTTTTAGAATACATAATACATTACACAAACAGACACCAAAAGACTGTATTAGATTTAGTTCCTTTGGAATCATGGAAACATAAACACAGGTATATAAGTGAGCTAAATTATCTACCACTAGATTCTCTTGGACTAGCACCCTTCATAGACATATCATAAATAATACATATCTTCAAAACATGGGGAAAGGAAACAAAAAAAGGGTTGAGCTCAGATTCTTATTAAGGGTAAACAAGGGTGAAATATAAGAATAACCATGAATAAAAGGGTATGAGAAAGTGATCATAACATTAGAAGATCATACTCTGTATATCAAATATCATGAACACAAATAATGGAATAAATATTTGTATTTCATAAGACATGAATCATAATAGAATCTGGATCATAATCCATGAAAACATTACATAGGAAGAAGACATTGAATTGTGGTAGAGACGTGATCTTGCAAAATCATTCAATGTAATTCAAGGATCATTTCCAAAATTTATCAGAGAACTTCATGGGGAATATACCTACTTGGTTGGATGCACCACCAACCCTAGTCATAGTCCATTCCTTGTAAGGGGTCAAGATTCTCTATCTTCCTATAGTGAATCTGCTTTCCCCCTCTTTTCATAATAAATATGGATTTCCTATCTTCAATAGTGAATAAATCCCATTGAATTGATTCCCATCATTATCTAATGAGACATAAATATTAACCTAATGCATTGGAGAGAGATATAGGTCCCACACAAATCATAATTAAATCATACATACATGTTTCATGAGATAAAAAATTGTCATATCATAAATGATGTGATGAAATGGGTCTCATAAATATGTAATCATATCATAACCATTAGAATAGTATACATTTTTCCTAATAATTTCATCATATCATAACTAATGAAATGAATAAAGTTTCATAATAATATAAAATGTAGAAGAGAAACATGTTTCATAACCATCACACCAAAAAAATAAAAACCACTCATAGAAATAATTTGAATTCTACATTTGGATCATTTCCCCATAAATGCATAATTAAAACCAATTTATTTTATCTAATATGGAAACTAATTTGGGGAGATATCTTAAAAAAAATTCTTGAGGAAAATATCCTTTTTTATTTAGAAATTTATTTCATGAACATGAAACATTTTTTAAAACATTTTTAATTAGAAAGAGATTAAAAACAATAAAAGAATATTTTAAAAACAGAAAACATTTCCAAAATTATTTACCCTTGAAAAATATCATAATATATTATTTTAAAACATTTTTTAAAACATGTTTTTTGAATAAAAATAGATTTCCGACTGAAAAGTGGAAAGTGGTTGTACTTTGTTTAAAACACCTTAATAAATATCTTAATTATTTAATAGAGTAAAATTATGTTAATTCATAAAGAAACCATGAATAACAAGAGGATAATAAATTTTATGAGTGCTCCTAAGATATAGATAATGATATTTCCTCAATGGAATCTAATCATAAACAATCCAGATAAATGATGAGATTGTTTCCATAAGCTTTTAACGCATGGTAACATTGAATCATACTACTGGGGAATTAAATGAAGCTTAAAATATCATAAAATAAATTATATTAATGATATAATGTGTAAAAGGTAATTTTATACACCTCATAGAATAATATAGGATCATATCAAGGGATTTGTCTCAAAGAAGGAAATTGAGACAAATTTACTTTACCAATATAGTAGCATTTAAAACATAAACTTCCATGAAATAGAGATAATTAAATGGATACGAAATAACCATAAATTTAATTATAATTATCATATAATATATTCTTGTGCATTATATACACCACACAAAATAAATGAGTGGTGAATAAGGTAAAAATCTCATAGAAATAAAAGTTAGAGTAGAAATCCCCTTACCATCTGTCTTGACTCTCTTTGTACTTGTTCAAACCTTCTATTTAATAAATATTATTTTATTATAAATATAAAATACAACTATATTATTATATGTAATACTATATATGATTTTACTTATGATTTTATATTACCCATTTATTAATAGTTCATTGTTAATTTTACATTTCATGTAAAAATTTCCTTGTTTTCACATTTATCTTAATTTGTAATATTTTTCTCCACATAATAATATCATGATTTTTATAATGTAAAAAATGATATAAATATCATATAAATTAATTATATATTTATTTATACTAATATATTAAATATATAAATATAAAATGAAATACACCGTTCATGGAGACAGTATGTCGTATGTATGTAGGAACGTTGTTTCCAATATCTTATCACATTGAAAGGAAGAAATTAAATGACATATATGTATATATATAAATTTATATTATAATTATAGTATTATTATTATTTCATATATATCATATATTTTTATGAAAATCATCCTTAATACATCCTATTTAATGTGTGAATGAATCACATCGCTTTGAGGAGGAAGTAGTCCACGCATCCATAAACAAATTTATCATATTTACAGAAAATAGAAATCAATAAAGATTATTGTATATAATAAATACAGAATAATTAATAATTAATAAATATTTTATATATCATATAAAAACATTATGTTTATCATAATTCCCACCCATGAGAAGTGGTAAAGGAAAAACGAAAAACATCATCTCGTGAGGCGGTAATCCACCGTACACATTAAAAATAAGTTCATTGCCCATAAAATGGAAGTGTGTGTTAGCATAGGTTAAACCCTCAGAATAAAAAAATATCACTATATTTATTATAAATTTTTTAATATATAATAATTTAATAAAAATAATTTAGGTATTTGAAAGAAAAAATAAATCAAAAGGGCTTCTAGAAGGATGTTACCTCTTCTTTGGGTAACTCCTCATGGTTTACACCGAAGGGATTCCTTGTTGGATTTATGTCCCAAGGGATGTTTATTAGATGGATATAGATATTTTTAGAGTATATTATAAATGATTTTGGTATATACAAAGGGATTTATAGGTGTGAATAAGTGGGAGGGGTGAGTGACTTTTTATAGTAGATGAGGAGTGATATTCTCTTAATTTTTTAGGGGATTTCCTCCCATGTTTTTACAATTTCAAGTTTCTCTAATAATGGCCCAAATATTAGAAAAGTGAGGATATAGTATAAATAGGAATAGAAAATGCATCTTTGAAGAGATTCTAGGTTATTTTTTGCCTTAATTTTATGGTTTATTCCTTTGTTAAGAAATTGTTTCTTATTATCAATGTAAATAATTTTAATCGCTTTCACAGATATCATTGGTCAAAACCTAAGTTGACCATATTAGATATTATAAATTATTCTAATTCCAAATATGGAATCAATTTTCCAAATTCAATTCAGATAAGTGGAAGAAATTAATTTAAAATTAATCATGTAAACGTGTCGCGATAGCGGGTTTTGAAAGCGGAAATGTTTAAAAGTTTAAAAAAAAATTATATAACATTTCATAGAAATGGGTTATAATGAATTAAATTAGATTAAATTATTTACAATTTACCTAATTAATCTTTTAAATAAAATTAATATATAATTTATTTATATTAATATATTAGATGAAAAATAATTTTTCAATTAAATTTCAGAATTTTCATTATTCGTTGAAAAATGAAGATTTTCTTACAAATAACTAAAATCCACTATATGCTAATTTTGTCCTTATGAATTTAAATATGTATTTTATTTTATAAAAAAAATTTCTAAACCTTTCTAAAATTAATTTTAATATTTTTCATAGAAGGACATAAAATAGTGTTCATTTGAGAAAATAGTATTTTCAAACATATATATTCTTTCCCAAAAATTACATTTTTTATAAATATATTTTATTTATTTAAAACCATTTTAAATAATATTTAAAAATAATTTTTTACAATTAATATTACTTTTTTTAATAGACAACTTATAAATATCTCATTTAAATACTTATAATAATAAAATGGTGTTTTGTAGATGCTTAGTGTTGTGTGTATTATATCACAAGATAGTGTTGCAGGTAGTGAAATATTTACTTGTTTTATCATATAAAAAAATCTTAATTTGGTGTATCATTCAATTAAATACATCAAATAAAAATTATTTTATTCAAAAAATGTCATAAAAACTCGAGTTGTTACATTCTACCCCCAATAAAATGAATTTCACCCTCATAATTATTAATAATAATAAAAATAAATTAGGATAGTTTTTCTCAACATATACCCTTGTTCCCATGTAGCTTCTACTGACTAGAAGTTTCTCCACAAAACATTTACATAGTGAGTGGTCTTGTTTCATATAACTTTCTTTGGTTAATCCATAATTTTAACCGGTTGTTCCTTGTAAGAAAGATCCATCTCTAGCGGTATGACCTCTAAAATTAGTACATGTGCAGTGTCAGGTAAGTACATCCTCAAGATAAATACATGGAAAATATCATGTAGTTGATAGATATTTGAGGGATGTTCAGATTATTAGGATATCATCCCGATACAATGAATAATTTCAAATGTATTGATATACCAAGGGCTTACTTTCCATTTATTTCTGAAACTCATAACCTTCCTCCAATGAGATATTCACTGAAACAACTTCTCGCTAACTTCAAATTATATATCACATTTCCAATTATCAACATGAATTTTATTCAAACTTTTAGCTACACTGATATGATGCAGAAAAGTTCTAACATTTTCCACCATTTCTTCAGTGGTCTCATTTACCAATAGCATTCATTCTCAATATTTATTCCATAACATTAGAGCTCTACATATTTTAACATAGAGTAATTAATAAAAATCTATTTAAATTATTTATTGAAATATATTGTTGTAAGAAAACTCATCTAAAGGAACCTTTTGATCCCAAACACCTTTGAAATCCAATGAAAAAGATCTAAACATATCCTCTAGGGTTTGAATTGTTCTATCTGACATAGCACCCATATAAGGATGATAAAAAATAACTAATCTCAATTCTATATCAAGTGCTTTCTGAATAAATCACCAAAAGTTTGAGGTAAACCTTGAATCCTAATTTGATACAATGTAATGTGGTAATACATGAATTCTTATAACATCCTTAATGTATAACATAGAAGGTTGATCCAGATAGAATTATTCTATGATAGTAATGAAGTGTATAAATTATTAATGTGATTGAATACTACCCATAAAAAATTAAACCCTTAAGGGTTTTTTGGGAATCTAACAACAATATCCACTGTGATGTTCTGCCATTTAGATTTTTCTATGTTTAATGGATGCAACATCTGATTAGAATTTTTTATTTCATCTTTAACGTGCTGACACACCAAGAACTGAGAAACAACCTCTCTAATGTCCCTCTTCATGCCATCCCTCCAGAAGTATTCTTTCACATCTCTATACATCTTTCGTAAATCTTGGATGAATAGATAATTAATATCTACAAGATTCCTCTAATAGATCCATCTTCAATTTTTGTATAGAATTAATACATACATGGTTCATAAACCATATCATTTTATCTCGATCAAGGTTAAACTCAAGAACAACTCTAACCTTCTTTTGCATCTCAACATCTACCTTATGAACCTATTTGATCTTCACTTGGATATAGGGTTGAGCATTTAATTGAGTAAGGTAAAATTTTTCCCTTAAATATTTCTAGATCCAACCTTTGAAAATCCATAAATAATATTTCTTTTTCAATCCTCATCATGGATAATCATGCATGATACTTTCAACTCAAAGCATCAACCAACTTATTCTCTTTCCTAATGTGGTAATGTATTGAGAATTCATAATCTTTTATCAACTCTAACCATCATCTTAGGTGAATTTTCAACTCATTATCTATGAATATATATTTTATACTTTTATGATTAATATATATAGCACACTTTTCCCAATAAATATAACACCCCATATCCTAAATGAAAAAATCATCGCTGCTAACTCCAAAACATGATTTGGGTAATTTTTTTTGTGGAAATTCAAATTTCATATGGAAAAAGTTATTACCATGTTATCTCCATAAGAACACATCCCAATCACTTCTTGGATTCATCTCTATATATTACAATTATTTCTCCACTATATGTTAATGTAAGAACAGGTGCACTGACCAACCTTCTATTTAATTCCATGAAATTTTTCTTACATTCATCTGTCCATAAGAATATAGAACCCTTATGATTTAACATGGTCATAGGATCAGAAATTCTGGAGAAATTCTCCACAAATCATCAATAATATCCACCTAAACAATGAAAAATATGAATTCTAGTAACCATGGTTGGTCTCAACCAACATTCAACAACCTTTGTCTTTGACAGATCTACTTTTATTACATGAAATGAGATCATGTGACACAAAAATAAGACCTTTTGTATCCAAAATTCACACTTTGTAAAATTTTCATATAGCTTCTCTTTTTTGAGGATCTTTAGTCTAATTATCATGTGGTATTCATGCCCTTCCGTTATCTTTGAAAATATAAAGATATCATCTATAAAGACTACCACAAACTAATCGAAGTAATCTCTAAAGACTCTATTCATCAAATCCATCAAGAAACTGAGAGAATTAATAATACTAAAAGGTATCACTATATATTAATAGTGTCTATACCTTGTACATAATTCCATATTTTTAATATCCTTTTTCTTGACCCCTAATTAAGGATATTCATAACACAGGCAATTCTTGGGAAAGTATTGAGCTCCACCCAGTTGATTAAACAAGCCATCAATATGAAGAATATGATACTTGTTATTGATCATGATCTTGTTCATCTCTTGATAATAAATATAGAGTTTCATTGATCCATATTCCTATTTCAAAAAGATAATATGTGAACCACAAGGTGACTCAAATTGCCTAATGAATCCCTCATCAAGGTCTTCTTAGAGTTTATTCTACAATTTCAACAACTCAATTGGGGGGTATTCTATCAGAAGTATTTCAAATTGGTTTGGAACTAGGAATGAGTTAAATCGAGAACTCAAATTACCATTTCATTGGAAAGCTAAGAAACAATCTAGGGAATAAATCTAAAAATTCCTAAAAAATAAGTAAATAAATGTTGTTGAGTTTCCCCCTAACCATTTCAAACAAACAAGCCTTATAAATGGGAATTAATAGACATACAATGTATGTAATCTCTATAGTATGTTCATACAAATAGTTTCATTGATATATGATAATAAGTTGTTTTGAAAAAAAATAAACGTAACTTCTCTTCCTGGAAAAATTGATGTGATATTTATGAAGAGAAATCCAATCCATGCCAAAGATGACATCAAATTCAACCCAAGGAAGAATGTCAGGATTTGATAGAAGCACAGTACCCCATATGGAAACTAGAGAGGTATCATAGACTTGAGATTAAATCATCACACCATTAGGGTTTTAAACTTATAATTTCACATCAAATAGTTTGGGTAGAATCAAAATAGACATACATAATCTTTTCGATAAGAAATAGTGGGTAGATCCGAATTCAAATAAGACATTACCAGTTCTAGAATGCATGATAAGTGTACATTTCTCCTCTTCATTATCTCACCGCTATTTAGAAATAGTTATCTCATGATATTTCCTATTTTACCTTGGTTTAAGAGTTTTCTGATGCCGATCATCATCCCAAACCCTTACATTTGGGAACTCATCAATATAATTTCCATACCCCTAACACATAAAGCATTAAAGTGTGGGAGGTTCATTTTGTGCATCTTTACCTTTATTTTCATAATTTTTCAACATATTCCCATCATTTTAGAAATAATTTTCATGGTGTAATTCCCTTATTCACTTATAAAATTTATTATTCCCCATAATACAATTTCCTCTATGCTTATTTCCAAACATAGATCACAAATGAAGGCTCGTAATTTTCTCTCCATGTTCTTTATATTTTCCTTTGAACTCCAACTTCTTTTTCATATTAAAACCATGAGATTGATATGTAACTAGAACCTACATTTCAACCTTGATGTCACAAATCATAGTCTCATTAAAACTACTAATTTATCTTATGGATAACTCCCTTCTCAGACTTTAATATAATCCACTCAAGATTCGGTCCACCTTACCTTCTAATTGGATGATAATACGAGAACTTTACCTTACAAGTGTTTTGAAATTAAACTCATAGGTGCTGATATATTCATAATCCATTTTATTTAAAATAAGGAACTACTTTTTAATATTTGTACAAAAAACATAAGGAATGTAATTATTAAAGAATATGTTCCTAAACTAGTCCCAATCGATGGATTCAATTTCATCTTTCTTCATCGTATTCCTGATTAGATTCTTCCACTAGTCGACTTCAACTTGTAAACAACAAACAACTATAATGATATTATCATTTTCTGAACACTAGATAACAGAGAGTATCTTTTTAGTGGAATTGATCCATTTTTATGAAACATGTGGATCAAATGATCTACTGAAATAAGGGTCGAATTTCTTCATTAAGGACTCAACATAAAGTTGTTCTATTATTTTCTCATTTGGAATTCCATCAGGATTTATATCTTAAGAAATCTAAGTGAGCATAGAAATATGATTTTTTATTCTAGATCTCATAGAATTTGGTTTTCTGAAGTATAATCATTATATTGTTAGTTGTAATCACAATTAACATGGTTCCTTCGGGTTCCATCCATTGACTAAAATGAAAAATAATAGAGTATGAAATATTTATCATTATCAGTAACCACATAACCATGAAAACCCACTTATAGGATGACTGAATTATGACACCTTGTTTAATCTTTGAAAAAATTGGTTTATCATAGGTTATTCGTTGACAACTTACATTTAAATCGATCATAATTGTTCATGAAGTCATTATGAAATCCCAAAGTAAATACAAAGAGTGTGTGAAACCATATGTGTAGGAAGGCCTGTTGCAATGCACCAATTCCCAATTGAGCCCAGCTCAATATGGTGTTTGAAGGGTTGTTACCCATATATACATATGTTCCCAAGGCACATTCACTAATATTATCTAGATAATTATGTATTTATAGGAATCCACTCACCCTATCCATTACCAAATTTCTAGGACATCCTCTTATACTTTTATCCATCCTTAGACTTATCTGTAGACATGTCCTTAGGGTTCTCACTAAGGTTTTCACATCCTAGTTTCCATAGTATAACTAAAATTTTCCTCTGATACCAACTATATCAACCTTCTCTTAACATATATTAAAATTACATCATTTTTGTGGAAAACATAATACATTACACAAATAGATGACCAATGACCATATTAGTTTAGAACCTTTGGAAAAATAGAAAAATAAACACTTTTATAAAATTGAGTTAAATTTTATCCCACTATGTTCTCCATGACAATAACCTTTCTTAGACATATAATACATAATACATATTTTCATAACCTGGGTAAAGGAATCCTAAAAACAGGTGATCTCAGATGCTCAATAAGTGTAAACAAGGAAGATATGTTTGAATAAACATGATCATAAGAGTATGATAATTTGATCCAAACATTTTAAGATCATACCATGAATATCAAGGATCATAAACATGAATAATTGCATAAATATTGGTGGTTCATAAGAAATGGATAATAATGAAATCAAGATAATAATCCATGAAAGCATAATATAATAATAGGAAATAAAATTCCGGAAGACACATAAATATTTATTATCATTCTCTATAATTCAACGCACATTTCTAATACATATTGTTGAACATCATGGAGACTATATCTATTGTTTAGGACACACCACCATCCCCAGTCATAGTACTTTCCTTATAAGTGACCGGGTTTCCCAAACATCCCATAGTGGATCAGGTTTCCCTATCTTACATAAGAGATCAATCCCATCAACCTAATTCCCATCATTATCTCATGAGAGATAAATATTTAACCAATTAATTTTAGGGAGATATAGGTTCCAACCATCTCATAATTAAATATTACATACATGTGACACAAGATAATAAATAGTCTCATAATAACCAATGAAATGAAATTAGAGTTTCCTGGTGATATGCTCCCTTTATATGAAAAAGATTGTAATAAGATTTCGTCATTTAGACTCATGTAATCTGTCTTTTATTTATTCAATAAATTATGCCTTGGTCTTTGAATGAGGCAACACCATTCAAAAAATTAAATGAAATGGATT
The DNA here is from genome assembly GCA_963277665.1 of Viscum album. Lineage (NCBI taxonomy): Eukaryota > Viridiplantae > Streptophyta > Magnoliopsida > Santalales > Viscaceae > Viscum > Viscum album. Next base: position 290,673,589 of record OY728165.1, read on the forward strand.
TCATAAACATGTAATCATATATTAATATATGAAAGAAGATAAAGGTTTCATAATCATTTCATTAAATAATAACACATGAAAAGAAGTGGGTTTCAAAAACCTATAACTTGTGAAAAATAAATGGGTTTTATAAACATAATGGCATCAAAACATAAACCATTCATATAAATAATATGAATAGAACCCTTGGATCATTTACGTTGAAAAGAATTAGTAACACCAATGTATTTTATCTAAGATAGATAAAAATTTGGGGAGATCTTTTTAAAACATTTCTTTAGGATAATATCCTTTCATCTTTGAATTTTTTTGAAACATGAAATAATTTTTATAAAAAATTATTTGAAGATAGATTGAAAACTTATAATGAATGATTTAAAAAATATAAAAAAATTTAAAATCATTTTCATAAAAAATATCTTAAATTATTATTTTAAAACATTTTTTTGGACAGTTATTAAAACATGGTTATTGAATTATAAATATTTCTAACCGAAAATAGAAAAGAGGTCATATTTTCTTAAAAACATTTTCTTATTAATCTGAAGTACCATATAGTGAGAAACTGGTACTAATACATGAATAAATCATTAATAAATAGAATAGAATAAAATTCAAGAGTCTTCTTGAGAGATAGATCAATAGAATTCATCAATGGAATCACAATGATAACGAATTCTCATAAATGATGATATTGTTGCAATAAATTATTAACACTTGGTAACTTTCAATAATACACCCAATTAAATTACATGAATATTAAAATATCAATGAAATAAATATATTTTTGATATAAAATGTAAAATTTTTGTGTACAAAACTTGTACAAAAATATAGGTGCATGACATGGCATGTGTCTCAATGAAAGAAAGGTTGAGCTAAAAGTACTCTACAAATTTGGTAACTTATGAAATATAAACACTATGAAAGAGAGATAATAAAATAGATATATAAATAAAAATAAATTTATGTATAATAATAATAGAATATATTCATGGTATGTATACACACTACACAAAAGAAACAAGTGGAGAATAAGTTATAAATCTCAGTGAAATAAAAGTGAGACTAGAAATCCTCTTACCTTATGTATAGACTATCTTAGTTCTCATTTAAATATCCTATATAATAATTCAAATTTTCGTATAAATATAAAATAAAACCATATTATTATATCTTATAGAATATATTATTTTACTTGTGACTTTATATTACCTGTTTATTAACAATTCTATGTTAATGTTACATTTTGGGTAACATCCAGTTTTTTTGCATGTTTCTTAATTTGTAATATTTTTTAACCTATTACTTATGTATTTATGTAAATAATGTAAATGATTCTATAAATATAATATATATTCATAATATATTAATTTATAATAATCTATGAAATTTAGGAATAAAAATTAAACACACAGTCATGGAGCTGGTTGTTTGTATGTATGTATGAATGTTGTTTCTGTTTTCTTTTCAAATTTAAAGGAAGAAATTAAATGAAAAATATGCATATATATATTATAATTAAATTATTATTATTTCATATATATCATATAAATTTACTAAAATCATCCTTAATACATCCCATGAAAATTGTGATTGAATCACATTGTTTTGAGGATGTGGCATTTCACACATCCACAAACAAAGTTATCGTATTTACAAAAAATGGTAAACCTGAAGGTATGTTTTATATAATAATAAAAGAATTAATAAATCATAATGGTTATATATATAATAGTAAAATATTATGCCCTCCATAATTTTGACACATGAGACATGGTAAAGGAAAATCGAACAACATCGTCCCACGGGGCGGTAGTCCGTCGTACACACGAACGGTAAGCTCATTTCCCCTTTGATGAATGTGTTTTAAACATTATATATATCCCTCAGAATAAAAAATATTGATTATATTGATTATAAACACGTTTTTATATAATAATGTAAAAAATAAGAGCTTATGGGGAGAATAATGAAAATAAAACGAAAGGGCTAATAGAAGAATGTTACATCTTTGTTCGCTAATTCATCTTGGTTTGCACCAAAGCATTTACATAATTGTATTTATGACCAAATAGAGGATTATAAGACGAATTTATGGATGTTGGGAGGATATTTGGGTGTTATTTTTCTGATCGAAATAGATTGAGATGTGTGAATGAGTGGGAGGGGTGGGTGCGTTTTTATAGAGGAGGAGTGGAATTCTTGTAAGTTTTTTAAAAGGGATTTCCTCCCATGTTTCCCCCATGTAAGGTGGATCAAATACTTGTTAAAATATAATAAAAGCTGTTCTAGGGTCAATATATGAATATCAAATGGTTTTTTACAAGTTTCTAGTTCATTTTGGGCCATATGCTTACAGTTTAGTCCTTTGTTAAGAAAATGTTTCCCTTAATCACTATAATTAATTGTAATCACTTTAAATAATATTTTTAGTCAAAACATTGAACTTATTAAACATTAAAAATAAATATTCTTCCAAATATGGGATCTATTTTTTCAATTTCTAATCACATATGTGGCAGAAATTAATTTAAAATTAATCACGTAGACTTGTCATGATAGCTGGGTTTGAAGAAGAAATGTACAAACATTCACAGTGTTTTTATATCAAATTTCAATGTAAAATTTCTTATAATGAAAAAACTTTCATTAAGTGACGTAAAATTGATATTATTAAATATTAAAACCAAATTTACATATAATTTAACTATACAAGTAAATTAGATGAAAAAGAAGTTTTGAATTAAAATCTAGTATTTTCATTTTTCATCCAAAAATGATTTTTTTTAGAAAAATCTATAAAATTCACCCTAAGCTAATTCTAAAATTCCAAAATAATTTTTTTTTAATTTTATTGTATACAATTTCTAAAGGTGTCTAAAATTAATTTTATTATTTTACTTATAAGGACCAAAAAATTAGTTCATTTGGGAAAATTATATTTTCAAACACATAATGACTACCAAAAATTACATGTTTTGTAATCAATATGTTATATTTATATAACCATTATAAATAATATTTAAATATATGTTATTTCTATTCATATTTATACATTTAATGGCTATGTTAAAACTATGAAATTTAAATAATGATTATAATAAAACTTTGTTTCATAGAAACATAGTGGTGCGTTTAATGTAAGCTAAGTAAGTGCTGCGTGTAGTGAAATATTAAATTGTTGTGGTGTTTAATGGAACCTTAACATGTAATAGTGTGTAACACTACGGGAAAAATGGGTATTTGCGACGGGTTATTTGTGACGGGATTTATTCCCGTCGCAAATAGCCCCGTTAAAAACTTATTTGCGACGGGGGTATTTGCCCGTCGCAAATAAGTAGCCTTTTGCGACGGGATAGCTTTCCCCGTCGCAAAAGGACTGGCGCGCTTTGCGCGCCAAATCGCGGGAAACATATTTGCGACGGGGGAATATTCCCGTCGCAAATAACCGGCGGGGGTAAAAGGTATTTGCGACGGGAATATTCCCCCGTCGCAAATAGTATGTCGGCAGGTGGTTATTTGCGACGGGTCCCGTCGCAAATAACTATTTAACCATTGACCGTAATAAATGATGGCTAAGGTATTTGCGACGGTACCCGTCGCAAATAATCTAACCTATAAATACCCTCATCCGTTTTTTTCAAATCATTCTCAAACTCCATTTTCTTCTTCTCTCAAAATTTTATTTCTAAAGTTCAGTTTTTCTCAAGTTTAATTTTTTTCTCCGGAGTTGATATTGAAGTTTTGAAGAAAGACCAGAGATCAACTTCAGATCAATTTTCAAGGTATTTATGTTCATTTTAATTTAATATTTATTTTTAATTTTTTATTAGTTTCAATTATTCTTAATTAGTTGTAATTTAATTATGTTTACATTGTTTTGTTACTTAATAAATTTAAATTATTAGTATTGTTCATAGTTAATGGTAATTATGAATAATTAGTAATAATTTTTAATAATTAAGAATAAATATTTATAATTAGTAATAAATACCAATAATTAGGAATAATAACATTATTACATTATTAGTATATTTTATTATTAATATTAAAATAATATAATTTTTTATATATATACAATTCTCTTTTCATCTGTGTGTTTGCTGTCTCCACATGTATTATTTGTATGTGGAGATAGAAAACAAACAGATGAAAGGAGAATTGTATATAAATTAGAAAATTATATTATTTTAATATTAATAAGAAAATATACTAATAATGTTATTATTCCTAATTATTGGTAATTATTCCTAATTATTGGTAATTATTCATTTAATTACTAATAATTAGGAACAATTACCAATAATTATCAATAATTAGGAATAATTAGTAATAATTAGTAATAATTACCAATAATTAGTAATAATTACCAATAATTAGTAATAATTACCAATAATTAGTAATACTTACCAATAATTAGTAATACTTACCACTAATTAGTAATAATTACCAATAATTAGTAATAATTATTAATAATTATCAATAATTAGTAATAATTAGTAATAATTACTAATAATTACCACTAATTAGAAATAATTAGGAATAATTACCAATAAATACCAATAATTACCAATAATTAGTAATAATTAATAATAATTAGTAATAATTAGTAATAATTAGTAATAATTAGTAATAATTAGGAATAATTAATAATAATTAACAATAATTAGTAATAATTAACAATAATTAGTAATAATTACCAATAATTATCAATAATTACCGATAATTACCAATAATTAGGAATAATTATCAATAATTAGGAATAATTACCAATAATTAGGAATAATTGCCAATAATTAGGAATAATTACCAATAATTAGTAATAATTACCAATAATTAGTAATAATTACCGATAATTACCAATAATTACCAATAATTAGTAATAATTACCGATAATTACCAATAATTACTGATAATTAGGAATAATTACCGATAATTAGTAATAATTAGTAATAATTACCAATAATTAGTAATAATTACCAATAATTACCAATAATTACCGATAATTACCAATAATTGGGAATAATTACCAATAATTAGTAATATTTACCAATAATTACCAATTATTACCAATAATTAGTAATAATTACCAATAATTACCAATAATTAGTAATAATTACCAATAATTACCCGTAAATACCGATAATTACCAATAATTAGGAATAATTACCAATAATTAGTAATAATTACCAATAATTACCAATAATTACCAATAATTACCAATAATTACCAATAATTACCAATAATTACCAATAATTACCAATAATTGGTAATAATTACCAATAATTACCCATAATTATCGATAATTACCAATAATTAGGAATAATTACCAATAATTAGGAATAATTACCAATAATTATCAATAATTAGTAATAATTACCAATAATTACCAATAATTACCAATAATTACCGATAATTAGTAATAATTAGTAATAATTAGTAATAATTATGAATAATTTGTTATAATTACCAATAATTAGTAATAATTACCAATAATTAGTAATAATTACAGATAATTACCCATAATTACCGATAATTACCAATAATTAGGAATAATTACCAATAATTAGGAATAATTACCAATAATTATCAATAATTAGTAATAATTACCAATAATTACCAATAATTACCGATAGTTACCGATAATTAGTAATAATTAGTAATAATTAGGAATAATTTGTAATAATTACCAATAATTAGTAATAATTACCAATAATTAGTAATAATTACTGATAATTACCCATAATTACCGATAATTACCCATAATTACCGATAATTACCAATAATTAGGAATAATTACCAATAATTAGTAATAATTAGTAATAATTAGTAATAATTACCAATAATTAGTAATAATTAGTAATAATTACCAATAATTAGTAATAATTACGAATAATTAGTAATACTTAACAATAATTAGTAATAATTACCAATAATTAGGAATAATTACCAATAATTACCAATAATTAGTAATAATTAGTAATAATTAGTAATAATTAGTAATAATTAGTAATAATTAGTAATAATTACCAATAATTAGTAATAATTAGTAATAATTAGTAATAATTAGTAATAATTACCAATAATTAGTAATAATTACCAATAATTAGTAATAATTAGTAATAATTAATAATAATTACCAATAATTAGTAATAATTACCAATAATTAGTAATAATTACCAATAATTACCAATAATTACTGATAAATAGTAATAATTAGTAATAATTAGAAATAATTACCAATAATTAGAAATAATTAGTAATAATTACTCATAATTAGTAATAATTAGTAATAATTAGTAATAATTACCAATAATTAGTAATAATTATTAATAATTAGTAATAATTAGTAATAATTACCAATAATTAGTAATAATTACCAATAATTATTAATAATTAGTAATAGTTAATAATAATTACCAATAATTAGTAATAATTACCAATAATTAGTAATAATTAGCAATAATTACCAATAATTAGAAATAATTAGTAATAATTACTAATAATTAGTAATAATTAGTAATAATTACCAATAATTAGTAATAATTAGTAATAATTAGTAATAATTAGTATTAATTACCAATAATTAGTAATAATTACTAATAATTAGTAATAATTAGTGGTAATTAATAATAATTACTAATAATTAGTAATAATTACCAATAATTAGTAATAATTACCAATAATTACCAATAATTAGTATTAATTAGTAATAATTAGTAATAACTACCAATAATTACCAATAATTAGTAATAATTAGTAATAATTACCAATAATTAGTAATAATTAGTAATAATTAGTAATAATTAGTAATAATTACCAATAATTAGTAATAATTAACAATAATTAGTAATAACTAGTAATAATTAATAATAATTACAAATAATTAGTAATAATTACCGATAATTACCAATAATTAGTATTAATTAGTAATAATTAGTAATAATTACCAATAATTACCAATAATTTGTAATAATTATTAATAATTGGTAATAATTACCAATAATTAGTAATAATTAGTAATAATTAGTAATAATTAGTAATAATTACCAACAATTAGTAATAATTAACAATAATTAGTAATAATTAGTAATAATTAGTAATAATTACCAATAATTAGTAATAATTACCAATAATTACCAATAATTACCAATAATTAGTAATAATTAGTAATAATTAGTAATAATTACCAATAATTAGTAATAATTAGTAATAATTAGTAATAATTAGTAATAATTAGTAATAATTACCAATAATTAGTAATAATTACCAATAATTAGTAATAATTACCAATAATTTGTAATAATTACCAATAATTAGTAATAATTACCAATAATTAGTAATAATTGCCAATAATTAGTAATAATTACCGATAATTACCAATAATTACTAATAATTACCAATAATTAGTATTAATTAGTAATAATTACCAATAATTGGTAGTAATTAGTAATAATTACCAATAATTAGTAATAATTACCAATAATTAGTAATAATTACCAATAATTAGTAATAATTACCAATAATTAGTAATAATTAGTAATAGTTAGTAATAATTAGTAATAATTAGTAATAATTAGTAATAATTAGTAATAATTAACAATAATTAGGAATAATTACCAATAATATTAGTACTATGAAAATAATAAAAAATTTATATAATATTAAAATTATCAATATTTGTAACATGTTTTGCTTTATTCTCAATATATTTAATTCTTAAAGGGTCAATTTTTAGGTCTATCTCAATAAAAGTTTGTGTTAGTCGTGTATGATCTAAACTCTATAATTATCCTAGCTTGAGTGTTTTTTCTAACAAATTATTCAAAACCAGTAATGCTTTTATATTTTATAGAGAAATATGGAACAACGAGGTCGTCAACAATCATTATTAGGTGACCGCATATGGATAAATCAACATAGAAATCCAAACGGTTCTGGTTTAAATCCAGTATATGTAGAGGGTGTGGAGACTTTTTTATCATTTGCGGCATCAAATCCAGAATTTTTTTTCAGAAGGCAAAATAAAATTCCCTTGTAGAAAATGTGCATTGAGAACGTTTGACACGTTTGACAAAGTGGGAGAACATCTCTTGCATTTTGGTTTTCAACTAGATTATGTTTTTTGGTATCAACACGGTGAACGCAGTTCCAGAGCAGGTGATACCAACTTGATTCCGGATCCATCCCGGTTTCAAGATTTAGTACATGATGTTACAGGTTCATCTGTTCAACATACAGAAACTCCGGCTGATATAGCTTCAAATCCTGAGTTGGCACTGTCTGAATTTTATGAGTTGTTGAAGTCTGCTGAGGATGCATTATATCCTGGCTGCAAGATGAGCAAATTATAAGCAGTTGAAAAATTTATGGCTATCAAATCAGATAACGGAATGTCAAACACCTGTTTTGACCAGATATTTTCTTTGCTTAAAACACTGTTACCCGAAGGAAATGTTTTACCTGCAAATTACTATGAGAGTAAGAGGCTGGTTCGAAATTTGGGACTTACTTGTCAGAAGATTCATGCATGTTCAAATGACTGCATTTTATATTCTGGGGAAAATGAGTCATTGGATAGTTGTCCCACATGTGGGAAACTGAGATATAAAGAAGGACAACACGGGAAGTCTGGTTTGATTCCTGTAAAACAGTTGAGATATTTTCCGCTTACATGCAGACTTCAGCGTTTATTCATGTCTAAGAATATAGCGACAATGATGTCATGGAATAAAGAGAATATTTCAACTGATAAAATCTTGAATCATCCAGCAGATGGTGATTCATGGAAACATTTTGATAGAGTGCATCCATCCTTTGCTTTAGAAGCTAGAAATGTTCGACTGGGCCTTTCCACTGATGGTTTCTGTCCGTTTGGATCTTATGGTAGTCAATATTCATGTTGACCTATTTTTTTTAACTCCGTACAATTTACCTCCATGGATGTTGATGAAGGAGCCATATACCTTTTTGACTTTACTAATTCTAGGACATCCGAAGAAAAATATTGATGTTTATTTGAAACCAGTGATTGATGAATTAAATTTATTGTGGAGTACTGGTGTCAGTACATATGATGTTGCAACGAAACAGAATTTCATACTGAGAGTAGAATTGATGTGGACAATAAGTGACTTCCCGGCTTATGGGATGTTATCTGGCTGGAGTACACATGGTCAGAAATCATTTCCTTACTGTATGGGAGAGAACAAAGCATTTATGCTCATTCATGGAAAGAAACCTTGTTATTTTGAATGTCATCGCAGATTTCTTCCAGCTGATCATCCTTTTCACAGAAACAGATCTCATTTCAGAAAAGGAACAGTTGAAAGGGATGGACCTCCAAAAATGCTATCAGGTTCGGAGTTAAAATCAGTTGTATTTTCATTACCTCCCATCACTTTTGGTCCCACAATAAACAAACAGAAAATTTCTGGTTTTGGGAAAGAACACAATTGGATTAAACGTAGCATATTTTGGGATTTGCCATATTGGTCTGATTTGTTGGTCCGACACATGTTAGATGTCATGCATATTGAGAAGAACTGTTTTGATAATTTGTTTCATACAGTTTTGGATATGCTAGGAAAGAGCAAAGACAATGTAAATGCACGTTTAGATCTTGCCCAAATTTGCAGGCGTCCAGAATTGGAACTGTTTGAGAATGTCAGAACAGAAAGGTTACTGAAACCAAAAGCAGCTTATACACTGTCTAAAAAAAACCGTTTATTATTTTGTCAGTGGATTGCAGATTTGAGACTTCCAGATGGTTGTGCTTCCAATTTGGGTAGATGTGTAAAGAATGGTCATATTACTGGATTAAAAAGTCATGATTGTCGTGTTATAATCGAAAGACTTATACCCATTGTATTAATAGGTCTGTTGAATTCTGTGATTTGGGATTCCATAACAGACATGTCTCATTTTTTTCGGGAAATTTGTGCGGATACAGTAGATTATGATGCTCTAGGAAAACTTGAAAAAGATGTTGTTGTAATTATATGTAAACTGGAACAAATATTTCTGCCGTCTTTCTTCAACTCAATGGAACATTTGATGTTACATTTTCTATATGAAGCCAAATGTGGAGGTCCGGTACTGTTTTGATGGATGTACCCATTTGAAAGATGCATGCAAAAATTGAAAAGAAAAGTACGTAACAAAGCATCTGTTGAAGGATCTATTGCAGAAGCTTATTTGCAAGAGGAAATATCTTTTTTCTGCTCCCATTATTTTGAATCTGAGTAACCTTCAAAACACAACCGAATAGGATGGAACGAGAGAAATATTGATGAAATTGACAATCAATTATCTGTTTTCAACCAGTCAGAGCTTGGTTTTGGTGGAGTTTATGAACGCTGGCTTTCAGATGATGAACATCATAGAGCTCATACGTATGTTCTGCTCAACTGTGAAGAGATGACATCAGTTGTACTTTAAGTGTTTATATCACTTATTCTATCATTTATGTTACATTAAATAACTTTGGTTTTTATAGGTTGTATGATAATCATATCAAGAAACAAATTCCACAAATTACAGCAGCTGCTCTCGAAGAACGTCGACTGAAAAATTTCTCTTAGTGGTTTCAAAAACTGGTAACATAAATTCTCTATCTTTTAGCAACTCATTCAATGTATAGTTTACTATATTGATAATTATTTCACAAATTTTTAGGTGTCTCGGCATGCTGATAAAATTGACAAACGGTTGTGTGTATTGAGTAACCCACCTTCCAAACTTGTTAAAACTTATAATGCATATGTGGTGAATGGATTTAGATTCCACACACATGCATATGGGGAATCTAAAAAAACAATGAACAGTGGAGTTAGCTTGAGAGGATATCATCATCGAGAAAATGAAGTTGACTTTTATGGAATACTTGATGAAATCATTGAACTCTGTTATCTTGGACAACATTACATAACCATGTTCAAATGTCGGTGGTTGGATACAGAGAGAGGTGTGCATGTTCATCCGACTCATGGAATCATCGATATTAAATGTAAAAGTGTTCTCGCAATAAATGAACCATTCTTATTGGCTCAACAGGAATATCAAGTTTATTACGCAAAGTACTGTGCTACATCAAGAGACTTGATTGATTGGTGGAGTGTAATAAAAATCAAAATTCGAGACAATCAATTTAGTCAAAGTGAATGTGCTTTCACTGATGTGCAAAGAATTGAAGTTTTTCAAGAGAGTACTCAAAATCAATCTTTTTTACAAAGAGACATGAGTATCGATGATGAAACCCCACATTTAAGAGTCGGTGATGACGATGATGTTAATGATGTAACATATGAATTTGAAATGGTAAGAGATGAATCAACTGTAACTCGAATGGATATCAATGATGTTGAGGAAGAATATGAAGATGACATTGACATATATGAAGATGATGATGAAGATGAACACTGATAGAATTCCATGGTATTTATATACAATCATAATATGTATATATGTATATATAATAGTAATTATCAATTATTTGCTAACAAAATTAACATTTTCTATTTCAGATGGACGACGCCACATTTCGTGAGTTGGTGGATGCTGACCTGACTTTCGATGCGGATGAGTTGCTGACAGGTGACCCTCAGCCTGCAGGCGCTCCAGGGAGTACACGGAGGGGGTGCGGTCTTGCACGATTGATGATTCCTGACCCCGTCCCCGAGCAACGTCCACGTCTTGGGTTTGATTCACGCACACAGAGGTGTGATAACCTGTGAGATAACCTGTGGATTTGACTAAGATTTCATTAATCTATTCACATAATAAATGTTTATTATTTTTACAGTTTTCCGCATATAGCAGTCGGACAGGGTAGTGCTATTTTGCGCAACTATTTCTCTCAGCCGTGGACCACATGGGAGCAGATTCCCATTGATGTGCAGCAGGCCATGTTCGGCCATTGGTTGGTACGTACGTAAATAAATAATTTTTATTTTGAAAATTATTTCATTTCTAACTTGATATTTTAATTTATTTGTAGGGTTTATGGTATCCAATCGAGGATACCATGCGTGACGCCATCCACGAGGCATGGGAGGTGGCCATGTATGATCGCCTTCGTCATTTTTTGCACAATTTAAGAAAAGCTGGGATGAAGAAAGCAGGAGTGTCAGATTTTGACGAGTCATGTAGAGCACACCGACCAGAGTACATTTCATCCCATGTATGGGATGGATTTTGTGCGCACTAGTTGAGTGGTGCCTTTCAGAGGAGATCATCGGTGGGAAGGCAGAATCGGGGGAGACAGGAGGTGACTCATCGAGCTGGGAGTCGTTCTTTCAGTACTCATAGACAGCATCTGGTACGTACATTATTTATAAATATTTTATATAACTATAAATATTAACAGTTTGTTTTTTATTCTTATAGGCTGTCGTGCACCCCGATATTATGGAGTACGACGTATATCGGAGGATGTATAGTGATCCTGCTACTGGGGAGCTCAGAGGTGACCGTCAGCATCACATCGTGGTCAGTATTATTTGTTTTCAAGTTTAAAAATTAACTATATATAATATATTCATAATTTTAATTTTAAATTGAAACTACAGGAGTCATATGAGGCCGCATCGCCACAGGCCCGACCTGAGAGTCAGGCCGAGTCATCAGATCAGACCACTAGTCGTCAGTTTGATGAGGCGGCATGGATGCAGGCCACCCAGTATGCCTTCGAGAAGGGCCGGGTAGTTGGTATCAGCTCTCGACTGACTCTTGGAGATTATTATGGCAGTGCTGCGATGTCGGCGTCCAACTCGAGAGGAGCTCGTGCATCTTCTTCTGCTACACAGTATGAGGATCAGTTGCGATCTCAGACTGCACTGATAGAGAGTATCTGACAGGAGCAGGAGCAGATGCATCAGCAGCATGAGGAGGAGCGTCGACACCAGCAGCAGTTGTATGAGGAGCAGACGAGTCGGTGGCAGTAGCAGCATCAGGAGCAGATGGAGTACATGCGCCGACTCACTCATGCTTTAGGGATGGAGTTTCCTCCACCCCCATCTGCAGATCCCCCCCTCCCCCCCCTCCTTCAGATTAGAGTTTGTATTTATGTTATAAAATTTGTGAAATCAAAATATGATTTTTTTTATTCGTAGTTTCTGTCTCATTATAAAATATTAATAATATTACATTTTTAAATAACAATATTAATATGAATAATAATATTATTTATATTTTATAATATTAAATTTTATATATATATTAAAATTTTATATTATTATAATTTAATTATATTTTTTTGTAATACTTGAATTATTTTAATATTTGAATGTAAAATAATTCTATTATTTTTATATTAATTAAAATAACTTATTAATATTTTTTTATTTATGAATTATAATTCTAATATTATTATATTAATTAAATCATTTATTAATATTCTATTATTTTTTATTTTTGAATTATAATTCTATTATTATTATATTAATTAAAATAATTTATTATTTTTATTTGTGAATTATAATTCGATTATTATATTAATTAAAATCATTTATTAATATTTTATTATTTTTTATTTTTGAATTATAATTGGATTATTATTATATTAATTAAAATAATTTATTTTTTTTATAGTATTTGCGACGGGATACTATGCCCGTCGCAAATAGTATTATTATTATATGCATTAAAATAATTTATTAATAGTTTTTTTTTATTTTAACTAGTTTTTGCGACGGGTCTCATCGCAAAAACTATTTGCGGCGGGCCCGTCGCAACAGGTATTTGCGACGGGGCCCGTCACAACAGGTATTTGCGATGGGGCCTATCGCAAATAGTTTTTGAAAAGTTTTTTACAAATATATGGAGTACTAGTTGCGACGAGAATTCTCCCCATCACGGAAAAAGGCTTTAGCGACGGGCCCGTCGCAAAAAATTGTTGTTGCGACACCGTTTTCAGCAACGGGTCATTTGCGATGGGCCCCCGTCGCAAATACCTGTTTTTCTAGTAGTGTAATTAAATACATCATTGAAAAATTAATTTGTTATAAAATATATATCATAAAAAATTATGGTGTTACAGCCTTGGTTTGTTTTGTTGTCTTTGGTAGATGAAAGTTCGGACAATTAGAATTCAAGTAGTAAGTGTGTGAGGGTTCCAGGCCAACTCACTTCAATGTCTACATCTATGATACCATGGCTAGTCTAGGATATTTTCTAATCTTATCAATTCATATTTTGGAATTTTTAAATAATTTAAATTTTATGTTTATCTAAATGAAATATTTCCTTCTTAAAGTTTTTTCCTTCATTTGTAGAAATCATAATTACTTTAAATTATAGTATTTTTTAAGTATTAATATAGATTCAGGAAGTTTGTAAAATTATTTTTGTAAATTTCTCTAAATATGACTGGTTATTTTCATGTTTTTATAATATGATTCCTCCTAAATGATATCTTCTAAATCATATAGAGGAAGATAAGAAAAAAGTTTTATTTGAAAATACTCTAATAGAACCCTATTTGTTGGAATCTATAATACACACCCTTTAGACTCTGGGTCCAGAAGGTGTTAGGAACCCTGGAAGAGTGGTGAAACATGGATAAGAAATTACTAATCAATCAAAATTTAAATTTTTATTATAGGAGTCACTTTTAAATAAAATTGGGAAACCAAGTACACAAAAACAAAGAGATATCAAAACTCAAATGGAAAATCATATTCATTCTAGATAAAATAAAATGTGTTAGAGGGACTAAGTGTATGTAGTTAGAATTGGATATAATATACCTATAGGTCTTGATTGTACTTAATATGCTTCTTAAATTTATAGTTTATCTATTCCCAAACCCATACATGTTCCTCCATGCTTTTCCTCCCCTCATTGAATCCACATATCAAAATATGATTTTTTTTATCCAAAAGAGTTATTATTCACTCAAATCAACCAAAAAATGTCTTTCAAACATTCTATGTGCATCATAATTAGAATAATTTATCATGAAAGAGTCATACAACATTTTTATATTGTAATGAAGGAGAATCT
Source organism: Viscum album (assembly GCA_963277665.1). Classification (NCBI taxonomy): domain Eukaryota; kingdom Viridiplantae; phylum Streptophyta; class Magnoliopsida; order Santalales; family Viscaceae; genus Viscum; species Viscum album. The sequence goes on from OY728165.1 coordinate 290,688,595, forward strand.
CATGAACTAATACTTTATCAGAAACCTCCTTATCAGCCTCCTTTGGTGAAATAATATTTTCTTCCTACCTTAAAACTTGTTTGATATCCCTATCAGCCTAAGATCCCATTAAGGCATTTGATTTCAAGCATATGTCACATTGATCCCCCTCAGGCCTGACAGTGGAGGTTGGAACTAGATAACCCTTCATACTGAGCTCCTAAGATATCACATCGACCCATGATGGTCCAGTATGCCTTGACTCTGACCCAGGATTGTTATCTCCAGTTGAAGATATGGTAACCATAGTTATTTGTAAGGAGGAGTAGTCCTTGGGAGGCCTTGATTTATTCACTTTTCTAACTGGTAAATTAACATAGATAAGATTGCATTGTTTTTCTTTCCTTGATTCATACCTAATCATCATCGCATTATGAGGGTCTTTATTAAGGTCCAAATGGTCTGTTATTCTGATTCTTTATCACTCATATCATAAATCACCAAGGCCCTTGATCCAACCCGTTTCTTTTTCCATTTTGGAATAATAGTACATCATCATAATGGATAACTATTTTCATTCTCTACCCCACCAAAATATGAGAAGTAGTTCGGGATCTATAATGGCCTAGTATAGACTTACTGACCAGTGGATCTTCATCATGGATAGACCATATTCATGTAGAGCGTTGTGGGCTCCTGCCCTGTAACCAGCCACTTACTTCAAACCACAACAGCAATGGAAATCAATGAAGGTGGAAGACCATCATCATCGGTAACCTAAGATGTCATACTAGGTACACACAAATAATGTTTTAGTATATCATATATATCTTCTATAAATGGCTATGAACCCACAGTACCTAAGAATTTATATAAATAAGCAATAGGGGTGGCCTCCCTTCTTATAGTAAGATCAATTGAGGGGGAAACAAGACGAGACCCTCTTAGGAAGGGGAGATTTACTAATCATAATCAAGCCATATTCCATGGTAAGAAAGACACCATGAATATAAGTAATTTATTGGTTAGATTAATAAAATCTTCCACAATATGAATACTCATGATGATTCTATGGTGGGTTTTTCCACATACATGCTTGAGTGACTGGGAAAGATATTGTGGGACTCTATTGCCTAAGATAATTTTCATGAGGATCTCACCGAGGCTTCCATCAATAAAATCATCAAAAATTTATTTTATCATGAGATTTTAAATGTGTAGAATAATCAAGATTTTTTAACCATAGAGTAAGGTGATCATACTTTATTAGATCATTTCACCAACTTTGATGAGTTGTTGCACTTAGCATCATTGCTTATTATCAATGATTACCTGAAATGTTGGAAGTTTTAAATAGAGATGAGGGAAGATATTCAGTCAACAATAATTCTCATGTGACTCCAAAATTTATATAGGTAGTTGATAAATCATCTATTACTAATGTAGAAATAACTGGGAAGAAATGTTTTGGGAGATCTTTTATTGTGGAAAATGTTAACGAGGGTGTGTCTTCTGGCTTGAAAAGGAATCGTAAAGTTATCATGTTTTCTCTAGGACTAGTTTTAGGGAATATGTCAAGGAAATAATAGGTTATCTACTATATGTTAGAAATTCATATTCATACCAGGCCTAAATTTACCTATAATCACATGAATTTCCATTTTTGTTGAAAATTTAGCCATTTGAGGAATTTTTGTGGAATGATATCCCAAGGTATTAAGGTTGGATTCACTCTTACCAAGGGTTCCATGGTTCTTTATAATGTTTACAAGGGTGGTGGGTCATATATTTAGGGTATTAGGAAAGTCCAAGTTGCTAATAAAGCATAGGTATGAGCTAAGGCTAGATGTCTCTATGTTGAAGAGTGTGCACAAGAGGAATCTGAATTAAGGCCGACTACTGTTAGAGGTTTGATGATTATTTAATCTTATATGGTGAAAGATTTTTTTGATACATTTTATTATAATTATTTTATATCACAACAGTTAGTTTACATGTTTATATTACATTCAGATCCTATTATATTATTTTGATATATTTCTATGCTATTTGAAAGGGGTTCAAATAATGTTTTTAGTTTCCCACATATTGGGTGACGATATCTGAACATGAGGTAGAGTGGGACTTCTTATTTATTGATCTTGAAATATATTATTTGATTATTGGAATGGATTTCATGATCACTATTAATGAACATTTCAACATTTAACTTCATCGAGTTCAGCTTTTATCTCCTGATAGCATCACTCACATCTTATAGGGTGAGTGGGATTCTAGGTCTGGGAGAGAAGGTCAACTTATTCTGTATATTGGATTGATATCTTGTCATTTTTAGTGATGTTTCTTGATGTTTTTTATAATTTTTTTAGTATTACACTTTCTATAGTGGTGTGTGCATACCCTAATGTATTTGAAGATGTTTTAGGTTTTACTTTCATAGAGGGAGGTCTAATTTAACATTGACTAACATCCTAGTACGACAAACATTTTGATACCATCTTATTTTATAGAATATGATGAGTTATTTTAAATTAAACTCTATCTTGAAAACCTCCAGGATAATGGATTTATTTATCCTATCACGTCATCCTTTTATTTTCTTGTTATATTTTCTGAGATGGAATACATGAGCCTCTGTATTTGAATAGATTATCAAGAGATAAATTAGGTGAGAATTAAGTAAAAGTATCCATTTATGATTATTTATGAACAAATTGATCAAATAATAAAAAAAATTGGTTTTCAAAGATTGGAATTTAGTCTGGGTACCAATGGTTAAGATTAATATAAGATGATATATCTGAAACAACATTCAGGTGCTGATATGGGTATTTTGATTTTCTAGATATGAATTTTTATATCAATAATTCTCCAATTATATTTATGGAATTGATGAATTTAATCTTTAATTAGTTCTTGGACTCTATTTTGGTTGTGTTTTTAGATGATATTTTGGTGTACTCCAAGTTAGTGGAGGAGAACATAGACCATTTTCATATCATTTTTATAACCTTGAGAGAATACCACTTGTATGGTAATATTTCCAAATGTGAGTTATGGATCTATAAGGTAAAGTTTCTAGTACATGTTATATATGATATGGGCATCTCTATGGATCCTAAAAAATATATGTGGTCATGTCTTGGTAGAATCCCATAAATGTGTTTGAGATATAAGGTTTTGTTTGTTTCCAGTTATTATAGGTGTTTCATTCTGCACTTCTCCAATATTTCATATTTGATGAATTCTTTGACCTATAAGTATGAAATGTTGGTGTGTAAGGATAAGTGTAATATATAATTTTTAGGAACTGAAATTGGGGTTGAATTCACATCCGGTTTTGATTCTTTCAGAACCATTTTAGGGTTAGGTTGCATTTGTGATGCTTCTGGTATGGATTTTGAGTGTGTCCTGATGTAGGGGAAATAGGTGGTGTGTTATGGATCAAACTAGATACACCATCATGAAAATAACTACCCTACTCGTGATCTTGTCTTGGAAAAAAATAATTTATTCAATAAAAATGTAGCATCACTTTCTTTTGGGGGATAAAATTATATTATTTTCTGATCACAAAAGAATGAAATATATTTTCTCTCATAGTGTTTTTAACTTGAAATAGAGATTATGGGTTGAGTATACATAGAATTTTGATTTTTATATTACATATATGCCTAGGAAATGCAATTTGGTCATCGATGTGTTAATCATGACATTACTGACTCAATCCTAAGAGGAATTCGTGGAGGAGTGATCTCTGATGAGTTTGTTCGTTGAGATGAGTTTGGGAATAGAGGTAGATAGTGGGTTGGTGATTTTAGATTCAGTGAAGGTTGAATCATTATTTTTTGAGTGGTTTTTTCTTGAGCAGGTACCTAACACCCTGTGCGGATGGTTTTTTGAAATCCAAAAAGGTGGGGAGACCTTGGGTGAGTGGTCTCAATATCCTAGTGGCATATTTTGTTTCCAATAAAATTTATTTGTTACTAATTATCTGAGTCAGAAGTTGATTTATAATGGACACTATCCCTATTAGTCCATGAACCCTAGGACTATCAATATGTATCATAACTTGATACATCGGTATTGGTACTCAGGGAGTACATGGTCAATTGGATATTAAATGTTGTGGTTCTTACTTGTTAAAGAATTACGATAGAACACCGAGGACCTGTGGGTGCGTTTCACCCCTTACCCATTCCCATATAGGAGTGTAATGATATTTACATTGATTTTTTTGTAGTTTTTTAATGGGAATCTATTTATAAGGATGTGATTTGGGTGATTGAGCATGTATTTTTTGAAAATGTGACAAATTTAATTAATTATAATACCAAAAAACAACTAAAAAATTTGTAAATACGATTATTGATCGACAGGGAAGAAAAAATGATTTCTAGGAAAACAAAAATGTTCAAAATAAAAAAATTTAAAAAAAAGTGAAAAAAACTAAATAATAAGAATAATGGATGATGAAGGTTATGAGAATGTGAAACAACTTGAATAGGGTAAAGAAAAATAAGAATTACAGAATTAGACTACAGTGTTCAGATAAAAATAATCTTCTACTATAACATCAAGCTATCTTCCAATGACAGATGTCTTAAGAATGTGAGATCAGAAACTAAATATAATTATAGGTTTAGTGTAGTCTAGAAAACCCTCATTAGAAAATATTTTTCATTCAAAATTAAGGATAAGTTTAGTTCTTTAATAGATAATAATAGCATCATCCTTTTTTAATCATTGGTACATCATTTGATGACAAAAGGGAAAGTATACACTACCATCACCCATTAGTATGTAAATTAGTGTACAAATTATTATCATTAAAAATGAAGTTGAAAAACTTTAATAAAAATTAAACAAACATAAATATGTAAACAAGAGTTGAGGTGATGAAAAATTCCAACACTTTAAAATCCAATAAACCTAAAATTGTTTAGTCACTCAAAATCATAGAATGAACTTAAAATATATTCATGAAATACATCATAATGATTGAATAAGTAATAAATAATTAGAATATATAGATATACCTTCTCTATCAAGGTTTATTCCCTCTCAATTATTATCTTCACCGGTTCTTCATCATTGATCTATTTCTCCTACCTTTGCTCTTCTATCTTTACTCGTATCTATCCCAATTCCCTATTTTGAATAATTGTGTTTCCCTAGTTAAATCCATCACCCATTATGTGTATATCCCCCAAGAAGAATATTTTTATTCATTTTCTAGGTCACAAACTCTTGTTCACCATCTCCTTTAGTGACCGACCAATATTATAATTTTTATTTTGGCCTTCTATCACACTAAATTTGGGTTTAATAAAATTATTCAACCAACTAAGAAATTTCCATGGGCATTAATTATCCCATATGACATCTAATGATGTCATAGCCTCCCCATAAACCTTTAGTTAGAGTAATGAAACAAATGAAAGCAAAACCATCTACTTTAATTGGCTTGCCAAGCCTTACGGTTCAAAAAATCTCGTACAGAACCAACCGCGACAAACTTTTTATTCCACTCAAAACAAAAATCAATCATATTGTGTGTTTCCATTTAATTCAACATAGCCACAAAACTAAAAAGAAAAATGTCTCGAAATCCCTTCATCATGTGTGAACCAAAATAAAAAACTCGTGGTCATGAATTCAAAAACTAAATTCTATACAAACTAACATTATCATCATTTGTTTCTCTTTTAGAGAATCAAACTCAAATCAAATTTATAGACTGATGAGACTCCTTTAATATCAACATACTCCAATTCATCATCCACTTGGATTATATTTTAACCTTAATCCTAGATAAATTCCCATATTCTAGGTCAAATTCTATTTCAGTTCTTTCTTAGTTGATTTTCAATCGGAAACACCTCTTCCCAAATCCAGATATTAGAAAAATCACATATCTGAATTAAAAAATTCAAATATAAGATGACTAAAGATATTTATTCGAGAAACTCAACATCAAAACCAAAACAAATATGGATTTTATTCATCCTCGGTAGGGTTTTTCATGCTCAACACCTTATATCCTCGACTCATCTTCCACAATCGGGTTCCATGGTATCGATTGGATTTAATAGGCTCAACATAACATCAATCTTATTTCTTAAGGGGTTATAGTCTACTAAGGCTCCTCATATTTGATTATTTTTCATCTTCGTAGTCCTAGTTCCCACTTCCATAGCATCAACGATGGTGTTTCCATCAAACACTAAGTTTGTTTGTCCTCAACATATTGTTCATTAGTCGGAATCAATAATATTGGGGGAATTCAAACTACATCCTCATTAGTGGAATAGACATTTATTAGCCATCCTTGGGTGATAATCACACCAGGTTCTCAGTTTTTCATTTCTATGGCCTTAACTTTTCAAGATATTTGAGAAAGATTAATTTAACTTATGTGTTAATTATATTATATAGCTTCATTTTCTTACAAGCACTAAAAATTAAACTATGCAAGGCCATTTTCTTATGAAATCCTTCATAAATTTCTTTGATACCTAAATAGATCAAATCTTATGTTAATTCCGTTAACATTATGCTTTGCGGTGTACTTCATAAATTATCTTACTGGACTCACTATATAAATTATCTTACATGAGTAACATATAGTATAAAATTATTTTACACCAAAATAAATCAAGATTGTATTAAGATGAATAATTCTATTACAGAGTGATGTGGTGTAGTCCATTCACAAAAAAAATAAAAAAAATCTAACAAAAAATAACAATAAATTAACTATTTAAATTTCTAAAAAAATACAACATTAAATATTTAAAAAACATCACTACAATTTGTAAATAGTTAAACCAATAAACTAAATATATAAAATATAAAAAAAATTAATTAATTTTAATTTCATGTTACCAAATAATTAAATAAAAATTTTAAAAAATTAATTAAAAGATAATAGAAAATTACTTAATTGATATATTAAAACTAAAAAACAAAATGGGTTAAAAATTATGTACACATAATATAAAATACTCACTCAATGAAAATATAAAAAAAAATACAATTAAAAAAACTGAAAAATAACAAAAAGATTAATTTAAAATTAAAATAATAATCCATTCACTGATTTAATGGTAAAATGAACAATTTTTACTAATTATTTAATTATCTAACATAATCTATAATAATATAACATAAAATAAATTATTATCCAAATTAATGTCATATTAAGTATTAGAAGCATAATTTGATGAAAAAAGAGATGTGGTAAAAAGTAAAAATTTAATTCCACATCAAAATTCTGCCACACTTAAGGAAATGACTGTCCACATGAAATATTCCATCACATTTAGAAGTAGAAAATAAATATAAAAATTAATAAATTGAAATTCCATTAAGAATTTATTTTTATAGTGATTTTCCCTTATGGATTTTCTGAAGTAGTGAAAATTTAATACTCTCTCGAATAATATTTCTTTAGCTCAAAATCAGTTACTATTTTACAAAAAAAATAAAAATTTCAATTGTAAAGAGATTTTAACAACCCTCAATTTTAATCTAACTAAAAGTCCAAAATTCTATTTTCCTCAAGGTGAACAGACTCATATAATTTAAGAATCTATAATACATAGACACACAAAATAATGGGGTAGATTGAATATTTATTGGTGTAAAAAATAACCCATTTGAAATTTTGATGAATAAAGAATGATAAGAACAAAGAAATAAAATAATGAGTTCAACGTGGATTAGGATTATCATTTCATAATCCATTTCAATAAATATCTTATAAGTTAAATTAAAATTAAGAAGTTCAAAGTAAATAATAACAATATGACATTTGCCCAATATTTTACCAAAATCCATTTTTTCAAGAGGTTGATAAGAAAGAATTTCCCAATTAAATCCAAGAGCTATTAAAGATTAATCTCCTCATATTGACTTCAAAACCCCCAATTTTTCAATAACATTTAAACCATTGAATATTCTTAAGTGGTTCTTAAAAACATAAAATGTTGAAAATATTTAAGTGTTTTATAAGGTCTCAATGTGTTATAATTTATCACATGTAAAGACGCCTCTCCCACGATTAATACCAATCAATGACCCCATTGTTGAACTCAAGGTGGAAGAAAAATTCCAACTTTTAATGTTTAAAAAAATTAAAAATAAATGTTAATTTTTCATGTTTAAGGTTCACAATAAAGTTCAATATTTATTATATCACATCAAATTAAAAATTTACTACATGTAAAATAATACATACTAGTTACTACTTCTAATCTAGAAAATTTAAAAAAAAACATAATGGTTTCCTACTAACATTTTGATTTTCAGTAATATAATCATTAAATCACTAATATGATCATTATATACAAGAAATTTATCATTTTTAGATTTTAAAATAGAATCAATGACAAAAAAATACATAATAAATTCAAAATTAAAAAGTACTTAAATAAGAACTCTATAATAAATTTTAACACCCCAAATAACAATAAAAAGTTTATATTTAAGAATAAATTAAAAGTAATGCATAATTTAATTTTAACTTTCCTGGAATAGATCCATAATAGTATAATTTCAGTATAATACACTTCCTTTTTTCACCTTGATTAAGACCCCTAGAAAATAAAAAAATTCTATCCTACAAAATGAAGAATTTAAACATAAATTTCAATAATATAAATTTCAAAATAGAATCTAAACAGAGAGAAGAGTTAGGGATGTGTTATATAATATTATTTAAAAATTCATCTCCTTGAAAATTTTTCCACATCTAGAATCTTCCATGGATGTAGAAAAAAAATAAATAAATGGAAACATTAAATATATTCTTGAAAATTCATCAAAATTAGGGCAAACAAAATGTGGGAGTTTTCTAAAAATAGAGACCAGAACATAATAGAGGAGGTGGATTTTTATTCAAACAAACAGAAAAAATAAAAATAAATAAAGAAAATAATGGGTTGACTCTCATTCATTGAGAAATTAAAATTCTCCAGCAAAAAGTTATCCCCTTTTATATTTTATCCATGCCCATTCAATGGGTATAATTCATTATTGGTTTTAATGAAAATGATTTTGAGGAAATGTTTAATTGTTATCTCAGGGATTTAAACACTTCCACTTAGTGAAGAAATCATCATAAATACTATAAGTCTATATTATATAACCTCATACCACCATTAGATTCATGGTTAATGACATTAAATAGTGAATGGAACAATTAAAAATGGAGGATATTAGTTTCGATAAAAGGAATAACTTCACTTCCCTAACTCTCCCGCACACTTGAGTGATTGAATAATTTATAATTAGGTGCAACAATATTTTTTGCAACCAGGTTACTATTATTCTAATAAGTATTCTTGGGAATAACTTCCCTAGGTAAAGTAAATAATGAGTCCTTATGATCATCTATAAAATTATCAAAATTATGGACAAATATATCATAGGTTTTCAACTGAAATAGAGTTCTAAAATGATTCAATAATATAAATAGATTACCCACAATTGAAAAAATTATTAGATTAATCTCCATTTCAAGATACATGGTAAACCTCATAAATATTCCTTAACATTAATTTTATCACTTGAATAGAAAAATATTCTTCCAAACAATTTAAATTAGCTAGAATAGAAATCTTTTCTAGATTTGGAAAATAGAAAATATTTTTACTTTTTACATGTTGATCATATTTTTATGTATCAATATCAGTTATTAAAGGATAAAAACTCACTAAATATATTTCCCCATCCTTAAAACACTCACTTTCTATATAAGAATTACTAAAAATAGTCTGAAACATATCAGGTTTATGGGAACAAGAAGTTATTTCCATGTTGAAAATAAGAGAGGGCTATGATATTTGAACATCGGCATGATAAACCCTTTCAACATGAACTTTTGGGTGTGGATAGACCATGTTATCACCCAAATAAATATATTAAATAAATTTCTTTCCATTTTTCCCTATCATTTCTAGTGCAAGTGTGGATTTGGATTTAAAAAAAATCTAAAAAATAATCATCAACAGATCTTAAATTTATGACATCAAAAGGAAAAAAAGTATCTTTCCTAATATATCCTCTAAAAACTTTTACAAAAACAAGTATAAATATAAAAAAAATAAAAGTGGTGAATATATGAAAAAATAGAACTCCTCTTGATCATCACCATCATGAAGGTTCACTTTACCCTTTTAAACAACAATCACAACTCCAGTTGTGGCTAAAAGTGGAATTCCTAAAATGATTGGATCTTTATTGTCACTATCCATTTAAAGAATTAGAAAATAATTAGGGAGTTCGAGATTTCCTACATCAACTAACAAGTCATCCACTCTTACAGAATGAATAAATCTGTAAATATCGTCCAATTATAGTGAAGCTGATGTTGGTTTTAGGTCTTGAATTCCTATCATTTGGAATTAGGAGTAGGTAATAAGGGTGGTTCTATCAGCTAAATAACATAAGAACTTGATCTTCTAACTAACTCTAATTTTAAAAAAGCTGAAAAATTAACTCTTTTATTTTAATGTTGGAGTAATTTTATTTTAAGAAATGGAACTATAATCCTCATTCATATTAATCGCTGAATATTTATCCCAATATATCTCATTTTATAGGAATATTTTATGAATTTTAAACCATGAAGGAACATTATTCAAAGCCTCAATAAAGAGGGATATTAACTTTAAATCTACTAAAAATTGGATTAATTTCATATAATCATATATTTTTTTCTTTAATACTGTGTGGAAATGAGATGGAAGTAATATAAATTTTCCAGACGGATAGTTCACTTTCATCATCCTCACACTGAAACTTCATATTTTCCTCCTTATCTAGTTCACACTTTATATTAATTTTTTCTTTTTTCATTTGAAAGTTTGTAATTTTGATCATTATTGAAACCACTATCCAGATATATATATAGATTTGGTATTTATGCCATTTTCTTTTTTAAGATCATCTGAAATTTTAGGTTTATCTTCCCTAGGTTGTTCACTGACCTGTTCTTGAGTTTTTAAACTTTATCAGGTAGTTATATCTATGAAACATTCCATTTTATTCATCATTATTGTTCCAGGAAATTTTTCCATGTCTCTTCCAACTATGTTTCTTGCACATTATCCTATTTTTATGTTAAGATTATGAATTCTACAAATCTTTTAGCACAATCCGAATCAAAGCTACTATTTTTGGAAATATAACACAATGTTTTGAGAATCAAATATTCTTATTAACTATTGAAAAATTCCCCAAAAATCCACTTTAGAATTTGTTGAATCAACATTAAATTGGTTCTGAACTTAAGGTCTAGATTTTTGTGGGTAAACAGGAGAAGAAGATTGTTTCATCAAACCATATTTTCTCTAAGAAAGAATGGGGTGGCTTATATATTAAAAATTATATTGATTAAATAATGGGTCATTATCATCTTGTGTTCTTTCAATAATGCCAAAAAATTTGGAATCTATTTAGGCTTTATAGAGATATCAATGTTGGAACAAGAATTTTGAGAATGACCATAAATCACATAATGAGTACACAACTCCCTAATATAATTTTTATTAACTATAATATCATGAGAATTAGTTTCATTCTTTTGGATGACTATCTTCTTTGGGATTTTATATTGGTCATTTTTTTAAATCCAGTTAATTTTTTTGAGTTCATATGTTGTCATATCTAAGATATAACCACCAAACAATTGATCAACAATATTTCGATCATAAGGTGTGAGATCATTATAGAAAGAATCCATCCAGAGATGAGGGGAAATATGATGATTATGACACTGTCTAATGAGTCCCCTTAACCTATCTCAAGATTCATGGTAAGGTTCATCCCCATATTGAATGATACTAGTAATTTTATGCCTTGCGTCATTAGGGATATTATTAAAATAAGACTTGGTAAAAAAAGAATAGAAATGTTTGTCCCCCTGCATCAAAACTTTCATCATCTAAATTTTGGAAGTAACATTAAGCCTTATTAAATAAACATAAAATAAGGAATATTAACCTATACACCTCTTTAGTTAACCCATGATAAGTTAGTAATTGAATAATTCCATAAAATTATCCAATAAACTCTAAGAATCATTACCTTCCTATCCATTAACAGAGGGTAACATATAGAGGGAAGATTGATTCATTTCAAAATTCATTGACATTTGGGATAATGGTATACATTAATTATTAATTTCTATATTTGTAATATATAAATCCCTAATCCTATACCCCACATCATTTTCAATTCTAGGTTGAGGTACAACTATATTTAAATTTTGATTTTTTGCAGTTCTTTGAATTTCAAAATTTGGATTTTCCATTTTAGCATTAAACTATTTTTCAAGGGATAAACAGTGTGAGTTAATTTTATGAATTAAATATTTAATTTTAGATATATCCACTTATCTAGTGCGCATAGAATTTCAAGTTAAAACATGTTATAAATAGGTAACTATAGTGAAGCAATGAGAAGAATATATTCTATAGATTTTTTTGAAAAATATAATTAGATTAAATGTTTTTATGAAATTTTTATCTGAATTTTTATGTGTTAGTTTTACAATGTTTTTCCTAGAATCAATTCCAAAATTTGAATGTATCCTCATTTAGAAAGTAATAAAATTAATTATTTATAAAACCTAAAAATATAAAGAAAATTTATAAGAATTATTATTGATCCATAGAGAATACAAAAATACATGTGACCAAAATACATGTTTAAAACAAATAATTAAAAAAACAAACTAAAGAATCTGAAAAGTGGATAATAAAAATGATGAAAATGTGACATAGCTAGAAGATGGGAAACAAAAGAATAATTAGGGAATTGGACTACATTACATTGATAAAAATAAAATTCAACTCTAACATCAAGATATCATTTATATTCTAGTGTAGCTAAGAATGTGTGATCAGAACATAACTATTGTTAGATGTTTTAAATAATCCAACAAACTATGTATAGTAAATATTTTTCAATCAACTATGATGATGAGATTAATTCTTTAATGGAGAAGAGTATCATTGACCTTTTCCAATTTTATGAATTTTATTGATGACAAAAGGATAAGTATACCTATAATCATATGTTGGTATATATAGTAGTTTAAAAATTATTCTCACTAATAATGAAGATGAAAAAAATAAACTGAAATAACACTTATATAAAGATGAAAACACGACTTGAGACGATGAAAATTTTCAATGAATAATAATCTAATAACCCTAATATTGTTTATATACTCATAATTGGTTTGTAAAAATAAAATATATTCATGAAATAAATCACAAAGATAAAACAACTGATATATTATGAAAATAGAGAGAGAAATATTTTTTATCGAAGTCGATTATCTCTCCATTCTGAGCTTCTCCAATTATTTGCCATCATTCTGTTTCTCCTCACTTCACTATTCTCTCTTCACTTGTCTCTATCCCAATACCCCATCTGGGAACATTTTTTTATATCATATTAAATATATCACTCAATATGTGTGTTCCCCTTATGGAAGAATATTTTTATTCTTTTTCTAATCCACAACCTTTGATTCACAACCTTCGTTGGAGGCTGACCAATAGTAAAATTTCTTTTTTTGGTTTCTATCACTGTCTATATGTATTTAATAAATTGGTAAACCAATACTGACATGTGCACATAAATTAATTATTCCATATAATATCTCATGATTTCATCATCTCCCCATCAGACTCCAGTGAGATTAGTGTAACAAATTAAGAAAACAAATAGCTCAAATTTGTTTTCCAACCTTTTTTATTCAAAAAATATAGCATAGAATCAACCACAACCAACATTAAATTACAATCATAAAAATATTCAAGAATCTGTTGTGCAACATTTATCTTTAACCTAGTCATAATAATGCTGAGAAAATGGTCTTGAAATCCCTACATCATGTGTGAAACAAACAAAAAAACTATTTCTCATGAAGTCAATAACAAAATTAAAGAAAAGAAAAAAAAACAGATTCCCATCTTCGTTATCTCCTTGAGTTACTTGAAATCAGGCCATGTTCATGTACTAATACAACCACCTTTAATTTGAAAACACTAATGCATAATCTTCTTCAATTATCTTTTAACCTTGATCTAAGATCAAATCACAACATTCGCATCCCAAGTTTAACCCCTTCGCAGTTCCATGTCATATGCATATCCAATTCAGCCTCAGTACATTTTCATTTAGAAACTCATCTTCCCAACACTATATATTGATAAAAATATAGATCTAAAACAAAAATTTCAATCATGGGATGATCAAAGATCTTGATTCATCAAACTCAATATCAAAACAAAAATTAAGATCAGATATGTCTTCATCCTCGGTATGAATCATCCTACTCAACATACTATTGCATCGACTCATATCATGTAATCAGGTTTAATGCCATCAACTTGCTTCAATTGGATTAGTATAACATCTTTCTTATTTTTTATGGTGTGGCAGTGGGCTCAGGTTTCTCAAATCAGATTCTTCATTATCTTCACAGTCTCGATTTCCATTTCTATACAATTGACTGCGGTTGTTCCATCAAACATTGGGACTAGTCATCATCCACCTATTATTCTTCAATGGGAACCATCGACACCAGTGGGATAATGGTGTAAGATAAATGTATCTTATGAAATATTTCCCTTATGTGGATTCATTGTCTTATAGGCACCAAAAATTAAACTACGCAAGGATTTTCTCATACACATTCCTTTAGAATTTATGTTAGTCCACTTATTATGAAGAATAATATGCCAATATCTTAATGTTATTTTAGGTGGTGTACTTCATAAATTATGTTTATTTCCTCAAAATTTAAATTATATTACACTGGTTCTACCCAGTAGAAAATACTTTTATGCCACAATAAATCATAATACTAGACATATGAATAATTATAAAACGGAGTGATGTGCGGTAGACCCTACAGACAAGAAATAAATAATAAACTATTATAAGATAATAACAATTAACTGTTTAAATTTCTAAAACAATTCAAGATTAAATATTAAAAATAGTTCACTAAAATTATTAAACTGGAAAATTATTTAGTTAAATAAAAAAGATGAAAATTATTAATGAATTAAACTTAATTGATATTAAATAATTAAATCATTTTTTTAAAATTAATTAAATGTTAATAAAAATATAATTAATTACTATATTAAAACTAAAAACAAAAGGGAAATAAAAATTAAGTACACAGAATAGAAAATAATAACTGAAAAGAAATATTAAATACTGAAATTAAAAAAAATGAAAAATAAAAAAATAACAAATAATTAAAATAATAATTAATTGAAGGATTTATTCGTGAAAAAAAATTATTGATAATTTAATTAGATAAATAAATCTACAATAAACTCAAATAAAATAAAAAATTATCCAAATTAATGTTAGATTAATCATTAGAAACACAATTTGAAAACAAAAGGGATGTGGAATAAAGTATCAATTGAAGGCTACATCAGTGATATTTGATATACCCATTAAATTTTTGATTTTACTCCCAATTAAATATATGGAAAAGGATTAATATTTCCGAAACATGTTTTTCTAAGAGGTTATGAGACTTCATAGGGTTCCCTCAATAGTTTTCTCTGATGGGGACATATGGTTCGCACTTAGGTTTTGGAACGGTTTAGAAGAGGTGATGGGTTCCCAGATGATATTGAGATTTGCATATCATCCGCATATATATGGATAGAAAGAGATATCTATCTAGGTCCATGAGGATATTCTTTGTAATTTGGAACTTTATTTTAAATTGTTTGTGGTGAAAGTGTATTCCTCAAGTCAAGTTTTTCAACAACAATAGTTATCAAGATTTGATTAAGATGGGCCTTTTAAGGGATTGTATGTGTGGCTACATAGAACTCTATTATGCTGGGTAGATGTGGCAGAGTGGTCCTTGGTTGGATTGAGTATAGTTCAGTAAATGATAAAAAGGGGTAGTTTATCTAAAGGCATTGGTCATGACATTGAGTTCCCATAAATCCTTTGTGGACCATCATTAGTGGCTATTGGAATTTGAGGTTGGTGGTCATATTTTTCTTAGGGTTTTACCTCAGTTGAAAAACCATTGGTTGGGTAAGAA
Source organism: Viscum album (assembly GCA_963277665.1). Classification (NCBI taxonomy): domain Eukaryota; kingdom Viridiplantae; phylum Streptophyta; class Magnoliopsida; order Santalales; family Viscaceae; genus Viscum; species Viscum album. Next base: position 290,704,679 of record OY728165.1, read on the forward strand.
TGGTATGTTAACACTGAGGTTTATTGGCCCCTTTGATCTCATTGAATTATTTATAAAGGTTGAGTATCAATTAGACTTACAATAATATTTTAAATCTATTCACAACATGCTTCATGTTTTTCAACAGAGGAAGTATTAACAATATTTTTCCTATTTGATTGAATGGGAGGATGTTTATCTTGATCCTAATGTCATTGTTGGTGAGAAACAAGTTCGGAATCAGGATCTACAGGATAAGGTACATCACAGAAAAAATTAAACTTGGCCCATGTAATATTGTGGTGTAGACAAGATAGAAACAAGATGTGAGAGTGAGAATTTTTGATTAGGTAGTAGTTTCCTTCTCTTTTTGTGAGATTTAGATCTTGATTACTTTATGGGGATTGAAATATTGTATAGTTTGGAGAATTAAAACATCCCAGGTAAAAAAAGAAACATGTATTATAATGTTAAGAACTTGTTCATTGGGTTCAGAGTTGATTTCATAGTTTCTTCAGATCATGGATCGAGAAATGACTATAAGTCTAATTTAAATTGTAAATGTTGACTTTACCACCTAAATATTTCATTGGGAACAAGTCATGAAGCTATTTGTTGTGGAAGATTCTTGTAAGATGAAAAATATATTTTTTGTTATAAATTCATTTTTGTATTAATATACTCTTTTATGACATAAAATAATCGATTGGGGTAATTTTTACTCAAGGTGGTGTGTTTTCTTCATATATGAGTTATAGAATATTTATATAATAATTGAGGTGTTTACGTCATATGTCCCTCAGACCATTAGTTTTTATGATTCCACAAACCTAATTCATTTTTTATTTTGTTTACCTATAAAAAACTAGGATTCCTTTAGGTGCATTGGGGGTGATTTTCATTCCCTCAGACAACATTGTTCAGTGATCAATCTCCTGTACGATTGCACCACTTCTCTCAGTTATGCATCTTTTCTACTTCTTCATTACCATTGGTCACAACATCAGCATTTTTTATTTGTGGAGTGTATTGTGATTGGTATGTGTTTTATATTAATAAATGACATTTTCAACCAGAACTTTTCTTTTAGAGGATGATCTTATTATTTCTGATCTCCATTGTTGAGGTTAACTTGGTTTCCTACATTATTTAAGTATGTGTCCCTCTACAAGGGTTCTTTTTTGTAAACTACATTAGGTTCTTGTAAATTACTTTTTTTTATCAAATTAAAATGCATTATTTAATATAGGAATGGATTTTTTGGAAGATATGCATTTTCAGATTTTTATTCCTTAAAAATTGATTTCTTCACACCATGTGTTTGATTAAAAGGTTTAAATGGTTTTTTTAGTTTAAGAGGGATTTTTATTAATAGGAGAAGAGAGGTTTTGATGTGAAATTTTTTTATTAAATATTTAAATGGTTTTTAAATATATTTTGAAAAACATAGAAAATTGTAATACCTTGGGTGTGTTAGGAAAAACACATTTCACCATTTTTGTGTGTTCTTCCATAAGAGGTTTTATGTCAGTTTAGTGTGTGCAATTCCACTAGAGGATATATTAGTAAATAAACCTTAGGCCTAGATTGGGGATTTTATTTTATGTCTATGATTTATTCATATTGGTTAGATCCTAGACTATTTGTTTATTAATTTATGATTGGATTATCATATTATGGTATATTTCTTAGTCATTGGATCTCATGACTAATTTTGGTGTATATTTGGTTGGTTTTGATTGTGATTTTCTAAAATATTTCATGTGCCTGACGTATTTATGATTTTGGTTACAATTTTATCCTTTTATGAAAACCACAGGATGCTTTACGAAATGGTTTTGGATTAAGGAAAACTCTTTGTAAACTAGATTTGTTTTAAATCTTGATCTATTACATTCTTGACATTAGAATCTATATAGTTTTCTTAGTGAAATCTAACTAGTATTTATTCCCACAACCTACATTTTCCATTTGGTTATTGTAGATTTTGGTTTCTTTCACTCTTATAAATATAAGGGAATTAAATTGTTTGTCAGATTACCTTGTCAGTCATCACCACCATAGAAGGATGGTTTGGTGGGGATGGACGATCCCATGAAATGTGTCTTATCTCGTATGGTTTTATTTTTTGGTTTAGCAGGTTTGGTTTTTTTGTTTTATTTCACATGGATAATGATCACGCGCTTCTATTATGCAAAATGTTTTTTTCCTTGTTTTGGTTTTACCTTAGAAATGTTGGTTTCATTTTTTTGTACTTCATCATGTTAAAGGAAATATTTGTTGAATTATTTAGTTGAACGAGGTTTGTTTATTACATTATAACTTTATGAAAATGGGATAACAACTCATGGATTTCATCTTTGTATTTCCCCATAGTTTTAAAGGAAATAATTAAATTTCAGTTATGGGGATCACCTTGGGAAGTTAGTATATTTCATTGAAATTAATGCGGATTTATCACTCGACAAACTTGCATATATTTATATAAAAAAATTTAGTGCTATATTGAGTAGTAATTTTAATTTAGTCGAATAGAGATCAATGATTCATCTTAATGTTTTAGAGAATTATTAAAAATTAATTTGTTATAGATCTGTGTTTTATTATATTTTACCATCCTTAGGATAATGGTATATCAAAAAAGAATTATTTAAACACTGGATAATAGATAGGGATCCTATTTAAAGGATCTTATAAGAGTATGGGATCAACTTCTACCACTAGTAGAGTACTCCTAGAATAATAGTTTCTATTATAGTATTCAATTTGAACTATATTAGGATCTATATGAGAAAATATAAAGAAATCCAACATTATGAGAAGAATTTGGAGATAAACATCTATCGGGACTTGATCTTACTCTTTAAATAATAAAGAAATCTGAAACTATTCAGGGGAATATTAAATCATTAAAAAGTCAACAGAAGATTTACATTGATAATAATTTATGAGATTTGGAAGTTGAAGTTATAGATAATGTATTCCATTGAATATTAATATGGTTGGGTGTTATGAGATTCGGGAAGAAGGGAATGTTTATCCCTATATATAATAGCCCCTTCAAGATCATCAATAATTTGGGAATTGTAGCTTACTTCCTTAGACTTCCCCCAAACCTCTCAAAAATTCATGATTTGTTCCATGTATAAATTTTGAGGAAGCGAATACTTGACACCAAAGATGTATTGAACTCAAATTTTGTACAGCTAGATCATTATTAATCTTTGATGAATAAATAGTATAGATCCCAGATAAATGAGATAACATAATAAGAAAGAAAGGCCTCTCACCTAGCCAATGTTCTCTATAGAATTAATAAGTATATGGATGTGATGTGGGGACCTCAAGATGTGATGATGGAAAAATTACACTCATTTTTTCACTATTGTAATAAAATTTCTTGGGTAAAATATTTTATGGGGGTAGATGTGACTGTAGGGTCTGAAAAACAACGCAAAGGGAAGAAAGTACTCCCATAATCACTTTTCATAAGGAAGAAATCATTCCTACAAGTCTAGTAAAGTGAATGGACTCAAATTGAGTTGAAAACATTGTAAGAAACCTGAAGAAATGATTTATCAAAGAGTTTTTAAGTGACCTGCGTAACATCACCATAAATTGTTTATAGATCGAATGAATCGTGAACTATTAGTATGCAGAATGACCCATTAGGCACTGGCCCGTAGAGTGATATACAATGATCCCAATCGACCGTGAACCACATCGCTGCGGGAATCATGCGCGTGAAGGCTATCCGCATACCATCTTGTGAACTCAGTAGTTTGTGGATGAGGAAAATTGGCAGGGTTCTGCGAACCGTGACTCATGAACCACAGCCTTTTCAATCACTAGTTGACTGAGTATTCCAAGGGTCAAGATATCTCTTCATGGGATTCCATAAATATTTTCACATTCCCATTGATATGATTACCCTAATTCCCTCTAAAAGGAGAACCAAAGGAACTGAGAAAGGACATACGATGAAAGCATGAATGGGACCCCAAAGGATAAAAGAAACAAATCAGAGAGGATTCTGACATCAATCTTGAATCATCAATGATGCCTGAATTGTAAACCACATTTTATAGTGGTATAACTAGCCGCGATCCATAAAATTAAGGAACATAATAATAAAAAGATAATTGAAAACCTAATTAGTGAAATCACAAATCAAATATTTATCGCAGATGAACTCCTTGCAAATGATAGTCCCCATTATCGCCATTCGATATGGTTTCCCTCATAGTGTATCACTATGAAGATTTAGCCCGACACCACTTATTGCATCAGTATGCGGATGGAACCCAAAGAATCACAACATACCACATTCAGGACTGCCTACCAATGTGGTGTGTAGTGGTCCATTCCCATGCCTGTGTACTGCTTCGTTATGCAAACGACCCCTCTGCCTAAATACCATTATGGTATGCGGAGCTCCCCCATCCTACATAAGAAAATAGAATGCGAAATGGGGTTTTTTAGGGTATTCATCCCTCTGGTTCCATTCTCTCCCTTCCATTACCATCCAGTCCTCCATAGTTACTCCCTGAACCAATCCACTAGCATAAGTCCAAAGCTTCCTCCAAAACCACTATACCCGTATAATGATATTATCAGGCACATCAACGTGCCCCTTTGAGTCTACACATCCATGGTAAGTGGGGTCATGATCTCTCCTCAAAATGTTTTGGACCCCAAAGATGTATGTAATTATACATTCTCATGGTAACCCAGAGTCTAACCATGGTATGCTAACATGAACTTCCCCATTCTCAAGATTAAGGGTGATCACCAACTTTTCCATTAAATTAGGAATGGTGATCAGTCGAAGGAGTTATTTTTTCTTCTCCTTATGATGAGGTTGACACTCCTCCCCTTTCCCAGAACAAGTTATGGGGTTCTCCCACTGATATAAGTCCCTAATATTCTAAGATCTGAGCCGCATGACCCCTAATGTAATCCCACATTAAAGGGTTCATCTCTTTGTGCCCTCATCCACAATCACCTTGAAATATTCTTTGGTAGGCCCACCTTCTCCCATCAAGATATGTGTAGGTTTGTTATTGGTTGGATCTATCACATCCTCTTGTTTCTTACAATGAGCATGACTCAGATGGGCTTATAGATTTGTGATGATCACAACATTCACACAATTCTAAAATATGAGAACTTTGATTCCTGGTCAGACCAAGATATGTAGGAGACCTACTTGAAGTCCCAGGATCAAAAGGGTTCCCTTCCAAAAGGTCCCACCCAATCATGTCCCCTCAAATGTGTAGCTTCAATGCATATGCCCTAGTTATTTTGAACTATGTGGGTTCTGATTCCTATCCCAAGGATATGTAGGAAACCCATATTATGGTTCCAATCCCAACATAAAGTTGGATTTCATCCTCCCTGGATGATGATAAACTCTCGAGTTCCTTATTATATGGCTTATGTTATCATTACCTCCATAGCATCAAATCCATGTATGCCTATGACGATACTGAAAACCAAGGGTATCCTGTGGACACACTCCTCGAGAATGAACCATGTATTTAGGAACATATGAACACGACTTAAAACTATAAGAGAGTCCCATAATATGCAATAATCCCCCCAAAGGGTGCAGTGATCCCGACTACCCATCCTCTCGACCGATGGAGTCCTTAAGTGTCTTTGGATGAATAATCATCCAATGGGCGCTTGCCTTTGAAAAGTAGGCCCATGAATCATGGATCCCAGGGTTTTTGGGAGTTTTTGGCTCCACGAACAAACTCGTTGGAGACCATCTGAGGAAAATATATCCTAGGAGGACCAACTGCAAAAGTACTTGACCCCATCAAATCGCCCGATGGGACCATTTGACTATTGCATCTCCCTCACAATACAGAAGGAATAAACTACCCTATCCCCATGGGGTTAATCCAATCCTACTTTAATGGATCACGATACGAATTGGGTTGAAACAAAAATGGTGAACTCGTTGTGAATATCTCTCCAAAATAATAGATAGATAATGATTCTTGTTGGACCATTTGGTCATCACTTGAAACGCTCACCTCAGGTCAATGGTGAACCTGATGCAAAACTCTCTCCACACTAATAGATAGATGATGTTATCATCAGACCATTTTCTCATCACTTGAAATTCTCTAACCAGGTCAAAACAAAAATGGTTAACCCAACAAGAATCCCTAACCAAGTTGGAGGTCTTACCCAACTCAATCCCCTTCACCTCACAATAATAAAAAAATGGGGGAGGGGCCAAGATGAATCGTCAAATATGCATGTGTTCAAGAGAATGCTACCTTGATGGGGTTTTGTGGTCTATATGCCAAATATTCATATTTCAGGTTCCTGTAGAGCAACCATCTATACAAATGAAATCCCTAAAACCAATGTATACATGCGCCTCAGCTATCCCACAGGTGGTCAGGGCCTCGATGAAGAGTAGGACCCCCTCGCGCACCCATCGTCTTCAACATGGGGTATCCAAAATTTTTATCAAATAGTACCACCTAAATAGTACTCTCCCCATGGTGGAGGCTCCAAGGCAATCCCTCCAGACTGCGACGGCTCTCCAGTCACCTCCTCAGTTGTGGTTGGCACCCCAGCACAAGGCGGCCCTGGTGGTCCTCTCAGACCATTTCAGGAGCCTGTCCTCAGATTGTGACAATGATTACCTCTTTTATCTTAAGGAGGCAGATGAAGTCAATGCTGACAACTCCATCTCAACTGCACAGTGGTCCTACTCAAGGTCCCCTACTAGAGAGCATTGCTACTGACACCGGGTGACCAAGTCTTCTCACGCTAAAGAGGACCTCATGCTAAGGGAGCCTTCTGATGTCTAGAAGACCCAGGCCCCTCAGGCTGCCCGCCATGGGAAAAAATATATATAATTAGGAATATGTTATCACCCTAGTTCCAGAAAAGGATCTCCATTGTAGAAACACAGAAAAATTCAATGGGAAGACATACAACTCTTCCTCCTACACTCAAGCCCACCTCAAAAATAGGGTGGAACAATACGAGAACGTTCAAGTTCCTACCAGTTATCTTTGGTCCTGCCATGCAGACAGAGTAGAAAACTATAGGTAGATGTATATATCTGCTGATGAAAAAGAATCTAGTCATCCAAATAGGATGAAAACCAGCTACACGCAAGCACAAATACCTGCTGACACATATCAATTTGTCATCCAAATAGGACGGAAACCAGCTACACAGAGGCACAAATACCTAATGACGCATATCAGTCCCATAATCAAAATAAGAAAGCAAGAAAATATGAGTAGAGTTAATTTACTATAGATGCATTCAAATCCCATGAGGCAAATATAGCGGCAAGAAATCAGATCAAAATCCCTACTCATGAATATATAACCCACCATTCAAATATGGTGGCAACTGTAGAAGACAACTGGCGGAAGACTCATTCCTCAATCCTGGTATAGAAGAACTACCAGTATCTTCTGGAAACCCAAGGGGGACTGAAGTAGGCACAAACTCTTACTCCAACATTAAAATGGGCCTTCATACCCATTCCATCAAAATATGTATCTCATCACATCATGGAAATGGTAGAAGATAAAATGTTAATTCCAGACTATATCCTCCAAACATACTAAGATATCATTTCATTGGCGTCAATGGCGAGAAACATGGCTCACAACCCGGTTTCCTTGAACGAAATGACTTACTCACAAAATACGTCAGTCACTATAGAGAAGTTATTGATCCCTGCTCCAGTCCAGGAGGGTCAAAGGTAATATTCTGTGACATATAGACTACTGTATCAAGAAAAAATACACATTCCGACTGGGGGACGCTAGTCCAACGTGGTGGCTGCTCCAGGTCAGGCATATATCCCTTCCAAAACTCAAGATGCCCAGCAGTACTAGGGGACCCAACAAGATAGGGACCCGTATATGATGGTCATTACTAACATCAAGCGGCCCCAGTTACCCATAGAAGAGTGCTCAAAAATGAAATGTGCAAAAGGAAACTGGAAAATTAAGAGAACATACATGATCATGCTCTATTGGAAGATGGGTTTCTTAATGCCCTTAGACATATATCAATGATGTTTGAAGAACCTATAATTTCATTTCCAAATTATATAAGTGGAAATAGTAGTGGTAAATACCCTCCTCTCAATATTACTACCAGCAGCTCAGAAGGTCCTCTCCATATCACACATGGGGGGGCTCACTCGTCAGGCTAGGAATGATCGATCACGAGAGCCTATCTCCTGATGCATGTTAGGGTAGCACTCCCCTTGACCTGATGATTAGATAGAAATAAGGTACTCCACTTACTGTTGTCTTCCCTAAAGGTCCTCCAATGGATATAGGCTATAGATATGATTCTCCCTATAGTCGGACATCGAGTCATGATGGTAGTCCTTTCCATGATAACAATCATTGCGAATGCCCTCCCCGCAATGACGGTTGCTGTGAAGGCCCTCCCTATTATAACATTATGAAATGAGAAGGTCCTCCCCTTATTGCATTATATCCTGATGTTCCTCCACAGGATGCACACAACAGAAATTATCCCTGTAGCTAGGTATCAAGTTGTGATAGTAGTCCTCACCATCATAGAAGTCATAAAAAAGGTCCTCCACTCAGTGAAATAAAGAATCAAGAAGGTCCTCCCCTCATTGTAGCTCACCCTGAAGGTCATACCTAGGGTATAAACCACATGGACACTCCTCTAAGTTGAGAATCATGTTGAAATGGTAGCCCTCACCATTGCGGCCCCGATTTCGGAGGTCCTCCCCATAATTGAAATTCGTGCGGGAAATAATTCCCTCCCCTTGCCAGAATAAATGTGAGAAGGACCTCCTATGATGAAGAACTTAAAAAATGGAGTTTGAAATATCGGAAATTCCATCTATGATGAGTGATATCCTTTCTCAACCAGAGGATGGTCCAGGGCCACGCTCATCTTTTGAGCCACACCCACATCATTCACATATCAATGAGGCTCCCACAAGCCCGGTTGCTTGGAACAAAATTATTAAGAAGTTTTCAAGATAGGAATATCATATAGAGGAGTCCCTAGAAGAAAAAAAGCATGATATGTTTCTCATGAGAAGACAATTAGCTGAGTATAATATACCAATTATGTATTTTCCTACAGCCACTTCTCACTTCGACATACCAGGGGAGTTGTCTGGGTAATGTATGCATGACATTCGCCTCAATATATGGATTACTCTCCATGAGATAAAAGAAAATTTCTATCTCTACGAAGAGTATAAAAACCATGTAAACATGTTAGGGTATCTTTTCCACTAATTGACCTAGAATCCCTCCCATCCGCATGAAAGCCACAATCATCAAGGTAAAAGGAAAACCTCGAATTGGCTTGCCTCCATGCACTGCACAAGTTGTGTCACCTCATTGGAAATGCCCTGATTAGATTTCATATTCGAGGATGGGGAGAACATGGATCTATACACTTCGCCTCAGGTACCGTCTACCAGGCCTTATTAGAAATTACATCTTGCAACATCATTACCTAAATACAGCAATCAAATGAAGTCCCTGCTCAAAAAATATGGAATACATAACAAAAACCGGCATGGAGTAAGTCTCAAAAGCATCAAGACTAAAGAGATCAAGCCATTGAAAAGCTTCTAAGACATGAAATTAAAAAAATATAGTAGGATTTCCACCTAAGGGAAGTAAAAAATCAAGCAGTTCTCATGCCGTAAAAATTCCATAGACCCTATGTATGTCCAATGCCATACTCGGCTCACACCTGTATGGGAGTGCGTAAAATCAAAAAGGTGGAAATAGTGGTGTCTACCACCACAATACGGGAATAGCCCCGGCCCATAAGGCTTAGATAATTTTTAACTGAAAATTCCTCCATAAGACCACTAAATACATATTGTAGTGAATCAAAAATAGAATAGGAACAACCCCAGCCTACAGGGATGGGGGCATTTTTAACTCAAGTCCTCACACAACGGATGTCTTTATTCTCCCATCTAGGAAGAAATATGAGTTGAAAAGTCACATGTTCCACCCTGTCTCATAGTTCATACCCTCTGAGATGAAGGTGTGTTATGAGTTCAATTCAGGGATCCCTTCAGGTCAATATTCACCATGAATCCCGAAGAATACCACATAATTGAAGGAGAAAGTCCAGCAGAGGATGTAGAAAGCCTTCCTACTATTCGGCATCGGGTACCCCATCCCCAATGAATTATGAAATACTGAACTTGGTAGACATAAACCCCATATATCTCCCAAGAAATGGAACAAAGTGAGAGGGTGTAAGGGAATATGGTTCCCTCCCATAGGAATCCCACACCGATTCTGATGGTGTGCATACCCAGAACTAGAGAGTGGTCTTATATTTGGGTACCCCTTAGTTAATTCATCATTAAATCCCTCATAAAACTAAAAAAAAAAGAGAATAATAAATCAAAAGTCGTCTATTACCCACCTCTTCCACCCCCATAAAATGTTTCCCTCGCACTTGATGAAAGATTCACCAATTAAGAGGATGAAATGAAAATCTTAGGAAAATTAATCTAGATCTACGTCGAGGGTGCTATATTTTCGGATGTGGTTCCCCTGTAGAACATCAGCAAGTATTCCCAAAAGAGGTTCCCTTTCTATAGGAACTCATACCTGTGAATGAATTAAAGATATGAGGATCTTCTGACCCAGCCATGGGACGTCAAACATTCTAATTCCAGCCACGGAAGGACATCAAGAATTCCCTCCACTAGGAAGGAATCCAGAGTATATTCAGGTAAATCCACAAAGGATACCCCATGCGGGGTACCCACACAAATTCCAGCAGCACCAGCACATCCAACTCTGGCCACTGTTACACCAGCCCAAGATCAAGCCTGACAGGATATGCATCAAGGGATCTTAAATACCATAAAACAACTAACAACTCGACTATAATCCATGTAGGGGTGGTGCACTCTAATATAACCAGAGTGCAAATGCTACCCTAATTGGGTGAACAATGTTCCACCACCGCCAAACATAAAGAGACCACATATTTTATGGGTTCAATGGATTGGGGGACATGGAACAAAATCTAATGCATTACTCCTCTTACTTTGACCCCATGATGGGCACTACAGAGCATCAATAAGTAGTAAAACTTAGATGCTTCATGTGAACCCTAAATGTATCGGCCTTATTATGGTATACTAGCTTTCTAGATAACACAATCACTGGCTGGGAGGACCTATGGTGATAGTTTTTCTTCCAGTTCAGCTCAACATTGCATAAGATAATGGTCAGAGATCTCATGAACTGCAAGCAGCAAGAGAATAAAAGAGTTTCAGACTTCATTTCAAGATGGAATGGCCTTGTTTATTCCCTAAACTAGCTGCTCCCCCAATATAAAATTCTCACTATGTGCATCAATAATCTTCATGATTAATTACGAACACCACTCATCCCAATGAAATACACAAGTGGGTTCCAATATTTCTATGTCATTTCCCAAAATATAGAAGGGTCCTTGCAACAGACCAATCTCAAGTCTCAAGAGGCCCCATTAGCCCCAGGAAAAATAGTGGGGAAAGATGAAGAAGATTCAATCAAACATAATCCACCCTCGGCACCCGCTTCAGTTGTGAGGCCTCCACCAAATCGTAGGGGGGCCCCTAGATGCCAAAATCCACCCCCACCATGGCATGATGAGAGAAGGGGTGATAAAAGAAATTAGGTCAAGGAGAAAATAAATTAAATTTACTTATTCTGAGATGACCAGGTCTGTAGCTGTTTCATATCTTCCTTGAATTGCAACTTTCTCTGGATACTCGATCCAAAACAAGCCGATGAAGTGGGTATTGACGACCATCAAAATTATTGTACCTATCACCGAATACTGGGACACACCATCCATGAATTCTTCGTCATCAAGGATTTCCTGCAAAATATGGTGGATTTTGGGAAAGTCAAGTTGGGTCCACCCCCAGCACAAGTGGCATATGATTCCACCTCAGAATCAAGAGAGAAAGTGGAATGGTATAAAATCACCAGTAAAAGGGAGATAAAAATTGGCATTTGGATGACACGAAAAACAGTCAACCGAGTTCATGGTATCCTCCAGGCGTAGTTGAAATAACCAATTGTTCCCCCAAAAGCTCCTGATGCAACACAACCATTATCCATAGCACTACAGTCCTCTAAGGTCAATAAGGGATGAAATTAGCAGAAAGAAAATAGACTGTCACTAAAGATAAAGCTTGTCTGAACACTTTCGGACTTCATGACAGGAGACTTGGTACAACGGGAATCGCCCCGCCAAATGACACCATCAGAAGGAGACAGTTAGATAGAAACATTGTTCGATCAAGAACTGATCTTCAACTCCATTAACTTCATTCACTTCATGGACCACATCACTGATGGAGACTATGTCCAGGAAACCAAACTCCTTGTGCCCAACTGGGGAGCCAGAGAAGGAATCCATAGAGGCCGAGGGAGTTCTAGAAGGCATAATCATGGTAGGAGTCCAATTTCCTGCAACACCTTAACTCAAACCATTAACATTGAGGAAACTCATAGAAGAAACCTTCGGAAGAAACAATGAGAACCAAAATGTTCCTCCAACCTCGTTGGAAGAAATCTAAGCCCAGTTATCTTGGAGTATCTATTAAAGGAATAAAAAATATTGAATCTCCCAAGGCGTACAGGCCAACCAGTTTCACTAAACCCAGAAAGGACTACAACACCACCAACTCCTGTCATAGAGGTCGGAATATCTACTTCCAATGCTCAGAACCCTAATGTGTCTATGAAAGAGATACCCCGAGTTGGGAAGCACCTACCTTTCGAATAGAAATATGATATTATAAAGTAGCTGGATTCATTACAAGTAAAGTTTTCAATACTAGATGCTCTGATACTGTCTACAGACCATAGGGAGAAGCTCATTTAAGCCTTACTAAGTCCCCAAGAATTAGGGGCTGAATTAACGTCTAAATTCTATCGTACGAAGACCAATCTTGACAAATGTAAAGCTATCATCTCCTTCATAAATAGAGATATATAATAAAGCATGAAAAGGAACATAAAGACCTTATATATATCCATAAAGATAAATGGAATTTATTTTTGGAGGATTTTCATTGACAAAGGCTATGGATTCAACCTCCTCCCGCTATGAATGCTTCATCGGATGGGCTATATTGAAGAAAATTTGACACCCTGGACCACAACATTGCTAGGATATGAAAAGAGTGAGAAAAAGTCGTTGGGATGAATCAAGCATAAAACATATCTTGGAAACCTCATGTCATATTTCTAGTTCCATGTAGTGTAGCAAAGTACGGTGTTCAACATCCTATTAGAGTGGACCTAGCTGCATCAGCATTCCACAATTCTGTCATCATACCTCTAGTGAATCAAATATTATGATAATTGGAAAAATAGAACACTGCACGTAGATAAATCCTCATTTGAGTCTTGTGAGACACATTACATCAATGTAGTGTTCTATGAACCATAAGAAAATTATTCTATGGTAGACGATGTTGCTTGGATCTATGCCCCGAATGGATTGAAAATGGCCCCCGCCGACCCCCTATGACAGCTTGGGGAAGAGTATGTATTACCCATCAATCAAGTTGAATGCATAAGTGAAATCCCAGATACAGACTCCATTGTTTGCATGAACTCTATTATGGCCACCAAGTCTAAATACCTGAAAGAATGGAATGTCTCCTATGATGTTAGGAAAATCCCAAACAAAGATGCTTCTGACCTGTCCTCAGGACCCCAAACTATCCTCGCCTTAATCACTAAGGAAAAGGATGATTGATCTCCCAAAATTCGAGATTTCTTCTTGAGAATACTCTCTCCATCAGAAGAGGAATAAGTTGAATAAGAGTATTATAAATAAGAAGAAGAATAACTCAAATATTTCTCTCCTTCATTCCAAGAAGGTGAATCCACCGCAATCGATTAACTTAGGGAGATATACCTGGGCACCGAAGATGACCCACGTCCAACTCAGATCAATGTGGTTATGCCTGTCGAGGAGTAAGATACATATACCTCCTTCTTAAAGAGTAATCAAGATGTGTTTTATTGGAACTAAAAAGAAATACTAGGCCTCAATCTGAAGGTTTCCCCTTATCATCTGAGTTTTCCAAAAGATCACTGGGACTATAAGCAGGTATCCATAAGGACCCATCCAATGCATTCTACCAAAATGGAGGCCAATGTTGAAAAGATGATCAAAGAAAACTTCATACGATAAGTCCAATATCCGATCTGGTTGGTAAACATAGTCCCTATCAAAAAGAAGAATAGACATTTAAGAATCTACATCGACTTCAGGGACCTTAATCATAATTTTCTAAAAGGCAATTTCTCGGTTCCGATCACAGAATTGTTGATCGATGAAACCACTAGATTTGAGGCCCTCTCTTTCATGGACAACTATTATGCATACAACCAGATCTAAATGGCCCAAGGTTATGAATAAGTTACTAATTTCAGGGCTCCTTAGGTAGTGTTCTATTATAATGTGATTCCCTTTGGTCTAAAAAATTATGGCTCTACATATTATTGTGCGATGTACAACATTTTTAATTCCTTACTAGGAAAATTCCTCGAGTTATATATAGAAAATATGCTAGTTAAATCATGAAAACTCTCAAACCACATGTCTGATCATGAAATTGTCTTCAAGAAATAGTGAAAACACAATTTAAAGATGAATCCTCTATAGTGTGCTTTTAGCGTTACCTCTGGGAAATTATTCAGCCTCGTCGTATGCCATTATGACATCGAAGTTGACCCTAAGAAGACAAAAATCCTTTTTTCTCATGTCCCCATCTCACAACCTCACTAAATTGGGAGGTCTCTAGGGGAACATGGCCTATATATGGTGTTTCAAATCTAACCTGGTGGGTAAATTTTTACCCTTCACATGGTTAATAAAGAAATGTTTTTTGTATGAGTGGGATAATTATTTTCAATAATTATTCTGCAATCTCAAAAGATATCTCTTGAGATCGCCAGTTTCGATGACACCAGTTGAGGGTAGACCACTAATTTTGTATGTAACCACCTTGGAATGGTCATTAGGTGCATGGCTCACACAGAAGAATGATGTTGGTAGTGATAATAGCTTCTATTACCCCATTTGGACAATGATTGATGTAGGAAATCGATATTCAAGGATTGAAAAGAACTGCCTAGCCCGGATCTTCACAGTTCAAAAACTCAAGCACTACCTACAACACCATGAGTTCCACCTAGTATCCCACTATAACCTGCTCAAATATATCATCAACCATACCATGCTAACTTGATTCCTATCATGATGGGAAGTCATCCTACAACAGTTTGACATGTGGTACATACCCTAGAAGATCATCAAAGGACAGGCATTAGAAAACTTCTGGTAAGAGAACCCATCAAAAGAAACAACACCATTGGATGTGGAACTTCCAAGTGAAGAAGTATTCTCTATCCAAGAGGACCCCTATACATGGGAAATGTACTTCTATGGTTCATCCAAAAGACCGACGAGGAAAAGGATGGAGGATCCCAAACTTAACAAAGAGGGAATAGTAGTTATGCTCATATCCCCCTAAAAGGCCATCTTACCTTACTCCTTCCTTATTTTAATGGGATGGAAAAATAATGAAGCAAAATAATGGGCCTTCATTGTTGTCCTAGAGCTACCACGGCATGCATGATCCAAACACCTAAAGGTAAAAGGTGATTCATAGTTAGTCATCAAAAAGATCAATGGTGACTATGCCATTAAGAAAAAAGTATTTATCCCCTTGATGAACCATGTTTGATAACTGATGGAAGAATTCTCCATAGAACCAATAGGGACCTATGTCCCTCGATCATAAAATTCTCCAGACGATGCTTTAGATAATGCAAAGACAACCCTAGCTGATCCAAACTGGGATGAAACAGTTATTAGAATTGCCCATAGCCAGATGTTCTTTCCATTTATCTAGAAAAAAACGGAGGAGATTGATGAAATTAACCCCACTTCTGAGCCTTATGGTCTCACCATCGGCTGGATGAATCCCATTTCAAATTACCTCTAGAGGGGGGAAATCCCACTAGATAGGGTTAGAAGGGAACATATTCTAAGATGGGTAGTCAACATTGTCTTGTACAATGGGGTAAACCATGAAAAGGTTCTTTACAAATGAGGTCTTGACGGGTTCTTTCTTAGCTTCATTAATGGAGAATAGACTGTAGACTTCATGATAAAAATTTGAATGTAGGATCTTGTGTAGTGAACAATTTAGAAACCAAGCTCTCTCATGAAATCTAAAGGCTTGAATATTACTGGCCCACTATGATACCAGATTATTCCATATTCGCCATGAAGTGCCATTCCTACCAAGTTCATTCCAATTTTATTCCCCGACCCCCAGTGTTACTTCATACATCTAAGCACTCTTGTATTTTTTCCACCTGGTGGATGGATGTTGTGGGACCATATCCCCCTACTAAAGATAGGTAATTCAAGTTCATACACACATTAACCGACTACATTTCCAAATGGGTTGAAGCCATACCCCTTAAATAATTTGGCGAGAAAATAATTTTTAGATTTTTAAAGGTTAACATCATTACCATATTTGGTGTCCCTCACACAATACTAATGGAAAATGACACCAACTTCTGATCAGCAGAGTTGGAAAAATTATACTAGGATTATGGAATCAAATCCAACTATTCACCACGCTACCATGAGTCAACCAATGGGAAGATAAAGGTTTTTAACAAGACATTTCCCAAAATAATCCAAAATATGGTAGATAATGATAAGAAAGCATGGCCAGACAAGCTGCATCATGCTTTATGGGCTTACTGGACCACGACCCGCACTGCCACCCAGGAAACCCCGTACTCACTAGTATATGATGAAGAGGTGCTTTTTTCCTATCAAAATTCAAGTTCCATTGATTCATGTGGAAATTAGAGATCAAATTTACATAGACGTGTAATCCCAGAGATGGTTTGATGAGTTGGAGCTTCTAGACAAGAAAAGGCTGCACACTTTTCACTATTTGGAAGTCTAACAAAATTGGATCACACGAGCCTTCAACAAAAAGGTTCACCTTCATTCATTAATCAACAGATATATTGTTTTGGTCCTCAAAAACCTAATGATACTCAATAAAATTCCCCCAAAGATTGAACCAAAGTGGGAGGGATCAGATGTCATACATAGGGTCTATTACAATGGAGCATATGCCTTGATATTAATGGACGCACAACTCATCATGGATCACATAGATGCCAGGTTTCTAAATAAGTACATCACGTAACATCAATGCCCATTTACATTCCAAATTATATTACACTAAACAATGAGTTATAGTCTTATCCACATGATCTTAAATTGTATGGAACACATCTCTGAAACATTACATTAAAATATGATGTTAATGTCCTCACTGCATGACTCTAAATATAACAACATAATGTCTAAGCTGTAAGAAGTTAAACTACATAACACAAATCGTCCTAATCTCATGACGATAAACTGTAAGATCACTTAGAAAACTATGTATGGCTTGATTCCCATTTATTAGTGGGATACATAGTGATGCCTCGATCCTCAATATTGGATCCACCCCACTATATAAATTATTCCGCTATCAGATCCTCTATCTCCCCACATTTACGAGGGAATCCCATCTCACTCTTTGTTTCTCACGTTGAGTATAACTCACATGATCTTGGGATTGGTGGTATGGATTACCTTATGTAAAAAAACTGTAGATTAATATAGTAAACCTGGCATCCATAGAGGATGAAAAACAAATTCCCCTACTTCTATGTTCGAGCCAGATCGGTACATGGGACATTCATAACTATGTATGGCTGGATTTTTTCCCTTGTAGGATACATAGTGAAACTAGGATTTGACATCCCTACCAACCACCAAAAACAATACCCTCTCATGTCCCTGTGCATGGAACGAACCTTTATAGGGAACATTCAGAACTACGTACGACTTGATTCCAGCCCATGCAGGATACGTAATAACACCCAGATCTGGCATCCCGACCCAAATTCCCCTTCCTCCGTGCGTAGGTAGGACTCCTAAGTGTAGTCCATGAAAGGTCCTAACCACATTATAGAAAAATGCCAGATTCATCAAGATTTACATGCATCTTGATTCTCAATGTTACAAGATCCCGTGCATGCCTTCCACTCATAAGAAGTCAAAATATCATACTTACCCAATACATAGGATTCGGATCTATATGGAAGCTCTAGTAGGACATGTCTAATCACATTCTAGGTATTTCTTACATTCTAGGACACATGTTTCCCATTTTTCAAACTCCACACTCTAGGAAAACATGGATCCACATAAACATTCATGGCCATATGAGATAGAAGTCCAGTGTCCTGTGGACA
This sequence comes from Viscum album, assembly GCA_963277665.1. Classification (NCBI taxonomy): domain Eukaryota; kingdom Viridiplantae; phylum Streptophyta; class Magnoliopsida; order Santalales; family Viscaceae; genus Viscum; species Viscum album. The sequence continues at coordinate 290,723,053 of OY728165.1, forward strand.
CCTTTTTTGACTATGCACATCATCCCCTAGTGTCTTTTCATATGTCTCCTACAATATGACCATCAATCAAAGGCAAATTAATCCTCAAGAGAGTCCTCTCTTACCTTGGTATTCCCAATGGCTTCTAATACCCATGTCATTCCTCCTAATCCATGTTTTCCTCCTAGGACTATGTTTTACACATTCTATAATCACTCATATATAAGGAATGTCATAATATCCTGACTATGATTAACTCAAATCTATTAAAAATATTTTCAATAACACAATGTCCTCACTGCATGACTCTAAACTGCACAACAGAACATCCTCATTGTATGACACTAAACAGCACAAAAGAACGTCCTTACGACATGAATCTAAATTGTACAACAAAACATCCTCACATCATGAATCTAAACTACACAACATAATTTCCTCACCACACAATGGTAAACTGCAATGTCATAATCTTTTCTACTGCATGATGTTAAACTGCATAGCATGAGTTTAATACTAAAGTGATCCCTATTATGGATTTTTCAATTCTTAAGTGGTGATCTGGAATCCATTTAATCCCTTATTTCTCACACTGACCATAGTTCATGTGATCTTAGGGATTTTAGTAAGAGTTTCATCATGAAATCATGGAAAATCAGTCCAGGAATTTGGTCTCAATAGCATGACCTTAAAAGGAATGCCACAGTTCCCTTCCCCATAAGGAACCACACATCCTATTCATACGGCGTTAAAATGAAGGGTACCCCAATGATGGGAAAAATTCCACACCCTACATATGATCAAAATCTACATAGGGGATACCTGATTCCATCATTGAATCATAGCCCAAATTTCTCAGATGTATCTGGATAAACTTTTTCTATACTTCAAACTCCACACTCTGAGTGATCTTGAGTCCCCATAATCATCCATGGCCATCGGAGATGGAATGCCAGATTCCTATGGACACCTTTTTTGACTATTCACATCATTCCCCGGTGGTTATGCATATGATGCCTACATGATGGCCATCAATAAAAATAAAATTAGCTTCCAAGAGTGTCCTCTCTTACCTTAGTATGCCCAATGGATTCCAAGACTCATCACATCTCTCCTGATTCAAGGGCCCTCAAAGACATGGTTTAGATTCTTCTTCCTACCCACATCCTAGATATATCAGAACATGTTGGACCAATTCACCTATGGTATCTCTTGAGGCTTCTGTAAAATAAATATACCCCATCCATATGCATGATGTTGATCTGCATATCAGAAAAAATGCTCCCACTTATTTCCAGGTTCCCCAGAGAAGTTCATATAAAAGAAATTTCCCTTTTCATGATCAGGTTCTCCCCTTGTCAAAGTTCAAATGTCGTGTTCAGAAAAGTCCAAATCTTCATAATCCTTCATAGCCATCAGAGATGGAAGTCTAGTGTCCTAATAACACCTTTGTTTGTCCATGCACATCATTCCCCCATGGCTTTATGTATGATTCCTAGAAGACGACTTTCAATCAAAGAAAAATTATTCCTCTAGAGAGTCATTTCCAGTTTCTATACGCTCGTATTACATTCATGTTCCATCTCGCACCATGAATTAGAATATCCCTATGAAAACGGCTTATGTATCCTACACTTTTTAAATTCCCATAGATGAAAAATATTTCTAATTAAATTGACCATTCTACGGCTCTCCCTTACGCAAGTAAGAATCTTGTGGGAGTGGTTGCCCGCTCAAAGCCGATACGAATGTCCCTAATACTTTTGGACAACATCACTTAGCCATGCCATCCACGATGGATCCCAATATAATAATAAATTCCAAGTGTTGTAAATCCTCCCCGGCCTTCATTTATGGATGTCCAGTGTCCCGTAAAAACCCTTATTTCACTATGAACATCATGCCTCGGTGGCTCTGCATATATCGCCTAAAAAACGGTCATCAATCAATGGTAAATTTGTTTTAAGGAGAGTTATCTCCTACATCCGTACACATGATATGATTCCCGAGCCTCATGGATTTCCAAAACACACAAATTTAGGGTCAAGAAAAATCCCTAATTCATGTCTTTAAGTTATTAGGACATTCTTGGAAGATGAATCCCGAATTGGGGACCCTACCCCATCATGTTTCGTCAAATCCGTTTTACTGAAAACATCAGTAATAAGATTGATTGGCCGGACTATGAACTGCCAGTGAAAAATACACAATACTCACCATGGTGGAAATCCACAAAGGGAACCTCTAGATGAAATTTGAGTATCTGTTTGTTAAACCCAAACTGTGTATGGTTAAAAAATGATATGAGCTATCAAAAATGATGTAATGATTGTTGGTTCAAATATCCGTAAAGGGAGGCCTAAAAAAAGTCATGTTATACCCACTACACCTGTGTCTATTAGGCTTAGGAAAAATGTAGGGAAATAATGAAAAATACACAAACGTTCATGATTTTTTTCATAAAACTGTACAAATAGTCGAACTATACTTGCTGAGTCCCACTGATCTGGAAAAAAATTAGAGCCTGATTCGATTATTTCAATTTACTGGTTTCAAATAATGGCCTAAAATTAATACCTGATCAAAATGACTTTTATATAATTTATTTTGATCAATTGAAATAATAGGAAAATCCAAATAAATATAATTTGAAGGAAAATTAGTTTGATTGAGTTCAACAAAAAATAGAGGAACATCCCCAATTTGATGTCTCTCCACAGAATCAAAAGGAAAAAGAGTACACATCATGATTTGAACAAAGTCACAATAAGGCCTGACTTTCCCTTTCTAGAAAAATGGAAATTGATTGTCGTAGGCCATCAAGAGTTTGTTCTAAAGATCATTTATCATCTACTTCATCCTTAACCACTTTCTTCTAGATAGCTTCGTAATTGGAACTCGTAGAGGCCAGTTGAGACTTTAACCTTTTTTTGTAGGCCTCTCACTCCCATAGATTTTACTTTTGGGCTATCACAAAATCATGAGCCTTTGCCTCTTCCGTTGTTAGGTGATCGAGTTCCTCCGAAACATCCTAGAAGGTCATCACATGATGATGAGAAGAATTGAACTTGGGAAGCTTATCCTCACAAGAAGCGAGGTCTTCCCAAGCTATGACGATCTGATAGATAAGGAGATGTAAGTGCATATAATAAAATCCACCAAAACCCATCTCGGTGAATAGCTTCTAGAAGTTGTTAGTATCTTATGTAAATCTAGACAAAGGTGTTTCCACGACAAGGGCACATATCTAATGCCATGTTTTTTCACACTACCATGTGACTCCCTATGGCACCAGTACCTTGATACTCCCCCACCACAATGAGCCTATAGGAATAAAGTTTCAGAGGATTGATAAGTGACCTAACATAGGTTACCCAAGATGGGGGTCTCTCCTTACCCTCAAATGGTTTGACCGTTGGAGCCAGACACGAAGGACTAGCTGTGACTTCAAGGGTGTCTGGTGATACTATACTTGGGCCAACCTCATTAGGTTTAGGGGAAATATCCACATGCGAGGATCAGTCTGAATCACTATCCACTAAGATTTGTCGCACCGATGAATCCCATTCTAGATGCTTCTGGTGGCAAATTGAGTATCTTCTTACCAAAAGGGTAGGAATATGTGGCGTATCTATCCTGGCTATTATGGGGACCGGAATTGAAGATGTAGTTGTCATACTCATCACAAAAGAACGAATGTGTGGAATGGTCTTCGAGGTCAGATCAGGGAAAAGAATGGTTAAAGGCTTCTGGACCCGCCAAACTGGTTTTCTCGAGACCTCATCAGGGTAACATCCCACCCACAGTTGGGCATATTCCAGTAAAATAAATGTAGATCCCTTCGTATTGGGGATGGTAACATCCATAGTGGTACCTTATCGCATCATCATAAGCCCTAACTGTTGAAGAATTATGGGATGAGATTCTCCCCTTAATTGAACATCATAAAAAAGAACAGTTTGTTGAAGGCACCTGAATTGCCTGGAAAACCGGTAAGGGGGTATGACTCAGAAATGGCCATTGTATCTATGTGAGTAGTGAGCATCATGTCTCAAAGCATGATAATGTATGAGTGTTCCTCTGAATAACTGCCACTATCGCCTCTTAATGACCCATGATGAGCAAGATGCAGTGTAAATGAGATGCAAGAAGCATCATTCAGTAGCCCAACTGCATCACAAATGCTTAATGTTCAGGGATGAATAGTTTAAATGATTATAAGGGTAGGTTGGAAGATTGAACGAGGAACCTTTTTAGTGTGTTGATATTTATAGCAAGGTAAGTGTTCTTTCATCCATCCATACAATAATTGAAATGGTATAATGAGATGATGTGGAGGCAAACCTTCCTGTATCAGTCCCAATAGTTTATAAAGTCGGGTGCGAGTAGGAGTGGCCAAATTATTTGGTCGAACCTCTACCAGCACAACCACCATCATCAAAGTACAGGCCCAAACCCTAGTATATACATCATGGTATGAGAGGATCAATCCACTGAAAAACATAGAAAAAACTTGCTTATATAAGGGCATGTGGCACTTTTGGTTAAAGCTCATATCCTCAGGTGGTATATCATCCCGCTTTGAGGGTATCATAATATAACCTCAGAATCGGTTGATACTTGAAGGATAAATGATTTTCACTGTGGAGAGCTCTCGATTTAGGTCCATTCACCCACAAGAATGACCTTATCGACACATAGAATGGGATGGGAGAGAGAGACTGAAGGGGATGATCATGTAATCCCTCTTCCATAACCAGTAGAATACTTGTAAATGGGGACACATGGTCCATATTATCCCACGTAGCGGCAGCCGGGAGAAACTCTTCATATATCTCTCCATGGATGGGGATTCTTCCAAGCTGGTGGATGTCCCATAAGTTGATTCCCACCTCCCAATGAAAAAAATAGATGTTTTGGAGATTGAACACTAGCAGCTCAGTAGATGAGGAAGGATTTCACCTAGGGAGAAGGCTGTGGACTGAGAAACCCATGCTACCTGGTATAAGTTCACTACCATCAACTGGTCAGGGGACTCCAAATAGGTTTGATGTACCCAGAATGCCCTGGCACATTCGTCGGAGAAGCATCCTCCGGCTCACAGGTCGCACTTGGTGCTCCACCTACCTCAAGGGTTTTCTTAAAAAATGTTGATAATAGATGCGTACTCTCAGGCGACTAGTATCAAGGAATTGTTGTGAAACCTACGATCACCATGAGTCCACATTGAGCCTTCTAATATGAACACATTTTTCATGAATTGGAGTAGATATGACTTCTCTTACTCAGAAAATATTGACATGATAATGTTCTTGTGGTGCTTCTAAGAAAATGAAATGGGTATTGGGGTCAGCCAATGTTAGAGGAACATCTTTAGGAAGACCAAAGCCATAAACTGGAAGCTTTACAAACAATGGGATAGTTAGGAGATCCAGCATGGGGAGATCTTTTAGTAATCTTTCACGATGAACAATGTAGGATCGAAGATGGTCCTCACTTTCCCCCCACCATGGATGTTTTTTTCTTCATCAATTTTGTCAAATCTTATGAAAGACCCATTGTATCATGCACATGAAAATTCAAAAGCCTTCAAAAAGTTAGTCCAATAAAAATTGTTGGATAAAGGCCACAAAAAAATTGATAAAGGATTAAAAAAAATATGTCTGCTTAGGGCTTCGTGTACTGTTCCAGAAAACTGTACGAAACAACCATTTCCTATGTAGTGCATGATACACGGAAGAAATCCATGCTTTCTACATGGTACATGGAGATAATCTACACATACTGATATGGTACAAAAAATCTTTATACCACATACAACCATAGTAAACGAAACACTTGTGAGGTGATGGCCATCAGAGCACTGCCTAAAAGATGAAGGATTCATGAAAGGTGGATTCTATAAACCAAGGCCTTGCCAAGTTCACATTCAAATTTTTTGTTTAAATGTTTTTGGTTAAATTATTGAGGCTTAAAGTTCAGTCTGACACTTCAATCTTGGTTTGTGGACATGAAATCCACATAGATTTATCTTATACATAGGTCTAGATTTATGTTTTAGATTCCATAATGCCATTCGTGAAACCCAAAATTCGGTTCTTAGGAATAAGAAATGGTTAAAAGTTTGGTTTTCGACACATATGAAGTGGTTCGCGAGCTCAGGTTTTGCAAAAAAGATGGTACATGAAGGCAGAGAAAGGTGAGGGAGAGTCAATAGTACTTTTCACTATGACAAATGGTAAATGGAAAATTAAATGGGCCTATATATAGGTTTGGTCCCCTCCAACTAGGAATATCCGTTCTACCACAAACCATTTGAGTTTAGGACTGCTTCTACATTATAATAGTCTCCTCTTCATTCCAAACGAACCCCATTCCGATGGGGGAATTTTTAGGGTCTTGAAAAATTCACAAAAGGAAGAAAATACAAAAATTATTACATTGCAGAAAGAATCAGGAATTCCTACATATATAGTAAAGTGAATAGACTCAAATTGAGTTGTATGCTTCGAAATAAACTTGAACAAATGATTTCTCAAAGATTTTTTCAGTGACCCATGTACCATCACCGGGAAGGGTTCACGGACTGATGAACTGTGAACCATCAGTAAAAGGAATGACCCATGAGGTGCTGGCCAGCGGAGTGATGGATAGTGAACCCAGTTGACTAAAAACCACCTCGATGTGGTAATCATGAATGCAAAGGCTATCTGCATTCCCTCTCTCGAACTCAGCAATTCGTAGATGAAGCAAATTGGTAGGGTTCCGTGAACCATGACTCGCGAACCACAGCCTCTGTAAACCCTGGTTGACTGAGTCTTCCACGGGTCAAAATATATCTTCACGGGCTTCTGAAAATAGTTATACATGCGCATAGATATGAATTCCTCAATGATCTATAAAAAGAGAACTGAAGGAATTGAGAATTTACGGACAAAGAAAGAATGAAGGGGACCCCAGAGGTTAGAAGAAAGAATTCGGGGGGGATTCTTGCTTTAGTTATAAATCATCGATGAAGACCAAATTTCAAAACACATTTTCCGCAGGTACAACTTGACGTGAACCATAAAATGAAGGAACTTAATGATAATAACATAACCACAAACCCAATTGGTGAAATCAAGAACCACATATTTCTTGCGGATGAACTCCCCCCGAAAAATTATCCCATGCACCCTCCTTCAATATGGTGTCTCCAATAATGTATCGCAGTGTGGATTTTACCCAACATTGGTACTGCATCAGTACGCGGATGGAACCTAAAGCGGTGTGATAGACTGCATTCCAGAATGCATACCATTGTGGTGCGTGGTGGTTTGTGCCCAAGCCCGCATACTGCTTCAGTACACGGACGACCCCTCTACCCACCTAACATTGTGGTATGTATAGCTCCCCCCATCCCACATAAGAAAACAATACACGGAAATGGGTTTTTTCTGTTGTTCTTACCTCTCATTCCATTCTTGCCCATTCGTTACTGTCCAGTCCTCCATAGTCCCTCCATGAACTAGACCCCGGACATCAGGCTAAAGCCTCCTCCAAAATCTACCAGACCTGTATGATCAGATCATCAGGTGCATCATTGTGCCCCTTTGAGTTTTCATACCCATGGAAGTGGAGTCACGAAGGCTCTACACACAACATTTTAGACTCCATGAATATTTTTAATTTAACACTTCCATGGTAACCCATAGTCCAACCTTGGGATGTTATCATGAACTTTTCCATTCTAGGGATTAAGGGTGATCACTTTTTTTTCATTCAATGAGTAACGGTGTCCAGTCGAAAGAGTTATGTTCACTTATCCTTGTGAATAGGTCGACACTCATCCCCTTTCCTAGAATGCATCCCGGGGCACTCCCACTAAGGTAAGTCCCTAATCTTCCAAGGGTCGAGCCTCATGACCTCTATTGTCATCCCACATTAAAAGGTTCATCGCTCTTCACCCTCACACATGGTCTCCCAAACCTCTTCTTCTATAGGACCTCCCTCTACCATCAGTAGGAGATGAGGTGTGTGGTTGGTTGAATCTGTCCCATTCTATTGTTTCTCACATAGATAATGACTCACATGGGCTTAGATATTTGTGAATATTACAACCTTCACACAATCCTGAACTGCACGAACTCTGATTCCTGGTCAAATCAGGATATGTAGGATGCCTACATGAAGTCCCAATCTCAAAAGGGTTCCCTTCCAAAAGTTCCCACCCAATCATGTCCCCTCATGTGGGAAACATTCATGCATAAGCCCCATTTATTCTGAACTACATGGGTTTTGATTCCTCGCTTGAGGATACGTAGGAATCCCATCTTATGGGTCCGATCCCAACATCATATCACCTTCCATGCTCCCTCAATGATGAACAACTCTAGAGTTCCTTATTGTATAGCTTATGTTAGCATTACCTCCGTAGCATCAAATATGTGTATGCCTATGATGATCCTACAAATCTTGGGTAGATGCGGACACACTCTTTAGGAATGAACCAATGATTAAAAAATATATGAACATTACATAAATCTATAAGAGAGTCTCTAAATGGGAAATAATCCCCCCTCCAAAAATGGTGTGGTGAGCCCAACTTCCAATCCTCTCGACCAATTGAGTCATTAAGTGTTGTTGGCCAAATAATCATTAACAGGCACCAACCTTTGGAAATTAGGTCCATGAATCAGGGATACTTGGGTTGTTGGGTGTTTATAGATCCAAGAACAAACCCATTGAAGACCATCTGAGGAAGTTATATCCTTTGAGAGATGATTGTAGAAGTACTTGACCCCATGAAATCGCATGCTCAGACAATTTGGCTATGGTATCTCCCACACAATACAGAAGGGATAAACTGCCCAGTCCCCGTGGAGTTAATCCAATCCTCCTCTAAATGATATAAATGTGAATTGTGTTGAAAAAAAAATGGTGAACCCAACATGAAACTCTCTCCACAATAATAGATAGATGATGATTCTCATCGTACCATTTGGTCATCACCTGAAACACTCACCGCAGGTCGAAATAAAAATGGTGAACTCGATGTGAAACTCTCTCAATAATAATAGGTAGATGATGATTATCATCGAATTATTTGGTCATCACTCGAAATTCTCACCTCGGGTCAAAACAGTGACACCCCATGATATGATTATTTATGTCCTCTTAAATAAATTCTATGATTTCATAGCATGTGATACATGAATCACTAAAATAAAATGAAAAATAAATTATTTCATTATTATAGAATATTAAAATACAAAACAAAATACATTACAAGATAACTAAATAAAACATAATTAGTGAAATATATGATTGAATGAATCAATAAATAAATAGGAATAGTACATGGTTGAAATTCCCATAATCACAATCTACCATGAAGATCATACCATTGATGATAAATAATGAAAGAATTTGAATTATTAAAAATATGATAAAATTTGATAAATATATTATAGAGTGGGATGAATTATTTTTTATATTTACATAATTTTATATATTGTATTTTATTATGGTTGTTATATTTATGGTCGGTGGTTGTAGGATATTTGGAAAATGGTTGTTGAATAAATAGTTGATTGATATAGGGAAATTTGATATACATAAATCAAATAGGTACACTAATGTTTTTTAAATTTCATGATTAGTAAATAATAATAAAAATATATAATGTACATATAAAAATTATGGAATGATTTAAAAATATGATAATTGAAATAAAAATATTTAAAAATAATAATTTTTATTTTGTATTTATTAATATTTTTTAAACAATTATTTTATATACTTATAAAATTAGATGAATGATTTTAAAACAAATGTATTAATAAAATTTAATGGTTAGTATGTTAATAATTAATATTAAAGTGATTTGATTAAAATCATTTAATGTTATAAAGTGTTATTTCTCAAAGAATTTTTTTCAAATGTGTTGGGTATTTTAATATTCATAAACTAAATTCATAAAATTTAAATGATAAGTAAAGTAAAATTTAATCTCTAAATTTATAAAAAATACATTAACACACATTTGATTAGTATTTGATATGAAATAATATTAATAACACTTAATGTTTACAAAAACATTTCTTTATAAAAGATATTTTCTTCAATAGATGTTATGTTTTCATATAAAAGTTAAATTTATCATATTTATGAATCTAATTTTACATAATTTAGTATAAATTTGGAATCAGAATATCAAAATTAAGTAATATGGCTCATCATATTTTTATAATGAATAAATAAATTTTGTAGCATATAATTAATGAAAATAAAAAGTGGTAAAAAAGGTAAATTATCAAAGATCAAATTTTATTTAAATAACTTGATATCTAACATTTTGAAATTAATTTATTCGGTTTTAAAGATAATAATAAATCTTTCACCAATTTTACTTACACAACTTACCTAACACCCATGTAATTTCATCATTTCCATTTACATAACTCATGTTTGAAAATAAATTTTCCTCATTTTTACCTATAAAATGATCTCTCCTTGAACACTCAAAAACCACTAATACCATTTATTTATCTCTTAATTTCATGACCATTTTTTCCATTAGTGAATTTTTATTAGATGTTCAGTAGATTTTATTCCCAAAAGGTTGGCCAAAATCCTTAATTTAAAAGGAACCCATTATAAGAAAGAGTGATTACATCTAAATATCTCACTCTTATATAACATTTTAAATTACCTTATCATATACTCTATTTTTACACATCATTATACACTCTAATGAATTTTTATTAACATTATTATTTTTCTTTGAAGGTTAGTTTACTATAATATAACTCTATACTCTAACCCATTCATTAGTATAACATCTTCCTGTTTAGTGTTGATTCAACCACCTATATGAAAAAAAATATTCTAACTTTAATTTTTCAAAAATTAATTATTATCAATAAAATAATATGGTTAATATATTATATTAAAAAATAATTTGTGTTATGAATATGTTTTTATAAGGGTTACACAAAAATGAATTGTTTTTATAGAGAAATTAGTTATTAGAATTACATGGAATATGCTCGTTGTAAATTCTATTTTTTCAAAACATACTTGTATCATACATAAAATTAATAGGGGAATATATAAATAACTATAATATTTTTATTCATCTACCATGAATAATAATGGAATGATGTACTTATTATCAAATAAGAGGTATTCATAACTACATTACAAAACTTCTATGAAAAAGATCAAAATTTCTCTCATTTGATGATGAAACTAAAATAAAAATAACTAATATATTTGTGAGAAAGGATTATAATTTGATATTATAAAATTTAATATATATTAGTAAGGTTGTTTAATTAGTGATTAATAGGATTATATATATTATAAAAAATGAAATATCACTTTATTTGAAATTAAGAGTAAAGATAAGGGTTTCTTTTCAAATCTCCCTTTAAAATCAAGATTATTTGTGCATAGATTTATATTATGGGAAATTAAATGTTCATTAATAATAATTAAAAATATGATTCATTTATCCTTTATTTATTTTCTTATTTTTGTGTCCTTACTATTTCTTCTCTCTTTGATTCATAATATAACCAAAATTATTCTTATAAGTTGAATGGACTTTATCACTTCCTTTCATTTACGAATATTTTTCATCCATGATCATGTTTTTTGTATTGTTTTATATATTACTTAATCCATAATTATGTGAATTCTTAATGTAATTTCTATTGATATTTATATACATTAAAAACATTTAAAGGAATCATTTTTAATATTTTTTATATGGATTCATTATCCCACGATGTTCTTTGTTTTTCATTATAAATCATCCCTTAAAAGTTATCTTAATTATTAAATATAATTTTTATATACATGATTATTTTTTAAAACAGTAAAAAATTACTTATATTTTAAAACAATTACCAAATGAAAAAGTATATTTCTTCTTATTTTCTGAAAAAAACTTTGTAACACTCTTATGAAAGTTTTTCATCTATATTGATATCCTTTCATGTTCTTATATTCCACTAGGTATATATTTCAATGGAATCGTCAAATTAATTTCTTTAGATGATTCATTTTTATGCCTTCTAGTGATTCTTATGAGACTCATTTCATTATCATGGTTTAATTAGAGTGTAATGAAATTGTGAATGTATTCATATTAATGTGGTGTCGTATGTATGGTTTTTAATTATATGATGTGAGGGAACAATATTTTTTATCCCTTTAATGAATATTGTAATTTATTACCACATATGATAAAATATTTGGGACTAGGGATTGAAACCAATCCACTATGTTTATAGCAATGGGGGGTGAAACCAATCAACTCTGTTACGAGACACGGTTCACTATGTGATGATAGTCTTAGAAGTGATCCTTTATATAAGAAATTGTTTTCTATTATAATATTTATGAAATATTTATATTTTTTGGAACATTAAAATATTATGTGTTCATGTATCAGGATTATTGACTCATGTTTCCACACTCCCATGACTCCTTTATTATATTATTCCAAAATCCATTTATTATAATTCATTATTTATATTATATGTTTTTTTGGGTATGGTATCCTTTTTATATGTTAATTTAAATTTATTATACTATCATACCAACATATTCATTCTATAATCACTTATGATCCTCTATTGATATCTGTTATTTTCACTATTTATTATGTATCTAATCCTATGTTTTCTTTTATTTTCATTCCCTGGGTTATGAAGAAGTGTATAAATTTTGATACATCTAGAAGGGAGGAACAATGTAGTGATAATCTATAGAAATGATGATTGTGTTGTAATGTAATATTTTTATATATCTATTCTCTATATACAGTAAACCTACAGGTTCTAGGGTGTAATGTAATGGATATTCATGAAAAATTATATATTATCTATGTATATTAAGATCGGGTTGTCTCACAATGGATGGAGGGTATGGAGCCATGAAATTTTTCCTTTAAATGGAAAATTCATAGGTAAAATTTAAAGTGTACAATAACTCTAGTGAGTGACGAATGAAATTAAAATTAATATGAAATGAATGTCACTTATTGGTGAACTCTATGAAATAATTCATCATTTGTGGATAGAAATACCGAACTTAGATTTTCCTATAACTGATTATCATTTCATGCACTTTTATGGACTTCATTAATTATAAAAAAGGTGTATATATCTTTCAATGAACCTATGGAGGACCCAACCAAAGAATCATTTTCACTGGACTTTCTGATAATTCATACAATCTTAAGGGATGAAATGTTCTATATGCCAAAAACATTTCACCTTCATATCTCAATAATGAAGGAGATACTTATTATAAAGATATTATAGTTTAGTAGATTTCTAATTAAATTTATTTTTTATTAGGAAAGGTTGAAAATTTTATTTGACTATTGGTGGCATGAAATTAATTCATTTCCTCTATATCATTATTGATAAACTGATAGACCACTCTACTTGTGCAATATTAATTATCATCTTTTCATGTTCTAGATCTAAATGGGTAGTAACTATATTATCCAATTTCTTCATCTTTATCATTATATTAGAATAAAATATAAGAAAACCCCATATCTTATGAAAAAATTGACTTCAAATCCCATACATCATCAGCGAGGTGTATCAATTCTTCTTTCTTGATGGGAGAGTCTCTACTACTTTTCCTGATCCCCATCTCAAAATCATCTTTGATGTTTAACTAAGAAATAAATATATATATATATCTAGTTCCATACCTCAAATAAGGGATTGATATTATACCTTATTTTTATCACACCCTTTTGATAGGAGAAAAGAATAGGGTGGGAGTTCATTTTTTAGGAAATAAACAAAATACCCAAGACAATCAAGTTGACTCTCAATTCTTCTATGCTTCTCCCAGTTAGACTTCATGAAGCACTATAAAAATATATTTTCAAAATTTGGAATGTTTCATGGATAGGGAAAACTTATTCATTTAGGAATTATGTGTCTAATGATGCCTTTTATGGGGTAGGTTTTTCTTCATCAAAATCTACAAGATATTATCTCTTGATTTCCAACTTAATAAAAAAATGGATGTGAAACTGTTGTAGGATAAAAAAAATCTTTCTGATCATCCTATAAATATGGTGTTAATGAGTCTATATTAGAGAGATTCCACATTAGAAACTAGGTGGAGTTTATGATTCTATAATTAATGTCAAATATTTTACACCAGGGAGATCAGTGCAAGATTGTTCTTCTCAATATTGATGTAGTGATTCTCATCTTAGATCATTTTTCTAGTGAGGTAATGAATACTATTCTCAATTAATGAATCATTTATTTCGTAAAATGAGGGAATCAAGATACTACTATATAGTTTCAATATACAAATTATTTGTTTTCATACCATGAGTGGAATCAAGACTAGAAGTTGTAAAAGATGATACTTGAGGACATCAAAGTATTTCAACCAGTCATCATCATACTATATATTCAAATGACTCTTCAACATCAATTAAGTTAAAAATATTAAGAACCTCTATTTAATTTTATAGCAATCATGAGGATTTTATTTAGGTTTTTTCTATGTAGGTTTAATATTTTATCCTCCTATTTTTTGATGGACTAAAGAAAACAATCAATTTACTAGAAATTATTGAAGACATGTTGAACATTATGATCGAATGATGAACCACTTTATTATAATTTAGAGATAAAATCATTGAGAGATAATCAAATTCTAGTATTTTTGAAACTAAACCTAATGAACTCAAAATATGATCATTACAGTTTTTTAAAATCGAGGCCATAATTAACACTAAGTACATCAAAGAACCGTATATTAAATATCATTTAAAATTGTTTGAAAGTTTATTACAAGTGAAGTTGAGAATAATCATATTATCTATGATTGATTTAAATTTTAATATTTTTCTATGTTCTTATAGAAACCATTATGGTTTACTCCATTGTAATTATATAAGTATCATTTTAGTTGTTCATTATTAGATCTTCATGATTGGTGAAATTTTTCTAAGGAATTTTATATTGTCTATATTTGTGACCAAATAGGCTCTAAGGATAGGTGTCCATATCTTTTAAACTAGTTGATTATTCTAAATTACATGTTTATTGGCCTTGATAAGTATTATAGTTTGTTCAAATAGGTTCTTGGGAAAAATTAAACCTACCAAAATTTTTGTTGATGAAATTATTGGTGTGGAACATCTCTCTGTGTATTATATTAGTCAACGAATTTCTAGTGTTTTCATCATTGATATCTTTTACATAGTCCATAAATCCACTTTTTAATTTGGTTTCAACAAAAGGAATTCTCTGACTGGATGTGTTTCGGTAATAAGTAACATTTATAAGAGTATTCGTATTGTTACCTAATGCTCAATTTCTCCACCACTGAACTATTTCTATTAACATTTTTATTTTTTATCAGATTTTTGTTTAACTACTAATAATATTAATTTCCACTATCAAAAATATTTTGATCAGTTGAATATTTTCTACTATTTAATTTAATTCCACTATGTATATAAATATTATGTATATTTATAATTTTATATTACTATGATTTTTTCATAAATTATTCCACATGTTTATTTTTTTAGTGGGATGAAAATTGTAAGAAATAATTTGAAAAAAATTCACCCCCTTTGAGTTTTAATTTCAATTACATATGGGATAATATTGGGTATCATGGCCACTTTTTTCATTTTTATTTGATATATTTGATATATTAGTAAGTATTGTGTTATATATGTTAGAAATTAGTGTTGAGATAAAATATTTTACTTTTATATTTTTTTTATAATTTATAAGACCCCTTATGCTAATATTGTATAATATGAAATATCATTTTCTTGATATGTTGGGTCTTCTAATCAGATCTGATGAAAATATAAATCCAATTAAAAAATCAATCTTGAGTGGTATTTATTATGAATATTGTCATTATATAATAAATTCCTCGATTATCAATACTTGTATGCATAATTTTCTAAGGAATATTGGAAATTAAAAAAATCTAAGGAAGGAATATTAAATGATTACTTGGGAAGAGAAACATGAGTATCAAGATAACTATAAAGTTCATAAAAAATAAATTACTGAATGACTGTAAATATATATAATTGGTTTTCATCATGAGTGATTGAAACATGAAATTTGGATAAAATTTGATGTTAGTCAATTTTTGACACCTAAATTTTTTATTTCTCGAAGGTTGTTGATTCATGATAGTTATCAAGACTTTGAGTTTCTACTTATTAAATCAATGATATAAATTCACCAACATTTTATGAAACTTTTTACTAGACTCTAATTAATTAGATAAAATTAAATTAAAAAGAATATCTTGTGGAGAGAATTTTTTAGATTAATTTAAAGAAATGGAAATCTAATCAAAAATTGATATATGATATTAAAAATAATAAAACTAAATCTTAATGATATTATTTGAACTCCCAACATGTTTTAAATTAATATAAATAGAGATTTAGAAATGGAAGAAAGAAATAATCAAGATTTAGTCACTTAAACATTTTATGACTTAATTTTTTATTCTCAAATTGTAAATGACACTACCATGAAGAAGAAATATATGTATCATTTGGATATTAGAAATTCAAAAGATTATAAAGGTAAAGTTTCTCAAAAATTGAGTGGTATGAACTAGATTATCAAAAAGAAGAATTACTGGTTTGATTATTCAAATAAAATAAAATAAATGTATGATAAGAAGGAATCATAAAATATGATCATTTATAAGTGAAAGACGCAAAGGAATATGAGACCTCATTATCTTTTCTTATTAATGAAAAATAAATACAGGATATCATTAAATATTAAAGGAAGAAATGATTTTAGGTCCTCTAATGGTTTATGAAGTACTGATGAGGATCCATAATGTGAAATTATAAATGATTCAAAGATTTATAATAGTATAAAGGTCATCAAAATTTAATTGAATCCTATTTGGAGTGATATATTATTTTTAGGGAATGTAGCATCTAATTCACTTTCATAGATATCCATTAATTATATTTTTCCTTATAATTGGGATAATGAAAATAATACAAGATAATTGAATGATGAGTATTTCATACCATAATTTAAGGAAATGGTTATATATGTGATATTACATGAAAAGAAACTAATGTTAAATAAATCCTTGATTTATGTACAATATGTTTTTTTAAATCTAATGAAATCATTTCGAAATGTATTTTTGAACATTGTGAGATTAATTTTGAAAAATATGTTAAATATAATCTTGTATCAACTAATTATTATAAGAAATTAGTTTTCAATATATCATATAAAGTTTTCACCCCAAATAATACCCTATCTAATTTTACTTCTAGTAGGGAGAACATTGATAATCTCTTAGGACAGTTTAAACCTAATCATAAATCTTCTGGAATAGGTTTTACTTCTAAAAAGTTTCATTACGAATATAATTTTTTTCCAAAGATTCATCATTCTATTATAAATGTTAGAGAGGTGGTCATTATAGAAAACCTTATTCAATGTATACATTTTAATCCTTTGTAACTCATGGAAATTATACTCTTAAAGAGCTTGTTTTCCTTCAACATTGTTATATTATATAAATTTGGGTTCAAAATTTATTTTTTCAAACATTTTTTGATCTAAATATGTTCGGGTACAAAAAAAAATTATCTTATTGAATTTAAGAAGATAGTTTGAGTACTAGTCACCAAAAAACTTGGTATAAGTATAGTCATATTTCACAGTACATGACTAGAGACAAGTCTAATTTTCAAAAACATATTCAAAGTAAAGGGAGGGATACCCACTTTTTTGAGATACTGAACAATGTCAAATTGTTATTATGGGAGATATTTTTATTATTGGTAAGATTTTAATTTCATATGTATATTTTGTTTTTTGAATGAAGTGGATCCTTAGCAGTATAATCCCACTGTACGAGGAATGTTACTATTTCAAAATTTTGAATGATAAATTTACCATTAGAACTTCAAAATGATTCTATGTTTTATCTATTAATAGGAGATATAAATTTTACAATATTAACTTAAAAACAATATTTTCTATAATTTACCCAATCATTATACTATTTTAGATTCTTATATTGAATAAGAAGTTAGGACACAGTATTTTTTGAGCCATATATAATATTTCCTAGGTAGGAATAGTTGGAGAACATCTTGAACTAAATTACGACTCTACACAAGCATGTGATCATTTAAATATGTTAATAGAAATAATTAAATCCTTAAACCCACTATTGAAGTCTCAAATTATAATTATTTAATGTTTGTGCACATTGAACTTTTTGACCTACAAAAACTATGAGTATCATAGGAAAACACTATGTGTATTTATTAGTTTTTTATTACATTATATTTATTTGTACATATTTTCTATCACTTAAATGGGAATAATTATCTATATTTAAAAGATTTATAACTCTTGTTCCAAATTTTTAAAACTACCTATTATCTCTATCAAGAGTGATCATCCTAAAGAAGTATCAAATTCCATGTTTGAATCATTTGATAATGAAAATTTTATTACTCATAATTTATTACCACCAAGAACTTCATTATATAGTAATATGGTTGGAAAAATAAACTAGAAACTTCATCAAACAAATTATTTAATTTTTTTTGAATATTAGGTATCAATATATTTTTAGGAAAAATCCATGATAATAGCTGGTTGCATTATAAATCATGTTTTCCTTCAATAATTCTTATGTAGGACCCATTATAAACTATGGAGGAGAATGAATACAAAACATTCATAAATAAATGTATTCGATTTCAATGTATTCATTTTTAATACCAACATTTTTCTTTATAAATTTGATTCAAATTTTTATAAAGTAGTTTTTCTTTGTTACTCAATCACTAATAAGTTTTATCTTGTTTTTAGTAAACAGACACAGACTATTGAAGAAACTGTAAAGGTTATTCTTAATGAATGTTATCACTATGTAAAACAAAAAGTTTTTTAATATAATTATCAAAATTATATTTTCAAAACCACTCTTATTTTATTATTAGATGGTGATCCCTATCCATAAAAAATTTTCATTCTAGAATTTACACTAATGAAGTCTAAAATATCAGAAGACGTCTTAAAAAATGTTAACCCACATGAAGATGGGAAACATTATTATTTTTTATATAGAAATAAAATGATCTTAAGGAATCATCCATGTAATAATATCATTGGTTATATAAATCTACCAGTTATAACTCGAAGTTCATTAAGAAATGAATTTGAGCATCTAAAATTCCTATCCCATTTTAATCCAAAAATATTAGATGATGCACTAGGCTATGAGTGTTTTATAGTTTCTATAAAAGAATAGATTAATGTTTAGGACATCAATTGGGGCCTCTATATATATTCTATTTATAGGTATCAAATGGTTCTTAGAAAATAAATTGGATGGAAATGGTACTATTGATTAGAATAAGGCCAAAATATTTTTCTAAAAGTGAAAACTGTGATGATTGAATAGATTTTGGACAACCTCTTTATGTGGTAGTTATGATATAGTCCATCTATAATATAATAGAATTTATATATCACCTTAATATCATTCTATGTTAAATTGATGTAAATTTTTCTTTTTGTAATGTATATATTTTGGAGTATGTTCATATAGAACAACCATCTATTTTGAAGAAATAAAATTTTGGAACATTAATTTAAATTTACCAAGGAACTTTAAGGGCTTAAGAATCCATGATATCTTTGTATGATCAATTTTATAGATTTTTAGTAAAATTAAATTTTGTTCAAGGAACAAAACACCCAAATCCGTTAATAAATAAAATTTTATATGAAACCATAATTGTAATGATCTATTATGATGACAACATTTTTATTTCAACCCAAAAAAACATTAGTTGATTGTTTGTTGGAATTTATGAAAAGTGAATTTATGATGACTATGATGGGTGAACTTAGATTTTTTATTTGATTTAAAATAACTCAAATACTAGAAGGAATACTCTTAAATAAATATGAGTAAATAATATATTTAAAAAATTATATTTTTTAAAATTCCATTATTTTTAGTACTCTGGTAGGTACCTCCTGTTAACTCTAACTTAGTTAATCAAGGAAAATGGTTAATCAAAAAAATTAGTTGGATTATTGGAATTTTCCTCTACTTGATATCTATTCCACTTGATATTATGTTTTTTGTATGCCTTTGAGTGAGGTTTCAATATAATATAAGGTAATTTCATCTTAAGATGATCAACCAAAACCTTTTTTCCTTTAAATCATTTAATTTGAAACTTTTTTATTCCTCTATAATCGAGTTAATTATTAATAGTTATTTTGATACTAAATTTGGTAGTTCTTGAATGGATTATAAAATCACTTATTGAAATTTTCATTTTCCTAGAGATACATTAGTTTAATGTTATTGTGAGAATAAAAATTCAGTTTATCTTTCTTTTAATATTATTGAGTACGATGTAGATAGACATTGTGGAACTGAATTATTTTTTTTGGTAAGAACACATGTATTTCAGTTTAATATTCACTCAAATATTAATTCATTGTCTTAACAGAAGTGTAATTTCCTCATCTATAAACCCATAAAATCATTCAATATCTAAACTTATTGATATAAGTCAAAACGTTCATCAAACCCACATATAAAAAAGAAAAAATTATTATCATGTTTTCGGAATAGAAAATCATCTTGTAAACATTTTAACTATTCCCATAAATTATAATAGATTAGAATATCTTAAATATAAATTAGGTATGATCAATAAAAATGACCATAAATTTCTCTTCTTATTTTACTATCTACTAAAATTTTAAAAATTCATAAGAATGGGTGCATTATTTGTTTAGAACAACGCTGAAATATTATACAGGAACTTCATATTATCCATGATTTTAATGAATAAAACTAGTCAAATATATCTTAAATATGTACTATAAATATACATAATGGATGTTACACAGGATAGATATATTTAAAAATAATTATCATCATAATGTTACATTTTAGGTCATGTTTTATTCTCATGAGAAGACTGCCTATTTTATCTCTAATTATTTTTCCATGTAATTATTTATTTCAAAAGAATATTTTAAATATTTAAATATTATGAATAAGTATCTTATGTATTCATAATTCTATGATTTAGTAAATTATATTCTATAATTATCTATAATATATCTATATATATTCTTATCTTCACTCGTATAAAATTTTAGAGTAATATTATGTTTAAATCATTTACATTTATGGTTTTCAAAGTAACTGTTATGTTTTTTGAAATTTAATCACATATATGAATTCTTACTTAGTGAGACTTTGGTGTATATATAAATATAATTTCTTATATATGAAAAATATATAGGATTTAAATTCTTATATAAGAAATATTTATATATGATTTTCATGGAATCTTTATTATTATTTGATACTCTATAAAAGAAGAGTTTTTGTTTTTTCATAGGAATTCATTTATTTAATTTGGTGAAAGATAAGAGAACTATTTTTGAACATTATCTAAAACTATCTTCATCAAAATAAATTCAACCATTTGTATCAAAAGTTAAATTCTGAAGGGGTTAAGTGATTTATTTTTTTCTTTTTCTGATTCTTTTCACTGACTAGTTGTTTCCTTTTTTTATCTCAATAGGGGATGAAAAGTTTTAATTTTATTTATGGTTTTTTCAATAAGAAGGATATGTGTATTTGAGAATATAAAAATGAAAAATATGAGAATAAAATAAGTATATTACTTTGAATTATTTCCATATTTCAAAAGGGTAAAATAATAATGAATTTTTTTATATTAGTTATTTTAAGGTCCATGTTTCATGTTATTTAACTTCCCATGACTCTTCATTATGGTATTATTTCTGAAAAGAAAAAATGTGAAGAATTTTGAGGATACTATAAGATCTATTTTCCTTAAAGGGGCCTTTTTTAATTCATATGTCTACTTATATATATTTTTAAGGTGGATATTTATCTTTCAAAAATATTTTTTTAGGTTAGATTTTGAATTAATTTATTAGAAGTTTGAATAAATGGTGAAATTTTATATTTATTAGATATTATGTCGAAGGGTAGTTATATTAAAAATTACTATAACTATTTTTTAACATTATTTCCTAATATACCTTTTTAATTGTGCATTAATGGGTTTATTTTGATTATAAAATATGAGATATTGTCACGTGAAATGACTCTTCTATTTCCTTTTTTTGAAAATCACAATACACATTATTTTTTTATCTAACATGAGGATTTTTTATGTTATATCTATATAGAATAAATTTAAGATCTTATTAAGATTTGATGAAATGAATATATTCATTGAATTACCATAATATATTTAAGATTTATTAAATTAAGTGAAAATGTTCTTGACCAATTCATCAAAATAGAGAACTATACTCATTGGTACATGACGTATATTCAAATTTTGTTGCACCTGAACTTGAATAAAAATTAATAAAATCCTTTGAGTTTGTTACAACAAATTATATAAATTTAACTAAGGACATCTGAGAATAGAATATTAAAAAAACTATCATTTTTTAAAAAATTATTTCAACTGATGTTGGGAATTATCTCTTTTTCATTGAGTTCTTCCATTTGTAATATTTTTAAGTGTGATATTATATATTCAATTGTGAGGTATATCATTGTAAAGATCTATGATTTTACATTTTTAAATTTTTTCTGTATAATAATTGTGATTTATGAGATTCTAGGGAGGAATGTGTTAATACTAATTGCTCTAATCATCATGACTATGAGGTTATGAATCTGTATCTTTCAAACTACTAATTTTTGATGAATCCTAGAGTGCATCGGATTTATGATGATAATGGTCAAATAAAAGAGTTTCTAAAGGATATAGATACCTTTCAAAAATTCTATCAAATAGGACTTTGGTGTGGAACATGTTTCTATGTAATAGCTCAGTTTTGAAAGTTTTAGTTTTTTCAACTTTGGTATAGTGGATCTGATCTACAGATCTATAACAACAAAATATTTCACTATTAAATTTCCTTAAATAAATGATGTGATCAATCAATTTACCTACTAGAAACATCCAAATAAAACTAAATTGTGATGTGTTTATACCATTAAAACAAAGTGGTTAAATTGTTATGTATTAATGGAAGTAACCTAATTATGAAAAATGTTAATATTTATAATTATATAATGTTTATTTTATAACAAATTTCAAAATTAATTTTTTTAAAAATATATATACTATTTTGTGCATTAATTTTTCATAATTATAATTACATATATTTTCTAAATGATTAATTAAATAAAATAAAATATTTATTGATTAATTATAGACTTATTAGTGTTTTATATAAATTAATAATATTAAGTTAGAATTTTAATAATTTATATTTCTATAAAAGCTATTTTGTAACATGTTTTATAATTATATTTCATAGTTAAATTTATATATTTTTGAATGATATATTGAAATAAAATCATTTTTAATTTATTGTATCAAAATTATCCTAAGATTAATTTTTAGTTTTTTTCTAAAAAAATTATTTTTAGGTAAATAGTGTGAAATAACCTTTCTACAAAAAACATTCCTTTTTTAAAATTATTCCAATATAAGTATAAATTTTAACTAAATTAAACCATACTACATTAAACCATATGTATTTTTAAGAGACTATAAAATTTAAAAAATGTTGGTATTAATTTATGAACCCATATTTTACATTTCAAATTTATTTTATATTTTTTCAAAAAAAATTAAAACCTTATACATTTAGAATTAAGAAATTATTATTTCTCAACATTATAGAATTAATCAACCAAAATTGCTTTAAAATTTGGAATCATTAGTTTCAAATTATATAATAATGATCATTTTATTTTGGGCAAACATGATAAAATACTTATGTAAAAACTAGTTACCATGTCACAAATAAAATTGAAAAAATGAGTAACCTAGTTGGAAAAGGGTATAATATGTGAAAAAACATGTTTAGTTGATTTTTTTAAGTGAAATAAAACCTATATTTTCTATAATTTATTATTTCAATAATTTTATTGCCTCTTTTCTTTAGGTTTACTTCCCATTATTTAGAATTTATGGTTATTTTAAAAAATGAAACTCTTTTTCAATTATAAAAGGGGAACTTCTCAGCTTACTAAAAATCAAAAACAATACCCCTAAATTTGGTTCAAAAAATGACTAAACCTATAATTAACACTCTTATACTCCATAAAGATACTCCCATATCCTCTAAATACCACCCCTCAAGAGAATAACTACCTTTTAAAAGGATATAATCCAAGAATTGATGTATAAGTTCCTAACCTCTTTATCTCAGTTTTTTCATTGTGTGCATTTATTCATTCTCAAATTTATTTTCACCATCATAAAATTATAACATTTTTATCGTTTTTTACAAGAATATTATTATAATTATGGTATAATAATTAACCAAACATCCCTTTTTTACTTAAGAGATTTGAAAACAAAATTTCTATGTGTGCAAAATAGCGCCTACCCAAAATGTCTATTTTTCCCATAAAAACATTACAAGGATGATCCAAATATGGAATTTAATAAAAATTTATTGTATTTATAACTTATTTTAGCTACTTAAGTGATAAGAAATTATTATTCATTTCTCCCATTCTATGGAAAATAGTCTCATAAACCATGCGTACTTGTGGACTACTACCACCATGGGATGATTGATTTTTGTTCTTTTTTTCGCCATCTCCTTACATAGATGTTAATTTGAATGGTATTAATAAAAAAATATTATTTTTATATTTATCATTATGTTTATAATATGATTAATTATAGAACATATTTACGATATTATTAACAACCATTTATCATCAATTCAATTGTTAAAAAAAGCATAATAAGAGAAAAATCTAAAATTTGAACTATATAATATTTTTATATCTAATAATTATTATTATAAATTATTTATAAATATATTATATGACACTAATTAACAAAAATATTATATCATTATGACATGGATGTAATGATACTAGAACTAAATTACCTCATAATCAACAATAATCATGGTATATTCATGTTTGGGTCAGTTTAAACACCTACATCAACAATGCTAAGAAATGATATCATCAATGATTATTAATACTAAATTACTAGTATAATATGATAAAAATATTAATATATTTATATTTTATTAATTATATATTGTATAAATTACTATTTAATACATAAAAAAAGAAAACCACCATCGTAAGTTAAAAAATAAAAAAATTGTTCATTGTCGATTTCATCTTATAAGATAAATAGTAAAGTAGTTTGGAAAAGAAATTTATACTTCATAAATTATTATAATTCATACATTATAGAAACATTAATTTACTTAGTATGAGGAACTTTTGGAGAATAATTATTTCCGAAACTTCTATTATGAAACTATTGCAAACAGTTAAAATTGTAAACAACTGATATGGGAAATTATGTGAAAAATAATGAATGTACATGTATATAAAGATAATAAATGAAAATTATAAATTTTGTTGGGTATGAATATTATTATTAAATATTTTATTATTATATTTATGTTTTTTTATATATGAGGATTAATATATTCCATGGAAATTAAGATTAAAGTTAATGGTGTCTTTCCCCATTGTCAACTCTATTGGACATGTCTGGTATTATACGACATAATATCTTATATATAATATATTCACATTGAAATTGGTTTAATATATGAAAATATATTTTTTCATTATATTTTAATATTTTATTCATGATATTATCCTTAATATCCATCTATTTTTAGAGTACCAATTCTATAAGTGTTTCATCAAGTCAATTTTACATTCATTATGTAGTAGTATTTCTTTATTGAAAATTATTTTTCATGATGAATTTGATACCAAAATCCCTTATTTTATATGGTATTTTATTCAATATCTAGGTAAATTAATTCTCATCAATAATAAATTCTTCTTTGTTAAAAATATTTCTAAAATAAAAGTGTCACATTAGTAAGAATAACATTCCTTACTACCAATGAAACATTAAAACATGACTATAATTTCCTTCCCAGTAATTTTATCATATATTTTTTGGAATTTTAATGTGGATTATTTTATATTTTTTCATACTTTTTTTTACCTCTTTTAAAATTATAAAATTTATCACTCTTTTTACAATATGAGTTTTCAAATAAATTTATTTCAAATGATAGAAATTTTTTCCATCCTTTAAAAAATAAAATGTTTTATATTTCACTATAAATTTTTATTGTTAGAAATTATGTATTTTAAAGTATATTTTATTTATAACTCATTATAATATGTTTTTCAAAATTCTTATATTTCATTCTCAAATTGTTTTCAATGTAATTTACACATCATGTATTATAACAATGTTTAATTTGTTTTATGAAAACTTTCATATTTTCATTTATATTTTTCCTTCAAGGTTTAACTCTCATGAAGGGATGTTTTGAATATAATTTTTATGTTATAATGTTATGATTATTTTTTGAAAATAACATTTTTATATCCTCAAATTTATTAATTTAATGTTATTTTATAAATTTAATAATCCCATTAATTTTCCATGTGTTTAATAAGATATTTTTATTAATGATTTTAAGTAGCACACATATGTATGGATGATTGTGGGTAGAGATAAAAATTTACCTCCAATGACTTAATATATGTTTTCATATCATTAGATATTTAGGCATGGACATAATGATTTCTTTCAGACAGGCTTGGGAATAATGGGTTTTTTAACCTTTTTAGGTATGGACATAATGATTTTTTCTACATAGGTGTGGGGATAATGGGGTGTTCATGAATGTTTTCATATACTTACAGTTGTGAAACATTTATATTGTGTTTATCAAGTCATTATACATTTTGATGTTCCATTTTCTTTTCATAAAATTACAAGATTTCATGATAATGGATTATTTTTAATGTATTATACACTATTATATCATGATCACAATTTTTATGATAAATGAGATGTATTTTGAGCCATGTCATAACCATTATGCTTCCTTAAAGATATTTTTATGATCTTATGTTACTCTATCAATTTTTTTGATTATCATTTAATATATTATGATATTTTATTATTATATTTATCTCTTATTTATATTCTTCTTCATTTTTATGATCAAATATGTTATGATACATTTTATCATTACTAATTTTATCTAAACCATTTCTTATGATTTTCCCCAATGTTATAAATAATATTGTATCATTTGATATGTATAAAAGTGTATAGAGGATAATTATTATGCAGTAGAGTTTTCAAGTGTGGTAAAATAAGTTATCTATATAGTTAATCTCAAAGAAACTAAACCTTTAGTTCCATTGGATATGTAATTTTTGTGAGATGTATTATTTAAATCATGTTATTAAAGTATTATTTAAGTCATGTTTAGATTTTTTTTCTTATCTTGTATCATACCATAGTTCAGGGATGTTTTAGTATTATTTATGTAATTTTGGGAGATTAGTATTATAAAAAAATTAGTGAAAAACATTGGTATAATTCAAAGGTATATGTCTGAGTATAAGAAAACATCATTAAATTTTCATAAAGTAGAGATTATGTGATTTTCTAGGAAATAACATACTTTTTGGGATACTAATAGTGGATATAGGATCTTGTAAAGGTGTACATAGGGGTAATAACCCTAAAAAGGGAATGATGAGTATTAACTAAATTATCACCTAGTTAATGAAAAAGATTCTTTACTACACACCTTGTTTAACACGCTTATGGGATATACTATGTTTAATCACTTTCTCTTTACAATCCATACTGATGGATTATTTATATAATGGAATTTGTATAAGGATAATGAGGGAACCAAACCTAAATAAAGATAGATTTATCCAAGATTTATTTGTCTTGAACTAAAAGGTAATATGATGGTTTCAAAGGGTAATGATTTTTAGGAAGGCTTTTTCATAATTCCATTATAATGTCCTTATTTACTATTTTTTATTTAGAAATGGTCAGAGTAAGGAGAAAATAAGTTAAAGATGGATGAAATGGACAATACAATGATAGTCTCAAGTAGTAAACAAATGGGATAGAAAATATAGTGAAAACATTTTTTGAAAATTATATCTGAGTTCATAAATAAACACATGAACCTTGTAGAGTTACCAAATACACCAAAGAAGGAGTAAATTTATATCAATAATTTCATAAGAAAAAACCCAAAAACCATTAGTGGATCTACTAATCCTATTATTCCTTATAAATGGATCAATTAAATTGAAAAAATATTTTATGTTATCTAGTCCTCATAATATGAGAATTTTTTCACAATTATTTATTGTTTCAAAAGTTTGGTTAACTAAATATTTACTCTCATTCAGAATATAACAAAAAAGATGTACGTCAACTCCATTGTATGAAAGAAATATAATAATTATTTCTTCATCATGTAGTTTCATCATACTCTTTAATATAATATATCAATAGAGTTATTAAAGTTAAAAGAGAATGAATAATCCATCAGCACATATAAATAAAACTTCAACAATCTTGTAAGGTAATCTCGTTGTTTTATTTCTCGACCATATATTAAAATGAATCATTTCATTATTGAATAAAATCCATTAAGCTTAAATGAATTATACATAAATTTATTTATAATATATGAAGAGGTTGTTTGATTTGTTATGAAATTAAAAATCGAAAAAAAAATACTCTTATTATTCATAGGAATGATAAAAGAAGGTATTGTATCATGAAAGCTCCAATGTTAGGTCTCTAGAGATAAATAAAACACAACTACCTACATGTTAAAAAATGGGGGAGGAAATGCCCAGGAAATTTTTTCCAAGGAACAAGGAAGTTTTTAAGCATGAAAGGATTCTCTATAAAGCTAATTATTTTAATAAGGAGATGAAGAGTCCCTAAAATAAAGCTAAGGGAAATAATTCCCTGGTAGATTCACCAACTACAAATCAATGCTTCAAATGAAAGTAGATTATTTATTATATAAATCAATGTCCTAACCTCAAAGTTAACAAATATAATAGTCCACAACAACATCCTTAACCATGGAATTAATTAATAGTGTATTCTATCACTAATACTAAGGTGGATCGTGACAATTAAGTGGTGATAAGTACACTTATTCATCATTATAAATTTTTTGATGCCTTGTGTCATTTATGTTTTCACCAAATATTAGCTATCAAAATAATAAATTACACCTAGTGGTGTCATTTTTATATCCATGCAATTTGAATCTTCTTTATGTTTTTTAGGATTTTTTTTCATTTGTGTCTTATTATGTTTACTTTAGGTATATTTAATGTGATTTTCAAAACACATTTTTTATTTCTACTTAGAAAATAAAATTATTATTTATTGGAATAAATAAATCACATTTCATATCGACCTATGATAATCTAGAAATGAAAACATGACTACGATATCACTTGGAAAAAAATTTACTATAAGATTCAGGATACCTAATCAGGGTGGATTTTATGATCAAATGGTAAATAAGAGACACAATATTGTGATTTGACTATTTTGAAGGAAATGATGAGTTCCATTGACTTACCCAACTTAATTTGGTTGATACCTATTTATAAATAAAAGCCTATGTTGTGAATAAATTAAGTACATCCATAAATATTTTCTATTTTTAAGTGTTAAATTAATTACACTGATTCAATTTACTTAAGGGGGATGTACCAACATGAGATATCTCTATATATTTTCATTAAATAAACAATGAATTCAATAAAATTATCTAGAAAAAACACTAAACTAAAATGAAACAATGATATCATTATACCATTAAACCTTGTCATTAAATCAGTAGTTTTTAATTGATGTAGTTGAAATATGTAATTTGTTAATATATATTTTTATATAATGGTTATTTATACAAATTTACTTAATTTATTATTGTGTTTAAAAATGTTTCTTTTTATTCATTGAACATTTTAGAAAATTAAACATCGTATATTAATTATAAATGATAAATTTAATAAAATATAATATTGATTTATTAATTCTATATTTATTAGTGATTTATATTAAATATGAATAAAGACAACTAATATTTTAAATAATTATTTTCCTATAAATATGGGTTTTCACTATAATTTAGAGTGGTATTTTAAATTTAATATTATATATTTTAGAATGATAAATTTAGAAAATTAATTTAACATTTGAATTTATTTTATCAAATTTATCATAAAATTTATTTTTGGGATTTTTTTATAAATATTTATTTTAGTTGAATATTGAGAACTACTATTTTTAAAAATAACTTTAAATTTATGAAATCATTAGAATATAAGTATGAATTAGATGTTAATTAATCAATTATGTAAAAGATATATATTTTATAGGTCAATTAATAATTTTTAAAGTGTTGGTTTTATTTTATAAATTAATATTATACATTTTATAACTAAAGTTATACTTTTTGAAATTTTCTTTGATACATTATAAATTTAGTAAATTAAAATTAATTATTATCTCTTTTAAAATTTGAATAAAAAATCTATTATGTATTCTTAATTTTATGGTCCAAATTATTTAATGAGACTATTTGATTTTTTGTTTACAAATGATAAAATACTTTGGGAAAAACTAGTTATTATAGTGAAAACCAAAATGGTAAGAATGGGTAATATAAGAGGTAATGGTAAAAATATGTTATAATTTATTATTTGATGTTTTTTAGACCTTATATATTCTAAAAAAATATTTATCAAATTTTGGTGGTAATTGTTTTATGTGAAAACTCTCATTATTGAAAATTTATGGTTATTTACAAAAGTGACACTCTTTTCACTTATAAAAGGGGCACTCTTATTCTCACTTCCCATCCCAAAACAGCCACCATATTATAGCCCAAAATCTGACCAAAACTATTCTAAACACTCATTTATACATTAATGATACTATAATGTTCTAAAAAATCCAAACCTCAAGGGCTTAACTCCCGCCGTAAAGGATTTGATCCAAGAAGTGTGGTGTTGGTTCCTAAACTCTCTTTGTCTTTTATTTTTCTTTATGTGAATTTACTGTTTATAAAATTTATTCTCACCATATTTAAATGATAAAATTAGTATTATAATTATAATTCCATTTTATTCTAATGATGTTTCAATCTTAAACCCACATTACAATTTTCCTTAAGAAAATTAAAAAATGTCATTTGTATATATGCAGACTAAAGGCACCCTAAACCGTCATGTTTTGTTTTCTTAAAACAGACTACATAGATTCTCCTAATCTTGAATTTAATAAATAAGTATCAAATTTATAACATATTTTATATTCTTAAGTGATGAATCATATTATTAATTTCTTCTTCTCTATGAAAAATGTGTCAACTATGCATACGTGTGGACTGCTGCTTACATTGGATGATTGATTTTATTTTTTATTTTACACACCATCATATAGGGATGGAAATGAGGATAGATTTATTGGATAAATATAATTATTTTTATATAATTAATAATATATTATAACAAATTCAGGAACCTATTAATGATTTTATAAACAAACATTTATCATTAATTCAATTATTTAAAAAATCATACTAATAGAAAAATATGTAATTCAAATAAAATCGTATTTTTATATACATTAATTATTATTTTATTTTATTTAAATTATAATATATCAAAATAATATACAAAAAATGATATCATTATCATATTGGTGTAATGATATTGCAACTAAATCGCCTCATAATCATCTATAATCCCGGTATGTTCATTTTTTAGTCGATTTGACAACCTACATAAAAAAGGGTACTAAATTAAGTCATATATGATTAAAAAAACTTAATTACATGTATAATATAATAAAAATTTTAAATAATGATATTATTTAGGATTCTGGAAGTGATACAAAAATATTTAACTCATTAAATAAGAAAACACCCTTCATATGTTAAAAATCAACAAAAAATATTCATTGTTGATTTCATCTTATAAGATAAAGACTAAATTACTCATAAAAGGAAATTTAAACATAATATGTTTTTATAATTTATATATTGATGTAAATTTAATGAACATGGAATAATTAAAATTGTTAGAAGAGTTAATACTGACACCACTCTTATAAAACAAGTAAAAACGGAGAAGAGTGAATGTCGACATTACTCCTATGAAACTAGAACAAATGGTCCAAACTAACAGACCAGGTCAAAGAAAATAATTAAAAATAACTAAAATCAATGTATAAAATTATTATAAAATAATTATTATAAATAATTATAGGTGTGAATATGGTTCCTAACTTATTTATTAAAATAATTATGCGTGTTATACAAGAGTTTAAATCCCTTGGGTGGAAATTGTTTTTTATGATTTCCATCGGGGATGCATGACATCATTATATTTAGATATTACATTCTTACTTCATGCCCTATATTATATCTTTTCAATGGATAACAACTTCTGTTGATTTAATTGGTTATGTCATCTCCTTATCAAAACCTAATGACGTGATGTTGGTTCTTCATTCCCGATATTCCTCCATGGCTCTCATCACCTAGTCTAGGTCTCCCTCATAGAGATAATTCATGTTCAAGAAACTCATTCCAAGTGAAATATCTAGGTGGATTTTAGTTAATTTCTCTTCTTCTATATTTACTGGGTAGAAACCTATGGTCAGAGTGGATGGTAACATCATGCATATATAAGAATTTCTTGACATTGGATGTGTTGGGAATCCCTAACGACTTCTCCTTTTGAATTCATAGGAATCTCATATGAGGAATATTTGGCATGGAATGGTAGTAATATTATGTTGTACATGAGGTGTTTGATTCCAATTTCATAATTATTTCAAGGATTTTACCTCAATCAACGCATATTTATTGTATGGGGTATAAATTCTTGATTGGGTCAGTTGTTTAATGTCTTATAGAGATATATGGGTCACTGGTTTTATGTATTGTGGGGACTGATGGATTATATATTTAACATCTTATGGGGATAGATAGTTCATGGGTTCAATGTATTATCCAGATAGGTTATTCATAGGTTTCACATCTTGTGGGGACAAATGGGTCATATGTTTAATATCTTGTGAAGATAGGTTGGCCGCATGTTTAATAACTTGTAGTGAAATTTAGGTCACTAGTTTAATGTATTATGGGGATAGATGGGTCAAAGGTTTGGTTTCTTTTCAGGAAAGTTTGATCACTAGTTTAACATCATGCAAAAATATGTTGGTCACAGTTTTTACATCCTATGAGGATATGATGGTCATAGGTTTAATATCTTGAGGGGATAGATAGGTCGCAAGCTTCTTGGGGGGACCAAGGGTCATAGGATTAAACACTTTTTAGAAATATGGGTATTATGTTTAACTTTTTTAGGATATATATTTATGGTTACGTGTGTCCGTAGAGTGAAAAAATATCACACTTTGATTTTTGATTAAGTGT
Source organism: Viscum album (assembly GCA_963277665.1). Classification (NCBI taxonomy): domain Eukaryota; kingdom Viridiplantae; phylum Streptophyta; class Magnoliopsida; order Santalales; family Viscaceae; genus Viscum; species Viscum album. The sequence goes on from OY728165.1 coordinate 290,756,466, forward strand.
GTCCCCATGGGGGAAGATTTCACACCTAGGATTTTATGGTTGCATTTGGGTATCAGGATTGAACATTTGCGATGTATCCCAGATGTTTTGGTATGTCATGATTGAAACATAGGGAGGTTTCTTATCATATTTTGGTAAGGAAAATTGTTTCATGAAAGTAGGATCAATGATTGATGGTGTGGTGATTACACAAATTTTATTCAGAATTTAGGAGTCCACGGGGTTTTTGGTTCCAGTCACACAAAGACTAAGAGTGCTTTTCACCGGTTATAGATGTGTACATGGGACCAGGGAACTCAACCTTCACAAAAGTATTTTGGATGAAAGAAGGTAACATAGAGAGGCATAGTGGATGGGTTTCATAAAGTCTATATTTTTTTTGTAAATTGAGGGCTTAAAAATTCTATGGGTTTCATGAAGGAGAATGATTCATGAAACTCGTTGAGCCTACCATAGAGTGTTGTCTTAGATCCCATGGGGTTGGTTTCATAAAGGATAATTATCTCACAAATCACAAAGATCCTCAAAGGGATTTCTCCTTATGACAAGATCATGGTTCTTCATGAAAGGAATATCAAACAAGGGTTGAGGTCATTAAAAACCCATTACATTTGGTTTTTTAGAAGATGGATAACTTTGAAAATTCATCTTCTCTCTTACTCAGGAATCTTCTACATTTCATGAGTTTAGTGATTTTATCAAAAGATGAAAGGTTACATACCCAACAATAGTTGGACAAGGTGAGGTATTTATAGGCCCCAAAAGGCAAGGTAATAAATTTTATAAAATATGGATTCTTCCATGGATTATTATGATCTCCATGAAGTGATGTCATTCTTCAATCTAGATATATGCTACTTGGAGGTTACCACCTCATGATAAACAAGGATGGAAACATCCATGAATGGATGTTACTATATGAGATGGTTACCACATAATGATCCTTGTTGTATGGTGACTTTAGTGAAATGGAGTTAAACTATGTAGAGGATACAACCTTAGGCTCTATTTATATTAGTGACTTTCATGAACTGGAAATGCGTTCCATATAGTTTACCACCTCACGCTCTAGGTGGTTGGGTGACTTCCATGAAATGGAGTTACACAATATGTAACTTAACACCTCACACTTTATGTGGTTGGGTGACTTTTGAGAATCATAGTTATGTTACATGGATGTTACCACCTCATTATCAATGCATCTATCTGACTTTCGTGAACCAGAGTCTTTTTCAAACCAATTGACATTCACAAACAAAACCCATAAGTGGATTTTTCATGCTATATTGGAAAACAATCATTTTTAAATAACAATTTATTCATAAATTTCTATCATGAAACATGAATTTAAGCATAAAAATTCCCCCATCCCCTCAAATTAGGATCTAATGAGGGAAAGGATGGTCTGATTATCAGGAAATCAACTAAAAAAATTGATTTGTAAGCCCTATTTGTGATAAACAGTCTGACCCATTACTTATAAATAAGAGGGTAGGCGCTGAGGGAACCATGATATTTTTATGAAAGATATTTCAATGGAAAGTTTCATGAAATTTATGAATTTGGTGAGATTTTTTTAATCTTGATCCTCACTACTCATGAAACTCCCATCTTTTTCAAACCTCAGTTCTGCGAACAAGCATCTGTATGCTTGAAACTTTCATGAACATGACATTTCATAAATGATAAGAAGATAGAGCATGTGTACATTTTCATTAATTTGGTGTAGATAATTGGACCATTGAGGGATCAGTTCACACTATTAGAGGCTAAGGAAGTGTAAGAGTCATCTGTAGTTACTGAGTTCCAGGATGAACTGAATCGATTGTGAATCAATTCCCAAGAATTTATCTCTATCACCAAGGAGTAGTTTTTCAATCTAGAGGAGTGGAAGAAAAATCTATAGGTTTCACAAAATAGGTGGGTTTAGATCAAATGATCAATTATTGGGGTAAATCCTTAGGTAGTTTTACCTTTTTCTTGAAATAAAAGATTTTCTCCAACATGTGGATGATAATTCCAAACATTCAAAATAGTTTTTTTAACTTTATGTATTTTTAAATGTGTTATTTTTGTAGTATATAGATCATATCAATAATACAACCAACAATTAATCACTAATTTCATGTGATTCATGATCAGTATGAAAAATATGGACTAATAGGATATTTCTCATTTATATGAGAGTGTTGAAAAAAGGTTGAACACTTTGGGTTTGAAGTTGTTTATGAACCACCATGGGTTTAATAACTAGAAAATATATGTCTAGTGGATAGGGACCACTATAAAGCCAAATTTATTTCCCAAAATGTACTACTACACAAATGGGCTAATTCTAGGGGCACTAAATTATAACCAAACAAGAAGGGGTTTTATGAAGAATGTGAATCCAGATTTCATGGATTTAGAACACAAAAGGAGATGATGTGATGATGGATTATGACTATTGACCATGTTAGAAACATAAATTCCATTATAATTTTTTCATATATGGGGGAAAATGGTGATAAACATTTAACCATATTCAGAACATGGGACACATTTCCAAATTTTATCAAAAGTAGTTTAGATCATTTTCTTAGATGATATGGGATTTGGTGTGACCAAGAACCATTGTATTGGGGTGGGGGAGGGGTTTAGTCCTGAAAGATGATGATGATCTATATTCAGGGAGATGTGAGGCATGAGGATGGATTTTTGGATAGTTTGAATGTCTTTCAACACTCTCAGGATTATACCACCACAATATAGAGCATATTTAGTAGGTATATGAGTCTGAAAAAAGGATAGACTCATCATCTAAGGTGAGTGTCATCTTTCATGATATGTGGCTGAAGAACATGAATAGTGCTGTAATTGAATGGCACTGATATAAGGAAATGAATTTGTAAACAAGCGTATAATATTCTTTTTGTTTTATGTCATGAAATGAGATCAGAGGGAACATATTCTAACATCTTATGTATAGGGAGTTTAAAATATAGTATAAATTAATATTGTGAGGAAAATAAATCGTTCATTTTACCTTCACGTGATTAGGAATTTCATAAAATAGATTAGAATCTTTCGAATAGGATGTGTGATACAACGTGGAAAAATCCCACCTAGTCATCATAGTGTGATGCATGAACAAGATGCATATTATGGGTATATCATAAAGGAAAATGTGAGGAAAATGGGAAGAAATTTCTCTCAAAATGTTTCCTATACTAATGGGGTCTAGTGTGTGGAACCAAGTTTTTTATTGGACCCATTGGGGATCCAGCTATCTTTTTACTTTTTGTCTCACACCCTTGGTTTTTCCATAGTCACAAAAGAGACATAATAGTTTAGGTTACATATTTTTTATGGTTTAAATTATGTATTTCAATCCTAATAGAAAAATATTCATGTCACTAAGGGAAATTAAAAGTCATACCAGTCAGAAAAAGTCACAAATAGTTTAAGGTAAATATTCTTGGACTATAAGTTGAAATTAATTTATGTTTTCAATGATTGGACTAGGGGTTTCAAATATTTCAAGGTCATAATTATTGGACCAAGGGTTGAAAATATTTTAAGGTTATAATGACTATACTAAGGGTTAAAAATAGTTTAATGTCGTAATTCTTGGACCAAGGTTTGAAAATATTTTTAGGTTGTAATTTTTTTTAAAAGGGTTATAAATTGTTAAAGGTTTTAATTCATGTAAAATGGGTTGAAAATAGTTTTACAACCCAATACTTGTACCATGGGTTTAAAATTTTTTAAGGTAAAAATTCTTAGACCATGGGGGGAATGTATCGATGAAATGTGTGTTCCATAGGGGAGAGGTAAACCCAATTTAATTAAGTTATAAGGAGACCTGATTCTATATGGATCATTTTCAAAACAACATTAAAATAGTTTAAGGACATGATACTTAAATCAAGACTCATTGTTCATAGTAATAAATTTTGATCAAAATATGGATGTATATCCCAAAACAATGTGTGGGGGAAAATAAGTATGTCAACCTAATATGAATAAAGTCACAAAGAGGAATGGTGCCACGTGATGCATTCCAAGGGTGAAATGTACACGGTTTAAATTCAAGAAGCTTGGAATTGGTCTCATAGTTTAAGGTCATGGAGTTTGGACCAATGAGAAAAAACATTCTTCTCAACATTTCTTAGGGCAAATCATATCTAACTATTATACCCATGTGAGCCATGATTTATGTGAGAAATAAGGAGTGGTATATATTTACCATTTTTAGGAGACCAATGAATAAGGGGTAGAGGTGACTAACAGTGGGAATTATTGTGAGGTAGATCATGACTTATCAACCCTACATAGTAAAAGGAGAATGACCAATGGGTCGGGAATAATTGTTGAACATGTTTGAAACACATGTTTTACACCCGTACCGTTCAAGGATGGGGTGAATGAATGTATGATCGACTGTTGTCTGAGTTCAAAACATGGGAACTTTTATCTGTTATTGAGGATAATATAATGTGTGAGCCTTGGATGGTAGGTGAGACAATGTGTCCCCGAATAATTTACATTAGTTATATTGTTGAAAACCAGTGGTTGTTGATTGCCCAAATCTAGGAAAGCATGAAATATTGATATGGAAGTGGTGGACAAATCAGAGGAGATTTTTAGTCCCCTAGGGATAATCTCACCATGTGCTCAATCATGTTGGATGAAATAATGTGTAATAAAGGATCATGCCTAACCTTGAAGGGGAGGAGCCAAAAATTAGTTGATGGTAGGGCAAGATCCAAGATAATATAATTGGGTGTCACTATGTATCCTATGAGAATGGGAATCAGGACACACGTAGTTCTAGATTTTTTTGAGGTAGGAGACTAATACTAGAGGGGTGATGTCATCTCTGGTGAGGAAATCGAATCATATAATATTGGTCATATGGGGAATCTTATGTCTATTTGATAGTATAAGAATTCATTTTATTTTTTTCACTGAGGTCACCAGTTTTGGTCACCTCATAATGTTCACATGAGGAATATCGATTTCATATGAGGTAAAGTTATAGTTTAACATCATGTTCTAAGTAAGTTGGTTTAGTTCATCTCATATTTTTAATATGATTCATCTTATGTTCATTTCATTGGGAAAGGCTACACTTTAATTTCATGTTTTTAGAATATTGGGAAATATAGCTTAGATTTATATATATTGAAATATAGTTTTTACTAATTTATGTCCATAAAGCTCAGAACAATGGGTGTAGGTGTTTTAAAGATAACAATGATGCATAAAAGTATGATAACTAGATATGAAAAGAGGTCCATGAAGACCCTTTTTATACACACATTCATGAAAAAGGCATCATAGCAGAGTTGAGGATGCATGAAAGACCTAGTGATGAGTTGATGGTAGAGGATGGACCCTGGATATGAGATCTGGGCATCTCTATTTACCCCATGGTAATGAAAATCAAGGAAAACATAGTTCTAGAACATAGAGTAATATGATACCAATTCTAGTACAGTATATTTTTCTTCAGGAAGGACGTGACATAAAAGTGATGGGGGAACCAGTTTGATGAAACTCCTGAATTAAAGAAAGCTATGATGAGAATGGTCCATAAGGGGGGTGCACATAGTTTATGGTTATTAGTTCTTGATCTTAAAGGGTATTGGGTAATTTTTTGAGTATATTTGGGTTGTGTATACAAGTTAACCACTTGTCTGAAGGAGGTTTTAAAGAGGCCATACACCGCACAAATAAATCATGAAACAAATTTCACATAGTTTAAGGTCGTGATGATTAGACTAGGGTTTATCCCAAAAATAGGTTGTTGTCAATTCCAGGACCAGGATGTTGGATCTAGGCATCCCTATATATCCCATCATGCATTGGAACAAAGATATTCATAGTCATAGAACATAGCATAGTGGGAGACTGACTCTGGTAGGGGTTTTTCACTCATGTGAGTAAATTACATCATTTCATATTTGTTATATGAAAAATCATATATTCATTGAATATGGAAAGAATATAGTTTAATTTCTTCTGATAAGGACATTATTTTTTATTCAAATCATATTATTCATATCAGTAATCTCGAGTTTATGCAGTGTGTGTCTTAATGTTAAACATCATGTGTTGAGGATGTTTTTAGGGATTATGCATTGAGTAGCTTGTTTATTTCTTCATTATATTTGGTCCAGAAATAATCCTAATCCACTGGAAATTCATAGACTATGAATGGGATTTATACATAAGGATAAGTCCCATAAGGGAATTTGGAGGTGATAGCGGTGATGGTAATAGGTGGTTTTGGGATGAAATTGGGGTTGGTCCCCAAAACAGGAGGTCTTGGCATCACTGTGAATACCATGAAATTGGGAATCAAGACACATGTTATTCTAGAGTGTAGCATGGTGAAGACCAAAACTGAAAGTGGTGGGGAAGATACCATATATGAAAAATATGGGATCTATTCTATAGTTTAATAATTGTATATAAGGATGTTGGCTACATAGTTTATGAGTAGGAAACTATGAAAAATGGGAATTTGGAAAAGATTTTAAAGTCATGATCATTGGACTAGGGAAATGTTTATTTTAAGGATTTTTTATGGAATTAAATATGTAAAACCCAATGTAAAAAAAGGGTAATTCAATCCCGTTATACACATAAATATCCTAGAAACATCATAAATTTTATAATTTTAATTCTTGGACCATTAGTGGACACAAATGGCTAAATATTTGTGAATGTAATTCCCCTATGAGGAACTGGTTATTGGGAACAAAGATAGGGGTTTTAGGTATCACTATGTATCCCATAAAATTTTGAATCAATCCACACATAGTTTTAGAACATGGTGTGATATAAGACCGGTACAATAAGTGGGGGTTATCCTCTCTAATGAGGAAATTTATATGTCCCATAATTTTCATGGGGAATCCCATATTTATGAAATTAGGTAAAGATACATTTTAGTTTCATGTGTTGAGGATGTTTTTTTATTGTATCACACATGGAATGTGATGAATCATGTGTTTATTTCATAGGGTAGGACTGCATTTTAACATCATGCACTGAGGGCATTGGGCATTTCAATTTAAAATAGTAAAATTAATATTACGGTTGTAACTAGTTTGAGGTCATGGAGCTCAGATAACAAATGTAATATGAATAGTTTATGGTCAAAAAGATTAATCCTTGGGGGTTTCTGTTAGTTTAAGGTCATATAACTTAGAACCTGGTAGCTATAGATTATCTCTGTATTGCTTTGAACATGATGTTCTTTAGTTTAAAGATATATAGATTTGACCAAGACTCCTTGTTTAATGGGATGACATTTTATTTAGATATTTCTAAGAAGCTCAACCACAATTGGGGAAAATTTAACTAAAATTCCTAAACTCGTGTAATCAATGCTCCCTATGAGAAAATAGGGGTGGTAAAAAATTCACTTTTCATTGAGTGAGGGAAATATTAGGGGATAGATAATCCATTTTTTGATGATTATAATGATTCTGAATTTTTTGTTCATCATACAAGAATGCATGGTAAATAACACTAAGGGTGTTCAAGTTCCACCAGAACAAAGGTATGTGCAGATTCAATAAATTGAGGCTTATGGGATCTATATCGTGAAAGAGGGTGAATGACATGAAAGGAGAAACTGTTGACCATGTTCAAAATATTGGTTCCACAACCTCATCATTCAAGGACAGGGATACCAAATTTATAGTCTAATGGCGATGTTGTTCGAAACATGGGAACCATCACGTGATGTAAGAGATCCATCAAGGAATTTTCCCAAGATAGGAGGAGGCCATTTTGTCCAAGAATCATCACCACTAGGGGTGTTCAGATTCCAAGGATGATGAGGATCCAAATAGAGGAAGACTTTATGTGAAAAAAATCTATTGATGAGTTGTTTTTGGGAGATTTAGACATTGTGGGAGTTATCCCTCGATGGGATCGAATGAGATGAGAAGAAAAATCAATGAGTGAGAGTTTAACATGGTCCCAAGGGGAATATCCCATAAAAAGAACATCGGTTGGGATGGTCTAGGGAAGTGATGTGTGAGTGTTCCGATGTATCCTATTAGAAGTGGGTATTAATCCATAAGTAGTTCAAAAATTCCATGTGGTAGGTGATTGGAACTGGAAATTGGGGTGTTGTCTCAAGTGAGGGATAAAGGAACTATGTTGTCTTATGTCATGAGACTACGATGATGTCCTGTAATTTTTACATTATTTGACCATGATGAAAGAAGTTCCTTTTAATGTCATAAAAAAGAAGAATGATGTTATGTAGTTTAACATCATACAACAAGAATGAAATGTGTTCCTTTTGACGTTGTGCATACATGACCAATGATGGTATGATTTTTGAGCATCATTCACTAAGGATGATGGATGTGTAGTTTAAAATATTATGGCGAGGATAACTGTTTACTTCCATTTATGGTCAAATAGTATTTACCATAGTGACTTATAATTTAACTTTAGGTGACTAGGATGTTTTCCTAGAGTTTAACATCATGCAATCAAGGCGATGTCATGCAGTTTTACATCTTGTAAATAGGAACAAAGATGTTTCTTTTAATGTAAATCATGCCAAACCAATAAGGATATGTAGTTTAACATCATGTAGAATATACAAAATATGTTCCCTTTAAAGTTTTACATACAGTAAATATGATTCTACATATTTTTAACATCATGTAGTAAGGATGATTGATGCGTAGTTTAATGTTGTACGATAAGGAAAATGGTAACATTATTTTAAGGTCACCTAGGATTGACCATGGTTTCATATAATTTAATTTCATGTGTCTTGGATTAAATAAGTTTCATATTTTTACACAATCTAACTATATTTTTTTATGTAGTTTTACATCATGAAACTAGGAAACTGGGGAATTTATCCACACATACTGCCCTAAGGTGAGGTGATGTCATATTACTATGACCTCATCTTTAGCAGCATTCTTGTGTTAGTTCCTCTAGAATGATATCCCTAGATGTGTTTGTGAGATTAATGGTTTGGGAGAATCATACCCAAGTATTATCCTTAAACACCACCAAAATACCCATAGACCATCTCAAATTGTGGTCAGGGCTACTTTATAGGGCACTTTCTATAGCCTGGTGTTGGTGTCATTGGGCGGAACTCCCTAGTTTGTGTCCATCACGAGCCATTGATAGATGTTGATACCACATGTTTTAGGGAGATTCATCCCAATATGTCTGCAATACGATTGGGGTATCGATCCATGTCAGAGGAACACACATACCTGTATAGTGGTTAAGACAACAAGGAGTTCCCCAAGGGTAGAATGGGGATGGTGATCTGGTGGAGTGAGGTAAATGGATTATGGAAGATAGCCTACCCCCAATATGTAAAATACCCTGGGGAAAAGAATACTAGAGGATATGGTTATGGAATAAGGATTCTGACACTCCCTTAGTATGTGGTAGGTACCCCCTTTATATTTTCCCTTATGATATTCATAATGGTGGACTAACCATTGATTCCAATCTACCACCCAAACATTATTCAGGAAATGAGGCAAGGGTTCTAGAGAGTTGTAAAAGAATATCATACTAGTTGTATGGGTCAATGATGATCGAGAAATATAGAATTCTATCTCTCTAGATGAATGGGGTCATGGTTCCCAAGATGTGTAGAATCCTAACCATCTGGATGGAGGGGGAGATAAAACCAGAAGTTATGGATGTCTTTTTATCTAAATAGATAGTGTGATGTACCCATAGAGGTATAAAATCATATCTCTCAAGATGGATGGGGAGATGGAACCCTTGATCCATTGAAGAATAACTTTCATTATGGATGGTTTGATGATGTTGAGGTGGTATGGAATCCTATCTCTCTAGATGGATAGGGTTATTGTGCTCGAGAGGCATGGAATCCTAACATTCTATTTGGATGGAGTGATGGTTCCTAGGAGACATGGAATAATATCTCTCTAGATGGTTGGGGTGATGATACCAAAGAGGTTTGGAATCCTAAATCTCTGAATGTATGGGGTGATGGTGACCAAAAGTTGTGGAATCCTAACTCTCCTTATAGATGGGGTGATGGCACCCAGGAGGCTTGCAAACCCACTCTACAGATAGATGGGGTGTAGGATCTCAGGAGTTTTGGATGCCTATCATGCCAAAAAGTTAGGGAATTTACTCCCATGAGATAGGGTTTTATATATTTCTCAAATGATGGAGTGAGGGTTCCCTAAAGCAGTGGATTTCTATCTCACTAGAATGATGGGGCGATGGTGGCTAAGAGATCCAAAGGCATATCTCAATGGAATTATAGGTTGAGGGTTCTCATAAGATATGGATTCCTATCTTTATAAAATGACTAGGTGAGGGTTCCCGTAATCTATGGATGCATATACTTCTAAAATGACAGTGTGAGGGAACCCATAATCTATAAATTCATACCACACCAAAATGAAGTTTAACGAACCAGCATTTTGAAACATGGATATTATAAATTTTTAGATTAATATTCATTACATTACAACAAAAATTCTCGAGGAACATAATATTTTAGTTCCTTTGAAAACTGTGAACACATTCTTCTAATTTTGTGAAATATCTTCAACATCTCCCATAATTATCTTCCCCTTTAGTATTCCTACTTAAAATAATTCTTTATTGCCTTATGTCTTGAGACAAATCATACTCGTGAAAAAATAAAGTATAAAAAATATCATTTTATTATACAACTATTCCAAAACTGTATTCAATTATATAAAACCGTATATGATTTACTTATTTCCTTTTATTACTATGTTATTAAGAATTCCTTGTTAATGTTAAATTTCTAGTAATATCATCTTTGATTAATGCATGTGTTTTGATTTATAATATTTTTGGTCCTCTTAATTATATCATGACATCATCATATCCAAAATGATAACCATGAATATATTTGGAATATATGGGTTTATAATAATTTATAAAAATTTAAAATAGAAAAATAAATACATTTTTCATAGAGATGGTAGGTTGTACATACGCATTAACATTATATCCATTTTCTTTTAGTATTGAATGAATGAAATTAAATTATATTTGTATATATATATCTATGTGTGTGTGTGTATAAATATAATATAATTGAATTAAAATTATTATGTCATATATATCATATAATTTTACTAAACCCATCTTTAATTAATTCCAGGTAATTTGTGAATGATTCACATCGCTTTGAGGAGGCGGTAGTCAACATGTCCAGAGAGAAAGTTATTATATTTCAAAAAAAATTAAATCCTGAAGGTATGATTTATATAATAATTAAACAAATTTAAAGGCATAAAAAATACAATAAATATCATATAAAAATATAGTGTCCATCAAAATTCCCAAATATGAGAGGTGGTAAAGAAAAAATGAACAATATCGTTTTGTGAGGCGGTAGTTCGTCATAACGAAGAACACTATGTTCATTACCCATTAGATAGAAGTGATTGAAATTGTAAGTCAAAACCATATAAAGAAAAAATATAAATATATTTAGGATATTGTGGTTTTTCTGGAATCTTGTAATAATAATTATTAATGTGGTTCAAGGAACAAAGAAAACAAAAATGATTGTTGATAAACTTTACCTCTTCATTGGTATATCCTTCTGATTTTTACGAATGGACTTCATTGGTTGGGTTTCATCACAAATTAAGGATTCTATGATGAATTTATATAATTTTGAAGGAAATTATAAAATACTTATTCCAAAAAAAAGGTTCTGAAGTAATAATAAAAGAGATGAAGAGGTTCCTTTTTATAATAAGAGATGGGAGGAGCAGTTTTAGAATTTCTCAAATGATTAAATTATAATAAAATCAATATCAATAAAAATACATCCAAATTTCATTATATTAAAATATATCATTTTATAAGGTTGTAATATCATAAACGAAAAATGTTAAGTCATGTTTTCGAATTATGTTAAACCTTATCATTTTTTTAACCCTTAGTTATCCTATTTTAATTTTAATTAATGTAAAACAAAATTCTATATTAAGAGGATGCAATTTTTACATATAATGTGTTAATTAGACCATAAATGAAAAAATGTGATTTTTTAAACCATATATCATCCTTTTGTCCTTATTTAATATTTTTATGATCTTTAAATAATTTAATAAATTATTGTTTTCATATAATATCACAAGTTTCAATTTTGAAACTATTCATTAATTTAAATTAAAAAACACAATAGAGAAAGATAACCTCGAAAAAAATAATATAATACATCCATAAAATGTTTTATTCATCTATAAAATTTTCATATTAACATAATTAATTCATATTGTATTTATTTTAATATTTCTAATATCATTTAATTGACAGTTTCATGAATTTAATAATTACTACATCATCCTTATGTAGTTATTTATGACAATTATTTCTTTACTAAAATTAAAAATAAAATTCAATGATGTATATAAACATTTTATATTTAATTATAATTTATATATTTGAGTATATATTCTATTTATCCTAATATTAAAAATATTATACTTATTAAAATTAAGAGTGTAATGTTTTTTCACTTTGTTTGATTTTAATAATATCCACGAACTTATCATAGAAAATGGTGCATTAAATTATTAAATATATATCCTTATGTGTTAAGAGTATAATTAGATTCATCCAATAGAGTTTTTTGAAGTCTTATTATCATTATATATTCTTTATCACTTTACTTTTAACAGAAATTACCCAATTTTCCCCTAACAATGGTAATAAAATTAATAAAGATATTATTCATATTTGAAAAAAAAACAAAAGAAACCTTTATAATAAATTTTTAAAATATGATTCAAAATATGAAATAAATATTTTATAATTAAAAACATATAATTTTCTAAAATTAATTTAAAATTATTCTGATTGATGGAATGAGAAAAACATGTTTTTAATGTAAGAATGTTCAAAAGTTTGGAATCGTTTTAGATCATATTTCAATTTAAAATTGATTCCAATGAACTACATTATATTAAATTATATAATATTTAATTAATTATAATTTAAAACTAATAAAAATATAATTTAACACTATAAAATGTTTTGACGAATAAGTTGTTTTCAATTAAAATTCAGTATTTCACAATTCATCAAAACATGAAACTTATAAAAAAATCAAAAATACAAGTAAATTTTGTTATCCAAATTTCAAATAATAATTATATTTAAAAAAAATTATTTTATATGTGTAAAAATTCAGTTTCAAAATATGTGTGCTATTAAAAATTAAAAAAAAACTACCTTTTAGAAAAATAATTCCTTCATGTGTAAAATTGGATTTGCTCTTATTACATGTCTATAAAATCAGATAATGAATGTTAAACATTTGATTGAATATTATATATATATATATAATGTAATACAATAGGAGTTATTTTTTATTTATTCATTTTAAACACACATGTGCATAGTTTTTAAGAAAAACATTTCCTTTTATTTTAAAAAGGGTTTTACATTCATTTATAATTAATTGGTCATAGAATTATATATAAAATTGTAAACTGTAATTTCATAATGTAGTTAATCATGTTCATACCTGACATTATAACAGCTAGGTTATAATTTATTTGATTAAATTATTATATAATAAAATGATGGTTCATAGAAACTAAGTGTTTATTGTAACACAAGTTAAGTCGGTATTGTGTGTGGGTGAATCTTAACATGCTGTAGCATATTACAAATTACATTTCTGAAAATTTAATTCATTAAAAAAAAATTATAAAAACTTCGAGTTTTATATTCTACCCCAAATAAAATGAATTTCCCCTTGAAATTTTTCATTCTTGTAATGACCCATAATTCTATGAATGAATTTCCTTTTGGATAATTATTTTATATAGTACAATTAACACAAAATCACATAGATAACATAATAAAAACATTATAAATTCATAATTAATTAAATAAGTGGTCTTTCTAGATGTTAAGGATCATATACCAATGAAATTGTAACTTGACATTTGGAATAGTAGATGGCCCTCCTGAATCGTAAAATGGCCAGTAGTATACTAAACTCACCAATGTAAGTATAAATAAAATATATCCATCCTCTAAATGAAAATATGATATAATTATATCATAGTTTAAGTAAATAAATGATATGAAAATGATAAATTAAGTGCTTGTATTTTTATAAAGATGAAATGTTAAATTACAATTTTGTAATTAATATAATGACTTATAAAAAAATTATTTTCATAAAATAAATTAATAAATTAATTTTTTTATCTTATGATTTTAAGATAATTTTATGATACCTTAGTTACTTTTTGAAAATGTTAAAAAAATTAGTCATAATATTAAAATTGGTATATTTTAAATAAATATGGATTTTAATTAAAAAATAAATTTATCATATTTTTAAAATTATATTCATAAAATGGAGTCCATTTTTAAAATCTACACATCAAAAAATTGTTAGGGTGAATTTTTTGTATTTTTCTGAAATAGTTGAATTTTGGTGAATAGTGAAATACTGTAATTTACGGTATACATACATTATAAGATAATTAAAATTTTCCATGAGTCATGAATGATGTAACAACTATATATTGTAAATTACCTTCATTAATTAATATATTTAGTTATAATGCTCAAACTATTCCTTGTACTAAGCTAAAATAATAAACAAATCAATAAAATATTTAAAAAAACACCCCTCTCCTCCACTTTAAATACCACCCCTTATCCTCAAACATTCCAAGATTTGATCCTTATCCTATTTATGACCAATATTATTACCAATAATATCCCTCAATTCCATGTTCCCTTGTTCTCATCTAAATTCCAAACCCTTTCCCCTTAGGAGGTTCCCAAAGAGGATAAAATCAAGAGGTAAAACCACTTTCTTTTTTATTTAATTTATTTTAATGTTCTTTTATTTTCTTAACATATGATAACCTCCCTATAACAAATTCACAAGATATTTCTAGTATACCTTAGATAATGGAATTTTATTATGTTTATAGAATAATCCATCATCAATTCTCTTCCCTCCCCCTTTTATTCTAAAAATGGAAACATCATTCGTGAGGTGTTGTTTTATCACCTTAAAGGATGGAAAGATTTCATTTTCCTTAACCATGTTCAAGGATATTCATAAAAACATTAAAATGGTTGAAAAAAAATTAAAATATATATTATAACCATTTTTATATTCTTGATGTAACATATTTATATAATACTAAGTGATAAAACAAAACGACTTCAATGTTATCAAAAATAGCTGAAATTAATCTAAACAATTATCATTAACATGTTCTATAATGGTTAATCCTAATATATGGGAAACATATAAGAACAATTACACTTTTTTATGTTCATTAATAACATGTAATTATAATTCTTGAGAATTATATCCATATTAAAATAACTTCATTACTTATAATAAAGCAAACAAATTATGAAAACCATGAAAACGAACATTTCTGAATAATGAAATTTAACTCTATAACTAATAAAAAAGTCCATAAATGTACTTAATAAAACTATAATGAATGAAATTAATTTATAAAAGTTTATATAATTGTTAATTAATTAATTTAATTTGATTATATAGGACATTAAGTACAAGTGCAGAATATTTGAGGCACAAGGTAGGGGTTTCTTCCTGAATCACGATTTCCCATTTGGGTTAATTTTTTCCACCATTTTCCCTAATTTAATTGTTTTTTGTTTTTTATATACTTATTATAAATTAATTTTATATGTTCCAAACTAATTAATCTAGACCATTTCATCTTTTTTATTTGGAAATACATGTTTTACAAGGTTCCCTTCTCAATTCTTAATGATATGCATGTCCGATTAAAGGGAATATCTATATTTTTTACTGATTTTCAAGTACAATCAATAATCTATTTTAAGACACCATAATTATCAAAAAATAAATAATTTTTTCATTAAAGGCAATATTTTTTCATTTTTTTATACAAACAATTAAGACAAATACAAATGATTTTTCAAAAAGAACTCTTCTTTGTAAAGTAAAATGAGTTTTTTCTATCAAGAATTCCTCATTGATATTATTAGAGGATTTTAATATATTTAAATAAATCTATTGAATATTATTATTTATTGGGATTTATCTCTTATTATTATAATCTAACATATTTTATTAAATGGTTTATTATCTGTTTTATTTTGGGTGTGCTTTCTTTATACCATTCAAAATACTACTCTGAGTTGTTAGTGATAATGTTTACAAATTGGGGAAAGTTATTTTCATTTCATAATTATATTTTTTTATGTTTATTCCCATTAATATTATGAATGCATTGGACTTATAATGTGATGTATGGGGTCCAATATAGTCCCTCGATGCATCAGTAGGTCTCATGAGACAAAACAAAAATGGATTTGCTGAGGCCATAACCATTTAGTTTCAAATGTCTTGGCCAAGGCCTTAACAGTATGTTTTAGATGCATGTAATTATAAAATCCCACATTATGATATTAGTAATTTATAATACACATGATTATTTTATTATTAAACTATTCATGGTTAATCTTTATTATCATGTGACTATTTATATTGAATTATATATTCAGCATTTATTCATGCCATATTATGCTCATGTTTATGCTCTATTGGAATGAGTTTTTATTCATTCTGAATAAATTTTTTCTTATTTTTTCTTTCATTGAATTAATTACCCTTCCTAAGAAAATAATATCACCCATTTTTTATGTTTTATTTTTCCCCAGGATGTGATGATGTATATTATGAATGACTTGCAAGGATAATCTAGGAGTTTATGGGTTTTCCCACTGAAGTTTCTATGTTGTTTTACCTTTAAATATATAATGTAAAGTTGATTTATGTAAATTATCTTCCAATAATACTAATTTATTAGTCATTTTCTATTCGAGTATTGTATCTATATCAATGTATTAATGTAAGGCACCATATCCGGGATACTAGTGTCAGGGTCTTTACAGTTAGAATTAGAGGAAGTTTAGTAGAAACCATAGAAACTAGATTTAGAAAGAATAGAATAGGTAACATAACCCCAAGATAGAATTTTATGATAGTAATAAATTAACATATTATATTTTGGTAAGGTAGAGATTATTTCGGTCTTCCTATGAATACATCCCTATTAGGATACAACAAGTTGGTGTAGTTCTGGCACAAATGTGCCCTGGGGTAACAACTCTGACAAGATATCTCAAGCTTGAATTTTAGAAACATGGTACACAATAATGGGTCTTATTGTGCACCTATTTTGAAACTCCCAGGTAATATTCTTAGGATAATTAAAATTTTCCTTATAAACCATTATGAAGGATTTAAAAGTAAATATTTTCTCAAAGGAACCATGTTTATGATTATGAGTGTAACAATGCAAAAAAAATCTATTTATGATAAGTGTTTTTCTAGTTCCAGATCTATGATTTATAATCCAATTTATATTATTCCATTATATAAAAATGGAACATAGTGTAAGGAATGGAAACTGTATCGAAACATGTATCCCATTTAGGGATTTCCCTCTTATGCAAGATAATGATGTTGGTTCGGGAACTGCGACTACTCTTGAGAAACTCAAAACTATAATGGGATAGCTGACTCAGGTTTTGAACAATAACCTTACCCATATAAAGCATATTAATACACAATGTGTATGAGAAATGTTAGACCAATTTATGGGATAACAACCAACCTCATTCAATGGGACGAAAAACCGACTTGTAGCAGAGTAGTGGATACATTTCACAAAGAAGAAATTTATATCTATGGGAATTAATAAAAGGTAAAATTTTATCATGGGTGTTTATTATATCACATTATATTTTGATCAATGGTGATTTTTGATTCATAACACAAAGGGGGAGAAATAAATTTCAAATACCGAATGGAAATATATTAAATAAATTTTCCTATAAAAATATTTTCATCACAAACAACAAGAGGATATGGAGAGGAAATTATTAAGTTTGAAAAAAAAAGTGGATTAAAATGTTTCAATTTATGAATACAAATTGAAAATGTTATAAATTTATGCTGAAAACTACATACATAATACAAGGATCAACATTTATCAATTTTTTGTTGGTTTAAACCCCTTCCTCTGAAGGGAATTGTTATCCCAAAATTTCTTATTATACAAAGATATAGTCTCATGTGCTATAAATATAGTGAATGAATTCTATAGGTCTTATGAATTTTAAGGAAAAAATATTGGAAGAGTGTGTTGGATAAATGAATAGAGAAAGAGAATAATAAAAATGATAGTTTTCCAATGTGTGATACTTGTTGAAGGAAACACCCTGGTTCCATCTTGAAATAAAAATTTGTCTATTACAGGTGTGGAGAAATAATCCTCTATTCTCGTGATTTCAAGGGAAATAAATCAACTATCAATGTTCAATTCTACCATTATAATGATATGGTACAATATAAAAATGATTGGGTTAAGTGTCAAGGAAATATTTCTTAGAGAATTCCAATGGAGAAAATCTAAACTTATGCGATCACAACTGCTGAGGTTTAAATTCTAAATGATGTATTGTAAGTTACTTTAATAATTTCCCAAAATTTTTCTAAAACTTTATTTGATTTTGGATCATCTAACTCCTTTATAAATTCATATTTTGTTTTAAAAATTAGATATTTCCAATTCACCTTATCAAAGTAGTTGTCAAAAAATACTCATAGTGGAAACCTTATCACAACAAGATGTGTCCATTAGTTCCTATTATGGAACATAAACATGCTCTAATTTCTGATTTTATCATCATACCTATTCTTAATTTTTAAATAATCCTTTTTATATACTATAATTAAAATTATAATGAAAAAATTATTGTAAAGATAAGGAAATTGTGGTTCTTGATGAATGTATGGATTTTATTTTCTTTATAGGGGATAATTTATCATTTGATTCTTATCTAGATCAATCCTCAACAGGTCTAGTAAATGAAATTATTGGGGAGGAATAGAAAACATCAAATTTTTGTGACGAATGAAATCTTTAAATTTAAGATGTAACTATTGTGAAAGAATATATTTATGTTTTTAGAGGATTTACTTGGACATCCTCTAGAGTGGGAAGTTATGTTATCTATTAATTAAATTCTTGGTGTAAGACCTATATCAAAGACTATCTATAGAATAGAAACTAAGGAATTAGTGTAGATGAAGAATAAACTAGAGGATTTAGGTGATACTGGATTTATTCTTCCTAGTGTTTCTACATGGGGATCCCTTGTCCTCTTTGGCATGAAGAATGATCTAGGAGGTTATGCATTGAATATAGGGAAATAAATACTTTTAAAATAAAGAACCATTATACCATTACTCACATTGATGATTTATTTTATCAACTTCACAAATATCAATATTATTTTAAAATTAAACTACGTTCAGGATATCATCATTTTCTTATGAAGAAGGAAGATATTCCAAATACAGTATTTCAAGCCAGGTATAGACATTATGAGTTTACCGTAATTGCATTTGTACAGGCTAATACATCCCCTATTTTTATGGATCTAAATGAAAGAGTGTTCACTGAATATATTTACAATTATTTTTGGTATTTATTGATGATATCTTGGTAAATTACAAAATCAATGAGGACCATGAGAACCACATGTAGGATTTTATAGCGACTCATACAAGAAAAGAGTAATATTGGATGTTTATAAAGTGTGAATTAGGGCATCATAAAATTTATTTTCTTTGTCATATTTTCTCTATAGATGGAATCTCGGTTGACCTTGTGAAGACAAAGGAGTTTCCAGGATGGACTACACCAACAAACATAACTGAGGTACATAGTTTCATTAGTTTTATAGGATACTATCACATTTCCTTCAGAATTTTTTCCAATTAGCTGACCCATTAAACTTGTTTAATTGTAAAGGGGTTAGGTTCTCATGGATAAAATAATGTTAATAAAGTTTTAATTAATTGAAGAAGAGATTATTGAATGGTCTGATCTTGAATCTACCATAGAGAAATGGTGGGTTTTGGATTTATAGAGATTCATCAAAGAAAGGTCTTGGTTGTATCCTTATACAGAATGATAGATTTATTTCGTATGCATCAAGGAATTTAAAAACTCATGAAAAAAACTATCCAACTCATGATCCTGAATTCATATCCATAATATTTTCTCTGATGATATGGAGACACAATATCAGTGGAAAAAGATGCAATGTACATACGTATAAAAAACGGTTGAAATATGTCTTCTAATATAGAGAACTCATCAGGAGGTAAAGGCGATGGCTCGAGATACTCAAGGATTATGATTTTCCAATTTACTACCACCCAGGGTAGGAGAGTATGATAGTATATACATTGATTAGGATATATCACGAATCTCTAAACCAAATGAGGATAGAAAAGGATCATGTGAATATGGATCTAGAAAATATTTATAGAAGAATTATCATGGAAGGAGAAACACCACTAACTTTCCAATTTCTTTCTCAACAATCCTAGTTGTAAATTATTAAAGGTTCTTAGTGTGATGATGAGAATATTCAAAAGAAAATTAAAGCTGTGAATGATAAGAGATTGGTGGACTTCTAATATGAAAATAAAATCGTGAAATTTGGGAAGAGGATTTGTGTTCCCTCAATACCTCAGCTAAAATGGAGTTATTGGATGATTCCCATGGATTTATTTTCTCTATAAACCTTTGAATCACTAATATTTATAGTGATTTAGAGAACCTTCATGGTCCGATAATATAAAGTGTGAAAATGTCGATTATGTATCAAGATGTTTATATATAAACAAGTGAATGACGAAATAAAACATCATAATTGAGTCATGCATCCTTTTCCTATTACTACATGGAAATGGGATGACATAAAATGTGTATTTTATTAATTTATTACCAAAATATTCAAGAAATAATGATGTAATAGGGGTAATTGTTGATCAACATACCATATCTACACATTTCCTCACTATATGGGAGGATTTTCCACTAGAGCGCCTTACAAAAGTCTATATTAATGACATTGTGAGACTTCATGGAGAACCTATATCAATTTTGTCTGATTTTGATGCATGATTTTCATCAAAATTGATGAAAAATATTTAAAAATCATTGGATGTTGAGATTCTTATGGGTACATTTTATCACACTCAATATGATGGGAATTTAGAAAGGATGATCCAAACATTAGAAGACATATTGATATCATACATACTTGAATTTCAAGGCATGTAGGATCATTACTTATCTTTAGTATAATCTTCCTATAACAATAGTTTCCATTATAGTTTTCAAATGTCACCATAAGAAACATTTTTTTGGAAAGATATGTCATACACCAACTTGTTGGGATGAAGTTAGTGAAAGGAAGCCTATAGGCCCAGAACTTGTAGAGGAAACAACACAAAGGTAAATACTTCTCAAAACCATATCAATGTAGATCAAAGTAGGAAAAAGAGATATGTCTATAATTAATGGAAGGATTTGGAATTTCAAGTATGAGATCATGGTTTCATTAATGCATCACCATGGAAGGGTGTTATAAGATTTGAGAAGAAAAGGAAACTGAGCCCTAGGTACATTGGACCTTTTTTAAATCATGGGGAGAGTTATAGATTTGAATTATTATTTTTTTATGCCTCATATACATTGTAAAGTACATAATTAATTCCAAATCTCGTTGTTAATAAAGTACATGCTAAACCCAATGCATGTACTCACTTCTGATTGATTATAATTGAAACATTATTTAACTTATTTTGAGGATCCAATCTGTATTATAGACACTAAAGAACAAGTGTTGAGGAATCATATGACTCGAATGGTAAAGTTACATCAGATGTATCATATAATTGAAGAGCTAATATAGAAAATAGATGACACTATGATGAAGAACAATCCAAATATTTTGATGAGGTGACATTATAGGAATTTCGAGGATAAAGTTTTGGTAGGAGAGGAGAATGTAACAACCCAAAATTATGTCAATGAATTTATATTTTTATAATTATTTAATATTGTATAATTCACATAAAATCATTAGGGAACACAATAAAAACTTTATAAATAAAGAATTAATGGAATTAGAGGTATTTATAGAAGTTAAGGATCCACTACTATAAATCTAAACTATACTAATGTTTACAAACCATTGTCATTTGAGGGGTGGGGGTAAACCGTTAGTATACAATATCTCAATGGTTATCCAACCCATTGGGTAGTGTGGCGTTGGGATACACATATACCAATGGATTAAAATTAACCATTGGTATAGGGTAAATAACTTATAGTTACCCAATAGTTTCTTAGAACCATTGGGATAGATAATTACCAACGGTTTAAAACCGTTGGTTTTAAAAGGAAACAATGTAATACAAATGGTTTTTAAACGGTTGTCCTAGAGTTTTTCCAATGGTTACATACAACTGTGGCATACATTGCATGTCTAGGGATAAAAAAATGCTTACAAAACCATTTGTATATAATTTTTGAATAATTTTTCAGCACTATAAAAAAGGTTATAAACCATTGGTATAGTATCCACCAAGATTTTAAACTCCAGCATGCATCTCTCTACAACAGCTCTAGCATTGTAGCTCTACTGCAGCTCCAGCATTGCACACATAAACCTGCACATAGAAGACAATATTCACAAGCCACGAATATTTCATACACCAGCCTCTAAAATTTCATACCATTCAAAAACTTGAAGAATATGCAAAAACTCGACAACACCATATAGAAACATCTCCAAAAACTCTACAATACCATATACATAATTTTAAAAACTAATAACAACTTCATATTTTTTATTCGATTTGAGTGGGCGCTTGAATGTGTGGTGACCTCAAACAATAAAAATACATCACATAAATTAATCTACGGAACATACCTCACCCATGTATATGGGATGTTCTAGATAGTGGGATGTTACCTACTATATTTTGTTTGAGATGAATCCTTATGAACTGTGACATATCAAATTATATCATAGTTTCTCATGACCCTTCAAAGTTTATAACTAACCTTAGAGTGGGTAGGGTGGTTTAGTTTAAACTTGTATAAGTATTAACCCCCAGAGAAGACATCTTTAAAATTAGTGATGATGATAATGAATGTGTATTAATGGGCTTGTGTGACTTAGGGAAAGTATATGTCTTTAGTATATTAGAATTCGTGTGTTTTAGATACGGGTAGGAGTTCCTCACATGAGAAGTGGATTGTGTGACGTTGGACAAAAGGGACTAGTTTTGAGAGCCCAGTGATCTATAAGAACATATTAGGATAGTGTTGAGTGGGTGGGTTTGGTGATTGATGATATCCATGAAAGGGATCAACTTGGTATCATAGGTGTTTTAGATGTGTGGGGGACGTGTAGATGTTTAAGAATATAGAATCAATGAAAAAATGTGTTATAAATTATATTTTTCCTCCCAGAATTTGATGAAAATAATTAATTAAACACTATATATTCCTGGGGATTAGGAAATTTTGATTAAATTATTTTTAGTTTGATGACCTGAAACTTTGGACGAGAATTAGGGGAGTGTCATGTAATGAGCAGCACATGTGAGATGGATCTTATTTAATGTTGTGGGTGTTGTTATTAGAATTCAGAAACATGTTGTAAATTATTATTGTAGTATCTATTAGGTGATAGAGGGATGAACACACCCAATCATTGAGTTTGGAAATTAATGGAGCATGTTTCATGGTTATTGGGAGTCTAGTCCAGTAAAGTGAAGGTAACAACACTCTTATGGTGGAGAGGGATGTATTAGTTATGGTAATGTGACCATTGTGAAGGAAGAATATGAAAAGGGTAATATAAGTAAAGACTATCCAATAAGGATGAACTCCATTGAGCGTTCCTTATTATCACAATAAACTAGGATGGATTTCAATATTTATAATCAGTATGATGAGAAAACGCAGCTCCCACAACCCCCCAACAAACTGCATCCTCCCACCCCACTGCACACCCTCACCCCTAGATAGCCACTACCCCCTAGACACCCCCACCCATTGGACATCCCCCCATGCACACCCTCACCCCTAGACAAACCTCCCACCCCCTTCCCACCACCCACCCCCACCTCCCCATGGACATCCCCCCTGCAGACCCCCACCACCCCCTCAACACCCACCACCCCCTGGATAGCCTTCCCCGCCCCAACCCCCATAACAGCTCCAGCATTACATCTCCACAACAGATTTCCAAACCAGCTCAACATTTCACACATAAACCTACACACAAAATCCAATATACAAAAGTCACCAATATTGCATAAACCAGCCTCAAATATTTTATACATTTCACAAACCACAATCATATGAAAAAACTCTCCAATACCATATACAAACATATGAAAAAACTCTATAATACCATATACAAAATTTTAAAAACTAATAAAAACTTCAAATTTTTTATTCCATTTGAGGGGGTGCTAGCATGTGTGGTGACCTGGAACAAAGAACATACCTCACTCAAAGGAATCTATTAAACATACCTCACTAATGGATACAAGATGTTCTAGATAGTGGGATGTTACCTACTATATTTTGTTTGAGATATAGCCTTAGGATCTATGAGATATAATCTTATATCATAGTTACTCATGACCCATATAAGTTTATAACTAACCTGAGAGTGAATAGGTGGACCCAAATATATTTGGATTCTATGGTGAATTCCATGTATAAATTGAGATGTGATATTGGGTGGATTATGAGCATGGGTGTTGGATTTAGGATGTTTTGTGATGATTCTATTTATATGTTCCAAAATCATGTATCTAGGTCATATCTCCTTTGTTTTTTGGGTAAATAATTTTTCACATGGTTTCCTTCACAATTCTTCCTCGTACTCAAGCCCGATTAGAGGGATATTCATGATTTATTGCCCATTTTCAAGTACAATCCATAAAATGATTCAAGACATAATTATTTTTCTAAAATCACTATTTTTGTCATGAAAAAAACTATATTTGATCATTTTTATTATTATAAAAACAATTACGACAAATAGAAAAGATTTTTCCAAAAACAACTCTTCTTCAAATAGTAAAAAAGTGTATTTCACTCAGGAATTCCCCAATGATTTTATTAGAGTATCTTCATCTATCCTGACACCTATATTGAATAATATTCATTATTGAGATTTATCTCTTATTATCATCATCTTAAATATTTTATTAAATGGTTTATGACCATTTTTACAATGTATGTACTATCTTGATAGAATTCATTATACTACTCAGAATGGTTAGTGATTATGTTTATAGACTAGGGAATGTTATTTACATTTGATATGTATATGTTGTGTATGTTTATAACCATTAATATGAGTAATGAATTAGAATTATTAAGTGATGTTTAGGGCCCACTATAGACCCTCAATAAATTAGTAGGTATCATGATACAAAACAGAAATGGATTTGCTGAGGCCTTAACCATTTATTTTCAGATGTCTTGGCCAACGCCTTGATGTTATGTTTCAGATTTTCGACATTATGCATTTCCACATTATTATATTATTAATTGACTATAAATGTTATTATTCTACTTTTATAATATCTAGAGTTAAGATTTATTATCATGTCATTATTTATATGGAATTATATATTCATCTTTTACTCGTTCCATATTATTCTCAAGTTTATATTCTAATGTCATGGGTTTTTAGTCATTAATAGTGAAAAAAATTTTATATTTACTTCTATTTTATTACTTTCCCTTACCTAGAATCAGATAACACCCCTTTCTTATGTTTTATTTTTTCCTTAGATGTGAATATGTATATTATGAATGAATTGCAGGGATATTCTAGGATTTTATAGGTGTTCCCAAAAGAGTTTCTATATTTTTCTTCCTTTAAAGATGTAATGTAAAGTTCACATGTGTAAACTGGATTCAAAAACTATTAATGTGATCAGTTATTTGGGATTCTAGTCTTATATCTTTTCCAATGTATTAATTTAAGGAACTGAATCCATACTACTAGGTTTAGTGTCTTTACAATTCTAATTGAAACAAATGAGAATGATTTTACATCATCTTATCCCCATTTCACCATTCAGCTTCTTCGGACTGGTGGATAGCTTCAAAAAAAATTGACAATTTAAGTGGTATTTTTTAAAAAAAACTTTATCCCTATGATCAAAAAATAATATTGGTTTCTCTTCATTAGAATGATATTTCTCTAGTGGTATGACCTTTGAGTTAATTACATGTGAAGGATCATGTGTTCACTTATATAGAAGAGATATATGGAACACATCACAAACATGATAGATATTTTGATGATGTGCCAAAGGATAGGATATTAATCCAATATGATCAATAATTTAAAAATGAAATCACATCCTTTAAATTTCTAATGGAACATTGAAAATGAAAGGTGTAGGTTTGAGAATTTATTTGTGGGGAACCCACATAAAAAAGGTACAATAAAACATCCACTTAAATAGAGGGAAAGAAAAAAAGGTGGCGATCACCACAAAACCAAGATTAAAACAAAGAGAAAATGTAGAAATGGAATAGAATTCCATCTATGAAGTTATGATGCAGAGTGATATAGAACATTCTAATTATAAATTTTATCCTCATAAAATGACATATATGTGATTATTTAAGGAACCATTTGATTCATTGAAATTGTAGGTACTAGGATAAATTAACTATTTCAAGAAAAATTTCCTAATATTGAATAATTTTCACAAGAATATATACTTACTTCATATCAATCAATTTTATAGGCATGATCTCATCCATGAGTTGTGCCTTGATCAATTTTTGGTTCATATCTTACTACAAGAAATGAGGTTGAAATTGTAGTGTATAAAGAACTATAAGATCATAATATTAATAATGTGATGATAAGTCATTATGTTTGTATCTAGTTATTGTCACAAAAAAATGGTTAGCACATGTTATCCAGTATTCATAAATCATAACATTAATCTCTAAAACCTATCCAAATTTCATCATAAATAATTTCCTAAAATGTTACTCTTATGAAACTTTTAAAAGATTAAAATCCAACATTTTCCAAATAAGGTCACAAAACATTGAATTTATCCATCACAAATATGATTTATCTCTTAAAAAACAAGTGAATACCATTATCATGTATACTCTTAGTACATGGTAAAAATATGAATTACCATTAAACCATACTTAATACACACATGGTTCTTCATTCCTTATGTAAGATCTTTTCTTATAAAAACCCATTTTCTTTGGAATCATGTGTTCTTCCTTGTACTGATAGAATATGTGATTTGATTATTCTATAATCCATTTATATAATCATATTAAATTTCAAAAATGGATGAACAATAATATTTTAATAGCACTTATTCATTCAAAATCAAAAACAAAAAAATCTCATCATAAGAGAGGAGGATAAGTATTCCCCAATCATCATGGTTCACTTCATACATTATGAAAGTATAAATTTTACCTTTTTCCTTTGGTCCTTAGTGGTTTTGTGACTTATAATCAACATTATTACATGGATTGGGGAAATTTTAAGCATAATGCTAAAACTCTTTGAAATTGAGACACATAATCATTATAGGTGATAAATTTTGAGATTTATTTTTATTCCCATCACTTTTATAGTCAAAGGATTTATGACCTTCTTTCCCACACTTAAAACATTTACCTGTCCCATTATGATAATTTTTTACATACTCCCTTCCACACTATAAGCATAATTTAAGTCTAATCTTCTTCTTTCCATAGTTTTTTGTTCTTTATTTTGAATTATATCCTTCTTTTCTTATCAAAACCATGGGATAGATGGAAAACTTGAATCTCTATTTTTTTAGAAAGAATATGGGGTAGGTAATTACTGAAAAATAAGTTTTTTATCTCATCCCAATCCATGGAGTCTAGTTTATCTTTTCATGTATATTCTCTATAATCATCCACCACTAGTTCAGTTAACCTTCCAAGTGATAAGTTCCCAACTTCACTTCTCAATATCTGAACAACAGAGAATTAAAATTTTATTTTCAATAGTATGGATCATTTTCTCAAAAACTACTGGATTAGTCATTCCACTAAATAAGGTGGATATTTTATTAATAAGGATTCATGAGAACTTTTTTCCCTCTTATGGTCATTTTTAAGTTTATCATGATTCATGTCTTGATAAGGTTTTGTGGTCTTAACAATGATGTTTTTTATTCCATATTCTATAATAGTCAGTTTCTTAGATAGACCATCTTTTCATTTTACATTTTATTCCTTATTAACATGATTCATTTTGGGTTCCTACCATTGACTAAAACCAAAATAAAATATATTGACCAATACTAATCACATTGGTAAAACCTCATCAGCAAGGTAAATTACCTTCAATCTATAATAAATTCTTTTTAACACTAGGTCATTCATGATAATTACCAAAATTATAGGAATTTAACATATACTTTGACTTATACTTTGATACATACATATAAAAATCCTTTGAAATATCTATAGGGATCTCAATAATGTTTTCTCAACCTAGTTTCCAAAGTATTATTAAACATTTTCTCTGATACCGACTGTAATGACCTAGATGTTTCAAACGTGGATATTACATATTTTTATATGAAAAATCATTTCATTACAAAAACGTATTCATGAGAACCATAATAGTTTAGTGCATTTATACAAATGAACATAATATTCTAATTTTGTGGAAGAAAATCAAGATCTCCCCTAAAGATCATCCCCTTAAGTAACTCAAATTAAAACCATTCTTTATAACCTTATGTCTTGAAACTCATAATACTCATGAAAAACTCATAAATAATAATAATAAAATTATCATACATCTATTACAGAACCATATAAAATTATATTATACCATATATTATTTACTTATTTCATTTTATTACTCATTTATAAGAAATTCCATTTTAAAGTTACATTTTGATTAATAACCTATTTGTTTTTCATATGTGTTTTGATTTGATATATTTTTTGTTTTATAATTATATCATGATATCATAATATCAATAATTATAACAATGATTATATTCTTTTTATATTTATTTATAATAATCTATAAAAGTTTTAAATATAAAATGTAATTTACCGTTAATTGAGATGGCAGGTCATACGTACGCATGAACGTTGTTTACATTTTTTATCATATTGATAGAAAGAATATAAATTTTATATATATATATATATATTATCATTAATGTATAATTATCATGTCATTTATATCATATAATTTCAATAAATCCATCCTTTATACATTCCATGTAATGTGTGAACGAGTCACATCACTTTGAAGAGGCGCTGGACCACATGTCCAAAAAAGAAGATATCATATTTCCAAAAAATGGAAATCATAGGGTATGTTATATATAATACTTTCAGAAAAAATACATAATAAATAAAATAAAAATTATATAAAATGGTTTTTCTATCATTACCATCATCCATGAGAGGTGGTAATGAAAAACGAAAAACCATATTTTGTGAGGCGATAGTTCGTTGTACCCAAGAACTGTAATTTGATTACCCATTAGATGTATGTGTCTATAAGTTTAGGTAGAACCATTATACTAAAAAAATTAAATATATATAGTAAAATTAGGTAATTATATAATCAGGTAAAAATAATAATTTTTGGGGTTCAGGGATGAAATAAAATGAATACATTTATTGATGAACATTACCTCTTTCTTTGGTATATCCTTTTGATTTTTACAAAAGGACTTCATTGGTTGGAATTATATTAGAATTAAGACATCTAAGTGGAATTAATAGATGTTTATAGAATCTTTGGACATATTTTTTTCCAAACCAAATAGGTTTTGAAGTGTGAATAAAATATAATAATAGTGCCCTTTTATAAGAGAGGGGAGGAGCACTTTTTTGGAATTTCTCAAAAGAATAAATTATAACAAAATCAATATTAATAAAAGTACCTAAAAAATTCCATGTATTAGAAACATAGATTATATAGGGTTTTAATCTGATAAACCAATAAATGTTAGACATGTTTTTTTTTATTTTAAACCTTATCATTTTGTTTAACCCTTAGTTAACCCATTTTAATTTAAACTAAGGTATATTTTGTGGAACTCATAAGAGGATTTAATTTTTATATGTAAATTGTTAATTAGACCATAAATATGAAATTTAAGATATTTTATACCATATATAATCCATTTTAATTATTTAATATTTTTATTATTTTCGAATAATTTAATAAAATATTTTTTCATAAAATATTTTAAAGTTCAATCTTGACGCTATTCATTAATTTGACTTTAAGGAACTCAATACAGCAAGATAATTTCAAACCAATTAATCAAATACACCACTAAAATTTAATATTCACCTATATAATTCTTGAATAACTTTAATTAGGTTATATTATATTTATTTAAATTTTTATTATATTATTTCATTAATTGATTAATTACTGCATCATTATTTTGTAATTAGTTATGGTAACTAATTATTAAATAAAATTAAAAATAAATTTTAATGATGTAGATAGAAATTTTTTCTTTCATTATAATATATATAGTCATGCATATATTCTACATAACCCTATATTAAAAATATTATACTTATTAAAATTTTGACTGTGACATTTTGTCTATCTCTTTGATTTTAATAATATATAAGTCATTTTCATGGAAAAGTGTCCATTAAATTAATAATTTTATATCCTTATATATTAAGGGTAGAAATAAAACCATAAAATATAGTTTTTTCAAGTGTTGCGTTCATTTTATAGCCCTTATTAGTTTATTTACAACTTAAATTACCCAATTTTCCCTTTACCATGGTAATAAAAATTACCAAATATACAATTAATACTAGAAAAAAAAATAAACTTGATGTATTTAAAAATTTGGACCATATTTTTACAAATATGAAATCCATTTTTCAAAATTAAAAACACATAATTTTCTAAATCATAAATGTTTATTTAATTTTTTTTAATTAATATAATGTACTAAAAGAAAATTTATTTTTATAAAATAAATTTATAAATTTATATTGTATTATCATAAAATTGTAATATTATTTTATGATACCTTATTTAATTTTTGAAAGTGTCCTAAAATCAGTTATAATATTAAAATTTGTATATTTTTAATAAATAATTATTTTAATTGAAATTTAATTTTCTCATATTTAGAAAATTATTTTCATAAAATGGATTCCATTTTTCAATTCTACACATTTAAAAATGGTTAGGGTGAATATTTGTTTTTTTTATATTGTTTATTTGTTGATGAATATTAAATATGATAATTTATGGTATATATAAAAATTGGATACAACCGAGAAAGTGACTCATGACGCAACAAATAAAATATAGGTAAAGTGTTGGCCTTGGGACTTCACCCCATGACAACACCCCAAACCCCATCCTTCCCTTTCCACCCCAACCGAATACAGGGGGGAAATAATTTATGGTAGATATACATTATAAGATAAATAAACTATTCCTTGAGTCATAAATGATATAAGAACTATAATAAAGAAATTACATTTATTATTTAATATATTTAGTTTTAGTGCACAAACTATTCATAGTCTTGAGGAAAATTAATAAACAAATTAATATAATATTCAAAAAACACCTCTCTCCTCCACTAAAAATACCACCCCTCACCACCCCTTCTCCTCACAACTTCCAAGCCTTGAGCCTTGTCCAATTTCTTCACAGTATTATTCCCAAGCCCTTCCCAAAAATGCACGATACCTTGGTCTCATCAAAATAACAAACACTTTTCCCGAATGTGGTTCTCAAGGAGGATAAAATCAAAAGGTAAAAACCTCTTACTTTTTCATTTAATTTTTTTCATTCTCTTTTCATTTCCTATATTCTCCTCACCTCCCTATCCCAAAGTTACAATATATTTCCATTATAATATATATACTAGAACATTATTGTGTTTATGAAATAATACATCATCAATTATCTTACCTATCCCTTTTATTATAAAAATGGAAACATCATCCCTAAGGTGTTTTTTTATCACCTTCAGGGAAGACAGGTTTTCATTTTCCTTCTTCATCTTTAAGGATTTTCATAAAACCATTATAATGGTGGAAAAAATTCTAATTTCTATATTATAACCCTTTTTATGTTCTATAAGTAACATATTTACATAATACTAAATGATAAAACAAAATTAGTAGGTTGAGATCTAAAATGGCTAAAATTTATCTAAACGACTATCATTAACATGTTATCTAATGCTTAATCTTAATATATGTGAAAAAACAATATAAAAAATGAATTATACATATACATGTTCATTGATAACATAAAATTAGAATTCTGGAGAATTATACCAATTTTACATGAACTTCATTACTTATAAATAGGATAACCAATCATGAAAACCATGAAAACAAATGCTTTTGAATTTTGAAATTAAACACTATAACTCATAAATAGGGACATAAATGAAAATAATAAAAAATATAGAATCAAATTCGTGTATAATAGTTTCTTTAATGATTAATTAATGAGAATAATTTAATTATACAAGACATTAAAACAATTTTTGAACACTTTCAGACATAAGGTAAGGGTTAGTTCTAGAATCTCTATTTCACATTTGGGGTACATTTTCCATCTATTTACCTCTATTAAATTATTAAATTTTTATATAATTATTCTAGATTCTATTTATATGTTCCAAAATATTGTATCTAGATTATTTCACCTTTCTTTTCTGTGTAAATAATGTTTTCCATGGTTCCCTTCTCAATTCTTCCTCATAGTCAAGCCTGATTAGAGGGATCTTCATGATTTATTACACATTTTCAAGTAAAATCCATAAAATGATTCAAGACACAATAATTTTTATAAAATCACTAATTTTTTCATTAAAAACTTATTTTTTGTTATTTAGGTTTTATAAAAAAAATTACGACAAATACAAATGATTTTCCAAAAACCACTCTTCTTCAAACAATAAAAAAGGGAATCTTGCTCAAGAATTAATCAATGATTTTATTAGAGTATTTTCATCTATCATGACACCTATATTGAAAAATATTATTTATGATATTTATCTCTTATTATTATCATATAAAATATTTTATTGAATGGTTTATGATCGGTTTGAATATGAATGTACTATCTTGATACCATTCATCATACTACTCAAAATGGTTATAGTGATTATACTTACAGATTAGGGAATGTTATTTACATTTCATATGTATATGTTTCCTATGTTTATAACCATTAATATGAGTAATGAATTGAAATTATTAAGTGATTATTCGGGCCCACTATAGCCCCTTGATGAATTCATAGGTCTCATGATACAAAACAGAGATGGATTTTCTGAGGCCTTAACCATTTATTGTCAGATGTCATGGACAAGGCCTCGATGGTATGTTTCAGATTTTCAGCATTATGCATTTCAAAATTATGATATTATTAATTAACAATAAATGTGATTTTTAAACAAGTATAATATCCATGTTTAAGCTTCATTATTATGTGATTATTTATATGGAATTATATATTCAGCTTTTACTCTTTCCATATTAAGCTTAAGTTTATGTTCTAATGGCATGGGTTTTTAGTCATTAACAATGAATTTTTGTTTATATTTTTTTCTATTGTATTACTTCCCCGTAATTAGTATATGATAACTCCCCTTTCTTATGTTTTAATTTTACCTAGGATGTAAATATGTATATTATGAATTAATTGTAGGGATAATATATAAATTTATGGGTGTTACCAAAGGAGATTATATATTATTCTTCCTTTCATGTTGTAATGTATAGTTCAAATATGTAAACTAGCTACAAAAAATACTAATTTGATTAGTCATTTAGGATTCTAGCCTTATATTTATGTCAGTGTGTTAATGTAAGGCACCATATCTGGTCTACTTGGGTTAGTGTCTTTACAGTTCTAATAGAAACAAATGAGCATACTTCTAAATCATCATATCCTCAAGTCACCATGTAGCTTATTCAAACTGGTGGACAACTTCACAAAACATTAACCATGTGAGTGGTATTGTTTTTCTACAACATTATCTCTATGATCAAAAATTAATATTATTTTCTCTTCATAATAATGATATTGCTTTAGTGGTATGACCTTTGAGTTTACTACATGTGAAGGATAAGGTGTTTACTTATACAGAAGAGATACATGGAACACATCACGAACATGATAGATAATTGGTTGATGTCTCAATGGATAGTATTATATTCCAATATAATCAATAATTTAAAAATGAAATCACATCCTTTTATTTTCTAATGGAACTTGGAAAATGAAAGGTGATGGTTTGATAATTTCATTGTGGGGAACCCACATCACAAAAAATGTCAATAAAACTTACACTTAAATAAATTGGAAGTAAAAAAGTTAAGATCACCATATTACCAATATTAAAAATAAGAGAAAACATAGACATGGAATTGAATTCCAACTATGAAGTTATGATGCAGAGTGATAGAGAACATGGTCATTATAAATTTAATCCTCATAGAATGATAAATATGTGATTATTTAAGTGACCATTTGATTCATTGAAAATATAGGTACTTAGATAAATTTATTGTTTCATGAAACATTTCCTAATGTCTAATAATTTTCACAAGAATATATACATACTTCATATCAATCCATTTCATAGGCATGATCTCATCCATGAGTTCTGCCTTGATCAATTACTGGTTCATCTCTTACTCCAAGAAACAAGGTTGAAATTGTAGTGTTTAAAGAACTATAGGATCATAATATTTATAATGTGATGATAAGTCATTCATTCTTTCTCTAGTAATCATCACAACAAAATAGTTAGCACATGTTGTCCAATATTCATAAATTATAACATTAATCTCTAATACACATCCAAATTTCAACGTATACAATTTAATAAAATGTTATTCTTATTAACCTTAAAAAATATTATAATCTATTATTTTCCAAATAAAGTCACAAAACATAGAATTTATGCCTAAAAAATATGATGTATATCTTAGAAAACAAGTGAATAGAATTATCATGTATTCTCTCAAAACATGGTAAAAACCCAAATTACCATAAAATCATATTTATTACACATGTGGTTCTTCATTCCTTATGTAAGATCTTTTCTTATAAAAAACAAAATTCTTTGGAAGCTTTTTTTCTTCATTGTACTTATAGAATATGTGATTTAATTATTCTATAATCCATTTGTATAATCATGTGAAATTTCACAAATGGATGAACAATAAGATTATCATAGCGCTTATTCATTCAAAATCAAACACAATAATCCCATCAAAGGAGAGGAGGATAAGTATTCCCTAATCATCATGGTTCACTTCAGACATTATGAAAGTATAATTTTTCCCTTTTTCCTTTGGTCCTCAGTGGTTTTTGTGACTTATCATCAACATTATTACGTGGATTGGGGAACTTTTAAGCATAATTCTAAAACACCTTGCAGTTGAGACACTGATTCATTATAGGTGAACAATTTTGAGCTTTATTTTTAGTCCCATCACTTATATAGTCAAAGTATTGATGACCTTATTTACCACACTTAAAACATTTACCTATCCCCTTATAATAATTTTCTCTATGTTCCATTCCAAACTATCAAAATAATGTAAGTCTAATCTTATTATTTCCATAGTTTTTTGATATTTCTCTTGAATTATATGCTTATTTTCTTATCAAAACCATGGGATAGATGGGAAACTTGAATTTCAATTTTTGTAAGAAGAATACATGGGAGGTACTTACTAAAAAATATGTTTTTGAACTCATCCCAATCCATAGAGTTAACTTTATCTTTTTGCCTCATATTCTTTGTAATCTTACACAACTAGTTCACTTTACCTTTCAAGCTATAAGTTTCCTATATAACTTCTCAAGATCTTAACAACGGAGAATTAAAATCATATTTTCAATGGTACAGATCCATTTCTCAAAAACTAGTGTATTAGTCACTCCCCTAAAATAATATGGATGTTTCCTTAATAATGATTCATGAAAATTTTGTTCTCTCTTCTGGTAATTTTTATGTCTAGTATGATTCATGACTTGATAAGGTTTTGTGTTCATAACAATGAGGTTTTTAATTCCATATTCTTTATCAGTATATTTCTTAGAAGGGATATCATTTCATTTTTCATTGTATTCTTTATTAACAGGATTCATTTTGGGTTCTTTCCATTTACTAAAACAAAAAATATATATCTTGACCAATACTAATCACAATGGGAAAACCTCATCAGTAAGGTAAATTACTTTCAATCTATAATAACTTCTTTTTAACACTAGGTTTCTCATGATCATTACCAAAATTATAGGATTTTAACATATACTTAGACTTATACTTATAGATATACATATAAAAATCCTTTTAGATATCTATAGTGATCTCAATGAATTTTTCTCATCCTAGTTTCCAAAGGTTGATTAATCCTTTTCTCTGATACCTACTATAACGAACCTGACTTTTCAAACATGGATATTACATATTTTTATATGAAAAATCATTTCATTACAAAAACCCATTCATGATAAGCCTAATAGTTTTGTTCCTTTATACACATGGAGCACAATATTTTAATTTGGTGAAATAACATCAACATCTCCCATAAAGATTATCCCCTTTAGTAATTCAAATTAAAACCTTTCTTTATTACCTTATGTCTTGAAATTCATAATATTCATGAAAAACTCATGTATTATAATTATAATATTATAATACATTTATTGAAGAACCATATGAAATTATATTATACCATATATTATTTACTTATTTCTTTTTGTTACTCATTTATTCAAAATTCCATTTTAAAGTTACATTTCGATTAATAACTGATTTTTTCATATGTGTTTTGATTTGTTATATTTTTTGTCCTATTACTTATATCATGATATCATAGAATCCAAAATAATTACCATGATTATATTTTTTTATATTACTTTATAATAATCTATAAAATATTTAAATAGAAAGTGAAATTTACTATTAATTGATATTGCAGGTCATACGTATGCATGAACGTTGTTTACATTTTTTTATTATATTGACAGAAAGAATGTAAATGATATATATATATATATATATAATATTATTCATGTAGAATTATCATGTCATATATATATCATATAATTTCACTAAATCTATCCTTTATACATTCCACGTAATGTGTGAATGAGTCACATCAGTTTGAGGAGGTGTCGGACCACACGTCCACAAAAGAAGATATCATATTTCCAACAAATGTAAAGAATGAAGGTATGTTTTATATAATAATTACAGAAATCAAAGTAAATAGTAAACAAAATAAATATAATATAAAATGGTATTTCTATCATTATTACCTTCCATGAGATGGGGTAAATGAAAAACAAACAACAACATTTCGTGAGGTGCTAATTCATTGTACCCAAGAACGGTAAATTCATTACCCATTAGATGAATGTGTCTATATGTGTAGGTGAAATAATTATAGTAAAAAATCAATATATATAATAAAATTAGTTTATTATATAATCATGGAATAATAATAATTTTGGGGGTTCAAGGATGAAATAAAATGAAAACATTTGCTGATGAACATTACCTCTTCTTTGGGTATATCCTTTTCATTATCACAAAAGGACTTCATTGGTTGGATTTATGCCAAAATTAAGACTTCAAAGAGGAATTAATGGAACTTTGGAGAATATTTGGACATATTTTTTTCAAACCAAATAGGTTCTGATGTGTGAATAAAATATAATAATAGGTTCCCTTTTATAAGAGAGGGTAGGGGCACTTTTTGGGAATTTCTCAATAGATTAAATTATAAAAAATAAATCTCAATAAAAGTACCTAAAAACTTCTATGTATTAGAAACTTATATTAGATATAGTTTCAATCTAATAAACCAATAAATTCTAGACATGTTTTTTATTATTTTCAACCTTATCATTTTGTTTAACCCTTAGTTAACCCATTTTAATTTAAACTAAGGTATTTTTTTGGCAATTTTAAGAGGATTTAATTATTATATATAAAGTGTTAATTAGACCATAAATCATAAATTTAATATATTTTTACCATATATAATCCATTTTTAATTATTTTAATATTTTTATGATTTTCCAATAATTTAATAAAATGTTTTTTCATAAAATATGTTAAGTTTTTATTTTGACACTATTTATTACATTGACTTTAACAAACACAATAAAATAAGACAACTTCAAAATAATTAATTGAATACACCCATAAAATGTAATGTTCAAATATATAATTCGTGTATAACTTTAATTATTTCATATTATATTTATTTAAATAATTCTAATATTATTTCATTAATTTATTAATTACTTCATCGTTATTTTGTAATTAGTTATGATAACTAATTCTTCATTAAAATTAAAAATAAATTTCAATGATAAAGATATAATTTTTTTTATTTCATTATAATATATATAGTCATGCATATATTCTACAAAACCCTATACTAAAAATATTATACTTATTAAATGGTTGAGTGTGAAATTTTGTCCATCCCTTTTATTTTAATAATATCTAAGTCATTTTCATGGAAAGGTGTCCATTAAATTAATAGTTTTTTATCATTATATGTTAATTGTGGAAATAAAACCATTCAATATAGTTTTTCCAAGTGTTAGGTTCAATTTAAATCCCTTATCACTTTATTTCCAATTTAAATTGCCCAATTTTCCCTTTACAATGGTATTAAAAATTACCAAAGATACTATTCATACTAGAAAAAAATAAAATGGACCTATATACTAAATTTTTTCCATATTATTATAAATATTAAATCCATTTTTAAAAATTAAAAAAACTTTTTTTTTAAAATTAGATTAAAATTAATCTTGTTAACGAAATGAGAAAATGAATATTTTGGGTAAAAATGTTTAAATATTTTTGAATATTTTTATAACCAATTTCAATGTTAAATTGATTCCAATGACCTTAATTAGATTAAGTTATTTAAAATTAATCTAATATTACATTTAATCGAATCAAAAATATACTTTAACGCTATAAATTATTTAGATGAAAAAAAAAATTCAGTTAAATTTTAGTATTTTCCGTTATTCATCAGAAGAAGAACTTATCAGAAAATACAAAAAGTTAATGAAAATTAAATTTTTATATCATAATTTCAAATAATAAGTATATTTTTTAAAATATAATTTACATAATTTTCACAATTTAGTTTTATAATAAGTACTATATCAAAAGATAGAAATATTACCATTTTAGAAAAAAAAACTTTTATGCGTAAAATCACATTTTTCATTATAGAATGTATTTAAAAATTATAATATGAATGATAAACATTATATTGAATAATATATAAATATACATGTATTTCTTTAATGTAATACAACAAGATTGATTGGTTTATTTATTGGTTTAAAACACACTAGTGCATTGTTTTTAAAAAAACATTTCTTTTTATTTTAAAATGGTTTTTACATTCATTTATAATTAATTTTTCAATGAAATATAAAAACATGTGTAAACCATAATTTCATAATATATTTAATCTTTTTTATACCCTCTATTCTAACATTTACATTATAATTTTATTTTTTAAATAATTACAATAATAAAATGATGATTCGTTTAAACTCAGTGTTGTGTGTAATTCAAGGTAAGACGGTGTTATGTGTAGTTAAAGATTAACATGGTTTATAATATAATAGAATACATTTAATAAATTTATTTTATTAGAAAATCATATAAATTTGGGGTGTTACATGAAGGGGTGAGGGCGCCCATGAGCTGTGGATGTCAATCTCACCCGAATGATTGTATGAGGGAGTCTAAGGGTTACGAATTCCTTTCTTGAAAAAATGATCAAGTGAGGTTTCCCAAAATCCATGGATGGTGATCTAAATAATATGAAGGTTCAAGGGTTACCAAAAATTATAGATTACTATCTCGGTACAATGA
Source organism: Viscum album (assembly GCA_963277665.1). Classification (NCBI taxonomy): domain Eukaryota; kingdom Viridiplantae; phylum Streptophyta; class Magnoliopsida; order Santalales; family Viscaceae; genus Viscum; species Viscum album. The sequence continues at coordinate 290,796,394 of OY728165.1, forward strand.
TGGGGTGAGGGAACATAGGAGTTGTGGGTGCATATCAGAGTTTCATTTCACAGAGTATAGAAATGAGAGTAGGGATATTATCGACTTTTACCTAGTTCTGTCATCATGGTGCCTAGACTATAGGCCCTAGAATAAAGATATGACTATCCTCCCCCCAGTTTTGGTGTTATGAGGCATGGAAAAAAGTAACCAGATAAGAGATTTTATTGACCTTACCCCATTGTTGGGTTGAGTGGCCCTAAACTGGTGGTGCTTCATGGTGGTGGGAACCTAGCTTGGAGAGTCCCAAGGAGAGTTAGCTCATAATTATTTACGAACATCTGAGGTGTTGATCCCACTTAAGAAAATTCTTACCTCTACATAATAGGATTTAGGGTTGGAGGTTTACTGACGGTGGTAGAGGCCACTGGATTTTCTAAAGATGCCACCTACTAGGCATGGTTGGAAGCCTTCCACCGGTGACGACACTACGTGTTTTTTACCAAGGATAGTGGGGAATGGGCTGGATCATACTAATCTTTGGTTTGTGGAGCTAGTCTTCATTTTTGGAATGGTTGGTTTGGAGTCATCCTGGGTGACTCCCGATTAGCAACCATGATGGGAACAGATCAATCATCCCCTAACTCCTTGGTGTATTGGATCGAGCCACTGAAATATTTTGGTGAGAGGTTCTCAAAATATATTTCTATCATAATGGGGGGGTACTCATGAATTTCCCTTCAGGGTGGATACATTGAAATTTCATCATATCCACCAAGTATTTATTAATTCAATGATACGTATATGTAGAAGGAGAATATATTTACCTATGGTTCACCATTTTTGTTTCAGATGCTTTTTATCAGGGCATCGATCCATCTTTCTATTTAGAGAAAAAACAATTATTATTTTCCCATATTCCCAAATTCTAACAGTAAGTGGATTCTTTAACATTGATTAGTGATGAAAACTCCTTGATCGAAATGGGATGATGTAATTTTAGTTTCTCCTTCCATGTATTACTCTTTGGAGAACACCACCAATTCTGGATCTCCCTCACTGATTTGAGTCATGTTCAAGAAAATCATTAATTCTTTCATCTTGAGGTAGATTCCAGTTAATTACATTGATTCTATATCAATATGGATTTAGTTTTAGTCTTATTGGATGGTAATTTTTATAATGTTTGATCATTTCTGGGTGTTGGGTGTTTTTGTGAATTCGTAAAGGCATCTTCTTTTAAAGTCAGAGGGATCTCGTATGACCTATCTTAGGCATGGATACTAAGGAATCTAATGTCATCCATGAGATAGTTGACAAAAGGTGTGTATGTCTTACAATTATATTACCTCAATAATCCCATGAGTATTGTATGGGGTAGAAATTCTGGACCAGATCATGAGTTTAACATCTTATGGGGATATAGGGGCTACTCGTATTGTGACATCGCAAGTATTTACAGAATAATAAATTTTCATATATATTAATATTTTTGAATTTAATATTAATTTTATTTTTAAGGGGACACTATTTACGATAGCGTACCTAACACACAATAATGGGTTTCATTGAAATCTTATGTTGCACACAACATTGAGTTATATCAAAAAATAATACAACATTAATATTATTATTTTAAATGGTAGTTAAAGCCTTGCCATTTTTTTGGTGGGAATGAATAGAATTAACAATATTATGACTTTAAATATTTGTTAAATGTTTTTACATTTATCTAATGAATCTTATAGGATTAAAATGATAATGAATCCAATTTTATGCATAAAATACTCTAATATTTTTAAAAGGTCATTTTACAGCCTTTTGATGGAGAACCCCTTTTAAAATTTTTTTTTTCACTTTTATATGTTATATTTGATAAAATATACATATTATTTATAATTGGGAAATCAAAATTTTCCTCTTCGTTGTTGAAATTTTGGTATTTTTCTGAAAAAATTCATATTTTTTTGAATAGTGAAAAATACTACATTTTAATTCAAAACATTCTTTTCTTCTAATTTATTTATATAGTTATATTATAAATTCAATTTTTTTAAGTTTAATTGTATTCTGTTTTTTTCATTTAATTCAATAATTGTTTCTGTAAGTAATTTCACATTTTAATTGGACATAAACACATGTCAATCTTTTGATAGTGTTTACTTCTTAAAACCCATTTTCTAGTTTTGACAAAGGGAATTAATTTTAAATTTCTTTCTTCCAATTCATTGTTTTGAATTTGTAAAATTGGATTCCATATTTGTAATCATAAAGTAAAAATTATTTAAATAGGTACCTTTTACATTTGGATATTATGAATTTTAACATTATTAATTATTTTTATTTTCCACGGTAAAGGGGTAAATCATGTAAATAAGGGTAAAAAATAGTATTATAATAATATAAAACAACCTTAACACGTGTCCTAATCTTATTTGATGAGATATATCCTTCCATGAGCATCCATGGGATGAATTTAGGACTCATGGAGCCACTTGGGTGTGATAATGACCATTTATAATTTTTAATTTAAAGAAAATGGAAATATAACATAAACATGTATCTCCTAACTAAAATAATTTTATTTTTCTTTATATAAATGATATATTAAACTATAAATATTAATTCAAAATCTAAGACAATTTCCTACATCATGGTATTTTATTTATAATTTTTATACATTAAATAAATAAATATATTTAAGACATAATGATGATGCAACAATTGCCTTATTAATGAAATATTCAAGTAAATAATATTATAATTATTAAAATAACTTTAATTTGAACATTTTGATTCTATACATGAATTTTTTGGATGAAACTGAAATTTTAAGGCTGATTTAATGCCTTTTCACTGAATTAATAATGTTTTTATGACTAAAAAATAAATTTATAAATAGTATAAAAATAAACAAAAATGATTTTTTTTAAAGAACACTATTTTATTAAATGATGTAATAGTCCTAAAAATTTAATTTTCATTCAAATGACTTATATAATGTTAAAAATACCATTAATGATCTAATTGTGGTTCTCTTGGAATTTTATAGAAACTATAGTAACCATATGTTATGAAAATACAAGAAGATAGGTTAAGAGTTAATATTTTTAACTAAGGGTTAAAGCTAACAAATAAGGTTAATTTTGGGACCTAAAATTGAATAAAACCTTTTGGTTGAGAATATCAATACTCATTGTAACTATTATAATTATAAAATCAATTTAGAGAAAAATAATATTTCCAGACTTTCCTAAAGTGCCCCTCCTCCCTCTTGTAAAAGGCCACCACCTCTACCCACTTACAAACACCTTTCAAGACCATTGGATCATTATAATTCTACTCAAATAATCTCCCAAAATCACAATATTCCACCTATAAGCCTTACCTTTGGTAGAAGAAAATTCAAAGAAGCCTTTGGGCTCAAATCAAAAGGAGTTACCCGATTTAGAGGTAGCGTCTTCTCTCAAGATATTTTCCTTTATTTTCATTCTCCACTCCCTATGATCTTATTATTCTATTATTAGATAACAACAAATTCTTCCTCAATATACAAGGATGTTTTTATGGGAGGGATTCTAACTACACTTACACACACCTCCATCTAATGGATATGAACACACTATTTCTATGTATGGTGAACTACTGCCCCATGAAATAATGATTGTCCAATTTTCTCTACCACATCTTATGGTAGCCATTATTATGAAAATGTATTTATATATAATTTATATTATATTTATATTTTATCTATGATTTTTTTAATTTTTATTTACAATATACTTTTATGCTTTCCATAATGTGTAAATACGATAAGTTCATTTGAGGAAGTATAGACTACCATCCCCTTAAAGTCACATAACTCATTCATTCCATACATGGAACATATAAAGGATGGATTTAATTAACATATATAACATATATAGAATTTATATTATACTTTAAATATAATATACCAATGTATCATTTATTTTTCATTCCTTTATGTTGACAAAGAAATGAAAGTAGCATTTATGCGTACGTACGGTCTACCGTCTCCATGAATGGTGAATTTAATTTCATATCTCTAAATTTTATGGACTATTATAAAATAAATATACACTAGATATATATTATATTTAATTCATAAATAATATTCTGGATATAATGGGCTTATGAACACATGGATAATTTTCCTCAAAACAACTTCATTTTTTACTCAAATATTGAACATCGACAAAACGTCCGATATGAACTCAAATAGTTAACTAACTACTATAACATGGTAATAAGTGACATAAAATGAATAATAAACTTTTATAAGGTTCTAAAGAAAGTATAAATTAACCTAAGTTTTTTATTTAGGAAATTAAAGAATGAACAAGACAATTCGTACTCAATGTAAGGGGCTTCATCTCAATCTCATTTCATTGAGGCATTACCTGATAATATGCACCTTTATTATTTTATAAGGTGTATATACTAACACTATGAAATTTCGTATCCATATTTTATCTATACTAATGTTATTTATTAAATCATTGAGATTACTATTTAAATGTTCAATGTGGTATGGGACACCTTGAATATTTAAATATTTAATTATCATATATTTTTCTTCATGAAATTAAATTACATATTTATTATTATGGGTATAATAAGAATATACAGGAAATATTATTTCAATATTTAATTTCATTCAATGTTTTCAAAAGGAATCTTTTTATATTAATCATTTTACTTTTTTTACAAAATGATAGAAGAAATGTTATTTTCAAATATACGGTGAAAATGAATTCTCCGCCGTCATAACCATTATTTGATATTTGGCTTCCTATATAATCCTTAATACCTTTTAAAATGAAAATAAATCCCTCATTTATTTATTTGGGTATTTTGGTATTGAAAAAGGGTTTTTAAATGAAATTGGTATTTTTATATGGAATTTTTTTCATATGGGATTAGAATAAGCTTGCTGAAAAGCGATTTTGTGATGAATGTGTTTTATTCTTGAAATGGTAGATGGGTATTATATGAAATGAGTGAGTCTGATATAGCTTATATGATGAGTTGATCCCAATTATGTAAAGACCCGTAAAATTCAAGGAAAAGTTTTTCTTATTTTTCTTTGGAATTTTACAAGAACGCGGTTTCTGACGGCACCTGATTCTGAGGCCCGGAGTGCCCGGAATCAATTTTTGAAGTTTGGCTCGGGTACATTCAGTGAACGAACGAGCGAGAATTTTTAACTTTTGAACCGGTGCCCGGAATCAAATTCCGAGGGCACTGATGAACTCGCAACGCCGATATTCGCTTAAGGAGACCTTTTTCGAGGTTGTGTTTATTTTGGGTTGAGAGTTAGTTTTTGGGAGTTTAGAAGAAGTTAAATAAAAATTGTGGGAGACAAATTTTTATTTTAACTTGTTGTTTTTTTTTAAAACCTCCCAAAGGGAGTTAGGGGTGGGACCCACAACCACTTAACCTCCCTTGGGAGGATTAAGTGTGGTGGGGCCCACACGAACCCCAACTCCTCAACTTCTCTCAAAAACTCCCCTTTAACCCATTTCAATTAATGTTTGACAACTTGGTTTAATTAATTGAGGAGGGTTAATTTGAATTTCAAACCTTTGAAATTCTAAGAGGAAGGTTGTGTAATAAAATAAGCTTAAGCTTATTTTATTATTTTGGGTTGGTTTCCTTTGCTCTTGAGAGGATTGGAGAGCTCCTTCTTCTTCTTCTTCTTCTTCAAACTTTGACGAAGAATGCGAAGAACATTCGGACATCGACGGAGAACGCCACATTCTCGGGAACTGTCTTCCGCGACGTCATACCTGCGATACCGACGACGTCTTCTTCCGCGTCATCTCTTCCGCGACGATTTCCCGCGACGAAATAATCGTCAAAGAACTTCGAATCCTCGCTTCACGACATCGACGTCCTTTTTCCCGCGACACCGACCACCGCGACGCTCGTCTTCCACGGGTCGTTGACGAACATCGTTCTTGAAACCGAGGTAGGGGTTTGTTGTTGATTATTTATTTACTCTTGTTCTTGGTTCTAGCATGTCAATTTTGTGGATAAGTATTTAAGTGTTATCATCTAACGAGAGGGGGGCCGGACCGCACAAACACGGTCGAAACCCCCTCCTTGTTCTTGAATATTATTATTTTTATTGTGGATGAACGAGATGGCGTGGTGTCGTCGCACCACGCGGGAATCGCAAGGCTATAATTGTGCGGCGTCGTCGCACCGCGCCGCGGAAAGGTTATCATGAACGCGACGCCGTCGCACCGCGTCGAAGGAAACCAAAGGCGTCGTGGCCGGAGCAGGTCCGTGGCGGAGGGGCGCGGTGTCGTTTCACCGCACCGGACGACTAAGGCTGCGGCCGGTTCCAGGCTGCGGCGGAATGAGAAGACCGGCAGCTAGCCAGGCCGCCGTTGTCGGAAGCCGGAAGGGGACCTGCCTTGCCGGTCCCGTTCAGGAAGGACCGGCCGGCCAGGTCAGGCCGGCCGGAAGGGAGAAGAACCAGGGGAATTAATTCCCCCGGCTGGCCAAAACCGGCCCCCCATAATGGGGGGGCCGTGGTTACACCAAGGGGGGGCAGCGCCCCCCCGTTTTTCTCAAAGGCAGGCCCCCATGAGGGGGGCCGTTTGATCCAAGCTGCGGCTTTCAGCCGCTCCACCAGCAGAGGAGGTAGGGGCTTTGCCCCCCGCGCGTGGCACCCGAGCGGCGCCCAGGCCGTGTAACGCCCCGACCCCAGCTACCCAGAGTCGGTGCATTACTTCGTAACATTGGCATGATCACAAAAGATCAAGTCTCGAAAGACCTATTAGTTTAGTAGCCTTGGAAACACTAGATACATTCGTAAACGTTACATTACATCATAAAGTGAAAAACAACAATAACAAAGTCTCCATAGTTCACACTCATATCCTCTTCGAACTATCCCTGCAGGTCATTCATAAAATACTTCTTCACATCCTGGAAAATATTAAAACATTGAAAGGGGTGAGCTCAGATGCTCAGTAAGGATAACAATATTGCGGAAGCCTTCATAAATAAACATAAACATTTAAGGCAATGTATAACTAAAACAAAAGCCTTTTAAACTTGAACATCAACATAATATGGCAAAAGTAAAATGAGATAATGCCATTTACTTCTTCACATGGATATTCTACTGGTTGAATAATCACATGAAATATCATTAACCACTTTCATAATGATGGAATGCATAATTCCAGACTATCATAACCACGTAGTCAAGGCCTCGTGCCAAGACCACAGATTTTGTCAAGGCCTTGTGCCAGGACACTAGTTTGTCTCATGAGACCTGCCGATGCATCGAGGAGCTATATCGGGCTCCACCCGTCACTTATTAAGTCCAATGCATTCCTCAAATGAATAGGTTTAAACATATCATAAACCATAACATAATCGTATCACATAAAACATGCATAAAGGAAACATAACATTTCCACATTTCAATCACAAGATATAAATACAACACATTGATATAATAAAAATGCTTTCAAAACCATTTTCAATACCAAAATAAAAGAAAGTTAAAACTTTGTATTTATTTTTCATTAAAAAAAATGATGGCTTGTAGAGGAAGCCGAATCTCAAATAATGGTCACTGCGGCGGAGAAGTCATTGTCGCCGCATAAGTACGGAAAGAAAAACATTCCCTTTTGTCGTTTAGTAAAACGCTTCGTATAAAAAAGATTCCTTTTGAATAAACGTAAAAGTCAAATGGGTTTATACACCGTATAAAAGAAAGTTGTGTATAAAACCAAATATGCCTCAATGAAAGGAGATTGAGACGAAGTCCCTTAAAAAGATCAGTTTTTTTAAATAAAGTACATCTATAATGTGTATTCACTATAAGTACACATAAATAATGTACAAATACAATATAGGACATAATAATATCATGACATAATTTGAAATTATGAGATTAACCCAAAGAATGGAAGTTGGGTTAAGAAATTCCCTTACCTTGTGTCTGACTTGACTCAACCATTCTTTAACCTCCTGAATAATAAACTAGAGTTAATATCTACCTTATTAAGAACCATTTTCAATTTCATTATCCTTTTTATATCACTTATTACAATGTTATGAACGTTATGTAATTATTAAAGTTAATAACGGTCGTTTTGTCGATCTTTGGTACTTGTGTCAACAATAACCTTCTTATAATTACAAGTTGTTCATGTGGTGAAATATCCATTATATCCAGAATTATATTCATGATGTAGATATCATATATATCATATATATCCAGTATATACATTCATTTATAATATTACGTAACATTTAGAGGTAAGAAATGAAATGCACCGTTCATGGAGACGGTAAGCCGTACGTACGCATGAACGCTACTTTCATTTCAATTTCATATTTAATGGAACAAAATCATAATGATATAAATTTATAATATAATTTCAGTATAATATAGTGTATAATACCATTTACTCCATCCTTTATACATCCCACATATGGCATTAAAGATTCAAATCACTTTGAGGGGGCGGTAGTCCGCACTTCCTAAAATGAAATTATCGCGTTTTACCCATAATGGAAATCATAAAGTATGACATAAATGAGAAATACAGAAGGATAAGGAAAAAATAAACATAATATATATATCATATATGAAAATAGTGTCATCAAAATGGCCACCATTATAGGTGTTAAAAGAATTTGAACAATCATCGTTTCGTGAGGCAGAAATTCGCCATCCACAGAAACAGTATGTTCTTTAACCATTAGATGTAGGTGTGTGTAAGTGTAGCTCGAATACTTCTTATAAAAACATCCTAGTATATTGAGGATACTGGTGTTGTTACAAAAGAAATGAATAAAAAGATTTTAGGGGGTTGGAGAAGAAAAATAAAACAAAACAACATTAGAGAAGACATTACCTCAAAATCGGGTAACTCTTTTTGATTTGAGCCAAAGGCTTACTTGGGAAGAGTTCTGCCCAAAGTGAGGCTTCTAGGAGTAAGAGAGGGATGTTGGGAGAGTATTTGGGCAGAGGTTGGCCGAGCTAAATAGCTTGAAGGTGTGAATAAGGTGGGAGAGGTGGGGGCCTTTTATAAGTGGAGAGGAGGGGCTCTTTTGGAAAGATTGAAATGTTACATTATTACACAATTCTTTTCGGATTCTAAAGGTCCCACACTTATATAATTCGAGGATAAGGTGACAAGGGTTCGAAATCTCCTCATCCAATTGTCTTTGGACAAGTTTAAGCCTTGGATTTTGCATTATCTTCCCATTTTATTTAAATCGTTAAATAATGAGGTCATCGCTGCATCATCATGATGTCATAAATAATTTAATTTATTTAATGTCTAAAAATTATAAAAAAAATATTATGATGTAGGAAATCTTTTTAGATTTATAATGATTATTTATAATCAAAATTTGGACTTGTGTAACCCCACTTAAAAACTGTTTTAGTAAAACAACTCATGTTTGTGTCAATTTAATTTTAACATTAAATAAATATATATTAATGTCATTTTCCAACTAAAGTGGCTCCATGGGGTACCCAAGTTGACCCATGGGTTGTATTGGTCGGACATGACTCATCCAATAGGATTAGGACAAGTGTCATGCTCATCTCATATTATTATAACATTATTTGTACCTTAAACTACACTAATTACCTCTAATCGCGATTAAGAACTTAAAAGTTACTATTCACCAAAAAATTATTTTAATCTCATTAAACCACATTTTACTTCTTAATGACAACCATGTATGTCGGATTTTTGAAAATCAAAACACAGAAGTGGTAATATTTCATTTAAACGAAAAATCAGTTATTTAACTACCACTTAGTGGTTTCACTATTCATCAAAAATTGATGTTTTTCAGAACAAGGCCAAAATTTCACCCTAAGCTATAATTGATATTCCGAATTCAAAAATGATGTCTATTTTACAAAATTCCAAACATATAAGTTGCATTAATTAATTTTATAATTAATTCCCGCTGTCACAACAAATAGCGTGTTTTAAGAAACAATTTATATCAAAAGATTAGCAATTGTTTATGTCCAATTTCAAAGTGAAATTAATTCTAATGAACACCATTGGATAAAATGGTAAAAATATATTCTAATTATACTTTAAAACCACTCAATAATATAACTTATCACTATAAATTATTTTGATTAAAAAAGTTGCTTTAATTATTTTTCACTATTCATAAAAATTCGGAAGTTCTCAGAAAATTACAAAAAATTCAACATAGGCTAATTTCAATATTAGGAATACAAAAATGAAGTCCATTTTGAAATATAAAATTTCTATAATTTTAAAAAGTCGTTATTACTATTTATAACGGCTACTATGATTAGTCGCGGTGTTTTAGAACTCGAAGTTGTGTACAATGCAAGCTATTGAATTATTGAATGATAAGCGTATCATGGAACCTCGGGGTGTTACAGGCCGCGCCGCCGCCGGCCGCGCCGCGCCGCCGTGTCGGACCGCGCCGCCGGCCGCGCCGGGTCGGCCCGGACCCGGACCCCCTGTTTTCAAATCGATTTCGGTCTTTTTCCCATAACGTGAGCTACGGACCTCCGATTGACGAACCGTCAGTGGTGATGCGATCCTTGGATCGAGACGGTCGATTCGGTATATCGCACTCAAAGTTTCGGAATACTTTGAGTTCGGCCGGGTTGGTTCGTACACGAAACCAACCGGGCCCTCGGAGTGGAAACGCTCATATCTTGAGCTACGGACGTCCGATTGACGTGCCGTCAGTTTTGTTGTGTTCCTCTTAGTGAGACGGATCTTCTGGCATACTCTTCCTGAGGTTTGGACGCAGGTGGAGTACGGTTGGGTTGGTTTTGCCTTAAAAACCAACCGGGCCCCTGGAACGAAAAAGCCAATAACTCTCAGACCGGGCATCCGATCGACGCGCCGTCTGTTGCGTTGAGTTCCAGTTGACGATACGGAACTCTTGGATACATCAACTCTGGGCTATGTTACAGTTGATGTATCAGCCTCTCGGCTCGTGGAGCGGACCCTCTCGAATGAGCTTGCTGTGTGCGGGAACCCTAGTGCTGGCTGCGACTGTGACTGCTACTGCTACTGCTACTACTACTGTGACTGCGACGACGACAGTACAGAGATCCTTGGTGGATTCGATGATGACTGTAGCACTCAGCAATCCTACGTGGATCAGTGCTTCAGGTCCTGTGTGGGCCCGATCCTGTGTGGGTCTGATACTGTGTGGGTCATTGTGCTCAGCGGTCCTGTGTGAACCAGCGCCTACAGGTCATGTGTGGGCCCGATCCTGTGTGGGTCTTTTCGGGGGTTAGTTACCTATCGACCCTTCGTGGGTCCGATGACTTAGATGGATCAGAGATCATCTTTATCGTCTTTCTAAGAAGTATACCTGTGTGAGATGAATCATATTGCTTTCCTGTGTGGATTGTGTTGTTCTATCCTGTGTGGATTACGTTTTGCTTTCCCGTGTGGAATACGTTTACTTTCCTATGTGGACTGAGTTGTACTTGGGCTTGGAGGTTGGAGCGTATTGGAATTGATGACTTAGGTATATGTATGGGCATATACCTAAGCAGTGTCAGTTGTTACTTCGTGATTGTATCTTCCTTTGTGGTTTATTCTTTGTGGATTTTGGGAGACCTTCAGGGGTCTCGGGGTCCCTACCGAGTAGCTTATACTCACCCCTGCACGGGCTATGCCCGCACTACGTTGTGTTGGTTGCAGACGACGGACAGCGTTGATCGTGCTTGAGGCTTGCAGAGCAGGACGGTACCTGGAGGTGGACCACTGGGCGGGACGTACTCAGAGCAGACGGTGGGACCTGAGGAGCAGTGGAGCTATCTGTACCCACCCTTCAGGTGGGATCTCCAGTGGATGGCTCGGTGTAGCGGCTTTTACTTTACAGTTGCTGTTTTCCCCTTTCGATTTTTACTTTACTTTCAGTTTGGGTTTGTATACTGGACCATTTACTTTTCCGCACTTTCAGTTGTACTCTGTTTTTACTTGGTGTTTACTTTTCTGCTTTCTTACTCTGTGGTTCTTGTTTACTTTACAAAGGAAATTCCTTCCCTTTTTACTGGGATTTACGCCTTGGTGCTAGTCGCCAGCCCCTGGCCTATGGAAGGCGGGCTTGGGGTAGTCACGGCATGGGCCCTGAGGACGGGTCATGACAAATTGGTATCAGATGAGTTTGGTTATACTGCAAACTCTGATCTTTTCTATGTGAAGCAATAATGTTTAGCGTATTGAGTGTGGTTATCAGTCCAGGGAGTCTAGTGTTGGTGCGGCGGACGACGTATCCGTACACCAGGACCCTGACTTCTGATTTCTGACTTAATGCACGAAAACATTGATTGCGTGTGTGTTTCAAAGTTTTATTTGTGATTACTTTGTGTCAGCTCACCAGGTATACTGTTTGACCGTGGCGCACCTATTTCCTTTCAGGATGGCCCGACGACGGCAGCCAGCTAGGGTTCCGAGAGTCGAGTGTGATGACAGCCCACCGAGCGATGAGGCCTCGGTGCAGGGCCCTTTGTCAGCAGTGGCACCGGCGGTAGCTCTACCCGCCGAGCCACTGATGCTTCCAGCACCAGCCGCTGACGATGCACATCGCCTTGGAGCTCTGCACGAGTTTCAGCGTCAGCGACCGCCTAGGTACCATGGGTAGATGGACCCCCAGGCAGCAGAGGATTGGCTGGAGGCAGTGGTACGAGTTTTTAGGCTAGTGAGGACACCTGCAGACCTCATGGTGATCCTCGCTGCGAGCCTACTGCACGCAGCAGCGGGCCGATGGTGGAGCTTGATTCTCCAGGTGCATGATGAGGCATCTCTACTTTGGACGGACTTTGAGAGCCTCTTCCGCTCGGAGTTCGTCCCGGCCACCCTTCGTGCGGTGCGTATCCAGGAGCTTCTTCAGCTACGGCAGGGTAGCATGACGGTCGCTCAGTACTCGGCGAGATTTACTGATCTCTCGCGCTACTCGACCGACATGGTACGGGACCCATTCTTCTGGGACCGGACCTTCGAGCAGGGTTTGAGACATGAGATCAGGGCATCGCTGATCTCCCTCAGCATACCGACTCAGACAAGAGTACTGGAGCGGGCCCTTTTGATCGAGAGCTTCCTTACTGAGTCTACACCAGCGCCGCGACCCACCGCAGGGCGGCACGTGGCAGAGTCTTCAGCGGCTGGCAGTCGACGGATGACTCAGGGGTCCAGGCAGACCAGACCTTCAGGAAGACGACCTCTAGACACTGGCTCAGCAGTGCGGGGCACACAGCGCGGAGCCAGTCTTTCGAGAGGCAGACAGTGCTACTCGTGCGGCGGGCAGGGCCACATGGCTCGTGACTGCCCGACCCGCCATGCAGAGGAGCAGCAGACGGTTGAGGAACCCCCTAGGCAGAGGCAGAGGTTCGACTGTGGCAGTCCGCAGGGAGGAGGCAGACGAGGTAGAGGAGCTGGTCGAGCAGCAGGTGGTGGGTGACGCTTTGAGGCTCTACCACCACCACCACCAGGAGGTCCACCCCGACCTTAGGGGAGAGCATAGCTTCAGGCAGCTGAAGCTTAAGATCATGGAGCTCCGGAAGTGGGTGGACTAGTGCGGGACTAGCTCCAGGCATAGAGGCCTTTGCCCATAATGCCTCTAGCTTCATAGATTGTGTTGCCTTGTGTCCTTGTACTTTAAGTTGAAGTAATAAAAGATAATTGCCTTGGTGACTTTTGTTTTCTTGTCTTTTGTCTGTTTTTACTAAGAGGTGCCGGTTAAAAACTGTTGACTTGACCCTCACTTGCGAGATTCTTACTGGAGGAAACCCAGTGACCACACACTAATGCCGACAGTGTGACTCAACCCTTGGAGGCGAGAGTAATGGTTGGATCTCTTGGTTGCAGCGTCGAGGCCTTACGACTTCATCCATGCCATGAATTAACTAATCATGACGGGATTGACTGTATTAGGCAAGGAACGTGGTTCATCCAGGGGATGAGACCGGATTTCACTTTTCAGCAAAGGAGAAATCTTTGCATCTTTTCCGTACGTTAAGGAGGAAGGGGAAACCCTTCGTGTGGTCAGACAGATGTCAGCAGAGCTTCCAGGAGCTAAGACAGATGTTGACTAGCGCACCTATCTTGAGGTTGCTTGAGGAGGGAGTAGGGTACGTAGTTTACTGCGATGCATCAGGGACCGGACTCAGTTGCGTCCTGATGCAGGAGCGGGCAGTGATTGCCTATGGATCACATCAGTTGAGGCCGCATGAGCAGAACTACGCTACCCATGACCTGGAGTTAGCAGAAGTGGTCTTCGCTCTGAAGACATTGTGGCACCACCTGATGGGCGAGTGCTTTATAGTCTTTTCTGATCATCAGAGTCTCAGGTATATCTTCTCGCAGAAGGACCTGAACCTGAGACAGCGGCGATGGCTCGAGTTCCTCCAGGACTATGACTTTGAGATAGTCTATACTCCTGGAAAGGGGAACGTAGTAGCCGATGCCCTCAGTAGGAGGACGGGCATTCAGCTACTTGAGGAGGCGACGGAGAAGCTAGCCTCTTTGCAGATATCCTTCATGGATAGTGATGGAGCAGCCTTCCTCCAGTCTCTCACAGTCACCCCTCCTCTACTGCAGCGGGTCAGAGAGGCACAGCGTGAGGACGCTGACTGTGAGACACAGCATGCACAGATATCCTCAGGACAGGCACCTGATGGTTTCTCCCTTGGAGCAGAGCACGACATCCTTTTCAGAGGACGTACCATGGTACCAGTCACTTTGCGAGAGGAGGTGCTGAGATAGTTTCACACTTCTCTTTTGGCGGTACATCCTGGAGTGGCGAAGATGTACCAGGATCTCAGACGACAGCACTGGTGGCCGGGCATGAAGAAGGCTGTAGCAGAGTTCGTTTCTCGATGCCTCACCTGCCAGCAGGTGAAGGTAGAGCATCAGGTACCAGCAGGCTTGGTACAACCCTTGGAGGTCCCGGAGTGGAAGTGGGATGGGATATCTATGGACTTCGTGACTGGACTTCCACGCACTTCCAGAGGTCACGACTCCATCTGGGTGATTGTTGACCGACTCACCAAGTCGGCACACTTCTTACCCATCAGAGAGCAGGGCTCAGTGGAGAGCTTGGGACGTCTCTACGTTCAGGAGATTGTACGGCTTCACGGTGTGCCATCATCTATCGTCTCCGATCGTGATGCTCTCTTTACTTCCCGGCTTTGGAAGGGGTTACAGGAGGCGTTCGAGACGCAGCTACATCTGAGCACAGCCTTTCACCCTCAGATGGATGGTCAGACGGAGAGGACCATTCAGACTCTCGAGGACATGCTCCTCGCATGTGTCCTCGACTTTGGTCGTAGCTGGGAGGACCACCTACCCTTGGTGGAGTTTTCGTACAACAACAGCTACCAATCCACCATCGGGATGGCACCGTACGAGGCGTTGTACGGCCAACCTTGTAGATCTCCTTTGTGCTGGACAGACCCTGGGGAGTCAGCACTTGTGGGACTGGAGATGGTCCAGGCCACGACAGAGAAGGTCCAGGTCATCCAGGAGAGGATGAGGATAGCTCAGAGCCGGAAGAATTCATACGCTGACAGGAGGCGGAGGCCACTAGAGTTCGAGGATAGCGACCACGTCTTCTTACGGGTCTCACCTCGATGTGGTATACGGAGATTTGGCCGAGGCGGCAAGTTATCTCCGCGTTTCATCGGACCCTTCCAGGTCCTCAGCAGGATTGGCGAGGTGGCTTATCTCCTGGCTCTACCACCTCAGTTGCACCGGGTGCACGACGTCTTCCACGTATCTCAGCTGAGGAGATATGTGCACGACCCGACGCACATCATTGACCATGGGGAGCTTGACGTTGACGATGGGGTGACTTTTACGGAGGTTCCAGTGGAGATCGAGGATCGACAGGAGCGAGTCCTACGTGGATGGTTGATTCCTCTAGTGCACATCAGATGGAAGCACGAGAATCTCCAGGAGAGCACTTGGGAGCGGGAGGCTCAGATGCGTGCTCAGTACCCTCATTTGTTTCCCTAGTTTTTGATGTATCTTTACGGGGACGTAAAGCTCTGAGGTGGGAGTAATGTAAAGACCCGTAAAATTCAAGGGAAATTTTTTCTTATTTTTCTTTGGAATTTTACAAGAATGCGGTTTCTGACGGCACCTGATTCCGAGGCCTGGAGTGCCCGGAATCAATTTCCGAAGTTTGGCTCGGGTACGTTCAGTGAACGAACGAGCGGGAATTTCTAACTTTTGAACCGGTGCCCGGAATCAAATTTCGAGGGCACCGATGAACTCGCAGCGCCGATATTCTCTTAAGGAGACCTTTTCCGAGGTTGCGTTTATTTCGGGTTGAGAGTTAGTTTTTGGGAGTTTAGAAGAAGTTAAATAAAAATTGTGGGATACAAATTTTTATTTTAACTTGTTGTTTTTTTTAAAACCTCCCAAAGGGAGTTAGGGGTGGGACCCACAACCACTTAACCTCCCTTGGGAGGATTAAGTGTGGTGGGGCCCACATGAACCCCAACTCCTCAACTTCTCTCAAAAACTCCCCTTTAACCCATTTCAATTAATGTTTGACAACTTGGTTTAATTAATTGAGGAGGGTTAATTTGAATTTCAAACCTTTGAAATTCTAAGAGGAAGGTTGTGTAATAAAATAAGCTTAAGCTTATTTTATTATTTTGGGTTGGTTTCCTTTTCTCTTGAGAGGATTGGAGAGCTCCTTCTTCTTCTTCTTCTTCTTCAAACATTGACGAAGAACGCGAAGAACATTCGGACATCGACGATGAACACCACGTTCTCGGGAACCATCTTCTGCGACGTCATACCCGCGATACCGACGACGTCTTCTTCCGCGTCATCTCTTCCGCGATGATTTCCCGTGATGAAATATTCGTCAAAGAACTTCGAATCCTCGCTTCACGACATCGACGTCCTTTTTCCAGCGACGCCGACCACCGCGACGCTCGTCTTCCGCGGGTCGTTGACGAACATCGTTCTTGAAACCGAGGTAGTGGTTTGTTGTTGATTATTTATTTACTCTCGTTCTTGGTTCTAGCATGACAATCTTGTGGATAAGTATTTAAGTGCTATCATCTAACGAGAGGGGGGTCGGACCGCACAAACACGGCCGAAACCCCCTCCTTGTTCTTGAATATTATTATTTTTCTTGTGGATGAATGAGATGGCGTGGTGCCGTTGCACCACGCGGGAATCGCAAAGATATAATTGTGCGGTGCCGTCGCACCGCGCCGCGGAAAGGTTATCATGAACGTGACGCTGTCGCGCCGCGTCGAAGGAAACCAAAGGCGCCGCGGCCGGAGCGGGGCCGCGGCGGTGGGGCGCGGTGCCGTTGCACCGCGCCGGACGACGAAGGTCGCGGCCGGTTCCGGACCGCGGCAGAACGAGAAGACCGGCGGCTAGCTGGGCCGCCAGTGTCGGAAGCTGGAAGGGGACCGGCCTTGCCGGTCCCATTGAGGAAGGACCGGCCGGCCAGGTCGGGCCGGCCGGAAGGGAGAAGAACCGGGGGAATTAATTCCCCCGGCTGGCCAAAATTGGCCCCCCATAATGGGGGGACCGCGGTTACACCAAGGGGGGGGCAGCGCCCCCCCGTTTTTCTCAAAGGCAGGCCCCCACGAGGGGGGCCGTTTGATCTAAGGCGCAACTTTCAGCCGCGCCGCCAACAGAGGAGGCAGGGGCTTTGCCCCCCGCGCGTGGCACCCGAGCGGCGCCCAGGCCGCGCCGCCGCCGACCGGGCTACGCCGCCGCCGGCCGGGCCGCGCCGCCGTGCCGGACCGCGCCGCCGGCCGGGCCGGGTCGGACCCAGGGGGGTCGGGTCGGGTCGGCCCGGACCCGGACCCCCCGTTTTCGAATCGATTTCGGTCTTTTTCCCATAACTTGAGCTACGGACCTCCGATTGACGAACCGTCAGCGGCGATGCGATCCTTGGATCGAGACGGTCGATTCGTTATATCGCACTCAAAGTTTCGGAATACTTTGAGTTCGGCCGGGTTGGTTCGTACACGAAACCAAGCGGTCCCTAGGAGCGGAAATGCTCATATCTTGAGCTACGGACGTCCGATTGACGTGCCGTCAGTTTTTTTGTGTTCCTTATAGTGAGACGGATCTTTTGGCATACTCCACCCGAGGTTTGGACGCAGGTGGAGTACGGTCGGGTTGGTTTTGCCTTAAAAACCAACCGGGCCCCTGGAACGAAAAGGCCAATAACTCTCAGACCGGGCGTCCGATCGACGCGCCGTCTGTTGCGTTGAGTTCCTGTTGACGATACGGAACTCTTGGATACATCAACTCTGGGCTATGTAACAGTTGATGTATCAGCCTCTCGGCTCGTGGAGTGGACCCTCCCGAACGAGCTTGCTGTGTGCGGGAACCCTAGTGCTGGCTGCGACTGTGACTGCTACTGCTACTGCTACTACTACTGTGACTGTGACGACGACAGTACAGAGATCCTTGGTGGATTCGACGACGACTACAGCACTCAGTGATCCTACGTGGATTAGTGCTTCAGGTCTTGTGTGGGCCCGATCCTGTGTGGGTCCGATCCTGTGTGGGTCATTGTGCTCAGCGGTCCTGTGTGAACCAGCGCCTACAGGTCCTGTGTGGGCCCGATCCTGTGTGGGTCATTGCGGGGGTTAGTTACCTATCGATCCTTCATGGGTCCGACGACTTAGATGGATCAGAGATCATCTTTATCATCTTTCGAAGAAGTATACCTGTGTGAGCTGAATCCTGTTGCTTTCCAGTGTGGATTGTGTTGTGCTATCCTGTGTGGATTACGTTTTGCTTTCCTGTGTGGAATACGTTTACTTTCCTATTTGGACTGAGTTGTACTTGGGCTCGGAGGTTGGAGCGTATTGGAATTGATGACTTAGGTATATGTATGGGCATATACCTAAGCAGTGTCGGTTGTTACTTCGTGATTGTATCTTCCTTTGTGGTTTATCCTTTGTGGATTTTGGGAGACCTTTAGGGGTCTCGGGGTCCCTACTGAGTAGCTTATACTCACCCCTACACGGGCTATGCCCGCACTACGTTGTGTTGGTTGCAGATGATGGACAACGTTGATCGTGGTTGAGGCTTGCAGAGCAGGACGGTACCTGGAGGTGGACCATTGGGCGGGAAGTACTCAGAGCGGACGGTGGGACCCGAGGAGCAGTGGAGCTATCTGTACCCACCCTTCAGGTGGGATCTCCAGTGGAAGGCTCGGTGTAGCGGATTTTACTTTACAGTTGTTGTTTTCCCCTTTCGAGTTGTACTTTACTTTCAGTTTGGGTTTGTATACTGGCCCATTTACTTTTCCGCACTTTCAGTTGTACTCTGTTTTTACTTGGTGTTTACTTTTCCGCTTTCTTACTTTGTGGTGCTTGTTTACTTTACAAAGGCAATGTCTTCCCTTTTTACTGGGATTTACGCCTTGGTGCTAGTCGCCAGCCCCTGGCCTATGGAAGGCGGGCTTGGGGTAGTCACGGCACGGGCCCCGAGGACAGGTCGTGACAAATTATAACTCACGGGTGATCCTGATATAGCTTATACAAAGGGTTGAGCCCCATTATAGCTCACGAGTGAGCCTAATATATCTTATATGAATGGTTGAGCCTCAGTATAGCTCATGGTTGAGCTAGACACGGCTTATATGAAAGGTTGAGCCCCATTATAGCTCACAGGTGATCCCGATATAGCATATACGAAGGGTGATCCCCATTATAGATCTCCAATTTAGAGGCAGACCATATGGTCATTCCAATTGGAATATGTTTGAAAGGGTTTTATTTATATGATTCTTTAAGTAACCTAAAGGATTTTTAATTGCTTTCTATTGGTTTTAGTGTTTTTCATTGAGAAAAAAGTATGAGTGTTATTCATGTGAATTTTGTTTGTTTCATCTGTTTAAAAACATTGAATGGGTTATCAGGTTTTAACTAGACTAATGGGTTATCTATATTTTTATATCCCTTACTAATAATTGTGTTCTCATCCCATGTTTTTAAATGTTTTCATAGAATTAAAAGGAGAATAGTATCAAGGATGTAATCATGGAAAAGTTGTGATGATTTACTATGAAAAGAAAACATGTTTCTTTTTAGAAGTTTTTATGTTATGGAAGAAAGACATACTGTTTTACATTTTCACATTGTATTTATATGTTTTTTATGTAATGGTTATGGCCTAATTCTCTAACTCTCTAAACATGAAAAGATCCTCAATGTGAATTCGTGACTTAACTCAAGATTATGTAATTTTTAAGTCTGGGGACTTAGGGGTATAGCATCTTGTGGGGTTATATGGGTTTCGGGTTTAATATATTATAGGGACATATGGGTCACGTGTTTAATTTATTATGAGGGAAGGATTGTTAGAGGTTTAACATCATGAGAGGATAAAATGGGTCACAGTTTTAATGTCTTGTGGGGATAGGTTGGTCACAGGTTTAACTTATAATGGGGAAATGTAGGTCCCAGGTTTAAGTTATTGTTGGGATAGCTGGGTCATAAGTTTAGTGCCTTATAGAGATAGGTTTCTAATTGATTTAATGTATTTTTGGGATTGGTTTGTTGCAGTTTTGACATCTTTAAGGGATATGTTGGTCATAGGTTCAACATCTTCCATGGATAGATGGGTCACATCTTTAATTTCTCAGGGGAAAGGTGGGGTCATGTGTTTATCATCATATGAGGATAGATTGGTCATGGGTTTAACATATTGTGGGTACAGGTTGATGGTTATGTGTGTCACTAGAGGGGAATATGATCATACTTGGAGGATTGATTAAATGTGTCCCTAGGAGGGAAGATTTCACACTTGGGATTTAATGGTGGAATTGGGGTATCAGGATTGAACCTCATGGAGGTATCCCAGAAGTATTTTTAGGTCAGTATTGAACATCAGGGAAATGTCCTACATACCCTATAATGAAATATCAATCGAAACCCACATAGATTGATCTCACAGTTTGAGGTCATGTGATAGGATTGGTCCATATAGTTTAATGTAATTGGTAAGGAAACTCATGTTGCAGAAGGAGTATAAATGAGGGATGATGTGGGACGTACACTTATCAGCATCCTAGAGTAAGAGTCCATGGGGGGTGAGGGTCTCATGGCAAAATTAAATTTCCATGGGGGTTTTATACCATGATAATTACACATGGGGAATACCATGCTCATCACATGGAGTATGGATACAATTTAACATCATGTTATGAGGACGTTTCCATGAAGTTTGAAATCATACAACTAGGATGTAGAGAATAAAATTTTTACATCAGGAGTCTCAAATGTGGATGGTAATTATTGGCAGGGAGTCCATTTCTATGTGGGGGAGGAAGGTTAAGAAAAAATTCATCTCTACTAGGAAGGGTTGGTTGTTTCTCATGGTGATTCCACCTTTAGGGATTAAGTATCTACTACTCCTTCACCTCTGGGTGGTGAATGGTGTAATCACTATCCTGGAGGAGTTTCAATCAGTGGTCTCCATGTGAGGGTTCCAATTATTAGGGGAAAAGGTTATAGGGTGCCTATTATTAAGAGAAAAAGCAAGCTAATGGGAATGGTTGTGCTTGAAACATAAAGGTAAGACATGAGGGTTGGTTTTACTAGTTTAATGAATATTTGGGGTGCAGTTAAAATTATTTTGTAAAGTATAAAGGATTTTTGAAATCAAATTTTTCATAGGTTATTGGCTTAATTGAGGAACCATATAGAGGACTGGTTGATGGGTTTCGTAATGGTTGTAATTTCACAGAAATTGTGGGACTCATGAGGGCCGATGTTTTTGAAAAGGAGAATGTTTTGTGAAATAAGTTGAACCTACTTTGGAGTGAATTATAGGTTCTCATGGGTTTGGATTCATGATGGATGATTATCTCATGGAACCCCAAGATCAAAAAATGTATTTTTTTTCTTGTTAAAAGTCCATGGACCTTTGTGAAATGAGTCTCCACTATGGGTTGAGGTTCTTAAAACACCATGGGATTTTGTATTGTGAATGAAATCTACCTTTGGAAGTCCATATACTGTCTTTCTCATGAATATTCCATGTTATACAAGTTCAATTATTTTATCAAAATCTAAAAGGTACAATCCATTCCAAATTTCGGACAATATACGTATTTATAGGCCCCAATAATGTAAGGACATTGATTTCATGAATTTTTCTGTCTTATGTGGAATATTATGAGCTACATGAAGTTATGTGGTTCTATAAACTAGATATACTCTATGTATAGGTTACCACCTTAGGATTCACATGGCTACTTGACTTCCACGAATGAATGTTACGTTGTGTAGAGGTTACAGACTCATGCTCAGTGTAGGTGATTGTCTTCCATGAACCGAAGTTACATTTCATGGAGGTTACCACCTCAGGTGACACCTGGAAATGTGACTTACATAAATAGAAGTTGTGCTGAATTTACATTACTGCATCATCATCTGCCTGGCTCGGTGACTTCCACGGACTGGAGTTATGCTACCCTATGTATACCACATAACCCTCCGCACATCCAGGTGACTTATGTTAACAAGAGTAATTTTTGAATATATTTAACATAATGAACTAGGAAATTATTTATATTTTCAATCCATTTTTCCCAATTTCATTTTAAACTAGCCTTGATTTCATATACCTCTCTTTTGAAACATGTATTTCAACATCAATATAAATCAATAGTAATTGAAGGGTTTCTTTTTCTCATATTCAACTCTATGTGACATTATTGATATTTTTCACCATAATATCATTCATATGGTGTATTCAAGACCAAATTTATTACAAATAAAAAATTATCTTCTATTTTAGATGTTTTAATGTTCATTCCATGATCTTCTATCTCTAGGTGAACTTATTATTATGTTACCAATTCTTTAAGGGTTTTATCAACTCAATTTATAATTCATTAGGTTATAGTATTTATTACATTAATATACTTTTAAAATATTTATATAATCTAAAATTCCCTTGTTTTGTGGTATTTACATTTTTATACAGGGAAACTACTTCTCATTATCAAAAACTAATTCATTGATAATTTGTTTCCAAAATAAAACAATAATATTGGTAATTATTACTCTCCTTCCTACAAATAAATATTTTCTTCCATGTCCATATTTTTCTTCCCACCAATTTTCCCCTCGATGTTTTGGAAATATAATTATCATTATTTTCTATTTTTATCATATTTCTCAATAACCCCTTTCAAAAGTAAAATTTGATCAGTTTTTTATGATGTGTGTTTTCAAACCAGGGTATTTCAAAGGATAAAAATAGGGCCTTTCATTCATTAAAAATAAAATGTTTTATCTATCACTAAAATTTTTTGACAACCATTATATATTTTCAAGGATATTTTATTTGTAACTCTTTATAATAAGGATTTAAAAATTATTCACTTTCCTTTTTAATTTTTTTAAAAATTAATTTACATTTCACCATTTATAATAATGTTTAAAATGTTTTTTGAAAACAAATTGTGTTCACTTCTAGTTTTCCCCCATGTTTTATCTATCAATAAGCATTTTTTTGATCATTTTATAGATGTTATTATGTTATAATTACTTTTGGGAAATGGTATTTTTGATATCCTATGATATCTTAAGTTAATGACATGTAATAAGTTTAAAGAATCCATTCTTTTTCTATGGGTTCAATAAGATTTGTTTATGATTAATATTATGTGGAACACATATGTATGGATAAGAAAGTGTAGGTTTATATATCACCATACAGGGAATTATTTTAAGATAATATCTCATGAGATAGTCAGGATTCTACATAATGGAATGTTCACACATGCAGGGTCATGGTGATTTTTCTTGAATTTTGATGCATAGACATAATGATTTTGTTTTCATAGGTATGAGAACAATGGGTTTTCTTATACTTGTTTTTATATGCCTATAGTTGTTCCATATTTACATTTTTTATCAATTAATGAAAAAATTTCAAGATGCATTTTATTTTAATAAACATTCATGTTTTTATGATTGTACATTATTTTGAAATTATTTTCAACTATTATACCATGTTTATATGTTTTATGAATATTTAGATGTATTTATAGCCACATCATAATTTTGTTGCCTACTTAATGATATTTTTATGATATTATGTTTCTATATCATGTTTCATAATTTTTATTGATGATATTATGATCTTTTATTAATACATTTATGTCTTTCTTATGTTCTCCTTCATGTTTATAGTCTAATACATTAAACTATATTTTTTCCTTATTGAGTGTCTAATCTCACATATTTCTTATGTTTTCATCCCCATGTTAGGAATAAGATTATATCATATGATATGTCTAAGAGGTTATAGAGGAGAACAATTATGGATTAAAGTATTCAAGTGTTATGGAATATGATTTTTATATAGATAATATCCAATAAACTACTAATTTAGGAAATTAAGTTATGAGATTATTGTGAAATGTATTATTTAAAACATGAGATTAATGTGTTATTTTAGTCATGTTTAGCTTCAGTCACATTATGACCAACCACTCCCATTAGATTAATAGTTAATATTTCCATGATTGGAAGTGTTTTGGAAATAAATATCCTTATAGTATTAATTGGATTATTATCCAATACACTTTGTTTTATTCTTCATATAACTATTTTTATTACCATATGTATTATTTTTATCAACAAGTTGTTTGATTAATGATATACTAATATTATTCAACATATACTATTTTAATCGTCTTTGTTATAATCTAGTTGATTTATTTACACTATTCATGTATTATACATATACATTTATACTTTTATATTACTTTATTTTCTTAAAAAAAATTATCTTTCAATTGATTTTTGTTTTTTAGTACAATAAAAATTTACACGTCATCTTTTGTCTATAATTCACCCCACCCCTCCTTATAGTTTCCATTTAAATTACTCAAAATCCAGTTTTTTATTTTCTGAATAAACCATTTTGTGGTTAAGTTGTAACCTCAAAAAAACAACTCCTTAAATGAAATGATCCAACCCCATTTCAAAACAACCATTAAATGGATGAAAAATATAGAATTCAAAAAGCTAAGACATATAATAAAAAGGGGAACATCTCAATGCCTCAAGCTCCCACCCATCTGATAATTGAAAAATCAAAGTTCAATCCTTATAACCATGCCACATAACCAAAAAAATATTTGAATCCATTTAATTTATACTTTTGATAACACAAATTCATAAGTTTACTCCATCTTCATCAACATCATAAAGTGAAATCGTTAGCTATGAACATTTTTAATTATTTTCTTGATGTAGGAAAGATTTATTTCAAGTCCTCTCAACTCATGAAGGCCTTGAGGATGGGGAATATCAAGAATCATCTGGGATTTCTCTACGTCAGCATCTATTTCATGATGTAATACCATGATGTCATGTAATTGACATAGTAAAACCCATGAAGATTCATTTTATTGATTCTTTTTCAAGTTATAATGGTAACAAAATTTGATCACTAGATCATGTTTAGTAAGTTAATCACAACACTGGTCTAATTGTGCTACCAGATCATCCACATATCATTATATTGTTTTCCATAAAAATAAATTAATGATATAGTGTAAGGAACATTTGGATGTAGGACCAAAATTATTTAATCTAAAGGAAATAACATGGTTGAAATACACCCCTTGGGGTTTTTGAGTTAATAATTACTATTTAATTAATTATGTTTTTATAATTACATAACTCTTAGATATTTTTATTGTGTTTATTGTTATTCATTTTTATTATTCTATTATTATCCTATTCCATTTAAGAAGGAATAAATAATTATATATTAATTGTTTTAATCTTACAATAGTTTTAGAATATAGTAATGATATTGACTCTGATGGGAAATTTTATAGAGTACATGACTCTTATTCATGGAAATATTTCTTTTATATGTTAAAGATATTACAATTACATATAAGATGATTAATATTTTTTCAGTGTTATTGAACTTTATATTTTAAAGAGATATACTATTATGTTTACAAAGAACTAGGGATTTCATTATACCCTGACCCTTATTCAGAGTGTCTGTTATACATTATGATTATGTTTGGATTTATCATGAAGGAAAATACTCTTAAATTTTAAGATATTACTCATTTGTATTGAAGGACTCATACCTAAAAATATATATTTAGATATTTCTATAAATAAATAACTTTTATACATTCTATAGATTTTATAATTCACTCTTATGTAATAAAATTTTGGAATATTTAGTAACGTGTCTTGCTATTTCATATACAAAGGAAGATGAAATGTAATTTTACAATTCATGATTTTTAATTTTACAAATTCAAGTATTTTACTTTTTTGAATTCAATGAAGATAATTTACGTTTTTATGTTCTTTAATGATTCCAAATATTAATCTTAGTGATTAATTCAAAAGATAGACAATTTCATATTTGAGATATTACATAAACACATTTCTATGAAATATTTATGAGAATATTATGTTCTAGAATATTAATTTCATGTTTCCTAAAATTTTAATGTTTTATAGAGAATTATAGAGATTATTCTATGTGATTAATGATGTTTACTATGGAGGATTTCATATAATTTTTTTTAAGTTGGCGCCGAAGCATCATTTATTATTAAAGAAAATCAAAGACCTCTTTAACTGAGTAGAGGGAGACCCATTACATAGCCAGAAGGCCCATTGGGAATTTACCCAATTACATGGGTTGAAGGCCCATTTTTTTTGCCCAAGCACCATTTTGTGAAATGTACTGTAGTTTACTGTAGCAGTGGCGGCACTGTAGAAACGACGGGCACTGTAGCAACGGCAGGTTACTATAGCGGGGACAGTGTATTTCATTTTATATGATTCTTATAAAACTATCAGATGATGTATTATCATTAAAGAGGAATATTTAAGAGTTTTAACTGAAATAAATAATCTATTTCAGTTTCATATATTAAATAAGAAGCTTTAAGAAGTGTTGTTAGATGATCCATATATGATACCATAGTGTTCCAATGTTTTAGAACTTCATTTTCTTACACACTATATTACTAAATTTCCCAATACTATTCCATTTAAATACATTTATAATGGGTTGATTACCATTATTTCTTCACAAAAAACCAACTAGTTATTTCCTTGGTTTATGTTTTTTATAATTCATTATCTTTTATTATCTATTCTATAAATATTTTTTATATGTCTAACTCACTAATTATACCTCCCTAAAATGATATATGTTCTTTATGATGACCTTAAAAAATTCAACCCACTAGTCTTGCCTAATCCCTTAAAAGAAAAATTTGGATGTTCCTAAAATTCTAATAGAAAGTGTTTAGGTTAGGACTACTCTTGAAAAGTCTAGGTTGTGTCTTCTCTCAAAAAAATTATAGGTTCAATATGTAAAAATAAAATTATTTATAGGTTTTATATCTCCATAAATGTAAAAATACATAGTAAAAAGAGTTTTCACTCTCCATAAAATGTGATATACATCATATTGGATGTTTATACTCTTAGGTTGAGAGGTGAAGAGTAATTGTAGGATAATTTATATATGAAATACAATGAAATCCTTATGTACACCCTTATAAATTATTATATACTTATGTTCTACAAACTTACTAAACATAATATTTATGATTGAAATTTTTATTCTTATTATACACATAATTTTTTATTATTTATCCAATTACTTTGATAATTTTTTGTTATCAAATTCATCCAACCCATCTTGTAACGACCCGAAATTTTGAATAAATCTTGTTTCCTGATTTTGTGTGTTATTTTATTTTTTTATACTCAAAAAAATTGTTTCATTTGATAACATGAGTATAATTAAAATGAGACAGTTGGGTTTTGACTGTTATATGACCATTGGTCAATATGACCTCTAGAAACTAAACGTTTCGATTATTGTCTCTAAATACAAGTAATCTTGGTTAATTAATATAGAAAGAAGATTTTATGGCCTCACCCAGTAGTATTGGACCAATCAAAGCCCATATAACAGAACTTGGGAAGGAGGTCGCACCACTGGGCTTTTCTCTGGACCAAACCCAAGCCAAACTTCTTTCTTCTTATGATGAAGTTTATGAATTTTTAAATGTTCGGATAAATATAGTATGCATATTTTTGGTGAATTTTAGAGAAAGGATATTTTAAAAAATGTTTATGTAAACCTTTAATAATTAAAAATGTCTAATGATTTTCAAAAAATGGTCTTCTACAATTATGTTCAGTATGAAATTTAGAGTCTAATAAGATCAACTTAATTTTTGATGAATAGTAAATTATGAATAGTGACTTTATGCTTAGGATTAGTAATGTGACCAAATGGATTAGTAATCTCACTTAAAGAAAGTATTAATGTAATCTAGGCACCTTGATTAAGTAATGTGATTCAATAAAATGGTTAAATAACGATTTCATAAATTATTAGTCAAGTATTAGTTTTTTCAGGTGAATAGTGATTTTTAATTAAAAATTAAATTAAAATTATTTAGAAAATTATTTTTATAAAATGGATTTCATTTTTAAACTCAGAGCATCGATATTATGTTAAGGTAATTTTTGGGGATTTTTCTGAAAAAAATGAATTTTCGGTGAATAGTGTATTTATTTAAAAATTAAATTAAAAATATTTAGAAAATTATTTATATAAAATTCAGTTCATTTTTGAAATCAGAGCATCGATATTTGGTTAAGGTGAAATTTTGGGATTTTTCTGAGAAAGTTGAATTTTTAGTGAATAGTAAAAATACAGTTTTAGGGTTTCGATATGTTTAATGACATCATAATAGTGTCATGATGATTTCATGATATATTTTAAGGTTTGGCCGACCAAAGGTGATGAATTATTGTATGGGGGCCCCATGTGGCCTAACTCCATGGGAAATACCATGGGAGAGCCCATGGTTTTGAGAAAACCACTTGTGAGGTGTCCCTTGGCCATTAATGCCTTGTCCCCTCACATTCCCTATAAATACCAAGCCATACTCTCATCCATTCGACTCCCAACTCTCCCCCAACGAAGATCTGGTCTCATTAACTCCCAAGGAGTCCTACCAAGGTTCCCCCAAGCCCTCAAGGTCCCATCCATTGAGTTTTAAGAGTTACGTTTTAAGGTAAGGGATCCAAACTCTCTCTTTCTTTTCAAATACTCTCTTTTAAGTCATTTATTTTATGCTCCATGTTATTATGTTGGATGATGTTCTTTTATATTACTCTTACTTCCCTTTTCATGTTAATATGATAATAGATCCCCTCTTACTCTCATCATTTCGTTTTATAAATGTTTAAGTGGCGTCGTTAGGCTGTTGGAATTTTTGTAACGGATTCTTTCACCCTTCTCATTTCCAAGTTCTATTTTCCTATCAAGTCTTTCAAGTTCCTTTTTATGTTGGGGTATGATCTATATATCTATCATAATGATATTTTATGTTCATATAATGAGATATCCTCTTTGATCTCTTCAATTGATTTTTTTGATGTTTAAGTGACGTCGTTAGGCTGCCGAATTTTTAAGGGGTTCTTTTACCCTTCTCGTTTTCAAGATCTATTTTCATGTCAAGTCTTTAAAGTTCCTTTTTATTATGTTGGGGTATGATCTATGTATCTATAATACTGATCTTTTATGTTAATATGATTAGATACCCTATTTTATCTCATCAATTCATTTTTTTTATGTTTAAGTGACGTCGTTAGGCTGCCGAATTTTTAAGGGATTCATTCACCCTTCTCATTTTCAAGTTCTATTTCCTGGTAAAGTCTTTCAAGTTCCTTTTTATTATGTTGGGGTATTATATTTATATCTATCATACTGATCATTTATTTTCATATGATGAGAGACCCTATTTGATCTCGTCAATCCATTTTTGGAAGATTTTAGTGATGTCGTTAGGCTGCCGAATTCTCATAAGAGAAATCTTATTTTTTTGTATTCCATTCAAGTTCTTCGTTTCATATGGTATATCATTAAAATTTCATTACCATGTTCTCAAATCCTTTATATTTTGTTCCCCTACTGTTTTATGTATCATTTATGAGTGGGTGACCCATGTCCCCTCTCATTTCAATGTTTTCTAAAACCATGTATCATAGCCGTTATGCTGCAGAATTTTCGTCTCAAAATGTCTCTCTCTTATTCTCAAGTTCATTTATTTTATTAAGTGAATACTCAAAGATCTTTATTCTAAATGGTTATTCACATATATAAAAAAATTATCTATTTTAAATTCTGGGATTTACATACATGAGACCCACTTTCCCTTTTCGTGGGTTTAAAGTGACATAAAGATCATGTCTTTAAAGCAGTTTTTAAAACGTTATGATTATGAAATGAAACCCATTTATTTTATTCTATATGGGTTGTTTATGAAATTATTTATGATGATATATGTGGATCACATGATAATAAAGACAAATTTAGGGTGCGCCATGATAGCACTTTAATGCACTTGGTAAAGACTTAATCTCTAGAGATGACCATTTTTAACGACGCCTTAGTAAATAACCTTGGTAATTTTTAATGGAACCTTGGGGATGGACTTTGGTGAAACGGAAATGATTGTTAATATTAAATGTTTTATCCACATATTCAAGTTATGAAATGTGTTATTTTTATTATGATATGCCTCATGATTTCTTTCTCATGCCTTAAAGTTCTTTTTCATGACATTGTTGATGTATCTCAAGTTCACATGTTAAATGTTTCCCCTTGTTTCCCTTACTGGGCCTTCTTCTCACCCTTTCTTTTGATGTGTGTCCCCAGGTTGTGAGATGTAGTAATGAACCTAGGATGAACCTAAGGAGAATCCTTTCAAGTGTTTAAGAAGAATGTTTTATGTTTTCATGTTTTAAGTTTCTAGTTTCCAAGACACTAAACCTTAAAGATCCTTGGTTTTTTAAAATGTAATGAAATTTTATGTGATAAAAAGGAGGGATGTTATAGTTGGTATCAAAGGATGGTTTAGTTATTTGTGGAAATTAGGATATGAAAAATTTAGGAAGAACCCTATAGAAAAGTTTAAATATTGGAAATCTTCCTGGTATTTTGGTGAGTATTGAGTCAGGGGTTGCTAAGAAAATACATCCTTGTCTGGATATGAACAGGTAGAGGTGGCTCTGGCACAGATGTATATAGGGGTAAAACCCGAAAACACCACTTTGAGCTAGACTCTAATGGGAAATGGTACATGACAATGGGACTTGCTGCACTCTTGGTTACGACACTCCTGGGGGATATGCTTTGGTAAATTCATAAGATTAGTATGAACCATTATTAAAGGAACAAAGATATAATAAAATAAAGATTCACATAAGAATATATGATCATGGATAACCTAGATTAGGACCTAGGGGATCACAAGATAGGGTATACTTTTATTCTAAAATTTTATCCTTCTATTCTTTAAGTTTCCTTTTCATGATTATTGGCTTTGTATTTAAGCCCCTAATTATACGTTCTTTTCTTAGTCAATGGCTGGAAATGGAAGAGCATGTCCCAACAACCAATGTGATAGGAAATGTGACGATTTCCCTATTAATGTGATAGATATGAAGAAAGATCAAGTTGAACATATTGTGATTATGCCAACCCAGATATCAAAAATCACAATTAATAATTGGTACCTAGTTGAATGTCCAAATTCATCAAGGAAGAAGAAGATAAAGTCTCAAGGATGTTCTTCTGATAAAGTTGATAAGGGAAAGAAGACCCAATTTCTTTTTGCAAAAAGTGTGGGAAGAGGCACCAAGGAGAATGTCACAAAGGAACCGGGAGATTTTTTAAGTGTGGGAAGATAGGGCATAAAGTATCTAATTGCTTTAAAAATGGATAATGTGATGAATAGAGATAAGGTTCGATCTAATGTACCTTATACATTATGATGTCGTAAATGTGGATAAGTTAGACATTATCCAAGGAAATTCTCTCTTGGAATGGATGAGAAGCATGATGAGCATCAACAATATTTGAGGACAAGGGAACAATGCAAGTCCTATACTGAGATGGACCATGATGACTGAAGTACATGTAACTTCTTTGCAATAATTGTCTATTTCATGTTGTATTTTAGTTCGTGCTCTATGAGAATATCTTTTATGCTTTCTAAGATCATCGAGTCACTACCTGAGATGATTTTATATCATTAAGTAAAATATCTATTGTTATGTACCACATGTTGATGTAGTGAAGCTATTCTCCAAAAAAAGATGGTGATTAGGGGATTAAAAGGTGATTATTATTTTGGAAGACGTTCACTATTTTGGGAACCCTATATGATCGAGGTAAATAGATTACTACAATATTTTCTTTGAGGAATAAAGGTTGACTTATATTTTGAAGAATCGACGGATTTAAGGCAGACTTATAGTAATTTAGGTTACATATGTAAATGATTAACCTATCTTGGGGAAAATGTGATTAGGTTAGTTAATTTTGTTAAAAGATGATAAGAGTGGTTGATGTTGTTTGAAGATAAATGATAAAGTCTATCTTGGAAGACTATGTTATGAGATCGTTCTTATAATTGGGTTTCAGTCTTAGTTTGGTTTATTTTGAGGAATTTTAAGGACAGTTATTTATGGAAGTGTCTATGATGAACATTGGGTAGTACCATGGAAATTTGAAGATTTAAAATTAGTTTCCCTTCCTATGGGATTATTACTTTTTGAAGAGTTTTTTTATCTTATCCTTTCTGTTTTTGGGATAATGTTTAAAGATAGAATAAATTGATAGTTAATCTTTTGTGGATTATGTGACTCTCAAGAAGATGATTCTTGTGTTTTGATGAGACCAAGTGTTTTGAATGCTCATCATTTGGAGAAAAGATTAGTTTTGGTTGAAACTTATTAAAGGATGAAACTCTACTTGAAGGTAAGTATATTTCCTCATGTTTTTGTTCTATGTAGTAGATGAATTCCTCAAAATTATGAAATGGAATGTAAAACAAAAACGTTGTTGGTTTATGTTTCCTACTAGGTAATCAAAGACCGTTTACACACATCATAAGTTTGTGATTTTCTCGTGGTTAACTTTCTCCTAATCATGTTTTCTATCACTATCCCTCAGAACTTGACCCTTTGTTTTCTCCTCCATTTCCATGTTTTCCTACATGGAATCCTAGTGTGGGTTAACTCGGGTGACCTTTGTACTTCCCTTTCCTTCTCTTAAAGTAATAGTTTTACTGACTCTTTTTCCGATGTGGGACTTTCAATGAAATTTCAAAACCCAATTTTTAAAAAAAAAATTGTGAGGACACAATTTCTTAAGGGGGGAAGATTGTAACGACCCAAAATTTTGAAAAAATCTTGTTTCCTGATTTTGTGTGTTATTTTATTTTTTTTATACTCAACAAAAGTGTTTCATTTGATAACATGAGTATAATTAAAATGAGACCATTGGGGTTTGACTGTTATATGACCATTGGTCAATATGACCGCTTGAAACTAAACGTTTCGATTATTGTCTCTAAATACAAGTAATCTTGGTTAATTAATATAGAAAGAAGATTTGATGGCCTCATCCAGTAGTCTTGGACCGATTGAAGCCCATCTAACAAAACTTGGGAAGGAGGTAGCACCACTGGGCTTTCTCTGGACCAAACCCAAGCCGAACTTCATCGTGTGAAGCTAGAACGGAATTGCCTTCGCGAGAAGTTCAAACTGATAGAAATTACTACTCGAGCGATGTTGGCTGAGCCTCCCTCGGATTCTCCCACCTTAGCACACATTACACTTAGTTCATATGCTGGTGTGATAAGGGGCTATGTAAGGAGACCGTAACTGCCTTGTGTAATCCTTTGTTTTATGGAAAAAAAATTGATTTCTTCTTATGATGAAGTTTATTAATTTTTAAATGTCTGGATAAATATAGTATGCATATTTTTGGTGAATTTTAGAGAAAGTATATTTTAAAAAAATGTTTATGTAAACCTTTAATAATTAAAAATGTGTAATGATTTTCAAAAAATGGTCTTCTACAATTATGTTTAGTATGAAATTTGGAGTCTAATAAGATCAAATTAATTTTTGATGAATAGTAAATTATGAATAGTGATTTTATGCATAGGATTAGTAATGTGACCAAATGGATTAGTAATCTCACTTAAAGAAAGTATTAATATAATCTATGCACCTTGATTAAGTAATGTGATTCAATAAAATGGTTAAATAACGGTTTCATAAATTATTAATCAAGTCTTAGTTTTTTCGAGTGAATAGTATTTTTTAATTAAAAATATTTAGAAAATTATTTTTAGAAAATGGATTTCATTTTTGAACTCAGAGAATCGATATTATGTTAATGTAATTTTTGGGGATTTTTCTGAAAAAAATGAATTTTCAGAGAATAGTGTATTTATTTAAAAAATAAATTAAAAATATTTAGAAAATTATTTTTATAAAATGGAGTTCATTTTTGAAATCATAGTATCGATATTTGGTTAAGGTGAAATTTTGGGATTTTTCTGAGAAAGTTGAATTTTCAGTGAATAGTAAAAATACAGTTTTAGGGTTTCGGTATGTTTAATGACATCATAAACGTGTCATGATGATGTCATGAGATATTTTAAGGTTTGGCCGACCAAAGGTGATGAATTATTGTATGGGGGGCCCATGTGGCCTAACTCCATGGGAAATACCATGGGAGACCCCATGGTTTTGAGAAAACCACTTGTGAGGTGTCCCTTGGCCATTAATGCCTTGTCCCCTCACATTCCCTATAAATACAAAGTCATCCTATCATACATTCGACTCCCAACTCTCCCCCAACGAATCTCTAGTCTCATTACCTCCCAAGGAGTCCTCCCAAGGTGCCCCCAAGCCCTCAAGGTCCCAACCATTGAGTCTTCAAAGTTACGTTTTAAGGTAAGGGATCCAAACTCTCTCTTTCTTTTCAAATACTCTCTTCTAAGTCATTTATTTTATGCTCCATGTCATTATATTGGAGGATGTTCTTTTATATTCCTCTTACTTCCCTTTTCATGTTCATATGATGAGATATCCTCTATTACTTGATGTGAAATCGTCGGGAGACACAACGACAGAAAACGGGAAAAATGAAAAAAAAGAAAGCAGGGGACACAGCGATTTACGTGGTTCGGGAAAAATCCCTACATCCACCGGAGAGGCAGAAATTCACTATTTGAGAGCACAAATTACAGAGGGTTTTTCAGTAGTAAAAACCTAGCCCGAAATGGGCTACTTATTAAGAATATTTTCCACTGTTCTGAATAGTAGTCAGCGTTGCAACAGTGATCGGCGGCTCACTTTGTCAAAAGTGGTACAGTGTCTGCCAGCTGGAAGTCAAAAGCGCTACAGTGAAGTTGACCCCAAAGTCTGCACCGCTACAGTGCCTATTGGTGTCGTTCGGTCAACTCCGCTACAGAGGTCAGCATTGTGATAGTTACGGGCCACAAGAATTCGGCCCAACCAGATCGGGCAACACCAATCCAACATTACTCTCATTATTTCGTTTTATAAATTTTTAAGTGGCGTTGTTAGGCTACCGAAATTTTTGTAATGGATTCTTTCACCCTTCTCATTTTCAAGTTCTATTTTCCTCTCAAGTCTTTCAAGTTCTTTTTTATGTTGGGGTATGATCTCTATATATATCATACTGATATTTTATGTTCATATGATGAGAGACCCTATTTGATCTATTCAATTGATTTTTTTGATGTTTAAGTGACGTCGTTAGGCTGCCGAATTTTTAAGGGGTTCTTTCACCCTTCTTGTTTTCAAGATCTATTTTCATGTCAAGTATTTCAAGTTCCTTTTTATTATGTTGGGGTATGATATCTATATCTATCATACTGATCTTTTATGTTCATATGATGAGAGACCTTATTTTATCTCGTCAATTCAATTTTTTTAAGTTTAAGTGACGCCGTTAGGCTGCTGAATTTTTAAGGGATTCGTTCACCCTTCTCATTTTCAAGTTCTATTTTCTGGTTAAGTCTTTCAAGTTCCTTTTTATTATGTTGGGGTATGATATCTATATCTATCATACTGATCATTTATGTTCATATGATTAGAGACCCTATTTTATCTCATCAATCCATTTTTTGAAGATTTAAGTGACGCTGTTAGGCTGCTGAATTCTCATAAGAGAAATCTTATTTTTTGTCTTCCTTTCAAGTTCTTCATTTCATATGGTATATCATTCAAATTTCATTACCATGTTCTTAAATTCTTTATATTCTGTTCCCCTACTATTTTATGTATCATTTATGAGTGGGTGACCCATGTCCCCTCTCTTTTCAATGTTTTCTAAAATCATGTATCATAGCCGTTATGCTGCAGAATTTTCATCTCAAAATGTCTCTCTCTTATTTTAAAATTTGTTTATTTTATTAGTTGAATACTCAAATATCTTTCTTCTAAGTGGGTATTCACATATATACC
This sequence comes from Viscum album, assembly GCA_963277665.1. Classification (NCBI taxonomy): domain Eukaryota; kingdom Viridiplantae; phylum Streptophyta; class Magnoliopsida; order Santalales; family Viscaceae; genus Viscum; species Viscum album. The sequence continues at coordinate 290,832,788 of OY728165.1, forward strand.
AAAATGTTCTATTTTAAATTCTGGTATTTACGTACATGAGACCTGCTTTCCCTTTCCGTGGGTTTAAAGTGACATAAAGATCATGTCTTTAAAGCAGTTTTTAAAATGTTATGATTATTAAATGAAACCCATTTATTTTATGATATATGGGTTGTTGATGAAATTATTGATGATGATATATGTGGCTCAAATGATAATAAAGACAAATTTAGGGTGCGCCCTGATTGCGTTCCAATGCATTGGGTAAAGGCTTAATCTCTAGAGATGACCATTTTTAACGATGCCTTGGTGAATAACATTAGTAATTTTTAATGACACCTTGGGGATGGACCTTTGTGAAATGGAAATTATTGTCAATATTAAATGTTTTAGCCACATCTTCAAGTAATGAAATATGTTATTTTTATTATGATATGCCTCATGATTTATTTCTCATGCCTTAAAGTTCTTTTTCATGACATTGTTGATGTATCTCAAGTTCACATGTTAAATGTTTCCCCTTGTTTCTTTTACTGGGCCTTCTACTCACCCTTTATTTTGATGTATGTCCCTAGGTTATGAGATGAAATAATGAACCTAAGGAGAATCCTTTCAAGTGTTTAAGAAGAATGTTTTATGTCTTCATGTTTTAATTTCTTGGTTTCCAAGACACTAAACCTTAAAGATCCTCGGTTTTGTAAAATGTAATGAAAGTTTATGTGATAAAAAGGCGGGATGCTATAAATCTTGGGTTTTTTCATCTCAATTTTGGATATAAAAAATTGTATTAGATAGAATAATTTTAGGCTTCAATTTTTTTTTTATTTTATTTAATTTATTTTGTATATATATTTTGAGGATATAATTATTTCTTATAGATTGTAAAAAGTATGGGGAGATATTTTATTAATGGATACACAGAGAAGAAGTTTTAAAGTGAATTATTCAAGGAAAATAATCATAGGATATTATGTAAACAATACATAATTAGGAGAACCTTGGTGCTTTGAAAGTTGGAATCCTATACATATTAATCTAGACTTTCCTAAAAAAATAAATGAAATATGATACTATATCTAAAGAATAATTTAAATTATTGTGTGTCTTTTAGTTAATTATATAAGGTGAAGAAACATTCTATTAATATACATTTCATGGAAAAATCTGTTGAGGTAACATCTTCATATTCTAACTCATTCTCTTAATCTTCTAATGCTACTTATAATTTTGGTTATGTTAAGCTCAATTTTTAAGAGTTAAGTAAGTCATGTGGATAAAAATAATAATAAATTGAGAAAATGTATTCCAAATACATAACACTGGATGAGAAATAAATGATAGTTATTAAGAATAAAAAAAATATTGATATTTAAAAGTTTAAAAATGATTAACCTCAAGTGTTGAAGTTGGAGAGGGAAATGAATAGTTCAGAAAATATACTTCCTTAGATAAAGAAGAATGATAGAAATTCATTATTATGATATATGATATATTTCAGTTGAATAATGAATGTTTGAGGATTAAAGAAGAAAATGAAATATTGTAAAGTATTACTTGAAGAACTACTTCCTATAGTAATGAGAAATTTTTTGATCATCTAGAAGATTTTTGGAAGTGTAATTGAACGTTTAAGTTGTAATTGGTTAAAATTATAGGAAAATTAGAAAATTTAGAAAAGCGTATGTCAGGTAATATTTTTTAACAATTTAAATTTATTTGTGTTACTCATTTTAGGAAATGTGAAGATGAATGTAAGAGAAAGGTGTGATACTCTAATATTAGTTATATTAAATTTTCATTAAATGGTCATTATGATTTTAATTATTGGGGTATAATTATGAAACAACATGGGTAAAATAATGAATTTATGGTTACATCCTTGATGAGAACGCATGTTTAAAAATTTCACCCAATTCGGGTACTCAATGTATCATTTGAGAATCTTGTAGAACCTAAACAACTCTATTTTTCAAGGTTATGTATTTATTATGTCCAGAATGCACACAATTTATAGTTTAACTTTTGGTATACTTTCATGAGTGTTATTTTGTAAAATTATTTTTGGATGGTGAGAAAGCATTCATTTCTTTCTATTTATTTTACTAAAATGTTATTAATTTTCTGATTTTTTAATTCATTCAAAATATTTTATAATTTATTAAATATCATTTATTATTCAATGGTTCCCAAATGTTTTTTGTTTTATATAGTTAGATTTCACATGATGATCATTCACTATCAAATCATTTAAAGATGATAATTATTGAATTATAGGGGATGTTTTAATGTTTAATATATTTTAATTTTCTAAATAGTTGGTATAATGTTTTATTATGTATGTTTTTAGGGGATATCATCTTAGACTAGAAACTCTATATTTTAATGATAACAAATCATGTTTCTTAGTTAATATTATGTTGTATCTTTTATGATAGTATAATCGTTTTTCTAGTCAAATATATGAAAATTAGAAAATATTGAATTTACTATATCAACCTACCATAAAAAAGTAAAGAAATTATAAAGTCCAAGTGAATTTATAGAAGTGACCACACATTGAAGAAAAAGTGATCAGATGAATAACTATGTAATCATGTGTTAGATGAGAAATTTTTCTATAAGTATTGAACAAACCTCATGTATATTGAACTAAACACATGGAATTTCCAAGTTACCACACAAAGGATTCAACCTACTAAATTCCTACTTCAAGTGACCATAAAAATGGATAGTGATTTTTGGTAATGTATTGAACCAAATGCATGAAGATATAAATTGATTGTCTATAGAATTCAAGTGAGTGTTTCAAGTGACCATGTTAAGTGATTGAATTCAAGTAACCATGTCAAGTAACCATAAGCATGTGATAGTTTCTAGTGACCACATGCAATTTACTGAATCATGTGACTTAAACCAAGTGACCATTTCAAGTGACTACAAGATCATGTAACCACAACATCAAGTGACCACAAAATCAAGTATACCGTAATCCATAGTAATTGTTCTTACATAAATTCTAAGAGACTATGTATAAATTAATCAATGAGGAGTATTTTAAATTTACATGGAAATATTTTTAAGATTTTATTGAAGATTCAGATCATATAATGATGGAAAATCATTTCAATGTGTATATGGATTAATTTATGAATATTCTATAATGGATAATTAGATAGGGTTCTCTATTTAATAAAAATATCCACACATTGAAAAATATAGATATGGTTTACACCAAAATATTTATTAGATTGACTACTTCACTATGGTCCTCTACAAAATTCTATGTTGACATGTCAGATCGATATCCATTCAAATCCTTTTCAACGATACAATTAAAGACAATTTTTCTGTCAAATCTTAAAAAATTGAGCTACTTAAAACTCTATCTATATCTCTCTCTCTTCTTATATTTTCTCTCCATTTTTTATGTTACCTTGGAGATATTTTTATATCAATATTTATATTTATTATCACAAGATCGTGCACTATATTGAAGAGTACATGATACTCTATCTTATTAGTATTTCATGTTTTGTCCCTTGAATAATTGCAGAAAAGGTGGTGTGTAACCTACACTTCTTTATGGGTAGTTGTAACTATAAAATTTAATCTAGGTTGTAAATATTGTTATTATTTAATAAATTTTCTTAGTGTTGAGTGTGTGAAAAGTGAATAGGATTAGGATTCATCTTGAGAATAAACCTCTTGTATTTATTTTGTTATTTGTTTTTTTTATGACATTGTTTTTTAAAATTATTCGTTAAAAAATAATTTTTAAATTAAATACTTTGAGGGTAACATAAAATTGTGATTTATATATTATATTTTATATTATTATATTTTCAAAAAAAAATTATGTGATTTTAAAATTATTTAAACTAGGTTATGATCTAGCCTTTGAGAAATCTTTTGAAAACATCATATTATATATTTCTATTATTTTAGTAAACTGGGATATTGTTATAAACTAAAGAATTTAGTTTCAAATTTTTTTCAAATAATTTTTTATATAGATTTCAATTTACTATTCCACCACAATTGATTTGTCCACTTAGACCAAAATTTTGGTATCAGAGGAATTTTTTGTTGGATCGTAATAGATGTATATGTATATTAGATGGAACAATACAAGAGGGGATGAATTGTAGTTTTAAAAACTTTTTATTTAGACACATAATAAAGAACTTAGTTCAAGAGATCTTAAACTAATACAATTCACAACCAATAAAATTGACCATACAGGTCTTGGATCTGATGGATATAATAAGTCGTAATACCACAAGTAATGAAAAACAATTGTATTAGAATTGAATAAAATGATCAGAATAAATAAAAATGTAAATGATTCTACCATACATATTATAGAATATTTTAAAACAATATGTACTGAATGAAACATAATTGAAAATATTCCAATAGAAATTAATTTGAATAGAAAGAAGAAATAATACAATTCTATTTCTATTACAAATAGCAGTGAAAAGTAAAGGTATTACAATTATTTTATCCCAAAGAGTACGATATCCTTTCGTCTAGGATAAAAGGTCTATCTTACCACCACCTTGGTAAGCCCATAATATGAGGATTGGCACAATAGTCTTCCAATCTATGGATTCCCTTGATTAAGAACATAATCAGCACCTCTTTCTTTCAAAGAATTTAAATCCCTCAATACAATGATCGGAAGCACGTCTTACTATCCCTAGAATCCCTCGATCATTATCACAATGATCAGTCTCACAAAATAGAAACAACGAACTTATAGAAATACAATAACTTGGAACAAGCTATTCACTTCTGGTATCTTTGAGGCTTTCGCACGAATCAAGAGAGAATTCACAACAAATATATCTAGAAATTAATGAAAGAAAAAGTTATGTATTTTGGTTTCAATTACCTCTTATTTATAGGCCTTAGGTTCCAACAGTCGTATTTCCTCCAACAGTCATATTTCTTCAAAAAAACAAGGGGACTTGGACACCTATAATTACAATGGTCAAAACAAACAGAATACACAAAATCATTTTGATTGGTAGACAACCAACTCAATGACATCATTTTAGGTTTGAAAAATAGTAATTTTAGAGGCATGAAACAATGAGTATGAGTAACATGAAATTGCTATTGAAGTTATGATAAGAGTGTAATGCATTTAAAAAGTACAATACAAAACTTGGTTACTAGGATTTTCATGATAACAATACATATTGTGATTAAAATTTATAACCTTGTTATGATTCTTAGCATTGTTATCATGCACAATATTTAAACTGGTTATGATTTTTGAAAACAATGAATAATAAGAGTGTGGTAAATAACTTGGTGATGATACATATCTTGGTTATGATTCATGACTATGATATAATACCTAAATTGGTTGAAATGCATGATTATGATGTGGTACTTAACCAAGTTACGATACACATGGTTATGATGTATGTGGTTATAGTGCATGAACTGGTTACGATACATGACCTGGGTACAATACATGTGGTTATGATGCATGTGATTATGATACAGGTGATTATGATGCATGACCTGGTTACGATACAAGTGATTTCAATGCATGACTAGGTTACAATATCGGTGATTATAATTCATGTAGTTATGATGCATAACCTGGTTATGATACAGGTGATTACAATACATAACAATATATATGGTTAAATTATAAAACAACATAAATTATTATGACAAGAATACATCATATATGAAAAAAAATGTGAGTAATTACGAATGAAAACCAACATTCATGATAAACAATATATGTTATTATGAAATGTGTGATTTGTGATTTCCAAAACAAATGATTGATGGGAAATTCGAAGAACATTTGGACTCAACAATATCCCCCTTTTTTGAAAGCAAAAAACAAACCAAAAAACAATAATGACTTATCTCCCCTTGAGTTTAATAACTCTTCTGAAAGTAATAGTGAATGCGACTAATTTCAACCTTCGTTTAAACAACTCACAAGGGATTGTATTCTCTTCACTTTTAATTGAGAGTTATCCCCCTTAATAAGATATTCTTGAAATTCTTATTTTCATAACTAATCTCCCACATTAGGATTTTCGAAAGGAATAAGGTAAAGTTTTTAATTCTTGCAAAAGGGTAGAGAAACATATCATGAAACAATAGACATTCCATTCAATGAAATTGGTTTTATATTACAAAAAAGAGTTCAAACATCATTATTTCCATTTTTGTTTTTCTAAAATATTAAACATCGTAAGAATCATCTTTTTGAACTCCTTTATATCTTCCATGAGTTTTTCAAGAGATTATTGTTGAGCCTTCAACTTCACATCATGTTAATCAATAACCATTTATTTATTTTTGGATACTTTGTTGTATAATTTGATTGATTTCTTTCTAGGATTTAAGTTTTACTTCTTGATTTTTCATCCTTCCTTCATGGTTATTGAAATAATCCAACCTATGTCTGTAGGCCTTCTCTAGGATAACAACACTATTTGAGAGTGAAACAACCTCAATACTCTTATTCCCCAATTTTTCCTTTATACTAAAAAGCTATTTTGAGACTATTCCTTGAGATGAACCGGGTATTTGAAGGACATAAAACATTTCACTCAACTCATCAGCCATTTTTTGAATCATAGAGTTGAGAACATTTACCCAATGTACCAATTCATTTTATTTATCTAGATGATTCTTGAGGATATCATCAACATTTTATGACCACTTCTCAACCTTTTTCCAATCCTTATTGTGCTCAGCATCATGTTCCTTGAAATTTTTGAAATCATCTTCAAGACATAGAAACTTGTCCATCAAAATCTTGACAGAGTCAATTCTTTCATTATGATAATTTGAAAGAATTTCTAGCCTGGTTTCAATATTTGAAATGAACGGTATCAACTTCTCCAATTGATTCAAATATTGTTCAATTTTGTGAATTCCTTTCACAATGATTGTTCTTTTAGAATCTGTGTCTTTAGTGTATTGTGGAAGATCACCGAAATCAGTCTCAGTGCCAATCATATGAACTGGATGATTCTGATTCAAATCAGATTCTTCCACTTCTTTATCTTAAATTTGAATAAATTTCATGGAGAAAAAAATTTGAGAATCCTTCTTAGAAGACTGAGGATATGGATATGGAAAATTAAATGAAGGAACTTCTAAGGATTCTAGAGTATGACTTCTCTTGTTTTCATATTTTTTCTCTTCCACTTGTATTTGTTATTTTCCATGTTACCCTTCCCCTTCTTCTTCTTGGTATTGTTCTTATCTCCCTTATTCTTCTGGTTCTTCTTCTTCTTCATATTATTGAGCAAGATATTATGTAGTCGATTGTTCATAATCTTGTTTTTCCTTGACTTTTACTACTAGATCTGATTGAGTCTTAACCGGTGGCTCCATTATTACAATTTCAGTTTTTTCATGTTTAGCTATTTTCAGTATAGTATCAATGTCAATTTCATGAACCTTTCTCTTCTTCATCCTCTTCTTATTCTCTTCTTCTTTCAAAGCCTATACAGATCTTTTTTTCAAAGCCAATGCTTCATCTAGATCCAAACAAAACTGAGGATCCCCTTATTCCCTTTCTGGATTTTTCTTTCTCCACTCAGAAACAAACTCACCGAATAAAGCCTTTTTTTTCTTTGATGACTTTGGATTTTTAGTCTTAACTAACTTTATTTATTCAAAGATTTATTGGATGTATTAAACGGTTTCTCACTACCTTCAACAAATTCCTTTTATTTCTTAGCATCTAGATCTTTCTCAAACTTTTTCAATTCATTATTGAATTGTAATTTGAGCCTCTTTATCGTATCCTTAATAATTAAGGGATCCTTGAAGGAAGTATGATATAAATTTATTGTAACATTACGCAGGCTTTATAATTCTTTCGTAAACTTACTGATAATTGTGGGAAACAAGATCAGCTATGATTTTATAGCACCAGAATTGATCTTCTTAACTTTCACAAAGATAGACCCCATAAGATTGAACTTTCTAATGTTTAGAAAAAAATAAAGTACATACACATATGAAACTTTCAAAGTTTCCTGTCACCATTTCTCGGCACCAAAAACCCAGGATCTGGAGTGCTATAAGTCTATTATGCCCTGATAAATGACTCACTTTTCTCTTGTCCTCATGAATCTCAAAAAGTGACTCTTCAGATTTATACATATCAAAAGTTTCGTTAACTTATTGTAATTTATGAGAATGACATAATGCATCACCCTCAAATGGAACACCTAGAAATATAGCTTCTTGTTTTATAGAGGTTGTGTACTTCTTTTCATACATCATAAAATAAATCTTGAGATACTTGTCTATCTCTAATGATTCATAAAATTGTAACACCTCATCATAATACACATAATCATTATCTAAATTTGGTCTTTCCACAAAAATGGATTTCCACCCTTGAAAAGTTATAATCCTTTTTAAAGACGAATCAAAAGTCTTGTAAAAAAATTAGGAGACTAACCTTTCACCTCAAAAGTTCATTGAAGAGGATTTTCTTGGAGACATTTCTTTTGGAAATGAAGCAGTAGACTTAGTTATGAAAGACTAACTCACACCCTGAATATCTTCCTGATTACAAAAGCTGAGTAGATATTTGAATACAAAAACTGGGGTAAGAACTAATTACGAACCATGCTAAATATTTATGAAGCACTTGGACTTGAGAGAAAAAATATGAGTTCGATGTGGGATAGGTTCTTTTAAAATGAAATTGACGGTCAGGATTAGATATAAAAGATCCAATAGCCAAGAATGATTTCAAACTCTTGAGGTTTTCTTTAAAATAAAATCATATTCAGACTGAAACCGATTATGAATGAAAAGAAAGAATTGAGAAACAACTAATTAAACAACCAAAATAATGATTTAGAAATTTTACCAGTTAGAGTATCAGGATATATGTATTGGTTTCAATATATTGTTCTTATGAAAAAAATACAAACAATAAAAATGTAAAACTGATAAGAATTCTAAAACTGATAAAATCAAATAGGTTGGTACCAATTATTTAGTACCAATAGAATAATCCAATACTGATAGTCCAGTACCAATAAAATATTTCCATGTCGATAGTTTAGTGCCAATAAAGTATCACAATACCGATAGTCTAATCTAGTACATATAATTATGAATCCAAAACATGAAACTGATAAAAACATGAAACCTATAAAATCGATACCGATAATAGTGAAAAATATAATAATAAAGAAAAAATTGAAACCGATTATAGTCAAACTGATATTCATGTAGAACCAATAATTGCAAAACCAATAAAGAAAATCCCAAAGGAGTAAAACTGATAAACCGAAAATTAAAAAACATATAGGGTAAAATTGATAATATTATGTATACTCACCCTTTGAAAATGAGTAAATTAATGTAAGGAGATGGGTTAAACAAGAAATAGATGTGAATGATTACTTTACAGTGATCATTCCTAGTTTCTATTTAATGTATTCAAATCTATCGGACTATAATGGTTTTTTGAAAATATCAGGAATTTGTTCTTGCATTCCGATGAATTGTAAAACAAAATCTCATTTTTATGTTTGATCCCTAAGAAAGTGATTCATAATATCTATGTGTTTTGAACGTGAGTGATGTGTAGTGTTTTTACTAAGATCAATGGAACTAGTATTGTTACATAGTATTTGAGTGTTGAAAAACCTCATGCTATAGTCAGTGAGTGTGTGTAGCATCCACAACACCTGAGCACAACAACTTCCAGCTGCTACATATTCTACTTTACAAGTGGAAGGTGCTAAAGAGTTTTGTTTCTTGCATAACCAAGAAACAAAATAATCTACTAATAAATGAAATATTCTATATTTACTCTTTCTATTCATTCGACAACTACCAAAATCAGCATCTGAAAAGATTTTCAAAATAAAATCATTTCCATAAGAATAGAATATTCCTAAATCCATAGTTCCCTTTAAGTAGTGAAAAATTATTTTCACTACTTTTTTAATTAGATCCTTTTGTATTATATTGGTATCTTGTACATAAGCACACTGAAAACATTAATTCTAGATGACTAACTGTCAAGTATAAAAAACATTCTATCATACCTCTAAATGTTTTTTGATCCACTGGTTTCCTAGCTTCATTAAGATCAAGTGTATTTGAGGTAACGATTGGAGTGATAATACTTTTAGTTTTGTCATATCCATACTTTTTGAGTAAGTAATTTATATACTTATGCTGATATATATAGGTTCATTCTGGAATTTGGGATATTTGAAAACCTAAAAAATAATGTTAACTCTCCCATAATACTCATTTCAAATTCATATTTCATTAGATTTGAAAATGAATCGGTTAAGGATTGAGGATTTTATCTGAATATAATTTCATCAACATAGATTTAAATAATAAAAAAATTTGTTTTCCATTTTAATGAAAATAGTTGGGTTAGTAGTTCTTTTTTCATTATTATTTTGTAAAATAAATTTTTTGAGTCTGTGATATCATGCTCTAGTGGCATGTTTAAGGCCATACAAAGCATTGATAAGTTTAAAAACATGATCAAGATGTTTTGAATCTATAAAACCAAGATGTTTCTCTAAAAAAAACTTCTTCTTGTACAAAACCATTATGAAAAGCACATTTTACATCCATTAGAAAATGATTGAAATTGAATTATGTATCAATGGGTAATAGAATTATAATATATTCAATTCTAGCTACCAGAGCATAGGTTTCTTGGTAATCTATTCTCTCTTGTTGATTATGACCCTTAGCAATAAGTCTTGATTTATTTCTTATAATGACACTATTTTCATCACATTTTTTCTAAAAACCCTTTTTACACCAATTACAATTGTTTGTTTAGGTCTTTCAACCAGGTTCTAGACTTTATTCCTTTCAAATTTATTTAGTTCATCTAGAATTTTTATCCAATATTCATCACCTAAGGCCTAATTCAAAGTTTTAGGTTCAAATAAATATAGAAAAGAAATATTTTCTATTTCATTTCTCAATGAATTTCTGGTCCTTACAGGTTGATTTACATCACCAATGATATTATCACTGGGATGATTCCTAAAAACCAATTGATTTGGGTTTTGTAAAACATGTTCATCAACATAATATAGAACGTCTTCTAGTATAAATGTTTCAAAATCATTTTCTTGAGTATTTCCTTTTTTAGAAGATTTTTCAATAAAATTTTGATAATCAGTTTGTGAAAACACATTAGTTGATATAAGTAAAGATTATTTAAAAAAAGGGTCTCAGATTCATCAAATTTGATATGCATTATTTCCTCAAGAGTACAAGAGTTTTTATTAAAAACCTTATAGGCCTTAAAAGTTGTGGAAAAACCTAGAAATATTCCTTCATCAGATTTGGATGTGAATTTATGTAAATTATCTTTAGTATTCAATATGAATACTTTGTATCTAAACACTCTGAAGTAATAAACTTTTGGTTTTAGTCCAGTCTGTAGTTTTATAAGGTGTTTTATTAAGAAAAAGTCTAGTTAAAACATGATTTATAGTATAACATGCAGTACTAATAGCTTTAACCAAAAAATGCTTAGCAATTGAGTATTCACTCAACGTGGTTCTTTTCATTTCCTGAAGAATAAAATTTATTCTTTCAAAAACACCATTTTTTTAGGGGTTCTTAGGGAAGAAAAGTTGTGAGTAATACATTTCTCACTACAAAAGTTTTCAAAATATGAATTTTGAAAATCTGCACTATAATCACTATGAATAGTTATAATTTGTAGGTTTTTCTCATTTTTAACTTGGGATCTAGAAGTTTTGAAATAGAAAAAGGCTTCATATTTCTTGGCTAGAAAATAGACCCATGTGAATCTAGTGTAGACATCAACTAAAACAAATACATAATATTTTTCTCTAATGATACTAGTTTATGTAGGACCAAAAAGATCTATGTGCACTTACTGTAATGAATTAGAAGTTGAATTTTCATTGATTGATTTAAATATAGTTTTATGTTTCTTTTCATAATTAAAAGGGTCACAAACTTTTGAAGAATCATACCTTAGATTTATTAGATCCTTAAAAAGTATTTTATTTGAGATTTTACAAAGGTTTCTAAGGTTATAGTGTCATAAAATTCTGTTCCATAACCAGGATTGGTCTTCCATTGCACTTATGTAAGGTAGGTCTTGGCCCCTAAGGTCTTATAAGTAGATTGTGTATATATTCTCATGACTATGGGAAGAAAAAATTAATTTATCCTTGGAATTTTGAACTAAACATTTATCATTCCTAAAATTCACAAGATAACCTACATAACATATTAGACTTATTCATATAATGTTTTTCTTAAGACCTTTAACAAACAAAACATTTTAAATTAAAACTTTACCTAAAAGAACAATATTACATATACCAATGATCTTTTCCTAAGGATTATCTCTGAAGGTTACTCTTCCACCTTTCATTTCAATAATATTTTTAAAGAAATTTTTGTTTCTTTTCATGTGTCGAGAACAACCACTGTCCATGTACCAAATTTTCTTATTGTCGGTACACTTCTTGTTTTCTTGGAAAAGAAATAATTGGTTTTTCAAAACCCAAACTTGTTTGAATCGGGAAATTTTAGATAAAAGAATTTTAGGAATCCATATTTGTTTTTAAAAATTAGATTTATTAAATCCAAAAGATTGTGTTTTGTTAAGAGAAAAATTTATTTCCCAATGTCCACCACATTAACATTCAGTACAGAATGGGTCACTTTGAGAACAAAATATTTATGACTAAAAATTGGTTTTGAGTGAGTGTAACAAATTTAAGATCTATTTATGGGAGGAAGAATTAGAGAATAAATTTTATCAAATTCATTCCCTCCCAAGGTAAATTTTGATAAAATTTTCTTGAAAGAAAATAATTCAGATTTTAGTCTAATGATTAAATTATCATTCTCACAATAAATTGTGTTAGAATTGTTTTTTCTTTTAAAAATATTTTTCTTTCAAACAAGTTATTCATAGTCCTTAGAAAGTTTATCCTTCCCAAAATTTACTTCCATGAGTATTTTTGAAATATTTTTAAAATTAAGAGTTTTCTTATCAAATTTTTTTAACAATTTGATAATTATTTTTTAAGAATAGATATTCTAGAATTTTCCTTATCAATCATTTTATTTAATTTAGAATTTTCATTCATAAGTGATTTGGAAAATCTGAATACTTCTTCTAAAGAAGGTAAATTGTACTCTGTTGGAGAATATTATTCATCCGAAGAGTAAGAATATCTATCATCAGGGTAATTAGGATTTAAAGATACATTTTAAGAGATTCAACATTGTTTACCTTAGTCATAAAACAATGATTTTTAATAGGTAGTCTAGATATGAGTCCTATATTTTTCTGACAAGAAGATTCCTATTTTGAGTATTTTTATGATGAATCACCACCACTTTCACTCTAAGTATCATTTTCATTCATGAATTTATTTTTCATTGACTTGTAATATGTTTTCTGTTTTCTTTCAGAATGTTTATCCTTCTTGTATTTTCTTTTTAGTAAAGGAAAATCTGGTCTAATATGACCTACTCTTTATATTCATAACATGTTACTTCTGATTCATTCTTTCCCTTCATATCTTTCTTTTTTAATCTGTATTGAAATTATTTCTTTCCAACAATCATGTTCATCCTTTGATCAAGATTGGCTAAATCATTCTCCAAATGATCACTATCACTAGATTCTGATATAAAAACAACTTTCTTAGTTTTGGATCATGTTATCCTTTCTGGGGTCTTAGCATTGAATATTTTAGTAAAAGATACACTCCCATTACCTTTAATATTCTTATTGAAATAAATATCTCTTTTCATTCTTGTCACGTGCTAAATAAGAGTTCCAAATAACTCATCAAGAGTGATTTGAGTAACCTTTCTATTCTCAAAAATAGTTGTCCTTTTTTATTCCCATTAATTTGGAATTATATCAATTATATTGTCCACAATTTTTTCATCATATATACCCTTTTCACCCATATATTGAAGTATTTTGATGATTTTCATAAATCTTTATTTCACCTTGTATACTGGTTCTCCATAATGAAAAACCATCCCATGATATTCTGCTCGAAGCATGGCTCTTCTTGTTTCTATAACTTTATATGTACCAAAATCTGTGACCTCCAATTTCTTTCTGATACAATTAGATGCTTCACATGATTATATATGACTATATATATTCCTGTTCATAGAACAGAACAATTTATTGCATACCTAGTAGTTAATTGATATTCTTGTTTCTCTTGGTTGGTAAAGATTCTGATCTCCTTGCCTGAAATTTTTTATTCTCCAGTAAGCATGAGAATGTTTTATACTCCAATATTAATAACAAAAGACTTCATTTGATCTCTCTAGTACTCATAATCATTCCCATTAAAAATATATGGTCTAGTTGGTATTACATTTTCAATTGATCCAATATCCATTCCTTCCATCCTATAAAAGAAAACTTATCCACTCCACACATTAGTGTAGTGAGTATTTATAAACAAGAGATTTTTAAAATAAAAAAAATCTTTCAAAAAGAAATAAAGAAAGTAAACAAATCAGTGGAAACCCCACATTGATACCAATTGTTAGATCGTAATAGATATATATGTATATTAGATGGCACAATACAAGAGGGAGTGAATTGTATGTTTAAAAAACTTTGTATTTAAAACGTTAAGTAAGAACTTTTTTTAAGAGATCTTAAACTAATAAAATTCACAACCAATACAATTGGCCATATAGGTCTTCGATCTGATGGATATAATAAGTTGTAATACCAGAAGTAATGATAAACAATATCATTTTAATTGAATACAATGATCAGATTAATACAAATGTAAATGATAATACCATACAACGTATAGAATCTACTAACACAATATGTAATGAATGAAATGTAATTGAAAAAAATACAATAGAAATGAATATGAATAGAAAGATGAAAAATATAATTCTCCTTCTATTACATATAATAGTGTAAATTAAAGGTATTATAATTATTTTATCCCAAATAGTAGGGTATCATTTCACCTAGGATAAAAGGTTTGTCTTACCACCACCTTGGCAAGCCCTCAATATGATGATCATCACGACTATCTTCCTATCCCTGGAATCCCTCGATTAATAAGGAAATTGGAACCTACCTATGCCTTTCAAATAATTTAATGCCCTTGATACGAGGATCGACAACACGTCTTTATATCCCCGGAATCCCTTAATCGTTATCACAGTGATCAGTTTCACAATACAGAGACAAATCAGTTATAGAAATACAAGAACTTGGATCCAGATGTTCACTTCTTGTATCTTCAAGGATTTCACATGAAGCAACAGAGAAGTCACAACATCTCTCTCTAGAACTTGATGAAAGAAAAAGTTGTGTATTCTGGTTCGAATAACCTCCTATTTGTGTGTCTCAGGTTCCAATTATCATATCTCCTCGAAAAGTCATATTTTTATGAAAAAAAATCAGAGGGACTTAGACACCTAGAATTAAAAATGTCAAAACAAACAGAACACATGACAACGTTTTTATTGGTAAACAACCAACTCAAAAACATCATTTTAGGTTAGTAAAAAGTAAGTGCAAAGGTACGAAACAATGAGTATGAAAAACATGAAATTGGTATTAAAGTTATGATAAGAGTACAATGAATTTAAAAAGTACAATGCATAACTTGGTTACTAGTCTCATCATGATAACAGTGCATATCATGATTATAATTTATAACCTGGTAATGATTTTTAGCATGGTTACGATGCCTGATATTTTAACTGGTTACGATGCTTGAATACAATGCATAATAAGAGTATAATACATAACCTGGTTATGATACATATCCTAGTTATGATTCATGAATATTTTTCAATACCTAACCAGGTTATGATTCATGATTATGATATAGTACTTAACCTAGTTATGATGAACATGGTTACGATGTATGTGCTTATGGTGCATGAACTAGTTACGATACATGACCTGGTTATGATACATGTGGTTATGATGCATGTGATTATGATACAGTTGATTATGATGCATGATGTGGTTATGATATAGGTGATTATGATGCATTACTAGGTTACGATATAGGTTATTACAATGCATGTAACTACAATGCATAACCTGGTTATGATACAGGTGATTACGATACATAACAGTATATCTGGTTATGTTGTAAAACAACATACATGATTATGACAAGAATACATCATATAAGAAAATCAATGCGATTGTGAAACAAAATTCATGATAAACTATATATGTGATTACTAAATGTGTGATTTGTGATTTCCAAAATGAATGATTGATGGGAAAGTCAGAAAACATTTTGAATCAACAATTGTTTCATTCTCTTTTCATACCTTCGACCTTGATTAGGTTCTTTGAAAGATATTTTTAGTTTTGTTTTGTTCTCAAATGTAACACCTCGAGATTTTATGAAAAATATTCTTTTAATTTCATTGATTTCTTGTGTTGTAATCCACAACAAGACTTCCTTGCGCTATATGCAACACCGTATGAGCTTGCAGTATACACAACACTATTCTTAGATCAAATTACACACAATTTTGATAGTAGTTATTCCACAAAACAATGAGTGTATATATATATATTCAATGTATAAATGAAATATGGTTGGATTCTGTTATACGAAACAACAGAGGAGTCTTGCACAACACGCAACCCTGACTTGGTTTGCATTACACGCAATCATGACCTTCCTCGATAGCGTGTGTTGTACGCAATACCAGGTTTCACTAAACAACGATATATCATTATAATATTATTATGGACTAGCCGTTATGAATAGTATTAACTACATTTTGAATTTTATAACATTATTATTCATCTTACACATTTTCTAGAATATGTTATGATAACAAAATAAATTTTTCGTGTAAAATATGTATTTTTCAAAAATTGCAGTTTTCCCGCCTTTTGATGACGCACCCACCTTAAATCTTGTTTTTGACATATCTATAAGTTAAATTTGACAAAATAAAATTCTTCTTTAGAATTAGGATATAAAAATTTACTTTGGATAAATTTTTCATATTATTCTGATAACTTTCATATTTTAATGAATAGTAAAAACACGCTATATTTTAATTAAAAAAAACTTTTTTCATCGCAATAATTTATATGTTTAGATTATATTTTTAATTGGGTTTAAAGTGTAATTAGAATATGTTTTTACCATTTAATCCAATATCGGTAATTGGAATTAATTTCACTTTGAAATTGGATATAAACAAGTATCAATCTTTTGATAGTTATTGTTTCTTAAAAAAACACGCTATTTGTTTTGATAACGGGAATTAACTTTAAAATTAATTAATGTCACTTATATGTTTTGAATTTGTAAAAATAGACATCAATTTTTAATTCGGAATATCAAATAATTCTTAGGCTGAATTTTTGGTATTTTTCTGAAAAACTACAATTTTCGATGAATAGTGAAACCACTTAGTGGTAGTTAAAAAATTGACTTTTTCATTTAAATGAAATTTTCTCACTTCTGTGAATTGAATTTCAAAAATCTGAGAGACACGGTTAATATCAAGGACTAAAATGTTGTTCAATGAGATTAAAATAATTTTTGGTGAATAGTAACTTTTTACTTTTTTTACCACGGTTAGAAGTAAATAGGGTAATTAAGGGTAAAAATGATATTATTATTACGCTAACACATGTACTAATTCTATTGAATAAGTTTAATTCGACCAAAAACAACCTTAAGAATAAAATATGACTATTTAGGCCCACTTGGATTAGATTAGTACATTTATTATTAATTTATTTAAAGAAGGGTTAAAATAGTTAAAATCAAAGTTTAATAACTAAATCATTTTTAATATAGGGTCATATATAAGATAAATTCGACTATAAATATTCATTAGAAGGATAAAAATATTTCCTACATAATTGTGTTTTATTTATAATTTTTAGACACTAAATAATTTAATTTATTTATGACACAATGATGATGCAGTAATTATCTTATTAATGAAATATTGACATAATTGATGTTATAAATACCCAAATAAATGTAATTTTAGACTTTTTATTAATTCCACTAATTTTATAAGATAATATGACATGTTATTATTGATTTACTTAACTTTTTTTGAACTAATAATTCTGTTATCATTTTCACAAAAATCAATTACCAAATAGTGTCAAAATTGACATAAAATAGTTTTTAAAACAAATATTATATTATTAATTGTTATTTTATTCCTAAAAATATATTTTTCGGCCAAATGACTTAGATAAGGTTATATATATTAATAATAAACAACTTGGGGTTCGTTTGGCTTCTTATAGTAAGTTTATTAACCTTATAGTGTAACAAAACAAGAAGACACGGTAAAAGTAAAATTATTTAAGTTAAGGTTAAATCTAAATGATAAGGTTAAAATAGAAACCTAAACTTGTCTAAATTCTATTGGATGAGATTATTTCGACCCATACCCAAATTATCTTAAAAATAAATCAATTTGGAGCTATTAAAAACCGAATATGGATTTATAATAAAATAATATTTTTTGTTTTTCCAAAGGTGCCCCTCTCCTCCCTTATAAAAGGGCACCTCCTCCCTCTCTTCCTCACACCACTTTGAGCCTTCAAGATCGGCCAAAACCTGCCAAATTATCTTATACACTTCCATATAAACATCCTAGAGGTTCTGGTCTTCTTCAAAGACCAATTTTAGTGCCCTAAGAGGAGGTCTCAAAGAGGCGCTTCAAAGAAGAGGTAATGTCCGTTACCGATTCTTTCAACTTTATTTCTCCTTCCACTTCTTCTTCTTTAGTTTTTTCATTATGAAGTAATAAAATCAGTATAAATAATATAATTATATGTTATTATAAGTATGAAACAACCCTATTTCACCATCTATCCATCCTACGGAAAACAAAATCATCACACGTGCGTACGTACGGAATATTGTCTCCACGCCGTGGTGAAATCTGTTTTTCCACCAACACCTTACATGGATGGGTATAATGGTGTAAATAATAACTATATATGGTTATTATAACATCATAATGATTCTGATATATTATACTATCCACTCCAATTCTATTCAATAATTATGGGAATGATATCATCGCTCGTGCGTGCGTACGGACTACCGTCTCCACGACGCGATGAGATTCATTCTCCATGTTAACCATACATGAATGATCATAAAGTTTATATAATGAATAATAATTAAATATATGAAATAATAATTCTAATTTATTTATGTATATATATATTTATGTCATCTATTTAGTTTCATTCAATTCAATAAGGAAACAAAAACAGCATTCATGCGTACGTACGGCCTACCGTCTCCATGAACGGTGTATTTCATTCCTTTTATCGATCTATAATATATATATGTATATGATGAATATATATTATATATAAATCATGTTTTAAATTCTTGAATTAATTAAATCAGGATATAAGTAATAATATCAAGAACAACAAGTCCAAACACGTACGATAAATAAAACAATTTAACCCAAAATGTTGCTTTAACATGGAACTTACAAAAGAACGGGTAATATAAAGTCATAAGTGAACCATATAAGATATCATAACAATGAATATGATTCTGTAATAAGTCAATGAAATTATTTATATCATTATAATGGAGGTTCGGAAACGTACGAAGCATATCGGACCTAAAGTAAGGGATAATTTTGCAAATCTCATTTTTATCCGATATTGCTTATACGTAAGTATTTACTAGGGTTATTGTTATCATCCATGTCCATGTTTTATAAAAGTGTTTTTATGTATGTTTTATTTCCATTTTACCCATTTTGACTTTTACTACATGGTATGTAAGGAATCTTTATTTTGTTTACGTACGAGGCGCTTTTTGACTTTTCCGACAAAAGTACGAGGAGAATGTTTTTTTAACTTATACGGCATGAAAGGATTTTTATGGTTTTATAAATCCTTATTTTCATGAAGCTTCCTCCAAAATATTTCATGACTATTTTAAACAAAATACTATTCCATTAAAATTGCATGGCATTTTGTAAAAATAAAATGATTTTGAAGAAGAAAGGATATTTTCCTCAAGAATTCATTTCAAGTGTTTTATCAAAACCATTTTTCATCTAAGATGACATTATTTCATATGTGTATGTTTCAAGTGTAATGTCTCTATGATTTAAATGGTTTCACTTTTCTTATTATGAAATGATATCCATTTCGTTTATATGGATTATGTGATGATGGGATGATGTTTATGAAACACATTCTATTTATTGGGTTTTTATGAATGATGTATGTTTATTTTGTGGCACAAGTAAGAATGATTTCATTATGAGATGGGTGGGACCTATATCTACCTCTAATGCATTGGGCAAAGATTTATATCTCATGATATAGACATGGCTGGAACGGTAATTTAATCCGGTTCAGTATTACAGGACTGGAACGAGGAGTGAACTCGATTCAGAAAGGGACTTTGTCCACTAAGAAGGTCTTGGAAGCAATGTCTTGGCTACTATGGAAATCATTACATGTGCTTAATGGATGCCACAATTACTTTTTTTATTCCCATGCTATTTTATCATTATTTATGTTCCATTATGATCTATGCCTTATGTACTTCCATGTTTTATGTCGTTTCTCAAGATTTTGATGTTTAAATATTATGTTCATGTTTTTAAGTTCAAATGTATATGGTATGTTTTATTTTATCCATGATTAACCTTACTGAGCATTTGAGATCACCCTTTTTATGTTTTATTTTCCCCCAGGATTAAAATAAAGGTTTTAGGTAAGGAAACAAAAAGTGGAAGATCTTTATGGGAGATGTTGAAGATCTTTCACCACAATTAGAAGATTGCATTCCAAGTTTCCAAAGACACTAAACTATTACGGTCCTTGTGTGTCTGTTTTTTTATTTATTAAGTATTCCACAAAAGTAATGTAATATCTATGTACGTCAAGATTTGGGTCTCTATAATTGTTATCATAGGAAAGGTTTAGTCAACCTTTGGAAACTAGGATGTGAAAACGTTAGTGAGATCCCTAGAGATATTTCTAAGGTATGTCTAGGGATGTCCCTAAGGATAATTATACGTATAGGATATAGTCCTAGAACTACGGTAACAATATTAGAATTTAACCTAAGATGTTAGATATTGAGGGTACTCCCCCTTTACTATGTTGTTTTCCCTATCGTGATTTTTGCCTCTCACACTATTCTTTTTGGGTTTTAGAAAATGGCTGGAAACAGGAAGATTCACGATAATGGAGGATATGACGGACAATGGAATGATATTCTTCATGAGCAACCAAATGAAACGGGATTTGGAATTCCAAACATCATTATTATTCCTAATCATAAATCTCATAATATGATCAATAATATCAACTTTGGTAAGTTTCCCGACTCAGATAATAAGAGAAAGATGGAGTTTCATGATGATCATAGAGAAAAGAAAGTTCAATTTCCCTCATGTAAATCATGTGGGAAGAGGCATCGGGGAGATTGTTTCAAAGGAACTGGAAGATGCTTTGGGTGTGGAAAAGAAGGACACAAATCTAGTAAGTGCAAAGGAAAAGGTTCATTTAACACCATGGAAAAGTATAATGGTATTGATACGACATCAACAATGATTAGATGTTTTAAATGTGGAATGTATGGGCATTATGCAAACTAATTCCCTAAGGGAAAATATCATGAAGAGAATCAGCATGGTCATATGGGTAGTATTTATGTTGATGATGATGAAGAGACTACAAATGATATGTGAGATGAAAGAATTTTTGAAGCTCAGTCAATGGTTTAAGAAGGTAGTGGAATGATTACATGTTTATCAAGTGTAATGTTGTATAAATAATCTCATGGTACTATGGAATAAAGAGATGTCTAAGGATTGTTACACTGTTGTCTTTCCTTAAGTTTTGAAATTGTATGATGAATGGTACTAGTAACCATGAATAGTTATTCAGATTTTTTTGGAAAGTAGATGATATGTGCATAATGAAGGGATAAAAAAAATTAAATGTTTGATAGTATTCATGAGCTCATGACTGATATAAGGAGAAGGTTATATCATGGTTTGAGTATATAGAATTTTTGGATTTTGGTATGTGGAAAGAGTTAACTTTTGACAACATTCATGTTTTCACTAAGGTTTAATGGGTATTCATTTTTCAAGAGAATACATGATTAAGGTATTCACATGATTGGAATGTGACCAAATATATGGGGGATAAATGATGGTATTCACATGCTTGGTTGATGACATTTCAAGTAATCGTTTTCTTTATACTATGAGCTTGGACTGAAGTATTTTAGATAAAGATTGGAATGGATTATGTTGAACATAAGTTAGTATTGTTTAAGGATAGAAATTTTTTCGATATTATTGATGGGATTTTATAGTAATGTAGTTTTAGAAAAAGGACAACCTGCGGGACGGGCGACAGTCCATCGTGTCAGACAAGGCTGTGAGAATCGAACCCACAACCGATGTGCGAATGGCCTTTATCGCCTACCATTGGCCTACAGGAAGTCCCTATTTAGTAGAAACTAGTTGTATTATATTAAGCAGTATGAAATATAAAGTATAAGTCCATTTTAGGAACCATATATGAA
The DNA here is from genome assembly GCA_963277665.1 of Viscum album. Taxonomy (NCBI): domain Eukaryota; kingdom Viridiplantae; phylum Streptophyta; class Magnoliopsida; order Santalales; family Viscaceae; genus Viscum; species Viscum album. The sequence continues at coordinate 290,855,383 of OY728165.1, forward strand.
TAATCTCACTATAGATGGACTTATGTATTTTTGATAACTTTTATAACCTTTTGTTTGAGACAGATGGAATGACTCATCATTCTGTCACATGATCTGCTAACACTTCACGATTGACAAATTCAACTTCATTTATTTAAGAGATGAAGTAGAAATTGTCCAAAGAACGACCAACAGTGAGACTGTACCAAAATCACGAAAGTATTTATTCTAATTTCATCAACTGTAGGGAAATGATCTTAAAAACCAAAAATTTTGTCCTAGTGCCCTTATATCTGATGAATCAGATGGTACCTTAGATCATCACAAATCTATGGATTTGTGATTGATGGATTTTTCATAGCCATGTTATCTACCACTCTCCATCAGAACTTGATGGTTAGATTTTTCTTCCATATCCATATTTTCACCTATGTTCTCCTATATGGAAATCCAGTGATGAGTTTCTTTGGGTAATTGTTACATTTCATACTTTAGTTTTTAAAATTAAGTTTTAGTATTACATTTTACGATGTGGGTTTCTATAAATAGTAAATGAATTATAACCCCGACGAATTTTGAGGGAGAAATTCATTTTAAGGGGGGTATAATGTAACACCCCAAAATTTTATGAAAAATATTCTTTTAATTTCATTTATGTCTTGTGTTGTAAGCCACAACAAGATTTCCTTGCACTATACGCAACACCGTATGAGCTTGTAGTATGCACAACACTATTCTTGGATCATGTTACACACAATTTTGATAGTAGTTATTCCATGAAACAATGAGTGTATATATATATATTCAATGTATAAATGAAATATGGTTGGATTATATTATACAAAACAACGGATGAGTCTTGTACAACACGCAACCCTGACTTGGCTTGCATTACACGCAATCGTGACCTTCCTCGATAGCGTGTGTTGTACGTAATACCAGGTTTCACTAAATAACGATATATTGTTATAATATTATTATAGACTAGCCGTTATGAATAGTATTAACTAAATTTTGAATTTTATAACATTATTATTCATCTTACACATTTTCTAGAATATGGTATGATAACATAATAAATTTTTCATGTAAAATATGTATTTTTCAAAAATTGCAGTTTTCCCGCCTTTTGATGACACACCCACCTTAAATCTTGTTTCTGACATGTCTATAAGTTTAATTTGAAAAAATAAAATTCTTCTTTAGAATCAGGATGTAAAAATTTACTTTGGATAAATTTTTCATATTATTCTGATAACTTTCATATTTTAATGAATTGTAAAAACACGCTATATTTTAATTAAAAACAAATTTTTTCATCACAATAATTTATATGGTTATATTATCTTTTTAATTGGGTTTAAAGTGTAATTATAATATGTTTTTACCATTTAATCCAATGTTGTTCATTGGAATTAATTTCACTTTGAAATTGGATATAAACAAGTATCAATCTTTTGATAGTTATTATTTCTTAAAAAAAACAGGCTATTTGTTTTGATAATGAGAATTAATTTTAAAATTAATTAATGTCACTTCTATGTTTTGAATTTGGAAAAATAGACATCAATTTTGAATTCGGAATATCAAATAATGCTTAGGCTGAATTTTTGGTATTTTTCTGAAAAACTGCAATTTTCGATTAATAGTGAAACCACTTAGTGGTAGTTAAAAAACTGACTTTTTCATTTAAATGAAATTTTCCCACTTCTGTGAATTGAATTTTGAAAATCTGAGAGACACGGTTAATATCAAGGACTAAAATTTGGTTCAATGAGATGAAAATAATTTTTGGTGAATAGTAATTTTTTACTTTTTTTTACGGCGGTTAAAAGTAAATAGGGTAATTAAAGGTAAAAATGATATTATTATTACCCTAAAACATGTCCTAATTCTATTGGATTAGTTTAATTAGACCAAAAATAACCTTAAGAATAAAATATGACCATTTAGGCCCACTTGGATTAGATTAGGACATTTATTATTAATTTATTTAAAGAAGGGTTATAATAGTTAAAATCAAAGTTTAATAACTAAATAATTTTTAATATAGGGTTATGCATATGATAAATTCGACTATAAATATTCATTAGAAGGATAAAAATATTTCCTACATAATGGTGTTTTATTTATAATTTTTATACATTATATAATTTAATTTATTTATGACAGAATGATGATGTAGTAATTATCTTATTAATGAAATATTAAAATAATTGATGTTATAAATACACAAATAAATGTAATTTGAGACTTTTTATTAATTCCACTAATTTTATAGGATAATATGACATGTTAATATTGATTTATTTAACTTTTTTTGAACTAATCATGCTTTTATAATTTTCACAAAAATCAATTACCAAATAGTGTCGAAATGGACATAAAATAGTTTTTAAAACAAATATTATATTATTAATTATTATTTTATTCCTAAAAATCTAAGGTTTGGCCAAATGACTTATATAAAGTTATATATATTAATAATAAACAACTTGGGGTTCTTTTGTCTTATTATAGTATGTTTATTAACCTTATAGTGTAAGAAAACAAGAAGACACGGTAAAAGTAAAATTATTTAACTTAAGGTTAAATCAAAATGATAAGGTTAAAATAGAAACCTATACTTGTCTAAATTATATTGGATGAGCGTATTTAGACCCATCCCCACATTATATTCAAAATAAATCAATTTTGAGCTATTAAAAACCGAATATGGCTTTATAATAAAATAATATTTTTTGTTTTTCCAAAGGTGCCCCTCTCCTCCCTTATAAAAGGGCACCTCCTCCCTCTCTTCCTCACACCACTTTTACCCTTCAAGCTTGGCCAAACCCTGAAAAATTCTCTTCTCCACTTCCATAGAAACATCCTAGAGGTTCTGGTCTTCTTCAAAGGCCAATTTTAGTGCCCTAAGAGGAGGTCTCAAAGAGGCTCTTCAAAGAAGAGTTAATGTCTGTTACCGATTCTTTCAACTTTATTTATCCTTCCACTTCTTCTTATTTAGTTGTTTCTTTATGAAGTAATAACATCAGTATAACTCATATACGTATATTTTATTATAAGTATGAAACAACCCTATTTCACCATCTATCCATCCTACGGAAAACAAAATCACCACACGTGCGTACGTATGGAATACCGTCTCCACGCCGTGGTGAAATCTATTTTTCCACCAACACCTTACATGGATGGGTATAACGGTGTAAATAATAACTATATATGGTTATTATAACATCATACTGATTCTGATATATTATACCATCCACTCTAATTTTATTCAATAATTATGGGAACGATATCATCGCTCGTGCGTACGTACGGACTACCGTCTCCACGACGCGATGAGATTCATTATCCATGTTAACCATACATGAATGATCATAAAGTTTATATAATGAATTATAATGAAATATATGAAATAATAATGATACTGGATTTATGTATATATATATGTATGTCATCTATTTAGTTTCATTCAATTCAATAAGGAAACGAAAACAGCGTTCATGCGTACGTACGGCCTACCATCTCCATGAACGGTGTATTTCATTCCTTTTATCGATATATAATATATATATGTATATGATGAATATATATTATATATAAATCTTGTTTTAAATTCTTGAATTAATTAAATCAGGATATATGTAATAATATCAAGAACAACAAGTCCAAACACGTAAGATAAATAAAACAATTTAACCCAAAACGCTGCTTTAACATGGAACTTACAAAAGAACGGGTAATATAAAGTCATAAGTGAAACATATAAGATATCATAACAATGAATATGATTCTATAATAATTCAATGAAATTATTTATATCATTATACAGGAGGTTTGGAAATGTACGAAGCACATTGGACCTAAGGTAATGGATAATTTTGCAAATATCATTTTTATCTGAGATTGCTTATACGTAAGTATTTATTGGGGTTATTGTTATCATCCATGTACATGTTTTCTAAAAGTTTTTTTATGTATTTTTAATTCCCTTTTTACCCATTTTGACTTTTACTACATGGTATGTAAGGAATCTTTCTTTTGTTTATGTACGAGGCACTTTTTGACTTTTTTGACAAAAGTATGAGGAGAATGTTTTTTTTAAATTATACGGAATGAAAGTATTTTTACGGTTTTATAAATCATTTTTTTCATGAAGCTTCCTCCAAAATATTTCATGACTATTTTAAACAAAATCCTATTCCTTTAAAATTGCATGGCATTTTGTGAAAAGAATATGATTTTGAAGAAGAAAGGATATTTTCCTCAAGAATTCATTTCAAGTGTTTTATCAAAACTATTTTTCATCTAAGATGACATTATTTCATATGTGTATTTTTCAAGTATAATGTCTCTATGATTTACATGGTTTCACTTTTCTTATTATGAAATGATATCCATTTCTTTTATATGGATTATGTGATGATGGGATGATGTTTATGAAACACATTTTATTTATTGGGTTTTTATGAATGATGTATATTTATTTTGTGGCACAAGTAAGAATGATTTCATTATGAGATGGGTGGGACCTATATCTCCCTCCAATGCATTGGGTAAAGATTTATATCTCATGAGATAGACATGGCTGGAATAGTAAGTTAATATGGTTCAGTATTATAGGACTGGAACGAGGAGTGAACACGATTCAGAAAGGGACTTTGTCCACTAAGATGGTCTTGGAAGCAATGCCTTGGCTACTATGGAAATAATTACATGTGCTTAATGGATGCCACAATTACATTTTTTATTCCCATGCTATTTTATCATGATTTATGTTCCATTATGATCTATTCCTTATTTACTTCAATGTTTTTTGTCGTTGCTCAAGATTTTGATGTTTAAACATTATGTTCACGTTTTTAAGTTCAAATGTATATGGTATGTTTTATTTTATCCATGCTTACCCTTACTGATCATTTGAGCTCAACCTTTTTATGTTTTATTTTCCCCCAGGATTAAAAGAAAGGTTTTAGGTAAGGAAACAAAAAGTGTAAGATCTTTATGGGAGATGTTGAAGATCTTTCACCATGATTAGAAGATTACGTTCCAAGTTTCCAAAGACACTAAACTATTACGGTCCTTGTGTGTCCATTTTTGTTATGTATTAAGTATTCCGTAAAAGTAATGTAATATCTATGTATGTCAAGCTTTGGGTCTCTACATCAAATTTATCAATATGGATGTTATGTTTGAACATTATGTTACAAATATACCTCTTTATTTTAATGGTCTAAATTTTCCTTAATAGAAAAATAAAATGAAAAATAATATTGATAACATGAGTTTTGATATTAAGGGATCTATTTATGATTAATATTACAAACCTACAACTAGTATAAAATATTAGAATGATCCAAATAAAACTACTTATGATTCAAATTAAAAACCCATGAATTCTTTTTTTTCTTTTTTTTAGAAGATGATTAATGTAATAGTATAACTTCTTGTGATACTTCTTAATAAATTTGGAATACCCTTTCTGTGTCTTGTGAACGAACATATAATTTTAATTAAATGAGACTAAATATATATACTATAAATAATAGTGTTTTCAAAATGAAACTTGATGAATGTATCTCTGACATGTATCTTATATTCAATGACATAATAAACAATATGGTTAAAAATTGAAAATATATTGATGAAAAATATTAAGTACAAAGATCCTGAGACATATATTTGATTGTTATAGAGGTATTTATATCTCTATTCGAGATTCATATGTCATTAGTAAAAAACTAGTCAAAGTGATATTTAGAAATTTGGTGAAGTATGGAAAAAAGATAAATCTACAAAATAAATATGATGAATGAAAAAGAAATTTTTTTTCTTTTAAATCATCATAGATAAAATACAAGGAAATCTTTAAGCCTGATAATATAAGTAGAAGTGAAGTTGATACTGACAGTGATTGTGCATATCTTATGTACAATAAAAAGTATCAAAATAAAGATAAAATATCAAAAGAATTTAATTAAGTCCAATTTGAGTCCTTCTAAATATAGATATGGTGGCTCAGATTCTAGCCAAGAAGATGAAAATAAAAAATATTTTTTTTGTTATAGTTATTATGTTAGAGGTAACATCTATTTCTTTAGCTCATATATGTGATTACCCTAAAATAAAAAATGAATACTGAAAAGAATATTATGATATTCTAGAAGATAACATGAATGAGTTAAATGACAAATGTTAAAATCTAAGAAATTTTCATGTTTTGTATGCTATAAGTAAATATGATCATATTATACAAAAATAATATAATGGGAAAATTTCAAAGGAAAATACATATCTAAAACTGATTAATGAACAAATTAAAAAGTATTTGGAAATTTTTTTACAGTGAAAAAAGTCATGAATAATATACTAGGTAAACAATAAAATCTAAAATCCAAATATGGATTTGTTATGGATCTAGATATAAAAGGGAATTTTTATAAAAAAATATTTTATTTATATTTTAAACAAATATTTTTCTTCTAGGGAAACTATTAGTTTTGGAAGTAATTATAAAAAAATTAGATATAAAAATTCATTTCATTCTAAATCTATTATTTTTGTTGTGCGAAATCCTGTCAACAATTGTGGATTTAAAATACTTTATTTTATAACTTCTCTAGACCCAATAATATATGGGTACCAAATTCATTTATCATGTTATTTTAAATAGGAAAAATGGTTTAAAATCCCCAAAAAAATATTTAGTATTTGGACATTGAACGCTCTAGAAAGGTGACTGAATAATATTTAACCTTCAAGAATATTATGAAATTTGATGGTGGACATATCACTTTTGATAAAAATGAAAACGAAATGATTATTGGAATTAGAAAAATTGGTAACAAGAAATATGTCCTTATTACAAAAAAATATTTATTGATGGTTTAAAATATAACTGGATTATTATATCATAGATTCATGATAATGATTTTAGTGATAAATTTCAATGTAATTCTTGTGATATTTATGATTTAAATAATTATTTTGTATTTATTTATTTAGTAAATGATAATTTTTATGATCTTAATTTAGATTCCTTATTCTCTCAAAATTATTCTTTTTTAAGTGTATTTAATAGATAATCTTGGCTATGTTATGTGATAATAGACCAACAAAATATATAATCTCTTAAAAAATAACTAGGGTTTATTCAAGGACCTACCCAAGATATAATTCTATAATGAAAAAGTTTTCATTATTTTTTAAAAGGGAAAGTAAAAAAATTATTTTAATCTGAAGAAAGAGTTATCTACTTATCAACCACTAGAATTATTTCATATTTATTTATTTAGAATGTACTAAATTTCAATTTTATTATTAAAATAATATATAAATGTTATTATTGATAATTATGCATGATATACTCATACATTTTTAATTATTATGAAAATGATTCTCCTTATTTTGAAAAATATACAAAAATAGTACTGAATCTTAGTGGACCCAACATCATATCCCTGAGAATTTATCATATTTGATATTTTTAGGATCAATATTTTTAATCTCTCCACTCAAAACATGGTTATACTAAAAATTTCTATACACCTCAAACACCTCTATAAAGGGGGCTTTTGAAAGGTTAAGTAAGAAACTTTAAGAAAGTTCTCGATCTATGCTGATTTAATAGGACTTGCCTATATATATATATATTTGGATTGAATCTTTTAACAAATCTTTTTATTTAATTAATGGAGGTCATATCAAACTTATCTTGAAAAAATCTCGGTATAAATTATTCAATGGTAGAAACCCCAAATTAAATTACTTTAGAGTTTTTGCATACAAATTCAAAATTCTAAATATAAAGGAGACTCTGGAAAAATTATCATCAAAAATATATGATGGGGCTTTTCTTAGTTACTCAACCATAAGTTTATCTTTTTGTGTATTTAATAAGAAATCTAATGTTTTTGAAGAAATTGTTCACGTCACTTTTGATGAGACAAGTCTACATGGACTCAATCCTGTTATAGAAAATCTTAAGAATGATATTTTAAATTTTAATATCAATAATACATCTAAATAATCTGTTCTTTCTATAGATTTACTTGATAAATCACTGAATGGGTATTATTAAGTCATTCCGAAGCTAGTGAAAGACTTGGATGATCCAAAAAAATTAGTTCCTAGAACCATTAGATCGCTCAAAAACAATCCCCATATACTATTGTAAGAGAGCTAGAGAAATATACTCAAAACCCAGCCTCATGAAGAAACAGATTTAAACATTGATCCATTTTCACAACTTAAACCTATGAACATAAATAAATAAATAATTGGTGGGCATTGGGTAATGTTTATGTAAGATGAATTGAATCTGATTGAAATAAATAATTCTTGGGAATTACCAGGTAGGATTAAAGAATACCTAAAAATGGCACTAAGTGGGTATATAAAAAACATTGATGAGTATTTAATATTTATTAAAAAATAGATTGGTTTCATAAGGATGGATTCTAGAATAATTTATTGGATATAAATAAAAAACATTCACCAGTAGTTAGACTTAAAGCCATTAGAATAATACTTTTATATATAGCACAACTTAATTTAAAACACTTTCAAATGTATTTAATTAGTTCATTTCTAAATAGTCATATTATTGAGTGTGTTTTTGTTGATAAACAACCTATATTTGAAAATCCTCATTTTAAAAATTAGTTTTTTATCTTTCTAAATATTTATATGAGTTAAACTAGCTCCTAGAGTTTGGTATGATTGGATCGTCACATTTAGATAATCTAAACACTTGTTGTGACTTGAATTTTCTAAAATGATGCACAATTAATTTGAAATGAGTTGAATGGGTGAGTTAAAAGTAATTCTTGGTTTTCAATTTTTTTCAAAAAAATGTAATTTTTTTAAATCAAGGTAAAAAAATGATATTTTAAAATATTTTTTTATAGATATCAAAAAATTTAGTGATACTCCTATGAGTACAAGTATATGCTAGTTCTAAATGAAATTAAAAATTCAATTGACTAAACTACATATAGAGGTATGATTGAATGTTTACTATACTTAACTACTTGTCGATCAGATGTTATGTTCAATATATGTGAATGTACTCATTTTCAATAAAACAAAAAAACATTTAAATTTTGTTAAAATGATTTTTAAATACCTCAAAAATAAAATTAATTTTAGACTTTTCTACTCTAAATTACATGAATTTTAATTAGTTAGTTATTCATATGCTTATTTTGTTGGTTTTAAGTTAGATTAAAAAAGAACCTCAAGAACATATCATACTTTAAGAAAAGTATCTTGTTTCATGGTGTAGTAAGAGATTACATTTTGTTGAATTTTCTAATATTGAAGCCGAGTACATAGCTACAAGCAGTTTTTGTGCAAAATTTATATACTAGATTATGGTTATCCATTTCTACATGTACCTATAAATTGTTATAATAAAATTCCAATTAATAGTTCTAATAATCATGTGTCTTATTCTAGGACAAAACATATTGATATAAGACATCATTTTTTGACATACTATTTTAAAAAATGAGATATTACTCTTGAGTTTATTGGCACAAAACAAAATATTGTTGATATCTTTAAAAGTATATGGATAAAGAGAGATTAAATTTTAACATACATGAATTAGAGATGATTATTTATTCCTGAATCATTTATTTAGGTTTGTAACCCTTAATTTTTTTTAATTAAAATTTATAATTATATTGTAGTGTTTAAAATTTATGTTAACTAAGAATTCTATTAATTTATGTCATATCTAATTTTTATCTACACTTTTAATTAAGTAACCTTGAAACTTTATTCATATGGTCAGTTAATTTACTATGAATAATAGGTCATATGGTCAATTAACTATGATGAGCCCTCTAAATTACTACAAGGAATGGAATATAGAAAGTCTACTAACCATGACTTATTTATATTAATGTATTTATATTTTTAAGGTTCTTTAACCTACCATAACTATCTAGGTTTGAGATTTTATTTTGATATTTTGATAGGGTATCTTTTTAGTTTATTATTATTTTAGTCTCTAAATGACTAAATAAAATTAATGCTGGAATTTTAATCATCACACATCTCTTATCCCTTACTCTTTTTTAAAGTGTTAGATGTTATCTCTGTCAAATATCTATTTTCTATGTGTCATTATCTCTCAAAATAGAACTTGGCCCTCTGAAATTTTGAATCATAATATAAGGATGGTTAGAATGAGATGTTCTCATTAAGTCACATATCTATTTGGATTTCCTCATTCACATAGATCTAAAAATTATCAAGATAGATTGAGTGCTATAGTAAATCCTCAAAACCTCATATTACAAATCAATATATTTATACATAAAAAGAAGTGGATAATTAATGGTTAATGTCAAACAATTATTTGGTTTTTAATTAAATTCAAAAGAAAGGACGGTGTGATTAGTATTGGGATAATGGTAAACCATTTTATCTTTATTTGGTAAAATATTTTTATGTAAATGTGGAATTTTTTTGGTATCTCAAGGGATACCATTCGAATAGTTTTAAATGTATAAAATATAGTATTATCTTCCAAACTCTTGGAAAATTCTTGATTGTGTCTTGTGTAGGAGTGTATAAGGATTATCAATGTTCATATATTTTAGATCATATTAATTTTGAGTTTTTTCATTAACTTGGAGAGTTAACTAGGAATAGGACTACCAAAAGACATACAATTGTGAAATAAAATGGGGAATAAACATTTTTTTATGTTAATCAAACATATTATTAGTCTGAGGAATGGAAAATTAAATATTTTGGGGAATCAGGATTAATTTTTCTACATTTTATAAATAATGGAGTTCAAATATGATTTTAAAGATATGTCATAAGGCTTATGTCTGAACATTGAAAGCCCTACTCTAGATTTAATTACATTAATTATAGTAAATATATCTCATAACTATTGTATTTTAGATAATTAGTTCATAAGAGGTAGGAAACAATTTATTTCCTCAGTTTATTTTTTCCTATATCAGAAAAAATGTAAGCATGTGATGGTAAACTGGATCCTATGGGAAAAAGAGTGGGTAGTTTATAATAAGAAGCATTATAATAAGCTCAATCCTTTTATGAATCTTGTTAGGCTAAGAGACAAAGTTGTTCTTATTCTAGAACCTAATGAGGTTGTTGATCATTTTTCAAATGAAAATGAAGTTGCCTTAGAATTTGATGAATACTAAGTAGAAATGGATGATTTTAGTATAGAAGCTAGGGAGGTACTTGAGGATGTCAGGCATATCTATCCTAGTTTGTCATTTTAATCTCCAGATTCTCACCTAAATATAACTTATTATAATGAAGAACACCGATATGAACACCATAATGATACTGATGTATTATAAAATGGTTTTACTAAAGTAATTATATGGGAGGTTAGTGACTTTAGTGAAATTTTAATAACTAAAGAATGCTATGAAAAATTTTCTATTTTGAACCTTATCATTGGAAGTACTAAAAGTCTAAGTAAAAGAGAAGAAACTCCTCAGGGTGAGGAATGTGTTGATTTTGATGTTCATGGGGGAAATAAACATAGGTATGGAATACCTTCTCTCTCTTATTCTTAGAGAGTACGTAAAGTTTCTCTGATTACTGAGATGTTTTTAAAGAAGGTGTAGAATTATATCATCCCTAGTGTACAATGGATAAAATGATGGAAGATATGTTTGGTCTTAAACCTAATAAAAGTTCTGAATAACTTGTTTACATAAATATGATATTTCCTCTTAGATTTACCTATATAGATCATTCTGAAGTTTATGAGTAAAAATCTACTGCAGAACCAAAATTTCAATCATTTGGAGTAGATAATATGGTGATTGTAGGTGAGTTTGATGGTAGAATGTTTGATTAAGATCCATTACCCACGTTCCTTATTCTTCCCCTACTACATCCTTCATTAATAAATAATATTTTAATTTATTCAAATATTATATGATGAGTTTTTTAAAGAGTTTTTTTTTTATTTGGGAACACAATGGATCCTATAAGATATGAGGACATATTAATGATAGTCATTATTGTCATCTCTCATTTTCAACTAATGATTCATATCAATATGGATCTTAAAATAAATGGGATTGGGTATTAAAGATATTAAGTTGGTTATTTGATAGAAAATATTCATGAAATGATTCTAAAGTTAGTCTTGATGATTCTAAATGTTTCTTTTTAGGCATCTACATTAACTGCACCTCATGAGTCATCCATAGTTTCACCCCTACTCTACTGTGATCTATTAGTAATTATTATAAATTACCGAATAACCGAATGATTATTTTCTTGAGAAATCATGGTTGAAGGGTTTATTTACAGGTTGTTAAGCCTTTTGATATTTCTAAAAACGATATAGAAGATTCTATTATTGATCAAGAAAAATAATTTGATCTATTGAAAATATATAAATGATATTGTGCTTGGTTTAGGAGATGTTTATTTTAGTCGAGTATCTCAATATTCTCTTACATATGAGACATGTAAAACTATTACTACTTCTCATGAGTAAATTGATAGTATCAGACAATCAATGTATACAACCGAGAATCTAATTTTGAATACTTTTAGAATGAATGAAAATGAAACTACCAATCAAATGGATGAAAGATTTATGGGGTTTTAAATAATTTTACTACTTTAGGAGATTCAATTTCACAGTTTGATCATTCTCTAAAGTAATTAATGTGCTACATCCTATGTGGAATGGAATATCTAAAGCATTATTAAAGTCTACATTAGTAAAGAATTTGACAATGTAGTTATTGATTAATACTTTGATGATGTATGAATTTGAGATACAGGTTGAAGTTGAAATTAATATAAATCATGATGAATATTATCTCAAGAATACAATAGACGAATTATATGATTCAATTTGTCTAGATTAAGATAATTATTTTTTAAATCATGATGAATTTTTTGTAAAACTATACAAAACGAAAAATATAGTTTCTGAAGAAGTGAGATACTGCGAATGTATAAAAATAAGTCATATAAAAAAAATTATCCTTTACTCAATGATCAAATTAAATAGAATTACAAAATAAAAGGAAAGAATTTAGTAAAATCTGCCTAGATTATTTCTCTAAATTTACATGATGATTCATCTTCAATTTCATAAGAATAGTATAAAATTGTATTTCTCATAGCCAATACTAATGTGGTACAATCATTTTACTCTGAAAACTCTAGTTAAAAAAACATTCCGATGATTTATTAAATAAATATTGATTTTTATAAAAATTAAATATGAATCCTTAAAAAAGGATCCCATCAAACATATAAAGTCTTATGATGTTGTTTTATTTAAAAATAAAAAATATGAAAAAAAAATTGTTAGATTTAAAATCTAATACTTCTAAAATTTCTTGTTATCTGCATGAAACTATGATTAAGGAATTAACAACTAAAATTGAAAATTAAAATAAATATTCTATAATGTTAATAAAATGGGAAAAATATTTAAATAAAATTATTGGAGAAAATAAAATACCAAAAAAATTGAAATAATAATTAATAGTGAAAAAAATAAAAAAAAATTATTTTTTCCTAGTTTAGATAATAAAAATATATCAACTATTAAATGTTTTTATTGTGGTATTAGTGGTCATTATTTGAATGATTTTTATTTTAAAAAACAAAAAAAAATTATATTTATAAATTTTTATTTTCAAAAGAGTTTATTAAATCAAGTTATAGAATTCCTACACAAAATAAATAGGTTTGTTTATAAAAAAATTAATAACTAACACTTCTAGAGCCAAAATAATATGGGTATAAAAAGGCACTTGTATTGAATATTAAGTAAAATTAAACTAAAATTCTATATCGTTAAATTACTAAGTGGATGATCAGTGGATACATGAATGTTTCACAAAAAAGGATTGAACTACTCTGAATTAGTAAGTTATAGAAAATCATCAATTTTTTTAACATTGTTCTTATATGTATTTAATTTTTAAAAAACCCCTTTTGGTTTATCAAAACTTTTTTTACTATAAAAAGTAATATCTATTTAATTTTGATGAAGTATTTTCCTTGTTTTACAAAAAAATCTCATAAAATAATTTCTTAAATATCTTTTATCATAGTTTTTAATCCCTTTTCTGGAAAATTTAGTATTTTATAACCTTTAAGTTTTCTATCATTAATTATTTTTTAAAAAAATTATGTTTTTTATGAAATATGAACATATTTCTTACATTACATTTATATTCAGAAAATAAAATATTTAATGATTGTTCTATATTTTTCATTTATAAAAAATTAAATGTTATCTGTATTCAGTCAGAATCAAGAATTTAACCATATTCTTAAAAAATATATATTTTTTTTTATTCTTATTATTCTTATTTGAAATATTTATTTGAAATGATTGTTAAAAACTAGTCAAAAAGAATTAAGAGGTCACGTACTTCAATCTCAGAAAAAAAAATCATTCTTGGAAAAGGATAAAAGTCAATACTTCTAACCCATTAAAAGAATAGTCATATTTATTTGTTGATGATTTGTATGAAAATTCTTCAAAAAATAAATATTTAAGTTCATAGTTATGAAGAATTGGATATCTCTTTGTCTCAAATATCTTTTGAAATTATTCTATTCAATTTTATCTCTTTAAATGATAAAAGAGTGAAACTATATGTTGATCTATATGTTTCTAGAAATACGAATGTTGATATATAGAAAGTGTCGGTATCAAAAGATGTTTTTGTTTCATTAAAAAAGATGTATAAGAATATTAAATATAGTTCATTCTCAAAAGAAGATGTTGAATCTCTCAAAATAGAAATGCTAAGTTAATTGGAGTTTCTCAAGAGATAATCTATTACAAAGCTCTATCATGATAAACTAAATATGAATTTTTATTTGTGTTCATATTATTCTTATAATAGAATAACTTATGTTAAAAATAGATTTGAAGAACTGTTATAAGCTTTAGCTGAATTAAGCGAAAAAATTCTGAGTTTGGATGGTTAATAAGAAAATTTTACATCATCTTAACACTTTTTTTATTCATTAAAATTAACTTGTTCTATTTTTAAATATATTGTTTAGAGATAATAGTGAAAATTATTTATTCTTAATTTTATTTAATAAGCATGAAATTATTATCTTTATATGAAAAAAATCTATTTATATTATATGATATGATTTTCAGGGAGTTTTCAAGTCAAATTATTTTATACCTAAATACCCATTTATTAAAATAAATATAATTTTTATGAAATTATAATTTTAGGGGGATTTATTCTTAATACTATTATATTTATTTTGACTCAAAAAGTGGGATATGTTGGAGGTGTTGGAGATTTTTGAAAATCCTTAATTGAGTATTAATTTTTTTCCATTTTAAATAAAAATAGTGAAGTTCTTAATGGAGAAATATTAAGCAATAGAAATATTTATAAATGGATAATTTAGGGAGAAATTTATTTTTAACTTCTAATTAATTATCTTATTTTTATTAAAGGGTATATATTTCCTTTATCATGTTTTAATTTGGGGGAGAAGATTTTATTTATGGAAGGATTATTATTCAGAGAAAAAAGGTGAAATTTATTTTGTGTATTAATATATATTTATTCATGTTATGATTATGGTATGGGTTTTGTGATCATCAAAACCGGGAAATTTTATATTATGTCTTGATTCAAAATTTTCATTAATTTATTTTTGGTTTTTATTCTCAAAAATGCCCAATTGTTTTGTTACTTATGATTTTACTTTTAATATCTTTATAGGAAATTAATATTTGATGATATATTTATTTTTGAAATATATTCAAGTAATTGATTCTAATGGAATATTCGTTAATGTATTTAGGAAGTGTTTTAATGTATTTCGAAAACACGGTCGATACCCTACATTTTTAAGAAAAACATATGAATGAAACCCTATATTCAGACCACTATATATGGATCATCAGCCCTATGTTATTAGGAAAATATTGTTCAAGAACACTATGTTTGGATGGAAACTTATTTTTGTGAAAAATGAAAGTATGGTTAAGAAACCCTACATAATTAAGGCACCCTACATTTGAGGAAATAAACTTATGGTACACTGAACCTACTTTTGTTTTCAACCCTATGTCATCAACCCTAAAAGTTAAAAGTGATGTGATAAAAATTGGTAGAGACAAATGTATAATGTGAAGGGCTATCGATTTTTATCTCAACATAGTGTTTACTAAGTCTAATCTAATGACCATGTTCAAATCCATAGATGGTGATTTTAAGATACCCCCTCTGACTCAAACCTTCAAAACTAAGGTGGACAACTTAAAATTAATTACTTCTATAAAGGAATAATTTAATTTAATAAATAAGATTGTTTTTATTCCAAAAATCATGTTTCATTACC
Organism: Viscum album; assembly: GCA_963277665.1. NCBI lineage: Eukaryota > Viridiplantae > Streptophyta > Magnoliopsida > Santalales > Viscaceae > Viscum > Viscum album. The sequence continues at coordinate 290,871,739 of OY728165.1, forward strand.
TAGAAAATAATTCACTAGACATATAAAACCACACCATTATACTGTCATTCTAGAACCTCCTATCTTAACTATTTATTTATCCATTTCTTCTACAACTTCCACTAAAGGACCTTTTAGCTTGTCTCTTAGAGAATTCTTCTAGTATCTTCAACCTATTTCATAGTGTGTGGTTATTATAGACCATTGTTCTATCTTTTCACCACAACCAACACCTCCTAACTCAATCTTCACAGTGAAAGGAAAACGTCTTATTTATCCTTGTTATATTAAAGATGGTGTGTCAAATTTTTATTTTGATTAAATTATATAATTATGATTATTTTTACAATCATTTTTATGTTATAAAAAATGATTTATTTCTATATTATATTTCCTTTTCTCATTTTATTCTTTATATTTATTCATCACGCTCTTTAATTTCATTTTAATGTTTCCTTGTCCATCTCCACATAACTCCAGAAAAAACTTTATAATCTTTAAAGGGGATAAATTATGTTTCAATTAATTTTGTATACCCCATAATTATTTAATTTCATCAAAAGAGGGTGATTATTTTCATTTTATATTGAATCATTATATTAATGATTTTATATCATGTTTCTTAGTAATTAATTAGTTTTTTGTTTTATGGTAGTAAAATATTTATCAAGAAAATGCTATGAAAAATGTATAAATCTTGAGGTACCCTCATCAACCTACCATATGAAGATGTTAAACTAATTTTAAAGTCCAAGTGACCATATAAATGTGATTTCACATTGAAATATAAGTGATTTAATAAAAAATAGTAATTTTGTATAAGATGAGAAAATTTTATCAATGTCTTGAACTGGATATATATATATTGATCCAACTGTATGGAGTGTACAGGTGACCAAAAGATGATTCAACCAACCACATGAAGAATTCATGTGACTGTGTTGAAGTAAATTTATTTTTTTGGAAAATATTTAACCTTCCAGATGATGAAATGTTGTGAATTCATGTTAAAATAAAGTAACCAAATAAGGAGACTATTGTATGTTTCTAAGAGCTAGTGTCCATGCGAAATGACCACAAGTGACCATGTCATGTGACCAAAAGTAAGTGTCCATATCATGTGACTTAAAGTAACTTACCATGTCTTGTGACCATATGATCAAGTTATTGCAATATCATGTGACTGTAAGATTAGGTTACCACAAGATCAAGTGACCTAAATCCAAATTGATCATAATTAATTAAATTTTAAGTTACTTTTTTTACCATAAAGAGTGTTGAATATTTAAAACACTAATTACTATTTTGAATCATTTACTAATGATTTAAGTAATTTATTGATTCTAGATCAAAATAACAAGTAGGAGGATTAATTTATGAATATTTTCCAATGGACAATTAGATAAGGTGTTCTCTTTAGAAATAAAATCCACTCATAGACAAATATAAAGAGGACTTATGTTAAAATACATTTTAGGTGGAATTTATCATTGTGGGCCTCCACAAGACACTTTTTTTTTCTCTTGATAAATTATAAATTTGATTCCTTTTCAAGGTTAGATTTAAAGAGAATTGAACAACCAAATCTAATTAGATTGATCTTCTTCAAACTCTCTCACTCTTCCAATAATTTATCACTATTTTATCTTACCTTTGAGATATGTTTATAATAATATATATATTAAATATCACATGATCATAAATTTTATTTTATAATACTTGATAATCTATCTTCTTCTTTTTACACCAATTGTCCCATGAATAACTTTGGAAGATGTTATGTGTAGCCTAAACTATTTTGTTGGTAATTATAACTATAAAACCATATATGTGTTGTAGATCTATTTATTATTTAATAAAAATTTATTCCAGTGTTTTATTTTCAACTGAATATAATTAAGTATTATATTGAGACCAAGCCTCATATATTTATATCCCCTACATATTAATTGTTTTCTTAATTTATTTTTAAAATAAACTTATTCCTTCAAAAACACTTTTGAAAATCAATACTCTGATAATTATCTTTAATTATTGATTTATATATTTTCTTTGATGTGATTATATTTTTTTCAAAAGTAAATGTAAATTTTAAAATTGTTTTAGTTGGGCTATGATTAATCTATTGAGAAATATATTGAAAATACAAAATAGTATATTTATGATATTTTAGTTAATTTTACTATTTTTATAAACTATGGTATTTAGTTTAAAATTATCTTCAATGATGATTTTTTACTCAAAACTCAATTCACCCCACCTTGAGTTGTCTAATACAACCATCAAGGAATTTATTCATTTTAAAAAAAATCATAATTCTATTTAGGATACAATTTTTTATATGATTTATATTTCATAAGCATGTTGGTTTACTCCTAACATTATTAATATTTAATATCATTATTTTTTATCATTGAGGTATTATTTTAATAATATATTATTCCCTCATTTCTTTTTATTTTGATATTTTGTTTTTTTACATGATTTTATAGATATTTTTTTCTTCTTTTTTTAGGTGTATAGAAAAGAATATAAATTTCCAAGTTTGAGATGTTTAGGTTTTGTAATTATCAAAAATAGGGAGAATATTGAGTGCTTCCTTTCAAAATTATTTATTGTCTTTTGATAATTACATAACACTCATATATTTCCATTACATTTTTTATTATTATTTTTTATTATTCTATTATTCCAATATATCATATTGTAAGGGATTACAGATTCAATAATCACAATTTGAATATTGTATTTGTTATGAAAGAAAATAACTATGTTCAATATTATGGAAAATATTTAAGAGTGTGGTACTCTTAAGCATGGAGATTTTACTTTTATATATTTAATTTAATGCCTTTGTGTATTGGAAGTATCAAATTTTAGAAAATTGGTTTACCATTAAATTCTTTACAAATTACTCTTAATTATTCTAAGGAAATTAATTTTTCACAATTTCAAAACATTTATGTATTACAATGGATATCATATATTACACTTACATTTGTATTTTTTTCAAAAGAAATGACTCTTACATATTAAGGTATTACCCAAATATATTAAAATTCCCTTACATCAGATGAAATATTTAGACATTTTTATAACACAATTAATTTTATGTATTCTGTGTATTTTCAAATTTACTCATATATATTGAGATTTCAGTATATGTGGAAATGTATCTTACTCATATATATATAAGAAGATAAAAAGTAAGTTAACATTTTTAAGAGTTTACATTATCATATTTATAGATGTAACTTTTATGTATTTATTAAAGTGAATTTAGAATGTTAAGGTCTCTTAATATATTGAAATTTATTTATATCAAAGGATTGAAAATATAGACTCTTACGTATTGAAGTTATTACTCTTATGAATTACTATGAATAATTGGGAAGAATATTAGTTTTCATAGGACTAATTTCTCGATTATAAATTTTTTAATGTTGCATGCAGAATTATTTCTTTCCATTTATGATTGTATTGTTTATCTTATGTTTTCAATGAAAATATGGGTTATGATATTCATTATTCAAATTATTTGATTCTTGATGGTAGTTTTATCATATTATTATAGGTATTATCCCATGGGATAATTAATGATTATTTTAGAGGATTTAATGGAAGAATTATTCAGATTCTATGAGTAATTAATGGTAATGATAATATTTAAAAAATTGAATTATTATTCTACGAGTTATGTTTTACATGCCATTATAGAAACTCCCAAATGATGTATTAATTTTCTATTTAATAAGTAGATTTAGGAATTTTAACTTAAATTAATTATCTATTTTAGTATGTTATATAAAATCTAAATCTTCAGACAGTGTTGAAAGACGGTCCATATGTTATAAAAAATGTAGCAACATTTGACATGTTCAATATTTTACATGAAACCATAATGGATTTGGATGTACTACATCATTCAACTACTTTTGTGAAGGGATGAGGATCCTTATTTCTACATGATAAAAACCAACTAAATATTTCATTGGTTTTAACTATCTTATATTTCATTATTTTTTCTTATATATTCTATAATGTTTTGTCATGTCTCTATCACACTGGGTAAACCTTAATTTAAATGTAATTTTTTTAATTCCATCCATAAAAATGTAATAAATTCATTTTTCCTAATCCCACTGAAATAAATGATGTTTCCTCCTCCACTTCAAAAGGAAATTTTTATTTTAATGCCTTTTTATGGAAAATCTGGGTTGTGATTGCTCTTGAAAATGTTTGGTATCTTTCTATACCCAAAAAAGTATGGATTTTGTTGTGTCTCTAGGTGGGTAAAAGGAATGAGGTGAATATTTACCACTATCCATGAAATGTTATATACATTATAGTGGATTATCATACTCTTGGATTAAGAGTGAGAATAATAATTATATGATCATTTGGATCCAAAGTACTATAAAATACCCATGACTTCCATTATTACTTATTATATATTTTACACTCTTCACACTCATTAAAAATATTATTTATCATTAAATTTATTGTATTTTATCCACCTAACTGTAATATATTGTTTTAATTAATCTAATTATTTTCAAATAGACAATTTTCCCCTATTATCTTTTTTTCTTCTCCACCTAGGGTCTCACAATTATAACCTAAAGGTATTGGGTTCTTCATCCTCAGAATATATTCAGATATGACTAGATCCAAAGTAACCATCCATTAATAAAAGGCCTTATAATATGGATACTTTATCAATCAACAATAATATATTTAGAACCAAGAAACCATTCTTTGGAAAATATAGATTAAAATCATTAGTCAATGAAACCCTTAATTTCCACAATCCTATTATTGATGGGGGAAATGTTTCAAAGATATATATGGTATTGATATTTCTATATGAATTTGGACATTAGCATCTTATCAATATCACCTTCTAATATGGTGTCATGATATGGATGCATTCTTTTTATGATAAATTTATAACCATGGTGCTAGTGTGGTAAATTGAATTAATGAATATATTATTTAGGATATTACATAATAATATATATGTATTTATACACAAACACATCATTATGTTTTTAATGAAAAAATATAGATATTTCATATTCCATATGGGTTAGGGAATCACTACTTTGTGATAGTCACATGTTCTATTCAGTACACAAATTTACCCATCAATGTTCATGCATGTTTGTAAAAATTCTATCTTTAGAATATAGTGGAGGGTCTTTAATTCTTCCATATAATCATTATAATGAGTGGAATATAGAATAATTTCTTTAAATTTTAGATATTTTTCATGAGATTCATTATTTCCACTTAGATCACACCAATATTATGAGTGTGGTGCATTTTTGAGAAATTGTAAAACTATATGAAGAGAGAAAATGGAACATAAACCCAATGTTCTCCTTTGATGGTTCATATCCCACATTAAAGTAAAGATTTTATAGGTTCATATTGATTTTCATAGACTGTATGAGAACCTATACATCTATTGATGGGGGTTGTTCTGTGGATGTATATGTCTTAGCATCATATGGGAATAAAATAATATAATGTTATGTGTCATTAGACAGTAGTTATTGATGACTCCTTGAATCATGATATAATTCCTCAATTTGTTTTATGGGAACACAAATCATTTACCGAGTTCACTGAAAAGATTGGTTGGAGAAGTTTTTAGGCCCTTAGGGGAAAATTTTGTATAGAATCATTCACCAATGGATGTTTCTCATCTATTTTTTAGTAGCGCATATCGATGTATGGATATTTATAGGATTAAAAAGTGTAACTTCAACATAATTTACCATGAAATACCCATAAATAGAATACTTATAGAGTTGATGATATGAAAAGGTAAATAGCATATGAATATGTAGACACAGCCTCCATAATAAAGAATTGAAATTCATATCTTAGAAGACCACCCTTAATTCTAAGTAATACATGAGGTCCTCAAATTCGGTTGTCAAATTAATTCTATAAAGGGGATCCATTCAATTTTTTAATCCTTGGATTTTGATATTCAAACTAGACAAATAGGGTTCCCTATAGCCCAAATGACTAATGCTCTGGATTAAGATGATTTTTATTTGATAGATATTATCAACTAAGTCTCAATGAATATGTAAATTATGGGTATTTTTATATATAATTATATTATGTGTCCCTATATAGTAGTTTTGTGGGCTTATTTAGTTAATTAAATGAACTTTTGACACTCAGTGGAACTTTTAACTACATGACATGTCTCTATTTTATCTACATGAGTTTTGAACTCAGAAGGGCTTAAAAAAGATTCAATAGTATCTTCCCTAAGCTATTTAGTGGGATGAAGGGTTCCTTTGAGTGAAATTGTTTTAGGGTTGGATAATATATTACTCAACACATTATATTTTTATGTTAGGGGTTAATCATTCCTCTAAAATGGTTATAAAAAATGTCGGTTTTATGGGTTGGAGATTGTTATACTAAAGAACATTCTATTGATCAGGAGTATAGGGAGTCTTTAATGTTTAACAATCCGAAAAAAATTTGTCATTCCATATCCAGAGTATGATTATATAAATTCTTGTATTATAACTGGTTAATAAATATTATTATACAAGAAAAAATCCTAGAATACTGAAGATCATATTGATTCCCCTTTGGGTAATGTCATTGTACCTTCATTCATGTTTTTTCACATGTATGACCTTAGAAGGAAAAACACTAAACATTGGAGTCCAACATGGCCTCACTATACCCATCCTCTACAACATCTTTTATTATTTCTAGTGTAGAATTATTATTCATATGAAACATCTTCATTTTCAAATAGATCTATCAAATTGAAGGTGTTAACAAAACCATGTCACGGCTCCTCGTTAGATGAAGAATTTATGTTGTGGGACGAAACTTGTTCTACTAATGATAGGGTATGAAAATCTAAAATATTATGGAATGTCTTGGGTAATATTTAGATATTTTATTTATATTATTTTCTTGAATCATCAACTAATAAAATTTTGAATTATTTTAACTATGTGGACATCAATTAAGGTATTCTATAGGGAACTATAGTTATGACTATCTGATTTGGTCATGCCTTGTTGATTGTGTGTAAATGGTTGAAAAAATTTCTAGTCAACCAACCAACAATTTTTTATAAATTTTGGTGTGGGACTTCTTACTACTCTTCTCTTTAATCTACTGGGGTAGTGAAAATATGAGTTACCTAAGCTACAGGAATACCTAGATTTAAAATCTTAGTGTCTATCATTTTGTGGTGATTTTTTTAAAGATGAAGCAGTCCTAGATATTATACCCAAACAATTTATTGTAAGTCTAATATTCTTGAGAATCATTCATACTAATAACATTTAGTTTTTTCACCTACAGAAATTTAATTAGGATCTTTTCTAAAGAGGTCAAAAAATAACCTAGGATGGACAGTTTATAGAAGGAATAGACATTTTTCTTTAAATCCTAAAAATTCTATATATTTTTACCTTTATTCTTATCCAAATTCGGGCACTTATATTACTTGTTGGGATGGGGCACTACATTGTTTACAATAATCTCAAGATACAAAGTTGTCACTAGTATATGATTGACAGTTATTGTCACTATTCTTAGTATGTAATATTTAATTCCATATATCTAGGATATTGGCTAAGGAATTATTTTTGAACACTAAAGGTATCATCTACCTATTTTACCACTATGATAAAATCTCGAAATATACTAAAACACATTAATAAGATGAAAATTTTTTGTATCCCATCTCAAATATTTTCTAGATAGATCTTTAATAACTTCATTTTTGGGATTTTCATCTTTATATAATATTTTCATACATTCCAACTGGAGATAATATATAAGACCATCTCTTTCTCATGATGCATGAAATTTGAGAGGTCAAGTGTAGTTTTTATTTTCAATGTTGAAATTTATAGAAAATGAGACTAGAACTGAAGATATTCCTAATCAGTAATATATACAACTACCATATTTTTGTACTACAAAAATCCAAGACATCACAAAATCAGGACAAATAATTTATCCTTATGGCCTCCAATTATCCCAACATTCAATGAATATGACCAAATTGAGATGAAAAATGAATAAGATACTATTTTGGTTTTCATGTGTCATTAAAATTAAAAAAATTGGGATTTCAAAATTTAGCGACAGGGGGATTCAAATATACCTACTCCATAAATGTATTTCTATTAGTTTGAATTTGTTATCATTTTAACCCCACTATTTCTAATCAACTGTTAACATATTCAATAAATTTGGGATACTCTGGTGTTATTATCGATGAGGTTGTTGTTTAAGTGGTTATAGTTAAAAGATACTGACATGGACAGCTTATGATAACTATCATTAGTTAGATTACGTTAACTAAACTAAATTAGTGGGTGTTTTTACTAGTGTAGTAAATTCCTAATAATCATCTGGTGTTAATTTTAAGTAAATTATAATCTTCAACTTTGGGTTAACTGGATAGCTGAACTCTACCTTTTTTAGTCAAGTAATATTCTATTTTTTCAAACAGGTTATCCAGGGGAGGAATAATGGCTCTTAAATTAGAGTTACAATCATTGAGTATATTTATTCTAAGTAATTTAGTGTTGATTCATCTAAACTACTCTAACCAAACTATATACTGATAGTATTTTCCTTAAAAAAAGGCTCGGGTTTTTTGAGTGACAGGTATGTTATGGATTCGTATACACCAATCCCTTTTCCTATGGTAGAAACCTATTATGTGGGTGATAATGGGATGTTTGGTGGAGCTCCAAATTAATAAGTCTAAACAGCATCTTCTCCTACAATGGTGTGAATAATATTCTAAAAAAGTGAATTTTCATCATATTTTTAGATATCAATATCCTATGTAAAATTATTTTTAGGGTTTTCATCGATAACATTTACTGATTTGAATAGAGTACCATAAATAAAATCATTATTCAAATCAGAATAACAAGGTTAATCATTAGTTTCATAGTGTACTTTAATGGATATATTGTAATATTCCTTCCATATTTTCATAATGGAATATTTATTAATCATACGATCCCTTCGTAGATTCAATTCCATCCTTTAGAGTTTATTCTAATACAATGTGACAAATAATTCATTAATTTTATCATAACAAAATATCCCAATGTTTTTATTGAATGTGATTAATGCATGAGTATTTTTCATGAATCACCAATTAATATTTTATTTACCTTAGCATTCAATATAATGCACACCCATGGTCAGTCTCAAGGAGTCAATTAAGACAGCATTAAATTTCTATTAACACTGTTTATAGTAAAACTAATATAAAGCTAAATATTATAAAGTGGGAGATTTTGAAATATTCATTAAATATTAATATATATATATATATATATAATTCAAGTATAATTAATGTCAATAGAATGATGTTAAACAGAAAGGAGAGCCTCTTAGGAGTACACCCAGAGTAAACCTCCATCATCTCTTTATTAGTTTCAAATTTACATAATGAAAACACTCCATCATATGTGTGAATAACCTATTATAAATATGGTTTGAATATAATGTGAACTTGATGATTTCCAAGATACCACACATCCAACTTCTCTATTGAGGGAAGATATTTTAGAAGATAAAGTTAAGCATTTAGTGGCAAGTTGAGACACAAAGATGTGTTACCAACTGAGATCCCCCATGACCTAACTCTATGAAAATAAGAAAAAAATAAATTTTAATGTGAAATGACTTGGTTCCATTATTGTATTGACCCCATGGGAACTTATTCAGGTTATTTACTCATGATATTGAGTATTAGAGATCACAATGGAGAATAATGGGTGGAATCACAAAAGATAAAACTATAAGAATGTGAGGAATAAGAAGAGTAAAATTTATCAAAAATTAACAATAATGATACACATAAGAGAAACTAAAAAACTATAGAAAATGGCGACATAGAGTTTCTAACCACATTTAAAAGTAGATAAGATACATTTTTATAATAAAAAGGGTAAAATTTTGGATCCATAATTTTCCACCAAATGTTTGTCCTTGGAAGGCCCATTTAATAATTTGATTGAAAAATGTTGTATTCTGGAAAGTTATTGAAAAATGTAATTCTAATTATACCACCAAATTTAATCTTCATATGCTATGTTTATAAGAATTTATATCCAATTTACTCTAATAATTTATTATTGGAAAGAAGAATAATTCAATTTTAAAAAATTGATTTTACAAGCATTTATGGCCTTGATATCGATATAATAAAGTGGGTACATAGATATGAATGTTGTTTCTCGTGATTTTATCCAAATAAATAACGATTTTTTGTGGAATTTTTTTATATATCAATAAGATATAGGCCAAATTACAAAAATATCAAGATCTATGTACATCTTTTGAGGCCTGAATTGTGATCTTAGTTTAGGCCTCCAAATTTTGGATTCATCTCTTGGTATAGAATAATTAAAAAAATAATAATATTTTTTAAACCTAAAAAAATGAATTTCATAAATTTAATCATTGTATAAAAAATTATGTATGAAATAGATAAATAAATTGAAGAATTCGATATCCAAAATTAGCCCATTTTTGCAATTAAGCTCAAAATGCTTATAAAAACATAAAATCTGAAAATTGACACTAAAATATATCTTTTGTGGGATTAAACACATTGAAATTAAAATAAATATAATTGAAAATATTTTCTATATCAATTATCTCAATCATAAACCATTCTTTTCTTCACGAAAAAAATATGAACATTAAAAATCATAGGGAACCAATGTTATCATTATTCAGATTTCAAGACAAAAAAATCAAACAATTTTAAATATCAAATCAAATTTTAAAAAATCCACAAAAAATATATATTAAATTTCCAATTTCCTAAATAAAAAATCCATTCAAGCATTTTAATTTCTATATTTTGAAATGGTGGAACTTATTCTTTCATTTATTCAAGTTCCTTAATTCATTATTATTAATCAGAACAAATCATGATCTACCTCTATTTTGATTTTTTTTCTCATCACTCATAATAAAATTCAATTAAATTAATTCTAATATCATGATATCATGATCCTTATTTATAGGGTTCCAAAGGAACACTTTTCTACTCTTTGTAATGATAAAAAAAACATAAAATCATGAAGGATTTCATAAAATGTTTAAATGAAAATAAGACTTATGGTTGGAGGGAAAGAATTTAAGGCTAATAGAGAAGTTTTATCTAGTAAAACAAAAATAATGATATCAAATAAATTTTTAATTTAATTACACCCTTTATTGTAGCAACTCCCATTTCCCCAAACTCAATGTATGGTCATAATAAAAGGTAAATCATATTAAATGACTTATGAACCCTCTTGAATATTTTTGCTACATTTATACATTTTTTCAAATAACCCATTCATTTTTTTGAAAATATATGATTTTAAAAACCCTAAAATCCATCATTTTACCAAATATGTTAAAAATAATCCATCTAGTGATGAATATTTATGGTTTTCCCAATTTAAAACCCAGTTTTTCCTTTTTTGTTTCTTTTTTTATCCTCTATTTTTTTAATGGTGTAAAAACAATAGAGTAAAATTAATATAAACCATTATAAATCCACATATTTAGGACCCCCAAACTTCATCTATGTGTTTAACATCACCCCTTCCACCATGCCTCCCTTCACCCAAACATATCTACTTCAAAATATCTTGAAAATACAAATAGGAGGGTAGGAATAGATAAAACAATTTTGAAACATGGATCATCCCTAACAAGGTCATACATAATCTCTATGGGATAAAAATTGATTGATGAAAAGTTGGTATTTAATGATATGGACTTTTAAAAATGTGCCTTAGTCATTTTATATTTTTTCAGCATAGCCATTACATTGAAAAGTTTTAATGAATGTTCTAGTAATTGGAATTTCTTAAGATCACTCAAGAAATATATTAAAGATAAATATTAAGTACTTAGTCTAAAAATCCTCTATGGAATGGGATAAATGATTTGGGGAAATCAATCATGGAATGATGAATAATAACAAATTGATTCACATGTATTTTATAAAATAAATGCATAAAAATGATTAGAAAAAATTCATTTACATGAATCAAATATTTCCTTAAAATAATGAGTCCTCATTTTAATATAATTGTTTCACATTAATAATCCAATTATCCATTTTCTACATTTAATATAATTGTCATTGAGATCTGTAATATGGAATAATAGGATTCCTAAGAAACATATGTTTCTAAGATAATTCATGTAAAGTATACTTCAAGCATGGATATGAAATTTCTAGTTTGAATCTCAATACATGTTGTTAAAAACAAATTATAGGGAGTTTAAAAGATGATTATTAAAAATGAACTCCCGTTCCCTTGATAACTATTCATATTTCCTCCTTTACTATTTAGGGATTTCTTGTTCTATCATTAACCTATAAAAAATATTCAATTAATCTCAAGGGTCATGTCATTTTAGATCCAAAAGTTAAGAGGGAGTAATATATATTCTAAACTAATCTTAAGAATGAAATTAAAATCCTAGAGAGAATGTAGAAAGATAAATCATGGTAAGATACCCCAAGTTGGCCATATATTTTTACTACCTTTAGAGTGTAGTACCCATCATTATCCAAAGTTTGATGGTGGTTGGAGCTTCCTATAATTGGACCAACATATGAGACTTTTACCAACTTATGATTATTCTTTTTTGGTAAGGAATGATCACTAGATATAGTATATCATATCCTCCTCCTTCACAATTAGGTATTGCTTGTATGGAGGGGTATGATGATTTATAGATCATATTCTTTAATGGTTTTCATTTTTATAACCTCCTCTTAATTTTCTTATGCTGAATTAATGTGAGCTACATGAATTGTAATTTCAAAAGAATGGTTGTAATTTATTCTTCATTAGATAGAATTTAGATATGAAGAATATAAATAAGAATTCCCCCTTTAATTATAAGAAACCATTACCTTTATTTCATATAGCTCAAATACATGGGTTTCTTCATGTGAATCCACAAATTTATGTTCATTATGATTATGTATCTCCAAGTGTTCCTTAGCAGGTTCATGTGTTAATTTATCATCTTCTTATAAGGAAAAGCAATTATTGGAAAATTCTGGAAATTAAAAACAGTAAGGTGTTATAATCAAATATGATTGAATTAAATGATATAATACTTAGTTTAATAAATTTTCATCTCCCAAAATTTATTTTGGTTCAATCAATTCCTCCGTGATTGGTGACACTTGAATTTGGATCTCGGTGGATGGAGGTTGGTAGTCGATCTCCTCTATACATTCTTCAAATTCCATCACTTGTGTAACTTCCTCCTCTAACACAGCTAGAGGAAAGTGGTGTAATGCTACCTAAGCTAATGTTTTAGGAATGGGATGATCATGTTGTACATCATACTCATTCCATATGTTTTCCAAGTCCTGTTGATCTCTTATACTATCTCAACATGTATTATTTACTCTTCGTGAATCTTCTCTATCTCATCATTTTTATCAAGGATCTTGTAGATAAAATGGTTAGGTATTTATGGTCCTTGGGATGGGCCTCAACCTATTGTATTTCCTTTAAAAAACTCTAGAAGACAAAAGGGGACACTTCTTGGACCTATTATACCAGATAAAATTATAGAATGTAATATAAGGACTCAGTTACCTCCCGGTCCATCGCTTCAAAAAAATTTGTTCATGTCCTCCATTAGTCCAACTATAAAATCATTGAATGATTTCTCCCCATTATTTTATTTCCAAAATAACATCACATTTCTAACAATTGTAACACCCTGACCCCACTAGGCTGGAGCCAGTTCATTTCTTTTGATATTGGCATGGTTAGAAGGAATGAAAATCCTTAAGGAACGAATAGTTTAGTAGTCTTGAAGAAACTAGATTCATAGATGTAACAAAAATTACATTGAAAAATTAATTAATATCCCATTATCATATTGCCTTAAGAAAATAAAATATTATTATTATTTACTATTCATAAGGGTGTGTTACTATTCAGCAAAAATTAAGTTTGTTCTATTAGACTCCAAATAACTTACTGATCACAACTCTAGATGACCATTTTTCAAAATTCAAAACATAGAAGTGGAAAATTTATATTTAATGGCTAGGTTTTGAATACCTCCTAAATAACATAGTGTTTTTTCAAAGGAAACAGTGATGAATAGAATTTATTTAATGGAAACATACCATAAAATGTTTCAGGTGCTACATTATTCCCTCCTTATGAAATTTTTTCATCGAAATTTTATGAATAAATCCCACTAAAAAGATGTGGGTGGTTCTTCTTCATGAAATCCTCTGGTTCCCATGTTTATTCCTCCATATTCTGATTTCTCCAAAGAACCTTTACTAGATGAGTTGTTCGATTTCTCAATACTTGCTCCCTTGTGTCAAGAGTCCTGATAGGCTTTTCACAGTATGATAAATTAGGTTCCAGTTCTATTTCTTCATATGTGAGTACATGCATTGGGTCTGGCATGTACTTCTTTAACAACGATACGTGGAACACGTCATGAACTCTGGAGAGATTTGGTGGCATCTCTAAATAGTAAGTTACATCTCTGATTTATCCCAAAATTTCAAATGGTCCTATGTACATGGGGATTAGTTTCCCTTTCTTACCAAACCTTAAGATGCCCTTCCATGGAGATACTTTTAGAAATACATTATTTCCCACTTGAAATTCCAAGTCCTTTCTCTGGTTGTCAGCATAACTCTTTTTCCTACTTTGGGCTGATTTAATATGGGCTTGTATTTTTTTCACCTTTTTCGTGGTCTCTTCAATAAGTTCTGGGCCTATAAGTTTCCTCTCACCAACTTCATCCCAAAAAGTTGGAGTTCGACATCTCTTTCCATATAATGCTTCATATTAAGACATTTGAATACTAGAATGGAAACTATTGTTGTATGAAAATTCCACCAAAGGAAATTATTGATCCCACATACATTGGAAGTCAAGAGAACATGACCTCAGCATATCTTCTAGAGTTTGAATAGTCCTTTTAGATTGTTTGTCGGTTTGGGGGTGATATGTGGTACTCATATGAAGCTCAGTATTCAAAGACTTCTGGAGACTTTTCCAAAATTTTGACGTAAACCAGGGATCTCGATCAGAGACAATTGATAGAGGTGCACCATGAAGTCTCACAACTTCATTAATATAAAGTATTATCGGGTGCTCAAGTGGTAAATCCTATCTTATTGGAAGGAAATGTGTTGTTTTAATGAGATGATCAACAATTAACCATATTGCATCATTCCTTCTAGGTGTCCTCGGTAGTCCGGTGACAAAATACATCGTAATGTTATCCCACTTCCACATAGTAATAGGTAGAGGTTGCAAAACTCCTTTGGGATGTTGTCTCTATGCCTTCACTTGTTGACAAACTAGACACCTTAACACGTATTCAGCAATTTCTCGCTTCATATTATCCCACCAAAAATATTCCTTCAGATCTCTATACATCTTGGTGCTACCTGGGTGTATAGAGAAAGTTGAGTTATGAGAATCGTCTAATAGTTCCCTTTTTAGCTCAGGTACTAATGGAACGCATAACCTCTTCCTAAACATTAGAACTCCTTCATACATGAAGTCATCCAGTCTTCCTTCCTTAACTGCATTAATTGTCTTGTGTAAATTCTCATCATTAGATTGAGAAATTTTTATCTTCTATAGGAAATATGGTTTAGAAATCATTTGAAAGAGGATTGATTCTTCCCCTTCCTTAAAAATTCCCATATCCATCTTCAGTAGATCCAAAAACATAGGATCTCTTTCAATCCTCATTTGAGTCAGAAGGCCATGATCTTTCCTTCTTAATGCATCTTCCACCTTATTCACCTTTCCTGGGTGTTAGTGTATTGAACAATCGTAATCTTTGAGTAACCCGATCCATCTTCTTTGTCTCATATTGAGTTCTTTTTGTGTGAAAGTATATTTCAAACTCTTGTGGTCCGTATACATCTCACATATCTCTCCATAGAGATAATGCCTCCATATTTTCAGAGAAAATATTACGGCTGCTAACTCAATATCATGAGCTGGATAATTTTTCTCATGATTCTTCAACTACCTTGATGCGTAAGCAATAACTTTATCATTTTTCATAAGGACGTAACCCAGCCCATTCTTTGATGCATCGCTGTATATTACAAATCCACCACTTCTAGATGGAAGATTAAAAATTGGATAATTGACCAATCTTATTTTCAATTCATCAAAGCATTCTTTAAATTCATTTTTCCACGCAAACTTAACTCCTTTACGTGTGATCTTGGTTAGCGGGTTGGCCAGTCGGGAAAAATTCTGAACGAAACGTCGATAATAACCTACTAAGCCAATAAAATTGTGTACCTCAGTTATGTTTGTTGGTGTGGGCCATTCTTGGATTGCCTTCGTCTTTGCATGATCAATGAGGATTTCATCCTTAGAGACAATATGGCCTAGAAAAGAAACTGATTAAATCCATAATTCACACTTGCTAAATATACCATATAATTTATTACTTCTAAGAGTTCTCATAATAATCCTCAAGTGATCCTCATGGTCTTCATAGCTTTTTGAGTATACCAGGATATCATCAATGAACACCACAACAAAGTTATCAAGATATTCCTTGAAAACTCTATTCATTAAATCCATGAAAACAGAGAGTGCAGTTGTCAGTCCAAAAGGCATCACCGTAAACTCATAATACCCATACCTGGTTCGAAATTCGGTCTTTGGAATATCTTCCTTCCTCACACGCAGCTGATGATATCCGGATCGAAGGTCAATCTTAAAAAATTATTGAGCTCTAAGAAGTTGATCAAATAAATCATCAATTCGGGGCAGAGGATACTTATTCTTTAATGTAATAGCATTGATTTCCCTGTAATAAATGAAAATCCTCATGGATCCATCTGTCTTCTTGACAAAGAGGACAGGGATCCCCATAGAGAAACACTAGGTTGAATAAATCCTTTTTCACTCAAATTATCTAGTTGTTTCTTTAGCTCTACTAATTCCACAGTGTCAATTCTATAGGGAGTCTTTGATATTGGTCTTGCATCAGGAATTAAATCAATAGAGAAATCAACTTCCTGCTCTGGAGGATGTCTAGGTAAATCCTCTGGAAATAAATTAATGTAATCATGCACTATGTACACATATTCAATTTGAATATTTATTTCCTCGCCCATAGATATTGGTTTATCTTCCTCTCCAAGTATTGTATTCAGTAGAGCTACTGGGGGTGGTTCTAGATAAGAATCAGGTGGTGAAGTTTCTACCCTAAAGATAATGAATTCTACACCATTTTTAAAAAATATAACTTCCTTCTTCTTACAATAAATCTTCGCATCATAATTTGACAGCCAATCCATAATGAGAATTATTTCAAATTCAGTCATTGGTATGATGATAAGGATAGAAACTAGAGCATGTTTTGGTGTCTGTAGGGGGACTAGTCGACATGCCTTGGTTTCAATGATACATCCCCTGGGAGTTTTGACTGACAACTCCTTTATTAAATCAAATTGGACATATCTAAATTTCTTAGAAAATTGGGAATATATAAATGAATGCATTGATCCAAAATCAAATAAAGTGTTGTCTAAGTTTGAAAAAACAATTGAAGTACCTGCCACCACGTCATTATGAATTTCAACCTTCGTGGTTGTAATCGCATAGGCTCTCCCTTGTTCTCTTGGATTTTTCTGAGGCATGTTTCCTTGGCGCTTAGAACACTCATTTTCATAGTGTCCCATCTATCTGCAATTATAGCATTGAATATCATTGAATTGTTTCTTCCCCTTTCATTCATCAGATCGATGACCCTTTTCTCCAAAATTATTGTAGACTCCCATGCCTTTCAATCATTTTCTGAGATGATTCTTTCCACAGTTCTCACATAATGGGAATAGATTTGTTCCCTTTCCCTTCTTTGGTGCTTCTCATTTTCCTTTGTTATCAGAGTACCGCTTATTATCTTGGTTTCCTCTAAAAATATTTGATCTAGAAAATTCCCCCTCTGTTTTGATGGCACTTGATACAATTTCATCATATGATGAAAATGATTGAGAAGCCAGTGCTCTTCGAAGACTTGGCTTAAGACCTTCAAATAAATGATCAATCTTATCCGCCGATTCATGCACGTAATCCATAGCATACCTGGCCATCCTTGTGAAGGTATCCTCATACTCTGCAACATTGTCTTCTTCCCTTTGTTTCAAGACAAGGAATTTCCTCTTTATTTCAGTTCGTTGCTCACGAGGGAAATATTTTTCGAAGAATACTTCCCTAAAATTCCTACATTCCATATATTCTATTTCTTCTTCCTCTGTGGTATTTTGAATCAGGGACCACCATTGATCAGCGTCACCCTTGCGACAATATACTTCCAGTACTACATTTTCATTTTCATTGCATCTTAACGCCATGAATATCTTTTCAAGGGACATGATCCATTACTCAGCTACCACTGGATTAGTAGTCCCACTGAAATATGGGGTCTTCTGCCGCATGAAACGATCCAACATAGGTGTGGAATGGTTATTCATTAAAACTTGAGTAATTTGTCCCAATATTTTCATGATCTAATCTGCTCCCACATTGACTGTGTTGACTTTCTCAATAGGGAGATCCCTACCTTGCCCACAAGTATTGATTCCCCTTTTTCCATTAGACATCATTTCTAAATAATTGGATATACTAGATTAGTTTATGAATCACAAATAGAAAATCACTCAACATAGATTGAAATTCTATGCATAGCTAATCTAATAAACATGGTTCCTCTAAGGAAAAATTTACATTAACTCCTTCATAATGTATTGTAAAGAAAATATAAATTATCCTAAGCATATCCCCCGAGAGTGTCGTAACCAAGAGTGCAGCAATGCCTGTTGTCGTGCACCATTTCCCGTTTGAGTCTAGATCAAAGTGGTGTTTTTGAGTTTTTCCCCTAGGATACATTTATGTCAGAGCCGCCTCTAACTGCTCGTATCCAGACAGGGACGTATTGCTTAAAAATATCCACATAATTCATTCCTTACCAAAATACCAGGATGTTATTGTATGTTTATCCTCAAAAAGTACCTTAGGGATTTTGTTCCCTACTATAAATTTCCTACTCTAGTTTCCATGTTTCCTACTAAACTTCCTATGATACCAACTATAACACCCCGACCCCACTAGGCTAGAGCCGGTGCACTACTTGTGATATTGGCATGGTTAGAAGGAATGAAAATCCCGAAGGAACGAACAGTTTAATAGTCTTGAAAAAACTAGATACATAAATGTAACACAAATTACATTGAAAAATTAATTAAGATCCCATTATCATATTACCTTAAGAAAATAAAATAATATTATTATTTACTATTCATAAGGGTATGTTACTATTCACCAAAAATCAATTTTGTTCTATTAGACTCCAAATGACTTACTGATCACAACTCTAGATGACCATTTTTTGAAATTCAAAACATAGAAGTGGAAAATTTATATTTAATGGATAGGTTTTGACTACCTCCTAAGTAACATAGTGTTGTTTCAAAGGAACACAATGATGAATAGAATGTATTTAATGGAAACATACCATAAAATGTTTGGGGTGCTATAGCAACAATATAAACACCATATTCCATGGAAAAGGGTGAGTTAATAATTGTGTCATGACCCACCTTCACCAAGATGAGAGAAGAGACAATAGATTGCCAAACCCTTCCTTCTTCAAGTTGAAAGAGAGATAATGACCCCCGAGACCCACCTTCAATAGGTCCCAGAGTGGCGAATATCACCCAGGGTATAGAATCACACACAAGATGGAAGGCATTACCCTTTTTCTTTAATAGGATTGAGAGATAAGATAGTAAATCCCAACAACACCAAAACTAGAGGGTAAAAAGTAAGCCAAATAAAACCATTCCCATATGCATGTTACAAAATTAAAAGCCACAAAGTGCAAGGAGACTACAAGGTAAAGTACCAAAGAAAGTAAAACAGCAACTGCAACTGTCCCAACGCCCGAGCTAGTACGGCCCTGCACGATCCCCTAAGTCCTCCTGGAAACCTGAAAGAAATTTTATATACATAGGGTGAGAATACAAGTATACTCAGTAGGGAAATACAAAGACTCTCGTTCACAAGTGGGGAGGAATTCTAATGCCCTGTGATAAAAGATATAACCAAAGCACCTAGCAAGGAAAACTATCCACCTGAGCCTCACCAAGGCACACTCCCCCAAATAACGCAAGTCAAGTAATGTATAGTAATAGCACATCCATATTTGGGTACCCCACACCACTTTCCCACTAGTTATTGAAGACATCCTATGCATCGAACCTCTCCTACCATTCTCACTGCAGTCCCACTACCACTCATAGGAGTGTTGGGAAAAACACCATCCCCCATGAAATGGGGGTGTTCGGCATTAAGTGCTCAACTTGGGTGGGGCGGGAATAAGAAACATAAAAAGTAAAAATATATGTATAGGTAACAATCACTCATCCCAACCTAGGGGTTCCAAAACCTAAGCACAAACACCCTCATTACTATTCATTCATAAAAGAAAAGCACGACACTCACGGCCAAGTCACAACTCTTTCCCAAAACCAATTCCCCATTTAAACCATTCTTCTTCTCATGTTCAAGTAATCCCATTTGAGTAAATTCTACACTACTGGGAAACTAACAGGCATAACCACAAGCCAAATAAAGAGAAACAGCCAAAAAGCAATTTAAGCATTCACACCCGGTACTCTTGTCGAGTCACAACAACAAAGGGATCAGTGAGATCCCTCAAAGTACTGGAACCAAACCAAGCCTCGAGATATAGCCCCACACAGCTTTAGATTCACAACCAACAACCATTCCACAATAGAGGATTCCATCCTCATCCACATCACCCCATAAGCATCAAGAAGAACAACACACCTACTACCAAAACAGAGTAGGGAAACTTCTAGGTTCAATAACATCATTCATTAGGTTCTTCTTTCTTTTGGTTAACTGGGGTGACCACACAAGGATTTATGTTCACTGGGAATCCATTTAATCAACCGAGTTTAGTTGATTAACTAATTTCCATGTTACAGTCATTTAATCATCATAGAAGACATGGGTTAATTAGTGCGCAAGGAAAGACCACCAACGACCATGATTTTTAGGGAGCATAAGCCCATACAGTTCACAAAATATAGCAATTACAAAATAGTACAACAGAAATGTTAAACGCACCCCATTATTCTTTAATAGTATATTTATTATCTTTGTTAAGGTTTGATTTCATCCATTCCCACAAGAATAGTAGTGTACCCACCCCGTATGATACACAGTAAGGAGAGATGACAGAAAATCCCTACTTGGTTGATCATGGATTGAAGTTCCTCTCCATGCGCCAAGAACTGGGGATGTGTGAATTGCAGGGGAGGAACGTCAGGGACTCCAAGGGTGAGCAGGAAGGCTCCGGCACAGGCGCACCACTTGCCTCGGGAAGGGGAACTCCAAACGCAGCAAGAAGAAAAGAGACTATCCAAGAGGAATAAGAAGAAGGAATTCTCATGCGATATAAGGATGAGATCCCGTTGTTATGGGATATGGAAATTTAAACGGATTTAAAGTCGGATCGTGGTTCCCCATGCGGTTGGGCAGTTACGCACGATGGAATTAATTGTCATTTAACAATTCTCCTCGGAGGGGTGGTCATAATGGCTATGCATTAAATAGTTTTCTTTAACCATAATTAAATGTGTAACAGGGTGGAACTTGATGGCATAGGGAAGGGTGGGACACCGAGGAAAAACCACATGTTTTGGTAAGTTAAGGGTTGTCCAACTCTTTGGGTATTTTAGATATAATTTATGGGATTTAAATGGATTGAAAGAGTGAATTAAATCATATTTATGTCAAAATATATGTTGCGGGAGTGGAAAGGTCGGAAACTGGAAGGTGTGGACACGATGCCACTGTCACGGTGTCACCCTCACGGTGCCACCATCACCGGTGCCACCGTGGACGGTGTGCGATCGTCACGGTGCCACTGTGACTGGTGGGAGACCGTCACAGTGCCACCGTAACCGGTGTCACTATGACCAGTGTGCGACCATGACCGGTGCCAGAATTTCAGTGGAACCATGTTTTGGAAATGTAATGGACCAGGTGGGTCTGGTCCATTACATCAGATACCTCTCAAACTATTCTCACCCTCGAGAATCAAAACTAGACCCGAAGAAAAGAGGGGTTCTGAACAACTACCTCGAAAGATACCTCTCAAGAGTGAACCTCATCGACATCTAGGAACACCTCTCCCTCATGTAACTAGGCAAAACTCGATAGTCAACTATCCAATCATATGGGTTAGGGAGTTTCTTCCTCCATGTCAAGATACTATCCACTTTGGGTGGCACTGACTCGCCCGCACGGGTTTAATCGCATCCACCTTAATGCGCCTTGATTAGGGATCGGTTCCTCCACTCCCCATAGTCAGTAATCTTCACACAAATCCACAGAATAAGGAAAATTGCACATTCCATAGTTAACAAGGTAAAGCGTTCCATCAAAAACAAGTGCAAAAAAAACAGAAAAAAACTCAAAACAGCTCTGGGCACTGGGCACGCATCTGTGTCTCTCATTCCTAGGTACTTTCTTCGAGTCCGCCATGCCTCCACAACACACGAACCAAAGGAATGGTCCATACACGGAGCACCTTCTCCTCACGATCCTCGATATTCACTGGTCTTTCCACAAAAGTCATGTCATACTCGATATCCATCTTTCCCCAGTCGAGGACGTGTGGATCGACGTGTAGATACTGTCGGAGCTAAGACACATGGAAGACATCGTGCAGTCTCAGTAGCAGTGGTGGTAGTGCTAGCTGATAAGCCACTTCACTGACCCACCACAGCACTTCAAACGGTCCAACGAACCTGGGAGAAAGCTTACTCCTCATGTCGAACCTCCGTTGCCCACACCGAGGGGAGACCTTCAAGAACATGTGGTCCCCGGCCTCGAACTCCAAGGGTATCCTCCTATTATCGACATATGACTTCTACCGGTCCTGAGCTGCCTTCATCCTCTCCCGTATAAGCTGAACCTTCTCTGTCGTGCTCTGCACCACCTCCGAGCCAAGAACGCCTGCCTCCCCGACCTCTGTCCATCACACGGGTGAGCGACACGGCCTCCCATACAATGCTTCGAATGTGGCCATGCCAATGGTAGAGCGATATCTATTATTGTAGGAAAACTCCAATAGAGAAAAGTGTCGTTCCCATGATCCCCCAGAGTCTAGAATATATGCTCATAGCATATCCTCTAATGTCTGGATGGTGCGCTGTGTTTGTCCATCTGTCTAGGGATGGAAAGCAGTGCTAAGACGTAGCTAGGTTCCAAAAGCACACTGAAATCCCCTCCAGACTCGTGAGGTAAACCGTGCATCCCTATCTGAGACAATGGTCCTCAAAAATCCATGAAACCGCACCACCACATCCATGTATCTCTGTGCTAGGGAATCCATCATACCGGACTCCTTGATTGCCAGGAAATGGGTCAATTTCGTCAGTCGGTCCACCACTACCCAGATAGCATCACAACCCCCTTGAACTCTAGGTAGTCCCGTGACGAAATCCATCGATATGTAATCCTACTTCCACTCGAGGACGTCTAAATTCTACAACAAACTGCCTGGAAAACGGTGTTCAGCCTTCACCTGCTGACACACTAGGCACCTGGCCACGAACTCTTCCACCGCTCGCTTTACCCCAGGCCACCAAAACTGACCTCTCAAGCTTTGGTTCATTTTGGAAGCTCCCGGGTGTACTTCCAGGGGTGAGTTTTGGAACTCAATAAGAACTCTCCCGTGCATAACCTTCGAAATAAACAACTTCTCTCTGAAAATCATCTGATTATGATCATCCTTTGTCCACCCTTCCAGAGCATCACCTTAGTTAACCCGGTCACGCATCACTTCACTCATTATGTCTCCCCACTAAGACTCCTCCACCTACCATAGGAGAGAGGATTGCACTGTCATCTGAAAAAGAAAACCTCTACTACCACCCGCCCTTACATCCAGGTGCAGGGCAGCCAACTCCTCCATCGCCTTCCAAGCATCTTCCAACTCTCGAACCGCATCCTTTTGCGACTTCCTGCTCAAGGCATCAGCCACCACATTCCCTTTTCCTGAGTTATAAGAAATATCGAAGTCGTAGTCCTAAAGGAAATCCATCCACATTCACTGTCGTAAGTTCATGTCTCACTGGAAGAATATATACTTCAAGCTTTTGTGATCCGTGAAGACCATGAAGCGCTCCCTTATTTGGTAATTCTACCATAACTCTAGTGGGAACACGACCTCCATAAGCTCTAGATCATGGGTGGAATAATTACGCTCATGAGGATGTAACTATCTAGACTCATAAGAGATCACCCCTTGTCGTTGCATCAGCACACACCTGAGGCCTTGTCCTGAAGCATCACAGAACACCTCATACGCCACCCCTTATTCTGGAAACCTCAGAACTGGGGCACTTACCACCTTCTCCTTTAGATAGATAAATGTTGCCTCGCACTGCCCATCCCATACGAAAGCCTGGTCCTTCTTGGTCAAAGCTGTCAAAGGTGCTGCAACTCGGGAGAAGTTGGGTATGAACCTCCAATAGTAACCTGCCAGTCCAAGGAAACTATGAACCTCTGCCACGTTCTTGGGTGCTGCCCAAGAAACAACCACCTCAACCTTCGATGGTTCCACCGTTATTCCTTTCTCAGACACCACGTTCCCAAGGAAGTGCACTTCTCGTATCCAGAACCTGCACTTGGACAATTTCCCATAGATTTGGTACTGTCAGAGGACCTATAAAACCGTTCTCAGGTGCTCAGCATGATCCTCCTCTGATCTTGACTAGATCAGGATGTCATCAATAAACATGACTATGAACCGATCCAGGTATTCCTGGAAGACGGAGTTCATGAGCCCCATGAACATAGTTGGATAATTCGTAATGCCAAATGGCATGACCACAAACTCAAAGTTCCCATATCTTCACCTGAAGGAGGTCTTCGAGATGTCACCCTCCTTCACCCTCAGCTAGTGATATCCAGACTACAGATCGATCTTAGAGAACCAATCTTCTCCTCTCAGCTGGTCAAAGAGATTGTCTATCCTTGGAAGAGGATAGCGATTCTTGACTTTCACCTGATTCAGTCTCCTATAGTATATGAACAGCATCAAACCACCATCTTTCTTCTTTACAAACAAGACAAGAGCACCCCATGGTGACGCACTTGGTCGAACAAAACCTTTCTTCATCAGATCTTCAATCTGAATCCACAACTCCCGCAACTTAGAAGGTGCCATCTGGTAGGGATCCATCGAAATCGGATGGGCACCAGGTTGCAACTCTATCCTAAACTCAAATAACATCAAGGGGTAGAGTTTCCACCTCTTCAGGGAAGACGTCCATAAAATCACTGACGATCCTTAGGACTTATACCATTTCTTCATCCACCGACTTCACTAATAGTCCAGCTAACAAGGAAAGGAGGGGCTCCTCTCGCCTGCTGCTTTTCTAGAAACCCCACTCACCGATGAAAGTTACACGTCGTCCGCCCAAATCTAAAAACACGATCCTTACTCAGAAGCGGTAAATGATGGAACATACAGATAACATTCAGTCAATGCCTAGGATGACGTCGTATGGATGTGTATGCAACAGTAGAAGATCCCTGATCGACAGATGTGGCCCTATCATCAGTCTACACCCTCAGAAAACTTAAAAAAAAGTCAGTCTGACCTCCGAATAGTGTACTCAACCCCAGTTTCATTGGAAGTATCTCAGCGTTTAGACCTAGAGCACGGTCCAGACTGGGCGCAACAAAGGAGTGTGAAGCTCTTGTATCGAAAAAGGCATGGGCAAGAGTACTAGACAAGCTGATCGTACCTCGAACGACTTCTGTCCCTACTGGAACCGCTGCCTCCGAGGTGTGTAACTATCCACGCCCAACTCCCCTACCCCTCGCTGCCATCCACCTCCCTGACCGCGCCCTGGTCGAGATCCCTGAGGAGCGCCCTGAGGTTGGCCTCTTCCTGCAATTCTTGCACTCGAAGGAGTGGGAGCTTGCTGCCCCTGCTGCTGCTGAAAGGGTCTGGCTGGAAACTACTGCGGCTGGGGTGGGTGCCGCACTGGACCACCCCCATTGTACTATAATCAGTCCGGGAATTGATTTTTTAGGTTACCATGGCTACCACAGATGAAGAATCTCGGTCGTGGGCCCAAAAGGAAAGGGCGAGGACCGGGAGATCGGAACTGGAACTGTTGGGGCATACTCCCTACTAGTCGAAACCTAGAGGGCCCTGATGCTGGAGGCCTGCTGCTGACAGCCTCCTCCTTTGATGAGCCCAACTGGATTCCCTCTCACGATACACCTCCCAGCGTGTTCATCCTTTCCACCACTTCATCTTTCTTATGGACCTTCGAGTATGTCGGTAAGGTGAAGGGAGTAACGACATACTGAAGAGAAGGTCGGAGTGCCTCCTCTAAACATCTCGCCTGAGACTCCTCATCCGAAAAAAGGTTTGGAACGAAGCGAAGGAGATCCTTGAACTTGATCCCCAACTCTCTCAATGACATGCTCCCCTGCTGGAGGGAGATTATCTCCTGCCTTGTCTCATCCTTCATCGTGGAAGAGAGGAATTCTGTCTGGAAATCCTTCTCGAAGTCATCCCACGTAACCTCAGCCTCCCTCTTCTCCCAAAGATAAAGCATCCACCACTGATGTGCTGCTCCACGCATCTGGATTATAGCAAGAGGAACCCAGTACTCCATTAGAGCCCAGATCAAGGTGAAATCTATCACCAGCTTCTCTAGCCAGCTCTCTGTCTCCACGTCAGAGATTCTTCCCTTGTACTTCCCGAGGGTCTGCTGCTAAAAGGCACTAAGTGTCTTATGCCACTGATCGTCCTCCTCCTCTTGGTAATCCCTCCATCGATCAGCCAAGTCAACCTCTTGGGCTTCGATCGCCCGCACTACTCGTGGTCATCTCCTAGGTGCCATAGCTGCAAGGTAAACAAGGAATACCTAAGCCTGAGTAGTGTAGAATATTGTACTTAAATTTTCATAGACCTATTATTTATTTCAAATCCCCAAATTACCTATGGAACATAACAACACAAGTAATTATGATGCATGTACCATCCCTAGGGTCTCTACCCTGCAACCAGTGTAGCCTTACTTGGTCGTTCGGTAGGCTCAGAGTCCTTGTATCAGATCATGGGGGCCCTAAAATCCTATGTCCTAGCCGGTCTTCCCTAGCTTATTTCATGCACCAAGATCACCCAACACTGTTTCCCTACCATCCCATGCAATCCTCACTGCGCCTGACTCCTGACTCCATCCTATCTCTCAACCTAACCCCCTCTGATACCATTCTGTCACGACTCGCTTTCACCAAGATGAGAGAAGGGATAGCAGATTGCCAGACCCTTCCTTCTTCAAGTTGGAGGAGAGATAATGACCCCCGAGACCCGCCTTCAATAGGTCCCGGAGTGGCGAATAGCACCCAGGGTATAGAATCACACATAAGATGGAAGGCATTACCCTTTTACTTTAATAGTATCGAGAGATAAGATTGTAAATCCCAACAACACCAAAACTAGAGAGTAAAAAATAAACCAAAGAAAACCATTCCCATATGCATTTTACAAAAGTAAAAGCAACAAAGTGCAAGGATACTACAAGGTAAAGTACCAAAGAAAGGAAAACATCAACTGCAACTATCCCAACGCCCGAGCTAGTACGGCCCTGCACGATCCATGACGTCCTCTTGGAACCCTGAAAGAAATTTTATATATGTAGGGTGAGCATACAAGTATACTTAGTAGGGAAAAAAAGACTCCGGTGCACAAGTGGGGAGGCATTCTAATGCCCTGTGAGAAAATAGATAACCAAAGCACCTATAAAGGAAAACTATCCAATCGAGCCTCACTAAGGCAAACTCTCCCAAATAACGCAAGTCAAGTAATGTATAGTAATAGAACATCAACATTTGGGTACCCCGCACCACTTTCCCACTGGTTATTGAATACATCCTACACATCGAAACTCTCCCGCCATTCTCACCGCAGTCCCACTGCCACTCATAGGAGTATTGGGAAAAACACCCTCCCCCGTGAAATGGGGGTGTTCGACACTAAGTGCTCAACTTGGGTGGGGTGCAAATAAGAAACATAAAAACTAAAAATATGTGTATAGGTAATAAGAACTCATCCCAACCTAGGGGTTCCAAAACCTAAGCACAAACACCCTTGTTACTATTCATTCATAAAAGAAAAGCACAGCATTAACAGCCAATCCACAACTCATTCCCAAAACCAATTCCCCATTTAAACCATTCTTGTTATCATGTTCAAGTAATCCCATTTAAGTGAATTCTACAAAACTAGGCAACTAACAGGCATAACCACAGGCCAGAGAAAGAGAAACATGCAAACAAAAATTTAAGCATTCACACCCAGTACTCTTGTGGTGTCACAACAACAAAGGGATCAGTGAGATCCCTCAATGTACTGGAACCAAACCAAGCCTCGATATACAGCCCCACACAGCTTCAAATTCACAACCAACAACCATGCCACAACATAGGATCCCATCCTCATCCACATCACCCCATAAGCATCAACTAGAACAACACACCTACTACCAAAACAGAGTAGGGAAACTTCCAGGTTCAAGCACATCATTCATTAGGTTATTCATTCTTTTGTTTAATCGGGGTGACCACACAAGGATTTATGTTCACTGGGCATCCATTTAATTAACTGAGTTTAGGTGATTAACCAATTTCCATGTTATAGTCATTTAATCATCACAGAAGATAAGGGTTCATTAGTGTGCAAGGAAAGACCACCAACCGCCATGATTTTCAGGGAGCATAAGACCATACAGTTCACAACATATAGAAATTAAAAAAGAGTATAGCAGAAATGTCAAACGCACCCCATCATTCTTTAACAGTCTGTTTATTATCTTTGTTAAGGTTTGGTTTCATCCATTCCTACAGGAATAGTAGCGTACCCACCCCGAATGATACACAGTAAGGAGAGACAAAGGAAAATCCCTACTTGGTTGATCAAGGATCAAAGTTCTTCTCCACACGCCAAGAACTAGGGATGCGCGACTTGCAGGGGAGTAACGTCAGGGACTCCAAGGGTGAGTCGGAAGGCTCCGACACAAGTACATCACTTTCCTCGGGAAGGGGAACTCCAAATGCACCAGGAAGAAAAGAGACCAGCCAAGAGGAAGAAGAAGAAGGAATTCCCGTGCGATATAAGGATGAGATCCTGTTGTTACGGGATATAGAAATTTGAATGGCTTTAAAGTCGGATCGTAGTTCCCCACGCGGTTGGGTAGTTACGTATGATGGAATTAATTGTCATTTAACAATTCTCCTCGGAGGGGTGGTCATAACGGCTATGCGTTAAACAGTTTTCTTTAACCATAAGGAAACGCGTAACTGGGTGGAACTGGAAGGCACGGGGAAGGGCGTGACACCGAGGAAAAACCACACATTTTGGTAAGTTGAGGGTTGTCCAGCTCTTGGGGGATTTTAGATATTATTTATGGGATTTAAATGTCTTGAAAGAGGTTATTAAATCATCTTTACGTCAAAAGATATGTTTCAGAAGTGGAAAGGTCGGAAACTGGAAGTTGTGGACACGATGCCACTGTCACGGTGTCACCCTCACGGTGCCACCTTTACTGGTGTGTGACCATCACGGTGCCACTGTAACCGGTTCCACTGTCATGGTGTCACCATGACCGCTGCCACCGTCATGGTGCCACCATGACCGTTGCCACTGTCACGGTGCCACCGTGACCGGTGGGCGACCGTGACCGGTGCCAGTGTTTTGGTGGAGCTATGTTTTTGAATAGTAATGGACCAGGTGGGTCCGGGCCATTACAAATTGGTTCTTTCTCCAGTGGGGAATTATTCTAGGAATTAATGAAATGATCATTTGAAAACATCATGGAAAAATAATTTTTTAAAATTTTCTAAAATTCTGAGTTTTTGTGTTTTATTATGAAAAATAATGTTTAAAAGTTTTGTGAACCCCAAGAAATGGAACCAAATTGATGTGTGAGTATTTTTTGTGAATCCTCAATCAATATTTAATTTACATAATCATGCAATATAGTGTACACTGAGGGTCGGTCTAAAAGAGGTATCTCACACAACAAAAAACTTCAATTATCAATATATATATGATATCTAATGTAAAACTAATTAGTATAGAGTTAATGATTTTTAAGGATGTATGAAATATTGATATATATATATATATATATATATATCAATCATAATGAATTCTGGAGGAATGATGTTCAACAGAATAGAGATCCACCCAGGAGAACACTTAGAGTGAACCTCCATCGTCTCTTTATTAGTTTTAAATTTACTTAATGAAAACACTCCATAATATGTGTGAATATAATCATATACCTATAGTTGTGAATATATTTCTAACACAACAATAACCAAGATAGAACCCATCCACCATCCCTGTCGAGGGAAAATATTGCATAAGAGAAAGATAATAATTGTATGGAATGTGGAGACACATAGTCGTACTACCCACTAAGATACACCTTGACCTAGATATAATAAAATAAGAAACAATACATATTAATGTTCAATGACTTGGGTTGAACAATGGATTGATATCTCGGTTACTCCCTTAGGACAATTATTCATGATCATGACTATTATAGATTGCAGTATATAATAATGGGGTGGAAACCCAAAAGATAAAGATAAGAGAATGAGAGGGATAATAATAGTAAAATATATTAAATATATATAATAATATTAAAAAAACTACAAAAAATATTAAATTTCCTCATAGAGTTTCCAAATTCATTGAAAGGGAGATGATATAAATTTTTATATAAAAAAGGGGTGAGATTTTGGCTATATAATTTTCCTCTAAAATTTTTCACATGGTAGAACCATTTAATTACTCAATTTAAAAATATAGTTTTGAATAATGTTGTTAAAAAATGTCCCATGAATTTTAAAACTAAATTTTAGCTTCATCCACCATGTGTAGAAGAATTTATATCCCATTTACTTTGAAAATTTATTATGGAAATTAGGAATATTTGAGTCTATAAAATCTAATTTCCCATGCATTTATTGACTTGACCTTGGCATAGTAAAGTGGAGAAATAGTTATGAAATATGTTCCTAGGTATTTTATCTTTTTTCAATGTTGAATATAAGCCTTATTATGGTATCCATTTATGAGATATAGGCCCAATATAAAAAAAATTCCAAATCTATGTGTAGATATCGAGGCCGGACTTGTGAGCTTATTTTGAGCATCCAAATTTTGGATTCAATTCTTAGTCTAGAAAACTGAAATGAATCCCAATATGTTTTTAAACCTAAAGAAAATAATTTTATAAATTTAATCATTTTATAAAATTTTATTTCTAAAATAAATAAATTAATTAAAAATAGATAAATCCAAAATTAGTCCATTTTTTCAATTAAGCTCAAAATGCTTTTGAAACCACAAAATGTGAAAAATAACTTTAATACATACTTGGGTGGGATTAAAAACTTTGGAATTAAAATAAAAATAATTTTTAATATTTTATCCTTCAGTGATCCTAATGGATGGGATGAATCATGAAATGCCACTAGAGTGAACCATGAAGATGCGTATTTTGGATTTTCTCCTAGTCAAGAAAAGTCCATCTTTCTCAAAGGGGGGGAGATAAAAATTCTCCTAAGCCTATGGTTTGTGGTGCAACCTATTCATATGTGTTCTTGGATACATATAATTGTATTCTTTATATTTATAAGGGTAGATTTAGAGGTAAAAATTCACCCAACCCTAACGAATGGTTCTTCCCATATAATGTCAGCCAATATTTTTGACTCATATTTAATTTTTTTTCATTATCCATTAGTTATTGCACTCTATAACGAGATAGGTATAGTGTATGTTTTGTTTTCACTAGATGGGAAGTTCAAACCATCAAATTTTGATTATTTTTTTGTGGTATTTTCTTGTCACATGCTAAGATTTTAAAAGAAGGATATTGTGTTCGATAGCATAAAGGATACACAACACTGAGATTAGATGAGATTTAAATACCATGAGTAATTATTATATATTTATTATAAAATAAATTTAATCTCTTAAATATCTCTAAGTACATGAAACCCTGGTATTTTTATGCTTGATAGTGTATTCAACACACAACACTGAGCTTAACCAACTCATGATATATGTAACCGTCAAAACCTAGCCCTTAATTTTGTGGGTATGAATAGTATTAAATACCTTTGGATATATATATTTATTTATTTAAAACTCAAAATAATTTATTGATAATTTTTTAGAAAATAATTTCCTATTTTTTATTAAGAGATATTATTAGTCAAAATAATGTTTTGCTAAAAATATATTTGTTTTTCCCATACACGAGAAAAATATATTAATTTTTTTTTGTAAATTTATGAAAATTTATTTGATAATTTTAAAAAATCAAAATCAAAATATCAAAATTTAGTTTGGGGGATATTTTTTAATTTCTCCGAAAAAAAATGATTTTTAGTGAATTGTGAAAAATATCTTTTTTTTAATATAATTTATTTTAAATAAATTATGTATTTTTAATTATTAATTATGTTTTAAAGTAAAATAAGTTATATTTAGTTATATTTAACCTAAATAATATATTTTTAAATAACTTTTAATTAGATTTTTGTATAATTTTTTTATGTTTCAAAAAAAGTTTTTTCTAATAACGGTTTTAAAGGGTATAATGTTTCTCTATTTTATTTCATTAAAATAATTAATAATCAGTAATGTTTTAAATGAAATTTATAGATTATATATTAATAAATTTTAATTTATATTCATAAAATGATTATTATTATACATATAGTTAATATTAAATTATCTTATACGTAAAAATAATACACTTCTCGAAAACACACTTTTTCCTCACATCTACAGGATTTGATTTATATTTAATTTTTTTATTTTTAGAATATTTATTTTAAACTTTTAATTCATTTTTGAAATCATAATTTCAAAATTTTATTAGGTTAAATTTTTATAATTTTAGGAAAATATTATTTTTTGATGAATAGTGAACAATATTAAAATGTAATTGAAGACTGCCATTTCGTTTAAATTATTTATAAAGTTAAATTATATTTTAATTTTTTTAAGGTATTTATTATTAAATTACATATCTATTAATCCGATTTATGTCATTTTAACAAATTTAATATCGAAATTGGATAAAAAATTTGTAAATCGTTTATTATTTTCTCTTTGAAACCCAACTTTCTTGTTGCATCAGTGGTAATAAATTTAAATTAATTTTTTCACTTATGTGAATTGATTTTGGAAAATTGGATTACATATTTCTATTCATAATTAATTATATTAAATAATAATTCCAACATTTTTTTATTATAATAGATATGAAAAATTAATTATCGCGGTTATGGTAAAAATTGGTTACCATTGGTTGAACTAAAAAGATTAACATCGAAAAGGACTCAAAAAATGTATAACACAGATTTTATGGGAATATGTAGACCTTATAACTTCTATTATATATAATTTTTAGTTATTTGATCCTTGTTACATGAAAAAATATTTGGTGGAATTTTTAATTTCAAAAAAAAAGTTTCACTGTGCATGTCACCTCACTTATAAAAGGTCGTCCCCTATCCGCCCTTCTTTACAACATAAAACCTATTTGGTTCAAAAAATACGTGCTAAAATAACTTACTGAAAACTGTAGACTCATCCTAAAATGCTTATTTTTTTCTCCATAAATCCTTGATAGGAAGGATTTTGGTGCAAACCTAAGGAGGATACCTGAAGAAGAGGTAACGGCATTCAGCGAGATTTTTTATTTTATTTATTTCTCCACCTCCTGTAATTATTATTAAACCACTATGATATAATAACCATAATATATTACACATAATGGGATGTTGTTATAATAATTTAATGACCTAAATCCATCTCCTCTTGTAGAAAATGGGTTACAAAATCAACATTTGTGTGTACAGCGGATTACTGCCTCGCGAACCAATGTTTTTCTTTTTTTAATTACTACCTCTAAACATTGGTTATTTTGATGAATATAATGTATATATAATATTTTTATAACATAATTATACTTCTATATTTATTATATCATATATACCTTTTTAAATTTCCATTTTGTAGAGGATACAATAACATCACATGTGTGTACGGCGGACTACCGCCACGCGAAGCAATGTGATTTGTCTTTCACTAACGCTTTACATGGAATGTAATAAGGGTAATGTTAATGAATATATGGGATATAAATTAAATAATTATTATATTCATGAAATTATTATTATTATGATAAGTTGATATATCATTTTATTTACACTAAAAATATGTTATCATCATTCATGTATGTGTGGACTATCGCCTTCATGAAGTGATGTGTCTATCCTTTCATCACCAAGCCACATGGATGACATATATAAGTATATTTAAAAAAAATGGTATATATGATATTATTATTATTATGTTAATAAAAAATATTACGTACCTCATTTCCATAAGTATCATTGAAAATTGGAAACATTACTCATGTGTATGTACGACATACCCTCTCGATGATCATAACACACTACATTTTACAAAACCACCTTTCATGATTGGTATTAAAAGTTTAATTGATGTATATATATGATAATTATTTAATTATTATTATTCTTTAGATTATTTAATTATATAATATGAACAATAATTAGAAATTTTAGAACAAATCATAAATTAGAAAACAAGACAATTAACACTGGAAACAATTAATATAATGAATGATTATTAACTAATGGGTAATAATAAGTTATAAAAGAACCATATATGATATTATAAATATTAATATAGTTATTTAATAATTTAATAACATGTTTTAGACAAATATACATTAAGTTAAATCATATTCAACCAAAAGGAAGCGTGAGGTAAGGGATTTATGTTTCACTTTTTTACTTTTCTAAGACAAATTCCATATTAAACACATATTTCTTTTATGTGGTTTAAATAATTCAAATTAATTTATTTTTAATTATTATCTTAATAATTATTGGTATTTTTATATCCATTTTATGAACTCTCTTTCATAGGTCTTATAATTCAATTTCTCCGATGTGGACTGATTTTTTTGTTACAATCTCATCGTTTAGTAAGATTGCTTGTTATTAAATATCCAATATTGAAATATTGTTATCTACCTCTAAATAATTATCATTAATTTTATTCTCATGTTTTTATTCATGATATTATCATTTAATTTTATTATTTATCCACTCTCTGGTACTAAAAAATTTATAAAATATTTTTAAGAAAAATATCCATTATTTCTCTCATTGGTCAAAACCCTTTTTTTCCAAAACCTTCATTCCTATAAATATTTAAAAAAATT
The DNA here is from genome assembly GCA_963277665.1 of Viscum album. NCBI lineage: Eukaryota > Viridiplantae > Streptophyta > Magnoliopsida > Santalales > Viscaceae > Viscum > Viscum album. The sequence continues at coordinate 290,907,215 of OY728165.1, forward strand.
GTTTTAGAATTCTTAAAATTATTTATTGAATACAAATTTACTCATATTTTACATCTTCAATAAAAAAAATTGAAAATAATATTCATCTCTTTTTTCAAACAATTCCCATTAATATTTTACCGAAAATATGAAAGGAATCTTTTTTAATGTGTATAGCATGAAATAGATTTTATACTTTCATGGCCATTATTTTCATTGATGATCCCTTCATAAGTTTTCAAGTTTATTTTAAAATAAAAATATTTTCAATTTTTTTTAAAATAGGTTTTCAAAATTAAAATGATATTTTCCCCAAGAAATGTTTTAAATGATTCTTAATGATTCTTTTTTATGTTTCCATGGTTGTTTTCAAATAAAAAGATGTTCAAAATATTTTATGATTTTTTATGTTTATAAAAATTTATTTTAAAAATTAAAAATATATTTTCCACAAAATGTATTTTATAATCTTTTAATAGTTTTTCCATTCATTAATGTCAATAACCATTGTTTTTACTTATTCTCCAATAGGGATATTTTTTATCAATATCATCCTCAATATTTCTCTAGAATGATTAAAATTATCTCAAAATGATTATTATAGAACCCATTTATTTTCCATCGTTTAATCATTTTTCAAAGAGATTGACCTGAAGCTTATTTCTTTTCCATGGGTTAATCGTATTATAAATGGAATAATGATTATTTCTATGAGTTTTATGATGAAATGAAATGTTTATATACTTTATTTATTTTATAGATATTGGAAATTATATATGATAGGTGTTCCCAAATAGCATCATTTGAGTCTATTACATCTTTTACAATGGGGATGTCCACATAGTTCTAAGTGAGCCTGTAAGATCTTATACAATGGGGCGTCCCAGATAACACTAGGTGATCCCAATACAACTTATATGTTGGGGAGGCTTAGATAGAATCGGGTGATCCCATTACATATTATATGATGGAGTGTCCTAGATAGTACTTGTTGATCCCATTATTTCTAATATGATGAGTGTTCACAAATATATATCTAATGCATTGGGTAATGATTACGTTCTCTGAAGAATTATATTAGAATTAGTTAATATGGTTATTCCAATTGTAAGGGTTCTATAATGGTTTTATGATGATGATGATCCATGATACCAACACATTATATCTATGATTCCCATGGGTTTATAATGTTTCATTTGATCAAGAATGATATCACACGACTCATGATTATTGATTCTTATGACTCTTCTCCTTGTTAAATCCTTATACTATGTTTCATGATTGATGATTCATGTATTGATGGTATGAGTTCTTTTATGTTTCTCTTATTCACTCTGATTATGTATTCATTCCCTTATGCACTTATAATTTTCATTAATATTAGTGATTATTCATGCGCTTACTAATCATCTGATCTCATCATTCTTATGTTTCTCTTCCCCATGTTATAAAGTATGAGGTTGAATGAATTATATCAAGAAGTTATTTTTGTATGGATGATGATGATGACATAATTTGAAATATAAAATATTGGGTTAATTTGAAGAAATTATCATTTAAAGATATGGGTATTATTTCTTTAGGATTTTTAATAATTAAATAAAACTCTAACAGAAAAAGGTCCTTGAGAATGTACATGATTAATTTTTTTCTTTTGTTATTGTAAGGTTTGGATACAAAAAATTGGGTCACAATTATTGGTAACAAAGAAATAAATGTAAATTTAATAATTTCAACATTAGATCCCAGAGTGTGGGTTCTGGTATATTATAGATTGAATCATTGGTTTTTTGAGACAATATTAGAGATTATAATGTTTTCATGTGAGGGTACCTTAAGAGTTATGGATATTTTCATAATTCTATCAACTTAAGGATTACCTAATGTTATAAGTATTAGACACCCCTTTGAGGTTTTAAGCGATGAGATCTTAAAGTGATTAATGGAATTTTAAGAGATTGTTTATATGGTTAAATTATATGTAAGAATTTTGTTAAATGTGAAGTATGAATTTAATTTTTTGGTAGACATAAATTTAAATTTATTGATAGCCTTTAGGGTTTATAGGATCTTGGATATTGAGGTAATTATGGTAACCCAACATTTATCATATAGAAAATCGTGGTATTGAAGAGTGATTTGGTGACGAAGTGATTACAATTATTTCAAAGTGATATCACCATATTTTTGTCTATGAAAGATGAAAATTAAGAGATGCCATTTGAGGTTAAAAAAATATTTAAGTTTGATGTTTTTGAGGTTATTTGGGATACAAGGTAACTCATTTATGGAATAATTTAGTTTCATCTTTTGAAATTACGATTAAATTTTTACGATTAATGTATCATGTGAGGGTTTAGTCATTTTAGTGATTATCTTACAATGTTATAGCAATTTTTGTTTTGGGGTAATGTATAAAGACAGTAGGAATATATTTTAATCCTTTTTATGTTTATGTGTTATTTCATAATTAATTCTAGTTCTTCATGCAAGAGGAATTCATCTTGAATTATCATCATTTGGATAAAAAGGTGAGATTTATGTGGATATTTATAAGAGGATGAAATTCAACTTTTCATGTTTGTATATTTCACTATACTTTCAGTTCAGATTATGAAAGAGTTCATAATCTTTAGGAAAATGATATTCAAACAAAAAAATTATCATATTAAATTCATATATAATGAATCTGATGGTATTTTAGATTTTCTTAGATTTATGATTTTCGGGCCCTTAACTTTTCATTTATCATTCACTTGCTTATGATCAATGAGCTCAATCAATAACTATAAATATTTACACTTTTCTTATATTCCCCCGATGTTCTCCTATTTGGAAACCTAGTTATGTCTTATTCCATATGAACATTGTACTTTTATCTCTTATTAAGAGAATGTTTTATTAACCATTTTTATGATGTGGGTTTAAAAAAAGTATTTTCAAATTTCCATCCTTCAATTTCTGAGATAAAGATCAAATTGTGAGGATAAAAAAAATTATGGGGGGGAGGATGTGACATACATAGATTACAAAAAAAAAGAAAATTAAGTTTCAAATCATAAAGGACATGCAATAATGAGCTTTGATGAGACTGTAAATTCCTATGTATTTACAATATATTAATTTTTAAAATAAATTTATTCTCTTTAATATCTTCTGTTTCATGAAACCCTGAGATATTTCTGTTTTAAATAAAATTCAATACACAACATCAAGCTTAAAAAAACCCACAATATATATAACTGTCATAACCTAGCCATTAAATTGGTGGTTATTAATATTATTAACTAATTTATGAAATACATTTATAATAATATATATATAAATTTTCTATTAATATAAATTGTTGAAATGTTTTTTTTAAGAAATCGTGTTCTGGTCAAGGACCAAAACACTAAATTTTATTGAAAAAGGAAAGAATTACACAAGTCTGAAATAAGGCATTTTGCTAACATCCCTAACAGAGTGGGATTAACTCAGGAGGAAGAACATCACTCCAATGCATCTCATGAGTAACACCCATGTTGGCAAGACCATCGGTAATCTTGTTAGCTTCATGATAGGTATGAGTGGCGATGAAATTGATCTCTGAAAGAAAATTTAGGCATTCAATCCAGTGTGAAGTGAACGTCCAAGCCAAGTGGAAGGAGCCATTCCAAATGGCATGAATAATGGTAGTGGAGTCGCTCTCAATCCAGATATTTCTCCAATTATTAAGCCTGGGAAAATAAGTCACATGAATAACGCTCATTATCTCAGCTTCCCGGGATGATGCAGCACCACAAGAGCCATAGAAGCATCCAAGCGTCTGGTCGAGGTGATTTCTGAAAATGGCCCCACAACCCGCTGGGTCAGGGTTACCTTTAGAGGCTCCATCCACATTGAATTTAATCCAACCTGGAGGTGGGGGTTGCCAAAACACTTCAAGGGTATGCTTCAGACGAGGGTAATTCCCGTCCACCCCAATGCATCTGAGAATCCCAAAGTCACGAACGGAGTTGTTGCAATGATCTCTTTGAATTGAAGCTGCCTCACGAATGGCCGTGAGGATTCTTCTTTTACCTGCATTAATCTTGAATGAGATGTTACAAAAAATACAAGAATTTCTACCATACCAGATTACATGCAGGAGTTCCACAATAGCTGTGATAAAGAGATTTTTGATCTGCTAAGAATTTTCAACATCCAAACACCGTTGTATCTGCAAGGTAATGTAACAACAAAGTGACCAACTGCACTCAAATATGTCAAAGATATAATGCCAAAGAGCGGTTTCCGTGTCACAAGAGAGAAAGAGGTGGTTTAAATCCTCTCTATGCTGATTACACATGTGGAATTTGAAACAAAGATTAATCCCAAACAATTGAAGGCAGATATCTGTGGGGATTCTATCATGAGAAATCTGCCAAACTACCGTGAATATCAAGGATTTTAACCAGGATTTGTTGAAGCTTTTTAACCACGAAAAATTGTTCTCTAGATTGTTGAACAAATTATTATAATAACTTTTAGAATTAAGGATCCCATTATGCACTGGTTCCTAAATAATAAAATCATTCATGTTAGTGAAGGGATAATTTTCAACAATGGCTGACATTCTCAGGAATATTTGGGTTCTGCATTTGCAAGACATTTTTGATAGTCTCGTTAATTTCGGGGGGGGGGGGCTGGGTATTATCAATCAAAGATATCAGGGGAGAACCAGTCCAGTTATCAAACCAAAATTTGAGATCGGAATTCTTATTGACCATCCATCTAGAGTTTGTCATAATGGACGTGAAAGTGTTTTTAATGGAAGGCCATATAGAGGATGTAAGAAATTGCGCATGGTTATTTTTAAGCTTATGGAGAAAGCGAGCCCTGAGAAACTCCGTAGAGGGAGAGTTATTATGAATGAGGTTCCATGTGAGTTTAGCTTGAAGAGCTTCATTAAAATAGGAAAGATTTTTAATACCAATTTCGCCTTTGTCAATAGGTTTGCAACAATTATCCCAAGGGACTCTAACCAATTTTCTCTCCAAAGTACTCCCCATCCATACAAAGTTTTTAATAGCCATATTAATATGCTTGATAAGACTCTTCGGCCATTTATAAATCATCATAGAGTAAACGAGTTTAGAGACAATAGTGGATTTAACAAGGCAAATTCTCTCGTCCATCGAAAGGTTCTTACCCTTCCAGGAGGAAAGAAGATGAAGGGTCTGGTCAGCGATGGAGGAGAAGTAATTAGCTTTTGGTCTACCCTAGAAAATGGGAACACCAATGTAAGGAAAAGGTAAGGTCCCCCCCTTAATCCCTAAATTATTGGTAATGTTAGTTTTCCTCCCTAGAGGAAAGTTTTTACCAAAGTAGATGTAAGATTTACTCCAGTTAATGTGTGACTAGACACGTCTTGATAATGGAGAAGAATAGATTTTAGCTTTTGAATGTTTCTTTTCTCCCCCTAGGCAAAGAGAATTATATCATCAGCATAAATGAGATGTGAGGGTGCATTCAAATTTCTAGAAGCATAGATGGGTTTGATGGTACCTTGTTTTATAGCCTGAGTAATCAGCCTACTAAGATAATCTTCAGCAATTGAGAAGAGAATCGCCGAGAGAGGGTCACCTTGTCGCACTCCCTTGGAGAAATTGAAGTAACCTCTAGGTGAACCATTAATGAGGATAGAAATATGAGCCGAATTGAATAAAGTTCTTATCCGATTTATAAGAGTGTCATTGAATCCAAACTGAGTTGGGACTTTATACATAAAGTTCCAATCAATAGTATCAAAGACATTTTGAAATATCAAGTTTTATGGCCACATTCCCACCTCTATTTTTTCTGTTTAAGAGATTAGTGGTTTCTGAGGCAAGACAGATACATTCCTGAATAGATCTAGCTTTTATGAATCCAAACTGGTTCCAAGAGATAATTCTATTGCTAATAGAAGCCAATCGATTGGAAATTAATTTGGTAATAATCTTAAAGAGGGAATTTATAAGAGCAATGAGTCTGAAGAGTTGAATTTCGTCTGCATTCTCAATTTTAGGGATGAGGACTAATAATTGAGAATTAATCCCATGATGGATGATTCCTCTAGAAAAAAATATTTAACCAGACGACAAACGTCATCTTGGAGGACATCCCAGTGTTTTTGATAGAAACAATTATTAAAACCATCCGGACCAAGAGCACCATCCGGGTTAAGGCAGAAGACAGTATCTTTAATTTCTTGATCTAAAGGTATGCTATTAAGCAAAGTATTATCCTCAACCATAACTAGCATTAGAATGATGTCGGGAAAAAGATCTTTATCAATACTAGTGCCATTGAAGATGTTGTGAAAGTAAGAGACAATGTGATTAGTAATACTTTCTTCCGAATCAAGAATTTGGTCCCCCCACTCAAAGATAGACCAAAGGCCTATAAGCTTTTCTAAATCTATGAAGAGCATTATTGAACTTAGTATTCCTATCCCCATCATTAAGCCATTTGGCTTTAAAACTTTTCTTTCTAAGGTCATCCTTAATGTTGAGCAAATTGATAAGCTTAGAGGAAATGTTAATTTCTTGTTTAGAGTCATGAGAAAAATTTGTAGAGGAATTATCATTTTAAAATTTAGTAAGCTCTTTTTCCAAAAGGGTGATATTATTGTCAATTTTATTAGATTTGGATTTACACCAACCTTTGAGAATCTGCTTAAGCTTTTTCAGTTTCACCGGGTAGGCAAATAGATCCTTTTGACCATGCATATTATCCCAAGAGTTTTTAATGATGTTTATGCAGTCAGGATCATAGGACAAATTGTTGTTAAATCTGAAAGGAGCTATGTGACTAGAAGGTTTATGGGAAAAGGAAACCAAAATGGGATGATGATCGGAGACAATCCTCGCTAGAGTAATACTAGCAATGTTATCCCATTTATCCCGGGCATGGATATTAGTGAACGCTCTATCAAGCTTACTGGCCACCATTCTATTATAATGTTGTCTAAACAAGGTGAATTTTGTGCCTATTAGATTAATATATGTCAATTTGTTCCTTTCAATGCAGCATTTAAATTCCCTAGAATAATTAGAGTCATGTGCAGGGCCTATTTTTTCACTATTTTCTAAGATAGCATTAAAGTCTCCAACAATAATCCAAGGTTGTTGGATAAAGTTACCTAATTGTGTGAGGTCATTCCAAAGATCTCTCCTGTCTTGATATCTATTACAAGCATAAATGAAAGTGGTAAAGACTGTTACATTTTCTAGAATGTAATCACATGTGATGGATTGTTTTCAGCAATTATAAAGTCTAACATTCTGCAAAGAAGGATGAGTAAAAATCCACAAAGATTCAGTAGATATCCCATTAGTGAAAACCCCTAGGAATGTGTATCCAAGGGGTGCTTGAAGCAATCTGGCAGCAAAATTACCTTTGGGCTCGGCAATCGCAAAGAGTTTAGGGGAGTGAGAACAGATAAATATTTTTAAAATGTTAAAGGTGTCAAGGTTAGCAATACCTTGACAATTCCAGTACAATATATTCATTTATACCTATTCCAGGTGGGGCCGTCCCATTTTTTCTTCAAGCCCGATGTCATTGACTTGGTTTCCATTCCAGGGGTAGACTCCTTAGAAGCAGTACCCTGTTTGTCCTGTAATGACAAGTGATGAACCACCAGGTTAGCAGTACCTGCACAACTCGGGATAATTGGATGAGACTCACCTTGGTGACAAGATTTAGAGGGAAGCTATTTGGGTAGAAAATCTAGAGAAGAGGTGTCACTGTTCTGAATGTTGGAAAACTGCAGTTCAGCCTCTTGGGGGGCTAAAGGAGCAGGACTGTGCATAAGCAGAGTAAGGGATCCAAACTGATCAGGGGAGGGCACCTTGGAGCCTTTACTTCTGTCCTGACTACTCGGAGAGGACAGGAGTGCAACCATATAATTCGGTTCAACCTGTTTCGTGCGATCCACATTTCCAGATTGCAATTTTGAAATAGGGAAAATGTTTTGTGTATCAAAGAAAGATAATTCAGGAGAGGAACTGGTTATATCAGTTTTTTTATTGGTATCTTTATTGTCAATGATGGATTGCTCCTGCAATGCATCACCTTTAACAACTGTAGCAGGTTAACATCCTGCAAAGTTGAAACCGAAGGGACAAAAACCGCTAAAATAGGGATTGTTGGCTCAGAGCCAGTGCAAGGATGTGAGATGATACCAAGGACATCCTCTTCAATATGTTTTCTAAAATCTTGTTCTATCATTTCCCAATATTGCTCATCAGAGATGTCTACCCATGTTTTTCCCTTTTTAGTGTCCAATAACCTAAAGGAGTTGGACTTGACAACCCATATTTCCTCTTTTTTCTGAAGATTCAGGTTTTTCTACCACCTTAGATTTCTCCCTCCTATTACTTTTAACTTCAGTTCATCCATTATAGCCTGCTTGTAGAGGCGGTTTGTGCACCTTCCAACAATTGTGAATGGAGTGTCCAACCAGTTTAAAAAATTCACAATAAGGTGGAAGTCTTTCATATTCTAGATTCACCACTAATTTATAATCCTTAGCAGTAAAAGTGATGGATCGCGGTGGTTTAGTTTCCAGATTCATTTCAATAAGCACCCTAGCATATAATCCTAGGTCCCCATTCAAGGTTCTTTGATCCACTTTAAGGGGTGTACCAATGCAGCAAGCAATATCATTCAGAATCTGGGGATGCCAAAAAAACCAGTTGAGATTAAACATTATAACCCACACCTGAGAAGTGTTATTCCTATGCAAGTTCGGATTAAAAGAAAAATACCACTCAGTGAGTCTAAGCAGGCCTGCTTTCAGATTTAAAATACCAATAGACCAGACACGATCTAGGTCTGTTTGTGTAGTGAAGAGAATGTGAAAAAAACCTTTCCCAAGAGGAACAAGTTTCCAGTTAGCAAAACCCCAGCAAGCAAAGATTTTCACTTTTAAATCAGAGTAAGGCCAGTGGGAATTACCTTTTAGGGATGCAAAGCGACCCATGATCGAGTACTTACAAAGCTATGAGCGTTTTTGCAACGCTGAAGGATCAGCTTTAACGCAGAACCCGCTATCATCCGTTCTCTTGATCTTTGTTGACTTCGACGAAGGCTGCTTGGATTGCTCAGAACCCGTTAAAGCTTTGAGGAAGGATATCCCCTTTACCCTTGTATTTGTGATTTGAGTTGGATCCTCCCTTTTTGGATTCCCTATTTCCTTCGAATGAAGTTCCCAGATCAGATCCGCTAACGCCATGAGGAGCAAATATCGAAGACGTCGCGCTGAGCCTCTTCGATTATCAAAAACCTAGAGTTTGCGACGCACTCTGCCAAACCGAGAGGAGCGAGTCGAGATCATTTTTAACAAAAAAAACCAGGAATTCTAAATTATTAAAAAAAAATTGGTAAGTAATCAATAAATTTTTAGTAAAGTGAATATATTATTCAAAGTTATGTTTTCATAAGAAATTATATATTTCCTTTCATGAGAAAAATACTATAATCAATTTCTAAAAATTTTATAATTTTTTTTGGTAAAATTAGCTTTATTTTTGGAATCATAATATCAAGATTTTATTTGGGTAAATTTTTTTAATTTTTTTGAAAATAATGATTTTTCAGTGAATGGTAAAAAATATCAATTTTTGTAAAACTATCATTTATTTTCAATAAATTAAGTAATTTTAAGGCCTCATTATTTTTTAAAATTAAAATAATTATTCTTTAGATATATTTAACCTAATTAATTACTTTATGATAAAAATTTTATTGGATTTTAGTATAAGTTTATTTTTTGGTTTAAAATTTTGTTTTTTATGAAAACTAATTTAAAGTGAATGATGTTTCTTCGTTTTAATTAATTGAAATAATAAAAAAATGATGAATTTTTTAAATAAAATGTTAATATTATTTATTAATAAATTTTAATTTATATTCAATTAATTATTATTATTAGGCATAGGGTTAATATAAAATTTACTTTTATTTGAAAAAACAATTCTCGAAAACCAGCTTTTCGTCTCGTTGACTGGATTTGTTTTAAATTTAATTTTTTTAATTTTTTTAATTTATTTGAAAAAAATTAATTTTTTTTTGAAATAATAATTCCAAAAGGTATTATGGTTATTTTTTATACTTTTTTGGAAAAAAAATATTTTTTGATGAATAGTGAAAAATATTGAATTTTAATTAAAAGTTTCCTTTTACATTTAGTTATTTATAAAGTTAAATTATATTGTAAATTTATTTTCAATTAAAAAAGTTTGATAATATATATATTAATACAATTTATTTCAATGTAACTAATTTTATATTAAATTTAGATATGAAACTTGTTAAACTTTGGAAATTTTTCTCTTAGAAAACCTGATTTCTCACCATATATACAGGATTAATTTTAATAAAAACATTCCACTTCTATGAAATGAATTTAGAAAAACATTTTTCATATTTTGAAACAGAATAATCTATATTATATATTAATTTCAAATAATTTTTTTATAAAATTGAATAGTGAAATTATTGAAAATTAATTATTGTGGTTAAGTTAAAAATGTGTCTATTGGGGGTTAAACTAAAGAGATAAGGTTAAAAAACGACTCAAAACATGTAAAACACCCATTTTATGGTAATATTAATACATTATAACTTATAGGACCTAGAATGGTACATTTTTAGACCCTTGGGACATGAAAAAATGTTTTTGTAATTCTTTCTTTCAAAAAATTACATGTATTCCCCTAACATCACATATATAACACCGCCCCATGTCATCTTTCTTATCACCTTAAAATCTACTTGGTTTGTCCAATTACTACCCAAATCACTTAAAAAATAACATAAAATCATCGTAGAATCCTTATTTTTGGAATTAATTCAACCTAGTATGTCTTATGATGCAAATCTAAGGAGGAAACCCAAAGGTGTAACATTCTTCAATAAATAATTTTATTTTATTTTATTCTCCAACTCGTAAAATTTTATGTTAAAACATGATGATATAACAACCTAAGTATATTACATTTACTATGATTTTTTTTATAATAATGTCATTACCTAAAAAAATTTCCAATTCCATCAAATGGGTAATGAAATCCTTATCTGTCTCTACGGAGGACTACCGCCCTGTGAACCAATGTCATTTGTTTTTCCATTACCATCTCTCAAGGTTGGATATGATGATTTTTATAATGAATATATTTTATATTAATAACATAATTATATAAATTTAATATTTATATTATATATACCTTTTTTACATTCTATTTTGTAGGGGATACAATAACATCACTATTGTGTATAGCAGACAACTACCTCGCAAAGCAATGTATTAGTCTTTCACTAAAAGCTTACATGGAATGTAATGAAGGATAAAGTTAATGAATATATATGATACAATTATTATTATAATTTTTTATTTATTTTTGTTAAATGATATTATATCATTTTAGTTTTTTACACTAAAAGGATGATAACATTGTTCGTGTAAGTGTGGACTATCGCCTTCACGAAGCGTTGTGACATCTTTTCATCCCCACACCACACGGATGGAATATATATAAGTATATTTAAAAAATATATATTTTATATATGATATTATGATAATTTTGAAATGATAAAATATTACTTACCTCCTTTCTATAATGATCATTGAAAAATGGAAATGTTACTTATGTGTACGTACAACCTATCATCTTCATGATCGCAACATAATTCATTTCTTAGAACCACCATTCAGGATTGGTATTAAATGTATAATTGATGTCTAAATATGATAATTATTTCATTATTATTATGCTATATATGATTTTATAATATAATATGACTAATAATTAGAACATTCATAACAAATAATGAATAGGAAAAAAGGAAATTAACGCCCAAAATAATGAAAACAGGGAAAGATTATTAAAGAATGGGTAATAAGATGATATAAAATTACCATATATTATATTATAAATATTTATATGGTTATTTAAAATTAATAGCATATTTAAAAACACTTTTTAATAGGTTAAAGAATGTTGATCCAAAAGGAAGCATGAGGTAAGATATTTTCACCTTACTTTTTTTACTTCCGTGAGGAAGATGTCATATTCACCACCTATTTATTTTTTTCGGTTTATATATTATCAATGAATATATTTTATGATTATTATACTGACATTTTTTGATATTTTAATATCCATTATAGGATTTCCCTTTCATGTTACATATGATTGGAATTTACAAATGTGGAAGGAGTTTTATGTTACAATATCATTGTTTATATTGATTATTTTGGATTAAGTCTAGAATGTTAAAATTTTACATTCTACATCTCATGAATTCTCATGAATTTTATTCTCCTCCAGTAAATAATTATATTATCAAGAAATTTTATCATTTTCAACTCTCTTTGTACTTAACATTTGAGGAATTATTTTTTATGAAAAAATCATCATTATTTATGTGTTTGGTCGAAGACCCATTTTTTCTCCAAAACCATGTTATCTAAAACTATTTTAAATTTTATTTCGTCATACTTAAAATTATTTATTAAAGACATTTTTACCCATGTTTTATTTTTAAAAAAAATTTTAATGTAATCTTCAATTTTTTTCAAAATAATGAACATTTTGATTTTACAAAAATATTAATTGAATCTTTGTTTTAACATGTATGAAAAGAGCATAATTTTCCATAATCACAAATATTATTTTCTTTAATGATTTATTAATAATTCTAAAAGGTTATTTTAAAATAAAATAATTTTAAAAATGTTTAAAAAAATTATTTTTCACAATGGAAACTATGTTTTTATCAAGTAATGTTTTAAATGATTTTTTAAATCATCCTCTATATGTTTCCATTTTTTTCGAAGAGATCACTTTTCTAAATATTTTGGGAATTTTTTTGTTTATTAAAAAGTTATTTTCAAAATTAAAAGTATATTTTTTTCAAAACGTATTAAATTATTTTTTAATTGTATTTCCATTTATCCGCATCGATAACCCTTGTTTTTGCTTAAGCTCAAATGGTGATATTTTATATTGATGTCATACTCATTATTTCTAAAGATGGTTTAATATTTTCTCAAATATAATATTATGGAACTTGTTTCTCTTCCATGATTTAATTATGTTTCAAAGATATTTATTTGAAAACAATTTCTTTTCTATGGGTTTATCAAATTTTAAAAGGAATAATGATTATTTCTATGAGTTTTTTTTATTGAACAAAATATCTATGTACATAATTCATGTTGGGGTTCTTGAAAATTATATATGATGGGTGTGAACAAATAGTATTCAGTGATCCTATTATATTTTATATGATAAGGTGGCCTAGTTAATGTCGGTGATCCCACTATATCTTATATTATGTGGTGGCATGGATAGTGTTAGGTGAGCTTATTATAAATTATATGATGGTGCAACCTAGATAAAACTAGGTGAGCCCAATACATCTATAATATAGGTTAACCCATATAACATTACGTGAACCCATTACAACTTATATGATGGTGTGGCTCAGATAGCACTAGGTTATCCCATTATAGATTATATGATTTTTGCACCCAAACAACACTCTAATGAATTGGTTATTGATTATGCTATCTATATAATTATTTTGGAAGATAGTAATAAGTTATTCCAATTGTAAGGGTCCTATAATGTTTCTATGATGATGATGTTCTAAGATACAAACACATTATGTCTTTACATTCCATGGGTTTATAATGTTTCCTATAATCAAAATTGAAATCATGAAACTCATGTTTATTGATTCTTATAAATCTTCTCCTTATTATATACTTTTTCTGTGTTTCATGATTTATGATTTTGGTATTTATGGGAATGAGTTCCTTCATAATTCTCTCATTCACACTGATTATGACATCATACCCATATGTAATTCTTATGCATGTTGATTATTTTAATTCTTAATGATCATGTTTACCCTTAATAAGAATTTGAGCTCACCCTTATTAGATTTTCTATTCTCTAGGTTATAAATTATGAGGTTGAATGAATTATGTCTAGAATGTATTTTTTCATGGATTGTGATGATGACTTCATGATAAATATGAAAAGCTAGGTTATATGGGAGAAATTCCCATTTAGCAAAATTGGTATTTATTAATATAGGATTCTTTCATAATTCTCTAAAACTATAAACCTGAAATGTCCTTGAGAATGTAAGTGATCCATATTTTCAATATTATGTTGTATGGTTTGGATAAAAAAATTGGGTCACAATTATTGGATTCAATGAAGTAAATTTAATGTTTTTTATTTCAACACTAGATCTGAGAGTTTATGTTCTAGGATATTAATTTTTAAAAAAAATGGAGGTTTAGTTTACATTCATTTTGACTTTATATAAAATTATATTAATAGCACTCCCATATATTTTTTATTTCATGAGATCTTGGGATAAATGGACTACATTTCACTAACTAACTGTAATATGCAGACCTACAACAAAAGACATGGATTGAGAAAACAACATTACAAGAAACCATTCCTAAAGAACATCATTAGCCTACAATTAAAATGACTTCTATATATATATATTCTTTACACCTTTTAATGTTTATGCTAGATGAAGTATCACTAATAATATTATGTATTTTCATTAAACCTTTTGTGTAGGATTGTTGGATACACTCATTCAATTATACTATTTTTGGATTTAAATCGATTGAAAGGGTGACCAAATCATCATTTCATAACTTTTCATTTAGTGCCTTTATAAAACTGATGTATCCATCAATGTGGAAATTCCAAGATTTTAGGAAATGGGCAGTTTTCTAAATATTTTTATGGATATAATGTATACATTCTAGTTTTACAGTCATAAGAGCATTGTAACAAGATGTAGAAATATTACATGACATGATTGGTGTCTAATCTTTGGTCAATTCCTTCAATATGGTGTTGAAATTTTCATAATATCTAGTTCATTTTTTCCACAAACATATATAACTGTAATGGTTATTTTTTATCTATTTTATCAATAGAAATCGAGTTATTATTAAAACATTAAATTAAATCTATATTTTTCGGATCTGAGGTAGGAACCAAGGATAATCATTACCTTGATTTTTCTATTGGTTGGTACAAAACACTACTTGATGGAATTGGAGTTCCAAGTGAGTTTGATAGTGTATTTTCCAATGACTCTTATTATGAGGATAGATTTAGATTCATTATAACATTGGGTGAACCTTGTTTAGGGATATATTTCATTGTTTGGAGGGCCTTCATAATGAGTAACATTGGGAGGACCGCCATGGTTTTTGACCTTATATTCCCCTTATGGGGGAACATACACTTTGGTTTTTTACTTCATCAAAATATGGAAGACCTTCATGGTTGTATATTAATTATTGTTCTTCATAGCGAGGACCTACCCTTTGATCATATATCTTATTATATGGAAGTATTATGAAACACATTCTCTAGGGAGTACCTTCAAAGATCTTAGCTTGAACACCATAGAGAGGATCATGTGGTCACTTATTAGTTTGTTTCAAATATGGGTATGTCCTCTATATTAGTTTTTTGTTTCATAAGAACCACAAAGGTGATATATGTGGTTTTTTACTATGTGTTGATTATCAAGGGGATTATCTCACAGCCTATTGATATTTTCACTACAGGGAGAGCCTATGAAACTTATATTATGGGGCATACCACCATAATTGACATCATAGGGATGACCTATGTGATTATTGAATGATGCTACACTGTATATAGTGCCACCAAAACTATTATTCATGTAGATTCAAGGAATAAATTTTCTATGAGGACACTACGGAGAACCTTCAAAGATGATTTGTTACATCTGGTCATGGGGAGGACATTTATGGTTTGTCACATATTGATTACCACCACAAGGATGACCTCTATGTTTGGAATGTCCATTTTCATCAGGATATCCATTGTAAAATGTGATTTTTGAAGGACCTTAAGAGTTGTTTATTCCATTCCTCACCTGCTATGAAATTAGTTAAATATCCAAAAAAAATTAGCCACATAATATTTTGTGACTGTATACCAATGGTGATTTGGAATCATCCACATGTCACCATCAGGATATGCCAATGGTTTCAAGGTAATATTTTGACTTCAAGAGAATAGGCCAAATCTTTGTCATGGACAATATATAACCCTCGAGAATCCCTCCTCCTTGGTTCCCTAGTATAGAAAATAATAATTTTGATAGCTCTTTTCTACTATGTCAATATGAATTTAGGATTGTTAGTGATTGTGATGACTATGGTTGATGGAAACCCTCCTAGTTGGGCATCTAGATGTAGTGAACACCCTCATCCACCTACCCTAGGTAAGGGATATATATATTTTTTCTATCTATTGAGAGCATTCAAAAAATGTTTTAGTTGGTGGAAGGGGAAACTTATATCATATTTTCCTATCATTGATAGGATGTTCAATTTAGATTTAACATTTGGTTACATTCTTAGTCCATATCCAGGATTGGGACAGAGCCATTCTATTTTGTTCTTGAACTAGGATATTTACCACATGGTATTTTAAATTATTAGTGGGTGATAAAACCCATTGAGATTAAGTGACATTTATTTTTATTTAGTTCAAGGAATACGTCAGGGGAACTAGCTATTACGGAGGCATGGGAACCCATGATAATCTATAGATTCCCCCATCCTAGTGATAAATTTTTTTATTTGATGATGCACTTAGTGATGATGATATTTTTATTTAAAAGTAGAGTTATAGGAAATAAATATGAAACAATGAACTTGTTAATGTAACATCAAACATAAGATTTCATGGTTAAAAATACCTTTATCAGTAAATAATTTCACATTAGGTTCTCCATATTTTTTATTAGGATTTCAAAATCAATGTTCACAAGAATAAATCCTTTAGAAGTGTTAGGCATGAAAAAATTCATCAAATCTTCTTTAACTATAATAATCCCAAAAACTCAATATAACAAAACAAATAAGATAAACTACATCATATTCATTTCCCCAGATCAAAACCCTCACACACAAAAGAAAAATAAAACTCCCATAAAAACACTCAAATGTAACTAAAAATAAATAATAAATTATGAAATATTAATTATGTGGTTTAGTATGTGGTCTTAATTCCATGAAATAACATTATTACTTCCTTTTATATCCTTTAACAAAAAAATATTACAGTCACAGTCAGTAAATTCAACTAATATTAGGTCACACTATAGAGTTTCACTTCAAGTATAAGTCATAAACACACACACATATGTCACCCCACCATTAAATAGTGGTGGATAGTTGAACAACCATCTCATCCACACTTAAATATTCATTATATACCTTTCGTTCGTCTCATAAACCATCGATTTTCTTTACAAAATACTACATCAATTATTGTATTTTGATGAATGTGAAATTTATTCTCATACAAACCTATGATGATTCATACATATCCTTTGGAAAAAATCTAGTTACTATAATATGAGAAAACCATGCATAACATCATTGTAGTGTTCTATACATGGAATATAACATTCACACTCTATTATCCATAAATGTCCACATATACTTCTTGTACTAGAATATTTCATTTAAACCAATATGCATCCTATTATACACCTACTTCTATAAAACACTATTAGTTTTAATCCCCATATTTTAGTGTTTTTACTTCCTAAAATAGAGAATCAAAACATGAAAGAGTCCTCACAATTCCAAAAAATACTCCCACATGAATGTTTCTCTCAATTATTCAAACTTATATTAACATATAGGTAAATTTTTATCATTTCAAATTATGTATCAATAGTAAGTTTCTCTATTATACCATCCAGACACCCAAACCCCACTCATGAACTATGATACCTTAGACTATCCCAATCTACAAATTTGGAAAACATGTCATCTAGATTATGACTTATACCTACCTTTTACGACTCTTGCTTTGCATCTTCCAATATCATCTGATTGAAATGATACTTCAGATAAATGTGATATTTCTGGGTGTGAAACACCGGATTATTAACCAAATGAATCGTGGTTTGACTATAAATGAACTTAATGGTTTTATAAGAGTCTAATAATAATTATTAGATGAATTAGAAGTGAAATAAACCCTTGTCTAAGTATCTTTGTGTAAGATAATATGAAACATTCGATAAAAATGAAATGAATAACTATTTTAAATTTGGAATACCTTACACTGAAGAGACACTACATCAATCTTGATTTTATTTGGATGGGTTGGAGGGAGATTTAAAAGTGGGGTAAAAAAATCTTCCCACATACATAGTGTATATATAGTATGAAATAAATATCTCTTCATGTGAGAGGGATTCATCCTTCTATGATTGATGTTCTAGAATGTTATATGAAATGATGGAATATGAATGGATTTATGGGTCTCATTGACTATTGTCTAAAAATGGGGATATCAATATATACCATACTAAATTTCATAACATGAAAATGGTTTATAAATACATAAGAAAATACCCCATGTTGTATCCATAAAGCCTGCGACCTCCTTCTTCATTCCTAACAACAATTAATTTCTATAGAGATCATGATACATATTTGTCAAACCAGGATGCACGTCGCATTTATAAGCATGAAACTACTTCATCGTATCATTACATAAAACCATAATAACCTACACACATCTATGGAATGGAAGATAACTTTCACAAATGGGAGACCATCCTAGTGGTTTCCCCCCACAATATAGTGTTTCTCCCATAAACGATCCCTCTGGATTAGAAAACTGCTCAGTCATAATTTGGTCCAAAATCATGGGTATATAATATGTTGAAGTTATAGCTACCTATACTTGTGACTCTTGAACACCTATATTTGTGTTTGGAAAAATGACCATTATCTACCACTTGTTACAGGACCCCCATACTACCTCTTTTTGTGAATTTATCTCAAAGTGTTGGAAAAAACATTACCCTTTCCTAGTGTATAATCCAATTCAATGTCGAATTACTAATGATAATCAATCCACCTTTTATGAAGAAGGATTAGGACTCGATGAGAAATGATATACCAAAGTCTATTTTGGTCCATGTATACTAAAATACTCTCACCCATGAGAGACTGTCTCAAATATCTTAAGGAATGAATCACTACTAATAACCCTATATCATCATTAGGAAAATTCCTCTCATATATTCTGAGTTACCTAGATCCATAAGCAACCACTCAATCCTCCAACATTATAACTCCTCTGAGACCAACTCTAAATGTGTCACACTACACAGTATATGATTTACCCAGAAAATGAAATGTGAAGATAGGTGATGAGGTCAGCATTCCCATAAACTCCTTAAAATATTTATCTCAAGAATCATACCAAAAAACATTACCCCTTTCTTGGTCAGTCAGAACATTTTTTCTTCCAAATGGGTGAAATCATGGAAAAAGAACTGACAATAACCTTCTAAACCCAAAAAACTTTGAATCTAAAACATGTTATTGTGTTGTTCCTAAGATAAAATGGATTTATATTTCTATGGGTCTAATAAAATTCCTTCATCTAAGATAAAAATGCCTAATAATTTATCTTTATTAATCTAGAAACATTATTTTGATAGCTTACTGTATATATGATGCTCTCTCAATTTACTCAGAACTAAGTCAAGATGTTTGGCATGATCTTCTACTGACTGGGATTACACTAAGATATCATTGAAAAAAAACCACAAACTGGATCAAAGCTGATTTTCATTAATTTCATGAATACCACCGGTGTATTAGTCAACCCAAAAGGAATCACTATAAATTAAAAAAAGTCGTATATGCTGCTAAAATAAGTACAAGGTATGTATGATGGTCTTGTTATTAAATTATGATAACTTGATCTCAAATAAATATTAGAGAAGATTTTAGAACCTCTCAACTGATCACAAAGGTCATAAATGTGAGGAATAGGATTCATGTTATTGACTTCCATTTGGTTCAATCACAAATAATCCACACATATACATAAAGACCCATTTTTATTATCGGAGAAGAGAAATAGAGAACCCCATGGAAATGTAATAGGCCATATGAAACCTTTATATTATTGATATTCCAACTGGAATTTCAACTCATTAAGATCATATGGTTCCATTTTGTAGGGCAGGATAAATTTTTTTTAGGCTCTTAGAACTAACTCGATCAAGAACTGAGTCTCTCATTTAGGTGGTACTCCCTAGAACTTTTCATTTAAAAGTCTTAAAATTTTTCTACCACTAGAAGAAAGTAATCATAATGCATTCCACCATTATCTAGTGTGATACCAGCTATCTGAGTCATGATACAATCCAATATTCCTTGAATTGGTCATGCATGGCCAGCCTGAAGATCCCACTCACCATAGTGAAAATAACTACCTCCTTCTAGAGATAGAAAGTTAACATTCCTCCTATAAAATACAATATTATTATGGTATATAACTAATTAGTACATACCCATAATTAATTTGAATCATGTCATTTCTATCATGAATGTTTAACAAAAGAAATTATAACCACCAATATCTAGAGAAATTTCCTTGCAACATTTTATATTCACTGACCTCACTCCCAATGGTGTGTCAATGGTAAAAACACCATCCAATAATTTCACATCCAAGACCAAAATATTTTCAAAAAGAGTGGATTGAAATGAATTCAATGATCCTTTATGAAGAAAAGAACAAGCTATGGTGGATGATATAATAATCACACATCTGACAGTAGAGGGTCATGTATCCATGATAGCTAGAGTAGTCTGCATAACATGCAATTGAGTTTTAATTCTACACTAGAATATAGCATTAATACCCTAAGATATTTTCTTTGACTGGCATTTTTTCTCATGCATTAGGGTACCATGTCCCCTTCCTTGGCTTGAATGGCTTGTGAAACTCCAACTACCAGCCTAATATGGGGTAGTTGATCCCCTTACCTACTCATGTTTCTATTCTTATCTACTAACACTATTCTACTATGGAAGTTTCATGTATATCCTCTTAAGATAACCAATTTTGGAATAGATATGGCACTTCACATTAGGGTAAGTACCCAGTGGGTGATTTTTACCAAACTTTCCACATTAAAATCATTGGAATATAACATGGTCATGAATTAGAATTCAACTACACAGACTGCTCTTCCCACAACTACCTTGGAGGAAACTCTCTTAGTGAAAAATATTACCAATTGAAGAAGAACCCCAAAATCACCCTGTTGACATAGTCTGACTTCTTCTTACAGTGTCTCTCAGATTCCCTTCCATGATGAGTGTCTAGTTCATAAAATCTGTAATGATTCTCAAACAAAAAACATTAACCTTTGACATTATCTCATTAAAAAGTTCATCCTAAAAATGTCTCACCCAAGAGAACTTATCATCTTATGATGATAAAACAATGTGTTTTAGGTCAGTGATACACCCATCATAGTTCAATACTAACATACCCCCATACGTCATATGCATGAACTCATGAACTTTTTCATCCATCAATTTATCGGGATAGAAATGGCTCAAGAACTTAATCGCAAATTCCTTCCTGGATTTCTCATCCTTCTTCCTAGATTCCTTTAGAATAACCCAACAACACATGAGAGGTATACGAATCATATATCAATCATGATTCATCCTTCTATTTGAGGGTGTTTCAAGATGATTGATTATTTTCTAGGCTGACTCGATCTATAACTCAGCTACCTAGGGTTCCCCTTCTGAAGATGAAATTGGAATATGCTAGAGTTAAAACTCTCTTGTAATATTAGAAATCTATGGAATGATGCAAATAGTCTCTATTTCTATAGATCGCATGACCCTCATGAAGCTATCGTGAAGCCGAACATCCATATGATCCTTAAGAACCACATGAAGATATGGTTTAGCTCTATTGATAGCTTGTTAATTCCCACTCTAATGATGTTCAAATTGACAGTGATGAGGAGGAATTTTCTATTTAAGATAAATTCACACCTTAGATAACTAGACATAAATAATTTCAACCTCAACAGGTGACTACAATAGAGAACCACTGAATCCTGGTCTCTGTAAACATGGATTAAAAGTGTTTCATCTTGACACTTTAATTCATCAGATTCCCTATGAAAATGATATCTCATATCATAGTTAATTGCTCAAATACATATCATATAAAAAATAGATATTTCACTATAATGAACAATGCAATTTAATATATCCCTATGTTCATATTACGATTCATGTATTCTTATGCTCCGTCTACCGGGACATTAGTACAAATATAAAGAATCAGTAAAATCATAAACAAATAACCACACATAACATGTGAATCACCCATGGTGAAATAACATCAACTATAAAAATCACAAAACATAAATAGAAATCTCTTCTAGGGGTACTCGGACTTCCCCCAAACACAGGTTAGCTACTTCACTGCACAATCTCATTACCAAGTCCTGACACATCCTATTACCCTTTCCACCATTCCCAAATTGCGAATAAGAAGAAAAAACCTACACCTTTTATACCACTTTGTAAAATACCCCACTTCATCACTCTCTCACATGTTTAAAAATGGTTGGTTTTGAGACCGCAAGTACGCCTCCTCATATGCCACAGGCTGCCTATTGTGAGCGGGGGTGTGATATGTATAGTATAGAGACTATACCCCTAGGTGTAAAGTGTCATAGTAGTACAAAATAAACCATATAAACAAAATAAAATAAATGGATAGGCCTATTGGAAGACAACATTAAGAGACAACTGAATAATCTAACCAATAATAATGAATAATGTAATGACATGTTGGAATGTAACTAAATGCCATACTATAAAAAATAAAACTACAAGACTATAAATCTAAATGAAAGACTCATGAAGTCCTAGTTCCCCAGCCCCACATCAGTCCCACCTCCAAACTCTAGTCCGTCCAATAAGAAAAAAATCAATAATAAGGTCATTTTCCCTTTTCCAAACCTATATCCACGTAATCTATTTGGGTGACAAATAGTGACATCAATAGGGTTTGAGTATAACT
This sequence comes from Viscum album, assembly GCA_963277665.1. Taxonomy (NCBI): domain Eukaryota; kingdom Viridiplantae; phylum Streptophyta; class Magnoliopsida; order Santalales; family Viscaceae; genus Viscum; species Viscum album. The sequence continues at coordinate 290,930,182 of OY728165.1, forward strand.
TAGTAGGTCAACACCACCATTTCTAAACTAACTAGTATAATAAGAAGTGTATTGAATAAGGATATGGATATATATATTATTTATTTAATTAATTAATTAAAAAAACCGTCTACTTCATCTCCAAACCGAAATATCTCTAGTCATATATTATGACCATGCCAACCACAATCATATAACTAAGGTAAAATAACCATCTTTTATTCCATGTCAGAATATCTATGAGCATATCTTATGATCAAGACAATTGCAACCATATAACCAAGGTAAAATAACATACCTTGGAACCATGCCAGAATATCTCTATGTGTGTATTATGACCATACAAACCAAAACCACACATTCATTATATAGTCACAACAATCATGGATAAATCTTTATAAGAATTACAACATCTGGTATAAAGCCCTAAAAGAATTATAGTATGGGACTGGGCATATCCTGATTTCTATAAGCATTACATCTTGGTACTAGGGTGAGTGCACTCAATATCAGCATTGCAACATATAAGTGTGAAGTTCTAGGGATAATCCTGATATATAAAAATTTTAGCATGGAACATACGTCATGTCATACAACATAGATATCACAATATCACATCATATATCCCAATGATTAATTATGTGAATTACCATTTTTCATTCAAATACAACTTTCAATTTAAATCAAAATTTATTAAAAGTTATATCAATATGAAATGTATCAAAACTTATGGATTCTATATCAATAAATCACGTAATGACTCATGTAATGATAAACACACTTTAAACCATTAGTAAATTAAATTACATTCAAGTTTTTCTCACCCAATGAGTATCCGTAATCTAGGTCGAAATCCAATTTAGATCAATAGACTCCAAGGAATAATTCCATTCATTGTTTCATAGATTTGGGTGCATACTACATTGGAACATTCACAATATTTCATCTACTCAGTAATTATCAAATCATAGGGTTAAGATTTAGACCCCCTACCTTTAACGGACTATCCAACAATGATTCCAATGAAAAATTACCATGTGGAAGAAGTTTCAGACCATCAAAAAGAGATTCCTAGATAGAAGTTAATCAAGATCGAAAACAAAAATGTAAACCGTCAAAGGATTTCACTGCAATAGTTGGATGAAGAGAGAGAGAAGGTAGAACCTAAACAAAAGGACCTACCAATGATTGATCATAAAAACAAGACATTCATATGGGAGGTTGGTACTCCAAATTCACTTGGGGGATTCCTTGGGGATGATATAAAATGAACTACATTGAATTATAATGAAATTCAATATGACAACATACAATAAAACCGAAGGTTGGGGAATTACATATCATGTAATATTCTTACATGCAGTGTAAATATTTTTAATGGAATATGTTTAAAACCCATTACCTTCAATTTATTTTATTAAAACCCCAAAACATTACATGATGTGTACTCCCTTTACAAGACATGCAATTATTCTACAGATCATTTTTCAACCCATTTTTATTTAAACAATATGAACCTACATTAAATATTATGAATATACTGAGAACCTATTTTATCACTAAACCCACTTATACCCAGACTCCATTAATCCAAAAAATCATACATCCCTAAACATCAAATCATTTCCCCCTACAGTGGATCTCCAAGTGGATCTGATATGGTTTTCTCAAGTTTCCTCTCAAACAAAGACTGTGATTATTCAAACGATAACAATCCATAATGAAAATTCAACTAAAAGTAAAATTAAAGAAAAAATCAAAGAGATACATACCTAAAAATAGATGGGTTATTATATAGTTTTTGAAAAGTTAACAATTTATCCATGGTCTAGAAAATTGGATCTACCGAGATAGGAAACCACACTTTGGTCTAGATGTGGTCCCTAATCCAGATATATTAGGTGTAACTGAAAATTCATAAATCAAATAAAATTATTTTTCCTTGATTAGTATATTATAATTAGTTTAGGGTCCTTACTTTTCTATAGAAACACTACTTTTTCTTAAATGATTATTAGATCATTCTAAAGATAAAAAATATAATAGTTATTCATTAAACGGTTCAAAGGTTTAGTATCTTGGTAAAATTTGGATCATAAAACACGTATACATAATAAAACATAAACATTGATTTAAATCATTTATATTTATCCTTCTAAAAGATCACATTCTCCTTAGTAAATCTAGTCACCTGACCATGTTCATCAAAGATTGGGTGAGTTAAAACCCTGATAAGAGGAGGAATAAGAGGCATAAATTAACATAACAAGGAAGATATTAATCATAATAATTACATAATAAGCATAGTATCACAATAATAATCATGAGGGTAAAATTTGATAAAGTAATATAATGTGTCTATGCTAAAAAATGAATCATGATGTCATAGTGTTCAAATATCACACATAGTTGTTAACAAATCTTGCATCATGTTCACGATTAACATATGTGTATAAATAATATTTTCATATTTGTTAACAAAGATAGAATAATTTCCATACATAATACATATTATATCATGATTTAAATCACATTACCCAATTCATTGGGTGGATATATAATTTCAGTCCCCCTGGTCACATCATAATATTCACAAAATCATACATTCTATATAGAACAAAAAAATCACAATCATGAAATAAAAAATGGAAAGGAATGGTTTTTATAAAGATTTCATAAAATTGGGGTTATAAAATGAATAAGGGAAAACATATTTTTCCTAAATATCACCATTCTTGAGAAATTAAGAAACAATCAAGAGTAATAAAATATGTGTTTTTGAAAGAAGAAGCCTTTTAAAAACTATTTGTACTTGGCTTAAAAATCAAGGGAGATTTTTTCCCAAAAAATAAAATGGAATAATATTTAAATGATATTTAAATAATATTATAGGAATATCCTTAATTAATAATTCATGAAAATGATATAACCCAATTAAAATGAATTGGGTTTGAGAATCCCCTTACCTTAAATCCCACTTTATTTTGTCACTTTTAAACCTATTGGATAATAAACATATATTTTTTAAAACATTTATATAGAACTGAATTATTGTAATTTTTAAAACTATTTTTTAATTGTAATCATTTTATTATATTTATCAATTTCCTTGTTTAAAGGGATGACATTTGTATATCATGTTTTCCTTAAAAATTCTCATTTTTCTTTGATTTCCATGTCTCAATGGAGTTTACACATTAGTAGAATTCATTAAATAATATTTAAAAAATATTTATAAATTTATATATCATAAAATTTTTTTAATAAACATCCATAAAGATGGTGATAAAAGAATTATTGGCAACATCCTCATTAGCAGTTAACCGTCCATTATCGAAAACATTGTCCAAGGGTAGAAAAAGAGAGCTATAAAATATAAATACTTCTAAAATATTATTTTTATAGTAGGAAAAAATAATTAATATAATTTTAACCTAATAAATATTTAAATTTATATTATTTGGTTTTTGAATCAATTGAAAAGATAATAAATTGAAGAAAAAAAGAGAGAAGAGTTTTTAGAAACTTCCTCTTTCCTTAGTGTATCTTCTCTTGTACGACACTAAAAATCCCTTGCTGTCTAGATTTTGTTTACTCCAAAAAAAATACCTAGGTATTCCAAGGGTCTTAAGATGGAGTATTTTGGATGATAATTGTCTTTTCAATGTGAGGTAGGAGTGTTATTCCATGGGGAGTGATACAAGTTATTTATAATTGAGGAAAGATATATTTTTAGAATAAAATATTATATAAAAGGTAAAAGATATAATAGTGATTTTATAGATTATAAATCATATATAAATATAATATAATGGTTTTGGACTTTATACCCCTTTATAATTCTAATTAATTATTTTATTAAAAGGAAAGTGGAAAAAAGAAAAAAATCATTATTTTAAAGGATAAATTTTGACTTCAGGTTTTAGAAAATGATTTTAAGGTTTGGAAATTTAGTTTTTTGAATTTTAATGAATAATTTATGATATTAAATATTTTGTTTCATTATAAATTTTCTATAAATTAAATTTTCATTATTACATCATGGATGATTTAATATAAGATACACATGTTACAGGAAAAATTGAATTTTTATTAGTCACCTAAAAATAAAAGTATTTTAGAATAATACCCAAAAACCCGATGGATAATTTTAACATTATGATTTAAAAAATGATATTAATTTTATTAAAATAATTTTATAATATGGTTATTTTTAATTTTTAATATAATAATTATGATTTTTATGCAATACTTTAAAATAAAGGTTATTAAAAATGTGCATATAGTCTCATTGGGATTTTTAATCATGATATTTATTTTTAATAATTATAATATTATATTTACATATGTTCTTAATGTTAAATATTATTTATATCACAATTTACTATTTTGAGGTTAAATTAGTATTCCAATAGTCAGGTTATTATTCCCAATGGTCAGGTTACTATTTCTAATGGTCGGGTTTCTATTCCAAAGGTCAAAATACTATTACAATGATCACTTTACCTCCTATAAATACAAATTCATTATTTCACTCATTATTCATAAAAATTACATCTAATCTAATATATTTTAATTTTCTAAGATATATATTGGATTACTAATTTTTTGATTCATTTCTATATTTTTGTTTGTGGGAGGGATTATTATAGAAGATTGGGGGAATCCATATTTCCCATTGTAGATTTTTGATTTTATATTTTTTCCCATTCAATAATTCACATTTAAAGGGGTTTATTCATTGATTAATTTAATGATTTTTATTAATTAATTAAAGTTTTATTTGTCTCTATATGTGACCTATGTGTATAATACTTATATAATATAACATATCTCTCATTTATTTATGATATAACTGTCATTTAAAATTCATGGTTGTTATATTGTTCCCCCCTTTAGAAATTTCATACCTAAATTTTCAACTCAAATTCTCAGTTGATAGTAGGTGAGGGTACTTCTGTTTTGTTGGTCCCTCTGGTTCCCATGTTTCCTCTTCCTACTTATGGTTCTTCTGCATCACTTTGACAAAGTGTTCTACCTTATTTTTTAGAAATTTTCTTCCACAGTCCATGATCTTCATTGTCTTCTCCTCATAAGAGATTTCATTCTCCAGTTTTACCAACATCATATTTAGAATATGTGAGGGGTTAGGTATGCATATACTCAAGAGATATATATAGAACATGTCATGAACTAAAGTCATATTTGGTATAAGTACAAGCCGATAGGCCATAAATTCTATATGATCAAGGATCCCAAAGGGGCCAATGTACATAGGGTTATGATTCCCATTCTTTCTAAAATGTCTGACTCTCTTCCATCATGATATTCAAAATAAAAATTCATCTCTAATATAAAACACCAAGTCCCTTCATCGGTTTCTATCAAAGCTCTTCTACAAACATTGATAATATTTTATATTTTTTTGGATGTATTGATCCTTCTTTGTCCTCTATTTCAAAATATAGTGTATATGTATCATTCATTTGTGAACTTCATTCCAAAAATTAGGAGTTCTAAATCACTTTACATATAGAGCTTTATATAGAGACATTTGAATACTCAAGTGGAAGCTATTATTATAATTGAACTCATCGAACAGAAGATGCTAATACCATCCTCCTTTAAATCTAATTGAGAAAGTTCTCAATATTTCATTGAGTGTTTAAATATTCCTTTTATATTTTCCATCAATTTTGGGGTGATAGGTTATACTGAAATTCAATTTAGTACTCAAATCATGTTGAAAAATTCTCTAGAATATTGATGTGAAACTTGGATCATGATTAGATATGATCGAAACTGGAACCATATTAATCTTCATCACATCCTTTACATAAATCCTAGAATTTTTTTCAAGTGATAGATCTTCCCAACTAGTGATAAATTGGGCCGACCTACTATGTTGATCCACCACTGCCCATATCACATTTTTTCCTTTGGATTTCATCAGGAGATCAATGAAAAATTATATAGTGACATTATCCCATTTCCACATGGGTATAGAAAATAGTTTCATAATCAATTTGGACATATATCACTCTACTTTAACATGATGTAACACCAAGAAAATTATGATATACTTAGAAATATGTATCTTCATGTTGTCTCACCAAAAGTGTTCTCAATATTCATAATACAACTTGGTACATTCATAATGGATGGGGAATGTTGACTTATGTGCATTATCTAATAAATCCTTCTTTATCTCATGTGATGATGGCTAGAAAGTATGACTACAAACTGAATCACACCATCCTCATCTATGTGGAACTCATGTAGCTTCTCTTAATTTACTAATTTTTCCTTCCAAATCATCCATTTTTGCCTCCTTGATCTTATTTTGCATAGATGGTTTTAAAATCGTTTGGGAATGAAGGACATATCAAATGATATTATTATTTCCAAATCCATTCATTTCATATCCATAAATATAGGGTCTTTCACAATCCACATCATGAATAAAGTAGCAGATTATATTCTTCTAAGAGAGTAAGCTACCCTGCACGCCTTTCCAAAATGGAAGTGAATAGTGAAATTGATGTAATTGATTATGTCTAACCATATTATTTAATTCATGTTGATCTCCTTATATGTGAATATATAATTTATACTCTTATTATTGGTATATATGTCACACTTATAACTATAGGGATCCAAATATACAAGGCGACGATCAGAGATGATAAATCTATATCATGTATCAGGTAGTTTTTCTCATAGTTCTTCAACTGTTGTGAGGAATAGTCAACACTATTTCATTAAACCTGAGTAAAAAATCCAATAATTTTTTAGAATCATAATATTTTATCACCAAAACTTCTCCACATGTTGGTAGTGTGGGTTCAGGTGTAGTGATTATCCTCTTCTTGGGCTCAATTATTCATTCCACACATTCATCCATCCATACATACTTTACCCAATTACTTGTTAATGTTGTTATCGGTCATGAAAATCATGATAAATTTTTCAAAAAACATAATTAGTACCCTACTAAGAAAAGAAAACAATGGACATTCTTAACATTGTTGGTTCTAGGTAATACCTCAATGTCTTTTGTCTTTGAAGGGTCTATAGAAATTCTCTCACTTGGGATCATGTGCCCCAATAATGAGTCTTTTAGTATCCAAAAAGTCACACTTTTTGAATTTATCATTTATTTTCTCATAATATAATGTCTCCAACACAATACATTGATTCTCATTATATACCTCTTTTCTCCTAGAGTAAATAAGAATATATTCTATAAAAACTATAATAATTTTTTTTGTAGTCTCTAATGACTCCAATAATCAAATCCAATAATATTTATGGGGGATTAGTAAGTCTAAAGGAAATCACAATGAACTTGTAGTATCCATAAATTCTAGGAAAAAATAGTCTTCTAAATATCATTATTTTTTTCCTCCAACTGATGATATCTAGAAAAAAATATCCACCTTTGAGAAGTATTGATATCCTCATAGTTGATTGAATGAGACATCAATCCTTTTAAAAGGAAACTTTTCCATTATGGTGATCATGTTGAGCTCCTAGTAATTAGTTCAAATCTGCATTGATACCTAATTCTTCTAAATGAAGAGTATTGGCTCACCCCAAAGAGATTCACTAGGTCATATGAACCCTATGTCCAAAATCTATTACAGTTACTTCTTTAACTCCTCTAGTTTGATTGGGGCCATCCTATAGGGGAATCTAGAGATAGTATTAGATCTAGATAAAAATTTCATTGATAAATCTACCTCATGATCTGGGGGAAGTTCAAGTAACTTTTTACGAATTACATCAATGTATTCCCTCAAAATGGTAATTTCATCTTGGTTGATATCTTCTTTTGACTCAACCATTTTAGAAATCCATCCTGCTTCACAAGTTATCAACGCCCACATCATTGATGTATTTTACAAAAGATATTAATTATCTACCATATATTTATAGAGGACCATGAGATGGAATGAAATATGAATAAATATTTCCATTTCCCGATAGATGTTTTTTTATCTATATAATGATAGTCAATCCATGCCTAATATAGCATTTAATTCTACCAAGGGAAGTCTTATGAGATTAATTGGAAGAATCTTCCCATAAACACTTATAAGAGAAGAGTCTGACACTTGGGTTACAATGATCTCACACCTAGGTGTTTTTATAGATATCTCTACTTTAAGTTATCATGGATTAAATTAAATGGTTATAGGAAACATCTGACATATAGAGTAAATGTTAGAACCAGAATCAAACAAAACATTTCCCATTATTAAGGGAATATGAATTATACCTTGTATTAATGAATTTTCATGATCTAATTCAGTAGTAGTGATGGAATAATATTTCCATCAATCCATTGGGTTTGGTGGTTTCTATCACTAATTACCCTCAAGGACCCTTGGTTTAGTGAACTTGCTCACATAGTGCCCTTGATACCTAGAGTTGAATAACTGAACCATGGGTAGTTTATTAGGAGTTTCCTCCCTTTCCTCCATTATCTTGTTCAACTTCTTCATGTCTCTTCAATATTAATGTGCTTTGTGGCCATCTCTCCCATACATGAAGTATTTCTTGATCCCTATGAAGAAATTTAAATGACATTTCTTCCAAAATTTATGACATTTAAGTTGTTGGATCCTCTTTCCTTCTTTTCTATTCAACTCACCATCTTGAAACTCTATTATTCTATTATTGTATCTATAACCATGGGAACACCATCCAAACTCCATCTCTACTTTGAGATCAAATTGAATCACTTTATCAAAACTTTAGAATTCTAGAATATATAGATCCATTCAATGATTTGATCTTAAAGTAATAAAGAATATATTTATTTTCATATCATTGGTGGTAAAAACCCTAGGTGTATCTGGAAATCCTTGTAAAGGTTTCCTCGTATGTTTTGACAGATTCACCTTTATTTTGGTTCATATCTATTAATTTTATCTCCATATTTTTTTGAAGAGTTTGGGGAAATAATTATTAATAATTATTTTTTTAGGTTTTCCCACTACATATCTTTCATTTAATCCTTAGGATTGAGGTTATTTATCAATACTCACCATTGATCAGTTTTTACAACTAAATGATGGATGGCTAGAGTAACCTTCTATTTTTCACAATAGTACAATATAAAAAATATCATATCCATTGATTTGACCCACTATTCTTAGAAAAGTGGTCATTATATCCACTAAATGTTTGTGTTAGTAACTTTAAAAAAGACTCAATATCCAGTTTCTCCTTATTGGGTGAAGAAGAATGTTACACATGATTTATGTTGTTGTTTGTAACATGGGATAACTATGTAGGAATTTCCATAATGTTTTGAACTCCACCTTTTATGGAATTGGGGATATATATTGGAAAATCATTTCATTGTACCTCACACTTTTTTTATCCTAGTTCCTCCTAGTTCACACTATTTTCTAAAATAAAAAGGGTTTGAACAGAATTTATGTCAAAAAAATGATTAAATAATTTATTTTTTAGCATAATTAACTCTAAAATAATATCTTACAAGATCCCTATGTTTATAATTTTTCTATAATAAATATTCTGGGATATTAATATATATATATAATTATCCTAAGGGTTTTCACCAATAATTTATAATCCGAATTCTAAATTAGATAAACCATATCTTTGATAACAACTATAGTTTCCCTACTTTTTATTACATGACAATTACATCATTTTAAAGATAAAAAACATAATAGTTGCACATTCAAGGATTTAAAGGTTTTGTATCTTGTAAAAACCATGATCATACATCAATTTTATATTATAAAACATAAAATTTTATTTAAAGCCTTCTAATTTTTCTTTCTAAAATATCATGTTCTTCTTAGTACATGTAGTCACCGAAGGATGTACATCAAAGAAGGGTGAGCTAAAATCATAATAAGAGGAGGAATATAGTATATGATTCAATATAACATGGGTGATAATAATCATCATATTCAAATAATAATAATAGGTTCATCATCATAATCATGTGGAAATTTTTTTATAAAGGCATGGAATGTGGGAATGCATAAAATGAAACATCATGTCATAGTGGTCAAATACCACACATAGTTCTGAATAAAGCAAGTATCATGTTCATGAATAACATATGTGCATAAATTATAACATCATTATTTTAAAAAAAAATAACCATGTCCACATATAATACACAATAACTCATGAGATACATCACACTATCCAATTCATTGTAGGGTTATATAATTATGCATCTACCCATCACATCATTGTATTCAAAAAATCAGGCACGCCACATAGAACGTATAAAATTCATAATCAAGAAATATCCCTTGGAAAGAAAAGGGTTTAATTATGATATAATAAAATTGGGGTTCCAAAATTAAAAATGGAAAACATATTTTTCATAAACATATTCATTCTTGAGAAAGGAATAAAAAACTCAATAGGAGTAAAATATTTGTTTTGGAAAAAAATATATTTGGAAAATCATTGTATTTGGATTAAAAATAAAGTTTAAAATATTTATATCCATGAAATAAAATGGAATATTATTGAAATTATATTTAATTAATTTTAGAGGAATATCTATACCAAATATTTCATGAAAGAGGGATAACCCAAAGAAATGGAGTTTGGTTTGAGATTCCCCTTACCTTAAAACCCACTTTATTTCATCGATCTTAATCCTCTTGAAAAATAAATATAGATTTATTAAAACATTTATCAATAAATGAATAATTTAATTTTTTACCATTACTTATAAAGTATAATAATTTGATTATATTTCTTAATTTCCATGGTTAGAGGGATGACCTTTGAATATCTTATTTTCCTTAATAAAATTGTTATCTTTCTTCTATTTTACTATTTTATTGAATGTAATTTATAAAATAGTATAATTAATATCATAATCATAAAAAAATATATTTATATATTTATATATCATAAATAAATTATAATAACCATGTATAGGGTTGCTGTTAGAAAATAATTGGCAACATCATCAATGGAAGTTAATCGAAATTATCAGGAATATTTTCCAAAGAATGAGAAAGAAAATTATAAAATATAAGTACATAACAAAATATAATTTCATATTAGTTTATAATTATTAATATAATTTTGAAATACTTATTATTAATTTTATATGATTTTGTTATCAAAGAAACTGGGAAGAAATGAAACATATGAAGAAAAAAAGAGAAGAGTTTATAGAAACATACTCTTTACATGGTGTATCTTCTCAGGTATAACACTAAAAAACACTTGATGTTAGAAATTAGATTACTCCAAAACATACCTAGGTATTGTGTGTGGATTTATAGGGAGTATTTTTGATGATATTTATATTTTAAATTATATATAGGTGTGGTTTTTCATACGGTGGGAGAGGGGTTATTTATACCTAACGAGAGGCGTGTTTTTAGGATAAAATATTATATCAAAGGTGAAACATGTAATAGTGAATTTAGGAAAATAAAAGTAATATATTAATATAATAAAATAGTTCTAATATATTTAATACATTTATATTTATAATTCATTATTTTATTAAAATAAAAGTGGAGAAAATATTTATATTTTAACGGGTCATATTTGACTTTAGGTTTTGGAAATGTCTTTTATGTTTTAAAATATGATTATTTTATTTAAATGAATCATTAATGAAATTAAATAATTTTTGGAAGAACCAAATGTTATATAAATGACTTGGTCATTATAATATCATGAATGATGTAATTTTAAATACACAGATTACGTGGAAAATGGTATTTTTACCATTCACTCAAAAATTGAAGTATTTTAGAAAAATACCAAAACATTATACAATTATTATTTCGAGATGCTTATTCAAAAAATGATAATAATTTTATCAAAATAAATTTATAAAATAGTTAATTTTAATTTTTAATATGAAAATTGTGATTATTATGAAATACATTAACATACGATTTATTAGAAATGTTCCTATATTTGTTTTGAGTTTTTTAATCATGATATTTATTTTGGGAATTATATTATTTTTATTTAATTATATTAATAATTTTAAATATTATTTATATCCCACTTTATTATTTTGATATTAATTTACTATTCCAATGGTCAGGTTACTATTCTTAACAGACAAGATACCATTTCCAATGGTCTAGTTACTATTACAAAAATCATATTACTATTCCAATGGTCACATTACCACCTATATATAAAAAATAATTATATAAATGAATATTCACTACAATTAAAACCAATGTTATATATTTTCATGTTAGAATATATAGATTGGTTTTCTAATATTTTGTTTATCTTCTCTAGTGTTGTTCATTGGATGGATGGTTCTAGCAGATTGGGGTTATCCATATTTAACCACTATAATTTTTATATTTTATATTTTCCCCTTGTAATAATTACCATTTTAATGGGTTTAGACAATGACTAATGTAATAATTTTTATTAATAAATTAATGAGTTGTTTGAATCTCTGGTTTATTTATGTGTATAATAATTTTATAATATAATATAAAATATATTAATTCAAGAAAAAATATAATTTAAAAGTATGGGTTGTTACACTTACAATCCTCTTATATGGATCATGCAATCGAATTAAATATTATTTTATACAAATCCAAATTTCTTATTTAATAAATTTTCTAGTTTTTTATTTTGAAGTTCATTAAAGAATTACTACCAATAATTTTTACCCCTAAACTTAGGAGGTTTATCCATGCATAGAAAAAAGGTTAATAAATGAAAATAATAAAAATAATGAAATAAGAAATATGTAAGTGAAATAATCAAGAATGGAATTATAAAATATAGATGTTTATAGCTTGGAATATAGAAACGTACCATTATAGAAAGAGGAATGAAATTGGTTATGGTGATTTGAAGAAGAATAGATATAAAAAATCTAATAGAAAAAGGTAATTGAATCCTATTCAAATGGAATAATAGTTGAAACAATTTGGAATTAAAAATAAATAAATAATGAATGAAAAATTGAAACATAAAGAATACAGTGAACAACCCTAAATTCATCAAGTTCCTGGAAAATGTATAGGCAAAATACCATATGGTTTAAGCTACTTTTACACTATAAGTATTTGTTGTTGTTTTTGCTCTATAACACTTTTACATTGTATGTGTTGAGTTTATAACATAAATGAAATCATTTAGGTCTTAGATAATTTTATATCTCTAAGATTTATGGATTAAATGAAATTCAATGGGACTTCAAACCCCACAAGTTTTACGAAATAAGTACAAGTCTTTCCTAGAAATTCTTCTACATCTAGTACTTTTTAAATCATGAATGAATCTTATAGATTGTTATTTAGTGGGAATTTATTGATGAATTTACATCATAAACATGTTTTTATAGAATAAATAGTTTAAAATTATAGAATTTTGCAACACCCCTCTTTTTTAAAACTTGGATCAAACTTCCTGAAAAAAATAAACATCATACAAAAATAACAAGGTCTAAAACATGTATTATGTGAAATAAAATAGTTCCAATATATATATGTAAATTAATCACATAAAATTTCACCACACATAAAGAATTTCATATCATCAAGAAAAAAATATTCTCGACACTGATTCTAAATGGGATTATTTTTGACATAAATTTTGTATTACAACCAAGTAAATGAAACAAAGAGTTAGAAAAAAATTATAGTCCTCCAAAATCACCCCTATATATATAATTAGTCATGCCTTATAATAAATTTTTTAAATATAATTCCATTTTTCCTTTAATTTCCAATTCTCAATTGTTTCATAGATAACTATACCAATTTTTTAATTTACCTCCCTATGAATCTTTTCTCATCACTCATTATATAATGAAATTGAAGTTATGTGCATACCTTGAATGTGTGTTCCCAACCATATGCATGCATTGTTTCTAACATTTACACTCTATAAATAAAAATAACATAATTAATCATTGGGGATTTTCTATAAGGTTCAAATGACTATGATTTTAAGGGAATGTGGTAAGATGATAAAAATCAAGCTAAAAAGGAGAGTAAACTCTCAAGAACAATGCATCATAATCAAGAATAGTGCAATGAAAAAACTCCTCTGTAAATTAGAATTTCTATAATCCCAAAACCTATAGAAAGTTTCATGGACTTTGCAAGAAAGTCTAATAAAGATACCTTGGTTCTTCATTTTCACATCCTCTATTTTTTATTTTTCAATTTTCATGTTTAAGACAGAACTCAGATCTACAATCTAACCACATATGATCTACCATGAGATTCATTGTCCTGTTACTAGTGAATTTTATCCTTTCTAAAACACAAACCAAATATATGTATTTAAAAATAGGATAATCAATAATGGTATATCAAGATACCATAGACCATATCAAATAGATCATGTGAAAAAGTCACAGAACATCTCTTTAGTATCAAACATCCCATTTCCACTAGTAAGGATCATTACCCCACATTTATTACTGTGTTAATCATGATATAATACCAATAGTAGGGTATAATGGTATATAATGGGTTTCTAACAAGGATAAATCCTATCAGGGTCATCCATTACTTCTACTTGACTAATAAGGATAAATTTATGGGCGGTTACTAGGAAAATAGCTCAAAACAATGCATTAATGATTTTAATAGTTTATTTTTAGTCATAAATTTGATAATATTTCAATTCAATTTCTGATATACATTGACCAAGTATCTATAAAGAAAAAAACTCAAAAAAGGAAAAGGTAGGTCCAGAATACTAATGGGAATGGGAATAAATAAAAAAAGTTAAATAAATTAGTACATAGTAACCAGTAATATGTCAATCAAAAATAATTACCAAAATTTAGAATTCGGATTGAATTACTCAACTCAAAAATCTTGCTGAAATTATAAACCAATAAAATTAATATATTATAACATATTCCATCCAATTATTTTCATTTATTTATATGTATGTAATGATATTATAATTTAAATATTGTTTAAAATGAAAATTTTCTCCTATTATAATGAGTATAGACAACAATCTATGTGTAAATTCAATAAATATCAATAATGTCCCCAACATACATATAATAAGATACCTTGTTCACATTATTTTGGAAATTGATGTGGAAGAGAAAGAAATAAAAGTAGAAAAAAATTGTAAATTGACGGAATGAAATTAGAGTAAGTAATTAAGAGATCCCTAGAATGAATTTCTTACTATGGGGGGAAATTATTGATGTTGATGTGAAACTTGTCCACCAACAATAATTTTAGAAAAAAAATATAAATATACTATAAAAATAATTAGTTCATATTATATAGAAAATATGTAAGAGGAAAATGGGTAGGGAACATAGTAAATAGGAATGGGTATCATCTCAAATATACATTCATGTAGTACAATAAAAACTAATCACTTGAACAAATTAACAAATATAAAAATGTAGACTAAGAATATAAAAATCATAACATACTCAATAAAAACTCAAAAGATAAAAATATGTGTTTCCTCCCATATGTAGCTAACAATTAAATCATCATCTAGATGAATAGAAAAAGGTTAATTGGGTTAGTCTGTTAGCTTTGTTTTCATCGGCCTCAAATAGAAATAGGTGGTGGTGTACTTAATCTCTAATGGTTAATTTATGGTATTTACCAAATCATAAATAGGACAACCATACCTCTCATGTGTCATTAGTATGATCAATGAAAATCAGGATCTGATCTCATGAGGTTATCCCTGTAATGTAGCATAATAAGGGAATACCTCATGGGGAAGACTAATTTGTCAAAAAGAATCATTAAAATTATCAGTAGAGGTATATGATCAAGAAACATCTTACTAAATTCATAAGAAATAATAAAAGTGTAAGAGAAGTATTTTCAGTCAAAAAATAATGTATCCCTATCATTATATAATATAAATGATACAAACATGGATATAGAATACAATGGAAAAAAATAAACACAAGAGGAACCTAGAATATGGTGGGTGAATGTTCTAATATGGATGCGGTGGGATCAAGATGAAGGTGTTCTTGGTTGTAGGATGAGAGTGGGTGGATGTAGTAGTTTGGGTGGAGAAAAGGAAGGCTTAGAGAATTGGATTAAAAAATGTAGGACTAATCACCTATGGTTCTCAAGAATATATTAGAGAAGGTTTACATGCCTATGAACTACCACCCAAATATCTATAAGATCATGTGGTAGCTGAGAAGATACTAACATCTTGAGTTTGACAGTAGTGAGTTTATTGGGAATCGAAGGGGAGGATGATGCATCAAGAGAAGGGACCTCAATAGTGGATATGACATACTCGGGTTCCCAATCATTGTGCTCACTAAAATTCTGAAGAACTCACATCTTATGGAGTATGGAATGGTTTATATACTACATCATCCCCAAGTATGAGAGAAACTGGGAGATTTCAAAGACTCAAAAATGTTTGGCTATGTGGATGATGAATGATCCACCCATCAATTTCATCACATCATCTCCCAGACTAACTCTTATAGGCTAGGGAAAACTAATGATCTATGCTGAGTATAGGGGATCCAATAGAGACGGTAAGGATGGTCACCTCATTATGAGTGATGGATTCATGGTATTTTACTCATGATTTCTATACTAGATCTAAATCTTGATGTATGATCATGATATTCTCATCCTTTAGTTGGGTTCTCTTTACTTTCGGCCCATCATGAATGTTGGTGGGGTCAGAGGCTATCTATATGTAGCTTTTTTGAATGTCCTTCTTGTTCAAATAAATACATAGTACTACAAAAGAGAGTGATATAGAAAACTTTTAGGAATAAAACCCAAGGTCGATATTGAACTCACCCAAAGTCAGTGAAAAATCCCGACCACCCAGTTGGAAGGTGACGTGGATGATGTCCCACTCCAAAGTGGTCAGAAACTATATAATTAGATCTTGAAACATATCCTCAAACACCATGACAATATTTAGGAGGTGTATTTATGTATGGGATTTCATAACTACCTCATCTATAAGGATTGTGTGTGGCATAACTAAATTCAAGAACTTATTAGTGTACACCAGTTTTGTCTATAAGTGGGCCAAGGAGACCTGATGACTAGGGTCTACAAAGTGAAGGTAAGGGTGAAAATATGTAAGTATATCTTCCCCCTATGAGTTATGGGATTTAGAACCCAAACCCAAAATAGATGGAGATAAATGAGATGTGGGGACTGTGGATGTTGAGTGAGGTGATGGTAAAGGAGGTAGTAGGGAAGGCGCCTAGGTCATGAATTTTTCCATGGGAAGCTATGAACCCAGACCAACGTGCTTATAAGTGGTAATAGTGCCACCTCTAATACAGGTCATGGTGGTATGTGAGTAATGATTACTTTTTAGAGATAGGGTGGAATGTGTTGGATCGATAATGGGAGGATGAGAGGAAAAGGGAGAGATGTGAGATTAGGGGGAGGAGGTTAAGGGGAAGTAACAGTTGTTGTAAACTCTATGGTTATGAAATAAGTAACTCAGACATCACATTTACACTATAAACTAAGTTATTATGATAAAAAAAGTGTGAGGGAGCTTTTGAAATCATGAAAATTTTATGGCGTAAGTATAATTTCTTACATCATTATTTCCTTTTATTGAAGTAGATAACTTATTTTTAGTCTAGAGATAGTAAAATAATTGAGATTCAATGATCTAAACCTATTCAAAACAAACCTAGTTTTACTCCTAGTCAATACTTAATTTTAATTCTTGAGCTATACATCCCCCCAATTCATCTAAATTTGAGATACAGGAAACATTCTTCTTGTAATTTATATTATTATATTTTTAACCATTTTCCACTAAAATTGAAGGGTAGTCCATTTCCTTTCTGAATTTCAGTAGTTTCATACGGGTATAATTTAACAATTACAAATAGACCTGATCATTGAGAATTAATTTTTCCAAGAAATAATTTCAGATGAGAATTGAACAATAGAACTTTTTTCCTTGGTGTCAAATTATATTATTCCATTAATTAGTCATTCCATTTCATCATTTCACCTTATAGATTTTGTCATTTTCTGAAGAATACCTTTTGATTTACTCCATCTCATCCAATTTCAATAAATATTTGTTTCTTAACACTTTGTTCATCCATGTTTCACATTTTCCAGGACCAATATGAGTGATGTTCTAATTACACTGCAAAATTGATGGGTTTCGTTGCCTAGAAGATAATTTATCATTCATATGGGAATTTTATAAACTATACGATATTCCCATTGTGAATCATCGATTGTATTACTCTAATACTCCATATTTTTATTGAATATATTTCCTAGAATTTTCTTGACATCCTAATTAGAGAGTTCCACCTATGCTCTTGTTTTTTAGTGGTTAGGAGTGCCAGTATTTTTTTTGAATATTGTGATTTTCAATAATCCCTTTTGTGGAAGTATTATTGAAGTTTTTTCAATATTAACTAATGATAAATCCTAGAAATCTAAATTGGGAACAAAATTTTATTTAAAAAATGAATCAAAACATTGGCTATCTCGAACTCAGTTGATTCTATTTCTTCCCACATTGATACAAAGTCCACACTAACGAAAATATAAAACAACCAATGGGAATTGGGAAATAGACTAATAAAATCAATTCCCCATACATAAAATATTTATACTTATAGGGTAGGGTTTTAGGGAATTTTGTTAGGTTTCTCAATAGTATTTTTCTACTGGCACCTATCACGTCTTTTGAAAAACTATTTAATGTCTTTATTAAGTGCGGGACAAAATAATCCATTATGAAAGATTTTATCCATGGTACTCTCAAACCCATGATGTTCTATAGTCAGTGATGTATGAAAGAACTCTATCACAATTTGAATGTCCTCCTCTAGAATGTAGTGTCAAATTAATCCATCAACATAGTTCTTACACAATATCGGCTCATTCGAGTAATTGTGTGATTCATCGGCATGTAAATTCTTCCTTTGTTGATAGGAGAAATTGGGGTAGAGGATTTTAGTGGTATGGTAGTTCACTATTTCATCAAACTGTGTTTCTTCTTTTACATTTATATCGAAGATTTTCTCATTATGTAAATCATATTTAATACTCATCTCTTCTTTATTCTTACTATTAGGTAGCAGAAGTCTAGAAATATGAGCAACAATGAAATTTTTAGTTCCTTTTGTGTCCTTTTTTATGATATCAAATTCTTATAGTAGTAGGATCCACCTAATCATCCATGGTTTGGCATCATTTTAATTCAGAATATATTTTGGTCTAGCATGATAAATGTATACTATGACATCGGAGAGTATGAGATATGACCAAAATTTATCAAATGTAAAGACTATATTTATCAAATCCTTTTCAGGGGTACTATAATTGATCTGATCACCATTTAGAGCATGGATAGATTAATAAATTTTCTGAAAGATACATCCAACCCATTTTCCTAAAACAAAAACCATAATTAATTCACTAGCATCACACATTATTTCAAAGTCTTTATCCTAATTGGGTGATATAAATAAAGGACCGTCCAAAGAGATATTTTTTAGATTATTTAATTCCCACCAAAATTCTTCACTAAAATCAAATGGAAAATCCTTCTATAGTAGTTGTGTCACTAGTTTGGATATTTTTTTGATTCCTTTAAGGATGAAGTGGTAGAATATTGTTTGGATCATAAAACATTGAATTCCTTTCATAGTTGTGGGTTTTAGTAAGTCTTTGATCATTTTTATTTTATCTGGGTTGAATTCCATGCAAATCTTTAAATTTTATGGCCAAGCATCATGCCTACTTAGACCATGAAATATAAATTTTCTCAATTCAACACTAGGAATTTCTCTTTAGATCATTGTAAAACAATTTTGAAATTTCTCAAATATACCTCAAAGGATCATCCTTAAATGGAAAAAATAATTCATGATTATTTCTAGAAACCCCACCACTATATTATTAATGAAATATGTCATAAACGATTAGAAAATTTCTAAAACATTACACATTCCAAATGATATTCATTTATATGAGAATTTTATTAAAGTATATGTGAACATTGTCTTTGATTTGTCAATTAGGTTTAAAAAAATTTGATTGTATCCAGAATAACTATCCATAAAATAATATAATTCATTCACATCCAATCTCTCAAGCCTAAAATCTATGAATGTGATATTAAATTGATATTTTTGAGTTTCTTGAATTAAATTTATATATTTGACACATAATATCTATCCCGTAATGGTTTGAATTGGGATTAATTCATTTTCATTTTTTATCATAATTAAGATTCTTTTCATTGACGTTACATTCAGTGAGGTCACCCACTCACTATCAGAGATGTAAAATATAATCCAAACATCAAGAAGATTTATAATATCCTTTTTAATTACTTATTTTTTTTGTCAGGTGATTCAACATTAGGTCTGGAATTTTTCCTTATCACCTTGTTTAATTAGAATCGCATTTTTAAAAATTGTGGGGCCGATCCCCATGACATAAACCTCCCAAGGATATTGAATTTTTGGGCTTATTGAAGATGTTTATCAATTTTTATTCTTTTTCTTGATTCATATCCATGATTATGATAACTATGTTGGCAACAAAAATTAGAGGGGATAATGTTTATAAGAAAGGCTATGAAACTGCCTCGTGAAGTCCTTTCACGGAGCGACATGGCCCTGTGAGCCCGCCACAAAGCACAGAGGTAGGATGCTCCGCGAGATGATTTGACGTACGCGAGCCCGCCACAAATCTAGGAGGTGGGATGATCTGTGAGCCCCTTTGACGTTCGCGAGCCCGCCGCGAAGTGGAATCCAGCTTCGTGTCGAGCGATCTTGGCTTCACGGTGCCTCTTGCCTATAAATACCAGCCTCCCCCTAGGTCCAAAAGACGGATCATCCGACCTTTCCTCTTCCCGGATCTCAAATCACAAATCACTTTCTACTCTACATACCATGAGTTGCTCAAGGTACTTTTGCTCCATGAAGTGCCTCCCCTTTTCCTTTTTTTCACCCCCTCTTTCGAGAGGGATTCCTTTCACGAAGCCCACGTATAACATCCCATCTTTTTATAACATAAACTTTCATTACATTACACAAAACTGAGGATCTTTAAGGTTTAGTGTCTTGGAAACCAGGAACATAATACATGAAAAAAACATAAAGAATTCTTCTTAAACACTTGAAAGGCTTATCCTTAAGTTCATCCTAGGTTTATTACTGCATCTCATAACCTAGGGACATACATCAAAAGAAAGGGTGAGCAGAAGGCCCAGTAAGGGAAACAAGAGGAAAATTTTACATGTGAACTTGATATACTTCAATAAGGACATGAAAAGAACTTTAAGGAATGAGAAAGAAATCATGAGGCATTTCATAATAAAAATAACATTTTTCATAACTTGAAGATGTGGATACATCACTTAACATAGAAAATCATGAACATATCACCAAGGTCCATCCCCAAGGTGTCGTATGAAAATTACCAAGGTTATTCACCAAGGTATCGTGAAAATTGTAATCTCTAGTGGTTACATCATTACCCAATGCATTGGAGTGCTATTAGGGTTCACCCTTAAATTTTCTTTTGTTATCATGTGAGCCACATATATCATCATAAAAAATTTCATAAATAACCCATATAGCATAAAATAAATGAGTTTCATTTCATAATCATAACGTTTTAAAAACTGCTTTAAAGACATGATCTTTACGTCACTTTAAACCCACGGAAAGGGAAAGCGGGTCTCATGTATGTAAATCCCAGAATTTAAAATAGAACATTTTGATATATATGTGAATACCCTTGTAGAAATAAGATCTTTGAGTATTCACTTTATAACATAAAATAATTTTGAGAAAAGAGAGAGGCATTTTGAGACGAAAATTCTGCAGCATAACGACTATGTTACAAGGTTTTAGAAAACATTGAAAAGAGAGGGGACATGGGTCACCCACTCATAAATGATCTATAAAACAGTAGGGGGACATAATATAAGGGATTTAAGAACATGGTAATGAAATTTGAAAGATATACCATATGAATTGAAAAACATGGAAGTGAGACAAAAATAAGATTTCTCTTATGAAAATTCGGCAGCCTAACGACGTCACTTAACTTCAATAAAAAAACGATTTGAAAAGATAAAATAGGGTCTCTCATCATATGATCATAAGAGATCAGTATGATATATATATAGATCATACCCCAACATAATAAAAAGGAACTTGAAATATTTGACATGAAAATCGAACTTGAAAAATGAGAAGGGTGAAAGAATCACTTAAAAATTCGCCAGCCTAACGGCGTCACTTAAACTTTCATAAAATGAAATGATGAGAGTAATAGGATATATCTCATCATATAAACATGAAAATGGAAGTAAGAGGAATATAAAAGACCATCCTCTCACATAACAACATGGAGCATAAAAGGAATGACATAAAAGAGATTACATGAAAAGAAAGAGAGAGGTCGGATCCCTTACCTTAAAACGTAACTCTTAAAACTCAAAAGTTTGGACCTTGAGGGCTTGGGGGAACCTTGGGAGGACTCCTTGGGAGGTAAGGAGACCAGAAATTCGTTGGGGGAGAGTTGGGAGTGAAAACTAAAGGAGGAAAGGGTGAGTATTTATAGGGAAAGTGAGGGGACAAGGCATTAATGGCCAAGGGACACCTCACAAGTTCTTTTCTCAAAACCATGTGCTCTCCCTTGGCATTTACCATGGAGTTAGGCCACATGGGGCCCCCAAAACAATAATTCATCACCCTTGGCCGGCCAAACCTTAAAATATCTCATGACATCATCATGACACAGTTATGATGTCATTAAACATACCGAAACCCTAAAACTGCATTTTTACTATTCACTGAAAAATTCATCTTACTCAGAAAAATCCCAAAATTTTACCTTAGCCAAATATCGATGCTCTAATTACATTTATGAAATCCATTTTATAAAAATAATTTTCTAAATAATTTTAATTTAATTTTTAAATAAAACACTA
Source organism: Viscum album (assembly GCA_963277665.1). Classification (NCBI taxonomy): domain Eukaryota; kingdom Viridiplantae; phylum Streptophyta; class Magnoliopsida; order Santalales; family Viscaceae; genus Viscum; species Viscum album. The sequence goes on from OY728165.1 coordinate 290,953,117, forward strand.
TTCATCGAGAATTCGTTTTTTTTCAGAAAAATCCCCAAAAATTACAATAACATAATATCGATGCTCTGAGTTCAAAAATAAAGTCCTTTTTATAAAAATAATTTTCTAATCATTTTTAATTAAATTTTTAATTAAAAAACACTATTCACCTGAAAAAAACTAATACTTGACTAATAATTTATGAAACCTTTATTTACCCATTTTATTGAATCACATTACTTAATCTAGGTGTCTAAATTATATTAAAACTTTCTTTGAGTGAAATTACTAATCCATTTGGTCACATTACTAATCCCAAGTGTAAAATCACTATTCATAATTTACTATTCATCAAAAATTAAGTTGATCTTATTAGACTCCAAATTCCTTACTGAACACTTTTGTAGAATACCATTTTTTGAAAATCATTACACATCATTAATTATTTATGGTTTACATAAATATTTTAAAATATACTTTTTTCAAAATTCATCAATAAAATACATCCTAAAATTATCCGGACATTTGAAGTTTCACAAACATCACTAAAGGAAGAAATCTTAATTCATTCATCCCAAAGGATTACACAAGGAAGCTAGGGTCTCGTCACATAGCCCCTTATAACACCGACATATGACCTAAGTGTAAGGTGTGCTATGGTGAGGGAATCTGAGGGAAGCTCAGATAACATTGCCCTAGTAGTAATCTCTACTAACTTGAACTTCTCCCACATGCGTTTCTGTTCAAGCTTGACACGCTGGAGTTCGGCTTGGGCTTGGTCAAAGCGAAGCCCAAAGATGCCACCTCCTTCCCAAGCTCTGATAAGTGGGCTTCATAAGGTTCGAGTCTACTGGATGAAGCCATCGAATCCTCTTTCTGCATTAACCATTAACATCTTATTAAATAATTAAGAGTAAGTTAATATACTACTCAAAAAGATTGGGTCGTTACATTCTTCCCCCCTTAAGAAATTTCGTCCCCGAAATTTATACTTGAGGCCTAGTCGAAAAGGTGAGGGTACTTTTGCTTCATTGTTTCCTCAGGCTCCCAAGTCGCTTCTTTATATTTATGATTCCTCCACAACACTTTCACAAGGTGGGTAGTCTTTTTTCATAGAACCTTGTCTCTACGGTCTAATATCTCCACTGGCTTCTCCTCATAAGAGAGGTCATGTTCCAGTTGTACCACCTCTGGGTTCAGTACATGCGAAGGGTCGGGTATGTACTTGCTCAAGAGAGATACATGGAAGACATCGTGAACTTGAGCTAGGTTCGGTGGAAGTGCTAGACGATAGGACACTGCTCCTATGTGATCAAGGATTTCATAGGGGCCAATGTACCTAGGGATGAGCTTCCATTTCTTCCCAAACCGCATGACTCTCTTCCATGGAGAAATTCGAAGGAAGACTTTGTCGCCAACACCAAACTCCAAGTCCCTTCGACGATTGTCAGCATAGCTCTTCTGCCGACTCTGAGCAGCCTTTATGTGTTGTTGGATGGCATGAACCTGTTCTGTCATCTCTTGCACAAGATCAGGCCCAAGAAGCTTTCTCTCACCAGTTTCATCCCAACAAGTAGGAGTTCTACATCTCTTTCCATACAGAGCTTCATAGGGTGCCATTTGAATACTCGAATGGAAGCTGTTGTTATAGGAGAACTCAACTAATGGGAGGTGTTGATCCCATCCACCTTTAAATTCCATTGAGCATAATCTCAGCATATCTTCGAGTGTCTGAATAGTCCTTTAAGATTGTCCATCAGTTTGAGGATGATAGGTCGTACTAAAATTTAATTCAGTACTCAGAGCATGTTGAAGACTTCTCCAGAATTTTGATGTGAATCTTGGATCACGATCAGACACGATGGATAGTGGTACCCCATGCAGCCTTACCACTTCCTTCATGTATATCTTGGCAAGTTGATCCAGAGAGAAATCTTCCCGAATAGAGATAAAATGGGTGGTCTTGGTGAGACGGTCCACAATAACCCATATCGCATTGTTTCCTTTGGATGTTTTCGGGAGACCATTTACAAAGTCCACAGTGATATTATCCCACTTCCATACTGGTATGGGTAGCAGTTGTAATACCCCCTTAGGAAGTTGTTGTTCTGCCTTTACTTGCTGACACACCAGGCACCTTGTAGTGTAATCAGCAATCTCCCTCTTCATGTTATCCCACCAATAATGATCACGAAGGTCTCTATACATTTTAGTGCTTCCTGGATGTATAGAGAAAGTAGAGCTATGAGCTTCATCCATCAGTTCTTTCTTTATCTCTGGAATAGATGGAACACATAGTCTTGTACGAAATTTCAATACACATTCTTGATCAATATTGAAATCAGGGAACTTCCCATCTTTTACAGCCTCCAACTTCTCCTGCAGCAAAGGATCTTCTTTTTGAGCCTTCTTGATCTTCTCTAGTAATGAAGGTTGATAAATCATTTGGGATAGGGTTGATGATGTCCCTTTCCTTATAATTCCCATGTCCAGTTTTACTAGATCTTTAATCAAGGGATCTCCTAGGATCCTCATTGTTGCCAGAACAACAGGATATTTCCTCCTTAACGCATCCGTGACTTTATTTTCTCTTCCAGGGTGATAATGAATTGAACAATCATAGTCTTTAATAAGCTCCAACCATCTCCTTTGTCTCATGTTCAATTCTTTCTGCATGAAAATATACTTTAAACTTTGGTGGTCGGTGTATATATCACATTTCTCCCCATAAAGATAGTGCCTCCATATCTTTAGAGAAAAAACAACTACCGCTAACTCTAGATCATGCGTAGGATAATTCTGCTCATGAATCTTCAACTGTCGAGATGCATAAGCAATTACCTTGTCATTTTTCATGAGGACTCACCCAAGCCCTTTCAGAGATGCATCGCTAAAAATAACGAATCCTTCTCCGATAGAGGGTAGTGTTAACACAGGTGCAGTAACCAATCTCTTCTTCAACTCTTGGAAACTTTCCTCGCATTCCTTTTTCCAGATGAACTTAACCCCTTTTCGAGTCAACTTGGTTAGTGGATTAGAAATCCATGAAAAGTTTTTCACAAACCTCCTATAATATCCCGCTAAACCAAGGAAACTACGAATCTCAGTTACTGTTGTGGGTTGAGGACACTCCTCCACAACCATTATCTTTACAGGGTCAACCAAGATTCCTTCATTGGTTACGATGTGCCCCAAGAAATCCACTTGTTGTAACCAAAACTCACACTTGCTGAACTTTCCAAAGAGCCTCTCCTTCCGCAGAGTTTTCAAAATAACCCTCAGATGATCTTCATGCTCCTCACGACTTTTTGAATATATCAAAATATCATCAATAAAAACTACCACAAAGTTATCAAGGTAGTCCTTAAAGACTCTATTCATCAAATCCATGAAAATAGCAGGAGAATTAGTTAAGCCTAAGGGCATAACAGTAAACTCATAATGCCCATATCTTGATCGGAAGGCAGTCCTTGGAATATCTTCCTTCTTCACCCTCAGTTGATGATAACCAGATCGAAGGTCAATCTTAGAGAAGAATTAAGCCCCACGAAGTTGGTCAAATAAATCATCAATTCTTGGAAGAGGATATCTATTCTTCACTGTGATCCCATTTAGTTCTCTATAATCAATGCATAGCCGCATTGATCTATCCTTCTTCTTCACAAAGAGAACTGGTGCTCCCCAAGGAGACACACTTGGTCCGATAAACCCCTTATCAAACAAGTCTTGGAGTTGTTTCTTTAACTCTTATATCTCCACATTTTTCATTCTATACAGAGTCTTTGATATCGGTTGAGACCCAGGTACGAGTTCAATGGAGAAATCTACCTCTCTTTCTGGGGGAGGTCTAGGTAACTCCTCAGGAAATGCATCCATGTATTCCAGAACAATCGGAACATCTTCTATTTGTATGCTCCCTTTTCTTTCTTCATCATCACCGATTAACTCCATAAAGAAAGCTATAGGAGGTGCTTCTAGATAGGGATCAGTTCGGGATATCTCTCCTTGGAAGATAACTGTAGGTCGTTCATTCAAGACTACTGATATATCCTTACTTCTGCATTTGATCTTAGCATTATACTTTGAGAGCCAGTCCATCCCTAGTATAATGTCGAATTCCATCATCGGAATGACTACTAGATTTGCGATAAGATTGTGCTCACCAAAGTAAACACTAGAGTCTCTAAATACTGTTGATGCAAGGATAATCCCACTTGGAGTCTTGACTAACAACTCTACCTCTAGCAGTTCGGGGATTGATTCTATATTCCTTGCAAACTTGGAGGAAATAAAGGAATGCATAGAACCAGAATCAAATAAAGTACTTGCTAGTTTTGAGAGGACGACAAGAGTACCTGCTACCAAATTGTTCGGAACTTCAACTTCAGTTGTTGTGATAGTGAAAGCACGACTTTTCTCCCTTGGCCTCTGCTGAGGTTGATGGTGATTCTCCTCCACCGCCCTCGGATTTGGACATTGATTAGCAAAGTGCCCAAGTTGTCCACACTTGAAGAATGTGACTTCGGGTAGGGCCAGAACCATCTTTCCTCTGTCGTTAGTGTTGGGAAGTTGAGGCTTCACATCACTACAACAATTCCGAGAAATATAGCCCTGTTTTCCACACCTATAGCACTTACCACTTCCGATCAAGCAGTTCCCCGAATGCTTCTTCCCACATTTATTGCATGTGGCATGTTGCATATGCTTTCCACCTCTTTCCTGATCAAAACTTCTTCCTAGGCTTGGTTCTAGAGTTCTCTTCTTTTCATTAGATTTGTGAGACCACTGTGTCTCCCCAAACTCTAGTTCAACTTTCATAGCACTTCGAACTATTTCTTCATAGCTATCGTAGTCCTTGTTGGCTAGATTCTTCCGCAGATGAGGTCGTAGTCCACCAAAGAATCTATCAACCTTCCCATTAGGGTCCATGACAAAAATTGAGGTATAACGGGAAAGCCTTGTGAAGTTCATCTCGTAGGTTCCAACTGATTCATTCTCCTTCTGCTTCAGTTCGAGAAATTCTTTCTCCATTCTCGTTCTCATCGAACGAGGGAAATACTTATTAAAGAATATTCCCCGGAACTCTTCCCACTCCATATCTTCCATCTCTCCTTGTGGCTTTGTGTTTTTTATCAGTGACCACCACTGATCAGCTTCTCCCTCTAGGCAGTAAACAGCAAGAGTGACTTTTTCTTGTTCCGAACAAAGAAGTACAGAAAAGATCTTTTCAATGGAGCTTATCCATTGTTCCACAACCAATGGGTCAGTAGATCCACTGAATGTTGGTGGTCGTTGACGCATAAAGGACTCAATAGAAAGTTGTTCCCTTCGTGGTGAGATCAGCCTCTCAGCTTGATTCAAGTTATTACTCATAACTTGAGTCAGTTGGTTCATCATTCGCATGAATGTTTCCATTTTGGCTTCCATCGGAGGGCCGTCAGCACATGGTGCATTGCGGTCACCATCGGCACGGTTCCTCCTATTTCCCACCATTTTCTAAAAGAATAAAACCTTAGTAAGAAACTTATTTCATTTATGAATCTTTTAACTAAGACTTCATGCTTAAACAATTACACTTCTCTAAAATTCCTTCATAATGATTCATAAAAATCTTGTGATTAACCAAACATATCCCCCAGGAGTGTCGTAACCAAGAGTGCAGCAAGACCCGTTATCATGCACCAGTTCCCGTTCGAGTCTATCTTAAAGCGGTGTTTTCGGGTTTTACCCCTATGTACATCTGTGCCAGAGCCGCCTCTACCTGCTCGTATCCAGACAGGGATGTATTTGTTTGATAAACCACTTACTCAATACTTACCAAAATACCAGGAAGTTTTCCTATATTTAAACTTTTCTATAGGGTTCTTCCTAAAGTTTTTATATCCTAATTTCCACAAATAACTAAACCATCCTTTGATACCAACTATAGCATCCCGTCTTTTTATAACATAAACTTTCATTACATTACACAAAACTGAGGATCTTTAAGGTTTAGTGTCTTGGAAACCAGGAACATAATACATGAAAAAAACATAAAGCATTCTTCTTAAACACTTGAAAGGCTTCTCCTTAAGTTCATCCTAGGTTCATAACTGCATCTCATAACCTGGGGACATACATCAAAAGAAAGGGTGAGCAGAAGGCCCAGTAAGGGAAACAAGAGGAACATTTTACATGTGAACTTAATATACTTCAATAAGGACATGAAAAGAACTTTAAGGCATGAGAAAGAAATCATGAGGCATTTCATAATAAAAATAACATTTTTCATAACTTGAAGATGTGGCTACATCACTTAATATAGAAAATCATGAACATATCACCAAGGTCCATCCCCAAGGTGTCATTTGAAAATTACCAAGGTTATTCACCAAGGTATCGTGAAAATTGTAATCTCTAGTGGTTACATCATTACCTAATGCATTGGAGCGCTATCAGGGCGCACCCTTAAATTTTCCTTTGTTATCATGTGAGACACATATATCATCATAAAACATTTCATAAATAACCCATATAGCATAAAATAAATGGGTTTCATTTCATAATCATAACGTTTTAAAAACTGCTTTAAAGACATGATCTTTACGTCACTTTAAACCCACGGAAAGGGAAAGCGGGTCTCATGTATGTAAATCTCAGAATTTAAAATAGAACATTTTGATATATATGTGAATAACCTTGTAGAAATAAGAGCTTTGAGTATTCACTTTATAACATAAAATATTTTGAGAAAAGAGAGAGGCATTTTGAGACGAAAATTCTGCAGCATAACGGCTATGTTACAAGGTTTTAGAAAACATTGAAAAGAGAGTGGACATGGGTCACCCACTCATAAATGATCTATAAAACAGTAGGGGGACAGAATATAAGGGATTTAAGAACATGGTAATGAAATTTTAAAGATATACCATATGAATTGAAAAACATGGAAGTGAGACAAAAATAAGATCTCTCTTATGAAAATTCGGCAGCCTAACGACGTCACTTAACTTCAATAAAAAAAAATGATTTGACAAGATCAAATAGGGTCTCTCATCATATGATCATAAGAGATCAGTATGATAGATATAGAGATCATACCCCAACATAATAAAAAGGAACTTGAAAGATTTGACATGAAAATCGAACTTGAAAAATGAGAAGGGTGAAAGAATCACTTAAAAATTCGGCAGCCTAACGGCGCCACTTAAACTTTCATAAAAAGAAATGATGAGAGTAATAGGGGATCTCTCATCATATAAACATGAAAAGGGAAGTAATAGGAATATAAAAGAACATCCTCTCACATAACAACATGGAGCATAAAAGGAATGACATAAAAGAGATTACATGAAAAGAAAGAGAGAGGTCGGATCCCTTACCTTAAAACGTAACTCTTAAAACTCAAAGGTTTGGACCTTGAGGGCTTGGGGGAACCTTGGGAGGACTCCTTGGGAGGTAAGGAGACCAGAAATTCGTTTGGGGAGAGTTGGGAGTGAAAACTAAAGGAGGAAAGGGTGGGTATTTATAGGGAAAGTGAGGGGACAAGGCATTAATGACCAAGGGACACCTCACAAGTTCTTTTCTCAAAACCATGTGCTCTCCTTTGGAATTTACCATGGAGTTAGGCCACATGGGCCCCCAAAAACAATAATTCATCACCCTTGGCCAGAAAACCCTTAAAATATCTCATGACATCATCATGACACAGTTATGATGTCATTAAACATGCCGAAACCCTAAAACTGCATTTTTACTATTCACTGAAAAATTCATCTTACTCAGAAAAATCCCAAAATTTCACCTTAACCAAATATCGATTCTCTAATTACATTTATGAACTCCATTTTATAAAAATAATTTTCTAAATAATTTTAATTTAATTTTTAAATAAAAACACTATTCATCGAGAATTCGTTTTTTTCAGAAAAATCCCCAAAAATTACAATAACATAATATCGATGCTCTGAGTTAAAAAATAAAGTCCTTTTTATAAAAATAATTTTCTAATCATTTTTAATTAAATTTTTAATTAAAAAACACTATTCACCCGAAAAAACTAATACTTGACTAATAATTTTTGAAACCTTGATTTACCCATTTTATTGAATCACATTACTTAATCTAGGTGTCTAAATTATATTAAAACTTTCTTTGAGTGAGATTACTAATCCATTTGGTCACATTACTAATCCTAAGTGTAAAATCACTATTCATAATTTACTATTCATCAAAAATTAAGTTGATCTTATTAGACTCCAAATTCCTTACTGAACACTTTTGTAGAAGACCATTTTTTTAAAATCATTACACATCATTAATTATTTAGGGTTTACATAAATATTTTAAAATATCCTTTTTTCAAAATTCATCAATAAAATACATCCTAAAATTATCCGGACATTTGAAGTTTCACAAACATCACTAAAGTAAGAAATCTTAATTCATTCATCCCAAAGGATTACACAAGGAAGCTAGGGTCTCGTCACATATCCCCTTATAACACTGACATATGACCTAAGTGTAAGGTGTGCTATGGTGAGGGAATCCGAGGGAAGCTCAGATAAAATTACCCTAGTAGTAATCTCTACTAACTTGAACTTCTCTCGCAGGCGTTTCCATTCAAGCTTGACACGCTGGAGTTCGGCTTGGGCTTGGTCCAAAGCGAAGCCCAAAGATGCCACCTCCTTCCCAAGCTCTGATAAGTGGGCTTCATAAGGTTCGAGTATACTGGATGAAGACATCGACTCCTCTTTCTACATTAACCATTAACATCTTATTAAATCATTAAGAGTAAGTTAATATACTACTCAAAAATATTGGGTCGTTACACCATGAGCCTTTGTGAAGGAAGGAGATCCTCACGGGGACTCGGTTCATCGAGGAGCATTTATGCTTTGAGAAGCACCCCCATGCACACTTTAATGAAATGCTAAGGCTGAGTCACTATGCCTCACGAAGCACATTGCTTCACAGGACCTTGCTTCGTGAGGCACCCTTGGTTCGTAAGGATTTGCTTCATGAACGGCCTTCCACTTTGTTAAGCACCTCTTGTATGAACCTATGCCCTATGCCTAGGCTAGATCATTTCACTTCACGAAGCCCTCACCTTCACGATGCCCTTCCCTTGCATGGAGCACCAGATCTCTACAATGCCTCTAATCGTAAACCCCTTTGCTCTGCAACTCCCTCTCTCGTTCAAACTTCTAGGTTCGCACGAATCAACTTCAAAGTCCCCTGGACACCACTTCCCATTTCTTTACTTCACCTCATTCTTCTTCATATAGGCATGCTAAAGGCTATTGCTTCTTCGCATAGCCACGCTAACGTGCACCCCCCAATGGTTCACTTCATAACACCCCCTAGCCACGATGTTTCATGTCCCTTCTCTTCACCAAGGTAGAGAGGGTACCGGTTATGTATGTCCTAGGGGTGCAGAGTGAACCCACCTTGTCCGAGCTACAGGACGTTAAACTTCCAAGCACCATCATTCTCAGCACATGACTTTAAACTGTGACTTCCCCCCATGAATCCTATATGGGGAAAGGGAAACCATCTGGGTGTAAGCCCGTATCTTTTCTTGCAGGAGGCAGTATCCTTGTCCCTACTTTCTTCAGTGCCAAATCCCTCTCCTGGTGGGCTTTGTATCCACCAGGCCTCCATCCTAAAGTAAGTCCCATCCTCTTCGTACTGCTAAGCATGCATAAGCCCCCGTTTCCTCTTTGGGTTGCGATCACGTGTAATCCCCAATCCACTTCCCACGGACGCACCTTTCATGACATGATCGTTAGGACTCTGCTGTCTCTTGTTTCTCACACCGAGCATGACCCACGAGGGCTTAGAGCAGCCACGAACCATGAAATCTACCCTGGGCGGCCTAGAGTGTAAGCTCTATGCCCCCACCTGAACTATGAGGTATCCTTGCCAAGGCAGGGTACATAGGAGGCCTCCATGAGGTTCAAGCCCACCACCCATTGGACCCCAGGTCTTCCTTCATGTCGGTTCACCGACCCACCTGAACTATGAAGTCTTTGATCCTTGCTATGCCAAGGTACGTAGGAAGCCTCCACGAGGTTCAAGCCCACCACCCATTGGTTTCTCCGACCCCCTTCACGTCGGTTCACCAAAACCATGGGCCTCCTAGAGTGTAATCTGCACACCCCCTTCCGAACTATGAGGACTTTGATCCTTGCTAAGGTAAGGTATGTAGAAAGACTCCTTGAGGTTCAATCCGAACTCCTACTTGGTCTCGAACACTTTCACATCGGCACACCAATGCCACCACCCGAACTATGTGGACTTTGATCCTCACTAATTTGAGGTATGTAGAAAGCTTCCCAGAGGTTCAATCCCAACAACCGGTAGTTCCGACCATCTTCATGTCAGTTCACCAACACCCTGGAAATCCTAGAGCGTAATCCACACAACCATACCTTAACTACGTGGACTTTGATGCTTGCTAAGGCGAGGTACGTAGGAATCCTCCATGAGGTTCAATCCCAAAATCCATTGGCCTGACCGTCTTCACGTCAGGACACCTAAGTCACCCCTCCCAAACTACATAGACTTTGATCTTTACTAAGGTGAGGTATTTAGGAAGCTTATCTGAGGTTCAAACCCAACAATCGGTCATTCTGACCCCCCACCCTTCACGTCGGTTTTCCCACACCATCCATCTGGACCCCAGTTCCTTATTCAGGTCGGTTCACCTTCGTCTCGCATGACATTAAACTATAAACCACACGCAACAGTAAGCTGTTGTGTCCCAAAATCAGTGGTAAGCTATTTTATCCTGATCAGTGGTGAGTCATTGTGTCCCCAATTCAGCAGCAAGCCGTTGTATTCCTCTTCACTGGAACCCACATCTTTGGTCTGTTCTAGTGTTGTCAGACCAACCCGGGCTGCTAACCACACGTAAGCCCCATACACATCATCGGGTTTTTGTCCTATGTATACACCCCAATTCAAACTCATCGCCTGAACTTTCCCTCAAGCCTATGTATCCCGGAAACTTCATGCCCCAACCCAGAGGTTTCACTTACTCTGGGTCCCATCCACACATCCATTCTCACGGACCACCTCCTTAAGCATCACATTTCCCTCCTAAACTACGCGGACATTGATTACCTTACACGAGGATATGTAGGAAGTATCCCTGAGACTCAATCCCAACATTACCATCATTCTCACAGTGGTTCCATCCCATTCACAACCCATTTCACTCAGCACCCCATCATCTATCTTGATTCTCACCCAGGCCACCACATCCGGGTGGGTTCATGCCACCCCATTCTACATTCCATTTAATAGAATTTGGGATTCCAACAACACGTTGGCCCCAATATCGATGTTCCCTCTAGGGGTTTCACCCATCTGATCCACTCTAGTCAGTGTTCTGATTAGTCAGATTTGTCTCTGCTAAATGTTAAACTTGCGGCATACCCTGTGTTAAACATGCACTACTGGAAATATAGATATTTGTGACGGGTCATTTGCGACGGGATCCCGTCGCAAATAGCCTTTTGCGACGGGGCCCCGTCGCAAATCGCCCGTTGCAGAAAACGCCGTCGCAACTAATTTTTTTTGCGATGGGCCCATCGCAAAAACACGTATTTGTGACGGGAAATTGGCCCGTCGCAAATAGGTTTCTGGTTTTTTTTAAAAAATCTTTTGCGACGGGCCCGTCGCAAAAAGTATTTGCGACGGGCCATATTCCCGTCGCAAATGGTTGCTTCGAAGTGGGTATTTGCGACGGGCCCATCGCAAATAATAATAAAAAAATTAAAAAATAAAATAAAAATTTATTTATTATTATATAAATCCATAAACCTATTTATATTGATATAAATATAATATTTATTTTTTAAATATGTTTTAGAAAGGAAGAATGAAAATCAAATATGAATGTATAAGATGTTCAGTAAAAGAGGCTTATAAAATAAATTAAAAAATATTTTTAATTAGTAATTATGTAATATTTATCAGTTAATAGTCATTTAATAACTCTTTGAATATAAAAAAATAAAAAAATTAATGAAAGATGGAAAATAAGCTAAAAATGAAACCCAAACTTCAAACGGCCATAACTTTTGATCTGGGACTCCGTTTGAGCTCCACAACATATCAAATCGAAGCCTGCGACGAGCTCTACAGCGCTATGGATCGGTGGAACCCGTCCAAGGTTGTTTCAAGGCCAAAAAAGGCCCAGAAGGCCTCCAAAACTGAGTTTTTAGTCGGGGTACCCCGATTTTTCACCGTTTAAACAGCTATAACTTCTGCTCCCGATGTCCGATAAACCTCTACCATATATCATATCGAAGATAGTTTCATGTTCTTCGATTTGACTAATTTTGGAGCTGAAACGGACTTCTGGATTAGAAGTTATGGTCGTTTAAACATTCAAATGGCTATAACATCCGATCCGGATGTCCGTTTGGCCTGTACCGCATATCATATCGAAGATCGTTTCATGTTCTTCGATTTGACTGGTTGTGGAGTTGTAACGGACCTACGAATTAGAAGTTATAGCCGTTTTAACATTCTCGGTGGATTTTCACCCCCTTATTCCTATGTATTCATTCATAACTATACATATATATATATATGTGTGTGTGTGTGTGTGTGTATCTATTGTATATATGTATGTATTTATTTATTTATTTATTTATACATATACATAAAAACCCATATTTTATAAATTTATTTAAAACTAAGATTATAAATATATATTAATTAATATACAAATAAATATACGAATAAAAACGTATAACTACATATATATATATATAGAATAAATATATATTAATATACGAATAAATATATATATATATATATATATAACCAAATATATTTATATTAGTATAAATCTATATTAATATATGAATAAATATAACTATATATATATAGATAGATCATTAAATGTATAAAAAAATGAAATGGCTTAGTTGTAAAGGTTAATGCGCGCATGGGGGAGGTTTATTCCTATTTATTATTAATTATTTCTAATTATTATTAATTACTACTAATTACCATTAACTATTAACAATTAATACTAATAATTTAAATTTATTAAATAACAAAACAATATAAACACAATTAAATTACAACTAATTAAAAATAAATAAAACTAATAAAAAATTTAAATTAAATATTAAATTAAAAAGAAAATAAATACCTTTAAAATTGATCTGAGGTTGATCTCTGATAATTGTTGAAGACATCAATATCAAATCTGGAAATAAAAATTAAACTTAAGAAACTATGAACTCTAAAAATAGAGTTTTGAGAGAAGTTGAGAATGAATGGAAAAAACGGGTAGGGGTATTTATAGGTTAGATTATTTGCGACGGGAGTATTTTCGACGGGTATCCCGTCGCAAATAGTATTATTTGCGACGGGTCCCATCGCAAATACTTGAGCCCGCATTTATCATGGTCAACGGTTAAATAGTTATTTGCGACGGGTCCCGTCGCAAATATTAACCTGCCGACATACTATTTGCGACGGGGGGTATATTCCCATCGCAAATAGTTTTTACCGCCGTCGGGTATTTGTGACGGGGTATATTCCCGTCGCAAATAGTTTTTACCGCCACCGGTTATTTGCGACGGGTGGTAACCACCCGTCGCAAAAAACTTTCCTGCGGTTTGGCGCGCTTTGCGTGCCAAGCCTTTTGCGACGGGTGAGATTTCCCCGTCGCAAATAAGTGGTTATTTGCGACGGGAAAATACCCCCGTCGCAAATAACCCGTCACAAAAACCCCTTTTTTCCGTAGTGATGGGAATATGAGGAAAACCTCATATACATTCCCATGGCATATAATTACCCACGTTCGATGTGGGATTCCTCAAGCTTCTGCACCCTCAAGAAGCCCTATAATAAGGGGAAAATGACAGATGCACCAGTGTCCCAGTGCCCAAACATGCCGGTGATGCCCAACGTGACTACTCCCCTGACTGAAGGTTGCATCCATGACAGGACCCCTTGGAATGTCCTGATATAAGTAGTGTAATTAACTGGTGTCCATGAAGATATGGTGCTAGGAAGAGTTTCACGAACAATATATTAAATCTATAAGGGAGACTCGAACTAGTTGACAAGTTCCGAGGAGGAATCCACGAAAGGAAGAACTGACATCCCATCATCCCATTTCGATCAACGAAAAACGTCCCTGAAAAAGTGACGGATGCCACCTGCCTTTGGAAAGAGGGAATGCGGGGCAACAAAACCGCGCCTTTCGTCCTCAAATGAGATGGATTCACACGCCCCGGTGAAAGCATTGGAAATAGAAATGGTGAACCCGACGTGAAATTCTTCTTCTCAATATGGAGATTAGTAGAGCTCGAGACATCAATGGATTGACGTGTCACCAGATCTAGTTATCCAGTGCTGGGTCCCGTTAATCAAATAGAAGGCCCGACGTGAAACTCACCAGAAGTTGGGGAAGTATAAAGTTGGACATCCTCTTCTACGACGTTGTCAGCGTGGATCCCTTTTACCGGTCACAGAAGATGGAATGACATCAGGGCATTGGTCGCTGATTCCTTTTTCTATCAGCACCGACGAGTTAATCTCCCTGATCCTTAGGAATCAAGTTGCTTCATCAATAATGTGATCACCACCTACACACCAACACAGGGGCAAGGGCAGTACCAACGCGGCAGTCTAGTGTGGCTCCTCCTCTTCTACAACGACCTCTACACCCATGGCCCTAGGGTGCCCATTCCCCATCTCCCCATCTGAGGTCATCCAACGAAGGGTGATCAACGACCTCATGCGCCGTTATGAGGAGGAGGGCATGATCTCGACTTGGGATATGGCCCTCCTAGATCTGGATGCGTCTGCGCCTCATCTCCAATGCCACCCCCGAGGGCCGCGCAGGGAGACGCTGCTCCCCATGCTGACATATAGCCGTTTTGGGAGCCTCTCCCCAGAACGCCTTGATGAATCCCTACCTTACGATGATGAGGTAGGTGACGTCTGGCCCAGCCCAGTCAGAGTCCCATTCTTGGGGCTCCCAGTGAGGTCTCCCACCTAGCCTTGTCAGTGCCACCGCCCGGTCTTGCCAGATGAGGAGCAGGTAAGCCACGTACCTGCACCACCAACTTCAGTTCGTCTGACCCGACGCCAGCATCAGGTGCAAGATGAGGACACCTACCAAGGGGAGTTAATGTCAACGACTACTATGTGCTGAGCCACCTCCGACACATATCATCATTTACCTGAATATGTTGAACAAGTTCACTTATAAACCCGACCAGAATCGAGGCCCCAACCACCCCACGGGTAGGCTGGGTCAACTCTCTTGGTCGCTGAGACGAACAGTGTCCTCCGCGAGCTAACCCACAGCTATGCCACTCAGTACGGAGGTCCTCACCATACCACTACCATGGAAAGCACGAGCCTTCCCTACTTCTAGGATTGGTATGGAGGTCTTCCCCATGCCACCCGCAATCCAAATGAGCGTCTTCCTCGCGGCAGTGACGCTCAACACGAGGGTCTCTCTCATTCCCACTACACCGGGTATGGGGTCATTCCTCCCACCCCCGACCATCGATGTAGGGACATTGCACATCCTCCCTCTCTCCAATGTGGGGATCCTCCCCGGGTCCTATCAGAAGCTGGAAAAGGTCCTCCTCTCCTCATCAACCAGAGTGATGAGGGCCAGCCTCGCTCCACCAGCACCCAGCACGGATGTCCTACCCTTGTTCAGCTAGCCCAGTATAAGGACTCTCCTCGTATTGAGGTCACCAGGGGGAAAAAGCATGGAGGTCCTCCCCAGGCCCTTCCATTTCCAGCAGATGTCTTTACCACTCTAACTCTACCCATGGAGGTCCTTCCCATGTCCCCTTTGACATTTTTCCTGGTGCTCCTCGCACCCCGTCTTAATCAGCTGGAAACCCTCTCTTCCTCAGCACCAGTGCAGCTGAAGGGCCTTGTGTCAGAAATCAGCCCTATCCTGAGGAGACACCCAGGGGTACAAAGGCAGGTCACCACTGCCATTAGAAGAATTCTGGGAAGGTCTGTACAGAGATCAAACTAGTCCACTTCTCAAACTCTGAAGCAGAATATGACTCTACACGGGAACCCTCCTCTCACTCATCTGAGTCAAGGGAGGGGGAAAAAACGAGGCCCATCATCCTAGTACTCCTGGAGTGCGAGGTCCATAGGATTTCCGCCTCCCTCAATCAGTATATTCTGGAGGATGAAAATCTGGCAACCCCACAGGATACGGTTGTGCAATCACCACCGTCATCACCAGAAGTGCTCTCTACCTCGACAAGAGATCAGGGAGAGCTATTTTGGGGAATAATGGTAGGAAAGCAGTGTCACTACCTATCGTTAGTATCCCTATCCCCTGAGCCAGAAAATATGGTCATCAGCATGTATTATCGTGACGTAGTAGCCAGGTCATTAAACTATTCGGGGGATGACCCGAGATTCGGCGACAAGTCAGCCTACTCGCTGTACTCTCCACCAGCCATCCTGCCATCACATCGGTCTACCTCAGTACCGCTGCTAGTTCCTCAGCAAACCCCAGTTGACGAATGGGGAAATCAAGGGCTAGACCCTGAATATGAGATGAGGAGCTTATGGAACATCCTCGCGATGGACCACTTCCCCGAGATGTTCTGGCCCATGGAAGCGCAAAAAATTCATGTGCCATAATCCCTCACACCAGAGGAGGTTGAATGTTTCTGTCAAACCCTCTGGGCAATGCACTTTATCCTTCATCATCAGCAAGTGGTTTATCCTAGGATCCAAGCACATTTTGAATGCATTGGTAAGAAATGTCGTTTAGTCGATCTGGTTGCGCTCCTAGTGGCCCAACGCCCCGAGTCACCAAGCCGTTGTAAGGTCCTCCAAGAGAAATGTGTTCAAAGATTCAAGATAATCCACAAGATCATCAAGGAGGATTCCCCCCCATGTGCAAATCTATGGCTGGGGGTAGTACGCTGCCCCCCCTTCAGTCCTATCCAGTTGTAGCCCGACCTACTAGGCGATATCGAGGACATGCCCCCGGGAAGGGTCACGGTCAACATGTCCGACATAGTGGACGATGAGGATGAGTTGGATCTTCTTGATGTGGATTTACCCTTCAAGGGCGTTCCACTACTATTAGACCCATCAGGGAGGGTTACTCGCCAGTAGAGGAACCTACTAGGTCTCCCTACGCCTACCAGGGCATTAGTACTCAGCCGAAATTTTGGTAAGGGTAAAGAGCACGTCAGAGTTTCCAAGAACTCTGACCCGTCCACCTCAGTGTAGAAGACGGAGGAGGACTATGAGAAGTCCACATTTCACCAACAACTTGTCAAGAAGAAGAAGTTGGTCGGTGACCTCTTGGATGAATGTGATACAGAGTGACGGCCAGACTACGGTGATCCCAGGCCGGGGCAGGAACAACTTCCCCTTGGCGAGCTGCCGCTAGGGAACCTTGACCGTCCTACACCCATAGATAGGGTTGAGATTGGGACTTACGGAAAGAGGGCATGGTATGTTTCTCCACACCCTCCTGAATGGCGCAACAATCCAAGGGACCCATCTCGGGCTCCCCCAACCACCCCAAGGGTCATGCCGCCAGCCGCTCCACGAGCCACTGGGCCTGCTTACCATGTTGAAGAACCCTCCAACACGCTCATGGTTAGGGATCCCCGTCAAGACTGGGACCCCCACGCAGATAATCCAATGGCGGTACTCATTGCCCACCTAGAGGTGTTGTAAGCACGATAGGTAGAAATCTCGCCCGATAGAAAACCATATCCAACATGGGTGGATGATATTCCAGCACCTCCGGGTTTCAAGAATCCCACCTTCTCCGCCTTTAACAGGATGGGGGACCCACCGCAGCACTTGACCCACTTTAACTCAAGGTGTGGGCCCATGTTAGGGACTTCAGCACAGCAGGATGCCGCCAAACTCTGATTCTTTGTGCAGACATTGGAGGGGCATGCGTTTTTCTAGTACAACCAGCTCCCCACTAGATCGGTAACCAGCTGGGAGGACCTTCAGAGGTAATTATTTTACCAGTTCATCTCCACCACCAGGAAGACAAGCATTGAAGACCGCTTCAAGTGAAAAAAAAGTCCCGATGAGCGTGCCACGAAATTTATCACCCGGTGGAAAGGACTTACATACTCCCTTGACATGCCACTAACTCAGGAGAAATTACTGACAATGTGTGTTGGGAATGTCAAGATGGAACTGGTTCCCTCTCTAATCACCCAGAACTACCTCAAGGGATTTCGAGACTTCTCTGATAAGGCCCAACACCTGGAAGAATCCCTGCAACAGGCTAGCCAGGTATGTTTGTTTCCCCCTGTAATTCTCGAAAGGAGGACTGCTAAAGCTGATCCCACTATGGTGGCCCAAATAGAGGCCCCTAGATAGCTATAATTATTACCAGTAGAGCCACATATCCAGCCTCACAGCTGCCCTCCACCACAGGCACAACCTCCAGCTCAGCAGCGGCTTCCTTAGAATCGGCAGGTGCCCCGCGGAATGCGCCGCCACTGCCTAGGTGAGACAACCAGGCTCCACCTCCTCGAAAAGCTCCTCCAGATCCTTGTGAGGGACAGGCTCCAAGGCCCCCTTTTCTGGATAGAAGAAACTAGACCTACTCATTCAATGAGAATCAGGTCCCCGACTATTTCCAAAGTGCCTTGGAATAAGGGATTGTGCGTTTTCCTGAGTGCAGAAGGCCAGAAGAGGCGAACCTCACTGATCTCCCCAACTATTGCCCCTATTATCGGATCTTGGGGCACACCCTCAAGCAGTGCTATGTGTTCAAATAATGGATTTAAGAATAGTTCGATAACAACATAGTCAGGCTAGGCCCGACCCTGGCACAAGTGCCATGCGTCGTCGTAAGGCCAGACAGCAGCAGCGATCGTGAGGGTGAGTGGCAGTAGGTTTCTAAATATGATTCCCAGAATTATGATGACTGGATGGCTCAAAAAATGGTTTCTCATTCCCATGGTATCATTCGTGGACACTTGAACCAGTTGGAGCCTTCATAAGTTGTAGACACTACTTTTACATCATCATCTCAGCCGTCCTCTTCCCAGAAGAGCAAGCATCAACGACGCAAGAGAAAGCAATGTGTCCCGCCAATGCCACCATCATCCCGCACTCTCGGCGAATTCCTACCTCCGAAGATGGGGATTCCTCCCAGAATCCACCCATTAATGGATGAATCTTCAAGTGATAGTCAAGGGTATGCTTCAGTTAATACCATAGAGTTGGTAAATCCCTATATGACTCCCGATGATGGGGAGCGCTAGGTGAACCTATCCAACGTCCCCAGCCAGCGCCAACGTCGGTGGATCCATGACCATGTGGGTTGTTGAGGCACATCATTTGGCACCTACATCCAGGTTGTGCATGCCACTGAGACCAGACAGTAGGCCAACGTAGAGTTCAGCATGCGCAGCCTCCTCATTCGGTGTCATCAGGCCCGTCTCCACCACCGTTTGTATTGCTGGATCAGGCAGAGACACTTTGACCATGTCGCGACAAGCCTCTCCCCACTATAGGCCGAAATCAGTCATTCGACCCTCATCTAGTAGCTAATCTGTGGTTTTCGACTAGTGAGCAGTAGGATATGCCCAGCACCAGTCAGCGGCTGTCCCAACTGGTAGGGCCTGCCATGCCTCGTGTCCCAGAGCGGCGTCCTATAAGCAGAAGCTCGTGCCTATCATAGAAGTATGATGTTCTCTAGTACCTTTCCAGCATCCCAGCGAGACTTTCCATCCTCGAGGCCCTTCTCCTGCCATCAGATATGTGTGAGCCACTCGTTAAGGATTTAAGAAGCCCCCTCTAGTTTGAGACGGAGGTAGAAACTGCCAAATCCTTTCATGCCTAAGTAGTCGATAACATAAAATGTCAGGACATCATTTCATTATTTGGAGAAGATTAAGGATCTCCCATGCAGGGGAACATCTTCCCACTGTACATCAACGACCAATTTAACAGAGTGGAGGTTTGTCGTTGTCTTGTTGATACCGGCTCCAAGATTAACCTTATCCCGACACATACATTGTGGAAGCTGGTGTTATCCGAAGATGATCGGAATCCCTCCGATTTAAGAATCTAGGGATACGATAGGACAGAGAAGCCCCTCGTCGGTAATATCTATTCGAAGACAAATTTTGGTGGCCTGGTTGCTAGCACCAAGTTTATGGTTGTCTCCTAGGACACCACGTATAATGCATTTATGGGAAGACCATGGCTCTGCCTGCACGCGGTGGTCCACTCATCATATCATCAATGTCTCAAGTACTCCCTCAATGGTCGAGTAGGCGTACTCCAAGGTGACGTGTCTCCTTTCGCCTCTTGTGAATCCCATTATCTGGATGCTGACTATTACAAGAGCAAGGATAAATAGATTTAGGCAAGTGAGGTTGATCCCATCACGGTTGCAACTAACCTTTGGGAAGGTCTAGATGATGCCTAAGTCTTCTCGATCCATCGATTGGAGGCCACAAACCCTAATATAGGGAAATGTTTTTTTGTCTCTGGTATGAGGGGAAAGCATATTACCAAGTGTAATCGACGACATAAGATCACCTCGTACTCCTAAAGAAATCAGGCTCAGGTGATCCTGGAGCCTCCTACCCTCGTAATGTATCGGGATGTACACCCCATGGCAACGACAGTACGTTTTACATGTTTGTTTTGCCGGTCCGGAATTAACTGTCTCAAGACGATGTGCCACTATTACTTTGATATCATCCAGTGTGGCCCCTTAGGTTGAAGACCAGATGGGATCCGGTCAACATTATTCATTTATATGGTTTCAGCAGTACCAGAATCTTCCAAGGTGGTGGCCACTGCTGCCCAGAAAGGTACCATCCTCTCGTTGGAATCTGCCGACCCAGAGAAGGATCCTCCCACTAGATATCCCTCCTCCACAAGTGAAGAAGTGGATTTGGAGGATTCTCCCCCTGCCTTTGAAGAGGGATTCTCCTCCATGGTTGCTGAATTGGTATAGGTGAACCTCGGTAGCGAGGTGTATCTGAGACCCATGTTGATCAGTGCAGCCATGCCTCTTGAGGAGGAGGAGTGGTACGTAGACTTCCTGAAACGACATCATGATATATTTTCCTGGATCTACTATGATATGCCAGGGCTAGATCCTCATGTAGTCTTCCACCGCCTTGGCCTCCTGACAAATCATCGCAGATTTATGTAGCATCCCAAGAAGATGCACCCTTCTCATGTAGCTATGGTTGAGGCCGAAGATGACAAGCTCATCAGAGCCAACTTCATCAAGGAGGTCCAGTACCCCAAGTGGCTAGCCAACATTGTGCCACTCAGGAAGAAGAATAGGCAGATCATAGTCTGCATCGACTTCCAATATATCAACCATCATTTCCTGAAGTATGATTTTCCCCTTCCAGTAACAGAATTGTTAATCGATGTTGCGGCTGGGTTTCAAGCCCTTTCCTTCATGGACGGGAACTCCGGATATAACCAGATCCGAATGGCCCCCGAGGATGAGGAGTCCACAGCTTTTAGGGTGCCACAAGGTACATTTTTTTACCAGGTCATACCCTTCTGCTTAAAGAATGAAGGTGCCACCTATCAGTGGTCCATGCATCTCATATTCAAGCCAATCCTTGGGATATTGGTGGAATGATATGTAGAAAACTTGGTGGTCAAATACCGACAACTCTAGGACCATCTCAAGGACCTTGAGAAAGTGTTCGTCTTCCTCTGATCCCTCCACCTGAAGATGAACCCATTGAAATATGCCTTCGGGGTCACCTATGGGAAGTTACTTGGATTTGTTGTCAGATACCAGGGTATCGAGATCAACCTACAGAAGATCAAGGACATCAGTCATATGCCTCCCCCAAGAAATATTTGAGAGCTTCGAGGTTTCCAATGCCACTTATCCTACATACACCGATTCATTGAGAATTTGTCCAGCAAGTGTAAGCCCTTTTACTGGATTATGAAGATAGGCACCACCTACGAATGGGACGAAGAGTACCAGACCGTGTTCGAGAAAATCAAGTAGTATCTGCTCTAGCATCCAGTCTTGATGCCACCCATCTTTGAAAAGCCACTTATCCTATACATGACTACCTTAGAATGATCTCTCGGCACCCTCCTTGTCCAGAAGAACAATTAGGAGACAGAAAACAACCTCTACTACCTCAGTCGTATGCTCATTGATACAGAGACCAGATACTCCCCCATCGAAAAGAGCTACCTTGCACTGGTATTTGTCATGCAGAAATTGCGACACTACTTGCATCACCCTGAGGTATAGCTGGTGTCTCGGGTAGACCCACTAAAGTACATTCTGAACCACCCCATGTTGACCAGCCATCTAGCATGGTGGTCAGTAATCCTCTAGCAGTTCGACATCAGGTTCGTCCCTCAGAAAGATATCAAGGGACAAGCACTGGAAGATTTTATTACTGCCCATACAACCACCGTAGACCAGTCCTTGGACCCATATTTTCTTGACGAGGAAATCCTCTCAGTATATCATGTCATCCCGTGTTAGAAAATTCACTTCGATGGTGCCTCCTGGAACCCCACCGGCATAAGGCTCAATGATCCCAGACTCAATAGAGTAGGCCTCAGTATTATCTTCATCACCCCAGCGCAATCCATTCTATCGTACTCATTCCAGTTGTCAGAAGGTTACACCAAAAACAAAGTAGAGTATCAGGACCTCATCACTGGCCTCATCACTGGCCCTCAAGATTGATGTTCCCCATTTACATGTGAAAGGGGAATCCGAACTAGTCATCAAGCAAATCAACAGTGACTACATCGTCAGAAAGCCAAAGTTCATACCATTGTTGGAACACAATCTCTAGCTAATGGCCCAGTTCCCATCTCATCTGGAAGTTACTCATGTCCCTCGATCTCAGAATGGTAAAGCTGACGCCCTGGCCATCCTGGCTGCATCACTTGCAGAACCCGAGCATGATGATTTTATTATACACGTGGCACATCAGAGAGTCATTTCTCTCATCACCCCATATGAGGATGATGGCCTTCCAGTAAGACATCTTACCATCGAATCCTCCATGTTAAGACCCCTGGTTTCCTCAGGTGCAGTGGTTGAAGTGACCCCCGACTGGAGATCCCCCTTTGTTGACTATCTCCAAAATGGTTGCCTCCCGGGTGATCGGGTCGATCGCAAGCGAATCTGACGTCGCGCGCTGTAGTTTACCCTCTGGAGTGGTCCTGGTCTTGAGAAGACCCTCTACAAGCATGGGTTTGATGGTATTCTCATATGTTCCATCCAAGGAATTGAGATTTCTCAGGTCATGCAAGAGGTTCACGTCGGTTCCTGCAACTCCCCCCAGACTAGGCCGAAGCTATCTCATCAGATCCGGAGACTGGGGTACTTCTGGCCCTCCATGATCCCTAATTTCATCGAGATCTCCAATATAAGTCATTCATAAAAAATTCATATTAACTTCATGTATCGGTCACTATAACCTATCCACTTCACCAAGTACTCTTGGACATTTGCGGTGTGGGGACTCGATGTCGTGGGACTATATCCACCGGCGATAGCCCGCCGGTGCAGGTTCATCCTGACCTCCACAAATTTCTTTTCCAAGTGGGAAGAGAAAGTTCCACTCAAGGAGGTCAAGGCCCGTTATATCATTGAATTCGTGAGCTCCAATACCATCTACCAGTTTGGAGTTTCTCATGCCATCCTCACTGATAATGGAACCAACTTTTGAGTAGCTGAGTTGAAGAGGTTGTACGCCAAGTACAACATCCGTTCAAACCATACCTTCCGCTATCACGCGCATGAAAATGGACAGATCAAGGAGTTCACCAAAAACCTCTCTAACATTTTTCAGAAAATGGTTTGTCAGAACAAGAAGAGTTGTTTGGACAAGCTCCCCAACGCCCTCTGGGCTTTTTGGATGAATACTCGTAATTCCACCTAGGTGACCCCATATTCCTTGGTGTACGGATCTAAGGACATCTTTCCCATCGAGATCCAACTTCCTTCATTACGTATAGCGATCTATGAACCACAGGCACCAGATAAGGTAGATGAAATTCATCTGGCTGAATTGGAAGCACTTGACGAGAACAGGCTTCGTGCCCGGCACAATCTGGAAAGGCATCAGAATAAGATGGATAAAACCTTCAACAAGAAGGTTTGCCTTCACTCTTTCCTGCAAGACGACTTGGTATTGGCCTCCGGACACTGATGATCCCTGGTAGGAATCCACCCAAGTTGGAGCCCAAATGGGAAGGACCATACATAATTCACAGTGTTTACCCCAATGGTGCAAAATCCATGGTGACCATGGATGGTGAGCGTATAACTCCTCCCACCAGTGCCAAGTTCCTCAAGAAATACTTTACCTGAGCCTCCTGGTCCTGCACGACCTTAAACTACATGACAGTCTTGCATGACCCTAAACTTCATGATGGTCCAACATGACCTTAAACTGTCCAGTCTTGCATGACCCTAAACTGCATGATGGTCCCACATGACCCTAAACTGCTTCATCCTGCATGACAATAAACTGTATTCCATCCTTCAAGATGTTAAACTGCACCCTTAGAACTACGTGTGGCTTGAGTCCCATCCACATGGGATACGTAGGAACACTCAATCGTTTCATCTTGAGCCCATCCCCAAACTCTTCTATTTGACTATCCCCCCTGGGTATAGTTTTCTCGGAGGATCCTTGCATGATACGGTGTAGGCTTCCTTATCCCCACTCATTCCTAGATTAAGACGGTCACACCATGTACCCACTCTCCATTATTCTATCTTCCCACATCCTCACCGTATGATGCTAGACTGCCTGGCCTTCAAGAACTATGTAAGGATTGATTCCCATCCTTATGGGATACATAGGAATGCCTGGAAATTTCATCTGTTGGCCTAGCCCAAATGCCAGAATCTTCCCTCGGGTCAATACATATGGTGTGGTGCATGCTTCTTCCCCAATTCACGTTGAGTTCATCTTGATCCTGTAATACATCGCACTCCCCAGAGGTGTTCTCCTCTTTCACAGATGAGCACAAATATGCTTCACCCACTCCTTTGATTGGGATTCCATCATCCCTCCCATCCAGAGGGGTTGATGAATGGTGGGGATGCTAGGCCCAAGGGCTCTCCTACCACTCCAGGCCAATGCCCTTTAGGATATTGAGAAACAGATTGATACAAGTCCCACATTACGAATATGGTCAGTGGTTGATGCTCATTTGTTGTTCCCAGTCCAGGTCACTATAGGGATGTTGTGTTTCGAACATGGTCAGTAGCTATCCTTTGTCATTAGATCCACCCCAAGATGTCCCAAACATTGAGTGTATTGGTCCATTCTTCCCCCTTGTATCTCCAAGCGATGAACTCCCTTCAGGAGATGCCAGCTATCAGACCCCTATATGTCAGGGAGAGCTGAGTCTGGCTCATTGTTTCCTACACATAGCACTACTCACGTGGGCTTAGGAGCTGTGATGAGGCGATAAATGCACAAGAGATCGTATGGCTGCCATTGGCTGGGACACCCGGCCTCAGGCCCCTTGGCCTTTTCCGGACCCTTGACCTTTTTGGTCCCCTGGAAAAAGTTTTCATTTAGGGTAGTGTGGTGTGGAGATAACTTATGTACTCATTCACGTTCAGTTATTTCTCGATGCCACACATATCCCCTTGAGACATCCCTATCGTCATTTATCATCCATACCGCGAGCACAGGCCCTACCACACTTCGCGTGCCCAATCTCGGGCCCCGACCCAAGTCTTAAACACTTAAGGGATTTTACGGTGTGTTATGGGATTATGTCCTCATTCATGTTGGGTTACTCACCACACCGTACACCTCCTGTATGTGGGGTATCTTACCCATTTGTGTCCCTACTGCATGATGATAAACTGCACATTACAAACTTCAAGAACTACGTGTGTCTTGATTCCCATCCTCATGGGATACGTAGGACCGCCCGAACGTCTAGACTTCAGGTCCATCCCCATCTCTTGGAGATCTCCCTTTAACCTTGGCCCCTTGGCCCGCATTCCCCTAGAGAGAGGAATATATGGTGTGGTATGGGATTGTGTTCTCACTCACATCGGGTGTTGTAACAACCATACCATTTACCTCCTCCTCCAAAGAGATTTCCATTCCCTTGTTCTATCCTCGTCTTTTCAAATCAGTCGTTCTCAAGATGAGACCCTCGTCCCTCTTCGGCGATTCACCAATGTGCCCAAGGGTACTCTAGTTTAGCACCTGGAATGTCAGATTCTACCCGGACATGCTTTCACCCATTTTTCCAGGCTTCATGTTCCCCTTCATTAGGGATTCTATCACCTTTCACACCCAAAGGGACCCTCGAATGACATGGATACTCAGCCCAATGGACCACATACCATTACGGGCCAACATCCTTAAGGGTTTCAATCAACAAATTGATACAAGTCCCTTTTTGTGAATTTAGTCAGTGGTCGACACACATTTGTTGTTCCCACCTCAGGTCACCTGATATGGATGTTGTGTTTTGAACACAGTCAACATTTATCCTCTATTTTCACACCAACCCCATTAAGTCCAAAATGTCAGTTACATGACTCACACCTTTCTCTACCTCATCACGTCCAAGTAGAATTTCGAGACTCTTGGTACTATTCCTCAATGCACATCTGCACGTTAGGAGGAAAAATCCATGATAAGGAAATCATTCAGGGATCCACCAATTTCCCCCCATTTCATGTATTTCAGGTATTGAAAATACCTTATGTTTCCTTGTTTCCTATAACGAGTTTGAATCACATAGGCTTAGGGATTGGATTAAGGTCCGCACTTACTTGAAATAGTCCTGCTTCTCCATGGTCCAAGTTATAAGACCTTAAACTAATATCTTTTCAAATTTCCCCTTTGTAGAACTACCTACAGCTTGATTCACATTCCATGGGAAATGTAGGAACACCCGAACACCTCATCTATGGGTCTAGCTTAATTGAGAGCATGTCTCCCCTACTTCTTACCCTCTTATCTCTTCTTGGCCCCTTGTCCTGAGGTTTCTTTCTCGGAATAGTGCACAGTGTGGTATGGAATTATGTCCTCATTCATGTCGGGTATGCTTTATTGAACCATTCACATTCCCCCTTTAGCCTTGTCTCTACTACGTCTGTGTCGCACGACATTAAAGTGCATGTTTGGTCCCGTCATATGACCCTAAATTGTGACAGTACCATCCTGGCCACATGACGAAAAACAGTGCAGCATTGTGGTGCCCTTGCTCAAGGGACATCATGTTTGGTATCGGTCCAACACCATACCATTCGTCAATGCCTTCATTTGGCTTGATTATTGTTGTGATACCTAGATTCGCTATTCTAGGCCCCTCGCCTCATAAAAAACACCTCGATTCACCCTAAAGGACAAACACGACTTATCAAATGCTGCTTCTTTTGATGCGAGGGCCAGACCCGCACACTATTTTATCCCTGGCATTGGTACCTTACTGTTCCACCCCTTAGAACTACGTATGGATTGATTCCCATTCTCTTGGGATACGTAAGAACTCCCAGGAATTTTTTGTCTCCGGGTCCAGCCCCAGGAATCTACAAATCATGTCCCTTATTTTTAGGACCCTTGACCCAAAATCATTTGGGAACATGTGGTGTAGAGAGTACCTCATGGTTCCTCATTCACGTCGGGTTTTTGAGAAGACCACACCATGTGCCTCTTGCATCTTCTTCCTAGCGTGGTCTGAGCTTTATGACCTTAAACTAAGATCTCCCTATGGGAACTACACATCATGTTTGGATATTTCTCCACCCTACGCACAACCCATTAGATCAAGTCCCCCTTAATGGTCCACCCTGGGACCTTAGGTTCAAGTTGTGTGACCCCAATGCCCTTGTCCTAGAGAAGGAACTTGACTCCCTCTTTCTGATATGTCTTATCATCGTGTTCAGATGCGTTTAGGCAAAGAGCCCAAAGTGTGGAAACTTCATGGGGACATTCCCCTTGTTCCATGTCCAAGCTTCATGAGCCCATTATTTGGATCCTCATCCTCTTCCACATCTTAAGGGACCCCCCTTCACGGCCTGGTGTCATGCTGCCTCGGCTCACCTTCCATTTCGGTCCAACGTACCTAAAGACCCCAGATGACATTTGCGATAGGTCTTTTATTTCAAACACAGTCAATAGTCGACCCTCATTTGTATGTCCCCATTCTAGGCTAACATAATATGGATGTTGTGTTTAGAACATGGTCAACAGCTATCCTCTATCATCATGCCACCATCATTGCGGTCTAGGTTTCGAGCATCATGATTCACATGTTTCCACACCCTTATGTTCAAGTGGAATTACAACATACTCGGATTTACTCTTCACTGCATCCAAGTGCATTATATATTCAGGTTAGCATCATTGGGATGTCAGTCGTCCAATGCCCCATTGTCCCTAACGTGTGCCTCTCTGTGCTAGGAAAGTCCCATAACTACTTCTTTTTTCCCAAATCGATCATGACTCATGTGGGCTTAGTAGTTATGGTAGGATGTGTACTGGCACAACCATTTCCACATATGACTTTCCTCCTCCCGCATGATGTTAAACCACGCTCTTAAAACTATGTTCGGCTTAATTCCCATTCTCATGGGATACGTAGGAACCCCCCAACATCTTGCCTCCAGGTCTAGCCTCGGAAACCATAATTTCTGTTTCCCCTCCTTTTCTGGTCCCTTGACCTGAGCTCTTTAGGGAACCATGAAATTGAAGATTTAGCCTAAACAAGTTTGGTATGCCCCACGATAAATGTTGGGAGGCGACAGTTTCCTTGTCAAAGAGGTCCTGTTCAGAAGTATGTTTGATCTCTGATCTGGCCGGTGTATCTACCTAATGTGTTTCCACCACGGTGGAATAATTTCAAGACTATTGGACTCTATTCAAACAACCCATCACTCTACTCTCCATGCATTGTGTGCCCTTTATTTGGACCCCCATTCCCTCTCACGTCTAAAGGAACCCCCTAATAGTATGGATGCTCGGCCTATGGCTCGCCTACTATCCTGGTCCAACATTCCGGAAGGATAATCGATGACATTTTGAGTCAGGCGCCTTGTATCGAACATGGTCAGCGGTTGACCCTCTTTGTCATCCCCATTTTAGGATAACATAATATAGATTCTGTGTTTCAAATGCAGTCAACAATTATCTTTTATTATCGCACCATCCCCACAGTGTTTTGAATTTTGGGTATTGTAATTCACACTTTCCATTACCTTATGTTCGGATTTATTCTAGCATCCTAGGCGTTACCCCGCTCGTCCACAAGAGAACATTGGGAAAATTGTAATTCAGCTGTTCTGAGGGATTCATTCTCCAGTCAGGTCTCTCCCTTCTCTTCCCAAAAATCCAAGTTTTTTGTTCAAACCCTCAGATGCCTGAAGCCTGGTTTTCACTCCTACATTTGAACGAGAAAATAAGGTGGTCATCCCATGTTTCTCACATCGGGCCCGACCCACGTGAGCTTAGGGATTTACCGTTGGACGCTCCATGAATGTCACATGAATGCAATTAACCAACACAAATAACAGAACTCACACATGCAGTTGGAATAAAATAATCAAAGCATGCAAGTGCGTTCAAATGTTACAGTCATCACAACACCCTAGGATTGACCCCTCCCATGGATGGGTTGACCTCGTCAAAAGAGAATAGCAGCTCCGCCACCCTCTTGGTGGTGGCGTCCAAGATTTGATGTCGCCTATTCAGTTCATGCTCTTCCTCGATAGTGATGGGGCATAATTCATTAGCCACAATCTGGTCTTGTTACACACCGGTCTGGATGTCGATCATTTCATGAAAGGCTCACCTCATTCCCTCTTCAGCCTCTACCATATGTGACTTCATCGCAATATTATCTCAGATTGCATGTTGAGGGAGGCCGAGTGCTCGTCCGCCCAATTTTGTAGCCATTGGACCTCATCTTCAGCCTTCTGGATCCTCTTAATGTTCACCGCTTTCCTCTGCTACCAACCCACACCGAGGCCACGGTAATGCTCCCAAATCTTCTCTGCCATAAGATATCGGATGAGCATGTGAGCACATTGGGCATCCACTCCCCTAGCACACAGTTCACACAGTTGCGAGTGAATTTTGTCCATATCATCCATCCATAGTGCTTGGGGGTGTCATCAATGAAGCGCTTGATCTGCTTCCATGATCGTCGATAGACTATTCTGCTGTCCTCTTCATTAGAGGTCATATCATCCCAGTCGGTACAGTTGGCGGGCTCATATTCAGAGAATGTCCCCAGGAACTAATCAGCCGGATTTCCATCCGATGTTTGATAAGGCATGGAGGGACTTGGGCTTTCCGAATGATCCTCATCGCCAGACCCCACCTCGATGATCTCACGCTCAACCTCCCAGACGGTCCCACTGGTGATTGGGAGCACCACTATTCGGTCAATCTGGACCTCCACCTCCATGCTCACCAGCATTCCCTAGGGAAAGGCGCTACTAGGGATACCAAAGACCTATCCAAGGAAACCCACACCATTTGGAGGACTATGAGTACCAAAAAGGGATCATGCACATTAGTAAACATGGTCGATGGATGACAATCATTAATTTGGTAGAGGAGAATTACAGAGATCGAATTCAGGGTCTCGTTCTTGGGTTTATGTCTTCGAGACCCTGAAGCGTGGCCCTCCATATATTGTTGGAAGGTATAAATATTCGATAGCCGCTTCAGATATTCCGGCCCTACCATACATACTGATCTCCCCGGAAGTAGGCGTGGACCCTGAAGGTCCCACGTTTGTATCTCTCGAAGGGTGAGAATGATCTCTGTGCACAAGGCCCTCCTGCACAATTTAGATGTTAGAAAATAGTTCATAATGACCTGAAAGTGGGCCCTGAAGAAGGTTTGTGGAATATCTACCTCAAGGGCCTCGACAAACTCTTCAAGAACCGAGTCTTGATCCCTGAATTCACCCTCCTCCAATGGGATCCCTCTCCTGGCCTCATCTCCGTAGGAGGATTCATCTGATTCTTCCGACAGTGGGAACCATTCCCTTAAGTCAGCAGCCGAAAACTGCGAGAAAGTGGTGCGATCGAGAAACACCTTGAATCAATCCATCATGGGATGCGGGGTACCCCGAGAGTGCACAAAGTCCTCCAGCTCGGTCAGGTATTGCTCTGCCTCCACCTGAGATACTGCAAATCCCGCCCTGATAGGGCCTATCCCTAGAAAATCCATCTCAAAATAGTTCAGATGTTGCCACATCTCTGATGAGTCGAGGAATTGTTGGTTAACTTCCCAAATGTCTCAGGCCTCTAGGAATACAACATTCTCTGGCATATCAATGTGGCACAGCTGCTTCCCTGGATCCTGAGTGGATATTCTATGGAACCCTCTAGGTAGCCTCCCCTCAAGATGACTCTTCCCTTTTGGGACCACCAGGTCCGTTGCCACAACTACCTCTCCCTCAACTGGTTCGGGCCCCGCCGCTACGGCAGTCCCACCCATGAAAGATGCCTCTGCCATCTTCTGACCTCGACCACGAGGTTTGGGAGGCATGCCATCATCAACTAAAATGGTTGGTTTCTTCAGCATTTCCCCGGAGTAGGCCGCCTCCCAACTCTAGGCATATTCCTTAACTAACCTAACGACAACGGTTGGAGGGGGAAACTGGTTCCACATATTTCCATATTCCAGTGTGAACATAATACACATCTGCCTCATCACATATGGGTGTTCCTCGTAGTGAACCCTCGAATAGACCTGTAGGATCAGTCACTGCATGCACCGGAATTGTCGAGCAAATCAGTGCATGGTGTACAGCTGGAAGAGAGGCTCATGATCCACCCTTTCCACCAAAACTCCACCTCTAAAGGCTAGGAGATAGGCATTGTGCTCCTCTGTTCTCCTAACATCATTAGTGAATACCCCTGTCGGAAATGGAAATGGGTGGAAATTGAACTCTTCAACCTTCCACACTCGGTTCAGAACCGATAGTGTGGTCAGCTTGGCTGGAAATCTCATGGAAGCATTCAAGATGGATTGGAGGAAGATTGATCTTGGAGGGGAAATGGGGTTATGGTATTCGTAAACCCCCCTGACCTGTGCCGCTATCCACCCATACAGGATGTGTAATGGCCATCATATTCTCTGCGGCCTCTTTACCTCATTGATATGTCGCAATATCTTATACAGCTTGGTGAGAATCGGGATCCTGAGGTTGACCTACCCTCCTATGGCCAACACAGACGCCATAATTAATTTGCTTGGCCACACTCCCATGATGGTGTCCCTCTCTGGTAGGATCCAACCACAGTTGAGAGCCACGATAAACGCTGCCAGCCTAAATATCGGTTGTTGGTCGATGATGATGCTAAATCCCCACTTCTTACACTGGTTTTCCTCCAAAAGTCACCATTATGAGTGCTCCTTACTCCTGGCCCCCTTCGAGAAAGTCTTAGGCCTCACTGGAAACTGTCTGTTCTCCAGGAAGCTCAGGAACTATTTGAACCACCGCTTGAAATGGACATCCTTCACCACCTCCTTGTCCTCTCCCGGCACAAGCTCCATCAAAGCCATAACCATAGGTGTCATTTTCTCCGGGTCCTCCCACACACTCAGGACGGGGAGGAATTCTTCATACATAGCCCCAAGTATCAGGACCCTCGAGATCTGGTGGATGTCCCACAAGCTGATTCCAACTTCCCGGTGGTGAAAACGGAATGTGTTGGTCCTCGATGACCACATGATCAATAGCTTTGGCATCAGCTGCTTCAGCTCGTAGATGTGTAACTGGGAGGCCCAAGCTGCCTCATATAGGTCCAATATTCTTAGCTCTGCCCCAAACTCCTCACACGAGGCGCCTACCCAGTAGGCCCAGACCCAATCGTTTGTGAGGTTGCCACCCCGGCACAGGTCTCACTCTTCAGACCACCCCTTCTTTGGGTTCCCCAGAGCCGCCTTAAACATCGTCTGATGCATGGGGGGAGATTTCTCCAACTGTAACTCCTTCCCATCAACGTTTTTCAGGTGGTTGTATAAGCAGTCAGCAATGATGGGTTTGAAGTCCTCCCAAGCATGACCGCCAACCGCCCTGAACCATCGGTGTTGGCACAATGTGCTTCGGAAACATTAAGCTAGTTCGTCCTGACTCCCTTCTGGGACGAAGACATCATCCCTCATCATGAATCCATACAAAGTCAACCTCTTTCATAACGGGTAGTTCCTCTGGATCTCTGATAGCATCTCCACCAAAGAACCATGGTCAGAGTGGCTTCAAACTAGCTCTCCTAAACCCAGGTTGTTCGCCATCTCGTCCCTTTGGGCGGTATCTACAAGGACCCCTTGGGCGACTTCTTGATGAGCCATGCAGTCTTTTAGGTTGGGGTGATTGTTTTGGTTTGGTCATGAAGCTCATTCATGGAGCACATTCGCGGAGTCTGTTCATGGAGCCCTGCCTTGGATTCCGAACACAGAGTCGCGAAGCACACAGATGCGAAGTCAAAGACTCGCTATGCGCCGTGAAGCTGAAGGCCCGATTCACAGAGACCAAGTCGCGGAGTATGCGAAGCTTCACGAATCGAGGGCGCTTAAAGTAAAAATTGTGAAGGAGAGAAAGTACAAAAAAGAATTCATCCCCTCTATTTAAAGGTGATGACCCTCGCAGCTTCGCAGTGCGTCTCGACAGTGGCGAGCTTCGTAGCGCGCCTTGACGACCGGTCACTTTCCAGCTCAGAGATCCTCCTTCGTGAGATAGCTTCGTGAAATAGTGGAAGAATTTTGGTGATTGACCCTTATACTTTGACCCTTGATTTCTCCTCGGATCCAAGTCTGAGGGGGGGGGGATTTTTTGGCACCAAAAATCAGAAGGGAGAAGGTTTATAAGAAAGGATCTAAAATTTCCTCATGAAGACCTTTCACGGATCGCCATGGCCCCGCGATCCCACTGCGAAGCACAAAGGTGGGATGCTCCCTGAGATGATTTGACGTTCGTGAGCCCGCCGCGAAGCCAGGAGGCAGGATACTCCCCAAGCCCCTTTCACATTCATGAGCCCTCCACGAAGCCAGGATGGGGGATGCTCCGCGAGCCCCTTGGACATTCGCGAGCCCATCACGAAGTGGAATCCAGCTTCGCGCCGAGCGAGCTCGGCTTCAAGGCACCTCTTTCCTATAAATATGGGCCTCCCCCTAGGCCCAAAGGATGGATCATCAGACCATTCCTCTTCTTGACTATCAAATCGTGAATCACTTTCTTCTCTATGAACCATGAGAATATCAAGGTACATTTGCTCCATGAAGTGTCTCCCATTTTCCTTGTTTTCACCCCCTCTTTCTAGAGGGATTCCTTTCGTGAATCCCATGGGAATTTTCAAAGGAAGGAGATCCTCATGGGTACTTGGGTCATCGCAGATCATTTATGCTTCACGAAGCACCCCCCATGCACACGTGACTAAAATGCAAAGGCTAAGTCATTATTCCTCGTGAATCACATTTCTTCACATGACCTTACTTCGTGAGGCACCCATGCTTTGTAGGGATTTGCTTCACGAATGACCTTCCACTTCGCGAAGCACCTCTTGTATGCACCTATGACTTATTCCTAGGCTAGTACATTTCACTTCATGAATCCCACACCTTCACGAAGCCCTTCCCTTGCATGGAGCATCAAATCTCTATGAGGCCTCTACTCATAAACCCCTTTTCTCTATAACTCCCTCTCCAATGACACCTCATAGGTTCGCACGAATCAACTTCCAAGTCCCCTGGACACCACTTCCTATTGTGTCGCTTCGCATCATGCTTCTTCGCATAGGCACACTAACAAATATTTATTCTTCCCATAGTCACGCTAAGGTGGACCCCCCAATGGTTTGCTCCATAACACCCCCTAGCCACGACGTTCCCTGTCTATTCTCTTCACCAAGGTGCAGAGGGTACCAGTTATGTAAGTCCTAGGGGGTGCAGAGTGAACCCACATCATATGAGCTGTAAAACGTTAAACTGCCAAGAACCATATTCCTTAGCACATGACGTTAAAATGTGACTTCCCCCCATGCATCCAATGTGAGGAAAGGGAAACCATCCTGGTGTAAGCCCCTAGCTTTTCTTGCAGGAGGCAACATCTGTACCCCTCCTTCATTCGGTGCCAAATCCCTCTCCCGCTGGGATTTGTCACCATCGGGCCTCCATCTTGAATTAAGTCCCAACCTCTTCGGGATTCTAACTACGCATAAGCCCCTATTTATTATTTGGGATGTGATCACTTATAAGCCTCACTCCACTTCCCACGGACACACCTTTCACGACATGATCATCAGGTCTCTACTGCCTATTGTTTCTCACACCGAGCATGACTCATGTGGGCTTAGAGCAGACACTGACCATGACATCCACCTTGGGCAACCTAGAGTGTACGCCTCATGCCCGCACTTTAACTATGAGGTCTTTGATCCCTGCCAAGGCAGGGTACGTCAGAAGCCTCCATGAGGTTCAATCCCACCACCCATTGGACCCCAAGTCTTCCTTCACGTTGGTTCACCGACCCACCTGAACTATGAAGTCATTGATCCTTGCTAAGGAAAGGTATGTAGGAAGCCTACATGAGGTTAAATCCCACCACCCATTGGTTGATCCAACCCACTTCACGTTGGTTCACCAACACCCCGGGCCACCTAGAGTGTAATCCCCACACCCCCTTCTGAACTATGAGGACTTTGATCCTTGCTAAGGCAAGTTATGTAGGAAGTCTCCCTGGGTTTCAAGCCCAACTCCTACTTGGTCCCGACCACTTTCACGTCGGTTCACCAATGCCCTCACCCGAACTATGTGGACTTTGATACTCGCTAAGGTGAAGTATGTAGGAAGCTTCCCTGAGGTTCAAGCCCAACACCCGGTCGTTCCGACCATCTTCACATCGGTTCACCAACACCCCGGGCAGCCTAGAGTGTAATCCCCACAACCATACCCAAACTACATATACTTTGATCCTTTATAAGGTGAGGTACGTAGGAAGCCTCCATGAGGTTCAATCCCAACAACCATTGGTCCAGACCGTCTTCACATCGGGACACGAAAGTCACCCCTCCCGAACTACATGGACTTTGATCCTTACTAAGGCAAGGCATGTAGGAAGATTCCCTAAGGTTCAAGCCCAACACTCGGTTATTTTGACCCCCACTTCATGTTAGTTCGCCCATACCATCCATTTGGACCCCAATTCTTTATTCGCGTCGGTTCACCTTCATCCCACATGACGTTAAACTGTAAACCACATGCAGCGATAAGCCGTTATGTCCATCAATCAGCAGTAAGACGTTGTATCCTGATTAGAGGTAAGTTGATGCGTCCCCTATTCAGTGGAAAGCCATTGTAATCCCCTTCACTGGGACCCACATCTTTGGTCCGTCCTAGTGGCGTCAGACCAACCTGGACTGCTAACCACGCATAAGCCCCATACACATCATCGGGTTATTGTCCTATGTGTACACCCCAATTCAAACTCATCATCCGGACTTTCCCTCAAGCCTATGTGTCCCGAGTAGGTCATGCCCCAACCTAGAGGTTCCACTTCCTCTGGGTTCCATCCACTAATCCATTCTCACAGACCGCCTCCTTAAGCATCCCATCGCCCTCTTGAACAACACAGACATTTATTCCCTGCCACGGGGATACGTAGGAAGTCTCCTTGAGATTCAAGCCCAACATTACTGTCTTCCTCATGGCGGTTCCATCCCATTCACCACCCGTTTCACTCAGCACCCCATCATCCATCTTGATTCTTACCCAGGCCACCACATCCCAGTGGGATCATTCCACCCCATTCTACATTCTATTTAACAGAATTCGGGAATCCAACCACACATTGGCTCCAATATCTGTGTTCTCTTCAGGGGTTACACCCATCTGATCCACTCTAGTCAGTGTTCTAATAAGTCTGATCCATCTCTACCGGACGTTAAACTTGTGGAATACACTGTGTTAAACATGGGAAGTTGAGGAAAACCTCAGATACATGCCCAAGGAATATGATTCCCCACGTTCGATGTGGGATTCCTTGGGCTTTCGTGCCCTCAAGAATCCCTATAATAATGGACAAAAGAAAGACGCGCTAGTGTCCCAGTGCCCAGACATGCCAGTGATGCCCAACATGACTACTCCCCTAAATGAAGGTTGCTGTCCTGACCGACCCCTTGGAATGTCCTTACAGAAGTAGTGTAATTAACTGGTGTCCATGAAGATATGGATCTCAGAAGAGTTTCACGAACAACGTATTAAATCTATAAGAGAGACCCAGACTAGGTGACGGGTTCTGAGGAGGAATCCACGGAAGGAATAACTAACATCCCATTATCCCGTTTCGATCAAGGAGAAAACGTCCCTGAAAAAGTGATGGATGTCTCCCGCCTTTGGAAAGTGGGAATGTGGGGCAACAAAACTACACCTTTCTTCCTCAAACAAGACAGACATACACACCCCAGAGAAATCATCAGAAACAAACTATATGTTCATCTCTAGTTTCTAAGAATAATAACTTCAATGTGCTCTGTAGAGGCTTTAATTCTATTGTCAATAGATTAATGCCTTAGGGTATGAATGGGGGTAAACTTTCTATCATCAAAGGTTCAATGTAACATACCTTATCGTATTCACCATACACTTTGATATCCAGATGTAGAGTCTCTATATTATCTTAAAAACCCATGAAATATTATTTTTCATCATTAAGAAATTTCTTGAAAAAAAACGAGTTTTTAGTTTTCTTTGTAGTTTTAACTAGATAAAACACTAGTTGTTATTCAATAACATTGAAAAAAATATTTTTTCAAATCTATTATGTATTTTCCAATAACTTGAAATGGCCATCCTATAATTATGGGGAGATCTCATTCTTCCACCTTATCTAAGATAATAAATTCATTAGGAAAATTGAATTTTCAAAATTTGAATGAAGTATCCTTGAGAATTACTTGAAGATAAAGGTTATATTTCAAAATTTAACCTAAGGAAGAAGTGGTCACTTGCAACACATAATAGGCTTTCAAATCCTCAGAGAGCAAATAAGAAATTTCAGACACTCATTCTATTGATTGGATTTCAGCTATGAATTGGGAAACTTGTTTTTTTACATGGTTTAAATGGACACTAAGATACCTAAGTGAATTCCATTTATGAAGAAGGGTTGATAATAGGTTATTACAGGGAATTAAATGCATGAATTTATTTTTAATGATTTCAATTTCATAAACATGATAGTTAATCACTCTATGTGAAAAAAGTACCTTCATTGCTTATTAGATTATAACCAACACAAACCTAATGATAATAACCTATACACTTAAAGAATAATTTTTTTGAGCACAACATGTTAAAGGATTTTATTATCACTTGAAGTGTGAGACCATAAAATTAAACTATGACTAATAAGTATTAATATCATAAAATGAAATTATCAATTAAAAGAAGTGAGTAAACATTTATAGAGTGAGAAATAACATCCAATACTGCCCCTTTATACTCCCTTGGATCATCCCATAAGTGGTTTGTCCTTCCATTAATTCTATTCTATCAATTGAAGATGGGTGTAGACTCTTGAGGGTGTAACTGAATGATTAAAAACTAAGAAATAATGAACACTCCACCATTTTGTGAAATATTTATCACTTCACTGTGTGAATAAATTCACACCTCAATGAAATTGCGTCAATAAGTTAAAAATAATAACATAAAATGAGAATAATAATAACATTTATTATGAAAGTAAGGTGAATTAGAAGAAAATACATGTGAAATAAAAACAATACAAATACAATTTGGCAATATAATATTACAATGAAAAGAAACATAAATTTCTTCAAACTCATCCACCACCACTAACATAAAAAAGAAATTTTGAAAGACTTCATCCAATCCCTGAATATGATAAGTCTTCCCTTTTCATCAGAAAAGGTATATGTGGGTGGAAAGTTAAGGGACGCTAGAATTTTCCACCCTTGACCTAAATTGAATCCATCTTACATCCACCCAATAGAGGCAACAAAATGAGCTTCTATATTGACACATTTGTGTGGTCCATAGAGGAATAAATTGAATTTATATAAGTAATCTAACATCTGTAAACATTTCATTCCATTGGGAATCATATACTATGAGTTATGGTAAAAATGGTGGGATGTTATTCTAGGCCAATGAATCTGGACCCCAATTTCATCTTCCACTTAGGTTGATTAGATCACCACTTAAACTTCTTAATTAGGTATAGAAATTGTTTTCTAAAATTTTATCCATTATTTCATATATATTTGGTTGAATTTGAGATTCATTCTTCTTTTATAATGGCCTCTATTTTTATTTTATTAGGTTGTTGTCCAATTAGCATTTCCTAGATTTTTTTGGGTTGAATTTCCAAAATGGGGGTCTTCTATTGTGAATCATCAAGTGATCTATAAGGATGAATTTTCCCCAATGGAATGAAAAATTTATAATTAATTATGAAATTCAAATCATTACTAATGGGGGATTTACAATGTGTCTCAATGTTTACCAAATAATAGTGTACTTTAAGAAAGAATTACAACCATAATGTAAAATAATATTAAAATTGTAAAATGCACCAATTATAGTGTTTATAAATAATTAAGCACATGAATATTGAAATATAAAAATGAATTTTATCCAATTATAGTGTCTATTCACACCTAAAAATTTAGTTTTTATAGTCTCGGTAAAAAAGTATCTCAAATATATGAAAATTTAATTCCCTTTTACATAAACATTAGAACATACCATGGATACCATGTTGAACTCAAATCAAACAATCATAAAAAATATTAATATAATTTTAAAAAATATAGGTTAAAAAGAATATTTTAATCCCAATTTCATTATTTTGTTAAAATTTATCCTCACATTTTATCATGTTTTAATTAAAAAACATGATGTGTTTTTCATCCCAATAGACACGGCAGGTTCATTTTTATTCAAGGTAGAAAATATTAAAGTTCTAGGTGGAATAATGTTTTAATATTATGATGAGTATTTATTTATTTATTTATATATTTATTTATTTGTAAATTTTTCATGGAAATTAAAATCTAATGCAATCAGGTCAACCCTTGTAGCGAATCTTTCCTGATGATTCATAGGCTCAAAGACCTTAGGGAACCATGTGAAGCTCACTTACTCAAACATTATCTCAAGTTAACTAAATCAATAAAAAATTAAAATAAACAAATATAAGGATATAATGACCAACTTTGAGTTAGAAAATTTTAGAATCATGGATCAAAAGTTTGAAAATCCAAATATTAGGTCCATCCATTGCTCAATGCACAAAATTATCATAATGTTTTTTCTAATTTTTTTTAAAAATAATATTATAATTAAAATGATTACCAACCCTTTTAAATTTATTAAGGGACCCCAATAATATAAACTAATACCTATTTTTATAATAAACATGAGTTGTGATATTTGGATTAAATATGATGAAATGTTAAGGGTGAAAAATCACATTGGTCAACTGCACTTTCCTAAACAAATGCTCATGAAATTAAACTTCCATTAAAAATAGAATCATATAATTTAAAATTTTAATAAATTTGGTATTAATGTTCACCATATATCAAAACCCAAAAATGGTTAAAAAAATTATTCTCCATTGATGAACGCTTTTATAATTCTATTTTTTATTTTAAAAATTTATGTTTCTTAAGGAAAAAAATATTTTATTATTACTTCACCTACCCAACATAGAATAACATCCTCCGATGTTTTTAATGAAAATAAGATTCAAAAGGTGGTAAAAGAAAAGTATAGTATTTTTGAATTTAAATTGGAAAAAAATTTAAACATGGAACAAAATCTCCTGGTGGAAGATGATTGAAGTTCATGCTACTCTTTATTACTTATTCGATCTGTTTGTCACTCACATTAATCACATAAATTATGGTACAATAGGGTAAAATTTATTCTTGAAGGGAATTTATTATAAAATTTGTGACTACAAAAACCCATACTTCTTAAAATAAACATTACTATAACCCATAGAAACCCCGAGAGGTTTCCTTAATTAAAAATGATGGAATGAAATATTCTAATTGATTTTATCACACCAAAGACTGTTACTAGAAAAAAATAAAAAAATAAAACTAAACTAATATATCTATATATATCAATTGTGAAATATAAGTATATATACAATGAAAATAGAATATTTAAGTACTATAGGTTTTAGGATATCAGAATTAACACTCCCATGTCTCCATATGGTCATCAGTTCGAGTGCCACAACTTTTCAGATTGCTATGGGGTTTTCTCAATGACCTATTATGTTTCATTTTAAAATATATATATATTTTTTAATATTTTTTAACTTTTTATATTTATTTTTAAAAAAAATAACAAAAAATAAAATAAAATAAAATAAGACATATAAGAGAGAATAATTGAAAAGAAAAATAAATGAAAAAAAGAAAAAAATATCATTTCTATTGTAAAACACAAAGGCACAAAAAATAAAATAAAATAAAATTAAAGTCATGTTGATGGTCATTTACCTCCCAGAAATCACTTACATTAAAGTAATTAGCTAGACTTAGATCCCCAAAACTTATCCAATTCCAACCTTCAACATCATAGTGATTTTATTTCTTATCCCTTCAATTCGATTTAAATTGAATCTATACAAGCATTTTGGGAAGGTTTAGAATCTAATTTAAGAACCAAACTATGAGTCTAGGTGAGTGGAATAATCCTAAGAATATTATTAAGGGTCCATACAATTTATTTCTCATTCATGCTTGACACTCCAGGTATAATTCACTCTTGGTTGATTTTTTTGATGAATTAATAAGAATATGAAGGTCCAATTAATGCCCTCTGAATGAAAACATGAGTGTGTTAGGTAAGATCTTGAATTTGACCTTGTATTTGTTTAAATTTCCTAAAAAATATTGGGATCTAAAATTGAAGTAAATATATTTTTCCAAAATATTAGAAAAAATCATTTCCTTTCTAAATGATGTTTAAACCACCAAATTTTCCCTTTTGGTGTTACGGGTCAGTACAAACTTAGAGTTCAAACTTTTTCCAAATTGTTTAGTAATTTTTTGATCCATAACATCACAAGTGGATAAATATCTAGGATAATCAATACTTGATGTTAAATTCACCTCTTTTGAAAGTATAAAATCAAATTCATTTCAATTTAATAACACATTAGTAGTTCTTTTTGGTTCCTCTAGTTGACTTTCATCATTTCCTAACCAATTCACCTATTTTTCCATCTATGGTTTCTCATATTTTTATGTTGGTTTTTCAATATTTTCCTTTTATTTTGAAACCACTAAATGTTTGGGAATCAATGGATTAGTTTTTCACTAGTTTAGCCACTCATGTAAATAGTAACAATGCGGAGTTGTTCATGTGATTTTTTGGTGTTACAATATTCTTATATCAATGTTGAGGATGTTATAACCTAAGTGGGGATGGGTTATATAATTGTTTCCATTATTTTCAGTTATAATATTAATGGTGAAACTTCATAATTCATTCTCTAAATTTATTGAAACAATTTCTCAAGTAATTTTTGTTGATCAGTATAGACAAGGGGTTGATCTAGATGATCTATTCTAGGAGTATAATTAAGATATTGGAAATGCACAGGAGGATGTTCATATTGGACTTATTAGTAATAGAACTCATTATAGGTTTGAATTTTTAGTGGAACATAGGATTTAAAACATTGTGTTTAATTGGTTTTATAATTATCCCCCCAATATAACTTAGGATGTTCATTTAACATCACACATGGAGTGGTATGGTCAAATTACGAAGAGCTTCCACATGTTTTTATTTTTTTCATAAAGGACTTCAATAAGAGTTAAATCGGGGGTGGGAATAGATACATTGGGTGAGAATAATATGTTAGTGTCTAATATAACATACCTAGTTCCCAATAAATGTTTACAAAATTTTTCCTCACCCAAATTTACATGAATGTAGAAGATATCTCTTACAATATAGAAGCAATTTTCGAATCCTCATAGACTTAATATGAACCTACAAAAACTCATTCTATGGATTGGATTTTGGATATGAAGTGGAAAAATTTGTTTAGTTTTGATATGGTTTTAATGG
Source organism: Viscum album (assembly GCA_963277665.1). NCBI lineage: Eukaryota > Viridiplantae > Streptophyta > Magnoliopsida > Santalales > Viscaceae > Viscum > Viscum album. Next base: position 290,996,193 of record OY728165.1, read on the forward strand.
AAAATAATAAACATAAATTAATTAAACATATTAGGAATGGGTGATCCTAGGATTTTACAATGGATTAAATGCATGAATTTCCTTTTAACGATTTCAATTTCTTAGACTTGATAGCGATTCATTCGATGATATAAAAAAAGATTCATAAATTATTAGATTAATACCAACACAAGACTAATTATAATAACCTATACACTTGGAGGATCATTTTTATTATCACTAAATTTTAAAAATTTGTATTATCACTTGAAGTGTTCGACCTTAAAATTCAACAAGCATAAAGAAGTAATAGAATCATCAAACAAAATTATATATTAAAAGAAGTGATTAAAAATTTATATAGTTCAAAATAAAATCCAATTCATCCCCTTTATACTTCCTTGGATAATCAAATTATGCATTTATCCTTTATTTAATTCTATTCTATCAACGTATAATGGAATGAGACTCTTGAGGGTGGAATTGAAGAATTAAAAACAATGAAATAACAAACACTCCACCATTGTGTGAAGGATCTCTCTCTTCACTCTTTAAATAAACCCACACCATAATGAAATGGTTTCAAAATGTTAAAATAATAATATAAAATTATAAGAATAAGAACATTTATTAAATCACTAATGAGAATCATAAAAACTTACATGTGAAAGAATAATCTCACAAAGACAAAGAGGCACCATTACATTACAATGAAAACATACTAAAATTTCTTCAAATTCTTCCCCCAAAACTACCTTAAATAAGAATATTTAAAATCTTGGGTCAGGCCCCTAATATTAAAATACATCCAATTTAATGAGGGGATGAATAGGTGGGTGGATATTTAAGGGATATTAGACTTTTCCACCAATGAAAAAAATTGGATCTAGCTTGGATCCACCCAATAGAGCCACCAAAATGAGATTCTATATAGACCCATTTTGTGAGACATAAAAGAGTATATTTAATATATGTATGTAATTTAATAGATATAAAAACTTATTCCCATTTGGACTCACATCTGAAGGGTTATGGAATAAATTGATGGATGTTATTCTAGGCCACTAAATCTAGCCCAAATTTTCATCATTCTCTTGGGTTGCCTGTATCACAACTTTAACCTTTGAAGTATCTCTTTAAATAGTTTAATAAAATGTTCTCCATGATTTCTTATGTATTTGGATAAAATTTTAGATTCATTGGTATTTTATAATGTCATCTATAGTTATTTTATTGGATTGTTTTCCAATCAATTTTTCCTAGAATTTTCTAGGTTGAATTTTAAAAATGGTGGTCTTATGATGTGAATCTCTATGTGCTTGAAAGGGTTGAAATGTTCCCAATGTAATGGGAAACCAGATAATTAAATATAAAATTAAAATAAATAATAATGGGTGATTTCAAATGTGTCTCAAAAGGGACCAAGTAATAGTTCACTTTAAGAAATAATTATAATCATAATGTGAAATAATGTTCAAATTGTAAAATTCACTCAAAATAGTATTTATGAATTTTAAAGAACAAAAATATTATAATATAACAATTAATATTATTTTATTTTAGGCGATCATCACACACCCAACTTTATTTTTTCTTTTCCCAAGAAAAAATTATCTCAAGTATATGAAAATTTAATTCCATTTTCCAAAAACATTCTAAAATGAAATTATTACCATTTTGACCTCATATAAAACAATAATCAAATATATTAAAATAATTTTAAAAAAATAGGTTCTTAAGAATATCTTAACCCCAATACAATTATTTTTTCCAAATTATTAATCATGTTTCAATTAAACATAAGTATGTGTTGTTTATCACAGTAGGCATGGGGGTTTATTTATATTCAGGGGAAAAGATGAAAGTGCTAGGTGGAATAAAATTTAAATATTAATATGAATATAATTTTTTTTCTATTTTTGTAATTTTTTCAAAATAATTAATAGTAAACTCAATAAGGTCAACCTCTGTAGTGATACTTTGTCGATGACTCCCTTCCTCAAGGACCTTAGGGAACCATTCAAAGATCACATACTCAAACATGATATAAAGTTAACTCAAACATTAAAAAATAAAAAAACACATGTTGAGAAATAATTCCAAATAATGGTTTAGAAAACTCTAAAGTCATGATCCCCAAGTGTCAGAAGCCACAAATTAGGAAACTCCATTTCCCTATGCATAAATTTTTTATTATTAGTTTTATTTACATTTTATTATTATTTTTTGAATACTCAATTTAAAATTAAAATGATCACTGAAGTTATTTTATTTATCGAGGGAACCCAATAATGAAAAATAATACCATATAATCTAAAGGACTTTCATTTTGATATTTTTATTATATATGATAAAAATTTTAAGGGTGAAAAATAATATCGGACAATCACACATTAAAAATATATTCTCATGAAACTAAAAATACATTTAAAATAGAAACATAGAAAGTAAAATTATATTATATTCATTGTTAATGTTATGAAAATACATTATCACCTAAATGGTTAAAAAATTTATTTTCCATTGATGCACACTTTTTTATATAACTTATAATTTTTATAATTTTTTATTTATTATGTATTTTTGTTATTATTATTATATCACCCCAACATAAAATTAATTTCTCCCAAGTATTTAAAGAAAATAAAATTATTAAGAGGGTAGAGTAATAGGATAAGAGTTTTAAAAATAAATTTAAAAAAATGAAATAGTAAATAAATTCACCTCCTCTTTGAATTTTTATGTTCATGTTATTCTTGATTACTCATATGATCTCAATGTTACTCACAGATACATCGTAGAGTACGGTAGAATGGGGTGTAATTTCTAAATGAAGGTGATTTATTAGAAAACAAATGTTAACTTAATAACCCCTCCTCACACAATAACTTAATTAGAACCCATAGAAACCCTATGTGGTACCCTTAATTAAAAAACAAACAAAAAGGAATGATAAAATATACCTATTTATTTTATCACACCAAAGATAGATACCAAGAACAAGTAAAAAATTAAATAAAAAAAATTATATATATATATATATATTCAAATATAAGTATATATAAAAATATAAATTAAGTTAGAAGTACTATAGGTTTTAGGTCAGTGGAAGGTGCACTCCCTTATCTCCCTTCGGTCTTGGGTTCGAAACCCACAGCTTCACCGGTTACGATGGGTTTCACCATGACCTGTGGTGTTCCATTTTGAAAACAAAAATATTGATTTTTTATATATTTTTATTTTTTTAACCAACAAACACAAAAAAATAATATAAAATAAATATTAAATTGAAGATATAAAAATTGAAAAAAAACAAAAAATACCTTTTTTGTAATACAAAAATACACAATAAAATAAAATAACATAACATAAATACTATAGTGATGCTTTTTTACCTCCTCTAATGTAATTATATTAATATCATTAACACAACTTGGACCCCAAAACATACCCAATAACAATATTCAACATTATAAAAGTTTTATTTTTCACCCATTATATTATATTTATATTGAATCGGTACCAGTGTTTTTGGAAAGGTTTAGAATCTAATTTAAGAACCAAACTATGATTCAAAATCAGTGGGATAATCTTAAAAATATCTATAAGGGTCTATCCAATTTCTTTCTCAGTCACTCTTAACACATCAGGTAGAATATCATTATGGTTGGATTTTAGTGATGAATTAATTAGAACAAGAATGTCCTAGTAATAACCTATTCATGAATATATGAGTGTGGTAGCTAATTAATCAAATTGTATCATTGGTTGATTGAAATTACTTAAAATATATTGAGATATCAAATCAATGTAAATTTATTTTACCAAAACATTAGAAAGAACTAGTTCCATTAAAAAAGATGTTTCGGCCACACGAATGTCCATTTCAATGATAGGGGTTGGTATAATCTTCGATTTTAAGATTTTTTTAAAATTTGTAGCGATTTTTTGTTCTGAAAATCACATATGGGGAAATATTTAGGAAGATATATCCATGATTTCAAATTCCCCTATTTAGAAAATAGAAAATAATTTTCATCATGATTTGAATACATATTAATATTTATTTAATGTTCCTCAAGTTGAATTTCAACATTTCCTAACCAATTCACCCCATTTTTCAACCCTAATTTATCAGATCTAAAGGGGTTATTCATTATTTTGCATTGATTTTGAATCCTATGATGGTTTTGGAATCAATGGTTTAGGTTTTTCATTAGTATTCCCACTCTTTGAAATAGTCATTGTGTGGAGTAGTTCATGTTAAGTTTTTGTGTAACAATATTCTTCTATCAATGTTGAGGAGGTGATAACCTAGGTGAGTATAAGTTCCATAACCATTTAAATTATTTTTAGTTCATATATTATTGGTTAACCTCATAATTCATTCTCTCCATTTTTTGAAACAATTTCTAATGTAGTGGTTATGGATCAGGATAGTCAAGGGTTTTATCCAGATAGTCTAATGTAAGAGGATAATTATGTTATTAGAGTTTCATAGGTGGATGTTCATATTGGAATTATTGGGAATGGAACTCATTATAGGTTGGAATTTCTTATGGATCATAGGATTTAAAAATTTATAGTTTATTGGGTTACTAATTATCCCTACAATAGAATCTAGGATGGTCATTATACATCATACTTTTTATTAGGTAGTCAAAGTAATAAAGGGTTCCCCATGTTTATATTTTTTCAAAAAGGCCTTCTATAAGAGTCAAATTGGGGGCGAGAACAAAGATTTGGGTTGAGAATAATATGTGACTGTCTAATATAACCTATTAAGGTATCTAGATATAGTTACAAAATTTTGTGTTTCCCAAATTTACCATAAGGTTAAAGAAACTTCTTGTAGAACATAAGGGGTTTTTGAATCCTCATAGACCTTCAAATAACCATCAGAAACTCATTATATGGATTGGATTTTTTATATTAGGTGGACAACATTGGTTTATTTTGATATTTTTTAAATGGTCACTAAGAGACTTTAGTGAATTGAATTTTTGAGAAATGGTTGAACAAATATTATTACAAGGGATGAAATGGATGAATTTATTTTTAATGATTTCAATTTCTTAGACTCGACAGTGATTCAATCGATATAATCAAAACACCTTCATCACTTATTGGTTTAATATCAAAACTAACTTATTATTAAAAACATATACACTTAGAGGATAATTTTTATGAGAACTCTAAGGTAAAATTTCATAGTATCACTTGAAGTGTCCGACATTAAAATTCAATAAGGATGAAGAAGGATTAAGATTATTAAATGAAATTATCCGTTAAAATATGTGATTAAAGATCAATAGAGTGAGAAATAACATCCAATACAGTTCTTTCCACCTCCCTTAGATCATCCCATAAGATTTTTATCATTCAATTAACATTATTCTCTTAATTTAATATGGGATTAGACACTTGATTTTTGAATTGAAGAAGTAAAAACAACAAAATAATGAACACTCTGCCATTGTGTTAAGGATTTATCACTTTTCTGTTTGAATAAATTCACAACTTAATGAAATGGTATCAATATGTTAACAATAATAATAAAGAAAAATAATAATAAAAACCTTTATTAAGAAAATAAATTGAATAAGAATAACTTTCATGTGAAGGAAAAAACATTATAACAAAAAATGGAAACAAAACATTACAATGAAAACAAAAGAAACTTCCTTCCAACTCCTCCTCTACTACTACCATAAATATGCAATTTGAAATCCTTGGGCCTATCCCCCAATAGTCCAAGTCTTCCCAATTAAGGAGGGAAAGTGTAGGTGGGTTGAAAATTAAGGGATAGTGAACTTTTCCACCCCTGTGAAAAATAGATTCCATCTTGCATCCACCAAACAGAGGTTATGAAATGAGCTTCTAAATGGAAATTTTTTTAACAGACCAACCCGAGTCAACTAAACAAGAAACCTAAATCAAACCATCACATGTTGAGGTACACCAAGATTAAAAAACATGTCTTGAATATAACCATAACAAGATATAAAACTATATTACAGTGGAATAAAATAGATAAAAAACCATATATTCCAATCCAAAATAAGTTGAACCCAAAAGTATGAAAAACATCTATGTGACCAAAAATCGCCTCCAAACCACCCCATAATGAAGGTGATAGAAAAATAGAATCTATCATGCTATAGGATTTATATTCCATTTCCTAGATCCTAAAATACAAAATCTACAACTACCCAAAGTAAAATGTTGGTTATGGGAAAAAATCCCAATAGGATACCACCAGAGAGTCTATACAAGGTATAATATCAAAAATTCAACAGTTATAGTAATTAAAAGAAAAAAAGTTTTTGAAATAGTTTTCATAAAATCCAAACCATTTTGAAAATCATTTTCCCTTTTGTTTTTAATAAAAGCCTTACATATTCTCAAATCTATAAATATCACAAGTACAAGTGATGAAACCAGAAATTATATACATGCATCATAAGCTAAGAAATTAAACACATATCCATGAAATACCATTACATAAATCCATGTGATAAAAACATATATAAAACATGTGACCAACTATCCCTAACAGAAACCATTATGTGATAAAAATCTATTAATGTAAATGAACACTATTATTTTTGGCTCTAGACTATGGTACAATATGTAATATACATGAAAAATAACTAAACTAGGAAAAATTTTGGATCTAACCAATATCTAGTCATACCATGGTCTATTGATATCAATGAAACAACCACTAGTGGTTCCACACACACTAAGGTTTCCTATTTCTATTTTATGATTCATCCAAGGTTCTAAAAGTTCCATGTTTATCTAAATACATTCCAAAAAGTCCTCACCATTTATAAATAAATAAAATCCAAGACAAAATTATTCATTGTTTGAAAATGAAGACATTTTAGAATCTAAATAAATCTATTTTTATAGAAAACCCCATTAAAAACATATATATTTCCAATAAATCCCTTGAAACCATAAATCACATCAATTAAATGAAAAATTAATAATTTATCCAGAAAAGAAAGAAATACATCAAATTAACACATTATATTGTAACACCTACAACAAATAGTATGAAAAAATCTTCCTTTAACAACAATAATTGGAAACTAAGATATCAGCCTTTAAAAGACGTGGAACATTAGGAAACTAATAAGGATCACTAGAAAAAACTGTCTAATCATGAATCTTGAAACACACTATAGAAAACACCACTTATGTGATTAATGATAATTAAAGAAATAAGAAATTATTTGTTTAAGAGTCCCACTACAATAACCCTGATGATAGATCCCCGAACAAACAATCTGAAAGGATCAGAAATCTTTAAAATCACATAGGGGGTCTCTAGGTCAAGAGGGGGAAGGCTATAGGAGGAATCAAAGAATAAATTCCCATATAGTTCCCTAAACACACAAACAATGATTATTACATTAAATGTAATCCCTTTTTTATGTAATGTAATCAATGAAAACCCAAATATGGTAAAAAATCCATAGCCCCATGTTAAAAATCTTGATTTTACCATTACATGATGTTAACTATTTTCATATTATGTAAACCTTTCACACTTGTAACTGAATTCATGGAATCATCCTGGTGATAATTACGTGACGTATGATCCCATTACACATCATGGCATCCCCTAGTTTATTAAAAATGTCCTAGATTCTTCACAATGGCCCAAAACTACCTTCATCATTCTCTAAACTCAGGGAGAACCTTGTAATTACTTTTACACATTTATACCAAAACTATATTTATTAAATCAATCATACATCCCTGAAATTCAGGTCACTTTCCATAGAAAAGTATCTTTATCCTCTATAATCCTGTATCTCACCCAGATAAGGATGATGAAATAAAAAAAAGATAAAGTAGTTCCTGAAAGAAGTAACAAAATATCAAAATCTCCCCACCATACAAGATTTCTTCCACTAGAAAGTCCTTAAGATCCTGGATCCACAAAAGGATAAGTCCATTTATTCCTTGTCAATAATTTATGCTCCCACATGTCATAGTTATCCCATTTTCACTACCATAGTATCCGAACAAGAGAAATCAATTTACCATATAGTACTATATCTCGATGATCCATAATATGAACTGACTACTCATCTACAGTGGTGTAAAGATCAAGATCAACATATTCTCATCCAATAATATGGGAAATATCGAGTATATACCTCCTGAACTAGGAAACATTAAACACATTGTTTGTGTAATTGAAAAAATATGGTAATCCAAATGATAGGCCCCCATCCCTAGTTTCCCATAAATATCAAAGGGTCTCACAAACCTTAGTGAAATCTTTCCCTACTTACCAAACCAATGATGTCCTAAGAAATTTGAAACTCTGAGAAACACTCAATCACCAACCTAAAACTCTTATAACTAGTGAATATAGTTCACATAAGATTTATGAAGACTATTTTCCATGACCAATCTATTTTGGATCAACTACACCATATTCGTCTTCTTTTAAAAAAGACTCATCCCCACAAGGTAAAACTCTCCCAACTATGCCGATCATAAAGGAGATCTATATGGATGCCCATACAAAGCCTCTAATGGAACAATATTAATTGATTGATAATAAATATTATTGTAGGAAAACTCAAAGAAAGACAATTTCTTTTCCCAATAACCACCTAAATCAAGAACACATGTCATGTGAATATTCTCAAAAACTTTTATAGCTCTATCGATTTGTTCATCCATATTTAGATTATATTCTATGCTTAATTTTGTTTGGGAACCTATCACTTCCTATAAACCCATACAAAACCTGAACATGAACCTCGATCCCTTGTCAAAAGTGACCATCAAGTGAACCCCATTATTTCTCACAATCTCTTAGATATACAATTCCTCAATCTATTCCACCTTCATTGTCTCCTTAATAGAGAGGAAATGTACTGATTTTTTATGTCAATAAATGTTCACCCAAACCAAATCCTTCCCATTAGTATTATAAAGAAAAACAATGATGAAATCCATGTTAATATCATCCCACTTCCATACTAGATTGGGTAAATATTTTAAAAAAAATTAAGGTTAATGGTGTTTATCCACAATCCTATGAAAAGTAATATTCCTCAATAAAAAATATACAATCGACTACCTCATCCACAACCACCAATACCAACATATCTTGTTGTGATAAATCTTGGTAGCCTCGTAGAGGGACCAACAATACTAGTTTCCATTGTCCATCAACTCCGTCTATAAGGAAAACAGAACAACCAAACTACTATGAAATCCCAAATATTCACTATGAAATCTATACCACTCACTCGAGGTCTCCCAACCATACATGTCATTCCTAAATCATTTCCACTCAATGTGTGTAACCTTCTTAAGATAAAATCTATCATTGAAAGAGAATTTAGCTTTTATTGAATCTAATAACACCTTACTACCAATATCATCCATTTCTAATATTATCTTAGAAAACTAAATCATCAATGTAAACTTTTTTATTGATTCCATCACTTATTTTGTATGTAATTTTCTACTCAACACATCAGAAAATAAATTCCATTTTTTGCAAGTATATGCAATATAAAAATCAAAAGACTAAAGGTAATCCAACCAAAATTTAGGTCACATGTTCATATATAACTGAGTGAAAATATATTATAGGTTTTTATGATATGAATGAACTATTACCCGCTACCCAAAGAGATATTGATTCCACATTTTGAGTTCATGAATAACCTTTACCAACTCAAGATCATGTGTAGGGTGATTATTCATAAGAGGGTGTAACTAGTGAGAGACATAGGCCACCACCTATCACCCCTAAATTAAGACACAACCAAAATCTATACCAAAATCATCGCAAAAAAACATCATAACATGAACCTAGTTCCAGAAGAACATAAACTTGTGCTCAAGTAAATCTCACTTTCATTTCCTCAAAATATATCTGGCACTTTTTGTTCCACTCAAATTTAAAACCCTTCTATATTAAAGTTGTCATACGATATGAAATCTTGGAGAAGTCTTGAAAAATCCACCTATAATAACCAGCCATCTCTATAAATATTTGTATCCCTAACACATTCTGGGGCCACTCCCATGTCATAACTGTTTTTACCTTTTCAAGATCAACTAAGACTCCATTATCAAATATAACATTCACCAGAAACATTTATTCTTGAATCCAAAAATCTAATTTGTTATGTTTACCATATAATTTTTGTATCCTAAATATTCTAAGAATGATATCCAAATGGTCTTGGTGATCCTCCTCTACCTTGGAGTAAAACACCATAACAAAATAGTCTATGAACATATGAAAGATCTAGTTCATCAATGCCATAAACACCGCAATAGGGTTAGTAAGATTGAATGGTATAACCAAAAACTCAAAATTCCTATAGCAACTTCTAAAAATTGTCTTAGGTATATCAACCTCTTAGACTATCAAATGGGGGTACCTTGACTGTAGATTTATCATTGAAAACAACAAGGCCCTCAAAGATGATCAAAGAGATCATTAATCATGGGGGAAAGAACTTTTTATTGGTGACCACCTGATTTAACATATGATAGTCAATAAAACATCAAAGTCTCTCATATAACTTCTAATAAAAGGGGACAGGCAAATCCCATGATGACACACTTGGAAAAGTAAATACAATAGCCTCTTAGTTCTCAAGATAGACCTTAAGTTTCACCAATTCAATAGGTTCCATTCAATATGATGGCCTAGAAATGATATTTGTACCAAGGATAATGTCTATAGAAAAACTAACCTCTATATGGGGTAGTAAACTATAAAATCATCTGGAAACCCCTTGGGGTAAGCACACACCATCATAGGAATCCAACATCCCAAAAATGTTCACATGAATCAAGAAACATCTTAGAAAACTAGCATGATATTATCCTAGAATAAAGAACAATAGGATATTCCCTTCCCAGTATAGAGAAACAATCACCCTAAAATACTTGAGTGACCTAATAAATAATAAAAAACTAAACTTGATGGAGATTAAAATATATCTAGGCTCTAAAACTAATCATCAAATCCATGTTGATAATAAAATTGAAGATGTATTGACTGAGCACTAAGAGGTCCCACTCTATGTTAAATTCATCTATCATCACCTGACACATGGGACACTTGAAACCTTCTTCAAAAAACTTTCTCAAAGGTGTGTAAATATCAAAAAAGAATAGAATAAGATTAAAATACTAGAAAAACATGTCAACTAACCTTGATTATATAAAAAATGAGTATCACATGTATCAATCAAAGGTAGCACCATAGAATATTGAAAAAAAAACACTATACCTATAATAGTTGTTATCACTACTTCAAATTAATCTAATGCATACTCTTCCATATAAATAGACCCCATATTAGCCACATGAACATCCCCCTTGGCCTGAGGATTAGACCTTCCACCCATGGAAGCAATGGTATGAACCTGAGATCCCTTGGTTTGAGTGAAACTTAAATTATTTCATTAGGGAATCCTTTCATAAAACCCACCTTATAAAATTTTGGAGTCTTTATAAAGTTAAATATCCTCTAAAACCACCCATTTAACTCATAATATTCCTAGGATCCCTTTTCACCAAGGAAGACAGGTGGTTACATTGTAGTAAATTCAAGGCCCTGATCCCCCAAAAATCTAATATTCCCGATGTAAAGACTAGGATCTGTTCTTCTGGATTCATTACATAAAAGTGATGTGTATTTTGTTTATAAAATATAAATTAAAATACAGAGTACTGTATACATTCAATGAAATTTTTTCATTCTATTTCTTAGAGAATTATACAACACCTTAAAATTTAATCATAGCTGTACATAAATAAAATAAAATAAAATAACTATTTTTCTTTGCATGCAAAAACTATAAAATAAGAAGTATTCTATATTGGAACTCCAAAAATACTTATGAAAATATTTTTAATACATGGGATGAGAAGTAAATTTATAAGTAAGAGGTATTTAAAACCAATGGAAATTTTTTATAAAAAATATTATAAATCACTTTTAAAACATTTATATCAAATATAAATAATTGGTATGTATATAAAAACATTTCAACAATACTTAATTTCAAAATTAATTTCAAAAATACTTATTTGAAAACGCTTTGATTTCTCCTTTGAAATCATTTTGAAATTAATATATTCTTTATGGATTATTTTAATACATAGAAGATCTAATGAAAATTGTGTGTCTATAAGTAATATCAATGGTAGGGATATATCTTGTGAGGTCATGGGTTTACTCTACTTTCCTTGTTCTCCAACATGATACCAAAGTTTTGGATCACATTTGGACGAATAATTTTTTAAGGATCTTCCTTTATCAATAAAAAATCATCAAACCCCATTCAAAACAACATGAATTATATTTAAAGAAAAAAATAATTATACTTTTACAAATCTACTTTTCAAGAAATTTCCTTACGTGTTTTGGAGAGATCAATTTTTAGAAGAATTCATAACTCGGTAAATTATCTTAATAGCACATTATTTAAATACATTTCCATAAGTAATTAATATAAATACTTGAATACAATGGAAATAAACATTAAATAAATAAAAAGTAAAATTAAACTTGTGCAAGAAAGAAATGTCAAGATGTTATAGATAATGTCCATATCGTATATAAATGATGTCATTCATGAATGTACAAAATCTTTTCATATATAAAATAATATATTTAATTATTTAAAACATAATATAGATAAAAAACATATATTATAACTTCTTTTTATTTAAATAACATAAAATAATAACTTTTATTATTATAGATATAAACATATATATTTCGATAAAACCAAATAACCAATAAAATTAGAAGTTGAATAATATTAAGAAAAGAATTATTATTGTTTTATAAAAATATAAATTCATGGAATAATATAAAAATATTTTATGAAATCATTGAATAATTTTCTATACATTTAATTCCCATAGTAAGGGTCTTAAAGATATAAATTCACATAATAATACAACCCATACATATATTCAAAATTTAATTTGAAAACATAATATTTTTTTACTAAACATGAATAATATGAAAATATTTTCCTACACATATATTAATATGAAAATTAAATATATCTATTATGATAATAAAATAAATATTTGAAAAAGATGTTTCCCTAATGAAATTAAAATTCTAATTAAATATAATTTTCTGAACTCCTTAAAATAAAAAACTGATATATAAAAATAAACCACCTTATCGACTATGGAAGAATACTAAAATCCTTATACTCCATATATTATATTATATTCTATCTCTTATAACTCTCCCACTCTATGGTTTCTTAGTGACATTACTACAGAGAACTAAATGATTGATTCTATAGAGCCATTATTCCACTATTTAGATGCATTTATAATATCGTGGATATCCTTATCTACATCAATCGAAAACACAGATTCTGGAGAAACCATAATTTATAATATACATATATTTAAATCACTAGTCAATATGAGAAATAAAATAACAATGTATTTAAAATAATTATATTCATCCAATTTGATCGGTTCAATAGAGCATCTTTGTGAGGATTCATTGAAACCATCTAAAACCGGATGAAAACATTGAAAAAATCGAATTCAAATTAATATCAGCATTGAATCAAGCCAATGTTAGCAATAAATGTGTTTTAAAAGTAGATAAGAAAATCAAAAAACTATAATACTGGTATAATTGGATGAAAAGGAATAACTCAAATTATTAACACAAACCATTTTTAATTTAATAAATACATTTAAAATCAATACTCTAAATAACACAAACATCAGAATGATTAAAAATCCAAAAATATACCAAAAAGGAATAGTAGGTGACCATGGAAGAATCAAATGGAAGAAATAGAAAAATAAAGGCATTGTTAAGCTGATTTCAAGAAGATTTAGACACTAAGTAGAAAACATATCTACCTCTGATTTTTTGTATATCAAATATAAGAGGTTGAAAATCGACTTGCTTTCCACGGTCGAAGCCAATCCACATTTGGACCCCCTTCGATATCACTTGGTTCAACCTCAATGGTGGTTGATCTCCTTTATCGTTTGTAATCAAGACCTTTCTTGGGTCACCGCTTAGTTGAATCCCTCAATCAATCTCGACTTCATACATATGCTCGGATTTTCCCCAAAGAGTTCATTGAAACTTGATCCACTGCTTCTCCCTCGACCTTCGGAGGAAGAATCCCTCACTTCGCTTTGTACAAAACAAACGACACACCCCCTTTACTCTTATATTGATTCATTCCTTTTTTATCAATTCCTCATTTTACTTTATTTGAAACGAATACTTATATAACCTTCATTATTTTTTAAATTTGAAAATAAGAAATTATAATATTATAATATTTTTTATAAAATATTTATAATTTTAAAATTTTATTAAACAAATAAAAAATAAAAAATTAGTATTATTTCATTACAATAATTCCATATTTAATTATTTATATAATCAAAAAATTATAAATTTTATATTACTAACATTTATTATTAAATAAGTTTTTTTAATGATTTAAAATAATGATATGTATTTATTTTAATATTCTTGTATATATATATTCATAATTTTCATAAATATAAAAACATTTACTTTGATATTAATAATTATGAATAATATAATTTTATGTATTTATTATTATCCTTAAAAATGTTAAATTTTATATTCATAATAAAATTTTAAATATAAATAACTTGTTAAGACTAATATACATGTATTTAAGTGTTATTAAAAATCATTTTTTATAATGTATTAAAATATAATATTTTTTCCTTAATAAATAATTAAATAAAAATATTTTTTTTAAACTTATACGTAAACTAACTTTGGTCATTCAAAACTATTTTAGTTTCAGAAATTATTTATTAAAATATATATATATATATATATATATATTAAAATATTATTTTAATTTAAATAATACCCAATTTATATAAATATATTTTATTTCTTGAAAATAATAGTTTAATATTGTAACATAAGTTTGAAAATTATAATGTTTTCATTTATTTAACTTTTTTACATTGATAATTTAATTACAATTTTGTTTTTAAATATTATTATTATTGATAATATTGAGTCAATATACTAATATATAATTATTTATTTAAAACAAGGGATGTTATATTCTCCCCCCTTGTAATTAATTGATTTCTTCCCTCACAATTCATTTGTTGAACTCAGAAAAAAATTGAATATTCAACTTTAGAATTCTGAAAAACTAAAAAAATAAAAGGGAATTTAATTATCTATAAAAATTATTTAGTGTAACTTTTTCCCTCAAAATACAATGTCTAATATTTAAATTTGTCTAGACTATATCTCTGATACCAAATGTAATGACCTAAATCCATGGTTCTGAATTCAGAAAATAAAAGTGTCGTGTATTTTTTATAAAAGATAAATAAAACAATACACAGTACATGATACATTCTAGGAACTTTTTATAGCCTAGGTTCTAGATCATTAGAACACGCCATACAATTTAATCATATTTTTACAAAAATAAAATAAAATAACTATTTATCTTTGTATTGGATAACTCCAAAATATGAAGCCACCCATTTTAGAATTCTTAAAATACCTATGAAAATATTATTAAAACATAGGATGAGCTTTAAATTTCCTTGGAAGGGGTATTTAAATGTAGTGATACTTTTTATAATAAATCCTTTAAAATTATTTTAAAATACTTTATATAAAATAAAAATATTTGATATATATAAAAAACATTCAAATATACTTGTTCTCATAATTCATTCCAATTATACCTCTTTGAAAACACATGGATTTCTCCTTTGAAATCATTTTGATAATTATAATTTATTTATGGAATATTTTGATACTTGGATGATCCTTTGAAAACCATGTGGCCATATAAATTTCACTGTGTTAAGATGGTATGGAAAATGATATTCTCCTTAGATACCAAATATAGGATCGAAATAATAATGTAGATATTCAATATAAAAGAGGGGGGGTGAATTGTATACTTTAAAAATTATTTGGGAACTTTTAAAGTTGGTAAGTAACCTTTCTATTGTTTAACAAGGTTAAACAAAGTAATTCACAAAGCCTCTAGTTCTACACACTTGATAGAATCCAGAAATATGATTCCGAGAAAGCAATTCCAGAAAAGTGAATCTGGAAATGAAACTTAACAAAAGTTTAAAAAGATAAATATTATACCTTAAAGCATATAGAATCTTACTAAATCAGAGTGTACAAGTGTAAGGACGTATAAGATAGTTATACTTTCCTTAACAAAAAAAATTCAGTGGAAAAATTGAAACAAACAAGTAACAAGTAGTAAATATTTTAACCCAAAAAGAAGGGTATCCAACAACCTTGGATAAAGGTCTCTTAATTTATACTTTCAAGAAATTATATCTTACCCACACCAGGGTAATCCCTCGATACGAATATTGGAGTCTCTCTTTCTATCCCCGCAAGCCCTCAACTTCAAGGTAGTCGGCACCTCGGTCTTCCTATCCTCAGAAGCCATCAAATGTACTCAGCAACATTCAGAGTCACACGAAGCAATTCTGAAAAAGATGTTCAGTACACACAAAGCATGAGAGTCTCTCTCTAGAAATCACTTCAATAGAATGTAATCTCTAGAGTCATAGAACAGTACTGAGCTCGTTCAAAGAGCTCCTATTTATAGGCACAACTTCAACGGTTGGATCCCTCCACCAACGGTCATATTTTCCCTTGAATTTCGGAGGGACCTGTACATGTGTCACTCAAACAATGGTTAGTTAGTAACTAAATGCACGACATCATTTTTTCACCAAAACATGAGTAAGAAAAAATATGGTTATGTAAGTAAATTCATTTTTCGGAGTGTAAGCAAAAATGAAAGTTCAGAGTCTAACCAAAAACTATTTGGAGTATATAATATATGAATATTTGGATTCTGTTTATCAGAAGAATTCAGAGTGAGAATTTTATAGAATTTCAGAGTCTGAATTTCAAGGAAATTTGGAGTCTTGAATTCAGTAAAATTCAGAGTCTGAATTCATAAGAGTTCGGAGTCTGAATTCATAAGACTTCGGAGTTTGAACTTATAAAATTTCGGAGTCTGAATTCAGGGAACTCAGAGTCAGAACATAGAAAAGTTCAGAGTCTGAATTTAGAGAACTCAGAGTCAGAACTCAGAAAAGTTTAGAGTCTGAATTCAGAGAACTCAAAGTTAGAACTCAAAAAAATTTGGAGTCTAAATTCAGAGAACCCGGAGTTAGAACTTAGAAAAGTTCGGAGTCAGAACTCAGAGAGTTCAGAACCTAAATTCAGATCCTGAAAACAAAATGCTTTATATCTATATATATATTATTATGAGGTTTTGGATACAAAACCGAATTTTGTACTTATTCAAAATGAACAATGAAAAATATGGTAAGGATAAATTTCATTGGGGAAGAAAATTTTTCTTGTGAAAGTAAAACACAGGGTAAATGAAATTTTCCTTAAGATAAGGTGTTTATGATTTTCAAAACATGAATAAATGGTAAAGTCATAAGGAAACCTTATTTACTGAATCAATCTCCCCAAACATGAAGGAATGGAAAAGTCATAAGGAAACCTTATTGACTCAATAATCTCCCCTTTTTTGGAAAGCACAAACATCATTATGAAAAAGAATATAAGGGCATAGAAAATATTTTTATAGACTTTGAAAATAAAACTTATCTCCCTAAACACATGGGAAAGGATGAATACAACTAACTCCCCCTTATGATTTGGAATACTAAGGATAATATTATAAAATTCTGGAATGAGATTTTTCAATATCTTGAATACGAAAATCTTTGTAATGAAAAATCCCCCTTAGATGAACACTCCCCCCTACTTAGGGAAATTTCCTCTTTACTTAGAATTATTTTTCTTTTATCCCCCTTTTTGATTTTCAAAAAGAAATACAGGGAATGGAAAAGAAATTATGGTACCTGAAATATTAGTACAAAAAACCAAAACAAAAAAGAGAAGCAAAAAATTCATTAGGATTGGAAAAAATTTACAAAAAGGAGAATTCAACAGAAGATCGGATTGGGTCTATCATCCTTATTTCTCCTTGGACATCAAATTCTTCACAACGGTTTTCAGCTTTTTGAGATCCTTGTGATCTTCCTCTACTCGGTTTAGAATCTGATCCTGATCTTCAACTTTCGTCTCTAAAGCTTTGATTCTATCATCCTGAGCCTTAAGATATTCACCCTGAGCCTTCAGTACTTCTTCCTGCTTGAGAAGTTTTTCTTCAATATCAATTTGAAGATCTCTTTCTCTCTTCCAGCTTTGAGCTACTGAATACAATTTCCCATTCAAATCCTTTACATCTTTAATCCAAGTATTCTACTCAAGAGTTAGATTTTCCTCAAAGCTATTCGTGAGATCCTTGATCTTCCCATCTTTAGTGTCAAAATCATCCATGACACTTTCTTGAATATCATCAAGAATCTACATATCTTCTATATTTTTCTTAGACCAAGTGGTCATCTTCTTATATGATCTCTTGTGGTATTCATAGTTAATGAAAAAAGTCTTGAAATCATCCTCAATCTTTACACACTTATCCATCACCAGGGATACTGAATCTGATTTATGGTTTAAGGTGTGTTGAAGCATTTGGAATCTCGAGTCAATACCTGGAAATATCAGAATAGTCCCAAATAGATTCTTCAACAATTGAACAATGAAATCATGTACAAGGGATGATGATTCCAAATCTGAAACATTGTTTGGTGAGGGCTCTTTCTCCAGTATAATAAGTTTCCTCTTTGAAGATCCACCAGCTTTCTTCTTCTTCACAACAGCTTTACCAGGTGTATCAAAAAACACTTGTTTTCCCTTATCAATATTAAGAATAGCTTCCTCATCCGGAGATTTATGTTCACTATCAGAAAGCTGAATGATTTTATCTTCATCTATCTCTTCTTTCTCAGCTCTTGCCTCAGCATCCTCAGGGTGAATGAATTCATGATTAGAACTTTCCTCCTCAGAGAGCTAATTCAATTCATCTTCAGCCTTATCATCTACTCTTTTACCATCTTTCCTAGGTGTATCCAACTTTCAAGATTATACTTCTGAAGTTCGGATTGACAACTTCTCGGATAGGCTTTCTTTGTCTTGAAAATCTTCATTATGAAAATTTTTAAGTACGCAAAATTTCATTTTGAGTATGAAAAACTACATTACAAAAATTTCAAGTATGAAAATATTCATTATGAAATTTTTGAGAAAAAAACTAACTAAGAAAATTTTCATTATGAATGTTTTGAAAAATATGGCTACAAAAATTTTCATTACAAGATTTTTGAAAAAAATAACAAGCAAATGTACTCCCCCTATGAAAAGGATTTTATTATCTGAAGAATGATATTCTCCTTAGATACCAAATGTAGGATCAAAATAATAATGTATATACTCAATATACAAGAGGGGGGTGAATTGTATACTTTAAAAATTCTTTGGGATATTTTAATGTTGGTAAGAAACCTTTCTATTGTTTAACAAGGTTAAACAATTTAATTCACAAAACCTCTAGTTCTACACACTTGCTTGAATCCGGAAATATGATTCTAAGAAAACAATTCCAGAAAAGTGAATCCGGAAATGAAACTTAACACAATTTTACAAAGATAAAGATTATACCTTTAAGCGTATATAATCTTACAAAATCAGAGTGTACAAGTGTAAGGAAATATAAGATATTTATACATTCCTTAATAAAAAAAGCAGTAGAAAACTTGAAACAAACAAGTAATAAGTAGTAAATATTTTAACCCAAAGAGAAAGGTATCCAAAAACCTTGGATAAAGGTCCCTTGATTTATACTTAGAATAAATTCTATATTACCCGCATTAGGGTAAGCCCTTGATATGAAGATCAGATTCTATCTTGCTATCCCCGCAATCCATCAACGTTAAGGTAGTCAGACCCTCTATCTTCCTCAGCAAGAAAGTCCTTGAACTTTAAGGTATTCGGTACCTCTGTCTTCCTATCCTCAGAAGGCCATGAATGTACTCAACAACATTCGGAGTCGCACAAAGAAATTATGAAAAAGTTGTTTGGTACACACAAAGAAAGAGAGTCTCTCTCTAGAAATCACTTCAACAACATGTAATCTCAAGAGTCATAGAATAGTAGTGAGCTCGTTCAAATGAGATCCTATTTATAGGAAAAGCTTCAATGGTCGGCTCCCTCATCCAATAGTCATATTTTTTCTTGAATTTCAGAGGGACCTGTATACGTGTCACTCAAACAACGGTTAGTTAGTAACTGAATGCATGACATCGTTTTGTCACCAAAACATGAGTAAGAAAAAAATATAGTTATATAAGAAAATTCATTTTTCGAAGTGTAAGAAAAAATGAAGGTTTAGATTCTAACCAAAAACAATTCGGATTCTATAATATATGGATATTCAGATTCTGTTTATCAGAAGAATTTGGAGTTAGAATTCTATAGAATTCCGGAGTCTGAATTTCAAGGAAATTCTGAGTAATGAATTCAGTAGAATTCGGAGTCTGAATTCATAATAGTTTGGAGTATGAACTTATAAAAGTTCAGAGTCTAAATTCATAAGACTTTGAAGTCTTAACATATAATAGTCCAGAGTCTGAATTCAGAGAACTCGGAGTCAGAACTCCGAAAATTTCAGAGTCATAATTCAAATAACTCAGAGACAGAACTCAGAAAAGTTTGGAGTCTGAATTCAGAGAACTCAGGGATGGAACTCAGAAATGTTTGAAGTCTGAATTCAGAGAACTCAGAGTCAGAACTCAGAAAAGTTCAGAGTCTGAATTCAGAGAGTTCATAACCTAAATTCAGATACTGAAAACAAAATTCTTTATATCTAAGTATATATATGATTTCGAGGTTTTGGATACGAAACCAAATTTTATACTTAGTCAAAATGAACAATGAAAAATATGGTAAGGATAAATTCACTTGGGGAAGAAAATTTTCCTTATGAAAGTAAAACATAGGGTAATTGAAATTTTCCTTAAGATAAGGTGTTTGTGATTTTCAAAACATAAAGAAATGGTAATGTGATAAGGAAACCTTATTGACTCAATCAATCTCCCCAAACATGAAGGAATGGAAAAGTCATAAGTAAACCTTATTGACTCAAGACACCGGTAAGACTACATCCTATGAGTCCATGGGTTTACTCCCAATTCCTCATTCTCCGGCATGATACCCAAGTGTCGTATCGGATTTTAAAGAATTAATTTTTTTAAGATCCTCCTTTCTCAATCACAACCCATAAAAACCCTTACAAAACTACTTGAATTAATTTCAAAAAATAAAATAATTATACTTTCAGAATTCTACTTTTCAAATTTTTCCATAAGTGTTTTGGATAAATCCATTTTTAGATGAATTCATAAATCTTTAAATTACCTTAATTACACATTCTTTAAATACTTTGTCAAATAAATAATTCCTTTAAATACATGCATACAAAGGACATAAACATAAAATAATGAATTATTAAAATTAAACTAGTGAATACATGAAATGAAAAAATGTAATAGACAATGGGCATATCTTATATAAATTAAAATAAACCTGAATGTACAAAATAATTTCAAATATAAAATTGTACCTTTAATTATTTAAAACATTTTATAGATAGAAAACAAATATAAATGATATCTTCTATTTAATATAAGTGAAAAAAATAATTAATTTTCTCATTATATAAATAAACAAAAAGATTTTTATAAAATAGAATACCCTATAGAATTATAAGTTAACCAATAATAAAAAAATATTTATTATTTTCTAAAAAACTAAATTATTTAAATAATATAAAATCTTTAATTAATTAATTTAATAATTTTCTATTAATGTAATTCCTTTAGTAAGGGTATTTAAAATATAAATTCACAAAAAATTAAAACCCATATATATATCCAGAACTAAATTTAAAAACATAACATATTTTTTCAAAACATGAATAAATTGAAAATATTATCATACACAAAATATCATTTGAAAAATAAATATGTCTCATACAATAATAAAAGAAATAATAAAAAATATAAGAATCCCTTATGGAATTAAAATTATAATGAAATATAATTTTTAAAAAATCTTTAAAATATAAATTTGATATATAAAGATAAAATCTCTTAAAAATTATGGAATAGGACTAAAAATCCTACTACTCCTTAAATTCCTTTATCTTATCTCTCTTATAATTATCCCTATCTACTATTTCTAAGTGACATTACTAAAGATAAATGAAGGATGGAATATATAGAGCCATTATTTCACTATTTAAATGCATTTATAATATTGTGGCTGTCATTATCTATATCAATTGAAAACCTTGCTTGTAGATAAATAATAATATATAATATACATATATTTCATCAACTAGTCTATACAAGAAATAAAACAACAGCGTCTTTAAATTAGTTGTATATTCATCCGATTATATCAATTCAGTGGAGTCTCATTGTGTAGCTTCATTAAAACTAGAAAAACTGGCTAAAAATGTAGAAAAAATTGAATTCAAATTAATATCATCATGGATTTTAGCCAATTATAGGCACAAACATGTCTGAGAATAAGGAATGGAAATCTAAAAAATATGATACTAGTATAAATAGATGAAAATTGATAGATAAAATCATTGAAACGAACCATTTTTATTTTAATACATGAATTTAAAATCAACATCACAATAATCACTAACATCAAAATGAAGAAAAATCAACACACTGACCAAAAGGGACATCATACGTTGACAAAAAAAAAAATAGAATAAATCAACAAATCAAGGAACATTTAAGCCTATTTCACGATGATTCAAACTCTAAACATAAAACAAATACCTTCCTATGAATTGTTGTAAATCGACTACATGAGGTCAAAAAATAGATCTCCTTCTATGGTTGAACCCTATCTGGGTTTATATGTCCTTCAACATCACTTGGTCTACCTTCTTTGACACTCAATCTTCTTTCCCATCTACGATCGAGACCATTCTCAGGTTTTCTCTTTCTAAAGCCCTCGGTCAATCTTTAATTCTTACCAATGCTCAGCTTTTCCCCAAGGAGCTCAGTGAAACTTGATCCCCCAATACTAGCTTGAAATCTGAAGGAATAATCCTTCACTTCTCTTTCCCCAAACCGAAAGATTCACCCCCTTTACTCGTATATAAAATCATTCTTATTTTAATTGAGTTTTTAGTTTATTTTATTACAAATGAAAACTAATATTACTATCATAATTTTAGACATTTGAAAATCAAAATAAAAATATTTTCATAATTTTTATAATATAATTATAATTTTAAATTTTCATTAATCAAATTAAAAATACAAATTAATAATCCTTCTATTACAATAATATCATATTTCATTATGTATATAATTCAAACAACTATAAATTTTATATTTTTTACATTTAAATTGAAACATATCGTCTTTAATGATTTAAAATAATGATATTTATTTCTTTCAATAATATTTTATATATTTTTATATATTCATAATTTTATTAAATTTAAATACATTACTTTTAATATTAATAATTATGAATATTCAAATTTTATTTATTTATTATTATCCTTACAACATATTATATTTAATATTCATAATAATATTTAAAATATAAATCATTTCCTAAAACTAATTTATATACATTTAAGTATTTTTATAAATCATTTTATTTATAATTTATTAAAATAAAACATTATTTTATGATTTAGTAATTCAATAAAAATAGATTTCTAAAATTATATGTTAAGAAACATTGATCATTGAAAAACATTTTTGTTTCAAAAATAATTTATTAAAAATAACAAAAAATATATTTATATTAAAATATTCTTCTAATTAAAATAATATCATATTTATGTAAAAATATTTATTTCTTTAAAATAGTAATTTAAAATTATAACATAAGTTTTAAAACAATAATGTTTTCATTTATTTACCAGTTTTTAATGGATAATTTTATTAATAATAATACTATTATTATTATTATTTATAATATTGAGTCAATATACTAATGAATAATTCTTTATTTAAAACTCAAGATGTTAAACCTAACACCCACTTAACCTAGAGTCATAATATTACATATTACTGCTTCAAACAAGGAAGGATCCACTGGAGGGTTTTCTTGCAGAACCTATCTCAGAGCTTCCTCTCTTATATTTAGAAGAGATATTCTCTGAGGTATTTTCTAATAAACATAAGTCAATAACCAATTAGGTCATGAGAACATTCTGAAATCTTAATGAAATTTTTTTAATTTAAAATAATGATTAAAAACAATAATATTTTAAATAAATTATGAAGTCTACCAATAAAAGACATTACATACAAAGTAATAGGTCAATTTAAATAAACTTCCAATACAATTTATTCAAATAAAACCAAAATCCAAGCTCCAAACATGGTAAAATTCCCTAACCAACCATGGTAACTCGAGTTCAGTCACGAAAGTGAGCTGGCGAGTCCCTTTTTCTACAATTACTATCTGAATTCTGATGGTCCTAACTCTTATCTACCCATGACAAAGAACCAAACTCAAGAAATGTTAACAATAATCTGGATGATCATTCATATAGTACCAATTTTTAATAGACTAACCCAAGTCAACAACACCATCCACTTGAGATAACCCATCACATGGTGGGGTACAATAAAATATTAGAATAATGTGATCAATATAACCTTAAAAAGACATACAAATAGAGTAAAAAGTATAATAAAAGATATGAAACAAAACCATACATACCAAGACAAAATAGGATAAATGAGAAAGAATTAAAAGTATCCATGTGACTAACTGTCACCTCCAAACCACCCTACAAGGAAGGCGATGCTGAAAGGAGAAGATTCCATGTTACAAGATGTCCTTCCCGTTATGCAGATCCTATATTTAAAAATCTACCACCACCCAATTGAACATTTTGGGTGTTAGAAAAAAAACATGTATGATACTACCATAGAGTCTATACAATGTTTAATATCAAAAATTTAATAATTCTATCCATTAAAATGAAAATTTTTTAAAAAAGTTTTTAATGAAACCCAAGACCATTTTCAAATCATTTTTCCTAAGGTTTTTCATAAAATAATTTTATATTAAAATTTCCATAAATATAAAAATTAGACGTGATAAAATATGATATCATATAAATACATCATAAGGTAATAAAGTAAACACATATTAATGAAATATCATCATCTAAAGCTAGGTGATACAACCTCAGATAAATCATGTGAGAAACTATTCATGAGAAAACCCATCATGCAAAAAAATATATAAATAAAAAATCAAACCATCATATGGGTGATAGAGTATGGGAAAATAAATTGTAGATATATATATATATATATATATATATATATATATATTTATACCTAAACTAGGCCAAATATTGGATCCAACTAATTTCAAGTCCCACTATAGTCTTTCTATATCAATTAAACAACCCCTAGTGGTACCAAATGCACTAAGGTTTCCTATGTCTATTTCTTGATTCACCCAAGGTTCCCAAAGTTCCAATCCTTTCAAAATAATTTCCAAAACCACACTCACCATTTATAAAAAAATTCAAATCCAATCCAAACCTCTTAGGTGTCAGAAAATAACATTTCAGAATCAAAACTCATCAGTTTTTAATGATAACCCCTTTAAAACAATTTCCTTTCTAAGAAACCCCTTGAAACCAAAATCATATTATTTTCATAAAAAAGTAAAAGTAATTTATAAATAATTATAATAAATACATCAAATTAAACCATTATATGTAAACAACTATGTTAAAATGGTATAAACCTAGCCTCCTTCTACAAAAGTGATTGGAAACCAAGGGATTGGACTTCCAAAGACAAGGTAGGTCTAGAAACAAAAAAGGATGGACAAAAAACACTATCCAATAATGAATCCAAAACCTAATTATGGATAACAACACTAATGCATCCAATGGTAATAAATTAAGGAAGGAATTCTTACCAGGAGGGGCACACCGTAACTACCCTAATGATCAATCACCGAACAAGCGATGCAGATGGAGAAGATATATAGAAATTTCCCAAAATCACATAGGGTGAGCTATAGGTAATAATATGGAAGTATATTATGGTAATTAAATAATAGACATCTGTATAGCACCCAGAAAACACAAATCATGAGGAATATATGGTATGTAATCCCTTATTATGTTATATAATCCATGGAACCCAAATAAAATGAAAAACTCATCGCATCGGGTAAAAAATCCAAAATTCACCATTACATAATGTGAAAAATTTTCACGACATGTGAAAATTTCATTCCCAGAACCAGATTCACATTATCTTCACAGATACTATTACATTATGTCTAATCCCATTACACTACATGTAATCTCCCAACGTACTACACATAGCACATATTTTTCACAAAGTCCCAAAACAACATTTGGAATTATCTAAACTCAGTTTTAACCATATAATTAATTTAACACATTTATACCTAAAATACATTAATTCAAACAAACATATATCCCTAAAAATTAGGCCATTTCCACTGCAAAGTCTCTGCATCCTCAAGAAACCCACTACAGACACAAACAAGAAAAATGAAATCAAACATTGAAAAAGGAGTAACTGAAAGAAGTAATATAATTTTATGGTCCATATAATAAAGAATTGAATCTTTGGAAGTAATCGAATTGCTATAAAACTTTCAACCCACTTGGCATCATATTCTAGGAGTTGTGGTAAAAATGGTGGGATGTTATTTTAGGCCACCAAATCTAGCCTAGTATTTCATCCTTCAATTGGTCCACCTATATCAACCTATAAACATTTTAATTATCTCATTAAATTAATTATTAAAATGGTCCCCATGATCTCCCATACATCTAGTTAAAATTTGAGATTCATTGGGATTTTTTCATAGCCTTTAAAATTATTTTATTGGATTGTTTTCCAATTCACTTATCCCAGAATTTGTTGAGTTGAATATCCAAAATGGTGGTATTTTAATGTGTTTCTCCAAGTTCAACAAAATTATGAAAAGTTCCTAGTGAAATGGAAAATCAGATATTTAATCCTGAATTTCAAATTAATAAGAATTTTTTATTTACAATTTCTCTCAAAATTTACCATGTAATAGTGCACTTTGATCATGAATTAAAATAATTATCTAAAATAATTTTCAAATTGTAAAATGCATGAAAAATAGTGTTTTTGAATAATGAATCATGTGAATATTATATTATAATGTTGGATGTTATCATATTTTAGTGGTTAATAGATACATTCTATATCAGTATTTCCAATAATGTTCCAATCCTATAGGTTTCAGTTTTTTGAGTCCTAATCTCTAAAAAAATACTCATCACAATGAGATTTATTTTTTTAATATCCAAAAAAATAATTATTGAACATGGACGAGCTAATAGTGAATGGGACTGAGAAGCATCCAAGGTCCCTAAACTTTGTGTAATTTTTTATTCAACTACTATAGAGAATCATTCATTGAAAGAGATAACTCCTATGTCCTCTATATTACTTTTATTAGAGAGTATCTCCTTTTATAATTTATCATTGATAGGTATCTGAGAAATGGATTCTGAAAAGGTAGTGTTTATTTGGATTTTCAGAAACACTTCCAAAAATTTCTAGTATTTACCCTCTATCTTCCCTTGTATTATTAGTTTTGGGTTGGAAGATGGGGAATTTATGGAATTTGTCCCACATAGACATATTCATTCATGAGCAGCCCTAATACTTGAGCATTTTCACTTGGACCTATTTCTTGGTTTTGTTCATTATCAAACCTTTAGGTGATTTCATCACTATCATTACTAATATCATCCTTTTGTGATTTTTATTCTTCTATACTATTTTCCTCACTTGTGTATAAATTTTAAACATTTATTTTTTTCTAATATGAAGAATTATATCTTTATAATCCTTTATCAAATGTGTCTCAATATTTTTAAGAAGCATACCTAGTAATCGATCTACAATATTCTTAAAGATCTAACCTACTTAGCGCTCAATGCTATGGAGAGAACCACATTGATTGTGAATCTTTGTATCTTGTGTATCAATTCTATTGTTCTATTTTTTAACTAATGTGGTGAGTAGATTTTTAAGGTTTGACTACTGGGATGGAAATTTTTTTCTGGGTGAAGCAAGATGAAACTATTGTTGATGAAGGGGTGGAAACTACTGAGAACTATAGGAAAATGTTTTTTTTGTTCGAAGGGATATTGTGGTTAAGGATATGGATTCGGATGTGGGTACCCCTGTGGTCCCTAATTCTATAGAGGGGCTTAGCCACTCTTTTATTTCTAATAACACTGATTGGGTTTTTGTTTTTGTTTTGGTCTTTGTGGGAATATGGGTTGATGGATTTGTTTTTATTATTGATTGTAATTAATGTAATTACAATAATTACTTTATTATTATTCTATGCCTACTTGGAAGTATTAATATAGATGTGGGCCTGCACACATCTCACACAATTGAACTTCCATGATATGAGAAAGAGGTTATAGCTATGTAGAAAGCAACAGGAAATTTTCAATCATTTTAGTGTGGGATTAATCTTGGTATATAAGATGGTTGGCTTATTCTGCATGATGGATTCTACATCGATGAGGTCCCCAATTGTTCTTCCATTGAATATCATTGTGTGAGGCCTCATCCAGAAGTAATGGAACAAATTCTTGTGTCTTGATCATAAGTCCACCATCAGTGGTAGCATCTATCACATTCCATGTATTAAGTTGGAGGCCTTGGTAAAAACTATGAAGTTATAACCAAACTTCAAGCCTATGATGTGAAAACTTATGAGTTAATTCCATAAAATGGTCACAATCCTCCAAAGTTGACTCACTATCATCTTGAGTGAAACTATGTATTTCATTATAGATATTCTATGTATATATGGGTGGAAATGTTTTATCTAATACTTTTTAAACTAAGTCATGCCATGTGGTGATGGATTTAGGAGCCAAACTCTTTATCCAGTCCTTGAAATTATCACTTAAGGAAAATTTAAAGACCCCAAGATGAATGGGATTATAAGAGAATCATTGATTCTGGAAGGTGTCACATAATTCTAGAAAAATTGAAATATGTTTTTTTAGATATTCACTATGAATTCCAATAAATTGTCCCATGTTATGGGTATTGTGAATGAGTCTAAGTTTTATCTCAAAAGTGTCTTTTTGAATAAGAGGCCAGACTATAACACCCCAGGTAAATAAAGAATATGAAATTTTCATATTTATCCATATTTGTGAATAAAATATTGATATGACTTTAAAGGGGACACTATGCTCGATGGCATACCCAACACGCAACAACGAGTTTCTTGGGAATCTTATGTTGCACTCTAATAATAAAATAATATTATTTTAAATGGTAGTTAACATGTAGCTGTTGTAATGATTGGAATGGATAGAAATAACTAAAATATGATTATATATGTTTTTAAATGTTTTTATATTTATCCAATAAAGGATATAGGCTTAAAATACGGAAAGAATTCAATTTTAGGCGTATATGCCCTAGTTTTCACTAAAGGTTCACTTATCACCTTTTGATGTTGAACCATCATTAAATATAGTTTTGTTCACTCTTAAACATTATTTTGGACCAAATAAATCTCTTATTAAGAATTGGGACATCAAAATTTACTTTGTGTAAATTTTTGGTATCTTTCCGATAAAGTTCATTTTTTTAATGAATAGTGTAAAATGTTGTATTTTAATTCAAAACCTCTTTTTAATCTAACTTATTTATATGATTATATTATCTTTTGAATTGGTTTTAAAGTGAAATTAGAATATATTTTTACCATTAAACCCAATAGTGGTCGTTGGAATTAATTTCACTTTGAAATCAGACTTAAACCAGTGTCAATCTTTTGATACTTATTGTTTCATAAAAACACGCTATTTACTCTGACTGTGGGAATTAATTATTAAATTAATTAATGTGACTTATATGTTTTGAATTTTGTAAAATATACTTCATTTTTGAATTCGGAATATCAAATATAGCTTAGGGTGAATTTTTGGGATTTTTCTGAAAAACATCAATTTTTGATGAATAGTGACACCACTAAGTGGTACTTATAAAAACTGATTTTTCCGTTTAAATGAAAATTTTCCATCTTTGTGTTTTGAATTTCAAAAATCCGACATACATGGTTTTCATTAAGAAGTAAAATGTGGTTCAATGGGATAAAAATAATTTTTTGGTGAATAGTAACTTATTGAGTTTTTAATCGCGATTAGAGGTAATTAGTGTAGTTTAAGGTAAAAATAATGTTTTAATAATATGAAATGAACTTGAAACATGTACTAACCTCATTGGATGTGTAATGGCTGACCAAGACAAGCCATGAGTCAACTTGGGGACCCCATGGAGCCACTTTGGTTGGGAAATGACATAAATAACTTTTTATTTAATGTAAAAGTAAAAATGACACAAACATGATATGTTTTACTAAAACAATTTTTAAGTGGGGTTATACAAGTCAGATTTTTTATTATAAATAGTAATTGGAAAGATAAAAATATTTCCTACATCATATTAATTTGTTTTATAATTTTTAGACATTAAATAAATTAAATTATTTATGACATCATAATGATGCAGCGATGACATCATTATCTGACGATTTAAATAAACTGAGAAGATAATGTAAACTATATGACCTACACATGTCCAAAACTTATTGTATGGGTGGATTTAGAACCCTTATCACCTTATACACGAATTATATCAATGTGGGACCTTCTAAAACCGAAACACATTTTCAAATAAAGTAATATTTCTTACTTTCCAAAAGTGCCCCTCCTCTCCTCTTATAAAAGGCCCCCAACTCTACCTCATTTCACACACTCCTCAAGCCTTTGGCTCGGCCATACCCTGCCCATTTACTCTCTCCACATCCCTCTCCTCATCCTAGAGGATTCCCTTTGGGAATAATCCTTTCAAAGGAAGCCTTTAGGCTCAAATCAAAAGGAGTTACACTTTTAAAGGTAATTCATCCTCTCATGTTCATTTGTTTTATTTTGCTTTCCAACCCCCTAAAATCTTTTTATTTACTTCTTTTACAAAAAAACCAGTATCTTCAATATACTAGGATGTTTTTATAAGATTTATTCGAGCTACACTCTCACACAACTACATCAAATGGTTAAAGAACATACGGTTTCCGTGGATGGCGAAATTCTGCCTCCCGAAACGATGATTGTTCAATACTCATTTAACACCTTCAAAGGTGGCCATTATGATGTCACTATTTTTATATATGATATATAATATGTTTATCTTTTCCTTAAGCTTCTGTTTTTTTCATTTTGGGCATACCTTTATGGTTTCCATTATGGGTAAACGCGATATCTTCATTTAAGGAAGTGCGGACTACCGCCCCCTCAAAGTGATTTGATTTGTTAAATACCATATGTGGGACGTATAAAGGATGGAACTATGATATTATATATGATATTATAATGTAATTATAATATACCTTTATATCATTATGATTCCATTCTATAAAATACGAAATATAAATGAAAGTAGCGTTCATGCGTACGTACAACTTACCGTCTCCATGAACGGTGCATTTCATTTCTTACCTCTAAATGATTATGTAATGTTATAAATGCATGCATGTATTGTATATATATGACATATATGATATCTAAATCATGAATACAATTCTGGATATAATAAACATTTGGCCACACGAACAACATGTAATTGTAAGAAGTCTACTTTCGACTTAAGAACCAAATATCGGCAAAAAAAATATTATTAACTTAAATGATTACATAATGTTTATGACATGGTAATAAGTGATATAAAAGGAATAATGAACTTGAAAAAGGTTCTTAAGGAATTAGAAATTAACTCAAGTTTATTATTCATGATATTAAAGAACGATCGAGTCAAGTCGGACCCGAGGTAAGGGATCCTACTCCTCTCTTTCTTTTTAAGTACACACTTTTATGTCATTCCTTTTAAAGCTCATATTTATTGTTATTGGGATGATATTTTATATTAAACTTACTTTAATTTTTATGTTCATGTGATGAGAGACCCTATTCTCTCTCATCAATCCATTTTGGAAGTTTTGAGTGGCGCCGTTAGGCTGCCGAACTTTCGTAAGAGATCTAACCTCTCTCTTTCTTTTTAAGTACTCTCCTTTATGTCACTTATTTTAAGATCCTATTTGTAATGTTGGGGGATGTTATTTTATATTCCTCTTTCTGTATATTTTATTGTAATGTGATTAGATACCCTATTTGATCTCATCAATCCATATACGGAAGTTTTATGTGGCGTCGTTAGGCTGCCGAGTTTTCGTAAGGGATTTTTCATCTCACTTTTATTCCCGTGAGATTTATGCTACATTTGCCACAAATTCCATTGAGTGGTGTATGTACTGCCCATTATTATACTATTTGTGTAATATACTTTTGTTTATGAGTATTTACATCAATGATCTATTTTCCTTCTTTCATGGGGTGTATGTTTTGAAAGATACCCAAGTCGGTAAGGGAACCTTTCACCCTCCTCTTTTTTAAAAGACTTCTTTTGTTGGGTCTTTTAATTTACATATTGTTATGTTGGGATATGTTCTCATATATCCTTATTGATGTAAATTTTATGTCCAAGTGATGAGATACACTTTTTATCTCTCATCAACTCATTTTGATGTGATGCCGTTAGGCTGTCAAGGGAACTTTTTAACCCAATTTCGATTTCTTTGGGTTCAACATGTAGTCATTGAATATGTCATCCATTGAATATGTGTGAATGACATTTTATTGTTTTACACTTAATATCCACTTATATTGGGTGTATTTATATTTGTCACACATATTTTTGAGATTGATTTGTCCTTAATTTAAGGATACCTTCTTTATAAGGGATTTCATCACATTTGACATTTCTATTGAGGGTTCATTGTTGTTATGCACCAATTCACTCTTATATGGTGTATATACTGTCCTTTGGAGTATTATATCATGAATCCATTTATTCTCATGATATTATAAAGTTCTGACTAAATGTTATTCCTCAATTATTGTATTCAAGTGTCTCTAATTTTGGTAAAACCCTTTTAACCAAAATATCATTTTAAATGTTTTAATTATTTGTTCTTATTAATATCCATGTTTTCAAAATGGTTTTAAGGATTTATTTATATGGATATTAATGGTTTAAAATTTTCAGCTTCAAGGTGGTGTGGGACACTTTGATTCAAAAATCTCTTTATTAAATGTTTTAAATGGTTTTGGAAATGGTTTCTTTTTGAATGGATTCATTATTTCAATATACTAAAATGTTATATTTTGATTGAAATGTGGAAATGTTATGTTTCCTTTATTCATGTTTTATGTGACACATTTATGTTATGGTTCTTGGGCATTGTTATGAAAACGGATGGTTCCGTGATAAACTAAGGGCGGGTGAGCCCGATATAGCTCTCCAATGCATTGGGTAACGCGAAGGAGTGAAACGTTAAGGTTTCTCCGAAGAGATTTAGGGAATATACTGTGATGGGTATTCCAAACGTAACCAAGAGGGTTACTACCTACGTAAGAATGTTATGAATGCCTCAAGTTACCTTTATGTCTTATGTTTTCTATGATTTATTCATGATTTGATATGCCTATGTTTTATGGGTAAAGTGTGATTTCATTCTAATGTATATATGAACTCATGTTTCCTTTCCATATTTTTATAACTCTTACTGAGCTTTTTATGCTCATCCCAAGTTTTTGAAATGTTTTTCACAGGTCAAGGGAAAGGTACATGATGTGATGATAGTGTCAAGGATGTGTTAAGAAAGAATCCGTGTTATATTTTAAATATGTTTCCGTTGATGGGAAGAATGAATACTGTCTTTTCTGTAACCACATTGTTTAAATGTGGAATGTAATGCAAGTTTCATGATCTAATTCTCTAAAACTCTAAACCTGAAAAGATCCTCAATGTGTAATCTTGTAATAACTCAATATTAAGTAAGTTTTAAGGATGGGGCCTTATAGTTGGTATCAAAGGTCGGTTTAGATAACTTTAGAGGTTAGGGTATTCTTTAAGCATAAGGGACATTACCATAATGGTTAGGATTTCAGAAAGAGTCCTAGTTTTAGATAAAGTGAATGAGTAAGTATATCTTAGTGTTTATCTTACTCATTAGTACATGATGGTTTTGTTGATATACTCACACTGAAATTTTTGGTTTTAGTAAATGGCTGAATCTAGCAGGCACCAAAGTAATAGTGGATGTGAAGGAAACTGTGACAGTTTTTTGAGCAAGCAACTGAATGATATGGGATCTGTAATGAGAACTCTTGTGATTATCCTCAACCAACTATCTGGAGTCATGATTGACCACCTAAACCTTGGATATTTCTCTAAGGCATCATATATGCAAGAAACAAATCCCTACGGAAGTACAGGTAATAATCATAAAGGTAAGTGTGTTAAAAAACCTATGTGTCAAAGATGTGGAAAGAAACACCTAGTAAAATGTTTCAAAGGGACAGAAATATGCTATAGATGTGGAAATGAAGGTCATAAATCAAGAACCTGCCATGGAAAAAGGAAGCATCCAGTTGACTCGAGGAAAGGGAAATAAGTTCTTTCTGATGGATCAATTGAATGTTTTAAATGTGGTGTGCATGGTCATTATGCAAACACATTTCCTATGAAGAAGTTTCGTGAATGGGGTCACTAAGAGCGTACCAATATTCATTTACCAATACCTAATGCCTTTCCGATTGAGGATGAAGAAACTGACAATGACCAATCAAAGGTATGTACTATTTCATGACTATTGTTTTCCTATTTTGGAATCTTAGGATATGATTCATGATTTTGTTTGTAGGAAAGAGGTATTTCGGAATAAGTTGGAAAGGAATGGATAATGGATCATGAAGAATGTTTAATGAGTAAGATGTCAACATATAAGGGCTTCAAGAGTTATGGTGAAATTCTTAAGGGTATTAAGTCTCTTTTGATGATGGGGTTACATTAGAAGACTTTTTATATTATGTGTAACCCTGATGTTTAATATAGGAAAATTTTATTCAAGTAATAGTTATATTTTCTTTTGTGGACATAGTTATAAAGAACCATTTGGGTTTATATGATCCTTACTTTTGAGGTAATTATGGGTTACTATATGTTATGATTGAAGTGAAAGGCATGAGATAAAATTGAGGTTAAATTATGTTATGGTTATTTTTGATGATTTTATCCCTTTTTGGGGAATTATCTGAGAATTATATAGTTTTGGAAAAAGGACAACACGTAGACCGTGTGACTACCCGTCGCGTCGGACAAAGCTGTGGGAATCGAACCCACAATCAAAGTGCAACTGGTATTTATCGCCTACCACTGGACTACGTGAAGTCCCTGGTTAGTTTGACTGATTCTTTTTAGTTATATGATTTTATGAATTAAGAGTAAGTTGATTTTGGGTTATTTATGAAAATGATTAACCTATCATAGAGGATATGTGATTAGGTTAATTACTTTTCAATACAATACTTTAGGAGCAACTGATGTTGTTTGGAGATAAATGTTATGATTTAACTTGGAAGAATATGTGACTAAATCCTTCAAATATTTGGGTTTCAATCTTATATTGGTTTACTTTGAATAATTTTATGGAAAAATTGTCTATCGGATGGTCCTCGTTGAACTTTGGGTTTTGTTGGACAAATTTTGTAGATTAAGCATAGATTTTATTTTTAAAGGGTTATCCTTTTCTGGATTATCTGAACTTGTACTAACCTTTTTGGTTTTGGTTTTGGTTAAAGCCTAAAGACATGGGATGTATATAGTTCTCTTTTGTGGATTAGGTGATTCTCTAGAAGTTGATTATAGTACTCTTAATGCGAACAAGTCTCCCTAAATACTCGTCTTTTGGAAAAAATATGAGTTTGATTAAGGAATCTAGTAAAAGTTGAAAGTCAACATGATAAGTGATTATGTTTCCTTATGAATAAATTCCTCAATAAAAAGTAACTTAAAACAAAAATGTTGTCTATTAACTTTTCCTACTGGGGAATCAAATACCGTTTAACCCATCACAAGTTTGTGATTTTCTTGTGGTTAACTTTCTCCTAAACATGTTTTCTATCACTCTCCATCAGAACATGACCCTTTGTTTTTTCCTCCATGTCCATATTTTCATACTTGGAATCCTAGTATGGGTTAACTCAGGTGACCTCTGTGCTTATCTTTATTTAGTTTAAAGTGATTGTTTTACCGACTCTTGTTCCGATGTGGGACTTTCAAGGATGTTTCCAAGCTCAATTTTAAAAATTGCAAGGACGCAATTCCCAAAAGGGGGGAAGGATGTAACACCCCAGGTAAATAAAGAATATGACATTTTCATATTTATCCATATTTGTGAATAAAATATTGATATGACTTTAAAGGGGACGCTATGCTCGATGGCGTACCCAACACGCAATAACGAGTTTCTTGGGAATTTTACGTTGCACTCTAATAATAAAATAATATTATTTTAAATGGTAGTTAACATGTAGCCGTTGTAATGGTGGGAATGGATAGAAATAACTAAAATATGATTATATATGTTTTTAAATGTTTTTACATTTATCCAATAAAGGATAGAGGCTTAAAATACGGAAAGAATTCAATTTTAGGCGTATATGCCCTAGTTTTCACTAAAGGTTCACTTATCACCTTTTGATGTTGAAACATCATTAAATATAGTTTTGTTCACTCTTAAACATTATTTTGGACCAAATAAAACTCTTATTAAGAATCGGGACATCAAAATTTACTTTGTGTAAATTTTTGGTATCTTTCCGATAAAGTTTATTTTTTTAATGAATAGTGTAAAATGTTGTATTTTAATTCAAAACTTCTTTTTAATCTAATTTATTTATATTATTATATTATCTTTTGAATTGGTTTTAAAGTGAAATTAGAATATATTTTTACCATTAAACCCAATAGTGGTCATTGGAATTAATTTCACTTTGAAATCAGACTTAAACCAGTGTCAATCTTTTGATACTTATTGTTTCATAAAAACACGCTATTTGCTTTGACAGCGGGAATTAATTATTAAATTAATTAATGTGACTTATATGTTTTGAATTTTGTAAAATAGACTTCATTTTTGAATTTGGAATATCAAATATAGCTTAAGGTGAATTTTTGGGATTTTTCTGAAAAACATCAATTTTTGATGAATAGTGACACCACTAAGTGGTACTTATAAAAACTGATTTTTCCGTTTAAATGAAATTTTTTCATCTTTGTGTTTTGAATTTAAAAAATCCGACATACATGGTTTTCATTAAGAAGTAAAATGTGGTTCAATGGGATAAAAATAATTTTTTGGTGAATAGTAACTTATTAAGTTTTTAATCGCGATTAGAGGTAATTAGTGTAGTTTAAGGTAAAAATAATGTTTTAATAATATTAAATGAACTTGAAACATGTACTAACCTCATTGGATGTGTAATGGCAGACCAAGACAAGACATGAGTCAACTTGGGGACACCATGGAGCCACTTTGGTTGGGAAATGACATAAATAACTTTTTATTTAATATAAAAGTAAAAATGACACAAACATGATATGTTTTACGAAAACAATTTTTAAGTGGGGTTATACAAGTCAGATTTTTTATTATAAATAGTCATTGGAAAGATAAAAAGATTTACTACATCATAGAATTTTTTTTATAATTTTTAGACATTAAATAAATTAAATTATTTATGACATCATAATGATGCAGCGATGACATCATTATCTAACGATTTAAATAAAATGAGAAGATAATGTAAACTCTATGACCTACACATGTCCAAAACTTATTGGATGGGTGGATTTCGAACAATTATCACCTTATCCACGAATTATATCAATGTGGGACCTTTTAAAACTGAAACACATTTTCAAATAAAGTAATATTTCTTACCTTCCAAAAGTGCCCCTCCTCTCCTCTTATAAAAGGCCCCCACCTCTACCTCATTTCACACACTCCTCAAGCCTTTGGCTCGGCCATACCCTACCCATTTACTCTCTCCAAATCCCTCTCCTCATCCTAGAGTATTCCCTTTGGGAATAATCTTTTAAAAGGAAGCCTTTAGGCTCAGATCAAAAGGAGTTACACTTTTAAAGGTAATTCATTCTCTCATGTTCATTTGTTTTATTTTGCTTCTCCAACCCCCTAAACTCTTTTTATTTACTTCTTTTTTAACAACACCAATATATTCAATATACTAGGATGTTGTTATAATATTTATTCGAGATACACTCTCACAAAACTACATCAAATGGTTAAAGAACATACGGTTTCCGTGGATGGCTAAATTCTGCCTCCCGAAAAGATGATTGTTCAATACTCATTTAACACATTCAAAGGTGGCCATTATGATGTCAATATTTTTATATATGATATATAATATTTTTATGTTTTCCTTAAGCTTCTGTTTTTTTCATTTTGGTCATACCTTTATGGTTTCCATTATGGGTAAACGCGATATCTTCATTTAAGGAAGTGCGGACTACCGCCCCCTTAAAGTGATTTGATTCGTTAAATACCATATGTGGGATGTATAAAGGATGGAACTATGATATTATATATGATATTATACTGGAATTATAATATAACTTTATATCATTATGATTCCATTCTATAAAATACGAAATAGAAATGAAATTAGCGTTCATGCGTACGTACGGCTTACCGTCTCCATGAACGATGCATTTCATTTCTTACCTCTAAATGATTATGTAGTGTTATAAATGCATGAATTTACTGGATATATATGACATATATGATATCTAAATCATGAATACAATTTTGGATATAATAAAAATTTGGCCACACGAACAACATGTAATTGTAAGAAGTCCACTTTCGACTTAAGAACCAAATATCGGAAAAACAAATATTATTAACTTAAATGATTACATAATGTTTATGACATGGTAATAAGTGATATAAAAGGAATAATGAACTTGAAAAAGGTTTTTAAGGAAGTAGAAATTAACTCAAGTTTATTATTCAGGAGATTAAAGAACGATCGAGTCAAGTCGGACCCGAGGTAAGGGATCCTACTCCTCTCTTTCTTTTTAAGCACACACTTTTATGTCATTCCTTTTAAAGCTCATATTTATTGTTATTGGGATGATCTTTTATATTACACTTACTGTAATTTTTATGTTCATGTTATGAGAGACCCTATTCTCTCTCATCAATCCATTTTGGATGTTTTGAGTGGCGCCGTTAGGCTGCCGAACTTTTGTAAGAGATCTAACCTCTCTCTTTCTTTTTAAGTACTCTCCTTTATGTAACTTCTTTTAAGCTCCTCTTTGTAATGTTGGGGGATGTTATTTTATATTCCTATTTCTGTACATTTTATTTTAATGTGATGAGATACCCTATTTGATCTCATCAATCCATATTCGGAAGTTTTATGTAGCGCCGTTAGGCTGCCGAGTTTTCGTAAGGGATTTTTCATCTCACTTTTATTCCCGTGAGATTTATGCTACATTTGCCACAAATTCCATTGAGTGGTGTATGTAATTCCCATTATTTTACTTTTTGTGTAATATACTTTCGTTTATGATTATTTACATCAATGATCTATTGTCCTTCTTTCATGGGGTGTATGTTTTGAAAGATACCCAAGTCGGTAAGGGAACCTTTCACCCTCCTCTTTTTTAAAAGACTTATTTTGTTGGGTCTTTTAATTTACATATTGTTATGTTGGGATATGTTCTAATATATCCTTATTGATGTAAATTTTATGTCCAAGTGATGAGATACACTTTTTATCTCTCATCAACTCATTTTGATGTGATGCCGTTAGGCTGTCAAGGGAACTTTTTAACCCAATTTCGATTTCTTTGGGTTCAACATGTAGTCATTGAATATGTCATCCATTGAATATGTGTGAATGACATTTTATTGTTTTACACTTAATATCCACTTATATTGGGTGTATTTATATTTGTCACACATATTTTTGAGATTGATTTGTCCTTAATTTAAGGATACCTTCTTTATAAGGGATTTCATCACATTTGACATTTCTATTGAGGGTTCATTGTTGTTATGCACCAATTCACTCTTATATGGTGTATATACTGTCCTTTGGAGTATTATATCATGAATCCATTTATTCTCATGATATTATAAAGTTCTGACTAAATGTTATTCCTCAATTATTGTATTCAAGTGTCTCTAATTTTGGTAAAACCCCTTTAACCAAAATATCATTTTAAATGTTTTAATTATTTGTTCTTATTAATATCCATGTTTTCAAAATGGTTTTAAGGATTTATTTATATGGATATTAATGGTTTAAAATTTTCAGCTTCAAGGTGGTGTGAGACACTTTGATTCAAAAATCTCTTTATTAAATGTTTTAAATGGTTTTGGAAATGGTTTCTTTTTGAATGGATTCATTATTTCAATATACTAAAATGTTATATTGTGATTGAAATGTGGAAATGTTATGTTTCCTTTATGCATGTTTTATGTGACACATTTATGTTATGGTTCTTGGGCATTGTTATGAAAATGGGTGGTTCCGTGATAAACTAAGGGCGGGTGAGCCCGATATAGCTCTCCAATGCATTGGGTAATGCGA
Organism: Viscum album; assembly: GCA_963277665.1. Classification (NCBI taxonomy): domain Eukaryota; kingdom Viridiplantae; phylum Streptophyta; class Magnoliopsida; order Santalales; family Viscaceae; genus Viscum; species Viscum album. The sequence continues at coordinate 291,036,827 of OY728165.1, forward strand.
AGGAGTGAAACGTTAAGGTTTCTCCGAAGAGATTTAGGGAATATACTGTGATGGGTATTCCAAACATAACCAAGAGGGTTACTCCCTACGTAAGAATGTTATGAATGCCTCAAGTTACCTTTATGTCTTATGTTTTCTAAGATTTATTCATGATTTGATATGCCTATGTTTTATGGGTAAAGTGTGATTTCAGTCTAATGTATATATGAACTCATGTTTCCTTTCCATATTTTTATAACTCTTACTGAGCTTTTTATGCTCATCCCAAGTTTTTGAAATGTTTTTCACAGGTCAAGCGAAAGGTACATGATGTGATGATAGTGTCAAGGATGTGTTAAGAAAGAATCCGTGTTATATTTTAAATATGTTTCTGTTGATGGGAAGAATGAATACTGTCTTTTATGTAACCACATTGTTTAAATGTGGAATGTAATGCAAGTTTCATGATCTAATTCTCTAAAACTCTAAACTTGAAAAGATCCTCAATGTGTAATCTTGTAATAACTCAAGATTAAGTTATGTTTAAGGCTGGGTCCTTATACAGACAGTTCTGGGTGTATCACCATTGATGGATAGAAAAACATAGTCCATAATATGGAAATCATATATTAGTGCTCACTCCCCTTATTGTTCAGGTGGAACATATTAAGAATTTTGGGTATTGATCACAGTAATATTATAGTGTCCTTCCAAGTTTATATAATGGTGAGAAAAGAGGTACTTTACAATTTTTGGGTTGAAATCAAGAGGTTATTGACATTCAATTATATTTGAACAAGTTATAGGGGATTTTCTCATGCACCAGTAGAAATGAACATACTAAGAAAATAATCAATCTTATAAAATTATTAAAACAAATGGGGTAGGGAAGTAGGAATTGTGAGGAAATACTAGGTTTGTATTGAAGGTAATTGTGTTGAAGAAAACCGGTAGTCCCTAATAACAGTTTAAAATTTTGACTACCTGTGAAGAATCACTGATTCTTCATAGGTGTCTTCATATTATAAATTTATATTAATTCTAACTGGCACTAATTCCAAGATATACATAATCGTGGGAGTTTGGGGTCATACCCACTAGAGAATACTAGTAATATATTGCTACCTAGTAGTGGATTCCTAATATTATTTTAAGAGTTGGGTTATAATCTAATGAATTATATTTAACTTATTTGATGAATGAATGTTTTCTGAATCAATTTATGGGGCCCTACTCATAGGATTAGCATGAACCTAACAAGTGAATTTCTATTAGATTAGACTATATAGTAGTTCAAAAGTCTCAAATTTATCCTTATGCTATAAAATTTTATCTACCCCGATAGGAATCCATTCTTTGGTTCTGATGTGGTAGCTAATCAATATTCATTAGGTGAAACTACAAAAGAAGTAAACAACTCAAACTACTGGTCTTGGTTTATTCTATTTTAGTTCGGTTGGGGTCCGTCAATTTCAATCAGCTGGTCTAAATCAAGAAACAAAATACAATATAATTTTATAGACAAATTAATTACATAGACAATAAATTACCTAGGTTGTGATTTAGAATTTCATTAATGAATTTCTACCCCAACTTTCAATCCCTAGAAAAATTTAATTTAGTCATGCATGAGAAAACATGGGATAAAAGATTCATATAATTAATGTAGTTAAGACAAGAATCATGGTGGTTCAATAATAAAATATGAAATTGGAGAATATAGTATTGTATTGATTGGAAAAAAGAAAACAAACCCTAAAAAAGAGTAAAGTAACAATGAATGTCAATTTTAAGAGGAATAGAAATTGAACATCTTACAGTAAAATATAATTGAATATTTTTTTATTGGAGTCATAGTATCAACACTCAGGAATGTTAATAATAATGAATGAATGAAATTTCAAGAAAAATAAATAAATAGTGGACAACCCTAAATTTTTTAGGTTCTTAGAAATGATATATTAAAAATATCATACACCATAAACTACTTTTACTCTATAAGTCATTATTGTTTCCCTCTTTCTGACACTTTTAAACTATATGTATTGGTTTTACATTGTATATTAAATCTTTACAGTCTCTGATGATTTTATATCCCCAAAATTTATTGGTTGAATGAAATTCATTGGTCTTTTAACCCTTCATGTTTTAATACATAGGTATAGGTCTTACACTGTAAGACTTATCTATTTGGAACTTTTTACTGCATGAATTGATATATGGATTGTTTTGAAGTGAACCTGTCTTGATGAATTTATTTTGTATACATGTTTTTATGGATTAAATAATATGAAATGTTATCCTTTTAAAACAATCCTCCATTTTTGACCTCATCTCAAACTTCCTATAAAAACCAACCAAAAACAACATTAACAAGGTATTAGGTAAAGTTCCCTCTCATGAATTCTTGAATATTTTTCTTTTAGAATGGAACATGGGTGAATTAAAATAAGTGTATTCTCATGATGCTAATGCATATTTATTTTATTAATTTTGTATTTTTTTAATGAAAGTTGTATATGAATGTACTATGGATCCCATGTATCCCCATTTTGTACTTCATCATTCCATGAGATCATTTTTTATATGACTCAAAATATTTCTTGGTTATTATTATAGTTCTTGGACATTTCCTATTCTATTTTTCCCTATTTTACTAATTGTTCCCACTATATTTTTTGGTTACCTTATATGGTTTCTTTATTTTTTATTATTATTGCCACATCACTAATACTATGATATGAGGATATAGTCTCCCCACCATATAAACTTATACCCTCACTACTTGTTGGAAGCCTCTGTTGTATGGGGAGGTGCGTTTGAGTCCATGTGACCCCTAGATCGGGGCACCATTTAGTGGCACCCAGGTCAAGGCATTAAAAATTAGTATCAAATCTTATAATTTGATTTTCCTTATTGTATGGGAATTAGAAATTAGACTATGACTATGTTGTAATTTTGTAATGATCATGTTCGTAGGTCTAGCTAACAAATGTAAAAGGGAAACCCAAATTAACTAGAATGGGAAATTGTTTTCTTAGTTTTTTATTATTACAATTGTAATGATTTCACCATTTGGTGACACATATATTTTGTGAAGATATTATTATTGATATTTTTATTATTATTGTGGATTTTAATCCTTATCTCGATAGGGAAAGGTGTTAGTAGATCATGCACCATCATAGGCACTTTATAAATTATATTCTATGCATTTTTTTCATTCCATGTTTACTTTATTTAAGAATTTCCTACTACATATAGATAGTTAATAGATTATAGTATGTTTAAATTTTCTATCATTTCTTTATTAATTAAATAATTTAATTAATTAATGTGACTGTATCAATATAAATGGTGTTTTCCTGCATAGATTGATGGTGATACCATAATTAACCAATTATTCCATGTATGAGCCTTAAAAATTTTTTTCTATGGGATGAAATTTTTTTGGTTGGATTTCATGAATAATATTTTCAATTTATAAATAATTTTCCTCCATAAATTTATAATGGTAATTCATTTAATAAAATATTTTTATATGACCTATTACATTCTGATACTTGATGAAAAGGAAAGGATTTAGTTACATGGAATTCCAATTACAATTTATAAGAAGTATTAATTTTATAAAATGACAATGGATGCATCTATCTTGGTCATGAAATATATATATATATATATATATATATATATGAGAATGAACTTAAATAAATTTAGTATTTAAAATGCAATGGTTACCATTAAATGGGATTCCAATTGAAAAGTAAATCATGTTTCCACTATAAATTGCAATTGAGACTCCATATACTGGGACCGTAGCCATGTGACGTGAGACCTAGAAAAAAATACAAACTTATTAGTGGGTAGTTGGGAGTGTCTCTTGTGATTATTATTGAATGATATGTTCTTTAGGTATAACCTAGACCTATATTTTGGAGTAGGAAAAGAGGTGTGACCTTTTCAATATGAAGGCTTGTACCTATCTTGATTGTTTATCTGTTATATTTTTTACTGGTAAATTCAAATTTTTGTTGTGATGAACTGGATACCCCATTGGGTATTATATAAGAGATAATTCTATGATGTATTAATTTTCCCCTTTAGATAGGTGGTTATCTATTTCTGTGGAATCTTTTCATCCATAACATGACCGAGTTTGATGTAATTCTTGGGATGATGTAGTTAGTTCCCTATCAAGCTCTAATAGACTATTATCATTGAAGTTTTGTGTTCAAATCACCATAGGTTAGTATAAATGCACAGAATGTAGAATGATATTTACATGTGTCTCAAGCAGGACCAAAGTATTAGGGGCTCAGCAGAGTGACATATCAGATCACTAGACTTCTCACGGATGATCAGGGGAGACAACATACTACTTTCTCTCATATTGTTGATCATTTAAGGGATGTTTTACCTAATTAATTTTCTAGGATACCTCTAGTTAGAGATATAGATTTCAAAAATTAGTTAGTTCTTGTAGTGGTACCAGTGTCCACTACCATTATAGTATTTCACCTACGGAGCTTCCCAAGCTCAAGAGGTTAAAGGTTTTGTCTAACCTAGTACCTCATCAAGGGGTTCACTGATACTTTTTTCAAAGAAGGAGGACTATGCCATCCAGATTTTTGTGGATTAACAATAGTTTAACCAACATACAATCAAGAACAGGTATCCATTGTATTGAATAGAACACCTATTTAAATAGATCTGAAGAGAGAGGGTAATATTAACAATTGATTTCGGGTCGTGCTATCACAGGGTTCATTTCTGAAATTCATAAATACCTCATATATAATTTTATAGTAGTTATAGTCTTTATGATTACATGATAATGTCATCCAGTCTCATGAAAACCCCATTTCTTTTCAGGTCCCTGATGATTTGGGTTTTCCACTTATAATTGGATTCATTCATGATAATATTTGTAAAAGAAATCATGGTATATTCTTGCATGTGACAAAAAAATTCCCATCTTCTGAACATCAAGATGAATAAACTGATAGAGAAACATTTTTATGAAATTCTCATAAAATGACACTTTTTTGGATCGACAAGGTCCACTTCTTGAGTCACATCATCTAAGAGGAAAAATTATCAGTAGACCCAAATAAGGTAAGATCTGTAGTTTCCTAGGAAAATATAAATAATTTCATTGAGATATAAATAGTATTCTGTATATTCAGGTATTACAGGTACTTCATCCCTGACTTATCATGCCTCAAATTTCCTCTTAGAGGACTAACTATTTTTTTTTTAAATTCTTATGGTCATAATTTTTCAAAAGATCCTTTCAGGATTTGAATGGAATAAATGAATTCAGCATCGATCCTTATACTTCCAGAGTAGATAAGAGGGTATACTATTTATTATGATGCATAGGGAATAAATCTAGGATTAGTTTTATATAAAAAGAGAGAGTTGTAGTGTAAATTTTTCATCAGTTGAGACCTCACAAGTGGAATTACCCAATGTATGACCTTGAGTTGGTAGCAGTTTTTCATGTTATACACTGTTGTAGACATTATTTACTTGGGGAGAATTTTTTTGCATTAAATGATCACAAAATCCTCACTTATATTTTTATGCATCGTGATCTTAATCTCAGGTAGTGCCAATGGGTTGAATATCTACAATCATTTGATTTATATCTTACCTATATACTAAGAAAAGGTGATAAAGTGTCCAATTATCTAATTCGTAAGACTCATATAGTGGTATTTGAGGATTTTAATGGTGAGTGAAATATTATGGGATAGTCTTAATAGATTCATGTTGAGGTTATATAGGATCACAAGAGAACAATACTCTTATCTTTAACAGTGACCTCTACCCTTCTGAAACAAGTAAAAATGAGATAACATTTAGATCTATAGGGCCTAGTCCAGAGGGAGATTATATCAAATGAGGATTTATCACCTGGTAAAATTGTGGATGAGAATGGGGACTTATGCATTCATCGGTGTTTTTTTGTTCCATTAGAAATATGAGAGGAGTTGATGTGGTAATCTAATACCATAGTATGTGTAGTACATCTGGGTTTCACCGAGATTTATTGAGACTCATGTTGCCAGTGTTGGTCGCCTCGTATGAAATATGAGAAATCTATCTTTGTTACTCAGTGTACCATTTTTCAGTAGGTGAAGGTAGAGAATCAGCGGTCGATGATACTTTTACTGCATTTTTTCATCATCGAGTGGAAGTGGGAAGATTTCACCATGGATTTTATGATTTGTTTTCTCATATCACCTCTAGTAAAAGGTATAGTTTGGGTAGTCAGTGATCGGTTGATGAGTGTTGAACATTTCCCACATGTTCGAGAGTCCTTCTCATTAAATGAGCTAGAGAGGCTATGCAGTAGGGAGATCATACACCATCATATAACCCATATTTATATCATATCATACACGGATTCTCATTTCATAACGTGGTTACAGAATGTTTTTTATAATTCCTTGACTACACAAGTTCTTCTGAGCATGACCTATCACCCTTATATCAGTGGACATATAGAGTGCATGATTTCTGTGTTAGAGGACATGCTCTGTGCCAGTGTCCTTTAATTTGGGGGTTTATTGGAGAAACACTTACAACTAGTTAAGTTCACTTACATTAATAGGTTTTAGGCTACCATCTAGATGGATCCATATAAGTTCATATATGGTAGGCCCTTTCGATCACCTCTCTTCTAGTAAGAGGCATGGGAAGAAACTTTACTTGAGTCGTGTCTTCTTTAGAACACTTCAAATAATATTCATCTACTTAGGGAGCACATGTTGACATATCCATCATGAAGAGACCCATTTTTTCCTTGTAATAATTTGAAATATTTCTACCAATAATTTCGAAGCTAGGATCCATGACAGAATGTGATTTCAAGTCTGGATGTTCTCAGAATTAATTTTATAAAAATATTAAATATATTTTATATAATAGGAACATAATTTCGTAATTTTTTTGATAACTCTTAAATAGAATCTCATATGAGAAATATGAGACCATGGTTGAGTCTGTAATTATATTTTTACCCTATGTGTGACCTATAAAAGGTCATCATAGGGAGTTTGGATAAGAGAAACCATTGAATGTAAATTCAGTGGGTTAATTATTTAATTAATTTAATTAATAAATTAATTGACCTAATTTATATTTGCCTATTGATACGTCGTTATGGAAGGATCTGTAAGGTTATCCATATTATAAAAACCTAAGACATTAAAATATTTTGATTTTTTAATAAATTTAATTTGGTTTCTCGCTTTCTTTATACGCAACACCTTGTTAATCTTACGCTACACACAACAATGAGTTGTCTTGTGTTACTTGCAAGGTTGTGTTTTACCAAACAACAATATATTAATAAAATATTATTATATAATATAATAAGATATCAAATATCCATTATGTTTGGGGTTACTAATAGTATTAAATAATTATGAAAATATATTGTTTAATTCATTGGTTAAAAATTAATTATTAATGAATATTGTTACCAATTGAATATATAAGAAATATTTTTATAAAGAACCCTTTTAATACTCAAAAGTCATTTTATCCTAATAAATAAAAATAATTACAATTATAAAATAATATTAATGTAATATATATTAAAAAAATATTTTTAGCATTGATCCTATAGAATTAATAGGCATAATATAAGAACAAACCCAATTTTACGCATACAAACCTATATTTTTCTAAAGGCAGTTTTACCGAATTTTAATGAAGAAAATATTTTAAATAAATTTTTTGATAATTTTATATATTTTATTTTTTAATATAAACTTATTATTTTAAATAATAATATAAAAATTTACTTTGTTTTTTTTGGTTTTTTATTCTAATTTCCATGTTTTGATGAACAGTGAAAAAATATTGGATTTTAATTGAAAAAAACTTTTTCATCTAACTAAATTATAGTGTTAAATTATATTTTAGTGGGTTTTAAAGAATAATTAGATAAATATTTTCTCTTTTAATTTATTTTAGGTCATTTGAATCAATTTCACAGTGAATTTGGATATAAAAGCATTTCAAACTTTTGAATGTTTTCACTTTATAAACTTGTTTTCTCATTCCATCAGAATGATTAATTTTAAATTAATTACTACAACTTATATGTTTTGAATTTTGAAAAATGGTATGAATATTTTAAAATAGTGGATCCAAATTATGTAAATAGGATAATTTTATTTTTCAGAAATATGAATATTAACATTGCCATGTTTTATTTCCACGGTTAAGGGTAAATCAGTAATTATGGGTAAATATAATATTATATGTATTTTAAGGTACCCTAATACTTGTAATAATTTTATTGGATGAGTTATTGTCAACAAAAATCATCCTTGGAATGATTTTATAGCCTCTTGGAGCCACCGGGATGACTTTAATTATTTTTTTGTATTTTATTTTAAGATAAGTAAAAATGTCACACTCATGTTTCCAATAAATATTACTTCTCATATATATGGTTATTACAAAGATATATTATACTATAAATATTTATTTTAAATATAGAAATTTTTATATTCATTATGTTAATTTATTTTCAATTTTTTGGAAATAAATATTTAATTTAATGGATTGCACAATGATGATGTTGTAATTTTTTTATTAATGGAATAATCAAATAAATGATATTACAATATTAAAATAAAAATAATTTAATATAATTAACATAATATAAAAAATTATAGATTATATATAAATATTATAGATTTATTATGTTTTTTGGTTAGATGTTTTCTTTTTTATTGATATTTTTTAAAAATTTCAAGAAATGAATAGAGTGGAAATTGACATTAATGATATTTTTAAGTAAATAATATATTATTAAATGATTTAGAATTCATAAAAAACTAAACATAATCCAAATGAATTGGATAAAGTTGAATTTTTTTCTCAGGAATGTTTATTTTTCTTTTAGAATCTTATTGTAACTATATTAACTCATGAAGTTTAAAGACCAAGTAGTCATAGTAAGAGTTATAAAGTTTAACTGAGGATAAAATCCAAAATATATGGGTATTAATGTAACCTAAAAATGTTTAAAAATATTTTTTTGAGAGTATTTAGATTCATAATTATCTTATATTCAAAATAACTAACTTTTTATGCATTTAGAATTGAAAATTAATTTATAGAAATTTTATATTTTGAGAGTTTCCAAAACTGCCCCTTTCATCAATTATAAAAGGGAACATCTTCTCACTTCCTCACAAAAAATTAATCCATCTAGTTCATCCAAAAACTACCCAAATAATATTCTAAGTTCCCTCCCCTCATCCTATAATCCTTTATTTTGGAATAAAGCAAACCAAAGTAGACTTTTGGTTTAAACCAAAAAGAGTTACCCAAATAAGAGGTAATGTTCTTCAATGATCACTTTAGTTTTATTTCTTTCCACACTCCTTGATTTATTATTATTACATGAAAATATAACAAAACTATTTTCATATATATACTGATATTCTCTTTTGTTATGGTTTAGACCTACACCAACACCCACATCCATCAAATGTGTAACAAATTTACCATTCGTGTACGGTGAACTATAGCCTCGGGAAATGATGTTGTTCGTTTTTTCATTTACCTCTTATCATGGTTAGTTATTATGATAGAAACACTATTTGTATATGATATATATGATATTTTTGTTTTATGAATTCTTCAATAATTTTTATATAACACATACTTTTATGCTTTTCATTTTGTGTAAATCTGATAACATCGTTTGTGGAAGTATGGGCTACCGCCTCCTCAAAGTGATGTGATTCATTCACACTATAATTGGAACATATTAAACATTATTTTAATTAAAATATGTGATATATTATACATATATATTATAATTTAATTATAGTATAAAAATATATCATTTAATTTTCATTATTTTAATACAGAAAATAAATGAATGTAGTGTTGAGGCATATGTACGACCTACCGCCTCCATGAATGGTGCATTTCATTTCCTGTATACAAATTGTATGGATTATTATTATTATTATTATATATATATTGAAAATATATGATATTTATATCATGGTATTAATTATTTATATGATGAAATCATGATCTATATAATAGAAACAATAAATAACAAGTCAAAACATACTTGAGAAACCAGGGAACTAACACCGAGAATAGTAAAAATGATGACAGATTATTAACAAAGGGGGGATAAAATAATATAAAATGATCATATATGATTTCAAAATTATTAATAAGGTACTGATATAAATTAATAACATTATTTAAACCATTATACAGGTTGTTAAATCATGTACATATAAAAAGGAAGTGTGTGGTAAGGGTTTTTTGTCTCGCTTTTACTTCTTTGAGATATAAGTCATATTTTCCACTTATTTACTATGTGTGGTATATGTATACTATAATTTGATATATCATATCATAAATATTATTGTCTTAATGGTATTAAATTTTTTTAATGTGATATGGGACACATTGATTTAAAATATGAAGAATTCTTTGGACTGGTACAAGACAGTTTAATAACTATTTAATGTAAGCCCCTTGATGCATTAGTAGTCCCATGAGATGAATCAGTTGGCCAAATAAGATGGGTTTTTAGCTTATATGATAAAATATCTTGAAAAAGGTCTTGATGGTAAATGTATCACATACCTAGGAAACACGAAATCCAATAATTAAGCATTTAATATATTGATAATTCACTTATTATTATTATCAGCCATGAGATTATTTTTTTGACATTATCTATGGATGAATTTCATTATCAGATTATTTATATGAATGGAATTTGTTTTCATTTATTTACATTTACATATAGAATATTTCTCATTTATTAATTATTTTTCCCAATTTACTAACCCTTACTGAGAATTTGAGATTAGCCTTATTGTGTTTCCTTAACCCAAGTCAAGAAGAAGAATCCTTTGAATGAGTTTCAACGATGTCGAGAATTTTATTATGTTATGCTTTATTTTATTTTCCCAGTTTATTATGGGTATCATGTCGGTAATATAGTTTTCAAAAACTACTGATATGTTCAATATTTTAGGATTTTATTCCTTATAATTAGGCCAATATAAAAAATTAATGCACCAGATCTGTGTTTTTTGGGGAAAGTAATTTCAATTTGTATCAATGAAATTTTAGAAGTAAGTTAGAAACTTGATTTAAGAAACATAAATTAGGTAGCATAACCCTAATATAGAAATTGAGTATAATCCTAAGTATATGATATCATCCTATTGATATGGTGATGAAAATAGAAAATCTATGTTAAACCTAAGGATTCATAGATGGTTAAATTATCATGATTTAAATATCTTATAAATTTTTCTTCATCACTATTATTAGTGTTTCTCACTTTGTGCTTTGGGTTGTGGTCGTCGATTAGAGATAGTAAGGTTATACAAGTAATGGTTATACTTTTGATGATAAAGATACTAAAAAATAAATATAAAAGGAGGGAGGTATTAATGAATAAGATAATGAAGCATAGATAATCGTTTAAGAATGAGGTATAATTATTAAATTTCTTGTGTATTTGGGTTCAATAATTATTTCATCAATGGTGCTCTGATTGTAAGAATCATGAGATATATAAGGATTTTATTACAATAATTCTTCATTAAGGATTTGAGATCATATGTTATATGGTACCAAGAGAATTGATTGAGTTCAAAGTTAAATGTTTTAGAAAATACATGGTTAAGGGAAAGATAAGACTTAATATGTTCCTAATTTTGAGATAATGATGTTGGATAAAGGTATGATTGATATGGATAATGTAAATTGGATACTACTAACTTCATTATAACTGATTCAAACGTTTTGGATCATAATACATGGAAGGTTCATAAGGTTAACCCTTTTTGAAATGGTTTAAATAGAAACTTTGGTGATGTTTAGAGATTATTTTATTACATGTCCATGTGATAAAACTGTGCTAAAAAAGTAAGTAAAAATATTTCAACCATAAGGTTAATATTTTTCTTATAGAAACTTATCAAGTATTTATATTTATGTATATCCTTATAGAGTAAAATAATTTCTCAACTCTAGGAAAAACAATATTAAAAAAATCCATATTATCATAATTCTTTATGATATCAATGACTATTTTCATTACTATGTTTTAAGGATTTTTTTCTTCAACTTTCAGTTGAACATGTTCTCTATCACTATCCATCGGAACATGATGGTTATATTTTTCTTCCATTTCCATTTTTTCTATAATTTTCTCCAATTTGAAATCCAAGATTTGTGGTAACATTCAAATTTCCTTTTCCCATTAATTAGAAATATATTTTTTAACCCTATTTATGATGTGGGTTTTTTGACAATTGTTTATTTTCAAATATCAAACCCTAGACTACCGAGATCATTTTCAAATTACAATGATTTAATTTAAATAAGGTAGGGAGAATATAACACCCCAAGTCTATTCAATTTTTTTTGTAATAAATTTAATTTTTTTCTTTATTTATTTATACAAAACACCATGTTAAGCTTGCACGACACACAACATTGAGTTTTATTGCATTACATGCAAGGCCGAGTTTTACCGAACAACAATATATTATAAAAATATTATTATATAATATAATAAGATATAACCTAGACATTGAGATGGAAGTTATGAATATTTTTAACTAATTTATGATAATATATATTTGAATTAATTTGTTATAAATAAATTAGAAAAGAATATAGGAACTAGCAGAATATTTAGGAAAAGTTTTTATAAAGAATAATTCTTACATTCAAAAAGTCATTTTATCCTAATAAATCAAAATAACTTAAATTAGTGAATTATATTAATGTAATATATATTCATTAAAATATTTTTTACATTAATATAATATATTTAAGATCCATAAGATAAGAACAATCCCAATTTTACGCATAAAAACCTATATTTTTTCTAAAGGCAGTTTTACCACCTTTTATTGGAAAACCTATTTTAAATATAATTATTGATAATTTTATATATGTTATTTGGAAAATAAATTTATTATTTTAAATATGAATATAAAAACTTACTTTGGATTAATTTTCGGTAAATTTTTCAATAATTTTCATGTTTTGACGAATAGTGATGTAATATTGCATTTTAACTGAAAATAACTTTTTTGGATAAATAATTTATAGTGTTAAATTATATTCTTAATTTGGTTTAAAAGTATATTTAGATAAAAAATTTATCATTTAATCTAATTTAGGTCATTGGAATCAATTTTACATTGAATTTGGAAAAAAACATTTCAATCTTTTAAATATTTTCACTTTAAAAACATGTTTCCTTGTTCCATAAATGGGATTAATTTTAAATTAATTACTGATACTTCTGTGTTTTGAATTTTGAAAAATGGTTTAAAATTTTGGAATCAGTGAGCAAAAATATTTAAATAGGTTCTTTTTATTTTTGGTCAATATGAATAGTATCTTTAATATTTTTTTCAATTACCACGGTTAAAGGTAAATTAGGTAATTAAGGGTAAAAATAATATTATAAGTATTATAAAACTACTATAACAATTTTAATAATTTTATTAGATGATTTAGTATAAAATAATTCTTATAAAAATTTTGTGGCATCTTGGATTCACTTTGATTACTTTATGTATTTTTTATTATTTTATTCTATAGGAAATTCCAATATGTCACACTCATATTTTAAATAAATATTACATTTTTTTATATGGTTATTAAGATGATATATTCAACTAAAAATATTCATTGTAAAAAAAAAAATATCTTCATTATGATAATTTATTTTAATTTTTTTTGGAAATATAGAATTAATTTAATGGCTTCCAGAATGATGATGAAGTAATTGTTTAACTAATGGAAGAATCAAATAAATGATATTAAAAATATTAAAATAAATAAAATTTGATATAATTAATCTAATATAATAATATTTTTGATGAACTATAAATAATTGGGATGTATTGATGGTTTTTGGCTCAAATGTTTCTGGTGTATTGATATTTTCTTAAAAGGCATGAAATGAATAGTGTAAAAATGACATTGATGATATTTTAAAGTAAATAATATTTTATCAAATGGTATAAAATTTATAAAAAATAAAAATCTACTATATTATTGGTAGAATATTTAAAATTTCATCCATGACTCTTTTAAATTTCTTCTGGCATCATATATTATCTATATTAATCCATAATGTGTAAAAACCCAAGTTGTCAGGGTAAGAGTTAAAGCATTTAACTAAGGGTTAAAGGAAAAACATAAGGGTAATAATGTGACCTAAACTTGTCTAAAAATTATTTTTTGTGATTATTTTGACCCATAATCATCTTTATTCAAAATATATCACTTTAAATCCATTTTTAATTGATAATTAATTTATATTAATTTAATAACTTTAGAGTTTCCAAAAGTTTCTCTAACCTCAATTATAATTGGGAACCACCTCCCTCACATCCTCACACCACATTAAACCTTATATCCCATCTGAGACCTTTCCAAATAAGATCCTAACTTCCCTCAAATCATCCTAGAAGCCTCCATTTTGATAGAAACAATACAAAGGGATACTTTTGGTATAAACCAAAAGATGTTACCCAAATAAGACATTAAGTTCTTCAAACATCACTTTACTTTTATTTAATTACCCAATCCTTTATTTATTATTATTTTATGATCATATAATTACACTAGTATTCTCAACATACTAATATATTTTTATTTTGATGTTTTATCCTACACCAACACACAGTTCCATGAAATGGGAAACTAATTTACTGATTGTGTATGGAGAACTACCACCACATGAAATGATTTCATTCGTTTTTTACTTTACCACATATCATGGTTGGTAATTATGATGTAAAAAATCCTTTTATATGAAATATATGATATTTATGTTTTATGAATACTTCTATAATTATTAGATAACACATATCTTTATTCTTTCCATTTTATGTAAATATGATAACATCATTTGTGAAAGTGTGGACTACCCTCTCCTCAAAGTGATGCAATTCATTTACACTATACATGAAACGTATAAAGGATGGTTTTAATAAAAATATGTGATATATATAACATATATATATTATAATGTAAGTATAATTTACATATATATCATTTAATTTTCATTCATTTAATACAGAAAAGAAATGAAAGTATCGTTCATGCGTACGTACAACCTAATGTCTCCATTAACATTACATTGCATTTCCTATATCCAAATTTTATGGATTACTATAAATATATATATATATATTTAATATATAAGATATTTAAATCATGATTAACAGTTTCTATATGATTAAATAATATATGAGTAGTACGAACAACCAATAACAAGTCAAAACATACCTGAGAAACTAGCTAACTAAGACCCAGAATAGTGAAAATGATGAAATATTATTAAACAAATGGTGATAAAATAATATAATAATATCATATATGATATGATAAATATGAATAAGGTTATTATATAAATTAATAACATACTTTAAACCTTTATAAAAGATGTTAAATCACTAAAAATGAAGTGTAAGGTAAGGATTTTCTCATATCACTTTTACTTCTATTTGATATAAGCCTTTTTCAGAACTTATTTCTTATGTGTGGTGTATCTATATTATCCTTTGATATATAATATAATTAATATTATTTATTTAATGAAATTAAAAAGTTTCAAAGTTGTATGTCAGATGTTTATTTAAAATATGAATAATGGTTTGGAATGGTACGACATGAGTTGGGGTCTGTTTAAAGTAATCCCCTTGATGCATCAGTAGTCTAATGAGATTAATAAATTGGATAAATCATAGGTATTGCTAATAGAAATACTAAAACTTCTTGGGAAGGGTCTTTACGGTAATGGAACCATGTACCTAGGAAATAATGTTTCCAATAATTAAGCATTTCCTCTATATAGAATTCAATTATTATTATTATTATCCATGGGATTATTGCTTTGACATTATATAAGGATGAATTTCATTCTCTGATTATTTATTTGAATGGAATGTGTTTTTAGTTATTGACATTTCCATATATATTTATTATAATTAATTCATTATTTCTTTTTATGTACATAACGTTTTGAGCATTTGGCCTCACCCTTATTATGATTCCTTTTCACAAGTTACGAAGATGAATCCATTGAATTAGTTTCAATGATTTCGAGATTTTACTTAGGTTATTATTTATTTTCTTTTCAAAATGTTTTATAGGTATCATGTAAGTAATATAGTTTTCCAAAAATTCTAAACAGTTCAGTCCTTCTGGTTTGATTCCTTGTATTAATGCAAATGTAATAAAGTCATGCACCAGCTCCAAGTTTCTGGGGTCGAAAAGTTACATGCATAACTTTGGGATCATTTCATAGAAACGTCTTCCTCATATCATTGGAAAATAACATTGATACATTGATGAAACTCTGGATTAAGGTATATCGATGTGAAATGAATTCCATGACTCCTATTATTCATTTGTGAGCATGTTCTTTGAAAAAAAATTATCCAATACATGGTTGGGGAATTCAATTTTTGGAATTTTACCTTATTGATTAAACTATTTAGCATGATCATTTTATTTTCATTGATGTTTTCTAATTATGGAAAATTTCATTCCCCTGCATAATGAAATTAAATTTTTTGTTTATTTTTCTCACCCTCAATATCCTAATTTGTGTTTGTTGGCCAAGAATGGTTGGACAATATTTGTTAAACCTTTGTTTTTTTTTCTTTTCCACCACTTATTATTCATATTCTTCTCCATTGGGATATGGGTCCATGGATCGACATTGTCAAGAGGGATTGAGTCAGATCAGGCCACCATGATTCATGGAATAACTGTGTAAAATTAATTTATTAGAGATCAAAGAATGTTTTGGGATGATTTAACTATTTTGGGTGACAAATTTGTTTATAAGAATCCAAAATTGAAATGGAATGGAATGCGAGATACATGCGGTGTATCATATTCTAGTGGAACGATATAAAACCAATTTCCAACCATCAGATGGCCTAAAATTATGGTTGTAGGAAGATTCCACCATTTTGGGCTAGTCAAATGATGTATTTGAAGGTTAAATGATTGGATATGGATGTGCAGAAGAAAATCTATCTTTTTGAAAAAATCCTGACTAATCTCTATGTAGTAAAAAGAACACAAGGTATGTAGGGAATTAGCTGTGATGACTAGGGTTTCAAGAGATTATAAGTATCACACACCATGAGAGATCGCCACATGCCATGTAACCTTGTTCTAGAGGCTCGAGATGTACTTTGGGAGTACATGGAAACAAGCAAGACCAGGAACATGCCTTGTGTCGAAGTACATAGACACATACAGAATTAGATGAACACACCCATGGAGCATAGGCAAGACCCTGAGTAATTGAGGCATGTCATGTAAGACTACATGGGAAGTGAGCCATGTAAAATATTTTTCTTGGACGGGTGATGGAGTGGTACCACATGTTGTGTGGGTCCCCTTACATGTCATGTACCCCTTATTTCCTGGTAAGGATACTTCAATATCTTATAACTCCTTCATTTGGATTCAGATTTTGGACTCTGAGTACCCTATCATGAGTGTTTTTTATGTAGAATGTGATGGTGTCATCTATGTTGGGTTTTGAGATAATATGTGATATTTTATGAGTGTTAAACTTCTGTAGGCCCCACTCGAAGATGGTGCTGATTAGGAAAGATCACGAGGTGATTTATAATGGAACCCTCCCTCTCAAAAAGGACTGGGTCCCCTACCAATATATAAAATGTAATCCTCGTAAAGTGTAGGCCAGGGGTCCTATATATCTTCTATTCAAGTGGAACCCTCCTACCTAGAAGCGCATAGGTCCTCAGTCAACTATTACAGTTTCACCCTTTTTTCAAGAAGGGGATAGGTCCCTTTCCAATCCACTGAGTGTAACCCTCCTATAGAGTTAGGGTATGGGTCCTCAATTATGAGAGTGAAACCCTTTTTATAGGTAGGTAATGGTTCCTATATTTGTTATCAATGTGGAACCCTCATGTGATATTAGAAAAGGGTCCTCGATCACTAGAGTGACACCCTCCATCGAGGCTAGTCATGGGTCCTATATCATTCACTGAGTGGAACCCTCTTATTGAACTATGTCATGGGTCCTCTTCCTAGAAATTTTTTCCATTGAGTGTTCTAAATTGTGGTGAGGTGTGTCTTAACGTGGATGGTTTCTGATGGGATGACACGTGAGAAGATGGACATCATTGGTGGACTTCTGGAACTGATGGAACACTTTTATTGGGATGGGCTGTGAGATGAAGATCCCCATATCTCTTGTTTGGGTATCTTTAATTTGATCATATATATATATGTTTATCCATGCTATTATATTTTGAAATATCTATTTTGGGTTGAGTTTTTTTCAATATATATATTCTTATTGTGTCTCTAACTACTCCACCTTCAGTATTTGGGACATCCTACTGGGTATATATATACACTTACCCTTCATATTTGTTGTCACCTATGCATTTAGCGGATAAATCGGTAGTGACTACATAAGATCTTAGAGATACCTAGTGAATTGGACTACATATGGTGGTAAGAGCTTAGAGATAAAGAAATGGCCTCTCTCAGCACTTTTCATTTCTAGTTTTGTCTATTTGGGACATCTTTCTAGTTTGATGTGTATTTTTCCCCTTTACTTTTTAGTATACACTTTCTTACTCTTGTATTCCATTAGTGTTTTTCATGCATGGTTTATATTCTAGTTGTTTCAACATTTCATTTATTCATGTTCACATAAACATTAATATGGTATAATGTGTGTGTGTGTGTACAGGTAGACTTGGAATTGGAATCCTATGTTAGATATACCTTTTGATGCTTATCACCACCCCTAGCCTATGGAGGAGGGTTTGGTATAGTTGTGGCTCGAGCCCTATTGGATCGGGTCATGGCGGATTGGTATCACAACAATTCATTACTTGGGATGTGTTCATAGTAGTAATCTTATGAGGATTTGGTTGGTATTTAGGGAAACCATGTCAAAGTGTTTCAAGTTCATCTTTCAAGCCCGGAAATCTAGTGTTTGTGTGGTGGTAGATATATCCAATAAATAGGGCCTTGACTACCTTCTTGTGAACTTAGGATACCAAGACATTGGTTACAGAGATCAATGGTATGTGCATCATATAGGATTGGGTCTTGAATTTCTTTCTTGATTAAGTTCCCCCATTATATATATATATTCATCTGATTGTGGTACATCTTGATTGAATTTTCAGGATTCCTCTGTGATGATAGCCAACCACGATATCATTTATGGATCATGATGAGGGCCTGATGAGTGATAATGCCTCATTTCAGGGCACATCCCCTGAGATACTTATTCAAATTGGACATGTAGTATCACCCAACCTATTCACTAGAAGATTATACTAGCAGAGTTGGATAAGGATGAATTCAATCTTATGGAACTCCGTAAGTTTTAACTCCATAGGCTACTAAGGTTCCCTGGCGATCTAGATCATTAGGAAGAGGAGGATTGTCTAGAGTCGATGGTCCATTATTTTAGTCTTATCCTAACACTGACGGATTATGTGGTTTCAATGGTATCTATCTTTTTCCATAGAGAATCTAGGCTCTAGGGGAGTCTTGTTATCCATATGCATGATCTGTCAAAAATCATGAAGCCCAACTTCAAGAAGTTATTACATGAGGAGGAATACCCCTATTGTTTGTGCCCAGTTCAGATTATAGATATTCTGGAGTTGTAACATGGAGGGATGATAGTTTATATTTACTCGGAGAGTTTCACATAACTTAAATGGTACTCCCTTTACATGATCTAGGATAGATACTTCTAAGAATGAATTTTTTAGCAGGGACTCTATAGATATATCTATATTGGTTTGGTTCCCTTGTGAATTCCCAAATTTTTCAAGGTGTTGGAGTGGGTGATGACGATGGAGGGATAAATAACATAGGTATTCTGAGAAGTTATAATGGGCAATGGGATTTATAGGTCCGAGTAATATATATCTTCTAGAATATTCCATTTCACAAGATCTTATCACATGAAATCTTCCTTGGATCAGGCTCGGGCATGTGGTCTGGGATAGCATAGAGGACCAGGGAATCATGGAGAGGTAAATTTATATTCCTATGAAGGTCATGGTGACATAGAACATTAATTATCTATAAGACATGTTTAGGAGTGTTGGGAAATACAAGGTGAACCACAGTAGAGGTAGCACCATTATCAAGGGTCTTCCAGGAGAGTGAAGGGTGGCCCCATGGAGGTGGAACTAAAATATGAGTGGTCATAGATCCAGGGATATGATTTGTGGTTGCTGGATGATTCTATGATATCCTTTCACCACCAAAACCATGTGACCCATGTCAAGCTTAGGGAGATGTCTGTCAGGGCTACAGACAGTTGCGGGTTATATTGGCATTTGACCCAGTCGTACATGAGATGATTAAAGGTATGATATGTGTTTATTATACTGTTTACTCATTATTATTAGACATAGGTTCAATTAATTACTTAATCTATTTACTCCTAGTGTGAGATATGGATCTCCCTATTGAGGCATGAGTCCATCAACTTTGTCTTGAGGTTCATACGAGGAATGCTTATTTTGTATCTTTTACCTGTAGGTAATGAGATCTATCTCTTGGTGGAGAGAGGATCATGTGGGAAATTTCTATCATTTATATGGGACCATTTGATGTCATCATGTGTATGTATTTGTTTCCCATGGTCTAATCCCAGATTAATTGTCACCTTAGATGATTCATATGCATTCGCACTTATGGGATGAGATTCTCCATTAAGGGTGAGAGATATCTCATGGAGGGATGAGTGGGTTCTTTCATCAAGATGTTGCAGCCCATAACCCATAATTTTGAGAGTGTATCTCTTGGTGTAGATGGATCTTCATGAATCAGGATTCCTTCAGTCATGAATTATTTTATGGAATTCCTCCCAAAGGACATTTCGGTACTAACATAGTATTGGGAGATAGATTTTTTCATCAACTTTCATCCTATGGAAACTATGATATCTTCTTTGGTATATCAGATGGCCCTACCAAGATCTAGTTGATGAGGTTTCTATTTGAGTACATTTGAGAGAAGATATTTATCATACCTAATGTGTCCTCCTATACATCTCTAGTGTTGTTTATGAAAAAGTTAGATGGGATATTGTAAAATTGTGTGGATTATTATCACCTGAACCAAGAAAAAATAAATAAAAAGTACCCATTTTCATGAATTTATGACCTCTTTACCAATTTTGAGGTTTGATTTGGTTATAAAAGATCGATCTTAGGTCTAGCTACCACCATTTGAGAGTTTTCATGGCTGATATTTTGAAGCTGTCATTCTGATGTCGCTACATACACTATGAGTTACTGGTGATTCTCTTTGTTGTGATAGATTCCATTTCCATGTTTATGGATTTGATGAACCAGATATTCCATCTGTACATGGAAAAAATTGTTTATTTCTTCATTGATGGCGTTCTCACAGACTTTGTGTTAGACGAGAATCATGAAGATCACTTAAGGATGGTCTAAGATTTTCTTTGGGAGCATTGTATTTATGGTAGGATATCAAATTTCATGTTTTATATCCAATAGGTTCATATCCTATGGAATTTTTTTTTAAAATGGTTTCACCATATATCTGGTGAAGATCGATGTGGTTCTTTCTTGGGAGACACCTAAGAGTGTGTCATAGGTGCTGAGTTTTATTGGATTTGCGAGGTACTGCCAGAGGTTTTTGGCATACTTCTCTAATATTGTGGCCCCTTTGACCACCCTAACATGGAAAGTTTAGTTTCTTAACAAGAATGTGAATTTCCATAGAGATTTTGATGATTTTAGGTTTGGGATGATGGGTTCTCCTATCATGAGACCACCAGAGGAGGGTGTAGAGTATGTAGTGTATTTAAATGTCTCCAGATATGGGTCAACTACAAGTTGATGAAGAGATAGGAAATTATCACATATGGATCAAGATATTTGAGACCCCATGAGAAGAACTACGCAAATCAAGACCAAGAGCTAGCAACAGTATTATTCACTCTGAGGATGTGGAGAAGTTATATTCTGAGAGACTACGTCATGGTTCACTTAAACCATCGATTCTCAGGTTTGTAATTACTGAGAGAGACTTGAACCTAATATAGTGGGGTTGCATGGAGTTCTTATAGGACTGTAAATTTGGGATATTGTATACTCTAGAGAATGGAAATTTGGTAGTAGATGCACTTAATTGGATGTCCCCAGCTTGTTTGGTATAAGAGGCATATGATCAGTTGGGTTCCTTAAAGATAGCCCTAGTTGAGTAGTAGGGTGGAATATTTCTTCAATAATTGGGGTTGAATCCTTTACTCCTTTAGCGTGTGGGAGAGTTCTAGGTGATAGAGATCAATTATGATGTCTTGTGTGACCAGATATCCACATGATATTCACCATATGGATATTATGAAGGAGTGAATCACATCATCTTATTCTAGGGATAGAAGTTGGTCCTAGTAACATTGTAGTAGGAGGTAATAAGGGTTTTTACACTTTACCTTTGGCTATATATCCCAGTATGGGGAGGATCTATATAGACCTTCAGTGGTAGTTTAGATGGTCTGGTGTGAGATAGAGTGTTCCTGAGTTTATCTCTCAGTTCCTCACATTTCATTAGGTGAAGGTAGTGCATTAGGTTTTAGTAAGTTTCTTATAGCCCCTTGGATTCCCAGAGTGGAAATGGGATGGAATATCCATGGAATTTGTGATAATGATTCCACAGGCAGAGAAGGGTCATGACACCATCTAGTTTATAGTAGATTGACTCACGATCTTGGAACAATTCATTACTATTAGGGATAAGATCTCATTAGTGATTTTTGGGTAGATGTATATATGATAGATTATTCTCCTTCATGGGGTTCCCTCAAATATTGTCTCTAATCATGATGTATAGTTTATGTCATTATTCTGGAGAGACCTACAGGGGGAATTTAGGACTTGGATGAGGATCAATACCTCCTTTCACTCCCAGAAATATGGGAAGACCGAGCAGACTATCTAGGTGTTGAGGGATATGTTGATGTCTTGATAAATATGGCTAGAGAAAGGTGGATCACCTTACATAAGTATATTTTTTGTTCAATAATAGTTTCCACACAACTATCAGCATGGAACCTTACAAGGCCCTATCTAAGAGACCCTTCAAGTCACCCTTGTATAGGAAATAGATTGGTGAGGCATATATTTTTGTTCCATAGTTGGTTTAGGTGAAAACAGAAAAGTTCTAGGTCATCTGTGAGCAGACGAGGACAGCCTAGAGTAGGAAAAAATTATAAGAAGATTGGTGTTTTAGGTCTTTATAGTTTGAGCAGGGATAACAATTTTTCTTGAGAGTCTCCCCATGATGATTATTACAGATAATCAGTAAGGGAGGACATATGTCCCCATGTTCTATCAGGAATTTTGAGATTTTCTAGATGGTTAGCGAGGTTTCATACCACCTCTACCTACCCCCATAGTTATAGCGGGTTCACATTGTCTTCCATGTGTCATTGTTGAAGTGATATGAGCATGACCCCAAAAAATTTATCCACTAGACAGATCTATAAATTGAATATAGAGAAAAATTTATAGAGAACCTATTGGTGATTGAGGATTGGAAGAAGAATACCCTACATGGATAGATCATTCCTTTGGTTTGTGTGTTGTGGCATCACAGGAGCATGCAGAAGAGCTCATGGGAGCGGGTAAGTCCGATGTGGCCTCATTATCCCAAAAATCTTGTTTTTGTTTTAAATTTTTGGGGATGAAATGCATTAAAGAGGGAATAATATTGATATCCCTTTTTTCATTGTAATACTTTTAAATATTTATACATATATTATTATATCCAATCACTAATATGGCATGTTATTCCAAGGCTCGGTGAGGCCAGAATTAATTTTCTAAAAATACTAAAAATATTTTATATTGTGAAGATAGTTTGTAAAATAAAATGTTATAACTCTTAAATTGAATATTTCATCAGAAATATGAGACCACATTTGAGTCTCTAACATGATTTTTAATGTAGGTGGAAACTAAAATAGTTTAGTTTAGGGTGTTCGAATAAAAGAATCCATTGGTGGTAAATTGGGTAGGTAAATTAAATAATTAATTTAATTAATAAGATAATTAACCTAATTCGTATTTTCCAATTAATACATCATTGAGGATAGATTTTCAGTGTTATCCATATAAATCTAGGATGATTTTTCAACAACTTATTCCTCCTCCCATTGTAAAATTAGATTTAAAGGACAGTGAACCTTTGGATTCAGGTAGATCGATGCGCAATGAACACATTGACTCCACTCATTCGTTGTTGAGCATGTTCTTTGACAAAAAATGATGAAAACCCAGGTCATAAATTTTTATTTGTTGATTATTCGATCATTGATTAAAATATTAAGCATGATCATTTTATTATCTTTGATCTGTGCTAATTTTGGTCCATTTTATGCACCCGAAAATATACATTAAATTTCTTATTCAATTTTCTCACCCTAGATATCAGTCTTTGTGTACAATGTATAGGAACGCTTGGACTTGGTGATTTTCCCCAACCCCTTATTCATGTTATTCTACATTAGACTATGGGGTCATGGATCCATGTTTCTAGGAAGGATCGAGTCTGATCGGGCCCTAGGATTCATTGGAATGAGTAATGAATAGATCAATGATCAAAGGATGGTTTTTGATTATTTGTGGGTTGTGGGTGATGGATTTGTCGTTCAAAATCCAAAATAGAGATAATGGAATATGAGATACACACAGTGCATCAGATTCATGTGGAATGATGAATACCAAATTTTTGACCATTGGATAGATAGAATTGACGGTCGGAGGGAGATTCCAACATTTTTGGGTGGTCTAAAAATGGATTTAGAAGATGAATTTATGGATAATGATGTGCATACACAGATCTAGATTTCTATAAAAATTATGACTACATGTCATGTAGTCTGAAGAACACATGACTTTTAGGAACATAGCTTCAATGTATAAGGTTTCATGAGATTATAAGTATAACATGTTTTGTGGGACCCCCACATGTCATGTTACCCATTTTTGGTAACTCGGTGTGAACTATGGGAGTATACATATATAGTGACGACCCAAAACATGTCGTGTGTCGAATTACAAAAACACATGTAGAATTAAATGGACATGGCCAAGGAGCACAAGAAAACCCCTATGGGGATGAGGCACACTGTGAAAGTCTACATGGTTAGTGATCCATGTAATTTTAGGGACACTTAAAGGCAATTGAGTGGGACCTCACACCGTGTGGGTCCCCTTACACATCATGTACCCCTTCTTTCCTCGTAAAGAATCTTCAACCTCTTGTATCTCCTACGTTTGGACTTGGATTTTGGCATGTTAGTAGCATACCTTGAGTATATTTCCGCATATAATAAGAAGGTGGCCTCCTTATTGGATTTGATATGATGTTAGATTTTTTCATAATGGATTCTTCTTTAGGTGACACTCGATGATTGCAGTGATCAAGCAGGATCACCATGTGATTTAGAGGGTCAACCTTCAGCTGTACTAGTCTTGGTTCCTATAAATATATATAGAGTGGAACCATCCTATGGTTAATGTAATGGGTCTTCTATATCTTATATATGTGTGGAACCCTCCTTTAGGGTAGGGAATGGGTCCTTGGTCGACTATTAGAGTATCACCCTTAAGCTGGTCTGGGCATAGGTCCTCTATATATACACTGAGTGGATCCCTCAAATAGAGTTAGGGAATTAGTCCTCAACTATGAGAGTGGATCCCTCATTCTGGGAAGGGAATTGGTCCTCTATCCATGATCTAAGTGGAACCCACCTACAATATCAGGGTAAGGATCCTTGATTACTAGAGTGGCACCCTCCAACAGGGATGGGCATGGGTCCTCTACCAACTACTAGAGTGGAACCCTCTATCTGGGCAAGGGATTGGTCATATATTGATCACTATGTGTAATTATTCTATTGTACCAGGGTATGGGTCTTCTATGTAGATATTTTTCTCTAAACTATACAGTAAACTGGTGAGGTGTGGCTTGAATTGTATTTTTTTATGGGAAGACGCATGTGATGCTGGGCATCATTGATGAACTTATAGAAATGATGGTACTCTTTTCCTATAATGGAATGTGAGATACAGATCATTTCCCCCTCATTTTTGTTTCTTTGGTTTGATCATATATATATATATATATATATACTTACATATATATATATATATCCTCTCTATATCCATGTCATTTTATTTTTTAATCTCTTTCTCTAGGTTGAGTTATCTAGTGTCTATCTATTCCTAAAGTTTCTCTTACTACTCCCATTTTAGATTTCAGGACTTCATACCAGGTATGTATATACTCACCCCTGCATGGGATTTTCCAGAATGTGTCATGTCTTATGAATATGATGGACAAGTTTTTGGTGACTATAGAGGATCTTAGGAATACCTATTAAAATGGACCGCTTACGGTGGTCAGGGCTTGTAGATTAGGAGTTGGGCTCTCTCAGCACTTCTAATTTCTTGTTTTTTAAGGTTGGGAAATCATTATGGTTGGGTATGTATTTTACACCCATTATTATTCATTTTTCACTATCTTACTCTTGTACACACTAGAGTTTTTTCATTATTTGTTTATATTTTACCTATTGCATCTTTTCTTTTATTCTTGTACAATTCAATATTGAGATGGTTGGGTGTGTGATATCATGTATATTAGTCAAATTCCACCAATGTTAGATATTAATTTCAGTTATTCTCTCCAAACCCTAGCCTATGGAGGCATGTTTGGGGGATTCACGCCTCGATCCCCATTGCGTCAAGTTGTGAAAGTCCATGAAGTAGTTATATGTTTATTGATGTCAACAATATATTGAGTTTGAGGTTAGGAATTGAGTTTTCATGTGACATTTTTCCAGGATGGTCCATTGACATTTTTAGAGTTAGGGAAACCTTTCACTTTGATTTTTTGGACCCTTGGAGATTATGGAGTGGGTCAGACTAGTGGATTATTGGATAAAAATTCCTTATAGATACCCTTCTATGGTCAATTTTTTCATGTGTCCCAGCTATGTCAGTATTATCTTTACCCGACACATGTTTTACAAGATAAAAAGGTTGAGTTATAGGTGGATTACTCTTTTGAGTATTAATCAGTGTGTATCATTGATCAGAGCACAAAGAATCACTAAGGTAGGTCAGTTTCTCTATTATAGGTGATATGAAAGTACAACTGAGTACAAGATGAGACTTGGGAGTGAGAATATCATGTATATTACTAGTGGCCATATATTATCACATATTATTCATCACTACCCTCATAAGGATAATTAAATTACATGTTTCTTTATAAATGGTATGTTGTAATGATATAGGTTTTCATAGAGGTACATATTCTTTTAAATTTGATCAAACCATTTTAGAGTATTCATTTTAGATTAATCTAGGTGGTCGAGCCTCAGGGTGGTTTGATTTTTTTTATAATAAAGGTTGAAGAGGGTCTAGAGCATGTCTACAAGACAAATACATTATGTGTATTTAAATACATGGTGTTTATTTTCCGAGCCAGACCCCTTTCACATTGTGAGATGGTTTTTCCCAGGATGATAAAAAAGTGATCTTTACATGGTGTGTAAAGTTTACATGTTGGGTATATAACCTCAGTAATTTCTTACAAAAGGGGAGGGGATATTTTTTAGAGAATCCCCCTTTTTATCCCATGCATAGAATGAGCAGCATGGAAGACCTACACCATGCCAATATCTAGGTTCCTTTGGTTCTCATCTATCTAGACTCCAATCGAATTGCCATAGATTTTGTTGGATATATAGTGGTAAGCTCTCCACTCATCTTCCTTCCTTCCATTGTTTATCTTCCCATATCCTATACTATTTTGGTGTAAGATCATCTACCATTTTTTCTTGGTTTCCATCCATTCTTCATATTTTAGTTTGTTCTTCTTCAATCTAAAGGGTGATACTGGAAGATTGGTCATACAAAGGCCTAAGTTAGGTTTTCTATAAATTTTAACTAAAATATTATGTGTTATACATAATTCACTGATGTTACACATGCCATACATTTCTACACATTTCCCTAAACTTAGGGTTACCTTTTTAATTAATTTCACCATGTTATGATACTCTAGTAGACCCATCTTAAAAATTTAGAGGATTTTTAACTTGTTGAATGGAACCCCTTTTTCCGTGTTTAGTAAATTGGCCTCTTTTATAAATGTTTATTAGACCAACCACCTCTTAATCATCTTGTATTAACATAAAAATGAAATTTCCAAGTTTTCTGAATTAAATTGAATAATTTATTTAAATGGAAGTGGGGGGAAATTCCATGCCACATGTTATATATTTATGTATGGATTATAAAAATTGAGATACCCATGGATAGATTGGTTGAAATGAATATTGATTATTTAAATGAAATTCTTTATTATTATTATGATTAGGCCATAGATATTGGCCGGTGAATAATGGTTAAGGGATTTGTTATACATTTCATTTCACTCTCCCTTATGTTGGGTGATACACATGGTGTCCCATACCATTATCATTTATTTAAACTATGGGAAATACATTCTATGTTCCCTTGTATCAGCTGGTGGTCATGATGACTCACCCCACTATCTCGAGTAATGAGCATAACATATCACATTCTTATGTGATTTAAGGTTAGTACCATTGATGGAGATTTTATCTAATTAGACTTGTAACAGATGCTTGAGTTATTCTCTAGGTCCATCTAGCACCTAGTATATATGTATATTATTATATATGTCCTTACATATATAGTACATATACATGTATACATATTATGTACGATTACTTATAAATGGGTGTACATGGTAACTGAGAACTGACTTATCCTAGCTTATGCCAAAGCAGGTAGAGTCTGCCATGTGTTTTATAGTATTATGAGATGACTGCTATTTATTTTTAGCATCTATTATTTATATGGTATATCTATAAATATCTATGATATAAATGCTGAATAGATTATTCTAGACACTGTTGGTGGTGGCCTACTGATTTCAACTCACACCATGCTCAAGCCACCCATGGTACCCAAGTAGACTTTATTATTATAGTCTTGGAAAGGGGAATGATCCATGTAACTGATTCATGACCTATTTTTCTTTTAGCATGAAGTATAGCAGTATAGGACCAAGTGTATACTCGTGATGCTAGTGCAGATTTATTTTGGAAGTTTTGTATTTTTGTAGAGCATGTTGGATATGCTTTTACTCTAAATCCCTTGTATCCCCTATATCCAGATTTTTTATATAAAAATTCCATGTAACAATTTTTTATATGACTTATCCTATGGATTGATTATTATTACAACACAACGATGTTTCCAATTATGATATGCCTTATTTTTTTATATGTTCCCACTATGTTTTTATTAATATTTTATGCCTCTATTATTTATGATTTTTATTTTCATCATTGTGATACACATATATGGGGGTATTGTCTCTCCATCATACCACCTTAGTCTCACATATATATTCGATAGCCTTTGGTATATGAGGATGTGTGATTGATGTCATGTGACCACCCATCTCAGGGCACCATTTAGTGGCACTTGGGTTAGAGCATTACAATAATTGACTTCTATATAATTTAATGCATTGTGAAAACATTTTTCATCATTAAATCATCAATATATTCAATCATGTTGAATATTATTTGATATACCAAATCATATGGAGTATATGATACTATAATTTGGCATACCCAATCATATTGAGTGTTGATTAAGATTCCTTTGGTCATTTTTCATTTAATGCCTTTGAAATATTAAATGAATCACTTTATACTTCCATAATAATCTAGATTCACCTTTTAAAAAATTTCAACACATGGTTACTAAGGGCATAATTCTTCTGACTCATAGAAATTTCATTAATAAATTTTCGTAAATCATTAATATTTGTTAAGAACGCTTCTTTTGTTATCAGTATTACCTAAAGAATCTATTTATAAGAATAAAATAAAAAAGTTATCTTGATGATGAAAAAGATATTATCTATAATAGAAGATATTATTAGATGAGTATCATTTATTATTAATCATATAATACAACATTTTACTCAATGGGGTTCCACTAAAATGAGGGCACATTTTTGAAAAATCAGCATACCCATTATTGGGCCAAGATCCATACTTCTCTTATAAAATGACCCAGATTTGGCTTGAATATCATATATTCATTTTTAAGGTAGGGAATAATCCCAATCATATTAGATATAACTCTTTGATAGATGAGTGGAAAACTATTTTTTCAATCTATCAAAGGGAAAACCCCAATTTTATTCCTCTGGTATCACAACCCATAGAGTTTTCCACCTACTGTAACCCAAATATAACAAAAAAATTAGATAATAACAAGAAAATAAAAGGTAATCTCTCTTTGTCCTGAAAATACCCAAGGATGATCTAGTGTCACCAATTACTTGCTTTCCATACACAAGATAATCCATAGGCACCCCTCTTTGGAGGGAAAATACCAGGTTGGTTGATCGAGGTCTTGCTAAGTGTCCCTTTGGAAGGAAACGAACACTTAGTAGTTGAAGGGGATTTAATCTCACCATATTATATTAAGTTATTCACTTTTATGTATGTATATATCTAATAATTTAGTCTTGGAATCCTTTTACCTCCACTTAATCAACAAGTTCATACCATATTGATGTGAAACTCTTTAAAAAACCCACATGTTTGTGTTACATACAAAAAAATATATGGAAACCTTATCCAAACCAATCTAGATTCATCATATGCATAATCTACATGGACACATCATGTAAATGAACAAAATTACATGATAATTTAAATACCCACATGAGTAAGACTAGATAAATAGATAGACATCCCCATTCATCTCTCTAGATAAGTTACAAGCCTCTAGGTAGATAATTAGTCCAACCCCATGTCCCTCTACCTAGGGATACTTTACACAAAAGATAATCCAATTTATCATAACAATAGAACCTAATATGAACAATCTATATTAAAAATTTTAATTTAAGTACATAACTTTATCTAAAAACAGATGTCATTATAGATAAAAAAATAAATTTATTATAGATAATTTCTTAGCATATAAGGAAAATCACACTCCTGAAGCAGTTTAACAATTATAATAAATCATAAAAAATATTCAAATTTCATAAATAATTTAATAAACATGAATAAAGTATGGAATAACCTTTAAATAAATGAATAATTAAAATATTTAAAAAATAGATAAAAATTTATGAACAATTCATAAATAAGATGTTGGTATAATCATTTTATTATTATAGCTTTAACATTATGGACATCCATAATTTTGAATATAATATATTCATTACAATATGATCACTTCAAATAATTCTTTATATGGTATATCTATTTTTAAATGTATGATATTAAATGTATTAAAAACTATTTATAAACATTTTATACAATCTAAATATCATATAATTAATCAATATTTAATCATTGATTATATTAATAATCAAAACACTTTTTGGTGTGTCTTTAATAATATAAAAATATGGCATATATAATTTAAAAAGTTCAAATTTATTAAGTAAAAAAAACATAATTTACATGTAAAAAATTTATATTCTGGATATATTTTATAATTTATAACCCTTTATAAATTATTTCTTCTGATTTATAAATAAAATTTTTTATTTATATATCAGAATAATTTCCATTTAATTTTTTAAAAGGTTTTTAAAATGTTAATAATTATTATTTAGGATTAAAAAATTTCATAATAATTTAATTAATTATAAAAAAATTACAATTAATTATTTTATAAACAATTTATAAATTAAAATATTCCAAAATAACTTTTATAATTGTGTATAAAATATTGCAAACCATCTAAATCAATTTAAATGTTGATTTTCTTGATACTTTTAAAATAATTTTCATTACCCTTTTGTGTAGGGGTATTCTTGCATAATATTAAAGCCTTCTACCATAATGGAGACTATACAAAATCCCTTTTGTAAAGGTAATTCACTAATTACCTTTATGAAACATAAGTATAACATGTCACATAAGGCTAATTAAAAGATTACCATTACGCATCTCAATCTTCATTAGTGTATAAATGATATTACCTTTACATGAATGCTTGTTATAAGGGTAGTTCTCATTTACCTATATATTTCCTTCTAAAACCATTGCCTAAGGGTTATACCTATACTAAAACTATTTGTGTAAAAGTATCAAAGATGTTAAACATACACATTATTTCTATATAAGGGTATCTCGTAAGGGTAAGTGATCAATTACTTTTATGTAACCCTTTTAATAAATTCTACTACCTTTTATAGAACCCATATTTCACGTAAGGGTGAGTTGTGATGTCCCTAATGAAAAATAATTTGTATAAGGTTAATGCCTTAGTTACCCTTATGCATATCATTTACAAAGGGTTAAGGTGTTGGTTACCTTTACATAGATAAAATACATAATGTTAAACCCTTTTATGAAATAGAATTTCCCTAAATGAAAAAATGTTGTATTTTTAATTCTTCTTCATTTCATGTATGATTTCAGAAATATAAATAATTTCCTAGTCTAATTCAACTAAATTGTTTTCTTAGAGTCTAAGAAAAATTATTAGATGAATCATAACTGATAAAAACCTTTTTGTGAGGATCTCCATGAAAGATAATATGAAGCATGTGGTAATATTGAAATGAATAAATACTCTAAATCTTGGGTACCTTACACCAAATATCTATTAAATCATTATTGGTCTAATTTAAATGAGATTTATATAGATTAAAAAGTGGAAAAAAATCATTCCACTTCCCTAGAGTACCCATAGTTCGAATTGAATCTCTCATTACAAGAGATAGATCCATTATTCCCTTCACATTATTCTAGTATCTCATATACAATGAAATAATATGAATATTGATGCAAATATTAGATAGTTTTTTCTTATCATGGGGATCTGAATATATCCCACACCCAATACCATCACATGACAATGGTTTAAAAATCTACAAAGAAATCCATCATTTTTAGAATTTTCTCATGTGTTCATAATAAATGAGTGAATGCTTTGGCCAATAAATTAATTCTTAATATGAATTCAATACCTACTCACTATTTCATCTTATGAAACATTTTCTTTAATTATAGAATATATTAAATACACACAAAATGATTAAAATCATCATTTTTTCTGAAATTCTATATTGTATATAATAATATACTTTTATGTACATGTAAATAATAATTTTCATACAATATTTATATCATATATATATAATGATTTAGGAAATATTTTCATCAAGAACTATAACCCATATTCCTCACTAATTCTGAGTTCCTCCAACAAACACATCATTCAAATCAATTCCTTCTCCACTTCCATGATGGATTAATATTATACTTTTTTGTGGATAGTGTTACAACCATCAGCAACCTCAACATCTATATAGAGGTTTTAACTTTGAATGTAAATAAAAACATGATTATAAAATTTTATATACCCTTATACCCTCCAAAGTTAATACCAATATAACCTTATAATGGATAATCTATTCCAAAACAAATTGTCACATCTTCTGATCATGTGATATCATAGAATCCACTTTAAAAATTATTAGTTCTCCTTTTCCAAATTTACCATAAAATAACCAATGAATTCCACTAATTATGTATTGTACATCCTTAGAAAAACTATAGATTGCATAAAGGTACCAACCATTTATGAAAATACAATTTTTTCACATACATAGCCTCATAATTGATTTTTTGTGCATTCTCTTAAGATAAAATGAAGTGTTCGACCAATATGGTTGAAATGAGTTTATATATTTTAATTAAAAATAATTTTATAGCCTTCTAAATTTATTTCCTATAAGATAAAATAAACTTCCGGATTTTCCTATCTCTTATGAGTAATATCCCAAATATCTAAATGGATTCCCTAAAATCCTTCACCACAAACCTTTTGGGTAATCAGTTATCACCAACAGAATATGCTTCATGTTTTATCCTTCTTGGATCATTCATTCCACATATAAGAGAAGCATATGATAGAAATTAGATACCATGTTGCTCTAGAATAACCCCTTCTAATCCATAAAGTAATCTAACTTCCAGTTTCAATGACTCATCATTTTCTTTAAAATATAAAGGTTCCTTTACAACTTACACACCATGCGATCATTATTTGTGACCATGAAACCATATGGTAGCATCATAATGTTTTCATCATCTAAATTTTCATGAAGTAACACTATCCTTATATCCATTTTTTTAGATATAGAATATGAGAAGCCACTAGACTCAACTCTATCAACATAGTTTTGTGTTTGAAAATAAGTGAGAAAAATTCAAAGAAATACACTATTAACTTCTTCTAAAACCCCTTCACACCTATCATGGAAATATAATACTTTATTCTGATCATTTCATCCTTATACTAGAAAAAATTATTCTATTTATTTTTCCTCCCATGTGGTAATTATATTATCTACTTGGTTTTGTTTACATAAAATTAATCCATTTTATATTTCATCACTAAATCTATCATTATTAAATCATTGAATATTATTTATTCTTATATGATCTTGGGATCTCCCATATATATATAAATTAATAATTGAAATTTATTTTTGAACATTTAAACAAGACATATTATCTTTTTATAACTTCATAATTCATTAACCAGTCCTAATATTTTTTAATCAAATTCTTCAAGAATTCCACCATCTATAGCTCAACCTG
The DNA here is from genome assembly GCA_963277665.1 of Viscum album. NCBI lineage: Eukaryota > Viridiplantae > Streptophyta > Magnoliopsida > Santalales > Viscaceae > Viscum > Viscum album. Next base: position 291,071,631 of record OY728165.1, read on the forward strand.
TGGTATACATAGTTCCAAATATTTTTTATACCTAATCTATCCCTGATGATTACTTTGGAATTTCTAAGCTCCCTAAACATTCTTTGAATTAAAATATTCTATAACATATACTCATATCAACATTGATATGGTCCATTGGTTTAGCTTTTCAACACCATCGTTAACCATTTTTGGTATTTCCATAAGACAAACTCATTAAAGAGAACATTATGGCTTCTAATGATGTTCCAATAATTGTTATTACAAAGCTGAAACCCAAATTTTTAATCAATATACCCAATAAATTAACATTTTTGGTACTTTTATTCATGTATTTCTTGATCCAAAACATTAACATGGAAGTGGATGAGACTTTTGAAACATTAATCTAGGAAATATTCATTGGTTTTATGGGCCATATCTACTATAGTAACACTAACTCCAAAGGTGAAGACATACTTCTATTCATAAGATAAGCTACACAATTGAATACTTCTTCCCAAGTCTCCTTAGACATTCTATAATATAGTCTCATGATCAAAGCCTTGTAAGTTAACGATCAATTCAACTACATCACTATGACATTTTGTTTCAGTGTTGTTGGGACAATCTATTTGAACCTAATTCTATTCTTCTGGAAAAACCTTATAGAATTCTTTGTTAAAATATTATCCATCATTATCAAACCATAAGTAGTTAATATTACTTTTTTCTATTTTTTACTATGGACCTTCATCAAACAAACAAATTGAATATATATTTTTTTCATAAGAAAGTAAATCTATAATTTCTTTATTGAATCATTATTGAATAGAAGAAATTACATTGACCCACTATGATAGTAAATTGGTCAATTCCCTCAAAAAAAATGTTTGGATTATTTCTAACTTCTCAAACAAAGGTTTCTATACATTTTTTTACAAATAACCGCATTCTTGTATTTTTTTTGTATACAACTCACATAAGATAAAAAAATGTGCGTGATCGGGTTTCAGTATACCCATAAAAACTATGAATCACATGTTAATATCAATTTCTTCCCTTGATTCCATTTTTAAAACATTGAACATTAAAGTGTTGTAATTTTTGAAAATTTTTCTCTACTTTATCTTAAAATCAGATATAATATTCCATATTTTACACCTATGGACACAACCACTAAATCCTAAGTAATATTTTATAATCTTACTGTGATGTTTTTTCTGAAACCTACATCATCATTTAACCAATAAATATTAGATTCATCCATAAACCAAATTTCTTCCAAAATCCAAGTAACTCAATAATGCATTTATTTTCCAACTGACATTAAATATCCCTTCCTCATATTCCTAAGAGATTTATGATCTTCTATTTAAACAATAAAAAACTTTCTACACATATAATCCACCATGAATCTCCTCTTAGTCATATAATGGAACGAATACTTATAATTAATGATCTATAATTCAAATTGAATATCAATAGTTAGAAGTAATATTCTTTCACCTTTAACTATGGAGGTTGTAAAACATAAAAATACAGAAAATCCCTTTCCAAAATTCACTATTTGATCCTTCTAATCATTATTTTGGATTTACTTATTCCTATAATTTCATTATACATATATGTTCCCATCTAATTTAACTCATCTTATTTCTCTTTATCTACATATCTACTTCCTTTTTTTTAATTTAATACCCTCTACCTTTTTCATTTACTATGGATCTATAAGGTGTATATACATTGTTCGACCTGGTCTCATCATTCAAAATATGATCATAAACATCCTCAAAAATTAGGTAAATATTTCCCTAAAAATTTATTATGACAGTCACCATCATATCCCATGATTCTAGAAGATATGACATCAATAATAAATCCCATGCATATTTTGTAATATTTACTTTAATTAATTTGATAATTCTCTAAATCCTGTTAAAGGCATTTACATGATCAACAATTGATATTCTTTTTAATATTCTCATGTTTAATAACCTATGCCATATGAACACTTTGTATATTTTTATTAGATCCTCGTACATTTTTAGGCCATTTATCAAATCTATTGTTCTCTTCACCTCTAAGATATTATAGGAAACTTTCCATACTAGATATATATGTATAATCCCAAGTGACTTTCTATCATGTTAATCCTAGTATTATTTATCAATTTCTTCTAATTTACCTCATTTCAATGAAAAAACATGTTATTTTTGAAATAGATGACCCTCAATATAAATCCTCAAAAAACCAATGTCTACCCTATAAAATTTTAGTATCCAAACTATTCCTTATTCTAGCACTATTCCTTCTAAAATAGACGATCATCATCAGATCAAAAATCATAGAGATAAGAACATTACCTGATGATTATGTTAGGGGATATGAAAATACTTGGTGAGACATAATCCCTGATATTTCTTTTTAATATTTCAAAATCACACAATATATAAAGAAACCACATAAAACATCAAAAATAGAGAAATCCATTTCAATTTATCTTACTATAATATTCATATGATCCAAATGTAATAGAACTAATAAGAAAACCCACAAATTAGTCACTACATTAGATCGACACCCTCCCACATAGAAGAAAAAAACAAAGTAGAGAAATAAACCTTCAAACAGAAATAATATAAAAGAAGATATAAAAAAATATTTACATGGTTTGGGAATCACTCCTGTATCCCTATGATAGCACTACAATAGCCTTTAGTTTTAGAGAAGAATGAAATATTATAATCACATTGAGTAATTTAAGTTATTATTACATCACACAAAAAAATTACTTTTAGTACAAGCCACACACATGTCACCCCACCTGTCACGAACCATCCCCCGGAGCTGTGTCGTGACTACCCCAAGCCCACCTACCATAGGCTAGGGGATGGAGACTATCACTGAGTAGGCATTTCCCACAAAGGAGAGGAATTTTCCTATAAACATAAACACACACACACTCATCCCCAAGAAAATTATTAAAACTTAAAACACTGAGTAAATAGATGTGAAACCCACTAAAAAAACCACTGAGAGTAATAGTACAAATTTAAAAGTAAACAGGCCATAATACAAGCCCAACTAAAATAGAAAAGTACAAGCTCCTGGGTCTTATTTGTATAAAACCCTACCTGAAGGGTAGGTATGGTAAGTTGTCTGAATGTCGCTGAAGCGTACCACATCCATCAGATCACCCTAAAGAACCCTCTATCTCAAACCCACCAAGGACTCCATCAAAATTGTTGATCATCTGCACAAGATACGACATGTGTGGGAAAATCGCATGTAGGGTTGAGTAAAACAATACTCAATAGGAACCCCAACCCACAAAAAAATTACATAAAGTAAACCATAAGGAATCATATGAAGTATACCTCAAAGAAGAGAACTAATAAATACACCAAGTTGACTACCATAGAGGCACAAAAAGTGTAGCCTCTAATAGGTACAGTCAAGAGAGTCACTAGAGTCATCTCAAACCAAGTATAGGTCTATGATACTAAAACAAGATTGTCATAAAAATACAAAGTACCCTCAAATAGTAAAATGTGGAGAATTGGTAACACATGGCATGTAGGTAACACACAGAGTGTAGGTAGCACACGAAGTGTCAGTAACACATGATGTGTAGGTAACACAGAGAGTTTAGATAACACACGGAGTGTTAGGAACACACAGAGTGTAGATAACACATGGAGTGTCATCAAATACTAGAGTACCCAAACCCTAGTGGGATAGGGGAGTACCAAATTATTCACGGTAAGAAATAATGTCTAGATAACACACATAATCTAGGAAAGACACACCGTATAGGAAAAAACATTGCTTCTAGGTCTCAGCCAGCCACATGATTGTGTCTTTAGCACGCCCATTTCTTGAGCACCTCCTCCTCAAGCCAATAGGTTGTATATCAACTTCAATGTAAACTCACTTAGAGTATCTCAAAAGGTTCTCCTCATCTCAAGATTCCCAATGCCACAAATGGCGCATCGAAAAAACACTTGATTTGAGTGTTATGGGATTTTTGTGAAAAGGGGCCAGTTGGGTCCGGGTCTGGTCTGACCTGAAACCTGTTGACTTGCCCCACCGGGTCTGACCCAACCCAACCTATCAGGTGGACCCAGACCATTGGGCCTAGCCTGGACCAGTGATGGCCTGCTTGCCCTGGATGTCCCAGTAAAGTGGATCGGTTCATACACCCAAACACAACAGCTACTGTGTTTGCTCACTTTCAATGCAGGGCGGCCACCGCATTTGATGCGATGGTCCGTTGCCTGACCACCCCATGGTTGTTGTCGTAGGGTCTTGCCACCGAGATCCAGTTGGACTATAGTCCCTCAATCATATATGTCAATGAACATCATCTACGACCTATTGAAAGCCCCTCTCCACCACCTCGCAGTAGCCATGCTGTGTGTTCCGAGCTTCGGGTGGTCGCGCCTCCGCACATCCCCCACCAGGTCCACCGTACACTGCTGCTGCATGTCGTCATTGGAGGATACCTCTTTTGCAGGCCACCACCAATGTTATGGTTCTCCGTTTTTGGAACTGAAAGGTTTTGTGTGATCCTCAGGTTGTAAACTCATCTTTATGGGATTCAAAACGTCTGGTCATCACTTTGGGGTTCCAGCTACGTTCGGATACTCCCGAAAAATTAATGGCCCAACCACAGGGGTCCACTGATGAAGGACATATAAAAGGGGGGAAATACGAAGCACATGAACACCCCTTAGAACAGACCTTGGCTTTTTTCACTTGCCTTGGTCCATTTTTGTCAACTTAATCAGAAAATAACAAGAAAAAAATAATAACCAAGATCTATTCCCATTAATCCTGCCATTTCAGCCATCCCGTAAGAACTATCAAACTGCGGAACAACCTATTCATGGGTTGGTACATGTTCATCGTTAAACTAAATAACGGAAAAATAATTCACTCATACAATAAAACCCCCACCTGGAAGTTTTGATCTTTCATTAGAGAAGGAAATAGGTGCACCATCGTCATTCATTGATCCTCGATCCTCAATCCTCGATTCGTAATCTGCAATCCAACAGTTTCCAACATTTTCAAATAGGAGTAAATCACAAATCTATCCTATAAAGTTCCAAGGTAAGTATCAATAATCCTAATCCTAAATCCCTACCAAAGGTTAAATATGCATTTTAGTGTTGTTTTTTCACTTTGAAACAGCATCGCCACACTCTTTCATTTCTAAAACGAAGCAACTTCTTTGTCGCGGCATCACAAAATTGTTTCATCATCACGAAATGATAAAAGAAAAATAAAATAAACGTTTTAAGTTTATTTTTATTCTTCTTTAAAACATTCGAAAAATATTTTCCGTAGTCAACCCGCACCGGTCGAAGTTAGGTCCTACCAAAGCAAAACTAGCTACTCTAAACACAACGGTACCCTCATATTTCAAATCCGGAAACTCATTTAAAAGTTACTAAAACCAATCATGCAAACTATTTTTAATAAACATAAAAATAGTTTAAACATTTATTCTAGGAACCCCGGACATCAAAATCATGTGGTATCTCAGCGCTTGGTCTTGAAATAATCCCAAACAATTTTTCAAAAAAAATTACATGGAATTTTTGGGACACTAAATTCTCCACATCATAGGGATTTATGCCCTCAAAATCCAAAAAAATTTATAAACAAAAAAGGGGATACTGACCATTAATATGAGCTTATCGCTCCCAAGTTATCTCCTAGATATTCTTTTGCTACCACCAAACACACGCCAAAGGAATCGACCATCCTCAAAGGATCCTCTCATGTCAATCCTCAATCGTCATTAGGTACATCGTAAAAGTCACCCCTTCTTCAATCTTCAGATCTCCCTAGTAATTGATGCTGTAAGGGTCATGAATGTATCTCCTCATCTATGATATGTAGAAAACATCATTCACCTACTCTAATTATGGAGGTTGATCAAAGTAGTACGCCACCACACTGACTCTACTCAGTATCTAGAAAGGTCATATGAACCTTAGAGATTGATTGATTCCCGAACCAAATGTAGAGACCCGAAGCTTAACGTACATAGACATTACATTAATTTTTCGGAATACTTAGTACATAACAAAAACACACACACAAGGACCGTAATAGTTTAGTGTCTTTGGAAACTCGGAATATAATCTTCTAATCGTGGTGAAAGATCTTCAACATCTCCCATAAAGATCTTCTTTTTTTTAAAAACCTAATTCCTTTCTTTATGTCCAGAAAAAAAAAATAAAAGGGTGAGCTCAAATGCTCAGTAAGGGTAAAAAAAAGAAATATCAATCACGTCATATTCATAAGAACATATCTTTTAGAAATCTTAACCTGCAAAAGAGATCATAATTTCATAACATGGGATAAATCATAGTAGTGAAATGTAATCCCAAAAATCATAACTTAAAACATGAAACTTTATGGCATACACACACAATCATAGATAATAATTTCTTATTATTCAAGACTCATTGCCAAGACTATCTTAGTGGATAAAGTCCCTTTCTGAACTGAGTTCACTCCTCGTTTCAGTCCTGTTTCACTGAACCAGTATAACCTACCGTTCCATCCATGTCTATCTCATGAGATATAAAATCTTTACCCAATGCATTGGAGGGAGATATAGGTCCCACCCATCTCATAATTATACCATTCTTATGTGTGCCACAAAATCATAAACCATACATCATAGCATAACCCATGTAATAAAAATGGGAATCTTAAACATCGTGACATCATAAAAAAATTCATAAAAGATAAAGGAATTCATAAAAATAATTCCATCACAACATAATGAAATCAATGTAATAATAGGGATAGAAACAGAACCCTTTATTATCTTAGATGGAAAAATAATTTTGATAAAACACTTGAACTCCATTCTTGAGGAAAATATCCTTTCTGCTTCAAAAACACTTTTCCTTTCTTAACATGTCGTACAATTATAAACTAAAAGAAGTGGATTAAAAATAAACATGAAAACTTGTAAAGGAAGATTCTTGGAAATAATGTTATAAAAATCCATTCATGCCGTATAAGTTAAAAAAACATTTCTTGTACTTTTGTCGGAAAAGTCAAAAAGTACCTTGTACGAAAAATGACAAAAGATTCCTTTCATATCTTTTACTAAAAACTCACTGAAGGGTAAAAATGGATTTAAAAAATTGTAGGTTGATGGAAATAATATTACATATTGAGGAAACATGGATGTGGATGATAAAATACACCCCAGTAAATACCAAAGTATAAACAATCTCGGATAAAAATGAGATTGTGATATTTCCCTTACCTTAGGTCCAATTTGCTTTGTAAGTGTTCGAACCTCCTGTATAATGATTTAAATAATGTCATTGACTTATTCCAGAATCATACTCATTGTTATGATATCATATATGGTTAACTTATGACTTTATTTTACCCGTTCTTTTGTAAATTCCACGTTAAAGAGCGTTTTGGGTAAAATCGTTTCATTTATCGTCCATGTTTTGACTTTTAATTATTCATATGATTACTTAGATCATGATTACATCATTCCAGAATATAAAACATGATTTATATATAATATATATTCAGAATATACATATATATAATAGATCAATAAATGGAAAGAAATACACCGTTCATGGAGACGGTAGGCCGTACGTACGCATGAACGCTGTTTTCGTTTCCTTATTGAGTTGAATGGAAATAAGTAGATGACATAAATATATATAAAAATAAATACAGTATCATTATTATGTCATATATTTCATTATTAATTATTATATATACTTTATAATCATTTATGAATGGTTAATGTGGAGAATGAATCTCATCGCGTCGTGGAGACGGTAGTCCGTACGTACGCACGAGCGATGAAATCGTTCTCATGATCGTGGAATTGTATTGGAGTGTATGTATACTATTTTAGAATAAATATCAATTTAAAATAATAATATATAGTTATTATTTACACCATTATACCCATCCATGTAAGGTGGTGGTGGAAAATAGATTACACCACGACGTGGAGACGGTATTCCGTACGTACGCACGCGCGGTGATTTCTTTTTCCGTAGGATGGATAGATGATTAAATAGGGTTATTTCATAATTATAATAACATATCAGTATATGAGTGATACTTATGTTATTACTTCATAATGAAACAACTAAATAAGAAGAAGTGGAAGAAGAAATAAAGATGAAATAATCGGTAACAGAAATTACCTCTTCTTTGAAGCGCCTCTTTGAGACCTCCTCTTAGGGAACTAAAATTGGTCTTTGAGGAAGACCAGAACCTCTAGGATGTTTCTAGGGAAGTGGATAAAAATTTTTGGCAGAGGTTGGCCGAGCTTGAAGGATAAAAGTGTTGTGAGGAAGAGAGGGAGGGGGTTCCCTTTTATAAGGGAGGAGAGGGGCACCTTTGGAATAACTAAAAATATTATTTTATTATAAAGCCAAATTCGGTTTTAAATAGATCCAAATTTATTTATTTATAATCTAAGGTGGGTATGGGTCTAAATAATCTCATAGGATAGAATTTAGACAAGTTTAGGTTCCTATTTTAACCTTATCATTTATATTTAACTTTAAGTTAGATAATTTTACTTTTACCGTGTCTTCTTGTTTTCTTACACTATAAGGTTAATAAACTTACTATATCATGCCAAAAGAACCCCAAGTTGTTTATTATTAATATATATAACCTTATCTAAGTCATTTTTCAGAACATTAGATTTTTAGGAATAAAATAACAATTAATAATATAATATTTGTTTTAAAAACTATTTTATGTCAATTTTGACACTATTTAGTAATTGATTTATTTGAAACTCATAACAGATTTATTAGTTAGAAAAAAGTTAATTAAATCAATAATAACATGTCATATTAACATATAAAATTAGTTTAATTCATAAAAAGTCTTAAATTACATTTATTTGGGTATTTATAACATCAAATATGTCAATATTTCATTAATAAGACAATTACTACATCATCATTGTGTCATAATAAAGATAATTATTTAATACATAAAATTCTAAATAAATTCCTATGATGTAGATAATTGTATTAGCTTTCTGGAGACTATTCATGTTCTAAGTTTCATGAAGTTTATCACTAAATTAAAATTATTATACTTATACGATTTAAGAAAGTGACATGTTGTCACATTCATTGGTTTTAATAATAATTAAATTATTTTCATGGACAAAAGTCCATTAAATGAATCTAATCCGACCCTTAGGTGATATGGGTAGACTTCTATTCATCCAATAGGATTTTGACATGTGCTAGGGTAATTTTATAATATTATATTTACCCTTAATTACCCGATTTACCTTTAATTATGGTAAATAAAATTTACCGTAGTTACTATTTATAATTCCCAAACATAAAAATCAGCTTATTAACATAATTTGGATCCACTTATTCCAAATATGGAATCCATTTTTCCAAATTCAATACACAAAAGTTTCAGAAATTAAATTAAAATTAATCCCGTTGTCGAAAGAAAACGGGTTTTTCTTTAAAACATTGCAAAATATTGAATTGATTTATCCTACGAATTCAAGGTAGAATCAATGCTAATGACATACATTATATTAAATGGTAAAAATATATTATATTTATACTTAAAAGACATTAAATATTATAATTTAACCATATAAATTATTGCGATGAAAAAAGTTGTTTTTAATTAAAATATAGCGTGTTTTTACTATTCATCAAAATATGAAAGTTACCAGAATAATATGAAAAATTTATCCAAAGTAAATTTTTATTTCATGATTCCAAAGATGAATTTTATTTTTTCAAATTGAACTTATAAACATGTTAAAAACTAGATTTAAAGTGGGTGCGCCATCAAAAGGCGACAAAACTGCATTTTTTGAAAAATACTTATTTTACCCGAAAAATTTATTTTGTTCTTATACCATGTTCTAGAAAATGTGTAAGATGAATAATAATGTTATAAAATTAAAAATTTAGTTAATACTATTCATAACGGCTAGTTCATAATAATATTATAATAATATATCGTTGTTTAGTAAAACCCGATATTGCGTACAACACACGCTATCGAGGAAGGTCGCGATTGCGTGTAATGCAAGTCAAGTCAGGGTTGCGTGTTGTGAAAGAATCCTTCATTGTTTCTTATAACAGAATCCAACCATATTTTATTTATACATTGAATATATATATGTATATATATATACTCAATGTTGCATAGAATAACTATTATCAAAATTGTGTGTAACACGATCCAAGAATAGTGTTGCATATACTACAAGCTAATATGGTGTTGCGTATAGCGCAAGGTAATCTTGGTGTAGCATACAACACAATAAATTAATAAAATTAAAAGAATATTTTTCATAAAATCTCAGGGTGTTACATTCTACCCCCCTTAAAATGAATTTCGCCCTCGAAATTCGTCGAGGTTATAAATGGTTTACTATTCAAAAGTTTCTTTAATAGAAACCCACATCGTAAAAAGGAATACCAAAACCAATCTTTAAAAACAAAAGTATGAAACATAATGGTTACCCAAATAAACTAATCATTGGGTTTCCACATAGGTGAAAATATGGATATGGAAGAGAAATCTAACCATCATGTTCTGATGGAGAGTGGTAGAGAACATGGCTATGGAAAATCCAGCAATCACAAAGCCATAAATTTGTGACGATCTAAGGTACCATATGATTCATTAGATATAAGAGTACTAGGACAACATTTTTGGGTTTCAAGATCATTTCCCTAAAGTTGATGAAATTGGAATTAGAAGAAATACTTTCGTGATTTTGGTATAGTCTCACCGTTTTTCGTTCTTTGCACAATTTCCACTTCATCTCTTAAAGAAATGAAGTTGAATTTGTCATTAATGATGTGTTAGTAGATCATGTGATAGAATGATGGGTCATTCCATCAGTCTCAAACAAAAGGTTATAAAAGTTATCAAAAAATACATAAGTCCATATATATTGAGATTAATCAAATATGGTTCCTAAAATGGACTTATACTTCATATATCATACTTCTTAATATAATAAAACTAGTTTCTACTAAACAGGGACTTCCTGTAGGCCAGTGGTAGGTGATAAAGTCCAGTCGCACTTCGGTTGTGAGTTCGATTCCCACAGCCTTGTCCGACGCGATGGGCTATCGCCCGTCCTGCAGGTTGTCCTTTTTCTAAATCTATATTACTATAACATCCCATCGAAAATATAAAAAAAGTTTTATCCTTAAACAATACTAACTTATGTCCAACATAATTCATTCAAATCTTTAGTCTTATCTAAAATACTTTGGTCCAATCTCATAGTATAAAGAAAATGATCACATGAATGCCATCATTTATCCTCCATATATCATAAGATATATCTTGTTGGTCAAATTACAAACATGTGAATACCTTAATCATGTATTCTCTTGAAGAATGAATACCCATTGAACCTTATTAAAAACATGAATTCTGTTAAAAGTTATCTCTTTACACATACCAAAATCCTCAAAATTCTATATACTCAAACCATGATATAACCTTCTCCTTATATCAGTCATGAACTCATGAATACTATCAAACATTTAATTTTCTCCTTATCCCTTCATTATGCGCATATCATCTACATTCCAAAAATATCTGAATAACCTTTCATGGATACTGGTACCATTAATCATACACTTTCAAAACTCAAGGAAAGACAACAGTGTAACAATACTTAGATGTCTCTTTATTCCATAGTACCATGAGATTACTTATAGAACATTACACATTATAAACATGTAATCATTCCACTACATTCTTAAACCATTGACTAAGCTTCAACAATTCTTTCATCTCACATATCATTTGTAGTCTCTTCACCATTATCAACATAAATACTACCCATACGACCATAGTGATTCTCTTCATGAGACTTTCCCTTAGGGCATTGGTTTGCATAATGCCTGTACATTCCACATTTAAAATATTTAACCATTGTTGATGTCGTAGAAATACCATTATCCTCATCCCTGGTGTTAACTGAACCTTTTCCTTTGCACTTACTGGCTTTGTGTCCTTCTTTTCCACACCCAAAGCATCTTCCAGTTCCTTTGAAACAATCTCCCTGATGCCTCTTCCCACATGATTTACATGAGGGAAATTGAACTTTCTTTCCTCGATGATCATCATGAAACTCCATCTTTCTCTTATTATCTGAGTCAGGAAACTTACCAAAGTTGAGATGTTTGATCATATTATGAGATTGCTGATTAGCCATAATAACGATGTTTGGACTTCCAGATCCCATTTCATTTGGTTTCTCATGAAGAAAATCATTCCATTGTCCGTCATATCCTCCATTATCATGAATCTTCCTATTTCCATCCATTTTCTAAAACCCAAAAAGAATAGTGTGAGAGGAAAAAATCATGCTAGGGAAAACAACATAGTAAAGGGGGAGCACCCTCAATATCTAACATCTTAGGTTAAATTCTAAGATCATTACCGTAGTTCTAGGACTATATACTATATGTATTCTTATCCTTAGGTACATCCCTAGACATACCTTAGAAATATCTCTAGGGATCTTACTAACGTTTTCGCATCCTAGTTTCCAAAGGTTGGATAAACTTTTCCTATGATACCAACTGTAGAGACACAAAGCTTAACGTACATAGACATTACCTTACTTTTGCGGAATACTTAGTAGATAACAAAAACACACACACAAGGACCGTAATAGTTTAATGTATTCGAAAACTCGGAATATAATCTTCTAATCATGGTGAAATATCTTCAAAATCTCCCATAAAGATCTTATTTTTTTTAAACCTAATTACTTTCTTTATGTCCTGGGGAAAAAACATAAAAGGGTGAGCTCAAATGCTCAGTAAGGGTAAACAAAAGAAATATCAATCACGTCATATTCATAAGAACATATCTTTTTGAAATCTTAATTTGCAAAAGAGATCATAATTTCATAACATGGGATAAATCATAGTAGTTAAATGTAATCCCAATAATCATAACTTAAAGTATGAAACTTTGTGGCATACACACATAATCATAGAGAATCATTTCTTATTAGTCAAGACTCATTTCCAAGACTATCTTAGTGGACAAAGTCCCTTTCTGAACCGAGTTCACTCCTCGTTTCAGTCCTGTTTCACTGAACCGGTATAACCTACCGTTCCAGCCATGTCTATCTCATGAGATATAAAATCTTTACCCAATGCATTAGAGAGAGATATAGGTCCCACCCATCTCATAATGATACCATTCTTATGTGTTCCACAAAATCATAAACCATACATCATAGCATAACCCATGTAATAAAAATGGGAATCTTAAACATCGTGACATCATAAAACAATTCATATAAGATAAAGGAATTCATAAAAATAATTCCATCACAACATAATCAAATCAATGTAATAATAGAGATAGAAACAGAACCCTTTATTATCTTATATGGAAAAATAATTTTGATAAAACACTTGAACTCCATTCTTGAGGAAAATATCCTTTCTGCTTCAAAAACACTTTTCCTTTCTTAACATGTCGTACAATTCTAAACTAAAATAAGTTGATTAAAAATAAACATGAAAACTCATAAATGAAGCTTCTTGGAAATAATGTTATAAAAATCCATTCATGTTGTATAAGTTAAAAAAACATTCCTTGTACTTTTGTCAGAAAAGTCAAAAAGTACCTCGTACGAAAAATGACAAAAGATTCCTTTCATATCTTTTACTAAAAACTCACCGAAGGGTAAAATTGGATGTAAAAAATTGTAGGTGGATGGAAATAATATTAAATATTTTGGAAACATGGATTTGGATGATAAAATACACCCTAGTAAATACCAAAGTATAAACAATCTCGGATAAAAATGAGATTGTGATATTTCCCTTACCTTAGGTCCGATTTGCTTCGTAAGTATCCGAAACTCCTGTATAACGATTTAAATAATGTCATTGACTTATCCCAGAATCATACTAATTTTTATGATATCATATATGGTTCACTTATGACTTTATTTTACCCGTTCTTTTGTAAATTCCATGTTAAAGAGCGTTTTGGGTAAAATCGTTTCATTTGTCGTCCGTGTTTTGACTTGTAATTATTCATATGATTACATAGATCATGATTACATAATTCCAGAATATAAAACATGATTTATATATAATATATATTCAGAATATACATATATATAATAGATCAATAAATGGAAAGAAATACACCGTTCATGGATACGGTAGGCCGTACGTACGCATGAACGCTGTTTTCGTTTCCTTATTGAGTTGAATGGAAATAAGTAGATAGAATACATATATACACACATAAATCCAGTATCATTATTATGTCATATATTTCATGATTAATTATTATATATACTTTATCATCATTCATGAATGGTTAATGTGGAGAATGAATCTCATCGCGTCGTGGAGACGGTAGTCCGTACATACGCACGAGCGATGATATCGTTCTCATGATCATGGAATTGTATTGGAGTGTATGTATACTATTTAAGAATCAATATCACTTTACAATAATCATATATAGTTATTATTTACACCATTATACCCATCCAAGTAATGTGGTGGTGGAAAATAGATTACACCACGGCGTGGAGACGGTATTCCGTACGTACGCACGCACGACGATTTCTTTTTCCGTAGGATGGATAGATGGTGAAATAGGGTTGTTTCATACTTATAATAACATATAAGTATATGAGTGATACTGATTTTATTACTTCATAATGAAACAACTAAAGAAGAAGAAGTGGAAGAAGAAATAAAGATGAAAGAATCGGTAATAGAAATTACCTCTTTTTTGAAGCACCTCTTTGAGACCTCCTCTTAGGGCACTATAATTGGTATTTGAGGAAGACCAGAACCTCTAGGATGTTTCTAAAGAAGTGGATAAGAGAATTTTGAAGATTTTGGCCGAGATTGAAGGCTCAAAGTGTTGTGAGGAAGAGAGGGAGGGGGTGCCCTTTTATAAGGGAGGAGAGGGGCACCTTTGGAATAACTAAAAATATTATTTTATTATAAAGCCAAATTCGGTTTTAAATAGCTAAAAATTGATTTATTTAGAAGATAAGGTGGGTATGAGTCGAAATAATCTCATCCAATATAATTTAGACAAGTTTAGGTTCCTATTTTAACCTTATCATTTATATTTAACTTTAAGTGAGATAATTTTACTTTTACCGTGTCTTCTTGTTTTCTTACACTATAAGGTTAATAAAATTACTATATCAAGCCAAAAGAACCCCAAGTTGTTTATTATTAATATATATAACCTTATATAAGTCATTTTTAAGAACCTTAGATTTTTAGGAATAAAATAACAATTAATAATATAATATTTGTTTTAAAAACTATTTTATGTCAATTTTGACACTATTTAGTAATTGATTTTTTTGAAACTCATAACAGATTGATTAGTTAGAAAAAAGTTAATTAAATCAATAATAACATGTCATATTAACATATAAAATTAGTTTAATTCATAAAAAATCTTAAATTACATTTATTTGGGTATTTATAACATCAATTATGTCAATATTTCATTAATAAGACAATTACTGCATCATCTTTGTGCCATAATAAATGATAATTATTTAATACCTAAAAATTATAAATAAATTCCTATGATGTATATAATTGTATTAGATTTCTTGAGACTATTAATGTTCGAAGTTTTATGAAGTTTATCACTAAATGAAAATTATTATACTTATAAGATTTAAGAAAGTGACATGTTGTCACATTCTTTGGTTTTAATAATAATTAAATTATTTTCATGGACAAAAGTCCATTAAATGAATATAATCCGACCCTTAGGTGATATGGGTCGAATTTTAGTCATCCAATAGGATTTTGACATGTGCTAGGGTAATTTTATAATATTATATTTACCCTTAATTACCCGATTTACCTTTAATTATGGTAAATAAAATTTACCGTAGTTACTATTCATAATTTCCAAAAATAAAAAGTAGATTATTAACATAATTTGGATCCACTAATTGCAAATATGGAATCCATTTTTCCAAATTCAATACAAAAAAGTTGCATAAATTAAATTAAAATTAATCCCGTTGTCGAAAGAAAACGGGTTTTTCTTTAAAACATTGCAAAAGATTGAATTGATTTATCCTTCGAATTCAAGGTAGAATCAATGCTAATGACATACATTATATTAAATGGTAAAAATATATTCTATTTATACTTAAAAACAATTCAATATTATAATTTAACCATATAAATTATTGCGATGAAAAAAGTTGTTTTTAATTAAAATATATCGTGTTTTTACTATTCATTAAAATCTGAAAGTTACCAGAATAATATGAAAAATTTATCCCAAGTAAATTTTTATTTCATGATTCCAAATATGAATTTTATTTTTTCAAATTGAACTTATAAACATGTCAAAAACTAGATTTAAATTGGGTGCGCCATCAAAAGGCGGCAAAACTGCATTTTTTGAAAAATACTTATTTTACCTGAAAATTTTATTTTGTTCTTATATCATGTTCTAGAAAATGTGTAAGATGAATAATAATGTTATAAAATTCAAAATTTAGTTAATACTATTCATAACGGCTAGTTCGTAATAATATTATAATAATATATCATTGTTTAGTAAAACCTGGTATTGCGTACAACACACGCTATAGAGGAAGGTCGCGATTGCGTGTAATGCAAGCCAAGTCAGGGTTGCATGTTGTGAAAGAATCATTCATTGTTTCGTATAATATAATCCAACCATATTTCATTTATACATTGAATATATATATATATATATATATATACTCAATGTTGCGTAGAATAACTATTATCAAAATTGTGTGTAACACGATCCAAGAATAGTGTTGCGTATACTGCAAGCTAATACGGTGTTGCGTATAGCGCAAAGTAATCTTGGTGTAGCATACAACACAAGACATTAAGGAAATTAAAAGAATATTTTTCATAAAATCTTGGGGTGTTACACCAAATATCTATATCCCTCATCAAGGAGAGACCCTAAGGAACATTGGGTCTCCCTCCTCAAACTCCAAGTCTCTCTATCGCCTATCAGAATAGGACTTCTGTCAGTTCTGTGCATTCTTCATCTACTCCTGGATGACCTGCACCTTTTCTATAGTTACCTGTACCAACTCTAGGCCCATGAGTGATGACTCTCCTGGGTCAGTCCAAAAAAGTGGTGACCTATAGGTTCACTCATACGGGGCCTCAAACATTTCCATATCAATGGTGGAGTGGTAACTGTTGTTGTCCGCAAAATCCATTAGGGGTCAGTGATCCTCCCAATTGCAGCCAAAATCATGGATGCTAGCATGTGTCATGTCCTCTAGGACATTAATGGTTCGCTATTTCTGGTCTTCTGTATATGGGTGGAAAGCTGTGCTCAAGTGTAGTTGAGTCCCAAATACCTCTTGCAATCCTTTCCACAACTGATACATAAAGCGTGTGTCATGATCTGAGACTATTGTTGATGGGACTCCATGGAGTCGAACTATCTCCTATACGTAGTGGTGTCCCAATCACTCTACTGAACCATGTTCCTAGATCACTAGGAAGTGGGATGAATTTGTGAGTTGTTCAATGATCACTCAGATGGTATTGTTCCCTCTAGATGTACATGGTATACCTATCATGAATTTCATCGATATTTCATCCAACTTCCACTCACAAGGGGTTGAGTCAAACCCGCTGGAACCCAGTTCTTAACCTTCACTTACTGACAAGTGATGAATCTAGAGACAAACTATGTCACTTCCTTCTTCATCCCCAGCCACCAAAACTGACATCGGAGGTCATGGTACATATTTTCCACACTTGGATGTACCGCCAAAGGGGATGTATTGAACTCCCTCAACACCTCCTCCCATAATGTCACCAGTACAACTTTGTGTCCTCTGAAAAGTATGATGTTCTCCCCAACTTTCAAATATCCATTAGGCTCATTCCCTAGGAACATCTGAGCACGTGTACTCTCAAAACTAGTATATCTGAGTTGGGCCTCCTGCACACGTTGTATGAGTGTAGGGGTAACCACCATAGACTGGATATAATATACTCCATATCCATATATAAATGATATATGAAGTGATGCCAACTACTCTAAGTCCTAGTTCAGTAGATGCAAACTTGATCTTTAGTTGAGATCATTTGGAACCATGTTACCCTTCTCAATAGTATATACTATTTCGAAGTCATAGTCCTAGTGGAACTCTAGAAAATGTTTTTGTCTCAGGTTCAGATCTTTCTGAGAAAAGATATACCTGAAACTTTTTTGGTCTGAGTGTATGATAAACTGCTCACCCATAAGGTAGTGTCACCCCATATTCAATGCGAAGACTACCACTGTCAATTATAGATTGTTGGTCACATTGTTATACTCATGTGGTCTTAACTACCGTGAACCATAATCAATCATCACTTTCCCCTACATTAGGAAACAACTAATCCTAGTTCCTAACACATCGGAGAACACCACGTACTCAACACCCTCCTTTAGAAATCTCAATATGGGAGCACTCGTCGAAATTTGTCTCAACTTCTGAAACATATCCTAACACTTCTCCATCCACAAAAAAGGTCCCACTTTCATTTTAAGGCATTCATGGGTGTTTCTACTCTTGAGAAGTCATGTACAAACCTTTGATAGTACCCATACAATCCAAGGAAACTCTTCAACTTAGTAACACTCCTGGGGTGGCTCCCGGGAAAGCACTGGCTCAATATTCATTGGATCAACTGCAACTCTATACTGTAATATGACATGTCCTAGAAAGTGAATTTCTTGAATTCAAAACTAACACTTCGAGAGCTTCCCGTAAATATGGTTCTCTCAGAGTAAGTCTAGGACCATCCCCAAGTGTATCGTGTTCTCCTCCTCAAACATTGAATGCATTATAATGTCATCAATGAATACCACTACAAACCAGTCCAAGTACAACTGGAATATCCTATTAATGAGTCCCAGGAACACCGCTAAGGAGTTCGTTATGCCAAGTGGTATCACTAAGTACTCTTAGTGACTGTATCGACATCTGAAAGTTGTATTCAGGATGTCCTCATCCTATACATGAATCTAGTGATATCCTGATCTGAGGCCTATATTCGAGAACCTTCTCGCTCCATTTAGCTGATTGAAGATATCATCGATCCTCGATATATGATACTTGTTCTTCACAGTCACCTATTTTAGGCACTGGAAGACCGCACATAACCCCGATCTCTCATATTCCTTCTTGAAAAAAAACTAGGGATACCTATCGTGAAACACTGGGCCTCATGAATCCCTTTCCCTAAAATTCATCCAATTATACCCTCATCTCTCGGATCTCTACTTGAGCCATATGATATTTAGGTGTAGATATCTGTGTCATCTTGGGGTAAAGATCAATGCAGAAATCTACCACCATATGTGGAGGTAATCCTAGGACATCATCATTAAAGACATCCTCATACTCATCCACCACTATAGGAAACTGAGGACTCGTCTCCTCTACTACACCGAGGGTCATGCCAGCCAACTTGTGTGTGATTGGTTTCAACCTCTTATGTGTGATTTTATCTTTCATTTCATGTATTTTCTTTTATCCAGTAGAGGAAATCCTAGTCCCATATCCTCAGACACACTGCACTCTAAACCTAAAATAGTTAATCTGATCATGAAATGTGGATAACCAGTTCATAACCAGAATTACGTCGAAAGGCATCGGCACCGCTACTAGGAGATCCTATCCAAATCTATCCCACCAAAGAGTAAGATCACTTAATCATCACTAGTGTGTGATCGTTGAATCCCCTACCATAGGAGTCTCTAAATGTAAGGATTGAGTCAATGGCTCCACTAGAATCTCCAAGCTCCGAACAAGGTCTGTAGAAAGGAAAGACTGACTGGAACATGTGTCTATAAGAACTACATCTAGGGTGGAGAAGACATAGATTTTACCTCTAATAATATCTAGATCAATGGGAACATAATCCCCTATCACCTAAATATGAGCCCACCCCTATCCACCAGCTCCTGGAGCCCGTGGTTGACCACCTTAGGGTGGTGGCGGAATTACCTCAAACCTCCTCCCACCACCTTCTTCTCAACCTACTCCCCTCCCACATATGACACCCTACTCAAAACTCTACTGCTACCATGGTGGTCCCTCGACCATCTCATGGTCAATCGTATAATGGGTCAGGCAATCTCTAGCCAGATGCCTCTGACCACCGCACGAGTAGCACAATCTATCCTTCAGCTACTCACTCTTCCTTGGGATGCTCGCCCCACTGATCATGTATCTTGGGGATGTCCCTAGGAGTGATTGACCCACCTGGGTCGCTACATTATTTGTTAGCTTCCAACTGCTGAAGACTCTGCTACCTGTCGCTCAGTGGTAGCTCCCATTGTCGGTACTTGCTCCACTAGAAATCTCTCCACCAGAAGAGATTACTCCAGCACCCAGTCATGTGTCAGAATTCTAAGTGATATCATCGACGCCCTAATTTATTCGCGTAGAACCTACTCAAAGGTTTGGGCTCTAAAGAACGGGTCCCGCACCATTTCAATGGAGCATTGAGAATAATCCATGAATCTCTCCAAGTACTATGCTACTAAATAGATACCTTTTTAGGTGTAGTATCTCCTGTATACACATAGAGCGTAACATCATTGGAAAGAACTCCTCCTTTAAGAGGTGCTCAAAGTATATACAGGATACTATCAACTCCTCATACATCTGAGTCATCAGGATCCACCATCTCCCTGCTGAGCCTGGAAGAATGCTCGGGGCTAGGACTGTCGTCTTGTCGGGAGGCATCCTCACTAAGCATAATACTCACATTACCACCTCCAGCCAATCCCCATCTATCTGAGTATATATCTCACTTCAAAACCTACGAGTTCACTGTCTCTAGAACCCATGCAATTCAATAAGCATGTATGCATCCTATACCAATAGCACTAGTAGGAACTACTGATTTCTAGGTGGTTGTATCATTAGTGCACCACCCAAAGGTTCTATCTCTAGCAATAGTCCCCACACCGATTCCTCATCACTCATCGAACCATCCTCATGGTCCCGTAATAGAATTTTGGCTGATTATCTACATGGAGAAATCTTAAAACAAATCAAGATGGACCACGATCAGTTGAGTATACCCAGTGAGCTGACTCTGACTCAATAAGTACATGAGAACACACTTGATTCTTATATGATACATGCAACCATTTTTTTATGCACTGAGTCAAAAAGAATAATTCAGGGTCCTGGTGTATGAGTACGTCAGTTGTTGCACCAACACTGGACTCCCTAGCCTGAAAACCTAACTCAAAACACTAAACACTATTTCCCATTCCATGGATACCCCAAGCCCGCCTCCCATAGGCCATGGGCAAGCGACTAGCG
Organism: Viscum album; assembly: GCA_963277665.1. NCBI lineage: Eukaryota > Viridiplantae > Streptophyta > Magnoliopsida > Santalales > Viscaceae > Viscum > Viscum album. The sequence continues at coordinate 291,093,013 of OY728165.1, forward strand.
TCGGGTAGGCATTTCCCACAAAGGGGATTTATTTTCCTATAAACCTATACACACACACATGTCCCCAAGAAAAGAACTAAAACTAAAAACATTGAGTAAATAGATATGAAACCCACTAACACAAACACTAAGAGTAACCGTACAAACTGAAAAGTAAACGGGCTAGAATACAAGCCCAATTGAAATAGAAAGGTACAAGATCCTGGGTCTTGTCTGCAGATAACCCTACCTAAAGGGTAGGTACAGTAATAATTTTGAATGTCTCTGAAGCATACCATGTCCATTGGGTCACCTTGAAGCACCCTTTGTCTCTAGCCCACCACGGACTCTGTCAAAGCTGTCGATAGTGTCAAAGATACATGACATGTATGGGAGAATTCCATGTAGGGGTGAGTAAAAAAATACTATGTAGGAACCCCAAAACAAAAAGGAATTACACAAAGTAAACCATAAATAATGACATGAAGTATACCACAAATAAGAGCACTAAGAAATACACCGAGTAGACTACTAAAGAGGCACCTGAAGTATAGCCTCTAAGAGGAACAATCAAGAGAGTCGCTAGAGTCAGCTCAAACCAAGTATAGGTCTATGGTATGTAAATAGGATTGTCGTAAGAATCCACAGTACCCTTAAGTAGTAACATGAAAAGAATTGGTAACACACGGAGTGTCAATAACACACAGAGTGTAGGTGACACACAGATTGTAGGTAACACACGGAGTGTAGCTTACATAGAGAGTGTTGGTAACACAGAGAGTGTAAGTAACATACGGAGTGTCGTCAAAGACTTTAGGACCCGCACCCTAGTGATACAAGGGAGTACCAACTTAGTCTTGGTAAGACACAAAGTCTAGTAATGACACATAGTCTTGGTAAGACACATAGTATAGTTAATAACATAGATTCTAGGTCACAGCGAGCTGCAGTATTCTATCTTTAGCATGATTCTTCTGGGAGAACCTCCTCATCGAACCAATAGGAATTATGAAAACATCCACGGAAACACACTTAGAGTATCTCAAAAGTAAAACCTCATCGCAAGGGTCCTAATTCCGCAAACGACTCATCAAATAGACACACGGTTTGAGATTTATGTGCCTCTTTTTGAAAAGGGGCTGGTTTGGTCCAGGTCCAGTCCGACCTGGTTGAACCGACCCGACCCAACCCAACCTTAATCCTGCTGACCCAACCCACCATGTCGACCCTACCGAGTGTCAGACCGGCCCACTGTCGGCCCATCCCACTATGTCGGTCCAACCCACTGGAGAGGATTGGTTTGTCTACATGGACGCGGTGGTTGTCGTGTCTGCTCCCCATCAACGTGGGGTGGCCACCACATTTCAAATATTTTTCCACCACATTTTATGTGATGGTCCGTCACATTTGATGTGGTGGTCCACCTCATGACCACCCTACGGTCGCGGTCCATCTGGACCGAAACCTTCTACCGCATCCATCAGCCGCCTACCGGAGGCCGCTATCTTCCACCCCACAATAGTCGTTCCACGGTTTTTGCCTATCTGGTGGCCACACCACCGCATGCCACCACATTCCTCATCGTGTTCCACCATGGGTTCCCCTAGTGGCTCCCTCTTCTGTGGGCCGCCAGTTTTGTTTAGGTAGTCTCTTCTTTTAACCGAAATGTTTTTCAAAATCCTTGGGTTGTCAACTCATCTAATATGGGATTCAATATTTCCTATCATCACTCCGAGGGTCCGTCTACTTTCAGAACCTCCCGAAAAATTAACAGTGTGATCACAGGGGTCTACCATCGAAGAACGTATGAATGAGGGAAAAGAAGAATCACATGAACACCCCTTTGAATGGACCTTGTACTTTTTTATTATCCTTTTAATGATTGTATAAGTATAATTACAGAATAACAAGAGACGAATAATCACCAATATCTATTCCCTTTAATCTCATAGTTTTAACCATCCCACAAGAACAATCAAGCTACAGATCAACCTATTTGTGGGTTAGTCTGCATTCATCATTAAACTTAATAATGGAGAAATAATTTACTCAAAAAATAAACCCTCTCCATCATTAGGATCCCAAAAATGCACCAAAATAAATAGGTAAAAAACAAGAGAGAAGAGAAATAACTGAAAATGGTAACAAGATGTTACAAGTCTCACATATAGTCTTTCCCATTTTACTTTGGTAAGATATTCTCTACACCATAATTTTCCCTTCATTTTCCAAAATAATAATCAATATTACTTTTCAATGATTAATTATCCTTTATTATAACCCATTCAACCTTTGATTTTTTATTTATTTAAGATGTCAATATTGGAATGACTCCCAATCATATCAAGACTTTTTATATGGTTTTCCATACTTTAAGGTTTCCCACATAAGATACTTTTAATAATATATTTATATTTTAGTTCTCTTAACAATCATTTTTTTATATTAAACAATTAATGAAAAGGTGTCAACTATTTCCTATAACCACATAACAAACTCTTGGGGTAATATAAACATTAATACGTTATGTGTAATCAAATTAAAAAAAAAAATATTTACCATCAATATACAATGATATAGAGATATCCAATTCTATAATGTTATTTTAATATTTTATTTTAATCTTTATAACCTCTTTTCATTATTATTTTAATGCTTTAATGATGAATCAATGAATTATCAATTCAAATATATTGGAAGATTTGTCTTCTCCAAAGTGTGACACATATATATCTAATAAACTATCATATCATTGAACCATATCATTCTTCCTATTAAGAATTTATATCTTATATTGAATCTTTTCATTTTCTTATTCTATATCTATATAATTTTATTATAATTTAAATTGGAAATTTTAAAAAATATCTATTAATTTCTTTAATTTCTTCCCCATCCTTTTTTTATGATTCATCATTGTACTTATTTAAATATCCTCTTCCTTTATATTAGATACATATTTTGAGAAACTAATATAGAGTTTGTTAATATTTCAATCCATAATTAATTTAAGTAATTAAAAAATGCTTAATAATAGAACAACAAAACATTAAACATTAAGATAACTCTATCGAAAAATATAAAGTAAATACCTTAAAGAATAATCCAAAAGTGACCTCAATATAAATTAATGGAATTACTAAAAGTATTGTAGTATTACTCAACTTCATCAATTTACACTATATATAAAATTAAATATTGTTTATGTTAAAAAAAATATAATACAAAGAAAACCTATTATAATATTTCAAACATACATGAACCTTTAGGGTATATTTGAGACTATACTCTTTATTAATTGTCATGGAAGCTAAAGAATAAATTAATTATTATTATATCTTCAAGATAAATCATCTCCCTCACACCAAATAAAGTTACTTATTAATTATAACTAATAAGCACTAGGAGTGGGGTGAATTGATATTACTAAAAAAACATTCCCAAAAAAATATAAAAAACTAATACTTCACCTATCCGTCTTGAAAACAATATACATCAATATTTACTTTTTATAAAAGAATCATATTTTTAAAAGCTAATAATTCACATCCATATTGAAAAATTTTAAATAAAAAAATGATACATAATAATGGAATATAAGATATTATTGCAACATTAGAAATTGAGATGAATAAAGTAATATTGGATGGAAAAAAAGTTGGTCTGTTTGGTAGATCTTCATTTTATTTATAATGAAATCTAATGAAAGATCATCTTGAATATCATTTCATTTTAAGGTACTGAAATCCAAATCAATGGCGTTGTTTCCAATCTCTGATGTATCTTCCCCATCATAATCATGCATCATATCTTTTTAAAATAAAGAATATAACAATATATTTAATATTTATTTACGTGATAATTTTATTAAAATCATAGGAAATTTCAAATTATAATTTAATTATATATTCAAAACAAGTTAAAATTTTAATTACTCGTCCATATCATACTATAAATAAAATTTATTGAATTATAGTTAACAATATATAATATTGTGGCTAAAAATGTAATAATAGTTTATTAAAGTTTAATGGAATATTATAGTGTATTATAGGTGTATTACAACGTGAAATATGAAATCATGGACCAAATTTTATTATATATCATAAAAATACATATTGAATTACAATTTCATATAATAGTTTAACATTAGTGGATTTCATGTAATAGTGTAATAGCAGTAGATTTCATTTAGTGTACTTCATATATCAAAAAACTGAAAATAATAAATGATTACATACACACTATATAAAAAAACTAATTACAGAGTGAAGAATATTACAGTATACCATTATAGTTTTGTAATAGAAAATTATTACAAACAATATTTTTTGTAGACTAATATAGTGTAGTAGTATTTTTTTAGTTTTCATATTGAAGACTATAGAAATTTAAACAGTTTAATCAATACTATAGTGTGTCATACTGTTGACTACTATATGAATTGAGGGATCTTTCATATTACTATATGGAATGATCCTTATTTCAGACTACTATTATTGTAAACAACACTGTAAATAGATATTGTATATTGAAGACTGTTATGTGACTTGTGGCCTATCATATAATACAATAGTAGTGTAATTTAAGTGTACTTAAATAGAAAAACATATAACATGTTGTGCACTATATTCACAAATTAGGTAGTTTGTGATGCATATTTTAACAGATAACATTTGCACAGTGTAATAGAAAATAAATAAATTTGTATTTTGTAGAAACCTATTGAAATATATAATATGTTATTCTAGGATTAAATATTGATTTTTTAGTATGCCAACCATGTTATATTTGAACAAACTATATATTATCCACTGTATGAAAAAATTACAATGTGTGATTCATATTTGAATAGAAAAATATTACACAATGTAATCATAAATCAAAAAACATAATTTATGTATTATTAATATGTTGAAATATATAATTTGTACTTAAATGGTTACATATCAATTTTTTATTATTCTTACCATGTGATGTTTCAAAAGGTTACTATTACATTGTATGATGCATATTTTAAAAGATTAATATTTAATAGTAATATATTGAAATATGTAATATAAATTAAAAAAAATACTATAAACTGTATATTATAATCTATGTAGTGTATATAAAATATATATGAAAAATTAAAAAAAAATGAAAAAAACTTTTGAAATGTAAATAGTTAGTGGTGTACTTCTTTGTAATCATAAAAAATCAAGAACTATTCCAACATATTACTACTGAAATATTGATTTTAAAAATGATAGTAATTTTGATATATGACCATAACCATAATAAATGAACGATTTTTTGATATATGATAGTGATTTTGAAACATAATAGGCATTTTGATACATAAAAATTTCCAGTTATGGTCATTTTCATATATTAATAGTAATATGAAATATGTCATCATCATATATTACAATAAATTTATAGAATGTATAACCACAGGTAATATAATAGTCTGAAATATATAATCATACAATATATTGGGCTATAAGGCTAGGGATGAAATCTCTAATGGATGAGATTGTAGTTCAAATACTTATTAAGAATGAAGCCAACTGAAAAGGGATAAGAACCTGGTTTTTCACTCAGGTATCGATACTTTTAAATTTTTTCTAATTCATTATTTTTGAATTAATATGGATTCCTAATGATTTCATGGGTGTATGGGGGTGTTTGGGGCTTGTTCAGAGCACATAATCCAACTTTTTGGGAGAAAGAGGCTGGTCTCATAGTTTTTAGAAACTATGTGGGGAAAGATGCATGGTTACTCCAAACCATATGGTGCTAGATGGTGGGGTGAATTGGGGCGCACAGTTTTCCCTAACTATATGCTAGGGTCGCATGCCCATGAAAAAACTGCAAGCATTTTGATAAAGATGTTTTTCATGGTTGGCGCATGTTTTCTCTAACTATGCATCCTAAGCATGTAAAGTGCCCCTCCCTATAGCATATGGTGCATCGTTAGTGCACAGTTTGGCCAACTCTGCGGCCAAACAGTGTGACCCTATTTTATGGGGAAAATTACCAAACTACACTTAATGAATTATAAATTTTATCCCCCTCCCTTATTCTTCAATTTCCATCATGAGGAGCTCTCTCTTTACCCTTTTGAATCTATCAAATCCTTTTTTATATATTTTGATTCTATTTTACCATCCAAACTCCAATTCGATCCATGTTTATCTCATTGGATATCCATCGATAAGGTTTTGATTCCTTTTTATCCATTCATTATTCTTATTTCTTTTGAAGGTACTATTTATATATAGGCTCATATGCCCTATTTTCAGGGAATTGATCTTTTTTTAGATCCCTTCCAATACTTTCCAAACTAGAGGCTGGTACTAGATGAGGAGAGTCATACAAGCCTAAGGTAGATTGTCTATAACTCATCCCTTTAAGTTTCTTCATTTTATAAATTGTTGTTATTATGTGTGTTCTGATTTCATTGGGTGTTTCTTATTCAATTGATATGTATTTCTTATATTCCTTATGCTGGTGTTATAGAGATTTTTTAATAAATAATATTCATTTCATTGGAAGTTACAACCACAACGTTATCCATCCCATGTAGGGTTTTTCTATAATTAAGCCTCAAGTGGTTTGACATGGATGTCTATGAAATCATTCGTGTGTGTTATGGCTTGACCCTACTAATGTTAAGGTTTTACTCAGTATAATGATTATATTATTGTTAATGGTTAGATCTTATATATGATATTGTAACTTGATCATTCTAAGGTAAGTGTTCTAGTTAATTAATGAAAGTTTAAATGGTTAATTGGAAAGTTTGCTATGTATATAACACAGATTAATTAAACAAAATTTAATAACTTGGTTTCACGTCCATAGAACACCTTTATTTGCTTATGTAAGGAAGCATAGTGAACCTAATGAATTGAATATAACTTATATTAATTAGTAATATGGTTTCATACCTTATTGTCCTTATCACACTAGTGAAAGGCAATGGCTTGAACCAAATGACTTGTTAAATGGAATGAGTATTACATGGCCTAATTTATATAACGAATCAATTTTAAGGTTTATATTTCATATGGACCATGAAATCATTATAGGAGTGGTCATATTATAACTAGCCTTTGATTCTTTGGAAAATGACTTAAACACTTGTGGATGCCATTCTATTTAAGGGTACTAGTTTCCAAGGGCGAGACCCACATTAGAACATGATCATTGTCTAATTGTGGATGCCTCATATAACACCATAGGATCTCGCCTTCATTATTATTATATGATCCATTAGATATAGTCCATGGATCTATCATTATGTCTACACACATGAGGTGTCTTGGATACACCCTTGGGCCTAGTCATTACTTATCCCATTTTACATTGGATGAATTCCTTAGACTCTGTTAGAATTAAATTATTATAAAATGGCTTGGGAGATTCCACTTGGATTACATTCTTACTCTTATAGCTAGTTTAGATGTTATCACTAAGTTGGCTTGACCCGTGATATCAAGGATTCCTTGGTTATTACCTTGGATCCCTTTCATTATTATCATCACCATGGATGTAATGTTATGACTTGGATCCATTCTGATTATTATTATCAGGTAAGTATGTTAGTGATGGTTATTCCTTGTGTGTAATACTATGTAAATTGGAAATTAATTAATTAATTAAATGTTTATATATTCATACACCATCTGAGGGTAAAGCAATTACTTGGGTATTTACATTACAGTACTTATTTACTTTTATATATTCATGATATCAAATTATTTAGGTTTAAATGTCATGAAATTGATGTTATAGATTCCATTTGTGGTGTCCGAATGAGATTTTTCTCACACCCTATCTGGGATACCATTGTTACCCGGGTATATTACATGAATGAAAGTGTGTACAATGGGAAGCATCCCACCTTGGACACCTGATATTGTTTGATTTTGATAGGATGGAGAAGGGTAGCAGATGAATGAGCTGGAGTTCAAGATTATTGGATAGTTTTTTGTGTTTTCTTACTACTTTTTTATAGAATGTATTTCCTACTACCATGGATCCATGTTTTCTTGTTTTATAGAGACATGACATGTATCATTGGCTTTGTATATGATTATCAATTTTTTTGTTATTCATTATTTCTATCTTCTTTAACTCTGCAATTTTTTACTTATATTTATTTTTCAATTTACCTGTTGTTATATAAATTATATACTGTGATATACTCTGGTAATAAGGTCATAGTCTCCCAATAAACACACCTTAGGCCCTCGCTTCTAGTCGATAGCCTCTAGCATTCGGGGAGATACACTTGAGATCATGTGTCCAACCAAACTATGGGCACCTTTGAGTGGAACCTAGGTTCGAGATGTCACAAAGTGGTATTAGAGTGGTTCCTTTCATTATGTACTATTTCGAGACAATAGTTATGAGATTATGAATTCTTTAGAACTTGGTTATAAGTCATTCTTGGTCGTATCTAACCCATGTTCAATTTAAATGCCAAGTTTCCTAGAATAATAATTGTTTTTCTACTTTTTCTATTAGAGTTGATATCATTTCACCATTGGGTGATGTACATATAATTATTCAGTTATTATTATTATTCTTATTGAGGTTTTTCATTTTATACTTGGCTCAAAGAGATGAGGGCAAGTATCATCAATATTTCATTTTTTAGGCACCTATAATTCATATTTCATGCATATGCAATTCCATATATGTTCATTTCACTATTTCATTTTCTTTATATGCCTATGATTTTTTTAGTGATCCTTATTTATATATATATATATATGCCTACGATACTCTTTGGATGTGATTGAGTAACTTCCAGTTTCAATTCATGAGGTTTATGGTCCCTCATGGGTTGGAATGGGTGGTTTACCGAGTCAATATATTATATATAACTTGTCACATTATGAGATCGAATATAGACTAGGTTAACTAGAATTAAATGGGTGTTGATTTCAGTGATAAGATGTATGGACCTTGATTTAGCTGGAATGATAATCCCTTTTAATGAAATTTTGAAATAATTTTATAATAAAATGAAACTTAAGAATGCTAAACATGACATGAAATGAAATGGTTTCCAATAAAGGATGAGGCAAGGTATAGTAGAACATTCATCTACCAGAACCCCTGTAATTAAAACATGAAAACTTACCAATACCTGGCCTTCTAAGTGGGTAGTTGGGGTAGTATACATTGGGTAGTGAGCCCTTATTTTTACATTATACTTATTCTAATGTTTCTATATACTTCTAATATTTTTCTGAGGAATGTACTTGGAATTTTTAGAGAAATTCCACCATGATGGCCTCATGTCGTGCACCAAGAGGGTGGTGATGACCATGCTCCAAATGTGGTGGGCCTTGACACTCCAGTATTACTGCCATGAGTTCTAATTAATACACCACCTATTTTACCTAATATGGTAATTTTCTATCAACTTCATGATAGTTTTCTATGTATGATACAATCCATTAAAGGTTCTTCATGACCTACACCTACGATGGCTAATTGAACACACGAGTTCCGGCAGCTGTATCCTCCCACCTTCTCCGGGGATGGTGGTTCACTAGCTTCTAATTCTTGGATAGATGAAACATTATTTATCTATGAGAATCTAGAGATATATCCATAGTGGATGGTAAATATTGTTTCTTACTTGATACGTTATTTGTCCAAGCGCTGGTGGGATGTGATTACCCAGGCCGGTCGCCATGAAGACATAATATGGGATGAATTTTAGACTACCTTCTTTGATTAATTGTTTCCTAATACATAGAGAGATAACCAGTATAGTGAGTTCAAGTATCTCAAGTAGGTTTCTATGTAATTTATGGATTATTTAGTGCATTTTAATGAGTTATAGTTCTTTTCACTACTTCTAGTCAATGATGAGTTTTCTCATGCAAGAAATTTTGAGGATGGTCTTGTGTATTCCATATGTACTCATGTGAATGTATTTTTACTACCTATATTGTATGAAATAATCAATAATTCTCTTATCACTGAGTGAAAATTGAGGGAAGGTGATAGTTTCAGGTAGAGAGGACCAGTTCTGAGGAAATCCATTAGTTCTTTCAGTAGTAGGGAACTTTCCCTCAAGGTTTCATGTCAGAGAAGTGGTGGTCATAGTAACCACATTGGAATATCCGTTTTATGTCATCATTGTGAATGGAAGGGGAATCTGAATCCTTAGTATGATAGAGACCCTCTGGAGTTTCGGGATTGTGTTCGTATGGGGCATATATAGAGATTCTGTCAGACCTTTGCATCTGCCTCTAGTAGAAGAGAATTTGCACCAGTTTCACCTTCAAAGGAAGGTTATTTTATGCCGCATCAGGTGGGGAGTTGGAGTAGCACCAGTGGAAATTTCTATGGAGGAGTTTTTGTTCATGGTATCTAGACAATATATCATTAGTTCCAGTAGATTAGTTATACTCAGGGCAGTCCAGATATAGAAGAGGGTCATTGACCAGGTCAGTTGTGTGCACTACAGCTGATACCCAAGGATTAGAGTGTTTTATTGTCTACAATATGATGTACTATTCTAGTAGCTTCCACCATAGTATATTATTTATTTGATTTAAGTTCTTCAAACTACTTCATCTCTTCATATATAATGAAAAGTCTTTGGCTGGAAATACAGTATTAATATAGTGTAATGACCCTAGATACACCATTGGGAGTATAGTTAGAGGGAATACGCCAATGCAGGGACTGCACCCTTAAGGTAGGCAGTTACCCTTTCTTGTGGGACCTCTTCATTCTTGAGATGATAGGATTTAATGTCATTATTAGGATGGATTGGTTGGTTTTATATTATGCCTTTGTAGAATGTTATCATAGTAGGGTATCATTTACATCAACAAGGGTAGTAGTTATCTACATAAGGATGAGTAAGATGTACAAGCTATTATAGCTGGACTAGAGCATTATGGGATAGGTGGAGTGACTGAATAGATTATTATTCTCTTCATAGAAGATTAGATTCTACATTATGATGAATTCCCTCCCATTGTAGATCATTTCCGGGACAACTCTATTGATTATTTTTCTAGATTACCTCCTAATAGAGAGGTAGAGTTTACGATTGGACTCTTTATAAGAGAATCTCTAGTGTCCATTCCTCTATACAGGATGGCACCTGATAAGATCTAGAGCTCAAGAGATAGTTTTCGGACATAGAGGACAATGATTTTATATAGTCTAGAACTTTCTCCATGGGTTCACTCATGCTTTTCTCAAAGAAGGTCTATGGGACCCTTTGTATATGCGTAGATTATAGACTATTAAACCATATTACGTTTAAGAAATGGTGTACACTACCTTGAATAAATGATCTCTTTAGACAATTCCAAGGATAAAAGGTGTTTTCTAATATCAACCTGAGATCATGCTATCATCAGAAGCGAGTAAATCCATCATACAAACCACATATATATTTTCATAGTAGGTATGGTATTTATGAGTACCTTTTTATTCCATTTAGTCTTATGAATGAACCTTCCATTTTCATGGCATTTATGAATAGGGTTTTCCACCCCTATCTGGATTCTTTTTTTGTGGTCTTTGTGGATAAAATCTTAGTGTATTCTCACACTTCTAAAGACCATTATAAGCACCTTGAGATCATTCTGAATACGCTGAGATATCATCATCTTTATGCCAAGCTTGCAGAGTTCCACTTATAGATTGAAAAAGTTAACTTCATAGGTCATATTATCTTGGAATCAAGAGTTTTAATTAACCTAGAGATAGTTACTATTGTAGTTTCCTAGGACCATTTCCATAACATATTTGATATATATAGCTTATTAGGGATAGATGGATATTACATGAATTTCATATAGAACTTCTCACACCTTACTACACCTATTACTATTCGTAAAAAATAAGAATGTCAAATTCCTGTAGCCAAAATAGTGTGAGAAATCCTTTCAGGAGCCAAAGGGGAGGCTTGTCTCGACACCTATTCTGATTCTTATAGATCCCGATATAGGCTATATAGTGTTTTGTGATGCATCAGGCATCTGCTTGGGATAAGTTCTGATGAATAATGATAGATTCACTATGTAAGGACCTCAACAATTTATGACTCATTAGAGAAATTACCAAACACACGACCTGGAGTAAGCAGTAGTTTTCTATGACTTATATTACTCGAGACACTCTATGATGGGTGAGAACTTTTTGGTGTATACAGACCATAATATCCTCAAGTATATCATTAAAAAATATTACATGAATCTCAGATAGCAGATATGGGTCTAATATCTTAATTCCTCTATTTTGAGCTTGCTTATATGCCAGGAAAAGGCAATGAGGTAGCGGATGCATTGAGACAGAAAACTCAGGCACATGACATACGAGAAGATGATGATGAATGAAAGTTGATGGCCCTATTTTTTAGATGTATCTAAAATTTCATGATAGTCATGGGTATTCCTATCTCTCATCATTTATAGTTACCTCTTCCCTTCTTGAGAAGGTGAAGAGTAGGAAATTTTCAGATCTTGAGGGCTTGGTTCTAAATTAGAGTATTTTGGGAGATGATCTACCTATGGATTGGTATGTGGAAAGAGAGAAAATTCTATATATTCATGGATGTGTATGGGTTACTATAGAGATTAGATAGAAAATTATATGATAGTATCATGATTTTCAATGGGAAGTTCATCGAGGAATCTCCAAGATGTATTGAGATATGCGTTGCCAATATTGGTGGCCTGGGATGAAATTCCAGATAGCAGGTTTTATTAATAGGTGTTTCACCTATCAATAGGTGAAATTAGAGCACCAAAAACTTGGAAGCTTTGTATAGCTACATCAAAACCTGAAATAGAAATAAGAATATGTTTCCATAGACTTTATAGTTGTCTTATCGAGGTTTCCTAGAGGTAGAGATGTTGTATGGGTAGTCATTAACCAACTGAAAAAAGTATCGCACTTCCTTCCAATATAAGATACTTTCTTATTTGATGATCTAGGAAGATTTTATGTTTGTGAGAACTTATGTCAACAATGGGTCCCTTGTACTATCATTTTCGAAAGGGACACTCGCTTCATGTCATATTTCTTTTAGTGGTTGCAGAAATATATGGGTACACAGGTGCTTCTGAGCACAACTTTTCAACCACATACCAATGGATTTTCGGAATAGAAGATAAAGGTTTTAGAGGAAATGATCTAAGAATATGTCCTTTATTTTTATGGTTCTTGTCAGAAACATATCCCTCTCATTGATTTCTCCTCTAATAATAGATTTCAAGTGATGAATCAGATAGATCCTTTTGAGGCCTTGTATGTTAGGTCGTGTCATTCACCCCTATGGTGGTTAGAGTTAGGAGAGGTAGACATACTAGGTCCTCATCTCATGAAAGAGAATTCATAGTAAGTTTAGTTGATTAAAAAGTGCATGTATATCACTCAGTCTAGATAGAAATCTTGTATTGATCTCCATCAACGACCTCTGGAGTTTGAGGTCTGGGATCATATTTTCCTACAAGTATTTCCCAAGCTAGAGAATAGATGAATACAGAGGAAAGGGAATCTCTCACCTCATTATATAGGACCGTTTTAGATTATAGATATATTTAGGGTGATATCTTATCAGATGTTACTACCACAGAGGTATCATTCCGTGAAAAATGTATTCTATATTTCATGGTTTCATCGGTATCATGCCAACCCATATCATACTTTTGATCCCAAGGAGGTAGAGTTAGATTTTTATGATACATTTGAGTAGAATCCCATACACATCATCAATTGGGGAATGAAAGATCTCCAAGGCCAATATGTCCCTCTAGTATGGGAGATATGGTAGTACGACCATGTATAGGATGAGACTTGGGATCGAGAGGCTGACCTATCTACCTAGTGCCTAGAGTTGTTCTCAAATAGTGTTTCACTACCCTCGGAAGGTGAACTTAGGGACAAGTTCCTTTAAGGGGGAAGACTGTGAGAACCCATTTTTTTCACTCAGGTATATATCATTTTAAATTTGGTCTAATTATTTATTTTGAAACTAATATGGATGCCTAATGATTTCACATGTGTCTCGGGGGTGTTCAAGGATTTATTTGATCCTGAAACCCATACTTTTGGAAGAAATAGGCTGGCCACACAGTTTTTAGAAACCATGCAGGGAAGGATTCAATGTTACTCCTAACCATGAGAATATGGATAGTGGGGTGAAGTAAGATTCATGGTTTTATCTAAACATGCACCAAGGGCTGCACACCTATGAAAAAAAACTTACATTTTGACATAGGTGTTTTTCAGGGTTGGAGAGAAGTTTCTCTAACTGTGTGGACTAACTTTTTGATGTGCCCCTTCTTGAAATTGATAGAATATAGTCGGTGTATGGTTTGGAAAACTATGTGAACAAACCATGGGACCCCTGTTTTTTGGGTAAAATTATCAAACTACCCTTAATGGATTATAAATTTTACTCCCTCCCTTATTCTTCTATTTCCATCGGCATGAGTTCTCTTTTTTCATTTTGATGCTCTCAAAACCTCTTTGATATATTTTGATCTTGGTTTTTCATATAAACTATGATTTGATAAAAAAATTTCTTGTTGGATATCGATCGGTAAGATCTCAATTCCCTTTTTCCTATTCATCGTTCTTCTTTCTATCAATGATGTTGTTTAGATGTAGGATCATATTCCCTATTTTCATATAATTTTTTCATTCTTCATATCTCTTAAAATCTAGTCCAAACTAAAGGTTTATACTGGAAGATGAGAGTCATGCAATCCTGAGGTAGGTGGTCTATAACTCATCCCTTATGTTTCATCATTTTATAAATTTTCGTTATTGTAGGTGCACCGATTTCATTGGTCGTTTCCTTTTTAATTAATATGCCTTGATAATATTAATCATGATCATGTTCTAGAGCTTTCTTAATAAATGATATTCATTTCATTTGAGGTTACAACCTCAATGCTATCCATCCCATGTAGGGTGTTTCCATAATTATGCCTTTAGTATTTGTACATGGATGTATGTTCCACTATTTGGGTGTGTTATGGAATAAACCTAGTAATGCTAATCCTTTCCTTAATAGAATGATTATAGAATTTCTAATGGTTTTCCCTTATATATGATATTGTTACTTAAACCTTCTAAGGTGAGTTTTCTAGTTAATTAATGAATTTTTAAATGGTTAATTGGAAAGTATACAATGTATATAACTTGGACTAATTAAATGTAATTGAAAAACTTGGTTTCATTTATGTAGCATACCTTTTCATGATTATGGAAGTCAGTGGAGTGAACCTAATGAATTTAATATGAATTATATGAATTATTTAAATTGTTACATGCCTTATTATCCTTGTCACACTAATAAAAGGAAATTTCTAGAACCAAATGACATGTTAAATCGAATGAGTAATACGTAGAATAATTTATATAAAGAAACAATTTTAAGGTTCCTATTTCATATTAACCTTGACATCATAATAGGAGTGGTCAGAATCGAGCTATACTTGGATTCCATATGGAATTCCTTGAGCACTCATGGATTCCATTCTGATTCAAGGGTGTTAGTTTCCAAGGGTGATACCCACCATGTAACTTGAACCTTGTATACTTATGGATGCTTGGTATGACACCACATAATACCTCCTTCATTATTATTATAGGATAAAATCCTTGGATCCAGTGTGACATCTATGGACATTAGGTGCCTTGGATACACCCTTGGAACCATTCATTTCACATCCCGTTTTATATTGGATTAATTCCTTGGACTTGGTTATAATTACATTATTGTGGAATGCCTTGGGTTATACACCTTGGATTACCCTCTTACCATTATATCCAAGATACAGGTTATCACTGAGTTGGATCAACCTATATGGCCAAAGATTCCCTGGTTATTACCTTAGATCCATTTCATTTTTATCATCATTAGAGATTCCATTTTATATCTTGGATTTGTTATAATTATTATTATCATGTTAGGATGTTAATGTTGGTTGTACCTCACATGACTTACTTTGTAAAATGGAACTTAATTAATTAATGAAATGGTTATACGTTCATACACCAGCTGAGGTTAAAGTAGGTACTTAGGTGTTGACATTATTCGAATAATTTAACTTTATATATACATGATTGCACATTGTTTTAGTTTATATTACATAGAATAGATTTTATAGACACCATTGGTGGCGGCCTACTGAGATTTATCTCACGACCTATTTAGGATTACATTGGTACCTGGGAAGATTATATGTATGCAGGTGTTGAAAAATAGAAACGTCCCACCTTGGACACATGATATTACTTCCTTTCTTTATGATGGATCTGGGTAGCAGATGGCCGAGCTGGAGCTCAGAATGCTTGAATAGTTTTTGGTGTCTTTTTTCAAATTTTGTATATCATTTATTTCATTATACCATGTAGAAATGTTTTCTAGTTTTATAGAGGTGTTACATGTATCATTATCTTTGTATATGATTATAATTTGTTCTGTTATTCATTATTCTTGTCTGCTTCTATTGTGACATATGTGAAGTTACATTGTTTCTGTTATTTACCTATTTTTATAATACTTTTCTGTTATGATACACTCTGGTAGTTAGGGAATAGTATCACAAAGTACATACCCTATGCCCTCACTACTATTCGATAGCCTCTAGAATTCAAGGTGATATTCTTGAGTCCATGTGTTCAATTGGTCTTGTGGCACCTTTTAGTGGCACTCGGGTTTGGGATGTCACAAAAGGCATCCTACAATTTTGTGAAATGGATTATACCATTGGTCAAAGACCAAGATGATACTCATTGGTTACCAAAAATAAAAATTCAAAGATTAAATCATAGAAAAAATAAGAAAAAATAATTTTATATTACCTTACTATAGAATCATAAAATGCCAGTCACCTTTTTAAATCTTCTTTTTTATGTTTGCTTCATAAATGGTTATGGTCCATTATCATGGTTTTTTGTAGCTATAGAGTCCCCACACATTACAATATAATGCTATACCACATCCTAAACATTTAAATCATGCAATTTTTTTCTACAAAGAGAATAAAATTATAAGATTAAATAGAAAATATTAATGAGGAATAAAATTAGAGAATCATAAATCAAAATGTTACAAGTTTCCAATTGAAAGGAATAAATGAACTATATTTTGTAAATGTAAAAATATAGAAATGAGTGAAAAAATTAATTCTATTTATATAATATATAATTTCATTCCTTTATAAATGGGTTAGGCTGCTTGAAAAAATATACAGGGGAAATAAAAAAGAATCAGGACTAATAATGTACAGTAATTTAGTATGAGGAAAATGCACTTTTTTGGATGTGCATATGGTGTTTTAGTAGTATGTAGTGTTATGATTATCCTACATATATTAAATTTTGGCGTCTAATTATGTTTCATGGGAAGGATGTACACACCTTAAAATAGAAAAATAAGCAAAATGAATTATAAAAAAAAGAGTTAAATAATTAAAGAGTGTAATAAATCTATATGGAAAGATGAAACTTTCAATGACAGTGATGTTGTTTTCCAAAAATTAATTCATTACTCAATGATCTAGATAATATATCATGGGTAAAACCAATAAAAAGAGAGTGGATATCTATTGAATAGTTTGGTTGTATAGAAATTAATGAATAAATAATATATATAGGATTATTTTTGGAGAATGAGTGATCATGTGGAATGGTTTTAGAATTATAGATCCACTAAAAGTATAATTATAATACAACCATAGAAAAAAATTAAATAAAGTATAAATATAATTATAAGAATTTAAAATAAGAGTATAGATATTTACCTGATTGTTGATTTTAAAAACTCAATGTCAGTATTGTAACTAAATCATGAATATTCACTACTCTGATTCTTCTATGGAGTAAGGATAAAAAGAATATTGTAATGTGGTGGTTGTTTATTTTATATATATGAAATTTATGAAATTGAAAATTATATTACCTTTTTATGTTTATTTCTCCTAATAAATCATGAAGATCCACTTCTTTGATGCTCTTATATAGTAAGAATAAAAATAATAATATAATATAGATGTTGTTATTTTTAATAAATGAAATTTAAGAAATTAAAAATAATAATACCATGAAATCATCAAAATTGTGATCAAAATTATTGATTTCATTTTCATTTTGAAAGAGGAAAGGAACTTTGTAAGTGTTATGTTTTGAAGAATGGCGATGGTTCTTAATTTTGTAATATGTTGCATCAATAGATAAAAAAATACTTTTTGATTTTGAAATATTTAACTATGAATGAAACCCAAACTCATCATCATCCTGCATTGAAAATTAATATAAAATATGTTTAAATAAATTATAAATATATTGAAATGATGTGGCACTTTTATTTATAAACTGCATACCTTTTTTATCAAATATAACAATTGAAAATGAGTCTCTGTGATTAGAGCCGTCAATTTCACTTGGAATTTGATTGATTTTTAAAAAAATATACACTAATTTATATAAAAATAATATAATCCAAAAATAACCAATTAAAAAATTAATTATCAAGTAACATTGAAAAGAAGAACTACAAACCCTGGAGTAGTGCTATTAGGAGAGGATTTTCAGTTCTAAAACCAAATATTTCCACCAGAAATGTCAAGACACACATATTTTTTGAAGGTTCTTCCTATACATGTTTTATTCATACACACGGGGGTGAATGTATTTTTAAAACATTACGATTGAACCCAAGATAGGATATTTGGGTGTCCCTGCATATCTTTATGGGGAAATAATCATGCCAAACGCATTTCTTGAAGATGGTTCCCCACACCAACTAAATTTTGATGTGAGAAACGGGGACTTTAATACTTTCCAGAATAATGGTTAGGCCCAAAATACAAGATGGTATGAGAATCAAGCCATATTTTTGGAAGGTTTCCTAGTATATAATTGACTCATATACAAGGAAAAGATTAAATTGTTTCTTTTATGGTTGTATCTAGGATCGAGATATGGGATCTATGTGTAACTACGTAACTCATTGGAATTAGAATCAATCCACATGTAATTAGTGAATATGTTTTTCCATGTGGGTTTGATCTAAACATAGGAAAGAAATGGGGCTCAACTTCCACTAAGGTGTTTCAATGATGTGAGTAAGGCTTATACATGAAAGTTACTCATCATTTAAGAGACAACAGGGAATGTTAACTCTTAGTATCTTGATGGATTTATTAACATCAAATGAGGGAGATTTCAACCATACAATTTAATGTCATGTATTAAAGACAAATGGTGTTTTTCATTTTAAGGTCATGAAACTAGGACCTCATGTCATTCAATTTATCATTTTGTGATAAGGATGATGATGCTACGCAGTTTAACATCATGCAACATGGATGATGGTTGTAATACATTTTTTCATCATACAACTAGGATGAACTTTGTGTGATTACACAAATTAATTCTTAATGAACCTTGCATTGGTTGGAGTTTTAATGATTTATCCATCCATTGAGATTAAGAAATAAGTTCCATTATAATAGAACTTATGTAATAAATAAGGTCCTTCCCACTTTGGATCAAGATTTGATGTCTTTTTACCTAATATCATTGTATTTCAAAGGACCAAAACCAACTCTCCCGAGAGGAATGAATGAAGGAAACACTTCTTGTTAAAGGAATGTGCTATTCAGCTCAGATATACTTCCGAGAAATGAAAGGTATCCAATAATTTTTTTCCAGTCACTCCAACTCATCTAGCCATTTCTATGATTTCTCATCACTGGATAATTGATCACAGATGGAAACTCTAAGTGATGGAAAATAAACTTCAATGGGAAGAACTTCTTCTATCCCGTATACCAATGAGTACGGGGTTGACCGTGTGTTAGTATGAGTATTAGTCCTGTAATACCATAAAGCATGGAAGATTTTATCAGTCTAAGATTTCTTATCTTTATCTACCATTTTATAGAGTATGTTGTACAAGGTTTTGTTGAAAGCCTCTATCTGTTCATTTTCCACTGTATGATAGCAGGATTAATGGTTGGATTTGATATTGTATTCGGGATATAACTTCCCTAACATAGTGGAATATAAATTTGTGTCATTTTCTATTAATATGGTATGAGGGACACCAAATCTAGTGATGATATTAGCTTTGAAAAATCTAATAATGCATTTGGCCCCGACTTCCTTGAGAGGTATTGCCTCTTCCCATTTGGAGAAGAAATCGATAGCAGTAAGGATGTACTTGAACTGTTTAGTCGTATCTATAGGAAAAGGTCTTAATATATCCATTCTTCATATAGAAAATTGCCAATATTATTTATCTATATGTAGAAACTCTGGGGGTTAATGTATAATGTTGACAAGCACCTAGGAGGTATGACACTTCTTAGTGAAATTTGTGCAATCCTACTTTATTGAAGGCCAGAAGTATCCAAGATTTCAGATTTGATTAGAAATCATATACTCATAATAGTGATCCCCACAAGATCCTACATGTACTTATTTCATGACAGCCACATTTTCTTCCACATCAATGCATCTGAGGATAATTCCATCAAAGCCTCATCTATAGAGATTTTTATCATAATTTGGGCCATCATAAATAGTGAAATTAACTACTCATCTCCATATTTTCCCTCTTCAAAATATATTTGGTGGAAGTACTTTTTCTTGAAGGTATTCCATGATGGGTGTTATCCATCCCATGTTAGGACCAAATTGTTTGAGAATGTGACTGATTTAATTGATTTCCTCTATTCTGATTTGAATAAAAGGTGAAATCACATGACGATGAGCAATGATGATGATTATTTTATCCCAGTTCAGATCTGTTAGGGTTGTATTTATATTTCTCAATGCATCTTCTTGGGAATTTTGTGACCATGGGACATACTAAAATTTTGGTTCTAAGTTAATTTTACCATTAACCCTCATACCTAATCACACATGTGAATTATCTCTTCTTTTTTGATGATGTAATCCCCATTAATCTATTTTATTACCAACTCTGAATCACCCTTCACTTCTAGGTGGTTCATTGGTAATTTGAGTGCCAATTCCAAACCTACAATGAGATCCTAATATTATTCCTCATTGTCAGTACCACCTTCTAATAACAGGAAGGAGTATAGAAACACTGCCTTTTCTTGGGAGATAAGAATAATTACCAACCCAAATTTTTTGAACTTAGGGTCTTCCATTCTCTTCCCCATTGGATATCTAGAAGCACCATCAAATTACATATCCCATTTTAGTGGTCTATCATGAATAGAAAATATTTATTCATTAGTTATTTCAGTATTCAATGAAATTTCTTCTGTAGATGGGTTCTTAGTAAGGAAGTCTTCCAAGGTTTTTCCTTTCACTGATTTCAGAGGAATGAACTATATATAAAAATGCTTCATAATACCTTCCCATCATGCTAGAAGTCTTTTCAACATAGGATTATTGTGGATAAATTTGAATGGGTTATTGAGAGAGACCAAGTGGGCCTCACGATGCCACAAGTAGTGCCTCAACTTTTGAACTGAAAATATTAACACTAGGAAACTCTTCTCAATATCTGAATATCAATTATCTTTATTTTTCATTGTTTGACTAAGATAATAATTTTTTTTTCATTCCTAACATCATCATTTTGTGCAAGGAAGGTGCCAAGTGATTTCTCAATTCTTTTCACATAAATAATGAGTAGTTTTCCTTTAATACATTGCATTAATATCATTGGTCTCAAGAGGTATTTCTTGAGGGCATCAAATGCCTCTTGGCATTCATTGGTCCACTGATAATAAACCCCCTTCTTCATCAATTTAGTGAAGTGAAAACACTTTCATGCTAGATTGGATATAAAGCTCCAAATGTTGTCCAACTTTCCTTGAATTCCTCTTAACTATTTCAAGTTTCAAGGATGTGACATTCCAAGGATAGATTTATTCTTCTCGAGATCAACTTCGATGTCATGATGGAGTACAACAAAACCATGAAATATTCACGAGGTTACCCCGAAGGTACATTTTAAGGGGTTAATATTCAAATTATGATGTCAAATCTTATTGAATATGGTCTCTAAGTTAGTCATGTGATCAAAACATAGTCTGTATTTGACCACTAAATCATCAACATAGCATTCAACAAATTTCCCCAGTAATGGTTTGAAGATGTGATGCATTTCATGTTGGTATGTCACACTAGCATTATTCAAGCCAAAGGGCATTACCTAATAGAAAAATATGACACGAGGAGATTTTAAATCTATAGATTCCTCATCTTATGGGGCCATCTAGATTTGGTTATACCCAAAGTATCCATCCTTGAAGGAAAGGGCATGATATCTAGTTTTGGAATCAATTAGTAGTTCTGTGATTGGAACCAAGAATTAATATTTGTGACAATTCTAGTTTTGATCTCTTAAATCAATGAAAACTCTAATTTGACCATTCTTCTTTTTCATAGGGACAAAGTTGTATAACGACTTTGGATATTTCAACTATCGGGTGAAGTCGTCATTGATAAGCTTGTCAACTTCGGTCTCAATTTTGGAGGTGTGAGTCGAGTGTGTTCTTCTTACTACCTGCTTGTATCCCTGATTCTATTCTAGAAAACTCAAATAATGGGTGGCCACCTCGAGGTAAAGACCTGTAATTTTTTTATAATTAAAAGAAAACACATCATGGTGTTGATTTAGAAAATAAGTATAAACCTCTTTCTCTTCATAATTCATGGTCGCACTAATCAGAGAGAGGCATAGATCTTCCTCTATACCCAGATTTATTTCTCTGAGTTCATGCACAGTGGTAGAGATTCCATCCTCAAATCATATAGGGGAATCCCTAAGGGATTACTCTCCTTCCTCTTCTTTATGTGTTAATTTATCTTCCTCTTCTTGGAGGGTAGGTGATAAAGAAAGATTCTCAGAGCTCAGGGAGGATTTGGTATTTTTAAATCTCTAATAGGAGGAAACCATCTCTGGACCAACAATAATGAAGGGTATTTTTGAAGTTCTCAAGGGAAGATGATGGGATGGGAATAAACATCCCAGTATTTTTCCCTGACTGTGATAACTTCTTCTAGCCTGGATAATGAAGTGGAGACTTGATGAAACTCATTGGATGGAATGAAGACATATCTGTTTTGGATTTCATCACTATTTGGTGATTCAATGATTTATCATGTGTTGTTAGGTTCATTTTCCACAACTAAAATTATGGAATCCACTAAATGAGTACTTGGATTTGGGCCAACCCTTTCAATTTGATTAATGGGAAGCATGTAATCTGCACTGAGATAATTTTATGGGTTAGGTGGGTTCTTTTCCAGACCATTTGGAGCATTGATTCTTGTAAAATATTATTCCATGGACTATTTTACCATTGTGTGATAGAACTCTACATCAATGTACTGAGATTCACAAGTTTTGAATGGGGCCTTATCACCATGAAATTTCCCAATTTGACCATTGAAAAAAAATTGCGACATTGGTGGTAATATGAAGGAATGGAGACATGATAATGTATCTAAGGTCTTATGAGTATTACTTTGAAATTTGTGTCTTTTTGGACAACCATTAACTCTGAATCAGATATGAGATCCCCAAACTGTGTTCTAATCATAATCTCATTGATAGGTTCTTTCTCATTCTTGTCGTAACCATATAACATCAAAGTTGAGGTAGACAAGTGGGATTCAGTGATTCCCAATCGATGATGTGTTGGAATGGGAATGAGGTTGACTCCTGATACATTATCAGTGAAGGCTTTTTGGATGTCAGTTTCATTAATCTTGAAAAATATGTACAAGGGCCTGATGTTTCCATGTACAATAGCATCCTTATCCTGATCCATGAATGATATGACTTCATGGAATTATTCCAGATCATTCTCTAGATAGTAAACCTTTATAGCAGCAACCTAAACTTCAAACTCTTTAAGGCTTAACAAAGCCTCATTGAGTTCTTCATAGAGATACTTTGATAAACTAATGGAATCCAGGATCGATAACTTGTCATGTACTTGGTCTATTTTCTTCAGCACATCATACTTTTGATCTAGAGGTCTGTGTTTTCCAGCATGGAGATGCTCTTTTTTATGTGGCTTGGGAGAAGATGGTCTTGATGTGGATGGACCCTCTTTTGGTGTAGAAGTTGGAAGTATTTATACTCTTGGTATATTAGGTTGTCTAGGTCTACCCACTGGCTGAAGAAGTGATGGAATATCCTCTAACAAATATTCCAAGATGATCATGTTAGGGTAGACCCTGTCATGTGTGAGATAATTACCTTGTTCCTGCTGATCCCGTTGGTTGGTCACTCACATGAATTTCTATTTCATAAATAGTTTGATCAGGGGTGTGGTTGGAGTATTGGATTCTTGAACAACCACATCTTCCCTTGTATCCTTGACCCTGATGACCTCTTCCCCCAGTTAACTAATCAAGTGTAGGGAAATCATGATTATAATCATAATCATCATTTGAGTATAGATCTGTTAAATGAATGACATTAATGGAACTAGAGATCAAGTCCTCATCTAATGAAGATTCTTCCTGAGGGATTGACTCTTGTTGTTCCATTTGGTGGGATGGTGCCCATGATTTTGAGATGGTTGGCATGAAATCTACTAAGGTAAAGGAAAACTTTATCATTAACACAAACTCATCTTCTTTCATTTTCTCCTTATTCTTCTGGCCATGTTACTTCTTTGATGATTGGACTTTAGAAGAATGGGCTTTTGATGAAGATGAATTTGCTGTAACGAAAGTGGTAGGAGAAATAGTCTATTGTTTCAACTATTTTCATAGAATTTCATGAGTTCATTTGATTTTTTTCTAGACCATTGAATCATCTAACTTATGATAATTCTTGCTTTTGAATTCATGCCACTCACCTTCCTCCTATTGGTCAGTAAAAGTAATAGATCCTATCTGGCTTTGTGAAATTTTTAGCTTCACTTTCCCAGATTCCACCATCTTTTGTAGGCGTTCCTTAAAAATAAAACATTCTAGTGATTTATCGAGACTGCAA
Source organism: Viscum album (assembly GCA_963277665.1). NCBI lineage: Eukaryota > Viridiplantae > Streptophyta > Magnoliopsida > Santalales > Viscaceae > Viscum > Viscum album. The sequence goes on from OY728165.1 coordinate 291,117,986, forward strand.
ACTCGTGTACCATACAAAGGCTATCCCCTGTAATGATTATGCAAAGAATATAAGTTTCACTGCTTCATGTTTCTTAGGGGTCCCTATCATGGGATCACAAAGAGAGATGAAATGTTCCAAGTGATAGTGCAGATATCCTAATCCATTGAATATTGGAAATGTGGGATTCCAAAAGTTTGGTGGGGGAAGTGTCAGATATACCCATTCAGGATAAGCCTTCTTTTCCAGTTGAATTGGTGTGTGTTGTCCTTCCATATCTTCCAATTGATTTTTCAATAAATTAATGGTATTAATAAGAATTCTAAGAATATATGGATGATCTAGGAACTAAATTGGTGTGGCGAACAGAGCCTGAACAGGTGTGACAACTAGAAAGACCACTGGTGGCAGCACCACTAGTATCTGTCGTGGGTAACCAATAGGGGAAGGCCTGTAAGGATGTTCCTGACCATGTTCTAGTTGTGTACCGAATGGATGGAATTCTTGACCTTCTATTGTGGGACTAAAATAAATTGGTGGATGATGTACCATGTTGAGATGATGTTCCATGTCTACTTCAGTTGTTGAAGAAAACGCTCTTTGCTGAGGTGCACCAACTTGAAGTGTGAGTTGAGGATCTTCTTGTGAAGCATATCTAGTAGGAAGACTTCCTTAGAGTTACTCTGCATTGAGTCTTCTCAACTCCTTTATCTCCACCTCTTACTGAGAAAATATTTACTCAAGTGAAAGGGATTGACCTTCTCTATGGGGAAGTTGATACATGGTCTGACCTTTACCTTTTCCCTTATTATGTGTCTTTCAAAGAGGTGGAAGTTGATTATTCAAGGGGATACTTAAATTTTGGGTAAGCTTATGAGTTCAGGTATGCAGACCTCCTTAATTTGCATCAGTTTTGACCACATTATGTACAATAACTTCATCCTATGACTCCCCTGAACTGGATTCATTTTCAAGAGGATCTTCAATGATGAAATTGATGACATTCACTGAATCATAATGCCTTGTTGTCATTTTGTCAGTATCTTTGTGAGATTGTCTTCTTATGAGCCCTCCATGAGACTTTGTCCTCATATTTTTTGGTTCCTTGGGAACTATTTGATGGATAGTAACCTAAAGTGAATCCTTAGATAATTCAGTTGTGAATTTATTTGTGTCTTCTTCCCTAATCAAGATAAGACTAACTTCTATTGAGGAGGGGATTGTGATTGTGGAATACCCCCATCCCTACAGGTCGGGTTTGTTCCTATTCTTCTTTCTCAACCCTTTTGGATCTATTTGTTGACTTTGAGGGTTGGGTGAAAAAATCCCCTAACCCTACAAGCTAGGGTGGATCTTGAACTATTATGGATGATATCAACGCAACTTCTCTTCTGATTTTACAAATTATGGTCTGAACATTGGCTAGGTGCATTATCTGACACTCACTTAAATCACCTACTTTGGAAGACCATTGTGTTATTTCAGACATTAGTGCAGTCTGATGGCTAACATCCTCTAAGAGAGATTCCTTTTCTATGTTTTTAGATACATGTTGAAAAATTATCTTAATAGATTTCTCTCCTTGGACCTGACTTTGGTGGAAGTTAGCTGAGGGATATTATTTTTTAGCATCTCTTCAGTCATGAATTGAATTCATTTTTTATAGCCGGCCTGGGGAAATAACATTACCTTATACCACTTTTGTAAACCTTTGTTGTATTTGGAGCATAATTAAATGCAATGCTCTATGTGCACCCCATCCTCTTATATGAACACAAGGTGGGGAATCTGTGATCAATTTTCACAACCTCATTAATGCATTGAGGCATTCACGTTCAAGGGCTCCCTACTACTTCTCGATATTTGGACATCCGGAATCCAGAAGATATGCCAATTCAATTTGAAATTTCAACCCTTCTATTACCTTCAAATTACTTTGATATTAATCATACGATAATACTTTGTCATTTAGATAATGAAGAGTATTTTATATGTTGAGGTGGATATCATGAATACAATATTTTTCCAACATATCTTGAATGTTTTATTGAGATGTGGCCAAACTCCAGAACATGACTGGTATTTCACCCTCAGCTAGTGTTTCCTCATGTTCAACATAGCCTCTTTTTCTTTTATAGAGGTTTCTCTACTTGACCAGACCAAATTGGTGTTTTCCTTCCACTTTATCAGAATTAGCAAGATCTGTATAGAATTCCTCTGTTGCATTGGAAGATAAATGGCCTAAGGGTGGTTTGGAGAATGACTATCTCCTTGGGAAGTCTTCCAGTTGAGAAATAATTTCACCCACTGGTTAAAAGGTATCATACATGACTGGCCTTGTGTTTGCAAGTGCCTCAAGATAAGAGGGATTTATCATCACTACATTGTTTCTTGGATAATTCTCTTGACAATGCGAATCACTACTACAGATAGAACTTTCACAGTGAATGCTATCATTGGTAAGACCATCATTGTGGATTACAACAGCGGATATACCCTCTTTCTCCTTTTCCTTCTATCCACATAGAGGGTTTATGTGGCACTCATCAAGAGATAGCATCTTGATATTGACTGAATTTTCACGAAGAAAGACTTCATTAGGAAGTGTCCAATAAGAACCTTCATAATTACTACTACTACTCTCATAATTTGTTAATGGGAGGGTAGGATCTTGAGATACAACAAATACATGTCTGAGAGATTCAAGAACTCCAACATTGAGTGAATCCAAATCACAAATTAGATCTTGATTTTCTAAATGAGTTAGATAATACTTATTTTTAGATTCCTTCTTACAAACAGTTGGGGACGCTTGTTGGGAAAAGTGTTGTCTTGGGTAGGAATATATGTATTCCATGGAGTGTTTGTCAGAATAGGCTGATTATCTCTAATTGGAACGAGTGTATATTTCTGATCTGGTTATTCATGTGATATGGGGAGTATGACCCTTAACACTCCTAGATGGGAATATAGGTATATATATTTTCTAGGGTGACATGTTAATGAGCCACTGTGCTTTTGTGGACAGAGTTATGCTTTTGTCCCTCAGGTACTGGTGTTTCCATCGTGATGATATCTTAGAAAGTCTCTAGGATAGGAGAAGGATTTTTGTATGCCCTTTCACCATTTCCAAGATGTGATTGGTGAATTTAGTTTCCTTAAGAGGAATAAACTTACATTATGTGTTTGGAGAAGGGGTATGTACCTTCTCTTATCATCCCTTTCCTGTCAATTGATACTGACAGTACTCATGTGTTGGGGAAGAGAGTTGAGTCTTCCCTCTGCTTGTTATTGGGACTTTCCAACTGAATTATCCATGTGCTACTAGATGAGACTACCAAAAGGATTGATGGGTGTAGGTATGTGTATGTTCCTACTAATGGTACTCCACCAGATTAGAATGATGGGATTGATTGGGTGCTTCCAGATGAGTCTACTGGCAAGTGGAATGAAGGCGGACGGGTTTATGTTCACACTTTTATATTGCCACTAAAATAGGTTTGTTGGATTATCTGGATGGGGAAAGGTAGATCCCTACTCCCTATTATCTAGTTGTTGTCCCTGAAGTCCCATCTTGGGTTCCTGGATCTAAGGGACCTAGTCTAGACAGCTAAAGGCAACACCCTCATCATGTTGAGGGTTTATTGCCACGCAACACTGGTGGTGGTGATTGTTAGTAGGATCCCTTGGGAAGGACCCCTATGTATTTGGGGTGAGGTTGTAGGTGGACTTTTGGTCTACCTCATTAGAATATGGGAGAGATTGGTGGTTTATTTCTGAGGATAAGCTCCCGAAACAGTTGAAGACGGTGGTTAGAATCATCTGCTTCTAGACCATTAGTTGTCGTTGAATGGATAACTAGAGGTTATTATTGATTTAGAGGGCCATTAAAGAAGCCTCAATGTTTGGAATGGTACCATGTTGATGTTACGCTCAAACTAGTGCATTAGAAACCCATCGTTGAAGAAACTGAGTTGGTGATGGAATCCTTCATGTAGACAACGATCCGGCCTAAGTTGCTGTCAGGTCATTTTGGGTGTAAACTTAAAGGAATGCATTTGTATTGAATGGAGTTTTGGAAAGGAGTGCCTCTATATATGAAAAACAGAAACAATGACCTCAAACATCTCATTTGATCTAACAAATTCACGATTGATTATCTTTTTTGTCATCGGTAACACTGTCATCTTGGTTATGGATTCACGTCGAGTTCACCATTTTTTTGTTTCCCTCGGAATTGTGAATTAATTGGAGAAATCATTATTTCTGAATGGTTTCCAATGGGTTTTTTCATGGAACCAGAAACACCCAATGGTTTTGTATCCATATGGACCTTCTTTCCAAAGTTAGGCACTTGTTAGGAATTTTTACCTACAATTCTTAAGAAATCACATTGGTCGAGTGAATGGGAGTTCGGGCTCATCGCACCCTTTTGCGGGGAATTATTTCCTACTCTAGGAATCTCTTATAGATTTAATATATATTCACAAATCCTTTATTAATTTATCTGGTATTATATGAGTTTCCTTTACAATTTATCAATCAATTGTTAACATCTGTGGAATTTAGAATCATCTGTATGTATTCGAGGTTCTTCATAAATGGATATATCTATTTGTATTTGAGGTTCTCCACGAATGGCATCCTATCATATAGAAATTAGAGATTCTTTGGTCGTTATTATGATGATGTTGGTTTTCTAGCCACACAGTGGGGCACTCTGGAGTTTTTGGTCATCTAGGTTGACAAATTTCACTCTGGAATTTATCATCATTCAAAGAGACGGAATTGGTTATGATATTGGGATTGAAACCGTAGATAGTTTTCCTATGTATCCTTGTGAAAGGAATAAAAAACCAAACAGTATGGTGCCACTTAATGGGACACATCATACCTTTTAAGTTCGTGTGATAAGGACCCAACCATACAATTTATTTTCATGTGGTAAGGACATCAAGGTGAAAGGTGCCTAGTAAAATCTTGGTGTGGGACTTATGCCTAAGCAACCTGAGGAACTTGGAATAAATATGGGCTTCCTAGTTGAATTATACCCTATCATGGATATGGCCTAGAGAGAACATAGATGATTTGGAATGTTGGGTTTGAATCTTGGGGAGGCTTCCGTTATATCCCATTGGGATGGGAATCAAAGCCCACATAGTTTGATTGGTCTCGCGGGTGAGTATGGCCCTTTGAGAGGATTACGTTGGGGATTATTCCTGAATAGGATGCCCTGTGAAGGGGACCAAGAGTAATGTATCAAGTCATGATGATTTGGGGGTTTAACTAGGGGATTACTCTTAAAGAGGATTCCCATGTTAATGGAATTATGATGGGGTTTAATCTTGAGGTGGATATCCCTTGAGCTCGGGCCCTAAGTGGGAATCCTATGTATCCCGATTTTTGTGGGAATCAGAGTTCTCATAGTTCATTCATTTAGGTGGATTGTGTGTATGTTGTGATCATTAAAAAAACTCTAATACCATGTGAGTCATTATTGATGTGAGAAACAAGAGGATGTAAAATATTTAACAAACCACGCAAACTTTTCCTTCTTTATTTGTGGAAGAGGTTGGGGCTATAGCGGAAGAAGCCATGGTTATGACAGAAGAGGTCGTAGCTATAGTGATTCCATCTCTTCAATTTGCATTGAACATAGATACAATGTAATAAAGGAATGAACGCGAAGGATGTAGAGAGGAGTAAGACTGCAACCTTCTATATGAAAGGATAAGGGATTACACTAGGATGGTTTCACTTTGATTGGTCCTCGGAGAGGAGAGAGACTTTTCCTTTGTTAAAAGGAAAATCAAGTGTGATAGTTATCCTCCCTACCTGGAACCAAAGGGTATGGGTCTTATATATGAGAAGGGGAGGACATTGTCCTATCAACAGAATACAAGATCGGGAACTCCATAAAATTTTCCCTAGGTTAAGGGTCCATGTGACCATAGATATAAAAATTTATAGATTCCCTAAGGATCCTGATCCTCTAGTAGGACAAGTGCGGGAAACTTTCGACCATAAAAATACAAATCCAAATGGGAGACAATCTGATGTGACTTTCCCTAAAGTGTTGTAAATTATGAATTCTTTGTGGTGGTTTCAACATGGTTCCTTTTAGGTAAAGGATCCAGTGAAGTAGAAGCCTTTCCATGATTGTATTTGAAAGAGGCTTCATAAAAGGCTTGTGTGGGATGAAAGGATGAGGTGAACTAAGGAGGATCATGAAAGGGATGAATCACGCAAGGCGTTTACTTTCAAGTAGGCTTGGGAAAATTGGTTTCACCTTAGGTGGTGAATAGCATGGATGACTAAACTTGGGAAAAGTCTTTTTCAAGCCTTCAGTAGTCTCCACAGGGATTCCCAAAAGTAAATCATGCAACTTCCTTTTTGAGGAAGGTCAAGTCGCGGAAGTCCTCTTATGTCAGGGGGTTGGGAGAACTAGTCACATAAGCTTTGTTTATTTTTAACTCTAAATTGACTTAAGTATCACTATAACCCTTTAGTTCCCTCTCTTTAGGTGCTATGAAACTACCCTAGAGGTTTTAGAAGACTTGAGCGAAGCACTAGTGTTACCAGAGCTACAATCGTCCTTCAAAAAAATTCATCCATAAAAATGAAGTCTCCAAGGGTCTATTTATAGGGAAATCTGTGACCATGGGAAAAGGTGTATGGCCATGCATGTAAGAAAGAGTGTATGTAATTGTATGCCAACGGTCATTGGGAATACCTTGGGCGAACCACTTTGTGAGCATTTTCAAATCTTGAAATTCTTCATCTAATTTATCCTTCTTTTTCTAAGGTATTTACCTTTGTCAATTTTTCATCCATGTGATGAAATGGAGTGTCAACAATGTGTAGTAAACAATTTCATGTATTGGGTTGTCAACTGATGTAACCATATACATTGATGAAATTTTGATGACTGCTTCACCATCATTAGGATCACTAATTAAACCTTCGTCGATATTAAAAATCTATTTAGAAAATTCATATACTTCATTTAAATTATTACTACAGTAATCTAAATGCAATCATATGTTTTTTTTTCAAAAATTAGAACTTGGAACTATCACTACATATATGATGACTTTATACTTTCAAACAAAATTTCACTTTTGTAACCACTTGGTATTATAAGTTATATTTTCCTGAAATCCCCCCCAATAATATTCAGGCCACCAAAAGGTAAATTTGAAGCATTGTCAATTTTATTGACATTGCATCTCTCATGGAATAATAAAGAGACCCAAAACAATGTTTATGAATAATTGGGTCCTCATACCAAATAATCAGTTTTTTAATAGAATAATTTCTGCAAGATCACTATCTTGAAGAATATTGCAAACTGAATTCTCATTAATAGATACTCAAATAAAAAATTTAGAATGGGTCATCCTTCCACCTAGAAAGAGTGATGATGCTATTCTACTGGGAGAAACTAAAAGAAAAATATTACCTTATTACCATATAATACATGTTAAATCTCTCAAAATAAAATTATTACCCATTAAACCATATCCATACAAGAAAAATAAAGCCCCAAAATTAAAATATAAAGAGGAAAAAATGATATCCATCACCTATTTATGTTCAACGATTAGCTTACTTTGTATTGTTTTATAATCATTATGAATACATTTTATGCTATAATTAAGTTCTTATGTGACTAAAATATTTACTTAAACATCAATTAAAAAATCTGGAACAGGAATAGGATGATAAAAAAATACATTTACCATTGTTACATGGAATATTCTATATTTCAAGCAAAGTATACATTTACCTTCGATAATCAGTGAGTGTTAAATATAATAAAAATAGAATTTTATTACAAAATATTATGATAATTGTGTTTTAAAATACCTCAAAAAAACATAATCTTATCCATTTCAATAAATACATACATTTTTCAATGATATTCAGTGAGTGATTAGTGTAGAGAAATAAAATTCTGTTTGAAATTTTTGAAATAATAGTTTAGAATAGTTCCTAACATGTATTTAACATCTTTTATGTATCAAAAGGTCTAAGTTATAAAATTGTTTTGATGAAATATAAAAAAATAAATTTAATATTTTGAAGAATATATTTACATATAAAATTGGAAAATTTCAAACCTATAATGAAACAAAAAAAATTATTGTATATTATTTTATGGATATGTAGAACTTACATTAAAGAAAATGTAAGCATTAACAGTCATTTCCTAAGATATAATGTAAAAATTATAGAAGTATAATGTAAATATAGTGAAATTATATACCTTGAATTTATAACCTCTATTATTGGGAATAGAGAATATTTTCACTCAAGATAATCTAGGTTTCATGCCAAAAAAATATGAGGACTAGAAATATTTTTTTTAAACATGTTGGAAAATAGTCTGCATAAGGAGAATCATATCCCCCAAAGTGACACCTATTTAATAGATTAAATAAACTATCTATCATCAGTTAATAATCCCAAACTATAACAGGAATCTCTAAATGTGTGATGAATAATATTGATCACTTTTAATTTATCTTTATATTAAGTTACACATTCGATCATTATAAGAAATATTCTCAAGTAATATAGATCTCTAGTTATGGGTGGCACATAATAAAGTTTACCAATACTAAATCCCTACTTTTAAGGAAACCATTTTTTCATGACATTTAATGATATATTTTGTAGGTAATTCTACATATGTTAAATTTCTTCTTTCTATATACATTATATTTTATTTAGAACAAGAATTAAACATTGTTTTATAAATGTTTCTTTAACTTAATATATCATTAATATAATCACAATCATTGTAGGTTATATTTTTTTTCTAGTAATTGTAAATTTAATATCTCTACAAGAGGATATCTAAAATGGATATCATAGGAAAAATCCTCCATGAAGCTTCACAGGGTGATATTGCTAAAAATCATAATGAACTTTATTCTCATCTAATTTTTTTTCATTCAAGTGACTGCTATTGGGCTCATAAAGTGTCATGGTAACATAATCATGACCATTGATGATATATTTAAAAAGGTATTTGATATAATATGATGGGTTTCAAATCTCAATATTTTGATTATCTTGATACTTTAATAGAAAAATTAGATTGTGAAGGATAAAAACCCCGTTTTCCAAAATAACACCATTCTTGAGGATTGTACTTCTACAATCCCTTATTTGATAAATAGAATAACCATCATCATCAATTGTTGTATTCCCACACAAATGTTTTTGGGTAAAAACATTAAAAAGTTTCAAATTTTCATATAATAAGATAAAAAATTAGCATCACCACATCATCCATGGATCATAAAAATTTTATCATATTCATGAATTCTTAGGAAGGTACCTTTATTTTTAATTTCATTTAAAATAATTTTATTTATATTTTTTTTAGTAATGACTTTTTTTCATGACAGAGAAACAGAAGAATGTGCACATGAGGAAGCCCTCGTTTTTTGGAATTCCACTATATAAAAAACTATATGTAAAATATTAGGATTTTTGAAATGTAATAGAACATGATTAAAAAATAGAGGATATTCTAAATTTTAAAAATAATAGCTTCAAAGTTTATTACCTACTCGAGACTTTCCAGAAACATCCTTCTCATAAATATTTCATGATACAATCAACATTTATATTGAATACTCAAAATAGTATTTGAGGATAGTCATGTGATCAAAGATTATTGTTTGTAAAAAATCTATAAATTTAAATCCATTTTGGATTACATGTAAATGTCAAGAAAAAATTTAGATATCCCATCGAAGTACATATTGACATCGCATCTTGGTAATTTTGCATTATATATCGTAAGGCCACCAGTAAATATTGAAAGTAAAATGATATTCATTCCATATGAAGACCCATCATGATCACCTCTAAGGTATGAATCTTAAAATCCATTATAAATTTTAACTCTCAATCACATTTTATTAAAGTGACTAAATGATAGTCTTTGAGGCACAATCATTATATAAGAATTTACAATAAATAGTTGCAACAAACATCTAGAGTGGAGTATAGTTGATGCATCAATGGAACAAAATTACAATTGATAAAAAAAGTATCTTATCATAGTTTCTTTTTGGATTTTAGTACTTATATTGAAGGATATATAATGATTATATATATTTTCAACATATCCATCCTTTCCACCTATGAAAATTAGTGGATATTGTAATGGAAGGTTCAATGGATGAAGCTCATGTTTTCATTATAGATCACCATTCTTGCTTTATATGTGTATATTTAATTCTTGATTAAGATCTTAAATGTCATCGAATATAAGAATTTAAATTTTAAAAGTATTTAGTAAGTTATATATCATTACATCTGGTCTGAAAGTTATTTTTTATTAATATTTTAAAGGAAAACCAGAATGATCAAAGACAACCCTTCAAGGGGGTGAAAGTGGTGTAGGCCCAGGGCATCCCCTTGAACCACACATAAACACTCCAGGGGAAGAGAATCATTTAAGAACATGTATCTTTAAATTTGGAACTTCATGTCACAGAAGAAAATCCCTTTCAGTTTTGAAATTATGAGATAAACAATTTTTCTCTTGAAGTATTTGTTTTATTTTATTAAATATATTATAATTAATAGATGTGATAACATTCGTTTCAAAAAATAATTCATAAATAAATGGTGATACTTTAAACTAAAATATCTTTTATTAATTAATAGGATAGTGGATTTTATAATTACTTGAAAACCTATATTCTTTTATGAGCCTCATTTGTAGTGTCATAAATTTAAAGTTGTGAAAAAAATAATGTTTTCCCATTAGGATGACATAAAATACCTATATAATGGTATTTTTGATGGTTTAATCTAAATATGTTTAGACACACACTATTTTTCATCAATCAATCAACCTTCCCACAAATTGATGTGAATTAAAACATAGCATTGTAAATGTGGGTGTGCTCTTGGAATGTTTTTACATTAGTAGAAGTATAATTAAAGACCATGGTTTTTAGGTATTCAATACATGAAAACATTAATTCCAACATAATATTTCCCAGTAAGTAGCATAAATAGAAATGTAGGTTATGTTTGTTGCAACATTTTCTATTTATATCATTGATCCAAATATTTGATCCACAGTATTGGAATACATTAAAAGGGTCCCCAATATATGAGTATACTAAGATAAAATGAAATATATCATAATAAATTAACAAAAAAGTAATAATAATATCATAAAAATAGTTATTATTTGGTTGTATTAATGAGATAGTTGAAATTATTAAACTAACATGTTTGTTTCACTATTTTCAGTAATAGTGAATTTTCAATAGAAACCAATGTTACTATAATTTTTAGTACTATGTACTTGGTAATATTCATAAAAATGGTAAAAAATGAATTGTTGGAATTAAAACTTTTATATGGAAATACCTGTATAATGTGCATCTTCATGTATCATACCATTTCTTATTACATGTCTTCCTGGCTTTATATGGTTCATTGAAGATTAAACATGTGACAGTTGTATAGAACATGAATACATATGAGAATTTCATCCTGAGTATAGAATAAATTATCATACAATAAATTATACTATACAATACATATAATTATAAGTAAATTATATTATTTGAATTAAAATTTGTAATATACTTGTCACTAAAAATGAAGTGAAATTTCCACTAACATTATTAGTGAAATTATTTCTATTAAAAGAGTAATTGGTAATAAATATTATTAAATTGTAAGAGAATACATAGTTCACTAAAATTATTTGTACTTACTATAATAATGAGGGAAGTTTTGAATCTTTAAAAAATATTTACATCATTCCTCAAATCTAGAGTAAGTAATAAATAAATATTCAATGAGTGCATACAAGTATTATATATAAAGCATGGAATTTATTGTAAAAAAGTAACACCATACTTCCAAATTGAAAGACCATGTTAAAATATGGAATCTGTCCCTTTTTAACTTATTTTATCAAACAAATATGGTTGAAAATTTATCACATTTTTTAGTCACTTTCAATTAAAGGGAAGAACATTTTTTGTAATTAATGTTAATCAAGATTACTTGATAAAAGAAAAAAAATATACGGGTAAATCGAAATGGAACAAACCATTGAAAGATATATTTGATAATTGAATGTGTGTTCCTCTCTGTGTGTTGTCATTTAGTTACATTACTTTAGGTCTAGGAGTACATGACATTACATTATATGTAATCAATGAATTTCTATGAGAATTTGAACATGTATTTGTGGAAATAAAATAAATACTTATAGTGAATGAATCAGAATTTATGAAATGATTTCATGTAAATATAAATACTTATATTTTAAACTTTTTTACTTTCTTTCCTTAGTAATCTTCTATTGAACCTTTCCTCTATAGAACTTAATAGATATTTCATATTTATGGTGTTTGACTTTGTAATTTATTTTCAAGGAGTTCAAAAAAGTCATGGTGTACATATTTAAGTTTATACAACATATAATATAATTTTAATGGAAACCAATAATTATATTATGCATTTAATGAAACACCTTTATACAAACCATTAATAAAAATTACATACAATTTTCAATAGATAAAGTAGTTTTTAGTAAAATTAAGAAAAAAAATCAATAAAATAAAATTTTTGTGGTGAACCAGTTCAAGAGTAAATGGATAAAGATAAATAAGATAATAGTTTTTTATATTGGATTAAATTTAGTTAGTGTAATTTAAACCGAAATTGGTTTCGGTTTTTTGTAACAACTAAGCTTCAACCTTGAAAAATTAATAGGTAAATAAATCTTTAATGACTAAATGTAGTATATGTTGCAATTTTTTAATTGAAAAAAGGTTTTATTGTAATAACATAATAAAAATCTTAACTAAATAAAAATATTATATTAATAATAGAAGAGGTAAAATAAGTACATAAGTTCTCTAGATGAATGAACCATATGAAAATTAATGGACAGTTCCTAGATTTGTAAAAATGAAGTCTAAATTTTGATACTTAGGGAAGTCATGTATAGGGAAGAACTACTCTGTTGAATCTTTCATAACCAGATGAAAGAAACTAAAGGAAAACAATTGTGGAATGCACCAACATAGGTAGTAGTAGCTTCGATGGATCTTTTGTATCCATATTTGGGAATGTGATGAACATTCTGTAAGGGGATTGTTTGAGGCATCATGGAATTCAGAAAAGGAAGATGGAGATATAGACTTACCATTTGAGGTAATTGATGCTTGTTGAATGGAAAATTTGATAGGTGGTGAGTAAATTGATGCTATTGATTGGAATAGGAGGGAGACACTTGAGCGATAGGTGGGTGGGGTTGAGAGGATGAAGGGATATGTTGGAGATAAATGTCAAGTAAGAATGAGAAGAGGGATACATAGGAGTGGAACATCAAGCATGGAGGAGAGGTGAGAATTTTAGGGACTACGAGAACCCTAGGGTAAAACTCTGGATTCAAAGAGGATGGAGATGTGCGAGAGGAAGGTTGAGACTAGAGTAAATTTTGAAGGCTGAACATTTTTTGAAGGAAAAAATCAAGAGGTGATGACACGTGCACCTAGGAGAACATAATTTTAATATATATAGTATATTTTTATCAAGTAAAATAGAGTGTATAATCCCAACTTGATAATAAAATAATGTATTAAAGATAAATATATAGAGGGAAAATAAAACACCCAACATAATATAATTTTATAGTGTTCACCAACTATTTTTATCAAGTATATGTATCTATGGTTCTTAGAAATTATGGCCCCTCATCACATGTATTCATTTTATTATCAAAAATGAACTATGAAACAAGATTAGGGAGATATTATTAGACTCCTAAAATTATAGGTTGTGAAATATAAAAGGAATATAATAAATAATTGTTTCTAATAAAATTTATTGATATTCATTTTCTTTAATCAAGTTTCATCAATGATGGATCGACTAATAAACATTGTTATAATCTGAAACCTAGTCCAAAATATTAGTAAAAATATATAGTAAGGTTTTTTTATCTCTCCAATATACTTTTCAAGAATAACTTATATAGTAATGAGATCATATATATATATGAAGAGATATATCTTATAACTCTAAATATTAACCAATGTTCATGATAGATCCATGAGTCCCAGAGAGCCTCATGTTCTATCAAGTTTGAATTCATCAAAATATAGTGTAAAATAAGTCTAGTGAGATACTAAATAATCTTCATAAAATCACTAATACATCCTAAAAAGATAATATGTTCAAATAATCATATTCTGTAATTGATAAAATCACAACATAATAAAGATTGTTATGGTTCAAATAATAGAATAAATTTATTGACAAAATATCATATCACATTATATAAAAACATATTCACCTTGATCAAAAAAATCTATATAGATGTCATAAATTTTTTATCAATAATAATCATCATGGAGAAAATAATTTGATCTCTAATTTTCATGGAACCATAAAAACTTAATTATTATCATGATAAAAATATTTTTGTTCATGGTCCTCTAACATCTAACTCTCATAGTTTCAAAAAAATCTAACAATTGTCACATCATAGTATTATTTCATTAATTTTGGAATAATAAGTGAAATTTTTGCCTAAATTATTTCCATTAAAGAGAAAAAAAAGATAATTCTATTACTCTATCTTACAAAAATCATGATATAGTATTATTCTTTTAATATATTTTTTAATATAGTCACAATGATAGTGGGAGATATATTTCTTTTCTATAATGAAAAATCATATATCAAACCCAAATCCTTCAAAAATAAATTTTCGAACACTTTTATAGAAATTAGGGCATGTTATTGGGGTTTAATATCAATATAGCATTGAATTATAAATCACCATGTACCTCAAGTTACTAGTCATCATGAACAAATCATAGTGCATAAATAGTATATTGAGATGTAACATATTTTATATATGAGAGCATACTTCCAAATTTCTTCATAAAATAATCCCAATTGTGGCATGATGAATTAGTAAGAATAATTTAAATAATTTCCATATATTTAAATAAAAACTTAATAACAATATGTTACACTATTAATTTCTTTAAAATCGTATTATATTGATTTCCTTTAAGAATAATTCATTAAAACTTATCTTTTCTTATCTTGAATCCATAACATGTTTCAAAAATCATTAATATTCCTTGAAATCCACTCAATCACCTCTTCTAATCATGAACCTCATTCTTATACATCTTTCTTCATTATATAAATTAAAATAAAGTGATAAAATATATTTGTATCAATTAAAAGAATATTCCCTCAATATTACCTACAAGACACAACTAAAAAATGTGTATATATGTAGTGTGTTAATGTACCATGAACTCCTCATAACTTGAAAAATATTAGTCCAACACAATTGAAACTTACATGCCAACACATCATCAGTATGTAATGTGTTTCTGAGAGATCATCGTCCCTTAGTAAACATGTATTTATATGGAAGGAGTAAACTCCTTTATATATCACAAGGATTCAAATAATCCTTCTCATTCATCATACTTTAATTAATAATATAACTAATAAATCTATCCTGATATTTTCTATACATCTCATGAAAATCATTGACACTTTAAATCCTATATATATATAAAAGAATTCCAATATGTTTTTAATGAATCCAACACATCAAACTTGTGTGCTTATATTTCCCTTGACCACATCAATATCCTCAATGTATATCAAATATAATATTTTTGTATATTTACAATAATCCAACTCATCATGTAAATACTTTAACTTCATGACATGCATGAGCACATCATGTGGGAAGCTCATTCAAAAAACTAATTATAAATAGATCATTAATTAATCAAATTAAATGAATAGTAAAATTTATATCAATGAAATTTTTTAAAAAATGAAATAAAATTATATCATATAATAACAATTCAAATTATAAGTATATTATAAAATAAGTTGATTATTAAATTAATAATTTAAGAATTTAAACATGATAACTTATTAATATTTCATTTTTCATAAAAAAATATTTTATGATTCTTGTAATTATTCATGAATTATAATTCATATTTCCTTCCTTATGGACTCTTTGAAATTTACTAAAATGCATAATTAATAATGAAATTATCTAAAAAATATTTTTTCCTTTTTTAACTCTTAATTTCTTATAATGTAAACAATTTTCAAAATTTAAAAACATTATATGTTTTAATAATAATTTCATGAGAAATACCTTTAGACTTAGTCATTATCGTCTAAAACTATATCATTGTTTATGATATAAATGAGAAATAATAATATCCTATTTTTTATTGCATATCTATAACAATGATAACATTTAATGTATCCTGAGAAATACATAGGCATCATTAACACAACATATTCAGTGCATGTAAATATAAATTTTTCCAATAATAGATATAAAAGTCAATATATTGTGTTTAGAGATATCCCAAATTCATAAATTTGTATTTTATCATGAAAAACATTGTCATCAACAAGTTATAGAATCATGAAACTCAGTTTAGGAATAAAAAACAAGTAATATCATAGGTGGTGATATCTAATATTATTTTCCATGATATCAAGATCAAATTTGAAGATAAGGCCATGTTAAATCACTACTTATGGTACTCTTATATCATTTTCATTGATATAAAGTATTTTTCATACTTTTATAATTCTAAATAAAATATAATTTTTTAAAAAATTTATAAAATTTTGATCTATTACCAAAAATGGGTTGTTGTAACTTCTATCAATCCTAAATATAGATTAAATAATAAACCAAAATTTCATGATTGATAAAAGCGAGTTTTACTGAAAATAAAATTTAAATGAATTACATAGATATTTATTGTTTCCTAAACCTACTAACATCAACATACATGAGGAAGACCCCTATGAATAATTTTGGAGAATACTTTTCCCTAGGTAATACATTGGTTTTTGGAATAGTAGATCAAGTTTATTATGAATTTATGAACTTTTTGAACTTTTCATTTTATAGAGGAAAGGAAAAAACAAGAGATATTTAACTAAGGAATAATTTAATGGTTGGATTACCTATAAAAATTGAATCATTGTTATTAACTTATTTTATCAAATAAAGGATTATATAATAATTAATCATAGGTCTATAATTTTAAAAACACTTCCCAATAAATCATAGTGCATTAAAAAAGTTTTTAGAATATATTGTAAGATCTATACAAGCTCTTATATTATTTCTTAAAATTTAAATAATAAATGTAACAAATTTTTAACCCACATACACATCATCACATAATTGGTGAACTAAATATTTATGATATCATATATAGATATATGAGATTGAAGTGGTATATGATATAAAATATCACATTATGTGATACCTTGTATTGAATTCCTACCAAATTACATAATTCTAAGAGACATACACATATCATATGACACTTTCATATTATATGGACTAATGTATGTGTAGAGATTGAATTAGTGTGAGATTTTGGAGAATGGAAGGGGTGAATCTATAATCCCTTTTATTTTTAAAAATTGTTCCTTTTAAATTTAACCTATATTACTGTTTAAAGACTCAGTCCACTCTTATTTCATCTATCAACCTTACCTCAAATAATTTTGTATTTCAAAGGCATGGAACAAAAGGATTTATATGGTTTTTTAAAAAGATATAATCCTTTCCATGTTGTTTATTTCCTCCAACATGCATTCTCTAATAAAATATTCTTACCAGTTACAATGGTTGATACAGAATCACATTGTATCTCTCTTTAATCCTTATACTAGGTTCTTTATACTTCATCACAAAGTGTTACCAGAATCTACACTAGCCTACTCAAGAATCCTCACTAGATACTTTTTCTCCTAATACAAACAAGAGACTTCTCTTTCTTCAGGATCCAACTAAGAGGATTCCTCCTTTCTTCAAGGTTGGAACCACTGTATTTCAATCTAATGATCATCCTCCACAATATTGTTAGATTAGACCTTCTCATATACCTATTAAAGTACCTTTTTAAAATCTTATTGGTCTTTCTTAATAAATTTTGATCACCAGTATCTGATCAGTTGCCTCTGTGAAACTATGCTCAGGTGGTTATTCTTTCTTCTTCTGATAAAGACTCAGCCTCACATACATGTGTGAAAGTGATGCCCATATTTTTTTCCATATTATTTTATACAATTATAACTTACACAATCTAAATATTATTCAAGTGAATAGCATGCATAGGCTTCACATCATATAAACCCTAGCACACATATTTTATTCCTTTAATATTTTGTATGTTTTTTAGGTTCTGTTTTGGTATCTCAAATTTAATTCCTTTTTTCATAAATGAAACACACTTTCCAATTTATTCTCCATGTAATTGAGTGTGTGGATTTCTTAAACTCAAGGTGTATCAATTAGTTTAAGCATGCATAAGATTGTATGCATGAAAACTATTGTATGCCTCATGCACTCTCCACCTGCATGCATGTTCTTCTTCAAATTCACTATCCATTCGCACAAGTTAATATGTGTACTTCTCAAGATCACCCCCTTCACACAAAAGTGTAACTTGATATGAGTGTATTCATTTATATAGTGTAACATATCCACTTATCTTCTTACACACAATAGTGTACATAGTTTTTTCTTCATGCAGGTGTAGAACAATTAAATCTTCATGCAAACCAGAAGAATAAATTGTGGAAGTATCATGAAATATTGATTGGATTCATAGAACCATTCCTTCAAAAAGAACTTGAGTGCATGATTTTTATGTTTGGAGGGTCACATAAACTTCCCTTCTTCACACAAGAAGAAATCTCATGGAACTCCTCATGGAGAAGTTGTTCATGGTGTTATGTTTTTCTCATGAAAAATGAAAGCCTATTTGTTCTTATAGAACTTTCTATCAGACATGATCGATCTCCATTTATAGACAATTTCCACTTCGTCACCTCTGGTTTTTATACTGCATCACAGCTCCAAAAAATATGTCATTGATGGAATACCAGATTCGTTCGTGTTTACCCAAAATACATATGTTTCAAATTGTGTAACCTTCACATTTCTCTTCATTATGAAGTCCTCACATGCATGAAAAGATAATTTCATGATTCTTCACTTTCATCTTATAATTAATCCATGAATGGTGGACACAAAAACAAATGACTGAAACTACATTTACATTAAGAATATCATATTCCTTAATCATCAGATTACATAAAAACTATAGCATGCATGCAAGAGAATTTTTCATCTCATAATTTTAAGATAAAAAACCTATTGGAATATTGGGATCGATCAGTGGTGGTTTCTCCATCTTATCTAGTGAATAGTAGATCCATCAAGAGTTGGGATGCAGAATAAATCTGGGCTCATTTAAACTCATGTGGATGGGAGAACAGATGATGTAGATTACATTGATTTAATGTACCATGTTATATCCATATCATTTTAAGTGGAGATAAACAATACCATTATTCAACTATCCCACATCAACCACACATTAAAAATGTTACTTCTTAATAAATCCATCCATGCCACAACATCATCAAGCTAGCGAAGGGGGATTAGCACCAGTATCACCCTTCACACACCACCATGGACTTCGGCAGAGTGGCCTTATAGACTAAACTATATGCGCCTACAGGTGCACTCTCAATGGGCCTTATGAATGGGTCTTACCACACTATGTGGGAACTATTAATTCCCTCTTCTACCTCCCATATTCTATCCCAAGCCGGGTCCCTTGGGCGTGGTAGATAGAGTCCCACATGTTCCGTTGGTCGAACCTTATCCTTGGATGGCTAATGGGTTAGCATCTTTTTTTATGTGGCTAAAATTGATACATAGAAAATATTACAAGTGTGGAATATAATTAAAATCCACAATTTTTTCCAAACCAACTCAAACACCTTCATGAAATTTCCTTTATTTTTCATGGGAATCTTCGTCACATCATCATGTAATAAAACAACTTTCTTGGTCATCTTTAATTATTATTCTTCTTCATGGATTAAAAAAATTATCATAAATGACACAAGTATTTAGAACTTAATATCAATTAAATAATAATCAGAGTTATCCAAGGATAATTTTCATATCATGACATCTAATTCCATTAGATTAATCAATAATTTTTATCCAAGCATCACCACTCCATCCATCAACACATATTGACTTATTCACAAAAAATGAAATACGAGCTTAACAATCTCCCCTTTGTATTTTATTGTCAACATAAACACATATCATTTAATTCAATATGTGATACAAAATTTCTCTCCCTTATTAACATTCAATATGGAAAGGGTAGTTGGGGTCTTCTCAACTTTTATTTTTCTTCCCAAAATCATGTTCATCTCCCATATATGAAACTTTCAAGTTCACTTCTAAGAGAAGAATGATCTCACTTGGTTCTCTTAGTAAATATCATTTAGTTAAACAACTCTAAGTCTACTTGGGATAACCTAGTATAGAAAACAAGAGAGGTATAACCAAGTATTTATGAGATATCCATAAAATACTAGGAATGTGAAATCATGATTATAAATTATCAATTTCTCTTATAGGATGTGTAACTAATCAGATTTATCAATGAAGTGATAAATCCTACACAAACATCAACAAATAAATTAGAAAGTATAAGTGTAAAAGATATAGCTCCACTTGGTTTTTTCTTTTAATCAACTAAGCACTCCCCCTTAATTGATATGATTAATACAAATAAGAACAGGGGATAAAGTGTGATTGTCAAACCTCATCTTACAATTTTATAAAGATTTTTAGAAGTTCCAAATTCACTAGGAAGTAAAGATTTAATATCATCAACTAATAAATGATCCACCTCAATAGAATCATTAATCTAATTAAATTCCACATATGTTAGTAAAAAAGAATTCATCTATAAGGGAATACAGTGGAACCTATTGGTTTCTCAGAAATAACATTCAGGTTGAGATATTCCTCTCAATTTGGAATTCTTCTTCTTATATTCCTCAAAAGGTGGAAATGATCTTTCCTCATTAGTTGATACTTATAATGTGGATTCACTTTTCCTTTTCAGTATTAGATGAATTATTTTTTACATTTCACATCTTATTCATTCTTTCTTCTTAGGTTGGTGTAATTTTCATAAAATATCTTATGCCATGCCCAGCTTGTTCACACCTTTCACACTTAATGATTTTGAAGTCATCATATGTAAATAAATTCTTATCAACATTAACTTCTTTAACTATCACCACTTAATTTTATTTTTCTTCATCAAGTTTCTGATATTTATCCATTTTTTAGCCTTGTCCAGTTGTTTAGGCTATATAACTAAACATTATTTCTTTATGTTATCAAATTTTTTGAGTTTCTCACATAATAAAATAGTGATTGTTTATTTTTTTCACCAATTTTCATCCTGTCATATTTACATTGTGTGAAATTTCACTTGGTGAGAAAACATTAAATTTCCTAACTTTGTCACCTTCTTAAACACATCTTCCAAAAACTACATTGAATCATTAAAATATGTTCTTAATTGGTAGTTTAGATGATATATTGGTCATATGAATCTATTTATACTAATAAGATCTCATTTGTTCAAAATTTCTCCTCCTTGATTTATGCCTCATTCCTGGTAGTGATATTTTATACCAGTATGAATAAGCTTTATGACCAAACGCTCCACAACACAAGTAGTATCCTATAAAAATTGATCCTAAGGACAGATAATAATAATACTATAAAGCTTTTTGTTGTTATATATTAACATATTTTTTGTGTTTCTTCTTTGGAGAAAACCTTATGGCAGAATTAGTCCACTCTTCCTTTGTGGAAGATATTTTCTCATTTGTTCTTTTGATCCACCTGGATTCAATTCGATATTTTGAGAATGCATTGTCAGAATTAAAAAATGTACATTGAGATTCATTAGGTATAAAAAAGACCCTTTTTTGGTGGAACCTTCTTCTCAACATCTTTAGGAGATTTACCCTTAATCTTAATATCATTGGTGAAATCTTAATTTATCTTTTCAACATACATTAAGCTGAAAGGAACATAGATTGTATCCTAGATAATTATAACTCTTTCTGAGTAAGTCTTCCTTTAAGATTATTCACTATATTTTAAGGTTCAATTATCTTAAACATGTTTTGTTTATTCTATTCAATGAAATCAGTTTCATTGTTTTTAAATTCTTCTCTTCCAAGTAAATTTTAATCAAAATATTTTCTGACTTTAAGGTGGTCTTCAAAACTATTTCTTAGTTTTTTCCAAATTTCTCTAAGGGTTTAAAAACCCATAAATTTAGTGTATATATTTTCTAAAAATTCCATAAAGATTTTATTTTGATCCTTTCCATACATCTCTTTATTCCTCTTATCTTCAAAATTCATAAAAGTATTCTCAATATAGGGTGGATATTCTGAAGTAACTGTATATCTCACTTCTACCCCAAGTGATGGGAGATATGGTATCATCTTATTTTTCAATCCATGACAGTTCACAACATTATAAATTGGAATACCCTTGATATTTACTAAATTCATGTTCTCCATCTTCATAATTCAATTGGGTCTTTTAGAGGTAACCTTCACTCTAATACCACTTATAGAGCCCAGATTAGTAAGAGATCACTAAGAGGGGGAGGTGGTGAATTAGTGATCCCTTTTATATTTACAAATTATTTATTTTCAATATTAATCTATGTGAAAAGTTAAATCCTTGATATACTCTTCCTTTTTCTCTCAACCTTACCTTAAATAATTCTGTAAATCAAAGGCACTAAATACAAGGATTTACAAGGTTCGGTATAAATACCAAATTCTTGTTGTGTTAGTTATTCCTCCAACATATATTCTCCACTATAATATTATTATAAATTACAATGGTTGATTCAGAATCATAATGTATAGTTTTTTAATCCTCACTGGAGGTTCATTATAATGCATCCCATAGTGTTTCCATAATCTACACTAGCCTCACTAGTTGGAAATTGAGCATTCATGGGGGATTATTTGGGAAACCTCCATTTAGCGGTTTCTATTGACCACATTAGCAAGTTAAAAATAGAGGTCTCTATAAATTTTACCTCCCCACCCTAGATTTGTTCACCTCTTGTGACCCTCCTCCTCTCATGACCCCTCAACCCCATTCCCTAATTCACCCTCCCGTGACCCCACCTTCACGCAACACCATCCCCCATCCCACTGTCGTCGAATAGTCTCGGCCTCATCATACCCCACCATCTGCCTCTGTCCCCCCCCCCATAGAGATATCACATCCCTATCAAGCCTCACCGTTAATACCTCCCACCCCCATCGAGGCCCCTCAATCAAAACCACCAACCCCCATCAAATCATCTCACCCCATTAATCCCCCATCGTCGAGACCCCTATCGTGCATCCCCAATCCCTTCTCCCACCTTTACCTATGGTCGAGTCCCCTCCATGTGATTTTTTCAAATTCCAGTTTAATATTTTGTATCCAATTTTAAATTTAGGTGAGTATTATGAAGGTACTTTATCTTTCCATAAATCTCTTAGCTCTCTATACTCTCACAATCATCCAATATCTTCTTTTTTAATGATATTATTGAATTTTATGTTTATGGAAGGAGTATGAATTAGGATTTAGTCAATATTCACTGTTTAATGGTGTATGAATTGGATCAATTAATTGGGTTTCTAATGTTTAAGTTTATACCTTTTTTTGGTCTCTCAATATTAATATCAT
Source organism: Viscum album (assembly GCA_963277665.1). Classification (NCBI taxonomy): domain Eukaryota; kingdom Viridiplantae; phylum Streptophyta; class Magnoliopsida; order Santalales; family Viscaceae; genus Viscum; species Viscum album. Next base: position 291,141,666 of record OY728165.1, read on the forward strand.
TAAAAATTAAAAATAATTTGATTTCGAAGAAATGTGTTATGTTGTAGTGTATCTATAAATTTTCCTATAATAGATTGAATGGGACTATATAATTTTATTTTTCTATCATTGTTTATTTAATTAATTTGTTCATATGTTATTTACTTTTCCCCATGAATCCAAATGAATCAGGCATTTATTCGAATTCTTTTCCAATGGCTTTATTTCACTGTGTTATAAAATTAATAATATCCTTTGTTTTTTACTATATTTTTTTTATATTTCCTTCCTTACTTCAAAAATTTTCATTCTAGTTCTAATATTGATATAATTTCATGTTCAATTTTTTTACTTAATGTTATTGAATTATTAAATATTATGAGTAATATATTTTCATTACATTGAAATGAAAATATTGCTTTTATTTTTTTACTACATTTATATGAAAATTGGTTTAAATAATAAAGTGCTTCAATATTGTTTTTTAATTTTTATTTTTATTTTCAATGATATCTAGTTAGTGGCATTATAGTACACCCCAATGTTCCACAGGCAATGGTTATTACCATATACTAGTAATGTTTACTAGGGTATTCAAGTCATCTGTGAAATTTTTTTAATCTTATGTATTATGATTACAGTGTGATTTGGAATTTTTTTATATAATTAAGAATTTTGTTTTTAAATCCTCAAACAACAAGTGTTGTTTCCTTTTATCCATATTTCTTTGTTGCATGAATTGATATTTTTTCATTTAATGTTCTTTATATATGAGATAGGTATTATGGTTTTAATTCACCATTGCATGGGTATGTCTAGGAAATATATATTTATGTATAAGGTTTTTATTTTATACTATCTATAGACTAATGGTTAGGTTTAAGTTTCTAACTAGGAGATTAAGAAAATTTTGGAAAAGGTGGTTTAGCCAAGTAGAAATGATCAGAGTTTGATATTAGATGTTGATTTAAGGGCCTACAAAATAATATTTAAAACAACTATATGAATGTCACCTTGTAGTAATATATATCTAAAATATCATCATTTGCTAGTCGAACATTATTATGGTTATTATTGGGTTTTAATTACCTCATTATTTGTTTTTTGATATAAGGTATCGAGAAAGATTCATTTTCCGAAACACGGATAAATAAAGAGGAATTAATATTAGATTATATGATTATATAAAGAAAAGACCAATGTTTTTAATGATTGGTAAATTTTATATAATATGTTTAATGTTCTAGATAAAGTTTCATTTGTTTACTTCAAGACTTAGTTTCTCTAAGGAAAATTATATTCTCATTGGAGTAGTCCATTTATATCACTAATATATATCCTTTTGGTTTCATATAGGGATGAGATAAATATAAGAAGTATAATTTCACTATAAATGGTTATATATTGAAATAAAAAGAATTTATAAGAGTCTAATAGTAGTGTACAAGAGACTTATCAGGTGGTAACATGACTATATATTTTAAAAATATGTAAGAATATAGCACACTGATTAGATGCAGGGATTATTCTCACAAAGAGGTGGTGTTATATCATCACACTATTAAACTTATTATATTTTTCTAAATTTATAAGTGTTTTTAAAGTAATGAAAAATCAAGTTTGAAATTTGACCAAATAAATAAATACAAATTCATAATATGATGGAATATAGTGAATGAAATGTAAGTTAGTTAGAATGATGTAGCCCAAGGGAAATTCACTAAAAAGATGTTTATCATTGTTCTCATTATTGAATATCACTCTCTAGCATACAATTTCATTTGATCAAGTAATTTATTTAATCCCTCAACCAATTTAACTTTATAGACTAATTAAAAATCCTCACTAAAATGACTTTTTGTATGAATCATTGTTTTTCAAAAAGTGTAGTGGTAACACTTCGATGTCTCGATGAAGAAACTATATCACTTCGTCATTTCACAAACCATTTATTATGAGGTTTAATGGAGCCACACCCCTGCTAAATTATTTGAAATAAAGAATGGAATGATGATTGAATCATTATTTTGGTTTTGTTAGCCTATCCAATTCTAGTATAAATTTATCTATTTGTATGTTTGGTGAAAAACCTTTTTCTAATGATTTAAATTTTAAAGAACTGGGTTTTATTTAAAAGAAATCATACCTAAAAAAATATTAAATGCATGTTATTAGTATCTAATGCATTTTTTTTGTAGAGTTTAAAATGTATTTTTTTGGTTTCACTCCTGTACAACCATCGAATGTATTTATTTTTTGAATTTTTACCCCTAATTATTGTTTAATAAATTATTTTTAGAATTTATGTGTGTGTAGGTGAATGCACACATATGCATAGTTAATCCATGTAATATATTACATTATAATCTATATGTGTTAATTATTTGATCAATATAATTTACAGTATTTGCATTATGTTATTTGAAGAGGTTCTCAAAGTTTTAAATCTAATGATAATTATTGTTTAAATTGTGTTTTCATATATTATTTTGTCATATTTGATAACTACCCCAACTGGTTTGGTATCACTGAGTATTTTTTTTCTCCTTCAAAATTTTACTCATATTATGGCTTCATTGGATCATAAGTTTTAATGATATTAGTTTTTTTATAATTTAAATAAGATATTTTTATTATTATATTTTTATTAAATACATATAAGGATAAGAGTTGGATTGGTATGTTAGATAGGTTTTTTGGTAAATATTATGAGTGGATTAATCAATTTCTGGATTTCAATAGTGTATTTCAAAGTGATTTGATTAGTTTTCCATTTTGAAAATGTAAAAATGGATATCTCTTCAAATGAGATAGTGTTACAGAAATTTTTTTCTGAATGGGTTTTTTAAAAACTATAAGACATGGACATGTCAAGGAGAAGATTATATTTCGTTTCATCAATCAGAAAGTATTCATATGGATGTTGATTCAAGAATATTTGATTTGATGAACATAATGCTTGATGATATGATGCGTTAATTTCAACTTAAAGATATTAATGTTTTAAATGATAACATTGGAGGGAGTAATCCAGGTTCTTCTGTAGATGGAAAATCATTTAAATTCTTTGAAATCATTGATGAAGCACATATTGAATTATAGCATGGATGCAATAAATTTATTAAATTTTAATTCATAATTAAATTATTACACCAGAAGGCCTTGAATTAGTAGATATATACCTCATTTGACATGTTTTTGGTATTTGTGAAGAAGGTACTCCCTACTGAAGTGAAGATTCTAGAGTCATTCTATGAATCTCACAAGTTGACTGATGACCTTGGTTTTAGATATGAGACCATTAATGTGAGACACAATAATTGTATTTTGTTAAAAAGATAGAATGTTAAATTCAATAATTATACTATTTTTTATTCATCTAGGTGGAAGGCCAATGATATTAATCAAGGTAGTTAGATTCTTCCAGATAGGGTTTGGAATCAAGGAAAACAATTTTTTTCTAAGTAGATGCGTTATTTCCCACTGAAACCAAGACTAAAGAGATTCTTCATGTCAGTTAAAATTGATAAATTGATGACTTGGAATTAAAAGGGAAAAATAGAGGTTGATAAATTATCTCACCTAGCATGTTCTTTGGTATAGAAAGAGTTTGATCAAAGACACCCAGACTTTTCCTAGTATGATCATAATGTTTGACTGGGTTATGAAGCATATGGTTTTAACCCATTTAGGTCCATGGTTGGTGTGACACATAGTACGTGGCCAGTGGTGTTGGTACCATAAAAATTTCTCCCATGGATATAAATGAATTAACCATTTTTGTTACCTTCAAGTCTAATTGATGGACAGAGAGGACCTAGTAATAAAATCAATGTTTATATGAAACCTTTTATTGATGATCTAAAAGAATTTTGGGCAGATGTTGTAATGACTTTTGTCTCACCATCTAATGAAATGTTTAGACTTGGTTCCACTTTGTTATGGACAATTAATTACTTCCCAAAATACTCTAACTTATCAGGTTGGATTACATAAGGATAATTCACCTGAACTTATTGTAATAAAATTAATATATATATATATATATTAATAATTGTAAAAAGTGGGTATATATTGATCACATATGTTTTCTTCCTTCATTTCGTAGGTTCAGAAAAGACTGTGTTTCATTTTATATGAATATAGATCATGACCCATCACTACAAATAATGTATGGGGTTCAAATTTGTGCACAACTTGATCAAGAAAACATCCATTAAATGTATTATTTTTAAGATTTATGCGCTTCTATATTTCCTTCTATTCCGACTGCAAATAGACAGCACAATCATAATTGGAAGAAGTGGAGTCTTTTTTTTAATTACCTTATTGGAAATATAATATTTTAAGACATAATTTTGATGTGATAAACATTGAAAAAAAATTAATGTGACAATATATTGTGCACCATTTTAGGCGTCAAGGGGAAATCAAAGGACAATGCCAACGTTCAATGTGATTTCCAAGAAATGGGATTGATAAAACTTTTATATTTATAGTTGGGTGATGGTAATCATAAATACATGATATCTACACAATAAAAAATGATTAAAAATTAGAAACAAACATTTCTATCAATTTTGAAGACGGTTATGGTGCCTTATAGTCATTTCTCAAATATTTCCAAGCATTTCAATAAGATCAGCCTGAAATTGTGGCGGTTGAAAAGTCACGATAATCATATTATGCTTCAGTAGTTAATCCCAATTGTAATTTTTGATTTCTTATCTACCCAGGTTGTTGAGTCATTGATTGAAGTTTCTAATTTTTTTCAGACACCTCTGTTCAAGGAATCATCACATGAGTGATTTGAAAAAGTAGCAGTATAAGATTATTCTTTAACTATGTCACCTAGAGAAATTATTTTCCCCATATTTTTTTGATGTCATTGTCCAATAGACCATTCATTTAACTGGTGAAGTCTTTTTTGATGAACCCATGTTATTTATATGGATGTATCTAATAGGGTTATACTTAAATACATTGAAATTGTATGTGTGCAATAAATCTCATCCAGAAGATTCAATTTTAAAATTAATATTTGATGGATGAGTGCACCAATTTTTGAACTTCATATATTTATGAGGTTGAAAAAAAGTTGTATAAACCCTCCCAAAATGATCAGGGTGTAATTGGAGAAGGGATAATGTTTGATATGCACAACAACAAGTGGGATCAAGCTCATATATTTGTGTTGTTCGTCACTTCATTAGTTATGCCATTGATATAGTAATTTTTATAGGTGTTCTATTATGACATATGTTTCTATATTTTTTTTATTACTTAAATTTTATTGTGTTGTGATTTAAGATGAATATTGAAATTTCGAAATGTGAAAGGACCCATAAAACTGACCATCAAATCCAAAAACATCATTTTAGCACATTTCATGAGTGTTTCAAGACTCATGTAAGTATAAATAATTGATTTAATATTTTTATAGTGAAACTAAGTTATATTTTCACAATCCTTTGTTGATTAAATTATTTGAAATTTATAGATTCCTAATATGAATGATTTAAGTACTCATACCTTGAGTGAAGAACTCAACCGACTAGTCGATGGTCTGTTTATTAAATCTCGTCAATATAAGTCTTTGGATGCTAATGGATTATGATTTTGTATTAGTGATGTTACCATGAACCGAGACATGAAGAATAGTGGTGTTGGTTGTTCATCTATTAATGTATATTATTATTATGGATTTTTGAGTGATATTATCGAGGTTATTTATGTTCATGTCTTAAAGAACATATTTTTAAGGTGTGATTGGGTTGATTAGGTTCATGAAACAAAAGATGATCACTTACAATTTACATTATTAAACATTAAAAATAGTTTATAAGAAGATGACTGAGTAATCAAAAATCCCTTGATACTAATATTTCAGGCATAACAAGTTTACTTTTTCAACATTGATTCTAATTTGAGAGTTGTGGTGAAAATGTCTAGAATAGGGGGTTTTCTGATTTATTGAGAGGAAACAGATATTTTCACCTTTCCTAACCAAACACTTGGCCAAATGACTGTAGCTATATGAGAAGAAGATATAAAATGGTCCATAGATATAATTTATGGATATACAATATACATTCATGGTCTGTGAAAGTATGTAATTTTTTTCCCAGTTAATGTTTGTAACAGTATTTATGAATTATATGAATAAAAATTGATTGATTTAACTGTATATTTTTTTATTAATGTAGGTATTTCACAGGGTGGTTAGAGTGGTTCACCTGATGTAGTTGGTATGTATGTTTTTATTTTTTAAAATTAATTTATTGTAAATTTTTGAAAATATATTTCCCTAACTATTTCTAATTTATAATTAAAAAATAATTCATTGGTAATTGAATTATGAATTTATTTTTATCAAGATCTATTGAGTCTTCCAATAGATGTAGGGTTCCTGGTAGAGGGTTTTGATCCTAGAACTCTAAAGCCCAATTGGATGTGTTATTTGATGAAACTTTTCATTTGACTGGAGAAGGTGTGAGTTTATTGATTCATCAGTTGGGGCATATGATATGAGACACAAATAGATTTCCTTTTAATAATAATGATTGGACTTCATTCCCATAGGATACAATTGAAATATTATGGAGGGAGGGTTAGGTAAATTAAATGATTAATTTTTCATGAAATTGTTTTTATTATTATTGCAGATACTGACTATTTTTTTTAACAGAATAATTTGACATCTTGTTCAGATGAGTTTTGGGCAGTATGTATCACCAATTACTGAAAATTATGTAAGGATTACAAGGGAATGGTGAAGATAGATCACTGGATACTATTTGATGGTGTTTCATACATTCTACAACAATTTTCTATGAGAATTCATCTCGTGCAATGGTAGGATTTGGTTTCATTTTGGTCGAGTGAGGAAACGATGGTAAAATTTATTGTTTTTAATATACCAATTAATCTAATTTTTTGAATGTAGAATAACTGAATATATTTAAATGTAAACTGAGTCCACTCATCATTCACATAATTGGGTGATGTAGGTCATACTTTCCAGACTCTCTACTCGGCATGTATCATAGCTCATACATGATGTAAGTTTAGAGTTAACTATTCATTCATATATTAAATATATTTTTGTATAACATGAATATAAATATGTATTTGGTGGATACATTTATTATTGTCACACCAGTGAGGTGAGCCTGCTGATCGAATGTCGATATGGATGAGGACACATCGGGTGGGTGATCTTCATGTTGTAGGTGTTATAGTAAGTAAATTATTTAGTAACAAATGTATTTTTATTTTATATAAATTATTCATATTTGTTCCTTAATTAATTATGTATATGATATAGGATCAGTTTGAAACTGAGTTAGCAGAGCTGCCAAAGGTGCAACATCATAGTACTATGTGCAGAGATGAGATATTTCAGCATGTCATGGGGAGTAATAGTCATGGTTATTCTTTGACTTATGGAAATGGTGTACAAAGATGTGTAGCTGTTGGAGCAGAGGTGATGGGTGTGTGCAGAGATGTAGGTATGCGCACATGAGCTATGATAGATTCTTCTATGTAGGCTATGTAGCACAGTACGGATGAGAGGTTTCAGCAGTTACGTGCAGAGTATGAGGAGAAATTATCACATATATCAGCACGTATCAATGAAGTGATGATGTAGTATCCTGTTGATTATACACAAGTAGTGGCATGGGTAAAAAAGAAAATAAACCATACTCAAATTTACTTTTATTGATAAGCTTAAGATATATAATATTTATATATGTTGTAGGATTCGTATATAACTGGTGAACATTGCAGTGAGTTCATTGGTGATCCATATGAGGATGAACCTCTTGCATGAGGTAATTTACATTACCATTTTAATATCATACATGAATTTGGAATTAATCATTATTCATGATCCTTTAGTTCTATTTACACCTCTTTATGTTTTATTATTTTAATTCTAGTGATTTAATTCATTCTTTTAAAGTTTACATGATTTTAAATCATGATATATTACATAACACTTCAATTTATTAAGATTTATGTTTATTTAAGATTAATTTGGTGGTTTCTCTATTTTGGTCTCAAGTGATTTTATCGAAAGATCATATATTCAGTTAAGTAACAATGATAATTTAGTCATATGGTATGTTGAGTAATTATGAATTTTTTTTCATATGATCTATTCAGTAATCATGAAATTTTTGTCATGAGGTCAATTAAACTAATGTTAACACTCCTAGTTATTGCATGGAATGTTATAAGGTAAGTCAATTGGACATGGTGGACTCACCATATCAACTTTTCAAAGATATTCTAAAGGATCCATAATTTCATAACTAAATCTTTAATAAAGTGTTGAGATATATACTTACAAATCAATATTTCCTATTGATAATTTGAATTTATCAGTGGAATAAGTTATTGATTTTATTTTTGGTTCTATACCTATAAAATTTAGTGAGGATTCTATTAATAATGGTTAATCAATAAATTATTGATTAATTTTTTTATAAATATATGTAATTGCTCAAAGCAGTTTAGTTATTGGCTTAATCACATCAAATGATGTATGATACTTTCTTGAATATAACTAGTGGTAGAGTTTTGTAAATGAATATATAACCTTTAAGAAATAAATATTATATTTTCTTGAATATATGTACATATACTGAAATTAGTTCATACAAATTGGAATTATAAAAATCAGTGTACACATGTTGGAAGATTGTGGATGAGTAATAACATAGTGTATTTCTATCATTTTTTGAGCCAAAAAAATTCTTGAATTTTCGTATTCCCAAGGTAAGGATTATAAAAGTAAGTGAGGGATGTTTGGAGATTATTTTATCAAAAATTGGATGATCTAAGGGGCTTTAGGGGTGTGATTAAGTGGGTAGAGTAGGTGGCCTTTTATAAGAGGGGGGACGGTCACTTAAGGAATGTCTTGAAATATTAATTTATTATAAATTTAATTTCGATTAAAAATGGTCCAAATCTCATTAAATAAAAATATAATATGATTTTTCTTCGAATACCCATCATCCAATAATTTTTAGACAAGTGTTTAATATTTTATTATCCTTACCTTTTTGTGTTTAACCATTATTTTACCCTTTTTAATCTTACCACGATATCATGTTATTTACTCATTCTGGGTTAATGTAATTACCATATCTTGTCAAAAGACCCACAAAAAGTCATTTTTTACATATTTGGACTTATCTTAACAATTTTTCTGAATATTAAAATTTTAGTAATTTAATATCATTTAATAAACTATTTTATATTTTAAGTTACAAATTATGTCAATTGTGGACACTATTCATACCTGACTTTTTTAAAAATTCATAAAAACCAGATTAATTAGAAAAAAGCATTGAATAAATCTTAAAATTTTATATTCACCTATAAAATTATTTTCTGAAATAAATTATGTCAAATAATATTTTTTTTAATATTTACAATATCATTTATTTTAATCCTTTATTAATGAAGCAATCACTACATCATCATTGTTTCATAATTAAATTTATTGATTTATTTTCTAAAAATTATAAATAAAATACCATGATGTATGAAATATTTTTATCTTTATAATGACTATTTATAGTTGAAGATATCACTTATATAACCTCATATAAAATTTAATTTAGTAAGAAGATACATGTTAATGTTATTTTTCTCTTTACTTTAAATAAATTGTTATAATATGTCATTATCACTCCTCAGTGGATCCATGGGGTCCTAAAATCGACCCAAGGATGACTATAGTCGATCATATTTTATCCAATAAGATTAGGACACATGTTAGGATAGTTTTATATTATTATAATGTTATTTTTTTACCCTTATTTACCTGATTTACCCTTTAATCATGGAAAATAAAAATAATTACTAAAGTTACTATTCATAGTGTCCAAAAATAAAATGTACCTATTTTCACAATTTGGACCTCCTGATTATAAATATGGAATAAAATTTTCCAAATTAAAAACATAGAATTTGTACAAATTAATTTAAAATTAATTCCCGCTTTCAAAACTAAAAAGTGGGTTTTTAAGAAGTAAAAACTATCAAAAGATTGACATTTATTTATGTACAATTTACACATGAAATTACTTCCACTGAACATAATTGGATTAAATTATAAAAAATTAATCCATTTACATTAAAAACCAATTAAAATTATATTCTAACTGTATAAATAAATTAGATGAAAAGACAGTTTTTAATTAAAATGAATTATTTTTCACTATTCATTAAAAAGTGAACTTTATCAGAAAATTATAAAAAATTTTAAAAAAAAGTAAATTTTTTATGTCTTGATTATATAGAAGAACTTTATTTTATACAATATAATATATAAATGTGAAAAAAAACTATATTTAAAAAGGGTTCACCATCAAAAGGTGGTAAAAAATCATTTTTAGAAAAATAATTCTTTAAACCAAAAAATAAAATTTGTTCTTATATCATATCTAGAAAACATATAAGATGAATTTAAAACATTACATTGAATATATAACATCTATTTTTCATTAAATAAAAACCCATAAAGAGTGATGTGATTTTATAAACACAATTATTCTCTTTTAAATAGGTTTTCATAAAAACACATCCTTTATATTCAATTGGATTTTTATTTCCATTTATAATAAATTTGGTAACCAATGAATCATTATTTAAACATGTTTAAACCATTTTTAAAAATTCATTTGATACTATTCATACCTTCTATTCCAATTTCTAGGTGTTAAATACCATTTGAAATAATAATAATATTATTGTATTATTTTTTGGAATAACTCAATGTTGTGTGCAACTTAAGATTTCAGAGAAACTCGTTTTTTTTTCTGTCGAGTATGCTATCAAAAAAAGATTCCCCTTTAACATAAAATTAATATCTTATTTATAAATATTAATTGAAAAGGAAATGCGTTATTCTATAAATACTTGGTTCATTACATAAAATCATGATGAAAATTTATTATTTGTCAATGATAATGATGGGAGATGAGATTAAGAAGAGTCGTGGGATGATGGGTCAAATTTGGTAGGAGAGGAAGATATTTTATATTAAAAGAGAGCTTGGGTATATAGATTAAATACTAATTTTAAGGACCTAGAAACCTCACAATACTTTAGTGCATAGTTTAAGAAAATAATACACTAACCATGTGATCCTCAATAGATAACCAAGAGAATGGTTCAAGGGAATAAAAAATAGCTATAAAAACCATGTGTGAACCATTAAATTGGATCTCCTAAGAATAGCAGGCATGTCACACGGTTGTAGAATAATAAGTTCTAATCAAGCACTAACCACATGGCATAAATTACATAACAAACAAATCTCATATTAATGGAATTAAACCTCAAATGAGAGATAAACAAAAGAGAAACAAAAATGAATAAATAAAATAATAGAGTAAATCAGAGTTAGGGTTTGACAATACTAGAACAATTAAAACCGAACCGAAAAATACAAATATAATGAATTTTTTTATAAACTGTGAAATATGAATATTGATCTGATGAGGAGGAAAGATTTGATATAACTATTAGGTTTTTAAGGATCATAATATGATCCTTTGGTAGTGGAATTTCACCCAAATAAAAAGGATGTATTCTCAAACAAAATCAACATGCATAGAAAATCAAAAAATTTCAAAAGAACTGCATCTAAAAGTGGGTTTCTTATTCCTAATTCTCAAGGTAATACTTGAGTAAGAACACAAGGTAAAATAGTTCATAACCTACTACCTTTTGGGGTATAAACTGGTTATTTTATCTGAAAACATTTCATTATGGTACTAGTATACTCAAAGGGGTTCTAGATCCTCCACTAAATGTGATGAACACTCTACAATAATAAAGAAAGGTTTAAGAACATTGTAAGAAACAGATGATCATCAATAACATTGAATGAACATTATCAATAACAAACCATATATGAAAAGGACCTATTCTATTTATATAGGTGATTCTCTATGATCCTTTATGAATGAATAATTTTTCAGGTGTGTTGGGTTTCATCAAATGACACCTCTAGTTGATGCCTCATTGATAAATCCATTGAATGAGTTCAATGAGAATTATGTAAATATATTAATACTTTGACACTATGTAAAGAGTGTCTGTTGTCATATGAGAAATTAACATGCATCAAGCCTTCATTTTTGGCTTGTATTGCTTATATACATGCATTGTATACAAGTATACTACATGAAAATATTCTCATGAGTACATGCATTGTATACATTTATTCTTCACGCATCTGATGCCAGATAATATACATGAATCATATTCATATATTATGTGTGCACTATATATAGTATCAAATATTTTATATTAATATGATATATATAATACATGTATCATATATATATATATATATATTCAGTGTATATGCATCATATGCATGCATATTTTTGTACACAACCAACATAAATTAGATAATGTAGTCAAATTTATGAGAATTAATAATTCTCCAATTTTTTTGAAGTGTATTGAGCTTGAATTTCAATTTCATAGAACTTTTTGGTGATGAAAATTAATCACCATTGAATGTGGTAGTAAATACAATATGATTATAAGACAAAAAAATTGGAAATAAATGTCACTAGATGTGATTTGAAAACCATAAAGAATTTCGAGGGGTAAATAACCAAAGGCACATTAATGGATCACTATGAAAATGTAGTTATAAAAAATCTCAATATTACAAGAAGAAAACCATTTTAATATTCTCTCTTGAATAATCAAGAATACACCTCACAAAACACACAGTCAAAACTAGATTTGAGGTGTTTTTTTCTTGAAAATATAATGAAATGAATTAGGGGAGAGCCTATTTTTATAGTAATCTTGAATCCCATACTTACTATTTATCTAAAAATTATTAGGTGTAGTTTTATACCCACCTCATGTCACACCATATACCCCCATAACCAATTAGGTGGGGCGTGTTCCATCTTGTAATTAACAAAGAAGGGATGTTATAGACACTCTATTTTTCTATAAAGTATGTGTCCCAACCTTTTTAAAACTCCATTAATAGTAATCTTCACTTTCAGATGATCTTTTGGAAGTGGTCTATTATGTAGCTTGTCCTCTGTGATGTTGAATATCGTATCCCTTGCAACAAGGTGATAGGTGGGTGCTGATAGATATATATCATAGTCATTATCACCCAGTAGAAGATCAGTACAGGAAAAGTATCAACGTTTGTATGATTCACATTTTAGGGGAACAATTATTATAATATTGATTACCATGTCTAAGACAGCTCTTTGAGGGGAATGACTCGCCTTAAAGCTGGTGGGGGTGGGTGGGATCTTCATGCACTGGTTGTTCCCAGGTTGTGTCTTCTCCTTGGTTCCCATCCATAAAAGTTGCTAACAAATCTCCCTACCATTGAAATCATTATTCAATAGTTTCTAGTCTTTCGCTCGTTTGTTTAATTTATTCATTTCTATCATCCATTTGTTTTTTTTTCAAAATATACTCTGGGTTTCACCCCAAACCCCACACCTCTGACACGACTATATTGTTCTAGCCACTTCAAAGCCGCCGATAATAGGTCTTCATCCGCTATAGGAGTATTTATTTCCTGTGACTGTCAGATATAGGAAAATAAGTAATTATTTTTATGTAATATCAATTTTTAAAAAACTTTTTATCGTTTTATACTTACACATATTTCCAACACTTTTTGTGTGTTTCATCTATTAGCTTCCCTTCCTTATACACATGACTCCTTCCATAACAAATGATTTGGGATGGAAGTGTATTTGTCTTTAGACTCATCAATATACATATAAATATAGAAATATAATTATGATGTTGTTTCTTGGAACCTAACAATATTACTGTAAATTTGAAATACATACCATTTTCTTTTCTAGTGAAGCATACCACATCCTTACTTTATGATAGAGGTATGTTGGTTTTGATGCACGTTCCTTATTTTCAGTACTGAGTTGCTCTTTCATAAATGAAATATTGACAATCAAAGTGATGAATACATGTATCCTCAAACAACGTATTATCATCCACAATGTACCTAAAACTTATCATCCCCACGATGACTAATTAATTCAACCCATGCTTCTTGGGATATCAGTTCAGCGTATACAAGGGGTGGGTGCAGGTTTATTTTACCTTTGGAATCTTTCAGGTGACATTTTGTTATAATAGTGATAAAACCTCAATGAATCCTTCCTGCAAGCCTTAGTGCATAATTCTTGTTTGAATCATCTACTATAAATGTAATCAGCAAGGGATTGAGAAGAGTAAGACAATGTTTCATTATTTTATTTGCTAGTAAATTAAAGAAATAATATCATAATGTTACCGTAATTTCTTCCCAGATCACAACCTTCATCCTGGACACAACATGGTGCCACGAATCTATGTCAATCAGCATGTGTTGTTGAGAGACAATTCCAATGTAACTACTAAACATGGCCTTGTTGGGATTCACATATTGGCCTCATGCATTCCATTCGACATCAAATTTGATGTCTTTTCTTTTCACCTTAAGAACATTGGCTAACACCATCAAACTATGACGCACCTTTGTTTTCTGCGATGTCAGTCCTTCATCCTTGACCATTTCATCGATATCAGCATCGTCAATATGTTCATTTGAAATGGTATAAACATCATGTGCTGATGGTTGTTGAACCTCAACACTAGGAGCGGTAATAGGTTCAAAAACTTATTTTTTCTCTGCACTATGAGCAGCAGCAGCAGATGCTGCTTGAGAGACTTGTTCAGTCTTCAGGTTAGAAGAACTAGAATGTGTAGAAGTCATTATCTGCAAAAGTTGTTGAACAATTAATTTAAATTACATAACCAAGGTTTATCCAAAATTACTATGGAATATCATAGGTTTTGTTACCCAAATTAACATAAGAAATAGAAACTTCAGATTAGTGAACATAAATTCTATCATGAACATGTAAAGGATATGGAATAACTCTCTCTCACCTTCCCCAAACTCATACCTAGAACTACACTCAAAGCCTCTGTGTGATCCTATTGCTTGGAACACACCCTTTTCATTTCACACTAGTTCAATAAAAACAAGGATTCCTATGAAATCTTAGCACATAAAAAGGGTCTCAAACAAACAATTAAAATGACCCCATCTATAACACCTATATAGTAACCACTTTAGGAGTCATTTACTTGCCCACATGTTTTTGGATTTCCTCTCAAGAACACATATTGATGGGGGAATTGTTAATCTTCCTTGTAAGTCCAAATTCTTACCAAACATCACTAACATGGGGCTCAACCAACGCCTACCATATACCTATAAAATAATTGAAAAAATTAGGAAAAATAATTTCTTGTACCTATTTCTATTAGTACTACAAGAAAATTATAACGAACATAGATCGTACCTCCAAACACTCCTGGAGCCTCCTGGTAAAAAGAATCTAGTGACTACAACTATCCAAGATTCTGACCACTAACTTCCCAATATAGGAGTGGTAAACTTAGGGGTAGTATTAGTAGAATAAAACCAAAGTTCCATCCCCTACATGTTGCTCCCTGATCTCCTCCATCACTTTAGTGCTGTATAGACCTCCTTTATCCAGTTCCTTCCTCTGCCTAGGCTATTCGTCGACTGCCTCTCTGACTGTAGCATGAATGTTAAGAAAATGCAATGTGATATGTCAATACCAATCACAATAATATTAAATTACTTGGATTAATGGGATATCCTTGAGGTACCTATGAATGACAGTGCCTCTTGAGATGAGACTTGCATCACACACCTACTGTGGGTGGGTGATGCTAACCCTACATCCCAGAATATCACTACCTTAAAAGATTATGATATGAACATAAATCGTAGGCATAATCATAGAACACTAATATTTCCATCCAAATATTAGTATTACATGTTGAATTCCCCCAAACCACTAGAGGTCAGCATGTGAATTGAACATCATAAATTAATGTATTTAATAAAAAGAGATAAAATAAAATCCAACTAGGAAATGGAAAATAATGTATGACCTACATAGAAGGAGGGGACAAATGTTAATTCACCATTGGTATACACCTCAGTCTGTGTATCCCAAACTAATCTCTACCTCATCCAAGTCCACCAAGGACTCTGTAAAATTTCCCATCGTCTGTATAAGACATAACACGTATAGGAAGATCCCTTATAGGGATGAGTATTATAATACCCAATAGGACACCCCAAAAACACCATACATAAAGCATCGAGTGTATTAATGTCACTAAAAAAATATTCCAAACAAGATATGAGACATAATGATAACCAAGGATATCCCAAATATACTCCTAAAAGACTCTAAGTCAAAAAATGTCTCAACCACTTCTATTTGTATGTCCACTCTGGGTTTCAAGGTAACACTCCTCTGAGATAAAATGCTACCCAGGCTATAATTACAATGATGACACTCATCCTAAAGGTCACACTCATCTGATCTATCCAAGAAGAATCACATAGGAAACTGAGAG
Organism: Viscum album; assembly: GCA_963277665.1. Taxonomy (NCBI): domain Eukaryota; kingdom Viridiplantae; phylum Streptophyta; class Magnoliopsida; order Santalales; family Viscaceae; genus Viscum; species Viscum album. The sequence goes on from OY728165.1 coordinate 291,158,136, forward strand.
TGTCCACTCGAGATATACACTCCATCAAACTAATACCCCATCATAAATATCAACTCATGATTTAAATATAGGGGGTTAACTCCCAAGGCTTGATGGGGGGGTACTAGAGTCTAATACAATAATCCTCCAAGATAAGGGATAGACACTTTTGTAAGTGTTGGTCATGCCAATTAAATAAATCCAACATAGAGAAACACATTTGAAATAAAGTTTGCTTCAGGCCTCTCGGAGGGATACAATCTCCAGGTCACAAAGTGACATGTGGTCCATTTCTCAGGATCATATTCCATACTAACCCCCATAAAAGTGAACTGAGACCACTCACTATAGAATACGTATATTGAAAGCTGAGAGGGTTCATCTGAGATACACGCTCCATCAAACTAATACACCATCAGAAATATCATATCTCTATATAAATAGAGGGGGTTAATTCCTAAGGCTTTCTGGGGAAAAATAGACCCTACATAAAACATCCTCCAATATAGGGGATTAATGCCCATGTAAGTGTTGGTGATTCAAATTCTAAAAACCCAATATAGGGGAAACATGAATGAAATGAGGATCACTCTGGGTCCCTTGAATTGATACATGTTCTAAGTCGCTGAGTGGTATGAGTTCCAATGAACGAGACCTAACTCCATAATAACCCTCATATAAGTGGACTAAGACAACTCAATCAAGAATAATGGAACTCACCAACACTACCCTAATCATTAAGAAGATATAGAGGGTCCAACATCCCTGTAAGAGGTCATGAAGTTGCATCAATCCCTTATAAGAATGGACCAAGGAAACAAAATCCACCAATACTAGTCCATGGAAGCTTAAAAATATCACAAAAAAACTAAAATAAAAGGAAATAGAGCTCAAACTATCCTCAAAGGAGAAAATTATGTGTCCCTAGGGGTATACAGTGTGTCTAAAAAAGACTAGAACTCCCATGTATCATTTTCACATTGAGTGATCTGTGATTCCAACTATGGAATGTGCAATGACCATTCACCAATTATTTATTGAATCATTGGCCAAATGAGAATTAAAATGATGAAAACATGTAGATAAGGGAGATAAATAGCCACAAATAAACCTAAAAGGAGAAGTGGGATACTTACCTAGAGTAGATCTCACCTGCGATGGAGGGATAGAAGAAGCGTCAAGTGGTCAGGGATCCATATGAGCTACGTCGGGAGGGGAAGGCATGACCGTCAGGGGGGAGGTGCATGGGAGGAGATTCCAACTGTTGAGAAATAGAGGAGTAGGGTTTGTGGGGAGTAGGGTCTAGTGGTGAGGATAAGAAGTAGGGTTTGCGAAGAGGAGGATTTTTGGAAGGGGTTCAAGGGGGAGGATAAGAAGTAGGGCTAGTGGCGGAGTAGGGCTAGCGGTGGAGGTCTGGCAAAGAGAAGATCTAGGGGGAGAGGAGTTTTCACAGGGGTACAATATCGTGAGAACATGAGGGCATGATAAAAAGAGAATATTGTGCACCCAATTTTATAAAATATGGTATTATGGGTTTATCAGCATTTTTTTAGAGCTGATAAAGCATCCCTTTATCAATGCTAAAAATGCACTGATAAAGAATCCCTTTATCAGTGATAAAATTTTAGCACTTATAAAGGGATCCTTTATCAGTGCCTTTTTAGCGCTGATAAAGGGATTCTTTATTAGTGCTAGAAAAGAACTCATAAAGGGATCCTTTATCAGCGCCTTTAATTAGAAATTATAAATATTTACCTTTATCAGTGCTTTTTTCTTAGTGCTGATAAAAGATGTTTCTTCCCTTGACCATTTTTGTAGTAGTGTTCTTAAAAACCCACTTTTTGGTTTTGATGATAAGAATTAATTTTAAATTACTTTCTTCTAATTCTATGTTTTGAAATTATAAAAATTAATTACATATTTGGAATCATGAGGTCTAAATTGTGTAAATAGGTACCTTTTATTTTTGGACATTATGAACAGTAAATTCAGTAATTATTTTTATTTATCATGGTTAAAGGGTAAATCAGGTAAATAAGGGTAAAAATAATTTTATAATAATATAAAACTATCCTAAAACATGTCATAATCCTATTGGATGACATATGGATAAACATGGGAATCCTTGGGTCGATTTTAGGACCCCATGGATCCACTTGGGAGTGATAATGACATGTTATAATAATTTATCTAAAGTAAAGAGAAAAATAACATAAACATGTATTGTATTACTAAATTAATTTTTATATGGGGTTATATAAGTGATACTTTCAACTATAAATAGAAATTAGAAATATAAAAATATTTCCAACATCATGGTATTTTATTAATATTTTTTAGACAATAATTATAAAAATTTTATTATGACACAATGATGATGGAGTGATTGCTTCATTAATAAAGGATTAAAATAAATGATATTATAAATATTAAAATAAATATTATTTGAAATAATTTAAGTCATAAACTAATTTCATAGTTGAATATGACATGTTAGTATTTATTCAATGTTTTTTCTAATTAATAAAGTTTTTATGAATTTGTAAAAAAATCATGTATGAATAGTGTCCAAAATTGTCATAATTTATAACTTAAAATATAAAATAGTTTATTAAATGATATTAAATTCATAAAAATATAATATCCTTACAAATGGTTAAGATAAGTCCAAATATGTCATAAATTACTTTTTTTGTATTTTGACATGATATGGTAATTATATTAACCCACGATGTGTAAATAACATGATATCATGGTATGATTAAAAAGGGTAAAATAAGGGTAAAACCAAAAGGATAAGGATAAAAAAAATATTCCAAACTTGTCTAAAAATTAATGTATGATTTTTATTAGAACCAAAATCATATTATATTTACATTAAAAAAATTTGGACTATTTTTAATCAAAATTGAACTTATAATAAATTAATATTTCAAGACTTTCCTAAAGTGACCATCCTCCCTCTTATAAAAGGCCACCAACTATACCCACTTACTCACACCTATAAATCCACTTGTCTCATCGAATTTATGATCAAATAATCTTCCAATATTCCTCACTTCCTCAGATAATTATAACCTTCGAAGAATGAAATTCAAGAAATCTTTTTGGCTCAAATCAAAAGAAGTTACCTAATTTAGAGGTAACATCTTCTCTCAAGTTCCTTTCCATTATTTTTCTTCTCCACTACCTATGATATTCTTATTATTTGATTAAATAACAACACCATTATTATAAATATACTAGTATTTTTTTTATGAGAATAATTTGAACTACACTTACACACGCCTCCATCAAATGGATACGAACATATTGTTTCTGTGTACGGTGAACTGCTGCCTCATGAAACAATGATTGTTCAATTTTCTCCTACCACATCTCATGATGTCCATTATGATAGAAATGTATTTATATATGATATATATTATATTTATTTTGTATCTATTCTTCTATAATTTTTATTTACAACATACCTCTATGCTTTCCATAATGTGTAAATACGATAATTTCCTTTGAGGTAGTGTAGACTGCCACCCCCTCAAAGTGATATGATTCGTTCATTCCATAAATGGAATGTATAAATGATAGAATAAATGAACTTATGTAACATATATAACATAGATATTATACTGTAATTATAATATAACTATGTATCATTATGTTTTTATTCATTTAATATGAAAAATAAATGAAAGTAGCGTTCATGCGTACGTACGGCCTACCGTCTCCATGAATGGTGCATTTCATTTATTATCTCCAAATTTTATGGACTATTATAAATAAATATATACTGGATATATAATATATTTAAATTGTGAATAATATTCTAGATATTATTGACTTTTGACCACATGGATAATTTTCAACAAAACAAGTTCATTTTTTACTCAAATACAGAACATCGACAAAACATCTGATATGAACTATAATAATTAACTAATTTCTATAACATGGTAATAAGTGATATAAAATGAATAATAAAATTTAAGAAGGTTCTAAATAAAGTATAAATTAACTTAATTTTATTATTTAGGAAATTGAATAACATACAAGACAAGTCGGACCAAATGGATTTGGAAGAATGAGAGGGTATGGCTACGCCATCATGACCAGCATGTGCTTTCATGGGAAGCCTAGCTAGACAAAAATGTGAAGTTGGATAGCTACCATCATGATACAGATGCTGGGGAGGGTCAGTTCCTTGTAGTTATAGTCTGGTTGAATTCCCTAAGACCTTTGGGTCATGTAATCTCTTAAGACTATAGGACATGTAATCTCTAAGCCTACGTGCCTGGTAATGGTTCCCCCTCATCCCTTGAGAGGGGGTTTATCAAAATTCAATAAAAATTAAGTCCATAGGGCCATTCAGGAATGGTAAGGTATTTTGTCTAAATCTTCTTTTATTGAGGCATTTCTTGATAATATACACCTCTATTAATTTATAAGGTTTATACACAACCATTATGAAATTTCATATCCATATTTTATCTATACTAATGTTATTTATAAATTCATAGAGATTAATATTTAAATGTTAAAATTGGTATGGGACACCCTATACGTTTAAATATATAATTATCAAATATTTTTCTTCATGATATTAATTTACATATTTATTTTTACAGATATAAAATTATTATAAAGGAAATTTTATGTCTTTCTAGAATTTAATTCAATGTTTTAAAAATGAATCTTTTTATAAAAATAATTTTAATTTCTTTACAAAATAACAAAATGAATTTTATTTGTTTTAACATATACGGCGATAAATACTTCTCCACCTCTGTAACCATTATTTGATATTTCGATTCCTCTATATGCCTTAATGTATTTTAAATAAATCCCTTATTCTTTTATTTGGGTATTTAAAATGGGATCTTAAATGAAAATTTTATTTTTATAAAGAATTTTTTTCATATGGTATTAGATGAGTTTTTTAAAAGGGTTTTGTTATGAATGTGTTTTATTCATAAAATGGTACTGAAGCATTATATGAGACGGGTGAGCTTGATATAGCTTATACAAATGGTTGATCTCCGTTATAGCTCACGAGTGAGCCCGATGTAGCCTATATGAAGGGTTGAGACCCATTATAGATCATGGGTGAACCCAAAACAACTTATATGAAGGGTTAAACCCCATTATAGCTCACAGGTGAGCCCAATATATCTTATATGAAGGGTGATCCCCATTATAGATATCCAATTTGGAATTCAACCATATGGTTATTCCAATTGGAAGACGTTTGAAAGAGTTTTATTTATATGATTCTCTAAGTTACCTTAAAGAGTTTTAACTGCTTGCTATTTGTTTTAGTGTTTTTCATTGAGAAAAAAGTTTGAGTGTTATTCATGTGAAAATATTTTTTTTCATTCTCTCAATGATCATTGAATGGGTTATCAGGTTTTAACTGGACTAATGGTTTTTCATTATTTTTATGTCCCTTACTGAGCTTTTTATGCTCATACAATGTTTTAAATGTTTTCAAAGGATTTAAGGGAGAATAAAGTCGAGGATTGCATCAAGTAAAAGTTATGGTGAATAAACATGAAAAGAAACCAAGTTTCTTTTTAAAAGTTTTATTGTTATGGAAAAAACAGATACTATTGGAATTATACATTTTGTATTTTTATGTTTTTTTTATGTAATAGTTATGGACTAATTCTCTAATGACATAAACCTTAAAATATCCTCGATGTAAATTCTTGACTTAACTTAATATTATGTAACATTTAAGGCATGGGCCTTATATTTGGTATCAAAGGAAAGGTTTATACTACTTTGGAGATTATGATTTTTTTCTTACAGATTAGGGATATGATCATGGGTTTATAATTTTAAGGTATATTATAAGTTCAATGATTTAGAAACTCCTTTTATGGCTTATGTTATTTCAAGGTGATTAATGGTATTTTTAGAGACATTCACTTTTGAGGAGATTATGGGTTATTAGTTCTTGGGATAAAAAATGTGAGGTATGAAATAACCTTTTAGGTTAAAACATGTTATGGTTATTTTTGAGTATTTTATCTCATTTTTTTAATGTTATTAGAATTATACATTTTTTGAAAAAGGAAAAAACACAGACCATGCGACAACCCATCACGTCAGACAAAGCTATGGGAATATAACCCACAAACAAAGTGTGACTGGGATTTATCACCTACCACTGGCCTATGTGAAGTCCCTGTTAGTATGAATTCTTCTTTGTAGTTATATGATTTTATGGATTAATAATAAGTTGATTTTGGGAACATATGTTTTATAAAATGGATATCCATAGTATAGGAAAATGATTTGATGATTAAATGATAAATTTTATTTGAGAATATTTTCTCTATTTTGGTAAATTTATATGATTAAGGTAAAAAATACTATGGGATTTAATTGAGGAGTTATGGTTGAATTATATTTTGCAAATAATATATGATTTTGACTGTGGACTTATAGGGAGATAAATTATTTAAGGAGATGATTAACCTATCATAGAGAAAATGTGATAAGGTTAATTACTTTTGGAACGAGACATTAAGAGTTATTGATATTATTTGGAGATAAATGTTCAAATTTATATTAGAAAACTATGTGATAAAATCCTTCTGAGTTTTGGGTTTCAATATTAGTTGGATTATTTTGAGTAATTTTAAGGACTTTTGTTTATTTAATGGCCTATGTAGAACTTGGGTATTACTATTGAAATTTGGAGATTAAAAGTAGTCCTTATCCTTATAAAGGATTTTAATTTTGGGGGGATTATCTAATCTTGTACTAACCATTTTGGTTTTGGTTAATGTCTAAAGATGGGGGAAATATATAGTTCATCTTTTGAGGATTATTTGATTCTCAAGAGAAAAGATGATTCTGTGGTAGAAATTTATTAAAGGATGAAACACTACTTGTCATGTAAATATATTTCTTTATTTTATTATTCTATACAGTAAAAGAATTCATCAATTGTATGAAAAGGATCTTAAAAACACGTTTTTTTACTTGTCCTTGTGTGAAATTAATGACTGTTTAACCCATCACAAGTTGGTGGTTTTCTCGTTGTTAACTTTCTCCTGATCATGTTTTCCATTACTCTCCATCAGAACTTGATGGTTATTTTTTTTCTATATCCATGTTTTCCTACATGGAATCCTAGTATGTGTTATCTTTGGTGACCTTTTTACTTATATTTACTTATTTTAAAGTGATATTTTTATTGAATCTTTTTCTGATGTGATATTTTCAATGAACTTTCCGAACCCAGTTTTATAATTGTGAGGACGCAATTTACAAAAGGGGGGAATGATGTAACGACCCAAGTATTAATAGAATAATACATTTTTTTTTCTATTAATATTTATGAATAAGATATTAATTTTACATTAAAGGGGAAACTTTTTCCAATAGCGTACTCAACATGCAATAATAAGTTTCTCTGAAATATTATGTTGCAAACAACATTGAGTTATACCAAAAAATAATAAAATATTATTATTATTATTTTGAATTGTAGTTAACGCCTAGCCGTTGGAATGGAGGGAATGAATAATATCGATTTAATTTTGAAATATATTCTACACATTTTTAAATAATGATTCATTGGTTACCAAATTTATTATAAATGGAAATGAAAAACAAATTGAATATAAAGGATGTGTTTTTATGAAAACCTATTTAAAAGAGAATAATTGTGTTTATAAAATAATATCACTCTTTATGGTTTTTTATTTAATTAAAAATATATGTTATATATTCAATTTAATGTTTTAAATTCATCTTATATGTTTTCTAGATATGATATAAGAACAAATTCAATTTTTCAGATAAAAGAAGTAATTTTCTAAATATACGGTTATACATCCTTTTGATGGAGAACCATTTTTCAATCTTTTTTTTACTTTTATCTGTTATATTTGAAAAACTAAACTCTTATATAGAATAAAGACATAAAAATTTACTTTGGTGAAATTTTTGGTAATTTTATGATAAAGTTTATTTTTTTAATGAATAGTGAAAAATACTACATTTTAATTCAAAACTGTCTTTTCATATAATTTATTTATATAGTTATAATGTCATTTTAACTTTTTTTGGTTTACTTGTATTAATTTTTTATAATTTAATCTAATTATGGTCATTGGAATTAATTTTACTTTTAAATTTGACATAAACACATGTCAATCTTTCGATAGTTTTTACTTCTTAAAAACCTGCTTTTTAGTTTTGACAACGAGAATTAATTTTAAAATAATTTCTTCCAATTCTGTGTTTTGAACTTGGAAAAATGGATTCAATATTTTTAATAAGGAGGTTAAAATTGTGTAAATAGGTACCTTTTATTTTTTGGAAATTATGTATAGTAACTTCAGTAATTATTTTTGTTTACCATGGTTAAAGGGAAAATCAGGTAAATAAGGGTAAAAAATAATATTATAATAATATAAAATTATCCTAAAACATGTACTAATACTATTTTATGACATATGGATGAGCATGGAAATCCTTGGGTCTATTTTAGGACCCCATGGATCCACTTGGGAGTGATAATGACATGTTATAATAATTAATTTAAAGTAAAGAGAAAAAAATATAAACATTTATCTTCTTACTAAATCAATTTTTATATGGAGTTATATAAGTGATATCTTTGAATATAAATATTCATTATAAATATAAAATTATTTCCTACATCATGGTATTTTATTTATAATTTTTATACAATAATTAAATAAATTTAATTATGACATAATGATGATGGAGTGATTGCTTCATTAATAAAGGATTCAAATAAATGACATTATAAATAATTAAATAAAAATTATTTGAAATAATTTATGTCATTAAATAATTTTATAGGTTAATATTACATGTTAGGAATGATTTAATATATTTTTTGAAGTAATCAGATTATGAATTTTTAAAAAAGTCAAGTATGAATAGTGTCCAAAATTGATATAATTCATAACTTAAAATATTAAATAGTTTATTAAATGATATTAAATTCTTAAAAATATAAGATTATTCAAAATGGTTAAGATAAGTCTACATATGTCACAAATGGATTTTTTGGGCCTTTTGACATGATATGGTAATTACATTAACCAATGATGTGTAAATAATATGATATCACGGTAAAATTAAAAAGGGTAAAATATGGTTTAAACCAAAAAGGTAAGGATAAAAATATATAAAAAACTTGTATATAAATTATTGTATGATGGTTATTCTAACCAATGTCATCTTATCTTCTTATTAAAATATTTTTGGACCATTTTTAATCAAAATTGAATTTATAATAAATTAATATCTCAAGACTTTACTAAAGTGGCCCTCCTCCCTCTTATAAAAGGTCACCACCTCTAACCACTTACTCACACCTATAAAGAATCTTATATCATCAAAATTATACTCAAATAATATTCCAATATCCCTCACTTCCTTGTATAATCCTTACTATTAACAGATGGCAATTCAAGAAATTCTTTTGGCTCTAATCAGAAGAAGTTTCCCGATTTAGGTAACATCTTCTCTCAAGTTCCTTTCCTTTATTTTCCTTATTTTCTACCTAAGATATTATTATTACTTGAGTACATAACAAAAAAATTATCCTAAATATTCAAGGATGATTTTATGAGAAGTATTTGAACTACACTTACACACACCTTCATCTAAGGGATATGAAAAAACAATTTCTGTGTACGGTGAACTGCTGCCTCACAAAACGATGATTGTTCAATTTTATCCTACCAACTCTCATGGTTTCCATTATGATGGGACTATATTTATATATTATATTTATTATATTTATTTTTTATATATTCTTATGTGATTTTTATTTACAACATACCTTTATGCTTTCTATAATTTGTAAATATGATAATTTCATTTGAGGAAGTCTGGACTACCACCCCCTCAAAGTGATATGATTCATTCATTACATACATGGAACATATAAAGGATAGAAAAAATGAAATTATGTAACATATATAAAATATATATTATACTGGAATTATAATATAACTATGTATCATTTAGCTTTCATTCCTTTAATATGAAAATGAAATGAAATTAGTGTTCATGTGTATGTATGGTCTACCATCACTAGTAGAAAAATGCTTTTTAGCGTCGTTTTTTTTATTTTAGACGTCGGTTAAAACCCGACGTCGAAGTCGCCGATGTAGAAAATATGAATTTTTATGTCGGTTTTTGTAAACCGACGCGAAAAATGAATTACATTTTTTTGGCATCGGTTTTGTAAAAAACTGATGCCAAAAAAACTAATTCATATCATTTTTCGCGTCGGTTTTCATAAAAACTAACGTGAAATTTTTTTAAAAATAGTTTTGGCATCGGTTATTTAAAAAAACCGACGCTAAAAAGAAATTTTTTTTCTATGTTTTAAATCATTTCCTAAGATTTGATTTGACAGGTTGTGGACCTAAAATGGAGTTACAGATCAAAATTTATTGCCATCAGAAGTTGAACCTATCAAAGTTTTGATTGATACAACTCATTTCAAAGAAAACATGATAAACATAAATTAAAATCATATACACCAAATGAAATAAAATAATCATAATACTTCAAACATATTTCAATGGTTTTAGGGGATTCCATCGAAAAGATATATTTTTTATCATCATATAACTTGTATTTAGAAATGATAATGAATCATCATTATAAGAAAGCTAATCTAGTTGTTTATAAATGAAGGATAATAATAATAATGAAAACAAATGAATTGAATATGTACCGTGTTCAAATTAACGATTGAAGTCGCATTGAAATATTGATTGAATCAAAGATGTTGAAAATGACGAACGAAGGAGAAACTGGATATATATATATAGTAAACAGAAATATTTTAAATTTCATTGTACGAAAATGTAGGCGGGATTTTAAAAAGTTAAACGCGCGTTGTGAAAGAAATTGAAATTCTGATCCCGCGTTACTCTTTGGCATCAGTTTTGTTTGAAACAGACGCAAAAGAGTATTTACATTGGTCTTTTGGGGTCTGTTTTTTAGAAAACTGATGCAAAAAATGTCAATCGATATCCTTTTTGGAGTCAGTTTTTAAATAAAACGATGCTAAAAAGTTAAAAAAAAATACATTTTTCGCGTCGATTTTTTTAAAAACTGATGCCAAAAAGTTAAAAAATAAAATCTTTGGCGTCGGTTTTTTAAAAAACCGATGCTAAACATTTAAAAAAAACTTTTCACGTCAGTTTTTTTAAAAAACAATGCCAAAAACAAAAAATAATTTATTTGGCGTTGGTTTTTAAAAAAACCGATGTAAAAAGATAAAATATATTTTTGGCGTCGGTTTTTATGAAAACGGATTCCAAAATTTTAAAAAAAATTACAGTGTTTTAGATAATTTCTTAATCTCTGATTTGACTGGTCGTGGAGCTAAAACGGAGTTACGGATTACAAGTTATGGCCTTTGAAAGTTGAACTTTTTAAAGACTTCTTTTAGAGAAGGTCAACTTCCGACATCTATAAATTTTAATCCGTAACTCCGTTTTTTCTCCACGACTAGTCAAATCAAATCTTAGAGAAATATCTGAAACACTATAATTTTTTTTTAATTTTTTGTCGTCGGTTATCATAAAAACCGATTCCAAAAATATATTTTAGCTTTTCGCGTCGTTTTTTTAAAAAACCGACGCCAATTTTTTTTTTGGCATCGGTTTTTAAAAAAACTGATGCGAAAATTTTGTTTTTTTTAATTTTTAGCGTCGGTTTGTTAAAATAATGATGAAAAATATTTTTTTTAAAATTTTATAGCGTCGGTTTTCATAAAAACCGATGCCAAAATAATTTTTTTTTAGTTTTTTTGTGTCGGTTTTTTTAAGAACCGAGGCCAAAACAATTTTTTTCCTTTTTGGCATTGGTTTTTGAAAAAACTGACGCCAAATATTCACCATAAAAAATATTTACGTCGGTTTATAAGAAACCAATGTCAAACTGGCGACATTAATTTTTTTTTCTACTAGTGCATCTCCATGAATGGTTCATTTCATTTCTTATCTCCAAATTTTATAGACTATTATAAATACATATATACTAGATATATATGATATTTTAATCATGAATAATATTCTATAGATGATGGAATTTTGAACACATGGATAATTTGCATCAAAACATGTTCATTTTTTACTCAAATACTAAATATCAACAAAATGTTCGATATGAACTCAAATAATTAACTAATTGATATAAATTGGTAATAAGTGATATAAAATGAATAATAAACTTTAAAAATGTTCTAAATCAAGTATAAATTAACCTATGTTTATTATTCAGAAAATTAAAGAATGGACGAGACAAGTCGGACCAAGGTAAGTAATTTCATCTCAATCTCCTTTCATTGAAGCATTTCTTGATAATATCCACATCTATTATTGTATAAGGTGTATATACAACCACTATGACATTTAATATCCATATTTCATCTATAATAATGTTATTTATGAATTCATGGAGATAAATATTTAAATTTTCAAAGTAGTATGGGACACATTGAACATTTAAAGATTTAATTATCAAATCTTTGTCTTCATGATATTAATTTACATAATTATTTATATGGATATAAAATAATTATAAAGTGAATTTTATGTATATCTATAGTTTCATTCAATGATTCCAAAATGAATCTTTCTATACAAATCATTTTACTTTCTTTAAAAAATGACAATATAAATGTTATTTGTTTTAAAGTATACGGTGATAACAACTTCTCTGCTGCTGTAACCGTTATTTGATATTTGGATTCTTCTATGAGCCTTAATGTATTTTAAATAAATCCCTGATTCATTTATTTTGGTATTGAAAATGAGATCTTAAATGAAAATTTTATTTTTATACGGAAATGTTTTTCATATGGGATTAGATGAGTTTTTTAAAAGGTTTTTGTGATGAACGTGTTTTATTAATAAATTGGTACATGAGCATTATATGATATGGGTGAGCCCGATATTGCTTATACTATGGGTTGATGTAACGACCCGAAATTTTGAATAAATTTTGTTTCCTAACTTTGTGTGTTATTTTATTTTATACTCAACAAAACTATTTCATTTAATAAAATGATTATAATTAAAATAAGACCGTTTGGTTTCAACTGTTATATGACCGTTGGTCAATAAGACCATTGGAAACTAAATGTTGCGATTATTGTCTATAAATACAAGTGATCTTGATTAATTAATATAGAAAGAAGATTTGATGGCCACATCCAGTAGTCTCGGGCCGATCGAAGCCCATTTGACGTAACTCAGGAAGTAGGTAGCACCTTTGGGCTTTGCTCTAGACCAAAACCATGTCAAACTTCATCATGTGAAGCTGGAATTGAATCGCCTTCGCGAGAAGTTCAAGCTGATAGAAATCACTACTTGGGAAATGTTGGCCGAGCTGCCCCAAGATTCTCTCACCTTAGCACACCATACACTTAGGTTCAATGCTGGTGTTATAAGGGGCTATGTAACGAGACCTTAGCTACTTTATGTAATCCTTTGAGTTAAATAAAAATTGTGATGTCTTCTTATGGTGAAGTTTGTGAATTTTCAAATGTCAGGATAAATATAGTATGCATATTATTGATGAATTCTTGAAAAAGATATTTTAAAATATTTATGTAAACCATAAATAATTTGTAATGTGTAATGATTTTCAAAAAATGGTCTTCTACAACTGTGTTCAGTATGAAATTTAGAGTCTAATAAGATCAACTTAATTTTTGGTGAATATTAAATTATGAATAGGTATTTTATTCTTATGATTAGTAATGTGACCAAATGTATTAATTAACTTCACTTAAGAAAGTATTAATATAATTTAGTCACCTTGATTAAGTAATGAAATTCAATAAAATAGGTAAATAACTATTTCAGAAATTATTGGTTAAGTATTAGTTTTTTCGGATGAAATAGTGTTTTTATTTAAAAATAAAATTAAAAATATTTAGAAAATTATTTTCATAAAATGGAGTTCATATTTGAAATCAGATCATCGATATTTGGTTAAGGTGAATTTTTGGGATTTTGCTTAGAAATTTGAATTTTCAGGGAATAGTATTTTTATTTAAAAATTAAATTAAAAATATTTAGAAAATTATTTTCATATAATGGAGTTCATTTTTGAAATCAGAGCATTGATATTTGGTTAAGGATAAATTTTGGGATTTTTCTGAGAAAGTTGAATTTTCAATGAATAGTGAAAATACAGTTTTTGAGTTTCGGGTGTTTAATGACATCATTAAGGATGGAATAATTATGAAATAATTCTGGTCAACTTATGAATAGTAATACAAGGTATTAGGTGTCCCAATTGGCCAATACCATGGGAAAATACCATGGGAAAGCCCATGGTTTTGCCAATACCACCGATGAGGTGTCCCTTGGAAATTAATGCTTTGTCCCCTCACTTCTCCTATAAATACCAAGCCATTCCCTAATTTTTTTCATTTAAAAATCCTCCTCAACTAATTTCTGGTCTCATTAACTCACAAGTAGTCCTCCCAAGGTTCCTTCAGGCCTCTCAAGGTCCCGACCATCAAGCCTTCGAAGTTACTCTTCAACGTAAGGGAATCTTTCACCCTCCTCTTTTAAGCCACGACTTCCTTTATGTTTTGTCTTCTATTTTCCATCTCTTTTGATGAGGGTGTGTTAATATATGATCTAATTAATTTCTATTTCATGTATAATTTTGTAGAGACCCTTTCCACTCTCATCAATTTGTTTTCTGGATTTTTATGTGACGTCGTTAGGCTGCCGAATTTTTCGTAAAAGGAATCGTGTCTTCTATTTTATTTCATGTTTCCATTTCATGTGGTATGTCATTCAAATTTCTATACCATGTTCTTATCTCCATGTTATTCTGTATTTATACTTCATTATAAGTATTTATTAGTGGGTTACTCTTGTATACTCTCTTTTCAATGTTTTCTAAAACCATGTTATATAGTCATTATGCTGCATAAATTTCGCCTCAAAATTTCTATCTCTTTCTCTCCAGAAATTCTCTTGTTTTCTTTATGTTAATAACCAGAACTATTTCATTTCTTTGGGTGTTAATATATATATAAAGATTATGTATTTGATTCTGGATGACATACATATAACCCTCACTCCCTTTCCATGGTTTATAAATGACAGAATTAACTTATTTTAAGAACTTTTGAAACATCATGATCTTAAAATGAAACCCATTTCTTTTATTCTCCATGGGTTATCTATGAAATGTTTGATTATGATCTATTTGGATCACATGAAAGTAAAGACATATTAAGGGTGTGCACTGATAGTTCTCTAATGCATTGGGTAAATATTTAATCTCTAGAGATGACAAGTTTCATGATACCTTGGTGAATAACCCTGGTAATTTTTATGACACCTTGGGAATGGACCTTGGTGATATGTTAATGAATGTATAAATTAAATGTTGTATCCACATATTCAAGTTATGTTCCAAGTTATTTTCATTATGATATGACTATTCTTCCATTGCTCATGTATTTATATTTTTATTCAAGTTCTTATTGATATCACAAGTTCATTGATTCCCTTGTTTACCCTTACTAGGCCTTATGCCCACCCTTTCCTTTGATGTCTATCTCCAGGATATGAGTTTCAGTAAATTTACATAGGATGAACCAATGATGAAGCCTTAAAAGTGGTTTAAAATAATTTTTTATGTTCTTTTTATGTATTATGTTCCTTATTTCCAAGACACTAGACTTTAAAGATCCTCTGTATGAAAAATGTAATGAAAAGTTATGTATAAAAAAGGCAGAATGCTATAGTTGGTATCAAAGGATAGTTTCGTTATTTATGGAAATTAGGATATGAAAACTTTAGGAAGAACCCTATATAAAATTTTAAATATAGGAAATCTTCCTGGTATTTTGGTGAGTATTTAGTAAGTGGTTTATCAAGAAAATACATCCCTGTCTGGATACGAGCAAGTAGAGGTGGCTCTGGCACAAATGTACATAGGGGTAAAACCCAAAAAAACCACTTTGAGCTAGACTCGAACTAGAACTAGTACACGACAATGAGCCTTTCTGCACTCTTGGTTACAACACTCCCGGGGGATATGTTTGGTTAATCACAAGATTTTTATGAATCATTATGATGTAATTATAGAGAAATGTAATTTGTCTAAGCATGATGTTTTAAGACATGAAATCATTTTTAATTAAAATATTCGTAAATGAAATAAGTTTCTCATTATGGATTTATTCTTTTAGAAAATGTACCCATCATCTAGGAATACGTTGACATATTTCCTGAGGAGTTACTCGGACCTCCCCTAGAAAGAGAGGTAGTGTTCTCCATTGAACTCTAACCTGGATCTCATCCTATGTCGAAGACCCCCTATAGGATGGAAAATGTGTACCTAGAGGAATTATAGAATCAACTTCGAGATCTTTTGAAGAATGGGTTTATCCGACCAAGTGTGTCTCCTTGGGGAGCACCAGTTCTTTTTGTGAAGAAGAATGATGGATCGATGCAGCTATTCATTGATTATAGAGAACTGAATGGGATCACAGTGAAGAAAAAATACAATCTTCCAAGAATTGATGACTTATTTGACCAACTTTGTGGGACTCAATTCTTCTCTAAGTTTGATCTTCTTTTTGGTTATCATCAATTGAGGGTGAAGAATGATGGTATTCCAAAAAAATGTCTTCCAATTAAGATATGGGCATTATGAGTTTTTTGTTATGCTCTTCAGAATGACTAATGCACTTGTTATTTTTATGGATCAATAATAAGTTGATTTTGGAAACTTATTTTTTATCAAATGGATATACTTTGTATAGGAAAATGATTTGGTGATTAAATGATAAAGGTTATTTTGGACGATGTTTTCTCTTTTGGAGTACTATATGCCTATGGGAAATAAAATACTACATGATTTAAATTGAGGAGGAATGGTTGAATTTTTTTGTAGGAATTTATATATTTATTGTGGACATATGGTTATTTGGGTTATTTCTGGAAAATGATGAACCTACCATAGAGAATATGTGAATAGGTTAATTACACTTTAGTATGAGACTTTAATAGTAGTCGATGTTATTTGGAGATAAATGTTAGGATTTATTGTGGAAGACTATGTGATTAAATCCTTCTGAGTTTTTGGTTCCAATCTTAGTTTGGGTTATTCTGAATAATTTTAAGGATGATTGTGTATTGAAGGGTCTTTCTGGAACTTTGGGTACTTTTTGTTGAATTTTGGAGATTAATAGTCATATTTCTTTTTATATAAGATTATCCTTTTTGGGAATTATATGATCATATAATAAATATTTTAGTTTTAGTTGATGACTAAAGAAAAGGGAAAAATATAGTTATTATTTTTGGATTATGTGATTCTCTAGAAGATGATTCTTGTGCTTTTAATGAGACTAAGTCTTTTTGAATGCTCATTTTTTGGAGAAAAGATTTGTCTTGGTGGAAACTTATTAAGGGATGAAACTCTACTTGAAGGTAAATATATTTCCTTTTGTTTTTATTCAATGTAGTAAATAAATTCCTCAAAATTATGAAAAGGAACGTAAAACAAAAACATTGTTGGTTTACGTTTCCTACTGGGTAATCAAAGATTGTTTAACACATCTTAATTGTGTGATCTTCTTGTGGTTAATTTTCCCCTACTAATATTTTCTATCACTCTCCATCAGAACTTGACCCTTTGTTTTCTCTTCGATATCCATGTTTTCCTACATGGAATCCTAGTATGGGTTAACTCGGGTGACCTATTGTACTTCCCTTTATTTCTTTTAAAGTAATAGTTTTACTGACTCTTTTTCTGATGTGGTATTTTCAATGAAATTTCCAAGACCAATTTTAAAATTGCGAGGACGCAATTTTTTAATGGGGGAAGATTATAACGACCCGAAATTTTGAATACATTTTGTTTCCTAACTTTTGGTGTTATTTTATTTTATACTCAACAAAACTATTTCATTTAATAAAATGAGTATAATTAAAATAATACCATTGGTTTTTGACTGTTATATGACCATTGGTCAATAAGACCTTTGGAAACTAAATGTTGCGATTATTGTCTATAAATACTAGTGATCTTGATTAATTAATATAGAAAGAAGATTCAATGGCCCCATCCAATAGTCTCGGTCCGATCGAAGCCCATTTGACATAACTCGGGAAGGAGGTAGCACATTTGGGCTTTGCTCTGGACCAAACCCAAGCCGAACTTCATCGTGTGAAGCTGGAACAGAATCACCTTCACGAGAAGTTCAAGCTGATAGAAATCACTACTCGGCCAATGTTGGCTGAGCCGCCCCAAGATTCTCTCACCTTAGCACACCTTAGACTTAGGTTCAATGCTGGTGTTATAAGGGGCTATGTAACGAGACCCTAGCTGCTTTATGTAATCCTTTGAGTTAAATAAAAATTGTGATATCTTCTTATGGTGAAGTTTGTGAATTTTCAAATGTCCAGATAAATATAGTATGCATATTATTGATGAATTCTAGAAAAAGATATTTTAAAATATTTATGTAAACCTTAAATAATTAATAATGTGTAATTATTTTCAAAAAATGGTCTTCTACAGCTGTGTTCAGTATGAAATTTAGAGTCTAATAAGATCAACTTAATTTTTGGTGAATAGTAAATTATGAAAAGTGATTTTATGCTTATGATTACTAATGTGACTGTTTCTGACGCTTCCGCCGGGGCGCGCGCATCTGTCTGCGGAGGACGCGCAACTATTGCCCCGCATTCCCGATTTCCAAAGGTGGGCGGCATTCGTTCCTTGTTCGGGTATGTCTGCTCCTTGATCGAAACGGGATGATGGGATATCGGTTCTTCCTTCCATGGATTCCTCCTCGGAACTCGTCACCTAGTCCGGGTCTCCCTCATAGATTTAATACGTTGTTCGTGAATCTCATTCTCGGTTCCATATCTTCATGGAAGCCGGTTAATTACACTACTTCTGTCAAGACATTCCATGGGGTCTTGACATGGTAGCGACCTTCGGTCGGAGTAGACGGCAACATCTGGCATGTCAGGGCATCTCTGGGTGCATGGACATTGGGGAACCTGTATTCTTCCTCATGAGAGGGCATCTCAAGGGTGCATATCCTGAGGCATCCCACGTCGAATGCGGGGAATCATATGCCATAGGAATGTACCTGAGGTTTTCCTCAACTTCCCATGTTTAACACAGGGTATGCATCATGTTTAATGTCTTGCGAAGACAGTTATGCCAAAGGAGTTCCATCCGAGGTTTTCCTCAGTCATCTCATGTTTATCACAAGGTAGGCCTCGAGTTTAACTTCTTGCGGAGACGAAATAAGGGTGATCAGAATGTCCCATAGAGACGGATCGATGGTGGTGTGCCCTGTAGAGGGGAGATGTCACACCGTAATGGATGATCTGAACACCACTGAGGGCGGATCAGGGGAAGTGTACCCCAGGATGGGGTACATTACCATTGGTTGGGATTGAACCTCTTGGAGGTTTCCTACGTACCGTGTGTAGAGGACAGGGATCAAAACCCACGTAGTTCTAAGGGGTGATGAATCGGGGTGTACACAGAGGACAACGACCCGGAGATATGCTAGGGCTTACACGTGGAAAGCGGCCCATGCGCCGCTAGGAGCAGCGAGGAGGTGGATGGCATGATCCCACCGGGATGTGGTGGCCTGGGTGAGAATTAGGATGGTTGATGGATGGATGAATGAAGTGGAGGGGGAGTGAAATGGTATCATCGCAGGGGTGAAGGTGAAGTTGGGCTTGATACTTGAAGAGGCTTCCTACGTATCCCCGTGGAAGGGAATCAAAGTCTGTGTAGTTCGGGATGGTGCCGGTGAACCGACGTGAAGGTGGACCTTGGCCCGATGGATGTCGTTAGCAAACCAACGTGAAGGTGGACCTTGGCCCGATGGATGTCATCAGCGAACCAACGTAAAGGTGGACCTTGGTCCGATGCGTCAGTGAACCGATGTGAAGGTGGACCTTGGTCCGATGGGCATCATCAGTGAACCGACGTAAAGGTGGACCTTGGTCCGATGGGCATTGTCAGCGTACTGATGTTAAGGTGGACCTTGGTCCAATGGGCATCGTCAGCGTACTAACATGAAGGTGGACCTTGGTCCCATGAGAGATGGGCTTGAACCTTGGGGAGGCTTCCTACATACCATTCCTTAACATGGATCAAATACCTCGTAGTTCAAAGGGTTTCATCGGTGAACTGACGTGAAAGTAGACCCAGGGGTCCCCTAGTGGTGGGCTTGAACCTTGGGAAGGTTTCCTATATACCATGCCTTGACATCGATCAAAGTCCTCATATTTCAGATGATGGAATACAGTTTAACGTCATGTGGGACGATAATGAACCCTGACGTGAAGGAATGACGGGCGGTGGGTGTCGGCGAACCGAAATAAATGAGGGACCTTGGTCCAATGGGGAATGGGCTTGAACCTCTAGGAGGCTTCCTACATACCATGCCTTGACATGGATCAAAGTCCACGTAGTTCGGGTGAAAATGGGGGGGGGGCTTGGCACACCGACAAGGAGACGGTCTGGGCCAATGATTGTTGGGCTTGAACCTCGGGGAGGCTTCCTACGTACCATGCCTTGACATGGATCAAAGTCCTCATAGTTCAAATAGTGGAATACAGTTTAATGTCATGCGGGACGGGGGTGAACCGACGTGAATGAGGTCGGAACGACCGGATGGTGGGCTTGAACCTCGTAGAGGCTTCCTACGTACCACGCCTTGACATGGATCAAAGTCCTCGTAGTTCGGGTTGGTGGGTGTCGGCGAACCGACGTGAATGAGGGACCTTGGTCTGATGGGGAATGGGATTAAACCTCTGGGAGGCTTCCTACATACCATGCCTTGACATGGATCAAAGTCCTCGTAGTTCGGATTGGTCACAACAGCTTGCCGTCAGACTGGAATTGCAGTTTAACGTCGTGCTAGATGCAGGTAGAACTCGACGTGAATTGGATGATGGGTGGGCTTGAACCTCGTGGAGGCTTCCTACGTACCATGCCTTGACATGGATCAAAGACCTCATAGTTCAAATGGGTGTGCATTTTAATGTCATGCGGGACAAAGGCATACAGTTTAACGTTATGCTGGATGAGGGCATGCAGTTTAACATCATGCTGGATGAGGGCATGCAGTTTAACGTCATGCTGGACGAGGGAATACAGTTTAACGTCATGGTGGACAAAGTATTGTCATGGCCAATGCCAACTCTAAGCCCACGTGAGTCATGCTCGGTGTGAGAAACAAGAGACATCAAGGGCCTGACGATCATGCCACGAAGGGTGCGTTCATGTGAAGCAAAGAGGGGCTTACGCGTTAGGTGGCCCATGGTGCTGGGACTTACTCCAGGATGGAGGCCCGAAGAAAAGGATGATGATGGTTTCAGGCTTGAGCCTTGAAGAGGCTTCCTACGTACCATGCCTTGACATGGATCAAAGACCACGAAGTTCTTCTGATGATGGCTTACTTCCGATTGGGGGTTTCAACGGCTTACCGCTGGATTGGGTGTGAATGGCTTACCGCTGGATAAGGATGTAAACAGCTTACCGCTAAATGGGGTCACAACGGCTTACCGCTGGATTGGGTCACAACGGCTTACCGCTGGATTGGGTGTGAACGGCTTACCGTTAAATGGGGTTGCAACGGCTTACCACTAGACCGGGTCACAACGGCTTACTGCTGGAAAAGGATGTCAACAGCTTACCGTTGCATGGGTTCGCAATGGCTTACCGCTGGATTGGGTCACAACAGCTTACCGCTAGATTGGGTGTGAACAGCTTACCGTTAAATGGAGTGACAATAGTGGATGGGGCTTACGCTAGGAAGCTGCCCGGGTGCCGCTATGGAGCGGCAATGGTGAATGGGGATTACACAGGGAAGCTGCCCGGGTGCCACTATGGAGCGGCAATGGTGAATGGGGCTTATGCAAGGAGCTGCCCGGATGCTGCTAAGGAGCGGCAACGGTGAATGGGGCTTACGCAGGGAAGCTGCCCGGGTGCCGCTATGGAGGGGCAATGGTGAATGGGGCTTATGCAAGGAGCTGCCCGGATGCCATTATCGAGCGGCAATGGTGAATGGGGATTATGCAAGGAGCTGCCCGGGTACCGCTATGGAGTGGAAATGGTGAATGGGGCTTACGCCAGGAAGCTGCCCAGATGCCGCTATGGAGCGGCAATGGTGAATGGGGCTTACGCAAGGAAGTTGCCCGGGTGCCGCTATGGAGCGGCAATGGTGAATGAGGCTTATTCAAGAAGCTTCCCGGATGCCGCTATGGAGCGACAATGGTGAATGGGGATTATGAAAGGAGCTGCCCGGATGCCGCTATGGAGCGACAATGGTGAATGGGGCTTATGCAAGGAGCTGCCCGGATGCCGCTATGGAGCGACAATGGTGAATGGGGCTTACGCAAGGAAGCTGCCCGGGTGCCGCTATGGAGCGGTAATGGTGAATGGGGCTTATGCAAGGAACTTCCCGGATGCCGCTATGGAGTGGCAATGGTGAATGGGGCTTATGCAAGGAGCTGCTCGGATGCCGCTATGGAGTGGCAATGGTGAATGGGGCTTACGCAAGGATGCTGCCTGGGTGCTGCTATGGAGCGACACTGGTGGATGGGGCTTATGCAAGGAGATGCCCGGGTGTCTTCCTCATGTCTGGCCATGAGGTCATCCCAAACCATTGGTTAATTGAGGCTTATGATTCTACACCTATGCGCAAGTGCACAAGTGTGATAACACCAAGGGGTGTTGGAATTATTCCACTGTAATCATGGAATTAGGTGGCTTATGCTTGTAGCATAAGGTATCTCTCGTATAGGGCAAGAGGCATCCTATCATTTGTTAGATAGGGAGTACTACAGTTTATAGTCATGTAGATAGGACTGTTAGCATCTCATGCTTGGAGCATAAGGCATCTCTCACTTGTAACAAGAGGCATCCTATCATTTGATAGATAGGGAGTACTACAGTTTATAGTCATGTAGATAGGACTATTGGCATCTCATGCTAGGAGCATAAGGAATCTCTCGCTTGGAACAAGAGGCATCCTATAATTTGTTAGATAGGGAGTACTATAGTTTATAGTCATGTAGATAAGACTATTGGCATCTCATGCTAGGAGCATAAGGAATCTCTCGTATAGGGCAAGAGGAATCCTATCATTTGTTAGATAGGGAGTACTACAGTTTATAGTCATGTAGATAGGACTGTTAGCATCTCATGCTTGGAGCATAAGGCATCTCTCGCTTGGAACAAGAGGAATCCTATCATTTGACAGATAGGGAGTACTACAGTTTATAGTCATGTAGATAGGACTATTGGCATCTCATGCTAGGAGCATAAGGCATCTCTCGCTTGGAACAAGAGGCATCCTATCATTTGATAGATAGGGAGTACTACAATTTATAGTCATGCATATAGGACTATTGGCATCTCATGCTAGGAGCATAAGGCATCTATCGCTTGGAACAAGAGGCATCCTATCATTTGATAGATAGGGAGTACTACAGTTTATAGTCATGTAGATAGGACTATTAGGCAGAAGGTTCCTAGAAATGGTTGGTGTTGGGACTTATGCAAGGGAGGCCCTTTCTGGTTCAACCTGGCATAGGAGCCAAGTGATAGGGTTTGGAGGAGTTTCCTGAGGAATGGTTCGACTCAAGGTACTCGGGGAATTGATGATGAGAATCTCAACTCACGACATGGAATGAAACCCAGAGGAATATGTCAACTCAAGGTTTTTCATGTTGTGTGGAGGAGTATCTCTAATCATGGTATTCCATAGGTGGAAGGTGGGAATGCATAAGTGCGCAATGGAAAATCCCGACGTCCCGGCCCGAAAAGTTCATGGTGCGACTCCCCATTTTTCAAGGGGGTCTGTGACGGTAGCGAAGGGACCGGCCCGGAGAGCCGGGACCAAAGCCCGGCACTGACCCCGAGTGGGGGTGCGGGGGCGCAACCCCCGCGGTATGGACCGGTGGGCGCGAAGGTAGGATCCTCGCAAAGGATAGGTCTTCACGAAATAGCTTTGCGGAGCATGGCCTCGCAGAGCAATGGTCTCTTGCGGAGCAAAGGGGTCTCGCAGAGCAAAGGGCTCTCGCGGAGCAAAGGGCTCTCGTGGAGCAAAGGGCTCTCACGGAGCAAAGGGCTCTCACGGAGCTTGGTCTCGCAGAGAAGCATCGCGGAGCATGGGCCTCTTGCGGAGAAAGGGCGGATCACGGAGTGCTCACAGAGCAGCAACGCGAAGGAAGCTGCTTGCAAAGCATGGCCTCGCGGAGCCGCAAAGCGGAGCTCCGCGGACCGGGAGATCGACCGCCCAAGGGGCGAAGTGGCCGTGGCCATCCGTCTAGAGAAGGGGGGTGAGATGGGTATTTATAGGCGAAGTGGCCGTGGCCATCCGCTCGCAGAGAGGTACCGCCTCCGGAACTTCGCGGCGGGCTCGCGAATGTCAAATTCGTTCACGGAGAGGTACCGCCTCCGGAGCTTCGTGGCGGGTTCACGAACGTCAGGGAGTTCGCGGAGCTTTACTGCCTCCTATGCTTCGCGGCGGGTCTTCGCAGCACGTCGCGAATGTTAGATGGGTTCGCGGAGCCTCTCGCCTCATTACTTCCCGGCGGCGCTCCGCAATCGCGGAGGCGGCTTCGCGAATGGGCTTTGCGAACCAGTTTTCCAGCCAAACTTCAAATGTCCATAACTCCAAATCCGTAACTCTGTTCGGGCCCTACGACCTACCAACTCAAAGCTTGAGAAATGGACTACGATCTTGGATCATGTATGGAAGCATTTGGAAAATTTTTGGGGACGCGTTTTCCAGTGCCAACAGTGACCAAATGGATTAAGTAACTTCATTTATGAAAATATTAATATAATTTAGGCACCTTGATTAAGTAATGTGATTCAATAAAATAGGTAAATAACTATTTCAGAAATTATTGGTTAAGTATTAGCTTTTCTAGGTGAATAGTGTTTTTTATTTAAAAATAAAATTAAAAATATTTAGAAAATTATTTTCATAAAATGGAGTTCAATTTTGAAATTAGATCATCGATATTTGATTAAGGTGAAATTTTGGGATTTTTTTGAGAAAGTTGAATTTTCAGTGAATAGTGTTTTTATTTAAAAATTA
This sequence comes from Viscum album, assembly GCA_963277665.1. Classification (NCBI taxonomy): domain Eukaryota; kingdom Viridiplantae; phylum Streptophyta; class Magnoliopsida; order Santalales; family Viscaceae; genus Viscum; species Viscum album. The sequence goes on from OY728165.1 coordinate 291,183,265, forward strand.
AATTAAAAATACTTAGAAAATTATTTTCATAAAATGGAGTTAATTTTTCAAATTAGAGCATTGATATTTGGTTCAGGTGAAATTTTGGGATTTTTCTGAGAAAGTTGAATTTTCAGTGAATAGTGAAAATACAGTTTTTGAGTTTTGGGTGTTTAATGACATCATTCAGGATGTAATAATTATGAAATAATTCTGGTCAGATTATGAATAGTAAGATATAGTATTATGTGTCCCATGTGTCCAATACCATGGGCAAATACCATGGTCAAGCCCATGGTTTTCCCAATACCACCGATGAGGTGTCCCTTGGCAATTAATGCTTTGTCCCCTCACTTCTCCTATAAATACCAAGACTTTCCCTCATTCCTTTCATTTCCAAATCCTTATAAAAGAAGTTCTGGTCTCCTTAACTCCCAATGAGTCCTCCAAAGGTTCCTTCAAGCCTCCCAAGGTCCTGACCATCAAGATTTTGAAGTTACTCTTCAAGGTAAGGGAATCATTCACCCTCCTCTTTTAAGCCACAACTTCCTTTATGTTGTGTCTTCTATTTTTCATCTATTTTGTTGAGGGTTTGTTCATATATGATATAATTACTGTAAATTTCATGTATAATTGTTGAGATACCCTTTACACTCTCATCAATTTGTTTTCTGAATTTTTATGTGACGTCGTTAGGCTGCCGAATTTTTCGTAAAAGGATTCTCTTTTCTTTCATGTTTCCTTTTAATGTGGTATGTCATTCAAATTTCCATACTATGTTCTTATATCCATGTTATTCTGTATTTATACTGCATTATAAGTATTTATGATTGGGTTAATCTTGTATCCTCTCTTTTTAATGTTTTCTAAAACCAAGTTATATAGTCGTTATGCTGCAGAAATTTCGCCTCAAAATTTCTATCTCTTTCTCTCCAGAAATTCTCTTATTTTATTTCTGTGAATACCAAGACCTATTTCGTTTCTTTGTGTGTTCATAAATATATAAATATGATTTATTTTATTCTATAATTGACATACATATAACCCTCACTCCCTTTCCATGGGTTATAAATGACAGAATGACCTTATTTTTTTAAGAACTTTTGAAACGTCATGATCTTGAAATGAAACCCATTTCTTTTATTCTCCATGGGTTATCTATAAAATGTTTGATTATGATCTTTGTAGCTCACATGAAATTAAATACATATTAAGGTTTTTTCCTTATAGCGCTCCAATGCATTGGGTAAAGATTTAATCTCTAGAGATGACAAGTTTCACGATACCTTAGTGAATAACCTTGGTAATTTTTATGACACATTGGGGATGGACCTTGGTGATATGTTCATGAATATCCTGCATCGGGATGTTGGTTGATGATGTTTCTTAAATGAGGTATCCTGTTTGTTTTCTGGTTTTGTTTGGGGTTGTTTGGATGTTTGTAGAACCCTTTGGTTTCTCACTTTTCCCGTAAAAGTGTTGCTATTAATAAAAAAAATTCAATAGCCACATATTCAAGATATGTTCCAAGTTATTTTCGTTATGATATTCATATTCTTACATTTCTCATGTATTTATGTTTTTATTCAAGTTCTTATTTATATCACAAGTACATTGATTCCCTTGTTAACCCTTACTGGGCCTTCTGCTCACCCTTTCCTTTGATGTCTGTCTCCAGGATATGAGATGCAGTAAATGTACATAGGATGAACCTATGATGAATCCTTACAAGTGGTTTAGAAGAATGTTTTATGTTCTTTTCATGTATTATGTTCCTAATTTCCAAGACACTAGACTTTAAAGATCCTCTGTATGTAAAATGAAATGAAACGTTATGTATAAAAAAGGTGGGATTCTATAGTTGATCTCCATTATAGCTCATGGGTGAGCCCGATATAGCTTATACAAAGATTTGAGCCCCATTATAGCTCACAGGTGAGCCCGGTACAGCTTATACGAAGGGTTGATCCCCATTAGAGCTCATGGGTGAGCCTGATATAGCTTATACGAAGGGTGATCCCTATTATAGATCTCCAATTTGGAATTCAACCAAATGGTTATTCCAATTGTTAAATGTTTGAATGGGTTTTATTTATATAATTCTCTAAGTCACCTAAAAGAGTTTTAATTTCTTGCTATTTTTTAGTGTTTTTCATTGAGAAAAACGTATAAGTGTTATTAATGTGAAAATGTTGTGTTTCATCTGATCAAATAGAATTGAATGGGTTATCATATTTTAACTAGAATAATTGTTTTTATTTATTTTTATGTCCCTTATTTATATTTTTGTGTTCATACCAATTTTTAAATGTTTTCACAAGATTTAATCAAAAATGGAGTCAAGGATGGAATCTAGGAAAAGTTATGATGATTAAACATGAAAAGAAACCATGTTTATTTTTAAAAGTTATTTTGTTCTGGAAGAAATGGATACTGTTGAAATTTTATACTTTGTATTTATATGTTCTTTTATGTAATATTTATGGCCTAATTCTCTAATGCTCTAAACCTAAAAAGATCCTTAATGTGAATTCTTGACTTAACTCAAGATTATGTAATGTTCAAGGTTGGGTCCTTATAGTTTGTATCAAAGGAAAGGTTTATAAAACTTTGGAGATTATGAAGTTTTCTTAAGGGTTAGGGATATGATCATGGGATTATAATTTTAAGGTAAATTATAATTTCAATGATATAAAAACCCCTTTTGAATCTTATGTTATTTCAAGGTGATTAACAATATTTTTGGAGACATTCACCTTTGAAGAAATTATGGGTTATTAGTTCTTGGGATGAAAAATGTGAGGTATAAAATAACCTTTGTGGTTAAAACATGTTATGGTTATTTTTTTAGGATTTTATCTCATTTTTTTAATGTTATTATAATTCTATAGTTTTTGAAAAAGTAAAACAAGCAAATCGTGTGACAACCCATTGCGTCGGACAAAGCTATGAGAATCGAACCCACACCCAAAGTGAAATTGGGATTTATCACCTACCATTGGTCTAAGTGAAGTCCCAAGTTAGTATGACTTGTTATTTATAGTTAAATGATTTTATGGATTAAGAATAAGTTGATTTTGGGAACTTATGTTTTATCAAATGGATATCCATAGTATAGGAAAATGATTTGGTGATTAAGTGATAAATTTTATTTTGGAAGATCCTCTAGATTTTTATAACTTTATATGATTAATATGAATAGATTACTATGGGGTTTAATTTAGGTTTTATGGTTGAATTATATTTTGGGAATAATCTATTATTTTAACTATAGACTTATGGGGAGTTTCAGTATTTAAGGATATGATTATCCTATCATAGAGAAAATGTGATTAGGTTAATTACTTTTGGTATGATACATTAAGAGTAGTTAGTGTTATTTGAAGATAAATGTTAAAATTTATCTTTGAAAACTATGTGATCAAATCATTTGTAGTTTTGGGTTTCAATATTAGTTGGATTATTTTTGAGGAATTTTAAATACTTTTGTTTATTGAATGGCCTATGTAGAACTTGGGTATTACTGTTGAATTTTGGAGATTAAAATTAGTCCTTATCCTTATAATGGATTATTATTTTTGGTTGATTATATAATTTTTTACAAAAAATTTTGGTTTTGGTTAATGTCTAAATATAGTGAAATGTATAGTTCATATTTTTGGGATTATGTGATTCTCTAGAGAAAAGATGAGTGTGTGGTAGAAATTTATTAAAGGATTAAACTCTACTTGTCATGTAAGTATATTTACTTATGTTCTTATTATATTTAATAAAATAATTCATCAATTGTATGAAAAGAACCTTAAAAAAACGTTTTCTGCTTACTTTTCTTACTGTGAAATAAATAATCATTTAACCCATCACAAGTTTATGGGATTCTTATTGTTATCTTTCTCCTGATCAATGTTTTCTATAACTATCCATCAAAACTTTATGGTTATTTTTTCTTCCATATACACGTTTTCCTATATGAAATACTAGTATGTGTTATCTCTGGTGAAAATTGTACTTCTCTTTATTTCTTTGAATGTGATAGTTTTAATGACTCTTGTTCTGATGTGGGATCTTCAATGAAGTTTCTGAGACCGATTTTATAATTGTGAGGACACAGTTTCCAAAAGGGGAGAATGATGTACCAACCCACGTATTTAAAGAATAATATTTTTTATTTTCTTTTAATATTTATGAATAAGATATTAATTTTATGATAAAGGGGGTGCTTTTTCTGATAGTGTACTCAGCACGCAACAACGGGTTTCTCTGAAATATTATGTTTCACACAACATTGAGTTATACTAAAAAAATAATACAATATTATTATTATTATTTTGAATAGTAGTTAATGCCTAGCCATTGGAATGGGGGGAATGAATAGTTTCAACTGAATTTTGAAATTTTTTTTACAAATTTTTAAACAATGATTCATTGGTTACCAAATTTATCAGAAATGAAAATAAAAAACCAATTGAATATAAAGGATGTCTTTTTATGAAAACCTATTTAAAATAGAATAATTGTGTTTATAAAATAATATTGCTCTTTATGTATTTTTATTTAATAAAAAATATATGTTATATATTCAATGTAATGTTTTAAATTCATCTTATATGTTTTCAAGATATGATATAAGAACAAATTCAATTTTTCAGATAAAAGAAGTATTTTTCTAAAAATGCAGTTTTACCACCTTCTGATGGGGAACCCATTTTATATCTTGTTTTTTTTTACTTTTATATGTTCTATTTTAAGAGATAAATTTATTCTGTAAAATAAGGACATCAAATTTACTTTGGTTAAATTTTTGGTAATTTTCTGATAAAGTTCATTATTTAATGAATAGTGAAAAAAACTGCATTTTAATTCAAAACTTCCTTTTCATCTAATTTATTTATATAGTTAGAATGTCATTTTAATTGTTTTTTAGTGTAATTGTATTAATTTTTTGTAATTTAATAAAATTATGGTCATTGGAATTAATTTCACTTTTAAATTATACATAAACACATGTCAATCTTTTGATAATTTTTACTTCTTAAAAATACGCTTTTTAGTTTTGACAATGGGAATTAATTTTAAATTATTTTCCATCAATTCTGTATTTTGAATTTAGAAAATTTGATTACATATTTAAAATAATGAGGTCTAAATTTTTTAAATATGTACCTTTTATTTTTGAGCATTATGAATAGTAACTTGAGTAATTATTTTTATTTACCATGATTAAAGGATAAATCAGGTAAATAAGGGTAAATAATAATATTATAATAATATAAAACTACCCTAACACATGTCCTAATCTTTTTGGATGACATATGGCCAACCATGATAATCCTTGGGTTGATTTTAGGACCCCATGTATCCACTTGGAAATGATAATTACATGTTATAATAATTAATTTTAAGTAAAGAGACAAATAACATAAATATATATCTTCTTACTAAATAAATTTTTATATGGGGTTATATAAGTGATCTATTTGAATATAAATATTTCCTAAATCATGGTATTTTATTTATAATTTTTATAAAATAATTAAATATATTTAATTATGACACAATGATGATGTAGTGATTGCTTCATTAAGAAAGGATTAGAATAAATGATATTATAAATAATTAAATAAATATTATATGACATAATTTATGTCATTAAAGAATTTTCTAGGTTAATATTACATGTTAGGAATGATTAAATATATTTTTTGAAGTAATCATCTTGTTATGAAGTTTTAAAAAAATTAAGTTTGAATAGTGTCCAAAATTGACATAATTCATAACTAAAAATATAAAATAGTTTATTAAATGATATTAAATCCCTAAAAATATAAGATTTCTAAAAATGGTTAATATAAGTCCAAATATGTCACAAATGACTTTTTTGGGGTTCTTTTTACATGATATGGTAATTACATTAACCCACAATGTGTAAATAACATGATATCATGGTAAGATTTAAAAGGGTAAAATAAGGGTTAAACCAAAAAGATAAGGATAAAAAAATATTCAAAACTTGAATAAAAATTATTGGATGATGGTTATTCTAACCAGAGTCATCTTATATTAGTATTAAATTATTTTTGGATTATTTTTAATCTAAATTGAATTTATAATAAATTAATATTTCAAAACTTTCCTAAAGTGCCACTCCTCCCTCTTATAAAAGGCCACCACCTATACCCACTTACTCAAACCTCTAAATCCCTTAGGCTCGTCCAAATTCAACTCAAATAATATTAAAAAATCCCTCAATTCATTATATAATCCTTATCTTGGGTAGAAGGCAATTCAAGAAAGCCTTTTGGCTCAAATCAGAAGAAGTTACCCAATTTTGAGGTAACGCCTTCTCTCAAGTTCCTTTCCTTTATTTTTCTTATCCACTCCCTATGATATTATTATTCCTTGATTACATAAAAAAACCAATATATTTAATATACTAGGATTTCTTGATGAAAATTATTCTAACTACACTTACACAAACCTCCATCTAATAGATACGAACATACTATGTCTGTGTACGTCGAATTGTTGCCTCACAAAACGATGATTGTTCAATTTTCTCATAACACCTCTAATGGTGTCCATTATGATGTAACTATATTTATATATGATATATATTATATTTATTTTTTATCTATTCTTATGTATTTTTTATTTACAATATACCTTTATGCTTTCCATAATGTTTAAATGTGATAATTTCATTTGAGGAAGTGTGGACTACCTCCCCCTCAAAGTGATATGATTCGTTCATTCCATACATGGAACATATAAAGGATAGAATAAATGAAATTATTTAACATATATATCATATATATTATACTTGAATTATAATATAAGTATGTATCATTTAGTTTTCATTCCTTTAATATGAAAAACAAATGAAATTAGCGTTCATGCGTACATACGGCCTACCGCCTCCTTGAATGGTGCATTTCATATATTATCTCCAAATGTTATGGTCTATTATAAATACATATATACTGGACATATGTAATATTTAAATCATGAATAATATTCTAGAGATGATGGAATTTGGGCTACATGGATAATTTTCATCAAAAGAAGTTTATTTTTCACTCAAATACCGAACATCAACAAAATGTCCAATATTAACTCAAATAATTAACTAATTGCTTTAACATGGTAATTAGTGATATAAAATGAATAATAAAATTTAAAAAGGTTCTAAATAAATTTTAAATTAACCTATGTTTATTATTCAGGAAATTAAAGAATGGACAAGGACAAGTTGGACCAAGGTAAGGGATTTCGTCTCAATCTCTTTTCATTGAGGCATTTATTAATAATATCCACCTCTATTATTTTATAAGGTTTATATACATACACTATGACATTTAATATCCATATTTTTTTATAATAATGTTATTTATGAATTCATGGAGATAAATATTTAAATGTTCAAAGTGGTATGGGACACCTTTACTTCAATGTTGTTCTTGTAATTTTATTAAAAAGGAAAATAAAAGAAGTACAAAGAAGGAGAAGCCAAGAGGATCTCTCCCCCAAAAAAGATTATATGGGGGTCTGAAGTAGTGTAATCCAAGGGCATCCCATTTAATAAAATCAATCCCCTTGGGTTTAATGCTACCAGGCGTGTGAAGAAACACATCTGTCATGCTATGGTACCCCACCAAGGCTAGGTAGTCTGCCACCATGTTCCCATCCCTCCAGGTGTGTCGTATACGAATGTTTCTTTTGAGGATCCTTTTGTAGTTCTCGATAGTATATCATATCAACCATGGTACGACACCACACCCTTTCAAGGAATCATGGACTACCAAGGAGCCCGTTTCAACTTCTGCAATGGCTAGCACCTGTTGCCTGCACAAAGTAAGCCTAGTGAACAAAGCCATAGCCTCCGCTTGGAGAGAGGATCCCTGACCCAGCCTGACTGATAAGGCTAAGTAAGCAGATCCACACCCATCCCGCAACACCCCTCCCCCGCTCATGTACCCCTGTATACATGAGCCGTCCGTATTGAGTTTCAAACCACCCGAAGGAGTATGCCATCTAACCAAGTTGCCTGACCTGTTATAGGAAGGCACATTCCTCTCAGAGCGGGAACAGAATTGTTGTAGCAAGGGAGCCTCTTTACAATATTTCACTAACTTATTCTAGTCTAGTAAGAGATTTTTCTCCCAGACAATTATAACTCGAGAAGTCATTGTCCCGCCCTCATGTTTCATCTTGTTATGTGCCTTCCATATACACCAACACCCGGAAAGTAGCAACACTAAGTGGGCCACCTTCTCCACCCTGCCTCCCTTATCTCCATGGAACCATTCCTCTAAGAAGGAATAGAAATCGCCACATGGAGTACGGACCACCATAAATTCTTCCAAGGAATTCCAGACCTCGAACTCCCATTCACTGCCAAAGAACAAATGAGTAGAACTCTCCTCTCCATGCATCCTACAGCACACGCACCTGGATTCTAGTTAGATTCCACACCCGCGGATTCTATCATCAGTCGGAAGAGATCTATTACGAATTATCCATGTGAGAAAATTTTATTTAGTAGGAATTATTTTCACCTAGATATTTTCATACCAACACCCTGGCTTCACCGGCCCATGAATCACACCCCAGAAGCACTTCGATGAGAAGAGACCCAAGGAGGACTCGATGAAGAAACATCTGTCATCATCAGAGTTCATCTAAATGAGGTGGAAACTCTCCCTCTGGTTGTTATCCAGAACTACAGAGATGAAATAAGGAAAGAGGCTCGCTTCCATGAAAGTAATATCTGTGGCCGGGCACCTAGGGAATTCCAAAACACCCCCCCCCCACCAGTCCTGGTGCCAGAATGAGAGTTCGCCTCTCCCGACCAACCAACAAGAAAAGGGTCTAAGAATCTCAATAATTGGCCCAACAATCGACCAGAGGGTAGAGATACCCCCATCCACCGATCCTCGAAACCACGAAAAGTGAGCATGCATGGTAGAACCCCATAGAGTTTGACGTTCCAACACACTCCATGCAAGCCTTGCATGCATATAGAACATGGTATCACTAAGGTTTCGCACACTTATTCCCCCTTTAGCCACCAGTTTTTCCATTCTACTCCAGGATGCCCAGTGTTTCTTTTCTTCTGCATACGGGTCCCAAATGAAGGAGGCGAGGATCCTATAAATGGATTTGATCACACCCTTAGGGACCTTGGTATAGGAGAGGCCATGGATGGGGGAATCCGTCAACACGTTGTTCACCAGGGCGATCCTTCCTCCAAAAGATAAGAATTTATTTTTCTAGTTCAGCACCCTCTCTGTAAACCTGGATAGAAGAATGTAGAAGTCCCGAATCCGGAGTCTCCCGGACGAAAGAGGCACGCCGAGATAGGACATAGGAAACTCCCCCCTCTGTATTCCTAGGAACATGCTGATAGACTCCACCCTCTCGATCAATCACCTATTGGATATGAAGAATTCACTCTTACCTTTATTGATGCTCTTCCCGCTCTAGTGGAAATACTCATCCAACACCTCACATAAGATCCGCAGATATCTACTTTTACCATTAAAAAATAGGATGGTATCATCGGAAAACATCAGGTGGGATATCGTTGTAGCCTTCAACCGGCAGTGATATGGGATAATTCCTCTATTATTAATGATTATCTGGAGAAGACGACTCAGCACGTCCTGTATGAGAATGAATAGAGTCGGCGGTAACAGGTCCCCTTTCTTAAGGCCCTGAATAGACTTGAAGAAACCATAAGATTTACCCATAAACGAGACTGAAATCCATGCAGCGCCGAAGCAACGAAAGAGAATATCCACGTTCCATGAGTAGAAACCCATACCTTCCAATAATCTGTTGATAAAACTCCATTCAACCCGATCGTAGGCCTTTCTCATATCCATCTTGATGACCATGTTTGATCCACAAGTTTTGAAATTCACATCATTAACCATCTCCTGCACCAAGGTGAACGCCTCGTGGATCAATCTACCCTTGATGAACCCATGTTTTTTGGGAGAAATCCATTGAGGAAGATGGGTGTCCAGCCTCAAGTTTATAATACTTTCCAGTATCTTATATAGGACATTACACATACTAACTGGACGATACTGCAATATGGAGGATGGGTCCTTAATCTTGGGAAGGAGCAAGAGGGTGGTGGAACATGCCACCATAGGTAAACTACCCCTGCGGAAGAAATCCTGGATGTTCGTGATCATAGACGCCTTCACTGTCTCCCATGAGCCCCTGTAAAAGGAGGCAGGGAACCCATCCGGGTCAAGAGCACTATCTAGAGACAAGTTCCAAAGCGCCATCTTGATCTTCCCCTTGTCTGGTATGGTCCACAGATTATCATTGATCTGTTCAGATTCTATGTTAGGAATAACTTTGAAGATGTCTATGGATTCCGAAGGATATCCAGTGTGCGATCTCGACTGAGGGTAGGCTAGAAGATCCTGAAAGAAAGAATTATCCAAGCCTCCCACAAATGTCTCTATCATCCGTAATGGAGCCATCATCCAACCGTATGTTTGGCCTACCCTGAAGTTTCCTCTCCATGATGTAGGCATGAAATAAACCCATGTTCTTGTCTCCCTCCTTGAGCCATTTTATTCTAGCCCTTTCTCTGTCCAGGCTCTCCTTCTGAAGAAGTAGGTCGGCCATAGTGCACTTCTTCCCCGATATCTCCTCATAGACACCATCGTCCCACTCTTTATTCAGGATGCTTTCCAGACGGTCGATATCCTGCATGACACCTCTTAATTCATCCTCCGGGGGATCGAGGTTGTTAGGCCACAACTGCAGTAGGGGGCAAAGCCTCTGTAATTTCCCATGAAGAATTTGCCACAGATCGCCTTGAGATAGATCACCTCACGCTGATCTGACCAGGTCATGATATCCCAGAAGGTCAACCCAGTATTGAGAGAATCTATACACTACCTGCGGCCTTGGCGAGGCCAACAGAGAGACTAAGAGGGGTAATGATCTGACAGACCTCGGACTAGGTGAGTAACCTTTGTGTTGGAGAAGTTAGAGATTGCTTGTTCATTGGGCAGGTGCCGATCCAGTATACCCCAAAAGTGGCACAGACCCTTCTGGTTGTTGCACTGTGTATATTTGTCACCCACAAAGCCTAGGTCTGAGAGACCTATCGCTACCATGAAGCGTACAAAGGCAAGTCTACCTTTCCTGGGAAAGGGTCATCTTCCCTTCCTTTCCTTCGGATCACCCACCACATTAAAATCGCCTCCAACAATCCACGGTTCCACTCTGGGATCAAAATTACTCAACTTCCTTCACATGGACTCTCGGGTGTTCATAACGCAACTCCAGTACATGAAATAAGCATAGAAGGAAGTAAGACTAATGTTTACCTTGACAGTAATAAACTGTTCTTCAGCTTGAACCAGGGCCACTGAGCATCTTTTGTGCCAAAAAACCCAAATATACTTGTTAACTGACTCGACCTACATACAGCCATGCATCCGTAGCTTCCTGTTGAAGTCACCTAATCTGGAGGGGGTTTTTTGTGTTCAAGGACAGCTATCACAGCCACCTTGTGTCTGGCAGATTCAGAGGTGAGAAAATCATATTTTACCCAAGCATCAAGCCCTCCGGCATTCCAAATCAATAAGGGAATCATTTAGAAAATAAGCGCCCTAGTGGTGGCTCCAGAAACCTTAGCCTTTGGTACAAGGGGAGGTGACATCCCTTGATGCAGTTTTCCCTTCGATATTGTACGGACCCCAGTCTCATTAGGTGATAGCCTTGTGGGAAAGGAGGGACTCCCTAGCATGCACGCGTTGCGTTTACTCCTTTCTTGTGCTGCTGACCGAGATCTGCCTTCATTGCCTTCCACGACGCAGGTGGAAGATCCCTCAGGGTGATCCTGCGAAGTCCGGGCCATTATATTCAGGTAAGGGAGAGATGACACCCCAGGAACCTCTCCAGAGACTTGAGGAAGCAAAGTCACGACCCACTACTTCACATCTGATTGGCTAACCAACGAGACTTCTCCAGCAGGGGGTAGGGACCCGAGCCCCAGGACGTTAACATAGATCTGGCCATCTGTCATCTTGGGGTGGAGGAGCCTATCATGAACAAACTAGGGGGGAGGGGGGAAAATCCAGAATACTACTCGGAATGTAAGGAACGATATCCATGGAATCTTCAATCAAGACCCGCTCTGTAGACTCCGAGTGCACCGAGGAGGAAGACCCTGAGGACGAAGAGGAGGGAACAAGACCCCTCGGTTCCAGCAGGTTGTCCTCTGCATGCGATGAATGAGAGGTCCAAACACCACCCCTCTTTTCCACATTCCCTGATAAGCCACTTCTCCCCTTGGGGCCCTGGTGACAACAAGACTGGACAGAGTTCCCTTGAAGGAGACAGTGCGAGCAGAACCTAGGAAAGACCGGGTAGACCAGATGTTGCGCCCAGGAGAAAGAGTCCTCAACCAGAAGGTCCAGCTTCTCCAGAAGAGTACATGGAATATAAAGTTCCATATAGATGCGTGCCTCTGAGGACGATAGACATCTCCTTGTGTTTTCATCAGAGCATAAGAATACCCCAATAGAGTCATCGATCAGCTTCAAAAGACCTTCATTTTGCAATGGCAACGGCAACCCTGGTAGAAAAATTCAGACCGCTTCCATCGAATTTTCCTTGCCTCGATGAGACTCCAGGGACCACCTAGTTAGGCTGAAACTCTAGTGCCCCATGGTTCGCGGAACCTTGCACCAGATATGGAGAAAATCTACTTCGGAGCCAAGGAAAATACAGAAAGAGTACCTATGTAAGGGCGAGACCTGAGCCGGCATTTTTATCCCCCAAGTAGAAACCCACCGTTGACCCCAAAAAGAGCCACCAAAGTCCATTTGAGATAGGATTTGGCTTCCTCAAATGCCGACACTGGTACCTTCAAGCAGACCCTGCTGCCTTCGCGCAAAGGTTGTACCATCTCCACAGAAATCGTCGGAAAGCAAGGAGAGTCCTTGGCCGATCCGCAGAGGGAATCACGAAAGGATACCCCACCCAAGACGGATCGATAAGGGCCCGGAGAAGGCAGATATGAGGTGCTGATCAATGGGGCGGGTTTTGTCTGCCATAGCCGTTATTTGATATTTGGATTTCTCTATTATACTTTATGTATTTTAAATAAATACTTTATTCCTTTATTAGGGTATTGAAAATGGGATCTTAAATGAAAATGGTATTTTTATATAGAAATTTTTTCCATATGGGATTAGATTAGTTTTTCAAAAGGGTTTTGTGATGAACATGTTTTATTCATAAAATGGTACATGAGAATTATATGAGATGGGTGAGCCCGATATAGCTTATATAAAGGGTTGATCCCCATTATAGATCACGGGTGAGCATGATATAGCTTATACGAAGGTTGAGCCCCATTATAGCTCATGGGTGAGCCCGACACAACTTATACGAAGGGTTGAGCCCCATTATCGCTCATGGGTGAGCCCTATATAGCTTATACAAAGGGTGAACCCCATTATAGATCTCCAATTTGGAATTAAACCATATGGTTATTCCAATTGGAATATGTTTGAAAGGGTTTCATTTATATGATGCTCGATGTGACCTAAAGGAGTTTTAATTTCTATCTATTTTTTTAGTGTCCTTCATTGAGAAAAAAAACTATGAGTGTTATTAATGTGAAAATTGTTTGTTTCATCCACTCAAAGAGAACTGAATGGGTTATCAGGTTTTAACTAGACTAATGGTTTTTATTTATTTTTATGTCCCTTACTGAGCTTTTTCTGCTCATCCCAAGTTTTAAATGTTTTCACAGGATTTAAGGGAGAATAAAGTCAAGGATGGAATCAAGGAAAAGTTATAATGATTAAACATGAAAAGAAAGCAAATTTCATTCTAAAAGTCTTATTATTATGGAAGAAATGAATACTGTTGGAGGTTTCTACTTTGTATTTATATGTTTTTATTATGTAATAGTTATGGCCTAATTCTCTAATTTTATAAACCTAAAAATATCCTCAATGTGAATTATTGACATAACTCAAGATTATATAACTTTTAAGGCTAGGGACTTATATTTTAATTGGATTATTCAAACTAAATTCCTTCCAAATTTTTCATCTCCTTATTCCTTATATTTTTCTATCTTTTTCATTCTCAGTGAGGTCTCAATGACATTGGATTTTACTGTAACTTGATTTTAATTGATGATTTACTATATTTTGTTTCCCTATTGATTATTAATGGTTATCTCATCTTGGGTTAAGTTGATTAACATTATTTTTCTTGAAAGAGATAAGGTTAAATGTAGTCGGTCCATTGTGTGGCTCTTTAAATTTATAACGCTATTTATTGGTTTAAATGCATGTTACATGCGTTATAAGAATTATATTAAGTATAATTAGTATTTTTTGTTTAATAAATGTTTTTTATCATTTATTTTTTCAAATTTGATGTGTATTTCACCTTTTTTCAAAGTAAAAATCCTGTTTTGGAAATATATTATTACCAAATTTTTGTATAAATTTTCAATTGGATCTTTTAAATTGATAGTTGAATTATAAAAGGTGTTTTGGTTTTAAAAACAGGTTTTATGTCTCTATTTTATAATTAATTATCATTAGTCCTAAATGGAAATTTTCAAACGCCTTATTTAGAAAATAAAATCACCCTGAAACATGCCCTAAGTGTTTTGGAAAAAATAAATGGTTATTGTGATATGTATGTCATGGTTCTTGAAGATGGGGATGATATATTTTTATATAGTATCCTGAAAGAATTGAAATTTTTTCTTATGATGGAGTTAGAGGTGAGGGTGTGAATTATTATTATTTGAATTATTTATATTTCTATGTGATTATTTATTAATATAATCACGTCCATTTTTGTTTTATGGGTAACCAAGGGTGTCTCGGTAGCAAGTATAGGTACACTTGCTACACTAGTTTAAAATCATTCTCACACTACTAGTTTTTTAGATTGATTTTAATCTTCTTTATGGGATCCTACCCTAGTTAATCTAGGTAAAAAAATGTTAGGTGTTAGGGAAGGTAGTTGTTACCCAACACTAGTCTTATTTAGTAGTTCATATTTCCTTATCCTAGATTTTTTCCATAGCCCCTAGGTTCCCATGATAAGATATTTTCAAATTATCTATGATGTACTCTTTCAATAGTATAAATATAAATTTTTATTTATAAAATAATAACCTTATATTTCTTACCTATTTACATAGAAATAATGTATGTTTTATTTAAATCTTTTCCATTTCCTGATGATTAGTTTTAAAAATATAATCCATTCCCAATTTTCTTTAGAAAATGAAAATATTTTTTATATAATTATTTATCTATTTTAAAACTATGATAAAGTATTTTTTAAGGGTATGCATGGATTAGTGGGTGGTTTCTCAGTTTTCTATATAGCTCATTCCTATTATGATTATAGTTTGTTCAGGTTCCACTATGTTGCAATGGATGATCTTCTAGTTCATGTTTTAGTTGGGATGGAAGAAGGTGAATATTTTTCACTTAGCACATTAAGATTATGGTTGGGGCTTAGTTATTTTATTTTTTTGGTATTTTTGATGTATCGTCCTTTTAGGATTTCCACTTTTCACTATGTATCTTGTATTTTTCAATGATTTTATTCACTGGGTGTTGTTTTTATTTGTTATTCATGTAATCATTTTTCAATGATTTAACTTTTACAACACGTTTGACCTTAGATTTATTTTTTATCTTCTTGAATTGTGGTGGGGTGTTCCAATGTATGGAATGGTCACTCTTTATTTTTGATAGGGAGCCATTTTATTTATAATTAGTCTTTAGGGGAAATCATTTCCATTGATTTTTGTTTGATTCCCTTATTTCATGTCACCATACAAGGTGATCAAGAATTCCCATCGGGCTTTTCATTGGTTGTTTTAGGTGCCCATTTCAAGGGAGACTGAGAGTTGGTTTGTGAAAAATGGTATGAGATACTAGGTTATTAAGAGGGCCTAAGTTCTAGAATCTCCCTTTTAATTTGAGGTGTTATTAAGTGGTTAGGTAGTTTTATTATAATTTGAGTGATTGGTCATGATTAAGTGCTTGATCATGACCGATTTAGGATGATTATTGTGTTACTAGGGTTTTTTGGGATGTTTTTTCCTTGAATTCGATCTATTTTTATAATTCTTTTTAAGGTTTTAAATTTTTATTTGAGTATTATTATTTAATAATTAAATATTTTATGGTCATTTTTTGAGAAAACCAGATTTTAGAGTGAGATTCAGAAGAAATCATAAGCTTCATGGATGTTGTGCATGGTCTAGTAAACTATGCATAGACCATTTAGCCAATTCTAGGAGTATTTTAGTGATATTTTCATGGTTGTTTCATAGTATACCAAGCCAGGTGGACAAACTGTATGAAATTATTACTCCTTATTTTTGTTTTTTTATGGATGTGGTGATTTCACCCATGATTTATATTAGTTTATGGTGATTTTGGACATTTAACATAGGATTTAAATGATGTTTCAATTTATTTAAATTTGAAATCTAAAAAAACTATTTGGGTTGTTTTAAAAAAGGAGTTTCACTTTACAAAATATTAGATGGTTTTGTTAAATGTTTTGAGAATAAAAATTAATTAGGGTTTATAAATGATCTGTTTTTAAATATAAATTATCTTAAATTAGTTAAGATATTTTAAGAGTATTTTTATGATATTTTTTGAAATTGAAATGAAATATGGATTAAGATATTTTTTTAATTTAATAAAATTTATATTAAGTACGGTATTTTAAGAATGAGCACATGGTGTTTTATGAAATATTTTCTAGTATTTCTTCTAAAAAGAAGATAATTTGTGATATATTTTAGAGGGGAGTTAAAGAGACTCTCAAATATGTTATAAAATGTGTTAAAAGGAGTTATTTAATATAATGATAATTATTTCCAAGGGTTTTTATATGAAATCTTTTTGGGTTTGGAACTAACTATTTTTGGGGTTTTGAAGTGAATTTATGAATTTATTCTTGAATTTATACGGATATAAATTAGGGTATATTCTTAATTTGTTTATGATTTTTTTATATAAGAGTAATGCTCTATCATAATTAATATATTCTTGTGATGTATTTTTTGGTGTTTCACCACTAGAATTCCCTTTGGTTGATCAAGGCCCATCAAGTTAAATTATTTTTTCTACTCTGACCCTAAAACCTAATGGTATTCCTTTTCTTCCCCAGTATCAAGATTTTGTTCAATAGTTAAAAAAATTAAATCTCCTTATTTCCTAGGGAAAACAAATTCTCAAAAAAATAGATATGGTTTTGGAGTGTTTAGGTGGTATTCATCTATATTTAACTTCCCAATCCTCTTAAATTCATGTCTACTACCATTAAGCTAGAGGGGTTGAGATGGAAGTGGTGGAAGTCCATGGTCAAGAAAAAATTACTAAATTAAATTTCATTAGAAGGGTTTAAGAAACTATTGATTTAGAATCACTTCCCATAGGAGGTGAAAATACTAAAGGTGACAGAGTTGTGTGGCCTATATAAGGGTGACAGGATAGTGCTAGATTATGTATGTCATTTTGCTGATATAGTTCCATGACTTTTTGAACTATCCATGGATGGATCATTTAAGGATAGTTATTTAAAAATAAGCCTTTGAACATATATTTTATCATAAATTTATCACCTTTTTCCATAACACATATGAGGATTTAGTGAATCAGGTTAAAATAATTGAAGACTTATGGATATAAATTCCATAGGTGGTCGATGTTTCACTTATTATTAGTAGAGGTAGAATAAGATTTGGAAAAGGGAAGTGGGACCAATCCATTTCTAAGAAGGATTTTAGGGGTATCAAGTGGGAATCTAGTCCCTTCCACTAAACACTTTTGAGATCATGTATTGGGTGTTCCATTACTATGGATATATAGGACACAATACTTTTTATTATTAGGAATCACCTCTATCCTCTCATAACTATAATGGTATAGGGTATATATGTAAATAGATTCTATTAATGAGTCTCTCATAATAGAGGTGTATAAAGTTATACCCCTTTTAATGAAACATGGGTCTAGCCTACTGAATATGATGTTAATGTAGAAACCATTTACATTTCATTGGGTGTATACTTCTCCTTTCCTTCAGTGTATTTTTTCAGATAATTTTGATGCATGTTGTTATGTGGATATATTTATAGTGAAAATACATTATGGTTATTCTTAATCTTGATATTATATCTAGTGTTTGTTTTGATGTTTTCTCTATTTTCATTGATTTCTTAAGACTATTTCAATTTAGTGATTTTTTCCTCATTCGTAAGGCTGAGGTTTATTGAGAATTCCAAATATGTTTGGGAGACCACCATAGGGGAACCTCTTGATGAGAATAGTTTTTTCTTCTTTTTATAATTCCAGTTGTAATTTGGTATCATATTTTTGGTCTAGTCCCTTATCCTGGACTCATTGAACCCTTTTTGAGTTGTTTTTCTAGCTTTTAATTGTGTATTGTGTTATATATGCTCCTATATATTATTAGCTTTTTATAAAAAGTCACTTTAGGTTTATTTTTTGGAGTTAGAATGGTTCTTGATTTTGAAAAATATTATGAGGGATCTAGTCTTTCCCAATCACAAGTCACTACTTCCCTAGTTTTGAGACCTCATGTGGGTCGGTTTTCAGTATTTTGATGAGAGTTTTATCCTTCTTATCAAATGTGTATTATTTTGAAAACTCTAAATTTTTGGTAGTTATACTTTGTATTTTTTAGGTATATTATAATTTTATTTTGATTATGAATTGGATACATTATTTTGGTTGGTCATCCCTAGAGAATTAGTGTTTCATTTTAATTCTAATATGGTGGTGAGACACCCATAGTTGATCCAACCTTTTATTTTTAAATCATCTAGTTTAGTGGGTTTTGTGTACATTTTTGTTAGAAGATGATTGTTTGGTTATTAGATATAGATTGTTTTATGATAATTTATTAGGTTTGATAAGGTGAAGTCATTGTGTTCCTTAGTTTTTAGGTGGGATCGGTGTTTGAGTAACTTGGATCTTATACTTTCCTTTTTATTGATGAACTAAATCTACTAAAGTTTTTTAGGGGTATGAAGCATTATTATGGGGAAAATTTTTACACCATGGTCTTGATTTACTTTATTATTTTATTTATTTTTTATTTACTTTTTTTTTCTCTCTCATTCTATGTTGAAATCCCTTCAAATTCAATGTTTTTGGGCATATTGTCCATAGCTCATGGTTAGTGATAACCATGTGGAAACTGTATGATAGGCCAATAGTAAAAAGACCTGGAATTTCCATGTAAATTTTATTTAATTAAATGATAATTTTACAAGTACGCGAAAATTGACGGCGTGTGATTCTGAGGCCCGGAGTGCCCAGAATGAATTTATGAACTTTTTTTCGGGTACGTTCTGTAAACCTATGAGCAGGTTTTTATAGCTTTTGAACCGGTGCTCAGAATTGAAATTTGAGGGAACCTTTGAACTGGTAGCACTGGTATTCGCTTAAGAAGAATTTCACCTCGATGGTAGTTGGCCGAGGGTGAAAGATAATTTTTGGGTTTTTTGTGGAAATAAAAAAATAAAATAAACACACATTTTATTTTATCATGTTTGTTAAAACCTCCAAGTGGAAGTTCAGGTGTGGGTACCACCAGACCTTAACCTCCCATGAGAGGTTATGGTGGTGGGGACCACCCGAACCTAACCTCCCATGAGAATTTTTGGTGGTGGGGACCACCCAAGGCCTAAACCTCTCAACTCCCACAATAAATGAGGGAGATCCTCTTCAACTCCTCCTATATTAATTGTGCCAACCCTCCTTAATTAATCTTGTCAACCCTTCCCTTTAATTAATTGGGCCAACACATCAATTAATTAATTAAACTATTTAAATTTATGCCAACAAACATAACAGAACTCATAATCTATTATTTTGGGCTACGAATTCTTTTTGGTGGAATTGGGGAGAGGAGGAACTTGGTAGAAAGCTCTCCAACAAATAATGCTCTGCCAACGAAGAACGCCGACCTCCTTTGACATTCTTCCTTATGACTTCTTCTGACGTGGGACGTCCTCATCTATGGAAAATCAACGATCGTACTACCTTCTTGCACCAATGACATCAAGAGAATGAGGTAGGGGTTTATTTCTATATTATTATCGCTTTCCATGTTCTCCCCTTATAATTCTTTTGCGGGGTTGGAAATAGAGATTGACGTGGGTTATAGGAAATGATATTTTAAAATATCTTTCATACATGTTCATGCTTCGTTCTTTGTGAACCGCTTGCTATCACTCTAAATGCGGAGGGTTTGGGCCAAAAAAACATGGCTCTAACCCTCCTATTTTCTTCTTTGGTGTACTCTTCGAAATGGAGGAAGGCGACGAAGGTGAAAAAGGCAACGGCGCAGCCACCCGCGGCCTCCGCGACCCGCGCCGCCCCCGTGGCGTTATGGTCTCCCGATCGAACCGATCGTGCACCCCGGCTCCATTCCCCAGCCGAGATACCCATGGAGATCCGACCTCCGAGCCACCCCGGCTGCGTGTCCCAGCTCCGTACCCAATCCGAGCCACCCCGCTGCGCTCCGGCCTCCCGGCCGAACAGGACTCATGCCCCGGCCAAACCACCCCTGTGGCGGCCCTCCGAACCGTCCCTACTCGCGCCTCCCTCCGGCCCTCTGAGCTACCCTGAATGCATGTCCCGGCTCTGCACCCTGGCCGTGCCGCCCCATGGCACTCCGTCCTCTCGGTCAAACCGGCCCCGCGCCCCAGCCGAACCGCCCTCTGAGTCACCCCAGCTCGCGCCGCCCGCTAGCCCTCCGAGCTGCCCCACGGTCTCGCGCCCTCGCTGCCACCTGCGGCCCTTCGTGGCCCCTCCCATCCTGTCGGGCCGGACCCAGTGTGCCGGACCAACCCAACAGGCTGGGTCAGATCGAACTTGGGCCCACTATGACCCCTTTTACTTTCTTTTGGCCATATCTTTGGCACCGAATGTCTGTTTGAAGAACTGTCAGTGGCATTGGAAATTTTGGAACGAGACAGTCCCTTTGAGTATATTCCACTGAGTATTGGATTAAGATGGGGAACTGTCAGGTTGGATCGAGTACAAATACAACCGGGCCCCCGGCACTAAAAGGCTAATAACTCACAGACCGGTCGTCCGATTGACATGTCATCTATTACATTGAGATCCCTATGACATGGCAAAATTTTGAGATAATTATTCATGGGACTTAGTAGCGGTTAAAGAATCGACCATTGGTTTGTGGAGAAGATCCTCTCGAAGACGAGCGAGCATTGTGGGGGAACCTAGTAGTTGGATGAGACTTGATGACTGCTGACTGTTTTGACTCGGAGTGACTTGACTAGCCCAATGGGGAGTGCCTTGGTGAAGTGGCAGACCCACAGTGGGGAGTGCCTTGGTGATGCGGCAGACCCACGGTACTCGACAGGAGGAGTACCTCAGCAGGCCATGAGGGGGAGCGCCTCTGTGTGACGTGGAAGACCCGCAGTGGGGAGAACCTCTATGTGACGCGGCATACCCACAATTGGGAGCGCCTCTGTGTGACGTGGCAGACCCATAGTACTCAACAAGAGGAGTACCTCAGCAGTCCAAGGTTAGTTGGAATCACCTTTGTGTGACGCGGCATGCCCACTGTACTCAATATAGGAGGAGTTCTCCAGTAGCTGAGGGTTCGGAATGTTACTTGATACTACCCTAGAATAAATCCTGTTATGAGTTGAGTCAGTTCCTCTGTGTTTTCCTCATGATTGAGATGGATTAATTGATAACTTAGGTATATGTATGGGAATATACCTAAGTAATCTTATCTATGGATTTCATACTTTGTGTTTATCCTTGGCGGATTTTTTGATACCTAGAGAGTCTCAGGGTCCCTACTGAGTATCACTATACTCACCCCTGCATGGGCTATGCCTGCACTTCATTGTGTTTGGTGCTGACGATAGACAACGCTAACTGAGGATGAGAGTACCAGGGCTGGAGGGTACCCGGAGGTGGACCTTACGACGAGTCGGTACACAGAGGAGACAGACGGATGAGGAGTGCTAAGGTGGAAATATGTACCTACCCTTCAGGTAGGAACCTCGGAGGATGATCCAGCAGCTGAATTTCCATTTTCTTCAGTTGTTTTGTATCACAGTTGTACTTGTAATTTCCAGCTGGGCTTGTATTCTAGCCCCTTTTACTTTCAGCACTCTTTTGTCATACAGTTTACTTGGTGTTTCTATCCAGCTGTGTGCTTTCTTGTGTGTTTGTTTATAGGTTATAAAGGCAATGTCTTACCAGTTTTAGGGAATACGCCTTTGGTGCTAGTCGCAAGCCCCTGGCCTATGGAAGGCGGGCTTGGGGTAGTCATGGAATGGGCCCTGGGTGATGGGTCGTGACAAATTGGTATCAGAGGATTTGGTTCTACTGCAGAACATAGGACTCTGATCTTTCCTTTCTATGAATAAATAGTTTTAAGGGTAATGAGTGTGGTTTTCAGTTCAGGGAGTCCAGTGTTGGTGCAGTGGCCGACGTATCCATACATCAGGACCCTGACTTCTGATATCTGACACAGTGCACGAAAAAACTGATTGTGTGTGTGTTTTCAAGAGTCTTATTTGTGAACTCTTTGAGTCAGCTCACCAGGTATAACTTTTGACCGCAGCACACCTTTTTATTTTCAGGACTCTTCCACACAGACATCCAGATAGAGTTCTAAGAGTTGTATGCACAGATATCCCATCGAGCAATAAGGGATCGCTGTAGGTCCCCTTTCTGGTGGAGGCACCAACGGCCTCCCAGGTTTAGGGGAGAGACAGACCCACAGGTGGCTGAGGATTGGATGGAGGATGTGGTGAGAGTTTTCTGATTGGTAGGGACACCAGCTGATTTCATGGTTAACCTTGTCACCATCCTTCTATAGGAAGCAATAGGCAGATGGTGGAGCTTGATGCTCCAGGTTCACGATGAGGTGATGCTTCTCTAGGAAGACTTCAAGAGCCTGTTTCAGGAAGAGTTTGTTCCAGCAACTCTTCTTTCAGTGCACATACAGGAGCTACATTATTTGCAGCAGGGCAACATTACAGTGGCTTAGTATTCAGTGAGGTTCACTGACCTCTCACGTTACTCCACCGATATGGTGCGAGACCCATTCTTCAGGGTCCGGACCTTCGACCAGGGACTCAGGTGGGAGATTAAAGCTTCGATGATCTTACTCAGCATCTTGATGTCGGTAGGGGTGTTAGAGATATCCCTATTAGTGGAGAGTTTCCTTACGGAGCAGTTACCAATAGTGAGACCCACTACCATCCATCAGGTAGCGGAGTCTTCTGCAGCTGACAATAGACAGACGTCATAGAGGTCCAATAGAACCAAACCTATAGGTGGATGACCGCATGACTCAGGATCAGTTGTGTAGGGAACCTGAAACGGAACTAGTCATGCTAGGAGTGGGCAGTGTTACGCATGCGGCGGGCAGGGTCACATGGCTCATGACTGTCTGACCCGCCGTATGGATGATCAGCAGACGGTCTAAGGAATTCCCAGCAAGAGACGAAGGTTCGACCAAGGAGGTTCGTAGGGAGAAGGAGGGCATGGTAGAGGAGCTGGCCATGCAGCTGATGGTGGGTGACGATTCGAGATATTACCGCCACCACCACCACAAGGTCTAACCTGACCACAGGGAGCAGGTGGACAGGGGAGAGCTCATCTCCATGGAGCTGAGGCTTACGATCATGGCACTCTGGATATGATTCGAGGTACGATCTATATCTACTCCACCTTAGTTACAGTACTTATAGACATATATTCCAGTCATTATTTTATTTCCACTTCCCTCATTCGAAGCTCGGAGATTCTGACGGAGTCGTTGGCTCGATCCTTATAGCTAGAGATTCCTACAGGAGTAGATTCGACGATTACACACTGGTGCCAGCAGTTCGAACTTACTCTAGAAGGCAAGAGCTTCGGCTGGGATCTCCTAGTAGCAGCGTCGTGGCCTTACGACGTCATCTTGGGTATGGACTAGTTATCTATATTCTATGCTCAGATTGACTATATTAGGCACAAAATGTGGTTTGTCCGCACGGATGGGACTAGGTTTACCTTCACCAATGAGAAGGGAGCCTATGCAGCGCATGATGGACTTACCCGGAAGAGGGTGTGGCCGATTACTCATCAGTTGGCTAGCTTACCCTCAGAATAGTTGATGTGATGAGTCAGAGCTATCCTGTAGTGGTGGACCAGTACGTGGATGTTTTCCCTAATGATGTCCCAGGTCTACCTCCTCACAGAGGTGTGGACGTTTATATTGACTTGTACCCCAGGACGGAACTAATATCTACTCCAGTGTATCGGATGGATCCCATGGAGCTTCGCTAGCTGCGGGTATAACTAGAGTAATTTTAGGGGAAGGGGTTTATCTGGCCTATTTTTTCACTTTAGGAAGCCCCAATTCTATTCACCAAGAAGGCGGATGGGATCTTGAGGCTTTGTGTCGACTACCGATGCCTGAACCAGGTGACCGTGAAGAACAAGTACCCACTCCTGAGGATTGACGACCTCTTTAATCATCTAAAGGGATCATGGTGGTTCTCGAAGATAGACCTCAGATCAAGTTATCACCAACTCAATGTTCGAGATGAGGATGTGTAGAAGACGGATTTCAGATGTCAGTATGGTCACTATGAGTTCTTGGTTATGTCATTCGGTATAACCAATGCTCCAGCAGTGTTCATGGGACTCATGAACAGGGTATTTCAGTCGTACCTTGATTGCTTTGTAGTGTTCTTCATTGACGACATTTTGATCTACTCGACTACTAAAAAGGAGCATTCCTATCATTTTTAGGTAGTAATAGACACACTCCGAGAGCACCAGCTTTATGGTAAACTCTCAAAGTTCCAGTTTTGGATTCGAGAGGTTCACTTTCTGGGATATTTCATATCGGAGGATGGAGTTGTAGTAGATCCAGCAAAGATTGAGGCAGTACTTTCGTGGGATCCACCGAAGAGTGTGAAGGAGGTACGGAGTTTCCTGGGTTTGTCTGGATACTACCAGAGATTTGTGTCATACTTCTCTAGAGTTTCTTTACCACTATCAGCCTTGATGAAGAAGGAAAACCTTTTGTTTGGTTGGAGAAATGCCAGCGGAGTTTTCATAAGCTGAGGCAGAGGCTGACTAGTGCCCCCATCTTGAGGCTTCTAGAGGAAGTCATAGGGTACGTAGTCTACTACGACGCATTAGGGACCAGACTCAATGTGTCTTGATTCAGGAGCAAGCAGTGATCGTATATGGTTCTTGACAGCTAAGAAAACACGAGCAAAATTATGTTACCAATTACCTGAAGTTAGAAGAAGTGGTCTTCGCCTTGAAGATGTGGCGACACTATCTGATGGGAAAGTGTTTTAACATTTACTCTGATCACAAGAGTCTAAAGTATATCTTCTCTTAGAAGGAACTGAACCTAAGACAATGACATTGTCTTGAGTTCCTCCAGGACTATGTCTTCGAGATAGTCTATACACCTGGTAAGGGGAACATTGTCGCAGATGCACTCAGCAGGAGATCTGGTATACAGTTTCTAGGTGAGGTAATCAAACAACTGGCCTCTTTGCAGATATCCTTTGTGGATAGAGATGGATAATATTTCCTTCCGTCTCTTACAGTCACTCCCCCACTTCTTCAGCGAGTCAGGGAGGCACAACATGGGGATTTCGTCTGTGAGACACGACGTGATCAGATATCCACAGGGCAGGCACCTGATAAATTTTCTGAAGGTGGGGAGCACGTCTTCCTATTTAGAGGACGTACCATGGTACCAGTGTCACTTTAGAAGGATGTGTTAAGTAAGTTTCACACATCCCCTCTAATGGTACATCCAGGAGTGGCGAAGATGTACCAAGATCTCTGATGATAGTACTGGTGGCCGGGAATAAAGAAGGTAGTAGCAGAGTTTGTTTCTCGATGCCTCACTTGTCAGCAAGTGAAGGCAAAGCATCAGGTACCAATAGGATTGGTTCAGCCTTTAGAGGTCCTAGAGTGGAAGTGGGATGGTATATACATAGACTTCTTGACATGACTTCCACTTACATCTATAGGAAATGACTCTATATGGGTGATCATCGACTGACTCACCAAGTCGGCCCACTTCCTACTAATTAGGGAGCAGGGTTCAGTAGATATCTTGGGACATCTCTATGTGCAAGAGTTTGTGTGGTGACATGGATTACCCTCGATGATTGTCTCTGATTTTGATACATGTTTTACTTCCTGGCTATGGAAGGGGTTTTAGGATGCTTTCGGGACACATCTTCATTTGAGCACTGCCTTCCATCCTCATACGGATGGCCAGACTGAGCAGACCATTCAGACCCTTGAGGACATTCTCTACGCTTGTGTCTTTAACTTCAGTCATGTTTGATAGGATCACTTTCCTTTGGTGGAGTTTGCGTATAATAACAGTTATCACTCCACCATAGGGATGGCACCTTTTGAGGCGTTATATGGGCAACCTTGCATATCACCTTTGTGCTGGACTAACCCAGAGGAGTCAGCACTCGTGGGACCAGAGATGGTTCAGGCTACCACAGAGAAGGTGCAGATTATCCAGGAGTGGATAAAGACTACACAGAGCAGGCAGAAGTCATATGATGACAGGAGACGGATACCTCTGGAGTTCGAGGATGGAGACCACGTCTTTCTACGGGTCTCACCCCAATGAGGTCTATGGAGATTTAGACGAGGCAGCAAGTTATCTATGAGGTTCATCAGACCTTTTCAGGTCCTCAGCAGAGTTGGCGAGGTGGCATACTGCTTAACTCTTCCACCTCAGTTACACTAGGTGCACGATGTCTTCCATGTATCCCAGCTGAGGAGATATGTGCACAACCCTTCTCACATCATAGACCATGGAGAGCTGGATGTCGAAGATGGGGCGACTTTTATGGAGGTTCCAGTATAGATTGAAGATTGATAGGAGCGGGTCCTTCATGGATGGTCGATACCTCTGGTGTGCATTCGCTGGTAGCACGGGAACCTTTAGGAGAGCACATGGGAGTGAGAGGCTCAGATGCGTTCTCAGTAACCCCACTCATTCCCTTAGTTTGAGTTAGGGATTACGGTGATGTAAATCCTGAGGTAGGGAGAATGTAAAGACCTATACTTTCTATGTAAATTTTTTTAATTAAATGAGAATTTTACGAGTCTACAAAAATTGACGGTGCGTGATTCCGAGGCCCGGAGTGCCTGGAATAAAATTCTGAACTGTTTTCTGGTATGTTCAGTAAATGTACGAGCAGGTTTTTTTAACTTTTTAACTGGTGCTCAGAATTGAAATATGAGGTCACCATTGAACTCACAATGCCAATATTCACTTAAGAATACTTTCACCTCGATGGAAATTAGTCGAGGGTGAAAGATACTTTTTGGATTTTTCGTGGAAATAATAAAATAAAATAAACACACGTTTTATTTTATTTTGTTTTTTAAAACCTCCAAGTGGAAGTTGAGGTGTGGGGACCACCAGACCTTAACCTCCCATGAGTGGTTATGGTGGTGGGGACCACACAAACCTAACCTCCCATGAGAGGTTATGGTGGTGGGGACCACCTGAGGCCTAAACCCCTCAACTCCCACAATAAATAAGTGAGAGACTCTTCAAATCCTCCTACATTAATTGTGCCAACCCTCCTTAATTAATCTTTCCAACCCTTCCCTTTAATTAATTGAGCCAACACATCAATTAATTAATTAAACTATTTGAATTTATGCCAAAAAAACAAAATAGAACTCATAATCTATTATTTTGGCCTATGAATTCTTTTTGGTGGAATTGGTGAGAGGAGGAACTTGGGAGAAATCTCTCCAATGAAGAATGCTCCTCCAACAAAGAATGCCGACCTCCTTCGACCTTCTTCCTCGGGACTTCTTCCGACGTGGGACATCCTCATCTATGTCCATTCAACAACCGTACTACCTTATTGAGCCACTAACATCAAGTGAACGAGGTAGGGGTTTATATCTATTTGATTATCACTTTCTAGGTTCTCCCATTATAATTTTTTTACGGGGTTGGAAATAGAGATTGATGTGGGTTGTGGTAAATGATGTTTTAAAATATCTTCCATACATGTTCATGCTTCTTTATTTGTGAACAGCTTGCTATCACTCTAAACGCGGAGTGTGCAGGCCAAACAAACATGGTCTGACCCCTCTGCTGTTCTACTTTGGTGTACTCTTCGAAATGGAGGAAGATGATGAAGGCAAAGAAGGTGACAAAGGCAATGGTGCCGCTACCCGTGGCCTCCACGACCCGCGCCGTCCTCACTGTGTTTCGGTCACCCGGTCGAACTGGCTGCGCACCCCAGCTCCTCACCCCAGCCGATCCACCCGCGGTGCTCTTCCTTTTGAGCCGCCCCGGCCGTGCGCCCTATCTTCGCACCCCGGTCGCGCCGCCCCGCGGTGCTCCGGCCTCCCGGCTGAACCGTCACTGCGCCCCGGCCAAACCACCCTCATCGTGGCCCTCCGAGCTGCCCCGTCTCATGATGCATGTCGGCCCTCCGACCCACCCTAGCCGTGTGCCCCGGCTTCGCTCCCCATCCGAGCTGCCCCGCGGCGCTCCGGCCTCCCAGCTGAACCACCCCGCGCCCTGACCAAACCTCCCCCATCACGGCCCTCTGAGCTGCCCCAACTCGTGCTTCCCACCGGTCCTCTGAGCCTCCCCATAGCCTCGTGCCCTCACGGCCATCCGCGGCCCTCCACGACCCCTCACGGTCTGTCAGGCCGGACCCAGTGGGCCGGACCGACCCATCAGGCCAGGCCGCACTGCGGGTCAAGCCAGGTCCAGCGGGTCAGGCCGGTTCGGCCCAGGCCGGGTCAGGTCGGGTCGTACTGGATCAGGGCCCACTAAAACCCGTTTTACTTTCTTTTGGACATATCTTTGGCACCAGACGTCAGTTTGATGAACCATCAGCGGTGCTGGAAATCTTAGAGCAAGATAGTCCCTTTGAGTATATTCCACTGAGTTTTGGATTGAGATGGGGAACGGTCAGGTTAGATCGAGTATGAATCCAACTGGGCCCCTGGGACTAAAAGGCTAATAACTAATAGACCGGGAGTTTGATTGACATGTCGTATGTTACGTTGAGATCCCTATGATGTGGCGGAACTTTGAGATATTTTTCATGGGACTTCGTGGCGATTGAAGTATCGACCAGTAACTTTTGGAACGGATCCTCCCGAAGACGAGTGAGCAATGTGTGGGAACCTAGTAGTTGGCTGAGACTTGACGACTTCTGACTGTTTTCACTCGGATTGACTCGACTGGACTAGTGGGGAGCACCTTGGTGACGCGGCAGACCCACAATGGGGAGCACCTTGGTGATGCGGCAGACCCACGGTACTCAACAGGAGGAGTACTTCAGCAGACCATGAGGGGGAGCGCCTCTATGTGACGCAGAATACCCATGGTGGGGAGTGCCTCTGTGTGACGTGGAAAACCCACGGTACTCGACAGGAGAAGTACCTCAGTAGTCCAAGGTTAGTGGGAAGTGCCTCTATGTGACACGGCATGCCCACTGTACTCAATAGAGGAGGAGTTCTCCAGTAGCCGAGGGTTCGGAATGTTACTTGATACTACCCTAGAATAAATCATGGTATGAGATGAGTCAGTTCCTCTGTGTTTTGTTCATGATTGAGATTGATTACTTGATAACTTAGTTATATGTATGGGAATATACCTAATTAAGGCTATCTGTGGATTTCATACTTTTTTTTATCCTTGATGGATTTTGTGATACGTAGAGGGTCTTGGGGTCCCTACTAAGTATCGTTATACTCACCCTCCATGGGATATGCCTGCACTTCATTGTGTTTGGTGCAGACGACAGACATAACTAACTGAGGATGAGAGTACCACGTCTGGACGGTACCTAGAGGTAGACCTTACGACGAGTCGGTACATGGAGGACACGTACGGACGAGGAGTGCTGAGGAGATGATATGTACCTACCCTTTAGGTTAGAACCTCTAAGGAAGACCCAGTAGCTAACTTTCCCTTTTCTTCAGTTGTTTTGTATCACAATTGTACTTGTAATTTTGAGTTGGGATTGAATTCTGGCCCCTTTTACTTTCAGCACTCTTTTGTTATACAGTTTACTTCGTGTTTTGTATCCAGCTGTGTGCTTTCCTGTGTGTGTGTTTACAGGTTATAAAGGAAATTCCTTTCTAGTTTTAGAGAATACACCATTGGTGCTAGTCGCCAGCCCCTGGCCTATGGAAGGCGGGCTTGGGGTAGTCACGGCACGGGCCCCGGGGGATGGGTCGTGACATACAGTTCTTAGTAGATCCAATTATATAGTTCATGTGTCATTGGTTTAACTATTCATCCTACCCATGCACCATGCTCTAGGTCCTCTATTGAGGCTCACACAGTTTTCCCATGGTTTGGTTAACTGTGAAGACAAACCATATAAGGTTTCTTGGTCATTAATATTTGGATTTTAACGTTATTCCCCTACTATATTTTCCACCCAAATATCTTCTTCACCTACCTCATTTGACCCCATTCTTCTCCCCCCTCATATCTCCCTTCATCCCCATGCCCAAATCATGTATTTTATTCATTATTTAAGGTGGATTACTCAAGGTAAACTCCTTCTAACTGCTTCCTCTCCTTGTTATTTTCATTTTTATATCTTTTTAATTTATGTTGAGTCCTCAGTGACCAATTATTTTACATTAACTAAATTTTAATTGATGATTTCTTTTTTGGTTCCCTCTTGATCTTCTAGGGTTCCCTCATATTTGTTAATGTGGACTAACATTGTTGTTCTTGAAATTGATAAAGTTAAAGGTAGGTGGTTCATTGCATAGTTTTCAAAACCTAGTTAATGTTAATAATAAACCAATTTCATGGATTATTTTTATTCTTGAATATTTTTTATAGATTCACATTCGTTACAATAATTTTATATTGTTGGTCGGAGTGGACACTCAAGAGGGGGGTGAATTGAGTTCCAATTAAAATTGCTGCTAAAAACAATTTCTATTAAAATCCCCCAATTTCAAAAACAAATTAAACTATATTGAATTTATACAGATTATAAAGGTTCAATTAGTTTATCAAAGATTGATTAATTCTTAGTTAACTTAATCTTATGATTAAATTAAATTTTGAAACTAACTTACTGGTTTACAATAAATATAAATACTTGCGAGTTTAACTATCAAAGTAGCTTTGAAAATAAATTATATTTCAAAGTAATAGCTGCAAAATATGAAATAAATGTATATAGTATGGATATAGATTTTAACTAAAAACACAAGAGTTAACCAAGAGGTTCAGTCTCAAGCCGAGACTTAGTCCTCTCAAAATTTATATAAAGTGATCCACACCCTGGATCTGGGTTAACAACAGTGATCACACTGTTCAGGTCAAGAGACCTCTACCACTATCCACAGTGGGAAATAAAGGATGTAAAGATTGTGAGTGAGGATTTACAAATCCTTCAGTTAAGGTTCAGGAGACAGTGTGTGTGTAATAATTAACAGGCTACACACACTGTTCGTAATCAAAATACTAAATCACTTAGAGCAAGATATAGAGTTTAGAATGGCTCTAGTGATTGTAGTGCAGCTCTGGACTCCTTTGGATTTGATCAGAAATGGTTCTGAGTCCTTCTCTGGTATTTGACTGAAAAAACAGAGTATCGTTTCTTCTTTCAGTGCTTCCAGGTTCAGCTTGGTTATCAGCTCAGAAAATGAAGTGTTCTGTGTAGTTCTTC
The DNA here is from genome assembly GCA_963277665.1 of Viscum album. Taxonomy (NCBI): domain Eukaryota; kingdom Viridiplantae; phylum Streptophyta; class Magnoliopsida; order Santalales; family Viscaceae; genus Viscum; species Viscum album. The sequence continues at coordinate 291,215,048 of OY728165.1, forward strand.
TTTAGCATAGATTGCTCGATGTATGTTCTATGTTCTAGAGTCTGGTAGTAGTAGTCTTGTGAGTGCAAGTTCTCCAGTTGTTCTTGGCACGTTTTGAGCATGATCGCGAGTGTGTTCCCGTGTGCTCAATCTCTTCAAGTCTCTTGTCTTGATTCACTGATACATACATGTTGTTCTTGGTTTTTTTCTTGTATATCTTGTCTATTTCACATTCACCCCCTTTATAACTTTATGCCTTTTTGCTGAGAAGAAGGAATGATTATCCTTTTCAATCGTACTTGGTACGGTTTCCTGAAATGGTAACAGAAATCATTTAATAACATTAAATGCATCAAAAGAAACAAATGTAGCCGTTAGTGTAATAAACAAATAGTGTCCAGGATATAAGATTTGACTCTGCAGTTAATTATAGGTAGCCGTTTGTTTGTAGACGTGTACGGTTGACTCTGTGTAGGATCTTCCATCTGTAGCTCTTCAAACTCTTATTGGTATCTCTTATCGGTAGCTCTTATCGGTAGGTCTTATCGGTAGCTCGATGAACTTAGTTCCATCGGTTGATCTAGCTCTTATCGGTAGCTCTTATCGGTAGCTCTTATCGGTAGCTCGATGAACATAGTTCCATTGGTTTCTCTTGGCTGTCGGTAGCTCTATGCATCGGTAGCTCTGGCTATTATGCATATTGGTAGTTCTCTGTCTATCGGTAGCTCTGGCTTTCGGTAGCTATCCGTATATCGGTAGCTATGGCTATCGGTAGCTATCTGTCTATCGGTAGCTATCCGTCTATCGGTAGCTCTGGCTGTCGGTAGCTATCTGTCTATTGGTAGCTCTGTGTCTATTGGTAGCTCTATGCAATCATGCACATCAGTAGCTCTATTCAGGTCAGTGATACTTACACTTGACTATCTTATGCAAAACACATCTAATTCACTTAGAATCATTTCAAAACTTATATAAACATTGATAATCGAGATTAACATAAATATGAAATTATTTTAACATTATTATTAACTTGATCATCGATTTGAAAGAATTAAAGTGTAGATCAACAGTAATTGTGAATATCATAATATATGAACACATAATTGGGATTGTCAAAACATATGAATACAAGATTGGGATTATCAAAACAGGTGAGGTCAACAATCTCCCCCTTTTTGATAATCACAACTTATGATATGGCCATTTTAAAATAGTGAGAATATATTATTATATAGTATAACATTAATATTCAATTTTCTCAAAGAAAACAGTATCAGAGGAAAGAGGAAATAGTAATAGAAAGATATAGATCAAAAATTATCATAGGTAGAATTAAATACAATATTATCATAGATAAGGTTTGAAAGAATTGGTACCAAAGAAGGAAATGTAAGAAATAGTATCAAAGGCTCCTCCTTTGATCATATTTCTCCCCTTTTATATTTCTCCCCTTTTCTCCCCTTTTGAGCATATTTCCCCCCCTTTTTCTCCCCCTATTTATAGTTCTCCCCCTTTGTGATAATCAAAAACTGGGAAACCAAACATAGAAAACTAATAAACTGAGATAGTGGAAAGAAAGGCATTTGTATTAGATCAGAGAAAAATGACATAAACAGAATAGAAAAAAAACAAAAAAAATGATTCCTATCAAACATCCTTGCCACTTCATCAATCCACATCTTCAATGTGAGATTTTCCCTTGGGATCAGAAGATAATTAAGGTGTTGAGGATACTGGGGAGGACTTTGGAATTCCAGAAATGATCAGAGGAGGCTGAGCAACTGATACAGTGCCGAGCCTATATTGGGAAGTCCTTTGAGTGATCATAGGTGTGAGACTTCTTATGGCTTGAGCAGGAGTCATCTAAACTGGAGACGTAGTAGAGGCAGAGGCAGGAAAAGCAGGAGGTACAATGACCGGTCTGTCATCCACCTGCAGGAAGGGCAACAACAGGTTTCTGAAATCCATTATAATGCTTCCTCCTCTCTCCATTGCAGACACAAAATCATATCTATTTTCAATGAATTTATCAAAAGCAGGAGTAATCTCCTTGAGCTTACTAACCTGCTCTCTGAAGGCCTGAGACACTGGAGGTAACTTTAGATTCTCAAGCAGAAGTTTGAAATGGTTGTTCAGTTGTTGCTTGGTATAAACCTTTTCAAAATAAGTATCCACCTTATTCTTGATTGCCTCTTGAGAAGCAGAGGCCTCTATCATGTAGTCCTGGACAACTTTTATTATTTCTCTGGCTGAATCCCTGGTAGACAACACAACTCGACTTAAATTTGATGAGTCCACAGAGCCACTGGTTGAAATAGAACCAAGCTCCTCCTTCATCAGAGCACGAAATTGATTCAGATCAATTGCAGGTTTTGAAACTAGAGGACCAACAGAGAAGGATACAGTTTCTTTGAAGCTTTTGGTCAACCCACTAATCAGATTTTGCATTTGAGAGTCCTGATTTTTGACATGATCCTTCATATATGTTTTGAAAGCTTCAAACACCGAGACCAGCTGACCTACAACACTCTTCACATAGGCTAAATCCTTGTCAGCTTGAGATTTTGAACTCATGAAAGAGTCTAAGGCAACAACATATATCCGTAGAGCTTCAAGATCTGATTCTAGCCTAGAAGTTTGAGTGTGTCACTCCTTAACTTCTTCCATTAGCTCACCCACAAAAGTTGACAAATTGCAACCAAGAGAAAGCTCAAAATACCTTTCTAACATCTTCATTTATTCACCAAAACAGTGCTTCATCTCAGCAACAGAGGCACTGAAGGATTCCTTCAGCTCATACTTTAGGGATTCGAGGTCAGACTTTGTAACAAAATCAGTAGGAGCAACTGTAGTAGATACTCTTTCAGAAGCTAAACTGACTACAGAGTCACCCATGACTGATTGAATCAAGGATACTAAAAAATATTCCATTGTCTTTACTTCTTCTAAAAAACTGACTTTGAGATTTTCTTTCAGCACATCTAAATCATGTACTCGGACCACATCAGCAGGTAATAACTCAGGATTGATGTCATAGCTGATCTTTGGTCTATTCAAAGATACTTCATTATCCGAATCAGTATAATCCAAACCACAGACTATAAAACCTGGGTCTTCTACCCAGTCTTCAGACTGGATAGTCACTGTAACATTTCCAAACTTGGTGTGATGCTCCCCCTCAATGGGTGCATTCTCATATATAGCAACTACATTCTCTGCTGGTCTTTCCTCATCAGAATATTCCACAACAACTTTCATCTCTGCAGCAGCAAGATGATTTTTTGGAATAGGTACAGCTTCTCCTCTTTCTCTTTCTTCATCCATAGAAGGTACAACTGATCTTCCAATAACTGGACTCAGACTCAATTCAGCAGAATCAGATGATTCAGAGACATTCTCTTCTTCCTCTACATGCTCAGAGACCGACTGGTCTTCCTCATTAGCAGGTGTCTCCACTTCTTCTAGCACTTCCTTTTCTAAAGACATAATTTCAGTAACAGGGCTTAGAGGCAAGTCTGGATCTCCTTCATCATCCATAGGAGTTTCTTCCTCTTCTTCTTCTTCTTCTTACTCATCATTGTACTCAGGTTCCTCTTCATTAGGTCCTAGACCTGGATCTCTTTTATCCTTTGTCCTTGAAGGATAATCCACAGGATTAAATTTATCATATACCGTTTGGTCATCATTGACCAATTCTCCTCTCCACAGATTCCAATTAATCTTCATATATTTGCAAACTGTTGTAGTGATACAAAAGTTTCCCTTAACTACAACTGTCTCATCTTGAGACTCAACTATCTCTTTCACTTTGATCATTACAGAAATCAGCTTAGCAAAGAATAGGGCGTTAGTCTTTGATTTCGGCCTTGTCATATCTTCCATTTGACTCATCACCAATATGCACAAATTGACTTTGACATCATGTCTCAAAAGATGTAGGAGATAGATATCCTGATATCTCAAATTAGCAAAGTCTCCTCTCCTTGGTATCAATACATGTTGAACAAACTTGAACAGTAATCTGTTCTCTCCCTCCATTTCTGCAGCAACCACTTGCCTTGGAGTTCCATCACCAGTCAGTTCTTTCAACGCGGTCTCATGATCAAAAATGTCACTGGTAGGTGGCATTGCTCTTGATACATATCTAGAAACACCTTCATGTGGAACTTTTAAGCAATAAGCCCATTCTACTGATGAAAATGATATCACTTTACCATTTACAAACGAAGATACTCGGTTCTCATTCTCTAACTTCTCGAATCTTACGAACTCGTAAAATTGTTTTACCAAATTTGGGTAGTAGGGATCGTTGTTATTTGAAAAGCAGTATACCCATCTCTGAGCTTCCAGAACTTTGAGCACCAAGGACTTGCTGGGTAGCAACCAGTCTACACACAGCTCTTTTTTTATCACAATAGCTCTATTTTGCAGATGAGGATTTACTGGTCTCCTTCCTGACCTAGTTCTAACAGCACTAATTGCTTCTGGATCGGACTTCTGCCTTTTTGCTTTAGGCTCAACACAGTCATCTTGGATGATAGGAGTTTTGGTTTTTGCCATCGCTGGTTCGAGGGATCTCAGGTTCGCAGAGGGTTCGGGTTCTAAGGTTCGAAGGTAAAAGGTTTTGGGTTCGGTGGAGTGAGAAGCGTCTTAGACTTAGTTTTATCATTTAGGAATCATAAGTTAAATGAATAAAAACAAAAAAAAACGGTTCAGATTCTTGGCGGCAGACAAAAAGAATTAAGACAGCGCTTTATCGGTGATGATTTTTATCAGTGAGGATTTCTATTGGTGAGGATTTAAACATTGGTGAAGATTAAACATCCCCAACTCGTGCCTAATGTAACATAACCTATCCACACTTAAGGGTTTAGTGAAAATGTTGGCCAATTGATGTTCAGTGCTGATAAATTCAAGAGAAATATCACCCTTTTGATAATGATCTCTCAGAAAATGATGCCTTACATCAATGTGTTTGGTTCTTGAGTGAGACACAGGGTTCTTCGAGATGTTTATTGCACTAGCGTTGTCACAGTTAATCGAAACATGCTTAAAATCATATCCATAGTCCAAGAGAGTGTGTTTCATCCACAGAATTTGTGCACGGAAACTACCAGCAGCTATATACTCTGCTTCGACAGTGGATAGAGCTATAGAATTCTACTTTTTACTACACCAAGATACTAAGGATTTTCCTAATAAATGACATGTTCCTGAAGTGATTTTTCTATCTAATTTGGAACCAGCAAAGTCAGCATCTGAATAACTCATTAACTCAAAGGATTGTCCTTTTGGATAAAATAAACCAAGGTTAATAGTATGTTTGAGATACTTGAAAATTCTTTTAACAGTAAGAAAATGAGATTCTTTCAGGTTAGCTTGAAATCTTTCACACATACATACACTGAACATAATATCTGGTCGACTAGCAGTAAGATAAAGTAAACTACCAATCATACCCCTATAATTGGTTTGATCCACTGGTTTCCCAGTTTCATCTGTATCCAATTTACAGATTTTACTTATAGGAGTTTCACTCTCCTTAATACTATCCAAACCAAAAAGTTTTAAAAGATCCTTTGTATATTTACTTTGATTCAAAATAATACAATTTTCATTTTGAAATACTTGAAATCCAAAAAAGTATTTAAGTTCTCACATTAAACTCATTTCAAATTCATTTTGCATATTTTTTGAAAAATCAGTACATGAAGAATTTTTAGAAGATCCAAAAATAATATCATCAACATAGATTTTTACAACTAAAACATCTTTAGAAATTCTTTTAATAAAAAGAGTTGGATCAGAAATCCCTTTATTAAAACTTTTTGAAATAAGAAAGTTGCTGAGTCTATCATACCAAGCTCTTGGAGCTTGTTTTAATCCATATAAAGCTTTAGAAAGTTTAAAAAATTGATTTGGAAAATGGGGGTTTGTAAATCCAGGAGGATGTTCTACAAAAACATCTTCAATTATAAAACCATTTAGAAATGAACTTTTGACATCCATTTGATATAACTTGAAATTTAGATGTGCAACATATTCAAGTAAAATCCTAATGGCTTCTAGTCTAGATACAGGTGCAAAGGTCTCCTCATAGTCTATGCCTTCTTCTTGACTATATCCTTGTGCAACTAGCCTAGCTTTGTTTCTAACTATGTTTCCTGATTCATCAACTTTATTTCTAAAAACCCATTTAGTGCCTATTGCTAGTGTGTCCTTAGGTCTGTCAACTAATTCCCAGACATTGTTTCTTTCAAATTGATTTAACTCTTCTTGCATAGCCATTACCCAGAATTCATCAATGATAGCATCATTAATATTTTGGGGTTCTAGCTGGGAGAGAAAAGCTTGATGTTCAACCTGATTTCTTAGAGAAGCTCTAGTCTGTGTTCCTCTATGAAGATTACCAACAATAGAATCCAAAGGACGATTCTTTAGAATTCTTGTTGATCTAGTAAAGGTAGGACTAGACACTTCAGGTTCATCAGTAGGTTCGGGTTCAACCGAAACAGATTCTGGAAAAAGTCCAGAACTGGAAGTTTTTATAACAGGTTCTTTGGATTTATCATTAAGGTCCAGAACAGACAAATCTTCTTCAAGATTCTCAAGAGAGGTTTTAGGCTCATGTGGATCGGTTTCATCGAATTTGATGTGAACAGATTATTCCACACATTTGGATTTCTTATTGAACACTCTATAAGCTTTTCTTGAAGTACAATAACCCAGAAAAATTCCTTCATCAATTTTAGAAGCAAACTTGTCCATATTATCCTTTGTGTTAGGAATAAAGACTTTGCAACCAAAAACTCTGAAGTAATTAACCTTAGGCTTCCTATTATTCCACAACTCATATGGGGTTTTCTTAAGAATAGGTCTGATCAAGACTCTATTGATAACATAATAAGATGTATTTACAGCTTCATCCCAAAAGTAAATAGGCAGTTCATATTCATTGAGCATGGTTCAAGCTATTTCTTGAAGGGTTCGGTTTCTCCTTTCTACTACGCCATTCTGCTGAGGTGTCCTAGGAGCTGAAAAGTTATGAGTGTAGCCATTGTGTAAGCAATAAGATTCAAAGTCTTGATTTTCAAAATCACGGCCATGATCACTTCTCAGGGTCTTAATTTTGAGTCCACTAAGATTCTCTACAGACTTGGAGTATTTAACAAAGGAAGAATAATCTTCACTTTTGTGAGCTAAGAAATATACCCAAGTATATCTAGAGAAGTCATCTACTAGAACATAGAAATAGTGCTTCCCATTTAAACTAGAAACTCTTGATGGTCCAAAAAAATCCATGTGAACCAACTCAAGTGGTTGAGAAGTTGAGACTTCTTTCTTTGATTTAAAAGAAACTTTGTGTTGTTTTCCCTTTTAACAGGGATTACACACTTTGTCATTTGAGAATTATAATTTAGGTAAGTCTCTAACTACGTTTTTCCTAGCCAGTTTTCTAAGTGAGTGAATGTTGCAGTGTCCTAATCTTCTGTTCCATAGCCAAGATTCTTTATGAAAAGCATTCAAACAAGGAATATTTTGTTTATCTAAAGAATTTAAATCAACAGCATAAACATTTTCATTCCTTAGAGCAGAAAATACTAAAGCATTTTTGGAGTTAAAAACATCACATGAATCATTTTCAAACTTGACATTGAAACCATCATCACATAATTGAGATATACTAAGCAAGTTATATTTAAGTCCATCAACGAATAAAACTTTAGAAATTAATACTGATTCAGTGTTACCAATCTGGCCTAGGCCGATGATTTTTCCTTTAGAGTTGTCACCAAAGGTGACATGACCTCCATCAACCTTTATTAAGCTCTTGAAGCAAGAATAATCTCTAGTCATGTGTCTTGAGCACCCACTGTCTAAATACCATATCTTCTTGTGACAACTCTTCAAGAAGGTCTCCTACAAAACAAATTTAAATAGGAAATGAATTTGGTACCCAGATTTTCTTGGGTCCAGATAGGTTAGCACTCAGGGCTTTAGGTACCCAGATTTGTTTTATTGGTTTCATACAATTAACAGAAGTAACAGATTTTGAAAGATAAACTTTATTTGGTCTATAACCATATGAATATCCTATTGAATCATTTGAATTTCCAAAACTAGAACTAGAAAAAAAAATCAGACTTAGGAATAAATAGGGTTCTGGTGAACTGTCTCTGTCCAGGTTGGTATCCTAAACCAGTAGCATATCTAGGTTCAACTTTCTTTCCTAGCATTTTAGTTAGAGCATCCTTTCCATTTGTGAATTTTTATAAGTCCTTTTTGAGTTGCTCATTTGACAGTTTTAGTTCTGTATTTTCCTTTAATAGTTGAGCATTCTTTTCCTTTTCTATATCAAGATCATATTTATGCTTAACACTTAAAGCATACTGTTTCTTTAAACCTTTGTATTTATCTTTAAGCTCATTACAGGTTTCTTCTAACATATCACAGTATTCAAATAGTTCAGATTTTGACATGTTTTTCAAATCAGAATCATCTCCAGAATAATATGAATTTAAAACAGGAGTGTCAGATGTTACCTCAGAAGTATTTGTCATGAAACACATGTTGGCTCAATTCCTTTCAGAGTCCAAAGATTTGGCTTCACTTGTGCTATCTTCTGAATCACTCCAGGTAGCCTTAATGGCTTTCATGTACTTCTTGTCTTTGTAATCATATTTCTTTTTGAATTTTAACTTTGGACAGTCTTCTTTGATATGTCCTTTTCGCTTACATTCGTAGCAGACAACTTCATCAGTCCTGTCAACTTTCTTCCAATCCTTTTTCCATTTTCCTTGTTGATCATACTTTCCTTTGTAATTTGTTTTCCTAAAGAATTTCTTTTTCCTATAAAACTTCTTGAATCTCATGGATATCTGAGCCATTTCTGCATCACTGTCATACTCTGAGTTTTCACTTGTTGAACTCTCATCCTCCATTTGTATTTTCTCATTCTCCTTACTCTTCAAAGAAGTAAACTTGAAAGCTACAGATTTTCTTTTCGGTTCATCATCTTCCTCTTTGTTTACCTTGAGCTCCTATTCATACATCATCAATTTTCCAATAAGTTCTTTGACAGGTAGAGCAGCAATGTCACATGATTCTATGATTGAGACAGATGTGCCTCTCCATGGGTCTGGTAGACATCTCAAGATTCTCATAATTTGTTCCTTTGTTGGAACATCTTTTCCGAGTGAATTCATCGTGTTGACTATCTCATTAAACCTGAGATACATGTCAGAGATAGGTTCATCAGACTTCATTTTAAAATTATCATACTTAATAGTATAAGTGTTCAATCTCATTTCTTAAACATTATTTGTTCCTTCATGAGAAACAGCCAAGGTATACCAAATTTCAAAAGCAGTTTTGCATGCAGAAATTCTGTTGAATTCTTCATCTCCTAGAGCACAGTACAGAGCATTCATAGCTTTACAATTATTATTGTAAGCAGTCTTTGTAGGTTCATCCCAAGTAGATCTATCAGTAGTGGGAATTTTGTATTCAGATTCAATAGCAGTCCAAATATCAAAACTCATGCTTTCTAGATGAATTTTCATTTTAAGTTTCCACTGAGCATAGTTATTTCCATTAAAGAAAGGTGGCTGGTTAGTAGCAGCACCCTCAAGTCTATTATCCATTATAAACAAAATTTAAAGAGATAAAAATTTAGAAATAACAGAAATTTTACGAACTTTAAAATATAACTAAAATCACAGTTGAAAAGCAGAGAGTAAATAAAAAATTTTCAAAACACACAACCTACCTCTGATACCAAATGTTGGTCGGAGTGGACACTCAAGAGGGGGAGTGAATTGAGTTCCAATTAAAATTTTTGCTAAAAACAATTTCTATTAAAATCCCCCAATTTCAAAAAACAAATTAAACTGTAGTGAATTTATAAAGATTATAAAGGTTCAAGTAGTTTCTCAAAGATTGATTAATTCTCAGTTAACTTAATCTTATGATTAAATTAACTTTTGAAACTAACTTACTGGTTTACAATAAATATAAACACTTGCGAGTTTAACTATCAAAGTAGCTTTGAAAATAAATTATATTTCAAAGTAATAGCAGTAGAATATGAAATAAATGTATATAGTATGGATATAGATTTTAACTAAAAACACAAGAGTTAACCAAGAGGTTCAGTCTCAAGCCGAGACTTAGTCCTCTCAAAATTTATATAAAGTGATCCACACCCTGGATCTAGGTTAACAACAGTGATCACACTATTTAGGTCAAGAGACCTCTACCACTATCCACAGTGGGAAATAAAGGATGTAAAGATTGTGAGTGAGGATTTACAAATCCTACAGTTAAGGTTCAGGAGACAGTGTGTGTGTAATAATTAACAAGCTACACACACTGTTCGTAATGAAAATACTAAATCACTTAGAGCAAGATATAGAGTTTAGAATGGCTCTAGTGATTGCAGTGCAGCTCTGGACTCCTTTGGATTTGATCAGAAATGGTTCTGAGTCCTTCTCTGGTATTTGACTGAAAAAACAGAGTATCGTTTCTTCATTCAGTGCTTCCAAGTTCAGCTTGGTTATCAGCTCAGAAAATGAAGTGTTCTGTGTAGTTCTTCTTTAGCATAGATTTCTCGATGTATGTTCTGTGTTCTGGAGTCTGGTAGTAGTAGTCTTGTGAGTGCAAGTTCTCCAGTTGTTCTTGGAATGTTTTGAGCTTGATCGCGAGTGTGTTCCCGTGTGCTCAATCTCTTCAAGTCTCTTGTCTTGATTCACTGATACATACATGTTGTTCTTGGTTTTTTTCTTGTATATATTGTCTCTTTCACATTAACCCCCTTTATAACTTTATGCCTTTTTTCTGAGAAGAAGGAATGATCATCCTTTTCAATCGTACTTGGTACGGTTTCCTGAAATGGTAACAGAAATCATTTAATTACATTAAATGCATCAAAAGTAGAAAATGTAGTCATTAGTGTAATAAACAAATAGTGTCGAGAATATAAGATTTGACTCCGCAGTTAATTATAGGTAGCTGTTTGTTTGTAGACGTGTACGGTTGACTCTGTGTAGGATCTTCCATCTGTAGCTCTTCAAACTCTTATCGGTAGCTCTTATCGGTATCTCTTATCGATAGCTCTTATCGGTAGCTCGATGAACTTAGTTCCATCGGTTTCTCTAGCTCTTATCGGTAGCTCTTATCGGTATCTCTTATCAGTAGCTCGATGAACATAGTTCCATCGGTTGCTCTTGGATGTCGGTAGCTCTATCCATCGGTAGCTCTGGGTATTATGCATATCGGTAGTTCTCTGTCTATCGGTAGCTCTGGCTTTCGGTAGCTATCCGTCTATCAGTAGCTCTGGCTATCAGTAGCTATCTGTCTATCGGTAGCTATCTGTCTATCGGTAGCTCTGGCTGTTGGTAGCTATCTGTCTATCGGTAGCTCTGTGTCTATCGGTAGCTCTATGCAGTCATGCACATCAGTAGCTCTATTCAGGTCAGTGATACTTACACTTGACTGTCTTATGCAAAACACATATAATTCACTTAGAATAATTTCAAAACTTATATAAACATGGATAATCGAGATTAACATAAATCAGAAATTATTTTAACATTATTATTAACTTGATCATCGATTTGAAAGAATTAAAGTGTAGATCAACAGTAATTGTGAATATCATAATATATGAACACATAATTGGGATTGTCAAAACATATGAATACAAGATTGGGATTATCAAAACAGGTGAGGTCAACAATCTCCCCCTTTTTGATAATCACAACTTATGATATGGCCATTTTAAAATAGTGAGAATATAGTATTAGATAGTATAACATTAATATTCAATTTTCTCAAAGAAAACAGTATCAGAGGAAAGAGGAAATAGTAATAGAAAGATATAGATCAAAAATTATCATAGGTAGAATTAAATACAATAGTATCAGAGATAAGGTTTTAAAGAATTGGTACCAAAGAAGGAAATGTAAGAAATAGTATCAAAGGCTCCTCCTTTGATCATATTTCTCCCCTTTTATATTTCTCCCCTTTTATCCCCTTTTGAGCATATTTCTCCCCCTTTGTCTCCCCCTCTTTATAGTTCTCCCCCTTTGTGATAATCAAAAAGTGGGAAACCAAACATAGAAAACTGATAAACTGAGATAGTGGAAAGAAAGGCATTTTTATTAGATCAGACAAAAATGACATAAACAGAATAGAAAAAAAAAACAAAAAAAATGATTCCTATCAAACATCCTTGCCACTTTATCAATCCACATCTTCAATGTGAGATTTTCCCTTAGGATCAGAAGATAATTAAGGTGTTAAGGATACTGGGGAGGACTTTGGAATTCCAGAAATGATCAGAGGAGGCTGAGCAACTGATACAGTGTCGGGCCTGTATTGGGAATTCCTTTGAGTGATCATAGGTGTGAGACTTCTTATGGATTAAGCAGGAGTCATCTGAACTGGAGACGCAATAGAGACAGAGGCAGGAAAAGAAGGAGGTACAATGACCGGTCTGGCATCCACATGCAGGAAGGGCAGCAACAGGTTTCTAAAATCCATTATAATGCTTCCTCCTCTCTCCATTGAAGACACAAAATCATCTCTATTTTCAATGAATTTATCCAAAGCAGGAGTAATCTATCTGAGCTTACTAACCTGCTCTCTGAAGGCCTGAGACATTGGAGGTAACTTTAGATTCTCAAGCAGAAGTTTGAAATGGTTGTACAGTTGTTTCTTGGTATAAAACTTTTCAAAATAAGTATCCACCTTATTCTTGATTGCCTCTTGAGAAGCAGAGGCCTCTCTCATGTAGTCCTGGACGACTTTGATTATTTCTCTGGCTGAATCTCTGGTAGACAGCACAACTCGACTTAAATCTGATGATTCCACAGATCCACTGGTTGAAATAGAACCAAGATCCTCCTTCATCAGAGCACGAAATTGATTCAGATCAATTGCAGGTTTTGAAACTAGAGGACCAACAGAGAAGGATACAGTTTCTTTGAAGCTTTTGGTCAACACACTAATCAGATTTTTCATTTGAGAGTCCTAATTTTTGACATGATCCTTCATATATGTTTTGAAAGCTTCAAACACCAAGACCAGCTGACCTAAAACACTCTTCACATAGGCTAAATCCTTGTCAGCTTGAGATTTTGAACTCATGAAAGAGTCTAAGGAAACAACAGATATCCATAGAGCTTCAAGATCTGCTTCTAGCCTAGAAGTTTGAGTGTGTCACTCCTTGACTTCTTCCATTAGATCACCCACAAAAGTTGACAGATTGCAACCAAGAGAAAGCTCAAAAGACCTTTCTAACATCTTCATTTCTTCACCAAAACAGTGCTTCATCTCAGCAACAGAGGCACTGAAGGATTCCTTCAGCTCATGCTTTAGGGATTCGAGGTCAGACTTTGTAACAAAATCAGTAGGAGCAACTGTAGTAGATACTCTTTCAGAAGCTAAACTGACTACAAATTCATCCATGGCTGATTGAATCGAGGATACTAAAAAATATTCCATTGTCTTTACTTATAAAAAACTGACTTTGAGATTTTATTTCAGCACATCTAAATCATGTACTCGGACCACATCAGCAGGTAATAACTCAGGATTGATGTCATAGCTGATCTTTGGTCTATTCAAAGATACTTCATTATCCGAATCAGGATAATCCAAACCACAGACTATAAAACCTGGGTCTTTTACCCAGTCTTCAGACTCGATAGTCACTGTAACATTTCCAAACTTGGTGTGATGCTCCCCCTCAATGGGTGCATTATCATATAAAGAAACTACATTCTCTGCTGGTCTTTCTTCATCAGAATCTTCCACAACAACTTCCATCTCTACAGTAACAAGATGATTTTCTGGAATAGGTACAGCTTCTCCTCTTTCTCTTTCTTCATCCATAGAAGGTACAACTGAGCTTCCAATAACTATACTCAAACTCAATTCAGCAGAATCAGATGATTCAGAGACATTCTCTTCTTCCTCTACATGCTCAGAGACTGACTAGTCTTCCTCATTAGCAGGTGTCTCCACTTCTGCTAGCACTTCCTTTTCTAAAGACATAATTTCAGCAACAGGGCTTGGAGGCAAGTCCGGATCTCCTCCATCATCCATAGGAGTTTCTTCCTCTTCTTCTTCTTCTTCTTCTTCTGACTCATCATTGTACTCAGGTTCCTCTTCATCAGGTCCTAGACCTGGATCTCTTTTATCCTTTGGCCTTGAAGGATAATCCACAGGATTAAATTTATCATATACCTTTTGGTCATCATTGACCCATTCTCCTCTCCACGGATTCCAATTAATCTTCATATATTTTCAAACTGTTGTAGTGATACAAAAGTTTCTCTTCACTACAACTGTCTCATCTTGAGACTCAGCTATCCCTTTCACTTTGATCATTACAGAAATCAGCTTAGCAAAGAATAGGGCATTAGTCTTTGATTTCGGCCTTGTCATATCTTCCATTTGACTCATCACCAATCTGCACAAATTGACTTTGACATCATGTCTCAAAAGATGTAGGAAATAGATATCCTGATATCTCAAATTAGCAAAGTCTCTTCTCCTTGGTATCAACACATGTTGAACAAATTTGAACAGTAATCTGTTCTCTCCATCCATTTCTGCAGCAACCACTTGCCTTGGAGTTCCATCACCAGTCAGTTCTTTCAACGCGGTCTCATGATCAAAAATTTCACCGGTAGGTGGAATTGCTCTTGATACATATCCAGACACACCTCCATGTGGAACTTTTAAGCAATCAGCCCATTCTACTGATGAAAATGATATCACTTTACCATTTACAAACGAAGATACTCGGTTCTCATTCTCTAACTTCTCGAATCTTATAAACTTGTAAAACTGTTTTACCAACTTTGGGTAGTAGGGACCGTTGTTATTTGAAAAGCATTCTACCCATCTCTGAGCTTCCAGAACTTCGAGCACCAAGGACTTGCTGGGCAGCAACCAGTCTACACACAGATCTTTTTCGATCACAATAGCTCTATTTTGCAGATGATGATTTACTGGTCTCCTTCCTGGCCTAGTTCTAACAGCACTACTCGCTTCTGGCTCGGACCTCTGCCTCTTTGCTTTAGGCTCAACATAGTCATCTCGGATGACAGGAGTTTTGGTTTTTTCCATCGCTGGTTCGAGGGATCTTAGGTTTACAGAGGGTTCGGGTTCTAAGGTTCGAAGGTAAAAGGTTTTGGGTTCGGTGGAGTGAGAAGCGGCTTAGACTTAGTTTTATCATTTAGGAATCATAAGGTAAATGAATAAAAACAAAAAAAACGGTTCAGATTCTTGGCGGCAGACAAAAAGATTTAAAACAACGCTTTTTCGGGGATGATTTTTATCGGTGAGGATTTATATTGGTGAGGATTTCAAGATCGGTGAAGATTAAACATCCCCAGCTCGTTCCTAATGTAACATAACCTATCCACACTTAAGGGTTTAGTGAAAATGTCGTCCAATTGATGTTCAGTGCCAATAAATTCAAGAGAAATATCACCCTTTTGATAATGATCTCTCAGAAAATGATTTCTTATATCAATGTGTTTGGTTCTTGAGTGAGATACAGGGTTCTTCGAGATGTTTATTGCACTAGTGTTGTCACAGTTAATCGAAACATGCTTAAAATCATATCCATAGTCCAAGAGAGTGTGTTTCATCCACAGAATTTGTGCACAGCAACTACCAGCACCTATATACTCTGCTTCGGCAGTGGATAGAGCTACAAAATTCTGCTTTTTACTACACCAAGATACTATGGATTTTCCTAATAAATGACATGTTCCTGAAGTGATTTTTCTGTCTAATTTGGAACCAGCAAAGTCATCATCTAAATAACTCATTAACTCAAAGGATTTTCCTTTTGGATAAAATAAACCAAGGTTAATAGTATGTTTGAGATACTTGAAAATTCTTTTAACAGCAAGAAAATGAGATTATTTCGGGTTAGCTTGAAATCTTGCACACATACATACGCTGAACATAATATCTGATCGACTAGAAGTAAGATAAAGTAAACTACCAATCATACCCCTATAATTGGTTTGATCCACTGGTTTCCTAGTTTCATCTGTATCCAATTTACAGATTGTACTAATAGTAGTTTCACTCTCCTTAATACTATCCAAACCAAAAAGTTTTAAAAGATACTTTGTATATTTACTTTGATTCAAAATAATACCATTTTCATTTTGAAATACTTGAAATCCAATAAAGTATTTAATTTCTCCCATTAAACTCATTTCAAATTCATTTTGCATACTTTTTGAAAAATCAGTACATAAAGAATGTTTAGAATATCCAAAAATAATATCATCAACATAGATTTTTACAACTAAAACATCTTTAGAAATTCTTTTAATAATAGTGATCACACTGTTCAAGTCAAGAGACCTCTACCACTATCCACAGTGGGAAATAAAGGATGTAAAGATTGTGAGTGAGGATTTACAAATCCTCCAGTTAAGGTTCAGGAGACAGTGTGTGTGTAATAATTAACAGGCTACACACACTGTTCGTAATGAAAATACTAAATCACTTATAGAAAGATATAGAGTTTAGAATGGCTCTAGTGATTGCAGTGCAGCTCTGGACTCTTTTGGATTTGATCATAAATGGTTCTGAGTCCTTCTCTGGTATTTGACTGAAAAAACAGAGTATCGTTTATTCTTTCAGTGCTTCCAGGTTCAGCTTGGTTATCGGCTCAGAAAATGAAGTGTTCTGTGTAGTTCTTCTTTAGCATAGATTGCTCGATGTATGTTCTGTGTTCTGGAGTCTGGTAGTAGTAGTCTTGTGAGTGCAATTTCTCCAGTTGTTCTTGGAACGTTTTGAGCTTGATCGCGAGTGTGTTCCTATGTGCTCAATCTCTTCAAGTCTCTTGTCTTGATTCACTGATACATATACGTTGTTCTTGGTTTTTTTCTTGTATATCTTGTCTCATTCACATTCACCCCCTTTATAACATTATTCCTTTTTGCTGAGAAGAAGGAATGATTATCCTTTTCAATTGTACTTGGTACGGTTTCCTGAAATGGAAACGGAAATCATCTAATAACATTAAATGCATCAAAAGTAACAAATGTAACCATTAGTGTAATAAACAAATAGTGTCGAGGATATATGATTTGACTCCGCAGTTAATTATAGGTAGTCGTTTGTTTGTAGACGTGTACG
The DNA here is from genome assembly GCA_963277665.1 of Viscum album. Taxonomy (NCBI): domain Eukaryota; kingdom Viridiplantae; phylum Streptophyta; class Magnoliopsida; order Santalales; family Viscaceae; genus Viscum; species Viscum album. The sequence goes on from OY728165.1 coordinate 291,232,205, forward strand.
GTTGACTCTGTGTAGGATCTTCCATCGGTAGATCTTCAAACTCTTATCGGTAGCTCTTATCGGTAGCTCTTATCGGTAGCTCGATGAAATTAGTTTCATCAGTTGCTCTAGCTCTTATCGGTAGCTCTTATCGGTTGCTCTTATCGGTAGCTCGATGAACTTAGTTCCATCGGTTGCTCTTGGCTGTCGGTAGCTCTATGCATCAGTAGCTCTGGATATTATGCATATCAGTAGTTCTCTGTCTATCGGTAGCTCTGGCTGTCGGTAGCTATCCGTCTATCGGTAGCTCTGGCTGTTGGTAGCTATCTGTCTATCGGTAGCTATCCTTCTATCGGTAGCTCTGGCTGTCAGTAGCTATCTGTATATCGGTAGCTCTGTGTCTATCGGTAGCTCTATGCAGTCATGCACATCAGTAGCTCTATTCAGGTCAGTGATACTTACACTTGACTGTCTTATGCAAAACAAATCTAATTCACTTAGAATCATTTCAAAACTTATATAAACATGGATAATCGAGATTAACATAAATCTGAAATTATTTTAACGTTATTATTAACTTGATCATCGATTTGAAAGAATTAAAGTGTATATCAACAGTAATTGTGAATATCATAATATATGAACACATAATTGGGATTGTCAAAACATATGAATACAATATTGGGATTATCAAAACAGGTGAGGTCAACATATATGATTTTTCAAATCTAATGAGAAATGATTTTATTTTAATTGAAGTGTTTTCAAAGTATGATATTGTTTTATTTAATATTAAAATTGTTAAATATTAGAAATAAAATTTTATAAAAAAGACTAGAATTTTTATATCATCATATAAAATATATATCAGGATGAATTTTTGTGATTTTCATGAAATGATTCATTTTGGGGTAAATAGTGAAAAAGAATAATTTTTATAAAAATTATCATTTCGTTTCAAGTATTTAAAAAGTACCATTATTTTTTGGATTATTTTTAAAGTAAAATTATTACCATTCAAGTAAAATAATCCAATTAATTTCATAGAAATCATAATTATACTTTATTTTCTATAAAAAATTTGGATTAAAAATTCATTTTTCAAAAAACAAATATTTGTGTATTACATTCTTATATTAAAATTAATTTAAACAACTTATATATTTTGAAACATGAAATGTGACTTTAATTTTTAAAATTAGTAGTTTAAATTTTATTAATGTGACCAATTTGATTTTTGGTCATAGTGAGTAGTAACCATGGTAAATTTTTATCACCTCGGAAAAGGGTAAAACAGGTTAATTATAGTTTAAATTTTTTGATAAGGTCAAAAAATAACATCTTTATTCTTATTATATAATTATATTTCTAATATTATCACATTATCTTTTAATTTTTATATATTTAGTGAAATTTCACCATGAGTGATGCATTTATAGTATTTAAAAGTTAAGAATAATTACAAGAGTTTCATTCCCCATACATATAAAATGAAACCTCCTCTCCTCACTTATTCACAAACATTGAGTGCTCTATCTCAGCCAATACCTACCCAATTCCATTCCTAACCCTCCTACCCATGTTCTATAGGTTTTGGTCTCACTAAAATACCAACCTATAGGGATTAAGTTATAAGACAAAGGAGGTTTTCCAAATAAGAGGTATTACTCTTAACCAAGTTCATTTATTTTTATATCTTTTTATAATTCCTTAAAACTTATCATAACCATACTTATATAATAAAATTAGTATCTACAATATACTTAAATTTTATTATGTTTATGTTACAACCCTTTTTTGTAATGATCTAGAAATTTATATATATAATTTCTCTTCTATATATGTATGTGTGAAAATATTAGTAATGTAGTATAGTATAAGACACAATGATATAAATTTATTTAATTAATTGAGAAAATTAAATTTAGTAAACAATTAAACACATTAAAATGGGAAATATTATAATGGTAAAATAAATAGAAAAAAACAAAAATATAGAATATGAAAATTTGTATCATCTTAATCTTCTAGGATTATCACACTCATTAACAACATAGTAAAAAAGAAAACAAAACATTAATAATGTAATGTTCATTTTGAAAATGAAAAATATAAAACATTATAGAAATTTATTAATATATTAATGAATAAAATATGAAGTTTTTATAGGTATTAGAAAACAACTATGACCATTGGTCATTATGACCATTGGGTATTATGAACATTTGTAATGTAGTCGTTACGATGTGACTATTAGAATAATTGTATATTAAGAGTGATTAAGAGAACTAATTTATACAAAAGGGATAAATGATGGCCTCAACTAGTATAATAATTCCTTATGAATCTTATTTATTAGATCAAGGTGGGGAGTTAGTTTTTTTGTGATTTACACTTTACCAAGCCCAAGTAGATCTTCATCAAGTGAGGATTGAGAGGAAACACCTACTGGAAAAGTTCATGTTAGTAGAAATCACTACTAGATCATTGTTAGTTGATCCACACCAATGATGTACCACTATCTCACACCTTACCCTTAGAGTGTATTCTGGCATATTTGAGTGTTATATATCTTGACCTTAGTATTATAAAGGTTTATTTTTATTATTATAAATAAAATAATGGTTTATCTAATCCCATTTTCATTATTACACATGAATATAAGATAGAAATGATTAATTGATAAAACATATTTGTATTCTTGGAAAATATATAATTTTAATTAAAATAATTTTATTATAGAATTAAAAAATTAAAATGAATTTTATTTTCATGAAATAGCCTTATAAAATACTATTTTGTTTAATATAAATGATTATATAATTTTATAATGTCCTGGGTAATTTTTATAAGGGTTGGGAATTTTATTATTTTATAAAAACCCTTATTCTCTAATAAATAAAGATTTTCATTTTAATTATGAAATTATAAAATCTATAAAATTATTCTAATAAAAAAATCATTTTGGAAATCAGCATGTTCAAATTAGTAAATAGTAAATTTATCATAATTTTACAAGATGGTCTGATTTTTTAGTAAAAATTAAATATGGTAAGTATAATGACATCAGAATAACCTAAAATTTATGTAATAAATTCTATAAAGGGTTTTCTTGAAAAAAAAAACGTGTTTTTTATTTCAATAATTTATTCAAATGTGATAATAATAGTTTTCCAAACCTATAAATATGATTTCCATACCTAAAGGATACTTTAAGAATTAAAAACAATTATTCATAAACATGAAAAAATTCCATATCAAGAATGATATTATTTTAAGGAGTTATCTTTATAAATCAATATAATATTAAAAACCAATCCTCCTTGTCAAATACTATTCATGAAAACCATGGGAAGTCCAATGGTTTTCTATTTTTTATTAACTAGGTATTCAAGACCTAATTTTTGAAATTAAAAAAAATCCCCCCTATTTTTCTATAAATTTCCATTCATTATCCAATTTCATATCACTTAAAAGAATTTTATCATAAAGAACCTCAGTTTTTTCCTCTCTAGATCCCTCCCAAACAGTTTATAAGTTTCTAATGATATCCTTCCAAGCTTTAAGAAGTAATCTCTAAATGTAATGGATTCTCTCCCTCATTATTTCTATTCATGGAATTATTTTGTAATAAGCCTTTTTTTTCTCAATTAATTATATTTTATTGTGTTTATGAAAATTTTTTACAGTCCAAATTTTTCCAAAATAATGAGATATTACCTTACTCTCTCATTTTCACCTTCCATGAACATTCATGTACACCCATGTAAGATCCTGTGTTTGTATGGGTGTTGAATTTTATGATTAATTTGAATTTTTATTTTCTTGAGAGGTCATATTTTTAATTGGGAATCAGATAGGAATTATGTGAATTTTCCCCCTTTAGTTTTTAGAAGTGGGATCATATCCTTCCTCTTGGTTCAGTATGCATGGCCAGCCTCCCCCTCCCCTATTCCTCCTCAGTTCATCATTTATTGGGTATGATGTTGGTTATGATTATTTGGTGTTTATAGTGATATTAAATATCTATTTCCTTCCATTCATCTTCTCATTCCTTCTCCTCCAATTTTAATTCCTCTATTTAGGGACTTGAGTTTTGATTCCACCAAAGTATGGTGGATATGATGGGTCTTTTATGCATCCTAGCTTAGGGATATCCTGATAAAATATATTCTTATCATATCACATTGTTCTATGATGAATGTATCCATGGTGAAATAATGAGTGATTTTCATTAATTTAAATTAATTTATAAATTTTATTAATATAGTGAAATGTGGATTTTTTTCAAGCTACTATCGGGAATATGTGACTGGCCTTACGGGTATCATTGGGAATAGTTTAAGTGTTAAGAAAGTATTTGGAAAGATTCTCATCATTTATGAATCATTGAATTTAATTTTGAAATAATTATAAAATTTGATATTAATTAATTTAGGATTCTTGGATTAATTTTGGAGCTTGGGTATGATTATGAGCTTGGGTTGATCTTGGATGGTCTATGGTCGAGTCACGGTGTGAGACTTCAGTCATCTTTAAAAAGGAGAAGATATTCATATGAGGTAGGTGGTTCTATCACTATCCCTAGAGCTTGTTGCATCATTTTTATAGGTACGCATATATGTAGTCTCACCCCTAAAGTTAAGTACACTTTTATTAAATGAATCATTCAATTTAATTTAAATGGTTTAATTTAAATGAAACTATCAAACTCACATGTGTATCTATGAATAATGAGAATAAATGTTTCTATAACCCCAAGGACCTAGTGCACAAGCTTGATTCCTCGACCATTGATGGATGAGGCATGGTCTAATAGTTTTCCTTGACACTTCATTGAGGGGTATTAGTAAAATGAATTGGGTTATATAGAAATCAGAGGCCCTTGAATAGGTTCCCTTGAGATTTTTTGTCCCTGGTAAGACATATCATAACCCTTGTATCACTATAGAGGAATTAGGTAGGATGGACTTCAGTTGGGTGATTATATTTTTGTAGCTTAGCCACCGACACCTTGATATATCCCATGAATCATTTATATAGACTATTTCCAATATGGGTTTCCTAGCTACGTTTATGATTTTTTTTTTATTTATGACATTTTCAGGAGTTTGATTCCCTCCAAGAGATGAGTGATGACCTGAGACTTGATAAATACTGAGGACCCCAAGTGGGGTGCCCCTGTTTATTTTGAGACCTAGGGGACTCGAGTGGGTTCCCCAGTAATATATTGACACTAGGGAGAGGGTGTTCTTGGGTATGGATAGTTATGATAGGTTTATGGATTCATATAAACCTTATTATTTTTTATATGTATGATGGGATATGGAATACTCCCTCATTGAAGTTGTGATGTTTATTGAAAACTCTCATGGTTTGGTCTTATATTTTAAATTAAAAACACCCCTTATAGGGTTGTCGGTGATGATAAAGAAAACACACATATGGGTGTTCATGAAAAATATCTATGGGTGGGTCTTGAATAATCCCTATAGGGAAGTCATGATACTAAATAAAATACCCCATGTAGGGTGCTTGTTGATACTACTAGTTGGGCTTCCATGGATTTAGAGCTGAGATTATTGGTTTTGGGAAGAGGATAGAATTCATACCATGTGCTGGATATTGGAGGACTGTGGGGTCATATGTTGGAATGGTTGATCCATCTAGACTATTAGGGATCAGCTTCTAAGAACCATTGTATATTGGGATGTATAATTCCTTGGGTTGTGATATGGGGAAGGATCACTCCCTAGGTTGTTATATTGTATTCTGAGGAGATTGTATCCTTTGGGTCATTATCACAGTATACCAAGGTGAAAGTCCCTCGGGTTGTTATTATAGTTTTCATGGTCATCATGGTGTGATTAGAGACACTCTAACACATGATGAAGTTGGTATATTCAATTAAGTTCATATACCTGAGGACCAGTGATGGTTATTTTGGTTATTTATTTTCTTGCTATTTATGTATTTATCTGATCATGTCACATGCACATATTATTTTATTTTTGGTTATGTATAAAACTATTTTGATCATTTGCTATTGATTTTTGTACTCAAACCCTACTCGGGTATCCATTTCACTTGGGTTCCCAATTATCCCTCACTTATTGTAGGTTCAGGTTGGTTTTAGGCTCAGTTTTTCTTGATCGATCTAGAGCAGCTCAGATGGAACATGGAACATGGGATGGGATATGATTCAAAGTTTTAGAAGAGACATTGTATTTTATTCATTTTTTTATTCTATATAAGTTATCATCCATGTTTTAAATTGATTCTATATGATTGTATATATACTTCCTCATCTAATATTATTATTATTTGGAATATTTTATCATTTTTTGTAATCTAGAAGTTTTTATTATAGATATTTTTTTGGTTCATTGTCTATTGTTTTGCACTATGATCCAGGGGGTATAGTCTCTTGAAATACCACCTTATACCTCTACTGATAGTCAAACCCCTCTAGCATATGAGAAGGTATGCATGAAGACACGTATTGAATAGTATAGTTACTATTAAGAGTGATATAGGTTGAGATGTTAAAAGGTGGTATCATAGGTGTTTTTATTTATCATACTATTTGGGATATAATAACTAAGAGATATAGGAATGTATTGGATATAGTCATGGATATCATACTGGTGGATAATGGACACCTATTTTGGTAGGAATTATAGGTTACTAGGGGATTGGGATTACTTTTCTTGTTATTGGTTGTTACATCTATGTGATTTTCACCTCATGTGACACACAGGATGTTTGATATTTATGACGAATTATTGGATCTTTGTATATTTTCCCATTGGAAAGAATCCAGTTACTATATCTTTTTCTATTGTATAGTTGGAAAGAGGCTTGTTATTAGATTTATCTCTTAGTCATGGAGGAAATAGTTGTATTTATCCATTATTATAGGCCTATACGATTCGCATGACATATAGACCATATGGTTTGATTTTTATTACTAAAGACAGATGCTCGGGTATTTAAATTTTCAACAATAGATCATATGGTTTTTCTCATATATGTTCTTGTTATAATTATACTCAATTAGACCACCATGGGTATTAATTTCTTTCTGATGGAAGTTTATGTGGATATATGGTGATATTCCCCTTAATGAGGATGATGATGTAGTCCCAAATACACTAGAGGTGCAGTGACCCTAGTAGGTCAATGCGAGTATTAGATTTATTTATGATAAACCCCGTGTGAATTATTGGTCTTTATGTTATGTTACATAAAATGTTAGTAAAAACCTATATGGTCTTTTTTCATATATCATATAATGGAATTACACATAACTAAACCATGTGAATGTGATTTTATGGATACGAGTTGTCATGGGGTGATGTCGGTTATATGATTTTTCTTGTCTGATTCTCAAGGGATAAATCTCATAGGAGTATTCTTAGTGAGAATAAAATCCCTAGTAGGATAATGGCTTGGAATGAGGTACTTAATAGATGTGGCCATTGAGGAACCTAGATTGGGTGTTTGGATTATTGGATATCATTTTATACTTGGTATGGGTGCGTGGATGATTTTATGTTGATTTTGGACTATGTGAGATCAGATTTGTAGGCTTAGTGGGATGACTTAGTGACCTAGAGACACAACTCGGGATTTTTAGTGGGTCACTTATTCATGTTTTATGAGTGAAACCAATGGGATGGGTTATCCCATGTTTTGTATTCTTCCATAGATATGTGAAACATGAGTAGGTTCTTTAAGGCATGCAACTAGTGCACATTTAGTATAATCAAATATATAGTATGGGGTTAGATATAACTAAGAATTTCTATTGGTAATGATCACCATGAGTTCTAGTGGTTTAGTATCATGGTTGGGATTTAGATAGTTGGATCAGATGAGTGACTGGCCCTATTGGTTTTAGAAATGCTTCTAGTGTTAGAGTGTGGGTGGATGCTTCTATATATGGAATGACACCAAGGATGGCGGGTGGTCATGTGGTGTAACTGGGAATGGGTATGTTTCTGGTTTTGAAGAGGAGCACTGAGGGTTCTTAGGATGGATGAAATCAAAATGCAAGAGGATCATGGTCAGTGATTTAGGTGTTAAAACCTAGTTTTGACATAATGAAACTCATGGGAGCATAATTTGGGTTTTAAAATTGGGTGTTAAGGGAGAATACACTTCTATGTTTAAGTGATAATGAGGTAGTGTGTGATGGAGGTATATGGTGTCAATTTATTTGTGAATTGGTGATTGGTCATGTGTGAGATAAGGACTAATAAAAAAATTATGTGATTCTATTGGTATTGGGTGATCAAGGTTTTATGATAGTGATAAATTTTCCTCCATGTTAGAGCATACATCGTAAATAGATTAGATACCATAATACATTCAATTTGCGTGTGGTCCTTGATATGTATTTTCAGAGAGACCTAGTTTTAGGGGTTGGAAATGGATGGGCATGGTTGAGATCAGTGACACACATTTGATTATGATCAAACCTTGTGATCTAGAGATATTGAGTGGTTTAAGGGTGTGACCCTTTTTATTTATGGATTTTGGATAATTCCAAATGAAAACATTCCCATTTTATATTAATGTGTAGTAAATTGATGTTCCTTATTAGTGATCAAATATCAGCAAGCTTGGCCACACAAGTTGTTATGTCTAGTGATATATGGGGAATAGTCCGTAATGATCAGGATCCTGATTTATTGATTCAGTGAAAATGAAACTACTATGGTGGGGGAAATATTTTTCCGATTGTGATATGACCTTCATGTTAGAGGGATCATGTGTGTATGAAATTGGTTTTTATTTGGTCATTATAACATTTTTTGCTGGATAGAAAATGAATTTGAATTCATCCAGATTACTTGGTGAATGCTAGTTGTAAATTTAGAGATGATATTATATAGAGTTTGAGTGTTATCATCAAGCTTGGTATGAATTCCAATTAATTTTAACATTGATTATAATGGTGAGGTTCTAATACTCAAGGACACATTTCAATTTTTTATTGGTTGAGGATTCAACTCTGTAATTACATTATGATTTAGTTGATACTTTAGTTGATGTATCATAATGATCATGATATTCCTCTGAGATTAAGTGAATTGGTATTAGGTTCTATGGTAATGTATTGGTGGTAAAAATTGGGTGAATTTTAGGCACGTCGTTAGGAGGATGTGAAACTAGAATCCTCACATACAATTTGATACGATGGGAAAGGAACTGTATAGATTATGTCATTTTAGGAATAATGAGTGTGCTTCCAATTTTGGAAAGGGATTTTTTAGGGAGGTTGATGTATTCAGGGACCTTGTGTATAGAAAATTGGTCTTAACTAGTGTGGTCTAGAATTTAAAAACAAGGTTTGGTACCACTATTGATTGATGCCCACTGGATGTTTGGGTGTGGTGAGCTAGAAAATAATATCGAGCAGGTCAATAGACCATAAAAATGTGTTTTGGTAGGAAATTATGAAGGTGGTGAGAAATTTAATTTGTAATGGTATATTTTGGAAAATGAATTACAGTAACATGTGTCATAAACCAGATGATTAATGGGGTTATGAAATTTGGGAGTCTCTGGTAAGATGAGTGTAGTTGAAACACCATGTTTGTATTTGACAATGAATCTAAGAATTTTCTTAGGAGTTTATCGGTTATATACCTTATGTTTAAAGTTGTGAAATGAGTATCCATTTAGAATTTAGATATAGGACATGACATATAAAGTGGTATTTTATGATTGAGGTTGGTCAATATGGATAAGTGAGTGACTAGGGGAAACTTCTCGATGGAAATAATTGTTATGGTCGGAAGATTGTAAGTTCTAATGTCTTTACGGGTCTTGAATTTCTAGAATAATTTGAATATTTGATTGGTTGAGGTTTTGGATTAGAAATTGGTATTTGGATAATAATTATTAGGTTAGGAACATCTTGAAAGATATATTTTCGATGGGAATAATGCTCAAATGGTGTTGTGGATGTTCTAGAGTATGGTGGAGAAGGGTTAGTGGTCAGGCTGCATATTCCCAATATTCTATAGCCATTGAACATCTGGGTGTAAGTCATTAGCTGGTTGGGGGAAGGAAAATTGGTTTAAAATCTGTATATGGCCATAGGCTAGCCATTGGTTTTTTTTATGGTGGAAAATTACTAATTTTTTCTCTCATGTTTTTAGAAGGGGGCACCTTCTTCCTCCCTATTTTTACGCACATGTCCTTCCAACCCCCTCCCCACTTCCTGCTTGGTTCCTCCTCCATTGGGGATAATATCGGGTGTGGTTATTTGAAGTTTAAGGATATATTGTATATATGTTTCCCTTTTTAATATCCTACTTCATTCTCTAATTTGTACTCTTACAGTTAGATATTTGAGTGATAACACCCCAAAGCATGGTGGAATCATCTCAATATGATAGGTATTTCATGCAGCCTATCTGGGGGACATCCCAAGATTATGACTTCTCATTATCACATGTCTTTTTAATGACATATACCATCATGGTAAATTTATCAGTGTTTTTTATTAAGTTAAAATAAATTGAAAATTGGATTGACATTGTGTATTGGGATTTTTCCTAGGTTAGGGACCATAGTATGTGATGGTCCTTATGAGTTCCATTGGGCATAGTTCAGTATGGTGTAAGTACTTGGTAAACTTTTCAATATTTATACCACTTTGTATTTAGTTGTTTAAATTTTTATAAATGTTAAAATTAATTTATTAAATATTCTTGGATTGAGTTTGGAGATATTTCATAATGGTAGGTTGATATTGGGTGTTCCTTGGTTGAGTGTCAATGAGATTTTTCGAGCTTCCATAAAAAGGATAATTGTTTTGTATGAGGTAGGTGGTCTTAACACTAACCTTATAGCTTATTTCATGATGTTTGTATATATGTGCATGTGTTTTCTTTCCAATAAGGTGACATACCATTTTATTATATGAATCATTAAATTTAATTTAAATGGATTAATTTAAAAGAAAAGTTTTAAGCTCATATGATCATATAATAATAAGGAGAAGAAAGGTTCATAGTACACCTCAGACCTAGTGCATAGGCTTAACACCTCAGTCATCGATGGTTGGGGCTTGAAATAATTTTTTTCATGACAAATAAACCCCTTGAGGGGTTTTGATCAAATTAAATTGGTTATAGAAGACTTAGTGGCCCTTTTTAGGTTTTCTTGAGATTTATTGGCCCTGATAAGCTATATCTTGACCCTTATAACACCATGGAGTCGTTAAGAAGGATGTACTTGGGTTGGGTGGGTGGACTAACCTAGTGACCCTTAAGGCCTTGAGATGGTCCATGGGCCATCTCTTTAGATAGTTTCCAATATGGCTTACATTGTGAGGTTTATGAGATTGTGTATATATATGAAATATCCAAGGAGCATTATTACCTTAAAGTGAAAGGTGATAAATCGATACTTGATGGAGATCAAGAACCCCGTGTGGGATGCCTCCATTTTTTTGGTGACCTAAGGGACCCTAGTGGGTGCCCCAATGATATATTTAACCTAGTAAGAGGGTGTTATTGGGTCTGGATAGTGATGATGGGTTTAATAATTTAGATGAACATTTTTTCTTTTTATATATATGATGGTACATGGCATACACTCTCATGGAGATTATGTTTTCTAATTCAAAATCACTCATGAAAGTTTTTTATCTTAAATGGAAAACACCCCTTGTAGGGTTATTGTTATGATAAAGATAACGCCCTTATGGGTGGTTATGAAAAATTCCTTTCAAAAGGTCATGAATACTTCCTATATGGAGGTCATGTTACTAAAGAAAATACCGCTTGTATGGTGGTTTGTGGTACTAATAGTGGGGGTAACATGGATTCTGATTTGAGATTATCGGTTCTTGGAAGTGGAATATGGTCCTACCATGTTCTAGTTATTTGGGTCCTGTGGGGTCATCAATTGGTGTGGTCGAGTGAGATTTCTAGAATATTGGGGTTCAGATTCCAGGAAACATTATTTACTGGGATGGATTATTCCTTTGGTTGTGATTCTGGGAAGGATAACTCCTTGTCCCATCATATTATATATCAATATAAGTGTATCCCTAGATTCTTATCATTGTATACCATGGTGAAAGTCCCTCGGTTCATTGTTATCATTAACATCATAATCATGATGTTCTCAAAGACACTTCAACACTGGTCAATTAAGGTATGGTAGATCGAGGTCAAAAACATGAGGATTGATGATTTTTATTTTAGTTATTTATTTCTTGTAGTTTATGTATTTGTCTAAACATGTAACATTCACACATCACTATATTTATGATTATGTATGGGAACACATTGGTGGTATCCAATTGAGTTTTATACTCACACATATCTTGGGCTTACATTGTAGTTGTGTACCCCAATATTCCTCACTTGTTGCAGTTCAAGGTTTGGTTGAGGCTCAAAATTGCATAATGGTATTAGAGAAACTCACATGGGCATAGATATTGAGAAGGGGTGAGGCTCAAAGTTATAGTGCAGCCTTTGTATTTTATTTCTTTTTTTTTATTTTGTATATGTGATCATCCAAGTGGGTGATCGAGTCTGTATGACAATATATATGATTCAACATTTCATACTATTATTATTTGAATGTTTTTCCTATTCTATTTACTCTGATATTTTCTATTATGAATATTATTTAATTATTTATCTATTATTGTGTACTTTGACACAGTGGGTATAGTCTCCTCATAGTACCACCTTAGACCCCTGTTGTCTTCCAATAGCCTCTAGAATATAAGGATGTGTTTCTAAGGTCACGTAGTGATCGGTCTTGTTATGGTTTAGAGTAAATCATTCTGGGATGTTATAACCTGCTATGTTGTAGAAATTATCTCATTATTTTTCATTATAAACCATTATATTTTAAATACCAAATCCTATTTTCATTCAAGGTTATTAACCTAGATATAACTATACTTCACTGATTGGGGACTTCAATGTATGAATAACACACTACTTAACTATGGGATTGAAATGATTAAATACATTTTTATTTCATATGATAGATATGGAACACATAAAGTTAGACAATATGAAGGGTTCTCCCTAATAGCACTCCAATGTATTGGGTAACTTTTTTATCTCATGAGATACCATGTATGGTGTATGGGTAGTTTACCTAAGAACACTATGTTATGATGTCTCAGTAGTTATCCTCAATATATGCTTATGATGTCACATTTTATTATGTTCCTATATTTTTATGATATAGTAATTTTATGATGTCATTTTCTCATTCCACACCTCTATGTGAGTATTTATGATTCATACATCTTTATTATATTATGATATATCTTTTGACTCACATGTATTATTTATAATTTTGATATGATTTTATTATTCCCTTACCAAGATTTATAGCTCATCCCTTTCTTTTGTATGTCCCTAGGGTATCCTTTTCAAAATTAAGATTTCAAATAAAACTAAGAGTATTCTATAGAGTTTTATATAATAATATTTTATTTTATTTTATGTTAATGGTTTATATATATAATTTCCTAAAGACACTAGGCCTTTGTATTTTTTAGGAATCTATTATATAGATATTTATGCTAAAAATAATGAAATAAAATATATTAGAAATATCGGTTGTTATAGTTGGCATACAAAATATCTACTCATTTTTTGGGAATTATTATTGAGAAAAAATTAGTAAAAAATCTAATTATATGTCTAAATATTGGAAAACATCCAGAAATTTTGGTAATGTATAGAGAAACTAGTTTCTAAGAAATGAAATCCCCATCTGGATACTATAAGTTATTGAGGATTTGGAATAGATGTGTCTAGGAGTAATAACCCTAAAAGGGATCATTGGGTATTAATATGACCTATACCTAGTGCATGATAAAAAGGGCATGTAGTACACATGGTTTGACACTCTTGAGAGTTATGCATTTGTAAATTCACAATCTATTTACAAACCATTATGAAGGAAATAAAAATATTATTATGTTAGAAAAACTATTAGAAAAATTACCATGAATAACCAATATTGAATCCTAGAGAATCGTAAGTTAACATATAAATGTAATTTATAAGTTATTACTTCTAAGTTCATAGTTCCACTTTTTATATGATTATTAATTTAAGTATTCTCATCCCTAATTTTTATTTATTTTAGAAAATGGTGGAAATGTGAAGAATCATTTCAATAACATATATGATGGGAAATGGGATGATTTACCTAATGAAATGCCTAATATAATGGGAGAAAAATTTGAGAAATTTATGAAAGTACTAGAATAAATTAAACAAGTTCTGAGTAATAACATGAATCACATAAAATTATCTTCTTCCCTTAATAAATATCAAGTTATGGTTGAATCCTTTATGTGATAAAGGACTCTGACTTTCAATGGCTCTTTTTATCCCTTAATTATGAAGTAAAGGACTAACTCTATTGAGAAGATATTATCTATCTTCAAACACTTTAAGAAGGAGAAAGTCTTACTGGTTATTTATCACCTAGATGGAGAAACAGTTCAATGGTGGCCACTAATCTAGAATAAAAATACCACGGAGGATATTGAATCCATTGAATGGGATGGATTCAAGAAGATATTTTTCAATAAATATTTTTCCCACACTCTCTATCATAAAATAAATATGAAATTCTATGGAATAAAGAAAAACGAGGATGAATCTATTAGATTTTATGAATCAAATATCACAAGGCTTTCATGATATTCCCTTGTATTTGTCATGGATCTTGAAAGTAAGGTTGGCCACACATGATCCTCAGCCCAGTTGGTAGGGACTCATTAAGTGCATCCAAGAGACCTGAGATCAAATTTGAGTGGAGGTGTATTTCTGGTTTAATGTAGCAGTATTGTATCAGGCACTGTAGTTGGAAATATAGCAGACACTGTAGTAGGCATTGTGTAGGTACTGTACAGATACTGTGCAGGTACTATGCATGTATTGTTTGGTACTGTAGCAGCCAGAACTACTCATCAATCTGGGCCTTTGGGCCATCGGTTTGGTCCTCAGGTCCTGCAATGATTTCGGGCCACCCAAGGCCTTCAGGCTAGTTGATTCTCAGGGACATTGGGACACCTTAAGGCCTTAGGGCCACCCCAAGGCCTTCAGGCCACATGAATGCAGATGTACCAGTTAGAATTCTAGGGATAAGGCTTCAGATAAGGATTCAGGGTAGGCACATTCACTAGAGTAGAGATAACTGGAATTGGAATAATGAGAGGGTATGGGTTTTCCATCAGTACTGGGCCTATGAAGCTTTTCATAGGACAGCTAGCTGATCACCCCTGTGAAGGTGGTTTTCTGATATCATGACATATGCTGGAGAGGAGAAGTTCCAAGGGTCTTATCTGGGTGATTCCCTCTAAGACCTACGGGTCGTGTAATTGTCTCTAAGCCTTCGGGCCTTGTAAGGGTTCCAACTCACCCCTTGAAAGGTGCCTTATCAAAATAAAAAAAATGAAGGCCTTCGGGCCATTCCGACAAAAAAGTGTCAGGTTGGACACTTCTTTAGTGGGTTAAAGATGAGTCTTCATAAACCATTTTCAATTCAAGTCTTCAATAAGTTTGAGGAAATTGTTCGATGTTCCCTCAAAATCAATATAGAAGTTACTAATTCTTAGTGATCTCATCAGATTGGATATAAGAATTAGATAGTGTTTTTTAACTCTAGATGATCATTAGATAGTACTCATAGTTTTTAGAGAATCCAACATCCCATAATCCTGTGTTTGGTAAGAATCATCTTGGAAACTACCTCAAGAAAACAAAGAGGTGTTTCAAGTGTGTAAGGGAACAGAATCAAGTTAATGAATTACATAAGGAGATGAATAATCCCACTAATGTTATGGTAGAAGATATTGATCCAATAAATCCTCAACCCATGGTCCAATGTTTTAACAACAATTATCATGGACATTATGCAAACCAATTCCATAAGACAAGGGTTTTCAGTTATAACCAACAACAACAACCACCAAATCCAAGGGAAAATGGGTATTCATATGTTATCACTACTGTTGATGTAGATACCAATAATGAAGTGGTGATAGGTATACTATTTATTCATTTAAGAATAGTGATTTTATTATTTGATTTTAGTTCTATGAACTCTTTCATATCATGAATATTTTGTAGAATTATTCAACCCCCACTTCAAAACATAGAGGTTGTGTTATCAGTGAAAACATAAAATGGAGATATCATTGAATCAAAATTATATAAGAAATACTAAGTTAATTTTTTTGTGCTAAATCTATAAGAAAATATTATCATACTCCTTTTAGTGGAATTCAATGATATCTCATGAAAGGATTGGTTATCTTTATATAAATACAAAATCAATTTTCATGAGAATGAAATCACCTTACATATCTCAAATCATCCTCCAATTTTATACTAGCATAAGGAAGAGGATGAATCTATTTATGAAAATTCTTCTCATGAATAGATAATTTTTCCTTATTAGAAAGTATATCTAGTTCAAATTATAGAGACAAATGAGAGTATCACACTTGAATACATTCCCATTATAAGGGAATGTGTTGATGTATTTCTCAAAGAATTTTCTAGCCTTCCCCCTACTTGAGAGGTTGATATCTCAAATGAACTTATACATAGAGCTCAACCAATATCCAATACTCCCTATATAATAGGCCCAATTGAATTGGAGTCACTAAAAAATAGCTAGGGGGAATTTGTAAAACGGATTTATACACCCATGTACTTCACCATGGGGTGATCCAATCATCATTTTCATTAATAAAAATGAGTTAATGCATATATGAATTGATTATCATGGGTTTAACAAGATCAAAATAATGAATGAGTATCCCCTTTTATAGATTGATGGCTTGTTTGTTAAGTTATATGGGGTCCAATATTACTCTAAAGTGCACATTTGGTTAGGATATCATTAATTAAAGTTTAAAAGAAGGATATTCCCAAGATTGTATTTCATACAAGGTATGGAAACTATGAGTTTATAGTGATTCCTTTTATACACACTAGTGATTCATCGATCTTCAAAGACTTAATGAATAAAGTCTTTTTTGATTGCCTTGATAAATTTTTAGTGGTATTTATAGATGATATTATCATGTAATCTAAAAGAAAGGATGAACATGAAAAGTATTAAAGTTCTATACTAAACACATTAAGAAAGGTAAAATTATATAAAAATTATAGTAAATGTGAGTTTTGGATAGAGTGAGTATAATTATTTGGATTATACTTATAAACTCTACCTTAAGGACATATTCAGATTATATAAAGTATCTCTCTCCATTGTATCTAATCATGATCCATGATTTAAATCTAATTTTTGGAAATAACTTAAAAAGTCTTTTAGCACTAAATTAAATTTTAGTTCAAATTTTTATACACAATCTGATAGATGTTTAGAGTGAAACTTTCAAAAATTGAAAGATATTCTTTGATCTTGATCATTATATTATTAGGGAAGTTGGGATTAGTATCTTTAATTAGTTAAATTTTATTATAATAATTTTTTTTGTTCCAATATAAAAATGGTATGTTTTGAGGTATTATATAGATAGTGGGGTCAGAAACCAGTATCTTGGGATTAATTAGGTGAAATAAATTTTTTAATAACTTAATTGGTAAAATAAATAGTTAAAATTTATATATGATTCAGTACCATATACGGGAAGCTTAGAGTAGCTAGAAAATTTATATATATAATTGGAGGAAATATATATTGTTCAATGTAAGAGATTACTTTTTTCTTAAAATATATATCCTTGTAATAGTGTTATTTTTTTTATAAAGAAATGAATTTTAAGATCATCATTTTTTATGAAATTATAGAAAAAATGAGATTATTTTATTTATGAGTATCCTTACAACTGATTTTACCTCAGTTATGGTATGTGTTTCATGTTTCATTATTAATGAAATATGTACCTAATACATCTAATGTTTTGAGTCCTGAAGTGGTATAGTTGGAAGAGAATATTTCCTATGAGGAAAATCTAGTTTAAATTCTATATCATTGAGAGAAGGCGTTAAGTAAAAAAGCAACTCCCTTAGTTATAATTTTTTGGAAGAACCTCATGATTGAGGAAGCAATATGTGAACCAGATAAGGTTATGAGGGAAAAATATCCCTACCTCTTTATGTAATGAATAAAATTATTTGGATAAAATTTCATTAAAGGTGAAGAATGTGAAAACATAGGAAATTTTAATAACAAATAAATTTCATGTATTTTTAGAATTTTTTTACTTTTTAGGGATTTACATTTGTTATACTAATTTTATATAATTTTTTAAATAGAAAAAGAAATAGTTTTATTCTAACAAAACTGTTTTCTATGTTTTATATGTGTTTAATTAAAAGTTAAATTTATAAATTTTAGAAATTAAATTTCATAAAATGGAATTAATTTTTTATATCATTATCTCAAATAAAAATTATGGTGAATTTTTAGGATTTTTCTAAAATGATTGATTTTTAGTTCAATGGTGAAAAATACCAATTTTTATAAAAACAGTCATTTGTTTTCTAGTATTTAGAAAGTAAAATTATGTTTTGTATTGGTTATAAAGTAACATTATTCACATTTAACATAAAAAAATGAAAGTAATTCCATAATAAATATTGTTATACATTATTTTGGTATAAATTAATTTTTATGCCTAAAAACACAATTTTATAAAAACTTCTTTTATTTTCATTTTTCATTATTATATTAAAAATTATTTCTTCCACTTATATATATTGAATTTTAAAAAATGGATATTTTATTTGGTATATTAAGTTTAAAATTTATTAATGAGTTCAATTTCATTTTTTCATAATGAATTGTAACTATGATAAATTTTTATCACTATAGTAAAGAGTAAAATGAGTTAATCTGGGTTAAAAATTTGAGTGTCACAAAATATCATATTAATTATTACTTTATGAGATTATTTATAAAATTATAAATATATATTTAGAATTGAAATTATTTATAGACACTTGAACATGAGAATATTAATGATATATAAAATATGAGAATAATTAAAAGAGAGTCACTCCCCTCTCTTATAAAAAGGGACCATGTATCCTCGATTATTCACAGTCTATGAGCACTATTTCATGGAAAATACCTATAAAAATCCCCTAACAAATCTCCAACCGATATCCTAGAGATTATTTTCTCACTAAAATACCAACATGGAAGGATTAAGCTGTAATATAAAGAAATTTTTCAAAGAAGCGGTATAACTTATTACCAAATTATTTCATGTTTATTTATTTTTCTATCTCTATAGAACTTATCATAACCACTCTTATATAATAAAATAAATATATATAATATAAAAATAATAATTATGTTTATTTTACAACCCTTTTTTATTTCCTTTTCCATCTTATTGGAAATGAAAACGTTTCTCGTGTGTTCATGTGGACTACCTCTTTAACAAAGCGATGTGTTTCATTATTAGTCACTACCTCATATGAATGGTTATTATGATTAATTTAATTAATATATATGGTATTAACTAAATTATTGTGATTATATATATATATATATTATATTAATTTCCTTCTTACCCATCCATCCGTTGGAAAATGATAATTCTGTTCATGTGTACGTGTGGACTACCACCTCCATGAAGCGATGTGATTCATTTTTCATTTCTCCCTTTCATAGACGGTTATGAAATTATATTTAATTTTTAAAAATTATAATTATGACATGTTTAATATTATATATATGATGTAACAAATACCATTTTGACCAAGGTCAACCTACCAAAGATCTTTTGGGATTATGAATAGGATGTCCTGAAAACGTATGACATGAACTTAACTAATTTAGTAACTATATAATTCAACATGATAAATGAAATAAAAGGAATAAAAATAATGGAATAAATCAATTAAATAATTAATATAAGTTTATTATAAATTATTTAAAGTGCATATGTGGAAATTCAGAATTGAGTTAACGGATATTATTTAAAACCTTGTTTAAAATGTTTTAATATTTTCTTTCCAAATCTATTTCTTCCATATCCTTGTTTCTTAAAATATTTCATGAATGCTTTTATTATACTCAAATGGTTGTTTAAATTAATTTTAAAACTATCCTTCACTTTCCTTATAGTGTTTTAAAAAGGTATATTTTTAATGTTTTCTATATGGGTTATTTATGAAAAAATGTTAAAGGAATGTTTTTTAAATGTATGCAGCATGAACATAATATCCCATAATCCTGAATATTATATTTTAAAGAATACTTAATAATTTTTCATGGGTTTTCAAGGAAAATATCATTTCATGTTCTCCTATAATTTTTTTTATTTTAATAGTTTTCAATGAAAAAGTATTTTTATCCTTATTTTTATGTGAAGCCTAAAAAAGATTCTACATGAAAGTTAAACAGAATAATTTATCAAATTTTATGATTCAAATGAAATATTCTGTGTGTTTTATTTATTTTATGGTCCTAGTACCTTGTTCGTGATTATCAGTGAGCCAGATATAGCTCTTCAATGAATCAGTTAATGTTTTTTTCTTTAGGGTATATGTGTTAAAATTAACCAAGTGGGTTGTTCCATTTGTAAGAGTGATTGTAAGAATGATCGTAATAATGATTTTAAGATGGTGTCTCATTTTACCTACATGAATTTTCTATTTAGAAAAATTATTTTTCATGGTTTTTGTTTTGATTTCATGAGGTAAGATAATGATAATATGTTTAAAGAAATTTTTGTGCCTCTTTTAAAGGTGAATAGTATGTTTTTCAAGAAAATATTTTCATGAGTAATCATGTATTAAAATAAACCTTCCTGATTATTATTTTCATTAATAATTGAATGTGATATGTTTTATAAAAATATATGTGATGTAAATTTGATTTCTTGAGTAAATAAATAATGATTTTTTTATAGTTTATTTATAAAAAAAATTTAATTGGATTTATTGTATTTCAAAATAAAAAAAAAGTTTTATTTATTTGTTTGTATCCCTTACAGAGATTTTTGTGATCATCCCACATTTTCAAAAAAAATCACAGGACTTAAGCATGTGTATGAACTATAAAAAGGTCTATCTTTCCACTATAGGGATTCATATTTAAATAAGCAAACCTGTTTTTAATGAAATGTGAGTTTAAATTTTGGAATCTTATTTTTGTGTAAAAAAATCGCATTTAATGGAAGTTTCCACTTTGTGTTTTAAGGTTTTATATCTAATATTTTTTATTAATTATCTAAAAATATAGAAATAAAATATCATGTGAATGTATGAAAATTTATTCCTTGCTGTTAAACTCATAATTATGTATTTATTAAAGTATAGTCCATTATAATATCTCTTTAAATTTAGAACTATGATTTCTTGTTGGTTAAAATTCATGTTTTATGTGTTCTAAAAAGGTCATTAGGTGTATTTTGTAGGTTTTGTTAAATAAAGGTTCCATATATTTAATTTTCATCCAATGAAAAGGGGATTCAAATAATTTTTTTTAATTTTGAATAATATTTTATAAATCCATTCATATTGAGTGTTTTTATAAATTCTTAGTTAGATCTTTGACATTGATACATGAATTGTGATGGATGTTTTGTTTTTAGAAACGTGTTTTATGTTTTGGTTTCATAAGTAATTCTCAATAGGCCTGAATGGAACTTTCCAAATTACTTATTTAGAAAATAAAAAACCCTTTAAAAATTCCCTAAGAGTTTTATAAAAAAATAAATGGTCACTATTTTATGTATTTTATAGTTCCTTGTGAAGGGGATTATGTATTTCTATGTGTTCTCTTGATAGAATTGGATATGTTTCTTCCGAAGGCATCAGAGGTGAGGGTGGTATTTATTATTATTTACATTATATATAAATTTATATGTTATTATTTATTAATATAATCACTACATTTTTCATTCACGGCTAATCACAGGTGTCTACGAGGTAATTCAAGGTTTAAATTTTGCATTAGTTTAGAATTATACTCAGATAAGTGTACCTAAAATAGATTTCATTCTTCTTATGGGATTTTCCCCTTGGTATGACCAGGTTTGGAATTTTAATGTTTTAGGATAGGTTATTATCACCTACCATCAGTAAAAAAAATCATGTTTCTATGTCCCAGATTTTCCCAGTATCCCCTAGGTTACAATAATATGGTATTTTCAAATTATCTATATTCAAAGTTTCCAATAGTAGATATGTAAATGTTTCTTTGTAAAATAAAAAACCATTGATTTCTTACCTATTTTCATGGAAATAAATTACATTTTATTTAATTCATTAAATTTCTAAAAATATTTATTTTAGAAGTGTAATTCATGCTTTATTTTCATTGGAAAATTAAAATATTATATATATATATATATTCAAACTATCATGATGTAGTTTTATTTAATGGGAATGCATGTATTGGAGGATGGTTTCTTACTAGGACGTATAGATCACACATACCATTATTACTGGTTGAGAATGTTCTAGAGGGTTGTAGTGGATGATCGTATGGTTCAAATTCAAGTTGGGATGGTGGTTGATGAATGTTTTTCACTTGGAACATAGAGATTATTATTGGATATTTTATTTTTTTGGAATTTATGATGCATCATCCTTTTAGGATTTCGAATTTTTACTCTATATCTTTTATCTTTCATTTATTTGTTTTTCCTAGTTTTTTTTATATTTTATTTTATTTTTATCATTATTCCTCAATTTTACTTTTATACTTAGTTTGAATTTCGTTTTATTTTGTATTTGGTTAACTTGTGGTGGGTCATTACAATATATATAATGGTTATGAAAGGTTTATGAGTGGGAAACCATTGATTTATTTTTATTATTTTGGTGAAATAAATCTCATAAATTTTTATTTTATTCCCTTGGAGATTATCCCTTGCCTAAGGGGATCGAGAATGTCCCTCAAGCATATCATAGGAAAGTTCAGGTGCCTGGGTCAGGGATGACCCGGAATTGGTTTGTGACAAGTATTATATGATGACACTTTTATAGATTTTTTACTTTATCTAATTTCATCATGTTAATATATTAATATGATTATAATAGTTTTTAAAACTTTTCTTATGTGATAACACTACTTGAAATGTGAGTTGTTGAAAAACTAAAGCATCCATTTTTTATCATTTGTCTGTTGAGTGTCAACACAACATTGGAATGGGATTGATATTACATTTAATTACCATGTAATAAAAATCAAAATACATAAAGTATTATCTATAATTTCAAGTTCATGATTTAAAAATTTCATGTGGCATGCTATTTTTTGAACATGGTATATAGATACCTCATACGAAAGTCCACGCGGGTGGTGAAGATTAATATATGATTATTGAATGTGATATAAATTTTGTATATATTATGTTCCATATATGGATGTGTATTTTATATCACATTCATAGATCATAGATAATCATGATAATTAAGTGTCACGTGGGTATCATGTGAAGGGGATTAACATTATCTCTCTCAAAGGAATCCCATATAAAAAAATATCATGAGGGGGCTTATTAATAAACTAGGATACAAAATCAATCAGAGAGTAAATTTCAAATGAAGTCAGTGATCTCTTATAGCCTCCTGTACTGACCCACACATGATATACCAGTAACCCAAACCTTCCCCCTCCACCACCACATGCACTAGAACACAAACAGTCACATCCCTACCATTCTCGAATGATCTACCATCAATTTGACAACCATAGACCCGCACTCTTGAGTAAGGTTCTAAGAAACACTATATATGTTTTAAAAAGTAAATATTAATATTTAACATCACTGAATAATATATAGTTTTTTATATCCCCTATAATATTTTAGGTCTAGTTCTTTATAGTATTAGGAAATCTAAAAACATAACATAGTTCTTACTAATAATAAAAAATTATATAAATGCCTATCCAGCTTCACTCGAGCTAGATTCTTAATTAATTCTTTAATCTGAAATAGATTATACTCATCACCAAGACCTATGAAAAAAAAATTAAACATGGGGTGAGTACAAAATTTCTCAAAAATGGGTTTTAAAATTTAGTTAAATCACTTTATCTTCTAAAATTCTATAAAATTATTTTTGAAAATATTTCTTTTTAACGAAAATATCTTTATCTAAATAAAACATTTATTATGGCACATAATTTTCCCTAAACAAAAATATAGGTTTTTTGAAATCCAAAATAAGATATGTTTTTCAAAACCTTCATTAAAAATATGAATTATTTTGAAAATCCATTTTATTTCTAAATATAATATCCTTTGAAATAAATTCATATTTCTACATTAATATTTAAAATGTTACTTTTTAAAATAATATATCTTTATATAATTTAATGATACTCAAAAAAATAAAATAAAAAATTATATCCACTAAGAATATTGGAGGTCTAAACATCACTTTTATAAAAAAATACCCTTGATGTTATGGGTTCACTCCCAATTTCCCATCATCATAATAAACACCCAAGTGAAAAATCTTAAATGAAACATTTTTTAAAATCTTTCATTTATCATTATAAATTCAATAAAACAATCTTTCATAAGCTTCACATCTATGTAAATTATTTTAAAATAAAAAACTAGTTACATATCTAATAGGTTAAAAAAATTCCTTAAATTAAAATCTATAATTTCATAAATATTATAATTATTCTAAAAATTCATAGACAACACTTATAAATAAATTATTGGAAATTAAACTTAAAAAAATCTTCTAATAACATTTATGAAATTTCAATGAGAAATATAGTATATGGAAATATAATAAATGAACTCATGAATGATATCTATGAAATTAAAATATCATTTCACACATAAAATACTAGTTTAAATAGTTTTAAACTACCCTTGAAATCAGAAAACTAAATTACATTATAATGGTTTGTAAAATTTGAAATGGGAGTTTTAAGAAGTAAATATCTCCTACAAGATAAATTTGGAAGAAATAATTTAAAATTAAATTCTTAAAATAAACTTCCTTCCAAAAAGGATTTTTGGAAAAAAAATTAGATAAAACATTTTCCATTACAAAAAGGGTTTTGTGAATAGTGAAATAGTATTTAATTAAAAACAATTCACTTTTGTGAAATCCAAAATCAACCTAATGTGAATAGAGAGACATAGACCTACCCTTAAATGACCTTCAAATCTCCAGCGGTGCCCTTACGTGATCACCATCAAACCATCATGAAAATTTCAATGTATAGAGGTTACCTTTACACAGGGATCGGTGTACCCTTATATAACCATAGTGATGTGTGGGATACTCTTACATGTGGTTTTATTTATAGGGTTGACCTTTATGTGTGGGTCATTGTACCCATATGACAGTTGGGAAGCTAAATATACAACCCTTATGTTGGGATAATCTTACCCTTATGTGGCTTTATAACAACCTTTATGTAGGTAATTAATATTACCTATATGTAAATTAATTTTTATATAGAATAAAATTTTAAGTATTAAATTTTATAATTATAATTATATTAAAACTTTTATAATCCATTAATATTAACGTATTTCATTTATTCATTATTAATATATTTTTTATGTATCTTAAACCTAATTTTAATTTATCTGTATTAATATTTTTATATACCATATTATTTTATGATATTGATTTATTGCTAAACTTTACATATATAGTTTGTAAAATAATTAAAAAAAATTAATATTATAAATATTTATACGCATAGTATAATTTCAAAAAATGGTTAACGTAGTATTTTTATAAAATGAAAATTTTAAATTAATTTATTTCTAAATTTATGGTGTTCTTTAAAAAACATTTAATTTTTAAAAAAGACACTTATTGTTAAAACATATCTTAATTTGGTTTAATTTTGAAACATAACATTTAATGAACATTAATTTAAAATAAATGTATACTACAATTTATGGGGTGTTACATTCTCCCCTATTAAATGAATTTCACCCTTATAATTCATTTTTTTAATTATAATTAACTAAATATAATATTTATAGAGATTATTATAAGGAATTACTCATTTTTTTATAAAATTGCATTCCACTATATAAAAAAATTGAAAAAATGTCCTAGGAAGTTTATCTAATCCTCTCAAAATATGAGAAACTATGATATTAAGATCTATTATTAACCATAAAAACAAACATTGTAATCTCAAAATTTTTCTAAACCCTTGATGTGATACCAAATATGGAAACCCCAAACACGCACTCCATGGGTTTTCTTCCAATAAACATTGTATATATTTTTTAAAAAAAGAAATTTTAATACATAACATCACTGAATAATATAAATTCTTTTACATCCCAAGGAATATTTTAATTCTATATATTTAGAAGATTATGAAATCTAAAAATATAAAAAATTTCATATTAATAATAAAAAATCATCTGAACAATTATCTATTTTCACTCAAGCATGATTCATAATTGAGGCCTTAATTTGAAATTGATTCTAGTCATCACAAAGACCTATGAAATTTTTTTGAAAACATAGGGAAAGTACAAGATTTCTTAATAAGGGGTTTTAAAACAAGAGGTGGATTTATTTCACTTTTAAAGTAATATAAAAATCCATTCAAAAACATTTTACTTTGCAAAAAATATTTTTAGAAACAATAAAAAATTTGTCATAACACATAATTTTCCCTAAAAAACAGGTTTTTCAAAATCCAAAATAAGATATTATTTTTCAAAATTTTGTTAAAAACATTATTTTAGAAACCCATTTTATTTATAAACATAATATCCTCTAAAATAAATCCATATTTATCTTTTTAATCATCAAAACCTTACTTTTAAAAATAATATCTCTTCATGTAATTTAGTGATACTCAGAAAAGTTTAAGAAAACCATGTGGACACTGGGAATATTTGTGGTCTAAATATTACCTTTAGGAAAAATTCCTCTTGATTTTATGGGTTCACTCCCCATTTCCCATCATGATAATCAATACCCAAGTGCCAAATTTTAAATAGAACATTTTTTGTAAAAATTTCCTTTCTCACTATAAAACCATTAAAATAACATTTCAAAAGCTACACCTCTATGTAAATTCTTTTCAAATAGGAAAATAATTACATATATAATAAACATAACAAAATTTTATTTAAAGGAAAATTGTTACATTAATAAATATTAGAAGTAATATAAAAATTCATAAATAATGATTATAAATAAATTCTTCTAAATTAAACTTATGTAAATTATTTTTATAACATATATAGAATGTAAATGAGAAACATAATGCAAGTATATACAATATATGCAATCATGAATGACATCTTTGAAATTAAAAGAGCATTTCATACAAAAAATAATAGTATTAACCCGTTAAAACCACAATTGAAATTAGAAAACAAAATTCCATTATAAGTATTTGAAGAAATTAAAATGGGAATTTTAAGATGTAAATATCTCAAACCAGATATATTTTGAAGAAATAATTTAAAATAAAATTATCAAAATAATCTTTTCTGCAAATAGGGTTTTTGTGAAAATAAAACATTTGATAAAACATTTTTCCATAAAAAAATGGTTTTTCAAACCATGAAATAGGATTTTACTAAAAAAAATTCCTTATATGAAATCCAAAATCGCCCTTACATTAACCAAGAAACACAAATTGGCCCTTATATAACTTTAAAATCTATAGCACCACTATTACAGGAACACTGTATGACCTTTATGAAAGTTTCAGTGTAGGGAGGTTACCTTTATGTATGGATTTTTGTAAACTTATGTAGCCGTGGTGAAGTGTGGAATTCCCATACATCTACTTTGATTTGTAGGGTCAATCTTTATGTGGGGGTTGTTGTACCCTTATGTGAGGTGGGAAGTTGGATGTACTGCCCTAATATGGGGATCATCTTACCATTACATGGTTTTAATATTACCTTTACATAGGTAACTAATATTACCTTTATGTAAATTCATTTTTTTGAAGAGTAAAATTTTATGTA
Organism: Viscum album; assembly: GCA_963277665.1. NCBI lineage: Eukaryota > Viridiplantae > Streptophyta > Magnoliopsida > Santalales > Viscaceae > Viscum > Viscum album. The sequence continues at coordinate 291,260,130 of OY728165.1, forward strand.
TTAAATTCTATAATTATAATTCTATTAAAACTCTTATATTCTATTAATACCAATATATTCTTTTTATTCATTATTAATATATTTTTTTGTATCTTAAGTATAATTTTAATTTATCATCATTAATATTTTTTTACATACCATATTATTTCATGATATTAATTTATTACTAAAATTTATATTTATAGTCTGTCTAATAATTTAAAATAATTAATATTATAATAATTATTTTGTATAATATAATTTCAAAAAACTAATAATGTAGTATTTTTATAAATTTTAAATGTTAAATTAACTTATTCCAAAATTTATGGTGCTTTTCTAAAATGAATTTATTTTTTGAAGACACTTATTATTAAAATATATATTAATTTTTTAAAATTGTGAAACAATCCATTTAATAAAAATTAATTTAAAATAAATTTAAAGTGGAACTATTGTGATGTTCTACATGAGCTATGCTAGTTTTCCATTTGATGACTAGATACTCAGGTGGTCTAGATAAGTTTTGGGAAAAAATTGTGAAATAAAATAAAACAAAGTATTTTATTTAAAAATTAAAAAACATGATTTTATTATTCTTAATAAATTAGCTATAAATGATAAATGATGGATTTATTAAAATAAGTTAAATAAAACTAGAAATGAAAATAAAAATTCATATTTATATTAAATAATTAAATAAGATGTTTCTTTAATTATTTATTCTCTTAGGTTGTTCATGTTTACAAAATATGTTACAAAATAGGAATAACATTAATGATATTGGATTAAAAATATAATTACTTGACTTTTTCAAATATAAAAAATTCATATTAATTAATTTTTTTGAAATAAAATAAATATATTTTTAAAAATTAAAATTATTCAATTTAGAATTGAATTATATTATTTATAAATAGTTTATAAATAATGAAAATGTTATTTTAGAGTATTTCTAAAATTTATGAAACGGTTTTCTATAAATTAATTTATAATAAAATGTTTACTATTAATGGATTAATTTTTTTTGAAACATTTATTAAAAATATTCCTTTGATATTAAAGAGTTAATATTAATTGTATCTTTTTTCAAATTAATTTTCTTTCTATAAATTTTATAAATCCTATTAAAAGTTATTAAATTTCTATAAAATTATATGTAATTTTTGTAATATTTAAATAATGTTTTATATAAAAATTACAATGAAAATTTATAAAGATTTTATAAATTAAATAAAAGAGGATGTAATATAATAAAATTTATGTTTACAATTTTTAATTGTTCATAATCAATTAATATGAATTCTATAATTTAAATATGTCCTTTTATTAAGATATTATTTAGACCACATCAAATGTTTTTTTATAATTGTTTTAAATAATTGTTTAAATAATATATAGTAAATGATATTAAGATTATGTAAAAAAATACATGTTATAAATTGAATTATAAATAGTTTATAATTCATAAAAAATCATTTTGTTGAATTGTAATATAATATAGTAGAATATATGAAAGTGTTCTTATTGAAATTTGATATAAAATTGTTTATGTATAAGATTATATATTTCCCATAATGTTTATGTGAATTAAAAAATGTTTATATTAAGATTTTCATTCATGAAAAAGTTTATTAATTGTTTTCATGTATAAATTTATGAATTGTTAATTTATTTGATCTTTTTTCCTTGAATTATTAATATATATATATATATATAATTGTTTATATTATGAATATTTTTCATGAAATTTTTATGTTATAAATTTCTTCTAGAAGATAGATCCATGTATTTCATTTAGGTATGACTCTATAAGATTTAGTTTTCATCTACATTAACCTTAGTTTTTAATAGAAGTTTTTTGCTTGAATTTTTTTATTGAGAATTGTTTTGTGTATATTAGGTTTTATATATATCATTAATTTAATTATCTCCAGGTTAAATTATTCGTAGGTGGAGAGACTTTGGATCAAACTTCCCATTGGCCTAGAGGCTTATGCCCTGTCATAAATGGTGGGGGTTTGCTATCTGTGACTCTGGGCTTAATTATGTAGAGTTTTTTAATTTCATATAACTCTAAACCCTTTCATGAATAGTTTATGTACATTATGCACATGATTCATATGGATATATATTAATAAATTTGGTTTTTATATTTGGATTAGTAATGTAAATTTTGGGTTGTGTAAAAGGTGACAAGTTAATGTGATGTGATACATTAATTTGGTGAATGGAATAATGATTCCAAAACTAAATCATTAGAACCATGAATATAAAAAATAATAAATCAGGATATCATAAATTTTACATAATATAAAATATTTATGAATTTAATATTCATATGATGTATATTAAATTGATGTGACTAATAAAATGCCTCAAATATTAATTGTAAGATTCCTTTCAATGAGACACTTGTTAAGACCTCCATAATCTAATGGGTAGTCCATGCCATGTTGGGTGCTCATAGATTAACTTTTTTAAGGAAATAAAGTGATGAGTGATACTATAATATCCATTGGTACACCATGCCATAGTAGTGTTCCACTTGATTATCCTATGTTCTCCTATACATGGGGTTTTATTTTGGTTACACTAGCCAAAATACCCTAATAGGATTAAGTTACTAGGATAATAGAGTTAAATGTATCTATATGATGGATTTTTATAAATATTTATCAACCCAACAATCCAAAAATCATAATTATTATTATTAGGATATTTTCATAACTAAATAACTAAGTGGTTATAGAAATCATATAGCAGACTCATTAGATAGTAAAATATGATTATTTTCACACAATATGGATATGATATACAAGGTCATAAATTATAATGGGACCAATTTCATTAAAATTTTCTTATTGATAATATACAAGAAATGATAATATTCTATTAAAATATTTTGTGGTAGATAATGGCATCATCAACTAGTTTTTCTTTGACATCCATTCTCGATAAATAAAATTTCAATGTGATAAATATTATAAACTGGTATCAAAACATGATAATCAATCTCAAGCAAGAGAAATAAATTATAATCTATCTAGAAATGATAAATAGATAAAGTTTATATCTATGATAAAAAATGTGGTTAAAATATAAGGAAAGTTTCTCCCATTATTTATCAGTGACATATCTTAAAATAATATTATTATTTTCATAAAAAATACTATAAATAAATATAAAACCATATGTGATATGGAAGGAATAGTTTAATTTCCAAATATTCCAACTAAATGAAAATGGGTTTTTTCCTAACACAAGTAATACTATATTTAATCTTATAAAAATATTATGGAAAATAATTTAATGTCTAATTGGATAGTTGTAGTATGTTTGAACATAAGATAAGTTATAATTTAACAAATAAAAGACTATACCAGTCTTAGGTTAAGTGATTATTCACTAATTATCATAAATTTAAGGATATGTGATAGTAGAAAAAATGTAAACAATTAAATTTAGTTATAATGGGAATGTAAATATCACTATTTACAAAAGAGGTTATATCAACCCATAAAGTGAATTTCACTTCAATGTTAATAATGTAAATAGTAAAATTGATTTAATAAAAAAATTATGGTATAAATTCCATTTATGATAATGTTAAGAAAATAAAGAGTTCTAAATAGATAATAGAAATTGATCATTAGATAAAGTAAAGAAATTTTAATATGTTCAAGGAGTTGAATATTAAGAATATGATTCCTAAGTCTCACTAATTATTCAAAATAAGAATAATTTATAAATGTACCTTGCTTATAGGTTATTCAGTGTATTTTAACAAATTTTCATATAGAGATGTGACATGAAATTACATATAGATGTAATGAATGTACAAAAAAATAATTACTGTAAAAAACAACATGAGATACATGCAGGATATTTGGATGTTAAACACTTAAGAGATTAGTTCTAATGGGTGTACATGTATCATATTTATATAATCTTTATTTATCATTTATTCGGGTATACTATAATTTACATTAAATGAATGGTAGAATGATAAAATCCCCAACAAGTATAAATTTGAATTTTCCTTAACCAATGATCATCATAGAGTATATTTGGATATGGTGATATGTTAATATTAACTTTAATAAAAAAATTAATTGTCAAAAATTTATGTATAAGAGATACTAAGAATTGATTCATGTGGTAATAAGTATAGATTTCTTACCTTGACTAACCATCCAAAGTATATCTCATGGAATTTCATACACGCATTGATATACTTAGGGTTGTATGCTTATAATAAATATTTATTACATAATGTTGGAGAGATACCTAACATGAGAATATTCATAATTTTATACCTTACTCAATTCAAAATATAACTATCTAATATAGGGATGGTTGGATATTTTATTGATCATTTCATCGACTAGAGTACAATCATTATGGGTTTTTTCACTTGTATGATGGTTAAATACATGTGGCCTTTGATTGAATTAGACTAAGGAAATTCATGGACATGGTTATCTAGGCCACATATTATATTCTTAGCTACTAATATATGATACATGTGTTATTCTTGTATGTTAAATGAACAATATGTGATGTATTCATCAACTTTGTATGTCTATTTTAGTGAATAAAGAAAATATGAGTTAGACTATACAAGAATGACATATTCTATGTCTGGTGGTCACTCATTTCCAGGGAAAAAAGGGATTATATAAGTTTACATATGATTTATATGATACATATTTTGGAGGACGTGTTTATATAGATATATGAGTGTGTTTGATGAAGATCACACTAGACCCCTTAGTAGCTTGAGTAGAACTAATTCATTACTAGAGGATGATCATTGATTACATATATGATATATGGATTTTATATTTTTTTCAGTTCTCATAAGTCTTTAAGGGTCACAAAGTTAGTCCCTTAGATAAGGATAATGTTTTGGACAAAGTTTTTAATCAAAAATGAAGAGAAATTGATGAAACCTCATCCAAAATAGCTTGTACTGATTCATAAAGAGTTATAAAGTATGGAACTAATTTTCAATGAGATTTTAGTGTAATTTGGATATTCTTGGTTGTGAACTAAAATATTTATACATATGAATCATGTATATTGTATTAATTTATATGATACATTATATATATATATATATTATATTGACATATAGTATATGATACTTTATATAGTGTACATATAATACATTCTTATGAAACATGTATATTATCATTTATAAGATGAATGAATAATAAATTCATATAATTCATGTACTCATTTGAACAATTTCATGCAGGGTACATGCATATGTTGCATGAATACAAGAAATACATGCTAAAATTTTAGGTTTACTGTATGTTCATTTCCCACATGACAAAAAAACCTCCCCATGTTGTCTCATATAGATTATTATATTTTCATAACTCCCATTTAACATGTTCAATGGATTTATCAATGAGTCATTAGTTAGGGGTTTCATTTCATGACACCAAACACACTATATACAATATTCATTCATAAAGTAGTGTCAGGATTCTCCTATATAAATAGAATATGTTCTCTTCATTTATGGTTTTTTCTTGATAAAATTCAATTGGTGCTACTTATGATAATCAATTTCGTGTAATTTTTTCAAAGTGTTCTTCCTTACCATAGCTCATTCATCACTTTTGGGAGAATTACTATCACCCCTTTGGGTATATATGTATCCTCATAAAACATTCATTGTTTCAATGGATGGTCAATCCCCCTTAAAGGCATTGGGAATTTTTCTTCTTCTCCTAGTGTTCTTCTTCAATAATTCTACTATAATTTAGGAAGAATAAATTTTCATCCATTGATACTCTATTTTTAGACGTTTTTCATTTTATATTAATTTTTCTTCTATTAAAGGATAGATATATATATCCAAAGAAGTATACAATGATCCAAAAAATATAACAATAGTGACTTAGGTTTAACATTCATATCAAAAGAATATTGACATTATTAAATATTCCTTATTGAAATAGTATTTTCTTTGGATTGAAAGATTTTATATATGGAAATGAAATTTGAGATTGAAAACTTCCATGTGAATAATTTTCAATTATGAAAAAAATTTATGCATGTGGTGTTATAGAAATATAATTTCCTATGAAAAATTGATGAAGGTATAGAGGGTGTAACTTCTGATAAATTGAATAACATAGATATTAATGTTATTTCTAACATCTATTTTTTTATGGGGCCCCATCATGAAATGCATAGAGAAGGATGGTGAAGGAAATTTAGGATACTCTAAGAGTATAAATCCCTAAAGAAAAATATTTTCAATAAGAATAAATTATATACTCTTTATATTATAGATTAATTATCAAGGACTGATCACATCAACACCTTGAATACCATGTTCATAGAACTCAAGCCATTGGGATAAAAATAAAGGATTTTGTACATGTAGATATTCTCTTAAAATATTTTCCAAATTCATCTGATCAACTCATCATCAGCCTCACAAAATAAACCTTAATGGATATTATTCTCTTCAATGAAATTACAATACTTTTTTTAAGAATAAATTTAGAAAAAGAAATAAGAGGATATAAAAAAAACTTCATACCAAGAAGAGGCTCTATAAATGCAGAAAAGAAGGATGATGGAGTGTGGTTCTAGTGTGATAAAAAAACATGACATGTCGAAGTCAAAAAGTAAGAAGAAATATATCACATGTTATAGTTTTGGAATGAAGGGGAACATCATGAAGTAATGATAGAATAAGAATAGTTATATAATGAAAAATTAAGTAAATTTGGCGAGTACTTCTACAAATGGAAGCATACTAGTAATTGATTTGATGATAGTTATTTGAAGTAGACAACATTTCAAAAACACATGGATAATCGACTCAAGTGAAACAATGCACAATATTTCTTGAAGGGAATGGTTTTATTAGTATTAACCTATATCAAAAATGATTTTATAAATAGTGAATTATCACAATGTGAAAATAATTGGATTTGATTAGATCAAATTGAAGATGCATGATGTCATAGTTCAAACTATCTAAGGAGTATTCCATTTAAAGGACATAAATAAAAAATATTATCTTTGAGATAATTTGATTACATCAGGTGAAAGACACTAATCAAAAAAGGAGTGATAAATATTGTGATGGTTGTGCTTGTATTGATGAAGTATAATAAGATCTAAAAGAACATAATCATACTTATTAGTTAATAATATAAGGAGGCATAGATACTTATTTCATCAACTACATTGAATGAATCGCGTATGATGTCATGGAATTGAAATCTTTTTTATTTGTGTAAATTAGTATTTAAGGTACTCATAAAATAATAGTTACTAACTATGTTTATAATGGTGTATTTTTTATTTTTGTAGAATTTTACTTTGATAAAGAAAAACAAGTTGAGTTTTGTAATATCGATGGTGATGAGAATGTACTAGTTATATCATAGGGGTTCAAGGTAATTTTTTTATTTATTGATGATTATTCTCAAAAAAATTGGTTGTACCTAATTAAGAGTTAAAAAAATGTTTTTAACTCTTTAAGAAATTCAATGTGTAGAATGAACATGAATATCGAAATAATATCAAGTGTTTTATGGGTAAAAATAGTGGATAATATAAATATAAGGATTTTAATAATTTTTTCTAATAATAATGAATTGAGATAAATTTTATCATGGTACACAATCCTCAGTTTAATCGAGTAGTAGACAAGATGAATAGAACCTTGGGTAGATGATGAATATGATTTAAGTTTCCAAAACATTCTAGGTATAAGTAGTGAAGAATGCGTATTTTGTGATCAATCAATCTCCTTTTGTGGAAATTGACTTAAATACACATAGGAAGATGTGTACTAGTAAACCCACTTACTATTATCTATTACATACATTTGGGATTCTTATATTAGGATAGTTTAATGATTATGTAAGATCAATATTGGATTCAAGATCAAATAAATATATCTTTTTTGAGATATTTTTATAGTGTGATGGGGTATTATTTGTTGGACCTAACTACCCGCAAAATTATCATTAATGGTGATATCATTTTTTCATAAGACAAGGTGAAAATGATGATTGATAGTGATTTTGAAAAATAAAATATATGAACTACCATAGTTAAGGTGTAGGATGAACTGAAGGAAGAACCTATTTCCACATAATATTTATCATATTATGATGATCAAGAACTGGTTGAGTCTAGATCATGATTGTTAACTCATGATAAAAGAGCACTAATATTTTACTCAAACAATATCATTGGGAAAAATATTGTATATTTCTTATTGATGGAGGATGTTATGCCATATTCTTTTATAGAGGAAACCCAGAGCCCAAACATATCATCATGGATGGAGGTGATATGCTAGGAACATAACTCACTAGACAAGAATAATACTAGGGATCTTTTTATTGGATGTTCTCTAAAATATACTTAAATATTATTCATGTATAATGAATAAATGTATATGATGCATGTAGTATATGTGTATATATATACTTGAAATACATATATATATATAATATTGATATATAGTTTATGATACTATATATTGGTCAGAGTAAATGAAAAATGGGTGTTGAATTTCCCTTTTAAAAATTAAATCTAAAAAGAAAAGTTAAATTCAAAATTAAATTATTTTGATAAAATAAAGTGATAAATTAATTAATTTGATAAAGTAAAGAATTGATAAATTTAAACTTTATTATAAAGTTATTTTCAAAATTTATTAAGAGATTAATAATAGTGAAAAATGTACAAATATAATTTATTCAATTATGTGTATCTAAGATTGAAAGATGTAAAGTGTAAAATAAAATAGAAAGAAATCACAATTTGATAAAGGAGTTTATCTATAGCTCGGTGTGAGCCCCTATGTATCCTTCCATCATTTGGGAGGTTTTTGTTAATACTCCCTTCAACTTAGTTGTGATCAAGAAACTAATCTCTAATAATTATGGTTTTTGAGTACCCTCTTGATCTTTATCGATAGACAAGGAGCTCATCCTTCATTTTTGTGATAGTCAGAACACATTATAGAAATAGATGAAGAGAGAGAGACTTTCTTGTAAAAGAATATAATAATTCCACTCCCTAATATATCAAGAGGATAAATAAAATTATCAATGAGATATTTAGAGATGATATAATAGAATATAATTTGACAATGATGGATAATTTGAGTTTTCTCTTTGATAGAATTTAGAAGGATCCACTAGAGCTTTGCTTTTGATAAGAAAAAATTGAATCAAGGATCAGAGAGTCATTGTTAGTAACTGATAGATCTTACAATACTCCTTAAGTCTCTATTTATAGTCTCCAAAAGGTCTAGTAATGATCCTCTACTAGATAGTAGCTAGATAGTGTCTTTTTATTATAAAGTTGAACTTATGGAATTTACATTGGCTGGATGATGCTCCTCCACCGGCTGGTCAGTGGACTCCTTAAGGATATGAGGTACTTCCCACATGGAACTAGATATTTTTTCACTTTCCAAAACAACACTAAGGTCAAAGAAACTTCTTTCTATGTTCTCTTATTGATCTTCTATCTTGATTCCATGGTCTTGAACCATGGTAAGATATTGGTTCAATCCTTCAACAAGATCAAAATGAAAACTTTGAATTAAAATTAAGATCTCCATTAGGCCCATCAATGAAATGAATTAAATTCAAATTAGGGAGACGAAAATTTATTAAAATGAAAACATTTTATAGATAAGAGAGTGTTTGTGGTCATGAAAACACTATGGGAGAGATAGAGGTATAAAAATATCCCCCTTTTTATGATACAAACACTTAATATAAAAATATATATATAATGTAAATTAATATTGATATATATATGACACGATCCTGTCATGGGGTGTGAAAAAAAAACCTAAGTTAAAATGTAGTAAATTGGGTAACCTAGGTTTTCTCCAGAGAGTAGTGCACACCAATTATGTTTGTCACTTAAATTAATGAAAGAAAAAGAGGTTCTTTTTGAAAATGTTTGAGTTGAAAAATAAAGTAAGCAATTGAAAAGAAATTTTGAACACTAATGGATGAATAGGGTGATGGGTTCAGGGTAGGATAACCTTTTGTAATGTCATCATAGTCAAAAATATCATCTTACCTCTCTTCCTTTTGAATGACAAATAAAAGACTCCTCGATCGAGTTATCAATCACCTTTGGTTGAAGAAACAAATGGAACTCACTCCTATGTGCATGGAAGTTCATAAAAAATTCCTACACAACTAAGGAAAGTCCCGATCAGGAATTGTTTATCCTTATAACTCTAGAAAAAGTTTACTAGTTCCACACACGTGCCAACGATCACTGGACACTCACCACCTAACACAATATGCTCGATTGAGACAAATTTCACTAGGCAGAGGGAGATTAAAAGTCCTTAACCAAAGCTATTAAAAATGAATACACCAAACCCAAAACAAAATATCATTAAGATAATTGGGAAACAATGATAATATAATTCATTCAAAAGAAAACTAGGGTTTTACATTTAAGCACAAAATTCCAACATTACAAAAGAGAAACTCCCCCTTCCCTGATCACTCAAATGTTTTACCCCTCCATGTGAAGGGTATTACAGTTGAAAGGGAAATAAGAGAAAATGATTAAACAAATAAAAGAGAAAATAGAAAATAAAAATAACTTCAAGAACTCAATCCTCCATCATATCCCCTCTTTCACCTTATTCAACCCCTTTGAATGGAAGTGAACACACTTATTTATAGGCTTTTGGAGTAGAAATTTTCCCTCCAAAATTATTACACTGAATTTTTGAGTCCGGTTGGAATATTAAATGGCCAAATATCAGGAATGTTTCTTCATAAATGTTGTTCCTATATGTCTTTTTAATATTTCCTAAAAATCATAGAAACTTTGTACTAGTGGAACAAAAGTTATGCTTGAATTACCACTGACTTCTTTCTCTTCCTGAGGTGACTCTTCAACTCCCTCTCTTTGTACTCATTAAATAGATTCCTTAATGACTTAATTTATTTATAAAAATAAACATAAGCTTGATTCTTGTAGTCCTCTTTCTTCTCCATCTGGAATCACCTAATTTGGACATGTTTAGGCCGAGATATGCCTCATTAATTATGGTAGGGTCCATTCTGTCATCCAGAAAACTATTTCCACGTGATGAATTTTTATGGGCCATAGTGTGTCAAATTAGACCCAGGTTAAAAATACAAATTTTAATCCCACGAGCACAAAAATCCTACAAAAAAAAGAATCACACAATTTGGATAACAAATCTAAAAGATATGACCAAAATACAGAAGCTCCACAAAACTGCTACATTTCCAAAATTAACCAATTTCCACAATTAAGCCCATAATTCATGAAGACACTAAAATGATACAAATAAGATCAAATTGATTAATTGGTAGGGGATAAATCATTGAAACACATATGAAAAATGATGAAAATATTATCTCTATCAATATACCATTGTAACTCAATATTTTAGATATCAAGTTGTTCAACATGCTCACTGGATAAACTAAAAGATATTTAATATGCATTAAGAGTGTAAATAAATAAAACATTACATAATCAATAGTAAAAAATTTAACTCAAATTTCAATAACTCTCTATTTTGTTAAATAATTAAGAAATAAAAAATAAAAATAAATTTTAATAAAATATACCCATTTGACATTCAATAAAATAAATAAAAATATCCCCTTTATGATTAAAAAATCAATAAGAAATTATTAACCTATGTTATTATCAAAAATAAATAAAGTAGAGGGAATAGAAATTTTAAAAGGAAAGATTTTATGAAAAAAAAATATTTTTGAGATATATTTTAAAAAAGAGAAATAAAAAACAAAAAAATGTTTTAAAATATCTCTTAGCTTACTTTAATAGGATATAAAGTGAAAAAGGTATTTAAAAGAGGTTTTAATAAAGAAAAAGGATTTATAAAAGTTGAAAAAGAAAAAAAAATAGAAAGTGAAAGAGAAGAGAGTAATGAGAAAAATTGGTACATACCTTTTCTAAGACACTCATTCCCTCCTTTAAAGAGTGGTTTATCCATAATTGAAAGATTCCTTCTTTGAAAAAGCATGAATAAGATCCATTGAATGTGAAAACATACTTCGAATGTGTCCTCCCATTGAATTTTTTTAAAGACATATTCAAAAACATTTTTAAATAGAAAAGTGTATACATAATTTTATTCATCGTTAATTTTACCTTAATAGAGATAGAAAAACGTTTTTTGAAAAATAGGTAGATAATATACATAATTTATTCTATTTTTTTAAATGTATTTTATATAAAAACTAAGAGTAATAAAGGTTTTTAAAATTAAAGTAATAAAAATATGATAACAAAATAATTGTTTTAGTAAATATTATTTTGAGGTTTAAAAACAAGAGAAAATATTTTTTAAATTTGAAAAGTAATTATAAAATAAAATTCCCTCTTAAGGAAAAAATCATAATTAAAGAGATAAGACTCCCCAAAAAAATGAATACACAATTAAGATAAATGAATCAGATCCAAGAAAGAAAAAATAATAGAAAAAACAATCAAGAATTTTAAAATAATAAATAAAAATAAATATTTCAAATAAATTTCAAAATATTATTCTAGTTATTCATAATAAAATGAAGAGAATCATAAGAGAACCATTTATAACTCGCCTTTAGTGAAATTGAACCGGTCAAGAGTAGGAGGTTCAGTGAAAATATTAGTGAGTTGATATTTCATCCTAAAAATTTATAATAAGATATCACCCTCTTGGAATTGATCTATTAATAAATGGTGCCTTAGATCAATTCGTTTAGTGAGAGAGTACTGGATAGTATTTTTCAAAATATTAATGGCACCAGTGTTATCACAATTAATAGAGATGTGGTTATATATAAGACTACAGTCTAAGAGAGTGTGTTTCATCCATGTTATTTGGGAGAAAAAACTCCCAACAGCTATGAATTTCACTATGGTTATATAAAGAGAAGATAAGTTTTTCTTATTACTACTCTATGAGATGAGGGATTTCTAAGCAGGTGTAAAGTCCCACTTGTACTTTTCTGGTCTAGTTGGAATCCTCCAAAATCTACATCAAAAAAATGATTAATTTAAAAGAAATTCTTTTGCGATAAAAGAAACCAATATTTTTAGTTCCTTTTAAATGAAATAAAAATATTTTTAATATATTTTATATGAGATCCCATTGAATTTTATTGAAAATAACCATAAAGATAGACATTGAATTGAAGGTACTGGGGTGAGCAGTGGAAGCCTATGGGCCAGATATTTTAAATTTTTTATCATCAAAGTGAAAAAACTTGTCATCTCCAGTGATCCAAGCCCCGGTAGAGGTCCTAGGATCACACATGAATTAAACAACATGAAAATAAAATTGAACACATACCTTATTCAAAACAAAGTGTGCTCGACTGCAGCTATTCTCCAGAGATCATTGCTTGAAGGATCTAAATTTTAAGCCCTATATATTTTCCAAACACTATCCAAGAATATGTGAACTCTCCGTTTAATGAAATATTAGTCATAGAGCAGACCTTATATGAATCATTCATCATCGCAATGATCACCTCGATCTCGTGACTTCGATCCATCGAAGGTGTTTCTGGATCGGCGCTTAGAGTGAGAATTTCTCTCTCAATAGAGTAGGAGGAGAGAGAATATATCATTCCATTAGAATAAATAGTGAACATTTGAGCTTATCCTTTCCTACTTATATAGTGGGTTGACAAAATTCCCAAATAGGGTTCCTCGATCCCCTGAAAATAAATCACCGACTAAATAATCAATAAATAAGTAATTATGATGAACTAAACTGCATCATAAATATTATTTATATTTTATAAAATAACTATAATATATATTAAATATATTACCAAATTAAACTGAGTTATTTAACTTGACTCATAATTACCACTAATATTAAATAAACCTGGAATATTAAAATAATATTCGTTTGTATAATATTTTTCCAAGTATTTACTTAAACACTTCTAAATAATTTTAATAAATAAATTCAATCCAATTATTCTTTAATTTAATATTTATTTATTTATTTATTTATCATTGATTGTTAATTCTTGAACAAAACTCGAACCCCATGGTGGGGCCTACCATGTTCTATTTACCTATTCACTCAAATAGGACAGATTCTAAAATAATCTATTGTTTATGACCTTCTAAGCCCTTGTCTTGATAGTAGTGAATAATATTCACATAAAAATAGCATTGTCTAGTAACCCATCAAGGTCCTTGAAGGGATAAATAATAATCATAGCAATGACAACCAACATAAGAACATGCACTATATAATATAATATGTCTGTCTTTAGATATATCATAAATCAAGTCTCACACTTGTTTCGTCATCATTTCTTGATTTATTATTTGTTGATCTAACTGGAAGGATTTACCATCGACTACTTGGATAAGGACTTGTAAAGTCACTACCATCCTGATCAACCAGTCCTGTGATATTACTTCCTTAACTCAGAAGTGAAAATTCATATCTTGACCTTTCAACCAATTACATACCACCAATTATGTACCCAACACAAGCTCCCTTTCCATAATTTTATTATCATGGTTTTTTCCTGTATCAAAGTACATGATCAAATGGATCACATTTTTAATGGTATCACATTAGGATACCAATACATATTTCCATAGATGAGAACAACCAATAACACTTGAAAAAAGTGGGGTTCTTATTAGCAGGTATGTCCTCATGATTTCACCTACCAGAGATCACCAAGTGCAAACTTTATGAGAATAAGTCTTAATGCTTATGATCCCCCAACACATGATAGTTAGACATCAACTGTGTCCAATCGGTATGATCTATCTAGACCATATGCCATATATTTAATATTAATGTCACAGTATCTTGTGGTTCTTATTATAGCATGGGATCTTCTATAACCTTTAGATATGATAATTAATCTATATACATTACCATTAAAATAGTGGATGTAGAAATGTCTACACGATAATGGTAAGAGTGCATCATACAAATCTAAATGTATCCATGATATGGTAATTGAAAATTACAATTTATTTGGGTCTAGGGAACCCACAATTACAACACTTCCTCTTTCACTATATCTAACTTTCTAACCATATTTATTAGATCTTACATGATTAAGATCATTTTTTTAAGTCATGTATTTAATTTCTGGGTCTACCGCATCTATGATTCATGGGTATTCTACTTTATGCAACCTCATCTCCTTGAGTAAAACTCTTTAACATATTTAAACCCTGGGTGCATTCCTTCTAAAAACTTTCCAAACATGAAATCATGGCTAGTACTAGAAATATAATTATCATCATAATTAAACTTTACCTACTAGGTGAGATTCTAAAAATGGGAACAAATAGTTGCATTTAATGCATTGTTTCTTGACTTCATCGGAAGCTACAACATACTCAGTATTTGTAGATATGGCTACCACTAGCCCGAATGAGCTTGTTTTTCTTACTAACATTAGCCTAACTATCATATTAGATCACATTAATCCAAAAAAGACTAGTTTGTGTCCACTCTAACTAGTATCCCTTCTTCTTCACATTCTAGGTACATATCTCTTTTGTACTTTCTCAAGTATAATTGGATAGTTTTGACTACTTCCCTTGCAGTGCTCCTAGATATAATTTATATCTTCCTATTATAAATTATAAGATGGGAAATTCATATCCTATACATATAATGGAATACATGATTGATCCATCACTAAAGCATATATAATTAAAATCACCACATTAATCTCATCCTAAGCACATGCATGTCTTCTTGGAGAGATTTATTCCATGTGGCATTGGTAATAATTATATCTCAAATTCTTCCTACTTGTACTATGTCAATATATGTATGATTGAGTGGGTCTAAGTAACAATTAGATTTATCTTTATAGATCATGTTCCCTAGAACTTAGGTTAATACTTTAAGTCAATATATAGATTTATACTTTCATTTTGGTTTTAACTAATGTAATACCAATAGTTTTTTTACAAATGTTATAAAATATATTTTACTTAAAAAAAACGGTGCTCCCACAAACCTCTTGTAGACACATGGAAAATATTCATTCCAAATGAATATTTTATGATATTGTTTCTTACTTCAATCCTAAACTATATTTTTGTAACTTTTTTAACACCCCAAGATTTCATAGTATGTTATCTCTTTAAAGTAATTCAATAGCTTGCGCTATACGCAACACCGAGTTCGAGCGCACCACGACTTACCAAACTAGCCGTTCAAAAAGCTGTTATAAATAGTATTAACTGAATTTTTAATTTTATATACTCAATATAATTTTAGAATCCATATTATGTGTTTCTTAGATGTAATATATGAACAAATTCATTTTTTCATATAAAAGAAGTATTTTCAAAAAATGTAATTTTACCGCCTTTTAATGGAGAACCCTTTTTAAATCCAATATTTAACACTTTTATATATTTAATTTGACAAAATAAAATTCTTCCTCAGAATAGGGACATAAAAATTTAGTTTCGATAAATTTTTGGTGTTTTTCTGAAAACTTTCATATTTTGATGAATAGTGAAAATACTAAATTTTAATTGAAAACAATTTTTTTAATAAAAATAATTTATAGTGTTAAATTATAAATTTTAATTTTTTTTAATTATAATTAGATTATATTTTTATCATTTAATCCAATTTTGGTCATTGGAAGTAATTTTACATTTAAATTGGACATAAACACATATCAATCTTTTGATAGTTTTTACTTCTCAAAACCATGCTTTCTTATTTTGACAATGGGAATTAATTTTATATTAATTAATGAAACTTATAGGTTTTTAATTTATTAAAATAGAAATAATTTTTGAATTTGGAATATCAAAATTATCTTTGGGTTAATTTTTGGTATTTTTCCTGAAAACATTAAATTTTTCAGGAATAGTGAAAAACACTGTAATTATTTAAAACTGACTTTTTATTTAAATAATTAATTTTAATGTAAATTTATTTTAATTTAAAATAGATATATAATACCTATATTAGTCCAATTAAATTTATTGGGGTCATTTTATAATAATATTAGATGTATAAAATTTTATTGAACTTTTTACCGTCTTTTACCCACCTTCTAAGTACATTTACAAATTTGCATAAAATGTAATTTTACCTCTTTGGTGAATTAATTTTCAAAAATATGAGAGAAACGGTTGACATCAGTAAGTAAAATTTGGTTCAATATGATGAAAATATTTTTTGGTGAATAGTAACTTTTGAATTTTATTTACCACGGTTAAAAGTAAATAGGGTAAATAAAGGTAAAAATGATATTATAATTACCCTAAAACATGTCCTAATTCTATTGGATAAGTTTTTTTCAACCAAAATCAACCTTAGCACAACAATAAGATACTTTTTGATCCATTTGGGTTAGATTAGGACATTTATTATATTTTATTTAAAGAAGTGTTAAAAGTATTAAATTCAAATTTTATTAATTGGACCATTTTTAATATAGAGTTATACATAAGAAAAATTTGACTATAAATATTCATTAGAAATATAAAAATATTTCCTACATCATGGTGTTTTATTTATAATTTTTATACATTTAATAATTAAATTTATTTATGACATAATGATGATGAAGTAATTACCTTATTAATGAAAGATTAAAATAATTGATTTTATAAATATAAAAATAAATGTAAATTGAGACTTTTTATGCCATACACGAATTTTATAGGTGAATATGAAATGTTAGGGTTGATTCGATGTATTTTTTTTGAAGTAATTAAGTTTTTATGACTAACAAAAAACAAATACTAAATAGTGTCAAAATTGACATAAATGAGTTTTTAAAATAAATACTATTTTATTAAAAGATATAATATTCATAAAAATTTACGATTCGGAAAAAGGATTTATATAATTATAGATATGTCATTAATGAACCACATGAGGTTATCTTGGCATTTTATATTAAGTTTATTAACTATATAGTGTAAGAATACAAGAAGACATGGTAAAAGTTAAACTGTTTAACTAAGAGTTAAATCTAAAAGATAAGGTTAATATGGTGACCTAAACTTGTGTAAAACCTATTGGTTGAGAGTTTTTCGACACCTCCCTACCTTATCATAAAAATAAATCCATTTTGAGCCATTATAAACCGAAAATGATTTTATAATAAAATAATATTTCAATCTTTTCTTAATGTGCCCCTCACCTCTCTTATAAAAGGGCACTTCCCCTTCTCTCAAATTCACACCTCCAAATCCATTTGGATTGGCCAAACCCTACTCAAATATCCTTAAAAATACCCTCAATCAAATTTAAAGGCCTTAATTTTATCATAAATCCAATTTAATGAGCCCTTTTGATCAAATCAAAAGGAAGCACCCGAAGAAGAGGTAATAATTTCATCACCTCTTTCAAAGTTATTTTCTTCTTCCACTACATATTTCTTTGTTGTTTCCATTGCAAAATAGTAACTCCAGTACCTTATAAATAATGTGATGTTATTATAAATATTTTATGACCATATTCATTATTCTATTCATCTTATGAATGAAAAATTCATCATATCTGTGTACGTACGGCTTACCGTTACCACGTCATGGTGTAGTTTGTTATTCAACACTTTTTTTATTTGGATGGGTATAATAATGAGTATAATTGCTTTAAATAATAAATATAACATTTTAATGATTATTTATATGTAATATATCATCCAATTAAATACGATTTCACCATCAATAGAATGATATTTTCGCTCGTGTCTATGTATGGATTACCGTCTCCACGAATGCGATGAGATTCATTCATCATCACAACCATTCAAGAATAATTTTCACTTTATGATTAAAAAAAATTTAAGAACTTAATATCATTCTGTATATGAATAAAATACATCCTATTCATAACAAACATGAATTATGTTACAAAACATATAAAGGAAAATGAATTAGTTAACAGCTGAAATAATGATACTACTGAAATATTATTTACAAAGCAATATTAGAGGATCATATACGATATCATATTTATGTATGTTGTTCTTGTATAATTTAATAACAATGATTTAACTATTATACAAGAGGTTAATGTACCTTCAACTAAGGAAAAGTACAAGCTAAGGGTTAATTTTACAATCACTTTATTTTCTAAGGTTGTTTATACGTAAGTACCTACTGGGACTTCTTTATCATCCAAATCTGTGCTTTCTTAAAATGTATATCAAAAAAAAATTACAATTTCCTAGACTATTGTTTAAAGTCATTTATACCCTTTTTTGACTCTTTATAAAATGTTTTGAAATAAATCATTTTGTCACTTTCCAAACAAGGTTCCTTATGACCTTTTCGAAAAATTAAGGAAAGAATGTTTTTTTAACATATATGGTGGGTGTGGCTATTTTTTGTCATTCTAAAACCTAGAAAGATTCACTTTAAATCTTATAAGAATATTTTAAAAATAAATGTTTTATTTACTTTTGAATGATTTCAAAGTATAAAGAGATATTTCACTCAAATATTTTTTGGATTGATTTTATCTATGTCAACATCCTTTGTTGGATTTTACATTTTTTTGAAGTTGATTTATTATGATACAATCTTCCATGTTTTATTGAAGGTTTTGTGATATGTTTGAATATGGATGTGTTATTTTTATACCATTCATGGTTTATGGTTAAATTGTTAACATTTTGTATGCTAGTTTTACTACGAATGTTTATGTTATGTTTCAACCTTTTCATATGAGGAATGCATTGGACTTAGTAAGTGACGGGTGGAGCCATCTATAGCTTCTCGATGGATCACTAGGTCTCATGAGAAAAACTATTGTATCAGCACAGGGCCTTGAAAAAATATTATTTTTATTCTTTTCATGATTCCTTGACTATGTGCTTATGATGTCTGGAATTATGCATTCCATCATTATAAAATTAACTATTGATATTACATGTGATTATTTGAATAGTAGAATATACATGTGAATAAGTAAATGGAATTATTTGATTTATCTTTTCCATATTATACTGAAGTTTAAGTTTAAAAGGCTTGTGTTTTAGTCTTATACATTGCCTTAAATGTTTATGCTTATTTATGATGGTTTCTGCTATATTGTTATCCTTAATGAGCATCTGAGCTCACCCCTTTCTTATGTTTTCTTTTTCCCAGGATGTGAAGAAGTATATTATGATTAACTTTCATGGATAGGCCAAAGGATATGAGTGTGTTAAAAGTGTACAAAATGTTGTTTTTTTCATGAGGTAATGTAAAACTTATTTATGTATCTAGTACTTACAAGGCTACTAAACTAATCGGTCTTTCGAGACTTGATCTTTTTTGATCATAACAATGTTATGTAATAATGCACCGAATATGGGTAACTAGGGTTGGGGCATTACATTTGGTATCAGAGGAAGTTTAGAACAAACATTGTAAATTATATTTAGATAAACTCTGATTAGGAAACATTACCCTAAAATAGACTTTGAGGATTAGTATAGAAGAACATCCAAAAAATTTGGTAATGTAGATATTATGTGGGTTTTCCAAGCAATACATCCCTATCTAGATTCTATAAGCAGACATGGTTCTGGCATAGATGTACCTAGGAGTGAAAATTCTGACAAGGAGTTTTAGGCTTGACTCGGGGTATCCCGGTACACGACAACGGGCCTTACTGTGCACCTAGTTTGACACTCTCGGGCGATATGCTTAGGATACTTCACATTTTCTTTAAAAAACATTATGAATGATTTATGAGTAAATATGTCATCAAAAAAAGCAGTTTTTATGAGACTAGATGTGTAAAAATCTTCAATTAATGTTGATAATTTTTCTAGTTTTTTATTATACATTATGATATGATATCTCTAATGGCCCTAAGGCCTTCATTTTTTATTGATTTAGATAATCCACATTTTAATGGGTGAGGTGGAACCCTTACAAGGATCGTAGGCATAAGTATTACATAGACTGTAGGAATTAGAGGAATTCATTTCCCATAGGCTTCAAACATTACATACAACCCAAACAAACTACTTGGAACTGCTCCTCCCCAGCATCTTCATCGTGAAATCAACTCTCCATCTTTGCATGGATGTTCGACTAGGCTTTCCTATGTATGCACATGCTTGTCCTGATGGTAGGTTCCATACTCTCTTATTCTTAAAATCTGTTTAGCTTTTGCTATTGTGAAGGCTCCTTTCTCATCCTCCTTCTAGAGCTTGTTCCTTGTAGGTTTTCTAGTTTTCATATGTACTTAAGGTGGCCCAAAGGCCTTAAGGTAGATCAAAGGCCTTACTGACTCGAAGTACTGGGTGGCCCAAAGTCCTTAAAGGACTCAGAGACCAAATCGGTGGCCCGAAGGCCCAAACGGGGGAATATTCCCATCTACTATAGTGTCAAATAGTATCTGTTATAGTTCCTGTTATAGTTCTCGCTATAGTACTGCTATAGTGCCCAGAAATATACCTCCACCTGGATTTGATCTCAGATCGCCTGGATTCACATAAAGAGTCCTCACCAACCGAGCTGAGGCTCATGTACCATTATGATATGATCTAACCTAGTGTATTTCATCAATTAGAAATTGTGCCCAGTAGAAGTAATGGGAAATCCAGCAATACGCATGTCCCAAAAAGTAAGAAGGATCATATCTTTTAAGATCTTACGCCAACATTTCGAAAGGAAATAGCCTCCCATGTATTCTCATAATATGAGAAAATTGTATCATTTGTTAATAAGATAAGTAAATAATGCTCTGAGTCCTATATATTTGAAGGGAAGCTAGAGAAGAAGTGGATGAAAAAGATAAAGATGGATAAATAGAAGAAGTGAAAGAAGAATTTTCTCATATGTGATAACTATGGAAATAATCACACTGGGAAGTGCTTGAAAAGACTGGGTGTTTGTTATAAGTCTAGAGAAAAGGTTCATCAAGAAAAATAATGCAAAGGGGACAAATAAAAGACTAATATTCAATGTTTCAACTGTAGTGAAATGGGGAAATACACAAATAAATGTCCTAAGCGTCAAGGAAATATATCTCAGAAGAATCAAAGGGATCATGGTTGAGCATAAGTTGTTACTATGGTAAACATGGAATAATTAATGTATTTTTGTTTCTATATTTAATAATTATGTCATTTTAGTTTTGTATCATTGTTGTACTGGTTATATGAATTATGGAAATAAATAAGTATTGTACTGCAGTACTATTTCATTGAGGATTTGAGATTGTATGCTACTAAGAAAAGTGACTCAATAACAAGTTAAATTTTTTGGAAAATACATGGTTGAGGGAAATATAAACCTTAATATGGTCCTAATACCGAGATAAGTGGTTTGGATAAAGTAAATTAGGTATTGTTGACATCCTTGGAACTGATTAATGGTTTGTTTAAAAAGTGGTTCATACCATCATTTTTGGGAGTTTTCAACATTTTTGAATTTAAGGTGTATATATAGTATTCTATATTTTACATAAGGAATGAGGAAGAATGAACATATTCAATATGGTTTTCTGGTAATTCGTTTTATTTCCATGTTTTAAGAGAATACATGATGAAGATATTCACATGTATATTATGTGACCTTCCTTATAAATTTTGGACTGTGAGTTTGGATAGAATAATTTTGGATAAGTCTAAAGGTTCGAATGGATTATGTTAGACATTGGATACTATTTTATAAGGTTAAAAAATTTCTTAAGATTATTTTTGGATTGTTTTAAGAAGTCAAACCCGGAGGTTGGGCGACAACCCGTCGCGTCCGGTAAGGCCGCAAGACTTGAACCCGCAACCGAAGGGCGACAAGGGTGCATCACCTACCACTGGCATATGTGATTTCCTCATTTGTATAATGTAGTTTTTTTAAAAATTGTATGAAATATGAATTATAAATTCATTTTTTTGAAACCCTATAGGATTAGGTTAAATATAATATTTTTAAGTTCTATTATCTTTTGGATTGAAAGATGAGTTTGTGGTAGAAATTATTTAAAGGATGGAACTCTACTTGTCAAGTATTCTTTTTTTTATTGTTCTATGAAGAAACTAATTATTAAACATTAGGAAAAGGAAATTAAAACCAATAATGTGTTATCTTAATACCTTATGTTATGTTGAACTGATGATATTTTGAATTATCATAGATTAATGGATTTGAGGCCCTCAATTTTCCATTTATTGTTCACTTGTTTGTGATTGATGACCTCAATAAATCCATATAAATATTTACGTTTTTTCTCAAATTATGTGTCTATGATTTCCACCAATGTTATCCTATTCTAAATCCTAATTTGGTGGTGACTTTTTCATTTCCCCTTCCCTCTTATTAAGACGAAATTTTATTAACCCGATTTCCGATGTGGGTTTTCTAAAAAGGTATTTTCTATTTTAAACCTTTTTATTTTCGAAGAACAGTTTCAAATTGTGAGGACACAATTTATTGAAGTAGGGGATAATGTAACACCCCAAGATTTCATAGTATGTTATCTCTTTAAAGTAATTCAACAGTTTGTGCTACACGCAACACCGAGTTTGAGCGCACCACGACTTACCAAACTAGTCGTTCAAAAAGCGGTTATGAATAGTATTAACTACATTTTGAATTTTATATATTTTATATGATTTTAGAATACATATTATTTGTTTCTTAGACATAATATAAAAACATATTCATTTTTTCAGATAAAAGAAGTATTTTTCAAAAAATGCCATTTTACCGCATTTTAATGGTAAACCCATTTTAAATCCAATATTTGACACTTTTATATATTTAATTTGAAAAAATAAACTTTTTCCTTATAATAGGGACATAAAAATTTAATTTTGATAAATTTTTGGTGTTTTTCTGATAACTTTCATATTTTGATGAATAGTGAAAAATACAAAATTTTAATTGAAAACAACTTTTTTAATCAAAATAATTTATAGTGTTAAATTATAAATTTTAAGAGTTTTTAAGTATAATTTGATTATATTTTTATCATTTAATCCAATATTGTTCATTGGAAGTAATTTTACATTTAAATTGGACATAAACACATACCAATCTTTTGATAGTTTTTATTTCTCAAAAACTCGCCTTCTGGTTTTGACAGTGGGAATTAATTTTATATTAATTAACAAAACATCGATGTTTTTAATTGGTTAAAATAGACATCATTTTTTAATTTTCAATATCAAAATTATATTTGGGTGAATTTTTGGTATTTTTCTGAAAACATTCAACTTTTTATGAATAGTGAAAAACACTGTGTTATTGTTTAAAACCGACTTTTTATTTAAATAATTATTTTTAATGTAAATTTATTTTAAAGTAAAAATAGATACATAATACCTATATTAGTCCAATTTAATTCATTGGAGTCATTTTATAATAATATTAGATGTATAAAAATTTATTGAAATTTTTACCATCTTTTACCCACCTTCTAGGCATATTTACAAATTTGTATAAAACATAATGTTACTGCTTCTGTGAATTGATATTAAAAAATTATAGAGACATGGTTGACATCAGTAAGTAAAATTTGGTTCAATAGGATGAAAATATTTTTTGGTGAATAGTAACTTTTGAATTTTATTTACCACTGTTAAAAGTAAATACGGTAAATAACGGTAAAAATGATATTATAATTACCATAACACGTGTCCTAATTCTATTGGATAAATTTTTTTCGACCAAAATAAACCTTAGGACAAAAATAAGATCCTTTTTTATCCATTTGGGTTAGATTAGAACATTTATTATATTTTATTTAAAGAAGTGTTAAAAGTATTAAATTCAAATTTTATTAACTAGACCATTTTTAATATAGAGTTATACATAAGATAAATTCGACTATAAATATTCATTATAAAGATAAAAATATTTCTTACATAATGGTATTTTATTTATAATTTTTATACATTTAATAATTAAATTTATTTATGACACAATGATGATGCAGTAATTACCTTATTAATGAAAGATTAAAATAATTGATTTTATAAATATAAAAATAAATGTAAATTAAAACTTTTTATGCCATCCAAAAAATTTATAGGTGAATATGACATGTTAGGGTTGATTCAATGTATCTTTTTCGAAGTAATTAAGTTTTGATGGCTTTAACAAAAAACAAATACTAAATAGTGTCAAAATTGACATAAATGAGATTTTAAAACAAACAATATTTTATTAAAAGATATAATATTGCTAAAAATTTAGGATTCCAAAAAAGGACTTATATAATGATAGATATGTCATTAATGAACCACTTTCAGTTCTATTGTCATTTTATATTAAGTTTATTAACGATATAGTGTAAGAATATAAGAAGACATGGTAAAAGTTAAATTGTTTAACTAAGAACTAAATCTAAAAGATAAGGTTAATATGGTGAACTGAACTTGTCTAAAACCTATTTTTTGAGATGTTTTTGACACATCCCCACATTATCCTCTAAATAAATCTTTTTGGGTCCATTAGAAACTGAAAAGTATTTTATAATAAAATAATATTTCACGTTTTTTTTAATGTGCCCATCACCTCTCATATAAAAGGGTACTTCCCCTTCTCTCAAATTCACACCTCCAAAGCCATTTGGATCGAACAACCCCTGATAAAATATCCTATAAACTACCCTCAATTTAAACTATAGGCCTTACTTTGATCAGAAATCCAACCTAAAGAGCCCTTTTGATCAAATAAAAAGAAATCACCCGAAGAAGAGGTAATAATTTCATTACCTCTTTCAAAGTTCTTTTCTTCTTCCAATTATTCTTTATTTGTTGTTTCCATACCAAAATAATAACTCCAATACCTTCTACATACTGTGATGTTATTATGAATATGGTACAACCATCTTCAGTATTTTATCTATTCTATGAATGACAAAGTCATCATATGTGTGTACGTAAGGCTTACCGTCTCCACGGCGTGGTGTAGTTTGTTATTAAACACTTCATTATTTGGATGGGTATAATAATGAGTATAATTTATTTAAATAATAAATATAACATTTTAATAATTATTTATATGTAATATATCATCCAATTATATGATTTTACCATCAATAGAACGATATTTTCGCTCGTGCGTACTTATGGATTACCGTCTCCATGAACGCGATGAGATTCATTCCCCATCATAATCATTCAAGAATAATTTTCATTTTATGATTAGAAAAATTAATAACTTAATAACATTATGTATATGAATCAAATAAATCCTATCCATAACAAACATGACTTACATAACAAAACTTATAAAGGAAAATGAATCAGTTAACACCCAGAACAATGATACTACTGAAATATTATTTACAAAGCAATATTACAGGATCGTATATG
This sequence comes from Viscum album, assembly GCA_963277665.1. NCBI lineage: Eukaryota > Viridiplantae > Streptophyta > Magnoliopsida > Santalales > Viscaceae > Viscum > Viscum album. The sequence goes on from OY728165.1 coordinate 291,286,442, forward strand.
ATATCATATTTATGTATGTGGTTCTTATATAATTTAATAACAATTATTTAAATATTATACTGGAGTTTAATGTACCCTCAAGTAAGGAAAAGTACAAGGTAAGTGTTAATTTTACAATCTCTTTATTTTCTAGGGTTGTTTATACATAAGTATCTACTGGGACTTCTTTATCATCCACATCCATACTTTCATAAAATGTATTTCAAAACATTTTTTTACTATTTCCTATACTATGGGTTAAAGTAATTTATACCCTTTTTTGAATTTTTATAAATTTTTTTGAAATGAATCATTCTGTCACTTTCCAAACAAGGTACCTTATGATCTTTTCTACAAATTAAGAAAAGAATGCTTTTTTATCTTATACAGCGGGTACGGCTATTTTTTGTCATTCTAACACCTAAAAATCTTACCTTACAAGCTTATAAGAATATTTTCAAAATAAATGTTTTCTTTACTTTTGAATTATTTCAAATTAGAAAGAGATATTTCACTCAAATAATTTTTGGATTGATTTCATCTATGTCAACATCCTTTGTTGGATTTTATGCTTGTTTGAAGTTGATTTATTATGATACAAACTTCCATATTGTATTGAAGGTTTTTTGATATGTTTGACTGTTTGTGTGTTATTTTTATACCATTCATGGTTTATGGTTAAATTATTAACATTTTGTATGCTAGTTTTAGTACGAATGTTTATGTTATGTTTTAACCTTTTCATATGAGGAATGCATTGGACTTAGTAAGTGACGGGTGGATCCCACTATAGCTCCTCGATGCATCTGTAGGTATCATGAGACAAACTAGTGTCTTGTCACAAGGCCTTGACAAAATCTTATTTTTAGTCTTGGCATGAGGCCTTCACTATGTGATTAGGATGTCCAGCATTATGCATTCCAGCTTTATGAAATTAGCTATTGATATTACATGTGATTATTCAACTAGTAGAATATCCATGTGAATATGTAAATGAAATTATTTGATTTATTTTTTCCATATTATTATAAATTTTATGTTTAAAAGGCTTGTGTTTTAGTCTTATACATTTCCTTAAATGTTTATGCTTATTTATGATAGTTTATACTATATTGTTATCCTTACTGAGCATCTGCGCTCACCCCTTTCTTATGTTTTCTTTTTCCCAGGATGTGAAGAAACATATTATGATTAACTTGAAGTGATATTCCAAAGGATATAAGTGTGTTCAAAGGGGACACAATGTTGTTTTTTTATTTCATGATGTAATGTAAAATTTATGTATATATCTAGTACTTCCAAGGCAACTAAACTAATTGGTCTTTCGAGACTTGATCTTTTATGATCATGCCAATGTTATGTAATAATGCACCAAATCTGGGTAACTAGGTTTAGGGTGTTACAAATTTCACCCCTTATTGGTATTATGTGATTTCACCATACATTTTTTGTTGCATCATATAGACACCTTCCATGATTGGTGGTCTCGACATCCGATGCTCAATAAAATGATCATAGAAATTATCTATAAAAAGTAAAATTTCAATGGATTTATGCATAAAGACTTGGTATAACCAATCGAGCCTTATTGGTACCACTATTATACCATTCATGTATAGTATCACATGAATAACCACCATAGTATTCAAAATAATTATCCCCATGTACTTTGATACATGGAATCCATTATTAAATTTTAATTGGTCTTGTCAATTTTAGCTAATTTCTATATACTTCTTACTTGTAAGATTTATTATTCTCTATGAAAATTTTATCACCAATCATGTTTAATATAAAACCATCATTATGGTTTTAACATTCTTATGTAGTATGTTTCTCTCGAACATTCCTCTTCCAAACCACTTGTGGAACTCATTCCAAAGAAAACTATTTTTGCATCTATATCATTGAGTAAACCCTAGTCAATATTGATCCCACTATCTCAAATAGATATGTGCACTATTTTATAGAAATATAGTCTATAACTTGACTATCACTTTTCTATTTTAGGGTTTTCTATAATATCCTTATAATCTTTTAGGATAATTTCTTTATATGCACTTTGTGTTTTTTTATACAAGTTTGTTTATATCATAACAAACTCTTTTCATCTAAATGCATGTCTTATAAAATAATGGACTTCCATAATACTATGACTCATATGATATCCATTTTTCATTGTCATATGGTTATGGGATATCTTTTTTATTTTCAAATAATGTCTTGAAATATAATGAGAGTATCTGCAATGGATATACGTCTCAATATTGATTCTCTTTTAACTTACATCATGAATCTTATGTGTATAAGAAAATGTACATTTATGAATTAATCCACACTGCATCTCATTGATCAATGTTAACATGTAAGACTCATCATCGATACTCCTATAAACATCATTGCTTAATGGGGATAAGGTAATGTGTGTTTAGGAATTACTCCTTTCTATATTATATTGATCAATGAATGGTTGGCCAAGATATTCTTTTGAATAACATCCCAAATAATATTATATCTTATTACCATGTATATATCATACTTCACTTTCATATTCCTTAATAAGAACATAAAGGAATCTAATGAAGTATATTTACCACTAGCATATCCCTGGAATAGTTCACATTTTCTAGATGAACTAATTCAGAAAGCTTTATTGAATACCTTTATTGCTAAATAATTCTTTTTCCAAAAATAAATAAGTATATATGTTGATAATACATATTGTGCTTATCTCCACTAAGTCTAAATACCATACTGGTTATATCCTTGACTCCCACTTTTTTTACTTGAAAAATAATTATCTTTCCACAACTGGATATATAAGTCTTACATTTTATATTCATCAAGTATTGCATGTGATTCATGTACTAGTAAACTATTGGTTGAGTATGAAACACCATAAACCACATTCATTCCTAAACTGGAATAAATTCTCCTTGTTTCCAAATGAGACATGAGATAAATTTTTCGGTTGTACTCAGTAAAAGTTCTCCTAGAATCAATCACTTGTAAATTCTAAGTTGTGTGTTTCTCACCGCTAACTTGGGAACCACCCTTTATCAACTTCTTGGAGAGCACACCTTAATTCTAGTGAGGTTTCTATACTTACTTGGTTAAATTATTTAAATAAACATATGTTATAGGCACATTGTATTCAATAACCAAAAATTATTACAGAAAAATTACAAAAAATGATGAATATACCTAAAGAAGCGACCGGTTGCTTCTTCGATTTAGATAATTACATTTAAACTTCCATAAATTTATTTTATGAAATGCAAAGAAAATAACCAATTGTTTAATAGTAATTTATTTTAAGGATGTTGGGAAGGTTCCTTTGAAGTCACACTTTCCATTTCCCTTTACTCATTTTATATCAACATGTTCATCATAAGAACTAAAAATTAAACTATCTTTAAGTTATTATTTACTTGTAGAACCTTACCTAGAAGGTAATGATACATTTTCTCCATACGGTTCATTTTGTAATATTAAACAAAACTGAATTAAATAGGCGAAAAATGTGTGAGAATGATATGTATTGAAATATCATGATCCTCCTTTCAATTTACACATAGCTAATGGGGTCATTGTTATATCTCGCTTCACTTTCTGCATGTAATCTTCCCTGATATGAGACATCATGTGTAATCACCCATGCCCTGATGTAGTATCCATAACTCACATCAGAAATTGATGATAGCATAATGAAATAACCATCATAGGATTCATACATGAGTCTCCTGTAATAATTTTTACACCTTTTCTTCCTGAGGTGGAATAACAGGTATTGGGGTCACCAGCACCTTGAATTTCCTATATGGTATTATTGTGAGAATGCACATGTACTACTCGTTGGAAACTCATGGTGGATAGGAAATTGACTTTTTCCAATTCATATCATAGTGTGTATCGTGTGGTATTACTTTCCAATTTCTAAAAAAACAATATCTATTAGATTAGTACTTTTATCTTGGTTACCAATTTTTACATTATTGATTAATTAATTAAATCATTAAATGTATCCCACTATTTTATCGAATTATAGAAACTCTCTATACTAAAATTGGAATACTCTGTCACTTTGGAAAGTTTCCTTGAACCTCCCCTCATAGTCTACAAGCTATAGTTACACCACTACTCGGAGAGTTAAATGTAGGTGTTTGACTAGCCAACCTCATTAACTCACAGGTCCTTGGACTTGTTGAGTGAAGTCTCGGCTTCTAAAATCATAAAAATGATTTACGCAATGCTTTCCTCTGAAATTCCAAAAAACAAGTTATTTCTACTCCTTTGTTGTCAACTTCAGTTAAATCATCTCATTGTTTTCACAAGAACTCTACAGTAGTAGGAGTCACATTCAAATATGGTTAACCGAGCACCCCAAACAATTGGTTGTGTTCAAATTCAAAAGTCATAAGGTGTTTGTAACTAAATATATCATTGAGGGTTTTTAATATATTCATATGATGAATGTAATCCAATTCTATTAAATTTGTTCATACTATGTTTTCATGCTCACAACTAAATATTAATAGAAAAACATTCATCACTTCTCTATGCATTTTACTATTTTTTATTTTATGTGTCTCTTACTATCATGGAAAATAATAAACAAATGCATAAAGAAAATAAATACCCGACTAGTCTTTAGCGTCTAATATTGGTTGATCCATTAAAACTTAATGGATCAACCATGACCTAAGGGAATCATACCTGATTCTTTCCTTGACTCATGAGGCACGAGATCAGGGCTTCGATGATCTCCCTCAACATTCCGACTCAGGCAGGGGTGTTGGAGCGAGCCCTCTTAGTGGAGAGTTTACTTGCTGAGCAGTCTCCAGCAGTAGGGCCCACCACTTGTCGGCATGCGACAGAGTCTTCTGCAGCGGGCAGTAGACAGATGACGCAGGGGTCCAAGAGGACTAGACCTACAGGTGGTCGACATCATGACTCTGGATCATTTGTGCGAGGCACTCGGGGTGGGCAACGACTTTCCATGAGAGGGCAGTGTTACTCCTGCGGCGGGATTGATCACATGGCTCGTGACTGTCCGACCCGCCATACGGATGACCAGCAGATGGACGAAGGGCCCCCAAGTCAGGTGCAGAGGTTCGATCAGGGCGGGCCGCAAGGAGCAGGTGGCCATGGCAGGGGAGCTGGTCGTGCAGCTGGAGGTGGACGATGCTTCGGGGTGTTGCCACCACCACCACCAGGAGGTCCACCCCGACCGCAGGGGACATGAGGACATGGGAGAGCTCAGCTTCAGGCAGTTGAGGCCTACGATCATGGAGCTCCGGGAGAAGATGGACAGGAGCGGGACTAGCTCTAGACCTGGAGACCTTTGTTCATGTTGCTTCTTGTTTTGTTGATGTATGTAGATGCTTTGTGTCTTTGTACTTGAGTTGCAGTAATAAAATACACATTTTCTTGTGGCATTTACTTCCATGTCCTCTCTTGTGTTGTTACTAAGAGGTTCCGGTTTAGACTGTTGACTTGACCCTCACTTGAGAGGTACCTACTGGAGGAGACCCAGTTACCACACACTGATGCCGACAGTGTGACTCAACCCTTGGAGGCGAGAGTAACGGTTGGATCTCTTGGTAGTAGCGTCGAGGCCTTAAAACGTCATCCTTGGTATGGGTTAGTATCATACATGTCGGGATTGACTGTATTAGGCAAAGAACGTGGTTCATCCAGGGGATGAGACCGGATTTCTCTTATCGGAAAGTAAGAAATCATAGCAGCTCTTGTGGGACCAGAGGTGGTCTAGGCCACAATAGAGAAGGTCCAGGTCATCCAGGAGCGGATGAAGACAGCTCAGAGCTGACAGAAGTCTTTCGCTGACAGGCGGCGGAGGCCACTAGAGTTTGAGGATGGCGACCACGTCTTCATGAGGGTCTCACCTCGACGTGGATTACGGAGATTTGGCCGAGGTGGCAAGTTGTCTCTATGCTTCATCGGACCCTTCCAGGTCCTCAGTAGGATTGGCGAGGTGGCTTACCGCCTAGCTCTACCGCCTTTGTATCCCTAGTTTGTGTTGAAGCTTTACGGGGACGTAAAGCCCTGTGGTGGGAGTAATGTAAAGACCAAGAAATTTCAAGGAAATTTTTTTTTCTTAATTTTCTTCAGAATTTTACAAGAACGCAGTTTCTGACGGCGCCTGATTCCGAGTCCCGGTGTGCCCGGAATTAATTTCCGAAGTTTGGCTCGGGTACGTTCAGTGAACGAACGAGCGAGTTTTTCTAACTTTTGAACCGGTGCTCGGAATCGAATTCTGAGGGCACCGATGGAATCGCAGCGCTAGTATTTTCTTAGAAACTCCTCTTCCGGAGTTGCGTTTGCTCGGTTGTGGTTTTTAATTTTTGGGTTTTAAGTTAAGAAATAAAATAAAGTTGTGCGACAATTTTATTTTTATTTCACTTAAAGCCGCTTGAAGACCACTTTAAGCTGCTTAAGCTCAGTTGAAATGGATAGGGTGCTATCCAAAATATCCTACCCACTTGGTAGGATATTTGTGGGGTGGGGCCCGCACGAGCCCCACCGTTTCTTTTCTGCTAAGTAACGCACCCGCGAAAACCCGTCATTATGAAAGTCAACTAACGCGTTTTCTTAATTTCTTAACGCACCAATTAATTGGGAGGTTTTCTTCGTTGAATTAATTGGGCGGTTTATTTCGTTGAATTAATTCTACGAATTAATGGGTCGTTACTTATCTCTTTATTCGTTTCTTAACCGGTTTGAAATCCATTGCCGTAATAATAAAATAAGACCAACATAGACATCTTGAGGATCACACGTTGAGAGGCTTTGACGGAAATTCTTGTGCCTTCACCCTTCTACGTGAAGAACGCGAAGAACGCCGGCCTCCGACGAAGAACGCCGAAACCGCGGAAATCGATGACGCGACGCCGTGTGCCGCGACGCCGACGTTTCCTCTTCCGGGACGTTCTTCTGCAACGTTCCTTCGTCCGCAACGAAATCTTCGATCTTCTGTTTGAGGTAAGAGATTTCGGGTTCTTTTAAAACTCCTTTTTGGTTTTTAACAATGCACGGATTTAATTATTAAAATTAAATCTGTTGTTCTTTAACCTCGCAGTTCGTCGACGCCGTGTTCCGCGACGACGCGACGACGCGACGCCCTTTCGCGACGACGCGACGCCTTCCACGACGCGACGATCGCCTCCTTCCACGGCGATCAATTCCGCGAAGAACGCGCGTGCGACACTTGACGAGGTAGGGGTTGTTGTGAATATTTTATTTTTCCCATGAACGTTTCTTTTAAAATTAAAGAACCAGTTTCATAAGAACAATTTTAATTTATTAAAATTGTTGTTTCATGTGTTGAATAAATTCTCCCGACTGTTATTATCTAACGCAGAGGGTGTGGGACAAACGAACACAGCCCGACAACCCTCCGTCGTTCTTCGTGGTTGTGCGGATTTGGCGGGTGACGGCAAAACGTGACCTATTGGCGATTTGATGATCCCGTAGTGAAGAACGGAACTCGGGAGGAACAACAGCACAAACGAGAAGGAAAAAAGACCACCGGAGCAACTCCGGTGGCCCGCGGAAGCTACCGGCGGTGCGGGTCGCCGGCGCCCCGGCGCGCCGCCGGACAGGGCCGCCGCCGCCGTAGCGGCCAACGGACCCGCGACCGCGTGGGTCCGGCTCGCATGCACGGGACGCGGCGACATGCCGCGTCCGCTGGTCCAGCGCGGCCCCTCGAGGGCCGCGGCTTCCTCAACCCGCGGGGGCGGCGCCCCGCAGCTGCGGCGTTCGGTTGCTCGGCTGAGCCGACCCAGGGGGGGGGGGGGGGTAGGCCCGGGCCCGGACCCCCCGTCTTCGGACCATTTTTGGTCTTTTTCCCGTAACTTGAGCTACGAGCCTCCGAACGACACGCCGTCAATGGAAACGCGATCCTTGGATCAAGACGGTCGTTTCGGTATATCGCACTCAAGGTTTCGGAATACTTTGGGTTCGGCCGGGTTGGTTCGTACACGAAACCAACCAGGCCCTCGGAGCGGAAACGCTCATATCTTGAGCTTCGGACGTCCGATTGACGTGTCGTCGACTTTGGTGGTTTCCTCTAAGTGAGACGGATCTTTTGGCTCACTCCGCCTGAGGTTTGGATGCAGGTGGAGTACGGTCGGGTTGGTTTTGACTTAAAAACCAACCGGGCCCCCGGGACGAAAAAGCCAATAACTTCCAGACCGGGCGTCCGATTGACGCACCGTCTGTTGCGTTGCGTTCCTGTTGACGATACAGAACTTTTGGAATCCTCCGCCCAAGTTTTGGATGCAGTCGGGTTATAGCCGGGTTGGATTGTACCCGAAATCCAACCGGGTCCCTGGAACGGAAAGCAATGATATCTTTCAGACCGGACGTCCGTTTGACGAACCGTCAGCGGCGTTGGTGATCTCGTCGAGGAGCGGTCCCTATGAGAGTTTGGGGTACAGTTGAGATACGGCCGGGTTGGTTCGCTCATGAAACCAACCGGGCCCATGGGACGAAAAGGCTAATAACTCACAGACCGGGCGTCCGATTGACACACCGTCTGTTGTGTTGAGACCCCAGTGACGAGGGGGTCCTTGAGAGATACTTCGTCATGGGACTTGTGATGTTTTGAAGTATCGACTAGTAGCCCGTGGAGCGGACCCTCCCGGAGACACGCATACTGTGTGCGGAAACCCTAGAGCCGGTTGACATTTGACAACTGCTGATCGAACGACTCAGTGTGTTACAGAAAGCTCAGTGGGGAGCACTTGGTTGTAGCGGCAGACCCACGAAAGAGGTGCGCTTGGTTGTAGCGGCACAGGGGAGCGATTGGTTACAGCGGCAGACCCACGACAGAGGTGCGTTTGGTTGTAGCGGCACAAGGGAGCGCTTGGTTGTAGCGGCAGACCCACGACAAAGGTGCGCTTGGTTGTAGAGGCACAGGGAAGCGCTTGGTTGTAGCGGAAGACCCACGACAGAGGTGCGCTTGGTTGTAGCGGCACAGGGGAGCGCTTGGTTTTAGCGGCAGACCCACGACAGAGTTGCGCTTGGTTGTAGCGGCACAGGGGAGCGCTTGGTTGTAGCGACAGACCCACGACAGAGGTGCGCTTGGTTGTAGCGGCACAGGGGAGCACTTGGTTGTAGCGGCAGACCCACGACAGAGGTGCGCTTGGTTGTAGAGGCACATGGGAGCGCTTGGTTGTCGCAGCAGGCCCACGACGGGAGAGCGCTTGATTGTAGCGGCACGGGAGAGCGCTTGGTTGTAGCAGCAGGCCCACAGTAATCAATAGGTGAAGTACTGCAGCAGTCTTAGGTTAGTGAGCAGTACCTCGGAGTCGTGACAGGACCACTGTACACTCTAGAGATGAGGTTCTTCAGTAGTTGCGGTTTCGATAATGAAAATCACGGTTTGAGCTGAGTCTTTGATCTTTGTGTTTCCTCATGATTGAGATGGGTTACTTGATAACTTGGGTATATGTATGGGCATATACCTGGGTGGTGGTTATCCGTTGATTTCATAATCCCTGTGCTTTCTCATGATTGAGATGGGTTACTTGGTAACTTAGGTTTATGTATGGGCATATACCTAAGTAGAGGTTATCTGTTGATATCTTCTTTGTGGTTATCCTTGTTGGTTTAATGAGACCTTGAGGGTCTCGGGGTCCCCACTGAGTATCGTTATACTCACCCCTGCACGGGTTATGCCCGCACTTCATTGTGTTGGATGCATACGACGGACAGCGCTGATCGTGGTGGAGGCTTGCAGAGCAGGACGGTACCTAGAGGTGGACCACTGGGCGGGACGTACTCGGAGCGGTCAGGTGGACCCGAGGAGCAGTAGAGGATATCTGTACCCACCCTTCAGGTGGGACCTTCAGAGGACGGCTCGACGCTACGGCTTTTCTTTTCAGTTGTTGTTTTTCCCTTTCAGTTGTACTTTACTGTTGGGCTTGTATTTCCAGCCCCTTCTTCTTTCAGCACAGCTTGTTACAGTTTTTACTTAGTGTTTACTTTTCCGCTTGCTTACTCTGTGGTTCTTGTTTACTTTTCAAAGGCAATGCCTTCCCTTTTTCCAGGATTTATGCCTTGGTGCTAGTCGCCAGCCCCTGGCCTATGGAAGGCGAGCTTGGGGTAGTCACGGCACGGGCCCCGAGGACGGGTCGTGACAATGTTAATAATTCTTTATATGTAATATATCATCCAATTATATATGATTTTACCATCAATAGAATGATATCATCGCTCGTGCGTACTTATGGATTACCGTCTCCACGAACACGACGAGATTCATTCCCCATCATAATAATTCAAGAATAATTTTCATTTTATGATTAAAAAAATTAATAACTTAATAACATTGTGTATATGAATCAAATAAATCTTATCCATAACAAACATGACTTACATAACAAAATATATAAAGGAAAATGAATCAGTTAACACCCAGAACAATGATACTACTGAAATATTATTTACAAAGCAATATTAGAGGATTGTATATGATATCATATTTATGTATGTGGTTATTATATAATTTAATAAAAATTATTTAAATATTATACAGGAGGTTAATGTACCCTTAACTAAGGAAAAGTACAAGGTAAGTGTTAATTTTACAATCTCTTTATTTTCTAGGGTTGTTTATACGTAAGTATCTACTGGGACTTCTTTATCATCCACATCCATGCTTTCATAAAATGTATTTCAAAACATTTTTTTACTATTTCCTAGACTATGGGTTAAATTAATTTATACCCTTGTTTGAATTTTTATAAAATGTTTTGAAATAAATCATTCTGTCACTTTCCAAACAAGGTACCTTATGACCTTTTCTACAAATTAAGAAAAGAATGTTTTTTTATCTTATACGGCAGGTACGGATATTTTTCGTCATTCTAACACCTAAAAATATTCCCTTACAATCTTATAATAATATTTTCAAAATAAATGTTTTCTTTACTTTTGAATGATTTCAAAGTATAAAGAGATATTTCACTCAAATAATTTTTGGATTGATTTCAACTATGTCAACATCCTTTGTTGGATTTTATGCTTGTTTGAAGTTGATTTATTATGATACAATCTTCCATATTGTATTGAAGGTTTTGTGATATGTTTGACTGTGTGTGTGTTATTTTTATACCATTCATGGTTTATGGTTAAAGTATTAACATTTCGTATGCTAGTTTTAGTATGAATGTTTATGTTATGTTTCAACCTTTTCATATGAGGAATGCATTGGACTTAGTAAGTGACGGGTGGATCTCACTATAGCTCCTCAATGCATCGGTAGGTATCATGAGACAAACTAGTGTCTTGGCACAAGACCCTGACAAAATCTTATTTTTAGTCTTGGCATGAGGCCTTGAAAATGTGGTTATGATGTCCAGCATTATGCATTCCAGCGTTATGAAATTAGCTATTGATATTACATGTGATTATTCGACTAGTAGAATATCCATGTGAATAAGTAAATGAAATTATTTGATTTATTTTTTTCATATTATTATGAATTTTATGTTTAAAAGGATTGTTTTTTAGTCTTATACATTTCCTTAAATGTTTATGCTTATTTATGATAGTTTCTACTATAATGTTATCCTTACTGAGCATCTGCGCTCACCCCTTTCTTATGTTTTCTTTTTCCCAGGATGTGAAGAAACATATTATGATTAACCTGCAGTGATATTCCAAAGGATATAAGTGTGTTCAAAGGGGACACAATGTTGTTTTTTTATTTCATGATGTAATGTAAAATTTATGTATATATCTAGTACTTCCAAGGCTACTAAACTAATCGGTCTTTCGAGACTTGATCTTTTATGATCATGCCAATGTTATGTAATAATGCACCAACTCTGGGTAACTAGGTTTGGGTTGTTACAAATTTCACCCCTTATTGGTATTATGTGATGTCACCATCCATTTCTTGTTGCATCATATAGACACCATCCATTATTGGTGGTCTCGACATCCGATGCTCAATAAAATGATCATAGAAATTAGCTATAAAAAGTAAAATTTTAATGGATTTGGGAATAAAGACTTGGTATAACCAATCAAGACTTATTGGTACGACTCTTATACCATTCATGTATAGTCTCACATGAATAACCACCATAGTATTCAAAATAATTATCCCCATGTACTTTGATACATGGAATCCATTATTGAATTTTAATTGGTCTTGTCAATTTTAGCTAATTTCTATATACTTCTTACTTTTAAGATTTATTATTCTCTATGAAAATTTTATCACCAATCATTTTTAATATAAAACCATCATTATGGTTTTAACATTCTTATGTAGTATGTGTCTCTCGAACATTCTTCTTCCAAACCACTTGTGGAACTCATTCATAAGAAAACTATTTTTGCATCTATATCATTGAGTAAACCCTAGTCAATCTTGATCCCACTATCTCAAATAGATATGTTCACTATTTTATAGAAATATAGTCTATAACTTGACTATCACTTTTCTATTTTAGGGTTTTCTATAATATCCTTATAATCTTTTAGGATAATTTCTTTATATGCACTTTGTGTTTTTTTATACAATTTTGTTTATATCATAACAAACTCTCTTCATCTAAATGCATGTCTTATGACATAATGGACTTCCATAATACTATGACTCATATGATATCCATTTTTCATTGTCATATGGTTATGGGATATCTTTGTTATTTTCAAATAACGTCTTTAAATATAATGAGAGTATCTGCAATGGATATATGTCTCAACATTGATTCTCTTTTAACTTACATCATGAATCTTATGTGTATAAGAAAATGTACATTTATGAATTAATCCACACTTCATTTCAATGATCAATGTTAACATGTAAGACTCATCATTGATACTCCTATAAACATCATTACTTGATGGGGATAAGGTAATGTGTGTTTAGGAATTACTCCTTTCTATATTATATTGATCAATGAATGGTTGGCCAAGATATTCTTTGGCATAGCATCCCAAATAATATTATATCTTATTAACATGTATATATCATACTTCACTTCCATATTCCTTAATAAGAACATGAAGGAATCTAATGAAGTATATTTACCACTAGCATATCCCTGGAATAGTTCACATTTTCTAGCTGAACTAATTCAGAAAGCTTTATTGAATACATTTATTTCTAAATAATTCTTTTTCCAAAACTAAATAAGTATGTATGTTGATAATACGTATGGTGTTTATCTCCACTAAGTCTAAATACCATACTAGTTATATCCTTGACTCCCACTTTTTTTACTTGAAAAATAATTATCTTTCCACAACTGGATATATAAGTCTTACATTTTATATTCATCAAGTATTGCATGTGATTCATGTACTAGTAAACTATTGGTTGAGTATGAAACACCATAAACCACATTCATTCCTAAACTGGAATAAATTCTCCTCGTTTCCAAAGGACACGTGAGATAAATGTTTTGGTTGTACTCAATAAAAGTTCTCCTAGAATCAATCACTTGGAAATTCGAAGTTGTGTGTTTCTCACCGCTGACTTGGGAACCACCATTTATCAACTGCTTGGAGAGAACACCTTAATTCTAGTGAGGTTTCTATACTTACTTGGTTACTTTATTTAAATAAACATATGTTATAGGCACACTGGATTCAATACCCAAAAATTATTACAGAAACATTACAAAAAAATGATGAATATACCTAAAGAAGCGACTGGTTGCTTCTTCGATTTAGATAATTACATTTAAACTTCCGTAAATTTATTTTATGACATGCAAAGAAAATAACCTATTGTTTAATAGTAATTTAATTTAAGGATGTTGTGATGGTTCCTTTGAAGTCACACTTTCCATTTCCCTTTACTCATTTTATTTCAACTTGTTCATCATAAGAACTAAAAATTAAACTATCTTTAAGTTATTATTTACTTGGAGAACCTTACCTAGAAGGTAATGACGCATTTTCTCCATACTGTTCATTTTTTAATATTAAACAAAACTAAATTAAATAGGTGAAAAATGTGTGATAATGATATGTATTCAATATCATGATCCTCCTTTCAATTTACACATAGCTAATGGGATCATTGTTATATCTCGCTTCACTTTCTACATGTAATCTTCCCGGATATGAGACATCATGTGTAATCACCCATGCCCTGATGTAGTATCCATAACTCACATCAGAAATTGATGATATCATAAGGAAATAACCATCATAAGATTCATACATGAGTCTCCTGTAATAATTTTTACACCTTTTCTTCCTGAGGTGGAATAACAGGTATTGGGGTCACCAGCACCTTGAATTTCCTATATGGTATTATTGTGAGAATGCACATGTACTACTCATTGGAAACTCATGGTGGATAAAAAATTGACTTTTTCCAATTCATATCATAGTGTGTCTCGTGTGGTATTACTTTCCAATTTCTACAAAAACAATATCTATTAGATTAGTACTTTTATCTTGGTTACCAATTTTTACATTATTGATTAATTAATTAAATCATTAAATGTATCTCACTATTTTATCAAATTATAGAAACTCTCTATACTAAAATTGGAATACTCTGTCGCTTTGGAAAGTTTCCTTGAACCTCCCCTCATAGTCTACAAGCTATTGTTACACCACTACTCGGAGAGTTAAATGTAGGTGTTTGACTAGCCAACCTCATTAACTCACAGGTCCTTGGACTTGTTGAGTGAAGTCTCAGCTTCTAAAATCATAAAAATGATTTACGCAATGCTTTCCTCTGAAGTTGCAACAAACAAACTATTTCTACTCCTTTATTGTCAACTTCAGTTAAATCAACTCATCGTTCCCACAAGAACTCCACAGTAGTAGGAGTCACATTCAAATATGGTTAACCGAGCACCCCAAACAATTGGTTGTGTCCAAATTCAAAAGTCAGAAGGTGTTTGCAACTAAATATTTCATTGAGGGTTTTTAATATATTCATACGATGAATGTAATCCAATTCTATTAAATCTGTTCATATTATGTTTTCATGCTCACAACTAAACAATAATAGAAAAACATTCATCACTTCTTTATGCATTTCACTATTTTTTTATGTGTCTCTTACTATCATGAAAAATAATAAACAAATGCATAAAGAAAATAAATACCCGACTAGCCTTTAGCGTCTAATATTGGTTGATCCATTAAAACTTAATGGATCAAGAACTAAGGGAATCATACCTGATTCTTTCCTTGACTCATGATGCAACTCATACATGTCCAGCGTCCAATGCTCATTTGGGTTTTGCGTCACCTTGATGGGGTCCGCATCTTAAGGAATTATCATTAGAAGTAAAAGTATACATGCACACGGGCGAGGGGGACTAAGGGCGCAATATATAATAGGTAAATTTAAACATGCGGACCCTTATAGATATTGACTGAAAAGAAGATGATGCGCAGACTATCATATTTAATTAAAATCATCTCACACAATTGAATAATTGAATAAATAAATCAAACATAAACAGGTTGGGTCAATTGCTCAAGACTAGTCAGTGGGTGATATTAAAGCGCGATAAAAACTAAATTGCAGAAAATTAAGTATGGGGGAATTAATTAAATTAAATTAATTATTTAAATTCAAATAATTTAATTGTATTCGGTGTGCATTTAATTTAATTTTATTTCCAAAAATTAAATTAATAAATTAAATACCAAAATTAAATTAATTTCTCAAGGTATTAAAAAATAAATTTTAAACCAAAATTAGTTTTAACTAAATTAATTTAATACCGAAATTAAATTATTTTACTTAATTAATTTTGATTAAATAAATTATTCTTGGGTCGTGAAACCCCACGCAGGGCTTGAGAAGGTCGGGTCAAACCCACGTAGGCCCATTTCAGGTTATGAAGACCCCATGGAGGGGTATTATAGGGTAGGAAGGTGCACCGAACTTATTCTGAGTCATGAAAACCCACCCAGACCCACGGTAAGTCAGTTTGAGTCCAATAGGACCTGATGAGGCCATGGAAGGGGTAACCTCACTGTTGTGAGGATAGCGTGGGGGCTGGAGTCGTAAGAGGGGGAATCACGAGAGGGAGTCGGGCAAGGTTCGGGTCGCCAATGGTCGAGGGAGGGAGTCTGGGTGGAGGCTAAGACCTCGGCCAGCTGAGCGTCGTGCGATAGGGGAGGTCGGACTGTGGCAGAGGCGAGGCGGTGGCGAAGTCGCAGCGGCACAACTGAATTCGTCTTGGTAGGCTGATGGGATGGTGCTTCCAATGGAGGGTATTGGTCGGTTCGGTGCTCTCAGGAGGTGGAACGACACTGGTGTAGGCGGTCTGGCAGAAGGAGATAGTCACGCTGGGCGCACCGGCTGGTTTCGAGGGAGGCGCGGCCATGTTCGGGTTGTCTCGTCGGCTGGGCTGAGGCAGGTGGATGGAGGCCCCGATCTGGGTAGGAGGGTAAATCCCCACGGTTCGGCCCTTTGGCCTCATTAGGGGAAGTAGTTGGTGGTGTCCTCGACCCTGGAGATCGTGGAGACATCCAGCGCGCTAGTGGTGAGTGGGAGGGAGCATAGTTGTGTGTCACGGCCAGGCACGGTGGCAGCGCCGATCGACCAGCAGGACAACAGGAGGTCAGCTGGAATAGGGTCGAGGTTGCAGCGGCGTGCGGCTGAGAGGGGTGGTCTGGCTGCCTGAGGGAGCAAGGTGGGACTAATTTTTTTTTCTGGGTTTTAAAAAAATTAAAATATGATAAAAGGGGTTAGGGTTCGGATATTTTTAAAAATGGGTCTGGGATGCGTGAACGGCGTTCACGCATCCCGGACCCCGACGGTAATGCGTGAACGGCGTTCACGCGTCCTTTGCTGACCAGCTAAAGGAAGCGTGAACGCCGTTCACGCATCCTTGCGCGGGAAAAGATGCGTGAACGGCGTTCACGCTTCCTTCCGCGGCAAAGGATGCGTGAACGCCGTTCACGCATCCTTCGCGAACGAGCTGAAGGATGCGTGAACGGCGTTCACGCATCCGGCCGAAAAAAATTATAAAAGGAGGGGTCCCCCCCAATACCCATTGTCCTCCTCTGATTTTTGTTGCGAAGCTCTGCAGAAATTCTTTCTCAACAAATATTTGCTGCTTTTATTGAGGTAAAATTTCTATTTAATAATTTAATTGTTTATTTGTGTTTATTTATTTCATTTGTATGTTTAATTGTGTTTATTTATTTCATTTGTATGTTTAATTGTGTGTATGATTTATTTATTTCATATGTTATGCATGAAATGTTTTGTATGATTTAATTTTCTTGATGTTGAATGTTCGTATGATTTAATTTTTTGAATGTCTGTTTTCTAAATATTGAATGTTTTATGTTATGTCTAAAATTTTTAATGTTTAGAAAAAGTAATTTATGTTAGAGAAATTTATTTTAATGGATGGTTTTGATGTAAGTGTAAATTAAATTACTTTTATTTACTAGTAATAATATTTTTAATCAATAAAGTATAAAATATATTTACTTATATTTTGAAAAGTAGAAGAATGCCCTAAAAACATTACAATTTCATAAAATTTAAAATAACAAAAGTGTTTATTATGTAAATCTCAATTAGATCAGTTATAATAAAATTTATTTAATGTTTTTAATAAATATATATATATATATATATACACATGAAGTTAAATTTTTGTAAAAGAGGTGTAGTATTTAATATAGATTTTATATAATACGGATAATATAATAAATATACCAAAAAACACGGTATGAGTGATGACTGATCTTGAGATGACCGACCATGCATAATTGAAATTGCATGTTTTATTTTGTGTATGTTGTTATTCAATTTGTAATAATTGCATTTTTTCGGTATTGATGACCTGCGAGTCATCTCTCAGTAAGTGTAAGGACCTGCGTGTCCGTTTAAATTAATTTATGTATTTCATACCCCTAGACCCTCTCACATGCATGTGAGTAAATTTGTAATTAAAAGACTGACGCCCCAAAGAGGTGTCGACGAAGAGGCATCCCCGAAGAGGTGTCGACGAAGAGGCATTTGAGAACTCGTTCGAGAGGAGGCGTTGCTGTTTGACAGGAGATTGGCGGTTGCTGCAATATTTGATAATAGAGACAGGAGTTTACCCATATAAATTGTGGTTAGTTTATCAGATAATGATAAACTAATCGCAAGTCTCAAGATCAAGTCATGATTATATATTCATAAGTAATCAAACTTTATGAAACATTATATTAAATTTGCTTTTATGCTAAAATCACAATCACTATACCTTAACAGGGATAAATCAATACATAAAAAAGTCTCAAGATAATCAATTATTCAAAACCAAATTAAATAATTTAAAATTTTAATGTAGTGTATAATATTTTTAATTTTTTTTTAATAGGTAATTATGTCTACTCAAATATATTGCAACGGTGAGGTAATTTGTACCGAGAAGGGTTTTAGCTACAGTGTGCCACCTGTCAAAGTGGTAAATCTCCATGGTTGTATGACATTGGATGCAGTTCGTAATAAGATTCATAGTCGGTTAAAATTGAGTGCAGGACAAGCAATCCCTTCAATTAGATACCGACATCTTCAATATCCTGAGCGTATGTGGCACAACGACTACCCTATAGTCGATGATGAGGATTGGATGGAGGCTTCTCAGTTATTCAGGCAACAGTGTATTAATGGTTTGATGGAATTATTTATTGTCATTTCTGATATTGATGTGGTGCAATCGATTACTACAGAACCATGCTTTGTGACCTCTATAGAAGTCGGTCCTTCACAACAGTCTTCTTCATTGCCTCCTTCTCATACGACTCCTGTGGAAGAATGTAATGAGGAAGATCATCAAAATTTGGAAGGAAATGTAGATGACATCCCTTTCTGTGCTGATATAGTGCAAGAAAGTTTATCTGAGGAAGAAGAATATGGGGAGTCAGCAGGAGATGATGTGTTTGGAAATGAACCTTCTGAGGTTCCTTTGAGAGACAGACATCCACTACATCCACCAGTTAGTGGTAATCAGCCTTCAGTTTTGAGTTCCTTAGTTGGAGGAATGTCTCGTGAACAACCTTTTGATTGGGATGTCATTACACCAACTTCTGAATTCCCTGGCATTATAGGGAATATGCCTGCATCAAATGATAATGCCATATATGTTGGGCAGGAGTTCGAAAGTAAACAGGTCATGAAAAATGTGATAAAGCAATACCACATTGAGCGACATTTCACATTTGTGGTTTATGAGTCAAAGAAGACCAAATATCTCATTCGTTGTGAAAAATATGGGTCAGAATGTAAATTTCGATTAAGAGCACTATTTGATAAATGTTATGGATGTTGGAAGATAACCAAATTAGAAGGCCCACGCACTTGTCTGCATCCCAGCTTGGCACAAGATCACTCTTCTCTTGATGCGGAGTTTATATCTACTGTTATTTGTGAGATGATACGAACAAGTAAGGATGTTCCTGTTGCCCTTATTCAGGAAAGAATTCAACAGTTGTATAACTATAAGGTATCATACAACAAAGCTTGGAATGCAAAACAGAAAGCCATTGTAAAAGTGTATGGTGATTGGGATGAGTCTTATGCGTTGTTGCCACAGCTTATGGAATTGTTGTCTCTCAATAATCAGATTGTTTATCAGTTGGACAGTGTTGAGTATGTATCCCAAAATCATCTAGTTGATCGGTCAAAGGTGAAGTTCAAGAGGATTTTTTGGGCATTCATACCGTGCATTGCTGCATTTCCCTTTTGTAAACAATTTATTCAGGTAGATGACACATTCCTTTATGGAAAGTATATAGGTGTTCTACTCATTGCTGCCACACAGGATGGTAATCACGCTCCTCTACCACTTGCTTTTGTTGTTGTTGAAAAAGAAAATTTTGAATGCTAGAGCTGGTTCTTGGCATGTGTACGTGTTCATGTCACGCAGAAACAGGGCGTGTGTCTGATATCTGATCGTCATCGAGCGATTATAGAGGCCGTGAGTAGTGATGGGGTTTCTTGGACTAAGCCGAATGCTTATCACCGTTATTGCATTAGACATATTGCAAGTAATGTGCATAAGCAGTTTAGAGATGAGGCCATAAAGAAGGCGATCCTCAAATTGGGTATGGTTTTCTAAACTTTCTTTTTTTAACAAAATTTACTATCCATTTTAATACATTATTATGTTATGCTTTCAGCATATGAACCCCAACAAGAAAGGTTTGATCGACGTCTTGAAGAGATCCGAACAGTTAATGAGGAGGTATATGAATATATGGTACAAATTTCAAAGGAAAAATGGTCATTAGCATACGATGGTGGCATGAGATATGGGCATATGACCACTAATATAGTGGAGTGCGTAAATGGGGTCCTCAAGGGTGTGCGCAAACTCCCAATCACAGGGTTAGTGCAAGAGACATTTTTTAGATGTGTTCACTACTTTGTTGACCGGTCCCAAAAGGCCTACCAGAGGATGGAAAATGGAATGCTTTTTACTCAGCATTTTCAAACTGATATTGACCGGATACGGAATGAGGCTTCACGATGGAATGTTATAGCCTTTGACAGGGAAAAGAGGAGTTTTCGGGTAAGAAAGTGCTACGACCAGGGTGCATTCACTAATGGTGGAGTGTTTGTCGTGATGTTGGATAACAAGTACTGTGATTGTGGCAGCTTTCAGGCATTGAGATATCCATGTGTACATGTTATTACAGCTTGCGCTTCGGTAAATATATCGTGGGAGACATATGTTGACCCGGTGTATCACATGAGCACTTTGGTTAACTGTTATAGTGCTTCTTGGATGCCTGTTGGTGACTTCCATTCTATCACATTGCCTGCTGATCAACCGACCATTGTCCCTGATATTTCCAGGTTTTCATATGTCGGTTTTGGTATCATTTATAATTTTTTCAATGTGTGTAATTTTTAAAATTATTGGCTTCGTGCTACTAGGTTGCGGCCTCGAGGAAGACCGAAGTCAACTCGCATCAGAAATGAGATGGATTGGCCTCGACAATGAGGAGGGAGAATACGATGCAGTATCTGCCACGCAGAAGGACATACTCGTAAGAGATGTCCCCAAGTGGCAGGACAGAGTTCCAAATCTCATCATCCATGATCGAGTCTGTGTACCTGCTCTAAGAGGAAGAGGTTGTGGTTGGTGTCGATGATGAAGAAGAAGAATAAGAAATAGAGGATGAGGATGAGAAGAAGTAGAAGACTAAGAGGAAGAGGTTGTGGTTGAATAACCTATTGTGGAAGTTTCTATAGTTACTTAGGAACTTGATCTATTTGGAATAATGTTAATGGTTATCTAATGGATAATGGATAAATTAACAAACGTAATTTCACAAATAAGAAGAAATAATTAATTTTTCACTTTTTCCTCTTAATTTTTAATGTGGAATAATGTTAATGGTTATTTAATGGATAATGGATAAATTAACAAACGTAATTTCACAAATAAGAAGAAATAATTAATTTTTCACTTTTTCCTGTTAATTTTTAATGTGGAATAATGTTGATGGTTATTTAATTGATAATGGATAAATTAACAAACGTAAATTCACAAATAAGAAGAAATAATTAATTTTTCACTTTTTCCTGTTAATTTTTAATGTGGAATAATTTTGATGGTTATTTAATGGATAATGGATGAATTAACAAACGTAATTTCACAAATAAGAAGAAATAATTAATTTTTCACTTTTTCCTGTTAATTTTTAATGTGGAATAACGTTGATGGTTATTTAATGGATAATGGATAAATTAACAAACGTAATTTCACAAATAAGAAGAAATAATTAATTTTTCACTTTAAATTATGGTTTTCTTATAAGATGTCTAGTTTTAGTAATGGAATCTGAGTGTCTGAGCATCCTTAACTAATGTTGATTGTGAGACTAGGCTAATGTTGATTGTGACACCAAATAAAAATGAATATATCATGATTTCACTATTAATAAGTAACGATGATATCATGTGTGCAGATGGCAGGTTTTCCATTGCTTACATATCAGGCTACTCATGTATCACGACTGCTTTTAGAGGGACGTCCTGTGGCTCCCTTGAGTGTACGTAGATCTCACCATTTCCATCATACTGAACCACCTCCCGCTATCGTCCCACATCTTCGTCGAGCTGGATTTTATGGAGTAGCGATGTGCGACTTCACGTTTCTTGATCATCAGCTCATTGCCGCACTTGTCGAGAGATGGAGACCAGAGTCGCATACTTTCCATTTCAGTGAGGGAGAGATGACTATTACATTGCAGGATGTGGCTATTATGTTGGACCTCCCTATCGACGGACATGCTTTGACAGGCCGAGTTCCATCAGATTTTCCTGAGCTTGTTCATAGACTTCTGGGCATAGAGGTCCAGGATGATGGCAGGACCATCGTCGGTGGTAGATTGCGGATACCTTGGTTAGACCAGCACTTCACACATTTACCAGATGATGCTGATGACGTTACCGTGCTGCGCTTTGCACGCGCATATATTTTGAGGCTGATCGGTGGCACGCTTTTTGTTGACCACTCTACTACTTTTGTGCACCTGATGTATCTAGCTTTTTTAGAGGATTTGGACCAGGCAGGTCGATATAGTTGGGGGTCTTCCTGCCTAGCATATACATACAGAGCCCTATGCAGCGCATGTCGCATTGACAAGATGCAGATCACAGGATGCATGGTTCTTCTACAGATGTGGGTATGAGAGCACATACCTCGTTTATCTCCACATGCCCGTGCGCCATTACCCGTAGATATTGTAGCAGAGGCTCCACGTGGACGTTGGTATGTTATTAATTATTTCTAATATCTAACTTACTTGTATAAAATTCTTTTATGAAATGTAAAAAAAAATGTTATCTACAGGTGGAGTCAGGCGCATCGACATTCAGATTCTCCCAGACATGATGTTCACGCCTACAGACTTATGCTAGACAGCATTCGACCAGACGATGTAAGTGATTATTATTTATATTGTTAAATCTTTACTCTTTACTGTAAATCTATTCATTTATTAATTGATTATTCATTTTTTCTTTCAGATTACATGGATTCCATATACAGATGATATCCTTCAGAGTCTTCCCCCATACTGTATAGTGATGCTTGATATCGGCTCCTGCATGGTTCCACTGATTCATTTTCATATAGTCGAGTGGCATCAGACGGATAGGGTTATGAGACAGTTTGGATTCCTTCAGCCAGTTCCTGACCCGCCCAGTCAGTTGGATTCATTGCATTCCCTGAAGATGTCAGGGAAGATAGATTTTGATTGGAGGAGCTACCATGCGAGATATGTTGCGTTATGGGACAGGCAACGGGAGTCCCAGTTGCGAGGGGCAGGGACAGTACGCTTTCATTTGATGGATCAGATGGATTATGCAGGCTGGTACATCAGGTCTCCCGTCAGATTTCTGACACGGCATGGACGGGGCTTCCATGACTTGGTATGCATTCTTTCTTTCACAGTTCAACATATTTTTTATTCAAATTAGTTAACAACAGAATTTGTTTTCGCAGGATGCTCTTATTTGTCATCTACTGCATATGTCTGATCCAGTGGAGAGTGATGCCTTTGACCCAGCATATTTTCACAGCCTTGTACGAAAGATGCTACCGTCGATGGACGAGATTTATCATGGCATTTTCTTTGATCCACCTCCTGCTGCGGAGGCCGTGGAGCCTGCTGCGGAGGCCGCGGAGCCTGCTGAGCCTCACATAGATGTACCTGGGGGTGACGACCCTGTTATGGATGCTGTTGTTCCACAGGATGAGGCTGCTCAGCTTGCTCAGCCACATGATATTATTCCACTGGAGGAGGGTGTTCAGAATGATCAGTCATATGCTCCTCCAGCTTCTCAGGCACAGCCACAGGTACTTACAGACGCTGACTGGATTGAGTTCGATGTTTTATTGCAGTCATCCGCAGCAGAGCAGCCATCTACTTCCTATATTGGTGAGAGTTCCAGCCAGCTTCCACTATCCTTAGATGCATGCCAGGGTACAAACGGTGAGACTGTACATCCACCGTCTGTCACACAGGAGGATGTGGAGGTGGCTGTCGATGAGGATGCGCAGCGTACGCCAGAGCACAGACGTAGACAGACACGGCGTGGACGCATCCAGTATACGCCTGACTGTGGGACAGAGGAGCATCCATACCGGAGGCGTAGATTAGGTTGACATTTGATTTATGATACGTTTTGTATGTGTATTACTGTTATCTAGACTTCTATTATACCTTTAATAAGTGTCTTACTGTTATCAAATTATCTACCAATGTATATATATATATATATGTGTGTGTATAATAAATAATAAGATTAAATTAAATGATAAATATTAATTATATTAATTATTTTGAATTGCAATAGAAGTGGTCACAGTTATGATGAGTGATGGTTCAGTCCAACCATGAAAAATGCATATGCTGATAAGAATAAAAGGCCACAACAAGTGTAGAAGAATGGAACAATAGTTGGAAAATATTCCATTGGGAATATGCAAAACAATGAAGTCAAGAAAACTGTGAAAGAAACTATTTCCAAGAATAAGTTTGAGCTAAAATACAAGGATTATTTCATGACAAATCTTGAAATTCATATCATCTCAAGAAGTTGAAACTTGAGGTATTCCAATCACACTTTATCCATTGTTCTTAATTATATTTCTCATTTCAATTAAGGGGGAGAGCTTGATTGATGGAAAGATGGGATGAAAAGGGGAGATTTATCTTTTCACTTGAACTTTTTAATATATTTGGTTAAGTATGTGCAAGATTTAGCATTTCATTGATAATTTTGATTATCTACCCTTGGTTAATAATTGATACACTCTAAGCATGATTTAACATTTATGGTTGTTTATGGACAACATTGAAAACTACAATATGAATTAGAAGTTCATTTGGCCAATTTTGAGAAGATACATATTCAGACTTTATAAAAGGAAACGATTTATACTGGTACGCAATCTAAAGAGTGAGATTATTGAGTATGCATCTCAAAACTTAGGTCATGTCCATGACATCACTTCTTCCACCTTATTTAGATAAAATGATATTTTTTAGAGAGCACATGCCTTAAAAAATATTACTCTTGGATCTAGAGAGCACATTCCAATAGGGTGGTTTAATATTCTAAACTCTATATGAAGTAGTAGGAAGAAGAGAAGTTTGAGATGAAGATTGAAATTGGAATTCTCAGATCAGAAATTCCATAATACTCATATAAATTCAATAAGTTCAAGATAAAGGTTAAATAATAATCCAAGGCTATTTATTTTATGAATAACATATTAAAAGACCAAGTAAAATGTATTGAAGAACTTTAGGAGTATTTTGTTGGCCTACAATTAAATATAGGATCAAGAGAAACTCTTGACTCCTAATATGATATTAGGAAATTAGGTCACACAAGTGATGGAAAAAAGGGAAATTATGGTTCATAGGTCCAAAAAATAGTTAAAAAGTATTTAGGGAAGAAAATGATACATCGTAATGCCACAAATGGTATGGTTATTGTTCATAAACAGAAAGCAGTAATGATTGGTGTCAGAACACAAGAGCCTGTTATGTAGATAAATATTTATTTTGGTATGAATTAGAATCAGAATATTTAGTGATCTTAAGGAATAATGAGTGGTGTATTAGTGATGCACATGAATAAACCATTTATCAAATATTATTTTTGTGGAAATATGGGGAATTCTTAGAATGCTCATTCCATAGCCTTGAGGGTCACTATTTTAGGTTTAGAGGATTTAGACACATGGAAAAATATTTCTCATCAATAATGTATTTTTTAAATTCAACCTATTGAAATTTGTTTAGGTTTTTGATCCACTCAATATAAACTCTCAATCATTCCTCAAGTGTAGTTGGATGGATTCCTTTTTAAATAAAGTTAAAAAAATGTGTTAGATAAAATATTCCACCAAATTCCATATTCACTCCAAATACCAATCCTTATTCTTCATGAAAAATATAAATAATATATTTATACTTTTTTCATATATCTCTTCATTCATACTTTAGTGAACATTTTTGAAAACTCCTTTGCAAATTTTTTTCTTTTTAAGATAATCTTAAATAATTCTCACTTTTAAAACATGGATAATTATCCAAATATGAAATTAAATTACATAACATGAATCCATAAAAATTATCCAAGCACCAACACTTCACATATTGACATATTGATAAAACATACATCCATTTTTTCCAACAATATCCCCCTTTATCTTCTGTTGTTAATATCCATTCATATCATAAAAGTTAATATGTGGTAACATCAATTATTCTCCCCCTTATTTAAAATAAAATGAAAAGGATAATTGGACAATTTTAAACTCATATTTCTTCTCAAAAAAATCTTCACATATATTTTAAATAAGGGGATGATATGACATGATACTTGGAACAAAGACTTTAGTTAATAAAAACTATATCTATATGATCCATCCTAGTGTAGAAAGAAATAATTAAATAACCAATATAATATAATCTACCTATAACACATACTCATATGTGATACTAAAATTAGATATTCTCAATTATCAGGATGAGTAATTTTAAGATAAGAAATACATGATCCTGCACACACTTCAAAAAACACATTAGAAAGTTCAAGTGCAAGAACAAATCCCCCTTTTCTCATTTTTTCATTAAATAAGTACTCAACCTTAATGAATATAATTAAGAAAAAATGTAAGATAATGTTATTGGAATACCTAAAATCTCTTATAAGATCCTCCTTAAGAGATGAACTCATTCTTCATCATGGGAATTTATGTACTCCATGATGAACAATACTTCTCCTTCAATTCCATTCAAGTAAACTCATAACACATAAAATAATAAGGAATAAGGAGGAACCTCTTGTATTCTATAGAGGAAACATTCAATGTGAGAGTTTTCTCTCATCCTTTATTTCTTCTTATTTCTAAGCCAAGCATGGGATGTGATTTATTTCTTATTACATGCTTCATGGATTATGCACATATTTCCTTCCCATGAATTTCCTCTTTATTTGGAATACATTTTCCCCCTCCTCCACAGCTGGTACAACCTCATTATTTTTCTTCCAAATTTTTCATCTTCTCTTCCAAGATTCTTATTACGAGGGATGTGATTTTGGTTCTTTAAACACCATTTTTTGATACTCGTTTTTATATTTAAAAACATTGAACTTATTTTCTATCTTAATATGACTTCTTTCAGGATACAAAAATTCCTTGTAAGTCATATGAGTAGAGTTTCTCCACATAGATTATTTACCCTTGCATGTTTTCCTCTAAGTGAAATACCTTTCCATATGATCTAGGTTAGAAAAAATGAATCATTTAGGTATTCTGTGAGATGCGTGAACGCCGTTCACGCATCTCTTCTCTCGGGAAGATGCGTGAACGGCGTTCACGCATCACGCCGGGGTCCGGGATGCGTGAACGCCATTCACGCATCCCGGACCCATTTTTAAAAATATTCGAACCCTAACCCCTGTTATCAAATTTTAATTTTTTAAAAACCCAGATAAAAAAATTAGCCGCAAGGTGGGGTTCCACGGGGTTGCTTCCTGCGGAAGGAGGGTGACGGTAGGGATACCCCACTAGAGAAACACCCTTTTTAAGTTTCAAGGTACTTTTTTTGTTACCCACTACTACCCCATAAGTGGGGATTTTGTTTTGGGCGCACAAACAAGCTGCCTATGACATCTTAATTTTCCTCACCCACCCCACTTTTATTTTTCAAACTCCTAATCAATTAGGTTTTGTTGAAAACATAATAATTAAAATTTATTAATTATTTCACATTTCCACTTAATTTTGGAATAATAAACCGGATGAAAATTCACTGGTCGGAAAAACCATTCTAGCGATTGGTTTCCGGCTAGCTTCAGGATAATCGGAAACTGAAAAAACAATAAAAAATAACACATATAAAAAAGTTTTAAATTTTAATACCCGAAATTAAACTACCAATGATCTATAAAAAAATTCATGACCGTAACTTGGTCATCCGAGATTAGATCAAAGTGCGATCGGATCCGTTGGGAGCAAATTACATCTGTCTACTTAAATTTAAAGCTAATTTATTTTTTTGACTCATAAAATTAATATGATTGGTCCGGTACCAATTAAAGGTATTAGGGGCATAGTGGAAGTTGGTGGGATTGGGATTTAAAATTTGTTATCCCCAGAGAGACGTAACTTATCGTCTCTAGCAATCTGATCCCTCACAGAGGTCCGGGGATCTCATCTGAATTAAAGAGTGCACAAAAATAATAACTGAAAACATTCCTTGTTCAAAATGAAGCGCGCTCGGCTACATCTATTCACTAGCGATCATTTCCCAAAGGATATGAAGTTGAACCCCTCTAGATTGTCCACTCATGCTCCAAGAATATGTGTTCTCACCTTTTTTCAAAATCTGGGTGTTAGCGCGGGCCTCCAAAAATCATTCAACATCACAATGATCACCTTGATCTCGTGCCTTTGATCCATCGAATGCAATTTGGGATCAGCACTCTGAGAGATACTTTCTCTCTCTAGAGGGCGGGAGGAGAGATAATCGCTCATTCTATTGGAATGAACAATGCACACTTGAGCTTCTCTTTTTTTGCTTATATAGCGGGTTGACAAAATACTGGGATAGGGTTCCCCAATCCCCCATAAATAAATTACCCACTAAATAAGTAATAAATAAATAATTATGATGAACTCAACCGTATCATAAATATTATTTATATTTTATCACATACCTGTAATATATATTAAATATATTATGTGATAAAACTGAGTCATTTAACTTGACTTGTAATTCTTTCTAATATTAAAAGAACCTATAATATTAAAATAATATTCATTTGTATAATATTTTCCCTCGTATTTACTTAAACACTTGTAAATACTTTATATAAATAATTTCAATCCAATTATTATTTACTTAAACAATAAGGAATTTATTTATTTATCGATGATAATTAATTCTTGGAAAACACTTGAACCCCATATTAGGGCCCACCATATCCTATTTACATATTCCCCATAATAGGGAAAATTATTGAATATGTTATTATGTGTGACCCTCTATGCCCTTATCTCAATAGAAGTGAATAATATTCATAGACCATGTGGGGAGTCCAATGACCCATCAAGGCCCCTAAAGAGATAAGTAATAGTCATAGCAATGGAAACCAGCTTACGAACACGAACTGTGTAACATAATATCTCTGTCTTTAGATATCTCATAAATCATGATGCACAATTTTTATTGGACTCACCTGTTTTAATAATCACAAATCATGTTTAAATATTGATCATAATATATTAAGTCAGTCTTTAATCTTTTTAATCTACATATACAATTATCTTATTCTCAATAATATATATTCTTAAGACTCATGTATTTGCTGCATCAACTTACAGTCCATATTTATATAAATATAAGTTCACTGTTAAAGGATACTGGTAAGAGCCTTCTGTTCAAAGTCACTGTTATAACTTACTATCACCTTAAGTCACTGATGCTAGAAGATCACTGTTGAAGATTTACAGTCACTGTTGGAAGCTACCGATACACAGTTACTGTCACAAACCTACTGATGATCTACTTATCAAAGATCACAGACAAAGAGTTACTGTCATAAGGTCATTGATGTAACAAGGTTTCTACTAGAAGTCCACTGTCAGACTCTTTCTCAAGTCTTCTGTTGAGAAATTCTCTGTTCAAGTTTTCAGTTAGAAAGTTTACTGTTGAAGTAGTCTGATGTTACAGAACTACTAATTAGATGCTTACGGTTAAAGGTCTACTGTTGAGCCTACAGATGGAGTTCACTGATGAGGATCCACTGTTACAAAGAATAAACAACTACCGTTAAAAGACTACAGTTGAAGTCTCCAATTGGAAAGAATACAGTTCACAGTTGGAAAGACTACAGTTCATAGTTGGAAAGACCACAGTTGAAGCCCTTAGCTGAATAGTCTACCGATGAAGTCCACAGTTGTAGAGATTGAAGTCTACCATGTGACAAGCATCTGCTACCAGTCTAATGATATTCTATTCTTTTCTTTACCTATTTTTTTAATACTATTATAATGGTCATGTCTGGAAAAATTAATGCACCTGACATTATTTAATGTTATTTGCAGGGATATCAGGAGATAGTACGATGTACGAGGAAGACCACACGTGGTTGAAACATTTCTCTTGTCGGCCCCTACTGGATAACAAAACACAAAAACAAGAGACTATATAAAATACACAGAAGAGAGACACAAAAGGAGAGACCCCGAACATACTGGAAAGAAGAAGGGAACTCTCAAGCACTAATCCAAAAGAACAAGAGCTTCACGAAGATCTATTGAAAAGAACCTTCTACAATCTGTAGTAGTGTGCTGTAAAGAGTTTTTGAATCCTAGAAGCTGGTCATCTCTACATCTGGAAGACACAAACTGAAAGTTGCGACACTCTGTTTTTGGAGGCAACTTGCAGAGAAGGACCAAATCTTCATTTCATTCATTCCAATGAGTCCAGAGCTGATCTGCCAACACAATAGAGCATTCCAAACTTATCCCTACTATCTTTATCTCTACTGTGTTTAAATACTTTACATTTCTGAGTAGTGTGTATGTGTTACACACAGTGACTCTTGTTCTTGAACTGAGGGATACTGAAAATCCCCATACCAAACTATCTTTACATTTGTTTCCCACGTATAACTGTGGAAGAAGCCTAGTGTGGCTTGGTAGTTTATTTGTTTCCCACGAAGAACTGTGGTAGAGGTTGCAAAAACTGGACAGTTTGTGAAAGCTGTTGTAAAGCCCGATACAGGCAGTGTATCACTTTTTAATATAACTAATTGGTGGCAGGTGATCACCAAGTGGAGAGGACTAGGTCTTGACTTAAGACTGAACCTCTTGTTTAAATTTGTTGTGTTCATCTTTTCTTTACTCTATTTAACTTCTATCCGTTGTTCTTATATTTTCAAAGACAGAAATCCGTTTTTACATTCACTCTGATAGTTAGTTCTGGTTAGTGTGTATATCTAATTTGTTTAGTAAACTAGTTTAAAAAGTCGAATTAGTTCTCATACTGATTCAACTGAGGAGTAATCAACCTTTGAGAAACCTGTTAAACAATAACTCACTTATATCTCTACTTCCTTAATTGACTAGGATGTTCTAATTTGGGGGATTTTAATCCTAATTTTTTTACAGAAATTTTAATTGGAACTCAATTCACCCCCTCTTGAGTATCCACTCTGACCAACATTTGGTATTAGAGGATTTATTCTTATTTAGAAATAAAAGGTTTTCAAACCCTCTGTTTTCAAACTGTGATTTTAGTTTTACTTAAATATCTTAAATTTATGTTAGTTCTAAATTTTCTCTCATTAAAATATTTTCTAAAATCTAGTTATGGAAAATAGACTAGAAGGTTCTACTACTAACAGGCCACCTTTCTTTAATGGTGTGAATTATGGTCAATGGAAAATTAAAATGAAAATTCATTTGGAAAGTATTGGTTTTGATATTTTGTCTACTATAGAATCAGAATATGAAATTCCCAAAACTGCTAGATCTACCTGGGATAATGCTACAAATTCTGACTATAATAATAACTGTAAATCTATTAATGCCCTTTACTTCTCTTTAGGAGGTGAGTAATTTAACCGAATTTCTGCATGTAAAACAGCTCATGAAATCTGGGACACCTTGGTTGTTTCTCATGAAGGAACAACCAATGTAAAGGAAATGAGATTAAATACTTATACTATTAAATATGATAATTTTAAAATGAGACCTGATGAAACCATTTCTGATATGTATCTTAGGTTTAATGAGATTGTCAACACCATGAGTTCACTGGGAAAAGCTGTTCCAGAAAAGGAGCAGATCATGAGAATATTGAGATGTTTGCCTGACAGATGGAGAGGCACTTCTGTGTCTATCCGAGAGTCATGTGACATCGGTAAGCTACTGGTTAAGGAATTGATTGGTAAATTAATGATGTATGAAGAGGAATTTAAGGTTAACAAAGAAGAAGATTATGAAACCAAAAGAAAATCTGTAGAATTTAAGTCTACTGCCTCTAAGAGTAAAGACAAGGAGAAAATACATGTACCTATTGTAAGTTCAACTAGTGAAGATTCAGATTCAGACAGTGATGAAGAAATGTCCCAAATAGCCAGGAGATTTAATAGGTTCTATAGGAAGAAAAAGTTTTTCAGAAATCCAAACTACAAGGGTAAGTATGATCAACAAGGTAAGTGGAAGAAGGATTGGAAGAAATCTGATAAGGAAGATGATATAGTATGATATGAATTCAAGAGGAAAGGACACGTCAAGGCCGACTGTCCGAAGTAAAAATTCAAAACAAAATATGACTATAAAGACAAAAAGTACAAGAAATCCATGAAAGCAACCTGGAGTGCTTCGGAAGACAGCACAAGTGAATCAGAAGCTACTGACTCTGAAAAGAATCATGCCAACATGTGTTTCATGACTAACATATCTGAGGTACCTGTTTCCCCTATTCTAAATGATTATTATTCTGAAAATAACAGTGACTCAGATAATGATGAAAATATGTCTAAGGATGAACTGTTTGAATATTGCAATGTACTGGAAGATACCTACAATGAACTAAAAGATAAATACAAATCTTTAAAGAAACACCATGCCTTGACTAGTAATATCAAAACAGATCTAAGTGTAGAAAAAGAAAAGAATGCTCAATTGTTGAAAAAGAATACTCAGCTCAAATTATCTAATGAACAATTGAGAAAGGATATTGAAAAGTTCACTGCTGGTCGGGATACCTTGACATAGTTTCTAGGAAGACATATTGCTCCAAAATATACAACTGGTCTAGGATATCAGCCTGGACAGAGACACATTAGCAAAACCAAATTTATTCCAAAATCTGGACAGTTCACTACTAATTCTGGGTAATCTTTTGAGAAACAATTTTCTAAATGACCGAAAAAAGTATTTATGTCTCAAAATATGTTTTTTGATTTCAGAAATTCTATAAAGAAAATATGGGTTCCCAAAGTTTTATTGGCTAACCTTTCTGGACCCAAGAAGATCTAGGTACCAAAATTATCCCATGTTTAATCTGTTTTGCAAGGAAGTTGTTTAAAGAGTTCCTGTAACACTCTATGGTATTTGGACAGTGGATGTTCAAGACATATGACATGAGACTATTCGTGTTTTAAGAGTCTAATTAAAGTTGATGGTGGGTATGTCACCTTTCGTGACAATGCAAGAGAAAAAATCATCAGCTTAGGCCAGATTGGTAAGCCTGATACAATATTAATTTCTAAAGTACTTTTTGTTGATGGATTAAAATATAATTTACTTATCATATCTCAGTTATGTGATGATGGCCATAATTTTAAATTTGAAAATGATTCATGCAATGTTTTTAAATCAAATAATGACTTAGTTTTCACTGTATGTAGAAATGAGAATGTATATGCTGTTGATTTAAACTACTTTTCTAAACAAAATGTTTCTTATTTAAATGCTTTTCATAAAGAATCTTGGTTGTGGCATAGAAGATTAGGAAACTGTAATGTTCCCTCACTTAGGAAGCTATCTAAGAAATGTTTAGTTAGAGACTTACCTAAATTGGAATTCCCAAATGATAAAGTGTGTAATCCCTGTTAAAAGGGAAAACAACACAAAGTTTCTTTCAAACCAAAGAAAGAAGTTTCAACTTCTCAACCACTTGAGTTGGTTCACATGGATTTGCTTGGACCATCAAGAGTTTCAAGTTTAAATGGGAAGCACTATGTTTATGTTCTTGTATATGACTTTTCTAGGTATAATTGGGTATACTTTCTTGCTCACAAAATTGAAGCTTGTTCCTACTTTGTCAAATATTCCAAGTCTGTAGAAAACCTTAGTGGACTTAAGATTAAAACCCTAAGAAGTGATCATGGCCGTGAGTTTGAGAATCATGAGTTTGAATCCTACTGCTCGAATAATGTCTATAGTCACAACTTTTCTGCCCCTAGGACACCCCAACAAAATGGAGTTGTAGAAAGAAGAAATAGGACTCTTCAAGAAATTTCAAGGACTATGCTTAATGAGTATGACTTACCTATTTATTTTTGGGCTGAAGCTGTAAATACATCTTGTTACATTATTAATAGAGTCTTAATTAGACCTATTCTAAAAAGGACCCCTTATGAACTTTGGAATAATAGGAAGCCTAAGGTTAATTACTTTAGAGTTTTTGGTTACAAAGTCTTTATTCTTAATACTAAAGATAATCTTGACAAATTTTCTCCCAAAAGTGATGAAGGAATTTTCCTGGGTTATTCTATTTCAAGTAAATCCTATAGAGTGTTCAATAAGAAAACCAAATGTGTGGAAGAATCAGTTCATATCAAATTTGATGAGACTGATCCACCTGAGCCTAAATCTTCTCTTGAAAATCTTGAGGAAGAATTGTCAAATTTGAACCTTAATGATAAAAATAGTGAATCCTATGAAAAAGTATCCAGTTCTGGAAATTTTCCAGAATCTGCACCTGCTGATTTTGAACCAATAGAAAACAATGAAGAATCTAGCTCAAACCTTCCTGGAGGCATTAGGACTCTGAAGAATCATCCTCTAGATGCTTTTGTAGGCGATTTAAATAGAGGAACACAAACTAGAGCTTCTCTAAGAAACCAGGTTGAACATCAAGCTTTTCTTTCACAGCTTGAACCCAAAAATATTAATGATGCAATCAATGATGAATTTTGGGTAATGGCTATGAAAGAAGAACTAAATCAGTTCAAAAGAAACAAATTTTGGGAATTAGTGGAAAGACCCAAGGACACCCTAACCATAGGCACTAAATGGGTGTTTAGAAACAAAGTAGATGAGTCTAGGAATATAGTTAGAAATAAATCTAGGCTAGTTGCACAAGGATATAGCCAAGAAGAAGGAATAAACTATGAGGAGACCTTTCCACCTGTAGCTATACTATAAGCCATTAGGATACTACTTTCCTATGCAGCTCATCTGAATTTCAAACTTTATCAAATAGATGTTAAAAGTGCTTTTCTAAATGGATATATAGTTGAGGATGTGTTTGTTGAACAACCCCCTGGTTTTACAAATCCCCATTTTTTCAATCATGTTTTCAAACTGTCTAAAGATTTGTATGGCTTAAAACAAGCTCTAAGAGCATGGTATGATAGGCTCAGCTCTTTTCTTATTTCAAAAGGTTTTACCAAAGGGATAGCTGATCCTACTCTTTTCATTAAGTAGATTTCTAAAGATGTTTTGATAGTACATATTTATGTGGATGATATTATTTTTGGATCTTCTAAAAGTTCATTAAGTGTTTATTTTTCAAAAATGATGCAAAATGAGTTTGAAATGAGTTTAATGGGAGAACTCAAATTTTTCTTTGGATTTCAGATCTTTCAAAATAAAAAATGGAATTGTTTTGAATCAAAGAAAATATATTAAGGATATTTTAAAACGTTTTTCTTTGGATGGTAGTAAAGGTAGTGACACACCTATGAGTACCACCTATAAGTTGGATACATATGAAGCTAGAGAACCAGTGGATTAAACCAACTACAGAGGTATGATAGGAAGTATACTCTATCTTACAGCTAGTAAACCTAACATCATGTTTAGTGTATGCATGTGTGCTCACTTTCAAGCCAATCCAAAAGAGTCTCATTTAACTGCTGTTAAAAGAATTTTTAAATATCTCAAACATACTCCCAACTTAGGATTATTCTATCCAAAAGGATAATCATTTGATTTGTTGAGTTATTATGATGCTGACTTTGCCGGTTGCAAGTTAGATAGAAAAATCACCTCTGGGACATGTCACATTTTAGGAAAGTCACTAGTATCTTGGTGTAGTAAGAAGTAGAATTCTGTTGCATTATCTACTACCGAAGCTGAGTACATAGTTGCTGGTAGTTGTTGTGCTCAAATTCTGTGGATGAGACATACTTTACTGTACTATGGATATCAATATAAATATGTCTCTATAAAGTGTGACAATAAAAGTGCTATTAACATTTCCAAAAATCTAGTATCTCATGCTAGGACAAAGCATATTGATGTGAGACATCAATATTTGAGGGATCATTATCAAAAGGGTCATATCACTCTTGAATTCATTGGAACTGAACAACAATTGGCTGATATATTCACAAAGCCTTTGAATTCTGAGAGGTTAAATTACATAACACATGAGTTAGGTATGATTAATTTCAGCATAGGAGACCTCACTGTTAGACCTCACAGTCGAACCACACAGTTAGACCTCACAGTCGAACCTCACAGTTAGACCTCACAGTCGGATCTCACAATTGGACCTCATAGTTGGACCTTACTGTTACACCTCACTATTGCACCTCACTGATGTACCTCACTGATACATCTCACTGTTGGATACCTCGTTGTTTGGTTTTATTTTTGTGGGAATTCGAACCGTTTTTATTTCTTTTTATTATTTCTATTTTATTTTGTTTTAATCCCTAAATGATAAAATCAAAGGCAACTAACACATTTCAATCCACCTTCCTCTCCCAATCTTGAACCTTGCTCTCGAAATTCCTAAACCCTAACCCTTCACCTGAGACCTCGAACCTCTCTCAATCTCTATGGCTAGAACCAAGCAACCACCGACTGTCAATGAGGATGCGCCAAGGCCTAAGAGAACTTGGGCTGAATCCAGTGGCACCAGTAACACCCCGTCGGGACCTGTAAACCCGCATCTGACCAAGAGGCAAATCTTTGCTGATAAGGAGTTAAGTGAAGAATGGATGTTGTCGAGCAAGTCATTAGTACTGAAAGTACTAGATTCCCAAGGATGGACCGAATGCTTTTCCAACAACAATGGACCTTACTACCCGAAGCTTTTGAAATAATTCTATGAATATCTGACGTTCGAAGAGGAAGAGGATGTGCATAAGCTAATGTCCAGAGTCAATGGAAATGAAGTTAGTTTCTCGTCTGCTGAGTGGGCTGCCAGTTTGAGAGTTCCTCATGAAGGAATTTTTGATTACTACTCTGGAGTGGCTCCTCCAGACAGTGCTATCTTTGAGTATGAAAAAGCTCTGGAAGAACTGACAGGAGATGGAAAATCAAGAAGGATCATTGCAGCTGAGATGAATAGAGAAGACAGGCTCTTATTCAAATTCATTCAGCATGTTCTTAGTCCAAGGAGAGGGGAATTTTTTGTACTGAAGTACCGAGATATATTTCTGATGTACTTACTGAAGCATGGGAAGAATATTAACCTATGTAGGTTACTGATGGTACAATTGGAGGATATGACCAAGGCAAGCTCGAAGTCCAATGCCTTATTCCATGCCAAGATTATTTCAGTTATGCTAAAGGTAAAGGGTGTGGCTGGAAATCAAGAAGAAATGATAGTAGCCAAGAACAGTGTCTGTATCTCCAAGGTAATTTTCAAGTTCATGAAAATTAGCTGGAATCCCTGGAAGAGGACATGGGTGAATGATGAGGGAAAGGTGTATGAAAAGTTTGACACTAGTACTCATCCAACTCGGCCAAAAGACAAAAGAGATCCAGGCCTGAAGCATGATGAGCCAGAACCGATTTATTCTAATGAGGAGGAGGCTGAAGGAGTTGTGGACCCTCAAAGAGAGAACACCCCCATTGATGATGGGAGTGATCATGATTTACCTCATAGTCCTATAAGGACAATATCTTTTGGAGCAACTATCCCTCCAAAAGAACTACCAAGGAGAGAGACTATTCTGAAGGATAGTGATACTGAGACCACTGAAGAAGAAGAAGAAGCATATCAGAATGTTGTCAAGGACACCTCTGAAGAGGATGAGGCTACCGAATCAGATCATTTTACTCATAAAGAAAAGGAGGCTGCTGCTGAAGCAGATGATGAGGACAATGAAGAAGAAGAGCTCAGTTTGAGCCCTCTGATTGATAATATAGACAATATAGTGTCTGATAAGGAAGCAAGAGTGGCATCTACTACCATTGATGACTCAGAAAAGGATAGGACTCACCCTATAGTTGAACTAGTAGAGAAAATGGTTGTTGAATCTGCTAAAATTGCAGAGGAGGTTGTGGAATTACCTAGGACAGAACAGCTAGAGGATATTCCTCAAGAGAATGATCTAAGTGAGGGGGAGCATCTTGGTTCAGTTTCTGTGTTGTATGAAATCGAAGGTTGGTCATTAGATTTAGGATATATGGTACTTGGACTCAATTATGGAGATTCTGATAAGGAAGACCAGTCCCACAGAGATTCAGTTATCCTACCTATTGTGGCTAAGAATTTGGAAACTAAGGAGGACCTTGAGTCCTTAAAGGCTGAAATGAAAGAAGCACTGAGAGAATCAGTGGTAGATTTGAAGAAAAGCCTGGTTGAAGAGATGAAGAGTGTAGAGAAATCCCTACAGCTATATATGGGATGTGCTATGTCTAGTCCAGTAAAGGAAATGATGGATGAAGTTAAAGTATGCCATACTCAAATTGAGATTTGGAAAGGAGCTGTGGTTTCTCTAAGACAATTGATTGCTTCATTGACTGCTTTGAATAGTTCTCAAACCCAAGTGAATGCTGAGATTAGATATATCAAATAAGTAGTCAAGCAGTTTGTGGAAGTATTTGAGGCTTTTAAGACATCAATAAAAGAACATTTGAACAGTCAAGATGCACTTGTTCATAAGGTAATTAGTAACTTGACTCAGTCTTTCAAAGAGACAGTAGACTTCTCAGTAAAACCCCTTCCCTCATCCAATTCCTCTGTGAACTTTGACCATATCAGAACTGTGATCCGAAAGAGTTTGCTAAGGCCAGTACTAGTGGCACCTCTGATACTCAGATACTTGCTACCACTATGGAAGTCAGCAGTTTTGTTCGTGACCACCTGTGGGTAGCTACTGCTTCTCAAGAGGCCATTAAGAATAAGGTGGATTTTTACTTTGAGAAGGTCTATACCAAGCATCAAATGACCAACCACTTCAAGCTCTTGATATAGAATATGAAGTTGCCTCCAGTGACTCAGGAATTCAGGGAGCAGTTCAGAAAGCTGAGAGAATTGGCCCCTGCTTTGGACAAGTTTTTGAAGAATAAATATGATTTATTATCTACTATGGAAAGAGGAGGAAGCATTATTATGGATTTCAGAAACCTTATTCTCCCCTTTCTCCATGTTGACTACACCCCTGTCATTATCCCTCCTGCCTTACCTACATCTCAACCCAGTGGTTCTTCTTCCATCATGTCTCCTGCTAAAGCTATCAGAAGCCTTACTCCACTGATCCCTTAGCAATCTACCCACTACAAACCCACAGGAGCTTCTATTGATGCCCCTCCAGTCATTCCTACAGCCATTCCTAAACCTGCTGATCCACCAGATCCTTCTCCACCTTCTTCTTCCAAAGGGAAAGACCCCTTACCTACGTATGCTGTGGATTGAGTCTGTTTATTTCTTTTGATAGGGACTATGTATTCTTTTTGGTCATGAAATGTATTGTGTTATTAATATAAGCCTTATATGTTTTTTTCTCTTATTTGTATTTCTTTTTGCTAATCACAAAGGGGGAGAAATATTGTGCTTATTAATCTCTGATACTTGACAAATTTTTGTTCTTAGTATTACTAACTGTATTATATATGACATCTATCTTTAATACATACTGAAATAATTTGTGATTATCAAAAAGGGGTAGATTGTTGGACTCACCTATTTTAATAATCACAAATCATGTTTAAATATTGATCATAATATATTAAGTCAGTCTTTAATCTTTTTAATCTACATATACAATTATCTAATTCTCAAAAATATATATTCTTAAGACTCATGACTTTGCTGCATCAACTTACAGTCCATATTTATCTAAATATAAGTTCACTATTAAAGGAAACTAGTAAGAGCCTTCTGTTCAAAGTCACTATTATAACTTACTATCACCTTAAGTCACTGATGTTATAAGATCACTGTTGAAGATTTAAAGTCACTATTGGATGCTACTGGAACACGGTTATTGTCACAAACCTACTGATGATCTACTTATCAAAGCTCACAGACAAAGTGTTACTGTCATAAGGTCACTACTGTAACAAGGTTTCTGCTAGAAGTCCACTGTCAGACTCTTTCTCAAGTATTCTGTTGAGAAATTATCTGTTCAAGTCTGTAGTTGAAAAGGTTACTATTGAAGTAGTCTGATGTTACAGAAATACCAATTAGAAGCTTACTATTAAAGGTCTATTGTTGAGCCTACCGATGGAGTTCACTAATGAGGATCCACTATTACAAAGAATAAACAGCTGCCGTTAAAAGACTACAGTTGAAGTCTATAGTTGGAAAGACTACAGTTCACAGTTGGAAAGACTATAGTTCATAGTTAGGAAGACCACAGTTGAAGCCCTCAGCTGAATAGTCTACCGATGAAGTCCAAAGTTGTAGAGATTTAAGTCTACCGTGTGACATGCATCTGCTACCAGTCTAATGATATTATTTTCTTTTATTTACCTATTTTTTTAATACTATTATAATGGTCATGTCTGGAGAAATTAATGTACCTGACATTATTTAATGTTATTTGCAGGGATATCAGGAGACAGTATGATGTACGAGGAAGACCACACGTGGTTGAAACATTTCTCTTATCGGCCCCTACTGGACAACAAAACACGAAATCAAGTGACTATATAAAAGACACAGAAGAGAGACACCAAAGGAGAGACCCCGAACATACTGGAAAGAAGAAGGGAACTCTCAGGCACTAATCCAAAAGAACAAGATCTTTACAAAGATATATTGAAAAGAACCTTCTACAATCTGTAGTAGTGTTCTGCAAAGAGTTTTTGAATCCTAGAAGCTGGTCATCTATACATCTGGAAGTCACAACCTAGAAGTTGCGACACTCTGTTTTGGAGGAAACTTACAGAGAAGGACCAAAGATTCATTTCATTCATTCCAATGAGTCCAGAACTCATCTGCCAACACAATAGAGCATTCCAAACTTATCCCTACTATCTTTAGCTCTACTATGTTTAAATACTTTACATTTGTGAGTAGTGTGTATGTGTTACACACACTGACTCTTGTGCTTGAACTGAGGGATACTGAAAATCCCCATACCAAACTATCTTTACATTTTTTCCCACTTATAACTATGGAAGAAGCCTAGTGTGGCTTGGTAGTTTATTTGTTTCCCACGAAGAACTGTAGTAGAGGTTGCAAAACTTGGACAGTTTGTGAAAGCTGTTGTAAATCCCAATACAAGCTGTGTATCACTTTTTAATATAACTGCTTGGTGGCAGGTGATCACCAAGTAGAGAGGACTAGGTCTTGACTTAAGAATGAACCTATTGTTTAAATTTTTTGTGTTCATATTTGCTTTACTCTGTTTAACATCTATCCGCTGTGCTTATATTTTCAAAGACAGAAATCTGTTTTTACATTCACTCTGATAGTTAGTTCTGGTTAGTGTGTATATCTGGTTTGTTTAGTAAAATTGTTTCAAAAGTCAAATTAGTTCTCATACTGATTCAACTAAGGAGTAATAAACCTTTGAGAAACCTGTTAAACAATAACTCACTTATATCTCTACTGCCTTAATTGACTGGGCTGTTATAATTTGGGGGATTTTAATCCTAAACGTTTTTAACAGAAATTTTAATTGGAACCCAATTCACCCCCTCTTGAGTATCCACTCCGACCAACAATTTTATCATCATATTTTCTTACTTTATTATTTTTTTTTGATCTAACAGGATGGATTTACCCTCAACTACCTTAGTCGGGGACTTATGAAGGCACCACCATCCTGGTCAACCAGGCCCAAGATATTACTACCTCAAATCAAAATGGGAAAATCCTATCTTGACCTTTCAACCAATGTTTTACCACCAATGATGCACCCAACACAAGCTACCTCGCCAACATTTCATTATCATGCCTTTTGTCTTTTGTCAAAGGATGCGACCGAATGGAATTTATTGATAATGAACTTAAGTCAGGAGACCAATAAATATGTCCATAGATAAGAACAATCAATGACACTTGAAACATTTGGTTTACCTATTGGCAGGTATGTCCTCATGATCTCACATACTAGAGATCAACAAGTGAAAACTTTATGAGAAGAAGTCTCAATGCTTATGATCCCCCAACACTTGATAGTTAGACATAAATTTTTTCTAGTCAGTATGATGTTTCTAGACCATAGGAAATATATTTAATATTAATGTCATGGTATCTCAAGGTTCTCATTATAGTCTAGGATATTATATAACCTTTTGAAACAAAAATTAATCTATAGAAATTTAAATTTAAATGGTGGACGCAGAATTTTCTATACTATAATGGTAAGAGTACATCATGCATATCTAACTGTATCCATGATATGGTAATCCAAAAGTATTGTTTAGTTGGTTCTAGTAAACCCACTATTACAACATGAACATGATTTCAGGTTGATTCGTAGTATGATAAAGTAGACTACCAATCATACTTCTATAAAGAAAATTACAACTGGTTTACCTGCTTTATCCAATGTTAGATTACAAGTAGTACTCATTGGTTTACTAATTTCCTTATCTTGATCAATCCCAAATCATTTTAAGATTTCATTAGTGTATTTTACATTGTTTAGAAAAATACCATCATTTCTTTGGGAAATTTGAACACTGAGAAAGAATTTCAAATCACTGATATAGCTTATTTCAAATTCCTTTTTCATTAAATCATAAAATTAAAAATAAATAGATTCATTTCTAAAGATGAAAATCACATCATCCACATAAATTTGAACAGGTGATAAATCATTTCAGATGTGTTTTTGATAAACATTTGAAACATATTTTCATATTTTAAAACTATTTGATAAAAGAAATTTAGATAAATTTTCATACCAAGATCAAGGGTCTTGTACTAAACCATAAAGATATTTAGTTAATATGAAAACATGATTTGTAAAAATAGGATTCTAAAAATCTGGTGGTTATTCCACAAAATCATTTTTGTTAATAAAACCATTTAAAATATTACTTTTTACATGCCTTTGAATGATTTTGAAATTAAGGTGATAGATGAATTCCAAAAAGCTTTTAATGGATTATAAATGTGCGAAATGTGCAATGTTTTCAACATAGTTGATTCCTTCTTATTAGTTAAAACCTTTAGCTACTATATGGGGTTTATTTATAGTGATATTACTAATCTCATCTAACTTATTCCTAGAAATCCATTTAGATCCTATAATGGTATGATCATTAGGTATTTATATGAGACTCCATACATCATTTTTATTGAATTGATTTTGTTCCTCTTCCACATAAAAAACCAATTTTCATTATTAAGGGCATTGTTGAGATTTTGAGGTTTTGAGTGAGAGATAATGGCAAGATATTCAATCTCATTTATGACTAATATACTAGTATAAGTTACCTATTGAAAATATCTAATGAAATTTTCAAGGGAATTTTCTTTATATTTTTTAAAATATTTAGGAAAATAATTTAAAGTTGATTCTTGTTCAACTTCAACTTCATCGGTTTTGAAATATTCATTTAAAAATAATTCAAAAACATTTTGAGAAAGATATTTTGGGAAATTTTATTCAAGAAAAACATGGATTTATTCTTCCAATATATAATTCTTTTTTTAATCTTGGTATTCCTTACTCAATTTAGAGTACCCAAGGAAGATACCTTGATCTAACTTTGAATCAAAAATTTCAGTATTTCATTTCATGTTAAGAAAAAAACATTTTCAAGCAAAAACATTAAAAAGACATCTTTTGGTTTTCATTTTTCTAAAGTTCATAACCGGTCTTTTTGAGAAAATTACTTATGAGAATTTTATTAATAATAAATCACATGGTATTCAAGGACTCAAGAAAAAAATATTTTAGTAAAATAAATTCATTTAAAAGAGTTTGAGAGATTTTTTGGATAGTTAAATTTCACCTCCCTACTACCCTATTTTGTTAAGGGGTTTGAGGGTCAGAAAAAAGAATGGTTATATCCTTGAAAAGAACATAAATCATCAAATAATTTATTTTTGAATTATCGACTATGATCAATTTGAATATAAATAATTTTAAAGCATTTTTCATTTTCAAACTTTTTAGAAAAATTGAGGAAGGATTTACAAGATTTAATTTTATGAGATAAAATATAAGCCTAATTGAATCATATAATGTCATTAAAAATAAAAAAAATATATAATTTACCATATATACTTTCAATTTGAGAAGGTATGAATGAATCAAGATGAATTAATTCAAGAAATTTTTAAGAATAAATTCTTTTTTTAGATTAAAAAGAAGATTTTTGTTTCTTTCCATATTGGAATACTTCACATACCATGACATAATTGAAAGGTATTTTGGGTAGATCTTGTAATATTTGATAACGGTTGAGTTTTCCAAGGGAGTGTGTGTTATAATGACTAAGGTGTATATACCAAAGCCGCAACTCACTAACCCATTCACTCAAATATTTGATGTTTTGGATAGTGAGAGATTTTAAATTGATTTTATAAATATATTGAAAGAAATATACAATAAATAGAATAATTCCTTTTGAGTTAAAAACTTTGAAAAA
Organism: Viscum album; assembly: GCA_963277665.1. Taxonomy (NCBI): domain Eukaryota; kingdom Viridiplantae; phylum Streptophyta; class Magnoliopsida; order Santalales; family Viscaceae; genus Viscum; species Viscum album. Next base: position 291,330,970 of record OY728165.1, read on the forward strand.
ATCATTTTCAAAAGAAATTTTAAAATCACTATCACAAAATTGACTAATTTTTAGAAAATTGTGTTTCAATCAATTAATAAATAAAAATAAATCAATAAGATTTGAGTTAGAAAAATTTATGGTAACTTCACTAATTATATTACCTATAGAGTTATCACCAAAGGTGACATGACCCCCTTCTAGTTTATCAATTTGACTGAATTGGTATAGGTATCCACACATGTTTCTTGATCAAACACTATCTTAGTACCATAGTACTTATTGGGTTTTTTCTCAAAAGACTAAAGTTTTTGGTACTCAAACGAACATGGTTCCAATAATATTATCAAATGATGATTTAGGTATCTAGATTTTTTTAGCATGAGTTTTTATTTTGAAAATATTCAATAAAATATGAATCAATTTTAGTGTCCCATATTATTCATTATTTCAATCACATTCATAAATTAAATAAAAAATTATTTTACAATAATTTCAGAAAATATCTTATGAGAAAAATTTAATAAAATTGGGTTTCAAGGGATTTTTTGTGGTTCTTTAATGATTTTAGAAGCAAAGACCATCCCATTCTCTTTCAAGTCTTTGAAATTCCAAAATTATTTTTACATTATTTTTACCTTGATTGAATTTGGAAGGAGAACTTTTGATGTCTTTAATGGTTGTTTTAGCCTTATTAACATCTGGATGTTTTGTAACTTTCATGTATAAATATTAATTTTCCATAAATAATTGTGCCTTTTCTATTTGAAGATATTATTTTACATTTAGCAGTATCTTGTATTTCTTATCAAGCTCCTTATATAAATAATAAATTTTATAAGAACCATTTTTGAGTTGATCATGAGTGTATTTTAAGTCTTCATAATTAAGGTGACTTGAAGATAAAGAGGATGAAAAAGAAGAAAAAGAATAATTACATAAAGTATAGGAAGAGATGGAGATATGAATAGGGGTACTAATATTTATGTCTTTGTCAACATGTTTTGTAAGGAACTTAGTTTCGGATTCACTTTAAGAGGATGAGAAAGTTGATCCCATAGAGTCATCACTAGCACTCCATGTTGTAAATTTGAGAGCCTTATCACCTTTTTTTATTTTTCTTTAATATTCTTTTTGTAGATTAGGAATTCTATATTGATGTGAAATTTTTTCTTTCATTCATAGCATGTCACTTCTAGTTCCACTTTTTGATTTAAATTCTTGGATTGGTTGAAAGATGAATTTTTCTTGAATAATTTTATCATGTTCTTGGTGAGTTCAGAAAAATCATGAACTTCACTTCCAGATGAATCATCATTGGTAGCTTTGAAGGTGATTTTTTTAAAATATTTGGATTTATTGGTCTCCTTATTAGACATTCACTTTTTATTTATTTTATACAACATTAGGGATCCGATAAGTTCTTCAACCACCATTTTATTCACATCATTTTCTTCTTGTATGTTCATAACTTTGGGTTCCCAATTTCTTGGAAAGGCCAAGATTATCTTTTCCACTAAGGTTTATATAGATAAATCATCACCAAAAGAATTTCAACCATTTCAAATATCAGTAAAACATGTAAACATACAAGTAATGGATTCATTTGGATGTATAGAAAAAATTTAAAAATATGGTTGATACATATTAAATATAGTGTGTTATACTTTATTCATGCCTTTTTGAGGTACTTTTATGAATTTCCATATTTCATGGGAATTTTGAAAGTATATATGTGATTAAATTCATTTTGTCCAAACCCAAAATGAAGAGCATTCATGGATATTACATTCAGTCCAAAAGTAGCAATACCTTGAGGAGTCCCTTAATCTTCTATTTCTTTAGTAGAAATATATTCATGTATAGACAACTTTAAAATAGGTAAACTTATACTACTTAGAATGGTTGACACATGATTTTTCCAATAAGATTAATTTTTTCCATCAAAGAAAGAATTATGAGTATAATAGGTAAATATCATCATAAAAAGATCAAAATTTTAAATAAATTAAGATTAAAAACAATATTAAAAATATATTTTTTTAAAAATATCTCCATTGATACCAATTTTTTATCAGAGTAAATGAAAAGGGGTAAATTTACCTTTTAAAAATTAAATAAAATTGAAAAGTTAAATTTAAAATTAAATAATTTTGACCTAATAAAGTGATATAAAGTAAAGAATTAATAAATTGTATCCTTATTATAAAGTTGATTTAAATGTTGATTAATCGATAAAGAGCAGTGTAAAATGGATAAATAAAATTTATCAAATTATGTGTATCGAATATTTAATGATGTAATATATAAAATAAAATAGAGAGAAAACATAGTTTGATAAAGGAATTCAGTAATATCTAGCTGTGATCTCCTAAATCTCTTCCCCTCAGGATGAAAGGTTTTTTTCTATAACTCCCTTTATATTGGAATTGATCAAGAAAACTCTCTCAAAATTATTATTTTTTATCACCCTCTTGAGCTTCTTCAGTAGCCAAAGAACCCATCCATCACTTTTATAGTAATGAAAACCCATTGTAGAAAGGTATGATAAGAGATATTTTTTCTTGAAAAAAAAACATTAAAATTCTAATTCATATTCTATTGAAAGGATGTGTATAATTAGAAATGATAGAATGAGAGATGATGTAGGAGAGGTGACTTTGAAAATAATAGAGAATTGGAGTAGAATCTTTGTGAAAACTTGAGAAGATTTGCTAGAACTTTGATTTTAAAGAGAAAAATTTGAATCAAGGATCAAAGAGGCATTTTGGTTACTAGTAGATATTCCAAACATCATTAGGTATCTATTTATCAGATTCAAAATGGGGTAGGAATCTTCTAAAATAACCACCATTGGGGAACCACTACTGGCCAATGGCTGGAAAATGGCCTTCTAGCAGAAAATTAGACTTATGGAAATTCCCTTGGCTGGTTGGTGCTCCTCCACTGATTGGTAGGTTGTTTTCCACTGACTAACTAGTGTAATCCTAGTGGATAAGAGGTACCTATCACATGGAATCGTCTGGTTGGAGCCCAACACTGGTGATCCAATGTTGTTTTCACATACCCAGACACCACCAAGGGACAAGAAAATTCCATCCTTATTCTCCTATTGATCTTTATAACTTGATTCCATGTTCTTGAACCATGATAATAGATTAGTTGAATCATTCAAAAAGATCAATATGTCTCCATTTAATCAAATTTAATATCTTCATTAATACCATCAATGACATGACTTAAAGTTAAATTATAAAGACTAAAATTCACACAAAAAACATTAGATACACAATAGAGTGTTTGTGATTATGAAAACACCATGAGATAGAGAGTTAAAACGCTATATTTATATGTTTGTGTGTGAGTACAATGAACATGTATAATTATACATATGATGCATGTAGAATATATGAATGTGGTACATGTATTTTTGTGAATAGATTGCATGTGATGCAACTGGTAATGTTCTTACATGGTAACAATACCCTCTCCACATGTTTTCCATTTTTATTAATCTATTATGAATGGATTAAGATATTTTAATAAATAATTTTGAATGAATTTATCAAATATATTCATATTATGGGTATTATTTGATAATACCTGAGTTATAAATGTTCATTCTTTATTTATAAAGAAGCATATGATATCACCTATAAATGGAGAAGTAGTTATCCTAATTGAAAGTGGGATTTTTAGTGTGTTCATTTGGTTTTTGTTTTTATTATTAGGTTCATGTAAATCATTCTATTATATCATTAATTATGAGCCTTTTTTATCCCTCTAGAGAAGGCATAAGCACCCATTAGAGAGATTTGAGTATCCTTTGATAGAGTTTAGGATCTAGAAACTGATGTCCCCCCCCCACCCTCGGAGGTAATAGTCATTATTCAACTGAACCTCATGATCTACCTCAATATTTCTCCCTACATCTTGGAAAAATAAGGTTACTCAAATAAGGAACCAATTAATCTATATGTTATAGATTTTTTCAATTGTGTTGCATGTTTCTTCTATTTAAGGATAGATTCAACCTTTTTGGGTGTTCTATCACTAATAAATGTTCATAAAATGATACTAGATAGTCTTATAGTGGTGTCAAACTGTGGTTCCTCATCTAATCAACATGAATTATTTACTATTTTTAGAAAATATAATATATGAAATGCAATTGGTTTGACTATTTTCAAAAATATGTTATATGATAACATTGAGATATATATGTTTTACTCCATCAAATATAATCATGATAATTTTTTAACATGATTGGAAGGGTGGGGCATAGAATAATTATTGGATAATTCTATTTTTTGTGAGTAGTGGGAAAAATATAACATCGTCTTACCCTTACATAGACTCCTAGGAATCTCGCATACAGGTAATCATATTTTACCTCCTTATAAATGGTAATACATAAAGTTCATTCTAAAATACCGTTATGTTGATGGGTCTATATAAAGTTAACTGATGTTTAACTTTATGGATAATATCTACATAAAGGTAATGTCTTTACACAAAATTTTTTCTAAAGATAATCGAGTTTTACCTTCATGAAAATGGTACTACGTAACGGTCATTTGAATTTTTTTACATAGTAACTCTATATAAATGTGAGAACAAACTACCTTTACAAAGAGGCTCTATATAAAGGTAACCCGAGATTAACTTTAAGATGGAAATGGTTCTTATGTAAGGGAAATAGAAAAATTAAAAAAAAAATATTTTCTAAAAATTGGTTATTATTTATAAATTTTTTATAGATAATAAATTATAATCATTATAAAATGATATTTTTTATACCTATATTAAAAATAAAAAGTTTGATATTTGTATCACGTATTTTGATAAATAAATATATTCTTTATTTACTAATAAAACTCAATTAATAATTGAATATTATTATTATTAAATTGTTTATAAATAATAAAAAAGGTATTTTGGAATGTATAATTTATAAAAAATGTATTATAAATTAAATAATTTTAAATTTTGTATGGTTAATATTTTGATTTTTTTGAAACATTTATCATAAATATTAATTTTAAATTAAATATTTAGTATTAAGAATGCTTTTTTTCATATTAATGCGATTTATAAAAGGTTATAAATCATAAAAAAGGGAATTAAAAACTTCTTACTGTATTATGTGGAATCATTGTAATCTTCAACTAAAGAGTTTATTTAAAATTATAAAAATGATTTATAAAACTATCAATAAAACACATAATTAAGGACCAAATATGAATATATTTACATTTGTAATCATGAGTTGTTCATAATTAATTAATTTTAAGTTTTAAATATAAAATGGAAGTCCTTATTTAAAGATATTATTTAGACCAAATCAAAAATGTTTTGATGATTAATATGATTAAAGCTATGATAGACCGACCCAGGTTGACCAATATTGTCACCTGAATTGCCTAGCATAAGGCTCGAAGTGCATTACTGATTGCCACGGGATTAAGATAGACACTAGGGTATCATACAAAGAACATGGGAAATATTTCACCCCCCCAACATACACATGATAACATAGAAACAAACAAATTATCATAACAGATATCCAAGATACATCATATTTCATAAACAACCAAGTAATAAAAAGGTAGAATACAACACACTGGATAACAAGGTCTAGACAAACAACTAAAGACAAAAAAAATGGAACCTAAATCAACAAATGGATCCATCTTCACATGACCATATGTCACCTCCAACCTAACCTGCTAGAAGGCAACATGATCTAGGAGATTCTTCCTCTACATGACTCTCTTCCCTTTACCTATATCCTGTTTGACCAAGGCTACAAACTCCAAAAGAAAAAAGTTTTGTGTGAAAATTATATCTCAATGGGATACCACCAGAGAATATATAAAACATATATCCATGTGGATATATTATTTATTGTGTAAAACTTATTACAAAATAATTTCAAAAGAAATAATTTTCTATATATAATCATCCTTTGGTTTTCCTTTAAAAACATGCCATATTTTAATACACAAAGTAATATGGTATCATATTTATCAATGAGGCATAAGTAGATGAAATAAATAGCTTTCAAGCATCAATATCCAATTTAAGTGAGAAAATGGTCATATTAAATAAATATGTACAAAATGTATCCATATAGTATCGACGAGACAATCTCAACACAAGGGTGTACACAACTCAGAAGAACAAGACCACTATCCAGCATAAGTAACTTCGAATGTATAAGAAGCTCAAAACCTCAGAAAGGATACCCACTAGAAATCCATGGATTCATGGGAACCTCCCCTAGTGAAAGATAACTCCACTAGGCCTCAAAAATGCCTATTTTTTTCTCACACTACAAGGTATTTTTGATGTTCTAATACAATATGATTCCCTTCAAGGAACCAAAACTATGTTTCATAAAAAAAATTCCATGGAAAATCCATTTGATTTCATGCCCACATTTTTATAAAACATTTTTATAGTGATACCATACCTCTCCCATGCTTGAAAACCATTCCTATTTCAAAATAATCTTTGAAAAAATTTATCAAACACATCATGTGTACTAAAAAAATATCCATCAAAATACCCCCAATTTAGATAACATTTTTCATAGCCCTTAAAGATAAATTCACCTCTAATGGATTTAAAATAATAAAATTCATTTATAAAAACCAAAGGAAACCATAATAATATAAGGTATTCCATGTGATAGATGATAGGATAGAGACACCTACCTCAATAATGATGAAATCCTCATTACCTTCTAGACTAGTTATGGGAACGAAAGAGATTGGATTCTAAATTGCCTATATATGATGAAAAAACATCAATTCTCCATGAAAATTCTACATTTAGTGATTAAGTATCATAAGGCATAAAACACATGTAGAAGAATAGAATAAAATGTATTATAAAGGATCCACTTACCAAATTACACCCAACAGAGATCCAAGCTTACAATTAGCATGACGAACCATTAACAGAAAGAGGAAGAGAGCCAAAATCATAACCAAGGAGCCTTTAAATCAGAATAAATTGAATTGGGTTCATAATGGTTGTATTATAGGAGATAAAGAATTATTTTGGTCAAAAATGAAATTTTAGACCTTACTAAATTGCATGACTAGTGGCGTCACCAGGTAGCCGTTGGGCCTCACCAGATGGTCAGTGATAGCCCATCAACTAGCTAGTGGGTGAATGCAGAGAGCCTATAAAATTAGTCCCTCCACTGATGGGCCAGTGGAAACCCACCAGCTAGCCAACATCACCTGCAAACATGTAGGTGTCCTTCCAACTAGCACTAGTTAGCTGATGTCCCTCAGAAACAAGTTAGTGACCTCCTGTAGCCACCAACATTCCAAGACACTTCTCCCAACCTATGGATGACCTCAAATACAAAAGAAAAAGAAAAAGGGGATTCTTAGTTTTTTCCACATACCAGGGTGTGAAATTTCTCCCCATCATAATAGATTTTTATCCCTCAAAAGTCTCAACATCATGAACCCAAGAAAATATAAGGTCATTGTTGCATCATTAGGGCCTCACGCTCCTATGTTTCATGGTTTTCCCTACTATAATTCCTTATCACTTGAACAAAATGTGTCATCTTTCTATGTAGAACCATATCATATTGGTCCACTATCTGAATAGGTCTTTCAACCACTGAGATGTCTGGTTCAATCTCAATGTCCTCCCACTCAATCACATGGGATAGATCTAATTGAAACATCTTCATTTGGGAAACATGGAACACCTCATGGATAAAATTTAAATGAGTAGGTAAGTAAAAATGATAATACACCTTCCTAAGATGCTCCATAATCATAAATGGGATGATATAATAAGGTGTTAACCTACCCTTATTCGCCAAACTTCTATGTCCCAACCAAGGTAAAACCCTAAGGAAAACATGATCACCTACCTCAAAATGCAGTGAATAATAATTCCAATCAGAATAGGATTTCTATAAAATTTGAGCTGTTGATAACCTTTTTCTAATCAATCACATGATATCAATCATCTTTTAGATGATTCTTAGTCCAACTGAGGATTATTAACCTCTTACCAACAAAAAGGTGGTTTACAATGAAACCAATGTAACACCTCAAATAGTGTCATCCAAATAAAATATTGATAATTTTTGTTATAGGAAAATTGCACTGAGTGAAAATATTTCTCCCAAGATACACTAAAGTTAATCATTCATACCCAAAGTATATATTCAAGAATCTAGTTAGCTCACTTAGTATGGCCATCTATCTGAGGATAATAATTCATGCTCAACTTCAACCAAGAAACCATCACTACCTAAAATCCACTCAAAAATGGGGGTGTTAAGTGAGGGTCTTTATCTAAAATTATAGTTTATGGTACACCATGAAATCTGAAAATATCACGCACATACAAGTTCCTAAGATCCTCTGACTTCATAGACTCCTTGATAGGTAGAAAATGTGTTGATTTCATTAGTTGGTCAGTAATCACACATATCACATCCTTACAAATAAGATTTTTAGGTAGCCTAATAATGAATTTTATGGCTATCTCATCCAATTTCCACAATGTAATGGGTAAAGGTTATAGTATACCAGTAGGCCTCATATGATCTGTCTTTATTCTACAAGAAGTAAGGCATCGAGACACAAAATATGAAATTTATTTCTTCATACCCGACCACCAATAATAATATCTAAGGTCATGATACTTCTTGGTAGATTCATGGTGAAATAAATAATAATATCAGTGACCACTATCCATCAATTCTATCTCAAATTCCTTAGAACAACCATCCAACCTCACAATTGTAACACTCCATCAGGAGACCGAGACCACTCCCCTGAGGTCTCCCCACCATAAAGATTCCTTCTAAAGTTCTACAACTCTACATCTTCAAATTTTCTAAGTTAAATATGATCATATATAAATTATGTATCCTGAGATAAATCTATGAATAAATTTTTTTCATATCTCCATTAATCCATGTGAATCTTAGAAAATAAACCCATCAAGCACATCCCTTATATTGATTCCTTCACATACTGAGTCATAAATTTTCTACTCAAAGTGTCTGCGACCATGTTTCATTTTTTTAGGGTGTATATAATATCAAAATCAAAGTTCATAAGGTAATCCACCTAGTGTATTTTTCTTAAGTTGAGATCCCTCTGAGTAAAGATATACTTTGTACTCTTATGTTCTAAATACATCATAAACTACTCTTCGAAGAGGTATTGGTCCCATGTCTTAAGAGTGTGCATTATTAACGCCAACTCAACATCATTAATGTGATATTTCTTAACATGAGGGAATAACTAATGGGATCCATAAGTTTCATTTCTATCCTTCACCAAAACACGACCTAAAACCATACCTGGGGCATTATATTAAACATTATATCCCAAACCCAGCTTAGGGAGAATCAAGAGTGGATCTAAATTCAATCACACTTTTAAATACTCAAGATATCTCTTGCACTGATTGTAAAATCTTGTTACCTTCATCGGGCATGTATTCTATTTTTCTAAGTTCCCTTCTGGTTTTAAAAATCCTTTTATGTGGTTTTTCTAGGTTTATTATAGACTACAGAATAGGTACATGCCGTGTACCTAAAGTACACGTCATGTACTTGGTGCTGGTTGTATGTCATGGACTGGGAAATCATGTCATGAATGGGGAGATCATGTCGTGAGCAAGTATATGTCATGTAACTAAGGTGCACATCATGTAGAGGTTAAATAGCAGACTTTTAACCAAAGGAAATGAGTTTTTCAGCGTAACCTATCCAGCATGGACTACATGACATGACTGAGGGGTACACATCGTGACTCGGCCCGTTCCCAGATTTAAGTCCCTCATTTTTCTATTTTTATCGACCTTTTTCCTCCTGATCCTCTTGGATATCAACCCTAAACTGCTCCTAGGAATTTTTCAGAGGCATATCACCTTTCAGATCGATCCGATCAGCTCCAGTTCATTGTTACTTATATGGTACATCTCTCTGGGTAAGTGTTCTCTCCAAATCTTCCTTGTGATTGATCGTGGTAGCACCATAGACTTGCGTTATCAGATCTGTTGATCCAAGTTTGATGTTTCTTGTTGCCCTCACTTAGATCCATTGTTATATCTTGTCTAAAAGGTCATTCCTTGGATAGTTGTGGTGTAGAGAACGTCTGTTCTTAAGGTACGTGGGATTTCTTCTATACTCCATCCCCTTGTCTTCTATTTTGAATTAATACTTTGAGGTGCAGGTTTGATTCTAGGGCCTTCATTGATGGTGTTGTTGGGTTTAGTTTCCTTTTTAACTTTGTGGGTATGTGCGACCCAAACATTGAGGTTGGTGGTTCCATTTATAGCCTATGATAATGATCCTGATTGCTATTACTTTATAAAATTTATTTATGAAATTGTCATGATTGTTTGTTTTTGATGAAAAAGGGTTTTGAAAGAAAAATGGGTTTTCCCTAGCTTTTGATAAATCAATTTTGAAATGGTTTTGAATGGTTTTCAAAGCATTGAAATTGAATTGTAAAATTGAGCACATGGGTTACATTGGGTACTTAGGTAGAAGGTTTAGCTTGAGTCCATCGTCCATTGCTTTGTGATTATCAATGAGGTTTGTCTTGAGGATTTACTTATTTTCCAAGGCCTATTGTTCTAGGGTACCGATATTGACATTTTGGGGGGTTTACTCATGGGGTATTCCTCTACTTCCTAGGACCATTATTATAGGATCAGTTTTTGTGCACTTGATTATTATGGAACAAGTAGTTTGCTACCTATACCTACAATATTCCTTGCTATTGTGATAACTATGATTCTGTTGTGTATTTCTTGGATTTATGATTTATCCTGGATATGAATGTTTTTTCTTGTGGAAAATGATTTGGAAAATGTGCTATAAAACTGATATACCTAAATTTTTTTAGAATTGTGTAAAAGGGAATGTTTATCCATGTTTTCTATAAAATCACTTTACTACTTATCATTCCATGTTTTATATTTTAAATAAGAATTACAATAATTCTTATACATATACTTTCTATAGAACACCTGGGTGGGATCTTACTGAGCATGTTAGTTCACACCCTACACACTGCTTCGATGGTGCATAGGCCTTTGTTTGTCTTCCAGTACAGGGAAAGGAAAGGTGCCACAGTGAGGCGGCAAGGTTCATGTCAGTTGGGATGGGTATCCGGTGGTGAGATTGTTGGATTTCATCCATGCCATTGTTGGAGTAGTTGTTTGGTTTCCAACCCCTTGTAGTCGGACTTTTCATTTAGAGTTTTTAGCTACTATTACAGTTGTTTTGTTTCTGATGTTTTCTTATAGTTGTGGCATATATATTTTGTTAGTGTTAGTTTGTTCCTTTCTTTATCTATATATGTATGTCATGTGGTTGTTTAGGTTGGGGGAAATCATTCTTTCGGTTTTGTCGTTCGATGTCCAGGTGCTTGTTGCCAGCCCGTGGGGATTGGGAACGCCCCTTGGGCATGTGACATATCAGGTCAGGTTCCAGGTTGAGGAAAACCTAGGTCAGTTTGTTAGAGTTTGGTATCAGAGGAGTTCTGACCTCAAGATTATTTTTCTGGGGACTTCTATTAAACTGAATATAGGACTGTCAGGACTTGGATGGTATGTTGTGATAAGTGTCTGGCCATCTCTTATTATAACGAGACTCAAGTTACCATGGGATGTCGGGATATGTGTCTCTATTATTAGATTTTATTTTAAAATCTCAGTTTTTGATTATGGGTTTTCTAGTTTGAACTGATATTTTTTTGGTGTCTAATCATTCTTATGTTTTGGTGTGCAGTAGTATGCCTCCGAGACATCTTCCACAGGTTCCTCAAGAAGGTGCGGCTGATGCTCCTCAAGGAAATACACCAATGGATCAAAATATTATCGAGATGATTATATGAGCAGACTGTGATGTTGATCAAGATGTTCCACCAATTCAGAATGTAGTGGATGAGGTACAACCAAGATCTGGAGGGGAACGAGATCGATTGCAGGAGTTCTTGCACAAGAAGCCACCATCTATTAAAGGGATGACTAAAACTCAAGAGGTGGAGGATTGACTATACATGATTGATCAAATTTTTGAATTCTTGGAGACACCTGAGAATATTAGGGTGAAGTGTGAAACTTTTAGACTCTAGGGTTCCAAAAAGTGTTGGTGGGACTCTGTGGTCCAAGTAGATAGACATGTGGGCTTGGATTAGAAGGGTTTCAAAACCTTGTTGTTTTAGAAGTTTTTTCCAGAGTCTCTGATGTTGGAAAAATATTTGGAGTTCCTATCATTGTAGTAAGGAGAGAATTTAATGTCAGCCTAGACCAACTAGTTTGTTGAGCTTGTCTGTTTTTCTCTGAACATGGTAAAGAATGACCAACTAAAGGTTCAGAAGTACCAGCAGGGTTTTTGGCTAGGTATTAGATCGCAGGTGTTCATGCTGAAGCTTTCTACCTATGCAGAGATAGTGGACAGAGTAATGATGGAAGATATGGTCATAGCAGGCAAAGTCAGCTTTACCAACTCTTCTCTTCTAAATGGTGATATCTTCTTTGGTGTGTATGGGAAGAAGAGGAAGTGCTAGAACCTATACAGGAGTGGTGGAGGTGGGTCTCAGCAGCTAGCCTTCTCTGTACCGTTTGTTGCAGTGGGCATTGTGCCTATGACTTGCTACCAGTGTAGCAAGGGGGTCACACCAGACATTCTTGTCCTATTCCTATGAATATGTTAAATAGTTGTGGATGTGTTGTTCATCTATAGTGTTTCTATCAGGCTTTGAAAATTCCTCATTATGGTCAAGGTTCGTGGCTCTAAAGGCTATTTCGGTGTAGTCAGAAGATTCAAAGACTATAGGGCTCCAGAAAAAATCCTCAGGAGTGAAGCATTTACACGTACTAGATGAGTGTATAATGGAAGTTGATGCAGGTCCAGAAATAGTGAGAGGTACAATCCTTATTTCATGTACAATAGCGGTTTCTTTGTTTGATACTGGTGCCTCCCACTCGTTTATATCTGCACATTTTGTTGATATGCTTAAACTTCCAATGGAACTTATTCCCTTTACAATAGAGTTATAAAAACCTCTTGGAAAGAGGAAAAAGCATGGGTTCTTTTATCCTTATTATTTTTTCATGATAGGTGACACAAAGATGGTTTGGTATTTTCTCGTTCTTGATCTGGATCTATTTGAAATAATCATCAATATGGATTGGATTGACACTCATCGAGACAAGTTTGATTGTTATCATCAGCATGTTTCATTTCTTACTATCGAGGGGAGATCTTATTTGTTTCCAAGAGAGTGGGACCAGAGGTCAGGTCATGCAGGACCATCCCACCCAGAGCTCAAGAGTTTTTTGCTTTCTATGGCATTTGATCCCAATGATGTTTCTTCTGTTGAGTGACTTCCTGTTGTTGTCTGAGAATATTTTGACGTTTTCCCAGATGACATCTCTGATCTTCCTCCAGAGAGAGAGGTCAAGTTCAAGATTGACTTGGTGGCAGGTACACATCCGATATCAATGACTTCTTACCGTATGGAACTAGTGGAGTTAAAAGATTTCAAGATTCAGTTGGATGACCTGTTAGAGAAAGTTTTCATTCGCCCTATTATTTCTCCTTAGGCAGCCTATGTGCTCTTTTCCAAGAAAGTAGATGGTTCACTTCGATTATGTGTGGACTATCAGAAGATGAACCAGTTAATGATTAAGAACATATACCCTTTTCCACATATGAATGATTTATTCGATCAGTTGAAGGAAGGAAAGTGGTTTCCAAAGATCAATCTTTGATCAGGTTATCATCAGCTCGGAGTCTAGGAGTCTGATATACCAAAGACAACCATTAGGAGAAGGTATGGCCATTGTGAATATCTCGTGATGCCATTAGGTTTGACTAATGCTCCTTCAGTTTTATGGCCTTGATGAATTGGATATTAAACCAATATCTTGACACCTTTGTGGTAGTTTTCATGGATGGTATTCTATTTTATTCAAAGTTCAAGCATGAGTATGAGCACCATCTGAGTTTGGTCCTGGAGATTCTAATAAATCATCGACTATTGGAAAGCTTTCAAAATGAAGTTTTTAGATTCTCAAGTGAAGTTATTGGGGCACGAGATTTCTGACCATGGATTATTAGTTGATCTAGAGAAGGTAAAAAATGTTTTTTCCTAGAAGGAACCACAAAATGTCTTTGAGATGTGAATCTTCTTTGGCCTTGTTGGATACTACAGACAGTTCCTCAAGGATTTATCTAAGATGGTGTCACCTTTGACTGATCTTATGAAGAAGGTAGTGAAATTATCATGGGATGAAAAGTGTTGTCTTCCTTTGATGAACTGAAATAACTTCTATCATCGGCACCTATTCTGATCTTACCTGATCTCGATAAGGGATACATGGTGTTCTGTGATGCATCGGGTGTTGGTTTGGGATGAATGATAATGTATGATGATCATGTGGTAGATTATAGATCTCATCAGCTCTGAACACATGAGAATAACTATCCCACTAATTATTTATAGCTTTCTATGGTGATTCATGTGTTTAAATTTTGTAAAAACTATCTCTTTGGGGAGAATTTTACAGTCTTCTCTGATCATAAGAGTCTGGGCTATATCTTTTCTTATAAGGACTTGAATCTCCGACATAGGTGATGGATAGAATTCCTTCAGAAATTTGACCTCGACATCACTTACACCCCAGGGAAATGGAATGTTGTTGCAGATTCTCTAAGAAGGAAGGTACCATCACAGGCTATTTTGGAATCGAAGGAAGAGTGGAATATTATGTGGCTTTTTTTCTCAGTTTCACTTGGATGCTCAGGAGGATTTTTTAGGGATGGTTCTGACCAATGTTTAGTTTTCATCATCTCTTATAGAGTCTATCTTGAAAATTCAACAACAATATGATGATTTTCAAAAGATTTGGGAAAACCTTTAGGGTTGGGAGACATTTCCTATTTGGTCTCTTTCTTCAGATGGCATACTTCACTTTGAGAAGTGAGTTGTTGTTCCAACACCTGTGAGAAGTTCAGTCTTGTTTTATTATAAAATATCTTCATGGATCATTCATCTAGGCTCTAAATAGATGTATTATGATGTGAGAAGATAGTTCTGGTGGCTGGGTATGAAGTGTGACATTGAATATTATGTGCCCCATTGTTACACTTACCAACGGATAAAGGCAGAGCACTTGAAACCTTATGGATTGCTTCAGTGTCATGAACCATCTCCTAGGTCTCATGTCGTGACTACCCCAATCTCACCTTCCATAGACCAGGGGCTAGAGACTAGTACCGAGTTGGCATATCCCAAAAGGGATGGCATTGCCTTTAAACCTGTACACATGCACAAATCTCAAACTACAGAAAGTAAACACAAAGTGAACCACAACTGTCACTGAGACTACTACTGAGAGTACAATACAAACTAAAATTAAAAAGGTGATAGAATACAATCCCAAACCCATAAAGTAAAGTACAAATGCCATGGTCTACCTGATCAAGACCCTACTTGAAGGGTAGGTGAAGGGTAGCTGCCTATAGCCGTAGAAGTATGCATGTTCATCCCATCTCACTGAGCACCACCTGGTCCCAGACCACCAAGGTCTCTATTGAAGAATTGATCATCTACACGAGACATGATACATGCAAGATAATAATGTACAGGGGTGATTAACACAATACTCAGTAGGGACCCCAAACCACAAAGGAAAGACCATAAAGAAAGACTAAAAAGTAAAGACTGCTCACACCAGGTATAAATCGAAGTATACCATCCATATTTTGTATTTTTCATTTTTCTAATGACACTTTTAAATGGTAAGTGTGAACCAAAACAATTCCAAATGGTTACAAGTTTAACCACCGCCACATCCCACCCACAACAAATTCAAATTTCAAATAACCACTCATAAAAATCAAAAATTAAAATTTTAAATGGATCAACACCATCATACTCGGACCACGAGCTAGCCCACATCATGGTTACATCAGCTGTCATGTCACTTCCAACCACCACTATTATTATTCTCGAAGCTGAACACATCTCACCATCTAAGATCAAGATGTTGTTACCATCTTCCTCTCGAATTCACCTACTCAAACTCAATTCCCAAAGATCCTTGAAGTCCACCACGCATCACTACCTCAGAGAGAGTCGGGGAAACCTACTGGAAACTATCGGTTGCTCGAACATCACATCCCAACACCACCATGGAGGCCACAACACCAGACCGACCTAGATGGAGCAATGGACCAGATGGTTAGAGCAGATTTGAGAAGATGAACGCCTTGGCAGAGGTCTGTGCCTGCACTAGAACATAATCCCTGCCTTCACGGACACAAGGAACCTGAACAACAATGCCAGATCGGTGAAGGAAGTAAGAAATGAATAGAGCATCAAAGGGCATTGAGGACTACAATCGTTGTTCTGCCAAAGGAGTATGCTTCACCAATATAGATCCCACAAACCAGCGCTCAAACCCCAGTCGTGAGAAAGCACACCTCATGAAGTCGATGCTCTCCGAAGATCCTGAGTGCCGACAGATTCAAACTTGATGTGTAATGATGAAAGATAAATGTGATGGATAAGGGATAAAATGAAGGAGAGGAAGGCGACGGTGGAAACCCTAGACCGCCGAGAGGAGAGCTCCCCCGCTCGACTACATTGTTATTTGTATGTTTTTTGTTTATAAATCAAAGTATAGAATATAATATTATCAGTCATAAAGATGAATCGTATTGTACTACAAAGGGACTCATTCCTGATGAGTCACTGAGGTTCACTCAACTACTGGACCACTATGATTTTCTCTACTACTGGACCACTGAAGTATGCTCGGCTACTAGACCACTAAGGTCCGCTAAGCTACTAGACCATTGAGGTCCACTCAGTTACTGGACTAGTGAGGTCCACTCGGCTACAGGACCACTGAGGTCCGTTCGGCTACTAGACCACTAAGGTCCGCTCGAATACTGGACCACTTAGGTCCATTGAACTACTAGACCACTGAGGTTCGCTCGACTATGAGACCACTGATGTCCCACCCGTCATATCCATTGTGTCACAGCCAGTCGTAGGATTCCCGCTCTCCAATGCACTTGATTCTAAGAGAATATTCTCCTCAAGGAATCAGTCGTATCTCAACTTCCATGAAAACTCACTTAGAGTACACCTAAAGGACCGTCTCATCGCAAGGGACCCAACTCTGAAGATGACGCATCAATTAGACACCAAGTCTGAAAGATATTGGTGTTTTCGTAAACGGGGGACAGTTGTGTTTGAGCTCAGCCCGACTTGGTCGGACCAACCCGACTAACCCAGTCCTGGGGTCCCACATGACCCGACCCATTTCAACCAACCCAACCCGGCCCAGTTGGTTCTGGTCTGACCCGGTTCGGCATGGCCCAGTGGCCAGGCCCATGGGCCTTACTAGACTCGGCCCGGTTCAGCCATGGGTCCAGCCCGTCGGGTTGCCCAGTGACCCGATTCTCATCCAG
Source organism: Viscum album (assembly GCA_963277665.1). Lineage (NCBI taxonomy): Eukaryota > Viridiplantae > Streptophyta > Magnoliopsida > Santalales > Viscaceae > Viscum > Viscum album. The sequence goes on from OY728165.1 coordinate 291,348,446, forward strand.
TCTGGTTTGACTTAGTCGAACTGGTTCAAAACATCTGGGCTACCCAGCATCCCAATTTCCCATCCGGCCTGACCTTCAATTTGGCGGGTTGGTTCTTCTCCAGCTCAGGCCACCCAGAGTCCCGGTTTACTCCATCATCCTAGTCCACATCGGCGGGCCATCTTATGTCCAGCCCGAACACCCACCGATGTCCGGTTTGTGCATCCATGTAGCCAAATAAGGATGGACTCCTCCCTCTACATGCGGTCCAGTGTTGACCGCTTGCTAGCATACACTGCGACCTGCCCCTGCGGGCCCCCCCACCTAACGCGGTGCCCGACCAGTGTCGCCACCCTGCACCGCCACAGCCACTGCTGGTCATAGACTCATCCACCTTGGTGCACCACTAGGGTGCCCCGCCTCCCACTCACGGCTGCTGGCGATCTCTTCCACGGGCCACCAGACTTTCTCTGGTTGTCTGTTTCCTGATCTGTCTGTGCTTCTGGGATTCTTGGGTTATCACCATCATTATCGCGTACTCCTTGCCGTTTTTTCACCGCTTCGGGGGTCCTACCTCATTCAAAATTCCCCTGTAAAATATATGACATGACCTCATGGGTCTGTTAGTGAAGAACAAGGAGAGAGAGTAGGGGGATCACTAAGAACACACGAAGAACAAACCGACCTTTATTCATGTCGGCCTAGAATTTTTCTTGTTATTGGGATCACTAACCATAAATATAAATCACTAATATATAATCCCTATAATCAATCCCATAATAAATATTTCCCAATACCACAAGAATAATTCATCCACAGATCAACTTGTTAGAGAGTTGATCTGTATTCTTCATTTAGAGGGGAGAATGGGAGAAAATCAATCACTAAGATTTAAACCCCTACTTGGGAAAAGGATCGGTCAACGTCAGGGTTCAATCATATTTGGTGATCCATTAAGAGATATCACAATCCGTCGTCTCATCGACCATCGATCTGTGATCCATCGTCATTGGTGATTCGTTGTTCTTCATCATTCATTGTTCGCCAACAGAATTCCTCTATAGCCTTAGAGCAGTCTCTTGGGTCATACCCTGACAACGTATCTCTATTAATCAACTTAATGGAGGAAACACATTTTAGTGTTTCTATTACACTGAGTCTCCGCGTCATTATGCTGTTTCATTTATGAAATGAAACAGTTTCCTCATCACTTCATTGTAGAAAAACATTTTTGAATAAAATAAACTTTATAAGTTTATTTTATTTTTCCTTAAAACACCCAAAAATAAACATTTACCCTTGATCTGCACAGGTCGAGGTTATGCCCCTCATAAGAAAAGAACACCTTCATGAGCTCAACAGTACTCTCAGATTTTCAATATGAGTTATCGTTTATGAGTTATTAGAAATAAAATAATCTTTATTTAATTATTTTATTTATGGTCACATCCCAAAAACTAATTTCTAAAGTTAGCCCGTGTCGACCAATGTTAGTCTCCACCTAAGGAAATCACACCCTTATGAGCTCAACAGTGGTTTTATATTTTCGTTTTGAGTCACCGTTCGTGAGTTATAAGTATTTTAAATATAATTTTTTTATTTAATTATTTTATTTATGGTTATTCCATTTTCAGGATTTCTCACTAGAGGCCCATGCTGACTAAAATTAAGTCATGCCTAGGGTAAACCCGCCATCCAGAACACAACACTGCCCTCATATTTTTGATCTGAGAACCTGTTTATGAGTTATTCCACTTTTTTCAGGAAAACTGCTCGTGTGCACTATATAAAACTTAACATTTTTTGACAGACCATTCCGGGCACACCGGCCCTCAGCATCATACGCTGTCTCAGTGCCTATTCTTGCAATTTTCCTAAAAAATTTTGAAAAATAAAATTGAGAAAATATGAGTAATTACATTCAGCCTATTCTAGTTCCAATTTAGAAGTGGGATGAGGTGTCCATGGATTTTGTCATTGGGTTACCACGAACATCCCAAGGGAAAAATTCTATCTGGGTGGTTGTTGATCGGTTGATGAAGTTTGATCATTTCATTCTGATTAAATACAACACTAAAGTTGATGACCAGGGTAAGCTATATGTGTAGGATATCGTGAGGTTACACAGGAGTCCTTTTGTTGTTGTTTCAGATAGGGATCCTAGGTTTACCTCACAGTTCTATAGGAGTCTTCAAGAGGTAATGGGGACTCAGGTCAAGTTGATCACATATTACCATCCACATACATATGGCTAGATGGAATGTTTAATTCAAATCCTAGATGATATGTTTCATGTTTTTGTCTTGGATTTCAGTGGATCGTGGGATAGCCATCTGGGAATAGTTGAGTTTTTTTACAATAATAGTTACCAGTAATCGATCAGAATGGATCCTTTTGAGGAATTGTATGGTATCCCATGTAGATCACCTCTTTTTTGTGAAGAGGTAGATAAAGTATCTTTGGTTGGACTAATTCTGTTTTAGGAGATGTTGGAAAAGATTCAGGAAGTGAAACGATGTATGGTTACAACCCAGAGACGATAGAAATTGTATGTAGATCGGCATCGTCATCCTTTGGATTTCACTGTTGGTGATTGGGTTTTCTTGAAATTTTCTTCTCATTTGGGTCACTGTCGGCTTAGAAAACAAGGAAAGTTGTCTTCGAGATATGTTGGACCATTTGAGATCACTGAACGTCTTGGGTAGGTTTCTTATCAGTTAGCATTTCTGGCTCAGTCGATAGGCATTCATGATGTTTTCCACACATCACATATCAATAAGTATCACCCTGACCCCACTCGTGTTCTAAGTTGGGAAGAAATTGAGATAGTACCATATGCTTTTGTTTCGGAGAAACCAGTGGAGACAATTGACTCTCAAGTGAAAGTCTTGAGTGGGAAGTCAATTCTATTTTTCAGAGTTCTATGGAAATAAGGATCAGATTCTCGTGAGACTTGGGAACATAAGTCATTGATGAGGGAGATGTGTCCTTATCTTTTTCAAGGGAGTACATATTCTACATGACTTCCCAAGGATGGAAAGTCCTTATGGTGGGGAGTTTGTAACATCTTGTTACCTTTATTGGGTATGTCTTATATTTTTCTAAGTTCCCTTCTAGTTTTAAAAATCATTTCATGTGGTTTTTCTAGGTTTATTGCAGACTGCAGAACAGGTACATGTTGTGTACCTGAAGTACACGTCTTGTACTTGGTGCTGGTTTCATGAAATGGAATTGGAGATCATTTCATGAATGGGGAGATCATTTCATGACCTAATACACATCATGTCCCCAAGGTAAACATTGTGTAGAGGTTAAATAGTGGATTTTTAACCTGAGGCGATGATTTTTTAGAAGAACCTATCCATCATGGACTATACGTCATAACCAAGGGGTACACATCGTGACCTGGCCCCACACCCAGGTTTAAGTCATGCATTTTTCTATTTCTCTTGGTTTTTTTCCTCCCAAACCTCTTGGGTATCAACCCTAAACTGTACCTAGTCATTTTTCAGAGGCGTCTCACCTTTTGAATCAATCTGATCATCTCTAGTTCATTGTTGCTTCTACAGTGCATCTCTTCGTCTAAGTGTTCGCTCTGAGTCTTCCTTACGATTGATCGTGATAGAACCCTAGCCTTGCATTATCAAATCCACTGATCCAAGTTGGATGTTTCTTGTTGTCCTCATCTAGATCCGTTGTGAGATCTTGTCTCAAAGCTCATTCCTTGGCAAGTTGTGGTGCAGCGGATGTCCATTATTGAGGTATGTGGGATTTATTCTATCCACCAACCCCTTGTCTTCTATTTTGAATAAATCCTTTGAGGTGTGGGTTTGATTCTAGGGCCTTCGTTGACGGTGTTTTTGGGTTTCTTTACTTTTGGTTTCTGTTGTGGTCATGTGTGACCCGAATGTTGAGGTATGTGGTTTCATCTCTAGCCTATCATAATTATCTTGGTTGTTATTGCTTTATAAAATTGATTTATGAAATTGGAATGATTGTTTGTGTGTGGTGAAAAATGTTTTTAGAAGAAAAATGGTTTTTCTTTGGATTTTAATAAATTTATTGTGAAATGGTTTTGAATGGTTTTCAAAGCATTTAAATTTAATTGTGAAATTGAGCACATGGGTTACCTTCGGTACTTAGGTGGATGGTTTAGCTTGAGGCCATCATCCATTGATTTTTAATTATCAAGGATTTTTGTTTTGGGTATTTCCTATGTTTCATAGGCCTATTTTTCTAGGGGACCAGTATTGACATTTTGGAGGGGTTTAATCATGGAGTATTCCTCTGCTTCCTAGGACCATTGTTCTAGGATCTATTTTTTTGCACTTGATTATTGTGGTACGAGTATTCTGCTTTCTAGACCTGTAGTATTCCTTGGTGTTTTGATACCTATGATTCTATTTTGTATTTCTTGTCTTTATGAGTTATCCTGGATATGCATGTTTATGCTTGTGGAAAATGATATGGAATATGTTATTTGAAATTGATATACCTACTTTTATTTAGAATTGTGGAAAAGGGAAAGTTTACCATGTTTTCTATAAAAACTACTTTACTATTTACCATGTCATGTTTTAAATTTTAAATAATCATTATAGGTTTTTTATACAGAGATGTGCTATGGAACACCTGGGTGGGATCCTACTAAGCCTGTTAGCTCACACCCTGCACACTACTTCGGTGGTGTTTAGACCTTTATTTGCCTTCCATTATAGGGAAAAGCAAGGTATCACAGTGAGGCGGTGAGGTTCATGTCAGCTGGGATGGGTAGCTGGTGGTGATATGGTTGGAGTTCTTCCATGACATCATTAGAGTAGCTATTTGGCTTCGAGCCCCTTATAGTTGGACTTATCGTTTGGATTTTTTAGCTACTATTACAGTTGTTTTATTTCTACTATTTTCTTATAATTGTGGAATATATATTTTATTAGTATTACACTATTCATTTCTTTCTTTATATATGTATTCCATGTGGTTTTTCAGGTTTGGTGAAATAGTTCTCTCGATTTTTTCATTCGATGCATGGGTGCTTGTCATCAACCTATGGTGATCGAGAACGCCCCTTAGGTATGTGACAGATCGGGTCGGGTGTCGGGTTGAGGGAAACCTATGTTAGTTCATTACACTAATTTCTCAATATAAATTTCACACCCTTATTGTTCAACTCTATCATAGGAGATAAAATCTTGGGAAAATCCCAAACAAAGTGCTTGTAATAACTAGCTAACCCCAAGAAACTCTGGATCTCAAACACATTTCTTGGTTGATCCAAATACATCACCACTTGAATATTTTTTGGATCCACTTAAACCCCCTTATTATAAATCATATGGCCTAAAAATTTCACCTCTTGAATCCATAACTGACATTTGGATAGATTTCTATATAGATGATGTTCTTTCAAGATTACAAGGATGGTCTTCAAATGCTCAGCATGGTCCTACTCTGATCTATAATAAACAAGGATATCATCTACAAAAATAAAATAAAAAATAAAATAACTGATGGAATATTAGATTTATCAAATCCACAAATGTAGCAGAAGAATTGTTAAGGTTAAATGGCATGAGAAGATACTCATAATGCCAGTAATTTCTCCTAAATTTCATCTTTTGAATATCTTCCTCTTCGACCCTCAACTGATGGTGCCCTAATCTAATATCTATCTTTGAAAACCAATGGGATCCCATGAGCTAATCAAAAACTTCATTAATCCTAGGTAAGGAATATCTTTTAAAAACATTCACCTAATTGAGTTTTCATTAACCAACACAAAGTTGGAGACTCTCATTCACCTTAGTTTGAAAGAGAACTATTGATTCCCAAGGTGAAACAATAGGATGAATAAATCCATTTTCCATAATATCCTCAAGATTAACCTTTAATTATTTCAATTAATCTAGTGTTATATGATATGAGGGTAAAGAAATGGGCCTCATCTATGGTATCAATTTTATCGAAAACTTGACTTCCCTATGAGTTGGTAACCCAGAAAACATCAGGATACTCAGTTGCCTCCATAGGAAATGGTCCACTAAGACTAGAATTAATAAAATCTAGAAACATTAATGAAAATTCGAATGAGATAATCTCAACACTAGGGATAATGGGACTTTCTCACTCTAATCTAGAGTCCCACTCACTTTAAATAACATGAGTGTCTCCATTGAAAGAAAGAAACTATACCCAACAATGATTGCAATCGATCTTAAGATATATAGATAATAATTAAATCTAATGAAATTATTAGATTAAATATTCCAAGATAAAGAACTAAAAAGTTTCATACAGTTTCATGATTATAAATCATCACCAGATTCGCACGACATCGGAAACCCTACTTTGACTTCTTTCCCAAATCAGTGGAAAGATTCATCACAAAAGGTATAAGATCTAATTTCAATCCCAACACATTGATGATCTTTGACGAAGTAAAGTAATGAGTTACACTAATATCATAAAAATACAAAACCATAGAATATACAATAAATACCATACATATCATCGTAGACGGTCCAGCTTCTGACTCCTCTAGTGTACACTCTGCTGCATATAGACCTCCAGCCTTATCTTTTCCTTTCATTACGACCTTAACATCACCCTTGGCATGAGGTTGAGATCCCACCCCTTTTCTATATTAGATCTAAACTGAGATCCCTTGGTGAAGGTGGATCCATCTCTAATTCCCTAGGATTCCCTCTAATAGAAATTCATAAGATAGCCATATTTTATATATACATGACATACCCCATGTGCTTCCTTACAATTATGTATAACGTATCCTTTTCCCATAATAGTAGTAGAAAACCTACCTCTATCCTGATGTCTATTATTCACTCTCTCCACCACCTTAGTTCTATTCATACCAATTCCTATTTTATCTAGAAAATGAACTCCTATTACCTTATTCTATCATTGATACTCTGTAGAGTTTTTCTTCCTAGCTATACTTGCTTTTACCATAGCTACATTGTTCACAACCTCTATAAAGGTGGGTGGGAACATAATAATTCATATACACTGAATATAAAGCCTCAAAACCATCTTGAACCTTCAATACCAAAGATAATCATTGGAAACAAGATCTGGATATAGCTTCACCAACCTAGCAAACTGAGTAGCATACTCCATCAAAAAAATGATCTCCTTTCTCTAAAGAAATGAACAGTCATTCCTTTACTACTTTCAGAGCCTTGGGATAGAAATATTGATTGAAATATTTATTTAAGGAGTTCCATGTGATATCTTCATGAAAATTGTCTTGTACATAGATTCCCATAATTTCCTTTTTGGTCCTTCAATCATATAAGTGACAAAACCAACCTTGGGGTATTTTGGAGTTTTTAGAAATTAGGAAATCCTCTCAATCCTCTTGATCTATTATTTTTATTCTTAGGGTCCCTTGTTATCATGAAATATTAATAGATGCTACTTAGTGAATTCTGAAGCATGATCCACTCTGTTTTATTATTCAACATTGGTGACATTTCCCTTGGACTAGATCATTTGGAATATAGTTTCCACCAAAATTGATTCATCCTGAGGATTCACCTATGATTCTTTCACCACAAATTCTTCTCTAGAATTTGGATACATTCTTCTTGAAGAATACATACTATATAAAAAATAGGATTGGAACCATTCATGATATATTTTGATTCTTTTATCATAAAATGAATTTAGAAAATTGAATCCAAAAAGGTAAGATCATCAACAAGGATTTCTAACAATCCTGGAATTCCCATTAGAACTCGATACTTTTCATGAAAGTGAGTTGTCTAGGAATGCACCCACACTACCTTTTGAGTTCCAATAGTCCTATCTCCATCTATCTATAACCCTGGAAATGATCAGGTGATGCACAAGAGTGAACTCATGATTCATGGAATCAAGGGAACCTCCTCTAGTGATAGATAACTCAATTGGGGATCATAAATGTCTAATTTTTTCCTATAAACCAAGCTATTCTTAATGTTCTAATATAATATAATTCCATTCAAGGAACCAAAACCATGTTTTTTAAAATATTTTCCTAGTAAAATCCATTTCATTTCATGACTACATTTTCATAAAACATTTTATATAAATATTGAAAACTTCTCCCATGATTGAAAAACCATTCCCTTTTTAAAATCATCTTTGAGACTATTTATCAAAAAAATAATGTGTATTAAAAAGTTTTTTTATAAAAAATACAATTTTAGAAAACATTTCCATATCCCAAAAAGATAAATTAACCTATAATAGATTTTAAATCGTCAATTTTATAAATCAAAACCAAAGGGAACCATAATAACTTAAGTCGTTCCAAGGGATACACTATAGGATAGAGACACCTACCTTAAAAACAATGAAAACCTAATTGACTTCCAGTATGATTATGGTAGAGGAAGGGAATAAATTATCAAGAACTTAGATTTGAATAAAAAAATTCAATTATCCATGTTCATGCAATATCTTGTAATCTAGTCTCATAAATAATCAAATTCATGGAGAAGAAGAGACGAAAGTGATTTATAAAAGGAACCACTTGTCTAATTACACCCAATAGAGATCCAAGATTCCTACCAGCATGGTAAAACTTCAATGAAAATAATAATTGATCCAAAACCATCTCCAAGTAGGATATAAATCACTAAAAATTGAATTTTGGTTGTAAGGGTCAGATTAGAGGAGATAAACACTTATTTTAAGCTAAAATGAGATCTTATCCCTTACTAAATCACACATCTGGCAGTGTCACCAGCTTGTTGTTGAGCCTCACTAGTTGGCCATTGATATCCCATTGGCTAGCTTGTAGTTGTAGGAAAATATCCAGTACTTTAGGACCTCCATCAGTTAGCTAGTGGAAACCCACCAGCTATCTGATGTCACTTCCAGACATGTAGGTGTCCTTACAACCATCACTAGTTAGATGGTGGCCCTCATCGACTTATTGATGACTTCTTATTTCCACCAACAAGCCAATACAGTTCTCTGAATCTCCAGATGACCTCAAATCCAAAAGAAAACCGAAAAATTACTTCATATCTATTTCCATACACCAAGTTGTGACAAAATGTTTCAATAATATAATATATATGATATGTAGATAAAGGAGGAGGATTTTGAAATATAATACCTAATGTAGGATTCTAAAATAATGTTTAAAAGATATATATGAGTTAAAACAAATGAGGAAGAAACTAAATGGATTAGAACCCAGGCTGTTATTTTGACCTTTGGTTTCAATGAAAGTAAAATCAGCTTGTAACATTACATTAAGACCTGGGATAAGATGCCATATTGCTTTGAATATTTCATCAAAGATAACCTATAGAGCATGAATTTCACCATTTATTGGAGTATTAAAAGGTTTCATGGTTCCAATATGTTAAAAATTTTCTAGAATGGGTTAGTGTTTTTCTATTATGCTTAATTTTTCTACTTGCATGTTTCGATTCCCACTCTACCCCATAAAGTCATTTTTTTAAAATAAAAAATCAAAATTGAATGGAAAAGGAATTTTAAATTATTTTATAAAATTTCATATTTGTATATATATGTGTTTAAATTCCATATAATGTATAATATGAGAGAGTTTATATTGAAAGTGGATATAAAATTGTTTGTATCTAAAATTATAGAATAACCATAATGTTTAGATTTATTACAATTTTTTTATAATAATATTTTATGTATGAGAAGGTTCATAAATTATTATAATATTTAAATTTATGAAATGTTCAATTATTTATAATTTATTCTTTTCTTTATTCATGTATATAAAAATATTTATATTTTGAATATTATTTATACTCTATTTATGTGATAAATTGTTTCTAGGAGATTGATCCTCGTGTTTCATGCTCAGAAAAACTCTTTAAAATTATTTTTCATCTATCATGAGCTTAGTTTGTAATTGAAGTTATTACCTTGAATTTAGTTTCTGGGCACAATTTGTTTATATTAATTGTTAGATATATCATGAATTAAATTTTCTCTTGAATAAAGTCTCCCTGAAGAGAGGAACTTTTCATCGAACTACCTAACTACCTAGAGGCCTATGCCATATCTAAAAAGGTGAATGAGTTGGTATATGTAATTATAGGCTAACTCATGTGGAGATTATCAACCTCATATAAATCTATGACTTTACCTGAATAGTTCATATACCTTATTCATATGATGCATTTGGATATTATTAGCTTTTATTTTTAGGTTAGTAGAACATATTGTGGGTTATGTAAATAGTCAAACATTTATGTCGTGTGAAAACAATAATTTTTTTGATGGAATGGAAATTAAAAAACTAAATTTCTATAATCATTCTTACATAAAAGGAATAATGAATGAGATGAAAAAGATTGCATGTGATTAAATGGTTATGGATTTAATATACATGTGATGTATATTACATTAGTGAGACTTAAAAAATTAAACCCCAAAAATACTATGTGGGAGATTCTTTCCAAAGTAGAACTTTTCCAGAGATCATTGATCCAATCAGGTAGGTTTTTATAAATAAGGGTGTCATTGGATTATCTTGGTAAGGAAAGCATGAAATCGGTGACCCCAGGTCATATATGGGTAGGTTCTTCTAAAGTTGGGTGACCTTAGACTGTATATCATTAGCTTGTTCTTAGAATTTTCTTTTGGTGACACTTATTTAGGAAACATATGGTTAAGATATGAGAGTAGTGATGTTGAGATTATCCATATAATGGATTCGAATAAATAGTTATCTTCTCAAATATCCATGAATCAAAATTATTATGATTGGGATGATTCCTTACCTAAATATCTAATTGGTATGAGTAATTATAATGAAAACTCATTACTAAATAAAATATGGATCTTGGATCACTAAAAGGATATTATTTATGAGGTCTTCAATTTTAGTGGGATAATTTCATTAAAAGTCCGTGATAGAAATAATAAATTACTTTTATCTAAAGAAAAAAAATATTGTAGATAAATTCATCATCATCATCAAAACAAAATTTTAATTTAATCCTTGAAATGATAAGCATAAAGTAATCAACTTATAATAGTGGTGGCTTTAGAAAAGTTATTAATAAAGAAAAATATCATATTTTTTAGAATAGTTCTTTCCTAAGTAACCAAAAGTTGAAGATATTCAAAAAGTAAGTCCATATTGTTATAAAATAATGGAATTATTCATTTAAGGTTTCAAAGGCACTAGATAATAATTTATTTAAGTAATTGGAGTCTCGTATAATCAATATGACTAGGTATGTCAATGATATTCAATATGATTGAATATGGTTAGGGAGATTGAAGAATTCCTATAAGTATTGTTTGAGTTAATCAATTTATATTTTTTATAGAAATGTCCCTATAATTTAAATGAATTCATGAAAATTTTACCCAATATTCTCAAATTGATGAGAATAAATAAACTTGGTGTATGATATCAATGTTTTATCACTATATTTATAGTACAAGGTGATAAAAGTTCAAACAAGATGAAAAAAAGATAGAAAATACAACAATGTATCTTCAATAGTCCAAATAAGGTTATTTGAAATTTGAGTTCATTATAAATAATGAGTAATAATTTAATACTGTGTAATTATTCATAATACCAGATGCATTTCGGAAAACTATATGGAATATCTATTTTGGGTACAGGTGTTATAGAAAAAATTCTTCATTTTTGAAGTTTATATTATATAAAATGTATATTTTATAAGTTTTATAAAAATATAGAAGTTCAAAATCAAGGGAATAATTGATATAGATTGTGAATTACAGTCAAAATGATGAATAAAATAGTTTTTATATCATAGATTTGAAAGTATAACAATATTAGATTAATCTATGTAATGTGTGTGTATCTTCATATTATTTCTCTTATGTAATAACGGGTATTATTTCTTAACAAAAGGTTATTATAAACAACATGATACGATTAACTATACACATGATTTATGATTCATTAAATTCTATAACATGTTTGAAAAGGAGATAAGGATAAAAATGTTTGTCTAGTTATTTGTTAAAATATGAGGGAAATAGTTCCCATCATTCATCAGTGACATGTTTTAAAGAATAAATATAGTGAAATACCTTTTTTATAAATTATTTTTATCATTATTCCTTAAAAAATATTTCATTATTAAATTTTAAGGATCTTTTGAGGTTTAGTTTATTCTAAACTAGGTACATAATACATTAAGTAAATAAGTAAAACATAAACATAATATTTATTTAATACTCTTGAATGATTCCTCTATTATTACATCTTAGTTGACCTCACTACAAGTGATTTCTAGGGGACATAAAACAATATAAAACAATAAGAATAAATCCCAGTAAGGGATAAATAAAGAAAATGGAACATGAGTGTAACACCTGAATGTTTTTTATGAAAAATTTTCTATAAATAATTTTTATTCTTCAGTAGCTTGTGTTACATGCAATAATGAGTTTAAGAAACCAAGAGATTACCTTAGTATAAAATTATTGTTATATCCTAGCTATTAGGTTAGCGATAATAATTATAACTAACTTATAAAAATGCATTGTGAATTCTTTGGCTATCAATTATTTATGAAAAATATAAATTAGATATTTTTATTTTTGAGTGAATTTCTATTAGTAATGAAATTAATGAGATATATATGTTATATAATTAATAAAATATTCTTATTCATCCAATGGATATTTTAATCATAGTGTGTAAATAAACCCTATTTGTTATATAAAAACCTACTTTTTTTAAAAGGGTAATCTTACGGCTTTCAATGAAGAACCCCTTTTAAATTAAGAATCTGACACATTAATAATTTTTACATAACAACATAAAAATGTTCTTTTAAATCAGGATATAAGAATTTAAATTGGTTGAATTTATGATATTTTCTGATAACATTAAGTTTTTATGAATAGTAAAAACACACTAAATTTTAAGTGAAAACAACTTTTTTCATCGAGTTAATTTATATGGTTAAATTATAAAATTTAATGTTTTAAAAGTATAAATAGAATAAATTTTTATCATTAAATATAATTTATTTTATTATCATTAATTTTATATTTAATTCATATGTAACATTTCAATCTTTTGGAATGTTTTAACTTTAAAAAAACTTCTTCTCTCATTCCGACAGTAGGATTGATTTTAAATTAATTACTAAAACTTATGTGTTTTGAAATTTTAAAATTGGACTCAATATTTGGAATCATTAGGCCCAAATTATTTTAATAGGATACTTTTATTTTTGGTCATTATGAATAGTAACTTTGGTAATTATTTTTATTACCACAGTTAAAGGGAAATCAGGTAATTAAAGATAAAAATAATATTATAAAATTACCTTAACACCTATAAAAATCCTATTGGATGACTAAATTGGACTCTTATAATATAAGTTTTAGAATGTAATCATTTTATGGCCACTTACCAATGAATATGACATGAATATAATAAAAACTAATGAATGTGACAAAATGTCACAATCTCATTTTATATAAGTATATTAATTTTAATATATAGAAAACTAAGAGATAATATCTACTATATATATTATATGTAAATATAAAATAATTACTTAAATCATATAAATTTATTTATAATTTTTAGAGATTAAATAATTACCATTAATGATGACACAATAGTGATGTAGAAATCATTTTATTAATAGAAATATCAAATAAATGATTTTAAAAATATTAAAAGAAATATCATATGTACTAATTAATGTTCTCTGAAAATTTTTTAGGTGACTGAAATTTTAGGAGTGTATTGAATATTTTGGTTCTAATTTATCTTCTATGTGGATTTTTTTAAAATTCAAATAAATGAATAGTTTACAAATTGAAACTATTGATATTTTACAAAAATAACAATTTATTAAATAATTTAAAAATTATAAAAATATTTCAAAATTTCGAATTGATAATTATAATATCTAAAATGTCATAAGATATCCATTTATGTTCAATTAACACTATATAAGTAAATATTTATAACCATTAAATATTTAGAATGTTATTACCATAATTAAAATTAAATAGAATAACTAAGTGTAAATTAAAAATATATGGTTTAAATTGGAAAAATAACTTGTCTAAAATTTATTGGTTGATTATATTAAAACCCTATATCATCTCATACTTGAAATTGGTACATTATTGAGGTTTTTGGGCAGGGTTTTATTTTATTATAAATTATTATTTATGGAGTTTCCAGAAGTTCCCCTCACCTCAATTATAAAAGGGAACCTCCTACCTCACCTATTCACTTAATTTTGAGCCTTAAAGATTGGAAATACTCTTATTTTTTCCTTGTCAACTTTACTATTTTCATTCTATATATTTTTTTCATCTTTAAAGACCAACTCTAGTGCTCTAAGAAGAGATTTAGAGGAAGCGCGTTGAGAAAGAGGTAATCTATTCTACCGATTCTTTCAAAATTATTTCTTCTCCTATGTCCACTTCATTAATTTTTTCATTATAAAGTAATAACATAAATATTAATAATATATTTATATGTTATTATAAATATTAAACAACCATATTTTACCTTCTATCCATCCTATGAAAAATGAAATCACTGCATGTGCGAACGTACAGTTTATCATCACCACGCTGTGGTGTAATATGTTTTTCACCACCACCTTACATGGATGGGTATAATGATGGAAATAATAACTATATATGATTATATTAACATGATACTAATTCTTAAATATCATACACCATCCACTTAAATACCATTCAATAATTTTGGGAATGACATCATCGCTCGTGCGTACGTACAACCTACTGTCTCCATGATGCGATGTGATTAATTTTACATGATCTTAATTAAACAATTATTATATAAATAAAATGAATTAATAAATATGATATATATTATACTAATATCTTTATGTAAATTATTTAACTATAACTTAAGAAGTGGAAAATGAACTTATATGACAAATCTTGCATAAAAACACAAAGCAGTCAATATCTGAATAAAAAGTGAGAATGAAATGTTACTAAGAAACGGATGATAATATTATCATATATGATATAATAAAAATTATTATGATTCTATAATAAGTCAATAAAATTATTTAAATCATTATACAGTAGGTTCAGATACATACAAAGGATATCAGACCTAAGGTAATGGATAACTTTTCAAATCTCATTTTTATCTGAGATTTTTATTCATAAGTATTTACTGGGGTATATTTATCATCCACATCCATGTTTCCTAAATATGTGTTTTAAAATATTCTTTATATCCATATATAATTTTTTAAATTCAATTTTACCCATTGGTAAATTTTTACTAAACCGTATGAATGGAATCTTTTGTTGTTTTCGGTACAAGGTACTTTTGGACTTTTCTGGAAAAAGTATAAGAAGAATGTTTTTTTAACTTGTATGACATGAAATTTTTTTTAAACTTTCATACTGCCTTATTTCCCTGAATCTTACCTACAATCATACTAGTTTTTTTCACATAAAATGATTTGTTCTAAAATTGTGTGGCATTTTGAGGAAGGAAAACATTTTTGAAGAAGTAAGGGTATTTTCCTCAGGAATTAATTTATATGTTTTCTCAAAATTATTTTACATATAAGATAAAACTATTTAAATAAGGTTATATTTATAACACTATTATTTATATAACTTTATTTTTTGTTATTTAGGAAATCCATATGTTTTATATCAATTATGATGGAATGATGATTAAGAAACCCATTTTATTACATGGGTTATTATATGGTGAATGTTTTTATGTTTTTGTGGCACACTTAAGAATGGTTTCATTATGAGATGGTTGGGACCTATATCTTCCTCCAATGCATTGGGTAAATATTTATATCTCATGAGATATACATGACTATAATAGAAAGTAAATCTAGTTCATTAATATAGGGCTGGAATGAGGAGTGAACTCGGTTCATTAATGGACTTTGTCCGCTATGATGGTCTTGGAAATGATCCTTGACTAATATGAAAAGATTTTATATGCTTATGTGTGTATGAAACAAAATTTCATGTCTTATGTTATTACTATAGGTATTTCATTTCACTTTTATGATTTATTTCATGACATGATATTATGATCTTTTATATGCAGGATAATATTTTCAAATGTTATGTTCTTATGATTATGATATGATTGATAATTCACTTGTTTACCCTTACTGAGCATTTAATCTCACCCTTTTATATGTTTCTTTTCCCCATGACATGAATAAGTGTTTTAGGTAAGATATATCAAAAAGTATTCTAGTTATGAAGAAATAAGTAGGATAAAATGTGGATGTTTTATAAACCAGTTGTTTATGCTTCCCAGTTTCTAGAGACACTAAACCTATACAGTCCTCACATGGTTTTTTTTATGTTTCAATTTTGAAGTAA
Source organism: Viscum album (assembly GCA_963277665.1). NCBI lineage: Eukaryota > Viridiplantae > Streptophyta > Magnoliopsida > Santalales > Viscaceae > Viscum > Viscum album. Next base: position 291,364,799 of record OY728165.1, read on the forward strand.
TATCTATATGTAAATTATGGGCTGTTATAGTTGTTATTAGAGAAATGTTATAGTTAACCTTTGGAAACTATGATGAGATAACCTTATTAACAAACCTAATGACATGTCTAAGTATAGGTTACAATCCTATCCTATTGTTTTAGAGATGTTTATGAATAACCTAGGGTAAAACCTAAAGTGTCCTAAATTGAAATTTTCTTCTTGAATTATGTGGTTTTCCCATTATGATTAGTGTTTCTCACACTATGCTTCTAGGTTTTAGTCAATGGATAGAACCTGAAGGAACCACGTTAATGGTGAATGCGATGGGCAATGCAATGATTGTCCCCCTAAGCAACCCAATATTATGGGAGTTGGAATAAAAAATCTTGTAGACATGCTCACACAACTTTCTCAAGATATGAATCATGCAGGTCTTCCAAACGAGCAAAGGAGGGATAAACATTCTGTTGAATCCTTCACGAGGAAGCATCCACCTTCATTTAATGGGTCTTCTGATCCATTAGTGGCTAAACAATGAATTAGTAGCACTAAAAATGTATTTTTAGTTATACAATGTTCTAAACATGATAAATTCATCTTAGTAGTAAATATTTTGTAAGGTAAAGCTTATCAATGGTGGAATATTATTAAGAATATTAGTCAACGAGATGAAATTGAGTCCAGGGAATGGGATGAGTTCATGAACTTATTTTTCAACAAGTACTTTCCTTGTATTATTCAAACAAATATGGATAAGTAGTTCCTTGAACTTAAGAAAAAGGATGATGAATCTATTGGTACCTATGAACCAAATTTTAAAAGACTTGCAAGGTACGCTTTTGGAATTATTATCCAACCTAAGAGTAAAATTTATTGATTCTTTAGTGGCTTAAAACCAAGTCTCTGAAGGGAATTATCCATAAGGGACTTAAATATCTATGAAGAAATTATTCGATGTGCTCTCAAGTTTGAGATGGATATTGGAGTAACCCATAAGTAATATGGGTTTGATAAGAAGAGAAAAATGGAATTCAAAGGAAAATATAAAGACCACACTAAAAAGAAGATGATTTTTCCCTTATGATCAAAGTCTGGAAATAAACATGGAGGTAATTGTCTTAAAGGGAATAGTAAATGTTTTAAGTGTGGTAAAGAAGGTCATAGGGAAGTTGAATACCAAAATGATGGGAAAAATATCTCTAATTATGCGAATAAAGAAAAGGCTACACAAAATGCACCTCCTACACTTCAATGTTAAAAGTGAAAGGAAATGATGTATTGTGCCAATAAATGCCCTAATCCAAGGGTTATTGATGATGATCGACATCAAAAAAATCTTAATAACAAATACAAAGGAAATTCACATGAAATCACTATTAGAAACATGGGGTACAATAATGAAGTGGTGAAAGGTACACTTACTATACACTCTAAAGTAGAAAATGTTTTATTTGATTCTGGATACACCCACTCTTTTATTTTTAAAGAATTTTCTAAGGTTATCATTGTATTACCTCAAAAATTAGATGTTTAGTTAGCTGTGACAACTCCTAATGGTATGACAGTCGCATCAAAAGTTTATAATTATTCTCCGATTGAAATTTGTGGGAAAGTGATTATTGCAAATCTTATGATCCTTCCTATAGTGGAATTTTATGTGATTATTAGCATGGATTGTCTTTATATGTATAGATCTCATGTAAATTAGCAAGGAAGGGAAGTCACATTTCAAATTCTAGACCAATCTATAATCATCTATAAATGCAAGGATGAATATAAACTTCCAGTAGAAATTTCTTCCATATTATGGGTCTTGATTCCTATAAATGAAGGTGATTTATCTCAAATTGTTGGGGAGAAATTCATAATTAATAATACACCCATTGTATGGAAATTTGATGATGTCTTTCGAAAGGAATATCCAGATCTTACACCAAATCATGACGTCAAGTTTTCAATAGAACTCATACCGGGTGCTATGCCTATTTCAAATAAACCTTATAGAATGGCCCCAATTGAGTTGCAGTAATTGAATAAGCAACTCCAAAAGAATCTTGATAAGGGATTTATATGACCTAGTGCATCACCTTGGGGTGCACCTGTTCTATTTGTTAAGAATAAATATGGATCAATGAGACTCTTCATTGATTATCAAGAACTTAACAAGATCACTATCAAGAAAAAATATCCTCTTCACTACATTGATGACTTATTTGACCAACTATGTAGAGCTCAATACTTTTCCAAGACTGATCTTCATTTAGGATATCATCGATTAAGGGTAAAAAAGGAGGATATACCAAAGATGGCATTCCATATAAGGTATGGACACTATGAATTTATATTGATTCCTTTAGGTCTTACTAATGCCCCTTATATCTTCATGGATCTAATGAATAGAGTCTTTATAGAATATCTTGATCAGTTTTTGGTAGTCTTTATAGATGATATTCTTGTTTATTAAAATATCAAGGAAGAACATAAATATCACTTGATAATTGTACTGAAGACCCAGAGAAAGGAGAATCTTTATGCCAAATTTACCAAGTGTGAATTTTGGCTTCAGAAAGTTTCATTTTTGGGTCACATAATCTCAAGAGAAGGGATATTTATGGATCCAGCAAAAATAGGGTAGCGATGGTACAGGTTGAACCCGATGTCCCTTAGCCCATGACCGATCTGGTTGTTCATTCTGCAGCCTGTTTTTGGGTGTTTTCATTTTTTTCTAACTGGTTCTTGTAATGGTTGATTGCCTTGGGTTCACGGCCCTGCTTCTCTTTGTGTTTTGGTTCTCTCACTGGTGTCTTCAATGGTGGATTCCCTTAGGTGCACAATTTTGATTGTTTTTCTTCTTGTTAGGTTCACACTTAGCTGCAAAGTGATTTTATTTGAAAATCAAATTTTTTTTTGGTATATTGATGTTTTGTGAAAGATTTTTCAAGATTATATAATCCACTCACTATGTTGACTCATAAAGGAGTTCAGTTTTTTTGAACAGAGGAATGTGAAGATAATTTCAAAGAGCTAAAAAGAAGGTTATCCAGTGCACCTATGATCACACTACCTTATAGTGGAGAAAGGTTTGTGATATACAGTGATGCATCCAAGAAGGGGATGGGATGTGTTCTCATGAAAAATGATATGGTGATAGATTATGCCTCACGATAGTTGAAAATTCATGAACAAAATTACCCAACTCATAATTTGGAGTTAGCTTCGATTATCTTTACATTAAAGATATAGAGGCATTATATTTCTGAAGAAAATTGTGATATTTATACTGATTATAAAATTTTAAATTATATTTTCACACAAAAGGAGATGAATATGCTCCATAGAAGATGGTTAGAGTTGATTAAAGATTAAGAATTATTAATACATTACCACCCTTGGAAAGAGAACAAGGTGGCAGATGCTTTGAGTCAAAAAGAACATGCTAGATTATCCATGATGAGGATCATGAAAGATCCAATATTTATGTATTTGTAAAGGATAAATCTAGAAATATTAATAGAAGGGGATAAATATTAACTTTTTCAAATTAATGTTCAACCATCTATATAAGAGAAGATTAAGGAGGCACATAAGGAAGATGTAGAGTTACAAAAGAAGGTGAGAAATGTTTTTGAATTCAACCTTGATTATGATGAAATAAAAATTTTCAAGAACCGGGTTTATATTCCTCCCTTATGAGAATTAAAGAAGGAGATATTGGATGAGGCTCATAGTTCTTCATTATCTATTCACCCTGGAAGCACAAAGATGTACAGGGACCAGAAAGATTACTTCTAGTGGGATGGAATGAAAAGAGATGTCACTGAATTTGTCTCATGATGCTTGGTTTGTCAACAAGTTAAGGCTGGGATATAGAAGTCTAAGGGGTTCTTACAACCATTACCCATACTAGAATGGAAATGTAAAAACATCACTATGGAATTTTTCATCAGACTTCCCAAAACATCAAAATGCAATAATGCTATATGGGTTATTTTTGATCTCTTTACGAAATCTACACACTTCATTTCTATTAGAGAGTATTTCTCTCTTGATCATCTTACCAGGATATATGTAAAAAAGTGGTAAAATTGAATGGAGTACCACTTTCCATTATATTCGATCGGGATACAAGGTTTAACTTGAAGTTATAATGAAGTCTTAATCATGCTCTGGATACAGAGTTATGTTTTAGCACTGATTATCATCCTTAGATAGACGGTCAGTTTGAGAGGACAATTCAATCTCTGGAAGACATGTTGATAGCTTGCTCTATGGATTTCTAAGGTGGTTGGGATTAACACCTACCATTGGTGGAATTTTCTTACAATAATAGATTTCAATCTAGTATTCAGATGGCTCCTTATGAATCCCTCTATGGAAAGAAGTGAAAAAATACAACTTACTAGGATGAAGTTGGGGAAATAAAGCTATTAGGACATGATCTTGTTGATGAAATGGCAGAAAAGGTTAGTTCTATTCAACAAAACATAAGATCAGATCAGAGTCAAAAAAAAGTAATGATAACAACTAAAGAAAATACCTAGAGTTTTAAGTGGGTGATAAGTTATTTCTACAAATATCTCCCCAAAAGAGAGTAATGAGACTTGGAAAGAAGGGAAAGTTAAGCCCTAGATATATCACCCCTTTTGAAATTCTAGATCATGTTAGGAAGGTAGCTTACCTATTGGTGCTTCCACCTAATCTCTCTCAAATTCATGATGTGTTCTATGTATCTCTATTGAGAAATTATAAACCTGATCCTACACATGTACTAATCTCAGAAGTCATACCATTGGATAACGATCTTTCTTATGAAGAACAACCGATAGAGATTCTGGATCATAGAGAAAAAGATCTACGAAACAATAACACATGCTTGATTAAAGTTTTATAGAGGAACCACCAATTTGAAGAAGATACATGGGAACTTGAGGATATTATGAGGGAGAAGTATCCTCATCTTTTTTTTCATGTGACGAAATTTTGAGGGAGAAATTTAGTTTAAGGGGGGTAGAATGTAACACCCAGATGTTTTTTATAAAAAAAATTCTTTAAATAATTGTTATTCTTCAGTAGTTTATATTGCAAGAAATTTTTATTTTAAACAAACCGTGATATACCCTTATTATAAAATTGTCGTTATATCCTAGTCGTTAGGTTAGTTGGAATAATTATAACTAACTTATAAAAATGCATTGTGAATTCTTTAGAAATCAATTATTTATGAAAAATATAAATAAGATATTTGTATTTTTGAGTGAATTTCTATTGGTAATGAAATTAATGAGATATATATTTTATATACTTAATAAAATATTTTTATTCATCCCGTGGATATTTTAATCATAGGGTGTGAATAAACCCTATTTGTTGTATAAAAACTAACTTTTTTTAAAGGGTAATCTTATGCCTTTGAATGAAGAACCCATTTTAAATTAACATTATGACACATTAATAATTTTTATATAAAAACATAAACATGTTATTTTAAATTAGGATATAAAAAATTACTTTGTTTGAATTTATGATATTTTCTGATAACATTCATGTTATGATGAATAGTAAACACACACTAAATTTTAAGTGAAAACAACTTTTTTCATCGAGATAATTTATATGGTTAATTTATAATATTGAATGGTTTTAAAATATAAATAGAATATATTTTTATCATTTAATATAATTTATTTCATTAGAATTAATTTTATATTTAATTCATATATAAAAACATTTCAATCTTTTCCAATGTTTTAACTTTTAAAAAAACTCGTTCTCTCATTCTGATAATGGGATTGAATTTAAATTAATTATACCAACTTATGTGTTTTGAAATTTTGAAAATGGAATCCATATTTTGAATATGTAGGTCAAAATTATGTTAATATTCTACTTTTATTTTTGGGAATTATAAATAGTAACTTTGGTAAATATTTTTATTACCGTGGTTAAAGATAAATCGTGTAATTAAAGGTAAAAATATTATTATAAAATTACCTGAACACTTGTAAAAATCCTATTGGATGACTAAATTCTACCCTTATCATCTATTTTTTGAAAATTAATCACTTTATGGCCACTTACCTATGAATATTACATGAATATAATAAAAACTAATGAATGTGACAAAATGTCACAATCTCATTTTATATAAGTATATTAATTTTTATATATGAATAACTAGGTGATAATATAGACTATATATAGTATCTAGAAATATAAAAGAATTACCTAATTAATATAAATTTATTTATAATTTTTAGAGATTAAATAGTTACCCTTAATGATGACATAATAGTGATGTAGAAATTATTTTATTAATAGAAATATCAAATAAATGGTTTTAAAAATATTAAAATAAATATCATATGAAATCATTAATGTTATAAAATAATTTTCTAGGTTACTATGACATTTTATTAGTGTATTGAATATATTTTTTTGAATTTATCTTCTATGTGGATTTTTTAAGTCAAATAAATGAATTGTGTCAAAATTGACACTATTGATATTTTATAAAAATAAAATTTTATTAGATTATTTAAAAATCATACAAATATTTAAAAAATAAAAAGTGATAATTATAAGATCTAAAATTTCATAAAATATCCATTCATGGTCAATTAACACCATATAAGTAAATATTTATAACCATTAAATTTTTAGAATGTTATGACCACAATTAAAATTAAATAGAATAACTAAGTTTCAATTAAATAGATATGGTTTAAATTGACAAAATAACTTGTCAAAAATTTATTTTTTTATGAGATTACAACCCTATCTCATATCATATTCTAAATTAGGACATTTTGGAGGTTTTTGCGTAGGTTTTTATTTTATTATAAATTATTATTTATGGAGTTTCCAAAAGTGTCCCTTGCCTCAATTATAAAAGGGAACCTCCTCCCTCACCTATTAACTTCATTTTGAGATTTAAATCTCGGCCATCCCCATCATTTTTTCCTTATAAACTTTTCTATTTTCATTATATATATTCTCTTCATCTTCAAAGACCAACTCTAGTGCTCTAAGAATAGTTTTAGAGGAAGCATGTTGAGGAAGAGGTAATCTCTTCTATTGATTCTTTCAAACCTCTTTCTTCTTATACATCCTACTAATTAGTTGTTTAATTATAAACTAATAACATAATTATCAGTAATATACTGATATTTTATTATAAATATGAAATAACCATATTTCACTTTCTATCTATCCTAGGAAAAATGAAATCACCGTGTCTGCGTATGTTCGGCTTACCGTATCAACGTCGTGGTGTAGTCTATTTTTCACCACCACCTTAATTTTATGGGTATAATTATGTAAATAATAACTATATATTATTATTATAATAATTATTAATTATCATAAACCATCCACTTCAATACCATTCAATAATTTTGGGAATGATATCATCTCTCGTGCGTACGTACGGCCTACCGTCTCCATAATGCGATGTGATTCATTCTACATTATATTAATTAAACCATGATTATATACATAAATTTAATTAATAAATATTATATATATTATAATAATATCATTATTTAAATTATTTAACTATAACCTAAGAATTGGAACATGAACTTATCTGACAAATCTTACATAAGAGCATAAAGAAGTCAATATCTGAACAACAAGTGACAATGAAATGTTACTAACAAACGGATAATAATATAATAATATATGATATCATAAAAATTATTATGATTTTGGAATAAGTAAATAACATTATTTAAATCTTTATACATAAGTTTCAAATACAAACGAAGGATATCAGACCTAAGGTAAGGGATAACTTTTCAAATCTCATTTTTATCCGAGATTGTTTATTCGTAAGTATTTACTGGGGTATATTTATCATCAACATCAATGTTTACTAAATATGTATTTAAAAACATTATTTATATCCTTATATAATTTTTTAAATTCAATTTTACCCATTGGTAAATTTTTACTAAACATTATGAATGGAATCTTTTGTCATTTTCAGTACGAGTCACTTTTTGACTTTTCCGGAAAAAGTATGAGAAGAATATTTTTTTAACTTGTACAACATGAACATATTTTTATGATTTCATAATGTATTATTTCCTTGAAACATTACCTGAAATCTTAAAAGTTTATTTTCACAAAAAATTATTTATTCTAAAATTTTGTGGCATTTTGAGGAAGGAAAATGTTTTTGAAGAAGAAAGGATATTTTCCTCAGGAATTAATTTCAAGTGTTTTCTCAAACTTTTTTCCATATAAAATGATACTATTTAAATAGGGTTATATTTATAACCCTATTATTACTATGATTTTATTATGTGTTATTTAAGGAATCCATTTGTTTTATATCAATTATGATGGAATGATGTTTAAGAAACCCATTTTATTTCATGGGTTATGCTATGGTGAATGTTTTTATGTTTTTGTGTCACACTTAAAAATGGTTTCATTATGAGATGGTTGGGACCTTTATATCTCTCCAATGCATTGGGTAAATATTTATATCTCATGATATAGACATGACTAGAATGGAAAGTAAATTTGGTTCAGTAATATAGGGCAGGAATGAGGAGTGAACTTGGTTCGGTAATAGACTTTGTCTGCTATGATGGTATTGGTAATAATCCTTGACTAATATGAAATGATTTTCTTTGCTTATGTATTTATTCCATGAAATTACATGTCTTATGTTATGACTATTGGGATTTTATTTCACTTTTATGATTTATTTCACAACATGATATTATGATATTTTATATGCAGGATAATATTTTCAAATGTTATGTTCCTATGATTATGATATGATTGATATTTCCCTTGTTTACCCTTACTAAGAATTTGAGCTCACACTTTCATATGTTTCTTTTACATAGGCCATGAATAAGGGTTTTAAATAAGATATGTCAAAAAGGAGTCTAGTTATGAAGAAATAAGTGGGAGAAAATATGGATGTTTTATGAACCAATTGTTTATGCTTCCCAGTTTCTAGAGACACTAAACCTATATGGTCATAGTGTGGTTTTTATTATGTTATGTAATAGATATTCTTCAATGTTAAAGTGATATCTATATATAAAGTATGGTCGTTATAATGAGAAATCATCATGGATAATTCATGAGGCATAAAATGAGAGAATAGTCATTTCTATATGATTCATAACATATAAACATGTATACAATATAAAAATTACACATTCATAAGCACATCACCATGGTTCAATACCAAAGTGTTAAAAATAATATTACAAAGGTTATTCCCCAAGATATTGTAAAAAATATCATCTCTAGAGATTAATTATTTACCCAATGCATTAGGGAACTATTAGGGAACACCCTTCATTTTTTTTAATTTATGGGTTCCACGTATATCATAATAAAACATTTCACTAATAACCCTTAGAGAATAAGGAACAAGTTTCATATGAAATCATTTAGTAGATAATTGTTTAAAGTCTTAAACTTTTCATCATTTTTAACCCATGAGAAGAGAATGTGAGTTTAATACATGTAAAAAACAAATAAATTAATTATAATTAAATACATATTAATACCATTGAATAAAAATAGGTTTTTGTATTTACAAGATAAAAAAGTGTCATAAAAATTAAATAATGATTTTGACAGTATAACGAGTATACAAAGTGGTTTATGGAACGAGATTAAAGATAGAGAATTTAAGTACATAATTGATATAATAAAATTTTGTTATAAATTTAATGATATTAAGTACATGGGAACATAATAACTTTGAAATTAGTGTAATAACTATAAAGTAAGTACATGGATAAAAATGGATATGGATAGAATCCCTTACCTTGAGAGAAAACTTCTTAAAGCTTGAGTAAGTCCCTTGGAACCTTAGAAACTCCTTAGAAAGGATCTAAAGAGGTAAAATGAGGGGAAATTAATTATTAAAGGCTTAATAGTAAATAAAACAGGTTTTATAGGTGGTTATTTATATCAAAATGAGGATAATTGTTTGTTATTTTTCAAATATAACCCTTGGAATTCTAGGTTTTGGAAATTAAATTTTCTATGGGAAACCCATGGTTTTAGATCATGGTTTAGAAATAAATAAGGGTTTTTTGAATTTTTTTAGTCTGAGAACCAAACCTCATTTTTTAATATTATTTTTTTTAATGGGAAAATATTTTTCCACAAAATAATTTTTTTAAAAGATTCATTTCTACTTTAGACATTAGAATGTAGTTTATAGGTTTCGAAAGTCATTTAAATTCCTTAAAATACATTATATCAATAAAATAACTTATTTTTTATCATGGATTCACTTATTTTAATTATAAAATCATCATTTCATATGTATAAAGTCATAAAACATACTAAAAACAAAAAATTGTATTTAAAAAATTCACTAAAAATAAAGTATTTTTGAAAATTCTAAAAAAAATTCCCAAACATAATTTCAATATCCTAATTTTAATTATAATTTTTATTTTATAAAAATAAATTTATATGTATGAAAAATAATTATTTTAAATAAAATAAATATTACCTATAAAATACTATTTTTAAAGAAAAACACATTATTTATTAACTTTAAATATTTTTAAATTGTCTATTATCATAAATATTGATTTATAAAGAGTATATGTAAATAAAATTATTATTTATATTACATATGAATTTAATTTTAAATGGTTATTTTACTATTCTATTGGGTATTTTACAATGGTCATATAATAGGAATATTTCAATGATTAGGTAATGGTTAGATCTTAATGGTAAAATTTCTCTTTAAACTCTATATATACTCCACCATTAAAATTCCTCATTATTAACTACATCAATTATAAAGGTTTTAAACTTACCTTGATAATTTATTTCATATTCATACTATTCTATTTATTTGTGTTGTTTTTATAATAGGAGATATATTAATTATAGAATTAAAGTCTATGGAGTTTCATTAGTGTTTGGATTATTTTTATATCATTGTATTATGTATAGATATTATAGTCAAAATTATTTCATTATTTTTAATGTTATTATATAAAAGTATTTCTAGGGGTTTCATAATAAAATAATCATTGTAAAACATTAATTCATTTACAAATAAGAGAAAGAAATTTCTGATTATTACATTCTAACCCTTAATAAATTTCATCCTCAAAATTCGTGTCCTATTTCAAAAAATGGGGATATTTATCCTTCATTGTTACTTTAGTCTCCTAAATTATGTCTTTGAACTTTTTATTTTTCCACAATACATTCATGAGTCGGGTTTTTTTATTCTTAAATGTTTGTTCCCTTTAATAAAGAATCTGGATCACTTCTTCTTCATATGATAGGTTAAGTTCCAATTCCACACCATTTGTGTCTAGTATATGTTTTGGGTCTGAAATATAATTTATTAACAAGGATATGTAAAAGATTTGGTGGAAATTGGAATGATTTGGGGGTATTGACAACTGCTAGGCAACTGCTCCAATAGGCTCAAGAATCTCAAATGGTCCAATGTACCTTGGACTCAATTTTACCTTCTTTACAAATCACATAACTCCTTTCTATGATCATATTTTAAGGAATACATGATCCTTGATAATAAATTCTAATTCCTTCTTTTTTTTGTAAGAATAACTCTTTTTTTGAATCAAAGAAACATTGGTATGTTTTTAGATCACTTGTATATTCTCCATAATGACATTCACAATGTCTGGTCCCAATAGTTTTCCTTTTCCAACATCGTCCCAATATGTTGGAGTCCCTCACCTCTTCTCATATATTGCTTCATAAGTATCCATTTGACTAATCGAGTGAAAAATATTATTATAGTATAAATAAACAAATGGAATATATTTATCCCAACTCCCTTGAAAATCATATGGGATAACACTTAACATGAATTCCAATGTTTGAATAGTCTACTCAGGATACTCATCAGTTTGATCATGGTAGGTTTTTCTTTGGTGTGATTCTATATTGAAGCATCATCTATAATATAAAATTTAATCTTTGATCATAGACTAAAACAATTGATATTGTTACCCCATAAATTCTTACCACTTCTTGAATAAGTAGGAGAGCAAGGTGACCAAGAGATAAATCCTCTCATATAATGATAAAATGGGAAAATTTTGTTAATCTATGAATGATTAAATATATATATATATTTACTTTTTATGTATTAGTAATTCTAGTATAAAAATACATAATGATATTATCCCATTTCTATATAGGTATGGGTAGTGTTGCAGCACTCCTTTGGGAAGTTGTTTCTCTTCCTGTTTTGGATGACATACCAAAAATCCTGTAGTATAATCATCATTCACCCTTTATATGTTATCCTACCAATGATGATATTATAGATTTATATACATTTTTGTGATTCTAGAATGTATAGAGAATGTATATTTTTGAACTTATTCCATTATCTATTTCTTTAAATTTGTATTATATGGGATACATAGTCTTATACCAAACATCAGAACTCCCTAATGAATCATCATAACTTCCTATGTTTCAAAACTTTTATATTATTTTTTAACTTAATATCATATCTTTTCACTTTTTTGATCTTATCTAGTAATTAAGGTTATAAAATAATTTGGGATAGGATTGATTATTTCCCTTCCCTAATGAATTCCATGTACATCTTTACCAAGTACTTGATCAATAGATCTTATTCAATCCTCATTATTAAAATAACTTTGTGGTCTTTCATACTCAATGCATCAAAAATTTTATTTCTTTTTCTAGGGTGATAATAGATGAAACAATCATTGTCCTTTAAAAAGCTCCAACCATCTCATTTTTCTCATGTTTAGTTATTTTTTTTTGTGAATATATACTTTTGAATTTGGTGTTATTTGTATATATCATACTTATTCCCAAAAATATAGAGTCACTATATATTTAATACAAAGATAAATTTAGCTAATTCCAAATCATGGGTAGGATAATTATATTCATTAGGATTTAACTGTAGATATTCATAGGAAATCACCTTGTCATTTTACATGGGTATGCATCCATGTCCTTTCAAGGAAGTATCACTATAAATGAGAAAACATTCCCTATCAGAGGGAAATGTTAGAACAGGTGCACTAACTAATCTATTCTATAGTTCTTTGAAAATTTATTCATACTAATATATCTATATAAATGTAACTACCTTTAAAGTTAACTTGGTCAGATGATTAGAAATTTGTGAAAAGTTTTTCACAAACCTTTTGTGGTATCCTTTTAGAACAAGTAATCTATGAATCTCATTCACTATTATAGGAAGATGCGACTTCTCTATGTCATTTTTATTTTCTAGATCAAACAATATTTCTTCATTAGTCACAATATTTCCCAAGAATGTGACTTATTGTAACAAAACTCATATTTGATAAAATTTATAGAAAGATATATTCCCTAAAAAATTTTAATATGGAACTTAGATGGTCCTCATGCTCTACAAGACTTTTATATTATATCATAATATCATCAATAAAGACAACCAAAAATTTATCAAGGTAATCCCTAAAGAATATATTCATAAAATATATAAATATGAAGGTATAAATATTCAATACAAAGGGAATAACAAAAAACTCATTGTGCATATATCATGTTTGAAGGTAGTCTTTAGAATATCTTTATTCTTCACCCTCAACTAATGATACCCTAATTAGAGGTCAATATTGGAGAATAATTGATCCCCAAGAAGCTAGTTAAACAAATATTTAATACTTAAATGAGGTTATTTATTCTTCCATGTGATCCCATTAAGTTATCTATAATCAATTCATAATCACATTGATCCATCCTTATTCTTTATAAAGATCATAGGTTCTCCCCAATAAGATACACTTGGGTGAATAAAAACCTTCTCCAAAAGATATTTTATTTTCTTCTTCAAATCTTCTCACTATACATATACAATTATATATGGGGCCTTATATATTTTATTATATCTAATTATGATTTCAATTGATAACTATACTTATCTTTTTAGGGGTGGTCTAGGTAATTCTTCAAGAAATGTATCAATGTATTCCCAAACAAGGGGTGCATACTCTATCTTTATATTGTCACTTTCTTCCCATTCTTCACCAATAATTTCCATAAATAAGGAAATATTTGGTGGTTATTGACAAGAATTGGGTTGGTAAATCTCTCCTCTAAAGATAATTATAGGTTTTCCCTTCTAGAAAACTGAAATTTCTTTACATCTATAATTGATCTTGGAATTATACTATGACATCCAATACGTCCCAAGTATTATTTCAAATTACACCATTATAATGACCACCATGTTTTTGGAGATATTTTACTCACCAATTTTAAAATGGTAATTCCAATATATATTTGATTCTTAAGTAGGTCCTCCTTGATTTTTAACCAACAACTCTACCACTGGAAGTTTTGGTTTTAACTTGATGTTCTTTGTAAACATGAATGAAATAAAATATTACATAGAACTATAATAAAAGAATTTACAAGATATATTTGAGTGTATGATGAGTATACTGAGAAAAAAATCATTCAAAACATTGACTTCAGCTGTCGTGATTACAAATTCATGACCATATTCCCTTGGCCTATATTGGAGTTGATGGTGATTTCCATCCACTCTCTTTCAATTTAGACATTGATTAGAAAAATTTCCACACTCCCTATACATAAATAATTGTATTATAGGTTATAATTTCACTATATTCCATTTTTAATTATCTTTAAGATATTAATGATTTATATATTTATGACTATGTTGATATATATATATATATTTCTCACACACATGATACACATTCCACATGCATGGAATTCCCTGAATGATTTTTCTCACACTTGTTGCACATGGGTAGTTTTTTTTATTTCTCATTCATGGTCAAAGTTATTTCCAAAATTTTACATCATTCCCCTATTCTTATCATTTAGTCCATGAGACCGCAATGCATCTTTAAACTCCATTTCCACTTTGATAGCACACTGCATTATTTATTTATCCCAAAAAATAATTAATCTATCTTCTCATTATAATTAATGAAAAAAATTCATGTTTGTTTCACTAGACTTGTAAATTTTATCTTATAACACCCCACAAGTTCATCTTCCTTTTTTTAATTCAAGTAATTCCCTTTCCATTTTTTCAAAGATTATGAGGAAAATACCAGTTGAAAATGATGATTTTTAAGTCTTCCTACTCCATAGTTTCCACCTCATCCTTTGGCTTCGTATTCTTGATCAATGTCCACTACTAATCATCTTATCCCTCTAAGTGATATAATACCAACATAAAATTCACATGATCATAAAAATAAAATATATAAAATATTTGTCTATAATATGGTTCCATTATTCTGATATTAGTGGATTATAGGTTCCACTAAAAGTAGGTGGTTGTTGACGCATGAAGGATTCAAATTCTATTTTTTCCTTACATGATGAATTTAGAAACACCACAAGGTTTAGATAGTTATTCATGACCTGGGATAACTGATTTTTCTTCATCATAATTTTTTTAACCGCAAATTCCATCTTATTATTAATATCATCATTGCATTGTCCATCACATTTGTTATTTACACAAGTCCCTCTATTTCCTTCCAGTTTCAAGAAAAAGAAAACCTAACTAAGAAATTTGTTACTATTTTAAATATTATAATAATAATTATAAAGGATTGTTTAATCCTAAAATTTTCTAATATTATTTGTTTAGGATGTTATACTTTAATCAAAAAAAATACATTATCTATATATCCATCATACTGGTTTCTAAAAAGAATGTGTTTAACTAAAGCATATTCCCTGGGAGTGTTAAACCAGGTTTGCTGTAAGGCCACTTTGTTTTTCACTAGTTATATCTTATGTTAATACCCAATAAGACTTTTGGGGTTATTACCAGTAGGTAAATTTTTTACAGAGCCGAATCCATTTGTAGTATCCATACATGGATTTTATTGTTTGGAAACCACTATATCTATACTTTACCAAAATGTCAGGATGTTTTACTATATTTATAATTATCCCTATGGTTCTTAATATTTTTTAAAGTAATAATTTATATAAATAGATAATCCTTTCATTTTATACCAACTACAGATACCTACCTTTTTCATGCCTGATTTTTAACATAAACTCTTAACAAAATATTACATTAATAACTTGAAGGATATATTGAAGTTTAGTTTCCTGAAAACTAGGTACATAATAATTGAATTAAATAAGGAAAACATAAACATAAACTTCATTTAATCCTCTAGAATCATTCCTTTATTATTCCATCCTAGTTCACCTCATTTCAAGTGATTTTTTGGGGGTATACATCAATAAACAAAGTGAGCATAAATCCCAGTATAGGATAAACAAAGGAAATAGAACATGAGTGATCATTATAAATAAGTAATGAGGCATAAAATAAGATAATAATCATAAAACTATGATAAATAACATGGAAATTTGGATATAATATTATAATGGTACATTCATAATCATATCACTAAGGTTCAATACCAAGGTTCCATAAAACATATTACCATGGTTATTAACCAATGTATTGTAAAACATGTCATCTCTAGAGATTAATTAATTTAGAAATTAATTATAGTGCTATCAAGGTTCACCCTTCATATATATTAATTAATGTGTTCCAAATAGATCATGATACATCATTTCATCAATAACCCATAGAGAATAAGTAATGGATTTCATATGAAAACATTGAATACATAAATGTTTAAAGACTTGAACTTTTCATCATTTTTATCCCATGAGAAGTGAATATTGGTTTTTTATGTAAATACACAATAAATTAAGTATATTTACACCATTATGAATACCCTTTAATAAAAATAGTCTTGGGTATTCACACCATAAAAAGGGTATCATGGAAAATCAATGAATGATTTCAATATCATAATAGGTATAAAAAGAGGTTTATAGAATGAGATTAATGAGAGAGAATGTAATACTATCATTGATATAAAAATATTTGGATAGTAATGGAATTATCATAATTTTATGAGATCATAATAACTTTTAAATAAGAGTACTAACTACAGGAAGCACGAGGATAAAAATGGAGAGGAATAGAATCTCTTACCTTGCATGATAGCCTCTTAAAGCTTAAGGAGAGTTCCTTCAAAACATAGAAACTCTATGGAAAGGTTATAGAGAGGTAAAATGAGGTAAAATTCATGAAAAATGTTTTGGGGGTGAATAAAATGTGGTGTAGAGTTGGGTATTTATAAAAAAGTGAGGATAATTGTTTATTTTTTTCAAATATATCCCTTATAATTCTATGTTTTGGAAAATAAATTTCCCATGTCCCACCCATGGTTTTGGCTCATGGTTTGTGAAGTAAAGGTGTTTTTTATATTTTTGAGTTTAAGAACCAAACATCATTTTTTTATAAAAATCATGTAATGTGAAAATAATATTTTAATAAAATAATGTTTTTAAAAGATAATTTCCACTTTAGAATTTGGAAAGTTGTTTATATGTTTGAAAATTCATTTAAAATAATTAAAATACATTATATTAATAAAATGAATTATTTTTTGTATTTTACTCACTTATTTTAATTATTACATCATCATTAAATATTATGATGTTATAAAACATGCTGGAAACACAAATCTATATTTGTTTTATTTAATAAAAAATAAATTATTTTAAAAAATTCTCAAAATTTCAATGTAAAATAATTTCAAAATTATAATTTTAAATATAATTATTATTTTATTAGAATAAATTCTTATATATAAGAAATAATTATTTTAAATAAAAATACTTATTTCCTATAAAATATGATTTTCAAAGGAAAACATATTATTTATTCACATTAAGTATTTTTAAATTTTATAATATCATAAATATTGATTCTTAAAGAGTATATGTATATATAGTTATTATTTATAATACATTTGAATGTAATTTTAAAGTGTTATTTTACTATTCATTTGAGTTTTATTATTATTTCAATTTTCATATAACAGTTACATTGCAATGGTTGGGTAATGGTCAGGTAATGTTGATATCATAACAGTCACATTTCCCTTTACACCCTATATATATTCAACCATTCTCATACCTCGTCATTCACTACTTCTCTTACAATGTTTCTACACTTCCCTTGATAATTTCTATCATATTCATAACTCTTAAATTTATTTTTATTGATTTTATATAAGGAGTGATCTCCATTGATGAATTAAAGCCTATGGAGTTTTCATTAGTGTGTGAATTGTTCTTTTTTTTATCTCCCTATAATATTTCTATCTATTATAGATAATATAATTTCATAATGTGTAATTTTTTTATGTAAAAGTCTTTATATAGGCTTCATAATAAAACATTAATTGTGAATCATGATTTCTTTTACTAATAGTATAATGAAATTTTGGGTTATAATGATCTTATGTTCATGTAAAATAATCTAAACACATGGAATACCATATGAAATTTGGAAAAAATGGTTTATTTTCTAAATATTATTACTAAAATAAAATAAGTTTTATTTTCTAACTCGCTAAAGTTTGTGTTGGATATTAGAAATATATTCAAATAATAAATTTATTTTCTAATTAACCCGTTGAAGTATGTTTGTGTTGACACTCCTTTTTTTCATGAGAGAATGGTTATTTTCACAAAGTTATTCATCAATAAAAAATAAATAAAGAAGATCAAGGTCCAAACACTTCACCCAGGATATACTATTCAATGAACAATTAGGGGAATCGTGCAGGTCTAGCCAGTGTTCCAGCATTACCATGAAAGTTTAGCCTGTGTTCCAAAAGTGTCGTGTAGGCCCCAGATAGTTTCACCCAGAAGAACCACTGAGGTCACACCTGCATTAAAAATCCACATGGCCAGCCTATATGACCCACCTACATGATCCACCTCCTTTTACCAGGGTCTTAATAATTCTTATAAATAGAACCCTAAGGCCCCTTATTTCATAAGACAAAAAAACTCAGAGAATCCTTGAATCTATGCTCGCTCTATTCCTTTACCCAATCCATTATAAACTTTTAGGTAGATTTTCAAGCCTCGAAAGAAGAGGTAATTAATAGGGTTAGTAGGATTAAATTTTTCTTAGTGTTTTAAACACAAGAAAACCTATATGATCCAACTCCCCTAGTTCAAGTGCACCAGGTAGAAGTCTCCTTCTCAAGCCCAGGTCTTAAGTGCTATACATCCAAAGATACCTGAGGGGACCCTTGGAGGCTAGAGCAAGGCCTACCCAAGTGTTGTCACCCAGTTTTTCCATCACTCATATATCTCATCAGCTTTCCATGGTTTACCCTATATGATCCATCTTCATCTTGCCTAGAATTCTCTGTGCAATCCATCTTCATCTCACCTAGACTACCCTGTGTGAGCCATATTCAGCTTCCCAGCCTACCCTACATGATCCATCTTTAGCTTTCCCATCCTTCACTAGTGTGATCCATCTTCATCTCGCCCAAAATTTACCTTTGTGGTTCATCTTAAACTCACCCATCCTTCACCTATGTGATCCATCTTCAGCTCTCCCAGCCTTCACCAATGAGATCCTCCTTTGATCCCTCTTTTTATACCACCAATGGCACAACATCACTTCCCTTGGATCGCTCATTCGAGGGGGACCATGAAAAAGTCTCCACTAAATCCTCTAGTCTTAAACAACCATCAAGAAAGTTGCACCCACATTACTCCCATTCAGTTATGCATTCTTTCATAAAGAGGTGTCCCACACATGTCCTACCTGATGGGTATAGTCCTTGGGGTGTGTACAGTTATGCATCCCTTTGGTAACAAGGACCATAACCTTGGGGGTAGTTCTAGGGACCTCTTATTTTTCGATATGATGGATATAAAAATGTTATATTTTTTTTATCTCTAAGACCAGGGACATCCTAGTTCAGATGATGAGGGCTAGTTCTAAATCCTCACCTTGTCATCTCTGAATTTGGTACCTTCTTGTTTCAGACGGTGAGGGGGGATGCTTTCTTTTCCCCTTGATAAGGGTTAGTGCCTTATCCTCCTCTATTCTCTAGAACTGGGAAAATGGAATCCCTCCTAGAGAAATCCCTGGGTATTTATTATAAGAGGTCACACCCCTCTTATCTTCTATTTCACAAGGTTACCAAAACAAGCAATGAGATGGTAACTTCAAATCCCTTTCTCTTTACAATCTCCCTGGCCTCATCCACTAGTGGATGAAGAATATTGGATGGTTTTCCAGATCTTTGACTTCCACCTATTTCTCAAACTGATCATGAATCATGTGGGATTATAGGTTAGAAGTCATCATGAAATTTTAATGATCCAATGCATGTCTTGGTAGAGAGTCCTTTTCTGAATCATCCTCTCACCTTTTCCTTCAAAGGTCCCTCCATAAGTGTCGTTACTCAAAACCATGCTCAACCCAAGAGTGTATTCATAATCATGGCTCCTCAAACCATATATTCAACTTTAGAGGTCTATATTTCTAATTAAGAAACCTTAAAAAGGCCTCCTATCTATTATAATCCCTAACCATACTCACCCAAAGGGCCTCCTATCCGGTATAATCCCCAACCATGTTATCACTATCTCAAAGGGACAAATATCCTATGAGACAAAACTTCAAAGGGAATTCATAGGAATGGTTCCTTGAATATATGGTACCATCTCAAAGAGACAAATACCTTGCGATACAAACCTTTAAAGGGCATCCATAGGCGTGGATCCTCAACTCGACCAAACTATATGGTCTTTAATTCCCGTCCAAATGGGATATGTAGGAAAACTCCATGAGTTCCGAACCCAACACCCAATATCAACCCTAATTTTCTCTAATCCACATTCCCAGTAGGGTCATATCCATCCTAGGAGGCTACATCCAGTAGGTTTTGAGCGCAGCGGAAGCGCGTTGGTGGGTGTGCCCAACTTTAATTTTTCTGTTAACAAAGATCAATCTGAGATCCATCACAATAATAAAATGTCAGATATTTGAAATAGAATGATGAACGAAAGAAAAAAAGGGAGTCCCGAAACTATATAGAGGATCATCATATGTTGGTTATAATTAATTTAATTAAAATACAAGAATTACCTTGATGGAATTCTCTCTCCATTGATGATTCCAATCATGATCCAATGTGATCCATCATTGCGTCATTGAATCCAAGTGAATGATTCCTCTAGTAGTGATCCACATGTGCTCCATGTATCTCTAGACATTGTTGAAGGGATCTCTAGGTGTTAGTGTGGAAGAGTCTTCACTTGCGATGTCCGCCTTCGATCGCCTTGATCCAGTGGAGGTGGATCTCTCTCTCGTTGCTTGAGAGAGTTCTTAGTGGAAAAAGAATTCTCTCTTGGCTTGAGAGATTTTCCAAATCTGTTGTGCACAACTCCAAAAAATGGTTAGGCTAATGATAAATATATAATTGGGATTTTAATTACATAGAATAATAAAATGAATTAATTACCTGAAAGTATTTATTCATTTCATTTAATTCTTAGTAATACCCCATGTCTAATAATAACAGTTGACTATTATTACTTGACATGCACCCAACGAATTACACCTAATATAATTTAATTAAATAAATAATATTATTTCTCATAAATTCCCAGAAAAAAATATATGGCGTGTATATTTAATATACACGGTGTGTACTTTTGTTTTTCCATTTTTCTTTATTTCCTCCACCACATTTGTTAAACCTTGAATAATGGTTATTTATTTCTCAAATAAATATCAATGCATTACTCACTAATAAATATATTATTTCACCCCCAATATATTCTCTCCAATAATTAGTGTCAAAATAAATGCGATCAGAAATTCTTGAATAATTATTAAACCACAATCGGGAATAATCTTTATTCAACTTGTTAGAATAATATTTAACTGAGATACTCCGACACACTTAGTGTGTGACCCTCTAGGCCTCTTTCTCAGTGGCATTAGGTGAAGCCTACCCAAAGTCCAAGGTTAGTGTCTAGAAACACACCAAGGCACCCATAGAGAAATATGTTAATACCGAAATTACGTAACACCACCTATGAAATCCTACTATTTAATGTAATCCTTTTGTCTCGATATCTCGAATCAAGTAGGTTGCATGCAGGTGCCATCAACCCATGTGCTCAATAATTCTTTCTTTGACTTCCTAGAATTGAACTCACCCATTTCTTACCATGGACATGGATTTATTTAAGCTATATCAATTACATCAAAGGGCATGAGATATCTACTTCCATTATGGAACAGAAGGGACAAATCCTTTCTCGCATTATCTATTAATGCAGTATTACTTGTGACACACCCAACATATCCTACCTCATTATGAATAGTGTGTCGTCACAATTTTCTTCAATACATCTAAGTGCACAATTTTTAATACCCATTAATAATAATCCTAAAGTCTAAGGACCAATACACACTTCTGTATATAGGAACATCCAATGACACTATGAAATTAGGATTTTCTACTGGCGGGTCTTGTTCTCTTATTATTCTCTTGGATATTACCAAGGGTGCACACCAGGAGAAGGTGCCTCAAAGTTTTATGAGTCATCACCCCTAATAGCCTGTATTATTTATGTCCCTCAAATAAAATCATCTGTCCATAAAATAAATATTCAAGAATAGTGTTATGGAACTTCTAGGTTCTCATCATAGCAGGGATATGTTATGACCTTTCAGTGCAATATCTATCCTTAGGATATTATCACATGCATTGTCTTGTAGAAGAACAATAAAGATGTGATAAGGTATTTATTAATGAATAAAATATAAATTAGTTGGTTCTAGGCCACCAACTCCAACAGACTTCCACTTAGACTAGATCCAACTGCTAACAACTTTTAACCTGCTAGCACTCACATGATATTCATGCTTCTGTTGAGATAGTCCTTTAGTCATAGGGTCTACCGTGTTCTCTTCTGTGGAAACTCTGCTCACCACAACTTCACCCCTTTGATAGAAATCCCTCAAGAGGTGATACTTTCAGAGTATGTGCTTTGTCCATTGATGTGACCTTGGTTCTTTTGAAAGAGACATTGTTATAGTATTATCACAATACAATGTGATATGATCTTTACTTCTAGGAACCACATCAAGATCCTGGAAAAAGTTCTGAATTCAGACAGCTTCCTTGGATACATCAGAAGCCGCTATATATTCATACTCTTCTGTAGAATCGACTACAACTAGATGCTTTGAACTCTTACAGCTCAAAGCACCTCCATTGAGACAGAAAACATATCCATATTATGACTTCAGATCCTTCTGATCTATTTGAAAACCAACATCAACATACCCTCTGATTAAAAGCTCCTCATCTCCTCCATACACCATGAACATATCCTTAGTTATTCTCAGATACTTAAGTATAGTCTTAACGGTAGTCAAATATTGTTCTCCTATATCTTCTTGATATCGGCCTACCATGCTCAGTGCATAGGAAACATCAAGCCTGGTGCATAACATGGAATACATGATGGATCCTATAGTTGAAGCGTATGGGATCTTACTCATTCTATCTTTCTCCTATTCTATTTGAGGACACATTTTCTTAGAAATATGCAGGCCATGTGACACTGAAACCAATCCCCTCTTGGATTGTTCTATACTAAATCTCTTTAGTATCTCGTCAATGTATATACCATGAATTAGTTCAAGAATCCTCTTGGATTTATCACTAATGATCTTGATCCCTATAATGTAGGTTGCTTCACCCAAGTCCTTCATGGATAAACATTTGTTCAACCAATCCATAACTGACTATAAGACTGGTACATCATTTCCAATAAGCAATATATTGTCAACATATACTACTAGGATAATGACTGAATTCCCATTAAACAACTTATAAACACATGGCTCACATTAATTCTTAATGAAACCAATTTACTTTATAGCTTCATCAAATCGAATGTTCCATGACCTGGATGCTTTCTTTAATCCATAAATGGATTTATGCAATTTGCAAACCCGTTTGGCTTAACCTGGTGTCACAAACCCTTTTGGTTGTGTCATATAGACATCATCCTGAAGGTTCCCATTAAGGAATTTTGTTTTGAAATCCATTTTCCAAATCTCATAATCATGGTAAGCTGTTATGGCAAGTATGATTCTTATGGATTTAAACATGTAAACTGGTGAGAAGGTTTCGTCATAGTCAATTCCTTGATGTTGTCTGAATCCTTTATCCACTAGAATTTCTTTATAGGTGCTAACCTGACCTTCCATGTCCGATTTTCTCTTGAATACCCATTTTCATTCAACAAGATTTACATCAACTGACTCATTGACCAGAACCCATACTTGGTTCTGATACATGGAATCCATCTCAGAATTCATAGCTTCTAGCCATATTACAGCTTCTTAACTTTCTACTAATTCCTTGTAGGAGAGTGGTTAATCATTGTCTAACAATAATGATTCACCATCCTCACTGACTAGGAAACCAAATCCCCTTGGTTCCCTTACCTCTCTTGAGCTTCTACGTAGTACTTGTGTTTCTAGAACCTCTTCAATGGGGACCTATAAAACTTCTTCCTATACCAACTCCTATGTATCTTGAGCATCAACTTTGTTGAAGTCAATTTTTATCCCACTATCCTTTTTGAGGATGTGTACCTTCTCAAGAAATATGGCTTGTCTAGCGACAATCACTTTCTTGTTTGAAGGGTTATATAGGTAATATCCTTTCGTTTCCTTGGGATATCCTATAAAGATACACCTTGTTCCCTGGGGTGCTAGTTTGTTTCTTGAGAATAACTTAAAAAGCACCTCGCATCCCCATACACATGTGTGCAAAAAATGGGTTTCTTTCTATTCCATAACTCAGAGGGAATTCCATTTTCCACCATAGTTGGTACTTGGTTTAATGTGTATGATGCAGTTTGTAATGAATATCCCCAAAAGGATAATAGAATATCTGCATGACTCATCATCGACCTCACCATGTCCAAAAATGTGTGGTTCCTCCTTTCACTAACACCATTCCACTCTGGTGTATAAGGAGGAGTGAGCTGAGATAGAATCCAAGACTCTCATAAAATATCGATGAACTCTTGGTTCAGATATTCTCCACCTCAATCAAATCGAAGCTTCTTTATCTTCTTACCAAGCTCATTCTATACTTCATTCTTGAATTCCTTCAATTTATCTAAGGACTATGACTTATACCTCATTAATTAGACATATCCATATCTACTAAAATCATTACTAAAAGTAATAAAGTAAGAATATCCACCTCTATCTTCTACTGTAAATGGTCCACATACATCTGTGTGCACCAATCCTAGAAGCTCTGTGGCCCTTTCACCATGTCCATTGAAAGGTGGCTTAGTCATTTTACCTTGTAAACAAGTGTGACATCTATCAAGTGGTTTTAGTTCATTAGATTCTAAATAGCCATCTTGGTAGATCTTTGTCAAGCACTTCTTGTTTACATGACCAAGATGGTGATTCCATAACTGGGTGATGTATGATTCATGTGAGTTTTTTTCATTATCAATTCCCAATAGTTGGTTTTCATAATTTAATACATACAAACCATTATTTAAATGCACCATACCATAACATACATTGTTCTTATAAAAGAAGAAACCCTTATTTCCAAACATGAAAATAAATCCATCCATATCCAAACATGATACATAAATTATGTTTTTGGTAACACTAGTCACATAATAACAGTTATGTAAAACCAAAATCATCCAAGTTGGCAATGAGAGGTGGTAATCTCCAATGGCTAATACAGCTAGCCTCACACCATTGGTAGCTCAAAGATCCACCTATCCTCTATATATATTTCAAAATCTACTTGGTTCCTAAATTTGAATACAGATGTGAGCCCCACAAGCTTTATCTAATACCTAATATGTAGAAATGGAAAGATTACACTCGATGACAAACACACCTTTAGCATCCCCATGCTTCTGGGTGTGGTTCCTCTTTCAGTGGCCTTGCTTGCCACATGAAAAACATACCACCTCCTGTTCCTTTCCCTACCTCTGGATCTTCCCCTTCTTGGGGGGACGATGCTCAGGGGATTCAATCTATTTATAAGTCTTTGGACCTTTTTCCTTGTCCTTACTTTTCTTATTCACCATAAGGACTGTGGTTTTGTCATGCCCCATGTCCTTATCTACCTAGAGAATTAAGTTCAGAAGTTCTGATAGATTCTTCTCATTATTTCTCATGTTGTAGTTGATAATAAAGCTAGAGAAAGTCTTGGGCAGTTATGATAGGATTAGATCTATACACAACTCATTCAAGAACTTAATTCCCAAGATTT
Organism: Viscum album; assembly: GCA_963277665.1. Lineage (NCBI taxonomy): Eukaryota > Viridiplantae > Streptophyta > Magnoliopsida > Santalales > Viscaceae > Viscum > Viscum album. The sequence continues at coordinate 291,391,000 of OY728165.1, forward strand.
CCTAGCATTCAATGTAGCCAAATAGATTGAATACATGAGGCCCAGCTGGCGTAGAATCTCCAATATTAGTTGTAAACAAAGAGTTGAAGATCTCATATCTCTCTTGTCTTTCCTTCTCTTGATAGAGATCCTTAAGGTGAGAAATCATGCTATATGTGTCCATGTTTTCATGTTTCTCCAAGAGCTCATTAGACATGGATGATATCATGAAACACTAGACATCTGTTGAATCATCCTTATGTTTCATATAGAGAGATAGTTCCTCATCACTGGCCTCTTTTCTAGGCACAATTAGAATAGGCTCTTCCAGCACATACAATTTCCTCTCGTGGCGAAGGATGACATGTAAACACCTCTACCATTCCTGGAAATTGGTGCCGGTGAGAAGGTTTTCCTTCTCGAGTATGGTTATCAATGATATGTTTAATGTTATTTTTCTTTTTGTTTCTATAATTTAAAATGAGAAAAGGTTTAGTACTTTATCATGATAAAACTGAGATAAACAAAAAAAATTAATACTTATTAGTCTCCCACTATTTTATCGAAATCCAATAGCCCTCACCATTGATTTTGAAATATTATGTTGCTTGAATATTCTAGTGGAAAGGATCCATATTCCACTTTTCATTACCCCAACTAGGGTTGTTCAAGCAACTTAAAGGTTTTTAGTTAGGCATTCCAAATGCCAACTGCATTAACTCATAGCTCCTTGATCCGTTGAGTGGACTCCCCAATCCTGAAATCCTTTTATTTTGGATTTCCTCAACCTTTTCCTCTTATTCACACCAAGTCCTACTGTGCCAGTCAACCCTTGATGTGAACTAAGTCAAGTCAACCCAAAACCTTGAATTAGAATTCCCTGATAATTGAAATCACCCCAACTAGGGTTGGTCAAGACTTTGAACTATGGTTCGATTCTAACCAAGATTATGGAAGGCTATACTGACTTGATATTTTCATTGAGGAATTTTATCGTTATACATAAATTTACATTTTATTATTTTTGATTACATGCTTGTTAATATTAAGTGGGATATACTTAAGTGATTAACCGTGTCTAAGATAATATTTACACATAATCCAGTCTTATTTTAGTTCCATCTTGCATGATTGTTTAATTCATTAATTATGTGATCGTGACAACACACCCACAACAAATAAACCATGCAACTAACAGAAATAAAATAAATGGTATGATCATGAGCTTATTCTATTGGTTAGTTTTTATAGTGGTTGATAAACTAACCCAAGACCTAAGGGAGAAACACCTTGAACCTTTTGGGTTCATGTTTATAGCTTTCCACCTATTCACCTTTGCATCTCCTTGGATTAGTTTCACCTTGTCTCCTAACTTGAGTCGCATCCACCAGCTTGGGAGCTCCATCCATTACATATTCTTTTATCTCACACGCAGGTGAGGGGTAAAATAGAGTTTTACACAAAATAAACCTTGGGCATGAAGACCCTACATATTAATGAGGATAAGGCTCGCAGGCTAACAAATTTTAAAATAAATAAATTAAAAGAAACCATTAACATACAAAGGTCTTGGTCTAGCTCATGATTATTCATATATACAATGATATTTTACAATAAATAAAACTAGAATTCGATGCTTTAATCATTCTAGTTTAAGATAAATCACACCCGAATCAATAAATTATATTTAATTAATCAATCCTTTTATCTTAAACCCTTTTCGGAATTTCCTTGAGATTCTCATCCATCATAATTTTAAATAAATAAATTCATTTAAAATTATCTTTGTACATAACTTGTACCTTGGAGGAAATCTGGTGAATTCCCATTCATAACTACCCAATGAGTAGAAATGAACATTATGCTGATGTTAAATTAAACACACATATATATAACACCTATCACGTGTTGTGCCTTAACTTTACACCTACACTATGGTACATGTCTCAAGGGTTTGTATAATATAATAATAAATTTTAATAAATCTTCCTAATTTGTATGAGTGCACGGTGTGTAGTTCTGACTACATGATATGTACTTTTGTTCACCATCCATCTAAAGTACATGCCCGAGGACATTGTGTGTAGATGTAATTTAGAAGTCTTTAGAGTACACATCATGTTCAATGGGATACATGATGTGTAGTATCCGCGTTACATGGTTTCTAGCTGGGAAAGCCGTGTATAGGGTACATAGTTCAACCCTAACCTGAAGGGACTACATGGAATCTTTATTGGACCACACGGTGTGTAATCCATAAACCATATGCCACATGTTCCTGGTCAACACACGGTGTCATTTAAGACTTAGAAATACTCTAACACATGGCCTAATTTGGTGGACCAGTCTGACGCATTGAACCAAGACTACACAGCGTGTACTACCAAATACACATCGTGTATTCTGGTGTTGTATGAAAAGACACATTTGGAACCTCTAGATGAGATCCTCTATTTTATTTTAATCAAAATTAAATGAAAAAAATCATTTCTTGTAAGGTGAACGAGAAACAAGATAGGAGGAACAGATCTCGAGATTCAGATTTATAGAATGATTAACTTGAATTGAAATAACTAAATTATTAAATGAGTAAATTACCAATGGAAAAATAAATAATTATAATCAATGATATGACCACTATGATACCACTTTTAGGTTCAGAGAGTAGTAGAAGCGCATTGGTGGGTGTACCCAACTTTAATTTTTCCGTTAACGACGATCAATCTGAGATCCGTCATGATAATAAAATGTCAGATCTTAGAAATAGAACGACGAATGAAAGAAAATAAAGGGAGTCCCAAAAATATATATAGGATCATAATATGTTGGTTATAATTAATTTAATTAAAATACAAGAATTACCTTGATGGAATTCTCTCTTCGTTGATGTTTCCGGTCACGATCTGATGTGATCTGTCATTGCATCGTAGAATCTAAGTGTAGGATTTCTCTAGTGGTGATCCACATGTTCTCCACATATCTCTGGATGTCACCGAAGGGATATCTGAATGCTAGCGCGGAAGAGCCTTTTCTTGTGATGTCTGCCTTCGATCGCCTTGATCTAATGGAGGTGGATCTCTCTCTCTCGTAGATTGAGAGCGTTCTTGGTGGAAAAAAAATTCTCTCTCTTGGCTTGAGAGCTTTTCCAAATCCATTGTGGACAACACCTAAAAATGGCTAGGCTAATGAGAAATATATAATTGGGATTTTAATTACATATAATAATAAAATTAATTAATTACCCAAAATCATTTATTCATTTCATTTAATTCGTAGTAATACCCCATGTCTAATAATAACAGTTGATTATTATTACTTGACATGAGCCCAACGAATTACACCTAATATTATTTAATTAAATAAATAATATTATTTATCATAAATTCCCCAAAAAAAATACACGGCATGTGTATTTAATATACACAGCGTGTACTTTTTTTTACATTTTTCTTTATTTCCTCCACCACATTAATTAGACCTTGAATAATGGAAATTTATTACTCAAATAAATACCACTTCATTACTCGCTAATAAATATATTATTTCTCCCAAAATATATTCTCTCAAATAACTAGTTTCGAAATAAATACGATCATGCATTCTTGAATAATTATTAAAGCACAATCAGGAATAATCTTTATTAAACTTGATAAATTAATATTTAACTGAGATATTTGGACACACTTAGTGTGTGACCATCTAAGCCTCTTTCTCAGTGGAATTAGGCGGAGCCTTCCCAAAGTCCAAGGTTAGCATCTAGCAAAACACCAAGGAACCCATAGAGAAAGAAGGTAATGCCGCAATGACGTGTCACCTCTTATGAACACTTACTATGTGATGTAATCCTTTTTTCTTGATATCTCGAATCAAGTGGGTTGCATGCTGGTTCCATCAACCCATGTGCTCAATCATTCTTTCTTTGACTTCCTAGAATTGAACTCGCCCATTTCTTACTATGGACATGGATTTTTTTAGGCTATATCAATTCCATCAAAGGGCTTGAGATATCTACTTCCATTATGGAACATAAGGGACAAATCCTTTCTCACATTATCTATTATTGCAGTATTACTTGTGACGCACCCAACATATCCTACCTTATTGTGAACAGTGTGTCGTCATAGTTTTCATCAATACATCTAAGTGAAAAAGTTGTAATACCCATTAATAATAATAATAAAGTCTAAGGAGAAATACACACATCGGAAGATAGGAATATCCAATGACCCTATAAAATGTGGATTTCCTACAGGTGGGTCTTGTTCTCATAATATCCTCTTGAATATTACAAAGGGCACACACCATGAGAAGGTGACTCAAAGTTTTATAAGTCATCGTCACTAATAGCCTATATTATTTGTGTCCCTCAAATAACATCATCCATCCATAGAACATATATTCAAGAACAGTGTTATAGAACTTTCGGGTTCTCATCATAGCAGGGATCCGCTATGACTTTTCAGTGTAACAACTATCCATAGGAAATTATCACATGCATTGTCACACAGAAGAATAATCAAGATGTGATAAGGTATTTATTAATGAATAAAGTACAAAGTAGTTGTTTATAGGCCACCAACTCCAAAACATCCATTCCAGATCCTTTAGACCACTTCGGTATAAGTCCCACAAAAACTTTGACTAGGAACCTTTCACCTAGATGTCCTTACTAAATGATATTAAACTACATGGTTTGGTTCTCATCACATGACCATAAAAGGTATGATGTGTCCCATTAATTGGAACCAAACTATATGGGTTCTGATTCCTTGCATAATGATACATTGGAATCCCATCTCATGGGCCTGTTCCCAACATCAAAACAACTCCCATCTCCGTAGATGATGCTAAGCTCTATAGCACCCCACTATTTGTATTAAAATTAGCATCATGATAATAAATGACCAAATAATATCTAATATACATGAAAAAGGGTACCATTTATAGAGAACCTTGGATGCATACAAAATTCTCCATCGATGAAGAACCTCAGATACATACAGATGATTATAAAGTTCATGCTTGCTAATAATTGATTTTTAACCCAAGGGATACCAATGTTATACTTGAGATTTAATAAAGGATTTAAAAACATTTCTTAAATATTTAAGAGATTCCCAGAGTAGGAAATAATTTCCTATAAAATGGTGTGATGAGCCCAACCTCCCATCCTCTCGACCAATGTGATTCCCTAAGAGTAATTATATCCATTTCCCAATGACCACCTACCTTTGTAAAGTAGGTTTGTGAAATATTATGAATAAGGGAACCATTGGGTGTTTTTAGTTCCATGAAAGACCCATTATAAACCTTCTAGAAAGTATCTGGGCATATGTGTTTGACATGAAGGTTGTGCCACTGCCACAAAAAAACACCATTCCACCCCACATGGTATTTGGGGATGAAAAAAAATGGTGAACCTAATGTGAATTCTTAACAAAAATGATTTTGTCTCCCACATGTTAGGCCCCTTTTTATAAAATAAAATAGGGCCATGCATGACTCTGAAACAATAAATTGTGCATGTATTCATTTATTAAGATAATAATTTAATGAGGTTTTCTTATTTGTGTTTGCCACATATATTCCAGGCACCTTCGATAAGAACTACCTTTAATCCAAATGGTGTCATACCAATTCCAAAAAACATACACATCAGCTACCACACAATTTGGGTCTTCAAATATATAGAGGATACCATCACCATCCAAGCATCTCCAACATCAGGTCTCAAATGAACTGGTTAGAGAGTACCACCAAAATTGTACCATCATAACCCTAAAGGATTCATGATAGGCCCTCCATCTCATGAATCCCCACTAGTTGTCCACTCAACAATGGTTGGTGGCCTATAAGAATACGGCACCAATTGCGGTCCCAAACCATTTCATAAGTATATTTCTAGAATGAAAGAATCAACTCCTCCCTTATCTTAGGGAGGTAGATCAAAAGGTCACTAAAGGCCTCATCTAGATAGCATAGGGGTACCTCCAAAGGGAACCTGCAAGTAGCCACCACCACCAATGTTACATGGAGACAAACCCTCACCATGATGGGGGTGTTGTCCTTAGGAATCTAGGCCAGGTCACACAAACCTATTCATGAAAGATGGACCACCAAGGGAAGCGACCAGAAAATAGGGAGTAGGTTCACACCTCTATTACCTATAAATAAGTTCGCCATTAAAATTCAGTTGTAAATTTCAAGCATGCATAAACACTTACCCACATTAATCGAACCCTCCAACAAAATATGGTGGAAATTCTTGAGTAGGGATACTAACATTCCTACATCTATCAAGCCTTCCAACCTAACCTAGAGTAATTTGGAGAAATAAGCTAGTAAATCCCAACAAAAAACAAGGGGTAGACCCATATCTTTGCCCCTCACTTGAGTATTGTCAGTACATACCAGCAGGAAATGGAGGACATAAGTAGGAACACACCCTTTCTCCAACCATGGAATGGTAATATATCCCCATTACAACTATTTATGTTACCCAAAACATCCTAAAAATGGTGAAAGGGTAGAATCAAATTCCATATTATGTCCTACAAACTTTACAGGATATAATAATGACAATAGCAGTGAAAGAGGGGAAGACACACAACTCTATTCCCATAATTGGGGTGACTCATCACCACAAAATGAGGGTCACTCTGGAGAAGAAACACACCACTTATCATGTCTAGTAGGGTCATGGGAAAAATTTCTCCATGATATATTGATAACTAAATCAGGACCATACCCCCATTCCAATTAGATTTTAGCAATCTAACCTAGTGGTTATTCCAGGATAGGCACAAACTCCTTCCAAATTTACAAAAACTTGTCAAAATTTTTTGACATCAATATGGGAGCTAATAAAAAAATCTTCCATATATGAAAACAGATATCCCCAACAACTAACCCCATCCATATAGAATAATTCATTTAAAAAAGGCTCACCAAAGGAAATTGGAAAATGAAGAGTTGATCTATGATCCCAATTTTCTTAATGTTATAGTTTTTGAAGCCCTCAGATGTTTATCTATGGTTTCTTAGGATCCTACTCCTCCATTTCCAAATTACATAAATAGAAGTAGTGATTTTGGAGGTCCATCCTAAACATATTACCATAAATTATTACTTCATTTCTATAATTTGATCATTCTTGAGATCCCATCTCCTAATGAGAACCATGGAATCCCTCTATGTGGCCATAATATCAAACAAAAAGGCGTTACTCCCCTTGTTATCTTCCACCCTGAAATCCCTCCCCTGTGTATACATTACAAGAAATATCCTTGTAGTTGGTCATCAAGTTGTTATAGTAGTCTTCCCCATGATGGAATTCTCTATGAAGGTCATCCCCATGGCGACACTTCACTTCATCAAGGAGGTCCTACCCTTTCTAATTTAATGATGAGAAAGAACTCCTACTCTATGGAACTTGGGAAAATGAGGCCAGTCATGCCTAATGATTTTTGATTGACAAGTGAAATCCTTTATCATCCAAAAAATAGCCCAAGGCAATGGTCATTCTCTAAACCACCCTTGGATTTCCTTCCTTAGAATATGACTAAGGAAATCCTAGCTGATCTTGCTATTTATAATAAAGCAGCAAGGAACCATCCACTTTGGCCAAACCAGGTAAAATAGCCTCTAAAAAAAATGAAGAAGACATGTTTAACAAGAGGAAATAGTTAAATAAAGACAACATACCATTCATGTTATTCCCTTTATCCAATCCCTAATAAATAATTTCAGAGGTGTTGTCTGAATATTTTGTGCAAGAAATCCACCTGAATATATAGGACACTCTTATTCACATAAAATAAAAATTATTATCTTATGATGATTACCAAATCCAAATCAAGGTAATATAAGTTTTACACCATAAAATTTACTTGGAGACCATCCTAGCTGCACGACACCCAAAATTGGGAAAATATAAAGGATCCCTTCAGTATGCATGTATCAATTTTCTAAAAGAGTTGTGTTAGATGATTGTAGATGCCCCATCTAATGTTCATATAAGGGGATGAGGAAATCATGGATCATTGCATTTTACCGCACTCCCCAATCATAAAACACTACCAAAAGTGACATCGTGAAATTTCATAACCTCGATCTAGTTTCAAAAAATGGTTTATATTCACAACAGATGGTATGATCAGTAAAAACTTTCCCTAACCAACTCCCAATTCATCTGGACAGAAGAGTGAGAGCCATCAAAAAACTCATGCATCAAGAATCTGAGAAATATTGAGCAAGCCTCCCACATAAGGGAGTCCAGTCATCAAGCATCGCCAATATCTTTGGAAGCATGTGCATTAGGTGAAAACCATAAAATCCATCCAACCCATGTTCAAACATGGCTCCATAAAATCAAGAAATAAACCATGGAAGCAGCAACCAAGGTAATCCAGGATCAACCCCAACCTGTAGGGCTAGGAAAGTTTTTAACACAACCTTCAAGGTCATAAAAATAAACTCAAAAGGTTTTGGAAATAGAATAGTAACAGACACAACCCTCAAGGATGGGGTCCTTTTTACCTCAAAAACCTCATCCACAATAGAATTTAGTCTTATCCCGACTAGGGGGAATGCTACAAAATGAATCCTCTCAGTTTCATCCTATCTCATGACTAGGTGTCCTCTATCATAATATGCATGAATTTTTTTTTAAAGATTACATTTGGATTACCATTCTTTAAACGATTCAAAGAGGACTAGTGAAGGAAAGTACAAGGCCTCATGGTGGGAACAAACAAAAGAAATCTTTCAAAGAGACTAAAAAATTCCAAAAATGCATTACGAGTCAGTGAACATTGTTAACACCACCCATGAAGATGCTACAAAACATGAGGACAATATAGAGAAGTAGGAGGATGAAGTTTTGGTTCATAATATGTTCCACACTAAAACAATTGAAGGATGTGTGTGTACCCAGAACTAGAGGCTTTCTCTTAATTTGGGGATCCCATCAACCATTCTATTACTACCTTCTCAATGAGAATCAACAAAATAAAATGGTAAATCCAAGGTTGTGTATCACCCAACTTTTGAAGAGATCAAATCCCTCGCACTAGAGGAAGTATTTTCTCAGCATGAGGAAGTGATGAAATAGTTGAGAGGACTCAATGTATAATTACTCTGAGGCAACATTCCTATTGGATATCTTCTACAAGAAGAGCCTCAACTCACACTCCCAACCAGTGTACCTCAATAAAGAGGGTTCACCCTAGTAACTGAAATGGAACCAGAAAATTCTCTCAACTTGAAGGGATGATGACCGATATATTTAGACCCCATGACAGTGAGGATATCAGGGATTACCTCCTTTGGGTACACATCCGGGGCTAGGTTAAGTACATCCCCATGGATCAACCCCTATCAGCTACCCACCGTAGGTATAAATAGAGCTTCCATAGATGGATCAAGATGTTTTTTCCCTGATCAATCCCCAATTCAACCAGACATACCTTAAGGGATCATCAATACTATTGAGTCATTGACAACTATATTAGAGGATATCAAAGAATGGCATTCATCGTTATATCCAAAATCAAATATTTACCCTAAATGGGTGGATCTGACCCCTCCCATACCAAATTTTTGAAACCCTACATTTCTAATTTTTAATGGATCATGGGATCTGGAGAATAATTTTATATATTTCATGTCTCACTATGATCCCCTAATGGGTACCCCTATAAAAAAAGAAGCAGTGAAACTCAGATGCTTTTTATAAACACTACAAGGTCCAACCTTCATATGATATACCAGTTTATTTGATCAGTCAATCTTAGGATGGTAAGATCTTCATTGGTAGTTTCTCTTTCAGTTCATCTCAATGTTGCTGAAGAAAACAGTCATAAACCTCAAACTACAAGTAGTGGGATAATGAGAGGGTCTTGGATTTCATTTCTCGATGGAAAGGGTTGACCTAGTCCTCGAACCTATAGCTTCCCCAAGAATATTTTTTGTCTATCTATATATATAATCTTCATGATGAGTTCTGTGAACCACTCATATCTATGAAATATAAATGAGGGTTTTTAGATCTCATCTAAATTGATCAAAAAATGGAAAACACCATCTTGTGAACCAAGGCCAAGTCCCAAGTAATTCTATTAGCTTAAGGGAATAGAAAAGGTAAATAGGAGGCTATGGTGGTCATGCTTAAACTAGACCTTACACCTGCTCCAAATATATTAGAACCAAGGCATTTAAAAGATGTAAATAGAGTATATTTTGGGTTTGTTTGAAATCCAAACTGGGTAGATCAGTGATTTTTCAAGCTAAGTGAGCTTACAATGAAGGAGGCTTCTATCTTGAAAGTGGTGTTTTTTCTAATTTTTTCCAAATATATTTACTCAAAATCATGAGGAAGGATAAATATTCACAAAATATATTCTTCCATGATTTAATCTTCATATATATGGAGAAGTCATGGGTTTTATAAAGATTATAGTTTTTTGAAGATGTGGAGTTTCATGAATGAATCTGGTGTTGTGAAGGTTCAAAAATAAGGATTTGTGAAAATGTTTGAGTCATGATAGGATTATGGTAATCTATATGACTATGAGAATCTTTTCAAATGGAATAATTTCACTAGATATTTGAAAATATATGATCTTCAAAGCAGGAATGAAGAGGATTACAAAAATTCCATTGGGATATTGGTATCTTTGAGAATAGATAAGTATATAAATAGGCATTTACCCATCATTTGAGATACAGAGGGAATTTGAGAAAGGGTGGATCACTCTAAATTTTATAAGGCTGGGAGATTCATAAATCATGAACTCTTTGTCAGAATAAGCATCAAGAAAATAATGGGTGAGACCTAATTGATTCTAATGCATTTCAAAAACGAGAGTTTTTTAAGGACTGGGAGTTTTGAAAGGAATTAGATTTCCATGAAGTCAGGGAGATTCGTGAAGGTTGTGATCTCTAAAAAGGTAAGTAGCTTCATTAAGGTGTGTGGGTTCATGAATTTTGATATATCTTTGAAATAAAAAGGGGGTTTTTTGAAGGTAGGGAGCTTCTCAAATAGTTTTGTTTAACATCTTATTTAAGTGAATAGTGTTTTCAAGTGCATCAACTCAGGACTATGGTGCTAGTAGAGTGTCATGTTAACAAAGAAAAAAGATTTAAATTCCCAATATACTTAGGTGGCCTTTAGTTTGATAAAATGATTAAGATTTCACCCAATTCAGTGATCTAGGGGGAGTTTATAGAAGTGTTCTGAGATAGGTAGTGTACTACCCCTAAAATTCTTGTAAAAGAAGTGTTCCTGGAATAGAGTGACTATGTATGATCATATATACTCTAAAATAACTATTGAATCTTAGTGTATTTAGGTATGACAGACACACTATCGACATATCGTCCTTGGACTAGCCCCTAGTGGTGAACCAAGTAAAACTGTTGTGTTGTGTCTCTACATATGGATATTTAATAACTGCATGATTCCATCAACCAGGTTTTATAGGTTCCTACCAATGTGGGAGAAAGATACATCTCTTTAAAATGAAAAAGTTGACACCCTGAGACACCCCTCCCCTCTCATGGTGTTCTAGGGTCCTACAAGTGGTATCAAAGCGAATAGGTTATAAGTGTTAAGTCATTATCCTATTCTATTCATAGAGAATTCAATAAATGTTAGGGTATTTTCCCTCTTTGATAGAAGAATTTTCCATATTTGGATGAATATAATGAGATCTCATCTTAAATCCCTTGGAATGGATGTTCTATTTTCTATAGCTCATGAAATTCAGGTCAGTGGTATGATAGATCTCTCTATGAATTAAATAGACAGGAAAATTCTTGATGTAGATTCCAAAGCTCAAAATGCTCTTACTGCCTCTCTATATGATCAAATCTATTTGAAGGTGATTATTTTCACTATATACAAGTCCATCTAGGAGAAACTAGAAAATATATATGAATGAAATAAAAAAATAAGGAGGCCAAACTTCAAGTGTTTCACAATAAGTTTGATGATCTGAAAATGCATCCAGATAAAAATGCAACTAGTTTCTTTAATCTCATTAATGAAGTTGTTGGAGCTATTAGAGGACTTGGGGAAGAAATTAAGGGTATTGACATTGGGAATAAAATCCTAAGAAGGCTCTCATCAATGTATAATCCAAAATTGTAAACCCTTGGGGAAATATATTTGTCTAATATTTATCTTGATGATCTGCTAAGCAGTCTGGTGGCTTATTAAATGAGAGTCAAACTAGAAGATGAAAAAATCAAGTAAGCAAGGAAATGGAATTCAAAGACATAGAAAAATTTGATATCTCTAAGGATAGTGATGATGGATAATATTTGGATGATTAACATCTTTCTATTTTTTCTATTAATTTCAAGAGAGGAAAAGGGAGATTTAAAGGAAAGATTATGTTAGCTTGTTTTTAGTGTGGAAGAGTAAGGAACATTGCTACTTAGTGCTCAAGGAAATTTGATGATGTATAATTTGAATTATAAATCATTCATAAGCCCCATAAAAGGTTCCCTCAAAAGGGATACTTAAAATTAGGAAACAAATTACATATAAATATCTTCATCTGAAAGGAGGAATAAGGTGATACTGATTTTTTTAGAGGATGTAGAACTAGAGTTTAAACCTCATCCCAAAGTATCCATGATGGATATATTTGAAAAGGTATAACCTTCAAAATATAAAGACAATAATTAAATTGGTGTTATTGATCTCATAGTGGAAAATGGGGGTGATCTTGATGAACTTGACATTCAAACAAAGAAAAATATAAAGATAAGATCTTTGTTGAAAGATTCATCAGAGTATGTGGATCTGCTTGAGGCATAAAATGATTGACTATAAGGAGAGGAAAGAGAACATTTAATAACTATTGAAATCTCAAAATAGTTTGTGGAGTTTAACCTCAAGTTTGAAGAGTAATAAAAATTCATCAATGACCTTACATCATGATTGGAGGAAAGAAGATAAGATAGTTGAGGGACTTGAAGAATAAGTTGTTACTTTATGAAGTAAATTATAAACTGAATCAAAATCAAGGTAAATGAAGAAGAAATTATAGTTTGAAAGATTTTCATATGCATAGATATTAGAAATAGCTAAATATGGTTCTGAAGGAGTAGATAAGGCTCTAAATGATTAAATATCCACATTTATGGGAAAATTTTGAATTGGATGTGATAAAAACATCAAAGGCTAGAAATGGGGTGAGCCAAAGGGAAGCAGAATATTGGAAATATCAAAAAAGAACCTAATGTCCAAATAGGGACAACTTCAAACCAAACACAAAAGACAGCTGAAAATAATCCTCAAGTATCCAGAGATGAAATCTGGTCAAATACCTTTAAAAAATAATGGGTGTGTGGAGGAATGTAAGTGAGAAGATAATTCCCCTTATGAAATTTGAATTCTATTGATTCTTGGGTCATACCATGTCTTACTATATAGAGGAAAGGATCCATCTGAATGGGGAAGTGTCGGTAATTCAATAAAGGATAATGATAACATATCCTTCATCATATAGAATAAATAGTTTATATGGATATTGTTTTCACTATTCTAACTATGGCCATAAATATATTCATTATAGGTAGAGGAAAGGTGGGGAAAATGACTATAAAACTCCAAGACAAGTCAATACCCGTTAAGCAAGAATAATTACACTTGAAAATATGTATTCTCCTCTAGAAGAATAAGAATATTAGTATAATGATCCCATTCATATTGAAAATAGATTGGAAAGTCCAACATTTTCCTACACTCAATCAGGTATCTCATGGAAGGAAAAGAAGAAGATCAAGAAATCCAACCTTATAGAAATTGCTCTCAAAGCTATAAGTAATAATAACACCTATATTCTTGATAGAATATTCTCATCCCACATGATAGGAAATTTATATTTTTTGAAAAAAATTATGAAAAGGGTTTATGGAATAGTGAGTTTCAGAAATTATGGTTACTTAAAGATCAAAGGCAGTGGAAATATAGAACTAGAAAATGATGAGAAAATGAAAACAAATGTTATTTATATAGATGATTTTCATCACAATATTTTGAATGTTAGTCAACTCTATAAATATAGATTGGTAGTAAAATTTAATCATAAAGGGTGAACTATTAAAGGAACTATAGGTAATTATATTATAAAAAATGTAGAACAAATGGAAATTTTCACTAGGTTAACAATAAATAAAAAACTTGTTTCTTAACAATTGAAGAAGAAAACAACTTATGGCATTGGAGGTTGGGTCACATTAATCAATAAATAATATAATACTTATCCAAGATAAATATTGTTGTCAAAATTCCTAATTTGAAGTTTGATTGAGAAAATAAATGGGATTCTTGCATGTGAGGAAAGATGGTTCAGATTTCATATTAGCCGAAGAACAAAAGGACATTGAATCTACTTGATCTCATCCACACAGATGTGTGTGATCCAATAAATATGGTCAGAACATATGGAGAGTGGTAATTAATTATTTTTATTGATGATTATACTAGAATGGTGTGTGTGATGTTTATTTAGAATAAACAAAAAGTGCTTGATTTCATGAAGAGTTGTCATCAAAGAGTTGAGAATAAAACTGGCCGCACAATCAAGATTTTATGATCTGACAATGAAACAAAATAGAAATCCAATGAATTTGAAAATTACCTTTAAAAATTTTTTATAAATCATGATGTTTCTTCAATGTCAAACCCTCAACAAAATGGGTTCATTGAACACATAAATTAATAGGTGAAAAATATGGATAGAACTATGCTGATTGAGAGTTGTGTTTCTCATTGTTACTGTAAAGAGGCTATTCAAGTAGTGGTGTACACTCAAAATCAAATAGGGATTTTTATAAAAGATTATAGGACACCATATGAGATATATCATGTAATTAATCTATATCTAAAGTATTTTCATGTTTTTGGAAGTAAAATTTTCATCTGAAACAAATAAGGTAATCAAGGAAAGTATGGTGATGTCGTAGATGATGGAATATACCTTAGACATTAAATTAAGAGTAAAGTCTACAAATGTTACAATAATTTTATTAGAAATATTAGGGAAATAAATTATGTCAATCTCATTGAAGATAAAACCATAAATACCTTGAGTATCTCATATGTTGATATGATTGAAGATAAAGAAGAAAGTGGACAAGGGACAGATTCAAATATAGAAATAGTGAAAGTCTTGAAAAACATTCAGGGGTCTCAAAATGATTATGGTTTAGAAGAAGAATTAGAAGAGGAAACTATTTTTGATTAAACATTAACAGAAAAATCATAAGATAAATAGAAGAGTATAATTTGATCAATCCAACATCATTGGGGATTGGATTGCACTTACACAGACAGGGAGAATAAGGAATGAAGTGCACTCTTCATTTTTAATAATTATAGAGCCAACCTCATTTGAAGAATAAATGAAGGATGAATCATGGGTTAAGTCCATGAATGAAGAATTGTCTCATATTGATAAGAACCGTATATGGAATCTTATTAAGAGGTAAAAAATCACAATGTGATTGGAACAAACTGTATCTTCAAAACAAATTCAATGAGCATGGAAATGTGATCAGAAACAAGGCATGCATGGTGTGTAAAGGCTATACATATATTGAATGCATTGTTGTTTAAGAAAAATTTTCCCCAAGAGATCAACTGGAGTTAATTAGGCTCTTATTTTCCATGTAAATTCTAAAAGGGTACAAAGTTTATTAGATGGATTTCAAAACAACATTATTAAATGGTGTTATTAAAGAAGACGTCTACAGTGAACAACCTATGGGATTTATGATTGGAAGTGATGAAACAAAGGTTTTAGATTAAATAAGGCTCTCCATTGTCTAAAGCAGGCACCAAAAGTGTGGTATTCTCAAATGGATACTATCTAAAGAAGCATGAATTTAAAATTGGAGGTGTCGAACATAATCTCGATGTGAATAATTTTTAGGAGGATCAATTTATGGTTCTTGTGTATGTAGATGATATTATTTTTGGTATAATAAGGAAAGGATAAGTGGTAAAATTTTCTAATCACATGAAATCAGAATTTGAAATACCCATGATTAGTGAACTCTCATTCTTTGTGGGGCTACATGTGATTCAAAAGAAAGAATACACCTTCATTTCTCAGGAAACATATGCAAGAGAGATTCTGAATAAATTCAATATGCATGACTCCAAACCAATGTTGACTCTGGTTGTGGTTGAGAAAAAACTTTTAAATCATAAGGATGATAAATATGTGGATCCCAACTTATATAGGAGAATCACTGGGAGATTATTATATTTAACTACAGTATGGCTAGATATTATTTTTGCAGTATGTTTAGTGGATCACTTTCAAAGTAATTTGAACGAAGAGAATTTTTATTATTTAAAATAATCATGAGGTATATTCAAGGTACACTAAACTTTGTCTTATAGAACTGCTGGAAAACTAACATATACCAACGGTTTGGAACCGTTGGTATGGGCCTCTAAACCGTTGGTATAGACTATACCAACAGTTTGGAGAACCGTTGCCAAGTAAGTCGTTGGGATAGGTCTATACCAATGGTTTTGCGAAAACCGTTGGTATAGACCTATACCAACGGTTTTGGAAACCGTTGGTATAAGTAATATGAAAATCTATACCAACGGTTATGGAGCCCTTGGTATATTTATTTCAAAAAAAACATTCACTGGGATTTGATACCAGGACCCCTAGTTTATCATTGAAAGACTTAACCACTAACCTAACATGACTTTTGTGAACATAATTACATAAATATATATATGTATTGTCATAATTATTTTAAATTTTGATTTATATAATGTTCTCGGTAAGAAGATATGATAAAAATTCTCAAGACCTATACCAACGATTGTCAAAACCATTGGTATAGTTCTTGATTCTGGAATTCATTCTGGGTTGGATATTGATTTCTAGGGGACCTTTCCCAATGGTTTTGGAAAACCGTTGGGATAGGTATACCCTTTCCCAAAGGTTTGGACAAACCATTGGGAAAGGTGTCCACAAAGTGGACTTTTCCCAACAGTTTTCCAAAACCGTTGGGAAAGGGTATACCTATCCCAATGGTTTGGCCAAACCATTGGGAAAGGTGGCCACAAAGTGGACTTTTCCCAACGGTTTGGCCAAAACATTGGGAAAGCAATACCCTTTCCCAACGGTTTGCCAAAACTGTTGGGAAAGGTGGCCACAAAGTGGGATTTCCCAACGGTTTGGCCAAACCGTTGGGAAAAAGGACTTATACCAACAGTTTTTACAAACCGTTGTCATAGAAGCGTTGAGAAAAGTCATATTTCCAGTAGTGTACTTTCCAGTAGGAAGAGATAATGAATTATCATAATTTTCTGATGCTAACTAGGATGGATATGTGGTACATATAAATTCCACAATAGGTGGTGCATTCATCATTGGAAAAAAATGTGTGGGATGGTTGAGCAAGAAATAAGAAATCACTTCTCTTAGTATTGCTGAAGAAGAGTATATCATTGCGAAAAATTCATGCACTCAGCTATTATGGATGAAGCAACAACTTACTGATATTGGAGATGCGATGAAGCAGTCTATGGTGACACATTGTGACAAAAATAGTGTGATTGATCTAATGAAAAATCTGGTTCAATACTCTCATGCCAAACATATTGTTATTAGATATCACTTCATTAAATAAAAATTTTAATGAGGTGTGATTAAAATGGAATATGTTATAACTAATGATAAATTTATTGACATTCTGAATTAGATATTGGTTGCAAAAATGTACGAGAAACATCATTTGAACCTCAGTGCTTAGCCACCTACCATTTCATGAGTAGGTTCTGGTTGTTCCCCACTCTCCATTTGTGTTAACTATTTTAAACTATTTTTGGATTTGATGTGGGTATATGGTCTAGAGGGAGTTCATTTTGAGCACTAAAAGTATAGATGTAGGTTTTTTGGGTTTATTATAAAAGGGATAGATAAGTGGAATTCATAGAATTCTTGGTTTGTAGGATTAGTCTATGGTCTATCGAGGCATGAAATTATCTTTTTCCATCTTTTTTATACACTGACTTTTGATCATGTAGACTTAGAGTGATGGATGAGATATTTCTGGCCTATCATGTTTTTTATCAAGGATGGTGATTTATTAAATTTATCTATAGATCTCTAATAAAACCAAAAGGGGAATATTATTAGAACCAAGGATCTTTATATCTAGAAACAAAGTGTAGTTTTTATTTTTTTCAATCCACACTGGTTTGACTAGAGAGTTTTCAAGGAAAGTAACCTTATGGTGAAGAAGGATTTAATGTTTAAAGTGGTGTTTTTTCTCAGTGTTTGCCAAATTTTTTGGCTCAAAATTAGGAGGAAGGTTAAATATTTAAAAAATGAATTTTCTCATGACCAAATCTTCATATATATGGTGAATTCATGGTTTTTGCAAATATTTGAGTTTTGTAAAGATGTAGAGCTTCATGAAGGAATACTGTGTTGTGAAGTTTTGAAGGTTTTTGAAGGGGGCTTTGTGAAAATGGATAAGTTGTGATGGGATGAAGGTAGTCTATGTGACTATGAGAAGCTTCATGAATGGAATAATTTCATTGGAGATTCATGAATAAAGGATATTTTCAAGAATAATTTAAGAGGTTTGAAAAAATCCTGATGGGAGATTGGTATATTCATGAAGGGATAAGTCTATAAATAGGTGGTCTCCCCTCATTTGAGATATAGAGAGAATTTTAGAAAAGGGTGAATCACTCTGAATTCATGAAGGTTGGTAGCTTCGCAAATCAAGAACTATTCACAGGCATAAGTATTGAAAAAATATTGGTTAAGACCTAACTAATGCTAATGAATTTTAGAAAAGGGAGTTTCATGAAGAGTGGGAGGTTCAAAAAGACTTAATGTTCTATAAAGGTTGGGAGATTCATGACTTCTATGAGCTTTGAAAAGGTAGGTATCTTAACAAAGGTGTGTGGGTTCGCAAACACAAATATATATTTGAAATAAAAAGGGGGTTTCTTGAAGTCTAGGATCTTTGTGAATATTATTTTTTAACTTATAGTTTAAGTGAACAATGATTTCAAGTGCATCAACTCAGGACTATGGTGCTAGTAGAGTCTTATGCTAATCAGGGAAAAAGACTTAAATGCCTAATCTACTAAGATATCCTTCAGGTTGATAAAATGAGTAAGATTTCACCCAAGGAAGTGAGCTTGGAGGATTCAGTAGAATTGTTCTAAGGTAGTGTGATACCCCTAAAATTATTGTAAAGGTAATGTGTCTAGAATAGAGTGACTATGTTTGATCTTCTGTAATCCAAAATAACTAGTGAATCTTATTGGATTCATGTATGACCAACACATTATCGGTGTAAACTTAACAGATTATTCCTTAGTGGTGAACCAAGTAAAACTATAGTGTTGTGTCTCTACATATGGATGTTTAATATCTACACAATTCCATGAGACATGTTTTATAGGTTCCTACCAATTTGGTAACAAGATCCATTTCTTTAAAAAGAAATATTTTCCACCCTAATTCTCCCCTCCCCTCTCAGGGTGTTCTAGGGTATTACAAGATCTAAATCCCATACCATATCATGTGTCACCCTCTCCTGAAAATCAAAAATTGCACCCTCCTATTCAGGATGAGATGAGGGAGCAGAGGTAAATCCATTTTGAGGAGATAAAAAAAATTATTCATTCCTAGATGACAAAGTCCCTGTCTACTTTATTATATCCATAGAAAACAACTATCTCAAGTTTCTAAAGTCCAAGAGGCCCAATCAAGATGGTCTCAAAGACCTCTCAAACTATTTCCAATTCCACCAAACATTGGGGAATATTATCTATGAATTATTTGTTTTCAAAAACATCCAAAAAAATGGTGGAATTTGGTCAAGTGAAGCTGGGAAAACCACCATCACAAGTGGCGTGTGTTTCCACTACATCCCCATTGGAAGAGGGTGAATAGCAGGATGTTACTAACAAAGGTACACATAAGTTTAGTGATTGTATTTTCAGAAATATAATCAATTGAAATAATGATATCATCTAAGCATAGTTTAAATAGCCAACTATTTCCTCAACTTATTATGTTATGGCATAGCCAACTCTGTCAGCACCACAGTCCACTAAGGGCTAGTCTTCTAAAATATGACATGTCCAGAAGGGTGGGAAACAAACAAAGAAGATGTACCTATACCAAGGAAAAAAATTTCTTTGAATATCTCAAACTTCATTCCTTCATTCTCATAAGTACAGGCACCACCCCACCAAATGGTACCATAAGAGTTGACATGCGAGAATAAATTTCATCGAATGAAAAATTGATTTTCATGTGCATTAATGTCATTCATTTTATGGATACCTTCTCTGATGATGAATATGACCATGAACTCAGGTTCCCTATATCTAATTTGAGAACCAAAAGGAAGATGTTGCAGTATCCAAGGATATAGGGGAAGATGCAGTCATGGAAGAAATCAATATCCTGACCATGTCCTTGCTCGGACCGTCTATACTACTAAAAATTATGGGAGATCCCTTTAGTAAGCTCGACTGGAGTAAAAGAGTTCCCCCACATATGATAGGAATTTCCCTAACTTGATCATTTTGGGAGATCTATTAGAGGGGATGCAATTATCTGATCAACCTCAGTAAGTTGGCAGACCTATTTGGCCTAACCCATAAAGGAAAAGAGCGCCTTTAAATCCTATTCCAAAGGTCAATCTACCCATTTAAATTAATTTAGTTCCTAAAGAACCTAAAAAAGAGTAATTTCTTGCTGTAAAGTGCAGACATTTATTCTAGAAGTATGAAATTTTAAAGAAATTGGCCCTGGTGCCAACCAAGTTGTCAATACTAGATGCTCTAAGTCTATCAAAAGACCTCTAAGAAGTTATCATAGAGGATTTGTTGATCCCTTAGGATTTTAAATATGGATCATTCATAGATCAATCCTATAGAATTTCATATGATCATTTATTTTACAGATCAAGACAAAGATGATTTTATAAAAGGACACATGAGATCCTTGTATGTGTTAGGTAGGATAAATGATGTTGATATATAATGGTATTACATTGATAATGTCTCAAGATTCAAGCTCATTCTAGTTTGAACACTTCATAAACTAGGTTTCAGTAAGTCCCACTTGTCCCCTTCCTCTCTAACTCTACAGGGTTATAAAAAGAGTAATAAAAAGACTCTCGATGGAATCAAGATTAGGACTTAATTAAGGGACCTTGTATCGAACTTAGAAATTGTGGTTGTTTGGTGAGACACTTCTTTCAACATTTTTCTGGGAAGGCTTTGGTTGCATCATCTTGTGAAAATCCCTTCATCATAGAACCAATGTATCAAATATTTCATTAATGGTCATATTGGGAAGTTTCAGGGTGATAAATCCCCATTCAAACCCGAAAAAATGCAGTATATTGATGTGGGATTCTACCAAAAGTAAGGGAAATAGCCCATGACTACTAGTGTCACCTGGGAAACTACCTTTAATAGTCTAAAATTTACCCCATCCAACCCCTTAAAACATATTAGTGAATAATATGTGCTTCCCATCAATTAGATCAAATTCATGAGTCCAAATGTGAGCTCATATCAAACAACCTTCATGATATTTGCCATAATAACTATTACTAGAAACATTGAAGAGGTCATAAACTCTCCAAATGGTGGAATAATATGGGATGAAAATTCCCACATTCCATCCCATGAGATTCAATAGATATTTTCCACATAAACTGAGTTAAAAAAGGTTATCATGTCTCTCAGAGAGAGTGTAGTTACTCATCCATCTCCCATATCCCATCTCTTCTCTAGAGCTTCAAAGAAACCCCACATCATCAGTTAGGTTGGGGAAATCTACTTCATATTATAGATGTCAAAATGTTGACCCCTCTCCTAACATTGAAGAGTTTCCTTTATTTCCTACTTCTCCTAAGAGTAAGGTAAAATAGGAAGAGGAAGAATAGGGAGAGGGAGAGGAAGTGGAGTAATAACTCATAGATACCTCTCTAGTATTTGAGGAATGTGTGTCTACCACCATTGATGAACTTGGGAAAATAAACCTAGGCATGAAGGAGGATCCTCAACCCACATTTATTAGTGTGTCCATGTATTTTGAATAAAAATAGGTATATAACTACTTGATGAAGCAACATTGGGATGTGTTTTTCTATAATTACATAAAAACAATAAGCCTCAATCCTGAGGAATCCACTCACCACCTGAGCTTTCCATAAAACCACTAGAGATACAAACAAGCAGCTAGAAGGGCACACCCAACTCATGCCTCTAAAATTGAGGCTAAAGTTGACAACCTTATCAAATCTAATTTCATTTAGGAAGTCCATTATCTAAAATAAATATCCAACAGAGTCCCAATAAATAAGAATAATGGGAAAATCAGGGTCTTCATCGACTTCAATGATCTCAACTGGCACTGTCCAAAAGATGACTTCCCAATGCAGATCACAGAGCTAATAATTGATGTTATAGCCAGATATCAAGACCTATACTTTATGGATGGAGATTTAGGGTATAATAAAATCTTAATATCCCTAAAATATGAATATTTTACCTCCTTAAGGTCCCCTGGGGAATATTTTTCTATCAGGTAATACGATTTGTCTTAAATAATGTTGGTGCTACATAACAATGTTCCATGCATCACATCTTCAAACCTTTTGGGGGGAAGTTTTTAAAATGCTTCATCGATGATCTGGTGGTCAAGTCTTGATAGCATTCTCACCACTTGGCTAATCTTGAGACCATATTCAACAACTATGGTAGCATATCCTGAATATGAACCCCTTAAAATGCACTTTTGGAGTCACCTCATGGAAATTTCTAGACTTAGTCATATTTCATCCTGGAATCAAAGTCAGCCCTAAAAATACAAATAATATCCTCAATATGTCACCTCCTCAAAACCACAAATAATTTATAAAACTATAGGGACACCTTACCTATATTTGGTTCTTTATAGAAAACCTCACAGACAAGTGTTTTCCCTTCACCAGGTTAATGAGAAAGGGGGTCACATATAAGTGCACCAAAAACTCTCAAGAAGAATTTGACAGCCTCAAGAAACATATCTTTAGTCCACCAGTGTTAATGAAACTTGTTGAGGGTAATAAACTCATTTTTTATGTGATATACCTATAATGGTTACTGAGTGTTTTCCTCACACAAAATAATGATGTTTGTAATGAAAACAACCTCTATTATCTTAGTTGAACTATGCTCGACACCAAGACTCATTATCCAACTATTGATAAGAGCTGTATGGAATTAATCTTTATGGTTTAGGAGTTGAGGTACTACCTAAGCACCATGAGGTAAATTTGGTATCTCATAATAACCCACTCAAATATATCCTAATTCATCCTATTTTTATTGTACATTTGGAAGTATGGGTAGTTATCTTTGAGTTTGTTCCCCAGAAAGAAATGAAAGGATAGGCTCTGGATGACTTCCTTACAGAGCATACATATGAAGAATCAAAATTGGTAAATACTGAGTTTCCTGATGAATATATTTTCTCTTTTTAAGAGGGACCCTAGATATGGAAGATATATTTTGATAGCGCGTAAATAATCCCATCATAGAAGATAATGGAAGACCCTAAGCTAAAAAAAGTTGGGTTTGGAGTCATGATCATCTCTCCAGCATAGGAAATATTTCCTTACTACTTCTTATTGTTAGAAGGATGCATAAAAATGAGTCATAATATCAAGCCCTCATCATAAGACTAGAAAATTTGCTTCAAATTCCATTGGACTACTTGAAGGTGTAAGGAAATTCAAATGTTGTAATCAAGAAGATCAATAGTGATTATGTCATCAGAAATGACGATCTAATACCCATTCTAGACTATGTACAAAGACTAATTGAATAATTCCCCTTGGATATGATAATGAATCATATCCTATGAACACATAATTCCTAGGTCAATTCATTGGTTAATGTAGCCATGGCATTGGAAAATCTAGATTGGGATGAAATAGTCATTAGCATTGCTCACCACATGATGGTCTTTCATTTTTCTTGCATCAGTATAGAAGAAATAAATTAGGTTAATTCAATCCCTCAACCAAACATTCCTACAAATGTTTGGATGATACCTATTATGTACTAAATTAAAAATTGAGTGCTCTCATCAAATAGAGACAGAAAAGAGAAAATCCAGAAATGAGCGACCAATATCACTCTTTATGATAGGCCAAATCACCTGAAAGTCCTCTATAAATGAGGCTTTGATAGAGTCCTTGTTAGGTGCATTGACAAGTAATAGACCACTTATATCATGAAATAAGTTAATATGGGAGCCTTCGATGCTCTCCAGTCAGGGTTTAGGCTTTCCAATCAAATTTGGAGTCTTGGATGCTTCTAGCCTTTAATAACATAGGATTACACAAAATTCACCAAGAAGTGACATTCCGTCCAGGTGTATGCTAACTTCATCCATAAACCCCCATATTTTTTACACAGATCCAAATACTCCTGGTCATTTTACATATGAGGAATCGATGTTTTAGGGTTGTATCATCTATCTATGGATAAACAGCTCAAATACATCCTAATTGTTACTAAATTCTTCTCCAAATGGGTAGAAGAAATAAACCTAAAAGAAGTCAGGTCCAAAGGAATTGCCAACTTTGTGAAATATAAAATCATTACTATATTTGGGATCCCTCATACAATACTAACAGACAATGGAACAAATTTATGTTCTATTGAGCTGGAGAAGATATATCAGGAGTATAATATCAAATCCAACAATCCATTATCTTCTAGTGACTAATATAAAAATAGAAGCCTTCAATAAGACCCTATCAAATATACACCATAAAATGGTGGATAAAGATAAAAATTCCTGGATTGAAAATCTATTTCATTCCTTTGGAGCCAACTGGACTACAACTTGCACTACCACACGAGTGACCTCGTATTTTCTAGTATACAGGATAGAAGTGGTCTTTACCATTGAGGTCTAATTATCATCTCACCACATTACTATATGTGATTTACTATCTATAAAAAAATAACAAAAATAGTTGGATGAATTGGAGTGACATGTGTTGGAGTTTGTGGTCTAGAACCAACTACTTTGTACTTTATTCATTAATAAAAGCCTTATCACATCTTGATTGTTCTTCTGCGTGACAATGCATGTGATAATGTCCTAAGTATAGCTATTGCATTAAAGGGTCATAGCAGATCCCTGCTATGATGAGAACCCAGAAGTGCCATAACACTGTTCTTGAATATATGTTCTATGGCCGGATGATATTATTTGAGGGACACAAATAATACAGGTCATTAGGGGTGAGGACTCATAAAACTTTGAGGCACCTTCTCATGGTGTGCTCCCTTAGTAATATCCAGGAGGATATTATGAGAACAAGACCCTCCAGTAGAAAATCCACATGTCATAGAGTCATTGGATGTTCCTATATGCGGACGTGTGTATTGGTCCTTAGACTTTAATATTATTATTAATGGGTATTACAACTTGCGCACTTAGATGTATTGATGAAAACTGTGACGACACACTGTTCGCAGTGAGGTAGGATATGTTGGGTGTGTCATGAGTAATACTGCATTAATAGATGATGCGAGAAAGGATTTTTCCCTTCTGTTCTATAATGGAAGTAGATATCTCGGGCCCTTTGATGGAATTGATATAGCCTAAATAAATCCATGGCCATGGTAAGGTATGGTCGAGTTCGATTCCGAGAAGTCAAAGAAAAAATAATCGAGCACATGGGTTGATGACATTAGCATGCAACCCACTTGATTATAGATATCGAGACAAAGGGATTATATTACACGGTAAGCGTTCGTAGGAGGTGACACGTCATTGAGGTGTTAACTTCTTTCTCTATGGGTGCCTTGGTGTGTTTCTAGACACTAACCTTGGACTTTAGGCAGGCTCCACCTAATTCCACTGAGAAAGAGGCCTAGAGGGTCACACACTGAGTGTGTCCATGTATCTCAGTTAAATATTAATTTAACAATTTAAATAAAGATTATTCCCTACTGTGGTTTAATAATTATTTTAGGATGTCTGATTGCATTTATTTCGACACTAGTTATTCAAGAGAATATATTATGGATGAAATAATATTTATTATTGAGTGATGTAGTTATATTTATTTAAGAACTAAATAGACATTACTCAAGGTATAATAAATTTGGTGGAGATAAATGGAAAATAAAAGTACACGCAGTGTATATTAAATATACACGTCATGTAGTTTTATGGAAAACAAGTACACGCTGTGTATTAATTATTACACGCCATGTAGTTTTTTCAGTTGGTATTTTGAGGATTTAATATTGTTTTAATAAATGATATTTATTATAATCAGCATGGGTGCATGTCAAAGAATTAATAAATCAACATGGGGGTTTTCAATAAGAGTTAATGAAATAAATAAAATGTGTAACACGTTTATTTATTCTCATAACTCTATTAACCTCAAACTCGATTATAAATATCCTCGCAACCCCAACACTTCGGAGATCCATTGTTGTGCACAACAGATTTGGAAATATTCTCAAGCCAAGAGAGGATTACCTTTCCACCAAGAACTCCCTCAAGTTACGAGAGTGATATCCTCCACCGGATCAAGGCAGTCGAAGGCGGACATCGCAAGCAAAGGTTCTTCCGTGCTAGCACCCGGAGATCCCTTCGGAGACGTCCGGAGATACGTGGCACACGTGTGGATCACCGCTAGAGGAATCCTACACTTGGATTCTACGACGCAACGACAGATCACAGGATCGTGACCAGAGACATCAACGAAGGAAGAATTCCACCAAGGTAATTCTTGTGAATTAATTAAATTAATTATAACCAACATATGATGATCCTATCTCTATGGTTCTAGGACTCTTCTTTTCTTTTTCGTTCTTCATTCTATTCTGAAGATCTGGAATTTTATATCATGACGGATCTTGGATTTAATGTTGTTTAACGCTAAAATTAAAGTTGGGAAAACCCACCAACGCGCTTCCGATGCGCCCGGAACCTACAAGTGGTATTAGAGGGGTCATATTGTTGATTATAATTATTTAGTTTTTTGTTGGTGATTTACGAATTTAATAATTTATTTATTTCAATTCATGTTTAATCGTTTTGGAAATCTGAATGTTGAGATATGTTCATCCTCCCTCGTTTCTCGTTCACCTCACAGAAACAAATTTTTCTTTTAATTTTGATTAAAATAAAATAGAGGAACTCATCTGGAGGAGCCAAACGTTTCTGGCCGTACAATACCAGAATACACGGCGTGTATTCGGAAGTACATGCCGTGTAGTCTAGGTTCAATGCATTGACTGGTCTGCCAAATCAGGCCATGTATTGGATTCTTTCTAAGAATTTAGGACACCGTGTGTTGACCAGAAACAGGTGGCACGCGATTTCTGTATTACACGCCGTTTGGTCCAATGAACATGACATGTAGTCCCTTCGGGCTGGGGTTGGGCCGTGTACCCCGTACACAGCTTGCCCGGATGGAAACCATGTAACGCGGAAACTACACGGCGTGTGTCCCACAGAACATGTCGTGTACTCAGAAAATTTCCGATGTACATTAACACGCCCTATCCCCGGGCGTGTACTTCGGATGGACGGTGAAGAAAAGTACACACCGTGTAGTCGGAACTACATGTCGTGTACTCACCCAAATTACGTAGATTTATTAAAATTTATTATTATATTATACAAACCCTTGAGACATGTACCATGGTGCAGGCGTAAAGCTGAGTCACAACACGTGATAGGTGTTTTATATATATGTGTTTAATTTAACATCTGCGTAATAAATGGGAATTCACTGGGTTGCCTCCAAGGTACAAGTTATGTACAAAGATAATTTTAAATGAATTTATTTGTTTAAAATCATGATGGATGAGAATCTCAAGGAAATTTAGAAAAGGGTTTAAGATAAAAGGATTGATTAATTAAAGATAATTAATTGATTCGAGCATGATTTATCTTAAACAAGAACGATTAAAGAATTGAATGCTAGTTTTATTTATGCGTAAATATCGTTGCATGTATGGATGATCATGAGCTAGACCGAGACCTTTGTATGTGAATGGTTTATTTTAATTTATTTATTTAAATTAAATTTGTTGGCCTGTGAGCCTTCTCCTCATTAATATATAGGGCCAGCGCGCCCAAGGACTCTTTTATGTAAAAACCCCTTTTTACCCCTCACCTTCGTGTGAGATAAATGCATATGTAATGGATGGAGCTCCCAAGCTAGTGGAGGCAGCTCAAGTTAGGAGCCAAGGTGAAACCAATCCAAGGGGATACAAAGATGGACAGGTTGAAGGCTGTAAACATGAACCCACAAGGTTCAATGTGTTTTTCCCCTAGGTCTTGGGTTAGTTTATCAACCACTAGATAAACTAACCAATAGAAAAAGCTCATGATCATACCATTTATTTTATTTCTGTCAGTTTCATGGTTTATTTATTGTGGGTGTGTTTTCACGATCACACAATTAATGAATTAAACAATAATGCAAGATGGAACTAAAATAAAACAGTATTATACGTAAATATTATCTTAGACATGGTTAATCACTTAAGTATATCCCACTTAATAATAACAAGAATGTAATCAAAGATAATAAAATGGAAATTTACGTATAAGGATAAAATCCTTCAAAAGAAATATTAAGTCGATATAGCCTTCCATAATCTTGGTTAGAATCGAACCATAGTTCAAAGTGCTTGACCAACCCTAGTTGGGGTGATTTCAATTATCGGGGAATCCTAATTCAATGTTTTGGGTTGACTTGACTTGGTTCGCATCAAGGGTTGACTGCCACAGCAGGACTTGGTGTGACCAAGAGTCAAAGGTTGAGGAAATCCAAAATAAAAGGATTTCATGATTGGGGAGTCCACTCAGCGGATTAAGGAGATGCAAGTTAATGTAGTTGGAATTTGGAATGCCTACCTAAAACCATTCAAGTTTCTTGACCAACCCTAGTTGGGGTAATGCAAAGGGAAATATGGATCCTTTCCACTAGAATATTCAGGCAACAAAATATTCTGAAATCAATGGTGAGGGCTATTGGATTTTGATAAAATAGTGGGAGACTAATAAGTATTAATTTATTTATTTGTCTCAGTTTTTTAATAAAGTAATAAACCTTTGCTCATCTTAATTTGTAGAAACTATAAGAAAATGACTTCAAACATATAATTGTGAACCATACTCGAGAAGGAAAACCTTCTCACCGGCACCAATTTCCAAGAGTGGAAGAGGCGTTTACGCATCATCCTTCTCCATGAAAGGAAATTGTATGTGCTGGAAGAGCTTATTCTAGTTGTGCCTGGGAAAGAGGCTAGTGATGAGGAATTATCTCTCTATATGAAACACATGGATGATGCCACATATGTCCAGTGTTTCATGCTATCATCCATGTCTAATGAGCTCTTGAAGAAACATGAAAACATGGACGTGTATAGCATGATGTCTCACCTTAAGGATCTCTACCAAGAGAAGTTGAGACATGAGAGGTATGAGATCTCCAATGCTTTGTTTACAACTAAGCTTGGAGTGTCTGCGCCATTTGGGCCTCATGTAGTCAAGCTTATTGGCTACATTGAACGCCTGGAGAACTTAGGGATTAAATTCCTGTATGAGTTGCGTACAGATCTCATCCTATCATCACTGCCCAAGACCTTCTCTAGCTTCATTATCAACTATAATATGAGTGGCAATGAGAAGAGTCTATCGAAGCTTCTGACCTTGATTCGCTGGGTAGATAAGGACATGGGGCGTGACAAACCCGCAGTCCTTATGGTGAATAGGAAAAGGAAGGACAAGGCAAAGGGGCCAAAGACTTATAAATGGTTTGAATCCCCTGAGCACCATCCCTCCAAGAAGGGGAAGATCCAGAGGTAGGGAAAGGAATTAGAGGCAGTGTGTTTTGCATGTGGAAAGCAGGGCCACTGGAATAAGAACTTCACCCAAAAGCATGGGGATGCTAAAGGTGGGTATGTTATCGAGTGCAATCTTTCTATTTCTACACATTGGGTATCAGATACATCTTTTGGGGCTCACATCTGTATTCAAATGCAGGAACCAAGTAGATTTAGAAAGATTTCCAGAGGAGAGGTGGATCTTCGAGGTGCCAATGGCACAAGGCTGGCTGCGTTTGTAGAGACCTGAAGCTTGACGTACATGGACATTACATTACTTTTGCGGAATACTTAGTACATAACAAAAACACACACACAAGGATCGTAATAGTTTAGTGTCTTTGGAAACTCGGAACGTAATCTTCTAATCGTGGTGAAAGATCTTCAACATCTCCCATAAAGATATTCCTTTTTATTATACCTAAAACCTTTCTTTATATCCTGGGGAAAAGAAAACATAAAAGGGTGAGCTCAAATTCTCAGTAAGGGTAAACAAAAGAAATATCAATCACATCATATACATAAGCACGTAACTTTTGGAAATCTTAACCTGTAAAAGAGATCATAATTTCATAACCTGGGATAACTCATGGCAGTGAAATGTAATCACAATAATCATAACTTAAAACATTAAACTTTGTGGCATACACACATAATCATAGAGAATCATTTCTTGTTATTCAAGACTCATTGCCAAGACTATCTTAGTGGACAAAGTCCCTTTCTGAACCGAGTCACCCTCGTTTCAGTCCTGTTTCACTGAACCGGTATAACCTACCATTCCAGCCATGTTTATCTCATGAGATATAAAATCTTTACCCAATGCATTGGAGGGAGATATAGGTCCCACCCATCTTATAATGAATCCTTTCTTATGTGTGCTGCATAATCATAAATCATACATCATCACATAACACATGTAACAAAAATGGGATTCTTGAAACATCATGACATCATAAAACAAATCATATAAGGTAAATGACTTCATAAAAATAATTCCCTCACAACATAATCAAATCAATGTAATAATAGGGATAAAAACAGAACCCTATATTATCTTATATGGAAAATAATTTTGATAAAACATTTGAACTCCATTCTTGAGGAAAATATCCTTTCTACTTCAAAAAAACACTTTTCTTTTCTTAACATGTCATACAATTATAAACTAAAAGAAGTTGATTAAAAATAAACTTGAAAACTTATAAAGGAAGATTCTTGGAAATAATGTTTTAAAAATCCATTCTTGTCGTATAAGTTAAAAAAAACATTCTTCGTACTTTTGTCGGAAAAGTCAAAAAAGTACCTCGTACGAAAAACGACAAAAGATTCCTTTCATATCTTTTACTAAAAACTCACCGAAGGGTAAAACTGGATTTAAAACATTTTAGGTGGATGGAAATAATATTACATATTGAGGAAACATGGACATGGATGATAAAATACGCCCCAGTAAATACCAAAGTATAAACAATCTCGGATAAAAATGAGATTGTGATATTTCCCTTACCTTAGGTCCGATTTGCTTTGTACGTGTCCGAAGCTCCTGTATAATGGTTTAAATAATGTTATTGACTTATTCCAGAATCATACATATTGATATGATATCATATATGGTTATATTCTTAGATTCTTGTTAGTAATATTTCATTGTTACTTGTTACTCGGGTCCTTATTGCCTTTTGTTCTTATGCGTGTTTTGCCGAATAAATTCTTATTCTTCTTTTAAGGTTATAGATACCTTATATCCAGAATTGTATTAGTGTAACATATATCATATTTATTCATTCAATTCATTTATATAATTACTATGTAATTATGATCATGTAGAACGAGTCGCATCACATCGTGGAGACGGTATTCCGTACGTACGCATGAGTGATGATATCGCTCCTATGATCGTGGAATTGTATTTGAGTATATATATATTATTTCAGTATCAATATTACATTTATAATAATCATAAATAGTTACTCATTACACCATTATACCCATCCTTTTAAGGTGATGGTGGAAAATAGATTACACCACGGCGTGGAGACGGTATTCCGTACGTACGCACGCGCGGTGATTTTATTTTTCCGTAGGATGGATAGAAGGTGAATTAGGGTTGTTTCATATTTATAATAACATATCAGTATGTAAGTAATACTGATTTTATTACTTTATAATGAAACAACTAAAGAAGAAGAAGTTGAAGAAGAAAGAAATTGAAAAGATCGGTAATGGATATTACCTCTTCTTTGGAACGCCTCTTTGAATCCTCCACTTAGGGAACTAAGATTGGTCTTTGAAGAAGACCAGGACCTCTAGGATTATTCTAGAGAAGTGGAGAGGAGAAAATGGCAGGGTTTTTCTGATCTTGAGTGCTCAAATTGGTGTGAGGAGGAGGGGGAGGAGGTGCCCTTTAATAAGGGAGGAGAGGGGCACCTTAGGAATATCTCAAAATATTATTTTATATTAAATTCAAAATCGGTTTATAATGGTTCCAAAGGGTCTTATTTCGAAGCTAAAGTGGGGATGGGTCGAAATCCTCTCATCCAATAGGATTTAGACAAGTTTAGGGTATTATTTTAACCTTATCAATTAGATTTAACTTTAAGTTAAATAATTTAACTTTTACCGTGTCTTTTTGTTTTCTTTCACTATATGGTTAATACACTTACTATAACATGCCAAACGAACCCCAAATTGCATATTATTAATACATATATCCTTATCTAAGTCATTTGGCCGAACCTTATATTTTTAGGAATAAAATAACAATTAATAATATAATATTTTATTTAAAAACTATTTTGTGTCAATTTTGACACTATTTGATATATGATTTTTGTGAAAGTCATAACAGAATTATATGTTCGAAACAAGTTGATTAAATCAACACTAATATATCATAGTAACCTATAAAATTAGTAGAATTCATAAAAAGTCTTAAATTACATTTATTTTGTTGTTTATAACATCAATTATGTCAATATTTCATAAATAAGATAATTACTGCATCATATTTGTGTCATAAATAAATTAAATTATTTGATGTCTAAAAATTACAAATAAAATACCATTATGTAGGAAATCTTTTTAGCTTTATAATTAATATTTACAATAGAATTTATCTTATGTAAAACCCTATATTAAAAATTTTTTAGTAAATAAACATTGATTTTAACTCTTTTAACTCTTCTTTGAATTAAATAATAACAAATGTCCTAATCTAATCCAAGTGGGCCTAAATGATAATATTTTACACTTAAGGTTGTTTTTGGTCGAGATACACTTGTCCAATAGGATTAGTACATGTGTTAGGGTAATATTAATATCATTTTTACCCTTAATTACCCTATTTACTTTTAACCGTGGTAAATAAAAGTAAAAAGTTACTATTCACCAAAAATTATTTTCATCTCATTGAACCACATTTTACTTACTGACATCAACCTTGTCTCTCGGATTTTTGAAATTCCATTCACAGAAGCGGTAAAATTAAGTTTTATGAAAAATTCAGTTTTTTTAACTACCACTTAGTAGTTTCACTATTCATCAAAAATTGATGTTTTTCAGAACAATGCCAAAATTTCATCCTAAGCTATATTTCATATTCCGAATTCAAAAATGAAGTCTATTTTACCAAATTCATATCATAGAAGTTGCATTAATTAATTTTATAATTAAATCCCGCTGTTAAAACAAATAGCGTGTTTTTAAGAAACAATATCTATCAAAAGATTGATACTTGTTTATGTCTGGTTTAAATGTGAAATTACATCCAATGACCAACATTGTATTAAATTGTAAAAATATATTCTAAATATACTTTAAAACCACTCAAATTAATAATTTATCACTATTAATTATTTTGATTAAAAAAGTTGTTTTTAATTATAATTTAGTAATTTTCACTATTCATCAGAATATGAAAGTTATCCGAAAAGTACCAAAGTTTCACCTTAGGATAAATTAGATACTCCGAATCCAAAAATGAAGTCCATTTTGAGAGCTAAAAATTTTAAAAAATGGTTATTACTATTCATAACGGCTAGTTTTAATAATATTTTAATAGCATATCGTTGTTTCGTGAAACTCAGTATTGCGTACTACACACGCTATCGAGGGAGGTTGCGATTGCGTGTAATGCAAGGCAAGTCAAAGATGCGTGTTGTGCAAGCTCCTTTTGGTGTAGCGTACAACACACGACATTAATAAAATTAAAAAGAATATTTTTCATAAAATCTCGGGCTGTTACATTCTACCCCCCTTAAAATGAATTTCGCCCTCGAAATTCGTCGGGGTTATAAATGGTTTACTATTCGAAAGTTTCTTTAATAGAAACCCACATCGTAAAAAGGAATATCAAAACCAATCTTTAAAAACAAAAGTATGAAACGTAACGATTACCCAAATAAACTAATCACTGGGTTTCTACATAGGTGAAAATATGGATATGGAAGAGAAATCTAACCATCATGTTCTGATGGAGAGTGGTAGAGAACATGGCTATGGAAAAGCAATCAATCACAAAGCCATAAATTTGTGACGATCTAAGGTACCATCTGATTAATCAGATATAAGAGCACTAGGACAACATTTTTGGTTTTCAAGATCGTTTCCCTGAATTTGAAGAATTTGAATTAGAATAAATACTTAATTTATTTTGGTACAATCTCATTGTTGTTCGTGCCTTGAACAATTTCCACTTCATATCTTAAATAATTGATGTTGAATTTTTTATTCGTGAAGTGTTAGCAGATCATGTGATAGAATGACGGGTCATTCCATCTGTCTCAAACAAAAGGTTAGCAAAAATTATATACATAAGTCGATCTATAGTGAGATTAATCATATATGGTTCCTAAAATGGACTTTATACTTCATATATCATACTGCTTAATATAATAAAACTAGTTTCTAATAAAAAGGGACTTCCTGTAGGCCAGTGGTAGGCGATAAAGGCCAGTCGCACTTCGGTTGTGGGTTCGATTCCCACATCCTTGTCCGACGCGATGGGCTGTCGCCCGTCCTGCAGGTTGTCCTTTTTATAAAACTATATTACTATAACATCCCATCAATAATATCGAGAAAACTTATATCCTTAAACAATACTAAATTATGTCCAACATAATCCATTCCAATCTTTAGGCTTATCCATAATACTGCAGTCCACTCTCATAACATACTGAAAACGATTACCAGAGATTTAACACCATCGTCGATCCCCATATATCATAAGATATGTTTTGTTGGTCACATTCCAAACATTCAAAGTCCTTAATCATGTATTCTCTTGAATACCTTAGGGAAAACATGAATGCAGTTAAAATTTAACACTTTCCACATACCAAAATCCTCAAAATTCTATATACTCAAACCATGATATCACTTAGTCCTTATATCAATCATGAGCTCATGAATACTGTTAAACATTTCATTTTCTCATTTTCCCTTCATTATGCGCATATCATCTTATTTCCAAAAATATCTCAATCACTTTGAATACCACATTAGACCAATACATAAATATTCCAATACTCCATGATACAATATTATTTTGAAATCCCATTACATAAACACTTAATCATTCCACCACATCGTTGTCATATTCAACATCGCCAATAGTGATCGCCTGTGACTTCCCTTTGTCCTTTGCCTTCATTGGTTGCTCATGTTGATCATCACTAACCCTTGGATTAGGGCATTTATTAGCATAATGCCCCATTTCCTTGCACTTGAAGCATTGAAGTGTTGGTGGTGCGTTCTCTGCAGTGTTTGCTTTATTCACATCATTAGAAACCCTGTTTCCATTACTTCGACACTCAGCTGCTCGATGACCTTCTTTTCCACACTTAAAACATTTTCTAGTCCCTTTAAGACAATCTCCACCATGCTTCTTTCCACACTTTGTGCATAAGGAAACATTCATCTTGTTTTCACCATTATTCTGAGATTTCTCCTTGAACTCCATCTTTAGTTTCTTGTCAAAACCATGAGATGGATATGTAACACCAACTTCCATTTCTACCATGATAGCACAACGCACAGTTTCTTCATAGCTACTGAAGTCTCTTATAGCTAATGCCCTTCGAAGACTTGGTTTTAAGCCACTGAAAAGTCGATCAACTTTACTTTCAGGTTGGATGATAATGTCAGATGCATACCTTGCAAGTCTTGTAAAATTCGCTTCGTATATACCAACAGATTCATCATCCTTTTGCTTTAGTTCAAGAAACTCCTTCTCCATCTTTGTTCGAAGAATACGAGGGAAGTACTTACTGAAAAAAAAGTTCTTGAACTCGTCCCATTCCATGGACTCAATTTCATCTCTTGGCCTCGTATTCTTGATAAGATTCCACCATTGATCAGCTTCACCTTCCAAACGATATACTGCTAAGATGACTTTATCATGTTCATAACATTGAAGAACTGAAAATATCTTTTCAGTGGTACTGATCCATTGTTCAGCAACAAGTGGATCGGAAGTCCCACTGAAAGAAGGTGGACGTTGCCTCATGAAGGACTCAATAGAATACTGTTCCTTTCTCTGCTCATTTGGAAGTCCAGAATGATTCATAGCTTGTGTAAGGATAGCAATAAGATTTTGCACTCCATCTCCCATAACATTTGTTTGTTCAGTAGGACAATCATTGCATTGTCCATTGCATTGATCAACACGGTTCCTTCAGGTTCCAGCCATCGTCTAAAACCCAAAAAGAATAGTGTGAGAGGCAAAAATCATGCTAGAGAAAACAACATAATAAAGGGGGATTACCTTCAATATCTATCATCTTAGGTTTAATTCTATGATCGTTAGCGTAGTTCTAGTACTATGACCTAAATTTATACTTAACCTTAGGGACATCCCTAGACATACCGTAGAAATATCTCTAGGGATCTCACTAACGTTTTCGCATCCTAGTTTCCAAAGGTTGACTAAACCTTTCCTCAGATACCAACTGTAGAGACCCGAAGCTTGACGTACATGGACATTACA
Organism: Viscum album; assembly: GCA_963277665.1. Lineage (NCBI taxonomy): Eukaryota > Viridiplantae > Streptophyta > Magnoliopsida > Santalales > Viscaceae > Viscum > Viscum album. The sequence continues at coordinate 291,427,923 of OY728165.1, forward strand.
TTACTTTTGCGGAATACTTAGTACATAACAAAAACACACACACAAGGATCGTAATAGTTTAGTGTCTTTGGAAACTCAGAACGTAATCTTCTAATCGTGGTGAAAGATCTTCAACATCTCCCATAAAGATCTTCCTTTTTATTATACCTAAAACCTTTCTTTATATCCTGGGGAAAAGAAAACCTAAAGGGTGAGCTCAAATGCTCAGTAAGGGTAAACAAAAGAAATATCAATCACATCATATACATAAGCACATAACTTTTGGAAATCTTAACCTGTAAAAGAGATCATAATTTCATAACCTGGGATAACTCATGGCAGTGAAATGTAATCACAATAATCATAACTTAAAACATTAAACTTTGTGTCATACACACATAATCATAGAGAATCATTTCTTGTTAGTCAAGACTCATTGCCAAGACTATCTTAGTGGACAAAGTCCCTTTCTGAACCGAGTCACCCTCGTTTCAGTCCTGTTTCACTGAACCGGTATAACCTACCATTCCAGCCATGTTTATCTCATGAGATATAAAATCTTTACCAAATGCATTGGAGGGAGATATAGGTCCCACCCATCTTATAATGAATCCTTTCTTATGTGTGCCACATAATCATAAATCATACATCATCGCATAACACATGTAACAAAAATGGGATTCTTGAAACATCATGACATCATAAAACAAATCATATAAGGTAAATGACTTCATAAAAATAATTCCCTCACAACATAATCAAATCAATGTAATAATAGGGATAAAAATAGAACCCTATATTATCTTATATGGAAAATAATTTTGATAAAACATTTGAACTCCATTCTTGAGGAAAATATCCTTTCTACTTCAAAAAAACACTTTTCTTTTCCTAACATGTCATACAATTATAAACTAAAAGAAGTTGATTAAAAATAAACTTAAAAACTTATAAAGGAAGATTCTTGGAAATAATTTTTAAAAAATCCATTCTTGCCGTATAAGTTAAAAAAACATTCTTCGTACTTTTGTCGGAAAAGTCAAAAAAGTACCTCATACGAAAACCGACAAAAGATTCCTTTCATATCTTTTACTAAAAACTCACCGAAGGGTAAAATTGGATTTAAACAATTTTAGGTGGATGGAAATAATATTACATATTGAGGAAACATGGACATGGATGATAAAATACGCCCCAGTAAATACCAAAGTATAAACAATCTTGGATAAAAATGAGATTGTGATATTTCCCTTACCTTAGGTCCGATTTGCTTTGTACGTGTCCGAAGATCCTGTATAATGGTTTAAATAATGTTATTGACTTATTCCATAATCATACATATTGATATGATATCATATATGGTTATATTATTAGCTTCTTGTTAGTAATATTTCATTGTTACTTGTTACTCGGGTCCTTATTGCCTTTTGTTCTTATGCGTGTTTTGCCGAATTAATTATTATTCTTCTTTAAAGGTTATAGATACCTTATATACAGAATGGTATTAGTGTAACATATATCATATTTATTCATTCAATTCATTTATATAATTACTATGTAATGATGATCATGTAGAACGAGTCGCATCACATCATGGAGACGGTATTCCGTACGTACGCACGAGTGATGATATCGCTCCTATGATCGTGGAATTGTATTTGTGTATATATATATTATTTCAGTATCAATATTACATTTATAATAATTATAAATAGTTACTCATTACACCATTATACCCATCCTTGTAAGGTGATGGTGGAAAATAGATTACACCACGGCGTGGAGACGGTATTCCGTACGTACGCACGCGCGGTGATTTCATTTTTCCGTAGGATGGATAGAAGGTGAATTAGGGTTGTTTCATATTTATAATAACATATCAGTATTTAAGTAATAATTATTTTATTACTTTATAATGAAACAACTAAAGAAGAAGAAGTTGAAGAAGAAAGAAATTGAAAAGATCGGTAATGGATATTACCTCTTCTTTGGAACGCCTCTTTGAATCCTCCACTTAGGGAACTAAGATTGGTCTTTGAAGAAGACCAGGACCTCTTGGATTATTCTAGGGAAGTGGAGTGGAGAAAATGGCAGGGTTTTGCCGATCTTGAGTGCTCAAATTGGTGTGAGGAGGAGGGGGAGGAGGTGCCCTTTTATAAGGGAGGAGAGGGGCACCTTAGGAATATCTCAAAATATTATTTTATATTAAAGTCAAAATCGGTTTATAATGGTTCCAAAGGGTCTTATTTCGAAGCTAAAGTGGGGATGGGTCGAAATCCTATCATCAAATAGGATTTAGACAAGTTTAGGGTATTATTTTAACCTTATCAATTAGACTTAACTCTAAGTTAAATAATTTAACTTTTACCGTGTCTTTTTGTTTTCTTTCACTATATGGTTAATACACTTACTATAACATGCCAAACGAACCCCAAATTGCATATTATTAATACATATATCCTTATCTAAGTCATTTGGCCGAACCTTATATTTTTAGGAATAAAATAACAATTAATAATATAATATTTGATTTAAAAACTATTTTGTGTCAATTTTGACACTATTTGATATATGATTTTTGTGAAAGTCATAACAGAATTATATGTTCTAACCAAGTTGATTAAATCAACACTAATATATCATAGTAACCTAGAAAATTAGTAGAATTCATAAAAATTCTTAAATTACATTTATTTTGTTGTTTATAACATCAATTATTTCAATATTTCATAAATAAGATAATTACTGCATCATCTTTGTGTCATAAATAAATTAAATTATTTGATGTCTAAAAATTACAAATAAAATACCATTATGTACGAAATATTTTTAGATTTCTAATTAATATTTACAATTGAATTTATCTTATGTACAACCCTATATTAAAAATGTTTTAGTAAATAAACTTTGATTTTAACTCTTTTAACTCTTCTTTGAATTAAATAATAATAAATGTCCTAATCTAATCCTAGTGGGCCTAAATGATAATATTTTACACTTAAGGTTGTTTTTGGTCGAGATACACTTGTCCAATAGGATTAGGACATGTGTTAGGGTAATATTAATATCATTTTTTACCCTTAATTACCCTATTTACTTTTAACCGTGGTAAATAAAAGTAAAAAGTTACTATTCATCAAAAATTATTTTCATCTCATTGAACCACATTTTACTTACTGACATCAACCGTGTCTCTCGGATTTTTGAAATTCCATTCACAGAAGCGGTAAAATTAAGTTTTATGAAAAATTCAGTTTTTTTAACTACCACTTAGTAGTTTCACTATTCATCAAAAATTGATGTTTTTCAGAACAATGCCAAAATTTCATCCTAAGATATATTTCATATTCCGAATTCAAAAATGAAGTCTATTTTACCAAATTCATAACATAGAAGTTGCATTAATTAATTTTATAATTAAATCTCGCGGTTAAAACAAATAGTGTGTTTTTAAGAAACAATATCTATCAAAAGATTGACACTTGTTTATGTCTGGTTTAAATGTGAAATTACATCCAATGACCAACATTGTATTAAATTGTAAAAATATATTCTAAATATACTTTAAAACCACTCAAATTAATAATTTATCACTATTAATTATTTCGATTAAAAAAGTTGTTTTTAATTATAATTTAGTAATTTTCACTATTCATCAGAATATGAAAGTTATCCGAAAAGTACCAAAATTTCACCTTAGGCTAAATTCGATACTCCGAATCCAAAAATGAAGTCCATTTTGAGAGCTAAAAATATTAAAAAATGGTTATTAGTATTCATAACGGCTAGTTTTAATAATATTTTAATAGCATATCGTTGTTTCGTGAAACTCAGTATTGTGTACTACACACGCTATCGAGGAAGGTTGCGATTGCGTGTAATGCAAGGCAAGCCAAAGATGCGTGTTGTGCAAGCTCCTTTTGGTGTAGCGTACAACACAAGACATTAATAAAATTAAAAAGAATATTTTTCATAAAATCTCGGGCTGTTACATTCTACCCCCCTTAAAATGAATTTCACCCTCGAAATTCGTCGGGGTTATAAATGGTTTACTATTCGAAAGTTTCTCTAATAGAAACCCACATCATAAAAAGGAATATCAAAACCAATCTTTAAAAACAAAAGTATGAAATGTAACTGTTACCCAAATAAACTAATCACTGGGTTTCCACATAGGTGAAAATATGGATATGGAAGAGAAATCTAACCATCATGTTCTGATGGAGAGTGGTAGAGAACATGGCTATGGAAAAGCCAGAAATCACAAAGCCATAAATTTGTGACGATCTAAGGTACCATCTAATTAATCAGATATAAGAGCACTAGGACAACATTTTTGGTTTTCAAGATCGTTTCCCTAAAGTTGAAGAATTTGAATTAGAATAAATACTTAATTTATTTTGGTACAATCTCACTGTTGTTCGTGCCTTGAACAATTTCCACTTCATATCTTAAATAAATGAAGTTGAATTTGTTATTCGTGAAGTGTTAGCAGATCATGTGATAGAATGACGGGGCATTCCATCTGTCTCAAACAAAAGGTTAGCAAAAATTATATACATAAGTCGATCTATAGTGAGATTAATCATATATGGTTCCTAAAATGGACTTTATACTTCATATATCATAATGATTAATATAATAAAACTAGTTTCTAATAAACAGCGACTTCCTGTAGGCCAGTGGTAGGCGATAAAGGCCAGTCGCACTTCGGTTGTGGGTTCGATTCTCACATCCTTGTCCGACGCGATGGGCTGTCACCCGTCCTGCAGGTTGTACTTTTTCTAAAACTATATTACTATAACATCCCATCAATAATATCGAGAAAACTTCTATCCTTAAACAATACTAACTTATGTCCAACATAATCCATTCCAATCTTTAGGCTTATCCATAATACTACAGTCCACTCTCATAACATAGTGAAAACGATTACCAGAGATTTAACACCATCGTCGATCCCCATATATCATAAGATATGTTTTGTTGGTCACATTCCAAACATTCAAAGTCCTGAATCATGTATTCTCTTGAATACCTTAGTGAAAACATGAATGCAGTAAAATTTAACACTTTCCACATACCAAAATCCTCAAAATTCTATATACTCAAACCATGATATCACTTAGTCCTTATATCAATCATGAGCTCATGAATACTGTTAAACATTTCATTTTCTCATTTTCCCTTCATTATGCGCATATCATCTTATTTCCAAAAATATCTCAATCACTTTGAATACCACATTAGACCAATACATAAATATTCCAATACTCCATGATACAATATTATTTTGGAATCCCATTACATAAACACTTAATCATTCCACCACGTCGTTGTCATATTCAACATCGCCAATAGTGATCGCATGTGACTTCCCTTTGTCCTTTGCCTTTAGTGGTTTCTCATGTTGATCATCACTAACCCTTGTATTAGGGCATTTATTAGCATAATGCCCCATTTCCTTGCACTTGAAGCATTGAAGTGTTGGTGGTGCGTTCTCTGCAGTGTTTGCTTTATTCACATCATTAGAAACCCTTTTTCCATTACTTCGACACTCAGCTGCTCGATGACCTTCTTTTCCACACTTAAAACATTTTCTAGTCCCTTTAAGAAAATCTCCACCATGATTCTTTCCACACTTTGTGCATAAGGAAACATTCATCTTTTTTTCACCATTATTCTGAGATTTCTCCTTGAACTCCATCTTTCGTTTCTTGTCAAAACCATGAGATGGATATGTAACACCAACTTCCATTTCTACCTTTATAGCACAACGCACAATTTCTTCATAGCTACTGAAGTCTCTTATAGCTAATTCCCTTCGAAGACTTGGTTTTAAGCCACTAAAAAATCGATCAACTTTACTTTCAGGTTGGATGATAATGCCAGATGCATACCTTGCAAGTCTTGTAAAATTCGCTTCGTATATACCAACAGATTCATCATCCTTTTTCTTTAGTTCAAGAAACTCCTTCTCCATCTTTGTTCGAAGAATACGAGGGAAGTACTTACTGAAAAACATGTTCTTGAACTAGTCTCATTCCATGGACTCAATTTCATCTCTTGGCCTCGTATTCTTGATAAGATTCCACCATTGATCAGCTTCACCTTCCAAACGATATACTGCTAAGATGACTTTATCATGTTTAGAACATTGAAGAACTGAAAATATCTTTTCAGTGGTACTGATCCATTGTTCAGCAACAAGTGGATCGGAAGTCCCACTGAAAGAAGGTGGACGTTGCCTCATGAAGGACTCAATAGAATACTGTTCCTTTCTCTGCTCATTTGGAAGTCCAGAATGATTCATAGCTTGTGTAAGGATAGCAATAAGATTTTTCACTCCATCTCCCATAACATTTGTTTGTCCAGGAGGACAATCATTGCATTTTCCATTGCATTGATCAACACGGTTCCTTCGGGTTCCAGCCATCGTCTAAAACCCATAAAGAATAGTGTGAGAGGCAAAAATCATGCTAGGGAAAACAACATAATAAAGGGGGAGTACCTTCAATATCTAACATCCTAGGTTTAATTCTATGATCGTTAGCGTAGTTCTAGTACTATAACCTATACGTATACTTAACCTTAGGGACATCCCTAGACATACCGTAGAAATATCTCTAGGGATCTCACTAACGTTTTCACATCCTAGTTTCCAAAGGTTGACTAAACCTTTCCTCGGATACCAACTGTAGAGACCCGAAGCTTGACATACATGGACATTACATTACTTTTGCGGAATACTTAGTACATAACAAAAACACACACACAAGGATCGTAATAGTTTAGTGTCTTTGGAAACTCGGAACGTAATCTTCTAATCGTGGTGAAAGATCTTCAACATCTCCCATAAAGATCTTCCTTTTTATTATACCTAAAACCTTTCTTTATATCCTGGGGAAAAGAAAACATAAAAGGGTGAGCTCAAATGCTCAGTAAGGGTAAACAAAAGAAATATCAATCACATCATATACATAAGCACATAACTTTTGGAAATCTTAACCTGTAAAAGAGATCATAATTTCATAACCTAGGATAACTCATGGCAGTGAAATGTAATCACAATAATCATAACTTAAAACATTAAACTTTGTGGCATACACACATAATCATAGAGAATCATTTCTTGTTAGTCAATACTCATTGCTAAGACTATCTTAGTGGACAAAGTCCCTTTCTGAACCGAGTCACCCTCGTTTCAGTCCTGTTTCACTGAACCAGTATAACCTACCATTCCAGCCATGTTTATCTCATGAGATATAAAATCTTTACCCAATGCATTGGAGGGAGATATAGGTCCCACCCATCTTATAATTAATCATTTCTTATGTGTGCCACATAATCATAAATCATACATCATCGCATAACACATGTAACAAAAATGGGATTCTTGAAACATCATGACATCATAAAACAAATCATATAAGGTAAATGACTTCATAAAAATAATTCCCTCACAACATAATCAAATCAATTTAATAATAGGGATAAAAACATAACCCTATATTATCTTATATGGAAAATAATTTTGATAAAACATTTGAACTCCATTCTTGAGGAAAATATCCTTTCTACTTCAAAAAAACACTTTTCTTTTCTTAACATGTCATACAATTATAAACTAAAAGAAGTTGATTAAAAATAAACTTGAAAACTTATAAAGGAAGATTCTTGGAAATAATGTTTTAAAAATCCATTCTTTCCGTATAAGTTAAAAAAAACATTCTTCGTACTTTTGTCGGAAAAGTCAAAAAAGTACCTCGTACGAAAAACGACAAAAGATTCCTTTCATATCTTTTACTAAAAACTCACCGAAGGGTAAAATTGGATTTAAACAATTTTAGTTGGATGGAAATAATATTACATATTGAGGAAACATGGACATGGATGATAAAATAAGCCCCAGTAAATACCAAAGTATAAACAATCTCGGATAAAAATGAGATTGTGATATTTCCCTTACCTTAGGTCTGATTTGCTTTGTACGTGTCCGAAGATCCTGTATAATGGTTTAAATAATGTTATTGACTTATTCCAGAATCATACATATTGATATGATATCATATATGGTTATATTCTCAGCTTCTTGTTAGTAATATTTCATTGTTACTTGTTACTCGGGTCTTTATTGCCTTTTGCTCTTATGCGTGTTTTGCCGAATAAATTCTTATTCTTATTTTAAGGTTATAGATACCTTATATCCAGAATGGTATTAGTGTAACATATATCATATTTATTCATTCAATTCATTTATATAATTACTATGTAATGATGATCATATAGAACGAGTCGCATCACATCGTGGAGACGGTATTCCGTACGTACGCACGAGTGATGATATCGCTCCTATGATCATGGAATTGTATTTGAGTATATATATATTATTTAAGTATCAATATTACATTTATAATAATCATAAATAGTTACTCATTACACCATTATACTCATCCTTTTAAGGTGATGGTGGAAAATATATTACACCACGGCGTGGAGACGGTATTCCGTACGTACGCACGCACGGTGATTTCATTTTTCCGTAGGATGGATAGAAGATGAATTAGGGTTGTTTCATATTTATAATAACATATCAGTATGTAAGTAATACTGATGTTATTACTTTATAATGAAACAACTAAATAAGAAGAAGTTGAAGAAGAAAGAAATTGAAAAGATCGGTAATGGATATTACCTCTTCTTTGGAACGCCTCTTTGAATCCTCCACTTAGGGAACTAAGATTGGTCTTTGAAGAAGACCAGGACCTCTAGGATTATTCTAGTAAAGTGGAGAGGAGAAAATGGCAGGGTTTTTCCGAGCTTGAGTACTCAAATTGGTGTGAGGAGGAGGGGGAGGAGGTGCCCTTTTATAAGGGAGGAGAGGGGCACCTTAGGAATATCTCAAAATATTATTTTATATTAAAGTCAAAATCGGTTTATAATGGTTCCAAAGGGTATTATTTAGAAGATAAAGTGGGGATGGGTCTAAATCCTGTCATCCAATAGGATTTAGACAAGTTTAGGGTATTATTTTAACCTTATCAATTAGATTTAACTCTAAGTTAAATAATTTAACTTTTACCGTGTCTTTTTGTTTTCTTTCACTATATGGTTAATACACTTACTATAACATGCCAAACGAACCCCAAATTTCATATTATTAATACATATATCCTTATCTAAGTCATTTGGCCGAACCTTAGATTTTTAGGAATAAAATAACAATTAATAATATAATATTTGATTTAAAAACTATTTTGTGTCAATTTTGACACTATTTGATATATGTTTTTTGTGAAAGTCATAACAGAATTATATGTTCGAAACAAGTTGATTAAATAAACACTAATATATCATAGTAACCTATAAAATTATTATAATTCATAAAAAGTCTTAAATTACATTTATTTTGTTGTTTATAACATCAATTATGTCAATATTTCATAAATAAGATAATTACTGCATCATCTTTGTGTCATAAATAAATTAAATTATTTGATGTCTAAAAATTACAAATAAAATACCATTATGTAGGAAATATTTTTATCTTTCTAATGAATATTTACAATCGAATTTATCTTTTTTACAACCCTATATTAAAAATCTTTTAGTAAATAATCTTTGATTTTAACTCTTTTAACTCTTCTTTGAATTAAATAATAATAAATGTCCTAATCTAATCCAAGTGGGCCTAAATGATAATATTTTACACTTAATGTTGTTTTTGGTCTAGATACACTTGTCCAATAGGATTAGGACATGTGTTAGGGTAATATTAATATCATTTTTTACCCTTAATTACCCTATTTACTTTTAACCGTGGTAAATAAAAGTAAAAAGTTACTATTCACCAAAAATTATTTTCATCTCATTGAACCACATTTTACTTACTGACATCAACCGTGTCTCTCGGATTTTTGAAATTCCATTCACAGAAGCGGTAAAATTAAGTTTTATGAAAAATTCAGTTTTTTTAACTACCACTTAGTAGTTTCACTATTCATAAAAAATTGATGTTTTTCAGAACAATGCCAAAATTTCATCCTAAGCTATATTTCATATTCCGAATTCAAAAATGAAGTCTATTTTACCAAATTCATAACATAAAAGTTGCATTAATTAATTTTATAATTAAATCCCGTTGTTAAAACAAATAGCGTGTTTTTAAGAAACAATATCTATCAAAAGATTGACACTTGTTTATGTCTGGTTTAAATGTGAAATTACATCCAATGACCAACATTGTATTAAATTGTAAAAATATATTCTAAATATACTTTAAAACCACTCAAATTAATAATTTATCACTATTAATTATTTTGATTAAAAAAGTTGTTTTTAATTATAATTTAGTAATTTTCACTATTCATCAGAATATGAAAGTTATTCGAAAAGTACCAAAATTTCACCTTAGGCTAAATTCGATACTCCAAATCCAAAAATGAAGTCCAATTTGAGAGATAAAAATTTTAAAAAATGGTTATTACTATTCATAACGGCTAGTTTTAATAATATTTTAATAGCATATCGTTGTTTCGTGAAACTCAGTATTGCGTACTACACACGCTATCGAGGAAGGTTGTGATTGCGTGTAATGCAAGTAAAGTCAAAGATGCGTGTTGTGCAAGATCCTTTTGGTGTAGCGTACAACACAAGATATTAATAAAATTAAAAAGAATATTTTTCATAAAATCTCGGGCTGTTACAGCGTTGGCTATTGGTGACTATCACCTCTCATTGCCGACTGGGATGATTTTGGTTTTACATAATTGTTATTATGTGCCTAGTGTTACCAAGAACATAATTTCTGTATCTTTTTTGGATATGGATGGATTTGTTTTCAAGTTTGGAAATAAGGGTTGTCTCTTTTATAAGAACAAAGTATGTTATGGTATGGAACATTTGAATAATGGTTTGTATGTATTGAATTATGAAAACCATGTGTTGGAAATCGATAATGAAACAAACTCACATGACTCATACATCACCCAGTTGTGGCATCACTTCCTTGGTCCTGTAAACGAGAAGCGCTTGACAAAGCTCTGTTAATATGGATATTTAGACTCTACTAAGCTAAAACCACTTGATAGATGTCACGTTTGCTTACAAGGAAAAAGGACCAAGCCACCTTTTGGTGGAAAGGGTGAAAGAGCCACAAAGCTTCTAGGATTGGTACACACGGATGTGTGTGGACCATTTCCAGTAGAATCTAGAGGTGGATATTCTTACTTCATTACTATTACTGATTATTTGAGTAGATATGGCTATATATACTTAATGAGTTATAAGTCAGAGTCCTTAGAGAAATTTAAGGAATTCAAGAATGAAGTAGAGAATCAGCTTGGTAAGAAGATAAAGAAGCTTCGATCGGATCGAGGTGGAGAATATCTAAACCAAGAGTTCATCGATCTTCTACGGGAGTCTGGGATTCTATCTCAGCTCACTCCTCCTTATACACCACAGTGAAATGGTGTTAGTGAAAGGAGGAACCACACCTTGTTGGACATGGTGAGGTCGATGATGAGTCATGCAGATCTTCCATTATCCTTTTGGGGATATGCATTACAAACTGCATCATACACATTAAACCGAGTACCAAATAAGGAAGCAAATAGAATTCCCTCTGAGTTATGGAGTGGAAAGAAACCCATTTTGTCGCATACATGTGTATGGGGATGCGGGGCATTTGTTAAGGCCTTCTCAGGAAACAAACTAGAACATCAGGGCATGAAGTGTATCTTTATAGGATATCCCAAGGAAACGAAAGGATATTACCTATATAACCCTCAAGACAAGAAAGTGATTGTCGCTAGACAAATTATCTTTCTTGAGAGGGATCACATCCTCAAAAAGGATAGTGGGAGCAAGATTGACTTCGAAGAAGTTGATGCTCAAGATACATAGGAGTTGGTATAAGAAAAAGTTCCACAGGTCCCCATGGAAGAGGTTCCAGAAACACAAGTACTGCGTAGGAGCTCAAGAGAGGTAAGGGAACCAGAGAGATTTGGTTTCCTAGTCACCAAGGATGGTGAATCATTATTGTTGGAAAATAATGAAAATCTCTCCTATAAGGAAGCAGTAGAAAGATAAGAAGCTGCAAGATGGCTAGAAGATATGAATTCTGAGATGGATTCCATGTATCAGAACCAAGTCTGGGTTCTGGTCGATGAGCCAGTTGATGTAAAGCATGTTGGATGAAAATGGGTATTCAAGAGAAAACTGGACATGAAAGGTCAAGTTAGCACCTATAAAGCAAGGCTAGTGGCTAAAGGATTCAGGCAACATCAAGGAATTGACTATGATGAAACCTTATCACCAGTTTTCATGTTTAAATCCATAAGAATCATACTTGCCATAGCAACTTACCATGACTATGAGATTTGGAAAATGGATTTCAAAACAACATTCCTTAACGGGAACCTTCAGGAAGATGTCTATATGACACAACCAGAAGGGTTTGTGACACCAGGTGAAGTAAAACGAGTTTGCAATTTGCATAAATCCATTTATGGATTGAATCAAGCATCCAGGTCCTGGAACATTCGATTTGATGAAGCCATAACATAATTTGGTTTCATTAATAACGAATGTGATCCATTTGTTTATAAGAAGTTTAATGGGAATGTGGTTGTTATCCTAGTAGTATATATTGATGACATATTGCTTATTGGAAATGACGTACCAGCCTTACAGTCAGTTAAGGACTGGTTGAACAAGTGCTTCTCCATGAAAGATTTAGGAGAAGCAGCCTACATTCTGGGGATCAAGATCATTCGTGATAGGTCCAAGAGGCTGCTTGGACTAAGTCAGGGTACATACATTGACCAGATACTAAAGATATTTAGTATGGAACAATCCAAGAGGGGATTTGTTCCAGTGTCACATGGCCTACATCTTTCTAAGAAAATTTGTCCTCAGACACAACAAGAGAAAGATAGAATGAGTAAGATCCCATATGCTTCGGCTATAGGATCCATCATGTATGCCATGTTATGTACCAGGCTTGATGTTGCCTATGCACTGAGCATGGTAGGCAGATATCAAGCAGATCCAGGAGAACAGCATTGGACTGCTGTTAAGACTATCCTTAAGTATCTGATAAAAACTAAGGATATGTTCCTGGTGTATGGAGGAGATGAGGAGCTTGTCATCAGAGGGTATGCTGATGCTGGTTTTTAAACAGATCAGAACGATTTGAAGTTGCAATCTGGATATGTTTTCTGTCTCAATGGAGGAGCTGTGAGCTGGAAGAGTTCAAAGAAGCCAGTTTTCGCCGATTCTACAGCGGAGTCCGAATATATAGCGGCTTCTGATGCAGCCTAAGAAGCCATATGGATTTGGAACTTTGTACAGGAGCTTGATGTGGTGCCTAGAAGTAAAGATCCCATTACATTGTATTGTGATAATACTGCAGCGGTGGCTCTTGCAAAAGAACCAAGGTCACATCAATGGACAAAGCACATACTCTGGAAGTATCACCTCTTGAGGGGTTTCTATCAGAGGGGTAAAGTTGTTGTGAGAAGATTTTCCACGGAAGAGAACGTGGCAGACCCCATGACTAAAGGCCTATCTCAGCAGAAGCATGAATATCATGTGAGAGCTAGCGGGTTAAACGTTGTTAGCAGTTGTCTCTAGTCCAAGTGGGAGTCTGTTGGAGTTGGTGGCCTATAACCAACTACTTTGTACCTTATTAATTAATAAAATCCTTATCACATCTTGATCGTTCTTCTACGTGACAATGCATGTGATAATGTCCTAAGGACAGCTGTTGAATTAAAGGGTCATAGCGGATCCCTGCTATGATGAGAACCCAGAAGTGCCATAACACTGTTCTTCAATATATGTTCTATGGCTGGATGATATTATTTGAGGGACACAAATAATATAGGTAATTAGGGGTGAGGACTCATAAAACATTGAGGAACCTTATCATGGTGTGCGCCCTTGGTAATATTCAGGAGGATATTATGAGAACGAGACCCGCCAGTAGGAAATCCACATGTCATAGTGTCATTGGATGTTCCTATCTGTGGATGTGTGTATTGATCCTTAGACTTTAAGATTATTATTAATGGGTATTAAAACTCATGCACTTAGATGTATTGACGAAAACTGTGACGAAACACTGTTCACAGCGAGGTAGGATATGTTGGGTGCGTCATGAGTAATACTGAATTAATAGATAATGTGAGAAAGGATTTGTCCCTTCTGTTCCATAACGGAAGTAGATAGCTCGTTCCCTTTGATGGAATTGATATAGCTTAAATAAATCCATGTCCATGGTAAGGTATGGGCGAGTTCGATTCTGGGAAGTCAAAGAAATAATAATCGAGCACATGGGTTGATGGCACTAGCATGCAACCCGCTTGATTAGAGATATTGAGACAAAGGTATTATATTACACGGTAAGCGTTCGTAGGAGGTGACACATAATCACAGCATTAAATTCTTTCTCTATGGGTGCCTTGGCATGCTGCTAGATGCTAACCTTGGACTTTAGGCAGGCTCCACCTAATGCCACTGAGAAAGAGGCCTAGAGGTTCACACACTAAGTGTGTCCATGTATCTTAGTTAAATATTAATTTAACAAGTTAAATAAATATTATTCACAACTGTGGTTTAATAATTATTTAAGGATGCCTGATCGCATTTATTTCGACACTAGTTATTTGAGAGAATATATTGTGGACGAAATAATAGTTATTCGCGAGTAATGTAGTTATATTTATTTAAGAAATAAATATCCATTACTCAAGGTCTAATAAATATGGTGGAGATAAATGGAAAATAAAAGTACACGCCGTGCATATTAAATATACACGCCATGTAGTTTTTTAGAAAACAAGTACACACCGTGTATTAATTATTACACACCATGTAGTTTTTCTAGTTGGGATTTTGAGGATTTAATATTGTTTTATTAAATGATATTTATTATAATCAGCGTGGGCGCATGTCAAGGAATTAATAAATCGACATGGGGGTTTTCAATAAGAGTTAATGAAATAAATAATGCGCGTAACGTGTTTATTTATTTTCATAACTCTATTAACCTCAAACCTGATTATAAATATCCTCACTACCCCAACACTTCGGAGATCCATTGTTGTACACAACGGATTTGGAAATACTCTCAAGCCAAGAGAGAATTCCCTTTCCACCAAGAACACCCTAAAGTTACGAGAGCGAGATCCTCCACTGGATCAATGCAGTCGAAGGCGGACATTGCAAGCGAAGGTTCTTCCATGCTAGCACTTGGAGATCCCTTCGGCGATGTCTAGAGATACGTGGCACACGTGTGGATCACTGCTAGAAGAATCCTACACTTCGATTCTACAACGCAATGATGTATCATAGGATTGTGACCAGAGACATCAATGAAGGAAGAATTCCACCAAGGTAATTCTTTTGAATTAATTAAATTAATTATAACCAACATATGATGATCCTATCTCTATGGTTCCGAGACTCTTCTTTTCTTTTTCATTCTTCATTCTATTTCAAATATCCGGAATTTTATATCGTGAAAGATCTTGGATTGAACATTATTTAACACTTAAATTAAAGTTGGGAAAACCCACCAACGTGCTTCTGCTGCGCCCGGAACCTACAACATGATGAGAAGATACTGCACAATTTTCATCACTTTTAGGTCCATAAAAATTGGATAGCATAGTATTTTAACAAGAAAGTATGCCTCTACTCCTTCCTTCAAGGAGAACTAGTACCGGTCCTTCGGATGCCAATGATACTAGGGAATAAATATACAAAACTTTATCCAAAATGGGAGGGACCTTATTACATATACAAGATTCACTCCAATGGATCTTATTCATTGATCTCGATGGATGGAGAGCTTTTTATAGCCCCTACTATTTCATGATTCCTTGAGAAATACTTTTTGTGATAAAGAAACCACATCATCCACATTGAAAAATGATAAAATACATGACACGTTAATCTTATCCATATGACATTAAACTATATGGTTCCCATATCATCTTAGTCACATGATGTTAAAATTCATAGCATTATGGTCTTGTATGCACAACCTTTAAAGTCACACAATTTTTTCCGGTTCATACAACCTAAAACTAAAAGTCATCAGAGTCTGAGTTATAAAACATTAAATTTCAAAGCCTAACATTCTTTCCTCATGACATAAAACTACATAGTTCATGTCATTATTTAATGAATTAAAACTACAAAAAAAATTGGTTTTTTCTTCAGTGGATCACAATACGTGATGCTAGTCTCCCACCACACCCTCTTTCGAAGAACTACAACTATCTTGATTCATATTATAACGAGATATGTAGTGATTCCCAAATCCTATGTCTTGGGACCAGTCACACACATGAGAAAAAATTCCTCTTCTACATACAAAATAAATCTATATAAGATATCTTGATTCAGGTTCCCTCGTTTTGGATCCCATCATGGAAATAGAAATATCCCTCTCCTGCATATCAAAAATCTATGTAGGAGGCTTTACACTCCATGGCTAATGCTAGTCCAAATGTTTCTTTTATGATCAAAAATTTTCCTTCCACACATCATACTCCCTATCTTGGGAAATTTCAGATCTCCATAAGCTTGGTAATAGAATTTCAGATTCCTAAAGAAACCTTTTTCTAACTATGTAGTAATACACCCTAGTTTGGATTTGCATAATTAACCCACAAAAAGGTTTTTTCATCAAGAGGATTCCATTATTTGACTATACATTGATACGGCCATAGTTAGCTTTACATAAGTCACCCACAAAAAGGGAATGTAAACCAAAGGCACATTCATCCCTAGGAGAGGCCTCTTTTATCTCCATAATCCCCAAAAAAACATCATGCTAGAAACCACTTTTCAGTCTTGTTCAGTGGTCATTCATTTTGTTATGTCTCATATTTATCCTCCTTATCCAAGAAACCCCAAGATTATGTTTTAAAATTTCCTTCCTCACATCTAAAGTATGATGAAAAATCCTTGTCTTGGTAAGTCGTATATCACTCATCATTTCCATGAACTATGGTCCTAGTTGTATGACCTAAAATAGGAACACACCATGTTTCCCTAGTCACATGATGTTAAACTATATGACAACATATCCATCACATGATGTTAAAATATAGTCTTACCCTGTGTACCAAGAATAGGATTACTTGGGAAACTAGTTCGGGAAGCCTCGTGTTATAAACATGAGGTGCCTCTCATAAGGGGATTTCCCAAATGCCTGAATAGAATTTATGGGACTTTATGCCTTCTTTTTTTACATCAGTTAACTTTCATCCTTGTCACATGAAGTTAAAATACATGGTTTTATAGAAGTATGTACCGATTGATTCTTAGTACAATGATATACATTGTGATTTTTGGATCCCACATTCTATTCTAGACACCAAAAGATCAAAATTCCCATATCCTTCCTTTTAATTTCCTCTATGTGGTGAAATAAACCTTTTCCACTCCTTGTTTCTCACACAGATCATAGATCATGTGGGATTAAGAATGTTGGTAAAGGATTCCTCGCATGATCAAAGGCACATCATTTCATGTCAGTATCGACATGGTCCTAGATTTAAGACCATAAAAGGCACACTAGGTTCCATGAATGAATGTCCTGAAGGCCTTTATTTTTATTTATTTTTGATAATACTCCTTTTAAGGGTTGAAGGGGAACACTTACATGGCCCATAGGCTTAGCAACACATTACATGACCCAATGTCCTTAGAGGAATTCATCCCAAATAGAATACATGGAACTTCCCTTCCCCATCATATATCTTGATGTCAACTCTCCACCTTCACAATTATGGTTGGCTAGTTGTATTGTGAAGATTTCCATAGGCCTGGTACTGATGGAAATGCCATGCCCCCTCATTATTCCAATTTTGGTTATCTCTGCTCTTGTGAATGCGCCTGCTCTAAATCTTTGTCTGGATCCTTGTTCCTTTGAAATATGCATAGTAATGACACCTTATATAGTGTTGATATAGTACTTCACCAGGTGTCATTACCGCATGACATTAAATTGTATGGTTAACGTCTCTTGCATGACATAAATCTAAGAACTATGTGTGGATTGATTCTCTCTTTGACGAAATACATAGTGATACTTGGATTTTATATCCTAGTCCATAAGAAATATAAAAATACCCCCACTCTCCTATGTATGAACCAGATCTACATAAAAGGGTCCAATATGTGATCTCACCCCTCTTGTGAGCTCATATTCAAAACAAAGGCCCCTTCTCCACACAATAATTTGATCAGTTTGGGGAATATTTCCTATAACTATGTATGGATTGATTCTAACTTTTATGAGATACATATTGATTCCTAGACACCATGTCCTAAGCCCAGATGCAATTAAAAAAATTCCCCCTTTCCTATGTATGGGTCGAAGTTGCATAGGGAAACATTTCTCCCTATTCTTGGGTAATTTTGATATGAAATTATCCTTCCATATTTAGACCCTTTCCTTCCACAAACCAAAATATGTGTCTATGGAAATATGAATCTCAATAATCTTTCTTCATTCATAAATAATGGAATGTCAGATTCCTGAGGACACCTTTGTCTAACTATGCAGTAAAATTCCCCAGTTGGCTTTGCATAAATTTCCTACCAAAAGGTCCTATCATCCATAGGATGCCATTTTTTGATTATGCATTGATACTCCCATAGTTTTATTTGCATAAGTCACCCACAAAAAGGTAATGTAAAATATGAAACATTTTCTATTAGGAGATACCTCTTATATCTCTATAATCCTCAACAAAATTATGCTGGGAAAAACTTTTTGAATACATTCCATGGTCATTCCTTGCATACTTGTCCCATATCACTCTTTGGATCCATAATTCCACAAATTATAGCTTATAACCTTCTCCCTCCATGCTCTAATATGATGGAACATTCTTGGATAGATTACCATGAAAGGTAAAATCATTAATCTTTTGGTCAAAGCTAATTGACTTTAAACTATATCCCTCAATGTCCTTACCATATGGCGTTAAACTGCATGCTCCATATCCTAGTTGCACAACATTAAATTACACAATGTTTCTACCCTTTTTAGAAGGATACTTTCCTCTTGATGATGGTCACCCAAAAAATTCCCCCTCCTTTACACAAACCAAATTCATGTAAGAGATTTTTCCCATTTATGGCTAGTGCCAACATAGATGCCCCCTTCATTCTCGGATTCCTTCCCCTCACCAACCACCCTCCATGGTCTTGAGAAATTTAGATCTTTTTAAACTCTCCAACCATTGATAATAGAATCTAATATTCTTGAAGACACCATCATCTAACTATGTAGTAATAAACACCATTTGGATTTTCATAAGTCACCCACCAAAAGGGTTTATTAGCCAGAGGATTCCATTGTTTAACTACACATTGATATACCCCAGTTGGATTTGTGTAAGTTTCCCACCAAAAAATGGCATATTAACCAGACACACATTCATCCTTGGGATATACCTATTTTATATTCATAATCCTCAGCAATATTATACTAAAAATTTCTTTTTGAACATGGTATATAGTCATTTCTTGAATATTTGTCTTATATCACGTTTTTGACCAAAAAATCACAAAATTATGACTCAAAATTCCCCTTTGTGTATTAGAAGAGTATTTAAACATTCTTGTTCCACAAACCCTTCCTATTTAAATATTCCATAACTCATGGTCAAATCTATTCAACCAAAAACACCAATCATATTAGTCTATATTGCAAGTCTCTAAACTACCCATAAAATGAGACATAGTACTAGCCAGGCTAAAAACCAACAAAAAGGAACACTGGGAAAAAGTAAAGTATCATTTAACTAGAACATCACCTCGCATGTTTTAGGAAAAAATGAGCAATGAAAAGAAAATGGATTAAATTTTGTTAGGATGAAAATTTGTAAAGTTCGCCCTAAGAAAAATCCAAGTATTTCCCTCTAAGTCATCTCGATTTTGACTTTGGAAAAAATTAGGATGATGACACAAGATAAAAAATGTATGTAGATTATATCATATAACTCTAGAAATAGTCGAAATATGCTCACTAAATCCAAAGACTTAGGAACAAAAATAGAGCGCCTCCCCATCCCTATTATTGTGATTGCAACTCATTGACTCGAGGAAATTTTTCTATACAAACCTACTTCAGTGTTAGGTTATAATTACATATGAAAATTGGGATTAAGACATTCATTATTGGAAAAAAATTCATTTATATAGAAAAATTAAGAGTAATATACATGAATTTGAATCTCTCTATAATTACCTAAAAAAGGTCATCAATAAACCTCCTCAGTTGTTGGAGGGTCTCTCGAGCTCCATCAATGGCTTATCAAAACTCAGCTAGCTATACAGCCTTAGCCTCCTCATCCAAATGGAGCTCCACCACCACAGTCTTATTGAAAATTTTCCCCTCAACTTTAACCCCTTCTAGTAGATGATGAAGTTGTACGATATCGCCTTGGATAGAATCCATATCTTTTGGGGGGTATGATATTTGAGTGGCTTTATCATCCACCTGCTACTTTCACTCCACCAATTTTTTGGCATGGTTGATTTCTTCTTGGGATAGTGCAGCCTAAAGTTCATTTCTTCAAATGAGAATTCTTTCCCTGATAAGACTATGTTGTGAATCGTACTCTTACTCTCATTAGATAATTATCTCCTTCATGGTTGTATGGACCACATAGTAGTCAAATCCACCATATCCAATCATACCAAACTTTTTCTAAAGTTGAGGGAGCCTTAAAGGTAATATGTAATATGTTTCCCCAGGATTAGATTCTAGATATCCTTCTATAAGAACTAGTGAAGTGTCTGGAGGATATTCTGAGATTCTTAGATCATTGTGGAGCTAGTCACAGGGGAGGGGTATACTCTAGAATCTGTCCACTTATGGAATTTACTTAGGTTTTACTTCCCAAAACAACATCATCCTCTCTATGCGCAATCGATTTGATTGGGGCAGAGGCTTCCCCTTCGGTTTTAGCTGCTGCAAATGTCGATGCTAAAAGATGAATAAAATTAGTTATCGACATTGCAAGAAGGTATAAATAAAGTAAAAATGAACATCAAGACATTTGATGGAACTCACCCATTGATGGATTGTTTTCTTGGTCAGATTCCTCCCTCACACCCCTAGTTTCAACACTTTAAATCATAATTTCTTATTGAGGGACATTCCCCTAAGTTTTCTCAGGGATAGAGATAAAAGGATCTCGATAATATCCCATTATGGGGCCATTGACTATCTCTCCCCTAATAGTAGGAGTAGGATGGACCTCAATGCCTAGGTAATGTAGTGACTTTGTGACATTTTTTTGAAAGATCTTCAACAATCAAGTTGATTGATTTAATTCATTGGACATAATTTCGTCCATGGTAGAAAACACTAAAAAGGGGAAACTAATGTCTACACAACTCCTTATTTAAGTATCTGAAATCCTCTAGGGAGATAAAAATATCAATATCTAGATTAAATGAATTCATTGTTTCATTATATATTGTATCAAGTCTCATAGAATCCCTCCCCAATAATGGTTCAGAAGATGTTGGGCTCAGAATTCAAATTGGATTCTCCATCAGTATCATCCATGGTCCTCTTAGCGAGCACAACTCTTTTAGTCCCCATCAGATCAACATTAGCACCATCACCTTCATTGGATATTCTAAGATCCATGTCATCCCCTTCTAGAGTGGTGACAGGAACAGCAGTGGTTATTATAGGGTCCTCTAGTGTATGTAATGGATATGAGATATTATGAAGAAGAAAAATTATTTATTGGTACATGAAATCATATAGTGTTAATTTGAAATTACTTGGATCATCCTCCCTCTATAAATTGGTTGGAATAGATATAGCCTTAGCCCTTTAATCTTCTCTTATTAAGGGAATGGAATCACCAGTAGGAATCTACGCCTCATCGGAAATGTCCTCCTCAGTTTTTGGTGGGTCATCTCTAACCCCCTCGAAGGAGGATAGAGGAGTTTATCTTCTATCCCATAGGCATGATTAAGAATTTATTCTCAAAAAATCAAGAATAAATTTTATTGGGAAAACTCACCCTGACTAATGATGCATTGGGATAAGAACTTCACCCTCCATCATTCCTTCACTTTTGATAGAGGAATTCTAGCACTTCTTTCCCCAAATATAGGTATTAGAGGTGGAAATTGAGAAGTCTCTCCCACCATATCCTCCTACATCATCCTATGGCCCGAGGATATCTCCCCTAATTCAGGATTTGATTTCTCATCTCCCACATGGGATCCTATCGGTCTATATCTTAGGGATGGGATATCTACTAATTCACCCTATACTGACTGAAAATAAAGGTCACCCTTTCCTCAACAATGACCTTTTACTAAAAATAAAGAAGAGAATGATGAATGGGAAAAATAATAGAAGGGAAAAGTTACATCCTAAGGATCTATGAAGTTATCCCACTCATCAGTGGATGGGTCATTAACCACTTTAGTAACCCACCATTTCATCATGGCCTCCACTCACCTCATAGTAGGGATCCAATTTTCAGTGGCATGAATGAACATATATATCTCCCATATATATATTCCTTCCTCAATAGGGTTAGCATCGAAGTGGAGGTCATGTGGGGATCAAACATCCCCAATCTATGGAATTTGCAACCTGACATAAAGGAGTGGCCATAGTTCCTTGGAATATGAAGGCCTTCCCTACCAAGTTTGAACCACCTCCAGTCACATGAAGTTGAAGGTTGTTCCAAGCTACTATAAATTAAACATAATACTCCTTGACTTCATTGGATTCTCATATCTCTCTATCGTGGTTGAAGGGTGAGAAACTGGAGATTGGTCTTCCTACTAAAGATGATGTCCAGACCATTAGGGCTCAACCTCAGCTGGAACTTCCCTTTTGAACCTAATTGGTAGACTAAAATGTGTGTCAGGTCATTTAGGAGAGCTCAGGACCTCATCATTTTCACTCCTTATAATAGGTGGAGCCTTTCTGCCGCATTTACCCTATCCATTAGTCGTTACAGCAGTAACTCAGGGTATTCTTACTATCAATACTCCTTGAGGATGTGATTAAATTCAAGCTTCATCATACCATGATGTCAACCTAGTGGATGCACTCATTGGAGGAAGATTAATCACATCCTGAGTCACCTCCATAGATGTGAGAATCAAGAGTTTTCGGTCCACCATTGGGTTCCTATCTAACCAAATGTGTACATGAGGGGATACAATTATTTTATTTAGACACTTGAATTGGTGTGAAAATATATATAGATAATAGGCCTCACGTATATCCTTTCCATCGATTCGGGCTACTTACACACCATCCCTGAGGGCAATCATATACAAACTCGATTCATTGATAGCTTTTTTTCATTAGAAAATGTCCCAGTGGGTGGATCCCTATATGAGAATAAGTTTAATTCATTAAATAGATTCAATATCTTTAAGTCTTAACCATGCTTTAAGGATAGTGTAAGGATACCATAAACAACCTGAAAAAATGGTCAAAACAGGGCCCCAAGAACTTTGATTCCACTTAGTATGAATTAAGAGGAAAAATGTGCCACGATCCATCCCCATAGTAATTAGAATGGACCTACAATTCTAAAAGGGGCCTTCTCTGTGTGCACATACAATAGGAACTGATGGATCTTCTCTAGGATAGGGGATTCCAAACCTATATGCTTCCCCTCTACTAACTTGACCACTATGAAGAATATTCTCATCCTTACACCACCATTTGATTTGTGAACTGGTAGCATATAAATGATTATCTGCATCACTAGGAATCCTGCAATATACATCTTGGTGGGTATGCCAAACTTTATTATGTAACCCCATCATCTATGTTCACCTTGCTCCAATATGGGCTAGAATCTATTGGGAATGCCCTACTGCTCCATTGAGAAACATCCTATGGAATTTTTTTAGGTGCGTCCCTCACCCATAGGCTCTAAAAAATAATTCATCCATGCCTCATAATGGGCATCCCCCTTTAATTAGGGTTTTCATTCTTCATGTCCCGAGCTATCTTCAACTGCTCATGAGAAAAAATGGGTATCCTTTTAGCATCATCCCATGTGGATTTTGGGGGGATAAACTCATTGTATATATCTTTAAGGATGAGAGATCCATAGATATTTTAGACATCACATAAATTGATTCCAACTTCTCTGTGCATTAGATGAAAGGTGTTGGTATATAGGATCCATCGACTTAGAAGCTCGGGGATAATTTCTAGGTTCTTGTATACATGTGTATGGGATACCCAGATAGCCTTGTAAATTCCAACCACCTTCATCTCAATTATAAAATCAACACAATTCTAGAATACTCAGTATGCCCACATCCATTCGGGTCTGACACCCCCTCCTGGGCAGAGGTCCTAGTCTTCCATCTAGCCTTTCGATTGGTCTGTCTTGGAATAGTGAAAGATATATGAGTAACAGTATAGCCTTAACTTAGGGTTATGAGGCCTCAAGTATGGGGTACAGCTGTTGTGATGCATGAAACAGGTTGTGGATGATGTTCCCACATTTATGTATGTTTTCTTGGCCAAGATATTGGAAGTGTTGAATTTCTTATATTCTAAAAAACATGAGAGTGGGTTATAAATATTCAGATTTAGGATGAATACATCCTTCATATGTATATGGCTATAGAGTGGAAGATAATTACTCTCAGGATATTTGTGATGATACATCTTCATGTGATTCAAAAAGTCTGGTAAATTAGTGTCACATATGTTTAGTAATTTTTCCCAAAAACATAAACCATATCCTCGATAAAATTACTATATTATTAATTATAAACTTTAACCTTATGAGAATCCATTAGGAATATACAAGGAATTACCAATATTTCATTAGAGATAAATCTTGGTTTTGAAGAAAAAATCAGAAGATTAGAAAATTCGGAAAAGGCATGGTTTGGCATGGGAAACTCTTCTAGGTCACCTCGTGTAGGTCACTTTCCCAAGTAACCTTGCACAGGTCACTCTCCTAGGTGACCTCACACAGGTCACTCTCCCAGGTGTATGCATCGTGCAGATGAGGGCATACTAGGTCTGTGTAAATATAACTTCATCAAACAGACTAGCATGATGATATAACTATCATGATGAAAGAAATGGAGAGAAAGTAAAAAAAGGAAGACTGCAGAGGACATTGAAACTATTTATAGACATAGGGAGCACTGTATGGTCAACTTTCATGAAATAGCTATGTGGAAAACCATGATAACCCACCTACATAGTCCACCAACGTGATCCAGCTGCACAAATCACCCTTTTTCTTCTCTTTGTGTAGCATTCAAGTCATAATGTTTGTTAATTATAAGTATAAAGGTTCACGAACACATAGAGGCCAACGAATGAGGGATCCATCAATACCTTTTCCCTTTACCTTAGGATCATGCCCTATTCTTCCGATCAGATCCAAACCTAAGGGGGGATTTTATTGACACTCCTTTTTTTCATGTGAGAATGATAATTTTCATAAAGGAATTCCTAAAGAAAAAGAGAAGTAAATAAGATCAAGGGACACACACTTTTCCCAAGATATACCATGTAATTCCCAATCAGTAGCATCACGCAAGTCTAGCCAGTGCCCCAGCGCTACCCTGGGGGTTTAACATGTGCGCCAAAAGTATCGCACATAA
This sequence comes from Viscum album, assembly GCA_963277665.1. Classification (NCBI taxonomy): domain Eukaryota; kingdom Viridiplantae; phylum Streptophyta; class Magnoliopsida; order Santalales; family Viscaceae; genus Viscum; species Viscum album. The sequence goes on from OY728165.1 coordinate 291,453,573, forward strand.
CCTAAATAGATGCACCTGAGAGAATGTCTTAGGTTACACCTACATGAAAACTCTATGCAGCCAACCTTCATAAACCACCTATAAGATATGACTCCTTCAACCAGGGTCTTAAGAATTCCTATAAATAGGGCCCTAAGGCCCCTCATTTTAGAAGATGAAAAAACCCAAATAATCCTTAAACATTTTCTCACCCTAGTCCTTCACCCAAGCCCTAAAACCTTTCAGGTAGATTTAGAAGACTTTAAAGAATATGTAATTAAGAGGGTTAGTATAATTAAAGTTACCTTAGTGTTTTAAACACAAGAATATCTGCATGAGCTACCTACCCTAGTTTAATCACACTAGGGTGAAGTCCCCTTCTCAAGATCAGGTCTTAAGAATCATTCATCCAAAGATACCTAAGGAGATCCTTGGAGCCTAGAGAAAGGCCTCACCCAAGTGTTTTCACCCAGGTTGTCCATCACCCACAGATCTCATGAACTCAGCTATCTATGCTCTACGTGATCCATCTTCAGCTCACACAACCTACCCTATGTGATCCATCTTCAACTTTCCCAGCCTTCCCTACTCGAACCATCTTCTTAACGCCCAACCTACCATGCACAATCCATTTTCATCTCACCCATACTTTACTTGTGCAATACATATTCATATCACTGATCATTCATCTATGAAATCCATCTTCATCTCACGAATCCTTAACCTGCACAATCTATCTTGAGCTCACCTAGTCTTCACTAGTTCAATCCTCCGTTGATCCCTCCATTCATGCCACCAATATAAAGGAATCACTTCCCTTGGATCCCTTGCTCGAGGGGGACCAATACAAAGACTCTACAAAATTATCCATATATTCAAAATAATTGAGAAAGACACACCCACATTTCTCCCATTCAGTTATGCATTCCATTGGTAAGAGGTGCCCCACACCTATCCTACCAGATGGGTAGGGTCCTCCAGGTGTGTACAATTATGTATCTATTTGGTAATAAGGACCCCAACCTTGGGGAGATTCTTGGGACCTCTTAGTTTCATGCATGATGTCTAGGGCCATGTTCTCCAATTTTCATGTCTGAGACTATGGACCTCCTATTTTAGATGATGAGGGATAGTGTTGTGTCCTCCCCTTGTCATCTCTAAATTTTGGACCTTCTCATTTTAGATAGTGATGGGGGTGCTTTATTTTCCCTTTGATGAGGGTTAGTGACTTATCCACCTCTCTCCTCTAGAACTGGGAAAATGGAATCCATCATGGTGTAATCCTTGGGTCTTTATTATAGGAGGTCACACTCCTCCTATCTTCCATCCCCCAGGTTTACCAAATAAGTGAGGAGATGGGCACTTCAAATCCTTTTCTCTCTACCATCTACCTACGATCATCCACCAATGGATGAAAGAGATTGTGTGGTTTTCAATATCTTCTAATTCCTCTTGTTTCTCAAATAGATAATGATTCATGTGGTCTTAAAGGTTAGTAATGACCATGACATCTACAAGATTAGAATCATGTCTCAACAGAGAATCATTTTCTAGATCTTCCTCTCGCCTTACTTTAGAGGTCCTATATAGGCATGGGTACTCAAAACCATAAATCAACCCAAGAGGGAATCCATAGGCATGGGTCCTCAAAACCATTAATTCACCTTCATAGGTCCACATTTCCAATGAAGTAACCTTCAAAGGGTCTCATATCAGGTATAATCCCCAATCATACTCACCCTAAGGGCCTTCTATATGGTATAAACCCCAACCATGTTATCACTATCTCAAAGGGCCAAATACCATATGAGACAAACCTTCAGAGGTCCTCCATAGGTATGGGTCCTCAAATCTATGAAATTGTCTCAAAGGGACAAATCCCTTATGGTAAAATCTTTTAGAGGGCCTCCATAGGAATGGGTCCTCAACTTAACTGAACTACATGGGATTTGATTCCTATCTAAATGGGATACATAGGAAGCCTCCATGGGGTCCAAACCCAACACCCCAAAATCAACCCTAGTTTTCTATAGGCCACATTCTAGGTAGGTTCATATCTAGACTGGGAGGATACATCCCTTTTAGGTCCTTTGGGTCATTTTGGAATAAGTCCTACACAAACATTGACCATCCAACTTCTACCTATAAGTCCATGTTTCATGATGTTAAACTGCACAGTTTGGTATTATTCACATAAACTTAAAAGGTATGGTGTGTCCCATTAATTGTAATAGAACTATATGGGTTTTGATTCATTTCACAAGGATATGTAGTAATCACATCTCATGGGTCTGATCCCAACATCAAAACAACTCATATCACCTTGGATGATGATAAAATCCTAAGTTCCCTACTATGTGGCACAAAAATAGCATCATAATAATAAACAACCAAAAAATATCTAATACTCATGAAAAAGGGTACCATCAATGGAGAACCCTGGATATATATAGATTTCTATGTCAATGAATAACCTCAGATACATACAGATGATTCTAAAGTTAATTTAGGACAACAATTGATTGTTAATCCTAGGGAGACCCATATTATACTTGGGATTCAATAAAGGATTCATGAACATGTCTTAAATCTTTAAGATATTCCCAAAGTAGGAAATAATTACCCCCAAAAGGGTGTGATGAGCCTGAACTCCCATCTTCTCGACCAATGTGAGTCCCTAAGCATTATTTAATCCATTTCCCAATGTTTGTCTTCCTTTGGAAAGAAGGTTTTTGAAACACTCTGAATAGGGGAACCATTGTGTGTTTCTAAATCCACAAACAAGACCCATTTAAAACCACCCAAAAATGATGTGGGAATATGTGTCTTATGTGAAGGTTGTGCCACCACCACTACAAAACACCATTCTAACCTCCCATGGTATTCAAGAATGAAACATTTTGAACTTATATAATTTAAAACATAAAAAAATAATATATTATTCCAATATTTGATAAATTTATTATTCACGTAATATTATAAGGATTTAGAATATGTGATAGTAGAGAAAAATATAAATAGTTATATTTATCTACTGTGATAAAATCAATATCACTATTATTCTATCCTATTCCGAAGTGAAATTCACTTGATATCCTAATATTTCTTAGGGTATACCAATAAAAAGATATTTAAATAGTTTCATGTGTTTACCAAAATAAATTGAATTCCATTTTATCTAAAAATATTTTAAGATATTCTAGATAATAAAAATTTAAATGGTTGCATTTTTTTGAAATAAAATTTTGATGCAATAGGTTTAAAAGGATGATGATGATGAACTGTGAAATAATTCTAAGTAGAAAAAATAAGTTGTCATTATAAAATTTTATTTTTTAAAGTAAAGGAGTTTAAATATATGTTCAAAGAGTTGAACATTAGGAATATGATTCTCATGTAACACCATTATTCAAACTATATTACTTCATATATTTTAATCAATATATAGTTTAGTGGGAGTATTTTATTAGGTATTAACATAGAGATATAGAAATAATTATATATAGATGTAATAAATTAATAATAACCAAATAAGGTATCCAACATAAGGTTGAACATAAAATTTATCATATATTATCTGATAAATATGAACTTATTTATGGTTTTTATTCAATATTTTTTTGGGATTTGATAATATTAAATATATCACGGTTTTATAAGGAAATATCCATTTATAATTCATTCATGTGTTGCAATTTATTTCACATGAATAGTCAAATGATAAATATCCCCTCAAAGTAAAAACGTTGAGTTTTCCCTAATTGATGATCTTCATGAAGTATTATGTAATGTGAATATATGACATGGTTAGATTGAATATATTCCTTTAATCATTATTAATGGTTGTATATGAGATATAAAGAATATATTCATGAGGTAATATATAGAGACTTATTACTTGGATTGAATTGATGATGCATATCTCAGGGACTGTCATACGGTCATTGATATACTAAGGGGTTGTATGCTTATTATAAATCCTCATTACCTAATGTTGGTGAGATACCTAGCATAATAACCTTCATAATTTGATAACCTACTTATGTAATTCAAAATATAGACATAGATTATCAAGGGTGTTTGGATATGTTGATAATTATTTCATTAGTTGGAGTTAAACTAAGATGGGATTTTTCTACTTGTGTGATAAGACATCTGGTCATGGTGTTTGATGATGGATGAATCATCGGTTATTGGGATCATGCATTTAGTTAGATATAGTTATAATAGATATACTATAAAGGAAAGAAGTGTTATATCGGTCATGGTAGTATGACCCTTGTGTTATAAATGAGGTCAGTCAGTAGATAGTCAATATAACCTTTTGATGTTGATAGGTAGGTAAAAGAAAGTAATATGGTCTTAGGTAAATTCCATATTTTAGATTTGGATGTGCAATAGATGGAGTTTGAGTATTCGTGTCGGGCTTTGGATAAATTGAAATGATCTAATCATGTTTTAGCTAAATAGTGTATCAGTGCTCAAAATGAGAGTAAAAAATCCATTGGGGATGGTGAAAAATCCAACATGAAAATTCACTAGATGCCGGGTTTTAACTTTGGTGTGAGAATAGAATAACCTTATAATTCCTTGATGATCAAGGCATCATGAATGAGTGGGGTGATTTCTTTTTAGTAGTCAAAGTTGAGCATTTTGAAAGAGATCATACAAAAGAGGTATGATCAGAAAATTTACATATAATTAGACCCAGTGAGTTGGAAGTTGTGACTGGTGCATCAAATTGGAAATGAAAAAAATGTTCTGAGGCTCGATCGAGGTTTTTTAATAAAATAAAATATTTTGAGCCTTGTGCTTTGAAGGTGGAGGATGTTCTAATTTATATAGAATCAATATGCAGAGAAATACTAGATATTTACTAGTCTTTCTACATGAGGTTGAGTGTGGGGATGCAGAGACCATACTAAGTGGTCCTTTAGACCATAGATATACATTTGATGGTTTATTCTGACTGTGAGGAACATCATGGTATAGAATTTGGACATATGGACAAAAACCTATGATGGGGAGCATCAATGGTTTGGTTATTATTTGATGGAAGACATTGTGGTGTCTCAAAATTAATGGTCATGGTTGAATGTTGTCTTGGTTCTTATATGATAGTAAATAATGGTGGCTCGGGTCTTTAAAATTGAATACCATAAGTTCAAGATAGAATAATGGAATCATGTTTGGCATTTTGAGATGGAACATGGCCAATTAGAATTAAATTAATGACCAGGTTGTGTTGGTACTTACAGTTTAATAACCAACAAGACTTCTTGGGGATGATAAGTGTTATGGTGAAGATATTGGTACACCTCATGCCAAGATAAGTTGAGAAAAAACATAAGGAATTTGAATTTTTGATTTAGTGGAAATTCTATTTTGATAACTAGGGCTCGAAATGATATTTTGGTTTGCTTGGGAATATTTATGTGCACCATGGGTAGGACTACATAATTGTGGAAGTCATGTTGTGACTCTATTCTACCTGTATGAAATAGGGAGATCAACAAGCCTAGGTTGGGTGTGTTCATAGGCATGGAGCATGGGGAGTCTTCTTGTGAACCATGACCAAGATGGACTCACCACATCATGGTGTAAGATGTTGTGGGTCTAAAATAGACAAGTTTTTCCCCTATGTCATGTTGAGACCCTATTTTTAGCCTCTTAGTCATGGTGTGGTCAAGAACACCATGTTCATGGTGTATATCTCCATGGTATAATAACAGTTGTTCAAATTTTTGAAATAGTTGAATCGGATAACCGAACTTTCGAGGAAGTTTCTCCTGTTAATTATAAATTCATATGGTATTTATGGGATGGTATTTAATGCATAATAACTAGATTTAACCCCTCATATCTCCTATATCTTACAAAGTCTTGATTCATGGATCGTCTCCTTCATGCAACTGGCTTATCTTCTCTCATTCTTTCTCCTCCTCATTGGTCGCAAAATTTGATTTGAATTTTTCTAGGGTTGTAATGATGGTTTCACTAGATCATGGTGAAATAATCATATAATGATGGGTTTTTGGCATAGTGTGGCCAGAGGGTGTTCTGGAAGGATGATTTCAATCCATCAGACTGTTGGAACCAAGGATTTTTCACTACTATAAATAAGGTCTTATTTGTGTTTGTTATCAATACACTCTGATTTGATTAGGTAGTTTTCAAGGAAAATGATCTTATAGTAAAAGGTGACTAAAATTTTTAAATTGGCATCATTTCTAAGTGTTTTCCAAAATTTTGGGGTCCAAAATTTTGAAAACGGGGAAAGGTGTTTTCGGCAAAGGAAGTTTCGTGCAAGTTTGAAATATAATTGGAATCTTGCATGTATGTGAAGTTTCAAGATCATCACTTCAAAATATGGAAAATGGATGGAATACATGCATGATATGTAATTTTGTGAAGGAATCTTGCGTGTCAACATTGGCATAAAAATATTGCATGACATCATCGGCATCAAAATTCACCTAAGGCATGAGTTGCATGCAAGAGATGATTTGGGTGTGAAAAATTACATACATGGAGGAGGCACAAAAAGAAATTATGTTTAGGTTCATCTAGGACTATAAAAGTGAATCTACCCACCATCCATAAGCATAACTTTTTTCATAAGAGATTCAGTGTCTCTGTCACATGAAAGAGTTGCATACAAAAGACTTACACGCAGAAAATCTTGCATGCACCAGTATTACTTTAGTTTGAAAATACCAAGTGAATATCAAGGGTTGGTAGTATGAAATATAAGGGTTGTTTTAAATTCACCTTTCATGAAAATATTAAATCTTGCATGAAATAACTTGTGTTGTGCACAAGTCATGGATAGTGTTACTTTCAGGATTTGAATGTCTGGTTTGTTTGATCAGTGATTTCAAGTGCATTAATTAAAGACATTGATGCAATAAGAGTGTCATGTTAGTCAAGGAGAATGTATTCAATGAAAATATATTTAAGTGACCTTCAAGTTTTCAAACTAAGAAAGACTTCTCCCAAAGCAGTGAGCTAGGGGAGTCAATGGAAGTGTTTCAAGGGAAGTAGTGTGTTATCCCTAAAATCTGGTAAAGGTAGTGTGCCTAGAACAGAGTGACTATGTCTAAGATTTTATATTCCAAAAGTATTAAATATTAGTGTACTTTGTTATGAATTACACACTATTAGTTTATGCTCCTTGGACTAGCCCTCAGTGGTGAACTAAGTAAAATTGTTGTGGCATATCTTTTCATATGGATGTTTGATTACTGCACGATTACATCTTATAGGTTTAACAAGTTTCCACCAACATGGGAACAAGATCAATAACTTTAAAAAGAAAAATTTGACACCATGATTCATCCATCCCCTCTTAGGATGTTCCATGATCCTACAAGTAGTATCAGAGCCTACAGGTTGTTGGAGTTAAATCTATCCTCTATTGTTTTCATGGAGAATTCAGAAAATGTCAGGGGTGTCCCCCTCTTTGATGTAAGAAACTTTTGAATTTTTAAGAATAGGGTGATATCCCATATAAGATCCCTTGGAATGGATGTTCGTTTTTTCACTACATAGTGGATTCAGGTCACTAATGCAATAGGATTGTCTATGACTGAGACAGATAGGAAAATACTTAATGTAGATGACAAAGCACATAATGCCCTTACTATAGCTCTATCTAAAGGTGATTAGTTTCAATTAATCCAAGTCTATGGAAGAAAAAATGTAAAATATATATAAAGGCGCAACAAAGAGAGGGAAGAAAAAATACAATTTTTTCACAATAGGTTCGACAATCTAAAAATGCATCCTAATGAAAATGCAGGTACCTTTTTTAATCAAATTACTGAAGTTGTTACAGTTATAATAGGACTTGGTGAATAAATAAAAGACATTAACATTGTGAATAAAATATTTATAATCCTTTCACCTCTCTAAAATCCAAAAGTTTCATCTCTTGAGGAAACGGATCTGCCTAAACATTCTCTAGATGATTTGCTGAGTAGTCTGGTGGAATATGAAAAGAGAGTCAAACCAGAAGATGCAAAAAAATTGAGTAAGGAAATAGATTTAAAATCCCTGGAAAAACTTGAGATATCTTGATATATTATTGGTGACTATAATGAAGACGATGATATTCTTTCACTTTTTACTAATAAATTCAAAATAGAAAAAGGTACATTTTAAGGAAAGCTTCCTGTAGCATGTTTTTTATGTGTTAGAGTTAGATACATTTCCTATCGATGCTCAGAGAAGTTTAATGATTAAGAAAGTGAATCTAGAAACATAAATAAGCCTTATAAATGGTTTCCCCAAAAGTGATACTTCAAATTAGGGAATAAATTACAAAGAAAGTGTCTTTTTTGTAAAGAAGAACAAGATGATAATGAATTTTTTGAGGATGAAGAACCAAAGTTTAAATTTGGAACCCAAGCATTAATGATGGATATAATTGAAATTCATAACATTAAAAGATAAATTCAAAGATAATAATTTGATTTATGATGTTGATTTTAAGTTGTAACTTGAGGATTCTCTTGATAATATTGAAAATCAAATAAATATAAACAAAAAGATAAGAGACATTCTTGAATAGTCATCAGAGTATATTGATAATCTTGAAGTATAAATTGATCGAATAGAATAAGAAGTAAAAGAATATTCAACAAAACTTGAAAGATCAGAATATGTTGTGGAATTTAAGCTCGGGATAGAATAGAAAGCAAAGGTCATCAATGAACTTACATCCATACAAGAGGCGAAAGATAAGATAGTTTAAGGGATTTAAGAAGAATTTGTTACTCTAAGTATTAAACTTTAAACTAAATCAAATTAAAAGGAAATAAAGAAGAAATTAAAGTTTGTAAGATTATCATATGTAGAGCTATTATAAATTTCCAATAGTGGTTCTAAAGGACTATAGAAGCATTGAATGATCATAGATCCAAATTCATGGGGAAAAGTGGAATTGGATTTGATGTTGAATTATCAAAAGTGGGAAACAAGATGATCCAAAATAAAGGGAAGTAGAAAGTTAGACATATCACAAAGTTTCCTGATGTCCATACAAAAAAAGTTCCAAATAAAATAGAAAATAAAGATGAAAAATATAATCAATCATTCAGAGAGAATCACCAATTAAATAATTTCTCAATATAAGGAGGAATGATGAGGAATATATGTGATAAGACATTTCCTCTCATGAAAAGTCAATTTTGTGGCTATTTGGGCCATACCATGTCATAATGTGAAGTGGCAATGAGCTACCTGAATGGGGAAGCACTTGAAATTCAACAACAAAGAATGAGACCATATCCTTCATCATATAAAAGAAATAGTTTCTATGAATATTTTTTCATTATCTTAACTATGTCCATAAAGTTATTCATTTCAAGCAAAGGAATGGCAGGAACATTACTTACAAAACTCAGAAACAAGTCAATACCTGCCAACCAAGTGGAGTAGCTCTTGTAAATAAGTATTCTCCACTAGAAGAATAGTATGAGTATGATGAACCTATGTATATATAAAATAAACTTGAAAGGCCATCCTTAGAATCCAATTAATCAAGTGTCTCATGGAAAGAAAAGAAGAAAATCGATAAATCTAACCTTGAAAAAAATAACTCTCAAAGCTACAAAGAATTGTAATATCTGGATTCTTGATAGTAGATGATCATCCCATATGATAGTAAATGTAGATTTATTGAATAATTTTAATAAAATATTTGATGAAATAGTGAGGTTTTGAAACAATGGAGCTTTAAATGTCAAATGTAGTGGAAGTATAGAATTGGAAAATGATGAGCTTAGGAAAATTGAAATTATCTATGTGGACGGTTTATGTTACAATATCTTAAGTGTGAGTAAACTCTATGACTTGGGACTGATAGTTACATTCAATAAAAAGGGATTCACTATAAAAGTAAATACAGGAAATTCTCTCATGAAATGATGTAGAATAGATGGAAACTTATACCATGTTGACAGTAAAAAAACATTTATTACTTGACCGTTGAAGAAGAAAACAATTTTCAGCACTAGAGGTTGGGTAACATTAATCAATAATGCATGGAAAATATATCAAAGATGAATATAGTCATTTAGACCCCCAATCTAATGTGTGAATGAAAAAATACATGTAATTCTTTCATGCGAGGAAAGTTGGTATGCAGTTCATATTGGCCAAAGAATAAAAGGACATCAAATATTCTTGATCTCATCCACATAGATGTATGTGATCTAATAAATGTGGTTATCACAGATAGAGAGTGGTACTTCATTTTTTTTATTGATGATTATATTATAATGGCTTGTGTGATGATTATACATAGGAAACAATAAGTGATTAATTTCATGAAAACTTATCGTCGAATAGTTGAGAATGATATTGGCCGTAAAATCAAAGCTCTACAATCTGACAATAGAGGAGAGTACAGATCCATTGAATTTAAAAATTACCTAGAAAACATGGAATAAAGAATGAGGTGGAGATTGTGACAACCCCACAATAAAATGGAGTGGTTGAACATAGAAATTGATAGTTAAACAATATGGATAGAACAATGTTGATTGAGATTCCTATTTCTCATCATTACTGGAGAGAGGTTGTTCACACAATATTTTACACTAAAAAATATAATAGGTATGTATATGTAAGAAACCAAGACACCATATGAGTTATGGTATGGAAGGAATCCCTCTTTGAAGTACTTTAGATTTTTTTGGAGTAAATGTTTTAGCCGAAATAAAGAAGGAAATCAAGGAAAGTATGGTTATACTGTTGATGATGGAATATTATTTGGATATTGAATGATGAGTAAATCCTACAAATGTTACAATAATAACCTTGGAAGAATTATTTAAGGTAGTGATGTCAAAATTATTGAAGATAAAAACACAAATACCTTTAGGATCTCATATGCTGATAAGATAGAAGAAGAAGAAGAATATGGATAGAATACTTATTCAAATGAAGAGATAGTGGAAGGATTAAAACACCTTTAGGGATCACAAAACGATAATTATTTGGAAGAATAATCAGAATAGGAATCTGTGGTTGAGGAAACAACATCAGAACTGCATAGGAGAAATAGAAGAGCAGAAATTGATCAATCCAATATCATTAAGGATAGGATAGCACCCACACAAACAAGAAGAATGAGGAGTTAAGAACATCCTGACTTTATTTTACTGAGGAACCAAGATCATTTGAAGAATAAATGAAAGATGAATCATGGGTTAAATCTATGATTGAAGAACTAGATCAAATTGAAAAGAACCAAACATGGGATCATATTAAGAGACCTGAGAATCACATTGTGATTGGAACAAAGTGGATCTTTAAAAAATGATGAGAATGGAAATGTGTGTTGTAACCAAGTTTTTTTTGTGCTAGAAATGGAGAATGATATGTGTTTGTTTTCAATACTCAATGGAATATCATCCAGTTTATAAGGAAAGGCATCTTATAGTTCAAACAGACAACAATATTGAAGGTGGAATTGTTTCCTAGTGTTTGCCAGATTTTTTGGTCCAAAAATTGGAATATGGAGAAAAGTGTTGTTGGAAAAGGGATTTGTATGCAATATTGAAGGGTGTTTGAAAACTTTCACACAAGGATTAATTTGGGATCGGTTCATAAAAATATTGAAAAGTCAAAAAGTGAACACCAGATTTAAATATGCGTGAAAGATGAGGTTACATGGATGAATTTTACATGCACAATGTGTCGTCAAAAGAGGTTTTGTGTGATCGAAAATAATCTTATGTGAACTGATGAAGATGCATCAGAAACTTTCGTGTAGGGTCGTTGAGGCCTATAAGTAGGAAGCTACCCACATGGAACACAAAATAATTTTCCAACGAAGATCTGGCTCCTCTGTCATGTGAAATATTTTTTGGAAAAATAATTGAAGAGAGTTAATCTTGTGTGCAAGGTGTTGCTTTAGTCTAAAAAGACCAAGTGAACCCTTTGGTGTAGTTGCACAAAAGATAAGGGTTGCACGAAAAGTAAGGGTTGCACGAAAGTCATCTTTTATGACAAATCTCAAATCTTGTGCACAATAGCAGGTGTTGCGCACAAGTTTAGTGTGAAGCTTCTATCAATCTTTTGGTATCTGTTTTGTTCTATCAGTGCCTTCAAGTGCATCAATTCAAGAATTCAATGCAAGTAGAGTCTCGTTCCAGATAGAGACAAATAATTCAATAAAAATTTGTTAAAGAGACCTTTATTTTGATAAACTAAGTAAGAATTATCCCAAAGTACTGAGCTATGGAGAGTTGATAGAAGTGTTCTGAGGGATGCAGTGAGCTATCCCTAAATTCTTCTAAAGGTAGTATTCATAGAATAGAGTAACTGTTAATTAACTTCTATATTCCATATCTAGTGAATATTAGTGGATTTTTGTATGACTGACACACTATCAGCATACGCTCCTTGGACATAGCCCTTAGTGGTGAACCAAGTAAAATTATTGGGTTGACTTTTTTGCATGTGAATGTCTGATTATTGCTTGAATCCATCATACAAGTTTAATGAGTTCCTACCAATATGTGAACAAGATTTATCACATTAAAATAAAAAATTTGACACCCTAATTCACCCCTCCCCTCTCAAGGTATCTCGAGGTCTTACAATGTGATCAGAAATAAGGCATGACTAGTGTGTAAAGGCTATGCATAGATTAAAGGCATTGATGTTAAAGAAACATTTTCTCCAGTAGCTAGACTAAAGTCAATCAGGTTTTTTCTTGCTATGTAAATTTAAAGAGGATGCAAAGTTTATCAAATGGATGTTAAAACAGATTTCTTGAATGTATTTCTTAAATAAGTAGTCTACATTGGACAATTGGTGGGTTTTCTTATTGAAAATGATGAAGCAAAGGTGTTTATATTAAAGAAGGCCATCTATGGTATAAAGAAGGCACTGCGTGCATTGTATTCTCAACTAGATACCTATTTGAAAAATCTTCAATTCAAATAGGAGGTGTCGATTATAACCTCTATGTGAAGATTTCAAAGGAAGATCCATTTATGGTGCTGGTGTATATGGATGATATTATATTTGGAGGAAGAGGATAGGGATCAGTGGGAGAATTTTATAATCATATGAAATTATAATTTTAAATATCTATGATTGGGGAACTTACATACTTCTTGGGGATGCAGGTGATTCAGAAGAAGGATTACACTTTCCATCTCTCAGAAAAAATATGCAAGAGAGCTGTTGAAAAAATTCAACACACATGATTCCAAACCAATGTAGACTCCGATTGGAGTTGGGATAAAACTTGGAAAGAATGAGGATGGGACTTAAATAGATCCCACCCTGTATAATAGAATCATTAGAATATAATTATACTTGACTAAGACACAGCCAGATATCATCTTTTCAACATGTTTAGTGGCCCACTTTCAAATTAATCAATAGTAAGAGAATTTGGTAGAAGTTAAACAAAACATGAGGTATATTAAAGGTATACTTAATTGTGGATTATACTTTGTAGTAAGAAGATATAATGAATTATTATAATTTTCTGATGCTGAATGGGCGAGAGATGTGGTGGATAGAAAGTCCACAAGTGGTGGAGAATTATTTATTGGTAGTAAATGTGTAGTCAAGTTGATAAAGAATCAAGAAAGAACTTCTCTTAGTATGGATAAAGCAGAGTATATACCTTCTACAATGGATTGAACTCAGTTGTTATTCATTAAGAAACAACTAACTAATATAGGTGATGAGGTGAAATAGTCGATGTTGATTCACTATGATAACAACAGCATGATCGATATTACGAAGAATCTTTTCCAACACTCTCGTACAAAACATATTTAGATTGGATATCACTTTATCAAGGAAAAAGTTGAACAAGGTGTGATTAAACTAGAATATATTGGAACTGATGACCAAGTGGATGACATTCTGACTAAGCTATTAGCAGCACATGCTTTCAAGAAACATTGGTTGAACATTGGTGCTCAGCCACCTCCTAGTGCATGAGGAGGTTATGATTCTTCCCCTATCTCAATTTCTGCTAACTATTTTAATATGTTTGTGGAAGTGATGTAGGATTATGGGGGAGATATGATCTATGGGGAGTGTTTTTTTTTTGAGATCTTCAAGTATAGATATCGGTTATTTGGGTTTTTGAAAAGGTGGGAGAAGAGAGAAATTCAATGGTTTAAAGCCATGATGATAATTCTATTTTATTAGGAAACAATCAGACCTTAGATTTTTCACATTTAAACATTCTAAAAAATGATGAAAATTTGGTGTTATAAGAAAATAGTCATGAGAATTTGGTGTTATGAGGAAAAAATCAGAGCTTAGCTTGGATATCTTTAAGAATTAAAAAACATGAGAACCCAATTCATGCATCCCCACTTATTTTTTACACCAAACTTTTCTCACATAGAGTGTTGAATGACTTTTCTCTCACATTTTAGGTTTTGATAGTCGCTGGGGCATTTTTGAATTTATCTACAGATTTCCAACAAACCCAAAGGGGGAGATTGTTGAAACCAAGGCTTTTTCATTACTAAAAATAAGTTCTTATTTGTCTTTGTTTCCAATTGATGTGGCTCTATTTTTACATAGTTTTTTCACATCGTTTATTTAATTTTTAACAAATTAATTACTTATTTTTAACACTTTTTAATAAATAATGGCACTTTTTTATTTCTTATACTACATTTATTAATTAATCATTTTGTATAATTAAATTTTTGTTTTTAGTCTTTTTATTTAGTCATTCTAACTATTCTAATTATATTAAATTACTTTTTAGTTTAATAATATTAATCTAGATAATGCTTTAATAATTTAAAATGTTATTATTTAATTAATTGTTCATTGTTATTTGCATTAGTCTAATTTAGTTTTTAATTTAAAACATTACCCTTTTAAATAGTTTTGTTAAAATAAGTTGACTCTTTATGTATTATCTAGTCTAAATATTCTGTTTAAATAAATAAGTTAACAATACAAGTTTAAGTTCAATAAAATAATGTGTTTTTAATTTTAAGGTTCATTTTGTCATTTAATTATTTAACTATCTTGTTTAATTTCTTTAGTTAATTTTAATTATTTTATTTTCATAATCGCGGTTAGTTATTTGTAGGTGATCTACGTCTATTTAGACATATAATTAATTAATCTTAATATTTATATTCTTAGTTAATAATTTAGTCACTTTTATTTATAGTTTGTTGAATAACTTAGTTAGATTTTAGTTACAGTTAATTAATTAGCCTTTAATGATTTAGTTATTTTGACTTTTGTTTTAATTAATTAATGTTTTCTTTATTTTATTATTTGCTTTAAATTATTTTTTATTGTTAAACATATCATTTTGTTCTATGGGTGAGTTGACGCATCGATGCCACGTCACACCAATTTTTTATCTCACTGATCTTTTGTCACATCGATGTTTTTTAATAACTATCGGTGAGTCATGACTCACCAATCATTTTGAAATAGCTTCAGTCTCTTATGTGCATCGGTTTCGGTCTCTCATTTCATCGGCGTCTTATTTTACGCATCGATGTCGCGTCACACCAATTTTTTGTCTCACCGATATTTTTTCATACTGAATTTTTTTAATAACTATCAATGATTCATGACTCACCGATCATTTTGAAACAGCTTCGGTCTCTTATGTGCATCGGTTTCGGTCTCTCATTTCATCAGTGTCTTATTTTACGATGTGAAACCAATGATTATAATAATAAAAAAACATCAGTGAGTCAATAACTCACTGATAGTTGAAATAAAATAAGACGCCGATGAAATGAGAGACCAAAACCGATGCACATAAGAGACAAAAGCTGTTTCAAAATGATCGGTGAGTCATGACTCACCAATAGTTATTAAAAAACTTCGGTGTGACAAAAGATCGGTGAGACAAAAAATTGGTGTGATGCGGCATCGGTGTGTCAACTCACCGATAGAACAAAAAGAGATGTAACCAATAAAAATTAATTTAAATCAAATAATAAAATAAAGAAAATAGTAATTAATTAAAACAAAATTCAAAATAACTAAATCATTAAAGGGTAATTAATTAACTGTAACTAAAATCTAACTAAGTTATTCAGCAAACTATAAATTAAAGCGACTATATTATTAACTAAGAATATAAATATTAAGATTAATTAATTATATGTCTAAATAAATGTAGAACACCTACAAATAACTAACCGCAATCATGAAAATAAAATAATTAAAATTAAATAAAGAAATTAAACAATAAAGTTAAATAATTAAATGAAAAAATGAAACTTGAAATTAAAAACACGTTATTTTATTAAACTTAAACTTGGATTGTTAACTTATTTATTTAAATAGAATATTTAGACTAGATAATACATAAAGAGTTAACTTATTTTAACAAAACTATTTTAAAGGGTAAAGTTATAAATTAAAAATTAAATTAGACTAATGAAAATAACAATGAACAATTAATTAAATAATAACATTTTAAATTATTAAATCATTATCCAGATTAATATTATTAAACTAAATCGAAGATCTTCTAGAAAATAAAGGTGTTTTAGGAAAAGGATGTTGCGCGCAAGTTTGAAGGTGAATTAGAATATTATGAACATTTTAATTTTTGAGATCATCACTTAAAAATATGGAAAAGGCATGGAATTATCAAAAGATCTAGAATTGTGTGAAAGAATCTTGTGTGTCAACATCAGCGTTAAAATCTTATGCAGCATCATCAGCGTCAAAATTATCCTAAGGAATGTAACACCTGGATGTTTTTGTGAAATATTTTCTTTAAATAATTTTAATTCATAAATAGCTTGAATTTCATGTAATCGTGAGTTTAAATGAACTGTGAGATTCCATTAGTATAAAATGACCATTTTAATCAAGCTGTTAGGTTAGCGGGAAGAAATATAACTAAATTATGAAAATGTGTAAAAAATATTTATAAATCAATTATATATTTATATATTTGTTATGTGAATTATCATTATTAAATGAAATTAATAAAATATATATGTTATATACTTAATAAAATATTTTTGATATTCATCCAATGAATATTTTTTTCATAGGGTATGAATAAACCCTATTAGATGTATAAAAACCTATATTTTTCAAAAGGTTAATTTTCCACCTTTTAAAAGAGAACCCATTTTAAATTAATATTTTGACATATTAATAATTTTTATATGAAAAAATAAAAAATTTATTTTGAAGAGGGATATAAAAATTTACTTTGGATGAATTTCTGATAACTTCCAAGTTTTGATGAATAGCCAAAATATATTAAATTTTAAGTGAAAACAAATTTTTACATAAAAATAATTTATATGGTTAAATTATAATATTTAATGGTTTTAAATTAAAAATAGAATATATTTTTATCATTCAATATAATTTGTATCATTATCATTAATTTTCATTGAATTCAGATGTAAAAACATTTCAATCTTTTGCAATGTTTTAACTTTGAAAACTCATTCTCTCTTTCCAAAGACAATGTTAATTTTAAATTAATTACTAAAACTTATATGCCTTGAATTTTTAAAAATGGATTCCATATTTGTAATCAGTAGGTATAAATTATTTAAATATATTTTTTTTTATTTTTGGGCATTATGAATAGTAACTTTGGTAATTTTTATTAATATGGTAAAAGGGTAAAATAGGTAATTAAGGGTAAGAATAATATTATAAAATTACCCTAAAACTTGTATTAATAAAATTGGATGAGTTTTTTTTGACATAAATCATCATTGGGTCGAAATGGTGTCCTTTGGAGGTCACTTGGATGAGATTAGGGAATTTATTTTATTTTATTTAAAGAAAAGTTAAATATGTCTCACTCAAATTTTAAAAACTACATAATTTTATATATAAAGTTATATAAAAGATAAATTTAATTATAAATAATAATTTGAAATATAAAATGTTTTTATTTATCATGGAAATTTATTTGTAATTTTTAGGAAATACATAATTACCTTAATAGCTTATACATTGATGATGCAGCAATTATTTAATTGAGTAAAAATCAATAATATAGTTTTTATTAAAATAATAATTCCTATTAAAAGACCCAAAAACTTGACCAAATCATATTGGTCGAGTATATCTCGACCATAATCATCCAAGGGTAAATTTAGTGACCATTTGGATCCTTATATAAGGGATTATGACACTTATATTATTTTATTTAAAGTGATAATAAAGTTGTCACGTTCATAATTTAAAAAGTATAACATTTTAAATATTAGAATTTATGGAAGATAAATTCAACTAAAAATATTTTTATTAAATATAACATATTTATATTCATCTTAGTATTTTATTTTTAATATTTATTCAAAAAATGAGAAAATTAAATAATTACACAAAATTAATGTAGTGATTATTTTATTAATACAGATAACAAATAAATGTTATTAAAAATTTTAAAGTAAATATAATTTGGGCTAATTAACATGTATAAGTAATTTTATAGATGACCTTTACCTCTTAATAATATAATAAAATATTTTTTTTCTAAGTTAATTGGTTATATTAATATTTTTAAAAATCAATAAATTGAATAGTGTCAAAATTGACACTATTGATTATTTATCAAAATAATGTCTTATTAAATAATTTAAAAATCATAAAATATTTTTGAAAAATATATAATAATTATTATATGGTATAAATTGTTCTAATTTATTTTTTTATGGTCTATTTTATAGAAAATAATTAAATATTTTACCCTTTTAATATTGAAATATTTGTTACCCTAGTTTAAAATTAAATAGAATAACTAAGTGTTAATTAAAGAAGATAAGGTTTAAATTGATATAAAACTTGTCAAAAAATTATTTGTTGATTATATTACAACCCTATATCATCTAATATTCTAAATTGGGATACTTTGGAGGTTTTTGGATGGGTTTTTATTTTATTATAAATTAATATTTGTGAGATTTCCAAAAGTGTCACTCACCTCAATTATAAAAGGATGCCTCCTCCCTCACCTATTCATGCCACTTTTATCCTTCAATATTGTCCATTCCCTAACATTTTATCTTTTAAAATTCCTTATTTATATTCTATAGGTTCTATTCTTCTTCCAAGACCAACTCTAGTGCTCTAAGGGGAGATTTAGAGGAAGCACGTCAAAGAAGAAGTAATCTCCTCTACTGATTCTTTCAAACTTATTGCTTCTTATACTTCCTCTTCATGAGTTGTTTCATTATAAATTAATATATCCAGTATCACTTATATACTGTGATGTTATTATAATTATGAAACAACCATATTCCACCTTCTATCCATCCTACGAAAAATGAAATCACCACACGTGTGTACGTGCGTCTTACCGTCTCCACGCCATGGTGTAATCTATTTTTCACCACCAGCTTACTTGGATGGGTATAATGATGGAAATAATAACTATATATGCTTATTATAACATTATATTAATTATGAAATATTATACACCATCCAATTCAATACCATTCAACAATTGTGGGAATGATATCGTCGCTTGTGCGTACGTATGGCCTAACGTCTCCTTGATGCGATGTGATTCATTGTACATGATATTAATTAAAGAATGATTATATAAATGTACATAATGAATAAATATGGTATGTATTATTTTAATATAATTTTTTAATTATATATCTATGACCTAATAAGGATAACTATAACTTATTCAACAAAACATGCATAAGAACATAAAGCAGTGAATATATGAATAACGAGTAACAATGAAGTATTAATAACCAATGGATGATAATATGATAATATATGATATCATAAAAATGAATATGATTCTGGAATAAGTCAATGAAACTATTTAAATCATTATATAGTAGGTTTCAGATACATATGAAGTATCTCAAATCTAAAGTAAGGGTTAATTTTTCAATCTCATTATTATCTGATATTGTTTACTCGTAAGTATTTATTATGGTATATTTATCATCCAAATCCATGTTCCCTAAATATTTAATACTATTTCTATTATTATACCATTTTTTAATGGAAATTTTACCCATTGGTGAATTTTTACTAAATGGTGTGAAATGAATATTTTGTCTTTATTCGATACGAGGTACTTTTTGACTTTTCCAGCAAAAGTATGAGGAGAATGTTTTTTTAACTTATACAGCATGAATGGATTCTTACGATTTCATAACGCATTATTTACATGAATCTTAATTTACAATTTTTCAAGAGTATTTTAAATTAATTTCTTTTCTTTTAAAATTACATTGCATTTTGAAAAAAGAAAACGTTTTAAAAGAAGAAAAGATATTTTCCTTAAGAATTAATTTCAAGTGTTTTATCAAAATTATTTTCCATCTAAGATGACATTCCTTAAATAGGGTTATGTTTATATCCCTATAATTACTATGATTTTATTGTGTTTATGATGGAATTATTTTTATGAAATCCATTTATTTTATATGAATTATGATGGAATGATGTTTAAAAACCCATTTTTGTTTCTTGGGTTATGATATGATGAATGATTTATGTTTTTGTGGCACGTGTAAGAATGATTTCATTATGAGATGGATGAGACCTATATATCTTTCCACTTCATTGGGTAAATATTTATATTTCATGATATAAAAATTACTGGATTGATAAGTAAATCTAGTTCAGTAATACAGGGCTGGAACGAGGAGTGAACTCGGTTCAGTAATGGACTTTGTCCGCTATGATGGTCTTGGAAATGAGCCTTGACTAATATGAAATTATTTTATATGATTATATGTATTCCACAAAATTGCATGTCTTATGTTATGAATTTTTTGGATTTCTTTTATCATTTATGATTTATCCCATGACATGATTTCATGATCTTTTATATGCATGATAATATTTTCAAATGTTATGTTTTTATATCCTATGATTATGATATGATTGATATCTCTTCTCTTTTCCCTTACTAAGTATTTGAGCTCACCCTTTCATATGTTTCTTTTTCATAGATAATGAAGAAGTGTATTAAGTAATATATGTTAAAAAGGATTGTATTTATGAAGAAATAAGCGGGAGACAATGTAAATGTTTTATGAACCAGTTGTTTATGTTTCCTAGTTTCTAAAGACACTATACCTATACAGTCTTATCATAGATTTATTATATTTTGTAATAAATATTCTTCAATTTTGAAGTAATATCAATATATGTAAAGTATGGGTCATTATATTTGGTATCTGAGGAAAGGTATAGTTAACCTTTGGAAAATAAGATGAGAAAACCTTAGTAAGAACCCAAATGATATGTCGAAGTATAGGTTACAATACTAGTGTTTTAGAATTGATCATGAATAAACTAGTATAAAACCTAAAGTGTTCTAAATTGAACTTTTATTATTTATTATGTGGTCTTCCCATTATAATTAGTATTGCCCACACTATTCTTCTTGGCTTTAGTCAATGGATGGAACCCAAAGGAACTGCGTTAATGCTGAATGCGACGGGAAATGAATTGATTATCCTCCTGAGAAACCAAATGTTGTGGGAGATGGAATGAAAAATATTGTTTCCATTCTCACACAACTTTCTCAAGCTATGAATCATGAAGGAATCCAAAAATGATAAAAGAAGGGAACAACATTATGTTGAGTCCTACATGAGTCAGTTTCCACCTTCTTTCAGTGGGTCTTTTGATCCATTAGTGGTTGAACAATGGATCAGTACCACTGAAAAGATATTTTTTGTTCTCCAATGTTTAGAACATGATAAAGTCATCTTAGCGGTCTATTGTTCGTAATTTGAAGCTGATAAATGGTGTAACCTTATCAAGAATACGAGGCAAAGATATGAAATTCAATACATGGAATGGAATGATTTCAAGAACTTATTTTCCAATAAGTACTTTCTAAATATTCTTAGAAAAAATATGGATAAGGAGTTACTTGAACATAAGAAAAAGCATGATGAATCTGTTGGTACCTATGAAGAAAATTTTAGAAACTTTCAGGGTACACTTCTCAAATTGTTATCCAACATGGGAGTAAAATTGATCAATTCTTTATAGGCCTAAAACCAAGTTTATGAAGGTCATTATCCATAAGGGAATTCAATAGCTATGAAAAATTCATTCAATGTGCTCTCAAGGTTGAGATGGAGATTGGAGTAACCCATCAGTCCTATGGGTTTGACAAGAAGATAAAAATATAATTCAATGGAAAATATAAATAACACATTTAAAAGAAAATGAGTTTTCCATTATTCTCAAATTGTGGAAAAAACATGGAGGGAATTTACTTAAAGAGGCTAGTAAATGTTTTAAATGTGGAAAAAAAGGTCATCGGGTAATTGAATGCTGAAGTGATGGGAAAAATATGTCTAATGATGAAAATAGAGAAAAGTCAACATATGGTGCACCTCCTATACTTCAATGTTACAAGTGTAAGTAAATAGGGAATTATTCCAATCAATTCCCTAATCCAGGGGTTATTGATGATGATCGAAGTCAGTAAACACTTAAGGCCAAAGACAAATTCAAGTCACATGTGATCACTATTGGTGATGTAGAGTATGATAATGAAGCGGTGAAAGGTAAACTTACTATCCACTCTAAAGTAGAAATTGTTTTATTTGATTCTAGATCCACCCACTCTTTTATTTCTGAAGAATTTTCTAAGGGTATCATTGTATTACCTCAACAATTAGAAGTTGAGTTAGTTGTGACAACTCCTAATGGCACGGTGGTCGCATCAAAAGTTTATAATTATTCTTTAGTTAATGTTTTGTGGGAAACTATTTCTTTAAAATCTTGTGATCCTTCCTATAGTGGAATTTGATGTGATTCATGACATGGATTATCTTTCTCTATATGGATATCAAATCAACTGCCAAGAAAGGGAAGTCACATTTCATATTCCAGATCAATCTATGATCATCCATCCATGCAAGGATTAGTATGACCTTCCAGTGAAAATTTATTTCATCTTATGGGTCTTGATTCCTATAAATGAAGTTTATACATCTCAAAAGGTTGAGGAGAAACTCACAACTAAGAACACACCCATTTTACGGGAGTTTGATGATGTCTTTCTAGAAGAAGTTCTAGGTCTTTCCCCAAATCATGAGGTTGAGTTTTCAATAGAACTCATATCGAGTTCTATTCCTATTTCAAATACACCTTATAGAATGGACCCAATTGAGTTTTAGAAATTGAAAAAGAAACTCCAAGAGAATCTTGACAAGGGATTCATACACCCCAGAGCATCACCTTAGGTTGAACCTGTTCTATTTATTAAGAAGAAAGATGAATCAATGAGACTCTTCATTGATTATAAATAACTTAACAAGATCACTATCAAGAACAAATATCCTCTTACCCTCATTGATGACTTATTTGACCAACTATGCAGAGCTCAATACTTTTCCAATATTGATCTTCATTCAGGATATCATCAATTAAGGGTCAAGATAGATGATATACCAAAGAAGGAATTCTGTACAAGGTATGAACACTATAAATTTATAGTGATGCCTTTTTGGTCTTACTAATTCCCTCGCTATCTTCATGGATCTAATGAATAGAGTCTTTAGAGACTATCTTGATCAGTTTTGGGTAGTCTTTAGAGAAGACATTATTTTATATTCAAAAAGAAATTAAGATAATAGAGATCACTTGGGAATTATACTGAAGGCCCTGAGAAAGGAGAAGCTTTATGAAAAATTTACCAAGTGTGAATTTTGGCTTCATAAAATTTTATTTTTGGGTCACATGATCTCAAGAGAGGGGATATTTATGGATCCATCAAAAACATAATTTATTGAAAGTTGGTCGAGGACAACAACAGTAATTGAGATCCAAAGTTTTCTTAGTTTGGATAGATATTATTTACATTTTGTGAAAGATTTTTCACAATTATATAACCCACTCACCATGTTGACTCAGAAAGGAGTTAAGTTCATGTAGATGGAGGAAAGTGAAGAGAATTTCAAATATCTAAAAATAATGTTATTCAGTGCACATGTGCTCACACTTCCTTGTAGTGGAGAAAGGTTTGTGATCTATAGTGATTCAAACAAGAAGGGTCTTGGTTGTTATCTCATGAAAAATGATATAGTGATATCTTATACCTCGCAATAATTGAAAATCCATGAGAAAAATTACCCAACTCATGATTTGGAGTTATCTTCTGTAATATTTTCACTAAAGATATGGAGGGATTATCTTTATGGTGAAAGGTGTGATATTTATACTGATCATAAAATTTTAAATTATATTTTCACACCAAAGGAGATAAATATGAATAAAATAAGATGGTTGGTATTGATTAAAGATTACTAATGATCAATAAATTACCATCCTAGGAAATACAACAAGGTGGAAAATGCTTTGATTCGAAAGGACCATGCTAACCTATCTATGATGAGGATAAAAAAAGATTCAATATTTATGGATTTTCAAAGGATGGATCTTGAAATTTTAAAGTAAGGGGAGAAATCTTATATTTCTTAAATAAATTTTTAACCATATATACAATTTAAGATTAAGGAGGCATAGAAAGAAGATGTGGATCTATAAAAGAAGGTGAGAAATGTTCCTAAATTCAACCTTGATTGTGATGGAATAATAAGGTTCAGGAATTAGGTTTTTATTCCTCCCATACCAGAATTAAAGGAGATATTGGATGAGGCTCATAGTTCTTCATTATATATTCACCCTAGAAGAACAAAGATGCATGGGGGCCTAAAAGATTATTTTTGGTAGGATGGCATGAAAAGATATTTTGCTAAATAAGTCTCTTGGTGCTTGGTTTTTTAGGAAGTTAAGGATGAGATACAGAAGTCTAAGGGGATATTACAACATTTACCCATACCAGAATGGAAATGGGAAAACATCACTATAGAATTTGTCATTAGACTTCCCAAAACATCCAAAGGAAATAATTTTGTTTGGGTTATAGTTGATCTCCTTATGAAGTTGGCATACTTCGTTGCTATTAGAGAGGATTTCTCTCTTGATCATCTTTCCAGGATATATATATAAAGTAAGTGGTAAGATTTAAAGGAGTACCACTTTCCATTATATCTGATTAGGATCTGAGGTTTACCTTGATGTTTTGGTGAAGTCTTCAACAGGCTCTAAATACAGAGTTATGTTTCAGCACTACTTATCATCCTTAGATTGGTCAGTCTGATAGAACAATTCAAACTCTAGAAGACATGTTGAGATCTTACTCTATGTATTTCAAAGGGGGTTGGGATCAACACCTACCTTTGGTGGAAATTTCTTAAAAAAATATCTTTCACTCCAATATTCATATGGATCTTTATGAATTCCTCTATAGAAAGAAGTGCAGAATTCCAACTTGCTGGGATGAAGTTGGGGAAAAAATATATTAGGACCTTATCTTGTTGATGAAATGGTAGAAAATGTAAGATCTATTCAAAGAGTATCTTAGATTTGAAAAAAAAGTAATGATTACAACCAAATAAAGGACCTAGAGTTTGAAGTAGGTGACAAGGTGTTTCTATAAATATCTCCCTAGAAGAGAGTAATGAGATTTTGAAAGGAGGGCAAGCTAATCCCTAGGTATGTCGGTTCTTTTAAAATTCTAGATCATGTTGGGATGGTAGCTTACCGATTGGAGATTCCACAAAATCTATATCAAGTTCATGATGTGTTCCATGTATCCCTCTTGAGAAATTACATATCTGATCCTTCACATGTACTAAACTCAAAAGTTGTACTGCTAGATAAAGATCTTTCTTATGAAGAACAACTGATAGAGATTCTGGATCATAGCGAAAAAGTTCTACAAAACAAGACCACTCACTTGGTTAAAGTTTTGTGGAAGAACCACCAATTTGAGGAATCTATGTGGTAAATTGAGTATATGATGAGGGATGGATATCCTAATTTTTTTGTATCCAAGTGACAAATTTTGAGGGTAGAAGTCAGTTTAAGGGGGATAGAATGTAACACCCGGATGTTTTTATGAAATATTTTCTTTAAATAATTTTAATTCATAAATATATTTCATTGAATCAAATCATGAGTTTAAATGAACTACAAGATGACATTAGTATAAAATAACTATTTTAAACTATTTCTTATGTTAGTGGGAATAAATATAACTAACTTATTAAAATGTGTAAAAAATTATAAATCGATTATATATTTGTATATTTGGTATGTGAATTACCATTATTAAATGAATTTAATGAAATATATATATTATATACTTAATAAAATATTTTTGATATTCATCTAATAAATTTTTTTGTCATAGGGTATGAATAAACCCTATTGGATGTATAAAAAACTATATTTTCCTAAAGTGTGATTTTCCTCCTTTTAGTGGTGAACCCCTTTTAAATTAAGATTTTGACATATTAATAACTTTTATATGAAAAAATAAAAATTTTCTTTTTAATCAGGATATAAAAATTTACTTTTAATGAATTTCTGATATTTTTATGATAACTTTCAAGTTTTGAAAAATAGTAAAAATACACTAAATTTTAAGTGAAAAAAACTTTTTCCATAAAAATAATTTATATAATTAAATTATAATATCAAATGGTTTTAAAGTATAAATAGAATATATTTTTATCATTCAATATAATGTATGAAATTATCATTAAGTTTACATTGAATTCAGATGTAAAAACATTTCATTCTATTGCAATATTTTAACTTTTAAAAATCATTCTCTCTTTCTGATAATGGGATTAATTGTAAATTAATTACTTCAACTTCTGTATTTTGAATTTTGAAAAATGGATTCCATATTTTTAATCAGTAGTTAAAAATTATGTAAATATAATTCTTTTATATTTTTGCATTATGAATAGTAACTTTGGTAATTTTTATTAATACGGTAATAGGGTAAAACGACTAATTAAGGGTAAGAATTTTATTATAAAATTACCCTAAAACTTGTCTTAATATCATTGGATGAGTGTGTTTCTACATAAATCATCCTTGGGTACCCCTTTATCAGTGCTAACAAAAAAGTGCTGATAAAAGGGGGTACCTTTATCAGTGCTAAAAAAAGTACTGATAAAGGGCACCTTTATCAATGCTAAAAAAAGCACTGATAAACGTACCCCTTTATCAGTTCTTTTTTTAGCGCAGATAATGGTACCCCCTTTAACATCGCTTTTTTTAGCGCTGTTAAATGGTACCACTTTATGAGCACTTTTTTTAAAAGTGTTGATAAAGGGTCTACTTCCAAAAAAATCATTAAAAAAATATATTAATATTTAAATATTTAGATATAGTTATATTTATATAAATATAATATATATTTTTTAAATATAATTTTAAACATATTTTAGTTAAGTATAAATATACAATTACACTTAATATATAAGATATTTAGTAAAATTGGCTTATAAAAAAATAAAAAAAAATTAATTAATAATTTTATAATTATTATGGAGTAATAGTCATTTAATAACAATTTGAAGACTAAAAAAATTAAAAAAATTTAAAAAAGATTCAAAATATGTTGAAAACGCAACTCGAACTTAAAACGACCATAACTTTTGATACGGGTGTCCGTTTGAGTTCTACCACATATCGAATCGAAGCCTGCGATGAGTTCTAAACCTTTATAATTATGGAGGACCTTGATCAAGGTTTTTTCAAGGCCAAAAAAGGCCCATAAGGCCTCTAAAATTGAGTTTTTAATTAGGATACCCCGATTTTTTAACATTTTGTGGATTTTCTGCCTCGTATATGGGGGTATTGTTGGATTTTTTGTGAGGACTGAATTTATTCCAAGGTATTACATTCATATTGATATTATTTATTTGAAATTTTATCTTTTTTTATAATGCACTGCAATTTATAATCAAATATATAACAATATATACATATTTTTTAAATATTCACACATAAAAATTTAATTATAAATATAAATAATAAAATATATTTACATATAAAATATATTAGCTTTATCTAAATAATAACTAATATCCATTTTATTTAAAATACCAATATATAAATATTTATATACTTATATATTAATCTAACAATATATATATATTAATATAACTACATATATATATTGATATAACTATAAATATATATATTAATATCACTATAAATATATATATTAATATAACTATATATTACTATATGAATAAATATAACTATATATATATATATATATATATGTCATTAACTGGAGAACAAATCAATATGGCATAGTGCTAAAGGCTTTAGGCGCGCAAGGGGGAGGTCTCGAGATCAAATCTTGGTAGAGGCAAGGGCGTGTGCATGGGGGTGGATTTGGGGGGATAGCGCTGATAAAGGGGGTGGGTGTAGCACTAATATATGGTGTACGGGGGTGCGTGCGGGTTCTGGAGGGGCTGGAAAGAGCAGTTAAAAGGGGAAATCAAGTGATATAAAAGCCCCCTCGATTGACAAGATTTTTTTAAATTTTTAAAAAAAATTAATTTTTTTTACTTTTATTAGTGCTAAAAAAAAGCACTGATAAAAAGGAACTTTTATAAATGCTAAAAAGAAAGCACTGAATAAAGTAACCTTTTATCAGCGCTTCTTTTTAGCGCTGATAAATGACCCCTTTTATCAGCGTTTTTTTTAGCGTTGATAAAAGGGGTCTTTATCATCGCTTTTTGAAGCGCTGATAAAGGGGACCCCCCCCCTTTATCTTCACTGGCTTTAACAGTGCTTTTCTAGCGATGTTAAAGGCCATTTTTAGTGCTGATAAAGGGGGTATTTTTATTAGTGACGTTAAATATGTCTCACTCAAATTTTATTAACTAAATCATTTTTTATATAAGGATATATAAAAGATAAATTCAATTATAAATACTCATTTGAAAGATAATTTTTTTTCTTTATTATGGTAATTTATTTGTAATTTTTAGGAAATAAATAATTATTTTAATATCTTATACATTAATGATTCGACAATTATTTAATTGATGAAAAATCAATAATATAATTTTTATTAAAATAATAATACCCATTAAAAGACCCAAAAACCTGAAAAAATCTTATTAGTTGAGTATATCTCTACCATAATCAACCAAGGTTCTAGTTAGTGACCATTTGGAGCCTTATAGAATATATTATCACACTTCTATTATTTTATTTAAAGTGATAATAATGTTGTCACATTCATAATTTAATAATTATAAAATTTTAAATATTGAACTTTACAAAAGATAAATTCAACTAAAAATATTATTATGAAAGATAAAATATTTATATTCATCTTGTTATTTAATTTTAAATTTTTATTCAACAAATAGTTATATTAAATAATTACACAAAATTGATGTAGTGATTATTTTATTAATAATGATAACAAATAAATGTTATTAAAAATATTAAAGTAAATAAAATTTGGGACAATTGACATGTATAATGATGTTATAGATGACCTTTTCCTCTTATTAATATAATAAAATAGATTGTTCTAAGTTAACTTTTTATATTAATATTTTTAAAAATCAATGAAATGAATAGTATCAAAATTGGAAATGTTGATTATTTATCAAAATATTGTTTTATTAAATTATTTAAAATCATAAAATATTTTTAAAAAATATATAATAATTATTATATGGTATAAAATGTTATAATTAATTTATTTATGGTCTATTTTACATAAAATAAATAAATATTTTACCCTTTTAATATTGAATTATTTGTTACCCTTGTTAAAAATTAAATAGAATAACTAAGTGTTAATTAAAAAGATAAGGTTTAAATTTATAGAAAACTTGTCAAAAATTTATTGGTTGATGATATTACAACCCTATATAATATAATAATCTAAATTAGGATATTTGGGATGTTTTTTTATGGGGTTTGATTTTATTATAAATTAATATTTGTGAGGTTTTCAAAAGTCACCCTCACCTCAATTATAAAAGGGCACATCCTCCCTCACCTATTCACACAAATTTTTTCATTAAAACTCGGCCATAACCTAAAATTTTCCCTTCTCAAATTCCCTAGTAATATTATAGAGGTTCTGGTCTTCTTCCAAGAGCAACTCTAGTGCTCTATGGGGGGATTTAGAGGAATCATGTCGAAGAAGATGTAATCTTATCTACTGATTCTTTCAAACTTCTTTCATCTACTACTTCATCTTCATGATTTGTTTCATTATAAAGTAATATATAAATTATCAGTTATAAACTATAATGTCATTATAATTATGAAACAAACATATTCCACCTTCTATCCATCCTATGAAAAATGAAATCACCACACGTGCGTACGTACGTCTTACCATCTCCACATTGTGGTGTAATCTGTTTTTAACCACCACCTTACTTGGATGGGTATAATTATGGAAATAATAAATATATATTATTATTATAACATGATATTAATTCAGAAATATTATATTTCATCCAATTCAATACCATTCAACAATTGTGGGGATTATATCGTCGCTCATGCGTACGTACGACCTACAGTCTCCAAGATGTGATGT
Organism: Viscum album; assembly: GCA_963277665.1. Classification (NCBI taxonomy): domain Eukaryota; kingdom Viridiplantae; phylum Streptophyta; class Magnoliopsida; order Santalales; family Viscaceae; genus Viscum; species Viscum album. The sequence goes on from OY728165.1 coordinate 291,483,967, forward strand.
GATTCCTTCTACCTGATCTTCATTAAAGCATCATTATATAAATGTAAATAATTAATAAATATGATATATATTATTTTAATATCATTTTTTAATGATATAACTGTTGAAAGTGCGTGCCCTAGACCCAACTTTTTTTGTACTTTGATTAATGTTACATGTATTCAGTTTGTTGTTATACATGTGTTTATCTTTCCATGATAGTGTAGACACTTCTACATCCACTTTATTAATGTAAATTTCCATATATTACCTATCACATCAAATGTTTATAGTAGCTTCCAGGCTAAATGAGAACCCTGAGATGCCATGACAGTAATCTTAAAGTAACGTCCTATGGTCCAGTTACATCATTCTGAAAGGACACAGATGATGTGTGACCATCAGGTGCTAGTGGCTCATAAGCATTGAGACTTCATCTCATGAAGTTCTCACTTGATGATCTCTATCTATTGAGATCATAAGGACAGACCCGCTTAATAGTAACACCACATGTTTCTAGTGTCATTGGTCGTTCCTATCTACGGACATGTGTAATGGTCTCCTGACTTGAGATCATTATCAATGAATGTCATTTAATTATGTACATTTGATATAAGGCGAAAACTATGGTGACAATTCATGGTGAGTTAGTTTGTATCGGGTACGTCATTAATGGAATGGCATTGATTGAATGATCGAGAAAGGTTTTTTCGCTTCTGAGTTTAGGAAGAGATATCTCGGGCCTGGTTGATTAGGATGGTTGCACCTTCAATAAATCCATGGCCATGGTAGTCGAAGGTAAGACCGTCCATAAAAATCAACAAACAAATAAATCAAATAAAGAATGGTGACACTAAGTATGCATTCTGCTTTATAGAGATATCGATGACGAAGATATTAGATTACACGAACTGTGTTCGTAGGAAGGCAATCGTTGCTTTGACTTTGCCTTATCTCTACAGGGGCCTCGATGGGTTGCTAGACCCTGCTCTAGGTCGGTGATATTATTCACTGCTATTGAGATAAGGGCCTAGAGGGTCACACATAATAGCACCTTGAGAATCTTCCCTATTATGAGAATAGGAATTTAGAACTTGGCGGGCCCCGCCAAAGGGTCCGAGCACTATCCAAGTTCTATAGATCACAAAATAATAAATAAATTCATTAATTATTTGAGTTTAGAATAATTCGTTGAATTTATTTAATGTATTTACAATTTATATAGTAAATACATGTATTAATATTATTCGACTAGATTTAAATATCCTAGGTTCATTTAATATTAGCAGGAGGAATGAGTCGAGTTAAAGACTCAAATTTATCAGGTAATATATTTATATATTACAAGCAAGTAATAAATTGTAAATATTATTTATGGCATAATTTTATTTGTCATAAATAATTATTTATATCGCTTATATAGCGGACGTCTATTACACGGGGGATGGTAACCTGTATCGTGTGTTTTAACACTCCCTATATAAGTGAGAGAGATGCTCTCCCACCATGACTATTCATCTGTTGGAATTGAGAGCCTCTCTCTCCTCCTGAGTTCTAGAGAGACTCTCTCAAACTAGCAAGTTCTTCAAGTTCCGCCTTCACGGATCGAAGACGCTAGTTTTTGGTGATCATCACTGCGTCGAATTGTGCGTCGAAGATTCGCGCTAGCACCCGGATCTTGACGAACGGCGTGTGAGAAGATTTGAAAAGCATGTGTGGATGATCTAGAGGGATTCGACATCGGAGTCTTCGAGAAACGATCACCAGCGTCCTGCACGTCAATTATGAACAAGGTAAATGTTTAAGTTTAATTTTTTGTGCTCCTTAGGAACCTTGCGAGATCCTCGGACCAAGTCGGGACAAGATCACCAGAGTTGACAGGGTTGTGTCACTCCAGTGAAGTAGAAAAATTTTAAAATCCCAGCCCACCGGCTTCCGATGCATAGTCCCGGTACCTAACAGTGGTATTAGAACGAGTTCAAGGTTTTTCTGAGTCAAAAAACATTAAAATGCATTAAATTTAATTGTGGGGTGTTAAAACGGTTCATTTGGATTCGACCGTGCGTCATTTCGATTTCGAATGATCAAGATACGGCCATTTGAAAAAATTTATCGGATCGACGTCGCAAGTTTTTGGTTCATTTGATGTTTATCTCAAATTTAGAATTAACATCAAAAATATTTTTAATTATATAATTTTACAATAAATATTTTATTATGTTTATAATAAATATTTTATTATATTTTTATAATGATAAAATATTTAAAAGAAGAAGACCAAGACCCCAAATGGGGGTCTTCCTCCTTTTATTTAAAATAAAGAGAGAAGAAAAGACCCCAAAATGGGGTCTTCTCCTTTTTATTTTTAAAAAAAGGAAAGAAGGAGCTAGAATTTTGTCTAAAGGACTAATAAGAAAAAAAAAGGGGGAGGGGAAGACCCTTACGGGTCTTCTCTCCCGCGGCGCACCAAGGGAGGCCGAACCCTAGGGCCTCCCTCTCCCCGCTGGACCAGCACCAGGCTGAGGCGCCTCCTACCAGGCGCCGCCTTCCACTCCGGCCTCCCCTTCGCTGCACCGCCCTCACGCCGGCCTCCGCACCTCCGTCCCGTGTGCGCCGGCCGCCCCGACCCCATGCCGAGCCGCCTCCAGCTGACCGTCGCCTTCCGCGCCGGCCTCCCCTTTGCCAGACCACCCTACCTGGCGGCCTCCTCCCCTTGTGCCGGCCTCCTCGCCTTCGTCCCATGTACACCGGCCGCCTCGGACCCTCACCGGCCTCCTCCTCCGGGCCACGCTGAACCGGCTCCGTCCGACTGCCCCGAACCTTCACCAGCATCCTCCTCCTCCGGGCCTCGCCGGACCGGCACCCTCCGGCCACCCCGAGCCCTCGCCAGGCTCCTCCTCCACGCCGGACTAGTTCCGTCTGGCCAACCTGAGCCTGCTCCAGACTGGACAAAAACTTCGTCGGCTCGCCGAAATAGAGGGCTTCCAGGAGATGCAGTCGTCACGGGAATTGTCGGACGCCGCGGTCACGCCGCGGTCACGCCGCGGTCACGCCATAGTCACGCCACGGTCACGTCGTGATCATGTCGCGGTCACGCCATGGTCACGCCGCGGTCAAACCACGGTCACGTTGCAGTCAGGCCGTGGTTCCAGTACGACATCCTGCGGCGGTACGCAGTCCCGTCGGACTCCTCTCCGGCTAGAGGTAACCCTACACTGAATTAATTTTAATTAATTTAGTTTTTTAAATTAAATTAATTGGAATTAATTTATTGATTTAAAATTATTTTAATCCAAAAATATTAATTTAATTTAAGTTTATAATTAAATTAATGGTTTAATTTAATTTAATTTTTGGAATTAAAATTAAATTAAACAAATGGAACTGATAAAAATAAATTATTTGAATTTAATCAAATTAATTTAATTTATTAGAACACCCTCGCATAATTTAAATTTATTGCAATTTAATTTTATTGTGCTTTTACCCCGACTGGTCATGAGCTATTGACCGACCTGTGTATGTCTGGCATGTATTTATTTATTTAATTATTTATTCAATGAGTGTGATGATTGTAATATTTAATTAGATAAATGATGGTCTGTGAATCGTCTTTTAATTTATATAAGTATAAGGGCCTGTGTTTCCATTGCACCACTTGTATTTTGTACCCCAGACCCCCTCGCCTACGTGCGAGTATATTTGTATTTATTCGGTGATGATCCGAGAGGCAGACCCCGCCAAGACGAGGCGGTAGTCCAGACAGGAGTTGGATGCTTTGCACTGGGGCCAGCAGTGACACGAGTCATGTATCGACTTAGGTATGGATGCCCCTAGGTGATGATTGATCAGTTATCGATCAATCATTATAGAATGCTCAAGACCAGTCGGAATGCATGATTTACTTTATGCACAGTTTATTATTTTATACATCTGCATGATTATTGCATGATCACATAGGATAGTAAACAAGATAAAATGCATAAAGTTTTGACGAATAACATTCTATTGAATGTTCAGTTGTGAGCGCGACAACCCAGTTTGAACATAATAAATATAAAAGGATTATATTCTTCAATCAATATATAAAAATCCCTCAAAGATATATTAAGTCTAAAATGACTTCCATTTCTCACATCTAAACAAAACCGGCTATTTGGGTGCTCATCAGCCTCAGTTGAGAGTGCCTCTTACTACCGGGGCATTTCCATGTGATAAATGGGTCGACTTAACTAAAGTGAGTAGTCAAGGATTAGCCTTATCTAACTTGTTATCACTTTAGAGTCAAGAGGTTGAGGGAATCAAGTTCAGATTCCAAAAGTTGGGACTTTACTCAACTACACAAGGAACCATAAGAACAAGTGGTTGGCCTGCATAGCGCCTACCTTGAAACCCTCCAAGTAGTGTCGTATCCCTAGAATGTAGACTACAAGGGAGGTTTCGAGGATCCTTGCCACTAGAATGCTCAAGCGATAGAGTATTCCAAATCTAATAGTGAGGGTTGTTAAGGTTCGTTAAAATAGTGGGATACATTAAATGATATAAAAATTTATTAATCATAAAATGTAAAAAGGTAATCAAGACAAAGTACTAACTGCTAAATATTTATCTGATGTAGATTCAAAATGGAAATCACCAACACCACTAGTGCTTTATCACTATGATCGATCCTGGATAAAGAAAATATCTTGACCGGAAATAACTTCCAAGAGTGGTACAGGCGCTTGCGCATAGTACTACGCCAAGAAAGGAAGTTATATGTGCTGGAATCCCCAATTCCTGCCGAGCCTCCTCAGGGAGCAAGCAAAGAAGAAAAAGATAAGTGGAAAAAGCATGTAGATGATGCGCTTGATGTACAATGCATCATGTTGTCATCCATGTCCATCCAATTGCAAAAAATGCATGAGGAAGAGGATGCCTACAAGATTCTTTCACATCTTTAAGAACTATATGAGGAGAGGTCTAGGCAAGAAAGGTATGAGATATCAAGTGCGCTTTATATGTGAAGGCTAGCATAAGGGCACCAAGCCGGTCCTCACGTACTCAAGATTATTGGGTATATTGAGAGGCTTGAAGCCCTTGGGTTCAAACTGAACCAAGAACTAGTAGTGGATTTCATTCTTGCCTCTTTACCATCAAGCTTCTCGATTTTCATTGTCAATTATAATATGAATGATATGACAAAGTCGCTCCCAGATCTTTTGGCTTCAGTTCGTCAAGATGATAAGGACATGAAAAACACAAATTCATCTATCCTTATGGCGAACGAGAAAAACAAGGGCAAGGCAAAGGGGTCTAAGGCCAAGTCAAGGACAAAGACACCAATGCATCATCCTGCCAAGAAGACAAATATTTAGAGGAAAAGTAATGAGCAGGAAGATGGATGCTTTGGATGTGGCAAGAAAGGCCACTAGAAGAAGAATTGCAGAGCTGGGAAGAAGAAGCAAGCTGACGCTTCTGCTTCAGGTATTTTTGTCATTGAATGCAATCTATCTTTATCTACAAGTTGGGTATTGGATAAGACATGTGGCTCACACATTTTTATTCATACAGGAACCAAGTAGGTTTAAGAAGATTGCAAAAGGTCAAGTGGATCTCCGAGCTGCAAATGGTGCAAGTCTGGCGGCCTTGGTAGTGGGAGACTATCACTTGACTTTACCAACTGGTTTGGTTCTTGTTTTAAACAATTGCTATTATGTACCATCTATTACCAGAAACATTATCTCTGTGTCATGTTTAGACACTATGGGCTTTTATTTCAAGTTTGGAAATAAAAGTTTTCTCTTTTATAGGGATAACATATGTTATGGTATGGCACATCATAATAATGGATTATATATACTAGAACGAGAAAACTCAGTAATGGCTATCAATGACAAAAACAACCAACATGACTCAAATAACACCCTCCTATAGCACTTCAGTCTTGGTCACGTAAACGAGAAGTGATTACAAAGATTACATCAATAAGGGTATCTAGACTCGGTACTGTTAGAACCCTTAGATGTATGTCATGCTTGTTTACAAGGAAAGATGACCAAATCACCTTTCTCAGGAAAGGGAGAAAGAGCCAATGCAGTACTGGAATTAATACATACCAATGTATGTGGTCCATTTCCAATAGAGGCAGGGGTGGTTTTCTATACTTCATCACTTTTACCGATGATTATAGTAGGTATGGATATATCTACTTAATGTGGTATAAGTCAGATTCCTTTCGTTTCTTTAAGGAATACCAAAATGAAGTAAAAAACCAACTTGGTAAGAAGATAAAAGCACTTCGCTCAGACCGAGGTGGAGAATATCTTAACCAAGATTTCATTGATCACTTGAAGGAGTGTGGGATAGTATCCCAACTCATTCATCCTTAGACACCACAATGGAATGGTGTTAGTGAAAGGAGGAATAGGACCTTGCTTGACATGGTCAGATCAATGATGAGTCATAAAACTCTTCCATTATCCTTTTGGGGATACACCTTACAGACAGTAGCATATACCATTAACTGAGTACCAACTAAAGCTGCAGATGGGATTCCATATCAATTATGGTATGGAAAGAAACCCAATCTGACACACATGCATGTGTGGGGGTGCGAGGCATTTTTCAAGACTTTACCAAGTGAATAATTAGCGTCCAGAAGCACTAAGTGCATCTTTATAGGTTATCCTAAGGAAACTAGAGGATACTACCTATATAACCCTTTAGATAGAAAAGTCATTGTGGAAAGATACGCCGCATTTCTAGAAAGGGCTCACATTTCTACTGGAAATAGTGGGAGCAATATTGACTTCGATGAAGTTAATGCTCCAGATGCACAAGAGTTGGAAGAGGAACAATCTCCACAAGATAAAGTGGAAGAAGAAATTGTTCCTGAAACACAGATACTATGTAGGTCTACACGAGAGGTTAGAGAACCAGAGTGTTATGGTTTTCTTGTCATCGAGTCAGGTGACACAATAGTTCTTGAGAATGATGAACCTCTAACCTACAAGGAAGCAGTAGAAGGCAAAGAAGATTCCAAATGGAAAGAATCCATGAATTCAGAGATGGAGTCCATGTACCAAAATAAAGTTTGGATTTTGGTAGACCCTCCAGTTGATGTAAAGCCCATTGTATGCAAATGGGTATTCAAGAAGAAGTTGTACATATATGGTAAGGTTAATACCTTTAAAGCAAGACTGGTTGCAAAGGGTTTCAGACAATTTCAAGGCATTGACTATGATGAAACCTTCTCACCAGTGGCAATGCTTAAATCCATCAGAATATTGCTTGCAATAGCAGCCTTTCATGATTATGAAATTTGGAAAATGGATGTCAAAACTACTTTTCTAAATGGGAAGTTGGTTGAAGACGTCTATATGACTCAACCCGAAGGGTTTGTTAAGTCAAAGAATTCCAATAAAGTATGAAAGTTGCGGAGATCCATTTATGGATTGAAGCATGCATCAAGATCATGGAATGTTCTCTTTGATGAGGCCATAAGAGATTTTGGTTTTGTCAAAAATGAAAGCGAGCCTTATGTCTATAAAAAGGTTGAAGGGGATGCTATCGTTTTCCTAGTTTTATATGTTGACAACATATTAATCATGGGAAACGAGGTGCAAGTCTTATAGTCAGTTAAGACTTGGTTAAATGAATGCTTCTACATGAAAGAATTAGGTGAAGTAGCCTACATTCTAGGGATCAATATCTATCGAGATAGATCTCAAAGGCTGTTTGGACTAAGTCAAAGTACATATATTGACAAGGTACTCAAAAGGTACAATATGGAACAATCCAAGAGAGGATTGTTACCTATGTCACATGGTGTAAATCTCTCCAAGAAAATGTGTCCACAAACATAGGAGGAGATTGACAGAATGAGTAGAGTCATTTATGATTCGGCAATGGGTTCTATCATGTATTCCATGTTATGTACTAGGTTTGATGTTTCCTTTACTTTAAGCATGGTGGGTATATATCAAGACAATCTTGGAGAGCTTCACTGGACAGCTATTAAAACTATCCTTAAGTACTTGAGGCGTACTAAGGATATGTTCCTGGTGTATGGAGGAGATGAGGAACTAGTTGTGAGGGGATACACTGATGCTAGTTTCCAGACAGATCATGATGATATGAAATCACAGTCAGGCTACATCTTTTGCCTGAATGGTGGTGCAGTGATCTGGAGAAGCTCAAAGCAAGCTGTGGTTGTTGATTCTACAGTAGAGTCCGAATATATTGAAACTTCTGATGCAGCAAAGAAAGCAGTCTGGATACGTAGCTTTATCTCAGACATTGGTGTTGTACCTAGCAGTGTAGACCATGCTCCAATATATTGTGATAATACTACTGTAGTGGTGCTTGCCAAGGATCCCAGGTCTCACCAGATGACAAAGCATATTCTTTGAAAGTTTCATATCTTGAGGGGTTTTAGTCAAATAGGTGTAGTGACAGTTAGCAGAGTAGCCACAGAGGACAACATGGCAGACCCCCTGACTAAATCCATTTCTCAGCAGAAGCATGATTCACATGTGAGAGCTAGCGGATTGAAACCTATTAGCAGTTGGCTCTAGTGCAAGTGGGAGTGTTGAAAGTGGGTTCCCTAGACCCAACTTGTTTTGTACTTTGATTATTGTTACATGTATTCAGTTTGTTGTTATACATGTGTTTATCTTTTCATGATAGTGTAGACACTTCTGCATCCACTTTATTAATGGCAATGTCCATAGATTACCTGTCGCATCAAACGGTTATAGCAGCTTCCAGGATATAATGAGAACCCTGAGATGCCATGAAAGTAATCTTAAAGTAACGTCCTATGGTCCAGTTACATCATTATTAAAGGAAACAGATGATGTGTGACCATCAGGTGCTGGGGTCTCATAAGAATTTAGACTTCATCTCATGAAGTTCACACTTGATGATCTCTAGCTATTGAGATCATGAGGAAAGACCCGCTTAATAGGAACACCACATGCTTCTGGTGTCATTGGTCATTCCTATCTACGGACATGTGTAATGGTCTTCTGACTTGAGATCATTATCAATGAATGTCATTTAATTACGTACATTTGATATAACGCGAAAAACATGGCGACAAGTCATGGTGAGGTAGTTTGTATCGGGTACATCATTAATGGCATGGCATTGATTGAATGATCGATAAAGGATTTGTCGCTTCTGAGTTTAGGAATAGATATCTCGGGCCTGGTTGATTAGGATGGTTTCACCTTCAATAAATCCATGGCCATGGTAGTCGAAGGTAAGACCGTACGAACAAATCAACAAACAAATAAAGCAAATAAAGAATGATGACACTAAGTATGAATTTTACTTTATATAGATATTGATGACGAAGAGATTAGATTACACGGACCGTGTTCGTAGGAAGGCATTCGTTGCTTTGAATTTTCCTTATCTCTATAGGGGCCTTGATGGGTTGCTATACCCCACTCTAGTTCGGTGATATTACTCACTTCTATTGAGATAAGGGCCTAGAGGGTCACACATAATAGCGCCTTGAGAATCTGCCCTATTCTGGGAATAGGAATTTAGAGCTTGGCGGGCCTTGCCAAAGGGTCCGAGCACTATCCAAGTTCTATGGATCACCAAAGAATAAATAAATTCATTAATTATTTGAGTTTAGAATAATTCTTTGAATTTATTTAATGTATTTACGATTTATATAGTAAATACACGTATTAATATTATTCGACTGGATTTTAATATCCTAGGTTCGTTTAATATTAGCAGGAGGAATGAGTCGAGTTAAAGCCTCAAATTTATCATGTAATATATTTATATATTACAAGAAAGTGATAAATTGTAAATATTATTTATGGCATAATTTTATTTGTCATAAATAATTATTTATATCGCTTATATAGCGGATGTCTATTACACGGGGACCGGGAACCTGTACCGCGTGTTTTAACACTCCCTATATAAGTGAGAGAGATGCTCTCCCAACAGGACTATTCATCCATTGGAATTGAGAGCCCCTCTCTCCTCCTGAGTTCTAGAGAGAGACTCTCTCAAACTAGCAAGTTCTTCAAGTTCCACCTTCACGGATCGAAGACGACAGTTTTTGGTGATCATCGCTGTGTCGAAGTGTGCGTCGAAGATCCGCACTAGCACCCGGATCTTGAAGAACGGCGCACGAGAAGATTTTCAAAGCATGTGTGAACGATCTAGAGGGATTCGATGTCAGAGTCTTCGAGCAACAATCGCTGGCATCCTGCACGTCAATTCTGAACAAGGTAAATGTTCAAGTTTAATTTTTTGTGCTCCTTAAGAACCTTGCAAGATCCTCTGACCAAGCTGGGACAATATCACTGGAGTTGACAGAGTTATATCACTCCGGTGAAGCAGAAAATTTTTAAAATCCTGGCCCACCAGCTTCCACTGCATAGTCTCGGTACCCAACAATAACTATGATCTAATAAGGACAATTGGAACATATTTGACAAAATATTAATAAGAACATAAAGTAGTTAATATCCGAATAACGAGTAATGATGAAATGTTACTAACAAACGGATGATAATATGATAATATATGATATCATAAAAATGACTATGATTCTATAATAAGTAAATAACATTATTTAAATCATTATATAGGAGGTTAGGATACATATGGAGGATATCGGATCTAAGGTAAGGGATAATTTTTTAATCTCATTTTTATCCGAAATTGTTTATTCGTAAGTATTTACTATGTTATATTTATCATCCAAATCCATGTTCCCTAAATATGTAATACTATTTCTATTCTTATAAAATTGTTTAAAGTCAATTTTACCCAATGGTTAATTTTTACTAAATGGTATGAAATAAATCCTTTATCATTATTCGATACGAGGTACTTTTTGACTTTTCCAGCAAAAGTGCAATGAGAATATTTTTTTTAACATATATGGAATGAATGGATTCTTATGCTTTAGTAAAACCTTATTTCCATTAACCTTCCTTTAGAATATTTAAATTTTATTTTTAATTAAATTCTTTTCTTTTAAAATTGTGTGGCATTTTGAGAAAAAAAAAATTTAAAGGAGAAAATATATTTTCTACAAGAATTAATTTCAAGTGTTTTGTCAAAATTATTTTCTATCTAAAATGATATTTTTTAAATAGGGTTATGTTTCTATAACTATAATTACTATGATTTTATTTTGTTTATGATGGAATGATTTTTATGAAATCCATTTATTTTATTTGAATTGTGATGGAATGATGTTTAATAAACCCATTTTTTCCTTGGGTTATGATATGATGAATGATTTTTGTTTTTGTGAAATGTGTAAGAATGATTTAATTATGATATGGGTGGGTCTTATATCTCCCTATAATGAATTGGGTAAATATTTAATCTCATGATATATATATGACTAGAACGGTAAGTAAATCTGATCCAGTAATACATGGATGGAACGAGGAGTGAACTCGATTCAATAATTGACTTTGTCTGCTATGATGGTCTTGGAAATGATCCTTGACTAATATGAAATTATTTTCTATGATTATGTGAATGCCAAAAAAAATCATGTCTTATATTATGACTTTTTGGATTACATTTAACATTTATGATTTATCCCTTGACATGATATCACGATCTTTTATATGCAGGATAAGATTTTCATATGTTATGTTTTTATATCATATGATCATGATATGATTGATATCTCTTAGGTTTACCCTTACTAAACATTTGATCTCACCCTTTCATATGTTTCTTTTCCCATGTCAGTAATAATGGTATTAAGTAAGTTGTGTCAAAACAGAGACTAGTTATGAAGAAATAAGTGAGAGATAATATAGATGATTTATGAACCAGTTGTTTATGTTTCCTAGTTTCTAAAGACACTATACCTATACGGTCCTATCATGGATTTATTATATTTTGCAATGAATATTCTTTAATTTTTATGTAATATCAATGTATGTTACGTATGTGTCATTATAAGGCATGAGATTCACGCAATAGATGAATTGGGTGTGAAAACATATGTGCACAGGGGAGCCCCTCAAGGAACTTATGTGCAAGGTCATAAAACTATATAAAAGTTTGGATACCCCCCATCCAGAAGAAGAACATTTTCTATTGAAGATCTGGCGTCTCTGTTGTACGAAAGAGTTGCGTGCAGAAGACTTACGCTTAGCAAATCATGTTCTCCCTAGTATTCCTTTAGTATGAAAAGAATAAATTGAATCTCAGAGGTTAGTAGCATGAAATATAAGGTTTTCGTGAAATGCATCTTGCATGACAATCCTAAATCTTGAATTCATGAACATGTGGTGTGCACGAGTGTTTCATAAGAAACATATCGATAAAGGGAAGCTCACACTACTTTATCAATGATTCTCCACCCTCAAAACCCAATGACAAACATCCTATAACTCCCACCACTTCTGTATAACATCACAGCACATCACATCACATCCCACCAATAGACGCCTGGGTCATTACCACACATCACAGCCATAACCAAAGCAGTACTGTTACATGAACATGTAGGACATCAACCACATGTCCTCCTCTTACTATGCATGACCCCCACCATAAATCACCTCACCATCTCACTCAAAAACACATGGGTCATCACATCTCACCTCACCCAGAGACACCTATTCCATATCATCACACCTAGATAGTGTCACTTTTTTGACTTATGGCCATCAAAGCCTATACATGTCATCATTTCCTTGAAGAGAGAGCAGGGAAGAGTGGGTATCCATCCATCCATCCTCACCACTGGGATGTTTGGAAAAACACTCCCAAAACATTTTTTTTTCAACACTCAGTTCTCAATGTGGGTGGGGTGCATATAAAAATCACAAGAATATACAATGTATATAGTATCATAGCACACCATACCAATATATGGGTTCATCAAATAATCACTAACCAACTCACATCATCACCACCTTGCCTAAAAAACCCCTAAAACCACTGCCAATACTATATGCACAACCCCACACAAACATAACACAATCCACAAAATTCAATTTCCACTCTTAATTCACATTATCCAAATTTATATCTTTCACATTACCATTTAATTTCACTTTAACATCCCACTTAACATATTTACAGCCCTTTAATTCATGTAATTCCAAACCATTGATTTTTTTAACCAACCACATTTTAACCACACAACCCCTTTTTAAGAATTCATTAATCATTTTCATACCATGTCATTCACCTTTCATTGTTATCATATCACATCCCATTACTCAGTGGGAATCTAAAACAACACATCACAACACAAAAAATACAACTCAACAAAAACAACCCATTATTCCTCTTACCAACAAGCTTATACACCATCGCCACATTTCTACAAGAATCACATCTCAACCACATCTGCAACCCCGCTACATAACCATACCAAAATCACAACTTTCCATCACGTCACAACCACTTTCATAGCCCCATTGCACAACTACATCACAACCACTTCCACACAAGCCACATCTCATACCACAACACCCTATCTCATCTTCCACAACAAAGCCACTACATGTACACCAATTTTAAATAGAAATCCATGACACACAACCCCTTCCACAAAAACATTGCACATTACACACAAAAATGAATTTTTAAATTTTTAATAGGGCCTTACATTATTTCCACTTCATAATTTAGGGCCATATAATCCTGGGGATACCATTTTATTAGACGGATATAAGTAATTAACCAATTACATCTATACATGCTTCCAATAACTAAAAACAATATTCCATGACATCTTTCAAAATAGAAAAATAAAGGACCCCCGATGGACATGATCTTCATTAATAATTTATCCCATACAATTTCAATAACAAAAACCATATCAAAATGGTAAAAACATACTTTCATTCTCCTATTCCTTATCAAATTCATTTAACCAATTCATTTATCTTTGTTAATTTGGATGAAAAAATTTCCACATAGATAAAAATAAGAACCCCTCCTTACAAGATACACATAAAAGAGAAATGAATGAATTCACTACCTAAAAGAAAGGAACTTTAAACCAATTTTCTACACTAGAAATAGCGGGTGCACAGACAAGAGGAAACCACCTATAGGGAACTCAAATCAAATACTGCAATAAGGTTCCATGAATCCAAAGGAAGAAGGATCGAGAACCTCCCATATCAAGAGAATGTAATCCTGAAGGAATGAATGAAAGGTGTTCTCTTTAGAAAATGAGATCTAAAACTGATGGGATTTGATATAGATTTAATTGACCTTTAAAGGTAAATCTTATCAAATCCAATCAAATCCATGTGGTATATAAATTAAAAATGATCCAGAATATTTAAAAATAGAAGACATAACTCCATTAAAAGGGATTTAAATTCCACTAATTAAGGATTTTAAATGATTTTATGTCAAAAGGGAAAACTGGAAAATTTCTAGAAAAAAATATTCATTCTAGATCTACTGTCAATGATCTACCATTGAGATCTATCGCCATGATGATCTACCATTGGGATCTACAACCAGGATGATCTACCATTGGGATCTATAGCCAGAAAGATCTATCATTGGGATCTACCTCTAGGATGATCTACCATTGGAATCTACCACCAGGATGATATACCATTGGGATCTATTGCCAAGATGATCTACTGTTGGGATCTACCACCATAATGATATATCATTTGAATCTATCACCAGAATGATCTACCATTGGGATCTACTACCAAAATGATCTACCATTGGGATCTACCTCTAGAATGATCTACCATTGGGATCTACCACCATAATGATCTACTATTGGGATATATGGCCAGAAGGATCTATAATTGGGATCTACCTCTAGAATGATCTACCATTAGGATCTAATGTCATCCTCTAAAACACTCATTTTCCTCCAAAACACCTCAAAACTCATTTCCTCCACCAAACACCTATGGACTTTCCACAGACACCCCAATCAATAGATTTCCCAAAAATTAATGAGCTGGAAGGTCTGGACCGTTACATCAGATACATCTCAAAATATTCTCACCCTCAAGAATTCAAAACCAACCCATATGGAAAGAGATAAAAGGTCTGAACAACCATACCTCGATATACCTCTCAAGGATGTCAATATATTTTAAACTTAACAACTACTAGTGAAAATAATTGTAAAGGCGCAAAACACTTTAAACAATCTCCCAAGGAGATACCTCTCAAACAGAAGTAAGACCGTAAATAAATCATTACATCAAGGGAGGAAATCCATCTCATATATCAACATGAGATTAAATAATTCATCAAAATAAAATAATCTTTAAATGAATTAGAATTTTGAGCACACTTTTGTGAATCTCATTCCCAAAATCACACAAATAACCAAAACTAAACTAGAAAACAAAACATATCAATCAATCATTAGCAAAACATTCTCTTTTAACTTAATTCATCTTTTGCTATTTAAATTCCCAATTTAAAGTTCAAAACCAAGTCATGGTTTTTTCCCACCCAATATTTTCAAATCCTTTCAAAATAAATTTTTATTTCACAATTTTTCACCTTTTATTTCAAAAAAAATGGTTTTTAACCCATGCCTCTTATTTCATATTTATATGTCATATATTTAGGGAAAATGGTTTATAATTTAACTAAAAATTAATTTTAATTAAAAAATATTGACTAGTTAATATTAAGACATGTAATAGCCTTTTGTTTTATCAATTTCATTTTTTAAATTTGAAATATATATCAAATAACAAATATTTAATTCTTAATTCAAAAAATTGACTAAATATGTTACACTTAATATGTCATATAATAATTTTGCATGTATATATATGAAATTAATTCAATTTTATAGAGAAAAACATACAAAAATAATAAATTCTTGATATAAAATTTTTATATTTTTATTTATTAATATTTAATATTTGATATATTATGATTTTAATTATTAATTTTTATTCGATTTTTATATTTATATTTAATATATATCATTTATTACATTATAATATATATATATATATTAAATTTACTCATTTTTATTATTATTTATTTCATTAATAAATTTTTTAATATTTTTGTAATTTATTCATTTTTTATTTTTTATTTTTTTAATATTTTTTAATATTTTTTTTAATTTTATTCCTTTTTTATATTTATTTATATTTATTGATTTTAATTTTTTTAATATATTTGTAATTTAAATAATTAATATATGTATTCATTTTTATTTAAGCATATATTTATATTTGTTTTTTTTTAATTTATATAATTAATAACTCATTCATTTTTTAAATATTTTTTCAATCTCTTCATATTTTAATTAAATTTCAATCATTTTTAACATTCATTCATTTAATATTATTTATTCATTAATAATGTTATGTTTTTTTTTACTTTTTTTATAATTTATTAATTTTAAATATTTATTCATTTAATATTTGTGTGATTTATTCAGTTTTAGTGCTTTTTATACATAATTATTCATTAATATTTTTAATATTTTTAATATTTTTAATATGGAAATATATTCATACATATATATCAATAAATATATTATTTCGTTAAATATGATTTACATAATGCAAAATATGTATTTACATTAAATAAGTCATATATTTAGTGAAATGGTTTATAATTAAAAATTAAAATTAATTAAAAATATAAACTAATTAGTATTGAGTAATGGACGTTTAACAAAATATCATTTTTTTTAATTTAACATATATCAAACTTGTATTTCATTAATTTTACACACACATGTACGTAATTAATGCAATTTAATATAGACACACACATAAATTTTTTGTAATTTTTTCAATTTTTAATGTTCATTTTAAAATTTTGTTTATTAACATAATATATTTAATATATATTATATTTTTAATTGGAAAATTTTATTCATTTTTTATATTTCTATTCAATATATATTATTTATTACTTTTTAATATTTTTTCAAATTTATTCATTTTTAATATTATTTATTCATTAATAAACTTAATTATTTATTAAATATTTTTTTCATTTATTCATTTTAAATTATTCTTTATTTAATATTTTTTAAATTTTCTTCATTTTTAATATTTATTTATGCATATCTATTCTTTAACATTTAATGTTTTTAATATGGTTGTAATTAATATAATTAATATGTATCTAAGCCAATGGAGTGCAGGTTAGTTGGTGACCTGCACCCATCAACGGCATCCAAATGGATGTGGAGTCTAGTTCGAATCCCACTCACTTTAGGTTTCTGTCCCAATTTGGGGGTTGGAGGTTTCAACTACATGGTGTTGATGAGGCGACGACAGATTTACAGGCGGGCCATTGGTGTGGGACCGTGGAAACACGGTTGGCGCAGGCGAGCTTGGTGTGTACGATGGTGGTGTATTTGGTGGAGCAGTAGACGATGTGACCAAGGAGAGTCTTTCTCTAAAACTATGGACTTAGGCACTATCTTAGGGTGGCGGTGACGATCTGGGCAGATAGAGGACTGAAGCCATCTTCAGGTGGTGCCAGATTTGGGCGAATGGATGACCACATAAAAGCTATCTTCGGGTGGCGGCGTTGCTCTGGGAGGACGAGGTGACCTACCTCGATGGGAGAACTAGCATGCATTGAGCTGATAAGGTCGACGAAGGTAGTCTAGGTGGTCGACAGTCTAGGAGGATGGGGTGACTTCTGCCGATGGAAGCACCGGCTTGCCCTGGCTTGACAGGGCTGACGACGGCGACCCAGGTAGCAGGCAGGATGGACCGGGATGGGGGCAGGAACTTCGGGTCATTGATCTTGGGTGACCGGTGGACGATGGGTGACCTTTGGGTAGTTTAAAAATGGTTCTCATACCCACTGGGTCTTCGGGTCATCCATATATAAATAAATAAGGCTTGATGGGTGGGTTATCCCCTTAGGGGGGTTATGGACTGCCTTTCCAGTTTGTGTGTGTGGTGTGTGTGTGTTTGATGTTTTTTTTTAAAGGTAAAAGGCTTTTTATTAATAAGCAAAAAGTTACAAGAGGCGAAAAGATGGAATTCTTTTACAATCTCTGTCAAACAGAGAATAAAACTCAGCAGGTAAGGAGGCCAACCAAGTCAAGGACTGATGAATGCCTTTGTTGGCAAGAGCATCAGCAACAGTATTCGCTTCCCGATAGGCGTGAGTGGCTATGTAGTCAATCCCATGTAAGGAGTTGAGACAATTCATCCAAAGAGAGGTGAGAGACCAAGCCAGAAGAATGGTACCATTCCAGATGGCATGGATGATGGTAGTAGAGTCACTTTCAATCCAGAGTTTTTTCCAGCCTCTTTGATGGGCAAAATCAACGGCGTGGATGACACCAAGCATCTCCGCTTCCAGGGAGGAGGAATGTCCACAGCCAGCATAGAAGCAACCCTGGCAAAGACCAGCCGAGTCGCGAAAAATAGCACCACAACCAGCCGGTCCTGGGTTACCCTTGGAGGCACCGTCAACATTTACCTTGATCCATCCCGACATCGGAGCTTTCCAGAAAACTTCAAATGATCGTTTGGTCCGAGGGAAGACGCCGGGCACACGGAGGTGACGAAGGATCTCAAAATCACCCACCGAGTTGGTGCAACAGTCTTTTTGAATGGAAGCAGCTTCATGAATCGCAATGAGAATTCGAGATTTACCTGCAATTAAACTAAATGAGCGCTTATTATGAATGATGTCATTTCTAGCATACCAGATCACATGAAGCAGTTCTGCCACCGCCGTAAGCAGAAGATTTTTAACCTGAGGAGAGAAAACAAAACTAGTTCACTTGTTAAGGAATAAACAAATAGTGTCAGAAAGGGACCATCTTCAATTAAATAAGTCAAAAACATAATTCCATAAAGCAGATGTCGTTGCACACGACAAAAAAAGATGATCTGCATCTTCCCTGTGTTGATTACACAAGCGACAAATGGAGCAAAGTTGAATGCTAAAGACTTGAAGACAGTCTTCAGTGGGTAATCTATTATGGGAAATTCTCCAAATGAGAGTAAGCCTAGAAGGTTTGATCCACGGCTTATCAAAATGGTTCACCCAGTGAAGAATAGAATCGCTGTCAGAAAAATAATGCTGGTAGAAGTTTTGGGAGTCAAGGATGCCATTCGGGGCAGGTTCCCAGAGAAGGAAATCACCATTAGAAGAAAAGTGGTGATTATCAACGATCTGCGCAATATTGTCGGGGAGAGCATGTCTATGATATTGTAAGACCTCCTTTATGGAATGGTTATAGTCGTCGGGAGTGATGTTAGGTGGTAACAAAGATATCAGGGGATTGCCACACCATTTATCACACCAAAAATTAATAGAAGAGTCAGCACTAACCATCCATCTAGAATTATCCATGATCCTCTGATACGAGTCTCTAATCGAGGGCCAGATAGAAGAGTTAATGTAGCTGAGCTTCCCACTTAAAAGCTTGGAGCGGAATCTATTGTTCAAGAAATCAGAAGCTTTGGAATTACCATTGATAATGCTCCAAGTAAGACGGGCTTGGAGAGCATTATTGAACATCTTTAAATTTTTAATGCCAATGCTACCTTTGTCTAGAGGTTTGCAACAGGTTTTCCGGGGAATAGTAACAAGTTTTCTTTCAAGAATGTTACCTGTCCAGATGAAGTTTTTGATATAGGTATTAATCTTTTTGACAATGCTGGCAGGCCAATTGTAAATCATCATAGTGTAAACCAGCTTAGAGACAATGGTCGATTTGACTAGACAAATCCGGCCAGCCATAGAGAGGGATTTTCCTTTCCAGTTAGAGAGTTGGTTTACAATTTGATCAGAGATATTAGTGAAGTAGCTAGCCTTAGGACGACCCCAAAAAATCAGAACACCTAAGTAAGCGAAAGGGAGGAGTCCCTCTTTAATACCAAGGTAGGAAGTAATGGAATTTTTTCTTCGGACTGGGAAGTTCTTTCCAAAATAAATATATGATTTATTCCAGGATATAGATTGACCAGAGACTTCCTCATAATGGGTAAGAGCATGTTTTAAGACATGAATATTCCTTTGATCCCCCTTAAGAAAAAGAATGATGTCATCAGCATATAAGAGGTGGGTAGGAATATTTAAGCTCCTGGAAGCTTGTATGGGTTTCAGGGATCCTTGAGTTACCAGACTATTTAGAAGTCTGCTTAGGTAATCCTTAGCAATGACAAAGAGAATAGCCGAGAGGGGGTCACCCTGTCTGACACCTTTAGAACAGTTGAAGAAGCCCCTAGGAGAGCCATTGATTAGAATAGAAATAAAGGCAGATCTGAAAAGGGTTTTCAGTCTTCCAATGAAGGAGTCCTGAAAACCAAAGCTTTTTAACACCCTGAAGATGAAATTCCAGTCAATAGTGTCAAAGGCCTTTCTGATATCAAGTTTAATGGCCACACACCCCCCTCTAGTATTTTTATTAAGACTATTGGTACCTTCCGAGGCTAGGCATATGCATTCCTGAATGGCCCTACCCTTAATGAATCCAAATTGATTCCATGAAACAATTTTGTCACAAATGGGCGCCAGTCTATTCGCAATTAATTTAGTAATGATCTTATAAAGAGAGTTAATGAGAGCAATGGGTCTGAATTGATGAATCTCCGAGGCATTTTCAACTTTAGGTATTAAAACTAAAAATTGGGCATTAATACCATGAGGCAGAGAGCCATGGGAAAAAAAGGTTTTAACAAGATTACAAACATCCTTTTGGATAATGTCCCAATGCTTTTGGTAGAATCCATTATTGAACCCATCTGGACCAGGAGAACTATCTGGATTAAGGCCAAAGACAGTATCTTTAATTTCTTGATCGAGCGGTATACTTAAAAGAGATTCATTGTCTCTATCATCAACCAATAAGGGGATAATGTTGTCCCTGATGTCAATATTTATGTCCGGACCGTTAAAAATGTTGTAAAAGTACGAGGTGACATGGTCCGTTATGGCTTCTTCCGTATCGATGAGCAAATCACCATGAATAAGTTTGGAAAGAGGACGGTTTGCCTTTCTTATTCTTTGAAGAGTATTGTAAAATTTAGTATTACGGTCTCCATCCACAAGACATTTAGTCCTAAACATTTGTTTACGAAGGTTATCCTTAAAAGTGAGCAAAGAATTAAGTTTAAGGGCGAGGTTAGCTTCCAGCTGGGGATCCAAACTGAAATCAGATATAGTGTTTTGCGATTGAGCACGACTAAGATCATTTTCCAGAGAGGAGATTTCAAGGTCAATTTTAGAACTTGAAGTTTTGCACCAACTTTTAAGAGCCTGTTTTAGGATTTTCAACTTAAAAATGCAGGAAAATGAATCCTTGTGGTGATTCATGGAGTTCCATGTGCGGTGTATAAGAGCGACACAATCCAGGTTCGAGGACCACACATTATTAAATTTAAAGGGGAGAATATTCCTACGGGTGATCATACAAAAGCTCACTAAAATAGGATGGTGGTCAGAATTAATTCTAGGCAGGGTTATACTAGAAATATTATCCCAAGTATCAAGAGCCTTCATGTTGACAAAAGCTCTGTCAAGCTTACTGGTGACCATTTTATTATGATGTTTTCTGTACCAAGTATATTTGGCACCAGTAAGAATAACTTCTAAAATATTACAGTCATCAATAGCTAACCTAAACTCATTTGTGGAAATTGTAAGATGTGAGGGGCCAATTTTTTCACAAGGGCTTAGAATAGCATTGAAATCACCCATAACAACCCAAAGCTCCTTAATTGAGCAGGCCATGTCAGAAAGATCATGCCATAAAGACCTTCTGTCCTGGTATCTATTATTTGCATAAATCATTGTACAAAAAAACAGGCAATCATTCAACAAGAAATCACACGTAACCTGCTGATATGTGCTTTTAAAGATATGCACATTTTGAAGGGAATTATGATAAAAGATCCACATGGAGTCAGTTTGAGAGCCATGTTTACATGATCCAAGAAAACTATAGTTAGGAGCACCTAGTCTCTTGTAGTTGGGATTGAAGTTAACTTTAGGTTCATAGATGGCAAAGAGTTGAGGTTTATGAGTGTTTATAAGCCTCCTAATTGTAATGGAGGTGTCATTGTTAGCTAGACCTTGGCAATTCCAATAGAGAAAATTCATATCTATTTGCGTTTTGGGTTGGCACCCTTCTTTTTTTTGGATTTTCCAGAGACATTCTTCTTTTGCGATCTAGTGACCATTGGGGAGGAAGAAGAGTTTAAATTGTCTGTTTGAATATTGTCATTAGTGGGTGCCTCATTGCTAGGAGCAGTGATAGGATTGTGCTCAGAGGCTGTGATGCCAAGACCAACAGCTTGAGCAGCAGAATGATCCGCTGGAGTATGTGCGAAAAGCTGGTTAGCAGTGCAATCCATGGGAGAAGGACTGACATCCGAAATTTTAGGAGAGGAGGGATAAGTCGAGCTGATGAATTTATCAGAAGTAGAGAGAATGGGACTTTCAGATACAGATTTTTCCAGATTAGATGTCTGCAATTCCGCAAGGGGAGGTGGTCTGACATTATTAGTAGTGCAATCAATAACAGTAAGAGTTGGTACCGGGGGGGCAGTGTTGTAGCCAGAGCTGGCCAAAGCAGTGTCAAGGTTGACAGCATGAGGTGCCAGATTTTCGGGTTCTGAAGCAGATGATTGAAGATTTATAATAGGAACAGATGAAGCAGGAGCAGGTTCAGGAGTGTGTGTGATGTTGGATAAGCTGCTGGCCGCTAATGAATCAGCATTAATAGCATGAGGTGTCTGGACCCCTGTGACAGCAATAGAACTAGTAGTTTGGACAGCAGCAACAGCCTGAACAGAATCATCAGCAGAAGAGATAGGCGAGCTATGTGCAGTGATAGTGGAAATAAAAGCAGAATGCACTGCATCATTTTCAGAAATGACAGAATCAATCGCTATATTATTCAAATTAGAAGCAATAGAGGGATTCGAAGAACCTGGGTCTGCAGATTTTAGCAGATCTCTTGATGAATTGAGGACCTCCGGGATGACAGTAAGATCCACAGGGGCAAAAGCAGCCGACCCCAAGTCCCTACTAGCATGTTCATCCAAAGCGAGAGAATGTGAGGAGGAAGCATCAATGACCGAAGTGTGATTAATTTCACCACTTACCGCCACTGAATCATGAAACACCATAACAGCCTTATTATTTTTTTTGAGGGACTCCTCTTCCTCAACTAATTCCCCCCAGGATTTTCCTTCCAGAGATGACAGAACGTTGGATTTTTTAACCCAAGTGTCCTGCTTTCTTTTATTGGGGGGCTGAGGTTTGGTAGAGATAATGGACCCCTTTTTGGCAAGTTTTATTTCTTGCCAATCTTTAGTGTTTGGAGGGACCATTTGTTTCCTAACCACCCTACAATTTGAGAGGTTGTGACCAATCAATTTGCATACTTCACAATAGGATGGCTTCTTTTCGTATTCAATTCTGAGCTCAAATTTGTAGTCAGAGGCATTGAAAATAATGCTGGAAGGCAGTTCAATAGCTAGATTAACCTCAACCATTATTCTAGCATAGAGTCCTATTTCCCCATTCAATGTTCTATGATCAATTTTTATGGGAGACCCTATACAGTAAGCGATATCATTTAGGATTTTCGGGTGCCAATAGAACCAATTTAGACCATGAACTCTAACCCAGATTTGAGCCAAGTGATTCTTGTGTGTGAATGGGTTAAAGTTAGGATCCCAATCAAATGTTCTGAGAATACCAGGCTTAAGTTGTAAAGTACCTGATTTCCATACCTGGTCCAGTTCAGCTTGAGTGCCGAAGAGAAAATGGTAATATCCCTTACCGATGGGAATCATCCTCCATTTCGAAGAGCCCCAGCAGTGGGCTATTCTGTTCTTGAGTTCCAGGAGAGGCCAAGGTCGATCACCTGTGGAGTATGTCACCCGACCCAGAATCGAGTATTTACAGAGATGAGTCCTTTGCTTCAGAGCTTCCGGATCTGCATCAACCATAAAACAACCATCCTCGAGCTTCTTAAAGAGGGGCTGCTTACATACCCTCGCATCGCTAGGGTCGGCCCCTTGTAAGGCGTTGCGAAAGGAGATGGGTGCAGAGCGAAGAGGGATTTCTATATCACCCACTGCAATTTTTGAAGAGTCTGCTTCGACAGTAACCGGAGCAGGAGGAGGGAGCTCCCATGTCGGATCAAAACCATCCATCAGCAGAGATCAGAGAAGAACAGACCGGATGTTAGGGTTTCGAGTCGCCCGTTGAGGAGCGCTTCGAGTCGCCCGTTGCGGAGCCATCTGTGTGTGTTTGATGTAATTGTACCCCCAATCACCTAATATATAAATATAAATATGTATCCATTTTTATTTTAACATGTATTAATTTTTAATTTTTTTAAAAATCTATATAATTAATAACACTTATTCATTTTTTTATATTTTTTTAATCTATTGATTTTTTAATTATTAAATTTCACACTTTTTTAACATTTATAGATTTAATATTATTATTTATTATTATTTATTCACTAATAATGTTAATTATTTTTTTAGTTTTCTTTATAATTTATTCATTTTTTATATATATATTTTTTTAATATTTTATATTTATTTATATATATATATTCATTAACATTTAATGTTTTTAATATGGTTGTAATGTACATATTTAATATGTATTCACCTTCATTTTAATATATATTCCTTTTTAATTTTTTTTAATAATTTATATATTTAATAAAACTTATTCATTTTTTAATATTTTTGAAGTCTATTCATTTTTAGCTATTAAATTTCACCCATTTATAACATTCATGCATTTGAGATTATTAATTCATTAATAATGTTAATTAATTTTTTATTTTTTTGTATTTTATTTATTTTTAATATATATTTGTTTAATGTTTTTTAATTTATTTTATATATGTTTTATCAACGCTTTTCAAAAAGAACTGATAGAACCTATATTTATCAACTCTTCTAAAAAACACTGATAAAACCCTTTCATATGTTTAAATACAACCCTAACAGATAACCCCACTCACTCCTGTTTTTCAAACTCTCATGGAATTGAACCTTTGTCACCGCTCCCCCTTGAACTTATCAGATGAATCAACCCTCTCAAAACCCGAAGTATGTGATTCTTTCTACTCCTTTTAATTTGATCTTGTCACCCTTTTTAGTTCTTCTTTTCCCACGTACCATATGACCCTCATTCCCCATGGCCTATGGGTACCGTAGTGGCTTTCCCGTGTACCATACGACCACAATTTTCAATTTTCAAAGGGTTTGGATACTCAATGTTTGGGTGTTTTTAATTTTTCAAGCTTTGGTAGTGGATATTAACATATTATTGGTAGAATTTCCTATGAATGTTTGTAGTTACCCATGGAAGAGTTTATATGAAAATTAAAATTCAATTATGAAGTTAATTTTAAAAAAAATCCATAATGAAATCACATATATGTCTTGTATTTCTATTTTGATTGAATTTTTTGATACTATATGCATGTATAAAATATATAAAGGCACACACGTGCACATATGAAATATAAAATTTTTTAAATGTGAATATATATATATATATATCTTTATATATGTATATGAACACACATATATATCTATATATATATATATCATATATGTGGCTAGGGGTTTGGAACAATTGTGTATTTTGGGCCTGGGGCAGTTCATTCTGATTGAAAATTTATGTAAAGTCTATAAGGATCGATATAGGTCAGTTGTATTCTAATAACTGAGTGTTCATACAAATCAATCGATCAGCCCCCAATCTGATTTTCTATCATATGTGTATTACACTTTTTGTTAATTTTGATTTCTTCACATTGTATTACAGTGTGAAAAGACTATATTTTTAACATGTTACCTAGAAGATACACACACGTATATCTATATACATATTATTAACATGTGATTTCTTAATATTATTAATATGATTTCCAAAGGGTTTGGATACTCAAAATATTTTTCACTTAAGAATGAAATATTGTTGTCTTAAGTTGTCTCTCAAGGAGGTTGTTAATTGAGTTCTTTGTAACTTAAAATATTAATTGATCCAAAATGAATATAATTGGATTTATTGAGAAAAAATATGATGTAATTCAAAATAGTGATTTTTAATGGAAAATATGTGTGGAAATAGTGGGTTTTGAATAATAAAAAACAAATGAAAGAGTGACAGAGGGTTAAAAAGAGAATAATTTATCTTTTGAGGAAAGTAAGAACTAAATTTAGATTAATTTCCTTAAACATGTTCAAGCTATATAAACATTACCAAAATAAAGAATGCATACTCTCAAATTATGATACTTTGTTTACATATCAGTGTATATATACATTATATGCATACCTTATGTGTATTTATTTATTTATTTGTACAAAATGATTATTATGGAACCTTATATGATGAATATGAATCGAAAATGGATAGATTATAATTGTATAAAAAGGATTATAAGGATGGAGTTAAAGAGTTTGTTAAGTTTGTAATAGAGCATGCATACAACCCTTCTCAAATCCTTTGTCTATGTTTATGTTGTTATTCAAGATGAATTCATCCATAATAATTTTAAGAAAATTTTATTTGTCACAAAATAGATTGAAGCTATAAATGTTGGACTAAACATGGGGAAAACTAAATGTACATACTAACTAGGATGACACTTCCATTTATAGATATGAATAGTGGTGTAAATGATAATGGAGATTGCATTGAAGAAATGATAATGACAATAGAATATAATATTCATGATTTTCTGAAGTTTTTTAAGAATTTAAATAACTGTGAAAATAGACCATTTTATACTAGTTGTACCAAATATACAACATTTTTGGTTGTATTGAAGTTATATAATTTGAAAGCTGGCAGTAGATGGAGTGACACTGGTTTTATATAACTACTTGGTCTTAGGAATGATATGCTATTGTAGAGTCCTGAAAACTTTGAAAAGGGAAGTAAATACTCTCACAAGCACTTAGTAGAAGAAATCAAACATTCCTACAGGTCCATCAAGGAAAACAAATGAAAATTTAATTGCAAACTTGGGAAGAAACTTGACAGAAATCAAAAAAATTAAGAGTTTTAAGTGACCCTCATACCATCACCGAGAAAGGTTCGTGGAATGCGTGAAGGGAGGACCATAGGTACTCAGAAGGACTCATGAGGCACTGTCCTGCAAGGCAATGGCCGGCAATACCAAGAAGCCATGAACCGCATCGTGGGCCAAATCAAGCATAGGGATGTCATCTGCATACTATCCCGCGAAATCAGCAGTTCGTAGACGAAGCAAGTTGGCAGGGTTTTGCAAACCAGGAACCACAAACCACAGCCTCTACAAACCCCAGTTAACTGATTCTTCCATGGGTTGAGATATATCTTCATGAGTTTCCTCAAAAGGTGTCACATTCCCATAGATATGATTTCCCCAATGCTCTATAAAATGAGAAAAACAGGAAGAATATGAGGAAGGACTAAAAAATCATGGAGGAGAAACTATAGGTTGGAAGAAAGAATTTAGATAGGATTCTGACTTCGTTTTTGAATCATTGGAAAAATGAAAACTGTGAATCACGTTTCTGTAAGTATAACCAGCCGCAAACCATAAAAATAAGTAACTTAATAATAAAGGGTAAACTACGAACCTAATTGGTATCATAACGAACCATAAATTCATCATGGATGAATTCCCTATGAACCACAGGATCTAGGACCATTTTTCAATACGGAACTCTTCATAGTGCATCTCTATATGGATCAAACCCTACGTTGTGTACTACATCAGTATGCGTATGGAACCCAAAGAAGCGTGGCAGGCTGCATCTAGGATCGCGTACCACTTTGGTATGTGGTGGTTCATACCCAAGCCCACATACTTATTCGGTACGCAGACAACCCCCCCCCCCCCCCACCCACATAGCACTATGGTATTCAGGGCTCCCCCCATCCCGTGTGAGGAAATAGTACGTGGAATGGGGCGTCTTCGGGTGTCTTTCCCTCCAGCTCCAATCTCGCCCCTCTATTAACATTCAGTCATCCTAATTAGGCACTAAATGAGGCTAATATTCATTATTAATATATATAATATTCATGTGATTTATTATTCATAAACACCATTTTAGTGCATTTTACACTTTGAACATCATTTCACATTATGACTGTAATTCCCCCTTAAAATGCACTATTACATGGTACAATTTTAAACACCTCATAAAATAAAAAATGTCCTTGATTTTATTTTCAAGTTTTATTTTCAGGTATTTAATTCTACAAGGAACAATTCATACCTTTTAAGTATCTGAAGATTCTCATTGGAAGACCACCAAAATGGGCTTTCATTGCAACACATTTTGGGAAAAGTAAACTCGACAGCATCTCAACAAAGAGACTTTATCGACCAAGATACTAACCTAATGATTCTAAAAATTTACCTTAAGATATAGTACATAATGGGGAACATTTCATTAAACATTTTCCAAAGCTAATTATGATTTTTGAATAGAGTTCTAGGCGGCCCAAGCTGGAGATAAATTTCTGGGCTAGATTTTGCGGCCCATAAAAACATCCAACCATATTACATATATCTTGTAAACCATACACTTTTTTAGGATGAAACTTTATATAAGGTTAGGGGACATCCTGATATCCATTTTTATCCTCTATCACTCACACCAATTCTTCCATATAGAAGTCCATATATGCACCTTTTTTTAGTGGATGAAAGATGGATGCAACTTCGGGTCAAGGGTGGAAAAGTCTCCTCTCCCTTACTTTCCACCACCCTAGGCCTACCAACATTAATTGAGGAGACTTGAAAAGATGGGGAATCTACCCAAGGATCCCAAAATTTATATTTAAGGTATTAGTTTTGTATTTTTGAGGGATATTTGAGCTTTGTTTTCATTGTAATGTTATTATGCCGATTTGTCTTTGTAACGTTCTTCCTTCTCATATAAGTTTTTCAAATCAGCTTAGTTCTTAATAAAATTTATTCCTCTCATATTATTATATATTTATCTATATCACATTGATATTTTTTCCTTAAGGTGTGAATTTATTCACACTATACCTTGTGATATTCTTCACACAACGGTGGAGTGATCGTTATTTTTTTGTTTTTACTTCTTCAATTTCGCTCGTATGAGTCTACTTCCCACTTCCATTGAGAACATGTCATCAATGGAGGGCTAACTATTTTATGGGTTTATCCAAGGGAGTAGCAATGGGATTTATTTTATGTTATTTATCAATCTCTAAATGTTATTTATTTCTTTTACTTGAGTTTCTTTTATTCAAGGATTTTCTCTCTTCCTCTTCCTTATTGAATTTTATCGCCACAATTTTATGTGCTAATAATATCTTTTACCTTGGAGTGCTCATGAAAATGATCCTAAAAGTATATATGTTTTTAATGTGTTTAACCAGTAAGTTATGAGGTTAGTTTGAATTCATTAAATGAATCCTGCTTGAGTTAATGAAATTGAAATTGTTAAAAAAAGGGAATTCATCCAATCCACCCTAAGTGATAACCTAGGATCAAATCATTATTTTAATTCGAATTCACTTAAGTATCTTAGAGTTTACTTAAATGAGTATAAAATAAACCCAATTTTTTCACTTCATATCCAAAAACAATCCATAGAATGTATGTGTCTATAGGTTACTTCTTTGGTCTTTGAGGATTCGACAACCCAAGAAAAACTTCAAGAAACCGCTTAACCCTAAAATCTTGGGTAAATTTGGGTGAGACCAGATATTGGAACCATTTCTGGGGACCCAAGTAATTCATCACAACACCCATTCTATTCTCCCCCATTTCTTCTTTTCTCATCCAAATTCTCTTATCTTTTCCCTTTCTCGTTTTTTTTCTTTTGGTGCATGTCCACCTACACCCGTGACCAATCAAGCTGTCTAGTTAGGGTGGATAGTCCTGGGGTTAGGGAGTCAAGTACACAAAGGGAACTCTTTCCATTAGATCTTAGTCTCACTAATACTCTAGAGTAAAAAATTGAGCCCATTTTAATGTAAGGTCTTCAAAGAAACCAACTCATAAACTCGAGTGGGAACCAAAATGGAAATCCAAATGAGGCAGCCCCAAACTTGGGGAATGCAGTTGATCAAACCATGAATGACTACCTCACACCTACTCGGACCAATTCCCCCTCAAGCATTAGACACAATTCTCTAGGATATTCCAACTACATCTTTAAACCCCGTGTCCTAAACCACCTTCCCACATTCCATGAATGGAGTCCGAGATGCCCTACCTTCATGTCAAGGAGTTCAAGGACATGGTAGAAACCATGTGTCTCCCACATCAACTAGAATCAGATAAGATGAGTCTATTTAATTTTTATTTAAAGGATAAAGCTAAAAATTGGATAAACAATTTTATACCATCATCCATTAATTCTTGGGACCAATTACAATGAAAATTCTACAAAAAATACTTTCCCCACTACAAAACAATTGAACTTATAAAGATCATCCAAAACTTTTTTGAAAAAGAGGGAGAGTTATTCTATGAAACATGGGAGAGGTTCAAAGGCACCCTAAACATGGTTCCACACCATGGTTTTTCTATTCCTGAATAAGTGAGAATTTTCTATGAAGGGTTGGGACTGGGGAACAAACAACTCATTGACATGATGGGACCTTTAAAAACAAAGCCCAAAATGATGCTTACAAGAATCTAGAAAGCCTTGATGAACAAAACCAAACATGGGGAACATCAACTTACTTTGATAATCCACCCAAATTTGGTAGAATTCACACACTTATGTAGGAATAAATCCTTAGGGAAAAACTTGCTGCACTCACTAGGAAGGTCGAGGAGATCAATCTTAGGAAGGTCCACGAAATTCAAACTATTGACCTTGTTTACACAATTTGTGAAAAAAATGACCAAAAGACTAACAACTTCACAACTATACCTTCCATTAAAGATGTTCTTATAAGAGGACCACCAGAGAAGGTCAAGATCTAAACTTTCAAAATCCCCAATACCAAAACACATTCAACCCAAGGTATAATGAACACCTAGGCTTTCCCTGGAAAGATAACCAACAAACTAGACAACCACAAGGACCAAACCCATACCCTAAACAAAATTTCCAAAACCATAACCAATTCCAACCACAACCAGTACAATACCAACAACCTATCCAACAACCAAAGTATCCTCCTGGGATAAACCAACCAGCACAAGCCCCTACCCAATCTGTCCCTTTACCAATCCTTGAATAGTTGTGTAAACAAATGGAGAAAATGAACTTATAAGTATAATACCTTAAACATAAACTACAAACCATAAAAATAGATAATTCACCCATGCCTAATCAGGCGGTACTATCCTCAACTTTAAGAGGAGAGTCAAGTTTCACTCAAACAACTCATAAACAACTAAAGGTTGTGACAGTTTTAAGAAGTGGGAAATCAATTGAGAAAACTGAAAAAATAATTCAAAAACCATATGAATGTTCAAACTCTAATGAAAATTCAAATGAACCAAATAATCAAACTGAAAAAACTGATAAAAATGTGAAAGAAACAACTCTTCAAAAAACAATCCCACAACATGCACCATTTCCTCAATGCATGAGGGGGGAAACCAAGCCTAAATTGAGTGAAACATTGAGGGAAATATTCTCACAAGTCAAGTTGAACATTCCACTCCTCTATGTCATTCAAACCATTCCTTCATACTCAAAATACCTTAAATACCTTTGCACATTTAAAAGGAAATTATCACATAATAACCAAGTCCTTTTGGTAGCAAATGTTATCACAACAATCCAAGGAACCCTTCCACCAAAGATGAAAGACC
Organism: Viscum album; assembly: GCA_963277665.1. Lineage (NCBI taxonomy): Eukaryota > Viridiplantae > Streptophyta > Magnoliopsida > Santalales > Viscaceae > Viscum > Viscum album. The sequence continues at coordinate 291,515,696 of OY728165.1, forward strand.
CAGGATTCCCTTACATCAATTTTGAACTAAGAGAGAACAAAGTTGTCAAAGACTTGTGTGACCTTGGTTACAATTTCAATCTCATTCCCTATGTTGTGTACTTCTAGTTAGGCCTAGAAGATCTCCAACCCATATCTTTCACACTTCAACTTGTTGACCGTAGCATTAGGGTTCCAAAGAGGATTTTAAAGGATGTTCTGGTAAAAGTAGAAAACTTCATCAACCCTACTAACTTCATTATCCTTGAAAACAATCCAAACTTATGAAAAAAGGAACAAACCCCAATCATCCTTGGTCGCCCCCTCCTTACAAAAATCAACTCTATTATCTGAGTCCAAAATTGGAACATGACCATCACCTTTGGAAACATGAGTCTAGACTTGAACGTCTATAATGCAAGCTCACAAATAAGGAATGATTAGGATATTCATGAAGTAAACATGATAGGATGTGTTGATAATGAATCCATAGAACATCAAGGAATATTCGAGGAATCTTTAATTCAGGATGAGATTAATTTCCTTTGTTCACATGAAGAAAGTTTATCTCCTTGGCTAGAATCACTTTCAGATTGCTCCTATGATGAAATATAAAGACCAACAGTCAGTGAAATATTTCAGGAAACCACATTCATGGAGACCACTCCAACTCCCTTCCCTAACATTGATCAAACCAATCTAGTATCTAAAACTTCTAAACACAGTGAATCAATCCTATCTGAAACTCAAAAAAATGATCTTTAGCCAATGTCCCAATATTCTGCTGAAATTGTGAACCAAACTGATCTTGAATTGAAAGAACTTCCTTCTACACTTAAGTATGCCTTCCTAGGAGAAAATGGAACACATACTATTGTCATTTCTTCTTCTCTTCAAGATGATCAAGAGAGGATTCTTCTACATGTCCTTAGGAAACACAAGAAATCCATTGGATGGACCCTGTCTGATATTCCTAGGATTATCCCACTTATCGGGACTCATAGGATTGTTTTGGAATCTGATTCAAATCCATGTCATCAACCTCAGTGGTGACTCAATCCTAATCTCATGAAAGTAGTGAGAAAAAAACTTCTGAAATTGTTAAAATCTGGTATCATATATCCCATAATTGAGAGTGAGTGGGTCATCCCAATCCAAGTTGTTCCAAAGAAGGCTGGAATCACAGTGATAACCAATAAGGATGGAGAGATTCTTCCAACTAGGGTGAGTAGTGGCTAGAGAGTTTTCATCAACTATAGGAAGCTAAACTCATTTACCAATAAGGACCATTTCCCCTTACCATTCATTGACTAAGTCCTTTAGAGATTTGTAGGTTACTCCATCTACTATTTCTTAGATGGGTACTCATGGTACAATCAAATTGAGGTATCCCTATAGGATCAAGGGAAGACTACATTCACCTAACCATTCGGCACCTTTTCTTTCAAACGCATTCCCTTCGGGTTATGAAATTCCCCTAGAACCTTCCATCGGTGCATGATGGGAATCTTTTTAGACATGGTAGGGGATTTTCTATAGGTATTCATGGATAACTTCACTGTGTTTGGGGATACATTTGAGGGATGTATGAGGAATGTGGATAGAGTCTTATCAATATGTGAAGAAAATAATATGGTCCTAAACTGGTAAAATTTTCATTTCATGGTTAAAGAGGGACTAGTCCTTGGCCATCTAGCATCTGGTAGGGGGATAGAAGTTGATAGAGACAAGGTTGAAATCATTCGTCACCTTCCATCACCCAAAACGGTCTAATAAGTGAGGTCTTTCTTAGGACATTATGGTTTCAATAGAAGGTTCATTAGGAATTTTAGCTCTATTTCTTGACCACTTTGTGCTCTATTGGTGAAAGATGCTCTATTTTTATGGACAGAAAGTTGTGAGGAATCATTCTCTACACTCAAATCATCTCTTATATCTCCAACTATCATGCAATCTCCAAATTGGAAACTTCCTTTTGAACTCATGTGTGATGCTAGTGATTTTCTTGTAGGATCAGTCTTAGGAAAACGGTTTGAGAAAACTCCATGTGCCATTGCTTATGCAATAAAATATTTAAATGATGCATAAATCAACTAAACCACCACTGAGATGGAGTTACTTTCTATTGTGTTTGACTTAAAAAAATTTAGGTCCTACCTCTTAGGATCCCCCATCACTGTGTTCACTGACCATTATACAATAAAATACCTCTTCCAAAAATAAGATGCTAAGGATAGACTAATTAGGTGGGTCCTTCTCTTACAAGAATTTGACCTCAAAATCAAGGAAAAAAGGGTGTTAAAATGTTTTAGTTGATCATATCTCTAGGATATAATTTAATGACAAATTATCTCACCTTTATGTGTCTGATTCATTCCCTGATGAACACCTATACTCTGTGAGTGACTGCCCTTGGTATTCCGACATAGCCAACTTCTTAGTTACATGAGTCATTACAAAATTATTAGGGACTCAATCTCAAAGGAAATTCCTTTCTAATGTTAGGAACTATGTGTTTGATGATTCGTACCTCTATAAGTTTTGACATGACCGAGTCATTAAGAGGTGTGTCCCAGAATATGAACAAGATTCCATCCTTAAATTCTGTCATAGTGAGGCGTGTGGAGGTCACTTTCCCTCTAAGAAAACTTCTACTAAAGTTCTTCAGTGTGGTATCTTCCGGCCCACCCTCTCAAGGTACTTTTACACATTTTTTCAAAGTTTTCCTTGGTTTCAACAAGTAGGTTCCATCACAAAAAGGAATCAAATTCCACTCACTCCCATCTTACTAATTGAAATATTTGACTGTAGGGGAATCGATTTCATGGGTCCCTTCCCAAACTCTAGGGGATATCTGTACATCCTTTTATTTGTTGATTATGTATCCAAATAGGTTGATTCCATTCCTACAAAATCCAATGATCATCAAACTGTGATTAGATTTATCAAGGAAAACATCCTCTCTAGATTTGGAATTCCTAGGGCTATCATTAGTGATTGTGGAACTCATTTTTGCAATAGTCCATTATCAGCACTCATGGAAAAGTATGTAATTTCTCAAAAAGTTTCCACTGGTTACCACCCACAGACTAATGGTCAAGATGTGTTAGCTAATCGAGAAATCAAAAAAATCTTGAAAAAATGGTTAATCCATCTAGGAAAGATTATTCAATTAAACTCTTAGATGATCTTTGGAAATATAGAACCACATATAAAACCATTTTAGGAATGTACTCATATAGGTTGGTTTATGGAAAAGTATTCCATTTACTAGTTGAAATTGAACATAAGGATTTTTGGGCAATTAAAAAATGAATTATGACCTCTCATTGGCTAGAACACAAATGAAGTTAGATCTCAATGAACTTGAGGAACTTGGTATGGAGGCTTATGAAAATTCAAGGATAAATAAAGCTAGAGTTCAGTCCTACCAATCTAGAAATATTAAAACCAAACACATTGTACTGGGTAAACCTATTCTTTTTTATAGATCTAAGATTCATTTACACCCGGGAAAGTTGAGGTCCAGATAGTCGGGTCCATACATAGTGCATAAGGTGTACCCCCATGGGGCTGTAGAAATTCAAGATCCCACCAATGGTCAAACCTTTAAAGTTAATGGTCATAGAGTCAAACCATTCATTGAACCATTCCAAAAACATAAAGTAGATTAAGACTTGTGTGAACCAACCTTAGATAAGGAAAATACTTAAATAATTATGTCCAACTAGAGACGTTAAACAAAAGTGATGCATGGGAGGTAACCCGTGGTTTTCATGTTTCCAGTCTTTTTGAACCATCTTTATTTTTAAAATATGATTAATAAATCAATTTTATATTTAAAAAAAATATTTAACTCTAAATATGATAGTATCATAGACTATTGATCTATTCTTCTATTATGAGTATAGATGGGTATGAAAGGGGACCACCATATTTATATGTGTCACATGGTGTGATCCTTGAGTAATACCTTACCCAAAAATTTAAAAATAAGACAATGTATCATCAGTTTATTTTTATTTTTATGTGTTTGTAGGTTAAAATAAAAATACAAAAAATTTATATAATAATAATTAAAAAAAATAAAAGGACACATTGTAGGTCATGGGGAAAACCCCATCACAACCAGCGAAGCTACGGGGACTCGAACCTAGGACCAAAGGGAGACAGGGACGCGCGCTTTCCACTAACCTACGGCTTATAGTGCTTCCTTCTTCTATAATTTTTTTATATATAATTATATTTGACTTATATATATTTATTTATTATTATTTTTTTATGTGATACTAGTATCAGTCTTTGGTATGCCAAAATAAATAGGTATGTTTTTTTGTCTTTGTCTATTTTTAATTAAGGGAACCTCCTGGGGTCTCCATAGTTTCTAATTTAGTTTGTGAGTGAGAAGAAGAGGATTTTGAGGTCAAAGAGTTTTATAGGGAAATCAACTATATCTAGAACTTCCACAATTTTCTACTATATGCAACTAGGAGTCCATGAGTAGCATAGAGATCAAAGGAATAATCAGGATCATCATGAACTTCAACTTCAAAAAACCAGGTGACTTTGTTCCATGTTTATTTATTCAAATTCCTTTTAGAACTCCTCTCTTCTACCTCTACCCCCCTTATAAATTTTATTTTCTTTAAACACTGGGGATAGAGTTATTTTATGTTGTAGGGGGGATGAAATTAAAAAAATTTCTTTTTTGTGAAAAAAATGATTTGAAAAAAAGTGTGCCTTAATGGAAGGGAAAGTTCCTTGAACCTTGAACATGATAATACACATTGAAATTTTTGAAATTGAATATCAAATAATTTAGCATGACCTGATTTTGATTTTAATCCATGTATAATTTCATGATCACATATTTTGGAAAGTGTGGTTGTCTAATGTGATATTTCATCGTTTATATTTTCATCCAAAAAAAAAATCACAACACACATCCTATGGATTGTGGGGTATCAGTTTAAGTTCATGGGGTCCCCCAAATAAATATCATAGGTTTGGTGATTTATTTAGTTTTGATATTAGTATTCAAAAAAATCAAAAAAAATTAAAAATGAAAAAAATAAATTGTGCATAGAGCAATGAAATGACCTAATGTGTGGCTTTCGGCACTTGGGGATCATGATTCCATAGTTTTATAGCCCAGAGTTAGTAATTTTATCTCTATTTGTGTTAATTTAACTTTGTTTTTGACAGATTTAACTTGAGATGATTTCCGAGTATGTGGTCTTCACTTGGTTCCCTAAGGTCTTTGAGTTTGGGAGTCATCGGCAAAGTCTCTCTACATGGGTTGACTCTATTGAGTCAATTTCAATTACCATGGAAAAATTGAAAAAAACAAAAACAAAAAAATATATATACAAAAAAAATGAATACTCATCTTAATATTGAAATTTTATTCCACCTAGCGCTTCCATAATTTCTCCCTTGAATAAAGATAAATCCCTATGTCTATTGTGATACACAACACATCATCATGCTTAATTGATATTGGATGAAATATGGCGATGAATTTGAACAAAGTAGTGGTCTTGGGATTGGGATCTGCTTATGAAACTATCTTGTATTAAAATATTTTTATTGGTTTCATGATTTTTTGGTATAGGGGTTATTGGTGATCAATGTGTATTAAAAAGTGTTTGGAAAGGGGAATTTGAATTTCATATTGTTGAGATGTATTTTTTTCGAGACTAGAAAAACTCAAGTTGGGGGGTGTGACTAGCCACTGAATGAGGATTATATTCATTGGTTAATATATACAATATTAATGTGCTTTATTATTCATAAACACCATTTTAGTGCATTTTACACTTTGAACATCATTTCACATTATGATTGTAATTCCCCCTTAAAATGAACTATTACATGGTACAATTTTGAACACATCATAAAATACAAAATGTCCTTGATTTTATTTTTATTTTTTATTTTCAAGTCTATCATTCTACAAGGAACAATTCATACTTTTTAAGTATCTAAAGATTCACATTGGAAGACCACCTAAATGGGATTTCATGGCAACACATTCTGAGAAAAGTAAATTGGGAAGCATCCCAATAAAGAGACTGTATAGGACAATATACAATCCCAATGATTCAAAAAATTTAACTGAAGATATAGGAAATCATGAGGAATATTTCATTAAATAGTTTACAGAGATAATCCGGATGTTTGAATGGATTTCCAGGTGGCACAAGCTGGAGATAAATTTCTGGACTAGATTCTGTGGCCCAGAAAAACATCCCACCATTTTACACATATCTCATACACCATAAACTCTTTTGGGATGAAACTTTACATAAGGTTAGGGGACATACAGAGATTCATTTTTTCTTCTATTTCCCACTCCAATTCGTCCATCTAGAAGGCCATATAGGTGCCTCTGTGCAGTGGATGAAAGCTGGCTGCAACTTCGGGTCAAGGGTGGAAAAGTCTCCTCTCCCTTTCCACCACCCTAGGCCCACCACCATTAATTGAGGAGACTTGGACAGATGGGGGCTTGACCCAAGGCCTCCAAAATTCTTATTTAAGGAAGTGTTTTTGGATTATTGAGAGATCTTTGAGCTTTGTTTTCATTGTAATGTTATTATGTCGATTTGTCTTTGTAACGTTCTTCCTTCTCATGTATGTTGTTCAAATCACATTAGTTCTTAATAAAATATCTTCCTTTCCTATTATTCTATTTTTTTATATATCAAATTGATTCCATTTTTTAAGGTGTTTATTTATTCACACCATAACTTGTGATATTCTTCACACAACGGTGAAGTGATCGTTATTTTGTTGTTTTTACTTCTTCAATTTCAGCCTTATGAGTCCACTTCCCACTTCCGTTGAGAACATGTCATCAATGGAGGGATAACTCTTTTATGGGTTGATCAAAATGAGTATAAAGGGGGTGTATTGGATGTTATTTCTCAATCTATAAATGTTATTGATTTCTTTTACTTGAGTTTCTTTTATTCAAGGATTTTCTCTCTTCCTCTTCCTTATTGAATTTTATTGCCCCACTATTATATGCTAATATGATCCGTTACCTTGGAGTGCTCATGAAAATGATCCTACAAGTGTATTGGATATTAGCATGTGTTTTTTAAGGTTTTTAACCAGTAAATGATGAGGTTAGTTTGAATTCATTAAATGAATCTTGCTTGATTTAATGAAATTGAAATTGTTAAAAAATGGGAATGCATCCAATCCACCACAAGTGATAAACTAGAATCAACTCATTGTTTTAATTTGAATTCACTTAAGTCTCTTAGAGTTCACTTAAACCCATATAAAATCAACCCAAGTTTTCCACCTCATAGCAAAAACAATCCATTGAATGTATGTGTCTATAGGTTACTTCTTAGGTCTCTGAGGATTCGACAACCCAGGATAAACCTCAAGCGACTGCTTAACACTAAAATCTTGGGTAAATTTGGGTGAGACAACCTCCACAGCTCCTCAGTCAACCAGTCCACCGGTATTAGTCCAAAGCCTCCTCCAAATCCACTAGACCCATATGATCATATCATCGGGCGCATCAGCACACCCCTCTGAGTCTATATACCCATAGTAAGTGGAGTCACAAAGGTTTTCCCAACAATGGTTCAGGCTCCTGGGATGTCTATAAGTCTCCATTACCATGGTAACCTGGAGTCCAATCTTGGGATGCTGACATGAACCTCCCTGTTCTAGGGATTAAAGGCAATCACTTGCTTTTCCATTCAAGGAGGAATGGTGATCAGTCTAAATAATCATTCTCACTTATCCTTTTGACGAGAGGTGAGATTCATCCCCTTTCCCAGAGTGAATTATGGGGCATTCCCACTAAGGTAAGTCCCTACCCTTCTGAGAGTCGACCCGTATGACCTCCAATGTCATCCCACATTAAAGGGTTCATCGCTCCGCGCCCTCTCCCACCATTGCCTTAGTTTATTTTGTGGTAGGCATGGCTTCTTCTATTAGTGGGAGAGAAGATGTGTGGTTTTTTTAATCTCTCACATCATTTTGTTTCTCACACCAAGTGTGATTCACATGGGCTTAGAGATTTATGATGATTACAACATCCATACAACCAACCCATTATAAACTATGATAAATCTGATTTCTATTCAAACCAGGATATGTAGGACACCTGCTTGAAGGCCCAAGCTCAAAAGGGGTGTCCTTCCAAATGGATTCACCCAATCATGTTCCCCCCAAATGGGTATCTTCCATGTATAATCCTCAATCCATCCTGAACTATGAGAACTCTAATTCCTATTCAAACCAGGATACGTAGGATGCCTACTTGAAGGCCTGAGCTCGAAGGGGTGCCCCTCCAAAAGGGTCCACCCAATTATGCCCCCAACAAATGGGCCTCCTCCTAGGTCCAAGCCTCAAGCTAATCGAACTATGTGGGCTTTGATTCCTCTTATGAGGATACATAGAAAGCCCATATTATAGTCCTGATCCCAATATCAAACCACCTTTTACTCCTCCTGGATGATGATAAACTTCAAAGCACCTTATTGCATGGCTTAAGTCAGCATTTCCTCCATAGCATCAAATCCATGTATATCCATGATGATCCTGAAAACCAGGGTTATCCCATGGATACACTCTTCAATAATGAACCAAGGATTCACAAACAAATGAACATGACATAAATCTATAAGAGAGTCCCATAATAGGAAATAATTCCCCCCAAAAGGTTATGATGGTCCCAACCTCCCATCCTATCGACCAATGGAGTCCTTAAGTGTCATTGGCAAAATTGTCATCCAACGAGCACCTTACTTTGGAAATCAGGTCCGTGAATCATGGATTTTAGGGTCGTTGGGTGTTTTTCGCTCCAAGAATAAACTCGTTGGAGATCATCTGAGGAAGTAATATCCTAATAGGACTGATTTCAAAAATACTTAACCCCATGTAATCTTCTACTTGGACCATTTTATTATGGTACCTCCTTCATAATGTGTAAGGGATAAACTGACTAGTCCTTGCGGGGTCAATACAATTTCCCCTAAAGGATAACGATGCAGATCGGGTCGAAACAAAGATAGCGGCGTGAAATTATCAATAATGATGGATTAATTCTTGTCACCTGTCAGACCATTTTTTTCTTTTCCCCCAAACACGTACACACATCACCTCAGGTCGAAACAAAAATGGTGAACCCGATGTTAATCCTCAACCAAGGTGGTGGTTTTACCCCACTCAGACCCTTTCACCTTATAAAAAAAGAAGGGGGCCAAGCTGAATCGTCAAATATGCATATGTTTAAGAGATGATACTTTGATAGAGTTTTACTATTTGTATATGTCATATATATATATATATATATATATATATATATATATATATATTGCAGGTTTCCACAGAGCAACCTTTGATCCGATTGGAATCCCAACAACCAATGAAAACACACACCTCAGTGATCCTACTGGAAGTTGGGGCCATGATGAAGAGTAGGACCCCCTTGCCAACCCATCATCTTCAACACTGGGTATCCAATGCACTGATTAAATAGTATCACAAAAATGGTACTCTCCCTGCAGTGGAGGCCGCAAGACAAGCCCCCCAATATGAAAAAGTTCACCAAAGCCTCTTCAGCCACGGCCGACACCCCAGCACAAGGCGGCCTCGGTGGTCATATCGAACCATTTGGAGATCTTGTCCCCAAAATGTGACAACAAGTACTTCCCTTATCTCATGGAGGTAGATGAATTCGATGCTGATGAATTCATACCAGCTATGCAGGAGTCCTACTCATGGGCCCCTTCCATAGAGCGTCACCGCCAACACCGAGTGACCATGTATCCTCACTCTGAAGAGGATATTATGGTGAGGTAACCTTCTGAAGTCTAGAAGACATGGTCCCCTCAGGCCACCCACTGAGGGTAGTATACATACAATCAGGAACAGGGTATCACTCTAATTCCTAAGGAGGAAATCCATCGTACAAACGTGGTGGCATTCAATAGGTAGACATACAACTCTGCCCCCTCCACTCAATCCCACTATAGAAATTGGGTGGCACAATACGAGCACATGCACATCCCTGCCAGTACTTGTCAGTCCCACCATGTAGACAGAGTAAAAAAATACAGGCAGATGCAAATATCTGTCAATGCACAAGAAGCCTGTCATCCGAATAAGACAGAAACCAGCTACATGCAGGCACAAATACCTTCTGATGCGTATCAAGCCCATCGTAAAAATAGGACAGCAAGAAAATATGATTAGAGTAAAATTATTTTTGATTCATAACAAGACTGTGAAAGAAATACAGGAGTAAGTGAGCAGATGAAAATTCTCTCTTGTGAATATTAATCCCACTAGTCAAGTATTGTGGCAACTAGAAAAGGCAGCCGGCAGTAGACTCGTTCCTCTATCCCAACACAGGAGAACTGCCAGTATCTACTAGAAACCTACGGAGGACCAGAGTAGGAATAAACTCCTACTCCGACATCAGAATGAGCCTTCATACTCGTTCCAGCCAAAGATGTATCACAGAACATCTTATAAATTATGTAAGATCATACTTCGATTCTATACCATATCCTCTAAACATGTCAAGATATCATTGCATCGGCAGCAAAGGCAAGGAACCAATCCCATGACTCAGTTTCATCAAACGGAATGACTTACTCACAAAATGGGTTAGTCACTCCAGAGAAGTTATGCATCCCTACCCCAGTCCAGGAGGGTCGACAGTAATATCCCGCAATACATGGACAACCGGATGGGGAACAAATACTCATTACAACTGGGGTATGTTGGTCCAACGTGGTGGATGCTCTAGGGAAGGAATATATCCCTACCAAAACTCAATATGTCCATCAGCGTATCCCCTCGATATCATGGGAACCAAAAAAATAGGGACATGTATATGAAGGTCATTACCAATAGCAAGCGGCCCCAGTTACCCACAAGAGAGCACCCAAAAATGAAATGCACCAAAGGCAACTGGAAAATGAAGAGCATATACATGATCCCACTATGCTGGAAGATGGAGTTCTTGATGCCCTCGAGCATATATCAATAAAGTCTCAAGACCTTGTCATTCCATTACCAAATTATGGAAGTGGTAGTAGCAGTTGCGAAGGCCCTCCCTATAATGTTTCTACCAGTAACTCTGAAGGTCCTCCCCAGAGCACCCACAAGGGCTTACTCTATGGGCCAGGAATGATTGATCACAAGAGTCTATCTCCTGATGCATGTTAGGGTAGCCCTCCCCTTGACCTGAATATCAGGTATTAAGAAGGTCCTACCCTTGCTATCATCTGCCTTGATGGTCCTCCCTAGGGTATACCCTACAGATATGCTTCTCCCTATAGTCAGACGTCGAGTCGTGATGGTAGTACTTGCCATGATGATAGTCATTGTGAAGGCCCTCCCCACAATGGAAGTTGTTGTGAAGGATCTCTCCATAGCAACATCAAGCAATGATAAGGTCCTCCCATCATTATAGTACATCCTGAAGGCCCTCCCCAGGATGTACACTGCAGAAATTCTCCCTGCATCCATATATCAAGCTGTGATAGTATTCCTAACCATCATAGTAGTCATCTATAAGGTCCTCCCCCTAGTGACATCAAGTAACCAGAAGGTCCTCCACTCATTGCAGCCCGCCCTAAAGGTCATCCCTGAGGTATATTCCGTAGGGACATTCTCTGTGATTAGGCATTAAGTTGAAATGGTAGCCCTATCCATTGTAGAACCAATTTTGAAGGTCCTCCCCATAATCAAACTTCACACTGACAAGAAGGTCCTCCCCTTTCTAGGACAAATGTGAGAAAGCCCTCATATGCTGAGGTGCTCGGAAAAATGGAGTCAAACATGTCAGAAACTCTATCTATGATGAGTGATATCCTTTCTCAACCAGAGAATGGTCCAGGGCCACACTCATCTTCTGATCCACCCCTATTCAGTTCACATATCAATGAGTCTCCTACCATCCCTACTGCTTGGAATGAAATTATTAAGAAGCAGTCAAGCTGGGCATATCAAATAGAGGAGTCCCTAGAAGAACAAAAATAGGATATGTTTCTCATGAGAAGTCAACTAGCTAAGGATAGTATACTAGTGATGTATTAGCCCATATCCAATTCTCACTTTGACATACAAAGGTAGTTGTCTGAGGAATGTACGCATAACATTCGCCTCAATATATGGACAACTATTCGACAGCTAAAAGAAAATTTCTTACCCTATGAAGGGTTTATAGACTATGTCAACATATTTGGAGAGGTTTTCCATATAATCAACCTGGAAACCCTCATTTCTACATAGTGGCTATGATCAAAAAGGCAAAAGAAGATCCTTGAACTAGATTGCCTCTATACACTGCAAAATTTATGTTGCCTCATCGGTGACGCCCCGCCTGGAGTTCATATTCAGAGATGGAGAGAACATGGAGCTCTACACTTCACCCCACATTCCATCCAGTAGACCTCATTATAAATGACATATTGTAATGTCATTACCCAAATTCATAAATCAAATGAAATCCCTACTTATAAAAGATGTAATACTCAACAAAAACTGGCCCAAAGTAAGTCTCAAAAGCGTCAGGCCCGACGAGATCAAGCCATCAAAAAGCTTTTGATCCAGGAAACTGAGAACATCCAACAGGATTCCCACCTAAGGTAAGCTAACCAGAAATAAGTGCTCATGTCTTAAAATAAAAATAAATCTCATGTGGATCTAGTGTTATACTCATCTCACACTCACACAGGAGTGCGTGAAATCAAATAGGTGGAAATAACAGTGGCTACCACCGCAATATGGGAATAGCCCTAGCCCGCGGGGCTGGGGGCATTTTTAACTCAAAATTCCCCTATAAGACCAACAAATCCAGGTCATAGTGCATAAATGGAAGAATGGGAGCTACCCCATCCCACAGGGATGGGGGAATTTTTACCTCAAGTTCCCACACAGAGGACATCTATCTTCTCTCGTATAGGAAGAACGATAAAGAGAGAGGTCACCCAATCCACCCCATCTCATGATTTATACTCTCTAAGATGAATTCATACCATAAGGTCATATCAAAGCTCCCTCTGGGCCGATCTTTACCAAGAAATACAAAGTATACCACATAATGGAAGGAGAAAGTCCAACAAAGGGCACAAAAATCTCTCCTACCATTCAGAATTGGGTACACCGCCCCCAATGTGGTATGCATCAGTGAACATGGTGAACGTCACCCCCACATATCTCATAGGAAATGATAAAAATGGAGAGGATTATAGAGAATATGTTTCCCTCCTAGAGGAATCCCACACAAAGCCAATTGGTGTGAATAACCGGAATCAGATATTTGTCCAAAATTTGGGTGCACCCTCAACAAACCCATTACTACATCTCTCAAAAATCCCCAATAAGGAGAAAAATAAATCCCAAGTCATCTATGACCCACCTCCTCCTACCCTTGAGAATGTGTCCCTAATTCTCAAGGAAAGACTCTCCAAGAAGGAGAAATAAATGAAAGATCTTAGGTGAATCAATGTCGAGTTGTGTCAAGGGAGCTATCTTGTCAGATGCATTCCTCGAGCGGAACGTTAATAGGTGTTCCCAGAAGAGGTTCCCCTAACACAGGCACTCATATCATTAAATGAAGTTAAGCTTATATTCTTATCCAATCCATCACTGGGACCATCAACCTACTTGAATTCGGCCCTAGAAGGACATCATGACTTCCTTACACTAGGAAAACCACCTGAATACATTTAGGAAAACCCACAAAGGATACCCCCAGTTGGGTATCTACCCCAAATACTAGCAGTGTTGGTACATCCAGCATTTCCCCCTATTGCACCCGCCCAAGCTCATGTCTGACAAGATCTGCATCAAGGGCTCTTGAATACTGTCGAAAAATTGATAGCTTGACTAGAATTCATGGAAATTTGGTGCGCTATGATAAAACCAAAATGTAAACCTTAACCATATTGGGTGAGTAATGTTATTCCACTGCCAAACTTTGGGAACCCCATATTTCTAGTGTTAAATGGTTCAGGACACTCGAAAGAGCATCTAATGCACTATGCCTCTTACTGTGACCCCATGATGGGAACCCCGGAGCAACAAGAAGCAGTAAAACTTAGGTTCATTATGTGAACTCTACAAGTTTCAGCCTTCATATGGTATACTAGCATTCCAGCTAACTCAATCACAGGCTGGGAGGACCTTCGGTGACAGTTTCTCTTCCAGTTCAGTTCAACATTACCGAAGATGATGGTCAGTGATCTCATGAATTGTAAGAACCAAGAGAATGAAATAGTTTCAGACTTCATCGCTAGATGGAAAGACCTGACTTACTCTCTGAACCAGCCACTCCCCCAGGATGAAATGCTTGCTATGTGCATCGATAATCTCTGTGATGAATTGAGAACACTGCTCATCCTAGTGAAGTACACAAGTGGGTTCCAAGATTTAACCACCATTTTCCAAAGGATATAATACTCCTTATAGAGAACCAATATCAAGTCTTGGGTGGCCCCATCATCCCTAGGAAAAAGAATAAGAAAAGCTGAAGTAGCTTCTGTCACACTTAAGCCACCCCCAGCACCAGCTCCAGTAGAGAGTGAAGGACCCTAGACCACCCTGAGAGTGAGGGGGGAATCAGGGTGTCAACTTTTTCTCCTCTTTACTGGATATTGTTCCCATGTCAGTAAGAACTTTTTTAAACCTGTATGATGGATATGTTCAGTAATTAAAACACATAGAAGAACAACACAACACTTTTTACTTGGTTCACCACTAAGGGATACGTCCAAAAAGCATACACTAACAGGTTGACGGTCGTACCAAATTCCACTAATCTTCACTAGCTATGGATTACAAAGTTTCAGGAATAGTCACTCTATCCCAAGCTCACTTACTTTACAAAGGTTCGGGGATAGCTCACTGCGTCCCTCGGGTCACTCCCGTTGACTCCCCCTGGCTCACTGCCTTGGGTGAAGTCCCACTCTGTTTATAGACAAGAAGGTCTCTTTAACATATTTTCATTGAAGTCATTGTCTCATTCCAGCACGAGACACTGCTTGCATCGAAGTCCTGGATTGATGCACTTGAAATCACTGAACACACAAACTAGATACTCAAAGCATCATCATAATTGTACTGCCCTGAATAATTCACAATCTTCAGTTGGGAACACTCTTTTATTCTTCTTCTTCTCTTCCTTATTCCCAATACCAACACAAAATTGTATCGGTATACTTCTTTCTTTCAGTTTAGATCTGAGTTTAGTTGCACATATCATTCTTCTTCTCTTTGCAAAACACAATGATGGTGTTAAACACCAGTCATGTTTATGTGGTGCTACTTGTCTTCGTAAAACTAAATGGTTCACGGTACTTCCTTCTCTAGAAAGAAACTTCAAGAGTGCTAATAACCTATCAAATTCTTGTGGGACCTCTAAATTTTTCGTACACCCTTCTAGGTGAATTGCGTGTAAAATTTAAACCATTCACGTAAAAACACTTTTTGGCGTGAAAAATTCTTTTCGTGCAACTCTTCTTTTTCATGCAGAACTTCCCTTTTTAGCACAACACTTTCTTTTTCTCACAACACTTCTTCTTTTTGTGCACCACTCTATACTTCAATATTTTCATGCGTCAGAGCTCAGTATTTGTCTAAGTTTCGAGACTTAACAAATGAGAGGGGTTCACCTTGTATTTATAGGTGTTTTTGGACCCTATGCGTAAAACCCCTTCATGTTCATAAAATTGTCTCTTACTTCTTTATGTTAGGCGCACCTTCCATTATCTTCACGCACCACCTGGATTTGTTCACGCAGATCATGAATTTTCCATTTTTCATCATTCTGAAGATGAATCATCTCTTGCACGTAAAACACCATACCCACATTTTCCACACAACCAATTTTACACGCACAAGTCTCATGTTCCATGCACATTGCACGAACATCTATGATTTTTCACGTACCTCTTTCCTTTTCCAATTTTTATTATTTCTGATCTGAGGCACCGCTTATGCAAAAAAACTCAACCAGCTATTTCATGCACAATGTTTTTACACACATATTCTCATTTTTTCATGCATAGCTCTGGTTTTTTGTACACCCCTTTCCTTCTCCAAATATTGACATTCTAATCTTAAAACTTCACTTGCACTCAAAATATTAGGCCATTTTGTACCTTTTGCATAATATATTTTGTCAAAGTCACATCCTTTCATTAGAGTTCTTCTTGATCTCCTACATTTTGAGCTTCATTGACAACTATTGACAACAAATACAACCTTATATACAAAGTGGTCCCAACAATCTTCCCATTTGTATTTTTTTTTCAATACCTTAAAAATCTTCTGAAATGAATATGTCAATGGAAAAATGAGAATCTTATCTCTCATATTTACTTTTCAAACTTTAATTTCATGTTCTCTCCCCCTTATTTAAAATAAATACAAAGTTCATGGTAGAGAGGGTATCAATAAATACTTAAGAAATGTGCCATCAATCATTTCACTCTAAGTCTACTTGAGCAATGATTGGTGTAGAAAATAAGAGGATTTGATTTAGACAACAAGGTTGTCCATTATTCATTGGTCATGATACCACATGAGATGAGAACTCATATACTTTGTCTTCAAGGGTTTTCCACTTTAATTCCAAGCTGAAGAAATTGAATGTGATAGGAAATAATCAACCAAAAACTCCTGCACTCACTTTAATAAATAGATCAAAAACATCCAAGTGCAATTGGTAGGATAGGTGGCCTTGGGTGTAATTCCCTGACCCTAGTTACCCAGAGTAGGTGCATTATTACATAAAATTAGCATGATCATAAGAGATCAAGTGTCGAAAGGCCGATTAGTTTAGTAGCCTTGGAAGTACTAGATACATACATAAGTTTTACATTACATCATAAAATAAAAAAACAACATTGTTTCCCCTTTGAACACTCTTATATCCCTTAGCTTATTCCTGTAGGTTAATCGTAATATACTTCTTCACATCCTGGGGAAAATAAAACATAACAAAGGGGTGAGCTCCGATGCTCATTAAGGATAACAATATAGCGGAGACTCATAAATAAGCATAAACATTTAAGAAAATGTATAAGACTAAAACAAAAGCCTTTTAAAATTAAACTTTAGCATAATATGGAAAAGATAAATCAAATAATTCCATTTACTTATTCATGTTGATATTCTAATAGTTGAATAATCACATGTAATATCAATATCCAATTTTATAATGATGGAATACATAATGTCGGACATCATAACCACATAGTCAAGTCCTCGCACCAAGACTACAAATAAGATTTTGTCAAGTCCTTGTGCCAAGATACTAGTTTGTATCATGAGACTTACCGATGCATCTAGGAGCTATAGCGGGATCCACCCATCACTTACTAAGTCCAATGTATACCTCATATGAAAAGGTTGAAACATAATATAAACATTCCTATTAAAACTAGAATACGAAATGTTAATACTTTAACCATAAACCATGAATGGTAATAAAACATATCAAAAAACCTTAAATACAATATGGAAGATTGTATCATAATAAATCAACATTAAACAAGTGTAAAATCCATCAAAGGATGTTGACATAGATGAAATCAAAACTATTTGAGAGAAATATCTCTTTCTATTTTGAAATCATTTAAAAGTCACATAATTATAAAAGAAAACATTTATTTTGAAAATATTCTTATAATATTGTAAGGGAAGCTTCAAAGGTGTTATAATGGTGGAAAATATCCACACTCACTATATAAGTTAAAAAAAATATTCTTTCCTTAATTTTGTCGAAAATGTCATAAAGGACCTTGTTTGGAAAACGACGGAAAGATTACTTTATAAAAATTCAAAAAATGGTATAAATGACTTTAACCCATAGTCTAGGAAATATTAAAAATGTTTTGAAATACATTTTTAACAAACACAGATGAAGATGATAAAGAGGTCCCAGTAGATACTCACGTATAAACAACCTCGGATAATGAAGAGATTGTAGAATTAACACTTACCTTGTACTTTTCCTTGATCAAGGGTACGTTAGCCTCAGGTATAATAGTTAAATTATTGTTATTAAATTATACAATAACCACATACATAAATATGATATCATATATGATATTCTAATATTTCCTTGTTAATAATATTTCAGTAGTATCATTGTTTCGGGTGTTAACGGATTCATTTTCCTTTATATGTTTTGTTACGTAAGTCATGTTTATTATGGATATGATGTATTTGATTCATATTCATAATGATATTAAGTTTTTAAATATTATTTTTAATCATAAAATAAAAATTATTCTTGAATGGTTATGATGGGGAATGAATCTCATCGCGTTCGTGGAGACGGTAATCCATACGTAAGCACGAGTGACAATATCATTCTATTGATGGTGAAATCATATGTAATTGGATAGTATATCATATATAAAGAATCAATAACATGTTATATTTATTATTTTCATCAATTATACTGATTATTATATCCATCAAAATAATGAAGTGCTGAATAACAAACTACACCACGACGTGGAGACGGTAAGTCGTACGTACGCACGTATGGTGACTTTGCTATTCATGGGATGGATAGAATAATGAATATGGTTTTACCATATTTATAATAACATCAAATTATGTATAAGTTAATGGAGTTATTATTTTGGTATGGAAACAACAAATAAATAGGAAGTGGAAGAAGAAAATAACTTTCAAAGAGGTGATGAAATTATTACCTCTTCTTCGGGTGCTTCCTTTTGATTTGATCAAAAGGGATCCTTAGGTCAGCTTTCTGATCAAATTAAGGCATCTAGGTTGAAGTGAGGGTAGTTGGGAGGATATTTGAGAAGGTTTTTTCTGAGCCAAATGGATTTAGAGGTGTGATTTTGAGAGAAGGGGAAGTACCCTTTTATAAGAGAGGTGAGGGTCACTTTAGGAAAGGCTTGAAATATTATTTTATTATACAATCATATTAAGTTTATAATGGATCCAAAAGGATCTATTTCGAGGATAAGGTGGGGATGGGTTGAAAAACTCTTAACAAACAGGTTTTATACAGGTTTAGATCACCATATTAACCTTATTTTTTAGATTTAACTCTAAGTTAAATAGTTTAACTTTTACAATGTATTCTGGTATTATTATAATAAATGGTTAATAAACTTACTATAAAAAAGCCAAGAAAACCCCAAGTGGTTCATTATTGATATATATAACCATATCTAAGTCCTTTGTCAGAATCTTATATTTTTAGGAATATTATATCAATTAATAATATATTATTTGTTTTAAAAACTCCTTTATGTCAATTTTGACACTATTTAGTATTTGGTTTTTTTGAAAGTCATAACAACTTTATCACTTCAAAAAAATTATTTAATAAAACCTAACATGTAATATTAACCTAGAAAATTCATGTAATATATCAAAAGTCTCAATTTACAATTATATTAATATTTATAATATCAATTATTTTAATCTTTCAAAAATAAGGTAATTACTGCATCATCATTGTGTCATTAATAAATTTAATTATTTAATGTATAAAAATTATAAATAAAATAAAATTATTTAGGAAATATTTTTAGATTTTTAATTAATATTTATAGTCGAATTTATCTTTTGTATAACCCTATATTAAAATTTTTTTAGTTATTAAACTTTGAATTTAACACTTTTAACTCTACATTAAATAAAATAATAATAAATGTCTTAATCTAATCCAAGTGGTCCAAAAGGATCATATTTTATTATTAAGGTTTATTTTGGTTTAAATACACTTATCCAACAGAATTAGGACATGTGTTAGGGTAATTATAATATCATTTTTACCTTTAATTACCTTATTTACTTTTAACCGTGGTAAATAAAATTCAAAAGTTACTATTCACCAAAAAATTATTTTCATCCTATTGAACCACATTTTACTTATTGATGTCAACTGTGTCTCTTGAATTTTTAAAATTCAATTCACAGAAGTAGTAAAATTATGTTTTATGTAAATTTTTAAATGTGCCTAGAAGGTGGGTAAAAGACGTTAAAAAAATCAGTAAAATTTTAAACATCTAATCTTATTATAAAATGACTCCAATGAATTACATTGAAATAATATAGTTATTATGTATCTATTTTGACCTAAAATAAATTTAAATAAAATATATAATTATTTAAACAAAAATTCGATTTTAAACAATAATGCACTGTTTTTCACTATTCATCAAAAATTGAAAGTTTTCAGAAAAATACCAAACAATCACCATAAGCTAATTTTGATATTCTGAATCCAAAAATGAAGTCCATTTTGAAAAATAAAATTTATAAAATTTCAAAAAGTGGGTATTACTATTCATAACGGCTAGTTTGATTGGTCATGGTGTGTTGGAACTCAAAGTTGCATACAGCACAAGCTATTTCATTATTCAAAGAGAAACAAGTCATGGAAGCTTGGGGTGTTACATTATCACCTCCTTCAAATAATTTCATCCTAGAAATTTATAGAATATTACTACATAAAAATATTTGGGTGGTTCTTCATCATAAGTTCCTCGGGTTCCCACGTTTCCTCTTCCATCTTATGGTTTCTCCATAGAACTTTTACCAGACAAGTCATCTGGTTTCTCAAAACTTGTTCTATGGTATCAAGAATCTTGACAGGATCTTCACAATAAGACAGATTAGGTTTCAGTTCTATTTATTCATAGGTGAGTACATTTGTTGGTTCAGACATGTATTTTCTCAACAGTGATATGTGGAACACATCATGAACTTTGGAGAGACTTGGAGGCATTGTCAAACGGTAAGCTATAACTCCAATTCATTCTATAATTTCAAAAGGTATGATGTACTTGGGACTTAATTTACCCTTCTTACTGAATCGCACAACACCCTTCCATGGAGATACCTTCAAGAAAACATGATCTCCTACTTGAAATTCCAAATCATTCCTTCGGTTATCGGCATAGATCTTTTTTCTAATTTTAGCTGCTCTGATGTGGTTTTGGATAATATTCACCTTTTCCATTGTTTCCTCAATAAGTTTTGAGCATATGAGTTTTCTTTCACCAACATCATCCCAACATGTTGGTGTGTGACATCTCTTTCCATATAATGCATCATATGGTTCCATCTGAATACTTGAATGGAAGATATTGTTATAATAAAACTCTACCATAGGTAAATATTGATCCCACATACCTTGAAATTCAAGTGACCAAGTTCTCAACATGTCTTCTAAGGTTTGAATAGTCTGTTTTTATTGTCCATCAGTTTGAGGGTGGTAGGCAGTGCTCAAATGAAGTTCAGTATCTATGGATTTCTGAAGACTTTTCCAAAATCTTGATGTGAAATAGGGATCAAGATTAGAAAAAATCGATAGGGGTACTCCATCAAGTCTTAAAAATTCATTAATATATATTCTTACTAAACATTTAAGTGGTAAATCTTCTCTTATAGCAAGAAAATGTGTTGACTTGGTAAGACGATCAACAATGACCCATATTGCATCATTCTTTTTAGAAATCTTTGGTAGACCCATGAAAAAATCCATCATTATATCATCACATTTCCACTCAGGTATGCGAAGAGGTTGCATGACTCCTCCATGATGTTGTCTTCCAGCCTTAACCTGTTGACAAACCATAAATCTTGACTCATAATCAGCAATATTTCTCTTCAGGTTGTCCCACCAAAAATGTTCCTTCAAATATATATAAATCTTAGTGATACCAGGGTGTATAGAGAAATTAGAGCTATGAGCATCATCCAACAATTCCCTATTTAGATCAATTATATCAGGAACACAAATCCTCCTCCCAAATTTCAAAATTCCATCTTCATATACGAAGTCAATCAATCTCCCATCATTCACAGCTTTAATTTTATTTTGAAACTCTTCATCATCAGTCTGAGAACTTTTTATCCTTTCTAGTAAAGATGTTTTTGCAATAATTTGAAAAAGTATTGATGTTTCACCTTCCATAATTATTCCCATATCCATCTTTACTAGATCCATGAACATAGGATCCCTTTCATATCTCATCTTGTTCAAAACTCCATGATCCTTTCTGCTCAAATTATCTTCCACCTTATTTTCCTTCCCCGGGTGGTAGTGTATAGTGAAATCATAATCCTTGAGTAGTTCAAGCCATTGTATTTGCCTCATGTTGAGTTATTTCTATGATAAAATATACTTCAAACTCTTTTGATCATTATATATCTCACATTTTTCATCATATAGATAGTGTCTCCATATCTTCAAAGCAAATATTACAGCAGCTAACTCATTATCATGAGTGGGATAGTTTTGTTCATTAATTTTTAGCTATCATGATGCATAGGCAATAACTCTATCATTATGCATAAGGATACAACCAAGTCTTTTTTTTTTGAAGCATCGCTATAAATAAAAAACCCATCATTCTCCTATGGTAGATTCAAGATAGGAGCATTGACTAATCTTCTCTTCAGTTCTTCAAAATATTCTTCACACTCTTTTTTCAAAATAAACTTAACCCCTTTACATGTGATCTTGGTTAATGGGCTATCCAATCGAGCAAAATTATGGCCAAAATGCTGATAATAACCTGCTAAACCAATAAAACTATGTACCTCAATTATACTCATCGGTGCTGGACATTCTTGTATTGCTCTTGTCTTAGAAGAATCAACAGAGATTCCATCCTTAGAGAAAATATGGCCAAGAAAAGAATTCTCTTGAATTCAGAATTCACACTTGCTAAACATCCCATATAATTTTTTTCTTATAAGAGTCTTTAGAATAATTCGCAATTGATTTTCATGATCTTCATAGATTTTGGAGTAAACCAAGATATCATCAATAAATACCACTAAAAATTCATTAATATATTCTTTGAAAAATTTATTCATAAGATCCATGAAGACAGAGTGTGCATTAGTCAATCCAAAAGTCATTACTATAAACTCGTAATGCCCATACCTAGTACGAAATATTGTCTTCGGAATGTCTTCCTTCTTCACACACAACTGATGATATCCATATCGAAGGTCAATCTTTGAAAAATATTGATCTCTCTGAAGTTTATCGAATAAAGAATCAATGAAAGGTAGGGGATATTTGTTATTTATTGTTATAGCATTGATATTCCTATAGTCAATGCACAAACTCATAGATCCATATTTCTTATTAACAAAAAGAGTAGGGGATCCCCATAGAGAAACACTAGGGAGAATAAACCCCTTATTACTCAATTACTCTATTTGTTTCTTTAGTTACACTAATTCCACAGTGTCCATTCTATAAGAGGTCTTCGATATGGGCCTTGAACCAAGAATTAAATCAATGGAAAACTCAATTTCTCGTTCTGGAGGATGTCCAGGTAAATCATCTAGAAACACATCAACATATTCTTGTATAATAGGTACGTCCACTATTTGAACATTTCTTTCCTGGCCCACAATTATTTCACTCTCTTCAAACCCAATAATTGAATTTAGTACAGATACTAGGGATGGATCTAGATAAGAATCAGATGGTGGTGTTTCTACTCTAAAGATAAGGTACTCCTTATCATCATCGAAAATTGTAACCTCCTCCTTCTTACAATAAATTTTCGCATCATGGTCCAAAATCCAATCTATACTGAGGATTATATCAAATTAAATCATGGGTATGATGATGAGATCAGTAGATAAAGCATGTTTATATTCCCTAATGGGAACTAATTCACAAAACTTTGTTGTAATGATACTTCCCTTAGGAATTTTACTGAAAAATCCCTTGTTAAATCAAATTGCAAATATCTAATTTTCTCAGAAAACTAGGAAGATATGAAACAATGCGATGATCCAGAATCAAATAAAGAATTGTCTAAATTTGAGGAAACCATTAAATTACCTACCACCATGTCATTAGGTGCTTCAACCTCAGCAGTAGTGATTTCATAAGCTTGGCCTTGCTCCCTTGGCCTTTTCTAAGGTAAGTTTCCTTGGAGATTAGGACATTCATTTTCATAATGCCCCATTTCTCTATAATTGTTTCATTCAACATTGACAGCCTCTTTCTTTTCCTTACAATCACGAGATTGGTGGCCTTTTTCACGACACTTGTAACAAACTCCCATTCCCTTCAAGAAAGTACCAAGGTGTTTCTTCCCACATTTACCGCAGGATGAAAATTCAACTTTTCCCTTCTTCCCCTTATTTCCATTTCCAGAGTGTTTAGTAGATCTCTTCTTCTCTTTCTTTGCTTTAAATTTGTAAGACATAGAGAATTCCTTTTCTGTCTTGATAGCACATGAGACAATATCTTCATACGATGAGAAGGATTGTGAGACTAATGCTCAATGTAGAAATAGTTTTAACCCATCAAATAATCTATCAATCTTAATCCTTGGTTTATGTATATAATTTTTTGCATTCCTTGCTAACCATGTAAAGTTAGCCTCATACTTTGCAACATTATCATCCTTTTTTTTTCCTCAGACTCAGAAATTGTCTTTCCATATCTACTCGATGGTCACGAAGAAAGTATTTTTCTATGAAAAGTTCTTTAAACTCCCTCCATTCCATATTTGATACTTCTTCATCCTTATTTGTGTTTTTAATTAATGACCACCAATTATATGCATCTCTCATGAGGTGCTAAACTACCATGACAAATTTTCCCTTTCGATACTCCCCAAAGCATGAAATATTTTATCTAACAAACTTATCCATTTCTCAGCTAAAAATGGATTTTTAGTCCCATTGAATGTTGGTGTTTGTTGCCTCATGAAGTAGTATAACAATGATCCTTCGCGTTGTGGATCAGGGTGCTCCATACGGGTAAGGTTATTATTCATAACCTAAGTGAGTTGTCCCAGTATGGTTATAAGTTGTTCATCACCAGTTGTATCACCAGATCCACTATAATTATATTGATTAGGAGGGAAATTCCTATATGGATTACGTACGTTGATACGGTTTCCATTCCTTCCACTAGGCACCATTTCTAAACAATGGAATACACTAGATTAATTTATGAATCGCAATACATAATTCCAAACTAGTAAAATACCTAACATAGATTGAATAGTTTATTCATATAATCCATAATCATAAAAAAAATGTTTTCTTTGAGGAGGTATTTACTCACAAATCCTTCATGATGGTTTGTAAAGAAAATGTGAATTATCCTATGTATATCCACCAGGAGTGTTGTAACCAAGAGTGTAGCAAGGCCTGTTGTCGTGTACCGGGATACCCCAGGTCAAGCTTGAAACTCCTTGTCGGAGTTTTCACTCCTAGGTACATCTACTCCAAAGTCGCCTCTACCTGCTTGTATACAGACAGGGATGTATTGCTTGTAAAATTCACAAAATCTCTACATTACTAAAATTATAGGAAGTTCTTAAATACTAATCCTCAGAGTCTATCTTAGGGTAATGTTATCTAATCAGAGTTTTTCTAAATATAGTTTTCAAGGTTTGTACTAAACTTCCTCTGATACCAACTATAATTCCCTGACCCTAGTTACCCAGAGTCAGTGCATTATTACATAACATTGGCATGATCACAAGATATCAAGTATCGAAATAGTGATTAGTTTAGTAGCCTTGGAAGTACTAGATACATACATAGGTTTTACATTACATCATGAAATAAAAAACAATATTGTGTCCCCTTTGAACACTCTTATATCCCTTAGCCTATTCATGAAGGTTAATCATAATATACTTCTTCACATCCTGATAAAAATAAAACATAATAAAGGGGTGAGCTCAGATGCTCAGTAAGAATAAAAATATAGAGGAAACTATTATAAATAAGTATAAATATTTAAGGCAATGTATAGGACTAAAACACAAGTATTTTAAACTTAAAATTCAGAATAATATGGAAAAGATAAATCAAATAATACCATTTACTTATGCACATGGATATTCTACTAGTCGAATAATCACATGTAATATCAATAGCCAATTTCATAATGATGGAATGCATAATTTCGGACACCATAACAAAATAGTCAAGGCCTCATGCCAAGACTACAAATAATATTTTTTCAAGGACTTGTGCCAAGACACTAGTTTGTCTCATGATACCTACCAATGCATCAAGGAGCTATAGCGATCTCCACCTGTCACATACTAAGTCCAATGCATTCCTCATATGAAAAGGTTGAAGCATAACATAAACATTCGTATTAAAACTAGCATATGAAATGTTAATACTTTAACCATAAACCATGAATGGTATAAAAATAACACATCCACATTCAAACATATCACAAAACCTTAAATACAATATGGATGATTATATCATAATAAATCAACCTAAAACAAGTGTAAAATCCATCAAAGAATGTTGACATAGATGAAATCAAAACTATATGAAAGAAATATCTATTTTTACTTTAAAATCATCTAAAAGTCACATAATTATAAAAGAAAACATTTATTTTGAAAATATTCTTATAATCATGTAAGTGAAGCTTCAAAGGTATTATAATGGTGGAAAATAGCTGCACTCGCCGTATAAGTTAAAAAAACATTCTTTCCTTAATTTTGTCGAAAAGGACATAAAGGGCCTTTTTTGGAAAACGATGGAAAGATTCTGTTATAAAAATTTTATAAAAAGTCAAACAAGGGTATAAATGACTTTAACCCATAGTCTAAGAAATAGTAAAAATGTTTTGAAATGCATTTTTAAGAAACACGGATGTGGATGATAAAGAGGTCCCAGTAGATACTCACGTATAAACAAACTCGGATAATGAAGAGATTGTAGAATTAACCCTTACCTTGTGCTTTTCCTTGATCGAGGGTACCTTAACATCCTTTATAATAGTTAAATCATGGTTATTAAATTATAAAATAACTAGATACATAAATATTATATCATATATGATCTTCTAATATCACTTTGTTAATAATATTTTAGTAGTATCATTGTTTCGAGTGTTAACTGATTCATTTACCTTTATATGTTTTGTTACGTAAGTCATGTTTGTTATAGATAGGATGTATTTGATTCATATTCAGAATTATATTAAGTTATTAAACATTATTTTTAATCATCAAATGAAAATTATTCTTAGATGGTTACGATGGGGAATGAATCTCATCACGTTTGTGGAGACAGTAATTCGTACGTACACACGAGCGACAATATCATTCTATTGTTGGTTAACTCATATACAATTGGATGGTATATCATATATAAAGAATAATTAACATGTTATATTTATTATTTACATAAATTATACTTATTATTATACCCATCCAAATAATGATGTGTTGAATAACAAACTACACCATGATGTGGAGACGGTAATCGGTATGTATGCACGTATGGTGACTTTGTCATTCATAGGATGGATAGAATAATGAATATAGTTGTACCATATTTATAATAACATCACATTATGTAGAATTTATGGGATTTATTTTTTTTATGGAAACAACAAAGAAATATGAAGTGAAAAAAGAAAAGAACTTTGAAAGAGGTGATGAAATTATCACCTCTTCTTCAAGTGCTTCCTTTTGATTTGATCAAAAGGGATCCTTAGGTCAGATTTATGATCAAAGTAAGGCCTTTAGGTTAAATTGAGGTTAGTTTTTAGGATATTTGAGCAGGTTTTTTCCAAGAAAAATGGCTTTGTAGGTGTTATTTTGAGAGAAGGGGAAGTACCCTTTTATAAAAGAGGTGAGGGTCACTTTAGGAAAAGCTTGAAATATTATTTTATTATACAATCATATTTAGTTTATATTGGATCAAAAAGGATCTATTTTGAGGATAAGGTGGGTATGGGTCTAAAATATCTCAACCAATAGGTTTTAGATAGGTTTATATCACCATATTAACCTTATATTATAGATTTAACTCTTAGTTAAATAGTTTAACTTTTATAATATATTCTTGTATTATTATAATAAATGGTTAATAAACTTACTATAAAAAGCCAAGATAACCCCAAGTGGTTCATTATTTATATATATAACCTTATCTAAGTCCTTTGGTTGAACCTTATATTTTTTGGAATATTATATCAATTAATAATATAGTATTTGTTTTAAAAACCCATTTATGTCAATTTTGACACTATTTAGTATTTGGTTTTTGTGAAAGTCATAACTACTTTATCACTTCGAAAAAAAATTATTTAATAAACCCTAACATGTAATAATAACCTATAAAATTCATGTAAAACATAAAAAGTCTCAATTTACAATTATATTAATATTTATAATATCAATTATTTTAATCTTTCAATAATAGGGTAATTATGGCATCATCATTGTGTCATAAATAAATTTAATTATTTAATATAGAAAATTTTTTAAATAAAATTCCATTATATAGGAAATATTTTTATATTTATAATTAATATTTATAGTCTAATTTATCTTCTGTATAACCCTATATTAAAAATGGTTTAGTTATTAAACTTTGAATTTAACACTTTTAACTCTTCTTTAAATAAAATAATAAAAAAATGTCCTAATCTAATACAAGTGGGCCAAAAGGATCATATTGTATTCCTAAGATTAGTTTTGGTTGGAATAAAATTATCCAATATAATTACGACATGTGTTAGGGTAATTATAATATCATTTTTAACTTTAATTACCCTATTTACTTTTAACAGTGGTAAATAAAATTCAAAAGTTACTATTTACAAAAAATTATTTTCATCCTATTCAACCACATTTTACTTACTGATGTCAACCTTGTCTCTCGGATTTTTAAAATTCAATTCACAGAAGCGGTAAAATTACATTTTATGCAAATTTTCAAATGTGCCTAGAAGGTGGGTAAAAGACGTTAAAAAATTCAGTAAAATTTTATACATCTAATCTTATTATAAAACGAATCCAATTAATTAAATTGAACTAATATAGGTATTATGTATCTATTTTGAACTAAAATAAATTTAAATAAAATAAATAATTATTTAAATAAAAAGTTGTTTTTAAATAATAATGCAGTGTTTTTCACTATTCATCAAAAATTGAAAGTTTTCAGAAAAATACCAAAAATTCACCCTAAGATAATTTTGATATTCCAAATCCAAAAATGAAGTCCATTTTGAAAAATAAAATTTATAAAATTTTAAAAAGTGGGTATTACTATTCATAATGGCTAGTTTGTTTGGTCGTGGTGTGCTGGAACTCGAAGTTGCATACAACGCAAGCTATTGCATTATTAAAAGAGAAACGTACCATGCAAGCTTGGGGTGTTACATTGGGTCAATTATATTCTTATTATGTCACTGATTAATTCAGTTACTACCCCTTTGTAAAATGATCTTCTTTTTGAGTAACCATGTACAAGAGATCGAGAAATGACATACCTCTTCTAATGACATGTTCTTTAAGAAATTTCCAAAGTAATTGCACATAATACCAACTGAAGTTGATACTGATTGAAGTAGTAATTCTGGAATCTTCTTCATTTGTATCCCCCTTAAGGGAAACACACCTCATCATCTTCATCAATGGTGATCCTTCATCATTTTAATATTTTAATATCAATTGAATAATCTTCCAAGGATGGAAACTTCTTAAGCTTAGTTATCAAGAGTTGACAGCATTCATTACTTCTCAGGTTCTCCCCCTGAGATCATGCTTCACCTTCAATTCCCTGCACTATCAGTGCAAATAAAATACACAAATGATTAAGGGAATATGGTGGTTCCTCCTTTCTATTTCAATGTGAGAGGAAAGGATAAGATGGTTTTCTCAACCAAGATGTTCCATTTTCTTCAGTCTTCATGCTTGCACATCTGAACATATGTTCTGATCTATGTTGATGTGGCATGGATCTCTTCACATTCTCTTTTACTTTGTATAGAGAACTGTTTTTCTTAATATCCATCATGAATGATACATTATTATTCCTCTTAAGGACTAATTCTTGCTCTGGTATTAAGGTTAGACAACCTTTTTCAATGTGACCATATTTCATACATCTCTCACACAGAACTTCTTTGACACATGTGTTTTTATTGGTTTGTAGTATCTCACGCACTTTGTCTTCATCACGTGAAATTTTTTCTTTTAATTTACCACTAGCCTTATCCTATTCATTTTCAAGTTTTCTCATTCTTTTCAAATCTTCTGGCTAGATGACCAACATGTCATTTGGAACTGTTGCAGCATGTTTAGATATTCTGCATGGGTTTATCTGAGTGCCATCCCTCTTAGTTTCCCTTTTGGATGAATTGCCCTTCAATTTCATGGATCTAAAATCCAGGGACTTCTTAGCTTCCCTACTTGAGATCTTCTTGGGGAAGTATGTGTTCACAATATTCTTCTGATTTCTTCCCAAGGTAGTTGCTTCATACTTAGCTGGCATTGATGGTCTTATTTTCTTATCAATAGTGAATGCATGTTGAGTTGGTAATGTACCTACCTTGTGACCACTACCGTTGTATACATCACATATGTTATCAAGAATTTCAAATCTTTTTGCGGTAAACAGATGCTTCTGGACCTGTGGATGTTGCTTCTTTTTCTTTGTATTTCTTCCCTTTGTCTTTCTCTATGATTTTTAATTTAAGGGATTGTACCAACAATCCAGTGCACAATGCCCAAATATGTTGCAGCACCAACATTGACCCACAAATATTTTCTTCTTTATATCTTCTGTATAAGTTAGTTGGGCCTTCTTCTTATTGTGTTTTTCTCGATTTGGGGAACTATCTTCCAAATTTTTCTTCCTATCCCCCCCTATATATGGCGGTAGGTTTTTTCTCCTCACCTTTCCTCATCCATACTTGTTTATAATTTTTCTTCCAACCTACACTTTTTGTAGAAAAATATTTAGAAACAATAGTACAAGTTGGTATGGATGGTACCTTCACATTCTCAACTACTCGTGATAGATCAGTGAGTGAAGTCATGATCTTCTTATCACAAGTTTGAGGTCTTTTGATAGTAGAATCCTCTAATGAGCATTGAGTACCAATAGCAACTGATTCCTTCTTTTGTGAAGTCTCAATACGTGGCTTCTCAAGATCGGTCAACTGAGCATCCAATTCTATACATTGCCTATTGAGAATGACCTTCTGATATTCAATCATAGTCATCTTCTCTTTACAATACTTCTTTATTCTAACAAATTCTTCCTCATACAGCATAATTTTATTCTGAATCAAAGAATCGTGTTCCTTGATATTCTTGGATATCCCTTCTAATTTTATACCCATGACATCAGTGTAATTTTTTAGTTTCCCTTTAAGAACATGGATCTTTTCTTCAAGAGCCTTTATGACTATTTATTACTCATCAAATTCTTTGAACCATCTTGATGTATTTATTTCATGTTTACTCCTTATTTCTTCAAGGGATTCAATATGTTTGGAGAGCTTATAGTATTCTGATACTTTCTTTACTAATCCTTCCTCCATATTTTCAGCTTCTCTTCCCAGTCGGGTGATCTTAGTCTGTATACATTGAAACATTATACAAATCAAAGCAACTCTTTCTTTAGTAATATCATAAATATAAGTTCTTAATTTCTCCTGATCACTTGAAAATAATATAGAAGTGTTTTCTTTCCTCTGTTAGAAACCTGATCCACCTACTCTTTACTTTACAATCCTGATAATTCTTCATTATAGGAAGGGCATGGAGAACCAAACACTACATCTTCTTTGGACATGAGGGACTTCTTCAACTACTTCTTATCTTTCTTTTTCCTGTTTTTCATGGTCTTATTGGATGTAAAATTCTTCTCAGAAATGATTGAATCTTCATCAAGATCGCACTTCATTTTTGACTTTAGGAAAGAAACTCAAATCCTCTTCTGAATAAAATTATTGTAGAGTACCCAACATACTTTAACCTTTTCCCTCTAATACCAATTGAAGGACCCTATACCACCCTGAGAGGGGGGGTGAATCAGGGTGTCAACTTTTTCTCTTTACTGGATCTTGTTCCCACGTTGGTAGGAACTTTTTTAAACCTGTATGATGGATATGTGCAGTAATTAAAACACGCAGAAGGATAGCACAACACATTTTACTTGGTTCACCACTAAGGGCTATGTCCAAGGAGCATACACCGATAGGTTTCCGGTCATACTAAATTCCACTAATCTTCACTAATTGTGGATTACAAAGGTTCAGGAATAGTCACTCTGTCCTAGGCTCACTGCCATTACAAAGGTTCAGGGATAGCTCACTATGTCCCATGGGTCACTCCCATTGACTCCCCCTATCTCACTTCCTTGGGTGAAATCCCACTCAGTTTATAGACATTACGGTCTCTTCAATAGATTTGCATTGAATTCGTTGTATCAGTCCAGCACGAGACACTTCTTACATCGAAGTCCTGGATTGATGCACTTGAAAGCACTGAACAAACAAAATGGGATACTCAAAGTATCATCACAATTGCACTACCCTGAATAATTCACAATCTTTAGTTGGGCACACTCTGTTCTTCTTCTTTTTATCTTCCTTATTCCCAATACCAACACCTAAGTGTATCGGTATAATTCCTTCTTTTAGTGCAGATCTAAGTTTAGTTGCACGTATTGTTCTTCTTCTCTTCACAAAAAACAATGAGGGTGTTAAACACCAGTCGTGTGTGTGCG
Source organism: Viscum album (assembly GCA_963277665.1). Taxonomy (NCBI): domain Eukaryota; kingdom Viridiplantae; phylum Streptophyta; class Magnoliopsida; order Santalales; family Viscaceae; genus Viscum; species Viscum album. The sequence continues at coordinate 291,548,212 of OY728165.1, forward strand.
GTGCTACTTCTCTTCGTAAAACCGAATGGTTCACGATACTTCCTTCTTTGCAAAGCCACTTCGAGAGTGCTAAGCACCTGTCAAAGGCCTATGGGACTCCTAAATTTTTATTGCACCCTTATAGGTGACTTGTGCATAAAATTCAAACCTTGCACGTAAAAACACCTTTTAGCGTGAAAAAGTCTTTTTTGCACAACTCTTCTTTTTCATGCAGAACTTCCCTTTTTCACGCAACACTTTCTTTTTCGCGCAACACTTATTCTTTTCGTGTAACACTATATACTTCAATTTGTTCGCACGTCAGAGCTCGAGATTTTTCTAGGTGTCTAGCCTTAACAAATGATAGGGGGTCGCCTTGTATTTATAGGCGTTTTTGGACCCTGCACATAAAACCCCTTCCTGTGCATAAAATTGTCTCTCACTTCTTTATATTACGCACACCTTCCATTATCTTCATGAACCACCTGGATTTGTTCGCGCACCTCATGAATTTGACATTTTTCATCATTCTAAATATGAAGCCTCTCTTGTTCATAAAACACCAAACCCGCATTTTTCCCACAACCAATTTTACACACACAAGTCTGATGTTCTGTGCACATTGCGTGAACATCTCTAATTTTTTGTGCACCTATTTCCTTTTTCAATTTTCAATATTTCTAATATGAGGCACTACATGTGAAAAAAAACTCAACCAAATATTTCATTCACAACATTTTTTCGTGCACATTCCCATTTTTGCGCACACAACTCTGGTTTTTCGCGCACCCCATTCCTTCGCCAAATATTGACGTGTTAATCTTAAAACTCCACTTGCACTCAAAATATTAGGCCATTTTATACCTTGTGCATAATATATTTTTTCAAAGTCACATCCTTTCATTATATTTATTCTTGATCTCCTAAATTTTGATCTTCATTGACAACTATTAACAGCAAATACAACCTTATACACAAAGTGGTCCCAACAGAGAGGCCTCCACAAAACCATGCAGGACCTCCTGGATGCCAACAGCCACCCCCAACTCAGAAAGATGAGTGAAGGGGTTCTAAAATGAATTATTTTAAGGAATAAATAAATAAAGTCTACTCATTATAAGATGACCAAGTCCACGGGTACTTCATAGCCACCATGAATTGCAACTTTCTCTAGCTACCATAGCCAAAGAGAGCTGATGAAGTGGGTTTCAATGACCATCCAAATTATAGTCCCTATCACTAGATACTGGGGCACATTGTCTAGGATTTCTTAATCTTTAAAGATCTCTTACAAAATATGGTGGATTCAAAACAAGTCAAGTTGGGTCCACCGCTAGCACAAGTGTCATATATCTCCACCTTAGACCCAAGAGAGGAAGAGGAATGGAAAATAGTCGCAAGAAAAAAGGAGAAAAAATTTGACAGTTTAATGACTTAGAAAATAGTCAACTAAGACCATGGAATCCTCCAGGTGCAGTTGAAGTAACCAAATGCACCAAAAATAGCTCCTGATGCAACAGATCCATCATCCTCAGCACCGCAGTCCTCTAAGTTCTAGAAGGGAAGTAAGCAAGTTAAAAAAGATGAGATGGCACCAAAGTCAAATCGGGTCTTGACACTTTTGTACTTCATGCCAGTAGACTTGAAACAACAGGAACCACCCCCACCAAATAGGACAACGAGCACCGCCTCACCAAACGGAACCATCAGAAGAATAAAGTTAGATAGAATCATTGTCAGATCAAGAACTGATCTTAGGCTCCATTAATATCATTCACTTGATGGACCCCTTCTCTGATAGTGACTGTGACCATGAACCTAAATTCCATACGTATGATCATAGAGCCAAAGGAAGAGGTCATAGAGGCTGAGGGTTTCCCAGAAGGTCGAATCATGGTAGGAGTCAAATTCCTAGCCACGCCTTAACTCAAACGTTTAATGTTACAGAAACTCGTAGAAGAACCTTCCAATAGACACAACAGGAACCGGAGGGTTTCTCCACCCCCACTGGAAGAAATTCAAGACCAATAATCTTGTAGTATTTTTTATAGAAATAATATATATCCAATCTCCTAAGGTATAAAGGTAGACCAATTTGGCCAAACTCAGAAAGAATAGCAGTGCCATCAGCTCCTATCATAGAGGTTGGACCATCTACGTCCAAAGATCAAGCCCCTAAAGCGCCCATGAAAGAGCATCCCCAAGCTGGGAATCACCAACATTTAGAGAATAAATATGATATTTTGAAGCATCTAGCCTCAATAATGTCATATCTATCGATCTTGTATGCCTTGAGTCTGTCAGAAGGCCTTAAAGAGGCACTTATCGAAGCCTTATTAAGTCCCCAAAAATTCAAGGCCGAAGTAGTAGATGTCGAAGTCTATCAGACAGAGACCAATCCCAAATAATGTCACATCATCATCTAATTAAAAAATCAAGATGAAGACATCATCATTCAAGAGTACATAAAACCCTTATATGTGTCTGGAAAAATAAATGACATTGATGTTCTGAGAATTTTCATCAACAATGGCTCTAGAGTCAACCTCATCCCACTGCGAACACTTTGTCGGTTAGGCTATGATTAGGACAGTCTGACAATCTATACTATAACTCTACTAAGAAATGAAAAATGATAGTAGAAGCCATTGGAAGGAATAAAACTTAAAACTTGGCTTGGGGATATCATGTATGATTCCGAGTTTCTGGTAGTACAGCAAAGTATAGCCTTCAACGTCCTGTTGGGGAGGCCCTGGCTACATCAGCATGCTGTGATTCCCTCAAAATACCATCAATGCATCAAATATTGTGCTAATGGAAAAAATGGGATATTTCACGCTGATATATACCCATTAGAATCATGTGAGACGCATTAAATTGATGTAGAGTTCTATGAACCAAAAGAGAAGCAGTCATTGGTTGACGACATTGACTGGGTCACAACCCCAAATGGATTATAAATGGCTCTCACCAATCCCTCCAATAGCTTGGGAAATAGTATGTATTACACATCAACCAGGTTGAGTTCATAAGTTCAAGTTAGGATATGGACTCAGCCATCAGCATGATTTCTGTTATGGTCGTTGAGTCCAAAGACACTGAAAAGTGCACCAATTCCTATGATGTTAGGGAAGGCCCAAACAAAGATGCTCCCAACCCAACCTCAGGACCCCATAAAGTTCCCACCATACTTACTAAGGCAGAAAATGACATATTGTTACTAAAAAAAAGCAAATAAATTCCATCCTATTTAGGGAATTCCTCGCGATTATTTGTGGTAAAAGGAGTTGTTTCGGTTTCCATAAATCGGAGTGGTGATTTCTATCCCAAATCCGGAGAATTCATCTCAAAAATACTCTCTAAATTAGAAGAGTATGAATATTATAATGAAGAAGAAGAAGAAGAATAAGAAGACCTAAAATATTCCCCTCTCACATTTGAAGAAGATGTCCCCACTACAATCGATGAACTTAGGGAGATAAACCTGGGCACCGAAGATGACCTGCAGCCCACTCCGATTAGTGTGGTTATTCTTTTCGATGAGCAAGAGGCATATAACTCATTCCTAAAGAAGAATCAAGATGTGTTTTTTTGGAACTACATAGAAATACCAAGCCTCGATCCTAAGGTCTCCACTCATTATCTGAGTCTTCCGGAAAACCATCATGGCTATAAGAAGGCTGCCAGAAGGACCCACCCAACTTATGCTTCAAAAATAGAGGTTGAAGTTGACAAAATAATCAAAGATAACTTCATCCAAGAAGTCCAATATCCAATATTGATATAAAACATAGTTCCTATCAAAAAGAAGAATGGACATATTAAAGTCTACATTGACTTAAGGGACCTCACTCGGCACTGCCTGAAAGATGATTTCCTGGTCCCAATCACAAATTTTTTTATAGATACGATCGCTAAATATGAGGTCGTCTATTTAATGGATGGTTATTCTAGATACAACTAGATCTGAATAGGCCAAAAAGATGAAGAATACACTACTTTTAGGGCCCCCCAGGGAGTGTTCTACTATAAGGTGATGACCTTTGGTCTGAAAAATGTCAACGCTGCATATCATTGCACCATGAATCGCATTTTCAAGCCCTTCCTAGGAAAATTTGTCGAGTTCTATATTGATGATCTTGTGGTTAAATCACAAAAGTGCTCAAACCACCTAACAGATCTTGAAATTTTCTTCAACAAACTGTGATAGCACAGTTTAAAGATGAATCCCCTAAAGTGTGATTTTGGCATTACCTATGGGAAATTCCTCAGCTTCATCATATACCATCATGGCATCAAAGTTGACCCTAAGAAGAAAAAATCCATCCTTAGAATGTCTCCACCTCGCAACCTCACCAAATTGAGGGGTCTCTAGGGGCACCTGGTCTACATTCAGTGCTTCATAGCCAACCTTATAGGTAATTTCTTTCTTTTCACCGAGTTAATGAAGAAATGGGTTGCATACGAGTGGGATAATGATTGTCAATAAGTGTTTGAAAATATCAAAAGATATATCCTAAGACCATCAGTCCTGATGCCACTGGTTGATGGAAAACCACCCATTTTGTATGTAACCAACTTAGAATGGTCATTAGGCACTTTCCTCACACAAAAGAATGATGTCAATATCAAGAACAGTCTCTATTACCTTATCCAAACAATGATCGATGTTAAGAGCTGATATTCAAGAATCGAAAAGAACTACCTGGCCCTAATATTTGCGGTTCATAAATTTAGACATTACCTGCAACACCATGAGATCCATCTAGTCTCCCAAGGTAACCCACTCAAATATATCCTTAGTGGTCCTATGATAACTGGACACCTATCACGGTGGGTAGTCATCCTACAATAGTTTTACATATGGTACGTGTCCTAGAAATCCATCAAAGGTCAGGTGTTAGTAGACTTCCTAGAAGAGAACCCCTTAGAAGAAATGACCTCATTAGATACTGAATTTCTTGATGAAGAAGTATTTTCCACCCAAGAAGGCCCCCAGGAATGGGAAATGTACTTTGATGGTGCTTCTAGAAGATTGATGGAGAAAAGGTTGGAGTATCTCAATCTCAATAAAGTAGGGCTAGGAGTTATACTCATGTATTTAGAAAAGGTCATCTTGCCTTACTCCTTTCTTATTTTAGAGGGGTGCACAAATAATGAAGTAGAATATCATGCCCTCATTGTAGTCCTAGATCTGGAACTTCATGCACGAATCAAACGCCTTAAGATAAAAGGTGATTTAGATATGGTCATCAAGAAGGTTAATGATGACTATGCCATTAAGAAAGAAGTATTGGAAACTTTGATGAACCTTGTTTGAGAATTGATGGAATAATTTCCATTAGAATCTACACTGACTTATATCCCCCAATCACAAAATTCTAAAGCCGATGCATTGGAAAATGCAGCCACAACCTTGGTTGATCTAGACTGGGATGAAACAGTCATCAGCATTTCCCATCGTCGGATGGTCTTGTTGTTCATTCAAAATAACATGGAGGAAATCGAAGAGATTAGGACTGTTTTTGAGCCTTAAGGTCGCACCACTGGTTGGATGGATCCCATTTAAAATTACTTATGGATGGAGGAACTCCCATCAGATAGGGCTGGAAGAGAACATATCCAGAGGCGGGTAGTCAATTTTGTCTTGTATAATGGCACAAACCAAGAAAAGGATCTCTACAAAAAAGACCTTGATAGAGTCCTTCTCGGGTGTATTGATGGAGAATATACTATTGTCATCATAAAATAAGTGCATGTTGGAGATTGTAAAGCACACCAATCAGCATCCAAGATCTCCCATCAAATTTGAAGGCTTGGATACTATTGGTCCACTATGATACAGGATTGCGCCACATTCACCAAGAAGTGTCATTCCTACCAAGTTCATTCCAATTTTATTCACCAACCCCTGGAGCTACATCGCACAGCTAAGTAATCCTAGTCATTTTCCATATGGGGGATGGATGTTATGGGACCATACCCTCCCACTATAGCATTAAAATTCAAGTTCATTATCATAGCAACCTACTTATTCTCCAAATGGGCTTAAGGCATACCCCTTAAAGAGGTCGGGGCAAAAAGAATTGTTAACTTTGTGAAATCCAACATCATTACCAGATTTGGTGTCCCTCAAACAATACTGACAGACAATGGCACCAAATTCTGCTCTGCTAAGTTGGATAAGTTATACCGGGAGTATGGAATCAAATCCAACCGTTCATCCCACTACCATGTGATGACCAACAGGAAGATAGAGGATTTCAACAAGACTCTATAAAATACACTCAAGAAGATGGTGTACAAGGATAAGAAATCATGTCCAGAAAAGCTTCTTCATGCTTTATGGTCTTACCAGACCACAAACTACACTGCTACCCAGGCAACCCCATACTCATTAGTATACAGGACAAAGGCAGTTTTTCTCATCATAGTTAAATTTCCATCACTCAGCATTGCTATTTTTGATCAACTATATATGGATGAGAAATCTTGGAAATGGTTTGATGTGTTGGAGTATCTATATGAGAAAAGGTTTCACACTTTGCGCCATTTGGAAGTCTACCAAAATCAGATCGCACGAGCCTTCAACAAAAAGGTTCACCTCTGGTCTTTCCTCAAAGGAGAGATGGTGTTGGTCCTCAGAACCCCAATGATAGTCGGAAAGAAACCCCCAAATCTTGAGCAAAAATGGGATGGACCATATGTCATACATAATTTCTAATCCAATGGAGCATATTACTTGATATCAATGGATGGACAGCTCCTCACAAATACCACCAATGCAAAGTTTCTGAAGAAATACTTTGCATAAAATAAGATAAGTGTCCTAGATACAAGACATTAAACCACATAGAATAAATCGTCCTAATCACATTATGACAAACTACAGGGTTAAATTTGTCCTAACCACGTGACATTAAACTATATGGAGTCAGTCCTTACCTTAAGATGTCAAAATACATGATTTCTAAAGAACTATGTATGGCTTGATTCCTACCTTTGCAGGATACGTAGTGACTCCTGGATTTAACATCTGGGACAAGCCACCAATTAAAGAAAAATGCCCCCTCATTTCCCTACATGTGGTCCAGATATCTGTAGGGAACATTTAGAACTATGTGTGGCTTGATTTCCACCCTTGCAGGATATGCAGTGACACCCAAATCCTCTATCCCAGTCTAGCTGCCAAACAAAAAAGTGCCCCTTCCTCCTTGCATAGGTCAGAATTGTACTGTGGAATCCATGAATGTTCTTAACTGCATGAAAGTAAACTACAAAGTTCCCCAAGAGTCATGTGCAGTCTAATTCTCAGTGTTACAAGATCCTAAAGATGTCCCCAATTTCTTATGCAACAAATTCAAAGAGATAACAGAAATTCCAAGTTTGAATTCCAACACTCATAAGGAGTCAAAAGATCATGTTTCTCCCTACATATGAGTCAGATCTATGTAAAACATCAATAGTTCACAACTAATCACAGTCTGATATTTCTTACATTCCCAAACACATCTTTCCTTTTTTTCAAACTACATACTTTGGGAAATCTTGGATCTCCATAAACATTCATGGCCATTAGGGATGGAAGTCTAGTGTCCTATGGATACCTTTTTTTGACTATGCACATCATGACCCAGTGGCTCTGCATATTTCACCTACAAAATAGCCATCAACCAAAGGCAAACTCATCCTTAGGAGAGTCATTTCCTACCTCCATATGCCTGATGGATTCCAAGCCCCATGCCATTCCTCCTAATCCAAGGGCCCCCTGGGACTATGGTTTACACCTTCTACCATCACTCATGTATAAGGAATACTAAAATATCTTGACCATGATTAACTCAAAGCTATTTATGTTATTTGTGACAAATTGTATCTGCAACATGACTATGAACTATGATACCAACTTCCTCACTACACGATGATAAACTACAAGGCCAAAAGGGTCTTGGTTGCACGACATTAAACTACACCACATAATGGGAATGCTTAGATTCTTATCTTGGCTCAGCCGTCTCAAACAAAATGCCTTCCCTTTCCAAATAAGGGAAAAACATCTGCAAGGAATGTTCATTGGTAATCCTATGTAACTTGGATTCCCCCTAAAAAGATGTGTGGTGGACCCAAATTCTATGATCTGGATCCATCCATATAAGGTATTGAAATGTCCCCTTCTATGAGTACAAATTTAATCAATGCAGAGAATCCTCAGACAAGTCCTATCTATAGGGCTGCTTAAGGGAAATAGTATTTCCCTTATTTCATGTCAGTATTACCCTACATCCACCCCACATGATGATAAATTGTATCGAATTAATCCTTTCTGTATGATGTTAAAATGCATGGTATTGTTCTAAGAATAAAATTCTCCCAGCCATTAGTTATGTCATTCTTAAGTGGTGACCCAAAATCCTCGTAATCCCTTGTTTCTCACACCGAGCATAGATCACGTGAGCTTAGGAACCTCAGTAGGAGATCCACCATGACATCAGGGAAAATCAATCTAGGATTTTGGTTCTAGCAGCATGACCCTAAAAGGCATGTTATGGTTCCCTTCCCCATAAGGAACCTTGGGTCTTGGTCGTACGACATTAAACTATAGGGTACTCTAAATATGGGACGAATGCCTCACCCTATGTATGAGTCAGCACTACTAGGAATTCAATCTATAGCCACAGACCTATATCCATGGTTTTATAGTCCTGTGGCTATATCTATTTTATTGCCACGTTTTAATTCAACATTCGTGGATAAATCAATCTTATACCACGGCTGAAGATTTTTTTTCTCAATCAATATCGAGCTCCTCCTCCCCTGATCCTCAACCATGTCACCGCGCAGTCCCCTCCTCCGCGATGATGTATCCTCCTCCCCAATAATCTCCCTGACGATCTCACTGCACAACCCTCTTTCATAGTGGCGCCCTCCTCCCCGACGACCTCTCCCACAGTGGCGCCCTCCTCCCTGATGACCTCTCTCACAGTGGTGCCCTCCTCCCCGAAGACCTCTCTCATCATGGCACCCTCCTCCCCACCTCTGCCTATGTCTCTGGCTCCAGTCTACTCAGCTCTGCCTTCCCTTAAGTGTCCATGTGAATCCACATTCAATAAATCCTAGAAAACCTATTCCTCAGATCTTCATTGGATTCCTCTCAAATGTCATCCCCTGTTGGTAATTTCTTCTCCAAAGACTGCGGTACAAATCTCTTACCATCACCATCACACTGACGTAGGACGTTCCATCCCTATGTTCACATTATCTCCCCTGCACTACTCTCTAAATCCAGAGTCAGGCACATAATCATCACTACCCTTGCACATGTTTCTCCCTTTCATCCCCTCAGTTTCATCACATGGTCCACTAGTAGAGATATGAAAACTAAACTCCCCAATACTGTCTTCCCCTCTGTTGTACTAACTTTTTTCTATCATATTTTTTGTGAACAATGTATTCATGTTTTCCAATTTAGGATTTTTTCTACACCAATCCTAAATTATTTCTACTTGAAAAGGTTTGCCTCATTATAGATTCTTAATAGTAAAAATTTGTATTTTGAAATAAGTTTTCTTTAATTCCCATAATCATTTAAGTGTTTTCTCCATTATGATGTTTTATTTTATAGTTTTTCATTATGATTGGATTCTATGTAAAGACCCGTAAATTTCAAGGAAATTTTGTTCTTAAATTCTTTGTAATTTTATGAGTACGTAGTTTCTGACGCCACCTAATTCCGAGGCCCGGTGTGCCCGGAATGTTTTTCTGAAGTTTTGCTCAGGTACATTCAGTGAACGAACGAGCGGGTTTTTCTATCTTTTGAACCGGTGATCGGAATTGAAATCCAAGGGCACCAATGAACTTGCAGTTCCGGTAATTTCTTAAGGGTACCATTACCGTAGTTGTGTTTTAAGCGGGTTGTGAATTAATATTTGGGGAATTAGAATAAAATAAGTAAAATTGGTGGAGCACAATTTTATTTTAAGGATGGTGGTTATTTCCTCTCAAGGGGAGTTATAGGTGGGGCCCACACCCACATAACCTCCCATGAGATGATATTTTTTGTGTGGGGCCCACATGTGACCTAAACTCTTGAACTCCACATAACTCTCATAAACCCCATTAAACTCTCTTGTTTAATTTGAAAACTCTCCCAATATTTATGAGATCTCTTCACCTTCTCCTCTCCCATTAATTTATGAAAACACTTTAATTAATAAATTGAATCCTCCAATTAATTAATTAAAGTGGTTTGAAATTTGAATTGCATATGTTAATAAAATAATAGTCTTAGCCTATTATTTTATTTTGGGGTATTCGTTGTGTTAAGGAGAGTTGGGAGAGAGCTCTTGAGAAAGGGAGAAAAGTATTCCTCTTCCTCAACAAAGAACAGGTTTCTTCCCCGAAGAATAATGCTCTTTGATTCGAAGAACGCGAATGCCAACGATGACGTGCCTTCCTTCCTCATCTCCGCAATAAGTGAGGAGACGTCGCTTCCTCCTTGGATGCACACCGACGTCATCTACGAATCCTCTTCCTGCGACGCCGTCTTTCGCGATGCCGACTACCGAAAACCTTAATTTGAGGTAGGGGGTTTGTTTAATTTATTTTAAATAAATTATTCCTTCATTCTTGATGTATACAAGTTAACATCCTTGGCTATATGTTACAGCCTAACACGGAGGGCGCGGGCCGAATGAACACGGGCTGACGACCCTCCGTTGAACTTTGTTCTTTTTCGATGACGACGGTGACGGAAAGGATGGCGGCGATGATTGAAGGCGGCGGCCGTGCGCTGGCCGCGTGCGGAGGAACCGCGGCCCGCAATGGCGGGCCGCTCGGCCGACAAAGAACTGGCCGGCTAAAGTCGGGTCGCGCCCTGCCGGGCCGGGTCGTGCCACGCCAGGTCGGGCCGCGCCGCACCGCGCCGAGTTGCGCCCCTTGAGTTGAGACACGCATTTCATCAGGTCATTCCGACACCCGTGCTGGGTCGGACCCACCAAAAATGGGTTAACCCGACCCGTCGGCCCATTGGGCTTAACGAGCCAGGCCCGTTTTCACTTAAAGGTGAATAACTCGAAGACCGCACGTCTGATCAACCCGTCGTCTGCGGCATTGGGACCCTTGCGATGAGGTGGTCCTTTTGCGATACTCTATGTGAGTTTTAGACGACTTTGGGGAATGGCCGGGTTAGAAATGAGCGTATTTTTAACCGGGCCCCTGGAATGGAAAAACCGATATCTCTCAGACCGGGCGTCCGATTGACGCGTCGTCTGTTGCGTTGAGTTCCTATTGATGAGACGGAACTTCAGGATACATCAACTCTGGACTTTGTGATAGTTGATGTATCGGCCCCTTGGCTCAAGGAGTGGACCCTCCTGTAATCGAGCGTGCTGTGTGCGGGAACCCTAGAGCTGGCTGCGACTACGTACACTACCGTACTAGGATCCTCCGTGGGTTTGATGACGATGACTATTATACAGGGATCCTTCGTGGGTTTGACGACGATGACTACCATGATGGGATCCTCCATGGGTTCAATGACGATGAATACTGTACTTGGATTCTACGTGGGTTCGACAGTGATGGTTACTATACTTGGATCTTCCGTGGGTTTGGAAATGATGACTTCTGTACTAGAATCCTATGTGGATTCGACAGAGGAGATGATTCAGAGGATACATCTAATCATCTCCACCCCTCTTTGTGAGTAGTATACCTGTGTGAGCTGAGTCTTGACTTTCAATCATTATCATTGATGTGATTGACTTCTTTCCTGTGTGGACTGGGTTGTGCTTGGGCTCGAGAGTTGGAGCCGAACTGGAATTGATGACTTAGGTATATGTATGGGCATATACCTAAGTAGAGTAGGTTGATACTTCGTGATTGTATCTTTGCTTTGTGGTTTATCCTTCATGGATTTTGGGAGACCTTTGGGGGTCTCAGGGTCTCTACTGAGTGCTGTATACTCACCCCTATACGGGCTATGCCCTCACTACTTTGTGTTGGATGCAGATGACGGACAGCACTGATCGAGGTGGAGGTTTGTGGAGCTAGACGGTACCCGGAGGTGGACCACTTGGCGGGACGTACATGAGACGGACGACTAGACCCAAGGAGATGAGGAGACCATCTATACCCACCCTTCAGGTGGGATATCTGGAGGATGACTCAGTGGTTACCGATTTACTTCACTACTATTGTACTTTCTTTTAAGTTGTATTATACTTTCAGTTGGGTTTGTATACTGGCCCATTTACTTTCAGCACTTACCATTTGTACTCAGTTTTACTTAGTGATTACTTCACTTGCATACTCGGTTGTGTTTGTTTACTTTTATAAAGGCAATTCCTTCCCTTTTGCAAGGATTTATGCCTTTGGTGCTAGTCGCCAGCCCCTGACCTATGGAAGGCGGGCTTGGGGTAGTCACGGCACGGGCCCTGAGGATGGGTCATGACATTCTACTAGGTTTTAACTGAGTTACAATTAATTTTAGTGGTTATGTATCAAATTTATAAATGTTCTTTGATGATGGATTTCTTTGAATATGAATTTTTGTTGTTGTTTTACTCTGAATCTTCATAGATCTATTTAGATATTATTTTATATTTTACTGCTCATACTTTACCTAAGATCATAATAAGATATGGTTTTTTTTCTAATCCAATTGAGTTATTGTTTTCATTACTTTGATGTTGTGCACAGGGATGTATAAGAGAAGAAAATAAACATCACAAGTTAAATTTTACTTAAGTTAGTTCATCAAGAAGTAGAATATATTGTGATTGTTGTTTCCAAATTACTTGTCCTTTCATGTTTATTTTCATTTTACACATGTTTCAGCTCCTAGTCAAGAAATTTCTTGACAACCACCCATCCATATTGAAAATATTTCAATGTTCATTCAATTAACTATTTAATAAATGTTCTTTGATCATGTATTTGTTTGAACATGCACTATTTTTGTTGTTTTAATCTGAATCTTCATAGATCTGTTTAGATATTATTTTATATTTTCTGCTCATAGATCTGAAAATATTTCAATGTTTTTTTAATCCAATTGAGTTATTGTTTTCATTTCCTTGGTGTTGTGCATAGGAATGTAGATGGGAAAAAATAAAAATTACAAGTAAAATTTTAATCAAGTCAATGGAAGTTTCCTTACTACCACTCCTATCATCGGCTAAGAGAACCGCTTTGAAACACCTTGGATTAAGTGATTAGGTGACCTTCTAAATTGTATCATCTTATTCCTTATACTTTTCATACTAATCATGAATTCATTTTTCTAGCATTATTTCTTTCAATTCTCAAGTGATCATGCATGTCATCGACTCAATGCTTAGTGAATAGTACCAAGCTACTATTGGTTGGTTGTTTGTTATATTCATACGTGGTGAAACACTTTTTATGGTTCACATTGTTTACAACTTTACCAATTTTGAGGTGTATATCGTGACACTTTATTATGTTGGGATCGTATTGGTTTATTTTAAAATAATGGTATTTGTAAATGATGGGGTCTAGTGGGTTCATGATTAACACATGTTATGCAGAGATATTTATTTTTTGTTATAAATAGAAAAATACAGTAAATATTTATTTTAAAATATCTACCCCTTTATAGTTATTTTTCAGTTTTTAGATTATGTATAATAACTAAAGTTTGAAAATAGTTTATAGATTTACTGGAGGATATATGTATTTATAAGGTGGAATAAATCCATATTCTATTGTAATACGTAGATTATAGTAATACATAAAAAATGAAAACTTTATTTTTCATTTGGATGCTCATATATTTGAAATGGTTATAACAAAAATATATGACCTAAATTTTAACTGTTTAAGGGTTGTTGTAGGGTACCCTAAATTTTTTAAAAAAAATTGGTTTTACTATACATATAAATTTTGGAATTCCAGTGCTATCAATTAGGAGCACCTAGAAAAAATGAACATATTATGTAATATGATTTCAATCGCACAAAGTCTTGGTTTTCCATCTTTGGCAAGGTTTCACCCACATTAAACATCATGCATTCAAATCTGGTTTTACTTATAGTTTCTATATAATTTATCTATCTTCTTTTAAACATAGATTTGTAGACTTCATTAAAGTGTTGTACAGTATTACTGAATTGCTTAGATTATTACATATATTATGATTTCATGTACATATTGGGGTGTAATATGAATAGATTAGTACATCTAAAAGAATTTGATACACATATTCTTATATTTTTATTAGATTATATGTTCAGATTAATTTTCTTTACTATTAGAGAGTTGTCAAAATTCTACATATCCATGATTTTTTCTAATTTCTTAATTCTAATATTTCAATTTTTTAATCCATCTATATGTGAGTTGATTGGAACTCATGATATCTGTATTTCACTTGATTAATATTTTTTCTTCCAGATTTATAGTTAATTTAGTAGGTTTCATTTGTATTGTAGGCATGCTAAATGAATTATTTTTTTTGGTTTTATATGACTCAATTTTTCTTGAGCTCTATGTTGTTATATTAGATTAGGTTCTGTTTTATTCTTTGGAAACTACACTTTCATTGTGAATGCTTTATTTATTGCACCGACATGTTTTTAACCTACACTCAAGATTTATGTTAGTTTAAAATTTTTAAATGTCTATTCATCCCCATATCAAGACTATATTTTCATCTTAATTCGAACCAATATTGTCAATATCTAATGTTTGGAAGATACTATACTTTGGATTCAATCTAAACTCAAAAGGTATTACCTAGAATGTCCCTCTCACTAGGTTCATTATACTCTATAAAAATATAAGTGTGCAGCAGATTTATTTTCAATGGGTTTTCCTTTTCCTTTGCCATTATGGAATTATATGTTTGGGAGATCATAATCATCTATGATAAATCTTAGTGGAAATGGTGAAAAGAGAAATTGCTGTATAGAAAGACAGTTGGATAAACCATTCCCTTTATTTTCTAGGTTGTTTGGTGTAGGACCTGGATCTCAAAAAAGGTGATTCAATTCATAGATCTTCTTAATATGGTTTTGGATCAGGATCGGATTAGGGAATATATTAACATATTCTTCTTAGATGTGGATGATCGATTGATTTTCATAGTGACTTCTTTGGGTGGTTTCATTACCGGTAGTTTGAGAAGGTTTATTTACACACTTCAATGGGTTAAAAATTTGAAGATGTTGATCAAGTAAGATAATTTACCCAAGAAGATATATTTCATTGTATAGAAAAATACATAACAAAAAATTTCACACAAACAATGAAATGTAATCTTCGGGTATCACACAAGAATCTAAATGTCTATGTTACAGTGTATTAAAAGGGGGTTGGATACTTCATTTATTACTACATAGTGAGTATCCTATCCATATTTGAATATTTCTTTTCTAGAATCATAGAATTCTATTTCAATTATTTTTCTTTTGACCTTTTCCCCATGTTCTGGTTTAACAATGTTGAAATGATCTCATTCGAAGAATGTTGATGCAGTATTGTTGCCTTTGCAGGATGTTGGTCAACCTGAGAAACATGTATTAACATGAGAAAAGGTGGTACCTTCTTTGGTCTACACTAACTTGGATGTGATCTATTCACTACTACCAAGTATTTGGCCAAGACTTTAGAGGAACTCGGTTCGTTATCTTTACTTAATTCCATAGAACTAAATGACATACATATAGCAAGGTATGTCAATGTAACCTTCAAAGGAAACTGGGTGAGATAAAAACCCCAAGAAAATATCCAAAAAGTTAATATGTATAGATCATTTTTTAGTTGATTTATGAGAGGTGTCATCCTTATCATGGACTCCTCCGGTTTTTTAAATTTAGTATTCCCAATCCAACTAGGCCTATAAAACCCAATATGTGCTAAGCCATTGACTTGCTTATAATTTGATACACAAACTCTTACATTATGAATAGATTAGATGTTCACATTCATTTCATTTTATATTATAGACTTACCAAAGTCAACAGACCCATGTTTTTTTTAAATCTAAATTACATTGTTTAAAAGTTTTCTAATCCGTATATATGTCAGTTTACTGATAGTCCTCATATTTGTATTTCACGTGATTAATGTTTTTGTTCATCATTATCAGTTAATGTAGTAGGTTACATTTCTACTTCAAGAATGATAATTGAATTATATTTACAATGCTTTTAGATGAGTCGATTTAGAAGACTTTCATGTTGTTTTATTAGATTACTTTCTATTTTCTTCTACTTTTTTATTAGTTTTTGTTTTATTATGTTTCCTATTTTAACATGTTTTCTATGCTAACTGAATTAAATTTTTTGTTCTCTTCTATGTTGTTTTGTTATATTAGTCAAAAAAAATTAACAGATTTACATATTATGTTGTTTTCTTGTTGATGCATTAGGAAGCTAAAATTTAGTGCATCACTTCCATTTTGATATTTTGAGGTAGGAGAAGATCAAGCACATCAGCACATTAGTGTAGTTAGTGTAACATTTTTCATGGACTGTAGATGTGGGCACCATCTTGACAAACACCACACTCAAATCTGTTTTGCAGACAACCCCTCAACTCAAGTGCTCATCATGGAATCCTGTTTCAGTTGTATAAATCTATTTTTAGTAAAGTTTTTTAGTTTTGAATATGTCATATCTATATATTCTAGCACAATTAATTATATGTGTTCTCATTTGTATGAATTATGTTCATCAAAGTATTTTATTGGTAACAAAATGATATTATATGAATCACCATATAAACTTTTTGTGACGACCCAGACCCGGCCAGCCACCCGAACAGTGCCAAACGGGTCGGGTGTCACTACCTTAGGCGCACCTCCCCGAACGCCAAAGGCTGCCGACTAGCAGCGAGGGTCTGAAGGAACGCCCAAAATAGTAACCCGGCACCATGTGCCTCCTGACACCTCGTGTCTCAAGTACCGACGTCCTGAAGGCACGCCCAATCCCCTGAAGGCTCCTCAGCTCCCACGTGGCTTTCTATGGCAAGCACCCCCAACCAGAATACCTAACCGCAACTACGGGGGCCTCTACCCACATGAGTAATCAAAACCACCTCATCACTGAGTATCTCTGTGTGCACACTACTCAAAGTCTCGGGTGAGCGGTAATCACCAAAATAGTCCTAAGACACCAAAACATCTGACACCTCATATCCCTGCAACCATGTCACTCAAGTCCGATGGCCTCACCATCCAAGTAACCCGGGCCATGCCCAACCTGACAGTCGCACTGCCTCAAGCCAACATCCATGACGCCCAATCTCGTGGTCAAAACCACCCAAAGTAACCCGGGAAAATCCCCAACCTATGATCAGCATCACCCAAGCGTAACCGGGCCAAGCCCAACACAACCCCAAAGGGTCCAGCAGATGCAATTTAGCAATTTCATATATAAAATATTTAAACAGAAAACATAAACTGGAAAAACAAACTAAGCAGTTGAATTGCACTCTACCAGGTGTTGTCCCATACCAGTACTGAGGTCTTAAATGCCTCCAACAATTATAACAGGATTAATAAATTAAAATCAGTAGTTTAACACAATAATATTTCAATTAAAACCATTTTGGCATTCCCCGGCCAAAATGCCCCAATGAGCAATGGCCCCTCACCCGGCCCTGCTCACCCAAACTGGTAACCGGGCATACCCAAAGGCATCACAGAGGTCTCATAAGCAATTTAGTATGAAAAGGCAGATAAAACGGTTCCTGCTCAAAATAACTGAAAACGCACCGAAGGTCGTGTTACCCAAACAACCACGAAAACACAAAATAAGGTATGCACCACCTACCTAAGACTCGCACGATGCTACTCCTCCGGTAACACCCGCCAATTCGGTCTAAAACACGGTAAATCTACAAAAGATTCAATACCGTTCAACCGCCTATAACTCATTCTAGAACAAAAATCAGACAAAACTACCAAAGAGGAATCGAGGCCTTCCCGAGGGGGTTCCAACGCACTAATCAGAGCTCGAAACAGGTCTCAGACGGCGATCCGGTGAAGGATTGAAGATTTGGCCGACTTGGTTCATGTATCCGGGCGGAGGATATGAGGTTCTGCCTCAAAACGAGGCTACTTCCTGTTTTTGCACAAAAAAATAAAGTACACGGCATGTACTTTAGGACTACACGTCGTGTATAGGTCATTTAATTGTTCATAAGATGGCTGAATTCCACCTACCTACTTTCCGAACCTGCCAACATGAGTACACAGCATGCACCTAGGGGTACACGACGTGTACTCGGTTCCTCTTCCTTTCCCCACCGACCTATTCACACGCCATGTGTTTCCCTTATACATGGCTAGACTACACGGTGTGTTCAAAGGGAACACGGCGTGTCCCTGGTTCTACTCGGCCAGTAGGCCTACACGCCATGTATGGCCTCACACGGTCGGGGGTTACACGGCGTGTTTAAAACTACACGCCGTGTAGTAATAAAATTCTGCACAGTCACCCGCACGACATGTACTCGGCGAGTACACGGCCGACACTCACTGAACATATACATGGCGTGTACTCAAAAGTACACGGCGTGTAGTCTATAAATTTTCAGAAACTTCCCATTATATCCAGTTTCCTCGGAAACAAGTCAAAAATTTAAACAGGGTTGGGATTTTGACCCGTTCTAAAAACTCGGGTTCTTACAAACTCTCCACCTTAACATAGCTCGTCCCTGAGCTACCTAACGAAACCAGGAGATGGCACCGAACACGCCCATCACAGTTAAACAACCTGGAACACCCTGATCCCAAGGTTCTGGCTAAATTCCTCAAGGGGCTCCCCACCTTAGGAATTGCCTACTCAATCTCAACCAACAAAGCTTAAATAAACCACAGTTTACTAACCTGTTTTCTGGACGCATAGTCCTTCTGTGACGCATCGTCACCCCTGCACCTCATTGGCGCTCATGTGTCACTTCCGACACTCAACGTATCCTGCACCGCATCGGTGTCCGCCTCCACGAGGTCCCGGTGCCTAGCACCTCAAGTAACTTGCATCCACGATGCCCCGATGCCCACGGCACCTCAAGTAACCCGCATCCTCGATGCCCCGATGCCCAAGGTACCTCTATTAACCCGCATCCAGGATGCCCTGATGCCCACGGCACCTCGTATATATATATATATATATATATATATATATATATATCACACGCCCGATATGGTGCCAATCCCACTGACTAGCATCTAGTCAGTCCACATAGATCCTGTGCACCACATGCACTCAAAACAGGCATGCCTTGTTAGGTCCACAAGGCTGAATACCCTGAGAGGGGGGGTGAATCAGGGTATGATTAATTTAAAATTAACGCCCGTACTGATCCTGTTTCGCTGTTAAGCAAAACACACTTCTCTCTCTTTCCTGTTTCACAGTGTAAGCAGAAAGTAAATCATGCACAGGACACAACAATTTTTACTTGGTTCACCCGCACTGGGTTACGTCCAAGGATCATACGCCGAAAAGTTTTCGGTCGTACCAAATTCCACTAAACTTCACTAGCTGTGGATTACAAGGTTTGGGTACAGTCACTCTGTCCTAGGCTCACTACCTTTACAAGATTTAGGGTCAGCTCACTGCATTCCCAAGGTTCACTCCCTGTTTCTCTCTCTCTGGCTCACTGCCGGTGGAGAGGATCACCTTCTTCCTCTTACTTTGCTCACTGCGTCGAAAAGGATCCACTCACAGTTTATAGACCTGTAGGTCTCTTCATTTTCATGAAGGAATGCATTTTCCTCTGTAAGTAGATGCTCTGTTGAAGCCCCAATTTCACCCATAGATGAATCTCCCTTTGCACTGAAGGTATCGGGCAAACTTCCAACTTCTAGGCAGCCCGAAAATCACTTCTGGAAATAAACCTTACTTGGCGCGCAAGGCAATCTCGGTGCACAAGTATCGGCGCGCAAGTCACAACAGGCGCGCAAGTCTTCCTCAACCACTTGCATGACACAAGCTTCCTCAAATCCAAACTTGCGCGACTCACTTCCTTTTACACCCAATCAAATATTGGTGTGCAACTGCCAACAATCACCCTTCTTCAAATATGGCGCGCAAGACCCACTTGCGCGACACAACACCACTTGCGCGACCACCACATCTACGCGACAGGAGCTCTGAATCTTCAAAGTGTTGAACTCCGGTAAAGAATGAAGAGGGGTGGTCTAGTATTTATAGGCAAATGGACCACCCTACGTGACGGCACACAATTCACCTGTGCGACCCAGTCTTGGCACGCAAGTCTTCTGTCCTCCTAGACACTTGTGTGACCAACAACAAAACTTGCGCGAACCTATTTCCTTTTCCATATTTTGATCTTCTGATCTTGAAAAACATATGGTGTGCAAGTTTCCTATACCCCAAGTCCTCGGCACGCAAGTTCCTTTTCCAAAAATTCTTTTCTTCATTTGTCTATTTTCATGCCCAAAAATTTAGCAAACACTGGAAAACAGCGCCACCTTGTATCTGTTCTTTTTATACCACCTCCAGATCGTCCATTCCATTATCGACGTTCTTGAATCAAACATTGATCGTTTACCATAGCTCTTGAACTTGACATTCCACCATGAAATCCCCTTTGTCAACAAATTTGCAGGTCATGGTTTTCATTTTCAACAATCACAACATAGATGTCCACTTTTTCAACAAACACAATCACCTCAAAAATGATTCAATGATACCTTGAGGGATTTTTGCCCAACAATCTCCCCCTTTGGGTTTGTTGACAACTCTTCCATAAAAAGATACGTCATCAAATCTTCATCCACCATTTGCCTCATTGCGATTCTGATAGCAATCAAGGATTTACTCAACACATACTCTAAGCCCACATGAGCAATGCTCAGCGTGAGAAACAAGAGTAAATGAAAAGTTCATCAATGAATCACTTCAACTCTGACACCCTCTGTTGACACCAAACTGATACCAATTTCCAAATTGATACCAATTGTTTATACTTCACTAATACCAATTTTTGGAAATACCAATTGTTAGAAATATTCTTACCTCATTCAAACACTACCCTTCTGCACCACTTCTATGCTTTTATCATGATCATCAGTTATCGTGATACATATTCTTTGATCGATCACTTCTAGCATCATCAGATTTTAAAATCTCCCCCTTTCCCATTTCTCCCCCTATCTGGCTGCTCCACTGGTCAGTTTCTCCCCGTATCTACCATGATTTCTCAAATAGCCACACTGTCTCCCCTTTGAACAATCACTATTTTCTCCCCCTTTGTCAACGAACCCAAAGGTTACTCCTTTTCAGTTTGTAACAGAGTAGAGAACACATATCAGTACATTAGGGAAAACACATCATACCTCAGGGAGAGGGGGTGGGGGTTTCCAAATCCACACTAATTCAAGTGAGGGGAGTCTACTGAACTCCCAAAGCTAGTCGATGTCTCTCAAAAGCTTCCTTAGGTAAGGCCTTTGTCATAATGTCTGCAACCTGTAGCTTTATAGGCACATACTCCAACTTCATAATGCCTTGCTCCACATTCTCCTTGATGAAATGATATTTTATCTCAATGTGCTTTGTTTTTGAGTGATAAACTGGATTTTTTCTAAGATTGATAGAACTTGAGTTATCGCACTGGATTCTGATCGGAGACTTCACTTCAACTCCCATATCTTCAAGCTGTTGCTTCATCCACAATAATTGTGTGCATGCTTGAGTGGCCGCAATATACTCAGCTTCCACGGTTCTCAATGAAATGCAATCTTTCTTCTTACTTATCCAAGAAATACACAATCCACCAAGATAGAATTCACCTCCTGACGTTGATTTTCTACCATCTGCTGATCCAGCCCAATCTGCATCAGTATATCCCAATAACTCTGTCTGAGATTTGTCAGTATATGTCAAGCCGAAATCCATTGTGCCCTGGATATACCGAAGTATTCTTTTCACTGCGAGCATGTGACTTTCCTTGGGATTACTCTGATATCTCACTGCTTGGCATGTGGTGAAAACAATAGCAGGCCCTGTCGTGGTCAAGTAGAACAAACTTCCAATAATTTTCCTGTATTCTATGATATTAACTGTCTTTCCATCCTCATCTTTTGATAATTTCATCCGGGTAGCAACCAGAGTCTTCATCTCCTTGGAATTATCCATTCCAAACCTTCTAAAAACCTCCTTGGCGTATTTGGTTTAAGAAATGAATGTTCCATTACTTCCTTGTGTCACCTGTAAGCTAAGGAAAAATTTTAGCTCTCTAATCATTAACATTTCAAACTCATTTTTCATTAATTTAGAAAACTGTCTGCACTGAGTTTCATCTGATCCACCAAATATTATGTCATTGACATAGACCAGCACCATCATCCTTTGATTACTATTGTTTTTGAAATATAGATTTTAATCAACTCTACCATGCTGTAAACCAAGCTTCTTCAAGTACTGATCAAGCCTTGAGTACCATGCTCTTGGTGCTTGTTTCAGCCCATACAACGCCTTCTTCAGCCTACAAACTTTGTTCTCATCCTCATGAATGAGAAAACTATCTGGCTGCTCAATGTAAACCTATTCTTCCAGAACCCCATTTAGAAATGTAGATTTGACATCCATCTGGAACACTTTGAACTTTCTTTGCACTACTATGGCAAAAAATAATCTGATTTTCTCCAGCCTTGCAACCGGTGAAAATGTCTCATCTACATCTATTCCCTCTATCTGGGAGTATCCCTTGCACACTATCCATGCTTTGTTTTGAATCATAGTTCCATATTCATTCATCTTGTTGCGATAGACCCATTTAGTACGGATGACATTCTTGTCTGCTGGCCTCGAAACAATCTCCCATGTATGGTTCTTCTCAATCTGATCAATCTCTTCATTCATAGCCTAAACCCAGTTTTCATCTTCAGCTGCATCGGAAAAACATTTCGGCTTCACCTGAGATAAAAATGATGTTTGCTGTAATGAATTCATTCTTCGAGTCTGAACTGGAGCTGTCTAATCACCAATGATATTCTACCTATCAATTTCAGCTCGACTCTTTGGCTTCCTTGAAGACACATACTTGACACTTTATTGTTCATCATCAGTATCTTCTTCTGATTCAGCCTCTGCCACTTCTACTCCCCCTGTGTTTCTTACCTCATCATCACTTTCATCTAGGAACTATTCACTGGGTCATTGAGTATTTTGTTCATTTTCAACTATAGTGACATCATTGCTCTCAACAATTTTTTCCAGCCTTTTGTTGAAACATTTATATGCTTTTCTTTTCCCTAAGTAGCCAAGGAATATCCCCTCATCTCCTCGTGCCTCAAACTTCCTGTGATTTTCTTTATTGAGAATAAAACACTTACTTACAAAGATTCGAAAGTATTTCAACATTGGCTTCTTTCCATACCACAGTTCATACGGAGTCTTACCTTTCATTGGACACAACAAAGACCTGTTCGAAATATAGACCGATGTCAAAACTGCTTCCTTCCAAAATTTCTCTGGTAGGTCTTTATCAATGAGCATCATTCTGGCCATGTTGTTGATGATCTGATTTATCCTTTCAACCACTCAATTATGTTGGGGATTTCTTACTGATTAAACTTGATGCCTTATCCCATGTTTCTCGAGATAATTTTCAACTTGACTATTTGTCAATTCTGTACCGTTATCAGTACAAAACTTCTGAATTTTCTGCCCAAGCATATTTTCTGATTCCCTCATATACTGCTTTATGCAACTGAACACCTCTACCTTATGGGTAATGATGAATACCCAGTCCATTCTGCTATAATCATCAATGAAAAGAACATAGTACCTTTTCCATTTATATCTCGTGGTGAAATAGGTCCACATACATCAGCATGTACCAATTCGAGCACTCTAGATGATTTCTGTTCCTTTGGCCTATATGTTTTTCTGATGATCTTCCATTGTTGACAAGCATCGCATGTATGAGCATGATCACGTGATAGTTTGGAAAGGTCTCTAGCAGCATCACACTTTACCAGATCTTCCATAGATGGTTGGCATAGATGACCAAGTCGCTTATGCCACAACTGGTTTTCTTCTTCTCTGGATAAAAAGCACGAATCTTCTTCCCCACCTACTAGGTAAAGATTTCCCTTTGTATGTTTTCCCTATAGAATGACTACTTCATCTTTTCCTTTAACAATACACATCTTCTTAGTAAATCGGATAGAGTGCCCAGAGTCACATAGTTGGATGACACTGAGCAAGTTATTACTGAGACCCTCTACTACCAAGACATCGGCACGTCTCATTTCATTGCCCCCAAACTTGGATTTCCCTGAGCCAAAAATATTCAGGCCTTCATCATTTCCAAATTTGACAACTCCTTCTTTGTCATATTTTATTCCTGTAACAATATCCTTATTACCCGTCATGTGAGATGTGCAACCACTATCAAGGATCCACACACTAGAGCGATCTGATGATTTAAGGGAAATCTCTGCCACCACGACCTTCTCAATTTTCTTCTTCTTGGTCCATACTTTTTCCTTCGTACTTGGCATAGATTGAGACTTCTGTTCTTTATCAGAGTATGATGGACTGACTTTATCTTGAAAATCCACAAATCTATTCTGCATTTTTAACTCACCTGTGGGTTTATTGATCTGCCGCTTGTGAACGTTTTGATTCTGCTTTGGATTATTTCTCTGTATGGTCGAAGTACAGTACCTAGCCATGCGTCCAAATCCTCCACACCAAAAACAGTTTCCTTCAAAATATGTTCTGGACAATTGTTCTCTGTTTGGATGTCACCTTTGTTCTTGTTCCCTTCGATATCTCTTGGATATGGAACACACATACTGTGAATGTCCCATTTCCCGCAACAATAACACCTGATATATGGTGTATTCCTTCATGGTACTTCAGCATTATGATTTTACCTTTGGGATCTTTGAATATTCTGATTTTTCTTTGTGCCCAAATCAACCTTCAATTTCGGGATAGGTGCTTGCGGTCTGACCTCAATTGTCACATATTTTTGTTTCTGATTAAGCCCTAAAACAGCCTTAACATCTGAGCTCAATTGCTGCTTCTTCCCTGCTGAACTAATAGGCTCCTCTTTCATCTTTTCATTCTTCATAACAACCTTCCTTCCCAATAATGTGTTAGGAATCAAAGGTTTTTCCTGGTCTTTGACTTTTCTCCGAACTTCCTCTTCAAGCTCTTCGATACGCTTGACGTGATCTTTCAATTTTCTGTTCAAGCTATCGATCTCCCTTTTATGTTCTTCAATCTTGAGCTTATGCTCATCAACCTTTTATGTGCTCTCTGGCCTGGAAGACTTAAGATTTTCTATTTCTTTTGTAAGCTTGTAATTCTCGTCTTCCTGCTGTTTCATGTAGAGTTTCGCATCATGTACCACCTTTTTAGATTTCTTTGTTTTTGCTCTCCAAATATATATCTCTTCAAGAGCTGCTTCTAATTCAATTTCCATGTCAACTCTCCCTTCAATTTCTTCTTCTTCCTCATCAGTTTAGGTGTCTTTCTTTTCTTGAGCACTACTGACAACAACCACCATTGCATTTTGTCCACGATCTTTGTAGTTTTCTATCTCTTCAATTTCTTCACCCTCAGACTCATCTGAACTATCTATTTCTTGTGAAAGAAGATTCTTCTTCTTGAAGAAATTTCTCTTGATCTGCTTCTTCCCTTTCACATAGGCTGAAGATTTTTTATTGGTAATTTCAACTTCATCTTCATCGTTTTCTTTCTGAAACTTTTTGGGGCACCTTGCAGCAAGATGACCAACTTTTCCACACCTAAAGAAAGAAAGTGGAAGCTTCCCTTTGAACTTTCCTTTTCCTATTTGAATATTTGAGGAGAGTAATGACATTACCTCATCTGTATCTTCTTCTTCCTGAGAATATTCAATGGTGAGCTTCTTCATGACCTTAAATGACACCTCTTTGGACTTCCCCTTTTCCACAGCCTCATTATCATCGTTCCTCATTTCATATGCAACCAAGGTACTGTGAAAATTGTCCAGTGTCAGCTCTTTTGGATCTTTATCTTCTAGTACTAAAACTTTAGGATTGAAATGAGGTGGAAGTTTCCTCAAGATGCGCTTTACAATCTTTATGTCTTCAATGACTTCGCTAAGACCTCGCATATCTTCCACAACAATGTTTACCCTATCAAATAATGTGTCAACAGACTCATTCGGGTTAATTTTCAAATCTTCATATTTGTTCCACAACACCTGCAGCTTTGCCTCTTTGACCATTGTATCCCCTTTATATATATTCAAAATCTTTTCCCACATGGCATGTGACGTTTTTCATGACATCACCTTCGTGTAGATGGGATTATAAAGGGATCCCCATAAGGCATTGATTGATTTGGAATCAGCATCCAACTCTCTATGATCAGCTTCTGATAATGCACCACTATTAATATCAGTTGTGATACCATGCATAGATCCTGAGAGCACATCCATTCCCAAGGATCAGAAATAGTGTTGCATTCGATTCTTCCATATCTGAAAATTACATATGTCGAAGAGAGGAATCCCTTTATGATTAGTGACCTTCATTGAGAGAATACCTAATATCAACCATTCCCTCTGATACCAATTGTTAGGTCCACAAGGCTAAATACCCTGAGAGGGGGTGAATCAGGGTATGATTAATTTAAAATTAACGCCCGTACTAATCTTGTTTCGCTATTAAGCAAAACACTCTTATCTATCTTTCCTGTTGCACATTGTAAGCAGAAAGTAAAGCATGCACAAGACACAATTATTTTTACTTGGTTCACCCGCACTGGGCTACGTCCAAGGAGCATACACCGACAAGTTTCCGGTCGTACCAAATTCCACAAAACTTCACTAGCTGTGGATTACAAGGTTCGGGTACAGTCACTCTGTCCCAGGCTCACTGCCTTTACAAGATTTAGGGTCAGCTCACTGCTTTCCTAAGGGTCACTCCCTGTTTCTCTCTCTCTGGCTCACTACCGGTGGAGAGGATCACCTTCTTCCTCTTCCTTTGCTCACTACGTCAGAAAGGATCCACTCATAGTTTATAGACCTGTAGGTATCTTTATTCCCATGAAGGAATGCATCTTCCTCTATAAGTAGATGCTCTGTTGAAGCCCAAATTTCACCCGTAGATGAATCTCTCTTTGCACCGAAGGTATCGGGAAAACTTCCAACTTCCAGGCAGCCCTAAAATCACTGTTGGAAATAAACTTTACTTGGCATGTAAGTCAATCTCGGCACGCAAGTATCGGCGCGCAAGTCACAATGGGCACACAAGTATTCCTCAACCACTTGCACGACACAAGCTTCCTAAACTCCAAACTTGTGCGACTCACTTCCTTTTACGCCCAATCCAATATTGGCACGCAACTGCCAACAATCGCCCTTCTTCAAATATGGCGCGCAAGACCCACTTGCGCGACACACCACCACTTGAGCGACCACCAAACCTGCGTGAAGAGAGCTCTAAATCTTCAATGTTTTGAACTCCGGTAAAGAATGAAGAGGGGTGGTCTAGTATTTATAGGCAAATTGACCACCCTGCGCGACGGCGCGCAAGTCACCTGCGCGACCCAGTCTCGGCGCGCAAGTCTTCTGTCCTCCTAGACACTTGCGTGAACAACAACGAAACTTGCGTGAACCTATTTCCTTTTCCATATTTTGATCTTATGATCTTGAAAAACATATGGAACTCAAGTTTCCTATACCCCAAGTCCTCGGCACGCAAGTCCCTTTTCCAAAAACACTTTTCTTCATTTGTCGATTTTCAGGCCCAAAAATTTAGCAAACACTAGAAAACAGCGCCACCTTGTATCTGTTATTTTTGTACCGCCTCCAGATCATCCATTCCATTATCGACGTTCATAAATCAAACATGGATCGTTTACCATAGCTCTTGAACTCGACATTCCACCATGAAATCCCCTTTGTCAACAAATTTGCAGGTCATGGTTTGCATTGTCAACAATCACAACACAGATGTCCACTTTTTCAACAAACACAATCACCTCAAAAATGGTTCAATGATACCTTGAGGGATTTTTTCCCAAAATGCCTCTACAGGTCATGAAAAAAATGAAACATGGAGATCATGGTCACACCGCGGTGTACCTCTAACCGTCATCGGCTCACCAGCCTGCTCAGCCTCTGGCAGCTCCACGGTGTGCACCTAGCCTGAAACACGGCTACCTGACGCCTGACCTCCCTATGATGCTACTCCCGTCACCAGCCACTGACACCTCGGCTGGGTCCCACTGTCTCTGTCATGACCTCCACGTAGAGATGAACCTCGACTACCCTCACTGGGTACCAAACCTGAACCAACTCCAGATGCCACAATCTGTCATGGCCCCTGCCTGCCGGCTATCTGAGAAGGCTGCCTGCAAAACCTCTCCAGATGCCTGTCCTGTCCACATGCCCAGAACTCCTTCAGAGGCCTATCGCACTGCGTCAAAACATGTCTCGGCTGTCCATACTGGAAGCAAATCACCAAAGAACTCCCATGAGGTGGTTTGGCTGAATCCCTGGCCTGACTGCCCTATTGGAACACGTCTCTTCCTCGTTTCCTGCAGTCTGACCCATCACCTGAAGTTGTTGTCCTGCCCAAGAGATATTTCTCCCTCTCATTGCCCTTGGCTATGAGTGCCTGATTCACCGCTTCAGAGAAAGAACCCAGTCTGAAGATGTTCACCTGGACCCGAATGGCGTGTCGTAAGCCATCCTCAAAGTGCCTCACTCTAGCTGCGTCATCACTCACCATACCAGGTGCAAAACGAGACAGCTCTGTGAAGGTAGCCGCGTAGTCCATGAAGGACATATCTCCCTACTTAAGACTCAAGAACTCCTGATCTCTCTTTTCCCTCAGTGTCTTCAGGTATAAGTGCTCGAAGAACCTGTCCTCGAAGTCTTTCTATGCCAGTCCCTCGTGCCTATGAGCCTAAACCTGTACGTCCCACCAACGCTTCGCTGGTCCTCTCAGCATGTACATCGCCAGCTTGACCCTCCACCCTAGAGGCGTCTCCAGCTACTCGAAAATCATCTGCATACTCTCTATCCAGTTCTCTACCGCCTGCAGACCACCCTCTCCCTGAAAAAGCGGCGGGTGCTGCGACTGGAACTCCCGCATCAGATACGCCATAGAAGGATCTGTACCCTGAGCGCCTCTGTCAATCCCCTGCAAGACGCGTACCCGGCTCGATCGAAGCTGGTTGTCAAGCCACGGCCCAAATGATGCTAAACTCGGCTGCTGTCCTGCCTGTACTGGATCCTGAACCTGATCCTGTCCCTGAGCCTGTACCTGCAGCGCATGCTCTGCCTGTACCGAATTCTGACCCTGATCCTATGGTATTGTGTCCTCTCCTACCTAACGCTCCATCGAGTCATGAAGGAGTAACCCGCTGAATACCATAAATGATCAGACATCCCATATATATATATATATATAACAATATATATTCTACGCAGATAAGGAAAGCAGTAAAAGGCAGTGCATAACAACTACCCTTACTCCCCCTCACTACAACCCATACCCCATGGCATCCCAGCCTCATGGCCTCCTTACCCGCCCTTAACAGATCCAATTATCAAATGTACCTCGGGCCACGCCCGTCCCGAAAACTCACGTTGCCTCAAACCGACGACCAAGTCACCCAATCCTGACAGTTACACTGCCTCAACCATAGTACCTGTCTGCTCTCATAAGAGCCAGACTCAGAATCCTACAACATGCAATTCTACAAAAATAAAGCATGGCATACACATTTCAACAACTAGAAATTATATCAGTAATTTCACCAAATTACATGTCAAAGAATATAAATCATGGCAATTGATATTTCATTCACATGGCATTATCACTTCACAAAGAATACATGCAATTATAAAATTGAAATACCCTAAAAAATGTGCCTATCAAAAGCCAATCAAACAAGCCTCGCCATACCGGCCAAGGTCCAATTCTCCCTTACCATATCGGGTCAAGGGTCACATATCACAATCAAGAACATCACACATCAAGTGAGCCACTGAGGTGGAAATCACATAAACTGTAATATGAGCAAAGACATAAACAATTCCCACCTATGGAAACTTAGTCCATCACTCATACCAAGGGCTGCAGGCACCCAAGAAAAAGCTAGAAACCTAGTTCTAGTAACAAAAACCTATCTCTAGTATACCATATCCCAAATAGTAAAACCAGAAGAATTAAACGAGAATCCTCAAACTCATTAGTATCCAGTAAAACGGTGCTACTAAATCCCTGTCAAGAACTCCTCTGATACCACTTTGTGACGACCTGGACCCGGCCAACAACCCGAATAGTGCCAAACGGGTCAGGTGTCACTACCTTAGGCACACCTCCCCGAATACCAAATGCTGCCGACTAGCAGCGAGGGTCTGAATAGGTATAGTGGGGAGGCTATACCCTCTCGGAGGATCATAATAAGGGTACAGGTCCGAGTATAATACTAAAATACGCAACAGAAATAAATGACTCAGCAGACTCAAACCAAACCCGTAGAGAGGAAGCATAACCAATATAGATAAACAGTGGAAGTAGTAAATATAACAACAGCAGTGGAAATAAACACAACAGCATGCTGATAAAATATAACTACTACTGAACAGTAAAACATGCATCCAGAACAGGTCATACACAACTGAATATAAAGAGGGCGCCAATGGCTAACCAACAATAGCTACAACAGGTAAGCATACCGATATAGAAAATTAAACAAATAAAGTAAACCCAGCCAGGCATGACCTCAAGTTCCATACCATCTCCATGTAACAACTAACACAGCCCAGCTCCTGAAGCTGGCCTCTTTCCTACACGTAAATCCATAAAGTCTACACACGTCCCAAAGGGCCCGTGCAGGGTGTGAGACAAATCTCAGTAGGATACCACCCAATGGTGCGTACCAAATATATGTGTTTAAGCATTCATGCATTTCTAAGGAAAGCAGTAAACAATACAATGCACAAATAAACACAAACTCCACTGGTGCTCAACATCCACCATGGAGTGTCACCTGCTTCGGCCAATGACGGAATCTTTGTCGTGTAACAAAGCACCATGTGCCCCCTGACACCTCATGTCTCAAGTACCGACGTCCCTAAGGAACACCCCAAAATAGTAACCTGGCATCATGTGCCTCCTGACACCTCGTGCCTCAAGTACCGACGTCCCGAAGGCATGCCCAAAATAGTATCTCGGCACCATGTGCCTCCTGAAACCTTGTGTCTCAAGTATCGACGTCCCGAAGGCACGCCCAAAATAGTAACCCAGCACCATGTGCCTCCTGAAAACTCGTGTCTCAAGTACCGACGCCCCAAAGGCACGCCCAAAATAGTAACCCGACACCATGTGCCTCCTGACACCTTGTGTCTCAAGTACCAACGTCCCGAAGGCACGCCCAATCCCCTGAAGGCTCCTCACCTCCCACGTGGCTTTCTACGGAAAGCACCCCCAACCAGAATACCTAACCGCAACTATGGGGGCCTCTACCCACATGAGTGGTCAAAACTACCTCATCACGGAGTATCTATGTGTGCACACTACTCAAAGTCCTGGGTGAGTGGTAATCACCAAAATAGTCCTAAGCCCCCAAAACATCTGACACCTCATGTCTCTGCGACCATGTTGCTCAAGTCCGATGCCCTCGCCATCCAAGTAACTCGGGCCATTCCCAACCTGACAGTCGCACTGCCTCAAGCCGACATCCATGATGCCCAATTCTGTGGTCAAAACCACCCAAAGTAACCCGAGAAAAGCCCAAACCTATGATCAGCATCACTCAGGCGTAACCGGGCCAAGCCCAACAAAACCCCAAAGGGTCCAGCAGATTCAATTCAGCAATTGCATATATAACATATTTAAATAGAAAACATAAACTGGAAAAACAAACTAAGCAGTTGAATTGCACTCTACCAGGTGTTGTCCCATACCAGCACTGAGGTCTTAAATGCCTCCAACAATTATAACAGGCTTAATAAATTAAACTCAGCAGTTTAACATAATAATATTTCAATTAAAACCATTTTGGTGTTCCCCATCCAAAATGCCCTGACGAGCAACGACCCCTCACCTGGCCCTACTCACCCAAACTAGTAACCGGGCATACCCAAAGGCATCCCAGAGGTCCCATAAGAAATTCAGTATGAAAAAGCAGATAAAACAGTTCCCGCTCAAAATACCCGAAAACGCACTGAAGGTCGCGTTACCCAAAAAACCATGAAAACACAAAATAAGGTATGCACCACCTACCTAAGACTCACACGATGCTACTCCTCCAGTAACACCCGCCAATTATGTCTAAAACATGGTAAATCTACAAAAGATTAAATACCGTTCAACCGCCTATAACTCATTCTAGAACAAAAATCAGTCAAACAGCCAAAGAGGAATCGAGGCCTTACCGAGGGGGTTTCAACGCACTAATCATAGCTCGAAATGGGTCTCAGACGACGATTCGGGGAAGGATTGAAGATTCGGACAGCTTGGTTCACGTATCCAAGCAGAGGATATGAGGTTCTTCCTCAAAACGAGGCTACTGCCCATTTTAGCACAAAAAATAAAGTACACAGCATGTACTTTAGGACTACACGCCGTGTATAGGTCATTTAACTGTTCATAAGACAGCTGAATTCTGCCGAACTACTTTCCGAACCCGCCGACATGAGTACACGGCGTTTACCTAGGGGTACACGGCGTGTACTTGGTTCCTCTTCCTTTCCCCGCTGACGTATTCACACGCCATGTGTTTACCTTATACACGGCTAGACTACACGGCGTGTTCAAAGGGAACATGGCGTGTCCCTGGTTCTACCCGGCCAGCAGGCCTACACACCATGTATGGCCTCACACGGTCAGGGGTTACACGACGTGTTTAAAACTACATGCCATGTAGTAATAAAATTATACATGGTCACCCGCACGACATGTACTCGGCGAGTACACGGCCGACACTCGCTGAACATATACACGGCGTATACTCAAAAGTACACGGCGTGTAGTCTGGAAATTTCCAGAAACTTCCCATTTTATCCCGTTTCCTTGGAAATAAGTCAAAAATTTAAACAGGGTCAGGATTTTGACCCGTTCTAAAAACCCGGGTTCTTACACATTTAATGTTATCATTAATTAAATGTGTTCTCATTTGTATTCATTATGTTTATCAGGATTCTTCGCTCCTTCCACTTATTTAGGTGCATAAACCAATGAATATTTCAATGATCATGATGATGGTGGTTGATAGATCTTCCAACTAAGAAGATAGAGAAAAATTATAAGATTCTATTAAGAAGTTGAAACACTTACAAGTGTCTAGATAAAACCAGTAGTTCAGTACGTAAATCCTAGGAGAGAGAAGAAGTTTCTCTGACCAGGCCAAGGTAGTCTGCCTCCCAAAAACCAAAATACCCATCCCCCAAATAACTGCCCCACTCCCACTTATAACCATCCCACTCTTGGCAAACATAATTTCATAAACAATTACAATACTGCCCTTTGGTAGTAACTAACCCAGCAACAGACTCCCAACCAACTAATTAAAACATAAACACAAACTAACCCCTTGCTATTTATTAGACACTCCTACCCTTATACACCAACAAATCCTAGCCCTGAACCCACATTCTTATCAATTCCGCCGTCCTGAAATATCACCTTGTCCTCAAGGTGAAGAATTTGATCCCGACTCTTCATCTTAGCATTCTTATTTTCCAGCTCAGTTTCATCCACGACTCCTCTGTCTAATATAGCTCCCAAATTTAAAATTTTATAGTAGAAACTCCCAGCAACCCCTCTCAAAGGAAAACCAAGAGTGGCATCTCCTCCTCCCTCTTTTACTACAACCAAACTATTGTTTTCAAGAAACTTAGTAGCCCCACTAGCCTTCTCCATATGTATATCATCCTTGTAAACGTAAGAATGAGGGTACAATTGATTTTTTACACAAGAAGTTTCTTCCTTAGGTTTAGTAGCCATCACCCCTTCTACTGCATTTCCATATAGAAAAATATTGGTAGTGAAATTCTCACTCGTGTCATTGAGCAACAGTCGTGTAGTTCTACTGCACTGGCCATCATTATACAAACTTATCATCTTAATGAGTGTTCCAACAAATCTTGACAGAACACCAACTATTAATGTTTCCGGTTTCAAATATATCTTGGAAGGAGCCTCCACTTCTCCCTTAACAACAGTATATGAAATTTGGAAATACTCTTTCTGGTGTGAAGGTTATTTTCCCTCTTTGTCACCTCTTCAGAACCCAGCCTCTACAACTTCTGCTAGTTGCTGAATAAATCTCTCTAGTATAACTTTATCCCTAACACCTCCAAAGGAAATGTACCAAGTTTCCCTACCCAAAACAACAACAGTAGGAGGTGTAAAACCAGAATCATAAGCCAAGTTAAACACAGTTCCCTGCCCCTTGGAAACCATGGATAGTTGAGATAACATCATATTGAGTAATGGTGGAAGAATTTATAAAACTTGTAAAACTTTCACAGAAACATTTAGGTAGCACCAGAATTCTTGTTCTTTGCACCACTTCTTTGGTCTGTTTACCAAATAGACTTTTCTGGTGTTGCATACATCACGCTCTATAGATGCCTCCAACTATTCCATTAGTAGTTTTTCTCTGTCAACAATAGCAACCTTCTTATCCACCATGCGCTCTTTCTGTCCTGGTAGTACCACAGGATTAGCGCTCACCTTGCTGATCACTCTCGTTCGTTGAACAACCTGTATGAAAGAGAGGGGGGAATGGGCAGGGGGCTGGAAGGGGGTGGGGGATGATAGGGGGAATGGAGGGGGGAATGGGCAGGGGAAGGGGGTACTGGTAGGGGGTTCATGGAGAAGGCAGGGGGCAGGGGGTGTCCTTGGGTGATGGCATCCATCACCCCTTCTACTGCATTTCCATCTAGAAAAATATTGGTAGTGAAACTCTCACTCGTGTCATTGAGCAACAGTCGTGTAGCTCTACTGCACTAGCCATCATTATACAAACTTATCATCTTAATGAGTGTTCCAAAAAATCTTGACAGAACACCAACTATTAATGTTTCCGGTTTCAAATATATCTTGTAAGGAGCCTCCACTTCTCCCTTAACAACAGTATATGAAATTTGGCAATACTCTTTCTGGTGTGAAGGTTCTTTTCCCTCTTTGTCACCTCTTCAGAACCCAGCCTCTACAACTTCTTCTAGTTTCTGAATAAATCTCTCTAGTATAACTTTATCCCTAACACCTCCAAAGGAAATGTACCAAGTTTCCCTACCCCAAACAGCAGTAGTAGGAGGTGTAAAACCAGAATCATAATCCAAGTTAAACACAGTTCCCTGCCCCTTGGAAACCATGGATAGTTGAGAGAACATCATATTGAGTAGTGGTGGAAGAATTTCTAAAACTTGTGAAACTTTCACAGAAACATTTAGGTAGCACCCGAATTCTTATTCCTTGCACCACTTCTTTGGTCTGTTTACCAAATAGACTTTTCTGGTGCTGCGAACATCACGCCCTATAGATGCCTCCAACTCTTCCATTAGTAGTTTTTCTCTGTCAACAACAGCAACCTTCTTATCCACCATGCGCTCTTTCTGTCCTGGTAGTACCACAGGATTAGCGCTCACCTTTCTGATCACTCTCGTTCGTCGAACAACCTGGACGAAAGAGAGGGGGGAATGGGCAGGGGGCTGGAAGGGGGGTGGGGGGATGATAGGGGGGAATGGAGGGGGGAATGGGCAGGGGAAGGGGGGACTGGTAGGGGGTTCATGGAGAAGGCAGGGGGCAGGGGGTGTCCTTGGGTGATGGCATCCATCACCCCTTCTACTGCATTTCCATCTAGAAAAATCTTGTTAGTGCAATTCTCACTCGTGTCATTGAGCAACAGCCATGCAGTTATACTATATCGGCCTTCATTATACAAACTTATCGTCTTAATGAGTGTTCCAATGAATCTTGAAAGAACACCAACTGTTAATGTTTCCAGTTTCAAATATATCTTGGTAGGAGCCTCCACTTCTGCCTTAACAATAATATATGGAATTCGGCAATACTCTTTTTGATGTGGAGGTTATTTTCCCTCTTTGTCACCTCTTTAGAACCCATCCTCTACAACTTCTACTAGTTTCTGAATAAATCTCTCTAGTATAACTTTATCCCTAACATCTCCAAAGGAAATGTACCAAGTTTCCCTTCCCCAAATAGCAGGAGTAGGAGGTGTACAACCAGAATCATAAGCCAAGTCAAACATAGTTCCCTACCCCTTGGAAACCATGTCCAGTTAAGAGCACTTCATATTGAGTAATGGTGGAAGAATTTCTAAAAGTTATGTAACTTTAATAGAAAGTTTCTGGTAGAACCTGAATTCTTTCTCATTGCACCACAGGATTAGCGCTAACCTTGTTGACCACTCCTGTTTGTCGAACAACCTGGACGAACGGGAGGGGGGAATGGGTAGGGGAAGGGGAGACTGGTAGGGGGTGCATGGGGAATGCAGGGGGTAGGGGGTGTCCAAGGTCTGGGGGGTCTGTCCTGGGGGGTATGTCCAGGGGTGGGGGGATGGTAGTGGGTGACTGGAGGGGGAAATGGGCAGGGGGGATAGAAGGGGGTGGGGGGATGGAATGGGAGGGGGAATGGGCAGGGGGGACTGGTAGGGGGTGTCCAGGGTCTGGGGGGGTCTATCCTGGGGGGTGGTAGTGGGAGACTAGAGGGGGGAATGGGAAGGGGGTCTTGACAGAACACCTATTGTTAATTTTTACGGTTTCAAATATATATTGGTAGGAGCCTCCACTTCTCCCTTAACAATAGTATATGGAATTCGGCAATACTCTTTTCGGTGTGGAGGTTCTTTTCCCTCTTTGTCACCTCTTCGGAACCCAGCCTTTACAAATTCATCTAGTTGCTGAATAAATCTCTCTAGTATAACTTTATCCCTAACACCTCCAAAGGAAATGTACCAAGTTTCCCTACCCCAAACAGCAGTAGTAGGAGGTGTAAAACCAGAATCATAAGCCAAGTCAAACACAGTTCCCCGCCCCTTGGAAACCATGGTCAGTCGAGAGCACTTAATATTGAGTAATGGTGGAAGAATTTCTAAAACTTGTGTAACTTTCACAGAAACTTTCATGTAGCACCCGAATTCTTGCTCCTTGCACCGCTAATTTGGTCTGTTCACTAAATAGCCTTGTCTGGTGTTGTGGATATCACACCCTATAGATGCCTCTAACTCTTCCATTAGTAGTTTTTCCCTGTCAACAATAGCAACCTACTTATCCACCTTGCGCTCTTTCTATTCTGGTAGTACCATAGTATTAGCGATCACTTTGCTGAGCACTCCCATTTGTTGAAAAACCTAGACAAAAGGGAGGGGGAATGGGCAGTGGGGATGGAAGGGGTGGGGGGGATGGAAGGGGGGACTGGAGGGGGAATGGGTAGGGGTAGGGGGACTGTTGGAGGGTGCATGGGGAAGGCAGGGGGCAAGGGGGTGTCCAGGGTCTGGGGGTATGTCGTGGGGGGTCTGTCCAGGGGGTGGGGGGAATGGCAGTGGGGGATGGGAAGGGGGGCTGGTAGGGGGTGAGGGTGGGGGTGACAGGGGAGGGGGAATGGGCAGGGGACTGACAGGGGGTGTCCAGGGTCTGGGGGGGCTGGCATGGGGTTGGGGTGGAAGGGGAGGGGGGAATGGGTAGGGGTGGTGCATGGGTAAGGTAGGGGGCATGGTGAGGGGGGTGTCCATAGTCTGGGGGGTCTGTCTAGGGTCTTGGGGGGTCTGTCTGGGGGGGTATCCAGGGGGTCTGTCTAGGGGGTGGAGGGGGCTTTGCAAGGGGGTGTCTAGGGTGGGGGGGCTATCTAGGTAGGAGTGGAGGGGGGGTTTCATGGGGGGTCGTGCAGGGGGTGGGGGGTTTGTCCAACGTGGGGGTGTCAAGGGTCTGGGGGGTGTCCAGTGGGGAGTGGAGGGGGTCTTTGCATGGGGGAAGGAGTGTTGTAGGGGTTGGGGTATATCCAGGGGTGGGGGTTGTCCAGGGTCTATCCTGGGGGGGATGTCCATGGTCTGTCATGAGGGGGTCTGTCTAGGGTGGGTTTCTAGGGTCTGGGGGTGTCTAGGGTCTGTTCAGGGGGTGTCTAGGGTCTAGGGGGTGGGTCTGTCTAGGGGGGAGGGGGGTTGTCCAGGGGGGAGTGGGGGGGGCTTCGTATGGGGGAAGGGGTTATACATAGGGGTGGGGTCTTTCCAGGGGTGGGGGTTGTCCAAGGTATGTCCTGGGGGTGTCCAGGATCTAGGGGAAGGGGTGCTGCAGGGGGGTGGGGTCTTTCCAGGGGTGGGGGTGCTGTCCAGGGTCTGTTCTGGGGGGTTTCCAGGGTTTAGGGGGTGTCCAGGGTCTGGTGGTTTCCAGGGGGGTGTCCAGGGTCTGGGGGGGATGTCCAGTGCGGATTGGAGGGGGGCTTTGCATGGGGGAAGGGGTGTTGTAGGTGGTGGGGTCTGTCCAGGGGTGGGGGATATCCAGGGTCTGTCTGGGGGGGCTCTCTAGGGGGGAGTGGAGTGGGGTATTTGTATGGAGGGAAGGGGTGTTGCATGGGGGTGGGATCTATCTAGGGGTGGAGGCTATTGAAGGTCTTTCCTGGGGGGTGTCCAGGGTCTAGGGGGTGTCCAAGGTCTGGAGGTGTCCAGGGTCTGGGTGGGAAGGGGTGCTGGAGGGGGTGGGGTCTGTTCAGGGGTGGGGTCTATCCAGGGTCTTTCTTAGGGGGGTTTTCAGGGTCTAGGGGGTGTTTGGGGTCTGGTGGGTGTATAGGGTCTGGGGGGGCTGTCCAGTAGGGAGTGGAGGGGGGGCTTTACATGGGGGAAAGGGTATTGTAGGGGGTGGGGTTTGTCCAGAGGTGGGGGTCTATCTAGGGGGGTGTCTAGGGTCTGTCCATCGGGGATGTCCAGGGTCTATCTTGGGGGGGGGGGGTTGTGTGGGGGGAGGGGGGGGATTTTGTATGGGGTAAGGGGTGTTGTATGGGTGGGAGGCTTTGTAAGGGGTGGGGGTTGTCCAGGGGGGACTGTGCAGTAGGGGGGCTTTGAATGGGAGAAGGGGTGCTGCAGCGGGGGGGGGGGGGGGGCTTTGCAGGGGATGGGGGTGTTTTTTTATGAAATGGAAAACCTTATAGCCACGATTTCAAACTGTGGATATAGACCTATAGCCACAGTTTTAACCGTGGTTGTAGCCTTATAGCCATGGTTTCAAACTGTGGTTATAGATTTGTGTTCCTTAAGCTGCTGCCATAGTTTCAAACCGTGACTTTAGGTATTTAGCCATGGTTCAAACTGTGGCTACAGGTATTTCCCTATATCCATGCCAATACTATACACGGTTCATAAAACTATGGCTATAACCTATAGACATGGTTTTTGGAATTATATCCATGGTTTTAAACCATGGTTATATCCTAAATTTCCAGTAGTACAGATCTATGTAAAAGATTATATAATCCCATGAGTGAATCACATCCCGAAGGTCTCTAATGTATTCAGATACACTCCTTCCATACATCAAACTTTGTGCTTTGAGTAATATTGAATCTCCGTAATCCTCCATGGCCATCAGATATAGAAATTCATTGTCATACGTACACCTTTGTTTGACTATGAACATCATGGCCCGGTGGCTCTGCATATGTTGCCTACAAAATGGCCATCAACCAAAGGAAAATTCGTTCTAAGGAGAGTCCTCTCCTACCTCAGTATGCCTAACGGTTCCCAAGCCTCGTGACATCCCTCCTAATCCAAGAACCCTCAAAGTCATGGTTTACATTCTCTTTCCTTCCCATTACCTAGATATATTAGAACATCCTAGCCTGATTCACCTCTGGTCTCTCAAGGCTTATGTAAAATAAATATACCCCATCCATATGAATGAATTTGATCCACATACAAAAAAAAATACCCACTTATTTCTGGTTTTCCTGGTAAAGTTCAGCCAAATAAATTCCCCCTTTCATGTTTAGGTGCACCCCCATTCATAAGCCATATGTTGTGTCCAGAAAGATCCCAATCTCCATAATCCTTCATCAAAATCGGATATGGAAGGCTAGTATCCTGTGGACACCTCTGTTTGAGTATACACATCATGCCCTGGTGGCTCTGCATATGTCGCCTACAAAAGGGCCATCAACCAAAGGTAAATTCATCCTTAGAAGAGTCCTTTCTAATTTCCATATGCCCACATGACATGTATGTCCCACCTTTCTCCTTGGATTCGAAAATCTCCCAAATTATAGTTTACATTATTTTTTCCTTTCAAATTCCCAAAGATGAAAATAATTTCTAATCAAACTAATGAATCATTTACTCTCTCTTGGTTAGAGTAAAATTATCTCCCATAAAGAGTTTAAGTTTTATTTAAGGAGGCTTAAAGTTCAGTTCTCCAATTTAAGTTTGGTGTGCAGAACATGTAAATAACGTAGCATTATTATATATGGAAGGACGAACTTTAGTTTTAAATTCCACAACGCAGTTCACGAAACCCAAAATTCGGTTTTCTGGTAGAAGAAATTGTGAAGAGTTTGGTTCGTGGCATGTACAAGGTGGTTCATGAATGCGGATTTCACAAAGGATTCGGTACGCGAATGAAGGGAAAGCCAAGGGGAGGTCAAGAGCACTTTTCACCATGAGAAATGGTAAAATAAAAATAACATGGGCCCCTATAAATAGGTGTAGTCCCCTCCCACCATACCTATCTGTTCTACCACAAACCACTTCAGTTCAGTACTGCTTCTACATCAAAATAACTTCTTCTTCGTTCCGAATAGACCCTATTCTGATGGGGTTATTTTTAGTGTCTTGAAAACTTATAAAAGGGAAGTAAATACTCCCTCAATCACTTTTAAAAAGTAATCAAACATTCTTATAGGTCCAACAAGGAAAATGGATGCAAATTGAATTGTAAACTTGGGAAGAAACTTGAAAGAAATTGAATTTTTCAAGAGTTTTATGTGACCCACATACCATTACTATGAAAGGTTTGCAGAATGCATGAATAGTGAACAATAGATACACGAAAGGACTCATGAGGTGCTAGCCCATGGGGTGATGGATGGAAAACCCAAGAAGTTTTGAACCACATCATGGGTGAAATTGAGCATAGGTATGTCATATGCATATCATCCCGTGAACTCAGCAGTTCACGGATGAAGAAAGTTGGTAGGGTTCCACAAACTAGGAATCGTGAACCACAGCCTCTACAAACCCCAGTTGACCGAGTCTTCTACGGGTTGAGATATATCTTCATGGGATTCTGCAAAATTTGCCGCATGACCACATATATGATTTCTCCATGCTCTATAAAAGGAGCACGGGAGGAAGAAGATGAGGATGAATGAAGAAAGCACAGTGAAGACCCTAGAGGTTGGAAGAAAGAATTCAAAGAGAATTCCAACTTTGGTTTCGAATCATCGGTGAAGTGAAAACCGCGTATCACATTTCTGAAGGTATAACCAGCTGTGAACCATAAAAATAAGGATCTTAATAGAAATGGGTAAACCGCAAACCTAATTAGTATCATAGCAAACCATAAATTCCTCATGGATTAATTCCCCATGAACCACAAGTTCTAGGACCCTCCTTCAATATGGCACTCTACATAGTGCATCACTATGTGAATCAAACCCCACACCGTGTACTGAATCAGTATGCGGATGGAACCCGAAGCAGCATGGCGGGCTGCATCCAGGACTGTGTACCACTTTGGTACACAGTGGTCCATACCCAAGCTTGCTTACTACTTTGGTACGTAGAAAACCCCCTACTCGCATAGCACTATGGTATGAAGGGATCCCCCCATCCTGTGTAAGAAAACAATACACATAATGGGGCGTCTTTGGGTGTCTTTCCCTCCAGCTCAAATCTCACCCCTCCATTACCGTACAGTCTTCCATAACTCCTCCTCAAAACCATTCCATCGGAATCAGGACAAAGAATCCTCCAAAGCCACCGGACCCATATGATCAGATCATCAAGTGCATCAGTGCACCCCTCTAAGTCTACATACCCATGGTAAGATGAGTCACAAAGGTTTTCCCCACAATGATTCGGGCTCCCGGGATGTCTATAAGTCTACATTCCCATGGTAATCCGGAGTACAATATTGGGAAGCTGACATGAACCTCCCCATTATAGGGATTAAGGGAAATCACTTTCTTTTCCATTCAATAAGGAATGGTGATCAGTTGAAGGAATCATTATCGCTTCTCTTTTTGACGAGAGGTGACATTCATACCCTTTCCCAGAGCACATTCTGGGGAACTCCCACTATGGTAAGTCCCTAACCTTGCAAGATCCAAGATACATGACCTCCAATGTTATCCCACATTGAAAGGTTCATCACTCTGCACCCTCACCCATTATCATCTTGACTTATCCCACCATAGGCTCGGCCTCTTCCATCAATAGGAGATAAGATGTGTGGTTTTTTGAATCTCTCACATACTCTTTCTTCTCACACCGAGCATGACTCATGTGGGCATAGAGATTTTTGATGATTACAACATCCACACAACCAACCCATCCTAACTATGAGAACTTGTATTCCTGTTAAAACCAAGATACATAGGACACGTGTTGAAGGCCTGATCTCAAAAGGGGTGCCCTTCTGAAAGGATTCACCTAGTCATGTTCCCCCTAAATGGGAAGCTTCCATGCGTAATCCCCAACCCATCTTGAACTATGAGAACTCTAATTCCTATTCAAACCAGGATATGTATGACACCTTCTTGAAGGACTGAGATCAAAGGGGTTCCACTCCCAAAGTTTTCACCCAATTATGCCCCCAACAAATGGGCCTCCTCCTAGGTCCAAGCCTCGAGATAACCGAACTATGTGGGCTATGATTCCTCTCCTGAGGATATGTAGGAAACCCATCTTACAGGCCCGATCCAAACATCAAACCATCTTTTGTCCCTCCTGGATAATGATAAACTCTAGAGTGCCTTATTTCATGGATTAATTCAGCATTGCCTCCATAGCATCAAATCCATGTATATCCATGATGATCCTACAAACCATGGGTATCCCATGGATAAAATCTTCAGGAATAAACTAAGGATTCATGAACATATAAAAACTAATTAAATCTATAAGAGAGTCCCAAAATAGGCAATAATTCCCCCCAAAATAGTGTGATGAGCCTGACCTCCCATCCTCTCGACCAATGGAGTCCTTATGTTTTGTTGGCTAAATCATCATCCAATGAGTGCCTACCATTAGAAAGAAGATCCATGAATCATGGATACTAGGGTTGTTGGGTGTTTCTAGATCCATGAATAAACCTATAGGATACCATCCAAGTAAGTCATATCCTAAGAGGACCGATTTCACAAATACTTAACCCCATGAAATCTCTCGTTGGGACCATTTGACTATGGTACCTCCTTCATAATACAAAAGTTATAAACTGTCCAGTCCCTGCAGGGTCAATCCAATTCTGCCTAAATGATAACAACATAGATCAGGTAAAAACAAATATGGCGACATGAAAGTATCTATAATAATGGGTGAATTCTTGTCACCCGTTGGACCATTTTTTGCTTTTCCCCAAACACGTATGTGCGTCACCTCGAGTCGAAATAGCTACCCAAAGAAAATGATATTCATTTTCAAATGTATGGAGTTAATAAAATGATGTGTTCAATGGATATGATCTCTAAAAAAATACATGTTTGTCCAAATGATTTTATATTATTTCATAAAAACCATGAATCACTTATAAAATTCCCTAATTATGGCACAGATAAATGCAATAAAGATGAACTAAGTCCTTCAAAAGTTGTATGGTACTTTCCTATCATTCTAAGGTTTAGACGACTCTATGGATGTTAGGAAACCACTAGAAAATTGACATGGCATTTAGATATAATAATTGAAGATGAGAAACTATATTTCCTGTAGGACACTCCTCAATGGAATAAAATCGATTATGAGAATTCTAAATTTAGAAACGAACAGAGAAACCTCTAACTTGTGTTATATACAGATAGAATAAATCTTTTAGGTGTATAAAGTAGTACTCATAGTACATGACCAGTTATGTTGGTAAATTATAACTTGTCATCATGGTTTTGCATGAAGCAAAACTGCATTATTTTGACTTTTCTTAAATCTGGACCAAAAAATCTGAGTAATGATATTAATGTCTATGTGGATCCATTGATCGAAGATTTGAAATTAATGTGAGAAATTAGTGTTACATTGCATGATTCTCATAGAAGTTAAGAGTTCAAATTGAGAGTTATGTTGCACGGGGTGATAAATGACTTTCCTTCTTATGAAAATTTGGCAGGATATAGCATTAAAAGAATATTGGGCTGTCCCGTTTATGAAGAAGGTACACACTTAGTTAGGTTGAAACATTTCTTGAAGAAATTTTTTTAAGACATCATAAATTTTTAACCCAGTAACATAAATAATGATAATGGATTGTAGAGACCCAAAGCTTGGCGTACATAGACATTACATTACTTTTGCAGAATATCTAATACATAGAAAAAATAGACACCAAAGGACCGTAATAGTTTAGTGTCTTTGGAAACTTGGAATATAATATTCTAATCTTGGTGAAAGATCTTCAACATCTCCCATAAAGATCTTCCTTTTTTTTCTTACCTAAAACCTTTCTTTATATCCTGGGGAAAAGAAAACATATAAAGGGTGAGATCAAATGCTCAGTAAGGGTAATCATGGAGAAAATAAAACAAACTATATACATTTGAACTTAAAAACATGAACATAATAATTAAACATAAAAATCTTGAGTAATGACATAAAACATGATAGTACGTAAGGAATAGATCATAATGGATCATCAATCATGATAAAATAGCATGGGAATAAAGCATGTAATTGTGGAAACCATTAAGAACATGTTATTATTTCCACAGTATCCAAGGCATTGCTGCCAAGACCATCTTAGTGGACAAAGTCCCTTTCTGAATCGAGTTCACTCCTCATTCCAGTCCTGTATCACTAAACCGGATTAACTTACCATTCCATCCATGTTT
The DNA here is from genome assembly GCA_963277665.1 of Viscum album. NCBI lineage: Eukaryota > Viridiplantae > Streptophyta > Magnoliopsida > Santalales > Viscaceae > Viscum > Viscum album. The sequence goes on from OY728165.1 coordinate 291,593,201, forward strand.
ATATCATGAGATATAAATCTTTACCCAATGTATTGGAGGGAGATATAGGTCCCACACATCTCATAATGAAATCATTCTTACTTGTGCCACAAAATAAACTTAAAACATTCATCATAACCCAAAGAATAAAATGTGTTTCATAAACATCATCCCATCATCACATAATCCATATAAAACAAATGTATATTTCATCATAAGAAAATTGAAACAATGTAAATCATAGAGACATTATACTTGAAACATACACATATGAAATAATGTCATCTTAGATGGAAAATGGTTTTGATAAAACACTTGAAATGAATTCTTGAGGAAAATATCCTTTCTTCTTCAAAATAATTTTCTTTTCACAAAATTCCATGAAATTTTAAAAGAAAAGTATTTTGTTGAAAATTTTCATAAAATCTTGTAGAGTAATCTTCATGAAAATTAGGCATTATGAAACTATAAAAATCCATTCACACCGTATAATTTAAAAAAACATTCTTCTCATTCTTTTGTCAGAAAAGTCAAAAAGTTCCTCGTGTGGTAAACAAAAGTAATATTATTTTCATAACATGTGGTAAATTTAAAAAATGGGTAAAAAGGACTTTAAAAATACATGAAAACATTTTTAGAAAACATGGGCATGGATGATAACAATAACCCCAGTAAATACTTATGAATAACAATCTCGGATAAGAACGAGATTGGAATATTTATCCCTTACCTTATGTCCAATTTCTTCTGTATGTGTCCGAGAATCCTGTAGAGTGGGTTTAATAATATTATTAACTTGTAACAGAACCATAATAATATTTATGATATCATATATGATTCACTTACGACTTTATATTATCCGTTCATTTGTCAATTCCATGTTAAAGTAGCGTTTTGGGTAAAATCGTTTCATTTATCGTCAGTGTTTTGACTTTTAATTATTAATATGATTACTTAGATCATGATTACTTAATTACATAATATAAAACATGATTTATATATAATATATATTCAGAATATAAATATTTATAATAGATCTATAAATGGAAAGAAATACACCGTTCATGGAGACGGTAGGCCGTATGTACGCATGAACGTTGTTTTTCGTTTCCTTATTGAATTGAATGGAATTAAGTAGATGACATAAATATATATATACATAAATACAGTAGAATTATTATGTCATATATTTCATGATTACCTATTATATATACTTTATTATCATTCTTGAATTGTTAACATGGAAAATGAATCTCATCGCGTCGTGGAGACGGCAATCCGTACGTACGCACGAGCGATGATATCGTTACCATATTTATTGAATGGAATAAGAGTGGATGATATAATATCATATAATTAGTATGATTTTATAATAATCATATATAGTTATTCTTTACACCATTATACCCATCCAAGTAAGGTGGTGGTGGAAAAACTGATTACACCACGGTGTGGAGACGGTATTCCATACGTACGCACGCGCGGTGATTTCGTTTTCCTTATGATGGATAGAAGGCGAAATAGGGTTGTTTAATATTTATAATAACATATCAGTATATAATTAATACTTATGTTATTACTTTATAATGAAACAACTAAATAAGATGAAGTAAAATAATAAAGAAACTTGAAAGAGTCGGTAGAAGAGATTACCTCTTCCTCGACGCACCTCCTTTAAACTTCTTCTTAGGGCACTAGAGTTGGTCTTTTGAGAATAACAGAACCTCTATGATATAACTAGATAGGTTGGAAAGAGGAATTTTCAGGGTTTTTCCGAGCTTCAAGGCTCAAAAGGGTGTGAAGAGAAGAGGGAAGGGGTTCCCTTTTTATAAGGGAGGAGAGGGGCACCTTAGGAAAACTTAAAATATTATTTTATAATAAAGTCATATTCAATTTTTAATATCTCCAAATTGATCTATTTTGAAGATAAGGTTGGGATGGGTCTAAATCCTCTCAATAGATAGGTTTTAGACAAGTTTAGGTTACTATTTTATCCTTATCATTTAGATTTAACTCTAAGTTAAATAATTTAACTTTTACCGTGTCTTTTTGTTTTCTTACACTATATGGTTAATAAACTTACCATAACAAGCCAAACGAACCCCAAGTGGTTCATTATTAATATATATATCCTTATCTAAGTCATCTGGATGAACCTTATATTTTTAGGAATATAATAACAATTAATAATATAATATTTGGTTTAAAAACTATTTTATGTCAATTTTGACACTATTTGGTAATGGTTTTTTTTTTAAAATCATAACAGCGTGATTATTTCTCAAAAAGTTAATTAAATCTATAATAACATGTCATATTAACCTATAAAATTAGTGTAATTCATAAAAAGACTAAAATTACATTTATTTGGGTATTTATAACATCAATTATGTTAATATTTTATTAATAAGGTAATTACTGCATCATCATTGTGTCATAAATAAATTAAATTATTTAATGTCTAAAAATTATAAATAAAATACCATTATGTAGGGAATATTTTTAAATTTATAGTGAATATTTATAGTCGAATTTATCTTATGTATAACCCTATATTAAAAATGTTTTAGTTATTAAACTTTGATTTTAACTCTTTTAACTCTTCTTTAAATAAAATAATAATAAATGTCCTAATCTAATCCAAGTGGACATAAAGGGTAATATTTTATCCCTAAGGTTTTTTTTGGTCAAATTACACTTATCCAATAGAATTAGTACATGTGTTAGGGTAATATAATATCATTTTTACCTTTAATTATCCTATTTACTTTTAACCGTGGTAAATAATAGTAAAAATTTAATGTTCACCAAAAATTATCTTTATCTTATTAAACCACATTTTAATCCTTTATATTAACCGTGTCTTTCAGATTTTTGAAATTCCACTCACAAAAGCGGTAAAATTAAGTTTTATGTAAATTTTCAAATTCTCCTAGGAGGTGGGTAAAAGACGGTGAAATATTCAATCAAATTTTTATATATCAAAAATTATTATAAAATGACTCAAATGAATAACATTTAACTTATATAGGTATTATGTATCAATTTTTACCTAAAATAAATTTAAATAAAATAAATAATTATTTAAATAAAAAGTCAGTTTTTAAATAGTAACCCAGTGTTTTCACTATTCATCAAAAATTGAAATTTTTCAGAAAAATACCAAAATTTCACCCTAGGATAATTTCGATATTCCGAATCCAAAAATGAAGTCCATTTTGAAAGATAAAATTTATAAAATTTCAAAAAGTGGGTATTATATTCATAACGGCTAGTTCATAATAAAATTATAATAATATCTCATTTAGTGAAACTTGGTATTGTGTACTACACACGCTATCGAAGAAGGTCTTGATTGCGTGTAATACAAGACAAGTCAGGGTTGTGTGTAGTGAAATCTTTGTTTGGTGTTGCGTATAACATAATCAAAACTTATTTCATTTATACATTAAACAAAATCTATACTTAATGTTGCGTAGAATAATTTCCAAAAAACAAACTTGAAATTGTGTGTAACACGAGACAAGAATAGTGTTGCATATACTACAAGCTAATAAGGTGTTGCGTATAGTACAAGCTAATCTTGGTGTAGCGTACAATAAAAGACATCAAAGAAATTAAAAAGAATAATTCTTATAAAATCTCGGGTTGTTACATGGATGATATAATTTGATGTAAATACAAAAAAAAAGTATATCACCATCTCCATTAATGGATGATCAAATGTTCAAGGAAGAAAAAGATATTGACATTGATTATCGGTAAACCTTTTTCAAAAAATCTTATGAAATCGGTTTGGAAAATGAGAACAATTTTCTTTGAATTATTGTACTAGAATTGTTTTTACATAATACATTTTCTTGATGTCATGCACATAGAAAAAAAAATAAGTGATAGTGTTATTCGAATATTGATAAATGTACCATAGAAAACAAAATATGGCATTGAGGCTGGGTTGGAAATAATTGACATGAGTATAAGGGAAGAGTTGGAACCAGTGAAGGGTGAAATAACTTTTCTTCCTCCATCAACTTACACTCTATCTAGATAATAAAAAATCAAATTTTCAACTTCCTTAATGGTGTAAATTTTCCATAGGGATATTCATCAAATATCAATAATGTCATGTCAATAACAAATTTAAAGTTACAAGTTAAAAAAACACATGATTTTCATGTTTTGATACAAGATTTAATTTCTGTAGCTTTACATTATATTCTGTTTAAAAATGTACAACATAAATTAACCAGTCTTTGTTTATTTTTCAAAGCCGTATGAAATAATGTTATAGACCCAGTGAAGTTATCAATCATTAATAAAGAAATTGTAGTTATATTGTGTGAATTAGAGATGTTCTTCTCACCATAATTTTTTGATATAATGATCCACCAGATAGTTCACTTAGTTAGAGAGATTCAACTATATGGTCATGTATGTTATAGATGGATGTACCTCATTGAATAGTATATGAATATTTTAAAAGGGTATGTCAAGAATTGAAGTTTTCCCAATGGTTTTATTATAGATCAATATATTGTTGAAGAATTTTTTGAATTTTTTACTGATTACCTGTCAGATGTTGCTAGCATTGGTCTCCCAAAATCTCATCAAAGTGGACGCCTTATGGGTGAAGGAAATTTTAGAAGAGATTTTGTTACAATTACCAATAAAAATCAAGAGAAATCCCACCTTTATATTTTAAATAATAGTACAGAGGTTTCTCCATATGTTTAAGCCCATAAAATAATTCTTATACATTTGAATCCATAAAGGGCTAAAGGATGGATATAAAATACTCATAATCAAAAATTTATAGGATGGTTCTGAGATCATATTTATAAGGATCCATCTACAAATCGGAATTCAATTATTGAATGACTATGATGTCTAACCAAGGGATTAATTGTAAATGTTATATCTTACACTGGTTTTTTGTAATTAATGGTTATACATTCTATACAAAGGAACAAGATGAATGTCATATGATGCAAAATAGTAAATTTATGCTTATGGTGGAAGCGATGCACTTATTCTATTTCAAGGATAGAAATCCAATTTATGTGAATATTTCAAATTTTTGGATCATCAAATAGATATACGGGTTGGATTATACAATATTTCAAGTACTGATTTTCCTTTGAAAATGGGTTGACAACAGGAGTGTAGATAAAGTTTATTAATTGAGCTTTGTGGAGGTAAATTTTAGTGTGGGGGTAGGATGAACCATTCATAATGGAATCACAGGCAATGAAAATATTTTATGTCCCAAAACCAGAAAACAATAGTTGTTCAATTGTTCTGTTGGCAACTAATACAACTGCAGAGTCAGATGAAAATTCAATTAAGGATGACTCTTTTATTGGGATATCACAACCATTTTACGATGATCCCAATGTAGACAGTGTCTCGTATATTAGAGTGAACCATAATGAGGAGATTTGGACACTTGATAGAGGGTCCAAACCCCTTCAACCTTTAAATAAAAAGGAGATTTCAATGAAAATATTAAAGTGTTTTTTAATATACAATTCTTTTCCTCATAATATTATGTGTTATCTACTGAATTTACATAATCTAAATTAAATATTTGACTAATCATGCTGATAATGACTTCTATGCATGATGATGTTACCAATATAGAATAAGAATACATGATTGATGCTAAAACTATGGAATTATTAAGGTATCAACAACATGTTAGTGAAAAAAACAAGAACGGTGTAGCATCACTATGTTAAATAAAATTATCAAGACAAGATGAAAGGGATAAAATTTGAGATTAGCATGAATCAATACTGCCAACTTTTTGATCCCAACAAGTCAATGTATATTAGTTACTTTGGGGTCATAATAGGAATGCATGTGTCAATTGATATAGATACATGCAACAATTTCATGATTTCTTTATAGGAAACCATTTGGAAAGATATTAGGGTAATTTTATGATATACTTTCTCTATTTTACCAAAAATTTATATAATGAAATGTTGATTTACTTTTCAGTATCCCTTGCAGAGTTCATTTATTTTAGATTATTTCCATAATAAATTTGTCATAATGGTCATTATAAAAGATCATGGAGGCTTTCAGACACTTCTTATAAAGTATCATCTCAAGGATGTTGAGGGGAAAGTAAACCCTCACCCACCTACTACATATACACACATTATAAACCAAGAAACATGGAAAGATTTCATTATTCATCGCGATGAGGAATTATTTTAGATGCATTATAATTGATAATTTTTTATTTGACATAGTTTATTTTATCCACCTTGATTCAAAAAAAATAATTTATGAAACAGCAAAAAGAGTGTTGAAAATAAGTAACGTGCATCAAAACCAATGTACCCCTATTGTAAAGAAATGATGGGGTATACCCCACTTGAAAAAAAATGGAATGCATTTTAAATATGTAGTAAAAGTTTTAGGTGCTATAAAACAATATGTGTTACTCTGTTTTTATTGAATATTGATGAATCAGAATCCAAATCCACTTTCATCCCATGTCATGTGTTATGGAAGGAAGCCCGTGTAAATAAAGAGGGAAAACTAGCACATTAAAACACACAAGTAGTGTGTGAATAATGTGTAAGTATGACATAATATTATTTTTTTATGATTTATAATAGTGTGATATAAAAATATTTATTTGTGTTCATATTTTTTTATAAGGTTTAGGCATAAGAATCAGAATTGACTATACCTAAATAACAACTACTTTTAGTAGCTTTGAAGCGGCCAAAAATAATATCTTCATGATAGAGGTGCAGGTTTTTGAGTGTCACCTAAGAAATATTTCAAGAAGACAAATTCACAAGGAGATACATATGATATGATGAAAGGAATGCAGGAACAGATAGATGCTTTAAAAATATTATTGGTTGGTCTGGTTTGGTGGACCTATATATGTGAAAGGATCAAATAAAATCAATAGTGGATCAATGATCAGTATATAAAGATCCACATAAATCCACTAGATTTGAGGCTAGTCATTCCCCTCAACCATCTACTTTACCCGAGGTAATAAATTTTTGTCTTAACACTTTATCCTAAATGTGAATCAAACAACATATGATAACTTTATATTACTAAAATTCTATAGGGTGAAATTTTATGAAATTTATATCTATTAACACCCATGCATCACCTTGTTGTAAGGGGTATAGTGTAAAATATCCCAAGAGACAGGATACACAATAAAAAACTCCCAAAAGATCATGTGAGAGTGGGGATTGAAGTAGCTGATGAGCTGAGCATCGAGTTGCATGATCTGTTTTATCATATAGATGTTACCATGGTTGATAATTCTATTGGAACTTTCATAGCATGGTCATTTAATTTTATTATCGATACCTGAGGTATGTCCTTACCAATTTCTTTTAAATGAAAAACCTTCAACAGTTGATGATAAAAGTTTTGAAATGAGGTATGGTATTATAAATGGAAAAAATTAAGGGAAAATGGAAGGTTGAATCAAGATAATCCATTAGATCAACCAAGAAATCAAAAGAACCTTCTGAGAGTACCTTCATCCCACCAGTTACACTGCTGTATATATTAACATTACAAGTTCATGTGGATACAACATTCAAAGATGAAAATATTTCCTATATTGAATATGAAGAAGAAATAATTAGAGAGGTCATTAAAAACATGGTTGGTCTCAAGAGTATAAATGATATTATCAAGTTTAAATGGTTGGGAGTCTCATTTTTGAATATATACATGAGGTATATTTCCATAATCTATTTTCCCAAAATATGATCTAATATGTTCATTATAGTTAATAACTATTCATATTTTCTATAGGTGTATATATTACTATTATATAAATGGAAAACCCTATGAATTAAGATTTGGACTCATCGATTCCTCTATAATTTCTATAGAAAAAATTTCATTACAATTGAAATAAATTTAAAAAAAAGATGACCTAAGTGTGGGGTTTGAAAAGAAAATAACAAACAATAGACTTTTCTTGATGCCTATAATGTAGGGGTAAGCTCTATAATCTAATCATATAAAATATTTTTTTATTTTTTTTCATTACTTATTTGTTTTTATTTTTTAAGAAGCATTGGATGTTAATCGTAATCAATTTGGATACCCTGAATGTTTATTTTTTTGGATCCAAAGCATGAATTTCCAAAAAAATCAACCACACATGATGTGCATTGTGAATTTGTAAGATAAACTTCAAATTATACATTTTAGTTTGTGTTTTAATAAGAATTTTTTTATAATAGGGAAGTCTATAAATATTGAATAAATCATGATATGAGGTCGACGACTGAAAAAAAAAGTCTATGAATTTATTCAAATGGAAACAGATTAAGGTATATATGGTAATATTTAATAATTAAAGCATTTTTCAAAACAATTTACTTATTTTGATCAATGTTTCTACAGTGTTTGAAATAAAATAATGAAAATAATTCTAGATATTACATTTGAAAATTTGTGAAGGATATTATATATTGTCAACAAACTAGCATCCCCAAATAGGTAATTTCCTAAAGTAATTACAATTTTATTTAAAATATTTATTAATAGTTTGTTTACCTATATTTTCTCAGTACTACTAGGACTTCCAACAATCTACTTACTCAAAAGAAGAAGTAAATTTGTTTAGGGATGAGTGGGCAGAGTGTATAGTGTAAGAATGTTTTCTGACATCAAGTTGAGGTGATTACCTATTATGTATGTGATATAGTATAGGCTATGTACTTAGAGATACATTTGGGATGTGATGTATTAGTATCTTAATGCTTAGATATTATTTTTCCTAAAATAAAATTCAACTGTTAACTGATTTCCTTTAGGGGTTAAGATGAGTTGGTAGAAACTACAAAATGATTTAGTGATGAACCTGTAAAAAAAGATTTGAGTTGTTTCTCAAGGAGAATTATCATGGAGGTTTATGCTCTATAGATTCTGGTAGAGCTAGTAGCATGTTTTAAGCTACTCATTCTCATGAAAGATTAAACTTTAAGGCTGAAACTTAGATAATAGTGAGAGGGAAATGAGTCAATGATCCTTCTACCCACAAATCTGAATACAAGTTATCAACTGCTTGGGAAGTTACTTCCATGATCCTAGCCTCAAAATTTTCATTTTGGGTCTTTCTGTTTATTAATGATTTTGTAAAATTAATTTGGGCCCTATTAAAATCACTTCAACCTCCATGATGAAGAAGCAAGATGAATTTCTTTAATTTCATGTTTGATTCAACCAAATACATGAAAATGAATGATATTGTAAACACTAACAGATATGACTCACCCATATCTTAATCAAATGCTCAAATTTGAAATGAATAATTAGTTGTGAAGGAATTTTAACCAAGGTTTGAAATTAAAAATGACTCAAAGTGAATTTTTCACATTAAAAGTGTCATTTTAGTTTAAAAATGTGTCATGTATCCAAAACTAAGAAAACAATCTCAAATTGTCATGACAATTTAGGATAAAGACCTATAATTAATTTATGGTATAAGAATTGACCGCACATTGATCTGACACATGATGTGGCATGTATGACTCAAATTACATGTTTTCATATTAAAAGTGTCACTTTAGTTTGAAACACGCATTATAAATCCAATACTAAGAAAACGAGATCAGATTATCTTGATACTTTAGTACAGTGGTCCATAATTCATGTGTAATGAGTAGGAATCGACCATGCATCTATCTAACACATGATGTGTTTGGTATGACTTAAACTGTGTATTTTCAATATAAAGTGTCATTTTATTTTAAAATGTGTGTCACATAGACAAAATTGAGAAAACAGACTCGAATTATTTTTAAACCTTAGGAAAGTTATCCAAAATTCGTGTGTGACATATAGGAATTGACCTCATGTCAATCTGACATACGATGTGTCTGGTATGACTTAAAGCGTGTGTTCAATATAAAAGTGTCATTTTAGTTTAAAACACGCGTCACGTAGCCAAAAGCAAGAAAACGGGATTGGATTATTTTCAAACCTTATGAAAAAGATCAATAATTCATTTTTTATGTGTAAGAATCAACTGCAAATCAATCTGACATATGATGAGGCCGGTATAACACAAAGTGCATGTTTTAAAGTGTCGTTTTAGTGTAAAATGCACGTCGCATAACCAAAACCAAGTAAATGAGCACGTATTTTCATGAAACATTAGCATAATGATCCATAATTTATTTGTGGAATATAGGAATTGATCTCATATCAATCTAATATATGATGCGGTCAATATGACTCTAAGTGCGTATTTTCACATTAAAAGTTTCATTTTACTCTAAAACACATGTCACATTTCCAAAACTGAGTAAATATCTTCAATAGTCTTGATAATTTAGAAAAATGATCCATAATTCATTTTTGATGTGTAGGAATTGACCACACATCAATTTGATAGGTGATGTTGTTGGTATGACTCAAAGTGGATGTTTTCACATTAAAAGTGTCATTTCACTCTAAAATATGCATCACATAGCCAAATATGAGTAAATGAGCTCAGATTTTCATGACACTTTAGAAAAGTGATCCATAATTAATTTGGGGCATGTAGGAATCAGTATCACATTGATAAAACACAATTTTTTTGAATATTTTATTGATAATAAATGAAATAATTTCCTCACATTGTGCTAAATGTGTCAATTTATAGAATATTTGGGATTAGATCATTCATTTGAAAATTTGATTGAAATTCTAGTTTTACCCTTTTAAAATTCACTGTAGTATTCTAGGAATAAATATTGTTATGTAATTTATTTTGGGTTAAATTTTTGTGACTATATTCCTAACATAATGGGATACAAAATCTATTTAGAAAATTGGAGCTGGATCGTGCATTTGAGTGGAGTAAATGGGTCATTAAGATAAAGTTGGACTAAACTATCCAGATTGGACATCACTTCACCATTTGAGTCATATCTTCTTCATCCGGACTTGGATTGGGCCCAAATTGGGAGGGAAGCTCTAGAACATGATTATGAACAAATAAAAATTCTAGAAGGCCAGATAATTCGTGTGTTTTGGAGTTCAACTATGTGGGGAAAGTGGGATTAAAAAATTTGGACGAATTTTCCTTTCACATTTAAAAATGTTTTGTAACCATAGCCCTCACAAAATCTATTTAAAGGATGTTTTCACTCTTTGGGAGGGTTGATAGAGGCTTTGTAAAGGTGTTCCATAAATGGTATCTTTTGGTAACCCCTCACATTTCTTGGAAGAAGTAAAGCCTTGTGCAAACATCTCTTCCAAGAAGGATCTCCTCTCCCACCTCCTCTTTGTATTTCTTTGCTTTCATTCTTGTATCTTGAATTTTTCTTCAATTAATCTTCTGTGTTTTTCTCTTTTAATATTTTTTTTATTCTAGATCTGTAATATAAGAGTGGAGATGAGATTCGGTGTTCCCATTTCAATCCATTGCTTATGCAAAACGTCTCCATGATGACAACTCTGCTCATGGAAGAGTGATTTCTTTTGTAGTTAATCTAATCCATAATCACTTCATTAATTTATTTTGAATCTATAAATACTGTATTTCATAAATTTTGATCAATTAATTGAGTATTAATTTCTAAGTAACTTGATCGATTTGCACTCGACTGCGTGGTTAGACTTGTGTAAATTGTGAGAGTGAAACTTTAACTGCAAACTCTAATCATCTTGGGATAGAATTGTAGTGTTCAGATCTCATCCCCAAACTAAATTAATTTTAAAATCTAAGGATGATATTCTACCCTAATTTACCACTAAACACAAGCTGTCTTTTGTATCACAATCAAAGTAGGGTGTTGTGAGTGGAGGTCCCGAAGTAAACCTAGGGCTCATTTTCACATATATTTGTGGTTGTGTTAATTCCAATAGGGTTCGGAGGTTAAAAAGGTTAGAGGATCATAATTAAATGAATTATAATTATATGGTATGATGATAAATGAATGGTGAATGGATTATATTAGATCAACTACGTCTTCTCATATAAGTGTTTTTAAAGAAATTATCTCTTGATTGTTGCTTCTCGTTTTCTTGTTTAGTTTACTATTCGAAAAGTCAAAAAACAAACCCCCCCCCCATATTTCTTTTCATTTGTTTTGAACTATTTTATTACTTACTTCAAGAATATTAATAGTTGTTTAATTCACTTCCTCCTTGAGAGAACGGACTAGGTCATCCACTGTGCTGCACTTAGTAAAATCACAACTAATTATTTTTGAGAGCGTGTGTGACAATGTTCATCAAATTGGCATCATTTTCGGGGAGGAAAGTGTTTTATTCAACCAATTTTAGGTAATTTATTTATTTTTATTTTTTATTTTGTTTTTATTCTTCTCCTCCCTTTTCTTTTTAGTTCTTTCTTCCCCACATTTTTTTCATACCATCAATTGAAACCTCATTTAATGATATTGGTGTCCACTACTTTTAATTTGTCTATTTTTTATGATTTATGACACAATATCATCCTAAAGACCTCCTTGATCTAGACCCCGAGATTGAGTGTAGCCTTAGGGCTCGAATTAGACAATCTCGGTCTACGGGAAGTGTTGACATTTACCCAACTGGGGAATTCCTCCACTCTAGGAATTTTGAAATTGGAAACTCTTAAAAAACAAAAAAAAACAAGATACAATGGCTGAAATTAAAAAAACTCCATAGAACTATTAGAGAGTTGGCTACACATGATATTAATTATCAACCTACATGCATTTCATATCCAACTCTCAAATCAGACTTTTAACTAAAATCTGGGTTAATTTACCTTCTTCCAAAATTTCATGTCTTATCTAGTGAGGATCCAGAAAAACAATTAAAATAATTCAATGTGGTATTCTCTACAATGAAACCAAGAAATGTCTCTAAAGATCAAATAAAAATGACAGCATTCCCATTCTCACTTGATGGAACTGCTAAGGATCGGATGTATTATTTACAAATTGAAGATGTAACATGTTGGAATGATTTGAAATGTCTTTTCTTACAAAGATTTTTTCCAGTATCAAGGACCACTTAGATTCGAAAGGAGATCTCAAGGATCAAGTAGGCACATGGGGAGTCAATATATGAGTATTGGGAAAGATTCAAGAAGTTGTGTGCAAGCTTCCTGAATCACCAAATTAGTGAGCAAATCCCCATCTAGTACTTATATGATGGATTAACACCTATGGATAGGAGCATGGTGGATGATGTGGCTAGAGTAGAATTGGTCAAAAAACACCAGTAGTTGCACATGCATTGATCGACAATATGGCACAAAACTCTCAACAATTTGGCGATCTATGTGAACCAAATGTCAGGGGAGTACATCAGGTAAGTCCATCTTCTCTCGAAATTCATTTAATTGATACTAAGTTTGAAGAATTAACCACTATGGTGAGGTAGATAGATTTAGCATAGAAGACATCCCAACCCACTCATCTAAGGCCTTGTGTCATTTGCACTGAGACAAGCCACTCAACTGACTATTTCCCCCAACTACAAGAAACAAAAGATTGTGCCATAGTGTTTTCTGGGATACCATATCAGTAGCAACAACAACCATATCCCCAAAAGAAGTTTGATTCCTTTTATCCAACATAAAACCAAGGGTGTAATGATCAATCATACATGAGGTATGGCTCTGGACAACAACAAAGGCACCCTTTTCAATAAAACTTCCAGTAGCCTTTGCCTTACTAGTAGGGTTTCCAACAACCCCAAAGAATATTTGAAGCCCAAGCATCAACAAGATAACAACAATGGAATCCCCCACCCAAGGTAGATTCTAATACTGATGACCTTTTGAATAAAATTGTTCTTAATCAACAGAATGAGCTGAAGAGTCAAGGTTCGGAGTTGAGGGAGTTTAAGGCACAAATGAGCCAGATTTCCATTGCCCTCCATGAACTGATAAGTAAAAACTATGGAAATATTCCTTCCCAACCTACTCCAAATACCAAGGGGAATGTTAGTACCATCATAATAAGAAGTGGGAAGCAAATGAATGATACATTTATACCTACCATTCCACTGGGATTCACCTCAAATCTGGAGAATCCCTATTCAAAACCAGCTGATGAGAAACCTAAGGAGAAAGATAAAGGTAAGAAAAAGATTAATGATGTTCCACCTAAACCCCTTTCTTTTCCAAAAATGTTTGTTCTAACCAATAATATCCCCGAATAGGCAATGAAAAAGGTGGTTTTGGACACATTTAGGCATGTGGAGATAAACATCCCCCTTAATGAGGCCATTAAGAAAATCCCAAGGTATGTGAAATTTTTAAAAGAACTTTGTACAAATCGAAGAGGGATCAAGGGAAATTAGAGGATCAATCTTGGAAGGAATGTGTTAGCACTCATTTCACCAACTCTAATGATTCCAACAAAGTGCAAGGATCCCGGGACATTCACCATCCAATTCGACATAGGGGAGTTACACTTTTCTGATGCTTTATGTGATTTAGAAGATTCCATAAATGTGATTCCTCACTCTGTATTCTCTTCTTTACAGGTTGGTGAGTTGAATCCAACAAGAGTGGTGGTGCAGTTGGTGAATAGAGCTATAGTTTATCTAGTGGGATTCCTTGAGGATGTACTTGTTTGGGTAAGAGACATGATCTTTCCAGCATATTTTTATGTTCTTAACATGGAGGATGATCAGGTATGTTCTCATGCACCAATTATATTAGGTAAGACCTTCCACAAAACTGAAAAAACAATCATAAATGTCCATGAGGGTACACTTTCCATAGAGTTTGGACATGAAGTTGTGATATTTAATATTATTTATTCCATGAAGTACCCCTAATAGGACCATTTTACTTTTTTTATCTACCATTTTTAACCACCAAGTAAAACCCCTATGTATTTTGATTGTTATGTTCTTAGAGAGATTATGAGCATTGGTTCTAGTTTTATGTCTAAGAGCACTTCCACACCCATTTCTAATGAACAAAATTCTCTTAGATTTGATTTTGAAATGGATTCATATTATGATTTTGATCATGTGAACTCTGATTAGTATATGGTTGTTGAGTATGCTGATGGATTTGGTGAACTATTCTCTGATTTTGATGATGTCTATTCTGATACCGATACTCTTTGTGCACATATTTCAGTTCCTTCACTATATCCATACATACAGAATCCTCCTATATTAGAACTCAATCCATTTCCACCTAATCTAAAATACTCAAACTTGTTCAGTGGTAAAATATTACTTGTTATCATTGCTAACAATCTTGGTTTTGAATATGAAGAAAAACTTTTTAATCTTTTTAGGGAGAACATCAGGGCAATTGGGTGGACCTTGAGTGACATATCAGGTATTAGCCCTTCCATTTTCATGCATAGGATTCTTTTAGTGGATGGGGATAAACCAGTGAGGTAGCCACAAAGGAGACTCAATCCAACCCTTCTGGAAGTTGTTAAAAAAGAAGTTGACAAATTGCTCAAGGTAGGTATAATCCTTCCTATTTCAAATTCTCAGTTGGTAAGTCCTATTTATGTTGTGCCAAAGAAAACTGGTGTTAAAGTTGTTAAAAATGAGAAATATGAGTTAGTTCCGATGAGGGTGCAAAACAGTTGGTGTGTGTGTATTGATTATAAGAAAGTAAATCAATCCACTCACAAAGACCATTTCCCCCTCCCATTTATTGATCAAATGCTCGAGAGACTAGCTGGGAACACACATTATTGTTTCTTGGATGGATTTTCTAGATATTTTTAGGTTACTATAACTCTATAAGATCAGGAGAAGACTACATTAACCTATCCCTTTGGCTCATTTTTCTACAGAAGGATGCCATTTAGACTTTCCAATTCCTCGGGTAACTTCTAAAGATGCATGGTGAGTATTTTTTCTAATTTTATTGAGACTTTCATGGAGGATTTATGGATGAATTTACATTATATGGATCCTCATTTGATGAATGTATAATTATTTTGGGAAATGTGTTGAATTGTTTTATTGAGAATAATCTAGTCTTGAACTTTGAAAAGTGTCATTTCATGGTAGATCATGGCATTGTCTTAAGGCATGTAGTGTCAAAACATAGGATAGAGGTTGATAGATCTAAGGTAGATATCATTTCATCCTTACCTTATCCTTTATGTGTGTGTGATGTTAGATCTTTCCTAGGGAATGAAAGATTTTATCGGCGCTTAATCAAATATTTTAGTAAGATTGCTCTTCCTATGTCACGATTACTTTAAAAGGATTCTGATTTTGTGTTTGATGATTAATACAGGGTAGAATTTTATGAGATGAAGAAGTGTCTGACCACTCCATCGATCATACATCCCCCACAATGGGAAATTCCTTTTGAGATTATGTGTGACGCATCTTGCGGTTGGATCTGTCTTATCATAGAGGGTGGAGGGACGTTCACATGTGATTGCCTCTGATTTAAGGACATTGGATTTAGCCCAATAAAACTACACAACCACGAAAAAGGAGTTTCTTTCCATCATATTTTCTTTAGATAAATTTTGTTCATATTTATTGGGATCTAAAGTAGTTGTTTTTTCTAACCATGCATCTCTGAGGTACCTTTTGAAGAATCCACACACAAAGCCAAGACTTATCTGAGGGATGCTCCTTCTTCAAGAATTTGATATTAAAATAAAGGACAAGAAGGGGTCTGAAAACCTAGTAATGGACCACATGAGTAGGATTACTCACAGACTATAGGCTGACACCTTGTCCTAGGTACCACTTTGGGACACTTTCCCCAATGAGTATCTTTATTTCATCTTAAGTATGTATCCTTGGTATGATGATTTAGTAAACTACCTTGTTGAATCTGAAATCCCTGCAAATTTAAAGAAACATCAAGTCCAAAAATTAAAAATTGAGTCTCAGTATTATGTTTGGGATAATCCCTACCTCTGGAGCATGTGTAGTGATCAAGTTATTAGAAGGTGTGTTCCTAGTCATGAGTTTGAGTCTGTTCTACAATTATGTCATACACTTTCTTGTGGTGGACACTTTGGACCCCAACAGACAGCTAGGAAAGTTTTAGAATCTGGATTATATTGGCCTAGCTAATTCCATGATGCTCATGTGTATTATAACTCATGCTCACATTTCCAACACACGGGAAACATTTCTAGGATACATGATATACCTCAACAATCCATATTATTCTATGAGATTTTTTAAGTGTGGGGCATTGATTTTATGGGTCATTTTCCTACTTCCTTTGGTTTTTTATATATTTTGGTTTTTGTTGATTATGTGATAAAATGGGTGGAGGCTAAGGCCACTAGGACTGATGATTCTCATATTATAGTGGACGTTGTCAAGACATAAATTTTTTGCAGGTTTGGAGTACCAAAGGCTATCATAAGTGACTAGGGGACACACTTCTACAATCAAAATTTGTCTTCCCTCCTTCAGAAGTATGGGGGGACACACAAAACCTCAACACCATACCACCCTCAAACAAATGTTCAGTTTGAGGTTTCAAATCATGAATTGAAACAAATTTTGTAGAAAATCATGCAGCCGAATAGAAAGGATTGGAGAAAGCACTTGGATGATGAATTATGGGATTATAGGATAGCATATAAGACTCCCAATGGTATTTCTCCATTTCAGATTGTCTTTGAAAAGGAATGTCATCTCCCTGTGGAAGTCGAACATCAGGCTTATTGGGCTATAAGAAATGCAACATGGATTTGGCTCAAGATGGAATTCAAAGGAAGCTGCAAATTCAAGAGCTTGAGGAGATTTTATTATCACCATATGAGAACTCAAGGCTCTCCAAGGAAAGATCAAAGGAAAATCATGATAGAATGATCCAAAAAAGGGATTTTTATGTTGGAGATAAATTTCTTCTATATAGTTCACAGCTGAATTCGGTGCCTGGTAAGTTGTGTTTCAGATGGCTCGGTCCTTATATTTTTTCTAATTTTTTTCCTTGTGGTGCAGTGTAGATCATGAAAAATGACACTAGAAGGATCTTCACAGTCAATGGGCAATGCTTGAAGAAATACAATGAGGGACTTTATACTGATGCAGTGGATTTCATCACACTGCATGACCCCATTACCACTTGAGCATATCAGGCTATTCCTAACCCTTCCACTTTTATTTTATTTATCCTATTTAAAAGTCTTCTTTTCATATGCACATATCATCTCATAGGTTCACATTTAGGACAATGCAATATTTTAAGTGTGGGGGAGGGGATAACATTTTCGGGTAGATATTTAGGATTTTCATTTGTGCGTTTTGTGTGTATTTTCTATTATGTTTTTAGTTAAAATTTTCTACAAAAAACACAAAAAAACAAATCAAAAAAATCAAATATATATATATATATATATATATATATATCATGTAACATTCTCATGTGGAACATATGTAAAATGCATGTTTTCAAAATTCATTGGCAGAATGATAAGAATGAGTAAGATTTCATCATCAAGGGTTGATTTTTATAAAAAATGAAGTCACTGATGATATGAATGGTTATGTCATTATAAAACCTTTAATATTTTGACATAATTATTTGTGATATTTGTTCATGGTAAATTGTGTCATTAATTTCTCCACATAAATTTTCACTCAACCATGACTTGTGAATTTTTTCCTACTCAGTTAAAAGTATAGTCAAGTTTTGTAAAAAAATCATTGGTTTATTCATACGTTTGTTTCTCTTTCGGTCGGTTTCATTACTATAGCAAATTGACCTATTAGTGTGTACCTGTTATCCGACTGTTGTACGACCTCAAAAAAATGGGTTGTGTCTTGGACAAGTCAAAAACCACTTTTCCTCAACCTTTGATCTTATTATAAATATTACAATTAGTATCATGAGGAGATCAAAAACTGGTTGTGAGTTGAGTGTGAGATTTTTTCCAAGTGAAACTTAAAAAAACAAAAAAATAATAAATTAGGGGAGTGATGAAATGTACAACATATGGGGATATCTAGGTCGGGTACTTAAGGTTTGACTTTCAGGAATGCTTAAGTGAGTGGGTCTTGAAATTCGATTGAAAGGGAATGTAGAACAGGTTTGGTGAATTAAACCAAGTGAGAAGAATTGTTTTACATGACCTGAATATACTGAATAAAGGGCAGATTTATGAGCTTGGAATGGTTGGCACACACACACGTGGATATTTAGTAGCATGGTAGACTCATGACTTGTTTCGCTGTTATTAGTGTTATGAATCTCACTAGATTTTGTTTTGATACAATTTATGAGATAATGAATTTAAAATTTTTTGATATTGACTCTTGATGGGATTCTTACTTTTCCTATATTTCCACTATGGATTAAGAAATATGAACATGCATATCTTGTGACAATTTTCTCGAATACATGATATGAGGTTTTTCCCAGGACTACAAAAGGGTGAGTGTGGGGGAGTTGATAAAACATAATTTTATTGAATAATTTATTGATAAAAAATGAAATAATTTCCTCACATTGTGCTAAATATGTCAATTTATAGAATATTTGGGATTAGATCATTCATTTGAAAATTAGATTGAAATTCCAGTTTTACCCTTTTAAAATTCACTGTAGTATTCCGGGCATAAATATTGTTCTGTAAATTATTTTGACTTAAAGTTTTGTTAATATATTCCTGATATAATGGGATACAAATTGTATTTAGTACATTGGAGTTGGATCGTGCATTTGAGTTGAATAAATGAGCCATGAAGACAAAGTTGGACTGAACTATCCATATTGGACATCACTTCACCATTTGAATCATATGTTCTTCATCCTAACTTAGATTGGGTCCAAAATTGGAGGGAATCTAGGACACATTATTATGAACAAATCAACCTTCTATAAGGCCTTCTAATTCGCGCTTTTTGGAGGTCTACTATGCGGTTCAAGTGGGATTAAACAATTTGTCCGAATTTCCCTTTCACATTTAATTTTTTTTGTAATCCTAGCCCTCACAAACTATATTTAAAGGATGTTTTCACTATTTGGGAGGGTTGGTCGAGGCTTTGGGAAGGTTTTTCTGAAATTGTGGATCTTGGTAACCCCTCAAATCTCTTTTAAGAAGTAAGTCCTTGTGAAAACATATCTTCCAAGAAGGCTCTCCTCTCTCACTTTCTCTTTGTATTTCTTTGCTTTCATACTTGTATCTTGAATTTTTATTCAATTAATCTTCTGTGTTTTTCTCTTTTCATGTTATTTTTTTATTCTTAGGATGGAATCTACGATTGGAGACAAGATTGGTTGTTCTCCTTTAAATCCATTGCTTTTGCAAAACGTCTCCACGATGACAACTCTGCCCATGGAAGAGTGATTTTGTTTGTAGTTGATCTAATACATACTCCCTTCATTCATTTATTTTGAATCCATAAACATAATGTAATTCATAAATTGTGATCAATTAATTTAGTTTTAATTTCTAAGTAACTTGATCGATTTTCACTCGACTGCGTGGTTAGACTTATGTAAATCGTGAGAGTGAAACTTTAACCGCAAACTCCAATAATCTTGGGAAAGAATTATAGTGTTCAAATCTCATCCCCAAAATCAATTAATTATACACTATAATGATGAGATTATTCCCTAATTTACCAATGGTCACAAGTTGGATTTTGGATCACAATCAAAGCAGGGTGCTGCGATTGGAGGTCCCAAAGTTAACATAGGGATCATTTTCACAAATATTTGTGGTTGTGTTAATTCCCAAGGGTTTCAGAAGTTAACAAGGTTAGGGTATCATAATTGAATGAATTATAATTATATGAGATAATGATAAATGAATGTTGAAGGGTTTAGATTATATCAACTACGTCTTCTCATATAAGTTTTTTTTAAAGAAATTGTCTCTTGATTATTGCTTCTCATTTTCTGGTTTAGTTTACTGTGCGAAAAGTCACAAAACAAACCCCCCTATTTTTCTTTTCATTTGTTTTGAAATATTTTATTACTTACTTCCAGCCTATTAATAGTTGTTTAATTCACTTCATCCTTGAGAGAACAACATAGGTTAGCCACTGTTCTACATTTAGTAAAATCACAAATAATTATTTTTGAGAGCATGTGTGACAAAACGTTCATCAAATTGGCATCGTTGCCAGGGAGGAAAGTGTTTATTAAACCAATTTTAGGTAAGTTATTTATTATTTTTGTTATTTTTTTCTCTTCTTCTCCTCCCTTTTCTTTTCAGTTATTTCTTCCTCACCTTTTTTTAGACCATTAATTGAAACCTCATTTAATGATATCGGTGTCCCCTTCTTTTCATTTCTCTGTTTTCTATGAATTAGGACACGATCCCATCTAGAGGATATCCTTGATATAGACCCTGAGATTGAGCGTAGCCTTAGGGATCCAATCAGAAAATATCAGTCTATGGTAAGTGTCGACATTTACCCAACTGGGGAATTCCTTCACTCTATGAATTTTAAAATTGGAAACTTTCTAAAAAAATATTAAAAAAGATAAAATGGATGAAAATAACAACAATTAACTCAATATTACTATTCAAGAGTTGGTTGCACTTGATATTAATTATCAACCTACATGCATTGCATATCCAACTCTTGAATCAGACTTTGAACTAAAATCTCGGTTAATTCACCATCTTCTAAAATTTCATGGCTTATCTGGTGAGGATCCAAACAAACATTTAAAATAATTCGATGTGGTATACTAAAAAATGAAACCAATAAATGTCTCTAAAGATCAAATAAAAATTATATCATTCCCATTATCATTTGATGGAACTGCTAAGGATTGGATGTATTATTTATAACCTAAAGATGTAACATGTTGGAACGATTTAAAACATATTTTCTTATAGAGATTTTTTCCATCATCAAGGACCACTTCCATTCAAAAAGAGATCTCAGGGATCAAGTAGGAACATGGAGAGTCAATGTATGAGAATTGGGAAAGATCCAAGAAGTTGTGTGAAAGCTTCCCGCATCACCAAATTAGAGAGAAACTCCTCATACAATACTTATATAAAGGACTCACACCTATGGATAGGAGCATGGTGGATGTTGCGGCTGGAGGAGAATTGTTTGACAAAACACCAGCAGCTGCACATGCATTGATCGACAAGATGGAACAAAACTCTCAACAATTTGGTGATTGGGGTGCACCACATATCAGGGGAGTACATCAGGTAAGTCCATCTTCTCTCTAAATTAATTTAATCGATACTAAGTTGGAAGAATTGACCACTATGGTGAGGTAGATTGCTTTAGCACAGAAGTCATCACAAACTCCTCCTTCAAGGCCTTGTGGCATTTGAACTGACACAAGCCACCCAACTGATTGTTTCCACCAACTACAAGAAACAGAATATTGTGCAGCAGTGTTTCCTAGGAGACTATATCATCAGAAAAAAAACCATATCCCCAAAAGTAGTTTGATTCCTTTGCTCCAACATCAAACCAAGGGTGTAAGGGTCAATCAGACATGAGGTGCGGCTCTAGACAACAACAAAGGTCCCCTTTTCAACAAAACTTCCAGCATCCTCCACCTTACCAACAGGGTTTCTAAAAACCCCAAAGAAGATTTTAATCCCAAGAATCAACAATCCAACAACAAGGGAATCCCCCATCCAAGGTAGATTCTAATACTGATGACCTTTTGAAGCAAATTGTTCTTAATCAACAGAATGAGCTCAAGAGTCAAGGTTCAAAGCTAAGGGAGTTGAAGACACAAATGATCCAGATTTCCACTGATCTCCATGAACTGGTAATTAAAAACTCTAGAAATCTTCTTTCCCAACCTACTTCAAATCCCAAGGGGAATGCTAGTGTCATCACATTGAGAAGTGGGAAGAAAATGAATGATACATCTATACCTACCATTACATCGGGATTAACCTCAACTCTAGAGAGGCCTCATTCAAAATTATTTGATGTGAAACACTAGGAGAAAGATAAAGGTAAGCAAAAGATTAATTATGTTCCTCCTAAACCCCTTCCTTTTACAAACATGGTTATTCTAACCAAGATGATGGCTGAATATGCAATAAAAAATGAGGTTTTGGACACATTCAAGTGTGTGGAGATAAACATCCCCCTTATTGAGGCCATTAAGAAAATACCAAGGTATTTGAAATTCTTAAAAGAACTTTTTACTAATCGAAGAGGGCTCAAGGGAAATGAGAGGATCAATCATGGAAGGAATGTGTCAGCACTCATTACACCAACTCTAGTGATGCCAACAAAGTACAAGGATCCTAGGACATTCACCATCCCATGCACCATAGGGGATTTACACTTTTATGATTCTTTATGTGATTTAAGAGCTTTAATAAATGTGATGTCTCACTCTGCATTCTCTTCTTTACAGTTTGGTGAGTTGAAGCCGACAAGAGTGGTGGTGTAGTTAGCGAATAAAGCTACAGTATATCCAGTGGAAGTCCTTGAGGATGTACTTGTTTAGGTAAGAGACATGATATTTCTAGTAGATTTATATGTTCTTATCATGGAGTATGATCAGGTATGTTCTCGTGATCTAATTATCTTAGGTATTCCCTTCCTCAAAACTGCAAAAACAATCATAAATGTCCATGAGGGTACACTTTCCATGGAGTTTGGAGATGAATTTGTGATATTTAATATTATGGATTCCATAAGTACCCCTCATAGGATCATTATACTTTTTTTTATCTCCCATTTTGAACCACGAAGTAAAAACCCCATGTATTTTTATTGTCCTATTCTTAGGGAGGTTATGAGCATTGGTTCTATTTTGATGTCTAAGAGCACTTTCACACCCATTTCTAATGAACAAGACTCTCTTAGATTTGATTTTTAAATGGATTCATATTCTGATTTTGATCATCTTAACTCTGATTATGACATGGTTGTTGATTATGCTAATGGATTTGATGAACTATTCCTTGATTTTAATGATTTATATTTTGATACTGATGCTCTTTGTGCACATATTTCAGTTCCTTCACTATCTCCATTCATACAGAACCCCCCTATATTGGAACTCAAGTCATTGCCACCTAATCTCAAATACTCATACTTGTTGAGTGGTAAAAGATTACTTGTTATCATTGCTAACAATCTCTCTTTTGAACATGAAGAAAAACTTTATAATCTTTTGAGAGAGAATATTAGGGAAATTGGGTGGACCTTGGGTGACACATCAGGTATTATCCCCTCCATTTTCATGCATAGGATTATTTTAATGGATGGGGATAAACCAGTGAGGCAGCCACAAAGGAGACTCAATCCAACCCTTCTGGAATTTGTTAAAAAATAAGTTGAGAAGTTGGTCAAGGTAGGTATAATCTTTCCCATTTTAGATTATCAGTGGGTAAGTCCTTTTCAGGTTGTGCCTAAGAAAAGTGGTGTTACAATTTTTAAAAATTAGAAAGATGAGTTAGTTCCAATGAGGGTGAAAAATAGTTGGTGTGTGTGTATTGATTATAGGAAACTAAATCAATCCACTCATAAAGACCATTTCCCCCTCCCATTTCTAGATCAAATGCTCGAGAGACTATCTGGGAAGTCATGTTATTATTTCTTGGATGGATTTTTTAGATATTTTTAGGCCCCTATAGCTCCATAGGATCAGGAGAAGACTACATTCACCTATACCTTCGGCACATTTGCCTACCGGAGGATACCATTTAGACTTTCCAATGCCTCAGGTACCTTATAAAGATGCATAGTGAGTATTTTTTCTAATTATTTGAGACCTTCATGGAGGTATTTATGGATGAATTTATAGTATATGGATCCTCATTTGATGAATGTATAATTAGTTTGGGAAAGGTGTTGAATATTTTTATTGAGAATAATCTAGTCTTGAACTTTGAAAAGTGTCATTTCATGGTAGAGCATGGAATTGTCTTAGGGCATGTAGTGTCAAAACATGGGATAGAGGTTGATAGATCTAAGGTAGATATAATTTCATCCTTACCTTATTCTTCATGTTTGTTTAATGTTAGATCTTTCCTAGGGAATGCAGGATTTTATCGGTGCTTCATCAAATATTTTAGTAATATTGCTCTTCCTATGTCACGATTACTTCAAAAGGATTCTGATTTTGTGTTTGATGATTCGTACAGGGTAGAATTTGGTGAGCTGAAGAAGTGTCTAACCACTCCACTGATCATACAGACCCCACAATGGGACATTCCTTTTGAGATTATGTGTGATGCATCCAACTTTGCGGTTGGAGATATCTTATCACATAGGGTGGAGGGACATTCACATGTGATTGCCTATGCTTCAAGGACATTGGATTAAGCCCAATAAAACTACACAACCACAGAAAAGAAGTTTCTTTCCATCATATTTTCTTTAGATAAATTTCATTCATATTTATTGGGATCTAAATTAGTTGTTTTTTCTGACCATATAGATCTGAGGTACCTTTTGAAGAAGCCAGACGCAAAGCCAAGACTTATCTGATGGATGCTCCTTCTTTAAGAATTCTATATTGAAATAAAGGACAAGAAGGGGCCTGAAAACCTAGTGGCGTACCACATGAGTATGATTAATCACACACTAGAGGCTGAAACCTTGGACTAGGTACCACTTCAGGACACTTTCCCTGATGAGCATCTTTATTCCATCTCAGGTACGCATCCTTGGTATGCTGATTTAGTGAACTACCTTGTTGCATCTGAAATACCTAAAAATTTAAAGAAACATCAAGTCCAAAAATTAAAAAGTGAGTCTTGGTATTATGTTTGGGATGATCCCTACCTGTGGAACATGTGTAGTGATCAAGTTATTAGGATGTGTGTTCTTGATCATGAGTTTGAGTCTGTTCTACAATTCTGTTATACACTTGCTTGTGGTGGACACTTTGCATCCCAAAGGACAGCTAGAAAAGTTTTAGAATCTGGATTATATTGACCTAGATTATTCCATGATACACATGTGTATTGTAAGTCATGCTCACGTTGCCAACACATGGTAAACATTTTTAGAATACATGAGCTCAAAAACCCATATTATTCTGTGATATTTTTTATGTGTGGGGCATCGATTTTATGGGTCCTTTTTCTAGTTCCTTTGATTTTTTTGTATATTTTGGTTGCTATTTATTATGTGAGAAAATGGGTGGAGGATAAGGCCACCAGGACTGATGATTCTCATGTTTTAGTGGACTTTGTAAAGACAAAACTTTTTTGCAAGTTTGGAGTACCCAATGTTATCATCAGTGACTAGGGGAAACACTTTTACAATCGGAATTTGGCTTCCCTTCTTTGGAAGTATGGGGTGACACACAAAACATCAACACCATACCACCCTCAAACAAATGTCCAGGCTGAGGTTTCAAATCTTGAATTGAAACAAATTTTGGAGAAAACTGTGCAACCGAATAGGAAGGATTGAAGCAAGAACTTGGATGATGGATTGTGGGATTATAGGATAGCATACAAGACTCCCATTTGTATTTCCACATTTCATATTTTCTTTGGAAAGGCCTATCATCTCCCCGTGGAAGTTGAGCATTGGGCTTATTGGGCTATAAAAAAAATGCAACATGGATTTGGCCCAAGATGGAATTCAAAGGAAGCTACAAATTCAAGAGCTTGAGGAGATTTGATTGTCCTTATATGAGAACTTGAGGCTCTACAAGGAATGATCAAAGGCAAATCACGACAGAATGATCCAACAAAGGGAGTTTTATGTTGGAGAGAATGTCCTTCTATACAGTTCACAGCTAAAGCTGATGTCTTGTAAGTTGCGTTCCAGATGGTTGGTTACTTATATTTTATCTAATGTTTTTCCTCATGGTGTAGTGTAGATCACGCAAGAGGACATTGGAAGGAGCTTCACAGTCAATGGGCAATGCTTGAAGAAATACATTGAGGGACTTTTTACTGATGCAGTGGATTTTATCAAACTGCATAACCCCATTATCACTTGATAATATTAGGTTGTTCCTAACCATTTCACTTTTATATTATTTTTCCTATTTAAAATTATGATTTTCATGTGCACATATCATCTCATAGGATTACATTGATTACAATGCAATATTTTAAGTTTGGGGGAGGGGATAACATTTTGGGGTAGATATTTAGGATTTTCATTTGTGTGTTTTGTGTGTATTTTCTATTATGATTTTGGTTAAAATTTTCAACAAAAAAGCCCAAAAAAACAAAATAAAAAAATCAAATATATATATATATATATCATATAACATTTTCATGTGGAACATATGGAAAATGAATGTTTTCAAAATTCATTGGTAGAATGATAAGCATGAGTAAGGTTTCATCATCAAGGGTTGATTTTTATAAAAATTGAAGTCGTCAATGATATGAATGGTTATATCATTATAAAACCATTTAGATTTTGACATCATTATTTGTGATATTTGTTCATGGAGAATTGTGTCATTAATTTCTTCACACAAATTTTCACTCAACCATGACTTGTGAAATTTTTCCTACTCAATTGAAAGTATAGTCAAGTTAGGTAAAAAAATTCATTAGTTTATCCATATGTTTGTTTCTCTTCTAATCGGTTTCATTATTTTACCAAATTGACTTATGTGTGTGTACCTGTTATCCGACTGTTGTACGCCCTCAAAAAAATGGGATGTGTCTTGGAGAGGTCAAAAATCACTTTTCCTCAACCTTTGATATTGTTATAACTATTACAATTAGTATCGTGACAAGATCAAAAATGGGTTGAGAGTTGAGTGTCAGATATGTTCCAAGTGCAACTTAAAAAACAAAAAATAATAATAAATGAGGGGATGGATGAAATTTACAACATATGGGAATATATAGGTCGGGAGCTTAAGGTTTGACTTTTCAAGAATGCTTAAGTGAGTGGGTCTTGAAATTCGATTGCAAAGGAATGTAGAACAGGTTTGGTGAATTAAACCAAGTAAGAATAATTGTTTTAAATTACCTTAATATACTGAATAAAGGGTGTATTTATGATCTTGGAATGGTTGGCACACACACACGTGGAGAATTGGTAGCATGGTAGACCCATGACTTGTTTCGGTGTTATTAGTGTTATGAATCTCACTGGAATTTTTTTGACACAATTTATGATACAATGACTTTAAAATTTATTGATATTGACTCTTGATGGGGTTCTTACTTTTCCTACATTTCCACTATGGATTAAGAAATACGAACATGCATATCTTGTGATAATTTTCTTGAATACATGATATGAGGTTTTTCCCAGGAGTGCAAAAGGGTAAGTGTGGGGGAGTTGATAAAACAAAATTTTATTGAATATTTTATTGATAATAAATGAAATAATTTCCTCACATTATGCTAAATATGTCAATTTATAGAATATTTGGGATTAGATCATTCATTTGAAAATTTAATTGAAATTCTAGTTTTACCCTTTTAAAATTCACTATAGTATTACGAGCATAAATATTGTTTTGTAAATTATTTTGACTTAAAATTTTGTGAATGTATTCTTGAAGTAATGGGATACGGATTATATTTAGGACATTGGATCTGGATCATGGATTTGAGTGGAGTAAATGGTCCATGAAGACAAATTTTCACTGAACTATCCAAATTGGACATCACTTCACCATTTGGGTCATATCTTCTTCATCCAAAATTGGATTGGGGCCAAATTTAGAGTGAATCTCGGTAACATGATTATGAACAAATCAACCTTCTATAAGGCTATATCATGCACAAGTTTTGGAGGTAAAATATGCAGCGTAAGTGGGATTAAACAATTTTTCTGAATTTCTCTTTCACATTTAAAATTTTTTGTAACCCTATCCCTCCCCGACTCTATTTAAAGGTTGTTTTCACCCTTTGTGAGGGTTGTTATAGAATTTGGTAAGGTTTGGATGAATTTTTTTCTCTTTGGAACCCCTCACATCTCTTGGAAGAAGTAAGGCCTAGTGAAAACATCTCTTCCAAGAAGGCTCTCCTCTCCCACCTCCTCTTTGTATTTCTTTTCTTTCCTGCTTGTATCTTGAATTTTTCTTCAATTAATCTTATTTTTTTCTATTTTAATCTTATTTTTTTCTTCTTGGGATGTAATATAAGAGTGGAGATAATATTGGGTGTTTCCCTTTTAATCCATTGCTCATGCAAAAAGTCTCCGCAGTGACAACTCCGCCCATAGAAGAGTGATTTCGTTTGTAGTTGATCTAATTTATACTACAATCATTAATTTATTTTGAATCCATAAACATACTATAATTCATAAATTGTGATAAATTAATTGAGTTTTAATTTCTAAGTAACTTGATCGACTTGCACTCGACTACATGGTCAAACTTGTCTAAATCATGAGATGAAACTTTAACTGCAAACTCCAATCATCTTGGGATAGAATTGTAGTGTTAAAATATCATCCCCAAACTCAATTAATTATACAATATAAGTATGAGATGCTTCCCTAATTTAACACTGACCACAAGTTGGATTTTGGATCACAATCAAAGCAGGGTGCTGCGATTGGAGGTCCCGAAGTTAACCTAGGGCTCATTTTCACAAATATTTGTGGCTGTGTTAATTCTCGTAGGGTTAAGAGGTTAACAAGGTTAGGGGATAATAATTAAATGAATTATAATTATATGGTATAATGATAAATGAAAGTTTAAGTGGTTATATTAGATCAACTACCTCTTCTCATATAAGTGTTTTTAAAGAAATTGTCTCTTGATCGTTGCTTCTCATTTTCTTATTTAGTTTACTTTTTGAAAAGTCACAAAACAAACCCACCCATATTTATTTTCATTTGTTCTTAACTATTTTCTTACTTATTTCAAGCCTATTAATAGTTTTTTAATTCACTTCCTCCTTGAGATAATAACCTAGGTCATCCATTGTGTTGCACTTAGTAAAATCACAAATAATTATTTTTGAGTGCGTTTGCAACAAAGTTCATCAAATTGGCACCGTTTTTGGGGAGGAAAGTGTTCTATTCCACCAATTTTAGGTAATTTATTTATTCTTATTTGTTATTTTGTTTCTCTTCTTCTCCTAACTTTTCTTTTCAGTTCTTTATTCCCCACCTTTTTTTCATACCATCTATTGAAACCTCATTTAATGATATTAGTGTCCACTTCTTTTCATTTCTTTATTTTCTATGATTTATGGCATGATCACATCATGATGATCTCCTTGATCTAGACCCTGAGATTGACCACAGCCTTAGGAATTGAATCAAACAATCTCGGTCTATGGGAAGTGTTGACATTTACCCAACTAGGGAATTCCTCCACTCTAGGAATTTTGAAATTAGAAACTCTTCAAAAAAATATTAAACAAGATAAAATGGATGAAAATAAAAAAAATGAACTCAAAAGGACTATTCAAGAGTTGGTTGCACCAGATATTAATTATCAAACTACATGTATTGCAGATCCAACTCTCAAATCAGACTTTGAACTAAAATATGGGTTAATTCACCTTATTCCAAAATTTCAGGGCTTATCTAGTGAGTATACAAACAAACATTTAAAATAATTCAATTTGGTATGCTCAAAAATAAAAACAAGAAATGTCTCTGAAGATCAAATAAAACTTAGAGAATTCCCATTCTCACTTGATGGAACTGCTAAGGATTGGATGTATTATTTACAATCCAAAGATGTAACATGTTAGAATGATTTGAAATTTCTTTTCTTACAGATATTTTTTTTAGCATAAAGGACCACTTCCATTCAAAAGGAGATCTCAGGGATCAAGCAGGAACATAGGTAGTTAATGTATGAGTATTGGGAGAGATTCAAGAAGTTGTGTGCAAGCTGCCCGCATCACCAAATCAGTGAGAAACTCCTCATCCAGTACTTCTATGAAGGACTCACACCTATGTAGAGGATCATGGTGGATGTTGCAGCTGGAGGAGCATTGGTCGACAAAACCCTAGCAGCTGCACATGCATTTATTGACAAGATGACACAAAACTCTCAACAATTTGGTGATCAAAGTGAACCACATGTTAGAGGAGTACATTAAGTAAGTCTGTCTTCTCTCAAAAGTCATTTAATTGATACTAAGTTAGAAGAATTGACCACTATGGTAAGGCAGATTTCTTTATCACAGAAGACATCCCAACCCCCTCCTCAAGGACTCGTGGCATTTTGCACTAAGATAAGCCACCCAACTGATCGTTTCCCCCAACTACAAGAAATATAAGATTGTGCAGCATTGTTTCCTAGGAGACCATATCAGCAGAAAAAACAACCATATCCCCAAAAGAAATTTCTTTTCTTTTCTCCAACATACAAACAAGGGTGGAAGGATCAATCAGACATGAGGTATGGCTCTCGACAACAACAAAGGCCCCCTTTTCAAAAAAAAAATCCAGCAGCCTCCGCCTTACCAGTAGGGTCTCCAAAAACCCCAAAGGAGATTTGAAGCCCAAGAATTAACAATCCAACAAAAAGGGAATCTACCACCCAAGGTAGATTCTAATAATGATGACCTTTTGAAGCAAATTGTTCTTAATCAATAGAATGAGCTGAAGAGTCAAGTTTCGGAGCTGAGGGAGTTAAAGACACACATAAGCCAGATTTCCACTGCCCTCAATGAACTGGTAAGTAAAAACTCTGGAAATATTCCTTCCCAACCTACTCCAAATTCCGAGGGGAAGGTTAGTGCCATCACATTGAGAAGTGGGAAGCAAATGAATGATGCATCTGTACCTACCATTCCACCGAGATTCACCTCAACTCCAGAGAAGCCCCATTAAAAACTGGCTGATGAGCAAGACAAGGAGAAAGATAAAGATAAGAAAAAGATTAATGATGTTCCTCCTAAACTCCTTCCTTTTCCAAATAGAGTTGTTCTAAACAATAAGATGTTTTAAGAGGTAATTAAAAAGGAGGTTTTGGACACATTCAAGCATGTGGAGATAAACATCCCCCTTATTGAGGACATTAATCAAATCCCAAGGTATACGAAATTCTTAAAAGAACTTTGTACCAATCAAAGAGGGCTCAAGGGAAATGAGAGGATCAATCTTGGAAGGAATGTTTCAGCACTCATTAGACTAACTCTAGCGATGCCAAAAAAGTTCAAGGATCCCGGGACATTTACTATCCCATGCAGTATAGGGTAGTTACACTTTTCTGATGCTTTATGTGATTTAGGAGCTTCCATAAATATGATGCCTCACTCTGTATTCTCTTCTTTACAGCTTGGTGAGTTGAAGCTGACAAGAGTGGTGGTGGAGTTGGCTAATAGAGCTATAGCATATCCAGTGGGAGTCCTTGAGGATGTACTTGTTCGGGTAAAATAAATTATCTTTCCAGCATATTTTTATGTTCTTAACATGGAGGATGATTGGGTATGTTCTCGTGCTCCAATTATCTTTGGTAAGCCCTTCCTCAAAATTGAAAAAACAATCATAAATGTATATGAGGGTACACTTTCCATGGATTTTGGAGATGAAGTTGTGATATTTAATATTATGGATTCCATGAAGTACCCCTCATAGGACCATTCTACTTTTGTTATCTCCCATTTTGAACCACCAAGTAAAAACCCCATTGATTTTGATTATCCTATTATTAGGGGGATTATGAGCATTGGTTCTAGTTTTATGTCTAAGAGCACTTCCACACCCATTTATAATGAACAAGACTCTCTTATATTTGATTTTGAAATAGATTCATATTCTGATTTTGATCATGTGAACTCTGATTATGACATAGTTGTTGAGTATGCTGATGAATTTGATTAACTATTCTCTGATTTTGATGATGTATATTCTGATACTGATGCTCTTTGTGCATATATTTCAGTTCCTTCAATATCTCCATCCATACGGAACCCCCCTATACTAGAACTCAAGCCATTTCCACCTAATATCAAATACTCATACTTGTTGAGTGGTAAAATATTGCCTGTTATCATTGCTAATAATCTATCTTTTGAACATGAAGAAAAACTTTTGAATCTTTTTAGGGAGAACTTCAGGGCAATTGGGTGGACCTTGGGTGAAATATCAGTTATTAGCCCCTCCATTTGCATGCATAGGATTCTTTTAGAAGATGGGGCTAAACCAGTGAGGCATCCAAAAAGGAGACTCCATCCAACCCTTCTAGAAGTTGTTAAAAAATAATTTGAGAAATTTCTCAAGTCATGTATAATCTTTCCCATTTCAGATTATTAGAGGGAAAGTCCTATTTAGGTTCTACCTAAGAAAAGTGGTGTTACAGTTTTTAAAAATGAGAAAGATTAGTTAGTTCCGATGAGGGTGCAAAACAGTTGGTGTGTGTCTTAATTATAGGAAACTAAATCAATCCACTCGCAAAGACCATTTCCCCCTCACATTTATTGATAAAATGCTCAAAAGACTAGCTGGGAAGACATGTTATTATTTCTTGGATAGATTTTCTAGATATTTTAAAGTTATTATAGCTCCAGAGGATCAGAAGAATACTATATTCACCTATCCCTTTGGCACATTTTCCTACTGGGGATACCATTTAGACTTTGCAATCCATCCAGTACCTTCCAAAGATGCATGTTGAGTATTTTTTCTGATTTTCTTGAGACCTACATGGAGATATTTATGGATGAATTTATAGTATATGGATCCTCATTTTATTAATGTCTAATTAGTTTGGGAAAGGTGTTGAATCATTGTATTGAGAATAATCTAGTCTTGAAATTTGAAAAGTGTCATTTCATGGTAGATCATGGAATTGTCTTAGGGAATGTAGTGTCAAAACATGGGATAGAGGTTGATAGATCTAAGGAAGATATAATTTCATCCTTACCTTATCCTTTATGTGTGTGTGATGTTAGATCTTTCCTAGGGCATGCAGGATTCTATCGGTGATTCATTAAAGATTTTAGTAAGATT
This sequence comes from Viscum album, assembly GCA_963277665.1. Lineage (NCBI taxonomy): Eukaryota > Viridiplantae > Streptophyta > Magnoliopsida > Santalales > Viscaceae > Viscum > Viscum album. Next base: position 291,626,906 of record OY728165.1, read on the forward strand.
GCTCTTCCTATGTCACAATTACTTTAAAAGGATTCTGATTTTGTGTTTGATGATTCATGTAGGGTAGAATTTGATGAGATAAAGAAGTTTCTGACCAATCCACCGATCATACAACCCCCATAATAGGACATTCCTTTTGAACTTATGTGTGATGCATCCAACTTTGCGGTTGGAGATGTCTTGTCATAGAGGGTGGAGGGACATTCACATGTGATTTCCTATGCTTCAAGGACATTGGATTCAGCCCAATCAAACTACACAACCACGAAAAAGGATTTGTTTTCTATCATATTTTCTTTAGATAAATTTTGTTCGTATTTATTGGGATCTAAAGTGGTTTCATTTTCTGACCATGCAGCTCTGATGTACCTTTTGAAGAATCTAGATGTAAAGCCAAGGCTTATCCAATGGATGCTCCTTCTTCAAGAATTTGATATTGAAATAAAGGATAATAAGGGGTCAAAAAACCTAGTGGCATACCACATGAGTAGGATTACTCACACATTGGAGGCTAACACCATGGTCCAGGTACCAATTTAGGACACTTTCCCTAATTAGCATCTTTATTCCATCTCAGGTACGCGTCCTTGGTATGCTGATTTAGTAAACTACCTTGTTTCATATGAAATCCCTGCAAATTTTAAGAAACATCAAGTCCAAAAATTAAAAATTGAGTCTCGATATTATGTTTGGGATGATCCCTACCTCTATCATATGTGTAGTTATCAAGTTATTAGGAGTTGTGTTCCTGACCATGAGTTTGAGTCTGTTCTGCAATTTTGTCATACACTTGCTTGTGGTGGACACTTTGAACCCCAATGGATATCTAGGAAAGTTTTAGAATCTGGATTATATTGTCCTAGATTATTCCATGATGCTCATGTTTATTGTAAGTCATTCTCATGTTTCCAACACACGGGAAACATTTCTAGGAGACATGAGATGCCTCAAGAACCCATATTATTATGTGAGATTTTTGATGTGTGGGGCATAGATTTTATGATTTATTTTCCTAGTTCCTTTGGTTTTTTTTATTTTGTTTGTTGTTGATTATGTGAGAAAATGGGTGGAGGCTAAGGCCACTAGGACAGATGATTCTCATGTTGTAGTAAACTTTTTCAAGATACAAATTTTTTGTAGGTTTAGAGTACCAAAGGCTATCATCAATGAATAGGGGACACACTTCTGCAATCGTAATTTGGATTTCCTCCTTCAGAAGTATGGGCTGACATACAAAACATCAACACCATACCACCCTCAAACAAATGGCCAGGATGAGGTTTCAAATCGTGAATTGAAACAAATTTTGGAGAAAACTGTGCAGTCGAATAGGAAGGATTGTAGAAAGTGCTTGGATGATGCATTGTGGGCTTATAGGATGGAATAAAAGACTCCTATTGGTATGTCCCCATTTCAGATTGTCTTTGGAAAGGCATTACATCTCCCCATAGAAGTTGAGAATCAGACTTATTGGGCTATAAATAAATGCAACATGGATTTGGGCCAAGCTGGAATTCAAAGGAAGCTGCAAATTCAAGAGCTTGAGGATATTCGATTGTCCTCGTATGAGAACTAAAGGCTCTATAAGGAAATATCAAAGGAAAATAATGATAGAATGATTCAAAAAAGAGAGTTTTATGTTGGATAGAAGGTCTTTCTATACAGTTCACAACTGAAGTTGATTCCTGGTAAGTTGTGTTCCATATGGTTGGGTCTTTATAGTGTATCTAATGTTTTTCCTTATGGTGAAGTGTAGATCATGCAAGAGGAAACTAGAAGGAGCTTCACAATCAATGGGAAATGCTTGAATAAATACATTGAGAGACTTTCTACTGATGTAGTGGATTTCATCACACTGCATGACCCATTATCACTTGAGCATATCAAGGTGTTCCTAACCCTTTCAATTTTATATTATTTTTCTTATTTAAAATTCTTCTTTTCATGTGAACATATCATCTCATAGGTTCACATTGAGGAAAATTCAATATTTTATGTGTGGGGGAGGGGATAACATTTTGGGGTAGATATTTAGAATTTTCATTTGTGTGTTTTGTGTGTATTTTCTATTATGTTTTTGGTTAAAATTTTCAACAAAAAGTACCCAATATATATATATATATATATATATATATATATATATATATATATATCATGTAACATTCTCATATGGAATATATGGAAAATTCATGTTTTCAAAATTCATTGGTAGAATGATAAGCATGAGTAAGACTTCATCATCAAGGGTTGATTTTTATAAAAATTGAAGTCATCGATGATATGAAAGGTTGTGTCATTATAAAACCTTTTAGATTTTGACATAATTATTTGTGATATTTGTTCATGGTAAATTTTGTCATTAATTTCTCCACACAAATTTTCACTCAACCATGCCTTGTGAAATTTTTCCTACTCAATTTAAAGTATAGTCAAGTTAGGTAAAAAATTAATTGGTTTATCCATCCGTTTGTTTCTCTTCCGATTGGTTTCATTACTGTACCGAATTGAACTATGTGTGTGTGCTTGTTATCCGACTATTGTACGCCCTCAAAAAAATGGATTGTGTATTGGACAGGTCAAAAACCACTTTTCATCGACCTTTGATCTTGTTATAACTATTAAAATTAGTATTGTGAGGAGATCAAAAATAGGTTGAGAGTTGAGTGTGAGATTTATTCCAAGTGAAACTTAAAAAAACAAAAAAATAATAATAAATGAGGGGAGTGATGAAATGTACAACATATGGGGATATCTTGGTCAGGAGCTTAAGGTTTGACTTTTAGGAATGCTTAAGTGAGTGGGTCTTGAAATTCAATTGAAAAGGAATGTAGAACAGGTTCGGTGAATTAAACCAAGTAATAAGAATTGTTTTACATGACCTAAATATGCTGAATAAATGGTGGGTTTATGAGCTTGGAATGGTTGGTACACACACATGGAGAATTAGTATCATAGTAGACCCATGACTTGTTTCACTATTATTAGTGTTATGAATCTCACTGGATTTTGTTTTGACATAATTTATGAGACAATGACTTTAAAATTTATTGATATTGACTCTTGATGGAATTATTACTTTGCCTACATTTTCGCTATGGATTAAGAAATATGAACATGCATATCTTGTGACAATTTTCTCGAAGACATGATATGAGGTTTTTCCCAAGAGTGCAAAAGGGTAAGTGTGGGGGAGTTGATAAAACACAATTTTATTGAATATTTTATTGATAATAAATGAAATAATTTCATCACATTTTTGTAAATATGTCAATTTATAGAATATTTGGGATTAGATCATTAATTTGATAATTTGATTGAAATTCCAGTTTTACCCTTTTAAATTTCACTGTAGTATTCTGGGCATAAATATTATTCTGTAAATTATTTTGACTTAAAATTTTTTGACTGTATTCCTGACGTAATGGGCTATAAATTCTATTTAGTATGTTAGAGCTGGATTGTAACACCCCAAGAATTTAAAAATAGATTTATTATAGAATTCATGGATCATTGAGTCTCTAAAAATACCACTTTGTTATAACCTAGCCAAGTAAACATAAGTTTGTCACTTCTATGATGTGAATTTTGAAAATCTGACATACACGGTTGCGATGAGTGAGTTATTTGGAGTTTGATAAGAAAAACTTAATTTTTAGTGAATAGTAACCTACCCTTATGAATAGTAACATACCATTATGAATAGTGATATACCCTAATGAATAGTAACCTTACCTATCATGTTATATAAATAATATTCAAGTTGGAGTACGATATACCTATGTTTTGGAATAAGTAAATACATGTTTTAAAATTGTTTTTCTAGAATAAATTATGATTTTAATTAAATATTAAATTAATCATATTTAGAAAATTATTTTTGAAAAATGGACTTCATTTTTAGATTATACACGTCAAAAAATGGTTGGGGTGAATTTTTAGGATTTTTTTGAAATACTTGAATTTTTAATGAATAGTGAAATACTATAATTTACAAAATAAGCTAAATACACTAATTATAGGGTCATGTATAATGTTTTGCTTATGTAAGCCTAATTGATTCGGATTCACATGATAAAATTACTATTCTTGATCATGGAAGACTCTCTATTCCTTGTCTTGTGGAGAAATAATAAATTAATGAATATAAAATTGAGAAATCCCCTCTCCCCTCCACCATAAAAATCCCTCATCACTCCCTCTTCTCTTCACTCTTCTCAAGCCTTGTGCCTTTCCTAAATTCTATCAAAATATCCTCCCAACCTCCTCTCCCACGTCCAACAAGCCTTGGTCTCATAAAAAGACCAAAACCTCTCGCTTAAAGAGGCTCTCAAGGAAGTTTGGTTCAAGAGGTAAATTCCACTTTTCAATTCTTTGTCTTTCCTTTCAAGTTCATTTGTTTTCTTTTTCTATTATTACCTATCCTTATCCAAATTTTGTGATGACTCCAGTACCTAACATGTACTAGAATTTTTTCATGATATTGGAATAATTTATCATCATCTCTTCTTTTTACCTTCTTTTATACTAGTAGCAAGAACACCATCCGAGATGTGTCAATTTACCACATTCAAGGACGATGGGCTTCCAATTTCTATTATCATTCTCAATTTTGGTCATGAAACCATTATTTTTATGGTTAAACCAGATTATTATATATTTAATATACTCTATTTAAGGTTCTTTAATCCCTTTTTACAAATGGTATTAAGTTATAAATAAAAATGAGTTTGTTGTAATCAAAACCCACAAATTAACTGAAACAGTTATCATTAATGTTCTATATAATTATTCATCCTCATTCCATGTAACCAAATTATATAAATGACCACTAACACCTATATATGATCATAAATAACATGAGAATTCAATTCTGGATATTTACATCCATTCCACATGAACTCCATTTCTTAAGAACAAGTGAACCGATTATGAAAATAAAGAAAACAAACACTGCGGAACAACGAAATTCAATATAATAACTTATCAAGAAGGGAATAAATGAACTAAAAAGAATTATGATAAAATAAATACATGTCTAATAGGTTCTGAAATAAGTTATTAATAAGTATAATTTCATATTCCAGGACCTTAAGTTCAAGAGCGGAACACATTCGACTTAAGGTAATGGGTTTCTTTATCTCACTTCCATTTTTGCGAGGTTTCCCGTATTCACTACTAATACTTGTGTATGGTGTATGTATAATGCCCATTTATGTAACATATAATTAATATCTTTATTTTCAGGGTATTCAATGTATCATTTTAATATTATTAATTTTGGGGCATACGAATTGATTGATTACAAAGTGGTAAGGGTTTTCCACCCGAACTTCCATTTTCATTCGGGTTACTTTCATTGTCTAATTACCTCAATGAAATTCTTATGTATTATTATATACTCCTCATAAATTCTGTTTGAGTATTCTATATATGTACACCAACCAGAATCCTTCCCTAATTTATGGATAGTTACATGTTTTAAAAGAAACTTTCAAAATTGTTTCCAAAATACAAGCCCCATTCAAGGGAATTTCTCAAATTCTTATCTATTTTCAAGGGCACTCTATAATCTGTTTTTGGAAACCATTATATTTCTAAAATAACTCATTTTATTATGAAAATACTATTTTATTTCACTCTGGTTTTATACAAATATTTTTCCAAAAGAACTCTTCTTTTCAAAATGAAGAGTGTTTATCTCAAGAATTGCTTAATGATTTTATAAGAGTATTTTCGTCTGATTTAACACTCTTGTTGATTATTATATATTATTGGGTTTAATATTTATGCTTTCATATAAAATATTTGAATTAATGTTTTATGAATAATTTTATTATGGATGATCTATCCTAAAACCATTCACCATATTACTCGGAATGGTTAGTGTTTTATGTTCAATGATTGGGGAAAGTTAGTTACATTTCATATGATAGTTTCAATATGAATGTATATGTTGTTTATATTTATCCTCGCTCATATGAGGAATGCATTGGACTTATTATGTGATGGTTGGATCCCTCTATATCCCCTTGATGCATCGATAGGTCTCATGAGACAAATAGACATGGAATTGGTTGAGGCCTTTCCCAATGTGATATATGCTTTTGGTCAAGGCCTTATTCATTTTTAGATGTCTTGGATGAGGCCTTGAAAAAATGTTTCAGAATTTCTACCATATTCACTTCCCTCATCATGAAGCTAGTAATTGAAAGTTCATGTGGTTATTCAACTAGTAAAATGCTCATGATTATGTTTTATTCTGGAATTATTTACTCAGCTCATATTCCCACCATAATGTGTTCAAGTTTATGTTAAAGGCACATGTTTTTATGTATTAAACATGCCTAATGTTTATGTTATGATATCTTTTGTTGTATTGCTTACCCTTACTGAGCATTTGATCTCACCCCTTTCATTTGTTTTTCCTTCCCCAGGTTAAGAAGAAGAGATCATTTATTGAGTTTTCAAGGATGCAGTTTATTAGCTTTTGTTATGTATCATATTTTGTTTCATTTCAAAATGTAAAATGGGTTTCGTGTATGTATCTAGTTTCTTCAAGACTAATAAACTGATCGGTCCTTAAGTATTATTATTCCTTTTTTATATACCAATGTAATAAAATAAGTCACCATATCTGAGTAACAGGGGTCGGGTCCTTACAGTTGGTATCAAAGGAAGTTTAGTAGAAACCTTGGGAACTAGATTTAGAAAATGTAGGTTAGGGAACAAATCCCTAAGATTATCTTTGAGGATAAAAAATAAGAAAATCCTAGAATTTTTGTAAGTAATATATTATGTGGATATTTCTAGAAAATAGATCCCTGTCTAGATACAAACAAGTAGAGGTGGCTCTGGCATAGATGTACCTAGGAGTGAAAACTCCGACAAGGAGTTTCAGCCTTGACCTGGGGTATCCTGGTACATGACAATGGGACTTGTTGCACTCTTGTTTTGACACTCCTAGGGGATATTCTTAGGATAATTTACATTTTATTTACCCACCACTGTGAGGTATTTATGTCCCTAAAGTAACCAAAGTATATGGTTCTAGGATTTACGATGCATAAATTTATGCTATGTGTTATACCATGTTTAGAGTTATAGAGAGTTCATAATTTTATGATCTAATATATAATATGGAATTGATTAGATATGTAACCTATTAGAAAGAATGATAACTTCACCAATGTATGGGATGCGAAGAGTAAGAAGGATCATATCTCTAATAATCTTAAGCCATCTTTTCAAAAGAAGATTGTCTCTCATGTATCCTCATCATATGATGAAATAATATCATGTGTCAACAAGGTATGTAAAGACTTCTCTGAGTCTTATGGATTTTAAGGGAAGAAAAAGAATAAGTGGATGGTAGAGAGATATGGGGATAAAGGGAAGAAGGGAAAGAAGTGTTTTCCCACATGTGATAACTATGGAAAGAACCACCTTGGTAAATTCTTGAAGGGAATGGGTATTTGATACAAGTATGGAGAAAAAGGACACCAAGTTCATGGTTGCAAGGGTAAGAAAATAGTTTCCAATGTACAATGCTTCAATTTCAAGGATATGGGACACTATGTGAATTAATGTCCCAATTGTTAAAGGAATATACCCTAAATGATGATTTTGGATAATGATCAATTTATGATGTTACCGCAGATGAAGTAGAATGATTAATATTCCTAGTCAAGAATCATTCCATTTGTATATTTTTTCAGTAATGTACTGGTTGTATGAGTTATGTGATATATAAGGATTGTACTGCAGTACTCTTTCATTAAGGATTTGAGGTCATATGATGAATGGTACAAAATAAAAGTGATTCAGTGGAAAGTTAAACTTTTTAGAAAAAAAACATGATTTAGGGAAAGACAACCCTTAATATATATCTGGTGTTGAGATAATGAGGATGAAATGATTGATTTAGATAAGTATTGACTAACTTGAAACTGATTATTGACTACTCGAGAAGTGGTCTATGCTATCATCAATGAAGTTTACAGTACTTTTGGAGTTAAGGAATATATCCAATAACATGTATCTTACTTAAGGAATATGGTAGAATACATGTTTCCAATATAGTTTTTACGATAATTCAAGTTATTACGATATTTAAAAAGGATACATGATAAATTTATTCACATGTTTGGAATGTGAATTTTAGATCTACTTCTTGTTGATTAAGGGTTAATGATAAGTTCATCTTGGAAATTTAGAGGACTTCATTATAATGTGTTGAATCATTATATTTTGGAATTTTTTAACCATTTATGAAATGGTTTAAGTTGATCATTGTATGATCTTTTAGAGGTTAATGTATTACTTCACCAAATGGCGTAACCCATGCTATGTGATGAGGTATAGATAGTTAAAATACAATAAAAGGATGAGTTTATAAGTATAAGTGTATATTTATACTCTTATAGAGTGGAATAATTACTCGAATCAAGGAAAACAGTCTTAAATAAAATGTTTTTCTATTATCATTATCGTTGATAATATCAATTAATTTATTTTTTTTAGTTTATAGTTTTGTAGTAATCAAAATTCATCTGAACATGTCCTCTATCATGTTCCATCAGAACTTCATAGTTAGATTTTTCTTCCATGTCCATTTTTTTTTCTTCCAACTAATGTCACCTCATTCCAAAGCATAATTTCTAGGGTGACCACCTCATCTCCATTAACCTTTTTTTAGGAGGATATTTTATTAACCCTATTTCCGATGTGGGTTTCCATAAGGGGATTTTCAAGTATAAACCATTCACTTTCAAAGTTCAATTTCAAATTTCGAGGACAAAATTTTTGTAAGGGGATAATGTAGCACCCCAAAAATTTAAAAATATATTTATTATAGAATGCATGGATCACTGAGTCTACAAATACCACTTTTTTATAACCTAGCCAAGTAAACATAATTTTTTCACTTCTGTGATGTGAATTTCGAAAATTTGACATACACGGTTGCGATGAGTAAGTTATTTGGAGTCCGATAAGAAAAAATTAATTTTTGGTGAATAGTAACCAACCTTATGAATATTCACATACCCTTATGAATAGTGATATACCCTAATGAATAGTAACCTTACATATGATAGTATATCAATAATATTCAAGTTGGTGTATGATATACCTATGTTTTGGAATAAGTAAATACATGTTTTAAAACTGTTTTTTAGAATAAATTATGATTTTAATTAAATATTAAATTAATCATATTTAGAAAATTATTTTTGAAAAATTGACTTCATTTTTGGATTCTACATATCAAAAAATGGTTGGAGTGAATTTTTTTGATTGTTTTTAAATGCATGAATTTTTAATGAAAAGTGAAATACCATAATTTACAAAAATAAGCTAAATACACTAATTATAGGGTCATGTATGATTTTCTACGGATGTAAGCCCAATTGATTCGGATTCACATGATAAAATTACTATTATTGGTCATGTAAGACTCACTATTCCTTATATTATGGATAAATAATAAATTAATGAATATAAAATTGAGAAATCCCCTCTCCCCTCCACTATAAAACCCCCTATCACCCCCTCTTCCCTTCACTTTTCTCAAGCCTTGTGCCTTCTCCAAATTCTATCCAAATATCCTCCCAACCTCCTCTCCTGTTTCCAGCAATCCTTGGTCTCATAAAAATACCAAAACCTCCCCCTTAAAGAGGCTCTCAAGGAAGTTTGGTTCAAGAGGTAAATTCCTCTTTAAAATTATTTGTCTTTCCTTTAAATTTCATTTGTTTTATTTTTCTATTATTACCTCTCTTTATCCAAATTTTTTTATGACTCCAGTAGCTTACATGTACTGGAATTTATTCATGATAGTGTAATAAGTTATCACCATCTCTTCCTTTTACCTTCTTTTATACTAGTAGCAAGAACACCATCCAAGATGTGTCAATTTACCACATTCAAGGATGATGGGATTTCGATTTCTATTATCATTCTCAATTCTGGTCATGAAACTATTCTTGTTATGGTTGAACTAGATTATTATATATTTAATATACCCTATGTAAGGTTCTGTAATCCCTTTGTACAAATGGTATTAAGTTTTAAAGAAAAATGAGTTCATTGTAATCAAAACTCACAAATTAACTAAAATAGTTATCATTAAAGTTCTATATAATAATTCATCCTCATGAAATGTAACAAAATTATATAAATTATTACTAACACCTATATATGATCATAAATAATATTCGAATTCAATTCTGGAGATTTACATCCATTTCACATGAACTCCATTACTTAAGAACAAGTGAACCGATTATGAAAATAAAGAAAACAAACATTGCGGAACAATGAAATTCAATATAATAACTTATCAAGAAGGGCATAAATGAACTAAACATAATTATGATAAAATAAATAAATGTCTAATAGTTTCTGAAATAATTTATTAATAATTATAATTTCATATTCCAGGACCTTAAATTCAAGAGCGGAACATATTCGGACTTAAGGTAAGGGGTTTCTTTATCTCACTTCCATTTTTGTGAGGTTTCTCTTATTCACTAATAATACTTGTGTATGGTGTATTTATAATTCCCATTAATGTAACATATCATGAATGTATTTATTTTCATGGTATTAAATGTATCATTTTAATATTATTAATTTTGGTTCTTATGAATCGATTGATTACAAAGTGGTAAGGGTTTTCCACCCGAACTTCCATTTTCATTTGGGTTACTTTCATTGTCTAATTACCTCAATGAAATTCTTATGTATTATTATATACTCCTTGTAAATTCTGTTTGAGTATTCTATATATGTACACCAACCAGAATCCTTCCCTATTTTATGGATATTTACATGTTTTAAAAGAAACTTTCAAAACTGTTTCCAAAATACAAGCCTGGTTCAAGGGAATTTCTCAAATTCTTATCTATTTTCAAGGGCACTATATAATATTTTTTTGGAAACTATTATATTTATAAAATCACTCATTATATTATGAAAATACTATCTTACTTCACTTATGGTTTTATACAAATATTTTTCCAAAAGAACTCTTCTTTTCAAAATGAAGAGTATTTATCTCAATAATTGCTTAATGATTTTATGAGAGTATTTTTGTTTGATTCCACACTCTTGTTGATTATTATGTATTATAGGGTTTAATAATTTATTTTGTCATATACCATATTTGAATGAATTTTTTATGACCAATTTTATTGTGGATGAGCTATCCTAAAACCATTCACCATATTACTCAGAATGGTTAGTGTTTTATGTTCAATGATTGGGGAAAGTTAGTTATATTTCATATGATCGTTTCAATATTAATGTATATGTTGTTTATATTTATACTCACACATACGAGTAATGCATTGGACTTATTATGTGATGGGTGGGGCCCACTATATCCCCTCTAAGCATCTGTAGGTCTCATGAGACAAATAGATGTGGAATTGGCCAAGGCCTTTCTCAATGTGATGTATGGTTTTGGCCGAGGCCTTAATCATTTTTAGACGTCTTGGCCGAGGCCTTGAAAAAAATGTTTCAGAATGTCCGGCATATGTACTTCCCTCATTATGAAGCTAGTAATTGAATTTTCATGTGGTTATTCGACTAGTAGAATAGCCATGATTATGTTTTATTATGGCATTATTTACTCAGCTCATATTCCTACCATAATGTGTTCAAGTTTTTGTTAAAGGCGCATGTTTTTATGTATTCAACATGACTAATGTTTATGTTATGATATCTTCGACTATAATGATTACCCTTATTGATTGTTTGATCTCACCCCTTTAATTTTTTTTCCTTCCCCAGGTTAAGAAGAAGAGATCATTTATTGAGTTTTCAAGGATGCGGTTTATTAGATTTTGTTATGTATCATATTTTGTTTCATTTCAAAATGTAAAATGGGTTCCATGTATGTATCTAGTTTCTTTAAAACTACTAAACTGATCAATCCTTTGGGATTATTATTCCATTTTTATATACCAATTTAATCAAATAAGGCACTAGATTTGGGCAACTGGGGTCGGGTCCTTACATGGACCGTGCATATGTGTGGAGTAAATGGGTCAAGAAGACAAAGTTGGACTGAACTATCGAGATTGGACATCACTTCATCATTTGGTTTGTATATTCTTCATCCAGACTTGGATTGGTCCCAAATTTTTAGGGAATCTTATTAACATGATTATGAACAAATCAACCTTCTAGAAGGCCAGCTAATTTGTGCGTTTTGGAGGTCAACTATACAGTGCAAGTGGGATTTAACAATTTGTCCGAATTTTCCTTTCACATTTAAAAATGTTTTGTATTCCTAGACCTCCCCAACTCTATTTAAAGGATTTTTTCACTCTTTGTGAGCGTTTTTATAGGATTTGGGAAGGTTTTAACGAAAGGGTGGCTCTTGGTAACCCCTTAAATATCTTGGAAGAAGTAAGTCCTTGTGCAAACATCTCTTCTGAGAAGGCTCTCCTCTCCCACATCCTCTTTGTATTTCTTTGCTTTCATGCTTGTATCTTGAATTTTTCTTCAATTAATCTTCTGTGTTTTTCTCTTTTCATCTTCTTGTTTTTCTTCTTGGGCTGGAATCAAAGAGTGGAGATTATATTGGGTGTTCCCCTTTCAATCCATTGCTTATGCAAAATGTCTCCACGATGAAAACTTTTCCCATGGAAGAGTGATTTCGTTTGTAGTTGATCTAATCCATACTACCTTAATTCATTTATTTTGAATCCATAAACATACTATAATTCATAAATTGTGATCAATTAATTGAGTTTTAATTTCTAAGTAACTTGATCGATTTTCACTCGACTGTGTGGTCAGACTTGTGTAAATCGTGATAGTGAAACTTTAACCGCAAACTCCAATCATCTTAGGATAGAATTGTAGTGTTAAAATCTCATCCTTAAAATCAATTAATTCTACACTCTAAGGATGAGATGCTTACCTAATTTACCACTAACCACAAGTTGGATTTTGTATCATAATAAATACAGGGTGCTACGATTGGAGGTCTCGAAGTTAACCTATGGCTTATTTTCACAAATATTTGTGGTTGTGTTAATTCCTGTAGGGTTTGGAGGTTAACAAGGTTATGGGATCATAATTGAATGAATTATAATTATATAGGATAATTATAAATGAATGGTGAAGGGGTCATATTTGATCAACTATGAATTCTCATATAAGAGTTTTTAAAGAAATTTTCTCTTGATTGTTGCTTCTCATTTTCTTGTTTAGTTTACTTTTTGAAAAGTCACAAAACAAACCCCCCCCCCCCCCTCCATATTTCTTTTCATTTGTTTTGAACTATTTTCTTACTTACTTAAATCCTATTAATAGTTGTTTAATTCACTTCCTCCTTGAGAGAATGACCTACGTCATCCACTGTGTTGCACTTAGTAAAATCACAAATAATTATTTTTGAGAGTGTGTGCGACAATGTTCATCACACATCAATCCAACACAACATGTGGTCGGTATGACTCCAAGTGAATGTTTTTCATATAAAAGTGTCATTTTAGATTAAAACATGTGTCACATTGTCAAAACCAATCAAATTAGATCATATTGTTTTCAAACATTAGGGTACTGATCTATAATTCATTTTTGATATGTAAGAATCGACCTCATGTCAATATGACACATGATGTGGTCGGTATGACTCAAAGTGCGTGTTTTCAATATAAAAGTGTTTTTTTAGTTTAAAATGTCCATCACGTTATCAAAAACAAGTAAACGAGCTCAAGATTTCTTAAATTACTGAAGGGTAAATTTAAATTTTCTTAAGGTGCTAAAGGGTAACTTAAAAATTTCTTAAGTTACTAAAGGGTGACTCGAAAATTTCTTAAGTTACTAAAAGGAAACTTGAAGATTTATTAGGTTACTGAAAGGTAACTTGAATATTTCTAAGGTTATTGAAGGGTAACTTGATATTTTCTTATGTTACTAATGGGTAACTCAAATTTTTCTTAAGTTTATGAAGGGTAACTCAATGTTTTCTTATGTTACTATAGGGTAGCTCAAAATTTTCTTGAGTTGTTAAAGGGTAACATGAACATTTCTTAAGTTAATGAAGTGCAACTTGAAGATTTCTTAAGTTACAGAAGGGTAACTAAAAATTTTCTTAAGTTATTGAAGTGTGACTTTATGTTTCTTATGTTACTAAGGGTTAACTCAAAAAAAATATTAAGTTATTAAAGGGTAACTCAAATTTTTATTAAGTTATTGTAGGGTAACTCGAAATTTTCTCAAGTTACTAAAGGGTAACTTGAATTGAGATTCTAGTTATGGAATTTCACTGAGGGTTATGTACAAGCCTCAGGGAGTGTTCTTAGATGATCATGGGATGCCACCAGGGGTAAAGGCATTATGATCCTATAGTGATGACACATTAACAAGTGTAGTTGAGCATTTTCGAGAAGAGCCAGCGTGTTTTCTAGGGTCATTTTAGTGTAAAATGCATGTTATATAACCAAAAGTGAGTAAATGAGCTCATATTGTCTTGAAACATTATGAAAATGATTCATAATTCATTTTTTGCATGTAGGAATTTACCGCACATCAATCGAACATACGATGTAGTTGGTGTAACTACATGTGCATGTTTTCAATATATAAGTGTCATTTTATTTTAAAACGAGTGACACATTGTTAAAACTGAGAAAACCATCACATATTATTTTCTAACATTGGGAAATAGATCCATAATTTATTTGGGATGTGTAGTAATCAACCGCACATCAATCTGATACATGATGTGGTCGGTATGACTCAAAGTGCGTGTTTTCAATATAAAAATGTAATTTTACTTGAAAATGTGCATTAAATTATCAAAACTGAGCAAACAAGCTCATATTGTTTTTAAAATTTAGGATAATGATCCATAATTCATGTGTGACATGTAGGAATCAACTTCATGTCAATCCAACACATGATGTGGTTAGTATGATTCAAAGTGTGTGTTTTCACATTAAAAGTATCATTTTACTCTAAAACACACCTCACATAGCCAAAACTGATTAAATGAAGGGTAATTGAAATTTTCTTAAGTTACTGAAGGGTAAATTGAAGATTTTTTAAGTTACTAAAGGGTAAATTGAAATTTTCTCAAGTTAATGAAGGGTAACTTGAAAATTTCTTAAGTTACTGTAGGGTAAATCAAAAATTTCCTAAAACTAAAGGGTAACTTGAAGAATTATTAAGTTACTGAAGGGTAACTTGAATATTTCTTAAGTTAATTAAAGTAAAATTAATTATTTCTTAAGTTACTAAAGGTTTACTCAAAAATTTCTTAATTTACTAAATAGTAACTAGAATATTTCTTAAGTTATTAAAGAGTAACTTGAAATTTTCTTAAGTTACTGAATGGTAACTTGAAGATTTATTAAGTTATTGATGGTTAACTAAAAAATTTCTTAAGTTTCTGAAGGGTAAATAAATTTTTTCTTAAGTTATTGTAGGGTAACTTGAAATTTTCTTAAGTTATTGAAGGGTAACTTGAACATTTATTAAGTTACTAGAGGGAAAATTGAATATTTCTTAAGTTACTGAAGGGTGACTTGAAATTTTCTAAATTTGCTTAAGGGTAACTTGAAGATTTCTTAAGTTTCTAAAGGGTAAATCAAAATTGTATTAAGTTAATGAAGGGTAAATTAAATTTTTCTTAAGTTTCTATGAGGTAACTCAAAATTTTATTAAGTTACTAAAGGGTGACTGGAATTGAGATTCCAGTCACGGAATTTCACTGAGAGGTGGGTATGAGCCTCAGGGATCATGATTATATGATCGTGGGATGCCTTTGGGGGTAAATGTGTCGTGATTGTGTAGTGATGATGCATCAATAGGTGCAGCCAAGCATTTTCAAGAAGATTTGGCATGTTTTCAAGTGTCATTTTAGTGTAAATCATGCATCAAATAGACAAATGTGAGTAAACGAGCTCAGATTGTTGTGAAACATTAAGATAGTGATTCATAATTCATTTGTGGTGTGTAGGAACTGATCTCACATCAATCTAACACATTATGTGATTGGTATGACTTTAAGTTCATTTTTTCAATATAAAAGTGTCATTTTAGTTTAAAACTTGTGTCACATTGTCAAAAACCGAGAAAATGATCTCAGGTTGATTTCAAACATTAATACACTAGTTCATAATTCATTTGTGACATATAAGAATTTACCGCACATCAATCTGGAACATGATGTGGTAAGTATGACTCAAAGTGTGTGTTTTCAATATAAAAGTGTCATTTTACTTTAAAATGCGCATCACATTATCAAAACTGAGCAAATGATCTCAGATTGTTTAAAACTTTATGAAAATGATCTATAATTCATGTGTGGCATGTAAGAATTGATTTTATATCAATTTGACACATGATGTGGTTGATATGATTCAAAGTACATGTTTTCACATTAAAAGTATCATTTTACTCTAAAACACACATCACATAGCCAAAACCGAGTAAATGAAGGGTATTCAAAATTTTCATAAGTTGTTGAAGGGTAACTTAAATATTTCTTAAGTTACTGAAGCATATTCCTAAGTTAATAAAGAGTAACTTAAAGATTTTGTAAGTTACTGAAGGGTAACTTGAAATTTCCCTAAGTTCTTGAAGGCTAATTCAAAATTTTCCTAAGTTACTGAAGGGTAACTTGAATTTTTCTTAAGCTACTATAGGGTAACTTGAATATTTATTAAGTTACTGATGGGTAACTAGAAACTTTATTAATTTATTGAAGGGTAACCTGAAAATTTCTTAAGTTACTGAAGGTTAATTCAAAATTTTCTTAAGTTTTTGAAGGGTAACTCGAATTTTTCTTGAGTTATTGTAGGTTAACTCAAAATTATCTTAAGTTACTGAAGAGTAACTTGAATTGAGATTCCAAACAAGGAATTTCATTGAGGGATGGGTATGAGCCTTGAGGAGCATGCTTAGATGATCATAGGATGCCTCTGGGGGTAAAGGGATTGTGATCGGGTAGTGATGAAGAATCAATGGGTGCAGCTGAGCATTTTTGAGAAGAGACAGTGTGTTTTCAAGTGTCATTTTAGTGTAAAATGCACGTCGCATAGCCAAAAGTGGTTAAACTAGCTTAGATTACCTTTAAACTTTAGGAAAACGATCCTTAATTCATTTGTGGCATGTAGGAATCAACCTCACATCAATACAACACATGATATTTTCAGTATGACTCTAAGTGTGTGTTTTAAATATAAAAGTGTCATTTTAGTTTAAAATGTGTGTCATATTGTCAAAACTAAGAAAATGAGCTCAAATTGTTTTTAAAATTTAGGACATTGGTCTATAATTCATTTGTAAGATGTAGGAATCAACTGCATGTTGTGAAAACTTTGGGAGTCACAGTGACAAAAAGGTTTGTAGATGAAGAAAAGAAAGAGCAAACGAATGAGAAAAATGTCACAAGACACAGCGATTTACGTGGTTTAGGAAATGATCCCTACATCTACGGAGAGGCGGAAATTTCACTATAATCGGGTGCAGAATTATATAGTAATTTCAGAGTTTCATACACACACATAAACCTAGATTAAATGAGCTAAATAATGCGGATGATGCAATTATGTGACCAACTACACAGTAATTCCATTGTGCTATAGTGACCGGTGGCTGGAAGTCTGTGGAGCTATAGTGCCATTATCTCCAATGTTTGAGATGTTATGGTAATCATGAAAAAGTCTGCACTGCTATAGCTCCCGATCGATTTCTTCAGGTTAGATCTGCTATGGTCTGATCAAAGATTTTATAGTGCCCACAAAATAAGTTGGGAGCCTTCAACCCATGGACCCCTTAAGTAGGGGCGTGTTGCCCCTATAACCCCCAGTGACCTCACCAAAGAGGTCGAACTGTGAGAGTTATGGTCTAGGCCACTAGCAATCAACCCAACTTTATCCAAACGGATCGGGCTATACCATTCCAACATCGCACATCAATATGACACATCATGTGGTCGGTATGACTTAAAGTGCATGTTTTCAATATAAGTGTCATTTTAATTTAAAATGCATGTCACATAGACAAAACCAAGAAAAAATATCATATTGGTTTCAAACATTGGAAAAAATATCCATAATTCATTTGAGACATATAATAATCAACTACATATCAATCTGACACATGATGTGGTTGGTATGGCTCAAAGTGCGTGTTATTTTAGTTTAAAACGTGTGTCGCGTAGCCAAAACCAATCAAACGATCTTGGATTATTTTCAAACTTTAGTAAAACAATACATAATTTATTTTTAAGGCTTAGGAATTCAATGAACATCAATATAACACACGGTGTGCCCGGTATGACTGAAAGTGTGTGTTTTCAATATAAAAGTGTCATTTTAGTTTAAAATGCACATCACATAGCCAAAACTGAGCAAATGAGCTCGAATTGTTTTCAAACATTAGGAAAATGATCCATAATTTATTTCTGAAGTATAGAAATTGACCACACACTATTCTGACACACGATGTGACTGGTATGACTCTGAGTGTCTGTTTTCAATATAAGTGTGATTTTAGTGTAAAATGAGTGTCACATAGTCAAAACTACGTAAACGGGATAGGATTGTCTTGAAAATTTAGAACAACATTCCATGATTCATTTGTGGTGTGTAGGAATTGACCACATATTAATCCAACACAAGATGTAGCCATTATAACTCTAAGATTATTTTTTCAACATAAAAGTGTCATTTTAGTTTAAAATCTGTGTCGCATTGTCAAAACTAAGAAAATGAGATCAGACGTTTTCAAACTTTAGGAAACTAATCCAAAATTCATTTTTGATGTGTAAAAATTGATTGTACTTTAATCTGACACATGATGTGATCTATATGACTCAAAATGTGTGTTTTTAATATAAAAGTGTCATTTTAGTTTAAAATGCATGTCAAATGGCCAAAACTGAGAAAATAAACTTAGATTGTTTTCAAAATTTAGGAAAATGGTCCATAATTAATTTTATATGTATAGTAATTTACTACATGTCAATCCAACACACTATGTGGTTAGTATGACTCAAAGTATGTTATTTTAGTTTAAAGCACGTGTCACATAGCCAAAACGGAGCAAATGAGCTCGGATTGTTTTCAAATTTTAGGAAAATGATCCATAATTTATTTATGATGTGTAGTAATTGACCGTACGTCAATACAACACATAATGTGGCTGATAAGACTCAAAGTGTGTGTTTTTAATATAAGTGTCATTTTAGTTTTAAATGCATGTCACATTGCCAAAACTAAACAAATAAGATTGGATTATTTTTAAACTATAGGACAATGATTCATAATTTAGTTGTGATGTGAAAAAAATTACCACATATTAATTTGACACAATATGAGTTTGGTATGAGTCTAATTGTGTTTTTTTAATATAAAAGTGTCATATTAGTGTAAAACATGTGTCAAAAAGCCAAAACAGAATAAAAAAGATCGGATTGTATTTAAACTTTAATACAATGATCCATAATTCATTTGTGGCATGTAGGAATTGACTACATATCAATCCAACACATGATGTGGTTGATATGACTCCAAGTGCATGTTTTCACATTAAAAATGTCTGTTTACTCAAACATGTGTCACATAGTCAAAACTGAGTAAGAGCTTGGATTGTCTTGATACTTTAGGACAATGATCCCTAAATCATTTGTAATGTGTAGGAATTGACCATACATTAATCTAACAGATGATGTGGTCGGTATGACTCAAAGTACATTTTTTCACATTAAAGGTGTCATTTTACTCTAAAACACACATCACATAGCCAAAACTGAGTAAATGAGCTTGGATTGTCTTGATACTTTAGGAAAAAGATTCATAATTCATTTGTAGTATGTATAAATCAATTGCACATCAATCCAATGCATGATGTGAATGATGTGACTTCAAGTGCATGTTTTCAATATAAAAGTGTCATTTTAGTTTAAAACACGCATCGTATTGTAAAAATTGAGTAAATGAGCTCAAATTACTTTTAAACTTTAAAACAATAATCCATAATTTATTTGTGATGTGTAGGAATTGACCGCGCACCAATCCAAAATACAATGTGACTGGTATAAGTCAAAGTGCATGTTTTCAATATAAAAATGTCATTTTAGTTCAATTATATAATTATTAAAAATTATTTAAGTAATTAAGATAATTAATAACTGATAATATCATTAATATATTCAATAATTAACAATAAAATTTATATAGATAATTAATTAACAATGTAATTAAAATCATAATATAATTATTAATTAATAGTATAATTTATAATTTATAATTAATATAAAATTAACAATATGATCATTACCATATTGAGTAATTAACAATATAATTTATCATGTGTGGATTATATAAAATTAAAATTAAAATTTTTATTTTTTTATGTGTTGTTACTAAAATAAACATTGGTTTTATTACAAGGAAAAATGTTTATACAGAGGTTGATCATTGGAGAAAGTCTACTATAAGAGTTACGATTTTGTATATTGAGTTATAATTTTTTTTTGATTAATTGTAAATATCATATCAATGTAAATATTTTGTATGTAAATTTTGAATTGAAATGATAATGCAATGTAATATTTGTATTTGAATCTGGTTTTCTGTAATTTTTGCATTCCAATTTGATTATAATTTTCTAATATGGTTCAGTTATAAGTTCGGTGTAGGGCTGCATGTTTTGCAGTGGCTGTCATGGCCTTTATTATGGCATCCTACCTTTTTATTGCATAACTTTTCATTACATTTGACAAACAGAGGATCTTTAAAATTTAGTGTCTTGGAAATTAGAAACATAATACATGAAAACATAAAAAATTATTCTAATCCACTTGTAAGGCATCATAATAGGTTCATTCTAAGTTCAATTACTGCATCTCATAACCTGGGGACATACATCAAAGGAGAGGGTGAGAAGAAGGCCTAGTAAGGGAAAACAAGGGAAACAGTTTACTTGTGATATCAATAAGAACTTGATGAAATACATAAAGACATGAGAAATAAAAATAGAGGGGTGTCATAATAAAAAAATATGAATCATAACTTTGATATTTGGCTACAAAATTTAATTTATACATTCATAATTATATCACCAAGATCCATCCCAAAGGTTTCATAAAAATTACCAAGGTTATTCACCAAGGTATCGTAAAACTTGTCATCTCTGGAGATTAATTTCTTTACCCAATGCATTGGAGCATTATCAAGGTGCACCATTAATATGTATTTATTTTCATGTGATCCACATAGATCATAATCAAACATTTCATAAATAAAACAAAGAGAATAAAAGAAATGGGTTTCATATCAGAATTATGACGTTTTAAAAAGTGATTAAAGCATAATCATTATGTCATTCATAACCCAAGGAAAGGGAATGAGGGTTTTAGGTTTGTCAATTATAGAATAAAATATATTATTTTTATGTCTTGATGAATACCCATTGAAATGAAATAGGTTTGGGTATTCACATAAATAAAATAAAATAATTTCTAGAAAAAAAGAGAGAGATTTTAAGATGAAAATTCTGTAACATAACGGCTATGCAACATGGTTTTAGAAAACATTAAAAAAAGTGGGGATTGGGATCACTAATTAATAAAAGACTCATAATATAGTAGAGGGATGTAATAAAATGAAAATAAAAACATTGTATGAAAATTTTAAAGACATACCACATAAAAGAGAACTTGAAAGAAAAATAGAAGTTTGAGAATTCTCTTACCTTGTAGAATAACTTCTAAAACTCTAAGATCGGGACCTTGGTGGATTAAGGGCACCTTGGGAGGACTCCTTGGGAGGTATAACTAGCATAAATTCATGCAGAATAATTTTTGAATAAGAGGAAATGAATTAATGGGTGGGTATTTATAGAAAAAGTGGGGGAATATTTTATTAATTTCAAAGGACACCTCATTAGTGGTATTTACAAAACCATAGGCTTGCCCATGGTATTTTTCCATGGTATTTGCCCATGGTATTACCCAATTGAGACACCTCATATTATATTTTAATACATAAGAGTCAACCATCATCTTATCTTACTCATTACATCATTATGATGTCATTAAACTTTTCAAAAACTCGTAACTGTATTTTTACTATTCACTGAAAATTCAACTATTTCAAAAAAATCCCAATAATTCACCCTAATAATTTTTCAACGTGTATGATTCAAAAGTGAACTCAATTTTATAAAAATTAATTTCATTTTAAATTAAATAAATAAAATACTAACACTTAACTAATAATTTCTAAAACATTTATTTACTTATACTATGAAATAATTATATCACATTATCACTTAAGATGACCAAAACATGTTTATACTTCCTTAGGTGATATTACTATTCCATTGGTAAAATTATCATTCATAAGGGAAAAATTACTATTCCAAAGGGTAAAGTTACTATTTACCAAAAAATTATTTTGATCTTATTAAACCACATTTTTCACCCTGATTACAACTATGTATGTCTGATTTTCAAAAATCATTTCAAAGAAAAAGTTATTTAATAATAAAAGATTTTTTTACTATTCATAAAATATTATTCATCAAAAAAATACTATTTATAAAATACTATTCATCAAATTGAAACTTCTTAGAAAACTTCTAAAAATTCAGCCTAGGTTAATTTTGGCATTTAAAATTAAAAAATGATGTTTATTTTACCATAATAATTATCTATGTATGAGAAATCTATAAAAAGTAAAAATTTTACTTCTAAAATCAATTTATCAAATTTTTCTTAATTAAATATATTCTTAAAATAGGAATAATGAAATAACAATTTTATTTATACCAAGGGATTACAAAAAGTAACTAAGGCCTCATTACATAACCCCTTATAACGCCCGCATAGGACCTAAGAGTAAGGTGTGCAATGGTGATAGAATCTTGGAGTGGCTCAAACAACATTACACGAGTAGTGATTTCTATCAACTTAAACTTCTCCCGTAAGTGATTCTGGTCAAGATTAACATGTTGAAATTCAGATTGGGATTGGTCCAGAGAGAAGCCTAGCAATGTCACCTCCTTCCCAAGCTCCGACAAATGGGCTTTGTATAGCCCGAGTCTACTAGATTAGGCAATTGACTCTTCTTTTTTGCAATAATAACCATTATCATTTCTATTTATAATCACTAATCTTAACATTAAGAGTATAGTTCCCAACAGTCATATTGAACAACGGTCATATAACAGTTGAAACTCAATGGTCTCGTTTCAATTATAGTCACTTAATTAATAAAAGGATATAGTTTTATTGAGTACAAAATAATATAACATACATTTTCAAGAAACAATTATTATTCAAAAAGTTCAGGTCGTTTCATTATCCCCCTCTTAATAAATTTTGTCCCTGAAATTTCAACTCTTACCCTCAGAAGAGAAAAGGTGTGGGTACTTCTGCCTCATAGTCTTCTCTGGTTCCCACGTGGCTTCTTTCTATTTTTGATTCCTCCACAACACTTTAACAAGGTGGGTAGTCTTGTTGCGTAGAACTTTGTCTCTACAATCCAAGATCTCCACTGGTTTCTCCTCATAAGAGAAGTCATGTTCCAGTTTCACCACCTCAGGATTCAGTACATTTGAAGGGTTAGGTATGTACTTCCTCAAGAGGGATACATGGAATACATCATGAACTTGATATAGATTTGGAGGAAGTGCAATCCAATAGGCCACTGCTTCTATGCGATTAAGGATTTCATAGGGGCCAATATACCTAGGGTTGAGTTTCCCTTTCTTTCTAAACTGCATGACTCTCTTTCATAGAGAAATTTGAAGGAAGATTATTTCACCAACATCAAACTCCAAGTCCCTTTGATGGCTTTCAAAATAGTTCTTTTTCCAACTATGAGAAGCCTTAATGTGTTGTTGGATTGCATGAATCTTTTCTGTCATCTCTTGCATAAGATCAGGCCCAAGAAGATTTCTTTCACCAGCTTCATCCCAACAAGTAGGAGTTTTACATCACTTTCCATATAGAACTTCATAGGGTTACATTTGAATGCTCGAGTGGAAGTTATTATTGTAAGAGAACTCAACTAATGGGATATGTTGATCCCATCCACCTTTAAATTCTAATGAGCATGTTCTCAGCATGTCCTCAAGTGTCTAAATAGTCCTTTTAGATTGGCCATCAGTTTAGGGATGATAGGTCTTACTGAAATTCAATTCTTTACCCATAGCATGTTAAAGACTTCTCTATAATTTTGATGAGAACCTTGGGTCATGATTAGATATTATAGAGAGTTGTACCACATGCAGCCTTACCACTTCCATCAGGTAAATCCTGGCAGGTAGATCAAAAGAGAAATCTTCCCGAATAGAGATAAAATGGGCAGTCTTTGTGAGATGGTCCACTATAACCCATATCGCATTGTTTCCTTCAGAATCTATCAGGAGACTAGTGAAAAGGTCCATATTGATATTGTCTTACTTCCATACTAGTATGGGTAGTGGTTGTAATACCCCTTTATAAAGTTTTCACTCTGCCTTCACTTGCTGATACACCAGCCACCTTGTAGTTTAGTCAACAATCTCTCTTTTCATGTTATCCCACCAATAATGATCAAAATGGTCCATATACATTTTTGTGCTTCAAGGATGTATAGAGAATGTAGAGTTATGAGCTTCATCCATAAACTCATTCTTTATTTACAGAATATATGGAACACATAGTCTTGTACAAAATTTCAATACACTTTCTTGATCAATATTGAACTCAAGATACTTTTCATTCTTCACATCCTCAAACTTCTTCTATAATAAATGATCTTCTTTTTTATCTTTCTTGATATTATCTATTAATGATGGTTAAGAAATCATTTGGGATAGGTTTTATGATTTACCTTCCCTTACGATTCCCATGTCCAGTTTTACTAGGTCACTGATCAAAGGATCTCTTTGAATCCTCATCATTTCCATCACAGCAGGGTTTTTTCTACTTAATGCATTAGGGACTTTGTTTTCTCTTCCAGGATGATAATGAATTGAATAATCGTAGTCTTTAAGAAGCTACAAGCATATCATTTGTATCGTGTTCAATTCCTTTTGTGTGAAAATATACTTCAAAATTTGATGGTTTGTCTATATATCACACTTCTCCCCATAAAGATAGTGCCTCCATATATTTAGAGAAAAAACAACTACAGCCAACTCCAGATCATGTGTAGTATAGTTATTATCATGATTCTTCAACTATTGATATTTATAAGTAATCACCTTGTCATTTTTTATGAGAATTCACCCAATACCTTTCATATATGCATTGCTAAAAATAACGAATCCTTCTCTACTTGAGGGAAGAGTTAACACGGGTGCAGTAACCAATATATTCTTTAACTCTTGAAAACTTTCTTCACACTCATTTGTCCAGATGAAATTAACCCCTTTTTGAGTTAACTTGGTTAATGGATAATAAAGTCATGAAAAAAATTTCACAAACCTCTTATAATATCTTATTAATCCAAGGAAACTATGAACTTTATTTACTATTGTAGGATGAGGACATTCCTCTACAAACTTTGTCTTTGTAGGGTCAATTAAGATTCCTTCACTGCTTATAATGTTCCCCAAGAAAGAAACTTGTTGTAACCAAAACTCACAGTTTCTAAACTTTCCAAATAACCTCTCCTTCCTAAGAGTCTGTAATATAACCCTTATATTATCTTCATACTCATCTAAACTTTTGGAATATATCATAATATAATCAATAAAAACTACCACAAAGTTATCAAGGTATCCCTTAAAGACTCTATTCATCAAATCCATAAAAATAGATGGTGCATTAGTCAATCCGCAGGGCATAACAACAAATTCATAATGCTCAAATCTTGATCAAAAGACGGTTTTTGGAATATCTTCTTTCTTCACCCTCAATTGATGATAACTAGATCAAAGATCAATCTTGGAGAAGAAGTGATCCCCAAAAATTTGGTCAAATAAGTCATCAATTCTTGGAAGAGGGTATTTTTTCTTCACTATGATCCCATTCAGTTCTCTATAATCAATGCATAGCCACATTGATCCATCATTATTATTTATAATGAGAATAGGCGCTCCCCAAGGAGACACACTTGGTTGGATAAAAACCTTCTCCAAAAGATCTTGTAATTTTTTCTTTAATTCCTCCAGCTCCATGTTTTCCATTCTATACAGGGTTTTTGATATCAGATGAGATTCGGGTATGAGTTCAATGGAGAAATCTACCTCTCTTTCTAGGGGTGGTCCAGGTAACTCCTTAGGAAATACGTCAATGTATTCCTAAACTATGGGAACATTTTGTATCCTTATACTCACATTTCCTTCTTTTTCTTCACCGATCAACTCCATAAAGAAGGCTATAGGAGGTTCTTCTAGACAAAGATCAGGTTGATATATCTCTCCTTGGAAGATAGGTGTAGGTTTTCCATTCAAGACTTCTGAGATTTCTTTGATTTTATATTTGATATTATCATTATACTTTGAGAGTCAGTCCATCCCTAGTATAATATCGAATTCCAACATGGGAATGACTACTAGATTTGCGATAATATTTTGCTCTCTAAAGTAAATAATAAATTTTCTAAACACTATTGATGCTCAGATATTCCCTCCAAGATTCTTGACTTATAACTCTACTTTTAGTGGTTTGTGAATTGATTCGATATTCTTTTCAAACTTGGGGGAAATAAATGAATGCGTAGAACCTGAATCAAATAAAGTACTTGATAGCTTTAAGAGAACAACAAGAGTACCTACCACCACATCATTTGGAGCTTCAACTTCAGTCTTCGTGATAGCAAATTCACAACCTTACTCCCTTGTCCTATGTTGAGGCTGATGGTGATTCCCCTCCACTTCCCTTAGATTCGTACAGTGATTGGAAAAGTTCCCAAGCTATCCACACTTGAAGAATTGGACTTCAGGTAGGGCTTGCACCATATTCCCTTTGTCTTTAGTGTTGGGAAGTTGAGGCTTCACCTCACTACAAAAATTCCGAGCAATATGGCCTTCTCTTCCACACTTGTAACACTTCCTGCTCCTGAGTAGAAAGTTCCCTGAATGCTTCTTCCCACATTTATTACACATGGGAGGTTTCACTTGCTTTCCACCTCTTCCCTAATCAAAGTCCCTCCCCAAGTTTGGCTCCATTGATCTCTTCTTTTCATTCGACTTGTGGGACCACTATGTCTCACTGAACTCAAGATCAACTTTCATCGCACTCTGCATGATCTTCTCATAGCTATCATAGTCCGAGTTGGCTAGATTCTTCCAAAGATGTGGTCTTATTCCACCAAAGAATCTATCAACCTTCCCATTAGGATCCATGAAAAAGGTTGAGGTGTAACGATAAAGTCTTGTGAAGTTCATCTCGTGCCACATATTCATTCTCCATCTGCTTCAGCTCGAGAAATTCCTTCTCCATTTTTGTTCTCATCGAATGAGGGAAATACTTATTGAAGAAAATCCCCCTGAACTCTTCCCACTCTATAGATTCAATATCCCTACTTGGCCTCGTGTTTTTAATCAGTTTCCACCACTTATCAGCTTCTCCCTCTAAATGGTAAATAGCCAAGGTGACTTTCTCTTGTTCAGAACTACGAAGTAAAAAAAATATCTTCTCTATAGAGCTTATCCACTGTTCGTATCCAGATAGGGATTTATTTATTTGGAAACCACTTACTTAAAATTTCACCAAAATACTATGAATTTTTCCTATATTTAAACATTTATATAGGGTTATTCATAAAGTTTTCATATCCTAATTTATACAAATAACTAAACTATCATTTGATACCAACTATGGCATCTCGCCTTTTTATTACATAACTTTTCCTACATTTGACAAGCAGAGGATCTTTAAAGTTTAGTGTCTTGGAAATAAGGAACATAATACATGAAAATATAAAAAATTCTTCTAATCCACTTGTAAGTATTCATCATAGGTTCATCCTAAGTTCAATTAGTTCATCTCATAACCTAGGGACATACATCAAAGGAGAGGGTGAACAGAAGGCCTAGTAAGGGAAAATAAGGGAAACAGTTTGCTTGTGATATCAATAAAAACTTGATGAGAAGCATAAAGACATGATCAATAGAAAAAGAGGCATATAATAAAAAAATAACATAAATAATAACTTTAATATGTGGCTAAAACATTTAATTTATACATTCATAATCATATCACAAAGTTCCATCCCCAAGGTGTCAAAAATTTTACCAAGGTTATTCACTAACGTATCGTAAAACTTGTCATCTCTAGAGATTAATTTCTTTACACAATGCATTGGATAAATATCAGGTCGAACCCTTAATATGTCATTATTTTTATGTAATACATAGAGACTATAATCAAACATTTCATAAATAACCTAAAGATAATAAAAGAAAAAGATTTCATATCAAAATCGTGACGTTTTAAAAAGTGATTAAAAACATGATCATTATGTCATTCATAACCCACAGAAAGGGAATGAGGGTTTTATGTATTTCAATTATAGAATAAAATATATCATTTTTATATATTGATTAATAACACTAGAAATAAAATATTTTTGGGTATTCACATAAATAAAATAAAATAATTTATTGAGAAAAATAGAGATATTTTGAGACGAAAATTCTACAGCATAATGGTTATGCAACATGGTTTTAGAAAATATTAAAAAGAGATGGAAAAGAGGTCACCCATTAATATAAGACTCATAATATAGTATATGGATAGAATAAAATTAAAATAAGAACATAGTATAGAAATTTTAAAGACATACCACATAAAAGAGAACTTGAAAGGAAAAGAGAAGTTTGAGAATTCTCTTACCTTGTAGAGTAACTTCTAAAACTCTAAGATCGGGACCTTGGGAGCTTGAGGGAACCTTGGGAGGAATCCTTGGGAGGTATAAATAGAATAAATTCGTGCATAATGATTTTTGAATGAAATTAAATGAATGAATGGGTGGGTATTTATAACAAAAGTGGGGGAATATTTTATTAATTTCAAAGGACACCTCATTAGTGGTATTTGAAAAACCATGGGCTTGACCATGGTATTAGCCACTTGAGACACCTAATATTATATTTTAATACATAGGAGTCTACCAGCATCTTATCTTACTCATTATATCATTATGACATAGTTATGATGTCATTGAACTTATCGAAAACTCAAAACTGTATTTTTACTATTCACTAAAAATTTAACTATTTCAGAAAACTCCTAAAAATTCATCCTAGGTTAATTTTGACATTTGAAATTAAAAAATGATGTTTATTTTACCATAATAATTCTATATATATGATAAATCTCTTAAAATAAAATTTTTACTTCTAAATTCAATTTATCAAATTTGTGTTAATTAAACCTATTCTTAAAATAGGAATGATGAAATAAAAAATTTATTTATACCAAGGGATTATGTAACAATCCCGGCCCCACAAGCCTAGAGTCGGTGCCTGAAACATGGTGTGTAATTTTTTTCATAGACACATGCATACAAAAATTACACATCTTGTTCCATTACAGAGGGTCATTTCAGTTTAGGTTCTTGAAAACCAGATGCTACTAATATGATTATTCCAAAAACTTGAAAAAGTTAAGCTTCATATTGATGTCATCACATAAGAGTACTAAAATCTTGGAATAATCTATTAAACCCTATAAACTAAATTGTAAATATAGGGTGAGCATAAGAATTACCAGTAAGGGGTTTTAAAACAATTTAAAGAAATTTCTTTTTAAAACAACAACCTTTGAAATAATCACAAAGCATTTTCTTGAGTCACGTCATCATTAGTTTTCAAAGGTTATTTGATAATATTTTCAGAAAAACCTATTATATAAGAATCATATGTGTTTATTTAAAAACTTTAGGTAAAATATAAATTAGAGTGTGCATACATGTATAGGAATGCATGAATGGTGCATAATTTCATAAATTGATCAAACCAACTCTAAAAGTGACATACAAGGTTGTAAAATAGAATTTCATAAGTAAACATTTCATGATTCATTAGCACTTAATATGAAATTCATGGATTGATAGATGTAACATCAACTTTAGATATTCTTTCCTTGTATAAATTTCCATTTTCATACTTAATCATGTCATAGGCATTCATCACCATTATCATAGAAGATTCTTAATGAATAATCACTTGGATAGTTATATACTAATACATAATGAGGGAATGTATAATTCCAGACTTTCTCAAGGACTTGAGCCAAGACCGTACATAAAACCTGACTTAGTACAAGTCAAGGCTAACCACCAAGATCGTTTCCCATAGTAGCACAAGCTAAGGATAACTGCCAAGACCGTCACACATAATGTCTCATGAGACTCAACTTTACCCAATGCATTGGAGCGTTGTATAATTCTGGGCACACCTGTCGCATCATTTAAGTCCAATACATTCCTCATATGTCTAGTATGGTCTTATATTCATAGTGCCCCACACTACATTGAATGCTTATATTCTTAATACATAATCTTTTGCATAAATACTCATAACTGAAAAGAATTATGCAATAAATGTAAAAAAGGACTAGATTTGTTAGTTTTAGGATATGGTTGCATCAGATTTAACAGTGACATTCATGGAATAAAATGACATACTTTTGCACATGTAGTAAGAACTAGTACACATAAATTAATGGGTTTTCACATAAAATAATAAATCTTGCATTAAACCCTTATGAATGTGAACCTTTTCATGCCATGGTTTACATGTTTTGACTTTAAGATACTTGTTTTAAACCATGCAATGTTAATTATATCAAAAATAGATAAACTTAAATAATTAGAGGCATTTCTCATGATAAATGGGAATACAATGTATGGATGTAAAATCATTATTTCATGTGAAGTTTTCATGTATATAAGAAAAATTAATTAATCACATACACTTATGCATATACATATATATTTTTGTGCTTAAGCATGAAAACAATTATACCACTTACAAACATAGCTAGCATTATTTAAAACTTCATAAGTCAAAATTGAAATACATATATGTATATATGTGGGTTTGAAAATTGTATAAAACCCTATATACACAAGGTGTATACTTGGGATTTTCAAAACCCAAAACAAGGTTTAAATAAATTCTTATAATTGGTGTACCCTTCAAAAACATAATTTGATCAATAAGAATAGGTTTTAGGAAAACTCAATCCGGATTTGTTGCATAATCAAATATATATATATTTATACTTATACATAAGTTGTAAACAAGGGTTTTTCATATTACAATGAGATGTGATAAACCCTTTCATGTATTACATGTTCTAAGAACATTATTTAAAAAAATGATCATCAGTTAAAATCATAAAACCCAAAAATGGTTTTGTTTCATATATATGAATATAAGTATATATATACATATAGTTCATATAAACCAAAAACAGGAGTAACCCTTACAAGTGTTTCTCACTTTAAAACATCAGTGTAACGCTGATAATCATATTTAGAAAACTCAAACAAATTTAGGATTGAAAGATATATTTATACATATATATATATATAATTGTGAAACACAAAAGAAAAGTTTTTGCATATATAAATTGAAGCATAAAAATCCCTTACATGTGTTATTCACTTTAAAAAACTGATAAACACATTTAGAAATCCTAGTGTGAGTTAGGCTTTAGAAGTGGTATAAAACTATATATATATATATGTGTGTGTGTAAATACACAAAGAGTTTTACAAGATGAAAACGTAGAAAATTAATCCCTTACCTGGCTTCAAGAGAGAGGGAAGTTTGGGCAGTGGTCATTCGCACGTTGAGGAGAGGAAAACCTAGTAGAATTACAAGTTCAAAAATAGGGTTTATATAGGTTGTTTATATATATTTTATATATAACGATTCATGCATAAAAATGTAAAAAAATACCACAGAAAAAAAAGGAAAGACTAAAACAAATCAAGTCTAACACCTTACTTAGATAATCCCAAACCAAATGGTGATTTTGATATATATATATATATATATATATATATATATATATATAAAGCTTGTGGAAACTTGAAAGGGGGGTAAAGAAAACAATAAAAAGAAGGCCAAGCGAGACTTACGAGTAGAAATTGATGGCTGGTCCAAAGAGAGGTGGAGGATCTTGAGAGAGAAGAAAAAGAAGAAGACAAGGAGAAGAAAATTGTGGGTAGCCACAGGTTTGGCATGAGGAAGAAGAAGAAACGAGGTGAAGATGCGGGGAAAAAATGGATGGTCCAGATCACATGGGGTATAATCGGACGGCTAAGGGTGTTTATGTGGTTTTAAAAAGAGATGGAGGGATGAGATTAAATCTCGGATTGATCGAATGGGTATGGGAAAGCCGTGAGTTTTAAAACGGCTTGAATGGTGGAGATCAGTCAAGTCTGCGAATGGAAGGTTTAGAGAAAATGTGGCATTAATACCACGACGGTGGAGTTCAAACTCGAGACTAGATCAGGCATTTCAGATCTCACGTGGCGAGATCAGACAGTCGAGATTCCCTTTCCACTGAAAAATCTCATCCCACATCGAAAAGATGGGGATTCAGAGCTAGATTTATAAGCCTTGATATCTCGACCATCTCTCAGAATTCCCTCTCCCCCTCCCTGGTACTACCCCGTACCGGTTCTCTGTGAGCGTGTTTCTACGCCAACCCCCGCCGTTGTGCCACCCTGCACGGTGTCTCACTACATGGTTCCTCCATGCGTGCTTGTATGCGTGCGCACACACTCTCACAGGATCGCCTATGCTATGGCTTAGGGGACTAGGCTCGGCCGCCTACTCCTGAAGTAGTTCGAGTTGCCTCCTTCGGCTCAACTAGAGGGATGGCCTATGGGTGGTATATTTTTTATAAACCCAACTTTCAAAAATAAACCATATCTACAACCATATAAAAAAAGAAGTTTGAAAATATTTTAATTGTATCAAAACCAATAATGTCATTATTTTTATTAGTCTAAAACATGATTTTGACTTTATCTTAAACTTTGGAACATAAAAATACACATATAAATTATATGAGGTAATCACATAACCAAAAGTATAATTTTTAATTAATAAGAGTATAAAACATGTTTTCAAATTAAAATACATAATTTTTTGTATCAAAACAATATGTATACTTCTCTTCGAACAAAGGTACTTATCTTGGTATTTTCATTAAAATACAAAATTTATTTTAAGCTTTAAAACATCATACTTTCAAAATTTAAAACATGTAAAAAGATAAAAATTTAAAGCACTTTAAAATATACGAAAATACTTAAAAAAATTAAAAATGATTATATACTTAAAATACTTAAAATATTCAAAATACCTTAAATAATAAAAATTCTTAAAATTAACCAATGGTTATGAGATGTTGTGACTGTTACAAAATCAACGGTCACCTAAGGACCGCAATGGCTACCAACGGTCACAAAAGGCCTTATAAAAATATGTTTAGGGTATTCAAAACTTTAGAAACAATGCGGTGAAGATGGTGCTCTATATACCCTTGATTCTCAACACGGTGGGCATTGTTCTTTCCATTCTATTTTTCATCGTGACAGATCCAAAGGACTTCCATTATTTTCTTGGCATGTTTGTGGTGTTTGGGGGTATCCCGATAATTTTGATTGGTTTCCTAGTAGGCATTCTAGGTTAGTTATGGTCCTTTGACCTTGTTGAAATGTAACATTTCAGTGTTTAATTGAATAAAACATGTCTTGTGTTTATTTTGAAAACATTGTTTTGGATAATATGAAAATTAAGCAAAGTAAAACTATTAAAATATTACACATAAAATATGTTTGGGGTATCACATTATCCCCGCCTTCAAAGAATTGTTCCCTCGTGATTATATTACACTCAAACCCTTCAGACATTTTCCCCAATGTCCCTTCATCGGTACCACAAGAGTTGGTGATTGTCTGATGTCATGGTGTCTACGGTAGCTCTAAATTCTTCGATTTCTTTGGTCTAGACACATCTTAGACAGTGAGAGTTATACTTATGTCTGCAACGATCGGATCTCATATAAAAGTAACAGGAGATGAAAATATTAGAGACATCAGAAAGGATTCTATTCCTATAAACCAATAGAACCACATTGTTTTCTAAAATTTTGAAATCATAAAGCCTCCTATAGCCATTGAAGTTTAGGACTTGAAAAGGGTAAGTTGCGTGAAGGTCACCAGCATCGGTGGCTTCCTAAAATTTCTCTATATCTGAATATCTTTCAATCATGGTAAAGCATTTGAAGAGTCCCTCAAAATAACTTCCTTATCGTGCATTGAATGCGGGTTGTGCATGTACCAAGAGGAAATAAATGAAACCTGATCCCCAAAATAATCAGAGTATATTAGAAGTGTTGGATAACTGATCAAGATATTTTCATGATAACCGTAGATTTCTGAGAGGTTCAAACACGTCCCAACATGACTTTAACATTATTGTTTCGAGTATCATAGTTGGTAGAGACAAAAGGTTAGTTGGTGACCTTTCGACTTCCATCTGAAAGTTTTAAAAAAAGGTTCTACTCAGTAAATCATTACCATATTAAAATAGAGATGTTATTTTGCAAATACATATTAAAGTACCAAATCATAAAAATATAACATCATTCATTGAAGATAGGGTTCATGAAACTTGGGGTGCTAAATATTCATTAATTCCCTTACAAACTCATAGACACGAACTTCCTAATATCCACTGTGATGTCTCTTCATAGGTACCACCAGTGTTGGTGATTTTCCAAGTTCCTGGTTAAATGGATCCTTAAAATGGTTCCAAACTCTTTGATCTCTTTTTTCCAGATGCAGCATGGGAAACTTGGATCAACCGCATGTAGACATCTAAAGTTCCATGAGAGAAAATCATGAAGTATATGGAGTTGGGCGACATCAGCATGAACTTGATGTCTATAAAACAAATGGGAAGTCCTCTGGGGACGTAAAATTCTCATATAGGGTGAAACATTTAAAAAAACCCTCAAAGTACTTTCCCTTACATGCATAGAATGGAAGTTGATCATGCATCATAAGAAAATAGGCAAATCCTGATCCTCGGTGGAGTTGAAGTACACGAGGAGAGTTTGATACATAGTAGAGTTGTTTACATGAAAGACGAAGGTTTTAAAATGTCTCATAGCCTTCTAAACATGACTTGGCAACTATAGTCTCTATTATTTTGATTGGAAGAGAGAAAATACTGGTTTCATCTTCCATCTGAAAATTTGAAGAAAGAATACTACTTAGTAAGACATAATCAAATTTTTAGTGTTGTTCTAATTTTCTAGTGTTGTCTAAACCGATCCTCTGATACCAATTGTAACAACCCTGACCCTAGCAGCCAGGAGTCAGTGCCTCAAACAAGGTGTGTAATTTTTTTCATAGACACATGCATACAAAAATTATACATCTTATTCCATTATAGAGAGTCATTTCAGTTTAGGTTCAGGAAAACCAGATGTTGCTGATACACTTCTTCCAAAAACTTGACAAAGTTAAGCTTCATATTGATGTTGTCACATAAGAGTACTCAAATCTTGGAATAATCTACTAAACCCTATAAAATAAATTGTAAATGTAGGGTGAGAATAATAATGCACAGTAAGGGATTTTAAAAAAATTTAAAGAAATCCCTTTTTAAAACAACAACCTTTGAAATAATCACAAAAAATTTTCTTGAGGTACGTCATCATCAGTTTTCAAAGGTTACTTGATAATAATTTTAGAAAAAACCTCTTACATAAGAATCATATGTGTTTATTTAAAAATTGTAGGTAAAACATAAATCAGAGTGTGTATACATGTACATAAATGCATGAATGATGCATAATTTCATAAATTGATCAAACCAACTCTAAAAGTGACATGCAAGGTTGTAAAATAGAATTTCATAAGTAAGCATGTCATTATTCATTAGCACTTAATATGAAATTCATGGATTGATAAATGTAACATCATATTTAGATATTCTTTCCTTGTATAACTTTCCATTTGCATACTTAATCATGACATATGCATTCATCACCATTATCATAGAATATTCTTAATGAATAATCACTTGGATGGTCATATACTAATACATAATGAGGGAATGTATAATTCCATACTTTGTCAAGGACTTGCTCCAAGACCGTACATAAAACATGACTTAGTACGAGTCAAGCCTAACTGCCAAGATGATTTCCCATAGTAGCACAAGCCAAGGCTAACCACCAAGACAGTCACACATAATGTCTCATGAGACTCAACTTTACCCAATGCATTGGAGTGCTGTATAATTATGGGCCCACCTGTCACATCATTTAAGTCCAATACATTCCTCATATGTTTAGTAAGGTCTTAAATTCATAGTGTCACATACTACATTGAATGCTTACATTCTTAATCCATAATTTTTTGCATACATACTCATAATTGAAATGAATTATGCATTAAATGTAAAAAGGACTAGATTTTTTAGTTTTAGGTTATGGTTGCATCAGATTTAACGGTGACATGCATGGATTAAAACAACATACTTTTGCACATGTAGTAAGAACTAGTACACATAAATTAATGGGTTGTCACATAAAATAATAACTCTTGCATTAAAAACTTATGAATGTGAACCTTTTCATTCCATGGTTTACATTTTTTGACTTTGAGATACTTGTTTTAAACCATGCAATGTTAATTATATCAAAAATAGATAAACTTAAATAATTAGAGGCATTTCTTGTGATAAATGGGAATACAATGTTTGGATGTAAAATAATTATTTCATATGAGGTTTTCATGTATAAAATAAAAAGTAATTGATCACATGCGCTTATGCATATACATATATATTTTTGTGCTTAAGCATGAAAACAATTATACAAATAACGAACATAGCTAACATTATTTAAAACTTGAGAAGTTGAAATTGAAATACATATTTGTATATACGTGGGTTTAAAAATTGTATAAAATCCTATATACATAAGGTGTATACTTAAGATTTTCACAACCCAAAACAAGGTTTAAATAAATTCTTATAATTGTTGTACCCTTCAAAAATATAATTTGATCAATAAAAATAGGTTTTATAAAAAATCAATCTGGATTTGTTACACAATAAAATATATATAAATTTATAATTATACATATATTGTAAACAAGGGTTTCGCATATTACAACGAGATGTGATAAACCCTTTCATGTATTACATGTTTTAAGAACATTATTTAAAAAACAAATGATCTTCAATTAAAATCATAAAACCCAAAAATGGTTTTGTTTTGTATATATGAATATAAGTATATATATACATATAGTTCATACAAACCCAAAACAGGAGTAACCCTTACAAGTGTTTCTCACTTTAAAACATCAGTGTAATGCTGATAATCGTATTTAGAAAACTCAAAACAAGTTAGGATTGAAAGGTATACAGAATTATATACACACATACACACAAGCACACACACACACACACATATATATATATAACTGTGAAACACATAAGAAAAGGGTTTTCATATATAAATTGAAGCATAAAAATCCCTTACATGTGTTATTCACTTATAAAAAACTGATAAACACATTTAGAAATCCTAGCGCGAGTTTGGATTTAGAAGTGGTATAAAACTATATGTGTGTGTGTGTGTGTCTATGTATATATATCCATAAATAAATAAAGAGTTTTACAAAATGAAAACGTAGAAAATTAATCCCTTACCTAACTTCAAGAGAGAGGGAGGGTCAGGTAGTAGTCATTCGCACATTGAGGATAGGAAAACCTGATAGAATTACAAGTGCAAAAATAGGGTTTATATAGGTTTTTATATATATTTTATATACAATGATTCATGCATAAAAATTTAAACAAAGACCACCGAAAAAAAAGGAAAGACTGAAACAAATCAAGTCCAACACCCTACTTATATAATCCCAAACCAAATGGTGATTTATATATATATATACAAAGCTTGCAGAAACTTGAAAGAGGAGCAAAAATAATAATAAAAAGAAGGCCAAGGGATACTTATAGGTAGAAATCGATGGCTGGTCCGAAGAGAGGTGGAGGATCTCGAGGGAGAAGAAAAAGAAGAAGACGAGGAGAAGATAACTGTAGGCAGGCACTAGTTTGGTGTGAGGAGGAAGAAGAAGCGAGGTGAAGATGCGGAAAAAAACGGATGGTCCAGATCACATGGGTTCTGATCGGACGGTTGTGGGAAAGCCACAAGTTTTAAAATAGCTTGAATGATGGAGATCAGTAGATTCTGTGATCATACGGTTTAGAGAAAACATGGTATTAATACCGCGGCAGTGGAGTTCAAACTCGAGACTAGATTGGGCGGTCCAAATATCGTGCGGCGAGATCGGACTGTCGAGATTCAATTTCTGCTAAAAAATATCATCCCACATCGAAACAATGGGGATTCAGAGCTTGCTTTATAAGCCTCGAGCTCTCGACCATCTCTCAAAATTCCCTCTCCCCCTCCTCGGTATCGCCCTATACCGGTTCTCTGTGGGCGAGCTTCTGCACCCACCCCTACCGCCCCACACTGTGGCGCACTGCTCGGTTCCCCCATACATGCATGTAGGCATGCACACACCCCCTCACAGGCTGGAATGTGCTCTGGCTAAGCGGTCTAGGCTTGGAAGCCTACTCCTGAAGTAGTGCGAGCTGCCTCCTTCGGCCCAGCAAGAGGGCTGGCCTATGGGTGGTATAATTTTTATAAACCCAACTTTCAAAAATAAACCACATCTAAAACCATAGAAAAACAAAGTTTGAAAAAAAATTAATTGTATTAAGACCAATAATGTCATTATTTTTATTAGTCTAAAACATGATTTCAACTTTATCTTAAACTTTGGAACATTAAAATAAACATATAAATTATATGATTTCATCACTTAACCAAAAGTATAATTTTTAATTAATAAGAGTATAAAACATGTTTTCAAATTAAAATACATAGTTTTTTGTATAAAAAAATATGTATACTTCTCTTCGAACATAGGTACTTCTCTTAGTATTTTCATTAAAATGTAAAATTCATTTTAAGCTTTAAAACATCATACTTTCAAAATTTAAAACATATAAAAAGATACAACTTTAAAGAACATTAAAATATACTCAAATACTTAAAACATTAAAATTATTATATACCTAAAATACTTAAAATATTCAAAATACCTTAGATAATCAAAATTATTAAAAGTACCCAATGGTTATGAGATGTTCTGACCATTACAAAATCAATGGTCACCTAAGGACCACAATGGCTACCAATGGTCACAAATGGCCTTATAAAAAGATGTTAAGGGTATTAAAAACTTTAGAAACAACTCGGTGAAGATGGTGCTCTATATACCCTTGATGCTCAGCATGGTGGTCGTTGTTATTTCCATTCTATTTTTCATCGTGACAGATCCAAAGGACTTCCATTATTTTCTTGGCATGTTTGTGGTGTTTGGGGGTATCTTGATAATTTTTATTGGTTTCTTAGTAGGCATTCTAGGTTATTTATGTTCCTTTGGCCTTGTTGAAATGTAACGTTTCTGTTTTTAATTGAATAAAACATGTCTGGTGTTTATTTTGAAAACATTTTTTTGGATAATATAAAAATTAAGAAAAGTAAAAATATTAAAATATTACGCATAAAATATGTTCAGGATATCACAGATTACAAAAAGTAACCAAGGCCTCATTACATAACCCCTTATAATGCATGTATAGGACCTAAGATTAAGGTGTGCAATGGTGATAGAATCTTGAGGCGGGTCAGATAACATTGCTTGAGTGGTGATTTATACCAACTTCAACTTCTCCCGTAAGAGATTTAATTCAAACTTAGCAAGTTGAAGTTTGGATTGGGCTTGGTCTAGAGTGAAGCCCAGCGACACCACCTCTTTCCCAAGCTCTGATAAATGGGCTTCGTATGGCCTGAGTCTACTATATAAGGTCATCAACTCTTCTTTCTGCAATAATAACCATTATCATTTCTTTTTATAATCACTAATCTTAACTTTAAGAATATAGTTCACAATGGTCATACTAACCAATGGTCATATAACAGTCGAAACCCAACGGTCTCATTTCAATTATACTCAATTTATTAATAAAGTGATACAGTTTTGTTGAGTTCAAAATAATATAACATACATTTTCAAGAAATAGTTATTATTTAAAAAATTTGGGTCATTACATTTATCAACACTACAAAAGTGCTAATAAATATCCCTTTTATCAACATTATAAAAACACTCTAATAAAGGTCTCCTTTATTAGCACTTTTTAGCACTGAAAATGTAAAGAACTCTTAAAGGCATTCAGCTTGTCATCACTTTTTTGCACCGGTAAAATCGATTTCTAGCACTAAGATAGATGGTTTTTTTAGCAGTGGTAGATAATAACATATAAATAATTAAAATAAATTATCATTAATATAAATAATAAATAATATTTAGAGGAATGAGAATGGGATGATCAAGAGATCTCCCTCCTGACAATCACTAGAGCGGCTAAAACCATAGCCCTTGCAATCTAAGGGAATAGAAGATCTTGAACCTGTTGGGCACCATGAAATTTTCTCTACATGTTGAAAGTCTGGGAAACCTTCATGGAATGAAAGTAGTGAAGGCGGATCATTTGCCTCAGTGAGGGATGTCACAACTCAGAAGATTGTTAAGAAGGGAAGCATTGCACATGTTGTTTCAAATCAAGAGGCAATTTTACAAAGGCTCGAATCCTTCAAATACTCTGTTGTTGCACGATTTTTGATTCTTAAGGGTGTGAGGTTAGGGGATTTTAATGATTTATCAAGGATAATCTCATCCTCCTTGGGTTTTTCTGACTAGAAGATGACTTCAATGGGGTGTGACTTTTTTCACATCATCTTCCCGGATTATGAATTGAAGAGGCGAGCCTGGTCCTTTGGGTAGGTTCTCCTTAATCCAAGTATGCATCTTATTCAAGAATGGGAGTCATATTTTAATCCCTCTGAAACCCGGAACTCTCTTGTGCAAGTTTGGATTAGAGTTTTTGGACTTAGTTGGGTTTATTGGATTCAATCGATTTTAAGATATGTTGCTTCGTCTATTAGAATCCCAATTATAAAGGATAAGGAGACTGAAAATGCTAGATTTGAGCATTTTGCTTGCATTATTGTTCATATTGATTTATTATCACCTCTTATTAAGTAGGTTGTTTTATCTACAATAGATGATAATTTTAATTTAAAGGTTGAATATGAGAATCTACCTGCGTTTTGTGATGAATGTAAATCTGTTAGACATATTGCTAATGTCTGATGAAGGAGGATTGATGTATGATTCTTTTAAAAGCTATGTGGGCATGAGGGAGTTGATTGTAGGAATAAGATCAGACTTGGATGGAAAATGAGATATGAAGATACCTGACATTGGACCTTCGAATGATGGTACTTAACTTTCCAATGACTCGAGCAGTAAAGGCTTCAGGAAGAGCAAGGAAATTTCATGGATCCTCCTTTGGAAATTGGACCATCAATGGTTCAAACACAAGAGGTTGGGAAATCCACACTGTATCTAACATCGAAGAAATGGGGCCTTTTGAAAGATCAATTGGCAGGTCTTTATGATGGTCAGGGAGATCATCAGCAAAAGATGAGTGATGTTCAAAATGGTTTTCAACAGAATTGCTCAGAAAGGGATCAATAAAAATATAATGGACAGGAGGAGCACAAGATGAGCTTGACTACTCTAGTGTTGATTCAGACAAAGGATATCAATCTAATAGTCATGATAGGGAGGATCATTTATGTCGATTGGGTGCCGCCAAAGGAAAGAACCAAGTTCTAGTTGTGGGAGGTTCCTATACACTGCAACCATGAAGACAAAACCATGAAAGACAATGGTGATAAGATCCTCTAGATTAGGATCAAGGGTGCATCTAAAGTTATCCAATGAGGAAGAAAGAGAGGAGTTTAAGGGTGCTCTTTAACTTCATGTTAACCTTTGAGATGATTTTCATAATTGGATTGATGAATAAGACACGACATACTATAAAAAAATATGAAGAGGGCAATATCAGCTTCAATGAATATCTTCATGTTTGGAATAATAGGATCTCTATGATTGATAATGATGCAAAAGAAAATCGAAATTTGGATTCTAAAGGACTCTCCTAGGAATGATTCATAATAATGGGTTGTTTGAGGGCTGGTTATGTTGTTAGTTTGATAGTCTAAATTTCTAGAGCCGCTATTCAGATCATGTCATATTTTCGTAC
The DNA here is from genome assembly GCA_963277665.1 of Viscum album. Classification (NCBI taxonomy): domain Eukaryota; kingdom Viridiplantae; phylum Streptophyta; class Magnoliopsida; order Santalales; family Viscaceae; genus Viscum; species Viscum album. Next base: position 291,669,113 of record OY728165.1, read on the forward strand.
TTTGAGGTCAAGGCCTTGATGTTTCTATTTTACAAATTTTGGTTTTCAATTTTTGTATGCTTTAAGAATGGTTGATGATGTCTCGGGTATATGCATCCATAGGTTGAAATGCTTTGGTCTGCTTAATTGATTGGTTGAATTTCCATGTTTGGGAGCTAGTTGCATCTTCTAAGATGGGAAAAATTGATTTTCTACATACTAGATTCTTATTTGTGCGGCTTATATTCTTGGCAAGGGATTTCAAGTATTTGTGAGTGGAGCTTGGTGTTGATTGTTGTACATACCAGAATATGGAATTGCATTGTCTTGCATGCTGGGTGCAGATCACTAAATTTGCTTCTGTTGGTATGTCAGGAAGTAGCCACTTCACTCACTGGATTGTTGCACACAATGAAGGATTGTCTTATTTTTAATTGCATTCCAAGATTCCAGTGATGGTGCTCATTTGGATTTTGGAATAAGAGTATAAATGATTATAGATGCAATGTGTGTACAATTGGCTTGGAAACAATATGCATGGATCTACTTCATCCTATAATGGAATGTTAACTTATTTGAAGCCTACTTTAGGTAATGATGGTAGAAGAAGCTTTAATTTCGGATATCTATTGTTTTTGTACTTTTCTTGGGTTTTATGGCCATGGAATCCACAACTTTATACTTACGTGTGTTTTTAATAAAATTTTCTTAGGATCATGGGTTGGATCTTTTAAATCCATGGTTCACATCATTTTGATAATAAATAATATTATGAATAAAAAAGTAATAATACAATTAATATAATTAATAATTATTGACAAATAAAAATTAATAATTAATAATATTATTATTAATTAATAATACATTTATTAATTAACAATATTATTAATATAATAAATAATAATAGCTAAATAATAATTAAGAATAATTATTAATTATTTATAATTATTGTTATTATTATTATTAGTTAACAATTAATAATTAATAATTTTATTATTAATTATTTGAATAATTATTACTTATTAATGATCAAAATATATTTTTTACTATATTAATTATGTTAATAATATTATTAATTAATAATTATATAATAAATTAATATTATTATTTTCATTTATTAGTTCATTTCTCATAATAAATATTAATTATATTAATTATATTATTACTCTATTTATAATATTATTCATTATTTATACTAATTATAATTTATTTTAATTAATTGAATTTCTAATTATATGTTATTATTTATGCATTTTTATTATTAATATTTTAATATTGGATTGGTATAAAGTAAAACTGAATCTCACATGGAAAATCGACATCAATATCCATTCCCCTATTGAAAAGTGGCATGGATGGGGTTTTTAATTATATTTTGGAATTGCGTTAATGCTAATAATTCTAAAAAAAGTTTTAAATAGCGTTTAAAATTTTGTTTATATATATATATAAACAAAGAAAAAGAATTTAAAAACTGTATTTTAAAAACTGTGTTTTATTATTTCATTATGTGTATGTATATATATAACAATAATTAATTATTATTTTTTAAACAGCTCAGAGCACCAAATGAATCAACTCTCTCTGCTTGAAAAAATCATATAGGCATTTGGGATTATCCTTGTGTGCTTACGATCCTGATTTAAATGGGCCTTATGGGTCATAAAAATGATTATAAATTGGTTGGTGTTCGGTTGATGAGAATGTTTGGTCCAATTCAACCTAGCCCTTGCAGGTGTGGGTGTATTTATACTTTGTACACCTCATATTGATCATACTTTGTTAGATGAAATTATTACTGTTATACATTACTAAAATGTATTTATATTTTTTGTAGATAAATACATTTTTCATATATAAATAGATTTATAAAATGTATTCATATATTTATAATATTTTTTATTCATTTATATGAATTTGGAACTAGGTGTTTTTGGTGACAGCTCCATGAAGGTTTGCAGTTTGCAGACGCCTTTGTTAATTCAAATAGAGGGAAACATATTCCCCATTTTAAATATGATTGCAGACGCCTTTTTTATTCATATATGCTCTCAGCTAGTTTTTTTGGCATCCCTTGGGGATTCCAATCAAATTCGAAGAGACTAAATGTGTCAGGTATGAATACTTTGCAACGGTTTTAGTGGAGGTTGATTTGTGCTTCACACTTGACTAAAAAAAGTTTTCATGTTTGCCTAAGAATAGGCTGGAATTGGCTATTGAATACAAGAACTTACCCAAAAAAATTATGTGACATAGTTAAATGATGTGTGATCAGAATATACCTTTTAGTTTAACATCATGTGTTACGGATTTTTTCATGGTCTTTTATATCATGTGACTAGGTTGTTGTCCTATAGTTTTACATCATGTGAAGAGTTTTTTTGGGTTTTCCTCAATAATTATACTAAAATAACATAACAAAACCTTTAAGGAAATGCGAGTTATTATTATCATGTGAAACATAAGATAATGGGTGATCAACCAATAATTATGAATGATTTAAAGAAGACAACCCTTAGAATATATTTTCATAGGGGATTGGTCCTCATGAAGATGAATCAGGGATTAACATTTGGGATTCCCATAGAAGAATAGTCTAGGTTCATTGAGGTTTCCTTATGATGAAATCATCGACAAGAATAATATTTGGTCTTATACCAAAAAAAGAGACCTATGTTAAAAACCAAATTGGTTATGTTTAGGACATAAACGTAAGATTAGGTGTCACATATTCACTTGAATCATTGATTAGAATAAGAAATCCAATAATAGCCCATACTGATCTATCTCATGTATGAACCCTAAACCTAGTAATCCAGACTCAGTGTCTACATTATTACATTGGTATAACATATAAGGGATATCAACTTGATGGATAGAATATTTTTGTAGTCTTGATGACCCAGACTCAATGTCTACATTATTCACCAAGGTATCGTAAAACTTGTCATCTCTAGAGATTAATTTCTTTACCCAATGCATTGGAGAACTATTAGGGTTCACCCTTAATATGTCATTATTTTCATGTAATACACATAGATCATAATCAAACATTTCATAAATAACTCAAATAGAATAAAAGAAAAAGATTTTATATCAAAATCGTGACGTTTTAAAAAGTGATTAAAAACATGATCATTTTGTCATTCATAACCCACAGAAAGGGAATGAGGGTTTTATATATGTAAATTCCAGAATCAAATATATCATTTTTATGTCTTGATGAATACCCCTAGAAAAGAAATATGTTTTTGTATTCACATAAATAAAATAAAAGAATTTCTTGAGAAAAATATAGAGATTTTGAGACAAACAATCTGCAGCATAACAGCTATGCAATATGGTTTTAGAAAACATTAAAAAGAGAGGGGACAAGGATCACCCATTCATAAAAGACTCATAATATATTATAGGGATAGAATAAAAAAATAAGAACACAATATAGAAATTTGAAATACATGCCACATAAAAGATAACTTGAAAGGAAAAGAGAAGTTTGAGAATTATCTTACCTTATAGAGTAACTTCTAAAACTCTAAGATCGGGACCTTGGGAGCTTGAGGGAACCTTGGGAGGACTTCTTGGGAGGTATAACTAGCATAAATTCGTGCATAATGGTTTTTTAATGAAAGTAAACGAATGAATGGGTGGGTATTTATAGCAAAAGTGAGGGAATATTTTATTAATTTCAAATGACACCTCATTAGTGGTATTTTCAAAACCATGGGCTTGCCCATGGTATTAGCCACTTGGGACATCTCATATTATATTTTAATACATAGGAGTCGACCAGTGTCTTATCTTACTCATTACATCATTATGACATAGTTATGATGTCATTGAACTTACCGAAAACTCAAAACTGTATTTTTACTATTCACTAAAAATTCAACTGTTTCAGAAAACTTCTAAAAATTCATCCTAGGTTAATTTTGACATTTTAAATTCAAAAATTATGTTTATTTTACCATAATAATTCTCCATGTATGAGAAATATATGAAAAGTACAATTTTTTACTTCTAAATTCAATTTATCAAATTTGTGTTAATTAAACCTATTCTTAAAACAGGAATGATGAAATAACAATTTTATTTATACCAAGGGATTATGTAATGATCCCGACCCCATAATCCGGGATTCGGTGCCTGAAACATGGTGTGTAATTTTTTTTATAGACACATGCATACAAAAATTACACATCTTGTTCCATTATAGAGGGTCATTTCAGTTTAGGTTCTTGAAAACCAAATGCTAATGATACGCTTCTTCCAAAAACTTGACAAAGTTAAGCTTCGTATTAATGTCTTCAAATAAGAGTACTCAAAGCTTGGAATAATCTACTAAACCCTATAAAATAAATTAGAAACATAGGGTGAGCATAAGAATGCCCAGTAAGGGGTTTTAAAACAATTTGAAGAAATTTCTTTTTTAAAACAACAACCTTTGAAATAATCACAAAACATATTCTTGAGGCACACCATCATCAGTTTTCAAAGGTTACTTGATAATATTTTTAGAAAAACCTCTTACATAAGAATCATATGAGTTTATTTAAAAACTGTAGGTAAAACATAAATCAGAGTGCACATACATGTACAGGAATGCATGAATGATGCATAATTTCATAAATTGATCAAACCAACTCTAAAAGTGACATGCAAGGTTGTAAAATAGAATTTCATAAGTAAACATGTCATGATTCATTAGTACTTAATATGAAATTCATGGATTGATAGATGTAACATCATCTTTAGATATTATTTCCTTTTATAACTTTCCATTTGCATACTTAATCATGCCATATGCATTCATCACCATTATCATAGAAGATTCTTAACAAATAATCACTTGGATGGTCATATACTAATACATAATGAGGGAATGTATAATGCCAGACTTTGTCAAGGCCTTGCGCCAAGACCATACATAAAACATTACTCAGTACGAAGGCTAACTACTAAGATCGTTTCCTATAGTAGCGCAAGCCAAGGATAACCACAAAGACCATCTCACATAATGTCTGATGAGACTCAACTTTACCCAATGCATTAGAGCGCTGTATAATTTCGGGCACACATGTCACATCATTTAAGTCCAATACATTCCTCGTATGTCTAGTATGGTCTTATATTCATAGTGTCTTATACTACATTGAATGCTTACATTCTTAATCCATGATCTTTTTCATACATACTCATAACTGAAATGAATTATGCAATAAATGTAAAAAAGACTAAATTTGTTGGTTTTAGTTTATGGATGCATCAGATTTAACAGTGACATGCATGGAATAAAATGACATACTTTTGCACATGTAGTAAGAACTAGTACACATAAATTAATGGGTTTTCACATAAAATAATAACTCTTGCATTAAACACTTATGAATGTGAACCTTTTCATGTCATGGTTTACATGTTTTGACTTTGAGATACTTGTTTTAAACCATGCAATGTTAATTATATCAAAAATAGATAAACTTAAATAATTAGAGTCATTTTTCATGATAAATGGGAACAAAATGTATGGATGTAAAATCATTATTTCATGTATAAAAGAAAAGGTAATTAATCATATGCACTTATGCATATACATATATATTTTTGTTATTAAGAATGAAAACAATTATACCACTTACGAACATTTCTAGCATTATTTAAAACTTGAGAAGTCGAGATTTAAATACATATATGTATGTATGTGGGTTTGAAAATTGTATAAAACCCTATATACACAAGGTGTATACTTGGGATTTTCACAACCCAAAACAAGATTTAAATAAATTATTATAATTTTTGTACCCTTCAAAAACATAATTTGATCAATAAGAATAGGTTTTTATGAAAACTGAATTAGGATTTGTTACATAATCAAATATATATACGTTTATACTTATACATAAGTTGTAAACAAGGGTTTTTCATATTACAACGAGATGCGATAAACCCTTTCATGTATTACATATTTTAAGAACATTATTTAAAAAACAAATGATCGTAAATTAAAATCATAAAACCCAAAAATCATTTTGTTTCGTTTATACAAATATAAGTATATATACATATAGTTCATACAAACCCAAAACCGGAGTAACCCTTATAGGTGTTTCTCACTTTAAAACATCAGTGTAACGCCGATAATCATATTTAGAAAACTCAAAGAAAGTTAGGATTGAAAGCTATATAGAATTTTATTTATATATATAACTCTAAAACACAAAAGAAAAGGTTTTTCATATAGAAATTGAAGCATAAAAATCTCTTACATGTGTTATTCACTTTTAAAAAACTGATAAACACATTTAGAAAGCCTAGCGCGAGTTAGGATTTAAAATTGGTATAAAACTATATATATATATATATATATATATATATCTGTAAATACACAAAGAGTTTTACAAAACGAAAACATAGAAAATTAATCCATTACCTGGCTTCAAGAGAGAGGGAGGGTTGGGCAGTGGTCGTTCACACGTTGAGGAGAGAAAAACCTGGTAGAATTACAAGTAAAAAAATAGGGTTTATATAGGCGGTTTATATATATTTTATATATAATTATTCATGCATAAAAATGTAAACAAAGACCACCAAAAAAAAGTAAAGACTGAAACAAATCAAGTCCAACACCCTACTTAGATAATCCCGTACCAAACAGTGATTTTGATATATATATATATATATATATATAAAACTTGTGGAAACTTGAAAGAAGAGCAAAGAAAATAATAAAAAGAAGGCCAAGTGAGACTTACGGGTAGAAATCTATGGCTAGTCTGAAGAGAGGTGGAGGATCTCGAGGGAGAAGAAAAAGAATAATACAAGGAGAAGAAAATCATGGGCAGCCACTTGTTTGGCGTGAGGAAGAAGAAGAAACGAGGTGAAGATGCTAAAAAAAACCGATAGTGCAGATCACATGGGGTCTAATCGGATGGCTAAGGGTGTTTACGTGGTTTTAAAAAGAGATAGAGGAACGGGGTTAAATCTCGGATTGATCGGATGGTTGTGGGAAAGCTGCGAGTTTAAAATGGCTTGAACAGTGGAGATCAATCGAGTCTGCGATCGTATGGTTTAGAGAAAACGCGGCATTAATACCGTGGTGGTGGAGTTCGAACTCGAAACCGAATCGAAAGGTCCAGATCTCACGTGGCGAGATGAGATGACCGAGATCTGATTTCCACTGAAAAATCTCATCCCACATCAAAATGATGGGGATTCGGAGCCGACTTTATAATCCTCGAGCTCCCGACCATCTCTCAGAATTCCCTCTCCCACTCCCCAGTACTGCCCCGTACCAGTTCTCTGTGAGCACGCTTCTATGCCCACCCCTATCGTCGTGCCGCCCCACACGGCGTCACACTACTCGGTTCCTCCATGCGTGCTTGTAGGTGCGCACACACACTCTCACGGGCTGGTCAGTGTTGTGGTTGAGTGGTCTAGGCACGGCCGCCTACTCCTGAAGTAGTGTGAGCTGCATCCTTCGTCCCAACAAGAGGGTTGGCCTATGGGTGGTATATTTTTTATAAACCTAACTTTCAAAAATAAACCATATCTACAACCATAGAAAAAAGAAGTTTGAAAATATTTTAATTGTATTAAAACCAATAATGTCATTATTTTTATTAGTCTAAAACATGATTTCGACTTTATCTTAAACTTTGGAACATTAAAATACACATATAAATTATATGATGTCATCACTTAACCAAAAGTATAATTTTTAATTAATAAGAGTATAAAACATGTTTTCAAATTCAAATACATAGTTTTTTGTATCAAAACAATATGCATACTTCTCTTCGAACATAGGTACTCTTGGTTTTTTCATTAAAATAAAAAATTCATTTTAAGATTTAAAACATCATACTTTCAAAATTTAAAACATGTAAAAAGATAAAACTTTAAAGAACTTTAAAATATACTAAAATGCTTAAAACATTAAAAATGCTTATATGCTTAAAATACTTAAAATATTCAAAATACCTTAGATAATCAAAATTCTTAAAAGTACCCAACGATTATGAGATGTTGTGACCGTTACAAAATCAACGGTCACCTAAGGACCGCAATGGATACCAAAAGTCACAAAAGGCCTTATAAAATGATATTTAGGGTATTCAAAACTTTAGAAACAACTTGGTGAAGATGATGCTCTATATACCCTTGATGCTCAGCATGGTGGTTGTTGTTCTTTTCATTCTATCTTTCATCGTGACAAATTCAAAGGACTTCCATTATTTTCTTGGCATGTTTGTGGTGTTTGGGGTTCTCCCGGTAATTTTTATTGGTTTCCTATTAGGCATTCTAAGTTAGTTGTGGACCTTTGTCCTTCTTGAAATGTAATGTTTCAGTGTTTAATTAAATAAAACATGTCTTGTGTTTATTTTGCAAACATTGTTTTGGATAATACAAAAATTAAGCAAAGTAAAACTATTAAAATATTACACATAAAATATGTTTGGGGTATCACATTATCCCCTCCTTCAAAGAATTGCGCCCTCGCAATTCTATTACACTCCAACCCTTCAGACATTTTCCCCCATGTCCCTTCATCGGTACCACAAGAGTTGGTGATTGTTTGATGTCATAGTGTCCACGACACCTCTAAATTCTTCAGTTTCTTTGGTCCAGACACATCTCAGATAGTCAGAGTTATACTTATATATGCAGCGATCGTATCTCATATAAAAGTAACGGGAGATGAAAAGACCGGAGACATCAAAAAGGATTCGATTCCTATAAACCAGTCGAACCACCTTGTTTTCTAAAATTTTGAAATCATAAAGCCACTTATAGCCACTAAAGTTTAGGAGTTAAAAAATGTAAGTTGCACGAAGGTTGCCTGCATTGGTGGATTTCAGAAATTTCTCTACAGCTGAATATCTTTCAAACATGGTAAAGAATTTGAAGAGTCGCTCAAAATAACTTCCTCTTCATGCATAGAATGCGAGTTGTTCATGTACCAAGAGGAAATAAATGAAACCCGATCCCCGGAAGAATCGGAGTATATTAGAAGTGTTGGATAACTGATAAAGATATTTGCATGATAACCGTAGATTTATGAGAGGTTCAAAAACATCCAAACATGACTTTAACATTATTGTTTCCAATATCATAGTTGGTAGAGACAAAAGGTTAGTTGGTGACCTTTTTTCTTCCATCTGAAAGTTTTAAAAAAAGGTCTACTCAGTAAATCATTGTCATATTAAAACAGAGATGTTATTTTGCAAATACAAATTAAAGTACCAAATCATAAAAATATAACATCATTCATTTAAGACAAGGTTCATGAAACTCGGGGTACTACATATTCATTCGTTCCCTCACAAACTCACAGGCACGAACTTCCTAACATCCACTGTGATGTCACTTCACAAGTACCACCGGTGTTGGCGATTTCCCCAGTTCTCAGTTAAACGAATCTCTAAAATGGTTCCTAACTCTTCGATCTCTTTGGTCCAGGTGCAGCACGAGAAACTTGGATCAACCACATGTGGACATCTAAAGTTCCATGAGAGAAAATCATGAAGTGTATGGAGCTGGGAAACATTTTCATGAACTTGATTTCTATAAAACAAATGGAAAGACTCGTCCCCAAGAATTTCGAAGTCCCTAACTTGACCATAGAGACCGTAGGTCAAGAGTTGAAAAAGATATGTCGCTCATAGGTCACCCTCTCGTGCGGCCTCTTGGAAGTCCTCTAGGGACGTAAAATTCTCAGCTAGGGTGAAACATTTAAACAAACCCTCAAAGTAATTTTTCTTATGTGCATACAATGGAAGTTGAGCATGCATCATAATGAAATAGGCAAAGCCTGATCCTCGATGGAGTTGAAGTACACGAGGAGATTTTGATACACAATAGAGTTGTTTACATGACAGAAGAAGGTTTTAAAATGCCTCATAACCTTCTAAACATGACTTGGTAACTATATTCTCTTGTATTTTGGTTGGAAGAGACAAAAGATGTGTTTCATCTACCATCTGAAAATCTGAATAAAGAATTATACTTAGTAAGACATAATCAAATTTTTAGTGCTGTTCTAATTTTCCAGTGTTGTCTAAATCGATCCTTTAATACCAATTGTAACGACCCCGACCCCAAAAGCCTGGATTCGGTGCTTGAAACATGGTGTGTAATTTTTTTCATAGACACATGCATACAAAAATTACACATCTTATTCCATTACAAAGGTTCGTTTTGGTTTAGGTTCTGGAAAACCAGATGCTACTAAAACACTTCTTCCAAAAACTTGACAAAGTTAAGCTTCATATTGATGTTGTCACATAAGAGTACTCAAATCTTGGAATAATCTACTAAACCCTATAAAATAAATTGGAAACATAGGGTGAGCATAAGAATGCCCATTAAGGGGTTTTAAAACAATTTGAAGAAATTCATTTTTAAAACAACAACCTTTGAAATAATCACAAAACATTTTCTTGAGGCACGTCATCATTAGTTTTCAAAGGTTACTTAATAATATTTTCAGAAAAAAAAAACTCTTACATAAGAATCATGTGTGTTTATTTAAAAAATGCAGGTAAAATATAAATCAGAGTGTGCATACATGTATAGGAATGCATGAATGATGCATAATTTCATAAATTGATCAAACCAACTCTAAAAGTGACATGTAAGGTTGTAAAATAGAATTTCATAAGTAAACATGTCATGATTCATTAGCAATTAATATGAAATTCATGGATCGATAGATGTAACATCAGCTTTAGATATTCTTTCCTTGTATAACTTTCCATTTGCATACTTAATCATGCCATATGCACTAATCACCATTATCATAGAAGATTGTTAACGAATAATCACTTGGATGGTCATATACTAATACATAATGAGGGGATGTATAATGCCAGACTTTGTCAAGGCCTTGCGCCAAGACCATACATAAAACATGACTTAGTACGAGTCAAGGCTAACCGCCAAGATCGTTTCTCATAGTAGCACAAGACAAGGCTTACCATCAAGATCGTCGCACATAATGTCTCATGAGACTCAACTTTACCCAATGCATTGGAGCACTATATAATTTCAGGTGTACCCATCACATCATTTAAGTCCAATACATTTCTCATATGTCTAGTATGGTCTTATATTCATAGTGTCTCATACTACATTGAATGCTTACATTCTTAATCCATAATCTTTTGCATACATACTCATAACTGAAATGAATTATGCAATAAATGTAAAAAGGACTAGATTTTTTAGTTTTAGGATATGGTTGCATCAGATTTGACAGTGACATGCATGGACTAAAACTACAGACTTCTGCACATGTAGTAAGAACTAGTACACATAAATTAATGGGTTGTCACATAAAATAATAACTCTTGCATTAAACCCTTATGAATCTGAACCTTTTCATGCCATAGTTTACATGTTTTGACTTTGAGATACTTGTTTTAAACCATGCAATGTTAATTATATCAAAAATAGATAAACTTAAATAATTAGAGGCATTTCTCATGATAAATGAGAATATAATATATGGATGTAAAATAATTATTTAATTTGTGGTTTTCATGTATAAAAGAAAAAGTAATTAATCACATGCGCTTATACATATACATATGTATTTTTGAGCTTAAGCATGAAAACTATTATACAACTTACGAACATAGCTAGAATTATTTAAAACTTGAGAAGTCAAAATTGATATACATATATATATATATGTGGGTTTGAAGATTGTATAAAATCCTATATACACAATGTGTATACTTGGGATTTGCACAACCCAAAACAAGGTTTAAATAAATTCTTATAATTTTTATACCCTTCAAAAACATAATTTGATCAACAATAATAGGTTTTATGAAAAATCAATCCGGATTTGTTACATAATCAAATATATATACGTTTATACGTATACATAAGTTATAAACAGGGGTTTTGCACATTACAACGAGATGTGATAAACCCTTTCATGTATTACATGTTTTAAGAAAATTATTTAAAAAACAAACGATCATCAATTAAAATCATAAAACCCAAAAATGGTTTTGTTTCGTATATACGAATATAAGTATATATATACATATAGTTCATAAAAACCCAAAACAGGAGTAACCCTTACAAGTGTTTCTCACTTTAAAACATCAGTGTAACGCTGATAATCATATTTAGAAAACTCAAAGCAAGTTAGGATTGAAAGCTATATAGAATTTTATACATATATATATATATATATGAAACACAAAAGAAAAGGTTTTTCATATAGAAATTGAAGCAGAAAAATCCCTTATATGTGTTATTCACTTATTAAAAACTGATAAACACATTTAGAAAGCCTAGTGTGAGTTAGGATTTAGAAGTGGTATAAAACTATATATATATATATATGTATATGTATATATATTCGTAAATACACAAAGAGTTTTACAAAACGAAACGTAGCAAATTAATCCCTTACCTGGTTTCAAGAGAGAGAGGGAGGGTCAAGTAGTGGTCGTTCGCACATTGAGGAGAGGAAAACCTGGTAGAATTACAGGTGCAAAAATAGGGTTTATATAGGTTGTTTATATATATATTATATATAACGATTCGTGCATAAAAATGTAAACAAAGACCACCGAAAAAAAAAAGGAAAGACTGAAACAAATCAAGTCCAACACCCTACTTAGATAAGCATGAACCAAACAATGATATATATATATATATATATAAAGCTTGCAAAAACTTAAAATAGGAGCAAAAAATATTTAAAAAAAATAAGGTCAAGCGAGACTTACGGGTAGAAATCGATGGCTGGTCCGAAGAGAGGTGGAGGATCTCAAGGGAGAAGAAAAAGAAGAAGACGAGGATAAGAGAACCATGGGAAAGCACTGGTTTGGCGCGAGGAAGAAGAAGAAGCGAGGTAAAGATACGGAAAAAAAACAGATGGTTCAGATCACACAGGGTCTGATCAGACGACTAAGGGTGTTTACGCGGTTTTAAAAAGAGATGGAGAGATGAGATTAAATCTCAGATTGACTGGATGATTGCGGGAAAGCCGCGAGTTTTAAAAGGACTTGAATGGTGTAGATCAGTCAAGTCTCTGATCAGACGGTTTAGAGAAAGCGTGACATTAATACCATGGAGGTGGAGTTCGAACTCGAGACCGGATCGGGCGGTCCAGATCTCGCACGACAAGATCAGACAGCCGAAATTCGATTTCCACTGAAAAATATCGTCCCACATCGAAACGATGGGGATTTGGAGGTGGCTTTATAAGCCTCGAGCTCCCGGCCATCTCTCAAGATTCCCTCTCCCCCTCCTCAGTACCGCCCCATACCGGTTCTTTGCGGGCGCGCTTCTGCGCCCACCCCTGTCGTCGTGCTGCCCCGCACGGTGGCGCGCTGCTTGGTTCCTCCATGCGTTCATGTAGGCGCGCACACACACCCTCACGGGCTGGCATGTGCTGTGGCTGAGGGGTCTAGGGTCGGCCGCCTACTCCTGAAGTAGTGTGAGTTGCCTCCTTCGGCCCAGCTAGAGGGCTGGCCTATGGGTGGTATAATTTTTATAAACCCAACTTTCAAAAATAAACCATATCTACAGCCATAGAAAAAAGAAGTTTGAAAATATTTTAATTGTATTAAGACCAATAATGTCATTATTTTTATTAGTCTAAAACATGATTTCGACTTTATCTTAAACTTTGGAACATTAAAATACACATATAAATTATATGATGTCATCACTTAACCAAAAGTATGATTTTTAATTAATAAGAGTATAAAACATGTTTTCAAATTCAAATATATAGTTTTTTGTATCAAAACAATATGTATACTTATCTTCGAACATAGGTACTTCTCTTGGTATTTTCATTAAAATACAAAATTCATTTTAAGCTTTAAAACATCATACTTTCAAAATTTAAAACATATAAAAATATACAACTTGAAAGCACTTTAAAATATACTCAAATACAGACATTAAAAATGCTTATATACTTAAAATACTTAAAATATTCAAAATACCTTAGATAATCAAAATTCATAAAAGTACCCAACAGTTATGAGATGTTGTGACCATTACAAAACCAATGGTCACCTAAGGACCGAAATGGCTACCAACAGTCATAAAAGGCCTTATAAAAAGATGTTTAGGGTATTCAAAACTTTAGAAATAACTCGGTGAAGATGGTGCTCTATATACCCTTGATGCTCAGTACGGTGGTCGTTGTTCTTTCCATTCTATTTTTCATCGTGACAGATCCAAAGGGCTTCCATTATTTTCTTGGCATGTTTGTGGTGTTTGGGGGTCTCCCGATAATTTTGATTGGTTTCTTAGTAGGCATTCTAGGTTAGTTAAGGTCCTTTGGCCTTGTTGAAATGTAATGTTTCGGTGTTTAATTGAATAAAACATGTCATGTTTATTTTTGAAAACATTACTTTGGATAATACGAAAATTAAGTAAAGTAAAACTATTAAAATATTACACATAAAACATGTTCAGGGTATCACAGATTACATAAAGTAACTAAGGCTTCGTTACATAACCCCTTATAACGCCCGTATAGGACCTTAGAGTAAGGTGTGCAATGGTGATAGAATCTTGAAGTGGCTCAGACAACATTGCCTGAGTGGTGATTTCTATCAACTTGAACTTCTCCCGTAAACGATTTCATTCAAACTTAACGTGTTGAAGTTCGGCTTGGGCTTGGTCCAGAGCGAAGCCCAGCGACACCACCTCCTTCCCAAGCTGTGACAAATGAGCTTCGTATGGCCCGAGTCTACTAGATGAGGTCATCGACTCTTCTTTCTGTAATAATAACCATTATCATTTCTATTTATAATCACTAATCTTAACGTTAAGAATATAGTTCCCAACGGTCATATTGACCAACGGACATATAACAGTCGAAACCCAATGGTTTCATTTCAATTATAATCACTTTATTAATAAAGGGATACAATTTTGTTGAGTTCAAAATAATACAACACACATTTTCAAGAAACAGTTATTATTTAAAAAGTTTGGATCATTACATTTATCAACACTTCAAAAGTGATGATAAAGACCCCTTTTATCAAGGTTAAAAAAGCATGCTAATAAAGGTCTTCTTTATTAGCACTTTTTAGCGCTGATAAATTTCAATCACTTTTAAAGGCATCCAGCTTGTCATCACTTTTTTGCGCCGGAAAAATCCATTTCTAGCACTGAGATAGATGGTTTTTGTAGTAGTGGTAGATAATAACATATAACTAAAAATATAACTAATTAAAATAAATTATCATTAATATAAATAATAAATAATATTAAGAGGAATGAGAATGGGATGCTCGGGAGATCTCCCTCCCGACGATCACTGGAGCGGCTAAAACCCTAGCCCTTGCAATCTAAGGGAATCGAAGATCTTGAACCTGTTGGGCACCATGAAATGTTCTCTACATGTTGAAAGTATGGGAAACCTTCATGGCATGAAAGTAGTGAAGGCGGATCATTTGCCTCAGTGAGGGATGTCACAACTCAGAAGATTGTTAAGAAGGGAAGCATTGCACATGTTGTTTCAAATCAAGAGGCAATTGCACAAAGGCTCGAATCCTTCAAATACTCTGTTGTTGCACGAGTTGTGATTCTTAAGGGTGTGAGGTCAGGGGAATAGAAGATCTTGAGCCTGTTGGGCACCATGAAATGTCTGCTACATGTCGAAAGTCTGGGAAACCTTCATGGCATGAAAGTAGTGAAGGCGGATCATTTGCCTCAGTGAGGGATGTCGCAGCTCAGATGATTGTTAAGAAGGGAAGCATTGCACATGTTGTTGCAAATCAAGAGGCGGTTGCGCAAAGGCTCGAATCCTTCAAATACTCAGTTGTTGCACGAGTTGTTCTTCTGAAGGGTGCAAGGTCATGGGCTTTCAATGATTTATCAAGGATAATCTCAGCCTCCTTGGGTTTTTCTGACTAGAAGATGACTTCAATAGGGCGTGACTTTTTTCACATCATCTTCCCGGCTGATGAATTGAAGAGGCGAGCCTAGTCCTTTGGGTCGGTTCTCCTTAATCCAAGTGTGCTTCTTATTCAAGAATGGGAATCATCTTTTAATCCCTCTGAGGCCAGGAACTCCCTTGTGCAAGTTTGGATTAGAGTTTTTGGACTTAGTTGGGTTTATTGGCATCAATCGATTTTAAGAGGCGTTGCTTCATCTATTAGAGTCCCAATTATAAAGGATAAGGAGACTGAAAACGCTACATCTGAGCATTTTGCCTGCATTCTTGTTCAGATTGATTTATTAGCACCTCTTATTAAGCAGGTTGTTTTATCTACAACAGATGATAATTTTAATTTAAAGGTTGAATATGAGAATCTACCTACGTTTTGTGATGAATGTAAATCTGTTGGACATCTTACTGATGTCTGTTGAAGGAGGATTGATGTATGCTCCTTTTAAAAGCTTTGTGGGCATGAGAAAGTTGATTGTAGGAAGAAGATCGTACTTGGATGGAAAGGGAGATATGAAGAGACTTGACATTGGACCTTCCAATGATGGTACTTAACTTTCCAATGACTCGTGCAGTAGAGGCTTCAGGAAGAGCAAGTAAATTTCATGGATCCTCCTTTGGAAATTGGTCCATCAATGGTTCAAACACAAGAGGTTGGGAAATCCACCCTGTATCTAACATTGAAGAAAGGGGGCCTTTTGAAAGATCAATTGGCAGGTCTTTATGATGGTCAGGGAGATCATCAGTAAAAGATGAGTGATGTTCAAACTAGTTTTCAACAGAATTGCTCGGAAAGGGATCAACAGAAATCTAATGGACAGGAGGAGCACAAGATGAGCTTGACTGGTGTTGAGTCGGACAAAGGAGATCAATCTAATAGTCATGATAGGGAGGATCATTTCTATCGATCGGGTGCCACCAAAGGCAAGAACCAAGTTCTGGCTGTGGGAGGTTCCTATACACTGCAACCATGAAGACAAAACCATGCAAGACAATGGTGATAAGATCCTCTAGAGTAGGATCAAGGGTGCATCCGAAGTTATCCAATGAGGAAGAAAGAGTGAAGTTGAAGGGTGCTCTTTAACTTCAGGCTAACCTTTGAGATGATTTTCATAATTGGATTGATGAGCAAGACACGACATACTATGAAAAATATGAAGAGGGCAATATCAGCTTCAATTAATATCTTCGTGTTTGGAATAATACGATCTCTATGATTGATAATGATGCAAAAGATAATCCAAATTTGGATTATAAAGGACTCCTAGGAATGATTCATAATAATGGGTTGTTTGAGGGCTCGTTATGTTGTTAGTTTGATACTCTAAATTTCTAGAGCCACTATTTAGAGCATGGCATATTGTCGTACTTTGAGGTCATTGCCTTGATGTTTCTATTTTACAAATTTTGGTTTTCAATTTTTGTATGGTTTAGGAATGGTTGATGATGTCTCGGGTATATGCATCCACTGGTTGAAATGCTTTGGTCCGCTTAATTGATTGGTTGAATTACCATATTTGGGAGCTAGTTGCATCTTCTAAGATGTGTAAAATTGATTGTCTTCATACTAGATTCTTCTTTGTGCAGCTTATATTCTTGGCAAGGGATTTCAAGTATTTGTGAGTGGAGCTTGGTGTTGATTATTGTACAGACCAAAATATGGAATTGCATTGTCTTGCATGCTGGGTGCAGATCACTAAAGTTGCTTCCGTTGTTATGTCTGGAAGTAGCCACTTCACCCACTGGATTGTTGCACACAACGTGAAGGATTGTCTTATTTTTAATTGCATTCCTAGATGCCAGTGATGGTGCTCATGTGGATTTTGGAATAAGAGTATAAATGATTATAGATGCAATGTGTGTACAATTGGCTTGGAAACAACATGCATGGATCTACTTCATGCTAGAATGGAATGTTAACTTATTTGGAGCCTACTTTAGGTAATGATGGTAGAAGAAGCTTTACTTTTGGATATCTATTGTTTTTGTACTTTTCTTGGGTTTTATGGCCATGGAATCCACAACTTTATACTTGCGTGTGTTTTTAATAAAATTTTCTTAGGATCATGGGTTGGATCTTTTAAATCCATGGTTCACATCATTTTGATAATAAATAATATTATGAATAAAAAAGTAATAATATAATTAATATAATTAATAATTATTGACAAATAAAAATTAATTATAATTAATATTATTATTAATTAATAATACATTTATTAATTAACAATATTATTAATATAATAAATAGTAATAGTTAAATATTTAAATAATTATTTTATTAATTATTACTTATTAATGACCATAATATATTATTTACTATATTAATTATGTTAATAATATTATTAATTAATAATTATATTATAAATTAATAATATTATTGTCACTTATTAGTTCATTTGTCATAATAATTATTAATTATATTAATTATATTATTACTCTATTTATAATATTATTCATTATTTATATTAATTATAATTTATTTTAATTAATTGAATTTTTAATTATATGTTATTATTTATGCATTGTTATCTTTAATATTTTAATATTAGATTGGTATAAAGTAAAACTGAATCTCGCATAGAAAATCGACATCAATATCCATTCCCCTATTGAAAAGTGGTATGGATGGGGTTTTTAATTATATTTTGGAATTACGTTAAGGATGATAATTCTGAATAAAAAAGTTTTAAATAGCGTTTAAAATTTTGTTATATATATAACAAAGCAAAACAATTTAAAAACAATATTTTAAAAACTGTGTTTTATTATTTCATTATGTGTGTGTATATATAACAATAATTAATTATTATTATTTTTAAATGGCTGAAAGCACCAAATGAATCAACTCTCTCCGCTTGGAAAAATGATATAGGCATTTGGGCTCATCCCTGTGTGCTTACGATCCTGATTTAAATGGGCCTTATGGGTCATCAAAAATGATTATAAATGGGTCGGTGGTCGGTTGATGAGAATGTTTGGTCCAATTCAACCTAGCCCTTGCAGGTGCGGGTGTATTTATACTTTGTACACCTCATATTGATCATACTTTGTTACATGAAATTATTACTGTTATACATTACGGAAATGTATTTACATTTTTTGTAGATAAATACATTTTGCATATATAAATAGATTTATATAGTGTATTCATATATTTATAATATTTTTTATTCATTTGTATGAATTCGGAACCAGGCGTTGTTGGTGACAGCTCCGTGAAGGTTTGCAGTTTGCAGACGCCTTTGTTGATTCAAATAGAGGGAAACATGTTCCCCATTTTAAATATGATTGCAGACGCCTTCTTTATTCATATATGCTCTCTGCTAGTTTTTCTGGCATCCCTTGGGGATTCCAATCAAATTCGAAGAGACTAAACGTGTCAGGTATGAATACTTTGCAACGGTTCTAGTGGAGGTTGATCTGTGCTTCATTCCAGGTGAGAAGGATGATTCTGGGATCAAGATGGTAACAGGGGTTGATGGTGCTGCAAAAATGGTTGGCTCTCATATTGAACAGAATGTGATTGTTGGGACTTAAACTACCACATTGATGGCTGCTATTAGAATGAATGCTCCAGACGATAAGGCACTCAATTCAGTGGGTTTCAAGGGACAGTTTGATGTTCGTAAAGAAACATCTCCAGTGATAAACATAGCAATGCAAGCCTGGGAATGAAAGTTTGAGTAATCCAGTGGGGATGAAAGATATTCAGTGGATCCTTAGGAGGAAGATAACTTACATCCTGTTAGTAGTAATGGAAAGAGGAATTCTGCCTTGATGGGTTCTTGGTCAACTGTTCAAGGGAAGTTGAAGAATGCTGGGAATTGGTTAAAGGGAGCTGAGCAGAGACCAGAAGCACTATGGTGGCAGTGCAGCTGCTGATCAGAATGCTGGCAGTAGGGATTCATCTACTACCTTGCAAGCCTCTCTTCAAACTCTTTTAGTGACAGATACTTCCGAAGGGATAGGGTTTATTAGCAATGTTCCTGGAGATTTGGATGGGACTCAATGGTAGTATTCACTTGGAGAACCTGCGCCAAGTTAGAAGGACTATAGGGCTAGTGATTCCTGGACTTCTCTGCAGTCTGATTATGAATTGGAAGACCCTCAAAAGGCTTCAGGAACTGGCAATTGTGCTCTTCACAAGTTTATATAATTTTAGTCACTCTAGTTTGCAATATGATTGGTGGCAACTTCTCTATACTTTGCTCACTCAGTTTGTCTGAAAGTCATGAATCGTTTTTGGATGGAGCTATGAAGGCTCGTGAGAAACATGGACCCATGTTTAGGTTCCTGCTAAGTGGATCTAGTAATCACATGAGACTAAGTCTCCTTGCAATACAGATTCTCTACTATGGTAGTGGATAATACTGTTGTTGTCAAGGTGTTGAATGGGAGCACAAGATCTGGGGGCAGGGATGGTTTTTTGGAAATCTCAGAACAAACCATGCTGGGGTTAGTGGAACTTTGTACTGCTTTTAACAGAGGATACTTGTGGGAATCCTATATCATCAGTTTCTATTCGAGCTACTGGGAAGGCTATTCAAATCTTTGAACCTGCTGACAATTAAAATCAGGTTTTTTATGTTAAATCTATTGTGGTTGCTGATGACCATGGTGAGGATTTCATGCCTTTGAAGGAGGATGCACTCAATGCTGTTGTTCAGGATGTAGATTCAGTAAATAACCACAAGAATGGTGCTTCTCATTGGATGAAAAACAAGGTAAGGACTGACTGCCAAGAAGGCAATCCATAACAGGGGATGGTCTGGTGCATTTACACATGAGACTGCATCAGGCCTTATTGCCTCAAGGACCCTGGACAAAAGGGTTGTGAACGTTTTTTCCCTCAAATCCTGCAGTGGCTGATGATGATGACAACCCATGGAAAATGGACAAATCCTAGATGAGGGGGCATTACCCTTATAGTAGAGGCGGTCCTTATAGGGGGCAGTCTGGCAATCGTGGATGATTTTCTATTTGCTCTTTGCAACTCTTTGTTTATGTTCAATTGGTGGCATCCGTCACTTGTAATGCATTTTCAACCCCCTGTACATAGTGTGTGTGTTTTCTTATTAAATTTTCTCAGGTCCATGGGTTTGAATCTCTAAATCCGTGGTTCATACCGTTTCTGATTAAATCTAATTTTCAATTATGAAAAAAAAATATAGGGGCATGGGGTGTTTTACACACGTGTGTGTGACTTTCAAAGGCGCACACACACATATTTACAGTACTACACGGAAAAAAGGCAGCTGCCTTGTTCAGTATTTTTTATAAACATTGATTAAAAATTATTTTACAAACGCTAAAATAAAGTGCTGATAAATGTTAACTTTTATCGGTGATTATTTACCACTGATAAATGTTTAACTTTTATCAGCATTTTATTTAACACTGATAAATGTGACTTTCATCCGAGCTAATAATATAATATTTATCTATTTATTTAAGGTAAAATATTTATATATTTTGATTACAATGAATGGTTTGCAACTTTAATGTTTAAAATAATGAGTTGATTGAACTTTTAAAATTTTATAAATTTTCATTTAAGAATTTTTATTTATTAGTAGTATATGTTTGTGTGTGTGTCAAGTAGAGAAATAAGCATCTGCGGCCGCCAAAAGCGTTTGTCGAAGGGGCTTCTGTAGCACGGGTGACCGCTTTGTGGCCACATTTGACGGTCACGGTAGATGAGGTCTCAAATACCTCTTTCATGGCCACCAACGATAGTCGCCATTACCTGCCGACTGCTTTAAGCGTTCTCCATAGGTGGTTTTGGTGATACCCATTTAGCGACTGCTAATGTCAATAGCCATATGTATTTTTTGCTATTAAATTGTGTATATTTATTTATCTATTGATTTTGGACAGTAGATATTATACATATTAATATTTTGTTCTAAAAAAGAAACAACATTGTAAATTACATTATCATTATACTAAAACAAATCACATATATGAATTAATTAAATTACTTACAATATCAAAAACATACATATAATGTGTCATAAGTCATGAAAATTGATTAGCCAATAAAAACACATATTTTGATTACATTTTAATGGTATTAAATGTTCATTTTTGATCTTATGGGCCTGAGTTAGTGGATTTTAATTTTGAACATCCATTCTCATCATTTGTGCATTTCATGCCTAATATGCACCAATTTAGGCCCAATGTTTCATCTGATTTCAAAGAATGTAATTATCCATATTTTAATTTGATATTTTTGGAAATTGATATAAACTTTTTCATTCAGGGATCAATAAAGGATTCATAAAGGATGATGAGGATTTTTGGCGAAGAAATGAAACAATTCTGGAGAAGGCAAATTGGATATCATCCCACTGATTGGACTGTGGGGCCCACAATACAGGTCCAATGAAGCCCAAAATTTATGGAAGGATAGAAGACATATAGGGGAACAAATCATTCTTCTGGAGCCAGTGCCAATTTGTCCTACATGGTGGTGATTAAGGTGACCCAAATTGAAGATGCAATTCTGGGCCAGATTCTGCGGCCCAGAAAAACAGCCCACTATTTATATCATATCTTGTGAACGGATTATTATTTTTGGATGAAATTTTACAGGATGTTAGGGAACATCTGGGGCTTTATTTAAGTCTACTAGGGCCCACTCCAATTCGGCCTTCTAGATGGTGCTTTCGGTGCTTCTGTTTGGTGTAGAAAGCTGGCTCCCACTTCGAGGCAAGAGTTGAAAAGTCTCTTATGCATTAAATGTCCACCCACCTTTCTCTAACAAAATTAATTAAAGGCACATGGGATGATGGGAGCTCGGCCAAAGGCTTCCAAAATGCCTATTTAAGGCAGTAGGGATGGAGGATTTGAGGATCTTGGTGCTTTCTTTTCATTGTTATGTTATTATGCCAATTTGTCTTTGTAATGTTCTTCCTTCTCATGTAAGTTGTTCAAATCACCTTAGTATTCAATGAAAGTTCTTCTTCTTCTCTTATTCTGTTCTTATTCATATCACCTTGATACCGTTGCCTCAAGGTGTGAAATTTTTCACACCAAACCTTGTGATTTTGTTCACACAACGGTGGAGTGATCGTTATTTTTGTTGTTTTTACTTCTTCAATTCCACCCGCGTAAGTCTACTTTCCGCTTCCGTTGAGAACTTGTCATCAATGGAGGGCTAGCTCTTTTATGGGTTGATCCAAGGGAGTAGAAAGGGGCTGGATTGAATGTTATTTCTCACACTCTAAATGTTATTAATTTCTTTTAATTGAGTTTCTTTCATTCAATGATTTTTATTCTTCATCTTCCTTATTGAATTTATTCACCCCACTTTGATGTGCTAATTATATCCTTTACCTTGGAGTGCTCATGAAAATGATACTACAAGTGTATAGGTGATTAGCATGTGTTGTGAAGGTGTTTAATCAGTAGGTGATTAGGTTAGTTTGAATTCATTGCATGAATCCTTCTTGGGTTAATGAAATTAAAATCGTAAAAAAAAGGAATTCATTTAATCCACCCTGAGCAATAACCTGGATCAACTCATTTCCTCATAATTTGAATTCACATAGATCTTTTAGTGCTCTTTCAAAACCATCTAAAATCAACCCAAATTGGCAACTTCATAGCCAAAAATCCATCTCTTTTTATTGAGCGTCTAAAGGTTCTTCTTAGGTCTCTGAGGATTCGACAACCCAAGCTGCACTGCAAGCGACCGCTTGACCCTTAAAACTTGGGTAAATTTGGGCGAGACCAAATTTTGGCGCCGTTGCTGGGGACCAAGTAAGTTCCTTAGACAAAAAACCTTCTTTCCTCACCCCCATTCTTCTATTCTCACCCAAGATCTCTTATTTTTCCCCTTTCTCGCTTTTTTTTTCTTTTGGCGCATGTCCGCCTTCACCCGTGATAACTCAAACATACTAGTTAGGGTGGAAAGTCATAGGATAGGGGATTCAAGTACACCATTGGATCCTAATCTTCCTAATACCCCAGAGTTAAAGATTGAGTCAATTTCAATGGAGGGTCTTCAAAGAAACCAACTCATAAACCCGGGCGGGAACCAAAATGGAAATCCAAATGAGGCAGCCCCAAATTTGGGGAATGCAGTCGATCAAACCATGAATGACTACCTTACACCTACCTGGACCAATGCACCCTCTTGCATTTGGCATGCTGCCCTAGGAGATGCCCACTATGTCTTTAAACCTCATGTCCTAAACCACCTTCCAACCTTCCATGGGATGGAGTCAGAAATGCCTTACCCTCATGTCAAAGAGTTCAATGACATTGTTGAAACCATGTGCTCATCACATCAACTTGAGTCAGCTAAGATGAGGCTCTTTCCTTTCTCACTTAAGGATCGAGCAAAGAACTGGTTAAATAATATGATACCTTCATCAATCCACACTTGGAACCAACTACAAAGAGAATTCTACAAGAAATACTTTCCCCACCACAAAACAATTGCACTTAAAAAGAGTATCCAAAACTTTTTTTGAAAAAGAGGGAGAGTCATTCTATGAAACATGGGAGAGGTTCAAAGACACCCTAAACATGGTTCCACACCATGATTTTTCTATTCCTGAACAAGTAAGAATTTTCTATGAAGGTTTGGGCCCAGGGAATAAACTATAAGGCCCCGACCTTAAACCTTACTTAATATTGAATTAAATGAATAATTCACATTGATGATCTTTCCAGGTTTAGAGTTTTAGAGAATTAGGACATAACTATTACATCTCAAAAGATTACAAAGTAGAAACTTCTACTAAGTTTCCATAAAATAAAAACTCTTAAAAAGAAACATGTCTAGTTCCATGTTTTAGGTAGCATGACTTTCCCTTGATCCCATCCTTGACCCTATTCCACGTTAAGTCCTGTGAAAAACATTTCAAAAACTTGGGATGAGCATAAAAAGCTCAGTAAGGGATACACGAAGAATGAAAACTGTTAGTTTTTCAAAACAACAAGTAAAGCATGTATACTTTATCAAAGTAATATCTTTCACCTTTTCGAAGTAGTAAAAAAAACTCTTCAATGAATAAAAGATCATTACTTACCCTTTTGTAACCAAAAGATTACCATAAACCCATATAAAGAACACATAACATAAAAAGGTAACTTGGGACATAAACATACTTGATTGGAATAACCATACGGTCGACTTCCACACATACTTAATGGAATAGCCATACGACCGACTTCCACACATACTTAATGGAATAACCATACGACCGACTTCCATACCCAATGCATTGGAGGTTATAACGTAACCACCCGTCCTGGTATTCCTGACACCACCCGTCATATGGTTTATCACGTAACCACCTGTAAAATGTCCAAGTACCATTATAAAATTATAACACATAAAACCAATATAAAGGAATGATAACATTTCCACATTTCAATCACAATATATCATTTAAATATATTGACAAAATAGAATCCTTTATCAAAACCATTTTCAAAACCATTTAAAACATTTAATAAAGAGATTTTTGAATCAAAGTGTCTTATACCACCTTGAAACTTTTAAAATTTTAAACCATTAATATCCATATAAATAAATCCTTAAAACCATTTTGAAAACATGGATATTAATAAGAACAAATAATTAAAACATTTAAAGCGATATTTTGGTTAAAGGGGTTTTACCAAAATTAGAGACACTTGAATACAATAATTGAGGAATAACATTTAGTCAGAACTTTATAATATCATGATAATAAATGGATTCATGATATAATATTCCAAAGGACAGTATATACACCATATAAGAGTGAATTGGTGCATAACAACAATGAAGTCTCAATAGAAATGTCAAATGTGATGAAATTCCTTATAAAAAAGGTATCCTTAAATTAAGGATAAATCAATCTCAAAATTATGTGTGACAAATATAAATACACCCAATATAAGTGGATATTAAGTGTAAAACAATAAAAGGTCATTCACACATATTCAAAAGATGACATATTCAATAACTACATGTTGAACCCAAAGAAATCGAAATTGGGTTAAAAAGTTCCCTTGGTAAAATTCGACAGCCTAACGACATCACTTCAAAATTCAGAAAATGAGTTGATGAGAGATAAAAAGGGTATCTCATCACATGGAAATAAAATTTAAATCAATAAGGATATAGAAGAACATATCCCAACATAATAGTATGTGAATTAAAAGACATAACAAAAGAAGTCTTTTAAAAAGAGGAGGGTGAAAGGTTCCCTTACCGACATGGGTATCTTTCGAAACATACACCCCGTGAAAGAAGGACAATACAACATTGATGTAAATACTCATAAATGAAAGTATATTACACAATGAGTAAAATAATGGGCAGTAAATACACCACTCAAAGGAAATTGTGGCAAATGTAGCATAAATCTCACGGGAATAAAAGTGAGATGAAAAATCCCTTACGAAAACTCGGCAGCCTAACGACGCCACTTAAAACTTCCAAAATGGATTGATGAGAGGAAATAGGGTCTCTTATCATATGAACATAAAAATTACAGTAAGATTAATATAAAATAACATCCCAATCACAAGAAATATGAGCTTAAAAGGAATGACATAAAATGGTGTACTTAAAAAGAAAGAGAGGAGTAGGATCCCTTACCTCAAGTCTGACTTGTTTTGTTCGTTTCTTTATATTCCTGAATAATAAACTTTGGTCAATTTATAATTGCCTAAGGAACTCCTTTAAAAATTATTATTCAGTTCATATCACATATTATAATGTTATAATAATTGTTTAATAATGTTAGTTCATATCAGACGTTTTTGCCGATGTTTGGTACATGAGTCAAAAATGAACTTGTTTGAAAAATGATTGTCCATGTAGTTATAAGTAAATAATTTTCAGAATAGTATTAATGGTTAAAATATCATATATATCCAGTACATATTCATTTATATTATTCCATATCATTTGGAGATAAAAAACGAAAAGCACCGTTCATGGAGACGGTAGGCCGTACGTACGCATGAACGCTACTTTCATTTTTTTATTTGTCATATTAACGAAATTAAAAATAAATGATATATATATATATATTATAATTCCAGTATAATATATATATATATATATATATTATAATTCCAGTATAATATATATGTTATATAGGTCACATATGTTCATTAATTTCATTCTTTATACGTTCCATGTATTGCATGTACGAGTCACATCACTTGAGGGGGCGGTAGTCTACACTTCCTCATATGAAATTATCGCATTTACACAACATGAAAAGAATAAAGGTATGGTTTAAATATAAAATACAGAATAATATATTAAACATAAATACCATATATAAAATACAGTGACATCATAATGGCCACCTTTAAAGGTGTTAAAAGAATATTGAACAATCATCGTTTCGTGAGGCAGAAAATCGCCAACCACAGAAACAGTATATTCTTTAACCATTAGACGAAGGTGTGTGTAAGTGTAGCTTGAATCCTTCTTATAACAACATCCTAGTATATTGAAGATACTGGAGTTGTTACAAAATAAATGAATAAAAAGAGTTTAGGGGGTTGGAGAAGCAAAATAAAACAAAAAGACACAAGTGAAGACATTACCTTAAAATCGGGTAACTCCCTTTGGTTTGAGCTCAAAGGCTTCCTTGGGAAGACTTATGCCCAAAGTGAGGCTTCAAGGAGTTAGAGATGGATGTGGAGAGACAAAATGAGCAGGGGTTGGCCGAGCCAAAGGCTTTGGAAGTATGGGTAAGGAGGTAGAGGTGGAGGCCTTTTATAAGAGGAGAGGAGGGGCACTCTTGGAAAGTAAAGAAATGTTACTTTATTTTAGAATAATTTTTGGATTTTAATGGTCCCAAATTGATTTGTTTCGAGGATAAGGTGATAAGGGTTCGAAATACACCCATTCAATAGGTTTTGGACATGTTTAGGTCATAGATTTTACATTATCTTTTCATTTTATTTAAATCCTTTATTAATGAGGTAATCGCTGCATCATCATGATGTCATAAATAATTTAATATATTTAATGTCTAAAAATTATAAAAAAAATACTATGATGTAGGAAATCTTTTTAGCTTTCCAGTGAATATTTATATTCCAAAATATCATTTATGTAGACAAAATTAAAAATATTTTACTTAGGTGATACATTCTTTGTTACATTTAACATTCTTTAAAAATAAAAAGATAAAAAGTCACTTTCTCACAAAAGTGATTCCATGGGGCCCCAAGTTTGGCACAAGGAATCCCATGGTCGGCCATGAGACAACCAGTAGCCTTAGGAAACATTTTGTGGTCATTTTTTATTATTATGATATTATCTTATTATCTTTAACTACCCGATTACTCATTAATCAAGATAATTAAAGATAATTACCGTCGTTACTATTCATAATGTCCAAAAACAAAAGTCTTAATTACATAATTTGGACATTCTGATTCCAAATATGTAATTAATTTTACCAAATTCCAAACACATAAATTGCAATAATTAATTTAAAAAAACTTCCCGTTGTCAAAACAAATAGCGGGTTTTTTAGAAACAATATTTATGAAAAGTTTGGCACTTGTTTATGCCTAATTCCAAAGTGAAATTAATCCCAATGACTATAATTGAATTACATGGTAAAAATATATTCTAATTACACTTTAAAACAAATTAATAAGATAATATAACCATATAATTAAATTATATGAAAAAGCAGTTTTGATGTAAAATGCAGTATTTTTCACTATTCATTGAAAAATGAACATTGTCAGAAAAATACCAAAAATTAACCCAAGGTAAATTTTAATGTCCCAATCATAAATAAAATGTTTATTTTGAAAAATAGAGCTTATAAAATTTTCAAAAAGTGGATTTAAAAGGGGTTCGCCATCAAAAGGCGGTTAATCGACCTTTTAAAGAATATTAGAATGTTTACACTTAAAAACTGGATTTATTTGCATTTTTAATCCTCTAAAATTTATTGTAAAGAGTAAAAATATTTGACAAACATATATAATCATTTTTTAGTTAGTTCTGTTCATTCCCTCCATTACAACGTCTAGACGTTAACTACCATTTAAAATAATATTATTTTATTATTAGAGTGCAACGTAAGATTCCCAAGAAACTCGTTGTTGCGTATTGGGTACGCCATCGAGCATAGCATCCCCTTTAAAGTAATATTAATATTTTATTCACAAATATGGATAAATATAAAGATGTCATATTATTTATTTACCTGGGGTGTTACATAAACAATTCATTGACATGATGTGTAACGGGACATTTAAAAACAAATCCCCAAATGATGCTTACGAGTACCTAGAAATCCTTGCTGAACAAAACCAAACATGGGGAACATCACCTTATTCTGAGAAGCCTCAAAGAACTGCCGGAATGCATACACTTAGAGAAGAGGAAAGCCTTAGGGCGAAACTTGCAGCACTCTCTAGAAAGGTTGAAGAGATAGACCATAGGAAAATCCATGAAATCCAAACTGTAGACCCTGTTTGCACAATCTGTGACAAACATGATCACAAAACAGACAACTGCCCAACCATTCCATCCATCAAGGATGTTCTTTTAGGAGGACCACCTGCTGAAGTCAATGCCCTAAACTTTCAAAAGCCCCAACACCCAAACACATTCAACCCAAGGTATAATGACCACTCAGGCTTCCGATGGAAAGATAACCAACAACCTAGCCAACCATAAGGACCAAACCCCTACCCTACACAAAATTTTCAAAACCATAACCAATTACAACCACAACCAGTCCAATACCAACATCCTCCAGTTCAATACCAACAACCCATCCAACAACCAAAGTATCCCCCTGGGATTACCCAACCAACACAAGCCCCTTCCCAATCTGTCCATCTCCCAATCCTTGAACAACTATGCAAACAAATGGAAAGGATGAACTCAGAAGTCTCTTCCCTTAAACAAGAACTTCAAACCATCAAACCTGGAAAGACACCCATGCCCACACAGGCCATTCCACAACAATCATCAAGGGGAGAGACAAGTTGCACTCAAACAACTCATGAACAACTAAAGGCTGTGACAATTTTGAGAAGTGGGAAATCAATTGAGAAACCTGAACCAATAGTTCAAAAACCATCTGAAGATTCAAACACTAATGAAAATTCAAATGAACCACATGATCAAATTGAAAAACATGATAACATTTTCAAAGAAACAACCCTTCAAAAAACAACCCCACAACTTGCACCATTTCCTCAACGCATGAGGGGGAAAACCAAGCCTGAATTGAGTGAAACATTGAGAGAAATATTCTCAAAAGTCAAGTTGAACATTCCACTCCTCGATGCAATTCAAACCATTCCTGCATACTCAAAGTACCTTAAGGACTTGTGCACTTTTAAAAGAAAAATTTCACATAAAAACCAAGTCCTTTTGGCTGCTAATGTGAGTACCAACATTCAAGGGACCATTCCTCCTAAGTTGAAAGACCCGAGTTTCCCTTACATCAATGTTGAACTAGGAGAGAGCAAAGTTTTCAAGGCCTTATGTGACCTAGGTGCTAGTGTCAATCTCATCCTCTATGCTGTGTATTGCCAATTAGGCCTAGAAGAGCTCCAACCCACATCTGTCACACTTCAACTTGCTGATCGTAGTATTAGGGTTCCAAAGGGGATCTTAAAGGATGTTTTGGTGAAAGTTGAAAATTTCATTTACCCAGCTGACTTTATTTTTCTTGACAATCACCCAAGCTTAGGTCCTAGGGAGCAAACCCCAATCATCCTTGGTCGTCCCTTCCTTGCAACAATCAACTCTGTTATCCGAGTCCGAAATGGGAACATGACCATCACATTTGGAAAAATGAGTCTAGACTTGAACATCTACAATGCAAACTCTCAAATTGGGGATGATGAAGAGATCCATGAGGTTAATTGGATAGGTAGTATTGATAGTGAACTCAAGGAACATCAAGGAATTACTGAAGGATGTTTAAGTCAAGAAGAGATTGATTTTATTTGTTCACATGAGGGAAATTTGTCTCCTTGGCTTGAATCTCTTTTAGATAGCTCTATTGATGATTTTCTAGAAACACCGATCAATGATACCATGGGTGAAATCAATAACATCGAGTCCATACCCATTCATGAAACTACTCTATCTAATTTAGTGGATGAAAATTCTTTTCACAAGGAACCAATTTTGCCAAGAAATATGAACAAAGAAAATGAGTTCAATATAAAGTCTCATCTTTTTTTGGAAAGTGATAACCACTCTGATCTTGAATTTAAGGTTTTACCTTCATCACTCAAGTATGCGTTCTTAGGGGATAATCAATCCTTTCCTATTGTCATTTCTTCCTCTCTTGAAGCTAATCATGAGAGGATGCTTCTAGATGTCCTTAGGAGACACAAGAAAGCCATTGGATGGACCCTATCTGATATTCCTGGGATTAGCCCACTTATCGGGACTCATAGAATTGTTATAGAATCCGATTCAAAGCCATGTCGTCAACCTCAGCGACGACTTAATCCTAATCTCATGGAAGTAGTGAGAAAAGAACTTTTGAAATTGTTAAAAGCTGGTATCATCTATCCTATAGCTGAGAGTGAGTGGGTTAGCCCAATCCATGTGGTTCCAAAGAAGGCTAGAATCACAGTAATAACCAATAAGGATGGAGAGACGCTTCCAAAAAGGGTCATTAGTGGATGGAGAGTATGTATTGACTATAGGAAACTCAAATCTTGTACCAAGAAAGACCATTTCCCCTTACCCTTTATTGATCAAGTCCTCGAGCGAGTGGTGGGTCATCAATTCTACTGCTTCCTAGATGGATTCTTAGGGTATAATCAAATAGAAGTCTCCTTATAAGATCAAGGAAAAACAACCATCACTTGTCCATTCAACACTTTTTCCTTCAAGCGCATGCCCTTTGGATTATGTAATGCCCCTGGTACCTTCCAGCGGTGCATGATGGGAATCTTCTCGGACATGGTGGGGGATTGTTTAGAGGTCTTCATGATGGAGAGATGCTTCCAACAAGGGTCAGTAGTGGATGGAGAGTATGTATTGACTATAGGAAACTCAACTCTTGTACCAAGAAAGACCATTTCCCCTTACCCTTTATTGATCAAGTCCTCGAGCAAGTGGCGGGTCATCAATTCTACTACTTCCTAGATGGATTCTTAGGGTATAATCAAATAGAAGTCTCCTTAGAGGATCAAGGAAAAACAACCTTCACTTTTCCATTCAACACTTTTGCCTTCAAGTGCATGCCCTTTGGATTATGTAATACCCCTGGTACCTTCCAGCGGTGCATGATGGGAATCTTCTCGGACATGGTGGGGGATTGTTTAGAGGTCTTCATGGATGATTTCTCCATCTTTGGTGATACTTTTGAGGGATTCCTTCTAAATGTTGAAAAAGTTTTGTCAAGGTGCAAGGATAAGAATCTCATACTAAATTGGGAAAAATGCAATTTCATGGTAAGGGAAGGACATGTTCTAGGTCATATGGTATCTGGTAGAGGGATTGAAGTTGATAAAGTTAAGGTTGACATCATTCGTCACCTTTCCGCTCCTAAAACTGCTAAGGAAGTGAGGTCCTTCTTAGGACATGCTGGTTTTTATAGAAGGTTCATTAGGAATTTCAGCTCTATTTCTCGACCACTTTGTGCTCTATTGGTAAAAGATGCTCCATTTTTATGGATAGAAAGCTGTGAGGAATCATTCTTTACACTCAAGTCAACTCTTATATCTTCACCTATCATGCAATCTCCAAATTGGAAACTTCCTTTCGAGCTCATGTGTGATGCAAGTGACTTCGCTGTAGGAGCAGTCTTAGGACAACGGTGTGAGAAAAATCCATGTGTCATTGCTTATGCAAGAAAATATTTAAATGATGCACAAATAAACTACACCACCACTGAGAAAGAGTTGCTTGTTGTTGTCTTTGACTTATAGAAATTCAGGTCTTATCTCTTAGGATCACCCATCATTGTCTTCACTGACCATTCAACTCTAAAATACCTTTTCCAAAAACAAGATGCCAAGGCTAGATTGATTAGGTGGGTCCTTCTTCTTCAAGAGTTCGATTTAACCATTAAGGATAAAAAGGGTGTTGAAAATGTTGTAGCTGATCACCTCTCTAGGATGGAATTCAAAGACAACTCACACCAACTCTCTGTGTCTGATTCATTTCCCGATGAGCACCTCTATTCAGTGAGTGACTGCCCTTGGTATGCTGACATAGAAAACCATTTGGTGACTGGTGACATTCCAAAATTCCTGGGGACCCAAGATAAGAGGAAATTCCTTTCTAATGTCAAACGTTATGTGTTAGATGATCCTCACCTCTTCAAGTTCTGTCCTGATCAAATCGTCAGGAGATGTGTTCTTGAGTCTGAGCAAGAGTCCATTCTAAAATTTTGTCATGGAGAGGCATGTGGAGGCCACTTTTCTACAAAGAAAACCAATTCAAAGTTCCTCCAAAGTGGTTTCTACTGGCCGAACCTCAATAAGGATTCCTTCCAATTCTGTAAAAGTTATCCTCAGTGTCAGCAATTAGGATCCATTTCCAAAAGGAATCAAATGCCCCTCACTCCCATTCTGGTTGTTGAAATCTTTGA
Source organism: Viscum album (assembly GCA_963277665.1). Classification (NCBI taxonomy): domain Eukaryota; kingdom Viridiplantae; phylum Streptophyta; class Magnoliopsida; order Santalales; family Viscaceae; genus Viscum; species Viscum album. The sequence goes on from OY728165.1 coordinate 291,702,608, forward strand.
TTGTTGGGGAATTGATTTCATGGGACCCTTTCCAAACTCTAAGGGATAACTCTACATCCTCTTAGATTATGATTATGTCTCAAAATGGGTTGAAGCCATTCCCACCAAGTCCAATGACCATCATGTTGTGATCCGATTTCTGAAAGAGCATATATTTTCTCGATTTGGAATTCCTAGGGCTATAATCAGTGATCGAGGAATCCATTTCTGTAATCGCCCATTCTCTTCACTCATGTCTAAGTATGAAATTTCTCATAAAGTTTCCACTGCATACCATCCTCAAACCAATGGTAAAGCTGAGTTAGCAAATATGGAGATTAAGCAAATTCTTGAAAAAAATGTCAACCCCTCTAGGAAAGATTGGGATAAGAAACTCTTGGATGCTCTTTGGGAATATCGTACAACATTCAAAACCATCATAAGAATGTCACCATATAGGTTGGTTTATGTAAAATCATGCCATTTACCTGTTGAAATTGAGCATAAGGCATTTTGGGCAATCAAAAAAATGAATTTCGACATTTCTTTAGCCGAAGAAAAGAGGAAATTAGAACTTAATGAACTTAAGGAACTTAGGATGGAGGCTTATGAAAATTCAAGGATAAATAAATCTAGAGTTCAAGCCTACCAATCTAGGAATTTCAAAGTCAAACAATTTGAACTGGGAAAACCTGTGCTCTTGTATAGTTCAAAACTTCATTTACACCCGGGAAAGTTAAGGTCTAGATGGTCAGGTCCATTCATAGTGCATCATGTGTACCCCTATGGGGCAGTAGAGATTCAGGATCCCACAAGTAGTAACATTTTTAAGGTCAATGGTCATAGGTTAAAACCATTCATTGAATCATTCAATAAACAGGAAATAGAGGTTAAGTTAACAGAGCCAACCTATGAACCCGGAAAAAATTGATAGATTTAAGATCCATGTCGAGCTAACGACGTTAAAAAAAAGCGCTGCACGGGAGGCAACCCATGGTTTTCATGTTTCTAATCATTGTGAATCATCTTTTGTTTCCTTCTTCTTCATTTTGTTATTTAAAAAAAATATAGACTGTTGACTTGTTCTTCTTTTATGAGTAAGGATGAGTATGAAAGGGGAGTACCGTATTCATCCGTGTCACGCGGTGTGATCCCTGAGTAATACCTTACCTAGAAAATATAAAGAAGACAATGTATCATCAGTTTATTTTTATTTTATGTTTTTGTAGGTATTTAAAAAAAATAGATTGTTGACCTGTTCTTCTTTTATGAGTAAGGATGGGTATGAAAGGGGAGCACCGTATTCATCCGTGTCACGCGGTGTGATCCCTGAGTAATACCTTACCCAGAAATTTAAGATAAGACAATGTATCATTAGTTTATGTTATTTGTACGTTTTTTTAGGTTAAAAAAAATACAAAAAAAATATTTATATTAAAAAAAAATTAAAGGCATGTCATAGGTTATTGGGAAAAGCTGGGCAAAATCGTCCAAGCCATTGGGAGACAAACCAGAACTGAAGGGAGACATGAGAATGCATTTTGAACATCAACCACCAGGTGACTTCATTCCATAATTTTCATTTTCAATGTCTTCGTTGAACTTATATCCTACCCCTTCTATGTTTCAATTCTTTAAACACTGGGGACAATGTTATTCTAAGTTGGGGGAGAGATGAAAATGTATGGAAGGAAAAATGTCATTAACCTTGAACATGATAACACACATTCCAAACTCTGAAATTGGATATCAAATAATTTTGCATGCCTTGATTCTGATTTTAATGCAAGTTTATGTTCATGTGCATAGATATTGAAAAGTGCGGTTGTCCGATGTGATTTTTCACCGTTTATATTTTCATCCAATTATTTAAAAAAACACAATTCACGCCCTCTAGATTGTGGGGTTTTAGTTTGAGTTCTTGGGGACCTATAATAAATAGCATAGGATTGGAGATCATTTTAATTTTAACATGAGTATTCAAAAAAATCAATTGCTTGTAGAGCAATGAATTGACTTAATGTGTGGCTTTCAACACTTGGGGATCGTGACTCCATAGTTGTCTGGCCCAGAGTTGGGCATTTTATCTCTATTTGTGGTAATTTGAATTTGTTTTTGATTAAGTTAACTCGAGATGATGCCCGATTATGTGAGCTTCACTTGGTGCCTTAAGGTCTTTGAGCATGAGAGTCATCGGCAAAGTCTTGCTACATGGGTTGACTCGATTGAGTTCAATTTCAATTACCATGGAAAGATTGCAAAAAAAAAACAAATAAAATAAAAAAATGAGTACTCATCTTATTATTAAAATTTGATTTCTCCTAGATCTTCCACCTTTTCTCCCTCGAATGAAAATGAACCCCCATGTCTATTGTGATGCACAACACTTCATCATGCTTAATTGAATTTGGATGAAATATGGCGATGAATTTGAACAAAGGAATGAGCTTGGGATTGAGATATTCCTATGGACATATCTTGTTTTAAATGATTTTGATGGGTTTCATAATTTTTTGGTATGAGATCTTTGGGTGAGAAATGTGTATTAAAATGTTTTTGGAAAAAGGTCATTCGAATTTCATTTTTGTGAGATATTTTGCTCGGGACTAGCAAAACTCAAGTTGGGGGGTGTGATTAGCCAATAAAAACACATATTTTGATTACATTTTAATGGTATTAAATGTTCTTTTTTTATCTTATGGGCCTGAGTTAGTGGATTTTAATTTTGAACATCCATTCTCATCATTTGTGCACTTCATGCCTAATATGCACCAATTTAGGCCCAATGTTTCATCTGATTTCAAAGAATGTAATTATCCATATTTTAATTTGATATTTTTGTAAATGGATATAAACTTAAATATGAAAATTTTTCATTCAGGGATCAATGGAGGATTTATAAAGTATGATGAGGATTTTTGGCGAAGAAAAGAAACAATTCTGGAGAAGGAAGATTGGATATCATCCCACTGATCAGACTGTGGGGCCCACAATACAGGCCCAATGAAGCCCAAAATTTATGGAAGGATATAAGACATATAGGGTAACAAATCATTCTTCTGGAGCCAGTACTAATTTGTCCTACATGGTGGTGATTAAGGCGGCCCAAATTGAAGATGCAATTCTGGGCCAGATTCTGCGGCCCAGAGAAACAGCCCACTATTTATATCATATCTCGGGAACGGATTATTATTTTTGACTGAAATTTTGCAGGATGTTAGGGAACATCCGGGGATTCATTTAAGTCTGCTAGGGCCCACTCCAATTTGGCCTTCTAGATGGTTCTTTCGGCGCTTCTGTTCGGTGTAGAAAGTTGGCTCCCACTTCGAGGCAAGAGTTGAAAAGTCTATTATGCATTAAATGTCCACCCACCTTTCTCCAACAAAATTAATTAAAGGCACATGGGATGATGAGATCTCGGCAAAAGGCTTCCAAAATGCCTATTTAAGGCAGTAGGGATGGAGGATTTGAGGATCTTGGTGCTTTCTTTTCATTGTAATGTTATTATGCCAATTTGCCTTTGTAATGTTCTTCCTTCTCATGTAAGTTGTTTGAATCACCTTAGTATTCAATAAAAGTTCTTCTTCTTCTCTTATTCTGTTCTTATTCATATCACCTTGATACCTTTGCCTCAAGGTGTGAAATTTTTCACACCAAACCTTGTGATTTTGTTCACACAACGGTGGAGTGATCGCCATTTTTGTTGTTTTTACTTCTTTAATTCCACCCTCGTAAGTCTACTTTCCACTTCCGTTGAGAACTTGTCATCAATGGAGGACTAACTATTTTATGGGTTTATTAAGGGAGTAGCAAGGGGCTGGATTGAATGTTATTTCTCACTCTCTAAATGTTATTAATTTCTTTTAATTGAGTTTCTTTCATTCAATGATTTTTATTCTTCGTCTTCCTTATTGAATTTATTCACCCCACATTGATGTGCTAATTATATCCTTTACCTTGGAGTGCTCATGAAAATGATCCTACAAGTGTATAGGTGATTAGAATGTGTTGTGAAGGTGTTTAATCAGTAAGTGATTAGGTTAGTTTGAATTCATTGCATGAATCCTTCTTGAGTTAATGAAATTAAAATCGTAAAAAAAAAGGAATTCATTCAATCCACCCTGAGCAATAACCTGGGATCAACTCATTTCCTTATAATTTGAATTCACATAGATCTTTTAGTGCTCTTTCAAAACCATATAAAATTAACCCAAGTTGTCAAATTCATAGCCAAAAATCCATCTCTTTTTATTGAGCGTCTAAAGGTTCTTCTTAGGTCTCTGAGGATTCGACAACCCAAGATGCACTGCAAGCGACCACTTGACCCTTAAAACTTGGGTAAATTTGGGCGAGACCAAAAATCCATTAGCAAAACAACTACAACCAACCACAATTTATACACATAACCAAACTCATCGCCTTGCCCCACACCTTCAAGTCACAATATAAAGGAATTGTCTATCAAAGAAAAAAATAAAAATTAATCATAGCCAATAAGACTTATCGATTTTTGTTAGAACAATTTTCAGAAGGGAAGAATGCGAGCAATCTGAAATGACCTTTGTATATATTTCAATAAGAACAATCAGCTTCTAAACTAGTTACAATTGTGGAAAGGAAGACAAGGAGAACCTGGAGAAGCCCACTTCCCTGGTTCTGGTTTTCCGTAGGCAAAGGAGGAGGAAGACCAAATCCCTGCTTTAAACTGACCCCCCAGTCCCGTAAATTCCCAACTGACAGATGCCTCTTGGCCAGACAGTCCCCCCTAGGCGGATATATCCCATTCCCCACTCTATAACAAACCCAACTGACTTACAAAGCTACATTTCCCTTCTTTCCCCTTCGATGGTAGGTATATACCCAACTGGGGGGCGTGAGCTCTCTAGTGGGCCAGCCTCCTTAGTACTAACAGTCCCCCCCCACCTCAAATTGCACGTTGTCCTGAAGGAGCTCGAGGAAGACCACATCCCCGCTTCAAAATGTCAGATGCCTCCTGGCCAGGCGGTCCCCCCTAAGCGGATATATCCCATTCCCCTTTCTAACAAACCAAACTAACTTACAAAGCTACATTTCCCTTCTTGCACCTTAATTGGTAGGTATATTACCACCGGGGGGCTTGAGTTGTCCAGTGGGTCAGCCTCCTTAGTACTAACAGTCCCCCCCCCTCAAATTGCACCTTGTCCTGAAGGTGCGGATCAGGAAATTGTGTTTGGATCAGCTCAGCATCTTCCCAAGTAGCTTCTTCTAAAGGTTTTCCCTTTCATTGGATAAGCCACAAGCCTTGTTGCAGCCTGGTAAGCTACTTAATATCCAGTATTGTTGTAGGTCGAGCACGTGGACAGAAATCAGTGGGCCAAAATTTCGGTAATTCTGACTGAACTGATGAGTGCCTAGCTGCACGTTTCAACTGAGAGACAAGAAATACCGGGTGAATTCAAGTGGTTGGAGGCAAAGAAAGCAGATATGCAGTGTTACCCAAGCTGGCTAAAACTGGGTGCAGCCCAAAAAAACGTGTCGCCAACTTCGGATTTAGTTTAGCAGACTTTGAGGTCTGTGCATTTGGCTATAGTTTAACATATACAGATTCCCCTACATCAAAAACCACATCCCTGTGATGCCTGATAGCATGCCAAACCATCAACTGTTGTGCACGGGCTAGATTGTCCTGCAATTGGTGGAGGATAAAGCAGTGGCCACTGATTCCACTAGAGTATTTCCACCCACATAACGCAATATCATTGGAGGTTTTCTGCCATAAACCGCCTCAAAGGGAGTTAATTTTGTGGAAGAATGAGGCGTGGTATTATAACAATACTCTGCCCATGGCATCCATCTAGTCCACGCGTGCGACCACTCCGAAGCAAAACAACAAAGGTACGTCTCTAAGCATTTATTGACAATATTCGTTCGGCCATCCGTTTGGGGGTGGTAGGAGGAACTCATTTTCAGGGTGGTGCCTTCCAAAAGGAACATCTCCTTCCAGAAATTACTTACAAAAATAGGCTCGCGGTCACTCACAATTGAACTTGGAATGTTGTGTAAGCGGATGACCTCCTTAACAAAAATCTCGACCACAAGCTTTGTCGTATAAGGATGTCGTAAAAGCACAAAGTGAGAGTATTTTGTCAAACGGTCCACAACCACAAAGATGACAAAATACCTTTGAGACTTTTGGAGCCTAGAGATGAAATCCATGGAGGTCTCATCCCAAATCAGTTTCGGTATGGGCAGCGGTTGAAGGAGGTCTGCCATTGCTTAATATTTTTGTCACTGACAAGTATCGCATTCACGCACAAACTGCATAATGTGTTGTGCCATTCCCTTCCAAAAGAGTCCTGCTACGGGTCTCCTATAGGGTTTTGATGTAACCAACGTGTCCTCCCACAACTGAAGAGAAATAGTACTGAACAAATTTCGGAATGAGGTTGGACATGCGGGACAGAACTAAGCAGCCTTTTTTATACAGCAACCCCTCGCACAGGGTATAGTTGGGATAAGAGTTGGATTGTTGTCCCAAGGAATCAAGGATTACCTTGAGGTTTGGATCTTGCTGTATTTCATCTTTGACGATATCTACTTCCAACCAATAAGGTTCAGAAATTGTGGTACCCAAACACTTGTCTTCAAGGCAGCAGTCCTCGTCACTGGTGGAAATTCTGGACAAAGAATCAGCTACCTGGTTGGGTTTTCCCGGGTTATAAACCTTTTCGAAATCCAGTCCCAAAAGTTTTTCCTGTCAGTTCTGTTGGTTAGAGGTATGGTAGCGTTGACTGAGAAGGTGTTTGAGTGATTTATGGTCGCTATAAACCACGAAATGTTAGCCCACCAGATATTGGCGCCAATGGTTCACAGCCAAAACTAGTGCCATAACCACCTTCTCATATACTGATTTAGACAGGTTTACATCAGCTAAAGCCTTGCTGAAATAAGCGCCTGGACGGTGAGCCTGCATGAGGACTGCTCCGACCCCTCCCAGATGCATCACATTCAATGTCAAATGGTTTCTGGAAGTCCAAAAAAGCCAAAAGTGGGGCGGAAACCATGCTGGGTTTTAATGCTTCAAAGGCTTGTTCTGCCGTGGTATTCCAAAAAATTGTCCATTTTGGTCAGTTTAGTAAGTGGTTTGGCAATTTTCCCGTACCCTTCAATAAATTTGCTTCAATAAATTTGCGGTAGTACCCAGTTAGAGCCAAGAATCCCTGAACGCCCTTGACGGATTGTGGACGTGGCCAGCCCACAATACATTTTCTTTTTTTCGGGTCCATAGATACCCCTTCACCAGAAATAATATGCCCAAGATATTCCACGGACAGTTGAGCAAAAAAACACTTTTTTTATTGACCCAAAACTGATGCTCGTGCAAAATCCGGAATGTTGTCTGAAGATGGGTGATATGGTGAGTCATGTCGTGCTATACATGAGGATATCGTCAAAAAATATAAGGATGAACCTCCTCAGAAATTGTTTAAATACTCTGTTCATAGTAGATTGGAAGGTTGTCGGAGCGTTCATCTATCCAAATGGATGGCATGACGAGGTACTCATAATGTCCCTCATGCGTCTGAAATGCAATTTTGCTGACATCTCCTAGTCGCACACAAATATGGTGGAAACCAGATTTTAGATCGAGTTTGGAAAAAAAATCCCCATGAAGTTCATCCAAATTTTCCTCTATTATTGGAATTGGAAATCTGCCCGGTACTGTTAGCTTATTGAGCCCCCGATAATCAACACACATTCTCCAACTCTCTTCTTTTTTCCGGACCATGATTAGTGGGCTGGCGTAAGGACTATTGCTGTGACGGATGAACCCACTGGTCAACAACTCTTTTACTTGCCTTTCTACCTCGTCTTTGAGGATATGAGCTAAATTATATAGCCCGATGTTTACCGGGGCAGCAGTTGTCACCAACGTGATCGCATGGCGAGTCATTCTTGTTGGTGGGAGTCCCTTGGGTTCGTGAAATAGAGTTTGGAACTTCTGTAGCACATCTTCAAGCTGTTGATGGCCAACTTCTTTTCCCCGTTTTCCATCCCCTACAGGCAAGGACAACTGGGCCTGCCAAAACCAGACCTCCAAGAACAAAGATCAAGACTGAACTTCTTGTTGTCCCATAGAACTACCTTGCCTCATGGTAACTCCTTGCAACTTGATCTCCTTCCCTTCCCGAGTGAACTCCATGGTCCTTTGGCCCCCAATTAGTTAAAACATTCCCCGGTCCTTGCAACCACTTCATTCTCAGCACCACGCCCGGTCCTCTAATGTTTAATAAAAAACCGCCATTGAAAATAGGTGATTCTCTATGGTCAACTCAACTTGCCTACACGCACCCTTGTGATATTTCTCGATGCCCATCGCCTAACCTGATCCCAAAAGGTTTAGTCAGGCTTACCACAACATTAGCCATTTTTGTGAGGGTTCTGGAGATGAATTTGTGGTTGGCGCCACTGTCCACTAAAACCACCATTGGCACCCTTGCTATGAATCCTTGAAACGACATGGATTCGACTCTGACAATACCCATGCTATGAAATTCTATCTGTTCACCAGCAGGCCTCTCCTCACACTCGCTTTTCCTGTGTCACGGTCTTCCTCCTGCTTTCCCCTGGTTTCTTCATATTCCCATACCAGCATGTGTTTATTGGGGCATTTGTGCATTGGACTGTATGGCTGGCCACAATGGAAACATAATCTCTTCTACTTCCGGTCTTCACGTTCTTGTCGGCTGATCGCTCTGACCCCGTTCCAGTGTTCTTCTCCAACTGCATTCTTTAAATTGTCTTCTCTTTTAGCCCTTTCTACAATTGTTCAGTTCATCGGGAAGTTTGTCGGCACTGATCCTGCCCCTCGTGAGAATGGATGCACAACAGGCCGTCCGCGGATTCCCCTGATAACTCCCTCCCCTACAAGTTCTCTTTCAATCTTCCTTGCCAAGACTAGCATCCTGAACTTGTTGGTTGGTTTGTGTGTAGAAATTTTGTTATCAATCTCAGGTCGCAGCCCTCCCATGAACATGCTCATGTACCACGACTCCGGAAAATCCGAAATCCTCAATGTCACCTGCTCAAATTCCTCGATGTACTCATCAATTGTCCCGACTTGTCGTAAGGTTTTCAGAAATCTCAATGGACCCCCTTCTGTAGATTTTCCATACCTTTCCATTATTCCTGGTTTAAACATTTCCCAAGACGAATCTGGCGAAGATTTGTGCCAGGAAAAGAACCAGTATAATGTTGTTTCACTACTAGAAAAACAGGTATTTGCGACGGGTCATTTGCGACGGGATCCCGTCGCAAATGGCTTTTTGCGACGGGGTCCCGTCGCAAATGACCCATTGCTGAAAACGGTGTCGCAATAACATTTTTTTGCGACGGGCCCGTCGCTAAAGCCCTTTTCCGCGATGGGGAGAATCCCCGTCGCAACTAGTACTCTGTATATTTGTAAAAAACTAGTTGCGACGGGCCCCGTCGCAAAAACTATTTTTTAACAAATAAAAAAATAATAATACTATTTGCGACGGGAATAGTATCACGTCGCAAATACTATAAAAAAATAAAAAAAAATAAATTGTTAATAAATTATTTTAATTAATATAATAATAATCCAATTATAATTCAAAAATAAAAAATAATAAAATATTAATAAATGATTTTAATTAATATAATAATAGAATTATAATTCACAAATAAAAATAATAAATTATTTTAATTAATATAATAATAATAGAATTATAATTCAAAAATAAAAAATAATAGAATATTAATAAATATTTTATAATGAGACAGAAACTACGAATAGAAAAAAAATCATATTTTGATTTCACAAATTTTATAACATAAATACAAACTCTAATTTGAAGGAGGGGGGGAGGGGGGGATCTGCAGATGGTGGTGGAGGAAACTCCATCCCTAAAGCATGAGTGAGTCGGCGCATGTACTCCATCTGCTCCTGATGCTGCTGCTACCACCGACTCGTCTGCTCCTCGTACAGCTGCTGCTGGCGTCGACGCTCCTCCTCATGCTGCTGACGCATCTGCTCCTGCTCCTGTCGGAGACTCTCTATTAGTGCAGTCTGAGATCGCAACTGATCCTCATACTGTGTAGCAGAAGAAGATGCACGAGCTTCTCTCGAGCTGGACGCCGACATCGCAGCACTGCCATAATAATCTCCGGGAGTCAGTCGATAGCTGATACCAACTAACCGGTCCTTCTCGAAGGCATACTGGGTGGCCTGCATCCATGCCGCCTCATCAAACTGACGACCAATGGTCTGATCTGATGACTCGGCTTGACTCTCAGGTCGGGCCTGTGACGCTGCGGCCTCATACGACTCCTGTAGTTGCAATTTAAAATTAAAATTGTGAATATATTATATACAGTTAATTTTTAAACTTGAAAACAAATAATACTAACCACGATGTGATGCTGACAATCACCTCTGAGCTCCCCAGTAGCATGATCACTATACATCCTCCGATATATGTCGTATTCCATAATATCGGGGTGCTCGACAGCCTATAAGAATAAAAAGTAAACTGTTAATATTTATAGTTATATAGAATATTTATAAATAATGTACGTACCAGATGCTGTCTATGAGTACTGAAAGAACGACTCCCAGCTCGATGAGTCACCTCCTGTCTCCCCCGATTCTGCCTCCCCACCGATGATCTCCTCTGAAAGGCACCACTCAACCAGTGCGCACATAATCCATTCCATACATGGGATGAAATGTACTCTGGTCGGTGTGCTCTACATGACTCGTCAAAATCTGACACTCCTGCTTTCTTTATCGCAGCTTTTCTTAAATTGTGCAAAAACTGACGAAGGCGATCACACATGGCCACCTCCCATGCCTCGTGGATGGCGTCACGCATGGTATCCTCGATCGGATACCATAAACCCTACAAATAAATCAAAATATCAAGTTAGAAATGAAATAATTTTCAAAATAAAAATTATTTATTTACGTACGTACCAACCAATGGCCGAACATGGCCTGCTGCACATCAATGGGAATCTGCTCCCATGTGGTCCACGGCTGAGAGAAATAGTTGCGCAAAATAGCGCTGCCCTGTCCGACTGCTATATGAGGAAAACTGTAAAAATAATAAACATTTATTATGTGAATAGATTAATGAAATCTTAGTCAAATCAACAGGTTATCACACAGGTTATCACACCTCCGTGTGCGTGGATCAAACCCAAGACGTGGACGTCGCTCAGGGACGGGGTCAGGAATCATCAATCGTGCAAGACCGCACCCCCTCCGCGTACTCCCTGGAGCGCCTGCAGGCTGAGGGTCATCTGGCAGCAACTCATCCGCATCGAAAGTCAGGTCAGCATCCGCCAACTCACGAAATGTGGCGTCGTCCATCTGAAACAGAAAATGTTAATGTTGTTAGAAAATAATTCACAATTACTATTATATATACATATATACATATTATGATTGTATATAAATACCATGGAATTCTATCAGTGTTCATCTTCATCATCATCTTCATATATGTCAATGTCATCTTCATATTCCTCCTCAACATCATCGATATCCATTCGAGTTACAGTTGCTTCATCTCTTACCATTTCAAATTCATATGTGACATCATTAACATCATCGTCATCACCGACTCTTAAATGTGGGGTGTCATCATCGATACTCATGTCTCTTTGCAAAAAAGATTGATTTTGAGTACTCTCTTGAAAACTTCAATTATTTTCACATCAGTGAAAGAACATTCACTTTGACTAAACTGATTGTCTCGAATTTTGATTTTTATTACACTCCACCAATCAGTCAAGTCTCTTGATGTAGCACAGTACTTTGCGTAATAAACTTGATGTGCCTGTTGAGCCAATAAGAATGGTTCATTTACTGCGAGAACACTTTTACATTTAATATCGATGATTCCATGAGTCGGATGAACACGCATGCCTCTCTCTGTATCCAACCACCGACATTTGAACATGGTTATATAATGTTGTCCAAGATAACAGAGTTCAATGATTTCATCAAGTATGCCATAAAAGTCAAATTCATTTTCTCGATGATGAGATCCTCTCAAGCTAACTCCACTGTTCATTGTTTTTTTCGATTCCCCATATGTATGTGTGTGGAATCGAAATCCATTCACCACATATGCATTATAAGTTTTAACAAGTTTGGAAGGTGGGTTACTCAATACACACAATCGTTTGTCAATTTTATCAGCATGTCGAGACACCTGAAAATTTGTGAAATAATTATCAATATAGTAAACTATACATTGAATGAGTTGCTAAAAGATAAAGAATTTATGTTACCAGTTTTTGAAACCACTGAGAGAAATTTTTCAGTCGACGTTCTTCGAGAGCAGCTGCTGTAATTTGTGGAATTTGTTTCTTGATATGATTATCATACAACCTATAAAAACCAAAGTTATTTACTGTAACATAAATGATAGAATAAGTGATATAAACACTTACAGTACAACTGATGTCATCTCTTCACAGTTGAGAAGAACATACATATGAGCTCTATGATGTTCATCATCTGAAAGCCAGCGTTCATAAACTCCACCAAAACCAAGCTCTGACTGGTTGAAAACAGATAATTGATTGTCTTTTTCATCAATATTCCTCTCGTTCTGTCCCATTCGGTTGTGTTTTGAAGGATACTCAGATTCAAAATAATGGGAGCAAAAAAAAAGATATTTCCTCTTGCAAATAAGCTTCTGCAATAGATCCTTCAACAGGTGCTTTGTTACGTACTTTTCTTTTCAATTTTTGCATGCATCTTTCAAATGTGTACATCCATCGAAACTGTACTGGACCTCCACATTTGGATTCATATGGAAAATGTAACATCAAATATTCCATTGAGTCGAAGAAAGACGGCGGAAATATTTTTTCCAGTTTACATATAATTACAACAACATCTTTTTCAAGTTTTCCTAGAGCATCATAATCTGCTGTAGCCGCACAAATTTCCCAAAAAAATTGAGACATGTCTGTTATGGAATCCCAAATCACAGAATTCAACAGACCTCTTAATCCAATGGGTAGAAGTCTTTCCATTATAACATGACAATCGTGACTTTTTAATCCAGTAATATGACCATTCTTTACACATCTACCCAAATTGGAAGCACAGCCATCTGGAAGTCTCAAATCTGCAATCCAATGACAAAATAATAAACGGTTTTCTTTAGACAGTGTATAAGCTGCTTTTGGTTTCAGTAACCTTTCTGTTCTGACATTCTCAAACAGTTCCAATTCTGGACGCCTGCAAATTTGGACAAGATCTAAACGTGCATTTACATTGTCTTTACTCTTTCCTGGCGTATCCAAAACTGTATGAAACAAATTATCAAAACAGTTCTTCTCGATATGCATGACATTTAACATGTGTCGGACCAACAAATCAGACCAATATGGCAAATCCCAAAATATGCTACGTTTAATCCAATTGTGTTCTTTCCCAAAACCAGAAATTTTCTGTTGGTTTATTGTGGGACCAAAAGTGATGGGAGGTAATGAAAGTACAACTGATTTTAACTCCGAACCTGATAGCATTTTTGGAGGTCCTTCCCTTTCAACTGTTCCTTTTCTGAAATGAGATCTGTTTCTGCGAAAAGGATGATCAGCTGGAAGAAACCTGCGATGACAGTCAAAATAACAAGGTTTCTTTCCATGAATGAGCATAAATGCTTTGTTCTCTCCCATACAGTAAGGACATGATTTCTGACCATGTGTACTCCAGCCAGATAACATCCCATAAGCCGGGAAGTCACTTATTGTCCACATCAATGCTGCTCTCAGTATGAAATTCTATTTCGTTGCAACATCATATGTACTGACACCAGTACTCCACAATAAATTTAATTCATCAATCAATGGTTTCAAATAAACATCAATATTTTTCTTCGGATGTCCTGGAATTAGTAAAGTCAAAAAGATATATGGCTCCTTCATCAACATCCATGGAGGTAAATTGTACGGAGTTAAAAAAACAGGCCAACATGAATATTGACTACCATAAGATCCAAACGGACAGAAACCATCAGTGGAAAGCCCCAGTCGAACATTTCTAGCTTCTAAAGCAAAGGATGGATGCACTCTATCAAAATGTTTCCATGAATCACCATCGGCTGGATGATTCAAGCTTTTATCGGTTGAAATATTCTCTTTATGTAATGACATCATTGTCGCTGTATTCTTAGACATGAATAAATGCTGGAGTCTGGATGTAATCGGAAAATATCTCAACTGTTTTACAGGAATCAAACCAGACTTCCCGTGTTGTCCTTCTTTATATCTCAGTTTCCCACATGTGGGAAAACTATCCAACAACTCATTTTCCCCAGAATATAAAATGCAGTCATTTGAACATGCATGAATCTTTTGACAAGTAAGTCCCAAATTTCAAACCAGCCTCTTACTCTCATAGTAATTTGCAGGTAAAACATTTCCTTCGGGTAACAGTGTTTTAAGAAAAGAAAATATCTGGTCAAAACAGGTGTTTGACATTCCGTTATCTGATTTGATAGCCATAAATTTTGCAACTGCTTCTAATTTGCTCATCTTGCAGCCAGGATATAATGCATCCTCAGCAGACTTCAACAACTCATAAAATTCAGACGGTGCCAACTCAGGATTTGAAGCTATATCAGCCGGAGTTTCTGTATGTTGAACAGATGAACCTGCGACATCATGTACTAAATCTTGAAACCGGGATGGATCCGGAATCAAGTTGGTATCACCTGCTCTGGAACTGCGTTCACCGTGTTGATACCAAAATACATAATCTGGTTGAAAACCAAAACTCAAGAGATGTTCTCCCACTTTGTCAAACGTGTCAAACGTTCTCAATGCACATTTTCTGCAAGGGCATTTTATTTTGTCTTCTGAAACAAATTCTGGATTTGATGCCGCAAATGATAAAAAAGTCTCCACACCCTCTACATATACTGGATTTAAACCAGAACCGTTTGGATTTCTACGTTGATTTATCCATATACGGTCACCTAATAATGATTGTTGACGACCTCGTTGTTCCATATGTCTCTATAAAATATAAAAGCATTACTGGTTTTGAATAATTTGTTAGAAAAAACACTCAAGCTAGGATAATTATAGAGTTTAGATCATACACGACTGACGCAAACTTTTTTTTGAGATAGACCTAATTATTACTAATTATTACTAATTATTACTAATTATTGGTAATTATTACGAATTATTACTAATTATCGGTAATTATTGGTAATTATTGGTAATTATTACTAATTATTGGTAATTATTACTAATTATTGGTAATTATTACTAATTATTGGTAATTATTACTAATTATTGGTAAATATTACTAATTATTGGTAAATATTACTAATTATTGTTAAGTATTACTAATTATTGGTAACTATTACTAATTATTACTAATTATTGGTAATTATTACTAATTATTACTAATTATTGGTAATTATTACTAATTATTGGTAATTATTACTAATTATTGGTAATTATTACTAATTATTGGTAATTATTACTAATTATTGGTAATTATTACTAATTATTGGTAATTATTACTAATTATTGGTAATTATTACTAATTATTGGTAATTATTACTAATTATTACTAATTATTGGTAATTATTACAAATTATTCCTAATTATTACTAATTATTGGTAATTATTGGTAATTATTACTAATTATTACTAATTATTGGTAATTATTACTAATTATTACTAATTATTACTAATTATTGGTAATTATTGATAATTATTACTAATTATTACTAATTATTACTAATTATTACTAATTATTGGTAATTATTACTAATTATTACTAATTATTGGTAATTATTACTAATTATTACTAATTATTGGTAATTATTACTAATTATTGGTAATTATTACTAATTATTGGTAATTATTACTAATTATTGGTAATTATTACTAATTATTGGTAATTATTACTAATTATTGGTAATTATTACTAATTATTGGTAATTATTACTAATTATTACTAATTATTGGTAATTATTACTAATTATTGGTAATTATTACTAATTATTGGTAATTATTGGTAATTATTACTAATTATTGGTAATTATTACTAATTATTGGTAATTATTACTAATTATTACTAATTATTACTAATTATTGGTAATTATTGATAATTATTACTAATTATTACTAATTATTACTAATTATTACTAATTATTACTAATTATTACTAATTATTACTAATTATTACTAATTATTACTCATTATTGGTAATTATTACTAATTATTACTAATTATTGGTAATTATTACTAATTATTACTAATTATTACTAATTATTGGTAATTATTGGTAATTATTACTAATTATTACTAATTATTACTAATTATTGGTAATTATTGGTAATTATTACTAATTATTGGTAATTATTACTAATTATTGGTAATTATTACTAATTATTACTAATTGTTACTAATTATTGGTAATTATTACTAATTATTGGTAATTATTACTAATTATTGCTAATTATTCTTAATTATTACTAATTATTCTTAGTTATTACTAATTATTCTTAATTATTACTAATTATTGGTAATTATTACTAATTATTGGTAATTATTACTAATTATTGTTAATTATTACTAATTATTGATAATTATTACTAATTATTACTAATTATTACTAATTATTACTAATTATTACTAATTATTACTAATTATTACTAATTATTGGTAATTATTACTAATTATTACTAATTATTGTTAATTATTCCTAATTATTACTAGTTATTGGTAATTATTACTAATTATTGGTAATTATTACTAATTATTACTAATTGTTACTAATTATTACTAATTGTTACTAATTATTACTAATTGTTACTAATTATTGGTAATTATTGGAATTTATTGGTAATTATTACTAATTATTGGTAATTATTACTAATTATTGGTAATTATTTCTAATTATTGGTAATTATTTCTAATTATTGGTAATTATTACTAATTATTGGTAATTATTGGTAATTATTTCTAATTATTGGTAATTATTTCTAATTATTGGTAATTATTTCTAATTATTGGTAATTATTTCTAATTATTAGTAATTATTTCTAATTATTAGTAATTATTTCTAATTATTGGTAATTATTACTATTTATTGGTAATTATTACTAATTATTGGTAATTATTACTAATTATTACTAATTACCGGTAATTATTTCTATTTATTACTAATTATTTCTATTTACCGATAATTATTGGTAATTATTACTAATTATTGATAATTATTACTAATTATTGGTAATTATTACTAATTATTGGTAATTATTACTAATTATTGGTAATTATTACTAATTATTACTAATTGTTACTAATTATTACTAATTGTTACTAATTATTGGTAATTATTACTAATTATTACTAATTCTTACTAATTATTGGTAATTATTACTAATTATTACTAATTATTGGTAATTATTACTAATTATTACTAATTATTGGTAATTATTACTAATTATTACTAATTATTGGTAATTATTACAAATTATTACAAATTACTGGTAATTATTACTAATTATTGGTAATTATTACTAATTATTACTAATTATTGGTAATTATTGGTAATTATTACTAATTATTACTCATTATTGGTAATTATTACTAATTATTACTCATTATTGGTAATTATTACTAATTATTACTAATTATTGGTAATTATTACTAATTATTACTAATTATTGGTAATTATTGGTAATTATTGGTAATTATTGGTAATTATTGGTAATTATTACTAATTATTGGTAAGTATTACTAATTATTGGTAATTATTACTAATTATTGGTAATTATTACTAATTATTGGTAATTATTACTAATTATTACTAATTATTACTAATTATTACTAATTATTGGTAATTGTTACTAATTATTGGTAATTATTACTAATTATTGGTAATTATTACTAATTATTACTAATTATTACTAATTATTGGTAATTATTACTAATTATTGGTAATTATTACTAAGTGTTACTAATTATTGGTAATTATTGGTAATTGTTCTTAATTATGACTAATTAAATGAATAATTACCAATAATTAGGAATAATTACCAATAATTATGAATAATAACATTATTAGTATATTTTATTATTAATATTAAAATAATATAATTTTCTAATTTATATACAGTTCTCCTTTCATCTGTGTGTTTTCTGTCTCCATATACAAATAACACATGTGAAGACATCAAACACACAGATGAAAAGAGAACTGTATATATATAAAAAATTATATTATTTTAATATTAATAATAAAATATATTAATAATTAAATAATGTTATTATTCCTAATTATTAGTATTTATTACTAATTATTAAGTTATAAAACAATGTAAACAATATTAAATTACAACTAATTAAGAATAATTAAAACTAATAAAACATTAAAAATAAATATGAAATTAAAATAAATATAAATACCTTGAAAATTGATCTGAGGTTGATCTCTGATCGTTCTTCAAAACTTCAATACCAACTCCGGAGAAAAAAATTAAACTTGAGAAAAACTGAACTGTAGAAATAAAATCTTGAGAGAAGAAGAAGATGGAATTTGAGAATGATTTGAAAAAAACGGATGAGGGTATTTATAGGTTAGATTAGTTGCGACGGGCCCATTTGCGACGGGTATCCCGTCGCAAATACCTTAGCCAGCATTTATTACGGTCAACGGTTAAATAGTTATTTGCGACGGGTCCCGTCGCAAATAACCACCTGCCGACATACTATTTGCGACGGGGGAATATTCCCGTCGCAAATACCTTTTACCGCCGTCGGTTAGTTGCGACGGGGGGATATTCCCGTCGCAAATAGTTTTCCCGCGATTTGGCGCGCAAAGGGCGCCAGTCCTTTTGCGACGGGATAGCCTTCCTCGTCGCAAAAGGCTACTTATTTGCGACGGACAAATACCCCCGTCGCAAATAAGTTTTTAACAGGGGTATTTGCGACGGGATTTATTCCCGTCGCAAATAACCCGTCGCAAATACCCATTTTTCCCATAGTGTTTCTTCCATGCATATCTGCGCATAGTGTTGCTTCATCTCTTCAGAAGTTTGATTTATCAAGAAGTATGTATCGACCTTGGCAATCCATCTGTAAGGATCGTCTCCAAAAAACATTGGCAGCTCCACCTTCCTTACCACTTTTGCAGTCCTTTGGTAAGGACGGTTTCTTTCAGGGTCTGACTGATTCTTAATTTTCCACCTACCCATGTACTTCCCCGTCCACTATTCCCAGTTTTTCCTGCAGCATCATTGCCCTGTTTCCCAACTTTCGAACCTCGCTCTACCTGTACCTCAATTTCTTTGAGTCTTTCCAGCATGCACTCTTCCATATCTCGCATTCGCAGGGCTACTCGCTCCTCTGATAGTTGTGTCAAGTCTTGTGCTACCCAGTGATTATCATTTTGTACCTATATTAGTTTGTCCAAACTCTCCTGCATCGTGATCATTGTTCGTTGTATGTTCTGAATGGCCGATTCTGCAGTTGCTACCTGACCGTTCATCCTCGTTTACATCAAGATATTCCCACAAGAATCGGTCACTGCCTCTGGCGCACAAGTCGATCGTCGTGTCCGCCTTGCTCTGTGAATTCTTTCCCTCCCTACTCGTGCCTAAGCCGAGAAGTCCTCCTGACCTCGTCTCGTCTGCTCCTTAGCGACGCGGACTTCCTGTTCGGAACAGTGAATCATCTTCTCCATATGTAGTCCATTTCGGGCTAGGGTTTCTAACCTGAAAAAACTATGTAATTTGTGCTCCCATTTTTTTAGTGAGAATTCTGCCTCTCTGTGGACTTAGGGATTATTCCCGAACCATGTAAATATGTGTGTTCTGTGTGCCTTCTTTTCTCCTGAATTTTCTTTCGTTTCTCGTTTTTGTCATTGTGACTCCCGATGATTCCGCAACAGTTACAATTGTGGAAAAAGGAAGACAGGGAAAAGCTCACTTCCCTGGTTCTGGTTTGCCGTGGGTGAAAAAGCTCGAGGAAGACCACTTCCCTACTTCAGACCAACTCCCCAGTCCTGTAAATTCCCAACGGACAGATGCCTCCTGGCCAAGCGGTCCCCAGGCAAATATATCTCATTCCCCTCTAACAAACCCAATTGAGTTACAAAGCTACATTTCCCTTCTCACCCTTTCGTTGGTAGTATATACCACTAGGGGGGCATGAGCTGTCCAGTGGGCCAACCTCCTTAGTACTAACAATTTTTAACCAAACATATCACACGCATTTATAGATTTTTAAATCATACTCAAAATTAAATAACCATTGAGAAGCTTGAACATTGGTTATCCGTCGGTATGTTTAGAAACATCCCCGCGATAAAAATGATAAAAAAATACTAAAATGAAAAACTACAAACAAATATAAACATATTCCAACGAAAAAAATAAGTATCTTGTTTGATCCCAAAATGTACAAAACATAAAGAGGTTTACCACTATACAATCAATCATTTTCAATTGAGAACTTTTCTCATAAGTTTCTCAATAAAGAAATAGGCCTTACAGTGTAAATTAATTAATATTAGAAGTATGTTAAGTAAAAAAATCACCACAATAATAGTGTCTCTAGGTGTAGTAGTGTACATTGATCAATAAAAACTAGCATTCCAATGTACATCAGCTGCATGTGAAGTAACAAAAATTGATCAATAAGAAAAACTAAATGTATAGGAACGCCACATGAAGTATTACAACACTAATATTCCGATGTCAATTAAATAGAAAAATTAAATTGTCGAATATATATATATATATATATATATATATATATTACTCAACATATAACACTATTGTTATAGTTGACGACACGAGCGATGACACACGCAGGGGTGCAGAACCAGATACATGCTAACATGGCGCAGGACATAGGCAGGGCCCTTTGGGCTAGGTATAAGGGTTTTCATGCCATAGAGTCTTTGGGTTATCAATTGTAACGGGCCAGCTATGGAGTTGGTCACCCCTTGGAGGGGGGTGTGGCATGCCCCTGCTAGCCCAGGGTTGTGTATATTGTTTCATTCATATAACCTCCAATACCTTATATAAATATATATTGATCAATATATATAATTATTCTTTCATGAAGAAAACAAACCAGGTGGAAACATTAAACACAAAACAACATCACACAATGGTACTAGAGAAATAAAATAGACAAACTACACAAATATAAACAAACTAAATACCACAAACTACAATCAACATCAATCTTTTTTCTAAGAAAACATTTTATGAATAATAAAACTAAAAAAGTTGTTGAAAGAATATCCGATTCACAAATGTAAACATAACGCAATGATGAGAGGCCATATCCCAAAAAGAACAGACCAAATCCTCATTTTCTCAACTCATTTGATTTAGAATACAATATTGTTGGAGTGTGCGTCCCACATCAGACTAGGGTGTTTTGCTATGATTATAATTCTCTATAAATAAATTTCAAGACCTCTCTTAAGAGACATCTTGGGTATTGGGTCTAATCTCCTTCGGTTTCTACATGGTATCAAAGGAGGTGAAGTCGTAACCCTCCCTTCCTAATCTCTCCCATCCGGAAAACACCGTACGTTTTCCCCCCAATGGGGGGTGGCGGCTCCATGGGCAGCAAGCCCTAATTATGTGACGTCACCCCTCCGTCGTTACACCCCCCTCCCAGCCACTCGCCTCACCCCCTTCCTTGTGTGCATCCTTTAGCCACTGTCAAAGCCGGTCTGCCCTCTATCGATGCTTCTCACTCCGCATAGGCTCTCCCTGTGCGACGCCCTCATCTCCAGGTGCAACGGGTAGTGGCGTCTTCTCTGCTGTGACAAGCCAATCGTGTCGTTGTCTCCTCAGCACGCCAGCCCTAGCTGCACTCCTCCTTGAAGTGCGGCAGCCCTAGCCGCGTTCCTCCCTACACGCCATTTCGGTTCTCTCCCCCTTGCTGCGCAGGTTTTGCCAAAATATTTAGCTTTGTCCAGCCCTCTCCTCCGCCCATTATGCCTCGCCGCACCATTGATGTACTCCGACTATTCCTGTCGGACATCCGATCATGGTGTTGTTCCTGCATGCCTAGATGCTCTTGACCCGACTATTCATGTCGAGACTCGATACACCTATTTCCTGTCGGTGTATTCTATTTCCAGCTATTCCTGCTGGTTCTGCATAACGGGCGTTGTTCCTTTAGTTGACACAATCTTTTTCAGCAACATCATCCATCAACTTATCGAGAGGGAGCACCCATGGTAGTTTATATCTTCTTATGTTTTGTCTTGTTATGTAATCAAGTTGGGTATGTCCAGCTTGAGGGGGAGTGTTAGCAGTGTTTTTTTGTTTGATTTGCTTTCTTTCTCGTTTCTTATGTATCCAAGTTAGGTAGACCTAGCTTGAGGGGGAGTGTTGGAGTGTGCGTCCCACATCGAATTTGAGTGTTTGGTTATAATTATAATTCTCTATAAACAAACTCCAAGACCTCTCTTAAGAGACATCTTGGGTATTGGGTCTAATCTCCTTCGGTTTCTACAAATATCTTCATAGATGCATGTCAAGCAAAAAGAGATGCAACATGTTAAGTACACACCATTTGGGAAGTGTTTTCCTTGTTTTCACTCTCAACAAAACATTTTAAAGCAGATATTAATACAATGTAAAAAATGAAAACCGAAGATAGTTTTATATACCAAACCGACAATTAGCAATTGACTTTGGATCATGCATGCATTAATAATTGAGCAACAAACTAAAACAAACCTGTCGAATTGTGGGCTTCTGTTTGGTAGCCCGTGTCTTAACTACTTCCACATACATATTTTGAACATCTTTTTCAGTTAGTGAATAGAGTAAATGGTATATCATGAGCTGAGTCTTTGAGAGATGATAATTTGGAGGGTGAAGCTTAGTCATCTTTTTTCCTTTCTAGCCTGTATAGAACCCCCATAGGCAGTACCATTAAATCCTCATGGACAATTATAATTAGAATCACATGTTGACCGAAAAAAAACAAAAAGAGACTATCAGTTTGATTATGAATCATTCAATAAAAGACTTATAATTGGAGTTTGACATATCGGTGGTTGAAAAACCTTCATCAATGGGCATCCCGTAGAGAATGAGGCCTTCCGATTTAACATTTTCAAAAGGCTAGATTATAATAAAAATGGTTTATGACCAACAAAAATCAACATCACAAAAAATATAAAGTGAAATCTCCAGATTATCAGACTCGCAAGAAAACTGAACTTTGGAAAGTGAAGGTTTCAATGATCATGCTCCTTGTTTTTAGCTTTCTCTAATTCCTTTCCGTGAGCTATTTTCTTTTCCAATGTATAGAAAACATTCAATCGTCTACCGTTCAGACATATCTCTATGCAATTTCCATCATTAGCTGCTGTAACTGCAGCATTTACTGCATCAATCTTATGGAACTTTTGTAATATAGTTCCTCTAGGTCTATATAGAAAAACATATTCAAGTTATAAATACGATTAGTAAATATTCATAATAAATGACATTAAAGAATAGAATAAAGGAGATTAAATAACAATCCATTTTTTACAGAAAATAAAGTCACATATCATGAATAAAATAAAATAAAATAATGCATATCAAACTCAAAGTGGAACAAATATGATTTAAATAACTGTTAGAATAAATAAATTATATCTAATTTATAGAATTAAATGATTTTCCAACAAGAATTAGAAATATTAACTTGACTGACGTTAAAAAGATTAGTTTGACTAATAATAAAAAGAACCGTAGATTAATACAAAATAATAAAGACTTCCCTGAATTCTGTCGCATCATGTTTGGAAATTTGGGCGGCTACTTGGAGGCAGGGTATTGACCTATTCAAAAATCAATTTCTCCCATAAACGCTGGTCATCGCAAGATCGGGCAGCCCACATGCATCTTATTCTTATTCTTCACTTTTGGTGGCTGAAGAACAGCCTTAATGGCATCAAAGAAATCTATGAAAATCCCCATAAAAAAAAAGGCAGATGTGGCATATGAAAAAAGTACTTTACAGCACATATAAAGCCAAATAATCTTAGTTAAAAAAAAGGACGAGGTTGAGGAGCAGGAGGCGGACATGCTAGCTAAGGGGATCATCAGATACAGCAACAGCCCCTATGTGAGCCCAATAATCTTAGTTAAAAAAAAGATGGAGGCTAGCGTTTATGTGTCGGCTACTGAGCTTTGAACAAGCTAACGGTCCCGAACAGGTTTTTGATATCAGTGATCGATGAATTACTGGACGAACTACAAGGAGCACAACATTTTACTAAATTGGATTTGAAGCCTGGTTTCCATCAAATCAGGATGTGGGCGGAAGACGTGCGCAAGACCGCTTTTAAGACTCATGAGGAACATTATGAGTATCTTGTAATGCCCTTCGGACTAATGAACGCAGCAGCAACTTTTCAGTCCACAATGAACAGAATTTTCAGGAGTGTTGCGAAAATTTGTGTTCGTTTTCTTTGATGACATACTTATTATTTTTGATTATCTTGAATTAATAATTTTAAATTAATAAATTATATAAATAATTTTGATTATATTGAATTAATAATTTTGATTATCTTTATTTAAAAAAAAATGTATTAATATATGTTTGTAGTCTAATATTTACCTAATTTTGTTAATATGAAAGATAATGATTGATTAAAATCAGAATTATCGTTTTTTGATGTGTTATAAAAAAGTAATAAAAACACATTTTAAAAAAGGGTTATTTGTGTCATTTAACATAAATTGTTGATGTTGGACAAATATAAGTGGAGATGTAATCTATGATTGTTTTTTATCTTGGGCAAGTATGCCCTTTAATCTTGTGTGTATGTGTTGTTTTTTAACAAAAGGTTATTTGTGTCATTTGTACCAAAAAATTCTCTTTTCTTTTCTTTTAAAAATTGTCACCAAACAAGGTGAGAGAAATGACAATCATTTTTTTTCTTTTACTAAATTTCACATCCATTCAAAATGAGGAGAAATGCAAATAATTTAATTTCGTTTCTTTTCTTTTATAAATTGTGAAATCATTTCTTTTCTTTTACTAAGACATTACCAAACATAATGTCTGTGGGAAAAACAGTGAGAGTGTTGGTTGAATTAGGGGTTTTTTCTTTAAAAAAAAGAGTGGCGGCCGCCTAAGGCGGTCGTTGAAGCTTCACATTTGATATTTATATATAAAAATAGTAATTAATTTCATTTTATTGTATTGGAAATTATAAACAAATTAATATTATATGTGTTGTATATAGTTGGATATACACTCGTGTGAGTTGTTTTCACCTGTTACA
This sequence comes from Viscum album, assembly GCA_963277665.1. Taxonomy (NCBI): domain Eukaryota; kingdom Viridiplantae; phylum Streptophyta; class Magnoliopsida; order Santalales; family Viscaceae; genus Viscum; species Viscum album. The sequence goes on from OY728165.1 coordinate 291,727,905, forward strand.
ATGCGCACACATCCAAATGACTTTGATGTATCATTCTCAGTTTTTAAATGATCTTTAATCCCTCTTTTGGTTGTGATTTATAAGTTTTTTTTGTGAAAATAAATATTTTTTCAATATAATTTTTACACTTGCGAAGACCTACATTTTGTGTAAGGGTAAGTTGCGTAAAAGTAGGAGTTTTCCTTTGGTTGCGTGGGGGTAACTCCCTATTTTCAAAGACTGTGTGAGGGTAAAACTCTTATTCGATGCGCTACATAAGGATAAGCCTTTTGTTTTCAAAATCTACATAAGAGTAGACCTCTTTTTCTTTGAGTTGCGTAAATATATCCCTAAGTTTCCAAAGGTTGTGTAAGGGTAACTCTGGCACTGCATAAAGGTAACCCCTGATTTTCTAAAGGGTACATAAGGGTAAACCCGAGGTGCATGAGCACTACTTCAAATATGACCTTTAAAAGCGCTAGAAAAAGACATTTACAGCGCTAAAAAAACGTTGTTAATCTCAGCGCAGATAAAGACTCATTTTACCAACGCTAAAAAAATGATGATAAAAGGGGTCTTGTATCAGCACTAAACAAAAAACGCTAATAAAACTAAAAAAAATTAAAAAAATATTTAAATTGTAGCCCCCACTTTTAACAGCGTTTGACCCCCCTTAATAGCGATAGCACCCACCAACACCCCCCCCCCGCCACCCTCCTTCAACACCGCTAGACCCCCTGCACCCGCCTACGCACCTCTGCCTCCCCCGGGATTCGAACTTAGGATTTCTCCTCTGTGCACCTAGACCCTTTACTACTCTCCCATGCTATTTTGTTCTCCATTTAATAATATATATATAGTTATATTTATTTGTATTTTAATATAAATTTATATTAATATATATATATATATAGTTATGTTAATATATACGTATATTTATTCATATATTAATATATATTAGTTTGTTAACACAGACACACACACACATTATATAGGTATATAAATATACATATATTTGTATTTTAAATAAAATGGATATTATAAGCCCTATATATTTAGAAATATACTTTATATGTAAATATGTTTAATTATTTATTTATAAAATTAAATTTTTATGTGTGAATATATAAAAAACACATATATATTGTTATATATTTGATTATAAATAACATTACATTGTGAAAAATTATAAAATTTCAAAGTCATAATATGAATATGAATGCAATCCCTTGAAATAAATTCATTCCCCACTGAAAAAGGGCAAAAATATCATCTTTACATGAGGCTGAAATTCCATCGAATGTTAAAAAATGTGGGTATCCGGACTAAAAAATCAGTTTTGAAGACCTTATGGGCCTTTTTTGGCCTCGAAAAATGCAACAGAAGGTTCTCTTTTCTAACCAGCGCGTAGAGCTCATCGCAGACTTCGATTTGATATGTTGTAGAACTCAAACGGACACCCGGATCAAAATTTATGGCCGTTTGAACTTTGAGTTACGTTTTCAACCTATTTTAGATCTTTTATTAATTTTTGATTTTTTGTGTCTTCAAATTGCTAATTAAATGATTATTAGTCGATGATAATTAGAAAATTATTAATTAATATTATTTTTTAAAATATTTTTAATTCATTCTCACTAAATTTCTTATATATTAAATGTAAATGTCTATTTGTACTTATTTAAAACATATTTAAAAATATATATATTATATTTATATCAATATAAATATATATATATATATATATATATATTTATTAATATATTATTTTTAATGATTTTTTGAAATATACCTTTTAACAACGTTAGTAAAAAAAGCGCCGATAAAACATCCCTTTTATTAGCGCTAATAAAAAAATTGCTGATAAAATGGGTCATTTTACCAGTGCTAAAAAAAACGTTGATAAATGAGGTACCTTTATCAGCACTAAAAAAAGCGCTGATAAATGAGTACTTTTAACATTGCTAAAAAAAGCGGTGATAAATGGGTACTTTTAACAACACTTTTTTTAGCGCTGTTAAAAGTACCCTTTATCAACGTTTTTTTAGCGCTCATAAATATACCCTTTATTGGCTTGAGTCCATTTGGATTCATCGGGAGAAGAAAGAGAATAACCATGCATGACAATTTTATAAATAGGATAACCAATACTTCTAAGAAAAGTGGTCATGCGGGTTTTCCAATAAGTGTAGTCGGTTCCATCAAAGAATGGAGCACGACCCAAAGAATAGCCTTCGGGGGCGAAAGAACTTGAAGCCATCACAAAGGATCTTGAATTTGAAACCGGTTAGGGTATTACTCAAATTTTGCCTCTGATACCAATTGTTGGACGGAGAGTGATGACAAGAGGGGGGGGGGGGTGAATTGCCTTTTAAAATAATTAGCAACTTAAAAACAATTTAAAGTTAAAGTTAAAGTGCAGCGGAAATAAAAGAGGCAAGACACAAAACTTGATAACGGAGTTTGGCTTAAACCAAAGCCTACGTCTCCGCTCCCAACTCAACCGTTGAGAGATTTACTACCGCTTGCTTTTTAATGGTTTTAGCAAGAAACCCACTAGACTTTAAGGTAGTCTAGAACCTATTACAGCTTGCTTTTAATGGTTGAGCAAGAACCCACTTGCTTTTAATGGTTGAGCAAGAACCCACTAGCCTTCTTACAGGTGAAGGCTAGCTCACCTATGACTCAAGCCTTTTAAAGGGAAGGCTTGACTAACCTCTTCACACCTTGAAGGTGGTGTGAAAACCCAAGCAAAGAGAGGATGAGAGAAATGGGGGTTTGTAGGCACAAACCCAAATTGATGCTCAAAATAATAAAACAATGAAAAACCGTGATGTGGAGAAGTCTTGGGCGCCAATGGATTGATTGGAGTTGATGAAGAGCGCTCCCAAGCTTCTATGGTGATGCTCCTTGGATGTGGAAATGAGTTGGAGCAAGTGGGGGTTCCTTGGAGGAATGCGCCGGAGGTTTTCCAAATGATCAAAAATGTTCCCGTGGGCTTCCGTACATTTCCGGGGCTTCCTAGTCCTTTATTTATAGAGGGGGAACCCTCAAATGGCCTTTGGGGGTCTTCAGAGCCGTTGGAGAGGCCTTCGGAGCCGTTGGGGGTCAAGTGGGCAAGTCTGGTCAAAGCCCAACGGCTAGTTTGACTGGCTCCACCGGCTGACCGGTGCTTGGCCACCGGTTGACCGGTGCTTGGAAAATGGAGAAGCCTTCTGCCCAGGCTCCACCGGCTGGCCGATGAGGAGGCCACCGGTTGGCCGGTGAGGAGACAGTAGCTGTCCCTTCTGTCTGGGTTCCACCGGCTGACCGGTGATGGGACACCGGTTGGCCGGTGGTCTGGACAGAAAGGATGCCTTCTGTCAAGACTCCATCGGCTGGCCGGTGGACTGAAAATCAGTCCACTTTCAGTCCTTCTTGGCACAATTCCTTGGCAACCTTTTGCCTATCAACAAAAACACTTAAAACAAGATTAGATAAATAAGAGAGTGATTGTGATTATGAAAATTAAACCACGAGGGGTACGAGAGGTACAACACAACACCCCCCCCGCCACCCTCCTTCAACACCGCTAGACCCCCTGCACCTGCCTACGCACCTCTGCCTCCCTCGGGATTCGAACTTAGGATCTCTCCTCTGTGCACCTAGACCCTTTACTACTCCCCCATGCTATTTTGTTCTCCATTTAATAATATATATATAGTTATATTTATTTGTATTTTAATATAAATTTATATTAATATATATATATAGTTATGTTAATATATACATATATTTATTCATATAATAATATATATCAGTTTGTTAACACAGACACACACACACATTATATAGATATATAAATATACATATATTTGTATTTTAAATAAAATGGATATTATAAGCCCTATATATTTAGAAATATACTTTATATGTAAATATGTTTAATTATTTATTTGTAAAATTAAATTTTTATGTGTGAATATATAAAAAACATATATATATTGTTATATATTTGATTATAAATAACATTACATTGTGAAAAATTATAAAATTTCAAATCCATAATATGAATATGAATGTAATCTCTTGAAATAAATTCATTCCCCACTAAAAAAGGGCAAAAATATCATCTTTAAATGAGGCTGAAATTCCATCGAATGTTAAAAAATGTGGGTATCCGGACTAAAAAATCAGTTTTGAAGGCCTTCTGGGCCTTTTTTAGCCTCGAAAAATGCATCAGAAGGTTCTCTTTTCTCACCAGCACGTAGAGCTCATCGCAGACTTCGATTTGATATGTTGTAGAACTCAAACGGACACCCGGATCAAAAGTTATGGCTGTTTGAACTTTGACTTACGTTTTCAACCTATTTTAGATCTTTTATTAATTTTTTGATTTTTTTTGTCTTCAAATTGCGAATTAAATGATTATTAGTCGATGATAATTAGCAAATTATTAATTAATATTATTTTTTAAAATATTTTTAATTCATTTTCACTAAATTTCTTATATATTAAATGTAAATGTCTATTTGTACTTATTTAAAATCCATTTAAAAATATATATATTATATTTATATCAATATAAATATATTTATATATTTATTTATTAATATATTATTTTTAATGATTTTTTGAAATGTACCTTTTAACAACGTTAGTAAAAAAAGCACCGATAAAACATCCCCTTTATCAGCGCTAATAAAAAAATTGCTGATAAAAGGGGTCATTTTACCAGCGCTAAAAAAACGTTGATAAATGAGGTACCTTTATTAGCGCTAAAAAAAGCGTTGATAAATGGGTACTTTTAACATTGCTAAAAAAAGCGGTGATAAATGGGTACTTTTAACAACACTTTTTTTAGCGCTGTTAAAAGTACCATTTATCAACGTTTTTTTAGCGCTCATAAATATACTCCCTTTATCAACGTTTTTTTAGCACTGTTAAAGAGTGGCACTGCGAACACCTGTTTTTGTGATAGTGATGGCTTATTCCTCAGTTTCAAAGGGTGCATGAGGGTAACCCAATACCATCATGTGACGATTATGAGTTAGGTAAGGGTAAAACCATGTTACCCTCATGCAACGCTCTTTTTAGGAAAAAATATGATATTAAACCCTGATTTTGCGTTTTCTTCTTCCAGCTCATTTCTTTAACGCGCTTTGATGGCTTTAAAAGCCAAAAAACGTGAGAATTGATTTCTTATGACTTGTTAAGGTATGTAACACATGTTTTAAAGGTTTTAAAGATTTTAAAAACTCTGTTTTCAAGATCCACATGAAGAATGAATTAAATGGTATTTTTATTTGGGGTTTCCAAATAACGCGACCCATAATGCCTTGTCTTTTAAAAATACTTGAACCTTGCATCCTTCGTTTTTTGTTATTCCTTTTAGTCCAAACAACCTATAACTTCTTCATCCAAGACCTGGAAAGCTCTTTGAGTTCTCCTTTTGGGTTTCAGGTGTGGCAGAACCATCACCTTCTCTCCTCCCACCACCACAGATCCAGACAAGGGATGCACCAGTTTTTATTAGCGTTAAGTAGAAAGTACTGATAAAAGTCGCACCTTTATCAACGCTATCTAAAAGCGCTGATAAAACTTTTTAATATATTAAATATATATAAAAGTTTTTAATAAAAATATTATTAATATATATATAATTATTATATTTATATTAAAAAACAACATTTATTTATATATATTAATTAAAAAACGCATATTTATAATTAATATATATTTTTAATAATCCATATATAGATATAATGTTAAAAAAATTGTTTATAAGATTATAAATAAATAAATAAATAAATATAAATAATTATAAAATTATAATAATTTTTTAAAAAATAATAAATATATTTATTATATTTATAATTATATATAAATACTTTTTAAATATATTTATTTATAATTATAATTGTATAAATAAATATATATTTTAATAAATATATGTCTCCAGTGAATTTGGTCTATATATATATCAAGAGACAATGATGATATTCACGAACATGATTGACGTTATTTGTGTTCATACATTGATGCGTGAATACGTATAATTGATGTTATATGATCATAAGTTTATTTATTTATACTTATAACTATAAATAAATAAATAAATATCTATATTATAAAATTATATTAAATATATTTATTATATTTATAATTATATATAATTATGTAAATATTTACAAATATTTACAAATATATTTATTATATAATATATATTAGGTGCTTGGGGCTACAATTACATTAAACACACACACACCACACACATAGGCCAGAAAGGCAGACCATAGCCCCCCAGGGATAGCCCACCCATCAAGCCTTATATATATATATATCATATGCATAATTTTATAAATATATATATTAATATAAATAAATTATTAACATTAGATATTTATCATCTCTTTTTTTAGCATTGATAAAGATATCCCTTTATCAATGCTAAAAAAGTAATGATAACACTATTTTTTATCAGCATTAAAAAAACGCTGATAGAAACCTTATGTATTCTTATAAAAAAACTCTAACAGATCGTCATATTCCTCACGCCTTCAAGCTTTCGCGGAACCGCAGTGCTGCCGCCACCGCTCGCCTTCGCTGCCGCTCACCTTCATCGTTGCTCGCCTCTGCCTTCACCGCTCGTCACCGCCACTTGCCTTCGTCATCACTACTCACCTTTGTTGTCTCCGTAGCTCCTTGCCATCGTCACTCCCAACCGAACCTGCGCTGCTCTTCATCAATGAATCATCGCCGCTAAGGTATGAGATTATTGCTTCTCCATTTTGTAGATTCATTAATTTTTGTTTTCCTGTACTTTTTGGTTTTGGGGTATTTGAAAATGTTCTGACTAGACTCAATCAAGGTGTTAGGGGTGCCAGTGTAGGCTAGGAATTGAGTCTGAGGAGTGGCTTGGTTTTGAGATGGAATTTACTACAATTTTTCAGTAGTTGGCATGTTTATAAAAAGTGTGTATGTGGTGAAAATGGTTTGGAAATGTTTTGGGGTAAATTTGGTCATGTTTTTAAGTTTTATCAGTTTTCTGAAAATTTGGATCAGTAAAACACCTTGCATATAAAAAAAATACAATACATACGTGGTCTAAATGTTATAATTTTCATACTGGCTAGTTGTGTGAAAACATTTTTCCAATAAATTGTTGGAAGTACTAGAAGTAGAGAATTCATAATTTATCTTCTGATTCTGGATAATGATTATGGAGTGGCGTAGCCAATGCCCATATATAAGGGTCCCTATACATAAGAGTCCAATTGTTTTCTGAAAATTTAGTGTGACAAGTTTGGTTTTGATTTTCTAAAATATGGATAAAATGTTTACAGGAAATATAAAGAGGTTTTAGGCCATTTTTGTCTAGAATATAGTGAGCATGCCTTAAATTGTTGTCTCATTCCTATTTTCACCTCCAATTGAGATATTCATCAAATATTATTAGATCATCATGTCATTTATTATAGGTAGAAACCACGAGTAAGGCTAGAATTCCTTGAGCATCAATTCCATGGTTTCTCTCATTGTTTTTTAGATTTAGGAAAATTAAACCCATTTGTTCCTATTTTAAAGGTTTTCTCTATTTTTCTTGATTTCAATCACGTGTGACCAAATCAACCAATGATATTCAATGAGAAGCACCCAACATGCATAAAGTAGATGTTCCCTAAGTTATCCTTCAGGGCTACTCTCGTTCTATGTGCATATGATATGTGTTTGTGTCTACCTAATGCGTGATAGACCTAAAAATTAAATAAATGGTACATATATTAGTTTCATTTGGAAATTTTGTTATTTAGGTTATGCAGGGTCCACTAATAAAATTAAATCTTAGATCATTGTACACTAAGAAAGGCATTCCTTATGCTAATGAGAATGAAATTATATGAGGTGATATGAAGGGTGACATAAGTGAATATGTTACCATGTAATCCAAAAATAGACGCCTTATGATAATTCCTAAGATGAGAACATGTGGTAAAATAGGTAAGAAAGGTGGTAACCCTAGTTGAATATGGACATAGAACTTTGGTTGGAAAAATTCCAACCTCTTGAATTGAATATTGATATTTTAAGCTAGGATGGAATTGTGACTTGTTTATAACTTAGTTATATTTAATTTTGAAATATGATTGAGATTCCAAATCATCATATGCTTACTTGACATTTTCTTTTTTGGGAATTTTAGATTGTGAACTAATATGCCGTGAGATTTTGAGGATGGTTCTAGGGTGGGGTGTTATTCCCTCTGGGTGATAAGAAAATGGCATATTGAGATGGTTCTCGGGTGGGGCTCCCCCCCAAAGGGTAAGGATTTGAGATGGTTCAGGAGCGGGGCTCTCTAATCCCAGGGTTTTTTTTGAAAAATACCTTTGCATCCTAAGGTTTTTCATAAAAATTCTCTTCCCTGTGTTTTTTTAATAAAGTACACCCATTTAAAATTCTCAGTTTATATAAAAAAAATTCAAAAATAAAATATTTCCCTAGATTTATTCAAAACCATCAAATTCAAATTTAAATTCCTAAAAGAGTTAGAGAAGTATTTCTATCTATTTAAAATTCCAATTCAAAACCCCTTCATAAATTTTAAATTCTAGTTTACACACAACATTTTAAATCTAGTCACTTTTTCCATTTAAAAAAACATTTACTCACATCACTGTATTAAATCCCTTGGTTCTCATGTAACGAACCAAATTTTCTCAAAGGTATGAATTGTTGTTTTAAAAAATATAATAATTTTTTTTAATTTTTGAAACCATTATTATATTCAATAGCCATATTTTCTATTATGAAAAGGGTTTTCAAATAATATAGCTTTTTTTTATTTCCATTATTACATTCAATAGCTGTATTTATAAATTTCCTTCAATAAGTTTTTGTGTTTGATCATGTGGGATGATAAACCATTTTTCAATCTTTTCATTATCTTTTAAGAAATTCATGAGACCTATCTTCAATTAAACATATTTTGTGTATTTATTTTGTTAAATATTATTATTATCGAATCAAATAGGATGGATATGAATAAAGAATGGGTGGATACCAATCATATGACAAAAGAGTATGAAGACAGAGTTAAAGAGTTCATCAAGTTTGAAAAAGATCACACATATAACCCTTATCAAATTCTGTCTGTATTTATGTTGTTGTTATTAAAGTCTAATTAGTCTAGAAGAGTTGGAAGAACACTTAATCTATCATGAAATTGATTGATGTTATAAATATTGGAATAGACACGGGGAAAAAGTGAATGCAGCTAGTGACTGAGATAACACTGCTGCATTTATGCAATCTAAATTAAATTTTAAACCACTTATGTAGATAATGACTTATGCACGTGTTGGTGCTCCCAATCCTGAGGAATAACAGGTTTCTCAACCTGCTACTGCTCTCAGTGCACATGAACAATGACCTTCTACATGTGTTGTTGCTCCCAATCATAAGGAAAAATAGGTTTCTCAACTTGTTGTTACTCCCAGTGCAGAGGAACAATGACCTTCTGTACATGATGATGCTACCAATATAGAGGAACAACATATTGATGATGTTGAATCTTAGGAAGCGGTAGGCAAAAAAGAATCGATGATGAAAAAAACAGGAGCATCTTAGTGTGACGGTGTTAGCAAAAATTATTAAGGTTAAAAAAATGCATCAAATTCGAGGTCATATGGAATGCACAAGGCTAGACTGTAACATCCCAGGAAAATAAAGAATATGAAATTTTCATATTTATTAATATTTTTTAATTAAATATTAATTTTAAAGGGGATTTTATATTCAAGGGCATACTTGACATGCAACAATGGGTTTCTTCGAAGTCTTATGTTGCACACAATGTTGAATCATACTGAAAAATAATAATATATTAGTATTTTAAATGATAGTTAACGCCTAACTGTTTTATTAGCGATAATGAATAGAACTAACTACTATATAATTATACATGTTTGTTAAATGTTTTTATATTTATCTAATAAAAGTTAGAGGCTTAAAATAAGAAAAGAATTCGATTTTAAGCATAAATACACTAATATTCACTAAAATGTCGATTTACCGCATTTTGATGACGAACTCTCCTTAAATATAGTTTTGGTCAGTTTTATACGTTATATTTGACCAAATAAAATTATTCTTTAGAATAGATATACCAAAATTTACTTTGGGTTATTTTTTGGTATTTTTCTGATAAAATTCATTTTTTAATGAACAGTTAAAAATACTGTATTTTAATTCAAATATGCTTTTTAATCTAATTTATTTATATGGTTATATTATCTTTTTAATTGGTTTTAAAGTTTAATTAGATTATATTTTTACCATTTAATCTAATGGTGGTCATTGGAATTAATTTCACTTTGAAATTGGACATAAACAAGTGTCAATCTTTTGATAGACATTGTTTCTTAAAAACATGTTATTTGTTTTGACAACGAGAATTAATTTTAAATTAATTAATGCAACTTATATGTTTTGAATTTTGTAAAATAGACATCATTTTTGAATTCATAATATCAAATATAGCTTAGGCTGAATTTTTTGTATTTTTCTGAAAAACATCAAATTTTGATGAATAATGAAACCACTAAGTAGTAGTTAAAAAAACTGACTTTTTCATTTAAATGAAATTTTACTGCTTCTGTGAATTGAATTTTGAAAATCCAACATACATGGTTGTTATTATTAAGTAAAATTTGGTTCAATAAGATGAAAATAATTTTTGGTGAATAGTAACTTTTGACTTTTATTTACCGTAGTTAAAGGTAAATAAGGCAATTCAAGGTAAAAGGAATATCATAATAATACAAAAATTATCTTAATACTTGTCCTAACCATATTGGATGAGTCATGACCAACCATGAGCATATTTGGGTTGATTTTGGGACCCCATGGAGCCACTTAAGAGTGATAATGACACATTATTTTAATTAACTTAAAGTAAAGACAAAAATGACACAAACAAATATGTTTTAGTAAATTACTTTTTACATAGAGTTATATAAGTTATATTTTCGACTATAAATATTATTTGGAAATCTAAAAATATTTCCTACATCATGGTATTTTTTTATAATTTTTAGACATAAAATAAAATAAATTATTTATGACACAATAATGATACATTATTTACCTCATTAATAAATGATTTAAATAAATAAGATTATAAATATTAAAATAACATCCAAAACCTATCCAATTCTTATTGGATGAATTTATTTAGACCATGAGTCATTTTATCTTTGACCTTAATGATTTTTGGACCTTTAGAAACCGAAAATCATTATATAATAAAATAATATTTCCACACTTTCCTAAAGAGCCCCTCCCCCCTTATAAAAAGCTTTCACTTCTAACCCATTCCTCACACCTCTCAAGCCCTTTGGATCATCTAAACCCTGTCCAAATAATCTCTCAAGATCCCTCTCTTACACTTAGAATCCTTACCTTAGGCAGGCGTCACTTCAATAAGTCCTTTTGGTTCAAACCAAAGGGAGTTACCCGAATTAAAGGTAACAATTTCTCTTAAATTCTTTTCTTTTATTTTACTTCTCCAACCCCTAAAATCTTTTTATTCCTTTATTTTATAAAAAAACCAATATACTAAATATACTAGGATGTTTTTATGAGAAGTATTCAAACTACACTTACACACACCTCCATCTAATTGGTGAAGAACATACTGTTTCTGTGGATGACAAACTAACGCCTCACGAAATGATGATTGTTCGATTATCTCCTACCGCATCTCATGATGGTCATTAAGATGAAACTATATTTATATATGATATATATTATGTTTATTTTTTATTTATTCTTCTGTATTTTCCATTTATAGCATACCTTTATGGTTTCCATTATTGGTAAACGCGACAATTTCATTTGAGGAAGTGCGAACTACCACCCCCTCAAAGTGATATGACTCGTTAAGGCCATATGTGGGATGTATAAAGGATAAAGTTAATGATATTATATATTAAATTATACTGGAATTATAATATACCTATGTATCATTATCTTTTAATTCCATTAAAATATGAAATAGAAATGAAAGTAGCGTTCATGCGTACGTACAACTTACCGTCTCTATAAACGGTGCATTTCATTTCTTATCTCCAAATGATATGTACTATTATAAATACATATATATACCGGATATATATGATATATATGATATCTAAATAATTAATATAATTATGGAGATAATATACTATTGACCACATGGACAACTTGTAAATATAAGGTGTTCATTTTAGACTCAAGTAGCAAATATCGACAAAACGACCTTTATTAACTTAAATGATTGCATAATGTTTATAACATGGTAATAAGTGATATAAAAGGAAGAATAAACTTGAAAAAGGTTCTTAAGAAATTATAAATTAAATTTAGTTTATTATTCAGGAAGAACAAGGAACAAACAAGTCAAGACGGGCACGTGGTAAGGGATTTCTTATCTCACTTTCAATTCCACAAGATTTCCACTGTTCGCCACTAATTTATTGCATGTAGTGTATTGTGTACTTCCATTTGATATATATTATCATGATTCTATTTATATTCATGTTATTCTGTGAATAATTTGGTGGTTATTAACTTTTGGTCATACGACTCGATTGATTACAACGTGGTAAGAGATTTTCATCTCACTTTTTATTCCCTTGAGATTCATGCTATATTTGCCACTATTTCCTTTTGTGTGGTGTATGTACTGCCCATGATTGTATTAATTGTGTAATATACTTCAATTTATGGGTATTTACATCTTCATTTTATGATCCTTCTTTCATGGGTTGTATGTTTCGTAAGTTACCAAATCGGTAAGGGAACCTTTTAACCCAATTTACATTCCTTGGGTTAATCTTCTAATTCTGAATTATATCATGCTATGATTATGTGTGGAATCACTCTTTATTTATTTATGTTTTAATTCCCACTCCCCTTTTTGTGGATATACTTTTTATACATATAATCACTCCATTGATAAATTCTCAAGTCATCGATATGAACTTGATAAGAGTAATTTTAACTCAATTTTCATTCATTGAGTTAAACATCCAAGTCATTGGTTTTTTCTTAAAAAGAACATGTGTGAATGTCCTATGATTTATTTACACTGAATATAAAATCATATTGAGTGTATTTATATTTGTCACACATTATTATGTAATTTATTTATCCTTAATCTAAGGATACAGTTTTTATAAAGGATTTCATCTCAATTTACATTCCATTGAGACTTCATTGTTGTTAAGCACTAATTCACTCTTATGTGGTCTATATACTGTCCTTTGGCATATTATATCATGAATACATTTATTCTCATGATATTATAAAGTTATTATTAAATGTTATTTCTTAATTATTTGTATTCAAGCATCTCCCATTTTGTTAAAAACTCTTTAACTAAAATATCTTTTTAAATGTTTAAAAGATTTATTCTTCTAAATATTTCTCATTAATTTCCATGTTTTCAAAATGGTTTTTAGGATTTATTTATATAGACATTAATGTTTTCAAATGATAATTAATTTAAAATCTTCAAAGTGGAATGTGAAACTTTGATTCAAAAATCTCTTTATTAAATGTTTTAAATGGTTTTGAAAATGATTTGATAAAGCATTGTTTATTTTAATATCTTGATTTGATATATTATGATTGGAATGTGGAAATTTTATCTTTAATTTATGCTTGTGTTATGTGTTATGAATATTCTATGGTTATTGGGATTTTTTTATGTATATGGGTGGTTCTGTGATAAACCTAGGGCGGGTGAGCCCGAGATAGCTCTCCAATGCATTGAGTAACGTGACAGAGATAAACATGAATGTTTCTCCTAAGAGATTTAGGAAATATACTCTGATGGGTATTCCAAATGTGGCTCCCTCTATAGCTGTGATAGCTATAATGTAAGTATGATATAGATACCTCAAGTTACCTTTATGATTTATGATTATTATGTGTTATTCATAAATATTATGATTTCAGAAGGTTTGTTATGATTGAAAATTATGGTTTCATTGATTTGTATTTATTGGTGGGTTAATGTTTCCTTTCCTTATTTTATAAACCTTACTGAGATTTTTATGCTCATCCCAAGTTTTTGAAATATTTTTTCACATGTTATAAGAAAGGGTAAGAGAAAGGAAGTATTCAAGAAGATTTATATCAAGAAAAGAACTCTTGTTTTATTTAAGGAGTTTTATTGTTGTGAAGAAATAGTTATAGTAAAAGTTTCTACTTTGTAATATTCAAGTTTATATGTAATAGTCATGTCCTAATTCTCTAAAACTCTAAACCTGAAAAGATCCTCAATGTGAATTCTTGACATAATTCAATATTATGTAATGTTTAAGGATGGGTCCTTATAGTTGGTATTAGAGGTCGTTTTAGACAACTTTAGGGATTAAGAGTTTTCATTATACACATGGTTAGTCCCTATTTATATTATTTCAGTTAAATCCTTGTTTTATAACTTTTTTAGATCAAGTAAAGTCAGTTACAAATGGAAGGAGGAGGATCTCAAATGACATTCTTATCTCTTCCCAATGACTTTCTTGCAATAATTATCACAAAGTCATGTTTGGATGATTATGAAACTTTTTCTAGCATACAAATCACTTGCAAGAAGTTGTTTGATATATCAAACACCTCCACTATAACTCGTTATCATCGTGGATCATGGGTTGTATTTAAACAACTCCAATTTTCACAATATTCTCATATTTTTAAGAAAGGTAAATATTATCAAGGAATTTTAAAATATTTCACCTTATCATAAGATTTTGAAGCATTTTATGATTTTGAAAAAGGTATTGAAGAAGGAGACCCTTGCGCAACCTATTTATATTTGCTTTTACAATATAGTCTCTCAGCACATACCTATGGTATTTTAAAAGGACCATTAATTGAAAGTTTCAACTCAAATTCGGTTCGACTGTTTTATAGAAATCATGTTTTATCAGATGTTTTGAAATTATATGGCATACATGATTATTTTCCAGAACTGTTTTTCTGTGAACACCCATATGACCCATGTTGTACAAGGTGTATTTGGATGAAGGAAGCAAATGATTTTGAAGGATCTATAAATCATTGTTGCAATGCATGGACCTTCTACCTATGTGAACAAGATGACGATGAAACCAAACGTACGCCATGATCAAGGTATGATGTTATTTATTTTGGGGATCGTTTTATTTTATCATATGGTGGTGAAATAAAAAAAATGTCAGTATATATAAGACTTCAAGAATTAAGATGTTGAGATCATAATGAATTGGGATGAAAATTAGAGGTATAATGAAACTATTGAGGTTAAAACATGTTAGGGTTATTTTTGAGTTTTATAAAAAGGAAAACACGTAGACTGTGTGACAACCTGTCACGTCAAACAAAGCTGCGGGAATCGAACCCACAAACAAAGTGCGATTGGGATTTATCATCTACCACTAGACTACATGAAGTCCCTGGTTAGTATGACTTATTCTTTTTAGTTAAATGATTTTATTGATCAAGAATAAGATGATTTGGGATCTTATGTTTTATCAAATGGATATCCTTAGTATAAGAAAATGATTTGGTGATTAAGTGATAAAAGTGATTTTGGAAGACGTTCTCTATTATGGGAACACTGTATGCTTAAGAAAAATAGAATATTATGGGACTACATTTGTGGAGTAATGGTTGAAATTTTATTTTGGAAGAATATCTATTTTTATTGTGGACATATAGAGATTTGGGTTATTTATGGAAATGATTAACCTATCATAGAGAATATGTGATTTGGTTAATTATGCTTCAGTATGAGACTTTAAGAACAGTCTATGTTTTTGGAGTTAAATGTTAAGATTTACTGTGGAAGACTATGTGATTAAATCCTTCTGAGTTTTGGGTTTCAATCTTAGTTTGGATTATTTTTAAGAATTTTTAGGACAATTTTGTATTGAATGGTATTTCTTGAACTTTGGGTACTTTTTGTTGAATTTTGGAGATTAATAGTAGTATTTCTTTTTATAAAGGATTACCCTTTTTGGGGATTATATGATCTTGTACTAACCATTTTGGTTTTAGTTGATGTCTAAAGACAAGGGAAATATATAGTTCTTCTTTTGTGGATTATGTAATTCTATAGAAGATGATTCTTGTACTTTTGATGTGACCAAGTATTTTTGAATGCTCATTCTTTGGAGAAAAGATTTGTTTTTGGTAGAAACTTATTAAAGGATGAAACTCTACTTGAAGGTAAGTATATTTCCTTATGTTCTTATTCTATATAGTAAATGAATTCCTCAAAATTATGAAAAGGAACATAAAACAAAAGCGTTGTTGGTTTATATTTCCTATTGGGTAATCAAAGACCATTTAACACATCATAAGTTTGTGATTTTCTGGTGGTTAACTTTCTCCTAATCATGTTTTCTATCACTCTCCATCAGAACTTAACATTTTATTTTCTATTCCATATCCATGTTTTCCTACATGGAATCCTAGTATGGGTTATCTCAGATGACCTTTGTAATTATCTTTCTTTCTTTTAAAGTGATAGTTTTATTTACTCTTTTTCTGAGGTGGGACTTTCAATGATGTTTCTAAGCCCAATTTTAAAATTGTGAGGGCGCAGTTTCCAAAAGAGGGGAAGGATGTAACATCCCAGGAAAATAAAGAATATGACATTTTCATATTTATTAATATTTTTGAATTAAATATTAATTTTAAAGGGGATTTTATATTCAAGGGCATACTTGACACGCAACAATGAGTTTCTTTGAAGTCTTATGTTGCACACAATGTTGAATCATACTGAAAAATAAAAATATATTATTATTTTAAACGGTAGTTAACGCTTAGACGTTTTATTAGCAAGAATGAATATAACTAACTACCATATAATTATACATGTTTGTTAAATGTTTTTACATTTATCCAATAAAATTTAGAGGCTTAAAATAATAAAAGAATTCGATTTTAAGCATAAATACATTAATATTCACTAAAAGGTCGATTTACTGCCTTTTGATGGAGAACCCTTCTTAATTATAGTTTTGGTCACTTTTATAAATTATATTTGACCAAATAAAACTCTTATTTAGAATTGGGACACCAAAATTTACTTTGGGTAATTTTTTGGTATTTTTCTGATAAAATTCATTTTTTAATGAACAGTTAAAAATACTGTATTTTAATTCAAATCCGATTTTTAATCTAATTTATTTATATTGTTAGATTATCTTTTTAATTGGTTTTAAAGTGTAATTAGATTATATTTTTACCATTTAATCTAATGGTGGTCATTGGAATTAATTTCACTTTGAAATTGGACATAAACAAGTGTCAATCTTTTGATAGATATTGTTTCTTAAAAACACGCTATTTGTTTTGACAATGAGAATTAATTTTAAATTAATTAATGAAACTTCTATGTTTTGAATTTTGTAAAATAGAAATAATTTTTGAATTCGTAATATCAAATATATCTTAGGCTGAATTTTTTGTATTTTTCTAAAAGACATCATTTTTTGATGAATAGTGAAACCACTAAGTAGTAGTTAAAAAATTGACTTTTTCATTTAAATGAAATGTTACCGCTTCTGTGAATTGAATTTTGAAAATCCGACATACATGGCTGTTATTAGTAAGTAAAATGTGGTTCAATAAGATGAAAATAATTTTTGGTGAATAGTAACTTTTGACTTTTATTTACCGCGGTTAAAGGTAAATATGGTAATTCAAGGTAAAAAGAATATAATAATAATAAAAAATTACCTTAACACTTGTCCTAACCTTATTAAATGAGTTATGGCCAACCATGGACATCTTTGGGTCGATTTTAGGACCCCATGGAGCCACTTAAGAGTGATAATGACACTTTATCTTAATTAACTTAAAGTAAAGACAAAAATGACACAAACAAATATCTTTTAGTAAATTAATTTTTATATAGGGTTATATAAGTTATAATTTAGACTATAAATATTCTTTGGAAATATAAAAATATTTCCTACATCATGGTATTTTTTTTATAATTTTTAGACATAAATTAAATTAAATTATTTATGACACAATAATGATGCAGTATTTACCTCATTAATAAATGATTTAAATAAATAAGATTATAAATATTAAAATAACACCCAAAACCTATCAAATTATTATTTTATGAATTTATTTCGACCATGAATCATCTTATATTCAACCTTAATGAGTTTTGGACCTTTAGAAACCGAAAATCATTATATAATAAAATAATATTTCCACACTTTCCTAAAGAGCCCCTCCTCCCCCTTATAAAAAGCTTTCACTTCTAACTCATTCCTCACACCTCTAAAGCCCTTTGTCTCATCAAATCCCGGCCCAAATAATCTCTCAATATCCCTTTATTCCACCTAGAAGTTTTACCTTAGGCATAAGTCACTTCAAGAAGTCCTTTTGGTTCAAACCAAAGGGAGTTACCCGAATTAAAGGTAACAATTTCTCTTAAATTCTTTTATTTTATTTTACTTCTACAACCCCTAAACTCTTTTTATTACTTTATTTTATAACAACACAATTATCCTAAATATACTAGTATTTTTTTATGAGAAGGATTTGAACTAAACTTACACACACCTCCATCTAATTTGTGAAGAACATACTGTTTCCGTGGATGGTAAACTAATGCCTCACAAAACGATGATTGTTTGATTATCTTATACCACCTCTCATGGTGGAAATTAAGATGGAAATATATTTATATATGATATGTATTATTTTTATGTTTTATTTATGCTTTTGTGTTTTCCATTTATAACATACCTTTATGGTTTCCATTATGGGTAAACGCGATAATTTCATTTGAGGAAGTGCGGACTACCGCCCCCTCAAAGTGATATGACTCGTTAATTCCATATGTGGGGCAAATAAAGGATGGAGTTAATGATATTATATATGATATTATACTGGAATTATAATACACCTATGTATCATTATCTTTTAATTCCATTAAAATATGAAATAGAAATGAAAGTAGCGTTCATGCGTACATACGGCTTACCGTCTCCATGAATGGTGCATTTCATTTCTTATCTCCAAATGATATGTAATATTATAAATACATATATATAATGTATATATATGATAGATATTATATCTAAATAGTTAATATCATTCTGGATATAACGGACTATTGATCAAATGGACAACTTGTAAATATAAGGTGTTCATTTTTGACTCAAGTACCAAATATCGACAAAATGATCGTTATTAACTTAAATGATTGCATAATGTTTATAACATGGTAATAAGTGATATAAAAGGAATAATAAAATTAAAAAAGTTTCTTAATCAAGTATAAATTAACTTTAGTTTATTATTCAGGAAGAATAAGGAACAATCAAGTCAAGACGGGCACGAGTAAGGGATTTTTTATCTCACTTTCAATTCTGTGAGATTTCCGCAGTTTACCACTAATTTATTGCATGTAGTGTATTGTGTACTAACATTTGATATATATTATCATTATTCTCTTTATATTCATGTTATTTTGTGAATCATTTGGTGTTTATTAACTTTTGGTCATACAACTTGGTTGATTACAACGTGGTAAGAGATTTTCATCTCACTTTTTATTCCCGTGAGATTCATGCTATATTTGCCACTATTTCCTTTTGTGTGGTGTATGTACTACCCATGATTGTATTAATTGTGTAATATAATTCAATTTATTGGTATTTACATCTACATTTTATGATCCTTCTTTCATGGGTTTTATGTTTCGTAAGATACCAAATCGGTAAGGGAACCTTTTAACCCAATTTCCATTCCTTGGGTTAATCTTCTAATTATGAATTATGTCATGCTATGATTATGTGTGGAATCAATATTTATTTATTTATTTTGTAATTTCCACTCCCCTTTGTGTGGATATACTTTTGATACATATAATCACTCCATTGATAAATTCTCAAGTCATCGATATGAACTTGATAAGAGTAATTTTAACTCAATTTCCATTCATTGAGTTAAACATCCAAGTCATTGGTTTTATCTTAAAAAGAACATATGTGAATGTACTATGATTGATTTAAAATGAATACCAAATCATATTTAGTGTATTTTATTTTTCACACATTATTATGTAATTGATTTATCCTTAATCTAAGGATAGAGTTTTTATAAGGGATTTCGTCTCAATTTACATTCCATTGAGACTTCATTGTTGTTATGAACCAATTCAATCTTATGTGGTCTATATACTTTACTTTGGAATATTATATCATGAATCCCTTTATTCTTATGATATTATGAAGTTCTGATTAAATTTTATTCTTCAATTATTTGTATTCAAGCGTCTCCTATTTTGTAAAAAATCATTTAAATAACATATCATTTTAAATGTTTATAAGATTTATTCTTCTAAATATTTCTCATTAATGTCCTTATTTTCAAAATGGTTTTTAGGATTTATTTATACGAAAATTAATGTTTTCAAATGATAATTCATTTAAAATCTTCAAAGTGTAATGGGACACTTTGATTCAAAAATCTCTTTATTAAATGTTTTAAATGGTTTTAAAAATTATTTGATAAAGCATTGTTTATTTCAATATCTTTATTTGATATATTGTGATTGAAATGTGAAAATGTTATCTTTCCTTTATGCTTGTGTTATGTGTTATGAATATGCTATGGTTATTGGGCATTGTTTACGTATATGGGTGGTTCCGTGATAAACCTAGGGTGGGTGAGCTTGAGATAGCTCTCCAATGCATTGGGTAACGCGACATAGGTAAATGTGAATGTTTCTCCTAAGAAATTTAGGGAATATACTGTGATGGGTATTCCAAATGTGACTCCCTCTGTAGCTGTGATAGCTATAATTTAAGTATGATATGAATGCCTTAGGTTACCTTTATGATTTATGATTACTATGTGTTATTCATAAATATTATGATTTTAGAAGGTATGTTATGATTGAAAATTATGGTTTCATTGATTTGTATTTATTGATGGGTTAATGTTTCCTTTCCTTATTTTATAAACCTTACTAAGCTTTTTATGATCATCCCAAGTTTTTGAAATGTTTTTCACAGGTTATAAGAAAGGGTAAGAGAAATAAAGTATTAAAGAAGATTTATATCAAGAAAAGAACTCTTGTTTTATTTAAGGAGTTTTATTGTTGTGAAAAATCAGTTATAGTAGAAGTGTCTAATTTTTAATATTCAAGTTGATATATAATAGTTATGGCCTAATTATCTAAAACTCTAAACCTGAAAAGATCCTCAATGTGAATTCTTGACATAATTCAAGATTATGTAATGTTTAAGGATGAGTCCTTATACAGAATGTTAACTCTAACAAGACAATGTTCAGTAGTTACGTTGGGATCATCACTTAAAAGTGCATTCCGATTGATGTATATTCATAGAACCATGTTGTTCCCACTCTTAAGACAATAATTTGGGAAGATATTATGGTAAAATTATGATATCATTTCTTTATTTTACTAAAAAATAAAACAATGAAACATCGAGTTACTCTTCATCATCCCTTACAGAGTGCATTTATAGTAGATGACTCCCACAAGAAATTTGTATTAATACTTCCTAGAAGGATTCACAGAGGCTTTCACACAGTTATAATGAGATTTAATCTTAAAGATGCTTAAGGTAAAATAAACCCACACCCACCACTTATGTATGCTCACATGATAACCCAAGAAGTATGGGATGCATAAACTGGCTGTCATGCAAAGATGTATTTTCAGGTACATTGTGGCTAGTAATAAATTGTTTGATAATACATGTATTCATCACTTTGATTGAATTTTTTTTATTTATGAAACAACAAGTGAGTGTTGAAAATAAGGAACGAGCAATAAAACCAATGTTCCCCTACCATAAAGCAAGGATGGGGTATGCTTTACTTGAAAAAAATTGGTACGTATTTTAAATATACCACAATACTTTTTTGTGACATGAAAAAAAAACATAATTATATTCCTATGTTTATATGTAGATTGATAAATTTAAATCAAAAGACACTTCCATCCCACACCATGTGCTATAGAATTAGGCACGTGTAAATAAAGATGAGATACTAATAGATGAAAACACATAAAAAGTATGGGAAACATGTGTAAGTATAACATAATAAAAATTTGTTTTGATTTAAATCGCTATTACATAACGATGATTACTTATTTTCCTATATTTTCTCTCTGAATTAGTCATAGGAATCATCAACACCTATACTGGATGAATAACTACTATCAGTGGATTTGAAGTAGCTAGAACAGTATGGCTGCGTCAGAGGTGTGGGTTTTCGGGTGATACCCCAAACATATTTTGAGAAAAAAATAATAGGAGGATAAAGATAAAGAAATGGAAGAGGTGAAAGTAATATTAGTCGCTCTTGAAGAAACATTTCAATGGAAAAATTAATTTCTAGCAACTATTATGGGGGTGGGGGAGCGAAGAGAATAAAAAACTCAAGAACATCTATTGAATGAAGATCCTGTCCCACCCACCACTATCTTTGAGGTGAGTAATTCCCCTAAAAAAGCTGTCTTAGTTGAGATAATCAATATTCTAATAACTGTTTATTTGAAATGTGAATCAGAAAAACACCGATACCTTTCCTGCACTAATATTCTACAGGGTGAAAATGACTGTGATTTATATCTATCAACACTCATCCATCAAATTGTAGCGATGGATATGTTGTTCAATATCCAAGATGAAAATCTACAAAACATACCACTTCCAACAGGTCACGTGAGAGCGATGATTAGCATAACTCACATGTTGCATGCCGAGCTACCAGCTCCAATTGATGACGAAGATATTCATACAACTAGCCAAGCTGTTGGAAGATTCATCACATGGCTGTTAGATCTTGTAAAAACACATGCAGATAAGGTGGTATTCACTTACAATTTATTTTTCATGGTAAACCATTAAAAATTAATGAAAAAAGGTTTGAACTGATGAATATTATTACATATGAAAAAAGGGAAGGGGTAAAATGAAAGGTTGACTCAAAACCATCTAAAGGATCAACCAATTGATCAAAAAGATCTTCCGAAAGAACCTTTACTCCACCCATTCAATATCCACATTTACTAACATTGAATTTTTATGCAGATACAAAGTTATAAAATGATAATAGTCATGTAGTTGATTTTGAAGAAAAAATGTATGGAGAGGAAGGTACATACTACATTGCCCTTGAGAATGTAAATGAAATACTAAACTATGAAATGTCTAGGAGGCTCAGTTGTAAATATATACATGAGTTATGTTTTCATGTTTTCTTCTTCTTCCAAAAGCTGATATACTATATTATTTATGATTAAATACATTTCATATTTTTGCATGCATATATATCAATACCAATTGAAGGGATTACCCCATGAACATAAATTTGGACTCATTAGTCCTCATGACACTTCTACAGAACAAATATAAATAAATTTAAAAAATGAATGAAATAGTGACAAAACTGGCCAAATCATTTGAAAGCAAACTTTCATATGACATACTCTTCTTAATACCAACATTATAGGGGTAAAACTCTACAATTTAATCATATCAATATATTTTCATTTATTTAATTACTTATTCATTTTTTTTGTTTTTAGGAAACATTGGATGCTCATTGAAGTCAATTTGGATACTCCAAAGATTTATTTCCTAGATTCACTCCATGGATACACAACAAACCGACTACACACGATGATGTTTGTCAATTTGTAATACACTTCATCCAAAATTTTAGAACTAAAATTCAAGTTATATATTTTATATTATGTTTTAATGAGAATTCTATTATGATAGGGTGATATATAAATATCATGAAATTAATGGCATGAGGACAAGAATTAAGTACAAGGATCCTGACAGGTTCTATAATTGGAAAATTATCAGGGTACATATAATAAGATTTCACTATCGAAACACATATAAAAAATAATTACTTATTTTTCTTAATGTTTATATAGTGTATGAAATAAACACATGGAAAATATTGTGGTTATTATGTTTGTAAACTTATGAGAGAGATCATATTCTATCAACAAAATAGCATCCCTAAAGAGGTATTTTAAAAGATAATTATTATTTAATTTAAAATATTTATTAATCATTTGTGTATTTATATTTTTCTAGTACTTCTATGATCGCAAAAAACAATCGCATTCACAAGACGATATAGATTTTCTTAGAAATTAATGGGCATCATACCTGATGGCATAATGTACACAAATATCCTAAAGACGTGACTTCCATAGAAGAAATGGATCATTTCATATTTATGTTTAATTTATTTCTTTTTAGCATTACACAAATAACAATTGTTTTCTTATATAGGCAGATTACTTTGTTCGAGTTGAGGTGGTTTGTTCGAAGCTTCTTATGCCCGTGAGAGATTGGACTTCGAGGTTGTATCTCAGAGTTCAATTATAAGGTAAAGGTTTTCTTTAATATAATATGTTTTCCAAATAATATTATATGTTCTCTACTGTATTAACATAATCTAAATTAAATGTTTGACTACTCATGCAGAAAATGCCTTCCATAGACGTCTTCTCCCTCAAAACCTTATCACCCCTATAGTGTCATCATTTATCACTTTCCTTCAAAGACAGTGGAGGGAACTTGAAGGAAAGTGGTAAATGCCAACACTATAGTGTTTCCAGTTTGAAAAAGAAAGCCAATGGAAAGCTTGGTAACATTGGAAGTTGGGATTTTTTTGAGACTTTGGGATGTGTAGGAATAAGCTTCACTTCAATACGACACACAATGTGATTGATATGACTCAAATTGATTCTTTTTTATTTAAAATTGACATTAATTTTAGTAAAAAAGACAACTAATATACTCAAAAATGATAAAACACATTCAAATTGTTTTTATACTTCAGGAAAATGATCCATAAGTCATTTTTGACGCATAGGAATTAGTTTCACATCAATACGATACACGATATGCCTGATATGACTCAAAGTGTCCGTTATCAGTTTAAAATTTACATTTTAATTTAAAAAGTTTCACTCACTAAAAACCAATCAAACACACTCTGATTGTCTTGATAATTTAGGAAAATTATTAATAAGTCATTTTTGATGTTTATGAATTAGTCCCACTTCAAACCGATACACGATGTGACTTGTATGACCCAAAGTACGTGTTTCTGGTTTAAAATGACATTTTAGTAAAAAAGACAAGTGACATACTCAAAACTGAGCAAATAAATTTTTATTGTTTTGATAATTTAGTAAAATGATCCATAAGTCATTTGAGACATGTAAGAATCAGCCACACCTCAATCTAACACATAGTGTGACCGATATGACTCCAAGTTTGTTTTTTTATTTAAAATTGACATTAATTTTAATAAAAAACACAAGTGACATACTCAAAACCAAGAAAACACATTCATATTATTTTGATACTTTAGGAAAATGATTCATAGGTCATTTATAACATGTAGGAATCAACCTAACCTCAATCCGATGCACAATGTTACCATTATAAATCTAAGTATGTATTTTTATTTAAAATTAACATTAAATTTAGTAAAAAGAACAAGTGACATACTAAAAATCAAGAAAACACATCTGGATTGTTTGGATACTTTAGGAAAACAATCCATCAATCGTTTTTGATGTGTAGGAATCAAACACACCTTAATATGATGCAGGATATGACCGATATAACGCAAAGTGTCTATTTTTATTTAAAATTGAAATTAATTTTAGTAAAAAGAAAAAGTGACATACTGAAAGCCAAGCAAAAATATTTGAATTATTTTGATAATTTAGGAAAAAAATTATGACAACCCTGGTTTTATTACAAACTTAAACATGATTTACTACATAAAAATTCACTTGATACAACAAAGAAGATTGAGAGGTTTAGTGTCTTTGGGGATTAGGATCATTACATAAAAACTTGAAATATGAAATACAACATCTTTATTGAAAACTTCCTTTACATGACCACTACATTCCCTCATACTCAGCATTGTATGGGATAACCTGAGGACATGCATAAGAAAAGGGTGAGCTATAAAGCCTAGTAAGGGAGTACACATGGAATAACATGAGGAGTACAATACATGTTAGACAATAGGCATATCAATATAGAATAAAAGAAACATGAACATAAAGGCATGATAATGCATGATAATCATAACATGGAAATGTGGCAACAACACTTAACATGGAATTAGCATGAGCCAAGGCTCATTGCACATGGAGCATGAGTAAATCCTAATTGCACATAAAGCACGAGTAAACCCTCTTTGAACTTGAATTAGCATGAGTAAACACTCATTGCACATGACTTATCATGATACTATACTTTACCCAATGCATTGGAGCGCTATAAGGGCGCACCCTTCTTAAACATTTCATTTCATGCATAAGTGTGCCACATGGATCATAAAACATGGATTCATAAAACATAATAATTTATTCCACGATAAAGGAATGTGGAATTAATACATTAAATTTTTTAATAAATAAGTAAATGTGCATAAAGGTGAATACCCTTGATGGAGAAATGGGCATGGTATCCACTACACAATGGCATTGGCTTAGAAAATCGGTGCGATTTCGGCAGTGTAACGGCGTGACATAAGAATTCATAAAAATGGTTGATGAGAGAGAAAGTGGTTAATCATCATATTTACATGTAATGGACAGTAAGGACTCCATATATATACATGTACCAACAATTTTAATGGAATTTAGATTCATGATAAAAAATTATTGCTTGAATGTAAAAGAAGAGAGAGAAGTTCCTTTCAGAATTTCGACATAGTAACAGGTGTACATGAGAGGCATTTAATGAGAGATAAAGGGGTATCCCATCATTCAAACAATAAGAGGGAAGTATGGGGGAGGTTATAAACCATACCCCAACATTCATAATTTAAATTAAAATGGCAATACAACTTAAAGAAAATTGACAAAAATGAGAAAGGAAGAAAAAACCCTTACTTGGAAGTGTGCTTCCAAAGGCTAGATAGAGGCTTGTGAGAGGATTCTTGGGAGATTGTGGCACCTTGGGAGGATTATAGAGAGAGTATGTCAGAGGTTTGATGAACTCCAAAGGCTTTGAGTGAGGAGGAAGAGGGAGATTGGGTGGGTTTATATAGGAAAGGTGAGGGAATTCTTTATTATTTAGGTTTGGGACCTCTTATATTAAATTAATCCAAACCACAAACCATACCATTGTTTTTTGCCCATGGTTTTTGGAAAAGGGAAGAGTAAAAAAATATTTTATAAGGCCAAAGTCCTAACTTCTTAAAATAATGAGGTTGCTTATGTGGAGTTGAGTCACACTCCCATGGAAATTAATTTAAAAAGACAAGGTGTTTAATAAGTCTTGAGGGGTCCATTAATGCTTTGAAAAGTATGTAAAACAAACCCAAAATCACATTATTTTAATGTTAAAATATATATTGGCCGAACATAAAGATTATAGTATTTTATTACATCACTATTGGGTCATTATGATGTCATAAAACACATTATATATTTAAACGGTATTTAATTTTTACCCAAAAATTTGACTGTCTCAGAAAATTATGAAAAATTCACCGTTTGATAATTTCGATGTCCTGATTCCAGAAATGAAATTTATTTTATATAAATAATTTTCTAAATATGTTAATTTTCACTTTTAAAATAAAAACTGACATTTATCGAAAATTCACGGGTTTTGACAGAAATGGCTTTCAAACCTTAATAAAAATTATAATTGCATTCATAAAATTATAAGATCATTTATATTTAATAAAAATTAATTTAATAATAATAATATTTTATTAAAATATTATTTAATTCAAAAATCCCTTAATTTAATAAAATAGAATTCTTAATTAAATAATAACTAAAAACACTATTTGTACTTTAAAAACTATTTACAATGTATCAAAAATGAATAGAAATTATATTCATTATTATATAAAAAAATAATGTACATGAACATAGTACTACTTATTTGTTACATAACCCCTTAAAACAGCCACATAAGACCTAAGGGTAAGGTGCGTGATGGTGACAGACTCTTGGGGTGGCTCGGATAACATCACTCGAGTGGTAATTTCTATCAATTTCCATTTTTCCCGTAGACGGTCCCGTTCGAGTTTGACATGATGAAGATCAGCTTGGGCTTGGTCAAGAGAGAAGCCCAAGGACACCACCTCTTTTCTGAGCTCCGAAAAATGGGCTTCGTATGGAGAAATTCTACTGGACGAGGCCATCGCTTCTTTTGTCTGAGTAAATTGGATTAGTTAAACCCCTATATTTATAATAATCATGTGATCACTGTTCAACAGATATATTATCAATGGTCAAAATTCTTAACATAAAACCAAAGAAGTTGACATTTTATATAAACATAAAGAGACATTTAATTTGATCAAGAGGGATTTCCATTAATGAAACTTTGGGTCTTTACAATATTCCCCCATTAAGAAATTTCACCCTTGAAATTTTCCTTTTCCCACACTAAAACATATGTGGGTAACTCAGCTTCATCACTTCCTCTGATTCCCAATTTGCTTCTCCAAACTTGTGGTTTCTCCACAACACCTTGACGAGGGGCATTATATTATTTCGTAGAACTTTTTCTCTACTATCTAAGATCTTGACTGGTTTCTCCTCATAAGAAAGATCGTCTTCCAATTGTACCACCTCAGAAGAGAGTACAAGTGAAGGGTCCGGTATGTACTTCCTTAATAGGGATACATGAAATACATCATGTACTTTGGCCATAGTAGGTGGAAGTGCTAGTAGATAGGCCACAACCCCGACACGATCAATAATCTGGAAGGGGACGATGTACCTTGGACTTAACTTCCCTTTCTTTCCAAACCTCATGACCTTATTCCACAAAGATATGCGTAGAAAAACCATGTCTCCAACTTTAAACTCAAGGTCTCGTCGATGATTATCTGTATAACTCTTCTATCGACTCTGGGCTGCCTTGATATGATGTTGAATGGTTTTCACCTTATCCACCATTTCCTTGACCATTTCTGGTCCAAGCAGCTTACGTTCACCGACCTCATCCCAACATGCCAGTGTTCTGCACCTTTTCCCATACATGGCTTCATATGGTGCCATTTGGATGCTCGAGTGGAAACTGTTTTTATAAGAGAAATCAACCAGAGGAAGATGTTGATCCCATCCTCATTTAAAGTCCATTAAGCATGATCTCAACATGTCCTCAAGTGTTTGGATAGTCCACTCGGATTGGCCATCAGTTTGAGGATGATAGGCCGTACTGAAGTTCAGTTCAGTATTCAGAGCATGTTGAAGACTCTTCCAAAACTTAGAGGTGAATCTTGGATCTCGGTCAGACACAATAGATAGTGGTAGACCATGCAACCTTACCACTTACTTGATATATATCTATGCCAGTTGATCCAATGAGAAATCCTCCCGAATAGCAATGAAGTGTGCAGTATTTGTAAGATGATCCAAAATAACCCAGATTGCATTGTTGCCTTTGGATGTACTCGAAAGTCCGGTGACAAATTCCATGTTGATGTTCTCCCATTTCCATTCTGGTATGGGAAATGGTTGCATCATCCCCTTATAATTCTGCCTCTCTGCCTTCACTTTCTAACACACCAGGCATTTTGATGTATATTCAGCAATCTCCTTCTTCATATTATCCCACCAAAAGTTTTCTCGGAGATCTCGATACATCTTTGTGCTCCCTGGGTGAATAGAGAAATTTGAACTATGTGCATCATCCAAAAGTTCCTTCTTTAACTCTAGACTTGATGGAACACATAGTCTTTTCCCAAACTGCACAATTCCTTCTTCATTAACATTAAACTCTGAGGATTTCCCTTTTTTGATAGCTTCCTATTTTTCTTGAATTCCCACATCATCTTTTTGAGCATCCTTTAACCTTTCCAAAAGATATGTTTGAACAATAATTTGTGAAAGGATTGATGATGTTCCCTTCTTTATGATTCCCACATCCATATTCATCAAGTCTAAGAAGATTGGATCCTTCTCAATTCTCATCATTGATAGAATTGCTGGGTCATTTCTACTTAGGGCATATGCCACCTTGTTCTCTTTCCCAGGGTGGTAATGTATTGAACAGTCATAATCCTTGATGAGATCTATCCATCTTCTCTGGCGCATATTAAGCTCTTTCTGTGTGAATATATATTTAAGACTCTTGTGGTCAGTATATATCTCACATTTCTCTCCATAGAGATAATGCCGCCAGATTTTCAAGGCAAAGATCACAACCACCAACTCTAGATCATGCGTTGGATAGTTTCGCTCATGGATTTTCAACTGCCTTGAGGCATATGATATCACTTTATCATTATGCATCAACACACAGCCTATGCCCTTCTTCGAAGCATCGCTAAAAACCACAAAAGGTTCCCCACTTGTGGGTAAAGTGAGCACGGGCGCAGTGATAAGCCTCCTTTTCAACTCCTTGAAGATTTCTTCACATTCATCACTCCAAGAAAAATTTACTCCCTTCCGAGTTAGCTTGGTAAGAGGGTTGGAAAATCATGAGAAATTTCTCACAAATCGTCGATAATATCCAGCTAACCCCAAGAAGCTACGGATATTCGTTACTGATGTTGGCCTCGACCATCCCTCAATTTCATCTATTTTGTAGGGGTCCACAGATATTCCATTGCTTGTGATGATATGACCCAGGAATGAGACCTCCTTAAACCAGAACTCACACTTGCTGTACTTTTCATAGAGCTTCTCCTTACGCAAATTCTCTAGTACAGTTTTTAAATGCTCCTCATGATCCTCCTTGGTTTTGGAATATATTAGAATATCATCTATAAAGACTACCAAAAATTTTTCAAGGTAATCTCTAAAGACTCTATTCATCAAGTCCATGAATATTGCTAGAGCATTGGTGAGTCTGAAAGGCATTACTATGAATTCATAGTGCCCATATCTTGTGTGAAAATCAGTCTTGGAGATATCTTCCTTCTTCACCCTTACTTAATAATATCCCGACTGCAAGTCCACCTTGGAGAAGTATTGTGCTCCACGCAGCTGATCAAACAAGTCATCAATTCTTGGGAGAGGATACTTGTTCTTTATCGTGATTTTGTTAAGTTCATGATAATCGATGCAAAGCCGCATTGACCCATCCTTCTTCTTGACGAAGAGGACTGGTGCACCCCATGGTGAAGCACTTGGGCATATAAACCCTTTATCCAGATTCTCCTATAGTTGTTTCTTTATCTCTTCAAGCTCAAAAACAGCCATTCTATATGGAGTCTTGGATATTGGTAGCACCCCAGGTATAAGTTCAATTGAGAACTCAACATCTATTCTAGGAGGAAGACCAGGCAGTTCCTCGGGAAACACTTCATTGAATTCCCTCACAATAGGCATTTCTTCAAGGATGGTTTCTTCCTTGGACTCAATCATCTGAGCCAGATACACGTGCTCATAAGGCAGTAATATCCATGCTTGAGATGATGGAGGTAAAGGAGATTCATCTTCCTCCTGACACATGTAAAGAATCGGGGGTTGATTCTCCATATGGAGTGTGATTTCCCTCTCCCGACAATTTATGTTGGCTCTATATAAAGAAATCCAATCCATGCCAAGAATTGCATCAAATTCCACCAGAGGGAGTATGATGAGGTTCGCCGGGAAATTCAATCCACAGACTATAACGAGGGAGGACTTATATTCATGGGACGCTATGATTGCCCCATTTTCCGTACTCACCGACATCTTTACTTCCATGATTTGTGGTGGTGTTGAGATTGTTCTACTAAACTTTTGAGATATAAAAGAATGCGTAGAACCTGAATAAAAAAGTACGTTCGCTATTATTTAATGAATAACTAGCGTACCTGCCACCACTTTGTTTTCGGGGTTCACTTCGGCAGAAGTGATGGAAAAAGCTCTTCCTTGCTACCTTGGAGGTTGTTGGTTGTCTCCAAAAACCCTTGGATTAGGGAACTGATTTGCAAAATGACCCGGTTATTTGCATTTGTAGCATTGAACAACGCGTTGAGGTTCGAACGGAGTGTTCCTCTCCTATGTTGCATCCGTGGGTCTTTCTTGCCTACAGTTAACAGCTAGGTGCTATTCTCTTCCACACCTGAAGCATTTCCTCGTCCCATTAAGGAAATTTCCAGGGTGCTTCTTTCCGCACTTTTGGCAAGTGGGGTGCTAGATCTTCTTAGCACCGTTTGATTTATCCATCGGACCACCAACATTGAAGTCCACCTTATGATTCTTGTCCCCATGATACCCCTGTGATTCCCCAATCTCCATTTCGACCTTGAGGGCACATCGGACAATTTCCTCATAGCTGTCGAAGTCATGGATCGCTAATGCTTTCCGCAAGCTAGGATTCAACCCACCAAAGAAGCGGTCAACCTTGCATTCGGGGGTAACGACAAAGCCGGAAGCGTATCGTGCAAGCCTTGTGATTTTTTCCTCGTATGCTCCAACAGATTCTTCACCTTTTTGCTTGAGGGAAAGGAAGTCCCTTTCCATCTTAAGCAGGAGGGTGCGCGGAAAATATTTATCGAAAAACATCTTCCATAAATCCTTCTATTCCAATGCCTCGATCTCCTCCTCAGGCTTCATATTTTTGATCAACGTCCACCATTTATCAACTTCACCTTCCATACAATAAACCGCCAGGAGAACCTTATCTTGTTCAGAACATTGGAGGATGGAGAATATCTTTTCAATGGAGTTGATCCATTGTTCAGCGATCGTGGGATCAGATGATCCACTAAAAGTAGGAGGACTTTGTCTCATGAAGCTCTCGATAGCGACTTATTATTTCTTAGGGGGGTTGAACGTTCCTATTGACCCGTGTTTCTATTCAAAACTTGAGTTAGCTGAGAGAGAAGCGTGAAAAAGTTTGCGATTCCCTCTCCCATTGGATTTGGCATCTCATTAGTACAGTCATCACACTGATCTTCACAACGACCATTAGCCCGAGTCCTCCTATTACCGGCCATTGGCTGGAATAAAAGGAAAGTTAGGGGTAACACATAAAGGGTAATCCAAATACAAAAGTTGATGACTTATAAATAAACTTTTATTTCCTTACTCATGAGTTTATAGGCTTTAATCTAGGCTTTTCATGATCTACATTCTAACATATATTCTTAGGGGAATTTTTTCCCTTAATAAGGGTTCATACTAAGATTGTGAATTTATCAAAACATATACCCTGAGAGTATTGTAACCAAGAGTGCAACAAGTCCCGTTGTCGTGCACCAGTTCCCGTTCGAGTCTAGATCAAAGCGGTGTTTTCAAGTTTTACCCCTAGGATACATCTGTGCTAGAGCTGCCTCTACCTGCTCGTATCCAGACAGGGATGTATTTGTTTGATAAAACACTTACTCAGTACTTACCAAAACTTAGGGATGTTTTTATTATACTTATTCTTGTATATAAGGCTTTACCAGGGCTTCCTAATCCCAAAAATAACTAAACCTATCCTCTGATACAAACTATGACAACCCTTCTTTTATTACAAACTTAAACATGATTTATTACATAAAAATTCACTTGATAAAATAAAGAAGATAGAAAGGTTTAGTGTCTTTGGGACTTAGGATCATTACATAAAAACTTGAAACATGAAATACAACATCTTTATTGAAAACTTCCTTTACATGACCACTACATTCCCTCATACTTAGTATTGCATGGGATAACCTGAGGACATGCATAAGAAAAGGGTGAGCTATAAAGCCCAGTAAGGGAGTACACATGGAATAACATGGGGAGTACAATACATGTTATACAATAGGCATATCAATAGATCATAAAATAAACATTAACATAAAGTCATGATAACGCATGATAATCATAACATGGAAATGTGACAACAACACTTAACATGGAATTAGCATGAGCCAAGGCTCATTGCACATGGAGCATGAGTAAATCCTCATTACACATAAAGCACGAGTAAAACCTTGTTGAACTTGAATTAGCATGAGTCAATACTCATTTCACATGACTTATCATGATACTATACTTTACCCAATGCATTGGAGCGCTATAAGGGCGCACCCTTCTTAAACATTTCATTTCATGCATAAGTGTGCCACATGGATCATAAAACATAGATTCATAAAACATAATCATTTATTCCATGATAAAGGAATGTGGAATTCATACATGAAACTTTTTAATCAATAAGTAAATATACATAAAGGCGAATACCCTTGATGGATAAATGGGCATGGTATCCACTACACAATGGCATTGGCTTAGAAAATCGGTGTGATTTCGGCAGCGTAACGGCGTGACATAAGAATTCATAAAAATGGTTGATGAGAGAGAAAGGGGTTCCTCATCATATTTACATGTAATGGACAGTAAGGAGGCCATATATATACATGTCCCAACAATTGTAATGGAATTTAGATTCATGATACAAAATTATTGCTTGAATGTAAAAGAAGAGAGAGAAGTTCCTTTCGGAATTCCAGCATAGTAACAGGTGTACATGGGAGGCATTTAATGAGAGAGAAAGGGGTATAAAATCATTAAAACAATAAGAGGGAAGTATGGGGGAGGTGAGAAACCATACCCCAATATTCATAATTGAAATTAAAAGGGCAATACAACTTAAAGAAAATTGACAAAAATGAGAAAGGAAGAAAAAACCCTTACTTGGAAGTGTGCTTCCAAAGGCTAGAGAGAGGCTTGTGAGAGGCTTCTTGGGAGCTTGGGGAACCTTGGGAGGATTCTAGAGAGAGTAGGGTAGAGGTTGGATGAACTCCAAAGGCTTTGAGTGAGGAGGAAGTGGGAGCTTGGGTGAGTTTATATAGGAAAGGTGAGGTAATTCTTTATTATTTAGGTTTGGGACCCCTTATGTTAAATTAATCCAAACCACAAACCATCGCATGGTTTTTGCCCATGGTTTTTGGAAAAGGGAAAAGGAAAACAATATTTTATAAGGACAAAGTCCGAACTTATTAAAATAATGAGGTTTATTATGTGGAGGTGAGTCACACTCCCACGGAAATTAATTTAAAAAGACAAGGTGTTTAATAAGTCTTGAGGGGTCCATTAATGCTTTGAAAAGTAAGTCAAACAAACCCAAAATTAAATTATTTTAATGTTAAAACATATATTGGCCGAAAATAAATATTATAGTATTTTATTACATCATTATTGGGTCATTATGATGTGATAAAACACATTATATATTTAAACGGTATTTAATTTTTACCCAAAAATTTGACTGCCTCAGAAAATTATGAAAAATTCACCGTTGGATAATTTCGACGTCCTGATTCCAGAAATAACATTTATTTTATCTAAATAATTTTATAAATATGTTAATTTTTACTTTTAAAATAAAAACTGGCATTTATTGAAAATTCACGGGTTTTGACAGAAATGACTTTCAAACCTTAATAAAAATTATAATTGCAATCATAAAATTATAAGATCATTTAAATTTAATAAAAATTAATTTAATAATAATAATATTTTCTTAAAATATTATTTAATTCAAAAATCCCTTAATTTAATAAAATATAATTCTTAATTAAATAATAACTAAAAACACTATTTGTACTTTAAAAACTATTTACAATGTATCAAAAATGACTAGAAATTATATTCATTATTATATACAAAAATAATATACATGAATATAGTACTAATTATTTGTTACATAACCCCTTAAAATAGCCGCATAAGACCTAAGGGTAAGGTGTGCGATGGTGACAGACTCTTGGGGTGGCTCGGATAACATCGCTCGAGTGGTAATTTCTATCAATTTCCATTTTTCCCGTAGATGGTCCCGTTCGAGCTTGACATGATGAAGCTAAACTTGGGATTGGTCAAGAGCGAATCCCAAGGATGCCACCTCTTTTCCAAGCTCTGAAAAATG
Source organism: Viscum album (assembly GCA_963277665.1). Lineage (NCBI taxonomy): Eukaryota > Viridiplantae > Streptophyta > Magnoliopsida > Santalales > Viscaceae > Viscum > Viscum album. The sequence continues at coordinate 291,763,769 of OY728165.1, forward strand.
GGCTTCTTATAGAGAAATTCTACTGGATGAGGCCATCGCTTCTTTTGTCTGAATAAATTGGATTTGTTAAACCCCTATATTTATACTAATAATGTGATCACTGTTCAACAAATATATTAACAACAGTCAAAATTCTTAACATAAAACTAAAGAAGTTGACATTTTATACAAACATAAAGAGAAATTTAATTTGATCAATAGGTATTTCCATTAATGAAACTTTGGGTCGTTACAAAAATCCATAAGTAATTTTTGATGTTTAGGAATCAACCTCACCTCAATCCGATGCACGGTGTGATCAAAATGACTCCAATTGTGTCTTTTTATTTAAAATTGACATTGATTTAAAAAAAAAGAACAAGTGACCTACTAAAAACCAAGAAAACACATTCATATTGTTTTGATACTTTATGAAAATGATCCATGAGTTATTTTTGATGTGTAGGAATCAACTTCACCTTAATCTGATGCAAAGTGTGACCAATATAACTCAAAGTATCTATTATCAGTTTAAAATTGACATTTTAGTTCAAAACACGTGTCACTCACTGAAAACCAATAAAAAATTCTCCTATTGTCTTAATAATTTATGAAAATTATTCATAATTCATTTGTAACATGTAGGAATTAGTCTCATGTAAAAATGACATATGATGCTACCAATATGACTCAATGTAAGCATTTCCACTTTTAAATGACATTTTAATAAAAAATAAAAGTCACATACTCAAAACCGAGAAAACACATTCATATTTTCTGATACTTTATTAAAATGATCCATAATTCATTTTTGACACATATGAATCAGTCTCACCTCAATCCGATGCATGGTGTGACTGGTATAATTCCAAGCGTGTCTATTTTTTTAAAATTGACATTAATTTTAGTAAAATGAACAAGTGAAATACTGAAAACCAAGAAAAATCATTCTTATTGTTTTTATAATTTAGGAAAACAATTCATAAAACATTTATAACATATAGGAATCAACCCTATCTCAATCCAATGCAAAATGTGACTGTTATAACTCTAGTGTGTCTTTTTATTTAAAATCAACATTAAATTTAGTAAAAAGAACAAGTGACATACTAAAAACTAAAAAAACACATTTTTATTATTTTTATACTTTATTAAAATGATCTATCAGTAATTTTTGATGTGTAGGAATCAACCACACCTCAATATGATACATTTTTTTGACCGATATAACTCAAAATGTCTCTTTTTATTTAAAATTGACATTAATTTTAGTAAAAAGAACAAGTGCCAAACTAAAAACTGAGAAAATGTATTTGGATTATTTTGATAATTTAAGAAAATGATCCATAAGTAATTTTTAACATGTAGGAATCAACGACACCTCAATCTGACATACGATGTGACCGATATGACTCCAAGTGTGTCTTTTTGTTTAAAATTGATATTAATTTTAGTAAAATGAACAAAAAAAATATTAAAAACCAAGAAAAAAACTTTCAGATTGTTTTGATACTTTAGGAAAATTATCCATGATTCATTTATGACATGTAGGAATCAACCTCACCTCAATATGATGCATAGTGTGACTGGTATGACTCAAAGTGTCTGTTATCAGTTTAAAATTGACATTTTAGTTCAAAACGTATGCCACTCACCGAAAAGAAATAAACAAATGCTCCGATTGTCTTGATAATTTAGGAAAACAATTCAGAAGTCATTTTTAATGTTTAAGAAGCAGTCTAAAATCAAACTAACACATGATGTGACCAATATGACTCAAAGTACATGTTTCCATTTTGAAATCATATTTTAATAAAAAATAAAACTAACATACTCAAAACTAAGCATACAGATTAAGATTATTTTGATACTTTAGGAAAATAATCCATAAGTCATTTATGATGTGTATGAATCATCCACACCTTAATCTGATGCATGGTGTGACTGTAATAATTCCAAGTGTGTCTATTTATTTAAAATTGACATTAATTTTAGTAAAAAGAACAAGTGAAATATTGAAATCTAAGAAAATGAATTATATTATTTTGATACTTTAGGAAAATTATTCATAGGTCATTTATAATATGTAGGAATCAACCCCACCTCAATCATATTCATGGTGTGACCTTTATAACTCTAAGTGTGTCTTTTTATTTAAAATTGACATTAATTTTAGTAAAAAGAACAAGTGACACACTAAAAACTGAGAAAACACATTATGATTATTTTAATAATTTAGGAAAATGATACATCAGTCATTTGTGACATGTAGAAATCAACCAAACCTCAATATAATGCATGGTGTGACCGATATAACTCAAAGTGTCTCTTTTATTTAAATTTGACATTAATTTTAGTAAAAAGAACAAGTAACGTATTGAAAACTGAGCAAATATATTTGGATTATTTTGATAATTTAGAAAAATGATCCATAAGTAATTTTTGATGTGTAGGAATCAAACTCACCTCAATCTGGTGCACAGTGTGACCGATATGACTCCAAGTGTGTATTTTTATTTAAAATTGACATTAATTTTAGTAAAAATAACAAGTGATATATTGAAAACCAAGAAAACACATCCATATTGTCTCGATTATTTAGGAAAAATATCTATGATTTATTTGTGATGTGTAAGAATCAAATTAACCTCAATCTAATGCACAATGTGACTAGTATGACTCAAAATGTCTATTATCAATTTAAAAATGACATTTTAGTTCAAAACATGTGTCAATCACTGAAAACCAAGAAAATTCACTCCAATTGTATTGATAATTTAAGAAAACTATTCATAAATTATTTTTAACATTTAGGAAGTAGTCTCATGTAAAAATGACACACGATGTGATCAATATGACTCAAAGTACGTGTTTCTAGTTTGGAATGACATTTTAGTAAAAAACACAAGTGACATACTGAAAACTAAGAAAATGATTTTGGATTGTTTTGATACTTTAGGGCAATGATCCATGAGTCATTTGTGATGTGTAGGAATCAAACACACCTCAATCCAATGCACGGTGTGACCTATATGACTAAAGTGTTTCATTATTTAAAATTGACATTAATTTTAGTAAACAAAACAAGTGACATACCCAAAACCAAGAAAATCCATTTGTATTGTTTTGATACTTTATAAAAACGATCCATAACTCATTTTTGACATGTAGGAATCAACTTCACCTCAATACGATGCACAATGTGACAAGTATAACTCCAAGTGTGTCTTTTTATTAAAAATTGACATTTTATTAATGTATTATTTCATATTAATGTTTAATTTATTTCTTTATTTAATTACTAAAATAATATTTATCTTCTTATATAGGTGAATTATTTTCTTTGGGTTGAGATGATTTGTTTGGAAATTGATACCATGGGCAGACCTTTTTGAGAGGGGATCACAGGTTCCAAAAGACAAAACATTACTGTTTTTAAATGTTTGTGGATAATTGAAGTTCCAAAGAATCGAATAACAACTGTTGGAGGGGGGGGGGGGTGAATCATTTGTTTTACTTTTTATAAGTTTCAAAAAAATTAGAAACTTAATCCCTTTAACCTATTCAGATTTATTTCCTTATCAACTTTTAGTAAATACTCACGCATGAAAAAGTAGGAAAGCAAGTAAATCACACAATATTTACAAGGTTCAACCTCAGTGTGAGAACCTACATCCTTTCCATAGCCACTCATGTGGTTATATGAAAATCCACTATTATGAAGAAGTGAATACAACTTGTGCCAACTCCCATTAGTCACCTTCTATCTTCTGATAGGATAGATTATACTGAATCCCTTCAGTTTATAATATTTTCTTATAAAACAATTTATCTAAACGAAAGAATAAATACTTTTTTTTAAACTTCTCCACAATTTCTCAATCCAAAACCTTAATACGATTTGTCTAGATCCAATTTTCTCAATCCGATGAGTCTGGATCTGATTCTCTCAATACGAAGAGTCTAGATCTAATTTTCTCAATATGATGGACTCAATATGGTGAACCCATTCTCAATCTGAAAAATTCAAACTCTAATCAAATTCTCAATAAAATCTTTCTCAGTCCAATCGACTCAATAAAATCTTCTCAATCCGATCAACTCAATACAATCTTGCTCAATCTGGTAAACAAAAATTCAATTGTCTGATCCTCCTCATGATATCTCTGGCCAGCAAGGACTTTTCCTTTGATTTATTTAGTGTTTTTCCTTTTCTGCTTGCATGAAAAGTCACAAATGAATGAATGATCTAAGCAAGTATTTATAGGTGACTCAGAAAAAAAGTGAGAAACTTTAAAACTTTCCCCACTTCCTTAAATTTTAAAATATCCAAAATATATTGCATTTAAACTTTAACTTTGACTTCTTCAATCCTCCTTGGATTTCTACGAGATTTATGAAAAATTGAAATTCAAGTTTGACCTATTCAAATCTTTATAAAACTTTTGGAATTTTATTTTTGAGTCTTCTTCGTAATCATATCATTATGAATCTATTTCCTTCTCAGCTCATTACGATCTGTTTCCTTCTAAACTCATTATGATTTCTATTTCTTTCTCAGCTCATTAAGATTTTTATTTCTTCTTTATCTCATTACAATTTCTGTTTCATTTTCATCTCATTATGATTTCTGTTTCCTCTTCAGCTCATTATGATTTTTGTTTCCTTCTTCAGCTCATTAAGATTCTTATTTTCTCTTCAACTCATTACGATGGAATTCCCATTATGATGGAAATCCTATTATGATAGATTTTACCATTATGATGGAAATACCATTATTATTATTTTCCCATTATTATGGAAATTCCATTATGATTATTTTCCATAATAATGGAAAGTATTCAAAAATGAATGCACTTAGTAACTTTGAACTTCTTCAAACATCACCAGCTTCACACATTTTTACTTTTGGATACGATGTAGACTTTTTCTTGACTTCCGGAATCGATGAAATCTTTACGATTCTTCTCTATTTCTTCAAAGTCTTTTATCATTATAGTTTTCATGATTTGTGAGAACTTATTTATTAGAAAAACATCTTATGATTTGGTTTAGAAAGTATAAAAACTTTCTAACTCCTAACTTTACTTTCTTCAAAAAACCTCTTCAGCAACAATATGATGTCTTCACTCAACAAATTCTCTCTTTCTCTAATCACAAAAAAGGAAAACTTATAGCAAACAACAATTTATGCCTCCAATTGTTTTGGATCCGATGATCAAAATACAATGTAGATGGATATGATTCTTTCAGAAACTTTCAACTTTCTTATAAAATCTTATTATGATGGACTGGATCTAACTCCTGGATAACAAAAAATTCTTATACAAAAATGTTAGTTGTAAACAAATACAAAAAACTTTGTTAAAACAATTCAACCACAAAAGTTATTCAATATCACCCTTTGTATTTGTTGAAAACCCTTGTTAAAAACTTTTCCAACTCACAGATATATTTTCACAACTCAACTTTTGTAAACAACTCAAGTTTTTTTTAACTTTTATCAAAACATAGCCTTTCTCAAAAGAGAGTGTATTGACACCAAACTACCAGATAAAGTAATGTTTTTGAAGTAATATCACCCCTTAGTGAAAAGAAAATTTCATGGCCATGTAAATATGAACACCTCCCCACTTTTCTTTTTATCACCCCCATTTTATGATAACCAAAACTTTAAATTCATTTAACAAAGATAAGTAAAAACTTCTTACAAAGTAAAAAATTGTTACTTTTACTCCCCCTTTGTCAACATAATCCAAATAATTTTGGAGGTCCTTCCTTATGAAGTTTAGGAAGACATAGGAGGAGGCTAAACATGAAGTTACTACCTCAATTCCACAAACCTTTCTTTCCACATTGCTTTTGTAAAGATATCAGAAATCTGATACTTTGTTAAAATGAATTCTAGAAAAACATCTCTAGTAGTAACTTTCTCTTTTATAAAGTGAAACTTTATATCAATGTGTTTTGATATTTAATGTTGGAAAAGATTCTTAGAAATATCAATTGCACTCTGATTATCAAAAAGTATCTTTAATGGTTTAAAAACTTTTACTTTAAAATATTTCAACTGAACTTTCATCCACAACATTTGAGTAGCTGCAACATATTCAGATTTAGATATGCTCAAAGTTACTAAACTTTGTTTTTTTACTATACCAACTCACACAACATTAACAAGAAAAATGTTCCTCTTGATGTTTATTTTCTATCATTAAAATCTATATCCCAATAGGTATCAATATAACCATGAAACTTCATCTCACTGTTTATTTTTTATAACAACTATGTGAAGTTGTTTCTTTGAAATATCTCATAATACTCTTTGTTTCTAACATATGAAATTATTTTATATTACTTTGATACCTGACACACAAAGTCACAACATAAACAATATAAGGAATTAAGGCTATAAGGTAAATAATACTTCCTATCAGCTTCTGAAATTCTCTCTAATTCACACTAATTTTGGATTCATATTTACTCAAATTTATATTCACTAAAATAGGAGTAGAAACTTCTTTGGATTCTACCATTCCAAAATTATTTAATAATTCCCTAACATACTTTTCTTGAGATAAGAAAATGTATTTTTCCCTTTGTTGAACTTGTAAGATAAGGAATAAAGTTAATTTTATTAACATATACATTTTAAAATTATTCTTCATTTCCTCAGAAAATGTTTTACAAACATCTTCTCTATCCCTATAAAAATTTATATCATCCACATAAACAATTACAATTAGAGTTCCAAAATCAACATCTTTCACATATAAGTTTCTATCAATTTTTTATTTATAAAAGTTCAATATTATCAAACAATTGTCAAGTTTATAATTCCAAAATCGTGGATCTTGTTTCAGACCATACAAAGATTTATTCAATTTACAAACTTTGTTTTCATTCTCATCAAGTAGAAAACCACAAGGTTCTTAAATGTAAACTTCTTCCTCAATCTCACCATTTAAGAAAGATAAATTTACATCCATCTGATAACATTTGTAATTTTGATGTGAGTCCACTGAAAGAAACATTTTAATAGTTTCTAATCTTCCAATTGGGGAAAATTTTTCTTCAAAATATACACCTTCCACCTGTACATAACCTTTACAACAAGACTTAATTTATTTCTTGAAACTTCTCCATATTCATTTAACTTGTTTATATAAACTCAATTGGTTCTGATAACATTTTTATTTGATGTTTGTGAAACAAGTTCCAATGTTTCATTCTTCTCAATCTGATACAACTCCTCATTCATAGCATCTAATCATTATTTGTGTTGAATAAATTCTGAAACTTATTCCGGTTCAACTTTTGAGATAAGCGAAGTATAATTATCTAATCTCAACTTTATTATTATATAAAATGGAGACTTATGATTCCTAATAATGTTTTCATATTCAACAAGCTTTTATAAGGTAAGAAATTTAAAAGTTTCTTTCCCAGCTAAAATTTCCTCATTACACGATTCTTCTGAATCATGATAATGATGTTTTGAATTACTTTCACTATTGTTGGAATTCTCCAGTTTATCCTCCTCAACATTATCAATAACTTTTTTAAGGAATTTTGATTTTCAATTACCTTCAAATCATATGAGTCCACTAAATTTTGTAAATTTTTGTTCCAACATTTGTAACTTCTTCTATTTGGTGAATAACCCATTAAAGTTCTTTCCTTATATTTCTCATCAAATTTTCCCAAATACGGATTTTTGAATTTGAGAAAACACGAACTTCCAAAAACTTTGAAGTATTTCAATGAATGTTTTTTGTTATAACACATTTCATAAGGAGTAACATTGGTTTTCGGTCTCAATAAGCATCTATGTTGAACATGTAAAGTAGTACTAATAACTTCTCTACAATAGAATTTTGAAAGTTTTTATTCTACTAACACACTTCTTCCCATTTCCACCAAACTTCTATTATTTATTTATGCTACTTAATTTTGTTGTGGAGTATAGAGAGAACTATACTGATGTTTTATACCATGATTTCTCAGATAAGTTTCAAAAGTAATGTTTGTGAATTCAGTACCATTATCTGTTCTCAAATTCTTTATGGAAACCCCCATTTATTTCTCAACATATTTTCTGAAGAATTTGAGCATTTCAACATCCTCTTACTTGTGATTCATAAACATGATGTTTGTCATCTGAGTAAAATAATCAATAAAAGTGATAAATTATAAATCTATTTTTTTTGTTTGATGTCTCATCAGACCACATAAATCAGAATGAATAAGTTCAAGAGGTCTGGTAGATTGAATCTCAACTCTCTTATGACTTTTGTTAACCATATTTCTTTTCTTAAAATTAATACAAAAATATTTATCTCTTCTTTTCAATTCTATAAAATTTAGAATGAAATCAACTTTATAATGTCTGTTCATACTTTTATATCCAAAGTGACCAAGTCTTCAGTGCTACAATTTGTTTTCATCTTCCGTACTCAAGTAATAGGAGTTATTGAATTCTCTTATTTAGAAGATATTCCCACTAGTTCATCCTCATTTTGTAATGAATTTTCCATCTTTCACACTTTTTATGATACAAAAATATTTTCTAAAAAAAAATTCTTTTCCATCATCACAAAGTTTACTTACACTAAGTAAGTTATGTTTTAAGCCATCACCAAATAAAACTTCTTTATATTTCAACTTTTCAACTTCAATCTCAGCTGTTCTGATTCCTATGATTTTTAAGGAACTATCATTACCAAAGGTAACTACTCATCCGTCATGACTTTCAACTTGTTTCAAGATTTTTATATCACCTATCATATTTAGAGAACATCCACTATCAATTATCCATGGTTTTTTCTATTTTAGTTGCTTTCAAAGATGTCTCAACATTAAAAGAACTTTCCTCAACTTTCTTATTTTCAACTTACTTTTATTTTTTATTATAAGAAACTTGTTCTGGAAGGAGTACCATACATATTTCAGAATGATGACCAAAATTATCACATATTACAAAAAATTATTATAGATATTAAAATTTATTTCTTGTTGGAAAGTTTCTAACATCTTAAGAATTCACTTTTTCAACTTTCTGTAAGTTAGGAAAGTTTCTCATCCTACTTTCACTATTTCTTCCACTTTTCTCAAACATTATTCTAGGTAAGGATAAGTTGTTCCAAAAATTATAATATCTATTCCCATAGATTCCAATAAACTATAAATATCCATAAAATCTTGATTTTCCATTTAATAAAGATATTTCTTTGTAGAAACCATGTTGAGGTTGGTAATTTCTTTCAGATATAACAAAATCAGGACGTGAAACATATTTTATTTTGAGTGAATAATCTAATTTTGTATATTTGATAGGTTTCTAACATCCTTTATCCATGCAATATTTCCCAATACTTTCTCCATAGCCTAAAATGTTAAAATAATTGAATGAAACATTAATTTTGGTGAGTAAAGATTTCACCTGATTCTCATATTGGGCCTTCTCAGAAACTTTAGAAGTCTCGGATTTTAATTCAAAATATTTGTTGAATTTTAATTAATATTACTCAAGGTTCTTTTGGACCTAAGAAATTTTGATTGAAACTTGTTTACTTATTCTTCCTTGACTTCCAAATTCGTATTTAAATCTTAAATCATTTTTTCTTGTTCAGTAATTCTAAGTTTGTAACTTAAGATCTCCTGAATGTATTCTTCTTCATATTTGATGACACCTTTTCTTCCATCAATAAATTATTCAAAATCTTTCTTCATAACTCTAATTTCTTTCTTAATATTTTTTTCTCAAGACATGTAATAAGTTCTGTTCTGAGTTGATACTCTCTATAAGATTCTTGACCACTCTCTTCACTATCTAAGGAATATTTTATTTTGTCAACTTTTTCAATGAAGTTTATGGATTTTTATGAACTTTCATCTTTATAATAATTATTTTGAGTTTATTTGGATTCAACTTTATTACTCAACATACTTCTTTTTTTTCTATCAATATTCTTCTTTTATTTGTTGGAAGACTTTTCTTCTTTATCATTTTTGTTCCACTTATTCCATCAAGGTTTTTCATTGGAATAATCTAGATATTCTCTAACTTTATTCTTAGGGAAATTCATAGAAAAGTGTTTAATTTTACCAAACTCAAAACATTTAAGAGGAAGTTTACCTCTATAATTTCCTCTTCCTATTCGATAGTTTTTGGATATAAGAGACATGATTTTTTCATCCAACTCATCATCCTATTTATCTTTGGAGTCACAAGGATCAACATCTTCTACATCTTGAATTTTCAACTTTATCATAACTTAAAAATCCATTGCATATTTTATCTTCTTTTTAAACACTGAATATTTCCTCATTTCATAATCATTAAGAAAGTTATGCAATTAATTAAGAGATAAATCATCCTTATCTTCTAGAGAAGAAATTTTAGAATCAAACCCATCTGAAAATTTTCTCAAAAGTTTCTTCACAATTGTAGAATATTCCAAGATATATCTAAATCCTCTAATGTTTCAAACAATTTCATTTACTCTAGTTAAGTATTCATCAATTGTTTATTCATCTCTTATTCTGATGTCTTCATACTTACTAAATAAGATTTGAATATTTTCTTCCTTAACATTTGTATTCCCTTCAAAAACACTTTCTAACTTTTCCCACATACTTTTTGAAGTTTTGAGACCCATTACCTTCTAATAATTTTTTTTGATAAGGACATGAGAATAAAATTTCTAGCCTTTCATAAACTTCTATATTTCTCTTATCAGAAAAGTTCATTAGGGAATCTTTCTCAATAGGTGGAAACCCAATAGTAGCAACATCAAAAACTTCCAGGCAAAGAGATAGGAGATAAGAAATCGTTATATTTTTCCATCCATAATAATTTTTTCCATAAAATGTAGGAATTACTCTATTATTGATAGAATATATATTATCCATGATAAGGATTCAACAAGGGAACCTTTCTCTAATACTAATTGAAGTTCCAAAGGATCAAATAATAGCTAGTGGGGGGTGAATCATTTGTTTTACTTTTTATAAGTTTCAAAACTTTTAGAAAATTAACCCCTATAACCTATTAAGACCTATTTACTTATAAAATTTTAGTAAATTATCATGAATGAAAAATTAGGAAAGAAAGTAAATAATACAAGATTTACAAGGTTTGACCTCAGTGTGTAAATCTACACTCTTTCCATAGCTACTCCTATGGGTCTATAGAAATCCAATATTATGAAGAAGTGAATACAAATTATGATAACTCCTATTAGATAAATTCTATCTCCCTATAGGAAAGATTATACTGACTCATATTCGTTTACAATGTTTTCTTATAAAAAAATTAATCAAAAAAATAAAATAAAAAAGACTGTTGAAACTGCTCCACAATTTCTCAGTCTGAATCCTTAGTCTAATTTGGATGGATTTTATTTTATCAATCCGATGATTCTAGATCCGATTCTCTCAATATTATGTGTCTGGATCTGATTCTCTCAATACGATGGAATCAATATAATGAACCCATTCTCAATCTGAAAAACTCAAACTCTGCTCAAATGATCAATACAGTCTTTCTCAGTTTGATTGACTCAATATGATATTCTAAATCTGATCAACTTAATATGATCTTCTCAATACAATCTTGCTCAATTTGGTAAACAAACATCTAACTGTCTGATCCTCCTCATGAGATCTCTGGTCGACAAAGACTTTTCCTTTGATTTCTTCATCACTTTGCCTTTTCCACTTGCATGAAAATTCAAAAAATAATTAATTATATAATAAATTATTTATAGGTTACCCATAAAACAAAATTGGGAAACTTGAAAACTTTTCCTACTTCCTCAAATTTCAAAATATCTGAAGATATCTCGTATTTAAACTTTAACTTTGAATTCTTTAATCTTACTTAGATTTCTCTAAGATTTATACAAAATTTAAATTCAAGTTTGACCTCTTCAACTCTTCATTAAACTTTTGAAATTTTCTTTTTGAGTCTTCTTTGTAATCATCTCATTAAAAATATTTTTCCTTCTCAGCTCATTATGATCTATTTCCTTCTCAAATCATTTTGATTTCTGTTTCTTTCTCAACTCATTATGATTTTTGTTTCCTCTTCAGCTCATTATGATTTAGTTTCATCTTCACCCCATTACAATTTCAGTTTCCTCTTCAGATCATTATGATTTATGTTTCATTCTTCAGATCATTAAAATTCTTGTTTCCTCTTTAGCTCATTACGATGGAATTCCCATTACGATGGAAATCCCATTACGATGGATTTTCTCATTACGATGGAAAGCCCATTACGATGGATTTTCTCATTACGATGGAAATCCCATTACGATGATTTTCCCATTATGATGAAAATATTATTATGATGATTTTATATAAAAATGGAATGTATTCAATGATGAATCCACTTAGAAACTTTGAACTTATTCAAACTTCATCAGCTTCACACATTCTGACTTCTGGATACGATAGAGACTTTCTCTTAACCTCTAGAATCGATGAAATATTTATGATTTATATCCATTTATTCAAAGGATTTTATCATGATAGTTTTCATGATTTGTGAGAACTTCTTGAACATAAAAACATCGTATGATTTGGTTTATAAAGTATGAAAAATTTCTAATTCCTAACTTCACTTTCTTCAATAAACCTCTTCAGCAACAATATGACTTCTTCACTCAGAAACTTCTTTCTATATCTGATTATGACAAAGTTAAACTTCCAACAAACAAATATTTCTTCCTCTAATTATTTTGGATTTGATGATCTTAATACTATGGAGATGGATCCAATTATTTTAGCAACTTTCAACTTTCTTACAAAAGCTCATTATGATGGAATGGATCCAATTCTTGGATAATAAAAATATTCTTATACAAAAAGGTTAGTTGTCAAAAAATAAAAAAACCTTGTTAAAACAATTTAATCACAAAGTTTCTTAAATAATTGTAAATATAAATATACAAAATATTGTTTTAAATGTATATAGTAAAGTTTTTTTGTATCCATTATGTCAAATTTATTTCAATTAAATTATATATTTTTCATACAAAGGTTACAGGTTTTTGCTGGTGTGCTGTTATACAATAGTATACTATAGCAAGATAAGCCTTTATCAAATCTATTAAAAGCACCAATAAAGTGGGGACTTTATTAGTGCTATAAATAGCACTGATAAAGGGAAGGGGGGATTTATCAGTGCTAAACTAACACTGATAAAGGGGACACCCCTTTAATAGCGTTGTAGATAACAATGCCCTTTTAGGGCTGTTAAAAGCCTTTTTTCACACTGTTAAAGGGCATATATATAGTAGTGTTCTTTTCAGAGTGTTGTTTTTTAAGGGGATAGTTTCTTGGCATTATTTTTATTTGTTATTTTAAATTTATTTATTCCTATGATTTCAAAAAAAAAAGGATAAATATTTATTAAATGATAATAATTTGAAAATTACCAAATAATGATAAAGAATTATTATTTCAAATTTATATAGGATTATTATAGAGAGAGAAAATTATTATCGCATTTGAATTATAATTTTCTCGATAGAATAAATGATTAGCTCATGTTATGAATTTAAATAATAATTTGGACTCTTCCATGAGAGAGAAATATTTTATCGCATGTAAATTTTTTATTTCTTTTGGAAATAAAACAATGGAATTAGTTCTAGGAATCCTTGGTAGGTGGTTTGAACTAACTAATACAAGAACATGTTTTGAGTGATGATTCCTTGGAGAACCATGGAGTTATTTATCAACAACCTTGAGGTATGAAGTTCCTTACCATTTATGGCCTTGTATATGATGTTGTAATAACATGTTTGTCTATGCTTGATAACCCATGCATGTTATGTGTTTGCATGTGGGTGTGTGAGTGGCCTTGATACCTTGATTTATTTGTGATCATGTAATTTTTTGTATCATATTGAAAACTATTTTTGATATTCCTTATGTTTCTTTCTATAATACATGTTGCTTGCGATGTTGCATAGCCGATGGAGCCTTGCTTCAGGTATTAGGATGAAAAAGTTGCTAAATTCTGGTTAGATGTCCCCTTAGAAGGGGAGTGTGATGAAATAATGATGAATATGGACTATGGAGTGTTTGGTGGTATGGGTCAGATCACAGACATCCTTTTTGACATGGGAATAGACCATGCATGGGATGAGAATCCATCAGCTACTGGGTGAAGTGGGAGAATTACATATTGGGATGATATATCATCCAATTACATCAAACATGTTGGTTGGGACTTTCCATCATTTGAGGATAATAACCACCATCAAGGTAGGGCATGTAGAGTCTAGGATACCGACCACCGTTAAGGTGGGATGTATAGAGTCTAGGATAACGACCATCATTAGGGTGGGAGTGTAATGTTTTGAATAAAAACTGTTATTAGGGTGGGGCGTATAGTGTTCTTGATAATGACCACTATCAAGGAGGGGAATGTAGTGTTTCCTTTAAAGTGATACTTATTTTATAGACATTTTTATCCTTATCGACATTTTTCCAAAGTAGGTGGGGATAGGGTTCATGGAAGATTGGTTAGCACATGATGACTCTACATGTAAGATCCTGGATTTCATGAAAGTATTTACTTGTTTAAATTTTGGTTCAATACCTTTTTTTGTTAATTAAATGATTTCCAGGCATTTAATGGTGCCTCATGGGTGTTTCGGGGGTTCAGGACATGAAATAAAGGAAAACTGGGCCAAACTATGTAAGGCGCACGATTAGGGCATAATTAAGTAAACCGTGTGGCCTTCCCAGGAAAACCATGTAGCCTTAGATAGTGTCATACCACATGGACCGTGTGGAGATTCATAGGTAATCATGCTACCTCACCTTCCTTATATAGTGTCTTGATCATGGTTTGCGCATGATTTAGAAAACCGTGCGGATAAATCGTACAACCTAGTAAAGTTGAAAAAATTAAAAAATTAGCATTATGAGATTTTTATATTCTACCTAATATTCTCCCCCATTTATTCCCTTGCAACCCTAGGGACGAACTAAGGCTTCAAAATCTTCCAATATTTTTATATCCCTCATTTTTAGGTCGTTTGGAGCACTGTTGGTTGCAGATCAAAGCTCCAGGTAAGCCTAATCCTCTCATTTCTTCTCTTTTCTAGATTAGGGCTTGTATTTGGGGTGATATCCTTCTAAATCCCTAAACCCTTATTTTTTTAGTTGAATATTGGTTAAGTATTTAAAGTGTGGTTTAATTAGGATCTAAGGCTTCGATTAGGGTCACATTCATCAATAGATTCAAGGTAAGTGGTCTAAAAATCATATCCCATAGTTTTTAAGTGGATTTGTGCATATGAGTATGTGTTCTTGTTTCCCTCTTTTGTTCTTGGAATACCTTTGGTGGGATTTGGTAAAATGAGAGTCGAAATAATTATTTGAAATCCTCACGATCCCCATGGAATGAGTTGAGGATGATTTGACCTATTTGGGCCACCCATGTGGTGCACTGACATTCCTAAACCTAGGAATTGACAAAGTCAAGTGTGGAATTGATGCGTTATAACATAGATACCTTATTTAACATGTTAATATGGGTAGTTTAGTTGAAGATGGAATATTGATAGTTTTTCCTAGGGTTGATAAAGGTATAAGGGTTTGTTTGGAAAGACTTGAAAATGGGTTAATTGAGATTATGTCAAATGGGTTATGAATTATGTTTGAATGACTAAAGGTTAGTATATATAAAATGATGAACATGTTAAATTGGAAATGGCCCATGAATTTAAGAATGTGTAAACATGGTTGCATAAGGGAATTTATGAAAATGTTGGATGGGTAAATACATGGGAATTATGAGATGTACCTAATGGGTGGAATGAAATAAAATGGTTGTGCTAAGTGAGTTATGAATTGTAATTTAAATACATAATTGGGAAAATGCTTATGAAATGATAAATGGTCTAAATGGGTTGATGTATGGTCATTAGTGAATATTGTATAATATATTGGAATTGTTAAGTATACTTAATGGATTAAGGCATGAGTATGGAAATTGGGATAAAAAGTTCTATAATGTAATTGGATAACGAGTTAATGGGTTATGGCATAGTGTTAATTCCCATATTGATTATGATGGGATATGATTTCTATTTGTATTGATTGTGTTGGTTGTGATATGGTATGTGTGTGGTGGGATTAAGGATTGAGGCTCCTCTCATGGCCCAGGTTTGGACTGATGCTCTAACCCCACCCTGATATGTGTGGTGAATGGATATATAAGCATGTGCACATGGATTGAGGTGTGGGATAAAGGACTGAGGCTCCTCCCATAGGTTGAGTTGGACTGATTCTCTAACTCCACCCACAATTCATAGATTAGGGAAGAGAATATAGATCTATTCCCCTAATGGTTTCATTCTACCCAGACTGATACTTTGAGGTGAGGATAATGTGTTTATTGTGATGTGATTATCCCTAGTGAGACATGGACTTGATTTATTCCTTTATGAATTTTGATTGATTTACTCAAACCCATGTGCAGATGATGTTTATGCCTAACCCATGAAACACATTATAAAAAGGGACTAAGTAATAAAGATTTTTAAAATGATGAAAGTGGTAATAAAGATATAAATGGTGTAATTGTACTTTGTTATCTAGTGGAAACTGAGTTGTCATTTTGTTTATATTACTATTTACTTCATACTTGCATGCACTATTTGTTATATTGGATATTTTGTAGACACTATTGGTGGTGGCCTACTAAGTTGTACTCACACCCTGCTCGAGTCATTGTTGGGTACCTGAGCATACTTCATTGTTGTAGGTTCGGATAAGGGTAAGGGACGGTGCTAGGGAGTTAAGTTGGGCTTGGGATGTGCATGGATGATGATCTATACTTGGATTTAAGACCATTTTGGGGATTCATCTGGTTGTCTTTATTTTGGGTTCCTTCATTTTTACCACTATTAGCATGACATGACATGGTTATTGTTGGTTTGTGGTTTGTACCCAGTCTTGGGAGATGTTTGGTTATGCATGTTTATTGGTTATTACATACTATTTTTACTATTTAAATTGTTAACTACTGTGGCCTACTCTGTCAAAGAGGTTATAGTCTCCTCATTTGGCTTATTAAACCCTCACCGCTAGTCGGTAGCCTCTGGCATATGGGGAGGCATGCTTTAGGTCATGTGATGACCCAACTCGGGGCACTGATTTAGTGGCTTCCGGGTCAGGGATGTTAAAATGTGGTATCAGAGCAGTTCTTTTCTAGGGTATTGTTATTTGGGATTGTATAATGGAGATTAGGATGTGTTAGTCCTTGGTAATGAGCTTATTCTTGGGAGTATCTAACCCATGCATAAGGGAAAACCCAAGTAACCTAGGGTGGGAATTGTTTTTCTCGATGTTTGTTGTTATAGTTGAATGATGTCTCACCAATGGATGATGAACATGTTGTGTTATGTGGATGATTTATGATATTTTTCTCATGGTTAGAATGGCATGAGGTTTTTTATTAATGAATCATTTTAGGAACCTAAGGATATAGATGGCATGCATCATGATAGGCACACATGGGATGAGTGTTTATGTCATAGATAGTGGAATTCATTTTACTTCCTTGAAAAATTTAAAGTAAAATGGTGTCTAATAATGATAATGAAAGTGGGTAAATGAAAATAATGTAAATGGATAGTTAAGGAATAGTGTTTATAATGAAACATTATGACCATGTTAAAATTTTGGGTTGTGATAAATTGTAAAGGATAATTGATGTCTAAAAGAGAAAGATAACATAGTGATGGTGAAATGGATAATGCATTTTTCATAATTAAATGTGTAAATGATTTAAAATGAGGATTGAAACAAGTTTCAAAATGGGGAATGTGTCTAAGATAAAATATTTGTGTTGTGAAAGATGAAATGGTTTAAAAGGGTATTTTATAAAAGACTTGTAATTAAGTAAATTATTTTACCCATGTTGACCATGACCCATGGTAGGTATGGTAGAGGCTAGTGTTCGAATCATGATGATAATTGTTGGGATAGTGTATGTAGAGTGGGTTTTTTAAGGTTAATAGTGTAAGATCTTTTCCATATGTGGATTAATCCTGTCAATAATTCTTCTAAATCTTTGATGGGAAAAGTTTTTTGGATTATTTTCATGAATAAGGTAGGGAATTTCAAATGTTGGGTGAGTGGGGAGTTTAAATTGTGAATGGCCGAGTTCAAAAAAATGGTGAAGTTAATTATAAAAGGATGTGTAATGATAGAAATTTAAGGGAACTGGGTAGTGGGTATTTCTTATGTTGTCGATTTGAACCTTGTATGGGTGGTTTGGGGCAGTGAGAGTGACCTAGTTTGAGACCTTGGATTTGGGTTTTAAGACTTGCTGGTTATGATATGGAATAAGACATGTGTTTAGAGCACCCTTAGTAGGGTTGTGGCCTTTGGGTCTTGAGGCTTTGTTTGGTATTGTGAGTGTGGAAACTCCTGTGGGTCATGATCATATAGAGTGTATGCCGGACCTTAAGGATGGTTCTTGGGTTTTGGATTCCTTATGAGTATACACCCTGGTGAGTTGTGTTTTGGATCCCAAAGAGGGTGTTTGACCTTTAGTTTTGATGTATGTGTACAATTACCTTTGTTTTAGAATCTGTAGTGAATGGTCACTTGGTGCACTATTCATAGTGTGTATTAGAATGGATGTGAGAGTATTGTTCATGAATATCACTTTGTTCATAACCTAACGTGTTTAGTTTGGGAAGAGGACCAATGAATTTTTCTTGTTGTGGCTTCATTTTAGGGAGTTGGTATCATTCAACCTTCAAGGGGACCTATGAGAGAGGTCATATGGGGTTCCAAGTTCTTTTGGGTGTGTGTCGCATAGGTGGATGCCTTGGACCTTGTTAGTGGGACACATGCGACTCGGGTTGTGGTTACGCATTAAAGGTTTCAGGAAAATCAAGGGCAACCTCATAGGAGGATAGCCCAGTGATGCAGGTGCCTTGGAATAGGAAGCATGGGAGATGATTCATAGGTGGAACCAATGCATAATGAGTAACAACAGGTTTCTATAAGTGGTATGGTTATGCCCTAGTTTTTTTATAAGGGCACCTGAATGATTGTGGTTGGGTGTGAGGTTTGTTTCGAAGGGTTGTATCATATGGATACCTAACTTGTCGGTTTGGATGATGATTAATGGAGGTCTCAATGTTGTTTTCAAGTGGAAATGACAAGGGTGACTGAAGCGTGGTTATATGATTTTGTTTGAAAGTGACACCCGATGTGAGGATGGTCATGTGGATGAGATTGTTTGTATCAATGGTTTGGTAAGTAAGCAGATACTGGGTTATTCTCAGGTGATGGTTGGATTACAGGAACTAAAGTCGATTTAAGTGTGGTCATAAGAAAGTGTGAAACTTGAGGGTTCTAATGAGGTCCAGATGTGGGTATGCGATGGTAAGACATTATTTTGATTGGGATAAACATATTTCATTGTCTTCAAAACCACATTGTTAAGAATGGATATGTGAAAGACCATTGGTTTGATTGGTGTGGTAGACCATTGTGTTTGGTTATTACTCTTCAGGGTCATGCCGGAAGATCTCGAGTGGTGTGGTGGCAGTAGTGTCAAAGGAAAGTTGGTTCATGACTACTTAAAGGATGGTCATGGAGCAGTGGTGAATCTTGGTTGGAAATCACTTCTGAGTAGTGGTCATTAATTGTTGATGAGATGTGTGCGGTGGGGGATCTTTATATCTTGGAAGTTCATGGTGTCCCATATTGGGAGGTTACATCACCAACGGATAAGTTGGTGGTAGTGTTATTTGAAAACTTCTTAGCATACCTCAGCTAGTGACGATCATTCCCAACATCTTGACATCATCCTAGGTGCGTTGAGAATCTTTGGATTTATACCAAGCGACTTGAGGGTATTTTTTTTGGATAAGGAAATCATAGATCTTATGATCATGGGGTAGTACATTTGGAGCAAGATGATGGGATGTACACCATCAATGTTTTTGGGTAAGGTCCTAGGGATGGACTGAGTGTTAATAAACTCCATAAGTGTCGTTCTCAGAAGATGGGAACAGGCACTGGGAGATGATCAATTTCTTGTTCTAAGAGGATCTATATATCCATGTATATGTTTTGGGGCTTTAATTGAGATTGAGTGTGAGACATGGTGGTTGGAATTCCTCATAGAAAGTGGTGGTAACAACACTCCTAAGGTGGGGAGTGATAATTCAATCCTGGATGAGAGGAGGATAACATTGAGTTGAAGTGGTGGCACTATGATTCCAATGAGAAACTTGCAAGGTGCATAATGGGATCCTCTAAAGAGGCCTAGGGGGCCTAGATTATGGTGGTTTTTTGATTTAGGTGGTGGCCTTGGGATCAAGTTAGTTCCAAAGGAATTTGAAAATGCTTGTGTTGAGCCATTGAAGGGGGTGGAAAGACGTGACAACAGTTTTTGGAAAGAGGATTTGGGTTCTATAACTCTAATGAAGATTGGTATTATACTTGGTTAAGTGTCATTGGGTGGTATTGGAATGTCTTGAAGTTTTAGGGAACCTTGTCCATGTGATGTAGTGTCATGCCAATGGTGAAGCTAAACATTCCAGGATGAGTTAGCTGAGGATAAATCAACTTTCCTAGGAGTGGGGGAAAGTTGTAAATATACTTTAGTGGATGTTTGGGAGTGAGAAGTAAATTTAAAATATCATAATGGGTTTGAGTGAGAGCCTATCCTTCTTTAGTTAATTTATGAATGGTAGGAGTGCTTGTGTTTGTAATGTTTATGGGGGCAGTGGAGCCGATTATGGTTTGGATGGAAGTGATACCATGATGGATAAATTCTATGGGAGGTCAGGGATGAAATCAATGAGAACATTGGATTATAGTGATAGTATTCAATTCAATAGGCACCTAGGGAAGGTAAAAAGGGGTATTATTCCAATAGTGGAATATGGGTGTGGTGAGAGTGACCCACCTCCGGTTTGATGTTGCAGTGGCAAGTGATACTTGGAAATGAAGTCATGCTTGAGTGAGGTTAGGTTGATATTAGTCCTCAAATGGATGGTGTAGTAATGTCCCCCCAGATAGTTTCAATGTCAAGGCTAGATGATAAAATAGGGTGAATACCATATGGATGTTCAAGCATGATGAGTAGGGAACACGTCAGGTATGTTGTGATAGTTGAGTTGAGATTATGGTGGTATTTCTTCGATAGTAAGGGTACCAAACAATGAAATATGGTGGGGATAACCATAATGGAAAATTGGTTGTCTGATGACGTGGTTGGATTTTTGGGTTGGATATACCGTGTGTTTTCGTTTGGGTGATATTGAGTTTTGTTCACCGTTAGAGTTTTAGAGACAGAGTAAAATGGTGCCAAGAAATTTGGATCATGAGTTACAAAGAGGATCAGACCAATAGAGTGATGATTAGTTCCTCCATGATGGTATGATACTTTGTGAAAAGTTTCCGTGTATTGTGAATTAGGAATTTTTGCCTAAGTTTTCCATATGAAGTTATATTGGTTTATGTATGGTTGAGGATGATGTGTGCTTTGAGGAGTATCTGGTTCATGTTGTGGGTTGTAGTGAGAAAGTATTATGGGGAAAGACCATTCCTTTGGTTCAGGTTTTATAGAAGCATGGTAATGCTCAAGAGAAAACTTGGGAAATGGTAATTGATAAGCAGTCTTAGTGGATTGATCTCCTTGTTAGGAAGCCCAGTAATTCTTGGGAATACGGTTCAAGGAAAAATTGTTATAAAGTGGGGAGGTTGTAAGATCCCAAATTTCATGAAAGTATATAATTATTTAAATTTTGGTTCAATACATTGTTTTTGGTTAATGAAATGCTTATCGGGTGTTTAAGGGGGCCTCATGGGTGTTTTGGGGGTTTGGGACATGAAAGGAAGGAAAACCGAGCCAAACTATGCAAGTCGCATAGTTAACATATGGTTAAGTAAATCGTGCGACCTTCCTAGGAAAACTGTGAAACCATAGAAAATGGAATATCGCACGGTTGTATCATAGTTTGTAAACTGTGTGGATCTTCCTAGGTAACCGTGTGACCTCACCTTCCTTAGATAGTGGCTTGCGCACAGTTTGCGCATAGTTTGGAAAACCGTACGGGTAAATTGTGTGGCCCAGTAAAGATGGAAAAATTAAAAAATTACCATTATGGGATTTTTTTGTTCTACCTGAGATTATACCCCATTTATTCCCTTATAACCCTAGGAATTAACCAAGGCTCCTAAATCTTCTAAGATATAAATTTCCCTCATTTTTAGGCCGTTTGGAGCGCCGTTAGTTGTGAATCGAAGCTCTAGGTAAGCCTTATCCTCTCATTTATTCTTTTTTCTAGATTAGAGATTGTATTTGGGGTAATCTTCTTCTAAATCCCTAAAAATCTATTTTTTTCCCAATTAAATATAGTTTAAGGCCTCAAAGGGTGGTTGAATTGGGATTTGAGGCTTTGATTAAGAGTTTGTTCGTCAATGGATCCAAGGTAAGTGGTCTACAAATCACATCCCATAGTTTTTAAGTGGATTTGTGCATATGAGTATGTGTTCTTGTTTCCCTCTTATTGTTCTTGGAATTCCTTTGGTGGGATTTGGTAAAATGAGCGTCTAAATAATTATTTGAAATCATCACGATCCCCATGGAATGTGTTGAGGACGATTTATCTGATTTGGGCCTCCCATGTGGTGCACTGACATTCCCAAACCTAGTAATTGACAAATTCAAGTGTGTAATTGATGCGTTATAACATAGAGACCTTGTAAACTTGTTAATATGGGCAGTTGAGTTGATACGAAATATTGATAGTTTTTCCTAGGGTTGATAAAGGCATAAGGGGTTGTTTGTAAAGACTTGAAAATGGGTTAATTGGGTTAATTGAGATTGTGTCAAATGAGTTATGAATTATGTTGGAATTACTAAAGGTTAGTATATGTGAAATGATGAACATGTTAAATTGGAAATGGCCCATGAATTGAAGATTGTGTAAACAAGGTTGCATAATGGAATTGATGAACATGTTGAATGGGTAAATACATGGGAATTATGAGATGTACCTAATGGGTGGAATGAAATAAAATGGTCGTGCTAAGTGAGTTATGAATTGTACTTGAAATTCATAAGTGGGAAATAATTATGAAATGATAAATGGGATAAATGGGCTGATGTATGGAAATTGGTAAATTTTGGATAATGTATGGGAATTGTTAAGTATACTTAATGGGTTATGGCACAAGTATGGAAATTAGGCTAAATGGTTATGTAATGTAATTGGAAAATGAGTTAATGGGTTATGGAGTAGTATTAATAACTATGTTGATTACGATGGGCTATGATTATTATTTGTATTGATTGTGTTGGTTATGATATGGTATGTGTGTGGTGGGATTATGGACCGAGGATCCTCCCATGGTTCGGGTTTGGACTGGTGCTCTAACCCCACCTTAATATGTGTGGTGAATAGATATATAAGAATGTGCACATGGCTTGATGTGTGGGATAAAGGACTGAGGCTCCTCCCACGGGCCAAGTTGGACTAATGCTCTAACTCCACCCACAATGCACGGTTTAGGGAAGAGGATGAAACTATATTCCCCTAATAGTTTTATTCTACCTGGACTGATGTTTCAAGGTGAGTATAATGTGTTTTTTGTGATGTGATTATCCCTAGTGATATGGGGACTTGATTTATTTCTTTATGAATTGTGATTGATTGCCTTAAACCCATGTGTAGATGATGTTTATGCCTAACCCATGGAACACATGATGAAAAGGGACTAAGTAATGAATATGGTTTGAAGGGTAAAAGTGGTAATAAAGATATAAATGGTGTAAGTGTACTTGGTTATCTAGTGGCACCCGATTTTTCCTTTTTTTATCTTACTATTTACTTCATACTTGCATGCACTATCTATTAGACTGGATATTTTGTAGACACCATTGGTGGTGGCCTACTGAGTTGTACTCATACCCTACTCAGACCACTATTGGGTACTTGAGTAGAATTCATTGTTACAGGTTTGGATAAGGGTAAGGGCCAGTTCTAGGGAGTTGAGTCGGGCATGGGATGTGCATGGATGAGGATCTAAACATGGAGTCAGAACCATTTTGGGGATTTAGACGGTTGTCTTTATTTTGGGTTTATTTACTTTTAGCACTATTAGAATTACATGTAATGATTATTATTGGTTTGTGGTTTGTACCTAGTCTTGGGAGATGTTTGGTTATGCATGTTTATTGGTTATTACATATTTTTTACACTATTTACATTGTTAACTATTGTGGCCTACTATGTGAAAGAGGGTATAGTCTCCCCACATGGATTATTAGACCCTCGCTGCTAGTCGGTAGCCTCTAGCATATGGGGAGGAGCGCTTGAGGTCATGTGATGACCCAACTCAGGGCACCGATTTAGTGGATTTCGGGTCGGGGACGTTACATGACACATGTGTGATTGTATGTTTATTTGAGAATTTACTTATGTTATGACATACACTGCTATATATTATGTACACATATGTTAAGGATACATTGGTGGTGTCCTATTGAGTTTATTACTCACACGATACACATACATCTCGGTGTACGTGCATATTTGATGACTAGGGATCCAATGAAGGGAAAGGTCCTTATGACAGGGAGTTGAGGAGATGAAGTATTGGAGTTGGAGGCGATGTCAAGACACACTACAGACTATTAATGGTTCATTTTATTAGCTTTCCTTACTATCGTGATTATATTTTTTTGGATTGTTACACTAAGAGTCCATTTATTTATTTCTTTATTGTATGACATGTATTCCATTCAATATTATTTCCTTTTTTATAGTTTACTCTTATTTTTTATAGTTTTTATATTATTGGTACATGGATATGATATTGAGGGTATAGTCTCCCCACTGATGGACTTCAGACCATCACTATTAGTTGGAATCCTCTTGCATATGGGGAGGCACACATAAGGTCTTGTGGCTCTCTAGCTTGGACCTGGTGGTTTAGGTCAGGGTGTTACAAATAGTATCAGAGCATAGTTTTCTTATTTTCTTTTTGACCAACCTAGGACATGGTAGACTGAAGATAGGTTGTGTGGGACTCGGGTAGGGGAGTTTTCATGTACTTGGCCATCACATTCCATATATATACCAGTTGTTGTGTTGCATATTAGTTCATTAATTTAATGACTTGATGCGTGTTATCTGTTTAGGGTATCATTTTATTCTTTGTTTGAGTGATATATATATTTTCCTATGTTTTTTTGATATATTTATGTTGAAATTAATTAGTTAAACCTGCGTATGTTATTATGTTGTATATATATGTGACTGTGACTAACATGCAGGGATGGAGACATTGGTTAGTGTTGGGAGGGATATACCTTGGGTTATGGGTAGAATCCTAGGAAACCTTTCTATGACCCCATAGACTAGTCAATTACTTTATAATCTATCAGTTTAAGATGTTTTAAACATTATTTTTTCATTTCATAAATGTCATCGTAGAGACATTTGATGGGACTATTAGTTGTGGAATCCTAGGATGGATGCTTCCATGCCACCGACAGTGGTGTGGGAGGATGTACCCCAACATGCTCATATACCAACACCAGTGATTCAAGCTGCAAATCCACTTCAATAGAGAATCTTTTATATTGTGCTCTCTTAAGGTAGAAACATCCAGAAGACCATGAACAATCATGTATGGGATTTCCATCTCCAGTATATTTCAACTTTTTAGGGTATTGGTGGCCCAAATGATTTAGAGGAATGGATGGATATTATCAAGAACATTTTTGAGTTGGTCCAGACTCATGGGGAGGGGTGAGTGATTATGGATACTTTCATGCTCTAAGGATCTTCAAAGAGATGGTGGATTTCCATGAATCAAACCAGAAGATGAGAAGGTCTTACTTGGGATACCTTCAAGGAGATGCTTCTTGATAAATATTTTTTTGACACGATGAAGTTGGATCATGTCCAAGAGTTCATAGAGTTGTAGTAGGGGTATATTATTGTCTCTACTTATTCTGTTTTGTTTACAGAGTTACTTCACTATTCTCCTCTATTGGTTGGAAATAAAGAAAAGAAGGCACAAAAGTCCGAGACAAGCCTTCAACTAAAGCTCATATGCTAGATTAGGGGATTTTAACTAACAATGTACATGCAGGTGTTTCACAGGGCTCTAATTTTTGAGAAGGGGATATAAGAGGATAATGTAGTAGGTTTACCTCCAGTCTATAGAAGACTGGTGACTGAGCCTCCTATCACTACCATGGGGGCCTCTTCTGGTAGTAGAAAGAGGAAGGCTGGTTAGGAGAAACATGTTAGTAGACAAATTAGTCATATTAGGACTTCCTCAATATCCTCTATTATAGATGATTCCAATAGGTTCTTCAATTACAGTCAAAGGGGGTATTATAACAATGATTATAGGAATCCCTATGTAGAGTTTCACCATTATGGAAAGGTGGGTCATATTTAATGTTTTTTCTTGAGGGTCTCTTAGATGAGTACTGGCAGATTAGGGAAAGCTAGGAGTATAGGACCTCAACAGAGGATGTAGAATTCCCAAACTACGGTGACTCAAGGGAAGGGTCGTAGAGTGGAGGAAAGTTTTTTTTTGTAGTGGAACATACTCCAATAGATGGTGTTGAGGGACCATATTCTATACAAGTTGTAGTCTTGATCACCTTTACATTATCTACCACTTTGTTTTATATCAGCGTTTCCTATTCCTTTATATCTTCACAATTTTTTATTGGACTTGACTTACCAATCAAGTTCTCTTATCAGTTACTTTCTCTCGATACACCATTGAGCATGAAAGTGGATCATCTATAGTGATGCCCAAAGTGTCCTATAGTCATTTATGGTTATGAACATCTGTTAGATTTCATGATTCTAGAGATGATGAGTTTTGATGTGATTCTTGACATGGATTAGTTGATCATCTTCCGAGCTCACATTAATTACTATCATAGACGAGTATCATTTACTTCAACGAAGGGAGAAAAATATGTGATGATCAGAGAGTGGGGACTGAGATTAGGTATAGTTGGTATAGACTTAAGTTAGCTCGAGATGATCATGATGTAGATTGAGGGCTTGAATTTTTCAATAATATCAGTGGAATCCCCTTGTCTTTTCCTCCAATTGTGGATCTCTATTAGGACATATTTCTAGATGAATTCATAGGAATTCCACCCTGATAGAGGAGTTGAATTTGAGATATAGATTTTACTAGGTGAACAAACCATTTCAATAACCCCTTATCACATGGAACTGGCTGAGTTGAAGGTGCTCGAGGTGAACCTCAAGGACATGGAGAATAAGGGCTTTATTGGGCCGAGTACTTCATTGTGGGGTGCACCTATTTTTTTTCCAAGAAGCTAGATGATAGTCTCTGACTCCGCATAGATTTTCAAAATCTAAACTAGGTGACTATGAAGAACATATATACCTTACCCAAGATCTATGATCTCTTTGACTAGTTACCGGAATCCCGATGGTTCTCCAAGATTAACCTTTGATTATACTATCACCAATTGCAGGTTAGAGAGGATGACATCTAGAAGATGTACTTTTAGACTAGTTATTGTCTATATGAGTACTTATTGATGTCATTTAGATTATTGAACATGTAAAAAGTGTTCATTTATCTCATGAAAAAGGTATTCCATCCATATATTGACTCATTATTCATGATGTTCATTGATGAAATCCTCATACACTCTTCAAACTAAGAGAAACATGCCAGAAATCTTGATATATCTTTGAGTATACTTTGAGCACACTAGCTTTATGTCAATCTATTAAAGTGAAACTTTTAGATTCAGGAGGTGATGTTCTTGGGGCATGTGGTTTACGATATAGGTATATCCATAGACCTAGAGAAAGCGAAGGTAGTAATGTCCTGAACACATCCCCATAATGTGTTCAATATCAGGTGATTTTTGGGTTTATCAGGATATTACTGATGTTTTATCTTGGGATTCTCACATCTATCAACACCCATGACCACGTTGATGAAGAAGGAAGTAAAGTTTCAATGGCCAAAATAGTGTGAAGAGGTGTTTTTTAAGATAAATATGAGGCTTACTATAACTCCATTGTTTATTCTCCCTGATCCAGGGTTTGGTTATATTGTATACCAAAATGCATAAGGTGTTGGTTTGGGAGAAGTAATGATGTAGAGGAAGTGAGTAGTAGCTTATGGTAC
This sequence comes from Viscum album, assembly GCA_963277665.1. Taxonomy (NCBI): domain Eukaryota; kingdom Viridiplantae; phylum Streptophyta; class Magnoliopsida; order Santalales; family Viscaceae; genus Viscum; species Viscum album. The sequence goes on from OY728165.1 coordinate 291,791,966, forward strand.
ACATCATTTTTGACCCCATGATAGGAACTATCTTACCCATGTCTTGGAGATAACATTGGTGCTCCACACTATAGAGTTTTTGAAACAATATATTTTTGGTGAGAGTTTTATAATCTACACAAACCACATGATCCTTTATTATATCTCCACACAACAGGACCTCAAATTGAGGAAGATGAACTAGGTTGAGTATCTATAGATGTTTTTATTTGATATGACCTATACACAAGGTAAATTTAATTTCATTTAATATGATCTTAGACATAATATGAAGATAGATCAAGAGCTTAGTGAATAGTTTTTAGAGGAACAACAATGACCAATGAGTTCGTTGGCTGACTAGAGGATGAATGATTCCAAGGACCGGGTAATGATTACATGTGCTCCATTAGTGGTCATATATTCTTTAGTGTATTTGTTAAAGGATAGACATGAGACTGACCTTGAATGCATTGTCAAGCACGAATAGCTAGCAGGTGGTGACCTAATACCTGGGTGGTCTTTGGATGACGATGATGTGATCCTTGTATATGGGAGAGTTGTAGTCCTTGATTCCATCATAGAAGATTTGATGAGAGATTTTAATACCTCAATATGGGTGGTAGATCCTAGAGTGAAAAAGATGTACCATGACTTTAGGTGACAGTTCTAGTGACGAGGGATGAATATGGACATTGCTGGTTTTGTTTTTCTAATGGCTTACATTCTAGAGGATTAAGGTTGAGTATTGATATATTGGTGGAGTACTCTATCCACTTACAGTGCCCATGTGAAATTGGGATCACATCATGATGGAATTTTTGATGGGGTTTCCTAGGACCTTGATGAGCTATGATATGGTTTTGGTGATTTTTGACTGACTAATGAAAGCTACTCATTTCTTATCAATCCATAATACTCACTTAGTAGAAGATTGAGAAATATGTATGTCTATGAGATAATAATCTTTCATGGAGTTCCCTTGAGCATTGTATTAGATATATATACAAGTTTTACATTTTAGTTTTGGTAGGAATTATAGAATAACTTAATTACTCAGCTGATATTGAGTACAATGTACCATCCCCAGATAGATGGGAAATTAGAGTGAACAATTCAGATATTGGAGGTTATGCTCCGAGCTTGTGTTTTAGGATTCTATAGAGCTTGGTATAGTAACCTATAATTGTAAAAGTTCACTTAAAATAATATTTTCTTGGATTTTATACAGATGAAACTATTTAAGGCTCTCTATGGATGGTCGACCCACTCACCACTGTATTGGAACAAGGAGGGTGAGGCAGTAATTGTTGGTCCTATTATGGTGTAGGAGACTTTAGAGAGGGTTCATTTTATTAGTAAGAAGTTGGTGACCACTCAAAAACTAGCATTGATTGTATGCATATGAGAGAAGATGACATTTTAAGTTCATTGTTGGTGATTGGGTTTTCTTATGGGTGACTCCTTGATCAGGGCATCATTGTTTGTGGAGGCAGGGGAAACTCACACTATGGTTTGTGGGACCATTTGAGATGACCAAGCATATCTAAGTAGTGAATTACCATATGTAACTTTCTCCATATTATTGAGGAATTAATGATGTGTTTCACAATTATTAACTTTGAAGGTACATGCCTAATTCTACACATGTTATAGACTGTGAGGAAATTGAGTTGGAGCCAGATGCATCTTATTAGGAGCACCTGGTGTAGATAGTGGAATGAAGTGAGAAGGTATTTAGGGGGAAGATGGAACCACTTGTCCAAATCTTATGAATACATGGAAGGATCTAAGAGGAAATGTGGGATCATGAATTTTATGTTTGATCTTAGTGTTCTGATTTGTTCGAGAAAAACCACTGGAAATAATTCTTAGGGATGAGAAGTCATTAGAGAGGGAGAATTATAAAATTCTTGATTTTTAAATGATCTTTAATCCCTCTTTTGGTTGTAATTTATAAGTTATTTTGTGAAAAATAAAATATTTTTTCAATGTAATCTTTATCCTTATGTATGGAATATCATTTCATCAATTGATCGAATGCAATTACCCTTCCACAACACCAACTACATCTTTATTTACCATAATGGAAAATTATTCCCGTTGAATTTTTTTTTATCTTGAATTTTCCCCCATATGGACATTTTTTCATTCTTAAACCTCATATAATTATCTATAGTGTATTTAATAATCCAAATATTTTTTTATAATGTAAACGATCAACCATAGTTATTATAAGAGAGCATACTAAAATTAATAAAAATTAATAATACCTAAAAAAGTAAACAACACGGGGATATAAATTCACTTTGAAAACTCTTATTGAAATTGAAAATTATTTTCCCACTCATGCAGTGATAAATAAAAGATAAAACTATAGTGAAAATAATACAAAAAAATGTATATAGGATATAAAATAGAAAAAACCCCAAATAAAGAGGGGTAAAAAACCATTGGAAAATAAAAGGATCTCATTATGGTAAAATATGGGTACATACACTATATCACTGTTATAATAAGAATAAATTCATAATTGATCTATCATGAATAATGTAAAATACACCTAAAAAATACCACATAAATGAAACTAGAATTTAGAGATAGGAAGATACTTGAGGAGATAATGAAAAAAGCCATTAGAGGGATTTTCCTTTTATAGGCCTCTACATTCCCCACCCACTCATCTTTATTTGGATGGGTTGGTGGGGTTTGTAAACCCACCACCCTAGTCTTTCTCAACCACTTTTACATGAGAGGGGGTGATGATCAATTCCCTAATATAAAATTAGGGCTACTACCATCATTTTAAAAATATTATGCAAACAATAATGGTTCCAATTTTATTTAAAACATTTAAATAAGTGATAAGAAATAAAAAAGGGAACCCAGTGACCACCCCCATCATTTTAGGGTTCTTCTCATGTTTTATTGGTTTTTAGGGGATTTCTTTTGTGTTTCTTAATTGATTTTTCTTATAGGTTTTCTTATCATCATGTGTTTTATGCTTCACTTCGGTGCATCTATTTTGATCGATTGAGATGGATTATCACAATAGCCTTATCCCAATGATTGTTCATGAGTCAAGAATAATAATAATAACAATTAATTAAATAAATCCTTTAAAACAAGAAACATGGTTTGATTCATTTTTTTTAATTTCATTATATCATAAATCATTTGAGAAGGCTCTAAACTAATGTAAATTGTTAGACTACCATATATGGATTAAACAAAATTAAATGTGTGAATACTTGAATCCATAGTGAATCAAATATTTATAGGGTAGAGGGTTTGAAATACTAGAACCATCATCTCTATTGCATTTTCACAGAATACACATAGATGTTAATGAAAAATGTAAAAATTCCATCATAAAACTCATAAAACACAAAGTTCATCAATACCATGAACATAATTGGATCATTCGTGAAACCTAAAGGAATTAACATGAACTTATACTGCCCATAAAGATATCTGAAGGAAATCTTTAGAATATTCTCATCTTTTAGACATATCTGATGATACCATGATAATAAATCATTCTTTGAGAACTATCTATTTCTATTTTAAAGATCAAATATATCAAAAATCTATAGAAGAGGGTAAAAATTCTCCACTATCACCATATTTAAGTGACAATAATTGATATAAAATGAGAGACTTCTATATGACTTCTTTGAATACAATACCAAAGCACCACATAATGACACAATAAGTAAAAATAAAACCTATCTATATAAGATCATAAATATTAATCCACTACTCCCACAAAATAGAAGAATTTATTCTATATGGGTATATCAAAATTAGAGAGTCACTTGACTACAATTATATCCCAAACCCAATTTCGCATTGAGGGTATAACATCACAAACTTTTAGAGAAAACATAATGGAAATCTTCCATAACACTAATAAGAATCACTAGATAAACCTCTTACAATATTAATACTATATCAATCATCATAGAAGATAAAGAATCAATATTTCTATGACCCATGTGATGATCCCACTCACAAATGAACATGATATGCACTCTATCTGCTACAATGCATAAAAATTTCTTCTTAAAGTAATCATTGATTTACTACATTAAATACAACCAATCTGTATTGAGGATGAAATTGTATGGATATATTTGAAAACATAGAAAGCATCCTAAATATTGATGATGAATTAACACCATATCACAATATTTTTGTATATTAAATAATCTAACTTGACCTCAAATTGGTGTAGTCAACCCTAGGGTCACTGGATACATCTCCACCTCATGTACTAGTGCCTAGACTAGGATAGTTTCAATGAAGGATTTTGTATCTCCTAAATTAAATAAAGCATACACACAAGTAAAAATAGATAGATGGTATATCGTATGACATATTTCTCACCCGGCATTGGCCACCTAATGGAATGCATCTATTTTCATCCTTCTATATGAACAATATTGATGCCCACCAAATAAGCACCAAAAAATTCACAAGGGAAAAAATACCTAAATATGGGTATTATTTCTCCCACAAAATCAAGGGAAAAGGAATATGGTTGAGGCCCACAGATCATGAGAACCCTTAAGATACCTGCGATTGTGTGACCATTATAAGGTCATGCGAAGCCTCCATGCATAACACATAACTTGTGGAGGATCCTACAGAGCCCCCTTTTTAATGAGTCCCACTTTTTTTACAAAGGTTCTCTGGACAACCAATAACTACACAGGTGGCAGCCGGATGAGTTCCCCTAGGCCATGAAGGTTTTAAGTGACAAGCACCTGGAAATCCGACTTGAAAATCCTCTGAAAATGGGAGGAAGGATGCTTTAAAGGTGGAGAACCCTAGCAGTCATAATTTTCACACGACTCATCATCGATGAGAAGGGTAATTATTCTTGACAACATCCAAGCAAAGTCGCAAGACCTCCGAGGATTTGTAAAATAAAATAAAGGAGATAAAAAGAGAGGAGGCAGGAGATACTCACGGTTGCTGAAAGACATGTGGCATGCCCCTAGAGATCTGCAAGATTCCACGATTATCTAATGACGTGTCCAACTCATCCCATGAAGTCCTTTTGGCTTGTCAGCCTCATCACATAGAAAGCCTTGGATATGTCTGGTAAATGAGGTTCTCCCCTTTTTCACTCCAAGGGAAAACAAATAGAATTTTACACAAAATGCCCATGCACCCCCATATGATCCATATTGGTCATGTGATGCATGACCAACAAATAGAGTAATTATCCTTGAAATTACTCATGAAATATCGCATGATTCCCTACCTTTTTCCGATAAAACAAAGGAAATAAAAGGAGGAGGTGGTGAGATTACCCAACTAAGATTCAAGTATCACCGAGAGGGGGAAGGGGCGAATCAATGATATCTTTCTATTTTAAGTTTCTTTTATTAAGAAACAACCTACGCCTTATGTTAAATATTTCATTCTTTGCTGAAAACAAATCAAACACATAACCAAAGGAACACAAGAATTTACAAGGTTCATTATGTTGGAACCAAGGTCATTCTTTGCTGGAAATGGAGTATGGTTTGTGTTTATTGTCAATCCACTTTGGGTTGATCAAGGGGTTTTCAAGTCAAGTGATCTTACATTACATGTTAAAGCAGGTGTTTAAGGTGGCACATTTTCTTAGTATTTTCCAGATTTTTGGGCCTCAAAATCAGGAGTTTGTTTTTGGAAAAGGAAGGTTTTATTCATAGGAGTGAATGAGATGTGGAATGGAGAAGGAAATCAGTAAAGGAAGGGAATTGTGTAGCACGAGACATGAACCACATACCATGTATTGAGAATAGTTCATGGACGATGAAGGGCGCTACGCAAACTAGATGAAAATGGTTCATGGAACAAAAAATGGTTTATGGTGAAGGTTTGTGGTTTGTGTTGAGTTGAATAGTTCGTGAGAAGGCTCGAAGTACGCGGAATGCATGATGTTCACAGGATGGAATGTCGTTCTTAAAAAATATGCAGAGTTATGAGAAACTGTGAAGGGCGTCGTTTGCAAAAATGAGATGGTGATTTGTTACACTGCGAAGGGAGAATGGTGGTTCTATAATGAAGATTTGGTAAATATTTATTTAGAATATTTTTTGGATCTATTTTTCTATATAAGGAGCACTAATCCCTTCATTAGAATACAAGGATGAGATTAAAAATCCAAGAGTCAACAGAAGTGATATGAGGGATGCAGTGTGTTATCCCTAAAACCTTGTAAAGGCTGTGTGCCTGATACATAGTGACTATGCTAAACTTTTTTACTCAATAACTAGTGAAGATTAGTGTATCTTGGTATGGCCAATAACCAACCACTGTATGCTTCTTGTATGTATCCCTTAGTGGTGAACCAAGTAAAATTGATGTGTCTTCGCTTTGCATGTGATTGTTTGTTTTCTGCTCTTTCTCATCAGAAAGGTTTAATAGGTTTCTACCAACGTGGGAACAAGATCCATCAGTTAAAAAAAAATTTGACACCCTGATTCTCCCCTCCCCTCTCAGGGTGTCCTAGGATCCTTCACACTACTCAACAAGAGTAGATAGTCCTTGGTATGGTTTGTAAATAATCCAATACCACACAATCCAATATAAAACAATCCTTTTATGTGGAATACAATGAGTATGATATAAACTTACACTCATGTATCACTGTGATCAATACAACAAAGCATGTTCTTCAGATAACATGAAATGATATAAGAAAGTTTTTGTAACAAACATGTCACGGTTCTTTTTGATCAACTTTAACCAATATAGAATTTCAATTCAATTATTTAATTTCTTATCCAAAATCTGGTAATAACTTCCTTGAATTTTTAATGAAATCCTAGTATGATTTTCTCAGTATAAAAATCCCAGTACAAAAATTCCAATACGAAAATACCAGTATGAAAATCCCAGTATGAAAATCCCAATACAAAAATCCCAGTACGAAAATCCCAGTATGAAAATCCCAATACGATTCTCCCAGTCTGATTCTTCCCAATATGAAAAATATATAACTCTGTCCGAATATGGTTGAGACAAAACTGCACCACTTCTATCCTGAGTATGAAACACTCAATCCAATTTCCAATCTAACAGAATACAATAATCAACTGAATATGATGTTTTAGTTGAATATGATGATCAGAGCTGAATACAGTCTTTTTATGTTTTGTCCAGTAAAAAAACTTCTTTAACAAAGCACAATCCAGAAAACCTTCTTCAATTGATAGAATTGCAGAGATTCTCTCTCCTATTTCATGAGAAATGCAAGTCACACAAAAACACAAAGTGTTCTTCTCTATTTATAGGCAAGAAATAATGGTTTAGGTGAGATCATGAAAAGGTTTTCCCACTTCACCTACATTCCCAAATCTTCAATCTTTCTTAAATCTCATATCATTATTTGACTCATTCAATTCCCTATGAAATCCGAGTATTTATTTTAATTCTTCAACCATACTTGAATTTTAGATATTCTATTCAATTAAGCTTCCTTTAGTCTTTCTAAAAAATCTTCAATCTGATTCCGATTTGTCATTATGATTTTTTTAATTAAGAAATACCAGTAAGATTTTTTCATTAAGAAATCCCAGTACAATCTCTTTATTACAAATTCTTTAGTATGATTTCTTCAGTATGAATTCTTTAGTACGATTTCATCAGTTTGATTTCTTCAGTATAAATTCTTCAGTATGATTTCTTCAGTATGATTTCTTTAGTACATGTAACATACCAAACCCGGATTCCACCCTATGGTTCCCCAAGCTCGATTGGCCACATGGCCTCACATGCATCTCCCCAAATGCCAGAGGCTTCCAACTAACAGCAAGGGCCTAGGTGAGTCATTGGAGAGACTATTCTCTCATTACCAGAGTGTCACAATGGAATTAAAACATATAACAAATATCATAAGCGAAATAAATAGCATAAATCTGAAAGCAAGACAAGACAGAAATACATATCAATAATAGGAGTGCCTCATATACAAAATGATGCAGATGGTACAAGTATCCCAAAAAGAACAAAAGACTAAAAATCTATCCCAGCATCGCAAGCCTCAGCTTGGTCTTATGCTCCCCCGCTCCAAAGACACAATCAACAACCTATACTAGGGAACTTTCCCCTATCATCACTTGCAACCATATAATCTATTTGGGTCCCCAAGGAGGTCCAAACAGGGTGTGGGATAAACATCCCAGTAGGAAACCATCCATGTCTATACAGTTCTAACAACGATTCTACAAAAGTACTATAAAGTATAAACAACAGGTAAGTAAGTGTGTATGACCATGGAATAAGTCTACTACAGTATGTAAAACCAAATAAACCTCAATTCTACCTACAAAAGAGAGTCAGCTCCTAACAAGGAAGCTATAACCAAGTAAACAAGTCTCACGGCCACGCCGTACATCCGTCTGTATCACGCAACCATAACCATGCTATATAAAGAAAACAAGTGTTCCAGGACCACGTCGTATAGTGAAGTCAAACATCCCACAGACACGCTGTATAGTGAAGTGTAGACCACAAGGTCCAGATCCAAGGTGTCAGCAAACCAAGACATCCAAGTAATTAATTCTAGACCATGGAGGGCTAGGTCCAAGGAGCATGTCCAATGAATCCCATCGAGTCCCATGGGCATCCCTGGTGGAAACTTGGTTAGGAACTGGTTGGGGTCCTAGGAGCAAGAAAATAGCAAGTCCCGCGTGATCCCAAGCAAGCCGGATCCATGGGGTAGCAAGGCCTGAGGCATCCCACATAATCAAGACCCAAGGGGAAAAGTCAACCCAAGGCTTCCACTACCACATTCCAAATCCATGGAGAGTAGTCCATGGAATCTATCAAACCATTCATTCAAGCATTCAAATTAAACATTCATAAACATGTGAGTATACCCACTCACATCAACATGCACAATCCATGAGTATACCCACTCATGAAAACCATTATCATTAACCAAGCATATGGACCTGCCCTCACATATAATCCATTAACAAGACATTAGTCATTTTATAGAGGTATACCCACCCATATTATCCATTTAACATGTCGAAATATCAAAATAATTAAGGAATAACATGATATTCATTAACCAAGGAGGCATTGCATATACTAAAAAAGCTACTCAAGCTATTAATGAATTAACGTGATTCCTCTAACTAGGCAAGCACAAGCACACACACCCCTTGGGTGGTTTAAACTGGCATAAACAAGCTATTTCCTTAAGGTTTACCCCTTAGATGACCTTGAAATGAGCAACGGGTGCCAACACACCTAAACAGAACCTATGGTCAACCTCACTAGGTCCAACCACAACTACTAAAATCTACTCTCTCAAAAAAGATACCTCCCTAGAAAGTCTGATGGATGGCGTAAAGGCTGAACGCCCAAAAACCCCCAAGAAAAACTAAAAGAAGGTATAGACCACACACCTCGCCTCAGTAGTAGACAACATATCCAATATCAAGTTTTAATTCATCATAGTTTGGGATAAATATGAAGAATAGATGAATAATGGGATATTATGGCATATGAGCCTAAATCCAAATAGCGAAACCATTATTCCTAAGAATCAAGAACAACTAAAAAGGAATTGAGGACTTATCGCTGCAGATCCAATGAGACAATCGACGATCAAAACTGAGATTGGACCGAGAGTAGGGATCAAATCCTTTGTTAGGAACCTCAAAGGAGCTCCATGGGAGGCCTAATATGTGTGGGAGAAGGAAACCCTATTTGGGTTTAAAAATAAAATTTATTTTTAATTTAAATTAAAAAAAACACACAGCAGGGTCACACGGTTTATCCTCATGGTTTCCCAAACCATGCAGAAACTATGTGCACCTCTCTACCTAGGAGGGGAACTTCACATGGTTACCATGAATGGTTTGACTAACCATGTTCAAACTATGTGAAATCATCTATTAAGTACCTACAAATTTTCAGACCTCTCGCACGGTTTGGTCTAACTGTGCGCAGGTCGTGCGCAAACCATACACCAGGTCATATTCAGCACAAAAATTGGTTATGGCCTCTAAACAAGCCCCAAAAACCTCCAAAAAACCCATGATAAAGTTAAAAACTCACATAAGGCCATAAAAAAAATTTAAACTGAAAAGAAAAGGAAAAATACCTTGTATGAAAACCTGGGTTCTTACAATATTCCCCCCTTATAGCAATTCATCCCCAAATTTCTCTCTAAAAGGAGGTCAAGATTCATCTGAGGACAACTCTGGAAGCTGAGCACATACGTAAAACTACCTCTCCCAAGTCTCATCCTATAAATGGCCATGCTTCCATATCACTCATACTAGAGTAACTAACCTTCCTTGGAGAACCTTTGTGCTCCTATCAACAATATGAATCAGATGATTCTCAAAGGAGACATCAATCTGAAGCTCAACCTCCTCAGGCTAAAAAATGTGAGATGAGTATGAGAGATAGTGGTGTAGCTGATATGCATGTAAGATGTCATTCATGGCTCAGTACCTCTGAGGTAACTGCAACTGATAGGCAACCGGCCCGACTCTCTCTATAATCTCAAATGGCTCGACATATCTCGGTGAAAGTTTACCCTATTTATTGATCCACTAATGTCCCAATCTTAGTGAAACATGTACTTAAACCCAATCCATGACTTCAAACTCTAGAGTTCATCTATGAAAATTGGTATATGATTTATGAAGAAACCGTGTAGTAGACATATGCTTCTGAATCAACTGTACCTTCTCAGAAGTCTCCTGCACGAGACACGGTCCTAGTAAAGCTGCCTCTCCTACCTCTAACTAGCATAGAAAAGAACTACATGGCCTAATGTATAAAGCCTTGTAAGGTGACATCTGTATCATCGCCTGATAACTGTTATTGTAGGATAACTCAACAAGGGGAATGTGCCTCTCCCAAGAGCCCCCCAAAATCCAAAATGCATGCTCTAAGCATGTTCTCTAGAATCTGTATCATACGCTCTAACTGGCCATCAGTCTGAGGGTGGTATATTGTTCTCAGAAGCACCTGTGTACCTAGAAACATTTGAAAAATATTCTAGAAATGAGATGTAAAGTGGGTGTCCCTATCTGAAATGATAGTGCAGTGGACCCCATGAAGTTGCACCACCTCTCAGATGTACAACTTTCCAAGATCATCAACACTGAAGGTCTCCTTGATTAGTAAGAAATGAGTGACCTTCGTAATCCTGTCAAATACAACCCACAAAAAATCATTACCTCAAGGTGATCTTGGAAAATCAGTCACTAAATCCATTGTGACATCATACCATTTCCACTCTGGGATAGGTAACTATTGTAAAATCCCAACTGGCCCCTGATGTTTTGCCTTCACTCGCTGACAGGTGGAACACCTCGTAACAAAACCATCTACCTCTCTCTCTTCATTCCTGGCCACCAGAATTGACATCGCATGTCACAGTACATCTTGGTAAACCCAGGATGCACTTCCCAAGCTGAATCATGAAACTCATGTATCCACTCCTCACGTATATCCATTGGAACCCAGACACATTCATGGATACACAGGATCTCATCATCGCCTACCGTCCAACCAGGAGGAGGGTCCACACCTGCCACACCTTCCCATAGAACTAGTCCTTCTGAATCTGATAGCTACCTCATCCTAACTCTGTCCATCAGGGTAGAGGTAACATCTAAGGTTGAAATAAAAGTCTTCCCCTATATGTTGTGCACCTCCAGATATATCTCATAGAACAATGCCATAAGCTTCCACTCGCTACTAGCCTGTTGAACTTCCTATATCTGAGTCCTCCTACTTAGTTCATCGACTGATGCATCTCCCTTACCAGGAGTGTAGGCAAGCTTGAAGTCAAAGGACTGTAGGTACTCCACACACCTTCATTGCCTTAAATTCAGATCATGCTGCATAAAGATATACTTGAGGATTTTGTAGTCCGTGTACACCACAAAACTCTCTCTTAGTAAATAGTGCCTCTAACAATGCAATGCATGAACAACTGTAGCTAACTCGAGATCGTGTGTAGGGTAATTCCTCTTATGAGTCCTCAGCTGCTGAGACCCATATGCCACTACTCGATCTCCCTGCATCAGCACTTCCCCCATCCCAATACTTGAAGAATCATAGTACACCATGTAGCTCTTGCCCTGCTCTAGCAGTATTAGGACTGGTGCTAATGTCAACCTCCCTTTCATCTCCTGAATGGCTGTCTCACAAGATTCTGACCACATAAACTTCATACCCTTCTTAGTCAAGCCCGTAAATGGAATTGATAAGCATGGGAAGTACTGTATAAAATTCCTATAGTAACTAGATATCCCCAAGAAACTTTGTATTTCAAAAATTTTCCTGGGATGTTCCTAGGAAACTACAGCTCTCACCTTCTCTGGGTCCACTGATACTCCTATCTCTGAGATGATGTGACCCATGAAGTGAATTTGATCCATCCAAAAGTGAAACTTTACAAGATTATCATATAACTGATGCTCTCTCAGTGTATTCAAAATGATCAAAAGATGGTTGTAATGGTCGTGTTGAATGTGATAATACACCAAGATATCATCCAAGAAAACCACCACAAAAGAATCCAAGTAAGGATGGAACACTCGGTTCATCAAAGCCATAAAAACTGCTAGCGCATTCGTGATACTGAACGACATAACCAGATACTATTATAACCCATACCTACTACTAAAGGCTATATGAGGTATGTCTATAGGTCAAACACACACTTGGTGATATCCTGACCTCAAGTCGATCTTCGAGAACACTCGAGCTCCTCGAAGATGATCAAATAGGTCATCTATCTGTGGAAAAGGATATCAGTTTTTAACCATCAAATGATTTAGTTTTAGATAATCCATGCATATCCTAAGAGTTTCATCCATATTTTTCACAAAAAGGATCGGTGAACCCCATGAAGAAGTACTGGGTCTAATAAATCCCTTTAACTCTAAATCCTCTAGCTACCTCTTGAGCTCCTGCAACTCTATCATAGCCATCCTGTAAGGAGGAATGGATACCAGCGCAACTCCTGGAACTATCTCATTGGAGAAATCCACCTCTCTCTCAGGAGGTAATCTAGAAAAGTCATTGGGAAAAACATCCCTGAAGTGCTCAACCACTAGAGAAAAGTCCACCTTACTCACTCCCTGATCATCCAGAAACGAACTAGAAATCTGGGCTGTCATCCTACCCAACCCACGATGCCTGGGTTTAGCTCTTCTCTCCTGGACATCCCATTCACCCTTGTGAATAAACACTACACCCTCTGGTGATGTGAAAGTCACCCTCCGATGATAGAAGTCAATGTATGCTTGATAATCAATGATCCAATCCATTTTGAGAATGACGTCAAACCCTGTAATCTTGAGGAAATAAAGATCCTAGGTGAAGTGACACTCTCCAAACTCAAAGGGACACTCCATACACTATCTCACATCACCCATTCTAACTCCCAATGGTGTGTCTATCATCAAAACAACTTCAGAAAGAAAAACCACTAGCCCAAGTCTTTTAACCACTCGTGTAGAGATAAAACCGTAAGAGGCACCTATATCAACAAGAGAGGATGAAATAGTAGAAGATACTAAGATCATACCTATCACCGTAGATGGTCTGTGATCCTTCTCCTATTGGGTATGTTGAACTTCATAAGTTTGGATTGTACCATGGCCCTGTGACCCTGGCTGGCTACCCTGAGTTGATCCGCCCTACTTTCTCTGAGAACTCGGTGTCTGGCTACCACGACTACAACCACCACTACTCTGGCCTGACCGGCTTGCACTACCCCAGCTCCCAGCCTAATGTGGAGCTAAATAACCTGCTCCTGAACCAAACATCAGAGCTGACCCTCTACCACTCACAGCTGGAGGGAAGGTCATGCAAAACCGCTGCATGTACCCCATCCTGCCGCAAGCTCGACACTCAACTGGGTCACGGTTGCACTGATTCTTCATGTAGCCTCACCTACCACACTGATGGAAATACACCAAGATACTTTCAACCATAGCCTGACTAGCACTCACTTCATGGGAAGCCTCAAAACGGCGCTTCCTGCCTGAAGACGTAGATCCACTAGGGAGAAAAACAATAATCCCCTGTTCTGTACCCCTAGATTCCCTCAGGTTCTGCTATGTAATCAGCACCTGGTTCATAATCTTTGTGATTGAAGGCAACCTGAACATGTTGAACTAAGATCTGATAGCATGTTTGAGATCTTCCTCAAAGTGCCTCGCCCTTGACATCTCATCAGTAAGATACATCGGCATAAAACACTACAGATCTGTAAAGTGTTATGAGTATTCCATAACCATCATCGTGCCCTACTCCAAACGCATGAAATCACTAGCTCTCTCTTATTATAGAGTCTCAATGTAAAATTATTCATAGAAGTGGGTTTGGAATTCATCCAAACCTATATCACGCAACTCATCAGGCTGGTTCAAAACATTGTACCAGTGCTTTGCCGCTCCACGTAGCATATAAGTCGCAAGCTTGACCCTCTGCTCTAGAGGCGTATCCATATGCTCAAAAATGACTAACATGGTCTCTAGACATAGCTTTGTAGCTTTTCGTCCTCCATCCTATAAAAACGTAGGAGGATGCTGCTGCTGGAACACCCGTGTCAGCTCATCCATAGTCAAGGCTGGCTGTGGTGCTCCTTTCATTGTCTGCATATACTAAAAGAAAACATCACAGAACTATGCATCAACACCTGTGTTCAGAATAGCCTCAGGTGCCGTAGCTGGCACTATAGGAGGATCAGGTGGTATCCCGTGGTCTACCATCTCTAAATTATGGTCATTGCCTCCATCGCGGCGTACCACTAGAGGTCATCATAGTGGCATGTCTCTATAATTCCAAACGCACATCTCAGGAAAGAAAAACATTAAAGCATAAAGATCAAAAGTGTAGGATAGGTCAAAACCCTCCTAGAAACCAAGTCAACCCACAACCATCTCCTATATCCAGGACTATATAAAGAACAGCCATCGAACCACTAGAAACTATGACTCTTTCCCACTCAAAAGTCGGGTCTAGGTCAAGTCTCTATTCACCATTTCAAGTTCCATTTCCATTTCACAATAAGTTATTCAGTAAATTCCACCAAGGGTTTACCAATTTCCAGATCCATGAGGGATCATAACACCTCATGAACCCAAAACTTGGTTTCCATTCAAAACATACATGTAATAAGTTCATTTAAACATTTACATTCCATTGGTGTGTTATTTACCAATTCATAAGGGCCCATACTCCTTATGAATTGAAAGATGATGTCACACCTTTTCCTACTTCACCCAACTAACACAACAAAAGACACAATTATCACATCAACTATCACAACAACATGAAATATCTAATGCATCCTAGATGGCATGGAATAATGCATGGCATGTGATTCTAACAAGTTTCTATATGATTCATGAGATAGAACACCCTCATCTCATCGAGTTTAAACTGAAATAGAACCCACAATTGCATCAATAGTAAAAGTATAAATATAGTGCACCACCCAACGGTGAAATCAAATCAACTGTAATAGTCAAAATCTAGAAAATCAAAAATCAATTCGAGGGAATTTTGTTTTTCCCTATACGTGGGGTAGCTACTCCCGGGCACATTTTATTATCAAACTCAATTTCCTTCCTATCCATACCTAATGTCACCAAGCAGTAAGTCAAACTAGAAAATATAAATCCTCTGATACCACTTTGTAACATCCTGGACTCGGATTCCACCCTATGGTGCCCCGAGCCTGGTCAACCACATGTCCTCAAGCGCATCTCCCCAAACACCATATACTTCTAACTAGCTACGAGAGCCTAGGTGAGTCAGTGAAGAGACTATGCCCTCATTACAAGAGTGTCACATTAAAATTCAAACACATAATAAATATTGAAAAAAAATAGTAGATAGCTAAAAGTAATAAAAGATACGAATACATATCAATATCAGAAGTGTCTCATATAAAAAATTATAAAGATGGTACAATTATCAAAAAAAGAACAAAATACCAAAAAGCTATCCCAGCTTCGCAAGCCTAAGCTTGGTCCTATGCTACCCTACTCTAAAGCCACAATCAACAACCTATACTAGGGAGCTTTCCCCTATCATCACCTACATCCATATAATCTATTTGGGTCCCCAAGGAAGCCCAAATAGGGTGTGAGATAAACATCCCAGTAGGCAACCACCCAGGCCTATACAGTTCTAATAGCGATTCTTAAAAAGTGATAGAAAGTGTAAACAATGGGTAAGTAAGTGTGTATTACCATGGAATAAGTCTACTGTAGTATGTACAACCAAACAACCCTCAAGGATACCTACAAGAGAGATTAATCTCCTAACAAGGTAGCTATAACCAAGTAAACAAGTCACACGACCACAACGTACATCTGTTTGTATCACGCAACCACAACCACGCTGTATAAAGAAAACAAGTGCCCCAAAACCATGCCGTATAGTGAAGTCAAATATCCCATGAAAATGCTGTATAGTGAAGTGTAGACTGCAAGGGCCGGATCCAAGGTTTCAGCAGACCAAGGCATCCAAGTAATTAATTCTAGACCACGAAGGGCCGGATCCAAGGAGCATGTCCAAGGCATCCCATCGAGTCCCATGGGCATACCTGGTGGAAACTCAGTTAGGCACTAGTTGGGGTCTTAGAAGCATGGAAATAGCAAGTCATACGCAATCCCAAGCAAGCCAGATCCATGGTGTAGCAAGGCCCGAGGCATCCCACAGAATCAAGACCCAAGGGGCAGAGTCAACCCAAGGCATCCACTACCACGTTCCAGATCCATGGAGAGCAATCCATGGCATCTATCAAACCATTAATTCAAGCATTCAAGCATTCAAATTAAATATTCATAAACATGTGAGTATACCCACTCACATCAACATGAACAAGCCATGAGTATACCCACTCATGTAAACCATTATCATTAACCAATCATATAGTCCTACCCTCCCATATAATCCCTTAACATGACATTAGTCATTTCATATAGGTATACCTAACCATATTATCCATTTAACATGCTGAACTATCAAAACAATTAAGGAATAACATGATATTAATTAACCAAGGAGGAAGTACATCTCCTAAACAAGCTACTCAAGCTATTAAGGCATTAATGGGCTTCCTCTAACTAGGAAAGAACAAGCACACACACCCTTTGGGTGGTTTAAACAGGCATAAACAAGCTATTTCCTTTAGGAGCACCCCTCATATGACCTAGAAATGAGAAACGGGTGCTAACACACCTAAATGGAACCTATGGTCAACCTCACTAGGTTCAACTACAACTAATAAAAGCTACTCTCTCAAAAACGATACCTCACTGGAAAGTACGACGGATGGTGTAAAGGTCAAATACCCAAAAAACACCAAGAAAATCCGAAATAAGGTATAAACCACCTACCTTGCCTCGTTAGTAGATATCTCGTCCAGCATCAAGTCCTGATTCGTCCTGGTTTGGGAGAAATCTAAATAACATATGAAGAGCAGGATATTAGGTCATATGAACCTAAATCCAAATAGTGAAACCATCATTCCAAAGAATCAAGAATGGATAAAAAGGAATTGAGGACTTACCATTATGGATTCAATGAGATGATCGACAATTAAAACAGAGATCATATGGAGATTAGGTCTCAAATCCTATGTTAGGCACCTAAAAGGAGCTCCATGGGAGGCCTCCTATGCATGGGAGAAGGAAACCCTATTTGGGTTTAAAAATAATTTTTTTTAATTTAAAATTAAAAAACACACAGTAGGGTCATGCAATTTATCTGCATGGTTTCCCAAACCGTGCACACCACTCTGCCTAGGAGGGTCACTTTGCATGGTTACCCCACACAGTTTGACTAATCATGAAAAAACCGTGCGAAAGCGTCTATTAAGAACCTGAAACTTTTCATACCTCTCACACGGTTTGGTTTAACTGTGCACAGGCTGTGCAAAAACCATGAACCATGTCATATTCAGCCCAAGACTTGGTTCTAGCCTCTGAACAAGCCCCATAAACCTCCAAAACACCCGTGATCAAGTTAAACACTCACATAAGGCCATAACAAGGCATTTAAACTGAAAAGGAAAGGAATAATACCTTGTACGAAAACCCAGGTTCTTACAATATGATTTTTTTGGTATAAATTCTTTAGTATGATTTCTTCAATACGAATTCTTCAGTATGATTTTTTTTAGTACAAATTCTTTGGTATGATTTTTTCAGTACAATTTCTTTAGTAAAAATTCTTCAGTTCAATATCTTCAGTACAATATCTTCAGTACGATTTCTTTTTTCTTTCTCATGATCAACAACATATTTTTATTCCTAATCCTAATCAACAAAATTTCCTTCCCGAGAATCATAAATATATTTTTTCTCTCGATCCTCATCAACATATTTTCCTTCATGATCCTCAGCAACATATTTTCCTTCCTGAGTCACATCAACATATTTTCCTTATTGAGCCTCATCAACATCTTTTTCTTACTCATCTTTCTTCAAAACTTTTCCTTCCTCAAAATTTTTCTTTATAAATCTTGTATCATAAGTTTCACAACGCACTTATGATTTATGAAAAATTCAAAATACCAAAGCATAATCATATTTTCAACTTTTACAAAGTTAGTTGATTTATCTTCTTTGACAACAAAATACAACAATCTTGAAAAAAACTTCCAAAAACCTTCTCCAGTCAACTTGGTCCCAACAGTTTCTCCCTTTGGATTTTGTTTTCAACCAAGATTCATAAATCACTAAACTTTGTAACCTCAAGCAATGGATTACTTATCAACAATTATAAGCCTACATGATCTAACTCATTGTAGGAAATAAAAATTATTGAAAGTATAACCATGTTGTTGAAAATTAGTGATTATGAAACTTCCTTAGATTTTCTTCATCATCTTTTCTTCCTTATATTTTCTTCCTCAGCTTACTTTACTTCTTCAATTTCCCTATAATACAAAAAATTTGTTTCCTACAACCACTCCAACAAATAGTTAGCATAGTTCACACACTTACATGTTGAAATCATAGCTTACCCACAACTCCCCCTTTTTACATGCTTCCATAATGATAGATTTATGTAAAAATTCCCCCTTAACAACACCATCCAAAGGTAAGATGAGAGTAGAGAAAAAACTACATACCTAAACCTTGGTGATAAAGAGGTTAGACTCCCATGTTCAACCTCAATTTATAAAAATATTCCTTTGTTAAAGGTTTTGTGAATATGTCAGCAACTTGTTCCGATGTAGGAACATACTCCAACTTTAATTCATTATTCTCAACATGATCTTTGATGAAGTGGTAATTGATATCAATAAGTTTTCAACAAGAAAGTTGTACCAGATTCTTTGTGAGATTTATTTTACTTTTATTATCACAACCCAAGAGCATGGGTAACTTTAATACAACAAGTAATTCTTATAATTGAGTTTTCATCCACATAAGTTGGGTAGAAGCTTGAGTGGCAGCAACATACTTAGCTTTATATGTACTAACAGTTACTAAATTTTGTTTCTTTTTAGGCCAACTAACACAACTTTTCCACAGAAAAAAAACTCCACCAGATGTGGATCTTCTATCATCAGCATTTCCTTCCCAATCAGAAACTAAATACCCAAACAAGTCAATACTTTCTGAGCTATCATACCTGATTCTGATTTTTTTTCACCTTTCATATATCTAAGAATTATTTTTCTATCCATCAAATGTGATTCTTTTGGATAACTCTGAAATATTGCACATAAGGTAACAACATAAACAATGTAAGGTCTTGATGCAGTTAAATATAACAAACTTCTAATCAGCTTTCGATACTCTTTATGATAAACTTATTTTCCTTCTCAATCTTTGGAAAACTTGGTTCCCACTAAAATTGGTATAGAAACCAGTTTTGAATTTTCCATATTGAACTTCTTAAGAAGTTCCTTAGAATAATTTTCTTGATAAAGAAAAACATGGTTATTCTTTTGTAAGATCTGTAACCCAAGAAAGTATTTCATTTCACTCAAAATAGAAAATTCAAAAAAAAAAATTCATAGCTTTAGAAAATCTTTCACAAGTTCTTTCATTATTACCAGTAAAGATAATTTCATCAACATAAACAATTACAATGAGGGAAAACTCTTAACTTTATATCAACTCTTCCCTTCTTGAAGCTTATCTTCCTTAAGTAAGTATCCAATTTGGAATACCATGCCCTTAGAGCTTGTTTTAATCCATAAAAATATTTTTTCAACTCACACACACAACTTTCATCTTTACCAAAAATAAATACACAAGGTTGTTCAATATAAACTTCCTCATCATGATCACCATTCAAGAATGCATATTTTACATCCATTTGAAAAATTTTGTAACTTAGTTGTGCAGTAATAACAAGAAATATTCTGATAGTTTCTAATCTTTCCACCAGAGAAAATGTTTCATCCAAATAAATAACTTCAATTTGTGAATACCCTTTTCAAACAAGTCTTTCCTTGTTCCTTATCACTTCACCATATTCATTCATCTTGTTCCAGAAAACCCACTTTGTACCAATAATTTTTTTATCTAGATTAGGTATGATTTCCCAGGTATGATTCTTCTCAATCTGATCAAGTTCTTCATTTATGGATTGAACCCATTATGGATGCTCAAAGGCTTCATCAACATCTTTCGTTTCCACTTTTTAATACAAAGAAGTGTGTGTAATATAATTTGATGTTCTTCATGTTTAAACTTTCTGATGTCGATCACCAATAATATTTTGAGCTTCCACTTTCTTCCTTAGCCTTGGATGATATTTTTGAGTATCTTTCTCATTACTAGAAATAGCTGAGTCCAATTCTTCTTCTTGAGTAGGATTAAAATTGTCCACATCCTTATCAGAATTATTAACAAAACTTTCATCATCCTGATCAACTTTCTTATCAGAATACGTTTGTTTATATTCCTCAAAATTTTAAATAACTTTTACATTAAAAAATCAACTATTCTTTCTATTTTTTTTGAAACATATATAACCTCTTCTTTCCAGAGCATATCCAAGAAAAATTCCATCTTCACCTCTCTGTTCAAATTTTCCCAAATTTCCACCTTTCTTCTTTATGATGCATGGACTCCCAAAAAATATTAAGTGTTTTAAACTTTGAGTTTTATTATAAAACATTTTATATGTATTAATATTTGAAATTGGATTTTAAAAACATTGGTTTGGGATATACATAGTATTACTCATGGATTTCCTCCAAAAGTAATGAGAAAGGCTAGGTTCAAGTAACATAGTTCTCCCCATTTCCACCAAACTTATATTCTTTCTTTTGGAAACCCCATTTTGTTGAGGAGTATATGGTGAACTGAAATCATGATGAATTATATGTTTCTAAAGACAAATTTCAAATTCTTCATTATTATACTCACCACCATTATCAGTTCTTAACTTCTTCACTGAATACTCACATTCCTTCTAATCTTTCATCCTAAAACTTTTAAAAAAATTTCAGAGCATCTAACTTATGTTTCATATTCATAACATAAGTAATGTGAGTAAATTCATCAATGAAAGTGATTAACTACTTATATACATTAGTTTATTGTTTTCTCATTGGCCCAAATATATAGGAATGAATAAGTTCCATAGGCCATTCTGAACAAATATCAACTTTCTTATGCACAAAATTTGAAATATTTCCTTTTTGATAAATAATAAAACACTGATCACTTCTTCTTTACATATAAGGAATGTCTCAAAAACTATATAATTTTGATAAATTGATCATGTTTCTCTAACACATATGTCCCATCATTTTATGCTATAATTTATTCTCTTACACTATGCCCAAGTAACAAGATTTTTGTATTTCACCAAATTGAAATAAGTTTCCTTTTATACGTTGGACTCTTGTAACAATATTTCCATATTCCTAAATCTTCAAAAAAATTCCATATTTTCTAAAGATAAATTTTTTACACTCAGCAAAAAGTTTTGAAACACTTATAAGGTTATGTTTCCACCCATCAATATACAAATTTTTCTTGGATTTTATCTTTTCTTTCCCAATGATGGCTGGTCCAACACCTTTGATTCTCAGATATTCATCATTTCCAAATGCCATCATTCCTTATTTTAAGTCTTTCACATTCTTCAAAACTTTAATTCTCCAATAATATGAGAAGAACACCCATTATCAATAATCCAAGGTCATTCTTCTTTTATAGCTTTCAAAGCTGTTTCAAAAACAAAAGCTTTTTCTTCCCCCTTTTATTTGTTCACCTCCAGCTTATGAGAATTGTTAAGAAAATTTTGTTGTGTTGGTAAAAAACAAGACAAACATTAGCAATATTTCCAGGTTGTTCACATATTTTACAAATAGATTCTTGGGGTTGGATCCTATTCTCTACTTTTACACCAACCTTATCAGGTTTCTTCTAAACGTCCTTCTCAAACTTATTATTTTGAGAGGTTTGACTCCCCCTCAAACCTTGAATTACACAACTTGTGTAATAGTAGTAATGTTGTTGGTTAAACCAAGACATATATTCCATATGTATAAATCTACAAAAATACCAAAAATATCCATAGAAAGATTATTTTCCTCTAAAACATTCAGATTGGCCGGTGTTGTGAGTATGTTTCTCAAAAACCTTCTTACTAGATATTTGTTGACCACTAACCTTTCTGTTTTCAAATAAAACTTTCTTCTCCAGCTCAGATTTATTTTCATCCTTATCAAAACCAGAAGTAATAGAAACTTTTTTAGATTTTGTTTTTTTAGAAAGCTATGAATTGTCCACTATGTTGGCCTTATCAATATACATAACTTTCCTAGCTTTCTTATTTTTATAAACATTTCCATATTTATTTTCAAGAATAACTTCAGTATTTTTCTCAAAATTTGAAGGTAACTTTTGATCCTTCTCAGGTTCCTTATTATGAGAACTTTCACCAAATTCAAAGGTAGAGTTTTTAAAACTTGTATCCCTTTGTTTATCTTTAGAATGTTTTTGTTGGACAAGTTCCAAATTTTCTTCTTTTTATTTCTTCACTTCTAGATGTTTGTTCCAATTATTTTCTTTCTCAACAGATTTCTTCAAGATATCAATTTCTTCCATCATATTAACTTTTTTATCAGAAATACATTCTTAATTATTTGTTAAGGAACTTTCATTAATCAACTTCCTATTTTCCTTCTCAAGTATTCTAATCTTTCTCAGAAATTCTTCCAACTCTTCTTTCAAATGATATTCAAGTTGATTTTATTCTTCTTTAGAACTGCTAATTTCGAAATCTTCATTTTTTACTATTGAAATATAAGTATTCTCTCTAGATTTCTCAACAAAAGATTTTTTAGATTCAAATTCACTATCTTCTTCATCTTCATCTTTAGACAAAAATATTCTTCTTTTATATTTGAATAAATTTGTATCTTTACCTATGGAAAAAGATTTATCTTTATTACCCTATTTCTTCCATGACTTTCTTGGCCTTATTTATTCTTCATCACTATCTTCTTATTTCTTTCTTCGAGGATAATTATTCACAAATTTCCCAATGGTTCCACATTCAAAATATTTCAAGGTAGGTTTCCCTTTGTATTTACCTATACATCTTCTCACTTTTTTAGAAAACACAGATAAAATTTCATCAAAATTTTTACATACCTCATTTTTAGAATCAGAATCACTATCTTCTTTTTTAATAAGAATCTTCTTTGACTTTTCTTTATTGGTAGCCTTGAAAGACATTTCCCTATTAACTTTTGTTTTTATTTTCACATATTTCTCCATTATCATTTCATAATTGATGAGAGTGCTATGAAAATCATCCAGAGACAATGTTTCAGGATATCTATATTCAAATGAAGAAACTTTTGCATCAAACTTATTGGGAAGGATTATTAAGATCTTCTCAATATCTGTAGAATCATCCAACTTTTCACCAAGACATCTGATAGTTCTAATAATGTCATTTACCCTAGTAAAGAATTCACCAACTAATTTTTATTCAACCATATTGAGATCTTCATACTTAAGCATCCATATTTACTACTTTACCTTCTTCACTTTTGTATTTCCTTCATAAATCATTTTTAACTTATCCCAAATACATTTGGTAGTAGAAACACCTTTCAATCTTAAAAACTCACTTTCAGAAAGTGATGAGAGTAAATCATTTTTAGATCTACCATCATTCTCAAGATTCTTCTTATCAATGGGAGTAAGAGGAACCTTATCATCAATAAGAGGAAATCCATCCGTTGTAACTTCAAGAACATCATAACCAAGATACATAAGATAAGGAAACATTTGATCTTTATAGATATGATAGTTTTTACCATAAAAGATTGGAATAACTTTACCTTCAACACAATTCAAGTTCTCTATAACCACTTCTCTTTGAAAAACATTAGCAAAGAGTAAAAAAGGGAAACTTAGGCTCTGATACCAATTGAGATTAGCCAACCAGGATTCAAGTATCACCGAGAGGGGGATGGGGTGAATCAATGATATCTTTTTCTTTTAATTTTCCTTTCTTAAGAGACAACCTTCACCTCCTGTTAAATATTTCATTCTCTTCTCGAAACAAATCAAACACATAACCATAGGAACATAAAAGTTTACAAGGTTCACTACTCAATAAGAGTAGCTAGTCCTTATTATGGTTTGGAAATAATCCAATACCACAAAATATACTAGAAAACAATTCTTTTATGTATAATATAATGAGTAGGATATACCCTTACACCCATGTAGCACTATGATCAATACAACAGAGCATGTGCTTCAAATAGAACAAAATGATATAAGAAAGTTTTTATAAAAAACATGTTATGGTGATTCTTGATCAACTTTAACCAATATAGACTTTAAATTCAATTCTTCAATTTATTACCCAAAAGATGGTAAGAACTTTTTGTAATTTTTAATGAAATCCCATTACAATTTTCATCTTTTTAATGAAATCCCATTACAATTTTCTCATATGAAAATCCTAGAATGAAAATTCCAGTACGAAAATCCCAGTATGAAAATCCCAGTATGGTTCTCCCAATCTGATTATTCTTAGTATGAAAAACATATAACTCTATCCGAATACGGTTGAGACAAATATGCAATACTTCTATACTAAGTAAAAAACACTCAGTTAAATTTCCAATACAACAAAATACAATAATCAACTGAATATGAAATTTTAGATGAATATAATGATTAGATCTGAATATAATTTTTTTCTCTTCTGTCTAGAAACAAAACTTCTTTAAGAAAGAAAAACCTAGAAAAACTTCTCCACTCATTAGAAATGAAGAGCTTCTCTCTCCTCTTTCATGAGTAATTCAAGCCACACAAAAACACAAAGTGTTCTTTTCCTTTTATAGGCAAACAAGAATGGTTTAAGTGGGATCATGAAAAGGTTTTCCCACATCACCAACATTCCTGAATCTTTAATCTTTCTTAAATCTCAGATCATTCTTTGACTTATTTTATTCACTGTAAAATATAGGTATTTCTTTGACTTATTAAACCTTCCTTGAATTTTAGATCTTCTATTAAATTCAGCTTCCTTTAGTATTTCTAACAAATCTTCAATCCAATTCCAATTTTTCATTATGATTTTTTTCATTAAGAGATCCCAGTACAATTTTTTCATTAAGAAATCCCAGTAGGATTTCTTCAGTATGATTTCTTCAGTATGAATTCATCAATATGATTTCTTCAGTATGAATTCCTTATTATGATTTTTTCAGTATGATTTATTCAGTATGATTTATTCAGTACAAATTCTTCAGTATGATTTCTTCAGTATGATTTATTTAGTACTATCTATTCAGTACAATTTATTCAGTATGATTTCTTTAGTATGATTTCTTCATTACAAATTCTTCAATATAATTTATTTAGTAAGATTTATTTAGTATTATTTATTTAGTACAAATTATTCAGTACGATTTCTTCAGTATGATTTCTTTTTCATCCTCATGATCAGCAACATATTTTTATTCTTGATCCTCATAAATAACTTTTTCTTCCTAAGCCTCATCAACATCTTTTTATTCCCGAGCCTCAGCAACATATTTTCCTTCTTGAGCCTCATTAACATATTTTCCTTACTGAGCCTCATCAACATCTTTTTCTTACTCAGCTTACTTTAAAACTTTTCATTCCTTGCCTTTTTATTTATAAATCTTGTATCATAAGTTCCATAACTTACTTATTATTTATGAAAAATAAAAAACACCAAAGCATCATCATATTTTCAACTTTTACAAAGTTAGTCAATTTATCTTCTTTGATAATAAAAGACAACAATATTTTAAAACAAACTTCCAAAAACCTTCTCCAGTCAACTTAGTCCCAATAGGCCGAAGGCACTCATGGTTGTAAAATGTCTATGACATGCTAAGGAAGTCTGCAATGCTATCTCGCAAGACCCCTGAAAAAAACCATATTTGTCTCACGATAATCTCTAGACAAGTCATCAAGCATCTCGAAGATTCATTTCAATGGGCACTTGAATCTTGTGAAGTCCCTTAGGCATATAAACATGACAATAAATAAGTCCTTAGACATGTTCTCATGATCAAACAAGTCACCATTAATGAGCTATAATCCAATAATGGAGGCATTGATGAGAGGAACTCACGATCACTAAAAATCAGGCAACCCCCTCAAAGTGGACCATGGTAGAGAATCATGAAGACGTGTGGCGCTAGACCCCTTTTCTGACTCCATCCTGGGATCTTACTAGATACCCTGCACAAAGTGATGAAAAAACTGGGTGAAGATGCTTATGAATTCCCCACCCCAACATGAAAAAATGGTTGGAATCTGAACGATTCAACTCTTAGCCTCTGGAATCTCAGAAACAAGGGATAAAGAAGACTTTTCGGAGTTGCTGATCTCATGATCGACAAGTCTTTCATCAGATAATATACTAGTGATGATCCAGAGCAATTATGCTCCACACATAAGGTACTTTGTGAGACTATTTATAAATCAGGTGAAGGACTCCTGGAAAGGTGTGCGAAGAACATACCACATATCCCTCAGATAACTCAAGACTCAAGATAAACTGATATTGAAAAAACCTAAGTCATTCACAATACAAGGGATAGAACTAAGATTAAAAGGGGAAGAATTAAGCGAAATATGTGTTTACTGGTCCTCATGCACTTTGCATGAGTCATCCAAAGACACATGACAGTACCAAGATGTGTCACCTAGATCTCATGATGCTCCTTCAGCATGCCATTTGGAACAAGAGAAATACTTTGGTCATGTCAAAGCAAGCCATACAATCTCTTTGGGAACACCACTTTGGTCTTGAAAAACTCTATGTACCTATTGAATGAACCTTGTGACATCTTTTAGATGCATCACTTGACTCATATAACAGTGCTAGATCATGTCATTCAAGTCTCACGGTTGCACCTAAGCATGATAACTAAGCTCTCACGATAGCCTATAGAAAAGTCAGTTGAGACCCATGATTCCCTCCAACCATGTCCGCCAAGTCTGATTATGAACTCTGAGGATTTTAACCAAGATATATGAGATCCTATGATCTATGTCGTACTGAATCTTGCGACATCCTCCATATGTTCCAAACCAACTCTTGTGAATGACACTAGATCACATTAGCTGGATCATGTGACACCTCATGGGAAATCCATCTAGGTCAAGCAATGGATCTAAAAAAAACCATCTAGATCTTGTGATGTCCTCTATAGAAGTCAAATGGGTCATGCAACACCCTCCAGACAAGCAGGCTAGGTCATTTGAACAACCTTAGTGTGTAATCCCTAATATAAAGGTAACTATGAAGAATATGATTCTTTCAATATTTAGGATATGTAGGCCACCTCTACCAATGTTTTAGCTCCATATTGACCATCCAGGGTAATCCCAACATTTAAGTCCCTTATTTAAAGAAATGGAATTGATCAATTTCTATCCCTTGTTTCTCACAATGATCATGGATCACATGGGCTTAGGGAGTTGCAATGATCATGACATCTACATATAAACCTCCAAAATGGTATGGGAAGCCTTAGTGTGTAAATACCAATATCAATTGAACTACAATGACTCTGATTCTTTCCAAAACCAAGATATATAGGATGTCTCCCTGAGACCTGAGTTTCATGATAAATCATCTCAGGGTAGTTCCAACACATAAGTCTCACATCATAAGCAATGAAATGATCATTTTCCATCGCTTGTTTCTCATACTAAGCATGGATCACGTAAGCTTAGGGAGTTGCAATAATCATATCATCTACAACATGGGTCTCTACAATGATAGGGATAACCTCAACATATAAGCCCTAACCAAATGAACTACAACAACTCTAATTCTAACTATACTCAAGATACATAGGAAGTCCCCTCGATATTTGAGCTTGAATATTCGGTGTCCTAGAGAACCCATATAAGTCATTTTCATATGATGTTAAACTACATGGGTCGAATGAACTACGTGGGTTTTGATTCCTGTAATAACCAAGATATATAGGATGCCTCATAATGGCTCAATCACCTCCTCAGAATATTAACTTCATCCTTACATGGCATCACTTTCTGAAGAACTTGGTTATACAACTTCAACACATAAGCAACCACCTATTATACGAAAATTATAGAGAACCTCAGATACATACAAATGGATCCACTAAAGAGACCCCAATCCTTTTTACATGAAAGAGAATTAGCCTATATTCATTTTGTTAGGGTAACCAGTCCCGTATCAGTATTAGTAAGAGATTCATAAACATATATTAAATCTATAAGAGGGTCACAGAGTAGGAAACAATTACCCAAAAAAGGGTGTGATGAGCCCAACCTCCTATCCTCTCGACCAATGCGAGTCCCCAAGAGTTGTTGGGCCAGAAAACTCAGATGACCGCCGACCTTTGGAAAGTAGGTCTGTACCCAGCTATTGATGATGAAACTATTGAGAGTTTCTAGGAAAGGAGGAACAAATGGAAAACCTGATGAAATAAATCAAGTGAGGCCTTAAAACCCCCTTAACCAAACCATAGAGTGAAACCCATTCCACACACTTGAATACTGATAAAACAAAAATGGTGAACCCGACGTGAATCTATGTAATAAAAAATGACCTGGTTATAATCCATCAGACCATTTTGTTTTTCCACTATACGAAAAAATGGTGAACCTAACGCGAATCTCTATAATGAAAAATGATTGGGTTATAATCTGTAAAACCATTATATTTTCCCCCCATATGCAAACAACACTGATAGTTCCAACATAAATCTCTTATGCCACTTTGTTTTTCAAAACATATTAAAAAAAATTAGTATGACCAAAATGATCATATAAACAATCTTTTATAACTAGGATTATTATAAGTCCATACTTGTGTTGACAAGTCCATGTGAGCATAATGGCCGAATCAAAAAAATAGGACAATTATGTTAACCATTCATATCTAATTGAACATTTTTATGCCTATGATATAACACTAATTGGTAACCATGTTCTTTGTTGTTTGTGTGACTATAGATACTTATCTCATCAATAGAATCCCAACCCAAGGAAATGTCTTCACCATCTAGCATTTTCTCAGGTAAATCATCTGTGGATGTGACCCACATGGGTCCCAAAGCAATCTCACCTACTCAACATCTCCAATGGAAGGTGGAAAATATGATGGTTAAATATTACCACTGACATGTTACAATCCTGAATATGGAATCTATTTGTGAGGCTCTCCAAGCATGGTATCTAGTGTATCTGTATCACCTAGTAAAGGCTGTTGCTAAGCCAGTAGCTCTAATCACTACAACCAACCGATTCAGGATCTTATCCCTAGACCATGAAAACTTATACCTTCTATATATAGTGAAGATAAACCATGAAGAAATATATGGTTTGATTTTGGTTTAGGTGTTTCCAAGGAGGGAACCTGCCAACCACCGTCACCAGCATCAGCCTGCCAATACCCACCAGTCACCTACTGTGAGTACCACCCGACACACTTCTACCTACGATACCCATACATAGGTAGTAAGGAAGGATCATCGAGGGAGGAAGGAGCTGGATATCTAGAAGAGGGATCATAACCCTAATCCTACTAATGATGTCTACTAACATACTCTAGAAGGAACCAGTAAGAAGGCTCATATCCCTACCGATTCAAAAGAAGTTTGTGAGAATATTCTCACAACAAGCATGGGGAGGCTCATATCCCTATCCCCATGAATAAATTCCATCAACATAATTTGATGTAACAAGGAGGAAAAAAGTGGGCGCATATCCTCACTTAAATTGAAGACATCTTCCAGTTCATAATAGAGATGGAAAATGTGTTGGATTATATCCTTGCACACACTTTGATAAAATGAAAATATATTTCAGTAACAACTGAAGAGCTCCACCAACATATTCTAAAACTATTGTAGATAAAGGGATAGAAACATACTATTATCCTTATATCCAAGGAAACTCAACACTCTGATCATAATGAATAAGTTGTTGTACCAGAGTAAGAACACATTCCTTCTCCCATTCAGGAGGATTATCAATATATTACGATAAAGGATGAGGAATTGGACTGAGCACATACTCCCGTTACAACTGGGGATTACCAAATGAGAGCAAAACACACCTCGGGATAGGGGAACATGCCTATCAAAAAAGTCCAATGGTATAATCCAAAGGTCCAGGATTGAGCTCATATCCCCATTCTGGTCGGGGCTTACTATGTGAGAGGTGAACAAGTCTCAGGACAAGCTCATATTCTTGTTGAATAAGTCCATTGGCATACACTTAAGTCCTAGGATCATTCATATATCCCCATTCTAGCTAATAATGACCAAGTGAGAATGACACAAGCCTCAAGATAGGCTCATATTCTTGTTGGTGAATTTTCCCAGCATATTCCAATAGATCATGGAAGAAAGGTGTATATTCCTACTTCTATCAAAGAATGATTACACCAACATCATTACAAGGAAATATAGGAGGAGGCTCATATTACTTCTCCCATTCTGGAGGTCCATAGACATATTTCGATGGGGAATACAT
The DNA here is from genome assembly GCA_963277665.1 of Viscum album. Classification (NCBI taxonomy): domain Eukaryota; kingdom Viridiplantae; phylum Streptophyta; class Magnoliopsida; order Santalales; family Viscaceae; genus Viscum; species Viscum album. The sequence continues at coordinate 291,822,973 of OY728165.1, forward strand.
ATTCGAACCAGGATCTCATTCCTATTCCAACTGGGGATCACCAGGTAAGAGTGGAACACACCTTGGGGTAGGCTCATACTCTTTCTATAAAGACTAGTGGAATATCCCAAATGCTCAATATCGGGACCATACTCCCGTCTTGACTGAGGCTCACCAAGTGAGAATGGAACATGCCTCAAGGAAGGCTCATATTACTGAAAATAATGAGATAAATTATTATAATATTCCCAAAACATCTTAGTAGTTGGATCATCCTCCCATATCACTAGATGTTTATATACAAGTTTCAGAAGTCTTCACATAGCATAATCATATCCATGCACAATCACAAAAGGAAGTTCGACATATTTTGACCATGATGTAGAACATGGACCATATTTCTAATCTAATAAATGCTTGTGTCCTTGAGGTCACCAGAGACACATTCTTAACACCTTGAGGGTCCATCAAATCTTCTATAAAAGTAAAAGCAGAAGACGTTCATTACCACGATAGTCCTCCTCATGGTTGTGTGGAGATGGATCACATGGACTCTACTCCTAAAATCCACCATGGTCAACCTCCCCACATAAATATCTCCCAAAAACAAGGAAATACTACCCTTACCTAGAAACCTTTATATAGGAAGGTGTCCAAAAATTCGACACCTTAGTATAGAGAGGTTCTAGAAACATCGGGGTCAACTATATATGATTCCCCATCAGATTTCAACAAAACTCCACTCCCATTGGTAGGCAACCATCAGAGCTATCTTCTATGGTCTGACCAGATGGAGGCATGTAAGACTAATGAGGAGGATGCTGACATTGAAATATGGATAGATTTAGCCATAAAAAACCTCCCCATAATGTTTCATCCTCTTTCTACTTCCAGCTATGAGGTCCAAGATGATCTAGAAAAGGAGTGAATTCATTACCTATGCTAAAATATATGGGATACTCATCAGCAACTAAAGGATCAATATCTCCCTTATCCAGGATACGAGTGTCACCATTAGACAATCAATATACTCTATTATCAGTTTGACCTAACTACTATCTCCATGGATTAGGATCTAAAAGTGGAAAATCAAAACACAAATCTGCAACACGCTTTCTACCATTACATCGTGATACTTTAGTAGCTGATCTCTAAATCCATGTCCGGAATATTTATTCTAGGATAGGGATAGTATGTAGCCTTTCACTTTGACGTACCCATGGAATGACAAAACCCCTTAGATTTAGTGTCTTGTAATGTTATAGCCTTTGAAGAAATTAGGAGACCAGGTAATGCTCAGACCAGTTGGTCACTATAATGGAATAAACCCACTTAGATGATGCCCATACATCATGATTAGAGGAAGAGGATAGTAAAAAGGACATGAAACTGGCCCCCTCAAAGAAATTAGAACACATTTAGAACAAAGGGAATGAATTTATGATCATCCAGACAACTTCTCATGAAAAATAATTCTCTTCATAGACTGCCATCGCACCCAGCTCCCACGTGAGCACAGATGCACCACCTAAAATGGGCCACAATAGTAGCTTTTATAATAGCCGTCTAGGAGAGGACTCAGTCCCCAGGGCTAGGAGAATATCTACCACCACCTCCACCCCTCAGATCATCAATTCCTGAGAGGATTTAGGACATACCCTCAACATCCGTAAGCGTACCCCAACCCATTTGGCCAGGGGAATTTATATCTCAATCACTATCTCCAAGTTCATTATCCCCTGAGAGGGTCCTAGAAGAATCAGTGGTGATTCCAGATCACCCCCACCCCACTAGGATGGGGGTATTTATATCTTCATTTCTATCCCACAAATCATCAAGTCCCCGACTGGAGTCATTGAGTCTTCAACAACAGGAAAAATCAATGCCAATAGAGACCCCAAATAACCCCCACCCCATAGGTTTGGAGGAATTTTCATCATCATTATCACCATAGAGAGAATCGGTCTTCTCTAGGTTGGGAGGAAAAAAATCAACGGATGATGTCCCACCTGTTCCTCCCACCATAAGATAAACCTCTGATGGTCGGGGCTCATATGGAAATTACAATAAAAAAATCCCTCGAAGTCACTATTTATAGGTTGATATGGGAGGAGCATACAATGAAGGAAATCAGACCCCACTGGGGTTGCAAGCCAAAATGACCCAACATGGCCAAGGGTTCAAATAATGGACCTGAAAAAGGTAGTTCAGAATCAGGCTATTGCATTGAAAGTAATGGCATAACCACCATTGACCAATATGCCTTTGTGAGTGTCTTCACTATCAACATGGATGACATTGATCAAGACACAAACACAGAAGGATGCAACATAGAAAATGTACCCTAGGAGGCGGGTGATTTGGACGCACCAAATGAGGTTGCATTCACCCAAAACCTAAGAAGGATTCAAAACTTGGCACCATAGAATAATGAGTTTCCACCTCCTTAGTAGAATACTATCAAATAAAAAGGGAAAGGTACAACTAAATCCCGATCATCACCCATAAAAACTAAAGTTCCTTCCCTAGAGGAACAATTTTCACAATATGAGTCTGAAATAAGAACTCTCCAGCAACTTAATGTGGAGCTACTCAAGAAAAATATTCCCACTCGGTATCATCTCTAGCTAGAGATGAATATTCTCCCTCCCACTAACGATCCACCAACAAGAGTGGTATTTGAGCATCAGAATGTCTCTAGACCCATACAACCAGTCTACATAAAAAAAGAAGTCTAAAATGATCACGAGTTACATCTGTTGTGGTGAAAACCTCTCCCTCATTAGGGTAATCATTTATTCATAGGATAGATTTATAATTAGCAAGAGATAAAAGAGGTACCATATTATTAACCCCAACTTTCTCCCTATAGATAAGAGGTAACTCCAACAATAGTGCCTTAATATTTTATTAACGTCATCAAGTCCCTAGATATTCGAATGGAAGCCATGGAAGGGTGACATGCACCTGTTCAGCATGAAATGAATCCATATCTTAAATGGGTGGATGATAATCAACCTCCAACCAACTTTAGTAAGCCTACCTTATCTACCTTTGATGGTGTAGGTGAACCTGAACAACATCTCACACACTTAGTATCCTAATGTGGGCCGATGATGGGCCCTTGTGACCAACAAGAGGAAACAAATCTAAGGTGTTTCATGCAAACTCTGATAGAGCCAGCCTTTTTATGGTACAATAGTCTACGAGTAGGATCTGTTATAGGATGGGAAGACCTTCATTCAATTCCTTTATCAGTTTAGTTCAACACTAATAAAAGTGATGATCATTGATCTGATAAATTGTAAACAACATGAAAATGAGAGGGTGTCTGATTTCATAGTACGGTGGAAAGGTTTAACCTATTCACTCATCATCCCCCTCTCACAAGAGAAACTATTGGAACTCTGTGCTAAAAATATTAGGGATGAGTTGCAAAGGCCCCTAATCCCCATGAAATATCTAGGTGGGTTCCAAGAATTTGCTGAAATGGAACAATGTCTTAAAGAGACCATTTAGAAAACTCGATCCAAGTCTCAACTCATGCCTACAACATAGAAAAAAAACCAGGAAAATCAGAAGTTGTAGTTATAAATCTCAAGCCTATATTGGTACCCATCAAAGTACCTAAGAAGGTCCTAAACTATCCATAACCTCTTTTAGAGTGGTGAAAACCATAGAACCACCCTCATCCAGAAGTATAGAGAAATCAGGGTCACCAAATATTTGAGGAATAGATGAAAAAAGTATACTTCTTCTAGAATGAACAAGTCCTTGGTTATTTCCTAGAATCCATGGATAATAACCTGCTCAAAATTCCACATCCCAGAAAGCCTAAGGAAGTCAACCTCACCGACCATCCCGACTACCACCCTCACTATATAAGGCTGGGTCATAATATCCAAGATTGATTTATCTTCAAATAAATACTTCATGACATGGTCAAATCTAGATAGGTGACTCTCGATAACTCCCCAGATTAGGTGGCTTGCATAACCATCGTTTGATCAGAAGAAGAGAATGATTGGTAGAAAGTTTTGGCTAGGTGTGTACAGAATTTTGACGACTAGATGACTCAAAAAATAGTTGATCAAGCTCACACTAATCTGAAGGAACATCTTCATAGACTCATGATATCTCCACCACCTAAGAAGAAGACATCAAATGTGCCCCCAAAGGTGGGTGTGACCACTGGAAGCAGGAAGAGACAGAGGAGGAAGAGTTATATTTTTCTCCAAAGAAATCCCTAACTCTTGTAGATTTCTTCTCTACAACGTCTGCAGGACGGGTACCACCCCAAAAATGGAATCCTCATCGAATGAAGAGCTCATATTTGGATATTTTAATGTGATACAATTGGAAGACCCATTTTTTAATGATTAATATACTCCTGAATATGGTTTTCCCACACATAATCAAGGAACAGGAGGAAACATGCATCTAAACTGAGGATACATGGGATAATGTAGATATGGTCGAACTCAATATTCCTTTAATATCCCCATATAGGACATATACACAAATAATACTCATGGAAAATCACTCTAGTAGGCTCAAAAGGGGCAAGGAGGTGCCTCAGAGCCCTCCAGTAGTCACCCGCATCTGATTGTCTTGAATGACTTATTAGCGGGATTTCAATCCAATCAACCCCGACAATGGGGAATTTCAGCCTGACCTACACCACTGGAAATAGATACTCCCTCAACTTCTGCACAAATACTAGGTCCTTCTACCTCAGATACTTTAGCTCTTGAACTGCTTGCCCAGGAGTAGCCCCATATCAGGAAGTGTCAACCTCTAGCATAAAAGTATGATATTATGAAATAACTAGCTGTAGTCCTAGCTAAGAACTCAATTCTTGATGTGCTCATCCTTTCAAAAGAACTTAGGGAGGCACTTGTTGAATCCCTCCAGATCCCACAAGAATTTAATATAGTGGTCGATGCAGCTGATGTCTATCAAGTGGAGACTATGTCCTTAGAATTTCATGTCTCCATCTCATTCACTAATTGAGACCAGGAAGAGGCCATCCAAGGTAACATCAAGATCTTATACATTTCAGGAAGAATCAATAATGTAAATGTACAAAGGGTGATGATTGATAATGGATACGAGATTAATCTCATCCTAGTTCAAAATCTATGACGTTTAGGATATAGTGAAGGGGATTTATCCCCCACAAAGATGACCATTCAGGAGTATGATAAATGTGAGTAAAGAAATCTTGGTAAGATAAAACTCAAGGCTCAATTTGAGGAACTCACATTTGATGTTGAGTTCATGGTTATTTAAAAATAAACCACATATAATGTCCTTCTTAGAAGTCCCTAGCTTCATAGCCACTCGGTGGTACCATCAAAATTCCATCAATGTCTAAAGTTCCCCATCAATGGAAAGGTCAACATACTACATGGTGATGATTACCACTTTGAAACTTGTAGATCCACATATGATGAATCATATTTCTACAAAAAAGGAGTTAAACAACCAATGGAAGATGATGATATATAGGTTTTAGCTCCCATGGATCGGGGACTACCCCTATAAACCCCTAGAGTATGCTCGATAATGATTATGTTCTCCCTATAAACATGGTCAAAGTAGTAGATCCAATACCAGATATCCAAGCCCCTCCTATCCTCAAAAACAATGTAAAAAACAATCATCTCCAACATCTATCTATAATGAATCAGATAGAAAGGGATGATGATGTCTCTCCTAATATCCTCCCTCACCCCAATAGTGTCGGAGAAGCTCCCAGATATCTATCTTCACATGAAAATGCCTTTATAGACTCAGAAATAGAAGAGGATAAGGATGACCATAGGAACGTCCCTCCAACATTTGAGGAAGGTGTCTACACCAATATATATGAGCTTATACAAGTAAATCTTGGAACGAAAGAAGACTTGTGGCCTACTCTGATTAGTTCTTCCATGCCCCTCAAAGAGAAAGAGATGTACATTTCATTTCTAAGGAAGCATCAATATGTGTTTGCTTGTAACTATATAGAAATGCCCAGATTGAATCTTGATGTGGCTACACACCATCTTAGACTACCCGATGAGCATCGAGGCTTCAAACAGGAAGCCAAGAGGATAAACCCCTCTCATGACACCAATTTAGAGGCAGAAGTTGGCAAATTTGATCCAATCAAACTTTTTCCGATAAGTGAAATACCTAAGATGGGTTGCCAACATCGTCCCCATCAGGAAAAAAATGGGTAGATTAGGGTCTGCATTGATTTTATAGACCTTAATCGACATTTCTTGAAGGATGATTTCCCATTTATGATCACATAACTCATGATTGACACAACAGCTAGATTCCAAGATCTTTTATTCATAGACAGGTACTCAGGGTACAATCAGATGAAGATGTCCCCCAAAGATAAAGAAACAACTGCCTTTAGGAGTCCTCAAGGGATATTATTCTATCAGGTCATTCCCTTAAGATTAAAGAATGCTGACACCACATATCAACACACCATACATCATATCTTTAATCCATTTTTGGGAAGGATAGCTGAGTGTTATGTCGAAGACCTGGTTTTTAAATTCGAAAATTGATGTGATCACTTCACAGAACTTTGAACAATATTCAACAAGCTGTGACAACATGATCTAAAGATGAATCCTATGAAGTGTGATTTTGGGGTAACATCAGGAAATTTCCTTGGCTTTGTGGTATTCCACCACATCATTTAGGCTGACCTAGAAAATACTAGTCCTATATTAGCAATTCCCCCTAGAAATCTCAAATAACTAAGGGTACTCCAAGGGAACCTCACCTACATTCAGCGTTTCATAGCCAATTTGGTTGGTAAAGCTCTCCCATTTACCAGGATAGTGAAGAAGGGAATCAAATACCAGTGAGATGATGAATGTAAAATATCCTTCAAAAGTATCAAGTGGTACTTGCTACACCCACCGGTTTTGATGCCTCTGATGGAAGGAAGGACATTCATCTTATATGTGGCTATTATGGAATGTTCACTAGGCACCCTAATCACATAGAAAAATGATGCGGGAAGAGAGAATAGTCTATACTACTATATCTGGATAATTCTAGGTACTAATACAAGATATTCTGATGTCAAAAAGAACTACCTTGCACTCATCTTTGCGATGAAAAAGCTAAGACAATACTTACAGCACCACAAAGTCTACCTAGTCTCTTGTATTGATCCACTCAAGTATATCCTTGGATGACCTATGTTGATTGGGAACTTGACTTGATGGGCGATCTTTCTGAAACAATATGAAATTTAACACATATCAAAAAAGTCAGTGAAAGGGTAATCCTTGTCCAATTTCCTCACAGCATATCCTGCCCAAAAAAATACACTAGAAGTCACCGATCTCCCAGATTAATAGGTCTTCTACACCCATGTCACTCCCTAGACATGGGAGATGTACTTTGATGTAACCTCTTGGAGTTCTTCCAGCACAAGAATGGAAAACCCAAATCTTAATTGGGTTGGTCTGGGGATTTTATTTGCCTCTCCAAAAAAAGTGGTTCTTCCATACTCTTTATCATTGTCCAAAGGCTACACTAATAATGAGGCAGAATAAAAAGCCCTCATCGTTGGGTTGGAACTAGCCCTAAAGCTACACATATCCTACCTTAATATCAAGGGGGATTTAGAATTGGCGATAAAGAAGATCAATGGTGAATATGCCATTAAAAAGGAATAACTGGCCCCCTCACTGGCTAGGTCAGGGGATTGATGGCAGAATTCCCTTTTGATCCCACATTGCATCATGTTCCCCGATCACATAATGCTCACACCAATGCATTGGATAATATAGCTACTGTCCTGGCTGACCCTAATTAGAAGGAAGTAATATTTCATATCACACATCAAATAATGGTCTCATCAATCATTATATGTGATATAGAAGAAATAAATCAGGTCAACACCAGCCTAGAGAATGATGAATCAATGAACACTCCTAGATGGATGGAGCACATACTTGGTTATCTCAAAAACGAGATTCTCCCAATAGATCATGCTGAAAGGGAATATATTCGGCACTAAGCAAAAAACTTTACTCCACAATATGGCCCAAATGAGTAAAAAGTCCTCTTAAAATGCGGATTTGATGGAATTTTCCTCAGGTGTATAGTAGAAGGAGAAATTTTTTTCCATCATGGAAGAAGTCCTTACAGTCTTCTACTGTGACCATCAATCTAGAACCAGTATCTCCCACCAAATCAAAAGGTTGGGATACTACTGGAAAACCATGATACATGACTACATGGATTTCACAAGGAAATTTCATGCATTCCAGATTCATGAAAAATTCATCCATCAACCCCCATAATTGCTACATAAAGATAAATATTCCTGGCCATTTGTCGTTTGGGGGATGGATGTTTTGGGGCCTTATCCCCTAGACAAAACTAACCAGTTCAAGTACATCATTACTGCTACTGACTTCTTTTCCAAACAGGTTGAGGAAATACCCCTCAAGGAAGTTGGAGAAAAGAATATTATCAACTTCATAAATTCCTATATCATCACTAGGTTTAGAGTCCCTCACACAATATTGAGAGAAAACAACACCAATTTCTATACCATATAGTTAACGAAGCTATACCAAGAGTACAATATAGAGTCCAATCACTCATCCCACTATCATGCGGTGGAAAATGGATAGATAGAGGCCTTAAATAAGACTCTATCAAACATACTTCATAATATGGTGAAAAAGGATAAGAAGTCTTGGACAAATAAACTTCTCCATGATTTATAGGACTACCGAACCACCACACGTACTTCCACACAGGAAATGCCATACTCATTGGTGTATAGGACTGAGGCAGTATTACCCATAAAATTCTAGTTTCCTTCACTCTGAATAGCCATTTATGGGAAGCTCTTAGATGATAATCAGTTGAAAAAGTGGATGGATGAATTGGAACAGCTAGATGAGAACAGATTGTGCACATTTCACAACCTGGAGATCCATCAAAATTAGATAACACAAGCCTTTAATAAAAAGTTTTACCTTATTTCATTCCTCTAGGGAGAATTGGTGATGGCTCTTAGAACCCCAATGATAATAAGAAATAATCCCCTGAAATTGTAACCCAAGTGGGAAGGACCCTATTTAATACATAAGGTTTATCATAATGGAGCCTATTCATTGGAAACCATAGATGGGGAACATGTCACACCACCCAATAATGCGAGATTTCTCAAGAAATAATTTGCATAAGCTGTCATCAGTAAGGGAATACACATCAGAGTAATCCTTATAGTTTTTCCTAACCACATGACTTTAAAATGAATGGAGATGGTCTTGACCACATGACATTAAACTTTACAGAGACTGTCCTAACCACATGATGTTAAACTGTATGAAGATCATCTTGGATTCATGATGTTAAACTGCACGGTTTCTTGAGAACTACATATGACTTGATTACTTCTCTCATAGGATATGTACTGATGCCTGCATCTCTATTATTGGGCCCAAACATAGGATTAATTTCCTTTCACTTCGGGTGATCCAATGTCCTTACTGCATGAAGCAAAACTACACATATCCAAAACTCCTCCCCCTTGATAATGGGTGACCCAATGTCCTTACCACATGACATAAAACTGCATGGATCCATAATGTCCAACTTCATTCATGCCAAGTCACCCATGTCCTTACCACATGGTGTTAAACAACATGTCTCTCTAGAACTACATATGGATTGATTCTCATTTTCAATGAGATACGTAGGGATGCCTTGATACTACATCTTGATCCATCCATCACATGATACAAAATTCCCATGTACTACTCTTAAATGCCTCTACATGGGAGCCTTTATGCTTCTTATTTCTCACACCGAGCATAGCTCACGTGAGATTAGAAATTTTAGCAAGGTATTCCCCATAAGAACAAGGAATATTAGATCCAACAGGATTGTCTTGGTCCTAAATATAAGACCTTAAAAGGTATATCATTAATCCTCACCGTAAGATGTTAAACTGTATGGATCTTCAGAACTATACGTGGTTTGATTTTCATTCTCATGAGATATGTAGTGACACCCAGACTTCCACCCTTGGGACTGACCACAATATTCCTATCAATTCTTATTGGTTTACCTCCATCCTCACCGCATGATGTTAAACTGCATGATATTTCAAGAAATACATATGGCTTGATTTTCATTTTTTATGAGATACATAGTGACACCCAAACATCCATCTTTGGGACCATATGTAATATTACCACTTTTCATGTTGGTCCATATTCTTCCTTGGCACATGATACTAAAATGAATGGTCCCTTAAAGAACTACATGTGGCTTGATTCCTGTCATTACATGATACATAGTTATGCGTAGACCTATAATCCAAGGCTTAATTACAACAATCAATGGAAACAATTACCACCTCTCTGTATGGTCCAGACCAACAGTGAGAGAGTTTCTCATTTAAGAACTATATAGGGATTGATTTTCATCACCATGGGATACATAGTGACATACATAATTCCATTCATGGGCCTAGATGTGATTCCACCATTTCATGTCAGAGGATCAATGTCCTCACCACATGACGTTAAATTGTATGACTATAAAGAACTACATGTGGTTTGATTCTCATTTTCACGAGATACATAGTGAAGCCCAAAATTTCACCATTAGGACAAACCAAAACATTTACATCCATTCACATCAGTTCCTATGTCCTTACTGCATGATGATAAACTACACGAAAGTATGTCCTTACTGCATGATATAAAACTGCAAGGCAAACATCCTTACTGCATGATGATAAACTACATGGAAACACATCCTTATCGCATGATGATAAACTACACATGAATACATCCTTATCACATAACGTTAAAATGTAAGGCAAACATCCTTACCACATGAGGATAAAATGCATGAAATCACATCCTTACCACATAATGATAAAATGCACAGAAATACGTCATTACCATATGAAATTAAACTATAAGGAAAACATCTTGGTCATAGGATATTACAAATAGATGAAAAACATCCCCACTACATGATGATAAACTGTGTAGTCCATATCCTATTTTTCATTCCTTATCAAATGACCATAAGATACTCACATCGGTAAACCCAAGTATGGGGTGCTTCTACTATCTTTTAAAAGAACCTCAATCCATATACTACACTTCACATCTTGTATGCATCAGGTTGCCACAAGCCTTTAATTGTACTTTAAAAGGAAAAAAGAGATCTCTTGGTTGGATATGATATTGATGTAGAAGGTATTTAGACCCACCAATTGGCAACATCTTGGTCTAATATAAAGGGCCCTCTGATTCTCATGATCCTGATGTCACCGAGGCGGAACCGAACATCTTAGGGTGTTATGAGATATACCCAGTATGACTATCCCGCATCATTTATCATGACCTGAGGAAATCAATCCATGATTTACAACATTTCCACCTCCCGCTCAGAAGGATGTTGGGGTACTCTTAACCCTGGGTATCCTAATTAGGCTCTTGTGTGACATCTCCCATATTAGGTACACTTGATTCAAGATCTTAAACTACCTGCACTTTAGTCAAAGATGTATAACCTTAAACTTTAGACAACAATGGTACAAATCACAAGACCTTAAACTGCTAGTGAAAAGGACACAAAACTTGTTAGGTTGAAAACCCAAAAAGGGAAACATGAGAAAAATTCAAGTCTCTTCACACTAAAATCTTCATTTATAGAGTTTATGAAAAAATTAGGGTGAAAACATATAAGAAATAAAGCTCGTAGGGTTCACTTTGTAGCCCTAGTAAAATACAGTCTATGACCACTAGACCCATTGGTCCAGGAAAAATTTAGAGAAATGTTTGTCATGTATCCTCATTGTGAGAATATGTTATCTAGGTGATGACACAACCTTTAGGGTGTTCAAACCCTTATTGGGTATTACACTTTTCGAAAATCATACTTTATGATTTGGGTGACTTGGATCAACATAAACCTTTCATGGTCATTGGAAAAAATATTCATCTTTAAGAAACCCTTTACTTGACTATGCACACATGCCCATGGCTTCTGCATATGTGCCTATGGTCATCAACTGAATGCATCACTCTTGAAAAAGGACATTCCAATCCTTGTGAGCCCTGACATCATGATGATAGCACTCAACACCTCAATGTGTTTGAACCACTCCCAATATAATTTTCCCATATCATCTCCTAATCTGGGTACTTTAGACCATCATTTACAATCCCCATTCCAAACGATCCAAGAGGATTCTACATACTCAATGTTATGTCACTATGTTTTTTACCCTTTCTCAAAGATGTAATGCAACACTCTATTCTCAAGCATTTGATGTCCCAGGCCTCATGATTTGAAACCATATGTAATAGATATTGTGAATCATATTAAGAGATAAACTTCCATAGGGTACCAGAACCCTTCTTGAATATCCTTATTTTCATACCCAACTTCATCATCTAGACATTTGAGTCTTTTGAAAATCCTTCATAGATCTAAAAAATAAGTAAATATTACCTTTTCTTGTCCATGATACCAACACATAAGGGCCCTAACCTACCAACTAAAGGAATCTCCACCTTTTCAAAAAGAATCTTTAATCCTTGCGAGCCCTCGAAACACCCTAGTGGAGTTCAAAACATCATAGTGTTACAGGTCATTCCCAGTATGTCTGTCCCATCCCATGTTCATAGACTCATGATTTTGGGTTATGATTTATAACACCCACACTTCAACTATCCAGGAAGGCCTAATATCCCGAGTATTTCACCCTCATATATATTTCCTTCCATAAATCTTCCATATACCTTGTAAAATAGTGAAGATCAACTTTTATTTTCCATTCCATCGATGAATAAGGGATTTAACCCACAAAATAAAGGCATATCCTCCTTACAATAAAGGAAATCCAATCCTTGTGAGCCCTAGCAGAACCATGATGGAACTCAACACCCTATAGTGTTTTGATTCATTATTGGTCTGTCGGACCCATATTCCACAAAGGTCTAAGGTAGAAGACCTTAAATTATAGTATACCAAAGGTCCGAGCTAAATGAACTTAAAATAAAGTGATAGAAGGTCTGAGTTAAATGACCTTAAACTAAAGAGGTAGAAGGTCCGAGCTAAATGACCTTAAACTAAAGTGACAGAAGGTCTGAGCTAAATGACCTTAAACTAAAGCGATAGAAGGTTCGAGCTAGATGAACTTAAACTAAAGTGATGTAAGGTCCAAGCTAAACGACCTTAAACTAAATCACATGAAAATTATCTAGCTCATGAAATATTATGAGGCCCATTACATGGTCTTGACACGATCAAGATACTCTAGCCAAAATCTTATCACTTTAATCAAAGATACAAATCACTTTCCCTTAAGAACATATGACCTACCCATATGATACCTCTGTAAGTTAGGTGATTTCAAGATAGCTGTAACATATTGCTGATAAAGAATCTCGTGATGGTGGGTATTCACAAGTATCTCTTAGAGGGTATATGTTAAAATTTAAACATTCGATTACAAGTATTCATGTTCATTCAAATATAAAGAAAGGGATGGGTGTTGGTGGAGATTTTCAAAATGTCAAGAGTGGCGAGATATCATATACATCATTAAGGGAAGAAGATTGAATAGTATTATAGGGGATTATGAAAATATATTCATTAACAATATGAAATAAAGGGAGGATTGTACACATTTTAGAGCCTTTATGAGGCCTCATAAAAGAATGGAGTGCAGTACACAAGTCGAGTCACGATAAAAGACGACCAGCTATGTTGGAAAGATCGACAAGAGTCTAGAGAGAGGCATTAATTGATCATCAGAGTGCTGCTCTCCCCACTTCTTTTGATTCTACCCTAGAATGGAGTGCCTCGACTAGAGTAGTCAACTCTTCAACCCTCCTCTGAGTAGTGTCTAGTGAGGATGATGATGTCAAAATATTAACTCTTATATGGGCCATCATATACCCATATCTCCATATATGCGTAGTAAAATTGTCCATCTGATACTTTAGTTTAGATAAAAATTGATGACCCTGCTCCAATGACACCACTATATCCCTTATTTTCTTAGAAAGGGAAGCCTCATTCACAAGATCATGAAGATCACTTTCATTCATGGCCAAGTCTCTTTAATCTAAGAAAATTTTCTGCATGATTTCATACAAAGGTTTCCAATCAAAGCTGCCTTCCCATAAGTCATGAAATAACTGGTGAAGTCATTCCACCTAGTTGCAGAATATTTCCAAGGGGGTCTTAGTAATCAAGGTGTGAATCCTTTCATAAATCAGTCTATGATATGACTGAGCCTCTGTAACCAATGAGGTAGATGCGTCATAAGGATGAATGGCCAGTCATATCAATGCCACAATAGGAGAAAGAGCCCCATATTCCCTTCTCTCAATAGGTGCATCATCTATAGCTCATGTTGGGGGATTAAATTCCTCAATGGAATCTATTTCATCATCCAAGTGGTCAACACCCGAGCGAGGTCTCTTTGTCGATGTATCATCCAGATCTTTGATCAATTCCATCATTGCCTCTAACAAAGTAATCTAAAATGAAAAAGTCCTATCCATATGACAAACCAACTAGCCTAACACACCATTTAGATAAGTTGTTACCCAAGCCTGGGAATAATAATAGGTAAGGAAAGTGGAAGAAGCATCATTAGGTGGAATCATGTTCTCATCCTCGGTGTCTTCACATGTTAGCATCCTCCAAAATTGGAAGATAACCTCAAGATGTATCTCCCCTCGAACACCAACCAAAGTAAGGGGGGATAACATTTGAGTATAACCAAACTGATGATAAAATTGATATGGTGTATAGGGCTCATAGATGAATAGCTCATCCACCCTGGCTGTAAGAACCCAATATCGAAGGGAGATCATATAATATCTTTTGTCAAGGGAGTAGCTTCCATCATCAATGATCAAACCAACCAATTCATGAAAGGGGGTAAAATCAAAGATATTAGGATGACACAATACATCCTCAACCTCAGCAGGGCTTAGAGACATAGAATCAACCCCAAAGATTTTCAGTAATCTAGGATGGGATATGGAATCCAGGATCCTAGAAGAATTGTAATATTCATAACAATAGAAATGCTACCCTATCCATCCAAACAAGAACCAGAGAAGACCATTGATCCTGTAAGGGGTGCTACCCCGTTGAATGAAACCTATCATTTGGTAAAGGAATGTAAGGACCAGTACCGTCAGGTTAAGACACCGCCCTTCTGCAAGTCATGCTACCATCACCAACATGCTAACATGGATTCCTGACCTATGTCCCTAGCTGGAAAGATCTACCCATTAAAGAACATGGCTATAAAAACTACAAATCTTAGGATTGAGGGGATCTCCAAGTTCACAAAATATCCCCATGATTTATAATCTAAAACATCCAAGATGGCCAAATACGGTCCTTCTCTATCACTGACTTGTTGGGAGGGGTACCTATGAGGGTGAATTGTAGTTGTTTTAACTCCTCTACTACATAGGAAAATATTGAACAAATACTTAAAATAAATTAGAAAGTGAATTTTCATCACTTTATTTGATTTATCCATTACAATAAGAAGAATCTCCTTTTCCAAATATGGGGTATGTTGAGGATCATCCCAAACATCCACAACAGGGAGGAATTCATCATACATTTCTATAAGGAGAAGAATACTACCCAAATGATAGATGTCCAATAGGATGATGCCCACTTAACCATGGGGCAAGTAAAATGTTTTATTATTAGGGAACCAATATCCTATCATATCTCAAAGTAGGTCAGGATGGTGATAAAAAATAAATTTAGAGATCCATAAAAATTCATAAAGGTGAACCCTGTATAAGTCATTAGTGAACTCCAAATAGGTTTTCCTTACCCAAAAAGGCCATGAACACTCATTAGAGAAATTACCTCCAGGACAAAGATCCCATTTAGAGTACCATCCACTACCTAGATTATTAAAATAAGAGGCAATTATACTAAAATAACTCTGAGCGATAGGTTTTTGGGTGAAATAATGATCGTCTGGACTCAAAGGAAAGTGGGATAATAGATAATACAAACCCTAAGATTGAGATGAAACCAGCCAACCATCCTCAGCAATTGTTGTCTGAACGTAGTCAAGAGAATCAAAAACCCAGTGGGAAGACAAATTAAAATATGTAGGAGGAATGGTATCATCATCTAACAAACCAAACCCATACAGAGGAATTTTATGAGATAAGGGATAATTCTGGATGCCAGATGAAAGAAACCTCATCAGGGTTTCATTATTAGTATGTATGCAATATCAGGGATCATCATTACAATTCTAGGAAATCATGTCCCTTTTATTGGACAAAACTGAGGAAACTTGACACAAAATAGAATCCATATGATAATAAGTAAGTGACACATGTCAGATAAATAGAATATAAGATATTGTCAAAAAAAGAGAAGCATAAAAGTACCAGAAACTTCATGCACATTTCATGAATCAACATGGAATTTGTGAATCACATAAAGGATGTGCGAATCACCTAATATCCAAAGGACTCATGGGTCACATAATTCTTGTAGGGAATCACATGATCACATGAACCCTTTTGAGACTCATGATCACATGACTTGAACATGGTCACATGAACAGTCGAATCGAATGATTAAACCATCAAACCTTTAGAAATCCTCAAGACCATTGTAGTAAATCATGGTTGAACTTCAAAAAGAATTACTGAAGTAGGGTTCATGTTCAGACTCAATGAGCACCTGAGCAGAGGCAGGTCTTATGGGATAGATCTCTTAGAAAAGTCTAACGAACAAGGTCTCATAGTCAGGATCCGTGACATAGTCTTATGACAAAGGTGCATAATAGAAACAAAGGAGAGAATGATTTGGAGAAGTGGTGACCAGTGGAATAAATCACTCTCTACCCCCTTGATTAGACAATAAAAATACATATTTTAATTACATTTTAATGGTATTAAATGTTCATTTTTTTATCTTATGGGATTGAGTTAGTGGATTTTAATTTTGAACATCCATTCTCATCATTTGTGCACTTCATACCCAATACACACCAATTTAGGCCCAATGATTCATCTGATTTTAAGGAATGTAATTATCTATATTTTAATTTTATATTTTTTGAAATGTATCTAAAATTAAATATGAAATTTTTTCATCTAGGGATTAATGGAGGATTCATAAAGGATGATGGATATATTTGGCGATGAAAGAAAACAACTTTGGAGAAGGCAGATTGGACACCAACCCACTGATGAGAATGTGGGGCCCATAATACAGACCCAATGAAGACCAAATTTCATGGTATGATATAATAAATATATAGAAACATATAATTCTTCAGGATATAGTGCTAATTCTCCCTCCATTGTGGTTATTTAGGCGGCCCAATTTAGAGAAACAATTTTGGGCTAGATTCTGTGGCCCAGAAAAACAGCCCACAAATTTAATCATATCTCGGAAAACACAAATTCATTTGGACTAAAATTTTACAGAGATCTAGGAGACATCCATAGATTAACTTTTTCATTATATGGACCAATCTAATTCATCCATCTATAAGGCTATCTAGTCATGTCTATTTTGTAGATGCAAGCTGTCTGCCACTTCGAGTCAAGGATAAAGAAGTCAACTCTCCCTTACTTTCCACCACCCTAGGCCTACCATAATAAAGTGGGATTATTTTTAATGTTAGAGGCTCGACCCAAGGCTCCAAAAATGACTATTTAAGGCAGTGTTGTTGAATTATTTAATCATCTTTGATCTTTGTTTTATTTTAATGTTATGCTGTCAATTTGATGTTGTAATTGTATTCCTTAAATTTAAGTTATTTAATTACCTTTGATTATTTATAAAAGTTCTTCATATTATCATTTTCTATTCTTCTTCTTATCACTTTGATACCTTTTCCTCAAGGTGTGAACTTGTTCACACCAAACCTTGTGAGATTATCACACAACGATGGAGTTTTGAACAAGATATAAGTTGAAAGGGATCCTATTTTCATAGATCTAGTAAAGATGGATATGGGAATAACCATGAAAGGTGAAACATCAATACTCTTTCAAATGGTTTCCAAACCATCTTTACTAGAAAGGATAAAATGTTCTCAGACTGATGATGATGAGTTTCAAAAGAAAATTAAAGCTTTGAATGATGGGAGATTGATCTACTTCGTATATGAAGATGGGATTTTGAAATTTGGGAAGAGACTTTGTGTTCTTGGAATACCTGATCTAAAAAGGAAATTTTTGGATGATGCTCATAGCTCCAATTTCTCTATACACTCTAGTAGA
Organism: Viscum album; assembly: GCA_963277665.1. Classification (NCBI taxonomy): domain Eukaryota; kingdom Viridiplantae; phylum Streptophyta; class Magnoliopsida; order Santalales; family Viscaceae; genus Viscum; species Viscum album. Next base: position 291,841,266 of record OY728165.1, read on the forward strand.
AATAATATGTATAGAGATTTGAAGGAACATTTTTTATAGGACAATGTGAATAGAGAGATTGCTGATTATGTGTCAAGATTTATGGTTGGTCAACAAGTGAAATCTGGAAGACAACATCCTAGAGGATTCATGCAACCTCTTCTCATACTTGAGTGGAAATGGGATGATATTACGATGGACTTTTTCATGGGACTACCAAAGACTCCTAGAAGGAATGATGCAATATGGGTCATTGTTGATCATCTTACCAAGTCAGCACATTTTCTTTCTATAAGAGAAGATTTACCACTTGAAAGTCTATCAATACTATATATTAATGAAGTTTTAAAACTTCATGGAGTACCCCTATCCATTATTTCTGATTGTAATCCCCATTTTACATCAATATTCTAGAAAAGTCTTCAGAATCCCCTAGATATTGAACTTCATTTGAGCATTGCCTACTACCCTCAAACCAATGGACTATAAGAATGGACTATTCAAACCTTAGAAGACATGTTGAGATCTTTCTCACTTGACTTTATAGGTATGTGGGATCAATATTTACCTCTGGTAGAATTTTCCTATACCAATAGCTTCCATTCAAGTATACATATGGCACCATATAAAGCGTTATATGGAAAGAAATTTCGCACACCAACTTGTTGGGATGATGTTGGTGAAATAAAACTCATAGGCCTAAAACTTGTTTAGGAAACAATGGAAAAGGTGAAGATTATCCAAACTCACATCAAAGCATCCCAAAGTAGGCAAAATAGCTATGCCGATAACCGAAGGAAGGATTTGAAATTTCAAGTAAGAGACTATGTTTTCTTGAAGGTATCTCCATGGAAGGGTGTTATACGTTTCGGTAAAAAGGGTAAATTGATTCCCAGGTACATCAAACCTTTCGAAATTCTAGAATGAATTGGAGTTGTAGCTTATCGTTTGGCAATGCATTAAATTCTCTCCAAAGTTCATGATGTGTTCCATGTATCACTGTTGAGAAAATACATGCCTGACCCGACGCATGTACTCACCTATGAAAAAATTGAACTGGAACCTGATCTGTCTTATTGTGAAGAGCCTATCATGTCTTATTGTGAAGAGCCTGTCAAGATTCTTGATACAAGAGAACAAGTGTTGATAAACTGGACGACTCGTCTAGTGAAAGTTCTATAGAGAAACCATAAGATGGAAGAGGCAACATGGGAACCTGAGGAACTTATGATGAAGAACCACCTGAATCTTTTTATACAGTAATATTCTAGAAATTTTGAGATGAAATTATTTTAAGGAGAAGAGAATATTACACCCCAAGATTCCACAATATGTTTCCCTTTGAATAATGTAGTAGTTTGCGTTGTACGAAACTTGGAGTTTTAACACACCATGACAAATCAAACCAGCCGTTATGAATAGTAATACCCACTTTTTGAAATTTTATAAATTTTATTTTTTAAAATTGAATTCTTTTTTGGATTTAGAATATCAAAATTAACTTAGGTTGAATTTTTGGTATTTTTCTTAAAACTTTCAAATTTTGATGAATAGTGAAAAACACTACGTTATTGTTTAAAATCGACTTTTTATTTTTAAGTAATTAGTTATTTTATTTTAATTTATTTTAGGTCAAAATAGATACATAATACCTATATATGTTCATTGTAATCCATTGGAGTCATTTTATAATAAGTTTAGATATATAAAATTTTATTGAACTTTTTACCATCTTTTACCCACCTTCTAGGAGCATTTGAAAATTTGCATAAAACTTAATTTTACCACTTCTGTGAGTTGAATTTAAAAAATCCGAGAGACACAATTGAAATTAGTAAGTAAAATTTGGTTCAATAAGATGAAAATAATTTTTGGTGAATAGTAACTTTTGACTTTTATTTACCACGATTAAAAGTAAATAGGCCAATTAAGGGTAAAAAGAATATTATAATTACCCTAAAACATGTTCTAATTCTATTGGATAAGTGTAATTAGACAAAAAAAAACCTTATGAATAAAATATGATCCTCTTTGGTCCACTTGGATTAGATTATGACATTTATTATTATTTTATTTAAAGAAGAGTTAAAAGTGTTAAATTCAAAGTTTAATAACTAAACCATTTTTAATATAGGGTTACACATAAGATAAATTCAACTATAAATATTCATTAGAGAGAAAAACATATTTCCTACATAATGGTATTTTATTTATAATTTTTAGACATTAAATAGTTTAATTTATTTATGACACAACGATGATGCAGTAATTACCTTATTAATGAAATATTAAAATAATTGATATTATAAATATCCAAATAAATGTAAATTGAGACTTATAATGAATTGCACTAATTTTCTAGGTTAATATGACATATTAGGGTTGATTAAATAATTTTTGTTCGAAGTAATCATGCTGTTATGACTTTAACAAAAACAAAATACTAAATAGTGTCAAAATTGACATAAATGAGTTTTAAGACAAATATTATATTATTAAATGATATAATATTCCTAAAAATATAAGGTTTGGCCAAAGGTGTAACGACCCATACCCAAACAGCCACCCGAACAGTGCTAAATGAGTCAAGTGTCACTACTTTAGGCGCACCTCCCCGAATGCTAAAGGCTGCCGACTAACAGCGAGAGTCTTATAGGTATAGTGGGGAGGGTATACCCTCTCGGAGGATAATAACAATGGTACTGGTCCGATTATAATAATAAAGATTCAGAAGAATAAACGACTCAGCAGACTCGAGCCAGACCCACAGAGCGGGAGCACATTCAATATCGAAAAAACAACAGAAGTAATAAATATAAACAACATTGGCGGAAAATAAACACAACAACATGCTTATCACTTGTAACTACTACTGAACAACAAAACATGCATCCAAAGAAGGTCATACATATTTAAATATAAAGGGCACTGATGGCTAACCTTCTGTAGCTATAAAACAAGCATGCTGATACAGGAAAGTAAGAAAAACAGAATAACCCCATCTAGGCAAGAACTTAGGGTCCATACCATCTCCATGTAATAGCTAATGCAACCCAGCTCCTGAAGCTAACCTCTTTCCTCCACGTAAATCCATAAAGTCTGCACATGTCTCGAAGGGCCTGTATACGGTGTGAGATGAATCTCAGTAGGATACCACCCAACGGTGTGTACCTAATATAAGTGTTTAAGTAGTCATGCGTTTATAAGGAAATCAGTAAATAGAATGATGCACAAATAAGCACAAACTACACTGGTGCTCAGCAGCCACCATGGAGTGTCACCTGATTCGAAAAATGCCAGAATCTCTATCATATAACCCGTCACCATGTGCCCCCTAACACCGCATGTCTCAAGTACCGACGTCTCAAAGGCACGCCTGAGAAACAATAACCTGGAGGAACAACGATGTCTATCCTCAATAAGTAACTGAAGGGAAAACGATTTCTGCCCTCAAATAACGTATCCAGAGGGACAGTGACGTCTGCCCTCAAAGTAAAGTATCTTGAGGGACAACGATATCTTCCCTCAAATAACGACGAGCCTCTGCCCCCAACCCAATAGCCTCAATGCTATCCCCTGAAGGCTCCTCACCTTCCACGTGGCTTCCTATGACAATCACCCCCAAACCAATAGTACATATACTGTAACTAATGGGGGCCTCTACCCACATGAGTGGTCAAAACCACCTCATCATGGAGTTTCTCTGTGTGCACACTACTCAAAGTTTCCGGGTGAGCGGTAATCACCAAAATAGAACCCAAGACACAACACCTCTGACACCTCGTGTCCCTGCGACCATACCGCTCAAGTCTGATGGTCTCGCCATCCCAGTAACCCATTCCTTGCCCAAATTGACAGTCATCCTGCCTCAAACCGATGCCCATGACGCCCAATACCATGGTCAGAACCACCCAACGTAACCTGGGACAAGCCCAACCTATGATCAACACCACTCTACAATACCCATGCCCTGCCCAGCACAACCCAAAGGTTCCAACATATTAAATATCACACGTCACATATATAATCACAATGGAAAACTTTAAATAGGAAAGACAATGAAATAGTTGAATTACACTAGCAAGGTGTTATCCCATACCAGTACTGAGGTCTTGAGAGCCTCTAACAATTCATATCAAGGTTTAATAAACTAAACTTATCAGATAATACATCCCAGAACAATCATAACCATTTTGGATTCCCCCAACCAAAATGCCCCAATTGAGCAACAACCCCTCACCCGACCCCACTCAAGAAAAACATGTAAAGGGCATACCCAAAGGCATCCCATAGGGCTAATGATCAATTTAATATGCAATATCAGATAAAATTGGGTCCCGCTCAAAATACCTAAAAACACGTCGAAGGCTTCCCCACCCAAATGACCACAAAAACACAAAAAGAGGTATTCACCACCTACTTGAGACTCCTACGATGATACTCCTCCAATAACAACCTCTAATTAGGTCTAAAATGCGGTGGATCTATAAAAGAATCAAAACCGCTCAAGCCCCTATGACTTATTCTAGAACGGAAATCAAGAATAACGGATCAAGAGGAATCAAGGACTTACCGAGGGGGTTCTAACAGATCAAGCAATGTTCAAATCGGGTCTCAGATGAAGGAACGAGAGAAAAAATGAGCTCCGGCCGGCTCTCCCCGCTCAACCCATCGAAGGGGTTGAGTTTATGCCTCAAAACGGGGATACTTACCATTTTAGTGAAAAAAAGAAACTACATGGCGTGTAATTTAAGTACACGGTGTGTATCATTTTACTATTCATAAGACGACTAAAATTCCACCAACTTACTTTCCAGAACCTGCCAACATGAGTACACGGCGTGTACTTAGTTTTTCTTCCCTTCCTCGCTGACTTACCCACATGCCATGTATATCTCTCATACACAGCTAGAATACACAGCGTGTCCAAGGAGGACACGACGTGTACTTGGTTAAATGATTCTACCCATCCAACACGCCCACATGCCATGTATGGCCTCCACATGGTCAATGGTACACGACGTGTTGAGTAACACTACACACCGTGTAGTAAAAAATTTCTACATGGTCATCACATGGCATGTACTCGGCGGCACACGGCCGGTGCTCGCCCAAACTATATATGGCCTGTACTCTATAGTACATGACGTGTAGTTTGAAAATTTCCAAAAACTACCCAATTTCTCCAGTTTTCTAAAGGACAAGTCAAAATTCAAACAGGGTCAGGATTTTGACCTGTTCTAAAAACTCAGGTTCTTAAAATCTCCCCACCTTAATATAGCTCGTCCCCAAGCTATCAAACGAAACCTGAAGATGGAACCGAACATACCACCCCAATAAAATTAACCCAGACTTCCCCGGTCTCAAGGGTTCTAGATAAATTCCTCAAGGGCTCCCCACCTTAGGAATTTCCTAACTCAGTCTCAACACGACAAAACTTAAAACAAACAAAGGTTCACTGACCTATTTTCAGGACACATAGTCTTTCCGTGATACATCATCACCCCTGCGCCTCATTGGTGCTCCTATGTTATTCCTGACACCCAACATATCCCACACCACATCGGTGTCTGCCTCCACGAGGTCCTACATCCCATGGATGCTCAAAATGAACCTGGTGTCTATCAACTCAAGTAACCCACATCATTGATGCCCCGATTCCCAAGGCACCTCAAGTAACCCGAACTCTTGATGTCCTGATTCCCACGACACCTCAATTTACCCGCATCCTCGATGCCCCGAATAATACGCATCCCATACATATATTTATAAGTATATCATGCACCTGATATGGTGCCAATCCCACTGACTAGCATCTAGTCAGTCCACATAGATCCTGTGCATAACGTGCACTCAAAACAGACATGCCTCTATAGGTCATGCCAAAAAGAAAACATAGAAAGTCATGACCACACCTGTGGTGTACCTCTAACCGTTTTCGGTTCACCGACTGACTCAGCCTCTGGAAACTCCACGGCATGCACCTGGACTGAGGTACGACTGCCTGATACCTGACCTCCCTATAGTGATGCTCCAGCCACCGACCACTAACCCCTCAGCTGGATCCTGCTGTCTCTGTGACTTCCTCCACATGAAGATGAACCTTGACTACTCTCTCCTGGTACCAAACCTAAACTAACTCCAGATGCCACCGTATGTCCTGGTCCCTGCCTGCTGGCTGTCTGAAAAGGATGACTGCAAAACCTCTCAAGGTGCCCGACCTGTCCACATGCTCAACACTCCTTTGGAGGCCTATCGTACTGAGTCCGAACATGTCCTGGTTGTCCAAAATAAAAGAAAAACACTGAAGAACTACTATGAGGTGGTATAGATGAGTCCTTGGCCTGAATTACCTGCTGGAACTCATCCCGTCCTTGCTTCCTGCTGTCTAAACCGTCACCTAAAACTATTCCCCGGCCAACCTGGGGCTTATCCCTCTGGTTTCCCTCTACTATGAGCGCCTGATTCACCACCTTTGAGAATAAACCCAGCCTGAAGATATTCACTTGGATCCAAATGGCATGTCACAATCTATCCTTGAAGCACCTCACCCTTGCCGCATCATCACTAACCATACGAGGTGCAAAGCGAGACAACTTAGTAAAAGTAGCCGCGTAGTCTATGACGGACATGTCTCCCTACTGAAGACTCAAGAACTCCTGAGATCTCTCTGCTCTCAGTGTCTCTGGGTAAAAGTGTTCAAAGAACCTATCCTTGATGTTTTTCCATGCCAGTACCTAGTGCATGCGAGTCTGAACCTGCACATCCCACCAATGCTTTGCCAGTCCTCACAGCTTGTACATCTCCAACTTGACCCTTCGCCCTGGAGGTATCTCGAGCTGCTCGAAGATCATCTTCATGCTCTCTATCCAGTTCTCAGCCGCCTGTGGACCACCCTCACCCTAAAAAAGTGACAGGTGTTGCAACTGGAACTTACATGTCAGATATGCCATAGAAGGCTCTGTACCCTGTGTGCCTCTGTCGATCCCCTGAAAAACACGTACCCAGATAGCTCAGAGTTGCTCGTCGAGCCAGGGTCCGAACACTGCCAAACTCGGGTGTTGTCCTACCTGCACTGGATCCTAAACCTGATCCTGTCCCTGAGCATGTACTCGCAGCTCCTGCTCTGCCTATATCGGATCTTGAACCTGATCCTACGACACTGTATCATCTCCCGCTTGATGCTCTATTGAGACGTATAAGGGGAACCCGCTGAATACCATAAATGGCCAGACATCCCATATATATATAACAATATATATTCAACGCAGATAAGGAAAGCAGTAAAATGAAATGCATAACTACTACCCTTACTCTCCCCCACCGCAACCCATGGCCATGGTATCCCGACCTCATGGCCTCCTTACCCGCCCTCATTAGAGCCAAGTATCAAAAGTACCTCGGGCCATGCCCATCCTGAGAACCAACATTGCCTCAAACCGACAACCTAGTCACCCAATCCTGGTGATCAAAATCACCTCAACCATAGTACCTTCCTGTCACATGTAATTCTGCTAAAATATAATCATGGCATAACACATTGCAATAAACAAGAAATTCTATCATGAATTTCACCTATGCACATTTCAAGAGAATACAAATCATAGAAATTGACATTTTCTTCACATGGTATTATCACATCACAAAGAATACGTGCAGTTATGAAATTAAAATACCCTAAAAATGTGCCTATCAAAATCCAAAACAACCAAGCCTTGCCATACCAAGCCAAGGTCTAATTCTCCATTACCGCACTGAGTCAAGGGTCACATATCACAATCAATAACATCACACACCATGTGAACCACCGATGAGGAAATAATATAATCTATAATCTAAGAAAAAATCAAACAAAAATTCCCACCCATGGCAACTTGGTCCATCCCTCGTACCTGGGGCTATAGGCACCCAAGCACAAGCTAGAAACCTAGTTCCAGTAACAACCTATTTCCAGTATACCATATCCCAAATAGTAAAACCAGTAGAAATAAAAGAGAAGCCTCAATCTCAATAGTATCCAGCAAAACACTACTACTAAATCCCTGTCCATAACTCCTCTGATACCACTTTGTAACGACCCGAACTCAAACAGCCACCCGAACAGTGCTAAATGAGTCAGGTGTCACTACTTTAGGTGCACCTCCCTGAACTCCAAAGGCTACCAACTAGCAATGAGAGTCTTATAGATATAGTGGGGAGGCTATACCCTCTAGGAGGATAATAAAAATGGTACTAGTATGAGTATAATAAAAAATATACAGTGGAATAAACGACTCACCAGACTCGAACCAGACCCACAGGGTGGAAGAACATTCAATAAAAAAAAAATAGTGGAAGAAATAAGTATAAACAACAACAGTGGTAAGTAAACACAACAACATTATGATCACTTGTAACTACTACTGAACAACAAAACATGCATCCAAATCAGGTCATAAATATCTAAATATAAAGGGTGTCGATGACTAACCAACTGTATCTACAAAACAATCATGCTGATACAGGAAAGTAAGAAAAACAGAATAACCCCAGCTAGGCAAGACCTCAGGGTCCATACCATCTCCATGTAATAGCTAATGGATCCCAGCTTCTGAAGATAGCCTCTTTCTTACACGTAAATCCATAAAGTCTGCACGTGTCTTGAAGGTCCTGTGCATGGTGTGAGATGAATCTCAGTAGGATACCACCCAACAGTGCATACCTAATATAAGTTTTTAAGTAGTCATTTGTTTATAAGGAAAGAATTAAATAGAATGATTAAAAATAAGAACAAAATCCACTGGTACTCAGCAGCCACCATGAAGTGTCACCTGCTTCGGCAAACACCGAAATCTCTGTCATATAACCCATCACCATGTGCCCCCTGACACCGCGTGTCTCAAGTACCGACGTCCCGAAGGCACACCCGAGAAACATTAACCCGGAGGAACAACGATGTGTGTCCTCAATAAGTAACCAGAGGGACAACGATGTCTGCCCTCAAATAACGCAGCTGGAGGGACAGTGACGTCTGCCCTCAAAGTAAAGTATCCAGAGGGACAACGATATCTACCCTCAAATAACGGTGAGCCTCTTCCCCTAACCCGATAGCCTCAATGCTACCCCCTAAAGGCTCCTAACCTTCAATGTGGATTCCTACGGAAATCAACCCCAAACCAATAGTACCTAAACTGCAACTAACAGGGGCCTATACACACACGAGTGGTCAAAACCACCTCATCACAGAGTCTATTTGTGTGCACACTACTCAAAGTTTTCGGGTGAGTGTTAATCACCAAAATAGTACCCAAGCCACAACAACTCTGACACCTCGTGTCCCTGTGACCATGGCACTCAAGTCTGATGGTCTCGACATCCCAGTAACCTAGACCATGCCCAACCTGACAGTCATTCTACCTCAAACTGACGCCCATGATGCCCAATCTCGTGGTCAGAACCACTCAACATAACTCGGGCCAAGCCCAACCTGTGATCAACATCACTCTACAATACCCAGGCCCTTCCTAGCACGACCTGAAGGTTCCAACATATGAAATATCACACTTCACATATATAATCACAATGGAAAACTTTAAACAGGAAATACAACGAAACAGTTGAATTACACTAGCAAGGTATTGTCCCATACCAGCACTGAGGTCTTGAGAGCCTCTAACAAATGATATCAAGGTTTAATAAACTAAACTTATCAGATAAAACATCCCAGTTCAATCATAACCATTTTGGATTCCCCCGGACAAAATGCCCCAATTGAGCAATGGCCCCTCGCCCGGCCCCGCTCAAGAAAAATAGGTAAACAGAATAACCAAAGGTATCCCATAGGTCTAATGAACAATTTAATATGCAATATCAGATAAAACTGGGTCCCACTCAAAATACCCAAAAACACGCTGAAGTTCGCGCCACCCAAATGACCATGAAAACACAAAAAGAGGTATGCACCACCTACCTGAGACTCATACGATGCTACTCCTCTGATAACAGCCTCCAATTAGGTCTAAAACGCTGTGGATCTACAAAAGAATCAAAACCAATCAAACCCCTATAACTCGTTCTAGAACAAAAATCAAGAAGAATGGCTCAAGTGGAATCAAGGCCTTACTGAGGGGGTTCCAACAGATCAAGCGGTGTTCGAATCGGGTCTCAGATGAAGGAACAAGATAAAAAATTAGCTCTGAACGGCTCTCCCCACTCAACCCATCGAAGGGGTTGAGTTTCTGCCTCAAAACGAGGCTAATTCCCGTTTTAGCAAAAAAAAAAACTACACGGTGTGTACTTTAAGTACTCGACGTGTATCACTTTACTGTTTATAATACAACTGAAATTCTACCGACTTACTTTCCAGAACCTTCCAACATGAGTACATGTTGTGTACCTAGGGTTACACGATGTGTACTTAGTTTTTGTTCCCTTCCTTGCCGACTTACCCACATTCCATGTATATCCTTCATACACGTCTAGACTACACAGCGTGTCCAAGTAGGACACGGTGTGTACTTGGTTAAATGGTTCTACCCGTCCAACACACCTGTAAGGGTTGGTGTCTTGAGAACCAACTGTTTTGTACTTTCATTACATGAATGTACTCTTATTATATATTGTTCATTGTTCTACATGACTATAATATAATAATGTCCTAGAATATTTGTTGCATTAATAAGGTCATGGAAGATCCCCGTTATGATGAGAACCTTGAAATTCTATAACAATATTCTTAAATTAAGTTCTACGATTGAATTAAATACTATGATAGGACACATAGTAAACAGACCGTCATGTGCGAGTACTCATAAGAATATGAGACTCTCTCTCATGGAGTTCGCACTTGGTAATCTTCAAGATGGGAGATTATGAGAACAGACCCGCCAGTAGTAATTCCGCATGTCTTAGTGTCATCAGATATTGCTATCTACGAGCGTGTGTAATGGTCCTTAGACAGGAAGATTATCATTAACTCATGTTATGACTCGCGCACTTAGATTTGCTGATGAAAACCGTCACGTAGAAAGTTGGCGGGAAGTAGGGTACGTTGGGTGCATCATGAATGACATGTTGTTAATGGATAAGTCGATGAAGAATTTTCCCCTTGCATTTATAGAATTTGATATCTCATCCATTTGATTGAAATAGAACTGTCGCAATAAATTACATGGCCATGGTGAAATGACGAGTTTATTTCAGGTATTCAAAGAACGACAGATCAAGTATAAAGGTTTATGACACTTCCACGAAACCTTCTTGATGAGATATTGGTACAAAGGGATTGAATTACAAATTAAGCATTCGTATGAGGTGACACGTCAATGCGGCATCAACTTATTTCTCTTGGGCGCCTTGACCCATTGCTAGACAGTAATCTTGGACTTTAGGAAAGCCCGCCTAATGCCAATGAGAAAGAGGCCTATAGGGTCACACCCTAAGTGTATCCAAGTATCTCAAGTAGAATAAAGATTATTCCCGTACATGGTTTAATAATTATTTAAGGAAGCCTAAATCGTTTTTAATGATAGAGGAAGGAGGAAATGAAAAACAAGATATACACACCATGTATTAATGATTACACACCATGTAGTTTTTTCATGGAAAACAATTACACGCCGTGTATTAATGATTATATGCCATGTAGTTTTCATTTTAGAAAGGAAATGAAAAACAAGTACACACTATGTATTAATGATTACACACCTTGTAGTTTTATGGAAAACAAGTACACGCCGTGTATTAATGATTACACGTTGTGTAGTTTTCCAGTTGGGATTTTGAGGATATAATATTGTTTTATTAAATGATATTTATTATAATCATCATGGGAACATTTCAAGGAATTGATTATTTGATATGGGGGTTTTCAATAAGAGTCAATGAAATAAATAAAACGCGTAACACGTTTATTTATTGTCATAACTCTACAGCCTCAAACCCGATTATAAATATCCTCACAACCCCAACTCTTTTCCTAAACAAGAGAATTCTTTCAAGACCGAAAGAACTTCTTCCACCAAGAACGCTCTCAAGACCGAGAGAGATCATCTTCCATCGAATTAAGACGATCTAAGGTGGACAACGCAAGCAAAGGTTTCTCCACGCTAGCACCCGGGGACTCCTTTGGAAATGTCTAGAGATACGAGGTGCACATGTGGATCACCGCTAGAGGAAGTCTACACTTGGCTTCTGTGACACAATGACGAATCACATCGTAACGTGATCAAGAACATCAATGAAGAAAGAACACCCAAAAGGTACTTCTTTTCAATTGATTAAATTAATTATAATCAACCAGTAGTGATCCTACTTTGTGGTGTCGGGACTTTTCCCTTCTTTTTCCATTTTTGTGATTCGATCCGTGGAGACTGGTGTTTATCGTCGTATTGATCCCAGATTGATCATTTTTAATGAAAAAAATCCAAGTGGGAACATCCACCCACGAGCTTCCGCTGCGCCTGGAACCTTCAATTGGTATCAGAGGGAGGTTACAACATTGATTATAGTTATTTATTCTTTATTGATAATTTATGCATTTATATTTGATTCAATTCGAAATAAATCGTTCTATAAATATGAATAAATGAGATCTGTTCTTCCTCTTTCATTTATCAATTCATATAACAGAAATTACCTTTTAATTTTAATTTTGATTAAAATAAAAATGAGGAACTCATCCGAAGGATCCGCTCTTTTTGTCTGTATAACATGGGAATAAACGGCGTGTAATGAAAACTACACGCCGTGTACTTAGGTTCAACGAACCGGAACTGGTCTTCCAAACCACGCCATGTTAATTGATTATGCCTAAGTATCTATTACGCCATGTTGACCAGAATTGAATGGTGCGTGGGAACCACAATACACGGTGTGTATGTTGGAGCAACACGCTGTGTAGTCCGATCCGGCCCAAGTGAAACCGTGTACAAAGGAGAAGCCGCGTACCACGTACACAGGATTTCCAGGATGGTTACCGCGTAACAAGGAAGTACATGCCGTGTATGATTTATCTACACGCCGTGTACTCCAAAATTTCCAAAGTACAGAAAACATGCCAAAGCCCCAACGTGTAATTTGGATAAAAGGTGAAAGAAATAAACGCCGTGTAAATATAAACTACACGCCGTGTACTTTCCAGAAATGAAATTTCACCAGGTTTCCTCCAAAAGTACAAAGACCTGTACAAGGAATATGGATGGGAAGAATATCAAGGAAATTCAGAAAGGAATTTAAGATAAATAATTGATTAATTATAAGATTATAATTAATTGAATTCAAGCACAACTTATCTTAAATAATAGAACGATTAAAAGAATTTGAATTCTAAATATGCATAAATGTCATTGCATGCTATGGATGATCATGAGCTAGACCAAAGATACTTTGTATGTGTGTATGGTTTCATTTAAATTTGTTTAATTTAAATTCGTTGGCCTGTGAGCCTTCTTCTGATAAAATGTAGGGCCTGCATGCCCATGGTTTCTTCAATGTAAAACCCATGTAATGGAGGATCTCCTAAGTCAGAGGAGACAGTTCAAAACCCGAAGCTGAGGCAAAACTAACCCAAGAAGATACAAAATTGGACAGGTGGGAGCTGCAAAACATGAACCATCCATTCAAGGTGTTTTTCCCCAGGTCAGGGTTAGATTATAAAACCACTAGATAAGCTAACCAATAGAAGCTCATGATCATGCCTTCTTATTTTATTTCTGTCTTATTGCATGGTTTATTTATTATGTATGTGTTTTCATGATCACATATTTGATGAAATAAACAAGAATGCAAAGATAGAATAAAATAAAACCAGACTATGCATAAACATTATAGGAACATGGTTAATCACTTAAGAAAGCATCACTTAATATTAACAAGCATGTGATAATGCGAAACTACGCATAAACGACTAAAATCCCTCAATACCATATTAAGTCAGACCAAGCCTTATATTACTTGATTAAAGGCAAGACTCAATAAAACTATGTGTTTGACCAACCCTTGTTGGGACACTTACTTTTATAAAGGAAGCCCTTATGAATGGTTTTAGGTTGACTTAACCATATTACATCAAGAGGAGTAGCCCTTGATAGACTTGCTGTAATATTGGAGGCAAGAGTTGAGGAAATCCAAGTCAGGATTTCAGTATTGGGGAGTCCACTCAACAGATCAAGGAACTATAAGCTCACAGTTGGCAAAGACCTTCCTACCTAAATACCTTCAAATATCTTGACCAACCCTTGTTGGGGTTACACAAAGGGGAATATGGATCCTTGACACTAGAATGTCAAAGAAACTAGACATTATAAGTTCGATGGTGAGGGCCATTGGGACTTGATAAAATAGTGGGAGAATTAATAAATTCATTCATTTTTTTTTCATAAAATATAATAAAAAAGTATTGATAAATCTGCTCTTTTAATTTTTAGAATCGAAATGACAAACTCGTCAACCACATTTTCTCTGCGATCAATTATGGATAAAGAAAATATTCTCACTGGCAGTAACTTTTAGGAATGGTTTAGGCGCCTTCAGGTTATCCTACACCATGAACAAATGTTTTACGTGCTGGAGTCCTCACTTCCTGATTTTCCCACCCAAGGGGAAAGTGATGAAGATTTCCTGGTCTATGATCAATATTTAAACGATGAACTCGACGTTCAATGTTTGATACTAGCATCAATGTCTAGTGAACTCATGAAGTCTCATAAAGACATGGATGCCTATATCATGCTCGAGCACCTCCGTGGTCTATATCAGGAGAGAGTAAGACAGGAAAGGTTTGAGATCTCCAAGGATCTATTTCAAATCAAGCTTGGAGAGGGTGCCCTAGCCGAGCCTCATGTAGTCAAGCTCGTTGGATACATTGAGCGCTTGGAAGTTCTAGGGTTTAAAATCCCCGAAGAACTGGGTACCAATCTTATTCTTGCATCAATCCCCCTAATCTTTTCAAACTTTATTGTGAACTTCAACATGAACAACATTGAGAAGTCTCTGTATGATCTTCTTATCCTCATTCATAAAGTGGACAACGACATGAAGCGTGAAAATACTTTTTTCCTCATGGTGAGTAAAATGAAAGGGAAGGAGAAGAGATTTAAGCCCAAATATTCTTCAAGGACTTTTAAGAAAAGGAAGATCAAAGGGGAGGCAAGAGAACAGGAGGCTGTTTGTTTCGCATGTGGAAAGAAGGGCCACTGGAAGAAAAATTACACCCAGCCAAGGAAGCAAGGGGAAGATTCATGTGTGTTTGTTATCGATTGCAATCTATATATTTCTACCAATTGGGTATTAGATACTGCTTGTGTGATCACATCTGTATCCAAATACAGGAACCAAGTAGATTCAGAAAGATTGACCGAGGTGAGGTGGATCTACGAGAAACCAACAGATCCAGACTCGCTGCTGTAGCTGTCGGAGACTACCACCTCACATTGCCTACTGGGATGGTCTTGGTTTTGAAAGGATGTTATTATGTACCCTCTATAACCAAAAACATTATTTTAGTATCCAGATTAGATACTGATGGATTCATCTTCAATTTTGGAAGTGGATGTTTCTACTTTTATAAAGATAGCATTTGTTTTGGTAGGGAACATTTATATAATGGCCTTTATGTGTTAGACTACACAAACCAAGTAATGGAAATCAATGACAAAGTTAAGTCACATGACTCATACCACACCCAAATTTGGCATCACTGGCTAGGTCATGTAAATGAGAAACATTTGACAAAATTACATCAAGATGGGTATTTAGATTCTTTTGAACTAAAACCACTTGGTGTATGTCATGCATGTATACAAGGAAAAATGACCAAAGCCCTATTTAATGGGAAAGGTGAAAGGGCTAAAGAGCTTCTAGAATTAGTTCACACAGATGTGTGTGGACCATTTCCAGTTAAAGCAAGGGGTGGGTTCTCGTACTTCATAACTTTTTCTGATGATTTTAGTAGATATAGATATATTTACTTAATGAGGTATAAGTCAGATTATTTTGATGGGTTCAAAGAATGCAATAATGAAGTTGAGAACCAGCTTGGTAAGAAGATTAAGAAACTCTGCTCAGACAGAGGAGGAGAATATCTTAATCAGGACTTCATTGATTTCTTATGGGAGTTTGGGATTCTATCTCAACTCACTCCTCCGTACACACCTCAGTAGAATGGTGTAAGTGAAAGGAGGAACCACACCCTATTGGACAAGGTGAGATCAATGATGAGTCATGCGAGTCTTCCATTATTCTTTTGGGGATATGCATTACAAAAAACAAGACACATACTAAACCAAGTACCAACTAAATCGATAAATGGTATTCCATATGAGTTATGGAGTGGACGAAAATCCATGTTATTGAATTTACATGTGTGGGGTAGGGAAGCATTTGTTAAGGCCTCTTCAGGTAACAAACTTGAACCCCGAGGCACAAAGTGTATCTTTATAGGATATCCCAAGGAAACAAGGGGATATTACCTATAAAACCCTTCAGACAAAAAGGTTACGGTGGCAAGACACACCATATTCCTTGAGAGGGAGCACATATCCAAAAGAGATAGTGGGAGCGAGTTATACTTAAATGAATTCGAGGCTCAATATACACATGATTTGGTACAGGAACAGATTCCACAAAGCCCCATGGAAGAACAATCTGTTCCAGAGACACAAGAACTGCACAGGAGCATGAGAGAGGTGAGAGAACCAGAACGATATGGTTTTCTTGTCACCAAGGATGGTGAATCATTATTGTTTTTCATTTCCTCCTTCCTCCATCATTAAAAAAAATTTAGTCTTCCTTGAATAATTATTAATCCTCGTATAGGAATAATTTTTATTCTACTTGAGATACTTGGATACACTTAGTATGTGACCCTCTAGGCCTCTTTCTCGTTGGCCTTAGGTGAGCTTGCCTAAAGTCCAAGATTACTGTCTAGCAATGGGTCAAGGCACCCAAGAGAAAAAAGTTGACACCACATTGATGTGTCACCTCATACGAATGCTTACTGTGTAATTTAATCCCTTTGTCTCAATATCTCATCAAGCAGGTTTCATGGAAGTTTCATAAACCTTTATGCTTGATCCGTCGTTTTTTGACTACCTGAAATAAACTCTTCGTTTCACCATGGCCATGGAATTTCTTATGAAAGTTATATTTCAATCAAAGGGACAAGATATCAACTTCCATAAATGAAAGGCACAAATCCTTCCTTGACTTATACATTAACAACATGTCATTCGTGATGCACCCAACGTACCCTACTTCTCGTTAACTATCTATGTGATAGTTTTCATCAGCAAATCTAAGTGCATGAGTGATGACACGAGTTAATGATAATCTTTCAGTCTAAGGACCATTACACATTCTCACAGATAGAAATATACGATGACACTAAGACATGCAGAATTACTACTGGTGGGTCTGTTCTTATAATCTCCTATCTTGGAGATTACCAAGTGCGAACTCCATGAGAGAGAGTCTCGTCTTCTCTCAAAAATTTTTGATTTCATTTATGTCAACATCCTTTGATGGATTTTAAACTTTTTTGAAGTTTATTTATTATGAAACAAATCTTCCATATTATATTGAAGGTTTTATGATATATTTGACTATGGATGTTTTATTGTTATACCATTCATGGTTTATGGTTAAAGTATTGACATTTCATATGCTAGTTTTAATATGAATGTTTATGTTATGTCTCAACCTTTTCATATGAGGAATATATTGGAATTATTAAGTGATGGGTGGATCTCACTATATCTCCTCAGTGCATCGGTAGGTCTCATGAGACAATTAGATATGGAATTGGCTGAGGCCTTTCCCAATTTTGATATATGGTTTTGGATGAGGTCTTAATCATTTTTAGACGTCTTGGATGAGGCCTTGACAAAATGTTTCAGAATGTCCCACATTATACATTCCCTAATTATAAAAATATTATTGATTTTTCATGTGGTTATTCAACTAGTAGAATACCCATGAATATGTTTTATTATGGAATTATTTACTCATCTCATATTCCTACCATTATGTGTTTATGTTTATTATTTATAAAGGCATGTGTTTTAAATTATTCACCATGCCTAATGTTTACGTCATCTTCTGCTGTATTTCTTACCCATACTGAGCATCTGAGCTCACCCCTTTCTTATGGTTTATTTTCCCAGGATATGAAGAAGTTAGTTATGAGTGAATTACAGACATAATTTAGGAGGCTTGGATGTTTCCAATGGAATAAATTAGTGCTGTATTTCTTTTTAAGTTGTAATATTGAAATTTTGTATGTATCTTGTTTCCAATAATACTAAACTGATTGTTCTTTCAGGACATGATCCCTTGTATCATGCCAATGTTATGTAATAAAGCACTGACTCTGGGTAACTCGGGTCGGGGCGTTACACTACATGGTTTTTAATAATTCCTAGATAACTATGTTACTATTTCTATTAACTATTAAGATAATTATAAAATGGATGAACCTATAAAAGTCCATAAACTCAATGTTGATTATCAATTAAGGCCTGATAAACTTGAATCTAATGACCAAAACCACTACAAAGAAGAAAATAATGTCTGATCTCCCAGTAGACGTCTAAGAACTTCTAGATATAGTAAATTGATATGATAGAAGCTGAAGAAGACTCCCCGATATCTGAAAGATCAACTGACTAGGACATTAAGACCCTCTTCTCACAAATCTACCACTCAAAAAGTCTCAATGACTTCCTTCTTATAATGATCTGGTCCAATACAACATCTTCTTAATAGCCCATGTATTTTATAACACCTTAATAAATTATTGAAACTTTAAATGGGTGAATTGGTGATGGATCTATGGATGCAACACCTTCTCAAAATTCATCTCTATAGACTCTTTATTTGGTAGGAGGTCTAAAAAATAATAATGTAGGTTCTTGAACCAAATACTGAACTCTAAAACACTATAAATCCATTGTTGAAGAGAGATAATATCCTTTCAATTTTCCACCTTTATGGTAATAGAAAGGAACTCATCCTGAAACTAATTGTAGAACTTATCCCATGGAACTTCTAAATCCTCAAGTTTATCAATGAATGAAACCCACCACTAACAAGTAACACCCCGTAATATATTAAAATATAGTGGAATCAGATGCTATTTGATAGAATAAATAAATCCAAAAGAAATCTCATCCTCCTCCAACCATTCCTCAGTCTTCTATTTAGAAATAAATCCCCCAATATTTTACATTCCCTAACACTAGAACTTTTGAATCATATTTCATTAAGTGTTATCATTATCAACCTCAAATCTCCAAAAATATTCTAGCACGTCATTTTGAAATTCAACATCATAATCCTTACATGTATTTTGACCTATAACTATACCAATAAAATATAAAATAGTTAGGGAGTCCCTAAATCTAGAATATAAAATCCCAAAGATTAATTAATTATGATTCATCAAAATTTCCATTATCTACCAAATTCAATCACAAGTGAAATCATCATGATGTATGAACATTACCTAGATCTCTAACCAATAATATGAATCACTTTTCATTTTACATTCATTAATATTAAGGTCCATTCATTGGATCACTAGAGGCCCTAATCTTTTGTGTTCTATCTATTCACCCTTTCTTACATCACATTCTAAGTTCAAATGATATTGTTTCCCTACCAACCCATGAAATCCCCAGAAATGACTATATCTAAACTCCATCCTATATCTCAACCAAATGCTATAATTCCACTTTTTTAGGACCATCCTACATTTATATTCTTCTTAGACCAACATTAATAATAGGAATGACCCCCAAAGTCTGCCTCTAATAGGCCACAGGTTAATGTCCATCACCGAGGGTATAAAACACACATACATGAGAGGCATTGCCCTAAAATTTATTAGTAAATGATAAGAATATACCAATAATCTCTATAATAATACCAAAAAAAATCTCAATACATGTAATTTTATACAATGTTGGACCAAATTGATAAATACCATAAGAAACAACTATGACAGTGATGAAGAATAACAGTAACATTCAAACAACCTCAACAAGCTAATAAGGCCCAAATTGGTCACCAACTCCCACCCGTAGGCATGAAAAACAAATATATATATATATATATATATATATATATAAATGGGTAAGCATACAAGTATATTTAGTTGGATATTCCCCAAATCCTTTCATTCAAATCTGTAAGAAGCATTATAAAGCCATATTGAATAAATAGTGAAATCAACTTTTTGCCAAAATAAGGTCAGTGATATTTCCATCCTCGATAATGCTTTCTCAGAAAATAATTCTTGGAAGTAGGTGATATAATATCAAAGGAATATATATAATAAACATACCTTTCTATAACTTTACCACTTAACTAGTTTCTCTAAACCCCAACATCTCACGTCTTATTATTACAAACCCCAATATATGTCATAATGTATAACCATGCTAACATGTCACAGCCTAAACCACGTAATCATATACACATCACCATTAAATCCCCATAATCATATAATATGGATAAGATTCATCACAACCTGTGTAAAAAAAACCATAAAATAATCCATTACAACATATATATAAGTACACATGTAATAATAGAAATTCATTACATCCTGGATAGATGTATACACTATAACCTTAAGCATCCACAACCTTCATATACAATAGGTTATAAACTCAAGTTGTTACAACCCATATGAGTACACAACCTATAATTATAAGCCACCATATCTTGGATATGTCCACATACACACTATGTCTAGAAGAGAGAGTGGGGTAGAGGAAATATTCATCCATCCATATCTTAGAAAACCCAATTTTTTGGGGAAAATATAGAACCCAAGGAAAAATATGGGCATAAATCATGTTATATGACTTGATCAGTGGAGCATAATAAATAATAGAACATCATGATTATTATAGCACACAACCATTATAAGGTAAACTATACTATCCAAGAATTCATCTATAACTAACGTTCTATGTAATAATAATAACAATAAAAACTTATTATTAATCAATTATTAATCATTTAATAATACCCTATCATCAATTCTTGATTAATATTCACATTAACCATCTAAATCTATTTGGATTTTATTTAGAATTACTATTTTAGTTTTCATATCCATGGAATTATAATCACTTACCAAATCCATAGCTTCAACATATTACCATATAATATTCCACTACATTCATTATTAAATTATCATGAACCATCATACCCTTAATTAATTCATCAATTATTACTACTAAGACACAATTGTACCTACTTCAAATATAGATATACTTATAATAGAATTAGAAATCATGAGTAATAAATAAGCATATAGAAACCATGAAGGACTCCCAAGCTAGGATAGCAATTCTGAAATTATCCCCAACAATTTTTCACACCATCCATACTATCCCACCATAAACCTATTTAAGATTCCCTTGCAACAATATCAACCAAGCTGACCCCTTCCTATATCAACTAATCATACCAAGTTTCCATTTAAATCATAAAAATGGATCTATATTCTAATATATATAAATGGAAGAAAATAATAATTATTGTATCAGTAAAGTCAATAAGAAATTAATAATACTTTTGCATTAAATATTATAAAAAATAAGGCTGAATATAGCTGACCAATAGAATTAATTATAAAATTCCTCATATTTATTTACTATCTTAATCAATGAATTCATTATGAACTAGTTTTGGTAAGTAATGGAACCAACTAAATTAATAACTAATATCAAAGATAATTATCCAAATAACATGATCAAGGAAATGCCTTATCATGTTAAGAATATCTAATGAAGAGTAAATTCAATAAATACCACATTCATTTTCTTCTTTGTTTTAACATTTTTATGTTATTTAATCTATTTTAGGAATTCAAAATATGCAAGTAAGAATGGATAATCATAGTAGTAGGCTATCACACCATCTATATAATGAGTCTATAACATGAATAATAGTCATAATCACTTGTGAAATAATAATACCATCCCATAAATACTTTAATACCATATTTTTATCTTCAATGGGACACTATAAAATATTTAACAAATGAAAAAATCATGATAATATTAAATTCATATATAATTAATAAGATAAGTCTCTAATCCATTACCCTAATATGAAGTTTCAATGATCATCATACTATAATGGAATGATAGATGAAGGTCACCAATATGAAACATGTTGATAAACCCATGATTCCAAAATACATCATTCCATCATTAATCCTCCATCAATCATCGATAAAAAACAATAAAAATTATAGGAATATATACTTCTATGGATGATGAAGAATGAAATGAGAGATGAATGAATAAGAAAAGAGTTATATAGTGATACCATGGATCAAAGGAAGTCATTAAAAAAGCAAAGTCCTAAGGATCAATCACAAAGGACTAGGTCCACCCAAAATACTCCCACAATAGACTAGGGTTTGAGGGGAGAAGTAGAAAATAAAATGAAATTTAGAGGCACCAAAAATATATAGATTATCTTAGAAAACACAGTGTCATGGAATGAAAGGGAATCATGACACCACAATGATCCTAGATCTGAATACCATGACATGGTCTCCCTGCACATCCCCCCTTTACCTATAGTCAATGACCATTTCTTTAAGAGAAATTAGAAGGTTCATGATGTGGTTAAGGGTGTGTAGTGTCACGACCCGCCACCCGGGGCCCATGCCGTGACTACCCCAAGCCCGCCTTCCATAGGCCAGGGGCTGGTGACTAGCACCAAAGGCATAAATACCTAAGACTAGGAAGGCATTGCCTTTATAAACTGTAAACACACACACATCAGAGTACAAGATGAAAGTAAACGCTAAGTAAAGCTGTATACAAAAGAGTGATGAAAAGTAAAGGGGGTCCGGAAATACAAGCCCAACTGGAAAGTGCAAGTAAAATTGAAAAACAAGTACAACTAAAAAAGAAAACCAGTTACTGGGTCATACTACAGGTTTCCTACCTGAAGGGTAGGTACAGATGGCCTCCTCAGCACTCCACGTCCTTCAGTCTCCTCCGTGTACCGACTCGTCATAAGATCCACCTCCGGGTATCATCCAGTCCTGCTACTCAGCCCCAGTCAGCGTTGTCCGTCGTCTGCACCCAACACAACGAGGTGCGGGCATAGTCCATGCAGGGGTGAGTATAACAATACTTAGTAGGGACCTCGAGACCCTCAAGGTCTCACAAAATCCAATAAGGATAAACCACAGAGTATGAAATCAATGGATATCCATTACTTAGGTATATGCCCATACATATACCTAAGTTATCAAGTAACCCATATCAATCACGGGGAAAACCAAGAAGTCACTGACTCAGCTCACACAACAATACCACATATGTAGAGATATAGAGATGATCAGATGTAGCCACTGAATCATATATGTTTTCAGACCAACACATGATCCAGGACCAGCTATTCTGTCGGACCAACACATGATCCAGGAATAGAAGTCAGAACTGTCGGACCAACACATGATCCAGGAACAGTTGTCAGAGTTGTCAGACCAACACATGATCCAGGACTAGCTATTTTTCGGACCAACACACGATCTAGGAACAGAAGTGAGAACTGTTGTACCAACACATGATCCATGAACATTCATCAGAACTGTCGGACCAACACATGATCCAGGAACAGTCTACAGTGCACAGCCAGCCTTAGGGTTTCTATTCGTATGCTTGATTCCGGGAGGGTCTGCTCCTCAATCCAAGAGTCGAAACATCAACTACCTTTTAGTCCTAAGTTTATGTATCCCAAAGTTCCGTATCGTCAAAAGGAACACAATGTGACAGACGATGTGTCAATCAGATGCCCGGTCTGAGAGTTATTGGCATTTCCGTTTTGAGGGCCCGGTTCGATTTAGGTTCAATCCAACCTGACCATACCCCAACTGCGTACAAAACTCAAGTGGGGTATTCCAAAAGAACTGTCTCACTACAAGCTTTCCATCTCCGTAGATGGTTCATCAATCAGACACCCGTAGCCCAAGTTATGGGTGAAAAGGTGAAATCGGGTCAAACGGGTCCGGTCCGACCCAGTCAGACCGACCCAGCCCGATCCAGGTCTGGAATGAGGTCTGAACCAGCCCGTGGATCTGACCTGGTTTGTGGAGGTGGCCTGACCCGTGAGGGCAGCATGGTTCGCGAGGGCGACCCAACCCGCCGCGGCGGCCCGACCCACGCTGGCAGTTCGGCCCGTGCTGGGTCCGGCCCGACAGCCTGACGGCCCCTGGGGTCCGCCCTAGCCATGTCCAGGGGGTGGCGTGTGCCCCCTAGATTCCTGAACGGTTTATCCATTTGGGTGGAAGAAAAACTGGCACCACGTGGCACCGGTCCGTGTCACGTGGGACCCGCTTCTCCCAGATGGTCGAGTGGCCAGTAGCTTCTACTCCACCAGTGGCCCTACGCCGCCGATTTACTTCGCGGACGGCCCAACTCCGGCCACCGTTGCACCGCCGTGGCCCGTCGTCCGCGGACCACTCTTCCGGCGGTGTCGTTGTGCTGCCGCCATCGTGAACAAGCGAGGAAAAACGGAGGGGGGTCGGGCCGTGTTTGTTCGGCCTGCACCCTCCATGTTATGGTGATAAAAATCATCTAAACATAATCCAATATTGAACGATGTAAATAGGGAACAAATTCAAACTCAAATCCCCTACCTCGGATTCGTTGATCGTTGACAAAGTCATGAAAAGTGAATGTTGATTCAATGTTGTTGGGAAAGAAGAAGCTGCGGATAGCGTCGTCGGAGTTCTTCAAGGACAATGCTTCCTCCCTTATTCCAGTTGAAGATCAAAAGATGAGGATGTTCATCGTTGGTGGAAGTAGTGTTCTTCGTTGGGAGAATAAGTTTCTCCAAGATCTTCCAACCCCTCTCCTAACTAAGGAATGGCCAATTTAAATTAAATTACGTTTTAACATTTTAATTTGAATTACACCATTAAATGAAGAAGTGTTGGCATAGAATTCAAAAGGTTTAAATTAATTAATTGAATATGTTCAATTAATTAAATGAGAGGGTTGGCACCATAAGTGAGGAGTTCAAGGGGGTTTCTCCCCACTTAATGGGGGGTCCAAGAGGTTATACCTCGGGTGGTCCCCACCAAATTAATTAAGAAGAGGTGTTTATACCTCGGGTGGGCCCCACCACCATAACCTCTCATGGGAGGTTAAGGTGTGGTGGCCCCCACCTCCAACCTCCTCTTGGAGGTTTTAACCAACTAAAAATAAATTAAGATAAGCACTTAATTCATTTTATTATTCCCACATAAAACCCAAAAACAAACTTTCATTCCCGACCATCTGCCATCGAGGTGAAATCCTTCTTAAGCGGATACCGGTGCTACGAGTTCAACGGTGCCCTCATATTTCAATTCCGAGCACCGGTTCAAAAGTTATAAAATCTTGCTCATACGTTTACTGAATGTACCCGAACAAAACTTCAGAAATTGATTCCGAGAACACCAGGCCTCGGAATCAAGCGCCGTCAGTTTTCACAAACTCGTAAAATTCCCATGGATTTAAGAAAAAAAAATTCCATGGGATTTTTGGGTCTTTACATTCTCCCCACCTCAGGGATTTACGTCCCTGTAAGCTACAACTCGAACTAAGGGATCAAATGGGGGTACTATGCATGCATCTGAGTCTCCCGTTCCCATGTGCTCTCTTGGAGATTCATGTGCTGCTAGTGAACACACACCAGAGGTATCGATCATCCACGTAGGACCCGCTCCTGTCGATCCTCAATCTCCACTGGAACCTCCATGAAAGTTTCCCCGTTATCGATGTCCAGCTCTCCATGTTCGATGATGTGGGAAGGTTCATGAACGTATCTCCTCAGCTGGGATATATGGAAGACGTCATGCACCCGGTGCAACTGAGGTGGAAGAGCTAAGAATTAAGCCACCTCACTTACTCTGCTGAGGACCTGGAAAGGTACGATGAATCTCAGAGATAACTTTACACCTTGGACAAATCTCTGTATACCTCGTCGAGGTTAGACCCGTAGAAAGATGTGGTCTCCATCCTCAAACTTCAGAGGCCTCCGTCTCCTGTCAGCATATGACTTCTGCCTACTCTGTGCTGTCTTCATCCACTCCTGGATGATCTGCACCTTCTCCATGGTAGCTCTTACAATCTCTAGTACCACTAGTGCTAACTCCCCTGGGTCTATCCAGCACAGTGGCGATCTGCAAGGTCGACCATATAAGGCCTCAAAAGGTGCCATCCCAATGGTGGAGTGATAGCTGTTGTTGTACGCAAACTCCACCAAAGGAAAGTGATCATCCCAGCTGCGACCTAAGTCGATGACACAAGCACACAACATATCCTCAAGGGTCTGAATGGTCCTATCAGTCTGGCCATCCATCTGAGGATGGAAAGCGGTGCTCGGACGTAGCTGCGTCCCGAAATCCTCCTGCAACCTCTTCTATATCCGGGAAGTAAACCGTGCGTCATGTTCAGAGACAATATAAGAAGGTACTCCATGTAGCCGCACAATCTCCCATACATAGAGGTGTCCCAATATCTCTACTGAACCCTGCTCTCTGATCGGTAGAAATTGGGCCGACTTGGTGAGTCAGTCGATGATAATCCAAATCGAGTCATGACCCCTGGATGTATGTGGAAGACCCATCACGAAGTCCATGGATATCCCATCCCACTTCCACTTTGGGACCTCTAATGGATGAACCAAGCCTGCTAGTACCTGGTGCTCCGCCTTCACTTGCAGACAAGTGAGACATCGAGAGACAAACTCTACTATCGCCTTCTTCATACCTGGCCACTAGTGCTGTCATCTGAGGTCCTCATACATCTTCGCCACTTGTAATGGCCTAGACCCCTCTGACCCATTCCTTTGTCGAAAAGAAAGTCATGAAGTGTTCTGGAGGGTAGAAGGGACTTTTCCCACACTTTTCAGAATTTTGTAACTACACGCCGTGTAGTTTGAGTACACGCCGTATACCACCTTTCCGGGTATACCCTATGTTGAAGGTGTGTCCATGCCGTGTGAAATAAATGAGTACACGTCGTGTAGCCCAAACTACACGTCATGTAGTGTCTCCCCGCGTATGCGTTACCTTCAAACCGTGTGTTGACCAGTCAACGGCCGTGTGCAGTGTTGAAGGCGTGTCCTTGCCGTGTGAAATAAATGAGTACACGCCATGTAGCCCAAACTACACGCCATTTAGTGTCTCCCCAAGTATGTGTTACCTTAAAACTGTGTGTTGACCAGTCAACGACCGTGTGCTGCGTTGAAGTCCGTGTTGGAAGCCGCGTGGCGACCGTGTGAAATGGAAAAGTACACGTCGTGTACTATAAAGTACATGTCGTGTACTTTAGTTTTTCTCACCTATAAAAGGAGGGGTCCTCTCCTCCTTTTCAAATCACTCATCTCCTCCCCTCTCCCTTGAGCAGAACTCTCCCGAGAGAGACTCCAAGCTCTTTTTTTCCATAACTTCTTCGTCCGAGCTCTGATTTACGATCCGTTAGCGGCCACGGGATCGTAACGACGAGGTGGAACTTCTGAGCTTAGATTTGTTGTCTTACCTTCAGCCTTTCCTTCCTAGCTTCCACCCAAGTAGGTTTTTCCGGGATTTGATAGAAGTGACGGATACCGACGGACATCTTCTAAAGATGATCCAGGGGAGCATTGTTATCAGAACCTGTTGAGGTAGGGATTTTACCTTCGTCTCTCTATTTTGTGCATCATGCGGGGTGGGTATCTTATTTTTTACATGAGAAATAGTTGAACCAATAAATAAAGATAATAACTAGTTTATATAACGGGGATGGGAATTTTGTGAATGCAGTTACATTATTTTATATCCTGTGATATTATGTTGTGAATTTAATAGGCTTATGACTACTAAAAATCATGGTTGTTAGGGGCCTTTTCTTGTGCAATTAAATGTTTCCCTATCTTTATATACCATTTTTGTGAATGGAGCTTTGTGGAATGTGGAATTTGGTTAATCAGGTAAAGTTGGCTGATTAAATACTTGGAACCCTTGTGTGATCACCCCGGTTGAACAAAAAATGAAATAATTAACATGTGGGTGCTGATTAGGGTTTATTTATGTGATGGGGGTGTTTTGTGGGTTGTTGTGGATCGGGTGAGCAGCGGGGCTTCGGTTGGCTTGGTTATGGGTTGGTGTGAATGCTATGTTGGTGATGGGAAGCGGGGCTGCAGTAAATGGTATCAAGGAATAATGATGTATGAGTTTTGGTGTATTTGTGGTTATGGTGGTTGGTAGCGGGGCTGTAGGGATGGGTTTGAATGTGAACAGACTAAGGGTTATGAAAAATAAATAAAAGTGGAAGAGTTAATGAATGGTGGGTCATGGTAATGGAATGGGAATAATAATCAATGTGGTTGGTTGATTAATAAGAAGGGACTTGTTTGTGTTGCTTGTGTTTTCCTAACTTGATTTGTGGATGGCAGGGATATGTTTTACGAACGATTGATATGGTTGGTTGCGGTTATTTTCCTAGTAGTTAAGAAACTAATAAAATAATTCTATTGAAATGTGAAAACCAAAATGGGGTTGGGGTTGTTTGTTGCATGCATGCTTCGTAGTAGCAGTGCCGAGGCATGTGCTCAGTTTCTCTATTTAGAAGCCATAGGTTGGGATGTGTGTTTGGTATAAATATATATATATATCTGTATCTTTGTGTTTTGTCGCACCCTACCCATGTTGATCACTTAGTGCCGAACACTCCCATTTCATGGGAGAGGGTGTTTTCCCTTAGTTACTAGCTTTTTCCTGATCCTTCTTCCATATGCTGTGATGGCTTGAGGCGACCTTACACCTAAGACCCTTCAGGTAGGTTTCAATTGGGGTGGTTTAGCCCAAGAATCTTCAGGCAGGTTTACTATTTCGCAAGAATCTTCGGGATGAGGCCCAAGTGTGTGTGTGCGGGATATGTGGTTTGTGAGGCCCAGGTGTGTGTGGTCGGGATGTGTGGTTGTGAGGCCCATGTGTGTGAAGGCGAGATACGTAGTTGTGAGGCCCAGGTGTGGGCGGGCAGGATATGTGGTTCTTGAGGCCCAGGTGTGTGCGGGCGGGAAGAGTGTGGTAGCGTCAGGATGTTCTCCATTAGGAAGAGCAGCTAACTAGTGGGAAATGGTGCGGGGTACCCAATACTCTTGTTTTTATATACTACTACCTGTTGTTTT
Organism: Viscum album; assembly: GCA_963277665.1. Classification (NCBI taxonomy): domain Eukaryota; kingdom Viridiplantae; phylum Streptophyta; class Magnoliopsida; order Santalales; family Viscaceae; genus Viscum; species Viscum album. Next base: position 291,870,417 of record OY728165.1, read on the forward strand.
GTGTTTTTGGTGAGTGTGGCTAGTGAGGTTGGGTGGATAGAATTCCTTGCTAGGTTTTGGTTTCTTCTGTTGTTCTCACAGGACATTAGGATGTATCCCCACCTGTGCACGAGAGCTTTAGGTTTTCCTATTGAGTATACTTGTATGCTCACCCTATGTTTACTTTCAGGTTTCCAGGAGGACTACAAGGGCTGTGCGGGATCCTACTAGTCAGGATAGTTGGAGTTGTTGCAGTTGATGTACTCTTGTTTCTTTTGGTATTGTACTTTTGAGCTTTCTTGTACTTGTACTTTGTTTCAAAATTGTTTAAACATGCATGTGGGATTGGTTTGGGTTTATTTCCATTTACTTTTTCTTTTCTTTTGGTGTTTGACTCATCCTATTTCCCGATATTAAATAATAAAAAGGGTAATGGCTCCCATATTTGTAAAAACTCATACCCTTGGTGCTAGTATCGACCTCGGGGCCTACTGGAGGTGGCACTCGGGGGTCATTATCTCCCTTTCACCATTTCTAGCTCAGGAGGGGCATATTTGGTGGGAGGGGGTCATGAAAGAATGTTATCAGAGCAGGTTGAGAGATAGGATGGAGTCTGGAGTTAGGAATAGTGAGGATTACATGGGATGGTAGGGTAACAGTGTTGGTTGATCTTGGTGCGTGACATAGGCCAGGGAAGACCTGCTAGGACACGAGATTTTAGGCCCCCCCGTGATCCGATGCAAGGACTCTTAGCCTACCGAATGACCAAGTGAGACTACATTGATTGCAGGGTAGAGACCCTAGGAAAGGTACATGCATCATCATGATTTTGTTTTTACTTGATTTGGGTGTTCTGGGAAATAAATTAAAATAAAATGATAAAATAAAACCCTGAGAATTTCCTTGCTACCTGGGCTTAGGTGATCTTTGTTTACCGTACAACTATGGAACCTGGACGTCGTCCTTGGGTGACTCAGACGGCCGAGGCCCAACAAATTTAGGCGGTCGATCAGTTGAGGATTGACCGAGAGGAGGAAGATAGCCAGTGGTAGAAGACTCTCCGTTCTTTCCAGCGACAAACCCTCAAGATGTACGAGGGTAGTACTTTGGATATGGAGATGGAGGGGTGTATTGAGAAGCTAGGGATCACTTTTACTTTGATCTGTGCTCCGAGGGAGTACTGGGTTACCCTAGCTGTCAGTCAGCTGAAAGGTGTGGTATGTCAGTGGTGGACGCTCTACCTCGGAGAGAGGACAGAGGCAGAGGTTCCGTGGGCTGACTTTGAGAAGGAGTTCCGAGAGGAATTCCTTTCTTCCATGATCAAGGTAGAGAAGTGGCAGGAGTTAATCTCCCTACAATAGGGGAGTATGTCTGTATGAGAGTTGGGGATCAAGTTCAAGGATCTCTTATGCTTTTCTCCAGATCTCTTTCCGGATGAGGAGTATCGGGCAAGATGTTTGGAGGAGGCGCTTCTTCCTTCGCTCTAGTATGCTGTCACCCCCTTCACCCTTCCGACGTACTTGGCAGTACAGAAAAAGGCAGAGGTCGTAGAGAGTATGCACTCGCAGGGAGGTGCACCACGAGAGGGGATCTATCCAGGATCATAGAAGGGGAGGGCAGTCAGCAGCAGGTCTCCTGCAACAGGACCTTCCAGATTCAGGCCAGTAGGGAGCAGGCCCCAGCAGTTCCAGTTCAGATCTTCGGATCCTCGTCCCTTTTTCATGAGCCCAGAACTGAAGTGTTTCTCTTGTGGAGGTTTCAGGCACGTTCAGATTCAGTGCCCGACCCGAGCTCATTATGGTGGAGGTGGGCAGGTTCAGCGCCCTCCTCAGCAGCACCAGTTGCTGGTGAGGCCCTTCCAGCAGCATCAGAACCCTGATCCTCCGAGGGCAGACATTGCAGGAGGAGGCCGACCTCAGGGTGCTCCTCAGGGACCTCGACCAAGGCGTGGTCGGGGAGGTGGTTGATGTCAGAGAGGCAGAGGATCTAGGCATGGACAATTTCACGTAGTAGAGTTGGCAGCTTCGGCAGGACCAGAGGTGGTGCGAGGTACGATTTGTTTGTTTAGCACTCTTGTTTCTACTTTGTTCGATTCAAGAGCTTCACACTCCTTTGTTGCACCTAGTCTAGCCCATGCTTTGGGACTAGATGTAGAGAGACTTTCCGTACCACTGGTGCTGAGTACACCAGTTGGAGGCCAGACTAGTGTATCTTGTGTTTTCCGGGGATGTAGGCTGACGTTGGGACCACATCAATCTAATGGGGACCTTCTTTTTCTATAGATGCAGCCATACAATGTCATCCTAGGCATCTAATGGTTGTTTTCTGTTAGTGTCGTTATCGACTGCTTCCGAAGAAGAGTCGTGTTCTCCGACGTGGATGGGCAGTGTGTAGCTTTTGTTGGCGAGAGGAACTATCAGGTGGGAAGCCGGCATGTGAAGCCTCTCTTTTCCTTGTTAGGCGGGTTATCAGTGGTTTCAGCTAATACATAGATGATGGATGTCCCAGAGGTTGTTGGGGAGTTCCTCGATGTTTTTCCTGAGGATATTGTGACTCTACCTCTTGACGTGATGTTGAGTTCGGGATAGACTTACAGTCTGGTGCCCGTCTGATTTCGATGGCCCCTTATCAGATAGCACCTTCGGAGTTGCGGGAGTTGCGGATTCAGATTGACGATCTGATGGAGAAGGGTTTTATTCGACCCAGCGTGTCGCCATGGGGTGATCTAGTTTTGTTCGTGAAGAAGGCAGATGGTGGTCTCAGGCTATGTATAGACTACCGAAGGCTGAATCAAGTAAAGGTCAATAACTGTTACCCCCTTCCAAGGATATATGATATCTTTGACCAGCTGAGGGGAGCAGGTTTGTTTTCTAAGATTGATCTACAATCTGGATATCATCAGCTGAGGGTAAAGGATAGTGACATCTCGAAGACGACTTTTAGGTGCAGGTATGGGCACTTTGAGTTTGTAGTGATGCCGTTTGGAGTTACGAATTCACCAGCTGTGTTCATGGGACTTATAAACTTTGTCCTCTGAGAGTTTTTAGACCGGTTCATCGTTGTGTTTATCGATGACATCCTGATCTACTCAAGATCAGAGGAGGAGCACGTTGAGCATCTCAGGGCAGTATTGGAAGTCCTACGACACCACCAGATTTATGGGAAATTGTCAAAGTGTAAGTTCTTGATGAAAGAAGTACACTTCCTTGGGCACGTGGTGTCTCAGCATGGAGTGTCAGTGGACCCGTCAAAGGTGGAGGCAGTTGTTTCTTGGGTGGCACACAAGAGAGTGGCAGAATTTCGTAGTTTCTTGGGGTTATCATGTTATTATCGGAGGTTCGTTTCAGACTTTTCTCGAGTTACTGCTCCATTGATGGCTTTGACTAGGAAGAACCAGGTCTTCCTATGGAGCAAGAAGTTCCAGAAAGCTTTCGACTACCTGAAGGAGAAGTTGGTCAGTGCTCCAATACTCAGGTTTCCAGAGGAAGGGTTGTTGTATGAGGTCTTTTTTGATGCTTCTGGCCTTGTTTTGGGGTGTGTGATAATGCAGAAGAAGGGAGTGATATTTTATGGGTCTAGGAAATTGCGCCCTCATGAGCGTAACTATGCCACCCATGATCTAGAGCTTGCAGCAGTAGTGTTCGCACTGAAGTTGTGGTGACATTACCTCTTTGGGAAGTACTTTGTGGTCTTCTCAGATCACAGGAGCTTGCATTATATCTTCTCCCAGCATGACCTGAACTTACGACAGTAGAGATGGGTTGAGTTTCTTCAAGACTATGACTTCGAGGTCTCTTACACTGAAGGTAAGGGAAACATTGTGGCTGATGCCCTAAGCAGGAAGTCGTATAAGGAAGTGGTTCCGGAATCCGCTGATGCTTGGAAAGCGATGGGGGAGTTGGCTGCTTTGCACTTGGATGCATGGGTAGAGGGTGTTAGAGGCTGTTTGTTTCAGATGACAGTGCAGTCCTCCTTGTTGCAGCAGGTGGAACAGTCTCTGTGGGGAGACTCCGAGGCGGAAGTAATGCGGGATCTTGTCGATCAGGGGAACGCTCCAGAAGGATGGTCAGAGGAAAGCTGACATCAGATGTTTTTTCATGGAAGGTGGTTTGTTCCGTAGGTGATGTGTGAGGGAGTTCTCCATGAGGTCCATAGATCAGCCTTGGAGGTACATCCAGGGGTTTAAAAAATGTACTGAGGCTTGAGGGAATAATTCTGGTTTCCGGGGGTGAAACGGGAAGTGGTAGAGTTTGTGGCTAAGTTCCTAGTGTGTCAGCAAGTGAAGGATGAACACCATGTTCTTAGTGGTTTGTTGCATCCTTTAGATGTCCCCGAGTGGAAATGGGATGAAATCTCAATGGACTTCATCATAGGACTACGCAGGGATCAGGGTGGTTATGATGGTATCTGGGTAGTGGTGGATCGACTGACGAAATCAGCTCACTTCTTAGCAATTAAGGAGTTGGGCTCGGTGAGTACCTTAGCACAGAGGTACGTAGATGAGGTGGTGCGTTTTCATGGAGTTCCAAAAACTATCGTCTCAAATCGGGATACTAGGTTTACCTAATGAGTTTGGAGGGGGTTACGACATGATTTTGGAACCCAGCTATGCCTTAGCACTGCTTTCCACCCCCAGACCGATGGGAAGATAGAGCGGACTATCCAGACGTTGGAGGACATGCTGCGAGCATGTGTTATGGATTTCGGAGGATCATGGGTGCGACACTTGCCTTTAGTATAGTTCGCCTAAAACAACAGCTTCCACTCTACTATTGGCATGTCACCATTTGAGGATCTGTATGGAAGACCATGTTGTTCACCCATTTTCTGGGTAGAGGTTGGTGAGACAGGTGCTCTTGGGCTAGAGGTAGTACAGATCACCACAAAGAAAGTTCAGCTTGTGCGTGAGAGGATGAAAGCGGCTCAGGACTGACATAAGTCTTATGCTGATCGTCGGAGGGGGCCCTTGGAGTTCGAGGTGGAAGATCATGTGTTCTTGAAGGTTTCCCCCCGAAGGGGGCAGCGGAGGTTCGGGAAGGGGAGTAATCTCTCCCCTAGGTTCATCGGACCTTTCGAGGTGCGGAGGTGAGTCAGCGAGGTGGCATATCAGCTGGCCCTACCACCTCAGTTGGAGAAGGTTCATGACGTCTTCCACATCTCCCAGATTCGTCGGTACTTACATGCCGACTCTCATGTTATTGACTGGGGAGAGATAGATATGGGAGATGACGTGACCTTCGAGGAACGACCAGTCAGAATCAAGGATCATAAAGAGAAGGTGCTTCATGGATGAACCATCGCCTTGGTTTGTGTGTTGTAGAGGCATGGAGGCCTTAAGGAGAGCACTTGGGAGCGGGAGGCCCAGATGCACGCTCAGTACCTGGAGTTGTTTTGACTTGTGTTTTGATTTGTTATTCTGAGATTTGTTTTGATGTTATGCTATGTACCTTTGATATATGGAATGCTTGGATTGTTGGTTGTGAGATGTTTTGTTTCCTTGTTCTCTGGAAGTGTGTAACGTGTTTGGATATGTGGGGAAAGGGAAAACCTGATACTTAATCGAGATGCATTAATGCGGATGCGATTGAACCCGTGCGGGCGAGTCAGTGCCACCTAAAGTGGATAATATCTCGACATGGGAGAAGGAATTTCCCCAAACCATGTGTTCGGGAAGTGTGTTGGTTGTATGGTGTTGGGGGCAGTGTAAGGTGAAAAATCCTAATGTATGGAAGTGGGAAGACCCAATTCTTAATCAAGACGCATTAATGAGGATACGATTAAACCCGTGCAGGCGAGTTAGTGCTGCCTAAAGCAGATAATATATCGACATAGAAGAGGGAATTCCTAATGCATATAATTAGGGTTGTTGGTTGGGTTCCTGTTATAACGAGAGCCCTAAGAGGTATCATTTTGGGTTTCTCTGGGTTGGTTTGAATTCTCAAGGATGAGAATGTTTTAAGAGGTATCTGATGTAATGGCCCGGAACCCTCCGGCCCATTCCATTGTCAAAAATAAGGTCATGAAGTGTTCTAGAGGGTAGAAAGGACTTTTCCCACACTTTTCATAATTTTGTAACTACATGCCATGTAGTTTGAATACACTCCATGTACCACCTTGTCGGGTATAACCCGTGTTGAAGGCGTGTCCTTGCTGTGTGAAATAAATGAGTACACGCCGTGTAGCCCAAACTACACGCCGTGTAGTGTCTCCCCGCATATGCATTTCCTTTAAACCGTGTGTTGAATAGTCAACAACCGTGTTCCGTGTTGAAGGCGTGTCCTTGATGTGTGAAATAAATGAGTACACGCCGTGTAGCCCAAACTACACGCCGTGTAGTGTCTCCACGCGTATGCGTTACCTTCAAACCGTGTGTTGACCAGTCAACGACCGTATGCCACGTTGAAGGCCGTGTTGGAAGCCGCGTGGAGACCGTGTGAAATGGACAAGTACACGCCGTGTACAATAAATTACATGCCGTGTAATTTAGTTTTTCTCACCTATAAAAGGAGGGTTCCTCTCCTCGTTTTTAAATCACTCCTCTCCTCCCCTCTCCCTTGAGCAGAGCTCTCCCGAGAGAGACTCCAAGCTCTTTTCTTCCATAACTTCTTCATCCGAGCTCCGATTTACGATCCGTCAGCGGCCATGGGATCGTAACGATGAGGCGGAACTTCTGATCTTGGATCTGTTGTCTTCCCTTCAGCCTTTCCTTCTCATATTCCACCCGAGGAGGTTTTTCTGGGATTTGAAAGAAGTGACGGACACTGACAGATGTCTTCTAAAGCTGATCCGAGGGAGCGTTGTTATCAGAACCTGTTGAGGTAGGGATTTTACCTTTGTCTCTCTATTTTTTGCATCATGCGGGGTGGGTATCTTCTTGTTTACATGAGAAACAGTTGAACCAACAAATAAAGATAATAACTGGATTATATAGCGGTGATGAGAAGTTTGTGAATGCAGTTACATTATTTTATATCTTGTGATATTATGTTATGAATTGAATTGGCTTATGCCTACTGAAAATCACGGTCTTTAGGGGCCTTTTCTTGCACAATTAAATGTTACCCTATCTTTCTAGACCGTTTTTGTGAATGGAACTTTTTGGAATGTGGAATTTGGTTAATCATGTAAAGTTGTCTGATTAAATACTTGGAACCCTTATGTGATCACCCTGGTTGAAAAAAAAACTGAAATAATTAACATGTGGGTGCTGATTAGGATTTATTTATGTGATGTGGGTGTTTTGTGTGTTGTTGTGGATCAAGTAAGAAGTGGGGCTGTGGTTAGCTTGGTTTTGGGTTGGTGTGAATGCTATGTTGGTGATGGGCAGCGGGGCTGAAGTAAATGGTATCAAGGAAAGATGATGTACGAGTTTTGGTGTGTTTGTGGTTATGGTGGTTGGCAGCAGGGCTGCAGGGATGAGTTTGAATGTGAACAAACTATGGGTTGTGAATAATAAATAAAAGTGGAATAGTTAATGAATGTTGGGGCATGGTAATGGAATGAGAATAATAATCAATGGGGTTGATTGATTAATAAGAAGGGACTTGTTTGTGTTGCTTGTGTTTTCCTAACTTGATTTGTGGATGGCAGGGATATGTTTTACGAACGATTGATATGGTTGGTTGCGGTTATTTTCCCAGTAGTTAAGGAACTAATAAAATAATTCTATTGAAACGTGAAAACCAAAATGGGGTTGGGGTTGTTTGTTGTATGCATGCTTCATAGTAGTAGTGCCGAGGCACGTGCTCAGTTTCTATGTTTAGAAGCCATAGGTTGGGCTGTTTGTTTGGTATACATATATATATTTGTATCTTTGTGTTTTGTCGCACCCCACCCATGTTGAGTACTTAGTGCTGAACACTCCCATTTCATGGGAGAGGGTGTTTTCCCTTAGTTACTAGCTCCTTCCTGCTCCTTCTTCCATAGGATGTTATGGCTTGAGGCGACGTTACACCTAAGACCCTTTAGGTAGGTTTCGATTGGGGTGGTTTAGCCCAAGACTCTTCGGGCATTTTTACTATTTCCCAAGAATATTTGGGATGAGGCCCAGGTGTGTGCGAGCGGGATATGTGGTTTGTGAGGCCCAAGTGTGTACGAGCATGATGTGTGGTTGTGAGGCCCATGTGTGTGCGGGCAGGATACGTAGTTGTGATGCCCAGGTGTGTGCGGGAGAGATATGTGGTTCTTGAGGCCCAGGTGTGTGCAGGCGGGAAGAGTGTGGTAGCGTCAGGATGTTTACCGTTAGGAAGAGCAGATAACTAGTGGGAAATGGTGTGGGGTACCCAATACTCTTGTTTTTATATACTACTACCTATTGTTTTGTGTTTTTGGTGAGTGTGGCTGGTGAGGTTGGGTGGATAGAATTCCTTGATAGGTTTTGGTTTCTTCTGTTGTTCTCACGGGACATTAGGATGTCTCCCCACCTGCACAAGAGAGCTTTAGGTTTTCCTATTGAGTATACTTGTATGCTCACCCTACATTTACTTTTAGGTTTCCAGGAGGACTACCAGGGCCGTGTGGGACCCTACTAGTCAGGAAAGTTGTAGTTTTTGCAGTTGCTGTACTCTTGTTTCTTTTAGTATTGTACTTTTGAGCTTTCTTGTACTTGTAATTTGTTTCAAAATTGTTTAAACATGCATGTGGGATTGTTTTGGGTTTATTTCCATTTACTTTTTCTTTTATTTTGGTGTTTGACTCATCCTATTTCCCGATCTTAAATAATAAAAAGGGTAATGCCTCCCATATTTGTAAAAAATAATACCCTTGGTGCTAGTCGCCACCTCGGGGCCTACTGGAGGCGGGACTCGGGGGTCATTATCTCCTTTTCACCATTGCCAGCTCAGGAGGGGAATATTTGGTGGGAGGGGGTCTTGAAATAACTCCTGGATGTACCACTAAAGGGGATGTGTGGAACTACCTCAACACTTCCTCCTGAAGTGACACTGGTACCATAGTACGTCCTCTATAGAGGATGATGTGCTCCCCACCTTCAGAAAATCCATCAGGTGCCTACCCTGTGGATATCTAAGCACGTCGTGTCTCGTAGTCAGTGTCCCCATGCTGTGCCTCCCTGACTTGCTGAAGAAGTGGGAGAGTAACTGTAAGAGACTGTAGGAAAGTTGCTCCATCTCTATCCACAAAGGATATCTGTAAAGTAGCCAGCTGCTCTGTCGCCTCTCCTAGCAGCTGTATACCAGACCTCATGCTGAGTGCATCTGAAAAAACGTTCCCCTTCCCAGGAGTATAGACTATCTCGAAGTCATAGTCCCGGAGGAACTTAAGCCAACACCGCTGTCTCAATTTCAGGTCCTTCTGAGAGAAGATATACCTGACTCTGGTGGTCAGAGTAGACTGTGAAACATTCACCCATAAGATAGTGTCTCCACATATTCAAGGCGAAGACCACTAATGCTAACTCCAGGTCATGGGTAGTGTAGTTCTGTCCATGTTGTCTCAACTGCTGAGAACCATATGCGATCACTGCTCACTCCTGCATCAGGACACACCTGAGTCCGGTCCCTGATGCATCGTAGTAGACTACATACCCTATGCCTTCCTCTGGAAGCCTCAAGATGGGAGCACTAGTCAGCCTCTGCCTCATCTCATGAAAGCCCTGCTGGCATCTCTCTGACCACAAAAAGGGTTGACCCTTCTTTATCAAGGCTGATAGTGGTGCTACAACTCTGGAGAAGTCTGGAAGGAACCTCCAGTAGTACCCAGCCGAACCCATGGAACTTCGTACCTCCGTCACACTCCTAGGTGGATACCAAGAAAGTAATGCTTCAATATTCGCTGGATCCACTGCAACTCCAGCCTCCAAGATGACATGTCCCAAGAAGTGAACCTCTTGAATCCAAAGATGGAACTTCAAGAGCTTACCATAAAGATGGTGCTCTCAGAGTGTGTTCAATACTACCTATAAATGGCAGGCATGCTCCTCCTTAGTAGTCGAGTAGATCAGTATGTCGTCGATGAAGACTATGACAAAGCAATCGAGTTAAGGCTCTAAAGTCCTGTTCATGAGTCCCATGAACACTGCTGGAGAATTGGTTACACCGAAAGACATAACCAAGAACTCATAGTGGCCGTACCAACACCTGAAGGCCATCTTCTGCACATCCTCGTCTCGAACTCTGAGCTGGTGATAACCTGATCTGAGGTCTATCTTTGAGAACCACCGTGATCCCTTCAGCTGATCAAAGAGGTTGTCAATCCTCGGGAGTGGGTACTTGTTCTTCACGGTCACCTGGTTCAGGTGACGGTAGTCGACACAAAGCCTCAAGCTCCCATCCGCCTTCTTGGCGAACAGAATCGGGGCTGCCTAGAGAGAAACACTGGGCCAGATGAATCCCTTCTCCTATAGGTCCTCCAGCTGTACCCGCAGATCACGAAGCTCAGCAGGAGCCATCCAATATACTAGAGTAGATATCGGTGCCATCCCGGGGTATAGGTCAATGTAAAAGTCCACCTCTCTGCGAGGAGGTAGACCTGGGACATCATCAGAAAAAACATCTGCATAATGGTCCACCACTACAGGGTAGCTAGGACTATCCACATCAACTGATCCAAGGGTAAGGCAGGCCAACTGATGAGTGATCGGATGCACCCTCCTCCGAGTAAGTCCTTCCTGTGCTGCAAAGGCTCCCTTCTCGCCAGTGAAGGTAAACTTGGTCCCATCTGTGCGGACACACCGCACTTTGTGACTAATACAGTCGATCTGAGCATGGACTATAGATAGTCGGTCCATACCCAAGATGACATCGTAAGGCCTCGACGCTGCTACGAGGAGATCCCAGCCGAAGCTCTCGACTCCTAGAGTAATCTCACACTGTCGGAACTAGTGCGTAATTGTCGAGTCTTCTCCCGTAGGAGTCTCTATCCATAAGGATCTAGCCAACGACTCTGTCAGAATCTCCGAGCTCCGAACGTAGGCGGTGGTAATGAAAGAGTGACTAGAACCTGTGTCTATAAGAACTGCAGCTAAGGTGTAGTAGACACATATTGTACCTCAAATCATCTCCGGAGCACCATGATCATAAGGCTCAGGAGCCTAGAGATGAGCTCTCCCCTGTCCACCTGCTCCCTGCGGTCAGGGTGGACCTTCTGGTGGTGGTGGTGGTAACACCTCGTAACGACGTCCACCGCCAGCTGCATGACCAACTCCTCTGCCATGTCTGCCTACTCCCTACGGACCACCTCGATCGAACCTATTCCTCTTCCTGGGAGGTCCCTCAAATGTCTTATGATCGTCAAAATGGTGGGTCAAACAGTCACGAGCCATGTGACCCTGCTCGCCGCAAGAGTAACATTGCCCGCTCCTGGCATGAATGGCTCTGTCTCGTGTTCCCCACAAAACTGAACCCATATCCTGAGGTTGTCCACCAGACGGCCTGGTACGCTTGAAACTCTGCGACATCTGTCTACTTCCTACTGTAGAAGACTCCTCTATGTGATTCCTGGTGGTGGGTCTCGCTGCTGGTGGCTGCTCAGCAAGGAAAATATCCACTAAGAGGGCTCTCTCCAACACCCCTGCCTATGTCGGGATGCTGAGGGAGATCATCGAAGCTCTAATCTTTCTCTTGAACCCCTGATCGAAGGTCTGAGAAATGAAGAATGGGTCCCACACCATATCGGTGGAGTATCACGAGAGTTCGGTGAACCTCACTGAGTACTGTGCCACTATCATGATTCCCTGCTGCAGATGAAGTAGCTCCCGTATCTGCACCGCACGTAGGGTGGCTCGAAAAAACTCTGCCCGAAATAGGCTCTCAAAGTCTACCCAGAGTAGTGTCGCCTCATCATGAACCTAGAGCATCAGACTCCACCATCTTCCTGCTGCTTCCTGAAGAAGACTCGCAGAAAGGATCACCATAAGGTCGGCTGGTGTCCCTACCAGTCTGAAAACTCTCACCACAGCCTCAATCCAATCCTTAGCTACCTGCAGGTTCATCTCACCCCTGAACCTGGGCGGCCTCTGGCACTGGAACTCATGAAACACACTAAAGCGACATGCACTCTCTGTTGCTGGGGATGGTGGTATCAGTGGCCCAATGGGTATTGGTACCGCCGGTACCTCCGCTGTGATAGGGCCCTGCACCGAGGCCTCGTCGCTCGGTGGGCTGCCATCTCGTACAAATCCTGGAACCCTGGAAGGCTATCTACATGGAGGCATCCTGTAAAGAAACATGTGCTCCATGATCAATCGGTTATACCTAGTGAGCTGACTCAAAAGATATCACAAAGAAAACTCTTCAAAAGACACATGCAATTAGTGTTTTTGTACACTAAGTCGGAAGTCAGTAGTCAGGGTCCTGGTGTATGGATACGTCGGCCGCCGTACCAACACTGGACTCCCTGAACTGGAAACCACACCCAGTACCCTTTACAGTATTTCTTCACAAAAAAGAAAGATCAGAGTCCTGATTTATGTGGTAGAACCGACTCCTCTGATACTAATTTTTCATGACCCGTCCCCCAGGGCCCGTTCCATGACTACCCCAAGCCCGCCTTCCATAGGCCAGGGGCTGGCGACTAGCACCAATGACGTAAATCTCTAAGATTGGGAAGGCATTTCCTTTATAAATTGTAAACACACACACATCAGAGTATGAGATGAAAGTAAACTCTAAGTAAAGAAGTATACAAAAGAGTGCTGAAAAGTAAAGGGGGGCTGGAAATACAAGTCCAACTGGAAAGTGTAAGTACAACTGATAAAAAAGAACAATTGAAAAAGAAAAGAAGCTACTAGGTCATCCTCTGGGGTTCCTACCTGAAGGGTAGGTACATATGGCCTCCTCAGAACTCCACGTCCGTCAGTCTCCTCCGTGTACTGACTCATCGTAAGATCCACCTCCGGGTATCGTCTAGTACTGCTACTTAGCCTCAGTCAGTGCTGTCTGTCATCTTCATCCAATACAATGAGGTGCGGGCATAGCCCGTGCAGGGGTGAGTATAATGATACTCAGTAGGGACCCCGAGACCCTCAAGGTATCACAAAATCCAACAAGTATAAACCACAGAGTATGAAATCAATGGATAGCCATTACTTAGGTATATGCTCATACATATACCTAAGTTATCAAGTAACCCATCTCAATCAGGAGGAAAACACTGAAGTCACTAACTCATCTCACACATATATACCACATATATAGAGATATATAGATGATAAGATGTAGCCACTAAATCCTCTAAGTTGTCAGACCAACACATAATCCAGGACTAGCTATTCTGTCAGACCAACACATGATCCAGGAACAGAAGTCAGAACTCTTGGACCAACAAATGATCCAGGAATAGCCGTCAGAGCTATCAGACTAACACATGATCCAGGACCAGCTATTCTGTCAAACCAATACATGATCCAGGAATAGAATTCATAATTGTTGGACCAACACATGATCCAGGAACAGTCATCAGAACTGTTGGACCAACACATGATTCAGGAACAGTCAACAGTGCACAGCCAGCCTCAGGGTTTCCACTAGTATGCTTGATTCCAGGAGGGTCTTCTCCTCAATACAAGATTCAAAACATCAAATTCTTCTTAGTCCCAAGTTGATGTATCCCGAAGTTCCGTATCGTCAAAAGGAACACAATGCGACAGACAGTGCGTCAATCGGACGCCCGGTCTGAGAGTTATTGACATTTCCGTTCTGAGGGCCCGGTTCGATTTAGGTTCAATCCAACCCAACCATACCCCAAATATGTCCAATACTCAAGTGGGGTATTCCAAAATAATTGTCTCGCTCCAAGATTTATGTTGCCTCAGATGGTTCGTTAATCAGACACCTGTAGCCCAAGTTATGGGCGAAAGGTGAAATCGGGTCAAACGGGTCCGGGTCCGGTCCGTCCCAGTCGGACCGACCCGGCTCGATCTAGGTCCAGACTGGGGTCCGACCCGGTCCGCAGGTCCAACTCGGTCCGCATATCCGACTCGGCCCGCAGAGGCGGCTCGGCCCACGCTGGCAGCCCGACCCGCGCTGGGTCCGGCCCTCGCTGGGTCCGGCCCAGTGGCCCGGCGGCCCATGGGGTCTACCATAGCCATTTCCAAGGAGGAGGCGCGTGCCACCAAGATTCCCTAATGGTTTATCCATTTGGGTGGAAGAAAAACCGGTGCCATGTGGCGCCGGTCGGCTTCACGCGGGACCCGCTGGGTCCCGCTCCTCCCAACTGGCCGAGTGGCCAACCGCTTCCACTCTGCTGGCGGCCCTGCGCCACTAGTTTCCTTCGTGACCAGCCCGACGCCATCCGCCGTTGCACCACCGTGGCTCTTCGGCCACAGTCCACTCCTCCGGCGGCGCCGTTGCGCCACCGCCGTTGCGAACAAGCGAGGAAAAACGGAGGGGGTTTGGGCCGTGTTTGTTCGGCCCACACCCTCCATGTTATGGTGATAACAATCAGCTAAACATAACTCAAGATTGAATAATGTAGAAAGAGAACAAATTCAAACTCAAATCCCCTACCTCATATTCGTTGATCATTGACGAAGTCGCAGAAAGCGAATGTCGATTCGATGTTGTCGGGAAAGAAGAAGCCGAGGATGGCGTCATCGGCATTCTTCAAGGACAGCGCTTCCTCTCTTGTTCCGGTTGAAGATCAAAAGATGAGGATGTTCGTAGTTGGCAGATGTAGTGTTCTTCGTTGGGAGAATAAGTTTCTCCAAGCTCTTCCAACACATCTCCCAACTAAGGAATGGTAAATTTAAATTAAATTATGTTGTAACATTTTAATTTGAATTGCACCATTAAATGAAGAAGGTTGGCATAAAATTCAAAAGGTTTAAATTAATTAATTTAATGTGTTTAATTAATTAAATGAGAGGGTTGGCACCATAAGTGGGGAGTTCAAGAGGGCTTCTCCCCACTTAATAGAGGTTCCAAGAGGTTATACCTCGGGTGGTCCCCACCAAATTAATTAAGAAGAGTTTTTTAGACCTTGGGTGGGACCCACCACCATAACCTCTCATGAGAGGTTAAGGTGTGGTGGCCCCCACCTCCAACCTCCTCTTGGAGGTTTTAACCAACTAAAAATAAATTAATACAATCACTTAATTTATTTTATTATTCCCACATAAAACCCAAAAACTAACTTTCATTCCCGACCATCTGGTGTCGAGGTGAAAGCCTTCTTAAGTGAATATCAGCGCTGCAAGTTCAACTGTGCCCTTAGAGTTCAATTCAGAGCACCGGTTCAAAAGTTATAAAATATCGCTCATACATTTACTGAGCATACCCAAACAAAACTTCAGAAATTGATTCTGGGCACACCGGGCCTCGGAATCAAGCGCCGTTAGATTTCGCGGTCTTGTAAAATTCCCATTCATTTAAGAAAAAAATTCCACAGGATTTCTGGGTCTTTACATGTAGCCATAATGTTAAACCCCCTAGAAATCAAGTCATGACTCATGATATCATTATTCATAATGATCAACCCTAGACTAAAACCACAACATGGCTTATGCACTATGGCACAAAAACACTTAAAGATACAAAACCAAGAAACTCCACCTCTAGGTTTTCATGGTGTAATAGAAATACCACACACTAAGTCCAAAAAATTGAAAAAATAAATACATAAGAATATAATTCATATGTAAATTTTTCTTTTGATGCATAAGGGTAAATCTCGACATAGGGGTTATATGTAATGGTTACTTATGTAAGAGTAAATCCTGATAATGGGTAATACATAAGGATTTTACTTTTTAAAAAATTCACTTCAAGACTCTTTACACCATGACCGAATCTAGCCATGCGATGATAAGAAATCCTACCCAAAACACCACAACATTGAACTCTTATGGCTTATTCCATCAATACGTGACACATTTTTATGTCAGGACATATATCATTATGCTACAACGTAACCATTATGGTGTGATTTATATGGAAACCATCCAAACTAATTTCTTACTCCACTATACTACTTTAAAGCATACATAGACTCCCTTAGAACCTAAGAAATAATAATTTTTACATTTTTGAAAAATCTAGTACCTCATAAAAAAGGTCTTCATTTCTTAAAAATCAGCTACATTAAAGTCATATGATGAAGGTAACCAAAATTACCCAAAGAATCACCAAACCTGAAACACTAAAATAACCAAAATTAAATTATTTATACATCATCCAAATGTAGTAGTAGTGGGGGGAACCATGCCTCACTGGGAAGAGAACAATAGTTAAGGGGTTATCAACCCCTATGGAGGTCCCACTCCTTATTATGTGGTATGTACATATTCAAAGGTGGATTCCTACTCTATAAGTGTAGGACCTATACAATGATACCCTGAACCTATACTCCCAGATCCAGTTCTATAAACACATACCTTACATACTATATTTGATACCAACTATAAATTCTTGGACCCAAATGTCTAGTAATTACATGACTTAAAGAAAATAATTCATCATATACATTACCAAGATCTTTTATGTTGAGAGATTTAGAGAATTAGGAAAAAATAATTAATAAATCCCATGCTCTTTATATCAAACAATTTTTTTCCCATTTGTTTTGTCAGGATTTCATAGCCTGAAATGGTTTTTCTTATCAGGCTACCATTTTCACATTTTCCCAGAAACTCCCAATGGTTCCCCCATATATAGCCGGGTACAAACCTGCTTTCCAAAGGCCGATGGTTATCTGGGTTTTCAGGCCCATCAACTCTTGGGGACTTGTATTGGTCGAGAGAATGGGAGGTTGGGCTTATCACACACTTTGGGGGGGGGATTATTTCCTACTTTAGGACTCTCTTATAGATTTAAGATATGTTCATGGATCCCTTCCTAGTCCTGATATGAGACCGATTACCCTAAAAAATGGTTTATTGTTTAATTCTATCATTATACAAAGAAAGGGAGTCTCATTAACGGATTAATATATATGTATCTGAGGTTATTCATCCATTTTTTCTATGTGATGGGTAGCTACTTTATGTGATGAAGCTGTATAACCAAATACTTCGTAATGTACTACCATGTGAGGAGGCAGTTAATATTTTGAGGATGGGATTAAGCCATCATGAGGCATCCTACATATATTGGATATTTTAGGAATCAAAACCCATGTAGTTCATTTATACTCTTGAGACTCTCTCCAAGGTATATGCCCTTATACGAGGGACATTCATTCATGGTGCCTAATGAGGTGTTCATTCATATATCCATAAGCCCATGTGATCTATTCTTAGTGTGAGAAACATGGGGGATAAATGATAATATTCATGGAATATATGTATGGGACTGGTGTTCTAGGATAGTCCTTGGGGTGTTTGGTATGAAGCTCAGGCCTTGAGAAGGAATCTTATATATCCTGAGTATGGAAGGAATCAGAGTCATAGTAGTTCCCATATCCCTTAACCTGCTAATAGGCTAAGGTGGATGATTATATTTGGAGGCATTATGGACATCATTTGGGTTTTAGGAATTCTTGGACTTATACCAAGATAGAGTCCCTTGAAGTCCTGGGATGTATAGTGAAGATGACATGACCAGTGCAATTTTCTAAGACCATGTGAGCGATAGTCATTATGTGAAACAAGGGTTAGAGAGTGATCCATATCATTTATTTTAACAAGGGACTAATATTATGGTCCCTCTATGGATGATCAATATGGATCTCGAACCTCAGGGATAGGTGGACTATATATCTTGAATATGGTAGGAATCAGATTCATTGTAGTTACCTTTATGTTTGGGATTACGCACTGAGGCTACCTTGTACCATGGTCCTCTTGTCTGGAGGGTGTCACATGACCCAACTGGCATATCATGGGAGCCATTGCGTGACCTACCTTAACACATATGGAGGGTGTTTCATGACCCCGTTGGCATGTACTGGGAGCCATTTCATGATCTTTCTGACACATATTTGGGGTGCATCAAGAGCCGATGTGACACAGTCTGAAGGATGTCACATATCTTGGATGGAACTTCTGGGAGACATTGCGAGGCCAGGCCGACATGTCTGGAGGGCATCGCGAGTATCAGCTAGCTTGCCCAGAGGGTGCTGCGAGAGCTTGGTTTTCATGCCTATATTCTTTTTTGATACTCTACTAACATGAGAAAACACCATTATATGAGTTAGGCGATGTGTCTGGAGGATTTCACAAGTCCTGGGTGATGGATCCATAGGGTTCACAAGAACAAATTAGAATCTTCAGGGGAACCATGTGACTTGTTCTAACGTGTTTGGAGAATTTCATGTGATCTAGATGACATGTCTAAGGAGTGTTTCAAGATCTGGGTGATGTGTCCCGGTGCTATTGTCTGTCTTTTAATGACAAATGTGAAGCTCGTGATAGGTGGTGAGCATGTTCTTCACTTAAGACTTCTTTCTTTGATCTTGGTTCTAACCCTTGTATTTATAATGCATTGGGTTTGTTTAGTGTCATTTTGTCTTGAGTCTCACATGATCTAATATGATTGTGGGATGTTCTTATCATATCCTACTAGGGATCCTTCGCATGATCTATGAATGATCACAAAAAGTGATTTATACCTAGCGCATGACTACTTCAGCTACTCTCTGGTGTATTACCTGAAGGAAGGTCTGCCAGTTGCATGATCAGTTACTCTAAGAAATCCACTTATATTCTTGGGACTTTTCCATTTGGGAGTTCCATTTTCATAGTAGTTGATGGATTTTTCTTGCTGGGGTGGGGGATTTATAGGCCTCTCCACACTAGACACTCACCAGTTTGTGTGGCGTATCTGGTGTGAGTCTAGGCTAGAGTTAGTGAAGGGGTTTGGTGCTATGAATCTTCACGAGTATCTACCGTGGACCACTCTGAGTGTGTCACCTAATTTTCAGTGATTGTGAGTCTCTTCTGTCAATTCTACCTTTATTGGATTATAGACAATTAATGGGGACTTGTTTGATCATGTATATGTGTCAAAGGACTTTTATATTGTCATGTTGACATGTCCGAGGGTCTTTGCAAGTTCCAAGTGTCTTCTGGGAGGAACTCACTATATGCTCAGTGACTTATCTTGGGGTCTCATGAGACAAGGATATTTTGTTTAGAGGTCTTACGGGACCATGACACAGGTGATTTGGGCACATCACATGTCATTCATTAAACTCTAACACCACTCACTTTTTTTCTTTCAATACCCTTTTTTTTATGTGAAAAAGGTTGGGATTCACATGAGATTTCATGTGTGTTGTAGATGGTATTTCTTCTATTTTTCGATGATGCATCCCGAGACCAATATGGGTCATATGGGGGTGCGCGAGTGTTTTTTGGACAAATCTATCCATTTTTCCTTTGAGTGTCATGAAGTTGTGTAGATATGCTCACAGACTTCCATGCAGTGAGGATGACAAGCCAAGGGGATTTTGTGAGGTGAGGTTGACATGTCACCGAGGTCTCATGGTGCTTCGAGGATCTCTAGAGGTGCACCCCATGTCCTTCAGTGACCACGAGTATCTCTCGCATCTTCCCTTTTTATCCTTTTTTTTATTTTACAAAGGTTAGGGATTATGAAAGTTTGTACAACTAATGTCTAAGATATTTACACAATTTTTGGATGATGTCTTTCTTGACCAATATGGGTCATATGGAGTGTGCACAAGCATGTAGTGTATAGGTCTATCCGTCTATCCTTAGAGCTCCAAAAGGGATTCCTAGACATACCCAAGGACTTCCATGTGGTGGGTCTGATGCTAAGGAATCACAACGTCTTGTGGGTCATCGAGGGTACACCACATGTCCTTCAGCGACCGCGAACCCCTTTCGCCTCCTCCTCTTTATCTTTTACTTTTTATCCCACAATGGTTTGAGGGTCATGTGAGTTTTCCTAAATATAACCAAGGGATTTTATTCCTCCCAATGATGATTTGGTGAATGATATTTTCAACCAATAATGATCTCCATCTTTTTAATGTTTTTCTATTTATTTTTGAAGGATTTTAGAGGGTTTGTCTGGGACTTTCTAATGAAAAACCATGCGGTCTGGGTGTGTTCATTCAGATTTCATCATGTGACCATCAATTTTCTGTAGGGCCTTTGTAAGAGTGGAAAGGTTTATTGAATTGGGGATCCAAAAGACATTCCATAGGTTATACACTATGTGTGTAGACTTTACATGACCTTGAAATGGTCACGCGATCACAATTCCTTTAGAGGCTCATAAGATATGCGAGTCTTGTCCATCCTATTCTTCCTTTTCTTTTGCAGGGAAAATAATACCCATATTATTGTATTTATTTCTTTTTGATTTTTCCAGTGCTTATTTGGTGGGTGTAAACAAATTCCCCCCCCTCAGGAGTGATTTCTAAGGACAAGGAATTGGTTCTGAGGACAACTAATTCCATCCATAATCCTTAACAGTGTTGTGAACCAGTGCTTTGTGTGACATTTGGTCTACTGGATGATGTTTGGTATTATGATAAATTTCCTATATAAGGGGGGGGGGGGGGTGGAGGACGATTCATTCCACCAGCCTCCTGATCTCTAGAGTGCTCCCTTTTTTTTTCTCCCATCGCAAGAACTTACTGTAAACCCTGATTGTGAACCCTATTCGCAAGCCTTCGTGATGATTTCATTATGTTAAAGCTCTTTCACAAGGCTTATTTAGACACTCCACTTCAGATATCTTACTACTCTATCATTTTGGAAGTCACTATCAATACCTATCCCTTTCTTCATATCAAATGAACTAGAATTCTTGAAACTAAATGTTGAAATTCTAATACATTTCTCTAAGAAATGCCTTTGAATTCCCACTCGAATGAGATTCTATATTTGTAATATATTCTAGACATCATGGGATCACTTGACTTGGAGAGGGGTCAATGGGTAGAATATACACTTTTAAGGGAGATTTCTCTATCTTTTCTGAAGTTGGTAGGTTTATCAAGAATAACTAGATGATGCTAGGGCTGTATGGAAATCCTTACGAGCTTTTGTGGACTGAATTTCTATCATGATTTAGTTTAGGGACTTTTATCTTGGACCTTCTGTCACTTTAGTTTAGGGTCTTTTAGCTCGAAACTAATATTGATTTAGTTTAAGGTCTTTTATCTTGGACCTGATATTTCTCTAGTTTAAGGTTTTTTAGCTCGGACCTAATATTGCTTTAGTTTAATTTCTTTTTGCTCGGACCTTCTGTATGATCATAGGATATGGTGAATACATTCCAAGAGTGACCTAAAACACTTTTAGGTGTTAGGTTTTACCATGTGTGGATGAGGCCCATAAGGATAATAATTCCCCTTTTTAGAGTGATGCATTTGGTTGATGGCCATAGGTGCATATTCAAGAGCCATATGCATGCATACATAGTTAAGAAAAGGGTCTCTTGAAGTTGGGTATACTTTACAAGGGTTATGGAAGATTTATGGGGGTAATATAGGTGAGGATTAAGTACTAGAGATACTAGTCCTACCTAGATAGTTGGGGCATGTATGATGTAAATCATAACCCGAAAGCTTGATTCCATGAATATGAGATGGTGCAGACTTGTAGGGTATGTCCCATGACATTATGAGATGCCAGGTTTCACCATGGTGTTACTAAGGCTCACAGGGATTGAAGATCCTTTTTGGAAAGGAGAATATACATTTAGTTGGAGGGTTAAGGCCCTTATTAATTGGTATCATGCCAAGAAGAAGATGATCTACACTTCTTTATGAGGGCTATGGAAATTGTTTTGAAGACTTAGGCATCCAAATGATGAAGTTGGGTATGGAAAGAAGGTTATACAGGAAGGGTTTTGGCACCCTAGGGTGATTGATTCTTGCATCATAAATCTAAAGACCTATTCCCTATGGTTTCGAATCACAAGGTGTGGGATACCAAAGGTTTAATAATGGTGTGCTGCATTCTGGCCTTGAGAAGAGGTATGGAACACGGTGACACAATGTTGATGATATTGAATCCACTTGGACAATTTGGTACAGGGATTTTAAATCACGACCCAGAGATCTAGAGCTAGGAATATTACATGGGATAGTCATATAGGGATAAATTTAGACATAATGAGGTGTTGAGTGCTACCGTGATGATGTCAAGTCTCACGAGGATCAAAATTTACTTTTTTAGAGTGACACATTTCGTTGAAGGATATAGGTGCATATGCAGGAGCCATAAGCATGAATGCATAGTTAAGAAAAGGTCCCTTAAAGCCGAATATCCTTTCCAAGGGACACATAAGGTTATGGTGATTCAAGATAACCCAAATCATGAAGTGTGATATGCAGAAGGTGTAAAATCCAAGGAGGGTTCAAGTACCCTAAAATTTGTGCCACCACTTAACGAACATATTCTCATTATGAGGAGATATGGTAGATCATTGATCTAATTTTTACCTAGACCAGGGGGTCCAATGAGCATAGCTTGGATTTTAATAGGGCTAGAAAGCAGACCCTATGAGCTTTATGCCTTATTTATTTATGCTTGTATTTTTGTCTAAACTCTGGAGATGAAGAGTTTAGTAGGTGAAACGTTGAATTTTTCTTAGGATTCCCTTTGAGGGTTTTCAACCTAAAAAGTTTTGTGTTTCTTTCAATAGCAGTTTAAAGTCTTGTGATTTGGACCATCATGCGCTATAATTTAAGGTTGTATAGATTTGACTAAGATGTAGGCAGTTTAAGGTCATGACTGACATGGACCTAATATAGAGGATGATACACAAGAGCCTAATTAGGATATCCAATGTCAAGAGTACTCCAACATACTTCCATAGGGGAAGTGGAATGTTGTAAATAATGGATCAAGGTCCTTGGATCATGATTGATGATATAGGATAGTCACATCGGGATTACTTCAGACATGCTGATGTGTTGAGTACTGCCGCATCGATGATGTCAGGGATCACAAGGATTGGAATGTCCCTCTCAAGAGTGGTTAATTTAGTTGATGGCCATAGGCACATATTTAAGAGCTATAATAATGTATTCATAGTCAAGAAAAGGTTCCTTGAATCCAGACATCCTTTCCATGGGCTGTTGAAGATTGTGGCGATCCAAGACTCCCCAATCATGAAGTGTGGATTATGGGCCCAGGGCACTTCAGAAGATGGTGGATGCACTTCATTCTTCTGTCAGATTAGGTAAGAATATTGTGATCCTTTAATAAGGAGAGATGATGAATGATAGTTTTCCCAACTTAGCATCATTTGGAAGGGATGTTCCTCCATGCAGTTTAACGTTGTGCAGTAAGGACATACTTCCATGCAGTTTATCATCGTGTAGTAAGGATATACTTCCATGCAGTTTATCATCATGTGGTAAGGACGTATGCCCATGTAGTTTATCATCATGTGGTAAGTATATAGTCCCATTTAGTTTAACATCATGCGGTAAGGATGTGGGAGAATCGACGTGAATGTGGGAGGATGTTGTGGCTAGTACCAAATATGGGGACTTAGGCATCACTACATATCTCATGAGGATGAGAATCAAGCCACATGTAGTTATTGAAGAGGAAATACCCTACATAGGCCTGACCCATACGTAGAGGTGATAATTATTTCCATTGGACATTGCATCTAGACCTAGGGTTTGAGATCTAGGTATCACTACATATCTCGAGGTGTCAGGAATCAAGCTACACATAGTTCTTTAAGTTCTATGAAGTTTAATTTCATATGGTGAGGATGAAGGCAGACTAACGTGAATTGGTGGGAACATCATGGTTGGTCCCAAGGATAGAAGCTTGGGCGTCACTATACATCTCATGAGGAAATGAGAATCAAACCACACATAGTTCTTATAAGAGTCATGCAATTTTACATCATGTGTCAAGGATGTGGGAGAACTGATGTGAATGTGGGAGGATTCTGTAGTTGGGCCCAAAGATGGGGACGTGGGAATCACTATGTATCTCATGAGGATGAGAATCAAACCACATGTATCTCAGAAAGAGGAAATACCCTACGCAAGTCTGACCCATACATAGAGGTGGGCATTATTTCCATTGTCCATTGCAGCTGGGCCTAGGGTTTGAGATATAGGTGTCACAACATATCTTGAGATGTCAGGAATCAAGCTACACATAGTTCTTGAAGTTCCATATAGTTTAACATCATTAGGTGAGGATGAAGGAAAACCAACATAAATTGGTGGGAACATCATGGTTGGGCCCAAGGATTGAATCTTGGGTATCAATATATATATCATGAGGAAATGAGAATCAAACAACATGTAGTTCTTGGAATATCCATGCAATTTAACATCATAAAACAAGGATTTTGGTTACTCAACATGAATAGAGATGGGTATCATGTATCCATGCAGTTTTATGTAATGTGGTAAGGACATTGACTGTGTAGTTTAATGCCACGTGGAAAGGACTCATGGTATGAATTTTATGGTCTTTCATTCAAGAATGTGATGGACTTTTTGTGTACCAATGTGCCTGTGACGCCCCAGATTTTATGAACTGGTCCAAGTGAACAACGTTATGCTTTTAGTAATGTCTCTTGTTTTATATGTTATTCTTTTAATGATGTCTCTTGTTTTATATGTGATTCTTTTAATGATGTCTCTTGTTTTATTTTGTGCTTTATGTGCTAATAAAGAATTTGAAACGAAATAAAACATAAAGAATACAGTGAACTGGTATATATTAAAAGATTTCATTGCAAAAAGACCCAACTAGTTGAAAATACCATGCACAAGACCTAACACAGCCACATCGAGACTACTAAGAATAACAACTCGAGTAATCGGATAGTCATCATCTTCAGGGTCCATTAGTGTGAAGAATATAACAACCAGAGCCATGACACACATACTCAACACCAATGGTATGAGGAGAGTCATCCTTTCTGATTAAAGTGTTTTGATTTTGTAAAATTCCCTTTCTTTTATAATGGTCCTTAGAGATATGACCGTTAAATATATATAACCATTGGGTTTCAAAACAACTTTTGGGTTTTGGTTGATAAAGTTTATATTTATATGAAAGCTTGTTTTTTTTATGCTCTTATAATTTATGATATTATTATAATCATAGTTTTAAAATAAAAAGAGTATTCTTGGAAAGAAATCCTTTTGTTTTTAAAAAATCCCGATGGATACTTATATATTGAAAACTTAGTATTATTTTTATAAAATATATGTTTAAAGGGTGTCTAAAATAATAATATCTTTTGATTATGAATTGGGGGAAAACTATTGATCTTTTAAATTTTAAATAATAGGTGCATATTTTAAAGATCCAAATAGTTATAATGGTTTTGTATAAAAAATATGAGAGGTATATCTTTTAAAAGATTTATAGAAAAGGGATTTAAAGTTTAAGTTGAAACTATTTATTTTTATTGTATATTTACTCATTATTGTACAAATATTTATATTACACACTATTTTGAACTAAGTATACTTAAACTAGTTATTTCGAAAGTCTAAATAAATTTTTATTAAAAATTATGTTGATATGAAATATTTTACATAAGCTAGTAAAGGGATTTATATTTTTTAGTTAAAACTATCTGTTTTTATTGTATTAACTCTCTTTAGCATAAATATTTATAGTACACATTATTTTGAGATAAGTATACTAGTTATTTTATAAATTTAAAATAAGTTTTTAATAAAAATTTAGTTTGGGGCCCGGCCAAGCCGAGGGCATCCCTTAAGGGACAAGCCCTCTAGGACGAGACCAAGCCCCAAGGGACCCGAGGTGCCGACCATCGCGGTACCCAAGCATTTAGTGGTTGTCCATCCAGGTCCCAAGCCATGCATAGGTCTTTTAGGTCACGCGCAGGCCCGTGTGTAAGGCCCACGACACGCGCTGGGAAGGGTTGGGCCGAAGCCCGCATGGGGCCCGTGTATAAGGCCCCTTAGTGTGTGATTTGTGTTATTGCTCTGTTGCTGGCGGGAGTTGTTTGTTAAACCACGGGTTTTCTTTGGAAAGTTTCGATGTGGGAACGAGATTTTTGGGCGAGACGCGATCGTGACCGTCGGATGCATCTCGCGCGATCTGAGCCGTCTGACATCATTTAAACGCCACGATATAATCCTGGACGTTGATCTGTCGATCCAGATCTCTCCCATAGTATCTCTGAGCCATCCTATCCCTCCTAAGATCTAATATCAGCCCTCGGTTTCTTTTTAAGTGATCAACTCACCTCCCGCGCTCCGAGCCATCCGATCTCTCCCGAGATCTAATCCTGACCCTCGACCCCTTTAAATTTTCCGTGCCATCTCTAGCCGTGCGATCTTCCCCTTCGTGAATACCGGCCGTCCATTCCTTTACCGCGTCGAGCCGTCGTCTTCTTCCTCGCAACAACACCCAACCAGTAGGCCTGCGCAAGGACGCCTCGACCTCTCCTCCCCCGCACTGCTCCCCTTGACTTCCAAACACCCCCCTCCTAGGGCTCTGGTTCTTCGTCTTCCCCACATCGGCCTACCCATTGGCCGAGGCACCGAGGCCTTTATAAACCCCCTGCTTCGTTGAAGCCTGAACGACTTCTTCTTCCCCGGAGCTCCTCCCGAACCCTCCATCAAGGCCAACGAGCTCCCGGTTGATCCGAGTTTCTTCCTCAAATCTAGGTAAGGGTTCTTGCATTCATTCTTTTGGAGAGAACCTTTGTTTTATACTCTCAGTATATATACAGTTTATATTTTCTTTTATATATATATAATTAATATAAAACCTTCAGTTTGTATTGCCTTCAAGGAGTTTTGAATTCGTGTTTCCAGTGGGGTGCATATGTAAGGGTGCATATATACCTTGTTTTCATTTTGAGAAACCTGTATATACTGCTTATATGTATATGTACATAATAAAAATCCATCGGTTTATATATTGTGTGTATACGGTTTCATATATATGTAAATGGTATATACAGTTTATATATGCACTTTTACAAATCCCCCAGGTTGTATATTGTTTTTTACAAACGGTATATACAGTTTTTGTTTTACAGTTTTCCAAAACCAAAAATTTATATTTAATGTTTATTGTGTATATATACAGTTTCATGAACGTTTTCTTATAACCTAACCCGACCTATTTTGGGTATCAATATTTAAATAGAATTTTTATATATATATATATGCAAACTATGTTTTTTTTGGTTTAAGTGGAGTCATGTTTGTAAAACCAAAATTTTATACATATGGTTACATTTATGACAAACCTTATATGGATTTAGTTTTCAACCATGAAAGCAATTTATGGTTGGAAACCTTCAGTTACCTTAAGGATTTAATAGACTTTGTTTTTAAATTGTGTAAAACCCCTATATACACTTCGGTTATATATGAGTACGTGTATATGTATTTATAGGAATAATTTCCAAACCCCATTATATTCTTTTATAAATAACAGGACTTAATTTATTCTTTGATGCAGGTAAGATTTTATTAAGATATGATTTGTGTGATTTCTAAACCAACATGTTTTTTTAAAAAATACACACAAATGGGCATGTTTTATTAAAGAGGTTTATCTAACATTTCCCTGATGAGTTTTATGATAAAGTATGTATTTTGGTTCAAGGGCCTACTTATCACCATAAATGATTTCAAGTGTTTTCCTTAAGCACACCTTTTCCATGGATTAATAATGATAAAGATTCATCATTTAGTATATCATTATTTTATATGCTTTAGTGAAAAGGACATTTTACTAAGCTATGTATGCCTTTGATTAGTTATTGACACATTTTGAAAAGTTAACTATCATACCTTGTATTAGAAAAATTTGTGGTGGTTCATTATTTATTTTAGTTATTTTTGTACATAATGCATGCTTATGACATATCACTAAGAAATTAGATTACCCAAAGTGGTATGGGACACCTTGGGTAAAATAAAAATGAATGAGATACTCAAGGTAGTATGGGACATCTTGAATATACAAACTGTTTAACTAAATCATGAACGATGTGGCTCACATGATGATAAAGAAAAATTTAAGGGTGCGCCTTGATAGCTCTCAAATGCATTGGTTAAAGACTTAATCTCTATAGATGACCTTTTAGACTGATACCTTGGTGAATAACCTTGGTAATTTTTGTTGACACCTTGGGGATGGACCTTGGTGATACAGAAATGATTGTCTAAGATTAAATGTTGATGCCACATAATTCAAGTTATGTAACAAGTTCTTTCTAAAGATAATGTTCTTTCACGACTAATGCCTTTAAGTTTTCATAAAGTTCTTATTTCACTGGTATATGCTTGGAGCATGATTGGTGTTTATCACTTAATAGAATAGTAACCGGCATAGGAAAATTTAGTTGTTTACTTTATGTAAAAATATGATTATGCATTACTTTTAACTGTTTAATTTATGCTTAAGTAAGTCACATGTTGTACTTGTTTTTGATAACCATTGTTACTCCTTCGAGAATTAACATAATTGTTTCATGTTCTTCTTGAAAACCTTGATTGAGCATTTTTATGTTATGTGTTATAATTTTCCTTTAATGAGTGTTCAATCTATTTTAAAAGAATTTTTTCAAATGTTATACTGTTTTCATTTCTTTTTTAAAAACCCCTTACTGAGTATTTCAATGCTCACCCTACGTTTTGATTTAAAATTTTCAGGTATCAGCTCTTAAAAGATGAACTGTTTCAGAAGTTGCCGGTTTCCCAGAACCCGAACCGCACGCGATCCTCTTTATGGGACATGATGTGTTGTTAACAAAGTGTGTTTTATTTTAAGAAAACACATCATGTTCAGAAGGCACCGAATCCTGGGTTTCTGGGGTCGGGGTCTCTACAGTTGGTATCAGAGGTTCGGTTTGGATAACTCTGGAAAGCCAGAAACTAAAACAGAAATATATATATGGTTATATACTCCAATTTTATTTAAAAATGGGGTTTTTCCTAAATTTCAGATGGAAAACTAAGGCACAAATCTCTTATCTCTGCCCGTATAGGCCCTAGAGACCATTGTGTCTTTATCTAGCCATGAGGATTTTCTAAACTATGCCCATATCCACATGACATGAAAACACCTTTACGACGTATCCAATTCACCACGGATGCTTTAGTTACACCAGGGGGTTGGAATAGATTACCTCCTTATGATGATAACCCAGTTTCCCTCCTATGTATGTCGAGGAAGGTACTATGAGGGACTTTTCCGAATTTTCACGGCGGGTGAGAGATATGTCACTAGAATTGATAACCCTTTTCAAGAAGCTGCTGCTGACGGAGACCTCCGAGGGGGCTACCTTTGTCAGATTTTAAACTACGGCTTCTAGGGTCAGTTGCTGGACGTAAGAAGGTTAGAAGATGAGTCCACCTGACTGTCTTGCAGGAAACAAGTGTATGTGGATGTCTCTCAACTTCATACCCCTCATGATAGACTCATAAGACGTCATAGGTGCCCCCATGAGTTTTTCCCTGAACGCTCATCCTGTGTTTGGTTCGAGGAGTTACGGAGTTTTTCTTCTCTATGTGGAGTTAGGTTAGTCAGTGGTTAAGGGAAACTCAAGCACTATTAATAATAAACATATGTTTATTGAAATGTTGTCTTTCCCCTTCCTTGTCTTTACTTTGCATTTATCCTTGAATGATTTTCAAGTGATTGAACTCCTGCCTTAAAATTTTCAGATGGAAGGAGAAACCCACGTGTTATCTCTTCCCACTAAGATTTTGGAAATCATTGCAATCAAAACGTGTGAGGACAAGTATGACCCCTTTACAAATTTGTGAGAAACGTGCAAGTAGTGGTTTGAGGTAACAAATAGTCCAGAGATTCTCCACACCTTCCAGGGGAATGCCTCCATCTATTAACGCATTGGCTCTGCACATCTAGCTAGACGCGAATGAAGAGGAACTTACCACGAAGGGATCTTTTTATGTTTCACCCTAGGTCGAAACTACACGGCCAGAGTGAAATTTCAGGTGGCTGCATTAGAGGGAAATCTTCGTGCAACTTATATACTCAAACTTCTCATCTTTAGCTTGTTTGAACGCATCTTTGGCTTCGATGTCCTCGATTGAGACATGATTTGGTGAGTCCTTCGTATGTTGGTCTGTAATGACATTTCAGAACTTTGTACTGTTTGAGCTTCCCTCTGGAAGCCTGAAGGCCCGAAACATAAGTGCAACCCCTCCTGTCTTAGGTGTATCTGGATTAGGGAACTGGAAGAGGTCAGCATCGCTGTGGGGATTCCGCTAAATGCACCTGTTGACCCTATACGTTGGTAGAGATGGTGAGGACATTGCAGAACCTTGTAGTTTTGTGAAATAAATTGCGAGGATGCAATTTTCTAAAGGTCAGATAATGTGACACCCCAGGTTTTATGAACTGGTCCAAGTGAACAATGTTATGCTTTTAGTAATGTCTCTTGTTTTATATGTTATGCTTTTAATGATGTCTCTTGTTTTATATGTGATGATTTTAATGATGTCTCTTGTTTTATTTTGTGCTTTTTGTGCTAATAAAGAATTTTAAATGAAATAATACATGAAGAATATAGTGAACTGGTATATATTAAAAGATTTCATTGCAACAAGACCCAACTAGTTGAAAATACCATGCACAATACCTAACACAGCCACATCGAAACTACTAAGAATAAAAACTTGAGTAATCGGATAGTCGTCATCTTCAGGGTCCATCAGTGTGAAGAATATAATATCCAGAGCCAAAACACACATACTCAACACCAATGGTATGAGGAGATCCATCCTTTCTGATTCAAGTGTTTTGATTTTGTAAAATGCCCCTGCTTTTATAATGGTCCTCAGAGATATGACCGTTAAATATATATAACCGTTGGGTTTCAAAACAACTTTTGGGTTTCAGTTGATAAAGTTTATCTTTATATGAAAGCTTGTTTTTTTTATGATCTTATAATTTATGATATTATTATAATCATAGTTTTAAAATAAAAAGAGTATTCTTGGAAAGAAATCCTTTTGTTTTCACAAAATCCCGATGGATACTTATATATTGAAAACTTAGTATTCTTTTTATAAAATATATGTTTAAAGGGTGTCTAAAATAATAATATCTTTTGATTATGAATTGGGAGAAAACTATTGATCTTTTAAATTTTAACAAATAGGTGCGTATTTTAAAGATACAAATAGTTATACTGGTTTTGTATGAAAAATATGAGAGGTATATCTTTTAAAAGATTTATAGAAAAGGGATTTAAATTTTAAGTTGAAAATATTTGTTTTTATTGTATATTTACTAATTTTTGTACAAATATTTATATTATACACTATTTTGAACTAAGTATACTTAAACTAGTTATTTCAAAAGTCTAAATAAATGTTTATTAAAAATTATGTTGATATGAAATATTTTACATAAGCTAGTAAAGGGATTTAGATTTTTTAGTTAAAACTATTTGTTTTTATTGTATTAACTCTCTTTAGCATAAATATTTATAGTACACATTATTTTGAAATAAGTATACTGGTTATTTTATAAATTTAAAATAAGTTTTTAATAAAAATTTAGTTTGGGGCCCGGCCAAGCCGAGGGCATCCCTTAAGGGACAAGCCCTCTAGGCCGAGACCAAGCCCCAAGGGACCCGAGGTGCCGACCATCGGGGTCCCCAAGCATTTAGTGGGTGTCCAGCTAGGTCCCAAGCCATGCATAGGGCTTTTAGGTCGTGCGCAGGCCCGTGTGTAAGGCCCGCGGCGCGCGCTGGGAAGGGTTGGGCTGAAGCCCGCATGGGGACCCTGTATAAGGCCCCTAAGTGTGTGCTTTGTGTTATTGCTCCGTTTCCAGCGGGAGTTGTTTGTTAAACCACGAGTTTTCTTCGGAAAGTTTCGATGTGGGAACAAGATTTTTGGGTGAGACACGATCGTGACCGTCAGATGCATCTCGTGCGATATGAGCCGTCCGACATCATTTAAACGCCACGATATAATCCTGGCCATTGATCCGTCGATCCAGATCTCTCCCGCAGTATCTCTGAGCCGTCCGATCCCTCCCAAGATCTAATCTTAGCCCTCGGTTTCTTTTTAAGCGATCAACTCACCTCCCGCGCTCCGAGCCATCCGATCTCTCCCAAGATCTAATCCTGACCCTCGATCCCTTTAAATTTTCCGCACCATCTCTAGCCGTGCGATCTTCCCCTTCGTGAATCCTGACCGTCCATTCCTTTACCGCGTCGAGACGTCGTATTCTTCCTCGCAACAGCACCCGACCAGTAGGCCTACGCAAGGACGCCTCGACCTCTCCTCCCCCGCACTGCTCCCCTTGACTTCCAAACACCCCCTCCTAGGGCTCTGTTTCTTCATCTTCCCCACATCGGCCTACTCATTGGCCGAGGCACCGAGGCCTTTATAAACCCCCTGCTTCGTTGAAGCCCGGATGACTTCTTCTTCCCCAGATCTCCTCCCGAACCCTCCATCAAGGCCAACGAGCTCCCGGTTGATCCGAGTTTCTTCCTCAAAGCTAGGTAAGGGTTCTTGAATGCATTATTTCGGAGAGAACCTTCGTTTTATACTCTCAGTTTATATACAGTTTATATTTTATTTTATATATATATACTTAATATAAAACCTTCAGTTTGTATTTCCTTCAAGGAGTTTTGACTTCGTGTTTCCAGTGGGGTGCATATGTAAGGGTGCATATATACCTTGTTTTCATTTTGATAAACCTGTATATACTGCTTATATGTATATGTACATAATAAAAATCCACCGGTTTATATATTGTGCATATACGGTTTCATATATATGTAAACGGTATATACAGTTTATATATGCACATTTAAAAATCCCCCGGGTTATATATTGTTTTTTACAAACAGTATATACAGTTTTTGTTTTACAGTTTTCCAAAACCAAAAATTTATATTTAATGTTTATTGTGTATATATACAATTTCATGAAAATTTTATTATAACCTAACCTGACTTATTTTGGGTATCAATCTTTAAATATAATTTATATATATATATATGCAAACTATGTTTTTTTTGGTTTAAGTGGAGTCATGTTTGTAAAACCAAAATTTTATACATTTGGTTACATTTATGACAAACCTTATATGGATTTAGTTTTCAACCATGTAAGAAGTTTATGGTTGTAAACCTTCAGTTACCTGAAGGATTTAATAGTATTTGTTTTTGAATTGTGTAAAACCCCTATATACACTTCGGGTATATATTAGTACGTGTATATGTATTTATAGGAATAATTTCCAAACCCAATTATATTATTTTATAAATAACAGGACTTAATTTATTCTTTGATGTAGGTAAGATTTTATTAAGATATGATTTTTGTGATTGCTAAACCAACATGTTTTTTAAAAAATACACACAAATGGGCATGTTTTATTAAAGAGGTTTATCTAACATTGCCCTGATGAGTTTTATGATAAAGTATGTATTTTGGTTCAAGGGCCTACTTATCACCATAACTGATTTCAAGTGTTTTCCTTAAGCACACCTTTTCCATGGATTAATAATGACAAAGATTCATCATTTAGTATATCATTATTTTATATCCTTTAGTGAAAAGGATGTTTTACTAAGCTATGTATGCCTTTGATTAGTTATTCAAACATTTTGCAAAGTTAACTATCATACATTGTATTAGCAAAATTTGTGGTGGTTCATTATTTATTTTAGTTATTTTTGTACATAATTCATGCTTATGACATATCACTAAGAAATTAGATTACCCAAAGTGGTATGGGACACCTTGGGTAAAATGAAAATGAATGATATACTCAAGGTGGTATGGGACATCTTGAATATACAAACCGTTTAAGTAAATCATGAAGGATGTGGCTCACATGATGATAAAGACAAATTTAAGGGTGCGCCCTGATAGCGCTCCAATGCATTGGGTAAAGACTTAATCTCTAGAGATGAACTTTTAGACTGATAACTTGGTGAATAACCTTGTTAATTTTTATTGACACCTTGGGGATAGACCTTAGTGATACAGAAATGATTGTCTAAGATTAAATGTTGATGCCACATAATTCAAGTTATGTAACAAGTTCTTTCTAAAGATAAAGTTCTTTAACGACTAATGCCTTTAAGTTTCCATAAAGTTCTTATTTCACTGGTATAAGCTTGGAGCATGATTGGTGTTTATCACTTAATAAAATAGTAACCATCATATGAAAATTTAGTTATTTCCTTTATGCACAACTCTAATTATGCATTACTTTTAACTATTTAATTTATGCTTAAGTAAGTCACATGTCATACTTGTTTATGATAAACATTGTTACTCCTTCAAGAATTAACATAATTGTTTCATGTTCTTCTTGAAAACCTTGATTAATCATTTTTATGTTATGTGTTATAATTTTCCTTTAATGAGTGTTCAATCTATTTTAAAAGAATTTTTTCGAATGTTATACTGTTTTCATTTATTTTTTAAAAACCCCTTACGGAGTATTTCAATGTTCACCCTACGTTTTGATTTAAAATTTTTAGGTATCAGCTCTTAAAAGATGAACTGTTTCAGATGTTGCGGGTTTCCCAGAACCCAAACCGCACACGATCCTATGTATGGGACATGATGTGTTGTTAACAAAGTGTGTTTTATTTTAAGATAACACATCATGTTCAGAAGGCACTGACTCCTGGGTTTCTGGGGTTGGGGTCTCTACAGTGCCCAACTTATGAGGGTGAGTCCCTGCCGCAATTTCTAAGCTCATGTGAGCTATGCTCTGTGTGAGAAAAAAGTAACCACACGGGTTTCCCTACAATGTAGTGACAAAAGAGGGTACAACAAGAGAATTTTATATCACATAGTGGCTAGACTAAGATATAGGATTGAAACATCCCTATATATCTCATGAGGATGAGAATCAAGTCATACGTAGTTCTAGAAGAACTTTGTAGTTTAATGTCATGCGGTAAGGACATCAACCATACAGTTTAATGTCATACAGTGAGGATGATGGATTATCCGACGTGAAGGGGAACTATGGATCTATGTAGTTTTATGTCATGCAGTAAGGATGAAGGGTGATATGCAGTTTAATGTCTTATTGCTTGGATGAACTCCATACAGTTTAATGTCATGTGGTCAGGATGAGCTTGTACAATTTAACATCATGTAATTAGGATAAGCCTATATAGTTTAATTTCATGTATTTAGGATGAGCCTATACAGTTTAACATCATGTAGTTAGGACGATTGATAGGTATTACTCTAATGTGGATTCCCATTTGATGATATCTATGTAACGTATTTCTTAATAAATCTTGCATTTGTGGATGGTGTGACACGCTCCCCATCCATGGTGGCCGACGAATAGGCTCCATTATGATACACCTTATTTATTACATAGGTTCCTTCCACTTGGGCTCTAAATTCAAAGGATTCTTTTCTGGCATCATTGGGGTTCTGAGAGCCATCACCATTTCTCTATGAAGGAATGAGTGGTGGAGAACCTTTTTATTGAAGGATCATGATATCCGATTTTAATGAATCTTCAGATTTTGTAGCGTGTGCAACCTTTTATCATCTATCCATTCTAACCCATCCAACCACTTTTTGTGATTGTTAATCATCTGAGAGTTATCTGAAAATTTCTATTTAGAGTGTGGGAAACTGGATGTATATGGGTAACACTGCCTCAGTCCCATAAACCAGTGAATAAAGAGTTTCTTGTGTAGTAGTACACATGGTAGTATGATAGTCCCATAAAGCATGTATGAGTTTATCTGATCAATCCTTCTTATCCTTATTCACCACCTTCTACAGTATGTTCAATATAGTCTTATTTAAGGCCTCTATATATCCATTTGTCATTCCATGATAGCAGGATGGGTGATTAGACTCGATGTTGTACTCTTGGTAAAGCTTCTTCAACTCTGTGGAATAGAATTTAGTGCCATTTTCCATTAATATTGTTCAAGGGACTCAAAATCTAGTGATGATATGGGACTTTGTGAATTTGGTGATGTTCTTCATCCCAAATTCCTTGAGGGGTATTATCAAAACCCATTTTGAAAAGTAGTCTGTAACAGTAAGGATATACCTGAACTACTTGGATGTGGATGAGGGATATGGACCCACAACATCCATCCCCCAAATGGAAAATGGCTAGGAATATTTATCTGAATGCAATAATTCTGGGGGCTGATGGATGAAATTTTCATGGATATGGAATGAATGAATTTTCCTAGTGAACTTCACATAGCTCTGTATCATGGTTTTCTAGTAATACCCCAACCTACAGATCTGGTGAGAGAGATTAATCCTAGATTGATGGGCACCGCAGGATCCTGGATGGACTTCCATCATAACAGAGAGAAAATATCTTAATAATATGAACCTGAGGATAATGATTCTAAGAAACATTTTTAGATCACTTTTTTCTCATTTGGAACGTCCTTTAGGGTGAAGTTTGCTACCTGGTGCCAAATATGTTCCCTTCTGACACAATCTGTTGGGAGATTCCTATCTCAAAGATATCTAATTATAGGTTTCATCCATTCAGAGGTGGTCATTGGTTAATCATGCTCTAGGATGGTTCTGACCTGATTGATCTCTTCTATATCACATATGACGATCAATGACAGCATTCATTGATGCGTAATACAAAAGGTTGTTTCCTCCTGATTAGGGTCATCCAGGATGATGGTTGCACTAGCCAGGGTGTCGAAACTAGCATTCTGTGATCGAGGAACATAATGAAGTGTAGGATCAAAAGGGAATTCTACCATCAATCACCTAACATAGCTAGTGAGGGGGTCCAATTCCTCCTTTTTGATGGAATATTCACCATTGACCTGATTTATCACTAACTCTGAATCCCCATTGATGTTAAGGTAGGCTATTTGCAGCTTTAAGGCTAGTTCTAAGCCAGAAATGGGAGATTGGTATTATGACTTAATGTTTGTGCATCCTTCAGATAATGAGAAAGAGTATGACATGAATGCCTTGTCTAGAGAGATGAATACAATCCCCAGACCAACTCGGTTATGCTTCAGATTCTCCATTCTTATGCCGACAAGAATTTGAGAGGTGTCATCAAAGTACATATCCCATGTCCAGGGAGTGTCATGGGAAAAGAGGACCTCTTCATCCAAGATATTGATGTCTTCTAGTGTATTTTCTTGGGATGGATGTGGTGCAAGGAAATTGGTCAGGGCTTTCCCTTTTATTGACTTCTGTGATATGAACTGGATGTCATATTGTTAAATAATGACCACCCATCAGGCCATGTGCCTAGTCAAAATTGGGTGTCCAAGGATGTACTTTATAGGATTAACATGTGAGACTAATTAGACTTTTTTATGCTTCAAGTAATGCATTAGATTTTTCACTACCAAGATGAGTACGATACAATTCTTCTCAACATCATAGTATTGAGTCTCAGTACCTAGAATCATCCGAATGAGGTAATAGAGACTATTATCACTTCCCACATCATTATTTTGCATGATGAGGGCACCCAATGAGAATTACATAGTGTCCACATATAATATGAGTGGGCTCCCTTCCATTAGGGGTATTAGGACCAGTGGGAGCATCAAGTACTACTTGATACTTTCAAAAGATTTTTGGTAGTCATCATCCCATTGGTAGGTGATTACCTTCTTCATTATCCTATTAAAGGGGAGAGATTTTATAGCAAGGTTAGAAAACAACCGCCGAATGTACGTGAGGTTCCCCTGGAGTCCCCGCAGTTCTTTGACATTTCTGGGGGTGACATTGCTAAGATAGAACTGATCTTTTCCAGGTCGACCTCAATGTCATGGTAGAATACCACAAATCCAAGGGGATTTTATTATGTTATTCCAAAGGTTAATTTTAGTGGATTCATCTTCAGACTATGATGTTGAAGCTTGTCCAAAATTGTCTGAAGGTTTGTGAAGTGATCAAATCACCGTCAAGATTTAACCACTAGGTCATCGACATAATATTCAACCATCTTTCCCAAAAATGGATTAAACATATGTTGAATGGATATGTGGTGCTAGAATTATTCAAACCAAAATGCATTACCTGATAACAAAAGATCTCTTGAGTCACTCTTAAGGTAGTGTCTTCTTCATCCTTAGGGGCCATCTTTATCTGATTGTACCCCAAGTAACCATCCATGAAAGAAAGGGCCTAAAAGCCAAAAGTTTCATTGATCAGAAGTTTCGTGATCATTAATAGGAAGTAATCCTTTGGGAAATGTCTATTAATGTCTCTAAAATCAATGAAGACCCTAATTTTCCCATTCTTCTTCTTAACATGGACGATGTTGGTAATCTATTTTAGGTATTACACCTCTTGGAAAAAGTTGTCTTCAATCAACTTGTTGAATTACGCATCTATATTGGTGGAATGAGAGGGGTGTGTCCTCCTGGACACCTATTTAAAGCCTTGATGCTCTTATGGTAGCTTGAGATGGTGTATAGCCACATCTGGATTCATTCTGGGAATTTTTGTGTTGTTCCATGTGAACACATATCGATCTTTCTTGAGAAATATGATGTACATGTATTGCTCTTCAAGGGGCATGTCGGTACTAATTAGTGTAAGACGCAGATATTCCTGTATTACTAGGATTATCTTCCTAAGTTCATCTATGGTAGTGGAGACACCTTCCTCGAGTTCTGGAGAATATTTCCTAAGGTTAGACTCATATTTTTCCATCTATGAGCCTATAGAGTTATTATCAGATAGAGATAGAAATATGAGGGCTCAATCATTATTATTAGGATGAGAGAGGCCATGATGAGAGACATTATCATACCTAGTTGACTAAGTCACTATAGAGAGATTTTAGGGTTGATGGTCTTTAATGCCATTACTAAGGACAATAAGGGTTTGGACCTTCAGGATTGTACCGGTGATCTCGACCAGTTTTATTGGGAGAACATAGTCTCTTTCTAGCATGTTCCAGGGATTCATAGGGGTGGTCCCTAGTCTATTGGGAGTGGTAACCTGTATATCATTATCCATTATTTGTTGTTTTACTCCCTTTTTATAAAACTATACTTCAATATATGTGTCCTCATATGTATCAAAGGGAGAACTATCACCATGTAGTATGCCGACATTTCCATTAATGGGATACTTCAGACACTGATGGAAAGTTCAAGGTATCCCTAGGTGGCTATGAAGCTAGGTTATTACGAGTAGGATATTATATGTGGTGTATTGATGGATTACTATAAACTCAACATCTGATGTAAGATCCCAAAACTGGTCTGTGAGATTAATTTTTCCCTAGAGGTCTTTGCTCACATTTATCGTACCCTTGGATGGTTAGATTAGTGGGAGACGAATACCCTTCAACATATCTGAAACATCATAGGGTTCAGAATGGGATAAGGTTGATCCCATAACCATTGTTAATTAGGTTCCTCTGGACACTGACGTTATTGAGTTTGTCTGAGACATATAGGGGCCTGACGTTCCCTTGTAGGGCCTCTTCATGATCGTGATTAGTGAATAATATGGAGACATTACATTCTCATGCCATGGTATCCACCTGATAGGACTAAGCTACAAAGACTTCTTTCTCGAACTCTTGTGGGCTCCAAAGGGCTTTAAAAAATGACTACCTGAGTTCTTTTGAAATATAGAGTTCATCAAGGGCGAATAGCTTGGTTAAAACTAATGCCAAATATTTTATATTATCGTACTTTTATTCCAAAGGTCATCATTTCCCAATATGGGGTTACTCCTGGGCTTTCGGATGAGGAGACTAAGTACTTAGGGTGGAAGAATCCAGTGCTTGTGTAGAGGTTGTAGGAGCATATACTGTTATCGATGAAGGTCATCCTAGCCTTCCCCTTTTTCTGGGCTAATCGGTATGATCTCCTGATAGGCAGTCATACAAGACAATCAGGTACAGATGGCTGTTGGAGGGTTCTGAGATACATCCCTTTCTCTATTGGGATTTTTGGAGAACTTTCCCACATGTATCAACTGTATATGTATTTTTCATAGAGGTGTGACTGGAATATTGAGTTCGTCCCCATCTACGGTGTCCTCTATATCCTCGACTTAGGTGCATGCGGCCACCAGTTCCCCAGTTATGCGTGAGAAACTCATGATTTAGGTAAAACTCCTCATCAGAGAATGGGTTTGAAAAGTTTATTACATTGAAAGAACCAAATATGAGTTCTTAATCTAATAAGGGTTCCATTTGGTGGGGAAGTTCCCATGCTACAAATGTCACAAGGAAGAAATCAGTGAGAGTTAACACCTAATTTGTAGGAGAATATGACTCTTCCTGTTCTATTTCATCCAGACCCTGGTGGTCACACCCACCTTTGGGAGGTACATTTGACACCTCATCCTTGGGTGGTGGAGCTACTATTGGTTTGCACAACTGTGATCTCAGAGTGGTGTGGGCTCAATCAACTATCTTTTGAACCATCTAGTTGTTGAATTTTCATGCATGTCTGGTTGGGACCTTCTTCCAATCACCCTCTTCTTCTGGTTGGAACATGGTTATGAAATCTACCTACTCTTGGGAATTATCTATAACCACTTGTCCAAAATAAATCATTCCATGAAGGATGAATTTGAAGATGAAACAGTTCTGGATATTATGACCCAACCTTCTGTGTAAAGGGTAATAATCGGGCTGGTCAGTGAGGTTGACCTCATTGGGATTCCTGGGTTGCGGAAGTGTGAGAAGGTTATTATATATGGATTCTAAGAAATAACTGGTGACCTGTTCATTATGAAAGGATAACTCCTTATTCATCTATTCTTCAAATCCTGGATGACCCTTATTTCTCTGTGCTTCTAGATGAGGGTGATTCAGGGGTTGTCCCCACTCGATAGGAGGTGTTTGGAGGTTCGGTGCTTTCATGGTAATTTAGATAGGTTCTACTACTAGCTTGATATTGAAAGCTACATCTTCTATTATGGATGGCCTTTTTTATTGTACTACGGGCATGAGTCAAGCTTTGGATTGGGTTTTCTAAATGAAATACTCCAGATGTTGTGTTGTTTCAGTAAATTCTTAGAATCCTCCCAAATATTTCCTTGGGATCAGGGGAATCTGCAACTCATCCATAATATTTTTATCATAGATTTCTAGTAGTTTCACTTGTGAGAGAGGGATAATAAGTGAGTAGGTCAAACCCTTACACCTTGCTATGAAATCAGAAACCCTCTCATTTTTGCATTGTTTGCAGTTTTTTAGGTCGATGATCATTGTCTTCATCAGTGTAGAACTGAATTGATAAAGGAATTGATGACTGAGGTCTTTACATCCTAACATAGATCCTACTGGAAAACTGATATACCAAACAAAGGCTGGCCTAGTTAGGGTTTGTATGAAACACTTCAGCTTGGTTACCTCCTATTGATCTCAAGGGCCCATCACCAGTCCACATTAGGACACAAAGTGTGTGAGATGTTGTTTGGGGTCACCTGCACTGTTAAAGGTAGAGAAGGTAGGGTTTTTGAAGTTGGGTGGAAGTGGGGTATCATTGAACCATTTAGGATATGGCTTACTTTCAGGCATAATAGCCGCACATCTCCCTTCCATGGCTTCTATTCAAGTAGCCAGGGACTTGATGATATTAAAGAGATTTGTGGACACTGCTGCCTAAACTATCTCCTATCCATGGGGAGCCAGTAGGGGTTGATAAGGTGGACCCAATTTCATCTCCCTCTGATTTTCGATTCATCCCAGGACTAAATAGTTATCCCAATGGGGGAGAGGTTGTTTCCATAATGGAGGGAAGTCACGATCATTTTCGAATTCCTCATGTATGTGGGATGGATGCCTAAACCCGGATCCAATATGATATTCAGAATTCAAACTTTCTAGTGGATCAGCTGTGGGAGGGAGGAAATTTGTCTCTTCTTCGATCTGATACCCTATGGTAATATTTCCCCTGAGTATATCTTCATTAAGCTGCTGAAGATCTTGTATTTCAATCTCATACTGTGACAGTTGGTCCTATGAGGAAGAAACCTCGCTTCTTCTAAGAGGTAACTGGGATGTGGATATACCCTTACCTTTGGTAGTATTCCATCAGGGAGGTGGCAATTAAATATTTGGAATTTCTATTTTTTGGAGCCGCACCTAGTTCCTGGTGCGTGCAGACTCATTCGGTGCATTCAAATCACCCTCCTCCAAAGGTACATTTTCTGTGTCATGAACCTCAGTATTTATGTCATGATCAATATCTTTCATGATGAAAGTGAATACATTAGTACAGGCATATCGAGAAATGGTGGTCAATCCATTACTTTCGACCCAACAAGATGATTTTGTGATATCCTCTTTAGGGTTATTATTTGAACACTTGGCCATGTTGGGTCATTTTGGATTGCAACCTTGGCAAGGTTTGACTGTCCTCACTATACATTCCTCCCATTTTGGTCTATGAATAATGAACCTGAGGGAGTTTCCAATTGGGGTTTCTGAATGAGCCCCAACCAACAGGGGTTTGTCTTATAATGAAAGGGGCTGGTGGAATGTCTACCATTGATTGATTCCTCCCAACCTGGAGAATATTTATCCCCTCTGCAGTGGTGATGATGATGAAAATTCCCCCAACCCTGTGGGGTGGGGGTCATTTGAGGCAGTAGTTGTCATTGATTGGTCAAATTGTTGAGGATCCAATGGCTCCGGTCGAGGATTTTATGACTCTTGGGATGGAAATATAGGTACAAATTCCCACATCCCAATGAGGTGGGGTTGTTATAGGATCATCGATGATGTCTCTAGGGTCCTCTCAGGGGAATATAAACCTGAGGATGGTGATTGAGATATAAATAACCCTATCCCAATGGGATGTGGTTCACTTGCAGCTGCTACTGATGTGTCCCAAATCCTCTTAAGAATTGATGATTTAAGAGGTGGAAGCAGTTATAAATATTCCCCTAGTCCATTAGGTTGGGTCTGCTTTTGGATGTCTAATAATACAACTACAATCTCAACCTTATTGATGTGGTGTAGTTGTGCTCGCATAGGAGCTAGGTGACAAGAATAATTTCTCACAGGAAGTTGTCCAGGTGATTGAAACTTTGGTCTTTATGTTCGAAATATCTTCTTATCATTTTGAGGGGCCCATTTTGGAGTCTTGTTGGCTATCCTACCTCTCTATCCATAATGTTTGGGAACTTTTGGAGCAGAGGCATTCTATTGTAGTGACTAGCTAGCCTGAGCGTTTCTCGGTCCCTTGATCTCACGAGAGGATATAACATTGTAGGATTCCACACTTATGGGGATATGCTTTTCCAAGGGAGTGGAAAAGTGTAATGATCCATACTTCTACATCCGCAAATACAGATTCATGACATGGCTTCATAGATCATATGAATAAGATTTGTGATGTAATGACGACAAGAATGTTGTGGATTGGTGTTGTGCTTATCTGATTTTGGATCCTAGGCCATGGAGATAACAACCAGGTCTAGATAAAAATAGAGTATATTGATCATTTGAATGTGACACTCATATTTTGGATAATGGATATGTTGCGCCTTCAGTCACTGATGAGTGGCCCACATATTCTGGCATAGATAAGGTATGAACTCCTTTTATAGCTCATCTGGGATCTCATAGTCAGTGGTAGCACAATAACAGAACATGATGGGGAGGTTTCTTCTTGATAACTCTCTCTCTCTCTCTATATATATATATATATATATATCAATTTTGGCCTCCTCCTCATTAAACATACACAATTACATTCGACCATACCAAATGATTAGTCACTGAAAGTGGATAATATTAATTTTTAATATCTTTTTATTCATTTTTTCAAAGTCCATAAACATTGTTTTTAGTGCATTACATAAATATAAATTCATTTCTCATCTTAAATGCAATTCATTTTTAAAATGAAAATTTGGTCCCAATCATTCATCTGTTTGTGGACAAAATTATATTCATTTTATGAATTTGATATTTTTGAATATGATTTATCACTTTATTTTTAACATTTTATCTTTTAGGTCTTATGGATGAATCCCAAGGGAAGATGGATATTTTTGTGCCTAAATTCAAAAATTATCTGGAAAAAGCATAATGGGCCTAAGGCCCATCAAACAAATGTGGGGCCCACAAACTAATCCCAATGAAGCTAAAATTTTTACAGTATAAAGATAAAAATATAAGGATCATTTTATTCAACTGTGGACAGAGCTAATTTTGAAGTTTACATAATGATAAAAGGATCTGAAGTTGAGATTTAAATTGTGGGCCCGACATTAATGCACATAAAGTCATCCCACCATTTTGACCATAACTTCCAAACAGATGT
This sequence comes from Viscum album, assembly GCA_963277665.1. Classification (NCBI taxonomy): domain Eukaryota; kingdom Viridiplantae; phylum Streptophyta; class Magnoliopsida; order Santalales; family Viscaceae; genus Viscum; species Viscum album. Next base: position 291,914,498 of record OY728165.1, read on the forward strand.
GCCAAATTTCCTAAAATGTTTACAAATTATAGAGGGCATCTGGAATATAAAATTTTACTTGTACGATCCCTCAGGATTCGACCTCCTTAAATTCCAAATTCACATGTCAAAATGGTGGACGAATCTGAACGAAATTTCCGGGTCAACTTCGAAACGTCAAAATCCCTTAATTTTATCACCCTCCTTTTGACTCTATAAATTAATGGATATGGAATTTATTGTTGTGGGGTGTCTCTAAGGATCCTAATATTCCTATATAAGGGACTGGTGGTGAAGGTAATTATCATCTAATATTTTTCTTTCAATTGAAGTTTTTCTTTCTTCCATTGTATTTCTTTCAATTGTAATTTCCCGCTTTCATTTTGTAATAGCATCGTCAATTTGTCTAATGTAAGTTTTTATTTCACATTTAGTAATTTAATAAAAATTTATTCTTCTTCTTCACTTATTCTTTTCCATTTCTTCACATGTTGAGACCGTTGAATCAAGGTGTGAATTTATTCACACCAACACTTGTGAATTCAATCACACAATGATGGAGTGTTCGTTCTTTTAATAATTTTCTTCTTCTTCAATTCCACCCCCATAAGTCTACATCCCACTTCCATTGGTAGAATAGCATCAATGGAGGGATAACATATTAAGGGTTGATCCAAGGGAGTATCAAGGTCAGCGATTGGATGTTATTTCATGTACTTAATATTTAAATATTTTTGTTATTTTAGGATTTCCATTTGATGAGTTACATTCTTTATCATCTTTTCCAACTTTAACGATGACACATTTTGAGTACTATTATGATCTTTTTTCCTTTGAGTACTCAGTAAAGTGATCCTCAAAGTGAATTGGTGATTGGCCTTGGAATTGTGTAGGGATTAAATTGGTGAATGATTTGGGAGAATTATCTCATTGTTTGGATATGTCTTGAATTAATGACATGAAATTTTAAGAAAATAAATATATCCAATCCACCCTAAGAAAAACCCTAAGATCAACCCACCATCAATAATTGTTTATTTCACATCATTTTTCTTGTATGTTATTTAAATTATATCATTAGCTCTCCAATTAAAATCTACCTCAAAGTGGGCCACTTCATAGCCAATCCATCAACAAATTTGAGTGTCTCAAGGTTTCTTCTTTGGTCCCTATGGATTCGATCCCTACTTGTACTTCAACGACCGCTTTTTAATGGTAGGGTAAATTTGGGCACAACCAAATTTTGGCACCGTTTTTGGGGACCTAAGTAAGTTATCTTATACATTATCATCCTTTTTTTCATCCCTCTTCTCTGATCTCACCCCATCACTCCTATGGAATTCAATTTGGAATAAGTCCAAACATGGGAAACCTATCCCTACTTTGATCACCCAACCCCATGTGTGATGTAAAATGAACATCCTAATTTCTACATGTGGGATCATCAAAAACCTAATGAACCACGATGTTTTTACTCCTATGATCCACAAAACATCCCAACATACAATGAGTTTCAATCACCACAAATCCAATCTGAACACCCTCCAGTGCAATTCCAACAACTTAATTATCCACCTAGAATAGACTATATTTCTCAACCCCTTTCCTATCATTATCCATAACCATTACTTGAAAAATTGTGTCAACAAATGGGGAAAATTAATTTTGAGGTTTCATCTTTGAGATTATAATTACAAAACTTTGAGACGGTTATGGAACCCATTCCCACTCATTCTATCCCTTCCTCATCATTGATAGAAGGCTCTATTCTCCCACAAACCTCTCATAAATTTATTGAATAACCGACCTTTGGATTTGGGATAGATGAAGAGTATCAAGGAATTGTTGAAGGGTCTTTAAATTAGGATGAAATTGACTTTTTGGATTCAGAAGAGGAGAATTTGTCATCATATATTGAGTCTCCTAAGTATAACTCCATTGATGAATTTTCAAAAACACCAACCATTGAACCATTGAGATAAATCAAAAACATTGAGTCCATACCCATTCCTAATATTGATCTTTCCAATTTTGGGGTTGAATCTTCTATTCAAAAGGAACCAATTCTATTGAGCAATTTTGAAAATGAAATTGAGTTTGATTCAAAGTTCCAACCTATGTCTAAAAGTGTTAGCCTACCTGAACTTGAACAAAAGGACTTTCCATCCACCCTTAAGTTTCCATTCATTGGGGATAGCAAAAAACTTAAAATTTTCACAATTTCTTATCTTGAAACCAATAAATAGGTAATGATTCTTAATTCATTTGGAAAGACTAAAAAAGAAATTGAATCCACCATTTCTGATATTCCTTGGATTTCACCACTCATTTTAGAACATAGTTTTGTGCAAGAAAAAAATAATAAAAAAATAATAAATCTAAATCTTGTTGAGTTGGATAAAAACAGGGTCCAAAAAATTTTCAAAGTTGGAATTGGATAATTTTGGGGGTTCAATTCGAGATAATGATGTTAAACAAAAGCGTTGCATGGGAGGAGAACCGTAGTTTTCATGTTTCCAATATTTTTGGAATCATATTTATTTTTCAAATAGAATTAATAAATCATTTTGATATTTTAAAAATAAAAAAATAAAAAAATATACTATTGGCCTGTTCTTCTATTATGAGTATGTATGTGTATGAAAGGGGAGGACCGTATTCATCTATGTCACGCGTTGTGATCCCTGAGTAATACCTTACCCAGAAATTTAAAAGAAGACAATGTATCATCAGTTTATTTTATTTTATTTTATGTTTTTGTAGGTATCTAAAAAAATAGATTGTTGACCTGTTCTTCTTTTATGAGTAAGGATGGGTATGAAAGGGGAGCACCATATTCATCTGTGTCACGCAGTATGATCCTTGAGTAATACCTTAACCAGAAAATATAAATAAGACAATGTATCATCAACTTGATTTTTAAAATTAAAAAAATAAAAATAAAAAACAAGGAAAACCATAAAAATGTTGATACATGGTTTTAAATAAATTTTTGTGTTGTTGTTTTGTCTGGTTTGTTCTTCTTTTTATGGTTCAGAGACTATTTTGGGTGATACATTTTCGATCAAGGAGGTGACTACATCTCCCAAGAGATCAAAGGAGTAATCTGGAGAATCATGAACTTCAACTTCAAAAACTTTGTGAATTTGTTCCATGTTTATTGTTTCAAAAATGTTTTTAGAACACCTCTCATCTTCCTCTACCCCCTTCTATGTTTTCTTTAAACACTGGGGACAGTGTTATTCTATGTTGGGGGGAGATGAAATAAAAAATGATTTTTTTTAATAAGAACAGGCATGAAAAGAAAAATTCCATTAACCTTGAACACGATAACACACATTCCAAACTCTAAAATTGGATATCAAATAATTTTCATGCCTTGATTCTGATTTTAATGAAAGTTTAAGTTCATGAGCATAGTTTTTGGAAAGTGCGGTTGTCCGATGTGATTTTTCAAAGTTTACATTTCTATCCTCTTAATAAAAATGCCACAATGCACGTCTACTGGATCTTGGGTGTAAATTTGAGTTCTTGGGTCCCTTTCATTACAGCATAGGGTTCTGGGGTCACTTTTAGTTTAATTTGAGTGTCCAAAAAAAAAAATTGAAAAAAATAATGACCATATAGAGAAATGTTTTTTCCAAATGTGTGGTGTCCGACACATGGGGATCATGACTCCATAAATGTCTTTCCTAGAGTTTGGATTTATATCTCTATTGTAGAGCATGGAATTGACAATATGTGTGGCATCCGACACTTGGAGATCGTGACTCCATAGTTGTCTTTCCCAGAGTTAGTCTTTTCATATCTATTGTGGTTAAAAAAATATCAAAAAAATCAAAAAAAAGGATACTCATCTTAAGGATTAATGTGATTCCCACCTAGCACTTCCATTTTCCCCCCTTGAACAATAAAATGGGCCCCATATATTTTGTGATGGACAACACTTTATCATGCTTAATTGAAATTGGATGAAATGTGGCAATAAATTTGAACAAATGAATGGTATTGGGCTTGGGATATGCTTATGGAACTAGCTTGTTTTAAATGATTTTGATGGGTTTCATAATTTTTTTTGGTATGAGGTCTTTGGGTGAACAATGTGTATTAAAATGTTTTTGAAAAAGGGGATTTGAATTTCATATTTGTAATATATTTTGCTTGGGACTAGAAAAACTCAAGTTAGAGGGTGTGATTAGTCACTGAAAGTGGATAATATTAATTTTCAATATCTTTTTATTCATTGTTCCAAAGTCCATAAACATTGTTTTTAGTGCATTACATAAATAGAACTTCATTTCTAATCTTAAATGCAATTCATGTTTAAAATGAAAATTTGGTCCCAATCATTCATCTATTTGTGGACAACATTATATTAATTTTATGAATTTGATATTTTTGGATATGATTTATCACTTTGTTTGGAACATTTTATCTTTTAGGTCTGATGGATGAATCCCAAGGGAAGATGGAGATTTTTGTGTCTGAATGCAGAAATTTGCTGGAAAAGCATAATGGGCCTAAGGCCCATCAAACAAATGTGCGGCCCACAAACAAAGCCCAATGAAGCTAAAATTTTTATATTAGAAAGATAAAAATATGAGGATCATTTTATTCAATTTTTTATAGAGATAATTCTGAATTTTTCATGGTGATAAAGGTATTTGAAGTTGAGATTGAAATGGTGGGACCGACATTAATGCACATAAATTTGTCCCACCATTTCGACCATAACATCCAAACGGCTAAGCCAAATTTCCTGAACTTTTTACAGATCATATATGATAGATGGGAGAGAATATTTTTCTTCTACGGCCCCTCATGATTCGGCCTCCTTCAATTCCAAATTCACACGTCAAAAATGGTGGATGAATCTGGACGAAATTTCCCGGTCAAATTCGAAACGTCAAAATCCCTTAATTTTACCACCCCCTTTTGACTCTCTAAATTAATGGGGATAGAATTTATTGTGGCGGTGTGTCTCTAAGGATCCTAATATTCCTATATAAGGAGCTGGTGGTGAAGGGAATTATCATCTAATATTTTTCTTTCAATTGAAGTTTTTCTTTCTTCCATTGTATTTCTTTCAATTGTAATTTCCCGATTTCATTTTGTGATAGCATCGTTAATTTGTATAATGTAAGTTTTTATTTCACATTTAGTATTTTAATAAAAATTTATTCTTCTTCTTCACTTATTCTTTTACTTTTCTTCACATGTTGATACCATTGAATCAAAGTGTGAATTTATTCACAGCAGCACTTGTGAATTCAATCACACAACAGTGGAGTGTTTGTTCTTTTAATAATTTTCTTCTTCTTCAATTCCGCCACCATAAGTCTACATCCCGCTTCCATTGGTAGAATAGCATTAATGGAGGGCTAACCTATTAAGGTTTGATCCAAGTGAGTAGCAAGGTCATGGATTGGATGTTATTTCATGTACTTAATATTTAAATCTTTTCGTTATTTTAGGATTTCCATTTGATGAGTTACATTCTTTCTCATCTTTTCCAACTTTAACAATGAAACATTTTGAGTGCTAGTATGATCTATTTCCTTTGAGTGCTCAGTAAAGTGATCCTCAAAGTTAATTGGTGATTGGACTTGGAATTGTGTAGGGATTAAATTGGTGAATGATTTGGGATAATTATCTCATTGTTTGGATATGTCTTGAATTAATGAAATGAAATTTTAAGAAAAGAAATATATCCAATCCACCCCAAGAGAAAACCTGAGATCAACCCACCATCCATAATTTTTTAGTTCACATCATTTTTCTTGTATGTTATTTAAATTATATCATTAGTTCTCCAATTAAAATCTTCCTCAAAGTTGGCCACTTCATAGCCAATCCATCAACAAATTTGAGTGTCTCAAGGTTTATTCTTCGGTCCATGTGAATTCGATCCCTACTTGTACTTCAACGACTACTTTTATCGGTAGGGTAAATTTGGGCGTAACCACTATAGAAGATGGTTATGGTGGATTCCTACTGACGGGAGTGAGGTGCTACTGGAAGTTGATGGGGAACCATATACAGTTGACCCTAATGATCCAAGAACCTCTCTATATGAAGGTGTTAGAGTTTGGAAAACCTCTCCATACAGAGGTTTCTAAGAAAGGGGAGGACTACCTTGTCAATGGGAGATATCTCCATGGGGAGGTTGGCCATGGTGGATGCCAAGAGTAGAGCCCCTACAATCCATCTCCACACTACCACAATGAGGACTATTGTGGTAATGAATGAATCCTACTTCAGCTTTGATGGAAGAGTCTAAGGACCCTTATGGTGTTGAGAATATGTATTGAACAACCTCAATGAAACTGTCATTGGGAAGATTAGGGATATGGGCTATATTCTACATCAGGGTCAGAATATGCCAATCTACCCTTTAGAGTTGTGTAGGGGTATGCGCCTACTATGTGACAGTTTCCAAAACTTGCATATAACCATATAATTCTGTAGGGTTATGATCTTTACATTGATAAGCTTCCATAATATGCCGATGAGCTATCTCATTACTGATAGGAATGTGATTCTATCTCGAGGTGCGTTCCATTCTCACTTGGTGAGCCGTGGTTAGGAAAATAATATAAACCTGATCCCGAGCCTTTAGAATACGTTGCCGATCTCTCTTGGAAGGAATATGAGATTTCCACGAGGTGTGTTCCGCTCTCACCTGGTTGGTCCTAGTTGAATCAGGAATATGGTCCTAGTCCGATATATATTCCTTGTCAGAATATGTCGATGGACCTCTAGAATGGGAGAAGGAATATGAGCCTCCTTCTGTATTACCTTGGAATGATGTCAGCACAGTCGTTCATCGATAAAAGTAGGAATATGTTATTTTCTTCCGTGATCTACTGGATTATGCCAGGAAGATTCACTAATAGAAATATGAGCCTTTCCTGAGGCTTGTTCCATTCTCACTTGGTCATCTTTGGAAAGAGCATGGATATATGCCCGATCCTAAGCCTTTGGAGTATGCTATCAGACTTCTTCGATAGGCATGTTCCCCTATATCAAGGAATGTGCCGCTCTCACCTAGTGATCCCCGATTAGAATGGGGATATAATCTTGATATGATGCCTCACCCTTTATTGATTTATGCCGATAATCCTCTCAGACAGAAGTAAGAGTGTATGCTTGCTCCGATATAACCACTTGTTCATGATGATCAAAGTGTTTCGCTGTCCTGAATGTAGGGATAGAAGCATGATCACATCCCTTCATCTATAATAGTTCCATAATATGCTGGTGGAGTTCTTCAACTATTGCTAAAATGTATTGGCATTTTAGAAAAGTGTATGTAAGGATATGATCCTTCACATTTTCTATCTCCATGATGAACTGGAAGATGTATTCTATTGAAGTGGGGATATGTGCCAACTTTTTTCCTCCTTGTTCCACCAGATTATGCTGATGGGATTCATATATGGGGCTAGGAATATAAGTCTCTACCATGATTATTGTGGGAATATTCCCCCAGACTTTTTTAGAGTGAGCAAGGATATGAGCCTGCTGTCTGGTTCCTACCTGAGTATGTAGGAAGTCGTCATCGATTGGAGCAGGAATATGCACTCTCTCCTAGATATCTGACACCTTTATTATCTAATGAGTCTTCTTTTCAACCCATGAATGGGAATCATAGGAGGATGTGTGTCATATGGTACCCTTAGCAGGCGACTGAGGGATACTGAAAAGATGCTGTCAGTAACAGTGGCTAATAGGATTCCTCTTAGGTGGCTCCTGAACCTAAAGGGAGTCGTATCTTGCTTCTTTATCCACCTTCATAAGATATGGAAGGTGGAGGTTATCACGCTATAGGGATAAGCTCTCGAAGCTGTTGGTCATGGAGATGAGAGACACAAGTTTTGCAGCGGCCTTCCCCGGGCGATGTGGATTTTCCGGTCATCATGTATGGAGAACTTCATGAGAAACCTCCATGGTTGGGATAGTACCATATCAGTGTTAATCCCAAACCATCATATTTTCCCCCTGTCGTTGGAGTCGCAGTGTAGGTGAAATTTCTTTGCTTTTTGTGGAAGTTATAGTTGTGGACAGTTTTCTAGAATGAATGCAGGATGAAGGAAACATCATCTCGAATCAGGCTACTGAAGCAGTATCTACAGTTATGCAGATGAAAAAGAACAAGGTTATTGATTAGTGTAGTATCAAAAGCATGATATGCTCAATTAGATATGCATGGTTAACTCATCTGTTCTTTTATTCTCGATTCAACCATTCCACTTGTTTGGACTTATCAAAACAAGGATGGAATTATGAGAACCTTAGTTATAGAGAATCATTTGTAATATTATGATGGTCTTATTTATTTTTTATAGTGTTTGAAAAAAAAGTGTCCCAATACATTATAACTCAATCCTTCTATCATTACAGTGGGTCACATCAATTTTATCATTTTGTTTTCATATAGGGTAAAAAAATGGATCGATGGTTAATAACAGATCATTTTTTCATTGGATAGATTCACATTGAGTTCTCCACTTCTATTTAATTGTAATTTCATGGTGTAAAATGGTTTTTATAATTAGGCTAACATTGTCACTTTTTCATAGAAAATCATAATAGTTATCCCATCTGTAGCTGGGTACAGACCTGCTTTCCAAAAGTCAATGATCATCTGGGTTTTCAGGCCCAATGACTCTTGGGTACCTGCATTGGTCAAGAGGATGGGAGGTTAGTCTCATCATACCCTTTGGGGGGGGGAATTATTACCTACTCCAGGTCTCTCTTATATATTTAATACATGTTCATGGATCCTTTCCTAGTATCGATACGGGACTAGTTACCCTGAAAAAATGGATTATCAGTTAATTCTATCATTAGATGAAGAAAGTGAGTCTCATTAACAGATCCATCTATATGTATCCGAGGTTCTTTATTCATTTTTTCTATGTGCTGGGTAACTGCTTTATGTTCTGAAGCTATATGACCAAATAATTAGGAATGTGCTACCATGCGAGGAGGTGATCAATATTCCGAGGAAGGGATTGATCCATTATGAGGCATCCTATATATTCTGTATATTATAGGAATCAAAACCCATTTAGTTCTTTGATACTCTTGGGATTGACTCCAAGGTCTATGACCTTATATTAGGGACATTCATTCATGATTCCTAATGAGGTGTTCATTCATATATCCCTAATCCCATGTGAGATATGCTCGGTGTAAGAAATAAAGGGAATAGATGATCAGCCTCATGGAATATATTTATGGGACTTGTGTGCTGGGACAGTCCTTAGGGTGTTTGGTATAAAGATAAGGCCTTGATAAGGCATCCTATGTATCCTGAATATGATAGGAATCAGATTCATAATAGTTCCCTTATCCTTTAACCTACTGATAAGATAAGGTGGATGATCATATTTGGTGGAATTATGGCCATCTTTGGGGTTTTTGGAATTCATGGGATTATACCTAGATAGATTCCCTTGTAGTATTGGGATGTATAGTGTAGATGACATGACCAGTGAAATTTTCTAAGTCCACGCGAGCAATGCCCTTTATGAGAAACAAGGGTTAGCAAGTGATCTGTGTCAATGCTTTGAACAAGGGACTCATATACTGGTCCTTCAATGGATTATCAATATGGAGCTCAAAACTCATGGAGAGGTGTCCTACATATCCTTAATATGGAAGGAATGAGATTCATCGTATTTCCCTTTATGTTGGGGCTTACACACTATGGCTACCCTATACCATGGTCCTCTTGTCTGGAGGGTGTCGTATGACCCAACTGGCATGTCGTGGGATCCATCATGTGACATGGACTAACACATATGGAGGGTGTTTCATGAACCAATTGGCATGTCTTGTGAGACATCACATGATATTGATGACACATATATGGGGTGTCACAAGATCTGGTGTGACATAGTTTGAAGGATGTCACATATCTTGGATGGCACTTCTAGGAGACATTTCCAGGTCAGGCCGACATGTCTGGAGGGTGTCGCGAGTCTCAACTGGATTTCATTGAGGGTGTTGTGAGAGCTTGGTTGTCATGCCCAAATGCTTTCATGAGACTCGTATGACATGAGTGAATGTCATTATATGAGTCAGGTGATGTGTTTGGAGGAATTCTCAATTCCTGGGTGATAGATCCAGAGGGTTCACAAGATCAAATCAGTGTACTCAGGGGAACTATGTGACTTGTTTAGATATGATTGGAGTATTTCACTTGATCCATATGGAATTTCAAAGGAGTATCATGATATTTGGGTGACATATCCTAGAATTTTCTCATGTATTTGAATGACATACACGAAGCACATGAGGGGAGGAGATCATGTACTTCGCTTAAGCCTTCTACCTTTGATCTTGGTTCTAACCCTTATATTATGAATGCCTTGTTTTTTTTTTCAGTGTTAGCTTTTCATGAGTATCACATGATCTAATAGGATTGTGGGATGTTCTTAACATATACTACCAGGGATCCTTCACATGATCTATGAATGATTATACAAAGTGCTTTATGCCTAGCGCATGAATACTCCAGCTGCTCACCAGTGTATTACCTGACAAAAGGTTTTCTGGTCACATGATCAATTTATCTAAGAAATCCAATGTAATGATTTGGAATTTTCCACTTTAGAGTTCCCTTTGTGTATTAGTTAGTGATTTTTTTTGTGCTGGGGTGGGGGATTTATAGGCCTCACCACCCTGTATACTCACCAGTTTGTGAGGCATATCTGGTGTGAGTCCAGACTAGAGTCGGTGAAGGGGCCTGACACTATGCATCTTCGTGAGTCTCAACCAGGGACCACTCCGAGTGTGTTTTCTAATTTTCAGTGATTGTGAGTCTCTTTCGTAAAATCTCCCTTTATTTGATTATAGAAAATTATTGGGAACTTGTTTGATCATGAAGATGTGTCGAAGGACTTACATATTATCATGTTGATATGTCTAAGGGTCTTCTAAAGTTTCAAGTGTCCACTGGGAGGCACTCACGAGATGCTTAGTGACTTTTATTGGGGTCTCACAAAATAAGGATGGTTTTTCCAAAGCTCTTGTGGGACTGTGCTGAAGGTGTGATGAGTGCATTCCATGCCTTTAAATGACCACAAAAAACCCTTTCCTATTCCATTTCGATCCCCTTTGTTTTACGTGACAAAGGTTTGGAGTCATGTGAGATTTCATGTGTGTTGTAGAGGGTATTTCTTCTATTTTTCGGTGATGTGTCGCATGATCAATATGGGTCCTATGGTGGTGCACAAGCGTTTTGTAAAAAAATATATACATTTTTCCTTAGAGTGACACATAGTTCTCTGGATTTTCTTGAGGACTTCTATGCGGTGAAGATGATAAGCCAAGGGGATTTCACAAGACGTGGTAGACATGTCACTGAGGTCTTGTGGTGCTTCACGAATTGCCAGAGGTGCACCACATGTGATTTAGTGACCATGAGTACCTATTGCCTCTTTGTTTTTTATCCTCTTTTTTTGATTTTAAAAAGGTTTGGTATTATAAGAGTTTGTATGAGTAATGTATATAATATTTACATGATTTTTGGATGATGTATCGCTTGACCAATATGGGTCGTATGAAGTGTGAACAAACATGTAGTGGACAGGTCTATCCATCTATTCTTAGAGTGTCGAAGGGGATACCTGGACATACCTAAGGAATTCCATGTGTCTAGGATAATGCCAACGAATCATGACACCTCATGGGTCATCAAGGGAACATCACATGTCCTTCAATGACTGTGAGCCCCTTTCACCTTCTTCTCTTTATCTCTTTCGTTTTATCCCATAATGGTTTGGGTGTCATGTGAGTTTTCCTAGATATCACCAAGGGATTTTATTCTTCCCAATGATGATTTGGAACATGAGATTTGTGACCACTGGGGATATCTATCTTTGGAATGTAATTTTATTTATTTTAAAAGGATTTTGGAGGGTTTTTCAAGAACGTTCCAATGAAAAACCATGCGACCTAGGGGTTCTCATTAGGTTGTCATCATGTGTCCATCGATTTTCTGGAGGGCCTTCACAAGAGCGGGAAGGTTCATTGAAGGGGGGATCCATAGGAAATTCCACGGGTTATGCTATATGCATGGGGACTTCATGTGACATTTAAATGGTCATACGATCATGATTCCTTCATAGGCTCATGTGATCTATGAGTCTTGTCCATCCTCTTCTTCCTTTGATTTTATGGGGAAAATAATACCCATATTCAGGTATTTCTTCCATTGCAATTTTTTTGGTGCTTATCTGGCCAACATCAACACCATTATATATGAAACTAATTAATATTTAATGAGTAATTAACATCTCCCAAAAATTCTTTTACACATGCTATCCTTCAAAACATGTCATGTGTATTACTTTTCTTCATAACCCTAGGAATGAAAATATAAGAAAGGGGTGAGATCAAAATCTTAGTAAGGTAAACATATAGTTGAAGATATCAAGAAAATAAGTATAATATACATAATATGTCATAAATAAATAATTTGAAAAAATTTATAATCAACTAAAATTGAGATCATTCTATATTCGTGATAATAAATCGAAACATGGATATCAATAATACTAATCTCATGCTGATGGAATGTATAATGTTGGACATAAAAAAACATGTTGTTAAGTCATTGTTCTAAGATATTATTCTAATATGGGGAGAGGTATATAACAAAAACCCAAGTTTTTTTGTCACATGAAACCAAACTATCAATGCATCAAGGGGTGATATAATTCTTGGCCCACTTGTCACTTGATTAAGTCCAATTAATTAACCATAAGAGTCAAAATAACATTTAATACCATTCTCTAAGGAACCTATGGCCGAATAAAAGAATGGATATCAATATATTTAAAGATACAGAATGTAAATATACAATTAACCCTTATTAGTAGTGAATAATAATCAAGAATGTCAATACTTCCCTATCCAATAAATAGATGTTCTTTTTTGGTGACCATCCTCTAATTTGAATCTTGTAAAATGATATTTTCACACCCTATAGGGTAATGAGTATACGATTAAGTTAATGATGAAATAACATGATCATAAGACATCCATAGAAAGAATGTGGATGGTTGAAAAAGAACATATCCCTAGTGTAATAAAAGGAAACATATAAGGGTGTTGACATAAATTAAAATCACCCTTACAAAAATAATGCTTCGAATGGTATACCAAAAGAAGGGATTAATAATTGAATTGTTTGATACTACAAGTTCAATTATCCAAATAATAAATATATATATTAGAGGATAAATCATGAAACATAAACCCCATCAGGGTAAATCCCTTTGAAAATTATAAGAAAAATGGTAACAAAAACTTAAAAGTGCTTTTAGAAAACATTTTTAACATTTACTTAAGATACAAATTTACATGTCACTTTCAAAAGTAAATTTTTAAAAGGTGATGTGAAATATTTTAAAAAATTTTACTTCAAAAAAAAAATCTAATAATGGATCCTTTAAAATGAAATAAATTTTATCTTAGAGAAATGATGAGGGAAGACAAAACATATGAAGGTGAAAGAAAAATCTCTTGTTATTATTTTAAAAATAGATTTGTTCAAAACTCATATTGTAAAAGTGTAACAAAAATTTATTTTGTATCAAAATATATTTTTACCCATAGAAGTAGGTAAATTAACATAAAATAAAAAATTATGGTGGTAGAATCCAATAATATAATAAACAAGTTCAGGATGAAATAATATAACTCAAAGAAACGAGTTTTGATTTATCAATATTTCTTATGGGAAATATAATCTTTGAAGTAAGAAATATTTCCGAAAAGGTGTATTATGTGGTAGAAATTTAAATTCATAAAAAATAAATAAAATACCATGTAATATAATAAATTGGTAGAATGTACCCATATTTTAAATTCAAGAGGATTATCATAACTCAATGAATGAAAATTGGGTTAACAAAAGCTTTACAACTAGGGTAACAATTGAGTAAAATACATTTGATGAAAAGGAATTGATTTGGAATAGTATTTACCATGAATAAAAAAATATATGATAAAGATACATACATGGGTATTTAATTCACCATTCAATGGAAACATTATGGATAACATAAACATGTCTCAGGAAATTAAAGTTTGAGACAAAGAACCCTTACGGTTTGAGAAACATTTTAATCAACATAACATGAAAGTGAGAGATTGTAATTGAAATTAAAATAAAATGATTAAAATATAATTCATGATATGATATTTAAAATAGGAAATATATAAATCACATAAATGAAATTAGGTTCATAATATAAAACATGTCTAAAATAGAGGAATTTGAGATAAAAACCCTTACCTTGGTCCTGATTCATTATGCACTTGCACCAAAAATCCTAAATAATTAAATTAAGCTCATTTAATACATAACAAAGAAATATATAAATAACTACAAACATTTATACTCATCATTTATAATCATTATATATATAAAAATACTAGTTATATTTTACTTATTTTTAACACCGGGTATAAGTAATCTTTATTGCTTTAAACTAGTTTCATGAAAGCAGTGTTCATATCTATTATATTTATAAATTCATTCATTATTATATCATATAGGGAACTAGTATATATTTTACAATATATTTTATAAATTTATAATTTCATTTCATGGTAGTTTCAATTATGATTTATAATGATGAAATCATTGACGAGCATGTTTCAGTAATTCCTAATGAACGAAGGGTGATTTATTAACTAAAGAGTTAAATGTTGATATGAAATTACTAGAACCAAAACCAAAAAATAATTTAAATATTTATATCATATTATTCAAATAAATAATTTCTCATAGTCATCCATGATATAAATTCATTGTTCTATTCAAGTAGGTGGTTAAACTGACCCAAACATGAACCTACCATGATTAATGGATGATTATGAGGTGGTTTAGTTATAATATAATTATTAAATAAGTATAATTATCTTATTTGGTTATTATTAGTGTGATATATAATAATTTTAAATAAGTTAAAAATATGATATAATTTATATAAATTCATTATATAGAAAGAAGAGATCAGTTTCCTCTTAGTACACTCATTTTAAACGATTGAATTGATTACAATAATTTGTTGATCATATCACTAATAGGTTTTCCAATTTTTCATAACAAAACTTTAATGAAATAATAAAAATAATTTTAACATTTAATAAAATCCTTATATATATCCATAAAAAGGATAAAATGAAAATTAAAAATGGAAATTAATCGTTCCATGGAGACAGTAGTCAACACATACGCATGTATGATGATTTTATTTTACATAGAATGGGGAAAGGGAGTAATACGGTTTATCATTTATGAATATAAAATATATAATAAATATATTACCTATATATTAAATTCAATAATTATACTTTCCTTATAATTTGGTTAAGGAAAACTCAACACGTTGCGTCGTGGATGGGGTAGTCCGCACAATGCACGAATGATAGTTTCATTTTTCTTAATAGAAAAGGGAAAGGTGGTTAATGATTGTACCATAATTATAATAAAATATCAGTATATTAATGATATTTATAATATAATTTGAATATGGTTTAATGTAATTTTAGGAATAATAAGTGCACATAAATAAATAGAAACGAGAAAGGAGCAGTTAATAAGTTATCCATCACTTCTTAGATCATCTCATTTGTAATGGGGGTTAATACTTTAAAGTATGGTCTTTTGAGAAGACCAAAACCTATTAAGGGTATATATAAATCTTTATTATAGGTTTGAGTATATTTTTCTATGAAATAAGTTGGTTTTGTTGTGAGGGGAAGTGAAGAGAGTAGTTCCCCTTTTATAAGTGAAAAGAGATGACATTTTTGTAAATACCCAAAACTTTTCAATAATGAGAAGTCAATATCAAAGAAATTGGATCCAAAATTGATAAGTAATGGAATGATGATGAGATAATTTGATCAAAATATCATTTACATAATTATATACTTGTTTTTATCATGTTTCAAGCCCTTTATACCTCGAATTATTACTTTTATCATTTTAGCTTTTATTTCAGTAACTAGTTTTTACCTAAGGTAACTTATATTTTATGTATAAAAATAAAATGGTTATTATTAAATTATTTAGAAATAATTATTCCAAATTTTAAATCCATTTTATTTTATTCAATTTATAAATTGATATAAATTAATTTTAAAATAACAATTTTATTAAAATAATTTTTCAGAACAACATAACATAAGTTTTAAATTTTCAAATATAGGTTTGTATATTAAACATAATAATTTAAAAAATATATTTTAAATTATAAAACATATATTTTTTCATTAAAAATGTTTCATAAATTACTATTTCATACATATATACTAATAATTTCATCAAAGTCATGTTAATTATAAAAATGATATTTTGAAATATTCACCTAAAAATAATTATTTTTAGAAAAAATACCCAAAATTAATCATAAGCTAATAGTTCCATGATAAATTCAAAAATTATTTTAATTTTTTCAAATTCACATTCTAAAATTAGAAATTTTATTTTTAATTAAAAACATAAAATATAGAGAAAAACCCTTTTTATTGGAAAACAAATTTTAGAATATTAAATATTATTTTTACTATAAATTACTAATTAATATAATGTTAAATTATTATTATATGATCAATATATCATGTTATTATTCAATAATAATAAACATAGTTCCTTGAAATAAAATTCAAATTTCTATAAAATACATTTTTAAGCATAAAGTGATTTGAGAAAAAACGACCTTTCAAAAAGTACAAACATTCATGATATATTTATACATATGAATATTTTATTACATGTTTAAATAATCATAATTTATAATTATATAACCCCTTATGTTCTCTATGTATGACTTAATAATTAGATAAGATTTAGTGGATGTCGAGGGTGGTGATTCTGCTGGCATATTTCTCATGGAAATTTACACAAGCTTGAATTTCTCTCATATATGATTTCTCTCATACCGTAATTGTTTGAGTTTGGATTGAGATTGTTCTAGAGAAAACCCTATAAAAGATAACTCCTTACAAATATTGGATAAATGGTCTTTATAGGGGATAATTTCGCTACTCAATTCTATTTCGTTCCTTCATAGATTTTGTGATATGGTTAATTCTTTTTATACTTTATAATTTAACAGTTATATTATAACAATCAAATTTTATGTTAACATATAACTATGTTGTTTTAGTTTGGTTTTATGTATAAAAAACTATTAATATATTTATTTAAGGATAATATATAGTGAAATTTCTGGTTGTTACATTCTACCCTCATAAATAAATTACATCCTCACAATTTTAATTATTACTCACTAATGAAAGAAGGTAAGGGTAATCTTAACATGTCCATCATTCAGGATATAACCCCTAATATGACATCTACCTTACTATATTAGGCTATATAAAGTTACATATCTTTCTTCAAATAATATTAATCATTAATAAAATCACGTACCCAAGTATGTATATATCCTAATCATACATTCTCTATAACATATTTTTCCCAAAAACCATTTGAATATCCATGACATTAAGCCACAATGAAATCATATATTCCTATAAAAATTAATTATATCTTTAAACCTAAAATTTATCAATCACTATTTCATAAATTCCCAAACTAATATAAATATATATTAATCAAAAAAATTATGTAAACTTCACAAAAAATATCATGGATCCATTTTTTATTAAATCAATAATCAATTCCAAGGCTATCAATACCATCTAACTCACTTTTCTCAAAATAAATCAACCCTTTAAACCTAAGTGTTATTTACCCATTAATTATGTGTTTTTAAATAGTTATCCCAAAAAAATAACCTATTTATAAAATAACTTTCATGGTTATTGATTCCATTTAATATATATTTCCAAACTTTTAAAAAAGAACTGCTGAAGAAAAATACTTAGATGTTTCACATAATACTTATAACATTTTAAAATATACTAGGATATCATTGATAAATATCAATCACTAGTGAAAACAGATAAGAGTATCAAGATTTAAATTCCATTTATATATCAACCTAACCACCTTAGGTATGAAAAATAAACTCACCTTTTTCCATAATAACAAATATATACTAAAATTATCCACAATTTAAGTATGCTAACATATTCAGTTATAATACATAGTGGTTTCTGAATACATACATTTATTAGATCTATTTTTGGTACTATTTTAAACAAATAATAAAACCAAAATAGTTATGATAACATAAAAAATATGAATATGAAAATATCAATCCAAATATGTCTTCCACTATGACACATTTATTTTTAACATATGATACTTTAAATTCAACCTATGATTATCTTTCTTTAATCCTTGGTTATCCATGATCATTTTATTATTACGTTATCTATACTAATTAGTTAACATCATAATCAAATTCCCCATAATGATTTATCAGATAGGATTTGAATAAACCATATCATATCCCCTAGGTGTGTCAAAGAAGGTGTAAAGTTATGCCTCTTTGTCATGCACCAGATGATGATCGAGTTAATACCCAATCCACCCTTTTCAGGGTTATTAACCCTAGATAAATCTTTTTTAGAGCCAGTATAAACTTTTAGTATCTATATATGGATGTAATTTCTAGAAGAACCATACAATATATACATTAGAAAAACTTCATGATGTTATCATATACTTATAATTATCACTTAGAGTTAACCCTAAAGTTTTCAATATGGTTATATTATCCTAATACACAAATAAAATGTGCGTTATTACCTTAACATTAAATAATATACTATACTAAGGGTTATATATACCTTGGAAATTATGATCAAACGTAACTTATCAACCCTTAAATTATCCTCAGAAAATATCCAAAGCTCCAAAGTTATCTATAACTTACTTTGATACCAACTGGGATGCCCCAAACCTGAACTCCTAGATCTTGTGACATAAATTCATATATTACATACTTGTTTTGATACCAATTATAAATTCTCAAACCTAAACATCCAGTAATTATATGACTTAAAGAAAATATTGCACTATATATAGTCCCGAGACATTTTAGGTTTAGAGATTTAGAGAATTTGGACAAAAAATAACTAACAAAGCCTATTTTCTTTATATCAAAAAGACATTTTTCCATTATATATGAAACTACATAAACCATAACGAGCCTTCAACATCACCAAATTTTTTCAACACTTTATATCCTTAAAAAAATGTCACATTTACTACTTTTCTTCACAACCATGGGAATGGAAATACAAGAAAGGGGTGAGATCAAACGCTTAGTAAGTGAAACATATAATTGAATTTGTTAAAATTATAAGCATAATATACATAATATGGTAAGAATAAATAATCTAAATAATTACATAATCAACTGAAACTGAGTTCATGGTATATCCATGAAAATTAATGAAAACATGGATATCAATTATACTAATCTCAAACTAATAGAATACATAATGGTGTTGATCGCGTTGTCATGACATGTAAAATTGATTATGTTTTTAATATTGATTTATAGTCTAGGGAAGACCCTAGTTCGTCTCTCAAGGAGCGTTAATAGGTTTAGATTATAAATTTTTAATAAAAAGTACTAAAAATGGGGGTGATTTTGAAAACAATTTTAAGAAAATAACGTGATTTAAAGAGATTAATAGTTGACAGATAAAGGTTCTAATTTAAGGATTATGATAGAAAGGGGGTCATTGTGATTTCACAACACACATTTCAAGTTCATTGTTCTTAGAGATTCATTTAGTTTTTGAGTAATTTGTTGGTTTAAATTAATTGGAATTCTGATTAATTCCTAAGCCTTTATTTCATTGATTGAAGAACCAAACCTTGACATAACAATTGTATTGTCAAGGTCCAGAACTTATGCATGTAATAAGAGATTCTAAAGAATAATTAAATCTCAAGTAAGTGGGTAAGAAAAGGATTCTTGTGTTGTCCAATCAAAACAACCCAAGTCACACACTCAAAACCTCACACCGATCTATCAAAAATTAAGATAATAACATTCACATGTATCAAAAAAATAATTCAAATATGGAATCATGTAAGGTACATGGAATGAAATGTTTAAACAAAAAAATTACTCCAAACCAATAGCTAATATATTCATCAGAACTCCCTTGACATGTGTGTAGCTCCCTCACAATGAACGCCCATTGTTTAGCTTGACATCGGGAGGAGGAGGAAGCTCGGGTGAAACTCCTTAATTTTTTATCCCCTATAAGGATAGAGGCCTCCAGAACTTCAAATATGAGTAGATGAATCCTATGGAAGTCCAAATTGTCATCACCTCACTCCTTGGCTGAACTTACAAATGGGGAGCCCAAGGTGCCTCCAGAACTTCAAAGATGAGTAGAGGACTCCCAAACATTTTCACTATTGGGAAAAGTCATAATTTCAAAAATTATGCATGTATATATTTAAAACTTCATAAAAATTTAACATTCAATGAAAATTTAATTCCTGATAGAAATGTGATCATAGAAAAAATCACACCGAGGAGTTATTCTCAGGGATCATGGAAAAATACGTCTCAAAAATTGTTTCCAAATGAAATTACAAGAGATGTATGATACCAATCAAAGAAAATAATTCAAAATTTAATCATGCCACTAATTCTCTACATGTTTGTGTGAAAACCATTTCATGCTATTCTTTCTACTTTTTATCGAGTAAATATAATTTATTTTAATAATTTTCTACTTACAAGATCCTTTCCACTGAACTTTTCCCACATCATTAGCAATCGAATTTCAAGTCCCACTCACTTAAGAATTCCCAGAAGTCAAACCATAAGCTCCTAAGCTAGATATCCACATATGTTGTACATTTCATCACTCCCCTCATTTATTAATTTTTCAAAATTTTCACTTGGAACAAATCTCACACTCTTCTCCCAATCCATGTTTTATCTCCTCACGTCACTAATTGTAATAGTTATAACAAGATCAAAGGTCAAGGAAGGGCGGATTTTGACCTACCCAATATAGAACCCATTTTTTTTAGGGTGTACAACAGTAAAATAATAGGTACATATGCATAGGTCAATCTGGTATAATAATGAAATAGATCGGATAAGGAACAAATGTATGAAAAATGATTTTGTAAAGTAGAGAAAAATCAACCTAGCTTATATTTACCTTTTATTAAGTAGAATTTTTCACACTTTGTGGTTGGGTGTAGAGTTGTGTGGAGAAATTAAGTGACATAATTTTCCCTTAAACTATTCACAAAAAAGGGGACCATTCTTCTCAAAGGTTTCAAAATGATACAACCATTTATACCATCAACAAAGAACCAAATTTCAAAATAAATTCACACCGTAGTATTGAATTTTTGCTGAAACGCACATTGCATCATATTTTTTTTGAATGATAAAACAACATGAAATACAGAAATTCCACATGGATTTTCAATAACTTCCATGATTAAATGGGAATCATTTTCTATGATAAAGTGGGAATACAAAAAAGTAATATTCTGGCACAAAGGTGAGTGGGAGGGAAAGGGGGAAAAGTGACAATACAATTTTGAAATCTAAAAAAAAAGAAAAAGAAGAAAGATAATGAAAATTCTTAAGTAACCTAGGAATATACCCATCCCACCACACCTAAAGTGTGTAGTGTACTCACTGTAAGAAAGTAGAATGTGGAAATGAAGGATAAAACCTCGTGATTTTCATTCATATACTACTTCTTGAACTTGGAGTTCCTCCATAGGGGACTCCAAAATGGATTCATGGAAGTGATTTAGCCACTTCCCATTCACAGTGAAGGTTTTCTTGGTTTCTTCATTTTAAACCTCGACAACACCAAATAGAGAGATGTTAGTAAGAGTGTATAGTCCAAACCAGCAGGAACAAAGCTTAACTGGATGCAACTTCATCCTTGCATTGTAAAGGAGGACCTTCTTCCCAAAGTGGAACTGATGATGAAGGATGAGACAGTCGTGGGAAGCCTTGGTATGCTCCTTATAAATCATAGAGTTCTCATATGCATCTCTGCGTATTTCTTCTAGCTCCTAAATCTGCAACTTCCTTTGAGCACCTGCACTAGAAATATTAGAATTTAATTGTTTGATGGCCTAGTAGGCTCAATGATCAATCTCAATAAGAATGTGAAAACTCTTTCCAAACACCATCTGATATGGTGACATGACAATGGGAGTCTTAAAAGTGACATAGTAATCCCATAATGAATCATCAAGTCTAAGAGTCCAATCTTTTTTATTGGGTTGAACCATTTTTTCAAGAATTTGTTTTACCTTTATATTTGACACCTCGACTTGACCATTGGTCTGTGGGTGATATATAGTAGACACTCGATGATCGACCCCATACCGACACAAAAGTTATTGCATTGTTCAGTTGCAGAAATGAGAACCTTGGTCACTGATGATGAGCTTAGGTAAGCCAAACCTACAAAAAATTTGGGTTCTTAGAAATTCTAAAACTTCCATAGAATCATCATTCCTTGTAGCTTGTGCCTCTACCAATTTTGAAACATAATCAACTGACAAATGAATGTACAAGTTTCCAAAGGAATTGGGAAATGGCCCCATAAAGTCAATACCCCAAACATAAAAAATTTCATGAATTAGAAATGGTTGTTGTGTAATTTCATTTCTTTTAGATACATTACCCATTCTTTGACAATGAGGACAATATTTACAAAAATCATGGGCATCCCAAAAAAGTGTTGGCCAAAAGAGACCATAATCAAGGACTTTGCGAGTAGTCCATTAGGAAAAAAATTGGCCCCCACAAGCAAGAGTGTGACAGAATCTAAGAATAGACAAAAACTCACTATCAGGAACACAATGCCTAAGGACTTGATCACTACATGTGCGATAGAGGTAGGGGTCATCCCAAATGTACCAACTAGACTCATGTTTTAGACGACTATCTTGGTTTTTTTTAAATCAGCAGGAATGCAAGATGATACCAAATAACTTACAATTTCGGCATACCAAGGAATAATATCTTTCATTTGGAACAATTTATCATGAGGAAACATATCATTTATAGGAATACAGGGGGATGATTCAATGTCTGAGGATTGGGGAATCCTACTGATATGGTCAGCCACAACATTCTCTACTCTTTTTTTATCTCTAATTTCTAAATTAAATTCTGTAAGGAGGAGCATCCGACGAATGAGACGTGGTTTGGCTTCTGATTTCTTAAGGAGATACCAGAGGGCTGCATGGTCTAAGAACACAATGGCTTTGGACCCCAAAAGGTATGACCTGAATTTTTCCAAGGCAAACACAATGGTAAGGAATTATTTTTCAATTGTGGGGTAGTTTTCTTGGGAAGGGTCCAAAGTACGTGAGACATATGCAATTATTATCGTGAATTCTCAATTGATCTTATACCAGGGGAATTTCTAATATCCAAGATTCTGTATAGAATGGCTATTGTGGAGCTTGAGGAGATGAAGAAACAACTACAGGAGAATCTGGATAAAGGGTTTATATTCCCAAGTGCTTCACCTTGGGGCACACCAGTCCTCTTTGTCAAGAGTAAATATGGTTCAATGCGCCTTTTCATCAATTATCGCAATCTTAACAAAATCACGATAAAGAACAAGTATCCTCTCCCATGAATCGATGACTTTGTCGATCAGCTGCATGGAGAAAAATACTTCTCCAAGGTGGATTTTTAGTCAGGATATTATCATGTAAGGGTAAAGAAGGAATATATCCCCAAGACTGCTTTTCATACAAGATACAGGTACTATGAATTCATAGTAATGCCTTTTGAACTCACTAATGCTCCAGAAATATTCATGGACTTGATTAATAGAGTCTTTAGGGATTACCTCGACAATTTTTTTGTAGTCTTTATAGATGATATTCTGATATACTCCAAAACCAAGGAGGATCATGAGGAGCATCTTAAAACTGCACTAGAGACCTTGAGGAAGGAGATGCTCTATGAAAAGTACAACAAGTGTGAGTTCTAGTTGAAGTAGGTCTCATTCTTGGGCCATATCATCATAAGTAATGATATATTTGTGGATCCTTCTAAAATAGATTAAATTGAGAGATGACCAAGGCCAACATCGGTAACAGATATCCGTAGCTTCTTGGGGTTAGATGTATATTATCAATGATTTGTGAAAAATTTCTCAGGATTGTCCAACCCTCTTACCAAGCTAACTTGGAAGGGAGTAAAGTTTTCTTGGTGTGATGAATGTGAAGAAATCTTCCAAGGGTTGAAAATGAGGCTTATCACTGTGCCCATGCTCACTTTACCCATAAGTGGAGAAATTTTTGTGGTATTCCGTGATGCTTAGAAGAAGGGCCTTGGATGTGTGTTGATGAAAAATGACAAATTCCTTGCCTCTGCTTCAAGGCAATTGAAAGTTAATGAGTATAATTATCCATCACATGATCTGGAGTTGGATGCAGTGATATTGGATTTAAAAATTTAGCAACATTATCTCTTTGGGAAGAAGTGTGAAATATATACGGACCACAAAATCCTCAAGTATATATTCACACAAAAAGAGTTGAACATGATTTAATGAAGATGGTTAGATCTGATCAAAGACTATGACTTCTCAATCCATTACCACCATGGGAAAGCGAACAAGGTGGAAGATTCTCTAAGTATAAAGGTCATGACGATTCAATCATTGATGAAAATTGAGAAGGATCCAATATTCTTAGATTTGATGAAGATGGACATTGAAATAATAAAGAAGGGAACATCATCAATCTTTTCACAAATTATTTCTCAACCGTCTCTTTTGGAAAAGTTAAACGATGCTGAAAAGGATGATATAGGAATTCAGAAGAAAGTGGAAGCTATCAGAAAAAGGAAATACTCAGAGTTCAATGTTAATGAAGACAAAATTGTGAGATTTGGGAAAAGAATATGTGTTCCATCAAGTCCAGAGTTGAAGAAGAAACTTTATGATGATGCATGTAGTTCAAATTTCTATATTCTCCCAAGAAACACAAAGATGTATCGAGATATCCAAGAGCATTATTGGTGGGATAATATGAAGAAGGAGATCGCTGAGTATACATCAAAGTTCCTGGTGTGTTATCAAGTGAAGGCAGAGAGGCAGAAGTATAAGGGGATGATGCAAACATTTCCCATACCAACATGGAAATGGTAGAACATCACCATGGACTTTGTCACCGGACTTCTGAAGACATCCAAAGGAAACAATTCAACCTAGGTTATTGTGGATTGTATTACAAAGTCTGAACACTTTATTACAAATCGAGAGGATTTTTCATTGGATCAAATAGAATAGATATATATTAGGGAAGTGTTAAGGCTGCATGGAGTACCACTATCTATTGTATCCGATCAAGATACAAGATTCACCTCTAAGTTTTGGAAGAGTCTTCAACATGCTTTGGATACTAAACTAAACTTCAGTACAACCTATCACCCTCAAATGGATGGCCAATCTGAGTGGACTATTCATACACTGTAGGATATGTTAAGATCATGTTCTATGGACTTCAAAGGAGGGTGGGACCAGCATCTTCCACTTGTTGAATTTTCCTACAAATACAGTTTCCATTCGAGAATCTGAATGGAACCTTATGAAGTTATGTATGGGAAGAGGTGCAGAACACTGACATGTTGGGATGAAGTTAGTAAGCATAAGCTGCTAGGACCAGAAATGGTCGAAGAAATGGTAGAGAAGGTGAAAACCATTCAGCAGCATATCAAGGAAGATTGGAGTCGACAAAAGCGTTATGCAGCTAACCATCGATGAGACCTTGAGTTTAAAGTTGGAGACATGTTATTTCTACTCATATCTTCATGTAATAAGGTCATGGGGTTTGGAAAGAAAGGGAAGTTAAGTCCTAGGTACATCGGACCCTTCAAGATTCTTGATCATGTTGAGGATATGAACTATCGACTAGAACTTCCACATACCATGGAAAAAGTACATGATATCTTTCATGTATCTCTCTTAAGGAAGTATATACCAAACCCTTCACATAAACTCTATTCAGAAGTAGTACAACTAGAGGATGATCTTTCTTATGAGGAGCAACCAGTGAAAATCTTAGATCGTAGAGAAAAAGTTCTACGAAATAGGACAATGCCCCTCATCAAGGTGTTGTGGAGAAACCAAAAGTTTGAAGAAGAAACCTGGGAATTATAGGAAATGATGAAGTAGAGTTACCCACATCTTTTTTAGTGTGGGAAAAGGAAATTTCAAGGGTGAAATTTCTTAAGGGGGGAAGATTGTAACGACCCAAACATTAATTAATGGAAATTCCTCTTGATCTAATTAAATGTATTATTATGGTCATATAAAATGTGAACTTCATTGGTTTTTTGTTTTTGGATTTTAAAATACCATTATAAATTGTGACCGTTGGTAATATAGCCGTTGAACAGTGATCACATGATTGGTATAAATATAGGGCTTTAACAAATCCAATTTACTCAGACAAAGGAAGTGATGGCCTCATCCAGTAGACTTGCCCCGTACGAAGCCCATTTGTCAGAGCTCAAAAAGGAGGTGGCATAATTGGGATTCTCTCTTCACCAAGACCAAGCCAATCTTGAACATGTTAATCTTGAGTGGAACCAACTACTAGAGAAGTGGAAGTTAATAGAGATTACCACCCGAGAAATATTATCCGAGCCACCCCAAGAGTCTGTCACCATCACATACCTTACTCTTCAGTATTATGCAGGTGTTATATGGGGTTATGTAACAAGACCTTATCAATATTATTAGGTTCATTATTTTGTATATAATAATGAATATACATTCATTTTATTATTATTACTTTGTAAATATTTTTTAAAGGAAAAATAGTATTTTTAGTTAATATTCAACTAAGAAATCTATTTTGATGAATTAATGGATTTTTGAATTAAATAATATTTTATTATTATTATAAAATTACTTTTTATTAAATATAAATTATCATATAATTTTATGAATTCAATTGTAATTCTATTAATGTTTGAAAGCTGTTTTTGTCAAAACCCATGAATTTTCGATAAATGTCATTTTTTATTTTAAAAGTAAAAATTAACATATTTAGAAAATTATTTAGATAAAATTAATATTATTTTTGGAATCCTGATGTCAAAATTATCCAATGGTTAATTTTTCATAATTTTCTGAGATAGTTGAATTTTTGGGTAAAAAATAAATACCGTTTAAATATATAATGTGTTTTATGACATCATAATGACCCAATAGTGATGTAATAAAATATTATAAATGATATTTTCGGCCAATATATGTTTTACCATTAATATAATGTGATTTTAGGTTTGTTTGATTTATTTTACAATACTTTAGTGGACCCTCCAAGAGTTATAAAACATTTTCACTTTTTAAATGAATTTCCTTGAAAGTGTGACTCACCTCCACATAAGCAACCCTATTATTATAAAAAGTTAGACCATTGGACTTATACAATATTTTTTTCTAATACACTTTGGAAAAAACCATGGAAAAAACCATGGGATGGTTTTTGGTTTTGATTAGTTTAATGTGAGGTGTCCCAAACCTAAATAATAAAGAATTCCCTCTCCTTTCCTATATAAACCCACCCAAGCTCCCACTTCCTCTTCACTCAAAGCCTTTGGAGTTCGACCAAACCCTTCCCTCCTCTCTCTAGAATCCTCCCAAGGTGCCCCAATCTCCCAAGAATCCTCTCTCAAGCCTCTCTCAAGCCTTTGGGATCACACTTCCAAGTAAGGGATTTCTTCCTTTCTCATTTTTGTCCAATTTTCTTTAAGTTGTTATGACCTTTTGTTTTAAATTAAAAATTTTGGGGTATAATTTCACACCTCCCCCACAATTTCCTCTTTATTTTTGGATTATGGGAGACCCCTTTATCTCTCATTAATCCCTCCCATGTACACCTGTTACCATACTAAAATTCCATGAGGTATTTCTCTCTCCTCTTTTACATCTAAGTAATTATTTTGAATTACGCATCTAAATTCCATTACGTTTGTTAGGAAATGTATCTATATGAACCCCTTACTATCCATTTAATGTAAATATTATGATAAAACCCTTTCTATCTCATCAAACATTTTTTATGAGTTCTTATTTCATGTCGTTATGCTGCCGAAATTGCACTACGATTTTCCAAGCCAATGTCATTGTGTAGTGAATACCATACCCATTTCTCTATCAAGGGTATTAACCTTTATGAATATTTACTTATTGATTATAAAGATTCATGTATTTATTCCACATCCCTTTATCATGGAATAAATTATGATTATTGATTCCATGTTGTATGATCCAGGTGGCACACTTATGCATGAAATGAAATGTCTAAGAAGGGTGCACCCTGATAGCGCTCCAATTCATTGGGTAAAGTATAGTATCATGATACGTCATGTGCAATGGTTGTTGACTCATTCTAATTCAATTTCAATGAGGTTTTACTTGTGATTCATGTGCAACGAGGGTTTACTAATGCTCCATGTACAATGAGACTTGGATCATGATAATTCCATGTTAAGTGTTGTTGCCACATTTCCATGTTATGATTATCATGATTTATCATGCCTTTATGTTCATGTTTCTCTTGTGCTCCATTTATATGCCTATTATCTAACATGTATTGTATTCCTCATGTTATTCCATGTTTATTCCCTTACTGGTATTTATAACTCACCCTTTTTTTATGCATGTCTTCAGGTTATCCCATACAATGATAAGTACGAGAGAATGTAGTGGTGATGTAAAGGAAGTTTTCAATAAAGATGTTGTATTTCATGTTTTAAGTTGTTATGTAATGACCCTAAGCCCCAAAGACACTATAACTATTGATATTCTATGTTTTAACAAGTGATGTTTATACAATAAATCATGTTTTAGTGTGTAATAAAGAGCAGGGTTGTCATAACCTGCCTAATCAGAAGAACTACTCAAGCAACTCTACTTGAACAAGAAACATTGGGCCTCATCCCTATCCACCATGCAACTCATGCAAAAACTGAAAAATAGATATAAGTTATACACGTACACCGAGGTGCACATATATGGGTGAGAAATAATCTCAGTAGGACACCCTGAAAAGCAACCTATAATTGTGCTATTATAAGTGTATGAAAAAACAACGTGCACAGCCTAGCTGAAACACAACCAAAAGGAAAGTAAAACCAACTTCAGCTCGCAGTCATACCCAGGGTCCATAATCCCTATCAACTATACAAGTTCCACCATGGATGTCCATATCTATATATGTATACATGCATAGTCCCATACCCATACATATATACATAATTATGAATATTCATGAGTATGTGAAACAAACAACATGAAAACAAATTTACAGTCGATCCTTGGGTCCATAATCCTGATCGCCTGGACATCCTATGCAAGGGAATTGAGTTGAATGTCATGCCACTCAAGCCATGTATGATTAAGTCGATCTCTAGGGTTGTAATTCCATAGAAATATACTTTCTTCATCCAATGGTTGAATCTAAAAAGCAAATAGAGTCTTTAACCCATGGTATAAGGTACTCCTGTAGTCACAAAGCCCAGGTGAACCCTCAAGTTCCACCTCAATCACATATCCCAACACCACGTGCCTCCTAACACCTCGTGTCTCAAGTACTGAAGTCTTGAAGGCACGACCAAACAATAGTACCCTGGTCCCACAGACCCCTACTCGAAATATCACATTATCCCATGACACGACAACCGGAGGAACAATGATGTCTATCCTCAAATAAAAGTCCTTGCCCACAACCTCAAACATGACGAGCCTTAGCCCCCAACCTGATATCCTCATCGCTATCAACTGAAGGCTCCTCACCTCCCACATGTCTTCCTAAAACAATCATCCCCAACCTAAAATACCTAAACTTCAACTATCGGGGGCCTCTACCTATATTAGTGGTCAAAACCACCTCATCACAGAGTTAACCTATGTGCACACGACTCAAATCAGTGCTTTGTCCATCACAGGTGAGCGTTAATCACCAAAATAAGAACCCAAGCCACACTATCTCTAGAACCTCGGGTCCCTACGACCATGTCACTCAAATCCAATGGCCTCACCATCCAAGTATCCTAGGACATTCCCAAACTGATAGTCACACTACCTCAAAATGATGTCTATGACACCCAATCCTGTGGTCAAAACCACTCAATGAAATCCAGGCCAAGCCCAACCAGTAATCAGCATCACTCAATCCCGATGGCCATGCCATCCCAAACTCGGGCCAATCCTACAACAAGGAGAGTGTAATCATCCTCATCATATATCATCCATCCCATGAGTCCATATAAGGCATTCCTACCATGAGAATCCAAGTATCACTCATGGCGTAAAAGTAAACATGTAAGTCTCAATAGTTGAATACCAAGAAGCACCTATGGACTAGTCTCACGACCTCATAGTCTAGAAGGCCACATATCATAAGGGGAATCTCCTCAAAAGAAAAGGTCAAGGGAGATAACTCACAACTCATCTCAGAATAATATTTCAACTACGTTGGTACGAACACACAACCTATCATCCACACAAAGTCTCACTCTCGGGTGATGACTGAAATTGATAATTGGAGGAAGAACCCCTTCATTTAGATAAAAGGCCCAAAACACCCCTTAAGAGTCATTAGAATGGTCCACAGGTTTCACCATTGTGATATACATGGAAAACTACTCCAGAATGGACTATTCTCGGGTCCAGTTCTAACATCAGGGCAAGAAAACATGAAAAACCTTCAAAGGGTTGGAAAGGGGAAGTACAAGGTGTGTAAACTTGGAACATGACATGTACTCCTAGTGCCACATGGGTGTGTACTTCTGTTGGTCTGGGAATGTAAATCCCCAGGTATTTGACATGTGGAACCAGTACATAGCATGTTCCCAACACGGTGTACATGCCTATGTTATTCAAGTTGTCTAGCCAGATACTTGTCTAGGACGTGCACTTCTACATGGCGTTTTACCCTACATGGGGTCTGGCCATGTACTCCTACACGACCATATACCCCTACATGGGTAGACATGCCTGGGTACTTGGCTACATGGTGTGTATGCCCCATATACAACATGTAACCATTAAAACTTCATCTTCCTTGAATAGGAAGAACACACGGTATGCTCCTCTGGAACACACATCGCGTAACCTGGGTTCCCTGATGGGAAAACCCTCAAAATGCCCGAAACCCCCATTTAAACCCCCAAAGAAACAGATCCAGACTTAAGAGGCCACAAGCAAACAATGTATAGATATAAAAACTAGAAAAACACATTTAAAGCAGATTTACAGAAAATATTAAAAAAATGGCCTACCTTTGGGTGGAAACTTCTAAAGCTTCGCTCGATTACACTGTCCATGGTTGTCGCACATGACAACAACACATCGAGAGATTCACAACAATACCTCTATTCCCTTCCCTCTCTCACTCTATCTCCCTATCCCTTTTCTATCTTAGGTTACAGCCAAGGAGGATCCACACTGAAGGCGTGCACAAGGAGGAGGAGGAAAGAGTAAGAAGGAAAAGAAAATAAGAAAAGGAAAGAAAAAGATAAGAAGAAAAGGAATGAAAAAGAAAAAGGGGGACCAGGCCAACCCCAATGCCCGACTCAAGTTTATGCCTCACCTAGGATAAACTACCCGTTCCAAACTAAAAAACAGAGACAAAATCTTGATCCAACAATTTGTTCAAAATTTATCTTTGAACAAACCTATGTGATTAAATTAATATTTAATTTATTAAATATTTAATATTAATTAATCTTCCAAAATTCGAACGGCTCAGATTTCCACCAAAATCCTATCCTAGGGTAAACATCATTTTCCAGGACCAAAAAAGTGGTCAAAAAAATTATCGGAGATCATCTGATCATGGAAAAGACTATTTTACCCCTCCGAAGCATCTTAAAGAAAAATTTTAAATTTCTGCTCAAAACTGCATTTCGGAAAAACACGGGTTCTTACAGCTGCTTCAAGGCTACTAGAAGTAGTTGTTCATTGAGCAGAACTGATGATGATTCTCATGTATAAACTAGATAAAATATATAATAAAATAATTAGTCATTGTTATATAATATTTATTTAAATTAGATTTTTTAATTCATACTTATACATGATTCCCATACTTTTTTGTATGTTTTCATCAATATTCCATCTTTGTTTACATGAGCCTTCTTCCATATCATATGGTGTGGGATGGGAGTGGATTTGGAATTTAATTAATCAATATATATATATACATAAAAAGTAACATAATTATGTTTTTTTTTTCATTCCAAATAAAAGTATTAATATAGATTTAAAATACAGAACATTTTTTTCAAGTGAAACATACCCCAACCTTACTTTATGGTAGGGGTACATTGGTTTTGATAAAAAATAATTATTTTTAGTAATCAATTGTTGTTTCATAAATTAAATTTTTTTAATCAATGTGATTAATACACATATTAACAGGTAAAGTATTACCAATCAAAATGTACCTAAAATGATGCCTCATCATGATGACTAATAAATGGATTCCATATTTTTTAGTTTTATATATATGAATATATCTATAGTGGGTGCAAGTTTACTTTCCCTTAAACATATCTAAGATGATGCTTCATAAGAATTGTTATAAATCATTTATGATCCTTTTTAACAACCATTAATACAAATTTCATTTGACATTAATCTAGTATAAATGCACTCTTCAAGGTATAATTAAGAGTAAATCAATGTTTCATTATTTCATTTTTTAGTAAAATAGAGAAATTATATCATAATTTTACCATAATCTCTTCCCAAATTAGTTCCTTAATCACAGACACAATATTTTTACACATATATACATCAATCATCACATGCATTCAAGTGGCGAACCCAATATAATTAATGAAAATAGAGTTATTGGGGTTAACAGGATTGCCACATGCATTCAATCCAACCTTGAATTTGATTCCTTTACTTCAATCCTTAGTAATTTTTGTTAACACCATCACACTATGCTGATCCTATTTTTTCTGAGACATAGGTTGTTCACCTTCTACCATTTCCTTAGTTTCAACATCACAAATATGTTTTTCCTTAGGATTTATTGCATTAACATGTGGGAAAACCTATTTTTACTCTATTTTGGTAGCATCAACATTTTGAGAATCCATTATCTATAGAAGTGGTTGGAAATTTATTTTAGATTACGTAAATTCAGTAATGAACAAGTAATAAATTGAGGTATCATAATTTATATTACAAAAAAAATAACCAGATTATTGAACCCTATTTTTTCTTTAAAGGTTTATGGGATTTGAACACTCTATCGAGTATCCAAATCCCCTCATTGTGGTGTCCTCTAATATAAAAGACATTGTCTATATTGGGATCATTGTATAATTATTATATTCTCCCAATGAAAGGGACATAATTAGTTGAATTGACACCTGGTACTGTAGTGGTTTTAGTTAATAATATAACAATTAACCACTTTCTATTTACATGATCCATGATATAAAATACTTGTATTTCTTGTGATTCCATTATGAAGAGTTATTTCATGCACCCTTCCTTACTGAAATCCACTTTCATGAATCTCAATCCATCGATTTTAACTCCACTTCTATTATCAACCCACTTGCATTAAAAAATCAGCACTTAAAATATTGTATATTCTAACATCCATATTTGTTCAATGATGTCAAAGTATGACATATTAACAAAGAAATTATTTTTTTCATTGATACTCAAAACATGAATCACTTCAACCATATGAGTAAATCTACCATTTTTTGTGGTACTACATTTATCATGTACCTTTATAGAGTATTTATAACTATTAATTACATAACCATTATAAGATAATACATGCACACTTGGTCCTATATATATCCACAAAAGTTTTACTAAAATTGAATTTAGATTTATAGTTTACTCCTTAAAAATGTGATCTCAAAACCATCCTATAAACTATTTATTAAGTGTATTTGATATCCATATTTTATCCCTTGATGGATTAAAATTCCTAAGAATTAATTTATGGGTTTCAATATATAATCAAACCTATAAAATGTTATATAAAATGTAATGGTGATCCTTCAACCATTATATAATGGTAATTGCGACAAAATCTATTATGGAATTTTCTTATCCCATAAGTCTCCTTTCATGATGATATTTTGGTAGACCAATACTTTACACACCAGAAAAGTATTTAGTAAATAATTCAATAACTCCTTTTAACAATATATCACTCCACAATACAAACTTTTGGAAAAATTTTATTTTTGGTATACCCTTTAAAAATATTCTTATACCATTAAATAGGGTACATATATCTATGATTTATAGGACTACATAGTCAGATCTCACTAACCAAGTGAACTGTCATGTGAATCATCATATCAAAAAAAATGATGGGAAGAACATCTTTAATTCATACAATATGATAGTAATTTCCTTTCCCATAGTTAAAAATTTCATTGGTTTTATAACTTTACTACATATAAATTTGAAAAATAAATAAATAATGGTTAATTTATAAAATAATTTTTTTTATAAAAATGCAACATAAAGCTACAAGTGTTAGATCTTTCATCAAAACATGACAATCATGTGATTTCATGGCCTTTAACTTTAAATCAGTAATTGACATGATATTATTGATATTTGATGAATAACTATCTATAACCTTTATATTTTTCATGAAGTTTTAAAAATGACATCTTTATTTCCTAGAAAGAGTGTGAGTAGCTAGAGAAGAAACGTTTTTATTTCACCCTTCACTAGAATTTTTTTTTCTCATATCCCTATGTAAATCATGTCCAACCTAGCCTTAATATCATCCTTTTTTTCTAGGCACATTTATTAATATTCAAATAACACTATCAAATAAATTTTTTCCACATGATCGATATCAATAAAATGTTGTCCGTACAAAAAATTCTAGTACGATAATTCTAAAAAAATGATCTCTTTTTCCAACTATGTTTCATAAGGTTTTTCAAAGAAGGTTTACCAAAATCGGTGACCATATCCTTTACTTTCTCAAATAGTTGATCACCTATTAGTGGAGATGATGTTTTTCATTTTTTCTAAATTCCCATCAAATTATGTCATCCAAGATTGGTATTTATGTCATTGAGGTAGAAATATATGATTCTCTAAAGAAAATAGTCTTTGAGAAATGTTTCAACCCAACTGAGAGTTTACCTTGTTAAAAAATAGGACCCTTGAGTTACTTTAATGTTGTATTCTGATAAATTTACATAAGTAGGAATGTAATTTATCATCTTATAAAACATGACTCTCAATGTCGAATTTTTATTTTCATAATCATCATAAAAAGTAACACCTAAATCCCACATTAATTTCATATCTTTGATCAATTGATCCAAATAAACGTCAATATCATTACATGGTTGTTTTAGACCTGACATAACCAGATACAACATAATGTATTTTCACTTCATGCATAACCATGATGGAAAGTTATAATTTACCAACATAATTGGTCATGTATTGTAAGTTCTAATTTTTAAATCAAAATGATTCAATCTATTTGGATAAAGCACAAGATGAATGTTTCTCAGCTCATTTCAGAATTCAGGATACTTTTATCACCCCTGATTTCTGGTAAGTAACCCTTTCATAATGATTTTTAAGTATATAATATATATGGGTAAAGTTTAGTTGTGTTTTTAGAACTTTTGGAGTGTTTTAGGGGCTTTTCTTTAGGTGCACAGTTAGTGCACAGTTTAGGAAAACCATGAAAAACCTATAGAAAATCGTTCACAATGAGATTGGAAAAAAGTAGAAGGCACACAGGCAGTGTATGGTTTGTCTAAACCGTGCGGTTTCCTAGTAGAAACCATGCAATTTGAAAAATGGATTTGATCTTTTTGAGGTAGTGGATTTAGTATGGTTGATACATGGTTTGGAGACCATTCAAGGCAACCGTGTGACATTCATCCTTAAGATAGTGGCTGACACATGATTAATGCATAGTTTGCCTAACTGTCGGACTAAACCGTGCATAGTTAGAAAACTAGATCCTAAAAAAGTGGATCTAGGCCTACCTTATGTTTTAATGCCTCATTTCCCCCCAAAACATCCAAAACTTGGGATTTATCTCTCTCAAGGGTCAAGGAAGGTTCTCCCATCGATTCAGAGGTGATCCAAAGGCTTACCTTAGTGATTAGAAGCTGACCCCTTATGGTATATGATCATTATTGAGTGTTCTTGGTGTTTTTCTTAGATCTACATCAATCTCTCTCTCAATTTCTTATATATACACCCATTATGGGTAGATCTAAGGTTTTGCATACCAAATATGTTTAGATTTGGATTTTTTATGATAAGATAAGAGATCCAAGGTAGGTTTATGGAGATTCAACACAGTTTTGTGATGTTTTCTTTCCGTTTACCATTTTCACCAAAACATTCATGGTAGGTGGATTCACTATCAAAATCTCTTTCTATAACTAATTTTATTAGTTTCAAATTGATTGAAATTGATTGAAATTTATTATGAAATTGTGGTGAAAATCATGATATAGACCCTCTTTAGTGATGATTTATGGTGTTAGGGTTAATTGTGGAATTGTGGTAATTTGTTGTGCAAAGTGATTTTGTTTCCTGATTTTAAAATTTTGATTTTAAAATATGGTTTTATTGTATTATTGAAATGTATTTCTGGAAAAAGGTTTGAAATAAAAATGTTCTTTTATTGAAATGGGTTTGGAATGTTTAGTTTGGCATGGTTTTTGGGCATACTTGGTGTGTGGGTTCATATTTCATTTACAAGGCTTGGTTGAAATATGACCTTGTGCTTGATGCCAAAGGTGTAATAGAACATGGGATCTAATTCCCTTATAATTACTTAGTAGATCAAAGAGAGACCGCTCATGAGTATGGAACTGTCATAACGATGCATGCATGGTTAAATATGTGGAATGGAATGGTGATGCCGAATGGAACTAGTGAAATGGTTTTAAAGAATTGTTTGGTTGTTTTCTTTGAAAAATAGATTTTTTTTGTAAAACTGGTTGATATTGAACTTGTTTATATTTAGTTATAAACCATTTTAGAAATTTTTTATATAAATTATTTTATATAAATCTTACTAACTTTTTTATCCTAGTGGCGTGAGTAGGGAAGTCACTAGGGAAAACCTACTATGTTTTAGTAATCACCCCTTCTTTGAACTTTGGTTATTTTGTAGATGTTATCTACTATGACATTGAAAAAGGTAAAGTATCACACATCTTTAGCACTAACTCATGATACTTGGGATGTTGGTGAAGTTAGAGCATATAGGTTGTAGAGTTTGGAGTCTTATGGTTGTCATAGAGTTTTATTATTTTGTCTTCTACTGTTTAATTTGATATTGTAGTCTTATGCAATGGTACTTAATTTTAGTATGATTTTGATAAATAAAATTTTGAGTTTTCTTTCATTATTATCATACATCATATAATGTTTTGTTTGGTTATGGATTCTCTAGTTAGTTGTTTTATTATTATAGGGAAAATCATCCCCCACATGTATTGAAGCCCTTCAACATTTATTGCCAGCCTTTGGAATCTTGGGTATGTCTCTTAAGGCCTAGTAATGTCTCACCACCCTCTAAAGCCAATGAGGAGGGGAGAGAAGTTACAAATAGTATCAGTTTTGTTCTTTCTAAAAGTATGTTTGATACAAATGGTATCAACTTATTCCTTTTTGTGTGGAACAATTAGTCATCAGTTCTGTTGGTCTCAGAGTTGAATTTTATTCTTGTCTATTCCTTGAGTTGGGATCATATAAATGAATAGGTTTTTGGGACTTGAAATGTAGAGCATAAAAAGATGTATATAACCATTTTATGATGAACTTCAAGTTACTAGGGAGTTGGGTACATATGTGTTTTGGAGACACTTATATGTTTGAAATATCATTGTCATGGGTTTAGCCAATGAAATGAGAATGACATGCATTAGAGGAATGACTTTCCACTAAGAGTATATACATCATTTTGAGTAATGATTTATGATTTTCTTAAAAGTGTTTATTTTTTAAAATTTCGAAACTATTTTCAAATGAAATATTTTGAAAAGAGCATGGTTGTTGTATTTTGAAACCAGTTTAATTTTCAAAATCAAGTTGAAAGTTTTTAAAAATGGTTTAAGTAGAAAAGGTTGATTTTGGAAAGAAATGTTGTGATAGTTGATGGTATATAATTTGAAATTCTTAGACTTAATTTTATAGAGAGTGAGACTTATAATGTTTGTTGTTCGTATAGAAAATGTCACTCGGTAGGAATCGTAGAAACCAACCAAAAGAGGCTGTAGAGAATGTGGTTGCACTTAATATATAGGTGAACCACCAACTGGTTCAGATTACCATCGAAGAATTTCAGGTTTTGGATATAGAAAACTAGAGGGATGAGACATGACATGTGGATCATTTCATCTAGTTCTAGAAGCATAATCCACCCATCTTATGGGGTGATTATGAACTAGAAAGGGTAGAGATATGGATAAACAAGATGAATCATATCTTTTATTTCATCAGTACACCGGTAGAGTTGAAAGTCAAGTAGGTGATGTATATGCTCGAGGATATTTCATGCCAATGGTGGGATATAGTGGTGTGAGCTAAATAAGATCAAGGCCTTGGTTGGGAGGATTTTGAGGAATTTTTCAACAAACAATTCTATCTCCACACATTCAAGATCCAAAGAACGATAGACTCTTTTAAGCTTGAATCAATAAAATATCTCTGTCGCTGAGTATACAGCTAAATTCATGAATTTAGTGTGCTTTTCACCTAAGGTTGTAACTAGTGAATCCTTGAAAGAACCCATCTTTGAATTGGGACTAAGGTTGGATATTCTCTCGAAGATAGCTATGATATGTATTACAAATTATACAAAGATAGTGAATAGAGTGACAGTGCATGAATGATAAATCTCAGGATCTATGAGAGGAGGAAGTATATTGATATCCATGGGAACTGATGGGAACTCTAATTCTAGGAGAAAAAGGAAGAGGGACACCTACTTCCAAGGTGGGAACATGAATCAGAATAAAAAAGTTGGATCAGAAAATCTTCCTTTAATACCCATGAAAAAAGAAAGATGCTTTCATTGTGGTTCCTTAGACCACATGAAGTGGGAGTGTACGACACCACCAAGATCATTCCATAATTACAACAAGATTGGGAATCTTAAGCACTATTTTCACAGTACTTTGAGGTCAGTTTCTCAAGACACTTCTCAGGTATCACATGCATCGTATGTTTAGATAGGGCGAGGGAAGTAGAATCAACCTCATAAATAGAATAGCGCCATCCATGGTGATTCTAGGAATACCATGACTCCTCTGTAAGTGAAATCTTAATAGAGCAACAAGGAATAAAGTGTAGTGGAAAAACAATTATATAGAGTTGAGCAGGTTATTGTTGATGATCAAGATGGACCATCTATGATGAGAGGTATGATTCTTTTGAATTCTACCCTTATGAAAGGGCTATTTGATACTGTTTAATCACATTAATTTATTGCTTCTCATGCTGTTTATTTGTTAAGTTTAAAACTTTAGATGATTCCTTATGTGATAAAACTTCAAACTCCTCCTGGGAAAAGAGAATGTAGAGCCTTTCTGTGTAGATAATTTTCTATAATTGTTGATGGAGATGAGCTGAAATGGGAC
Organism: Viscum album; assembly: GCA_963277665.1. Classification (NCBI taxonomy): domain Eukaryota; kingdom Viridiplantae; phylum Streptophyta; class Magnoliopsida; order Santalales; family Viscaceae; genus Viscum; species Viscum album. The sequence continues at coordinate 291,954,106 of OY728165.1, forward strand.
TTCTTGGTGCTGGATATGGATGTATATGATGTAATCCTTGGTATGGATTGGTTGAAAATGTTAAAGGCTCAAATTGACTATTATAAAAGAATAGTTAGTTTCATGACTGAGGGTGGTGCCAAGCATCTCTTTAGAGAAGTAAAGAATGTGAAGATGGGTGAAATGAGCTTGTTGGAACTAGAAATTGGAATGATATCTTACTAGTTGGTAGTGTTGACTTTATAATCAATGGAGGAGATCAATAATAGAAGTTTTCTAGCAGTCGTGGATCCGTTTTCAGATGTGTTCCTGAAAATTTCTCTGGGTTACCACCATAGGAGAAGTGGAGTTTACGATTGATCTCATTCTTGGGAACCATTCCTATTGAACTTCCATATTATTGAATAGAACCAAGAAAATTAAGGGAATTGAAATTATAGTTGGAAGAGCTAGAAACCATAGGTTTCATTCATCCAAACATGTCTCTGTGGGTAGCACTAATCTTTTTTGTGAATAAATAAGATGTAACTCTAATGCTATGTATAGATTATCATAATCTTAGTCAAGTTAAGATAAAGAATCAGTATCCACTTCCACACATTGATGATCTGTTCGATCAATTTAGGTAAGCTCAGTGTTTCTCCAAAATTGAATTATGATCAAGATATCATCGATTATGAGTTATAAAGGAGGGTATTCCAAAGATAGATTTCAGAAGCAGATATGACCATTATGAATATGTGATAATAAATTTCGGTCATATGAATGCACCAACAGTCTTTATGGAATTTATGAATTGGATATTTCAATGATATCTAGATTCTTTTGTTGTGGTATTTGTGGATGACATATTGGCATATTCAAGGACAAGGTCTTATCATGATAAAAACTTTGTGACAATGTTAAAAATATTGAGAGATCATCGTTTGTATACCAAATTATCAAAGTGTGATTTATGGATACAAGAGGTATTCTTTCTTGGCCATGTAATTTTTGAAAGATAGATTTTAGTGGATTCAGAAAAGATAAAAGCTATTATCCCTTGGAAACTCCTAAAAAATTTCATTAAGAAACAAATTTTCCTTGGTCTAAATGGTTATTAACGACTCTTTGTTCATGATTTATCATGACTAGATTCACCTATGATAGCTTTGAAAAAGAATAATGTTCATTTCAAATGGGATGAATAATTCTAGAAGTCTTTTAAATAGCTAAAGTTTCACCTTACATTCACACCAATCTTTATTTTACTAGAATTTGGACAAGGGTACGTGGTGTATTATGACACTTCAGGATTTGTGTTGGGGTTTTTCCTCATGAAAGGAGACCATGTTTTTTCTTATGGGTCAAGGTTATTGAGGGTGCATGAGAATAACTACCAACACATGATTTGGAGTTAGATGACATAGTCCAAGCTTTGAAAACTTGGAATCATTATCTATTTTGTGAGAAATTTACTATGTTCATGGATCATAAGAGATTGAAACATATTTTCACACAATGGGATTTGAATTTGAGGCAAAGAAGATAGATGGAGTATCTAAAAAATGTATGAATTTGACTTAATGTATACACCAGGAAAAAGAAATATGATGGAAGATTCATTAAGTAGAAATTCATATGTTTAGTTGGAAGAATAAGCTTTAGATGAGTGGCAGCTGATGTTGGTCCTAGCCGAAATGCATGTGGATTGTGAAGACCAAGGTGATGTTACTTTTTTATTTCTAGTTTCACTTGTTCCTAATTTGATAAATATGGTTAAAGAGGCACAAAAGTATGATTCAGAATGTCTTGCAATGAGATCAAAACTCAATGGTGGGGATACCATTGAGGGATGAAAGCTAGATGAGAGTTTAATGTTGTGGTTTAGGATTCATATGGTTGTAACTATGGATTATTAGGAATGACTTCTTCATGCTTACTACCATTTAATATGGGTTTTTCATCCTAGAATAAATAGGATGTTTAAGTCATTGAAAGTATATTTTTGGTGGGTCGACATAAAAAAGGAAGTTGGGTGAGTTTGTTTCAAGATGTTTAACTTATCAGTAAGTTAAGGAAGAACATAAATGACTAGAAGGTATGTTGTTTTCTTTACCTATTCTAGTGTGGAAATGGGAGCATATAGTTATAGATTTTGTTATAGGTCTCCCTAGAATAGTTCAGAAACATGATTCCATATGGGTGATAGTGGATTGACTTATGAAGTTGAAATATTTCATCCCTATTCATGAAACTCATATAGTGGGGGATTTTTCCAAAATCTAAATTAGAGAAGTGGTAAAGAGGCATGTAACACCATTTTGGATAGTGTCATACAGAGATCCGAGGTTCATGTCTCATTTCTTTAAAACCTTACAAAAATCCCTTAGGACCTTGTTTACTATGAGTATGGCGTATCATCCTTAGACATGTGACCAATCTAAAAAGATGATACAAACATTGTAAGACATTTTTCAAGATTTTGTAATGGATTTTGGCAGCTCATGGGAAGATCACGTGTCGTTGGTGGAGTTCTCTTATAACAATATCTATTAGGACTTGATACATATGGATCCCTTTAAATCTTTGTATGGGTGTCCTTATTTTTCTCCACTTTGTTGGGTGGAAACAGGTGAGACTTCACTAGTTGGGATAATCCTTGTCCAAGAAACAATTGAGAATATTAATTTGATTAGAAAATGGATGGACATGGCTCAGATTCATCAGAAATATTATACAGATCATCATTGACAACCATTTTCATTTGCATCATGTGATCATGTATTCTTAAAGATTTCTCTAAGGATTGGAAATCGACATTTTGGGAAGCAGGGAAAGTTATCTCATCAATACATAGGCACTTTGAGATACTAGGATGAGTTGAATAGGTAGAATATCAGTTGGAATTACCACCATAGTTCAGTGTGATACATAATGTGTTTCACATATCTCAGTTGGAGAATTATCATCATGACCATGACCATAACATAAGATGAGATCACATTGACCTAGAGTTGGATGCTTCATTGGTACATATCCCTGTGTATATTTTGGATAGGAAAGAGAATGTATTGAATAGAAAAAGTATCGGTATAGTGCGAGTTTTGTGGAAACATGGTCAGATTTAGGAAGAAACTCGGGAACACGAGGAGGGAATGAAAGATCAATATCTAGAACTCTTTCAGAGAAATGTTGGTTTTCTAATTCCTAAGGATGAAAATACCAATGGTGGGAAGAATGTAGCACCATCATTTTCTTATAAGTAACCTTTTCCTAATGCTTTTTTATGTATATAAAGTATATGGGTGAATTTTGGGAGAATTTGTAGAACTTTTGGAGTGTTTTTGGGGATTTTCTACAGGTGCACTCTTAGTGAATGATTTGGGAAAACCATTCAACACCTACAAGAAACCATGCATAGTGAGACTGGGGAAAAAGAGAAGGCGCACGGGCGATGCAAGGTTTTTCCAAACCATGTGGTTGCCTAGTAGAAACTATGCACTTTGAAAAATAGATTTGGTCTTTTTGAGGTAGTGGATTTGGAATAGTTGGCACATAGTTTTGTGATTGTGTGAGGAAAATATGAGAGTTTCATCCTTAATGCAATTCCTGGTGCATGGTTAAGAACATAGTTTGCTTAAACGTGTGACTAAACCATGTGTGGTTAAAACACTAGATCCTAAAAAAGTGAATCTAGGTCGGTCTTATGTTTTCATGCCTCATTTTCTCCCAAATGGCCCTAAATCAGGATTTTTCTCTCTCGAGGGTCAAGGAAGGTTCTACCATTGATCCATAGGTGATCCAAAGGCTTCCATTAGTGATTAAAAGTCGATTCCTCATAGTATGTGACCGTTCTTGGTTGTTCTTGGTGTTTTTATTAGATCCACTTCATCGTCTCTCTCAGTTTCTTAGATCTACACCCATTATGGGTAGATCTAAGGTTGTGGATACCAAATATGTTTAGATTTTTTTTTTTGATAAGGGAAGAGATATAAGGTGAGTTCATGGAGATTCAACCTAGTTTTGTGATGTTTTTGGTTTCATTTATCATTTTCACCAAAAATCTCAAGGTAGGTGGCTTCAATCTTGACTCCTCTTACTAGAAATGATTGGATTAGTTTCAAATTGATTTAATTAATTAAAATTGATTATGAAATTATGGTTTAAAGAATGATATAAATCCTATTTAGTAATGATTTATGGTTTTTGGGTAAATTTTGGTAATTTGTTGTGCAAAGTGATTTGGTTTCTTGACTTTAAAATGTTGATTTTAAAATATTTATTTGCTAGATTTTTGAAATGGATTGTTGGAAAAAGATTTTAAATAAAGAGGTTGTTTTATTGAAATGGTTTTGGAATGTTTATATTGGCATGGTTTTTGGTAATACTTGGTGTATGTGTTCATATTTTATTTACAAGTCTTGGTTGAAATATGACCCTGTGCTTGGTGAAAAAGGTGTAATGGGACATGGGATATAATTACCTTTTGATGACTTTGTAGATCGACAAGAGACCACTCATGAGTATGGAACTATCATAATTATGCACACATGGTTGGATATATGGAATAGAATGGTTATTTCAAATAGAACTTATGAAATGGTTTTAAAGCACTGTGTGGTTGTTTTATTTGAAAAATGAATTTTGTTCAAAAACTGGTTGACATAGAACTTGTTTATATTTAATTATAAATGGTTTTATAAAATGTTTTATAAAAACTAATTTATATAAATGTTGCTAATTTTTCCATCCTAGTGGCATGAGTAGGGAATTAATTGGGTAAAACCTATCGAGTTTTATCACTCACCCCTACTTTGGCACTTCGGTGCTTTTGCAGATGTTATCTACCAGGACACGAGTAAATGTAAATTATCACATGTCTTTAGCACTACCTCATGATAGTTGGGCTGTTGGTGAAGTTGGATCATGGAGATTGTGGGGCTTGGAGTCTTGTGGTTGTGTTGGAGTTTTATTAGTTTTTATTCTATTGTTTACTTTAATATTATAGTCTTCCACTACGATACTTGATTTTAGTATGATTTTGATAAATGAAATGTTGAGTTGTCTTTTGTTGTTATCATGCATCATATAGTAGGTTGTTTGGTTATATATTGTCTAGTTAGTTGTTTTATTCTTATAGAGAAAATAATCCCCCACATGTATTGAAGGCCTTCGACATTTATTTCTAGCCTTTGATGTCTTGGGTATGTCGCTTAAGACCTAGTAACATCTCACCGCCCTCTCAAGCTAATGAGAAGGGGAGGGACATTACAATACTCATGATAATTTTTCTTCCACTGAGGATAGTCTGATGGATGATAAAGTTTCCTATATTTATTTCTTTTATATGCATTCCATGTCAATTTCCATACAGTCTCCTTAATTCCATATAGGCCCCTAAACCTTAGAATGATTGGAAGGTACCATACAACTTTCAAGGATTTGATTCATATTTCTTGTATCGAGACACATCACACTTTTGAAATTTTTTAGTGATTCATAGTTCTTGGAAAATAGAATAAAATCATTTGGATAAGAATATATTCCTTCAAAGATCATACCCATTTAAAATATCATTCATTTAGAATCATATTTTTGGAAAAAAGTTTATTATCTTCTAGTAGCATATCATTCAAGAGAGAATGTAGTTCAGTAAAGCCGGTTTCACTCTATCCATTTCCATCTTTTACATTATATAACTTCAATATGGCTGATAATGTTGTATATTTAGTACAACCGACATATAATGGTGTCTTTAACCAATATTTTAAGTTCTGAAATAGTTTTAGAAAATACCAAATTTCATATTCTACCATTATTTTCATTTCCTCCAAATGATCTTCATCATCGTTTACACCTATAATCATATCCTCAATATGGTCTTCATCATCATTTACACTTGAAATTATATCAGATGATCCATACAATGTAGTGTTATCCAAGTCACTATATATATTTAGTTCTTCCCCTTGTTTAGTCTAACATTTATAAATTCGTTCTATTCAATGACTGATCAAATTTTCTTTTGACTCCTTTAGATAAATTAGTCTTGAATAACAATAATGTAAACACAGACAAAGGATTTGAGAAGGGTCATACACATGATCTTTTGAAAACTTTATGAACTCTTTCACCCCATCCTCACACTCTTTTTTTATATGATTGACATCCATCCATTTTTTATTTATATCCTTCCTATTTGATTTAGTAATATTCATATTTTAAAAAATAAATAAATACACAAAAGGCATGAGTTTATAATCCTAAAAGTTTATTCTTTACACACACACACACACATAATCATCATATTTGATATAAATTATCATTGCATCAACAACTTGTTAGAACATATAAAGACCAAGAATTATATGAATTTAAAGTATTATAATACTTATTTTTTTATTATAGGAAGTCGCATATCACAAATCATTCTTCTTTTTAAAATGGATTCATCAAGGGAGATAATTCACTCCCTATCACTATCAATGTTCATAAGAAACCTATAGATTTTTACAACTGGATATGTATTATGATATATATAATAATATTTCACAATCAAAGAATATATCAAAACAAATTACTTATTTTTCATAATGTTTCTATAGTAGTAAAGTAATCACATCGATTATGGTTATAACATTTGTAAATTTATGAAAATGTCACATTTGAATTATTCATTTGGTAATAATAAAAATAATAATTTTAATATTCCATGATTTTTTTGTGCCTTAGGGCCATTCATTTTTTGGTCTTTGACTTATAATGGGTTCCCTTCTATTCTAGTCAAAATGGAGTTTCCCCTTTTTATTTTTTTTAATTAAGGGGCTTGGCCCCAAATCGTTCCTATAAAATAAACAACCTTGTTGTTAAAATTTGAAAAAAATGATGTTTTGAAAATTTTAAATTCTAACAAATTGGGAATTTCTCAATTTTTGATTCATTTATCATTGAAAATAATGTAAAATTTTAAAATGAAATTAAATATATTGGGTAAATTATATTAATTATAATGGGAAAAATAATTTTTATAATTTTTCTAAGGAGAGGAGAAATAATATATTTTAAGTATTGTGACTCAATTTTAAAACACCAATTAACAATTGCTTATAATACCTAAAATATATGAGATGTAAGTGGATGTATTGAATTGTTTTAGGATAAACACATAAACGTAAATTAGATAAGAAACCACACAATGTAGTAACAAATAATATTTTATAACTCATGGCCTAGTTTTCCAATGCATATCAATCAATTTACCTTTAAATGATTTTCAGTTTCAAATTGGAAAAATGTGCTTGTGAAGGAAATTAATTGGGTAAATATTTTTATTAGTCATGAGGAAAAAAATATAAACAATAATATTACATTATAGCAGTTAAAAAATATGAAGACATTGAAGATTTTCAAACAAAGTTAATTGACTAAAAAATTGTTTCTTGCTTCATGCATTTCAAACGACCTCTTAAATATAGGTGATATTGGAAAGAACATCAACAAAAATATCCATTTTAGTCTCACTTGATAATTTTTTTAAAAAAAAAGTCTGACTACTATAGATGAGCAAGAGAAGATAAACTAAAGAAAATCATGAAAAACACATGAAATGTCAACTGAGATTCATTAAAAACATGTTCATAAATTTCATATCTTTGGTTTTAAGGTTTTATTTGTCCCAAATAAAAAATGAATACATTTTTAAGGTTTTATTTGTTCAAAAAATGAATACATTTTTTAAGGTTTTTTTTACTCATTTTTATTTGATAATTTCATATCTTTGGTTTTAAAAAATGAATACATTTTGAAATTATTAAAAATTAATAGATATTAAAAATTAATAAATAATATTGAAAGAATGAACATTAAAAATGAATAAATAAATTTGAATAAATTATAATAAATATAAAAAAAAGTGAATTCATAAATTTAATTACATAAATTACAAACACATAAAAAAAGAATAAAAATGAGTACATAAAAAAAATTAATAAAATAAATAACAAAGTTATTAAAAATTAATCATACAAACTATTTGAATTACAAAATATTAAAAAACACATTTAAATAATGTAATTATTTAAATTTCAAACATATTAAAAATTTTAAAATTTAATAAAAATGAATAAATATTATTCATATAAAATACAAACAATTTGAAAATATTAAAACATAGTAAATAAATATACATAAATAAGTATTAAAAAAAGATTAAATAAAAAAATTAACAAATAATATTAAATGAAAGAATATTAAAAATGAATAAATAAAATTTAATAGATTATAAAAATATTTAGAAAAATGAAATCATAATAATAATTACATTAATTGTAAACACATACAAAAATAAAGAAAAATGAATAAATAAATAATATAAATTACATAAACAAAAAAATTATTAAAAATGAATTGTATTAACTATTTAAATTAAAAAAATATTAAACAATGCATTTAAATAAATTAACTATATTAATATAAAAATTATTAAAACTTAATAAATAATATTGAATAAAAATTAATCATAAAAATTAAAAACACATTCAAAATATTAAAACATAGTAAATAAATATGTATAAATAAAAATTAAAAAATGAATAAATTTTAAAATAATAAAAAAATAATAAATATTAAAAATGAGGAAATAATATTAAATGGAAGAATATTAAAAATGAATAAATTATAAAAATATCAAAAAAGTGAATGCATAACAATGATTACATGAATTAAAAACACATAAAAAATGAATAAATAAATAATATTAATTATATTAATAACAAAATGATTAAAAATGAATCATATTGACCATACAAAAATATTGAAATTAAAATAAATTAAAATAAATCAATTATATAAATTTCAAATGTATTAAAAATATTAAAAATTAATAAATAAAAATTAACAAATAAAAATGAATAAATATTAATTACATAAATTACAAACATATTTAAAATATTAAAACCTAGTAAATAAATATGTATAAATTTTTAAAAATGAATGAATTCCAAAAATATGAAAAATTAATAAATATCTAAAATGAAAAAAATATTAAATGAAAGAATATTAACAATGAATAAATAAAATTGAATAAATTAAAAAAAATATTTTAAAAAAAGAGAACTCATAACATCAATTAAATGAATTGAAAACAAATAAAAAAATTAATAAAAATGAATACATAAATAATATTAATTATATAAATAACAAAATTATTAAAAGTGAATAATATTAACTATAAAAAAGCATTAAAATTTAAATGTATTTAAATAAATCAATTATATAAATTTTAAACACATTAAAAATATCAAAAATTAATAAATAAAAATGAATATATTTTAATTATATAAATTATAGGCCTATTAAAAATATTTAAACTTAGTAAATAAATAAGTATAAATTTTAAAAAAATTAGTAAAATCCAAAAATATTAGAAATTAATAATATCCAATATGAAAAAATAATATCAATTTAAAGAATATTAAAAACGAATAAATATAATTGAATAAATTACAAAAAATATTTAAAAAATAGAATTCATAATATTAATTACACGAATTTCAACCACATAAAAATAAATAAAAATGAATAAATAAATAATAATATTATTGTTAATTGTTGATGTATGTATCATATAGATTACATATAAAAATACAATTAATTATTATCCTTTATAATTTTTAATAATAATTTAAATTATTATTATTTAATTAAATGTATAAATATTTAAAAATGTAAAAATAACTATCAAAATTGAGTATATTACAAAAAATATTAAAGGAATAAATATTAAAAATGGCTAAATATTAAGAATGAATAAATTATGGAAAATACTAAAAAAGAAGAAATATTAAAAATGAATAAATAATATTAAATGAATAAACATGCATACACATTACATACATACACATACACACATACATACGCATTGAGATACATAGACACAGACACAGACACACACACACACACACACACACACATGCGTAAACACATGTATACACATACACATACACAAATTACATAGACGTGCATGCACATACATACACATACATGTGCATACATACACATACTACATAAACACACACACATACTCACTTTCACACACACACACACACACACACACATACATATATACTCAGAGACATACATGTGGACATACATACACAAGCACACACACACACACACATAAACATACACATACACATACACATAAAGATACACCTACACATATACACACACATACACAGACACATACACATACACATACACATACACATACCCATACCCATACCCATACCCATACACATACGCATACCCATACCCATACCCATACCCATACCCATACACATACACATACACATACACATACACATACACATACACATACACATAGACATACACATACACATACACATACACATGAACATGCACCTAAACATACACATGCACATACACATACACATACACATACACATACACATACACATACACATACACATACACATACACATACACATACACATACACATACACATACACATACACATACACATCCACATACACATACACATACACATACACATACACATCCACATACACATACACATACACATACACATACACATACACATCCACATCCACATCCACATACACATACACATACACATACACACACACACACACACACACACATACACAGACACATACACATACACATACACATACACATACACATACACATAAACATACACATACACATACACATACACATACACATACAGATACACATACACATACACATACACATACACATACACATACACATACACATACACATACACATACACATACACATACACATACACATACACATACACATACACATACACATACACATACACATACACATACACATACACATACACATACACATACACATACACATACACATACACATACACATACACATACACATACACATACACATACACATACACATACACATACACATACACATACACATACACATACAGATACACGTACACGTACACGTACACATACACATACACATACACATACACATACACATACACATACACATACACATACACATACACATACACATACACATACATATGCATACATGCTCATACATACACATACACATACACATACACATACACATACACATACACATACACATACACATACACATACACATACACATACACATACACATACACATACACATACACATACACATACACATACACATACACATACACATACACATACACATACACATACACATACACATACACATACACATACACATACACATACACATATACATACACATACACATACACATACACATACACATACACATACACATACAAATACACATACACATACACATACTGTAACGTCCTGGACCGGGTTCCACACACCGATTCCCCAAACCGATTGGTCACATGACCTCAAGCGTGCATCCCTGTATGCAAGAGGCTACCGACTAGCAGCGAGGGTCTAATAAGTTAGTCATGGGGAGCCTATAACCTATTTTATTAGAGTAATAAACCATTAGAAATAAAAAACAACAAAAAATTCATATATAACCATAAACACTGCCAATATCACATGATAATCAAAGAAGAAAAATATAATATCTAACTAAAGTAGAGAGAATGCCATGCTAATGTATATGTCAAGTGTCAAAAATAAAAAATCAAAAGAAATGCATTGATGACTCCCAAGCGGGTCCCAAACCAAGTCTGGTTACCTCATCCATGCTCTATCCCAAATCAACTATCCAATACAGGGACTTTACCCTTAACCTATCATGAAATAATAAAGTCCATTCAAGTACCAATTAGGCAGACCAAGTGGGGTGGCAGTACAACTCAGTAGGCCACCAACAACGATGTCTAAAACAATATCCAATCAAATAGTGTATTTGGTTGTATAAAGAAATAAGTACAATTCATAAGTACAAAATTATCACATTATCATTTATTCTTTACTTAACAACATTAACTTTAGGGTTCCTGAGGACACCTGTACCTCAACAACTACTTCGGCTCATGTTGGAGCCTGAAGTGTTCCCAAGGAATATCATATCTTAATACCTGCTTTGGTGCATGCTAGATCCTGAAGTACTCTAAGGTGATATTATATCTCAATACCTACTTCATCTCATGCCGAAGCTCAAAGTATTCCCAAGTGAGGTCATATCTCAGAGTACATTTGTTACCAATCTTTAATTCATACTTGAAAGCCCATGTTACCTTTCATAATACATAAAATAGAATGGTTATGTTCACCTTATATAATTCATACATGAATGGTCATGTTACCATTCATGATTTATATATTAGAATGACCATTTTCCATTCTAATTCATAGATAAATGACTTGAAGTACCTTAGAACACCTTGAGAGAGGAGGGGAGAATCAGAGTGTCAACTTTTTATTTTGACCTCATAGATATTTTTCCCATGTTGGTAGGAAAATATTAAACCTATTTGATATGAAAGAGAAGAAAACAAACTATCACATGAAAATATATGACTGAACAATTTTTACTTGGTTCAACACAAAGTGTTAATCCAAGGAGAATACACCAAAAGGTTGTCAGTCATACCAAATTCCACTATTATTTGATAGTTGTGGATTAAAAAAGTTTCAAACACAGTATCTATGTTCCAGGCACACTTCATTTATAAAGGTTCAGGGATATCTCACTACGTCCCTTAGATCACTTCCATTGACTCCCCCTAGCTCACTGCATTGGGTGAATTCAAACTCAGTTTATCAACTTGAAGGTCTCTTCAAAAGATTGGTATTGAAGTCTTTGTCTCTATCCATCACGAGACACTACTTGCATAGAAGTCCCAAAAGGATTCACTTGGAAGCACTGATCGAACAAACCTGATATTGAAAGACAGTTATAAGCTCAACACTACATTTTCACGCAACATCTTCCTTTTTCTCTCAAGATCTTATTTTGAGTGCAAGATTTTAGATTTTTCACAAAAAGTGACTTTCGAACAAACCTGATCTTTCACAAAACAATACCACAAGGTTCACTTGGTCTTTTTAGACTAAATGAACATCTTGAATGCAATATTAACTCTATTAAAATATTTTTCATGGAAATCGTTTTTGTGGAAGAGAAATCAGATCTTCATTGGAAAATTCTTAAGTCTTCTATGGGGGTAGCCACTTATTTATAGGCCTCGATGACCCTGATCACAAGTTTCAGATGATTCTTCATTAGTGCACATATGATTTCTTCCAAGCACACAAAACCCATTTTAACATCGCATTCGACGCATAAGATTATTCCGTGAAACATCATCTTTTACACACATTTAAATATTTCACGCACATTTTTCCTTTTCCATATTTTGATGACCTAATACTAAATCAAGCCTTGTGTGCAAGTTTATAAGCACCCCTTAATCTTGTGTGCAACTCCCTTTGCTAAAAACACTTTTCTCCATATTCCAATTTTTGGACCCAAAAATTTGGAAAACACTAGGAAATGACACTGGCTTTAATATTGTTGTCTACTTGAACTGTAAGATCCATTTCCTTGTAAATTGACTGATCTTCCATTGAGGATTAACAATAAACACAAACCATATTCTATTTACCACACAGAACAACCTTGGTTCCAATAATCCCCCCTTTGGGTTTGTTGTTAATCTCCAAATAAATTCAATAGAGCACCAACCACAATCAAAATATGATACACAATAATAAATTTATTCAACACTCTATGTCTACGTGAGCAATTCTTAGTGTAAAAAAAATAGGTAAATCTTGAATTGAGTTCCCATGTTTTGGAATGCTTAAGCATTACATGCCCTGAACAGTTTCCTCTTAATACCAAATTCTCATCATTCTCCATTCTTAATTCCCCAATAACTAGAAAAACATTTCATTCACCTCCTTTGTATGATTGGATTTACTCCTTATCCCCCATTGGAAATAAACCCAAAGACCAGTATTTGTACATTTTAGATCTCATAACACACTCCCCCTAGATCGTATCTCCCTCATTAACCTACATCACTTCCACAAACAGATTAAAAATAGTTAATTGAGCTAGGGAGAGGGGAATCTTGTGACCTCCTCATGCACTTGGAGGTGGCTGAACACAGAGGTTCTACTGATCTTTCTCGAACACAGCCGCTGCTAGGGGCTTGGTCAGAATATCTGCCACTTTCTCATCAGTTCCCACATAAGACATTTTAATCACGCCTTGTTCAAATTTTTCCTTGATGAAGTGATATCTGATTTCAATGTGTTTCTTACAAGAATGCTGAATATAATTTTTCATAAGATCAATTGTGATCTTTTTATCATTTTGAATCACTATCTGTTGTTTCCCATCATCACCAATACTGTTTAGTTATTTCTTCATCCACAATAGATGAGTACAAGCCTTTTTAGTAGAGATATACTCAGCTTCAACAATACTAATGAAAATTATTTCCTTTTTCTTACTTAAATAACCCACACACTTCTTGCCAATAAAGAATGCTCCACCTATGACGCCCCGACCCCGGTAGCCCGGTGTCGGTGCTTCGGTTATGGTGTGCAATTTATTCCGCACCGGAAGAAACAAATAAGTCGCACATCATAACTCATCAGGAGGAACTTTCTGGTTTAGATCCTGGAGAATCAGGGACAACAGCTTTGCTCCTTTACTTTCTGAGCTAGGAACAAACATCCAAGTCTAGGAAAGGCTCTATCAACCTGTAAAAAAAAATAACATAAAACATAGGGTGAGCATTGAAATACTCAGTAAGGGGTTATTGAAAATACTTAAATAAAACTTTTGAAAACTACGTTGAGAAATACTTTTCCATACTAAGAAAATTTCTTAAAAGAAAATCATCATGACTAAACAAAGGTTGATACATCAGAGTTAAAGTACTTCATACATATGCATTAAAACACTTAGCGTCACCTCCCTGCGTAAACAAGATATGCATAATAATAAAAAGGCATGGGTTGCATGAAGCAAAGTGTCCATAAACAAGAAAGGTGTGCATGAACAACAAGTGGTAAACATTATCAGAGTCGCGCACAAGCACATTATCTAAAAAAAACACATCATGACATGATAAATGTAATGCTACATTTGTAACAAAAATCCTGAAAAGAAACTGGACATGCATCAGCATTTCCATATCATATGTCTTGTATATTTCCTTTAAATCTGATACTCATAGGTAAGGTTCTTTAACCAAGGTTATTCCTCTAATCGGAATAAACACTAGGTTGGTCATAAACAAGAAATGTATGCTGAAGGACTCATGATCTCTGTGTCAAGGCCTTGTGCCATGACCTAAGGGTAAAAACCCAATCTGACTGTCTCGAGAACTATCGATGCATCGAGGAGCTTACTTTTACCGGTCTCCAACCCGGAGGGCTTACTTTAACCAGTCCCCAACCTGGAGGGTTTTCTTCTTACCGGACCCCATTCCGGGTAGCCCCATACATTTCCCACATGTTGATAAGGTCAAATATTCAAGGTGTCCCATACCACTTTGAATATTAAATTTTCATTTCATATTACCCAAGGTGTCCCATACCACTTTGGGTAATACCATTTTCATTTCTCATTACCCAAGGTGTCCCATACCACTTTGGGTAATTTTAGTTCTCAGTTCGTTATCATGTTGAGTCATATGCATGGACAATATGAATAAGGCAACAATTACATAATTGGTTTACAAATACATGTTACGGCAGATAAAATGGAATAAAAGCAGGCATGGTTAAGCAAGCATACTATGTGCGTAGAACAATTATTTAAGCATGATGAATGTGTGAGACTTGCTCCCAAGGTTTATTAAGTGATGAGTTTCTAAAATACTAGTACATGAAATTGAACTACCTGGCATTAACCATTGTACTTCACTGGTCATAGTACTTGCAACAAATCTCCATCCGCTAATAATTACTGCGACATGCTTGGTATAAAAAAAAAAATTAAACACTTGCAATCTTTGAAATTCCGACACCAGGAAATAGACCACTTTAAAAATAATACCTTTCATTAATTATTATTCTTCTCTGATCATAGAATTTGATGTTACACTCTGCCCGCTAAAAATCATTGCAACGAGTTCGGTATAAAAATAATAGATGATTTCAACATATTAACATAACCCTTAAATCCATATCCTTTTAAAATGAGATTAAAACAGGCATAAGCATATCCTTAAAAAAAACACACATGTCAGTTCAGGGGCGACATTAAACAAGTTCATTGGTGTATACTTAGACCCAAAAATACAAAACAACATAGGCAAGCGCTAAAATCCTACATGCATAGAAATATTAAGAACAGTTTCTTGAAACAAGGGTTTTCAGATATTAGTCGTAAAAACACATACACGAATAAGGATATATAGGTTTCCCCATAAATTGAGCTTGGTACACTTAGAGTCTTAATACCTCTAACTACTTTTTAGTTTGATATTAAAAACCTCATGGGGGTTAAAATGTTCATGTAACTATAAATACATAAATATATGAAAACTTTGTTTTTATTTATAACATAATCGCACTGAAGCCAAAGTCCAAGTTCGCATCAAAAATATTTTTCCAAAGTTAATTATTCATGTCTTAAACATAAAAACCTAATTTCATTCCAACATAACACCTTACATAAGGATATAGTTATATAAATTTATATAGATTACATAAAATCCAACATGTTAGGAATTGATTTAAAAAAAAACCCTTTTTCAAAAGTATAATTCTTAGTGTAAAAAAAATACAGAATATTCTTGGATACACTAAAGAAATATGGGTTTGATTGATGTGTATACATATGTATGTACTTATATATATATATACTCAAAACCATAAAAACACCATACACTTGAGTTTTAGGTTTGAAAAAAAAAACAATAGGGTCGTTAAAGCAAACTTAAAAGTGATATCCCTTTTATAACATGAAGGAAATACCCCTTGTAAATTGTTCAAAACTGAAGAATATGAGTTGTATATACTTATATATATATATACTGTATATATTGTGGGTATAATAGTATAGGTTTCCAAAAAAAAAAACATGAAAACACCCTTAAAGGAGAGTGCTATTCTTAAACCGTGGGGCTTGCATGTTGAATATGTGTATATAACAACAATTTGGATATGTATATACGTATATATACTTATATATATACCGAGTACATATAGTGTTTTACCTAAAACCGAAAAAAACACCAAAACACCCTTGGTGTTTTCTGGGTAGTAGAACGGTTAGCATATATATATATATATATTCCTTTAACTATTAGGCGTATATATATATACTCATGTATATAAAACATGAACCGGGAAGAAATGTGTGGGGGGAAAAAAAAACAGCCGTGGCACCCTTACTGAGCAAGAGAGGCGCTCGCCGGAGGGTGGCTTGCTGGGTGGCCGGTGAACCAGGAGGAGTTCTGGTGGCTTGGAGATGCTGCGAGGCGAGGGCGAGGCGGCGGCAAGGCTGGTGGCGCGAGTTGGTTCCGGAGGTCCCTGTTTACAGTGGGGTTTCTCGGTTCTTAAAGGAAGACGATCCAGGGGTTAGGCCGATCCTAAGGCGTCCTAGGTAGGTGGGGTGTGCGAGGGTCGACGTGAGCAGTGGAGAGGGTAGCGTCTCGGGCAATCCTGGTACTGGTTCGTGGGACCTCGACGCGAGGTAGGAGAAGACGCGGAGGAGAAAAGAAAAAAAACAGACGGGATTCGGCCTTGGCATGATCGGACGGCTGCGGTGCATTGATCGTTTTTTTTTTAAAACATATCAATGGCAGGGATCGACCAGGGCATGATCGAACGGTCGAGGCAAAAAAAAAACAGGGTCGGGATGGCCTGGGTTACATATTTTTTAAAAAAAACAGTTAAAAATATACTACTTTGCAATATATATTTGTATAACTGGTACATTTGGAATTTGTAGAATATATAAAAAATCCATTTTAGTTTAAGTATACAAATGATACTATTTGATATATCTATTATTTTCTTTTAAAAAGAGAAATACATTTTTAATACAACAATTTTATAAAAACCAGGATCTTATAACCATAAAAATCCAATTTTATAACTTGCTTTACTTGTTTATTGATAAAATTATGTTTAAAAGACCCGTAGTTTTTCTATAATTCAAAACACATAATGTTAGAGCTTCGAAAAGATACATTTTTCAATTATTGTCCGACACATTTTAAAATATCATGTTTTCCACCACGTAAATACCGTCACAAAAATAGATTCATTTTCATATTTTATTTTAAAACTCGAAAATATAATTCTAATATTTTGTATAAAAGAAAATTGAAATACCATAATATTATAAAAGCATTATAAAGTAAAAATTTTATAAAAAGATGCTCTTTATCCCTTGGAACCCAACGGTCCAAAAAAAACGGTCATATTCCCTTTTAGAGGTCCATTATAAAAGCAAGGGGGTAGGATGTTTTATATTTTCAAAACACCGGACCCTTGGCGGATGGCTCTTCTCATACCTCTGGTGCTGAGTGCGTGCGCGGTGATTCTGGCGGTTATACTTTTCACACTGTTGGATCCAGAAGACGATGACTATCCGATTGCCCGTGTTGTGGTTCTTTGTAGTCTTGCTGTGGCCGTGTTAGGTCTTGTGCAGGGTACTTTCAATTAGATGGGTCTTGTTGTAATGTATCTTTTAAATATATAACAGTTTATCGTATTCTTCATGTTTGATTTCTACTCGAATTCTTTATCCGCACACAAACCATAAAAAGAAATAAACAAGAGATATCATTAACAAGCACAACATTGTTTACTTGATCCAGTTTATAAAACCTGGGGCGTTACATTATCCCCCTCTTAAAAGAATTGCGTCCCCGCAATTCGATCGGCGTACAAACACTGACTTACTCACACAGCTTCTCTGTCACCCTCGGTGGTGTCCCTTTACCTCCAAGGCCCATGGAAGAAGTTACTATTCAACTCAATCCCCAGGGCTGAACAGAGCTTGTGGGTCTCCTCTTCCCAAATACATTTTTGGCAAAGTGGATCGTGGTTGAAGCCAAGCTCCCGCTTGATGCAGGTGGTTTTCCAGAGATGGGAACGAGTGACATCAAGCTTCGAGACATCTTCTTGGATTTGGTTCCTAAAGATCTCTCGAACCATTTCATAATTGAAGGATTCTATGAAAGATCCAAAATCACAGAGCTCCCCAAGCATGCTGAAGCACAGGATTTGGTACATAAAGACTGCGCGGAAGTCCAACTGCTTTGCAGCTTCTCCAAATGCCGGGAAGGCCAACCATTTATTATTCAAGGTGAAACACAGGAAGAGTCCCTCATAGTACTTTCCTTTCTTTTTATAATTCTCAAACAGCGCACTAGCCATTAGGTTATACACAACTTCGGAACCTCGGAAGATTCGAAGGACGTTCGAGCTTTTCGATATTTCATAGAGGGTTTTGCACGTGAGTCGTAAGTTAACAAAAGTTTGGTAACATGTTGAGCAGTATTTTGCTACGATAGTCTCTATGATTTCTGTAGGGAGAGTCAAGAGTCTAGGCGTGGTTTGCTGTCTTTCCATCTGAAAAGTTTAAGAACAAACCCTACTTAGTAAAACATTATCAATGTTTTTGTGTTGTCCTAATTTTCCAAGGTTGCCTAAACCATTCCTCTGATACCAACTATGACGCCCCGACCCCGGTAGCCCGGTGTCGGTGCTTCGGTTATGGTGTGCAATTTATTCCGCACCGGAAGAAACAAATAAGTCGCACATCATAACTCATCAGGAGGAACTTTCTGGTTTAGATCCTGGAGAATCAGGGACAACAACTTTGCTCCTTTACTTTCTGAGCTAGGAACAAACATCCAAGTCTAGGAAAGGCTCTATCAACCTGTAAAAAAAAATAACATAAAACATAGGGTGAGCATTGAAATACTCAGTAAGGGGTTTTTGAAAATACTTAAATAAAACTTTTGAAAACTACGTTGAGAAATACTTTTCCATACTAAGAAAATTTCTTAAAAGAAAATCATCATGACTAAACAAAGGTTGATACATCAGAGTTAAAGTACTTCATACATATGCATTAAAACACTTAGCGTCACCTCCCTGCGTAAACAAGATATGCATAATAATAAAAAGGCATGGGTTGCATGAAGCAAAGTGTCCATAAACAAGAAAGGTGTGCATGAACAACAAGTGGTAAACATTATCAGAGTCGCGCACAAGCACATTATCTAAAAAAAACACATCATGACATGATAAATGTAATGCTACATTTGTAACAAAAATCCTGAAAAGAAACTGGACATGCATCAGCATTTCCATATCATATGTCTTGTATATTTCCTTTAAATCTGATACTCATAGGTAAGGTTCTTTAACCAAGGTTATTCCTCTAATCGGAATAAACACTAGGTTGGTCATAAACAAGAAATGTATGCTGAAGGACTCATGATCTCTGTGTCAAGGCCTTGTGCCATGACCTAAGGGTAAAAACCCAATCTGACTGTCTCGAGAACTATCGATGCATCGAGGAGCTTACTTTTACCGGTCTCCAACCCGGAGGGCTTACTTTAACCAGTCCCCAACCTGGAGGGTTTTCTTCTTACCGGACCCCATTCCGGGTAGCCCCATACATTTCCCACATGTTGATAAGGTCAAATATTCAAGGTGTCCCATACCACTTTGAATATTAAATTTTCATTTCATATTACCCAAGGTGTCCCATACCACTTTGGGTAATACCATTTTCATTTCTCATTACCCAAGGTGTCCCATACCACTTTGGGTAATTTTAGTTCTCAGTTCGTTATCATGTTGAGTCATATGCATGGACAATATGAATAAGGCAACAATTACATAATTGGTTTACAAATACATGTTACGGCAGATAAAATGGAATAAAAGCAGGCATGGTTAAGCAAGCATACTATGTGCGTAGAACAATTATTTAAGCATGATGAATGTGTGAGACTTGCTCCCAAGGTTTATTAAGTGATGAGTTTCTAAAATACTAGTACATGAAATTGAACTACCTGGCATTAACCATTGTACTTCACTGGTCATAGTACTTGCAACAAATCTCCATCCGCTAATAATTACTGCGACATGCTTGGTATAAAAAAAAAATTAAACACTTGCAATCTTTGAAATTCCGACACCAGGAAATAGACCACTTTAAAAATAATACCTTTCATTAATTATTATTCTTCTCTGATCATAGAATTTGATGTTACACTCTGCCCGCTAAAAATCATTGCAACGAGTTCGGTATAAAAATAATAGATGATTTCAACATATTAACATAACCCTTAAATCCATATCCTTTTAAAATGAGATTAAAACAGGCATAAGCATATCCTTAAAAAAAACACACATGTCAGTTCAGGGGCGACATTAAACAAGTTCATTGGTGTATACTTAGACCCAAAAATACAAAACAACATAGGCAAGCGCTAAAATCCTACATGCATAGAAATATTAAGAACAGTTTCTTGAAACAAGGGTTTTCAGATATTAGTCGTAAAAACACATACACGAATAAGGATATATAGGTTTCCCCATAAATTGAGCTTGGTACACTTAGAGTCTTAATACCTCTAACTACTTTTTAGTTTGATATTAAAAACCTCATGGGGGTTAAAATGTTCATGTAACTATAAATACATAAATATATGAAAACTTTGTTTTTATTTATAACATAATCGCACTGAAGCCAAAGTCCAAGTTCGCATCAAAAATATTTTTCCAAAGTTAATTATTCATGTCTTAAACATAAAAACCTAATTTCATTCCAACATAACACCTTACATAAGGATATAGTTATATAAATTTATATAGATTACATAAAATCCAACATGTTAGGAATTGATTTAAAAAAAAAACCCTTTTTCAAAAGTATAATTCTTAGTGTAAAAAAAATACAGAATATTCTTGGATACACTAAAGAAATATGGGTTTGATTGATGTGTATACATATGTATGTACTTATATATATATATACTCAAAACCATAAAAA
Organism: Viscum album; assembly: GCA_963277665.1. Classification (NCBI taxonomy): domain Eukaryota; kingdom Viridiplantae; phylum Streptophyta; class Magnoliopsida; order Santalales; family Viscaceae; genus Viscum; species Viscum album. The sequence continues at coordinate 291,976,100 of OY728165.1, forward strand.
CACCATACACTTGAGTTTTAGGTTTGAAAAAAAAAACAATAGGGTCGTTAAAGCAAACTTAAAAGTGATATCCCTTTTATAACATGAAGGAAACACCCCTTGTAAATTGTTCAAAACCGAAGAATATGAGTTGTATATACTTATATATATATATACTGTATATATTGTGGGTATAATAGTATAGGTTTCCAAAAAAAAAACATGAAAACACCCTTAAAGGAGAGTGCTATTCTTAAACCGTGGGGCTTGCATGTTGAATATGTGTATATAACAACAATTTGGATATGTATATATGTATATATACTTATATATATACCGAGTACATATAGTGTTTTACCTAAAACCGAAAAAAAACACCAAAACACCCTTGGTGTTTTCTGGGTAGTAGAACGGTTAGCATATATATATATATATATTCCTTTAACTATTAGGCGTATATATATATACTCATGTATATAAAACATGAACCGGGAAGAAATGTGTGGGGGGAAAAAAAAACAGCCGTGGCACCCTTACTGAGCAAGAGAGGCGCTCGCCGGAGGGTGGCTTGCTGGGTGGCCGGTGAACCAGGAGGAGTTCTGGTGGCTTGGAGATGCTGCGAGGCGAGGGCGAGGCGGCGGCAAGGCTGGTGGCGCGAGTTGGTTCCGGAGGTCCCTGTTTACAGTGGGGTTTCTCGGTTCTTAAAGGAAGACGATCCAGGGGTTAGGCCGATCCTAAGGCGTCCTAGGTAGGTGGGGTGTGCGAGGGTCGACGTGAGCAGTGGAGAGGGTAGCGTCTCGGGCAATCCTGGTACTGGTTCGTGGGACCTCGACGCGAGGTAGGAGAAGACGCGGAGGAGAAAAGAAAAAAAACAGACGGGATTCGGCCTTGGCATGATCGGACGGCTGCGGTGCATTGATCGTTTTTTTTTTTAAAACATATCAACGGCAGGGATCGACCAGGGCATGATCGAACGGTCGAGGCAAAAAAAAACAGGGTCGGGATGGCCTGGGTTACATATTTTTTAAAAAAAACAGTTAAAAATATACTACTTTGCAATATATATTTGTATAACTGGTACATTTGGAATTTGTAGAATATATAAAAAATCCATTTTAGTTTAAGTATACAAATGATACTATTTGATATATCTATTATTTTCTTTTAAAAAGAGAAATACATTTTTAATACAACAATTTTATAAAAACCAGGATCTTATAACCATAAAAATCCAATTTTATAACTTGCTTTACTTGTTTATTGATAAAATTATGTTTAAAAGACCCGTAGTTTTTCTATAATTCAAAACACATAATGTTAGAGCTTCGAAAAGATACATTTTTCAATTATTGTCCGACACATTTTAAAATATCATGTTTTCCACCACGTAAATACCGTCACAAAAATAGATTCATTTTCATATTTTATTTTAAAACTCGAAAATATAATTCTAATATTTTGTATAAAAGAAAATTGAAATACCATAATATTATAAAAGCATTATAAAGTAAAAATTTTATAAAAAGATGCTCTTTATCCCTTGGAACCCAACGGTCCAAAAAAAACGGTCATATTCCCTTTTAGAGGTCCATTATAAAAGCAAGGGGGTAGGATGTTTTATATTTTCAAAACACCGGACCCTTGGCGGATGGCTCTTCTCATACCTCTGGTGCTGAGTGCGTGCGCGGTGATTCTGGCGGTTATACTTTTCACACTGTTGGATCCAGAAGACGATGACTATCCGATTGCCCGTGTTGTGGTTCTTTGTAGTCTTGCTGTGGCCGTGTTAGGTCTTGTGCAGTGTACTTTCAATTAGATGGGTCTTGTTGTAATGTATCTTTTAAATATATAACAGTTTATCGTATTCTTCATGTTTGATTTCTACTCGAATTCTTTATCCGCACACAAACCATAAAAAGAAATAAACAAGAGATATCATTAACAAGCACAACATTGTTTACTTGATCCAGTTTATAAAACCTGGGGCGTTACATTATCCCCCTCTTAAAAGAATTGCGTCCCCGCAATTCGATCGGCGTACAAACACTGACTTACTCACACAGCTTCTCTGTCACCCTCGGTGGTGTCCCTTTACCTCCAAGGCCCATGGAAGAAGTTACTATTCAACTCAATCCCCAGGGCTGAACAGAGCTTGTGGGTCTCCTCTTCCCAAATACATTTTTGGCAAAGTGGATCGTGGTTGAAGCCAAGCTCCCGCTTGATGCAGGTGGTTTTCCAGAGATGGGAACGAGTGACATCAAGCTTCGAGACATCTTCTTGGATTTGGTTCCTAAAGATCTCTCGAACCATTTCATAATTGAAGGATTCTATGAAAGATCCAAAATCACAGAGCTCCCCAAGCATGCTGAAGCACAGGATTTGGTACATAAAGACTGCGCGGAAGTCCAACTGCTTTGCAGCTTCTCCAAATGCCGGGAAGGCCAACCATTTATTATTCAAGGTGAAACACAGGAAGAGTCCCTCATAGTACTTTCCTTTCTTTTTATAATTCTCAAACAGCGCACTAGCCATTAGGTTATACACAACTTCGGAACCTCGGAAGATTCGAAGGACGTTCGAGCTTTTCGATATTTCATAGAGGGTTTTGCACGTGAGTCGTAAGTTAACAAAAGTTTGGTAACATGTTGAGCAGGATTTTGCTACGATAGTCTCTATGATTTCTGTAGGGAGAGTCAAGAGTCTAGGCGTGGTTTGCTGTCTTTCCATCTGAAAAGTTTAAGAACAAACCCTACTTAGTAAAACATTATCAATGTTTTTGTGTTGTCCTAATTTTCCAAGGTTGCCTAAACCATTCCTCTGATACCAACTATGACGCCCCGACCCCGGTAGCCCGGTGTCGGTGCTTCGGTTATGGTGTGAAATTTATTCCGCACCGGAAGAAACAAATAAGTCGCACATCATAACTCATCAGGAGGAACTTTCTGGTTTAGATCCTGGAGAATCAGGGACAACAGCTTTGCTCCTTTACTTTCTGAGCTAGGAACAAACATCCAAGTCTAGGAAAGGCTCTATCAACCTGTAAAAAAAAATAACATAAAACATAGGGTGAGCATTGAAATACTCAGTAAGGGGTTTTTGAAAATACTTAAATAAAACTTTTGAAAACTACGTTGAGAAATACTTTTCCATACTAAGAAAATTTCTTAAAAGAAAATCATCATGACTAAACAAAGGTTGATACATCAGAGTTAAAGTACTTCATACATATGCATTAAAACACTTAGCGTCACCTCCCTGCGTAAACAAGATATGCATAATAATAAAAAGGCATGGGTTGCATGAAGCAAAGTGTCCATAAACAAGAAAGGTGTGCATGAACAACAAGTGGTAAACATTATCAGAGTCGCGCACAAGCACATTATCTAAAAAAAACACATCATGACATGATAAATGTAATGCTACATTTGTAACAAAAATCCTGAAAAGAAACTGGACATGCATCAGCATTTCCATATCATATGTCTTGTATATTTCCTTTAAATCTGATACTCATAGGTAAGGTTCTTTAACCAAGGTTATTCCTCTAATCGGAATAAACACTAGGTTGGTCATAAACAAGAAATGTATGCTGAAGGACTCATGATCTCTGTGTCAAGGCCTTGTGCCATGACCTAAGGGTAAAAACCCAATCTGACTGTCTCGAGAACTATCGATGCATCGAGGAGCTTACTTTTACCGGTCTCCAACCCGGAGGGCTTACTTTAACCAGTCCCCAACCTGGAGGGTTTTCTTCTTACCGGACCCCATTCCGGGTAGCCCCATACATTTCCCACATGTTGATAAGGTCAAATATTCAAGGTGTCCCATACCACTTTGAATATTAAATTTTCATTTCATATTACCCAAGGTGTCCCATACCACTTTGGGTAATACCATTTTCATTTCTCATTACCCAAGGTGTCCCATACCACTTTGGGTAATTTTAGTTCTCAGTTCGTTATCATGTTGAGTCATATGCATGGACAATATGAATAAGGCAACAATTACATAATTGGTTTACAAATACATGTTACGGCAGATAAAATGGAATAAAAGCAGGCATGGTTAAGCAAGCATACTATGTGCGTAGAACAATTATTTAAGCATGATGAATGTGTGAGACTTGCTCCCAAGGTTTATTAAGTGATGAGTTTCTAAAATACTAGTACATGAAATTGAACTACCTGGCATTAACCATTGTACTTCACTGGTCATAGTACTTGCAACAAATCTCCATCCGCTAATAATTACTGCGACATGCTTGGTATAAAAAAAAAATTAAACACTTGCAATCTTTGAAATTCCGACACCAGGAAATAGACCACTTTAAAAATAATACCTTTCATTAATTATTATTCTTCTCTGATCATAGAATTTGATGTTACACTCTGCCCGCTAAAAATCATTGCAACGAGTTCGGTATAAAAATAATAGATGATTTCAACATATTAACATAACCCTTAAATCCATATCCTTTTAAAATGAGATTAAAACAGGCATAAGCATATCCTTAAAAAAAACACACATGTCAGTTCAGGGGCGACATTAAACAAGTTCATTGGTGTATACTTAGACCCAAAAATACAAAACAACATAGGCAAGCGCTAAAATCCTACATGCATAGAAATATTAAGAACAGTTTCTTGAAACAAGGGTTTTCAGATATTAGTCGTAAAAACACATACACGAATAAGGATATATAGGTTTCCCCATAAATTGAGCTTGGTACACTTAGAGTCTTAATACCTCTAACTACTTTTTAGTTTGATATTAAAAACCTCATGGGGGTTAAAATGTTCATGTAACTATAAATACATAAATATATGAAAACTTTGTTTTTATTTATAACATAATCGCACTGAAGCCAAAGTCCAAGTTCGCATCAAAAATATTTTTCCAAAGTTAATTATTCATGTCTTAAACATAAAAACCTAATTTCATTCCAACATAACACCTTACATAAGGATATAGTTATATAAATTTATATAGATTACATAAAATCCAACATGTTAGGAATTGATTTAAAAAAAAAACCCTTTTTCAAAAGTATAATTCTTAGTGTAAAAAAAATACAGAATATTCTTGGATACACTAAAGAAATATGGGTTTGATTGATGTGTATACATATGTATGTACTTATATATATATATACTCAAAACCATAAAAACACCATACACTTGAGTTTTAGGTTTGAAAAAAAAAACAATAGGGTCGTTAAAGCAAACTTAAAAGTGATATCCCTTTTATAACATGAAGGAAACACCCCTTGTAAATTGTTCAAAACCGAAGAATATGAGTTGTATATACTTATATATATATATACTGTATATATTGTGGGTATAATAGTATAGGTTTCCAAAAAAAAAAACATGAAAACACCCTTAAAGGAGAGTGCTATTCTTAAACCGTGGGGCTTGCATGTTGAATATGTGTATATAACAACAATTTGGATATGTATATACGTATATATACTTATATATATACCGAGTACATATAGTGTTTTACCTAAAACCGAAAAAAAAACACCAAAACACCCTTGGTGTTTTCTGGGTAGTAGAACGGTTAGCATATATATATATATATATTCCTTTAACTATTAGGCGTATATATATATACTCATGTATATAAAACATGAACCGGGAAGAAATGTGTGGGGGGAAAAAAAAACAGCCGTGGCACCCTTACTGAGCAAGAGAGGCGCTCGCCGGAGGGTGGCTTGCTGGGTGGCCGGTGAACCAGGAGGAGTTCTGGTGGCTTGGAGATGCTGCGAGGCGAGGGCGAGGCGGCGGCAAGGCTGGTGGCGCGAGTTGGTTCCGGAGGTCCCTGTTTACAGTGGGGTTTCTCGGTTCTTAAAGGAAGACGATCCAGGGGTTAGGCCGATCCTAAGGCGTCCTAGGTAGGTGGGGTGTGCGAGGGTCGACGTGAGCAGTGGAGAGGGTAGCGTCTCGGGCAATCCTGGTACTGGTTCGTGGGACCTCGACGCGAGGTAGGAGAAGACGCGGAGGAGAAAAGAAAAAAAACAGACGGGATTCGGCCTTGGCATGATCGGACGGCTGCGGTGCATTGATCGTTTTTTTTTTAAAACATATCAACGGCAGGGATCGACCAGGGCATGATCGAACGGTCGAGGCAAAAAAAAACAGGGTCGGGATGGCCTGGGTTACATATTTTTTAAAAAAAACAGTTAAAAATATACTACTTTGCAATATATATTTGTATAACTGGTACATTTGGAATTTGTAGAATATATAAAAAATCCATTTTAGTTTAAGTATACAAATGATACTATTTGATATATCTATTATTTTCTTTTAAAAAGAGAAATACATTTTTAATACAACAATTTTATAAAAACCAGGATCTTATAACCATAAAAATCCAATTTTATAACTTGCTTTACTTGTTTATTGATAAAATTATGTTTAAAAGACCCGTAGTTTTTCTATAATTCAAAACACATAATGTTAGAGCTTCGAAAAGATACATTTTTCAATTATTGTCCGACACATTTTAAAATATCATGTTTTCCACCACGTAAATACCGTCACAAAAATAGATTCATTTTCATATTTTATTTTAAAACTCGAAAATATAATTCTAATATTTTGTATAAAAGAAAATTGAAATACCATAATATTATAAAAGCATTATAAAGTAAAAATTTTATAAAAAGATGCTCTTTATCCCTTGGAACCCAACGGTCCAAAAAAAACGGTCATATTCCCTTTTAGAGGTCCATTATAAAAGCAAGGGGGTAGGATGTTTTATATTTTCAAAACACCGGACCCTTGGCGGATGGCTCTTCTCATACCTCTGGTGCTGAGTGCGTGCGCGGTGATTCTGGCGGTTATACTTTTCACACTGTTGGATCCAGAAGACGATGACTATCCGATTGCCCGTGTTGTGGTTCTTTGTAGTCTTGCTGTGGCCGTGTTAGGTCTTGTGCAGGGTACTTTCAATTAGATGGGTCTTGTTGTAATGTATCTTTTAAATATATAACAGTTTATCGTATTCTTCATGTTTGATTTCTACTCGAATTCTTTATCCGCACACAAACCATAAAAAGAAATAAACAAGAGATATCATTAACAAGCACAACATTGTTTACTTGATCCAGTTTATAAAACCTGGGGCGTTACACCACCACTTGTGGATCTTTGGTCCACCACATCTCCATCCCAATCAATATCAGAAAACTCTGATAGTTCACTATCTATTCCAACAACAAAGTATAATCAATAATTGTGAGTTACTTGAATGTACGTCATGATTATTTTCACTTATGTCATATGTTATTCATTTGAATTAATCTGAAAATAGGCTGCTAAGAATGTTGCAAAGAAAATATCTGGTCGTGTCACTGTCAAGTATAGTAAGCTTCCAATTATTCTTCTGTATATTATGGGATCTAAAGGTGTCCCATTTTCATGCTTTCTCAGTTTAGTTTCAATTGAAATCAGAGTCGAAATTGGTTTGGAGTGATGAATATTGAACTTCTTGACAAATCATAGGCATTTCAAATTCATATTTCATGTGATTGGGAAATTCATCCACTGAACCCTGCCTGCTGCCACTGAAGATAATATCATCAACATACACTGGTACCATAAAATGATCTTTTTTAGAATTATTCACATAGATATTGGGATCCACTCCTCTTTTGAATTTAATATTTTTTAGATAAGAATCCAGCCTCAAGTACCACGATCATAGTGCCTGCTTTAGACCATAGAGTGCTTTCTTTAATCTGCAAACCTTAATTTCATGATTTCTATGTAAGAAACCCACTGGTTGTTAAATGTAGACTTCTTTTTCAAGAACACCATTCAAGAATACTGTCTTGACATCCATTTTATATACTTTATATCCTCTTTAGATTTATATGGAAAGAAATAGCTTTATTGACTCCAGTCTATCCACCGTAGAAAATGTTTCTTCAACATTGACGCCTTTAATTTGTGAATATCCTTTACACAATAATTGCAACTTATTTTTGATCACATTACCATGCTCATTAAAATTATTCTTAAAAATTCACTTTGTACCAATAACATTGTGAACCTCAGGTCTATTGAATAGATCCCATGTTTGATTTTTTTTGATCTGATCCAACTCTTCATTCATAGATTTAACCCATGATTCATCCATTGAAGATTCTTCAAATGAGGATGGTTTTAAAAATGAAAAAAAGTAAGATTGTACATTATTCCTCATTATACTTGTTTTTGTGGGTGTAGTCCAATCCTCGATGATATTGGATTGATCAATCTATGCTCTTCAATTTCTATTTTGAGGTTCAATAAAATTCCCTCTAGCCATGGATTCCTCTTCTGATTATTCTTCTACATCAACATCATTATATGACTCTTGATAGTTTTTTACACATTCCTCTACTTCTGTATTTGGATCTATTCTATGTTCAAATTATTTCTCATCTTTTATTACATCGGTATAATAATTACTTGATGCATTTGTTTTTATTTTATATTCAATGATATTTATATCGCTATTTTCAATAATTTTTCTAAGATAATTATTGAAGAATTTTTTGGATTTTATATAGCATCCTAACTTTTTATAACATAACTTTTCATGACATACCATATGAAATGAAAAACATGAAAGGAAGACAAAAATAATATTTCTCTTATGAAAATTCGGCAGCCTAACGACGTCACTTAAAAATTCAAAAAAAGAATTGATGAGAAAAAATAGGGTCTATCATCATATGAACATAAAAGAACAATATGATGGATATATATATCATACACAAACATGGAAAAACGAACTTGAAAGACTTGACATGAAAGTAGAACTTTGAAAATGGGAAGAGTGAAAGAATACCTTACCTTAAAGAGTAACTTCCAAATCTTGAAGTTTGGGACCTTGGGAGGCTTGAGGGAACCTTGAGAGGACTCCTTGGGAGGTAAGGAGACCAGAAATTAGTTGAGGAGGATTTTGGAATGGAAAGGATGAGATAATGGCTTGATATTTATAGGGGAAGTGAGGGGACAAGGCATTAATGGCCAAGGGACACCTCATTGGTGGTATTGGAAAAACCATGGGCTTGCCCATGGTATTTGCCCATGGTATTGGCCACTTGGGACACATCATACCTTATCTTACTATTAATAAGTCGACCAGAATTATTAAATAATTATTAAATCCTTAATGATGTCTTTAAACACCTGAAACTCTAAATTGAAAATTCACTATTCACCGAAAATTCAACTTTTTCAGAAAAAATCCCAAAAATTCACCTTAACATAATATTGATGATATGAATTCAAGAATGAACTCCATTTTATAAAAATATTTTTATAAATATTTTTAATTTAATTTTTAAATAAAAACATTATTCACCCGAAAAAACTAATACTTTTAATAATTTATGAAACATTTATTTACCTATTTTATTGAATCACATTACTTAATCAAGATGCTTAAATTATATTAATACTTTCTTTAAGTGATATTAATAATCCATTTGGTCACATTAATAATCCTAAGCATAAAATCACTATTCATAATTTACTATTCACCAAAAATTATGTTGATCTTATTAGACTCTAAATTTCGTACCGAACACATTTGCAGAAGACAATTTATTGAAAATCCTTACACATCATTAATTATTTAAGGTTTTCTTAAATATTTTAAAATATCTTTTTTTCCAAAATTCATCCATAAGTTAAATCCTATTTTTATCCGAACATCTGAAAATTCACAAACTTCACCATAGGAAGAAATCACAATTTTATTTATCTTAAGGATTACACAAAGTAGCTATGGTCTTGTTACATAGCCCCTTATAACACCAACATATGACCTATGTGTAAGGTGTGATAAGGTGAGAGAATCTGAGGGAGGCTCGGATAACATTTCCCTAGTAGTAATCTTCACTAACTTGAACTTCTCTCATAGGTGATTCCGTTCAAGCTTGACACGCTGGAGTTCGGCTTGGGCTTGGGCCAAAGTGAAGCCCAAAGATGTCACCTCCTTCCCAAGATCTAACAAGTGGGCTTCATATGGTTCGAGTCTACTGGATGAAGACATCGACTCTTCTTTCTGCATTAACCATTAACATATCTATTAAATCGTTAATAGTAAATTAATATACTATACAAAAAGTTTGAGTCGTTACATTCTTCCCCCCTTAAGAAATTTTATCCCCAAAATTTTAAACCAAATGCCTAGTTGAAAAGGTGAGGGTGCTTTTGCTTCATTGTTTCCTCAGGCTCCCACATCGCTTCTTCATACTTATGATTCCTCCACAAAAATTTCACAAGGTGGGTAGTCTTGTTGCGTAGAACCTTGTATCTATAGTCTAATATCTCCACTGGATACTCCTCATAAGAGAGGTCATGTTCCAGTTGTACCACCTCTGGGTTCAGTACATGTGAAGGGTTGGGTATTTACTTCTTCAAGATAGATACATGGAAGACATCATGAACTTAATCTAGGTTTGGTGGAAGTGCTAGACAATAGGCCACTGCTCCTATGCGATCAAGGATTTCATAGGGTCCAATGTACCTAGGCCCGAGCTTCCCTTTCTTCGCAAAACACATGAATCTCTTCCATGGAGAAATTCGAAGGAAGACTTTGTCGCCAACACCAAACTCCAAGTCCCTTCGATAGTTGTCAGCATAGCTCTTCTGCCGACTCTGAGCAGCCTTTATGTGTTGTTGGATGGCATGAACCTTTTCTGTCATCTCTTGCACAAGATCAGGCCCAAGAAGCTTTCTCTCACCAGCTTCATCCCAACAAGTAAGAGTTTTACATAGCTTTCCATACAGAGATTCATAGGGTGCCATCTGAATACTCGAATTGAAGTTTTTGTTGTATGAGAACTCAACTAATGGGAGGTGTTGATCCCATCCACCTTTAAATTCCATTGAGCATAATCTCAGCATATCCTCAAGTTTCTGAATAGTCCTTTCAGATTGGCCATCAGTTTGAGGATGATAGGCCATACTAAAATTCTATTCTGTACTCAGATCATGTTGAAGACTTTTTCAGAATTTTGATGTGAATCTTGAATCACGATCAGATACGATGGATAGTGGTACCCCATACAACCTTACCACTTCCTTTACGTATATCTTGGAAAGTTGATCCAGAGAGAAATATTCCTGAAAAGAGATAAAATGTCCGGTCTTGGTGAGACGGTCCACTATAACCCATATCACATTGTTCCCTTTGGATGTTTTTGGGAGACCAGTGAAAATTTCCATAGTGATATTATCCCACTTCCATACTAGTATGGGTAGTGGTTGTAATACCCCCTTAGGAAGTTGTCGTTCTGCCTTTACTTGTTGACACACCAGGCACCTTGTAGTGTAATCAACAATCTTCCTCTTCATTTTATCCCACCAATAATGATCACAAAGGTCTCTATACAATTTAGTTCTCCCCGGATGTATAGAGAAATTAGATCTATGAGCTTCATCCATAAGTTATTTCTTTATCTCCTGAATAGATGGAACACATAGTCTTGTATGAAATTTCAATACACCTTCTTGATCAATATTGAAATCAGGGATCTTCCCATCCTTCACAGCCTCAAACTTCTCCTGCAACAAAGGATCTTCTTTTTGAGCCTTCTTGATCTTCTCTAGTAATGAAGGTTGAGAAATAATTTGGGATAGGGTTGATGATGTCCTTTCCCTTACAATTACCATGTCCAGTTTTACTAGATCCTTAATCAAGGGATCTCCTAGGATCCTCATTGTTTCCAGAATAACAGGTTCTTTCCTACTTAACGCATCTGCGACTTTGTTTGCTCTTCCAGGGTGATAATGAATTGAACAATCATAGTCTTTAATAACCTCCAACCATATCCTTTATCTCATGTTCAATTCTTTCTGCATGAAAATATACTTTAAACTTTGGTGGTCAGTGTATATATCACATTTCTCCCCATAAAGATAGTGCCTCCATATCTTTAGAGAAAAAACAACTGCCGCTGGCTCTAGATCATGCATAGGATAATTTTTCTCATGTTGCTTCAGCTGACGAGATGCATAAGAAATTACCTTGTCATTTTTCATGAGGACGCACCCAAGCCCTTTCAGAGATGCATCGCTAAAAATAACGAATCCTTCTCTAATAGAGGGTAGTGTTAACACAGGTTCAGTAACCAATCTCTTCTTCAGCTCTTGGAAACTTTCCTCGCATTCCTTGGTCTAGATGAACTTAACCCCTTTTTGAGTCAACTTGGTTAGTGGATTAGAAAGCCATGAAAAGTTTTTCACAAACCTCCTATAATATCCTGCTAAACCAAGGAAACTACGAATCTCAGTTACTGTTGTGGGTTGAGGCCACTCCTCCACAACCATTGTCTTTGTAGGGTCAACCAAGATTCCTTCATTGGTTATGATGTGCCCCAAGAAAGCCAATTTTTGTAACCAAAAGTCACACTTCCTGAACTTTCCAAAGAGCCTCTCTTTCCGCAGAGTTTTCAAAATAACCCTCATATGATCTTCATTCTCCTCACGAATTTTTGAATATATTAAAATATCATCAATAAAAACAACCACAAAGTTATCAAGGTAGTACTTAAAGACTCTATTAATCAAATCCATGAAAATAGAAGGAATGTTAGTCAAGCTAAAGGGCATAACAGTAAACTCATAATTCCCATATCTTGATCGTAAGGTAGTATTTGGAATATCTTCCTTCTTCACCCTCAGTTGATGATAACCAGATCGAAGGTCAATCTTGGAGAAGAATTGAGCCCCATGAAGTTGGTAAAATAAATCATAAATTCTTGGAAGAGGGTATTTGTTCTTCACAGTGATCCCGTTCAATTCTCTATAATCAATGCATAGCCTCATTGATCCACCCTTCTTCTTCACAAAGAGAACTGGTGCTCCCCAAGGAGACACACTCGGTCGGATAAACCCCTTCTCCAAAAAGTCTTGGATTTGTTTCTTTAAATACTCTAGCTCCAAATTTTCCATTCTATACATGGTCTTTGATATCGATTGAGATCCAGGTATGAGTTCAATGGAGAACTCTACCTCTCTTTCTGGGGGAGGTCCATGTAACTCATCAAGAAATACATCCATGTATTCCTGAACAATCAGAACATCTTCTATTTGTATACTCCCTTTTCCTTATTCATCCTCAATGATTAACTCTATAAAGAAGGATATAGGAGGTGCCTCTAGACAAATATAAGGTTGGGATATCTCTCCTTGGAAGATAATTGTAGGTCGTTCATTCAAGAATACTGATATTTCCTTACTTCTGTATTTGATCTTAACATTATACTTAGAGAGCCAGTCCATCCCTAGTATAACATCAAATTACATCATGGGAATGACTACTATATTTGTGATAATATTGTGCTAACTAAAGTAAACACGAGAGTCTCTAAACACTGTTGATGCATGGATAATCCCACTTGGAGTCTTGACTGACAACTCTAACTCTAGCAGTTCAAGGATTGATTTTATATTCTTAGCAAACTTAGAGGAAATAAAGGAATGCGTAGAACTAGAATCAAACAACGTACTTGCTAGTTTTGAGAGGACAACAAGAGTACCTTCCACCACGTCATTTAGAGCTTCAACTTTAGTTTTTGTGATAACAAAAGCACGAACTTGCTCCCTTGGCCTTTGATGAGGTTGATGGTGATTCCCCTCCACTGCCCTCAGATTTGGACAGTGATTGGCAAAGTGCCCAAGCTGTACACACATGAAGAATTAGACTTCGGGTAGGGTCAGAACCATCTTTCCTCTCTCATTAGTGTTGGGGAGTTGAGGCTTCACCTCACTACGACAATTCCAAGCAATATGGCCTTCTCTCCCACACTTTTAGAACTTTCCACTTCCAATCAAGCAGTGCCCCAAATGATTCTTCCCATATTTATTTTATGTGGAAAGTTGCATTTTCTTTCCAACTCTTTCCTGATCAAAGCTTCTTCCTAGGATTGGTTCTAGAGCTATCTTCTTCTCATTATATTTGTGAGACCACTGTGCCTCACCAAACTCCAGTTCGACTTTCATAGCACTTCGAACTAATTCTTCATAGCTATCATAACCCCTGTTGGAAAGATTCTTCCACAAATGAGGTTGTAGTCCACCAAAGAATATATCAACCTTCCCATTAGGATCCATGACAAAGATTTAGGTATAAGGGAAAGCCTTGTGAAGTTCATCTCATAGATTCCAACAGATTCATTCTCCTTTTGCTTCAGCTCGAGAAATTCTTTCTCTTTTCTCGTTCTCATCAAACGAGGAAAATACTTATTAAAGAATATTACCCTGAACTCTTCCCACTCTATATCTTCCATCTCTCCTCTTGGATTCATGTTGTTGATCAGTGACCACCACTGATCAACTTCTCCCTCTAGGCGGTAAACAACAAGGGTGAATTTCTATTGTTCCGAAAAATGAAGTACAGAAAAGATATTTTCAATGGAGCTTATCCATTATTCCAAAACCAATGGGTCAGTAGATCCACTGAATGTTGGTTGTCGTTGGTACATAAAGGACTCAACAAAATGTTTTTCCCTTCGTGGTGATATCAGCCTCTCAGCTTGATTCAAGTTATTACTCATAACTTGAGTCAGTTGGTTCATCATTCGCATGAATGTTTCCATTCCGGCTTCCATCGGAGGGCCGTCATCACATGGTCCATTGTGGTCACCATTTGCACGGTTCCTCCTATTGCCCGCCATTTTCTAAAAGAATAAAATCTTAGTGAGAAACTTGTTTCATTTTAGAATCTTTTAACTATAAAGGATTTTGTGTCTTAAAACATCATTCTTAAACAATTACATTTCTCTATAATTCTTTCATAATGATTTATAAAAAGCTTGCGATTAACCAAACATATCCCCCGAGAGTGTCGTAACCAAGAGTGCAGTAAGGCCCATTGTCGTGCACCAGTTCCCGTTCGAGTCTAGCTTAAAGAGATGTTTTTGGGTTTTAGACCTATGTAATTCTATGCCAGAGCTGCCTCTACCTACTTGTATCTAGATAGGGATGTATTTGTTTGATAAACCACTAACTCTATACTCATCAAAATACCAGGAAGATTTCTTATATTTAACCTTCTATAGGGTTCTTCATAAATTTTTCATATCCTAATTTCCATAAATAACTAAACCATACTTTGATACCAACCATAGCATCACGGCTTTTTATAACATAACTTTTCATGACATACCATATCAAATGAAAAACATGAAAGGAAGACAAAAATAAGATTTCTCTTATGAAAATTCGGCAGCATAACGACATCACTTAAAACTTCAAAAAAATAATTGATGAGATAAAATAGGGTCTCTCATAATATGAACATAAAAGAAAATTATGATGGATATAGATATCATACCCCAACATGGAAAAAGGAACTTGAAAGACTCGACATGAAAGTATAACTTTGAAAATGGGAAGAGTGAAAAAATCGCTTACCTTAAAGAGTAACTTCTAAATATTGAAGTTTGGGACCTTGGGAGGCTTGAGGGAACATTGGGAGGACTCCTTGGGAGGTAAGGAGACCAGAAATTCGTTGAGGAGGATTTTGGAATGGAAAGGATGAGAGAATGGCTTGATATTTATAGGGGAAGTGAGGGGACAAGGCATTAATGTCCAAGGGACACCTCATTGGTGGTATTGGCAAAACCATGGGCTTGCCCATGGTATTTTCCCATGGTATTGTCCACTTGGGACACCTCATATCTTATCTTACTATTTATAAGTCGACCAAAATTATTAAATAATTATTACATCCTTAATGATGTCATTAAACACCTGAAACTCTAAACTAAAAATTCACTATTCCCTGAAAATTCAACTTTTTCAGAAAAATCACAAAAAATCACCTTAACATAATATCGATGATTTGAATTCAAAAATGAAATCCATTTTATAAAAATAATTTTCAAAATATTTTTAATTTAATTTTTAAATAAAAAATACTATTCACCCGAAAAAACTAATACTTAACTAATAATTTATAAAACTGTTATTTACCTATTTTATTTGTAACGCCCCGAACCCAGTTACCCAGAGTTGGTGCATTATTACATAACATTGGCATGATCACAAGAAAGATCAAGTCTCGAAAGACCGATTACTTTAGTAGCCTTGGAAACACTGGATACAGTCATAAAGTTTTACATCACATAAAAAAATCTTGTCTTCATATCCCCTCATACTATCCCTGCAGGTCATTCACAAATTACTTCTTCATAATCCTGGGAAAAATAAAACATTGAAAGGGGTGAGCTCAGATGCTCAGTAAAGATAACATTATAGTATAAGCTTTCATATATAACCATAAACACTTAAGACAATTTATAATTAAAACAAAATCCTTTTAAACTTGAACTTCAGCATAATATGGAAAAGATAAAATGAAATAATTCCATTTACTTATTCACATGGATATTCTACTAGTCGAACAATCACATGAAATATCAATAACCACTTTCATAATGATGGAATGCATAATGCCAGACTATCATAACCACATAGCCAAGGCCTCGTGCCAAGACTACAAATAAGATTTTTCCAAGGCCTTGTGCCAAGACACCAGTTTGTCTCATGAGACCTACCGATGCATCGAGGAGCTATAGTGGGCTCCACCCGTCACTTATTAAGTCCAATTCATTCCTCATATGAACATGTTAAAACATAACATAAACATTCGTATTAAAACTAGCATACGAAATGTCAATACTTTAACCACAAACCATGAATGGTATAAAAATAGCACATCCACAGTCAAACATAACTCATTTGATACAATATGGAATATTGTATTGTATCACATTAACCTCAATCAAGAATAATGAAGGATGTGGATATAGATGAAAATAATCATCAAAACTATTTGAGAGAAATATCCCCCTTTTTCTTGAAATCATTTAAAAGTCACACTATTTGTCAAGAAGCCATTTAAAAATAGATTTTTGAATCAAAGTGTCCCATACCACTTTGAAACATTTAAAAGGAGTTTTAATTTTAAGTCTTTAATGTCCATATAAATAAATCCTTAAAACCATTTTTAAAACAAGGACATTAATGAGCAAGATTTAGAAGACTAAGTCTTTAAAACATTTAAAAATGGTATTTTAGTTAGAGTTTCTAACCAAAAGAGAGACACTTGAATAAAAATAATTGTGGTAATCAAAACATTGTAATATCATGAGAATAAAGGAATTCATGATATACTATGTCAAAGTACATTATATACACCACATAAAAGTGATTTGGTGTATAACAACAAAGAAGTCTCAATGGAATGTAAAATGAGATGAAATCTCTCATAAAGGCCTTATCCTTAGATTAAGGATAAATCAATGACATAGTTATGTGTGACAAATATAAATACAGTAAATATGATTGGATATTCAGTGTAAAACAATCAAAGAACATTCACACATAATCTTGTAAAAACAACACCAATGAATTGGATGTTTAACTCAACAAATAGAGAATGAGTTAAAATTTATCTTATCAAATTCATATCGATGACTTGAGAAATTATCAATGGAGTGATTATGTGTATCAGAAGTATATCCATATAAAATGGGAGTGGAAATTAAGACATAAGCAAATGAATAGTGATTCCACACATAATATTGGAGTAAAATAATCAATAGAGTTTGCGTAATGCTGAATAAATGGGAATTGAAATTTCAAATTCCCTTATCGATTAGGTAACTTATGAAACATACACCCATGAAAGAAGGATCATACAATGATAATGTAAATTCCCATAAATTAAATTATAATACACAATGAATACAATTATGGGTAGTACACATACATCACATGCAATAAATAAGTGGTGAACAATGGAATTCTCACGAGATTAAGAGTGAGATAAGAAACCCCTTACTTTGTAATTTTTCCTTGGTCGACGGTAGGTTAACCTCCTGTATAATGGTGAAATAATTTTTATTTAATTATACAAGAATAATATGCATTAATATGATATCATATATGATCTTTTAGCATTGATTTGTTAAAAATATCTTAGAATTATCGTCATTTCGGGTGTTAACGGGTTCATTTTACTTTATATTATTTATTATGTGAGCCATATTTGTTATTAATGGGATGTATATTATTCATATCCAGAATTATATCAAGTCCTTAAATATTATATTTAATCATCAAATGAGAGTTATACTTGAATGGATACGATGGAGAATGAATCTCATCGCGTTCGTGGAGACAGTAGTCCGTACGTACGCACGAGCGAAAATATCATTCTTTTTATATTAAAATAATATATAATTGGATGGTATATCATATATACAGAATAATTATCTTGTTATATTTATTATTTACATGAGTTACACACCATTATTATACCCATCCAAATAATAATATATTGAATAACAATTACACCACGACGTGGAGACGGTAAGCCGTACGTACGCACATATGGTGACATGTTATTCAAAGGGTGGATAGAATACTGAATATGGTTGTAACATATTTATAATAACATCACATAATATATATGATACTGGAGTTATTATTTTATAATGGTAATAACAAATAAAGAAGAAGTGGAAGAAGAAAGGAACTTGAAAAGGGGTGGTGAAAACATTACCTCTTCTTCGGGTTCTTCCTTTTTATTTGATCAAAAGGGCTCCCTAGGATGGCTTTCTGATCAAACTAAGGTCTCTAGGTTGTATTGAGGGAATTTTAGAGAGTATTTGGGCAGGTTTTGGCCGAACCAAAAGGCTTTGAAGGTGTTAAGAAGTGATAAGGAGAAGTTCCCTTTTATAAGAGGGGTGAGGGGCATCTTTCGAAAAGCTAGAAATATTAATTTATAATAAATTCATATTCAGTTTCTAATAGCTCCAAAGTTTATTATTTAAATTTTAAAGTGGGTATGGTTCTAAAACCACTCAACCAATAGAATTTAGACAGGTTTGGGTCATTATATTAACCTTATCTTTAAGTATTAACTTTTAGTTAATTAGTTTCACTTTTACAATGTCTCTTTGTATTTTTATATTATATGGTTAATAAACATACCATATACATCCAAGAGACCCCCAAGTGGTCCATTAATGATACAACTATCATTATATAAGTCTCTTGGACGAACCTTATATTTTTAGGAATTTAATATCAATTAATAATATAATATTTGTTTTAAAAACTCTTTTATGTCAATTTTGACACTATTCAATAGTTGATTTTTGTGAAACACATAACAGAATGATTACTTCGAAAAAAGTTAATTAAATAAATTCTAATATGTCATATTAACCTATAAAATTATTATAATTCAATAAAAGTCTCAAATTATATTTATTTTGGTATTTATAATATCAATTATTCTAATTTTTCACTATTATGGTAATTACTGCATCACCATTGTGTCATAAATAAATTAAATTATTTAAGGTCTAAAAATTATAAATAAAATATAATTATGTCGTAAATCGTTTTATCTTTCTAATGAATATTTATATTCTAAAATAAAACATATATAACCCTATGTAACAATTGTTTTTCTAAAAGATATATGCTTGTGTCATTTTAGTATTCATTTTAACTTAATTAAAATAAAGTGTCCCTATCACTTACAAGTGGATCCATGAGGTCCCAAAATCGACCCAAAGATGCCCATGGTCGACCATGTATCAACTAATAGGGTTAAGACACGTTTTAGGGTAATGTAGTATTATTATAATATTATTTGTAACCCTTGTTTAACGGATTTACCCTTTAACCATGGTAAATAAAATATTTACCGAAGTAATTATCCAAAATGTGTAAAAATAAAAGTTACCTATTTACACAATTTTAACATCCTGATTCAAAATATGGAATCCATTTTTCCAAATTCAAAACACAGAAGTGGCAGAAATTAATTTAGAATTAATTCCCGTTATTAAAATAAAAAGCGTGTTTTTAAGAGATAATAACTATCAAAAGATTGGCACTTGTTTATGTCTGGTTTAAATGTGAAATTATGTTCAATGACCCAAATTGTATTACATGGTAAAAATATATTTTCAATATAATTTAAAACCACTCAAATTCATAATTTATCACTATTAATTATTTTGATTAAAAAAAAGTTGTTTTTAATTACAATTTAGTAATTTTCACTATTCATCAAAATATAAAAGTTATCCAAAAAGTACCAAAATTTTACCGTAGGCTAATTTAATTATTACGAATCCAAAAATGAATTATATTTCACCAAATTCAAAACATCAATTTTTCATTTTAAAATTAATTCCTGCTTTCGAAACCAAAAGGCGTATTTTTAAGAAATAATAACTATCAAAAGTTTGACACTTGTTTATGTCCAATTTCAAGGTGAAATTACATAAAATGACCATCATTGGATTAAATAGTAAAAATATAATATATTTATACTTCCAAAACATTAAAATGTATAATTTAACAATATAAATTATTTTGATTAAAAAAGCTGTTTTCAGTTAAAATTTAATAATTTTTCACTATTCACCCAAATATGAAAGTTATCAGAAAGACACCAAAAAATTATTGATACTAAATTCTTATGTCCTGATTCTAAAGAAGAATTTATTTTTGTCAAATTGAATATATAAAAGTTTCAAATATTGGTTTTAAAAAGGCTGCGCCATTAAAAGGCGGTAAAATTTCATTTTTTGAAAAAATACTTCTTTTATCTGAAAAAATGAATTTGTTTATAAATCATGTCTTAGAAACTCATAATATGGATTAAAATTATAAGGATAATATAATATTTAAAATTTAGTTAATACTATTCATAACCTCTTTTGAATGGCTAGTTTGGTAAGTCGTGGTGTACTTGAACTCAGTGTTGCGTACGACACACACTTTTGTATTATTCAAAGAGAAGTGTACCATGGAAGATTGGGGTGTTACATTCACCCCTCCTTCAATAAATTGCATCCTCTAAATTTTAAAAATTGGGCTTGAGAATATAATGTGAAGTCCCACATCGGAAAAAGATTCAATAAAACTATTACTTTAAAAGAAAGAAAGAGAGGTATAAAGGTCACCCAAGATAACCCACACTAGGATTCTAGGTAGGAAAACATGGATATGGATGATAAACTAAGTGTCATGTTCTGATGTAGAGGGATAGAAATAATGATCAGGAGAAAGTTTACAATAAGAAAACCACAAACTTGTGTTGGGACAAACGATCATTAATCTCCTAGTAGGAAAAGTAAACGGACAACATTTTTTTGTTTTAAGTTACATTACATAAGGATAAGGAATTCATTTATGATATTGACTAAGAATATAAAGATATATACTTACTTTTTAAGTAGAGTTTCATTCTTTAATAAATTTATACCACAAATCAATTTTTTTTTAAACGATGAGTATTCAAGAAGACTTGGTCACACTGGAAGAGCTAGAATAAACTTCTATAGAATCACATGATCCATGCAGGATAAATTATATATTTACATTGTCTTTAGAGATTAATCAAAACCAAAATGGTTAGTACAAGATCTAATGATCCCCCAAAAGGATATTCCTTGAGAGAAATAAACACTAATCTTAATTTCTAAAATTAAACCAACAATACCCCAAAGTTAAATAAATAAAATTCAATAATCAATTGTCCTTAAAATACTTCAATATAATCCAAACTAATATTGAAACCCAAAACATAGAAGAATTTGATTATGTAGTCTCCCATGTTAAATTGTATCTCCAAATGACATCAAATACTCTTAAAGTCACATACTTAAAAAGTAATTAACCCCATCACATATTCTCTATTATAGGTTAATCATTTCCATAAATAACCCAAATCTCTATAAATCCAAAATAAAAACATAGATAAAAATCTACCATTACTCCACAAATGAAACCCCATAGTATTCTATTTTCCTTGGGCATATAGTGTTCCCAACAAAGCGAATATCTTCCAAAATAACATTTATCACTTAATCACCAAATCATTTTCCTATACCAAGGGTATTCATTTGATAAGACATAAGAACCCAAATTAACTTATTATTGATCAATAAAATCATTTAACTAAAAATAATTAGTCACATTATCCAGGGACTTCACATAGTCCAGTGGTAGGCGATAAATCCCAATCGCACTTTGGTTGTGGGTTCGATTCCCACAGCTTTGTCCGACGCGACAGGTTGTCACACGGTCTGCGTGTTGTCCTTTTTCAAAAACTATATTTTATAATATTACCAAAATGAGATAAATTCCTCAAAATACCATAACATAATTTAACCACAAATGTTATATCATACCTTGAATTTTCATCCCAAATTATAATAACTTATAATTCTCTCAAACCCCAATGATTATATCAAACCAAATGGCTATTTATACCTATATCCATAAGAGAAGAGATAATTATTCCTCAAATATCATTCTCAAATGGAAAACTGCGGGGTTACAAACACAAGAGAAAATTATTCCAAAGTAAACCCATCAACAAGGAGCACTAATACTTTTTAAACATTTCTTAAACCATTTATTTCCACATAGCTTCTTCTTTGACCAAGAAAATATCCTATAGAATAGGGCATTCACTCGGGTAATGTCCAGGTCCCCTACATTTACGGAAAATGACTTTAAATGGACTCTTGGGACCATTTTTATCTTCTTCCATAGTACTCTTCATTTTGCTTCGGCAATTCTTCACTTTATGTCCTTCCTTCCCACATGTAATGTATTTCTTGGTCCCATTGAGACACTTTCCCGGGTTTCTCCTACCACATTTCTTGCATGATGGAAATTGAGGGTTCTTTTCTCCATGGTCTCCACTGCTGGAGCCCTTATCATTCATCACCTTTCTCTTCCTTGTTGAGTCCGGGAGTTGGTTAATATATATGTTGTTGATCATATTTTTGGAAAACTGATTTGGCGTAAATACAATATATTTTATGCCTATCAACATTCCATTTTGTTGCTCATTGCCGCAACCGTTCCCACCTTGTACATCATTATTAAAGTCACTATGACTTCCTTGGAATCTAGCCATTGACTAAAACCAGAAAGCATTATGTGAGTAACAGTAGTCATAAAATCATTTAGAGATTAACATGTCACCATATTCTCAATTTGAAACACATTAGGATTAACCAAGGTCATTTACTCTCATCTTATATATATATTACTTTAAATCGGTTTGTAAAGAAAATGTAAATTATCCTAAGCATATCCCCTGGGAGTGTCGTAACTAAGAGTGCAGCAAGGCCCGTTGTCGTGCACCGGTTCCTGTTCGAGTCTAGCTCAAAGCGGTGTTTCTGGGTTTTACCCCTAGGTACATCTGTGCCAGAGCCACCTATACCTGCTCGTATCTAGACAAGGATGTATTGCTCAGAAAACTCACAAAATCTCTACAATACCAAAATTCTAGGAAGTTATTCTATACTAATCCTCAAAGTTCATCTTAGGTCTACATGCTCTAATCAGAGTTTATCTAAATATAGCTTCCAAGGTTTGTACTAAACTTCCTCTGATACCAACTGTAACGCCCCAACCCCAGTTACCCAGAGTCGGTGCATTATTACATAACATTGGCATGATCACAATAAAGATCAAGTCTCGAAAGACCTATTAGTTTAGTAGCCTTGGAAACACTAGATACAATCATAAAGTTTTACATTACATAAAAAAAAATCTTGTCTTCATATCCCCTAATACTATCCCTGCAGGTCATTCATAAATTACTTCTTCATAATCCTGGGAAAAATAAAACATTGAAAGGGGTGAGCTCAGATGCTCAGTAAGGATAAAATTATAGCAGGAGCTTTCATAGATAAGCATAAAAACTTAAGACAATTTATAATTAAAACAAAAGCCTTTTAAACTTGAACTTAAGCATAATATGGCAAAGATAAAATGAAATAATTCCATTTACTTATTCACATGGATATTCTACTAGTCGAACAATCACAGGCAATATCAATAACCACTTTCATAATGATGGAATGCATAATTCCAGACTATCATAACCACATAGCCAAGGCCTCGTGCCAAAACTACAAATAATATTTTGCCAAGGCCTTGTGCCAAGACACTAGTTTGTCTCATGAGACCTACCGATGCATCGAGGAGCTATAGCGGGCTCCACTCGTCACTTATTAAGTCCAATGCATTCCTCATATGAACAGGTGTAAACATAACATAAACATTCGTATTAAAACTAGCATACGAAATGTCAATAGTTTAACCACAAACCATGAATGGTATAAAAATAGCACATCCACATTCAAACATAACTCATTAGATACAATATGAAAGATTGTATTGTATCACATTAACCTCAATCAAGAATAATGAAGGATGTTGACATAGATGAAAATAATCATCAAAACTATTTGAGAGAAATATCCCCCTTTTTCTTGAAATCATTTAAAAGTCACACTATTTGTAAAGAATCCATTTAAAAATATATTTTTGAATCAAAGTGTCCCATACCACTTTGAAACTTTTAAAAGGAGTTTTAATTTTAAAACATTAATTTCCATATAAATAAATACTTAAAACCATTTTTAAAACTTGGACATTAATGAGCAAGATTTAGAAGAATAAGTCTTTAAAACATTTAAAAATGGTATTTTAGTTAGAGTTTTTAACCAAAAGAGAGACACTTGAATAAAAATAATTGAGGTAATAAAAACATTGTAATATCATGAGAATAAAAGAATTCATGATATACTATGTCAAAGTACATTATATACACCACATAAAAGTGATTTGGTGTATAACAACAAAGAAGTATCAATGGAATGTAAATTGAGATGAAATCTCTCATAAAGGCCGTATTCTTAGATTAAGTATAAATCAACGACATAGTTATGTGTGAAAAATATAAATACACTAAATATGATTGGATATTCAGTGTAAAACAATCAAATAACATTCACACATAATCTTGTAAAAACAACACCAATGAATTGTATGTTTAACTCAACAAATGGAGAATGAGTTAAAATTTATCTTATCAAATTCATATCGATGACTTGAGAAATTATAAATGGAGTGATTATGTGTATCAAAAGTATCTCCATAGAAAAGGGGAGTGGAAATTATGACATAAGCAAATGAATAGTGATTCCACACATAATCTCGGAGTAAAATAATCAATGGAGTTTGCGTAAAGCCGAATAAATGGGAATTGAAATTTCAAATTCCCTTATCGATTAGGTAACTTATGAAACATACACCCATGGAAGAAGGATAATAAAATGATGATGTAAATGACCATAAATTAAAGTATAATACACAATGAATAAAATTATGGGTAGTACACATACACCACATGCAATAAATAAGTGGTGAACAATGGAATTCTCACGAGATTAAGAGTGAGATAAGAAACCCCTTACTTCGTACTTTTTCCTTGGTCGACGGTAGGTTAACCTCCTGTATAATGGTGAAATAATTTTTATTTAATTATACAAGAATCATATGCATTAATATGATATCATATATGATCTTTTAACATTAATTTGTTAATAATATCTTAGAATTATCGTCATTTCGGGTGTTAACAGGTTCATTTTAATTTATATTATTTATTATGTGAGCCATATTTGTTATTAATGGGATGTATATTATTCATATCCATAATGATATCAAGTCCTTAAATATTATTTTTAATCATCAAATGAGAATTATACTTGAATGGATACGATGGAGAATGAATCTCATCGCGTTCGTGGAGACAGTAGTCCGTACGTACGCACGAGCGACAATATCATTCTTTTGATATTAAAATAATATATAATTGGATGGTATATCATATATAAAGAATCATTATCATGTTATATTTATTATTTACATGAGTTACACATCATTATTATACCCGTCCAAATAATAATATATTTGATAACAATTACACCACGACGTGGAGACGGTAAGCCGTACGTACGCACGTATGGTGACATGTTATTCAAAGGGTGGATAGAATACTGAATATGGTTGTACCATATTTATAATAACATCACAGAATATATATTATACTGGAGTTATTATTTTATAATGGTAATAACAAATAAAGAAGAAGTGGAAGAAGAAAGGAACTTGTAAAGGGGTGGTGAAAACATTACCTCTTCTTCGGGTTCTTCCTTTTGATTTGATCAAAAGGGCTCCTTAGGATGGCTTTCTGATAAAAATAAGGTCTCTCGGTTGTAGTGAGGGAAGTTGAGAGAGTATTTGGGCAGGGTTTGGCCGAACCAAAAGTCTTTGAAGGTGTAAAGAAATGAGATGGAGGAGTGCCCTTTTATAAGAGGGGTGAGGGGCACCTTTGGAAAAGCTAGAAATATTAATTTATAATAAATTCATATTCAGTTTCTAATAGCTCCAAAGTTGATTATTTAAAGGTTAAGTTGGGGATGGTACGAAAACCACTCAACAAATATAATTTATACAGGTTTGGGTCATTATATTAACCTTATCTTTAAGTATTAACTCTTAGTTAATTAGTTTCACTATTACAATGTCTCTTTGTATTTTTATATTATATGGTTAATAAACTTACCATATACATCCAAGAGACCCCCAAGTGGTCCATTAATGATACACCTATCATTATATAAGTCTCTTGGCCGAAACTTAGATTTTTAGGAATTTAATATCAATTAATAATATAATATTTGTTTTAAAAACTCTTTTATGTCAATTTTGACACTATTCAATTGTTGATTTTTGTGAAACACATAACAGAATGATTAATTCGAACAAAGTTAATTATATCAATTCTAATATGTAATATTAACCTATAAAATTAGTTTAATTCAATAAAAGTCTCAAAGTATATTTATTTGGGTATTTATAATATCAATTATTATAATTTTTCACTATTATGGTAATTACTGCATCACCATTGTGTCATAAATAAATTAAATTATTTATTGTCTAAAAATTATAAATAAACTATCATTATGTAGGAAATAGTTTTATATTTCTAATGAATATCTATAGTCTAAAATCCAACATACATAACCCTATGTAACAATTGTTTTGTTAAAAGATATATGCTTGTGTCATTTTTGTATTCATTTTAACTTAATTAAAATAAAGTGTCCCTATCACTTACAAGTGGATCCATGGGGTCCCAAAATCGACCCAAAGATGCCCTTGGTCGACCATGTATCAACCAATAGGGTTAAGACACGTTTTAGGGTAATTTAGTATTATTATAATATTATTTTTTAACCCTTGTTTACCGGATTTACCCTTTAACCATGGTAAATAAAATATTTACCGAAGTAATTATCCAAAATGTCTAAAAATAAAAGTTAACTATTTACACAATTTGAAAATCAGGATTCCAAATATGGAATCCATTTTTCCAAATTCAAAACACATAAGTGGCATAAATTAATTTAAAATTAATTCCCGTTGTTAAAACAAAAAGCGTGTTTTTAAGAGATAATAACTATCAAAAGATTGACACTTGTTTATGTCTGGTTTAAATGTGAAATTATGTTCAATGACCCACATTGTATTACATGGTAAAAATATATTTTCAATATAATTTAAAACCAATCAAATTCATAATTTATCACTATTAATTATTTTGATTAAAAAAAGTTATTTTTAATTAAAATTTAGTAAGTTTCACTATTCATCAAAATATAAAAGTTATCTGAAAAGTACCAAAATTTCACCCTAGGATAATTTCGTTATTCTGAATCCAAAAATGAAGTCTATTTCAGCAAATTTAAAACATCAATGTTGCATTTTAAAAGTAATTCCTGCTTTCGAAACCAAAAGGCGTATTTTTAAGAAATAATAACTATCAAAAGTTTGACACTTGTTTATGTCCAATTTCAAGGTGAAATTACTTAAAATGACCATAATTGGATTAAATAGTGAAAATATAATCTATTTATACTTCAAAACCATTAAAATGTATAATTTAACAATATAAATTATTTTGATTAAAAAAGTTGTTTTCAGTTAAAATTTAATAATTTTTCACTATTCACCCAAATATGAAAGTTATCAGAAAGACACCAAAAAATTATTGATACTAAATTATTATGTCCCGATTCTAAAGAAGAATTTTTTTTGTCAAATTGAATATATAAAAGTTTCAAATATTTGTTTTAAAAAGGCTGCGCCATTAAAAGGCGGTAAAATTTCATTTTTTGAAAAAATACTTCTTTTATCTGAAAAAATGAATTTGTTTATAAATCATGTCTTAGAAACTCATAATATGGATTAAAATTATAAGGATAATATAATATTTAAAATTTAGTTAGTACTATTCATAACCTCTTTTGAACAGCTAGTTTGGTAAGTCGTGGTGTACTTGAACTCAGTGTTGCGTACAACACACGCTTTTGTATTATTCAAAGAGAAGTGTACCGTGGAAGATTGGGGTGTTACATTATTGAATCACATTACTTAATCAAGATACCTAAATTATATTAATACTTTCTTTTAAGTGATATTTCTAATCCATTTGGTCACATTACTTATCCTAAGTGTAAAATCACTATTCACCAAAAATTAAGTTGATCTTATTAGACTCTAAATTTCGTACCGAACACATTTGCAGAAGAACATTTTTTGAAAATCCTTACACATCATTAATTATTTAAGGTTTACATAAATATTTTAAAATATATTTTTTTTCAAAATTCATCCATAAGTTACATCCTATTTTTATCCGAACATCTGAAAATTCACAAACTTCAGCATAGGAAGAAATCACAATTCTATTTATCTCAAGGATTACACAAAGTAGCTACGGTCTTGTTACATAGCCCCTTATAACACCAGAATATGACCTAAGTTTAAGGTGTGCTAAAGTGAGAGAATCTGAGGGAGGCTCAGATAACATTTCCCTAGTAGTAATCTCCACTAACTTGAACTTCTCCCGTAGGTGATTCCGTTCAATCTTGACACGCTGGAGTTTGGCTTGGGCTTGGTCCAAAGCGAAGCCCAAAGATGCCACATCCTTCCCAAGCTCTGACAAGTGGGCTTCATATGGTTCGAGTATACTGGATGAAGGCATCGAATCTTCTTTCTGCATTAACCATCAACATATCTATTAAATCGTTAAGAGTAAATTAATATACTATTCAAAAAGTTTGGGTCATTATATTTTCTATTCATTGAATATCCAAGGAATATTCCTTCATCTTCCACATCACCATAATTTCCTCTATTTCCTTCTTTGTTCCTGATAAAAAATCTACTTCCAAAAATTAGGAAATACTTCAAAGATGGATTCCTTCTATGAAACAAGTCATACGGTGTCTTGGTTTCAACCATATATGGCCCTATTTGATTTTGAATATATATCGTAGCTTGAAAAACTATTTCTAATAATGGTGAGAGATATGACTCTAAATTTTCAGAGTTTTGGACATACTATTCACTTGTCAATTTTGGCACTCAATAACTCCATTTTTCTGTGGGGTTCTCACAAAAACCACCTGATGTTGAATTACATGTTTCTCTAGGTAGTTTTCAAACTCTATGGATGTATATTCTCCTCCACTTTCAAATCACAGAACTTTGATTGTCCATCCATTATCATTCTTGGAAATTTGTTGATAAATTTTCTGGCAATCAATCACATTACATTTTCTCTATATAACCATCACACATGACATTCTATAGTAATCATCTAAGAAGAGGACACACTACCTTTACCTATGAGTTCTAGCAACATTTATTGGGCCACAAACATCTGTATGTATGAGATCAATAATATTTTATGCCCTTTTCTTCTTTGGATGATATGAACTACACACCAAATTTTCTCACATGAAAGCATCATAAGTCTTCTCCTATTCACGATTTAGATTTGGAATATCCATGACAATCTCAAATTTAGATATCTTTTCCATGTCTTGTTGATTAATTTTCCCCAATATTTGATTCCACAAGTTCTTTTCTTCTTTAATTGTAATGTAGCAAATGTTTTCTTTATTGTCAATTTGATACAAGTCTCCATATTTTATATAGCCTTTCATGAGAGAATTCCCCTTCTTTCCCTTTATAGTGAAACCTTTTTGATTGAAAGTCACAAGAAGTCCTACGTCACAGAGTTGACTTACACATAGAATATTGTGATGTAACCCATCCATGTAAAGAACTTTAGTTTTATTTAGCTCACCATTGGCTAGTTCAATACTTCTACTACCTTTGATATTCAAATATACATCATTACTGAACCTTACTATTCCATCAACCTTTTTCTTAACATTCATTAATAGGTCTTCATTTCCCGTCATATGGGATGATCACCCTCTATCAATAATCCTTGTGATACTGTTCTTTGTAGCTTTGAGAGCTACTTTTGTAAGGTTGTATTTTTCATTTTCCTCTTTTCCTTCCAAGAAATATTAGAATGAGTGGAGGATAGGGATGGCCTTTCAAATCCTTTTTCCATGTGCATGGGTTCTTCATATTAATAATATTCTTCCAAAGGAGAGAACCTATTTAAAATAGCCACACTGTCTGGTTGTCGAGTATTAACTTGTCTCTGATAATTTTATGAATTTATCATATCATTCCTCTGCCTGAAATACATAGCTTTATAGCCAAAGTTAGAACAATGAAAAAAATATCCATAGAAATTATTTATTCTATAAGAAGTAAGATATGATTTTTTCTCCTTTTTTGAGCTCATATATCTCACCCATTAAAATAGCTCCTTGACTCTTCACAATATGTCATGGTATGGACTAGATAGACACAAAATTAACATTTCATTAGTGGAAATGTCTTCTCATTTAGATTCCTCCCCATGTATCATTCCTTTGAAAAAAATTGGATAACTATAAATTCTGGATACCTGAGGATAGTTTTTAGTTCTTCTTTCAAATTGAATTGAGGTTTTATTTTTCAATACTTCAGATGACTTTTCAACATGACCAACTTTCATCTTGACTTTATTCTAGAAAACTTTATTTTCAGCATTTTATGTTTCAGCATCACAACTGATTCCACTATTTCCCATGCATGTAGGTCTTTGATCATTCAAAATAATTTCAAATCCATCAAAACTGTGATTAGATCTCTCCAAAAATTCATCATATTATAATCTTACAAAATATATTTTATTATTATTTTTGTTTGAAATTTATTCTCTTTCATGTTTACCCATAAGAGTAATAACTTCTTCTTCAAGACCCTCAATAGTATTGGACTTCTGTTCTAGTTTGGAGGTGAGGTCATTGATGAAATTTTCATGTTATTCAATTCTCAAATTCAGTTCCACTACATCTTCTATGATTTCAAGGGTTGTTGACTGTACTTTCACTAATTCTTTTAGTCATTCAATTTCATCTGCAATCTGATCAAAATATTCTGATGATTCTTCCACAATTGATTTCCACTTTTTTCATATCTTACATTGATTCTCAAGATTAATAAAAGCATCCTTAAGTTCCAACTTGAGATCAAAATTAGTGGTCAACTGAATATATATAGATTTATCTACCAAAGGTTATATATTTTCAATAGTATCCATCATTGATTCATGGGATCCAGATTTAAATTTCAATTCTTCTTCCTCAAAGTATTCACTATCATCATCTTCTTCTTCACTGAAAAAACTCTTCTCTGTAATTTCTTACCAGACTTGAAGTCTCACTTTTTCAAAAACCTTTTTTGAGGCTCCTTCATGTCTCCAACTTCATTTTCTTCATCATCAAGCTTTCTTGTGCACCGATAGACAATTTTCCCAACTCTTCCTCAAATAAAACAATCTAGAGGTAACTTACCTTCAAATTTCCTTTTTCCCTTATTCAATTTCTTAGAAATTAGAGAAGGAAGTTATCCTTCATCATTATCTTAATTAAAATTATCTCTTAAAATTTATAGTTTGTCCATGACTTTGAATACCATTTCCTTGTTGACATGTGTCATCACATCTTCTGGATTTACTCTCATTTTGTATTCCACAAGACTGCTCATCAGATCATCCATAGAAAGTTTAGATAGATCACTTTCCTCAAGGGATGACACTTTTGGGTTTTAAAGAGGTGGAAGTCTTCTAATTTTTTTTCACAAAATTGATGTCTTTTATTTCTTCCCCAAGCCCTCAAATTTCCCCTAATACTTCAGTAATATGATTGAAGAAGAAATCTTCATTCTCATCAGGATGCATCTTCAGATCATCAAGCCTATTGTATAGGACTTATAGTTTCGATTCCTTCACCTTTTTTTTCTCTATATATATTCCCCAATTTTTCCCAAATAGACTTTTCTAAAGTAAAACTCATCATATTTAGATAATTTTGATCAGAAAGTGCCAAAATGAGAGTATTCTATGCTTTAGCATCTGCATCAAGAATCTTCCTATCTGTATTAGTCATAGAAAAAACTGTTAGATTAGTTACTTATGTTCCTTGAGCTGTAGAAAAAATAACTTCCATTCCAAGAGATCTTAGATTAGATCTCATCCCATTATTCCATATCTGAATGTTTATTCCATCAAATAGGGGCACTCCCCTAATATTTACTGAATTTTACATGACAATAAAGAAGGGAAAAATTTTACACTAGCAACCTCACCTCTAATACCACTTGAAGGACCCCGTAACACCCTGAGAGGAGAGGGATGAATTAGGGTTTCAACTTTTTCTTTTGACCTAATGGATCTTATTCCCATGTTGGTAGGAAACAATTAAACCTGTCTGATGCAAAAGAGAATAAAAAAAACTATCATAGGAAAAGAGATGACACAACAGTTTTTACTTGGTTCACCACAAAGGGTTAGTCCAAGGAGTATACACCGATAAGTTATCGATCATACCAAAGTCCACTATTCTTTTCTATTTGTAGATTAAAAAATTTTCAATCATAGTCACTATATTATTGGAACAATACCTTTATAAAGGTTCTAGGATAGATCACTA
Source organism: Viscum album (assembly GCA_963277665.1). NCBI lineage: Eukaryota > Viridiplantae > Streptophyta > Magnoliopsida > Santalales > Viscaceae > Viscum > Viscum album. The sequence goes on from OY728165.1 coordinate 292,008,906, forward strand.
TGTCCTTCAAATCACTTCGGTCGAGTCCCCCTAGCTCACTATATTGGGTGAATTCAAACTCAGTTTATAGACTTGAAGTTCTCTTAAAAATATTGGCATTGAAGTCTTTGTCTCTATCCAACATGAGACACTTCTTTCATCGAAGTGCTGAAAGAATGCACTTGGAAGCATTGATCGAACAAACCTAATATCAAAATATAGTTAGAATCTCAACACTATATTTGCATGAAACATCTTTCTTTTGTGTGCAAGATCTACTTTTGTGCGCAATATTTGAGATTTTTTGCAAAAAGTGACTTTTGAAAAACCCTGTTCTTTCTCAAAAAAATACTATAAGGTTCACTTGGTCTTATAGACTAAAGGAACATATTGTGCACAAGATTAACTCTCTTTAAATATTTTGCACGGAAATCTTTCATGTGGCAGAACAACCAGAACTTTTTTGGAAAATTATTAAGTCTTCCATGGGGGTAGCCTCCTATTTATAGGCCTTGATGGACATGAATGCATGTTTCAGATGTGTCTTTGTTGGTGCATGTAAGATTTTTTTGAGCACGTAAAACCCCTTTTGACGTCGTACTGGGCACATAAGATTCTTCCATGCAGCCTTTTCTTTCTCACACATTTAAATCTTGCATGTACTTTTTCCCTTTTCCATATTTTTATGCACTGATCCCAAATCAAGCTTTTCATGCAAGTTTCCAAGCACCCTTCAATATTGTGCACAACTCCCTTTTCCAAAAACACTTTTCTCCATATTCCAATTTTTGGACACAAAAATTTGGAAAACACTAGGAAATGACACCACCTTTAATACTGTTGTCTACTTGTACTGTAAGATCCTTTTCCTTGTAAACTGTTTGATCTTCCATAAAGGATTGACAACAAACACAAACCATATTCTATTTCCAGCACAACATAACCTTGGTTCCAATATAATTATGTTCTCATTTATGTTTTACCCAAAAGAATGACCATGTTCCCATTCTTTAATTCATAAATGAATGTGATGTTACCATTCATAAACACATAATTAATTCAAATATTAATTATCTACATAATTCCCATTCCTAATTCAAAAATTATTTAAAATCAACAATTCTATTATTTAATCTAACAATTAACTAATCACATCAATAATATTAATTAATTCAATAATTAATTAAAAAAATAAAATTTTATTACTAATTAAATAATTAGTATATCACTTAATTTCCCTTAATTAATTCCCCAATTAATTATCCATGTCTATCCCACTAATTAATTAAACAATTAATTAATCAATATTCACAACTCACAAACCCGTAATTAATTTTCAAAATTAATAATCTCATTCACAATGTCAATTATTCATAATTAATTACACAATTAATTATCCCAATATTTAATATAAATATCACATAATTAATTATACAATTAATTATCTCAAATAATAATATCAATACCCATAATTAATTCCACAATTAATTATTCTAAAATCCCACAATTTCACAATTCCACCATTAATTAATTCACCCAAATTGATTAATTTAATCAAGAACCTCAATTGCTAAACAAACCTTAAAATTATACAGTTTTCATACATGTAATAAAAATCATGAATATGGTATTTTAATTATAGACCACCTACCTCAATTTGTTGTCAAAAGATCACCCAACAAAAATTGCCAAAATTGAGTGGCACAATGACATAGAACGAGGTTCATATTTAAAACCCTAAAACACAATCCAAAAATCAAGATCTCATAGATATAGATATAGATATATAATCCTAGAACTATATATAAAGTTTTAGATCTATATATAACCTAAAACATAAATAACAACCACCAAAATAGTTGGATAAGGAAGAAGGGAGAACAGGAAAACACGCAGGATTGAATCCACTTACCAAGAGAGGTGAGGATCTTAGATCCAGGCTTAGAATTGAGAAGAAAGGTTGTTAGATGAACGTGGAATCCATTTGGGAGGATCTAGAATTGATAGAAATTATAAGGATTTGATTTGGGGTCTAATAGGGGGTAATTAGGGGTTCAGGTAATTGAAAAACTTATTTTCAGGAAAAATAAAAATTCGAGCATGGTTTGCTGGGAATGGGCTATAGCGACCTTGATTTTCTTACATTACATTTAAATTATTTTAATGATAAAAAATAAAAACATTACACCATGAGGTTCCAAAGGTTTAGTGTCTTGGGAAACTAGGACCATACATAACTTTTACAACATAAAACATAAACATTTATTTAATTCCTTCTTCTCTAGCTTCTTATTGGCTCTTGACTTCTCCTTAGTGAAAGTAGTCACCTGAGGATATAAATAAAAAATGGGTGAGCTAAAATACCATTAAGAGATTAGATAAGAACATGAGATAATATAACATGGGGTAAGAATAATCATTATCAACATAACATAGGTATAGGATCATAATCATGAGAGGAAGCTGACAATTATTTTTTTATAGAAATAAACCCCCTTTTAAGGGCTGAGGGGAAAACCATCGAGACATCAAGACTTAAACAAAATATAAAATCTTCAACCGACCGAACATCTAGAACAAAAGCAGCGCTCACTAAAAAATAGAAGCTCCTCCCAGCAAAAAGAACCATTAAGACCAGCTTACATTGTTCCATCGCAGCCCGACAAGCTATCCCGTGCAAAAGAGCACGAGCCTGGTACCGATGGCCAAGGACATACCCTCTCAAACATCCGATTCCGAAAATCCATGAAACCATGAAATCTCTTTGCCTTGAACCTCATTTGGAGCATCTTCTTGAAAGAGAATGATTACAGAATCCTTGGAGCTACGGCCCATTGAGACCAAACCTTCACATAAAACATTCACTGCTCTCTATTCGACCAAAATAAGAAAACCTTACAATGAATTCACATCCAAACATCCATCGCAGACAGTGATACCAAGTCCAAAAATAGCAGAAATCCCAAAGCATAATCGCAAGTAGCAAAACACGATAGGAAATCAAGGAGACATCACCACCGCTTCATAGAACCGGTCCATACTGCTTCAATGCCTTCAGAAACTCACCTCAACATCGAATTTCAACAGTAGAAGAAACCATTACCCTCAACCAGAAATCAGAACCAGCGCAGAAATGTAGGCGACATCGACCCATCACATGACCAAAACCAAAATCAAACAGAGAAAAAGAACAAGGAAAACAAACCTAACAACGCAAAGGGTACCTCGCAAGTTTCTTCGGAAGAAGACCTCATGGAAATCCAGAGTCGCATATCTCGACGCCGCCTTCGAACCCGCACAGAAAGACCAAATCCGCCCAGTACATCCAAATCCAACATGAAACGCGGTGGAAACCTACAACCGTAGTATCTGGAGCTTAATCTCTGGAAGAACACCGCCCCACCATGAAAACCCTAGCCGATAGGGCGAGAAGAGGGCAACAAACGATGTCCGAGAGAGATGAGGCTGCACGCCGCCACCACTGGAGGGTTAATCGCACCACGAACACGCCGATCTGAATCACCAAGGAGAGATCCAAAGCCGATCCGCGAAGGTGGAATGTGGTAATGCATAAAAATGATACATCATGTCTTAGTGGTCAAATACCACACATAGTTGTTAAAAAATCTAGCATCATGTTCACGCATATTCCACTTTAAATCACAAGATTCATCACATTACCCAATGCATTGGAGTGCTACATAATTCCGGGCACACTTGTCACATCATAACATCAACATTGCGCTATATAATTCTGGGCGCACCCATCACATCATAACGTTAACATTATCATGAATGCCACATAGAATGTATATCAATATTGCTCATAAATAACCCATTTAAAGGAATGAGTTTCATTTCATAAATAATACATTCATAAAATTTGGGTTTCTAAATGAAAGAGGGAATAACATACTTGATACAAGAACCATCAACCTTGAGTGAGAATTAAAAGGTGTGTTTTTGAAAGAAGAGATATTTTGGAAGGCATTGTGTTTGATGTAAACTCTAGTGGAAAACATGTATATAATAGACAAGGTAAGATAATGGTGAAGAAATTATTTTTAATGAATAAAGATACTGAAAATGAAGTGAAATATGGAAAATCCGAAGAAATAAAGTTGGGTTTGAGAATTCCCCTTACCTTGTGTCCGAACGCTTTCTTCACTTTAATGTCCTGTATAATAACATTATATTAATTAATTAACACTTAAATAAAATTTTATACATGGAATTGATTCATTATGGTTTTATTAAGTTTTTATTGGCCTTCGGATGAGTTATAGAGTTTAAATTCATTGTTCAGGATTGTTCTTTTTCTTAGTTTTCATGAACGGTTCACTTGTACATATGAATGGAAGTTTGTGAAGAACATGGATAAAAATACAGAATATATATTACATGATATTAATTATCTTACATGATTTTAAATGATCTTATAATGAATTTGGTTATATACCATGAGGATGAATCATTAGTTAAAATTTAATGATGATCTTTTTAGGTTAATTTGGACGGTTTTTGGATCACTATGAACATGTTTTGTTTTATCATTTAGCATTACATATAAATATTATTCCCAGAACATAAAAGGGGTTAAAACATAAATATTAAAATCTTTTTTCAACCATTTAATGGTTTTATTGACATCCTTAAAGGTGTTTAAGGAAAATGGAAGTGCATCACCCACAATGTAGGTAAATTAACACACAACGAGTGATGATTTCATTTTTATAAAGAGAGAGAGAGAGGGAGGAGTATAATGAATAATCTTCTATTAACATGATATAATACCAGTATATAAATCATAATAGAGTTATCATGACATTTGGATAAGATAATTTGAGTATAAGAGAATAAAATAAACGAAATTTGAAAGGAAATTGAAAGAAAAGAGAGAGAGAGAAATTACCTCTTGAATTCTCCTCTTGAGATCCTCCTCAAGGCACCCATAATTGGTCTTTGGATGAGACCAATAGATCTTAGACATGGGGGAGGGGATAAGTAAGATGTTTGGGAATAATTTTGACAAGGATTTAGTCTTGAGATGTGTGAGTAAATGAGGTTTTGAGGGGTGGCATTTATAACAGAGGGGAGGGGTGTTTTCTCAATATTTAATTCATTAGTTTATTAATTTCCCTCAATACAAGAAATAGTGATGATTCTTGTAACCAAATAAAGTAATTTGTGAATTTTAGTTTGAACCAATGTACATTTACATCATCCATTACTCAAGAATTATGTATAAATTCATTTATTTATCATATCTCGTAAATGATTGAATTTCACTATTCACCAAAAATTAAAGTATTTCAAAAAAATATCAAAAATTAACTCTAACCATTTTTTGACGTTTAGAATTAAAAAATTAACTCCATTTGATATTTTTTTATAAATATGATTATTATAATTTTTAAATAATATCAGCATTTACTTGGGAAAATACAGGTTTTAAAATTAAAACTGATTTTGTAACACTTTGAAAAATTACTTTAGGTCTCATAAAAGTATCATATAATCATAAGACATAAAAATAATAGTATATTAATACATTTTATGAAAATAAATTTTCTTTTAAATTATTAAAATTAAACGTTAAAAATTCATGACTTACAAAAATAACAACACTATAATATAATTATATCATATTTTCACTTATAGGATGGATAAATTTTATTTATACTATCATTGGTAAGTTTACTATTCACTTGTCTAATTTACTATTCATAAGGGTCATATTACTGTTCATAAGGGTAACATTACTATTCATAAGAGTTTGTTACTATTCACTAAAAATTAAGTTTGTCCTATCAGACTCCAAACATCTTATCAATCACAACCGTGTATGTCAGATTTTTGAAATTCAAATCACAGAAGTGGAAGAATTTTGTTTAAAGGTCACATAGAATTTAGTAGTTCATTTAAACATGATGTGGAATTATGTTTCCTAATGTTATTTTATGTGATTATACTATATGATATTACTATAATAAGGGATAAATTGTATTGATAAAAGTTTGGGTTGTTACATTCTTCCCCCTTTTGAAAATTTTCCCTCGAAATTTTGTTTTACATAAATAGGTGAGGGAACTTCTCCTTCATTGCATCCTCTGGTTCCCAAGTTACTTCTTCATACTTATGGTTCCTCCATAACACTTGGAAAAGGTGGGTTGTATTTTTGCATAGAACCTTATCTCTCTGATCTAGAATCTTTACTGGCAGCTTCTCATAAGAGAGACCATCTTCCAACCATACCACCTATGAGTTTAGTACATGTGATGGATCTGGTATGTACTTCCTCAGGAGTGATACACTAAAAAAATCATGAATTTGAGCCATATTTGGTGGAAGTTAAAGATGATATGCCACAACTCCTATGTAGTTAAGGATCTCAAAGGGGCCAATATACCTTGGGTTTTGCTTCCCTTTCTTTCCAAACCACATGACTCTCTTCCATGGTGATATTTTAAGGAAGACTTTATCTCCAAATTCGAACACTAAGTCCCTTCAATGGTTGTCAACATATCTATTTTGTCAACTCTGAGCAAATTTGATATGTTGTTGGATTGATTGAACCTTATCGATCATCTATTGTACAAGATCAGGTCCAAGTAACTTTCTTTCTCCAGCTTCATCTCTACAGGTTGGAGTTCTACATCGCTTTCCATACAAAACTTTATATGTATCCATGTGAATACCCAAGTGGAAGCTATTGTTATATGAGAACTTAACCAATGGGAGATTTTGATCCCATACACCTTTTAATTCTAAAGAACAGGCTCTTAACATATCTTTGAACGTCTAAATAGTCCTTTCAGATTGGCCCTCAATTTGGGGGTGATAGGCCGTGATGATATTCAATTTAGTACTCAAGTCATGTTGAAGACTCCTACAGAATTTAGATGTGAAACTTGGATCATGACCAGATAAAATCGAGAGTGGAACCCCATGAATTCTAACCAATTCTTTCACATATATCTTTGCAAGTTGTTGAAGTGAGAGATCTTCCTGAATAGTGATAAAGTGGGCAGTCTTGGTGAGTCATTCCACCACAACCCATATCGCATTATTTTCTTTGGATGTCTTAGGGAGACCCATGAAAAATTCTATAGTTAAATTCTCCCATTTACACATGGGTATAGAAAATGGTTGCATCATCCCTTTGGACTTCTGTCGCTCTACTTTAACTTACTGATATATCAAGCTCTTTGAGATATACTCAGGAATATCCTTCTTAATGTTGTCCCACCAGAAGTGTTCTTGGAGATCACGGTACATCTTGGTGCTACTAGGATGGATAGAGAAATGTGTGCTATGTGCATTATCAAATAGATCCTTCTTTATAATAGGTTATTAAGGCACAAAAATCTATGTTCCAAACTGAATCACTCCATCATTATCGATATGGAACTCTTGCAGCTTCTCTTTATTTGTTGTGTTCACCTTATTTTTCAACTCTGGATTATCCCTTTGTGTATATTTAATCTTATATTGGATATATGGTTGGGAAATAATTTGGGAAAGGTTGGATTTATTACCTACCATTATGATTTACAAATCAATCCTTTTTATATCCATGGAGACATGGTCTTTCTCAATCCGCAACATGGATAGAGTAGCATGTTCTTTTGTACTAAGAGCATCAAATACCTTATTAGCCTTTCCAGGATGATAGTGAATAGAGTAATTGTAGTCCTTGATTATCTCTACCTATATCCTTTGATTCATGTTGAGCTCCTTTTGTGTGAATATATACTTTAGGCTCTTGTGATTGGTATATATGTCACACTTCTCACTATAGAAGTAGGGCCACAATATTTTCAAAGCAAAACTTATAGCTACTAGATCCAGATCATGCGTTGGGTAGTTATGTTTATGGATCTTCAACTTATGTGAGGCATAAACTATCACATTATCATTTTGCATGAGTACACAACCCAATACTTTATTTAAAGCATCATTGTATACAACAACACTTTCTCCACTTTTCGGTAATGTTAGTATAGGTGCAGTGATCAGCCTTCTCTTTAGCTCCTTGTAGCATTCATCAAATTATTCCATCTAAACATACTGTATCCCTTTCCTTATTAACTTAGTTAAAGGTATTGAGAATAATGATAAATTTATCACAAAATTTTGGTAGTACCTAGATAATCCAAGAAAACTATAGATTTTAGTGACACTAGATGGTTTGGGACATTCCTCGATCAACTTTGTTTTTGAAAGGTCCATAGAAATTCCCTCACTTGTGATCAATTATCCCAAGAACATGACTTGATTTATCCAAAAGGCACACTTTTTAAACATTGTGTATAACTTATCCTTCATCAATGTCACCAACATAAGTCTTAGATGTTCTTCATGTTCCTCCTTTCTCTTGGAGTAGATGAGAATATCATCAATAAACACTACCACAATTTTGTCAAGGTAATGTATAAAGACTATATTCATAAAATTTATGAAGATTGTAGGGGAAATAGTAAGTCCGAAGGGAATCACTAGAAACTCATAGTGCCCATACCTTTTATGGAAGGTAGTCTTCTGAATATCTTCCTTCTTCACCTCTAGCTAATGACATCCAAAATTAAGACTCACCTTTGAGAAGTACTAAGCTCCTAATAGATGATAGAACAAGTTATAAATCCTTGGCAGAGTATACTTGTTCTTTATAGTGATCATGTTAATTTCTTGATAATCGATACACATCTGCATTGATCCATCCTTCTTCTTAAAAAAGAGCACTGGCACACCCCAAGGTGATGCACTAGGGCATATGAACCCTTTTTCAAAATTCTCTTGTAATTGCTTATCTAACTCCTCCAGTTTGACAAGATCCATCCTATAGGTATACTTTGAGATATGAGTAGCTCTAGGTATGAGTTCTATGGATAAATCTACCACACAACCTGGGGGAAGTCTAGGGAACTCTTCAGGAAATACATCACCGTATTCCCTTATGATGAAAATTTCCTCTAGGTTGACACTTTCCTTTGACTCAACCATTTGAGCGAGGTATGCTTCTTCACAAGGAATCAACACCCACACCATTGAAGGATTTTTAAAAGGAGATTCATGATCTTCCATTCCTTTTTAGAGGATCATGGTATGGTTTGGAATATGAAAAGATATATCCTTTTCTCAACAGTTGATATGGGATCTATATAACAAGATCCAATACATTCCAATTATAGCATAAAATTCTACCAAGGGAAGTATCATGAGATTTGTTGGAATAATCTTCCCACATAAGCCAATAGAAGAATATTCCAACACTTGGGTTTCATTGATTTCACCACTTGGTTTTTTATAGATATCTCTACTTCAAGGTTTCAGGGGTTCAATTCAATAGTTCTATGAAACATGCAAGATATAAAGGAATGTGTAGAACTAGAATCAAATAATACCTTTTCCATTCTTGAGAAAATAGTAAGTGTACCTTGTATGAATTCATTTTATTGCTCCACTTCCATAGTAGTGATGGAATAAGCCTTCCATTATTACTTTTTCTTTTATGGACACTGATGCTGATTACCCTTGAGGACTCTAGGTTTAGTGCAATGGCTTATATAGTTCCCTTTCTCCCTATAGTTGTAGCATTGGACCCTGGGTGGTGCTCTTCTTTCTTCCACAACATTCTCCTACCTTCTCATGTATTTTATACACTCTTGATCTTGGTGTCCTTCTCTCCCATACTGGAAGCATTCCCCCATCCCTTTGAGGTAGTTCCCACGATGTTTCTTCCCACATTTTTGACATGTGTGTGGTTGAGTTTTCTTTACACCTTTCTCATTAGATCTTCCAGCATGAAACTCCATCTTTTATTTCTTATCACCATATCTATGGGACCATTCTACAAACTCCATATCCACTTTGAGATCACATCAAAATACTTCTTCATATATCCCAAATTCTTGAATTTCAAGATCCTTTCAAAGGTATGATTTTAATCTACTAAAGAATCTATCAATTTTTTTATGATTGTTGATAACAAATCCTGAAGCATACCTTGAAAGCCTTGTGAAATTATCTTCATAGGATATGAAAGATTCTCCATAATTTTTATTTATCTCTATGAATTTCCTCTATATCTTCATATAAAGTGTTAATGGGAAATACTTGTTAAGAAATATTATCTTAAAGTCTTCCCACTCCATCTCTTCAATTTCGTCTCTCAGCTTGGTGTTCTTAATCAAATCCCACTATTGGTCGACCTCTACATCGAGACGATAAATGGATCACGTTATCCATATAAAAATAGTGAAGCAATGAAAAGATATTCTCTATTGAGTTGACCCACTATTCCTCAATATGTGGATCCAAAGATCCACTAAACATCAGTGGTCATTGCAGTATAAAATACTCAACAACTAGTTTCTCCCTCTTAGGTGAAGGAGGACGTTACACATTATTCAGGCTATTACTCATAACTTGAGACAACTGGCTAATAATCTCCATGAAGTTTTTAACTCCACCTCCCAAATAATTAGGAGTGTAATTCAGGAAATCACTACAATTTACCTCGCATGAGTAATTGGCATGGTTTCTCCTGGTTCCCACCATTTTCTAAAATATAAAAGTTTACAAAAAACATAAGTCAACAAGTCATGAATAAATAATTTATTCCTTTGGAAAATTAACATTAAAATCATATCTTATGGGATCCCTATGTTTAGAAAATCTTCTTGTGTGATTACATATTCTTAGTCTTATACTAGGGTTTTCAATAAGGTTCTCTAATCCTAATTACAAAATTAACTAAACCTTCTAATGATACCAACTATAGTGACCCTGTTTTTCTTACATTACTTTTACATCATTTTAATGATAAAAAAATAAAAAAATTACATCAATAGGATCAAAATTTTTATTGTCTTGGGAAAACTAGGACCATACAATACTTTTACAACATAAAACATAAATATTTATTTAATTCCTTCTTCTCTAGCTTCTTATTGGATCTTAACTTCTCCTTAGTACAAGTAGTCACCTAAGGATATACATCAAAAAGGGGTGATCTAAATCCCAGTAAGTGGATAGATAAGAACATGATACAATATAACATGTGGTAAGAATAATCATTATAAAGATCACATAGGTGTAAGATCATAATCATGAGAGGAAGTAATAAGAGAATACTTGGAATGTGGAAAGGCATAGAAATGAAACATCATGTCTTAGTGGTCAACTAACACACATAGTTGTGAACAAATATAAAATCATGTTCATGAATATTCCACTTTAAATCATTATATTAATCACATTAACTGATTCATTGGAGTGATATATAATTACGAGAACACCCGTCACATCCTAACATCAACATTACGTTATATAATTCCAGACGCACCCTTCACATGATAACGTTAACATTATCATGAATTCCACACAGAAAGTATATCAATATTGGTCATAAATAACACATGGAAAGGAATGAGTTTTATTTCATAAATCATAAATTCATAAAATTTGGGTTCCCAAATGAAAGAGGTAATAACATACTTGATACAAGAACCATCAACCTTGAGTGAGAAGTAAAAAGTGTGTTTTTTAAAGAAGAGTTCTTTTGTAAAACATTGTGTTTGAAATAAACTTCAGTGGAAAACATGTATATCCCAAAAAAGGTAATATAATGATAAATAAATTATTTTTAAATAATAACAATACTGAAATTGGAGTGAAAGAGTAAAAAACCGAAGAAATAAAGTTTGGTTTGGGAATTTCTTTTACCCTGTGTCCGAACGCTTTCTTCACTTTAATGTCATGTATAATAACATTAGATTCATTAATTAACACTTATAGAAAATTTTATACATTTACTTTATTCATTATGGTTTTATTAAGTTCTTTTATAGTCCTTTGGATGAGTTATAGAGTTTGAATTCTTTGTTTGGGAGTGTTCTTTTTCTTAGTTTTCATGAATAGTTCACTTGTACTAAGGAATGGAAGTTTGTGTAGAACATGGATAAATATAAAGAATTTATATTACATGATATTAATTATATTAAATGATTTTATATTATCTTATTATTTTTTTATATACCATGAGGATGAATAATCTGTTAAAATTTAATGATGATCATTTTAGGTTAATTTGGGCAGTTTTTTGATCACATGGAGCATGTTTTATTTTATTATTTAGTATTAGGTATAAAAGCTTTTTACAAAAAATAAAAGGGGTTAAAAAATACATATTACAATATCTTTTCAACCATTTAATGTTTTTATTGACAGCCTTGAAGTCATTGAAGGAGAATGGAAGGGCATTGCCCATGATGTAGGTAAATTAACACATCACAGGTGACAATTTAATTTTTATAAACAAAGATAGAGAGGGAGGGTTATAATGAATAATATTAAATTAACATGATAGAATACAATTATATCAATAATAATTAAGTTATCACGACTTTTGGATAATATAAGTTGAGTATAAGAGAAGAAATGAAATGAAATTTGAAAGGAAATTGAAAGAAAAGAGAGAGAGAGAAATTGCATCTTGAATTCTCCTCTTGAGATCCCCCCAAGGCACCTAGGATTGGTCTTTGGATGAGACCAAGAGATCATGGACGCGGGGGAGAGTCTAAGGAAAACTTTTGGGAAGAATTTGGGCAAGGATTTAAGCTTGAGAGGTGTGAGGAAATGATGTTGTGAAGGGTGGTATTTATAATAGAGGGGAGGAGTGTTTTCTCAATATTTAATCCATTAGTCTATTAATTTCCCTCAAGACAAGAAATAGTGATGATTATTGTGACTAAATATATTAATTAGTTTATTTGAGTTCGAAACAATGGCCATTTACATCAGCCATAACTCAAGCATGATTTAGAAATTCATTTATTTAGCATATCTCGTAAATTATCGAATTTCACTATTCACAAAAATTAAAGTATTTCATAAAAAATATCAAAAATTCACCTTAACCATTTTTAAACATGAAAAATTCAAAAATGAACTCCATTTTATGATTTTTTTTTCTAAATACAAGTAATTTAATTTTTAAATAAAATAATCATTTACTTGGGAAAATACAGATTTTAAAATTAAAACTAATTTTGTAACACTTTGGAAAATTACTTAAGGTCTCATAAAATTATTATATAATAATAAAACCTAAAAATAATAGTTTATGAATACATTTTATGAAAGTAAATTTTCTTTTAAATTATTAAATTAATCATTAAATATTCATGACTTACAAATATACCAACACTATAATATAATTATATCATATTGTCACTTATAGGATGGATAAATTTTATTTATATTATCATTGGTAAGGTTTCTATTCACTTAGAAAATTTACTATTCATAAGGGTCATATTACTATTCATAATGGTAACATTACTATTCATAAGGTTATGTTACTATTCACAAAAAATAAGTTTATCTTATTAGACTCCAAATATATTACTGATCGTAACTATATATGTCAGATTTTTGAGATTCAAATTACAGAAGTGGAAATATTATGTTTAAATGTCACATAGAATTTAGTAGTTCATTTAAGGATGATGTGTCATTGTGTTTCCTGTGATTTTATGTGATTATACTATATGATATTACTATAAGAATGGATAAATTGTATTGATAAAATTTTGGGTTGTTACTGGGGAAGATAGTTTTCCCTAACCTTGTGCATTTTTGAGGGGTGCACGGTTACTCCTAAGAGGATGCATGGTGTAAGATCTTGGGATTTATTGAGGTATGTTTCTATTAAGTTTAGGTTTAAGCCTCTTATTTTTGGTTAAATAATTTTTTTTCTAAGTTAATGAGGAGGATTATAGGTGTTCCATGGGTTCAGAACATAAAAATAAAGGAAAAAGTTCTTTTTTGTGCATGTTTCATGGTTTACGCACGGTTAGTGAAAACCGTGCGAGGGGAAGGCCAAACCGTGTGGTCTTAGATAGTGGTGTTATGAATTGTTGGATCATGGTTTTTCAAACCATGAGGGACTCCCCAAGTAACTATGTGACCCAACCCTCATTTGATAGTGAATTACACATGGTTTTTTCATGGTTTGGAAAACCGTGCGAAAAAACCGTGAACCCCATTAAAAGTTGAGAAAATTATTGTTTTTTCCTTCTAGTTATTTATATGTCTTCACCTGATTTTTCTCCTATTTCTCCTAACTCTATACCCAGTGATGAAATTAAATCCCCAAATATTCCCAAGGGTGGTTATCCCTCAATTATAAGCTATTTGGAGCATCGTTGCTTGTGGATCGAAGCTCCAGGTATGTCTAATTCCCCCCTTGATTTTCTTTTTCTAGATTAAGGTTTGTGGTTTTTCTCCTCTCCATCCAAAGCCCTAAAAACCTCATTTTTAAATTCATATTAGGTTGGGGATCCAAGGGGTGTTTGAATTTAGATCTAATTCCAAGAATAAGTGTTCGTTTGTCTTCATATTTGAGGTAGGTGGTCTACAAGTTATATTCCATAGTTTTTAAGTGGATTTGTGCATATGAGATTGTGTTTTTGTTCTTCCCTTATTATGATTTTGGTTCCGTTAGTGATAATCGGTAAATTGGGTGTTTAATTAACGAATTGAACCCCTTATGATTCCTGTGGGATGCATTGAGGATGATTTGACCGATATGGGTCCACCCATGGGGTGCTCCAACATTTGTAAACATGGAAAACAGAGATGTTAAATATAAAATTTACTTGTAATTATGTATATTCATGATTAACATGTTTATTGGTTAATTTAATTATTAATAGGGTAATGTTTGTGGTTGTTTCTAAATATGGTTAATGACATAAAAGGGTGTCTGTCTTGGCATGAAAATGGGGTTTTAAGGGATTAATGTTAATGTTCCAAATGGACCGAGATTTGTACTTGAAATGCATAAGGGGTTTAATACATAATAAATGATGAATGGTCTGAGTGGGTTAACATATGGGAATTTTTTAATATGTTAAATGGGTTGATGTATGGAAAATAGTGAATATTCTTAATGATTTTAGACATAATAAATGAGAATTGGGCTACATGGAAATGTAATTTAAATGGATAAGTGTTAATGGGTTATGGAATAATATTTATTCTCATGTTTATTGTTGGGAATTATGATTGTTATTTGTATTGGTAGTGTTTGGCTATGATATGATATGTATGGTGAATGGATAAGTATATAATCATGTTTACATGGATTGGTAGTGTGGGGTATTGATTGAGGTTCTATGCCCACAGGCCGAGTTAGACTGATTCTCTAAACTCCACCCACAATACATGGGTTAGGGAAGGGGATGAAGCTTTATTCCCCTAACAGTTGAATTCCACCTTGACTGAGGCTTCGAGGTGAGGATAATGTGTTTGTTGTGATGTGTTCATCCCTAGTGATATAGGGACTTGAATTATTCCCTTATTCATAGTGATGAATTCCTTTAACCCTTTTGTTAATGATGCAAATCCCTAACCCATGGAACACATGTTGATAATTAATTAAGTAATGAAGAAGATGAAAATGTTGAATCGGTACTAAGGTTAGTAATGGTTAAAGTAAAGATTGTTAACTAATGGAACCTGAACTATCACTTATTTACTTTTCATTTATTTTGTACGTGAATGGACTATCTGTTTAGACTAGATATTTTGTAGACACTGTTGGAGGGGGCCTACTGGTTTATACTCACACCCTACCCAGGCCAACATTGTGTACCCGAGAAAATTTCATATTTTCAGGCCAGGATAAGGGAAAAGGCCCATGCTTGGGGGTTGAGTCAGGATTAGGATGTGCATGGATGAGGTTCTAGACATGTATTTAGGACTATTTTGGGGATTATTATTTTTTTCATTATTTCAGGTTTTGTTCACTTGACACTATTAGCATGAAATGACATATTTACTGTTGGTTATGGTTTGTACCTAGTTTTGGGATATAGTTATTTATGCATGTTCATTGGTTATTACATGTTGTTTCTGTGATTGTATTTATTTACTAGTGTGTATTACTTTGGTAAAAAGGGTATAGTCTCCCTATGTGATCTTTTAGGCCCTCACTTCTTATCGGTAAACTTTGGCATACATGGAGGCGTTCTTGAGGTCATGTGGTGACCCAAATTGGGGCACTAGTTTAGTAGAACTCTGGTTTGGGATGTTACAAAGTGGTATCAGAGTATTTATTTTCTATGGAATTACTATTTTTGGATGGTATACAATATATTAGGATTTTTTGGGGCTTAGCGATGAGCTCATTCATAGGAGTAGCTAACCATGTATAAAGAAAAACCCAAGTTCCTAGGGTGAGAATTGATGTTATTGATGCATGTTGTTAAAATTGAATGATATTTTACCATTGGGTGATTTGTCGTGTGATGTGACCATTTTATAACATTTTAATCATAGATATAATGAAATGATGTTGTGCATTCATGCATCATTTTAGGCACATAAGGATATAGGTGACATGCATCATGATAAGCACACACACTGGATTGGTGTGCAGGGCATAAAGAATAGAATGTTTTTCACTTCCTTGAAAATTTGAAGAAACTAGTTTCTAATAAGTATGATTCAAAAGGGTAAATTAAAAGAAAGTTAAACAAGGGTTAAATAATTATGTTTAACTAAAGGTGAAAAAGAGTTAAAATGATGATCACAACAAGTTATGAAATGAGAAATGTGACTAATAGGATATGGTTTAAAAATGATCCTAATGAAAGGATTTTGACTAAGTGATATGGTTTATCTATGTTGACCATAACCCACAATAAGGATGGATGAGAGTAGTTTTCCCTGTGTGATAGTATCTGTTGGGATAGTGTATGCAAGATGGGTTAATTATGTCTAATGGAAAGACTTATTTTGCATAAACTATGAAAGACTTGTGTTATGTGTTCTAAGTTGTGTTATTGGAATTCTAGGAAAATGCCACCCCGATGATGTGTTCCAATAGAGTTATAGGAGGATATCTCTGATAATGATTCTACAGATGTGGAACAAGAAAACTTGGTGATTCAATATAATAAAAGAGAAGAGAAGTTCTGTGAGAACTTTACTCATTTCATGCAGTTGATGGAAAGGGACCCAAGGTGGGTTGTACTGAGTATGTTTGAGCTGGCTAGGGAGTTTCAACTGCAACACCCTCCAACATTTGTTGGAGAGGGTGGAATCGAGGCTGTAGAATTCTGGATAGATTTTATTCAGACAATTATTGATCACTTGGAGACTCTTGCAGATAAGAGATTCAAGTTAGAAATTTACTTGTTGTAGGGTTAGGAAGAACACTGGTGGGATGTTCTAATTCATACCCAGCAAGCTGAAAGTATGGTGTGAAAAGATTTTAAGGATAAGTTTCTAGAAAATTTCTATCCTGAAACCTTGAGGTAGGAAAAGGATGTGGAGTTTATGAGGTTGAACCAGGGTTCTAGGATGATAATGGAATATGCTATCCATTTCATTGACTTGTAACATTTTTTCTAGACTTGGTGGGGGATGTGGTTTATATGGGGAGATGTTTACAAGATGGGATCAAGCATGATATCAAGTCATAGGTGAATATATTTCACTTAAAGAGGGTCATTAAAGTGGTAGATCAAGCCCTTATATTAGAAAGAAACTTTAAATAGGATTCCAGAAGAATACATTTGGCTTCAATAGTGTAAACCAGTGGTGTGGATTACAATAGTAAAAAGTGCTACTTTGAGAGTCTTCACCAGGATGGTAGTGGAAAGGACAATCGGAAGAAGGAACCGGTCTCTTAGGTTAGTGACCGAGTTTGCTGCTATCAATGTGGTAGGGTGAGGTACACACGTAGTCAGTGTTCCCAACCACTAGTTGAGTGCTGGGAATTCAGAATATTAAGGAATGTGCATAGGTTCTATAGGAACCCTCTACAGTCATGAAGTGATGAATGACCAAGGCTAGTGCAGAGTACAGGTAGGGGGTCAGTTACCCCATATCATGCAGGAAGTTTGATCTCAATTAGTCATACTGATAGTGGTGGTGGACGTAGTACTCTGGGGAAAGAGATCCCATATCAGTAGGGCAGTATAACACTGAGAAATCAGACTGAGGCCTAGGGTATAGGGGAAGGTCAGCTTCATGTAGTCTAGTATACACCCGGGGGTGGCGAGGCTGGACCATTGATGGTTTGAGGTATGATCCTTGTAGTTTCCATGCTTTCTAGTGTGTTATTTGATATAGGTGCTTTGCATTCTTTTATCTATAAATATTTTTTAGTTGTGTTGGGACTAGAAATTAAACATGCATGTAGGGTTATATTAATTGACACTCTGTTGTGGGTGTGAACTGAGGATATTAGACAATGTAAGGGTTGCGCTCTAGAGGTTGGTGGGTACCATTTTATATGGGACTTGTTCGTCCTTGAGATGTCAAGTTTTGAATTGATTTTGGGAATGGATTGACTAGTGTTTTACCAAGCCTAAATTGACTATTAACTTCATTGGGTAACATTCACGTCTCTTGAGGGAGACACTCATGTTCATCGTGGTGAGTGGGATGTTTGGGCAGGCCATGTAGGGCCAGTTTTCCAGTAATCGGAAGAACTCACAACCCAAGTGGCTTTTATTGTGCTTGATGATGGAGGAATAAAGCATCTAGTCTTTACTCTAGTTATGGATCAATTTAATGATGTTTTTATTGAGTAATTCTCATTGCTACCACCCAAGAGAAATGTTGAGTTAATGATAAAGTTAATGTCGGGAGAAGAACCAATTTCCATTTCACCATATTGAATGACACCTAAAGAACTCCAGGACTTAAAACTTAGTTAGAGGAATTAGAGAATAAAGGGTTTCTACATCCTAGTACATCACCTTGGGGATCTAAAGTGTTATTATCTAATAAGGCCTACGGGTCATTGTAGTTATGCATCTATTATAATAAGTCGAATTAAATGATGGTTAATAACCAATACCATCTTCTGAGAATTGATGATCTCTTTGGATAACTTAGAGGTGATTCAGTGTTCTCAAAAATTGATCTAAGATCGGGATATCACCAATTGAGGGTGAGACCTTCTAATATACCATAGACTACATTCAGGAGTAGGTACATGTTGTATGAGTTTGTTGTGATGCCATTCAGGTTCACTAATGAACCTTCAATATTTATGACTCTAATGAATAGAATCTTCCACCCATACCTAGATCATTTTGTATTCTTTATTGTTGATGACATCATGGTGTATTCAAAGACTCATGAAGATCATGAAAAACACCTTGACATCATCCCGAGTACACTAAGAGAACATATGATCTACACCAAGCTATCCAATTGTCACTTCTGAATTGATAGGGTGAATTTATTGGGACACATTATTTCTAAGGTAGTCATTTTAGTTGACCCAGAGAAAGTGTAGGCAATTCTGTCTTGGGATCATCCCAAGAATGTTTCTAATTTTCGAAGTTTTTTGGGTTTAACAGGATACTATTAAAGATTTATTAAAGAATTTTCTCATTTAGAAGAACCAATTTTAGGATTAACCAAAAAAGGTATCAGGTTTGGATGGTCATAAGCATGTGATAATGATTTCCAAGAGTTAAAGAAGAGGTTGACTACCACACTGATATTGATCCTACCTGAGCTGGGTAAGAAGTATAATTTGTTTTTAGATGCATCTGGTGTTGGACTAGGAGCAGTGTTGATGCAGGATGATTGGGTTATTGCATATGGTTTGCGGAAGTTGAGGTCTAATGAGAAAAATTATCCTATGCACGATCTTTAATTGGATGGAGTGGTTCATGCCTTAAAATATTGGTGGCATAACTTGTGAAGAGAGTGGTTTATCATGTATACCAACCATAAAAGTCTTAAGTAAATTTTCTCTCAATGTGATTTGAATATTCGATAGAGAAGATGGGTTGAGTACATTAAATACTTTGATTTTAAGCTAGTTTACACAACTGGAAGGGAAAATAGTGTTTTGGATGCCTTGAGCTAGAAAACTCAAAACCATGCAGTTCAGGAATCTAGTTTTGAGTGAAAGATGATAACATTGTTTGCTAAGATGCATTTTGAGATGTAAGAAGAACAAGGGTATATGAACCTTACATCTATAATAGTTGAGTATGTGATTTTGAGTTGGGTCAAGTAGGGACAACTTGAGGACTTGGAATGTGTAACTATGAGGTAAAGTCTTAATGGTGGGGAGTCACCTTCTGGTTGGACCGTTAGAGATGATGGGATTATTTTTGTTTATGGCTGTATTTTTGTGCTAACGTGTGTGTAAGAAGTGATGGCACATGATTTTCATGATTCAAAGTGGGAAGTACATCCTAGATTAACTTAAATGTATCATGATCTTTTTATGCATTATTGGTGTTCAGGAATGAAGAAATAAGTTGTAAGTTTTGTAGTGCGATGCCTTACCTATTAGTAGGTGAAGGATGAACGTCAGTGACCAGGTGGGTTGTTGTAGCCATTTCCCATTATAGAGTAAAAATGGGATGATTTAATAATGAATTTCATGGAAGTTCTTCTAAGGACACCTCAAAATAATGATTAAATTTGGTTAGTTGTGGATCAATTAACTAGGTGGCCCATTTATTTCCAATCTAGGAGACATTCACAATGGATTAGTTATGTGAGTTATATGTTTGGGGGATAGTGTAGTTGAATGGTGTACCAAGGACTATAGTTTTAGATCATGATCAAAATTTCACATAGCGCTTCTGGAATAGATTACATATGGCTCTTTATACCTAGGTTTTTTTGAGTATGACTTTTCACCCACAAATAGATAGACAGTTAGAGCGTACCATTTAGGTGCTGGAGGGAATTTTGAGGGCTTATGTCCTAGATCTTAGTGGTTCATGGAAAAAACACTAGTCTTTTTTTGAGTTTTCCTAAAATAATATTCTTCAAGCTATGATTTAGATGGAACCTTTTGAGGTTCTCTATGGGAGACTGTGTATATCTCCATTATGTTGGTTAGAAGTTGGAGAGTCTGAGCTATTGGGACAAAGTCTCATGAAAGAGATGTTATAAAAGGTTTAATTGATTCATAAATTCATAGAAACCGATCTGAGTAGGAATATTTTTTTATGCAGATCAACATTGTAGACCTCTTGAGTTTATGGTGGGTGATAGTGTGTTTCTCCAGGTGTCTCCAAGGTTGGATCACAATCAAATTCAGAAATAGAGTTGTTTGATATTTTGGAGAGGATCAGAATTGTATCAGCCTATTTTATATTCCATTTAGGTATTATGGTATGCATGATGATTCTCATGTGTCACAAATTCTAAAGTATCACCCTAACCCATCTAATGTGATTGATGTTGAGGATTTATATCTTGAGACAGATGTGCCCTTTGAGGAGCATCCAATTTTTATTATGAATCATAATGATAAAGTCTTTCTAGGAAAGGTTGTGCCTTTGGTTCAAGTTTTATAGTATCATGGAAATGTTCAAAAAGAAACTTGGGAGAGAGAGTTGGATATGCGAGCTCAGTGGACCAATCTTTTTGTTTTGGAAACCTAGTAATGGTTTAGAAGAGTGGCTCTAGGACAAGCTGTTATAAAGTGAGAAGGTTGTAAGATACCAGGTTTTATTGATGTATGTTTTGGTTAAGTTTCAGTTTAATCGTATTCTTTTTGGTAAAATAAATATTTCCTTAGATAATGAGGAGGCTCAGAGGTGTTCTGGGGGTTTGGTACACAAAATTAAAGGAAAAAGGGCCTCCTTTCTGTGCATGTTGCATGGTTTGTGCACAGTTAGTGAAAACCATATGAGGGGAAGGAAAAACCATGTAGGCTTGGATATTTGTGTTACACATGGTTACTTCATAGTTTTTCAAACTCTGCAGGACTCCCCAGGTAACCATGTGACCCATTAAAAGTTAGAAAAATTATAGTTTTTCCATCTCGACATTTTTAAGTCTTCACCCAATTTTCCCCCTTTCTCCTAACTCTTGACCCGGTGATGAACTTAAAGAACAAAATCTTCCCAAGGGTGGTTCTCCATTGATTATAGACCATTTTGATCCATATTGGTTATAGATCAAAGCTATGGGTAATTCTAATATCCCCTTGCTTCTCTTTTCCAGATTAGGGTTTGTGGTTTCACTCTTCTCCATATGACTCCCTAAAACCCTTGTTTTTCAATAGATCTTAGGTTGAGTCTCCAAGGGGTGTTTTAATCTATATCTAAGGTTAATATTAAGTGTGATATTTTCTTTGTATTTGAGGTAGGTGATGTACAAGTTACATCCCATTGTTTTTAAGTGGATTTGTGCATATGAGATTGTGTTCTTATTCTTCCCTTATTATTATTTTAGTTCCATTAGTGATAATTGGTAAAGTAGGTGTCTAATTAATGAATTGAACCCCTCATGATCCCCATGGGATGAATTTACGATGATTTGATCAATATGGGGCCACCCATGGGGTGCACCGACCTTTCTGAACTTGGACAACAAAGATGTTAAGTATGAAATTTACTTGTAATTAAGTAGAGCCATGATGAACATGTTGATTGGTTAATTTAATGATTAAGAAGGGAATGTTGGTGGTTGTGTCTAAATATGGTTAATTTCATAAAGGGGTGTTTGTAATGACATGAAAATGGGGTTTTAAGGGATTAATGTGAATGTGCCAAATAGATTGAGATTTGTACTTAAAATTTATAAGGGGTTTAATACATGGGAAATGATTAATAATTTAAGTGAGTTAACATATGGTAATTATTGAGAATGTTAAATGGGTTGATTTATGGAAAATATTGAATATGATTAATGAGATCAGGCATAAGAATTGAGAAATGGGATAAATGAAAATGTAATGTAAATGGAAAAGTTTTAATGGGTTATGGAATAATATTTATTTCTATGTTGATTGTTTGGAATTATGATTGTTATTTGTATTTTTTTGTGATATGATATCTGTGGTGAATGGATAAGTATATAATCATGTGCCCATGGATTGGTAGTGTGGGGTATTGATTGAGGTTCTACGCCCACGAGTTGAGTTTTACTGATGCTCTAAAATCCACCCCAAAATGCACGGGTTAGGGAAGGGGATAAAGATCTATTACCCTAATGGTTGCATTCCACCCAGACTGAGGATTTGAGGTGAGGATAATGTGTTTGTTGTGATGTGTTCATACCTAGTGAGACATGGGATTAATTTATTCCCTTATGCATAGTAATAAATGAATTGGACCCTTGTGTGAATGATGCAAATGCCTAACCCATGGAACACATGTTGATAATGAATTTAGTAATGAAGAATATGAGAATGTTGTATTGGTACTAAGGTTAGTATTGGTTAAAGTAAATATTGTAAATTAATGACACCCAAACTATCTTTTATTTACATTTCATTTATTTTTTACATGCATGAACTATCTATTTAGACTGTATATTTTGTAGATACCATTGGTGGTGGCCTACTGAGTTATTCTCACACCCTGCTCGGGCCACTATTAGGTACCCAAGAATATTTTAGTCTTTCAAGTGAGTATAAGGTAAAAGGACCCATTATTTTGATTTGAGTCAGTCTTGGGATGTGCATGGATGAGGTTCCATATTTGGAGTCAGAACTATTTTGGGGATTCCACTATTTTTCTTTATTTTAGATTTTGTTCACTTGACACTGTTAGCATGAAATTAAATATTTACTTTTGGATATGGTTTGTACCAATTTTTGAGAGATTGTTGTTTATGCATGTTCATTGGTAATTACATGTTGTTTCCACTATTATATTTATTTTCTGATATGTCTTACTCTGTTAAAGAGGGTACAGTCTCCCTACATGATCTTTTAGAACCTCACTGCTAGTTGGAAACCTATAGAATACAAGGAGGCATGCTTGAGGTCATGTGGCGACTTGTGTCAAGGAACCAGTTTAGTGGCTATGAGGTTAGGGATGTTACACGTGATTTGAAAAGCCATGCTCTAACCATGAAACTCCCCACTATCTGAGTTTTCATGGTTTTCTGGGCTAGGTAGCACTGTTTCCACTAACCATGCTCCAACCATGCACAACCCTCTTCCCCTCAAATTTTCAAAAATTTCACCCAAACACACCCCAAAGATAAACTCAAATGAAAATTACTCAACACATGTAAAAATAGTACCTAAAATTAAGCCCAAGTATTCTCCATAAAAGGATGGGATCTTATAATCTCACCACCTTATAACAACTCTTTCTTGAGGTGCACTCCCAACATTCTCTAAGATTCCGAGATAAAAATATTGATCCACTAAGCCCTCATATCCACTTATCTTTCCCATGTCTCCTTGTACACATATCCATGTTTCCGATATACAAAAACTATCGACACAATCTTTCCCCACAACACTTTCTCACTATGATCAAACACACATATCAGATGCTCCTCAAAGGATGCATATATGTCTAGATTTACTTCATCTACATCAATCACATGAGAAGGGATGGGGTGATACCACCATAGTTGTGATACATGGAAAACATAATGCATATCACTATATCTCTGTGGAAGGGCCAATAGGTGCACCACCAGCCCAATTCTCTCCACAATATCAAACAGTCCAATGAACCTGGGTGCCATCTTTCCCTGCCTCTGTATCCCATAGTGAACCAACCTAAGTGAAACCCGAAGGAATACACGATCACCCTATGTAAACTCTATGGGTTACCTCCATCTATCATCATATGAATTTTTCCTACTCTGATCTATAGCCATACGTTTCTAAATCAGCTGAACCTGCTCTAACATCTCTTACACAAGACTTGGTCCCAACAACTCTAACTCACCTACCTCAATCTAGTATAAAGGTGATATTCATGGATTACCATAAAGATCCTTGTATGGTGAAATATTTATAGTTTCATGATAACTATTTTTATAGAAAAACTCACCGAAATCCATGTTCTTATCCCAATACCCACCAAATTAAGAAATCACACCTACATCATATCCTCAAGCACTTGTATAGTACGTTCTAACTTCCCATCTGTATGTGGGTGGAATGATTTACTAAATAACACATATGTATTGAGTACCTTCTGTAAGCACTTCCAGAAGAGTGAAGTGAAATGTGATTCATGATATGATATTATAGTCTATGGCACCCCACACAAACAGACTATTTCCTGAACATACAGTTCTCCAAACTGTTCCACTATGAAGGTTTCTCGTATCGGCAAGAAATTCACCACTTTCATTAGTCGATCAAAAATAACCTAGAAAACATCATTATTCCTTGGTGTCTTTAAGAGACCCACCACAATGTACATAGTAATGAAATCCCACTTCCATTCCAAAATGGGAAATGACTATAGTAAACCTTCATGTCATTGATGCTCGACCTTCACCTGCTGATAGGTGTAACATCATGCCTCAAACCCTGCTATCTCCTTTTTCACGCATGGCCACCAAAACTATCATCATAGGTAATGGTAAATTCTGGTCACACCTGGATGTACCACCCACTTTATGGCATGAAATTACTTCATCAGTTCTTATCACATGATCATAGGCATAAAAAACTGATTCCTGACATAGATGATCTCATCCTCATCTATGCTTCAATATGAAAGTGACTCCCCACCTTCAAGGCATTCCCTCAAGGTCAAAATTTTTGGATACTCATACTTTATATCTCATATCTATCTCAAAAGTGTAGACTGCACTAAAACTGATATGAGAGTCATCTTCTCCTGACTCTTCTGAACCACTACATGAATTTTAGCCAACAAATTTATCATCTTCCACTCAGAACTAGACTCTCGAATTTCCTGAGTATGTGTTTTCCTACTTAAATCATAAACCACACTATTTACATTTCTAGGCATATATGATAGATCAAAATCTAATGGATGCATATATTCTACCCATTTCCACATCCAGATATTTAATTCTCTCTATGAAAATATGTTTTTAAAGTTCTTGTGATTGGTAAACACTA
The DNA here is from genome assembly GCA_963277665.1 of Viscum album. Taxonomy (NCBI): domain Eukaryota; kingdom Viridiplantae; phylum Streptophyta; class Magnoliopsida; order Santalales; family Viscaceae; genus Viscum; species Viscum album. Next base: position 292,034,743 of record OY728165.1, read on the forward strand.
TAAAATTCTTACACAATAGTTAAAATCATCAATAATTCATAGAATAAACCATTGCTTCCAAGTCAAGGTTGTGTATAGGGCAGTTCTATCCATGTGGCCTCAACTGTCGAGACCCATAAGACAAAACCCGAACTCCCTACATCAACAAAACTTTGAGTCCAATCCCAAAAGTGTCACAATACACTATATAGTCCTCACCTGGCTTAGGTAGGATCAATATCAGTGCTAATTTTAAGATCTTCTTCAACTCTTAGAAGTCTTTCTTATATGATTCTTACCAATCAAAATTTATCCCATTATTGTTCAAGCTTTAAAGAGATGATTCCAAATAGAAAAAGTCCTGGATGAATCTAAGATAATATCTAGTTAACCCTATAAATCTTTGGATAACAAATACATTCTTGGGATTCTCATAATTAACCACTACCTGAACCTTATCTGGATCCACTAACACACCTTCCTCTAAGATGACGTGTCCCAATAAATTTACATGGTCAATCCAAAAATGACACTTATATAGCTTGGTGTATATCCAATTATCTCTTAGTGTAATCAGGATGATGTCAAGATGTTGGGCATGATTGTCACGAGTCTTGGAGTAAACTAAGATATCTTATACAAACACTACCACAAACTAATCTAGGTATGGATGAAAGATTCTGTTCATCAAATACATAAAAACTACTAGTGCATTCATCAATCCAAATTGCATTACGAAGATCTCATAAATTTAATACTTGCTTCTGAAAGTAGTCCTTAGTATATCAAAGGTACGAACTCTCAGATAATGATACCCTGATCTGATGTTGATCTTTGAGAATACACAAGTTCCTCTAAACTATTCAAATAGATTTTCAATTAGTGGAAGATGATACTGATTCTTCACAGTCACCTGGTTCAACTTCCGGTAATCAACACATGGGCACATAGTCCCATTATTTTTCTTTTCAAATAACACTGGTGAACCCTAATGAGACATACTCGGTCGGATAAATCCCTTAAAACCCCTCCAACTGAGTCTGGAGATCCTGAATCTCTATCAGTTCCATTATATATGGTGGAATAGAAACTGGATCAACCCTCTAAATGAGATCAACAGTGAAGTCTATGTCTCTCTCAGGTGGAATCCCTAATAAGTATTTAGGAAATACATCCTGAAATTATTCCACTCTGGGTGGAAGGATATCATGATTTATTCCTCCATTATCTATTAATAAACTGGAAACCTTATCTATGATCTCTCCCAGTTGCTGAGTAATTGGCCTTGCTCGGCCTTCTTGGATAACCCACTCTCCACGGTGAATATAGTTGTCACCCTTAGGAGACATAAAGGTCACTCTCCTATGGTAATAATCAATGTGGGATCATTATTCAACTAGATAGTCCATACCCATAATTAGGTCGAAGCCTGACATATCAAGGATATAAATACCCCACAAAAATGGTACTCCCTGATTATGAGAGAATGTACCTTGCACAAATAAACGTCTCTATACTGCACTCCCAATGATGTATCTAGAGTCATTAACCCACTAAAAAAATCCACCTATTGGCTCAAAACATTAAATTTTATTGTAGATATAAATGAATGAGAGTCACTAGTATCAAATAATGCACTATCTAATGTAGAATATATAATAATAGTACCTCTCACTGTTGATGGTCCAACCTCGCTATCCACAAGTGTAGGCTAAATTCCATTTAACTCTCCTACCCCTCTCCCATGTGATGCCATACAGCTCCCTTGAGTTAAACCACTCTGATGATTTGGGATCTCTTTCCCAAAATCACCTTTTCCACCACCTCTACCACCATATCTAGTATAACTCTAGCTGCCAATATGATAAGAAGTAGAATATCCCCTTCCCACACTCTGGATTTGTCTTGATACACCCTCACTAACCATCAATCGCCATGTCTTTCAGAACTTCTATAGATGTCCCATATTTCCACAATACTGACACTCTACTAGTGGTCAGGGATAGTTGCTATGATAATGGACCATCCTACCACACTGATGACATATCACTGCAATAAGTTCCTGTGTAAACGAGCCTCTTATCTAACCACTCATCTTTATAATACCCTGGATAAAGTTATTATAATGATGCTTCCTTCCCTTGTAAGTCTCACCTCTTGATCATCCAGTAACAAATTTTTTTACAACAGTGGAATCCTCCTTCAAGTTCCCTTCAAACATGAGATCTAGATCCACCACTTCATAAAACATACTTAATTGAAAGAGGTTAACTTGGGACTTAACCTCACACTTAAGTCTATCATGAAAATTCCTCACTATAGATGTCTCATCTCCTAACAATTATAGAGAAATGTTATATAGGTCTATAAATCATCTAGCATAGTACATCACATACATGCTTCCCTGAGTCAGCTACATAAATCCCATTGATTTCTCCCACCTTAGTGTCTCTGGGTAGAAGTGCTACAAGAACCATTCCAAGAATTTATTCCATAACATGCCATCAGTATGTCCAGTCTACACCTGGATGTACCACCAGTGCTTTGCTAATCCTCATAGAATTTAAGAATCCAACTTGACCCTTCTTTCAATAGGAGTCTCTAGATGGTCAAGTATCATCTCGATAGGCTCAAACTAGAACTGAGATCCGTTTGGTCCACCTTCTCTAGTAAATGTTGGGGGGGGGGGGTGATGAAACTGAAACTCCCTCATCAGGTTAGAAATACTCTTCAAAACCTAACCTAGGTCCCTTTCTATGAATTTTATGAAGTAAGTGAAGGTCTCTTAGAAATGCTCCCCTTCTTCCTCACCCGACACTATCAGTGCCTCAGGTTACACTACTAGTAGACCATTACCACCCATATACTCTTGTTTTCCTCTCAAAAAGTGTCATTTTCATGACCCACTTTCTTCAAGATGAGGAAAGGGATACAAAGATTCTAATACCTTCCTTTCTCAAGATAAATGAGAGATAATGACCCCTTAAGTCCCACCTCCAATAGGCCCTTGGGTGGCGACCAACACCAAGGGTATAAAAATCTCACAAAAATGGGAGGCATGAACCTTTTTATAGTAACCAAGATTAGGAGATAAGATGTATCAACCTAAAAAAACTCCAAGACACATATATATATAAAGAAACAAAAATCCATACCACATGCATGTTTAAAGTAAACTGCTAGAAATACAAAGAAAACTCTAAAGTACCAAAATAAAACTAACCAGTGACACAAAAACTATCCCCGACATCCAAGATAGTAAGGTATAACACAGTCCACATAATCTACCTAGAAACTTAAAAACAATTTTTATATATTTAGGGTGAGAATAAAAGTATAAATAGTCGGGAAAAACCAAAGTCACTTGTACACTAGTGTGATAAGCATACTAATTCCCTTGTGAGAAAACAAAATAAACTCAAAAGAACCTAATAAGATATACTATCCATCCCAAACTCACCAAGTAACACTCACTAAATAACACTAGTGAAGTAAATTAAAGTAGTAAGCACATCGATATTTGGGTACCCCGCACCACTTTCCACTGGTTGACTACTCATCCCTAATGGAAAACATCCGAACACTACCATGCTATTCTACAATCCCCACTATCACAACCTATCCGCACACACCTAGCCCAAATACCACATCACATCTTGCACACAAAAACCTGGGCCAAAAACCACAACCCAATCCCAAAGACACCTGGGAATCACCACACCACTCATATCAAAGACACATGGGAAGAAAACCTCACCTGAAGACACCTGGGTCTCACAAACACACCACAACCTGCCCAAAGATTTTAAGGCTACCAATTCCTAGAAGATGGAGCAAAGAAGTGACAATAACCATCCATCCATCCACCCACTGGGATGTTGGGAAATGACACCCTCCCCCATAAAAATGGTGGTGTTCGGAACATAGTGATTGTTGGAATCATGACTATTATGTGTTGGAAATAGAATATGGTTTGTGTTTGTTGTCAATACTCAATGGATGATCAGGAAGTTTACAAGGAAATGGATCTTATAGTTCAAGTTGACATCAGTATTTAAGGTTGTGTCATTTCCCAGTGTTTTCCAAATTTTTGGTTCAAAAAATTGAAATATAGAGAGTAGTGTTTTTGGAAAAGGGAGTTGAGTATGAGATTGAAGGGTGATTGGAAAATTGAACACAAGTCTGGATTTGGGATTAGTTCATCAAAATATGGAAAAGGAAAAATGTGCATGCAATATTTAAATGTGTGTAAAATATGAGGTTGCATAGAAGAATATTACATGACCAATGTGATGTCAAAAGCAGTTTTACCTGCTCAGAATAAATCTTATGCGCACTAATGAAGACACATCAGAAACTTTTTCATAGGGTTGTCGAGACCTATAAATAGGAAGCTACCCCAATGGAATACAAAAATAATTTTTCAACAAAGATCTGGTTGCTCTACCACATGAAATATTTCCACATAAATGATTTTCAAAGAGTTAATCTTTCTCGCAAGATGTTCCTTTAGTCTAAAATGACCAAGTGAACCTTGTGGTATAGTTGCACAAAATATTAGGGTTATGAGAAAGTCACTTTTCACGACAAATATTAAATCTTGTGAGAAAAATAAGATATTGCGCGCAAAAGGAAGAAGTTGCATGCAAATGTAGTGTTGAGATTCTAACTGTCTTTTGATATCTAGTTTGTTCGATAAGTGCTTCCAAGTGCATCCTTTCAGGACTTTGATGCAAGAAGTTCCTCATGCTAGATATATATAAAGACTTCAATGCCAATATTTTGAAGATACCTTCAAGTAAATAAACTGATTAAGACTTCTCCCAATGCAGTGAGCTAGGGGAAGTCGATGGAAGTGATCTGAGGGACATAGTGAACTGTCCTTGAACCTTTATAAAGTCAGTGTTCCTGGAAGAGATTGACTGTGTTTAAAACTTTTTTAATCAAAAACTAGTGAAGAATAGTGGAATTTTGTACAACCAAAAACTTGTCGGCATATGCTCTTTGGACTACCCATTTTTGGTGAACCAAGTAAAAGTTTCCATGTCATCTCTTTTCATGTGATAGTTTTCTTTCTTCTCTTTCCCATTAGACAGGTTTAACAGTTTCCTACCAACATGGGAACAAGATCCATCAGGTAAAAAGAAAAATTTGACACCCTGATTCACCCCTCCCATCTCAGGGTGTTCCAAGGACCTTCACGTGGTATCAGAGGGAGGTTGTTGGTGCTAAATATACCCTTTCATTGGTTTCATAGAGAATTCAGTAAAAGTTAGGTGAGTGACCCTATTTGATGGAAGGAACTTTAAAATATGGAAGAATAAGATAAGATCTATCTAATATCTCTTGGAATGGAATTTAATTTTTCTACATCTCAAGGAATACAAGTAACTGATCCAACAAGGATGTCTATGACTGATACAGATAGGCAGATGCTTGATGCAGATGCTAAATCACAGAATGCTCTCACTACAATAGTTTAGATATATCTTAAGGTGATGAGTTGTACTTCAAAAAAGTCAATGTGGAAAAAATTTGAGAATATATATGAAGGAGACAACAAATTAAAGGAAGAAAAACTACAAGTCTTGCAGGATAGGTTTGACGATCTGAAGATTCTTCCTGAGGAGAATGAAGATTCCTTATTCAATCATATTAATGAAGTAGTAAGAAAAATTCTAGGTCTTGGGGAAGAAATCAAAGACATTGATATTGTGAAGAAAATTTTGAGAATACTTACACCTATTTACAACCCAAAAGTTTCTTCCCTTTAGGAAAGGGATCTAAATAAAACTTTCATTGGATGATCTACTGAGCATTCTAGTGGCATGCAAAATTAGATTAAACCCAGAAGATGTGAAGACACCTATAAATAAGGAAATGGAATTCAAATCCATGGAAAAAATAGAAATTTTAGAAGATAATGTTGATGTAGATAATGAATAAGGAGAACTTATTTCTCTCATTTCCAAGAAATTCAAGAAGGGAAAAGGGAAATTTTAAGGTAAGTTACCTCTGACTTGTTTCCATTATGACAGAGTTGGGAACATTTCCTCTCAGTGCACAAGAAAGTTCGATGATGAAGAAAATGAAGTTGGAGACATGCAGGAGCCTTAGAAAAGGTTTTTAAAAAGGTATACTTCAAGTCTGGTAAGAAATTACGTAGAAAGAGTTTTGTATGTGATGATTAAGATGATGATAGTGAATACTTTGAGAGAGAAGAACTAGAATTTAAATTTGGAGCCCATGCATCAATGATGTCTACCGTTGAAAAGATAGAACCCTTGGGAGATAAATCTAGATATACTTAGTTGACCACTAATGTCAATCTCAAGTTTCAAGTTAAGGATTCTTTTAGTAAGATTGAGAATCAATTCAAGAGATAAAAAATAAGGAAATAAATTGTGGAAGAATCATCAGAATATTTTGATTATATTGAAGCTGAAATTGAACGACTGGAAGAAGTAGTGAAAGTACATTAAAAAACCCTTGAAATCATATAAGATGTAGTAGAGCTAAAGCTGAGAATTTAAGAACATGAAAAGGTCAATAATGACCTCACATCTAGACTAGAAGAGAATTCCAAGACTGTCGAGGGTCTTGAATAAGAAGTTGTTACTCTTAGGAGTAAACATGAAAGCGAATCAATTTCAAAAGAAACTAATAAGAAAATATAGTTTAAAAGATTCTCAAATGCTAAATTGCTGGAGAGAGATAAGCATGGTTACGATGGAGTTGAAAATATTTTGAATGATCAAAGACCCGTATGCATGGGAAACAGTGGAATCAGTTTTGATGCTAAAACATAAAATGTTGAAAATAATGTTGGCTAGAATAAAGGCAAGATGAAAGTTGTTTATGTTGAAAATTCACCTGAAGTACTGAAAAATAAACCCTCAATTCAATCTGAATGAAGAATTGAAAACTATCCTTAGGTATCCAGAAATTATAGGCATCCAAAACATTTTTCTAAGGAAGGATACTTGAGGAGGAATCGAAATGAGAATAAATTTACACTCATAAAATGTCAATTACGTGGCTATCTAGGCCATACCCTATCATATTGTGAAGAGGAAAGAAGCTATTTGAATGGGGGAAGAGATAGGAGCTGAACAAAGGAGAAAAAATTCATATCCTACTTCTTATAGAAGAAATAATTTCTGTGGATATTGTTTTCATTGTTCTCACTTTGGACATAAATCTATGTATTGAAGGCAGAGGAATGATAGGATAAATTCATACAATTCTTAGAGAAAGGTCAATACTCAACAACCAGACAATGTGGATATTTCAAACATGTTCACTCCTTTGAAAAAAGAGTACAAATATGAAGAACCCATGAACATGTAAAAGAGATTTTAAAGGCCGTCCCTACCATCCACTCATTTTAATATTTCATGGAAGGAAAATAGGAAAAATGAAAAATACAACCTTGCTGAAGTAGCTCTCAAAGATACAAAGAATAGTATCACGTGGATTCTTGATAGTGGGTGATCATCCCATATGAAGGGAAATGCAGACCTATTAATGAATGTTAATAAAAAGAATGATGCAATAGTAATGTTTGATAATGATGGTTCTTTGAAGATCAAAGGAAGTGGAAGTACTAAACTGACTAATGGAGAGATAATAAAAAATGATGTTCTTTATGTGGATGTGTTACGTCATAATATCCTAAGTGTAAGTCAACTCTGTGATGTAGGACTTATAGTGAATTTCAATTAAAAAGGAAGCACTATAAAGGGAAATAAGGGTAATTTTATCATGAAAGGCTATAGAACAGATGGAAACTTACATCATGTTGACAGTAAATAAATTTTTTTCTACATTAAAGTTGAAGAAGAAAAAAACTTGTGACATCAAAGATTGGGGAACATTAATAAAAAAGACATGGAAATGATATCTAAATAGACGATTGTCATGGATATTCCAAATCTAAATCATTAATAGGAGAATACTTGTGATACTTGCATGTGAGTAAAGTTGGTGTGTAGTTCAAATTATCCAAAGAAGAAAAGGGCATCAAATCTTCTTGATCTTTTCCATAAATACAATTTTGGACCAATAAATGTTTTCAAAACTCATGGAGAAAGGTACTTTGTCCTCTTAATATATGATTATAGTAGAATTTCATGTGTGATAGTTATACATAGAAAAAAAAAAGTGATTGATTGTATGAAAACTTATTGATGAATTTCCAAGAATGATACAGGGTAGAAAATCAAAGTTCTTATATTTGAAAATGGAGGAGAATATACATCCATTGAGTTTGAAAATTACCTATAGAAACATGAAATTCAAAATCAGATGGCTGTTGTGAGAACCCCATAGTAAAATGGAGTTGTTGAGTGAAGGAATTGAAAAGTGAATAGTATGGCTAGAACTATGCTGATTGAGAGTCATATCTCTAACCATTATTGGAAAGAGTCCATTCAAGATTTGATATATATTAAAAATCAAACAAGGATTTATATGGGAGAAACCAATACACCATATGAGTTGTGGCATGGAAGGAAGTCATCTTTGAAGTATTTCTATGTTTTTTATGTAAATGTTTTATCAAAAACAAATAATGAAATCAAGTAAAGTATGGTGATGCAACAGATGAAGGAATATTCCTCACATATTCAATGAATAGAAAATTCTACAAATGGTTCAGTAAGCATATTAGAAAATTATGTAAATCGGTGATTTAAATATCATTGAAGATAAAACAAAAAATGCCTCAAGGAATTCCTATGATGATGTAATAGAAGATGAGAAAGAATGTGAACATGTAACAGATTCAAATACAGAAGTAGAGGAAGATGTACAAAAATATTTGGAGTCACAACATGATGTTGAATCTGAAGAAGAATCAGAAGAGGAAACCATGGTTGGAGGTAATTCTAATGAACCTCAAAGGAGAAATCAAAGATTCGAGATTGATCAATCCAACATCATCAGGGATTGGACTGCACCCACACAAACAAGGAGAATGAGTAATAATGTAAAATATTCTTTACTATCTATTGTGGAACCATACTCATTTGAATAGGCTGTAATGGATGAATCATGGGTTAAATTCATGAATGAAGAGTTAGATCAGATCGATACAAACCAAACATGTGATCTAGTCAAGAGACCCGAGGGTCACATTGTTATTGGTACAAAGTGTATTTTTAAGAATAAATTCGACGAGCATGGTAATATGATCATAAATAAGGTACGATTAGTGTGTAAAGGATATTCAAAAATTGAAGGCGTCGATATTGAAAAAAATTTTATCCAGTAGCTAGACTAGAGTCAATTAGGCTATTTCATTCCATGAAGATCTAAATAGGATATAAATTATATCAAATATATGTCAAGATATAATTCTTGAATGGTGTTCTTGAAGAAGAAGTATACATTGAACAACTAGTGGGTTTCTTACTTGGAAATGATGAAATGAAGCTTTGTAGGAACTCTATGGTCTGAAGTAGGAACCATGAGATTGGTACTCTCAGCTGAATTCTTATTTGAAAAGGCTTGAATTCAAAAGAGGAGGAGTGGATCACAATCTCTATGTGAAGAAATCTCAAAAATATTAGTTTATGGTACTAGTTTACGTTGATGATATTATCTTCAGTGGTAGTAGGTAGGGGTTGGTGGATGAATTTTCCAATCACATGAAATTTGATGTCAAAGTGTCCATGATTGGTGAAATCACATACTTATTGAGATTAAAATTGATTCAAAGGAAAGACTACACTTTCATTTCTCAGGAAAATTATGCCAGAGAGTTACTGAAGAAGTTAAATATGCATGAATCGAAACTAATGTCCAATCTGATTACGGTTGGAACTAAACTGGGAAAGCATGAGGATGAGACAATTGTAGATCCCACAATGTATAGGATAATAATTATAAGCTTAGTATACTTGATAGTGTCATGGAAAGATATTATATTTTCAACATGATTAGCGACCTGTTTTCAGAGTAATCCAAAGGAAGAACATATGGAGGTAGTGAAAATAATCATGAGGTACATTCAAGGCACTCACAATTATGTCTTATACTTTTCTACTGGAAGAGATAGTGAACTATCATGGTTTTTTGATACTGACTCTCCTGGAGATGTGGTGTTCAGAAAGTCCACAAGTGGTGGAGAATTATTTATTGGAAATAAGTGTGTGCATTGTTTAAGTAAGAAATATGAAATCACTTCCCTCAGTATTGCTAAAGATGAGTATATATCTACTACAAAGGCTTGCACTCAACTATTGTGGATGAAACAACAACTAACTGATATTGGTGATGAGGTGAAACAACCAATGGTGATTCACTGTGATAACAAGAGCACAATTTATCTTATGAAGTATCCTATTTAGCATTCTCATACAAAACACATTGAAATTAGATATCACTTCATCAAGGAACAATTTGAACAAGGCATGGTTAAAATGAATCATGTGGGAACTGATGAGAAAGTGGCTGATATTTTGACCAATCCCCTAGAAGTGGTTATGTTTTAGAAGCATTGGTTGAGTCTTAGTGTTCAACCACCTCTTAGTGCATGGGGAGGTCACAAGATTCCCCTCTCCCTAGTTCAATTAAATTTTTTTAATCTATTTGTGGAAGTGATGTAGATTTATGGGGGAGATATGATCTTGGAGGAGTGTGTTTTGTGATTTACAATGTACAAATACTGGTCTTTGGGTTTATTTCCAATGGGGGAGAAGGAATAAATTCAATGGTACAAAGCCGATAGATGAATTTTTTTTCTGTTTATCAGAGAATAGAGAATAGAGAATTATGAGTATTCAGTCTTGTGAGGAAACATTTCAGGACATGTAATGCTTCTGTATCATGATGAGAATTTGGTATTAGGAAGAAACTATTTAGGAATGTAATTCTTTTGTGTCACAGTGAGAGATTAACTTGGACATATTTAAGAATTCCAAAACACAAGAACCCGATTTAAGATTTCCCTCTTATTTTCTACACCAAGCATTTATCATGTAGGCTTAGAGTGTTGGATGAGTTGATTCTTGTAAATCAAGTTTTGATTGTGGTTGGTGCTCTATTGAATTTATATGGAGATTGCCAAAAAACCAAAAGGGGGAGATTTTTTGGAACAAAGACTATTTTATGATAAAAATATAATATGGTTTGTGTTTGTTGTAAATCCTAAATAGATTATTATAAAGTTTATAAGGAAAGGGATATTACAGTTCAAGCATACAACATTATTAAAGGTGGCATCGTTTCCCAGTGTTTGCCAATTTTTTGGATAAAAAAATTGGAATATGGAGAAAAGTGTTTTTGGAAAAGGGAGTTGCATGTAATATTGAAGGGTTCTTGGAAACTTGTGTGAAAGGATTGATTTGGGATCAGTGCATCAAAATATGGAAAAGGAAAAAAAGTGCATTTAAGATTTAAATGTGCGTGAATGATGAGGTTGCGTAGAAGAATCTTACACACCCAATGCGATGTCAAAAGTGGTTTTGCGTGCTCAGAAGGAATCTTATGTGCACCGATAAAGACACATCGGAAACTTGTGCATAGGGTTATTGAGGCCTATAAATAGGTGGATACCCCCATGGTAGACAAAAATAATTTCCCAACAAATATTTGGTTTCTCTATCGTGCGATAGATTTCCACGTCAATGATTTGCAGAGATTTAATCTTGCGTGGAAGTTGTTTCTTTAGTCTAAAATGACAAAGTGAACCTTGTGGTATAGTTGATCAAAAGATAAGGGTTTCACAAAAGTAAATTTGCGTGAAAAATATTAAATCTTGAGCACAAAAAAAGATCTTTCATGAAAAAGGAAGATGTCACGTGAAAATGCAGTGTTGAGATTCTAACTGTCTTTTGATATCCGTTTTGTTCGATCAGTGCTTCCAAGTGCATCCTTTCAGGAATTTCATGCAAGAAATGTATCATGCTGTAAAGATACAAATACTTCAATGACAATATTTTGTATAGGACTTCAAGTCGATAATCTGAGTAAGACTTCTCCCAATGCAGTGAGTTAGGGGGAGTCGACGGAATTGATTCAAGGCATGTAGTGAGATATCCCTAAACCTTTATAAAGGTAGTGTTCTTGGAAAAAAAAGACTATTTTTGAAACTTTTTTAATCCAAAACAAGTGAAGAATACTAGGTGTTGGTATGACTAAAAGCATGTTGGCGTATGCTCCTTGTACTATCCCTTTTTGGTGAACCAAGTAAAAAATTCTGTGTCATATCTTTTCATGTGATATTTTTCTTTATTATCTTTCACATCAGACACGTTTAACAGTTTCCTACCAACATGGGAACAAAATATATTAGGCCAAAAGAAAAATTTGACACCTTGATTCATCACTCCTCTCTCAAGGTGTTTTGGGGTTCTTCAGTGCTCAACATAGGTGGGGTGTATATAGAAATCACAAGGAATTATATGTATATATATAGGTAGCAAACACTCATCCCAACCTATGGGTTTTCAGAACAATAACCAACCCACAAAAAACTGCCCTTGCTACCAGATCTAAATGTACATATCAAAATGAAAGATAGTCACTTCCCAATTTGATAAATGAATGCCACTTCACTACAAGACACAACTCAAGACATACCCCCAACCAATTCATTTAACCAATTTTCCTTCTGCATTATCAATTCATTAATTTATTTATTCCATCTCTACCCAGGAAACTACCAAACACTAAACATTTTATAAGGTGAAGCAACCATACCAACCACTTCCAAAGTCAAATAGGGAAATAAGGGCCATGGTAAAAGAATCCATTCTAACAAACATTCATTAGAAAACAACCTTAGGAAACTCTAAGAGAAAGGCCCACTCAAGGAAACACCATCCTTCTTCAAAATCATACCACCCTATCCTTATTATCCACAAGTAAAACCCACAAAACACCTTATTACTACCAAAATAAGTATCCCCACTATACAAAAACACCACACCCAACACACCCATAAACATGAACATGACACAACCCAGTCCTGCAACCCCGCTGTCCAACCAGTACCCAAATGTAGTCCCACTACATAATAAGTTCATCCATTGCAAAATCAATCAATCTCTCAGATTGAGATTATATTACACTGCCCATACCACCCCATACTCACAACCACACTCCCATCCACAAAACCACACCAACAACACAGACACAAGGCCAAACAAAACCACACACAATACACATCTGCACCAACAAGGAAATGCTTATTCATATTTAGTAGCACTCATTATTTAATTCCACTTGATAAAATAGGGGTTATCACAGAACATGTTTGATCCTGGGGAATCACTTTATTTAAACAAATATATGTGGTTAACCAAATTCCATAATCATATGGTCATTCATGGAGTATCAACAATAGTATTCACAATCCATACAAGTGCGCAAATAGAGACCGCTAACGACCGTGATTTTCAGAAGGCATATAGCCCTTACAAAACACGACATAGATCAAGAATAACATATAAAAAATATTGATCAACACTATCATACTTCTAGTACCTAATTTATTACTTATTATTATATTATTTAAATTGGTTTCAACCATAACCATATAAAGATATCAGTACACCCACTCTGCGTGATACACAATTAAAAGAGAGACGAAGGGATCCCTACTTGAAACAACAAACGGTCAACAATTCTTCATTGCGTTAAAAATAGGGGATCACGTGAGTAGAGGGAAAGACTCTAGGGAAAAACTGAATAGACTAATAAAACATAGGCGCATGAATCCTCAGAGAAGAAAGGTTTTCAACACACCAAGAGAAAGCATAAGGGTACAAAGGAAGAGAGGATATCAACTTTAGAAAGGATAGATCCTAAATTTACGGGGAAATGGTTTCAAAGTCCATTAAAGATGGATCCCAATCAATACCATGTAGTCTAGGATTAAAAGAAAGATTTAGGTTTTTAGAAGATTTATAACTTTTCAAACATCCCAAAAAATCATTAAAAAATATCATTTAACTCATTTAACATTAAAGAAAACGTCAAAGTGGAGAAACTGAAAAAACTGATGTGAGTCACTAATGGGTGGGTCAATGACAACGAGTCACCAATAGCGATTCACCAACGCCTAACACACTAATGTGAGTCACTAATTCAGCTCATTGACATGAGTCACCGACACCTAACTAACCAATGCGAGTCAACGACTTTCGACTCACCGATGCGAATCACCAATGAAACTCACCAACACAACTCACCGACATGAGTCACCGATCCCTATCCTACAGACACCCCGAACTACTGATGCCCTGAGTCACCAATGCGATATACTGTTGTGAGATACTGATGAAAACTTATCGACACGGAGCTATCGATGTGATTTACCAATGCCTGACTCACTGATGAAAAAACTGGAATTTTCGAAAAATCTTGAAATAAAACACCATTGCCTCCCAAAACACCCCAAACACTGGATTTTGACAATGTAATGGACTACGGAGGTCTGGAACATTATATCAGGTACCTATAAAAATATTCTCGCCCTCGATAATTCAAAACCAAACCCAGAAGAAAGAGGGATCTGAACAAACACCCCATAAGACACCTCTCATGGACAAACCGCCTTGTGTTTTTAGAAAGTTAGAGTGAAACCTCAACATACCAAAACAAATCATCCCAAATCTACTAACCCAAAAATCTACAAGATACCCCACACAAGAACCAACTATCCAAACATATGAATTAGTGAATTCCTTTCTCCATGTCAAGATACTATCTACTTTGTCCGGCACTGAATCACCCACATGAGTTTCATCGCATCTCAATTAATGCGTATCAATTAGAAATCAGGTCTCCCCCTTTTAACATGTTAGAACTTCATCACATATTACGAAACAAAGAATAAACCCATATTTTATAAAATAGGGTTCAATTTCTACATCACAAATCAAAACACACAAGAAAAACTCAAAACAATTCTAGGTAATGGGCATACACCTTCTTGCTCCCAAGTAATCTCCTCCAAGACACCATAACTCCACAACATACGAACCAAGTGAATGGTACATCCACACATCCCCTTCTACTGACGATATTGGATCCTCACTAGCTACTCCACTAATGTTTCATCATCCTTGATATCTAACTCTCCCCAATAAATGACATGGGAGTCATCGTGAAGATATCGATGAAGCCAGGAGACATGAAAGATGTTGTGGATCCTCCTCAACTGCGGTGGGAAATCTAACTAGTATTCCACCTTTCCAACTCTTCCCAACAACTTTAAGGGTCAGATGAAATTGGGAGAAAGTTTAATTCCTCTTCCGAACCTTTACTTCCCACGTCTAGGGAAACCTTCAAGAACACGTGGTCCCCAACCATGAAATCCAAGGGCCTTCTCCTGTGATCGGCATATGACTTCTTCTGATCCTGTTCTACCTTCATCCCCTCACAGAAAAGATGGACCTTCTCAGTCATACTTTGCACCATATCCGGACCAAGAACAACTTCCTCCCCAACATTTTTCCAGCACAAAGGTGAATGACACAGTCTTCCGTAAAAATCTTAAAACAGATCCATGATAATGGAAGAGTAATGGATATTATTATAATAAAACTATAACAAGAGAAAATGTCACACCCAAGACTCACCAAGGCCCAAGACACATGATCACAGCATGTCGTCCAATGTCTGTATGGTCCTTTCTATCTTCCCATCGTCTGAGGGTGGAACAAATAGCTGAGGCGTAACTGATTACCAAAGGAATGATGAAATAACCTCCAGAATCATGAGGTAAAACACGTATCTTTATTTGAGATGATAGATCTCATAACCCCATACAAACTCACCACCTCATCCACATACCTCTGTGCTAAGGAATCCACTACGCTCAGCTCCTTGATCACTAATAAGTGATCCAATTCCCTCAAATGATCCACTAGTACCCAAATTACATCAAACCCTCCATAATACCTATCTAGACCTATGAATAAATCCATCGATATGTCATCCCACTTCTACTTGCGGAAATATAAGGGATGAAAAAACCACCAGGAACACGGTGCTCAACCTTCACCTACTGGAAAACCAAGAACTTTTCCACAAACTTTACCATTTCACACTTCATCCCAGACCATCATAACTATTCCCTCAAGCCACATTACATATTGGAAACTTCTAGGTGTACCTATAGGGGTGATCTATAAAACTCATAGAGAACACCCTCATGCATCTCCACTGGAACAAACAGCTTCGCACAAAATAACATCCGATTATGAACATCCTTCAACCATCCCTCCGAAACATTACCCTGGTCAAAGAGATCACACATTACCTCTTCCTTTGAGTCTCCCCACTAATAATCCTCCACATTATACCTTAGATATGACTACTCCATCATCTGAAATAGTGATCCTCTACCGCCATCCATTCCTTCATCTAAGTGCACAGTAGATAAATCCTCCATTAATCTCTAAGTGTCTACATATTCTCAAAAAACCTCCTTATGTGACTTAATTCTCAAATCCTTGGCCATAAAATTCCTCTTTCCTAAGGTTTAGGAGATCTCGAAATCATAATCCTGAAGAAACTCCATCCATCTCTACTATTGAAAGTTTAGATCTCACTGGGAAGAGATATACCTCAAGATATGGTGATCCGTGAAAGCCACAAAAAACTCCACAACGAGGTAATAATGCCACAAATTTAGTACTAACACAACTACTGCTAGCTAAAAATCATGGGTGGTATAGTTACGTTTATGGGTACGGAACTGCCTAGACCCATAGGAGATCACACTCCATTTCTACATCAGAACACACCCCAATCATAGATGGGAAACATCCCAAAACACCATGAAAATCACACCTTACTCTAGAAAACTAAGCACTGGAGAACTGACCAACTCCCCTTTCAGATTATATAAAATTTATTGGAACTTCCCACTCCACACAAAAGCTTGGACTTCTTGGGTGAGAGCTTTCAACAGAGTTTCTACTCGAGAGAAATTAGGTATGAACCTCTGGTAATAGCCTGCCAGTCCAAGAAAACCGAGAACCTCTCCCACATTCTTGGGTGCTTCCCAAGAAACAAATGCATTTAACTTTTAAGGATACATTTATAAACCCTAATGAGACACCACATAACCAAGTAAGTGGACTTATTATGTACAAAAATTGCACTTGGATAGATTTTTGTAGATTTGGTGGTGCTGAAGGACCTCGAGGATAGTCCTGATATTATTGGTGTGCTCCTACTTTAACTTCGTGTATATCAAGATATCATCAATAAATATGATGATAAACCAGTATTGGAACTAATGAAAGATAGAGTTCATAAGCCCCATGAATACGATTGGTGCATTCGTAACACCGAATGATATAACCGCATACTCAAAGTGCCCATACCTGCACGTGAAAACAATATTTGGGATGCCACCCTCCCTCACCCTCAACTAGTGATACCTAGACCGCTGATCGATATTATAAAACCTACTTGAACCCTTAATATAGTTAAAAAGATCATTTATTCTCAAGAGAGGGTAACAATTCTTGACCGTTACCTGATTCAACCTCCGATAGTCTATACAAAGCCTCATACCACCATCCACCTTCTTCTCAAACAAGATCGGAGCACCCCACAATGACACACTGTGGTGCACGATGAGTGGACCTAAGAATATGCACCTAGTGATACAATAATTAAATATATTATTTTGTTAATCAAATTATATTTACAAGACATTATGAAAGATTTTTTATGTTAAGGAATTTGGTTAATGAATGTCAGAGAACTCAGCCCACCGATACCTAGATTGAATTGAGAGTGATTTAGGTTGAACTGAATAACTAATAATATAATTTATAAAAGTAATACATTTTGAGGTTTATTTTTTCATGTAATTATCTTGGAATAATTCTTTTATGGTGTTAATTATTCTTTACTCATGATTAAATCCTTTTGGTTTTAGTAATGGCTAAAGCCTGAAGGAACCAGTTCCTTGGAAAATATAGGGATTGTCCCAATGCGAAACCTAAAAAGATAAAAAATGTAGTGTGAAACCTTTTGATTATTTCAAACTAGCTTCCAAAAGTCATGATTAATAATGTGAACCTGGTCAAGCTTTTAAATAAACCCAAGAAGAGAAGGGTAGATTCTCATGGATATTTTGGTGTTAATGATGAAGGAAAGAATGTTTAATTTCTATTATGTTAAAAAAGTTGGAAAAAGAAAAAATGAAAATGTATTAAAGGAACTAGAATCTATTTTATCTAGAGTAAATATGGGAATAGAGAAAGTAATTTATGGGGAAATGGGAAGAGCTCAGTGGTCACAGTGGAAGGAAAAAGAGTTCATCCTAAAGTTCTACAAAAAATTTATTGTCTTAAATGAGAGGAAATTTAACATTATCTAATTCAATTCCATAATATAAAGGATAAAGAGGATTCTAGGTACAAAAAAATTAAATAAAATTGAATTACTATGAAAGAACAACCATGTAAGTGATTTATGAAGATACTATGGAGTGAGGAACACATATCACCCCCTCCAGAACTATGAGTATTTTATTCATATGTTGTTCAACATATTCCTTTATTCCTAGTATGTTTCTAAGAATTTTAAATAACCACCCTAATGAGTAGAAATTGAGTTATTAATAAAAACTATTTATGGTATTATTTTAAATACACTTAGATTTTAACAGAATGAAATTTTGTTTGATAATTTGTATGACATGCAACACTGAGCTTAAATGAACCACAAAATATTATTATTTAAATATGACCATTATAACTGAGATGTTGGATTGGTGGGTATGAATATGACTAAACACATTATGATATATATATATATATGTATATAAATTTCCAAATCAATAAAAATGTATTTATTAATTCTTAATAAATAAGTACTCAACTTTTATAAAAGCTAATTTATCCTTCAAAAATATATTTTCTTCAAAAATGGCATTTATTAATTTTTTTGAGATAATATTATAATTAATTTATGAAAATTTAAGAAAATTTATTTTATAAAAAGGATAGAATTATTTAAACCAGCCTATAAAAATTATTTTATGGTGATTTTTTTTGATTTTTTTGAAAAGTTTGGTTTTTCAATAAATAATGGAAAATTACTAATTTTATTGAAAATTGTATTTTCTTTTAAATTATTCATAAAGTCAAATTATATTATGGATTAGTTTTAAAATTTTAATTTTTTTTAAAAAAATAATCCAATTATATTTGTTTTTTATACTTAATTTTGGTATAAAACATTTTTATACTAAAAATGATTTTTTTGAAAAAATATTTTTTGTTGCGTTTTGCAGGATTATTTTTAAATTAAATTCTATAATTTTTTTGAATTAAATTTTAAAAATTGATTCCATATTTGGAATCAGTGGGTCATAATTTTTTAAATAAGACCCTTTTATTTTTGGACATTATGAATATTAACCTTATTAATTTTTGTTACCGTAGTAAAGGGTAAATCAGGTAATTAAGGCTAAAAATAGAATGATAAGGACTAAAAAAGGACCCTAACCCTTGAATTAATTTTATTTTAGGATTATATATCATATAAAATCATATAAAATCCTAATATATGCCCCTTTTATATTTAGACATGATTTTCACCTTTATATTATTTTATATAAAGTAAAGTAAAAAATGCCAATCACTTGGTTTTATTATCTCTAAAATTTTGAATAGGGATAAATAAAGGATATGTTTGGATATAAATATTCATTTGAAATACAAATGATTTTTTCCATCATGGTTATTTATTTTTAATTTTCAGTGATGAAATAATTACCTTAAATGCCTCCACAAAGCTGATACTGTATTTATTCAATTAATATAAAAATAAAATAAATGATATTAAAAACGTTAAAATTAATTTTATTTGAGTGGATTATTGTGTTTCATGATTTATATAGATAAAAATGAAATATTAAAGAGGTATTAATTCTTTATATTTTAATTCCATTATTGTTTTATTGTTTTAAAAGTAAAATTAAATGAATAGTTCCAAAATTTACATTAATGTTAATTTATATTAAATAATATTTTATTAAATGATTTAAAATTAAAAAAAATCATATATTCATCCAAGTGATTGTGATCTCGTTTGAAATATAAACCATATTCCATTTAGGGGAATTATTTTATTTATAGTAACTATATTGTCTCTTTAAGTGTAATACAATTTTGTTTCACAGTAATCATCAATAGGGTTAATGGGGGAGGGGGGATGTGTTGAAACAAAATGACTAGGGTAAAAAAATCACCTAAAATTGTAAATTTTTTATTTTACTAGATTTTTTTGACCCATCCACATACTAGATTCTATATAAATGAGTTTGGATCTATTTGTATATGGACATTAATTTATATTAATTTAATACTTTAATAAATTACAAGAGTTCCCCTCCCCTCTCTTATAAATGGAAACCTACTCTTATATTTACTTCACACTTAAAAAAAAATTTTGTTTATAAAATACCTACCAAAATACTTTCCTTATATTAATCCCCATTTCCTAGATTCCTTTTTTTATCATAAAACCAATCTATGAAATATTTTGGTGCAAACCTTAAGTGGTTGTCCGAAGAAGAGGTATAATTCTTAATCAAGCATTTTCATTTTATTTATTCTTATAACTACTTAATATATTATTAAACCATGATAAAATAATAAAACTAGTGTATTATATATACTGATATGTTATTAATTTAATTGAATAACCTATATCTATCTCCTCTTCCATCAAATGGGAAACAAAACCATCATTTGTGAGTACGATAGACTACCACCTCACGAACTGATATAATTCGTTTTCCACCACCACCTATTACAGTTGGTTATAATGATGGATTTACTATATATATATGAGATTGATGAAATTTTTATGATTATTAAAATATAATTTATCATCTACTTTCTTACCTTTCTATTCATTGAAAAATGATAACATCATTCGTACATAAGTGTGGACTGCTACCTCAACAAAGCGACATGATTCGTTTTTCATCACCATATCACATGGATGATATATATAAGTATATTTAAAGAAATAATATGGTATTTATGATATAATTATAATTATTTAAAGATAAAACAATAATTATATTCTTTCCATAATGATCATTGAAAAATGGAAATGTTACTCATGCATTTGTATGACCTACAACCTACCCTCTACAAGATAGTAACACAATTCATTTTTCATAACCACCATTCATGGTTTGTTTTAAAAGTAAAATTTATGCATAAAAATTATAATTATATCATGATTATTATTCTATATATAATTTAATAATGAAATTTTTGACAATAGTCAACCTACCAAAGTCAATTTGGACATATGATTCAAATATTATAAAAATATACAATGTGAACTTAATTGAATAAGTAATTATGTATAACTTGGTATTAAATAAAATAAAAGGAATAATGAACTTGGAAAAAGTTATTGATCAAGTAAATAATTAACATAAGTTTTTTATTTAGGAAGATAACGAATGCACATGACGAGTCAAACTCGAGGTAAGAGACTATCTTTTAAAAATCATTTTTTAAAGTATCCCTTCCAACTCTTTTTCTTCCATGTACATATTTTAAAAATTATTTCAAGGATGTATTTATATAAAAATGAATGATTTATTAATTATATTTTAGGCCTCCTTTTTTACTTTCTTTCAAATGTTTTCAAAATGAATATTTTTATATATTTTATAAGGAACGTTTTGACTCTCTTCACAAAAGAAAAAAGGAATGTTCTATTTTAACATATATGGGGACAATGAATTTTATTGACACCATAATCATTATTTTATATTTTATTTATATTATAGTATTACTTATTTTCTTCAAAGGAAAAACCTATTTACATTTATTTTAGTAATTTTATTCTTGACAAATGGGTTCCAAAGAAAAGGGATATATCAATATTTGAAAATTATTTCTTATGGGTGAAAAGAATGTTTTTATGATGAATAATTTTATATGTTATAATTTCAATATGGTTCTTGGGAATTATTTATGGTGATGGGTGGTTATGTTATAAACCATGTATGGGTGATTCTGTGATATCTATCTAATGTCCTGGGTATTATTTATGTTTGAAAGTTGACCATGAGGGTTATTCTAAGTGTAACCATAATGGCTATTCCAGGTGTAACCACAAAGGTTATTCCATGTGTAACAGTGTGGGTTATTCAATTTGTAACCATAAAGGTTACTCAATATGTGATAGTGATATAAAAATGATTCCTCAAGTTAACTAAATGATTTATTTATTATTTCAATGGTTTTTATGGAAATATTATGATTTCGTAAGGTAATATAATGAGTTTATGTTCAAATAAAAGCATTTTATACTTCTTATGGGTGAAAAGTGTATCTCTGTGAAAAAAAATTTATGAGTTTTTCATGATTTAAAATAAAACATTAATAGTTTTATTTTTATTTAATATGTATTATAAAATGTTTTATGAAAATATTTGAGAAGAGAAGTTGATTTTTTGGGTAAGAAATTTTTTATTTTGAGCCCAAAGTTTATTTTTAAAAAGCAAAATTTTCATAAGCATCCATAGACTAACGAGTTTCTTTATTTTTTTTAAATACCTTTATAATATTTTTATGGTCATCCCACATTTTAAAATGTTTTTATAGGGTTTTATGGATGAGTACGAACAAGGATGAGGTCAGGATCAAAATTGTGAATATATGTAATAAAAAGAAAACTTGTTATATCTTAAAAGTTTTGTCTTATGGAAAAATGGATACTGAGTATAAGTGAACATTTTTTCAATTATGGGTTTGTTATGTAATAGTTATGACCTAATTATCTAAAACTGTAAACCTAAAATATATTTTGGAATTTAGGAAAGCTAATTCTTGTCTATGTATTGTTAAAGGTTGGGTGATTATAGTTGGTATCAGTAAATGGTTTAGTTAACTTTAGATATTAGGATGTTTCCATGAGAGGTTATATTAATAGTTATGGATACCATTATGGGTTTATTATTTTAAGTTTTATTACAGTTTCAAAGTCTTTAAAACAACCTTTTAGTTATTAAGTGATGGGATTTTAAGGTAATTAGTGAAATTTTTGAAGACATTTTGTTATGTTGAGGTATATGTAACCCTTAGGTTTAACATGAAGGATTATTTCAAAATAATGCTATTAAATATTTGGGAATTTATGTGGAAAGGTATAATATAACCTTTGAGGTTGAGATATTTTTTAATTTTGAAGTTATTAAGGATATTTTTGATGATTTTAAGGTTAATGTATTGTATAATTTCAATGGGTATTAACTTTATAAGGACTATTTTAATTTTAACATGAAATAATTCATTTCATGTTTTAATGATGTTCTTATCTATAGATTAAATATCGTTTATAAAGGTGAAAAGAAAAGGATCCCACACAACCTTCTTATCCATTTCAGATGATTTAATCATCACTAACATGGAAAAAGATTGTTCAAATGACTTTGAAAGCTTTTTGAATATCCAAATCATCTGAAAAAAACTATTTGATCTATCCAACACATTTTTATTTCCCCAATATTTCTATGGATCATGGTATTTTTTTTGATTTAAAAATCTCAACTCATCCATCTCATTAGGAAAGGGAAATTCCACTAAGGACGTGAATATTTATTTTCTGGAGATATTTACTTCATACTGAAAGATAAAGGGGTTATCAAAAGTATAAAATAATACCTCGATGTTTGGTTTTAAGGTATGAATTATATTACTATTTTCTTATTATTAAATATGATTGAGTTGATATTAATGAATCATAAGGATATATTTCATATTATTTATTTTTAAGAATAAATTATTAAGGAATAAGATTCTAACGCATGGTTAAAGGTTTAAGATGGAAGTTTAATGAAGGATGTGTTTATCAGTGATATTATAATACATTTTAAATATTATGAGAATCATGAAACAATTAAGTATTATTCTATAGTAGTTTTTTTGATATTTAGAAACATATGTTATATAGAATCAATATATTTACAAAAAGGTTATAATTTTTGGAGACAATCATTTAGGGATAAATGATAAAGGGATAAATAAACCATTATGATAAAATGTGTTTGATGTTAAAGAAATGATAATTGATTAATATTATTTAATTTTATGGAAAAATGAGATATATATAAAATCTTATAGTTTAAAAATTTATTTGATGATTAATGATACTTTGGAGAAAGTTAATTATATTTTTGGTATTTCATAGAAATTATATTAAAATAGTTTTAGTAAAAAGGAGAACCCATCACATCCAGTAATTCCTTAGGGTTTAAAACCGCAATTGAAGGGAGGCAAGGGTGAAACGCCTACCACTAGCCTATGTTAATACCTAATTATTATGAAATTTTGTAAATAAGATGAAAAATTAAGATTAAGTTGATGTTGAGAATGTATGTTTTATTTTATAGATAACCATGGGATTGAAAATTGATTTTGTGATTAAGGGATTTATGCTATTTCAGAATAAGTTCACTATTTTGGGAACCATATATAATTATGTAAAATAGAACATTATGGGATTTTATTATAGGATTAAAGGTTGAATTATATTTTTTTGGAATATATTATTGTGTATTTATGATGATTCAGGTCATTTATGAAAATGATAAGCATATATTAGAGATTACATAGCTATGTCATATATATTTTTGGTATGTGACATTAAGAGTGATTAACATTATCTCGAGATAAATGTCAGAATAATATATTATCAAAAAATTCTGATATTTTTGTTTTAATATTATTTAAGAATATATTAAATAATTTTAAGGACAATTATTTACATAATGATTTAGTTTGAACTTTGGGTATTACTATCAAATTTTAGAGATTAATGTATTATTTATTCATATAAATGTTTATTAATTTTGGGAATTATCTTACCTTATGTTAACCATTTTTGTTTTGGTTAATGTAAAAACAAAGAGAAATAATTTTTATCCTTTTTTGGAAGTATATGATCTATTAGAAGTTGATTTTAGTGTGTCAAGAATAAAAAAAATCATCTGGAATACTCATTGTTGGGAGAAAAAGATGAGATTTTGGTAAAAATTGATTAAAGGATGAAATTATAATTATAAAGTAAGTATATTTCCTTACTATATTTATCTAGATGGTAAAAGAATTACTCAACTCTAATAAAATTATCTTCAATTTTTTAATCATATTACATTCAATTATAATGAATTTATAGTCTTTTTGTATACCTATTTGTTTAATAGTTTTGTGGTTGTTGACTTTATTATGATCATTCACTTTCTTATGGTCAGCGATTTCTATAACTATTCATCGTTATTTAGAAATTATGAATTTATTAAGTGTATATATTTTCACTTCCCACTAATTTTTTACTATTTCAAAACCTAGTTATGTGTTATTCTATATGGTGTTTTTATTTCCATTTCCCTCTTTTCAATAGGAAGTTTTATTAACACTTTTATGCTGTGGGATTTCAAAAAATGTATTTTCTGATGTCAAAACTTGGATTAACAAGATAATGTCAAAATTTTGAGGATGAAATTTTTTAAATCGGGGGGGGGGGGGGTGGAGGGGGAATTCAACATGCTAATATTTTTAAAGGACATTACAACATGCAACATTGAGCTTAAACGAACCAAAAAATATTATTATTGAAATATGACCATTATAACATTGCCATTGAATTAGAGGGTATGAATAAGATTAAGTACATTATGAAATATATATAAAGTTTTTAATAAATCAAAATATTTTGATTAATTCTTATAAAATAAGCACTCATTTTTTATAAAAGATATTTTATTCTTCAAAAATAAGTTTTCTTCCAAAATGATATTTATTGATTTTTTTGAGAGAATATTATAATTAATTTATAAAACTTTGAGAAATTTTATTTGATAAAAGGATATCATTTTTTAAATAATGATATAAAAATTATCTTATGGATAAATTTTGATATTTTTTGGGAAAAGTTTGATTTTTCATTAAATATTGAAAAAATATTGATTTTATTGGAAATTATATTTTATTTTAAAGTATTTAAAGAGTCAAATTATATTTTTTATTAGATTTAAAATTTAATTAGTTCATTTTGTTTTAAAAAAAATTCAATTATATTCCTTTTAATTATTTTTATACTCTATTTTGGTATAAAGAAAATTTATACTCAAAAGGCATTTCTCTGAAAACCAGTTTTCGTCACGTTTTGAGGGTTTAATTTTAAATTAAATTCTTAAAATTATATGAATTTAATTTTAAAAAAGGTATTAAATATTTGGAATCAGTGGTTAATTTATTTTAAATAGATCCCTTTTAATTTTAGACATTATTAATAGTAACCTTAGTAATTTTTATTACCATAGTAAATGGTCAATCAGGTAATTAAGGTTAAAAATAAAATTATAAGGACTAAAAAATGACCCTAACTTTTTCCTTAATTTTATTTAATGATTATATATCATCCTTAATCATTAAAAAGTAAAATATATGTCATTTTTATAGTTTTTTATATATTATTTTATATATTGAAAATTCAAAAATGTCATTCTCTTTGTTTTATTATCTATAAAATTTTAACATTGAGATAACCAAAGGATATGTTAAGTTATAAATAATAATTTTATTTTTTTTCATCATGTTAATATATTTATAATTTTTAGTTACGATATAATTACATTAAATGATTACGCAATGCCAATATAATATTTATTCAATTAATATAAAAATAAAATAAACAATTTTGAAAATGTAAAAAGTATTATTATTTAAATGAATAATTATGTTCCAAAATTTATGTAGATAAAAATTAAATATTAGAGAGGTTTAATTCATTATATTCATGTTTCATTGGTGTATTTTAGTTTTAAAAGTCAAATTAAATGAATAATTCCAAAAGTGACACTAATGTTAATTTATAATAAATGATATTTTATTAAATAATTTAAAACTCTAAAAAATCCAATGTTTAGAAAATTTATTGGGATTTTATTTCAAATATCAACCATGGTAAATTTATGGGCTAATTGTTCTTTTATAGTAGCTATATTGACCTCTAAAGTATAAAAAACATTATTTTGTGGTAATCGTGAAAAGGGTTAACGGGGGTTAAAACAAAAGAATAAGAGTGTACAAATCACCTAAACTTGTAAAAATTATATTATATGAGATTATTTATACCCAAATTTATCCTAGATTCTAAATAAATTGTTTTAGATCCATTTCTACATGAAAATTAATTTATATTAATTTAATACTTTAAGAAATTTGAAGAGCACCCCTCCCCTATCCTATAAAAGGGCACCTCCTCTACTATTTTATTCACTCTTAAAAAAAATTTAGTTCATAAAATAACTACCCTAATAATTTACTTACATCACTACCCATTTCATAGATGCCTTTTTTATCATAAAAAAAATCTATGAAAGCTTTTGGTGTATACCTTAAGAGGTTGTTTAAAGAAGAGATATATTTCATAATTAAGAATTTTCATTTTATTTATTCTTCTACCTCCTTAAAATATTATTCAACCATGATAGAATAAAAATTAAGTATATTACATATACTTATATATTATTATGTTAATTTCATAACCTATATACATCTCCGCTTCCATCCAATGAGAAACAAAACCATTGTTTGTGTGTACGATAGACTACCACCTCACGAACCAATGTAATTCGTTTTCCATCATATCTTCTTAATGATGGTGGTAATGATGTGTTTAATATATATATATGTACACATTATATTAATGACATATTTATAATTCTGAAAATATAATATATCATTTACTTTCTTATCTTTATATTTACTGAAAAATGATACCATCGTTCGTGCGAACGTGTTGACTACCACCTCTATGAAGTGATGCGATTTTTTTTCATCACCACATAACATGGATGATATATATAAGTATATTAAAATAAATAATATGGTTTTAATTATATAATTATAATTTTTTAAAGATAAAATAATAATCACCTTATTTATTTAATAATCATTGAAAAATGAAAACGTTATTCACACGTACGTATGACCAATCATCTCCATGATTGTAATGTAGTTCATATTTCCTAACCAAATATATTGGTTGGTTATAAAATTATAATTTATATATAAAAATTATAATTACACCATGATTATTATTCTCATGATTATAGAGTAATTATCTCTTTGACCATAGTCATCCTACTGAAGTCAGTTTGGATATATGAACTAAATATCGTCAAAACATCTGATTTAAACTTAATTAATTATGTAATTTTATATAAAATGGAATTAAGTAAAATAAAAAGGAAAATTTAACTTGAATTTTTTCCTTAAAAAGTCAAATAAATACCATAAATTTTGATATTCAGTAAGATAAATAATGTATGTGATGAGTCGAACACAAGGTAATGAACTTTCTTTTAAAAATCCTCTTTTAAAATTTCCTTTCCAACTCTTTCTTTCCATGTACATATTTTTAAAATTATTTTATTGATATATTTATATGGAAATAAATTAATTTTTAAGGAAATTTCATGTCTCTTTAAAATTCTTTCATAGGTTTTCAAAATGAATCTTTTTGTATATTTTATATGGAATGTTTTGACTTTCTTTACAAAAGACAAAAGAAATGTTATATTTTAACATATAGGATGAAAAATAATTTTCCCATCACTATAAAAATTATTTTATATTTTAATTCTTTTTTAATACCCTAATGTTTTAAATTAGGGAAATCATATTCAATAGCGTAAATGATACACAACATCAAGCTTCAACGAACTGCGAAATATTATTTAAATATGACCATAATAACCTAGACATAAAATTGGTGGGTAGGAATAGTATTAATCGAATTATGAAATATATATTTAGAGGACCTAATTGGTACAAATTTATTGATTAATTATTATGAAATAAGTACTCAAATTTTAGTAAAGATATTTTATTCTTTAGAAATACATTTTATTCAGAAATGATTTTTATTGAGAAAATATTATAATTAAATTATGGAATGCAGATATTTTTTTATTTATTAAAATAATATAATTTTTTAAATAATTATATCAAAATTATATTAGGGTGAATTTTTTGGATTTTTATGAAAATATTTATTTTCCAGTGAATAGTGAAAAATACCAAATTTTATTAAAAAACGTATTTTTGTTTCAACCGTTTGAAAAGTTTTATTTTATTTCAAAGTGGATTTAAATTAAAATTAGTTATATTATATTATTAATTATATTATTAATTTAATTTTAATCAATTCCATGGTTTAATTTAGTATAAAAATATTTTTGTACTTAAAAAGGGCATTTATAAGAAAAACTATTTTTATTACGTTTTCCAGTTTAATTTTAAATTAAATTTTGCCACTTAGGTATTTTGAATTTTGAAAAATGGTTTCCATATTTTTATTTACGAGGTCACAATTTATAAAATAGGCTCATTTTATTTTTGGTCAATATGAATAATAACCTTAGTTATTTTTGTTACCACAGTTAATGGAAAATCGGTTTTTTGAAAATAAAAATAAAATGACAAGGACTAGAAAATGATCCTAAAACTTTTTTAATCTTATTATATTATAAAATTTTATACATAATAATAAAATATTTGGTTATATGTAATTTTAGGTACATTTGGATGAGATTATGACCTTTATAATATTTTACTTCAAGAAAAGTCAAACATGTCTCTCTCTTATTTTTAATATGGGGTTATCAAGAGGATATGTTCTAATATAAATATTATTTTTGAATATAAATGATTTATATTCATAATAGTAATTTTTTTTAATTTTTATTGAATAAATAATTATCTTATATTCTTAAAAAATACTAATGTAGTAATTATTCAATTAATGGAAAAATAAAATAAATGATATATAAAATATTAAAAGAAATATAATTTTTGATAAATACTATGATGCATGGATTTTATAGAATACCATGACATGTTAGGGATATAATATTGTTTCCCTAAATCTAAGTGTTTCCTTGATTATATTAATGAAAAAGTAATGAATAGGTGTAAAAATTGATAATATTGATATTTTATATTAAATACTATTTTATTAAATGATTTAAAATAACTAAAAATATTAGATTTGGATAAATTAATGGGTTTTGGTCAATTAAATCTATTATTATCTATTTATGGGTATTTTTCATTTCATAGTAACCTTATTGACCCTTAGAGAGTAGATAATATTAATAGTATGGTATTTTTCAAAAGAGTTAATAGAGGGTTAAAACTAAAAGAAAAGAGTGAAAAACATATCCCAAACTTATCCAAATTTTAATGGATGAAAATATTTAGACTTATATTCAATTATATTCTAATTAAATAAATTTTTATCTATTTAGACCTGATAAATAATTTATATTAATTTAATATTTTAATAAATTCCAAGAATGTCCCTCCCCTCAATTATAAAGGGGAACACATTCCATCACATATTTACACCAATTTTAGCCATATAGATTTACCAAACCATGGCCATTATTTTTATAAAGATCTTTATCAAAGTTCTTGAGGTTTTTAACCTTCCAAAATATAAATCCTAGGTCCCTTAAGAAGATATCTAAAGGGAGTCCACTGAAGAAGAGGTAATCATCTTTACTAAATATTTCAATTTTTTTTATTCTTCTACTTCCTATTCATGTGTTGTACCTATCCTAAAATAATACATACACTCAAATAGATTTTCCTATATGTTATTATTATTATGGGACAACCATATTACACATCAATTCCATCCTATGAAAAGAAAAAACATCACTCATGCGTACGTATGACTTACCATCTCCACATAGCAGTACAATTAATTTTCCATCACCAATTTAATTGGATGGTTATAAATATGTAACTAATGAATATATATGAAATAATAATTATTTTTTAAAGTTTAATTATTCTTTACTTTTCTTTCCTTATATCATTTGAAAAATGAAAACAATGTTGTTGCACATGCACGATCTATTATCTTCATGAACGGTGTAATTCATTTTTCTATCTCTATATTTTATGGATAAATATAATTATATTTACATTGAATATATATGATATTTATACCATGAATAATATTTTGGAGATAATTTAAACATATTAAAATTACATTGAATGGAACCGACGAATCAAAATAAACACGAAAAACAAAGTAGTTAACACCAGAAATAATAATAATAGTAAAAAGATCATCAAAAAATGGGTAATAAAATGTTATAAATAGATTATATATAAAACTACACATGTTTTTATAAAATTATGATAAATTTAAATTTATTATATAGGAGTTTTAAATAACTTACGATGTAATTTGGACCTGAGGTAAGGGTTTATTGTCTCACTTTTACTTCTATGAAATATAAGCCATATTCCCCACTTATTTCTTTTTTTTTTTGTGGTGTATATACTACATATTTAGTATATTATATCACTAATTTATTTATATTAATGTTATTTAAAGTTTTATTTGAAGTTATTTATTTCATGATTCATATGTTTCAAAAAAACCAAAGTGGTAAGAGTTTATTTCACAATCTCATCATTATTCGGGATTGTTTATTTTTAAGTCTCAACTAAGGAATATTTCTATTCCATGTTCATTTTTGCTATTTTTTTAAAAAAGTGTTTCTAATATTATCCAATGATTGTTCCAATTCATTTTTAACCTTTTTTTACTTTAAAAAAATGTTTTAAAAGGAATCTTCATTTCGTTTTCTGAAGAAGTTACTTTTTAACTTTTCTTACAAAAGTGTGAAAGGAATATTCTTTTCTAAATTACATGACACAAATAAAATTTACTTCTATCATTAAACATTAATTATTTGAAAATTCATTTTCAAGTTTACATTTTTTCTTTTTCAAATAAAACAATTTCTTTATTACATGCATATTTTTTAGATTTTTAAAATTATTTTCAAAGTAAAAAGTGTATTTTCATCAAGATGTATTCCAAAAATATATTTAAAGTGTTTTAATCTTTGTAAACATAATGTTCTGAATATTATATTGAGTAATTAATTTAATGATAACATTCATCATATTTATTTTGATGTTTTATGATAAGTTTGACGGGGGAAAGTATTAATATTCCGTATGACTAGTTCTTCTAATAGGAAAAATTATAGATTTTGTTAAGGAATGTTGATTCAATTTTATTTTTTATTCATATGAGAAATTAATTGGACTTAGTAAGTGATGGGTGGGGCCCATTATATCCATTTGATGCATCGGTAGGTCTCATGAGACAAAGTATCTTGGTTTTTGGCTCAATCCATACCAATTTATTTAGATGTCATGGCATAAGGCCTTGACGGTATTTTTAGATGTGTTGGATAAAGCCTTGATGATATGTTTTAGATGTCTAAAATTATGCATTCTATCATTATGAATTCAGTTATTTATGTATATGTAATTATTCAATTAGTTAAAATAGCCATGGATAAGTTACGACCTCATGTGATTGTTTATATGGCTTATTTGATCATCCCTTATTTCTGTAATATTATGATCAAATTATTATTTAAATGGATTGTGATTTAGTCATTTTCCTTGATATATTGTTTATGGTTATTTGTTCATGATATCTTACACTATAAATATACCTTTAATGAGAATTTTCTTTCCCCCTTTCTTATGTTTCATGTTTCCTTAAGATACCAGCACTACTACAAATATGGATTTTATTAGCATTAGAAAAGTGAATTAACAGCTCTAAAAATAGATATTAATTGAGGTGAAGATAGGGGGTCCCTTTTATCAGCGCTCCGAAAAGCGATGATAAAGACCCCTTTTTTTAGCGCTAAAAATACGCGGATAAAAGACCCCTTTTATAAGCTCTAAAAAAGGCACTGATAAAAGGGGTCTTTTATCAACTATTTTTTAGGGCTGATAAAAGTAAAAAAAGTAAAATAAAAAAATAAAAAATAATTTATATTCGGGGGGGGGGAGCTTTTAACAGCGCTTTCCCTCCCATTATTAGTGCTAGGCGGCCCCTCCCCACTCCCACACGCTGCCCTTGAACATGCGTCCCACACATGCACGCACACTTCTTTGCTTCCACCTGAACTAGAACCCACGACCTCCCCCTTGCGTGCCTACACCTTTACCACTAAGCCATTTCATTTTTTCTATTCAATGATACATCTATTTATTTATATATATATATACATATAGTTATATTTATTTGTATATTAATATAGATTCATATTAATATAAATATATTTAGTTATATTAATACATATATGTTTATTCATATATTAGTATATATATATATATATATTAATTTGTATATTAATATATATTTATATCTATTTATATATATATTTGTAGTTACAATTTTTTATTCGTATATTTATTTGTATATTAATATATATTTATAAGATTAGTTTTAAATACATTTATAGAATATGTTTTTTTGTGTGTTTATAAATAAATAAATAAATAAATACATACATATATACAACACACACACACACACATTTACGAATAAATACATATATATGTGTGTATTTGAAAATCCATAGATTGTTAAAATGACCATAACTTATAATCCAGAAGCCCGTTTCAACTCCACAACCAGTAAAATCAAAAAAAATGAAATTATCTTTGATATGATATGTGGTACAGGCCTAACAGATATCCGGATCTGAATTTATACATGTTTGGATGTTAACAAATCGGTGTATCCAAACTAAAAACTCAGTTTTGGAGGCCTTCCTGGCCTTTTTTGGGCTCTAAAAATGTGAAGAAAGCTTTTCTTAGGTCATATGAGTATAGATCTCGTCGTAGGTTTTGATTTGATATGCTCTAGAGCTCAAACGGACACACGGATCAAAAGTTATGGGTGTTTGAAGTTTGAGTTACAGTTTCAACTTATTTTAGATCTTTTATTAATTGTTTTGATTTTTTGTGTCTTCAAATTGTTATTAAATTATTTTTAATTGATAATAATTAGAAAATTATTAATTAATAAGATTTTTTTAAATATTTTAAAGCCATTTTCTCTAAATTTCTTATATATTAAATGTAATAGTATATTTATACTTATCTAAAACATATTTAAAAAATATATATTATGTTTATATCAATATAAATATACTTATATAACAATAAATTATATTTCATGAAAAATTATTTTTTTTAAAACATAAAATTTATCAGCGCTAGGAAAAAGCGCTGATAAATCCCCCCTTTATCAGCGCTACTAAAAAAAGCATTGATAAAGGGGTTCCCTTTAACAATGCTAAAAAAAGCACTGATAAGGGGGGGGGGGGGGGCTTTATCAGCGCTAAAAAAGCGCTGATAAAGGGTCACTTTTAACAATTCTTTTTTTAGCACTGTTAAAGGCCCCCCTTTATCAGTGTTTTTTAGCACTGATAAAAGGGTAGCACTTCCCTTTCCCATTATTGTAGTAGTGCAGGAAGTGTTTTGTGATTGATATAAAAGGGTATAATAAAGAGAATAATGGTGTAATCAAAGAATACAATGTACAATATTTTATGTTTTAAATTATAATCTAAAATTAATTTATGTATCTAGTTTAATAAGTTTATTAATCTATTCGGTACTTCATGATGCAATTACTTGTTTCTTGAGCCAATGTAATAAAGTAACCACTGAATCTTAGCTATTGGAATAAGGGTATTTAAAATATGTATTATATAAAGTTTTGTAGAAACCTTGGGAACAAAATTTAGAAAAACATAAATTCAAGAACATAACCCTATGATATACATCGAGGATACGTATTGAATAATATCATAAATTTTTGGTGAGATAGAGATTATGTTTCTTTTCCTAACAGTATATACCTGTCTGGATACTACAAGTGGATGTGGTTCTAGAACAGATGTACCTAGGGGTAATAAATCTGAAAAATTCAGGTTGGTCTTGAATCAATCATTAACTAGGACATAAAAATGGGCCCTAATGTGCACATGGTCTAAATTTTTTGGAGGAAATGCTTTGGTTAATTCACATTTTATTTATGAACCATTATTAAGGATTTGAATAGATGACAACCATGAATAACCTAAGTTAAACCTAAGGTGTCATATATTGAAAAGAATTTTCCATGATTTAGACATCCTATAAATGATTCTTCATGACTATGTGATTTCCCACTATGGTTAGTGTTTATCACACTATGCTTTTTGTTTTTGTTAATGGATAAAACCAAAAAGAACTAGGTTAACATTGAATGTTATATACAATTTATTAATGAGAAACCAAATAAGATGATGACTAAGGTGAAGGATATTATTATTATTACTAATCAATAATCATGATATGTTATTAACAACTTGAACCATAACTAATTCTCAGACTCACAAAATAAGAGAAAGATGAAGACCACTAAGAGCTTGAATAGTGGAGACCATAGAGGAAATAAGGCTTGATTTCCTTCACGTTTGAAGTGTTCAAAGAGACACCTAGGATAGTGTCTCAAAAAAATAGGAAAATGTTATATGTATGGAAAATAAGGACAAAAATAAAGTAATTGATAAGGAAAAATGAAAAGTTCTGTTAACTTAGTGGATAAGAATAACCATCTACCAAAGGTATTATCAATGATTGAATGCTTTAAATGTGTAAAGTACGGGAATTATGTAAATTTATGACCTATGTGGAAGGATCGTGAAGTGAATCAGAAAGTTTATAGGAGTAATGGTTATATTGATTATGATAAAGAGACTACCAATGAAATTTTAAAGGAAGGAGGTATTAAATAATAAGATGATGAATCCTAGATAATGGTTTAAGAATGAAGTGGAATGATTAATGTGCTTGTGTTCATATTTAAGAATTATCTTATATGATTATTTTATCATTGAAATTTTACTTATAAGAATTATGAAATGTATAAGGATTGTACCGCACTACTATTTCTTTAAGGACTGGAGAGTATATATTGAATGATACCGATGACCAAAAAAAGTTTTTCAATGGAAAGTTGATATTTTAGAAAACACATTATTGAGGGTAGATACCCCTTAATATGTGATTGATATTGAGATAATAATTATGAAGAGATTTTTATGGGATAATATTGGTGAACATGAAATTGGTTAGTGATTTTATGGTTTATTTTATATTTGCTAGAGTTTACTACATGTTTGTATTTAAGGAATATATTCAATAACCTAAGATTTTATTTTTTGAAGCATGTAAGTTTTGATTATGTTTTTTAAGGTAATAAAGGTATTTTACATATTTGGTATGTGAAATTAAGAGTTACATTATATTTTTTGACTAATCTAATGTTATGTTGATTTTGGAAATTTAGTGACCTTCCTTTTTACTCCATATCTTTACTCATTACCTATGTTCTATTACTTGGAAACCTAGTTATGTATTATTTCATATTACCTTCATACTTCCCTTTAAATCTTATCAAGAGGATGTTTTATTAACCCTTATAATGCTGTGAGATTTTAAGTAGGGTATTTTTAAATGTAAAACTTTTGATTATTAAGATAAAGATTAAATTGCGAGGAAACGATTTATTTAAGGGGGTATAATGTGACACCCAAATATTTTAAAAGAGAAACATCATATTCAATAGCATAAATGACATGCAACACCAAGCATCAATGAACTGAAAAACATTATTTAAATATGACCACTATAACCTTTCTGTAAAATTTTTGGGTATGACTAGTATTAAGAAAATTATGATATATATATATATATATATATATAAATGACCTACTCAATATAAATTTATTGATTAATATTTATAAAATAACTTCTTAATTTTTAGTAATGTTATTTTATGCTTTAGAAATATGTTTTTTTTCAAAAAAGTTTTGTATTAAGAAAATATTATAAATAAATTATGTAATGTATAAAAAATTTATTTTATAAAATTAATATCATTTTTAAAATTATAATATAAAAATTATCATTGGGTGAAATTTTTATATTTTTCTAAAAATATTTATTTTCCAGTGAATAAGGAAAAATATATATTTTTATTGAAAACTATGTTTTTGTTTCAAGAATTTAAAATGTTACATTTTATTTTAAAATGGTTTCAAAGTAAATTAATTATACCATATTATTAATAATAAAATTAAGTTAATTAGAATAAATTTCATGGTTTAATTCAGTACAAAATCATTTCTATTCTTAAAAGGGCAGTTTTTTTTGAAAAACCGTTTTTCATTGAGTATTTTAGATTTAGTTTTAAATTAAATTCTGAAACTTATATGTTCTAAATTTTAAAAAATTAATTCCATATTTTATTTATGAGTTCCAAATTTATTAAATATATCCCTTTTATTTTTGGTCAATATGAATATTAACCTTAGAAATTTTTGTTACTATGGTAAAGGGTAAATCACATAATTGAAGTTAAAAATTAAATGAAAAGGATAATAAAATGATCCTAACTATTTAATTAATCTTTTTGGATGGTCAATTTCATCAATAATCATCACATATTTGGTTATATGAAATTTTATGGCCATTTGAATGAGATCATGACTTTTATAGTATTTTATTTCAAGAAAAGTCAAACATATCATACTCTTGTTTTTAATAACTTTAATATTTTTAATATGGGGTTATCTAGAGGATATGTTATAATATAAATATTATTTCAGAATATAAATGATTTATATTCATAATGTTAATTTATTTTCAATTTTTATTAAATAAATAATTATCTTATATTCTTACATAACGTTGACATAGTAATTATTCAATTAGTAGAAAAATAAATTAAATGATATTTAAAATATTAAAATTAATATAATTTCCGATAAATAATGTGATATATAAATTTTATATATTATCATTATATGATAGTGATATAATAATTTTTTTGAATTCAAACTATTTTCTTGATTTTATTAAAGTCAAAGTAATGAATAGTTATGAAAACTGACCATATTGATATTTTATAACAAATAATATTTTATTAAATGTTATAAAATTCATAAAAATATTAGATTCATACAAATGAATGTTACATGGTTAAATAAATCTAATTTATTTATTTATTTTTCTATTTTCATTTTATAGTATCATTATTGACCCTTAGAGAGTATACAATTTTAATATTATGGTAATTATCAAAAGTGTTAATGGGGTGTTAAAACTAAATTATAAGGGTGAAATAATATCCAAAACTTATCCAAATTTTATTGGATGAAAATATTTCGACTTATATTCACCTTATATTAAAATTATATCAACTTGGAGGAATTTTTACAAGATAAATAATTTAAAATAATTTAATATTTTAAGAAATTCTAAGAATGAACCTCCCCTCAATTATAAAGGGGATCCCCTTCCTTCACTTCTTTACACCACATTGAGCCATTTAGCTTGAAAAAAACTACCCATTACTTTTCTAAACATCATTATCAAAGTTATTGAGTTTTTTACCTTCCCAAAATAGGAATTCTTATTACATTAAGATGAGATCTAATGGGAGTCCACTAAAGAAGAGGTAAACATCTTTACCGACTCTTTCAAGTTTATTTATTCTTTTACTTGATCTTAAAGTGTTTTAACCATAATAAAATAATAAATATAGTATAATAAATATAATTATATGTTATTTTGATTATGGTATAACCATATTACATCTCGTTTCCATCCTATAAAAAGCGAAAACATCACTCGTGTGTACGTAAGACTTACCGTCACCATGTAGCAGTGCAATTCATTTTACATCAACACTTTTCTTGGATGTTTATAAATATGGAAATAATTAATAAATATGATATATATTATATAATAATTATTATTTAAAGGTTAATTATTCTTTACCTTTATTTAGTTTGATCTGTAAAAAAATGAAAACAACGTTCATGCATATGTACAACCTACTGTCTCTATGAATGGTGTAAATCATTTTTCTATCTCTATATTTTAAGGATGATTATAATTACCTATATATTTAATATATATTATATTTATACCATTAATAATATTTTGGAGATTATGGAACCATAATTAACATAAAAGTACTGGAATTACTAAATCAAAACATACTTGAAAAACAAAGTAGTTAACTCTAGAAATAATGATAATTGTAAAAATATCGTTAAAAAATAGGTAATAAAATATTATAAATGTATAATATATGAAATTATAGATATTTTAATATAATTATAATAAATATAAATATATTATATATTATTTTAAAATATCTTATGAGGCAATTCAGACCTGAGGTAAGGGTTTCTTTTTTGACTTTTACTTCTGTGAGAAATATGCCATATTCACCACTTATTTATTTTTTGTGGTGTATATATTGAACATTTGATATATTATACCGTCAATTTAGTTTTATTCATGCTATTTAAAGTTTCATTTTAAGCTTTTTATTTCATGGGGCCTAGGATTCAAAAGAAATCCAAGTGGTAAGGGTTTATTTCACAGTCTCATCATTATTCGTAATTGTTTATTTTATAGTATTAACTGAGGAATATTTATCTTCCATATACATGTTTTTTAAAAATATGTTCAATTTTTTTTAATATTATAAAATTATTATTTAGTGTCACTTTACCATAGTTTTAATTTTTACAAAATGTTTTAAGATAAATCTTCCTGTTATTTTCCGAATGATGTACATTTTGACTTTTCTTACAAAAGTGTGAAAGAAATGTGTGTTTAAATTACATGGAATGAATATAATTTCCTTAAATCATGAATCTAAACTTATTTTAATATTTATTTAAAATTTTACAATATTATTTTAAAATGAAATTATTTATTTATTACATGAAATTTTTTTAGATTTTAAAAATTATTTTCAAAGTAAAAGGGTATTTTCATTAAGAAATATTTCAAAAATACCTTTAATCAATTTTAATATATGAAAAAAATACTTTATTTTATGTTATATTTAGTATGTACTCTAATGATATCATTCATAATATTTATTTGGATGGTTTATGATCATTTTGACTGGGGAAAGTATTGATATTCTGTGCGACTAGTTCTTCCAATATGAACAGTTATTGATTCTGTTAAGGCATGTTGATTTAGTTGTATTATTTATTCATATGAGGAATTAATTGAACATAAAAATTTATGTGTGAGGCCCAATATATCTGCTTTATGCATTATTAGTTCACATGAGATAAACTATCATGGGTTTTGGATAAGGCTTGACCCATTTTTTAGATGTAATGGAGCAAGGCCTTGATGATATTTTTAGATGTCTAGGTTGAGGCCATGATTGTATGTTTTAGATGTTTGTAATTATGAATTCTATCATTATGAATTCAGTTATTTATGTACATGGGATTATTATATTAATTATAATATCCTTGGATAAGTCATGAGCTCTTGTGATTGTCTGTATGGATTATTTGATTATCCTTTATTACTACCATATTATGATCAAGTTACTATTTAAATGAAATTTGTTTTAGTTATTTACATTTTCATATTAATTGGGATTATTTATTCACGATATATTTCACTATATGCATACCCTTACTGAGCATCTGAGTTCAGCCATTTTATTATGTTTCAATTTTTCTAGGATACTAGGAAGTGTTTTGTGATTGATATTTATGGATATGATCAAGGAAATAGTGGTGTAATCAAGAATATATTATGTTGTATTTATATTTTCAATTGTAATTTGAAATTCAATTATGTATCTAGTTTACCAATGATACTAAAATATTTGTTCCTTAGGGATGAAATTCCTTGTATCTAGTGACAATGTAATAAAGTAACCACTAACTCAGGGCTATTGGAATTAAGGTCATTACATAATTTTAAAGATTCCATGTTTTCTTCAAAGAAAACCCATATTTCCCTTTATTATAGGAATTTTAGTTTTGAAAAATGGGTTTTAATGAAAATAGATATATCAATATCAAAAAATTATTTCTTGTAGATGCAAAAGAATATTTTTATGATGTAAATATTTTATACGTTATGATTATGTTATGGTTCTTGGAAATTGTTTATAATAATGGGTGGTTCTTTTATAAACCAAGGATGAGTGGATCCATGATATCCCTCCAATGCAATGGGTAATATTTATTTTTGGAAGTTTATCATGATTTTTATTTCAAGTGTAACCATAATAGTTATTCCAAGTGTAACCATGAAGGTTATTCCATGTGTAACTGTGAGGGTCATTCTATTTTTAACCGTGAAGGTTATTCCACTTATAAGAGTGATATGAAATTGATTACTCAAGTAATCTAAATGGTTATTTAATATTTATATTGTTTTTAAAAAAAATATTATGATTTCACAAGGTAAGATAATGAGTTTTTGTCTATATAAAAGTATTTTCTACTTATTATAGGTGAAAATTATATATTTGTGAAAAAGGTTTCGTGAGTTTTTCATGATTTCAAATAATCATTTAATAGTTTTATTTTTCCTTTAATATTTCTTATGAAATTTTTTATGAAAATATTTGGGTATAAAAGTTAACTTATTGGGTAGGGAAATGTTTATTTTGAGCCCAAATTTTATTCTGGAAAATGAAAATTTTTATGAGTATCCATGGACTAACCGTTTTATTTACTTCTTTTCATGTACATTACTGATATTTTTTTAATCATCCCAAATTTAAAAATGTTTTTCATAGAGATTTAAGGACGATTATAGACAAGGATGAGTTTATGATCAAAATCTTGAAGATATTCCATGAAAAGTAAACTTATTAAATATTAAAAGTTATGTTTTGTAGAGAAAATGGATAGAGAGTTGAAGTGTCGAGTTTATAAATTATGGGTTTGTTTTTTAATATTTATAACCTAATTATCTATAACTCTAAACCTAAAATATAATTGGGAGTCAATGAAATTTAATTCTTGTCTAAAGACACTATACTATGTATTGTTAATGGATGGTTCCTTATAATATTAATGTACCCCAAGTATATAACTCCTCTTTAATATATGTTTATAGGAATGTGCTAATTATAATGTCATATTATTATTGATTTAGTAAAATTTGATTTTATATTTTTAATGGATTTATGATCTTTACATAAATTCCATGATGATTTTAAATATAGGAAAATCACATATAAAAATAAACCCATGATCACTTATTAATATAAGGCTTACTATAAACTCCCTATGAAAAATTACTCTCATTATATTCAGGTTTTTTACTTAATAATAGTTATATTCATATTATGAGGTAAAATATGAGTTCAAAAGTCATAAATAGAATATTATGGATGAAACCACATTATAAATTAAATTGAGAGTCATGCATATCTTATGGATACCCTTAACATTTTCAT
Organism: Viscum album; assembly: GCA_963277665.1. NCBI lineage: Eukaryota > Viridiplantae > Streptophyta > Magnoliopsida > Santalales > Viscaceae > Viscum > Viscum album. The sequence goes on from OY728165.1 coordinate 292,076,938, forward strand.
TAGTTAAGAATAATTAAAATAATGAGGAAGTAATTTATTCAAGGGGTGAGAATGTAACGATCCAAAAATTCGCTATGTATTTTCATTTATTAAATATTATTTCAATACATAATTATATATGAAAATTAAATCAATAATGAAACTATGAATGTTAAAATAATATTTTACCATTATATTATATCCATTAAATTGGTGGGTAGAAAATTAAGTAACCATCTTATAAAATCTATGAACAAAAAGGAATAAAATGACATCACGTGGTAGATGTCTTCCTTATAAAGAACATTTATCAAAGATTGGAAATAAGGTATATTATATAGGGTTTATCTAGATAAATATCAATATTTACTTGAATAATTATGGTATGAGAGAAATCATATGTGAGAAAAATCCAAGCTTGTGTAAATTTCCATGAGATCAGTTCTAGCAGAATCACCACCCTCAACTTCCCCCAGAGCATACCGTATGATTAGATCTTATGAAAAGATATTGAGGGGATATGTAACAATAAATTATGATTATATAATCATTTATTTATTAATTTAATAATTTCTTATCACATATATTTTACATATTTAACATTTTGTCTTTTAAAGAAAAAATAAAGTTTATTTTTATCAAAAAGTAGTTTTTCATTATATTTAATATTTTAAAAAATAAATTTATAAATTTTAGAATATGGATTAGGTAAAAACAATTTATTTTTTTATTTATAATTTCAAAATTATCTTAGTATGAAATTTTGGGATCTTTCAGAAAATATTGGTTTTTAGGTGAATAATGAAAAATGTCGATATTGCTAAAACTGCCACTTTGAGAACATTATCATACAAAAATAAATAATTAAAGGTTTTTGAAACAATTTTATAATATATATATCTATATATATTTATTTATAAGTAAAATAAATTATTTAAAATTAATATTTTATATTTATAAAACCCACATACAACATTTTGGAAACATAAATAATATTTTACTCTAAAGACTGATTTATTTTCTTATATTAAAAAATTAGTTTTCTTAATTTGATAAAATTAAATAAAAAATATGGATTTCATATTTTATATCAACATAATTATATTATTTAATAAGGTAATTTTAATTTTTGGGCATAAAATTATGATTACTAGGATTAATGGTAATTACCATTATAATGGTAAAACTTTTATTTTTGAAGAACTGTTTTATTAATACTGTATATTTTTTATATAATAAAATAAATTAATATATTTTTAAAATTTAATTTAATATAATTATTAGTCATATATTTAATTAAATTATCACTCATTTAATTGATAATAAATACTAAATATTATTAAGAAAATTTAATGGAGAAAAAAATATTTTTCTATAAAATAATTTTTCTATAAAATAATTTTTCTATATATAAAATATTTTAATTTAAAAGTTAATTTTATCTTAATTATAAATTGAATTATATTAAATTGAGTTTAAATTTAGGTTCATGTTATGAAAATTTCTGATGAGGGGTTATTTTATATGTTTATTAAAACATATGTAACTTTGGTAACAACTAGTTACTCCTGTAAAAACAAAAATGTTTAAAGTAAAAAATATAAGATAAAATGAATTACAAAATGTTTAAAACAGATGTTTAAATACATTTTTGAGTATTTATCTACCCAATATCACCCCAAACTCCATTATTTCTCACTTTTAGAACAATTGACCCTTGAATATTTTCAATCCATTATTGAAAAATAATGAATGTGCACAAAAATTTCATTTTTATCACTTATAAAAGGATATAGTTCTACCCATTCATTCCATAATTTATTCCTAAAAATACGAATTTTTTCTCCTCTTAGAACCCTCTCTCAATTTCATAAGCATATGTACTCAATTAATTATCCCAATCTATTCATTTCCAAGGATACTTTCATAAGAAAGTTCAATGTTCCAAAGTGAGCATTACTTAATCCCTACCTTTTTGTTCTTATTCTTTCCTTTCAAAACACATACTATCTGCAATTATATAATGACCTAAGAATAACCAGTTTACTTAAGTTTTATTATATTAATAAAACAACCCTATTTTATTCATTTCCCTCTACTTGTAAAAACAAAAAACATCGATCGTGTATTGTGTGGACTACCGCCCCCATGAATCGACATCTCCCGTTTTCACCACTGCATCTCTTCCATGGTTATAAGGATTTAATTGATGAATAAATATGAAATATATAACAGAATTAGGAATATTAAGAGAAAAATTATAATCCACATTCATTTCCTCTCATTCTTCGAGAAATGAAAATGCCAACCATGGATTGTGCAGACTATCACCTCCATGAAGTAATGTTTTTCACCATGATTTTCATTATTTTTACAAACCAATTAAAATATGATTTAAAAACTTAAAAAATATAAATTATATCATTAATTTTTTATTATGATATTATTTAAAAATAAATAAGTACTTATCCATACTCTCACATCAAATTTTGGTATGTTCATGTTTGGGTCGATCTAACCACCTAATTGAACAATGCTAAAAAACAATTCCATGGATTACTATGAGACTTTAATAATAATATTATTATAATTTAATAACAAAATTATGATTTTTTAGTTCTAAAAAGGTTATATTAATTATTTAACTTATTACTAAAATATCATCTTTGATCACTAAAAATATCAAAATAAGCCAACACTGATTCCACTTTCACACAAACATAAGATAAAATTATATAATAAAAAAACATAATATGAGAATAAATGGTTCTTATTATTTTTAATATAGATTAATAAGGTTCCCAAAATAGTATCTAATAAACTTAATTTTATTACTTAGTATTTTATCTACATGGGTAGAATGAATCAAGACAATGGTAATCATTTTTTCTTAATCTATTTTATTACATTGATGTATAAAATTATTGAAACTCTATTATTTAAATATTTATTTATTATAAATAATTAATAAATGGTATTTTATTTAATCATTATTTTATAGGGTTCTAAAAATATTCCTTATAACCTCACTGTTAAATGATTCTTACCTCAATGATTTTGTTACTTATAAGGGATTCTTGACATCAAATATTACTCGATGAGAATGTGATATTCTATAAATAATTTATCTTTTTATTTGGTTTTATTTTGATCAAATTCCCATAAAATTATTTTATTATATTTTTTTCTAATTCATTTGATATAAAACGCCAAATCGAGTTCTTTTCTCCATCCAACTTTTGATTCAAGTGTAACCCAATCCATAAGTGTTTTTTATTAATCAATTTTATTCCATTTTGTTACAAAAATTATTACTGGAACTCTATTATTCAAAGCTTGATTCATTATACCTAATTAATACATAGTAATTTATTTCATATTTATTTTATAGAGTTATATAATTCTTCAGTATAACCTCATTATAATATAATTCTTACGTCAATGATTATGTTACTTTAAAGTGTTATTTGTCTCAAATTTAAATTACTTGGGACATGATTATGTTATACACCATTTTTTCTATTGTATGGTGTACATACTTATTATTTTATACCCAATAAGTGTCTTTTTCTAACTCAATTTTCATCCATTAAGTTACAAACATTCTTATTGAAACTCTATTATTCCAAGATTGATTCATTATGCCTAATGAATACATAGTAATTTATTTCATCATTTTTTTCTAGGGGTATATAATTCTTCAGTATAACCTCATTATCATATAATTATTACCTCAATGATTATGTTACTTTTAAGGGTTCATTGTCTCAATTTTAAATTACTTGATATATGATTATGTTATACACCATGTTTTCTATTGTATTATGTACATACATATTATTTTATATTTTATATCATGATGCTTTAATTATTCATGGTATTTAATTTTCCATTTGAAATTATATCCTTCATGGGGTTTTTATTCAATTGTTTTTAAATTTTAAGGGTTATTTGTCTCTATTTTTTAATATGGACCTGAGGAGTCACATACATAAAATGGAGTAAGGTTTATTTTTATATTATAATGTGAATAAAACTTTAAATAATTTAATATAATAATATTCAATTAACCCATACTCACACTACCTTTTAACGAAGAAAGGTTTTTGATATAAAGTGATACATAAAAGAAGGAATTGGGGGGTTCCTTATACAAAATGAAAAGGTGTTATATTATGCATCATGTCAGTCAATGGTACATGAAAAAAATTACCCAATACATGATATAGAGTTGGAAATGGTAATATATGAATTTAAAATGTATAAGAATTATCTCCATAGTGAAAAGTTTGATGTATATACTGATAATATGAACTTTAATTATATATTCGCATAGAATGAGTTAAACTTATTCCAAAATATATGTTTTTAATTGATCATGGAATTTGACCACATAACAAATTATAACCCAAGAAAGGGAAATAATGTGGTTAATTCTATGAGTAAGAAGGATCATACTGCCATATCAACGATGAAAATTTAAATAGACTTAATACTCATGGATTTTTAAAGGATAAACCTAGAAATTATAATACAAAGAGATAAATCCTATTTTCCCTACATATTACTCAAATATCCATCCATGTGAAGATAATTGAGGAGAAAAAATAGGATTTAAGACAATATAAGAAGGTAAAAATATTCCTGAAATAAACCATAACAGTGTTGAAATAAAATGATTTGGGAAACTAATATGTATACCTATGATTCTAGATTCAAAGAAGGATATATTAATTATTGTATATAGATTATCATCCTCTATCCATCCTAGAAGAAAAAATTTGTATAAAGATCCCAAGGATAACTTCTAGTGGGACAATATGAAGATGTATATTTTGAATTATATACATTGAATATTGGTTTATTAACAAATCAAGGCCAAATATCAAAATTCTAATGGATTTATGAAATAATTACCAATACACATATATAAATGGGAGAAAACCAAGATGAATTTTATCATTGGTTGTCCGAAGACATATAAATAATATAATTTCATTTGGTTTCTAATTGATAAAATTATATAGTTATCACACTTCATTTCCATTCAAGAGGATTTATTACTCAATAAATTTAACATTTGATATATAAAGGAAGTGTTAAGGTTATATGGAGTATCACTTTCAGTTATATCTGATTGAAATATGAGGTTTAACTCAATGTTACAAAGGAGTTGTCTATAATCATTAGATATATAGATGGATTTATTCTATATTATCATCCCTAAAATGATGGTCAATATTTAAGGACCATTATAATACTATAAAATATGATGATATCTTATTCAATGGATTTAAAAAGAGTTTAGAACCATCATCTTCATCTGGTAAAGTCCCCATATAATAACATTTTCATTCTAAAATTAAAATAGTACCATATGTGTCTCTATATGGGTAGAGCTGTAGAAATCCATTTTTTTTGGGATGAATTCAGATAAGGTAAGATATTGGAACTAGATTTATATCCATAAATATCAAAGAAGATTCAAAGAATTCAGTGATATATTAAAGGAGCACCAATTCAACAGAAGAGATACACTGATAATATTTATAGAGATTTGGATGTATAATTTGGCGATATGGTATTCCTTCAAATATCATCATGGAAGTGGGATATGGGATTTAAGAATAAGGTAATTTTGATTACTAGATACATCAAACCCTTTAAAATTATCTATCATATGAAAAAATTAACATATCTACTTGAAATTACAAAAAAACTCACCCATGTCCCCAATGTATTTAATGTATAAATTTTAGATAAATACATAACTAATCCATAAAATGTTATAAAATCAAAGGTTGTGAAACTAAAACATGATCCCTTTTATAAGGAACAACATAAAGAGTTCCTGTATCATTGAGATACAGTGCTATAAAACAATACCATTCTCCAAGTAATTTTTTTAGAGAAATCACATGTTTGGGGAAGTGGTGTGAGAATATTAATACATAATAAATAAAATTTTCCCTGACATATTTTAATCTACGAAATGAAATTTTGAGGAATAAAAATGTTTGGGGTGGGGTTTGTGGGTAGAATGTAATAATATAAAATTTTGTTTAATAAATAACATTTTTCCCATGAAACATCAATATAAAATTAAAAAATTATACATTTTATTAAGATAAAATATTAAAATTATTTTTAAACATTAATACATTATGAAAAATTAATATGAAACTTCATTATTAAAATTACAAGACTAATAAAACCAGAAATAAAAAAAAGAACACAGATGTGAAATATTAATCCTTGTGGGTTGCCTTGAATATCTTTTAACCAATTATAACTATAGAAATAAGGAAATACATTAGAAATATAATAGAAATTTTTATATAGAAATAAATAAATATGATGAATGCGTTTTATTAAAGCCGGTAAGGTTATATATAGGAATGCAATATGACCGCTATATATGGTCATTGGATATATGAACATCAGATATATGATCAATGATTATACATTTTTACAATAAGTATATTGAGTATTTTACAGTTAGAGGTAAATAATGTGTTACACATGTAATATTCAACATGTAATTAACATAAAATAAATAATTTTAGAATGAAATATACTAATTCATTTTTGAAAAAATCTATCATTTTGAAGATATTTTTTTGTACACATTGTATTTTAAATTAAATTAATTACTTTGTATATAATTATTTTTATAAAATATATTGAAATAATTTAGTTAATATTTCGTAAAATTATTAAATAAAACATAATAAATATATAAATAGTTATAATTAATAATAATTTAGTGATTCACGGTCAATAAAAAATGTTTTATTTTATAATTTTTTTTCATTATATATATATATATATTTATTTAAGGGATAAATTTATAATATTAATAGTATAACATTTTATTAAATTTATTTTTAATTTATTTAAAAAGTAAATTAATATTCACTTAATGATTTTTAATTATTAAGAAATAAAAATAAAGTCACTTTTTTGCTAAATATATAGTTTTTTTAAATTTATCTGTTATTTATTTTTGATTTAAAAATAATTTTAATCAATTTTATAAAATCAATTTAATTAAATGAATTTATGTTTTGGAATCAGGTCACTAGAACTTGGTATTTGATTCCATTTCATTTTTGGGAAAAAATATAAGTTACTGAGGAAAAACTGATGTACCACGATATGAGTAAAATGATATAAAATGTGTTATATAAAGAAAAAAATGATTAAAAAATATCTAAAATTATTTTTAAATTTTTTGTTTGAGGGTATATATGACCCATATTATTTTATATTTCCACTTTAGGACCACTTTCATGGTAAAATGTCATTTTTTACTCATTAAGGAATGGGTATTTTAGAAATGTCATCCAAACTCACCAATTAAAGGATCCATCCTATACCCATATATAACCACACCTTTTCTTTGGTTTTATATGGAAACCCTATAAAAATTAAATCCCTTAATGTTTTATGAAATTTTTGGTATCCTATGGTTCCATGAAAGAGGCCAAAATCCATCATTTCAAAGGAACTCGTTTCGAGAAGGTGTGATTCCATCTATATAAGTATCGTGTTCTTATTTATATTTTTTCAATTTACTTATTATATACTCTTTAATATACCTCATTAAACACTATAATTATTTTATATTAATATCATTATGCTTTTATAAAAATTATATTACTATAATATAACTCTATACTCTTACTCATTCAATAGTATAACATATTCTTTTTTTTTGTCAGTTCAACAACCTACATGAATTATGATATACTATATTCATTATTTCCAACATGAATGAGTTTAAAGAAATTAATAATATTAATATATGATATTAAATAATAATTTATTCTATTAATATTCTGTCTTAAAGGTCACATAAAAACTAATGGTCAATATAAGGTAACTTATTTATATTTATAAATTATCTAAAACATGATCATCATGAATTACATTTTCATAAACCATAAACATAACTTAAATAAAATTAATATCAAACAACATAAGTCACATTAACATAATTATTCCACTACGTTGACTAATGTATGAATTATTAAACTCTATTAAGGTACCAGGATCAACATCACCATTACAATACTTGTACAAAACAATCAAAATTACGAACCTAAGATGATAAAAATAAAAAATAAATAACCAATATATGTGTAATAAATGATTATAAATGAATAATATAGAAGTTAATATATGTTAATATGGTTAAAAAATGAGTTATTAATGGGAATATTTTTGTTATATTGGATTTTGAAATGCTTTTATGGGATTTGGCAGTAAAGTGAAGGGTTTCTCATGAAAATTTCATATCATTGAGATATGTTCCATGTTCACCAAAAATTTTATTTTATCTAGTGTATATAATTCTCAATGTATTAACTTAAACATATTTCTAATATAATTCATTAAATGTACGAATCCTTTTCATATTCATTCTTTTAACATTTTTTGTTTCAAACCTTACCATAATCATAAGGGTTTCTCTCCTAATATTTATTCTAACATGGGATTATATATTCTAAAGATTACATTGAGAGAATATATAAGATCTTTACTTATAATACATACATTTTATTATCCTATGGTTATGTTGGGGGTTTACAAATATTATTAGAATTTATCTTCCCATTGATTCCCAGTTCACCTAAAATAACAATCATAATCAGAATTTATTTTACCTCATCCTTTCAGTTGGAATCTTTTTCTTCCATGTCCATGTTTTTTATTTGGGGACATTAATATATTATATATCCTTATCTATACATATTTAATTTTTAATGTAAATTTATAATGTTTTTTTTTTATTTTTTTAAAAATATTTAGTTAATGTAATATTTTTATATCTCCTCCAATATATTTATCATTGGGTCATTTTCTTGAAACATTTTCTTAAAACATTTTCTTAGATTTTCATTATGATTATTCCATTAAAAGATTTTACGATTCATCAAAAATATTTTTTAGTCAATATTATTTTTCTAAAACCATTTATTTTTAAATTATTTTGTAATTAATGTAATAAAAATGTATAGGATATTCATTTTTAATTTCTAAATGATTTTATAAGATTGTTCTAAAGTGCTTCTCATCTATGTTAATATCATTTAATGTTTCTCATGTTTCACTAGAGATATTTTTTAATGAAATCAATAAGAATATTACTCTGAAATATTTATTTATTCTATTTAGAAATTTCTTGAAACCCATTTCTTTCTCACGGGTTAGTTATGATAAGTTTGACTTATGAGTGTGAGCATGTTCATTTGGAACACACATGTATGGTTTATCATTATGTAACAAGTGGGACCAAAATTATATATCCCTCAAGTTCTCTAAAAGAGCATTATATCTCATGGGTTTATTGTTATGGTATTGGATAGTGAACCCAATCCATTATATTTATAGGACTAGGGGTGAACCCAATCCACAATATTTATGAGAGTGGGGAGTGAACCCAATCCATTAGGTGAAAATGGTCATGGTGTTAATTATTGAAATAAGAAATGGTTTACTAGGATTTTTTTTGTTCTATATTCCTATGTTATGGTTCACGGTCATGATTATCATATCATGTTTCCACAATCATATGCTATGTTTCATGGATCAAGATCATTATCTCATGTTTAAACATTATTATGTTATGTTTTGTGTGTCGTGATTATTTCCTCATGTATCCACATTCAAACACTTCATTTTCATGTTATGAAAAAATAATTATGCCATATTCATGTTTCTTTGGGTATGATTTCTATATGTTTTAATCATATAACTTGATTATGTTATCAGACCCACATTTTCAGATTATAATCACATATGGTCCTTGATTGATATATCACTTATTTTATACTTTATTGAGCATCTAAAATCACCCTTTATTATGAACACAATCCCTAGGTTATGAATAAGAGTATAAAATATGATTTTTCAATAAGGGGGTCAAGTGAGACTAAAATATTTAAAATGTTCACTGTGTTTGAAAATAATTCATTTATGTATCTAATATATAAAGACACTAAACCTATAGGTTTTGGTGTGTATTTTATTTTGAGATATAACAAATATTCACGTGAAATGATAAAATATGTATGCATATTATGGTTGGGTAATCTCAGATAAACCAATGAAAAACTATCAATCTCTAAATCAAGTTATAAAACTCTTTCATTGGTTAGAATACACAATGGTATGGTCCCAATATGAATCTCACACTAAAGGGATTACTCAATCTTCTAATATCATAGAAAAAATTATTAAATTACATCATTGGTGTACCTCATTGATAATTATGAACCTCCTATTATACCGAGACACTATCATTCTACCTTACTAGAGGTCTAAAATCTCTTATACTCACCTCATACCCGTTATAACTAGATACTAATCCTCTATTAACAAGTGATCAAACTCCAAATAAGGTTGATTAGTATCATCATGATTCTATATGATCAATAATCACTTGTGTCCTACTACACCCTGAAGATTATTTATAAGAAGAATATAACACCCCAGACTCATAGTCCCAGATTTTATGTTGAGAAAATATTCTTTAAATATTATATTTGATACCAATATATGTTTTTTAACCATCAATAATTACATTATCAAAAGAAAATATTGAGTCTATTTAATACCCAATACCGTTTAGGATTAGAACACTAGAGAATTTAGAAAAAAAATTTATGTAAAAAACCCATGTATTTTTCCTCAAATAATAATTTTACCATTGTACATAGATCTTATTATTTCCCAATAATTCTTCAAAATCTTCTAAAAAATTCTCCATACATAATACCATTCTAAAAAATCACACATAATACTTCTCTTCATAAAATAGGGAAATAGAAAAGTAATAAGAACTACGATAAATTTATTTATAAGGTAAAACATATCAACAAGTCATAAATGAGTAAATAATATGAATTTGATATAACATTATCATGTGAGAAATATCTAATTATAAGGTATATAAAATTGAAATAGATAATCATAAGAAATAAAAGAAAATTTTAGATCTTGAAATGAGTTCTTATAATCACAAAAGAACCATAAATGAAACATATATCATGGATTGGAAACATAACATAATAGCGTTCAATAAATATTCATTACATTTTGGATTAAGAATAACTAAAATAATCCCATAGTATAATGGATAGAGAAATAATACTATCATCCCTTAGTGTAATCGATCAAGAATCACTACCATCATCCCTTATTATATTAGAGTATGAACCACTACTAACATACTTAGAAATATCATAAGATATAAATCATTAACCAATTAATTGGAGTTATATATAGAACCCAACCCATCACATAATGATTAAATATACTTTTGTATTCCACAAGATGATAATATAATCCCTCATTATTTTGAAGCATAATTAACCCTTGGAAAATAAATGAGTTTCATGATAATTTCTTTAAAACATCATCATAAGTCATGCATAGAAAGAAAATGGATGGTATACATTGATTATATCCATAATAAATCCAAAAAATTATTAAAGTATGTTTACATTGATGAAAATACTTTTAAAAAATCATTATTAACATTCTTTAAAAAAAAGGGGAAATATCCTTTTCTTTTGGTAGCTTTTTAAAAACTAAAAATTCAAAGATCAATGGGAATATTATTTTATTTGAAAAAAACATTGATACTTTTAAATTAATCTTAATATTAAATAAAGTTCATGATATTGGGATTATTTTGTTGAGCGATAAATGTTAAAAAACATTATTTCATACCTCTGTAAAGAAAGTAAATAATGATCTGTATAAAAAATGTTAAAATGATTCCTTTTAAAAATTTATAATTAAAGTCAAATATAGTTGAAAATAACCTTAAAAACTTACTAATATATATATATAATAAAATTATTGAAACAATATAAATAATTTTTATATGAATAGAATGATTTGGGTAAAATTCTCTAACACATTTAAAGCAATGATTTAAAATAAAACCATTTACGAATTTGAAAAGTAAAATCTCCATGATATAAATAATATGATAAGAAACTTAAAATACCATAAGTATTAATATATTTATGACATAATAGGTCAATAAGTTATTATATACACCATATAGGTGATACATTTGTATAATTAGAAACATGTTTTAAAGAGGGAAATTTGAGATGTGAAACCCTTTCAAAATACTTCCACCTGGATGGACATGCTCTAACATCCCTGTATAATAAATTTAAATCTATTATAAATCTATATCTAAAGAATATTTATATTTTCAGTACTATATACCTATAAAAATAATTTTTCATTACCCATTTATTAATAATTATTTGTTAAAATTATTGTTTATGTGTTAATTGTCCCGTTTCCCACATAGGTTTCGATTTGGAGGTTTCGATCCTTGCAACTTGATTAAGGTTTCATCTCCTAAAAATATTTAATGATGATGACATAAATTTATTTAATTTTATTTTAGAGTCCCATGGTTATTTTATGGAACATATGGTGATGATTTAGATGGAAAAATTAAAAGTTAATTTTTTTAAAGCTGTGATTTCATAGAAGGAATTACTTTATTAAAAAATATACATAAATATTGAAATTAATTTTTTTAAATATTATAAATTATAAATTATTAAATAATATTACCATTATATAAAATTTAGTAATTATTTATGAAATATATATTATAACAATATTCATGTTGGTTTTAAAACTAACCAAGACAAGAACACATTATAACTGTTTAATAAGTAAGATCATATTATTTTATATTAATAATATCACTTTTATAGAATATTAATAATGTAATAAATAACATATTTATTCATTAAATTAATTTTTATAACCATCCATTTTATGTGGTGATGAAAAATGATTTAGGTTTTCCATAGAGGCGGTGGCCTGCATATACACACAAGTGACATTTTGATTTTTTAATTGATTGGAGGGGGAAAAGGTAGATAATTATTTATATATAAAAATAATAATTATTTCATAGATATAATGTTTATTAATTATATAAATATTTATATCCATCCATGCGAGTAAGTGATGAAAAATAAAATATGTCATTAGTGGAGGTGGTAGTTCGCATGTACACACAAGTGACATTTTCATTTTCCATTGGATGGGAGGGAAGTAGATAACAATTTTTCCATAAAAATAATCACATTTAAATATAATAATTCTTATATTTTCAATATATTAGAATGTATATAGATTATTTTGAGTATGTTAAGGAATAAATAAACTTGAATTTATTCGGAAAAGATAATTACCTCTTCCTTGGATCCTTATTTGGATAACACACTTATATTTCTTATATCATTATTTTAGGAATACTAGAACCTATAAAACATGGAAAATATGATTCAGTAGTGGTTTTTGTATAATTTTTTCATGTTAAGGTTCTCATGGTGTGTAGATAAGTGATGTGGTGAAGGGATACTTTTATAAGTGAGGGGAGTGATATTATTTAAATTCTCCTGTCTTTAAAATAAAATAACATCATTTTCAAAATAATTTGGAACAAAATAAACCAAATTTCTAATAAAATGTGATACATTTTGAAATCCAATTATCCAATAAATTTATAGTTATGGTTTTTTGGGTTTCATGTCCTTTTACGTTATTTTTAACCCCCTTTTATATCATTTTACCATTTACCGTGGTGACTAAATTTTACAGAGGTAACTAATTTGTATGAAAAAAATAAAATTGAAAATATTATATAATTTGAATATTTTGATTCCAAATATGAATTTTTTTTACAGATTTAATTTTTATAGGTGGTAAAAATTACTTTTAATTTAGACCTGAAAAACACAATGAAAAATAGTATTTTGAAAAAAAAAAATTATATAAAAAATGAATTAACACAAAAAAATGATTTACATGGAATTTATTTGTTTATTAATAAAAAAATTAGGTTCTTTTAACTTTAAAGCAATCCTAAGCTTAATTCATATTTTTAATTACTTAATTAATGAAAATGATCCAAAAAAATTCTTTTATTAGAATAAAATATTAAATATTATTTCTAAATGTTAAACATATGTTTCAAAAAAGAAGATAATATTTAATTTTTTTTAATAAAATCACTAAAATACATATTTATTCTATAAAAAAGTTTTCATAAAATTTTATGTCATTCATATATCATGATGATGTCATAAATGTGACAGTATTTGTAAAACCTATATTTTTCTCTATTTTCAAAAAAATAAAACTTTTTATAAAAATAAAAAAAATTCACCCAAATCTAATTTTCATGTGATGAATCCAAAAATTGAATTTTATTTTTTCAAATTAAAATTAAAATATTTTTAAATTTCACTTCTAAATAAAATCATATAAAACATAGAAAGAAATTTTATTAGAATAAAATATTTTTCTTTTTGAGATGAAAAATTATATTCTTACCTCATACATTGATAGAACCATTTATAAGATTATTATATTAATAAATATCTACAAAAAAGTATAAAATTAACACAAATTTCTATTTATAAAATATCTAATAAGAAATCATTTTAAGAAAATATATTTTATACTTAAATAAAACACATTTCTTATCATAAAGGAAACAAAATAAATTTAAATTTATTATTGGTATCTAATTGATTTTGTAATATCATTTGAAACATGATATAAACACAAATAAGTTTTTAAATCATATATATAATTTTATAATTATCACTATTAAAAAAATATAAAAGTTATATCTTATTAAAAATATCTAGGTTTTCACATTACCACCTTAAATTAATTATATCCTCATAATTTTATCATGAGCCCAATAAAAAGGGGTTTATAATGTTTAGAAAAATAGTATTTTTTTTTCAAAATCCATTTTAAGTGTAAAAGTGGACTTAAAAAACAATAATTTCCAATTAAACCCCCAATAATTGAACTTCAAAACTAAATAACGGTTGAGTGGAGATTAAATTAAATATATATAAGTCTCAAGATATAACTTCTTGGTTTTTTAACAACATGCTTGTATTTTTATAATAATTATACTTATGAATGATTTTACAAGGAATACCTTGATAGTTGGATGTTTTTTTACATATAAGACTCGAATTATTTATCATCCATTTTCTAGATTTTAAGGTATTATTTTACCATCAAGACAGGAAATATGATAACATATAATTACTTGATTTTATTATGTTTTCTTAAGAACAATATCATCCTTTGGTTGTGTGTTTTGATCTGTATTCACTTCTGATTCATCTCACATTCTAAATAATGAATAAGGAAGTTGTTTTTTCATTCCTAAACTTTGAAAATAAAATTACAACATATCACGAGATCCATAAAAGGATGAAAAATTATTCCTCATATTTCTATCCATTTACCAAATCCAAAAAGGTTTTCACATGTTATGATAGTAACCAATATGGATAAACCTTTATATGATGAAATAATAAATTAATCTCAAAAACATAAACAATAACACCCACATCATAACATAAATCACTCCAGACATAAGTAACCTTAATACTCTTTAAAATTTGTATGACCGTGTTTGAAACCAAAAAATAAAAAATATTTAATTAGATAATCTTCTAAAATCAACATAACATTTATCACCAAATATCATAAAGTCACATATCAAAAATTTATATACCATAATAATATATCCTCCAAAATATAGTAATATTTTCCCAAAACAAAATGAATTACCATTACATAAAACCACAAAAAAACCATATATTCTTCAAAAAGATAACTCCAAATTTATTTCATTAAAAAATACCATAGTAGCCAATAAATTTTTATTCACCTTAATCCAATAATGTTCCAAAAATTATCACAACTTTTTTCCCAAATGACATTCACACTTATCAAAAGGGATACATATATATCAATAATCTTCTAAAACCCAATGAAATTCTCCCAAATTATCATTAATCACCTTAAAGTACCTTCACATAAAGCCTCAAAAGGGGTGTCTATACCATAAAACATATGATCAAACATAAAAATATAAACCCATGATGGTATAAAATAGTCTTAAAATATAATCATGTAATAAAATCCTAACCTATAATTTTAAATAAACCATGATATGATACCAACTATAACACTTCAAACCTGCAATCCTAGATTATGTGCTCAAAACATATTCTTCACATACTATATTTGATACCAATAGTTTTGACTAAATTTTAACCATCCATAATTATAATTTTAAAAATAAATATTTTGTCTCTTAAATACCCAAGGCCTTTTAGGTTTAGTGTTTTACTGAATTAGGAAAAACCCTTTATGTAACAAAACCATTTTATTTCCCATAAAATGGTTATTTTTTCCATTATATAAATAACTTCTTATTTCCTAATAATTAATAAAAATCTCCCAAAAAATTATGCACACATAATAACCTTATAAAAAAATCACATAAAACACTCCACTTTATAACCTGAATATATGGAAACATAATAAGAAGTGATCTTAAATTCTCATTAAGTGAAAAATTATCAAAGAGTTATAAAGGATTAAATAATAAGAATGTGAGATAACTTGATCATGTGAGAAATATCTGATTAAAAGGTCAATATAATCATAAGATACAATCATGATCAATGATTGAACATCATAGATCATGTCATAAAATATTAGAATCATAAAAGGGTTATCATAGAAATGTATACCATAGATTAGAAACCCACTATTAGTGCGTGTAAAAATTATAATAATTGAAATCATAAAATTTTATATAATTCATAACTACCAGTATCTCATAGAATTATGTATCATACATAACTACTATCATCTTGTAGTGTAATGAATCGGGAATCACTACTAGTATCCCTTATTATAGTGGACCAGGAATCACTACCATCATCCCTTCAAAATATCATGAGATATAAATAATGAAACAATGCATTGGAGGTATAAAAGGGACCATAATAATAATATAATAATAAAAAATACATATTTTTCCACAATATCATAAGAGTTTCCATAATTCTATCATAGTTTAATTAACTTATGGAAATGAAACATGTATCATGATATTTTTATTAGAACACCATCATAAGATATTCATAGAAATAAAATGGATGGTATCATTTTAGTATATTTTTGGAAATCATAGAAATCATTAAAGGATACTATCATATATGAAAATAATTTTATAAAATCATTCAAAATCATTACTAAAAAATGAGGATAAATATCATTTTCTTTGGTAGATTTTAATAAAAATAAAATTTTATAGAAAAATGGGAGTAAAATTTTCATTTAAAAAACTTAGATTCCTATAAAATCATCATGCTGATGAATAATATTCATAATGACTAGAAAATGTGGTTGAATATTAAATGTTAAAAATTATTCTTTTCATACCTTTGTAAAGAAAGTAAAACATGACTCGTAAAGAAAATGTTAAAAGGGTTTATTTTATTTTTTTTAAAACAAATTCAAAGATAGTTGATAATTACATTAAAGTAAATATGTAATTTAGGAGATAAAATTCATGAAAAAATATAGAAAATATATATATAGATGAGAAAGTGTTTGTTAAATGACTTCAAAACATTTACATCAATGATTTAAAATAAAACCCTTGATGGATTTTAAAATAAAAAAACCCCTTGAATGAATGAATATGAGAAGGAACTTAAAATACCATTTTTATAAATAGATTTATGAAATAATATGTATATGAGGTAGTATATTAATTATATAAAGGAAAATAAGTGCATAATTTAAAATATTTCTCAAAGAAGGAAATTTAAGATGAAAAACTCTTAACTCATATTTCCACATAGTCAGAAATGGTTTTAAATCCATTTATAATAAATTTAGATCTATTATAAATTTTTATCATATATATATATATAGAGATATAATTATCCTATAATTTTTTATTACCCATTTATTAATAAATATTTGTTTAAATCAATGTTTATATGTTAATTATCATATTTCCTATGAATGTTTTGATTCTGATGTTTCAGCCTATTCACCTTGTTCACAGTTTCATTACATAAGTAATTTTAAAAATGGTTTTATATATGTATTTATTATGATTATCGAGTCCCATAAACATGTTATGGACCTTATGGTGGTGATCTACATGGAACACTTAAAAATTACTTTTTTTGATGTTTTGATTTCATAGAAAGAATTAATTTTATTAATATATATATATTACCATTAAAAAAATTTAAAACCATAATTAAATAATCATTATTAAAAAATATTACTCGTACATAACATTCCATAATCATTCATGATATATACATTATAATAATGTTCATGCAGGTGTAAAACAAACAAAAACAATATCACGTTATAATAGTTTATGAGTAGGAACATGTCATTTTATAATTACAATATCACTTTTATAGAAGATTTATTTTTTAATAAATATAATATTTATTCATAAAGTTAAATTTTATACCCATACATGTTATAAGGTGATCAAAAATGAAATACACCATCCATGAAGGTGGTAATCCACATGTACACAAGAGAAACATTTTCATTTTTTAATGGATGGGAGGGAAATAATATAGATAATTATTTAATTTTTTTTAATAATAATTACATAATAGAAACCATATTTATTCATTAAATTATTCTTTATAAAAATAAATTGGTGGTGATGATGAAAAAATGAAATATGTCATCTATGGATTTGGTAGTTTTCATGTACACATGTATGACATTTTCATTTTTTATTGGATGAAAGGGATGTAGATAATTTTTTTCCACCAAAAAAAATATAATTTACATATACTAATGATACTTATTTCATTATATTAGGATTTTAATATAACTTTTAGAGGTGGTTTGGGAAGAAAAAACTTGAAATAATTTAGTAAAGACAGTTACCTCTTCCTTAGATATCCTCCTTTGGATAACACCTTTGGATTTCTTAGATTGGTATTTTAGGAAGACTAGAACCTATAGGATGTGGTAAACATGGTTTTTATAGGTGTTGGTAGAGTTTTATTGAGTTACGATGATAATGGTGTGTGGATAAGTGAGTTGGTTAAGGAATCCATTTATAACAGATGGGAGTGACACACTTTTAAATACTCTAACATTAAAATAAAATAAATTCATTTTCAAGGGAAAGTTTCACCAAATATTACCATTTTTTAAGATAAGGTGATGTTTGTCTAAAAAAATTATTAAATAAAATTTTAAGTTTGATTTTTGTGGGGCTTTGGTCTTATCCCTTAGTTTTAACCCCATTTTATCTCATTTTATCCTTTAGTGCGGTGACTAAATTTTATCATAGTAACTCATTTTTTAAACCAAAAATTAAATTTATCTTTTTAAAAAATTTGAATACAGTAATTTCTAATATTGAATTCATTTTAAAAGACTCAATTTGTAATGGTGTTAAAAATTACTCTTTTTGTGAATATAAAAAACACAATGGAAAACATTTTTTTGGAAAAATGCTTTTTTAAGCATAAAAATGAATTTACACCAAAATCAGGTATATAATTTATTCTCTTGAAATTTATCGATTTTTGAGTAAACAAATAAGGATTATTTTTTCTTTAAAATTAATCCAAAACTGAATGTATCCTTATAATTACTTAATTGATGAAAATGATAAAAAATAGTTCTTTTTATTAAAAAAAATTACATGTATTTCCAAAATGTCAAACATAGGTTTCTAAATTCTCCATAATATTTTTAAATGTTTTATATTAGTACAAAACCACATATTTTATCTCTAAACAAGGTTTTATAATATTTTATGTTGTTCTTATATCATGATGATTCCATAAAACTAACAATATTTGTAAAAATTGTATTTTTCAATATTCTCTCAAAAACCAACCATTTTAGAAAAATACCATAAATTTACGCTATGATAAATTTGATATGATGAATAATTTTTTTTATTAAATTTAAATTCTAAAATTTATAAATTTTAATTTTAAATAAAATCTCACAATACAGGGAAATAATATTTATTTAAAATATAAATTGTTTCTTTTTTCAAATGAAAAATCATATTCTTTCCTTATACCTTTATATAATTATTTCTAATATTATCATAATAATAAATATGAATATGAATATATAAAATTAAAAAAAAAATATTTTTATAAAATATTTTATAAGAAATTATTTTATGAAAAAATATTTAATCATTAAATAAAACATATTTTCTATAAAAATGTAAACATAATAATTTAATATTTTAATTGGTATCTAATTGATTAGAAAACCTAAAAGATATTATATTTCACTTGAATAACTCCACTAATATTCTTGTGAGAATACCTCTAGGATCTTCTCTTACTATTTCTATAATTTGACATCACTGATTTTGAACTCTGCATTCTATTCTCTACTAATTCTCTCTGTATATGTTCATATCTCTTCTAAAAGAATCAATAATTAGTTTTTATATTCCTCTATATATATGTCCCTCAATACAATGGTTAGGATCAAATCTATACTCTCTAGACCACCAATATCATCATATGTGTATCATATATTTTGAGTACTATCATAACATGCCACTTTATTTGGGTCAGTCTTTAGACTCTCACACCAAAAATATATCTATTAAAATTTCACTAGTAACTACCTGGTAATTTAGAAACTGTACCTTTAATCAATAAAATATTATATCACACCATGATCATCTTGATTCTCCCATTTTTAGTGTAACTACCACCTTCATAGCTCAATGAATAGTTAAAGACCAGATACATAAAATCCATTAAATATCTTCATGTTTAGTTCTTCAAGTATCATAACATGATTCTTAAATACAACTAAATATAATGATGGGGATAAAAAATTCAAATTAATCCTTGAAACAGTTAGATTGAAACCCTATACCTCATGACATGATCCTTACATGGACAGAATAATATAAATTCATCCATATTCAGTCATGAAATGAGCCTCAAATTCATGGAATAAGCCTTAGCTTGATAGAACCACAATAATATGCCTAGTTCTAGTCATATGGAAAGCCTTCTGCTTTATGGTGTGAGCCTGATCAAAATCGAACCACCAAAATCTCCCTAAATCCAGTTGTATCAAGAAACTTATATTTTAAAATATGGATATTTAAAAATTGGGACCATAAAATCTTAAATTAAATATCTTAGCAGTGAATATACTCCTCCATGTAATGGCCTTCAGATGGAAAATTCCATTAAAATCTACTTCAATAACCTTCATGGAATAAAAAATATATCATGGCGTGACTCCTGTTCCAAAGATATAGTATCTTCTTCCAGTACTCTTTCAAGAACTTACATAAATAAGATATCTCCTTCAAGAGTAATATCATACACAGTTTTTAATAAACAAAATACCTAAAATTTACGAATGGATTTTTTAACAATATCTTTTTTTGGGTTTGTTAAGAACTCTCTACAACACACAATCCTTCTAAATAACCAAAGAATATTAACATATTCTAAATCACATTAATAAATAATATATCTCTTAAGGTTTTAACTAAAGATATATCTTTCTAATTCCAAAAATAACTACACTAATACTCAGAAATATCTAAACCCTACTCTAATACCAACTGAGGTGACTTAGACCTATACTCTTAGATGTAGTTCTAAAAACACTTTCTTTAAGCACTAGTGGTAATGAACCAAGCTGAGATGCCATCCAACCCAAGTCCTAACCATATCAATGGCAAAGACCGAAGAACTTTCAGGATCTCCATGGGCTGGAAACTAGTTCTTAGGTATTAATAATATACATTGGGAATTATTTCACCCACAAGTATAATAATAAATGAACAATAGAAGTAATACACCACATAACTAAAACTCATAACTAAATGAGGTACACCAATTTTCAGATTCAAAGTTTACAAATTAAACCAAAACTAAAAGCACCACAATAGAAAGGGAACAAAAAAACTACCCCAAACCCCTCCATGAAACAAGAGGGACATCACCCTCAATCCACCACAACCAACACCTGAAAGAGTAGAACACTAGAAACCAGATCCACCATCACCACATAATATCTTTCCTTTACCCTGGTCATTCATAACAAATTACACATACACCCAAAGGTTCATATAGTGTGTGAGACAAATCCTAATAGGATTCCATGCAAAAGAAAAGACTTTATGCTATAACATTATAATAAAAATCAAAATACATGTTTCTATAATAATATTTGAAATGCTTATAAGAAATTTTTTTTAAGGGAAACTTTCTCAAAAATAAATTTTTAATGGAAAACCATTTTCACAAATAAAATTTCTTTGAAACTAACATACATAACATACACAAGGTCCATATTATACCAAAAATCATCACTACATCCTATAAGAATCATGTCATAAGAGAACACCATGTGAAATACCTATGGGTAACTAGCACAAGTAGAACATTATGAACCTTGTACCTCAGTGATCAAAATCCTCTAACTAAACTACCAATAGTGTTCCCATGAATTCTCCAGTAAAGGGGATCCCATCATAAGGTCTAATGGTATCCAAATCATATAACATGTTTAGTTAGAGTTGTAATATTCAATCATCCTTGATGAATCTGGGCCTCACCACCTTTGTGACATCTAGTGTACTATTTCTAGTTCACCCACCTTGATACCTGGGTTTCATTTTGTTCTCAAGTTATATTTCACATATCACATAATCATCACTTTTACATACACACGCCAAGAATCACAAGCACAAAAGGAAATCACCACTTTTACATTTTCACATTGATCCAACAATCACAACCCATATGGAAATCACTTTTTTTCATAAACCAAAGCAACTTTCATTTCACATATACGCCAAAACCATTTGAAAATATATTTCGCACCATTTTAAAAATTAATGAAACCCATTTAAAAACACAACAAGAAAATCACATATGAAATCCAACCATTTTCAAGGTCAAAGCCCCTTTGAAATTAACACTCACATCAAAGTAATTTATAACTAGTTTGACATCACTTTCACAATTCAATGACCCATTTAAGGTGCACAAAAAATGGAAAATATGAAATAAAACCCATTTATATTGAAAAAATACACTTTCAACACATTTTAGCCATTAAATATCTTTAAAAATACATTTTATAAATTCTAAAACATGTTTTCCACGTAAAAAATAATCCTATGAACATATATAAATAACCAAGAAAGCAATCCCAAATCATCCAATAATTTAAAAGAATAAAACAACCTTCCGTACGCATAAAAACTTTTGGAAATCAGTGGAAAACCACAACCACACCACCACAAGACCCTATAAAGTAAAGATCAAACCACAAATATCAATATTTACACCAAAATTACAATATCTAACCCTCACTTAGTCAAACACCCCATTTGAAAATAAAAACTCAAGAAAGAGGGAAGAGGAACCCTAGAAGAAGGGGGAAATCATGAGAAGAGGGAATTAATTGAAAATTTATTGAAGTTTCCACACCAAAACCACACAAATATTGATGTTCAAGAGGTCTATGAAATCTTTTAGTAGGCTCCCATGGTTATAAATCCCATAGGGTTTATATTAATGGTGTTTAGGGTTAAAATTTGAAGAGGGAAAAAAGAAAATTTCCACTTTTTATTGACCTGGATAGGTCACATAGTTAGCCCGCACGGTTTTCCAAACCATGGGGAATCCATGAACCCCTAATTGTCCATGAGGGATAAGACGCATGGTTTTCCCACATGGTTTGAAAAACCATGTGAAAACTGTGTGATCACCACTGTCCAAACCCAACATTTGTCGCATAGTTTCCTATTAAAGGGTGTATAGTTTCCACTTAACTGTGTACCAATTGTGCGCCACCTACTACCAATACCAAAATCACCATTTCCACCAAACATACATGGGGAACCCAAGGGATAAGTACCAAATTGAAAATATCCAAAAGAGTAACTCAAAAAAAAAATCAAGGATGTGACAATTATCCTCACCATAAAAAGATTACTCCCCCGGAAATTCATCCCAAGGTCTGATAAAAAACAAGAATTGATACTCCTTATGAAACCATGACTTCTTATCCCAAGTCTCATGATGATCCATACCATGATTCTAAATAACTTATACCTATAGTATAGAATTTCCCCAAAGCACTCTCTCCCAGGAACCCAAAATCTGCATTGGACACTCAAACACAGATAGATTATTCTCTAATTTCAACTCTTTCTAGTTCAACACATGTGATAGATCTAGATTATACTTCTTCAACTATATTTCATGGAAAAAATCATGAATTAACGTCAACTAAGAGGTAAATTCAGACTATATACCACCTTACCAACTCTTTGGATAATCTTAAAAGGTCCAACATACCTCGACATTAGATTCCCTTATTTACTAAGATGATGATGAAATAAGTGAGGTTCCACTTTTAGAAACACCTGGACACCCATAGAGAACTCTAAGGCTCAGTGAATCTGATCAGTATAAGATTTATAGTGGCTCTGATCTATCAACAAACACTACTTGATTAACTTTACTTTATCAGAATTTTCTTGCACAAGGCTCGGTCCCAACAATGAGGTCTCACCCACCTCAGCCCAACACAAAGTCAACCGACATAGTTGAGCATAAAGAGCCTCAAAAGTATCCATTCCAATCAAGGATTAGTAACTATTATTATACACAAACCCAAAAAAACCTAAATTCATATCCCACAAAACATAAAAATCCAACACACATGCCCATAACATGTCCTCAAAAATATGATTCAACCACTCAGTATGACCATCCATTTAAGGATGGTATGCCATACACAACTTGAAATGTGACCCCATCACCTTTTGAAGTAATTAAAAAAAACATGAGGTAAAATGGGGTTCCCTATGTAAAATAATTGCCGATAGTACACCATAAATCCTCACAACCACTTGTACATACAACTCACCCAATTCATCCACTTTGTCTTAATATTTTATTGGAATTAAATGAGCTGATTGGTCAGGTAGATAATCATTTCCCAAATGGAATTCCAACCCCTAGGTGTATGAGGTAATACAACTATAAAATACATGGAAATATCATCCCAATTATAGAAAGGATTGGGTAGGGGATAAAGCAAATCAGGGGGCCTCTAACGCTCTACCTTATCCTACTGAAACATATAACACCACGACATAAATTCAACTAAAAATTGCCTCATAACTGGACACCATAACTGGTGATGCACATCATAAAACATCTTGGTAGAACTAGGTTGAATGGCCCACTAATACTGGTGGCTATCTTTCATCACCACCTTCCTCAAAGAAAAAAGCATCATGAAGTGACTCTTAAAGCACAAAACTCCCTCAAGAGACAAATACCACTCACAAGGTGTCTTCCCACCATGAAGAAATCAGATAGAATGGTGGAACAAAACATCACCCAGCTTCTCCTATAAAATCAACTCTTGAAGAGAAGGTGTCAGGTGAACAATATCAAAGAACACACCTCTACAGTGATCCTTGGTTTCTAGGTTAAACTGAAAAAAAAAGACCCATCATAGCCCCCACATCACTAAATTCTTTCAAATATTGCACTAGAACTTTCCCTCTCAAATAATATACAACCACATTTTATTTTCCTAGGGTATAAACTATATCAAAATTTGAACCCCTGAAGGTACTCAACCCAAAAACAATACCTCAAATTAATATATTTATAAGATATGAAAAACCAATCCATTTTGATCGGAATAAACTAAAAATGTATACCTAAAAATATAATTACTCCACATCTTTATGGAATTCATCACTACTACAATCTTCAAGTCATGGGTTAGGTAATTCTTTTTATGTGGTCAGAGTTGGCATGAGCCATATTCCACTACATGATCATACTGTTTCAATATTTACCCAAGACCAATACTAGAAGCATAATAGTAAACCACATAACCTTTTACAGATTCCGGAAATATCAATACATGGGTTGTGGTCAACATTCACTTTAGCTCCTCAAAGGGTACTTGACACTCAAGGATCCATTAAAAAATTCCCCTTATCCAGGTAAGCGTCATCATGAATGAATAAAGTTGAGATAAATCACAAAAAAAATCCCGTAATACCCTAACAGGTCCAAAAAGTTCATGTTCTTAAAAACATTCTTCAGATCTTCCCATGACATAGCTGCACTGATCATCTTAGGGTCCACTGATGCCCGACATTCTAAGATCACATGAACCACACACTTCACCTACCTAATCTATAAGGTGAACCTAGAAATCTTAAAATAAAGGTGATGATATAGAAGGGTACCCAACACAATTATCAAATGACTCTCATGCTACTCCTTGGTCCCAAAATAAATGAGGATGTTGTCTAAAAATACCATGACAAATGAGTTGAGATACTGATGGAACACCCTGTTCATAAGTTCAATAAAGACCACTAGAGCATTAATAAACCTGAAAGGCATGAACAAATAATCAAAATGGATGTACCTACTTTGAAATGTTGTTTTCAAGATATCTTACTCTCCAACTATAACTTGATGATAACCAAAATGTATGTCTATCTTGGAGAACCACATTTTCCCCTTAAGTTGATAAAAAAGTTCTTCAATATGGGGAAAAGGGTAATTGTTCTTAATCATCACATTATTTAACTTTTGGTAATCAATGTAGAACTAAAGATATCAACCAGCCTTTTTCGTAAACAAAACTGATCCATATCAAGGTGAGATTATTAGGAAAATGAATCCTTTGGATTCCAAATCATTTAGCTATACCTTTAATTCCCTCAACTCAGTGGAAACTATATGTTACAAGGGTAGAGATATCTGCTTCGATTCTAGTGCCAAATCAATATCAAAATCCACACTCTTATCCAAAGGTAAACCTGATAAATCATGTAGGAATACCTATGGGAACTCATCCACCACAAGAGGCAATACACTCTCAAAAATCCTATCATCATCCTCTAGTATGAGTAATGAAAATTGATAAATAATATTTCATAACTCTGAAAGTTGAGATTTATCATGACCCAACTAAGGATCTTATTCACCATGAAAAACATGGGTACTTCCATCAGGTGCCATGAAACTCACTCACCTCCTTTAAAAACTGATGTGCACCTGAAAAGGCACCATCCAATCCATACCAAGTATTACCTCAAAAATTTTCATCTCCAAAAACCAAGAAATCCCATTCCAACACTACCCCTGACATGGTGATTGCACAAGATGGATACCCAAAACCATGGTCTCATGTATTACCAAGTGGTATTACCAAATCCATTGAATATGGCATAAAATTAGTTGGAAACTTTAGAACATCCACAAGATGGGTATAAATAAAAGAAATTTAAGCACAAATATCAAATAGAACAATAGCCGAAGACAATGCAATAAGAAACGTACCTCAAACTATCACGAGCCCTGCATCTAATTCCACTAGAGCTCGATCCACAAAATGAAGATGCCTCAACTTTATTTGAACCTGAGAATGACTAATATCCTACAAATATACCCTGAACTGACTCTTCCCAGAAGATGATCCATCCCTACCGCGATGGCCACCAAATAGAGAGCCCATTTTCCTAGATGGTTCTGATGGGGGTGACATCCGTTTGGAAGCCATAGATCCTACACCACTCTGATATAGGAATGAAACCTTGCAAAATTGCTTCAAGTTCCCCATATCTCCACACTGGGGAAAAGATCTGGGTTGTGATAAACACACATATCTCATGTACCCTACTATTCCACATTGGTGGTACATGACTGATCTAGAACCTAAAGCTACATATGAAGAAAACTGAGAAGTATGGTGATTATCTACTGAATGAGGATAGTATTCATTGTTAATATATATAATATTGATGTGCTTTATTATTAATAAACACTATTTTATTTCATTTTACACTTTGAACATCATTTCATAATATAATTGTAATTCCTTCTTAAAATGTACTATTACATGGTACATTTTTGAACATCATTTAAAGTACCCAATGATCTTGATTTTATTTTAATATTTAATTTTCAGGTTTCTCATTACATTGGGAACAATTAATAATTTTTATGTGTTCGAAGATTCACATTGGAAGACCACCAAAATGGGCTTTCATGCAAACAAAATTCTGGTTAAAGTAAACTGGACAGTAACCCAATGAAACTACTATAAATGCCAATATCCAAGCCCAATAATTATTAACATTTATCTTAATATATAGGAAATCATGGGTAACATTTCATTAAACTGTGGACAAGTCTAATTCTGATGTTTAAATTGAGTTCTAGGCAGCCCAAATTGGAGATAAAATTATTGGCTAGATTCTGCGGCCCAGAAAAACAGTCCACCATTTCAATAATATCCCACAAATAAAAATTTAGTTTGGGCTGAAAGTTTACATTCGGTTAGGATACATCTGTATCTCCATTTTCGTCTTATATAGATCACTATAATTCGGCCATCTAGAATGTCATTTAGACACCTATGTTTAGTGGATGAAAGTTGGGTACCACTTTAGGTCAAAGATAAAGAAGTCCACTCTCCCTTAATTTCCATCACCCTAGGCCTACCATAATCAATTGGGATTCTTTATACTATTGGTATATCAACCCAAGACTCTTTAAATTCCTATTTAAGGCCTTTGTGGTGGAGGAGTTTATCATTTTTGAGCTTTGTTTCATTTTAATGTTATGCTGCCAATTTGATGTTGTAATCGCATTCCTTCAATTGTAAGTTCTTTAATTACTTTAGCTTCTTTATAAAAGTTCTTCATAATCTATTTTTATATTATTATTCTTATCACTTTGATACCATTTCCTCATGGTGTGAACTTTTTCACACCAAACCTTGTGATATTATCACACAACGATGGAGTGATCATTATTTCATTGTTTTTTTACTTCTCCAATTCCTCCCTCATGAGTCTGATTTCTGCTTCCATTGAAACCATAAGATCAATGTAGGGACAACCCAATTATGTGTTTATCCGAGGGAGTAGCAAGGGTCTAGATAGGATGTTATTTATTACTCCATTAATATATAATCATGTCCTTTAAATGATATTTTTATTTGATGTTTTTAAAACTTCTTCATATTTAGTGAATTTAAAGGCCACACACTTCAAGTGCTAATAAGAAACTTTAACTTGGAGTGCTCATTAACATGATCCTCCTAGTGTATAGGTGATTAGTGTTAAAGTTTGTTGGTATGAACTAGTGAGTGATGAAGTTGTTTCATCTCCTTGAATAAACTCATCTCAAATATAAGAAATTGAAATCACTAAAGAGGAATTTCATCCATTCCACCCCTTGTAATAACCTAGGATCAACACTTCTCATAATTTGAATTCACTTAAGTCACATAGTGTTCACTTAAACCATCTAATATAAACCCAAGTTTTCCACTTCATATCAAAAAAAAATCCATATAATGTTCATGTTTGTAGGTTACTTCTTAGGTCTCTGAGGATTTGACAACCCATGCTAAACTACAAGCGACAGCTTAACCCTAAAATCTTGGGTAAATTTGGGTGAGACCAAATTTTGGCACCATTTTCAGTGACCCAAGTAAGTCATCTCAAAACCAATTCTATTCTCTCTCATTTTTTCTATTCTCATCCAAATTATCTTATTTTTCCCTTTCTCAATTGTTTTCTTTTGGCACATGTTCGCCTACACCCGTGACCAATCAAACCGTCTAATTAGGGTGGATAGTCCTTGGGTTGGGGAGTCAAGTACACCAAGGGAACTCTTTACATCAGATACTAACTTTTATAATACTCTAGAGTCAAAAATTGATCCCATTTCAATGGAAGTTCTTCAAAGTAACCAACTCATAAACCCAGGTGGGAACCAAAATAGAAATCCAAATGAGGCAGCCACAAACTTGGGGAATGCAGTCGATTCAACCATGAATGACTACCTCACATTTTCTTGGACCAATGCACCATATTTAATTAGGTATAATTCCCTAGGAGAATCCCACTATGTTTTCAAGCCTCATTTCTTAAACCACCTTCCAACCTTCAATGGGATGGAGTCATAAATTCCATACCTTCATGTCAAATAGTTTAACGACATTGTTGAAACCATGTGCCCACCACTTCAACTTGAGTCAGAAAATATGTGGATCTTTATATTCTCACTAAATTACTGAAAAAATAATTGGTTAAAAAATCTGAGACTTGCATCAATCCACTCTTGGGACCAATTGCAATGAGAATTTTATAAAAAATACTTCCCCTATCACAAAACAATTGCACTTAAAAAGAGCATCCAAAACTTTTTTGAAAAAGAAGGGGAGTCATTTTATGAAACATGGGAAAGGTTCAAAGACACACTCAACATGGTACCTCACCATGGATTTTCAATCCCAGAACAAGTTCAAATTTTCTATAAAGCGTTGGGCCCAGGAAACAAAAAATTCATCGACATGATGTGTATTAGGACCTTCAAAAACAAAGCCTCAAATAATGCTTATGAGTATCTAGAAGGATTGGCTGAACAAAATCAAACATGGGGAACATCACCTTACTATGAGAAGCCACCCAAATCTGGTGGAATTTACACAATTTGGGAGGAGGAAATCCTTATGATGAAACTTGCTGAACTCACTAGGAAGTTCGAGGAGATTGATCTTAGGAAGTTCCATGAAATTCAAACAATTGACCCTATTTTCACAATTTGTGACAAAAATGACCAAAAGACTGACAACTGCCCAACCATCCCTTCAATTAAAGATGTTATTCTAGGAGGATCACTAGTGTAGGTCAATGATCTGAACTTTCAAAAGCCACAATACCAAAACACTTTCAATCCAAGGTACAATTACCATCCAGGATTCTGTTAAAAAGATAACCAACAACCTAGTCAGCCACAAGGACCAAACCCCTACCCTACACAAAAATTTTCAAAACAATAACCAGTTCCAACCACAACCAGTCCAACACCAATACCCTCATATCCAATACCAATATCCAAACCAAAAACCAAATATCCTCCTGTGATAAACCAACTAGCATAAGCTCCTACCCAATATGTCCCTCTACCAATCCTTGAACAGTTGTGCAAACAAATAGAGAAAATGAACTCAAAAGTCTCATCACTTAAACATGAACTTCAAACCATTAAAACTGGGAAGGAACCCATGCCTACTCATGCGGTTGTATCCTCAAATTGAAGCGGAGAATCCATTTACACACAAACCTCTCATAAAAAAACTCAAAGCAATGACTATTTTAAGAAGTGGTAAATCCATTGAGAAACCTAAACAAACCATTACGAAACCATTAAAAACTTAAATAACGCATAAAAATGATGATGCAGCACCCATAGATTCTTAAAAATACAATGATAATGTGAAGGAACTAAAACCACACCAAAAAATCAAACAACCTGATCCCTTCCCTCAACGCATGAGAGGAAAAACTAAACCAAAACTGAATAAAACTTTGAGGGAAATCTTATATCAGGTTAAGTTGAACATCCCCCTTCTTGATGCAATCCAAAACATTCCTGCCTACACAAAGTACCTTAAGGACTTTTAAACTTTTAAAAGGAAATTTTCACATAAAAACCAAGTCCTTTTGGATTCTAATGTGAGTAACACCATTCAAGGGACCATTACTTCAAAGTTTAAAGATCCAGGATGTCCATACATCAATGTTGAGATAGGAGAGAACAAATTTGTCAAATACCTTTGTGATATGGGAGCTAGTGTGAACCTTATTCCTTATGCCATGTATTGTTAGTTAGGGCTCGAAGAAATCCAACCCACATCTGTCACTCTTCAACTTGCTGATCATAGTGTTCAAGTTCCTAAAGGGATCTTAAAGGATGTTTTAGTGAAAGTTAAAAATTTTATTTACCTAGTTGACCTCATTGTCCTTGACAATCACCCAAGCTTATGTCCTAGGGAGAAAACCCCAATCATTCTCGGTCATCCCTTCCTTGAAACAATCAACTCCGTTATCCGATTTTGAAATGGGAGGATGACCATCACCTTTGGAAACATGAGTCTAGACTTGAACATATACAATAAAAACTCTCAAATTGGGGATGATGAAGAGATACATGAGATTAATTGGATTGGTAGTGTTGATAGTGAACTCGAGGAACATAAAGGGATTAATGAAGTATGTTTAAGTCAAGAAGAGATTGATTTTATTTGTTCACATGAGGGAAATTTGTCTCCTTGGATTGAATCTATTTCATATATCTCTATTGATGATTTTATCAAATCATTAATCAATGATACCATTGGTGAAATCAATAACATTGAGTCCATACCCATTCATGACACTAATCTAGAAAATTTAGTGGATGAAAATTCTGTTCAAAAAGAACCAATTATGTCAAGAAATCTTAAAAAAGAAACTAAGTTCAATACAAAGTCTCATCCTTTCTTGGAAAGTGATAACCAATCTGATCTCAAATTTAAGGTCTTACCTTCATCACTTAAGTATGTGTTCATAGAGGACAATCGAGCCTTTCCCATTGTCATTTCTTCCTCTCTTGAATCCAATCAAGAAATGATACTTCTGGATGTCCTAAGAAAGCATAAGAAAGTAATTGGATGGACCCTTTATAATATTCCTGGGATTAGCCCACACATTGAACTCATAAGATTGTTCTTGATTCTGAATCCAAACCACGTCATCAACCTCAACAGAGACTCAATCCAAATCTTATGAATGTTGTAAGGAAAGACCTTCTTAAGGCATTAAAAGCGAGTATCGTCTACCCCATTACTGAGAGTGAGTGGGTAAGCCCAATTAAAGATGTCCCAAAGAAAGATGGAATCACCGTGATCATCAATGAGGATGGTGACCTTCTCCCCACAAGGGTCAGTAGTGGATTGAGAGTCTATATTGACTCTATGAAGCTCAACTCCTGTACCAAGAAAGACCATTTCCCCTTTCCCTTTATTGATCAATTCCTCGAGCGAGTGGTAGGTCATCGTTTATATTACTTCCTAGATGGATTATCAGGGTATAATCAAATCAAGGTCTCCTTATAGGATCAAGTAAAAACAACTTTCACTTGTCCATTTGACACTTTTGATTTTAAGCGCATGCCCTTTGGGTTATGTAATGCCCCTGGTACCTTCCATCAGTGCATGCTGGGAATCTTCTCGGACATGGTGGGGTATTGTTTAGAGGTCTTCATGGATGACTTCTCCATCTTTATGGATAATTTTGAGGGATGCCTTCTAAATGTTGAAAGGGTTTTGTCAAGATGCAAGGATAAGAATCTCATCCTAAATTGGGAAAAATTCCATTTCATGGTAAAGGAAGGACTTGTTCTAGGCCATATGGTATTTGGTAGAGGGATTGAAGTTGATAAATCTAAGTTTGACATCATTTTTCCCCTTCCCTCTCCTAAAACTATTAATAAAGTAAGATCCTTCTTAGAACATGCTGGCTTCTATAGAAGGTTCATTAAAAATTTCAGATCTATTTCTCGACCACTTTGTGATCTATTGGTGAAAGATACTTCATTTTTATGGACATAAATCTGTGGGGAATCATTATCTACACTCAATTTAGTGTTTATCTCTCCACCTATCATGAAATATCCAAATTGGAAACTTCATTTTGAGCTCATGTGTGATGCGAGTGACTTCACTGTAGGAGTAGTCTTAGGAAAATAGTGTGAGAAAACTCCATGTGTCATTGATTATGCAAGAAAATAGTTAAATTATGCATAAATAAACTACACCACTACTGATAAAGAGTTTCTTGATGTTTTATTTTACAAAGATAAATTCAGGTCTTATCTCATAGAATCACCCATCATTGTCTTCAACGACCATTCAGCCCTAAAATACCTTTTCCAAAAACAAGATTCCAAGGCTAGATTGATTAGGTGGGTAATTATTCTTTAAGAGTTCGATTTAACCATTAAGGATAAAAGGGTGTTGAAAATGTTATAGCTGATCACCTCTCTAGGATGGAATTCAAAGACAACTCACATCACCTTTCTGTTTCTGATTCCTTTCCCAATGAGCACCTCTATTCAGTGAGTGATTTCCCATGGTATGCTGACATAGTGAACCATTTAGTGAAGAGTGACATTACAAAATTCCTAGGGACCCAAGATAAGAGGAAATTTTTTTCTGATGTCAAACACTATGTGTTTGATGATCCTTACCTCTTCATGTTTTTTCCTGAACAAATCATTAGGAGATGTGTTCCTAAGTCCGAGAAAAAGTCCATTATAAAATTTTGTCATGGAGAGGCATGGGAGTACACTTTTCTAAAAAGAAAACAACTTCAAAGTTCATACAAAGTGGTTTCTACTGGTCTAACCTCACTAAGGATTCCTTTAAATTCTATAAAAGTTTCCCTCAATGTCAGCAATTAAAATCCATTACCAAAAGGAATCAAATTCCCCTCACTCCCATTTTGGTCATTGAAATATTTTATTGTTGGGGAATTGATTTCATGGGGCCCTTCCAAAACTCTTGGGGATACCTCTACATTATCTTAGCTATTGATTATTTCTCAAAATTCATTTAGGACATTCCCACCAAGTCCAATGACCATCATGTTGTGATACGATTTCTGAAAGAGAACATATTTTCTTGATTTAGAATTCCTAGGACTATAATCAGTGATCAAGGAACCCATTTCTGTAACCTCCCATTCTCTTCACTCATTTCTATGTATGGGATTTCTCATAAAGTTTCCACTGCGTACCATCCTTAAACCAATGGTCAATCTTAGTTAGAAAATAGAGAGAATAAGCAAATTCATGAAAAAACTGTCAATCCATCTAGGAAATATCGGTCCAAGAAACTCTTGGATGCTCTTTGGTCATATCTTACAACATACAAAACCATCCCAGTAATGTCACCATATAGATTAGTTTATGGAAAAACATGCCATTTACCTGTTAAAATTGAGCATAAGGCATTTTGGGCAATCAAAAAAATGAATTTTAACATTTCTTTGGTTAAATCAAAGTGGTAATTAGATCTTAATGAACTTATGAAAATTAGGATGAAGGTATACAAAAATTCAAGGATAAATAAAGCTAGAGTTCATGCCTACCAATCTAGGAATCTCAAAGTTAAACACTTTGAACCAAAAAATTCATGCTCTTGTATAGTTCAAAACATCATTTACACCTAGGAAAGTTAAGGTCTAGATGGTCAGGTCCATTAATAATGCATCATGTGTACCCCCATGGGTAAGTAGAGATTCAGGATCCCACAAGTGGTCACATTTTTTAGGTAAATGGTCATAGGTTAAAACCATTCATTGAATCATTAAATAAACATGAAATATAGGTTGAGTTAACTGAGACAACCAATGAACTGAGAAAAAATTGATAGATTTAGGATCCATGTCTGGATAACGACGTTAAACGAAACCACTACATGGGAGGAAACCTATGGTTTCCATGTTTCCAATATTTTTGAATCATCTTTATTTTCAAACAGAATTACCGAATCATTTTTATATTTAAAAAAAAATAAAAAAAATTATATTGTTGAACTATACTTCTATTATGAGTATGGATGTGTATGAAAGGGGAGCGCCATATTCATCCGTGTCACATGGTGTAATCCTTGAGTAACACCTTACCCAAAAATTTAAAAATAATACAAGGTAGAATCAGCTCATTTTATTTTTATGTTTTTGTAGGTTAAAATAAAAATACAAAAAAATAATAATAATTAAAAATTCAAAACGACACGTCATAGGTCATGGGGCAAGCCCCATCACAACCAGTGAAGCTGTGGGGACTCGAACCCGGGACTGAAGGGAGACAGGGGCACATGATTACCACTGATCTACGACTTATAGTGCTTCTTTATTCTATAATTTTTGTATATATACTTATATATATATATTGTTTTGTTTTGTTTGTTTGTTTTTTTCTCCTTTTTCCACTAGGGAACTCCGCAAGTGACATGGATATCAAAGGACTAAATTAGAGCAACAAGAACTTCAAATTCAACCACTAGGTGACTTCATTCCATGATCCTCATATTTCAAATTCATTTTAAAACTTTTCTAATCTACCTCTGCCCCCTTCAAAAATTTTATTTTCATTAAAAACTAGGGACAATGTTATTCTAAGTTGGGGGGGGGGGTGGTGTGAAAATAATGAAAAAAATTAATTAATTTTGTGTGCATAAAAAAATGTGTGGAAGGAAAAATTTCGTTAACCTTGAACATGGTAATACACATTGCACACTTTGAAATTGAATATCAAATAATTTAGCATTCCCTGATTCTAATTTTAATCCATGTATACTTTCATGGGAATATATTTTGGAAATTTTGGCTATCTAATGTGAAATTTCATCGTTTATATTTTCATCCAAATAAAAAAAGAGATCACAACGCACATCCTTTGGATAGTGGGGTATTAGTTTGAGTTCATGGGGTTCCCCAAATAAATAACATTGTTTTGGTGATCATTTTAGTTTTAATATGAGTATTCAATAAAAAAATAAAAAACCAATAAATTTGCACGTAGAACAGTGAAATGACCTAATGCGTGGCTTTCGACACTTGGGGATCGTGACACTATAGTTTTTTGCCCTAGAGTTTGTAAATTTATCTATATTTGTGGTAATTTGAATTTGTTTTTGATTGAGTTAACTCAATATGATGCATGAGTATGTGAGCTTCACTTGGTGCCCTAAGGTCTTTGAGCCTGAGAGTCATCAATAAAGTCTCACTACATGGGTTGACTCTATTGAGTGCAATTTCAATTACCATGGAAAAATTGCAAAAAAAAAATACAAAAAAATTTAATACTCATCTTAATATTAAAATTTTATTCCACCTATAGGTTCCATCATTTCCCCTTTGAATAAAGATAAACCCCCCATGTCTATTGTGATGCACAACACATCATCATGATTAATTGATATTGGATAAAATATGGCGATGAATTTGAACAAAGAAATGGGTTTGGGACTGAGATATTCTTATGAAGATATATTGTATTAAAATATTTTTAGGGGTTTCATAGTTGTTTTATTTAAGGGTTTTTGGTGATCATTTTTTATTAAAATGATCTTGGAAAAAGTAATTCAAATTTTACATTTTTGAGATATATTTTGCTCAGGACTAGAAAAACTGAAGTTGGGGGGTGTGATTATCTAATGAATGAGGCTAATATTTATTTTTAATCTATATAATATTCATGTTATTTATTATTTATAAACACCATTTTAGTGCATTTTATACTTTGAACATTATTCATAATATAATTGTAATTCCTTCTTAAAATGCACTATTACATGGTACATTTTTGAACATTATTTAAAGTACACAATGATCTTGATTTTATTTTAATATTTAATTTTTAGGTTTATAATTACATTGGGAACAATTAATACTTTTTGAGTGTTGGAATATTCACATTGGAATACCACCAAAATGGGCTTTCATGCAAACAACATTCTGGGTGAAGTAAACTGGACAACAGCCCAATAAAACTATTGTACCAGACAATATCCAAAACCAATAATTCTGAAAATTTAAATTATGATAGAGGAAATCATGAGGAACATTTCATTAAATAGTGAAGAAAGATAATTATAATGTTTATATTGAGTTCCAGGCGGTGCAATTTGGAGATAAAATTCTGGGCCAGATTCCACGGCCCAGAAAAATATCCCACCATTTCAATAATATCTCTCAAAAAAAAATTCATTTGGGGATTAAATTTTAAATGAGGTTAGGGGAAATCCAAAAATCCATTTTATTATTATATTTACCACTCTAGTACGGC
Source organism: Viscum album (assembly GCA_963277665.1). NCBI lineage: Eukaryota > Viridiplantae > Streptophyta > Magnoliopsida > Santalales > Viscaceae > Viscum > Viscum album. Next base: position 292,114,554 of record OY728165.1, read on the forward strand.
CATGTAGATGGTCATTTAGACGCTTCTGTTCGAAGGATGAAATCTGGCTACCACTTCGGGTCAAGGATAAAGAAGTCCACTCTCCCTTACTTTCCACCACCCTAGGGCTACCATACCCAAGTGAGATCATTTGTAATGTTGGGATATCTACCCAAGAATCTTGAAATGCGTATCTAAGTTAGTGGTGGTGGAGGAGTTTGTCATCTTTGAGCTTTGTTTCATTTTAATGTTATGCTGCCAATTTGATGTTGTAATCGCATTCCTTCAATTGTAAGTTCTTGAATTACCTTAAATTATTTATAAAAGTTATTAATATTCTATTTTTATAATATTATTATTATCACTTTGATACTGTTTCCTCAAGGTGTGAACTTTTTCAAACCAAACTTTGTGATATTATCACACAATGGTGGAAGGATTGTTATTTCATTGTTTTCTTTACTTCTCTAATTCCTCCCACATGAGTCTAATTTCCACTTCCATTGAAACCATAGGATTAATGGAGGGATAACCCACTTATGGGTTGATCCAAGGGTGTATAAAGGATCTGGATTAGATTTTATTTATCACTCTATTAATTTGTTATCACTTCTTTTAAATGATATTTTTATTTGATGATTTTAAAACTTCTTCACCCTTATTGAATTTTAAGGCCACACACTTCAAGTCCTAATATGAATCATTACATTAGAGTGCTAATAAACATGATCCTCCAAGTGTATAGGTGATTATTATTAAAGTGTGTTGGTATGATCTAGTGAGTGATGAATTTGTTTGATCTCCTTGAATGAACTCATCTCAAATATAAGAAATTGAAATCACTAAAGAGGAATTTCATCCAATCCACCCCATGTAATAACCTAGGATCAATCCTTCTCATAATTTGAATTCACTTAAGTCACATAGTATTTTCTTAAACCCATCTAATGTCAACCCATATTTTCCACTTCATAAAAAAACAATCCATATAATGTTCATGCCTGTATGTTACTTCTTAGGTCTCTGAGGATTCGACAACCCATGCTAAAATACAAGAGACCGCCTAACCCTAAAATCTTGGGTACATTTGGGTGAGACTAGATGGATTGAACTACCACCACCCCTCTTATATTGCTCATACCTCTGTCCATTTTTCTTATATTAATTACCAATTCCAACTACTGACACCACTCCAAAGAAAATAGAATTTTTTCTACGATCGATTTCAACCACCATATCATGATCAACCACCTTGTCATATGTCTTCAACTTGAATAAGAATTATTGAGATCATATTTTTGGTCACAACCCCATATAAAACTTTTTAGATTTCATTTCTCATTTGAAACTACCTCAGGTGCATACCAAACTAACTCTGCAAAGTATTTAGCATACTCCATCCCTGACCAGTCTCTCTTGATAATCTCTATAAACTCCTTGGACATGGATAAGGACAAAATATTATGACAATACTACTAATTGAAGATGACCTTTAAATCCTTCCAACCCATATGGTCATGCTTTCCTGCTTTCACTATAGAGTCCCACCACTTCCTACTGGGACATTCCAATATGAATGAATAACATTTCACTCTAACTCCCTCAAGAGTATCAAGGAACTTGAACATCATTTCTTTCTTCTCAAGCCACTCCATTACTTTTTGAGGTTCCGTGATACCTAAAAAAGCAGTTTTTTTATTGAGGAAATCCTGGGATTTATCCTTTCCAAGACCTGGTTATGCTTTTATAACCCAAGTAGGACCAGAGCCTGCTCTTTATCCCATTTTTTGGACATCCCAAACCACTGCTTCCACTAACCTCTGACTGATCAGAGAGGTAGAAACCTCTCTATACTCTTCCAACCTTTGCATAGGAATTATCCAAGAGGCATTTCACTACAACCAACAACAACCACAAGGAAAATACATCAACACAACCATTCTAAAAATTCTCATCATAAAACAAATCCCAGACACATCAATGAATCAGACCACAACCACATCCATCAAAATAACAAGCCAACAAACCAATCCACCTCTACCTAGTATCCATATATAGTCTTCAGCCTGTATGTTTCTCTTGGAAGAGAAGTCAAACCAAATTCCCAGCATCCCATGGTGATTATAATCCAATCACAAGGTTTGTTGTCTAGAAATTCCACTCATAACCATAACCTGAAGCCTTGAAAATCCTAGCTCTGATCTATTTAGACTCTTCCTAAATAACATGACCCAAAATAGTATGACTTTCTTTGATACCATTTTTTCATGAACCAAGATGGGATTCCATCTAACCCGACACCCAACCAGATTCATGGCAAGGAAAAAGATCATTATCAATCTCCACAAGTTGGAAACTAGTTCCTAGGTATAAAAATATGCATTGGGAATTATTTCACACAAAAATATAATAATAAATGAACATCAAGAATAAAGAATCACATAATTGAAGCTCATAACCAAACGATTTACAACAATTTTTAGATTCAATGTTTACAACTTAATCCAAAAATAAATATACCAAAATGGAAAGGGAAGAAAACAAATATCCCAAAAACCTCCATGAAACAAAAGGTGAATCACCATAAATCCACCACCACCAACACCTGCAAGAGTGGAATGCTAGAAACTAGATCAACTATCACCACATAAAATCTTACCTTTACCCTAGTCATACATAATAAACTCTACATACACGCAAATGTGCATGTAGGGTGTGAACCAAATACCAATATGATGCCACCCAAAAGAAAAGATTCCATTCTATAACATTAAATGAAAAATCAACATGTATATTTCTATAAGAATACTTGAAACATTTCTAAGAAAAAATTTTAAGGGAAACTTTCTCAAGAATCACTTTTTCAAGGAATTTTTTTCACAAATAATCTTTTTTTGAAACCAACATACGTAATATACACAAGGTCTACTATATACTAACTGTTGGCACTACATCACATAAGAATCATGTCATAAGAGAGCACCATGGGAAATCCCTATGGGTAACTAGCACAATTGAAAATTTATAAACCTCATACCTTAGTGATCAAAATCCTCCAGCTCAACTACAAACAAAATTCCCATGCATTATCCATTAGAGTGGATCCCATATCAAGTTCTAATGGTCTCCACAATATAATGTTTCCATACACAATATATTAGAGGGGATCCCATCCCAAGGTATAATGGTCTACACAATATAATGTTCCCATGCACAAGCCATTATAGGGTATCCCATCCCAAGGTCTAATGGTCTCCGAATCATATAACATGTTTAGTTAGTGTTGTAAGCATCAATATTTCTAGATGAATTCAGGCCTCACCACTTCCGAGATATCTAGATTACTAGTTCTTGTTTACCCACATAGATACCTGGGATTCCCTTTGTGATCAAGTTTCATTTCACATATCACATAATCATCGCTTTCACATACACATTACAAGAATCACAAGCACACAAGGAAATCACTACTTTCACATTTTCACATTGATCCAATGATCACAAACCACATGTAAACCACCATTTTTCCATAAACCAAAACCAATTTCATTTCACATGCACACCAAAAACATTTGGAAATACATTTCACACCATTTTCACAATTCATGAAACCCATTTGAAAATACAATGAGAAGAGTACAAATGAAATCCTTCCATTTCCAAGGGAAAAACTACTTTCAAATTCCCACTCACATCAAAATCATTTTATAACATGTTTCACATCAATTTATAATTTCAAATAAAAATGTAAGGTGGAAAAAAATCCAACATGCAACAAAACCCCTATCTATTAGAAAAAACCCACTTTAAAAAACATTTCACCTTTAAATTTCTTTGAAAACACATTTCACACCTCTCACACAAGGCATAAAACACTTTTAAGAAACACCACAATAAGGAACACATGAAACATAACAATTTCCTTGAGAAAACCCATTTTCGTAACATGTTAACCTTAAAACATTTTCAAAACATGTTTCAAACCACAAAAATAATCCAAAGAGAATATTTAAACAACCAATCAAGATATCCAAACTCATCCAATAATGTAAAAGTATTTAACCACCTTTTTTACAATTGAAAACTTCTGGAAATTATTGGAAAACCACAACCACACCACCAAAAGACACTATAAAGGATATATCGAACAAAAAATATCAATATTTTGCCTAATATCACAAGATCTAATCCTCAATACATCAAATACCTCACAAAAATATAATAACTCAAGAAAGAGGGAAGAGGAACCCAAGAAGAAGAGAGAAATCATGAGAAGAGGGACTTACTTGATGATTCCTTGAAGTCTCAACACTAAAACCTCCCAAATATTGGTGTTAAAGAGGTAGAAGCAATATTTTAGGAGTATCCCATGGATATAAAACCCATAGGTTTTGATTAGAGGTGTTTTAGTGTTAAGAGTTGAAGAGGGAACAAATGCAATTTCAACTTTTGAATGACCTGGATAGGTCACACGGTTATCCATCATAGTTTTCCAAACTATGTAGTAACCATACACCCCTCACTATTCAAGAGTCATAGGTTACATATTTTTCTTACACGGTTAAACAAATCATGTGTAAACCGTGTGAAAACCATTGTCCAAACCTAACATTTTATTCACAGTTTCCTTGGAAAGGAAGTATAGTTTTTCCTAACTATGCGCCAATCGTGCACCACCTACTAATATGCCAAAAATCAAAATTTTCACCAAAAACTCATGGGGAACCCAATGGATAAGTATAAAACTAAAAATAAGAAAAATTTTACCAAAAAAAATCACAGATGTGACTCTATCTTTAATAAAAAGTGATATGAAACTATTTTTATTTTACATAATTTCCATAATTAAAACAATAAATCTCATAATAATCACACAATCCTATAAATTGAAGGTTAAGTGTCTTATAGGATCAGATATGTAAGAGGATAATTTTATCATACTTTTAAATGTTTCTCCATAATCACACCACACTAAATTCCCTTATAGAAACCTCAATTATCATACCCATATTCATAACATGGGGATTGAAAACATAAGAAAGGGGTGATCTCAAATTCTTATTAAGGGGAGAAACTTATCAAATTTTCATCAAGGGTTATATAATCATGTGAGAAAAAATGAGTGGGGGAGAAACATCTTATTAAAGTGAACTAAAAATAATAATAGTTTTTTCACAATTCAGGATATAAGGATATGTAATACCAAATGAAAAAACATTTTCTATGGTAATATAGTGTGATACAATTATCATGATCCAAGGGGAATAATAATAGATATATATAAAATATTTCAAGGAATATAAAAAAGAATGATAAATAATTATGGAACAAACATAAGCATAAAAATATTGTAAACCAAGATACCCACCTCAAATTCACACAAAAACTTCTGATCAAGCTTCTCACATAACTTTCACATACACAAAATTTAAATTTTTTATACAATCATATTCAAATAAAAAACATGTGAACATATCTTCCCACATAACATTCACACAAAAAAATTGTGAACAAAGATTCCTATATCATGTTCACATGAAAATTCACCATCTCATGTGATATCAAATATTAACCAATGCATTAGAGGGATATATTAGAAAACAACCTTCATAATATTAATCTTCCATATATATGTGTGCCATTAGAACATGAAAATATTAATACTTAAAACATCAAATAATTAACAAGTGAAAAAGAGATGAGTCTCATGAAAAATGATTCCTAGAACATTCTATAATCCATCTAGAGAAAGAAGTTAGATAATGGATAAAAACATCCACAATGTAATATAAGGTTTTTCAATATGTTTATATAGATTAAAAACACTATTTTAAGGTTATTGCATAAATCACTTTGAAAAAAAATGAAGAAGCTTCTATTTTTGAAATACTATAAAAATACTCAAAATGTTTCCTTCAAAATGAAATACTTTAAGGTTGATAATGTTTTATACATTATACTTTAAAACAAAAATGGGCATTAGAAGAATTTTTTTTAAAAAACTTTCTTTAAAAAACACTTAAAAATTATTTCTTAAAAAAAATCTTTAAAATAAATTTTCAAATAAATAATTACTTTAATAAAGAAACCTTGAATTTTAAAAAATATTATAATAATTTATTTTCTTTTGAAAATCATTAATATTTAAAATCATTTGGAAAATAATTTAAAAATATGGAATGAAAGAATTGTAATAAAAATTCTCATATGGTAATAGAAATCATAAAAGAGTTTTTAGAATTTTTTTACTATACTTGTTAAATATGAATTTATGTATCATATTAAAAAGTCATTTCCAAAATTTTGAACTGTTGTTTTGAAAAAACATTATTTTAAAAAAAATAATACTTTAATAATGTAACCGTTAAAAGTATAGAATTTGTTTCATGTAAATTTCGAGTGGAAGATAAAACATACATTCACAAAATAAAATAAATTTTTTAATACTTTAAAATAATTTTTTTTGAAAACCCACTTTGTAAAAATGGATAATAAAAATTCCTGTTTAAAAGAGGAAAAGGGAAATATAAAATTCTCACAAGAAATAAAAATTAAGTTTCCAAATAAAAATGAGATCATTAGAAGGAAATGAAAATATGGAAAAGGATTTAAAGCCATAATTAAATAGGATGAAAATTATTCTTGACAATGATATACTTTGAAAAAAAATTATCAGGGTAAATGATTCAACATAAAATACATAGGTTCCTAAAGAATAATTATAAGTTAAGGAAGGATATTTTAGTTATCAAAATCCATTACAGTTTTAGTAACAATTGAATCAAAAACCACTACAAAGAGATCTCATTATAAATTTTTAAATCTTGTATATTTTATGAAAAATCATAATAAAATAAATCCAATGCATATATATTCACCAAAAAGGAAATAAGTGTTGTATATTAATCATATTTCAATTATGAATAAATGAGATTCAAAAACACTTACAACCACAATATCATTTCAGTCAAAATCCATTTAATGAATGAAAATTATATGGTTCTTTGAAATTATTGAATTACATTAATATGATAATAGATATCAATTTGGTAGTAATCAAACCATATCAAAGATATCATGTTTCAAAATAATAATTATGTCTTAGGAAATTAAATTTGAGATAAAAACCCCTTACCTTAGTTCCCAACATCCACTAAAGTGTTTGAATCTTCTTAAAAAAACAACCATATTAATAACCTATTTTAGAACCATATTAAAATATATAACCCATTATAAAATTTATTTATAATTATTATCTATAAATATATTAGTTATTTATTTTCTATTTTCTATATGGGGTGTGAAAAATATTGATCTTTTTGGAGTAGATTCGTAATATCTATATTGTTCTTTACTATTAACCCAAATTTCATCATTTCCAAGTCATAAAAGGCACTATAAATAGTAATTTAAAATTATTTATAATGTAATAATTTCATTCAATGGGAGTTGTAGTTACAATCCCTAAAGATTAAATCGATGATGAGCATGTGTCAATGACTTTTAAGGAACGATCAAGAGTATCACAATTAATGAGTTAAATGTTAATGTTTCCATTATAGAACCAAAATAAAATCAATATTTATTTATTTATATCCTTATTATCTTCAATTATGTTCTAATATTCATCCATGATATTATTTTATAACATAGTTCAAGTAGGTGGTTAGACAGACCCTAACATGAACATATAATAATAAATGGACAATAATGAAGTGTTTTAGTTGTAAAAACATTATTATAGAGTAATAATGATATTTTTAGTGTTTATTAGTTTTAAAAATAATAATTTAAGATAATTATATGTATAGGTAATGGATACAAAACTTTTAAAAAGTATTAATAAATTGTTTTTATTCACAGTACACTAATTTTAGATAGTTGAATTTACAATAATTGTTTGTTGCTCATAATATTAATAAGTTGTCTAATTTTTCTTAAAATAATACTAATAATCTAATATCCATCATATTTATCATTTTAACCATTCCTATGATCATATATGAATGGAAGAGATGAAAAATGAAATACACCGTTCCATGGAGGCGGTAGTCCACATGTGTGCACGGATGATGATTTCATTTTACATAGAATGAGAGAAATATATAATATTTTTTATTATTTTAAAATAATAAATATGATATAATTATCATATTTATTTATTAAATTATTCAATTGAGCTGTACTTTTAAAGGTATTAATGAAAATAAAAAACACTATGTTTTGAAGGTAGTAGTCCACACATACACATGAATAAAAGTTTTATTTTTCTTAATGAAAAGGGAGAAAGTTGGTTAATTATAGTTCCATTAGCATAATAAAATTTAGTATAAAAAATAATATTGTAATTAAATAGTAATAATAAAATTATATTTTTAAACTAATGATAGAAAGGAAAAGTAGTTAAGGAAATATTTGTACTCACATTGAGAACTTTGAGATTCCTTGGAGGATTCCTTTAAAAAAGAGAGGTTATGAAAAATATTTTTTCTAGAAGATTAAGGAAGTGGAAAAGGATTATATTGGAATAAAATAGGGAATATTTTCAAGTGGAAACCAAAATTTTGAGTGGAGTTTAAGGGGTGGTGACATGCCCCTTTTACTAGTGTTGAGAATGATATTTTTATAAATATTTTATCTTAATATAAAGAGAGCACATGTTTCAAAAGTCAAGAAGAATAAAAAATGGGAAATAATATATTGGAGACAATTTTTAGTCAAAATACCCTCAAAAATGCATTTATAAACAAGTTTTTAACATGTTAGTAATTTTACTCATTTATTAACCTTTTTTTATAATTTTGGCATTTACAGTGATAACTCGTTTTTACCTCAGTAATTCAATTTTTTATGCCTAAAAATAAAATAGACTTATTAAATAATTTTAACTTAATGATTTGAAATATTAAATCCATTTTATTATATAAAATTTATTTATGTAATTAAATATATTTAACATGAAAAAAATTAACAAATAAAAGCATGTTTTTAGAAAAACATTATTTTGAGATTAAAATTTAGTTATCAGAAAAAATTATGAATTATTTTAATGTTCATGATATAAATTATTTTATTAAAAAAAAAATTAATGCATCTTTAAAATAAATCCAAAATTTAATTTTTCCAAAAACAGTATTTAATTAAATGAAAAGACTAAAAAACATTTCTTTTATTGGAAAATATTACATATGTTCATCATTAGTTAAACACAGAATGATATTTAAAAATGTATAGTTTTAATCTTTAGAAAAATATTTGATAATGAAAGATATTTTATATGTTTTCAATCTATGCTTACCTCTTTATAGAGTCCTAAATTCTATGGTTTTGGTAAAAACTGCATGTTACATTTTTCACTAATAATAAATTATTTCAAAAAAATACCAAAAAATAACACTAAGATAATTTTGAAATGTTGAATTAAAAAAATAAGTTATTTTTATAAAATAAATATTAGAAAATATATAAATTTATCTTTTAAATTAAATTAAAATATATAAAGAAAACATTACTTTATTGAAAAATCCCCTTTCAAAACATTAATTACTCTTAATCCTATTTGATATGAATTTATTACTTCTTAATTTTTTATTTACTAGTGGTTTTATTATTATTAAAAAATATTAATAAAATTAATAGAATATATCATGATTCATTTTCATTTAGTTTTTTGTGTGTATCATTCTATCAAACACATTAGATTTATTTAAAATAAAGATATATGTAAAAATGTTTGGGCGTTACATTGATAACTTCCTTAGAATATTTATCTTAAGAAATAAATGTATCATCCATTATATAGGTTCATTGTAAGCCAAGGGAAAAATTTAATTCTTTTGTCATAGACATCTCAAACCTACACTACATATATTCGAAAAATTACTTTCATTTTTCATCATGAAATCCTCCAAAAATTATGTAATCCATAAATACGAGCACCGAAATTCCTTGAAAATTATATAATATTGTATAAATGTTTTGAAAAACTACACCTATTTGAAATATGAGTTTATTTAGATATTGATCAACCTAATAGAACAAAGATATTGGTTCTTTCCCCAGTTTATATAAATCCTTCTTCATCTGATACACCTTGTCCTCATCTTCATTCATAATAAACCTATCTGGTTTTTCAATGTATACTTACCCCCCAAGTAATTTATTAAGAAAATATAATTTTATATTCATTTGATTTAACTTTAATACTCTTTTCACTATCATATATATAAATAACTAAATATTATCCAATTGATCCATGGGTAAAATTTCTCATCAACATCAATACCTTAAATTCTGGAATATCTCTTGCACACCATCCATGCTTTATTACATGTCATTTTTAATATTCATTATCATTATTATAGAATACACACTTGGTTATGATGATGTTCTTAACCAATGGCCTTGTAAAACCTTCTAATGTTTGGTTATTTTTTATTTGATTGATTTATTTGTGAATTTCCTTGAAAAAATTATACCATTTAGAATACTTTACAGTGATTTTAGGATCCACATTAGATAAGAGAGGGTTTTTGTAATGGGCCTTCATTATTTTGAGTTTTAAATAAAGTATTTTCGGTTACCAATTATATTTTTATTACTAATTTTATCTCTTCTATTAGTTCTTACTGGTTCTATTGAACTAGATTTGTTTTCTTCAATGTCAATGTATTATTTAGAGTCTTCTAGTTCAACATGAGATACCCTAGATATTCTCACCTTATAATCACCTTCCTTTTCAATTTATACATTACTTTTATGTGTATTCTTCTCATACATTTGAAAAACCTGATAATTATCTACAATAGTTACATATTAGATCTTAATAATTTTCCCTAGCCTTTTTTATACACACACTTATCTTTTATGATTATATATGGAATATAACCCTATCCCCCTAGGATTCAAAATTTTAGTGCTTCTATTGATTAAGAATAAAGAATTTTATTCTAAACACTTGAATGAATTTGAGTGTTGGGTTCTTCACTTACCATTCAATATAAGGGGTATTTTATCATTTGGATACAACAAATATCTATTTGAGATATTAAATTATTTTAATTACTTCTTCCTTCCAATATATATCTTATACATTATTCTTGATGATCATTGTATGAACCATGTTGTTGATAATTTAATTCCTTCTCTCAATGAATCTATTTTGTTGAAGAGTTACCACTATTAAAACATGATACCAAATTACATTACACTCTTGATAATATTCCACTTGGTTATTAGTTAATTATTTATCATTATCAATCTATAAAATTTGAATTTTCATACCATGAATCTTATTATATAACCTCTGATACTAGGTAATTCATTTGAAACCCTTGGATTTTGGGGTAATAAACTTAATCCATGCTATTATATTGTAATAATAAATGGATAGAATGTAATATTTTTTCTATCAATTTATTTGGATATAATGGGTAAAGATCTATCTATATACGGTAACTCAATAAACCTTATTGATTTCTACTTTTTTAGCTTCTATATGATTCAAAAAATATTCTTGTTTTGAAAAGTATCACATTTTTGAGTGTTATTACATGTGAGATTTTGTATTTTTGAAGTTATTTCACTTTCCCCTAAGACCACTAAATACTTTTAGCTCTAAAGGGAACTTAGTTTATACAATAACTGATTTTCACCATCCATGGATATCATAATTGATCTTTTTCTCCATTGATGGAATATATATTTCCTTTGGTCTACCTTCCCCCAAAAAATGTAGTTCTATATTTTCACATAATGATGTATACCTCATTATTAAACATCAATACATAACCTAAGTCATATAATTTACTCAGACTATGTTTTTTTCTTGATAAATTCAACCAATAAGACATCCATGCACCTTGAGACTCTCCCACATATATTGGACTTTAGGAAGACACTGATTATGACTACCTATTAGTTTCCAAACCAAAATACTCCATCTTTGTTATATTTAATCATTTTCATAAGATATTTGTTTCCATTTTTGTTGGAAGTTAATTTATTATCCATAATACATTTTTCATATCTATCAATTTCATTCAAAGAAACTTCAGCGACATTACCATTCTTTTATTTCCCTTTATCGACCCATGCTGTCTTCCTTCCTTTAGTGGTAAATTATCTTGTTTCATCTCTTATTTTATTAGATAATCCCCACCTTAAACAACTGAAAATTTATTATGCATTTTATCCTCTTTTATGAACATTCTAGTTGCTTAAATTTATTTCTTTTAGCCTCCTTTTAAATATTTGTTTGTATCATTGAGGGAAAATTCATATTCTTGTGTCAATATTCTCAAAAATAAAAGCAATATCTATAAAAAATATTGAGTATATGAAACTCTACTCATAGTTATCTTTACTACCTATCCATAAAGTAATTTTTATCTATGTAACACACATATTTTGTATTCCTCATAATTACATAACAATAACACCATATTCATTATTTATTTTCATTTGTATTCATTTTTTCCATCTGTATTCTTTTGGTTCTTTTGAGTGTTACCCAAACCAACCTTCTTCTTAGGTGTGGGTGCTTATGTTTTCTCATTAACTGCTATATCATTTTTGGTCTTGGTCAAGTTTTGTAATACTGACTGAAAATTATTGTTTTATTGAAATAAACCCCCTTTTAAGGACTGAGGGGAAAAACATCAATACATCAAGATTAAACAACATAAACAAGTCTTCAACTGACTGAACCTCCAGATCAAAAGTAGTGCTCACTACAATATAGAAGCTCCTCCCAGCAAAAAGAACCATTAAGACCGGCTTACATTGTTTCATCGCAACACAGAAATCTGTCCCATGCCAAAGAGAAGGGGCCTAGTACCGATGGCCAAGGTCATACCCTCTCAAACATCTGATTCTGAAAATACATGAAACCATGAAAAATCATTGCCTTAAACCTCATCTAGAGCATATTCTTGAAAGAGAATGATTGTAGAATCCTTGGAGCTGCGGCCCGTTGAGACCAAAACTTCATAAAACCTTCACTTCTCTCCATACGACCAAAATCAAAAAACCTTACAATGAATTAACATCCAAACATCCATTGCAAAAAGAAATACCAAGTAAAAAAATAGCATAAATCCCAAAGCATAATCTCAAACAGCAAAACAGGATAGGAAATCAAAGAGAAACTGCAGTTTCTCAACCTTTGCCTCACAGTTAGAATCAAAAACCCCCAAATAGAGATTACCACCACCACTTCACTAAACCATCCCATACTGCTCCTACGCCTTCAGAAACTCACCTCAACATTGAATTTCAACAACAGAAGACACCATTCCCCTCGACCAGAAATCAAAACCAGAAACAACGCAGAATCATCGGCGACATCGACCCATCGCATGACCAAAACCAAAAGAAAATGTAGAATAAGAACAAGAAAAACAAACTGAACACTGAGAAGGGGACCTCCCAAGTCTCTCTAGAAGAAGACCTCACAAAATTCCAGAGTCTCATATCCCGACGCCGCCTTCGAACCTGCACAAAGAGACCAAATCCTCCCAGCACATCCACATCCAACACAAAACGTGATGGAAACCTCATGCCACAGTATCTGGAGCTCGATCTCTGGAAGAAAACTACGCCACCATGAAAACCCTAGCCGACTCAAAGGATAGGGCGATAAGAAGGCATCAAACAATGGAGAACACCGAGAGAGACGAGCCTGCAAGGATTCATCAAAACTCTATGAATTCATTTTTGAGCTCCCAACTTTTTTAACATTATCATTCAATGAATTGGTCATGGAATATATGATTCAATATTTCTCTTCAACATCAATAATTTTCTCAACCACCTTTTATGAGTAGTCTATTTTTTTGATCTATTCAATATCATACTTTAACTTAGACATATCCTATTATTATTTCTGCATGTAAATATTGGATTCATATTAAAAAAAATTATTTTTCTCAGTTTTGGACCTCTAAAAGACTATTTATTTTAAATTAGCCTCGAGTTTAGCTTCAAGGTACACTCTTACCTTGAGTTCAACACCATCATCATCTAAGTCTTCCATAGGTTTCTTATCTACAAAATCTACTCATACATCTTCACATATACCATTATAGTCCTCAACCTCTTCTACTAGTATCTTCTTTGATATCTCATCTTATTTATAATAATATTTTTTTATTCTTGTAAAATTTATACTATTGTTTTCTATTATTATTCACAACTTTAAAAAATTTATTTAAAGTTTCATATTCCTAATTATCATCCTAAAAATTCTTATGACACCTATAAACATGAGTCCTAGCTTTACAGAACAAAAAATAAGAATGAGGAAGCCGTAAACTGAATTAAACTTTTCCAATTTTAAGATTATAAGAAAGGTAATACATTACGTCATTAACTTAATTTCAAGATCCTATTATAATGAGAATTTATTCATTTTCTTAAATTTTACCTCACAATAATTATCCTTCAACATTGACTCATTTTCATTTTCCTTATCTTGTATGCGATGAGAGTGATATGGAGGCTATCATGCATCACCTCCTTTGGAAATTTATCTTTTTGAATTGATACCATCATGTTGAAACATGATGTTTGTATGATATCATTATTTTATAGGTATATCTATTTTTATGTTTTGGTCAAACCTACTTGGGTTTATCTATTTTTTATAAAAAATCATGGTAATAATGTCTGTGGGATGGTTGGGTTGGTTCTAGGATGAATTAATAGAAAATGGAACTGAAGTCTACTTGTAAAAAAAAATTATGATGTGAATTTTCTATTCATGATGTGAATGTTTCTAGAAAACCCCAAGAAAATCATAAAAGGATTTGATTATAGAGATCTAGATTTATCCTTTTAATACTTTTAAATATTTCAATATAAATTTCCAGAGCTAGGCGTTGAGATGATCTGCGATTTCGAGGCTTGGTGTGCTCGAAATCAATTTTATAAAAATTTTAAATATATTTTATATTGTTTGTGCATGATTCTTAAAAGATGGGATAACTATTAAATGGTAGCTTGTATCAGAAATATGAGACCACAGATGAGTCTAGAACACATGTTTACTACAGTCGTGACATAAAATGAGTCAGCGTGAGATGTTCAAACACTTCTCCAATTGGCATTGAATATAAGTGGATTAATAAATAAGTAAATAAATAAATAAATTAATTAATTAGTTTTGACTTTAAATGAAATGTTAAAAATTTATTATCATGGAGACATTAAAAGGGTTAGTCTCAAAATCCTAGAATAATCTACAAAGATCTCCTTCCTTCTTCTGCTGGCAGATTACCTCAAACAACAATGGAACGTCAGATCAGATCAAATCGGGATGAACTAAACATATCGGATCCTCTTAGATTTTTTGAAGACACATTATTAATCAATTAATGATCCTTTATTGAGTTAGTATTATTAAATTGGTGTTTTATGCCATTTAATAAATGATTGAGTATATTGATTGTTGTTCTTTGATCTGCACCTATGTTATAGCCTTTGCATGTGACCATGTACATAAATCAATTTTTTTTATTGTTTTATAATTTGGAATCCCCATTCTTGATAATTTGGACAATAAGCCTTTACCTCAATCAATTTAAAATTTTTATTATACTTTTATCTTTCTTTTCTTTATGCTCTTCAGTGGTTGGATCCCCACGGTTCCAGTTTGATAGTTTTTGGGCTGTATCAAGCTTGATCGGGCCCTCAGATTCATGATGGATCAAAAAAATAAAAAATGTTTGACTAAATGAGCATAAATATGGGATCGTTGTGATTCGAGGATGACCTATCTATTGATTAAAAATCATGAACATGAATAACGGAGGTCAAACAACATGAAAAATGAATGGAAAAACCCTAATGACCTCCAGTGACTGTTTTCTGGCGAATGAATGCTAAAATCCATGATCTATGGTTAGATATGACCTTTTTATCCATAGATGGTTCCAGATCTGAAGAAATATTTCCAAATTCAAGATTGACGTTTGGATATGGAATTATTTTCAAAATCGCAACCGCACGTTGTGTCCAAGGATGAACACATGGTGTGTGGCCCCCTTAGCAGTGGCACTAGGGTTTCCAAAAAAATTAATGAAGACACAGTCTGTAGTCCTCCGTAAAACTCCATGTACCATATCTTGGTTGAATAAACCGTGTGTTGGACCACATGGGTGGGATTTTATGTAGAAGTACACAAAAAAAACTTGAGTACACGGTTGACATCCTGTGTGGCCTCACATGCTGTGTACCGAATTACATAGACATGAGGTCCAGTACATGGACTTGACCATCAAGACACATATCAGTCTTAATTAGCCTGGATCTTCCATGTAGTCCACCTACCCAGCATGTACTACCACACATACAGGGAGCTATGTACTATCCAGGGACACATGTAGGATGTGAAGTGGAACCACACATCGTGTGGGTCCCCTGACATGCCATGTACCCCTTGACCTCTTAGGAAGAAAATTTTATCATCCATATCTCCTTCATTTAAACATGGATTTTGGAATATGAGTAGCCTATCCTGAGTGTTTTTCCTTGTAGAACGTGATGAAGCCCTTTATTCTAGATTTGGAGTTACAAAGTGGATTGTTTAGATAAGGTAACATTCTTAGGTGATGCTCGACGATGAAAATGATTATATGAGATCACCATAGGTTTCCTTCTAAATTTTAGCCTCCAATAGAGCTGGGAAGTGGGTCCTCTATGTCTTTCTAATGGTACCCTCTAGTAGAGATGTGTAGTTGGTCCTCTACGTCTTCCGAGTGGTATAATTCACTAGAGCTAGGCAGTGGGTCCTAGAATTCTTCTAAGTGGTACCCTCCAGTAGATCTGGGCAGTGGGTCTTCAACATATTCTAAGTGGTACCCTGTAGTAGAGTTGGGCAGTGGGTCCTTGATGTCATCAGAGTGGTACCCCCTATTGTACTGCAGTGTGAGTCCTCAAATTTGAGTTTGTGCCCACTCAACTATGCAGTATAATGTTGAGGCTTGGTTTGATATACACAATTACTTCAGGGCAGATGTGTGGGATGTTAGGAATCATTGATATATGTTTTGAACTGTTGGCTACCCTTCTTCTTAGGATGAACTATGAGATGCATATCCCCTTACTATGTCATTTGGTCTTATTTTTATTGAGAACATATATTTATATGTTTCATTTATATCCAAATCATGGATTTGGATACTCTCCTTCTAGGAGAGGTGAAGATACAAATGGTATTCCATGTGATTTATGTTTTTAGCTTCTCAGGGTTATATAAGTCTACACTCCTACTATAGGTGGAAAAGACTTTATAGGTAGTTTATTTACTCATCATGTTTAGAACCTTGTACTTTGAAAAGCTTACATTCACTCTTAGTTTGGGTTGAGCTATACTCTTTCACTATACCTTGTTCTGTCTACTATTTTCCTCTTATATTGTATCTATTACTACTCCTCCTTCATCTTTTGGGGTGTCCAATTGGGTATGTATATACTCACCCCTTCATGAAATTTTCCCATACATGTTGTTTCTTATGTAGATGATGGAAATTTTGACTGTGACTATAGAGGATCTTAGGGATACTAGGTTTTTGGACCATGTACAATGGTCATGGATTGGGATTCAGGAGCTGGGATCTCTTTCATCCGTTTACTTTCCATTTTTCTGTCAGTTTGGGACACATTTCTGGTTGGGAATTTATTTTTCTCCTTTAATTTTTTAGTTTACTCTACCTCAATTTTGTATCATCTAGAGGTTCATGCATACTTGTTTTACTTTATATAAGTGTTTAATAATTTTGTTCATCCCATTTTCAGTTTTTCATTGAGTTGATAGTGTGCATGTGTACAAGTTTTTATAGAATGGCCTCCCAAATTTAGTTATGAATTTAGTACTTGTTTCCACCCTCTATGGCCTATGGAGGCGAGCTTTTGGTAGTTGCGGCTCGAGCCCCATCTTGGGTTGGGTCATGAAAGATTGGTATCAGAGAAAGTTAATTCCTTAGGATGTTTTTTAGACATTCCCCCTTAAGAGGATTTTGTTGGGATTTAGGGAAACAATGTCGAAGTGTCTCGAGTGTGGATATCAGGTAAGAAAATCCAGTAATGGTGTGGAAATTGACATATCTATTCACTAAGCCCTTGACTACCTACTTGTCAACTCAACATGCCAATACATTTTTTTCAAGGATTAATGGTATGTTCATCATATAGGATTGATATTTTGACTTTACTTTTTGATTAAGGTCCCCATTATTGTTGTTATATATATATATATATATATATATATATTCATCTGACTATGGTACTCCTTGATAAATTTTATGATGCCTCTGGGATGACACTAGCCAGGATTCCAGCTCCGGTTCATGATGAAGATTCTATGAGTGATGAGGCCTCTATTCAGGGTCCATCTTACAACCCCTTCCTCTAGGTGGGTAGGTATTAATTCCACCCCTATTGAGTAGCATATTATCTTAGTATAGTAGGATGAGGATGTGCGCAGTATTAACACCTTTTACATGTTCTAGCACTAGAGGCCACTGAGGTTCCATGAAGAGCCAAATCCTAAGGTAGTAGAGGATTGGCTAGAGTCAGTTCTAAATGTATTCCTATGGACACTGAATAATCAGGTGGTTTCACTGGCAGATAACCTTTTCTATAGAGCTACAGGGCACTAGTGAAGCCTTGTTACACCGATGCATGATGAGTCGACACTCTCACAGACCGAATTCCAGTGGTTGTTCTATGAGGAGTACTACCCCTCCTCTTTTCACTCAGTCTATATCTAAGAGATTTTGGAGCTGCAGTATGGAGGGATGATTGTTGCTGAGTATGCATCAAGGTTCACAAACCTTACGCTGTACACTATTGACCTGAACTGGGATGACTACTTCTGAGCATAAATTTTTTGAGAAGGGACTCCACAGATGGATCCGAGCTAGAGTGGTACCTTTTTGAATCCCTACCAATGACGGGGTGTTAGATCATGCACTGGTGAAATAGATATTTATATCAAAGGGATTCCATGTAGCATGATATGTTAGTGGGCATCGTAGAGCTGAGTCATCTGCAATGGGTAGCAGATTCCATGTGCTAGGATCTTAGTGTAGGATACCTTTCCATGATAAGACTCTGGCACATGGTTATAGAAAATGTAGAGGAATAACATATCCTAGAGAGGGTAAATTCTTTACTTGTTAAAGGAGAGGTTACATGGTGTGTGACTGCCCGACCAAACATGTTGATCAGCACCAATAGATAGCCGATGGACCGCCACGACATAGGCAACACCGTGACCAGGGATCTCCCATGCATGGATAAGGGTGGTCCCCAAGGAGGAAGAGCTGGTAGAGGAGTGGGAAGAGATGAAAGTGGATTATGATGCTATGATATCCTTCCACCACCACCATCAGGTAGCCCACATCAGACTCAGGGAGCTGGCATTCAGTGTCCTAGACAGATTCATTCTTTGGATGTGTATGATTCTACTTTGCACGAGTTAACTAGAGGCACGATCTGTGTTTATTCTACTCTTTCTTCATTAATATTATAAATAGGTTATATTAATTCCTTCATCTCTCTACTCCTAGTGTGAGAGATAGATCTTCTAGCTGAGGTGTTATCCAAAAATATTTGTCTTGAGGTTCTTACAGGGAACACTTCTTGTGTATATTTCATCTTCCGATAGTGTGAGCGATCACTTAGTTAAGAGAGTTTCATGTGGGACCTTTTAGTCACCACAATGGAAACTTATAACGTCATCATGGGTATGGATTGAATATTCATGGTCTGATCCCAGATCAACTATCACCACATACTAGTCATATGCCTATACACTAATGGGATGAGATTCATCTTTTTTAGTGAGAAATATCTCATGGAAGTGAAAGATGGTTTTTTCAAGTAGGAAGCTGCAACCCATCACCCACTAGTTAGTGAGTATATCCCTTAGTGTAATAGGCTATTCAAGAATTTAGATTCTTTCAATTGTGAAGGATTATATAGACCACCACCCCAAGGAGGTATCAAGATTAACTCCAAGGCGGGAGAAAGGGTTTTGCATCGACATGCATCCAAGTACAACTTTGATATCTTTTGAGGCATATTAGGTAGAACCTACCAAGCTTTAGGAGATATGGTTTCAGTTAGAGGGCCTTTTTGAGAAATTTTTCATTAGACTCAATGTTCCCCTAGACAGCTCCAATATTATTCATGAAAAAGGAATATGAGAGATTGCAGATTTGCGTTGATTATCATCACATGAACTAGGCCACAATAAAGGAAAAATACCAATTTTTGAGGATTTATGACCTCTTTGACTAGTTGTGAGGTGTGAGATGGTTCTTAAAGATCGATCTCAGGTCTGGCTACCACTAGTTGAGGGTTCCTGAAATTAATCTTCCAAATTTATTATTCAGATTTCACTATGGACACTATGAGTTCCTAGTGATTCTTGTTGGGGTGACAAATTACCCCACTTTGATTATGAATTTGATGAACTAGGTCAAACATCCATACATGGAATAGTTTGTTGTTGTCTTCATTAATGAAATACTCATCTACTCAGTATTAGAGTAGGAGCATGCATAGCACTTGAGGATGGTTATAGATTTTCTTCAAGAACACCAATTTTATGAAAGTTCTCAAACTTCCAATTTTGGATACACGAGGTTCACTTTCTGGAGAATGTCATCTCTAAGAATGTTTTAGCTATGGAACTAGAAAATATTGATACAGTTATTTCTTGAGATCCAACCAAGAATGTGTCATTGGTTCAAAGATTTCTTGGATTGGAAAGGAACTATAAAAGGTTTGTGGAAGACTTCTATATAATCATATCCCCTTTGATTGCCCTGCGTAGAAAAGGGAAACCATTTACCTAGTCTGAGTAGTGACATAGGTCCTTTGAGAATTTGAGGTAGAGGCTGATGAGAAATCTAGTTTTGAGACTACCATAGGAAGGCATTGATTTTGTAGTACATTGGGATGCATT
Organism: Viscum album; assembly: GCA_963277665.1. Lineage (NCBI taxonomy): Eukaryota > Viridiplantae > Streptophyta > Magnoliopsida > Santalales > Viscaceae > Viscum > Viscum album. The sequence continues at coordinate 292,135,507 of OY728165.1, forward strand.
AGAAGCTGGTCTTGGTTGCGTGTTGATGCAACGTCAGACATTCATTACATATGGGTTGAGACAGTTGATACCCAATTAGTATAACTACAAAAATCATGAGCTAAAAATGGTAGTAGAAGTATTTACCTTAAGGATGTGGAGACACTATCTTCTAGGAGAGCGTTTTGTGGTTTACTCAGACCACCAGAGTCTCAGGTACATCTTCACCCAGAGTAATCTGAACCTGAGACATGGATACTGGTTGGAGTTCCATTAGGACTATGACTTCGAGATAGTATATACACCAGGTAAGTGAAACATTGTAGATGATAATCTTAATATAAAGTCCGACTCTCTATTATTGTAGGTTGTTGCAGAGCAGTTAGCTTCCCTATAACTGACCCTGATGATGCAGAAGAGTAATTTTTTTATTCAGTTGATGGTGTTTAATCCTTTACTCCTCAAGTGTGTGAGAAAGTCCCAGTTGGTAGAAATTTATTGTGAGGTCAAATTTTTTTAGATATCTATAGGTTACATAACAAATTTATATTGTGAAGGAAGAAATCACATCATCTTTTTACAGGGACAAATGACAGTTCAAGTCACGATGTAGTAGGAGTTGATGAAAGAGTTCCACACATATCCCCTATCTAAATATTCTAATGTGGAAAAGATTTATACAGACCTTTAGTAGATGTTTTGGTGGTCTGGAATGAGATTAAGTGTAGATGAGTTCGTCTCTTGGTGCCTCAACTATCAGCAGGTGAAGGCTGAGCACCAAGTTTCCACAAGTTTGTTGCAATCACTTGAGATCCCAGAGTAGAAATGGGATAATATATCCATGAATGTTTTCATAGAGATTCTGCACACAGTGAAGGGGACCTTGTAGGGAGCATAGTTTGAAATAGAATTTTGGGAAGTTGTATGTAAGGGAGATTGTTCACCTTCACAGGGTTCCCTCAATGATTTTCTTCGATCGTGATGGGTGGTTTACATCATGATTTTAGAGAGGTCTGTATGAGGAATTTGAAACCCACGTGTATATTAGTAAAACCATTCCCCATCAGACCAATGGGAAGATAAATCACACTATCCAGGTGTTAGAGGATATGCTGAGGGCTTGCATGTTGGAATTCAATTGAAGATGGGAGGATCACCCACCCTTGGTAGAGTTTTCATACAACAAAAACTACCAATATACCATTAGAATAATACCTTTTTAGGAATTGTACAGGAGACCCTGAGGGTCAACCTTGTGCTAGACAAAGATCTGGGAGACATCTTTGGTGGGCCTATAGTTGGTGTAGGTTATGAAAGAGAAAGTCCAGGTCATATGTGAGCATATGAGGATTTCCCTGAGCAGACATAAATCTTATGAAAATTACCATCATAGGCCCTTGGAGTTCGACTAGGGAGACCACATCTTCTTTATATTATCCCCACGATGAAGATTTTGGAGGTTCATATTGGGAGGCAAGAAAACCCCAAGGTTTATCAGGTCGTTCAAGATCTTTCAGAGGGTTGACAAGGTTTCTTACCACCTTACCCTACCCTCACAGTTGGAGAGGGTTTACGAAGTCTTCCACATGTCATAGATGAGGAGATAAATTCATGACTCTATAAACATTATTAATTGGGGAGATATTAACATCAAGGATGGATCCAAACTTATAGAGAACCTGGTAGAGATTGAGGACCGGTAGGAGCAGACTCTACATGGATAGACCGCCCCTTTGGTTCACATGCTGTGGAAGCACAGATACAAACATGAGAGTTTATAGGAGTGGGATGGACAATTACAGACTCAGCACCCTGAGTTATTTTCATTGTTTTTATTTTTAGGGATTAAAATCCTAAAGGAGTGAATAATGTAAAGACCTAGTTTTTTCCTTGTAAGACTGAAATATTTCTATATACATTTACAGAGTTAGACGCTGTGACAAAATGCAATTCCAAGGCCTAGTGTTCCCAAAATTAATTTTATAAAAATATTAAATATTTTTTATATTTCACATGAATGGTTCTTAAATAAAAAGGGATAAATATTAAATGGTATCTCATACCATAAATCCTAGACTATAGTTGAGTATGGAATGAGATGTTTATCCTAGGAACAACATAAAATGAGTTGGTGCAAGACATTTAGACCCCTCACTCGTCGGAAGTATGTTTAAGTGGATTAATTAATTTTTTAATTTGTTTTGACCTAAAATTAAATGTTATAAATGTAATTTATTGGAGACCTCTCCAGGTTTAGGCTCATAATCTTGGAATCACCAATGAATCTATCCTTCCTTCTTCCTCTAGAATATTTCCTCGAACAATGATGAAACGCCCGATCAGATCAGATCAGGATGAAAAAAATGGAGAAGACCCTCTCAGGTCATTGGTAGATGCGTTCTTCATAAAATACCAATACTTAATCAAGGTAAGACTTTTAAATTGGTGTTTTTATTCCCCTGAGTAAATTATTGAGTATATTGATTTTTGTTCTTTGATATGTGCCCCATATTGTAGAATTTTCATGTAACCATGTATATAAATCAATTTGTTTTCAGTTTTTTTCTAATATAGAATCCCCATTCTCGATCAATTGGACAAGAAAAATTGGCCGCTATAAATTGAACCTTTTTCTTGTGATTTTACCCCTTGTTAATTTACTCTCTTCATTGGTTTGATCCCCACTATCTCGGTTTGACAATTTTCGGGTGATACCAAGCTCGATTGGGATCTCAGATTCATAGTGGATCGAAAAAATAAGTATAGTTTGATGAATCAAGAAAATATCCAATATCATTTCAAGGAAAGGATGATTTTTTGTTGCTTAAACATCAAGAACTTGATAAAAATAAGTTCATTGGTGTGCAAAACTAAAGACTAAACCCCGAATAACTCCGGTGACCCTTTTCTGGAAAACAACTTCTGAGATCCATGATATACGGTTAGATCCACCTTTTTCAGAAATAGAGGATGCTGTATTTGAATAATAATTGATAGATTGAAGTCCAGAGTGAATATCTCGGATTTCTGTCAAAATATATACTACATTTTGTGTACAAGGATAAACACATGACGTGTATCCCCTTCAATGGTGGTTCTAAGGTTTCAGAAAAATTAAGGATGACATAGAGTATAGTCCTCCCTTACATGTCTTGTACCCTATCCCAGTTAGAAAACTTGTGTGGTAGATAGCATAGGTGGGAGTACATGTATAAGTAAAAAAATATGTATTTAGTACATGGGAAACATCCCATGTGAACTCAAATGTTGTGTACCAAAGTACACAGACACGAGGTCCGGTATATGAACATGGCCAAAGGACAAGACTTGGTCCCAATAAGCTTGGACACACCCTATAATACACCTATATGTAATGTACTACTATAAGGACATGGATCCATGTATTGTCTAAAGGCATAGGAAGGATGTGAAGCAGGACCACACGCCATGTGGGTCCCCTCATATTTTAGACCATGAGAATCCTATCCTAATTGTTTTTCCAGATAGAACATGATTGTTCCATCAATTTAATATTTGAAGTTATGATGTGAATTTTTCTGAGCACAACACCATATTAGGAAACACTCGATGACATTAGTGATTAGGCAAGATAACTAGAGGCTTCCTTCTGAGTGGTACCCTCTTGTAGAGATGGGAAGTGGGTTCTCAACATCTTCTAAGTGGAGCCTTTCAGTAGAGAGGGGTAGTGGGTCCTCAATGTCTTGCAAGTGGTACCCCGAAGTAGAGTTGGGTAGTGGGTCCTCAAAATCATCTGAGTGATACCCTCCAGTAGAGCTGGCCAGTGGTTCCTCAACAACATCAGATTGGTACCCCCAGCTGTACCATGGAATGATTCATCGACTTCTAGTTTGTTTCCACTTGGATGTGGGGCACAATGAAGAGGCATGATTTTACTTTCACGAAAACTTCATGGTAGACACATGTGATTCTAGGCATCTTTGATGGACTATTGGAACTATGGGATACTCTTCTTCCTAGACTAAGATATGAGAAAGATATCCCATTAATCTCTCGTTTAGGATTCTTTTTATTGAGAATATATATATATAACTTTATTTTGTATCCACACCTTGGATTTGGATACTCTCTTTCCCGAAGAGGTGAAGACTCGTGGGTTATGGCACATGCTTTACATGTTTAGTTTATCTTGGTTGTACTATTCTACTCTCCTGACATAGGTGGAGAATAATCTATGGGTAGTTCATATACTCACCATTTATATCCCCTTGTGCTTAGATGAGCTTACTTTCACTCTTGGTTTGGGTTGAGCTATACTCTTTCACCACACCTTGTTCTATCTACTATTTTCCTATTCTATTGTATCTCTCACTACCCCTTCATCTTTTGGGGTGTGCTACTGGGTATGTATATACTCACCCATCCATAGCCTTTTACCGTACATGTTGTGTATTATATAGATGATGAACAAGTTGACCGTGACTATAGAGGATCTTAGGAATACTGGGTTCTTGGGCCACATATGGTGGGCGTAGCTTGTGATTCATGAGCTATGTTATCTTTCAATTATTCACTTTCTAGTTTTCTTTTAGGTTGGGACACATTTCTCGTTGGGCATGTATTTTTCCCCATTAATTTTTGAGTTTACACTACCATACTTTTGTACCTTCTCGAGGTTCATGCATGATGGATTTAATTTATAGCAGTGTTCCATATTTCAATTCCTTCCCTCTATAATTGTTCATTGAGTTGGCTATGTGTGTGTGTATAGTTTTTTAGGCAAAGGCCTCACTGAGTTAGTTATACCTTCGATGATTTTCACCACCACCTAGTCTATAAAGGTGAGATTGAGGTAGTTGTATATCGATCCCAGGATTAGGTCAGGTGATGCATGAGAATTGTTCATGAATCTTTGACCAATATTTTAATTATCTAATTATGCGATATAGTTCACACCTAGATTCGATCTCTAGAAGGCATCTCATACAACACCAAATTTCGATAGTATCTATTTATATTTCAACTAATATAAATATACATAATATAATGAAGTGATTTTGAATGATTTATGAAATATTTTCATATATAAATATATATAGATGGTATGAAAATATAATTTTGTTAAATAAAAAGGAGATCCTCCATAGAGAACGATCAGAGTAAACATTCACCATATCTTTATTAGATTTAAATTTACATAATAAATATGCTCTATAATATGCATGAATATCATCTTCTACAAATGGTTGTGAATATACAGTGCACTCAATGATCACTGAGAGACCACATATCCACCTCCTTGATTGAGGTAAAATATTGTAGAAGATAAAGTTAATCATTAGGTGGTAAGTGTAGACACAAATGGACTTTACCCACTAAGATTCCCCTTGACCTAACTCTAATAGAATAAGAAACAATAATCATGAATGTGAAATGAATTGGGTTAAACACTAAATCAATCCCCTAGGAATATCCTCTAGTTAGTTACTCATGACCATGAGTATTAAATATCAAAATGGAGAATAATAGGGTGTATTGAGAAAGAAAGAGAATAAAGGAAAATAAGAAAAGAAAAGAAGAAAAAAAGGTTTGTGTGTGTGGAAGAAGAAACAAAAATAAAAACCATGAATGAATTATATTTTATTTAAAATAAAATAATTTAAAATTAAATTTAAAATAAAACTAATATAAAAAAGACAATAAAAGAAAAATAAAAAAAAGAAAAGGGTGCATCAACTTCTCCTCAAAAAATTTTACTCCAGAAGTTGGCTCTTGTTTTTCCCACAATCAATTTAAACTACTCCAAAGAACCTTATTACAGGTTGTTAAAAATTTAATTTCATGTTTTCCATCTAAATTTCACATTACATGTATGTACATAAATAATTTTATAGAATAAATATTGAGTATGACTTTTTCTAGCTGATAATTACAGAATGTTTCTTCAATGTATATCATTCAATGACCACATTAATGATTTCTTAACTCCATGAAATTTATTTTTGAGATTAAAATATGAGTCATAATTCAATTCTAGTTGAAATAAACTAAATTATAGGTGATTATACTAAGTTATGATTCAGTTACAGATGTGGGGTCCTTGCAGTCTTCCCAAAAGGTTTTCCAACTTCATTGATTTTTTCATCCTCTAGATGCTCTAATCAGCTCTTATACTATAATACAAAGTTGAATAAAATGAATTTATGAATCATATAAAAAATAATCATATCAATTGGATCAATATTTTATTTTTTATTATTAAAATACCAAAGTTACAGAAAATAGTCTAATTTCCAGAATTAACCAATTTTCACGTTTATTACCAAAACACACCATAAATAATTTTTTTTTGTAAATAAGATCAAATTGATAAATTTGGAGGATTTAAATAATTTAAATTAACTTACAAAATGAGGAAAATATTAGCTCTATCTGTTCTCCCGCACTTGAACAATGATTTTCCTCAATCAAAAAATATCATCATGGAATTCAAAAGGCTCCAATGTTACCAATATTTATATTCAAATGCAATAAAATCAAACAATTTTCAATATAAAATCAAAATTTGAAAAATCCACATAAAATATTAATTCAATTTCTCAATTTTAAAAGAAAAAAATCTAATCATGTATCAAAATTTTCCCCTTCGAAAATTGATGGAGCCTCTCCTTTCATTCATTCAATCTCATCAATTCATCATTATTAAACATGCCAAGTCATGATTTACCTCACTTGGATCTTTTCTCTCATATGACATGATTCAATTCAAGTGGAGTTATTCTCATACAACTAGAACATGATTCTTATCCATAGGATTGTAATGTAACTACTTTCCTCACTTTGTAAAGGCAAAAGTCACATAAAATTATAAGGACTTTCATTAATGGTTAAAATGAATATGAGGATTATGGTTGTTAGGATTTGATGCATTAAAAAGTAATGCTAAAGGAGGAGGTTTATCTCTTAAGTACAATGAATATTATCAAAAATAAAAGTGTAATGAAATTATCCCCTTCAAATTAGAAACTCCCACTACCCCCAAACTCAAAGTAAGGTCATGATCAAGTTGTGAATAATTAATGATTAATCACCCTCTAGTTTTTTTAGTTTTATACTTTTTGTTTCTTTTTCAAAGAAACTTTTTTTTTGTTTTTTTAAAGTTATGATTAGAATAGAACTCACTTCCACCAACTAACTATGTATGATAAAAAATAAAAGGTCTAGTAACGGTGATTTCTGGTTTCCCCCAATCATAAAAAAATTATCATTTTTTGGTATTTTTTTCATTATTTATTTTTTTAATTCAATATGGGAAAAAATAAAGCATCATGAATTAATCAGAAACATTAATTTACCACAATAAACACCCCAGCCTTTTTCCTTACAATTTATTTCATCCCTTCGACCAAGACTCCCTTCACCCCCACACTTCAATTTTAAAATATCATACAAATACTAATAGTAGATGATGAATGGATAAAAAAATGCTTGAAAAATGGTTGATCCCAACAATAGTCATTAATTTTCTCTATTGGATAAATAAGGATTTATTTAAAGGTGTTAGTTTAAGTATAAGAGATTTTAAAAAGATGCCTCAATAGTTTTCAATGTGTTTTTGTAAATTCATAGATTTTAAAAGTTCAAATAAAATTTATAGCAGGTGGAATGTCCTAAGATCACTCAAGAAATATGATCAAGAATAAAATATGAAGTACTTTGTCTAGAAATCCTCTTGGTACTATAAATATGATATTGGAAAATCACTCAAAGAATGGTTAACAATAAAAAATATATTCACATAAATTTTATAAATAAAAATTATGAAAATTGGTTAAAAAATTTCATTTACATGAATTAATAAATTACCTTAAACCATGAGTCCTAATTTTAATATCCATTCTTCAATTTAATCATAAAATTATCTATTTTACTCATTTAATTTCATTAACATTGAAATCAAAAACATATAATCAATGGATTCCTTAGAAACTCATGTCTCTTAGATTATTCAAGTAAAGCATGATTTAAAAATGAGAATAAAATTTTTAGTTTGAATCTCCAAACAATATTGGGAAAAATATTTTGTGAGTTTAAAAGGTAAAGATAAAAAGTGAACTCCCTTTTGAAATTGAGATTCATTCCTCTTCATCCAATTTTTGGGGCTTTATTCTACCATCATGATCCTAAAAAATTAAATTTCTCAATTGATCACAAGGATCATGTCATTTAAGCTCAAAAATAAAAGTGGAAGTGGGCCGCTTACTGGACTAATCCAAAAAAGTAAATTAAAATTGATATTTCTAGAAATCATGTAAATATAAATCATGGCATTATCCCCTAAGTGGGCCCTATATTTTTACTTCCTCCAGAAGGGTAGTACTAGTAGTTATCCATAATCTATCAGTTGTATAAGTTTCTTGAACTTGAACCACCACATGTTGTTCTTCCCAGATTTCATTTATTTGTTCTTATTGAGGATAATTATATATATAGAGTACACCAGATCCCCCCCCCCTTCACAATGTGGTACAAAATTTTATGAAGGGTGTAGGATGAAGCATGGAACCTCCACCTCTATGGTTTTTACTTGTGAAACTTCTTCTTCTTCTTCATACAATGGTTGGTCAAGGTGTGTTGCATTAAAAGAATAGTCCAAGGAAAAGTGAGAGTATATTTCTATTTTTATAAAATTAAAACATGAAATATTAATATCAAATTATTCCCCTTCAATGTAAGTACAATTTGGATTGGTTTCCTTATGAAAATACACTTTTTTGTTCTCATGAACTTCCTCCAACAAATATTCAACATTTCTAGAGAGCTCTATATATTTCTCAATAGGTGTAGGTCAAGTTTCTTCATCATACTCTATGGAAAAGTGAGGATTTACCAAATTTGGATGTTTAAAACCATAATGAGTGACATTAAAATAATAGTGAATGAAATCAGAAAGTATAGACTTTAATAAAGGATCATGTCCCTGAGTTGATTTTGGTTTAATCAATTCTTCATTAATAAGATCCTCTTGAAGGTGGATCTCATTTGATGGAGGTAGTTAGTTAGGATCCTCTACCCTTTCTTCAAATTCCACCACATGGGTGGTGTCTTCCTCTTCAATGGATAGAGTGACATGAAATGGTACTGGATATTCTACTTTATAAGGATCATGTAGATTTTTTTGTACCTCATAATCATTAAATAATTCATCAAGATCTTGTTGATCTCCCACACATGGCTCAATAGGTAAGTCTTACACATAATAAATCCACTCTATCTCATTGAGGTCATCTTGGATTTGAATTTTAAAATGGTTGGTCTATTGATGGTCCTCAATTTGGGCCTTAACCTCTCTGATTTCCTTATAAAAACTAGGTAAGACTAAGGGGGAATCTTCCAGGACCTTTTACCCTTAATAAAATTCTGGAAAGTAAAGTGAGAACTTAGTAATCTTTAGGGCTGTTACTTCAATTTTTTTGTTTATGTCCTCCCTTAGGACAACAATGAATTCTTTGAATGCCTACTCCATATTATTGGATTTACAATATAAACTCACCGATCAAACAATAACATAAACACAATACTCTATAGACAAGGGAGGGTTAATAATTGGTTCTAATAATGGGGGATAATTATTCAATTAATTAAAGAAATAATAATTTGAAAAAATCATGGAAAATGATTTCTTTTTTAAATTTTTTAAATTTATTATTTTTAGTGTTTTTTATGAAAATGGTGTGTAGAAGTTTTGTGCCTCCCTAGAAATGGTGCCTAATGGATGAGAAATAATTTTTCATGAATCCTCGGTCAATATTTTATTTATCTAAGCATGTGATATAGTGTACACTCAGAGTTGGTATTATGGAGATAACTCACACAACACCAAATTTTTATTTTCACTATTTTTATTCCAATTAATATAAAACTAAATAATATAATGAAGTGGGTTTGAATGATGTAAGAAATATATGTATATATATGTTATAAAAATAGAATATATGTATATAGAATGTTGTTAAATAGAAAAGAGATCCTCTGAAGAGAACACACAGAGTGAACCTTCATCATCTATTTATTAATTTCAAATTTAATTAATAAAAACACTCCATAGTATGCATGAAAATATTATTATACTTATGTTTTTGAATATATAGTTCACTCAATTATCACCAAGATACCACATATACACCTCCTCGATCGAGGGAAAATATTTTAGAAGAGAAATTTAAGCCTTGGGTGGCCAGTAGAGACACAAAACGCCTTACCCACTAATACCTCATTCACCTAAATTTAAGAAAATAATAAAAAATAAACATGAATGTGAAATGACTTCGGTGTAACACTGAATTTATCCCTTAGGAACTTTATCCAGGTAGTTACTCATGATCAAGAGTAATACAGATCCCAGTGGAGAAGAATGGGATGGATTGATAAATAAAGAGAAGAAAAGAAAAGAAGAAGAGAAGGGGTGTGTGAGTGGGAGAAGATTAAAAAATAAAAACCACTCATGAATTAGATTTTATTTAAAATAAAATAAATTTAAATTAAATTTAAAATAAAACTAATGTAAAAAAATAATAATAAAAATAAAAGAAGAAAATAAAAGGGTACAAAAACTTCCCCTCCAGAATATGGACTCTAGATGTTGGCTCCTATTTTGTCCACCATCACTTTGAATAACCCTAAAGTCCATTATTATTCGTTGTTCCCAATTTAATATCCTATATTCCCACCAGATTTTACATTTAGTGGACATGTTTAAAGGATTTTATGGAATAAACATTGAGTATGACTTTTTATGGATGAGAATTACAGAAATGTGTCTCTAATGTATATCATTCAATGGACACCTTAATTATTTCATAACTCCATTAAATTTAGTTTTAAAAAATATTATAATTCCTTGTTAAATTATAGGAAAAATAATTTAAATTAAAGGCGTGTAGCCCGAGTTAAGTTTTAGTTCCGGAGGTGGGGTCCACGTTGTCCGCCCAAAAGGTTTTCTAACTTTATTGATTTTTTTCGTGCCTATAGATGCTAGAATCAGAAATTATCCTAGAAGAAAAAGTTGAGTAAAATTAATGTAGTAATACTATAAAAAATAATCATATTAACTGGATCTATATTGTAAATTTTAGTCTCAAAATACCAAATTTATAGAAAACAGTTTAATTTCAAGAATTAACCAATTTTAAAATTTTATCCCAAAACACATCATAAATCTAAAATTGCAGTAAATAAGATCAAATTGGTAAATTGGGAGGGTTTAAATAATTTAAATTCATATATAAAATGAGTAAAATATTATCTCTATCATCAGGTCATGACATGAATGTTTCAAGGAAGACCCCATGAACATCATTCACACTATGAATGGTTCAAGGTATCCCATGAAGAAAACACCCATATTTTGAGAAGAATTCATGAAATGAAATGACATTTTTTATATTTTTATAATTATGTGATGGTTTTCTCAGAATATGTGGGAATCATTTTATTCACATTGTGAATCCCCTAATCACATCATGAATGTTCCACACGTAGACTCATCTTAAATCTCAAGTTCCAAGTGATTATGACTTCACATTCCCTACTCTCTCTATCTATAACCCTTCCATCTTTGATATATTGTGTTATATTCAAACCTGATGCCATAACACTTTGTATATTAGTGTTCCAAACCCAAAGAGTGAAGTTAATACTTACGGTATTTCTTCTCCATCATGTCCCATTGGTTTTTTCCACGACCCCCTCCCACCAAAGACGCCCATCCTGAGCTGGAAATGGTGAAAGGGAGATAATGATCCCCCGAGTCCCGCCTCCAGTAGGCCCCAGGTTGGCGACTAGAACCAAGGGTATGAGTTTTCACAAATATGGGAGGCATTACCCTTTTATTATTTTAAGATCGGGAAATAGGACAAGTCAACCACCAAAAAGGAAAAGAACAAGTGTATATAAATAAACCCAAACCAATCCCACATGCATGTTTAAACAATTTTTTAACAAGGTGAAAGTACAAGAAATCTCAAAGTACAATACCAAAAGAAAACAACAGTATAACAACAGCAATAACTCCAACTGTCCGACTAGTAGGGTCCCGCACGGCTCTGGTAGTCCTCCTGGAAACCTAAAAGTAAACGTAGGGTGATCATACAAGTATACTCAGTAGGAAACCTAAAGCTCTCATGCACAAGTGGGGAGACATCCTAATGTCCCGTGAGAACAACAGAATAAACCTAGTAAGGAATTCTATCCACCCAACCTCACCAGCCACACTCACCAAAAACACAATCAAAACAGGTAGTAGTATATAAGAACAAGAGTATTGGGTACCCCACACCATTTCCCTTTAGTTAGCTTCTCTTCATAACGGCGAACATCCTGACGCTGCCACACTCTCCCCGCATGCACACACCTGGGCCTCACAACCACGTATCCTTCTCGCACACACCTGGGCCTCACAACCACATATTCGGCCCACACACACCTGGGCCTCACAACCACGTATCCCGCCCGCACACACCTGTGCCTCACAACCACGTATCCCGCCTGCACACACCTGGGCCTCACAACCACGTATCCCGCCCGCACACACCTGGGCCTCACAACCACATATCCCACCCCCACACACCTGGGCCTCACAACCACATATACCACCCGCACACACCTGGGACTCATAACCACGTATCCTGCCCGCACACACCTGGGCCTCATCCAGAAGATTCTTGCTAAATAGTAAAACCTTCCCAAAGAGTCTTGGGCTAGGACCACCCCAATTGAAACCTACCCAAAGAGTCTTAGGTGTAAGGTTGCCTCAAGCCATCACAACCTAGGGGCGAAGAAGCAGGAAGGAGCTAGTAACTAAGGGGAAAACACCCTCTCCCATGAAATGGGAGTGTTCGGCACTAAGTGCTCAACATGGGTGGGGTGCGATAAAACACAAAAGACACACACACACACACACACACACACACACATATATATATAGAAACCACTCATCCCAAACTATGGCTTCTAAAAAGAGAAACTGAGCACGTGCCTCGGCACTGATACCACAAAGCATGCATACAACAATAACCCCAACCCCATTTCGGTTTTCACGTTTCAGAAGAATTAGTTTATTAATTCCATAACTACTGGGAAACTATCCACAACCAACCACATTAATCGTTCATGAAATTTATCCCTGCCATCCACAAATCATGTTAGTAAAACACAAACAACACAACCAAGTCCCTTATTTTTAACCAACCAACCCATTTGATTATTAATCCCATTCCATTACCATGACTCACCATTCATTAACTCTTCCACTTTTATTTATTATTCACAACACATAGTCCGTTCACATTTAAACCCATCCCTGCAGCCCCGCTGCCGACCACCATAACCACAATCACACCAAAACCCGTACATCATTATCCCTTTAATACCACTTATCGCAGCCCCGCTGCCTGTCCGATCCACCACAACCCACAAAACAAGATTCGTTCCACATAACCGCCCCTTTAACATCTTTTACCACAGCCCTGATTCCTATTCTATTTGTAACAACTCAGGATTCACCCCTCCCTTTCACACACCAGTAACCAAGACAAAACCCACATGTTCATTATTCCATTTTGTTTAACCGGGGTGATCACACAAGGGTTCCATATTTTAATCAACCAACTTTACGTGATTAACCAAATTCCACATTCAAAAATGTTACATTATCAAAATAGTCTAGAAGATAGGGAAACATTTAATTGTGCAAGAAAAGGCCCCCAACGACCGTGATTTTCAGTAGGCAGAAACATATTATCACAGGATATAAGATAAACATAACAACTTCCCCATTCCCATTCTTTAACCAATTATTATCTTTATTTAATGGTTAAACTATTTCTCATAAAAACAAGAGGATACCCAACCCAAATGATGCACAATTTAGAGATACGAAGGTAAGATCCCTTCCTCAATAGGTTATGATCACAATGCTCCCCGGGATCGACTTTAGAAGACGTCCGTTGGTGTCCGTCACTTCTGTCGGGTCCCGAAAAAACCACCTCGGGTGGAAGTCAGAAAGGAAAGAACAAAGGAAAGACAACAGATCCAAGCTCAGAAGTTCTTCCTCGTCGTTACGATCCTGTGGCCGCTGACGGATCGTAAATCGGAGCTCGGACGAAGAAGTTATGGAAGAAAATGAGCCTTCGAGTCTCTTGGGAGAGCTCTGCTCAGAGGAAAGGGGAGGAGAGGGTTGAGTTGAAAAGGAGGAGGGGACCCCTCCTTTTATAGGCTAGAAAAGAAAAAGTACACGACGTGTACTTTATGCTACATGGCGTGTACTCGGCCGTTTCACACGGTCACCACGCGGCTTCCAACACGGCTCCGCAGCCGTTGACTGGTCAACATACGGCTTGAAGGTAATGCATACGTAGGGAAGGACTACATGGCATGTAGTTTAGAAACATGGCGTGTACCCATTTATTTCACATGGAAAAGACACAGATTCAACACGGCACACAGCCGTTTACTCGTAACGCGTATGCGGGGAGGGACTATACGACGTGTAGTTTAGGGTACACGGTGTGTACCCATTTACTTCACATGGAAAAGACACAGCCTTCCACACGTGGTATACCTGGAAAGGGGGTAAACGGCATGTAGTTTGGGGTACATGGTGTGTACTCATTTCTTTCACATGGAAAGGCCACAACCTTCCACACGGGGTATACCCGACAAGGTGGTACACGGCGTGTTCTCACACTACACGGCGTGTACATACAAAATTCTGGGAAGTGTGGGAAAAGTCCATTTTACCCTCCAGAACATTTTGTGGCCTTCTTTTTGAAAAAGGAATGATCCGGAGAGGTCCGGGCCATTACATCATATACCTCTTAAAACATTCTCGTCCCCGAGAATTCAAAAAAACCAACCTAGAGGATCCCAAAAAGACACCACTTAGGGTTCTTGTTATAACATGAACCCAACCAACAAACCCTAATCACAGGTGTTAGGAATTCCCTCTCCTATATCGAGATATTATCCGCTTTAGGCGGTACTGACTCGCCTGCATGGGTTTAATCGCATCTGCATTAATGCGTCTCAATTAAGGATTAGGCCTTCCCACTACAATATATTAGCATTTTCCAAATTGCACTACCCCTAATACCACACAACCAACACACTGCCCGAACATGTGGTTTGGGGAAAAATTCCTTCTCCTATTTCAAGATATTATCCTCTTTAGGCGGCACTAACTCGCCCACACGGGTTCAATCGCATCCGCATTAATGCGTCTTGATTAAGGATCAGGTTTTTCACTTTTCCCACACATCCGGACATGTTACACATTACCAGGGAACAAGGAAACAAAAGGTCTCACAACCGACAAGCCAAACATTCCATATATCAAGGGTACAAAGTATAACATCAATACAAAGCTAAGAAGAACAAGGGAAAACAAAAGTCAAAACAACTCCGGGTACTGAGCGTGCATCTGGGTCTCCTACTCCCAAGTGCTCTCCTCAAGGCTTCCATGCCTCCATAAAACACGAACCAACGGAATGGTTCATCCATGGAGAACCTTCTCTTTACGATCCTCGATTCTAACAGGTCGTTCCTCGAAGGTCGCGTTGTCTCCCATATCTAACTCTCCTCAGTCGATAACATGAGATTCGTCGTGTAAGTACCGACAAAGCTGAGAGACGTGGAAGACGTCATGAACCTTCTCTAACTGAGGTGGCAGGGCTAGCTGATATGCCACCTCACTGACTCGCCTCAGCACCTCAAAAGGTCCGATGAACCTAGGTGAGAGCTTGCTTACTTTCCCAAACCTCTGCTGCCCCCGTCGAGAGGAAACCTTCAAGAACACATGATCTCCCACCTCGAACTCTAAGGTCCTCCTCTGACGATCAACATAAGACTTCTGTCAGTCTTGAGCCGCTTTCATCCTCTCACATACAAGATGGAAATTCTCCATGGTCCTCTGTACTACCTCTGGCCCAATAGCACCTGTCTCACTAACCTCTGCCCAACAAATGGGTGAACGACATGGTCTTCCATACAAATCCTCAAACGGTGCCATGACAATAGTAGAGTGGAAGCTGTTGTTGTAGGAAAACACTACTAAAGTCCGTTTCATACCCATGATCCTCCGAAATCCAGAACTCATGCTCGCAACATGTCCTACAATGTCTGGATAGTCTACTCTGTCTACCCATCGGTCTGGGGGTGGAAAGCAGTTCTAAGGCGTAACTGGGTGCCAAATTCATGCTGAAACCCCCTCCAGACTCATGAGGTAAATCGAGACTTCTGATATGAGATGATAGTCTTTGTAAATCCATGAAAATGAACCACCTCGTCCACGTACCTCTGTGCTAAGGTACTCACCGGGCCCGACTCCTTAATTGCTAAGAAGTGAGCTGATTTCGTCAGTCGATCCACCACTACCCAGATAGTGTCATAACCAACCTGAGCTCTGGGTAGTCCTGTGACAAAGTCCATTGAGATGTAATCCCACTTCCACTCGGGGACATCTAAAGGATGCAACAAACCACTAGGAAGACGATGTTCAACCTTCACTTGCTGACACACTAGGCATTTAGCCACAAACTCTGCCACTGTCTGTTTCACCCCGGGCCACCAAAACTGTTCCCTCAGGCCTTGGTAGATTTTTTAAATTTCTAGATGTACCGCCAAGGCTGAGCTATGGAACTCACTGATAACTCCCTCACTAGTTGTCTCTGGGACAAACAACCTTCCATGGAAAATCATCCGATGTCGGCTGTCCTCTGACCATCCTTCTGAAGCGTTCCCCTGATCGACATGATCCCACATCACTTCTACCTCAGAGTACCCCCACTGAGACTCTTCTACATGCTGCAAAAAGGGGGACTGCACCATCATCTGAAACAAATAGTCTCTAACACCTTCTACCCTTGCATACAAGTGCAAGGCGGCCAACTCTCCCATCGCTTTCCACGCATTAGTGGATTCCCGAACCAATTCCTTGTGAAAATTCCTGCTCAGGGAATCAGCCACAACGTTTCCCTTACCTTCAGTGTAAGAGATTTCTAAGTCATAGTCTTGGAGAAACTTGACCCATCTCCACTTCTGTAAGTTCAGGTCACGCTGGGAGAATATAAAACTTAGGATCTTATGATCTGAGAAGACCACAAAGCACACCCCAAAGAGGTAATGTCGCCACAACTTCAGTGCGAACACTACAACTGCAAGCTCTAAGTCATGGGTGGCATAGTTACGCTCGTGAGGGTGTAACTGCCTAGAACCATTACAGATCACTCCCTTCTTCTACATCAGCACGCACCCCAGGACAAGGCTAGAAGCATCACAAAACACCTCATACAACAACCCTTCCTCTGGAAACCTGAGTACAGGAGCACTGACCAACTTCTCCTTTAGGTAGTCGAAAGCCTTCTTGCACTGCTCGCTCCATTGGAAGACCTAGTTCTTCCTATTCAAAGCTGTCAAGGGAGAAACAACTTGAGAGAAGTCCGAAATGAACCTCCGATAATAACCTGCCATCCCCAGGAAACTACGAAATTCCACCACGCTCTTTGGTGCCACCCAAGAAACAACTGCCTCCACCTTCGACGGGTCCACTGACACTCCATGCTGAGACACCACATGCCCAAGGAAGTGTAATTCTTTCGTCAAGAACTTACACATCTACAATTTCCCGTAAAGCTGGTGGTGTCGATGGACTTCCAAGACTGACCTGAGATACTCAACGTGCTCCTCTTATGATCTTGAGTAGATCAGGATGTCATCGATAAACACAACGATGAACCGGTCCAGAAAATCTCGGAAGACAAAGTTCATATGTCCCATGAACATAGCCGGTGCATTCGTAACTCCAAATAGAATAACTACAACCTTGAAGTGCCCATACCTGCACCTGAAAGACGTCTTTGAGATGTCACTGTCCTTTACCCTCAGCTGATGATATCCAGATCGTAGATCAATCTTAGAAAACTAACCTGCTCCCCTCAGTTGGTCGAAGAGATCATCTATCCTTGGAAGGGGGTAACAGTTCTTGACCGTTACCTAGTTCAACCTTCGGTAGACTATGCATAGCCTGAGACCACCATCTTCCTTCTTCACGAACAAAACTGGAGCACCCCATGGTGATACGTTGGGTCGAACAAAACCCTTCTCTATCAGATCATCAATCTGAATCCGAAACTACCACAACTCTGAAGGTGCCATCCGATAAGGGGCCACAGAAATCGGACGAGCACCAGGCTGTAAGTCTATCCTGAACTCAACATCACGTCGGGGGGGGGGGGGGGGTAGAGTCACAACCTCCTCAGGAAAAACATCGAGGAACTCCCCAACAACCTCCGGGACATCCATCATCTCTGTATCAGCTGGAACCACTGATAACCCGCCTAACAATGAAAAGAGAGGCTCCACATGACAACTTCCTACCTGATAGCTCCTCTCGCCAAGAAAAGATACGCGCTTCCCATCCACGTCGGAGAACATGACTCTTCTTCGGAACCAGTCAATAACGGCACTAATAGAAAAAAACTAGTCAATGCCTAGGATGAAATTGTATTGATACATCTGTAACAGAAGAAGTTCCCCACTAGATTGATGTGGTCCCAACGTTAGCCCACATCTCCGGCAAACACAAGATACACTGGTCTGGCCTCTAACTGGTGTACTCAGCACCAATGGTACGTAAAGTCTCTCTATGTCTAGTCCCAAAGCATGGGATAGACCAGGTACAAAAAAGGAGTGTGAAGCTCTCGAATCGAACAAAGCAGAAACAAGAGTGATGAACAAACAAATCGTACCTCGCACCACCTCTGGTTCTGCTGAAGCTGCCAACTCTGCTGCGTGCAACTATCCATGCTTAGCTCCTCTACCTCTCTGATGCCATCCACCTCCCCGACCATGCCCTAGTCGAGGTCCCTGAGGAGCACCCTGAGGTTGGCCTCCTCCTGCAAAGTCTTCACTCGGAGGAGCATGGTCCTGCTGCTGCTGGAAGGGCCTCGTCGGCAACTAGTGCTGCTGAGGTGGGCGCTGAACCTACCCACCTCCACCGTACTGAGCTCGGGTCGGGAACCTACTTTGAACATGACCAAAACCTTCACAAGAAAAACAATTCGGTCCTAGGCTCATGAAAAAGGGATGAAGACCCAAAGATCTGAACTGGAACTTCTGGGGCCGCTCCCCACTGGCCTGAACCTGGAAGATCACATCGAAGGAGACCTGCTGCTGACTGCCTTCCCCTTTGATGAGCCCGGCCGGATCCCCTCCTGTGGTGCACCTCCCAGCGAGTGAATCCTCTCTACAACCTCTGCCTTCTACTGTACCTCCAAGTACATCAGAAGGGTGAAGGGGGTTGCAACATACTAGAGCGAAGGGCGAAGCGCCTCCTCCAAACATCTCGCCTGAGACTCGTCATCCGGAAAGAGATCAGGAGCAAAGCACTGGAGATCCTTGAACTTGATTCCCAACTCTCGTACTGACATACTCCCTTGCTGAAGGGATAGTAACTCTTGCTGCTTCTCCTCCTTGATCATGGAAGAAAGGAATTCCTCTCAGAATTCCTTCTCAAAGTCAGCCCATGGAACCTCTGCCTCTATCCTCTCTCCGAGGTAGAGCGTCCACCACTATCGTGCCACACCTCTCAGCTGACTGACTGCTAGGGGAACCCAGTACTCCCTCGGAGAACGGATCAAGGTAAAAGTGATCCCTAGCTCCTCAAGCCACCCCTCCGTCTCCTTATCCAAATTACTACCCTCGTACTTCTTAAGGGTCTTCCACTGAAAAGAATGGAGAGTCTTCTTCCACTGGCTATCTTCCTCCTCTCGGTCAATCCTAAACTGATCGACCGCCTGAATCTACTGGGCCTCGGCCGTCTGAGCCACCCGGGATGACGTCCAGGGGCCATAGCTGTACGGTAAACAAAGATCGCCTAATCCCAAGTAGTAAGGAAATTTATTAGGGTTTAATTTTAACATTTTATTTAAATTTCTTTCCCAGAACACCCAAATAAAGTAAAACACAATCATGATGATGCATATACCTTCCTAGGGTCTCTACCCTGCAATCAATGTAGTTTCACTTGGTCGTTCAGTAGGCTCTGAGTCCTTGCATCAGATCACGGGGGGCCCTAAAATCCAATGTCCTAGCCTGTCTTCCCTGGACTATGTCACGCACCAAGATTAACTAACACTGTTACCCTACCATCCCATGCAATCCTCACTGTGCCTAACTCCACACTCCATCCTATCTCTCAACCATCACCTCTGATACCATTCTGTCACGACCCCCTCCCACCAAAGATACCCCTCCTGAGCTAGAAATGGTGAAAGGGAGATAATGAACCCCGAGTCCCGCCTCCAGTAGGCCCCGGGTTGGCGAATAGCACCAAGGGTATGAGTTTTCACAAATATGGGAGGCATTACCCATTTATTATTTTAAGATCAGGAAATAGGACAAGTCAACCACCAAAAAGGAAAAGAACAAGTGTATAGAAATAAACCCAAACCAAGACCACATGCATGTTTAACCAATTTTATAACAAGGTGAAAGTACAAGAAAGCTCAAAGTACAATAAAAAAAGAAAACAAGAGTAAAACAACATCAACAACTCCAACTGTCCGACTTGTAGGGTCCCGCACTGTCCTGGTAGTCCTCCTGGAAACTTGAAAGTAAATGTAGGGTGTGAATACAAGTATACTCATTAGGGAAACCTAAAGCTCTCGTGCATAAGTGGGGAGACATCCTAATGTCCCATGAGAACAACAGAATAAACCTAGCAAGGAATTCTATCCACCCAACCTCACCAGCCACACTCACCAAAAACACAATCACAACAGGTAGTAGTATATAAGAACAAGAGTATTGGGTACCCTTCACCATTTCCCTTTAGTTAGCTTCTCTTCATAATGGTGAACGTCCTGACACTGCCACACTCTCCCCGCCCGCACACACCTGGGCCTCACAACCAGATATCCCTCCCGCACACACCTGGGCCTCACAACCACGTATCCCGCCCGCACACACCTGGGCCTCACAACCACATATCCCGCCTGCACACACCTGTGCCTCACAACCATGTATCCCACCCACACACACCTTGTCCTCACAACCACGTATCCCTCCCATACACACCTGGACCTGACAACCACGTATCCCGCCCGCACACACTTGGGTATCACAACCATGTATCCCGCCCGCACACACCTGGGCCTCATACCCAAGATTCTTGGGAAACAGTAAAACCTGCCCGGAGAGTTATGGGCTAGGACCACCCCAATAAAAACCTACCCGAAGAGTGTTAGGTGTAAGGTTGACTCAAGCCATCATAGCCTAGGGGAGAAGGAGAAGGAAGGAGCTAGTAACTAAGGGGAAAACACCCTCTCCCATGAAATGGGAGTGTTCGGCACTAAGTGCTCAACATGGGTGGGGTGTGATAAAAAAAAGATATATATATATATATATATATATCAACCACTCAGCCCAACCTATGGCTTATAAATAGAGAAACTGAGTACATTCCTCGGGACTACTACCACGAGGCATGCATACAAAAATAACACCAACCCCATTTAGGTTTTCACGTTTCAGCAGAATTAGTTTATTAGTTCCTTAACTACTAGGCAACTATCCACAACCAACCACATCAATCGTTCATGAAACATATCCCTGTCATCCAAAAATCAAGTTAGGAAAACACAAACAATACAACCAAGTTCCTTATTTTTAACCAACCAACCCATTTGATTATTAATCCCATTCCATTACCATGACCCACCATTCATTAACTCTTCCACTTTTATTTATTATTCACAACCCATAGCCCATTCACATTTAAACCCATCCCTGCAGCCCTGCTGCCGACCACCATAACCACAATCACACCAAAACTCATGCATAATTATCCCTTTAATACCACTTATCGCAGCCCCGGTGCCTGTCCGATCCACCACAACCCACAAAAAAAGATTCGTGCCACATCACCGCCCCTTTAACATCTTTTACCACAACCCTGATTCCTGTTATATTCGTAACAACTCAGGACTCACCCCTCCCTTTCACACACTAGTAACCAAGGAAAAACCCACATGTTCATTATTCCATTTTGTTTAACCAGGGTGATCACACAAGGGTTCCAGATTTTAAACATCCAACTTTACGTGATTAACCAAATTCTACATTCAACAAAGTTCCATTCGCAAAATGGTCTAGAAGATAGGGAAACATTTAATTGAGCAATCAAAGGCCCCCAACGACCGTGATTTTCACTAGACAGAAACATAATATCACAGGATATAAGATAAACATAACAAATTACCCATTCCCGTTATTTAACCAGTTATTATATTTATTTAATAGTTCAAATGTTTCTCATGAAAACAAGAGGATATCCACCCTGCATGATGCACAATTTAGAGAGACGAAGGTAAGATCCCTACCTCAACAGGTTCTGATCACAACGCTCCCTGGATCGACTTTAGAAGACATCTGTCGGCGTCCGTCACTTCTGTCTGGTTCCCGAAAAACCTCCTCAGGTGGAATTCGGAAAGGAAAGGATAAAGGAAATAAAACATATCCAATCTCGGATGTTCCGCCTCGTCGTTACGGTCCTGTGGCCACTAACGGATCGTAAATCGGAGCTCGGACGAAGAAGTTATAGAAGAAAAAGAGACTTCAAGTCTCTTGGGAGAGCTCTGGTCAGAGGAAAGTGGAGGAGAGGGGTGAGTTGAAAAAGAGGAGGGGACCCCTCCTTTTATAGGCGAGAAAAACAAAAGTACACGGAGTGTACTTTATGGTACACGGCGTGTACTCATCCATTTCACACGGTCACCACGCGGCTTCCAACACAGCTCCGTGGTTGTTGACTGGTCAACACACGCCTTGAAGGTAACACATACACGGGGAATGACTACACAGAGTGTAGTTTTGACACACAACATGAACCCATTTATTTCACACGACAAAGACACAGCTTGAACACGACACACAGATGTTGACTGGTAATGCGTACGCGGGGAGGGACTACACGACATGTAGTTTAGGGTACATGGCGTGTACCCATTTACTTCACACGACAAAGACACGACCTTCCACATGGGGTATACCCGGTGAGGGTGTACACGACATGTAGTTTGGGGTACACAGCATGTACTCATTTCTTTCACCCGGCAAGGCCACGACCTTCCACACGGGGTATACCCGGCAAGGTGGTACACGGTGTGTACTCACACTACACGGCGTGTACTTACAAAATTCTGGAAAGTGTGGTAAAAGTACATTTTACCCTCCAGAACACTTCGTGGCCTTCTTTTTGACAAAGGAATGAGCTGTAGAGGTCCAGGCCATTACAGTTTTCCTTGAAGAGAACCCTAGTTCAGATGGCCAAACCAAACCTAGATCTTTTGTACGGTGTTGATATAGTTCTTGGTCTTTGTTGAAGGAAGGAATAATATGATTACTACCTTATATTTTGATGTATCATTGACATCTACACTTATTTTGAGTTGGTTGGTATAGAAAAACTCAATATTTTCTGTTTTGATTACTCTATTATGTGAAATAAGTGTGACCACATCAGAAAACCATACACATGACCTAACTAAACCAAAATCACCCTAATTTTATGGAAATTCATATACTTAGACCTCCCAAGTACCATTTTGGTCTCTTGTAATTATGTATCGTATTTTCAACCACCCGAGAGGTGTCCGAAACCTTGATTAAATGGGATTTTTTGAGAATTTTCTTGTCCTTATGAACTTGGCATAACATATCAAATGTGATAATTAGTAGTTTGGTATAACATATGAATTATGATAAATGGAAACTTGGTATAATGTGACTTGGGTGATTCATCCAAGATAGGATAATCCAAAAATTTAGAATAAATGGTTTATTATTTGGTAATTGGATGAATTAAACAACATGGATTAAGATGACATGGTATATGATTTATGTCTAATTACTTGATGCATTATATCAGAGATTCATACTAGATATAAGAATCCAGAAATTTACAGTGATATGAATTTTGGATTATTGAACATGACGTTTTCTGACATAATACGCAAGGGATAGATTCACTGACTCATGAGACATGATGCTATTGATTCATCCTAGGTAAGATAATCCACCAATTGATATGATATGGTTACTTTCACATTTGTGACATATAACATAGGAAGATTTAAGTGACTCCAGCATGGGGATATGCATATAGATCCTAGTGAGATAGTTATATTCTCCTCAGAAATGTTCACTATGGGAAGACATAAACAACTCAATCATGGGACATGTATATGGAGCCTAATGTGATTGGTCACAATACCCCTTGATGACATGTGATATGAGAATATGTAAGCCACTAAAACATGTGGATATATGAAATAATCCTAGTTTGGTTACTTGAGACATGATACATGTGGTTCTTTAGATGTGGGAGAATATTTCAACAGTTTGGGTGATCTGTACTATGCATGAGGATCCACTACTTGACAGAGATATCCAGCATGGAACCAAAATAGGTTTGGATGAACCTAGGTGTCAACCTAGATATTGAGGGTCGTCAAGGTTAATTGATTTGATATATTAATTTATTAATTAATACCCATATTATCATGATATTTCATAAACTATATATATTCATACTAGATTTTTTAGTCACCATGGGTGTTGTCCTATTGAGTTTTACTCACAACCTATTCATTTATTCATTTGGTACACTTGTAAAATTCATGTATGAAGATTTGGATAAGGGAAGGAGGGCCTAGGTTTACTGATTTCTTTTTGGATAGGTTTCATTCTAGAGGCGAGATCAATATGGGGTTCAGGATTGGGGTTTTTGGAGTCTTCATTGGGTCTTTTTAGTCATTTATTTGTATTACATTCAGAATGTCATTTAGTTGCTTTCATCCTATCATTTCATGGTTTCAATTATCATTTGAATAGATCAGTTTTCCCTTTATTATTCTTAGTTGCATCATTGATTATTTATTTTTTATTTTTTATTTACGCTACTCAATACCAGAGAGTATAGTCTCCCCACTATATTTTTACACCCTCACTACTGGTAAGCATCCTCTGGAATCTAGATAGGCATTCCGTAGGTCCAATAACCCAATCGACTTGGTCATATGAGGGAGTACCAGACCGATGACATTACCAAGTGGTATCAGAGGTAGTTAGTTTTCTTTTTCTTTAATATTTTGAAAAGGTGGATAGAATACTAGGGTTTTTTTAGGTCTTGGTAATGAGATTGTGCATGGGTGTAGATAACCCATGTGTGGGGGAAAACCCCAGTACCGAGGGTCAGGATTTTTTTTCAAGCTATTCAATCATAATAGTTGTGATATTACTTCACCATAGGTGATTCACTTGTTTTTTGATGTTATTTTTATTTAGATTTTACTCATGGTCTAGTATGGCACGAGATGAGTATGCATGAATCATGATAGGAACATAAGGATATATTTTGACATGTATTATTAATGTTAGGGATATATTTATCACATGTGAAATAATAGCCTATCTAAACTATGAAAAGAAATTCCTTGTTTTATCTAAGTAAAATAAATGAAATAAACTTTTATGTCATCAAAATTATCTTGTTAATACAATTATAGAGGATCCTTGAGCCGGTGGTTCTCTATTTTTCTCACTATTTGAGGTTGGTCTCATTGTGTAACATGTGTTCTAAGGAGTTTTTTAAACCTTATAGTGAAAATACCTACCATATTTGAAATGATTTTAAGGTGAGTAGAAATAAACATACACCCAACAGAGATGAGCAAGAAATTTCCATAGCTCCAGGGAAATAGGTGGATGATCAACTTCATGAAATCTTCCTCAGGGTCATGTGATCCATGAATAGGGAGGCTATTCAAACCATGCATTTGATGTCTGAGTTGAAAAGAGAGTTATAGTTGTAGAATTTTCCTAAATCCACTAGGGAGGGAGGCCCCTAGGTAGCTGAGTTCTGTATTGATTCAGTCTAGATGATCTTTAATCACCTTGAGACACCCACTGATAAAAGGGTGAAGCATCATACCGATATGTTTTTAGGACCAACCAAATGTTTGTAGGACATTATGGAGAAGTTTTATTAGTAATGGGAGGTAACCTGTAAGGTATTTAATGTGAAGTTACTAATATAATTATAATTAGAGACATTTTGGGATGAGAGTGATCGAGAGTTCATGCACTTGATGTATAAGGGCATGTTAGTGATGGACTATATGGGATGATTCACTGACCTGGAACATTTCGCTCCATCCTTGGGAGCTGATGAGGTATATAGGGAGAAATTTTTCTAGGATAGTCTTTACTATGCGATAAAGTGATAGGTGAATATATTTCTCTTTATAACCATTGTGTACATGATTAATTAGGATCTTATCATGGAAGGGAACCTAAGGGAGGACCCGAGTGGTGGATAGGAAGTTTCAACAGTATTATTAGGGATCTATTCTTATAGTAGTAGGAAGGGATTCTATTATAGTTACCACCAGGGAAGTAGAATGTAGATTCATTAGGGGAGTGGGAATTAATTTTAGGATTTTGTCTTGTTAGAGTGATTTTAGTGTGGAAAGGATGGACAATAGAATCTACATTTTCCTTACCCCAATAAGGAGTTCCATTCTTGTAGGAGGTTGGGTCATCTTATAAAATTATATAGGATCCCACAAAAGTAGAAAAAATGGAAGGGGATCAGGTCATAAACTAGAGTTTGGGATAGACTCATCCACCCCTTAGTAGACTAGTAGTCGGAGTTCCAATGGATGTTTAGGCTGAGTTAGGGGACATGTTTCCCCAAAGATGGAGCAACAATACAAGATAGAGGTATTAGAAAAGGTAAGGCAACCTTGTGCCTAAGGAAGAGGGGTGAGTCAGTTGCATTCTGTGTAGTCTACTCCAAATAGTATGGATACATGAACTTATAATATTAGAGGTATGATTATTATATCATCCACCCTTACCAATGTTTTTTTGATACATAATAATCACATTCCTTTTTATCCGATCTACTTGAAAATGTTTTGGGTTTTGTTGTAGAGTTCTTAGATGATTCTATAACCATTGACACACTATTGGGAGTGTGATCAATTGCCGTAAGGAGTGTTTCCTTGAAATTAGTGGCTACTGTTTCCGTTGGGATCTATTTAGGCTATAAGTGATAGAATTTTATTTGATTCTATGTATGAATTGGATAGTTATATACCATAATCATATAAAATTTTATATAAGGAGAGTTAATTTTATATCTTTATAATGGGGTGACTATTTTCACCAAGGGGAGTGGGATCTTTAGGATTACTGTATTGGATAAATTTAGTGAATATTTTATTGTCTCATAGCCTATATAACAAAAATTGTTTTAAATGATAGCGAGTTATAGTGGGGTATTTTTCCTCCTATGGTATAAAATTTTTTGGATTAATTTATCTAAGAGTTCTCTAGATTAACACATGAGAGGGAGATCGATTTGATGATCGAGATGGTGTCGGGAGCTGATCCATTTTTATCCCACTTTACAAAATGGAACCAATATAAATCTTTGAGTTGAATGTTTAGTTGGAAGATCAAGAGTCTAAAGGATTCATTTGACCTAATACATCACTATGGAATTATCACATTCTTTACATCAAGAATGCTAACGAGACTTTGTGATTATGTATGAATTATCGATGACTAAACTAGTTTATGGTCAAAAACTGGTATCCCCTTATATGAATCAATTAAATTTTAGATCAAATAAGAGTTTCTTTGATTTTATCTAAGATTTATTTGAGTTCAGGGTATGATTAGTTGAGAGTGAGACTGTCTAACATACCTTAGACTAATTTTAGGAGTAGTTATGACTTATAAAAACTCATGGTGATATTGTTCAGTCTGAAGAGTTCACCAGTGGTTTTTATGGACTTGATGAACCATATATTCCATACTTTTCTAGATTAGTTTTTAGTGGTTTTTGATGATGATATATTAGTGTACTTCTAGTCTATAGAAAATATTTCCCGATATCTTGACATCATTTTGAGTACACTGAGATAGCATTGAATTTACAAAAATCTATGGAAATGAAATTTATGTATAGATAATGTGCACTTATTGGGTCATGTTATCTCAATGGTTGGAGTGTTAGTAGACCCATTAAAGGTTTAAACAATTTTATCTTGGGAGTGACCTAAGAATATCGTCAGGATTTAGATATTTATGGGTATAGTAGGATATTATTACTATTTTATCTAAGAATTATCACATTTGGTAGTGACGATATCTTGGTTATCCAAGAAAGGGGTGTTTTTGGGTAAAATTCTGGTGGGGGGGGGATTTCTAGGAGCTAATGAACATATTGACCTATGCACTGATCTTATCCTTACCTATGTCGGGTAAGGATTATAATGTGTACCATGACACAATCAGATTTAGACTTGGATATGTTCTAATGAAAGATGACCGAGTGGTTTCATATGGATATAAAAGATGAGAACGCATAATAGGAATTACCATACTCATGATCAAGAGTTAGATATGGTGGTACACACCCTGAGGTGCTAGAGACACTATTTGTTGGGTGAGAGGTTTTTAGTATACACAAACCATAATATCCTTAGGTATATGTTTTATTAATGATATTTGAACCTTAAATAGATGAGGTGGTTCGATTATCTTTAGTATTTTGGATTTTATTTGGATTAAACTCTAGGAAAAGTCAGCATCATTGTCGATTACTTGAGTTAGAAGATATAGATAGAGGTAGTACATGAGTGTTTCGATGAGTGGTGGTTTATGACACTCTTTTCATACATTCATCTAGATGTTATGGAATTATAGAGATGAGTATCACTGACTTGAAACTCTATTATATCATGTTCATTGAACATATAAAGAGAGATAAGTTATCTGATCCAAATGGATTAACTCTGAGGGATATATTATATGGTGGGGAGACACCATGAGGACGATCTCTTGGAAGTGGTGATATTATTCTTATCCATGGTTGTGTATAGGTCCCTCTATGCTTATATAAGGGGATGATGGGTGAGTTTCATGCTTCAAAGTTAGAGGTACATCTAGATCTTACAACGATGTATCATGATCTCTATAGTAAGTACTGGTGGATAGGGATACAGAAAGAGATAGTAGGATTTGTGATGAGATGTTTCACCTGTTAGTTGGTGAAGGCCAAGAATCAAAGGCATGTTGGGATGTTATAGACTCTACCAATTTTGGAATGGAAGGGGGATGATTTTACAATGGACTTTATGACATAATTACCCATAACATATCAAAAGAATTATACATTATAGGTGATTGTGGATCATTTGATGAATGCATCCCACTTCATGCCTATTAGGGAGACCTTTATCATTTATGATCTAGGTAGTATTTACACGTAAAAGATAGTTATATTGCATGATGTTTCAAGGAGTATCATTTCTGATTGATATCCCAATTTAACATCATGGTTCTGGAAGGGTCTTCAAAAGGCCATGGGATCACATGTTCTTCTGAGTAAAACTTATCATTATCATACTAATGACTAATATGAACAAATTATTTAGATTTTTTAGGATATGTTGTGATCCTATGTTTTGGATTTATGTGGTTCTTGGGATAAGTATCTGACACTTGTAAAGTCCACTTATAGTAATCTCTACCAGTCATCAATCCTATGGCACCTTTCAGGGCCTTGTATAGATGGTCATTCCATTCACCTCTTTGATGGTTAGAGGCAGGTGAGTTATATATCATTGGACCAAGTATCATAAAAGAAACTTATTAATAGTTCCAGATGATCAGAAAGTAGTTGGTGACTGTGCCAATCAAGTAGGAATCATACAATAACCTTAAGGGGTGACCTCCGAAGTTTGAGGTTAGTCATTATGTTTTTCTTTAGGTGTTTCCTAGGATAGGGAAATACTGTATCAGGAAGAAAGGTAAGGTATAACCAAGGTTTATTGTTTTGTTCGAGATAGTGGAAAGGTTTGGTCCAATAAAATATCTCTCGGGCCTACCATAATGCGACAACTCCATGCATGATGTGTTTCACCTGTCACAACTTCAAAGATATCATCATTACCCTTATCACATGAGATACGTTGATGAAATTGAGATGGATGTTTATGTGTTGTTTGAGGAGAATCCAATTCATATAATGGACTATAGTTAGATGAATCTATGGGGGAAGACCATGCTACTTTTATGAGTACAGTGGTAGCATGAGAGTATAGAAGAAGAGACAAGGGGGTGGGAATCTGATATGGAAAAAAAGTGGCCATAGTTTTTAATTGATACCCATTAAGATTATTTTAAGAACATATCATGGATGATCTTTCATATGGTGGGGATGTTTTAATATCCCATCATTTTCATTATATGTCCATTTTAATGTTTTGGCCAATACTTTTGGGGTTTAGTTTTTTTTTTGAAAACCTTGGTAATAAATTTTGTGAGATGGTTAAGTTGGTTTTGTGAGGAAGTAGTATAAGGGAGAACTAATGTCTGGATATAGAATTATTTCACACCATGAATTTTCTATTAAAAATGTGAAAGGTTATCAGCAGACTACATGAAACCCGTACATTGGGGGAATGGTTCTGGTCCTGTGAATTTCATTCAATCCATGAATGGTTCTAGGCATCCCTTAAAATGACCAACCAAATCCTGAGATGGATTCATGATTTTTAAATGACTTTTATTCATTTTTATTCTAATAAAATGGTTTTCTTAGTGTATGTGGGAATCAAGGAAATCATAATGTGAATACCCTATTTAATTTGGGAATGTTCCTCACCCAGTATCCTTTTAAATCTCTAGTGCTAAGAGATTATGATATTATGGTCCCTTCTCTCTTGATCTATAGATCTTTAATCAGTGATATCTAGATTTATCTTCAAACTTGACACTGGACCCCAATGAATCTTAGTGTTTTGAACATGAAGAGTTAAAGTAATACTTTTGGTTTTTCTTCACCACCATATTCCATTGGTTTCCCTTGAGGAAAATCCTTGTTTAGGTGGCCAAACCAGACCTCGATCTTTTGTGATTTGTTGAAATAATTTTTAGTATTAGTTTAAGGGAAGGAAGAATCTAATTACTACCACTTATGTTGAGAGATCATCCATATATAATATTAATTTAGAGTGAGTGGTCTAGAACAACTCCCTATTGTTTGTTTTGATTCCTATAATATGTGAAATAAGTGTGATCTGACCATAACAATGTGTGTGGGATATAAATAAAATATAATTACTTTAATTTGATGGAAATTGATATGTGTAAACCTATCAAGTTTTTTTAGGAATCTTGTAATTATGACCAGACTTGCGTCCACTAGAGAGGTGTGCCAACCCTTTATTAAATGAAAATTTTCGATAGTTAGATTATCCTTGTGAACATAGAATAACACGTGAAATGTGATAATTGGTAATTTTTTATAACATGTGAATTATGAAAAATGGTAACTTTTTATAATGTGACTTAAGTGATTCTTCCTAGACAGGAGAATCCACCAATTGAGAATAAATGGGTTATTATTGTTTAATTAGATGAATTGACCAATATATCTTAAGATGACACATGACATGCTTGATGTTTTATTACTTGATGCATGATATTGGTGATTAATCATATTCTAAAGAATACACAAATTGAAATATATATGCATTTTGGATATTTTGTACTTTATGTTTTATAACATGATGCCTGAGGGATGGATTCACTTTATCATGAGATGTGACAGTGATGATTCATCAGGGGAAAGAGAATCCACCAATTGATATTATATGGTTACATTCCCCTTGGAGACGTGCTCCATAGGTAGATGTAAGTATGAATACAAAAACCTTAGGATCCCAGAGTTGGTGGATACATTAATACATTATAATTAGATACAAGAGATCACATCCAAAAGGAATGAATAATTTAGTAGTCTTGGTAAACTAGATACAAACATGCCTCCCATTTTACATTGAAAAATATATAATACATAGTGAAAGTAATTATTTTACATCCATGAACTTATTTAATGATTATTTATTCATATCCTAGAGAAAAGAAAAAAAATAAAGGTAAACTAAAATACTCAATAAGGTTTACACAAAATAGAATCTATCATAAGTAAATATGACATAATCAATATGGAATGGAAAATAACTGAAAAAAAGTCCTTTTAATCAATAACATGAGAATGAAATGCATACATGGATAATATTAAATTGAATAATATCATGGATAATAATAATTTTATTCTCAATGGATAAAATGATTAATGTTAGATGTCATTATCTTAGACATCATGATAACTTTACTATCAAGGCATAGACCTAACACAATTTCATAAATGGGTTGGTGTACACCAAAAAACCCATTTAATAAGGCTAGGTAATTGGTTTGTCTTATGATACCCATAGATGCATTGAGGGGATATATAATTCTAGGCCCCATCCATCATTGAATGTCCAATGTAGTCCTCATATATTAAGTGACCGGTTAAATTAATAAAAAATATTCCATAATAAAAAATATCCATATTAAGAAATGAATATGAAATATCAATATTTCACTAGTCAATAAAATGAATTTCATAGTAAAACATCGTATGTAGAAGTGGTATATGGTTTAGTAAATAATCATATCCATGATACAAATAATATTTATATTTAAGGGAAATGCAATGTCTAATAAAAAATGGTCCTGGGAAAGTGAATACTTTAAGAGAATGTTTTTTTAAAGGTTGGGGCCAAAGCCTCATTTATTATTAAAGCAAAAAAAATACCTCTTTAACTGGGTAAAGGGAGATCCATTACATAGCCCGAAGGCCCAATGTGAATTTAGCCCATTACATGACCCGTATACCCATTTTTTTGGCCCAAAGCCCATTATTTGAATAGTACTGCTACAACACCGACACTGCTACAATATTGCATAGTACCCGCCACTACTACAGTAGTCTGCCGCCGCTACAGTGACCTTCCACCACTATAGTGCCCACCATTGCTACAGTGCCGCCACTGCTACAATTCTCTACAGCACTGCTATAGTACCGTACACCCAATGTGTTTTGAACCCCCATTTTTCATGTAGAAATAAGGGGTGTTTACCACTAATCCAAACCCCAACTACAACTTCAAGAGAAAGTTAATTACCACAAAATTAATAAGATATATATGATAACCATAAATTAATTATAAAGGTATATTTTTTGTAAAACAAATTATTTGAAAGAATATAAGAAAATATAAATGAAAAATTTAAAATAAATGTAACATCCCAGCCTGGGTGCCCCACACCAATACCTCGAGCCAGTTAGTCACATGACCTCATGCACACCTACCCATACACTAGAGGCTGCCAACTAGTAGCGAGGGTCTAATATCGATCAATGGGAGAATATACCCACTTTTTTTCTAGATTAATAAACTAGTGGGAAATAATAAACAATACTAGAATAATATAACCAAAATAATACTATATCACAAGATGACCAAAACTGGAAATACAAAGTCAAAACTGAATAACACATATGCCATGATAAAGTATGTGTCAAGTGTTAAAATGAAAACCCAAAAGTAAATTCACTGATGACTCCTCAAATGGTTCTGAACCACATTCGATTCTATTATCTATGCTCTATCCCAAATAATCCATATAACATAAGGACTTTTCACATAACATGTCCTGTAACCATGGAATCTATTTGGGTACTGATTAGGCAGCCCGAGTAGTGTGTGATTACAACTCAGTAGGCCACCACCAACGATTCCTAAAACAACATCCAGTCAATAGTAGTGTCTAGAATTGTATAATGAAATAATTTTAATGCATAAGTAACTAGTTACCACATTATCAATTATTCTTTATTTAAGCTCATAGACCACTGGGTTCTTGAGGACACCCGAACCACTATACATACATGCCAGTGTTTCCATTAAAAAATAATAATTCACAATTCATAATTAAATGGACATGTTACCATTCATATTTTAAAATACATGATTAAATTTTATTGTTACCATTCATCATTACATAATTGAATAAACATGTTACCATTCATAGTACTTGGCCGAATGTCCATATTTCCATTCACCATTTAACAATACATAATTGAATGAGCATGTTACCATTTATAACACTTGGCCTAATGTCTATGTTACCATTCACCATTTAAAGTCACATAATTGAATGATCATGTTACCATTCATAATACTTGGCTGAATTTCAATATTACCATTCACTATTTAATAATACATAATTAAATTAGAATCTTACCATTCATAATACTTGGATGAATGTCCATGTTACCATTTACCATTTAAAGTCACAAAATTTAATGAGCATCTTACCATTCATAATACTTGGCCAAATGTCCATGTTACTATTCTCCATTTAAAGTCACATAATTGAATGAGCATGTTTACATTCATAATACTTCCCCTAATGTCCATGGTAACATTCACCATTTCATTATTAATTTAATAATTAATTAACCATCTCAATATCATTACTAATTCAAAAATTAGTTTATCACATCTATCCCTTGAATTAATTCACCAATTATTTAAGCACAACCATCTCATTAATTAATTCAAAAATTAATTAATTAGATAAACATCATTACTAATTGAACAATTAGTTTATCACATCAATTTCATTGATTAACTCCATAATTAATCAATCACCTCAATGCTATTAATTAATTCAACAATTAATCAATCATATCAATAACATTAATTAATTCATCAATTAATTAATCATCTTAATCCCATAAATTAACCCAAAAATTAAATAATCATTTCAATCAATTCATACTCATAGTAATCTCCAATAATTAATTCAAAAAATGAATATACAATTTTGACAATCCTAATATCCCCATAATTAATTAAAAAAATTAATTATCTCAATTCAATCATTTCAACATCTCCATAATTAATTCAAAAATTAATTATCCCAACCCACAATTCAATATCTATATAATTAATTCAAAAAATAATTGTCTCCAATCAAACAATTCAATATCCCTATAATTAATTCTTTAATTAATTATATCAAACAAAAATTTCAATATCTCTATAAATAATTAAACAATTAATTATCTCCAATCAAACAATTCAATATCTATATAATTAATTTGACAATTAGTTATTCAATATCCCAAATCTCAATATGATATAATTAATTCATTAATTAATTATTACTATTCAACAATCTCAATATCTCATAATTGATTATATAATTAATAATTCACCTCTATTCCATTAATCAATTCAATAATTAATTAACCATATCTATTCTATTAATTAACTCATCAATTAATTAATCAAGTTAATCTCATTAATTAATCCATCAATTACTTAATCACATCATCTCATTAATTAATTCAAAAATTAATTAATCCTCTAAATATCATTAATTAATTCGAAAATAAATTAATCATGTCAATCTTATTAATTAATTAAAAAAATAATTAGTCACATTAAATCCCTTCAATTAATTCACCAATTAATTGTTCACATCTAATCCATTAATTTATTAGAGAATTAATTAATCAAATTCAATCCCTTCAATTAATTCACCAATTGATTGCACATGTTAATTCCATTTTTAGTTCAACAATTAAATAAACACATTACTTCCATTAATTAATTCATCAATTAATTAATCCCATAAATATCTTTATTTAATTCAAAAATTATATAATAACATTAATTCCATTAATTAATTAATAAATTAATTAATAACATTAATCCCATTATTTAATTCAACAATTAAATAATCACATTACTTCCATTAATTAATCAATTAATTAAATAATCCCATAAATCCTGTTATTTAAGTTAACAATTTATATAATCACATTACTTCTATTAATTAATTTATCAATTAATTAATCTAATCAATCATTTTTAATAAAAAAATTAAATAATTACATTACTTCCATTAATTAATTTATCAATTAATTAATCAAATCCACAATCACAAAAATCCCCATAATTAATTCCTCAATTAATTGTTCCATCAAAATTAATTCAATAACCCCAATTAAGTCCCTAATTAGTAGTTCCATATCAATTAATTCAGAAATCCCAATAAATTCCTCAATTAATTGTTCAATATAAATTAATTTAATAACCCTAATTAATTACTCAATTAATTGTTCCATATTAATTAATTTAATAACCCTAATTAATTATTTAATTAATTATACCATCTAAATTAATTCAATAACCCCAATTAATTCTTTAATTAATTATTCCATCTCAATTAATTCAATAATTAATTATTCCTCAAATCCCAAAATTTTAGTATTCTGATAATTAATTCAAAAATTAATTATTCCCAATTTATAATCCCGTAGTTAACTAATTTACCAAATTAATTAATTAAATTAGAAAAACCAATTGATAAAAAAATCTAGAATTTTTTAAATTATATACATGTAATTGAAATTATGACTTTAGGGTTTTAATTATAGATAACCTACTTTGAAAGAGGAGGAAACGATGACAAAAACCCTATGTCCGTGGAAAAAATCGGATTCTGGATTTCATTTAACTAGAACAAGATAATTTGTTAGTAATGGATAAAAAAGAATATGAATAATCAGAAGGAATACCTTAAAATTATTGGTCTATATATCCAAAAATCTGATGTGATATCACTTAAAAATCGAATTAGACTCCAAAAAATCATCAACAAAAGACCTAAAATAAAGAGGGAGGTGCGCAAAGGGTATTTGGGCAAAGATAGTGGTGCATAGAGAAGATTAGGTCCAAGGGGAAAGTGCGTGGGAGATCTAAAGTGGAGAATAGAGGTCCATAGATTCCTTGTAGTATAGAGGGAGAGAACATGTTAGGGTAATATGATGATGGAGGGTTTTAAAAGGAAGCCCCCTTTTTATCTATCTTTTTTCCAAAACTCCTATCATCACCATTTAGAAAAAAAATATTAAATCAGAAATACATGTGGTATAATTTTATTTCATCGAATGTATTAAAGGTGGTGAAAAATACTTTCATGACATGTTAACACGTGATGAAAAAGATTTTCATGACATGTTGACATTTGGTGAAACTATTTACTGGGCGTGTACATTTTTGAGGATGTGAATTAATACAAGCCACGAAAATAAATTCACAAGGTATACCACTACCAATTCATGTCATGAATCACAATTATGATAGGATATTACAATAAATTTTCATAAAATATTTTTCTTTTTAAAACCATTGAAAATTTATAGAATAATCTAAAGAGTGTAAAACAATTATAATGTTGTATAATTCCATTAACACTGTATATATTAAATAGAAAACATTCCTTTTTATTTTTTATAAATAACATTGAAAATGAACATTTCATGATAACAATAGAAATATTCCTTTCAAACCATATTAAAAATTCAAGGATAACTTGAAATATCCTTAATAAATCATTTTATTAAATAAAATGGGATTTTGTAAAATAATTTGGAAAAACATTGACATGGAAGAAAAGTATACCCATTCAGAAGAGAAATAAGATCAACTTTTCTTTTAAATATTAATTTTCTGGATTCGAGAAACAAAGAGAGTAAAATTTGGAAAAAAGGAAAATAATTAATTATATAAAGGATAAGAAAGTAAATGGATTTTATGAAGGATAGATTATAAGACTCCTTCAATGAAAATAAAAGAAAACCTAAAAAAGGGATTATAAAATAAATTCTTACCGCTTTGGTAACCTTAAAATTTTAACCCCTTCAGGGAATAAACTTGAATTTAAAATTTAACCATCATTTATAAATATATATTCATGTTAAATACAACAAATAAGAAGTATATATATCCTAAAGAAGAAAATAGGTGCATAATAACAAATATGTCTCAATAAAGTGGAAATTGAGAGAAACCCCTTACAAAGATCATAACATTTAAATGAGTATTAGTTTATAAAGTGATTATGTGAAACAAATGTAAATCAACACAAGATAAGTGGAAATATAATGTAAAATAAAAAAATTTCATTTAAAATATAATATTTATATAATATAATCAATGGAGAAGTGATATAACATAATGGAAGTAAATTGAGTTAAGAAACACATTACCTCTAGTCTAGACATTATATTTATGTCCATTAACTCTAATATAATAAAATTACATAAATTATACGATTTAATTAAAAAAATCAGGCTTAATAATTTTTCATGTTTAATCCCTGATTCTTAAAAAATTTATTTCATTTATTCTAATGATATATTTAATTACTTAATCAGTTAAGTCTACATTAGGTGTTTTGAGGATGTTTGTTCATAATCCCAAAATAGCTTCAGTAGGATGAACATGGTAAAAGTCATCATTATTACATCATATATAGAATAATAATCTTTAAATATTTATAATTTTTATCCACAAATTATAATTTTAGAAAAATCATTAAATATGGTTGTGAGAAATCAATTATGTTAAAATCATGAAGATGGTAGGCCAAACATACGAATGAGTAACGTTTCCATTTTTCAATGATCATGATGAAAAAGGTAAGTATTATTTTATGTTTACATAACTATTATTATATAATAAATACCATATTATTTCTTTAAATATTCTTATATATACCATCCATGTGATACAGTTATGAAAAAAACCACATCGCTTCGTGGAGGTGGTAATCTACATGTACACACAAATGACATAATAAATTTTCATTAAATGGAAATATAATAAAATAGATTATATATTATCATTAAAAATTATAATTATGTCATAAATATTATATATATATATATTAAACACATCATTATAACCATACATTAGAGGAGGTGGTGGAAAACAAAACACATCACTTTGTGGAGGTGGCGGTCCACACGTATGCATAAATGATGTTTTCTATTCCCATTTGATGGGAGAGGAGATAAATATAGGTTATTACATTTACATAATAACATATAAGTATATAGAATATAATTTTATTATTATTTTATAATGTATGAAGAATATTTAAAATAGGTAGAAGACGAAATAAAACTAAAGAATCTGGCTAAAATCTATTGCTCCTCTTCGGAAAACCTCCTTTGCTTTTCACCTTAATCCCTATGAGGATAATATTATCCACAAACTAATACCTATATAACATTTTAAGGGATTTTAGGAAGGGAATTGGGATGGAATTGGATGAAAAAATGGCTCTCAAAATCCTCCAATCCAATAATATTTGGGCAAGTGTTTGTTATATTTTTACACTTATCTCTTAGATTTAACCCCCCTTTTAACCCTTTCAATGATTACCATGATATCATAGTTTTTTACACTTTAGGGGTCAATAAAGTTAATATAAAATGAAAATTTACCCATAAATGGTCTATGGTTGATATTTTCAATCACTTCCTATTCAATTGAAAAAAACTTTTTTATGAATTTAATTTAATAAAATATTATTTATTATAAAATATCACAAATGTAATTTTTGGAAATACATGAAATATTATAATATAATATGTTTATAAATGATGTAAAATACTTCTAGAATAAAATTTATTTGAATATAAGGAATATCTGTTCTTAATATAATTATCCAATAAAAATTTGATATGTTTAGATATCATTTTAAAATTTATCATTTGGTTTGACCTCTTAGTTAACCAATTTTAACCTTAACCATGGTAATGAATTTTTTAATAATAGTGGTTTATAATTTTACTTATTAGGTAAAAAATTTATCCTAAATGGAAAAGGAATTATATTTTTTACTATTTATCAAAAAAATTATTCTCTTTTAATATTTTTATGATTTTTAAATAAACTAATAAAATATATTTAACATAAAATACTATTAATTTCATTTTAATAACTATTCAAATAATTTGAATTTGAAGACAACATGAAAAAAATTGAATTATAATATAAAACTTTAAAAAATAATTAATATTTTATATTTACCTTCAAAATTAAATGGAGACTTTAACTCACCTAAACAATATTACTTTTAGAGTTTTTAAAATCATTTAATTTATTTTTTTACTACTTGCACAAGCATTGTGTCAACATTCCATAAGAATTTAAGGTAATTATTTCATCACAAAAAATTATAAATAAATAAATCAAGTTAAAAATAAACTTTTAAATTCATTAAAATTGTATATTTACTCATAAATATGTCATAAAAAAGTATCTAATATGTAATTTTGACTTTTCTAGCCTTTTATAAGTATTACATAAGAATTTAGATATGTAACTTGTTATATAACCCAAAAATTAGTATGTATCCATAAAAATCATAAATAATACTTAATATTTAATAAAAAATTCATGAAAAAACTTCAATTCTCTAAAATATTTATTTTGGACACCAAATTTGACCTTTTTACTGCCGCGTAAGCACTACATTAGTATTAGAAATGATTTTCATATTTATCCTGAAATAAACTCCGATTTTTATGTTTTTAATTTTTTTTTATGATATTTATAGAATATTACAATGAATAATTCTTTCTATAAGTTTATTAAATTAATTATATCATATTTATATCTTGCATATATCATAAAAGAGAAAGTATTTCATAATGTTTTTTTATTATTCAGCAAAAATTTAACTTTAGAAAAATATTAAAATTCGTACTAGGATAAAATTAAAATTTTGAATTAAAAAATGAATTATATTTCATAAAATTCAATTTATATAATTGTAAAAAAGAAAATTTTCATATAAATGTGTAAAATTACATGAAAAATAATTTTTTTTGGAAAATTTATTTTTTAAGCATAAAAATTAACTTATATTATAATCACGAATATTTCCCATCAAAATAGAATTAATTTGGTTATTATAATTTTTTCTCATATTTCACTATAATACCAAATTTAAAATATAATTTTAATTTAAAATTAATTTATTTAATGAAAATAACTAAGAGTATTTGAAAAATATATATTTTTCATTATTTCGTGAAAAACTAATTGTTTCAGAAAAATCCCATAAATTCACCCTAATTTATTTTCTTATTTTGATTTAAATTATTTTCATAATTTTATAAAATTAAATTTATAAAATTAATATAAATTAATTAAAATTTACACCCACAAAATGCAGTAAAAATCATTCTTGAAGAAAACATATTTTCGAAGTAAAAAAACCAATTTACTAAAAATTTTGTACTTATTTATTATTATCAAATAAATTATATAAAACCATTATAAATATTTTTAATAATGTGTTAAACTCTATTTATAC
Source organism: Viscum album (assembly GCA_963277665.1). NCBI lineage: Eukaryota > Viridiplantae > Streptophyta > Magnoliopsida > Santalales > Viscaceae > Viscum > Viscum album. The sequence goes on from OY728165.1 coordinate 292,176,676, forward strand.
CTTCCAATTCAACAAGTATGCAATAAATTTTAAATTAAATAATCATATTTTAATAGTATATCATGGTTCTCTTATAGATCGTTTTTGCTTGTTATGAAAACTACCGAGCATAGTATTATAAATTTTTAGGGTGTTAAATTATACCCCCTTAAATGAATTACGCCATCACAGTTTTATCTCAGTCACAAAAGGTTTAATATTTGAAAATAACTTCATTGCAAACCCATATCATATAGAGGGATAATAAAACTTCCTTTGAAATGGGGAAGAGGGAAACATACAAATTACCTAAAATAACTTATAATTGGGTTCCAGATAAGGTAAAATTTAGTGGGAAGTTACAATTAAGTTGTAGAGTATAAAAATATCATCTAATTACTAATAAATATTGGTATAGAACATTGTCATGAGAACATTAAAAAAACAAAATGATAAATATGTGATTGGTGAAAAGATATCTGATTCATTAGAATTGAAGGTGAAAGTATAATTTTTTTATTTCAAGATCCTTTTCTAGATTTGAGAAATTACTATACCATATAGACTAATAATGTAAGGAAATATAATTACTTTATAATTATAATTTCCCCTTTTAATAAATTTCTACTACAATCTCATATTTTTCTCCAAACAATGATTATTCAAGATGAATTTTTCATGCATGAAGCACTAAAATCAGCTTCTAATAGATAAAATAATCCATAAAAAGAATAGAAATTTGTTACTACTACCATTAGATATTAAACAAAACTAAAATGGTTAGAAAAATGTAATAAAATTTACAAAGTGAAAAACCCTTTATATGAAGAAATACAACATTAATCTCTAAATCCTAAATAGTAACACCCAATGTTCAATTTAGACCCTTTGATAAATAACAAACCATAAAACTCCTCAGAGTATTCCTAAACAAGTTTGAAACCAAAAAATCATAAGAATTTGATCACATATTCTTCCCTATTAATTTAACATTTAACTTCATCCAACATTAGTCACACATAAAGTCAAAAACCCAAATATATATTCCCTAATCACAAAATCTCAAAAATATGATAATCATTTTGATAAATAACCTAAATCACCATAAATCCACATTAAAATAATATGTGATTTCAAAAGATAAATCAACATTTATTCACCAAATAAAATCCCATATTATCTAATAATATTATTTTTAACTTAATCAGATAATATTCCGATAAAATATAGTGATCTTATTATGAAATAATATTAATCACTTAATTAAAAAACATATTTTCAATCCTGTGGTTATCTATAATATTAAACATATGTTTCCAAATTGTAATAACCCATGATCATCTAAACATAAAAGATTATATAAACCCTTAAGGTTATCAATAACTATAAACTTATTACCATAAAATATAAATCATTATTCCTCAAATAAACCTTTCACTAAAACACATACTAAGCCCAAGGGTTGTATTAACATAAATGTCTCCCAAAATATACTTAATTATGTTAAAATATCATCATGTAAAAACTAAAAATGAGTATCTATGCCTTTAAACTTATGATCAACCTTAGAATTATCTATCCAATACCCTTAAGGATTATCCTATATCACTATAACATATCATTGGTTTCTATAGGATCTGTTATATAATTCATCATAATGGTTCATATAAAAAATGTCAATTAACACAAGAATATCCTCTGAGAGTGTAAAACTCGGTGGGCAGTAAGAGAAAACATACTATACACCAAAATAATAGTCAAAATATACTCAACCAACTCTTTTTTAAGTTTATTAACCCTATATGAATCTGTGTTAAAACCAAATCAACTTGTAGTATCTAGAAATTTATGTATTTCTAGGAAAACCAAATAATCCTTACCTTAAAAAATTTTATAATATTATCCAATAATTAGAAATATGATCATTACCGACCACAGGGTTATATTCCATAATCTATGTCTTCTTAAATCTAGTTCCCAAGGTTTATACTAGACCTCCTCTGATACCAACTGTAAAGACCTTGACCCTTGAATCCCAAATTTGGTTGATACTTTATTTTATTGGCACTAAATACAAGTTATCTCATCCTAAAGGACGAAATAGTTTTGTATTCTTGGTAAACTAGATACACACAAGCCTCCCATTTCTCATTGTAAAAAATATAAATCATCAGGAAATTAATTATTTTTTATCCTTGAAATCATTCAAAGATTCCTCATTCATATCCTAGGGAATGAGAAAAAGGGTGAACTCAAATGATCAGTAAGGATTTTTTACAACAGAATCTATAATAAGTAAACAAGGAATGATTAATATGGAAAGGAAAAAAAATGAAAACACATGACATTTATTTAACTACTTGATAACTAAATACATCTATGGATAATATCAAATTAAATAATATCATGGATAATAATAACTAAATCCTGAATTAATGAAATTATTAATATTGGATATAATGATCTCAGACATCATGATATATTTACCATCAAGTCCTGGTGCCAAAATAGTTTAATCAACATGTAGGTATACTCCAAAAAAACCAATTTAATATGGTTATCCAATTGGGTTTTCTCATGAAACATGTTGATGTATCATGGGGATATATAATTTTGGTCCCCACTAATCACTACATGTACAATTAATTCCTAATATATTGAATGATAAATTAAATTCATAAAAAATATTCATTATCAACAAATATCCATATTGAGTAATGAATAAAAAATATCCAGACTCTTTTAGTAAGTCAAACTGATTTCATAGTAAAAAACTGTATACAGAAATGGTATATAGTTTAATAAATAATCATATCCATGATATAAATAATATATATTTAAGATAAATGTATTATCAAATGATAAATGGTCACAAGAAATTCAATGTTTCAGAAGAAAGTTAATGAACACCAAATTAATAAGAGATATAATATGGTTATAAATTCATTAAAAAAATTAGATTTTAATTTAAAATAAATTATTTTAAAGAATAAAATAAAATAGAAACAACGGACTTAAAATAAGTTTTCATAAGAGATAGCCTCCGCTCCTGATGCTCCTGAGGGTTCCACTGATGGTGGTTCGAGGTGAAGACCATGATCGCCGATGGAAACTACTGTGTCCCCTCTTCCCGCAGCGGGGGGAGGGGCTTCTTCATCTTCTGGTTTCACAAATAGAGGTATGTTTGAGTACGGTTTCTTCATACCTGAGATACAGGTAGCACTGAGGGTTCTGGGATGCGTGTCTGGTCAGGCCGTCGTTCTAGTCTCAGTTCGAGAGTTTTCTGAAGCCACTTCGTTGCTGTCCACAACCTTAATCGCAAGATTTGTGCGGCGACGTCCTTTGATTGAGGATTTTTGGAAGATGGTGAATGAAGATTGGGGCTTGAAGAATCTTGCATCGGTTGGGATTTTAGGGCCACGACAGATCCTCATCGTTTTCTCTGATGGGGATGACTTGGGTAGAGATTGGTCTAGACCAAGGATAGCCTCCCCATTACATCTTCTACGATGGTCTGTTCACCATCATATGAATCAGTATTCTCCAAATATCTCCATATGGTTGCAACTTCCGAGAATTCCCCTCCCGTTTCAGAACCCTGGGCTTCTGAAGTCGATAGGTAACTCCATCGGGCGTTTCATTTGTTCTGATTGGAGGAAAACATCCATGGGAAATCCTGCATCTGCACGAATCTGTGTGGAGATGGATATTTCAAAGAAGCCACCTGGAACTGTCTGGATCGTGGTGGAGGGTGAATACAGGTTTTCTCAAAAGATTTTTTATGAATCTTGGATGCCTTTTTGCTCCTTTTGCCATAAGTAGGGCATGATATAAATGCTTGTCTTAGGAGTGGCATAGCATTGCAAAAAGTGGATGCCTGCACGACGATGAATGATCCTGCTCCAGGTGCTCATCAGGCAGATGAATCTCATGCGGAAGTCACTGCCATCATGGAGCAGGAAGTGTCATCAGGGGATTTGATGAATGGAAACTCCCTAAATTCTGGATCTGGTCAGGCTCTAGTGGATGTTTCTAGGGAAACCCAACTGAACAACAATGGAATGGATGTGTCTCGGCCTGGAGACTCAGCTTTGAATGACTCTAATACACTTGTGAATGCGACAGAAGGTTCAAATTTGCATATTATGGCAGGATCTGTAAAATCTGGATCCAAGATTTAGCATGAAGTGGAGAGATCAAACAATGACTTTCAGTACATTGGAAGGGGATGCGCTGTGATGTTGGATAGCTATAAGCCTGTGGAATTGGTGTCTGAATAGAAGAACACAACTGATGTCCTGGTGCAGGTAAATTCTCATCAACTGTTTAATTATTCTACAAATAAATTTGCAGTGCTGGATGATGTTGGATAAAATGAGGCAAAAGAGATGGAAGTGGCAGAGGAAATTGTAGAGAAGGAAGGCAAATCTGGCCTGGACAGATTGAGTGGTAAAGGTAAAAGTCCCTGCACTGATGACACAATCAAGATATATCAACTGGAAGATGGGAAGGATGGAAATGTCAACCCTCCTTTGGCCCATAAAAAGCAGTGGGGGGATAGATCTGATTGTGAAGAAGAGCTCCACAGTCACAAAATATCTTACAGTGATGCTGTTAAGAATGGAATTCATGAGACCCTATGTAAGGAAGTGGGAGAAAAAACTCAAAGCAGGAGGAAGCCAAGGAGAGACTATACAGATCTACCCAAACCAATGGCGACAAGGTCTGCACACAAGATTTTAGGGTCACAAGAAAATGTCATTGAAAATAGGTATAGTGGAAAACGAAGATGAGGGTCCCCGAAGAGGGACAAAGGATTCAGTGGGAAACGACCGGTCAAAGAAAAGTTGTCTGAGGAAATGCTTTGGAAGAAAAATATGTTCCTTGAGATGATGCGCAAATACGAATCTTCTGAATGGGAGCCAGCTGATCCTGGTGATGAGTTATCTGATGATGGGGAGAAGGATGCATATGGTTTTGATGTAATGTAGCGTTTTTATTTTCTACAGACTTTACTTGCACTTTTCCTTTAATAAATTTGCGGGACCAGGCTTACGCCTGGTTCAGAATTTCCTGGGTAAGTTTTTATAAAATAATATTCTTTGTAAAACCAATGAAGTCTTATAAAATAAGTTAAAGAGTGTAAAACGATTATGGTGGTATGAAAGTTATTTAACACCGTATACATTTTAAAAGAAAACATTCCTTTTAATTTTTTACAAATATAGTTAAAAATGACCCTTTTGGGAAAACATTAGAAATATTCCTTTCAAAGCATGTAAAAAGTCAAGGATAAAATAATGTTTCCTTAGGAAATAATTTGAGTAAATAAAATGGGATTTTGTAAAACAATTTTTAAAAATATAGATATTGAAGACAAAAAATACCTGATCAAAAGAGAAATATGACCATATTATCTTTTAAATATTACTTTTATTAATTCAGTTATAATGAGATGAAAATTTGTGAGAAAATATAGAAACTGATTAAATATCTAGAGGATAAGAAAATATATAGAGTTTATGAAGGATATATTATAATATTGCTTCAATGAAAATAAGAATAATCCCCAAAAAACTAGTTTAGAAAATAAATTATTACCTTTTTTAGTAACATTATAATTGTATCCCCTTGAAATAATAAACTTGAATTTAATATTTAATTATTATGAATAAATATATATATTCATTTAAAATACATAATATTTTTAGTATATACACTACAAAAATTTTAATAGGTTAATAATACCAAATATGACTCAATGGAGTGGAAATTAAGATGAAATACCTTACAAAGTTCATATCATAGAAATGAGAAATATTAAATGAATATATTATGGGAAAAAATGTAAATACACACACTATAAGTGGAAATAAAACATAAAAAATAAAAATTCATTTCAAACATAATATTTAAATAATAGAATCAATGGGGAAGTGATATAACCTAATAAAAGGAAATTAAGTTAAGAAACCCCTTACCTTGAGTACATACTTTCCATATACATCCTTTAACTCCTATATAATAAAAAAATAAATTATACGATTTATTAAAACTATTTTCAGGTTTAATACATTCTCCTTAAAATAAAAATTTCATTTATTTTAATGAAAAATTTAATTTCAGAATAAGTTAAGTACACGTCAGGTGTTTTGAGGACGTTCGGTTTAAAATCCCAAAAATGATTAGGTAGGATAAACATGGTAAAATATATGATTATTCTATTATATCAAGAATAGTATTCATGAAATAATTATAAATTTTTACATCAATTATAATTTTTAAGCAACCATTAAATAAGGTTATGAAAAATGAATTATGTTACAATCATGGAGACAGTTGGCTATACGTATGCATGAGTAACATTTTCATTTTTCAATGATCATAATGGAAAGTAGGTAAGTATTATTTTATCCTTAAAAAATAATCATCATATCATAAATAAAATATCATTTCTTTAAATACACTTATATATACCAACCATCTAATGAGGTGATGAAAAATGAATCACATTGCTTTATGGAGGTGGTAATCCAAACATACGCACGAACAACATTATCATTTTTCAATCAATGAAAAAGTAAGAAAATTGAAGAAATATTATTGTTAAATAATTATAATTATTTCATGAATATCATATATATATATATATATTAAATCTATCATTATAACCATTCATGAGAGGTGATGATAGAAAATGAAACACATCACTTCATGGAGGTGGTAGTCCACATGTACGAACATACAATGTATTTATTCCTAATTTTATAGAAGAGAAAATGTATATAGGATTTGAAATTAACATAATAAAATATAAGAATATATAATATACTTATTTTATTATTTTATATGGGTATAATGATATTTTAAGGAGTTATAATAATAAATATAACTAAAACATTTAGTTAAATATTGTTCCTATTCTTCAGACAACCTCCTTTACTTTACACCTTAATATCTATAAGGTTGGTATTATAACAAAAATAATACCTTTAAAACATGGTTAGGGATGTTAGTAATACATTATATCTTCGATTCTCTAAACCAAATAACTATTTAAGTGTGAATATGAGAGGAGAGCTAGTGGCCTTTTATAAGTGAGGGGAGGGTCTCCCTTGGATTTTCTTAAATTATGAAATTAATGTTAATTGATTTTTTATAATAAAGTGGATAAAAATTGATATAATTATATTTTAAGATGATTATTTGTCTAAATAATCCATAAAATAATATTTTACAAGTTTTTTTATTCTTTTACCCTTATCTCATAGTTTTAGGGTTAACAGTTTTGACAATTATCATGATATCATTGTTTTTTACTCATTAAGGGTTAAGAAATTTAATATAAAAGAAAAAGTGAGCCATAAATGAAGATATTTTAAACCATATACCATTAATTTGACCAAATATAATATTTTTTATGAATTTTTAATCATTTAATAAAATATTATTTAATATAAAATATCATTAATTTCATTTTTGGAAATACATAAAATATTTTAATTTAATATATGTCTAAATAAAGTAAAATTGTAATTTTTTTATAAAAAATATATGAATATATGGTATTAATATAATTATGTAATAAATTTTTTATAGTTTTAGATACCATTTTAAACCTTATCGTTTGGTTTAACCCCTTGGTTAACCAATTTTAATCATAACCTTCGTAATGAATTTTTCAATAATAGAGGTTCGAAATTTTACTTATAACATGAAAAATATATCATAAATGGACCATGTATTATATTTTTGACCATTTTTAATCCTAATTTTTCTCTTTAATTTTTTTTCTAATTTTTAGATAATTTAATAAATATATTTAACATAACATACTATTAATGTCATTTTAAAAACTATCCACATAATTTGACTTTGAAAACAACATAAAAACAAAATAATTTGAATATAATCATTTAAAAAATATTTAATATGTTATATTTATATTAAAAAATCATGGTAAACTTTAACTCACGAAAAAAATATTACTTTTAGTGTTTTTAAAATCAATTATTATTTTTTTACTACATATACAAGCACTGTATCAGCATTGCGTAAGCATTTAGGGTAATTATATTATCAATAAAAATTAAAAATAAATTATAATTAAAAAAAATTAAGTTCAAATTAAACTTTTATATTCACTAAAATTGTATATTTGATCACATCTATGTCATGAATAATTATTTAGTATGTAATTTTTAATTTTCTGGCCTTTCACAATCATTGAACAAACATTTGGATAATTCACTTGTCATATAACTAAAAAATAAATATATATCCATTAAAATCATCAATAATAATTAATATTTAATAAAAAAGTTTATAAAATACTTCCACCAACTCAAATATTATATTTAGGAAACTAAATTTTACTTTTCTAGTGTTGCACAAACACTAAATCAGAACTGAAAAGGATTTTCATATTTATCATAAAAAGTATTCTAATTTATATGTTTTAAATTATGTTTTTAGGATATTTTTAGTATATTATCATCAATTATTCATTTTTTATGTTCAATATTTTTTATTATTATTTTATATCTCGAAAATATCATAAATGATATCGTATTTCATAAAAACATTATTTTTTAGTATTCTCTAAAATAATTAATTTATTCCAAAAATATAAAAAACTAATATTAGTATAAATTTTAGTTTATGAATAAAAAATTAATTCCAATCCCTCAAATTTAATTCCCATATGTTTCATTGGTAAAATTTAATATAAATACATAAAACATAATGAAAACCTGTTTTTTATAAAAATGCATTTCAAGCATAAAAATTAACTTAAATAATAATGATGAATATTTCTGATGTAAATGAAATTAATAAGATTATTATAAATAAAATGGATAATATGTCACTTTGATATTAAATTAAAAATATAATGATACTTTTAAATTACTTTATTTAAGGAAAATAAATAAGAGTGCTTGGAAAATATATAATTTTCAGTATTCATTAAAAAAAATAATTTTAGAAAAATCTTAAAATTTCACTCTAAGTTGATTTTGATATGATTATTTAATTTTTTTTTTAATTTTATAAAATAAAATATATCTTTTTTTAAAACAAATAATAATTTCCATGCATAAAATGAAATAAAAACCATTTTTTGAAGAAAAGATATTTTTCAAGAAAAAAATGATTTTACTGAAAATTGGGTACTTGTTTATTATTAATAAATAAATTTTTTAAAGCCTCTATATATATTTTTCATAATTTTTTTAAAAATATTCACACCCTATAATCCAATGGCTATTCGATATGAAAGCTATCGAGCAAAGTATTCTCAGCGTTGCACCTTAAGAAAGCTATTGAGCATAGTATTCTCGATGTTGCATTTTAAGAAAGCTATTGAGAATGGTATTCTAAATTTTTAGGGTTTTAAATTAATTAACTCAAGTATGGGGATGCATTCATTGATCCTAGTGAGATGGTTACTTTCCCTTTGGCTATGTGTTCCATGGTAAGACCTAAGTGACTCTAGCATGGGATATACATATGGACCTAGTGTGATTGGTCATAATACCCCTTGGAAATGTGTGACATGAGAAGACATAAGTGACTTTATCTTGGGAATATATGAATGGATCACAGTTTGGTTACTTGAGATAAGACACAAGTGATTCCTCCAATACAAGAGAATCATCCAATGGTTTAGGTGTCCATCCTATATAGGAGGATCCACCACTTGATAGAGATATCCGACATGAAGCCGACATAGGTTTGGCTATCCTTGATTGTTATACCAAAGATGGAGGGTTTATAGGGTTAATTGATGTGATATATTAATTTAATAATTAATTCCCTTGTTATCATATTATTTCATGCAATATATATTCTAAGTGGATTGTTTATATGCCATGGGTGTCGGCCTACTTAGATGTACTTACACCCTATTTAGGGAAGACTTAATGGATTTACGTCACGACAAGGGAAAGAGGCCATATATTGATTGATTTATTACTATATATGTTGGAATCCAGATATAGGACCATATTGGGGTTTTGTGACCAATATTTTTGGAGTTCTCATTAATTCAGTTTAGTCTTTTATTTTTATAACATTTATCATGTCACTTAGTTACTTTTCGTATATTATTTCATGGTTTCGATTATAATTTTGATAGTTCAGGTTTCCCCTTTATTATGATTGGTTTCACGTTTGATTATTTATAGTTTTTTATTATCTCCAATACTCTGTAAAAGTGTTTATAATATCCCCACTATATTTTTAAACCCTCACTTCTAGTCGAAAGCCTCTAGCATATGGGGAGGCACGCCTGAGGTCCAATAACCCACCCGTCCTTGTCACGTGAAGAAGTACCAGGCTAGGGATGTTACAATGTTAATATTTTCATGATTAGTTTCATGATTTTAAAATATTTAAGGACTTATCTAATTTTACATATATCTACCACATGAATGCTAACCCAATTAAAGAATACATCAACTATCTCATTCGAAATTATTTCAAATTATTCATATTTGTTATAAAAAACCTAAAACATTTCATATCATACTTTTGAATGATCTTCATAAATATTAAGAACATTCACCAAAATAGCATGAAACGTTTTTAATGACATATTCGTTATATAAAAAGGGTTATCCAAAGAACCCCCTAAATCATTAATCAATTCAGTTTCTATATTCAACTCATTGTGATCCCTGTATGATAGGGATCCACCCTCTTAGCTAGCAAAAATATCATGAAATTTATCATTGTGTACATCCATTCTGAATGAAGGAAAGTAGTGATTGATTCTATTTTCCATAACTAAATTTTTTTCCTTCAAATATCATTATTTCTTTATTATTTAAAATTAAATTCATTTCATTGTGAGATAAAAAATTTGAATAATAACCTTTTGATTTGATACCTCTTATTAGTCCTAAATAAGGGTGAATAACCCATGATTGGGGTAGATCAGGGTATTGAAAATTATTTTCTCAACCCTTTCCAATGATTTTGTTCCCTTTTAAAGGTAATTACACTTTTCCCTTTTGTCTATAAAAAGAAATAACCCTATTGATAATCAATAAATTATTTTTTACTTGGTTTACCAAATAGGATAATCAAAGGGGCATGAAAAGGAAATTTTTATATGCACATGAATCACTAATCTCACTGATTTGAATAGAATTTTAAAAAGGCTAAAATGACCGTCTTGGTTTACAACCCTCATGAGATGAAAGCTAAATTAACTGTAACAACTAAATAATGCACTACTCAACTAAGTTTTTTCCCTTCAAATATCAAGAACACAAAAATATGGTTATAATAATAAATGATGTATCAACATACTCTATTTTGTCCCACTTGGATAAATCCAAAAAACTTCCAATGTAAATATGACTTAGATCTCCTATTTCACTTTATCAAAGCTTCTAGGACTAGTCTATAACTCATCCTTCTATTCTCTTATAATTCTCTTCATTTATGTTCCTCTCTTATATAAAATATACTATAATTAGTTTTTATAACCTCCATATATCCCACCCCTAATTAAATGGTTTGAAATAATTATGCTCTCTTTAAAACATCGATATCATTCCATGTGTACGAAAAGTTTTTAGGGTGGTCATAACATTCCAATCGAGTCAAGTCAGTCCCCAGACTCTCAATTTAAAAATATATCCTTTAAAATTATAATTATAACTACCTAAAATTTTTGAAACTGCACCATCATGGTGTGACATGTTATATCATGGTGTGATCATCTCAACTTATCACTTTTCATGGAATAACTACATCCTTATTGATTTGATTCTTGGTAAAATTAAAAACCCACAGAAAATGTCCATTATATTTATATTTGAAAATTTGATAATTTGATTGTGGGGTTTTTAAACAATAGAGTACCATGACATGGATTTTAAATTGATCTATGAAGAAATTTCGGAGATACCATCTACTTCATGGTGTGAGCATATCCTAGAAATAACAACTAAAATATTCCATGAAGCATCCTGTTACTATTTTATCAGGTACACCCTTAACCTCATCATGGTTTTCCACTCATTTGATATTGGGATGATACCTATAATGGAGAAGTTAGATAATTTTTTAACTTTCAACATTAACCATCCTTTTCTGTAGGATACAAGAATATTTCAGACTGTGTAACTAGGTTGAACACCGTGTAATTTCTAATGAGTACAAACCATGAAAGTGGATTCATGCTGTGAAAGATTACAAATCCTGAATGGTGGTTTCATGTCATGAATGTTTTAAATAATATATTTTTAATCCAAGGTGATGGGTTTTTCGGCGTACTTATCCAGCGTGGACTTCACAAAATGAATGTGAGTTTTATGCCCTGAAATGAACTGTGTCTAGTTTTAAAACACATGCTTGGAAGTTTTTATCAGTCCTTTATTTTTAGACTCCTTCACCCTTGACCTAGGGTCTCTCTCCTAAGAATTTTTTGAAGAAACCTTTCCTTCCAGATCGATCTGTTCAATGCTCGATATCTATTGTGATCACGGTGTGTCTCTTCAGGCAAGTCGTCTTCCCACTTCATTGTTGCCTTTGATCATGATATCGCTATTGTGTGGCATGTTTAGATAATTTTGGGTTAATATGGTGTTTCTTTTTGGTTTCTTCTAGACTCGTTGTTCAATCTTGCTCCGGAGGCCTTTTTTCTTTGTCGGTCATGGTATAATGCACACTCTTCTTTGAGGTATGTAGGTTTCCTCTCTTATGCTAGTCCCTTTTCTTCAAAATTGAATAAATATTGATGTTTATTGGATTATCGGTCCTTCTTTTTCATCATTGGGTTTCATTGTTAGTGGATCATGTTGCGTTCATGTGCGAACTGAGCTTTGAGGTAGGTGGTTCCATCTATAACCTATGCTAATGGAACTTGTTGTTTTTGTTTAAAAACTGATTCAATTGAAATATTTGAATGATTTTTTGTGTATGTAGAGAAGAGTTTTCAATGAAAAATGGGTTTTCCCTAGTTATTAATAAATGGAATGAAAAAGGGTAATTTTTAAAGCATTGAAACTGTTTTGAAAGCATTGAAATGAATTGTGAAAAAGAGAACATGGTATACCTTGTGTACATAGGTGGAAGGTTTAGCATGGGCCCATAGTCTATTTTTTTTTATTATCATGGAGGTTTGTATTGGTTTTTTTATTTTTCCTAGGCCTATTGTTCTAGGGGACCGATATTAAAATTGTTGGGGGGGGGGTTTACTCATGGGGTATTCCTCTGCCTTCTAGGCCTGTTGTTTTAGGAACAAGTTTGTGAACATGATTATTATGGTATGAGTAGTGTTAATCCTGTATCTATAGTATTCCTTGGTGTTGTGATACCTATACTTATATTTTTGTTATTTCTTGTATTTCTAATTTATCTTTCATATGCATGTTTCTACTTGTGAAAAATGATTTGGAAAATGTGCTTTAAAATTGATATGCCTGCTTTTGTTTAGAACTATGGGAAAAGAGAAATATTTACCATGTTTTCTATAAAACTACTTTACTACTTATCATGCTATGTTTTTACTTAAAATGAGAATACATGATTTGTTTTACAGAGGCTTATTATGTAACACCTAGGTGGGATCCTACTGATCCTATTATCTCACACCCTACACACTACTTCAGTGGTGTATAAACCTTTGTTTGTCTTCCAGTGCAGGTAAAGGAAAGGTGTTGCAGTGAGGTGGTGAGGTTTGTGTTAACTAGTTGGGTAACTGGTGGTGTGATGGTGGGAGTTTTCCATGCCATCATTTGGAGTAGCTGTTTGGCTACGGTACTTTTTAGTTGGACATATCCTTTGGAGTTTTTAGTTAAATTTGTTGTTTTCTGTTTCCGAGGTTTTCTTATATTTATGGTGTATATATTGGTTATCTTATAATTTTCCTTTTCATTTAGTACATATATTCCATGTGTTTGATTAGTTTGGGAGAAATCATTCACTCTATTGTGTTTCTCAATGCCTAGGTACTTTTCACCATCGCGTGGGGACCAGGAACGCCCTCTAGGTACATAACAGTACAAGTTGGGTGTTGGGTTTCAGGGAAACCTGGGTCAGTTCATTAAAATTTGGTATCAGAGGGAGGTATTTCCTCAAGAGTTTGTCTTGGGACATCTGTTAGACTTGATAAAGGATTTTCAGGACTTGAGAGGTATGTTACAATAAGTGTCTGTTCAAATATTTTCACAGCAAGACTCAAGTTTCCATTAGATGTTAGGGTGTGTGTATCTCGTGTTGAGTTTTTATTTTTAAATCTCAATTTTTTTATTATAGGGTTTCTAGTTTGAAGTGATATTTATTTTTTTATCATATTGTTCTTATGTTTCGGTGTGTAGAAGTATGCATCTGAGACATCTTCCACGAGTTCCTCAGGAAGGTTGAGCTGATCCTCTTTAAGGGAACCCACCTATAGATAAAATTATCTTTGATACTATCATACAAGCAATATGTGCTACTAATAAGGATGTTCCATGATTTCAGAACATAGTGGTTGAGGTAGAGCTAGGAGCTGGAGGAGAGAGAGATTGATCATGAGATTTCTTGCATGATAATCCACCATCCTTTGAAGAAACGATAGAACCTCAAGAAGATGAGGAATAACTGGATATGATCAATCAAATATTTAAATTTTTGGAGACGCCTGATAAAAGTAGTGTAAATTATATATCATTCAGACTCGAGGATTCTAGAAAGCGATAGTGGGATTCTATGGTCCAGGAAGATAGATACATGGACTTGGATGGGAAGGGTTTCAAAACCCTATTCTTACAGTAATTCTTCCCATAGTCACTGATGTTGGATAAATCTCTAGAGTTCTTGTATTTTCAAAAGAGAGAGAATTTAGTGTCATCATACACCAATATTTTTGTTGATATTGTATGTTTTCCCCAAACATGGTGAAGAATGACCAGTTGAAGGATCAGAAGTACCTACAGGGTTTGTGATCGGATATCAGATCACATGTGTTTATTTTGTAACTCTATACCTTTTCAAATATAGTAGATAGATATATGATGGTAGATATGGATATGTCATGAAATTTTGGATTTTAAACCTCTTCTATTCCATCAGTTGGCAGCTTCAGTGGTGCACATGGGAAGAAGAGGATGTGTAAAGATCATCACAGGAGTAGTGGAGGTGGGTCTCAGAAGAAACCCCCCTATGAATAGTCTATTAAAGATGGTAATGTTCCTCTGACTTGCTATCAGTATGGAAAAGGTGGACACAAAATATGTTCTTATCCTATGCTCGTGAAGACATGCAAAAACTGTTGACGTGTTGGTCACTTACAACATTTCTGTCAGGCTATGAATACACATTATTATGGCCAGGGTTCTTCAGCTCCAAAGGATACTACAGTGTTGTTAGACACTTCAAAGACTATAGGGCTCCATCCACATGCCTTAGGAGTGAATAATTTTTATGTATTAGATGAGTGTACAGCGGAAGTCGATGTAGGAATGGCATTAGTGAGAGGTACTATCCTTATTGCGTCTTCAGTAGCAATTTATTTATTTGATACTGGTTCCTTCCACTCATTTATATCTAAAATTTTTGTTGATATTATTAAACTTCCAACAAAACTTATGTCCTTTGAAATGGATTTAGAGTCACCTTTGGTAATAGGAAATATCAGGGGTTCAGGTGTCCTTCTTATTCATTAATGATGGATGATACGATGTTAGTTTGGGACTTTTCCATTCTTTATCTAAATTTGTTTGACGTCATCATGGGCATGGATTGTCTTTTCAATCAACAAAATGAGGTTGATTGTTATCATTGGCATGCTTCTTTTCTTGATACCTATGGGAGATCTCATTTGTTTTAGGGAGAGTGGGATCCGAGATTAGTTCATGTAGGGCCTTCTTACCTAGAGCTCAGGAGTTTGTTTTCTACCATTTTATTTGTGCCTGATGACATATATCTTGTCATTGATTTTCCCATTATTGTTTGAGAATTTCCTGACATTTTCCTAGATAACTTCTCCTGTATTCCTCCAGAGAGAGAGGTAGAGTTTATGAATGGCTTGGTGAGAGGTACATAGTTGATATCGATACATTTTTATCATATGGAACTAGTGTAGCTAAAATATCTCAACATTTCATTGGAAGACCTATTGGAAAATGGTTTCATTATCCCTAGCATTTTTCCTTGGGAATCTCTTCTTATCTTTGCTATGAAATTAGATGGTTAACTTCAGTTATGTTTGGAATATCAGAAGTTAAACAGGGTGACGGTTAAGAACAAATATCCTTTGCCTCATGTGGATGATTTGTTTTATCAGTAAAAGGGAAAAAAGTGGTTCTCGATGATTGATATTCAGTTAGGTTATCATCAGCTTAGAGTTCAAGAGTCTGATATAACGAAGATAGCTTTTAGGAGTAGGTATGACCATTATGAATATCTTGTGATGAATTTTGTTCTAATTAACACTGCTACAATTATTATGGACATGATGAATAAGATATTCCATCAATATATTAGAACTTTTTTGGTAGTGTTCATGGATGATATTTTGGTTTATTTGAAATCCAAGCATAAGCACAAGAGCCATATATGTTTGGTTTTAGAAATTTTGAGAAGCCACCATTTGAATGGGAATCTTTTTAAATTTAGTTTTTGAAATCAATAAGTGAAGTTCTTGGGGAACATAATTTCAGAGCATGTCTTATTAGTTGATCCAAAGAAGGTGAAGACTGGTTTTTCATGAAAAGAACCACATAATGTTTTTGTGATAATAATATTCCTTGGAATTGTTGGATAGTACCAATAGTTTGGAAATGATTTTTATAAGATGACATTACCTTTGAGTTATCTTACTAGAAAATTAGTGAAATTATTATGGGATGTTAAGTGTAAGTCTTCTTTCGATGAATTGAAAAGGCTTCTGATATAAGCTCCTATTCTGATCTTACCTGAGCCCGATAAGGGATATGTGGTGTTTTTAAATGTGTTTGGTGCTATTTTGGGATGCATGGTTATGAAGTATAACCATGTAGTAGATTACGAATCTCATCAACTTTGACAACATAAAAAGAATTACCCCAGTCATGATTTAGAGCTTTTCGTAGTCATACATGAACTTAAATGTTGGCGGCAATAACTTTTTGGGAAAATGTTCATGGTCTTCTCTAATTATAAGAGTATGAGTTATATATTTTCTTAGAAGGAAATTATTATGAGATAGAGATGATGGGTATAATAACTTCAAACATTTTAATTTGATATTTCCTACACCCCAAAGAAGGGAAACGTCATCGCAAACACTCTTAGCAGTAAAGTGCCATCATAGGCTGTTCTGGAATTGTAGGAGGAGTGGAACCTTATAGGAATTTTCACTTAGTTTCACTTGGATTATTAGGAGGATGTTTTAGGTATGGTTATGACTAGTGTTCATTTATCTTCATCTCTCATAGATTCTGTTTTGTAGAGTCAGTATCCGGATGATGAGTTTTAGAAAACTCAAGAAAGCCTTTATAGTGGGGAGACTGTTCCTGGTTGGTCTCTTTCTTCAAATGGTATTCTTAACTTTGGGAAAAGAATTTTCATCCCAAAATCTTTGATGAGTTTAGTATTTTTAAATTGTTAGAGCACCTTTTAGGCTGTACACCTATGCCTAATGAAGATGTATTATTAAATGAGGTGGAAATTCCGGTGGTGGAGTATGAAGCCTGACATCACGATGTTTGTGTCTCACTGTTACACCTTCCAAAAGCCAATGACATAGCACTTGAAACCTTATAGTTTGATTCAACCTCTTCCAGTGTTGATCTGTAAATGATAAAATGTGTCCACGGATTTCTTTTGTATTACCATGGAATCCCCAAGAGAGGAATTCTATCTCAGTGGTTGTTGATCATTTGAAAAAGTCTGCTCATTTAATTCTGATCAAAGACACCACTAAATTTGAGGATTTGGGTAAGCTATATGTGCAAGATATTGTAAGGTTACATGTAACTCCTCGACCCCAGTTACCCAGAGTCGGTGCATTATTTTAATACATTGGCATGATTACAGGAATCAAGTCCCGAAGGACTGATAAGTTTAGTAGTCTTGGAAAATAGATTACATACAAGAATATTACATTACACTTTATAACAAGACAACATAAATAATCCTTTATGAATTCTATTATTATATTGGATTAACCCTGCATATCAATCACAATACACTTCTTGGAATCCTGGGAAAAAAATAAAACATAGAAAGGGGTGAGCTCAGATGCTCAGTAAGGATAACAATATAGCGGGAACTTTCATAAATAAGCATAAAAATTTAAGGCAATGTATAACTAAAAAAAAAGCATTTTAAACTTGAACTTCAGCATAATATGGAAAAAATAATATGAAATAATTCCATTTACTTATTCACATGGATATTCTACTAGCTGAATAATCACATGCAATATCAATAACAACTTTCATAACGATGGAATGAATAATGCCGAACATTAATTTCTGTGTCAAGGCCTCGTGCAAAGACCTAAGGGATAACTATAACCAGAACCCAAACCAGAGAGCCTCTGTAACCGGACTCTATCCCGAAGATCCTCTATAATCGGAATCCAACCCAGAGTTCCACTAATAATCGGACACCAACCCGACGTTCCTCTAATAACACGACACCAACCCGAAGTGCCTCTAATAACCATACACCAACCCGGAGTGCCTCTAATAACCAGACACCAACCCGAAGTGCCTCTAATAACCGGAAACCAACCCGGAGGGTCTCTTATAACTGGACCCCAACCCAGAGGTCTTACTTTTACCGGTCCCCAACCCAAAACATACTAGTCTAACACATTCATCTTAATAAGAGTATGAAATATATCATAAACATTCGTATAAAAACTAGCATACGAAATGAAAAAACATTAATCATAAACCATTAATGGAATAAAAATAACTCATCCATATTCAAACATATCATAAAACCTTAAATAAAATATGGAATATTTGTATCATAATAAATCAACTTCAAACAAGTGTAAAATTTATCAAAGGATGTTGACATAGATGAAATCAAAACTATTTGAGAGAAATATCTCTTTTTTTTAGAAATCATTTAAAAGTAACATAATTATAAAAGAAAACATTTAATTTTAAAATATTATTAAAGGATTGTAAGGGAATCTTCAAAGATTTTATAATGGTGGAAAATAGCTGCACCCGACGTATAAGTTAAAAAACAGACATTCTTACCTTAATTCTGTCGAAAAGGTTAGAAAGGACCTTGTTCGGAAAACGATGGGAAGATTCCTTTATAAAAGTCAAATAAGGGTATAAAATAATTTAACCCATATTATTTAAAATAGTAAGAATGTTTTGAAATACATTTTTAAGAAACATGGATGTGGATGATAAAGAGGTCCCAGTAGATAATTACATATTAACAACCTCGGATAATGAAGATATTGTGAAATAAACACTTACCAATTTGGTAACTTATGAAACATACACCCCATGAAAGAGGTATCAATAAATTAACATGTAAATACACATAAATTAAAGTTTATTACACAAATAATACAATTATGGGCAGTATATACACCACAAAAAAGATAATAGTGACAATATGGCATGAATCTCACAGGAATAATGAGTGAGATGAAAACCCCTTACCTTGCACTTTCCTTTAGTCGAGGGTACGTTTAGCCTCCTGTATGAAGACTATAGTATGTTATTAAATTATAATAGAACCATATTAATATTTATGATATCATACATTATTCATTTATGACTTTATACTTCCCATTAAATAATAATTTCAATGTTATATTAATATTTCGGGTAATAATCGCTTTCTTTATCGTACGTGTTTTAACTTGTTACTCTTGATTTTATCACTTAGGTCATGATTTAAATACTTCCAGAATATAACACATGATTTATTTATCATATATATTTATAATATAAAAATTTATAATAGATGCATATATGAAATGGAAAACACCGTTTATGGAGACGGTAGTCCGTACGTACGCATAAACGCTGTTTCCGTTTTTATATAGTATTGAACGGAAGTAACTGAATAAGATATATGTATGTAAATAAATACCTATATATATAAATATATATATATCTCAAGTATAATTATTATGTCATATATTACATACTTATTAGTAATATATATTTTTATAATCATCGATGAATGGTGAACTTGGAAATGAATCTCATCGCGTCGTGGAGACGGTAATCCGTACGTACACAAGAGAAAAAATATCATTCTTTTGATATTAATATAATATATAATTGTATGGTATATAATATATACAGAATACTTATCATGTTATATTTATCAAATACACATCACTATTATACCCATCCAAATAATAATGCATTGAATAACAATTACACCACGACGTGGAGACGGTAAGCCGTACGTATGCACGTATGGTGACATGTAATTCAAAGGGTCGATATAATAATTAATTTGGATGTACCATAATTATAATAGAATCAAATTATATAGAATATACTTTAGTTATTATTTTAGAATGGAAACAACAATGAAAAAGGAAGTGGAAGAAGAAAGGAACTTGAAAGAGGGTGGTGAAATAATTACCTCTTGTTCAGGTTCTCCCTTTTGATTTGATCAAAAGGGCTTCTTAGGTTGGATTTATGATAAAACTAAGGCCTCTAGGTTGAAGGGAGGATAGTTGAGAGGGTATTTGGGCAGGGGTTGGCCGAGTCAAATGGATTATAAGGTGTTAATTAGAGAGAAGGTGGAGTGCCCTTTTATAAGAGGGGCGCGGGGCACCTTAGGAAAAACTTAAAATATTATTTTATAATAATTTCATATTCGGTTTCTAATGGCTCCAAAGTTGATTATTTAAAATATAAGGTGGGTATAGGTCGAAAAAAACTTAACCAATAGGTTTTAGACAAGTTTAGGTCAGCATTTTATCCTTATCATTTAGATTTAACTCTAAGTTAAATAATTTAACTTTTACCATGTCTTCTTGTATTCTTACACTATATGGTTAATAAACTTACTATATACTGCCAATAGAACCCCAATTGGTTCATTAATGTCATATATTTTATTATATAAGTCTTTTGGACGAACCCTCGATTTTTAGGACCATTATATAAATTAATAATATAATATATTTTTTAAAAACTATTTTATGTTAATTTTGACACTATTTGGTGTTTGTTTTTTTTGTTAAAATAATAAAAACATGATTACTTCAAACAAAATACATTGAATCTATCCTAACATGTCATATTCACCTATAAAATTCGTGGATGTCATAAAAACTTTGAAATTATATTTATTTTAATATTTGTAATACCATTTATTTGATTCTTTCATGAATAAGGTAATTATTGCATCATCATTGTGTCATAAATAAATTTATTTATTTAATGTCTAAAAATTAAAAATAAAATACCATGATTTATGAAATATTTTTATATTTCTAATTAATATTTATAATCTAATTTATCTTATGTATAACCCTATATTAAAAATGTTTTAGTTATTAAACTTTGATTTTAACTCTTTTAACTCTTCTTTGAATTAAATAATAATAAATGTCCTAATCTAATCCAAGTGGACCTAAATGACAATATTTTATTC
Organism: Viscum album; assembly: GCA_963277665.1. Lineage (NCBI taxonomy): Eukaryota > Viridiplantae > Streptophyta > Magnoliopsida > Santalales > Viscaceae > Viscum > Viscum album. The sequence continues at coordinate 292,198,237 of OY728165.1, forward strand.
TTAAGGTTGATTTTGGTCGAGATAAACTTTTCCAATATAATTAGGACATGTGTTATGGTAATATTAATATCATTTTTACCCTTAACTACCCTATTTACTTTTAACCGTGGTAAATAAAATTAAAAAGTTACTATTCACCAAAAAATATTGTAAAGACCCGTAAATTTCAAAGAAATTTTTTTTCTTAATTTTCTTTGGAATTTTACAAGAGCGCAGTTTCTGACGGCACCTGATTCCGAGGCCCGGTGTGCCCGGAATCATTTTCCGAAGTTTGGCTCGGGTACGTTCAATGAACGGACGAGCGGGTTTTTCTAACTTTTGAACCGGTGCCCGGAATCGAATTCTGAGGGCACCGATGAAATCGCAGCGCCGGTATTCTCTTAGAAACGCCTCTTCCGGAGTTGCGTTTGCTCGGGTGTGGTTTTTAATTTTCGGGCTTAAAGTTAAGAAATAAAATAATTTTGCGACAACTTTATTTTATTTCACTTAAGCCACTTGGAAGCCACTTGAAGCCACTTAAAGGCGGCTTGAACTGAGTTGAACAAGATAGGATGCTATCCAAAAATATCCTACCCCCTTGGTAGGATATTTGTGAGGTGGGGCCTGCACGAGCCCCGCCGTTTCTTTCCGCTAAGAAACGCACCCGTGAAAACCCGTCTTAATGAAGTCAACCGACGCGTTTTCTAAATTCTTAACAGACCATTAAATGGGCTGTTTCTTTCGTGAATTAAATGGGCTGTTTCTTTCGTGAATTAAATGGTCTGTTTCTTTCGTTGAATTAATTCAACGAATTAATTCAATCATTTCTTAACCGGTTTTCGTGTGTTGGCATGTTAATAAAATAAGACCAACCCAAAATCTTTTGAAAAGATTTGAGAGGATCCCTGTTTCTTCAGCTCCCTCGCGAAGAACGCGAACAACGCGAAGAACGCGAAGAACGCGAAGAACGCGAAGAACGCCGAACCCGGAAATCAACGACGCCTTCGTCCGAGACGTTCTTCCGATCTCCGATCTCCGGTCTCCGATCACCGACCATTTGAGGTGAGTGATTTCGGATTTCTGCTCAAGGTTTCTTTCTTTTGGTTTTAAACACAGATTTAATTAATTATAATTTAAATCTGTTGTTCTTGGTTCGTTGAGTTCGCCGACTCAACGCCGGATTCCGCGACGACGCGATGCCTCCCCGCGACGACGCGACGATCCCTCTCTTCCGCGACGATCCTTTCCGCGAAGAACGCCCGCGCGCGACGATCGACGAGGTAGGGATTTATTTTGGAAAATTACCCCTTTTTAATTTTCCCGTGAACGTTCTTTGAAAATTAAAAAGTTGGTTTCAAATGAACAATTTTATTTTAATTAAAATTGTCGGTTCATGTGTTGAACAATTTCTCCCGGTTGTTTATCTCTAACGCGGAGGGTGCGGGCCCAACGAACACGGCCCGACGACCCTCCGTCATTCTTCGTTTTGTGCGGATTTGACGGTCGACGACGGAACATGCCGCAGCGGACGTTTGACGATCCCGCAGTAAAGAACGGATCCCGGGAGGAGCAACGGCGCAGACGGGAAGGAAAACGGGCCACCGGAGCAACGCCGGCGGCCCGCGGAAGTTGCCGGCGGTGTGGGTCACCGGCGGCCGGAGGCGGCGGCGCCCCGGCGCGCCGCCGGACGAGTCCGCCGCGGCTGAAGCCGTGGCGGCGGCGGCCAACGGACCCGCGGCCGCGCGGGTCCGGTTCGTCCAGGCGGGACGCGGCAGAGCCGCGTCCGCGGTTCACCAGCGCGGCCCGCACGCGGGCCGCGGTTTCTTCTCAGGCCGCGGGTCGGCGCCCGCGGCTTCCACCCGCGCCGCTCGGCCGGCGGAGCCGGATTGGCCCTGGCCGGGCCGGGCCGGGCCACCGGGTCGGACCCGGGTCGGGCCAACCGGGTCGGACCCGGGTCGGGCCAACCGGGTCGGACCCGGGTCGGGCCAACCGGGTCGGACCCGGGTCGGGCCGACCCAGGGGGGGTCGGGCCGTGTCGGCCCGGGCCCGTACCCCCCTTCTTCGGACGTTTTCGTTCAAACGCCCGTAACTTGATCTTCGTGCCTCCAAACGACTCGCCGTCAGTGGCAACGCGATCCTTGGATCGAGACGGTCGTTTCGGTATATCGCATTCATGGTTTCAGAATACTTTGAGTTCGGCCGGGTTGGTTCGTACACGAGACCAACCGGGCCCTCGGAGCGGAAACGCTCATATCTTGAGCTACGGACGTCCGATTGACGTGCCGTCAGCTTTTTTGAATTATTCTAAGTGAGACGGATCTTTTGGCATACTCCGCCCGAGGTTTGGACGCAGGTGGAGTGCGGTCGGGTTGGTTTTGCCTTAAAAACCAACCGGGCCCCTGGGACGAAAATGCCAATATCTCTCAGACCGGGCGTCCGATTGACGCGCCGTCTGCGACGTTGAGTTCCAGTTGACGATACGGAACTTTTGGATACATCAAATTCGGACTTCATGTCAGTTGATGTATCAGCCTCTCGGCTCGTGGAGCGGACCCTCCCGAACGAGCTTGGTGTGTGCGGGAACCCTAGTGCTGGCTGCGACTGCTACTTCGACAGCGACGACCGTGCAGAGATCCTCAGTGGACTGCGGCGACGACTGTGCAGAGATCCTCCGTGGACTCCGACGACGACCGTGCAGAGATCCTCAGCGGACTGCGGCGACGACTGTGCAGAGATCCTCAGCGGACTGCGACGACTACTGCACTCAGCGATCCTACGTGGATCAGTGCTTCAGGTCCTGCGTGGGCCCGGTCCTGTGTGGGCCCGATTCTGTGTGGGTCCGATCCTGTGTGGGTCATCTCTCAGCGGTTCTGTGTGAGCCAACTCCTACAGGTCCTGCGTGGGCCCGATCCTGTGTGAGTCACTGCAAGGTTAGTACCTATCGATCCTTCGTGGGTCCGACAACTTAGATGGTTCAATGATCATCTTTATCGTCATCCGAAGAAGTATACCTGTGCGAGCTGAATCTTGTGTTACTCTCCTTTGTGGATTGTGTTGAGCTATCCTGTGTGGATTTACTGTTTACTCTCCTTTGTGGATTGTGTTGTTCTATCCTGCGTGGGTATGCGTTTTTCTTTCCTCTGTGGACTGGGTTGTGCTTGGGCTCGGACGTTGGAGCCGAACGGGGAATTGCAGACTTAGGTATATGTATGGGCATATACCTAAGCCGTGTCAGATGTTACTTCGTGATTGTACTTTTCATTTGTGGATTTCGGGAGACCTTCGGGGGTCTCGGGGTCCCTACTGAGTAGCTTATACTCACCCCTGCACGGGCTATGCCCGCACTTCATGGTGTTGGTTGCAGACGACGGACAACACTGATCGTGGAGGAGGCGTGCGGAGCAGGACAGTACCTGGAGGTGGACCACTGGGCGGGACGTACTCGGAGCGGTTAGGTGGACCCGAGGAGCAGTGGAGGCTATCTGTACCCACCCTTCAGGTGGGACTTCCAGTGGACGGCTCGACGCTGCAGTTTTTCCTTTCAGTTGCTGTTTTTCCTTTCAGTTGTACTTTACAGTTGGGCTTGTATTTCCGGCCCCCTTTTTACTTTCAGCACAGCTTGTACAGTTTTACTTAGTGTTTAATTTTCCGCTTGCTTACTCTGTGGTGCTTGTTTACTTTTCAAAGGCAATGCCTTCCCTTTTTTTTGGGATTTACGCCTTGGTGCTAGTCGCCATCCCCTGGCCTATGGAAGGCGGGCTTGGGGTAGTCACGGCACGGGCCCCGAGGACGGGTCGTGACAAATTGGTATCAGAGGTGGTCGGTTCTACCGTAGACTCTGATCTTTCTTCTATGTGAAGCAATAATGTTTAGCGTATTGAGTGTGGTTATCAGTCCAGGGAGTCCAGTGTTGGTGCGGCGGCCGACGTATCCATACACCAAGACCCTGACTTCTGATTTCCGACTTAATGCACGAAAACATCTATTGCATGTGTGTTTCTAGTTTTCATTGTGATTACTTGTGTCAGCTCACCAGGTATACTGTTCTGACCATGGCATAAATGTTTCCTTTTCAGGATGGCACAACGACAGCAGCCAGCTAGGGTTCCTAGAGTAGGGCGTGACGACAGCTCGCAGAGTGACGAGGCCTCGGTACAGGGCCCGTTGACAGCAGAGGCACCGGCGGTACCTTTACCCGCCGAGCCCCCGATGCTTCCAGCACTGGCAGCTGACGACGCACGACGCCTTGGAGCTCTGCACGAGTTCCAGCGCCAGCGACCACCCAGGTTCCGTGGGGAGTCGGACCCCCAGGCAGCCGAGGACTGGCTGGAGGCGGTCGTCCGAGTTTTCAGGCTAGTGAGGACGCCAGCAGACCTCATGATGATCCTCGCAGCGAGCCTACTGCACGCAGTAGCCGGACGCTGGGGGAGCCTGATGCTCCAGGTACACGATGAGGCCACCCTCATCTGGATAGATTTCGAGAGCCTCTTCCGCTCAGAGTTCGTCCCGGCCACCCTCTGAGCGGTGCACATCCAGGAGCTTCTTCAGCTGCGGCAGGGCAGCTTGACGGTCGCTCAGTACGCGGCGAGGTTCACCGACCTTTCTCGGTACTCGACAGACATGGTACGAGACCCCTTCTTCCGGGCCCGGACCTTCGAGCAGGGTTTGATACACGAGATCAGGGCATCGCTGATCTCCCTCAGCATCCCGACCCAGGCAGGAGTACTGGAGCGATCCCTCCTGATCGAGAGCTTCCTGGCTGAGTCCACAGCGAGACCCACTACAGGGCGGCAGATAGCGGAGTCTTCGGCAGCTGGTAGCCGGCGGATGACTCAGGGTTCCAGGCAGACCAGGCCCTCCGGCAGGCGACCTCGGGACACTGGCTCAGCAGTGCAGGGCACCCGGCCCGGAGCTAGCCTTCCGAGAGGCAGACAGTGCTACGAGTGCGGCGGGCAGGGCCACATGGCTCGTGACTGCCCGACCCGTCGTAGCGAGGGGCAGCAGACGGTGGAGGGACCACCCAGGCAGAGGCAGAGGGTCGACCGTGGCGGTCCGCAGGGAGGAGGCAGACGAGGCAGAGGAGCTGGCCGAGCAGCAGGTGGTGGGCGACGCTTTGAGGCTCTGCCACCACCACCACCAGGAGGCCCGCCCCGACCACAGGGAGCTGGCGGGCAGAGACAGGCTCAGCTCCAGGCAGCGGAGGCCTACAACCACGGTGCGCCAGAGATGATTCGAGGTACGATCTGTGTCTATTCCACCATTGCTGCAGTTCTGATAGACACATGAGCGAGTCACTCTTTCATAGCCACTGCCCTTGTTCGGAGCTCGGAGATTCCGACAGAGCCGTTGGCTCGATCCTTACAGCTAGAGACTCCTACGGGAGCAGACTCTACGAATACGCACTGGTGCCGGCAGTGTGAGCTTACTCTAGGAGGCGAGAGCTTCGGCTGGGATCTTCTTGTAGCAGCGTCGAGGCCTTACGACGTCATCTTGGGCATGGATTGGTTATCTACGGTCCATGCTCAGATTGACTGCATTAGGCGCAAGGTGCGATGTGTGCACACCGACGGGAGCAGGTTCACCTTCACCGGCGAGAAGGGAGCCTTAGCAGCACAGGATGGACTCACGCAGAGGAGAGGTCAGCCCATCACTCATCAGTTGGCTAGCCTCATCCTGGGAGAAGTTGACGTACAGAGTCCCAGTTTTCCTGCAGTGGTGGATCAGTACGCGGACATCTTTCCCGACGACGTTCCGGGACTACCTCCTCGCAGAGAGGAAGACTTTTATATTGACCTGTACCTCGGAACAGCCCCGATATCCACTCCAGCATATCGGATGGCCCCCGCTGAGCTTCGAGAGCTGCGGGTATAGTTGGAGGACTTGCAGGGCAAGGGGTTCATCCGACCCAGTGTTTCGCCCTGGGCTTCCCCGATTTTGTTCGCCAAGAAGGCGGACGGGAGCTTGCGACTGTGTGTCGATTATCGTCGCCTGAATCAGGTGACAGTGAGGAACAAGTATCCACTACCCAGGATTGATGTCCTCTTCGACCAGCTCAAGGGAGCACGGTGGTTCTCAAAGATAGACCTCAGGTCAGGCTATCACCAGCTCAGAGTTCGAGACGAGGATGTGCAGAAGACGGCCTTCAGGTGTCGGTATGGCCACTATGAGTTCTTGGTTATGCCTTTCGGCGTGACCAACGCTCCAGCAGTGTTCATGAGCCTCATGAACAGGATCTTCTAGCCATACCTCGATTTGTCGTGGTCTTCATCGACGACATTTTGGTTTACTCGACGACGGAGGAGGAGCACGCCTACCACCTGCGTGTTGTACTAGACACACTCCGAGAGCACCAGCTTTATGGCAAGCTCACGAAGTGTCAGTTCTGGTTACGTGAGGTCCACTTCTTGGGGCACGTCATTTCTGAGGCGGGAGTTGTAGTGGATCCCGCGAAGATCGAGGCAGTGCTAGCTTGGGAGCCACCCAAGAGCGTGACAGAGGTGCGGAGTTTCTTGGGCCTAGCCAGATACTATCGGAGATTTGTGCCAGACTTCTCCAGAGTTGCGGCCCCACTCTCAGCGTTGACGAAGAAGGGGAAACCCTTCGTGTGGTCAGACAGATGTCAGCAGAGCTTCCAGGACCTGAGGCAGAGGTTGACCAGCGCACCTATCTTGAGGTTGCCTAAGGAGGGAGTTGGATACGTAGTCTACTGCGATGCATCAGGGACCGGACTCGGGTGCGTCCTGATGCAGGAGCAGGCCGTGATTGCCTACAGATCACGTCAGTTGAGGCCGCATGAGAAGAACTACGCTACCCATTACTTGGAGTTGGCAGCAGTAGTCTTCGCCCTGAAGACATGGCGGCACTATCTGATGGGAGAGCGCTTCACAGTCTTTTCTGACCACCAGAGTCTCAGTTACATCTTCTCTCAGAAGGACCTGAACCTGAGGCAGCGGCGATGGCTCGAGTTCCTCCAGGACTATGACTTTGAGATAGTCTATACTCCTGGGAAGGGGAACGTAGTGGCTGATGCCCTCAGTAGGAGGACGGGCATCCAGCTACTTGAGGAGGCGACAGAGCAGCTAGCCGCTTTGCAGATATCCTTCGTGGATAGAGATGGAGCAGCCTTCCTTCAGTCTCTCACAGTCTCTCCTCCGCTTCTTCAGCGGGTCAGAGAGGCACAGTATGGGGACATTGACTGTGAGACGCGGCGTGCGCAGATATCCTCGGGACAGGCACCTAATGGTTTCTCCCTTGGAGCAGAGCACGATGTCCTTTTCAGAGGACGTACCTTGGTACCAGTCGCTTTACGAGAGGAGGTGCTGAGAGAGTTTCACAATTCTCCTTTGGCGGTACATCCTGGAGTGGCGAAGATGTACCAGGATCTCAGACAACAGCACTGGTGGCCGGGCATGAAGAAGACTGTGGCAGAGTTCGTTTCACGGTGCCTCACCTGCCAGCAGGTGAAGGCAGAGCATCAGGTACCAGCAGGCTTGGTACAGCCCTTGGAGGTCCCGGAGTGGAAGTGGGACGGGATATCTATGGACTTCGTGACTGGACTTCCACGCACTTCCAGAGGTCACGATTCCATTTGGGTGATTTTTGACCGACTCACCAAGTCGGCACACTTCTTACCCATCCGAGAGCAGGGCACAATGGAGAGCTTGGGGAATCTCTACGTTCAGGAGATTGTACGGCTTCACGGTGTGCCATTGACTATCATCTCCGATCGAGACGCTCGTTTTACTTCCCGGCTTTGGAAGGGGTTGCAGGAGGCGTTCGGGACGCGACTACGTCTGAGCACCGCCTTTCACCCTCAGACGGATGGTCAGACGGAGAGGACCATTCAGACTCTCGAGGACATGCTCCGCGCATGTGTCCTCGACTTTGGTCGCAGCTGGGAGGACCACCTACCCTTGGTAGAGTTTGCGTACAACAACAGCTACCACTCCACCATCGGGATGGCACCCTACGAGGTGTCGTATGGCAGGCCTTGCAGATCTCCTTTGTGCTGGACAGACCCTGGAGAGTCAGCACTTGTGAGACCGGAGATGGTCCGGGCCACGACAGAGAAGGTCCAGGTCATCCAGGAGCGGATGAGGACAGCACAAAGCAGGCAGAAGTCATATGCTGACAGGAGGCGGAGGCCACTAGAGTTCGAGGATGGCGACCACGTCTTCTTGCGTGTCTCACCTCGACGTGGTTTGCGGAGATTTGGTCGAGGCGGAAAGTTGTCTCCATGCTTCATCGGGCCTTTCCAGGTCCTCAGCAGGATTGGCGAGGTGGCTTATCGCCTGGCTCTGCCACCTCAGATGCACCGGGTGCACGACGTCTTCCACGTATCCCAGCCGAGGAGATACGTGCACGACCCGACACACATCATTGACTATGGGGAGCTAGACGTGGATGATGGGGCGACTTTTGCGGAGGTCCCAGTGGAGATAGAGGATCGACAGGAGCGGGTCCTATGTGGGCAATCGATTACTCTTGTACGCATCAGATGGAAGCACGAGAACCTCCAGGAGAGCACTTGGGAGCGGGAGGCACAGATGCGTGCTCAGTACCCACATTTGTTTCCCTAGTTTTTTTGATGTATCTTTACGAGGACGTAAAGTCCTGAGGTGGGAGTAATGTAAAGACCCGTAAATTTCAAGGAAATTTTTTTTCTTAATTTTCTTTGGAATTTTACAAGAGCGCAGTTTCTGACGGCACCTGATTCCGAGGCCCGGTGTGCCCGGAATCATTTTCCGAAGTTTGGCTCGGGTACGTTCAGTGAACGGATGAGCGGGTTTTTCTAACTTTTGAACCGTTGCCCGGAATCGAATTCTGAGGGCACCGATGAAATCGCAGCGCCGATATTCTCTTACAAACGCCTCTTCCGGAGTTGCGATTGCTCGGGTGTGGTTTTTAATTTTCGGGCTTAAAGTTAAGAAATAAAATAATTTTGCGACAACTTTATTTTAATTCACTTAAGCCACTTGGAAGCCACTTGAAGCCACTTAAAGGCGGCTTGAACTGAGTTGAACTGGATAGGATGCTATCCAGAAATATCCTACCCCTTTGGTAGGATATTTGTGAGGTGGGGCCTGCACGAGCCCCGCCATTTCTTTCCGCTAAGAAACGCACCCGTGAAAACCCGTCTTAATGAAGTCAACCGACGCGTTTTCTAAAGTCTTAACAGACCATTAAACGGGTTGTTTCTTTCGTGAATTAAATGGGCTGTTTCTTTCGTGAATTAAATGGCCTGTTTCTTTCGTTGAATTAATTCAACAAATTAATTCATTCGTTTCTTAACCAGTTTTCGTGTGTTGGCATGTTAATAAAATAAGGCCAACCCAAAATCTTTTGAAAAGATTTGAGAGGATCTCTGTTTCTTCAGCTCCCTCGCGAAGAACGCGAAAAACGCGAAGAACGTGAAGAACGCGAAGAACGCGAAGAACGCGAAGAACGCGAAGAACGCGAAGAACGCCGAACCCGGAAATCGACGACGCCTTCGTCCGAGACGTTCTTCCGATCTCCGATCTCCGATCTCCGATCACCGACCATTTGAGGTGAGTGATTTAGGATTTCCACTCAAGGTTCCTTCCTTTTGGTTTTAAACACAGATTTAATTAATTATAATTTAAATCTGTTGTTCTTGGTTCGTTGAGTTCGCCGACTCAACGCCGGATTCCGCGACGACGCGACGCCTCCCCGCGACGACGCGGCGATCCCTCTCTTCCGCGACGATCCTTTCCGCGAAGAACGCCCGCGCGCGACGATCGACGAGGTAGGGATTTATTTTGGAAAATTACCCCTTTTTAATTTTCCCGTGAACGTTCTTTGAAAATTAAAAAGTCGGTTTCAAATGAACAATTTTATTTTAATTAAAATTGTCGGTTCATGTGTTGAACAACTTCTCCCGATTGTTTATCTCTAACGTGGAGGGTGCGGGCCCAACGAACACGGCCCAACGACCCTCCGTCGTTCTTCGTTTTGTGCGGATTTGACGGTCGATGACGGAACGTGCCGCAGCGGACGTTTGACAATCCTGCAGTAAAGAACGGATCCCGGGAGGAGCAACGACGCAGACGGGAAGGAAAACGGGCCACCGGAGCAACGCCGGCGGCCCGCGGAAGTTGCCGGCGGTGCGGGTCACCGGCGGCCGGAGGCGGCGGCGCCCCGGCGCGCCGCCAGACAAGTCCGCCGCGGCTGAAGCCGCGGCGGCGGCGGCCAACGGACCTGTGGCCGCGCGGGTCTGGTTCGTCCAGGCGGGACGCGGCAGAGCCGCGTCCGCGGTTCACCAGCGCGGCCTGCACGCGGGCCGCAGTTTCTTCTCAGGCCGCGGGTCGGCGCCCGCGGCTTCCACCCGCGCCGCTCGGCCGGCCGAGCCGGCCGAACCTGACCGGCCCTGGCCGGGCCGGGCCGACCCGGTTCGGGCCGACCCAGGGGGGGTCGGGCCGGGTCGGCCCGGGCCCGTACCCCCCTTCTTCGGATGTTTTCGTTCAAACGCCCGTAACTTGAGGTTCGTGCCTCCAAACGACTCGCCGTCAGCGGCAACGCAATCCTTGGATCGAGACGGTCGTTTCAGTATATCGCACTCAAGTTTTCGGAATACTTTGAGTTCGTCCGGGTTGGTTCGTACACGAGACCAACCGGGCCCTCGGAGCGGAAACGCTCATATCTTGAGCTACGGACGTCCAATTGACGTGCCGTTAGCTTTGTTGAATTCCTCTAAGTGAGACAGATCTTTTGGCATACTCCGCCCGGGGTTTGGACGCAGGTGGAGTGCGGTCGGGTTGGTTTTTCCTTAAAAACCAACCGGGCCCCTGGGACGAAAATGCCAATATCTCTCAGACCGGGCGTCCGATTGACGCGCCGTCTGCGACGTTGAGTTCCTGTTGACGATACGGAACTTTTGGATACATCAACTTCGGACTTCGTGTCAGTTGATTTATCAGCCTCTCGGCTCGTGGAGCGGACCCTCCCGAATGAGCTTGCTGTGTGCGGGAACCCTAGTGCTGGCTGCGACTGCTACTTCGACAGCGACGACCGTGCAGAGATCCTCAGTGGACTGCGGCGACGACTGTGCAGAGATCCTCCGTGGACTCCGACGACGACCGTGCAGAGATCCTCAGTGGACTGCGGTGACGACTGTGCAGAGATCCTCAGCGGACTGCGACGACTACTGCACTCAGCGATCCTACGTGGATCAGTGCTTCAGGTCCTGCGTGGGCCCGGTCCTGTGTGGGCCCGATCCTGTGTGGGTCCGATCCTGTGTGGGTCATCTCTCAGCGGTTCTATGTGAGCCAACTCCTACAGGTCCTGCGTGGGCCCGCTCCTGTGTGGGTCACTGCAAGGTTTGTACCTATCGATCCTTCGTGGGTCCGACGACTTAGATGGTTCAATGATCATCTTTATCGTCATCCGAAGAAGTATACCTGTGTGAGCTGAATCTTGTGTTACTCTCCTTTGTGGATTGTGTTGAGCTATCCTGTGTGGATTTACTGTTTACTCTCCTTTGTGGATTGTGTTGTTCTATCCTACGTGGGTATGCGTTTTTCTTTCCTGTGTGGACTGGGTTGTGCTTGGGCTCGGACGTTGGAGCCGAACGGGGAATTGCAGACTTAGGTATATGTATGGGCATATACCTAAGCCGTGTCAGATGTTACTTCGTGATTGTACTTTTCCTTTGTGGATTTCGGGAGACCTTCGGGGGTCTCGGGGTCCCTACTGAGTAGCTTATACTCACCCCTGCACGGGCTATGCCCGCACTTCGTGGTGTTGGTTGCAGACGACGGACAACACTGATCGTGGAGGAGGCGTGCGGAGCAGGACAGTACCTGGAGGTGGACCACTGGGCGGGACGTACTCGGAGCGGTTAGGTGGACCCGAGGAGCAGTGGAGGCTATCTGTACCCACCCTTCAGGTGGGACTTCCAGTGGACGGCTCGACGCTGCAGTTTTTCCTTTCAGTTGCTGTTTTTCCTTTCAGTTGTACTTTACAGTTGGGCTTGTATTTCCGGCCCCCTTTTTACTTTCAGCACAGCTTGTACAGTTTTACTTAGTGTTTACTTTTCCGCTTCCTTACTCTGTGGTGCTTGTTTACTTTTCAAAGGCAATGCCTTCCCTTTTTTTTTGGGATTTACGCCTTGGTGCTAGTCGCCAGCCCCTGGCCTATGGAAGGTGGGCTTGGGGTAGTCACGGCACGGGCCCCGAGGATGGGTCGTGACAAATTGGTATCAGAGGTGGTCGGTTCTACCGCAGACTCTGATCTTTCTTCTATGTGAAGCAATAGTGTTTAGCGTATTGAGTGTGGTTATCAGTCCAGGAGGTCCAGTGTTGGTGCGGCGGCCGACGTATCCATACACCAGGACCCTGACTTCTGATTTCCGACTTAATGCACGAAAACATCGATTGCATGTGTGTTTCAAGTTTTCTTTGTGATTACTTGTGTCAGCTCACCAGGTATACTGTTCTGACCGTGGCATACTTGTTTCCTTTTCAGGATGGCACGACGACAGCAGCCAGCTAGGGTTCCTAGAGTAGGGCGCGACGACAGCCCGCCGAGCAACGAGGCCTCGGTACAGGGCCCGTTGACAGCAGAGGCACCGACAGTACCTTTACCCGCCGAGCCCCCGATGCTTCCAGCACTGGCAGCTGACGACGCACGACGCCTTGGAGCTCTGCACGAGTTCCAGCGCCAGCGACCACCCAGGTTCCGTGGGGAGTCGGACCCCCAGGCAGCCGAGGACTGGCTGGAGGCGGTCGTCCGAGTTTTCAGGCTAGTGAGGACGCCAGCAGACCTCATGGTGATCCTCGCGGCGAGCCTACTGCATGCAGCAGCCGGACGCTGGTGGATCCTGATGCTCCAGGTACACGATGAGGCCACCCTCATCTGGACGGATTTCGAGAGCCTCTTCCGCTCAGAGTTCGTCCCAGCCACCCTCCGAGCGGTGCGCATCCAGGAGCTTCTTCAGCTGCGGCAGGGCAGCTTGACGGTCACTCAGTACGCGGCGAGGTTCACCAACCTTTCTCGGTACTCGACAGACATGGTACGGGACCCCTTCTTCCGGGCCTGGACCTTCGAACAGGGTTTGAGACACGAGATTAGGGCATCACTGATCTCCCTCAGCATCCCGACCCAGGCAGGAGTACTGGAGCGAGCCCTCCTGATCGAGAGCTTCCTGGCTGAGTCCACAGCGAGACCCACTGCAGGGCGGCAGATAGCGGAGTCTTCGGCAGCTGGTAGCCGGCGGATGACTCAGGGTTCCAGGCGGACCAGGCCCTCCGGCAGGCGACCTCGGGACACTGGCTCAGCAGTGCAGGGCACCCGGCCCGGAGCCAGCCTTCCGAGAGGCAGACAGTGCTACGAGTGCGGCGGGCAGGGCCACATGGCTCGTGACTGCCCGACCCGTCGTACCGAGGGGCAGCAGACGGTGGAGGAACCACCCAGGCAGAGGCAGAGGGTTGACCGTGGCGGTCCGCAGGGAGGAGGCGGACGAGGCAGAGGAGCTGGCCGAGCAGCAGGTGGTGGGCGACGCTTTGAGGCTCTGCCACCACCACCACCAGGAGGCCCGCCCCGACCACAGGGAGCTGGCGGGCAGAGACAGGCTCAGCTCCAGGCAGCGGAGGCCTACGACCACGGTGCGCCGGAGATGATTCGAGGTATGATCTATGTCTATTCCACCCTTGCTTCAGTTCTGATAGACACAGGAGCGAGTCACTCTTTCATAGCCACTGCCCTTGTTCGGAGCTCGGAGATTCCGACAGAGCCGTTGGCTCGATCCTTACGACTAGAGACTCCTACGGGAGCAGACTCGACGATTACGCACTGGTGCCGGCAGTGTGAGCTTACTCTAGGAGGCGAGAGCTTCGGCTGGGATCTTCTTGTAGCAGCGTCGAGGCCTTACGACGTCATCTTGGGCATGGATTGGTTATCTACGGTCCATGCTCAGATTGACTGCATTAGGCGCAAGGTGCGATGTGTGCGCACCGACGGGAGCAGGTTCACCTTCACCGGCGAGAAGGGAGCCTTAGCAGCACAGGATGGACTCACGCAGAGGAGAGGTCAGCCCATCACTCATCAGTTGGCTAGCCTCATCCTGGGAGCAGTTGACGTACGGAGTCCCAGTTTTCCTGCAGTGGTGGATCAGTACGCGGACGTCTTTCCCGAAGACGTTCCAGGACTACCTCCTCGCAGAGAGGTAGACTTTTATATTGACCTGTACCCCGGAACAGCCCCGATATCCACTCCAGCATATCGGATGGCCCCCGCTGAGCTTCGAGAGCTGCGGGTACAGTTGGAGGACTTGCAGGGCAAGGGGTTCATCCGGCCCAGTGTTTCGCCCTGGGCTTCCCTGATTTTGTTCGCCAAGAAGGCAGACGGGAGCTTGCGACTGTGTGTCGATTATCGTCGCCTGAATCAGGTGAAAGTGAGGAACAAGTATCCACTAACCAGGATTGATGACCTCTTCGACCAGCTCAAGGGAGCACGGTGGTTCTCGAAGATAGACCTCAGGTCAGGCTATCATCAGCTCAGAGTTCGAGACGAGGATGTGCAGAAGACGGCCTTCAGGTGTCGGTATGGCCACTATGAGTTCTTGGTTATGCCTTTCGGCGTGACCAACGCTCCAGCAGTGTTCATGAGCCTCATGAACAGGATTTTCCAGCCATACCTCGATCGATTTGTCGTGGTCTTCATCGACGACATTTTGGTTTACTCGACGACGGAGGAGGAGCACGCCTACCACCTGCGTGTTGTACTAGACACACTCCGAGAGCACCAGCTTTATGGAAAGCTCACGAAGTGTCAGTTCTGGTTACGTGAGGTACACTTCTTGGGGCACGTCATTTCTGAGGCGGGAGTTGCAGTGGATCCCGCGAAGATCGAGGCAGTGCTAGCTTGGGAGCCACCCAAGAGCGTGACAGAGGTGCAGAGTTTCTTGGGCCTAGCCGGATACTATCGGAGATTTGTGCCGGACTTCTCCAGAGTTGCGGCCCCACTCTCAGCGTTGACGAAGAAGGGGAAACCCTTCGTGTGGTTAGACAGATGTCAGCAGAGCTTCCAGGACCTGAGGCAGAGGTTGACCAGCGCACCTATCTTGAGGTTGCCTGAGGAGGGAGTTGGATACGTAGTCTACTACGATGCATCAGGGACCAGACTCGGGTGCGTCCTGATGCAGGAGTGGGCCGTGATTGCCTACGGATCATGTTAGTTGAGGCCGCATGAGCAGAACTACACTACCCATGACTTGGAGTTGGCAGCAGTAGTCTTCGCCCTGAAGACATGGCGGCACTATATGATGGGCGAGCGCTTCACAGTCTTTTCTGACCACCAGAGTCTCAGGTACATCTTCTCTCAGAAGGACCTGAACCTGAGGCAGCGGCGATGGCTCGAGTTCCTACAGGACTATGACTTTGAGATAGTCTATACTCCTGGGAAGGGGAACGTAGTGGCTGATGCCCTCAGCAGGAGGACGGGCATCCAACTACTTGAGGAGGCGACAGAGCAGCTAGCCGCTTTGCAGATATCCTTCGTGGATAGAGACAGAGCAGCATTCCTTCAGTCTCTCACAGTCTCTCCTCCGCTTCTTCAGCGGGTCAGAGAGGCACAGCATGGGGACGTTGACTGTGAGACGCGGCGTGCACAGATATCCTCGGGACTGGCACCTAATGGTTTCTCCCTTGGAGCAGAGCACGATGTCCTTTTCAGAGGACGTACCATGGTACCAGTCGCTTTACGAGAGGAGGTGCTGAGAGAGTTTCACACTTCTCCTTTGGCGGTACATCCTGGAGTGGCGAAGATGTACCAGGATCTCAGACGATAGCACTGGTGGCCGGGCATGAAGAAGGATGTGGCAGAGTTCGTTTCACGGTGCCTCACCTGCCAGCAGGTGAAGGCAGAGCATCAGGTACCAGCAGGCTTGGTACAACCCTTGGAGGTCCCGGAGTGGAAGTGGGACGGGATATCTATGGACTTCGTGACTGGACTTCCACGCACTTCCAGAGGTCACGATTCCATTTGGGTGATTGTTGACCGACTCACCAAGTTGGCACACTTCTTACCCATCCGAGAGCAGGGCTCAGTGGAGAGCTTGGGGCGTCTCTACGTTCAGGATATTGTACGACTTCACGGTGTTCCATTGACTATCGTCTCCGATCGGGACGCTCGTTTTACTTCCCGGCTTTGGAAGGGGTTGCAGGAGGCGTTCGGGACGCGACTACGTCTGAGCACCGCCTTTCACCCTCAGACGGATGGTCAGACGGAGAGGACCATTCAGACTCTCGAGGACATGCTCCGCGCATGTGTCCTCGACTTTGGTCGCAGCTGGGAGGACCACCTACCCTTGGTAGAGTTTGCGTACAACAACAACTACCACTCCACCATCGGGATGGCACCCTATGAGGCGTTGTACGGCAGGCCTTTCAGATCTCCTTTGTGCTGGATAGACCCTGGAGAGTTAGCACTTGTGGGACCGGAGATGGTCCGGGCCACGACAGAGAAGGTCCAGGTCATCCAGGAGCGGATGAGGACAGCACAGAGCTGGCAGAAGTCATATGCTGACAGGAGGCGGAGGCCACTAGAGTTCTAGGATGGCGACCACGTCTTCTTGCGTGTCTCACCTCGACGTGGTTTGCGGAGATTTGGTCGAGGCGGAAACTTTTCTCCACGCTTCATCGGGCCTTTCCAGGTCCTCAGCAGGATTGGCGAGGTGGCTTATCGCCTGGCTCTGCCACCTCAGATGCACCGGGTGCACGACGTCTTCCACGTATCCCAGCTGAGGAGATACGTGCACAACCCGACGCACATCATTGACTATGGGGAGCTAGACGTGGATGATGGGGAGACTTTTGCGGAGGTCCCAGTGGAGATAGAGGATCGACAGGAGCGGGTCCTACGTGGGCGATCGATTCCTCTTGTACGCATCAGATGGAAGCACGGGAACCTCCCGGAGAGCACTTGGGAGCTGGAGGCTCAGATGCGTGCTCAGTACCCACATTTGTTTCCCTAGTTTTTTTTCATGTATCTTTACGAGGACGTAAAGTCCTGAGGTGGGAGTAATGTAAATACCCGTAAATTTCAAGGAAATTTTTTTTCTTAATTTTCTTTGGAATTTTACAAGAGCTTAGTTTCTGACAGCACCTGATTCCGAGGCCCGGTGTGCCCGGAATCATTTTCCAAAGTTTGGCTCGGGTACGTTCAGTGAACGGACAAGCGAGTTTTTCTAACTTTTGAACCGGTGCCCGGAATCGAATTCTGAGGGCACCGATGAAATCGCAGCGCCGGTATTTGCTTAGAAACGCCTCTTCCGGAGTTGCATTTTCTCGGGTGTGGTTTTTAATTTTCGGGCTTAAAGTTAAGAAATAAAATAATTTTGTGACAACTTTATTTTATTTCACTTAAGACACTTGGAAGCCACTTGAAGCCACTTAAAGGCGGCTTGAAGTGAGTTTAACTGGATAGGATGCTATCCAGAAATATCCTACCCCCTTGGTAGGATATTTGTGAGGTGGGGCCTGCACGAGCCCCGCCGTTTCTTTCCGCTAAGAAACGCACCCGTGAAAACCCGTCTTAATGAAGTCAACCGACGCGTTTTCTAAATTCTTAACAGACCATTAAATGGGCTGTTTCTTTTGTGAATTAAATGGGCTATTTCTTTCGTGAATTAAATGGCCTGTTTCTTTCGTTGAATTAATTCAACGAATTAATTCAATCGTTTCTTAACCGGTTTTCGTGTGTTGGCATGTTAATAAAATAAGACCAACCCAAAATCTTTTGAAAAGATTTGAGAGGATCCCTGTTTCTTCAGCTCCCTCGCGAAGAACGCGAAGAACGCGAAGAACGCGAAGAATGCCGCACCCGGAAATCGACGACGCCTTCGTCCGAGACGTTCTTCCGATCTCCGATCTCCGATCTCCAATCACCGACCATTTGAGGTGAGTGATTTCTGATTTCCGCTCAAGGTTCCTTTCTTTTGGTTTTAAACACAGATTTAATTAATTATAATTTAAGTCTGTTGTTCTTGGTTCGTTGAGTTCGCCGACTCAACGCCGGATTCCGCGACGACGCGACGCCTCCCCGCGACGACGCGACGATCCCTCTCTTCCGCGACGATCCTTTCCGCGAAGAACGCCCGCGCGCGACGATCGACGAGGTAGGGATTTATTTTGGAAAATTACCCCTTTTTAATTTTCCCGTGAACGTTCTTTGAAAATTAAAAATTCGGTTTCAAATGAACAATTTTATTTTAATTAAAATTTTCGGTTCATGTGTTGAACAATTTCTCCCGGTTGTTTATCTCTAACGCGGAGGGTGCGCGCCCAACGAACACGGCCCGACGACCCTCCGCCGTTCTTCGTTTTGTGCGGATTTGACGGTCGATGAAGGAACGTGCCGTAGCGGATGTTTGACGATCCCGCAGTAAAGAACGGATCCCGGGAGGAGCAACGGCGCAGACGGGAAGGAAAACGGGCCACCGGAGAAACGCCGGCGGCCCGCGGAAGTTGCCGGCGGCGCGCCGCCAGACGAGTCCGCCGCGGCTGAAGCCACAGCGGCGGCGGCCAACGGACCCGCGGCC
The DNA here is from genome assembly GCA_963277665.1 of Viscum album. Taxonomy (NCBI): domain Eukaryota; kingdom Viridiplantae; phylum Streptophyta; class Magnoliopsida; order Santalales; family Viscaceae; genus Viscum; species Viscum album. Next base: position 292,216,772 of record OY728165.1, read on the forward strand.
GCGCGGGTCCGGTTCGTCCAGGCGGGACGCGGTAGATCCGCCTCCGCGGTTCACCAGCGCGGCCCGCACGCGGGTCGCGGTTTCATCTCAGGCCGCGGGTCGGCGCCCGCAGCTTCCACCCGCGCCGGTCGGCCGGCCGAGCCGGACCGGCCATGGCCGGGCCGGGCCGGGCCAACCGGGTCGGACCCGGGTCCGACCCGGGTCGGGCCGACCCAGGGGGGGTCGGGCCGGGTCGGGCCGGGCCCGTACCCCCCTTCTTCGGACGTTTTCGTTCAAACGCCCGTAACTTGAGCTTCGTGCCTCCAAACGACTCGCCGTCAGCGGCAGCGCGATCCTTGGATCGAGACGGTCGTTTTGGTATATCGCACTCAAGGTTTCGGAATACATTGAGTTCGGCCGGGTTGGTTCGTACCCGAGACCAACCGGGCCCTCAGAGCGGAAACGCTAATATCTTGAGCTACAGACGTCCGATTGACGTGCCGTCAGTTTTGTTGAATTTCTCTAAGTGAGACGGATCTTTTGGCATACTCCGCCCGAGGTTTGGACGCAGGTGGAGTGCGGTCGGGTTGGTTTTGCCTTAAAAACCAACCGGGCCCCTGGGACGAAAATGCCAATATCTCTCAGACCGGACGTCCGATTGAAGCGCCGTCTGCGACGTTGAGTTCCTGTTGACGATACGGAACTTTTGGATACATCAACTTCGGACTTCGTGTCAGTTGATGTATCAGCCTCTCGGATCTTGGAGCGGACCCTCCCGAACGAGCTTGCTGTGTGCGGGAACCCTAGTGCTGGCTGCGACTGCTACTTCGACAGCGACGACCGTGCAGAGATCCTCAGTGGACTGCGGCGACGACTGTGCAGAGATCCTCCGTGGACTCCGACGGCGACCGTGCAGAGATCCTCCGTGGACTCCGACGGCGACCGTGCAGAGATCCTCAGTGGACTGCGGCGACGACTGTGCAGAGATCCTCAGCGGACTGCGACGACTACTGCACTCAGCGATCCTACGTGGATAAGTGCTTTAGGTCATGCGTGGGCCCGGTCCTGTGTGGGCCTGATCCTGTGTGGGTCCGATCCTGTGTGGGTCATCTCTCAGCGGTTCTGTGTGAGCCAACTCCTACAGGTCCTGCGTGGGCCCGATCCTGTGTGGGTCACTGCAAGGTTAGTACCTATCGATCCTTCGTGGGTCCGACGACTTAGATGGTTCAATGATCATCTTTATCGTCATCCGAAGAAGTATACCTGTGTGAGCTGAATCTTGTGTTACTCTCCTTTGTGGATTGTGTTGATCTATCCTGTGTGGATTTACTGGTTACTCTCCTTTGTGGATTGTGTTGTTCTATCCTGCGTGGGTATGCGTTTTGCTTTCCTGTGTGGACTGGGTTGTGCTTGGGCTCGGACGTTGGAGCTGAACGGGGAATTGCGGACTTAGGTATATGTATGGGCATATACCTAAGCCGTGTCAGATGTTACTTCGTGATTATACTTTTCCTTTGTGGATTTCGGGAGACCTTCGGTGGTCTCGGGGTCCATACTGAGTAGCTTATACTCACCCCTGCACGGGCTATGCCCGCACTTCGTGGTGTTGGTTGCAGACGACGGACAGCGCTGATCGTGGAGGAGGCGTGCGGAGCAGGACAGTACCTGGAGGTGGACCACTGGGCGGGACGTACTCGGAGCGGTTAGGTGGACCCGAGGAGCAGTGGAGGCTATCTGTACCCACCCTTCAGGTGAGACTTCCAGTGGACGGCTCGACGCTGCAGTTTTTCCTTTCAGTTGATGTTTTTCCTTTCAGTTGTACTTTACAGTTGGGCTTGTATTTCCGGCCCCCTTTTTACTTTCAGCACAGCTTGTACAGTTTTACTTAGTGTTACTTTTCCGCTTGCTTACTCTATGGTGCTTGTTTACTTTTCAACGGTAATTCCTTCCCTTTTTGTTGGGATTTAAGCCTTGGTGCTAGTCGCCAGCCCCTGGCCTATGGAAGGCGGGCTTGGGGTAGTCACGGCACGGGCCCCGAGGACGGGTCGTGACAAATATTTTCATCTCATCGAACCACATTTACTCCTTGATATTAACTGTGTCTCTCGGATTTTCTAAATTCAACTCACAGAAGCAGTAAAATTATGTCTTATGAGAATTTTGAAATTCTCCTAGGAGGTAGGTAAAAGACGGTGAAAAGTTCAATAAAATTTTTATATATCTAAAATTATTATAAACTGACTCCACTGAATTACAATGATCTTATATTATTATTATGTATCTATTTTGACATAAATTAATTTATATAAAATAAATAATAATTTAAATAAAAAAATCTGTTTTAACCAATAACTCAGTGTTTTTCACTATTCATCAAAAATTGATGTTTCTCAGAAAAATATCAAAAATTCGGCCTAAGATATATTTGATATTATGAAATTCAAAAATGATATCTATTTTACCAAATTAAAAATTTATAAGTTACATTAATTAATCTAAATTAATTCTCGTTCTCAAAACAAATAGCGCATTTTAAGAAATAATAACTATCAAAAGATTGACACTTACTTATGTCCAGTTTAAATGTGAAATTATGTCCAATGAACAAAATTGTGTGCAATGATAAAAATATATTCTAAACATACTTTAAAACCACTCGAATTCATAATTTATCACTATTAATTATTTCGATTACAAAAGTTGTTTTTAATTAAAATTTAGTAATTTTCACTATTCATCAAAATATGAAAGTTATCTGAAAAGTACCAAAATTTCACCCTACGCTAATTTCGATATTAAAAATCAAAAAATGAAGTTCATTTTAAAATATAAAATGTATAAAATTTCAAAAAGTGGGTATTACTATTCTTAACAGCTAGTATGATTGGTTGTGGTGTGTTAGAACTCGAAGTTGCGTATAACACACGCTATTGTATTATTCAAAGGGAAGCGTACTGTGAAATCTTGGGGTGTCGCATTCTACCCTCCTTCAATAAATTGCATCCTCTCAATTTATGCTCGGTATTGGAAACATGGGGTCGAGATTCGAAAATATCATTATTGAAATCCCACATCGAAAAATGGATTAATGAAGCCTCTATTTAAAATAAAGAGTGGTAGGTATGAAGGTTTCTGAAAATAACACATACTAGGGTTCCATGTAGGAAAATATGGATATGGAAGAGAAATATAACCATCAATACATGATGGAGAGTGGCAGAGAACATGGCTATAGAAAGGCCAACAATCCCAAAGCCATAAATTTGTGATGATCTAAGGTACCATCTAGGACAACATTTTTGTTCTATGTTCCTTTTCTTAATGTTGAGGAATTTATTTATGACATTGGATAAGATCATAGGGAGATATACTTACTTTATGATTAGAGTTTTATCCATTAATAAATTTCTACCACAAACTCATCTTTCACCCCAAAACATAATACAAATCAAAAATACTCTATTTATCCTAATCGTATAAGGTTCTAAATATAATGAATTTATAATTCACATATAAGACCCTTTAAAAAAACTACATTATACCATCCAGGAACGTCACGTAGTCCAATGGAAGGCGATATATCCCAATTACCGTATGGTTGCGGGTTCTATTCTAGCAGCTTTGTCCGACGCGACAGGTCGTCACACGGTCTGCGTGTTGTCCTTTTATAAAAATCCAAAAATAAACTTTCAAACATAATCCATTCCAACCTTTGGACTTATACAAAATACTTCTGTAAACTCTCAGTCCAAAATTTATATGAAAGGTAAACATAATATAGATCCTTTTTACCCCGTAATAGCATGTGAATACCTTCATCATGTTTTCTTTTAAAACACTAAAACATCCTGAATTACCATAAAACCTTATTGATTAGATTCATACTCTCTTATTCCTTATAGAATACTGGATATACTTTATCCATCCAAAAATGTTGTAAACTCAAAAAATGATGGAATATACAAATCTTTAATTGGTTTCAAGGTAGTCAAGAATATCCAATATAATTTACCCAAATCAACCATATCTTATTCCAAAATAAGTACCTCTATATTAGGACCATATTAAGGTTTATCTTTCCTTCAACCATGTAATTTCCAAAACGCTTAAATCGCTATAAAGTCACTTTTATTAGTACCATAAAATGTCAAATCCAAAATGAAATATTGATGCAGTACAATCCTTGTTTATTTCCAGTACATCATTGACACAACACTTCAATGAAATAATTCCAAAATAACAACATAAGAACAATAGTCCTTCCACTAGACCTGTTGTAGTATCATAACTTGATTATTATCCAATAGCATCATTTGGGGAATACTCTGATGATTTGAACACTGGTTTGCATAGTGTCCCAACTTCTTACAGATGAAGCATTGTATATTTGAAACCTTTTTATTACCCTTGCAGTCACGTACTTGGTGTCCTTTTTCTCCACACTTATAACAAACTCCCATTCCCTTTAGGTAAGTTCTAGGGTGTTTCTTCCCATAGTTATCACATATGGGAAAATTCTTCTTTTCCCTCTTCCATTTATCCATCTATATTTCTTCCATCCTTTTCTTCTTCTACTTCCCTTCAAAGCCATAGGACTCATAGAATTATTTACTTATCTTATTAACACATGATACTATTTCTTCATATGTTGAGAAAACATGAGAGACTATTTCACTTCTAAATGTTGGCTTAATACCATGGAAGATATGACCCTTCTTACTCTTTGGATCATATGTATTGTTGTAGTTCAAATTCCTTTTACTGGGTGCCATTTCTATACAATGGCATACACTAGGTTAGTTTATGAATTTAAATGAATAATTACGAACTTGTAAAATACCTACTGTAAATTGAAGAATTTATGGATATAATCCATAATAATAAAAATGTTTTATTTGAGTATGTATATACTTATAATCCCTTCATAATGGTTTGTAAAGAAAATGGGATTTATACTAAGCATATCCCCTGGGAGTGTCGTAACCAAGAGTGAAGTAAGGCCCGTTGTCGTGCACCAGTCCCCGTTCGAGTCTAGCTAAAAGCAGTGATTTTGGGTTTTACCCCTAGGTACATCTGTGCTAGAGCTGCCTCTACCTGCTCGTATCTAGATAGGGATGTGTTGCTCGGAAAACTCACAAAATCTCTACAATACCAACATTCTAGGAAGTTCTTCTATACTAATTCTCAAAGTCTATCTTAGGGCTATGTGCTCTAATCAGAGTTTATCTAAATCAAGTTTCCAAGGTTATTGCTAAACTTCCTCTGATACCAACTATAACGCCCTGACCCCAGTTACCCAGAGTCGGTGCATTATTTTAATAAATTGGAATGATTACAAGGAATCAAGTCCCGAAGGACCGATCAGTTTAGAAGTCTTGGAAAATAGATTACATAAAATAATGTTACATTACACTTTATAACAAAACAACATAAATAATCATTTATGAATTCCATTATTCCCTTGGATTAACCCTGCATATCAATCACAATACACTTATTTTAATCCTGGGAAAAAAATAAAACATAGAAAGGGGAGAGCTTAGATGCTCAGTAAGGATAACAATATAGAGGAAACTTTCATAAATAAGCATAAACATTTAAGGCAATGTATAACTATAAAAAAAGACTTTTAAACTTGAATTTCAACATAATATGGAAAAAATAAAATGAAATAATGGAATTTACTTATTCACATGGATATTATACTAGTCGAATAATCACATGCAATATCAATAACCACTTTCATAATAATGGAATGCATAATTCCGAACATTAATTTCTATGTCATGGCCTCGTGACAAGACCTAAGGGATAACTGTAACCGGAACCCAACCTGGAGAGCCTCTGTAACCAGACTCCATCCCGGAGAGCCTCTGTAACTGGACTCCAACCTAGAGTGCCTCTAATAACCAGACACCAACCCGAAGTTCCTCTAATAATAGGACACCAACCTGGTGTGCCTCTAATAAATGGACACCAACCCGAAGTGCCTCTAACAACCAGAAACCAACCCGGAGTGCCTCTAATGACCGAACACCAACCCGAAGTGACTCTAATAACCAGAAACCAACCCGGAGGGTCTGTTGTAACCGGAACCCAACCTAGAGGGCATACTTTTACCGGTCCCAAACCCGGAACATACTAGTCCAACACATTCATCTTAAGAAGAGGATGAAATATATCATAAACATTCGTATTAAAACTAGCAAACGAAATTCAAAAATATTAATCATAAACCATTAATGGAATAAAAATAACTCATCCATATTCAAGCATATCATAAAACCTTAAATACAATATGGAATATTTGTATCATAATAAATCAACTTCAAACAAGTGTAAAATTTATCAAAGGATGTTGACATAGATGAAATCAAAACTATTTGAGAGAAATATCACTTTTTTTAAATCATTTAAAAGTCAAATAATTATAAAAGAAAACATTTAATTTGAAAATATTCTTATAAGCTTGTAAGGGTAGATTCAAAGATTTTATAATGGTGGAAAATAGCTGCACCCGCCATATAAGTTAAAAAAAGACATTCTTACCTTAATTCTGTTGAAAAGGTTAAAAAGGACCTTGTTTGGAAAATGATGGGATGATTCCTTTATAAAAGTCAAAAAAGGGTATAAATGAATTTAACCCATATTCTGTAAAATAGTAAGAATGTTTTGAAATACATTTTTAAGAAACATGGATGTGGATGATAAAGAGGTCCCAGTAGATAATTACGTATAAACAACCTCGGATAATGAAGATATTGTGAAAAAAACCCTTACCAATTTGGTAACTTACGAAACATACACCCCATGAAAGGGGTTTCATACAATGAATATGTAAATACACATAAATTAAAGTTTATTACACAAATAATACAATTATGGGCAGTATATACACCACACAAAAGGTAATAGTGACAATATGGCATGAATCTCACGGGAATAATGAGTGAGATGAAAACCCCTTACCTTGCACTTTCCTTTAGTCGAGGGTACGTTTAGCCTCATGTATGAAAACTATAGTATGTTATTAAATTATACCCGAACCATATTAATATTTATTATATCATACATTATTCATTTAGGACTTTATACTACCCATTTAATAATAATTTCCATGTTATATTAATATTTCGTGTAATAATCGCTTTCTTTATCGTACGTGTTTTAACTTGTTACTCTTGATTGTATCACGTAGATCATGATTTAAATATTTCCAGAATATAAAACATGATTTATTTATCATATATATTTAGAATATAAAAATTTATAATAGATGTATATATGAAATGGAAAACACCGTTTATGGAGACGGTAGTCCGTAAGTACGCATAAACACTGTTTCCATTTTTATATAGTATTGAACGGAAGTAACTGAATAAGATATTTGTAAATACATAAATACTTATATATATAAATATATATATCTCCAGTAGCATTATTATGTCATATATTACATACTTATAAGTAATATATACTTTTATAATTGTTGATTAATGGTGAACTTGGAAATGAATCTCATCGCGTCGTGGAGACGGTAATCCGTACGAACACACGAGTGAAAATATCATTCTTTTGATATTGATATAATATATAATTGGATGGTATATAATATATACAGAATCCTTATCATGTTATATTTATCAAATACACATCACTATTATACCCATCCAAATAATAATGCATTGAATAACAATTACACCACGACGTGGATACGATAAGCCGTACGTACGCACATATGGTGACATGTCATTCAAAGGGTGGATAGAATAATGAATTTGGTTGTACCATAATTACAATAACATCACAGTATATATAATATACTGGATTTATTATTTTAGAATAGAAACAACAAAGAAAAAGGATGTGGAAGATGAAAGGAACTTGAAAGAGGGTGGTGAAATCATTAGCTCTTCTTCGGGTTATTCCTTTTGATTTGATCAAAATGGCCCCTTAGGTTGGATTTCTGATCAAACTAAGGCCTCTAGGTTGAAGGTAGGATAGTTGAGAGGGTATTTGGGTAGGGGTTGGCCGAGCCAAATGGCTTAGAAGGTGTGAATTAGAGAGAAGGGGGAGTGCCCTTTTATAAGAGGGGTGAGGGGCACCTTAGAAAAAACTTAAAATATTATTTTATAATAATTTCATATTCGGTTTCTAATGGATTAAAAGTTGATTATTTAAAGTTTAAGGTGGGGATAGGTCAAAAACAACTCAACCAATAGATTTTAGACAGGTTTAGGTTACCACTATATGGTTAATAAACTTACTATATACTGCCAATCGAACCCCAATTGGTTAATTAATGTCATATATATTATTATATAATTATTTTTGGCCGAACCTTAGATTTTCAGGACCATTATATAAATTAATAATATAATATTTTTTAAAAAACTATTTTATGTCAATTTTGACACTATTTGGTATTTGTTTTTTTGTTAAAATAATACAACATGAGTACTTCAAAAAAAAATACCCTGAATCTATAATAACATATCATATTCACCTATAAAATTCGTGGATGTCATAAAAACTTTGAAATTATATTTATTTTAATATTTGTAATACCATTTATTTGATTTTTTCAGGAATAAGGTAATTACTGCATCATCATTGTGTCATAAATACATTTATTTATTTACTGTCTAAAAATTATAAATAAAATACCATGATTTATGAAATCTTTTTTGATTTCTAATGTATATTTATAATCTAATTTATCTTATCTAGAACCCTATATTAAAATTTTTTAGATATTAAACATTGATTTTAACTCTTTTAACTCTTCTTTGAATTAAATATTAATAAATGTCCTAATCTAATCCAAGTGGACCTAAATAATAATATTTTATTCCTAAGGTTGTTTTTGGTTGAGATAAGCTTTTCCAATAGAATTAGGACATGTGTGAGGGTAATATTAATATCACTTTTACCCTTAATTACCCTATTTACTTTTAACCGTGGAAATAAAAGTAAAAAGTTACTATTCACCAAAAATTATTTTCATCTCATTGAAACACATTTTACTACTTGATATTAATTATGTCTCTTGGAGTTTCGAAATTCAACTCACAAAAGAGGTAAAATTATGTTTTATGAGAATTTTCAAATTCTCCTAGGAGGTGGGTAAAAGACGGTGAAAAGTTCAATAAAATTTTTATATATCTAAAATTATTATAAACTAACTCCAATGAATTACAACGATCTTATATAAGTATTATGTATCTATTTTTGAAATAAATAAATTTAAATAAAATAAATAATTATTTAAATAAAAATATCGGTTATAACCAATAACTCAGTGTTTTTGACTATTCATAAAAAATTGTTGTTTCTCAGAAAAATACCAAAAATTTGGCCTAAGATATATTTGATATTATGAAATAAAAAATGATGTCTATTTTTCCAAATTAAAAATATATAAGTTGCATTAATTAATTGAAATTAATTCCCGTTGTCAAAACAAATAGCGTGTTTTTAAGAAATAATAACTATCAAAAGATTGACACTTACTTTTGTCCAGTTTAAATGTGAAATTAATTCCAATGAATAACATTGTGTTAAATGGTAAAAATATATTCTAAACATGCTTTAAAACCACTCAAATTCATAATGTATCACTATTAATTATTTCTATTAGAAAAGTTGTTTTTAATTAAAATTTAGTAATTTTCACTATTCATCAAAATATGAAAGTTATCCAAAAAGTAACAAAATTTCACCCTATACTAATTTTGATATTCCAAATCTAAAAATGAAGTTCATTTTGAAAGATAAAATGTATAAAATTTCAAAAAGTGGGTATTACTATTCTTAATGGCTAGTATGATTGGTTGTGATGTGCTAGAACTCGAAGTTGCATATAACACACGTTATTGTATTATTCAAAGAGAAGTGTACCATGAAAGATTGGGGTGTTACATTACATGGGAGTCCATTTTACATTGTTTCAGATAGAGATCCTTGGTTTACCTCAATGTTCTGGAGGAGTCTTCATGAAACAATTGGAACTCAGGTCAAGTTGAGCACAACTTACAATCCACAGATAGATGGGTAGAAAGAGCATGTGATTTAGATTTTGAAGGATATGCTCCATGTCTGTGTCTTGGACTTCTAAGGATCATGGTATAGCCATATGGGACAGGTTTTGTTTTTATATACCAATAGTTATTAGCCATCAATCAGAATGGATCCCTTTGAAACGTTGTATGGTCGCATGTGCAAATCACTTCATAACTGGGCTAAGGTGGGATAAATAGCTTTATTTAGACAAATTTTGGTTCAGTAAATGTATGTGAAGATTCAGGATATACATAAAAATATAATAACATCCCAGAGCTGACATAAATTTTTTGTGGATCAGCAACATCGACCTTTTTAGTTTTTCATATGGGATTGGGTTTTCCTGAAAGTTTCAGCTTGGTTAGGTCATTGTCATCTAGGAAAACATGTAAAGTTGGCTCCGAGATATGTTATACCATTTGAGGTCGCCAAGTGTATTGGACAGGTTTCTTATTGGTTAACTTTGCTGGTTCAGTTGACAGGTATTCATGATTTTTTTCATATATCTCAGCTTAGGAAGTATCACCCCGACCCACTCATGTTCTGAGTTGGTATGAAATTGAGATAGAACAATATGAATCTATTATGAAGAAAAAATTTGAGATCATTGACTCTCAAGAGAAAGTATTGTGTGGGAAGTTCATTCCATTGGTCAGAGTCCTATGGAAACAATGATCATATTCTCATGAGACTTGGGAATGCATGTCATTGATGATGGATCTATAGCCCTATATTGTTCCTGAGATTACATATTCCACATGAATTATTGGGGATGGAAAGTATTTATGGTGGGGATTTTATTACATCCCATTACCATTTTATTAGGTACACCCTTATCCTAGTCATTATTTTCTCCTTCTTTGAGATTGAGAGGATACCTATAGTGGTGAAGTCAGAGATTTTTTTTACTTTCAACTTTATCTGGCCTTTTCTATAGGATGTAGGAAGATTTCTACACTATGTAACTAGGTTACATGACATGTAATTTCTTTTGGGTACAAGCCTCGAAAAGGGATTCACACTATGAAATATTACATGTCGTTAATAGCAGTTTCACATCATAAATGTTTTAAATAATGGATTTTTAATCTGAGGCAACATGTTTTTTGGTGTACTTATCCAATGTGTAATTCAAAACATGAATGGGGGTTTAATTTCATGAAATGACCCGCATATAGTTTTAAAACACGTGCTTGGTAGTTTTTCTCAGTCCTTTCTTTCCAGAATCCTTCACCCTCAAACTAGGGTCTCTCATAGGCATTTTTCAAAGAAACTTTTACTTTTGGATCGATCCATTCAACATCTGATCTCTATTGTGATTGCAGTGTGTCTCCTTGGGTATGTATTCTTCCCACCTCTTCATTTCCTTTGATCATGATATCACCACTGGGTGGTGTGTTCATATCCGTTTGAGTTAATATGGTGTTTCTTCTTGGTATATTGTAGATTTATTGTACAATCTCACTCCAAAGGCCATTACCTTTGTCAGTCATGGTGAAGAGGGCATTTGTATTTGAGGTATGTAAGTTTCCTCTCTTCTACTGACCCCTTGTATTCAAAATTGAATCAATATTAATTTGGATTGGATTTAAGGGATTTTGTTGTAATTGTTATGTTTTGTTGTTGGTGGATATCATTGCAGGTGTGCGCGACGTGAGCATTGAGGTAGGTGGTTCTGTATCTATCCTATAATAATGGATCTTGTTGTTTTTCTATTCAAACTGATACAAATGAAATATTGGCATGATTTTTTTTTTGATTTGAGAAGAGTTTTCAATGAAAATTTGGTTTCCTGGGTTATTGATAAATGGAATGTAAACGTGATATTTTTGAAGAATTTAAATGGTTTTGAAATCATTTAAATGAATTGTGAAAAATAGAACATGGGTTACCTTCGGTAATTAGGTCAAAGGTTTATCTTGGGGCCAGAATCCATTATTTTTTGATTATCTATGAGGTTTTTCTCGGGGCTTTACTTAATGTGCTAAGCTCTTTTTTCTAGGGAACATATATTGAAATTATTGGGGGATTTGGACATGGGGTGCTCCACTTATTCCTAGGCCTATTGTTCAAGGAACTAGTTTGTGGAATTTATTATTATGGTACCAGTAGTCTATGGCCTGGACCTATAGTATTCCATGGTGTTGTGATACATGTGATTCTGTTCTATATTGATTGAATTTTTGAGTTATCATTGATATGCATGTTTCTACTTGTGAGAATGATATGGAAAATGTTATTTGAAATTGATATTTTTTTTAGAATTATGAAAAAGGGAAATTTTTACCATGCCTTCCACAAAACCACTTTACTACTTATCATTTCGTGGTTTTACGTAAAATGAGAATACAAAAATTATATACAGAGGCTTATTATGGAATACCTGGGTGTGATCCTCACCTAGATAGAACCTAGGGTGTGAGCCTCACCTAAAAAAAGCCACAAAAATATACCAATTTCTAGTCACAATGTGAGTCTTCTAATTCATGGTGTGACTCTATACAGATCAAAACCATAAAATACCATACTTAGACTCTTCACAACATGGAAACCCCTTTGTGGATTTACCTTCATATAGATAATTCTATTCAATCCCACATCAGTAACATTTGGGGCGTGATGACTACATTATACTCCGACATTTGTTTTTAAATAAAAATTTTAAAATCAACTTCAAACACTCGTTAAATCTCTTCCAAAATAATAAATTTCATTTATGAGTCACATCCCACTCAATTTTAATATATACAATCTTGAAAATGTTCTTAAGTACATTTACTAACATATACCATAAAAGATTAGGAAACATAATCCAACCAATCCTCTTCCACCCAAGGATTTGGCTTGCATCAATACCTTGGAGACCTATATATCTATAAATGATGAATTTCACTTAATAAATGGTTAGAATCATCCTTATTTACAATTATTACAGTCTTTAATGTGACTAGGTTTTATACCAACTTAACTAGTGGGGGAAAAACTTCTAATAATTTCCTTAAATTAAATCCTCATTGATCAACAGGTTAGCCACTAGATGTTGAATCACTAGAATGGGATCATATTGATCCTACCTATGATGAGGAGATTGTTATATTTGAGATGGAATTATAAATGTGATAAATTAAATCCATGTTTATTCAAGTATATTTGGAATAGATAACACAAGTAAAAAATAGATGAAAACACAACTCATTTGCTACATGATATATGTATTATCCCATTAACATTGTAATAATTATATTAGAGTTTTGAGTCAACTAATATATTATTATCGTCTTGGTTAGAGTATACATTAGTTTATCTAACCAATCATTAGGTTCCCAATATTTGTTTAATAACTAAATGCCCCTCAACTCTATTTTCATATGTATCCATAAACAAATTGTACAAGAATCTAAAATAATAATCATATCCTTAAGACTCAAATTTCTTTAATACCATTCTGACAAGACCCAACCCACTATGACCATACTTGTTCTTATAATAATGTGGGTGTGATACCCCATGTTTTCTTCTAATATTCCAGTGGTTGTTGACAAGCACTAAGAAGGAATATCTCACATATGAGAGGTCTTATCCTATAAATCCATATACAACCACACATATCTAAATATATATATATATATATTATAATATAAACAATATCTATAATGAACCGTAGGGTAAAATGATAGAAATTATGAAAAATATCCTAATAAAGAAACAAAATAAAAATTCTAGTAAATAAAGGAAAAGTTTAAGGACCGTTATCTTGTAGTAAAGACCAAATGTGAACAAAAATAGAAAGTACACTATTTTTATACATCACCATCCACTAACAGAAATTTGACATATACCAACAGTTTGAAAATGTTGAGATAGGCACTGAAACTATTGGGGTATCCTATCCCAATGGTTTCAAGAACTGTTGGTATGTTAGGAATTTCAATAGCCCTATACTAACAGTTTCTAATAAACCTTTGGTATAGGTTGTCCGAATGCATAGATTTCCAACGATTTAAGGGAAATCGTTGGTATATATGTGTACCAACGGTTCAAGAACCATTGGTACACATACTTTCCAACATCTAACATGTTCCAACGATTACAAAAAAACTATTGGAATATATGTATACCAATGGTTTTTGAACCGTTGGTATACGTACAAAATCTATTTTTTATCAACAGTTTATATAAAACCGTTGGGATATGTAGTGTAGCATACAGTGTACCAATGGTTTACAGAACCGTTGGTATATCCTATACCCCCACTTTAAACCTGCACTTCCCATAACATAAGGTGGAAAAAACCTACACGCCCCCACTGCAATTCCAGCGGCCTCGCCTCTATAGTGCTGCAATTCCAGCAAGCATACATCGGCCTCCCCTTCTATGCAATTTCAGTATCCTCCCCTCAAGCATACAACACCCCCCCTCGAGCATACATCAACCTCCCCTCAGCAATTCTATCCACCTATCCTCTGCAATTCCATCCACCTCCCCTGTGCAATTCTAGCATCCTCCCCTCCTAGGAAATTCCAGCAAGCAATATACAATGACCTCCCCTCCTATGTTTTCGCTTATCCTTTATGTGTGAGTGAATCCTCTTATGGAGGGTTTTGGTGCAATAATTATTGGAGGGGAGTTCACTTAATAGTTATGAAGGTTACTACTAAGGAATTTCAGTAATATGGAATGTGTTCAAGGTATTCAAGGTAAATGAATAAAGAAGAGGCCACCCAATACCAGTATAAAATTAAATGTGGATGGAACATGAATGCCTTGGGAAATGGGGGGAGACTATTTAGAGACAACATGGGATTAGTTATTCGGTGTTTTAGTTCCTTCTATAGTCTAGGTAATTATTTTGGGGTAGAATCACAAACCTTGTTTACCAATATTATGTTTTGTATGATTTATAAAATTCCATTTTTTTACATAAATTAGTAGAGTTTTAGAAAGTTTCAAAAGAAGGGGATGTTAAAATATGGTGTAGATAACTAGGTGTTCATGCAATGTCATCAAAGATAATCTGTCATGGTTATGAAGTTTATACGTTACTCTAGTTTAGTTGGTTTATTAAACCTAAAATGTCATTAATTTTTGATAATTTTTTGGATCTTAGAAAAGTGAATTATGAATACCTTTTCTGGTTAGAATTCTTTGTTACAAGGGATGAGGTATTATTATTCTTGGTCTCAGTATCTCTTCCCATATAATCCATCTATACACCATGATCACCAAGGGATGCAAGCACATGCCCCTTACTCACCACCTTGTTCTTGAATACATATATGTTCCTTGACTGGGCCAGTTTTAAGGTTCATAGTACTCTACATTTCAATAAAACAATTAGGCGAAAAGTGTGGGGAGAGATATAAAGAATGATCTTAGAGGGGCCCTCTAAAGAGATCAAGGACCATTTTACCCACTTATGGTACATGTTTAGAACCCTCAACTCCAGTAGGTTAGGATATCAAGTACTAAATGCTAGGGTGAAGGAGGTGGTCACTATTAGGGAGGAGAAGATGGAACATGGAAACATGTGAGGAGAAGGTAGAATATTGATTTATATATTTATTCTCATTTAGATCACTCTTGTAATTGGAGTATGGGAACAAATTTATACTTCATCCCTTTTTCATTTATATAATAATATTAGAGAATGGATAGCAGTATCGCAATAGTTAAATTTCAAAGATTCACCAAATGATAAAAGTGGTTTATAAACCATGTAAAAAATCTTATTCCATGGTAATTTTGACACATGTAATCAATTTGGATTCATTCTATTGCAGAAGCGTTAGGAGCCTCAATGATAGAAATGAGATATTAAAGAAAATGGGGAAGAAAGGAAAACACACAAGACACACAAATTTATGTAGTTCGGGAATAATCCCAACGTCCACAGAGAGGCATAATTATCACTATAATCGAGAGAACAAATTACAGAGTACCTGTCGGTGTCGGTTGATCAACTCTGCTACAGTGGCTAGACATGCTACAGTGCTTAAAAAAATGGGCCGGGGCCTTCGAGCCCTGGACCCCTAGAGTAGGGGCGCGTTGCCCCCCTGCAACCTCCAATGAGCTCACTGCAGAGCTCGACCAGCGACAGTTGCGGTCCAGAAGCATTCAACCCAAATGGATCGAGCTACACCAATCCAACACATTCATGACACTATTTAGGCATATTACCAATATGTATCTTAAATCAATTCATTTTACCATCAATCCTTAGATTATTGAGAATGTGAAAGAGGATGATTGATGGACCTTCGCACTAGTGGTTTCTTAGGATGATAGGGATACTGATTCGGATTCCCCTATTGAGTCCAAGGAAGTGGAACTTGCGAAGGATTATATGAAAGTCTCCTCAAAATAAATAACACCATCATTGAATCAAAGGGGTTCATCAATCACTCTCGGAGGCCGTAGAAGAAAAAATACTACTCCTTACCTAGCCATCATGTCACTATATTCTCAAGCAAAGCGAAGATCCCTCTGAGGGTTCCCAAGTAGGTGGTGACAAAATATACAAATGAGCTTGATCCACTAGCAAGAAAATCATTTGTCACTATCCTAGAGAATGCTGGAAAGAAGATGATTGTATCAGATATCCACCACAAAAGGAAAGAATTGATGGAATGTGATGAGTGGTAAATCATCCTCGAGTGCAACAAAGAATTTTCAGACAAGGGCTTAGAGGTCATCACTATGAAAAGGTAGTTTGACAGGCTAGTAGAAAGGCATTTATGGGCCAACCTTACTAAGGAGAAGGGGGCCTGGCCCCAAAAACAACTTGGCATTCTGGAAAATGGATTCAAAAGGTAGAAGATTACGGTGGAAGATATCATACAAACTTGGGAAAAGATAGTTTACAATTTTGACGACCTCCTCAATGATGATTTGGATGAGAAGGCTACCGTTCTCTAATGGAGTCTCCTTATACGTAAGGTCATTAAAAGGCTCAAATTGAAACTCATTGATTCATCTATTTCATATCATGTTGATTGAGTGTCTATCTATGTACTCTACTGGTTTTATACTTTTCCTTAAAAGTGTTTTCTTAATTAAAAACATATAATTGTGGCATGTTTCCCATTCAATAAAGGAAACCTCAAACTATAGGAATTAGAGGCATGTTTGGTTAATTACATGTTATGACTAGGATCACAAGGAACAATATTTATCATAGTGGATTTGTTCATACACACAATTCACTGAGTTTCAAGAAATAATTGCTTTAAAAATATCATGAATAATAAAAAAACTAGTCACATGCAAAAAATAGAAAATATAATCCAATCTGGGGAAGGGAGAACACTCCCAATGGTGTAATGACATATAATGTGTGAAATAGGTAGAATTATTTCTCAAGGACTATAAATGGTGTGCCGAAGATGTTTTTCCTTCAACAAGTGGTCTTGAGAGCTCTTACAATACTGATAGAACACCGTACCTGAGTTTGTGTGGTGGTGAGGACTTATAAGCATAGGAAGACAGGGATTCAAGGAAAGTTCCAAGAATATCATATTGTATTTGAGGTCATCATGAGGTAATTATTATTTTTGTGTATGAGACTAATTTGAGTCTCAAGGACTCTAGTGGATTCCCTAGTGTAAGATATATTTGTTTCAAGAGGACTAACATTTTTCACTTGGATGGTGTGACATTTTTGAGATGGGGGTATAGGTCCATAGTGACTAGAAACCTGTACCTATATAGTGAGCTATGATATGGACCTAATTCCCTTGTTGTTATTTCATACACATGTTGGGTGACAAATTCTAACAAGTATAGTGATATATCTTGATGAATGAAAACACATTGAGTGATAAGGTGTTGAAAAGACCCTTACTTGAGTGATAATGAAGTTATCATATTATAACATGATATCTACCCTACCATGTTGATAATGTAGTGGTCAAGATAATGGACACACCTTGAGTGATAAGGTTCTAGATGAACCCAACCATGAGTGATAATGGAGCATTTGGAATCTGATATTAGACCTACCATGGTTAATATGTTAGTATTTTTAGAAAAGGGATTCAACCTGTATAAAACACAGAAACACGCAGAAAACCTACAACCTACAACCTTCAATCACACAAAAACACATTGAGATTTAGAAAACACATAGGAAACCTGCAATCACATAGAAAACATATAGAAAACTCATTGAAAACACAAAAAAACTCACAAAAACTCACTGAAAAAACATAGAATACACACAAAAACCGCAACCTACAATCACACAAAAACTGCAACCTACAATCACACAGAAAACACAGAAAAAATAGAAAACACGCAGGCAACCTGCAACCTGCAACCTAAAATCACACAAAAAGACACTACAAACACAGAAAACATGCAGGGAACTTGCAACCTGCAACCTGAAATCATACAAAAACACATTGCAAACACATAAAAACTCACTGCAATCACACACAAAAAAACTCACTGCAAACACACCAAAAAAATCATAGAGAAAACTCACAAAAAATCATTGCAAACACATAGAGAACTCACTAGAAAAACAAAAAAACTCACAAAAACTCACTACAATCACCTGAAATCACACAGAAAACTCACAAAAACTCACTATAATCAAACAAAGAAAATATTATGATGCATGGATTCAACCTTGATCTTGATGAGTGTGGAATTATTAGGATGCAGAGATTCAACCTTGATCCTGATGAGTGTGGAATTCTTAGGATACTGCGATTCAACCTTTATGTCTATGGAATTATTTATGCAATCCCCCTGGATTTGATGATGTGACTACAGATGTGGGAATTCCCAAGATGTATTGGAATCGACTCTGTGGACATTGAAATTCCATTTCCCTGGGATCATGGGAATTGGATAATACTAGATGATGTTTCACTTCCCAAGACTTTTAGGAATATACCATTATGCCTGATAGTATTTGATTTATTAGGGGGAATTGGTTTAGGGCTTGTTGCAATTAGATTTCCTAGGGCCATTCACCTAGGAAAGAGTGCTTGAACATAATACTCTAATATTGGATTTCCCCAATAGGATGGGAATTGGTTTTAAACGATATACTAGTTGGAAAAGTTTTAGGACATGATTAGAGACACTTATGCACAAGATGAGGTAGGTGTGGTCAATCACAAGTGTCACATTAGAGCCTGAGGATCAATAGTGATTTATTTATTTATATTAAATAGTTTATAAATATATTTATCTAATAATATCACATGCACACACACACATTTACTAGTTATGTATCAAAATATATTAGTGGTTTCCTAATATGTTGTACTCTCACCATGCTTGGTAGGGCATGAAAATTTGGTCCCTAAGAAGAATTATTACTTGCATATAGGATCAAATTGGGTAAAGGATCATTGTCACATGATAATGATGGAGAAGTTTAGATGGTTTGGTGATTGAGATGATGTGAGACTTGAGGATGGATCAGAGTCTCTTTTCCCTTTTATATTCATTTTTTATATATTGGTTCAATTTGATGGGAGACCAGTGTGTATTAGTCTTCCAATGGTATGACCCTAGAACCTCATTGTTAATTGATAACCTTTAGTGTATGTGAAGGAATGCCTAAGATCCAGTGGTGACTATTTGATTCAGGCACCACCCAGTGGATATGGACCAGGGGAAGGATGTTACAAGGGAGAATATGCCCAAGAATTATTCAATTACTCTTAGGGTTACACCTTCAAGCATGTGGATAGGGTATAGAAAAATTGGATATAGGTATGATTTAGTGGTAAGATGAAGGGTGATCCAAAAATAGCTTAGTTTATGGTCTCACAACTTTCACCGAAGGGGATAACCCTTAAGGTCATATAGCCTAGAGTGTAGGGGTGTAATTTTTAAGGTCTTTAAGAAAGGAATAAGGGGATAGATATCAATTAAATAAATTGGGGAAAATGAACTTAGCATGTTTTCATAGCCTAGGTAATATTAGGAACACCTCATGTATGAGTGCATAGATTTTAAGGTCATGGTGTTTGGACTATTGTATGAAGCCACATGGTTTATTATTATAAAATTATATTTTTTCAGATGAAAATACCACTAAAAGCGAGATATATATATATATGTGTGTGTGTGTGAGCTGGCTATTTTCATGAAGAACTATGAATGGTGTGGATCACACCAGGCTTATATATCAATATAGAAGAACTAGATGTTGCAATGTTGTGTAGGTATACCCCCTAAACATGATACAAATAACCATCACTATTTCTTGGTTTGAAGACAACGCACCTCCGTTGGAGGGGGTTTGTTATAAAATCATGGAATTTCTTTATCACACAATTAATTTAATTATATTTAACATTTATTCTAAATATAAAAACTCATTTAGCACAACTCAAATGCAATAAGTTAAGAAACTAGATCAATATAACTATCACTGTGGATTTTCACAGATAGTGCATCTCCGTTGGAGGGGTTTTATTATAAAAACATGACATTATTTATCAGATAAACCATTTATATTAAATAATAGTTATTCAAGATATGCAATTCAGTATAATTAAGTAGAATTAAGAAAGAAGCTATAATTAATTTAAATCATTCTTGAATTAAAGAGGCTAGGAGAGGGACCCTACCTCAAGGAGGAACCAAGCTGTCCACTTAGGCTCTTGGAGCTTTCTAACTAAATTTTGTTGCTCCCACACTGGGTATATGCACCTTCACACACATTCAAGGACACCTAGCCCCTATGCACACACCTGTATGGCCATGAACATGTGCAAGGGGATCCTTGTACATATACTTATATGCATATACTAGTCTCCACTCACCTATGTATGCATATATATATATATACATGGCCACACCTAGCCCCATACGTGCATAATCACTGCCATGAGCGACTATACACGTAACGGGGGAACCCACATACATATAATTACTTACCTATGCACACGCAGGAGAGTCTCCCTCGACGTGGCAACTCCAAACCAACGAGCATGGATCAATGCACTATAAAAAATATATTAGGAACCTTAAAACACATAAAGGATTCTACATAATCAGTGGAAAATCAACCAACCGCATTAAAGCCTTACCTAGATTGGTAGTGGAGAACCAAATCCACCTGAACCCACACAAAATGATCCAACTCCCTACCAAAAACATAATATGGATTCAAACACACTGAAAGTTCCAAATACATGAGGTGTGAGACAAGTAGTAACCATAAAATCTTACCTCAGATCACAGTCGGTGGACTAAATCAATCTGAACCCCTTCTTAACCCTTCAAAAAATATAACTACTCTTTGTCCATAGAAAGCAGTAAAAGACCTAAGTGGACAATGCGATAAAGAAAATAACATAAAAACTAAACTAAAACATACATGTCTCCTCTGACAATACACATCACTTCCCAACATATAAGAACAACAACACCCCATGGGTCAAATCATGTTCTTGCAAGCAAGGGGAAATAGATCCAGGTTTCAAAATAATAATATCAAATAGTACATTCCTATTAATTAATAATTAATCCTCATATTAATGGTATATAATCAGTTTGGATTGAGTTTCAATATAGTTTGATTTTTTTATACAAGTTTGTTTGGTACATTTCCATTATATTTAGTTTGTCTTATTTTTGTTTATATTATCTTAGAAAATTTCATTCATTTGGGTTCTATTAGATCATGAAATTAGTCTTATTCATGCAATTCATACCTAATATATGTTTTTCATGGGCACATAAATCACCAAAATCCCTAAATTAAATTGGGCCAAACAAAGAGGGAAGAATAAACCAACCTTAAATCCACTTGGACACCCCACCCCACCCCCTGGACACCCCCACCCACTAGACAACCCCCACCCCTAGAAATCCCCACCACCCCTTGGACACCACCCCACCACTTGGATACCCCCACCCCCATGGACAACCCCCACCCATATGGACACCCCCACCCACATGGACACCCCCAACCCCCTTGGACATCCCCCACCCCCTGGACAACCCCCACCCCTGGACACCACCCCACCCCCTGGACACCCCCACTCCCATGGACATCCCCCACCCCCAACCCCCTTAGAAAGCCCCCCAACCCCATTGGACAACTCCCCCAACTCCCCGGACACCCCCACCCACCTGGATATCCCCACCCACCTGGACACCCCCACCCTCCTGGACACCCCCAACCACCTGGAAACCCCCAACCACATGGACACCCCAACCCCCTTGGACAACCCCAACCCCCTAGACAGCCCCACCCCTTGGACACCACCCCACCCCCTTAACACCCCCTGGATACCCCCCATTGTACATCCCCTACACCCTTGGACATCCCCCAACCCCTGGACATACCCCACCCCCTGGACACCCCCACCCCCTGGAAAACCCCCACCCCTTAACATAAACATGATTAGAATTTGAGAAAAATAAAGCGCAGAGAATATCAAATAGTTTTGAGCTAAAAGAAAATTGATTCAGTAGAAAAATGCCTCAATCAGTGTTGTAACTTAGAAGTTGATAAACCAAACTTATTACCATACTTGTTGATATAAAAACACACTCAAATTGAAATTTTACATAACACTCACTACACAAATATTTTTTTCAAGGAAAATAATTTTGAAAAAAGAATCCTTCATATAGTGTTGTTATTCCATTGAAAAAATCAATATGGAGAAAATACGAAAATAAATTCTTGTTAATCACATATCTAAAAACGTTTTAACACATTTCCCATGAGTTAATGACATATTTATAGGAAAATTTTAATCTAGATAATACTTTATAATTTAATAAAATATGGTTACCCATTCAACTGTATGGGAGTCCAAAAAGAACAACACATTTATCCACAAACCAATTTTCCTTTGCACGCATCATGTACATATTAAAACATTATGCATTAGATAAAATTTTCATTTTCAAATTACAACACTCCATTCAAATGATAATGGCATCCACAAATCATCAGTGGTATGAATAATTCTACACATACAATATTCTTAACATTTTTATGAGCTCTAAATGATTTCATATAGAATATGATATTCTTTATGAAACTAGGAACACATAATAACCTAAATCACAATGAAATACTGTTCTCATGGAATTTTCTATGTGAACATCCAATGATTTATATATACAAACACTACAATGATAACTATTTTTATGTTTTGAGAAAACCAAAATAAATCATATATCATAGATGAACGAAAAAATATAAAATGATACAAATTGAATCAACAAAACTCAAACTAAACAATGAATCAATTAATCATACTAGAAAAATAATTGGGACCAACTACCAAAGAATATCGGAAAAATAGAATGAGATACTCGACTAGAGGGGATACTTGACCTAGATGGGATGCTCGACCACTAGAGGGGATTCTTTACCTTCTCGACCTAGGGGGATTCACGTCGGGTGAGGGAAAGCTCGACCTAGGGGGGATTAGCGTCTGGTGAGGTAAATCTTGACCTAGGGGGGGGGATGTTCGACTTCATAGGGTATTCTATACTAGAGGAGTATGAGGAGGGGGATGCGTGATTGACAATGAGCGGTGATCGACAAGCGGTGAGGGGGAGTTCAAATGGGGGGAGGGGAGCACGCAATGAGCTGCGAGCACCAGTGAGGGGAAGTCAGGATGGGAGTGGCATCGAGGGGGAGTCGATATGGGAACGGCGTCGAGGGGGAGTTGGGATAGAGAGGATAATTTCAAAATGGATAAGTGGGGGTGCGATGCAAGGGGAAGTTGGGATGGGAGGAGGGTCACATTTTAGGTAGGTTTATCCAAATGGTTCATATGAACCGTTGGCTATTGAGCTGGTTTTTTCCAATGGTTCACTAAAACTTTTGGTAAAACCATCATATATTAATGTATACCATAGGTTTCATAGAACCATTGGTATAGCCTTTTTATTCCAACATTTTTTTAAAACCATTGGGAAATAACTGTTAGTATAGGTGGGATTTCCACCAGTGATCATAGGAACCATAAGATTTTAATGCCACCAAGATCATTTAAGAACCATCTATACTATATCCATATCCACTGAGGTCACCCCCGAACTGTGAATCGACTATATAGATACAAATTTTGTGGGTACAAGACATATATAGGGGTGTGTATAAGCATACCCAATAAGACATATCAAATATAGAAAGGGAAAATAAGATAGAAAGTTTACTCAAACTAAGTAATACCGTATATAATTTTGGGGTAAAATTCATCCAAGACTAAAAAGTTATCATTATTTATAGATTTCCTCAAAGGAAGTCTTATAATGAAGGGAACTAGAATTATCCAGAAAACCACTGAAGTCAAAACACTCAAGTTTATTAACTATCATCACTTCTACATCATCATTTTATAGTAGTAGTGGGGAACACACTCCTTACAAAATATTAAACATTTGTTAAGAGGGTACCAACCCCCATAGAGTATTCATATCTTATTATGTGGTATCTACATCGGTTGAGGGTGTTACCTACTACATAAGTGGAGGACTAATGCCTTATTACTAAGGGGTTACCTAATTCACTATGTATATGGATGAATATTACCTTAGATACAATATTGAACCAAGGTGTTCCATCTCTGGGTCTACTCCAACCATCTCTCTCACTCTCTACCATCATGTATATGAAGATTTTAAGCCTCTATTAATCGAAAAAATTGAATCAATCCATGGATGACAATGATATTTTCAACATTATGTTGTATGTAAAAAGATTCACATAATGGACTAATCATGAGTGAAAAACTGACACTCAGTTATGTATATATGAAGTATATTAATAATTTTCTAGTATATAACATGTTTTATATAGTACATGGCATATAAGAATCTATAGTATTTGTGAACATACTAACATGGTAAATTTAATATGGGATCAACCTATGATGTGTGTTACAATTGAGGTGACCCAAGTATAACATATATATATATATATTCCATTATTTTAAGTAGAAACTTAATTAATCTCACAATAATTCATGACCAATAACCATAAAGGATTAGTTACTTTAGATGCTAGATGTATAATTAAATTATTTATTAGTAATCTTAAACATGTCCAAATATTTTTCTTCAAACATGTTACCCTTCTAAACTTATCAACATTATTAATTTTCTTCATAACCAAAAGAAATGGAAACATACAAAAGGGAGAGATCATATGATCATTAAGAAAAAACATGATAGATAACAATTGAAGATAATAAGTGAGTATAAGATGATCAGAAGTGTATGGGAACATGATCATAATATAAAAAAATCATAACTTATAAGTCAAAGTTCATAAATCAAATGGCATGAAATAAGGGTTTGGAATAAGAGTGTAGAAACATCATTGATAAACCATGATCCATGAGAGAATATAATAAGAATAAGAACTTGGAATAAGTGTGTGCAATAAACATATTTATATAAAATCAGTTTCTTAGTCAATGATCACTATCAAGACTATATTCACAATTTCCATAGAGTCCCATAATGGGTTGGGTTCAGTCATGGTCAATTTTAAACCTTGGAGGATAGAGTCCAATTATGGATTGGGTTTACTCTTCATTACCTTACTTATTATATTAGGATATATAAATATTTACCTAATGAATTAGAGGGATATATAATTCCAAGACCACATATCATATAATAAAAACCATACATATGTGTTCCACAAGATCATGAAATCATTCATCATTTCATCATAGCATTATTAACTAATGAAAAAAAAGTTTCATAAAAATTTCCTTAAAATATTATAATAATAATCTATCTAGATAAATAATGAATATGGTATCATTAGAAAAAATCTATAGTGAATCATAACAATCTTTAAAAGATATTAAAATAAATGAGAAATAATTTTAAAAAATAATTAGATATATTATTTAAAAAATAAATAAATATCAATTTTTTTAAATTTAAAATCTAAAAAATCATATCATATTGGGAAAAATATTTTATTTTAAAACCCAATGAAATATATAAAGGTAGATTAATGATGAAGAAAAAACATGAAAAAGAAAAAATAAATTCATACCATAGAAATTTTAATTTTTTTTTTCACTCATTGGTAAAGGATGTAAAAAATGATTCATATGTAAATTTCTACAAAATTGGTATGTGAAAATTATTGAATAAAAAACGAATAACATGGAAATGTATAAAAATGATTCCTTACAAAAAAAAGAGAGATAAGGTCGGTCTTTTTCAAAAACATTTTTCTACCTTTTTCAAGCACCAAAGAGGTGAAAATGGAAATAATATTTAAAAAATGTAGAAATAACTATATAAGAATTATATATATGGGTTTTTTGATAGGATTAACATATAATTTCCCAAAATGTAAGTTAAAACATAATCAATCCTAATAAAATGTAATATTATAATATAAACCCTTA
The DNA here is from genome assembly GCA_963277665.1 of Viscum album. Lineage (NCBI taxonomy): Eukaryota > Viridiplantae > Streptophyta > Magnoliopsida > Santalales > Viscaceae > Viscum > Viscum album. Next base: position 292,243,186 of record OY728165.1, read on the forward strand.
AATTATGTCATAACATGATTTATACATTCTATAACATCATATATAATAAATTTAGTTATATTAAAAATCAATAAAAACTATATTAAAAATTTTATTACTCTATATCATCCCCTTATAATTTATAACTACCCATTTTTAACAATTCTTGATTTAAAGTAATATTCAGGTGTAAACTCTTCTATTTTCCACATATGTTTCGGTTCAATATTCTAGTCATTATAAATTTTTATTGGAATCAAAATGTTAATAATTTCGTAAATATTATATTTATTTATTATATTCTCTTTTATAACCACATATGATAGTAATGGAAAATTAGATACATCTCCGCATGAAGGTTATTGTCTGAACTTACACTTGAGGGATGTTTTCATTTTTTAATGAATAGAATGAAATGAAGGTAAATAATATTATATATTTATATAATCATAATTATTTTATAAATATCATATATATTCATTTATTCCATATTTATATTCATCCATGTTAGGTAGTGATGAAAAATGAAATACATTGGTCCATGGAGGTGGTATACCTTATGTACGAAAAAGGGATGTTTTTCAATTTCCATTGAATGGAGAGGTTGTAGATAATGACTATTCCATAAATATAATAATATTTTAGAATATTAATGATATTTATTACGTTATTTTTTTGGTTTTTATATAAGATATTGTGGAGGTAGCAGAAGAATGAAACACAAATTAACCCGGTTAAGTCGATCTCATCTTCCTTGGGTATCCTCTATTAGATCTATCCTTAAGCCTTCTTGGGATGGTATTTGGAAAGAAAAAGACCTCTAGGAAATTTATAAGGGTGTTGGGAAGTAATTTTTTCATATATTTATTGAAATATGGTGCTTAATTAGTGTGAAAAATTTAGGAGAGGAGGATCCCTTTTATTAGTGTGGGGAGTAAAACCCTCATAAATACCCTTAACATTAAAATAATATAAAAAAATTATATTATTAAGTTAAAAAAAGCTCAATTTTTAGTATATAGTGAGTGATGGTCTATATCCACTCAAAATATCAAATAAAGATAAGTTTTTTGTGATATTTGAAGCCATATCTCTTAGATTAACCCCTTTTAACCCCTTTCAACCCTAATAACTATGACATAACTTTTACCATGATAACTATTCATTATAAATAAAAGTAAAATCAAACTTATAAAAAAAATTTGAATTCCAATTCCAAATATATAATCTATTTTATTAGATTCTATTTCTAACATTTTCTTAAATTAATTCTAATATCTGCGTATAAAAGGCATAAAAACCATTTTTTATAAATACTATATTTTTAAGAATAAAATTGATTTTATTATCAATAATTTCCTAATAAAAATGAATTAATGAATGAAAATTTATTTTATTTAGTATTGTATCTAGAAATTTCATTAAAATCATTAATTAGTAGTGCTTAATTTAATTTATTATGATAAAAATTCATCGTGAACATAAACACAATTTTATGAAAATATATCTTTTTATATTAAAATTTATTTATATTCATTTAAAATAATTTTATAATCAATTAATGAATGGTATTTAATTTATATACATGCATAAAAAACGTTTCCATAATTTTAATGTTATAAATAAGAGAAATCAACTTTTCAATAATAACATATATACAAAAACAATGCTTGTAATTTTTTTGTTTGTTTAGGAAATAATTTTCAGATAAGTATTCCTTATAATTAATTAAGCATTTTATTCAAGTAATTATATAATAATATTAATTAGTAATTAAATTTTATCAAGAAATTCTATTGATATCATTTATCAGAAGTATTAATGTTAAAGAAAATACATAATTTAACTGAACATTTCAAAACATTCTCTTTGGAATCAATTGTACTTTATTATTTGAACTTAATACCTTTTAATTTAAAAATAAATTTATTTATTAATTTTATTTAACTATCTAGTAATTTATTATATTTTTTATATTATTACAAAATTATTCACCTATTTTGGTTTTTCATGCACCACAAGCTGTCAAACATTTGAAATTTATTTTAAAGGAAAATATATTCTAAATTCATAGGGTTTTACATTATGACCCACTTAAAAGTGTTTCAAACTAATAAATTATTTATTCAATTGAGAACAAATTAAAATACATTTATCTTATTACATACTTGAGTTCCCATGAATCTTCCTAAAATTTATGGTTTTTCCAAAAAAATTGAGCAAGTGAGAGTTCATATTTATTATCACTTTATCTCTTAGATCTAGAATCTTTCTTAGTTTTTCCTCATATTAAATATCATGATCCAACATTATAGCCATTTAGTTTAGTACATTTGAATAATATTGTATGTACATCCTCATACGAGATACATGGAACACATCATGAACTTGAGAGTGGTTTGGTTGAAGCACCAATAGTTAATCTACCTTTATGATGTGATCAATAATCTCAAAGAGTCTTATATATATATGGATAATTTTCCCATTAATTCAAAATCTCATAACCATTTTATAAGGTAATATACAAAATAATACTTTACAACAACCTAAAACTATAGATCTTGCCAATTATTGTTAGGATAAAACTTATATTGACCCTGAGTTTCCCTAATGTGCGGTTGAATGTCCTTAACCATATATACCATTTAATTATCCCGACTAAGTATCAATATCTTCCACACTTTAACTTTATCCCAACATGTTTGAGTTCTACAATTATCAACACAGATAGATTCAAATGGATCTATATGAATGATTGAGTGGAAGCTGTTATTGTATGAAAACTTGACTAGAGGAAGTTTCCAATAACATATCCATTTGAAATCCTTATAGAAAGATCTCAAAAAATATGATATTGTTTGAATGGTCCTCTTAGGCTGACCATCTATTTGAGGATGATAGGTTGTGAAAATTTCAACTATATATTCCATGAATTCTTAATACTTCCCCCTAAAATTGAGGTAATCCATGGATCTAGACCAGATACAATTGAGGGTGGTAATCCATGGAACCTTACCACTTCATTAAGTTATATCCTTAAAAGTTAGTCAAGAGAGAAATATTATCTAATAATAATTAAATGCACTAACTTTATATGTTTATCAAATGTAATCCTAAGGAAAACATGGCCTTTATATGTCTTGTATATTCCCATGATTAAATCCATGGTGACATTTTTTTTATTTCTATATAGGAATTATTAGTTGTTTATCATCCCCTTAGACTTTTTATGTTCATCTACAACTTATTATCATATTAGGAATTTGGAAACATAATCTGTAATACAAATTTTCATGTTTTCGCATGAGAAATAATCCATGTTTTCTCTATAAATATTTTTAATTCCAATATGGATAGACAATGATTATATATATTATTTATAAAATATATTCCTCATTAATTATAATATATAAGCGATACATATTCAGGTCCAAAATCTCATCATTTGATTATGGTCAAGGTTAAACTCTAGAACAATCCTTACCTTATTTTTTAGTTCAAATCCTCTTTTTTAGCCTTTTTAATCAAAAAATGATAGGATGGTTGAACATTCATTTTAGAAATATAGGTTTTTCCCCTTACCTCATGATTTCAAGGTCCATCATCTGAAAGTCTATAAGCATTTGATCTTTTTCAATCCTCATCAGGGAAAACCTAACTTAATCCTTATGACTCATAGAATCGACGACCATATTCTCATTCTGAGGGTGGTAATGTATTGAGAATTCATAATATTTAATCAACTATAACCATTTACTTTAGTTTATATTTAACCTTTTCTTTTTTAATATACACTTTAATATTTTAATATCAATATATTTATATCACACCTTTCAACATAAATATAATGCCTTAATATTTTCAATAAATAAACTACCACTGCTAGATAAAAATCACGATTTGGGTACTTTTTTTCATTAAACATTAATTGGAATGAAACATAGGATACAAGCTTGTAATTTTTCAGGAGAATATAAAACAATCAATTCTTTTATGCACAACTATATATCACAAACTCTTATCCAATGTAGGGTCATATAAGCACAGGTACATCGACCATCCTTCTCAACAGCTCCTTGAAATTTTATTAATAATCATTAATGAAAAGTATCATGAGTATACTACTCATCAACAAGGTTATTTTATTTGATACATGTGATAAATATCTCCCAAAATGTTGATGGTATCAAGAAAATCCAATAGAACTACAGATCTTAGTCACCATGGTTGGTTTGGGAATTTGTTCAAAAATCAATTTTTTTGAATGATCCTTATATATACCCTCACTTGTAACTACATGAACCGTGAATGATACTTTCTATAATCAAAATTATCATTCATAAAATTTTATATAAAAGTTCTCATTTCTCAATGTCTTCATCACAGTCCTTGAACAATCTCCGTGCTCTTCCTTTGTATTGAAATATATTAAAATATTATATATAATAACTACCACAAACTAATCAAGGTAATATATAAAGACTCAATTCATTAAATCCATGTATATAGAGAGGTAATTGGTAGGACTGAATGGAATTTCTCTAAATACAGTGTCTATAACTCGAAAATAAGGCTATTTTGGTTATGTACTCCATTTTACACTTAATTGATGATATCCAGATCAAAGTAAAATCATTGAAAAATATTTATCATCATGTATTTGATAAAAAAATTCATAAATATGGGTAGAGGATACTTTTTCTTGACAGTGATATTTTTAAGTCAAAGATTATTAATTCAAAAGAACATTGTCCCATATTTATTTTTAAAAAATGGTGCACCCCATGACGATGAAATAGGGAATATGAATAAAATTTCTAGATTCTATTAGATCCAATTCTTCTGTTCCTCCAACTCAATGGGTTCCTTTATTGAAGGAGTATTTGAAATAGGACAAACACTAGGTACACATTCTATTGAAAACACAGTTTCAAAATTCAAGGGAAGACTAGGAAAATATTTAGGAAATACACTTGCATATTCTCACAAAATAGGAATATATTCATTGTTGAGTTTATTCCCCACCATTTGTTCTATATACCCATAATGAGTAGGTATTATGTACCATATAATGGATATAATTACCATTAGAAGTTTATGTTCATCCTTACATCAATAGACCATCATAGGCTGATTTAGGATATCAAATATAATTTTTATTACTCAATAATTGATATGTTATCTATATATAGAGATCACATCAATACCCAAAATCACATCAAATATGAATATAAAAAGAATAATAAGATTTTAAATTATCTTCTTCCCATAAAATTTAATTAGAGATGAGAAATAAACATTATATTCAATCATCACACAATTATGATTTTTCACTAATAGTTTAATATTTAAACATTAAGGTGGTGATGTGATATAATTAAAGAATTATTGATATATAAAAGAGTTGGAAAATATTAAACCCAATAATAAATTATCACTTCTATAATGACCCAATTTTTTATTTGGTATTTTATAACAATAACCTTTATCATTAGTAATATGTAGAAGCTAAATACGATTATCATCATCAACTTTTGGATTCATTCCCTAGTTGGTGTAATGTCCAATCTCCTTACAGTCAAAGTATTGGATGGTGGGTGTTGAATTTGGTTATCATTTTCCCCTCATTTATTATCCTATTCATATATCTTCAATATTAATTTTCAATATGGACATATTTTCCATACTAAAAATATTTACATTTCCTCTTAAGGAAATTTTGTCCATGTTTCATTCCAAATTTTTGATATAAAGGAACATTAATTTTCATTACACTTTGGGTTTTACTATTTTAATTTCCTTGAAAACCAATTTATCTCTTCCTGACCACAAAAACATGAGAATAATGAGAGTCTCCACTCCACATTTCTACCTTAAGAGCACATCAAATGATTCATTAATTGCTATAAAAGTATCTTATAGAAAATTTCATCGAGAGATTAGGTTTTAATCCACAAAATAAATAGTCAAAATTACTTTTAGTGTCTGTAGTAATACCTTTATTTTCCCATGATTTTAGCCTCATAAATACCTATAGATTCATCCTCCTTTTCCCTTAAATCTAGGAATTATCTCACTATATTCATGTGTTTATTTTGGGGAAAATATTTGGTGAGGAATATTATCTTGAACTCTTTCCATTCCATAGAGTAATGTTTTTTTAAATTTCCATCATATTTTTAATAAAGTTTCACACATTACAAGCCTAACATTCCATGTTATAGATATATTAAGCAACCCTATCATGGTTCCATAACTAGTGAATAGAAAATAGATTTTCTATTGAGTTAATACATTTCTCGCATATTAGTGGGTTTAAAGAACCACTAAAGGAAGATAAATGTTGCTAAATGAAGGAATATATGGAAATTTTATGCTTATTTGGTGTGTTTTGAAGCTCAACATAGTTTATGTTAATGTTTATTTATTTATATAGTTTAGTAATCATTTCCATGATGTTTTATAATCTAGTTCCCATTATATTTGGCGACATGTGTCGAAGGAATAACAAACTCAGGAAAGACTTTACCTAAATATTTTTATGCCCACACATAGCCAAATCAATTTAAAAGTGATTAGGGAAAGAAGGAAAAGATGAAAAACTATTTTTAAGTTATCCAAGAATTCCTGAACCTCTAGAGAGTACAAAAGTACGATAGTGTAAACTAAAAGTAAAGGGGAAAAATATATGCCCAGCCAGAAATGTGTCCCAACATAATTGACAAATAGAAAAGTAAACAGATGAAGATGTCCCTAACTCTTGAATCCCAATCTATAACCATTTACACATTCCAAGAACCCAGTATACCTAAGATCCTCTATAGTCATGATTGATCTGTTTTTCATCAACATAAGACATGATACATATGGGAAAACCCCATAATAGGGTGAGTATAAACATACACAATAGGACACCCCAAAAGATGAAGGGGGATAATTAAGAGACACAATAGAAGAGAAAGATAGTAGATATAACAATGTAGAGTGAAAGAGTACAACTCAACCCAACTAAGAGTTAACGTAACCTCATAAAAACACATGGGGATCAACATGGTGAGTTGATGAATGAATCGGTGAGTCTTTTCCACCTATTGAAGGAGAGAAGACTCATCCAACCATGAGAATCTAAATATGAAAAGCATGTGGCATACCCTGCACGTCATCGCCTCTCCTAGAAGGTAAGGATCCAAATCAATGGTGTGGATACAAAAGAATAATATACTTAGTAAAAGAAGACCAAACCGAGAGAGATCATCCCAAGAAGAAGAGTCACCAACAGTTCTAGCAGTCCATCAATGACGCCCACCATCCCACACATCTACCAAAAAGTAACCATCCAAGTCAATCCATGCCTTGTCACTGTGCCACACAGTCGAGGGGATACAATCTCTTGATAGAGGACCCATGCCATGGTACAATAGTAGGGTTCCACTCTAATGGTCAAGGACCCATTCACATCCAAACTAGAGGGTTCCACTCTGGTGGTTGAGGACCCATGCCTAGCTAGAGGGTTCCCCTCTAAAAGTCCATAGATGAACCATTCCCTGATCTGAGAGGAGTGTTCTACTATATGAGTCTATAGAATAACCAAGATCTTCCCAGTTAGAGGGTTCCACTCTAAAAAGTCATCAAGGACAATTGCTCAGCCTAGATGGAGGGTTTCTCTCCGAAGTTTGTGAGTTATTTGGGTTTGGGTTATTAAATAAATAAATAAAGTTAATTTATTCGATACACCCACCAATTGATGATTTAATGTATCTAATTTTATGTGTATTATTTTTGGATATTATATTGATTAATTTCAAGAATAGAAACTAAGATGGTGTGAAATTAAAAGGTTCGGCATTCCCAGAATAAATGTTTGAAATATATTAAATATATTAAATAGAATATCTATTTGGTTTTCATAAAAAAAGTGTAATAACTTATAAACGTGTTCCCGCATTAGAAATCAGAGGGCACCATTGAGTTTAAAATGGCAGTTTTACCCTAGGAACAACTTAATATAATTTAACACATGAAGTTTGTGAAAATGTTTTCACAGGCATTAAAACAAATAAAATAATTTAATAAAATAATTTTTATACTTTTCATTGACACAACGATTAGTGTATATTTAAATAGATCATTATGTCATAAATCTATGGTTAACCATATAACCCTAGAGTCACTGTAAAGCTGTTTGAGAGTAATATGGAGAATCCTCTTAGAAAAATGATGATTGATAGTGGATCAATGATTGACAGAAAAAAGATTTGAATGATCTTTCCAATGACGATGATGAAAATAATTCTTCATCATTGATTTAGCCAAATTGAGTTATAGATTGTATTTTATTTGGATTTATTCCCATTTATTTTTTTCTATGAAAATCTTGAATCAATCAATGAACGGATTGAGTCACAGATCAAGCATATTGCGGGATGGGATTATATTTATAGGGTTTTTATGAGAGATTAATCTTTGTGATTTTTTGTTTGTTAAATTTTTATTCTAATGGTGAAGGATCAACATAAACATGAACATCGATCGAGGATCATTCCCATATTTTGTTAATGTGATTTTATCCCCCAAATTAATATTTCATTATAGGTGTTATTTATTTGGCCCACGACTTGACACATCCCAATCAATCATTTGTTGTGCACCCAATTCATGGAACAACGGTCTGATATCACAGATCTGGGATTAGTACGACATGAAAGAGGTGTAGTGATGGAGAAAGAGTGATTTAGATGATGGTGGATCCTTGAATTCACATTCATAGGAATTCTTCTGTGCAGAATGAAGAACAATAAATGGATCTGTTTTTTGAACAGATTAGATAATATAATTGGTTATTTGAGTGATGGAGAGGCATGTATGAGATGATATGAGAACACCGATGTGATTGGAGATAGATTTCAATGAGATAGTAGCATAAGTGAAAGGAGGAAGAAAAACAGTTTCTATAAAAACCCAATAAAAATGATGTGTAGTCCTTGTCTATATGGTGTGTATCCCCTTTAAATGAATTGGTGCGTACATGAGAAAGTACACATACACGGGGTGGAGTACACAACCAGCCTAAATTAAGTTTACTCCCCCACACGACATGGTCTAGACCATGTACATGGGCTACCCTTTTCACTGGTACACAGGCATAGGTACACAGTTTGACATCGTCTATTGGAACACAGTTGAAGTACATGAGAGGGGCCTATGATATTGGGAAATGACATGTAACCCCTCTACACATTGTGCATCCTTCTTTTACATGGAAAATATTTGATAACACATACCTTTTACACTGGTAGAATCCCAGGTCAAGGGAAATGACGTGTAACCCTTCTAGAAGCCATGTACTGCTTCATGCATTGATTAGATTCCTTGTTCTATATATCTTAGATAATTTTAATTAGGGTTCATTTCCCTTATAATTTCAATGAAGGTAGGTATAATACCATTTCCTACTCCTATTAATATGATCCCTTCATAAAAAATTATAGGTAGAGTTATTGTAACCAACTGTGAGGCTCAAAGTGGGATCCTCTATTACTCTTCATTCCATAGGTGGAGTTCTTGATATCAACGTGACCAACACTACGTGAGCATTGATCCTATACTTAGAAGGTTAATCTAGATGGAGTTATTGGTATCACCCAATGGCCCTAACTGTGACCCTCATATGTTGTATCATATTCTCTTTAGACTATTAGTGTATCTTTCTCATGATGGGACATGATGAGCAGTACCTCTCGAACAAACGTCACTAGTGCTATTAGACTCAGGAGTGTGTTCTCCCATTTGATTTCTTTGTGGAATATTCTATCTTGAATCATAGGATAACATACTATGGATGTGTCTTACCCCTAGACTACGTTTCTTTGTTGATTATATCTGGATATTCTTATTATATGTTATTTATACATATACCTATGTAGAGCTTACTATATTTACTTTGTTATATGCCTTTTGGTTTTGGGGTGTCCTACTAAGTATTGTTACACTCACCCCTTCATGGGATTTTCTAATCAATATCATGTCTTGTGCAGACGATTGACCTTTTGACAGAGTCCTAGGTGGACCAGGACCAGGTGGTTCTTATCAATTCTAGATAGACCGAGGTGTGTTCCTGTAGCTTTCAGATAGTAGTCCATTTTCTTTTAGGTTGGAATTGTGTTTCAAACTATTTGTGGTGGGATTGTATTTGGCCTTGTTTACTTTCATTACTTTCTGTTGTATTATGGTTGTGGGATATATATGTATTCATGCATTGGTTGTTCATTTGTTTTTACATTTCTTCATTTTTTGGGCCAGGAGATGTGTGTGTGTACAAGTACTTAAGGAAATTCCTCCCATGTTAGTGATATGCCTACTCTGTACTAGTCACCATCCCCTGTCCTATTAGAGGTGGGCATGGGGAGTCCCATAATGGGCCCCACTAGGACAGTTTATGATAGAGTAGTATCAGGGAAAACAATGGTACATGAATCATATAGGAATGGGTTGTGGTTCTATGTCCTTATTGAGTCATATCTCCAGATATACTCCTTAACCGTGGTACATATTTTTTGTTTCAGGATGTCGTTACAATGTATACTGGCTAGGATTTGGCATGATGATCACAAGTATGATCCATTTAGTGATAAGGATTTTATATAGGGACCAATTACAAAGATTTTTCTTCTAAGCGGCGAACCATCAATACCACCACCTATAGAAAACACATGGTACCCATAATATAAGAGAATGAGATGTGTAGGCTAAGTGTGATTCACGAGTTTTAGCAATAGTGACCCTCAGGTTCTGAGGCGAGCCCAATCCATAGGTGGTTGAGGACTAGCTTGAGGTGGTGACCCAAGTTTTACATCTGGTCCAAACACCAAGAGATTAGATAGTGGTCCTAGTAGTGAGCCTTATTCATGGATCAGTAGGATGATAGTGGGGTTTAGTTACCCTATCTTACAATGAGGTGAATATTTCATGGAAATAGTATGATCAAATCTTTATAGAGGAATTCTCACCAACTACACTGAGGGATATACACATCCATGAGCTTCTATAGCTCCAGTAGGGAAACAAAATAGTTGAAAAGTATTCAATGAGGTTTAAAAAACTCTCTACGTACTCAATGGATATGCTTCAAGATCAGTTCTTCAGAGCTTGGACCTTCGATCAAGGTCTAAATTGAGACATCAAAGCCAATGATATCTCTATATGTATTCCTACCAATGATTGGGGTTTAGAGTGAAATTTTCTGGTTGAGAGTTTCTTGGATAATAAGATACAAAAAGTAATTATCAATAGTGGGAAATACAGAGAAGAGACCACGACATTAGGGAGATGACATAAATCTTTGAGACCTGGACATGGGATACTTTTCAAGAGGAGGTCTCAGGATAGAGTATCTATAGTTCAAAGCTCACAGGGTGGGTCCATTCATCCCAGAGAGAGAAAATGTTACTCATGTGATGGTAGGGGGAATCTCACATGAGATTGTCCAACCCACCATACATCTCATAGTGAAACCATAAACATGACATTGAAGTTGAGGTAGTAGCATGAGCTATCAGGTTCATAGGGTGGAAGACATGACATAGGAGTTGGGAGAGTAGAAGGAGGTGGTCTATGTTTCAACATGTTACTAACACCACCCCTAGGTGCTGTACACTGGGCTCAAAGAGATGAGGTATAGGAGTGGGGACAACTATAGGTGGTTGAATCTTATGACATAGAGGCTTGAAAAATTATTTGAGGTGTGATTTATGTCTTTTTTATACCTTAGATATAGTATTAATAGAATTATGTTCTTGTCATTACTTTATTTCCACATATCTTTTTCGAGACTTAGAGGTTCCAGTTGAGCCATTGGATTGACCATTATGCTTAGAGACTCCTACTAGAGATGATTAAATGATCACACACCTGTAACGATAGTGTGAATTAACTCTTGAAGGTGAGAGTTTCATTGGGATATTTTGGTAGCAGCATCAAGGCCTTACGACTTCATTCATGGTATGGATTGGTTATCTACAGTTCATGCCTAGATTGACTATTTTAGATGAAGGGTGTAGTGTTTCAACAATGATGGAACTAAGTTCTCATTTTTCAATGAAAAGAAAACTTAGGCAGCATAGGGTGGACTAGTTCATAAGAGGGTGCAATCGATTACTCATTAGTTGGCTAGACAAACCCTTGGTCTAGTGGAATTTATGAGTTCTTAGTTTTCTAGAGTGGTAGTGGAGAATGAGGATGTCTTTCCTAAAAATTTTCATGGTTTACCTCCACACCAAGAAATATAATTCTACATTGATTTACACCCCATGAAAACACTAATATCAACACAAGCATATCATATGGATCCCGTAGAGCTTCTCACGTTGACGGTTTAGTTGGAATACTTATAGATAAAGGGGATTTATTTACCCAGCATTTCACCCTGGGTATCCCCAATGTTGTTTTACAAAAAGGAATATGAGAGCTTGAGGTTGTGTGTTGACTACCAATACTTGAACCAGGTGACCGTGAAGAACAAGTATCCAATAATAAGTATTGATGAACTATTTTATTAGTTTAAAGGTGAATGATGGTTCTCGAAGGTTGATGTCAGATCAGGCTATCACCAATTACAAGTACGAGATGAGGATATAGTGAAGACAACTTTAAAATGTCTCTATAGTCACTATAAGTACTTGGTGATGCCTTTTGGTATGATGAATGTTATAGTAGTGTTCATGGGACTCGGGAATTGGATCTTTGAGTCTTTTTTAAATCAGTTCATGGTTGTCTTCATCGATGATATCCATGTGTACTCAACATCCAAGGAGGATCACATGATACACATAAGGATGGTTCTGGATGCACTCTTAGAGAACTGGATTTGTGGAAATCTCTCTAAGTTCCATTTATAGATTTAGGAGGTTTACATTCAAGGAAATCTTATCTCAGATGATTGAGTGGTAGTGGAATCATTCAAGGTCAAGGTAGTGTTAGCTTGGGAGCCACCTAAAAGTGTGATAGAGGTGCAAAGATTCCTTGGGTTGGCGGGATATTATCAGAGATTCCTACCTGATTTCTCCAGGATATCAGCACCCATGACATATTTGACCCAATAAGGGAATCCTTTATTGTGGAAAAATGGTTCCAATATGCTTTATAGTAGTTGTGGAAGAGTTTGATGAGTACTCCAATCTTGAGATTTCCAGAGGAGGGTGTCGAGTACGCAGTGTTCATCGATGCATCAGGAATTAGGCTTGGTTGTGTGCTGATGCAGATTCAAGCAGTGGTTGCCTATGGTTCACACTAGTTGAGACCACATAAGAAGAACTACCTAACCCATTATCTTGAGTTAGCAACAATAGTCTTCACCTTGAATATGTGGCTAAACTACATTATGGGCGAGCAATTTAACATATACTCCAATCACAAGAGTCTCAAGTATATCTTCTGTCAAAATGATATCAAATTGAGATAGTGGAGATGGAAAGAGTTCCTCCAAGATTATGACTTTGATATTTTCTATACTCCTAGGAAGGGGAATGTGATAGAAGATTATCTCACCAAAAGATCTTGTTTGTAGTTTTTGAACAAGGAATTGGGGAATTTGGCCTCATTACAGTTATCCTTCATGGATGGAGATTAAGTAGCTTACCTCTAGTTGACGGTTTCCACCCCTCCACTCTTAAAAATATTTAGGGAGTCTTAGATTGGGGATACTGACTATGGGACCCTATGTACTCATATACCCACAAGGTATGCTCTTGATGGGTTTTTTAAAGGTGTGGAACATGTCATTATTTTTAGTGGACGTACAATGGTACTGGCGATGTTATAAGAGGAGGTTCTGAGATTGTTTCATTTTTATCCTTGGGAAGTACATCTAGGTGTGGTAAAGATGCACCAAGACCTCTAACATCAGTTTTGGTGGCCAGGGATGAAGAAAGTAGTTGCGTGGTTTGTCTCTCGATGCCTTAATTGTCAATATGTGAAGGCTGAGCACCATGTTCTAGTTAGTTTACCTCAACCCCTCGAGGTTCCAGAATGGAAGTGAGATGGGATATCTATGGGATTATTGATGGGATTACAATGTAAATCTAGAGGAAATGATTCCATATTGGTGACCATAGGATGACTCACCAATTCAACCCTCTTCATAGATATAAGAGAGGAGAGTTTATTAGAGATATTGGGATGCCTCTACATTCAGAAGACAGTTAGAATCCATAGAGTTCCATTGACGACTGTTTTTGATTATGATACTCACTTCACATATATGTTGTATATGGGATTATAAGAGGTGTTTGGGACTCAGTTACGCTTGGGCACAATGTTCCACCCACAAAATAATGGCAAGAATGATCATGAAATTTAGGTTTTGGAGGACATGATGTGAGCTTGAATTTTGGACTTTGGTCATAGTTGGGAGGAACACTTACCACTAGTGGAGTTTTCAAACAACAACAGATACCATTCCACCATCAGTATAGTAGCATTTGAGGCTTTGTATGGGAGGCCTTGCAGGTCACCACTTTGTTGGACTAATCTAATAGAATCAAAACTCATGGGCCCAGAGTTGGTGCGAGCTAAAATAGAGAAGGTGAAGATCATCCAGGAGTGGATGAATACTACCCAAAGACATCATAAGTCCTTTGGTGAAAGGCGACAGAGGCCTTTGGAGTTTGAGGAAGGAGACCATCTATTTATACGAGTTTCACCTCAAATTAAATTAAAATATTTGGCTAAGGTGGAAAGCTATCTTTAAGGTTCATTGTTTCTTTTCCCAATATAACATATAATTAGAAAGGTGGAATACCTCTTAGATCAACCTCTGATCTTAGACCGTGTACACAAATTCTTCCACATGTCACAGCTAAAGAGGAATGTGCATGACCCATCACACATCATCAATTGGGGAGAGATGAACATTGATGATGGATCAACCATTGCTGAGTACCCTATAGAGATCGAGGATCGGTAGTAGAGGATCCATTGTGGGTGATCAATTCCTTTAGTGTATGTCTGGTAGAAACACGATAACCTCTAGGAGAAAACATGGGACCGAGAGGCATAGATTCGTACTCAGTACCCACATCATTTTGAGTAGACCTTGTTTTGGCATTTAAGGGATGCAAAGCCACAAGGTCGGGAACATTTAATGTCTTGGATTTTTAGTGTATTATTTTTGGATATTAAATGGATTTATTTTGAGATTATTAACTAAGAAGGTGCGCAATTCCAATGTCTGGTATGCCCGAAATAAATGTTTGAAATATATAAAATATATTAAATTGCACATGCACATGGTTTTCCTAAAAAGTAAAATAAATTCTAAAAAAGTTCTCAAATTTGAAATTTGAGGGCACTGTTGAGTTCATAATGGAGGTTTTACCCTATACATGACTTAACATTAGTCAGTATGGACCATTTTTGAAAAAGTTTTCACGAGCATTAAAACAAATGAAATAATTTAATAAAATTATTTTTATTTGTTTCATTGACACATAAATTGTGGATATTTAAATAAATCATTAGTTAAAAAATCCAGGGTTAGAAACATAACCCTCGAGATGTTGGAGGACCGTTTGAGAGAGCTCTAGATAATCCTCCTAGACAAATAACGACGAATTGTGGATCGACGATCAAAGCAAAACCAATTTGACAGATCTTTCCAATGATGAGGATAACAATAAATTTTCATTAGGGATTTAACCCAATTGAGGTAGGAAGTGTGTTTTATTTGGATTTATTACCATTTCATTATTTCAATGATGAAGTTGAATCAATCGACGAACTAATTGATTCATAGATCATGTGTATTGCAGAATGGGATTATATTTATAGGTTTTTGATAGAAGATTAATCTTTGTGATTATATTTTTATTCTATTATTGTTCTAATGGTGATGGATTGATATCGACACAAACATCGATTAAGGTTCATTACTCTCTTTGGTTCATCTTCTTTTCTCCCCCAAATTCTTCATTCATTACAGTGGTTCTTAATTTTTCCCATGACTTGACACATCCTGATCAATCGATCGTTGTGCACTTTATTATTGGTGAAACATTCTGATATCACATATATGGGATCGACACGACATAATGTAGGTACAAAAATAGAGACGAACTGATTCAAACAATGGTGGATCCAAAACTTCACGTTCTTTAGAGAAGAATGAAGAATGATCAACAGATCCATTTTTCAAATGGATTAGACACCAGAATTTGTTGTTCGGGTGAAGATGAGGCTCGATCGAGATGATCTTTGATCACTGATGTGATTGCAGTAGAATTTTAACGCGAAAATGTCATAGGAATGAGCAGTAGGAAGAAGAAGGGTTTCTGAAAAAACATGATACACACAGCGCGTAGTCCTTGGATATATGACCCGTATCCCCCTTTTAATGAATCAGCGTGTACAAGATAATGATCACAAACACGTGGTGGAGTACACAACCAACTTACATGAAAAGTAATCCCCCACATGACATGAACTGGACCTTGTACATGGGCTACACCATGTACTGGTATACGAGCATGGGTACATGGTCTGATACCACGTACTGACACACAGTTGGAGTACACAAGTGAGGCCCCAGATACTGGGACATGGTGTGTAACCACTCTACATGTTGTGCACCCTTCTTTTACATGGATATAGTTTGATGATAGGGGATCTTTACATGGGAAGAACCTAGGGTCAAGGGACACAATGTGTAACCCATATACACATCATGTATTCTTTTTTACATGGCTTAGATTCCTTATTCTCCATATATTAGAAAATTCTCATTAGGGTTATTTCCCCTTATAATTTTTATGAAGGTTGTTATAGTATCATTTCCTACTCCTAGGACTATGATCCCTTCAACAGAAATTCATTGGTAGAGTTGTTGGAATCCCCCCAAGAGACATAGATTGAGATCCTCTATTCATCTTCATTCCCTAGGTGGAGTTCTTGGTATCGATGTGACCAAAACTACATGGGATTCAATCCTCAACTTAGTGGGTTAATTCATATGGAGTTGTTGGTATCACCCTATGGTCCTGTCTATGATAATCATCTATTGTATCATATTTTCTTTGTACTATCAATGTATCTTTCTCATGAAAATACCCAATGAGTAGTACCTACTAGACATACATCACCAGTGCTATTATACTCAATAACGTGTTCTCCTGGATGAGTGCTTTGTGGAATATTTGAGTTGGAATCCTAGGCTTACATACTGCGGTTGTGTCTTCCCCCTTTACTGTGTGTCTTAGTGGTGTATATCTAGATATTATTTTTGTATGTGTAGTAGATATATACATGTGTAGAGATGACTGTATTTTATTTGTTATATGATTTTTGGTTTTGGGGCATACTATCAAGTATTTTTATACTCAACCTTGCACGGGATTTTCCCACATGTGTCATGTCTTGTGAAAATGATCAAAATTTTGATAGATTCCTAGGCTGACTAGGACCATACAGTGATTGGCGATACATGATAGACTGCGGTGTGTTTCTATGGATTTCAGAAAGAAGTCCCTTTTCTTTCAGGATCAAGTTGTGTTTCAAAATCATTCTTTGGTATTTTTTTGGACCTATTTAATTTATTTACTTACCTTTGTACTCTGGTTTTAGGATATATATGAATGCACAAATTTTTTGTTTAATTATTTTTACATTTAAACATTTTTTGGGCTTAGTGATGTGTGTATGTGTAAAATTACTTAGACAATGCCTCCCATGTTAGTGATATGACTACTCGGTGCTAGTCAACCACACTTGGACTATTAGAGGGGGGATTGGGTAGTCGCGGAAGATGAAACATTGGGATAGGTCATGATAGCTTCCCCATCCAAACTTCTTGCACCGACCAACTTTAGGTCACTCTTAGAGTAAAATACACATTTATAGATTCAAACATGGTCTCATATTTTTGATCCGAGAATCATTTTATTAGATATAAAAGTTTTCATGAAAACCATGTGTGCACAATTAAAATATATATAACATTTTTATAAAATTAATTTTTGGCTCATCGGGCCTCAGAATCACGCGTCGTCTCAATGCCTGACTCCAAAATTATTCCTTAGAATATTAAAAAGTCTTACATGAAAAAACTAGAGTCTCTTAATTATTTATTTCTTCAACGATTTTCATGCCCAAAAACCAAAAACAAAGGAAAAAGGTGGGAACATTGATCCTTCACTTGGATCTTCCTTACACCGAGATGTACAACCATAGGAGAAGTGTGAAACTTTCTCATCACCTCCTCCCACATCATGACTAGAACCACTATTCTCACTTGGAATGGGATGACCTGATTCCCTCCTTCAGAATATCCATATGGAAAGTCACATTTGGATATCTGATCACATAATACCTCATAGTCAATGTCCTCTAGTGGGGACTCTCACACACTCGAGAAGCTACTAAGTCAATACCATCAACTATAGAAAAGTTGCACCCTTCTGCTCCACTAGTGTTAGATTCAAGGAAGCTAACTGCACTGAAGCCTCCATCAATAAGTGATTATGGGACATACTACTATGGTTATTTACTAAAATTCTTCCATTCCTTAGAGTATAGTCTATAATGAAGTCATAGTCATATAGGAACTTCAATATGAATAACTATTTCAGGTATAAGTCTCTCTATGTGAAGACGTACCTGAGACTTAGGTGGTCTGAGTAAACTAAAAAGTGATCTCCTAGAAGGTATTTTCTCCATATTCTCCTCAAGAATATTTTATTCCAATTTAACATCAAGCATACGAGGTTACCAAAAAACAATAAAGGAAGGTAGACTCATCCAACCAGAAAAAACAAGTCATGGAAATCATGTGGAATACCCTGTGCATATTTACCTCTCCTAAAAGGAGAGTAACCCAAAATAGAAACACCACCACACCCACTAGTGTCATCCCTACTGAGTATGGATAGTATGAAAGAAATACACACTATCAAAACATCATAGGGTCTATATCTTCCATTACACAATGGTTCTAAGAAAGGATCTCCCTTCACTAGGGCTTCTAAGCAAAAAGATCCATGAAAAAAACTCGACTAGAAATCTCCATACCATATCTGACAATCCATCACAAAACCTCACCCTAAAAACACAATTATAAGGAACTCATTCTACACACCTCGACAATATCCTCTTTGGGTGGCACTGACTGACCCACACATTTCTCGTCATGTCATAAAAACATGTCTTGGTTGGGAAAGCATCCCTCTTCCTCACGAGTCCAAATATAGGTCAAACTACACCACACACTCATTGATAATCTCATGTAAAAACTGAAAATAGGTGAATGGGGGTACTAACAGGAAACAAAGGGCTGCCCAAGCACTCAAACTAGGTCTTACCAGGACCTCTGTTTGCAAACACGAACATGCCACCTTGCTCCAAACACAAATGTCAGAGGGACATATCCACCACACCTTGATATTATATACCCTGGACGATAGTAAATCATCATCACAGTTTTTATCACCTCTTAAAAACACATCTTAGTGGGGGAAGGACCCCTCTTCCTTATGAATTCAGAGCTATGTGGAACAAAAATGACATAGGGTTACACAAATTCCCTATGTCACCCCATTTTAAACCTCGACCAAGAAGAAAAAATAAAAGTTTATGTCACATAGTTTGTAACAATTTTTTAGTGAAAAAAAGTAGAAAAGACACAGATCATACCCCTTATCATCTCGTGCACTATTGTGTCATCTACCTCCAAAGTATTATTTTTTAATTCTTTTTTATTTCATTATTAATATTAAAAATAATAAAAATTAAACAAAATTAATAATAATAATAATAACAACAACAACCCAACTCCAATTAAATTAAATTCATTTAATTTTATTATCCAACTAAACTTTTATGCCACTATTATTATTATTTTTTAATATAATAATAATAATAATAAATCTTAATTTAATATTATTAACTCAACTCCATTAATAATAATAATAATAACAATAATAATAATAATATTTAATGCTCACCGCATTGACCACATCCAACCTCCACCACATCAACACCGAGCAGCCTCCGCCATGAAATCCCATTTATGTTCTTCACTCAAAATCGATCCCCTCCCACTGCATGTCATTTCCACACGTTAACCAGGAAAATGAGAATTATTGAACCGATCATAAACCATGTTTGATCACAAACATGAACTCACCACACCGATCTGATCCATTCAAAAAATATCATCCCACTATGATACTAATCTGTCTTGATCCGACCCAAGACAGGGCTCAAGCCAAAATTACCCAATGACCACCTCCATTGGCTAGGGAGTGGAGACAAGCAGTAGATACATAACTAACTTATAGAGGCCTTTTCCTAAATACATGTATGCACACACACAACCAACTCAATGAAAAATTGAAATGGGAAAGAAGGAAAAATGCAACACTACTATAAAGTAAACAAAGTATGGATGAACCTCTAGATAGTACAAACATATGGTAGTGTAAATTAAATGTAAAGGAAAAAATACATTCCCAACCAGAAATGTGTCCCAGCATAAATGAAAACTGGAAATGGAAATAGCTGAAAGAGATCCCAGGTCTTGAATCCCAAGATATGACCACTATACACGGTCTAGGCACCCATTATCCCTAAGCTCTACTATAATCATGGTCAACCTGTCCATTATCTGCATGAGACATGATACGTGTGGGGAAATCCCATGTAGATGCAAGTATAAAAATACCCAGTAGGTCACCCTAAAATCTGAAGGGAATTAATAAGATATACAATAGAAGAGAAAGATAATAGATAGCATAAGGTACATTGAAAGATTACAAATCAACACAACCAAGAGTGAACGTAACATCAACCAAATGCAAGGGCCCCGAAACTATGGTTAAATGGACTAATCATCGAGTCTTTGCCACCTATAGAAGGGGTGTAGACTTATCCAACCATAATATGCTTAACATGGAAAGAACGTGGCATACCCCGTGTGTCTTTGCCTCTCTAGGAAGGAGAGTATCCAAACAAAAGGTGTGGATATAGAAGAAGAATTTATATATATGCTCAGTCAAAGAATCCCGAACCAAGAGAGTAAGGGGATCTCTATCTCATATATCATCCCAAGAAGAAGAGTCACCAAAAGTTCTAAAAATAAATCAATGATGCCCAACATCCCATCTGTCTCCCCAGACATAACCATCTAAGTCAATTCATGCTTTGCCACTGTTCCACATAGAAGAATGGCCGAAATCTTTAGGTAGATGACTCATTCCATGGTAAAATAAGAGGGTTCCACTCTAATGGTCAAAGACCCATGCTCATCCCATCTAGAGGGTTCCACTCTAGTACTTGAGGACCCATTACCATATAATTTGGAGGGTTCCACTATAAAATTATGTAGAGGACCCATGCCCAGTACGAATAGGAGGGTTCCACTCTATGAGTCTGTAGAGGACCCATGCCCCACCCAGATGGAGGGTTACACTGTAAAAATTCATTGAGGACCCATGTAAAACCCACTTGGAGGGATCCACTTTGGAGTCTGTGATTTATTTGGGTTTGGGTTATTAAATAAAGAAATTTAATAAATTAATTTTCCAATGCAACCACCAATGGATGTCCCATTCAAAAGTCTTGCACTGACTAAATTTAGGTCACACCTAGGGTAAAATCCACATCTTGGATTCAATAGTGGTATCAAATTTTCGATATTAAGACTTTGTTTATGAGATATTCCACTTTTTTAGGAAAATCAGGTGTGTGAAATAAAAATATATTTAATATTTTAATAAAACTAATTTTGGGATCACTTGGCCTCAGAATCACATGCCGTCTCAATGCTTGGCTCTAAAAATATTCCTAGGAATATTCCAAAGTCTTACAAAAAAACTAGTCTTTATAACACATGTATGTATACATATGGTACAAGCGATACATATATATCATATATGATATAATATATATAGTGTATATTTAATATATGAATATGGAGTGTATTATTTCATGCATGTGATGTTATGATATAAATATATATATTTGAGAGATATATATTTATTATTATTTTTGTCAAATGATTTAATCAGTTAAAATCCATTTATGAGTGGATTAAAGGCTTTGAATTAATTCCGTGAAACAGTTCATTGAATTATATCCCAACTAGTAGAAAATATTACAATGTGTTGGAGGAGCCTTTAGCTTCATCTATATAAGATGATGAGATCCTCCTATTTGATATATGCATGTGAAAATACCTATGAAGCCTTTATCAAAATTCTCTTCATATATTTTCACAATTTATCTCTTTGATAGGGTGATATAACACCTTTGGATTTTAGATATCCTCATGATATGATCATGAAACCTTTGGATAGTGTTCCCCCCTCAGAGAAAAGGTGATTTTGTTTAATAATTTTGTTATATCCTTTATGAATTATTCATTGAAGAGGAAGAGGATTGAAAATTCTATTCATGATTTCCATATAATATATTTTTTCCATTTTATTTATGCATTAATTCTTGATGATAGATCTGTCGATGTTTGCGTTGTATTCCGTTGAAAATTGTAATGAGATGATCTTATAAAACCCATTAGTAGTATATGAGTGAGTTTTTTCATGTTTTTAACATGATTGATTCACTGGTTTAAATAAAAATAGAATATAGTGTTTTCATAAAATTTGAAATGTGTTTTAGACCCTTAATTTAGATGCGTAAAGGTATATTTTATTTACCCTTAAGCATAGTTGATTTGTAAAGGTCATACCATTATGTAGATTGTATGCGTAAGGGTAATCTATTTGACATTGTTATGAAAATGAGTTATTGTATGGTAATAAATTTACATGGATGTGTATCATTTTGTGTAAAGGTAGTTTTTCCTTTACACTTACATGATTCCTTTACACAGAAGGTATTTGTAAGGGTAACCTAACTAATCACCTTTATGCCAGAGTGTTGTATAAAGGTAATACCCTTATGTATGGGGTCTATGTAAGGGTCATTGACATTGTACAATTATGAAAGGATATTAAGTAAGGATCATTGACAATTTACCTTTATGCATAAAGGTATAAGAGGCATTACATAAAGGTCCTTGATGTTTAACTTTACACAAAATATGAAATTTTCAGAATACCCTTATGAAAAGGAGTTGTGTGAGGGTAATACCTTAATGTGGAGGATACGTGTAAAGGGAATTAGGGTATTACCTTTACACAACGGCTAAAAAAATATCAGTACCCTTACGCATGGTGTTTGTATAAGGGTAATAAGTTGATACCCTTATGCCCAATAAGGGTGCCGAGTAAGGGTAACCCGAGAAGTGTCAAAATTTGTTTTTAAAATATTAAATGATTTTTATGGATGACAAATTGTTTATAAATCATGTTAAATAGTATATTTGGAATATATAATTTATATAGATTTTATAAATAAACAAATAAATTATAAGTAAATTAGAAATAATTAAATAAATGTTTTGAAACATTATTCCCAAAAATTAAAGTTTAATATTTGAAATTACCTTTTGATAAATTAAATGGATTACAATATGATTCAGAAATAAAAGTTATATTTAGAAATCAAAAGTGTTGAATTATAGAGTGTTTTTAAATTAAAAAATATATGATGTTTAGATAATATAAATTTTTATATAATATATATTGAATAATAAAATGTTCATAATTCATGAAATATCATAAAAATTAAATTTAATATAAAATAAGATGGGTTTCATGTTTAGGTGAATGTAAAATGTTTATATTATTGATAAATTATAAAATATTTATAATTAGGATTAATTAAATAAATGTTTATTATTTTTTTAGAAAATATAACATGTTAATATTTGAAATATCTTTCAACAAATTATATTGAAATTATTATGATATAAAAATAAATATTTTTATTCAGAAAATATAAGTAAATAATTTATTAAGGGTTATAATTTATCAAATAAGGTCCAAATATTAAATGTTTATAATTATATTAAGAAATTTTTCACAATTTATTATTTTGAATTGTTCAAAATAAAAGGGGGACTTATTTGAATACTATTTATGCCACATAAAAAGTGTTTTAATGATTATATTGAACAAGGTTTAAATAATAATTAAGTATATGATATTTAGATTATGTAAAAAGTTTACATAACAAAAATTAGATTATAAATAGTTTATAATTCATAAAATATCATATTTTCAAAATTTAAATGCCATATAATGATACATATGAAATATTTTATATTGAAATGAATATAAATGATTTATATTCAAAATAATGTCATGTTAATAATGTTAAGGTTGAAAATTATAAAAGGATTTATAATTATCCTTGATTGATGAATTGTTCATAATTTTTTATATAATTTTTAAATATATTAATTGTTCATTTATTTAAAAGTTGTTCCTTATTTTATTCATAGTTATAAATTTTTTATATTATGAATGTATGTATTACAAAATTTATATGATAAATATATTATAGGATAGTTCCTTGTATTTACATGCTACGAGTTACTCTATAATGAATTTAGTTCTTCATCAACCTTGAAATCATATTATAAATGAAGTTATGAACTTGAATTTGGAAATTGAATATAGTTTGTGCATATTAGGCTTTGGAGTTTTCATGAATTAAATTATCTCACGAAAAAATTCTCCCTAGATAGAGGGATTTGGGGTCAAACCACCTACTTTCCTAGAGGCTTACATTGTATAGGAAAGTGAATGGGGTTGGATACCTATCTCTTTGGGATTACTCATGTAGAGTTTTTCAATATCATATAATTATATTCCTTACCTGAAGTGTTTATGTACCATATGCATATAAGGAATCTAGGTATGTTTTGATATGTTTGAATTCTATTTTGGGTAAGTAACACAAAATTGTGGGTTGTGTAAAGAGACACTCATCAATATTCTTTGAATATATTGATTTGATGGATAGAATATAATTACAAACTAAATTACTACAAGAACAAATACATAAAATGGTATAACATGAGATAATATGTTGAGTTAAAATCCCCTTCAAACACTAAGTCTGATATTCCTTCTAAAATGGAACCTATCAAGACCTCGATCATCCAACCAGGTAGGTTATACCAAAGTTGGGTGCCCCATTATTATCCTGTGTAAGGAAACCAAGTATAGGTAACACTAGAATGTATCTGGGTAGTTCATGTCAAAGATGGGTTCCCTTGTATTATCTTTTTTTACCATGTTTTTATGCTTCTTTCTAGTTACACAAGACTATAGAACCTAATAGGATTAGGTTATTAAATAAATAGAAATGAGTATATCTATATGATGGATTTGGATAAAGGGTTATCCAATCAACTATGCAAGAGTTACAACTATTTCAATTATGATGATTCCATACCTAAATGAATAAGTAGTGAGATAAAAACCAAATAGAAAACATTTTATAGAGAAATATAGATATGGGAACACTAATGGGTATGATGAAAATTCAGAAAGGGGTTATCATTTTAGTGGGAGCCCATAAGTCCTTATGAAATGGTTATTAATAAGTGATACTCATATGATAAAATCTTTTCTTACATATAATATCATTATCAACATCATCAAGATAAATTTTTTAATTAATCCTTGAAAAAGATAAACTTAATTTAAGTATCTCTTTAGAGTGGTTACTTAAGAAAAGTTATTAAGCAAGAGGAATATACTATATGTTATAATAGTTCCTTTTGGAGTAAAAAATAATTGAATCTGTTTAATAAGAAAATCAATATGCTTATCATTTAAGGTTTCAAAGGCACTATATGATAATTGAATTACAGAATTATAGTCTCATATACTCAATGTGATTGAGTATTTAAATTATATTAAATATAATTTAATATCACTGGCGATGGTGAAGAATTATTATAAGGATTGTTGTAGTTAATAAATTTATTCTATTATCATATTAGGAAATATTTTATCAAGCTGAATTAATTCACGAATGGTTTACCCAATATTCACAAAGTGTTGAGTATAGGTGAACTAGACATATGATATCAGGATTCTAGTACTATTTGGAAAATGAATGTGGGAAAAAGATAAAACAATAATAACAAAAGTTGGATGAAAAGGGTTCAAAAATAAAATAAAGGTCATACCAACCTTGGCTTGTCAAGAAGGAAGAGTAATAATTCAATCTGATTTGATTATATAAGAAATAACTATAGGAGTTTGTGTAACTCCATGTAATTTCCAGGTCAGGTATAAATGTTATAGAAATTAATTATTCTATTTTAAAGGTTTATGATATTTAATATATATTTCACAAAGTGTTATAAATATATAGGAGTATAAAATCAAAGGAATAATTAATAAATATTTTAGTATATAATTTTGAGATATAGTAAATAGTTACTACATAAGGGATTTTAATGTGAAGGATCATATCAAGATCAAATGATTCTAAGTAAAATATTGGTATATTCATCTCATTTATATTATATTATAAGAGAATATATTTGATAAAATTTATTGTTATAAATAAATTTTAGATGATTAATTAAATACACATGGTTTATAATTCATCAATTTATATAACATGATTAGAGCAGAAGATGAAAATAATTATTTCTATCCAAGATAAAAGTATTTATCCAAATATATGTTAAAATATATTGGAATGTGTTCCTACTATCTACCCATGTTTTATTTTAATAAATTATTATTATCAAATGAATATGTTCTAAATAAATAAAAAACCATATATAATATGGAAATAATAGTTTATTTATTTAATATTCATATTGAAACGAAATGACAGTTTTCTCCTAAAACACAAATTAGTTTGTGTTGTATCTTATAAAGATACTAGGAATATAATATGATATATAGGATTCCATTAGAAGTATTTTTGGACTTAGAGAAGTTCAATGTTAACAAATAAAATATTTTAATAGATTTAGTTTAAGTGATTATTTATATTATATTCTAAAGATTCATGATATGTGACAATAATGAAAAATGAAAATAGTTAGATTTAATTACTATGAGAAATTAAATATAACTATTAAATAATGAATTATATAAGTCTAATTTTATTAAAATACTTGAATTAATATCCAAAAATTCTTATGATATGTGCTAGTGAAGAAAAAAATTAAAGTGTTACATTTAGTTACCATTTAGAAAGTGGATATCACTATTATCTAAAGGTTTTTTCCAGTTTAAGATATTTTTTTCACTGAATATTCTAATATAGTTTAGGATATATAATGATAATGAAAAAATTTAAATTCTTACATTTAGTTATCATGAAAATCAACAACGCTTTTTTCTTAAAGGATTGTACAAGTCAAAATATATGGTGAATTATACTTGATATACTAAAATTGTTTAGGGTATAAAGGTCAATAAAAACATAAAGAGTTATATTAGTTACTGTAACCAAGAGTTATAAATTTAGCCTAAAAGAGTTTAGGATGTGGTAATAAAGATAAATTTAAGCATTTCATTGAGTTTCTGTGTTAAAGTGATTGTCAATTTATCCTAAAAGAGTTTAGGAGGACCAAAAAATAATAATTTAGGTAGATACATTTGAAAATAACATGTTGATGGTTGATGAGTATGATTGTATTTTTTTCAATATATAATAAGGTTTCAAAATTCAATGTATCATGAATTCCTCTCTGATTAGTTATTAATCATGGAAAGAGAATGTTGGAAGGAGTTTCAGATATATTCATGAATATTGGTGATAATTCTAGGAGAATTGTTATGGAATCATTGATTTTATTTTAGTAAAATAATTCCCTATGATTGGTGATGATTACTAGTGAAATATTATGGATTCAAATAATGTAATTGGATTTCATGCTTGGAAAATTATCCTTGTAAATGTGATGATTATTGAAGTTGTTCTTAATTGACCAAGACACGTGAAAAAAATAAATACACAATGCATACAATAATAGAATACCATGAAAATATTTATTTTCATGAAGAGAAGAAGTATTGATGTAGACATAAAAATATTGACTTTCATGACGATTAAAATAAAAGGTTTCCATGCTAAAAAACGTATTTTTTTTCATTAAGAAGACACTTGAGAAGAGAAAGGGAATTGAGAAGGTTTTGGTTTAGAAATTTAATTGAGAAGGATTTTCATTTCATTTATATGATACTTATATTATTTCTAATTATTTAATGGTCCTTATATTAAAAAATAAGCTTCAACCCAAGTTACTTCCAAGGCTAGCTCAACCATGTTATCATGTGAGACTTCAGGGTCAACCACGCACAAGGGAACCATCCCAACCAAGCCCATAGGTGGATGGGCCGTGTATAAGCCCTTAAGCGACCTCTGTATAAGGAACATAGAAGTAGATGAGAACATGGAGAATTCAATAAGGTGTAAGTGGGGTATTGTGTGATGACGCCTCCCCATGAGGCATGTGTGAAGGGTGTGACTGATGCTGATCACCGAGCATGAAAGGTGTAGTGGAAGGGATTGAATGATATACCACATCCCAAATGATAAGTGAAACTGATGTGGGATGGTGAAGAAACAACTATTGTTATTTCACTTTTAAAATTCCAGATAAAATGCCAGCCATACGATGCATCTCATCTGAGCTATCTGATCATTTTGGTGGTTTTCTTCAACCCCAGACTTTGTCTGAGTGATCCAATACACTGAAGTTTGACGCAACACCATCCATAATCAGACCCAAGCATTCCGTGATTGATATAAGTCCATGATGGATATATTATGAGTATGAGAATCACCATGAATGAATTATATGCTTTCCATGTATGTGATAACTAAAATAAAGAGAAATTTGATGAGAATGAAAATGTTAGTTGCAGTCCATTTGATTAGGAGGAGCAGTTTGAGATTCTATTTGAGAATACATGTGATCCTCATAGTAGGCATATTAGGACTTAATAGAAAGCTGAAATGAAAATATTCCATGAAATTTGTTATATGTTTAAGTAAAACTGAATATCTTGGGATTTTAAAGAAGTTCTTGATATGACATAAACTTCAGAGGCTTGACAAGGATTAAGAATCCGATATAAGGAGGTGCAAGACAATGATACTTGCCTGTAAAAGGAGGATTCTATAGCTGATGATAGTTTATTCCTAAGTAAAGATACTCTCATTTTTCCAAGAAAACAAGATCACCATGGAAAAATGTTTTCATGAGGAGGAGTTCTGATTAGCTCTACTTTTTAAAAGGAGGAGAATACCAAGAGCCTTTCAACTTGTGTCTAACACACTCAATGGGTTCGAAAAAATGTCATTTATTTTAATTAAATTTAGTAATTAAAGTAAAATAAAATCATTTAAAAAAAAATCTAATCAATACAATATTAATTAACTTTTCTTCCTCATAGGTTTATTTTTACGATTAAAAAAACTTTTTTTCCTTTGAAAATATATTTTTCATTACATTCTTAACAGTTATTTTAAAATTAATTTCAACCAATTTAATGAAACATATTATGAATTATTGATTTTATATTTTAAATTAGGTGGTTTAGATTTATTAATGAGTCAATTTCATTTTTGGTCACCATGAATAATAATTTGGTAAAAATGTTTTCATTATGGTAAAAGGGTTAAACAAGTTATTTATTGTAATAACGTTATAAGAAGGTTGAAAAAAACATAATCTAAATTATTTTTGGATAAGTTAATTTCAATAATTATCATTGTATCTTCTAAATATAATTTCTTAGTGCCATTTAACCATGAGTACGACATGTATAATATTAAAAATTTTATTAATAATTACAAGTGTGACACTCCCCTCAATTATAAAAGGAAAATCCTATTCTCACTTATCCACACCGATTTTCCCCATTATATTAACAAATATCTACCATTAAACCCTGAAAACATTCCTAACCATGAACTATAGGTCATGGTCTCACCAAAAGGACGCCCTAGAAGGCTTAAGGTGTAACCTAAAAGTGGTATTCTAAAGAAGAGGGAATAAATCTTAACCGAGTTCTTTCATGTTTATTTATTATTCTCCCTTTTTCATGACTATTATAACCATAATATTATAATAAAATCACATTATTAAATATACTAAAATATAATATTTTTATGTAATACCCCCTTTTCTTCTTATTTTCAATCATATGGAAATGAAAACATTGCTCGTGCATATGTGTAGACTACCACCTCCATGAAGCGATGTGTTCCTTTTTTCATTACCATTTCTCATGGATGGTTATATATGGAAATTTAATGGATATATATATATATATATATTTTATAAAATAATAATTTTCTTTAAATATAAAAAATTCTCTACCTTCTTACCTTTTCATTTGTTGGAGAATGATAACGTTACTAATGCATATGAGAATACAACCAGCTCCACAAAGTAGTGTGACTCATTTTCATTTCCTGTATACATGGTTGATCATAAAGACATATTTAAAGAATATTTTTAATATTTATGATATAATTATTATTCTATAGATTTTAAAAATTATTTAAGTTTATTTTTTTTCAAAAATTGAAAAATGCATACATTACTTATGCATACGTATGAACTACGATCACCATGAAGTGATGTAATTGATTTTTTCATAACCAACCTATATAGATAGTTATAAAAGTATATATAATAAATAGATTTTATATTCATGAAATTATTTATATTCTGTACAGGATGAAACCGTGTTAAAGTTGCAATTACCAAAACTATTGAACTAAAACATGGATGGAAAACGATCCATTTTTCACTTCAATAACAATTTTAATGAATAATTGTTAATAGATGTGTAATTGGAAATTATATTAGAATGGTGTACAATAATATAAGTATAAATTTGTATCTTTTAAAGATTTATAGCAAAATTAAATTTATTATACAAGAATCTAAGAGTTAATTTAAAGAATGTTAAGACTCGAGGTAAGGTTTGTTCAACTCAATATTGTCTCATTAAGAAATGTTTCATCTCATGAAACTATTTGTGTTTATATGGTGTATATTATAAATATATGAAATATTATACTATGAATATATACATATTTATGGTATTTAAATTTATATTTGTGTAACATCCCGACCTGGGTGCCACACAATGGTGCCCTGAGGCAGTTCCGCACATGACCTCAGGCACGCCTCCCTGAACGCTAGAGGCTACAAACTAAAAGCGAGGGCATGATAATTTATTCATTGGGAGACTATACCATATTTTATTAGAGTTAAAAACTAATGGACACAAATAAACACTAGAGGAAGAATATTAATAACTAGAACAATACCAATGTTACATGATAACCAAAACATAAAATGCAATATTTAAGTTAAAGGGGAAACATGATATGACAATGTAAGTGTCCAAGTGTCTAAAATGAAATTGAAGTAAAGAAACTAATGACTCCCAACTAGGTCCCAAAACATGTCCAGATCTTTCACCATGCTCCATCCCAATCAACCCTTTAACATATGAGATTTTCCATTATCCCGTCTTATAAACAATTAATCTATTTAGGTACTGATTTAGAAATCATGAGTAGGGTGTGACTAAAACTCAGTAGGCCACCACCAACAGCGTTTAGAACAATCCAGTAAAACAGTGTCTGTATTTGTATAAGAAAACAAGTACAATGAACAAATAAACATATATCACAATATCATTAATTATTTATTTAATTATATTAACTCTAGGGTTCCTTTGGATACCGGTACCTCAATACAAACTTTGGATCATGCTTGAGCCCGAAGCGTTCCCTTGGTCATATCATATATTAATACCTACATCGACTCATGTTTGAGATCGAATTATTCAAATGTGATATGATATCTCAGCTCCTGATTCGACTCAATCATGAGTTTGAATTATTCTAAAGTGAGGCCATATCTTGGAGTACTATTTGGAATAGAATGAGAAGTCTAGACTCTAAGTTATCAACAAGTATAAATACCATTAGTGTAGATAGTAATGTATAAAACCCCAAATTTCAACACACATACATGCAATTATTGTAGATCATCATATCTAACACACCAATCTCATTTGTGCACACCCATCACTGGTGTAGATCTTCATGTTTAGAACCCTATTCATTAAATAACCTAATATATCTATCACTATAATAGAGCGTTATGTCTATCCCTCATTCAAAAACTATGCATGTTTATCATCATGGTCTAGATCATCATTCCTAGCACCCAAATTCTCAATTATGCATGTATATCAGTGTTCATCACAACTTTGACATGTATATTATTATTACATGTTTTTACAATATCACATCAACGAAGATTAAACACATTAATTTTTATATAACAACAAACCATCCCATATTCCATTAATTAATTCATAAATTAATTAATCCAAGTCCATTAATTATTTTCAAAATTAATTAATCTTTTCACAAAATCAATCTCCAATAATTAATTCAAGAAAAATTTTTTCAAACAAAAAAACTCAATATCTAATAATTAATTCACCAATTAATTATTAATTTCATGGAATCAATGTACCATAATTAATTACCTCATTAATTATCTCTAAGTGTATTATCCATTTCCCATAATTAATTCCAAAATTAATTACTCAGTTTAAATATGAATTTATATCATAATCATGGGTGTAGATCATCATGCCTAACACTCTGTTTATCAATTATTAATTAATTTATAAATTAAAAAATCCAAGACCATTAATTGATTCTAGAATTAATTAATAACATCCATTCCTAATAATTAATTCACTAATTAATTAGCCATGTCTTTCCCATTAATTAATTCACCAATTAATTTATCAAACCTCTCCCAACAATCAATTCAATAATTAATTATCTCATTCCAAATCTCAATAAATTATAATTAATTCTAAAATTAATTATCTAAAATCATCTATTTCAATATCAATAATTAATTCATTAATTTATTATTAAACTTAAAATCTCATTGTCCCATAATTAATACAACAATTAATTATTCAATCTTATCAATTCAATATCCAAACAATCCAAATTAATTAATTTTAAAAATTAATTAATATAATTCCTTAAATTGAACCATCATAACAATACCAATTAATTAATTCACCAATTAATCAATATAACTTATAAGTCCTAACATTATATCCATGAATTAATTCCCCAATTAATTAATCCAAATTGTCTCTATTAATTATTTCCTTATATAATTTACCCAATTAATTAATCTAAATCAATCCCATTATTTAATTCCACAATTAAATAACTATAATAATATCACTAATTAATTTAACAACTAATTATTTCCAACTTAAACAATTCATTAATCCCAATTGATTCATGAATTAATTGCTCCGTCTCTATAAAATCAATCACCCCAATTAATTTCTCAATTAATTACTCCATGTCAATCATGTAAATAAACATAACTACTCTAATAATTAATTATACTTTTAATAATATATATTCAATAAATTCAATACAAAAATAATTAAGTTCTTAATTAATTATTCAATCTCACCAATATCTATATTGGAATAACTAATTCAACAATTATTTATCCAAAAAAAAATTCATAACCCCAAACACTCTCATTAATTAATTCTAAAATTAATTAATCTTATTCAGTTCAATTATTTAATTCAAAAATTAAATAAGCCTTTTATCATGTTAATTAATTCATCAATTAATTAAACCATCAGTTGCATTAATTAATTCCATAATTAATTAATCTCTTTCAATATATCATTATCCTATAATTAACTCCAACATTAATGATCTCAAATAATAATATCATTATCACATAAATAATTTCACCATTTTTTATCTCAATATAACATTGTTAATATCAGACAATAAATTACAATATTAATTATCTCTAATTTATGATATAAATATCTTACAATTAATTCTATAATTAATTATTCCTAAAACCCACAATTTACCAATTCTGTCAACAATTAATTCACCTAAATTAATCAGTTAATCAATAACTCCACGAAAATAAATTTCTAAAGAACTCTAGAAATAATACAATTTTCACACACGTAATAAAAATCATGACTATGAGATTGAAATTTTAGACCACCTACCTTGAAATTGAAGGAAGATGTGATAGAACTCTATGTATGCGATATCAATCGTCTTGTTGATTCCTTAAAAATCTTGGTCCAGATATCCAAAATCTGATGTGAGATCACTTATTGATCAAAGTGGACTTCTAGAAATTGATGACAGAAGACCCTCAACAAGGAGGATGGTTCATAGAGGGTCTTCGGTCAAAAATTTCAAAGAGTAGAGGTGTTTTCGTCTAAGGAAAAGGTGCATGGGACACCTTTTGTCAAACATAGATCTTCACATAGCATCTTCAATAAAGAAACAATATATGGGGAGGGTTACATGGAGTTTCATACATGTTTTTTATTTACTACATGGAAGAATTAGATGATATGAATTCCCATTTCACATCATGTAACATTCATTTTATTTTTCTTTTTAAATCCCATTAAATCCTTAAAAAACATTAATTTTAGATTACACATGGTGAAATCCAATTACATGTGGTGAAGTATTACACATGGTGAAACTTAATTTCATGTGGTGAAATCTAATTTCACATGGTGAAATATTACACGTGGTGAAATCTAATTACACAAGGTGAAATTTTATTTCAAGACATGTCTACCCATAGTGAAATAAAATTGAACGGTGTTAATTTTCAAGGTTTTTAATTAATTTTAGTTGTGAAATAGATTCAAAACAACCCATATTGAACTTAAATTTAAAAATATTCATACCTAAAAAAAGAAGGGATCTTATAATCTCCATACCTATTAATAGCTTGTCCTTGAGCTTTACTCTCATGAATCTATAATATTACAAGTAAAAAGGATCAAACTATTGTGACCACACATCTTCTTATCTCTCCCACGTTTCCTCCTATACATTCTTATGCCTCCATACCATACAAACTATCAGCACAATGTTTTACCACAACACCTTCCCATAGTAACCCAACAAATGTGTGGGATTCCCCTCAAAAGATGCATGAGTATCAAGCTAAACTTTCACAATATACGTGACGTATTTTCCAACTCACTATTCCAGAGAACCACAAGAAACCATCCAACATTGGTACTTATCCTTCCAATAAAAAATTCCTAAAAAGGATGTATATTTACTACCTCCATGGTCCACTCAGCCATTCACTGAGGAATTTAAACCTTCACCTTACAGGTTCCTCATTAGCATTCAAATTCCACCACTTAAAAACCAATGGTCTTACTCCATACACATTCGAATGAAACATCTCTCCACACCTTAGGAGCATTGTTAACATCAATTTTCAAGCAACTCAACTACCATTGCCCATGGTCCATAGTATTTATCAATCTATGGTCCCTCCTGATAACATTATACATAAAAATTCAATGGAATACCTCATTCCATACATTTCCACATACATATAGATTCATAATTTCAAATTAAAAGGGGCCCCGTATATAACCAAAAACACATTTAGTTAGCTAGTCATAAAGATAGAGTTTTCTTAGTGTACCTGGAATGATGTTAATGTAGGGTACATGATCTTCACTAATTCAAAGTACACTATGAATTCATTGATAAATACAACCACCAATCCTTCATTTCTAATGTTTCCTCCCACTATGAAAACACATTATCTTGTTGAAAGTCTTGAGCTTCCCTGCCCACCAAATCTCACCATATGACCCAAAACCAGACAACCCCTCACAGAAACCACAACTGAGTTCTCCAACTACGGAATTATCACTACCCAAACCACCCATATCAAAGGCAGAATAAAGAACAAAGGATTTTAATTTCACCACATTAACTAAATTATCAAGTGGGATTTACAAAAAACCATATCAAAATTTCCCCCCTTTTCCCACCACACGGTCAAAATCGAGGCACTATCACCACCCTTAACCATCCCACACCTAGGTGTTGGTTAACAAGGGTAAACACATTCTCATTATTCAAGTTTCTCATTTAGACAACCATTTTATCATCTTATATCATTTTAAATCTTTATCATCTTCAATCCATGAACCATTTTAATTTCAATTTTAGAAGCAAGGAAAAATAGCTCAAGTTCAACAACTTACCCAAAAACCATTTTTCCGTTTGTACCTACAATGATGCATGTTAAAAAAATATTAATTCTGATTAATTGGAATGATTCATGAAGAATTAACTCAGATTCCACTCAAGTCCAAAATCCAATCTATAAATAAATAAAAACAATAATCACATAACACAACAAGTGCATCCCTAAGGAGAAATAATATTCAACTGTAACAACAGACATCAACAACAACAATCCCACCATGGGTACTTGGGTTCTCCCCCATACATGGGGTATCCAATCCCATGAATGAGCTCATAAACAAGGCCTAAATCTTCATAATCTCCTATCTACCTTTTCCAAATAGTAAAACAAAAGAAGAAGAAAAGAAAACCTACTCTGATACCAGTATGTAACATCCCGACCTAGGTTCTACACAATGGTGTCCCGATTCAGTTTTCCAGATGACCTTAGGTGCACCTACCCGTACACTAGAGGATGTTTACTACTAGTGAGGGTGTATTATGTCATTCATGGGGAGACCATACCCTCTTTTATTAGAGTTAAACCTAAATGGAAACAAATAAACAATATATAAATCATATAAATAACCATAACAATAACAATGTTACACTATAACAAAAAAAATACAATATTTAACCGAATGGGGAAAAATGATATGCCAATGTAAGTGTCAAAGTGTATAAAATGAAACTAATGTAAAGAAACTAATGACTCCCCACTAGGTCTGGAACCATGTCCAGTTCCCTCACCATGATTCATCCTAATCAACCCTCTAACAAAGGACCTTTTCCCTTATCATGTACTATAAAAAAGTAATCTATTTGGGTACCAATTAGGCAGCCCGAGTATGGTGTATGTACATCTCAGTAGGCCACCACTAATGGTGGATAAAACATTTTAGTCAAAATGTGTATGAAATCTTATAACGAAATAAGTAAAATGCATAAATAAACATTTATCACATTATTATTTATTATTTATTTAATTATATAAACTCTAGGGTTCCCAGGGATACCTGTACCTCAATAGTAACATCAGATCACTATGATCCTAAAGTGTTCCCTAGGTAATATCATATCATAATAATTTCATCAACTCATGCTAGAGTTCAATGTACTCAAAGGTGATATGATATCTGAACACCATATTCGACTCATGTTAGAGTTTGAATTAATCTCATTTGAGGCCATATCTAAGAGTTTTATTTGGAATAGAATGTCACGTCTAGCCTCTCAATTCTCAACATGTATATATACCATTGGTGTATATAATCATTTCTAACACCCCAAATATCAACATGCATACATACCATTGGTGTATATCATCATGTCTAACACCCCAATCCCATTTTTTCGCACGGATAACTGATGTAGATCATCATGTCTAGCACCCTATCAAATCAATAACCCGACAGATCTATCACTAGCATCAAATGTCATGTCTATACCTCATTCAAAAACTATGCATGTATATTATCATCGGGAAAGATCGTCATACCTAGCACCAAAATTCTTAGTTATGCATGTTTTTCAATTTTCATCACAACATCACATGTATCTTATTTTCACATATTTTGACATTACCACATTAACTAAAATTAAACACATTAATCTTTATATTACAACTAACCATCACAAGTTCCATTAATTAATTCATAAATTAATTAATCCAAGTCCATTAATTAATCCAATAATTAATTAAACATTTCACAAAATCAATCTCCAAAAATTAATTCACCAATTAATTATTCAAAAACACCAATTCAATATCTCATAATTAATTCACCAATTAATTATTCATTTCATGCAATCAATGTCCTATAATTAATTCCCTAATTAATTATCTAAAATTGTATCATCAATTTTGTGTAATTAATTCTATAATTAATTACTCAATTTGACCATTCATTTAGATCATTGTCATGGGCATAGATTATCATGTCTAACACCCTATTTATAAATAATTAATTAATTTATAAATTATTTAATCCGATCCCATTAATTTATTTGAAAATTAATTAATAAAATCCATTCCTCTTAATTATTTAAGCAATTAATTAACCATGCCTTTCCCATTAGTTAATTAGCCAATTAATTAATCATTTATCTCTTGTAAACCAATTGAATAATTAATTATATCATTCACAATATCAATAAATCATAATTAATTCTATAATTAATTATATCGAATCATCTATTTAAATATCAGTAATTAATTCAAATATTAATTATCTAACTTATAAATCTCATTGTCCCATTATTAATTCAATAATTAATTATTCAATCTTATCAATTAAATATCCCAACAATAACCATTAATTAATATTACCAGTTAATTAACTTAATTCCTTCATCATAACAATCCCCATTATCTAATTCACCAATTAATTAATCCAGCTCAGAAATCCTAACATTGAATCAATTAATTAGTTCCCCCATTAGTTAATCCAAATCATCTCATTTAATTAATTCCACAATTAATTATTCTATCTCAAACCCTTCCATAAATTCACCAATTATTTGTCAATGTAAATTCCATTAATTAATTTCCAAAACTAATTAATCTAACTCAATATCATTATTTAATTCAAAAGTTAAATAACAATAGTACTCCCAATAATTAATTCAAAAAATAATTATTCCCAACTTGAAAAATTCATTAACCATAATTAATTCTTCAATTAATTTCCCTATCTTCATTAAATCAATCACCCTAATTAATTCTTCAATTAATTGTTCAATGTCATTCAATTTAATAATCATCACAACTCTAATAATTAATTCAAAAATTAATTATCTCTATTCAATAACTTCAATAGAACAATAATTAATTCATCAATTAATTATTCAATTTCACAAATCTATATCTTGGAATAATTAATTCAATAATTTTTTATTTATAATAAAAAATTCATATCCCCAACCATTCCAATTAATTAATTATACAATTAATTAATCACATTTGATTGTATTATTTAATTCAGAAATAAAATAATCTATTAACTCACATTATTTAATTATTCAGTTAATTAATCCATTTGTTGCATTAATTAATTCCATAATTACTTAATCTCTTTTAATATATCATTATACCATAATTAAATCCAACATTAATTATCTTAAATTATAATATCATTATCACGTAAATTATTTCACCATTAATTATCTCAATTTAACAATGTTAATATCACATAATAATTCCTGAAATTAATTATCCCCAATTTATGATATCAATGTCTTACAATTAATTATACAATTAATCATTCCCAAAACCCATAATTTTATATTTCTGTCAATAATTAATTCACCCAAATTAATTAATTAATCAAGAACTCTAAGAAAATTAATCACTAAATAATGCTAGAAATTTTACAATTTGATTACATGTAATCAAAATCACAACTATGGTATTTGAATTTTAGACTACATACCTTGAAAGCAGAGGAAGTAGAGATAGAACCCTACGTCTACGATAGAAATCATCTTATTGATTCCATAAAAATATAGGTCCAAATATCCAAAATTTAATGTGAGATCAATTCCTGATCAAATATGACTCTCAAAAAATAATAAAAGAAGAGACAAACTAAGGAGGGAGGTTCACGAAGGCTCTTCAGTCAAATATTTCAATGCACGAAGGTGTTTTGGTCCCAGGTAGTGGTGCATGTGATGTCTGCAGTCGAAGATGGGGGGTGCGTAGTGTGTTTGCAGTAAAGAAAAAATATGTGTGGAGGGTTACATAGAGTTAGAGATGGGTTTTTCATTTTCTTCATGTCATAATTACATGACATGAATTTCCATTTACCATCGTGTAACATTCATAACTCTTTTTATTTGAAATCCTATAAAATCCATTAAAAAAACATTAAATGAAGATTACATGTAGTGGAATCCAATTAAAAGTTGTGAAATCATACACATGGTGAATTCTAATTTCACATAGTGAAATATTACACATGAAATCCGATTTCATGTAGTGAAATAAAACAGTTGGTGAAGTCAAATTACATGTTGTTAAATCTTATTTCGTGACATGTTGACACATGGGGAATGATAATTACAAGGGGGTGTAAATTTTCAAGTGTTTGAAATAATTTAAGCTTTAAATTATATTCAAAACAACCCATCTTCATTTTTTAAATATTAATATCTATAATAACATGGGATCTCATAATTTGAACTTATTTCTTTAATGGGGTTTATGATTCAAATGTTACTAATGTGGTAAGAGTATATGATATAATCCCATTTAATTCTGGGAATGTCCATGTTAAATTTAAACCAAGCTTAATTATACGATAATTATCTTTTTAAACACAATATAGTACATTATACTATGTTTATTTAGTGTGTTTATATGTTTTCCTTCCATTTCCCAGTCTTTGTACCAGAAAGAGGCTGAAGTAATGTTTTTGTGAAACACCGACCTTATTTCTTCTATTTGGCTGGGAATATTTCTGACCCATTTCCATGTTCTTCAAAATGTTTTATGGAAGTTTTTATATAGATATAAATATCTTAAAATGGTCATTTTTACAGCCTTTTTCTTCATATATATTTTTTTAAAAGGAATCCAGTTAAAAGTTCTTCAAACAAGACATTTTTGAATTTTTAATAAAAGTGAGAAATGAATTATCTCTTTTAATATATATGAAATCAATATATTTTCCAACCATAATATACTACACTAATCATGAATCATCATGTACAATTTTATATGTTTTTCAGAAGAAAATACTATTCTCATTTTTTTGGGAATTTTAGTTTTTAATAATTACTAAAAGAAAAGGGATGTGTTCCCTTAATTTTGATGGAATATTTTAATGATTTTATAATATATATTTTTCATCTATGTCAATATCCTTTAGGATTTATTTTGGATTTATTAGGAATATTATGTTATAATACCATCCAATTTCACTCTATTTATGGATTATGATGATAATGTTTTAAGGATGATTCAATTAAACCCATTTCATCCCCACTTGTTAATTCTGATATGATTAAATCTATTTGAAACCCATTTCATTCATATGGGTGTATTATTATATGATGAAACAATTAATGTTTTTATACCATAACAACATATTTATATATGGTTTTCATTATGTGTTTTTTGGGTTTGAAATTATATATACCTCTAATTCATTAGGAAAATTCTGATATCTCATGATATAATATGAACTGGAATGGGGAGTGAATCTATTCCGGTAAGGTATTTAGTCCACTATGATAGTATTTGCAGCGATCCATGACTAAAGAAACAATGTAATGGGGAGGTAACCCAATACCCTTTATGAATTTTACCACCAAGATAGTATGGGAAGTGACCCTTAACCAAGTAAATTATTTAACGGGGAGTGAACCTAATAAACTATGGGACTCTCTCCACTATGATAGTAATGACAGTGAGTGTTGACTAATAAAATGATTTTATTCATTAAGTGTATATCACAATCTAATATCTTATGCATATGATATGTTCTCATGTCCCATTATTGATTATTGATGAATCCTCTCTATTATGACTTATGCATAATTTTGTGATAGTGTATTGTGCCATGACTCATGATTATTGATCTTTAACTAATTGGGTATGAATTTCATAAGTTATTATCTTGTTATAATACCATTTATTATTATGTTATTTCTACTTATAATAATTTATTAATATCAACTATGTTTACACGTACTGGGAATCTGATATCACATAATATTGTTTTCTTATTTCCCCAAAGAATGCATTCAAATAGGATTTGTCTAAGAATGGTAATATGTGAGAATAAATTTGTGGGATATATTATAGATATTTATTGAAATAATTTGATTACCAAATCTATCCAAAAAAACCACTATGCCTTTTGGGTTATAAGGAATGTATTATAATGATATGTATTAAATATTTATCTAAAATGATTAAATATTTTTATAATAAATGTCTGGGTCCCATTAGTTCGTAACTGAGAAGAGTTTAGTAATTTTTAGAGATTATGATTAGAAAAATTTTGTTGAACACTCTATAGATAAATATATTTATGAGATAACATCCTATAGTTTTGGTAAGAAAATACTATATTGTTTCCTAGAAATTAAATCCATGTCTGGATAAAAATAATTGAGTGTATGCTCTTTCACAAATGTACCAAGGTGTAATAACACTGAAATGGATGGTTTGATATTAACTCTATCTTTAACCAGTGAAAGAAAAATATGCATAAGTACACACCTAGTTTGACACTCATTGTGGATATGCACTGGTTAATTTAAATTCTCTTTAAAAACTATTAACATGAATGTTAGATATATTTTACAAAAATATTTTATAAACCAATGTGGTGTGGAATTAAACATATGTGTTGAGGGTTAAAATAAGTTTTCATAATTTAGTACATCATAAAAATAATTTTCATAATAATATATTTTATCACTCTAATTATCTATGTTTGATACTCACAATATGATGTTTAGTATTAGTCAAAAGATGGAATCTAAAGGAGTCATGTGAAAAACAAATGTAATGGAATATTTAATTACCATCCTTATGAAAAACCTAATGAAATCAGATATGGGATTAAAAATATTGTGGTTATGTATAATAAAATATCTCTAATTATTACTAACAACATGAACCTAGTTCAAATTCAAAAGAATAGAAAAATTTAGTATTAGTAAATTTTTGGTAATAGATACCATAGAGTAAAGAATATTTAATTTCATAAATGTAAAATTTTAATGAATAAGAAACCAAGGAAATTTCTAAAATAAACTATTAGATATTTTATGTGTGAATGCAAAGGGAATAAAGAAACAAATTTCTGATGAAAATTGAACAATCCATTTGATATAATGATATGAAATATAATTCATCCTATGGTACCATAAATACTTCAATGTCTTAAATGTGTGAAACTTATCCACAA
Source organism: Viscum album (assembly GCA_963277665.1). Classification (NCBI taxonomy): domain Eukaryota; kingdom Viridiplantae; phylum Streptophyta; class Magnoliopsida; order Santalales; family Viscaceae; genus Viscum; species Viscum album. Next base: position 292,286,100 of record OY728165.1, read on the forward strand.
TCAAAGTCAATTCTATAATACCAAGGATAATAAGGAAGATAAATATCAAAAAATCTAAAGACCAATGGATCACGGGAAAGGATATGCAATCACAACTACATGAATGAGTATTATGAACAATGTGCAGTAAGTTACACTAATCATATACTCAATAAATACGATTGTTGTATTTATTTATTGTTCCATCCAATCATATGTACATATAATGTTTGATAAGAAAATAAAATCACCACCTCATAAATTAATATTGGTTTAAAAATAAAATACTTCTAGTGGTATGATGATTGAAACTCAAGTTTTTAGCCACTCTCTGAAATAATTTTGTGGGAATATACTACCATAAATTTGTTTTAATCATTCTATATTTTAATTTTATGTGATATTGGGAATTAATTAACTCTATTTATTTAGATACTATATCAATTTACAAGTAAGGGAAGTCATATTTTATATTTTGAATCAACATCTGATCATCTATAGGTATGAGGATGAAAACTAACATCTAATGAAACCAATTTTAATATATGATATTTACTATCAATTCATAAGTGGTTTTTATATAAAATAGTTTGGAATGATCCAACATTGACCATATGGAAGAATTTATATTTTGGTTAAAGGTGTGATATATAAACTGAATATAAAATTTTAAATTATATATACATATATAAATAGTTAAATATGTTCTAAAGGAGATGGTTTAATTTGATTAAAAATTTTGGTTGGTGAATATATTATCACCCTTAGAAGGTAAACATGATGGTTTATGCTTTAAGGTGGAAGTACTATGCTAGATTTTCCATGAGGATTATTGAAAGAGATCAAATAGTCATGAATTTACAGAAGATAGACCATGAAATCATGATGAAATTGAAAATATCATATATTTCTCTTAGATTAGTGTTCAAACATATTTCCATATAAGGATTAAAGAGACAAAAAATGGGGGATTTAGATTGAAAGGAGATGGCGAGGTATGTTACTATGTTCAACCAAGACAGTGATGGAATGATCTGGTTTAGGAGTAGAGTATGTGTCTCAACAATACCATACATGAAGATACAACTATTAGATGAAGCTCATACATCATCATTCTCTATCCATTCTAGAATTATATAGATTTATATAGATATGAATGATTATTTATAGTGAGGTAAAATTAAAAGAGATATTTTATAATATTTATCTCAAATTCGGCTATGTTAGTAAGTTAAGGCTAATAGAGGGGGATGCTATGACCATTACCCATACTTGAATGTAAATGTGAAAATACTGTGGATTTCATTATTTGTCTCCCCAAAAAATCTAAATGAAATAATTTTATTTGGTTTTTAGTTGATAAAAATATAAAATTAGTACATTTCCCTGAGACCATAGAATATTTATATCTTAATAATATTTCTAGGATATTCATTAATGAAGTGGTAATATTGTATGGGGTACCATATTCTATTGTATCTGATTTAAATTCAAGGTTTACCTCAATTTGTGGATAATTATTTAAAAAACATTGATATAGAGTTAAAATTTAACATGAAATATCACCATTTGATAGACGATTACTCTAAGAGGACCATTGAAACCCTAGATGATATGTTGGGACATTGATCTATGTATTTAATATGTGGTTTATATCAACAACTTACTCTATTTGAATATTCATAATACAGTATCTTTCATTGGATAATTCAGATTGACCCTTTTGAATCCCTCTATAACTGGATGTGTGTAACCCTAATGTTCAAGGATGAAGATGGAGAAAGGAAACTAGTGGAACATGAAGTAGATGAGTAAATGCTATAGAATATGAGAGGAATTTAGTAGCACATCAGGGAAATATCAAGTCGATAGAACATTTATGATAATAATTTTTAGTAATTTCTAGAGTTTTATATTATGATAAGGCATTCCTAAGAATATATACTTTGAAGAAGGTTATGATATTTACAAATAAGGGAATGTTGAGGAATAGATATATCAAACCCTTCAAAATCCTTGATTATATCGATATGATTTCTTATCTCATAACTTCTCTACCAAATCTCTATCATGTTCATGATATATTCCATGTATATAGTTGAGGAAGTAAATATCGGATACTTCACACGTAATGATCTTAGAGGTTGTACAACCAGAGGATGAGCTTTCTTAAGAGGAACAACCGATGGAGATTCTTGATAAAAGTCATAATGTGATACAAAATATGTCCAATCACTCGATGAAAGCTTTTTCATGAAACAATAAATTTGAGGATGCAATGAGGGAACCCTCGGATGTGATGAGGGATAAATATAATCATTTTTTTTCTAATTCATATAAAGATGGTAGATTGTAACACCCTATGATTTTTTAATATATGTTTCTATTTATTAAATTTGAATTGTTCAATCACTTTCATTACACCCAACAATGAGCATAGAAAAATGAATTTGTACTATAGAAGTGTTTTTGTTAATAAAATGAGTAATCAATTATACACTATTAATAAATTAGTTATAAATGAATATATAATATTTTAATTCTAAAAGATATATTTCTAAAAGTCTATTTTAATGTGCATAATTTATTTTTAACTTAATAGATTATATTAATATAAAACGATAAATGTTTATAATTATATGTGTTTATTATATCCATTAAAATAAATTAATATTCATTTAATTGTGTTTACTAATCAAGTAATGAGATTAAATTCATTTTATGCTTTAAAAAGCCATTTTATTCAAAAATTATTATTATTGCATTTTATGCATAGATATGATAATTAATTACTTTCAATTTATGAAATTAAATTTTAAAAAATGGAATTAATTTTTGAAATATTCATATCAAAATTATGTTAGAGTGATGTTTTTATATTTTTATGAAATGATTTATTTTTGAGTGAATAAGAGAAATTTATAATTTTTATATAATAATCATTAATTTTTATTAAATTAGATATTTTAAAAGACCCATCATATTTTGGATTTGGTTTTAGGTAACATAATATCCCATTTATTAAAAATAATCTATCTAAATACATAGGAATACACATTTTATTTTATTTTTTTAAAAGTTAATTTTTATGCGTAAAAAGGTTTTTTTACTAAAAATTATTTTCCGTTACATTTTTCAAACATATTTTAAAATTAATTTATACTAATTATGAAAAATTTAATACCAAAAAATAGAGTTCATATTTGGTATTAGGAGGCTTATATTTATTATTTTTGTTAATTTTATTTTTGGTCATTGTGAATGATAATCTCTATCAAAATGTTGTCACCACAGTATATGGGTTAAATGGGATAATCATGTTTAAAATCATGTGATATGGTCACAAAATCTCATATTAATATTTATTTTATAAGGGGTTTTCAAATATTATCAACTTATAAATGAATAGTAACTATTGTTTTCCATATGACTATGAGTAATACACTAATAATATTTAAAAGTTAAGAATAATTACATGTGGGCCACTCCCCAAACTTATAAATTGTCACCTTCTATTCTCACTTAGCCTCACCACATGAGACCTTTATCTGAATCATTATCAACCTAAATATCATCTAAACCACTCCACCCAAAACCTAGAGGTTCTGATCTTACCATAAGAATAACCACGAAGGCTTAAGGTGTAAACCAAATGAGGTTTTCTAAAGAAGATGTTGAACTATTAACTGAGTTCTTTGATTAATGTTTTATTATTTTACTTCCTTAAAACCTATTACAAAATTTATAATATAAAAACTTCATTATATACCATATACATAAATTATATAATGTTTGTGGTACACCCATTTTTCTTCTTCTTTTCTATCATATTGGAAATGAAAGCATCATCTGTGAATACGTGTGGACTACAACTTCCAAAAAGAAACGTGTTTCTTTTTTTTTCATCATTGTATCTCATGGATGGTTATATATATGGATTTAATGTATATAAATTAATTTTACAAAATAATTATTTTTACTTAAATTTATAGAATTATATAACTTCTTACCTTCCCATCTGTTGGAAAACTATTTCATCGCACCTGTGTAAATATGGACCACCACTTCAATGAAGTGATGTGATTTTTTATTTACTATTCACATGATTATAAGGATATATTTTATAAATATATAGTATATAAATATAATTATTTAATTATTAATTACGTTTTACCCTTCTTTCATTCCAATTATTGAAAATTGGAAACTTTTCTTGTGTGCACGTATGAACTACCTTCACAATTAAGTAATGTAATTAATTTATCATTACCACATGATAAAAATGTTCATTAAGGATCATATAATGAATAAATTGAAAAATTTGATTTTTTTATTTTATATGATTAAAACATGAATAACGTGCAAGTATCAGAATCATCGAACAGAAATAGGCATGGAAAACAGACCTGTTTTCAATCGAGTAATCATTTTAATTAAGAATTGTTAATGGATGGGTAATTGAAAATTATAATATAATAGTATATAGTAATATATATGAATATTATTCTCATATAGGTTTATAATAAATCTAATTTTATTATATTATGGTATAATATCATGTATGAAGTAAGGAAGGAGTTGGGTTAATAGTTTTTCATCTCAATATTGTTTCATCGAGACATGTTTCATGTTATAAAACTATTTGTGATTATATGGTGTACATAATTCAAATTTGATAAATTATATCATGTTTATATTAATATAAATTATATTTAAAGATTCATTTGAATTTATTCATTTTAAGGTATTTATAATTTAAATGTTACTAAAGCAAAAACAATTTACGTTACAAATCTCATTTCTTATTAGGATTTTCTATTTTCAATTCCCATTGATGGAAATTATATGTTCCTTAGATTTTAAAAACAATATATTTTTATATCCCATGTTTTTTATGTAGTTTCCATTTTTTCTTTTCATTTTACTCTCTTTAGTAATCAAAGAGTCCAAAAAAAGGTTTTTAATAAAAAAAGACTTTATTTATCTTCTTTGGTCGGGAATCTTGTTAATTACTACCCATCTATTTCAAATTGTTTTATGAATAATTTTTTCGATTATTAAATGTTTTAAAATGGTTTTTTACTACCTTTTAATTTATTAAAAAATGATAAAAATTAAATTTTACAAAATATTTCTAGAATGTCGTTTGGCTTTTTACAAAAAATTAGAAAAGCACATATTCTTTTAATGTATATGATATGAACATATTTTGACACCATAATGTCATAAATTTATCATGAATTATAATTTATAATATTCATATGGTTTATAAAAAAACAATAATTTTTGTATTTATTTGAATTTCATTTTTTCAAAAGTTATCAAAAAAATACACATGGTTTATATTAATTTGAAAGCATATTTTCATGATATTATAAAAGAGATTCTTTATCTATGTGATGATATTTTAAGAATTGGTATGATTAACTTGGATATAATCTTATGATACATTTAATTTTATCTGTCTTTATGAATATGATGATGATGTTTTAAGGATGAATATATAAAACCCATTACTTTCCCACATGTCAACTAAGTTATGATGAAATATTTTTGAAACCAATTTCTTTATCATAGGTTAATTATTCTATGTTGAAATGATGACTATTTTTATGATATTGTTGAAAAATAAGTATGGTTTTGATTATGTGATGGCTAGGCTTAGAATTATATATCCCTATAATTCATTGGATACTAATAGATATTACATGAGATAATATATATTTTAATGAGGAGTAAATGTACTTTAGTAAAGGGATATGTACAATATGAAATTCTTAAATGTGATATTTGACTTAGGAAATCATGGAATGACGAGTGATCCAAAACAACTATGGTACTATATCCACTATTATAGTCTTATAAATTATCCTTGACAAAAGAAATGATGAAACGAGGAGTGATCCCAATCCAATATGGGAATCTATATTCTATAACATTCTTGGAAGTGGTCCTTAACAAAGTAAATGATTTAATTTGATTATGTGTATTCCAATAATTTCTTTGTCTTATTATATGTTCCCATGAATCATTATTTATTGTTGATAATTCCACACTCTTATAATTTTTTTTTTCATTTTTATGAAATGTACTTATTCCATGAATCATGATCAATAATATTTGGATGATTGGATATGCATTTTTTAAGTTATGATAAAATTATCATACCCTTTATTCTTATCATAATATCACTTATTGTCATTGATTGATATATCATATTTTAACCCATACTGAGCATCTGAGATCACCCTTTCTTATTTCTCTAATTCTATAAGTTATGATTTTTTAAATAGAATATATCTAAGAAGGGTACTGCGTGTGAATAAAATTATAGGAGATATTTAAGATAATTAATGAAATATGTTAATTTTTAAATTAGTCTCCAAATACACTAATACTTTATAGTTATGATGCTTGTACTGTTATGATATATAATTAATATTAACCTAAAATTATGTAATATTTATAAAATAAATTTTAGAGTCACCTCAGGTTACCGGTTGAGATGTGTTGTGATAATTATGGCATGAATAAGATGATACCATAAGATCATATGATCATATGGATTTGGAAACCATATAAAAAAATAAATCATAAATATAAATAAGGGCCCAACTCTAAGAAAATATCACAAAGTTCTATAGGCTTACTACCTAAACACCATACTTAATTTCTCATGAGAAAAAAATACCAAATAAATTTTGTGGATGTATAAAAATGGTCCCACCGAAAACATCATAATATATAAATTCATATGTGTTCCATATAAGAAATTTATAAATTTGGAATAACCTTAATAAAAACCCATGATAAGGAAATGGGAAGCATAACCAAATTATATATTAAAAATATTTCCATGAAAAAAAGATATTGAATATTTTTGAATATTTATAAGTTAGTACACAATCATAGTTTATGAATATGGAGTTAAATTGAAAATAAATTCATAATAAATTTGTGGAAAAGTAAGGAAAAAAATGAACATCTTCAATGATGTTTTATAAAATGAGTATATAAATTTTAATGAGGGTAGAAACATAGTAATTACAAAAAATAACCATAAATGAAATAGAAAATATTGTCTATAAATTTATTATTATTTTTTTAAATTATGAACTGGAATATTCATTAAAAGAGTGATGCATGTAAATGGATAAGAAATAGAAAATATCCCTTTAATCAAGTTTACTTAGAGAAAATATTTAGATGGTAACATGACATAATTGTATACAGTTAGCAATGAGAAGGAATATAAACTAGGTATATATGTAAAGAACATATATATAGGATATTGATGAAGTACATGTTGATACAATATAAGTAAATATAAGAAACAAGAGACAATGTGTAACCTAAAAGTAAAGAAGGTGGTTTGGGATTTCTCTTACCTCAAGTCCGGAATCAATTTATTCATGCATCTAACCTCAAAAATAATAAAACTAAATTTATTAAATACAATATTAATATTTTTAATATTTTTAATATATATATATATATATATATATATTAATTTATTAAATTTCATAATCGTATCAGCTATTTGGGGGGGTTTTCTAAAAAATTTCTCCAAAAATACCTTGGTATGTTGATCATGTTAAATGGTGTTGTAAAATAATTCAACATACTCAATAATAGTAATAATTTCATAAATATTATTTTAATTCAATAAATCTATTTCTAAAACAATCCATTTAAGGGGGGAATAGTTATCTTCATCTGTGTATACGGTTAAAACTAGTCATAATATTATGGGTGTTGTAAAACACTATAAAAATTTATTGCACAATTATATGATGATATAATTAATATTATAGTGGAATTATATTATTATTTATAACATAAAATTCATGTTTATGATAATTAGAAAGGGGGATTTAGTAGGAATACAAAAATTAAATAAAGTGGTGTAAGAAGTAGAAAACATACTTTATCGCTTGAATGTGGATCCCTTACCCTACACCTTAATATTAATTATATTGGTTTTTGGGTGAGACAAAAACTTATGAAATTTAGATGATATAGTTTTTGATGCATATTGGTAGTTTTTGGGAAATTAAAGTTGATTTTAAATTAAAGAGAAATGGATGGATGATAGTTATATTTATAAGTGCAGTGAGTGGAACTTTATTGAATAAAGTATTTTATATTTTATTTTACTATTATCTGATCCACTACACATTATAGTCCCCAATTACATTCCATAATTTTCAAATATAATGGTTAGAGAAAGTATTTAGAAAATTTAACTACTTATGATGAGTTTAATATTTATTATATATATATATATGATTTCTTATTTACAATATTTAACAATATTTAATTTTTTTAAATATTTTTACCAAATTTAACCTCTTTGATAGTTTTTAAATCCTAAAAAAAATATTAAATCCTTTTTATAATATTAAACCTCTAATCATGTACATTTTTCCTTTTTTTATAAGGGCGATACATTTTATTGAATGTGGAATTAAGTTAAAACACTATTTTATATCAAAATGAAGTTATACTTTACTAAAACATAACCCTAAGACACATAATTTCTTATGAAATTAACATAATACCTAATTATAAGGGCTATTGTAACACCCCATGGTTTTGAAAATAAACATAGAATGCAACTTTATAATATAGCCATTAAAACACATCTTTGCCTCTTCTATGCTTTGAATTTCGAAAAATGGTCATCTAGAGTTGTGTTCAGTAAGTCATTTGGAGTCCGATAGAACAAAGTTGATTTTTTAGTGAATAGTAACATAACCTTATGAATAGTATTATGAATAGTAATATGAACCTAATGAATAGTAAACTTTATTATTATTTTATTTTCCTAAGGCTTGAAGATAATAACATCTTGGATAATTTTTCATTCTGATAAGAAGTAGTTTTAGAATTAGAACGGTTAGTTTTTGAATTAAGTATGATTTTATTTAAAAGTTAAATTGATAATATTTAGAAAATTATTTTCCAAAAATGGACTTCACTTTTGAATTCTACACGTTGAAAAATTGTAGGGGTGAATTTTTGGGATTTTTCTGAAATTCTAGAAGTTTTAATGAATAGTAAAATACGATAAATGCTAAATACTTGATTTACTGCATCATAGGTGATGCAAGAATTATGTAAGCCCACTTGGTTCGAACTCACATGCCATTATTACTATTTGGGGTCACATGAAACAATACTATTGGTTATATTGTGGGAAATAATAAAATAATGAATTAAATATTCAAAATTTACTCCTCTCCTCCACTATAAAAACCCCTCAACACTCCCTCTTCTCTTCACTCCTCTAAGCCTTGAATCTCCTCAAATTTCTGCCAAATTACCCTTCCCTAGTCTCTCCCCACGTCCAAGAAGCTCTCGGTCTTTCCAAAAGACCAAAACCCCTTCCCTTAAGGAGTTTCTCAATGAGGTTATTTCAAGAGGTAAAGTACCCTTCTTTTTCATTTGGTTTCATTTAAATTTATCTTCTTCTTTTATCCTCTCCTCACCTCTTCTGTACAAATGATCATGATAAATCCAGTAAAATATATATACTTGATTTATATCATGTTAATGGAAAATATTCTTACTCCCTCCCTTTTATTTTATACACGAAATCGACATCCATGAGGTTCCGATTTATAACCTTCATGGACGATGAAGTTTCGTTCATAAATTTATTCTTCATTACTGTTCATAAAACCATATTAATGGTTGAAACAGACTATAATATATGTGTTATAACCTAATTAATATTCAGGAACCAGAATATGTACATATAATTAAGTTATATGACAAAACTAGTTCATAATATTCCAAATACCGCTTAATAATCGAAGTGGTGGTCATCTAATGATTTATCCTCATTCCATGTAACCAAATGATAGAAATGGAAATTAACAATTATCTATGTTAATAAATAATATTTAATTTTAATTCTGGAGATTTACATCCATTCCACTTCATTACTTAAAAGCAAGTGAACAGAATATGAAAATAAAGGAAACAAACACTCTAGAACGACGAAATTCAATACAATAACTTGTCAAAAAAGACATAAATGAACTAACCAGAATTACGGAAAACTAAATACATGTCTAATAGGTTATGAAATAAATTATTAACAAGTATAATTTCATATTCCAAGAGCTTAAGTACAAGAACGGAACACGTTTGGTGTTAAGGTAAGGGGTTTTCCACCCAAACATCCACTTTCATTCGGGATAATCTCATTGTCTAATTACCTCGATGTAATTCTTATGAATTGTTATATACTCAACATATTTTATGTGTGCGTATTATATATATGTTTAAAAACCATAATACACCATTATTTTATGGATAGTTACATGTTTTAAAAAGAAGCTCTCAAAACTGTTTCCAAAAATACGAGCCCGAAACAAGGGAATTTCTCAAATTCATATATATTTTCAAGGGAAATATAAAATTTGTTTTTAGAAACCATTATTCTTCTAAAAAAACTAGTTTTATTATGATAATACTATCTTACTTCACTTCTGGTTTTATACAAAGATTTTTCCAAAAAAAACTCTTCTTTTCAAAATGAAAGAGTATTTATCTCCAGAATTACTTGATGATTTTATAAGAGTGTTTTCATCTAATTAAAAACTCTAGTTGATTCCATGGTATTATTGGGTTTAATAATTTATGAATTCATCTACCATATTTGATTTAATGGTTTATTAATACCTATATTGTGGATGTTTTATCCTAAAACCATTCACTATATTACTTGGAATGATTAGTGTTTTATGTTAAATGATTGGGGAAAGATAGTTACATCTCATATGATAGTTTCAATGTGAATGTATATGTTGTTTATGTTTATTCCCACTAATATTAGGAATTAATTAAACTTATTATGTGATTGGTGGGGCCTGCTATAGCCCCTCGATGCATCGGTAGGTCTCATGAGACTACTAGATATGAAATTGACTGATGCCTTTCCCAATGTGATATGGATTTTGGCTGAGGCCTTAATCAATTGATGTCTTGGCCTGGGCCATGAAAAAATGATTCAAAATGTCTGGTATATGCACTTCCCTCATTATGAAGATATTAATTGAATGTTCATGTGGATATTAGAATGGTAGAATACCCTTGATTATGTTTTATTATGTTAATATTTACTCAGCTCATATTCCAGCCATAATATGTTCAAGATTATTATTAAAGGAATGTGTTTTCTATAATTCACCATGTCTAATGTTTATATTATCTTCCACTGTATTGCATACTCTTACTGAGCGTTTGAGCTCACCCTTTCTTATGTTTCATTTTTCTCAGGATATGAAGAAGTAAATTATGAATGACATGCAAGCATAATCTAGAAGACATGATGTTGCTAGTGGAATAATTTAGTGTTGTTTTTCCTTTTGATATGTAAATTTGATCTTATGTATGTAACTTGTTTCCAATAATTCTAAACAACTCGGTCCTTCGGGATTTGTTTTCCTTGTATGTATGCCAACCTAATCAAACAAGGCACCGCCTCTGGGCAACTGGGGTCGGGTCCTTACATTTGGTATCAGAGGAAGTTTAGTAGAATACTTGGAAACTAGATTTAGAAAATGTAGAATTAGGGAAGATTCCCTAAGTTAGTCTTTGTGGATATACATACAATAATTTCCTGGTATTTTGGTAAGGAATAGATTATGTGGATCTTTCAAGAAATACATCCCTGTCTGGATACAAGTAGGTAGAGGCGGCTCTGGCATAGATGTATCTAGGGGTAAAAACTGAAAACACCGCTTTGAGCTAGAACCAAATGGGAAATGGTGCACGACAACGAGCCTTGCTTCACTCTTGGTTACGAAACTCCTGGGGGATATGCTTAGGATAATTCACATTTTCTTTACAAGCCATTATGAAGGATTGAAATGTAAAATATTTCTCAAAGAAACCATATTTGTGAATATGGGATTACCCATTCGTAGGATCTCAATTTTTCCTAAGTATTTTGTTATGTTAAGATTATAAATTATGATTCCTAACCTAATCTATTATACGCCATTTTCTAAATATGGCGCCTAGTGGACGGAATTGAAATCGCATGAATGCACGTGTCCCCTGTAGGGAGTTTCCTCCGACTTAAGATAATGATGTTGGATCTGGTGCTGAGAAACTCCTAACTATACTGGGACAACTTACTCAGGTTATGAATAATAACCTTACCCATATGGAGGATCCGGATACACCACGTGGAGGAGCCATGCTAGATCGCTTTATGCGACAAAAACCTCTATCATTCAACGGGACTAAAAACCCGTTTGCAGCGGAGTAGTGGATATGTTCCCTTGAGAATATATTTCTTGCCTTGGGATGTAATGAAAGAGGGAAGGTTGTCATGTAAGTCTATATTCTATTGGGAGATGTGGATCTGTGGTGGTACTTAATCCAAAACAGAAAAGAGGATGAAGAGATAGAGGATATGTAATGGAGGTATTTTAAAGAAATATTCTTAGAAAAATATTTCCCTCATGAGCAGCGAGCAAATATAATGAGGCAATTCTTAAATATGAGGCAGAAGGAAGATGATAATGTTGCAAGGTATGAAGATAACTTCACAAGATTAGCAAGACATGCTATGAACTATATACGAAATGCAAAGGAGAAAAATTGATCGATTTTTAGATGGCCTAAATCCATTCCTCTGGCGGGCACTGGTCTCCCAATGTTTTTCATCATATGAGGATATATATTCATGTCCCATCAAGACAGAAAAATAATTCTCTATGTCTTACGACATTAAGGGAAAGAAATAAAAGAAGAGGGCTGCTAAAAACCCTGGGAAAAGAAATAAGGAAACAGGGAAGAAGGGAAGAGTTGAATTTCCACCATGTGACAATTTTGGAATGAAAAACCCAGGTGCATGCTTAAGAGGAAAAGGAGTATGCTATAAATGTGGTCAGAAATTCCATCTTGCTGTTGATTGCAAAGGGAAGAAGGAAGCCAATGATGTTCAATGCTATAGTTCTCAGGAGATGGGACACTATGCTAATGATTGTCCAAAACGTCGAGTAAATATGAAACAGAAAAGGCTAAGGGATCAGGGACAAGCTTATGCAATCACAACTACCGATGTTAAAGTTCTTAATGATGTGGTGGAAGGTACTTTAATTGTTTCCATGAGTTTAGCCAATGATTTATTTGATTCTGGATCATTTCATTGTTTCATATCTTCCCAGTTTTCTATGAAAATTAGATATTTCTAATTTGATTTAACAAGGGAATTGTCAGTGAAAACTCCTAAGGGATGTATCATTGCTACAAAGTTCTGTGAACCAGTTCCCATTTGGGAATATAAACGTTATTTATCTACTGATCTCAATGCCATACCCATGATTGAATTTGATATAATACTCAGAATGGATTGTCTGTCAGACCATAATGGAAAAACTTATTGTAAGAAGAAGGAGGTTACGATTTTTGATGATGATGATAAAGAACACCTTATCTTTAGAGAAGAATTTTCATCACCTGATTCTTATCTAGATCCACCCCCAGTAGCTCAACTAAATTCAATTATTGGGGAGGAAGAGAATGAAATAACTGTGGGTGAGGAAAAAAATGTTCAAATAGAGGATGTACCAATTGTGAGAGAATATATTTATGTGTTTCCAGAAGATTTACCTAGACATCCTCCAGAATGAGAAATTGTGTTTTTGATTGATTTAATTCCTGGTTCAAGTCCCATATCGAAGACCCCTTATATAATGGCCACTATGGAATTAGTGGATGTAAAGAAACAGCTAGATGAATTGAGTAATAAGGGATATATTCTCCCTAGTGTTTCTCTATGTGGATCCCCTGTCCTTTTTGTTAAGAAGAAAGATGGATCTTTGAGGTTATGTATTGACTACAAGGATATCAATGCTATAACAATAAAGAACAAGTATCCCCTACCTCGCATTGATGATTTATTTGACCAACTGCATGGAGATCAATACTTTTCGAAGATTCATCTTCGATCCGGATATCATTAGTTGCGTGTGAGGAAGGGAGATATTCGAAAGATACCATTTCAGACCAGGTATGGGCATTACGAGTTTATAGTAATTCCTTTTGGATTGACTAATTCACCCTCTATCTTCATGGATATAATCAATAGAGTTTTCAAGGAATATCTCAGTGATTTTGTAGTGGTATTTTTTGATGATATCTTGGTATAGTCCAAAATCTACGATGATCATAAAAATCACTTGCTCCTTATCCTAAAGACTCTTAGAAGACATGAATTATATGGGCAGTTTAGCAAGTGTGAATTTTGGCTTCAAGAGATTTCTTTTCTTGTCCATATTGTCTGTAAGGATGGAATCCTAGTTGATCCTATGAAGACAAAGGCAATTCAAGATTGGCCCATGACAACAAACATAACTGAGGTACACAGTTTTATTGGCTTAGCAGGTTATTATCGGTGTTTCATGTAGAATTTTTCCAGGCTGGCTAACCCGCTAACGAATCTCACACGTAAAGGGGTTAAATTTGTTTGGACAAAATATTGTGAAGAATGTTTCGAAGAACTGAAGAGAATATTAGTCAATTCTCTAATATTGACTCTACCATCGGGGAATGACGGGTTTGTTATTTATAGTGATGCTTCAAAGAAAGGACTTGGTTATGTCCTTATGAAAAATGACAGGGTTATTGCTTAGGCATCACAACTGCTAAAAATTCATTAGAAAAACTATCCTACTCACGATCTTGAGTTAAATGCTGTAATCTTTTCTTTGAAGATATGAAGACATTATCTCTATGGTGAAAAATATGAGATTTATACTGATCAAAAGAGTTTGAAGTATATTTTCTCAAAGAAAGAACTCAACATGAGGCAAAGGAGATAGCTTGAACTACTCAAGGATTATGATTACATGATACACTACCACCCACAAACTGAAGGACAATCAGAACAGTCTATTCAAACATTAGAAGACATGTTGAGGTATTGTTCACATGATTTTCAAGGCATATGGGATCAGTATTTACCTCTAGTTGAATTTTATTACAATAATAGCTTCCATTCAAGTATACAGATGGAACCCTATGAAGAATTATATGGGAGGCGATGTCGTACACCAACTTGCTGGGATGATGTTGGTGAAATAAAGCTCGTGGGCCCAGAACTTGTTGAAGAAACAATGGAAAAGGTGAAGATTATCCAGAACCGTATCAAAATAGCTCAAAGTAGGCCAAAGAGCTATGCTGATAACTGAAGTAAGGATTTGGAATTTCAAGAAGGTGATCACGTTTTCTTAAAGGTATCTCCATGGAAGGGTATTATATGATTTAGTATGAAGGGAAAATTAAGTCCCAGGTACATCGGACCTTTTGAAATTCTAGACCGAATTGGAGCCGTAGCTTACCATTTGAAAATGCCTCCAAGTCTCTCCAAGGTTCACAATGTGTTCCACGTGTCAATGTTAAGGAAGTACATGCCAGACCCAACACAAGTACTCACTTATGAAGAAGTAGATCTTGAGCCTAATCTATCTTATTGTGAAGAGCCTATCAAGATTCTTGATGCTAGAGAACAAGTATTGAGAAATCGGATGACTCGTCTGGTGAAGGTTCTATGGAGGAACCATAAGATGGAGGAAGCAATATGGGAGCCTGAGGAGCTTATGTTAAAGACATACCCGAATCTTTTTAGGTAATATTCTTTGAATTTCAAGGATGAATTTTTTGTAAGGAGGGGATAATGTAACACCCCAAGGTTTTTAAAATAAACATATAATGAAACTTTATATTATTTCCATTAAAACAAAATTTTCCTCTTCTATGTTTTGAATTTTAAAAAATGGTCATCTAGAGTTGTGTTCAGTAAGTTATTTGGAGTCCGATAGAACAAACTTGATTTTTTAGTGAATAGTAACATGCCCTTATGAATAGTAATATGAAAAGTAATATGAACCTAATGAATATGAAATTTTATTACTATTTTATTTTCTTAAGGCTAAAAGATAATAACATATTTGTTAATTTTTCATTGTGATAAAGAAGTAGTTGTAGAATTAGAACTGTTAATTTTTGAATTATGTATGATTTTATTTAAAAGTTAAATTAATACTATTCAGAAAATTATTTTTCAAAAATGGACTTCACTTTTGAATTATACACGTCAAAAAATGGTAGGGGTGAATTTTTGGTATTTTTCGGAAATTCTAGAATTTTTTATGAATATTAAAATATGATAAAATATGATAAATGCTAAATACTTGATTTACTGCATCATAGGTGATGCAAGGATGATGTAATCCCACTTGGTTTGAACTCACATGAAATTATTACTATTAGGGGTCACATGAAACAATACTATTGGTTGTCTTGAGGGAAATAATAAAATAATGAATTAAATATTCAAAATTTACTCCTCTCCTCCACTATAAAAACCCCTCACCACTCCCTCTTCTCTTAAATCCTCTAAGCCTTGAAGCTCCTCAAAGTTCTGCCCAATTACCCTTCCCTAGTCTCTCCCCACGTCCAAGAAGCTTTTGGTCTTTCCAAAAGATCAAAACCCCTTTCCCTTATAGAGTTTCTCAAGGAGGTTATTTCAAAAGGTAAAGTACCGTTCTTTTTCATTTGGTTTCATTTCAATTTATCTTATTTTGTTATCCTCTCCTAACCTCATCAGTCCAAATGAACATGATAACTACAGTAACTTATATATGCTGGATTTATATCATTTGAATGGAAAATATTCTTACTCCCTCCCATTTATTTTATAAATGAAATTGACATCCGTGAGGTTCTGATTTATAACCTTCGTGGACGACAAAGTTTTGTTCTTCAATTTATTCTTCATTACTGGTCATGAAACCATATTAATGGTTTAAACAGAATATAATAAATGTGTTATAACCAAATTAATATTATGTTACCAGAATATGTACATATAATTAAGTTATATGACAAAACTAGTCCATAATATTCCAAATACCGGCGAATAATCGAAGTGGTGGTCATCTGATGATTTATCCTCATTCCATGTAACCAAATGATAGAAATGGAAATTAAAAATCATGGATGTTCATAAATAATATTTAATTTCAATTCTTGAGATTTACATCCATTCCACTTCATTAATTAAAAGCAAGTGAACCGAATAGGAAAATAAAGGAAACGAACACTCTAGAACGACAAAACTCAATACAATAACTTGTCAATAAAGACATAAATGAACTAACCAGAATTATGGTAAACTAAATACATGTCTAATAGGTTCTTAAATAAGTTATTAAAAAGTATAATTTCATATTCTAGGAGGTTAAATACAAGAGGGGAACTTGTTTGTAGTTAAGGTAAGGGTTTTTTCACCCAAACTACCACTTTCATTCGGGATACTTTAATTGTCTAATTACCTCGATGTAATTCTTATGTATTGTTCTGTACTCATCATATGTTATGTGTGAGAATTATATATATGTTTAAAAACCATAATACATCCTTATTTTATGGATAGTTACATGTTTTAAAAAGAATATCTCAAAATTGTTTCCAAAAATACGAGCCCGATACAATGGAATTTCTCAAATTCATATCTATTTTCAAGGGAAATATATAATTTTTTTTGAAACCATTATTATTATGAAAGCACTAGTTTTATTATGAGAATACTATCTTCACTTATGGTTTTATACGATGATTTTTCCAAAACAAATCTTCTCTTCAAAATGAAAGAGTATTTATCTCTAGAATCGCTTAATGATTTTAAAAGAGTGTTTTCATCTAATTCCACAGTCTAGTTGATTCCACGGTATTATTGGGTTTAATAATTTATGAACTAATCTACCATATTTGATTTAATTGTTTACGACTAACTCTATTGTGGATGATCTAACCTAAAACCATTCACCATATTACTCGGAAAGGGTAGTGTTTTATGTTTAATGATTGGGGAAATATAGTTACATTTCATATGATAGTTTCAATATGAATATATATGTTGTGTATGTTTATCCTCGGTCATATGAGGAATGCATTGGACTTATTATGTGATTGGTGGGACCCGCTATAGCCCCTCGATGCATCGGCAGGTCGAAGGAGACAACTAGACGTGGAATTGGCCGAGGCCTTTCCCATTGTGATATGGATTTTGGTTGAGGCCTTAATCACTAGATTTCTTGGCCGCGTTCATGAAAAAATGATTCAGAATGTCCGGAATATGCACTTACCTTATTATGAATCTAATAATTGAAGTTCATGTGGATATTATACTAGTAGAATAGACTTGATTATGTTTTATTATGTTAATATTTACTCAGCTCATATTCCTACCATAATATGTTTACGTTTATTACTAAAGGCATGTGTTTTCAATAATTCACCATGTCTAATGTTTATATTATCTTTCGCTATATTTCTTACTCTTACCAAGAGTTTGAGCTCACCCTTTCTTATGTTTCATTTTTCTCAGGATATCAAGAAGTAAATTATGAATGACATGAAAGCATAATCTAGGAGACATGATGTTGCTAATGGAATAATTTAGTGTTGTTTTCCCTTTCCATATGAAAATTTGAACTTTTGTAAGTAACTTGTTCCCAATAATAATAAACTACTCCTTCCTTCAAGATTCATTTTCCTTGTATGTATTCCAACATAATCAAATAAGGTACCGGCTCTTGGAAACTGGAGTCAGGTCCTTACAGTTGGTATCAGAGGAAGTTTAGTAGAATAGTTGGAAACTAGATTTAGAAAATGTAGAATTAGGGAAGAGTCCCTAAGTTAGTTTTTGCAGATATACATACAATAATGCTCTGGTATTTTGGTAAGGAATAGATTATATGGATCTTTCATGCAATACATCACTGTCCGAATATGAGCAGGTAAAGGCGGCTCTGGTACAGATGTATCTAGGGGTAAAACAAAAAAACACCGCTTTGAGCTAGAATCAAACATGAACTGGTGCATGAAAACGGGACTTGCTGCACTCTTGGTTACATCACTCCCTGGGGATATTCTTATGATACTTCATATTTTATTTACAAGCCATTATGAAGGATTTAAATGTAAGAAATTTCTTAAAGAAACCATATTTATGAATATGGGATTACCGAATCCTAGGATCTCAATTTTTCCAAAGTATTTTGTTATGTTAAGATTATACATTATGATTCATAACCTAATCTATTGTATTAAATTATCTAGATATGGCACCTAGTGAAAGGAATGGAAATCGCACGAATGTATGTGTCCCATGTAGGGATTTTCCTTCGACGCAAGATAATGATGTTGGATCTAGTTCTGTGACTATTTCTGAGAAACTCATAACTCTACAGGGACAACTTAATGATGTTATTAATAATAACCTTACCCACATGGAGCATCTGGATCCACCACGTGGAGGATCCATGCTAGATCGCTTTATGTGACAACAACCTCCATCATTCAATGGGACTACAAACCTGTTTGTAGCTGAGCAGTGGATATGTTCCCTTGAGAAGATATTTCTCACCTTGGGATGTAATGAAAGAGAGAAGGTTGTCATGGCTATCTATCGTCTATCAATAGATGCATATCAGTGGTGGTCCTTAATCCAAAACAAAAAAGAGGAGGAAAAGATAGAAGATATGGAATGAAGGGATTTTAAAGAAATATTCTTATAAAAATATTTCCCTCATGAGCAGTGAGTAGATATGGAGAGAGAATTCTTGAATTTGAGGAAGAAAGAAGATGATAATGTTCCAAGGTATGAAGCTAACTTCACAAGATTATCAAGACATGATGTGGACTACATAGGAAATCCAACGAGAAAAATTGATCTATTTTTTGATGGCCTATAGACATTCCTCCGATGGGCACCGGTCTCCCAAATGGTTTCATCATATGAGGATATAGTTTCATGTGCCATCAAGACAGAAAAAGAATTCTCTAAGTATTATGACTTTAAGGGAAAGAAAGAAAAGAAGAGGGCTGCTGAAAGCCCTAGGAAAGGAAATAAGGAAACTAGGAAGAAGGGAAGAGTTGAATTTCCACCATGTGACAATTGTGGAAAGAAACACCCTAGTGTATGATTAATAAGAAAAGGATTATGCTAAAAATGTGGTCAGAAATCCCATCTTGCTGGTGATTGCAAAGGGAAGAAGGAAGCCAATGATGTTCAATGATATAGTTTTCAGTAGATGGGTCACTATGCTAATGATTGTCCAAAAGTTCAAGGAAATATGGAACAGAAAGGGACAACGAATCATGGACAAGCTTATGCAATCACAACTGCAGAGGTTGAAGTTCCTAATGATGTGGTGGCAAGTACTTTAATTGTTTCCTCACGTTTCACCAATGCTTTATTTGATTTTGGATCATCGAATTGTTTCATATCTTCCCATTTTGCTAAGAAACTTAGATATTTCCAATTTGATTTAACAAGGGAGTTTTCAGTAAAAACTCTTAAGGGAAGTATCATTTCTATAACATTATGTGAATCAGTTCCCATTAGGGTATATAAATGTTCTTTATCTACTGATCTCATCTTCATACCCGTGATTGAATTTGATATAATCCTCGGAATAGATTGGCTCTCGGACCATGATGAAAAAAATTATTGTAAGAAGAAGGAGGTTATAATTTTGATGACGATGATAAGGAACACCTTATCTTTAGAGCATAATTAACATCACTTGATTCTTATCTAGATCCACCCCAAGTAGCTCAACTAAATTCAATTATTGTTGAGGAAGAGAATGAAATAACTGTGGGTGAGGAAGGAAATCTCTAAAGAGATGATGTACCTATTGTGAGAGAATATGTTGATGTGTTTCCAGAAGATTTACCTGGACATCCTCCAGAACGAGAAATTGAGTTTTCCATTGATATAATTCCTGGTTCAAGGCCCATATCGAAGAAAACTTACAGAATGACCACTGTGGAATTAGTGGAACTAAAGAAACAACTAGAGGAATTGAGTAATAAGGGACTTATTCTCCCTAGTGTTTTTCTATGGGGATCCCCGGTCCTTTTTGTTGAGAAATAAAGATGGATCTATGAGGTTATGTATCGACTACATGGATATCAATGCTATAACAATAAAGAACAATTATCCCCTACCTAACATTGATGATTTATTTGACAAACTAAATAGAGATCAATACTTTTTGAAGATTGATCTTTGATCCGGATATCATCAGTTGCATGTGAGAAATGAAGATATTCCAAAGACAACATTTCGGACCATGTATGGGCATTGCGAGTTTACAGTAATGCCTTTTGGATTGACTAATTCACCCTCTATCTTCATGGATCTAATGAATAGATTTTTCAAAGAATATCTCGATTATTTTGTAGTGGTATTTATTGATGATATCTTGGTATAATCCAAAAGCTACGATGATTATAAAAATCACTTGCGCATTATCCGGAAGACTCTTAAAAGACATGAATTAAATGGGAAGTTTAGAAAGTGTGAATTATGGCATTAGGATATTTATTTTCTTGCCCATATTGTCTCTAAGGATGGAATCATAGCTGATCCTATGAAGACAAAGGCATTTCAAGATTGGCCGACACCAACAGAAATAACTAACGTATGCAGTTTTATTGTCTTAGTAGGTTATTATCGGCGTTTTGTGCATAATTTCCCCAGACTGGCTAACCCACTAACGAAGCTCACACGCAAAGGGGTTAAATTTGTTTGGACAAAAGATTTTGAAGAATGTTTCTAAGAACGGAATAGAATATTAGTCAATGCTCCTATATTGACTCTACCATCGGGGAATGACATTCTTTTCATTTATAATGATGCTTCAAAGAAAGGACTTGGTTGTTTCCTTATGCAAAATGATAGGGTTATTGCTTATGCATCACGACAACTAAAAATTCATGAGAAAAACTATCCTACTCATGATCTTGAGTTAGTTGATGTAATATTTGCTTTGAAGATATAGAGACATTATATCTATGGTGAAAAATTTGAGATTTATACTGATAACAAGAGTTTGAAGGATATTTTCTCATAGAAAGAACTCAACATGAGGCAAAGGAGATGGCTTGAACTACTCAAGGATTATGATTGCATGATACACTACCACCCACAAACTAATGGACAATCAGAACAGACTATTCAAAAATTGGAAGACATGTTGAGGTCTTGTTCACTTGATTTTCAAGGCATGTAGGATAATTATTTACCTCTCATAGAATTTTCCTACAACAATAGCTTCCATTCAAGTATACAGATGGAACCCTATGAAGAATTATATGGCAGGAAATTTCGTACACCAACTTTCTGGGATGATGTTGGTGAATGAAAGCTCGTAGGCCTAGAACTTGTTGAAGAAAAAATGGAAAAGGTGAAGATTATCCAGAGCCATATCAAAATAGCTCAAAGTAGGCAAAAGAGCTGTGCTGATAACCGAAGGAAGGATTTGGAATTTCGAGGAGGTGATCAAATTTTCATAAAGGTATCTCCATGGAAGGGTATTATACGATTCGGTAAGAAGGGAAAATTAAGTCCCAGGTACATCAGACCTTTTGAAATTTTGGACCGAATTAGAGCTGTAGCTTACCGTTTGGCAATGCCGCCAAGTCTCTCTAAGGTTCACAATGTTTTCCACGTGTCAATGTTAAATAAGTACATGCCAGACACAAAACATGTACTCACTTATGAAGAAGTAGAACTTGAGATCGATCTATCTTATTGTGAGGATCCTATCAGTATTCTTGATACTAGAGAACAATTATTGAGAAATCGGACGACTCATCTGGTGAAGGCTCTATGGAGGAACCATAAGATGAAGGAAGCAACATGGGATCCTGAGGAGCTTATGTTAAAGACATTCCCGAATATTTTTAAGTAATATTCTGTGAATTTCGAGGACAAAATTTTTGTAAGGAGGAGAGAATTTAACACCCCAAGGTTTTCAAAATAAACCTAGAATTAAACTTTATAATATAGCCATTAAAACACAACTTTTCCTCTTCTATGTTTTGAATTTCGAAAAATGGTCATCCAGAGTTGTGTCCAGTAAGTCATTTGGAGTCCGATAGAACAAACTTGATTTTAAGTGAATAGTAACATTCCCTTATGAATAGTAATATGAATAGTAATATGACCCTACTGAATAGTAAATTTTATTATTATTTTATTTTCTTAAGACTAGAAGATAATAACATATTGGTTAATTTTTCATTGTGATAAAGAAGTAGTTGTAGAATTAGAACTGTTAATTTTTGAATTTTGTATACATTTATTTAAAAGTTAAATTAATAGTATTTAGAAAATTATACTTCAAAAATGGACTTCGCTTTTGAATTATACACGTCGAAAAATGGTAGGGGTGAATTTTTGGGATTTTTTTGAAATTCTAGAATTTTTGATGAATAGTAAAATACGATAAAATAAGATAGATGCTAAATACCTGATTTACTGAATCATAGGTGATGCAAGGATGATTTAAGACCACTTGGTTCGAACTCACATTCCATTATTACTATTAGGGGTCACATGAAACAATACTATTGGTTGTCTTGAGGGAAATAATAAGATAATGAATCAAATATTCAAAATTTACTCCTCTCCTGCACTATAAAAACCCCTCACCACTCCCTCTTCTCTTCACTCCTCTAAGCCTTGAAGATCCTCAAAGTTCTACCCAATTACCCTTCCCTATTCTCTCCCCACGTCCAAGAAGCTATTGGTCTTTCCAAAAGACCAAAACCCCTTCCATTACGGAGTTTCTCAAGGAGGTTATTTCAAAAGGTAAAGTACCCTTCTTTTTCATTTGGTTTCATTTCAATTTATCTTCTTTTGTTATCCTCTACTCACCTCCTCTGTCCAACGGATCATGATAACTCTAGTAAAATATATATTCTGGATTTATATCTTGTGAATGGAAAATATTCTTACTCCCTCCCATTAATTTTATAAACGAAATCGACATCCGTGAGGTTCCGATTTATAACCTTCGTGGACGACAAAGTTTTGTTCTTCAATTTATTCTTAATTACTGGTCATGAAACCATATTCATGGTTGAAACAGACTATAATATATGTGTTATAACCTAATTAATATTCTTGAACCAGAATATGTACATATAATTAAGTAACATGACAAAACTAGTCCATAATATTCCGAATACCGCCGAATAATCGAAGTGGTGGTCATGTGATGATTTATCCTCATTCCATGTAACAAAATGATAGAAATGGAAATTAACAATTTTGGATGTTCCTAAATAATATTTAATTTCAATTCTGGAGATTTACATCCATTCCACTTCATTACTTAAAATCAAGTGAACCAAATAGGAAAATAAAGGAAACGAACACTCCAGAACGACGAAACTCAATACAATAACTTGTCAATAAAGACATAAATGAACTAACCAGAATTATGGTAAAATAAATACATGTCTAATAGGTTATGAAATAATATATTAAAAATTATAATTTCATATTCTAGGATCTTAATTACAGGAGTGGAACTCGTTTGGAGTTAAGGTTAGGTTTTTTCCACCCGAAATTCCACTTTCATTTGGGATACTTTCATTGTCTAATTACCTCAATGTAATTATTATGTATTGTTATGTACTCATCATATGTTATGTGTGAGAATTATATATATGTTTAAAAACCATAATACATCCTTATTTTATGGATAGTTACATGTTTTAAAAAGAATCTCTCAAAACTGTTTCCAAAAATACGAGCTCGATAAAAGGGAATTTATCAAATTCATATCTATTTTCAAGGGAAATATATAATTTGTTTTTAGAAACCATTATTCATCTAAAAACACTATTTTTATTATGAGAATACTATCTTACTTCACTTCTAGTTCTATACAACTATTTTTCCAAAACAACTTTTCTTTTCAAAATGAAAGAGTATTTATCTCCAGAATTGCTTAATGATTTTAAAAGAGTGTTTTCATCTAATTCAACACTCTAGTTGATTCCATGGTATTATTGGGTTTAATCATTTATGAAGTCATCTACCATATTTGATTTAATTATTTATAACTAACTCTATTGTGGATGATCTATCCTAAAACCATTGACCATATTACTTGGAAAGGTTAGTGTTTTATGTTTAATGATTGGGGAAAGATAGTTACATTTCATATGATAGTTTCAATATGAATATATATGTTGTTTATGTTTATAATAGCTCATATGAGGAATGAATTGGACTTATTATGTGACAGGTGGGGCCCTCTATATCCCCTCGATGCATCGGTAGGTCTAATGAGACAACTAGACGTGGAATTGGCCGAGGCCTTTCCCATTGTGATATGGATTTTGGCCGAGGTCTTAATCACTAGATTTCTTGGCCGGGGCCATGAAAAAATGATTCATAATGTCTGGAATATGCACTTACCTCATTATGAATCTATTAATTGAAGTTCATGTGGATATTAAACTAGTAGAATACCCTTGATTATGTTTGATTATGTTAATATTTACTCATCTCATATTCCTTCCATAATATGTTTATGTTTATTATTAAAGGCATGTATTTTCAATAATTCACCATGTCTAATGATTATATTATATTTTGATATATTTCTTACTCTTACAGAGAGTTTGAGATCACCCTTTCTTATGTTTCATTTTCCTCAGGATATGAAGAAGTAAATTATGAATGACATGAAAGCATAATCTTGGAGACATGATGTTGCTAATGGAATAATTTAGTGTTGTTTTCCCTTTCCATATGAAAACATGAACTTATGTATGTAACTTGTTTCCAATAATACTAAACTAATCCATCCTTCTGGATTTGTTTTCCTTGTATTTATGCCAACATAATCAAATAAGGCACTGGCTCCGGGCAACTGGAGTTTGGTCCCTGCAGTTGGTATCAGAGGAAGTTTAGTAGAATACTTGGAAACTAGATTTAGAAAATGTAGAATTCAGTAAGAGTCCCTAAGTTAGTTTTTATGGATATACATACAATAATGTCCTGGTATTTTGGTAAGGAATATATTGTGTGGATCATTCAAACAATACATCCCTGTACGGATACGAGTAGGTAGAGGCGACTCTGGCACAGTTGTATCTAGGGGTAAAACCCGAAAACACCGCTTTGAGCTAGAATCAAATGGGAACTGGTGCATGACAACGGGCCTTTCTGCACTATTGGTTAGGGCACTCCCGGAGGATATTCTTAGGATACTTCATATTTTCTTTACAAGACATTATGAAGGATTGAAATGTAAAATATTCCTCTAAGAAACCATATTTGTGAATATGGGATTACCCATTCCTAGGATCTCAATTTTTCCAAAGTATTTTGTTATTTTAAGATTATACATTATGATTCATAACCCAATCTAGTGTATTCCATTATCTAGATATGGTGACTAGTGGATGGAATGGAAATCTCACAAATGCACGTGTCCCCTGTAGGGACTTTCCTTCGACATAAGATAATGATGTTGGCTCTGGTGCTGTGACTAGTGCTGAGGAACTCATAACTATATCGGGACAACTTACTCAGGTTATAAATAATAACCTTACCCGTATGGAGCATCCGGATCCACCACGTGGAGGTGCCATGCTAGATCACTTTATGCGACAACAGCCTCCATCATTCAATGGGACTACAAACCCGTTTGCAGCTGAGCAGTGGATATGTTCCCTTGAGAAGATATTTCTCACCTTGGCATGTAATGAAAGAGAGAAGGTTGTCATGGATGTCTATCATCTATCAGGAGATGTAGATTAGTGGTGGTCCTTAATCCAAAACAAAAAGGAGGAGGAAGAGATAGAAGATATGGAATGGAGGGTTTTTAAAGAAATATTCTTATAAAAATATTTCCCTCGTGAGCAGCGAGCAGATATGGAGAGACAATTCTTGAATCTGAGGAAGAAGGAAGATGATAATGATGCAAGGTATGAAGCTAACTTCACAAGATTATCAAGACATGCTGTGGACTACATACGAAATCCAAGGATCAAAATTGATCGATTTTTTGATGGCCTATAGCCATTCCTCTGATGGGCACTGGTCTCCCAAAGTTCTTCATCATATGAGGATATAGTTTCATATGCCATCAAGAAAGAAAAATTCTCAAATTCTTATGAATTTAAGGGAATACAAGAAATGAAGAGGGCTGCTGAAAACCCTAGGAAAGGAAATAAGAAAATAGGGAAGAATGGAAGAGTTGAATTTCCACCATGTGACAACTGTGGAAAGAAACACCCTGGTGCATGCTTAAGAGGAAAAGGAGTATGCTACAAATGTGGCCAGAAATTCCATCTTTCTGGTGATTGCAAAGGGAAGAAGGAAGCCAATGATGCTCAATGATATAATTGTAGGGATATGGGACACTATGCTAATGAATGTCCAAAAGGTCAAGGAAATATGCAACAGAAAAGGACAAGGGATCATGGACAAGCTTATGCAATCACAACTGTAGAGGTTGAAGTTCCTAATGACATGGTGGCAGGTACTTTAATTGTTTTCTCAAGTTTCGCCAATGCTTTATTTGATTCTGGATCATCACATTGTTTCATATCTTCCTACTTTGCTAAGAAAATTAGATATTTCCAATTTGATTTAACAAGGGAGTTGTCAGTCAAAACTCATAAGGAAAGTATCATTGCTACAACGTTCTGTGAATCAATTCCCATTAGGTTATATAAATGTTCTTTATCTGCTGATCTCATCATCATACCCATGATTGAATTTGATATAATCCTTGGAATGGATTGGCTCTCGGACCATGATGCAAAAATTTATTGTAAGAAGAAGGAGGTTAAGATTTTTGATGATGATGATAAAGAACACCTTATCTTTAGAGCATAATTGACATCACCTAATTCTTATCTAGATCCACCCCCAGTAGCTAAACTAAATTCAATTATTGGGGAGGAAGAGAATGAAATAACTGTGGGTGAGGAAATAAATCTTCAAATAGAGGATGTACCTATTGTGAGAGAATATGTTGATGTGTTTCCAAAATATTTTCCTGGACATCCTCTAGAATGAGAAATTGAGTTTTCCATTGATTTAATTCCTGGTTCAAGGCCCATATCGAAGAACCCTTATAGAATGGCCTCTATGGAATTAGTGGAACTAAATAAACAACTAGAGGAATTGAGTAATAATGGATTTATTCTCCCTAGTGTTTCTCCATGGGGAGAACCAATCCTTTTTGTAAAGAAGAAAGATGGATTTATGAGGTTATGTATCGACTACAGAGAGATCAATGCTATATGAATAAAGAACAAGTATCCCCTACCTCACATTGATGATTTATTTGAAAAACTGAATGGAGCTCAATACCTTTCGAATATTGATCTTCGATCCGGATATCATCAGTTGCATGTGAGAAATAAAGATATTCCCAAGACAGCATTTTAGACCATGTATGGGAATTGCGAGTTTACAGTAATGCCTTCTGGATTGACTAATTCACCCCCTGTTTTCATGGATCTAATGAATAGAGTTTTCAAGGAATATCTAGATGATTTTTAGTGGTATTTATTGATGATATCTTGGTATACTCCAAAATCTATGATGATCATAAAAATCACTTGCGCATTATCCTGAAGACTCTTAGAAGACATGAATTAAATGGGAAGTTTAGGAAGTGTGAATTCTGGCTTCAGAAGATTTATTTTCTTGGCCATATTGTCTCTAAGGATGGAATCATAGTTGATCATATGAAGAAAAAGGCAATTCAAGATTGGCCCATGCCAACAAACATAACTGAGGTATGCAGTTTTATTGGCTTAGCAGGTTATTATCGGCGTTTCGTGCAGAATTTTTGCAGACTGGCTAACCCGATAACGAAGCTCACACGTAAAGGGGTTACATTTGTTTGGACAAAAGATTGTGGATAATGTTTAGAATAACTGAAGAGAATATTATTCAATGCTCCTATATTGACTCTACCATCGAGGATTGACAGGTTTGTCCTTAATAGTGATGCTTCAAAGAAAGGACTTGGTTGTGTCCTTATGCAAAATGATAGGGTTATTTCTTATGCATCATGACAACTAAAAATTCATGAGAAAAACTATCCTACTCATGATATTGAGTTAGATGTAGTAATCTTTGCTTTGAAGATATGGAGACATTATCTATATGGTGAAAAATGTGAGATTTATACTGATCACAAGAGTTTGAAGTATATTTTCTCAGAGATAGAACTCAACATGTGGCAAAAGAGATGGCTTGAACTACTCAAGGATTATGATTTCACGATACAATACCACCCACAACCTGATGGACAATCATAACGGAATATTAAAACATTGGAAGACAAGTTGAGGTCTTGTTCAGTTGATTTTCATGGTATGTGGGATCAGTATTTACCTCTTGTAGAATTTTCCTACAACAATAGCTTCCATTCAAGTATACAAATGACACCCTATGAAGAATTATATGGGAGGCAATGTCGTACACCAACTTTCTGGGATGGTGTTGGTGAAAGAAATCTCATGGACCCAGAACATGTTGAAGAAACAATTGAAAATGTGAAGATTATCCAAAACCATATCAAAATAGCTCAAAGTAGGCAAAAGAGATATGCTGATAACCGAAGGAAGGATTTCAAATTTCGAGAAGGTGATCACATTTTCTTAAAGGTATCTCCATGGAAGGGTATTATACAATTCGGTAAGAAGGAAAAATTAAGTCCCAAGTAAATCAGAAATGTTTAAATTCTGGACCAAATTGGAGCCGTAGCTTTCTGTTTGGCAATGCCGCCAAGTCTCTCCAAGGATCACAATGTGTTCCACGAGTCAATGTTAAAGAAGTACATGCCAGACCCAAAACATGTACTAACTTATGAAGAAGTAGAACCTGAGATCGATCCATCTTATTGTGAGGAGCCTATCAGGATTCTTGATACTAGAGAACAATTATTGAGAAATCAGACGACTCGTCTGGTGAAGGTTCTATAGAGGAACCATAATATGGAGGAAGCAACATGGGAGCCTGAGGAGCTTATGTTAAAGACACCCGATTCTTTTTAGGTAATATTCTTTGAATTTCGAGGAATTTTTTTTTGCAAGGAATGGAAAATTTAACACCCCAAGGTTTTGAAAATAAACACAGAATCAAACTTTATAATATAGCCATTAAAACACAACTTTTCCTCTTCTATGTTTTGAATTTCAAAAATGGTCATCTAGAGTTGTGTTCAGTAAGTCATTTGGTGTCCGATAGAACAAAATTGATTTTTTAGTGAATAGTAACAGGCCCTTATGAATATTAATATGAATAGTAATATGACCATAATGAATAGTAACTTTTATTATTATTTTATTTTCTTAAGGCTACGAGATAATAACATATTTGTTAATTTTTCATTATGATAAAGAAGTAGTTGTAGAATTAGAACTGTTAATTTTTGAATTATGTATGCTTTTATTAAAAAGTTAAATTAATAGTATTTAGAAAATTATTTTACAAAAATGGACTTCACTTTTGAATTATACACATAGAAAATGGTAGGGGTTAATTTTTGGGATTTTTCTGAAATTCTAGAATTTTTGATGAATAGTAAAATAGGATAAAATATGATAAATGATAAATACTTGATTTACTGCATCATAGGTGATGCAAAGATGATGTAAGCACACTTGGTTCGAACTCACATTCCATTATTATTGTTAGGGGTCACATGAAACAATACTATTGGTTGTCTTGAGGGAAATAATAAAATAATGAATCAAATATTCAAAATTTACTCCTCTCCTCCACTATAAAACCCCCTCACCACTCCCTCTTCTCTTCACTCCTCTAAGCCTTGAAGATCCTCAAAGTTCTGCCCAATTACCCTTCCCTAGTCTCACCCCACTTCCAAGAATCTTTTGGTCTTTCCAAAAGACCAAAACCCTTCCCTTATATAGTTTCTCAAGGAGGTTATTTCAAAAGGTAAAGTACCCTTCTTTTTCATTTGGTTTCATTTCAATTTATCTTCTTTTGTTATCGTTTCCTCACCTCATATTTTCAAATGATCATGATAACTCTAGAAACATCTATATTATGGATTTATATCATGTGAATGGAAAATATTCTTACTCCCTCCCATTTATTTTATAAACGAAATCGGCATCCGTGAGGTTCCAATTTATAACCTTCATGGATGACAAAGTTCTGTTATTCAATTTATTCTTCATTATTGGTCATGAAACCATATTCATGGTTGAACCAGACTATAATATATGTGTTATAACCTAATTAATATTCTAGAACCAGAATATGTATATATAATTATGTTATATGACAAAACTAGTTCATAATATTCCAAATACCGCCGAATAATCGAAGTGGTGGTCATCTGATGATTTATCCTAATTCCATGTAACCAAATGATAGAAATGGAAATTAACAATTGTGGATGTTCCTAAATAATATTTAATTTCAATTCTTGAGATTTACATCCATTCCACTTCATTAATTAAAAGCAAGTGAACCGAATAGAAAAATAAAGGAAACGAACACTCCAGAACGACAAAACTCAATACAATAACTTGTCAATAAAGACATAAATGAACTAACCAGAATTATGGTAAACTAAATACATGTCTAATAGGTTCTGAAATAATTTATTAAAAAGTATAATTTCATATTCCAGGAGCTTAAGTACAAGAGCGTAACTCATTTGGAGTTAAGGTAAGGGTTTTTCCACCCGAACTTCCACTTTCATTCAGGATACGTTCATTGTCTAATTACTTCAATGTAATTATTATGTATTGTTATGTACTCATCATATTTTATGTGTGATAATTATATATATGTTTGAAAACCATAATAAATCCTTATTTTATGGATATTTACATGTTTTAAAAAGATGCTCTCAAAACTGTTTCCAAAAATACGAGCCCGATACAAGGGAATTTCTCAAATTCATATCTATTTTCATGGGTAATATGTAATTTGTTTTTAGAAACCATTATTCTTCTAAAAACAATATTTTTATTATGATAATACTATATTACTTTAGTTCAGGTTTTATACAAATATTTTTCCAAAAAACGCTTCTTTTCAAAATGATAGAGTATTTATCTCCAGAATTGCTTAATGATTTTAAAAGAGTGTTTTCATCTAATTCAACACTCTAGTTGATTCCATGGTATTATTGGGTTTAATCATTTATGAAGTAATCTACCATATTTGATTTAATTTTTTATGACTAAATCTATTGTGGAATCTCTATCCTAAAAATATTCACCATATTACTCAGAAAGGTTAGTGTTTTATGTTTAATGATTGCTGAAAGATAGTTACATTTCATATGATAGTTTCAATATGAATATATATGTTGTTTATGTTTATCCTCGCTCATATTTGGAATGAATTGGACTTATTATGTGATGGTTGGGGCCCTCTATATCCCCTCTATGCATTGTTAGGTCTAATGAGACAAATAGACGTGGAATTGGCCAAGGCCATTCCCATTGTGATACAGATTTTGGACGAGGTCTTAATAATTAGATTTCTTGGCTGGGGCCATGAAAAAATGATTCAGAATGTCCCGCATATGAACTTCCCTCATTATGAATCTATTAATTTATGTTCATGTCGATATTATACTCTTAGAATAACCTTTATTATGTTTTTTATGTTAATATTTACTCATCTCATATTCCTACCATAATATGTTTAAGTTTATTATTAAAGTCATGTGTTTTCAATAATTCACCATGTCTAATGTTTATATTATCTTTCGATATATTTCTTACTCTTACTGAGAGATTGAGATCACCCTTTCTTTGGTTTCTTTTTTCTTAGGATATGAAGAAGTAAATTATGAATGACAAGCAAGCATAATCTAGGAGACACGATGTTGCTAATGGAATAATTTAGTGTTGTTTTCCCTTTCCGTATGAAAATTTGAACATATGTATGTAACTTGTTTCCAATAATACTAAACTACTCCGTCCATCGAGATTCGTTTTCCTTGTATGTATGCCAACATAATCAAATAAGGCACCGGCTCCAGGAAACTGGAGTCGGGACCTTACAGTTGGTATCAGAGGAAGTTTAGTAGAATACTTAGAAACTAGATTTAGAAAATGTAGAATTAGGGAAGAGTACCTAAGTTAGTTTTTGCGGATATACATACAATAATGTCTTGTTATTTTGGTAAGGAATATATTATGTGGATCTTTCAAGAAATACATCCCTGTCTGGATACGAGCAGGTAGAGGCGACTCTGGCACAGTTGTATCTAGGGGTAAAACCCAAAACACCGCTTTGACCTGGAATAAAATGATAACGGGTGCACAACAATGGGCCTTGATGCACTCTTGGTTACGACACTCCTGGTGGATATTCTTAGGATACTTCATATTTTCTTTACAAGCCATTATGAAGGATTGAAATGTAAAATATTCCTCAAAGAAAACATATTTGTGAATATGGGATTACCCATTCGTAGGATCTCAATTTTTCCTAAGTATTTTGTTATTTTAAGATAATAAATTATTATTAATAACCTAATCATGTTTATTACATTATCTAGATATGGAACCTAGTGGACAGAATGGAAATCGCATGAATGCATGTGTCCCCTGTAGGGATTTTCCTTCGACGCAAGATAATGATGTTGGTTCTAGTGCTGTGACTAGTGCTGAGCAACTCATAACTATACTGGGAAAACATACTCAGGTTATGAATAATAACCTTACCCTATGGAACATCCGGATCCACCATGTGGAGGAGTCATGCTAGATCGCTTTCTGCGACAACATCCTCCATCATTCAACGGGACTACAAACCCCTTTGCAGCTGAGTATTGGATATGTTCCCTTGAGAAGATATTTCTCACCCTGGGATGTAATGAAAGAGAGAAGGTTATCATGGATATATATCGTCTATCAGGAGATACAGATCAGTGGTCGTCCTTAATCCAAAACAAAAATGAGGAGGAAGAGATATAAGATATGGAATGGAGGGATTTTAAAAAAATCTTCTCAGAAAAATATTTCCCTCGTGAGTAGTGAGCAGATATGAAGAGACAATTCTTGAATTTGAGGAAGAAGGAAGATGATAATGTTACAAGGTACGAAGCTAACTTCACAAGATTATCAAGACATGCTGTGGACTACATAGGAATTACAAGGAGCAAAATTGATCGATTTTTAATGGCCTATAGCCATTCCTCCGACGGACACTGGTCTCCCAAAGTTTTTCATCATATGAGGATATAGTTTCATGTGCCATCAAGACAGAAAAAGAATTCTCTAAGTCTTATGATTTTAAGGGAAAGAAGGAAAAGAAGAGTGCTGCTGAAAACCCTGGGAATGGAAATAAGGAATCAAGTAAGAAGGGAAGAGTTGAATTTCCACCATGTGACAATTGTGGAAAGAAACACCCTGGTGCATGCTTAAGAGGAAAAGGAGTATGCTACAGATGTGGTCAGAAATGCCATCTTGCTGGTGATTTAAAAGGGAAGAAGGAATCCTACGATGTTCAATGATATAGTTTTCAGGAGATGGGGCACTATGCTAATGATTGTCCAAAAGGTCAAGGAAATATGCAACAGAAAAGGACAAGGGATCATGGAAAAGCTTATGCAATCAAAACTGCAGAGGTTGAAGTTCCTAATGACGTGGTGGTAGGTACTTTAATTGTTTCCTCAAGTTTCACCAATGCTTTATTTGATTCTGGATCATTGCATTGGTTCACTTCTTCCCAGTTTGCTATGAAAATTAGATATTTCCAATTTGATTTAACAAGGGAGTTGTCAGTCAAAACTCCTAAGGGAAGTATCATTGCAAAAACGTTCTGTGAATCAGTTCCCATTAGGGTATATAAATGTACTTTATCTGTTGATCTCATCATCATACCCATGATTGAATTTGATATAATCCTCGGAATGGATTGGCTCTTGGACCAAGATGCAAAAATTTATTGTAAGAAGATGGAGGTTACGATTTTTGTTGACGATGATAAAGAACACCTTATATTTAGAGCATAATTGACATCACCTGATTCTTATCTAGATCCACCCCCTGTAGCTCAACTAAATTCAATTATTGGGGAGGAATAGAATGAAATAACTGTGGGTGAGGAAGGAAATATTCAAATATAAGATGTAAATATTGTGAGAGAATATGTTGATGTGTTTCCAGAAGATTTACGTGGACATCCTCCATAACAAGAAATCGAGTTTTCCATTGATTTAACTCTGGGTTCAAGGCCCATATCGAAGACCCCTTATAGAATGACCACTGTGGAATTAGTGGAACTAAAGAAACAACTAGAGGAATTGAGTAATAAAAGATTTATTCTACCTAGTGTTTCTCCATGGGTAGCCGTAGTCCTTTTTGTTAAGAAGAAAGATGTATATATGAGGATATGTATCGACTACATGGAGATCAATGCTATAACAATAAAGAACAATTATCCCCTACCTCGCATTGATGATTTATTTGAAAAACTAAATGGAGTTCAATACTTTTCGAAGATTGATCTTGGATCCGGGTATCATCAGTTGTGTGTGAGAAATGATGATATTCCAAAGACAACATTTCGGACAATGTATGGGCATTACGAGTTTACAGTAATGCCTTTTGGATTGACTAATGCACCCTCTGTCTTCATAGATCTAATGAATAGATTTTTCAAGGAATATCTCGATGATTTTGTAGTGTTATGTATTAATGATATCTTGGTATACTCCAAAAGCTACGATGATCCTAAAAATCACTTGCGCATTATCCTGAAGAATCTTAAAAGACATGAATTAAATGGGAAGTTTAGCAAGTGTGAATCTGGATTTAGGAGATTTCTTTTCTTTTCCATATTGTCTCTAAGGATGGAATCCTAGTCGATCCTATGAAGAAAAAGGCAATTCAAGATGTGCCCACGCCAAAAAACATAACTGAGGTACACAGTTTTATTGTCTTAGTAGGTTATTATCGGCATTTTTTGCAAAATTTTGCCAAACTGGCTAACCTGCTAATGAATCTCACACGTAAAGGGGATAATTTTTTTTGTAAAAAATATTGTGCAGAATGTTTCGAAGAACTAAAGAGAAGATTAGTCAATGCTTCTATATTTACTCTACCATTGGGTAATGGCAGGTTTGTCATTTATAGTGATGCTTCAAAGAAAGGACTAGGTTGTATCCTTATGCAAAATGATAGGATTATTGCTTATTAATCACCACAACTAAAAATTCATGAGAAAAACTATCCTACTCATGATCTTGAGTTAGCTGTGGTAATATTTTATTTGAAGATATGGAGACATTATCTCTATGGTGAAAAATTATAGATTTATACTGATCACAAGAGTTTGAAGTATATTTTATCACAAAAAGAACTCAACATGAGGAAAATGAGATGGATTGAACTACTCAAGGATTATGATTGCACGATACACTACCACCCACAAACTGATGAACAATCAGAATGTAATATTCAAACATTGGAAGACATGTTGAGGTCTTTTTCACTTGATTTTCAAGGCATGTGGGATCAGTATTTACCTATCGTTGAATTTTCCTACACCAATAGCTTCCATTCAAGTATACAGATGGAACCCTATGAAGAATTATATGGGAGGCAATGTCGTACACCAACTTTCTGAGATGATGTTTGTGAAAGAAATCTCATGGGACCAGAACTTGTTGAAGACACAATGGAAAAGGTGAATATTATCCAGAACCATATCAAAATAGTTCAAAGTAGGAAACAGAGCTATGATGATAACAGAAAGAAGGATTTGTAATTTCAAGAAGGTGATCACATTTTCTTAAAGGTATCTCCATGGAAGGGTATTATACAATTTGGTAAGAAGGGAAAATTAAGTCCCAGGTACATCAGACGTTTTGAAATTCTGGACCAAATTGGAGTCGTAGCTTACCGTTTGGCAATGCCGCCAAGTATCTCCAAGGTTCACAATGTGTTCCACGTGTCAATGTTAAGGAAGTACATTCTAGACCCAAAACATTTACTCACTTATGAAGAAGTAGAACTTGAGATCGATCTATCTTATTGTGAGGAGCCTATCAAGATTATTTATACTAGAGAACAATTATTGAGAAATCGGACGACTCGTCTGGTGAAGGTTCTATGGAGGAACCATTAGATGGGAGAAGCAACATGGGAGCCTGAGGAGCTTATGTTAAAGACATACCCGAATCTTTTTAAGTTATATTCTATGAATTTAGAGGAAAAAAGTTTTGTAAGGAGGGGAAAATTTAACACACCTAGGTTTTGAAAATAAACATAGAATGAAATTTTATAATATAGCCATTAAAACACAACTTTTCCTCTTCTATGTTTTGAATTTCGAAAAATTTTCATATAGAGTTGTGTTCAGTAAGTCATTTGGATTCCAATAGAAAAAACTTGATTTTTTAGTGAATATTAACATGACCTTATGAATAGTTATATGAATAGTTATATGACCCTAATGAATAGTAAATTTTATTATTATTTTATTTTCTTAAGGCTAGAAGATAATAACATATTGGTTATTTTTTCATTGTGATAAAGTAGTTGTAGAATTAGAACTGTTAATTTTTGAATTATGTATGATTTTATTTAAAAGTTAAATTAATAGTATTTAGAAAATTATTTTTCAAAAATGGAATTCTCTTTTGAATTATACACGTTGAAAAATGGTAGGGGTGAATTTTTGCGATTTTTCTGAAATTCTAGAATTTTTGATGAATAGTAAAATAAGATAAAATACGATAAATGCTAAATACTTGATTTACTGCATCATAGGTGATGAAAGGATGATTTAAGACCACATGGTTCGAACTCACATGCCATTATTACTATAAGGGGTCACCTAAAACAATACTATTGGTTGTCTTGAGGGAGATAATAAAATAATGAATCAAATATTCAAAATTTACTCCTCTCCTCCACTATAAAAACCCCTCACCACTCCCTCTTCTTTTATCTCCTATAAGCCTTTAATCTCCTCAAATTTCTTCACAATTACCCTTTCCCAGTCTCTCCCCACATCCAAGAAGCTTTTGTTCTTTCCAAAAGACCAAAACCCCTCCCCTTATGGAGTTTCTCAAGGAGGTTATTTCAAAAGGTAAAGTACCCTTCTTTTTCATTTTGTTTCATTTCAATTTATCTTATTTTGTTATCCTCTCCTCACCTTCTCTGTCCAAATGATCATGATAACTCTAGTAAACTCTATATTCTGGATTTATATTATGTTAATGGAAAATATTCTTACTCCCTCCCATTTATTTTATAAACGAAATCGACATCCGTGAGGTTCCGATTTATAACCTTTGTGGACGAAAAAGTTTTGTTCTTCAATTTATTCTTCATTACTAGTCATGAAACCATATTCATGGTTGAACCAGACTATAATATATGTGTTATAACCTAATTAATATTCTAGAACCAGAATATGTACATATAATTAAGTTATATGACAAAACTAGTTCATAATATTTCAAATACCGCCGAATAATCGAAGTGGTGGTCATCTGATGATTTATCCTCATTCCATGTAACCAAAAGATATAAATGGAAATTAACAATTGTGGATGTTCGTAAATAATATTTAATTTCAATTCTAGAGATTTACATCCATTCCACTTCATTACTTAAAAGCAAGTGAACTAAATAGGAAAATAAAGGAAATGAACACTCCAGAACGACAAAACTCAATACAATAAATTGTCAATAAAGACATAAATGAACTAACCATAATTATGGTAAACTAAATACATGTCTAATAGGTTCTGAAATAATGTATTAAAAAGTATAATTTCATATTCCAGGATCTTAAGTACAAGAGAAGAACTCGTTTGGTGTTAAGGTAAGGGTTTTTCCACCCGAACTTCCACTTTCAATGAGGATACTTTCATTGTCTAATTACCTCAATGTAATTATTATGTATTGTTATGTACACATCATATGTTATGTGTGATAATTATATATATTTTTAAAAACAATAATACATCCTTATTTTATGGATAATTACATGTCTTAAAAAGAAGCTCTCAAAACTGTTTCCAAAAATACGAGCCCGATACAAGGGAATTTTTCAAATTCATACCTATTTTCAAGGGAAATCTATAATTTGTTTTTAGAAACCATTATTCTTATAAAAAAATATTTTTACTATGAGAATACTATCTTACTTCACTTCTGGTTTTATACAAATATTTTTCCAAAACAAATCTTCTTTTCAAAATGGAAGAGTATTTATCTCCAGAATTGCTTAATGATTTTAAAAGAGTGTTTTCATCTAATTCAACACTCTAGTTGATTCCATGGTATTATTGGGTTTAATAATTTATGAATTCATATACCATATTTGATTTAATTTTTTATGACTAACTCTATTGTGGATGATTTATCCTAAAACCATTCACCATATTACTCGGAAAGGTTAGTGTTTTATGTTTAATGATTGGGGAAAGATAGTTATATTTCATATAATAGTTTCAATATGAATATATATGTTGTTTATTTTTATCCTCGCTCATATGAGGAATGCATTAGACTTATTATTTGATGGGTGGGGCCTGCTATAGCCCCTCAATGCATCGGTAGGTCTAATGAGACAAC
This sequence comes from Viscum album, assembly GCA_963277665.1. Lineage (NCBI taxonomy): Eukaryota > Viridiplantae > Streptophyta > Magnoliopsida > Santalales > Viscaceae > Viscum > Viscum album. Next base: position 292,325,538 of record OY728165.1, read on the forward strand.
TAGATGTGGAATTGGCCGAGGCCTTTCCCATTGTGATATGGATTTTGGCCGAGGTCTTAATCACTAGATTTCTTGGCTGGGGCCATTACAAAATCATTCACAATATCCAGAATATGCACTTACCTCATTGTGAATATATTAATTGATGTTCATGTGGATATTAGACTAGAAGAATACCCTTGATTATGTTTTATTATGTAAACATTTACTCAGCTCATATTCCTACCATAATATGTTTATGTTTATTATTAAAGGCTTGTGTATTCAATAATTCACCATGTCTAATGTTTATATTATCTTTCGATATATTTCTTACTCTTACCAAGAGTTTGAGATCACCCTTTCTTATGTTTCATTTTTCTCAGGATATGAAGAAGTAAATTATGAATGACATGCAAGAATAATCTAGGAGACATGTTGTTGATAACGGAATAATTTAGTGTTGTTTTCCCTTTCTATATGAAAATTTGAACTTATGTATGTAACTTGTTTCCAATAATACTAAACTACTTCGTCCTTCAGGATTCGTTTTCCTTTTATGTATGCCAACATAATCAAATAAGGCACCGGCTCCAGGAAACTGGAGTCGGGTCCTTACTGTTGGTATCAGAGGAAGTTTAGTAGAATACTTGGAAACAAGATTTAGAAAATGTAGAATTAGGGAAGAGTCCCTATGTTAGTTTTTGCGGATATACATACAATAATGTCTTGGTATTTTGGAAAGGAATAGATTATGTGGATGTTTTAAGCAATACATCCCTGTCTGCATACAAGTAGGTAGAGGCGACTCTGGCACAATTGTATCTAGGGGTAAAACCCCAAAACATTTCTTTGAGCTAGAATAAAATAGGAACTGGTGGATGACAACTGGTCTTTATTCACTCTTGGTTACGACAATCCCGGGGAATATTCTTAGGATACTTCATATTTTCTTTACAAGCCATTATAAAGGATTGAAATGTAAAATATTTCTCAAAGAAACCATATTTGTGAATATTGGATTACCCATTTGTAGGATCTCAATTTTTCCAAAGTATTTTGTTATGTTAAGATTATACATTATGATTCATAACCTAATCGAGTGTATTCCATTATCTAGATATGGCACCTAGTGGATGGAATGGAAATCATACAAATGCACATGTCCCCTGTAGGAATTTTCCTTCGACGTAAGATAATGATGTTGGCTTTGGTGCTGTGACTTGTGCTGAGCAACTCTTAACTATACTCGGACAACTTACTCAGGTTATGAATAATACCCTTACCCGTATAGAGCATTGGGATCCACCACGTGGAGGAGCCATGCTAGATCGCTTTATGAAACAACATCCTCCATCATTAAACTAGACTACAAACCCGTTTGCAACTGAGCAGTGGATATATTCCCTCGAGAAGATATTTCTTACCTTGAGATGTAATGAAAGAGAGAAGGTTGTCATGGATGTCTATCGTCTATCAGGAGATGCGGATCAGTGGTGGTCCTTAATCCAAAAAAAGGAGGAGGAAGAGATAAACGATATGGAATGGAGGGATTTTAAAGAAATATTCTTAGAAAAATATTTCCCTCGTGAGCAGTGAGCAGATATGGAGAGAAAATTCTTGAATATGAGGAAGAATGAAGATGATAATGTTGCAAGGTATGAAGCTAACATCACAAGATTATCAAGACATTCTCTAGGATACATACTAAATCCAAAGAGAAAAATTGATTGATTTTTTGATGGACTATATCCATTCCTCCGACAGGAACTGGTTTCCCAATGTTTTTTATCATATGAGGATATAGTTTCAGGTGCCATCAAGACAGAAAAAGAATTCTCTAAGTCTTATGAATTTAAGGGAAATCAAGAAATGAAGTGGGCTGCTGAAAACCCTGGAAAGGAAATAAGGAAACAAGGAAGAAGGGAAGAGTTGAATTTCCACCATGTGACAATTGTGGAAGGAAATACCTTGGTGCATGCTTAAGAGGAAACAGAGTATGCTACAAATGTGGTTAGAAATTCCATCTTGCTGGTGATTGTAAAGGGAAGAAGGAAGCCAATGATGTTCAATGATATAGTTTTCAGGAGATGGGACACTATGCTAATTATTGTCCAAAAGGTCAAGGAAATATGTAACAGAAAAGGACAAGGGATCATGGACACGCTTATGCAATCAAAACTTCAGAGTTTGAAGTTCCTAATGACATGGTGTCATGTACTTTAATTGTTTCCTCATGTTTCACCAATGCTTTATTTGATTTTGGATCATCACATTGTTTCATATCTTCCCATTTTGCTAAGAAAATTAGATATTTCCAATTTGATTTAACAAGGGAGTTGTCAATCAAAACTCTTAAGGGAAGTGTCACTGCTACAATGTTCTGTGAATCAGTTCCCATTAGTGCATATAAATGTTCCTTATCTGCTAATCTCATTGTCATACCCATGATTGAATTTGATATAATCCTCGAAATGGATTGTCTCTAGGACCATGATGCAAAAATTTATTGTAAGAAGAAGGAGGTTACGATTTTTGAGGACGATGACAAATAATACCTTCTAATTAGAGCATAATTGACACCACCTGATTCTTTTCTACATCCACCCACAATAGCTCAACTAAATATAATTATTGGGGAGGAAGAGAATGAAATAACTATGGCTGAGGAAAGAAATATTTAAATAGAGGATGTACATATTTAGAGATAATATGTTGATGTGTTTCCGGAAGATTTACCTGGACATCCTCCAGAACGAGAAATTGTGTTTCCATTGATTTAATTCCTGGTTCAAGGCCCATATCGGAGACCCCTTAAAGAATGACCACTGTGGAATTAGTGGAACTAAAAAAACAACTAGAGGAATTGAGTAATAAGGGATTTATACTCCCTAGTGTTTCTCCATGGGGATCCCCAGTCCTTTTTGTTAAGAAGAATAATGGATCTATGAGGTTATGTATCGACTACAGGGAGATCAATGCTATAACAATAAATAACAAGTATCCCCTACCTCACATTGATAATTTATTTGACAAACTGAATGGCGCTCAATACTTTTATAAGATTGATCTTCGATCCGGATATCATCAGTTTTGTGTGAGAAATAAAGATATTCCAAAGACAACATTTCGGACCAGGTATGGGCATTACGAGTTTACAGTAATGCCTTTTGGATTGACTAATGAACCCTCTGTCTTCATGGATCTAAGGAATAGAGTTTTTAAGGAATATATCGATGATTTTGCAGAGATATTTATTGATTATATCTTGGTAATATCCAAAAGCTACGATGATCATAAAAATCACTTGTGCATTATCCTGAAGACTCCTATAAGACATGAATTATATGGGAAGTTTAGAAAGTGTGGATTATGGATTCAGGAGATTTCTTTTCTTGGACATATTGTCTCTAAGGATGGAATCCTAGTTGATCCTATGAAGACAAAGGCAATTTATGATTGGCCCACGCCAACAAACATAACTGAGGTACGCAGTTTTATTGGCTTAGTAGGTTATTATCGGTGTTTCGTGCAGATTTTTTCCAGATAGGCTATTCCGCTAACGAAGCTCACACGAAAGGGGTTAAATTTGTTTGGAAAAAAGATTGTGAAAAATGTTTCAAAGAACTGAAGAGAAGATTAGTCAATGCTCTTATATTGACTCTACCATCGGGGAATGATAGGTTTGTCATTTATAATGATTCTTCAAAGAAAGGACCTGGTTTTGTCCTTATGAACAATGATAGGGTTACTACTTATGCATCACAACAACTAAAAATTCATGAGAAAAACTATCCTACTCATGATCTTGAGTTAGTTGCGGTAATCATTTCATTGAAGATATGGAGACATTATCTCTATTGTGAAAAATTTGAGATTTATACTGATCACAAGAGTTTGAAGTATATTTTCACATAGAAAGAACTCAACATGAGGAAAAGGAGATGTCTTGAACTACTCACGGATTATGATTGCATGATATAATACCACCCACAAACTGATGGAAAATCAGAACGGACTATTCAAACAGTGGAAGACATGTTGAGGTCTTGTTCACTTGATTTTCAAGGCATGTGGGATCAGTATTTACCTCTCATAGAATTTTCTTACAACAAAAAAATCCATTCAAGTATACAGATGACACCCTATAAAGCATTATATGGGTGGCAATTACGTACACAAACTTGCTGGGATGATGTTGGTGAAAGAAATCTCATGGGACCAGAACATGTTGAAGAAACAATGGAAAATGTGAAGATTATCCAGAACCATGTCAATATAGCTCAAAGAAGGCAAAAGAGCTATGCTGATAACCGAAGGAAGGATTTAGAATTTGGAGAAGGTGATCAAATTTTCTAAAAGGTATCTCCATGGAAGGGTATTATACGATTTGGTAAGAAGGGATAATTAAGTCCCAGGTACATCAGACCTTTTGAAATTCTGGATCGAATTGGAGCCATAGCATACCGTTTGGCAATGCCACCAAGTCTCTCCAAGGTTCACAATGTGTTCCACGTGTCAATGTTAAGGAAGTATATGCCAGACCCAAAACATGTACTCACTTATGAAGAAGTAGAACTTGAGATCGATCTATCTTATTGTGAGGATCCTATCAGGATTCTTGATTCTAGTGAACAATTATTGAGAAATTGGATGACTCGTCTGGTGAAGGTTCTATGGAGGAACCATAAGGTGAAGGAAGAAACATGGGAGCCTAAGGAGGTTATGTTAAAGACATACCCAAATATTTTTAAGTAATATTCTATGAATTTCGAGGACAAAATTTTTCTAAGTAGGGGAGAATTTAACATCCCATGGTTTTGAAAATAAACATAGAATGAAATTTTATAATATATCCATTAAAACACAACTTTTCCTTATCTATGTTATGAATTTCAAAAAATGGTCATCTAGAGTTGTGTTCAGTAAGTCATTTGGAGACTGCTATAACAAACTTGATTTTTTAGTGAATTGTAACATACCCTTATGAATAGTAATATGAATAGTAATATTGCCCTAATGAATATTAAATTTTATTATTATTTTATTTTCATAAGGCTATAAGATAATAACATCTTGGTTAATTTTTCACTGTGATAAAGAAGTAGTTGTAGAATTAGAACTGTTAATTTTTGAATTAAGTATGCTTTTATTTAAAAGTTAAATTAATATTATTTAGAAAATTATTTTTCAAAAATGGACTTCACTTTTTAATTCTACTCATTGAAAAATGGTAGGGGTGAATTTTGGGGATTTTTCTAAAATTCTATAATGTTTGATGAATAATAAAATACGATAAAATATGATAAATGCTAAATACTTTATTTACTGCATCATTGGTGATGCAATGATGATATACTCCCACTTAGTTCGAACTCACATTCCAATATTACTATTATGGGTCACATGAAACAATACTATTGGTTGTCTTGGGGGAAATAATAAAATAATGAATTAAATATTCAAAATTTACTCCTCTCATCCACTATAAAAACCCCTCACCACTCCCTCTTCTCTTCACTCCTCTAAGCCTTGAAGCTCCTCAAAGTTCTGCCCAATTACCCTTCCCTAGTCTCTCCCCACGTCCAAGAATATTTTGGTCTTTCCAAAAGACCAAAACCCCTTCCCTTAAGGAGTTTCTCAAGGATGTTATTTCAAGAGGTAAAGTACCCTTCTTTTTCATTTGGTTTCATTTCAATTTATCATTTTTTGTTATCCTCTCCTCACCACCTCAATCAAAATGATCATGATAACTCTAGTAACATCTATATACTTGATTTATATCATGTGAATGGAAAATATTCTCACTCCCTCGCTTTTATTTTATAAACGAAATCGACATCCATGAGGTTCCGATTTATAACCTTCATGGATGACGAAGTTTCGTTCTTCATTACTAGTCATGAAACCATAATCATTGTTGAAACAATCTATAATATATGTGTTATAACCAAATTAATATTCAGGATCTCGAATATGTATGTATAATTATGTTATATGACAAAACTAGTTCATAATATTCCAAATACCGCCGAATAATCGAAGTGGTAGTCATCTAATGATTTATCCTCATTCAATGTAACCAAATGACAGAAATGGAAATTAACAATTCTGGATGTTCATAAATAATATTTAACTTCAATTCTGGAAATTTACATCCATTCCACTTCATTACTTAATATCAAGTGAACTGAAGACGAAAATAAAGGGAACGAACACTCCAGAATGATGAAATTCAATACCATAACTTTTCAATAAAGACATAAATGAAATAAAACGAATTATGGTAAACTAAATAAATGTCTAATATGTTCTGAAATAAGTTATTAACTAGTATAATTTCATATTCCAGGAGCTTAAGTACAAGATTGGAACACGTTTGTAGTTAAGGTAAGGGTTTTGCACCCGAATATCCACTTTCATTCGAGATACTTTCATTGTATAATTACCTCAATGTAATTCTTATGTATTGTCATGTACTCATCATATGTTATGTTTGAGTATTATATATATGTTTACAAAGCATAATACATCCTTAATTTATGGATAGTTACATGTTTTAAAAAGAATCTCTCAAAACTGTTTCCAAAAATACGAGCCTGATACAAGGGAATTTCTCAAATTCATATCTATTTTCAAGGGAAATCTATAATTTGTTTTTAGAAACCATTATTCTTATAAAAACACTATTTTTATTATGAGAATACTATCTTAATTCACTTATGGTTTTATACAAAGATTTTTCCAAATCAACTCTTCCTTTCAAAATGAAAGAGTATTTATCTCTAGAATTGCTTAATGATTTTATAAGAGTGTTTTCATCTAATTCAACACTCTAGTTGATTCCATGGTATTATTGGGTTTAATAATTTATGAAGTAATATACCATATTTTATTTAATGGATTATGACTAACTCTATTGTGTATGATCTATCCTAAAACCATTCACCATATTACTCAGAATGGTTAGTGTTTTATGTTTAATGATTGGGGAAAGATAGTTACATTTCATATGATTGTTTCAATATGAATGTATATGTTGTTTATGTTTATCCCCAATCATATGAGGAATTCACTGGACTTATTATGTGATGTGTGGGGCCCACTATAGACCCTCGATGCATCGGTTGGTCTCATGAGACAACTAGACGTGGAATTGGCCGAGGGCTTTCCCAATGTTATATGGATGTTGGCCGAGACCTTAATCACTAGATGTCTTGGACGAGGCCATGATAAAATGATTCAGAATGTCCAGAATATGCACTTACTTCATTATGAATCTAGTAATTGAAAGTTCATGTGGATATCCGACTAGTATAATACACTTTATTATGATTTATTATGTTAATATTTACTAATCTCATATTCCAACCATAATATGTTCAATTTTATTATTAAAGGAATGTGTTTTCAATAATTCACCATGTATAATGTTTATATTATATTCCACTGTATTTATTACTCTTACTGAGTGTTTGACCTCACCCTTTCCTATGTTTCATTTTTCTCAGGATATGAAGAAGTAAATTATGAATGAAATGCAAGTATAATCTAAGAGACATGATGTTGCCAGTGGAATAATTTATTGTTGTCTTTCCTTTCCATATGTAAATTTGAACTTCTCTATGTAACTTGTTTCCAATAATTCTAAACTACTCGGTCCTTCAGGATTCGTTTTACTTGTATATATGCCAATATAATCAAATAAGGCACCGGATCCGGGAAACTGGGGTCCGGTCCTTACACCTATAATAAGATATATTACATGGGGTGGTTCAACTAGAATGGATCTTGTATTTATTTCAACTTACATGAGTATATCCAAAAAAATACCCTATTCTGACATGAATGAATGAAGTTATTATTAGATTTAGTAAAGGGAAAAAAAACTATTGATACTATATCCTTCCTAGGATTTGATAAAAGAGATTTATAAGGGATGTTTTTACTATTTGGGACATGGTTTATCTCTTATGCATCATTAATATCTCGTCATTGAACTTAATATACTATAATTATAATGATCATTTAATAATATCTATATAACCAATGATAATAATTCCCAATAATCATAATGACCAGTGATCATGTAATTTTTTATTTTTCTTATAAACACCTCCTAATTATTAAATTCATCATTAACGTAAATTCATATCAAGGTTAGATTATTAATTTTCAAAATGTCAATTACAATTCTAATGTTTTTTTTCTCTTTTTTGAAGTGTTGTTCATGAGTGTGATTACTCCAGGAGACCAAAGTGATCAAAATTTTCCTATTCTTGTTATTTTTTGTGTTAATTTCCCCATTGTATTATTATCAAATTTATTATATTTATCTACCCACTAAATTTAATGTTTTAAATTTAAAATAATTTTTTTGTTATTTATTACATGATACATGTTTATTATATTCTTAAATATGAAACATATGATTATTTACAATAAAATTTTGATAAAATTTTAAGTTGTTGAATTATTACCCCCTTTAGAAATTTTTTACTAAAAAATATCATTTCACACAATAATATTTAAACATGTGAGGGTTCTTCTGATTCACTTCTTCCTCAGGATACCATTTTTCCACATTATAAACAGTGTTTATCTAAAGTATGTTAAAAGGGTGATTTTTGTTATTGTATAGGGCTTTGTATCTATGTTATAATATCATCACATGATACTCTTTGTAATATCCATCATTATCCGACTATACCACTTCTATATTTAGTACATGTGGGGGATATGGTATGTACTTCCTCATTAAGGGTACATAGAAGAATTTATTCACTTGATATAGATTTTGTGGGAGTGTAAGTCAACATCCCACTACAATTAAGAAAACCATAATCCTAAATGGGTCAATATATGTGAAACAAATAATTCACTTATTCCCAAACATAATGCCTACCTTCTATAGATATATGAAGAGGAACACTTTTTTCCAACTTCAAACTTCAGGTCTCATTGATTATTGTTAGTGCAACTATTCTGTTAACTATTTTCATCTCCAATGTGTTTATGAATGGTTTTGATATTCTATATAATTTCATGAACAATTTTAGGTCTCAATATAACTCATTATTCAATATTATCCCATCGTATTATAGTTTTTCATTTCTATTCATATAGGAATTAACAAGGAGCAATAAAAATGATTGAGTGGAATATATTTTTTTATTTGAACATAACCAGAGGAAGATATTGATCTCAAACTCTATTAAAGTCTATATTTTATGATATGAGCATCAATTATAGATATTTAATGGTCTTTTTGGACTAATCATATATTTTAGGATAATAAATCATACAAATGTTTGGATTTGTGTTCAAAGAAAGTTGAATACTTTTTCTAGAACACTGAGCTGAACCTTAGATCTCAATCTGATATAATCCATAGTGGAATTACATGAAACCTCATCCCTTAAATATTGTTTATATTTACATATTTATTGAGTTAAAGGTTCTATTTAATTCTAATGAAGTGACCAATCATTATAAAATGATCCAATACAACCCATAAAACAATAATTCCTTTGGATGTCTTCAAAAGACCTATGAAAAAAATCCATAGTGATGTTCTCCCATTTCCATGTAAATATGTATAATAGAATCATAACACAATAAAGAATTTTTCTCTCTACCTTAACTTATTTATATTCCAAGAAAATTGATTTATATTTAAAAATATAATTCTTCTTATTATCCCTAGAGTGGTGATCTCAGAGATATCTCTACATCATTTTTCTACCTGGTTGGAAAAAAAATATTAAGCTATGAGCATAATCTTATAGATATTTACATATCATAGTCTATTATTATACACATAATCATGTCCCAAATCTTGGAATTTTACCTTTATCAATTTTAAAATCTAACGATTTTACCTTACTTACTGCATCCACCACATTTAGTATATCTTTATCCTCCCAAGGAGATTTATTAATCTTCACTGGAATGAATGTTTGAGTAATATTTTGAGAAATATAGGATTTGGTTCCTTACTTTATGATTCCCATGTATATCCTATTAATTTATAACAAAATTTGATTGATCACAATCCTAATCATGGAGAAGGTTTCATGATCTGTCCAACATAGTGTGTCTACCATTTTATTTTACTTTACAGGATTATAATTGATTGAGAAATCACAACACTTTAATAGATTTAACCATGTTAGGTGGAATATATTCAACTCATTATGTTTGAATATATACTATAATATTATATATATATATATCACACTTAAATTCATTTAGATAAATACTTTACAAATTCAATGTGAATATTACTAGAGAAAACTCAAGATCATGTGTTGGGAAGTTTTTCTCACGAACCTTCAACTATCTTGAAGCATATACTATTACTTTATCATTTTTCATGAGTTTACAACCCAATATATTCTTTGATGCATCACATTATATAAAAAATCCTTCACTTCTGGAGGGTAATGTGACTAAAGGGATAGTGATTTTCCAATTATTCAACTCCTTAAATATCTCAACACATTCATCTATCAAGAAAAACATTAAACCCTTTTTATTTAATATATTTATTGGTTTTTAAACTAGATATAAGTTCCTAAAAAACTATTTATTGTACCTATATAGCGACATAAACTATTTATCTATTTTATATATGTTCTTCTAGGTTATTATATTACCACATTCAACTATCCAACAAACTATAGTCCCTTACCTTTTATGTGTGTTAATATTGAAATTATTTTTCTATAACCCCTAGAAATTTTATTTGAAAAAATATATTTCATATTTGAAATAATTAGGTCCAAAATAATAAATGAGTCCCAATTTATTTGTAGGCATTAATATTATATTACATAGTAAAAAAAATAGTTACCACTAAAAAAACAAAAATGTTTAAAGTGAAAAATTCATGAGTAAAATACATTAAATAATGTCAACCTTTTATGCGAAAATGTATGTATTAGGCTTTCTTGTAAATTAGTTTTCCCCTACTATATTATTTTTCATTTTTTTAACCATTTAACAATTTAATATTGTCTTTACCTTTTATAATATTATAAAAATACCACTCCTATCTCTTATAAAATTATCCATCACCACCCTACTTCTAATCACAGCGAAAGACTATTGTATTTGACAAAAATCTACCCAAATAACTACCCAATAATCTTATAAACTTATTATAGGTTTTTTTATTATCAAAATTATACCTCCCAAGTACATTATCCATTTTTCACAGGATTTCGTCTAAGAAGTAAGATAAAATTATTAATTACTACTTTCCTTTCCTTTTGTTTTATTTATTATTCAATCGGTACTGAATCTAATGTAACCATATTTATTGAATTATATAATTATCATAAATATACCTAAATTTTATTTTTTATGGGATAACCATATTCTACAATTCTATCAAAAATCCATAAATGAAAATTTTTCTTGTGTTATGTGTGGAATACTACCTCAATAAGTGACATGAGCTGTTTTTCATAACCTTCTTAGAAGGATAGCTAAAATGTAGTATTTAATGAATAAATATCATATTCAAAACATCATTATGATTCATAAAAATATAAATCAATTCATACCTAAATTATTTTCTATGTAAATGAATGCATAACCCATGTGTATGTGAAGACTATTGCCTCCAGGAAAGTGACACATTTCATTTATCACTCTAGTAATTTCTTACTTATAAAAATATCTTCTAATATGACACAATGTAACACCCGAGATTTTTATGAGAAATATTTTGTTTTTATGTTACATACATCATAAATGAAATCTTTCACTACACACAACACTGTCTTGGCTTGCGTTACATGCAAGAGAAACCTTCCTCGATAGCTTGCATTGTACGCAATTCTGAGTTTCACTAAAAAACGATATGTTATTAAAATATTATGTAAACTAGCCGTTATGAATAATAATATCCAATTTTTGAAATTTTATAAATTTTATCTTTCAAAATGGACTTCATTTTTATATTTCGAATATCAAAATTATCCTAGGGTGAATTTTTTGTAGTTTTATGAAAACATTCAAATTTTGATGAATAGTAAAAACACTGGGTTACTATTTAAAAACCGACTTCTTATTTAAATAATTATTTATTTTATTTAAATTTATTTTAGGTAAAAATTGATACATAATACCCATATAAGTTCAATGTAATTCATTGGAGTCATTTTATAATAATTTTAGATATATAAAAATTTTATTGTTCTTTTCACTGTCTTTTACCTACCTCCCAGGAGCTTTTTGCAAATTTACATAAAACATAATTTTACCACTTCTGTAAGTGGAATTTTGAAAATCCGAGAGACATGGTTAGTATGAAGGAGTAAAATGTGGTTCCATAAGATAAAAATAATTTTTTTGTGAATAGTAACTTTTTACTTTTATTTACCACGGTTAAAAGTAAATATGGTAATTAAGGGTAAAAATGGTATTATTATTACCCTAAAACATGTTCTAATTATATTGGATAAGTTTAATTCGAACAAAAACAACCTTAGGAATAAAATATGACCATTTAGGTCCACTTGGATTAGATTAGGACATTTATTATTATTTTATTTAAAGAAGAGTAAAAATAGTTAAAATCAAAGTTTAATAACTAAAACATTTTTAATATAGATTTATACATATGATAAATTCGACTATAAATATTAATTAGAATGATAAAACGATTATATATATAATGGTATTTTATTTATAATTTTTAGACATTAAATAATTTAATTTAATTATGACACAATGATGATGCAATAATTACCTTATTAATGAATTATTAACATAATTGATATTATAAATACCCAAATAAATGTAATTTGAGACTTTTCATGAATTAAACTAATTTTATAGGTTAATATGACATATTATTATAGATTTAATTAATGTTTTTATAACTAATCACACTATTATGATTTTCAAAAAAATCAATTACCAAAAGTGTCAAAATTGACATAAAATAGTTTTTAAAACAAATATTATATTATTAATTGTTATTTTATTAATAAAGAACTAAGGTTTAACCAAATGACTTAGATAATGTTATATATATTAATAATGAACCACTTGGGGTTCTTTGGGCTTGTTATAGTAAGTTTATTAACCATATAGTATAAGAAAACATGAAGACACGGTAAAATTTAAATTATTTAACTTAGAGTTAAATCTAAATGATAAGGTTAAAATAATAAACTAAACATCTCTAAGACCCATTGGTTGAGAGGATTCCGACCCATCCCAACCTTATCTTCTAAATAAATCAGTTTGGAGCTATTAAAAACCGAATATGACTTTATTATAAAATAATATTTTATGTTTTTCCTAAAGTGCCCCTCTCCTCCCTTATAAAAGGGCACCTCCTCCATCTCCTCCTCACACCACTTTGACTCTTAAAACTTGGCCAAAACCTACCAATTTAACTTCTCCACTTACCTAGTAATATTCTAGAGGTCCTGGGATTCTTCAAAGGCCAATTTTAGTGCCCTAAGAGGAGGTTTCAAAGAGGTGTGTTGAAGAAGAGGTAATATCCGTTACCGATTCTTTCAAATTTATTTCTTCTTCTACTTCTTCTTATTTAGTTGTTTAATTATGAAGTAATAACAGCAGTATCAATCATATAATAATATGTTATTATAAATATGAAACAACCCTATTTCACATTCTATCCATCATATCGAAAATGAAATCACCGCGCGTGCGTACGTACGGAATACCGTCTCCACGCCGTGGTATAATCTCTTTTCCATCACCAACTTACATGGATGGGTATAATGGTGTAAATAATAACTATATATTATTATTTTAAAGTGATATTGATTATTAAATAGTATACATACACTTCAATACAATTCTACAATCATGGGAACGATATCATCGCTCGTGCGTATGTACAGCCTATCGTCTCCACGATGTGATGTGACTTGTTCTACATGATCTTCATTGTATAAGGATTATATAAATGAATTTAATAACTAGTGGAAATACGGGATTTAATGTCAATGTAATAACGTCGGTTTTTCATAAACCGATGCCAATAGTATGTGAGGAAAATTTATGGCATCGGTTTTTAGTAAAACCGACGCCAATAATAAAAAAAATATTCGGCAAGATTTTCTGCGTCGGTTTTCTAAAAACCGATGCGGAATATGAAAAAAAAATTTTTCACGTCGGTTTTCAGAAAAACCGATTCCAATAACAGAAAAAAATATTCCTCATGATTTTCTGCATCGATTTTCTAAAAACCGACGTGGAATATGAAAAAAAATGTTTTCGCGTCGATTTTCAGAAAAACTGACGCTGAAAATTTAAAAAAATCATTTGATGTCCGTTTTTTAAGAAACCAACGCCGAAACATAAAAAAAATTGATTTTTGGCGTCGATTTTGTAAAAACCCGACACAAAAAATCTTTTATAATTTACCGGGGTGGCGAAACCCTCATTCTGTTGGATCTTCGAAATCGAACACCGCTGTAGCTCCTTCGACTCTTGACGAACTTCAAAGCTCTATTTCTGATCTTTGGAGGCCATTGTTGATGGTTTTGTTCGGTTTTCACATTTTTCGGTTTTCCGTTCATGGTTTTTATCTCTTGTTTTATCTTCCGTTGTTTATATATTCTTCCATAACCCTAAATTACGTGACTTGCAATGTTGGTTCGATTAATGTTTTTGTTTAGCATTATTTTTGGTTTTTTATTATCATTGATGTTATAGATTTTGTAGTGTTTGTTTTTAGAAGTCATTATACCGAACACAGTTTGGATTGAGGATCTCCATTTGGGTTGAACTTCAAATTTTGCAAGTTTTTTTTTATTTTGTAGATAAATAATTTATCATTCAATTTTGTTATTGATTTTCTTTAATTATTAGTTTATATTTTATTTTAAATGTGTTAGGACATGGTTAAATACTCTTTCAACAAACATTCTTAAATATCCTGTCAATAAATTGTATATTTTTACATTGACTACTATCAAATTTCATCCAATACACATACTACATCATTTAAATTAATGCAATATTCAATTATTAAAGGAGTTTTTGTTTAAAAATTATCTGATAGATATTTAAATGTTTATATGTTTTAATATATTCATCAAATTTATTGTGATATTAGATATTTTATGGATCGTAATTGGATTCATCTACGAAGAATCACTAGTGAATATGAAAGAGGAGTTGATAATTTTTTGGAATTCGCTAAAAGACATCTTCAAAATATTGAATTTGATTTTCTGTCCATGTGTGAAGTGTGTAAATATGAGAAAGTTAAACTCCAAAGAAATTAAGGATCATCTCATTTGTTATGGTTTTAGCTTTAATTATACACATTGGATCTGGCATAGTGAAACAACTGAAAATTCAACATCCAATGTTGATGACGATATTCACAATGAGGCATAGGATCGTATTGAATAATTAATTCATGATTTAGGTGTTGAAGCCATCGAAAAAACATCACCTGTTGAACGATTGTATGGAGATTCTGAGAAACCATTATTCCCAGGTTGCAGTAAATATACAGTGTTATCAGCAGTTTTGAGATTAGTTAACTTAAAAGCCAAAAATGGGTGGATTGATAAAAGTTTCTCCAGTTTACATGAGCTTTTGAAAGAGCTACTTCCAGAAGGCAACGAGCTTCCAGATTCTAATTATGAGGTGAAGAAAATATTATGCCCAATGGGATTGGGGTATAAAAAGATACATGCTTGCCCCAATGATTGTGTACTGTATAGGAAAGAAAATGAATATTTATCAAGTTTTCCTACATGTGGGACATAACGCTATAAGATAGATAGTAAAGTCAACTCAGAATCATTCTTAGGTGATGTCATCTAACATCATGAGAAATCAATTTTGTACTTTCCAAAGATATCATCCAATATTTTTTGCATACAATTATGATAATTCAATTCTGATTCATTTTTAGGTACCAAAATAAAAACACATGATAAATTAATTTGGTACGTTCCAATAGTTCCTCGTTTGTAGCATCTATTTGAAAATTCAATTGACTCAAAAAGGTTAACATGGAATTCAGATGAGCGCATCTCTGATGGTAACTTACGTCACCCTGCCGATTCACCACAGTGGAAGAGTTTTGATAAAAAATTTCATGATTTTGGAAGTGAAGTTAGAAATCTCAGAATGGGATTGTGTACTGATGGAATGAATCCATATCGGAGCCTCAGTAGCCAACATAGTTCATGGCCTGTTTTTATGGTAGTTTACAACTTGTCCCCATATCTATGTATGAATAAAAAATATGTTATGATGAGCTTGATGATTTCTGGACCAAAACAACTGGGAAATGATATAGATGTGTATCTTTCACCATTGATTGATGATTTGAAACTGCTATGGGAGGAAGGTGTTAATGTTTTCGATGCATACAAGAAAGAGTATTTTCTTTTATGTGCTATGACAATGTTCACTATAAAAGACTTTTCTGCATATAGAAACTTATCTGGATATAGTGTTAAGGGACATAAAGCATCTCCAATTTGTGAAGAACAAACTTCATATTATCAACTGAAGAATGGAAGAAAGACAGTGTACATGGGACATCAGAGATTTTTATCGAATTGATCATCCTTATCGTAGATTGAAAAAATCATTTAACGGTTTACAAGAATACAAACTTCCCCCTCAACCATTGTCAGTTGAAGAATATTATGATAGGGTGAGAGATATTGATTCAACATTTGGAAAGAGAAGAAGTTCTGGATTTCAAAAACATATATGGAAGAAGCGGTCTATTTTTTTTGAACTATCTTGTTGGAAATTTTTAGAGACAAAACATAACATTGATGCTATTCATGTTGAGAAAAACATATGTGACAGTTTGATTGGAACATTGTTATACATAAAAGGAAAGACAAAATATGGATTGCATGCTATATTGGACTTGATATTAATGAGAATACGTTTGGAGTTAGCTCCCACTGTGAAATTAAATAGAACATATTTACCTCCGACTTGTCACACATTAAGTAAGATTGAAAAGATGAATTTCTGTCAATGTCTTCATGGTATTAAAGTACCAAGTGGATTTTATTCAAATGTGAATAATTTGGTTTCATTTAAGGATTTTAAATTAATTGGTATGAAATCTCATGATTTTCATGTGTTGATGCAACAACTTCTACCAGTAGCAGTGCGTGGTATATTGCCGATAGATGTAGGAAAGACTATCATCAGGTTATTTAATTTCTTCAAATCCATTTGTAGCAAAGTCGTTGATCCAAATTTGTTAGATGTGTTGGACAATGAAGCAACTCTTATTCATTGTCAACTAGAAATTTATTTCCCACCCACATGTTTTGATATAATGGTTCATATGCTGATTCATTTGGTGTGTGAGATAAGAATATGTGGTCCTATTTATTTAAGATGGATATATCCTTTTGAAAGATATATGAAAATTTTGAACGGATATGTTAAAAATCCTTATCGACCAGAGGCCTCTATTGTTCAAAAATATGTATCAGAAGAGGTGATTGAGTTCTGTACTAATTATTTGAATGAGGTGGAGCATATTGGTCTCCCTGTATCTCGACATATAAGAGTTGATAGTGAAGGTAGAGGGGTTCAAGGCTTAAAGGTAATGTTCATTCCACGTGATGAAGTGATGCAGGCAGATTTATACATTTTGAACAACACAAATGAGGTTCAATCATATATATCCTCACATATTGTTGAATTAAATTTATGATATCAGAAAAGAAATGAAAAGTGGTTGATGATTGAGCATAAGAAGACATTTGTTTCATGGTTTATAGAGAAAGTCACCGAAGATATATCTGCATCAGAAACATTGAAGTGGTTAGCAGGGGGACCATCTCTTAATGTGATCACATGGTCTGGTTTTGATATCAATGGATACACATTTTGCACAAAAAAACTGGATGACAAGAGTACCGTTCAGAATAGTGGTGTGATGGTTTTCTCTGAATTAGAGCATTTTTCGAGTGCCAAAGATAAAAACCCAATTTCTGTATCAACGTCCTATTTTGGAGTTATTGAAGACATATGGGAAATTGATTATATTAAATTTCGAGTCACTATTTTTATGTGTAATTGGGTTGATAGTAATAGTGGTGTGAAACATGATGAATATGGGTTTAAATTGGTTGATTTGAAAAGATTTAATTACAACGAGGAACCATTTATCATGGCGACACATGAAAAACAAGTATTTTATGTCATTGATCTGTCAAATGATCAGTGGTCAGTTGTTTTGCATGGAAAAAGATATCACTTGGGTGATGGAGATGATTATGATGATGTTAGTGATTTACATAAACCTTATTCATCTATTATGAAACTTCAAGATGATTACAATGTGTATAAGAAATACATAGTGCATGCAGTACGCACTGATCATGATGAAGGCATGTGGGAAAACAATAAATTAGTCTCCTAATTTTTCTGGTAAATATTTATATTTTGATTCCATTTTTGAAACTTACAAATGGATGCATCTTTTTTCACTTACTTATTTTTGTTTTCTTTTTTTTATAATTATTCTTTTTGCTAATGATATATAGGTACACAAAATTGAATTAAACTTTCTAGTAGAAATGTCAAATACAGATAGAGAGAAGCAGTTACCGAGGTATATCTATTTTGACATATTATTAAATATTCATTAATATACTTATTTAATGAAATAAAACTGTTAATTAATAAAAACAATTGCAGGACTACTGATGCATCCTCAGCGGAGCAGACTTCTCTTATTACTACTCAAAAATCAATTTCTCAATTTGGTAAACGTGGTATTACACGTTTACCAAAACTATCACTTGATCATGATGATAACAAAGTACACATTTGTTTTTATGATGATAATAATGCAGTTGGACCAAATTCAGTTTAGTTTTTCAGTTATATAGTGATGTAGAGCCGTTGCAGGATTAGTATTTTATATCCTGATTGGAAGTCAGTGGACAGGATGACGAAGCAATAACGTTGGGAGGCCGTGACAGTAAAATATCTTTATTTATTTATTTTATCTCATTTTTTAATATTATATAGTTTAAATGACATATTTAATTTATTCAATTACAAATGACATTCAATTTTGAGGAAACCAAAGAAATTAGGAAAAGACATCTCTCTTTAGCGGCGGTTCGATGGAGAGATTTTAAAACCAAACTGAAAAAAATTATGTTTTTGGAAAGAGAAGGTTTGGAAGCCCATGTCTTAAGTATCCATATAAAGATAAAGAAACATGGAAGCAATTTGTTGATGGTCGTCAGGAAGAGAAATTTTAGGTATTGTAATTGTTTTATATTTTAAAATTTATGCTATATTTTTCTTATTACTTAGTAGTTTATTTTTATGTAACAGGACTCCAGGAGACCTCATCAGGAGATCCAGTTGTAAAACGTATACCCTTATACTTTATCACATGGAGGGTACTCATATTTGGAGCATAAAATGATTGAAGAAAAATTTGAAGCATTAAGAGCTCGATCAAGTAGTGGTTCAGAAGAGGTCCAGTATAGTCCTCCATCTCTTCCCACTCGCCATGAGAAGTGGAAACGAGCAAGAAGAAAAAAATGAACAATATCTTACAGAAGAATCTCATCAAGTGGATGATAGAATTACATGTAAATATTAATTATTTGTTAACAATTATTCTATTTTATAATTTATAAACACTAATATAACTTTTTTATTTTTCATTTCATGATGAACTTCAGGAGAAAGAGACACAGGGCTCTTTTATCCCTGAGGGTAGGATGGATATCCTAGCCATTGCTTTGGGAAATGCAGAACAACCTGGACGTGTTAGAGGATACCAGGAAGGTGTTAGTATTCAGAAAGTTTTTGGTAAGAGTAAGCAATAAAGAGACCCAAAAATCAAATCCTTAAAAGAAGAGCGGCCGGATATGAAATGGTCTATGGGTGATCAAATTCAAGCAACAGTATAGAAGGCTTTATTAGAACACCTGGAAAGACAGTCACAGTCTGCACAGCCTTCTGAGGTATATTATTTACTTGTCATCAATTTTTCTTTTTTATAAATTATAAACACTGATATAACTTTTTCATTTTTCAACATTCTCAGCCTACTCACCCGGACTACCCTGCCTCATCTGCTTACCCAGCCCCGTCTGGGCATCCTTCCGAGGTATAATATTTACTTGTCATCAATTTTTCTATTTTATAAATTATAAACACTAATATAACTTTTTCATTTTTCAACATTCTCATCCTACTCACCCGGACTACCCTACCCCATCTGCTTACCCTGCCCTGTCTGTGCAACCTTTTGAGGTATATTATTTTATTTAATTTTTAATCAATTTTCTATGTTATAAATTTTAAACACTAATATACCCTTTTCATTTTTTTACCTTCTCATCCTGCTCACCCGGACTACCCTACCCCACCTGCTAACTTTGAGCCTGTACCTCCTCCCTCGGATCAAGCCTTATATTGTGAGTTGTTTGCCAGAGATCCTCATGTACATATTGTGGTGTTAGGACAGGTGTATTTTTTGGGGGACTCAGTACATCATCATCCTATGAATATGGGTCAGGTTAGAGTATCAATACTTGTTATTATAGATCCTACTGCTCTACTACCACTTCCTACTGTGGAGATCACCAGTGTTGGGGAATGTATGAGCCATTTTTTACTTTGGCCAACTTCCCTTATTCGTTATATTTCACATGAGGTACGTGTTTTTTTAAATATTAATTACAAATTATTCCAAATTACTTATAATGTTTTCTGACATTTAACTTATATAGGAATATTTGAAAGCAAATGAAACTGTAAAAATGCAACAAAATGTTCAGGAATAGTCATATGTAGATACTTCTGATATTTGTTTTGGGTTGAAAAGATTATCCGAGTCCTCTTCTTCCTTGTATTTTATCTATGAGTTTCGGATGACACCCGATATATGTGGAAGAAATTATCAATTGAGAATACTGAAAGAAGATATCAGGAATTTAGTTAATTTTGAAGAGATCGGGTTGAATGTGGTGTAGTTGTTTTCCATGTAAGTAAATTGATGTTTGGATTGCTATTTCTTTAATAAAAGATTGTTATGTCATTGACTAAATATATTTTGTTTTTAAATTAGGTATCTACACAGGATTCTTTTTCAAAATTAAACTACAAGAATTTATAGCTTTATAGATCCAGAGTACATTTACTTGGAAGTCAAACATGTGAAGAATGATGAAAGTGTTCAATATATATCTGATAGATTATCACAAAGAGATATTCAGTGATGGTTTTTTCCGTTTCTTGATAATTAAGAACATCAACATAATTTTGAACTAATGATCATTATAATTTCATTAATTGTGAAATTTTTGTATTGTAGGGGGCATTGGATGTTAGTTGTATTTTTACTAAATGAATGCAGCTTATATTGGTTTTTCTCTTTATTAGGAAAAGTGCGTAAACCATTTTCCAACATATTAAATAGGTAAGTTGTTTTTTATTTTTATAAGTTTTCTATGTTTAAGTTTCATTGTTTACACAAGTTTTATTAGTTCTTATATAAAAAAATGCAGTTCATGGAAACATTTTACAAAGGAAAACAAGTTAGTAAAGAAACCAACAAAAATCAAATATGTGGACGTACAAGTAATTAGTTTTTATATTTTTGTTATATATTGGTTTTTATTATTAGTTAAATGTTTTATAACAATAGTGTCATCATCAAAATGGACATGTTGAATGTGGTTATTATATTCTACGATTCATATACGAGCTAATCACAACTGGGGGAACTACTGATTTTCATAAGGTTAGTTGTATTAACTTTTTTATATATTTTCTGCCACTTTATTCTATTTATTAATTTCATATCATTCAATATTATTGTAGGCATTCAATGATTCAAAGTATTATTCCCAATATGATATGATCCATATTCAATTTACTTTTGTGAACTTTTTGTTAAGTCTGATTAAGATTTGAGGTATGTATATTCTAATATTTATAAATAATAATACATATGTTTTAAGAAAACTAACTCTTATGATATATTAGGAGTTTGAACCTACTAATAATCAAATGAATGCTTCAACAACAACCAACAATGATCATTCCATATATTTCAGGTACAAGTATTTTAATTCTACTTTACTTTTAGTTCTCTCAAGTGTCTCTGCAAAAATACTGTTTCATTGTTTTTGTATACTGTGTTTTTTTTTCAGGGGTTTCGAATTTTTTGGAAGTGAAATTGTAATGATTTTATAATTTTTTTTATTTATGGCGTCGGTTATTTTAAAAACCGACGCCGAAAGTTTTTTTAATAAAAAAATTGACTTATGGTGTCAGTTTTAGATAAAACTGATGCATAAAAACTATTGGGATGGAGTTTCAGCGTCGGTTTTCTATAAAACCGACGCCCAAAATCCAGTCGACCCAGTTTTTGGTGTCCGTTTTATAAAAAACTGATGCCGAAAATCATGTCTAAATGAAGTTTTGGCGTTGGTTTTCTATAAAATTGACGCTAAAAATCCATTCGAATCGGTTTTCGGCGTCAGTTTTATAAAAAACCAACGCTGAAAAGCATCTCTAAATGAAGTTTCAGTGTCGGTTTTCTATAAAACTGACACCAAAACTCATAAGAAAATTATTTTTGGCGTCGGTTTTTGAAAAACCGATGCGAAAACCATATTTTAACGTCGCCTTTAAAGAGTTCGGTTTATAACCAATGTCAAAAATCAACAAAAACCAATGTTAATAAGTGTATTTTCACTAGTGAATGAATAAATATTATATATAATACTCTAATACCAATCTGGAAATGAGGTATCTATAACCTAAAAAGAAGAATAATAATTTAATCAACAAAACACACATAAGAACAAAAAGCAATAATCACCCGAATAACAAGTAGCAATGAAATATTACTAATAAGAAGATAAGAATAAGACCATATATGATATAATAACAATGATTATGATTCTGGAATAAGTCAATGACATTATTTTAATCATTATACAGTAGATTCAGACACTTACGAAGAAAATCGGACCTAAGGTAAGGGAAAATCTCGCAATCCCATTTTTATCTGAGATTGTTTATTCTTTAGAATTTACTGGGGAATATTTATCATCCACATCCATGTTTCCTCAATATGTAATAATATTTCTATCCTCTCACAACTGTTTAAATCCAATTTTACCCTTCGGTGAGTTTTTAGTAAAAGATATGAAAGCAATCTTTTTTCGTTTTTAGTACGAGGTACTTTTTGACTTTTCTGGCCAAAGTACAAGAAGAATGTTTTTCTTTAACTTATACGACATGAATGGATTCTTAGAAAATTAATTCCATGAAGCTTCCTTTATAAGTTTTCAAGTTTATTAACTCCTTTTAGTTTAAAATTCTATGACATGTTATGAAAGGAAAAATGTTTTTGAAGTAGAAAGGATATTTTCCTCAAGAATGGAGTTGAAGTATTTTATCAAAATAGTTTTCCATCTAAGATAATACAGGGTTATGTTTCTATCCCTATTTTTACATTTATTTGTTTATGTTATGATGGAATTATTTTTATGATGTCCTTTTATCTTATATGGATTATGTTATGATGGAATGATGTTTAAGAATCCCATTTTTATTACATGGGTTATGCTCTGATTTATGATTTTGTGGCACACATAAGAATGGTTTCACTATCAGATGGGTGGGACCTATATATCCTTCTAATGCATTGGGTAAAGATTTATATCTCATGAGATAGACATGGCTATAATGTCAGGTTAATCTGGTTCAGTGATACAGGACTGAAACGAGGAGTGAACTTGGTTCAGAAATGGACTTTGTCCGCTAGGATAGTCTTGGAAATGAGTCTTGACTACTAAAAAATGATTCTCTCTGATTATGTGTGTATGCCAAAATGTTTCATGTTATGATTATTGGGATTAAATTTCACTACTATGATTTATCCCATGTTATGAAATTATGATCTCTTTTGTAGTTTATGATTTCCAAAATGATATGTTCTTATGAATATGATGTGATTGATATTTATTTTCTTTACCAATACGGAGAATTTCAGCTCACCCTTTTGTATGTTTTCTTTTCCCCAGGTCAAGAAGAAGGGTATTAAGTAAGATATTCCAAAAGGAACTCTGTATATGATAAAATAAAATGGAGACAGTGTAGATGATTTATGAACCAGTTGTTTATGTTTCCCAGTATCTAAAGACACTATACCTATACGGTCCTTTCATGGTTTTGTTATATGTTGTAATAAGTGTGCTTCAATTTTGAATTAATAACAATTTATGTAAAGTATGGGTTGTTATAGTTGGTGTCAGAGGAAAGGTATAATCATCCTTTAGAAACTAGGATGTGAAAGCCTTAGTAAGAACCCGAAGGATATGTCTAAGCATAGGACAACATATTAGTGTTTTAGAAATGGCCATGAATAAACTATGATAAGACCTAAATCGTGAAATTTTATTCTTGATTATGTGGTTTTAATTTTATGATTAGTGTTTCTCACACTATGATTATTGGTTTTAGTCAATGGCTGGAACTCGAAGGAACCGTGTTAATGCTGAATGCGACGAGCAATGCAATGATTGTCCCCCTGAGCAACCAAACGTTATGGGAGCTGGAATGAAAAATCTTGTAGACATTCTCACACACCTTTCTCAAGATATGAATCATGCAAGACTTCCAAACGAGCAAAGGAAGGAGAAAAATTCGTGTTGAATCCTTCATGAGGCAGCGTCCACCCCCATTCAGCGTGTCTACTGATCCATTAGTGGATGAACAATGGATCAGTACCCCTAAAAAGATATTTTCAGTTCTTTAATGTTCTGAACATGATAATGTCATCTTAACGGTATATTGTTTGGAAGGTGAAGCTGATCAATGGTGGAATATTATCAAGAATAAATGGCCAAGGGATGAAATAGAGTCCATGGAATGGTATGAGTTCATGATCTTATTTTTCAATAAGTACTTCCCTCATATTCTTCGAACAAAGATGGAGAATGAGTTTCTTTAACTAAAGAAAAAGGATGATGAATATGTTGGTACCTATGAAGTAAATTTTACAAGACTTGCAAGGTACGCTTCCTGGATTATTATCCAACCTGAGAGTAAGATCGATCAATTCTTTAGTGTCTTAAAACCAAGTCTTCGAAGGGAGTTTTCCATAAGGGACTTCAATAGCTTCGAGGAAATTGTTCGATGTTCTATCAAGGTTGATATGGAGATTGAAGTAAACCATTAGTCATATGTGTTTGATAAGAAGAGGAAAATGTAATTCAAAGGAAAATCTAAAGAGCACACTAAAAAGAAGATGAGTTTCCCCTTACTATCAAAGTGTGGAAATAAACATGGAGGGAGTTGTCTTAAAGGGACAAGTAAATGTTTCAAATGTGGAAAAGAAGGTCATCAGGCATTTGAATGCCGCAATGATGGGAATAAGATGTCTAGTGATGCGAACAAAGAAAATTCTACACAGAGTGTACCTCCTACACGTCAATGTTACAAGTGCAAGGAAATGGGGAATTATACTAATAAAATCCCTAATCCAAGGGTTGTTGATAATGATCGACGTCAATAAACTCTTAAGGCTAAAGACAAAGGAAAGTCACATGCAATTTCTATCAGCGATGTGGAGTACGATAACAAAGTGGTGAAAGGTACACTTACCATTCACTCTAAAGTATCAAATGTTTTATTTGATTCTGGATCCACCCACTATTTTATTTCTGAATAATCACTTAAGGGTATCACAATATTACCTCAACAATTAGATGATGAGTTAGCTGTGACAACCCCTAATGGCACAAGAGTCTCATAAAAAGTTTATAATTATTCTCCGATTGAAGTTTGTGGGAAATTGATTTCTACAAATCTTGTGATCCTTCCTATAGTGGAATTTGATGTGATTCTTGGAATGGATTATCTTTCCTTATATGGATCTCATATCGATTTCAAAATAAGGGAAGTCACATTTCATATTCCTGATCAATCTATGATCGTCTATCGATGCAAGGATGAACATAACCTTATAGTGGAAATTTCTTCCATCTTACGGGTCTTGATTCAAATAAATGAATGTTATTTATCTCAAATGGTTGGTGAGAAAATCATGATTAAGAATATCCCCATTGTACAGGAGTTTGATGATGTCTTTCTGGAGGAATTGTCGGGTCTTCCACCAAATCATGAAGTTGAGTTTTCAATAGAACTCGTACCAGGTGCTTTGCCTATTTCAAAGACACCTTATAGAATGGACCCAATTGAGTTGCAAGAATTGAAGAAGCAACTCCAAGAGAATCTTGATAAGGGATTCATACGACCTAGTGAGTCACCTTGGGGAGCACCTATTCTGTTTGTTAAGAAGAAAGATGGATCAATGAGACTCTGCATTGATTATCAAGAACTTAACAAGATGACTATCAAGAAAAAATATCCTCTCCCACGCATTGATGACTTATTTGACGAACTATACGGAGCACAATACGTTTCCAAGATTGATATTCCTTCAGGATATCATCAATTAAGGGTCAAAATGGAGGATATAGTAAAGACGACTTTCTGTACAAGGTATGAACACTATGAATTTATAGTGATGCCATTTGGTCTTACTAATTCTCCTACTATATTCATGGATATGATGAATACAGTCTTTAGAGACTATCTTGACCAGTTTTTGGTAGTCTTTATAGATGATATTCTTATCTATTCAAAGAGCAAGGAAGAACATAAAGATCACTTGAGAATTGTATTAAAGACCCTGAAAAAGGAGAAACTTTATGCCAAATTTCCCAAGTGTGAATTTTGGCTTCAAAAAGTTTCATTTTTGGGTCATATAATCTCAAAAGAGTGGATATATGTGGATCCAGCAAAAACAGAGGTTATTAAAAGATGGTCGAGACCAACAACTGTAACTAAGATCCAAAGTTTTCTTGGTCTGGCTGGATATTATCAACGTTTTTGAAAGATTTTTCACGATTATCTAATCCACTCACCAGGTTGACTCGAAAAGGAGTTATGTTCGTTTAGACGACGGAGTGTGATGAGAATTTCAAGGAGTTAAAAAGAACGTTATCCAGTGCACCTATGCTCACACTGTCTTGTAGTGGTGAAATGTTTATGATCTACAGTGATGCATCCTAGAAGGGGCTAGGGTGTGTTCTCATGAAAAATTATATGGTTATGGATTATGCCTCATGAAAGTTGGAAATCCATGAGAAAAATTACCAAACTCATGATTTGGAGTTAGCTGCGGTAATCATTGCATTAAAGATTTGGAGGCATTATCTTTATGGTGAAAGGTGTGATATTTATAATGATCATAAAATTTTTAAGTATATTTTCACACAAAAGGAGCTGAATATGGGCCAAAGAAGATGGTTGTAGATGATTAAGGCTTACAACTGCTCAATTCATTACCACCCTGGGAATGAAAACAAGGTGGAAAATGCATTAATTCGACAAGACTGTGCTAGCTTATCCATGATGAGGATCACAAAAGATCCAATATTTATGGATTTACAGAGGATGGATCTCGGAATTATAATGGAATGGGAAAAATCTTATCTTTCTCAAATGAATGTTCAACCATCTATACATGTGATGATTAAAGAGGCACAAAAAGAATATGTGGAGTTACAAAAGAAGGTGAGAAATGTTCCTGAATTCAACCTTGATTGTGATGGGATAATAAGGTTCAGGAATCAGGATTGTGTTCCTACCATCTTAGAATTAAAGAAGGAGCTTCTGGATGAGGCCCATAGTTCTTAATTCTCAATTCATCCTCGAAGCACGAAGATGTATAAGGACCTGAAAGAGTACTTATGGTGGGATGACATGAAAAGAGATGTTGCTGAATATGTCTCTCGATGCTTAGTTTCCCAGCAAGTTAAAGATGAGAGACAAAAGTCTAAGGGGATGTTACAACCATTACCCATACCAGAATTGAAATGGGAAAATATCACTATGGACTTTGTCAGTGGACTTCCAAAAACATCCAGAGGCAATAATGCTATCTAGGTCATAGTTGATCATCTTATGAAGTCAGCACACTTCATTTCTATTAGAGAATATTTATCTCTTGATCAAATTTCCAGGATATATGTAAAAGAAATGGTAAGATTGCATGGAGTACCACATTCCATTATATCTGACCAGGATCCGAGGTTTACCTCAAAGTTTTGGTAAAGTCTTCAGCATAATCTAGATACAGAGTTGAGTTTTAGCACTGCTTATCATCCTCAGACAGATGGTCAGTCTGAGAGAACAATTCAAACTCTAGAAGATATGTTAAGAGCTTTCTCTATAGATTTCAGATGTGGTTGGGATCAACACTTACCTTTGGTGGAATTTTCTTATAATAACAGGGTTCACTCCAGTATTCAGATGGCTCCTTATGAAGCTCTCTATGGAAAGAAATGCAGGACTCCAAATTGATGGGATGAAGTTGGGTAAAGAAAGCTATTAGGACTTCATATTGTTGATGAGATAGAAGAAAAGGTCAGATCTATTCAACAACACACAAGAGTAGCTCAGAGTCAAAAAAAAGTTATGCTGATAACCGAAGAAAAAACCTATAGTTTGAAGTAGGTGATAAGGTGTTCCTATGAATATCTCCTTGGAAGAGAGTAATGAGATTTGGAAAGAAGGGAAAGCTGAGCCCTAGGTATATCGGTCCGTTTGAAATACTGGATCATGTTGGGAAGGTAGCTTAGCGATTGGTGATTCCACCAAATCTCTTTCAAGTTCATGATGTGTTCTATGTATCTCTCCTGAGAAAGTACATGCCTGACCCTTCACATGTACTTTGCTAAGAAGTTGTACCGCTGGAGAAAGATCCTTTTATGAAGAACAACCGATAGAGATTCTGGATCGTAGCGAAAAATTTCTATGGAACAAGACCACTTTCTTGATGAAAGTTTTATGGAGGAACCACCAATTAGAAGAAGCTACATGGGAACTTGAGGAGATGATGAGGGAGAGGTATCCTCGTCTGTTTGTTACAAAGTGACGAATTTTGACGCCAAAATTCATTTTAAGGAGGGTAGAATGTAACACCCGAGATTTTTATGAGAAATATTTTGTTTTTATGTTACATACATCATCAAAGGAATCTTTCACCACACACAACACTATCTTGGATTGTGTTACACGCAAGATCAACCTTACTCGATAGCTTGTGATGTACGCAATACCGAGTTTCACTAAACAACGATATGTTATTAAAATATTATATAAAGTAGCCATTATGAATAGTAATATCCATTTTTTGAAATTTTATAATTTTTATCTTTCAAAATGGACTTAATTTTTGGATTCTGAATATCGAAATTACCCTAGGCTGAATTTTTTGTATTTTTCCGAAAACATTCAATTTTTGATGAATAGTGAAAACACTAGTTTACTATTTAAAAACCGAATTTTTATTTAAATATTTATTTATTTTATTTAAATTTATTTTATGTAAAAATTGATACATAATACCTTTATAAGTTCAATGTAATTCAATGGAGTCATTTTATAATAATTTTAGATATATAATTTTTTTGAACTTTTCACGGTCTTTTACCTACCTCCTAGGAGCTTTTTGCAAATTTACATAAAACATAATTTTACCGCTTCTGTGAGTGGAATTTCGAAAATACAAGAGACATGGTTAGTATCAAGTATTAAAATTTGGTTCAATAAGGTAAAAATAATTGTTGGTGAATAGTAACTTTTTTACTTTTATTTACCACGGTTAAAAGTAAATAGGGCAATTAAGGGTAAAATTGGTATTATTATTACCCTAACACGCGTCCAAATTTTAATGGATAAGTTTAATTCGACCAAAAAAAATCTTATGAA
Source organism: Viscum album (assembly GCA_963277665.1). Taxonomy (NCBI): domain Eukaryota; kingdom Viridiplantae; phylum Streptophyta; class Magnoliopsida; order Santalales; family Viscaceae; genus Viscum; species Viscum album. The sequence continues at coordinate 292,355,343 of OY728165.1, forward strand.
TAAAATATGTCCATTTAGGTCCACTTGGACTAGATTAGGACATTTATTATTATTTTATTTAAAGAAGAGTTAAAATAGTTAAAATCAAAGTTTAATAACTAAAACATTTTTAATATACAGTTATGCATAAGATAAATTCAACTATATATATTCATTAGAAAGATAAAAATATTTCCTACATAATGGTATTTTATTTATAATTTTTATACATAAAATGTTTTAATTTAATTATGACACAATGATGATGCAATAATTACCTTATTAATGAATTATTAACATAATTGATATTATAAATACCAAAATAAATGTAATTTGAGACTTTGAATGAACTAAAAAAATTTATAGGTTAATATGACATATTATTATTGATTTAATTAACTTTTTTTATAACTAATCATGCTGTTATTTGTTTCACAAAAATCAATTACCAAATAGTGTCAAAATTGACATAAAATAGTTTTTAAAACAAATATTATTTTATTAATTGTTATTTTATTCCTAAAAATCTAAGGTTCGGAAAAATGACATATATAATGTTATATATATTAATAATGAACCAGTAGGGGTTCGTTTGGATTGTTATAGTATGTTTATTAACCATATAGTGTAAGAAAACAAGAAGACACAGTAAAAGTTAAATTATTTAACATTGAGTTAAATCTAAATGATAAGGTTAAAATAGTAACATCAACTTGTCTAAAACCCATTGGTTGAGAGGATTTAGACCCATCCCCACCTTATCTTAGAAATAAATCAGTTTGGAGCTATTAAAAACTGAATATGACTTTATTATAAAATAATATTTTATGTTTTTTCTAAAGTGCCCCTCTCCTCCCTTATAAAAGGGAACCTCCTCCCTCTCCTCCTAACACCACTTTGAGCCTTAAATTATGGAAAACCCCTAAAAATTTCTCTTCTCCACTTACCTAGTAATATTCTAGAGGTCCTGGTCTTCTTCAAAGACCAATTTTATTTCCCTAAGAGGAGGTTTCAAATAGGCGTGTCGAAGAAGAGGTAATATCCGTTACCGATTCTTTCAAATTTATTTCTTCTTCTACTTATTATTCTTTAGTTGTTTAATTATGAAGTAATAACAACAGTATCACAAATATACTGATATGTTCTTATAAATATGAAACAAAGCTATTTCACCTTCTATCCATCATATGGAAAATGAAATCAATGCGCATGCGTACGTACGAAATACCGTCTCCATGCCGTGGTGTAATCTGTTTTCCATCACCACCTTACTTGGATGGGTATAATGGTGTAAATAATAACTATATATGATTATTATATAGTGATATTGATTCTTAAATAGTATACATACACTTCAATACAATTCCACAAACATGGGAATGATATCATCGCTCGTGCGTACGTACGACCTACCGTCTCCACGATGTGATGCAACTCGTTCTAAGTGATCTTCATTGCATAATGATTATATAAATGAATTTAATGAATAAATATTATATATATTACACTAATAAAAATCTGGACATGAGGTATCTATAACCTAAAAATAATAATAAGAATTTATTTGACAACAAACACATAAGAACAAAAAGCATTAAACACCCGAATAACAAGTAGCAATGAAATATTACTAATAAGAAGCTAAGAATATGCCCATATATGATTTCTAAACAATGCGTATGATTATGGAATAAGTCAATGACATTATTTAAATCATTATATAGGAGGTTCGGACACTTACGAAGCAAATCAGACCTATGGTAAGGGAAAATCTCGCAATCTCATTTTTATCCGAGATTTTTTATACTTCAGAATTTATTGGGGAATATTTATAATCCACATCCATGTTTCCTCAATATGTAATAATATTTCTATCCTAATTCACGTTTTTAAATCCTATTTTACCCTTCGGTGAGTTTTTAGTAAAAGATATGAAAGGAATCTTTTGTCATTTTTAGTACGAGGTACTTTTTGACTTTTCTGGCCAAAGTACGGGAAGAATGTTTTTCTTTAACTTATACAGCATGAATGTATTTTTAGAACATTATTTCCATGAAGCTTACTTTAAAAGTTTTCAATTTTATTAACTTCATTTAGTTTAAAATTTTATGACATGTTAAAAAAGGAAAGATGTTTTTAAAGTAGAAAGGATATTTTCCTCATGAATGGAGTTCAAGTGTTTTATCAAAATTATTTTCCATCTAAGATAATATGGGTTTATGTTTATATACCTGTTTTTACATTGATTTGTTTATGTTATGATGGAATTATTTTTATGATGTCCTTTTATCTTATATGGATTATTTTATGATGGCATGATGTTTAATAATCCCATTTTTATTACATGGGTTATGCTATGATTTATGATTTTGCGGCACACATAAGAATGGTTTCATTATGAGATGGGTGGTACCTATATCTCTCTCCAATGAATTGGGTAATGATTTATATCTCATGATATAGACATGGCTGTAATGGAAGGTTAATCCGGTTCAGTGATACATGACTGAAACGAGGAGTGAACTCGGTTCAGAAATGCACTTTGTCCGCTAGGATAGTCTTGGAAATGAGTCTCGACTACTAAGAAATGATTCTCTATGATTATGTATGTATGCCACAAAGTTTCATGTTATGATTATTGGGATTATATTTCACTACTATGATTTATCCCATGTTATGAAATTATGATCTCTTTTGCAGGTTAAGATTTCCAAAATGTTATGTTCTTATAAATATGATGTAATTGATATTTATTTTGTTTACCCTTACTGAGCATTTGAGCTCACCCTTTTGTATGTTTTCTTTTCCCCAGGTCAGGAATAAGGGTATTAAGTAAGATATTCCAAAAGGGACTCTAGATATGATAAAATAAAAGGGGGATAGTGTAGATGATTTATGAACCAGTTGTTTATGTTTCCCAGTTTCTAAAGACACTATACGTATACGGTCCTTTCATGGTATTGTTATATGTTGTAATAAGTGTTCTTCAATTTTAAAGTAATAAAAATGTATGTAAAGTATGGTTTGTTATACACAACAACTTAAAAACATATAAATATTAACATTAAGATTCAATAATAATTATATTATTCCCAAGGATTTTATTGATCCCAAGTAACTTTTTCATTTGTTGTCAATAGACTAAAACGTGTTTGGTGAGTGGAGATGAGGTGATGATGCTTTTAGGACTGTTATTGATTAGAAAATGGGATTTTATGTCATTCTTGAGGAATTTAAATTTTATATATGATGATTTTTTAACTTCTCTTAATTGGGGATGACATGTGGTATAGAATGAAAGTGGGTCAACAACATTGATAAAAAAATTGATATGTTCAATGTAATTTTTATCGATATGGATATACAATATTTTCATATTACATTATTGAAATTATATTGAGAAGGCCATGAATTGTTTTTTATTTTTCTTGCATAATGAAATTGAATAATAACTAGGATGGTGTGGAGTTATTTGTTGAAGAATTTACCAACTCTTTTTATAAGTGTTTAGTAATAATGTGTGGCCTACCATAAGTAATCCAAGGGGATATCTTGACCACACATGTGAGAGCATGGATCACTATACGAGATCCATCCTACATCACTAGCTTGTGGTGATATGATAAAATAGAGACTGAGGTACTTCATTGTCACTTTTGAACATGCAGGGATGGTGCACAAGAGGTGCATGATGCACATTGGGTGGAGGACACCATGTTCATATACCTACAGTGTTCTAGAGAAGAACCGGTTACTTGCATCAGATAGGGTGATGTGACATTGTGATAAATAAGGAAGTGTGAGGATGATAAAACTTTTAATGTAGCAAAATGGAAACACTGATACAATAGGGATGTTTTAAAAACAAGGATAAAACACTAGCCAATCGATTATTTCATTGTTTTTATTCAATAATTCCGAAGCGTGTCAACTTCCTTATGACCTTATACCCAAATACACTCAAAGATACCACAAGATGGATAAGGATTTAACAAACCATATTTCTAAACAAACGAATATTCCAAGGAGGATTAAACACATGACATTATATAGATCAACCATGAAATATCTCCATTTTTATTTAATTATTTGAAATATTATAAAGGATTGTTTTGGAGTAAGGAATAGGCATGACATGATTTTATACAACTTATAATGGTAATTAGATGAATTAAATGTGTTTGTATAGTTTTTTATCGAAAAATTATAGGGAACACAAACTCAAGAAAGCTATGGTGGCCCTGGTATTCGTTGGTGTTAAATTATCAACGAGGGGAAATGACTGGCCAAGTCATGGACAATATAAGGGGCTTGGTGAAGGATAATTTCAACCATAACCTGAGATATATCACTATATATATTTTAGAGGTCATGGTGAGTAAAAAAGACTTATCTTTATTCATTGCACTATATCCCCATACCTTTCACGATAAATTTTCAAGAACACTATGACCATGGATAGGCCATGGTAAAGGGTGTGGAAATTTCTGGGTCAGCATTGAGACTTTCAAAACCATCAGTATTATTATAGGATCCTAATAATTTTCAAGTAGGAAACAGATGTGTCTTAAATGGGTGTCTTGAATGTAATATTGATATGTTTATCTCCATTAACCGCTTCACATGATTCCCTCTTCAGTATTTTCCTTTGATTCCGGAATTTTCTAGAGGTCTACAATATGCTTCAGATGAACCAGTGAGAGAGTGATTCTCTCTTCATTATTTTAATTGAGAGAGATTGACTTGTTCATGTGGGAAAGTCAATCCTCGTATGACGAAGCATCAATCTGAGTGATCATTGATAGATGGGGTCTAAGTTTCTTTGAGTTGGTTGCAAGCACATCGAGTTCAACATGTCCAGTTATTTTGGAAATTTCCACCTCAATAAATCAAACCAATCCAAGGTCATGACTTGTTTATTTTGGATCTATTCGCATTTTATATTTATTATAGAATGAAAATAGATCAAATATTCCTGTTTAATCCTTGTTTAGATATGTGGAATCTTTGTTTTATATTTTTATATTTTTCTTTATTAATTAGTTTTGTTTTTTTGTTCATATAACCTATTTGGATTTCTTCAACAATGGCCAAATAAAAAAGGCCTTCATTTGATGTTCTATTTTTCACTTTTTTCTTTCATTCCTTCACTTTACATTCTTCACTAGGGTTCAATTTTCAAACAATTCATATATAACATAGGACCTATTCATAGTTGATTTTTTTTTCTATTTTTAAACATATCATTTCTTTGTGTTTGATGTTTGGATTGGAGATTTTATGGAGGCATGATGTAGGCATGATAGTGATTCTAGAAATATAATGATGGTGTAGGTTAAGGTCTTTTTGTGAGATGAATTTTGGGTGTTTCCTTCCAGAGGTGAAACGATGATTGCACTGTCATGGTTTACATGATCCATGGGAATTTCAAGCGATACCCATAGTGAAGTCAAAGAGATAGTGGTGTAGGTGGTTACAAATGTAATATCTATATCTTTTAAGATTAAAAAAACTAAATTTTGTGAAATTTTGAAAAACACACATCTTGTGGAACCATCACTATAATGGTTTTCCTTTCAGGTAATGAAAATATCACACAACCATGTATTCTTTTAAAATCGATGTGAATCCTGGACAAGATTTATTATGAGTGAGTGTATGTTACCTCGAACAATATCAACATGTGTGTTTATTTGTTTTCATTCCCACGAGGGTACAATGAGGTATCTTATACCATGTATTGGATGAGTGATCTTCAATGGGGATGGTTTTATAAAGGGTCAGGTATCCCTTTATGTGGAAAAGTGTTTTATTCTCTATCTCTTCTTACCTAGGTTGGTCTTGGTAGTCCTTGATTGACATATAGAGAGTTTTATACACTAACTGATGTGTTATCCCAGTTAGGATCAAGTATCCACTAGTGGACATGGTAATGACCCACTATCTATGTATTATTGTATTGTGAGAATCATTAGTGTTAGAGATACTAATTGAGTGAGTCCCATTAGATGAACATTACCTTGGAGCTTCATACAAAATCCCTAAGTTGGTAGTAAAGAAAAACCTCACTTGGGACAGAGAGTATTCCCTTCAGAATATCTGATTCATATATTTCTTTCCCTTACCATTGTTATTAAGAGATTCCCCCCTTGATTATTTTTATTCGATGTTTTTAAGGTGTTAAAATGAGGATATTTATACTCAACCATGCATGGACTCTTCCAACAAATTTAGTGACTTATATAGAAAACATGTCTTAAGGTGGAGTCCAATATGGACTAGGGTGATGAAGAGCTTAGATGGTATAGTATGACCACATATGAATCCTGATGTTTCATTTTGATTGCCTTTTTCATTTTTAGAAGGTAAAAATCCCTTATTATTTTAGAGGGCTTGTATTTGGACCTTTGTATATTTTTTTTTACTCTTATCAAATTCTAATGTGGGATTAGATGTTATGCATGAATTTACTATATAAGTTATTTATTATATGTTATAATAGTGTATGGATATGTATTCATGAGACATGTACTTAGGCTAAGGCCCTCCATGTGTGGGATATACCTAATATATGCTAATCTCCAGCCCATATCCTATTGGTGGTGGGATCGGGGTGTCACTCCCAACATATCATAGGTCAGATGGGAAATTTTGGTTTAGGTCATGATATATTGGTAACAAAGGTTGTTTCATTAGGATAGGATTTTGAAGATAGTCTACTTTTGAGGATTTCTTTTATAAAAAGATAAATAATGTTAAAGTGTATCATGGTTATCTCTTAGGTCAGGGAACCTTCGTAATGGAGTGGTAGATGAATTAAAAATTCAACAAAACTCTGATAACATTCTTTTTGACTTTGTACAAGTGGGAACTAGTTGCAAGGAAAACTTTAGTTCATGCATCATATAGGATTGGGTTGCAGTTTCCATTTCCTTTTTAGGTAAGATCCCCAAATATTCTCTTTTAACTTTGGTGCCTCTTGACTATTGTAGAATGCATCCATGAAAATGATAATCTAATTAGTGATGTGGCTTCACTCCATTGACATATGCTGAAGGATGTTCCTCTAGGTAAATTAATGATATGCCTTTATCTACTATGCAACCGACTGTTCCATGAGTACCGATAAATGAAAAATGTTGGATTGACATGATTCATGAGTTTTAGAGGCAATTACCACTCATGTTTTGAGGTGAGAAAGACCCCTAGGTAGTAGAGGTATCGATGAAGGCTGTAGAGTTATATTTCATTCTTGTTAGGATCCCTCCCAATCATATGGTAGCTCTAGAGTTGAGGTTAATCTATTTATCAGCTGGATGATGGTGGGGATCAGTGATGCAGACACATGATGAGGTGACCCTCTATTGAGATTTTTTGTTCACCTCTTCACAGAGGAGTTTTAACCAGTGACATTTTTGGAGGTACATATCCAAGAACTTTGGATGATCCAAAAGGGTAGTATTATAGGCATAAAGTATGTGTCTAGGTTCACCAACATATCATATTATTCCATGAATATGGGTTTTGATGGTTACTTTCAGGGGAATAATTATGATAATAGACTTTACCAATATATCTGAGCTAGAGTAGAATATATTTTTATTCATTATTATGATGGGTGAAAGAGTATGCCTTTGTTTTGGGGAGATTCACAATTGAGTAGACATAGATTGTGGGTTATAAAAGTGAGAAGCCTAGAGGTGAGACATCACCAGCTGCTAGCTGATGACAAAGTTAGGGACCCAAGTGCATGATGTGTTTATAGAGAAAGTCATTGGATGGAGGGTCAACTAATTAGCAATATTATGGTGGTTCAATTTAACTGAGGGAGAGGTGATACTAATATAATTATGGGAGAGTTCATATTGCATGGCATTTACTGACTCTTCATGCTATAAATAAGGAGTCGGTCAATAGACTACCAAGTCCTAGATGAAGACTTGAGAAGAGAGATCTAATGGGTGAAAGATATAGAGGAGGACATGGGATAGCTATGGGAGGTGGATAATGTTATGATATGTTTCTACCACCACCACCATAGGTGGTCCATTCCAATATCTAGTTTCTAGTTCCCAGTTATGTGGAGAGTTTCATGTAGTAGAGTCTTCTATATCAAAGTCTCTGAGTAAGATTTGAGGTATGATCTATGTATTGTTTACTTTAGTTTTAGTTTTGATATACATAAGTGTGAGGCACTACTTTCTTTCCACATCCATATTTTAGGTACTTTCATATTTTAGCGGAGCCTTTAGCTCAACCTCTTCACTTAGATAATCCTATTGGAATAGATTCAGCGATCACATATTTTTTCCAAAAAAGTGACCCAACTCTTAGAGGTGAGATATTTTGTGGGATCTCTTCATAGAAATAATTAGACACTATGTTTTCATTATAGGTATGTTCATTATATTTTCATTACATTTACAACTTGATTATTTTATATGCTATATGCATTGCATCTAGGTAGATGAGATGATATTTTCCTAGGTGATATGGAAACCTAGGCTAATTTAGATGATCTCTTATAATGGAGGATACAACTGATTTCACATCAGTTGGAAATTATATCCCTTGGATAAGTTTGGACCATGATATTTTTGTTTCCTATAATGGTGGTGGAGTATGTATATGTCTTCCCTAGGGACGTACTAGAATTAACTACCCATTAAGAGGTCAACTTCTGCATAGAACTACATATAGGGAGTACCCTGATATCTATACCAATATATTTGATGACCCTAAAGAGATGTGAGCTAAAGGAATTGGAAGAGGATTTATAGGGAAATGGCTTAGTTAGATCCAGTGTTCCCCCTATGAAGCCATAGTTTTATTATCTAAGAAGGAATATGAGGGAATGTGGTTATGACTTGATTATCATATCATAAATTACGTGATCATCAAGTATAAATATCCACTACCAAGAGTATATCATCTCTTTAACCTACTGAAAGGGGTGATGTGGTTCACAAAGATTTATCTCAGGTCGAGTTATCACTAACTCTGAGTTTGAGAGGAGGATATATCGAAGATGACATTCCAGTTCCAATATGGTCACTATGTGTGCTTAGTGATGCCCTTAAGTGTGATGAATTACCTTATAGTATTCCTGGTAATCATGAACTAGACCATTTATCTATTCCCGGATCAGTTTATGGTGGTCTTTTTAGATGACACCCTCAAATACTCAACATCGTAGGAGGATAATTTTGGACATTAGAAGGTGGTCCTAGACATAATACAATATAACCATCTTTATGGTAAGATATTGAAGAATATATTCTAGATTCAATAAGTACACTTATTTGAACATGTTTTCTTATAATGAGTCGTGGTGGACCTGGCCCATATAGAGGCACTGTTGGCATGGGATCCAACCATGAGAATGATCGAGGGAAGATGTTTCCTTAGGTTTAAAAGATATTATCAGATATTCATGCTAGATTTATTTAGAGTCATGTAACATATAACTTCCTTGACCTAAAAGTGGAATCCTTTTATATGGTTGAAGAAGTTTCATAAGGATTTTTAGGAGATATGAAAGAGGTTGAAGAGAACCCTTATCTTGAGATATCCAGAAGAGGTAGTTGAGTTCAGGTGTTTTATGGTGGATCTAAAGCTAGACTAAGATCTGTTCTGGTGTAGAGGCACACTATAATTGCTTAATGGTTAAATCATCTAAGACAAAATGATAAAAATTTCACATCACATGACCTGGAATTGAAAACAATGGTGTTTTCCCAAAAAAATTATTGGCACCATTTTATGAGAGGAACATTCATCATTTACTCTCACCGTAAGAGTCTCACGTATATCTTCACTCAAAAGGAAATTAACATTAGGTAGAAGTGATTACTAGAGTTCTTATAGGAATATGATTTTGAGATAGTCTATACTCTTGGTAAAGGGAACATGGTGGTAGATGCTCTCATTATGAAATCCCATTTCTAGTTAATAAGTGATAAAACGAAGTAGTTGGACTCTTTGCAGTTGAACCTTTTGGATGAGTGTTGAGAAAATTACTTTTTTCTGATGGTTATGACCCCACCACTTCTCATGTAAATCAAGCATTCAAGAATCATAGATATCAATTGTAAGGTCTTGCATGATTGGATGTTCATATATCATTCTTCTGATTGATTTACCAACAATGGGGAGAATTTCATCCCGTTTAGGGGATAAACGATGGCACTGATCATGGTACAAGAGGAGGTGAAAAGGGTGTTTCATATATCCACATTAATAGTATGTATTTTAATGGTAAATATGAACTAGAAAATTTGATTTTATTTTAGTTTCTCAGGGTTGAAGTGGAGGTTTTTGAGTTCATTTCATGATACATCACTTGATAGCGTGTGAGGACGACTGTCAGGTACTAAAGGGTTTGGCCCAACCACATTAAGAGATTAAGTATAAGTGGTATAATATCTCCATAGATTTAATGTTGGAACTTTGGTGTTCAATGTTGTTATCTGGGTGACCGTATACTGAATTACCAATCCATGACACTTTATATCCATATGATACTAGAGTTTAATAGAGAGTTTTGTATTCCTATACATGCATGGGGTAGTACAGCTTTAGGGAGCACCCTTAATTATTATTTTAGATCATTATTCTGAATTTACATCATGGTTATGGGGAAGGTTACATAATTCTTTCAAGTCCCAATTGTGAATGAGCTTGCTGATTCACCCCTAGACTGACAGTGAGAGTGAGAAAAGCATTCAGGTCCTAGAGGACATGTTGTATGATTGCATGGGTGAATTTGTTTGTAACTGGGAGGATCATCTATTCTTTGTGTAGTTTGTGTAAAATAAAAACTACCACTCTACTATCTATATGAAACAATTCAAGGCCTTGTACGAGAGAACCTATATATAGAGATCCTTGGATTTTACATATATTATTACATGAGTTCAAACATAAAATCCATTAATTACAACCCAAATATCATGAGGCATAGTGGATTTGGAAGACTAAGTTCATAATAAATCATTGCGAAACTAAAGTAAACCATCATTATTTTATTATCTATAATGATATTCTAAATAATTTTTATATCTTAAATTTATATGGGATAATCTAGGGAATAGAAAAAAATTGGGTGAGTTAAAAATCCCAGCATGGGAATAAACATTTTAAGTGAACATAACTTGTGAGGAAAATGTGTAACATGATATAAGAAAATAGAGTACACATGAGTAACCACATGAGAGAATAACATAAAAACATAATATAATCAGATCATGGAATAATAGGAAAATTGGAAGAAACATATATCATGACATAAACATGAGTCAAGGATAACTACCTAGAAAATTTCACATGGTGGCCGAAGTCCCATAATTGATTAAGTTTACTCCCTAATCCCATACATGAATCCTTATGAGATTAAAAAAATACCAAATAAATTAGAGAGCTATTTGGACAAACCCATCATAAAATTTTTATGATTATATGAGCAATAAAATGAAAATAAATCATACGAAATAAACATAATAATTACCCATGGAATGAAAATGGGTTATCATAATCTTGTCTCATATCATGATCAAATCAAATATCATAATGATTGAATTTTAGAGATAAACATAAGGAATTTATTAACCTATAAAATTATGGGATAATAAGTGAGGTATATTTGTGGGAGAGATATGTAAATATTTTTTAATTAATCCATAACATCAAAGTTATCATCATTGATGAAAATTACATTAAAATATTAATATGAATATTTCTGGAGAAAAATACCCATTTCACTTTGAAATCACTTATTCAAAATATAAAAATTGAAAAAATATTATAGAAACCATTTAAAAAATATATATATAAACTTATAGTGGGAGATTAAAATTATTGATTAGTCATGAAAGTGTGTAATTATATACATTTGATATAAGTTATAAAAACATTCCTTTCACCCTATTGTAAAAAGGTTTAAAAGTACATCGTTTGGAAAATGATAAAAAAATTACTTTAAAAGTTTTTTCTAAAAATTAAAACATTGGTAAAAATTTATTTAATAAACTATTTTGATAGTGTTAGAATTATTTTTGAAAATATTTTTAGAAAACATTGATATAGGAGAAAAAGGATTTTCAACCAAAAAGAAAAATATGGTAAGATTTTCATAAAAATATTTTTTTCAATAATTTTAATATAAAAATAGTAATGTTACAAGAAAAGTTAATGAATAAATAGAGGAGAATAAAACATATTGGATTTAAGGTTTAAATTTAAAATAATTCCCCCAAGGGAGGATTAAACAAAAATAACCTTGAATAATGATGAAATTGTGAAATAAACCCATACCAATTTGGTAACATATGAATCTTAATCCACATGAAACAAATAAAATAAAATGAAAATTTAAATACCATGAAGACAAATAGATTCAGGTTATATCATTTCAAAGTGGTAGTATATTCACCACACAAAATAAATAAAGGGTGAATATGACATATGTCTCATGGATGTAAAAGTGAGTTGAGAAATCCATTACCTTGAGTCTATATTTTTCGTATTTTTTACTTTATCTACTATTTCATAAAATAATATAGATTATTTTTTTCTTAAAACCTATTTATAGGTTTAATAAATTATATTTAAAACATTTACTTTATTTATTTTAATTACATATTTAATTACTTATTCAGTTATGTTCACTAAGGTGTTTTGAGGATGCTTAGTTCATAATTTCAAAACATCATCAGTTTGTTGACCATGGTCAAAGGTGTTATTAGTCCATATTCCCAAAAATAATAATCATGACTTAATTATGATTTTTATTCATCCATTATACTTTAAAACGTAACCATGAAATATTGTTTTAAAAAATGAACTACGTTATAATCGTGTAGATGGTAGGTCATACATACACATGAGTAACATTTCCATTTTTCAATGATCTTGATGAAAAGAAATCATGTGTTATTTTATCTTAAAATCATTTTAATTAGATCATAAATATCATATTATTTATTTAAATAAAATTATTTATACAATCCATATGATCCATTAATAAAAAATGAACAACATTTCTCTACGAGAAGGTAATCCACCGCACACACGAATGATGTTATCATATTTAATTAATGGTAAGGTAAGAAGGTATATGATATCTTAATATTAAATAAATAGTCATAAATATAAAAGAAATAGATACTGGAAAAAATTACATAGATTCGCAAGGTGGTAGTCTTCCATACAAAAGAACGACAGTCTTGTTTCCCATTTGATCGAAGAGGCGATGGATGTAGGTTATAAATTTAACATAATAAAATATCAGTATATGGAAGATAATGATGTCATTATATCAGAATGATTGAGTATGATTTTAATAACGTATATGAATAAATAAGAAAAATATGATTAATTAATAATGATACATCTTCTTCATGCCATGTCTTTAGGATTATACCTAAATCCTGCCTAGATTGGATTTATAGTCAATAAAGGACTATAGGGAATGGGGATGGAAGTACTGGATGTATTTTAGTAGGTATTGGATAAACCAAAAGGGTTTTTAAGTGTGTAATAAATAGGATATGATGTTTCCATTTATAATTGAGAGGGATTGAAATATTTTTAAATTCCAAAATCTATTCATTAATGGGAAGCCATTTTCAAGAAAGTGCCTCCAAAATTGATAAATAAGGGTGTGGGAGGTGTTATATGGTCAATGAAAACCTCTTGAATTCAAATATAAACATGTTCTAAATATGTTATTCCATTTACCATTATGGTTACTCACTTTTACCATTTTTTCACCTTGGTAACTATTTTTTAATGTTTTTACTATTCATTATAAACAAAATTAAGTTTAAATTATTACCTAACATTAATAATTATGATTTAAAATATGGAATAAATTTTATAAAAATGAAATCATATAAGTTACAGAATTAAATTTAATATTAATGCCACAAAACATGTAAAAAAGGTATTTTAATAAATGCATTTTTAAAAAATGGATGATCATATATAAAAATTTTGATACGAAATAATCCTTATAAAAATTATATTAATATTAATATAAATATAATATGTAAATTTTATTAAAATATTTATTTAATTGGTGTTATTTGATTTAGTTAAAATGGATAAACTTTATGAATTTAAAAATAGTTTGTATAAAACCACATTTTTATGAATAAAAATAAACTTATACCAAAATCATGAAAATTGAAGATAAAAATGAAATTAACTATATTATTATAAATACAATGGTGTAAATTTCACTTAATACCAAATAAAATATCAAAAATTATAGAAAAAACCAAAAAATTCAATCAAAATTTATTTTATATAATAATTTCAAAAATTATGTTAATTTTATAAATTAAAATTTCCAAAATTTCTATAAATTAATCATAATATTTTCTCCCAAAAATTAATTTAAATAATTTTTTAATGAAACATATTTTCAAAATTGAATAAAATATATTTATTAAAATTTAACTTCTTATTTATTAAGAATTTATCAATAAATTTATATTGAGAATAAAAGTTATATATTTTTCTTAAAGAAGTTAATACTATTCATACCCACCAATTGAAAAACTATGTTATAATGGTAATATATTTCATGGGTCATTTAAGATTGGTGTTGTATTTTTTATACAATATCAAACATAATTTTATTATTTTAAAATCTTAGGGTGTCACATTCTCCCCCTTTAATAAATTGCACCCTCGCAATTTCAACTTGAACTCAGTTGTCCACAGTTTGACATTTGAAAATTTCTTTATTGAAATAGAACATCAGAAAAAGGATTAAAAAAACTCTCCATTGATAAGAGAGAACATGAAATATAAAAGTGATTAGATAAGTAGGTTTCCATATACGAGATCATTCATGGTAAATAAAAACATGGATTTAGAAATAATATCTATTTAGAGGATGATGCTATATCTTTTTTTAAGAAGAAAGAGACCATTAATTTATTGAAAATGAATAAAATATTTAATTTAATTACATTTTACTATTATATAGAGATATTTTTACTATATAGACTATTCAAATAATGAAATATACTTATTTTAAAAGTATAATTTCATCCTTCAATCATATTTCACCACAATGTTATCTATTTATCTAAATGAAGAGTATTCGAGATGAATTTTCTATTCCTAAAGCACTAAAATTATATTCCAATGGATAAATTTATTCCACAAAATGATATCAAGATATTACTATTCTATTTTATTGATAACAAAAACTAGAAATGGGTAACACATGGTAAGATAATTCTTAATATAAATAAACCTTCATATTAATCTCGAAATCCAATGTTCAATATATAACATTCCAAAAACCCTACATCCCAAATAACCTCTACATTAAAAAATTTAATTGTGTTTTCCCAAATTATATTTCATGCTAAAACACAGTTTATAAATAATGTTTACCTATATCTCCACCCAATAAAACATTATGAAAACTATCATTAATCACTTCAAAATCATAAAAATTAAAAAACTATTGATATTAGAAATAAGTTTCCCAAAAAAAAAATTAATATTTATCTATAAATTATTTATGTAAAAAAAATTTCATACTAACCAGTATATTACATATTCTAGTGGGAGGTATTTCAAGCTTATGGAAAATTGGTTGTGGGTTGAGGATCTAAAGCATTTTTGGATGCGATGAGTTTTATCCCAAATTCTGATTTTTCATTTTTATGAAACTTTAGAAAAATGTGATAATAATATTTATAATTAACCTTGATCCTATATTTTTCTCAATAATATGATGAACATCTTCTAAAATAACTTG
The DNA here is from genome assembly GCA_963277665.1 of Viscum album. Classification (NCBI taxonomy): domain Eukaryota; kingdom Viridiplantae; phylum Streptophyta; class Magnoliopsida; order Santalales; family Viscaceae; genus Viscum; species Viscum album. Next base: position 292,371,103 of record OY728165.1, read on the forward strand.
AGTCATTAAATAAGTTTTTTTACCTCTATGTTTTTTTATCCAAACCATTCCTTTCAAAAAAAATAATTCTAATTGACTAGATTTACCTAAATATCAAGCACATAGAAATGATTATATTTTACTAAATCATATGATTTACATAAAATAACACCTTACCATTAAATATACTTTCTAGTTCATTAATACTATTCAATATATTCTTAAAATTCCTTAAAGAAAAACTACTGCAAAACAATCCTTATAAGTTTCATGACTCTTATAACCACAAAACCATTGATAAAAATACTTCAATAACTTTATTATATATTTCCAACACATAAAAACTTCAATAATTTCACTTAAATTATTTTTATAAAATAGTCCCCTAGGAATTAATATTTGGATTAGGGTATTCAACTAGATAATTACCAAGTCCCCCACAACCAAGAACTTGAACTCTTAACGATGCGTTAGGTTAAAATTTAATCCCCTGTGTCATGTTAACTGAAATCATAATTTTTATTTGATAATTACATGCTTTGGGACCTCATGTTCCACATATAATGAATATTATAGTTCCTTTAATGATTTTTTCTTGGTTACTCTTACCACATTTTTGACATGTAGGAAACTGAATATTTTTTTTATCATCTTTAACCCTAGAAATTCTATGATATACTATACTTATCTTTTTTGATGTATTTTTAAATTCCAGAATGTTCCAGTTGTTAATCATAATTTATTGATAACACATTTTAATGATCACAATATTTTTAACTTCTATTTCAATTTAGTTAGGCATCTCACTAGGGACATCATGTTATTGGCCATCACATATATTTCTGCAATGCTTTCTCATATATCCCATCATTAAAAAAAGAGTAAAATAAAAAAGATAATATTTAATTGACATTTAAAAGTTAAAACTTATAAACCTATAATGAATAAATTAGAAATGATATTTGTATCCTAACACATGAGTCTCTAGGTTTCAATATAGGCTATCCATGGTAACATTTCCAATGAGGTTTTCTAAACTAATTTTTTTTTCGAGTTCATAATAATGGTTCATAAAGAGTTATTTAATTTCCAAAAAATATCCCTTAGGAGTGTCAATCCAGGTGGAGTGAAATTCCCATTATCGTGCACTAGGTAACGATAATATGAAAGCCTAATATTACATTTTTAGAGTTATTACAACTAGGTTCAACTATTCTAGAGTCACATCCACTTGTAGTATCCAAAAAAAAATGTAAATTCTTGGAAACAAATCACTTTTAACACTACTAAAATTGCAGTATATTTTCATAAACTAAGAACTATCCTTATACTTATCCCAATGGTTCTCAAAAATTTATTCTAGTACTAATCTATTAAAATAACTGGACCTTGATCTGATACCAACTATAGTGATCCATGCCTTTTATATATATTATTTCATGATTTTTAACATAAACATCCATTACTTACAACCCAAATATTTCGAGGCCTTGTTTCTTTGGAAGAATAGGTTCATAATATATCAATGTTTGTATAAAATCAAAATTCTTTATTTTATTATCCATAATGAGATCCTGAATCCTTTCAAGATCCTAAAACTATATTGGATAATCATGGGAATATATAGGCGAAGTTTGTGATTTAAAAATCATAGTAAGAGAATAATCATGATAAAGAAACATAAAGTGTGGGTCAAAGGCATAACATGATATCATAAAAGAGAAGGCACATTAGTAATAAAATTAGAGAATAATATGTAGAAAATGGAATCACAAGATCATGAAATCATAGTAAATGTGATAAAAAAATATATCATGATATATAAATGAGACAAGGATAACTATATAGACAATATCATAGGGTGAAAAAAGCCCCATAATTGATTAGGTTTACTCCATAATAATATACATGATGCCTATAAGGAGAAATATTTACCCAATTAATTTGATTTCTATCTGGGTGCACCCATCATAACAAGTTCATGACTATGTGTTCCACAAAATAGAAATCAATAATAAGGCATAAACATAAGAATTACCCATGGGAATAAAATGGGTTGTATAATGTTATTTCATGTATAATGAAAGGAAATTTCCTAATGAAATATGTACATAATTTTGAAGAAATATATAACATCAAAGGTTATGATAATTGATGAAAATCTCATTATTATATTCAATGAAATATTTATCTAGAAAAATACCATTTTAACTTTGAAATCAAAGCTTCAAAATCTAAAAAATTTAAAAATATTATAATTTTTTTCTATAAATTGAGCCATGGAAACTTATAAAGTAATATTAAATTAAAGTAGTGGTTATAATGATAGGTAATTCTATACATTCCTTATAAGTTTGAAAATGATTTATTTTATAATATTGTAAAAAGGTTAAAAAGTACCTCTTTAGGAAAATGAAAATAAGATTCCTTTCAAACCATTTTTTAAAATTTTTAAAATGGGTAAAATTTTATTTAATAATTCATTTGGTTAATTTTAAAAACATTCTGAAAATAGTTTTATAAAACATGGATATGGATGAAAATTAATTTTTAACTGAAGGGAGAAATAAATTTATCTTTTATTGGAAATAGTTTCTCAATAATTTTATGTTCCAAAGAGATGAAAAATTGTATGATTACTAGAAAAGTTAATGAATAATCCCAGGATAATAAATTATATTTTTTAAGGTATAAATTTCAATAAATTCCCCCAAGGTAGTCTTAACAAAAAATAATCCCAAATAATGATGAGATTACAGAATAAACCATTACCACTTCTGTATCTTTTGAGTAATAATCCCCTTGAAATAAGTAAAATAAAATGAAACCTTAAATTACAAAAATAATAATAGATTCAAGGTATATCATAAAAAATGTTAATTATATTCACAAAACAAAAATAAATACGTGGTTGATATGACATATGTCTCATAGAAGTAAATGTTAGACAAGAAATCCCATGCCTCGAGTCCAGACATGTCATGTATATCCTTTATCTCATGTATAATAAACTTATAACAATTATTTGTTTTATTAATAAAATTTAATAGGTTTAATACCTTATAATTTAAACAATTACTTCATTTATTTTAATGACATATTTAATTATTAATCAGTTATATCCATATAGGGTGTTTTGAGGATGCTAAATTTCTAATTTCAAAATGGCATCAATGTGTTGAACATCGTAAAATGGGTCATTAATCTATCTTATAAATAGTAATAATCATGAAATACTTATAATTTTTATACAAAAATTCTACTTTTAAATGGTTATAAAAAATGAGGTACATTACAATCATAGAGATGGTAGGCCGTACATATGTACGAGTGACATTTAAAATATTAAAATTTAATTATGGAAGGTAAGAAAGTGATAATTTATATATCCATAATTATAAGTAGTTAATAATTATAATAATATTTTTTAAAATACACTTACATATACCATCTATATTATTTTGTAATAAAAATTGAATCACATCACTTTGCAAGGCGGTACTCCGCTATACACACGAACGACGTTTTCATTTTTCAATATATGATAAGGTAAAATGGAATATGATATTTTTATGTTATAGAATTATAAACATGAAATTAATGTAGAATATTAATATTAAATACATTATCATGAACCTTTTTTGTGAGTAAATGATGGAAAATAAATTACATCAGTTCGGGTGGCGGTAGTCCTCCGTACACATGAACGATGATTTCATTTCCCATTTAATAGAAGGCGAGATAAATATAGGTTATTCAATTAACATAAAATCATATAATTATATAAGAGATATGTATTGTATTATATCAACATTATTGAGTCTGCATTTAAGGAGGTGGAAATGAAATAATAAAATGATGTTAAATTTAGAATGATACCTCTTCTTCAGAACACCACTTTAGTATTATAAATTAAGCCTCCATAAATTGGATTTTTGATAAAAAAATTCACTATAGGCATACATACAGAATTATGGAATGTATTTTAGAAGGTATTGACCAAACCAAAAGGAATTTTAATTGCTTAATGAAGAAGAGAGGAGGTTCTACTTTATAAGTTGTAGGGAGTGACATTTTTGTAAATACCCAAAACTATTAAATAATGGTAAGTCACTATAAAGAAAAGTACCTCCAAAATAGATAAATAATGTATTTTAGGGGTCCTATGTTTAAAGAAAACTTCCAAAATTAAAAAAAAACATGTTTTAAATATGATATTCCATTTACCATTAAGGTTACCTACATTTACCATTTTAGTTTTTCACACCGTTAACTTCTATTTTTTACTATTATTACAAATAAATATGACCAAAATTAAGTTGAAATTATTAAATGATATTAATTATTATGACTCAAAATATTTAATGAATTTTATAAAATTAAAACTTCATATGTGGCAGAATTCAGTTTAAAATTAATCCTGCAAAGCCTGTCAAAAAATGGGTTTTCAAGAAATGTATTTTTTAAGAAATAGATGATCTTATATTAACTTTATGACTAGAAATAATCATTATATGAATTACAATTAATATAAATAGATATATGAAATATTCATTTAATTTAAATATATTCTTAAAAAGGTTTATTTTAGTTAATTAAAATGGATAAACATTAGGAATTTAAAAACAGTTTCCCAATAACCACTTTATAAGCATACAAATAAACATATACCAATAAAAATTGATGATTAAAATAAAATTAATGATATTATTATAAAAAATGGATCAAATTCCACTTTATTAAAAAATCCAAAGTATAATTGCACTTTTAAATTACTTGATTTAATGAAATCAAATGATAGTATTTGAAAAATCATTAATTTTTATTATTCACTGAAAAATTAGACATTTTGGAAAAATACCAAAATTTCACCCTAAGTTATTTTTGATAAGAAAAATTAAAAAAAAATATACTCCTTTTATAAATTAAAATTTAAAAAATTTCCATAAATTAATTAAAACCTTTTCTCTAAAAAATAAAAAAATATATTTTTTGAAGAAAACAATTTTTTTGGAAGAATAAAATATCATTTTTAAAATTGGATTCTTATTTATTATGAATTTAGAAATATGTTTTTATTGATAATTAACTCAATATATAATTCATAAATTAGTTAATAATTTTCATATATGCCAATTCAATGTATTGTTTATTTTATAATATATTTTAAAGGCTATTTAAGATCTGTGATTTGTGTTGTATACGCTATTGAACATAAAGTTATTATTTTAAAATATTATGGTGTTTCATTTAAGGTCACTAATATGATGTAATTATATCTAGGATTTAGTGGTTATGGTCCTAGATTTGGCAAAAATGACGATAGATAAGGTTTAAATCATCCAGGAGGAGATTATGACTATCTAGAGCCATCAAAAGTCCTATTTGGATCAATGATGGTAGCATATGGATATTTATGAGGTAGAAAATTTATTCCTAAAGGCCTTACCTCTATAAGGACTATGGAAATTTTACCGATTCGATAATCTATCTCATTGGATCATTGACCCATTCTAGATAACACATAGAGTCAGAAAGGTGGCATACCACTTGGCCTTACCACCACAGTTAGACTAGGATTATAATATATTCCATTTGTCACAATTGAGGAGGGAAATCCCCGAAACATCACTCATTATAGTGTTGGGAAAGCTAGAAAATTGGGATGGATATACCTTTCTAAAGTACTCTGTGCAGATCAATAATCGGTAGGAGGATATCCATTATAGATGAATGATTCCATTGGCATGTGTTTATTGGCAACATAAAAATATCTAGGAGAGCTCATGGGAGTGGGAGAACTATATATGATCCTAATACCCTCCCCTATTTGAGTAGGTTCTTTTTTATAAGATGAAAATACCTAAGGTGGGTAGAATTCAATTATACCTTTTTTTTATTGAATATATTTAAACATTATAAAGGATATTTTTAGAGTAAGGTATGGGAGAGACAATGTTTTTCTATACCCCATAATGGGTTTTGGATATTTTAAATGAGTTTTAGAGTTTCTATGACCAAAATGGGAAACACCATTACATGGAGAAAGCCTTTATTTCCCTAGTGTTCCACAATGTCAAACAATCAAGGGGGTAAACTACTGGCCAACCCACAGTTCTTGGTGAAGGGTATTATTAGAAATGACATAGGTGACCTCACTATAACTGATTTGGAGGCTTTGGTTAGGTAAAACGAATTATATTTTTAGGCCATTCCATAACATTATATGTTTTAGGATGCATTTTTAATAACACCACATCCATTTCTAATACATGGTGGGGTGTTCGAAAATGATTAGGATAGATTTGAAGTGAATAAAACTATCAGCCCTATTCTCAGATCTTGAGTGTTTTCAATGGGCAACCACATGAATATTCTTTCAGAGAGGGGGGGGGGGTATTTAATGAGATATTAATTCATTTTACTATATTAATCACTCCAGAAAATCCTCTCTTTATTCTTTTACATTGATCTAGGTATTTTCTAGAAGAAAAAAAGATGATTTAAATGAATGAGGAAGAGAATGAATTCACCCTTTTCAATTTATTCTTAGAGAGATACACGTTTTACTACTAGATGATGGAACATGGGGTGTTTAAGGATCATTCTTGTTGATCAAAAATGGATGAAGTTGAGGTTTATTTTATCTAAAAGTAATCATCAAGAGTTTTACATGTATAATGCTTTTTTAAGATTTCTCTTTGGTCAATCGGACTAAACCAAGGTTGAGTATTATTAATTTTGGGATTATTTATACTTTATATTGATACTATAATGAATATGGATAAACTCCTCCAAATTAATCCATATTTGGAAATGTTGAACCTTAGTTTTCTAGTTCGATATTTATTGGTTTTTAATTGGTTTTTTGTTTTCTTATCTAACTCCTTCATATTCCATTGATGATGAAAAAATTAATGGGGATAATTTATACAGGTTAATTATCTCTATTGAAGATATGACCGCGGCATGATGGTGATGAATGAAATTGGATGGTGGTGAGGGGATGATGGTTTTGTGAGATGGATTTTATGGATTTTCCTTCTAGAGGTTCAATGAGGATGTCACCAAAAAATCTACACAATCCATGTGTTTTTTAGGAAAGAACCACAATAGTTTCAGTAGAGAGAACGAAATGGGTGGTTACATTTGGTATATCTATAGTTTCTAAGAAACTCCGACCAATATGATGTGTAGTTTGGATGAAAAAATTACATAGGGAACCCTCCCTAAATTTATTATACTCTTAGGAAGAGAAGGTATCACATGATTTTTTATTTTTTACATGCCATGTGACTCCTTGAATAGATTTTATTTGAGTGAGTGTGTGTTCTCTCAAACCATTTTAGCATGTGTGTTTTCTAGTTTTCATTCCTATGAGGTTAAAATAGAGATTCCTTTCTCATGTAGAGGATGAATGGTAAACCTAATGGGATGGTTCTAGATAGTGTTAAGTATCCTTATAAGTATCCCATGGCATGATCCTCTATCTCATATTCCCCAATTTGGGTTAGTTATTCCTTCTAGGTTTCATGATCCCCTTCATAGTGGGTTATTCTAGTTTGGGGTAGGTATCCCCTATAAGACCTGGGCATTATCCCCTATATATGTGTATTTGGTTTGTGAGAACCATCGATGTTGGAATGACTAATATAACTAGTCACATCAGATGAACATTACCTTAGAGATTAGTGTATAATTCCTAGGCCTACATTGATGACTGATATTCTCAGAGACATAGAGTTTTACCTCAAGTATACCTCAGTTTTATCTTGTTTCCCTTAATTTTAAAATTTAAAGTTAACCCCCTTGATTATTTGTGTTTGTAGATTCTAGAGTGTTCTATTGGGTATGAGTATACTCACCCCTACACGAGCTCTAGCCACATATGTCATGTCTTATCTAGATTAAAGATATAATGGTGGAGTCCAAGGTAGAATAAGAGTAGGAGGTGAATAGTTATATTTTTTTGACCATAGACTGATCCTAATATTGTATTTTGGTGGTAGTTTCCTTTCATTATAAGGAAATAATCCATTACATATTTTTTGGTCATGTATTTGACCCTTTACTTATTCATATAGTATTTTTTTCATGATTTGATATGGGATTATATGTTATACATGAATTTAAAATATCAGTTATTTATTCCACATTATACAGGTCTATAATGATTCATGTGTGTTTACAAGTACTCAATAAATGTCCTTCCATGTGTGTGATATGCACACATGACACTAATCCCCATACTATGGCCTATTCTAAGATGTTTTGGGGTGTCACCCTTACCTTATAGCTAGCTAGGCATGTCTGAATAGGCAAGGTCATGATTGAGGACAAGACACATAAGAATCCAATTTTCCCAGTGTGAATGACCATATGAGTTAAAAAGGATTGACCAAATGTTTTCCATCTAAGACACCTATTGACCATCACTGAACCAAACACATGAATAGGTGAAAATTGACCACATGAGTAATTTAGATCGACCACATATAGAATCAATTCACGGTCACTAAAATGACTATATGAAGAAGGATACAATGAATTTTCACGGTTGATTGAGTTACTACATCTGATGATCAATCATGAATAAGAAAAATAACAACATGTAAAAAAGATAATCTAAAATAATGTTTTCTATATCATTGAAATTAGTATAGATAATAAATTATGTGATAATGATGATAACAAGTGATTGAGAAAAGGATTCAAAATGTAGGGGAATGTCCATATTGTCGAGTTACAATCTTCTGTACACCTTGGGATTGTTCATGAATATTTACTTCTATGTATATTTATAGTATCTCTATACAGTCCTTCTACTTGTACTCAAGAAGTGAATTTAAATGATAATAATACCGAACAATTTCATGAGTAAAATAGATATGGTGGAGATTTCATGCATCTTCAATTTTTAAGCATTAATCTTGAATAAGTAGATGAAACGTGACATCCATGCATTCATAGTTAATTTCATGGGAAACATGATGCATTCTACATGATTATACTACATTTAAAGATGTGATATATTCATGCAATGAATGACTATGAGATGGATAAAATCATTCTAAATGAACTGTGGGTGTTTATGCCACATTAAATAGAATACCTGAATTCCATAGATATTCTTTATGAGGAATTATGGAAGAATTTGGAGAATAATTATCATGTAATTAAAGATGAATTATTATGGGGTTTAAATGATGAAATAATACCCATCATAGTAAATATTTAATTAAATATTTGTGACAATGCACTTATGCCAAGATTTTAGTGAATATTATCATGATACATGAATTGGGATTCATGAATCTTTTGATTAAGATAAATTATAGGATAGTAAACCTAAATTAATATCTAGAATAAATGAGAAAATATTTTAGGATTTTTTTACTAAATTAAAAGGAGGAAAAATAATTTCTATCGATGAATAGGTTGTTTCCATGAATTATGAAATAAATTTATATGATAATTATGTGAATAATATTTAAAATATTATTAATGTGAATATAAATAGAATATTATATTGATGATGATGAGTGAAAGTGTAATGTATCCTATATTTTTTTATTATTTTCAAATATTATGTGGAATTATTTTGAGACAAGGATTTGAGATGGCGTGCGATTCCAAGGACCAAAGTTCTTGGAATAAATGTTTGAACTAATTTAATAATTTAAATAGCTCTCATGAGTAGTTTTTATGAAAAAGTGGAATAAAATTTAAATGGGTTCTCAGATCAGAAATCTGAGGGTACCATTGCATTCAGATTAGTGACTTTACTTAGGCAGGTCATAATATCGACCAACGTAGTTTGACTGCAGATGTTTGTTTTTTAGATGTTCTAAAAAAATAAAATAAATTTAATAGTTTATTTTATTTTTACATTTCCATAATGCATCAAAATTTAATGTGGTTTTAAATAACCCAGATCCTAGGTTTAGTATCATAACTTTTAAAAATTTTCTTGAAAGCCTCTTGAAATTTAGAGAGGAGAAACCCCAGAGAATTCTCGATAAACGGTAACGAACGACGACACGTGGATCATTGCACAACAATATGGAATCGAAATAGACGAACACTCTCCATCTTCATCAGTGATCATGGTAGGGGTTTGTTATTTTGATTTCATTTTCCCCATTCATCGATTTAACGACGAATGTGGATCAACCCACAAATAGGTTGACCCACGAATCATTCATTCATGAAGAAGGGACATCATTTGGGTTTTATTTTGGGAAATTAATCCATAATAAATTTAATTTTTTGTCTGATTTTCTCTGTTTGATCCTAGTAATAGGATCATATTAACTCTGTGAAAGATTATGGAAGAGGTTTGTTCCTCAAATTTCTTTTTAATTTCTTCTCCCTCTTTGACCCTACATTCTTCGCGTTCTTCACGGGGTTATGAACAACTGATTGTTGCATGTATTTTTTGCAATAAAAAAAATCCCAAATTGAAGATCTCATATTACAATGACCTAGTGATGGTGCGACGATGGTGGTTGATGAAGAATCATCACGTATTAAAATAAATCATTCTTTGAACATTTTTTTGCACGGATGATCAAATCGAGTTTTTGGAGCTGATCGAAGGCCCAAAACTTACGATTTGGTGTTATAATGATGGGATGACATAGAATCTGGAGTTTCAAAGTGATTGGACGACTGGATTGAGGATCAGAGGAGCAACCAAGGCACACCCATGAGGAAAGTATGGTTCTATAATTTCTTGAAGAACACGACGTGTCCTCTAAAGAACACAACTTGTGGGGATGGGTCAGAGGGTGCTAAGGCTTTGAGACTCATGAAGTGATGACACAATGTGTGAAAAATGCCACATGACATGTGGGTCTTTACACGGTACTCGACATGCATCTCGACCGATACTGAACATGGGGTAGAGTACATAACATGAACTCCACCACACACCCAGACTATACTAGTTACATGGGTTACCTTGTGTACCAATACATGGGTTGGAAGACACAGGTCGAAGCTATGTATAGGCACACAACCATCATACACAGAGCAAACCCACATATAGTAGGACACGGTGTGTCACATTCATACATGCCGTGTATATCTCTTTCTTCAAAACAAGCTCTTCAACATGGGCTGTTGGACATGAGCAGTAACCAGGGTCACAAGACATGATGTATGACCTTTCTACATGTTGTGTACCTTTATGTACATGGATTTATCTTCTTGTCCACAGTTCCTTGGACTAGTCCAATTTATGTTAGGGCCCCTTTTATTGTTCCCCTAAAGGTCTGGTATACATTCCATCCATAGGAGTATGATCCCGTCAGCAGGACTTTCTAGATAGAGTCAGAATCCCTCCGAGAGGCCCATAATGAGATCTTCTTCCCATTCTTGATCCCAGGTAGATTTTGGTATCGACGTGACCAATCCTACAAGATTACAATCCTCTAGATAGAATGTGACACTAAATGAGTCGTGGTATACACCAAGTCCCTAATGGTGATCCTCATCCGTGTATTGTGATATTTTCCCCATTTAAGAGTGAGTTCGCCCTAAATGAGTGCATTTTTTCTCTCTTCAGATCTATCGGTGCATAAAATCTATTGTGACACTTCCTGACAAATGTATTTCTCAAGAAGACATCATCATATCTATCATAATCGTGAAGTGAGTTCTCTCGGATGAGCGCCTCATAGAATCTTCCAACTAAATCCCTAGCATGGGTATGCGGTCATTGTGACTTATCTGTAGACTACGGGTCATGGTTTCAAGTATATCTAGATATGTTTCTCTTGTTATTTGTTTTTTAGAAATATACATTGTTGAGATGAATATACCTTTACATGTGTATTTCTATGTGGTTTTCAGGGTCCTCTGCTGAGTTTTTTTATAATCACCACCACACGAGCTTTGCCTGCACGTGCCGTGTCTTGTGAAAACAAACAGCCTTTTAACAGAGTCCAGGGTGGACCTGGACCAAACCGAGCTTTGTGATCTTCCCTATTGGCTGAGGTGTTTCTATGGATAGGAGAATAAGTCCCAGTACCTATTTTTATTTCATATAAGTTGGACCTTTTAGTTTGAAGACTCCTTTCATTTGGTGCGATTGTATTTTAGCCCAGTTTACTTTGCGCATTTTACTTTCCATTGTAATCTGTTGGTTGGGTATAGTTGTAGCCATGAATTTTCTTCCTTAGTGGTCTTTACATTTCATAATTGTGGTCTTGAAGATGTGTTTGTGTGTATAGGTACTTAATAATGGCCTCCCATGTTACTGATATGCCTACTCGGTGCTAGTCACCAGCTGCTGGTTTATTGAAGGAGGGTTTGGGGAGTCATGACATGAGCCCTACTAGAATGGGTCCTGAAAGAGTGGTATTATAGGCGTTAGGTTCTACCTTAGGGAAAAGTGTCTGTAAGATTTATTTGGGGTAATAATTTTATGTTTTTCGATCTCAGACTTCCAGCCTGGGACTCCAGTGTTGTTGCGGGCGACCAACGTATACATACGCTAGCACTCTAACAGCATGATTTTTGAATTGGCGCATGAGAAAACTTGTTTCATGGAAAACAATATAGGGTAAATGCATCATATAGGAATGGGTGGTGTTTTCCATGTAATTTTGTGTCAGATATCCAGATATACTATTTGACCATGATACATCTTGTTTCCTTACAATATGCCTCTGCAACACATATCCTCTATGATTCAGTTACTCCATCATGAGGGTGAACCCCTCATAGACAAGGCTTCGATTCAGGGACCAATTCTCCATGAGTTACCTCTAGGTGGTGCACCTTCTATAACACCATCAGTTGAGCAGAACATGGTACCTGAAGTACCAACAGACAAGGAGCATATAATGAGCGTGCTCCATGAGTTTCAAAGACAGAGACCCCTCAGGCTCTGAGGCGATCTTGACCCTCAGGTAGCTGAGGACTGGATTTAGGTGGTGACCATAGTTTTTCGTCTAGTGAGGACACTAGCATACTAGACGGCAATCCTAAGAGAATGCCTTCATCAGGGTTCGACATGGCGATGATGGAGTTTGACCATGTTGACTCATTACATGGAGACTGTTTCCTGGAATGAGTTCAAGTGACTCTTCAGGGAGGTTTTCTCTCTAGTTACACTAAGAGAAGTTCATATCCAAGAGTTCCTTCATCTCCTGTAGGGTAGTTTAATGGTGACTAACTATTCATCAAGGTTCACCAACCTCGCTAGGTACTCATTGGATATGATCAGAGATCAGAACATCAGAGATCAAACTTTCAAGAAAGGTCTACTATGGGACATCCAAGAAAGTTTAGTGCCTCTATGAATTTCGACATATGTAAGATTACTCAAGAGAGCTTTGGTTGTCATAGCTTCATGGCTGAGTAGAGATATCTAGTGTTAGTTATCAGTAGATAGAAAGTCGTAGAGGACTCAACAATGGTCATCTAACTTTAGGTGCAAATATCAAGATGTGGGAGACATCACAAGAGGACCCAAGATAGAAGATCTATAGTTTACAGCTCTTATCAAGGATCCATTTAGCTTTGGGAGAGGTGACACTAGTCGTGCTGCGGAAGGGGACACCACGCTAGAGACTATCCAACCTGTTGATCTACTGATAGGGACATGGTGGATGGGCCACCGAGGAAGAAAAATAGAGTGGATAAGATAGACCCACAAGGTGGAAGACATGGTAGAGGAGTTGTGAGAGTTGCAGGGGGTGGAAGACGCTTTGAACTACTTCCACCACCACCCCAGGAGTTCTGAAACAGGCTCAGGGAGCTGGGGGACATGGGTAGGGGTGGCTACATGAGGTTGAGGTATATGACCTAGGGACTCCTGGGATGATCCGAGGTATGGTATATGTCTTTTCTACTTTATCTACTATACTTATAGACATAGGATCCAATCATTATTTCCTCTCCACATGTCTTGTGAGAAAACATGATATTCCAGTGGAGCTGTTGACCCGACCCTTAAACTTAGAGACACCAATGAGAGGAGACTCGATTGTCACACATCTTTTGTAGTAGTGTTATCTTTCCCTTGTAGACGAGAGTTTTAGTTGAATCCTCTTGGTGGAATAATCGAGGCCTTAAGATTTTATTTTTAGTATGGATTGGTTATCTTCAGTACATGTCCATATTGACTGTTTGAGGAGAAGAATGCATTGTGTACCCAGTGATAAAACACGGTTTTATTTTGTAGGGTATATGGAGACCCATAAGGCATAGGAGGAAATCATGCACATGAGGGTTCAACCAATCACACATGAGTTGACTAGACTTACCCTTAGGGATACATATGTTATTAGCTTCTAGTTCCCAACAGTAGTGGTGGTGTTTGAGGACATCTTTTTAGAAGATGTTCTGGGATTACCTCCTCATTGGGATATCGACTTTTGCATCGACTTACACCCCAGGACGACACCGATATCCTCACAGGTGTATTGAATGGCTCCTATAGAGCTTTGTGAGATGAGGTTGAAGTTGGAGGATTTTCAGAGGAAGGGATTTGTAAGACCTTGTGTTTCACCCTATGCGGCCATAGTTTTGTTTTCCAAGAAGGTAGAAGAGAGATTGAGGTTGTACACAGATTTATGGCACCTGAATCAAGTGATGGTGAAAATAAATTATCCAATGATGATGATTTATGACCTCTTCAATTAGATGGGGGTGGCACATTGGTTCTAAAGGTTGACCTCAGGTGGGGTTATCATCTGCTTTGAGTATGAGAAGAGGATATACCAAAGATGACTTTCAGATGCCACTACGGTCTATACATGTACTTGGTGATTCCTTTAGACCTAACCCCCCCATAGTGTTCGTGGGACTCATGAACCAAATATTCCATCCATACATAGATTGATTCATAGTGGTCTTCATCAACAACATCCTTATGTACTTGGTGTCAGAGGAGGAGAACACAAGACACCTGAGGATGGTTCTAGACGTACTCTGAGAGCACCAAATTTATGGGAATCTATCTATGTGATAGTTCTGAATTGAGTAGGTCCACTTCTTTGGACATATCATCTCAATAGATGGAGTAGTAGTGGACCCATCCAAGGTCGAGGTAGTGTTAGAATGGGATCCCACTCGGAGTGTGACATAGGTGCGACGCTTCCTTGGGTTGGTAGGATACTACCAGAGATTTATCCCCAATTAATCCCTGATATCGGCACCTATAACAACCTTAAACTGAAAGGGGATAACTTTTGTGTGGATAGAGAAGTGCTTGAAGGCTTTATAGCTGTTGAGGAAGAGTTTGAAGAGAACACTGATCTTGATATTCCTGAAGAGGGTGTTAAGTACATAGTTTTCTACGCCGTATCAGGGACCAGATATGGATGTTTCGTGATGTAGAGATACTTGGTGACTGCTTCGGTTTTGAGCCAACTAAGGATGCATGATTTGAACTACACAAAACATTATCTTGAGTTGGTAGTATTAGTCTTTGCATTGAGTATGTGGTGACACTACCTAATGGGAAAACAATTTATCATCTACTCTGACCAAAGGATCCTCAAGTACATCATCTCGTAGAAGGATCTGAATTTGAGGTAGAGGCAATGGATAGAGTTCTTCCAGGATTATGACTTTGAGATCATTTATACTCCTGGAAAGGGGAAAATTGTGGCATATAATCTTAGTAAGATATTGAGTTCGAAACTGCTGAGCGAGGAATTAGAGCAGTTGGAATTACTATTGTTATCCTTTGTAGATGGAGATGATGCAACTTATCTTCAGTCGATGGTTTTCAACCCTCCACTCTTAAAATGAGTTAGAGAGGCACAACTAGCTGATTTTGACTGCGAGATATTACGTGCTTAGTTACCCACAAGACAAGCTCATGATGGATATTCTCAAGGTGGGGAGAACGACGTCCTTTCCATAGGATGCACAACTGTGCCAGTATAATTTTAGGAGGAGGTTATAAGGTATTTTCATACATCTCCTTTAGCGGTACACCCTTTTATGGAGAAGATGTACCAGGAACTCTAACATTAGTTCTGGTGGTTAGGTATGAAGGAGGTAGAAGAATAGATCATTTCTCGATGCCTTACATGCTAGCAGGTGAAGGTTGAGTACCAGGTTCTAGTAGGGTTAGCTCCTCGCCAGAAGTTCTGGAGTGGAAATGGGATGGAATGTCGATGGACTTCGGGATGGGCTTACCATGAATTTCTAGGGGACACAATTCTATCTAGGGGATCATATAATGAATCACCAAATCGTCCCACTTCCTAGCTATCAGGGATCCTAGTTACATAGATAGCTTGGGATGCCTCTATGTGCAGAAGATAGTTCGAATACATGGAATACCTTCGACAATAGTCTTAGATCACAATGATCATTTATCATCCTGGTTTTGGAAGGGATTTCATGAGGTTTTTGGGACCGAACTATGCTTGATCATAGTGTTCCATACCTAGACAAATGGTCAGGCGGGAAGAACCATGCAGGTTCTGCAGGATATGTTACAGACCTGTTTCTTAGACATTGGTTGCAATTGGAAGGGCCACCTACCACTGGTGGAGTTTGCGTACAACAACAGCTACCACTCCACTGTTGGTATGGAACTGTTCGATGATTTATATGGATGACCCTGTCAGTTAGTTCTTTGTTGAACCGACCCCAAAGAGTCAGCACTCATGGGTCAAGATTTGGTACAAGCTACCACTTAGAAGGTGCAGATCATCCAGGAGTATATGAAGACTACATAGAGTTGGCATAAGTCTTATGCTGATAGGCGACAGAGACCTGTAGATTTCAAGGAGGTAGACTATATCCTCTTTTGAGTCTCACCGAAATGAGGGTTGTGGATATTTGTATGGGGAATCACGTTGTCTCAAAGGTTTATCAGCCCTTTTCAGATATTGCCTAGAGATGGCGAGTTGGCATACCACCTAGCTCTACATCCACAATTTCACTAGGTATATGATGTCTTCCTTGTTTCATAGTTGAGAAGGTACATACATGAACCATCGCATGTCATAGACTCGGGAGAGTTGGACATCAAGGATGGATCGACCTTTTCAGATTTCCCAACAGAGATTGGGGATCAATAGAATAAGATCCCTCATGGGAGAGCAATTCCCTTAGTGAGTGTCTGGTGGTGGTATGAGAACCTTCAGGAGAGCATGTGGGATAGGGAGGCTTAGATTCATACCCAGTACCCACATTTTTTTGAGTAACCTTTTGTTTTGGCTTTTCGAGGATTTAAATCCCTAAGGTTGGGATAATTAAATGCCTCAGATTTTACATGTATTATTTATAAATATTATGTGGAATAATTTCAATACCATTCATTGCGATGAAATGTGATTCTGAGGCCCAGAGTTCCTAGATTAATTGTTTGAACTAATTTAATCTTTTAAATAGAACATGCGAGCAGTTTTTCTGAAAAAGTGGAAAAAATTTAAATGGGTTCATGGATCTAAAATCTGAGGGCACTGTTGTGTTTAGAAAATCATCTTTATCTTAGGCGGGGCCTAACATCAACTGGCACGGGTCGGCTGAAAAGGTTAGTTTTTGGACATTTAAAAAAATTTAAAAAATTTAATCATTTATTTTATTTTAATGTTTCCATAATGCAATGACACTTTATGGGGTTTTAAATATATGAGTGCCCTGGGTTCAGCTCCTGTCCCTGAAAACTTTCCCTTTAATACTTTAGAACATTAGAGAGGAGCCACCCTAGATAATTATCGACGAATGACAATGAACGAAGATTCATGGATCGTGGATCATTGCCCAACGAGATCGAATCCAAACCAAAAAATGTTATTCCTTTTCCTCAACGATCAAGGTAGTGGTTTGTTATTTTGATCTTATTTTCCTCTTTCTTAGATTTAAAAATGAATGTGGATCAACCCACAAATGGGTTGACCTGCAGATCATTCATTCTTACACGAGGTACTTCTTTTGGGTTTTATATTGAGGAATTAATCACTTCTAGATTTAATTTTATGTTTGATTTTCTCCATTTGATCCTACTAATTAGATAGGATCAACTTCGTGAAGAATAATGGAAGAGGTTCGTTCCTCAAATTACATTTGGATTTCTTCTCCCTCTTTGACCCCATGTTCTTTGTGTTCCCCATGGGGTTTCGAACAATGGATCATTGCACATCTATTACACAATGCAATGATACCAAATTAAAGATCCAACATCATGAAAACCTAGAAGAGGTGCGATGACGATGGTGGATGATGAATCATCATGGATTGGAAGAAATCATTCTTCGACCATTTTTCATATAGATGATTGAAACACATTTTTTGAGCATATCAAAGGCCCTAAACCTACCATTTCAGTGTTAACGTGATGGGATGACCCATAATCTGGAGTTTTTTAGTGATCAGATGGCTGGATACAAGATTGAAGGATAACACAATGTGCATAGATGAAGAACCTTTGATTCTTGAATTTTCCGAAGAAGACGGTGTGTTCTACAAGGAACTTAGTGTGTGGAGATGGCTCAGTGGTGGCTAGGGCTTCACGATGCACAAAGAAATGATACGATGTGTGAAAACATTCACATAGATTGCAGGTCCTTACATTGGACTCGGATTGTATCTCGGGCGATATATAGACAGAGGGTGGAGTACACGACATGTACCCCATCACATGGCCAGACAATCCAGTTACGCGGGTTACCCCATGTACAGATGCACGAGTTGGAAGACATGGGTTGAAGCCATGTATGAGAACCTGACCAGTGTACACAGAGAGACCCTAAGATAGTAGTACATGGAATGTCATGTTTGTACACACCATGTATTTCTCTTTCTAGCTGACATGCTCTTCGACATGGGGTGTTGTACACGGGCATTACCTGAGGTCATAGGACACGACGTGTGACCTTTACACATGATGTATACCTTTCTTAACATGGATTGATCTTCTTGTCCACCGTTTCTTGGGTAATTATTGTTTGTGTTAATTACCCTTTTATAATTCCCCTAAAGTTCAAACATCGTTTCCATCCAGAGGAGTATGATCCCTTCAACATGACTTTCTAGATAGAGTTAGAACCCCTCTGAGAGCCCCAGAGTGAGATCCTCTACCCATTATTAACCCTAGGTTGAGTCGGGTATCGATGTGACCCATCCTACAGGATGTTGATCCTCTACCTAGAAGGTGACTCCAGATGAGTCATGGTATACGCCAAGGCCCTAGTTGTGATCCTCATCCATGTATCATGATCTTTTCCCCACTCATGAGTGAGTTCTCTTAGAATGAGTGCATCTGTTCTCTCTTCAAATCTATCAGTGTATCAAATCAATCACGAAACATCCCAACGAACGTACTTATTAGAGAGATGTTATCAAATATCTTAGACTTTTGGAGTGAGTTCTCCCAGACCAGTACTTAGAGGAATCTTCAGACTGAATCCCTAGTGTGGGTATGCAGTCTTTGTGACTCACCTCTAGACTATGGGTCTGAGTTTTTAGTATATCTGGATATGTTTAGCTTGTTATATGTTATGTAGAAATATACTGTGTATAGATGATTGTACCTTTAAATGTATATTTATTTTTGGTTTTTGGTGTCCTTTACTGAGTATTGTTATACTCACCCCTACATGGGATTTTCCCACATGTGCCATGTCTTGGGAAGAGAAATGGCCTTTTGATGTATTCTAGGGTGGACCGGGACCATAATGAGATTTGTGAGATCCCCTTTAGGTTGAGGTGTTCATAAGGCTATGATTAGTAGTCCCAATACCTATTTTTCTTTCTTAAGGGTTGGGCTATATAGTTTACAGACTTCTTTCATTTAATGGGCTTGTATTCTGGCCCAATTTATATTCTGAATTTTACTTCTCGTTGTACTCTGTTGGTTGGGCTTAGTAGTATGCATGAATTTCATTCCTTAGTTGTTTTTACATTTCATCATTGAGGACTTAGAGATGTGTGTGTCTAAAAGTTCTTAGGAAAGGCCTCCCATGTTAGTGATATGCCTACTCGATGCTAGTCACCCGCTCCTGACCTATTGAAGGTGAGCTTGGGGAGTTATAGAATGGGCACCACTGAGACGATTTGTGATAGAAAAAATGAAAAGAGAGATCAATTATGATTTTTGGAAGATCATATGATATAAATCGATACAAAAAAGTATCAATGAAAGGAATGGAGATTAATACAGGAGTCCCTGCTGGAGAAACACTTGATTATTTGAAGAATAAGTGAATTAGATCATTCATGGCTCGAGAAGAGTTATAATACCATCATACATATTTCATGAATCTATTTTAAGAAATCAAAGAATTGTACAAAATAAAACATGATCCAATAGGCTCATGGTGGAATACTATCATCCATAAGGTTTAATGTCAATCTAGTTGTGGATCATACTGGAATAAGTGGAGAAACATTCTAGTGGATTTTGGAAGTGGTAGATACATAATGGATTCTTTTTTGAAAAATAATAATTGAAGGAAGACATATTAAACTCTATGTTGACAGGATTAAATTTTCCTTGGTTATATGAATTGTTGAAGATAGTGGAGAAACCATGTTGGGGATAAAAAAAATTTAAATGGGTAGGATTTTAGGCTGAACATTGTAAATAATGTTTAATTCTCTATTGTTCATTAAATTTTCACTTGTGATGAGGCTTTGAGTATTTACATAGAGGATCTATAACTCTAACAAGTTAAAGAGGTTTAATTAAAGAGAATATATAAGAAATTTCACTAATCCCCCTGCTTTTAATGGTCTATATAGTCCATGTAATAAATAATTTGAATCAGAACTACGTTTCTTATAAAGATCCATACTTTTACTATTTCATTTAATAACTTAATGAATTATAGATTTCATGATGTATTTAAAATTCATTCTATAGAGAAAAATTACCGTTATATTTAGGATAAAAATCAAGATATTTTATAGAATATTAAAATAATTAGGAAAAAATAGCGGCAAGGTTACAAAAAAAGAATCTAAAAGTAAATGAAAAAACACCACTAGATAATGAAAATTAGTTTGTTATAAGTGGTAATAAATTTTTTTTATAATTATTATAAAAAATCATATTCGAGTTGTGATGATGATGTACCACTAAGTGATATTCATTCAAATATTAAAGACCATCTAGAGAAAATTCTAAATAAATAGTAATATATATTTTTAGATCCATGAACAGACATTAAGATTGGAAATCACAATAGTAAGAAGAAATTAATTTAATGGATGAGGACTTGTATAAAAAGGATTATATATGTAGCACTCTCATGAATCTAGTGAATGAATAAGATGAAATAGTCTCAATATTCAACGAAAGGTATATCAACATTATTAGATAATTGTGAAGTAATTTTTGTGAAAAAGATATCTCTTATAATTATTTATATAGTATTTCCATGCACTTGAAAATGGTATAAATATTTATGAATTTCACTGATATAAAATTTGTAGGTTAACTAAAAAAAGTCAAAGAGCTTGAAAATTATTTATATAAATTGATAAAAATGCATAAATATAAAGTAAAGAAGATTAATATGGATTAAAAAAATAGTATGATATTTATCTAGGATGATAAGAACTCCCTCAATTTAAATTTATTTGGGTTGAAGTTGAGATTTAATAATAAATTACAACCTTAATCTACAAGATTCCAAGTTACTAGAAAAATATATTTTTATACACAAGTTTTAATTGAGATTTATGACTCCAAGAATACTTAATTTTTTTGGAAAGAAGAGAATGGGATTATCCTCTAAGAAAATATAAAATATCCTCTAAGAAGAAGGTATCTCATAACCTAGAAACTATAAAAGGTAATAATTATATTTTAAATATAGGTATAGGTTTTAAAACAAATTTCGGGAAAATATATAATGATAAAACTGATAAACCCACCGCATTAAGGGTGAATAAGAGAAGATATAATAATAGATTTTTCCCAAGAAGTGTCCAAAAACAATTTTGGTTACATTCAAAAAAATACAAAACCCATTAATTCTGTATTGATTAAACCCGAAAGGAATAGAATAAGATTAATATGATATTTTTAGTGTTGGATGTTCTGGAAAAAAGCATTGTAATATTAGCTAACTTGTCAATTCATGATAATATTATAAGGCTACAGGTAAGTTGAATCAATAATGATAAAAAGATAAAACATGCTGATCAAAAGAATAAGGGAAAAATAAACACGTGAATGCCTTGATGAATATACAAATGAAAAGATTTCATTCAAAAACCCCCATGAAATCAAGGTAAGAAGAAATGATTCCAATCAATGGAAACATGAAGAAAATAGGTTACTTGTGTGAAAGGTGTCATAAATATGAAAATTCTCTACAAAAAATTTAGAGATTTTTCTAAAATAAAGGGATATATTCTTATATAAAGAGAAATCACTTAAAATATCATGTTCTCAAATGAAAATTGAATAAAAGGAATTTTTATAAAAAATGAAATGTTTATATTGTGAGGAAATAGTTTCCTAGGTATAGGGGAATCTCTTATCCTTATTATTAATTATGAAAAACCCGTAGGTCAATCCTTATTCCCTTGTTATTATTGTTTATATTCACTAAAACACATAGAGTTTAAGGAAATGAAAGCGTGTTGTACACACTATAAAAAAGGATAAACATTTATGTTGTCACAATAATACAAAAAACAAGACTACCTTCGTAGAGTTTTTTCAACTTACATGAAGAGGAGAAGACAATTACATCCCAAAAGGGGGATATATCCTAACTAGTGGCTGTCATGTTTAATTTTTTTTTGTGAATCTTCAATTTATATATAGTTAAAAAAATCTAAGGAATGAGATATCCAGTCACAATTAGATTTATTGTATTTGTTACATATTTATAAAGGGTATTGTGGGTTTGAGAGAATATAATATAAATTGGGAGTTATTTTTCTAGAAAATGAACTATTTTGATGGGTTTGTCATGATTTTTTAGGATATTTGTTTCTCATGATTAAATCTATTTTATACCCCACCTTTTTGAGAATATAGGATCTTATGAGATTGGTATCACATATGTGAGTGTTTATGGACACCAAACATAACCTTGATTATTTCTCTATTATTTCATACACTTGTTTAGACCACATAGAATTAGAGAATAATAGTTGATGGATATTTTCTTGTAAAACATTTGATGTCATACCTCTATTTATAATGGTTCAAGAATTGATTTTGGAAGGGGGAATATGTGATTTTTTAAACAATATTGAATTGAGAGAACCACTACACCACCATATTCATTTTATTATAAATTCGGCGGGGGAATACACAATCACAGACATTAAAATTAATATTATGAGGATATATTGAATAAAAAAGATGTCGAAGATTGTTGAGTTGATATAAGTGTTAATTTTTTTTCAATGATTTAGTATGTGTTTAGTTAGTAGAGATGAAGTGATCATTCTTGAAGGATTATTATGGATTTAGGAAATGACATTGGATGTCATGATTGATAAATCATACTTGTATATCTGATTATTTTTGAAAAACTCTTAATTTTGGATGATATGTGTTGAAGATTGTATATGGTTCTACAATATTGATGATTAATTGATAACTCTATGTAATTTTTTTGAGAAGGACATGAAATTTTTTGATTGCACTTGATGAGAATTATTTTTTTAAGGAAATGAAAAAAAATTTAATTTTTATTTTCATAATGAAATTGAAGAATAACTGGTATGAAATAGAAGTATTTATTGATGATTCTGCAAATTGGGGCTGCACACCATGGGAATATGGGTGCAGTCTTTCGGAGCTAGACAAGTTACTCACATTTGTTGGGTTGAAGAAACATTGTGATATATAAGGGAGTGTAGGGATGAAGAAATTTTAGATGTGAGAAAAACACTCACACTGTAATGGAGTTTTAAAAATAAGGATAGAACTATATTCGTCTTATCATTTCATATCAACCATTCGATGAATCTAAGAAGAGTCATCTTCCTTGTGAACTTTTTACATGAAAAAACACAAAGATATCACATGATGACTAAGGGTAACCTTCACATTATGTTGGAAGAAATGAATTTGTGCATAAGGATTAAATTCATGAAATTATGTTGATCAATTGAAGGGATTATTTATATTAATGATGCCCAGTCCAACTGACCACATGAGTTATGGAAAATCAATAATCATTGAATTGGAAACATGAATAGGTGGAGATCAACCAAATGGGTATTTTTGATCGACCACATGTAGTAATAGCTCATAGTAACTCAATTTACTATAGGAATAATGGTTCCAAGAGTTCCCATGATTGAATGATTTACTATATTTGATGATTAACTAGGAAGAGGAAGAATATAAACTTGGAAAAAAAATCTGAAATATTTTTTCAATGAAATTAAAATGAGTATTAATTATATATTTTGTGATAATGAAGATTAAGAATATATAAATAAGTGGATATATAGTGAATAATAAGGTGTACATTGTCAAGTCTCAAGTTTCCATAAAAATAGAAACTATTCAGGAATACATACTATTGGTTGCATTCAATGTATCCTGAGATTATTTGTCTACTTGTACTTGAGTAATTCACATAGATAATAAAAAAATAGGATAATTACATGAGTAATATGGATATGGTGGTATAGGATTAAAGCATCACATTTCATACATATATGGTGAATAAAAAGAATAAAATAAGCTTCCACAAATTTACAATTTATCATGATGGAAACTCAATGCATGATATACGATTACACTTCCCTTAAAATATGCGATGTACATGTTGTACATTAATATGAGATGGATGCACATATTCTAGATGTAGTATGGGTGCTTATGAGGTGTGTAGGAGAATACCAAAATTCCTTATATATTTAATATGACTAATTATGTATGGATTTAGAGATTAATTATCATGAAATAAGTGATGAATTATTATGGTTTATTAATTGTGAAATAATACCCATGATAATAAAATTCTACTAAAGTATTTGCAATGGAAAAATTATGTTGATAATCTTGTGAGGATTATCATGATACAAGAATTGTGATTCATGAACCATTTTATGAGAAGGATATTTTGGATTTTAAACAAAAATTTATATCCCTAATAAATGTGGAAGGATTTTATGATTCCATTATCGAATTAAAAAAGTTGAAAAATATCTACTATCAATGATTTTACTATTTCAATGAAATATGGAAATAATTTATATAATAATTATGTGGATAATATTAAAAATAGTTTGTTTTGAATATAAATGGATATGAAGGTTATGAAGATGAGTGAAATAATGAAAAAGATAGATCACTTATCCTTTATTAGATCATCTAAGATAACTTTATACACCAAAGTATCAAAGAAAGAATTAGAGTAGAATATATGATTACATGATGGAGATAGACCTATGTATTCAAAGATTGTGAGAATAAAATCATTAAAGATATGAGAAGATTTTCACGACCAATAGACTTAGTACATAATCATTATGAAGTTATAAATGAATTATACATGAGAAAACATGATTCTGTAGGCTCATAGAGGAAGACTATAATCCAAAATGTTAATGATATTTCTTTTTGGGCATCATCCATGAATAAGTGAAGTATTCTTATTGTAAATTCTGAAAGTAGTGGAAACAAAATGGATTATTTTTTGGGAAAAATTATTGAAGGAAGACACAATAGATAATATGTTTATAGGATTGGATTGTACATTGTTTGAATAATTTAGTAAGATAGTGGAAAATCCATGTGGTAGAGAACAACCAACATATCAACGATTAGGAATTTAGGCCAAAACATATAAATACTTTGTGCTACTCTATTATACATTTTCTATTTACATGAGGGTGGGATGTTAGTAAATATTGAGTGGATCATGAAATAAAACAAGTTCAAGATGTTTAATTAAAGATAATTTATAAAAATGGACCATTCATTAACCCCCTCTCAATTTTACATCAGGTCCATGAAATCTGAAGAATCACTTTCCTAATCATACTCACCCATATATTATTGCTTGTTCTTAATAGGTATGGTTTAACATCCTACATGAAAAATGTTATAAATTTATATCATGTGTAAGTAAGGAAATATAAATACTGGTGATAATGGAAAGTAATTATCAAAGAATAATTTTTTTGACATTTAATTTTAAGGTAATTTCTAAAAAATTATTATGATACCAATCATTGTTGGTAAAGGTTACTAAAATAGGCTCATCATTGACCGTGTCATTGAGGATTAAAAATGAAATACATATGAAGCGAAATTATAAAATAATAAATAAATATAAAACAAAAATTCTAGTACCTATAGTCATATAATAACTATGATATTTTAATATATAGACAATAATCTACAACACCATTATGAAACTAGTACCAAACAATCAATTGATGAAAATAAAATCCGATGATGAAAATAAAAATATTAATAAATAATATAATTTTAATAAATTATTATAAATATATTTTAAAAAATTAATAGGTGTTAATAAGGTTATTAAATAATTGAATAACATTGCAATTTTTTTATATAGTTTGTTAGAGAACATATGGAAAATTAGGATTCAAGATAAGGAATTTTACATCTCAATATTCCATTAATGAGATATGATGCGTATTATAATACCCAAATATTTTGTGAAATATTTATTTTTAAAATAAATTTAATCCTTTTGATATATTTCATTACACACAACACTGGTTTTAGCATGCATGACACCCAACACAATGATTATCATTCATTACATGAACACCAAATAAAAAAATGCGACTTACTATTAAGAATTTATTATTTTACATGATAGATATCAAATATATGATGGAATGGAGGGTATGAATAAGACTAAATAAGTTATAAAAATATATTTTCTAGAAATGTATAAAAAATTAATTATTTGGTGACCAATTAATTAAAAATGAAAATAAAAGATATTTGGAAATGAAGGAAATATTTTTCTCAAAGACTAATTTTATGCAGAAAAAATGTTTGAAATCAATAAATTTAAAAATAACTTTTGGTGAATTACATTAATAAATCCATATATTATATAATCAATGGAATTATAAACATTTATCTTCTATGTTTTCTAGATAAGAGATAATAATAAATCCAATTTTGTGTTTAAAAACTGTATTTTTCTAAAAAATAGTTTTTTCATCTTTTGTGCACTTATTTCAAAACTATTTTTTGTCACTTATAGAATTTTATTTTTGAGAAAATAATATTGATGTTTTTATGAATCATGAGAAAAATATATTATTGTGAATTTTTTTTTAATATTTTGAGAAGTTAAATTTTTGATGATCTGTGCTTGGGAATATAGAGGGATGATGGAACGAGTAGAGTGACATGGCCCTGTTCATCAATGGTGGCTCGAGAAAAACCTAGATATAGCTTCATTATGATTCAACAGTGACTCCTTTGATCCTATGTGGGAATTCTATGTGGCGTCTATCAAGACATCAGATACTAATACCTCTAAGGCAGTGGAGTTGGATCGTGCCCCTAGGGAAAATGGGGTTTCTTTTACGGAAGTTTTGCGTGGCTCCTGCATCAATTTAGATATTGTTCTATCACCATACACATCATAGATTAGGTTAGTGGATGTTGTTTATTAGATAGTTACAGATTAAGATGCTATTAAATAGAGGCTAGAAACCTGTAAGTTTTCTTTTTTGAGCCGCATATCTCTTGTTAAAGGAGACAAACTGTGGAAAAATAAGGATCTCAAATTGAGTCTTAGACAATGTTGGTATATTATATAATTTAATCTAATTCTAATCAGGAGGTGATTTTTCCATATTGATTTTAATAATCGGGATGATCTTATCTTATCCTGAAAAAAAGGTGCTAACATTTTCAAACCAAGTGTTTTTTGTCTGAGTTGGATAAGAATTTCAATCCCTTTAATCAAAGGAAAACTACTGCTCAGGTATGGATTCACCTGCATGGCCTAAAATGGTTCTATTAGAACCCCAAAATACCCAGTGTCCTTGATTCCTGTGTGGGGACTCCATTGAAGATGGATTGGAACATTATTTCTAGGGAACTTGGGTTCTATTCCCATGTCCTTTTGGAGCTGGACATGGAATCCAAACTATCTAACTTGGTGAATTTCTTCGATAATGATAGAATGTTTGAAATTAGAATAGAGCATGACCAGAGGCCTCCATTTTCTGACTATTGTAAAATGATTGTTAATTTAGTTTTTAACAATAGGAATATCCAAAATCAAGTGAAACATCCTACTACTAACAAGGATAATATATGGAAGAAGGTTGGTAGGAGGGGGAAGTAAGGGGTAACTTATCTGAGGGGGGGGGGGGATTCGGGTTAGGATAAGGAGGAATATCAATAAGAGTTTCAAATCCCTTCCATATTTGAGGATAAAGATGAATGCATGAAACATCCTTTCCTATTTTAGAGAAGACCGCATTGGCTATGGGGGTTCCTATTGTCCCTCCCGAGGTGTATACAACTGGACATGATGAAACTATTGCTTCCTCTAATGATTAGAGTGAAGATGGGGGATCTAATGTGTTGAATGAGGATATCCTAATCTGCACTACTAATTCTATTTTAAATGCTTCAGTTGATAATAATGAAATTTCTGAGCTAGTTTTCATGGAGGGTGATATCCCAAAATCTGAACACAAGGATGTTGGTGGTTCTGACTCTATTTTTAGGGAGGTTAGTATCACAAAAGAGGAGGTTGAGGTTTCTATTTCTTCAGAGTATCCATTGGAACTAGATGGTCATCATACATTGTATTCCTCTTTTAATAACGTCATAGAAATTATTTCATCCCCATCAGCAAGGGTTGATACCATGGAAGATGGTATGCAGATCTCTCCAAGGAAGAAATTATGTGATATGGGGGAGGAGGAGGAAGATTTAGAGGCTCAAAATGCTCTATATTGTTCCATTGAAGTCCCTCTAATATCTGTGAACAAGATATAGACAAGGTGCCTCTCTAAGCTTAATATTGGTTCCAATAATTCTTCAAGAAAGAAGAAAGCTAAAAATAAAAACAAGAAGGGAAACCTTAATTATAAATCTAGTTCAAAATGAATATCATTCATTGGAGTTGTTAGGGGCTTCCTAAATCCACAACTATGAATGCTTTGCATTAGCATATTCAGGTGCACAAAACCAATTTTCTTGGCATTTCTAAACCCAAATAATTTATCTCTATGTGATTTTTTGGCCTTAACAAATTTGGCTATAAATTTTTTGCTTCTTGTTGTGCTGCTGGTCGGGTTGACCTCTTACTGGGTTTTGCACATTCTTCTTTCAAGAATGTTGATGTTATTAGAATTGAGGAGAAAATGATTACATTATACTTTTTTATTGACTCTATAATGACGGTTGGGTCCTTTATTTATTCTTGAAACAAATATCAAGAAATAAGTGTTTTATGGAAGGATATTGAAATAATCAGAGTTGAGATCTCTTCCCCTAGATTCTTGTCGGTGACTTTAACACGATCATTTATTCTAGTGAGAAAATGGGTGATCTTCACTCACAGATATATCTTATAGAATTCAAATAATGTGTTTATGTTAATGATATGATTGAGGTAAATCTATTTGGCTCCAAATACACTTGGTATAAGAGGTTCCTCAGTAAAATGGTTGCTAGTAAGCTTGATCATGCTATTGTTAATAATATGGCCTTGGACAGTTGGGACTCCATTTCCTGCGTTTCTCTTCCCAAATTTTATTCTGATCATCCTCTTTTTTTGGTCAGTTTTACAGACAGGGAGTAAAGATTTACTTTTCCCTTTTGGTTTAATAATGCCTGGGCGCTTCAAGGTGATTGTGATAGACCCATAAAAGATTTGTGTACTAACATTTTTTGTTCTTTGGGGGATATGATCTCCCCATTAAATTAATGTTTATTAAGGCCAATTTGAAACTTTTGTAGAAGGTTACCTATAGTGGGATGTATAAAGAGATTATCACCCTTGAATTGTCTCTGCATCATCTTCAATAGGAGGCAACTAAAGGTGATTTTAAATTGGACTTTTCTTAAGAAGTTGGTCTCATTTCCAAAATTTAACTCTATCTCTACAACGAAGGGGAATGAACTCAAAGAAACTTTCAGAATTAAGTGGATTCAAGAGGGTGATCAAAATACCAAATTTTTCAACTCACTTTAAAGAATTCAAAAGGATAGTGGAACTGTGGCATTTATTAAAGTGGTTGATCAAATTATACACAATATGGAATTTATTGCTAAGAATGTTGTAGACTAATAATTTAATAATTTCAATGGTCTTGGTTTGGATAGATCTCTAATGTATGGGATAATAACTTCATTTTCACCTCGAATAAGAACAATTTTCTTACCCATATTCCACTCGATTTTGAGATAAAATATACTATTTTTAGCCTCAATCATAGTAGTGCCGCTGGTTTGGATGGTTTCAATAACTTCTTTTTTCATAAATATTGGGAATAAATAAAGATGGATGTATGAAAATTGGTCTATGCTTTATTTACTTCTAGAATACCCCCTAAGGGCCTTAATTCTAAATTCATCACCTTGATTCTGAAAGTTGAGAGTGTTTGTGAAATTAATATTTTCAGCCCATTTCCATGGTCAAAATTATTTATAAGGTTATCAACATGATTATTGAAAATAGTCACTCAAGGATTACTTCTAGAATTGTTTATTTCAATTAGTTTGGTTTTATAAAAGGGTGATCTATACAAGAATGCATTTGTTCTGCCTCTGAATGTATCAATCTTCCCAGGAAACTTGGAAGGGTTGGGCGTGTGGCTTTAATACTAGAAATAAAAAATGATTTCAATAATCTTTATTAGAGTTTTTTATATAATATTATGGATGCATTTGGATTTAATAGTAATTTTATTAATTGGGTTGCCTATCTCATTGGATCTACTCAGGTCTCTGTTCTTTTAAATGGATCCCTAAAGGATACTTTACTTGTTCTGGAGGCATCCGACAACGTGATACCCTTTCAACTCTACTATTTTCTATTATTGAGGAATATCTTAGTGGGATCATCACTCACATGGTTGCACATGGAATTCTTAAGACAATTCAAGAAAGTAGGTCTCTCACTACCCCTAATCATATTTCTAATGCGGATGATACCATTCTTTTCTTATAGGAGGTAAAATGAATATTAGGGTCCTAAAGAAAATCATGCATCACTATGAAAGCATTTCTGGGCATATTTTTAGTTGTGAAAAATATTTCATCTTCTTTGGGAAGATATTTTCTACTGTAAGAAAAAATTGCATTATTTTTGAGATGGGGATCGGATATAGGTTTATTCCCTTCAATTATCATGACGTTCTACTATTTTGGGGATGACCAAGAGTGGTTTATTTTGGTTATATTGTGGGCAAAATTACGAGAATGATTTAAACATGGATAGGGAAGAGCTTATCCATGGATGGAAGGATTAGTCTGGTGATGGTGGTGACTCTCTCTCAATTGGTTTATTCCTTCATTGTTTACCTTTGGTTGAGTGGTCTCATTAAGAGATTAAATGTTTATCTAAAGAACTTAATTTTGAGTGGTAATATCCATGAAATTAATCTTGTTACAATTCAATGTTAATCTTATTTAAAGACCTTATAAAATGGGGGCATGGATATTAAGAACATTGTACTATTCGATGAATCTATTCAAGCCAAACTAACATGGAGTTTCATCCATAGTATTTATGAATCCTTGAGTTTTATAAAGATGCATTTATATGATAAACTGAAGCATGGAGGTGACACATATCTATCCTCCTCTATTTGGACCTTGATGAAATATTCCTTCCAAAATATCATGACATGCTCAAGATGGATTGTGCACATGGGTTCTAAACTTATGTTTCGGTTTTATAATTGGGATGGTTTTTCTATCAGTGATTTTTTCAGCCCCATACTTCAAGTGAAAATGCACAGATCTCTATCAATAATTTTTTTGATGGCCTCCAGACTAATATTCTAGATGAGATTCAATCAATTTTTGAAAAATATGATTTATTTACAAGTCATGATATTCTGGTTTGGGAACTATCCCAAGATAGTGTTCTTAATAGTAATATCTTCTACCATCGTGTCACTAGGACCCCAATTCATGATTTTAATTGGCTATCTATTTTCAATAAGTCATGGATAAGACCCTCTCACTTGTCTATTATATAGAGGATTTCTAATTAAAGTGTTACCATTGATGATATTATTCAGGGATTCGGCTTTTCCCTGTGATCTTAGTGTGTCATCTGTCATTAGTATAGGGAGGATGCAGAACATCTATTCCTAACCTTTGCAAATGTTTATGCTATTTAGAATGAGGTGTTTGGTGCCTTCGGCCTGTATAAACTTCAGACTTCATTTCTTCCAGCCATTATTCAATTCTTCTCACACCTCACCTTCTCTTCCTAGGTTTAATCCCTTTTTAGTGTTTCCATTATGGAAGTATTTCACTCTATTTGGAGATGCTGTAATGCTATCATCTTTGAGGGAAAATCAGTCTGCTTCAGGATGATTATGTAGAATATTTTTTCTACAATTAGGGAATCCACTTTAGTCATTATGGTATTATATAATAATATTTTTCAGGAGTTCACCATTATGAGAAACCTGAAATTTTTATGGAATTTTATGCCTATTTTGGGTACCTTGTAGGTGTTATGGTTTCCTCAGTTTCTTAATTGGATAATAGCTGACACAAAAGAAGCCTTTTAAAGGAACCCAAGGCTTAGGAGGTGTCGTTCTATTTTTCAGAATCAGAGGGATGTTGTCCTGGGATTATTTTATGATTATTGTTGCATGACTTCCTCCCTTTAAGTGGATATTCTTGGGATCATCCATGCTGCATCTTTTACTTAAATGACTGGTAAGAATAATATTTGGTTGAAAAGTGATTATTATACTCTTGTGAAGGCTATTAGAAATGGTGTTTTATATATCTCATGGAGGATTATAGAAAAATGGATCAAATGAATGAAATCACTTATAGGTATCAATTTCATTATCACACATTTATTTCGAGATGCAAACATGGTGGCAGATGGACTTGCTAATAAGGGCATTGGGGTGAATCTCACCAGGTCCGATGAGCTCTCGGTTGATGTGACACCCTTTTATGAAAATTAATGTAATAAAAACATGTGATTTGGCATCTTATAATTTATGTTTTATAAATAATTACATTTTCCTATTGGTTGGGGGGCCCTTTGAATTTTTTTGATGAATAGTGAAAATACTAGTTTTTATTCGGAATTTTCATTTTTTAAAAATATTTTAAAATCAAAAAAACTATTTTAAGATGGGTTTAAAAGAAATATTAGTTTAATAATATATACATATTAATATAATTTATCTCATTGGATAATTTTTATATTTAATTAAGACATAAAAACTTTTAAAAATTTGAACATTTTCTCTTGGAGAATCTGTTTTCTCGTTGTGTCTGCCGTATTAATTTTTAATTAAAAATTTCCACCCATGTTAATAGAATTTGGAAAACGTTATTTAATATTTTTAATAATAATAATATTTTATATAGCATAATATATTAAACATAATTTTTCACCATAATGAATTGTAAAAATTTTAAAAATTATTTACCACGATAAATGAAAAATTTTGTTTATCAGGGGGATAAACTAAAACGATAAGGGTTAAAAATGAATCAAAACTTATTCAAAACCCATGAGATTTAAATATTTAGAACTTATATATTAAAGGTTATATAATAGACAATTTTTAATCCTTTTTAACATTGAGAAACGTGGGTGCACCATTTTCATTTTTAAAATTTCACTGATGTCACTTACCTCACTTATAAAAGTACACCCCCTCTCCTCTCGACTTCACACTTCCAAAACCCTTTGTATTTGAAAATAAATACCAAAATAAATTCCTTACTTCACTTTACTCATAATTTAATATTTACTTTGGTCATAAATTAATCTTACAAAGCATTTTCGTTTAAACTAAAAGATGTTGTCCCAAGAAGAGGTAACCCCCCTAAACGAGCATTTTATTTTATTTATTACATAAAATCTATCAATTAATATTGGAATATGATGATATAATAAAAAATTGTCTTAAATATACATATATTTTATTGAAATAAATTAAATCCCTCTCCTATACAATCAAATAGGTTATACAATTATCATTCATGTGTACAACAAAGTAATGTCTCACTAATTGATGTTTTAAATTTTCTATAACCACCTATCATGAAAATATATAATGATGGATTAAATTTTTATATATTTTATTTATGATATTATTATTCTTCTTTAATTATTATATCAAATATACCTTCTTACTTTCAATTATATGGGAATACAATAATGTCACTTCTGTGTGTGATGGACTACCGCCTTATAAAATGATGTGATTCATTCATGGTTTACATGAATGGTAATAAGGATTGTTTTAATTATATTATGTGGTTTATATGAAATTAAAATTAATATAGAATGAAAATATATTTCTTAAATTCTTTCTTTATATCAGGAAAACAGAATCAATGTTCATACATACTATAGTCTACCGTCTCAATGAATAGTGTATTTCATTTTCATTCTCTAACCTTTACAGATCACTATAAATAAATGTATAATGAATATATATT
The DNA here is from genome assembly GCA_963277665.1 of Viscum album. Lineage (NCBI taxonomy): Eukaryota > Viridiplantae > Streptophyta > Magnoliopsida > Santalales > Viscaceae > Viscum > Viscum album. The sequence goes on from OY728165.1 coordinate 292,405,658, forward strand.
ATATTTATATAATTGATAAAATTATTTATATTATGTAATCCTGAAAAAATAAATATGAAAAAAATAAAAAATCAAAACATATAAGAAAAAGTAGTTATTTCACAAAATGTGATTTTAAAATGGAATTGTTACCAAAAAGGTAATAAAATATCATAAGTAAATAATATATTGTATGATATATATATATGGTTATTTAATAGATTAAAAATAATCTTATATTTATTATAGGGTATTTCTTAAAGTGTTAAAATGAATTTGAGACTTATGGTAAGGTATTTTTGTCTCACATTTTACATTAGTGAGGCACATGCCAAATTCCCAACCTATTTTATTTATGTGTTGTATATACTTTCCTTGAATATATTTTATGATTATTACCTAGAATTTTTTTTGGACTTACATATCCATTTGATTATATCTCATTTTTTGGTATTTACAGTTCAAAAGTTACTAAACAGGTAAGGGATTTGTGTCTCAATTTTCCTTCTTTGAGACTAATATCGTGTTATGAACCTTATTTATTTTATGAGGTGTATATACAACAATTTTTATTTTAATATAACGATTTTTTTTCATTCTCATGAGGTTTTAATTTTTATTTAATTTTATTCTTTCAAGGGGCCTATGATTTGATGTCACCAAAGTGGTAAGGGTTTTATGATATAGTGTCATCGTTTATTAGGATTGTTTAGGTTTAGCCGTCTGATGATGAAATATTATTACCATAATCTCAGTAAAGACATTAATTTTCATATAAACTAGTTATTTCATGAGAATACGTGTTTTACCTTCATTTTACTTTATTTATGTACTCATGTGTTCAAAATAATGTTTACAGAAAAATTGTCTTCATTTATCTCTTTGGTTGAAAACCCCTTTTCGCCAAAAACCACGTTTTCTGAAAATGTTTATAAAAATGTTTTTAACATTACTAAAATTATTTATTAAGGATATTTTCACCAATTTTATACATCATAATTTTTTTTAAAAGTAATATTTAGGTATTTTTCAAAATAATGACCATTTGACTTTTACTAAAAATATGAAATGAATTTTTTTAACATGTTAAACTTCATTAGAATTTATGGAAATCATGAATATTATTTTATTTAAAGAATACTTTATTTTTTTCAAGTTTATTTTCTATGAAAAATATTTCCATAATATTTTTTGAATTTTTAATTTTAAAAAATGTATTTTCAATGAAAGTATATTTTCAAAATGAAATATTCTAAGTTATTTTTCATTAAAAATAATATTATATATAAGATAAAATAATTGGATGTTACATATATATGATTTTTTGGGGATATAATCCAATTAATCCATTAGTATTTATTATCTATATGATTTATGTTTATGATGACAAGATATTTATGAAACCTTTTTCTCTTCCACTAGTTATACCATGATAAAATAATAATGAAAACCAATTATTGTTTAATAGGTTATTATTTGAGGAAGCTATGGAATTATTATGAAAACAATTTGTTTTCACGGGTTCTGATATGATGTAACTTTTATATTATTGTAGAACACATATGTATTATTTTCATCATGTGATGGATGATACCTATATCTGCCTCCAATGAATTGGGAAATAATTAATGTTATATGAGGTCAAAGGTTACAAGAGAGGTTATCCTAAGCCTAGAAGAGGGTATAAGGGATGTTATCTAGAGACCAAAAGAGGGTACATGAGAGGTTATCCCAAGACCAAAGTTGGTAGAGGGTAGTTAGACCTAGCCTAACATGTTATGAATGTATTGGTGGGTATCTGTGACATTATATTTTCAATGATTATTCATATGGAACAATTCAATGTCTTATTCCAATGTTAGGAACTCACGGATCATGTTCACTGATTCCCATATGATTCTTGTCTTATAAACTACCAATCTTATTATATGAATCAAGATTATGATCTTTGATATGAATATTATTGCTTTAAAATATCATTCTCATGTTCTCATACACTTATGTTCATGTTATGATTATGTATATCCCTTGATTAGAATTATTTAGAATATGAGCTCACCCATTTATAGGTTTCCTATCCCCAAGTTATTAATAATGGTTTTTAGTAGGGTATGTTTTTGAAGAGTTATAAAGGGGAAGATATTTGTGGGAGATATTGAAAATCATCCACCAAATTAGAATATTGTGTTCCTTGTATCCAAACACAATAAAACATTATTGTCCTTAGGAATGTGTTTATATAACGTGATAATATTCATAAAAAAATGTAATATCTATGTATCAAAATCCTAGATCACCAAATTTGGTATCAAAGGTAAGGTTTAGTTAACCTTTGGAAACTATGATGAGAACCATTTAGTGAAATACCTAGGGATATTTCTAAGGATATGTCTAGGGATCTTTGAGAGGATAAGTCTAAGGATTATTCGATGTGTAAGAAAATGATAGGGAATTTCGGTATAGGATAGAGAGAATGTTTTTGAAGAATTTACATCCATGTATTGGTACTACAAGTGGATGTATCATTAGATCAAATGTACATAGGGATAATATCTTCAAAAGGGAACATTGATATAGAACTGATCATCACCGAGTAAATAAAAATAAGCCTTAATTCACATCTGATTTGACACTCTCGAGGGATATGATTTGGATATTCAAAAATACTTAAAGAACTATCATGAAAGATTTTAAAATATGATGACTATGAAACAACTAGTAAAAAACTAATGTTTCATATATTAAAAATACGATGCTACGATTTATAAATCTTGTATGAATTTTTCACGATTATGTGGTTCCCCACTATGTTTATTGTTTCTTACACTATGATTTTTGGTTTTATTCGACTGGTGGAACCTAAAGGAACCATTTTAATGTTGAGTGTGACAGAAAAAGAAATGATGATCCTCTTGAGAAGGTAAATTTTATTGAATATATAACAACAAATCTAATTACTATGATCATGAAAATTTTTCAAGCCATGAATCATACTAAACTTTTAAATGAGAAAAGGAGGTAACTACTTTCCATTGAGTCCTTCATGAGGAAACAAACACATAACATTAGTTGATCCACTGATATTCTAGTAGATGATCAATGGATTATTACCAATAAAAATATATTTTTCATTTTCTAATTGTTGGTATAGTAAAAAATCATTTTGGATATTTACCATTTGGGAGTCGAAGCAGATCAATGGTAGACTCTCATCAAGAATAAAAGGGAGGAAGATGAAATTGACACTTTTATTTGAATGAGTTCATGAAAATATTTAAAAATAAGTAAAATACTCATATTCTTTGTATAAATATAGATAAAGTGTTCCTTCAACTAAATAAAATGTATTATTAATCTATAGATTCCTATAAGGAAACTTTTATAGGACATGTGGGGTATGATTATGATATTATTATCCAACTTGAATGTAAGATTTATTGATTCTTCAATGGATTAAATACAATTTTCTAAAATAAGTTCTCCATAAGATACTTTAGTAGTTATGATGATATTTTTATATGTGTTATTAAGGTAGAAATGGAGGTTAGAGTTACGTATCTATCTCAAGGTTTTGATAATAAGAGAAAAATAAAACTCCAAGAAAAATATATAAAACTTTTAAAAAAGAATATGGAATTTACTTTATGCTCAATGTGTTGGAAGAAAAACTGAAAAATTTATCTTAAGTTGAATAGTAAATGTTCTAAGTGTGTAAGAGAATTTCATTGGGAAATAAAATTCCCATGTGATGGGAAAAGTTATATAATGATGAATATTGAGATAAGACTCCACAAAATTCACCATGCACACTCTAGTTTTTCATGTCCATGAAGTTTGAGCATTATGTGAATAAATTCCTTAATATAAAGGATAATGTGGATTATATTGCACACCAACCTCTTAAAGAAAATAAAGAATGGAAATATTATGAAATCACAATGGATGATGTGAATCATGATGATCAGGTAAGATTATCATCCCCTCCATAGTTTGTAATTTCATGTTTTTTTTGGTATTATTAATCCATAAGAAAATCTTATTGTTCATAATTTAGTGAAATTTCATGTGATTTTGAGCATTTATTATCTCCCTATACAAGGAAAAATTACTTTAAACATTGTGGACATATGATTAAAGGAACTGATAGAATTTATGATTTATCTTATCTTTTATGTAAAGGTAATTATGGGTTGTAGTTGATAACCTTATGAAGTTAGCACACTTACAGTCGATCAGATATGATTTATCTTTGGATCCACTTTTCAAAATAAATATTAAAAAAGTGGTATGGTTTCATGGGGTAATAAATTCAATTTAATCTGATTGGGATCCCATTTTTACCATGATATTTTGGAAATGTCATCATCAAGATCATGATATAGAGTTTATTTTCCAAATTTCAAATCATTATCATAAATACGGTTAGTCTAAGATAAAAATTAAAACACTAGAGGATATGATAAGAACATATTAAATGGATTTTCAAGTTGGTTGGGATCAAAACCTTCATCCAGTTGAGTTTTTGGGTAATAATATATTTCATTAGAGCATTCAGATGGATCCTTATGAATCCCTTTATGAAAAGAAGTATATAACTCCAATGTACAAGAATGAAGTTGTAAAAAAAAATCTACCAGGACCTCAGTAAAATAATGAGAAGTAAGATAATTTTTATGCCATTAAAAAACATGTAAGTATAGTACATATTTGAAATAAATGTTATGATGTTAATTGTTATCCTTATCTAGAATTTAATGTTTTTGAGAAATTATTTCTATGAATTTAACAATGAAAGAAAGAAGGAAAAAATGATCCCTAGGTATATATTTCCCTTTGAAATATTTATTGTATCAGGATAATATCTTATCTTGTACTGCTTCTACTAAACATCTCTTATGTTCAATATGTGTTCTATGTCTCTCTCTCAAGTAAGTACATACCCGATACAACACATGTACTAAACTTAGAGGCCATAATGTTGGATCGTGATATTTTTAATGAGGATTAAATGATAGAATTTCTGGATCTAATAGATATTTTTCGAATAAACAAGACCACATACTTGGTCAATGTTTCATGAAAAATCCACCATCTTGAGGAAGCTTCATGGGAGCCAAATTATTTAATGAGGAATAAGTATCCTCAGTTGTTCGTACCAAATTTCTGAATTTTGAGGGTTAATTTCATTTTATAGGGGGTAGGATGTTACACCCAGAGATTTTGTAAAATATTTTTTAATTAAATTTCGTCTTTTTAATATTTCTCATGACATGTAACTATGAGTTTTTATTTTTTACACAAAACAATATATTTATCTCGCATTACACACAACACCGAGTTTAAATAACACATGGAATACTATTATAAAATTGTTATTTAATATGATAGTCATCACCCAGAAATTCGAATTCAGTGTAAGAATAGAATTAAATAAATTATGAAAATATATGGTCTACACAAGAATATAAATTGAATTCTCGGGTGACCAATTAATAAAAAATAAAAAAAATATTTAGAAATAAAGAAATATTTTTTCTAAAAAACTATTTTTATGTATGAAAACATGTTTTACCTCAATAAATGAAATAAATAAAATTTGATGAATTATTTTAATTTATTTTTATATATTATATATTCAATCAATTTTTTAACATTCATATTATGTGTCTCCTAGATAATAGATAATAATAAATCCAATTTTACTTTTAAAATAGTATTATTCTAAAAAGTAGTTTGTCGCCTTTTATACATTTATTTTAAAACTAGTTATTAAAAATTATAATTTTTTTGATGAAATAATGTTATTTTTTTATATTATCATTTTAAAATTATTTTATATTTAATTTTTGATAACTTTATGATAAGAAAAATTTATCCATGAATAATGAAAATACTGGTTCTTATTTAGATTTTTTATTTCTTTTAACAATTTTTAAAAATTATAATTTCTTTTATATTATTTTAAAAAATATTAGTTACGTTATATATATATATATATTAGTTTAATTTAGGTCATTGGAATCATTTTATTATTGATTTTTTATATAAAATCATTTTAAACTTTTGAATATTTTCTCTTTGAGATCCCGCTTTCTCATCGCGTCTGTTGGATTTATTTTAAATTAAAACTTTTAAATTATGTGAATTGAATTTATAAAAATAGATTAAATATTTTTAATCATAATAATTTATATTTTATAATATGGTCAACTTAATTTTTTACCATTTTGATTAATAAAAATAGTACAAATTATTTACCACAGTTAAGTTAAAAATAGGTTTACCAGGGGTTAAACAAAAAAGATAAGGGTTGAAGAAGTCCAAAAACATTTACAAAACCAATTTTATGGGAATATTTAAGATTTATTTCTTCTAGGTTATATAAATATTAATTTTTGAGATTTTTTAATGTTAAAAACACAAGTACACCCTTTTCTTTTCCAAAATAACAACTCTACCAGTCATCTTAGTTATAAAAAGGCCACCACAACCTCTTATATTCACACTTAAAAAACTCATTGGTTCAAAAATTAACTATTAAAATAACTATCTTAATTCTATCCTATAATCCTAAAATCCGTATTTTGGTCAGAAATCCAACCTAAGAAGCCTTTTGGTGAAAACCAAAATAAATAGTTCGAAGAAGTGGTAAAACCCGTAACCGAGTGTTTTATTTTATATATTCCTTTACATAATTAAATTAGTATTAAAACATGATTATATATTAAATTAAGTATCTTAAATATACTTATATGTTATTATTTTAATTTTATAACATAAATCCTTTTCTTCTTCCGTCAAATGGGTTATCAAATCACTATTTGTGTGTACGATGAACTACCGCCTGATGAACCAATGTTATTAATTTAGCATAACCATGTATTATGGATGGATATACTGATAAAATTATTATTTATATATTATATTTGTGATATTTTTATTCTTATATAATTATTATATCATATAATACTACTTACTTTTCTTTTAATGGGAATACGATAACGTTGCTCAGGTGTACGACAGACTACCACCTTGTAAAGTCATGTGATTCATTCGCAATTTAAATAGAAGGTAATAAGGTTATTTTTAATGAAAATATATCATATATATGAGATAAAAACTATTATTTTATGGTAATATATTATTTTCTTTTATTTTTTTCTATTTGGAAAAAGGAAACAATGTTCATGCATAAGTACGACCTACCGTCTCCAGGAACGGTGTATTTCATTTTGTATCTCTAAATTTTATGGATCACTATTAAAGAAATTATGGTAAATATATATCATATTTATAAAATGTTTAAAATTCTTGAGATTATGGAACCATGATCAAATTAATAGGACCAAAAATAAAAAATAAAAACTTTCATGAAAAATAAAGTAGTTATTGCATGAAACATGATTTTAACATGTAATTATTAATAAATAGAAAATAAAATATAATAAGTAAATAATATATGTCATGATATAAATATTAATGGTTATATAATATATTAATAATAAATTATATTTATTATATTGTATTTTTTAACATGTACGATTGAAGTTAAGAATTATGGTAATGGATTTCCGTTTAAATTTTTACTTTTATGAGACACAAGCCATATTCACCACATATTTATTCTATGTAGTGTATATAATACCCATGAATGTATTTTATGTTTATTATCCTGAAAAGTATTTTTATTTACATATCCATTTAAGGCTCTCTCTTTCATGGGTTTTATTAGTGAAAAGATACCAAAGAGGTAAGGGTTTTTTTCTCAATGTGCATTCTTTAAGACATATATTGTGTTATGAACATATGTTATTTTATGAAGTATACATACAACCATTATGAAAATTAATATAATGAATTTATTTCATTCTTTTGATATTTTATGTTTTATTTAAATTTACTATTTAATGGGGCTTACGATTAAATATTACCAATGTAGTATGTGTTTTATAATACAGTCTCATCGTTTATTAGGATTGTTTATGTTTATGATTCATATGATGAAATATTATGATCCATCACTCAATAAAAATATTAATTTTATTATTCACTCTTAATTTAAAAATAATAAATTTTTTCCCTTCATTTCAATCTCTTTAGGTACTCATTAGTTCCAAATAATTCTTTTAAGAAAAATCCTTTTTATTTCTCTCGTCAATCGAAAACACATTTTCTTTAAAAACTATGTTTTATATAAATTTTAAATAAAATTTTTATAAGATTATTCAAATTATATATTTAATAAATTTATTACATTGTTTTAATTTTTAAAAACTATTTTTAATATAATATTTATGTTATTTTCTAAACAATTCCCTTTTGGATTTTACTAAAATTGTGAAACGATTTTTTTTTAAATTTCTATGACATGAATTGAATTTATGAACATAATGAATATTATTTTATTTTAATCTAAATTTATATGTTTTTATTTTTATTTTAAAATAATATGGTTTCCATAATATTTTAGGAAATTTTAAACTAAAAAATATTGATTTTCAAAGAAAGGATATTTTTCAAATAAAACGTCCAAAGTGATTTTTCATTCAAAATAATTTTCCATCAAAGATGACATAATTTAATGCTACATACTATTTTTCAGGGATATGAACCATGGATACCATTATTATTATTTCTCTAGATGTTTTTTGTTTTTTATAACAAACTTTTTATGAAATCTGTTTCTCTTCCATGGGTCAATCCATGATAAAATGGTTATGAAACCAACTTATTTTTCCACGAGTAATGCTTTTTGGAAATGATGAAATGATTATGAAACCAAAATTTTCATTCATTCTAATATGATGAATGTTTTATGATATTTCAGAACATGTATTTATGTTTTTCATCATGTGACGTGAGAGACCAATATATACCTCCAATGAATTGGGTAATGAATAATGTTATATGAGTGAAATGGGTACATATGAGGTTATACCAAGCTCAAAAGAGGGAAAATAAGAGGTTATCCCAAGCCTGAAAGAGGGTACACAAGAGTTTATGCTAATACTGAAATAGGGTACATTGGAGGTTATCCCAAGCCTAATGTAAGTACACATGTGGTTATCTTAAGCCTAACATGTTATGAATGTTTTTTGGGTAGCCTTGAGAAAATATTTTCTATGATTATGTTTATTACATAGTTGAATGTGTTATGCCAATTTTATGCTCTCATGGGTCATGTTCATTGATTACCTTATGATTAATGTCTTATGAACTCCCAATATTTATTCCATGACTTAATATTATGATATGTGATATGAAGGGTATGGGTTTCAAATTTTATTACCATGTTCTTATACCCTTATGTTTATGTAATGATTACATATCTCCCTTGTTTACCCTTAATTAGTATCTGAACTAACCCTGTCTTATGTATCCTTTCCCCAAGTTATCAATAAATGTTTTATATGAGGTATTTCTGTGAAGAGTAATAAAGGGGAAGATCATTTTGGGAGATTTTGAAGGTATTTCACCCAATTAGAATATTGTGTACTTAGTCTCCAAAGACTCCAAAATATTATGGTCCTTAGGCATGTGCTTAGGTAATGTATTGAATATTATTCTAAAAATAACTAATATCAATGTATGAAAATCCTGGGTTTCTACATGTATTCAACAATTGATTTATTTTTTTGGTCAATATATTGGTTATAAATTTATTTCACCATAATTTTACATATAATATAAATAATTTATAAATATATTTCTTTTTATACCTTTATCGGGTTATCATTCAAAAGATACCAATGATGTAGTGGTGTTTATCCTCAATTTTAGTTTCTAATTTATGGCATATTAGATATATAATATCATCAATTATATTTCATTTATTATAATTTACATTCAATTTAAATCTCTTTCTCTTTCAAGGGATTTCTATTAAAAACATTTCTTAAACTATAAAGGGGACCTTATTGATTCAATATTTACTCTTGAGTTATAATGATTCCTTTTTTACTATAGTTATTACAAGATGATTTTATTCTATTTTATTATGGTATTATAGGTTATTTCATCCTTATTTTCTATATAATTACATTGATTAAATCCTTTATAAAATTTTATGATGCTACTAATAACTCACCTTATCTCAATACAATCTATTTTTATTCTATATCCATTTTCAATATTCATGATAATATTATCCTTTCTTAGTTTTAAATAAAAATGTATTTCATTTTTTGTAATCTTTAAATTATCTTCAAATGTTTTTAAATTAAATATTTATCATGAAATTTATGAATTGAGATTCAATAAAGGTATTTTCAAAAAAGTAAAAAAGTATTTTTTAAATGTTCACATTATTTTTTCTTTCTTGATTGTATAATTTATCTTTATATGAAAATTTCCTATATGAAAACTTTATGAAATTTAAAGGCTCAAATAAATGGATTCATTTTAATGTTGTGTTTTTTTAATGATACCATTTTGAAATGATTTTTTTCGAAAGTGATTTATAAATTTTCCTCTTTAGAAGGATGTTAATAAAAAAATTTTATAACATTTTTTCAGTATTTCATACCCATTTTCCTCTTTCAAAGATAAAACACATATGGAGGTATTTTTTATGAATCAACCTATATATGCATCTATAAAATATTAATTTATAGATAATTATTGTTTATATCAGTCAATATAATCCTTGAAGTTAGTTTTTGAAATACTATTTGGGAATGATGTTAAAACCATTTTATCTCTATAGGTACTATATGATATTATGAATGATTGATATGAAGTCAGACACATATATATGGATGATTTATGGGTGAAATAAAATATTTTTCTCCAATGGATTAGTTATAAGTTTATATCTCATGAGTTATGTATAGACATGTGAAATTACATTTTCCCACGAAGCATGTGTGTGAGTAGTGACTCATGATGGAATAAGTCTGAGTAGCGACTCACAATGTAATGGGTGAGAGTATTTACTAATGAAGTCATGGATGTGAGTAGTGAAACATGAAGGATATGCTACCCCGTGATTATGTTTTTACCAAATTTCAATGTAATTTAATGTTTCAAAGGAATGTTACATTTAAATTCTATGTACTGTTGATTATAATCCATGGATTACTTTTATTATCTCATGTTTACACAACCTTTTTCCATGGAATATTTTTTTCAGTTGATATTGCATATAATTAAATAGTAGATTTTGGAAAAATCATCTTGTACCGTGATCATTTTAATATGTTATTTCTGTGGTACTCATGTCTTCTCATATGATTATGATCTAACCCTTTGTAACATGATAATAATTTGTCCTTTACGGAGTGTTTGATCACCCACATTCATATTTTTCCATTCCAGAAGTTATCAAGATGATTATAACCTATGATAACTCTAGAAGGGAGTATAATATAGATTAATTATTTTGAAATTTTCATAAGTACCATAAAATATGTTAATTATGTAGTTTATCCTCAAAGAAACTATAATTTCTGTTTTTTGGATTGTGGGATTATTTGTGAGATATAATTTTTAAATTTTATAAATGATATAAAATAAATATAGTTTCATCTCAATTTTTTCAAATAAATTTTTTATTGAAATTGTTATTATCACTATATACAGTAGTGTGGGTTTGAGGAAAATCAATTGATATCAGAGTGGGGTTTATATATTTTTTAGGATTTGTTTAGTTTTTTTGTTTTATGACTAGTTAAAATTGGTCAAAACTTTAGTGATTAATATAACAGATAGGTCCATGTATAAGTTTATATCTTTTAATTTTCTAAAATTTATAACTATTAAATTTTTGAATTAATTGCAAACATTTCTAGATATTGAAAAATGGATATGTCTTTGGAAGATTTGCATCATGGGATTATATTCCTCAAAAGTCTAGTTTAATATCAACTTGATCTTCACAAAGTTAAAAAGGAATGAGCCTAAGACTACACAATAGTCAAGAGGCTCTCAATGGATATATATTATAGATCCACATGATATTTATGAAACATTTTAAGGGATTTTAAGATATTTTGTTTAGAGAAACTAGAAGGAAAATGGCCATTGAAAACCTTGGAAAAACCAAAGGAGTTATTAGTTAATCAAATTAAACCATAGTTTAACTAAAAGTACCATAGTTTAAGATGAAGGTTTTAGTGGGGAAGACATATTCAAATTGAGTTTTAAAATTCATATTATCATTTAAATTTTTTTAAATGGGAATTATAATAAAAATTTTGGTATCATTATTTAGTTGAAAATATGATCATCAAAATAAATGTTTGAAAGGTTTGTCCCTATAAACCCCTATAGAAAAAAAGGAATCCCATTTTCTAAATTTTTTGAATAAATGGAAATCTCAACACATCACTATTAACACAGAGAATATTATTCTATTGGTATCAAATTTTATGAGTTTGATATATCAATAGAAAATATATCTTAGGATTATTATGAATACGTTATCTAAATTCATTAGAAAATGTTTATAAAAATTTTTAGGAAGAAATTTATATAATGGAGTGTAATGTAACACCCTGCTATTTTTGTTCCTGAGATTTTGGAATAAATATATATTTTAATTAATAATAGTTTTGATATATTATTTCCCATAAAACAAAAAAAAAGATGAGATATGAAATATTAGATGAATACTATTTATGAAATATAAGATTATAAAAACATCTAGTAAATAAAAATATTAAAATATATTATAAATGAATAAAAAATAGGAATAAGAACAATTAATGTTTTAAAAGGTAATTTATCAATAAATTATCTTTTCCATTAAATATTCTATTTTCAATTAAAATATAAATCTATAAATTTAATAATTTTAAATTAATAAAATTAACTTCAATTTTGGATACATTATTTCAATATTACCTTAGGTGTTTTTTTATATTTTTCTAAAATAAATGACTTTTAGTTGAATAGTGAAGAAATAATGATTTTTCTAATACCATTAAATTTATTATGTTGTCATAACATAAAAATGTATTTAATATTTTTGAAAAATTTATCATACAAAAAAATATTTTTATAATGTAAAATAAATTATTTAATAATACTATGTTGAATTTATAAAACCCTTGTATAATTATTTGGAAACAGAAGTATTATTTTATAGTAAAAACTGTTTTTTATTTGAGTTTTCATCACTTATTGATATTAAATATAAAATAAAGGATTTTATATTTTATAAAAAATTTTATTATTATTTAATAATCTCAATTTAGATTTTTGGAATAATAATATTATTACTAAGATTAAAGTTAATAAATTTGATAATGGTGAAATGGTAATTTAAAAAAAATGATTTATAATTTTTATATGATAAATTCAATAGATATATTTTTTTAATGAATACTATATGTTTTTTTAATTATATATAAAAACATATTATCCCTTATTTAACAAGTAATTAATGTTATATATTATTAAGAATAATAGATGGCTATAACACCATTCTTCTAAAAAATACTTTTTCCATATATTATATGATTCAATTTGAAATTAAAAATTTCACATATTTAATTCTTTAGGTTACATGGATTATAAATTTAATTATATAACATAAATATTTGGTAATATGGGTTATCATATTATATATTGTAAAACCGTTCTTTTAAGGTTACGAAGGTAAAAAAAACAGGTAAACATTAAAACCTAAGGATAAAAGGATAAAAAACTATTCAAAACGTGAAACCAAATGAATAATATAGATATTATTGACCTTACCTCATTACCAGTAAAATTATTTTCCATTTTGGATCAATTAATCCTTCAATAGTGTCATCCAATCATTGAAAATGTAATGGGTGTTTATTAAAATCCCATTTTCTTCAATTATTAATTGGGATCACCCCCCACATTTTTAAAACCATTATAAAGTTTTATCTAAAAAAAATATTCCATAGTACCTCTTAAATATTATAACCATGTTTTATAATCCTCGGTCTTACAAATAGACCAAGCTAAGGAGCCTTAAGATGTAATCCAAAAGAGAACATCTAAAGGGAGAGGCAATGCTCTCAAACAAGATCTCTTAGTTCTTTTCAAATTATACACTATAAAATATTATTTATCCCTAAAATAATTATAACATTAGTACTATTAAAATTATAAATTTTATTATTATAATGGAATATCACTTTCTTTTATCCCACCAAAACAATTCGAAAAAAGGATGAAATTGTCACGATTTGGTGCATAATACAACCTCCATGAAAGACATGTTCAATTTTTCCAAACCAAAATACATGGATGGTCCAATATAGATATTAATTGAAAAAATATTTTAACTATAACATAATAAATTTTGTAAAATTTTTATTATTTTATTTTTCTACCACCCAACATTTGTGGAAAATGAAATTGTTCTTTGCATATGGCTGGACTACCACCACCCTAGAATGATATATTTCATTTTACTACTACCAACAGATATGGTTGAATTTAAAAATATATTTAAAAAAAAAAAATTATATTTATTAGACTATTAATATTCTAAAAAAATAATATTTAACATTTTATAAGTGATATTAATAATAAATTTTCAAAGTTAATTTAATTTCCTCAAATGAACATATGAATGAACTATTATTAATTTGAGTCAATTTTGGGGAAATCACTATAACTTTTTAAATTTAAAATAATTATAACAATTAAATAAATAAAATTAAAAAATTTTGGAGTTTGAAAATAAATTTTACAACACTTTTCATCATGATCAATTTAATTAGAATGTTTCCTAGAAACTAACCGAACCACCACAAGAAACCAATACAAGAGAAAAATATTTATTAAAAAAATAAAAAATAAAAAATAGATCATATAAAATGAAATATGTTTGAAGGATATTATTAATAATGTTTTCAATAAACTTTATTTTGTAATCTTCTATATTAATCACATAAAAAATTAATATGGACCTAACTTAAGGGTTCCACAATATCAATTTTTATTCATTGAGATATGATTTATATTCCACGCAAGGCCCATATTTGTGTTGTAAAAATTTACATTTAATGTAGTCTATAATAATTTTATTTAAATATATGATATTTCAAAATAAATATCATGTTCTAACATATATGTTTTATCAATTTGAAAGATAATTATGATATAAGTTTTTTGTTAACTTAATCCCCCCTTTAATTTAAGTTATAATGTGTTAACTTAAACTTCAAACTTCTATGATTGGTTTATTGTGAAATAATAATTTAAATTGAAAATGATATTTCTATAAAGGTTAAGGAAAATTTTAAATCAAAAATATCCACAGCATGTATTTCTCCCCTATAAATAAATGATACTCTTAAGAGTAATTTTCATTCTACTTGACAAGGGATTTTTATTCCATGTCCATATCTTATCTTCTCACTAATGTTATCCTCTATATGAGGAAATCCAATTATGGGTTATCTCCTATGACCATCATATTTACCTTTTCCTATTTTCAAAATAATATTTTATTATCATTTTCAAGATTTGGTTTTTAGAAATACTATTTTGGAACTTAAAAATTGATCTTTCAAACAACCATAATTAATTTTGTGTTACGCATTATATTTATTTTTATAACGTTTTATATTTATTGTTATATAGTAATTTATCCATTATCTATATATATATATTCATTACTTATATACCTTTTTTAAATTACCTTTTCTTGCTTGGAATAGTAAATGTTTTATGTAACTTCATGATTCTCTCTTTTATATAATCCTGATTGAAGAGAACATCCCAATTTCTTATTTCATATTAATTAATCAACATATAAAATATTTAAAACCATAAATGGTTTATAAAAAACCTCTTTATTTTAGTTAAAATCAAATTATATAATTTTTAGTTTATACAAAAATAATAATCCCCTTATTTCGTTAAAATATCATTTACCCATTTTATAAAGCATCACGTAAGTGGTTTGTTTTATTAATTCTTTTCCAATAATCCTAATGAATTTTTTGAAAATGGAAGTTCATTTGTAGGACCATAACTTAATTATTCAATTATGATAATCCATGATGATTTTATTTATTCCTATACGAGTAATCCTTATGATGTAACCTTCATTTATGCTATGATATGCGATTAGAAAATCTATATTCTTTTCATGGGTTTTATCATGATTATGATTTATGTATGGTTTATCTTACTCGTATAAGAAACATATTCAGTTAAATATTAGGAATATAAATGTTTCATTATGAATTCATTCCAATTCATTAGGATTTTTTATCTAATAAGATATCTTCTGTAGTGTATGGTTAGTGAACCTAAGAACAATATGTTTTGTTATCTTGGAGGCAATCCTATACTTATGATTATGATGTCATGTTTCATATTATTTCCATATATTTACTATACAAAGATATTATGATATCATTTCCTTATTCCATGTATCCAAAATTATCTCACACACTTATAAGATGATACATGTGTTTTCATTTAATATTTCATGCTCCACTGTCCTGACTTATGGACAACTCCTAATTTTTGAAGTTTATCTTTACTATGATATTTCTCCCCTTCCCATTTTATCTCATATGATTATGATATTACCATTTATTATATATTTGATCAATTTTTCATTTACTAAGTGTTTGAGATAAACCCTTCATTATTTTAAATTCCCCAAGTCATAAATCATAGTATAACATATAAGAAGTCTATAAGGGAGTACACTGTTGGTAAATTGTGGAGAAATTGTCATAGGTTTTGTAAAATAAATTTCATATATAGCTAGTGTGTAGAGGCACTAAAACTTCTTTTCTAATTATTTTGATATTATTGTGAGGCATAATTCTTATATTATGGAAATAATGTAAAATAAATGTATATCTATCTTGAGAATTTATAGTTGATATCATATCATGGTTTAATAATTTTGGTGGATTAGTTTAGTTATTGTAAGGGTATTTAGATCAGATGAATTTAAATAAATCTATAGTGATAGTTTAATAGATATGTCTAAGTGTAGGATAATATTATGATGTTTTGTTGAATTTTTGAGTATGTAGTTTTTAAATAAATTTCATTTCTATTTGGATACTAGATGGAGGATGGAGCTATGACACAAATACAGCCAGCGGTAATCACCCTGAAAAAGGATGGTTTAGTATTAATAAAATTTTAAACCAGTCCAAGATATATAGGACTAAGATTTAACACATGTGTAGACACTCCCAAGGGATATAATTTTCATTATAACATTACAATTATGAGCCATTATATGAAATTTATTATATCAAGGAATTAGTTTAAGAAGTATTATAGAATCGGTATTAATGAATCCCAGGTTGAAATGTGAGTGATACATGTTGAACTAAAATAATTGAATCCTAACATGAATGTGTCCTAATTTGAGACATATTGAGATTGAATTTTCCATATATTACTTATGAAAAATCAATAATGATTTTATTATTTATCACTTCTAATTAACCCTTTTAGTTTTAATATCTCCTAGAGCTATAAAGAATGATGTTAATAAAGTACAATTTGATCAATGTAGTAATTTTCCTAATGGTAAACCAAATTGGATAGAAGGTCCCTTTTAAAATCAGGTTCTTATACCCACCCAATTATCAATAATTGTGATTAAAAATAAGAATTTAGTGGAGTTTCCAAACACTTCAAATAATAGAAGGATGAAGTCCCAAGGAAGTTCATGTGATGAAGATAATGAGGGAAATAATATTCAATATCCTTTATATAAAATATGTGGGCAGATGCACCCATGTTAATTTCTCAAAATTAATGTAAGATGTTTTATATATGGAAAAAGTGGGCATCATGTAAAAAAATTCCAGTGAAAATAGAAGAGTTTAGTTAACATGAGGGATAAAAATAACGTTATTCCTAAGGATTTATTTGATGTATTAAATTCTAATAATTCATGGATTATAAAAACATGTGTACTAATCAATGGGATTAAGATGAAAAACACTACCAATAACCACATAGGGCATGTAAATATATAAATTCATATGAAATAATAGTTATTTAAGTGGAGAGTTATAATAATGTAGTTCTAAAGACACTAATTCTTCACACAAGATTTCTGGTTAAAATATATCATGTATGTTTTCAGAAACTTTTAAATATTGGATTATAAATAGAAATTTATGGATGTATCATTAATGTATCCATGTTATAAAAATATCCTTAAATTTTTGTGGGATTATTAATCATTAATGTCTAATTAAACTATCCTTATAAGATATTTTGTTCATTTTGAAAATTTATTTTCCATATCTATAAAGAATTGACATTAATCATTACATATGGAAATCACATTTTATATTTAAAACCACCCAATAATCATCTATAAATGGATGTAAAACTATGACCTTTCTTTGAAAAATAATTCTATTATAAGAGTATTGATACCCATTCATATGGTAAGCTAAACTCGGATGATTGGAGAAAAAACAAAGTATTATGAATGATATTTTCGAAGGAAAAAATATATTATTATTTAGTTTATATATCTCCATAAATTATGTCATTTCTCATGTCTTTCATTTAGATACCCTTATCTATTTTCACTATCAAGTGATAATTAAAATTTGGAGGAGGCAATTTACTTATGGTGTTTGAGAGTGTAAAACCCTGATATTTCGGAATATATTATTCTCCAAATTAATACTATGTTTGACATTATGTTTCACACAAAACATAGAAATAAAACGATTCATGAAATATTTGTGGAAAATAAAAATAAAAATGTAATATTAATAAAACTATAAGTAAATAAAAATAAAATTTTCAATTAGAAATGAGTAAAAATGGGATTAAGAACACATAGTGTTTCAAAATGTTATTTCCCAATAAAAGTTTGTTTCATTTATATATTTTATTTTAAATTAAAAGATAAAATTATAAAATTTATAATTTTATTTATAAAAAATTAATATTAATTTCTGTTTCAAAATTTAAATTTAATATTATTTTTTTTGAATTTTAAATAATAATTTTGTAGCTACACAGTGAAAAAATTATGGTTTTTTTTATACAACCAATTTTATGATATTATTATGATACAAGAATATCTGAAAAGTTTAAGATCTTTTTTTCAAATATATATATATATATATTAAAATAAATTATTTAATAACACTATGTTTAATTTATAAAACCAAAGTTTAAGGTTTTGGAAACTTGAGTTATATTTTACTTTTAAAATTTTATTTATTTGTTTATATTTAAAATTAGTTTACATCACTTGTATAAATTAAATATAACAAAAAAATATTTTGTATTTTTTAAAAGATTTTCATTTTTTATAATATTTTTAATTTTGTTTTTTTGGAATAAAATTATGATTATTAATATTAAATTTAATAACCATGATAATGACAAAAGGGGTTATTTTAAATTAGTTGTTTTATTAATGTTGTGCAATTTTTATCAAATAAATAAAATTTACCAATTTTATATCATGACTCTAACATGATATTTACTCTTATATGAAAATATATTATCACTCATTTAATTGGTAATTAATGTTTTATAATTTTAAGATCACTTAATGTTTAAAACATCATTTTTCATGATGAATAGTTTCTCTATATATTATATGTTTTATTATAAAAATTAATTTTCATATATTTATAAATATACTTATCTTAAATTGAGCATTAATTGAGGTATATAAAATCAAAATTTTCTAAATTTTTTATTATATTTTTAATAAAAATTTATTTAAGTAGATAATAAATAATTACCAAGGTAAAAAAAATGATAAAGTCAAAACCTAATGGTAAAAGACTAATAAAATGATCAAAATTTGCATTGAAATGAATTTTGGAGGTATTAGCAACCTTAAATAACCCCCCACTAAATTATTTTCTATTTTAGAGCCACTATACCATGAAAAAAGTGATTCCACCAGTAAAACAATTACCAGCTATTTTGAAATATTCTCTACGGTCCTAGATCCTTATCGGCGATTCCTTCATTTTTTGAGGTGTTAGTGATTTTTAGAGTAGGATATATGGGGGAAGGAGGGGGTGTTAAAATAAAATATAAAGTGATATTCTGGATTTTAGTATGGAGGATTATGCTATGCTGTGGCGTCTAGTTGAGAGATCATGATAGAGTGTGGAAAAAACACTACAGTGTAGAAGCTCAAGGGGGAGGTTTACAAGAATCAAAAAATTTCAATAACCCTAATACATTGAGATTAGGATGTTAAAGGATATCCCATTAGTTAATTTATAGTGGTTATTCATTTTTTATGGACACTACATCATCGAGAGGAGTTATCGTGTAACGTACTTTTTTGGAAACAAAATTCTATAGCATGGTGGTTTCCCTTGCACTGTGGCCCTCTTAATAAATTATAGGATCTTTTACATGGATGGTTCCATGTTTCTTGGTGTTGTATTTGACTAGGTATTCTTTCTAATGGCCTTTTTTTGTTATAACATAGTTTTTTCTTATGAAAACACCTTTTCACTATGTTGTAGGGTGTTGTGTTGTGGTCTTAAAACTTCTAGTTTTTCGGTAAATATCAGAACGCCAATAATGTTCTTATTATATAAAAATTCTATATTTAATCCTAGGAACTATAGAGATATTTTTAAGTAATTTTAAGTTCCCTTTGATGCAATTCAACCCCCATATTATAGGGACTATTTTTTTGGTGATGAGAAGATATTTTCTCTCTTTCTCTTATTGTTTCTTCTCAGTTCAGTTCTGTTTTATCCCATGCTAATTTACATGATAGGGAATTTAACTATTTCCTTATAAAGAAGTTTTTTTTTATTTTTTCTTTAATAGTTTTGGTAATAAATACTTATAGGTTAGTAGGTTTCTTATGGGTGAGGTAATCATTGATTTGAGCTTTATATTCCATTCTAATTTGAAGATCATTAAAACTATTAGGGATGTCGATTCATTTATTCTCATTTTTTATGTGAAATCATAACTTTAACATGATTAATAACTTTTTTTGACAAATATATATGATGAAACATTCCATGATAATTTATGTAAGCCTGAAAAGGATGATTCTTTGATTAGAATGAGTGGTAATTCTCAAGTTTGTGAGAATAGTTAATGCTTGATATGGAAGGATGCACAATAATATTCATGTTGGTGTCGAGGATGAAACCAGTAAGGAGATAATTTGTTGAAAATAGGATTTTCAATTATTATATGTTCTAAATTAAGGTATTCTTTCTTGATAATGAATCTTATTAATAAACATATTTTTGGGTTTGTTGTTTCTGTATTCCTTTCCCGAAGGCATAATATAGCTGTTTGTGTATATTTTATGTATATTTTATAGAATCTTTGTATTTTTCCTAGAGACCCTAGAATTAAATAATTATAATTAAAGATTAGTAATTTAACCCAAGGGGTTGTAGTCTTAATGAAATAAAGGGTGATGATAACTCTTGAGAAAATGTGGGATTAATTGGATAATGTGTTAAGGAAAAGTAATTTAATTTAAAATTAATTTAAAGTGGTAATGGTTTAAAATTAATTATTTTTTCATAATTAAATTATTGTAATAATGAAATATTTAGAGAAAATAGTTAAATGAATTTTTATTGAAATACTTGTGTGTTAACAAGATATCTTGTCCTTAACATTTTCATCCATATATTCTAGATAAGACAAATACAGTTGAGTCTAAGACAATTTTGTTTCACATAGTTTGGTTGTGATCTATATGTGTATTATTATATAATGTGATTTTATATTCCACCCCAATTTTTTTTTGGTAGGGATACTAACACACAGTGGACTCTAGGAGGTTGTCTTTCCCAACATATAGGTTGGGAAGAAATATATAGCTACACCCACTTTCCTCACTTTATATTCCATGCATTATTATGTTCTTGAGTGCATGGAGGTAAAAATTCCCATACATATGTGTAGTGGGTTAAGATGGGATGTGGTTATTTTATACACATGTATCTCCATATATTGTATCATTAGGATTATTATACATGTGTTGTGTATGAGCTATGATATCTTGTGGATTAATACAAGACATATGAGCTATGGTGGACCCCAAAAACTATGAGGTTACTATTTAAATATTTGGTATATTACTGATGAGATGATATGAATCACATGAATCATGATATATTATAGTTTATCGGGTATATTTTGGAAGGATATTTTATTTTGAGAGATATAGCTTAGGATGTGGGGCATTGGGGAAGTGTCCCACACCAGTGGTGAAGTGGTTTCAAGGAAACTTATTTTTATATATGTTGGTTAAAATATTATTAGTTATATGTGATACTTGGTGAGAGATCCATAGAGATGGTTAGAATGTTTTATACCTAATTAGGTGATGAGTTATCTTCACTTTTTTTCACTGGGTTTTAGTATGTTTTCTTTATCCTTTTTATGTTAGGATCTAGGGATGAACTTCGTAATTATATATGTTATTATCACCCTTAATATATATTAAAATTTCTTCATGTTTGTAGGAGATGGTTGGTGATTGAACTAGCCATTAATTGCTCATATTTTTTCTTCAGAGTTGTTTGGGATGTTAGGTCACTGCCAAGGTTCATTTTTGGTATTTGTAATTTCATTTACTATATTTTTATTTCATAAAATAACATTCATGTATTTGGATCCAATTATTTTTTATGATTATGATTTTTTGGGGTTTTTATCTTATCTCTCATTCCTTATGTTCTTCAGACAGGGTAATTTCTCTAATCAGTATGCATGATATACCTTCGGTGCTTGTCACCAACCAGAGACATATTGGAGGTTGGATTTGGGTTCAATTATTTCCCCTCACTAATTATCATCCCAATAGGGGTACCTTTGGGGGGTGGGGGGTTATGGGGATATTATAGATTTTTATCATAGGGACAAGTTGAGGGGTATGTTAGAGTGTAGAGTTAAGAACTGACAAGAACTGTATGGGTTGGTAGGGAAATAGTTTCTTATGTGTTTAGTATGTGATGTAACAAAGGAGACTAGATAATAAATGGGTATTTATAGCCCCCCCTATGATTCAATGAAAGAAATTTTATAATTACCTAACATACTAATAAAAGTGATAATAGTTGTGGGGTAAAGACCTAGGAAAGGATCATGCTTCATAATGGTTTGTACCTTTGTTTGAAATGGGTATCCATGCTATTATATTGGCCCAAATTTATTAATTAATCTAAAATATTCCATATTCCATGTTTATGAGGACCTAACCATTATATATATATTTTTGTTATAGATCTTGGTCAATGGCATGATCAGGTTCATAATGATAATTTTTAAAAGTATGTTCTAGTAGATCAATAAATATTGGAGGTCAATGACGATAAAACATTGTGGAGGAAGCATTTAGGGTTTTAATGGAAATTTTTTAGAACTATGAGGAATCCATTTTATAATAATTGATA
Source organism: Viscum album (assembly GCA_963277665.1). Taxonomy (NCBI): domain Eukaryota; kingdom Viridiplantae; phylum Streptophyta; class Magnoliopsida; order Santalales; family Viscaceae; genus Viscum; species Viscum album. The sequence goes on from OY728165.1 coordinate 292,428,988, forward strand.
GATGAATAGTTGGATGTGGTGGAGATATCACTCAATTGGATCTGGTCATAGGAGGTGCATTGAGTTTCATTGGAGATGATGATGTTTCATGGGTATTCTAGGAAGTGGTGGTTCTTAATCCTTAGGAATACAGAGAAGCCAGATGTCTCGTATAATAAGTTCCAAGATCAACGTGGAGTAGATTTTCAATATTTGAATGTGAAGTCTGCTAGTAGGCAGGAGAAGAATAACCTTTGATAGGGGAACTCCAGTGTGAGGGAGTTTGGGATTTATTTCTTGATCTTTCAACGATATTATTTAATCCAATTTTTTGATGAGGAGTCCTAGGGAAAGAAATTTAAGAAGGCCTAAAATATTGGGATCCAGTTCTAGGTAACCATGTTTATACTATCAACATATATTGAGGTACTGGAGAGAGAAAATCATCTTGAGAGGATGCTAAAGAGAACATGATAAACATGAGATAGGAGATTTAGTACTCTTCATTTAGTAGAGTTATGGTCATAGGTTCTTAGATTCCTAGACAAAAAAGTTCTCAAACAACAGGGGGTAGGTCTTGGACTCAACATAAAGTTTCTCAAGTGGTAGTGGATCTCAAGCCCCAAACAATGGATAATTTTTTTTCACAGAGTCCATGATATCCAATTGTTAATTTTCATGATATTTCCAAGAAGACAATGTGTGATTGGTGTTCCTTTTCAGTTTCTTCTATTGCAACAGTTTCAACCGTGGAAGTAACAATAGGATTCTAAAGATTTTGATCCGTATAGAGGATATGGGCCAACGTAGGATAGACCTACGATTATACTTATCCTCAGTTATCTGGGTGTGACTATGGGGGTGGTTATCATCAGGTATAGAGAGTTAATAGTGATGTTATTGGTTCCCTTCATGCATTGGAGTTTGTAGTTCTAGGATATCCAGACATCGTTTAAGGTATCCTTTTCTTATTTTCAACTTGGGTGATTTTTTTGTTTTCCTAAGATCTAAAAACAACTACATATCACTTTCCATAGTCTATAAATTTGGAAATTAGTTGGAGATAACTTTAGTTTTCTTATCATTTAATGTTATAGTTTTAGGGCAATATTATTTGTATGAAGTATGTAGAGTCTGTAAGATAGTGATGGGGAAACACCACTCTCAGGGATACATCCTATATTTTCAGATATAACTATATGACATCAACCTAGGAATGGATTAGATATACATAGTATAGGATATCTATGATTAATTCATATGGTATATTTTTTTTGATGATGTTTATGGAGATTATTCCATGTTCATTGGTGAGTGAGACCCTCAGATGGGTCAGATGGGTGTTCCTCCCTTATCTTCCATGATTTCTAATATGATTTTGAGTTCATGGGGGGGGGGGGGGTTATTCAACACTATTTACCAGGTTTATAGATGAGTACAGTGATGTATTTATTAAGATGGTTGTGGAATTATACGTTATACGAGTGATCATGTTTGGGATGGATCCTCACCCAAATGATTATCTGATCTCAATGTCTCTGTATAGGATGGAACTTTCTATTTTTTGGGAGATACAGATTTATATTGATGGTCTCATGCAGTTATGTTTTTTTAAAGTGAGTGTTAACCTGAGGTGCTTTGATCTCTTTCATGAAAAATGATGATGGATGTCTGTATCTGTTTATCAATTATCATTATATGAATCAGCTGATTGTGAAGAATATCAGACTTATTCCATATATTGATGATTTATTCAATTGGACGAAAGGATCTATTTGGTTCTCTAATATTGATCTATAATCCGGATATCATCATATAGAGGTGGAGGATTAAGATTTTCTAAATACTTCTGTATGATATATTTATGAGAATAACGTGTTTGTTATAATTCTTTTTTGGGTAATGAGAATTCCATTAATGTTCGTGGGACAGATGAATGGAGTGTTCTATTAGTTCCTAGATAAGTTTTTGGTGGTTTAATAGACAACATTATTATGTACTATACATCCTAGGAGGAGCCCATAGTGAATTTTTGGGATGTTTTAAGGGATCTCTATCTTTAGAATCTATTCTATAAGCTATCAAAGTTTGAGTTATAGTCTCTTGAAGATTGTTTCTTTGGATTTTTTTTCCAAACATAGAGTAGCAATTGATCCTTCAAGGATTAAGGTGATTATTTATCTGGATCACCCATGAATTCTTCCTAGGTTTGTATTCTCCTCTATCTTTCAATCTACTATTGGAAATCTATATAATTCTATCACATTATGACTATTATAAAAAACTTGACTAGAAAGGATCAATTATTCTTTTAGAATATCATGTTATGGGTTTCTTTTAGTTCTTAAAGGATTATTTGGATAAATATCTAGTTATTAATTTTTTATAAGAGGGATTATATGTATGGTTTCTTCTAATTCTTCACATCTTAGTTTGGGTAGTGTTTTGATACAATGTAGGGAAATTATTTTTATGGATCTCGGTAGTTACAATGTCATTATCAAAACTATGCCTCCAAAAATAATAGGTGAGTAGTAGTTGTGTTTTCCTCAAAGTTGTGGTTAAATTATATCTTTGTCTTGCATTTTGTAGTTTTAACTAATCATACATTTCTAAAGTATATATTCTCCCAGCATGACCTTAGCTTTTGAAAATTATGGAGGATGGAATTTTTTCATGATTATGACTTTTCTATTTCTTAAACATCAAGAAAGTGTAATAATGTTGTCACAATTATATGAAGGAATTCATATAGTGATGTTGTGTGTGAGTATAGAGAATAATGGAGAGTGATGGAAGAGCTTTATATGATGCATCTTGATATAGGAGAGGTTGGAGGTTGAGGATTCCTTTTTCAGATGATGGTTTAGTCAACATTAATATAACTGGTGGAGGAGTCCAATCTAGGATAATTTAATTTGCATTTTTAGAGAGAACAACTTATCTATGGTGACTTCTGTGATGTTAGTTTAAATTATGATTAATATTGGGTGTTGTTTTAGGGGAGGTTTTTTATTCCTTCACTGATATATGAGGTGGTTATCCTTTATTTCTACAGCTTACTCTTAGTAGCACATCCTACTTTTAAAAATATGTACCATGCTATGAGAGGTCATTTTATTTGTTTTGGGATGATTTTTTCTATTGTGTAGTTCATGTCCAAATGTTTAGTCAACTAGATGGTGAAGGAGAAACACCATGTTTTAATTGGTTTTCTCTATCATTTAAATGTTCCTTAGTGGAAGTGTGAGGAAATTTAGATAGAATTCTTCACTGTTTTGCCTCAAGCTCTGGGAGTCTATGATGTTATACGTTTGATAATAGATAATTGGAAAAAATCATCTCATTTATTACAGATCAAAGAGTCAATATTAGAAGATATTTTTATGAGGAATTTTATGAGGGAGGTTTTGAGATGGAATGAATACCATTAATATTTATTCGTGACCATGATCCTCAGTTCTCCCCCATGGTGTGAAGTGGTCTTCGATTTTATTTTGGATCTCAATTATTCCATGGAATTACTTTTCATATATATATATAAATGTCCAGATAGAGTGGACCATCTAGAATCTTAAAGATATTTTGTGTGCTAGTGTCCTAGACTTTGTTGATTCGTGGGTGTGAAACCTACCTTTGGTCGATTTATCTTACAATAATTTTCTTACTCCACCATTTATATGACACCATTTGAATCATTGTTTGAACAAACATTCCATTCTCAATTTTGAGGGACTAGGTTTTTAGAGTTAAAAAATATGAAACTAGATCTAGTAAAGAGCATTACATAGATGGTTTAGGTGATTTTCAAGAGGATTACGGAAGTGTAGAATCATCAAAAGTACTATGTCGGCTATAAGAGGATACTTATAGAGTTAGAAATTAGAGATCATGTGTTCTTAAATGTGAATCCTCATCATGGTTTGGGAATGTTTTCTCATGGGAGTAACCTCTCACCTAAGATTGTTTTGTGACCTTTGAGGGGTTAGATCATGTTATATTCATTACATATCAGATATCATCTCCCCTAATAAATAAGCTATATTCATGATTCCATTCATGTGTTTTAGATTCACCACTATCATTATAATGAGATTCAAATCATCAATTGAATAGAGATTGATGTTGATGATGACACAACCATGATGAGAATCCTGTGGAGATCCATGAATAATAAGAAAAAGTGTTTTGAAATCATTATATTCCCTTGATTCATGTCCTCTGTTGATACAATGGAATATATGAGAGTACTTGGGAATGTGATTCACTTACACACACGTAGTATCTAAATTTATTTGTCTCTTATTTTATTATTATCTTTATGATCTAATGTCAACAACTATTATTTGGTTTAAGAGATAGTTTCCCTACTTAATTAATGCCTTATATGTGTCTTTGATCATGTTTTATAGGTATCTCCCCCATTTGAGTTGTTAGTAGATGGTTGTTCATAACATGTGATTTTTTCCTTATTACATTAAGAGAGATGGTTGAGTTAATAGGATAGAGATATTATTGAATAGAACCTCATAGAGTGACTATTTGAATAACCCTATTTATTTTTATTTTCTTTTGGTTTGGTTTTAAATCCTTTAGAAGACAATTTTTGGAGAGATATCTGATTTAAGGGACTACATCCTTGTATATTAGTCCATTATTTATAGTGGTAGAAGTTCTAAGTGGAGGCTTGGAGGTAAAAGGATTAGAGTTAATAAAAAATTTAACTTCACAAATGTATTAGATCATGGAGGATTTTGTAATGTCTTGGAGTTATGTCAATAGTTGTGGTTGTTGAATAGAAAAAGTGTTGTGTTGTAGAAGATAAAGGGGGAGATTTGGGTGATTCTTCCAATTTTAGTACCGCTAAAGTTTGGGGGGTAGCCAATGGTGTGGAATCATAGGTGGTATATTTTATGTATTCTTCATTTTTAGGGTCTCTACACCATGTTGCTAATTTTTAGTATAGCCTATGTTTTGGAAATGGAATTCTAGGATGTGTTGGTTTACCTTGCACCATGGTCATCTTGGTAATTTACAGGATCATTGGCATATACTACATTGTGATTATCTGACATTATATTGACTAGTTGTGTTGTAGTATGTCCTCTTGTCTTATGCCATTGCTTTTCTATTTGTTAAAACCTTTGTGTTATGGTCCAGGGAACTGCATTGTGGTATTCTAATGTAATGTTTTAAAAAAAAACCCTTCAAAATTTTCTTTCTCTCAACTTTCTCTCTTGACCCCAAGGAACTTGAGATGTCTATTTGAATAACTTTAAATACCCGTTTGATCAAATTTAACCCCCATGGTCCAGGGATCGATCTTTGTTTATTTGAGGAAAATTTTACCTCTTTATCTTTTTGGTTTATTCCCTATTCAGTTCTATTTACTCCGATGATAACTTTCCATAGAATGAAAATTGATACATATTATTCTCATGGAGTTATTTTATATTTTCTGGAATGGTTTTCACATGAAATATTTGGAGGTCTATAGATTCCTTGTGGGAGATGTGATCAAATACATATACTTATTATTCCATTCTTTTTTGATGGATTTTAAAATAATTGAGGTTGTGGATTTGATTATTTTCCAATTTTTATGTGAAAGAATAATGATAAAATTATTTTCCATTTTAGTAGTAGTGGAATTAACCATAATGAAAATTAAATTAGAATAAATAAATATTTGGTTTCTGTTGTAAGTGATGACATGTGTTTATAGTGTGATAATGGGTTTGCTCATGTTTTGAGAGATAGTGTGCTATATATGTCTATTATATGGTTTAGAATGCTTTCCCTTATAATTGGTTATATAATTTAAAGATGTTAATTTAATTGAAAATATTATAAAAAATAATGTTTAAGAGATTTTTTTTTATTTTTGTTTGATGAAACTAGATGTTATTTTTAGGATCATGGTTAAATATATTATAACTGTGATAGATGATTCCTTTGGATTACTATTGTTGTAAATTATGATATATGTATCAGTTAATTCAATAATTCAATGAATTGGTTATTTTAAAAAAACTAATTTCTTGGGGCAGAGTATTCTCACTTTCTTACTATGGCTTTATGCTTTGGTTCTTGTCCCAGATTCCCAAAATATTTTTTTTTGATTTAGTAATTGTGTGATTTATTTGAATGTGGAACCTTTATATATGAAATGATGTGATACTCGGATGTCTCATTGTTTTATGTGAATTGGTCGATATACTAATGTTTTTAGTATATGTTGATGCCTGTGATATTGTGATGTATAGAGATAGGAATGATGGTGTTAGGGATGGAACTCGGAAGGATGGAATGGGTTGAAGTGGGTCTTTTACATTGTTTATTATGTTGTGAGATATTATTATCTCTTGATATAAAATCCATTTAAATGATATATGAATGAGTTTCCTATTTCAATATTATATTCCCCACTGCATAATGTAGCTAGTTGTGTAAGGTTTATGCATATTTTATGGTAGCTTAGGTATTTTCCTAGAGTACGTAGAATTATTGAATTATAATGAATGGTAAATAATTTAACCTAATGGGTTAATGGATTAATGTAATTCATGATTATGATAAATGTTGAGAAACCATGGGATTAGTTGGATTATGCCTATAGGGAATTCAGTTCAGTTGATAATTACTGTAAAGTGAAAATGGTATAACAATAATTAATGGTTAATGAATTAATTAATACAATATTGAAATTCTTAATAAGAATAATTAAAATTATATTTCACAAAATGTTTGTGTGCTTATCAGATATCTAGTTCTTAGCGTTGTTAGCTGGGACTCCAAGAGACAATAAATAGATTTGAGTCAAAGGCTATGTTGTTTCCAATAGTGTTGTTGTGATCTATATGAGTAGTCTTATGTTATGTGATTTTATACAAAATCACACGCTTGTTGGTAGGGAAACTAATACATAATAAAAAATTGGTGGTCATTTTCCTTGATATCTATGTTAGTGAGGAATAAATGAAAATTTACCCCTTATTTACCACTATAGTCTCTTATTAGTATTATGTACATGTGTACATGGTGGATGCATTTTCCATAATTGTGGGAAGATAAATATAATGTATTTTTTAATTTCATACACATGAATTTTCAGATATTGTATCCTTAGGATTATTATTGGTATGTTAGGTTCTGGATGTGATGTCTTATGGTATTAAACATGACGTACAAGTTGTGGTGGATCCCAAAAACTACCAGTTACAATATGGAGATGTGGGATGTTGGTGATGAAATGATATAATGCATGTGGTGCCTGATATGTTATAGTTTCTCATGTTTCATCAAAAAGGATGTTTTATTTTTGAGATTGATGGATTACGAAATGTAATAATTGGGAATAGAAATAAACCTTTGGGGAAGTGGTAGTATGGCACCTCCTTTTGGATATATGTTTGCAATTATATTATTACTTGGATGTAATACTTAGTGACAGATCCATGGAGTGGATTATTACGTAGTATAACTAATTGGGTGTTGAGTTATCTTTACTTTTTTTTCAATGAGATTTATTATTATTTCTTTATCTTTTTCACAAGAGGATTCAAAAAGGATCCTTCCAAGTATACATGTTATGATCACCCTACGTATATATAAACTATTTTTCTGGTTTAGAGGAGTTGTTTGGTGATTAGGCTAGATATTACATTCTCATGGGGATGTTTAGGAGTTATTCTAGATTCAAGGTCACTGTAGTGGATTTATGTTTAGAGGTTTTAGTTTCTTTTCTAGTTGTTCGATTGTGTGACATTACGTGCATGGATTGAGATCTCTTTAATTTTTTATAAGAAAGAGTTGTTTGATTCTTTTTATTATATCTTGTATATCATGTTATTCTTAGATGGCAATGAATTCAATATATTTATATGATATAACCTAAGTGTTTTTTACCAACCCATATCCTACTAGAGGTGGTATTTGGGTATTTTTATCTCTCTTATACCATTACCATCCAAAGTGGGGTACCTTTAGGGGGTGGTGGTTCTAAAAAAAATCCTTTTCATCACTTATAAAATGGAATCAATTACACTACAATTCAAAACCCATTAAAAAGATTTATATCTACCAAAATTGTTCTATATTATCTCCAAATTCTTATCCCCATATCTTATAATCCTTATTTTTTCCAAAATAAAAACTTTGGACTGTTATAGTGTTACACAAGGGAGAAAATTCCAAGGGAGAGGTAATCCTATCAAATGAGATATCTTAGTTTACTTCTAATTCATAACATTTATATCCATGGATATATATTAATATTATTATTATTAAAATGATGAATTATATTATACTAATAGAATAAAACTTTCCCACCTCCCTTTAAAACTGTTCAAAAATTGAAGATACCGTCATGAGTTAGTGCAAACTACTGTTTCCAAGGAAGGAATGTTCTATTTTTGACCAACAACATACATTGATAATTATAAAGAGTAATTTATTGAATAAATATAATAAAGATAACATGATTATGATTATGAAATGATAATTATTTTATTTTTCTACCCACACCCATTCCAAATAAAATAAAATGTTCATCAGTGTAGGTGCGGAAAAATTCCTCTACAGAAAGTCCTATTTCATTTTCCCACTACCATTTAACCTAGATGAAATTTAATATGTATTTAAATCCTAATATTTATATTTAAAACACCATTAATATTCTACTTTGGTAATATTGGACATTTATTAAGTGATATTATCAATAAAAATTCATAGTTAACTAAACCACCATAAATAAACATATCAAGGAAACATTCTTATTGTGCGACAATTTTAGAGAAACCTATGAAACTATAAAATTTTTGTGCTAATAGAATAATAATCTACATACAAATATACAATTCTGTACATTATGATAATATTTTATTATCTATTTTACCATGTTAAAATTATTAGGAATATTTCAGAGAAACTAACTAAACCACCCCGGGTAACCAACAAAAGGAACAAATATTTAATAAATTAATAAAAAGTAATAATAAATAAAAAATTAAAATTGAAAAATAAAAGAAAAAAATTATTTTCAGTGTTTTTAATAAACCTTATTTGTTTATCCAAGATGCTAGTTTTAATAGTAGAATGAATCATGACTTAAAGTAAGTGTTTCTATATCTAAAATTTTATTAATTGAGATATAATTTTTATTATACACATATCCTCTTTTCATTATGTAAACATTTGTATTAGATTAATTTTTCAATAATTTTATTAAAATAAATGTAATTGAAAAATCAATATTATTTAATACCTTACATGGGTTATAAAATAAAATGATAATGATGATGTGAGTTTTTTGAACTTAAACCCACCTTTCTGTGAGTTATAATGTTTCCACTTGAATATCTTAATTATATTATAGGTTCATTCCACCCCAATATTTTTTATTGAAATTTATATTTACTTAAGGGGAAATGGAACTTATTATTCAACACATATTCCTGGAATTATTTCTTCTCCATAAATTTATATCATTCTTAAAAATAATACTCATTCTCTTTAATGATGTTTTTTCTTTCATGTCTATATTTTACATTCCGAAAAATATTATCCTTTATATATGGACACATAATTATTTTTTATCTCATGTAATTTTCACATTTCTATTTTACTCTTTTCAAAAATAAATTTTTATTTACTTTTTAACAATGTGGGTTTTATGAAAGGTATTTAACGACAAAAAATAGATCTTCCTAACCACCCTCATTTCATTTTGGTTACACATTATATTTTTTTTCTACATTTTATACTATATTAATCTCATATAATTCATCCATTTTCTATATATATATATATATATATGTTTCTTATTATATAATTATTTTAATTTAACTATCATTTTGGGGGATAATACATTTTTTAAGTCCCTTCATGCTTTTAACTTTTAAATATACTAGATTAAACAAAACTTCCCATTTTCTAATTTTATATTAATTTTCACCCATATAAAATATTTTTAACTAGGATTAGTGTAATAAAATGATCATTCTTTTAGAAAATAACCCTTATAGTTTAATTATTTTTTAAATGTAAGTAATAATATCTTTACTTCATAAAAAATCCTTATCCCATTTTTTAAATCATCACTTAAGTTGTTGTTTTTTTCAAATCCTTCATAAGATTTTTTTTTCACTGAAACTCCATCTTCAAGAAAATTTCTTAATTAATAAAACTTGAAAATACATATGATTTAACTCATTATTTGACTAGGAATCCTTATAATATATCTATTGTTATACATTGAGATGATATTTTGAAACCCTCTTTATTTTCATGAGTTTTATCAGGATTATGATTTTTTATTGTTAATCTTATTCATGTGGAACACAAATGAATATAATTATATGAATATGAATGGTGTAACCATATTGAGTTATATTTGTTAGTGTTTCCATCTCATGAGATACCATGTATGGTGAGAAATTGGTCATCCTGATAACACCATGTCATGTTGTCTTGGTGGTGATCCTTGACTTATAATTTTGATGTCACATTTCATGTTTTTTCTACATATTTATGATTCCATGATATTATGTTAACATTTATTCATTATATGTTTCCATGATTATCTCACACTCTTATTCCATTGTATTTATTTATTCATTTTAGATTTCATATTCTGCTTTCAAGACGTATGGACAAATCTTATTGCTCTAAGTTCTTTTTTAATACAATATTTATACCCTTCCAATTTTTAATCATATACCTATGATTGAAACCTTGATGTCATGATAATGAGTATTTATCTTTTTAAATGTTTGACCTCACCCCTTATTTTGTTTCTATTCCCAATGTTATGAAGATGAGTATAACGTATGGTGTTTCTAGAAGGGTGTTTAGTGTGGATTAATTATTGAGAAATATTCAAAAGTTTTGTAATATAAAAATGCATTTCTAGACAGTCCTCAAAGAAACTAAACCTTATGTTCTTTGTATTGTGTTATTATAATAATATGTAATGTTTATGTTATGAAAATGATGTAAAATAACGATATGTTTATCATGGAGATTTATAATTAGAATATTTGTCTTTTATTTATACTGACACTATGATTGATAACCTCCTCCATAAACAGCACCAAATTAAAACAAGACACAATATATTAGATGAAAATTATTATGAAAATCATTGGAATAATAATTATTATAGATAATGAATATAAGTTACCATGATACAATTTAATATATTATGGGGATAAATAATTAATATAATTTAATATTAAAAAAGAATATTCTTTATCAAATAGCTATTTTTTTAAAAAGTTACATATTTTATTCTTATAAATTAAATTAACCACTTTTAAAATATTAATATACATAAAATAATATATTATAATTTATTATATTATAAATTGATATGAAATTACATTAAGAACACTTAAAACTATCATTTTTCAAAAAAAATCCCTTTCTTTCTATTGTTTATTTTCATTAAAACAGAATATTTATAAATTTAGAAATTTGAATTTTTTAAAATTAACTTAATTTGTGAATTTAACTTTATAAAATTATATTATTATGAATTGTAAGAATTTTTCTAACATAATATTTTTTAAGTGAATTTCAAAAATTCATTGTTTTATAAAAACTCTAAATTTTATGACTTTATCATTATATAATCATGACCAAGAGGTTTCTAAAATAATTAATTTTGAAAAATATGTTTCAATAAGTAAAAATATAAATTTCAAGAGTAAAATATTGAATATAAAATGCATATTTTTAACATTTTAAGGAATTGAGTAATATTTTCCAATAAAAGTTCTATTTGGTATGTTGTTTTAATTAAATATTATTTTGGTAAAATTATGTTATGGTTTCTTTAATCAACATAAATATTATATTTTAACATATTTATGCTATAAAAATAAATAATGTTGATTATATTACCTTATATATAAATTTTTAATCATAGAAGTACACTTTTTATAGATATGGTTTTTTCACATTTGGAGTGATAATATTAAAATTAATTTTTATAAACCATATAAATTACATTTTAGAAAATAGATTTCATATTTTTAATTATTAGTTCATGATTATTTAAGAATTAAATTTTTATTTCTATAAATTAAAATTAAATTACTTAGATAAAGATGAGTTTCCATGGTAAAAAACAAAATTTTTAAATGATAAAAATGTAAGATTAAATGACATAAAAACATGTTATTTTATTTTGAAAATTTAATATAAAGAATTTATCTACCTTAAACATTAACTAAATCCGTTTTTGTCTATTTTTGGATACATTTTACATTTGAATAGTAAATTTATATTTTATATTATTATAAAAATTCCACTCGCCTTCCTTGTAAAAGGATCCATCACTACACTATTTCTCTTCTTACCCCGTTACTTTTTTATTCGAAAAACTCTATCAAAATTAGTTCCCAACAGTCTTCACAATATTTTAGAGAATCTGTTATTTTAAAGAGTATTATAACATTCTCAATTACTCATCTTTTTTTCCTTGTCCATTATTTCTTCTTCTACCTCCTCAAAATATAATATAAGAATATTTATATAATTTCATCAATATCATATTAATTTTAATATTTTATAATATTTTTGTGAAAACCATTTTCTACCTTCCTCCCAACCATTTGAAAAAAGAAAATTCCACTTGTGTTACATGCAGAGTACTTCCTCCATAAGTGACATGATCCATTTTTTTGAAAGGGCTTATAAATATGGATCAAAGGGGGTATTTAATGAATAATTTCATATTTAAAAAATTATTTTTTTAATTAAAATATAAACCAATCATACTTCAATTAACTTTTATGTAAATGAACACATAACCTATGAGTACATGCGTACTACCGCCACCCTGAAAGTGATGTATTTTGTTTGTCACACCAAAAATTTATTTTTTATAAATATGTCTTATAACTTAATTCACCGCCATAAATAATATAAATTATATCACTATGATTTAAAAATAATTACATTATTCTAAAGGAATCACTTTCTTTAAAATAATCATACAAAGATTATAGATTGTTCTTGTTGGGTCCATTTAACCACCTACATGAACAATGGAATATATTTATATCATGTGTAAATAAATAATTATACAGGTGAAATTAGAATAATAAAAAATTCCTATACAGGTAATTATAATATCCAACACTTTATTGAGATACCACCCATTATTCATTTAAATTACCAAAATAATCTCATCCCTGGATTTATATTTGTTAATAATAAATAAATTAAATATTAAATTAAATTAGAACAAAATAAATCATTACAAACCACCTATTATAGTACCTGTGATTATCTTATAATGATGAAATTTTAATCAATAAACAATAGTCCAAACCACTATTATAAAACTAGTACTAAAAACAATCAAAGCTAATAACATCCGATGATGAAAATAAAATACATGTAACTAATATAATTTTAATAAATGATTATAAGTGATTTTTATAAAAGGTTATAGTTATGAATAATATAATGAAACTTAACATTAAGATATTTTCTTTTATTATAGATGAAATCTTGTGTTAGTGGGATTAAAGATATGGTTTTCCAAGTATTTTTACTATGATATCACGAGTATTCACCATTAATTTCCTTCTTGTAGAATATATAATAGATATGGATTTATTTTAATATATAATTTCATTAAATTTATTTGATTTAAAAGTCCATCTCATGTTGTACCTTTCATGGGTTATCAATTCAAAAGATAATGATAATATGAGGGTGTTTAATCTCAATTCCATTTTATTGAGACATGTTTTGTTTCATGAAAAAAATTTCATTTATGTGGTTTGAACAATACACATTGGATGGATAATATCATGAATTATCATTTATTCATTCTAATTAAAGAAAGATTTAGGATCTTTATTTCCTGAGGTTTCTATTACAAATGTTTCTTAAGGTGAAGGGAGGTTTTAATGGGACAATTTCTTTTTTGAGCCGTAATGATTCAATTTTTTACAATATTTATTAAAATATGGAAATCTTCTAGTCTGTAATGATATTATAATCATTTATTTATTATTGTCTTGGTATTTAAATTTATTAATTATTTTATTCAAAAATTTTATTATCTTAATAGTAATTTCCTTTCCTTCCAAATTAGATCAATTTTCTTACATATCTATATTAAATCATCTTGAAAATTTTATACATTATTATATTGAGATAAAAATATATTTTTTATTTTTATTAATATTAAAATATCTCTTTAAATCATCTCAAATGAATTATTTATCACTATAATTATTATTTGAGTTTCAATAGGTATTATCAAACATTTATTTAAAAGGATTTAAAAAAAAATTATAAAAGGTTGTTCTATTCCTGATTATACATTTTATCTTCTACTTAAAATTATCTATTTAAAATCACCCATTATTTTTAAGGCCTATTATTTGAATATATTTTTAATTGTTTTTTGAAAAAAGTTTTCATGTTTACCAATAATTTTTTTATTGAAATTGATTCTTAATTTTTTTCTCATTTTTATAATGTTGAGAAATGTTTTCTAAAATCAATTTTCATTGTTTCGATTATGATATCATATTTAAGATATATACCTCGTATGAATTTTTATTTTATGAATCCAAATATAAATTACTCTAAGAAATAAACTATTTGGGTGATTGAATTTTAGTATAAATTGATCTGATCCACTAATCAAGATTACGTGATACCATTTTAAAATGATATAAAAACCATATAATTTCCATGAGTTATCTGTAACATGATGGAAGATTGATTTAAAGTAAAAAAAATATTTTAATTAATGATGGGTGGGGTCCTAAATCACCATAAAATTACTTGGGAATATTTGTACATGTATAATAAATGTCTCCCTCTATACATGGATTCAAGTAGTTAATCATGAATGTTTGAGTATGAGTGGTGATTCAGAAAGGAATTGGTGAGAGTAATGAATCAAAAAGGAAAGAGTGATAGTAGTTAATCAGGATGATTTCAATACCTTGTGATTATGTTTAGGCTAAATTTTGTTTTTATCATATGTTTAATGGGTGTTTTATATTTACACTCTATATGCCTTTGATTGTTATCCATGGAACATGTTTATTTTCTCATATTCTTGTACACTTTTTTCTGCTTATATGTTTGTTCATTTGAGATTACATGTACTTTGATAACGAATTATGAAAAAATTATATTGTTTAATTTCAATTTTAACAATTAACTTCTCTCATACATATTTTTTATCATAAACTTAGGATCTAACTCCTGATGAAAGGTTCACGAGTTTTAAATGACAAAAGTGTTTGAGCTCATTTTTCTTATGTATGAAATCCTTTGGTAATAAAGATGAGTTTAAACTATTAGGAGATTATAATGGAATATATTGTCGTTATATAATAGGAAACTGTTCTTTTGTATAATAAAACTAACAAAATATCAAACTATTCCTCAAAGAAAATATACCTTCAATTATGGGTATTGTGTGATTATTTTTGAGATATAATGTTTAACTTATGTATATAATGAAAAACAAAGATATGTTCCTATCACTTTATACGAAATCGATCATTTAATGAAAGTTAACATAACACCAAATCAAAGAGTGAGGGTCTGAGGCACCTCAACAACAGAATATATTTGGCTTGATTGAGAAATAAGGACATGAAATTGAAATGATCATTAAAGTGAGGGGGACTAAAAGATTTTATATCAACCATTGATATATATAGAACTTTTGAAAATCCATCATTAGATTAATTATGCAGACCAAAAAGTGATGAAACCCAAAAAATTATAATATTTTATACAATGAATTTTCAAAATAAAATAGGCTTTAGGGTAATGGTAGCATTAAAATAATTTACTACATTATTTTTTGATTCATAAATCCCTTTTTTCTTTGGATAATAATAAGAGTTATTCATCATTTTTAAAAAGAGATAGATGAGTGTATATTCTAAAAAAGAAAAATAAAAAATATAACGAAGGAAAATAATTTGACTCAAATGGATTTTAATAATTCCAAAAGAAAAATTCATAAAATTATTTCTATGTTAGATGCTAAACATATTTCTAATTTCAATAATAATGATTATTAATTTGGAGGAAAACAGATGTCTGATGTTACCATTCTTATCAAAATATTTTCTAATATTATATGTGACTAGAAGAACATTAATTTGATCTAAAATTTTTTGAATACTAATTTCACATCTTCTAGAATAGGTTTCTATTCGTGACAATCTCAATTACAATATATTTTTTTGATTTTAAATACAAACCCCTCTATATTAAATATTATAGAGGTGGTGAATGGATAAAACAATAATCCCTAAATAAGGTTTAATCTTTCAAAAATTATAGGTCTATATTTATAGATAACTAAAAACTGTAAAATTATATACTATCATAATGATGCAGTTTCTTAAAGATATTTTTAATAAAATTAAAGGTACCTATATTGTTTTGGTAAAAAATATTTCCCACATCATTATTTGTAGAAAAAAATGAGTAATAGCAACTGAAATACATGTCACATTGATAGAAGTTGTCTGAGGTAGATAGTGGGAAACAATTAGAACGTATAGAACGTACATAATCATAAATATTTACATGTTAAATTTTGGATACAACACTCTAGGAAAAAATATTATTATTGATGATATATTCTTTCTCAATAGTACTTTTTGTATGTATAACCTCATTTTATTATGTTAGCAATGTGATGAAGGTTACTCTGTAAACATTGTGAATGATAAATATTCGATTAGAAGTTTGGAAGGAGACCAAATTTTATCTATATATAGAACTGAAAATGTTTAAACTATATATTAGTGGGACATTAGTTTCTGAGAAAAACCATTCTGTAATGAGGTTGAGGACAATTCATAACTTTGGAATCAATGTTTAGTGAACAAAAACGTTCTAACAATAGATAAAGTTTGTATGATAGGATTAGTGAAGGATTTAATATAACTTATGATTAATTCTTCTAGAGACTATATGAATATTTATAATATATTATGTTATATAAGTCAATAATTAAAAAAAAATCAGAGAAATTTCAACTTATGAAGCATTACCGTTACAAACCTAGAATATTTTATTCCTTAAAAATCATGGAGTACTAAAACAAAAAACTATGTGTATATATTTTTTTGATGACTATACCATGTTTAATTAGGATTATTTTCTTTCTCTTAAGACATAAGCTCTCTTATTTTTATCATATATGGTTCATATTTTAAGAAAACTAACTTTTTCACTATGTAGAGTGATCAATTTAAGAAAATTTTTAATTTCGTATTTTGAAAAAAACTTTATTGAACAAGTTATTTTTCATATCCATTTATAAAAAATAAATTCAACATAGAATTAGGTTTAAAAAAAACTAATATAGACCTTAAATAAAATTACTAGTCTTTCTTATTTCAATTATGTGTTTCTAGATATTTTTTGGGGGAAGATTCATGTACAAACCTATTATTTTATAAATCAAGTTTTACTTTTCCCAGATTTGAAGGAACACATTATGATATTTCGAATGGTATGAGTCCAAAAAATGACCAAATAATTGTTTTTATATTTAATCCATTCATCTTTAATAACAATGATAATCTATATAAAATTTATTTTGTTTCCATGGATGGTAGTTTTTATGGTCACTCTACCACTAGAAAAGTGTATAGTTTTTTAATAAAATGGACACAAAACATTGTATAAATAGTATATGATTTTATTAATGAGGTTTACCATTATATGAAGTTTAAATATCTTGTTTATGAAAATAAGATTTATTTTTTTAAATCAATCATGTTTTATTACTGAAAATAAAACAAAATCCTTAAAAAATTGACATTATTGGAAGTTGGGCTAAAAAATGTTAATCGACTAGTAGATACAAAACAAAATTTATTTTTACTGAGAAAAAAAAAATGATCATTTAGAACCATTCCACTAATAATATCATTAGTGATGTTGATAAACATACTATAACTACAATATCCTTTAAAAAGTTATATTGGAATTGATCATGTAGTTTTTATAGGCTGCGGTCAAAAGGGATTTTTATTTTACTCCTAATAAAACATAGTGTATTACTAGGGTCATAGGTCAAGGAGAATGGTTTGGGATTCTCACTATCCTAGAAGTTATGTATTTTTTTGTGTTTTTTACTAATTTTTAAAGATTCCAGATATGATTATTGGTTTCTTTTGGTTTTCAGTTTCATGAATTTAGAAAAAAAAAAATTAAAACACAACATTGGGAGAAAGGATTCAGATCCAGGGTCGAACATGTAGATCCTTTATCATTCACCAGTTATAATTTGAAAATTGAATCAATATCATTTTTTCATTTCTATCATCTATCTAATTTTTGGTTGAGAACAAATAGAAGATAAATATATTCTGATACATCTATTTCCACCTCCCCAACAGTGAAGAAGAAACACAGATGCTCAATCAAGGAATTCACTATCTCAACAGATCGCTCCATTGTATGTTATTCATCCCTCAATAAATTTTTTTTTAGTATTCACAATGAACCTAAAGTGTTAGGGAGAGAAGATTTTATATATTTTAGTGTGAAATATCTCATGGAAAGAAAATATAATTATCATCAATCTGATTCATTTAATTTTTCTACTACATAAAGGATGAACCCCATAAATAATTAAATAAAAAAGTGCCTATATATCCTCCCATTGGGATCTAGGTCTTGGGTTTGTTATTAATGATTTATAGGCGAAGAGATCAAATTACAAATATAAAATGGAGATTTAAGAACAAGCACATAGAAATGGAAAAAAAGATAAGAAAACATAATTAATTTATGAAGAAGAGAATTGAAATTAAAATTAAAATATAGAAAGAAATCATGGAAGGAAATTACAGCTCGGGATGGAAGATTCTGAATGGTTTTAATGGGTGAAGGAGAAAATATTGATAGGTTATGAAATCATTCATCTTCATATTTGGTGTGAATGCATGATTCTTGGATGGATTCCATGTGTTCAACTATGATGGTTGTGATAAATTCTACCAAGAGAAACCTTTACATTGTATATTTTGTCTGAGAAAAATTGATTAGATAATTTCTAGGACAGTTTCATACATTATTAACTTGGTCCCAGTAGATCTAGGATGTGATGCTATGGAACTAATTTGGGAAGGCATCTCAGCTATGTCAATAAATGTGAGGAGTGATTCTAAATGGATCTTGATAGGGATTCCATTTTGGGTTATCCAAATTATTCAGTGGTTCTAGGGCATGAGGGGTTCGACCATGATGACCAGTGTAGTAAGATTGTTCTACAAATGTGGCATCACCTTCAGGCCTCATCCTCAGTTTCTAGATGGTGGAAACAACCTAACAGTTCTCCATTGATGGTGTAAATTTTTATAATGGTGGATGTCTTCCAGCCAGACCATCAACATGGAGGATTAAATACAACCTTGCAGAACGATTCATCAGTTGAGGGTGGCCCTATATGCTTTAATGTAGTGTGTGTTTATTCATTGGAGTGTATTAGTGGAACACATATCCAATATGAAGGTTCGTCAAAATTAAAAATTGGTGATGATCAGGTTGAATTCACAATGGCGAATATCAATAGTGGTGTAATATTCTTTTTAAGAGGTGGCATGGAATTTTTAAGTAAATAGGAGGAGACCATGTACGGTAATGTGATTATTAAAAGGAATTATAAGGTGTTAACCAACCGTGAATAAAGTTTATGATAGGATATCTATAGTAGGGTTAAATGGGTCTCACAATTAGTCTAATGAATGTGAGAGGATGTTTCAATGGGTTATTTAGGTATAGATCATGGTTGATATATGGGGTGATCATGAATGAGTGCATTTATAGGAGTAATAATATTGAGAAGCACAGTCAGTTCATGCCTTTTCATTTTTTTGACCTTCATTTAAAAAATTAAACTCATTTAAACAAAATAAAATCATTTAAATTATTAATTTTATTTAGTTTTCAATTTTTATAAAAAAATATTATACCATTGAACCCATTGATTTTATCCAATTATCAATAAATTTCAATAATTTCACTATGTATAAAAAAATGAATATTTTACTAAAGAATTGAATTAAAATTGGGGTATCATTAATGAATAATTTTTAATAAATGTTGAAACTTTTAGATCACATCACTACCCCCACACTTGAACTATTTTACTCTTAGGAAATATTATCATTGAATTTAAATTTATTCAAAAATATTAAACAAAACATAGATTCATATATTGTTCAAAATAACATACCTCATAGTGAATCAAATACTACCTCACATAAATTTAATGAATGTTTCAGTTATCAAGTATATCAAATTAGATTATGTGGAATCAAAATTTCAATAAAAATCACATCCCTCTATACCTATTTCCTATGTTTCCTAAAAAAAATATTTTTTCCCACTTTATTGATACAACATAGAATAATGTGTTATAAGTTAATTTACCCACTTTATAGGTTTGTTATTCCCATAAATTAAATGATCTCATTTACGAAAAGTTCCTTTTGAATTTCTTCCAAACCATAAGTTTGAGAAACAAACTATGCATAACACTTATTAAGATTGAAAATGTATTTATTTAACTATACAAACACTCCGAGTTACCTTATCATAGATATTCATTATGGGATCCCAAGTTTCCATTTTTATTCTAGGTTCAAAATAATTATATATTTTTTATTTTAGTTGGCTCCCTAATGTATTATATATTAGGTAGGAAAAGTTACCTTATATTATTTTTAAAATTCCAGTGACATTAAGTTATAAATTTGATTCTAAAAAAATATCCCCCTCTCACTCCTTTTCCTAGTTCTAAGACCAAACATCAATAAATGTTGTGAAAAATTCCACTCAAAAATAATGTAAATATAATATCTATATAACCAATAAATAACTTCAGTTCTTATATAATATTTTAATACTTGGCTAGATAGAATATACATTCAAAATTTTTTTGAAAAATCATAATAGAAAATTTCACCAAAGGGGCTATATACATATTTCCATTTATAGAATTTTTTTTTATTTTTGTTTGTTTTTTAAACCTATTGAAACCTTATAAAGATTTATAATAATTTTTTTAGATTTTTTTTTGTTTTTGTTTATTTAAAATATAGAAATAAAACTAAATTTAAAATGGAAAATTAGTATCGAAAATATTTAAAAACCAATGTTTTTTATTTATTCAATTATATATTGACTCAAAACATGTAGAAAACATGTATTTTTTTGTTTATAGATTATAAAATAGTAATAATAAATATGTTAAAAACTACTCCAAACTTGTTGAAGTATCCTCCCCCCAATTTTTAATGAAATATTCCATTTACTGTCTAGAATTCATGAAACAAAATTACTGTGTATGAACCATGAAAAAGGATATATAAAACCTAGTGTTTATTAATCCAATAGGTTTTACTAATTACCCCCCTTGAGTGTACTTCCTTTCTTGATTTTTATAATATTATATGACATCCAATGTTTTATACACTTAGGGAAAATTATTAAAAACAAATAAAAAATTAATTTTTATTAATTAAAGTATAAAGTAAAGAAAAATAACGGGAAGGAAAAGGGGATGAGTCATAGGATTTTTCCCTCTCAAGAGGGGTTTTAGTCAAAATTTCTATATCTAGACAATATAGATGTCATCCCTAATCCATATGGGATGAAGTTTGTGTGGTAATAATCATGAAATACTTCTTATTCCACAGTAGCTTAACTATATTTCTTAGACATCTTCTTGAATAGAGTAATACATTTACATCCATTTAGTAGGGTAAGTCATATTTGAATGTTGGAAAGAAAGGATGATAAATTGAGTTTCCTCAGGTTCTTCCACATTGGTTGTGGCTTTCTCTTTATCTATTGAAAAATCTTGTTAATGTAATTGGATATATTCAAACAAGTAGATGTTAAGAGATAGTTCAATTTGAAAAATTTCATAACATGGTGAGTTAAAGTCATGATATACCCATTCTTATGAAGAATATCATATTTATATCTTTTCATGAGTGGACACTAATTATTCTTCTTCAATTATAGTTCCTCTCTATATTGGATGTCCATCATAGTGTTGAGGGAGTTGTGTCTTTGACACAGGATCAGGGGCTTCTACATCTTGAGAACCCACTTCTATTATGACGTCTTCTTTAAATTCATGAAAAGAAAATTTATGAAATATGTCAAAGAAATATTCTTCAATTTCATATTATTCATCATCCCAGGAAGTATCATCCTTAATTTATAGTATCTCTAATTTTCATTCAGGAGGAGCCATGAAAAGTTATTCATCTTTTGTATCAAGCGTCATAAAAAATGGAGGAGGTTCTAGAATTTGAAAATTAGGTAGGTAAGGTGTATGACAGATTTTGGAAAATCAAATTAGATTAATGATAGATTCACTCTATCATGTGAGCTAAGTTGAATGTCTTATTGTATATGAAACACCCATATATTATCAATTTTAATTGTTATAGCATGTGGTTCTTAAATTATTTCCTCATACTTGTACCCCACTCATTCTTCTTATTTTTCATACAAGATAAGAATTAATTAGGGTGAATCTAAAAAAATAAAATTAGGTGGATTAATATGAGATTCATCTTATAATAACTTAGGAATAAATGAGTATATTTCATTGGTAACTCCCTCATTAGTTTCATCATGTAGATCAATTCTTGGTACAATGCTTATTTTAAGATATCCTGTATAGGTGATTGTAATATTGCGAATTCTAACTTCTTCTAAAATATGTGATCATCCATATCTTCATCATAATTTTACTGGATTGGTGGATAGTCTTTAGATCATTTAGTATAATTTACAGAAATAGGGATATCAATAGAAACATGGTTTTTAATAAAATCAGATAATTTAATGCATGAAATAAAGTCTCCCTAAAAAATTACAGCATGTCACTTCTTAGCTCGGTACAAAAGTTCTAGGAATATGTTCTCAAGTATGAACTGT
Source organism: Viscum album (assembly GCA_963277665.1). Classification (NCBI taxonomy): domain Eukaryota; kingdom Viridiplantae; phylum Streptophyta; class Magnoliopsida; order Santalales; family Viscaceae; genus Viscum; species Viscum album. The sequence continues at coordinate 292,451,947 of OY728165.1, forward strand.
GAAATATCCTTAGATTTTAAAAAAATAACCCTCCTCTTTGTGAATACCTTTTTTAAAAAAGACAAGGGGCTGTAACTTTTCATATTATTGCAGCTTCCTTTGATTGATGAGTTCTTAGTGGGATGTGACTATTTAAGTGTTCATACCCTTTAGTTTTTTAATATTTTATATATTATACTCCTATTGTTGGTTTTGTTTAACTTGAAAATACATCAACATAGATGAGTAGCTCTGAATTTTCTCTTATGTAATATCTTTTTCAGTTTAGTTGTGTGCATGCATGTATAATTGACAGTAGTTGGGTTATTTCTTGTAGTATTTTCCATCCTTCCACCCATTGGCGTGAACCTAAGGAATCTGGTACTTCTATTGAGATTATATATCATAGTAATCATATGTGAATGTGTTTTGGGAAAAATATTTGTGATCCATTAGATAATTTTCACACCTCAATGCTTATCCTAGATTGAGAAAAAAATGGAAATTAGAAAAAAAAACAAAGAATGATTGAAAAAATAAGAAATAACTATTTTACATTTGTGTTTAGAAAGTAGGAACTAATAGTTTCTCCCCAAAAATGGTTCCAAGATGATCATGTGGTTGTCAAAACTGTGATCAAATATAATTTTTATTATTCTCTTAATGTATCCAAGTGTATGACTAGGATAATCTTTCAAACAGAAGGGTTTGGGACTCTCATGATACAAGAACTTATATATTTTTTAATGTGGTTTTGTTAATTCATCACAAATATAGAAATGATAAGTTATTTTAAATTTTCAATTTAATGAATTTTAAACAAAAGAATTGGTAGTAAAATAGAAAAATGGGAGAAAAGGGTTGGATCTAAGGTCAAACCCAAAAACCCTTCATAATTATCTGGTTATCATCTTAAAATTGAATCAATATCAATATTACTTTTATATCAAATATCAATATTTTTGGTTTTGAACATACAGAAGAGAAATATCCCAGGATAAATTTAGTTCTACCTATTCCATTGTGAAGAGGAAATGAACATACCTGATTTAGGAATTCACTATCTCAATATAAAGGTCCATTATATGCCAATCATCCCTTAGTCAACCATTCTCCACTAGTTAGCATTGTGAACCAAGAGAGGGAAGGAGTGATGATTTGATAGAGTCAAGCATGCAGTAGCGCATCAAAAAAAGAATATGGTTATTACCGATCTACATCATTATATTTTTATACCTCATAAAAGATAAAACCAATAATTAATTAATAAATAGAGTTCCCATGTGATCTCCCATGGGAACCTTTCCCTCAAGTTAGTTCTCCCTAATTTACAATTGAAATGACCATCTTACGATCACAACATAGAGATTTAATAAAATCCAAATTAAATGAAGATGGATATAAGAATAAATATTTAATATATGAATAATATAATTGAAATTGAAATTACAATTTAGAAAGAAAATATTTAAGAAAATTATTTCTAGGGTCAGAAGATGTCGAATGGTTCCAATGGGTGAGAGAGAAAATATGTATTTGAAACAAAATTATTTATCTTTGTATTCAATGTCAAAGTGAGATTCTCAGATTTATTCCATACATTCATCTTTGGTGGATTTGATCAATTATTCTTGGAGTGTCATTTCCCTTTTAGAATTTTTTAGAGAAAAATTGGTTTGTTACTTTACTGTATAGTGATATAATTTGTTAATGTGGACTAAGTGGAATTATTATTTTATGATGCTAGACTGAATTGAGAAGGTATCTAGGCTGTGTCAAAGAATGCTAGGAGAAATTATCCATGGATATTGGATGTTTTTTCATATTTGAGCAACTGACTTCTTTCGTGGTGTTGGTGCTCAATGGGTTCGGCCACGACGAGTGGCATGATGAGATCATTTTATAAAAGTGACTTTGGTTTTGATTCTCCTCAATTTTTAGATGACGATGAGGACCAAATATATCTTTAGTGGGGAAGGTACTCTTTTGTGTGGTGGCAGTCATAGTCCCTGATCATCAACGTAGAGGGTCGTATATAGGCTTGTAATAAGCTACATCAATAAAGAGGGGCTAGTTATTATTCAATGCAGTGAGGGTTCATCTAGTGGAGAGACAATGTGGCATGAATCTTTGATATGGTGGTACTTAAAAAGTAAAAAATTAGTGATGATCTGGTTCTATTTTTGGTGGATGACATCAATTTTGGTAAAATATTCATTAGAATATGTGGAACAATAACTTAATGATGAGAGGATGCGACTGTGCATAATGCTCAGGGTAAGGTGATGGTGGATTTCCAAGGCATGGTGTAAACCCAACGTGAATGCAGTTCAATGTAGGCTATGAATGATATGGTGAAATGAGGATCATGGTTAGTATATTGACCATGAGAGGGGGTTACGGAATGTTCTACAGGTAGATCTCACTGTAGGTAGATAGGGTGACTATGAATAAGAGCCACATGTGGAATATAAATAGTTAGAAGCATGGTCAATTCATGCCTTTACATTTTTTGTCTTTAATTTTAACCAAATAAAACCAATTCAATTCATAATTGTTTCCATTTCTCAATTTTGATAAAAAATTATTATATCAATGAAAAAATGATTTTAGCCAATTATCAATTATTATCCATAATTTCATGAAGTATGAAAAATGTATATTTTAAATGGGAAATGAATTAAAATTGGGTTTTTTCAATGAGTAACGAAAAATAAATGTTGAAAATTTCAACTCACATCATACACCTTACATTCTCACCTCAATATGAAATTAAAAAAAATAGATTATTCCTTAGTTAATAAGTGTTTGATAACTATTATGTAATAATAAGTAAATGAATTAAAATTTAATATGGTTTTACCCTTGGTTGGTTGGCCAAATGATCTTCTATTTATAGGTGTAAATAGGGTCTTTCTAAATAAGTGTGATGAGTATGGAAAATATTTTCTATAATAAGGAGAGACTAGTTTTTTGGGATATAATCAGGAAGAGGCATAAATTATAGAGAAACTTTTGAGCCAATGTCCAGGATAGAGTTCATCAATATTCTGTTATCCTTCACAAATTATTTCAACTTTACTCTATGTCAAGTGAATATTGATATTTAATTACTTAATTGACTTTTTGAGGGGAAAATATATGTTGAAAAAACCTTAATTTTGAATATATGAATTTTCCAGTAAATTGTTTCAAAATTACTATTGCAAGGATTACACACAAATGATTCCCGAGGTCTATATATGATAGTTGTAATAAATTATTACCTTAAAAAAATTATTAAATGAATTGTAGATCACAATATTTATTACAATAATGATTTTAATTTCACCATCATTGTGAAAATATTTCTTGATGACATCATTTTTTGTTCAACCTAAAACTTCTTTTCAGAAAGTTTTTCAGAACTTTTGATAAGAAACTCTGATATGTGTATGATTATAAAAATTAAAAAATTTATTATCTTCCAAATGGATTAAAGACTATACTAAATTATCTTAAGTAAATTATATTTTACTTAAAAAATATGGTTTTGACATTTCTTCTAGGATAGGTACCTTAGTAAGTCCCCTAATGTAATCTTGGCTTTAATGAACTCTAGAAACTAGTTGGTCCACAATTATTTAAAAGGATCATTATATGTTTTGAAAATTGGATGGATAATAGATCACATATTATGTACGTTTTTTTCCAAGGGATGATAATCCATATCATTATTCTCCCCCCAAAGGTAACCCTCTAGGGCAAAAAATGAGATAAGGAAGATGGTGACCACCCGAGTCCTGCCTTCAGCAGACCCTGCGTTGTAAACAAGCACCGAAGCAGTATCATACAAACAAATATGAGGCATTACCCTATAAGATAACATTCCAAAGAGAGGTATAATACTAAAAATAAATAAAATCCTCTATATAAAGATAATTTATATCTCAAATTCATATATGAAATATAATATAAGAAGTAATACAATTATAAAGTAAAACTAAAAGTACCAAAAGGTAAATTCATCTGTGACCATGAAGCCCAAACATATATTAAAAAAACCAAAATATAGTAAAATCTATATTGTTCTCTAACCTTCTCATACTGACAAAAAATAACTTATATATACTTGGGTTGAGCATAACAAATTACTTAATAAGATCCTCCATAAAACCTGTCATAAATAAGATAAATAAATTACACTAAATCCGAGTGAACAAATAGTGAAGTTAACTCACCACTGAAGTAGGTATACTATATTACTAGACACAACATGGATATCGATACCCAAGTATTTTTAACAAGAGATCGTATATTATATTAATAAAACAATAAGGATGCCCACCTAAGGATTCCCCACTAGTTTTTTCTTATGCCCAAACATCATACGTCTCAAGACATCTCTCACTAAAATTAAGCCAACCCAAAGACACCTTCTAAAATGTATGACATCATGAATCTCTACATGACATCATCCCATTATCCCATGTCACATTTCCATATAGTAACTGAGTAGTTTTTATAAGCCACCACAATTAGTATGACATGTTTCTTAAATCAGTATTATACCTCAATCAATCACATCCCTTACACTAAATAAGGTAAATCAATCCATCATGACCTATACTCATCTTACCTATAATAATCCATTGGATACTATATCTATAGACACATGTGTGTGAAATAAACACAATCCATTGAATCTATCTATAAACGTATTTGGAGAAATCTATCAACCATGCATACCATCACATAATACTAACAAGAGAAGAGAGCGAGGATAGAGGGGATCGTCATCCATATATCCTCACCAATAAGATGTTGGGGAAAAACCATCCCAAATTCCACTCAGTGTCAATAACTATAACTAATATGGGTGGGGTATTTTATGAAATAAAAAAAAATAGATATAATATAGTTCACATTTACAGTGTGGGAATAACCCAGTCCTCATATCAACCTTAACTATCACCAATTAGATACCCGATTGTCACTCCAAAGGATGCGATATCCTATAAGAACATAATAATTTAAGGTTGATACATTAAATAACTTATTCGATTTTCATTATATCTTATTTTAATTAATTAATAAAACATTAAACAACATTATTTTAAAAAAATAATTAATAATCAATTGACAAGGATTAAACCAAAATTTATTATCCTCAAACATTGTCTATGACCTATTAGAATAATCTAATGGAGTCCACAATTTTTTAGTATTAATCTTAACCTTTTAATTCCAAATGAACCAACCCCATGATATAAAACATTTATTAATCACCATTACCATTAATTAATTTTTAGTACTCTAGGAAAAAATATTAAACTAACTAAAGTGATATGAAACCAAGGACATTTATTTGCATCATGTAGTGGGGAATAAAGAATAAATAAACAATAAACCTCAATAATAATCTTTTAAAAATATTCATTAATAAGAAAGAATCCCAAATTCGAGAACAATAATGGGAAATACCATCATCAACCCATTCTATCATCTATGGTTCCATCCATGACACCCTCAAGCATATCACCATGTATCGTACCATTAAAAGTGTCAACTACTACAAAAACCTCATGCCTCCCCACTAATATCACGTCATTTATCCCAGGATAACATCACAACACATAGAAATGATCACATCCATAGAAAATAAAAATGAATAAAACAATATAGTCAAAAGGAAATATTGGTCCTTAAAACAAGGAATGTAGACTTTATATGTAAGCATTCTCATTCATCCCCAACACGAGGCATTTATAATTCATTAGAAAATGAGATCTATCAGCCCCAAAAATTCATATTTATCATAAAAACAATTTTTATAACATATTGAATTAATCTATTAAAATATAAAATGATCCATATATGGGTATCCTAAGGCATCAACTATATAAATCTATTAAATTAATTAAACATGATCAATAAAATTTTCTTATATTATCACAATTTAAAGAATATAATTCTCATTATCATGACTTTAATAATTAATCTCATCAAAAATTGTTTCATCTTCATGTTCTTTATAAAATTCCTTTAACATATGGAATAACATTTCAATTAAACATTATTTCTTTATCAATTTTTTTACCATAAAATTACAAGAAACAATTTTTTTAATTATTCCTCTTTTTTATGTTCTTAATCTAATTAATTATTTCTAGATTTACATTTATAACCAATTTCATTAATTCATCATGATAATCCAAGTATAATCAAACATGATAAAAAGAAAAACATAGATAACATGTTATCTAGTAAACAAAAAAGAAAACCGTTATCACTGTGGTAAGAAACAACATGAGATTACTAAATATAAACCAATTTATTAATCCATTTTAATATTTATTAGGTTAATTAAAATTCCACACAATGGTCTAAACGATGGTAAATTATCAATTTCATGTAATGAAATTGGAGAATCAATGAATTCACTACCTCAATATCACAACGATCTTGAAATGGAAACAGAATGCCAATGCAGATATCCAACCACCCATCCCCCACGGAAAATATAATCTCCCAAGAGTGTCATGTCTTGAAATATTTAGAACTTGAAAAAAGGAAACTATATTATAATGATTGAGATCAAAATCCATAGCATGGAATGAAGAACCGAAGGAAAATAGGATAAAAAAGAAGATAAAATTGTAGAATAATAGAGGGACCTTCCTCATATTACCCAGAATTGATCTCAAGAAGCCAAGGAATATTATTGTTTAAAAGGTGACTAAATGCCCTTGAAAATCACTTTAGGGTGCTGAGGTTTTGAGTGTAAGAGATAGAGAAAAGTGGGTTTAGATGTATTAGGTGTATATATAGACATTCTAAAATTTATAATACCAAATTGCATCCCCCAGGACTACATCACAGATCTACTTGACATAGGGTATACAACAGTTAAACCTAAGAAACAATGTTGGAAGCCCCTTAGTCAAAGTTCATGTTTGAGGAACATGAAAATTATCCAAGTAGATAATATTTCACATGGGGGGATATGATAAAACCCATAACCCATGAAGTATCCACCCCTGATATGGTAGAATGATCCAAGACCCATACAATGTAGCCTCCTCTCTTCACACCACAACCTATGGCACGAGGAATGTCCTACATAATAGCCAACCACCATGGTACAACCACACCAAAGTAGGAAGTAACCTCAAAACTCCCCCCATGTTCTCTTATTCCCTAGTCTAAGCTCCACGGCTGCAGAATCCAACCAACCTACACTATAACCATAACCATTATTCCACAAAATACTAGCTTATGGGACAAAATAGGGTTACATGGTAAAGAATTGGCTCAACTATCTCATTTTCCATAAAAACGATCTCCAAAAACCTTGGAACATCATTTTTGTTCCTCAAACACTGATAATACACAAAGTAAGTGCCACTAGGATCTAATAGATTAAATCAGATAACTGTTAAACCATTATTGTACTCAATAATTTAAAACCACACCTGAGAGAATATAGAAAAATGTTTTCTAAACAACCACCCTGTGAGATACCTCTCATGAATCACCCCAAAAGTAGAGCTAAACCAACTGACTTAGTGGAACCAAGTTAAAATCCACACAATATCAACAACCTACACCAAAACACTCTCCCAAGGGAGATACCTCTCAATCATGGAAATTTTAGCAACAAATAATCTGGTAGAAAACAAATCATATACTATATAAAGGTGAACGTCAACAAACAAGTGTTATAAAAAGAGAAGAGATAAATAAAAAATGAATTAGGGAACTGATCACGTATATAAATATCATGTTCATAGGTGATCTCTTCCATGCCACAATGTCACCACATGTAATGACTCATGTTAATAAAAATACTACATGCCACCTTCTTTTAGAGGACTTGGATCCCCAAAAACCACTCTTTAATGGTCACGTCATCATCAACATCGATATCACCCCTATCAATGATGTAAGAGTCATCCTGAAGGTAATATATTCTCTAAAACACATGGAAGATTTCATGTATCAAGATCATCTACGGGGGATGTTCTATCCAATATTCCATGACTCTAATGTGAGAAAACATGTTGAATGGTCCAAAATAATATGAAGAAATCATACTCCCATGGAAAAACATTTTGCTTCCCACAGTGAGGATTCACCTTCAAGAACACATGATCTAAAATGTAAAACCCTATAGGTCTCCTCATCCGATCAGTATAATAATTTTCAAGATCCAGTGATTCCTTAAGCATTTGAAGAATCTCCCAAACCATATCTATCGTGATCAACACTAGTTCTAGACAATGAATTACAGACTATCACACTGTAGTCTAGCCTAATGGAGATCAACGGTGGAGTGGACAATATTTTTGTTATAATTGTTTTCCAAATAATGGTGTCTTATATACAAGACTCCAAAATCAAAGATAAAAGTACACAACAATGTCTTCATGGGTCTTGATAGTCTACTCTACATGACCATATGTCTGTGGATGAAATGCGGTGCTATGGTATAAATAAGATCCAAAAGTATGCTAGAGGCCTCTCTATTCTATATAGGTAAACAAGGATAACGATCAGAGTTGATCATCCATGGGACTCCATGGAGTTTCACCACCTCTTCTAGGTACTTCCTTGACAAAACATCCACTATGATCAACTCCCTGATTTCTATAAAGTGGGATTATTTTATCAAAAGATCCACTATCACCCATATATAATCAAATACTCTATAACCTCAAGGTAAAATGGTAATGAAGACCATAAATAAGTCCTACCACATCCACTAGGTTTCATTTAATGGATGGAGTATTCCATTAGAAACATGATGCATGATATTTTACTTTGGAAATACTAAACATTGAGGAAAAAATTGTAAATCTACATTCTTTAAGCCAAGAAACCAAAACTCAACTCTAATAGCTCAGAAAATATTTTTCTTGCTAAGACATACTTCCATGGGTGAGTTATGAAACTCATGGATTATAATACATAGAATTAATGATGTGATTAAAATCCTTCCCTAAAAAAACCCAGTATTGTTCACCCTCTGAACAACCATCATAGGAATCACTAAAGTCTAATCAGTCTCTCTAGACCTCCACATCATATTCCCCCAATTGGGACTCATCCACTTGCTGCACCCAAGATAACTACACTGTCAACTAAAAGATAACATCTACCTCCAACCTCTCTCATAACAATATGTATCACAATGATATATTTCATCACTCTCTATGAATCTCTAGATTCATGTATGGAGTCACAATGAGACTTCCAACTCAGTGAATCCACTATAACACTACCCTTTATTGGTGTATGTGAAATATAAAAGTCATAATCCTGAAACAATTCCATCCACTATCACTATTAAAAGTTCACGTCACATTGTGATATGACATACTTCAAGATCCTATGACAAATAAAAACCACAAAACTCTCACTGATGCAGTAATTTCGCGACAACTTCAATGAAAAAAAACTACCACCTACTCGATATCATGGGTGCCATATTTATGATCATGAGGGATGTAAAGTCCAAATATTTCAATGTCAAATTATTGAAAATTATATGTGTTTATTTCAAGACGAGACATTGATTTGTCACGTGATTCTGAGGCCTGAGGTGCTCGGAATAAACGTTTGAACTATTTTTAAGTTTATTAAAAATAAAACACATGTTCATTTTTAGTAACTTCTAAAAAAGTGCCCAGATCTAAAATCTGAGGGATCCATTGACCTCAGAACAATGATTTTACTTTAGGGGGGCCTAACATCCACCAGTGTGGGTTGGATACAAAATTTAATTTATATACACTTTAAGAAAAGAATAAAATATACTTAAAAATTTATTTTATTTTATTTCTTTAATTTTATGAAGTGACTTAGAAGCATTGTGATGAAACAACTCAAGGACACTACAAAAAAACATCTTGGAAACACAGAAACACATTTCATCCTTTTATCAGAGGAAGATTCCGCTATTAGAATTCATAATGGTGACGAGAAACACTGATGAATGAGAATGAATCTCTCACCGACGACGACGAACACTGACGAATGAACGATCAAGGAAGTTCATGGATGAATCACCTTAAATGATGATTATCCCCTATAATTAATACTCTTTTTAGGTAGGGGGTTTATTTTATTCATGATTCCATTCCTCGTTCTTATTTCCAATGACAAACATGGACCAACCCATGAACAGGTTGATCCGATGTTCGATCGTTCTTGCGAGATGGTTAAAGATGCGGGATTAATGGGGATGAATTTTTTCCAATATCATTTTTTACTATTTCATATTTCTACTGACATGAATGGACCAAGGAAAACATGAACAAGGATATGGTGTGTTATAAGGGTGTTATTATACTCTTTCCCTCCCCTATTCTTGCGTTATTCACTAATAGACCCACATTGTCATGTTGGGATTTTCCAAGAGGTTTTGAATGTGACCAGACCCACGCGGTGACAGAAAGGAAATCCTAAGCACATGGAAGTGATGATGATGACCTATGGTTTTCATAGGTTCTCTCAATTTGAATAATGGACCACCAAGAAAATGGTGGAAGGCCACTGAAGATGAGCTGCCGAAGGTGGCAGAGGCGGTGGCATGACCACCCAGCGGTAGGAACCCACAACACATAGTCAGGGGCGCTAGAAAGGGCCACTGATGGGCCCCATCTGAACAAGGTAGGGGGCTATGTCACATGTTTAAGGGTTATGGTCCACCTGAACCACCACGAGGTGGGTGACATGGCACCCTAGCGCTTCTGAGGCGGACAAACCGGCCCACTCGAGCAGGCCGAGTTAGAGCTGGTGAGCTGGGATAACAACTGGCCGATCCCACCTAGGGTGGGCAGGGATAGACCGGACCCATTCGACCCCTTTTTACTAAAATTTCCATAACACTCAAATCGTGTGTCAGTTTGATGATCTATCTGTGGAATTGGTACCCTTACAATGAGGATGTCATTTTGGGATACTCTAAGTGACATTTTGTGGAGGTTGAAGTACAAACTATTGGCTCTAGGAGTAGTTGCTTCCAGAACGATTATGCTATTGATAAAATCCTATGACTGGTTGTGATCTACACCGATTGTGTCTCCAAAAAAGTTTGTCTCCAATGTCCATACAAAGTCTGTCTCTTATGTCAACATGGAGTGTGTCTCCAACATGGTGTGTATTTTACGTAGTGCGTCTCCTATGCCTACATGGAGTGTGTCTCATATGTATCTTGTCTCCTACGCCTACATAGAGTGTGTCTCCTAGTTTTTGGATATGCAAGGAATTTCTTAGTATATGTATCCTAGTGTGTGCTGACTCTAGTGACCCTTTTGACGATACATCTTAGAGGATACACTTAATGTACATATTTATTAGTCTAACTTATGTTTTACCATTGTGTTTTGGGGTCCCTACTGAGTATTGTTTTACTCACCCCTACAGGGGCTTTGCCCGTACGTGTCGTGTCTTGTGCTGATGATCGATAGCTTCGACGAAGTCCTTGGTGGGATGAAGACAGGTAGTGCTTTAGGGTGATCTGAAATATGTGGTACGCTTCAACAACATTCAGACAGAATACAATACCTACCCTTATGGCATGTTTTTTTGAGGAAGAGATCAAATAGCCTGTACTTTTCTATTTCACTTGGGCTGCTTGTATTCTGGCCTATTTACCTTTTAGCTTGTACTATCACTCTCAGTGGTTGTTTTAGTGGGATGCATATCGGTATACTCAGTGCTTTTGGTTTCAGTACTTTTTCTTGGGGATGGGTGTGTGTGTGCAAGTTCATAGGAAAATGCCTACTCGATGTTATTCACCAACCCCTAGCCCATGGGAGGCGAGCTTGGCGTAGTCATTGCACAGGCCTCGGGGGATGGGTCTTGATTGAGTGGAATCAAAGAGAGGTTAGTTTTACTTTTGTTTTGGGGAAACAATGTTAAGTGTTTCAAGTTCGGATTTCAGGCTAGGAAACCCAATGTTGGTGCGGTGGTCAACGTATCCACACACCAGGACCTTAAATTCTGATTTCCAACTCAGTACCTGAAAACATTACATTCAAGGGAAATTAATGGTTCATACATGATATTGGAATTTATTATGTTCTCATTTCCTTATTGAGTCAGAGTTAACTCGCTAGGTATACTCTATTGATCATGGTACATCTTGTTCTATTTTAGGATGCTTCAGTATAGGATGAAAATTAGGATTCTTGGGCACAACAATGAGGATGCTCCACCAAGCGACGAGGCATTGATATAGGAACCATTTATAGCGACATCACCTCCTAGAGGTGTATTAGTGATACCACCACCCAGAGAGAAGGAGTTCCTACTAGTATTACAAGTATAGGATGAACACAGGCTCAATGCATTGTATAAGTTTCAAAGACAAAAACCTCCTAGTTTATGAGTTCAGATAGATTCCCAAGTATTTGAGAATTGGTTTGAGGTGGGGAAATGATTTTTCCACCTAGTAAGGATGCCTCTTGAATAGATTGCAATCCCATAAAAAAGTCTTATATAGGGCTTGATGTGAAGATGGTGGAGCATTATGATCCAAACGAATGTGGAGGAGACCCTCTCCTGGATAGAATTTGACCATATTCGTAGGTATGTGTTCTTTCTAGTGACATTACACTCTGTGAATATACAGGAGATCCTGCATCTATAGTAGGGATTCCATATGGTGGCAGAGTACTCAATGAGATTCATAGATCTTTCTTGTTACTCAATAGACATGTTGTGGGACCCATTATTTAGGGATCATTCCTTTGAGTAGGTACTATTACAGGAGATATGTGAATCAATGATATCCTTTACTATCCCTACACATGATCAGGTGATGGAAAGAGCTCTACTGGTAGAGAAATTTCTTACAAAGTAGGCACCGACGGTGGGAGCTACCATAGGGTGTCTGGTAGTTGGTTCCTCGGCCGCAGGTATCCGACATCTAACGTAGGGGTACCAATATTCCCAATAGTCTAAGGGATTAACCTAGGACATGAGATCAGTGGTGCAAAGCTCCCCGGGAAATGCAAGTTAGCCGAAGGAAGGGTTGTGCTATGCTTGCGGTAGTCAGAGACATTTGGCTAGAGACTGTCCGACAAACCGTATGACTGACCAATAGATGCTCGAGGGACCGCCAAGGTAGAGGTGGAGGAAGGAACAAGATGTTATTCAAGGAAGTGGACATGTAATGGTAGAGGGATGAGTGAAAGGAGGTGGATGGAGGTTTGAAGCACCACCACCACCACCCCTATGTGGTCAACCTCGAGCTCAGGGAGCTGGTGGACAGTGGAGAGGCCGGCTGTAGGTGATGAAGGATTATAATCTCGAGACCCCCAGGATGGTTAGAGGTATAATCTGTGTCTTTTACACCCTAGGTATTGTTTTGATAGACACAAGTTTGATTCACTCTTTTCTCATCATGACCCTTCTTTGAGACATGAAGATTCTAGTGGAACCATTGACTTGATCCCTACACATAGAGACTCCAACGAGAGGAGATTCAAGGATAAAAAACTGCTGCTGATAGTGCACCCTTACTCTTGGGGCAGAGATTTTTTCTTGGGATCTCATAGTGGTAGCGTTGAGGCCTTAAGACTTCATTCTAGATATGGACTAGTTATCCATAGTTCATGATCAGATTGACTGTTTTAGGCACACTGTGCAATGTGTCTACGGAGATGGGACCAGGTTTTTCTTTTTTGGTGAAAAAAAGATTAGAGCAGCATAGGATAGACCCAAATTTAGGATGGTGTAGCCAATCACACATCAGTTGGCTAGCATTACCCTCTGTGTAGTAGATTAGATGAGTCCTAATATTTCTATAGTGGTGGATGAGTACAAGGATGTCATTCTAAAACATATTACATGGCTAGCTCCTCCCTAATAGGTAGACTTCTATATTGAACTATACACTGGGATGACACCGATATCTACAATGCCATTTCTGATGGATCCCATAGAGCTTAATGAATTGAGGGTATTGTTGGAGGATTTGTAGAGGAAGGCTTTGTGAGAACCAGTGTTTCACCATAGGCAGGCACAATTTTTTTTTTCCAAGAAGGCATATAGGAGCTTGAGGTTGTGTGTGGACTTTCGTTGCCTCAATTAGGGGACCGTGAAGAATATGTATCCACTACTGAGGATTTATGAACTCTTTGACTATCTAAAGGGAGTTATATGGTTGTTTAAGATAGACCTGAGATCAGGCTATAACCAGCTTTGGGTGTAGGATGGGGACATTATGAATATGGCTTTCAGATGTCCCTATGTCCACTATGAGTAATTAGTAATGTCATTTGGAATGAAGAACACCCTGAAAGTGTTCATGGGAATCATTAATAGGATATTCTATCCTTACCTATAATGATTTGTAGTGTTCTTTATTGATAAAATCCTGGTGTACTCGACGTCTGATGAGGAGCACATAATACACTTGAGGATGATCTTAGACTTACTATGAGAGAACTAGCTTTATGAGAAGATCTCAATGTTTTAGCTATAGATACGATAGGTCCAATTTTTAGGTCACGTCATCTAGGAGGATTAATTCATAGTAGATCCAGTGAAGATAGAAGTGGTGCTTGCTTGGGATCCAGGCATGAATGTTACCATGGTGTAGAGTTTCCATGGGTCTGTTGGGAACAATAATAGGTTCATGCCTGAGTTTTATAAAGTAGAAAAATACATGAAATCATTGAAATGAATGGGGAAACCTTTCATGTGGATGTATAAGTTCCATGAGAGCTTTCAATAGCTAAGATAGAGTTTGATGAGTACTCCCATATAGAGATTTTCTGAGGAAGGTGTCGATTATGTGGTGTTTTTCAACACATCGTGGACTAGGATTGGTTGTGTCCTGATGTTGGGGAAAGCAGTGATTACCTACAGTTCATAGAATTTGAGAGCACATGACCAGAACTATGAGACCCACAATATAGAGTTGTCGGTGGTAGTCTTCGCATTGAATATGGGGTGGAACTACCTTATGGATAATCATTTTATCATATACTTAGACAAAAAATATCAGGTATATCTTTTATTATAAGGATATCAACCTGAGACAGTGGTGTTGGCTTGAGTTCTTCCAGGACTATGACTTAGCGATAGTCTATACATATAGGAAGGGGAATGTGGTGGTAGATCCTCTCAGCTGGAGATCAAGTTTACAGTTACTAAATGAGGCCCTAGAGAAGTTAGACCCACTTTATTTATAATTCATGGATGGAGATGAAGCAGATTATCTAAAATAAATGGTGGTTACCCCTACACTCTAACTAAATGTGAGGGAGGTACAACTCAGAGATATCATCTTTGAGACTACACGTGATCAGATATCCCTAGGGCATGCCCCTAATCGATATTCGGAAGGTGTAGAGGACATAAAACTTTTTAGAGGATGCATAGTTGTTCCAATGATGATACAGGAGGAGGTGTTAAGGGAGTTCCATACATACCATTTGGTGGTATATCCAGGTGTTGAAAATATGTACCAGGACTTCTAAGGTCAGTTTTGGTGGATAGGGATAAAGAATAAATTTGCAAAGTTTGTCTCTAGATGCCTCACTTGTCAACAAGTGAATTCCAAGCACCATGTTCTAGGGGGTTTGAATAAACCCCTAGAGGTTCTATAGTGGAAGTGGGATAGAAAATAAATGGAATTAAAGATAGGTTTACCACTTACATATTGGGGGAATGATTCCATTCGGGTGATCATTGACTGACTCACCATGTCGGCCCACTTCCTAGCAATTCAGGAACATGGTTCTGTAAAGATATGGGGACACCTCTACATATGGGAGACAATTTTACTCCATGGGGTCCTAGAGAAGATAGTATTTTTTTCATGATGCTCGTTTACATCCCAATTGTGTAAAGGATTGCATGAGGTGTTTGGGACTTAGTTGTGCTTGAGTACAGATTTCAACCCCATAGACAGACAACCATACATATTGAACCATTCAGGGTTTAGAGGACATGCTACGTGCTTTCATCCTCGATTTTGGCTATAGTTGGAAGGACCACCTAACTTTGGTGGAGTTTTCATACAACAAAAACAACTACTACACCATAAGTATGGCACCATTCGAGGCCTTGTATAGATTAACCTACAGGTCACCACTTTGCCAGACTCACCCCGGAGAGTTAGCACTCATGTGTATGGTGTTGGTGAACGCTACTACAGAGAAGGTGATGGTCATACATGGGTGACTGAAGAATACACAAATCTATCATAATTCCTATTTCAATAAGTGACAGAGACCTCTGGAGTCTTAGTAGGGGGACCATGTGTTAATTCGAGTCTTTCCTCGATGTGGGATAAAGATATTTGTTCGGGGCGACAAGTTATCTCCAAGGTTCATCAGACCTTTTCTAATGCTACATAAAGTGAGAAAAATGGCATACTGCTTGGATATACATCTACATCCAGAGAGGGTTCATGAATTCTTTCACATATTCCAACTGAGGAGATATGTACGTGACCCTTCACACATAATTGACTAGGGAGAGGTATACATTGATGACATGTTGACTTTTGAGGATTTCCCAGTGGAGATTGGGGATTGACAGAAGAGGACCCTCTGTGGGTGATTGATTCCTCTAGTACATGTTCTATAGAAAAACGAGAATCCCCAGGAGAGAAATTGGTAGTGGGAGGCTTGAATAAATGCTCATAATCCCATTTGTTTTTATATCCTTTTTTGGATTTTAGGGATGTAAATCCCTAAAGTGGGGAGAATGAAATGTCCTGGAATTTCCATGTAAAATTGTTGAAATTTTTTAGAGGATTGTTTATAGACCAGTGGTTGAGACGGAATGTGATTCCATAGCATGTGGTCCCAAGATTAAATGTTCAAACTATTTTTATGTTTAATAAAAATAGCACTCGTGTTTATTTTTAGGAACTTTTAAACGAGCACCCAGATCAAAAATGTGTGGGCACTGTTTACATCAGAACAAAGAGTTTAAATTAAGAGAGGCCTAACATCGGAAATCGCAGGCTAGCTACAAAAGTTAATTTATGGAAATTTTAAGAGAAAAATAAAATATACTTAAATAAAACTATTTTATTTTATTTTTCAATGTCACACAATGACTTAGAAACACTGGGAGGAATCAACTCAGTGACGCTACAAAGTATCATCGTGTAAATGATAAAATTCATTAATATGTTTGCTCAGTTAATAAGAGGTACGGATTAGAATTCATAACGATGGATAATTTCGTTGAACCTCATAAGTTTTCCAGAGGAAGGAGAAGGAAGCTCTCTCATTGGCAATGAAGAACGACGAACACTGATGAAAGAAAAATCAAGGATGTTTAGGAAGGATTTTGTTCAACGATGATTATATCCTTTGAGTGATCCTATATCTTGGAATGTTGTTTATTTTCATTATAATTTCCTTCCCCATTATTATTTCCAATGACGATTGCGGACCAACCCATGAAGAGGTTGATCTATGGTTCGATCATTCTTGTGTGATGGTTAAAAATTTGGGATTAAAGGGGATGAATCTTTTTAATTTTTTTTCTATTTCATATTTCTTATAACATAAATGGACCAAGGATGACATGAACATGGCCAATTTCCATTCTAAGTGTGTTCTTGTGCTCTTTCTCTCCCCCATTCTTTAATTCTGCACCGACAGACCCATGTGGTCAAGCCAGGATTTGTTGGGAGGTTCCAAACATGACCGGATCCCCAGAGATAGTGAAAGACTATATTGATACCACAAAATTGATAGTGATGATAGTATGTTTTAATCAAAGATCCCAGTTTGAATAATGGACCACCACAACGATAGTAGTGACCCTTAGAAGTGGAGATACCGTTAGCGGCACACGGTGGTGCCTGGGGTGGAACATGGCAATACGACCACCAGATGGGGGGTCTAATGACCCACGCATGATGTATATGGACATAACATTTCTTTTTCTGAATACAGAATACATTACACAAAATAATCCCAAAGACCATATTAGTTTAGTGCCTTTGAAAACTCAGAACACATTCTTCTAGCTTGGTGAAAGATCTTCCACATCTCCAAAAAATATCTTCACCTTCATTTTTCTTACCTAAAACTTTTATTTATATCATGGGAGAATGAAAACCAAAAATAGGATGATCTAAAATGCTCGGTAAGAAAAAACATGGAAAACATAAACATAATAATTTAAACACATGAACATACATTTTGAATATCAAAATATTGAGTCATAAAATAAATCTGGGCAGTGCGTAATGAATAAATGACAAAAGAATATTAACCATTATAACATAAAATTGGCATAAAACATGAACATTTTGAAAACAAATTATCATATAAAATCATTTCCATATTATCCAATTCTCATTTCCAAGACCATCATAGTGGAAAAATTCTATTACTGAACCGAGTTTACTTGTCGTTTCAGCCCTGTATTACTGAACAAGATTTAATTGTCATTCTAGCCTTGTATTGCTGAACCATATTAACTTTCCATTCCAACTCTATATAATGGGATATAAATATTTACCCAATTCATTGGAGGTAGATATAGGTTTCAAACATCACATAATGATAACCATATATATTTGTTCCTCAAAAACATAAATAATACATCATAACATAACCCAAAGAATGTAATGGGTTTCATAAAAATAATTCCATTATAACATAATCCCTGTAAAAAATAGATTTCATAAATAACATTCCATCATAAATATAATCAACAATATGAATAATATGGATAGTATACTTGAAAAAATATCTTTAAACTTAGATGGAAAATAATTTTGATAAAGTACTTGAAATTAATTCTTTAGGAAAAGATCAATTCTTCTTCAAAAATGTTTTTTTTCTTATAAAACCTCAGAATTTTAAAAGAAATTAATTTCTTTTAAAATAAAAATTAAAAAATTTAAGGTAATATTAATGGAAATAAAGTATTATAAAAGCATAAAATTCTATTCATGCTCTATAAGTTAAAAAAACATTCTCCACGTACTATTTTTTTGGAAAAGTCAAAATTTACATCATACCAAAAATGACAAAAGATTCTTTTCAAAAAATTTAATAAAAATCACCAAATGGTAAATTTGATATTAGAAAATTGTAGATGAATAGAAATAATATGAAATATTTATGAAACATGGATGTGGATGGTAAATATACTCCAGTAAATACTTACATATAAACAATATCAAAAAATAATTAGATTGTAAAATTATCCCTTACCAATTATAATCAATAAAATATTATGCCTCATAAAATAAATAAAATTATATTCATATGTAAATATCATAACCTTAATAATAATAATCATAAAACATTCATGGGAAGCACAAAAACCACAAAAAACAAATAGTTGGTGTATAAGGCATATGTCCCACAGAAATAAAAGTGTGATAAAATAATACCTTACCTTAGGTCTTATATCATTTTTGTGTATCCATACCTCATTTATAATGATATAAATGATGTAATTGACTTATTATTGAATCATATTTATTTTTATGATATCTTATGTGATCATATTACCATCTTTTTATAAATAATATTTCATTATTATACTTTATTTTGGTATAAACTGCTTCATTTTCTTAAGCATGTTTGGATGAATAAATTCAAGTTATCCTTACTAGGTTATCGTTATATCATTAAAAAATTATATTAACATAATAAATATCATATTTATTCATTATTTTACATATATAATTATTTTTAATCGATATTTTGTAGAATTAATTACATCAGATCGTTAAGATTGTAGGTCGTACATACGCACGAGCGACGATATCATTCTGATAATTTTGAAATGGTATTAAAGGATATGGAATATATGTTGTTCCAAAATCCATATCCTGTTATTATAATCATATATGGTTATTATTTACATCATTATATCCATCAAAGTAAGGTGGTGGTGAAAAAACAAATTACACCACATTGTGGAGAGGGTAAGATGTATGTACGCACATATGGTGATTTTGTTTTTTCATAGGATATATAAAAGGTGTAATATGGTTGTTTAATAATTATAATAACATCTAATTATTTAATTTATACATTAGTTTTTACTTTATGTTGAAGCAATTCGTGAAGAGGATGTAGAAGAAGAAAGAAGTTTGAATGAATCGGTAGAGGAGATTACCTCTTCCTTGACGTGATTCATATAAACATCCTCTTAATGACAATATAGTTGGTATTTTGAAAAGAAGATAACATTTATAATTGACTAAGGAAGTTTAGAATGGATACAGTTAGGGGATATCCAAGCATAAAGTCTCAAATTAATGTGAAGAGGTGAGGGAGGAGGTACCCTTTTGTAATTGAGGTGAGGGGCACCCCTGAAAATTCTTAAAATATTACATTAATTTACAATAATTTTTTAATCCAAAAGATTAAAAATTTAAATATGTTGAATATAAGATGAGGATAGTTTGAAATCATATCATAGAAGAATTTTTATACAAGCATTAATTTTATTTTAAACATTTCTTTTTGGTTTACCCATAATTATTCTCTTTTTACTTTAATTATGGAGACAACAGTTTAAGTATTAAGAGTTTATGAATTTTACTTATATGGGTTCCATTTCCCATAATTGGAAACATAATAAAAATATATCCCTTATCGTAGTCACTTTTTTATTTTAAAATATTTTTACTGTTTTTAAATAATTTAATAATGTATTATTTTTATAAAATATCAATAGTGCCAATTTTAGAAATATCCATTTCATTGAATTTAAATAAAATTAATACAGATTTTTTTTAAATGTAATAGTATTATAACATGTCATATTACCCATTAAAATTCATTTATGGCATAAATTATGACATATAATATTTATGTTAATGTTTATAATATCATTAATTTGATATTTATCTTAATAAAAAAATTACTGTATCACTTTTGGGTCAATATTTATGGTAATTATTTAATCTATAAAAATTATATTTAAATTCACATGATGTAGATATTTTCATTATATTTTTTTTAAACTACATATTTTTTTATTTTAATCAAGTTTATCACTAAATTAAAATTTTATACTTATAAGATATAATAGAGTGGTATGTTGTCACTTTCATTTGTTTAAATAATATTCACAACACTTTCATGGACAAAAGTCCGTTAAAGGAATCAATTTTGATCCTTATGTATTAAGGGTAAACTTTTAGTCCTCTAATGTAATTTTTTTGGTGTTAGGATGATTTTTTGGTCCTTATCATATTGGTTGTTACATTAATTTACCCGATTTACAATTAATCAGGGTAAATAAAAATTATCGTAGTTACTATTCATCATGTCCAAAACTAAAAGGGACATATTTAATTAATTTGGAAATAATAATTACAAATATGGAATCCATTTTTATAAATTCAAAACATAGAATTGGCCGAAATTATTTAAAAATTACTCCCATTTTGAAAACGAGAAAACCAGTTTATAGAAGTAAAAACCATCAAAAGATTGACTTGCAATTATATCTAATTTCAATGTTAAGATACTCACAATAAACAAAATTGTATTAAATGGTAAAAATATTAATCTAAATATACTTTAAAAAAATTCAAATTATAATATTTCAATAAAAATAAATTAGATGAAAAGAAAGTTTTGAATTAAAATGCAGTATTGTTCACTATTCATTAATATATGAATTTTCTTAGAATAATACCGAAATTTAGTCTGAAGTAAATTTTGATTTCCGTATTCCAAATAAGAAGTTTATTTTAAAATAAATAAATTATAATGGTGTAATTAAACTAGATTGAAAATGGTTTCTCCATCAAAAGGCTGTATAATTTTATTTGTTTGGAAAAATACTTCTTTTATCCAAAAAATTGAATTTATTCTTATATCATGTGTAGAAAACATATATAATGAATTTTAAAAATTATTTTTAATATATTATATATATATTTCATTAATAAAATCCATTTGTAGTGATCTTATTATTTTATAAACTCACTGATTTTCATTTAAATAGTTTTTCATAAAATCATCTCCTTTTGATTTAAAAAAGTTTTATTTTCATTTATAAATAATTATTCACCAAATAATTGATTAAATACATGTATAAATTGGTTTTTCATAAAAAAAATTAATAATGTTCATTCCCACCATTTTAATAGCTATGTTATATGGTAACATAATAATATTTAGTTGTGCACTTATACTCTGTCTTTTGTGAAATGCATTATTTCAAAAGAACCTGAACATGTGTGTAACACAAGCCAAGCATAATGTTACTTATACTGCTAGATAGAATTATGTTGCATATTGCACAAACTTATCTAGGTTTAGATTATAATATAAGACATAAAATAAATTAATTTAAAAAACATTATCTCATAAAATCCACGGGGTGTTAAATTCTACCGCCATTAAAATGAATTTTGTCATTGAAAGTTTTCAGTGTTATAAAAGGTTTACTACTTGAAATTTTATTTCATAGAAACCCACATCATAAAAAGGAATACCAAAAAATCATTTAAAAAGGAATGTTTGAAACATAATGGTTACCCAATGTAACTCCACCCTAGGTTTCCATATAGAAGAACATAGGTTGGAAGTGAAAACGTGGATATGGAAGAAAAATATAACCATTATGTTCTAATGGATAGTGATAGAGAAAAATGTTGGGAGAAAGTTAACAACTAGAAAGCCAAAAATCTATGATGATTTAAGGGACCATCAGATTCATTAGATAAGAAGGTACTAGGATAATTTTTTTTGGTTTTCAAGATCATTTTACTAAAATTAAAGAACATGAAAATAAATTATTACTTGATTTTAGTACAATCTCATAATTGTTAATGACTTAAAAAATTTCAACATCATATCTTATTCCATGAAATGAAGTTGAATTTTTCATTATTAAAGTGTGAGTAGATCCAGCAGACAATAAACTTAATGATAGGTAATTCCATATATCTTTATCAAAAAAATTGTAGAACAAGTTATCAAACATGAATAAGTCCATAGATGGTGAGATAATACTTTATTCTAACAAACATAATATACTGTTTAACTTAATATTTCCAAAAATTTGATAACAATAAATTACTTATAAAATAAGAAAATTAAAAACTATAGGAAATTTTTCACCAACTAGTCTTATAAATTATCCACCATATGTCATATTATTACTCTAGTTGATCACATTTTAAAAATTTGAACTTGTTCATCATGTATTCTATTGAATTAGGGTAAAAATTTCGAATTAGTTGATATTCTTTTTGAAAACATGCATATTTCCTTGTTCCAAAACATAGTGGATTATTCCTTAAGTCCCAAATGTAGTATACTTCGTCCATCATAGCATAACCATCTTGTTGACAAATCCATATTTAGTTCTTAACAAACTAACATCATCCAATTTACTTATTCAAATCAAACATATATTTATTCAAGAATCAATATCTGAACTTAAGGGAAATATTAAGGGATATCTTTCTCTTAATCATGTGTTCTCCAAGAATAACACCTTTCCCTCAAGTCACTTTTTGGATCCTTATAACTATTCAAAAACTCCTTTCCAATCCTTAATGAAAAAATTATTCTGAAAAAACTTATACATTTCATGATTCATATGATATAATCATTGAATTCTGAAATGTATACTCCTCAATCATACAAATTTATTCTTAAACCATTACTTGAGATCCATCACCTTTACCTTTCCTAAAATATGAAACATTTACTTAGGTTTATAAACCTTAATCTTCTTAGGTTTAATTTAAAAAATACTAGAAGAACATCACATACCATTCACATGTCATTGAAAACACATTTATCATAATATGTATGACCAATACTTATACCATCATCAGGATAAAATTCATTATATTTCCACATAGGAAATCAATCTTTATAATTCCCAAAATTTATTCATCTGAAACATTCAATAGTTAGCTGTTTTTTATGAAGTTATGGCTATTGAATTGGACCCCAATGAAAAGTGTGAGAAATACATATTAGAGATTAGAAACACATATGTAAGGTAAATTACATATAATATTTCAATATATGATAACTTTAGTTTAACCATAGGTTAGTTATGATCATCATGAAAATACCAGGATTGAAACCTATAATTAGACTTATCGTTAGGACAACCCTAGACATATCCTTATAAATATATCTAACGATCTCACTAAAGTTTCCGCATCCTAGTTTTTAAATGTTTACTAAACCATCGCTCTGATACCAACTCTAACTAACCAAGATTGACATACATGGACATTACATTTCTTTTACAAAGTACATAATACATTAAATAAATATATGCACAAATACTGTACTAGTATAGTTTCTTTGGAATCTTAGAACAACTTCTTCTTTCTTGGTGAAATATATTCAACATCCCCAATAAATATATTCACCTTTATTTTTTCTACCTAAAACCATTAATTATAAACCGGGGGAAATAAAAACATAAATTGGGTGAGCTCAAATTATTAGTAAGAGAAAAAATGTAATAAATAAATATAATAATGTAAAAACCTAAAAATATATTTTAAACATAAAAAATATTATCTCATAAAATAAATATTGGTAGTACGTAAGGAATAAATAATAAAGGAACATTAACCATGATAACATAGAATTGGTATAAAAAATGAACATATAGAAAATAAATAAGCATAGAAAATCATTTACATATTAGCCAAAGATAATTTCCAAGACCATAATAGTGGAAAAATTCTATTATTGAATCGAGTTTACTTGTTGTTTCAACCCTTATATTCTTGAAGCAGATTTACTTATCGATTTATCCTTGTATTTCTGAACCTGTTTTACTTGCTATTCCAGCCCTGTATTACTGATCCAGATTTATTTTCCATTACAGTAATGTCTATATCATGAGATATTAATCTTTACCAAATTCATTGGAGGGAGATATAGTTCCCACACACCATATTATGAAAACCACACATATGAGTTCCACAACAACATAAATCATCCATCATAACATAATAACCCAAAGAACAAAATGAGTTTCTTAACCATTATTACATCATAACATAATCCATGTAAAAAAATGTATTTCAGAAATAAAAATTCCATCATAAACATAATCAACTAAGATGGAAATTACTATCTTGAGGCTAGGAGTTACTTCCAAAGCCACTGGTGTAGGATTTGTTTTTGATATTTTATTTTAGATACCTTTTTTATGTATGAAATTCACATGAATTATGGATTGTGTTTTATTTTATATTATATGGAGTTGATTGGTGGTTTATCTCTGTTCTTGGGATTTATGAGGGAAACACCTCCCATTTCTTTATTTTATACCCTCAATGATAGTCTCCAACCTATGTACTATTAGAGGTAGGATTCTTGAATTACACTTATTTTCACTGCCATTTTAGGACAGGTTCCTAGTGGTTGTGAGTTATGATAGTGTGATATCATATCTTTAGTTGAGAGTTAAGATGGAGTTTGTAATTAAACACTCATGAGGATTGAATGGGATGATAGGTAAATAATATTTGCTAAAAGTTTCATATGTAATAACATGGGAGACCCTCTATGACACAAGTGATTATCCCCCCTGTGATTTAAAGTAAGTAACTTGAGCTTACTAAAAATATTAGGCATGATGATATTGAATGTAGGGAGGAGACCTAGGAGTGGTAGATGTACCATTCTTGATTATTATTGTATTTTGAAGTCTGGTTTTTTGTAGTTGAACCATAAATACTAATATTTGAGATTAAAATAGGATGGAGATGATTAAAGATCGGATGGATGCTAATCATTTGACAATAGAGTATGAGAAAAGAGTGAAAGATTTCTTCAAGTTTGCAAAGGATCACACAAAGGTTCCTTATCAAATCATTTTTCCATGTTTATGTTGTTGTTATTGTAGACTAATTACTCCATAGGAGTTGGAAGAACATTTGATATATCACGGAATAGATTGCAGCTATAAATGTTGGAATAAACACAGAGAAAAAGAGAATATATCTACTGGCTGGAGTAAAACTGTGTTTTATGGATCATCAGATATGAATACAAATATGGATAATGAAGAAGACCATATGGGGGATGTGATTACAGATATCAATGATGATGAAGATCGTATTGAGGAAATGAAAAGGAAAATTGAAGATGAACTCTGTGAATGCCCAGAATTGTTTGAGAAGTTAAATAGTTGTGTAAAGACTCCATTATATGCTAGTTTCACTAAATATACAGCATTTTCAGCTGTACTAAAGTTGTATAAATTGAAAGCAGGCAATGGATGAAGTGATGTCAGTTTTACAGAACTACTTTCTCTCTTGAATGACATTCTCTTGGATGATTATGAGCTCCCAATCCAGACATATGAAGCTAAACGAATGCTACGCTCGATGGGTATGATTTTTGAAATAATACATTCCTGCACGAAAGACTGTATATTGTTTCACAAGGAGAAAAAATAACTTACAGAATGACCAATGTGTGGTGCTTCTCGATAAAATAATGATGAATCCAGTGCAATGAAAGTTGTATGGTACTTTCCAATCATTTCAAGGTTTAGGCATCTATATGGATGTGAAGAAACTACAATACAATTGTCGTGGAATACAGATAAAAAAAATAATGATGGGAATTATGTCATCCGACCGACTCTCATCAATGGAAGAAAATTGGACATGAGTATCCTGAATTTCGAAAAGAGCAGAGAAACCTACATCTTGCATTATCTACAGATGGAGTGAATCCATTTGGTTTTCAAACCAGCACTCATAGTACATGGCCTGTTATGTTGGTAAATTATAACTTACCACCCTAGTTATGCATGAAGCAGAAATTCATCATGTTATCTATGCTTATATTTGGACCAAAATAACTAGGTAATGATATTGATTTTTATTTGACTCCTTTGATCGAGGATTTGAAGTTATTGTGAGATTCATGTGTTATGTTGTATGATTATTATAAAAGTGGATAATTCACATTGAGAGAGATGTTGTGTGGGATGATAACTGATTTCCCTACGGATGGAAATTTTTCAGGATATAGAATTAAAGGAACTCAAGGGTGTCTCGTGTGCGAAGAATATGTAGAATCAATTAGGATGAAACATTCATCGAAATCTGTGTTTTTAGGACATCGTAGATTTCTACCTCGTCGGCATAAGTACCGATATTGGACGACATCATTCAATGGATGTTCATAACAACGTACGACACCGTCCCCACTAATAGGTGATCAACCATTTTAGAAAGTAAAATATGTGAACACTATTTTCGATAAAACATTTTCAAAAATCCATATGAAAATCAGTTGGAAAAAGTGATCTGTTTTTTTAAATTACATATTGGAATTGTTTATACGTCAGACATTTCTTTATGCGATGCATGTGAAAAAAAATGTATATGACAGTGTTATCAGAACATTTCTAAATTCACCTGTCAAAATAGAGGATGTAATTAAGGCAAGGATGGACATTGACATGGGAATATGAGAAGAGTTGGCTCACGTGAAGAGTGAAAATAGAATGTTTCTTCCTCCAGCTGCATACACTCTTTCTAGGGAGGAGAGATATCTATTTTTCAACTTCTTCAATGATGTAATGGTTCCATAGGGTTATTAATCAAATATTGAGAACATTGTTTCAATGAATGATTTGAATTTAAAAGGTTTGAAATCACAGGACTGCCATGTTTTGATGAAATATTTAATTCCTATAGCGTTAAGTTTCATTTTTACCAAGAATTTTGGTCATACATTTACCAGACATAGTTTAATTTTCAAAGATATATGTAGAAATGTTTTAGAACTGGAGAAATTTCCAGCTATGGAAAAAGAAATTGTCATCATATTATGTGAATTAGAAATGTTCTTCCAGCCAACATTCTTTGATATGATGGTTCACTTAATGATTCACTTGATGAGAGAGATTTGATATTGTGGTCCTATGCACTATATATCAATGTACCCCGTTGAATGGTATATGACTATTTTTTTAGGGTATGTCAAAAATTGAAGTAAGCCAGAGGGTTGTATAGTGGAGTGATATATTGTTGAAGAAGCAATTGAATTCTGTACTGAATACCTATCTAAAGTCTAAATCATTGGTCTCCCAAAATCTCATCACACTAGACACATTGAGGGTGAGGGAATTTCTGGAGGAGATGTTGTGACAATCAATATTACAGATTGGGAGTAGGACCACCTTTATGTTTTTCATAACATTTGGGAGGTTACTCCATATATTGAAACTCAAAAAGAAATTTTTAGGCCGTTGAATCCATCAAGGGATAAAAAATGGATATCAAATACACATAATGAACATTTTATATGAGGGTTTCAAGACCATATTTTTAAGGAGTTAGATGAAAATCCGAATTCAATTTCAGAATGACTTCGATGGCTAGCCACCGAATGATGTGTGTAAGTTTTATCTTATAATGGATATGTAATTAATGGTTATAAATTCTATAAAGATGTACATGATGAAGATAGTACCATGAAAAATAGTGGAGTTACACTTGTGGATGAGGCGATGCATGTTTCTAGTAGTAAGGAATGAAATCCAATTTATGCAAATATGTCATACTTTGGCATTATTAAAAAAATATGGGAGTTGGATTATACGACATTCCAATTACCGATTATTCAATGAAAATGGGTTGATAACAATAGTGGTGTTAAAATAGATGAATCCAGATTTGTGAATATTGATTTTAATAAATAAGGGTACAAAGACGAATAGTTTATAATGGAATCATAAGAGGTACAAGTTTTTTATGTTCAAGATCCCACAAACCGAAAGTGGTCTATTGTTCTGTTATCATCCAAAACTACTGAAGGGTCTGAGGAAAATTCAGTTGAGGACGATCCTTTCAGTTGTACGTTTCCATAATTTCTCAACAGTCCCAATGTAGATGATGTTTTTTATTTTAGAGGAAACTACAATGAAGGGATTTGGATAATAGATATTGGTGTCAAATCCCTTCGGCCTTTGAAAAAAGAGAGTTCAATAAACATGATATATTTTGTTTGAAATATAGATACTATTATCTCATGTTATTATCTTATCATTTCTAAATTTAGGTAATCTAAATTCACTGTTCAATCACTTTTGCAGATAATGACTTCTGCATGTTCTGGTACTCCTAACCTCGAGGCTGAACAAGTCTCTCAAGCTGTTGCTGCTGCCACTAATGCTGCATCTACTGCGGCTGTTCATAGTGTAGAGCAACAACAAGTTTCTGAACATGTTGCTTCTCCTAGTGTTGAGGTCCAATAACCATCAGCAGATGCCATTGCTACCATTCTAGAAGAACATAAAAATGATGTTGATATCAATTAAATGGTCGGGGATGAAGGACCGACATCACAGAAAACATAGGTGCGTCGTAGTTTGACGGTGTTAGGAAATGTTCTTAAGGCGAAAAGTAAAGGAATCAAATTTGATGTCGGATGGAATGAACGAGGCCAAAATGTGAATCCCAACAAGGCTATGTTTAGTAGTTACATTAGAAATGTCACTCAGCAACATGTGCCGATTGACATAGATTCATGGAACCATGTTTTGTCCGAGCTGAAGGTTGTGATCTGGGAAAAAATTACGTTAACATTATGATATTATTTCTTTAATTTACTAGAAAATAAAATAATGAAAAAATGCCTTACTCTTCTCAATCCCTTGAAGAGTACATTTATATTAGATGATTCACACCAGAATTATATACTAAGGCTTTCAGGAAGGATTCATTAAGGTTTTCACACTATTTTAACAAAATTTCACCTGAAAGATTCCAATGGTAAAATAATCCCGCACCCACCCCTTGTCTATGCTCACCTGATATACCAAAAAGCAAGGGATGCATTTATTGGATGACATGGGGATGAGAAGTTTCAGGTACATTGTGGGTGATAATAAGTTTTTTTGAGGATACATGTATTCATCACTTTGATTGTCAATATTTCATTTATGAAACAACAAATCATCACTAACAATATGAAACGTGCATCAAAACCAACATACCCCTATCGTAAAGAAATTATGGGGTACGCTTCACTAGAAAAGAAAGTGGTACGTATTTTAAATTTTTAGTTATATTGTTAGGTTCGAAGAAAAAACATCATAATTATCTTTCTATATTTATATGTAGATTGGTTAGTATAAAACCAAAGACACTTCCATCCCATGTCATGTGCTATAGAAGGAGGCACGTGTGAACAAGGAAGGAAAGCTAGTAGATGAAAACACACAAAAATTGTGGGAAATATGTTTACGTATGACACGATGATAAAAATATTTGTTTTAAACTGCTATTACATTAAAATAATTAGTTATTTTACTATATCTAATAGTCATAGGAATCAGCTACTCCTGTAGTGGATGCCGACCTATTATCGATGAATTTGAAGCGGCCAGAACAATACGGTTGTGTCAGAGGTGTGGGGTTTGGGGTGACACCCCGAGTATATTTTGAGAAAAGAAAGAAATGGATAATTGAGATGAAAATTTGAAACAAATGAGTGAAATACTATCAACTCTTGAAAAACAATTTCAATAAAAGGGAGAGTTGCTAGCAACTTTTAGGGGTGGGAAGCAAGGAGAAGACACAACTTAGGAAAAACCAGCATGTGAAGATCCCACCCCACCCCCACTAGCTTTTAGGTGTGCCATTACCCTTAAAGAGATGTCTTAGCTATGGTGATCAATATTCTAATAATTACTTCCATGAAATGTGAATCATAAAAACACTGATACTTTTCATGTACTTATCTTCTACAGGGTGATAATGATTATGATTTATATCTGTCAACACCCACATATCACCTTGTAGCGAGGGATACCATGTTCAACATCCCAGAGGACAAGCTACATAATATATCACTTCTGAAAGATCATCTGAAAGTGATGATTACTGTAGCTGATGAGCCAAATGCAGATCTACCTATTCCACTTTATGACGATGATATTCATAGGGTCGAAAAGGATATTGGGGAATTCATTGCATGGTCATCACGACTTGTAAGAGTACATGGGAACAAAGAGGTATTTTTTTCTTTTTTTTCAATATAAACATTTAACAATTAATGAAAAAAGGGTCTGAAACAATGAAAGTTATAAAAGATGGAGAAAGGGAAGGGGTGACAAGAAACGTTGGCACAAAATCATCTAAAGGATCGACTAACGAATCCCAAAGAGCTACTGAAATCTCAATAACACCACTTATTCTCTATACACATTTACTAGCATTGAAGACTCATGTGGATATAAAGCTATGAGGTGGTAGAAGTCATACAATCGTTTTTGAAAATAATATATATGGATAGGAAATCCACAATTTCATTACTGCTGAAAATGTAAATGAGATCCTCAAAGACGGTTGGCTAGGCATCGCCGTTGTAAATTTATATATGAGGAATGTTTTCATGAATTTATTTTCTAAAAGTTAATATAATGTGAAAATTATGACTAAATGAATTTTATATTATTGACAAATGTATATATGAAAAACAGTTGAAGGAATTTTCCCATGAGCCAAAATTCAGACTCATAGTCCTCATACCACATCAACACATCTAACAAAATTAGAGCCATAAAAAGGATGAAATAGTAAATGGCTTGCTGAAAAAATTTGAAATAAAGATTACAGATGAAAAACTCTTCCTAATACCAACCATGTTGGTGTAAAACTCTATGATTAAAGCATATGAATTATATTCTAACTTCTTTTAATACTTATTCCTTTTTGAGTTTTTAGGCAACATTGGCTACTAATTGCAGTGAACTAGGAT
The DNA here is from genome assembly GCA_963277665.1 of Viscum album. Lineage (NCBI taxonomy): Eukaryota > Viridiplantae > Streptophyta > Magnoliopsida > Santalales > Viscaceae > Viscum > Viscum album. The sequence continues at coordinate 292,483,647 of OY728165.1, forward strand.
ACTTCAAAGATTTATTTTTTGGATTCAATACATGGATATCCAACAAACCGACCACACATGATAGAGTTTGTGAATATGTAAGACACTACATCATACATTTTAGGTCTAAACATCAAGTAATATAATTTATATAATCATTTAATGAGGATTCTGTTATGATAGGGAGGTGTATCATTATCGTCTAAAAAGATGAATGAGGACATGGTATAAGCATAAGGAGACAATAAAGTACTAAATCTAGACAAATATTAGGGTATATATAATAAAATTTCACTTTCCAAACACATATCAACACAAGTTACTTATTCTCTTAATGATCAAATATTTTTAGTGCCAAAAACAAACAAACGATAATTATTATGATTATTATGTTTGTAAATTTATAAAAGATATCATTTTTCATCAAAACACTAGCATCCCTAAAGTGGTATTTTCAAAAACAACTACTATTTCATTTATTTTATTTATTAATTCTTTATTTATATATTTTTCTGTACTTCTCTGGCTGCCGAAAATCCCGATACTCACAAGACAATATAGATTTGTTCAGAAATGAGTGGGCCACATACCTGATGGAAGATTGTAAAAAAATAGCATGAAGATCTAACTTGAGGATGTGTATAATTGGCGGTCAATTTCGAGAGGGGTTAAGGGGATCAAAAGATGAAACTTTGTTTTATGTAAATGTTCATAGGAAAATTGTAATTGTTGTTAAATAAAACATTATTTCTCTAATGAGTCAATTTGTTATTTTAACAGATGAAATACCCCAGCAACATACAAGAATGATGAACCACTTTTCTTTTGGCTTTGGATAAGAAAAACCAGTAAAATATTGAAAATAACTTCATATCTTACCAAACACATTCAGATTGTGTTGATCCATTTGGAGAATGATCCATGGGTGCATTGGTGACATGTACGAGTCAACACTCCCTCAATCTGTGGCATGGTGTGGCCGGTATCACTCAAAGTGTCTCTCTTTTGTTTAAAATGGACAAAATTTTAAGTGAAAACAACAACTGACCTATGGAAATCTGACCAAACACATTCAGATTGAATTTATCATTTAGGATAACCATCCTTGGGGTAGTTGGTGATGTGTAAGAGTCAACCCCATCTCAATCCAAGGCACTATGTGACCGGTATCACTTAAAGTGTCTCTCTTTTGTTTAAAATGGATAGAATTTTATGTGAAAAAAACAACCAATGTATGTAAATCCAACCAAATGATTTCCGATTGTGTTGATACTTTAGGATAACGATCCATGGGTGTGTTTGTGACTTGTACGAGTCAAGACCACCTCAATATGAGGCACGGTGTGGCCTGTATCACTCAAAGTGTCTCTTTTTTTGTTTAAAATGGACAGAATTTTAAGTCAAAACAACAACTTACGTACGGAAATCTGACCAAACCATTTGGATTGTGTTTATACTTTAGGAGAATGATCCATGGGTCATTTTTGACATGTATGAGTGAACCCCTCCTCATTCAGAGGAACAGTGTGACTAGTATCACTCAAAGTGTCTCTCTTTTGTTTAAAATGGAGAGAATTTTAAGTGAAAACAACAACTAACCTAGGTAAATCCAATGAAACACATTCTTATTGTGCTGATACTTTAGGATAAAGATCCATGGGTGAGTTAGTGATGTTTAGGAGTCAACATCTCCTCAACTTGAGGCACGGTGTGGCCGGTATCACTCAAAGTGTCTCTCTTTTGTTTAAAATGGGCAGAAATTTAAGTGAAAACAACAACTGACATACGAAAATTTGTCCAAAATCATTCATATTATGTTGATACTTTAGGATAATGATCCATGGTTCATTTTGGATGTGTAAAAGTCAACCACGCCTCAATCTGAGGCATGGTGTGGCCGGTATCACTCAATGTGTCTCTCTCTTGTTTAAAATGGACAAAATTTTAAGTGAAAACAACAAATGACCGACATAAATCAAACCAAATGCATTAGGATTGTGTTAATAATTTAGGATAACGATCCATGGGTTCGTTGGTGACATTTATGATTCAAACCCACCTCAATCAGAGTCACAGTGTGACCAGTATCACCCAAAGTGTCTCTCTTTTGTTTAAAATGGAACGAATTTTAAGTGAAAACAACAACATACGTATAGAAATCTGACCAAATGCATTAGTATTATGTTGATACTTTTGGATAATGATCGATGGGTCATTTTTAACATGTATGAGTAAACCATGTCTCAATATTAGGCACATGGTGGCTGGTATCACTCAAAGTGTCTCTCTTTTGGTTAAAATGGACAAAAGTTTAAGGTAAAACAACAACTGGCCTACGAAAATCCGACCAAACACATTTGGATTGTGTTGATCCTTTAGGAGAACGAACCATGGGTGCGTTGGTGATGTGTACGAGTCAAACCTACCTCCATCCAAGTCACGGGGTGACTAGTATCACTCAAAGTGTCTATCTTTTGTTTAAAATGGACATAATTTTAAGTGAAAACAACAAATGACGCACATAAATCTGATGAAACCCATTAGGATTGTGTTTATCATTTATTAGAACGATCCCATGGACATTTTTAGTGAGTACGAGTCAACCATTCCTCAATCCGAGGCACGGTGTGGCCAGTATCACTCAAAGTGTCTCCCTTTGGTTTAAAATGGACAAAATTTTAAGCGAAAACAACAACTGCCCTACGGAAATCTGACCAACCACATTTGGATTGTGTTGATCCTTTAAGATAACGATCCATGGGTGTGTTGGTTATGTGTATGATTCAAACACTCCTCAATCTGAGACACGGTGTGACCGTTATCACTCAAAGTGTCTCTCTTTTGTTTAAAATGGATAGAATTTTAATTGAAAACAACAATTGACCTACAAAAAACTGAACAATCGGATTGTGTTGATCCTTTTGGAGAACAATCCATGGGTTATTGTGTACAAGTAAAACCCCCCTAGACACCATCCCAGCCCCTGGACACCCCCATGGACATCCACCATGGACGACACCCCCACCCATCCTAGACACCACCCCACCACCTGGACACCCACCACCACCATGGACAACCCCCACCCCCACCCCCAAAGGACCCCCAACCCCCAAGATGCCCCCAACCCCTGGACGACCCCAAAGTTCCTAGACACCACCCACCACCTGGAAACCTCCTCCACCCCCATGGACACCCCACCCCATGGACATCCACCCCCACCCCTGGACACCACCCAACCCCTTTGGACAGCCCCACCAACCCCTGGATAGCCCCCACCCCCTGAACACCACCCCATCCCCCGAACACCCCCACCCCTGGAATCCCCCCAACCCCCTTGACACCCCCACCCCCCGGACACCCCCACCCCCGGACACCCACCCCTGGAAACCCCGCACCACCCTGGATAGCCCCCACCCCCACCCCCTGGACAACCCCCAACCCCCTGGACGACCCCTTCACTCCCTGGATTCCCCCACCCCTTCTGGACACCACCCCACCACCTGGACACCTCCCCCACCCCCTGGACACCCCCACCCCCATGGACAGCCACCCCACCCCCTAGACACCACCTCACCCCCCTTGAATAGCCCCACCAACCACCTAGAATACCCCCACCCCCTGGACACCACCCCACCCCAAGACACCCCCTCCCCTGAACACCCGCAACCCCTGTAAAGCTCCCCAACCCCCTAGACACCCCACCCCCTGGACACCCCCATCGAAAGCCCCTGGACATCCCTCCACTCCCCGGACACCCCTCCCCTCCTAGACACCACCCACCACCGGAAAACCTCCCCCACCCCCATGGACAACTACCCCCACCCCCTGGACACCACCCCACCCCCTGGACACCCCCACCCCCACCCCACCCCATGGAAATCCCTCCCAACCCCCTAGACAACCCCACCCCCTGAACACCCCACCACCCTGGACACCCCCACCCCCTGGACGGACCCCACCCCCTAGACGCCCCCAACCCTCCTAGACACCACCCCACCACCTGGACACCTCCGCCACCCCCTAGACACCCCCACCCCCACAGACAACCACCCCACCCTCGTGGACACCACCCCACCCCCTTGGACAACCCCACCAACACCCTGAGCCACCCCTACCCCCTTGGACACCACCCCACCCCCTATACACCCCACCCATATGGACCCCCACCCCGTGGAATTCCCCCCAAACCCCCTAGACACCCCAGCCCTGGAAACCCCCATGGACAGCCCCCCCCCCCCTGTACTGCTCCCCCGACCCCCACCCACCCCCAGACACCCCCACCCCCTGGACACCCACCCCCCTTAACACCCCCACCACCCTGGACAACCCCCACCCCTGGATGCCCCCAACCCCCTAGACGGCCCCCACCCCTTGTACGCTCCCACTCCTCTTAGACAACACACCACCCCTAGACACCCCCACCCCTTGGACTCCCTCACCCCTATGCACAACCACCCCCACCCCTTGGACACCACCCCACCCCCCTTGGACAGCCCAACCAACCCCCTAGACCGCCCCCACCCCCTGGACACCACCCCATCTCATGGACACCCCCACCCCTTTGGATACCCCACTCCTTGGAAAGCCCTGCAACCCCCTAGACACCCCTACCCCAGGACACCCACATGGACAACCCCCCCTACCCCCCCTCATAGACACCACCCCACCACCTGGACACCTCCCCCATCCCTGGACACCCCCACCCCATGGACAGCCACCCCTACCCCCTAGACACCACCCACCCCCCTTGGATAGCCCCACCAACCCATGGACCGCCCGCCACCCCCCTGGGCACCATCCCACCCCCTGGACACCCCCACCCCTCTGGAAAATCCCACCCCCTTGAAATCACTCCCAACCCCTGGACAACCCCACCCCCTAGACATCCCCATGGATAGCCCCCATAGACAGCCCCCTCCCCCCTCCCCCCGGACCCCCCGGACACCCACCCCCCAGGACACCCCCACCACCCTGGACCCCCCTGGATGACCCCCATCCCCCTAGATGGCCCCACCCCATGGACGCCCCCACCCCTCCTAGACACCACCCCACCACCTGGATACCTCCCCCACCCCTGGACACCCCCACCCCCATGAACAGCCACCCCCACCCCCTGGACACCACCCCACCGTCTGGGCACCCCCAACACTCTGGACAACCCCACCCCTGGAAATCCCCCCAACCCCTTGGACCCCCACCCCCTGGACACCCCCCTGGACAACCCCCCCCCCCCTGGACAGGCCCCCCAACCCCCCTAGAAGCCCCAGACACCCCCTGGACACCCACCAACCCTCTGGATGGATCCCCACCCCCCTAGACACCACCCCACCACCTAGACCCCCACCCCCTAGACACCCCCACCCATGGACGGCCACCCCCACCCTCCTGGACACCACCCCACCCCTTGGACATCCCACAACCTCCTGGACTGCCCCACCCCCTGGACACCCCTATCCTCCCGGAAGCCCCCATCCCCCCGAACACCCCTACCCCCCTTGGACAGCCACCCAAACCCCCGAACAACCCCCAACCCCCCGAATTCTGAATTTAATTCTTATGTATTTAATGAACTTATGAATTATGTGTTAATGGCGTATGTGTATACTTTTTGTATGGGTATACCAGGTGTAATTTCCTTATGAATTATGTGTTAATTTTGTATGGGTATACTTGTTGAGATGCTGAATTTTTTGTAGGTCCTGTTTGGGTGTGCTGCTGCAAAATTTGATGTTGCAGAAGAAATGGAATTTATCAGCCCTAAAAAACGATGATAAAAAACACATTTATCAGAACCTTTTTATTGTTGATAAAGGATTCCTTTATTAGCGCCTTTTTATCACTGAAAATGTATCCCTTTATCAGTGATATTTGAGCGCTGATAAAGGGGACCCCCCTCTTTATCAGCACTGAGCTTTACAATGCTTTTTAGCACTGTTAAAGCCTATTTTGAGCACTGATAAAGCCCATTTTTGTAGTAGTGAGCCTTGAATGGTTCTATTTGGATCAATGTATTGAAGTTGTTATTATAAGAGAACACCATGAGTTATAAATGCTACTCTCATGACCCATCAAAATCCAAAAAACTGGATCATAACATATCCTCCTCAATACGAATTATCCATTAATAATGGACATTAGTTTGTGGATGATAGGATTTATTGAGAAGAACCTATGACCCCAAATCCTTTAAATGACCCTACAAGAATTGGGATGTGAAACAAGGATCTTTCTTCATAAAAAATACTCCTCAAAACACAGTGTAACTGAACTCTCTATTTCACTTAGAGAATACCCAAGTCATCAACTGTCAGGGTCTTCCTGATTAGTAATAAGAATAATTCCTTCATCAATCAAACATCGATCACCCATACTATGTAACAACCTAGATTTTTTGAATAATATTTTTTACTGAGAAAATGTGTGTTATATTATTGTTTACTCAACAAAATTATATTCTTTTAATAATTAAGTGAGTATAGATTGAAATGTGAACATCGATTTTGAACCATTATATGATCACTGTTCAATTATGAACATTTTTCAATAGGACCATTATAAACTATACTCTTGATAATAATATAAATGTTTTAATTAGTGTCTATAAGTAGACACGATACATGGAAATTAATGCACAAAGGATACACAATGGCCTAAACTAGTGGGGTCATTCCATATGAAGCCCATTTATTGAATTATGGTAGGGAGGTATCATATTTTGTGTCTCTTGACCAATACCAAGTTGAGTATCAACAAATGAATCTTGAATGAAATCTCCTGCGAGGGAAGTTCAAGTTATTGTAAATTACCATTCTGGCGATGTTAGCCGAGAAACCCCATTAATCTATCACCATCTCACACCTTAACCTTAGGTCTTATGAGGGTTTTATAAGGGGTTACATGTCTCAGATTTAGTTACATAATGTTTAATTCATTTGTATAAATAATATTGTTAGTCCATCAATTCTATTTTAATAAACACTTTTTTTTAATAAAACTAAGATGGAATTTGATAAATTTATTTTTAAAACCAAAATTTTACTATCCTAAAATATATAAATATATATAATAAACTAATATATTATAAATAATTCATATTTTACTGAAATATTATGATAAAAACACTTTTATTTAAATATAAATGATATAAGAATTTTATTATCTCCTTGAAAATTTTTAAGTGTCAGAAAGTTTACCATGCATTTTCAATCTGCTATTATTTTTAAAGAATAAGGATTTTTATATTTAAAAGATAAAATTATAATATTTTGAAAATTATTCTGACAAAATAAACATCAATTTTGAAAAATTTATGTCAAATTTATGTTAGGATGAATTTATGTTAATTTTCTCGAATATTTTGTATTTCGATGAATAGTAAAAATATAGTTTTGGGTTTTTGGTAAATTTAGTAACATTATAATTATATAATAAGGATTAAAAATAATTCATTAAAAATAAATGACTCAAAATATGTTTTTTTATTAATATAATGTTTTTAAATGTTTTTAATCAATTTACAATTCTATAATTTACTTTCCAAAGACTAAAATGGAAATTTTAACATTAAAAATGTTATTATGTGGGAAAAAATTTATTGAAAAAATAAGTATTATGTTTTAATTATATACTCTTCTTAGTTTTAAAAATGTAAAATATGACTAATTTTTTTAAAAATAGGTGAAAAACCTAGGGGAATCCCTTGGTATTTCATTTTCCACAACCTAGGTTTCCAAGGCCTATATTTGGAAAATAATAAACAAATACTCTACTTTTTTTTCTATAAATATCCATCACTTGTCCACTTTCCTTCATTAAAAATCCATAATATACAAATATATTGTATTTTAAAATCCTAAGGAGTCCTTATAAGTTGTCCTCACACCCCCAAGATTCCAATCCTCATGTTTCAAAAGTAACTCTTCAAGGTAAGGGAAATATCATTCTTTTCTCTTTCTTTGAAGAATCATTTTTTCTATATGTATTCTGAATGTTATTATCACTCTATATTATTTTAATTTTAGTCATTTTCTAATTATAAATTTTGTTTTATCAATGGTATACCCATGTACAATATCTTTTTATCATTTTTTAAAACCACTATTTATACCCATTATGGTGCCTATTTTACTTCTCAAATTTTATCTCCTCTACTAAAGAAAATACCTTCTATTCTAGTAAATAACCAAACCAATTTCTTATCCATTGGTATTCAAAAATATATAAAAAATATTATATTTGATTTTTTCCTTTAAATACATAAAAACATCATTCCCTTTCCATGGGTTAACAATTACATAATGCTCATGTTATTTAAGCACTTTTAAAAATGACATGATTTTGATATGAGTCCGATTTATTTTATTCTCCATGAGTTACTTATGAAATGTTTGATTATGATATAAGTGACTCACAATAATTAATAAATATTAAGGTTTCAACTTAATAGCACTCCAATATATCAGTAAATGAATTTAATCACTAGAGATGACATGTTTTATTAATCCTTGGTGAATAACCCGTGTAATTTTTATGACATGTAAGTGAAAAAACGTGGTGATATGCTTAAGAATTTATCATTTCAATGTTTAAACACATTTAAAAGTTAGTATTAATCCTATTATTATTATGATATTCCTATTACTCATTATTTTATGATATTCATCAACTTCTTATTGATATTACTCAAGATCAAATCTAAACTGTTTAGCTTACTTCCCATTACTGGGCATTATGCTCACCCTTTCCTTTGATGTATGTACCTAGGTTATGATATGTAGTAAAATAACATAGGATGAACCAACAAATAATCGATTCAAGTTTTTTAGAAGTGTTTTTTGTTTTCATGTATTATGTACCTTATTTCCAAGAAACTAATCATTAAAAGATCATCTATTTGTACAATGTTATGAAAGGTTAAGTAATAAAATGGTGGTATTCTATATACTAAATCATTCTTGAGAGGTTTTCTGGGTAATCCTATCCCAAAATCCTAAGTGACATTATACCACTTCCAATTATGATACCTTATTTTTCATTCATGGACACCAGTTATGTCTATGGATATCATGATACATATTTTTTACACATAGATGTATCACCCATCTAGAAGCACAAAACTCTCTCATCAGCTCTTCATGCAAGCTCATAGGAACACAAACTTGTCCATGGAAAATAATAAAATTCCCACATGTAAGATACCATCTTAATGGAGAATTTCCACCATAAAAGATGTATCTTAGAGATAAGAACTCGTGATTAAATAACTACTCAGATTTGATCTAGTCCAAAAGCATAGGTATAATATATTTCAAAGTAATAACTACTCATCCTTAGGGCACCTAAAAATCTAGATGCATGTATGCAATGGTTTCCACCGTCTTCCACTCAATGTAAGACTCCTGCAAGGCCTCCACCTATTCTTTTACTCAAGGTGTTAAAAATAAAGTTTTCCTTACCCAGGGTATAATCTAGATCGCTGTTGAAAGACTATAGATACTCTACCAACCTTCTATGATAAAGGGTCTTGTCTTTCTGAGAGAATATGTACATTAGGAATTTATAGTCCATGTACACCCTAAAACTGTAGACCAAAATATAATGTCTCCAACCTCTCAAAAAATATACAACTATATATAACTCTATATCATGAGTAGGATGATTCCTCTCATACGATCTCAACTGTTTGGATCCATATACAACTACTCAGTCCTCCAACATAATCTATGTCAAACTACGAATGTATCACTATACATGGTCTATTCCTTAACCAACATAGGTAAGGTAAGGATTATGGATGAGGTTATCCCACCCTTCATCTCCTAAAAATTTCTCTTAAAATCATTTTACCAAACCAACTTCACCCTTTTATTGGTAATCTGATAAATGGATTCTTCTAGACAATGAAATTCATAGAAAAAATATTGAAAATAACCAGAGAAACCTAGAAAAATATAAATCGTGAATAAATTATTTGGTTACACCCATGACACTACAACTCCAAACATCTATGGGTCCAATGACACTCATACCAACATGACTCAATAATTTCACTTTATCATTCAAGAAACTACATTTGGTTAGCATGGTTTAAAGATGATGCTCACCAAATGTACTCAAGACAATATCTAGATGTTGGGAATGATCTTATACTGTCTGGGAGTACAATATTACTCCATCGATGAAAATTACAAAAAAAATATCCTATAAAAGGATGAATGATCTGATTCATCAAGGCTATAAAAATCATTGGTGTGATATTCCTACCAAACAACATTATTACAAACTCATACAAGCCATACATGTTTCTAAAAGTAGTCTGAGTTATGATTGATGGTATCACCGTCAACTAGTGGTATCTTAATCACAAATATATATTAGAGAAGATATTGGGGCCTCTCAACTAATTTAATACATCATCGACATGCAGAAGGGGATAAAAAGTTTCAACCATCATCTTGTTCAATCTCCAATAGTAAATACACAAGTGATATGTCTCAAAATATTTCTTGGAAAAAACTTGTAGGGAGCCCTATGGTCACGTAGTAGGCAATATTAAACCCTTAGATTCTTGATCTTCTAATTTAACTATCAACAAATAATGCTCTTCTGTTTCCATCATATAATTTGGAACGTAAACTGGATGTCCTATTATCACCAACTTTATGTGAACTAAATCCCTCACTCGGTTGGTAATCCATAGTTATAATTAACAAAATAAATCTTAAATTAGTCTAACACTAGATAAAACATATCCTACTATAGTCCACCATCAATTAGAGGAAAATATACTATCTAATCCATGATATAATTTAATCTGAATTGAATTGCTTCTACAGGACTAGCCTATAGATACCACTCACCCAAGGGAAAATAAATACCTCCTTCTTAGTAAGAAAAGTAACTCTCCTCTGGTGAAAACTGAAATGATAATTTTATAATGACTATTAAATCTATACAAATGATCAAATTGAATCATCCCATTTCCAACAAAAATGGTTCCCAAAAGAAATGGTAACCCTTAGTTTCTAGGTAACACACCTTGAAACATTTGATAATCTATGACTTCACTCTAAATGGTGTATCGATGGTCAAGAAACCATAAAAAACATTCCACAACCGAGCCCAATTTTTTTTAAAAGTAGATGATATTATGTAATTAAATACTCTAATATAAAAAAATGAAAACATGTGTAGATGATACAAGAAACATACCTATGAAGGTAGAAGGTCCTTTATCTAAACAAGCCAGAGTAGACTGTATAACATGTAGCTTACATTTCCCCTCTAAATAGGGATTTGGTATGAATCCCCTATGACATTCCCTCTAAGTGTTACGACCACTAATAAATTTGGGTACCACATACCCTATCTCGACATGATCATCAAGTGGAATCCCATCTACCAGTCTGATGAGGAGTAGATGTGTCTTTCCTTAACTCTAGTACCTTTCATGATCCCTTACCATTGCTCTACTAATACATTCCCCTACAATTTTTTTAGGTGGCCCAACCTACCACATTCAATTAACACCAAATAAGGTTATGTACACTCAGTTCTATTTGGTCCAAATATTCCATAAAGATATCAGTATAACAGAACATGGTCCTTAGATGGCTTTCCACTTCCCTAACTGCTTCCCACTATTGATTTTTTGAAAACTATCATTAGAATTCATGTTTCTACAAAAAAGAAGATATCCTCGTTTTCCCTATTAAAACATCTTATCCATTTTTTGAGGGCTCTCTTAGATTGTATCCCTAGATGAGATCCCAATTCATCATATCCAAAAAGATACTCGAACAAAAAACGTTCACCTATGGCCTAATATTATAGTGAATCCCATTCTGAAAATGTATTTCCTTAGAGAACTCATTAGTTTCTAAAGATAGAGAAAAGAACTGAAAGCTAGTGAAACATCTAAAGTAGTCCATCACGTCCATGCACTCCTATTTTAGGTTCATTAACTCACTAGCCTTCTCATACCTCAATATATGTGGGTAGAAGTGTCTCAAATTTTTTTCCTCAAAGTCCATCTTGTATAACTCCTATTTCTACCCATATTTCCATAATATTTCCCAACAATTCTTTGTAGGTCCATGAAGCATGTATGCAGAAATATTCACCTTTATTTATGTGGGTGTATTGAGGTACTTGATTATCATATGAATTGTATCAATATAGAACACAACTGTATGAGGGCCTCCATTCATTGTGCATGTATGAGGATGACACAATTGAAACTCTCCTATCAGATTTATAATTGAAGGAATGTTTTGAAAACTTTCCCTTTGCATGTGTTGAATGAACCTTAGGAATCTTTTATGAATATGGAAATACGTTGGATCATCAATAGCTATAGAAAGCTATGATTTAGCTATGTTATGAGAGTAAAAATTTCCAATATTATGATTCTCAATTCCAATAAAATGATAAAGAAATTTGTCTAGAAAACAAACTCACTATTTATAATGCTATGAAACAACGAGGTCAACCTCAAAAAATTTCAATAGTAGGGAACCATTGGATCATGGTCTCTCTATAACTTTCATAAAAATTGTATTAACATTAAATAACCATTCATTCATTTTCATTTTTCCAATATTACTGGTATATCATATCATAGTTCATACACGAAAATATATCACAAGAAATAAATATGTACAAATCGTGAATAATTAATGCTAAGATATTTCCATACATGTCTATCATGATGCATGTGTACTCATCTTAGGCCATATCGGTCCATGAGTATAAATCACAAGAAAAAATAACATTGTGCAACATGTGAATAAATGAGGTGAAATAAAAATAACCATAGTAAGTGAAAATCATGAATTACAACCCCATCCATGGGTACTATGATTTTCTCTAATATATGGGTTGGTTTCTCCCATGCACAAGATCATTACAAAGTCCTGAAACATCCTAGTCTCCTTTTTATCTTACCTAAATTGTAAATAAATAAAAAAGAATAATGACATGATCCTATGGTACCTGTTTCTAACATCCCACAACTATCACTATCCCACATGGACAAATCATGTTGGTTACTGGACCTCAAGTTCACCTCTCCATGCACTAGAGGCAGCATAATAATAGCGGGTGTGTAAAGAGTATAGTGCGGTGGCTATACCCTTTGGTGAAGAGTTACAGTACTACAAAAAACAAATATCAGTGTAACATAAATAATGGAAATTGTATAGCACACAATTGAATGGTAAAGTATGGAAAAATAATAAATGTCAACTAAATAATCCATTTATAACAAACTTTAAATAAGTTATGAAAATAAATAGATAATCATTTGTATTAATCAATGGAGTAATTCAATACATTGAACAAACTGCACCTTTGACACCACTTCATAATGTCGCTAGCCCAGTGCTCCCTCATGTGACTGAGTTGGTTGGATTTGTGACCTTAAGCACACCTCCTCATATTTCAGAGGATACTGACTAAAAGATATGGTTCAAGGAATATAGTAGGGTTACTATATCAGATAGTATAGAGTTGCAATGATAGCATAAAAACAATAGAATATTGGCGTAAATAATAGAAAAAATAAGAAAAAATATATAAGAAACCATAGATGAGAAGGGACAATTGAGAAAATAAAAAGAATAATATAATAATGTAATGAAAATATGAACAAAAACAAATGACAGGATGAAATTTATATTGATAAAAAATTGAGAAGACACAAAAAATGACTCTAAAGACCCCAGTCTTAAACCCCATGTTAGTTCCATCTCTAAGATCCAAACCATCCAACTAGCTATAAATTAACAATAGGTTCCCATTCACTTTTCCAAACCTGTATCCATGAAATCTATCCATCTACCCAATGGAGGCTCATCTTTGGTGGGTTATAATTTAGTAGGTCAACACCACCCTATCAAAACAAATATAGTCTAATAAATGTAGAGAATTCAATAAAGATAATCCAGAAGTGTTAATTTGATAAATTAGTAGTTCACATGAAAAAAACCTGCTGACCCTCAAGTTATGGGTTAACACCCAAGGTCAACCCAACCTACTTCAGCACCCTACCAATTATCTCTATGCATGTAGGAAAAATATTCCAACGATGACAAGAAAACCAAGGAATAATCACAAAACTGAGAAAATTCATGTGTATATTCATTTAAGCATAACTAGAACATTCCCTATAAGAACTAAAAAATAACCAGGCCAATGCCATTAAATAAGAATTTTAGAAAAACTAGGCCTAGAACTATGTGCATTCAACATAATTGGGCCAAGTCCTTTATATAATAATTTCAACATCACTATTAAAAAACCATTATACAAGTATTTAAACATGATTCACAATACAAGACATAGAAACAAGAATTACACATTTGATATCAGTAACCACAAGGGCCTATTCATCCATGTACCCTTTATCTTTTTCCAATAATCTATTTCATTTATCAAGTTGGTCGTACACAATTATCATTTCAATTCAAACAACCATATCATATCAGAGATTTATATTTATTTAAATAATCATGCAACTCATTTTCCAAGGTGAATCTATCACAAAAAATCACCTAAGATCTTATCTTATATTTGATAATACTTTAATCTATTATCCTATTCATTATTTCTCAAGTGTAGGATCACCCAATGGGTAGAAAGAAATTAGGTATCAACACCATTGGATCAAAAGGGATACAATGAATAATCCAACACATAATTATCATTACCATTATTATCTTAATTAATATTCACATTATATCAATGTAATCTCACAACATTGAGTATGACTTAAAAAAATTGAAATATGACATATGGTTGAGTTCTGGACCACCTACCACTATCTGGAAATCAAAACAATGATTCTAATTGGAAATTACATCATGAAAGAAAGAGAATAATATCATAAGAAGTCACCTAGATCATGAAACATCAAGATCAAAACAAAAAAAATTAGGATCAAAATATTCCACCCCTATAATGGAGAACAAGAACAAGATAGGTAAAAGCTAAATAAAAACAAATCATTAGGGATCAGATGGTTGATTGAGATTTCTAAAAGGGAAATAATGGATCCAAAATTTCTTGGAGTTTCCATAGGGTCCATGGGAGTATGATAAACAATTAATGAAGCAAAATCATATGTTTGGTGGGGTTTAAAACCACTGGGGCAAAGAAAGTCGTTGTGTGAAACCCTTTCACATATTTTACTTCTCAATTTTTGAGTTACACCAAAAAACACATTGCCTTAGGTTAAAATAACCATGATAAAACATTACAAGATGTGAACCCGTTTCATAGTTTGTATTCATTTCATACCATAAACCATTACATGAAAATATCTTGGAAATATTTACACAATGGTTAACATGTTAAAGGTGTGTAAATTTCTAACAGATAACTGTCAACCCAATTTCTATACAACATTCTGAACCATCCCAAAAGCCTTCCAAACTCATGGAGAACCATCTTATTACCATTGAAGTTCTTAAACCCATATACCATTAATTCCCAAAAATATACATCCCCTAGCTTTAGGTCATTTACCCATTAAAATATATCTTTCCTCAAAAGGAAGTTGACCTCCATGGTTTAAAGAAGAAGGAAAACCCAACCAAAATAGGTTCAATGAAAACACAAATAAACATCAAATCCTTCCATAAACTTTAGGTTACCTACCCATATATCGTCATCCATCCCAAAATCACATCAAAATAAATATCAAATATTATATCCAGATAAGATAAGAAGGCATCAATCTACCAACATATTCAATGGGGAAATGTTGCATAAAAATGAGCCATTTACCCTTTTCATGAATAAATGATCTATCAGCCACAACATAAGGCATAAATCCTTCAAAATAAAATGAGATCTATTATCCAAAAACAATTATATTTAATAGAAAAATAATTTTATTCCTTCTTGAATTAATAAATTCAATTATCACAGGTTCTATCTATGGTTAACTTAAGGCATCAGATATACCCGACTATTAAATTATTTAAGCACACTCTATATAATTTTCCACCTTTAACAAGATGTATTGACAAAAAAATATCATTATAATTCCATTAATTGATAAAATCATCAACAATTATTATATATTCAAATTATTTATCAAATTCCATTAACACATAGAATAAAATATTAAATTAAAAATGAATTTTATATTGATTTTATTATCATTAAATTATAAGAAACACTAGATTTATTACAAATTCATATTCATTAATTTCTTATAAAAATTAAATAATTTTATATTTATGTTATTCACCATTTTCATGAATTATTCATACTAATCCAATAATAAGCAAACATGAAAAAACTTATAACATATATTGAACAATATCCTACAAATTAAGAGGCATACACTTATCACAGTGGAAAGAAACAACCTAAAATTTCTAGACATAAACCAATTAATTTATACTATTTAATCATTATTAGATTATCAATATGACCATATTATGGGATAAAAAATGATCAATTTATGATTTCACATAAATATATAAAATAAGAAATAAATACACTACAAAAATATTATGTTGTTGAAATGAAAATAGATTGTGAAAAAAGATTTCTAATATCCTCCCCTGAAAGGAATCTACTATATCCTAAGGATTTAATTACAAAAATACACCAAAAAATAAAAAATTAAAATCTTTTAGAATTATTTTTTCCAAAATCTATTACATGATAATAACAATGGGATGAAAATGAGATCAAACCAAGGAGAAACCACTAGTAAGGGAAAAAACCTACCTCAGATCACCACAATTTGATCTCCAAAAGATTGTTCTTTATCCCCAAAGGGTATTAAAAAGAATCTAAGAAACACTTCACTACAACTAGGGCTCAAGTGGAAGATATTGGAGAAATGTTGGTTAAGTGTTATTGGGGTTATTTATAGGCATTCTTAAAATTATAAGACCATTGCCTAGAGTCTAGGACCATGTTGTAGATCTACCTAACACGTGTTATACTATAGTCTATCCTAAGGTACCAAACCAAAAATCCAACGTAAAATACTATGTATGAGGAACACAGTACAGATTTATCAAGATCTTATTTTCTAATGGGGAGTGACTATGGTGAAACCTATAACCAAAGGTGCAACCAACTCCAATTTGGAAGAACTACCCAAAACCCCTATTCTACAACCTCCTTACTCCATTACCCAACACTTGACATTGTTCAGGGGCCTATGTTGAAAAAAATTATGAAAGAACCACTACCCACAATATGGAAGTATCCTCCAAACCCCACTGTGCTCCCCTATATGACATATTGAGCTCCAAAATAGAAGAATCCAACAACCCATTGATGTACCCATAATCACTACACCATAGTGTAATGAATTATAGAATATACTATAGAATCATAATGTAGAATTAGATAAAATACCCCTTTTCCCCCCTAAACACTATTTAAACTCCTTGGAACCTCCTTTAAGTTCCTACAACAACAAACACATTGAATGAAAGGACCACATGGATCTGATCCCATACATTCTATTCTAATATGATGGAATCCCAAATAAGGGAATTTTAAAAGATCTTCTTTTATCATAAAGGAGTTTTAGATTATGGACTATTTTATTCTTTAAGATAAATTTCTACTATTTAGATCTATTTAGATGTGCACGTTTATGGTTTTAGAATAGATCAGAAGAGAACATCCATAACAAGTCAATTTTTTGGAAAAGAATTTGTCTCTTAGTATAACAAAAAGAAAATTTAGATTCAGTTTCCAATATTGAAGATGAATATTAAGCAGTAAGTAGTTCTTATTCCCAATTTATTCGGATGTATCACACACTCATGGATTTCAGAATTTATTTCATAGAATTATTGATTCTTCATGATTATATAAATGTTTTTTATCTTTCTCTGAACCCATAACATAATTAATGTGCTAAAATATAGTCACAAGACAGCACATAATTCCATACCTTCAAAAAATAAGAGATATTTTTTTTGAGTTTATCAAAAATTAATATAAACATGCTGATATTTTCACAAATCATTTACCTTGCAATAAAATTTTATATATTGAATTGAATATGGTTGTGATCTATGTGAAGTGATCATATGTTTGGTTTATTACTTTTATATCTATTGATATTGAAAAATACATCATGAAAGTGGGATGTAGATTCATTTAGTACATAGTTTTATGCCAACATTTTATTTTAGTACTTTATATTTTTGGTATTGGTTTTTAGTGAAAATTATCGGAAATTTGTGAAAATCTTCGGTATCTATTCATTAAAAATTTTAACATCTATAAAAATCATAAGGGTAATTATCTTCCAGAATCTATGTTTTAATTTTGGTTGTTAGTCTTAGATTTTCATTATTTTACTTTTACATAAACATTTCGTTCATTGAAATTTCATTTTAATATACACTATGATCCTTATATTCACTTTTATGTATGAACTTTTACATATATATATGCACATTTGTTCAGAAATTATTTTCTTATATATAAATTTATAATGTATTCACCTATGTACTCATAATGTTTTTAAATGAATTTATAACATTTACTCCTATTTTTTTGAACTCCATTAAAAAGGGGGAGTTTTTTACTAACTCTTGTAAATATATTCATATTCCCTAAAAGTTTATTTATAATGTAGTGAAATAATATTAGGGGGACATATAGATTAATCATTATATGAAGAAAATGATCCATATTTATCAATAGAAAACATATATAATGGGTATTATTTCTTATTACATAACTCCTTAATTTATATTTTATATTTATTTTATCTTTTATGAATTTTAAAATATGCTAGATAGGTTTTTTTGTTTGTAATGTTAGATAAAGGAAGAAAAATGAATCTCCAGGGGATAAATAAAAATTTTAAAGAAGAGAAGTTTTCTCTTACATATTCATTTCTTATATCAAGGAGGGGTAAAATAAATGGCTATTATAAATATTTTTAATAATTACATATTTTTAATTTGTTTACATTCATCATATTCCTTATTCATTATAAATCTTCTTTGTTGTGTTTTTAGAATCATTGAGTGAGAGATCTTTTATATGAGAATGTTTCACTTCTACATTTTATATGATTTTAAAAAATATATGTTTCCATTTGGCTATGTGGATGAATCTTATTTTATAATGTGTCTATTAAGTTATATTGGAAAGAATAGAAGGTAGAGTGATTGACGTGATTGATCAAAGTATGACTTCTTGATGTTAAACTTTGAAAGAGATTTATTATATTTTAAATGATGATTCAAATTAATATTTTATTCAATTTTACCATTACTTAATATTTAATGATTTTCAAAAAAATGGGGAGAGTACTATGTAATGTGACCCTTTAATATCCCTATTATGAAAATAAAAAAAACACAATAATATGAATTTGAGTTGGCTTAAATATATTTTTTATGTTTTAGTTTTAAAATATTATAACTTTTGATTTATATATTTCATAGATCTACGTAAATCCATCTTATTTCAGAATAAACATGATGTCACATTGAATTTATTTTATTGTAATTTATTGGTAATTTAAATTTTATTATAATTCAACATGAATATCTTCAAGGAGTTAGTTACATCAACACCTATAAATTGGATAGATAACATTGAGGAATGGTTGTTGTTTTAAAATTAAAAAATTTCTACTAGAAGCTATGCGTTACATCATTTATTTGAATTCTATAGTTTGTAGTATTTTAATACTAATATATTTTGTGTGTGAGGATTATTTATAAATTCTATTAGTTACCCTTATGTGATTTTTCCCTTAAGATCTTTGAGATTGATAAGATTGCATGTGTAGAATCAAAATCTTTTTCATTATGGATTTTCGATTAAGTAGTGGGTTAGGAATAACTATTAATCATGCTCATCTATGAGTTTCTCAATGATTTAGTTGACAGCTATGGGTGACTATGTGAAAAAGGTTGCTGTTTGTGAACATGATAATTCCGAATTGTTTAGCCAATAAAGTTACATTTTTAGAACTTAAATTACTTGATCTCGATTATCATTTTTTTACCCTTTTTGGATAAAAATTATAATTTCCATGATTAGAAATTATTTATAATAAATATCCTCTAAATGAGTTTTTAGTTATTCTTATAAACATCATGTTTTTTTTCTATCATGATTAGTTCATTGTATTTATTTGGTCAATTATGTTTATAATTGTATATAGTCTTATTTATTTTTTCATTTTATTACTTTGATATGATTATAAATTATAACATATAATATTTATATATTATTGAGTGGGAATTTTATGAGTTGATTTTTGTACATCAATTCATTTCCCCACTTGGGGATACTATAGATGCATTCTATAGGATAACACAACAAAAAGTTCAAACCTTATTTCTATAAATGTATTAAATATTTTTTTAGAGACCATTTCTTTCACATTATTTTAAAAATAATTGACAAAAAATCCTGCCCATAACATATGGTTACAATATTCCCCCACTATGTATTCTATTTCCAATTATCTTATAAATCTATACACAACATGTAACTAAAAATATACCAAAGAAATATATGGATTTATGTTTATATTTATTTCATAATTTTTAAAATAAAATTCAAAGGCCCTATTATTCTGAACTCTTATTTAAATTGTATATTTATTTCCTCTGGTTTTTAAACCATTAATTCATAATATCATGGTGTGCCTTTTTAAGACCAACACTAAATTTCTCAATACAACACTTGAACCTGATTTTTTTAAACAATGACTATGATCCTCCCATGATATACATTTTTATAGATTTATAAGGCTATATACCTGACTTGTTATGTTCTACACCATTGATTACAAATTAATAAAATATATGTTCCATTTTATAATTGAACAAAAAAACAGGATGGTGTTCTTAAATAACACCTTAGTCCAAAAATTTCTACATAACCATCTACCATTATATAAACCTCACTATTAATTCAACCTTTTTGGATTTGAAAAACATTTGAGATATTTTTTTACAATTCTTATGATCACCTATAAAGCTTCCATGAGCTCAATGTTTACCAATTGACTCCATGAACCCATAGGTCTGAAATTTAACTTACTAAAAGTCATTATCTAACTTATGTCATCATACCAATTGTATATTTACATATTTGACTCATAATATTATTTTTATACATGATACTAATAGATGTATCATTAAGGAATTTATAATTGGATATCCAAATTTTTTTACTTTATTCAATGAGACCACATATTGTATAAACATCTTTTTTTAATTTAGTTTCAAACATGTCAATACATAGCTATATTTTATCAAATATTTTATTTGGTGAATTTTCAAATTTTCAAGGAGTAATTAACTAATATTAGATGAATACTTTTTCAAAAATCAGTGTAGGGAAAGAAGAGTTAACGAAAACAATATTCAAGCTATACATTTCATGCAGTTATTTCCAAAAAAACCTTGAAACTTGAATAAATCCCTACTGTAAATATCTCATCATGTGATATCAATAAAATTATAAAAAATATGAACAAATATACCTTAAATACGAATTTTTATGGGTACCTGTAATTAAAAATTCTTATTGGTTTATATATATGGTATACAAACAGAAATAAAAAATTTATTCACAATCAACAACTTTTATATAATCAATTTTAGTAAACCCATAATAATTATAATCTTCAATTATCCACAAATAGGTTTGGAAGAAAATATATAAACCCTAGATTTCTTATACCAAATCTCCCATTAATATTATTCAATCATGTATGAGTTTACATCATAAAAAATTATATATAACATGAAGAAACATATCGTGATTATCAAAAATTTATTTTTTTGTAGTAACTATTATTCGTTCATCATGGGTTGTTTTCCTTACTATATAAAGACTAATACCATTAAATATATTTTATAATAAAATTTATTTATCATTATGACCATCTTATTACTTCATTGTAATTCATATTAGGATTTGACTCTATTTGAACTCTAAACTAGGATCCAAAAAACAAAATAATTTAGATTAATCCTTAATTCCATTCGTGATTCCTATGAAACCACTTGTTTAATTTATTTTATTTTATAAAATACATGTCCTACTTTTGAAAAATTACCCCATGGATCATATAAACAAAATAATCGCACAACGCATTTAACAAATATTAGAAAACAATAATGCACATGGATAATGGGGTACAAGTTGGACATTATAAAGTAGGATAATATGGTGATCATGGTAAAAAACATGTCATCTCTAACTTTCCTCCAAGAATTATTATACATTATTCTCACAATACCACTTCTACATATTTAATTGAAGATATTTATTTTAGAGTTCCCCATTTTCTTCTACATGGGTTTCAACTCTTTTAACAGACTAGTCCAACATGTGCATGTCGCTTATTTCAGTCCATTATCTATGCATCCTTTATCATGTTTCATAAACCACATGGGGCCACATATACCTAAAATATTTTTTAACCTTTTGGTATGTATTATGAATTATATTATACATTATTTTTTCTCCTCTAATTATATATCCATTAGAAGAACTTAATCATTTATCATCCTTAGTTAGTCTCTCTTGATAAGTTTATCCACCTTTCTCATAATTATAGTAGCTTATTCCACTTCCCTCTATAATTTAGTTTATCCTCCCTATGATTGTTTTTGTGAGTAAAAAAATATTTGTGTTTGGTTAAAACTTCATTTAGTTCAATTAATACTTTACACTTATGCAGTAAATCTATTTTTTTTTTGTAAAACATGGATTCTTTTTGTGAAAACACTTTACTTTATTTATAAGAATGAAATATTTACTTATAATTCCATTACCTATCTTATTTGTTAAATTTCATTACATACTAAAAATATAATCGTAAATAAGATATACAATAATAAAGTCATATCTCATATAATCATGATTCCATTGAGATGTATTAAATGATTATTTTCTTTTTTGGGGTAGCACACTAGATTATGAATACACATCCATAAGGTATCCCATTCTTACATAGTTATATCACATTTTACATAATATACTTTTATAGTTATATATTTTTTATTTAATATTATCATTATTTTTATCCAATAAATCTTTTAGTTTTTACTTATTGCACATCCATGGTGTGAGTTTCAATCATAACTATTATTTTTGAGTGAAAAAAATTCAATTCATGCTCATTGATCTTCACTATATCCCCCTTAAATTGGGTAGATATATTTTAAAACCTTATTATAGCTTATAAGATTGATTTTATCATCTATTTATGTTTGAAATTGAGAGGTATAATCAATTACTTATAGTCCTTCTATGTTGTAACGACCCATGTCATTACGATTTGGAAAATTCCCAAGGGAATTTGAACATTTGAGTTAGCAGTAATGATGTTTTTAGAACTAGGTTCAGAAATAAATTTAATAAAGTATTAAAATATTTAAATGACATATTTAAACTTGGTATGAGTTTTGGATAGGTATTAGGGTCTTGGAAGTTCTTAAATAGAGGTTGTGTGACTACTGCTACCAAAGCCACAACATAACCACCAGCTTACTGTTAGGTACCACCCAGGAGCTAGTGGTGTCTAAAACGAGTAGCTGGTAATATGAGTATCTAAATATTGGATCATGTAATCCAATAGATAGTTATTGGAGCCCCAATATAGTTAGTTATCCCCATAAAATAAATGTTGTTTTTTGGGTTTCCTCTTTTTAATGAGGAGACTTTTGGTTTTTTCTAGTGGTTTCTATTTAGAACCCCGTGAATTTTCCTCCTCTTTTCATGTGAATAGTGGGGAAAGATACCTATTGGATCATCCTTGGTCCCTCAATGGATCCCCATAAATTTTATGGAATTCTAAGGGTTTTTTATCTAATTCAATGTTTGATATTATCTACTTTCCCCCTATCTTCTTCTCTCTATTCTTCACTAATTTTTGTTTGACCGAAAAGGGATTTGGAGGAATAATTTTACCCAATCATGGAGAAAATAATTATATCATAATATTATTTAGTTTGTGGTTCATAAAAGGAATCTTAATACTCATTAAATAATATTTCTTCATCATATTTTACAATGTATATATCTTAATGTAATTAATTTTGTTTGATTTTTATTTTTTTTATAATTGATGTTGAATTTGGGTTTTAAAATTTTTAAATTTTTCATGGATTAATTTCATCGATTCATTTGTCATGAAATAGACATGGTTACTCACAATTTAGATGTTTTGGGTTTTCTTAAAAACTTTTTTGTTGAATATAAGAATTTATAATATTGAATTATCTTTATCAATTAATTAATTTGAAAACTATAATGGTCAAGGTAGGTGATCATGGCTTGATAAAGGTTGAAAAAAACCTCAGATGGATTTCATTGACCACCAAGTCCTTGAGAATAAAGGTGGTTCTTGGGAATCCCTAGGAATAAATGGATGGGTTAAAAATCATGTAAACAAATTTGGTTTGAGTTAGAGGCCTTATATCGGCTATGTCTCATGGTCTTTGGGTTTTTTATGTTACTGTTCATACAATAATATAATCGCCTTCATGTTGTGTATATTTTTATTAATGAGATTTTCTCATGGTATCAAAGTGGTGGGTTGATCTTGATGGTTGTGATAAAACCTTAGTGGGTTGAGATAATTTAAAGGGACACATTAAGATACTTTCAGGTAGGACTAGGTCTTGAGGGACTAGTTCCTGGATGATAAGTTGGTTGGATTGGAGATGGGACACCTAGCCTGTTTATTATTTGTTATGTTTATACTAACCCCATGTTAGGTGTGACCTACATTAGTACAAAGGGATGGGTTAGTGTAAATAATGATTGGGCCTCCCAATAATACATGTTATGGGATAATGTGAGTTTTTGGGCCTCCCAAAAACCTTCAGGATGGGCCAATGTGACTATTTGGGGTCCCAATAACTAGTAAAATAGGTCAGTGTGATTAAATGACCACCCTAGAGTCTATGGGGATGGGTTAGGGAGACTCTGTGGGCCTACCCAAACCCTAAGGGAATTGGTGAGTATATTTTCTTACCTTCCCAGAGTGTACGAGAATGGGTCTAGGAAACCTGATGAATGCCCCTGAGTACGTAGGGTTGCATCCGAGCATATGAAGAGTCCATGATCAATGTGACCAGTGTGGGCTAAGAGAATCACGTGTTATCAAGCACTTGATAGAAATTACATCCAACATGGTGCTGATTTATTTAGTGTATTTGTTACGGTACAACATCAATCTCAACATATCATTAAATCACGTATAGTATGGGTTGTGGTACGAGATGGATTTCAACACGGTGGAAAAGCATGTATGCTTGTATGTGGATGCATTATATGTTCCCGAGTGGGTGTGTTTCATGTTCATGATTAGACTCTATATATGTGTTTTATAAACACACTTATAATTGTAATAGTACCCAATTTGGTTGAGGCAACAAGGATTCCTACTATGTTATTAGACTCACCCTGTATTTGCATACACGGTGTTTGTTCTGGTTCACATGGGAAGATTCCATTGTTTTATCTCAGGTCATAGGTACTATATAAAGTATCACACATGGTATAGGTCAACAGGTCAAGAAGTCCATGGATACAATAATATAATATACGGGTTAGGATGATGTTCTTGTATTTATTTTTCAGTTGAAGTCCGCATGTATTGGCTAGTGTTCCATTTATATATGTTGCCTATTTTATTATAATATTTTGATGTTTCCCTATTTATGGTTGATTTATCATATTTTTTACTATATATGTTATGCATTGGAGGGCCCATTTGGTTCCTATATTAATTCTTACAGGTTGGTGTAACATCCACTATAAAGATGGGTCTTGATTTTTTTTGATACAATTAGAAATGATCCCCATGGCATGTTTTAGGGGTGAATAGTCTCTAAATGGATATGATAGGCCCATGATAATATTGGTAGACTCTGAAATAAAAGGAGACATGCCTCAGATCATGTATCAAACCCTATATAGGCACCATTCAGGTAGCCCGAGATGTGCCAATACAAAAGGGTAAAAGAGGATATTTAGGATAGATATAACAGTTAGAGGTGAATATTGGTTTTTGGGACTCGATAAGTAGTATTAGTATATTCATTAAAAATCATGACATAAAATGAAACTCGAGTTTCTAGGGGATGTCCAGTTTTTGTATTAGGATCTCTAAGTTGAGTGAGGGTTTCAGTTGGACCAAGAATCCCAATGTAGGATGGATGAGACTTAGGATAAGTGGTAGGGTTTGATTGGGAGCCAATGAGTCATTCATAAATCATGTTGTTGGAATGATAGGGGAATGATACATTCATTAATGGGTGGTGTTATCTGACATGATGGAGATATTGGAATGCATAAAATTTTTTGTTGTATCTAATTTGATCAATGTTTTCTTACTTATATTATAATGGGTGAATAAATTAATATGGATATGAGGGGATTATTTTTTCATAATTATTGTTCCTGTTTGGACACCAAAGGGGAATGAAATTTGGAAAGTTTAGTATATTGAAATACCCAAAACTTTTAAGGGAATCTCATATAATGGAATGGGCCATGTATGGGATGAGTTTATTAAATAGTTTTTTAAAAATTAATTTCATTTATTTTTGAAAATTATTTTCATAATGAAATTTTTATAACAAGATATATATTTTTAGAAAAAGGACCATCTAGGATAGTGATATTGTTGAAACCTTTCATGATAGAAACACCTTGGATTACAAGGGGTGTCTTGAAAACTCATGTTAGTTGTAGTGTGTGTAAATTTATTTTGGGGAATGGGTTATTGAAAATAGGAAAATGACAACCATGGAAACTAGTATTCTTGGAATTTATGTGAGGGCTAGGTATAACCAAGATTCTTTAGTGGTATACTTAGTTTTTATGTCAATGTTCTTTGAAAAACTAGGTGATGTCATTGGGTGTGTATGCACATGGATATATATGATGTGTAGGGATAAACCAGTTTCTATGTAAGTCATTTTGATGAATCTAAAATGATAGTAAATGAGAGTCCTAGTGGTTGGTTTTTATATTCTGTATGTAAAACATACATATTTTATAGATCCACTGGTGGTGGTCTCATGGTATCGATGTTCAGAGGGAGCTGTTTATAGTAGGATTAGGGTGGTTTCTTTATGGGATCTTCTTACTATGGTCTCATGGTTTCATGATGTGAGGATAAATAATCAAATTTTTTTTTGGAATGTATATTGATTTGGACCCATGATATTTGATTTAAGTTATTTTTCTGTATTTTTCATTTGGGAATACTTGATTTATTTTATGGTGGGTCCAAGACTAGGTCATGTTGATGTGTTATCTTAGTAGAAAGTTATTTTCTTGGGGATAACAACTCATTGGAATTTTCCACCAATGGTGGATCTATAATGACACCCATGTGGTGGGTGGTCACGATTTTTGACTGATCATGGGTAGATATATAGATTTTTAAGAGGATTACCGAGGATAAATTTGGTTTCTTATTGTTTACATGAAATTAGTGCATGGTTCGTGGACTAGAAACATTATCTTAGGATAGACATGATGATAATTGCATGAGAATAAGTTTGGTTGTGAGATCAGGTTTCATAAGAGTGCATAACTATTAGGTTTGGCTGAGACTGGTCTAGACAGAGGGTGGAAACCTACTAAAGGGTTATTTTTGGATCAATAAACCTCTTAAGATGAGAGTGTGTGGTTATGAAACTTATTGAAAATGTCTCGGTGTGTGAGGGTAGATGCAAACGAGTGAAAAATGGTGTAGATTTGTTTTTAGATAGATGAATGACCATGTGTGGCATATTGAATATGGTTCGGGTTATGGATATACTAATGCAGATCAAAAATGGTAGTGTGATGGTGGTTTCATTTTGGGGTCACTCTCATGGTGAGGTTACCCGTGTGATCAATGAGGCATGTGCGCGTGGTGGCCTGGGACCATAGGCATGAAATGTGAGAAATACCTTAGTAATGAAAGGTGAATTTGGTGATGGATCGACATAACTTGATATGATATATCGATTTTTTTTGATTGAAATGAGTTTTTATGGAGGGGAGAGTATGACTCAGGTGGAGAGATATGTATAAGGTGTTGGATTCTTTTTTGGGGGTAATTCTCAAAGAGCTAGTATAAGAGAATCCATTTTTTGTGGAGCTCAACATTAAACGTTAAAATCTAAAACCCTAATTTATATTGGTTGTGGATGTAGAAATAATTATTTTATAGTGGATTGGGAATGGTATATAATTGGAATTAGGTTTGTAACTCGGGTACGAGTTCCTCGTATAGTCATTGCATGCAATGATGGATGTTTCAAGGACATTGATTTCATAATAAGAACATAGGGATATGATCATGATACTCTTATTGAAGGGAGCATTGTATCATCCATGGGTGATTTTCCATTATGTTTAACAGGTTATTGAAGTGAGAGCATTCTTGGATGATCAGAATGTCATCAAGAAGATGGTGTATAGTAATAACCGAGTAAAACTTCCTCCTTGGAAAATAACAACATCATAGTTTGAGTGTGATAACTGAGGGTTGATATCAAGCCATGTATGGGTGGAGGTGATTCAAGAAAGAGTTAGATCAATGGTTCCTCGGTTCTCAAAATATGGCATGATATATGTTCTAACAATTTGAGATTTAAATTAGAATATGGCACTAGATATTTCATTTCAAGTATGGTGTGAAAGTTTTGATGGTCATGGGATACCTTTTGAGTTAGGCTCCGTGATTTGAAGGTATTTGAGTTGTGTTGGTGAGTGAGGAAAAATGGGTTTTAGGAATGTTGGTATGGAAATGACTAATCGATGATGTTGTATAAAATATAAAGCAATGATGTAATGACCTAGTCTTCTATAAATGAAATTACCCTATGAATGAGTAAATTCCGTTTTAGGTAATGTAGTTATAGAAAACACAGGAACTAATTTTGTTATGTTCCACATTTATATCCTCTCATATTTAAAAAACTATTAAATATCATAACCATTGATAATATAGATATTATACACTGAACATTAAGATTAGTACATATTAATGGTTATGATAAAGTCCTATTGAAAAAAATGGAATAAGTGATGACCTCAAAAAGTATGATTGTACCATATGAATCCCATTTATGTGATCTTCCAAGGGAGATGATGACACCTGGATTCACCCTTGAATAATACCAATTCAAGATTAAAAAACTGTAACATAATAAAAATATATGGGATGAATCCATTCTTATCAATATCACATCCCAAACATTGTTCCCCAAACCACCCTAAAAATCACCACTATCACACACCATACTCATAGGGTGTATGTCGATGTAATAAGGGTTTATGTATCAAGATCATAGTAATAATTTTTTTTATATTTTAGTTTTAGAAAAATAATTATTATATTTATACATTTTTATTATTAATTCATATAGGATTGTTTAATGTGTTTGATAAATATTATATTTTGATATCAATAAATCAGAATTGTTTTTCAGGAAATATTTAATTTTAAATAAAACACTAGTTTAAAAAAATTTACATATTTTTGAAATAAATATACTTTTAATAAAATAATATTATTAAATAATATTTATTTATATTTAAATAATAAAATAATTTAATAAATCCCAATGTAATTTTGAAAAGGGTTAGAACGTAGTTAGTACTATAAAAAATAGTATTTTCCATTAAGTAGGTATTTTTATTTTAAATTTAAAAGTTACCTTTTTAGAAAATTATTTTTGAAAAGTAAATATTATTTTTGAGGTTATCTTTTCAAAATTAGCTAATTGTGATTTTTTCATAATTATCTATGACAATAAAATGTGTGGGTAAAAATCAAATACTATATAAATATACGATTTATATTATGGAATCTTAATATCCCAAAAGAGATGTAATAATTACTATTAGGTAATACATGACCAAAAATATATTTATCATTTAAAATAATGTCTTTTTGAAGTTATTTGAATAATTTTATTTTCCTTTAAGGAAATTTCCATAACCTATATTATATTTTAAGATTTTAAAATAAATTATTTATAAACAAGTATCACTTCAACATCACTAACAACATTATTTTCATATGTTCAAATATTATTCTCATAATTTTTTTAAAACAATACACTTTAGAATAAACCATTGATAGAAAACATTCAAAGGTTTGTGGTTTTGATTATTTTATCATATAGATCCCAAAACCTATGTTTAAAAATTAATAACGAATTCCACTATATTTTTCTATAAATAACCACCCAACCGCCTACCCATATTATCCCAAGAACCCATTTATAATTAATTAAATCTCACTATTATTCTATAAATCTCTCCCATAGTGTTTCCAATCTCATATAAACCCCCCCAAGCATTTATAAGAACCCTCTCGAGGTAAGGAACTTCTCTTCATTATTTTCAATTCAATCACCATATTTATATTTAGGCTTTTGAATCTAAATTTATTATGTTTTTATGTCTTTATAAAAACTCTTTTATGATCCAATTTCATTATACGGATGGTATATCATTTGTCCCCTCTCATTATAATATTTACATGAGCCATCGCTATGCTAAATTAAGGGATTATATTCCCCCACCTCATTATTTAGGTTCTTTATTTGTATTGATCCTTTTGATTTCAAATTATTCATGATATATTATGTTACCTCACATCCTTTTACTATCCCTATAATTCCCAATAATTGAGAGAGAATCTTTCAATCTCATTAAACCCCTCCATGATCCATTATGAACACTCGTTATACTGCCGAAATTATCCCATGATATCCCATGATCATCTTTTTCATTTTGAATACCCATCCCCATTTCCACTCATGGATGTTCACCAATATATTCTTATCCCTCATGTATTGAGTCATTCTCTGTATTTAACCCACACACCTTAATCATGGGACTAAAATTTATTAAATAGGTTCTTATTTATTATGATCAATGCAACCAAAAAATGCATGTACATAATATGATTATGATAGGTGGTCTCAAAATTGTATAGTCCTCCAATTTGTTGTGTAATATTTTTATCACATGATATTATATTTATAATACACATTATGTTAGCATAGGGACACTATCTTATGATTTTTAGTACTTTTCATTAACTTACCCCTAGGATAAAATGTGTTATATTGTTTTTACATTATTAGGATACATTGATGTTATCATCTTATATCATAATTAAATATTCATGTTTATGATTTTCACCATTTTATTTCACCATGATAGGTCTCTTAACTCACATGTGTTACTTTTTTCATGTTATTCTTTGATTATTCCTTTATCAAGCTTTATAGTTCACCCATTTGTTATGTATGTTCATTGGTTATCTTGTGTAGTATTATATGAATAAAGGAATTTGAGGACATTTTATATAGTTTTTAAATAATTTCATTATAACAACTTGATATTTTATTATATATTTATTTTAACATAAATTCAGTTTCTTTGATAGCATGCATTACACGCAATGGTGAGTATAAAAAAACTGGGATATTCAATTAAAATATTATTCAAAATTTATAATTATAAAATATCCATTATAATTGGTGTTCATGAATCCAACTAACCATATTATAAAAAAATTATGTATTCATTAGTTATCATATGATTAGAAATGAAAACAAAAATCATTTAAAGGTAAAATAGTTGTTTCTCAGAAAAACCATTTTTCTTCTGGCAATATGTTTTTCTGATAATAAATTAAATTGTCCAATGTTATTGGTTAATATCAATAATATGTATACACTATATATTAAATAATTTTTTTTACCATTCATCCAATATTTTTTAAATTGCATGAAATGATAATAAATCTATTTTCAAGTTTAAAAACAAATTTTTTCATGAAAATCGGTTTCGTCGCATTTTGTGCACATATTTAAAAATTAATTTCATACACTAATATAAATTGAAAATAAAAAAATGTAAACAATATTTATAACTATCAAGTTAAATTTTTTATGTACATTCCTTTTATTTTTAGTTTATATGAAAAGTAATCATGGTAAAATTTATCACCTCTGTAAATAGTAAATTAGGGTAACCTAGTTTAATAAAAATTGTTAACTTAACCATTTTTATCCAAATTCTAATAAGGTTAAATAAATTCAACTATTATCACCATATAATAATAATTTAATTACATAAGGGACACTTTATAATGAAAATTAGAGATTGAATATTTAATGAAAAGAAAAATAGAAGATGTCCCTCCTTTGCTTTTAAATATATATTATGTGATCACATAGGGGGAAAAGAAAGTGACTAAAAAATATATAAAATTATTTTGAGTATAGTAATATTATTTTAATTATAGTAATTTATTTTTAATTTTTGGTGTTATATAATTACCTTAAAATCATATACAACACTAATACAATATTTATTCTATTGATGGAAAAATAAGATAAATAATTTTAAAAATAATAAAATCAATAAAATTTAATTGAATTATTTTGATAAATTAATTTTATATATATATATATATATATATAGAATATTAGGGTTATGTTAATGATCTATATTATAATCATAAATTTTTATTAATGTATTTAAAGTGAAATTAAATGAATATTGTCAAAAATGACAATAATGATATATTATAATAACAATATTTCATTAGATTAAAAAAATTAAAATATTTAAAGATGAAAAGGGTTTAATATATTGGTGATAATGTCCTTACTTGTCTATTTTTTATCAAATTTTCATGTTATATGTAAAATTATACCCCCTTAAGAGTGAAAAATATGTTACCACAGTCAAGGTTAAAATAGGTCAACTAAGGGGTAAAACCAAAATATAATGTTTTCAATACCACATAAACCGATAAAAATTTTATTGTTAGATGATAATGTATCCCTATATAACATCGTGTATTAATTTATTGAAATTTTGAAGAATTTTTTTTGAGAATTACATATTTATATTTTAATCATTCAATAGTTCAATGTGGGTCCTTTCCCTACCTTGTAAAAGGACACCACTTTATTCTCTTATTTACACTATATTGAGAATATTATATCAAGAAATAAATTTAAATTTATCTTATAAATATCATTAAAATTGTCTTATAGGTGTTGTTCCCCTCAAAATAACAACCCTACTTTCCATAATGAAGGATCTAAAAGAGGTATCCTGAAGAAGTGGTAATCATGTTTCCTGACCTATCTTAATTTTTTTCTCCTTTTAAATCTTATAAATATATGGTATTTATAATAAAAAAATATATTTAGTATCTTGAATATAGAAAAATTTTATTATTACTATGGAACTGCAATTATACACCCTCATCTCTTTTAAATGGAATGTGAATGTATCACTCAGGCGTATATACGACTTATCGACACCACACATCAATACAATTAAACTTTCATCACTATATGTTATGGATGAATATTATTATAGGTTTAATAAATATATATGGTACTAATGATACAATTATTCTTCAAAAATTATAATATCATATATAACGTATTACCTTCTAATCCATTGGAAAACAATAACGTCACTCTTATACACATGTGGACCACCTCTTCCACAAAGAGATGTGATCCATTTTTTGTTTATATTCTATATGAATGGTAATAAGGATAGATTTAATGAATATTTATGCGTTATATTTTATTATAATTATTATCTAAATGTTAATTATTTTTTACTTTTGTTTTTTTATATTCCTCAAAAAGTGAAAATAGTGTTCATGCGTATGTACGACCTATCGTCTCCATGAACGGCGTAATTCATTTTTCTATTTTATATTTTATGGATTATCGAAAAATATATATAATAAATATATATATAATATTTATATAAATTTTAACATTACATATATAATATGAACATGATAAATGTAAAAGGACTAAAACTATCAATCCAAAATATACATGAAAAATGAAGGATTATTACATAGAATATTTATTTTAACAAATAATTATAAACAAATAGGTGATAAAACACTATAAGTGAATAATATATATTAAGATATATATTAGTATTTTTATTTAATATATGCATAAAAAAGCTGTACTTATTATATTTGAGTCTTGAACACATACTAAGGAATTCAAACCTTATAAATGGGTTTATTTCATAATCTCATCATTATTCATCAGTATTTATGTTCAAGTATATGCTAGGACAATTATTTGATATTTACATATTAAACACAATATATTTTCTTGTTCTATAGTTGTTTATATAAATTACATTTTTAACTTTCATTTTTCTCCCTTTATGTACTCATGATATCAAAATAATGTTTTTAATAAAAACTAACCATATTTGTCACTAAGCTGGGAATCATTGCCTTACATGTCCACATTTTTATTAAAATTCCTAGAATAATGTTTTTAACATTAAAATATGACTTATTATATATATATTTATCCAAATTTTTATTTTTTACTAATATTGTGAAAGGAATATTCTCACCATTTTCTAAAATAATAAATTTTCAACCTTACAAAACTAGGAAATGGATTTTTTTATATTTATACAGAATGAATTAAATTTACCAACATCATGAAAATAATTAATTTTAAGTTTCATTTAAAAATTTATAAGGATATTTTCAATGGAAAATTTTTCCATAATATTTGGGAAATAGTTTGGACTTTAAATAACTGGTTTCAATGTGAATACAGTATTTTCCTCAAAAAGTTTCTAGTGATATTTTTATAGTACTTTAATCTCTGTAAAAATACATTGATGAATATTATGATGGGGATATATAAAATTATACCATCCAAAATATTTATCTATATGAATTATATTCAATTTTACTAGGGAAAGTATTGATATTCTATAAGATATTTCTTTCAATATCAAAAATGATTAATTTTTAAGGCATGTTATTTAAGTAGTATTGTTTATTCATATAATGAATAAACTGGAATTATTAAGTGAATGCTGGAACCCTTAATTATATAGCTCATCGATGTATTGGTATGTATGTTGAGACAAACTAGATTGGGTATTTGTCCAAGGCCTTACCCATTTAGGTAGATGTCTTGACATGAGGCCTTGATGCTATTTTGAGATGTCTTGGAATAGGGCATCAACAGTAAGTTTCAGATCTCTGCAAATATATTTTCTATCATTATAAAATTAGTTTTTTAATTACCTTTAGTTATTTGAATGTTTTTTACATAAATTTATATGTTTGAAACTCACATGATTATTTATAAGGTATTTATTAATCACTATTTATTTCTTCCATATTATTCACGCCTTATTTTTTTTCCATATGAATTCCCTTATTGAGCATATGAGCTCAGCCATTTATTGTGTTTTCTTTCCCCAATATTCTAGTAAATGTTTTATGGTTAATATATTGGGATATTTGATGAACCCTCAAGTGTCACTGAATTATCATGGGCGATAAAAAAATTATAAACTTATTGTCCCAAAATATACTTACTAATTTGAATTTGTAAAGTGGTAGTGATGGGTCAAACCCACAAAGAATACTGGTAGGTCAGTAACCAATCAAACAACAACCTTAGAAATGATTCCTCACAATCACTCTATATATTTTTTATTTATTAAAGGAATGAAGTTTGGATTTAATTATAATAATAAAGGATTATAATGAGGTCAATTTTAGGGCTCATGACAAAAGATAATCCTAGATTTAGATTGGGATAGACCAACAACTTAAGTTTTGAAGTGATGTAAAGGAAACTAATTGGTTATTTTGAAACTAGTTGGATACACCTATTTAAAAAATATTCCCATAGTTAGGGTATATCTGACAACTTTGTTGAATTACACGTTGATTATTTGAAAAAAGAATCACAGGATAATGGTCATTGTGCTGCTCAACTCCAAATAGGATAAGTTCATTCGATTTAACTTCACATGTCCAAGGTTGTGAAATTTAATATGATGGAAAATTATGATTAAACTAATTAATAGACATAGGGTTACCAAGGTTCAGTCTATATATTCATTAGGTTCAAAAAAACCCATACTCTTGACCTATAACCTTAGGTGGATTAGCCACACATGGCGGTGATGATCAAATATAAGGAAATACTAAACATTCTTTTCATAATCATGAAATAGTTGATAAATAATCAATCAAAGATTAAAATAAGAATTAATCAACATTAAACAAATTTAAAACAATACTAACCTAATCAAATACATATTAAAAATGAATAAAAAAATGAAATATTAAACAATCTGACATTATAAAAAGTAAGAATCAATAAGAAAATCACTATGAATGAAGAAATGATGAATAATGATGCATTAGTTGACGAATAATAGATAGAGGTATTGAAACATACATCAAGAATGGAAACATGGCTACAAACAAATGAAAAATAAGTGTTGAATGATTAAAAACATAGAAGGATTTTCTAAAACTACTAATTAAAGGAATTGAAATTGTTATAGAATAAAAAAATAAAAATAGAGGGAAAATATTAAAAAAAAATAGATAAAAAATTTTTATTCCAAGATTTTTTTTCATGAAGGGTTCTAAAAATATTAATAGGCTTTATAAGTACATGAAATTTAGGTAATGAAGATACCATACTAGATTTAGTGACTTTTATCCCAACATATGAAGATCAGGTAAGTTTTCCACACATATTTAATATTGAGATCCAAAATCCCCATTAAATAATGAGTTCATATCTTTGTACGATTGATCGTTCTAACCATTCACATTTTTTAATACTTGAACATCATGTATGAAATTCAATTTTCGTGGGACTCTGATATTTGAAATTAGCATTCTTTGTAATGAATTCACATGTCATGTACTGTCTTCACATCAGGTAAATTATTCGAGGGATGGTCAGTGGCCTTTTAGGCATGATGTGAATAAGTTCCACATGTCTTGTATTTGATATATAGAGTTTAATGTCTATTATTGTCACTTTTTAACATTTCTTAATATGAGAGAATATTTACAAATTTCAATGAAAAAAATCCAAACCCATTGCATTACCGAATAAATCATGAATAAGAAATAAATAAATTTATACAATATGTATATATAAATTTAGTTTATCAAATTCCCCTATATTAAAAGTATTACTTATCCTCAAGAAAAAATCATCACAATAGGGATACCAAAAGAAAAAATTTCAGAATTAAGAAACATTCATTACAATCTGGAAAATAAAACTCAATGTAAGCAGAAAAAGTAAGTCATATAGAGTTAAAACTATAATGAAAATCATTATTGCCTCATAGTTATGTTATTTATCCCGATTGTTTATTCATTTAATTAAAATTTCATAACTACTACAAAAATTCTATACCCATTTTAAAATTTTTCTCATAATGAATTTTCACTCATTACTGAAGGTAAAATGTAACTAGAGTTAAGATCATACCCTAAATAAATTTTCATATCCATAGAATTTCATTAGTTCTATCATCTCCACTTTCTAAATAAAAATACAAAATCAAGCATGAGGTCTTTAGAAAAAAAAGCATTCAAATGAATTTGAGGCTAAGGGAAGATGGGTAGAAAGTAAAAATGAAGCTCAAAAGAGGGTAAGATCTATAGTATAATGCATGATAAAAATAAATAGTGCAATGATGTAACTCTTAAAAGATATAATGGTGTCTATGATTTATTATTTCAAGATGGGTCTATGGATATCTAATAAAAGTATGAAAAATGTACCCTATTATATTCTTTATATTTTTATTTATTTCTACAGATTCATGTTCATTCCAGATATCACATCCATCACCTAACCACATATGATCCATCAGAGAATTCATTGATCTGGTAATGGTGATTTTTTGAACATCCAAATACACAACCCCATATTTTTTTCTTTTTTATTCTATATATTTTTCAAAGGAGAATTGTATGAATATAAAAATTCAAAAAGTAATTATATACCACATCATATTTTCTTGGGGAAAGTGAAATAATACATCTTCTTAATAATAAGATCATATGTCCTTCAACAGTGAAAATTTTCCCACACATGTTTAAAGTGTAATCATGCATCGAACTAAGAGTAGGGTAATAAGGGATAATTAGTTTGAAATATCCCCATCATAAAAAGGTTATTCATAGATAATATGAGATAAATAAGAAAAAATGTAAGGTTATCATGAAAAAATGGCTCAAAAAGATTTATTCTACCATATTTGATGTGAATTTGTTCAATCATAGCCTCAATAAGATCTCAATTAAATTTTGAGAGTTTTATATGTCTCAAGAATGGAATTATACTAAAATAACATGAACTCACCCTAGGAATAATATATAATAATAATTCATTAAAAAGAAATTTAATTTTTTTTAATTTGAATTAAATGGATGAACTCAGTAATCATGCTAAAATTCTAAATAGGATTTAAACTTATATTACAACAATTTCCATCCTAATTTTATATTTTATTTAAATGGGTGTAATGATTTTCCAGGTTTAAATCATGATTAAAATGAAAAATACTATCCTAGATTGGTGAAAATAAGCAATAATTCTTTTCTATCGACAATAATCCTCAAGAAAGACTCCCCCAAACATAAAATGAGATAGTTTCCACAGTATCATATAATGTATAATGGGAGATATATTAATAACAACATATAAAAAATGATATTGATATTTGAGTTGAAATTATGGAATCGAGAGATCCTTATGATAAGTGTGATTCCATTGGGAAACATGGTGGATATGGAGATCAAATTGGGATACCATAACAATTTTTTAGAATGAAAAAAACTTCACTAGTTAAAACATTAGTCTACATGGTTTAAAATTGTTGAAAGCAGGGAAATAGTAAGGTGTACACAATGTATAATAATAAAAATAAGCTCATATAAATACTGATAAGAGAGTACAATGATTTTTAGAAACATCCTACAAAAAATAATTCTACTAAAAGGAAAACAAATATCCTAAGAACTAAACTAATATAATAGAAAGAAAAATATTTGTTACCTCCCATTAATTACTAAAAACTAAACCATCAGCCAGATTGGTTTCTACTAATGTGAATTTGAGAGTGATAAAGAAACATTCATGAAAGGATTCTTGGTTAATTTTCAACCTTTACCCATTATCCTTGAATGATGGTTCTTCATCATTAAAAATATCAATAAATCTATAAAATAAAACCCTAATGAAATGGTAATTACCAATCCCTTGAGATTTTATCTTTCTAGGTAATGATATTTATTGATAATTGAATAATATAAATTTATCCTCAGGAGTAATGATTTGAGGCATTATTCTTAGTTATGTCACTTAATTTTCATTTCATTAAAAATTCTGGCATTCTCATAGGCATGCTTCCGGATTTCTTCTAGCCCATCTATTTGGAGAATTTTGATATATCCCTCTTTCTAAGAATCCATGATCAACTTTTTTATTTACCAAAAGATCATTTCTCTAACACTACTAAAATATGTGATGTATTTCCATAAAATATTTGGATTGAAGTAGTGACAATGATAATTTTATTGGATGTGCAATATTCGTAATGTGTGTCATAACGATTGAATCTCCAGTTCTTTCTACTAGTGTTTACTATCTTCTCGAGGATTATTTTTAATTTCAATATGTGAAACTTTAACCTGAATGATTTTTTTAGAAGTTTGTAGGGAGTACCTGTGTTTACTGAATTCCATATGTTTTAATAAATCCATTCACAAAATTATTAGTGAATTGTTTCACCCAATCTCTAATGAGTAATTGGGGGAATTTAAATATTGAAAAGATATTTTCATACAAAATTTTAATTACCACATTCATTGTGTTATGAGTAGTGGATTTAAATTAAACCCATTTTGATTAGTAGTCAACACCTAGTAGGATGTAAAACATACCATAATAATTGAGAAATGGTCCCATGAAATAAATCCCCCATAAGTCAAATAGATAGGCTTCTAGGATGAGATTTTTAAGATTCTTGGTTTCTTTTCCCTATAGTCCCTATCCGCTGGTGTCAATCACAAGTGTGAAAAAATTACCTTGTATGTTGAAGAAGCATGGGACACAATAGCCTAATTTTATTGATTTTAGCCAAGGTACATTGAGTCCCATGATTCCAACATAATGGTGACTTATGATATATGTCGAGAACACATTGTTTTTCATATTACGAGATATAATGTAACATTTATCCATTAGAAAATTGTTTAAAAAGCTGTGTCTCCTCCTAGTATTAATGTGAGGATTGGACTAAAAATCTCTTCTTATACTAATAGGTAATGTATAGGTAGAGTGATCATGTGGTGAGATAATTTTCAATATCCAAAATCCATCCTCGAGATTGGGAATTTATCATGAAAATGGTTTCATTAGGGAATTCATACCTTATGTGAATATTATCATTATGCTTGATGTTGGGAAGTATAGGTATATATAAGTTGTCTATGATAATGTTTTTAAATAATTTTTCCTTGATTATGATGTCAAACTCATATAGAAGAAGAATCGAGCATATCAGATGAGGTTTGGAATATTTTTTGTTCAGTAGATGCTTAAGTGCAGCATAATTAGTGTATACCACTAATTTAGACAATATATGGTATGAGTGAAACTTTTGAAATGAAAAAAATAATTATATAAGATCCTTTTCAGTATTTGTATAATTTATATAAGTTTTACTAAGTGTGTAGTTTGAATAATAAATGAGTGAAAATATATTTCTGACTGTCTGTCCTAAAAACGTGCCAATAGTGAAGTCTCTAGTGTCACACATCAATTAATTTTCCTTGGTTTAATATGGTGAAATTATGATTACAACACCCACCATACTAATCATTAGGGTATGTAAGCCCCATCTAAACTCATTGGGGAACTGAAAAATAGTGTCTTTTTCCAATAAATATTTGAAGGGGTGGGTTACTTCTACACATTTTTAATGAAGAAGTAGTAGAATCCTTCTTTTCCCAAAAAGAACTATATTACATTCACTATTGTAGTCTTTGGTAAGAATTTTATCAATTTAAATTTAGATTCATCAACATCCATGATTTATTTTTGGATTTTATATTCGTGGAATATTCCTCTTAAGACCATGAATTGAAAATTTTCAAAGTTTAATACCTAGGATTTTTCTTTATCGTGTTGCAAGACCAGATCCAGATTACTTATCCATGCATCAAAGTATTTTCCATATACCGAAAAGTCATCCATTAATATTTCTAGGAATTACTCATCCACATCATGGAACATATTTGGCATGCACCATTGAAAATTTATTGGTTTGGTGCAAATTGAAAATGACAAACATCGATAGGTAAAGGCTCCAAAAAGACATGTGAATGTAGTTTTGGGGTGGTCCTATAGATTGAAAACAATATTATTTTATCCTTAACATGCATTTGGGAAATAATAGAATTACTACCCTTGTAGTATTTCATGAATTTGACACATAACAGGTAGTGTAAAATTATATTTTTAGGTTTCTATGTTGAGTGTTCTATAATCAATTCATACATTCCATCCAGTGATGGTTCGAGTAGAGATCATC
This sequence comes from Viscum album, assembly GCA_963277665.1. Lineage (NCBI taxonomy): Eukaryota > Viridiplantae > Streptophyta > Magnoliopsida > Santalales > Viscaceae > Viscum > Viscum album. The sequence continues at coordinate 292,525,089 of OY728165.1, forward strand.
TCATCTTCGTCATTGTTTACAACAGTAATGCTTCCCCTCTATAGAATAACATAAAAAGGATTCACCCATTCAATGTTAAATATTGAAAATATTATTCCAAACTCAATATTTTCAGTACTTCATTCATAAACACATTCTTTATTGGTGGGGTGAGCTATCTCTGGATTTGAATATTGAATTTAACACCTTCTTCCAATGAATTGTTTTGGATGCAAAATGTGGGGATGATACCCTTACCACTATCCACTCCTTATAATATTGAGAATTTGTGTATTTTTTGGACTTAAATCTCCTATACCTAAATTTTTTGGGTTTTCTCTGAATTTATAATGACTGGATGTTTTTTCACAGTCTCATCGAATAAGTGCATGAGTGTGCTCGACAATGGTTTTAATTTCAATGATGGTGGCTTAATGATAAAGGGTCTAATTGGTGGGATAGTTTTCCTTATCAATGGTTCAATTTATTTTTCATTCTCATAATAAATTTCATCATCTTCATCATAGTGAGGGGTCTCCCTATCACCCTCAAAATCCATAAACTCATCTCCTTTATCAGTGTAAAATATTTATTGATAGTAAGAATAATCATCTCCTTGTTTGGAAGCCTTTCCTAATTAGAACAACGCTTGTTCATCTTTACCTCTAAATATCTATCATCTTTGATTACCGTCTATTAAATCCTTACCAATGGATAAAAATATCCATCATATAATAATGGTAATGTCTCCTTCTTCATCCATATCTTAAATTAGGAAATTTTCAGGAAAGATAAACATTCCAACTTTAACTTAGATATCTTTGAAAATTCCTCTAGGTTAGATGATTGATTTGTAATATAGTTGAAGTTAAAGTCCTATTGGTTTTAATTATTCAATACCTATATTCTTGAAGACACTCATACAAAATATATTTATTATTTCCCCCAGATCGTATAATTCTCCTCTGAAGTTTCATTCCCCTATAGTGAATGTTGTTGAGAAGTAGATAGGGTCTCTCATTTTTGGGGGAATATTTTGTTGAATGATACAATATCATTATCCATTTAATGAAATAATTCCTAAGTAATTTATATTCATTTTTTAAATTAATTATTTCATTAATTTTTCTTAGGTAGGTATATGAGTGATGACCTCAGTGAAGGGAATATTTATATGTATTTTTATGAAAATTTCTTGAAACATATTCTTTCGTTCCTAGATCACACATTTTCTCATTTATATGAGAATGGAAGGGGTGTTTTGTACATTTGTAGTCATTCATAAACTTATTAATTTTTAGTAATCACTTTAATTGTCCCTTTTGCAGTGGCTTCAGATTCTAGGTTTTTTCATTTAACAACTAACTTTTTTCAATCATTATCATCCTCAATGATGATAGTAATTATTTTCTCAGGTTTCAAAAGACTCTTTTCATTTTTTATTAATGGTTGTTAAAATTATATAATTTTTCAACACTAAAGGACGACTTCCTTTATATATTATGTGAAGTGTATTTCAGTGCTACTGTGCAATGTGCTCATTAGTTGGTCTGATAAAGTTTTTAAAGGTTTTCCCAATTTGGGATCAACATTACATAGGGAAATTCCTTTTTTCATATCTATTTCATGGGTTTCCATACATTGATATTATTTATACAAAATGGTAGTGATAATATTTTCAAAATTGGTATGAAGATGTTGGGATTATTGTGGTGGCCATTATAGAGATTTTTAATACTACTATTCAGGTGGAAACTACTGGGATCTAGGAAAATGTTGTTGGAATTGTTATTGTGGCAATAGAGATGGACCTTGAAGTGGGTACCGAGGTGGTCCTTGATTACTTGGTGGCATCCACCCACTTCTATGCTGAAAGTAACCATTGATTTTCTATTGAAACTACTGAGCTGGTATTTTTTGAATGTTTTGAAATTGTTAAGAATACTAAAACTATTGGACCTATTGTTTGTAATTGAAAAAATTAATATATTGATCTTTGTATTCTTCCACCAATTCCATAATATATTTTTATGAATGTTGTCCTACACAAATCTCAATGGACAAAAGTTCCATCCTTAGAGCATGTGGGGTGGAGGAACAATTAGTAATTGAAGTAACTGTAACTTATTTTTTCATAAACTCTACTAGGGATTCAGGAAGGTAGTTTCTTCCACCAGATGGATTCCATGCCAATAAGATCCTCTATCACTTTTCAATAGATTGGAATTGTGGGAAACATCATCAATAATTTATTATATGAATTTTTTTGTCTTGAGCAGGATTCTTATATCAGTAGAAGCGTGTTATACAATATGAAAAAATTGGCTGGATTCCCCAGTATAATGTTTGAAGTTGTAGTGACACATATTTTCTATGATGTGGAAACTTCTGGGTTAGCTCTTGAAATCTATCCCATGCTTCCCACATTGATTCTCCATCCACCTAGGTGTATTTATAAATATCATTACTGGGCATCCTGGTTTAGATTATTAATAAGTATTTGTCTAAAAAAGTCTTTTGTAATTCATCCCAAGTTATGATTAACTCAGGAAATTGAGTTTTTCTCCAATCATTGTCACTATTGTGCAATGAGAACATGAATACATGGAGTTTTACTACATTCGACAATACACCCTAATTATTAAAGGTATCACAAATGATTCCTAAATTAGAGATATGTTCATGGGGGTCTTGACGTTGAAGTCCACTGAACCAACTCATTTTCTAGATAATATGAATGTTTGACCTCAAAAGTGTTTTCTTGAATCGGTGGGTGCCCAATTCTAGCTGTAACACTACTAATGGATAGAAAACTATAGTCCATAATAGTGAACTCTTATAGAGGTGATCACTCACCCTGATTATCATGTGGTTCATATTGAATTTTTTAGGGGTTTGGTGGTGAATGATCATTAAAGATGTCTATTTAAAAGATGAGGCTAGAAGAAATTGAAGGATCAATCTCAAAACTGAACAGAAGTTATCTTGTGTGTCTATTCTTCTTCAGAGAGTGAAGGATCCCTGGCCAATGCACTAGCTGAGAAAAAGAGAGAGAGAGAAAGATAAAGAGAAGGATAAAGAGGATGGAGGAGATCCTAATGGATAAAAATGTAAAGGAAAAGGGTTAGGAATAAAGAAGAAAGGGGGAATGGGTGGGGTAATCTGGGGTTCGATCCAAATGTCAATTTTCATGAGAAATAGTAATGACCCCAATAAAGGTGTAAAAATTTGTTGTGACTACATGCATTGATGAGTTCATACAAGTTTCAATCAGATTAAAAATTTATAGTCCCAAAATACCATTACTAGTAGGGAGTAGTAAGGTGGTAGTGTGAGGTTGAACCCATAAGGACTACTGGCTGGTCGACAACAAATCAAACAAAACCCTTTAAAAGGATTACACACATTCTCTATTTATGTATCGTTTTTTCTAAATATTGGTAGTGTGTATGTTATTTAGATAACAAGGGAAGGGATCATGGTTAATTTTAGGGATCCTAATAAGAGATAATTTATGATTTGGCATGGGATAATATCTTAGGCTAAAAAATGGTGTAAAGGTCACCAATTGGTTTTGGTCAAACCAATTTGATCTACCTAGGATTTAACTATCCAATGGTTAGGGTATAATTGAAAAGATAGTTTCATTACATTAGTTTTCAATTAAAAAATATGTTCATAGTTCTATACAACTCCAAATAGGCCAGGATCATTCAATTTCACTTCCCATGGATAATTTTGTGAAAAATAATCTAATGAAAAACTATTATTAAACTAATTACTATCCATAGTGATACCATGGTTGAATATATAGATTAATTATTTTTAGAAACACCCATACTCTAGACCCCTACCCCTAGGAGGATTAGCCACACATGAGGGTGATTATTAAAATAAATGAAATACTAAACATGATATACATAATCATGAAATTGTTGATAAAGAACCAATCTCAGTTTAAAATAAGAAATTCTAAATGTTAAATAATTAAGAATAAAAAAACCAATCTAATTCTTAGTAAATTTGAAAAAAAATAAATAATTAATAATATGGAATCCAAACATGTATGAATAAAATAAAAAACTCACCATTAATAATGAAAAATTAAAAATTATACAAGCATTGATAATAATAGAGAGAGTTGTTGAAAATGATGTAGAGAATGGAAAAAATATTATAATGGATGCAGATCAGTTTTAGAATGATTAAAAACTCAAAATTAATATCTAAAATAATTAAAGTAAAGAATAGAAATAAGTTTGGAATGAAAAGAAATTAAAATTGAGGAAAACTAAAAAAAGAAAAAGTGATAAAAAATTAGTATCTCACATTTTTTTACATGGATAGAACTCAAAATATTAATAGGCCTGAGAGGTACAAGACATGTGTGCTATGAAAATTGTTTACTTGATTTAGTGTCTTTATTCTTGAAAACTACATGTCATGTATGTTGGAAGCATATCCTGTATGTTGATATGCACTTTTCACGCCAAATAATCAATTAATATATCTAACCGGGTAATACTTCTTCATTTAATGTCATGAAATTCTTACATGTCATTTATACAATTAAATTTTGGTAGGATTTAGATATTTGAAATCATTATGTTGTGTCATGAATGTACATGTCATGTACTATCTTTGTGTCTTGTAAATTCTCAATGAGTTGTTATGTGGACTTGTAAAAGTTTGAAAAATTAGGTCTACACATTGTATATGTGATACACACTATGTAAATTATGTTTTTGGATGTTTTCATCATTTCTTCCTTTGATTTCAAATTTACTTATTGATGTGAAAACAGACCAAATCCCAGTGCATTATCAAATAAATCAAGAATAAAACTTTATTAAAATTTTCATATTTATATATATATATATATTTATATATTCAGATTATCAACATACTAGAGGGAATAAAAATGATCCCAAATAAAGTATTATGTTATATCTCATGTTTTCAAATGTAATGGGGGACTCAAGCATATATCTATTTTATTATGAATCCAAATCTATTTGGTCATTTGGGATGTGATTTCTTGAAATTATTACCAATGCAACAGAGTAACCACCGACTCTTTGATACTAGGGTTGGGGTGATTACAATTGGTATAAGGGAAAGTGTAGTAGAAACCTTTGGAACATGATTTTGGATAAACCAAAATAAGGGAACATAAGAATATGATGAACTTTTTGAATATTCCAAAATAAACCAAGCTTATGATTTTGGGAATAGTAATACATAAAATTGTAATTTATGTCAAGTGTTTCACTAGTTTTGAAATTATACATTATGATTTGTAATTTTATGATTAAATATAGTGTATTCCGATGTTTAGAAATAAAACATAGTGGATGGAATAAAAATGATTCCAATGAACATAATCCATGTAGGGATTTCCCTCATGAAAAATTTAATGATGTTAGATGTGAGAAAATTGGTCTCAATCACTCTACTATTTCCTCTTGAGATTTTAAGACCTCAAATTATGATTCTAATATAATTTAAATTTACCTTGTTAGATCCAAATACACATGGTATAGAAGGAACTATAATAGGGTGGTCCCTTTTAAAATGGATAGAGATTAAAAAAATGATAAAAATATGGATAAATGGGACACCATCTCCAGTATCACCCTTCCCAAACATAACTCTTTCCATCACTCAAACTTGGTCAATCTCTCTATCAGAAGTTTGAAGCAAGTTCTTCTTTTTAAATTCAACAATGTATGGACTTCTCATCCTAATTGTGAAAACACTACACAATTTTTTAGTCTTCTATAAACCATTATAATTATTTTTTTCCATTACCATTGACCTAAAAAAGCCTTAAAAAATCATAATGGATGGTGAAAATACAAATCCAATGAAATAAACAATGATATTGTACTTTTATAAGAAGAACTTATCCAAAATCATACTGAAACTACTAGGTCTTATTTACCTATGGATCTATAAAAAGAAATTAATCTTACAACCAAACTTGTCTCTTTCCTATCCATTAAAGATAACATTCAGTAGAAAATTTAAAAATCTAAGTGGATCAACTATGGGAAAATAATTATAATGTTCTACAGCTCTCTTCAAAGAACCAATAATTTTTATAGACATCTCACCTTTCTATGATATGGGGAAAACATTATTGATACTGAAGATGGTATTTCTAGTCATGTCATATCCTACTTTAGAAATATTCTCAATGGAAGAGACACCAAAAAGACTCTATACTGGATGTAATACCTATAGTTGTTAATGAATAAGATAACCTCATTCTCCCAACCATTCCATTTGATCATAAGATCAAGGAAACTATATTTAACTTAAAACCAGACAGTTCCCCTGGTCTTGATGGTTGGAATAATGGATTCATTAAACACTATTGGGATTTCATGCAATCATATGATTATAGGTTAGACAAAACATTCTTTTCTAATGGTATGCTTCCCTATGGTATGCATTCCCAATTTCTTTCTTTTATCACTATAGTGAAAAATGCTTTGGTGATTTATCTCTTCAGACCCATTGCACTTATTAAAACCCTTTAACAAATCATTATTAAACTTCTTGCCAATAGAACTGAAAACATTGTAAAAAAAATTGGGTCTTGGAACCAATTTAGTATCTTCAGGGGTTGAACAATTCAATATTTTATTTTACATTCCTATTAATGAAAAAAACAGTTAATGAAACATAACATGTGAGGAAGTATTGTCGTTAAACCATACACCAGAAAGGATTTTGATACCATTTATTATAACATCATATTAAAGGTTACTTAGGGATTTAGTTTTAATAATAACTTCATCAGCAGAATTAAATCTCTCTTAAATTTGTATTTCATCTACATCATAGTTAATGGCTATTCTATTGGTTATTTTAATTGAACCAAATGTGTCAGACTGGGTGACCCTATCTCCTCCATTCTTTTCTTGATTTCATAAGATTACTTAGGAATATTGATCACTCGTTTTTTAGTGAAAATAAATTTTAATCATATCCATTCTTCTAAGAATCTGGATGTCTCCATGAATCTCTTATATACAGATGACATCAACATTTTATTAAAATGAGGTAAAAGAAATGGTCCAAATCTTAAGGGTTACCTATATCATTATGAAGAGATCTCTAGTCAAACCATTATATGAAATAAATACATTATCTTCTTTGGGAAATTTTTTCCTTATAATAGAAAATACAAAAAAATTAATGAATTAGGCCTAAAAGAAGGATAATTACATTTCACCTACCATGAAGTCCCCATTTTTTAGGGAATACCTAAAAGTAGTTACTTTTCCAAAATTATTGACCAAATCCTAAACCAACTCTCCTATTAGAAGGGGAAATCCCTCAATATGGATGAAAGAAATTTCTATGTAACATCTACTATTATCTCTAAAATGGTCTACTATTTGGTAGTTTCCAAATGGCCTATAGGAATCCTCAGAAAAATAAATTTATCCGTAAAAAAGATTGTTTGGAGTGGAATCACTCTTTAAAGAAAACCTGGGAATGTTACATAGTCTACCTATTGTAAACCCTTATATAAGCGTGGTCTTGGAATAAAAAACCTTAAACTCTTTAATGAATCCTTACAAAATAGACTTACATAGTACTTCTTTCACAATTACTACAATTCAAATTATTTTCATAAAAATATACTTATTGACAAGGTAAAAAAGGAAAACTGAATTATATGAACAACTATATTTGGCCCTGTATTAAGAAATATTTTTCCAATATCAAATATAATTCTAGATGGATGGTTAGTATAGATTTCTCCATGAATTTCTGGTTAGAGAACTATAGTAGAACATCTTTGATTTTTATGGGTTCTCCCAAACATTTAACTGAGTACATTAATGTTTCCATTAAATATGTTTCAAACTCTCCTAAGTTTAATTTATCTAATAATGTTAACCATTTCATTGGAAATTACCCTTTTAATAATCTGATCATTTTTTAATTTGGGAATCAACTCAAATTAGAATCCTTAACTATAAAATTTTTTACAACCAATATTTTAGAAATTATGATAGTGATTTTGATTGTCATAATTTATTTGATAAATCAGTGATAAATATTTTTGAGACTCACTGTTTTTTAGATAATTTTTCACAACTAGGTCAATGTAAAGTCCCGTAAAATACAAGGGAAATTTTTTCTAAATTTTCTTTGGGATTTTACAAGAACGTGGTTTCTGACGGCACCTGATTCTGAGGCCCGGTGTGCCCAGAATCATTTTCCGAAGTTTGGCTCGGGTACGTTCAGTGAACGAACGAGCGGGTTTTCCTAACTTTTGAACCGGTGCTCGGAATTGAAATCCAATGGCACCGATGAACTCGCAACGCTGGTAATCGCTTAAGGGAACCTTTACCATAGTTGTGTTTGTGCGGGAGAAGAAGTTAATTAATGGGGTTTAATTAAAAAGTAAATAAAATTGTTAAATCAATTTTATTTCCTTTTCAAGGTGGTTAGTTTCTCCCATGGGAAGTTGGTGGTGGGGCCCAAATCCACCAAACTTCCCATGTGTGGATAATTAAAAGGGTGGGGCCTAAAGGAACCCCCCACCTTTTCAATTTTTCCCTAACTCCCTAACCCCTATTAACCCCTCACATTCCTAACTCCCCATTAACTCATCTTCATTAATATTTGACAACTTGTTGTAATTAATTTGGTGAGTTACATGTAGGTTTTTAAAATTCAAACAATTGAATTTCAAATGCTTTGTTGGGTTAATAAAATAAGTTTAGAACTTATTTTATTAGGGGTTAGTGTTGGGTTGTTTGAGATCTTTTTGGAGAAAAATCTAAGGGAACACCTTATTCCTTGACGAAAAACGCGAAGAACACCGTTCTTCAATGAAGAACATCTCCGCCGAAGAACATGGTTCTTCCGCGACGCTGTATCCGCGACGCGACGTTCTTCTTCCGCGTCGTCTCTTCCATGATGGTTTTCGGCGACGAAATCTCCGTCAACGACTTCGAATCCTCGCTTCGCGACGTCGATGTTCTCCCGTGACGCTCGACCTCCGCGACGCTCGTCTTCCGTGGCTCGTTGACGAACACCATTCCTGAACTGAGGTAGGGGTTTAATTTTTTTTATATTTGTTCGTGAATTTCCGACTTGATTATCTTTGTGGTTTAAAACCATTTGATATCGAATTTGATCTTCGTGGTTTAAAACCAAATGATATCGAATAACGTGAGGGGGCCAGACCGCACGAACACGGCCGAACATCCTCCTTACTTTTCATGTTGGTTCTTTGTGGTTTAGTTCGGGAAGGGGTGGTGCCGTCGCACCACGCGGTTTCTTGCGGATGGAAATGCACGGCGCCATCGCGCCGCGCCGTGGAAAGAAATCTAGGAATGCGACGCCGTCGCGCCGCGTCAAAGAAAAACAAAGGTGCCGCTGCCGGAGCGGGGCCGCGCGGAGGGATGCGGTGCCGTCGCACCGCGCCGGACGACAAGGGCCACGGCCGGTTCCGAGCCGCGGAAGAGCAGGGTGACCGGTGGCCGGTACCGGGCCACCGGCGATGGAGCGGGCCGCGGTGGTGGTGCGCGGCGCCGATGCATCGCGCCGGAGAACCCGTGAGAGGCAGCGATCGGAGCGATCTACGGCGGAGGGGCGCGACGCCGTCGCGCCGTGCCAATCGAACAAGGGCCGCGATTTGAGCCACGGGAGTGCTAGAAGGGGCGGCTGGAAAACCGGCCGCCAGAGATCAGGAGAGCCACAGCCATCAGGCCGCGGCAAAGTGGTGGAAGGCGGCGGTCGTGCCGGCCACCGGTTTGCAAAGGAGGCGGGACTCGCGGGTCCCGCGTGTAATGAAAACGGCCGGCCTAAGGCCGGCCGTGATCCTTAAATACCGGGGATTAAATTCCCCGGTTTTTGTAGAGGCACCCCCCCCACATGGAGGGGGGCGTTTTATTCAAAGGCATGACATAATGCCGCGCCGCTCTTTTGAAACAAAGGGGGGGCTTTCCCCCGCGCGCGGCGCTCATGCGGCGCCCAGGCCGCGCCACCGCGCCGGCCCGCGCCGCCGGCCGGGCCGGATTTCCGAGCCGGGCCGGGTCGTCGGGCCGGGTTGACGCCCGGGCCAGGTCGACCCGGTTTGGCAAACCCGGGGAGGGGGGGGGGGGGGGGGGTACTGGGTCGGGCCGGGCCGGGCCCAGACCCCCTATTTTCAGACTGAGTTAATTCTAACACCTATATCCTGGGCTACAGACCTCCGATCGATGCACCGTCAGTTGCGTAGCGATCCTTGGAACGAGACGATCATTTTGGTATATCGCACTCAAGGTTTCAGAATTCTTTGGGTTCGGCCGGGTTGGTTCGGATACGAAACCAACCGGGCCCTCGGAGCGGAAACGCTTATATCTTGAGTTCCGGACATCTGATTGATGTCCCGTCAACTTTGATGGATTCCTCTAAGTGAAACGGATCTTTTGGATTACTACGCTCGAGGTTTGGATGCCGTCGGAGTGTGGTCGGGTTGGTTCGCTCACGAAACCAACCGGGCCCCTGGAACGAAAAAGCCAATAACTCACAGACCGGGCGTCCGATTGACACACCGTCTGTTTCGTTGAATTCCTGTTGATGAGACGGAACTTTTGGCATACTTCTCCCGAGATTTGGTTATAGTTGGATGGTCTCCGGGTTGGATAGCACCCGAAATCCAACCGGGCCCCAGGAACGGAAAAGCTGATATCTTTCAGACTGGACGTCCGTTTGACAAACCGTCAGCGGCGTTGATGACCACGTTGATAAACGATCCCTATGAGTATACCCTATGAGAGTTTGGGTTACAGTTGAGATATGGCCGGGGTGGTTCACTCACAAAACCAACCGGGCCCCTGGGACAAAAAGGGTAGTAACTCACAGACCGGGCGTCCGATTGACGCGCCGTCTGTTGCGTTGAGACCCCTATGACGAGGCGGTCCTTTGAGATACTTCTTCATGGGACTTTGAGATACTTGGAGTATCGACCTGTAGCTCGTGGAGCGGGCCCTCCCAGAGACGAGCGTGCAGAGTATGGAGACCGTGTAGCCGATTGAGACCTGACGACTGCTTGACCGACTCGACTTGGAGTGAGTCGATTAGCCCAGTGGACAGAGCACTAATTTTTTTGGGTGCAGACCCATGGTGGACGGAGCACTACCTGTGTGACAGTGCAGACCCGTGGTACTCATCCGGAGAGTACCTCAGCAGGCTACTAGGGTATGACAACCCTGCTTTTTATTACAACTTAAGCATGCTTTATTACATAAAACTTCACTTGGTACAACAAAGAAGATCGAGAGGTTTAGTGTATTTGGGGATTAGGATCATTACATAAAAACATTAAACTTGAAATAAAATATCTTTATTGAAAACGTCCTTTACATGACCACTACATTCCTTCGTACTTAGCATTGCATGGGATAACCTGAGGACATGCATAAGAAAAGGGTGAGCTATAAAGCCCAGTAAGGTAGTACACAATGAATAACATGAGGAGTACAATACATGTTAGGAAATAGGAACATCAATAGAGCATTAGAGTAACATGAACATAAAGGCATGATAAAGCATGATAACCATTACATGGAAATGTGGAAACAACACTTAACATTGAATTAGCATGAGCCAAGGCTCATTGCACATGGAGAATGAGTAAACCCTCATTGCACATGAAGCATGAGTAAACCCTCGTTGAACTTGAATTAGCATGAGTAAAAACTCATTGCACATGACGTATCATGATACTATACTTTACCCAATGCATTGGAGCACTAGCAGGGCGCACCCTTCTTAGACATTTCATTTCAGCAATAAGTGTGTCACATGGATCATAAAACATGGATTCATAAAACATAATCATTTATTCCATGATAAAGGAATGTGGAACTCATAAATGAACTTTAAAATCAATAAGTACATGTGTATAAAGTTGAATACCCTTGATGGAGAAATGGGAATGGTATTCACTACACAATGACATTAGCTTAGAAAATTGGTGCGATTTCGGCAGCGTAACGACATGACATAAGAATTCATAAAAAAGGTTAATGAGAGGGAAAGGGGTTCCTCATCATATTTACACGTAATGGAAAGTAAGGTTTTAATATATATTTACATGTCCCAACAATTGAAATGGAATTTAGATTCATGATACAAAATTATTGCTTGAATGTAAAGGAAGAGAGAGAAGTTCCTTTCGGAATTTTGGCATAGTAATGGTGTACATGGGAGGCATTTAATGAGAGGGAAAGGGTTCTCCCATAATTCAAACAATAAGAGGGAAGTATGGGGGATGTGAGAAACCATACCCCAACATTCATAATTGAAATTAAAAGGGAAATAAAACTTAAAGAAAATTGACAAAAATGAGAAAGGAAGAAAAAATCCTTACTTGGAAGTGTGCTTCCAAAGGCCAGAGAGAGGCTTGTGAGAGGCTTCTTGGGAGCTTGGGTCACCTTGAGAGGATTCTAGAGAGAGTAGGGCATAGGTTGGATGAACTCCAAGGGCTTTGAGTGAGGAGGAAGTGGGAGCTTGGGTGGGTTTATATAGGAAAGGTGAGGAATTCTTTATTATTTTGGTTTGGGACCCCTTATATTAAAATAATCCAAACCACAAACCATCCCATTGTATTTGACCATGGTTTCTAGAAAAGGAAATAGGAAAAAAATATTTTACAAGTCCATGGTCCAAACTTATTAAAAAATTAGGGTTGCTTATGAGGAGGTGAGTCACACTCCCATGGAAATTAATTTAAAAAGGCAAAGTGTTGAATAAGTCTTGAGGGCTCCATTAATGCTTTGAAAAGTAATTCAAACAAACCCAAAAACTCATTATTTTAATGATAAAACATATATTGGCCGAACATAAGGATTATTTTATTTTATTACTTCACCATTGGGTCATTATAATGTCATTAAACACATTATATATTTAAATGGTATTTAATTTTTACCCAAAAATTTAACTGTCTCAGAAAATTATGAAAAATTCACCATTGGATAATTTCGATGTCCTGATTCCAAAAATAATATTTATTTTATCTAAATAATTTTCTAAATATGTGAATTTTCACTTTTAATATAAAAACCAACATTTATAAAAAAAATCACGGGTTCTGACAGAAATGGCTTTCAAACCTTAATAAAAATTTTAATTGCATTCATAAAATTATAAGATCATTTATACTTAATAAAAAATTAATTTAATATTAATAATAATATTTTATAAAAATATTATTTAATTAAAAAATCCTTTAATTTTATAAAATATAATTCTTAATTAAATAATAACTAAAAACACCATTTGTACTTTAAAAACTAATTACAATGTATCAAAAATGACTAGAAATTATATTCATTATTATATACAAAAATAATTTACATGAACATGGGGCTACATATTTGTTACATAACCCCTTAAAATAGCCGCATAAGACCTAAGGGTAAGGTGTGTGGTGGTGCCAGACTCTTGGGGCGGCTCGGATAACATTGCTCGAGTGGTAATTTCAATCAACTTCCACTTTTCCCGTAGACGATCATGTTCGAGCTTGAATTGATGAAGCTCATCTTGGGCTTGGTCAAGGGAAAAGCCCAAAGACGCCACCTCTTTTCCGAGCTCTGAAAAATGGGCTTCATAAGGGGCAATTCTACTAGATGAGGCCATCACTTCCTTTTTCTGAGTAGAAATGGGTTCGTTAAAGCCTTATATTTATACTACTCAGATGATCACTGTTCAACGGCTATAAAAGTAATGGTCACAAATCTTAACGTAAAACTAAAGAAGTTGACATCTTATAAAAACATTTTTCATAAAGAAACATTTAACTGGATCAAGAGGGATTTTCTATTAATGAAACTTTGGGTCGTTACAATATTCCCCCCTTATGAAATTTCGCCCATGAAATTTTCCTTTTCCCACACTAAAACAAATGTGGGTAACTTAGCTTCATCACATCCTCTGACTCCCAAGTTGCTTCTTCAAACTTGTGGTTTCTCCACAACACCATGACGGGGGGCATTGTCTTATTTCGTAGAACGATTTCTCTATGATCTAAGATCTTCACTGATTTCTCCTCATAAGATAGATCGTCTTCTAATTGTACCACCTCAGAAGAGAGTACATGTGAAGGGTCTGGTATGTACTTCCTTAACAGGGACACATGGAATACATCATGCACCTTGGCCATAGTAGGTGGAAGTTCTAGTCGATAGGTCACAACCCCAACATGATCAAGAATCTCGAAGGGGTCGATGTACCTTGGACTTAACTTCCCTTTCTTTCCAAACCTCATGACCTTCTTCCACGGAGATATGCATAAAAACACCATGTCTCCGACTTTAAACTCAAGGTCTCATCGACGATTATCTGCATAACTCTTTTTTCGACTTTGGGCTGCCTTGATATGCTTCTGAATGGTTTTCACCTTATCCACCATTTCTTCGACCATTTCTAGTCTAAGCAGCTTACGTTCACCGACCTCATCCCAACATGCTGGTGTTCTACACCTTTTCCCATACAGGGCTTCATATGGTTCCATTTGGATGCTCGAGTGGAATCTATTATTATAAGAGAACTCAACTAGAGGAAGATGTTGATCCCATCCTCCTTTAATGTCTATTGAGCATGCTCTCAACATGTCCTCAAGTGTTTGGATAGTCCGCTCAGATTGGCCATCAGTTTGAGGATGATAGGCCGTACTGAAGTTCAGTTCATTATTCAGAGCATGTTTTAGACTCTTCCAAAACATAGAGGTGAATCTTAGATCTCGGTCAGACACAATAGATAGTGGTACTCCATGCAACCGTACCCATCCCTAATATATATCCATGCCAGTTGATCTAAAGAGAAATCCTCTCGAATAGCAATGAAGTGTGCAGTCTTTGTAAGATGATCCACAACAACCCAGATTGCATTGTTGCCTTTGGATGTCCTTGGATGTTCGGTTACAAAGTCCATGGTGATGTTCTCCCATTTCCATTCTGGTATGGGCAATGGTTGCATCATCCCCTTAGACTTCTGCCCCTCTGCCTTCACTTGCTGACACACCAGGCACTTTGATGTATATTCAGCGATCTACTTCTTCATATTATCCCACCAAAAGTTTTCTAGGAGATCTCGATACATCTTTGTTCTCCCTGGGTGAATAGAGAAATTTGAACTATGTGCATCATCCAAAAGTTCCTTCTTCAGCTCCGAACCTGATGGAACACATAATCTTTTCCCAAACCGCACAATTCCTTCTTCATTAACATTAAACTCTGAGGATTTTCCCTTTTTGATAGCTTCCACTTTTTCTTGGATTCCCGCATCATCCTTTAGAGCATCCTTTAACTTTTCCAAAAGAGATGGTTGAGCAATCATTTGTGAAAGGATTGATGATGTTCACTTCTTTATGATTCCCACGTCAATCTTCATCAAGTCTAAGAAGATTGGATCCTTTTCAATTCTCATCATTGATAGAATCGCTGGATCCTTTTTACTTAGGGCATCCGCCACCTTGTTCGCTTTCCCAGGGTGGTAATGTATTGAATAGTCATAATCCTTGATGAGCTCTATCCATCATCTCTGGCGCATATTAAGCTCTTTCTGTGTGAATATATATTTAAGACTCTTGTGGTCAGTATATATCTCACATTTCTCTCCATAGAGATAATGCCGCCAGATTTTCAAGGCAAAGATCACCACCACCGACTCCAGATCATGCGTTGGATAGTTTCGCTCATGGATTTTAAACTGACTTGAGGCATAGGATATCACTTTATCATTATGCATCAGCACACATCCTAATCCCTTCTTCGAAGCATCACTGAATACCACAAAAAGCTACCAAATTGTGGGTAAAGTGAGAACGGGTGCAGTGATAAGCCTCCTTTTCAACTCCTTGAAGCTTTCTTCGCATTCATCACTCCAAGAAAATTTTACTCCCTTTAGAGTTAGCTTGGTAAGTGGGTTGGACAATCGTGAGAAATTTCTCACAAATCGTCGATAATATCAAGATAACCCCAAGAAGCTACGGATATCCGTTACCGATATTGGCCTCAGCCATCCCTCAATTGCATCTATTTTGGAGGGGTCCACAGATATCCCATTTCTTGTGATGATATGGCCCAAGAATGAGACCTCCTTCAACCAGAACTCACACTTTTTGTACTTGGCATAGAGCTTCTCCTTGCGCAAAGTCTCCAATACAGTTCTTAAATGCTCCTCATGGTCCTCCTTGGTTTTGGAGTATATAAGAATATCATCTATAAAGACTACCACCAATTTGTCTAGGTAATCTCTAAAGACTCTATTCATCAAGTCCATGAATATTGCTGGAGCATTGGTGAGTCCGAAAGGCATTACTATGAATTCATAGTGCCCGTACCTTGTACGAAAAGCAGTCTTGGGGATATCTTCCTTCTTCTCCCTTACTTGATAATATCCCGACCGCAAGTCCACCTTGGAGAAGTATTGTGCTCCATGCAGCTGATCAAACAAGTCATCGATTCTTGGGAGAGGATACTTGTTCTTTATCGTGATTTTGTTAATTTCATGATAATCGATGCAAAGCCGCATTGACCCATCCTTCTTCTTGACGAAGAGGACTGGTGCACCCCATGGTGATGCACTTGGGCGTATAAACCCTTTATATAGATTCTCCTGTAGTTGTTTCTTCAGCTCTTCAAGCTCAACAACAGCCATTCTATATGGATTCTTGGATATTGGTATCACCCTAGGTATAAGTTCAATTGAGAACTCAACATCTCTTCTTGGAGGAAGACCAGGAAGTTCCTCGGGAAATACTTCAGAAAATTCCCTCACAATAGGCATTTCTTCAAGGGTGGTTTCTTCCTTGGACTGAATCATCTGAGCTAGATATGTGTGCTCATAAGTCAGTAATATCCATGCTTGAGATGATGGAGCTAAAGGAGATTCATCTTCCTCCTGACACTTGTAAGGAATCGGGGGTCTATTCTCCATATGGAGTGTGATTTCCCTCTCCCGACAATTTATGTTGGCTCTATATAAGGAAAGCCAATCCATGCCAAGAATTGAATCAAATTCCACCAGAGGGAGTAGGATGAGGTTGGCCAGGAAATTCAATCCACAGATTATAACAGGGGAGGACTTATACTCATGGGATACAATGATTTCCCCATTTGTCTTACTCACCGACATCTTTATTTCCATGATTTTTGGTGGTGTAGGGATTGTTCTACTAAACTTTTGTGATAAAAAAGAATGCGTAGAACCTTAATCAAAAAGTACGTTCGCTATTCTTGAATGAATAACTAGCGTACCTGTCACCACTTCGTTGTCGGGGTTCACTTCGGCAGAAGTGATGGAAAAAGTTCTTCCTTGCTGTCTTGGAGGTTGCTGGTTGCCTCCGATAACCCTTGGATTAGGGCACTGATTTGCAAAATGACCCGGTTCTATACATTTGTAGCATTGAACAACGCATTGAGGTTCAAACAGAGCGTTCCTCTCCTCTGTCGTAGCTGCGGGTCCTTCTTGCTGACAGTTAACAGCTAGGTGCCCTTCTCTTCCACACTTGAAGAATTTTCTTGTCCCCCTAAGGCAATTTCCAGGGTGCTTTTTTCCGCACTTTTGGCAAGTGGGGTGCTGGAACTTCTTAGCACCGTTGGATTTATCCATCGGACCACCAGCATTGAAGTACACCTTCCGCTTCTTGTCCCCATGATACCCCTGTGATTCTCCGATCTCCATTTCAACCTTGAGGGCACATCAGACAATTTCCTCATAGATGTCGAAGTCACGGATCGCTAATGCTTTCCGCAAGCTAGGCTTCAGCCCACCAAAGAAGCGGTCAACCTTGCATTCGGGGGTAACGACAAAGCCAGAAGCATATCATGCAAGCCTTGTGATGTTTTCCTCGTACTCTCCCACAGATTCTTCATCTTTCTGTTTGAGGGAAAGGAATTCCCTTTCCAACTTAAGACGGAGGGTGCATGGAATATATTTATCAAAAAACATCTTCCGGAATTCCTTCCATTCCAAAGCCTCGATCTGTTCCTCAGGCTTCGTATTTTTGATCAACGTCCACCATTGATCAGGTTCACCCTCCATACGATAAGCCGCCAGGAGAACCTTCTCTTTTTCAGAGCATTAGAGGATGGAGAATATATTTTCAATGGAGTTGATCCATTGTTCAGCGATCGTGGGATCGGATGATCCACTAAAAGTAGGATGCCTTTGTCTCAGGAAGCTCTCGATAGAGACTTGTTCTTTCTTAGGGGGGGTTGAACGTTCCTCTTGACCAGTGTTTCTATTGAAAACATGAGTTAGCTGAGAGGGAAGCGTGACAAATTTCGTGATTCCCGCTCCCATTGGATTGGGCATCTCATAAGTACAATCATCACACTGATCTTCACAACGGTTGTTAGCCCGAGTTCTCCTATTACCGGCCATTGGTTGGAATAAAAGGAATGTTAGGGGTAACACATAAAGGGTAATCCAAAGAAAATTGTTGATGACTTATAAATAAAATTTAATCTCTTTAACTCATGAGTCTATAGGATTCAATCCAGGCTTTTCATTATCTTCCTTCTAACATATATTCTTAGGGGCATTTTTCCCTTAATAAGGGTTCATACTAAGATTGTGAATTTATCAAAACATATCCCCCGAGAGTGTCGTAACCAAAAGTGCAGCAAGGCCCGTTGTCGTGCACCCGTTCCCGTTCGAGTCTAGCTCAAAGCGGTGTTTTCGGGTTTTACCCCTAGGATACATCTGTTCCAGAGCCGCCTCTACCTGCTCGTATCCAGACAGGGATGTATTTGTTTGATAAACCACTTACCTAGTATTTACCAAAACATAGGGATGTTTTTATTATCCTTAGTATTGTATCTAAGGCTTTACTAGGGTTTCCTAATCCCAAAAATAACTAAACCTTCCTCTGATACCAACTATGACATCCCTGCTTTTTATTACAACTTAAGCATGCTTTATTACCTAAAACTTCACTTGATACAACAAAGAAGATCGAGAGGTTTAGTGTCTTTGGGGCTTAGGATCATTACATAAAAAATTTAAACTTTAAATACAACATCTTTATTGAAAACTTCCTTTACATGACCACTACATTCCTTCGTACTTATCATTTCATGGGATAACCTGAGGACATGCATAAGAAAAGGGTGATCTATAAAGCCCAGTAAGGGAGTACACAATGAATAACATGAGGAGTACAATACATGTTAGGCAATAGGAACATCAATAGAGAATTATAGTAACATGAACATAAAGGCATGATAAATCATGATAACCATAACATGGAAATGTGGCAACAACACTTAACATTGAATTAGCATGAGCCAAGGCTCATTGCACATGGAGCATGAGTAAACCCTCATTGCACTTGAAGCACGAGTAAACCCTCGTTGCACTTGAATTAGCATGAGTAAACACTCATTGCACATGACGTATCATGATACTATACTTTACCCAATGCATTGGAGCGCTATCAGGGCGCACCCTTCTTAAACATTTCATTTCAGCAATAAGTGTGCCACATGGATCATAAAACATGGATTCATAAAACATAATCATTTATTCCATGATAAAGGAATGTGGAACTCATAAATGAACTTTACAATCTATAAGTACATGTGTATAAAGTTGAATACCCTTGATGGAGAAATGGGCATGGTATTCCCTACATAATGACATTGGCTTAGAAAATCGGTGCGATTTCGGCAGCGTAACGACGTGACATAAGAATTCATAAAAAAGTTTGATGAGAGAGAAAGGGGTTCCTCATCATATTTACAGGTAATGGAAAGTAAGGTGGTCATATATATATACATGTCCCAACTATTGAAATGGAATTTTGATTCATGATACAAAAGTATTGCTTGAATGTAAAAGAAGAGAGAGAAGTTCCTTTCGGAATTTCGTCATAGTAACACGTGTACATGGGAGGCATTTAATGAAAGAGAAAGGGTTCTACCATAATTAAAACAATAAGAGGGAAGTATGGGGGAGGTGTGAAACCATACCCCAACATTCATAATTGAAATTAAAATGGCAATACAACTTAAAGAAAATTGACAAAAATGAGAAAGGAAGAAAAAACCCTTACTTGTAAGTGTGTTTCCAAAGGATAGAGAGAGGCTTGTGAGAGGCTTCTTGGGAGCTTGGGGCACCTTGAGATAATTCTAGAGAGAGTAGGGCAGAGTTTGGACGAACTACAAGGGCTTTGAGTGAGGAGGAAGTGGGAGCTTGGGTGGGTTTATATAGGAAAGGTGAGGGAATTCTTTATTATTTAGGTTTGGGACCCCTTATATTAAAATAATCCAAACCACAAACAATCCCATGGTATTTGCCCATGGTTTCTGGAAAAGGAAATAGGAAAACAATATTTTACATGTCCATGGTCCGAACTTATTAAAAAATTAGGGTTGCTTATGTGGAGGTGAGTCACACTCCCATGGAAATTAATTTAAAAAGGCAAAGTGTTGAATAAGTCTTGAGGGCTCCATTAATGCTTTGAAAGGTAAGTCAAACAAACCCAAAACCTAATTATTTTAATTATAAAACACATATTGGCCAAACATAAGGATTATGTTATTTTATTACATCACCATTGGGTCATTATGATGTCATAAAACACATTATATATTTAAATGGTATTTAATTTTTACCCAAAAATTTGACTGTCTCAGAAAATTATGAAAAATTCACCGTTGGATAATTTGGACATCATGATTCCAAAAATAATATTTATTTTATCTAAATAATTTTCTAAATATGTGAATTTTCACTTTTAAAATAAAAACTGACATTTATAAAAAAATTCACGGGTTTTGACAGAAATGGCTTTCAAACCTTAATAAAAATTTTAATTGCATTCATTAAATTATAAGATCATTTATACTTAATAAAAAATTCATTTAATATTAATAATAATATTTTATTAAAATATTATTTAATTCAAAAATCCTTTAATTTAATAAAATATAATTCTTAATTAAATAATTACTAAAAACAGTATTTGTACTTTAAAAACTAATTACAATGTATCAAAAATGACTAGAAATTATATTCATTATTAAATACAAAAATAATGTACATGAACATGGTGATACATATTTGTTACATAACCCCTTAAAATATCCGCATAAGACCTAAGGGTAAGGTGTGTGATGGTGACAGACTCTTGGGGCGGCTCGGATAACATCGCTCGAGTGGTAATTTCAATCAACTTCCACTTTTCCCGTAGACGATCACATTCGAGCTTGACTTGATGAAGCTCAGCTTGGGCTTGGTCAAGGGAAAATCCCAAAGACGCCACCTCTTTTCCGAGCTTTGACAAATGGGCTTCGTAAGGGCCAATTCTACTAGATGAGACCATCGCTTCCTTCGTCTGAGTAGAAATGGGTTCATTAAAGCCTTATATTTATACTACTTAGATGATCACTGTTCAAAGGCTATAAAAGTAACGGTCACAAATCTTAACATAAAACTAAAGAAGCTGACATCTCATAAAAACATTTTTCATAAAGAAACATTTAACTAGATCAAGAGGGATTTTCTATTAATGAAACTTTGGGTCGTTACATAGGGGGTGTGCACTACTGTGTTTGGGTGACAGACCCCGGCGGGAAGCACTACTGTGTTTGGGTGGCTGGCCCATAGTACTCGACAGGAGGAGTACCTCAGCAGTCATAGGTTAGTGAGCAGTACCTCGGAGTCGTGACAGGACCACTGTACACTCCAGAGACAAATCTCTTCAGTAGTTACGGTTTCGATAATGAAAATCCTGGTTTGAGCTTAGACTTTTGACCTTTATGTTTACCTCATGATTGAGATGGGTCACTTGATAACTTAGGTATATGTATGGGCATATACCTGGGTAGTGTTTATCAGTTGATTTCATGATCCTTGCATTTCCTCATGATTGAGATGGGTTACTTGATAACTTAGGTATATGTATGGGCATATACATAAGTAGAGGTTATCTATTAAGATCCTATTTGTGGTTATCCTTGTTGGTTTTAGTGAGACCTTGAGGGTCTCAGGGTCCCTACTGAGTATCGTTATACTCACCCCTGCACGGGCTATGCCCGCACCTCATTGTGTTGGTTGCAGACGACAGGCAGTGCTGACAGAGGCCGAGTGTTCGAGGACTGGACGGTACCCGGAGGTGGACTACACGATGAGTCAGTACCCAGAGGTGGACTACATGACGAGTCAGTATCCGGAGGAGGCTGACGGGCGAGAGCGTTGAGGAGGTTATCTGTACCTACCCTTCAGGTAGGATCCGTGGCGGATGATCCAGGAGCTGCGCTATCTGTACCTACCCATCAGGTAGGATCCGAGGAGGACGACCCATGAGTTGCTTCCATATTCTAGCTGTATGTATTTTTCTGTTGTACTTTCGTTCAGTTGTAGCTGCACTTTCAGTTGGGTTTGTATTCTGGCCCATTTACTTTTCATCACTTTCTTTTGTACTTATTGTTTTGCTTCCGCTTGTACTCTGTGGTGTTTTGTTTACTTTTATAAAGGAAATGCCTTCCCAGTTATCGGGATTTTTGCCTTTGGTGCTAGTCGCCAGCCCCTGGCCTATGGAAGGCGGGCTTGGGGTAGTCACGGCACGTGCCCTGAGGTCGGGTCGTGACAAATTGGTATCAGAGGAGTCGGTTCTACCGCAGAACTTATAACTCTAATATTTTCTTTCTGTGATGCAATAATGTTAAGAGTACCGACTGTGGTTTTCAGTTCAGGGAGTCCTGTGTTGGTGTGGGCGGCCGACGTATCCATACACTAGGACCCTGAAAACTGATTTCCGACTTTGTGCACGAAAACACTGATTGCGTGTGTGTTTCTAGAAGTTTTATTTAAATATCAGCTCAAACCAGGTCAGCTCACCAGGTATAATCATTTGACTGTGTTACGTTGTTTCTTTCAGGATGCCTTTTCTCAGACGACCATCTAGAGCCCTGAGAGTGGTTCGTACTGACAGCCCGCCGAGCGATGTGCCCTCAGTATAGGGCCCTTTTCCAGTTGAGGCACCAGCGGAGGCACCAGTGGTACTACTACCCGTTGGGCCACCGATGCCACCAGCCCTAGCAGCAGAGGGTGCACGTCGCTTGAGCGCACTGCACGAGTTCCAGCGCCAGAGGCCACCCAGGTTCCAGGGAGGGACAGACCCGCAGGCGGCTGAGGATTGGCTGGAGGCTGTGGTGAGAGTCTTCAGGCTAATGGGGACACCGGCAGACATCATGGTGATCTTTACTGCCAGCCTCCTTCAAGCAGCAGCAGGCAGGTGGTGGAGCCACTTGTTTTAGTTTTGCGACGGGACAACCTTCACTTGGGAAGACTTCGAGACCTTCTTCAGGGTGGAGTTTGTGCCAGTAGCTCTACACCCCGAGCGTGTACAGGAGCTTCTGCCTTTGCCGCGTGTTTTTCGATCAGTAGCCGAGTCATCTGTGGGTAGTAGACAGATGATACAGAGGTCCCGGAGGACCAGACCAGCAGTTGGACGATCTTGGGTTTTAGGACCGGTGGTGCGGGGCACCCGGGGTGGGGTCAGAGCCAGGCGTGCCAGAAACAGACAGTGTTACTCATGCGACAGGAAGGGTCACCCGGCACGTGACTGTCCGACTCCTCGTACAGTTGATCCGCAGGTGTTGGAGGAGCCACCAAGGCAGTAGAGCTCCGGGAGCAGGTGGACAGGACCGGAACTAGTGGACATGTCCATTGTACTTCTAGTTCCATGTTGTTGTTGTATTCGTGTCTTTGTACTATGAGCTGCAATATTAAAAAGACACTTATCTTTGTTTGCTTTCCTGTCCTTTTGTTTGGTTGATACTGAGTGGTCCCGGTTAAAACTGTTGACTTGACCCTCACTTTCGATATTTCTACTGGAGGAGACCCAGTGACCTCACACTTATGCTGACAGTGTAACTCGACCCTTGGAGACGAGAGTGACAGTTGGATCTCTTAGTAGTTACGTCGAGGCCTTACCACATCATCCATGGGATGAATGCGTCATTCATATCAGGATTGACTATATTATGAAATGGGCATGGTTAATCCAGTGGATGAGACCGAGTTTCACTTTTTTGCAAAAGAGAAATTTTAGCAGCTCTTTCAGATCATAGGCAAAGTAGGTGCAGATCATCCAGGAGAGGATGAAGACTGCACAGTGCAGTAAGAAACAGGAAACCGGCTCCAGTCTTAGAGACTCGAGCGTGTTAAATGTTAAAGAAGAGGAAGCTTAATGGAGAGATGAGTCTACGAAGCAGTAGAAGTGGAGGCAGAGCTAGGAGAGCATCATGAGGTGGTGTACATCCTAACATGGTACAACCACCCGCCTTAGTTATTCCCGACAGGAACAGGGAGCTGGACGGCGGAGGAAGAGTGCGACTGCATGAAGTCAAGGAGTGTGACCCACTGGCTCTAGAAATGATTCAAGGGACAGTCTGTGTCCACTACTAGCTGCTGTAGCAATGGACGTCGATATGAATCATTCCTTGCTTTCACAAATCTTGTTCCAGACCTAGAGTTTCCGGTAAGCCGTGGACTTGACCCTCACGTCTGGAGATACCATGGGAGGAGACTCGATAATCACACTTATGCCGACGGTGTAGTCAGACCCTCGAGGAGAGAGTTCTGGTTGGAAATATCTTGGTGGCAGCGTCGAGGCCTTACGACGTTAGTTTGAGTATGGAATGGGCAATAACTGTTAATACTCAAATTGACGGTTTTAGGCAAACATCGGGATGGGTTTTCCTTGGTCGGCGAAAAGAAAACCCTGGGCAGCACAAGTTAAACTCATGCACGGGAGGGTGCGACCGGTCACTCTTGAGTCAGCCAACCTTACCCTCGTGGCGGCAGTCGTTTCGAGTTCCAGTTCTAACAGGAATTGGAGACCTCTAGAGTTCGAGGATAAAAATCACGTTCTTATACGGGTCTCACCTCGATGAGGTTTACGGAGATGTGGCCAAGGTGGAAAGTTAACTTCAAGGTTCAACGTACCTATCTAGGTCCCCAGAAGGGTAGGCGAGGTGGTTTACCTCTTCACCATTCCACCTCAGTTTCACTAGGTGCACGACATTTCCAAGTATCTCAACTAAGGAGATACGTACTTGATCCTTCACACATCATCGACCTCAGGGAGTTGGACGTCGATGATAGGGCGACATGAACGGAGGTTCTAGTGGGGATAGAGAATCAACAAGAGAGGATCCTACGAGGAAGACCGATTCCTCAGGTGCACTTTCTCTGGCGGTACAGGAAACTCCAGGTGAGGACATGGGAGCGAAAGGCTCAGATGTGTGCTCTGTACCACTTTTGTAACGTTAGTTTGTGTTGAAGCTTTACGAGGACGTAAAGCCCTGAGGTGGGAGTAATGTAAATACCCGAAAAATTCAAGGGAAATTTTTTCTAAATTTTCTTTGGGATTTTACAAGAACGCGGTTTCTGACGGCACCTGATTCCGAGGCCCGGTGTGCTCGGAATCATTTTCCGAAGTTTGGCTCGGGTACATTCAGTGAACGAACGAGCAGGTTTTCCTAACTTTTGAACCGGTGCTCGGAATTGAAATCTGATGGCACCGATGAACTCACAACGCCGGTAATCTCTTAAGGGAACCTTTACCATAGTTGCGTCTATGCGGGAGAAGAAGTTAATTAATGGGGTTCAATTAAAAAGTAAATAAAATTGTTAAATCAATTTTTTTCCTTTTCAAGGTGGTTAGTTTCTCCCATGGGAAGTTGGTGGTGGGGCCCACATCCACCCAACTTCCCATGTGTGGATAATTAAAAGGGTGGGGCCTATACGAACCCCTCACCTTTTCAATTTTTACCTAACTCCCTAACCTCTCTTAACCCCTCACATTCCTAACTCCCCATTAACTCACCTTTATTAATATTTGACAACTTGTTGTAATTAATTTGGTGAGTTACATGTAGGTTTTTGAAATTCAAACAATTGAATTTCAAATGATTTGTTGTGTTAATAAAATAAGCTTAGAACATATTTTATTAGGGGTTGGTGTTGGGTTGTTTGAGATCTTTTTGGAGAAAAAGGTAAGGTAACACCTTTTTCCTCGACGAAGAACACCATTCTTCAACGAAGAACTTCTCCACCGAAGAACACGATTCTTCCGCGATGCCGTATCTGCGACGCGACGTTCTTCTTCCGCGTCGTCTCTTCTGCAATGGTTTTCTGCGATGAAATCGCCGTCAACGACTTCAAATCCTCGCTTCGCGACGTCGACGTTCTCCCACGATGCCCGACCTCCACGGCACTCGTCTTCCGCGGCTCGTTGACGAACACCGTTCCTGACCCGAGGTAGGGGTTTTATTTATTTTTTATATTTGTTCGTGAATTTCCGACATGATGATCTTCGTGGTTTAAAACCATTTGATACCGAATTTGATCTTCGTGGTTTAAAACCAAATGATATCGAATAACGTGAGGGGGCCGGACCGCACGAACACAGCCGACCCTCCTCCTTACTTTTCGTGTTGGTTCTTTGTGGTTTGGTTCGGGAAGGCGTGGTGCCATCAAACCACACGGTTTCATGCGGAAGGAAATGCGCGGCACCGTCGCACCGCGCCGTGTAAAGAAATCTAGGAAAGCGATGCCGTCGCGCCGCATCGAAGAAAAACAAAGGCGCCGTGGCCGGAGTGGGGCCGCGGCGGAGGGACGCGGTGCCGTCACACCACGCCGGACGACAAGGGCCGCGGCCTGTTCCGGGCCGCAGTGGAGCAGGGTGACCGGCGGCCTGTACCGGGCCGCCGGCGATGGAGCGGGCCACGGTGGTGGGGCGCGGCGCCGACGCATCACGCCGGAGAATCCGTGAGAGGCAGCGATCAGAGCGATCTATGGCGAAGGTGCGCGGCGCCGTCGCGCCATGCCAATCGAACAAGGGACGCAATTTGAGCCAAGACAGTGCTAGAAGGGGCGGCCGGAAAACCGGCCGCCGGCGGATAAGGAAGAGCCGTGACCCTACGGCCACGACGGAGCAGCCGGAGGGGGCCGGCCTCGCCGGCCACCGGAGATCAGGAGAGCCGCGACCATCAGGCCGCGACAAAGTGGTGGAAGGCGGCGGTCGTGCCGGCCGCCGGTTTGCAAAGAAGGCAGGACCCGCGGGTCCCACGTGTGATAAAAATGGCCGGCCTAAGTCCGGCCATGATCCTTAAATACCAGGGATTGAATTCCCCAGTTTTTGTAGAGGCGGCCCCCACCCACGTGGAGGGGGGCGTTTTATTCAAAGGCGCAGCATAATGCCACGCCGCTCTTTTGAAACAAGGGGGGGGGGGGGGGGGGCTTTGCCCCCGCGCCGCCGGTCGGGCCGGATTTCCGAGCCGGGCCGGGTTGTTGGGCCGGGTTGCCGCCCGGGCCGGGTCGACCCGGTTCGACCAACCCGGGGTGGGGGGGGGGGTACTGGGTCGGGCCGGGTCGGGCCCAGACCCCCTATTTTTGGACTGAGATGGTTCAAACGCCTATATCTTGGGCTACAGACCTCCGATCGACGCACCGTCAGTTGTGTAGTGGTCCTTGGAACGAGAAAGCCATTTTGGTATATCGCACACAAGGTTTAGAAATACTTTGGGTTCGGCCGGGTTGGTTCAGATACGAAACCAACCGGGCCCTCAGAGCGGAAACGCTTATATCTTGAGTTCCGGATGTCCGATTGACGTGCCGTCGACTTTGATGGATTCCTCTAAGTGATACGGATCTTTTGGCTTACTCTGCTCAAGGTTTGGATGGCGTTGGAGTGCGGTCGGGTTGGTTCGCTCACGAAACCAACCGGGCCCCTGGAACGAAAAAGCCAATAACTCACAGACCAGGCGTCCGATTGACGCGCCGTCTGTTTCGTTGAATTCCTCTTGATGAGATGGAACTTTTGGCATAATTCGCCCGAGAATTGGTTATAGTTGGATTGTGGTCGGGTTGGATCACAGCCGAAATCCAATCGGGCCCTAGGAACGGAAAAGCTGATATCCTTCAGACTGGACGTCCGTTTGACGAACCGTCAGCGGCGTTGATGATCACGTTGAGAAACGGTCCATATGAGTATACCCTATGAGAGTTCGGGGTACAGTTGAGATACGGCTGGGTTGGTTCGCTCACGAAACCAACTGGGCCCCTGGGACTTAAAGGCTAGTAACTCATAGACCGGGCGTCCGATTGACGCGCCGTCTGTTGCGTTGAGACCCATATGACGAGGCGGTCCTTTGAGATACTTCTTCGTGGAACATTGAGATACTTGGAGTATCGACTTGTATCTCGTGGAGCGGACCCTCCTAGAGATGAGCGTGCAGAGTACAGAGACCGTGTAGCCGATTGAGACCTGACGACTGCTTGACCGACTCGACTTGGAGTGAGTAGATTAGCCCAGTTGACGGAGCACTACTTTGTTTTGGTGCAAACACATGGCGGGCGGAGCACTACCTGTGTGACAGTGCAGACCCGCGGTACTCATCCGGAGAGTACCTCAGTAGGCTACTAGGGGGTGTGCACTGCTGTGTTTGGGTGACATACCCCGGCGGGAAGCACTACTGTGTTTGGGTGGCTGGCCCTCGGTACTCGACAGGAGGTGTACCTCCGCAGTCTTAGGTTAGTGAGTAGTACCTCAGAGTCGTGACAGGACCACTGTACACTCCAGAGACGGAGCTCTTCAGCAGTTATGGTTTCAATAATGAAAATCCTGGTTTGAGCTGAGACTTTTGACCTTTGTGTTTACCTCATGATTGAGATGGGTCACTTGATAACTTAGGTATATGTATGGGCATATACCTGGGTAGTGGTTATCCATTGATTTCATGATCCTTGTGTTTCCTCATGATTGATATGGGTTACTTGATAACATAGGTATATGTATGGGCATATACCTAAGTAGAGGTTATCTGTTAAGATCCTCTTTGTGGTTATCCTTGTTGGTTTTAGTGAGACCTTGAGGGTCTCAGGGTCCCTACTGAGTATCGTTATACTCACCCCTACATGGGCTATGCCCGCACCTCGTTGTGTTGGTTGCAGACGACAAGCAGTGCTGACAGAGGTGGAGTGTTCGAGGACTAGATGGTACCCGGAGGTGGATTACACGACGAGTCAGTACCCGGAGGTGGACTACACGACCAGTCAGTATCCAGAGGAGGTTGACGGGCGAGAGCGTTGAGGAGGCTATCTGTACCTACCCTTCAGGTAGGATCTGTGGCGGACGATCCATGAGTTGCGCTATCTGTACCTACCCTTTAGGTAGGATCCGAGGAGGACGACCCAGGAGCTACTTCCTTCATCCATCTATTTGTCTTTTTCTGTTGTACTTTCGTTCAGTTGTAGTTGCACTTTCAGTTGGGTTTATATTTTGGCCCATTTACTTTTCAGCACTTTCTTTTGTACTTAGTATTTTTCTTCCTCTTGTACTCTGTGGTGTTTTGTTTACTTTTATAAAGGAAATGAATTCCCAGTTATCAGGATTTTCTCCTTTGGTGCTAGTCGCCAGCCCCTGGCCTATGGAAGGCGGGCTTGGGGTAGTCACGGCACGGGCCCCAAGGTCGGGTCGTGACAAGGTCACCACTGATATTTGTCTTCAATATTTTTGGATATAACTTTTCCCTAAATTCCATATTTTCAATCATCATAGAGAATACACTAACCATTAATTTATTGCCAATTCTACTACTACTTCAATTTGGAGTCATATTTTTTATCTTTTTGATTACAAACCGTTACTTCACGACGTAATCAACTCACAAATTTTAGGATCTCCTGTTATATATATCACATAGAAGATCGAGAATCCTTTATTAGATGTTATTTCAAAGATCCTACACATTATTAGGTATTATAGAAATTATTCTATTCATTATAATCGCTCATTTAGAATAAATACAGGTTGGGTGAGGATCCTCACTGCTATTCGGGAAACTACTTCGATCCAGAAAGGTCAATGCAAAAACTCAGTGACTGATTTTAGTATCCTATGGTACCATAGGGAGGGATTAATTTAGTATCATACTAGAATCAACGTTGAGGTTTTTTGGAAATCCCTTATCGCTATATTAATTAAATTTAATATTGATGTAGCCTTTAAAGGAAACATGGGACCCACGGGTTGTGGAGAGTTTTACAGTAAATACCTGGGGAAGCTGCTCAGTTTCTTTTATAGAAACTATCGAATTGCATAATATTTGGATTTAGAAATTTATAGTGTTATCCATGCTGTCACCATCTCAAATAAATAAGTTTGGAACAATATATGGTTTGAAAGCCATCCAACAACCATCATGAAAGCTATCTTGAATGGGGTGGTGCATCTAGTGCGACCACTAACAACTCGATGGAAGGATTTCCTGTACTTTCAAAAAGACATCAAATATATAATTACTCATTAATTTCAAGAAGTGAACATTGTTGCATATGGACATGAAAAAAATGGAGTAATCCATGCCATCACTTGTTTGTATGACCACCCTATTGATTTGTTTACCCTTTATGAAAAAGATTTTAAAAACATCTCGTCTTCCAGAATTTTGTAAATTTTATTTTTATAAATAAATTTTCCTCAGATTTTAGGCCAAGGAACCACCCATTAAATTTTTTTATAATAATATATATAGTTATAGGTGAACAAATCATAACCATATTAGAGAAAATAAATCAGGTTATGACCAATAACCTTTCCCATATGGAGAATCCTTCTTTCCTCAAATGTGGAAAAACATTGTTAGACCACTTCATCCATCAAAAAATTAATCATTCAATAGGACAAAAAATTCAACTATAGGGGATAAATTGATAAGTTCCTCAAAGAAGATATTTCTCTCTTTGGGAAGTAAGGAATGGGATACATTTTTCATGGTATATTATTAAATATTAGGGGATGCATATCAATGTTATTCATTCATTCAAAACACTAAGGATGATTTGGAAATAGAGACCAAGGGATGGAATAATTTTAAGGAAATTTTCTTGGAAAAATATTTTCCCTGAGAACAATGAGTTGATATAAAGAGAAAATTGTTCAGTATAAGATAAAATAAATAAGAAAATTTTACTTGGTGTGAATATAACATTACATGTTTTCAAATGCATGCTACAGAATTTGTACATAATCAAAATATCAATGATGAAAACTTATTTGATGGGTTAAATAAAATCCTTTGAAAGGAACAAGTATCTTCTAGGAAATAATTCCTCAAGGTATCATTAAATAATTTTTGTGGTGATTGTGTTTGTTGACAGAGGGGGCCTCCATGTTGGGTTTGTTGACAAAAAAGACCACGATATACAAATTTTTTGAAAAAGGGGGTTTTCATTGTGACATATCGAGTTCAAGGGATATTGTTAACAATACATTATTGATTAAAGAACCTAGACAAAGTAACAGATGATATGGAGGTGGTACAAAAAGAGCAGATACAAATTGGCGTCATTTTCAACTGTTTTCCAAATTTTTGGGTCTCAAAATTGAGAAATGGAGAAAAGTGTTTTTGGAAAAAGGACATGTGTGCCGATATCTTGGAAGCATGGAAACATGAGCGCCATATGTTTTTCAAGATAATAACATCAAAATTTGGAAAATGAAATAGGGGTTCCCACGTTTTTGTGTGGGCGTGCAAGTGACTAGGGTGACAGAGGCTCGGGAGGCTAGACTTGCGCGCTCAGAGACAAGTTGTGCGCCGATGCTCAGGGTGTCCAAAACATCTATAAATAGTGGTCCACCCATCCTATTTTTTGATGGAGTTGAAAACTTAGTGAAAATTATAGCTTTAATCCCACAGGTTAATCAGTCGTGCATGTGGTGGTTTGGTCACACAAGTATAAAGATATTCAGAAGTAGCGCACCAATTGATAGTTGCATACCAATATTGGTTTGGGAATAAAAGGGTGTGAGTTTCCTAATTTCTGAGTTGGTGAAGAGAGTGTCGTGCAAGTGTTAAGGTGAAACTTGCACGCTAGGATTAGATAATCATGCCAAGGTATAGAGAATAATGCCAGGCTTGGAGAAGCATGCCAGTCATTATAGGGCTGTGTGAAAGTTGGAAGATTGTCTGATACATCCATGGTACAGTTTTATTCATCAGTGGATGAAAGTTGACCTTTAAAATAGAATTGGCATACATAGAAAGGTGAATTCATTTGTTATAATGAAGAGACCTATATGTTAATAAACTATGAGTGGATCTTCTGAAGAATTAGTGAGCTAACTTAAGTAGAGAGAGCAGTGAGTAATCAAATTATGAGTGGTTGTAAATCAGGTGGGACAGTGAGTCCACTTCGAACTTGTAAAAATAAGTGAAATTATAATGGATTTGGTACATCATCACATTTTCGGTGTATGCTCCTTGGATGTAGCCCAGTGAGGTTGAACCACGTAAAATTGTTGTGTCATGTGCATGTTTTAAGATTCATTCATACTCTGTAATGGGAAGGAAATAGAGAATAAGGTTTTCTCTTACAACAAAACAAGATAAAAAGGGGCATTTGTTTTAAATTTTTATACAGTAATTCACCCCCCTTTAGGGTGTCTCGACTAGTGGACCTAACATTGTCCCAAACATTATCATCATATGAGAAATAATATCATATACTATCAATAATGAAAAAGTATTATCCAAGCCATATAGTATTACATGAAATAGAGGGAATAAGAGTATGGAAGATAAAAAAATGTGTAAGGAGAGTAAGATTAATAATAATATTGAAAAATGTGATACTTAAGGAAGTAAACACCTTAGTACATGAATACAATGAGTTGGAGTCTTGTTCAAGTGTCTTAAAAAAGGCCATCATTCTTATGAATTTATGTGTAGGTGGTAATCCATAAAAGTATAGTTCTTTAAATCTATGTATATGGGGAACCACTCCAAAAAATTCCCAAAAAATGTAAGGGTATATTACCACAAAATAATCCAATGGGATGATTCCATCCTTATGAAATTACAACAACTGACAAGGAAGTTTCTATCAATGTGGTGAAAGATACACATATCCTCCACTCCTTAATTGAAAATGTTATATTTGATTCTAGTTATACACAATATTCTATATTTTAATATTTTTATAAGGGTATCATATCACCACCTCAACAATTAGATATTTGATTGGAAGTGAAAACACCAAATGGTAGGATAACCAAATATAAATTCAATAACTCATATTTGATTGGTTTTTGTGTAATAGTTCTTCCTTAAAATCTTGTTACTCTTAATCGATTATAATTTGGTGTAATTTTGAGTATGAATTAACTATCCTAGTATATAACCCATTTCAGTTTTCATGGATCAGAAGTTACATTTGATATTATGAATCAACATTCAATCATTTATCAGTGTGAGGATGAACCTGAACTCCTAATGTAAATTACTTCAATCATATGTGGTTTTCTACCTATTCAAGAGGGATTTTTATCTTAAATTGATTGTGAGAATTTGAAATTTGAAAATTTATATACTATTCAAGAATATATTGATGTGTATCTTGAAGGGGTTCTTTGTCTTCACCAAAAACATGGATTTGACTTTTCAATAGCACTCAAAAATAGTGTTATACCTATTTAATATACATCATAAATAATGGACCTGATTGAGTTAAAGGAATTGAAGAAGCAACTTTATGAGATTATTGATTAGGGATTCATCAGCTAAGTGCATATCCATGTAGTGCAACTTTTCTTATTGTTAATAAGAATTTTGGGTCAATGAAACTTTTTATTAATAATTAGGAACTTAAAAATATAATAATTAAGAACATGTATCATATATAATGTATTGATGTTATGTTTGATGAATTATGAGGATCTTTATATTTTTCAATGATTAATCATCAATATTTACTTCCTCAACTAATGATAAAAAATGTGGATATACCCAAGACATCCTTCCATATGAATCATGGTCATTATGAATTCATTGTAATTCCCTGTATACATACCAATGCTCCTTCCATCTTCATGGATTTAACAAATAGATTCATTATTTATTATTTATGTTATATTTTTGTAGACTTTATAGATGATATTATTATATATTAAAATAGTAAGGAAGAGTTTGAAGAACATTTTATAATTATGTTTATGACCCTAAGGAAGTAAATATTGTGAGATAAATTTACCATGTGTGAGTTTAAGATTTTGAATGTTTCATTATTGGGACATGTAATATCATGTAAGGGTACATAATTGGATACTTCAAAGAAAATATTTATTGAGTAATAGACTAGAACAACCATAGTAATTGAAATCTTTTGTTTTCTTGGGTTGGATAGATATTAATAACACTTTTTGAGATATTTCTCATAAAATATAATACAATTTATAAGTTTACTCTAAAGGGGGTTAGATTATTATGGATAGATGAATGTAAAGAGAGTTTTAATGAAAATAAGTGAAGGTTGGTTATCACAACTATGATTACAGTACCCTAAAGTGGTGAAGGTATTATGATCTAAAGTGACTCATTAAGAAGGGGCTATGATGATTCCACATAGAAAATGATATGGTGATAGATTATGTCTCATGCCAATTGGAGGTTCATCAGAAAAAATTCCCAACTCATGATTTAGAGTTGGTAAAAGTAATTTTTTCATTAAAAATATTGAAACATTATCTTTATGGTGTATGGTGTGAAATACACAGTGATCCTAAAATCTTTTAATATATATTTACGCATGCATGGTCGATGATGATATAAATACACAACCACCCTAGGAAGGTGAGCAAGGTGGTTGATGATATAAGTGAAAAATACCATGCATGTTTATCCTTGATGAAAATTGAAAGGGATCTAATATATATGAATTTTAAGAAGATGGATCTTCAAATCAGGAGGAAATGGGAAAGACCCTATGTTTAACTGACAAATGTTAAATAATCCATCCATGAGAGTATTAATAAACAATAGAAGGATGATAAGTAAATGTATAGGAAAGTGAGGAATGTTCCTAAGTACTAAGATGATCATGAAGGAATGATAAGGTTCAAGAATCGAGTATGTGTTTGATCAATACCATATTTGAATAAGGATATACTCAATGAGGCACAAAGTTAATCATTCTCAATTCATCTTAAATGTAAAAAAATGTATAGGTATATAAAAGAGTATATCTTATAGGAAAAAAAGGAAGATAGATATCATAGATTGTGTATCTTGGTTCATGGTATGTTAGAAAGTTAAGACTAAGAGGATAATGTATAATGGGAAGTTACAATAATTACATATAACAAAATATAATTGGGTAAGCATCACTATGGATTTGATCATCAAAGTCACAAAATATCAAAATCCCATAATTATATTTGGGTTGTAGCCAATAACCATGAAAATTAAACATACTTCACTTCTATTAGAGAATATTTACCTCCTGATAAAAATTCTAAAATATGCATCGAGGTGCTGTTATTGTTTCATGGATTACCACATTCTATTGTATCAGCCTGTGATCCAAGGATTACCTCAATGGATTCAAGGAGACTTGGATATAGAGTTGAGTTTCTATAAAACATATCGTCATAAGAAATACGTATAGTCTAAGAGAAAAATTCCAACCCTATAGGATATTATATGATCTTATTTAGTGGATTTCAATGGTATTTGGATTGAACACCAACGTCTCGCCAAGTTTTCTTGCAAAAATAAATTAAACACAAACATTTAAATGTATCTATAGGATTACATTTAAAAGAATATGTGTAAAACTCCAAAATGATGGGATGAAGTCGAAGAATTTATTTATGACATGATATAACTGAATAAACTGAAATTATGGTTTGATAAATTAATCAACACATCAACGAATCTCAATGTTGATAGAAAATTTACCTTGAAAATCATCAATGTAATATGTAATTTGAAGTTGCTGAGAAGGGTTTTATATGAATCTTTCCATGGAAGAAGCTTATGAGATTCCAAAATAAGGGAATGTTCATCCATAGGTATGTTGTCACATTTTATTTTCTTGACTATGTACGAGTGGTAGCTTATCTCTTGGATGTTATTCTAAATGTCTCGCAAGTTCACGATGTGTTGCAAGTATCCATCATGGGGAAGTGCATACATTTTATAAAACATGTACAAAACATAGAGGTCATACCACTGAAGTATTATCCTTCATATCACTAAAAAATGGTAAAACATTTTATTATATTGTTAATGTGAAACATAACAAGACTACTCACCTCTTTAATGTTCTCATGAGGAATAAAAAAATTGATAAAGCAACATGGGACCTTGAGTATGTGTTGAAACAAAGATATATTAATTTTTTATATTATAGTAACTAAATATTGAGGAAAAAATTCATTTTAATGGGGGTACATTGTAACACCTTAAGATTTTATGATATATTTGTATTTAAGTAAATTAAATTTTTTCAATAGATTGTGTTACATGAAAGAATGAGTTCAAATGAAATGAGATATATTGTTAAAATATTATTTAAATGTTACCATTAAAACCAGGCTATTAATATTTCATAGTATAAATAGAACTTACAAAATAATGAAAAAAATTATGGGTACATTATATATCATTTTATTATAAATGAAAATAAAAATAATTTGAGGGTGAAAGAGGTGTTTTCTAAAAGATTGTTTTTGTGTGAAATGTGTTTATATCACAATAAATTAAATTTATCACTATTAATGAATAAATTTAGTGAAATTTATATATTATATATTCAATAAAATATTTTAATATTTGGATATAATTTTTTTCAAGTAATTGAAAAAGAATAATTATAGTTTTATAATTTAAAAATATATTTAAAAAACATCCTCAGAAGGATTCCACAAAACTAGTTCTTCAAGTTGGTTCAATATGAGGCCTCAAGAGTTCCTATATATATTCTAGAGGTTTTGACTAGAAGTGAGGGCCTAGGGTTCATCCTTTGAGAGATTATTCTCTTATAACAGAGTAAAAAAAGTGAAAATAAAAATATAACATCAAATAAATGAATGAAAAGAGTTTGTCAGTAATAAATAAACTAAATTAGAACCTTATATAATAAAAATGATGGTTTATAATATCATGATGATCTATTTCATATAACACTAGTAACCAACTAGTCCGACCATACATACAAGAGTAGATAAATAAAACTGATATAAAAGTAAAAGTATTTAAAAATAACTCTAATCCAAACCACATGAATAGAATCAATAAAACTATTAAACCACCCCAAACTAATAATAAGAATCCACATGAGTGGTTCCAAAATAACTAGGAACCGTAGGCCTCAGCCCTATCTACCATGGATCTGGGCTCAACATGAAAATCATACATAAGGTTCGCACACATCAGGATATAAGTCTAGAGGTGAGAATATAATCTCAGTAGGATACCCCAAAAATGTACCTATAATTATTATAATACAAGTCCATGGTCATTAAATATTATCAGCCTATAGAAGACAAAATTTGAAAGATAATAAATCTAATAACATGAAACCATAGTCGATCTATGGGTCTATGATAATAGTCAACTAGGAATGTTCTATTATGTATGTCCAAATTTATATTCATATATAAATATATATTCCAATATATATATACATAATTCTACAAATCCATGAGGAAGTTGAAATAAATAACATAGATCAACATCAGTCAATCCTAGGGTTAGTAATCCGGATAGCCAGGACACCCAATGTAAAGTGTAGTGAGTTGGATGTTGTACCACTCATATTTTGTATAATTAATTCTATATTTCAGTACATAATCCCAATCAACAATAATTGATTCACCCAGCACCATAATGTCTCTTAGAAATCCACTTCACCATAGAGGGATACTCTTCCTAACCCTGGGTTAAACCATACACACTTCCAATCACAATAATAATGGATTCTAGGGACGTACATCTAGATATAATATAAATGTCCTAGATATGGATTATATTATGTTCATTCTATGTAAATATATTCCAAAATCTGATACCTAGGTCTTGGTCTATAGCTAGTCATTCCATTGTGACTCAGATGAACCCTAAGGGTCTGACCCTTAGATGAACTATAAGGAGAGATCATCAGTGAGACATCATTCACACCCCTTGAGGTCTCTAATCAGGGAGGTCATAATAATCCCTATCACTTGGGAGATCATAATCATCCATGGGAATCCAACTATGGGAATCACCATTTTTATCATCATGGTGAATTAATTGATCAAGGATAGTCTAATCATCTCTATCACTGGAGAGAGAGTAATCATCCATGTCTATAATCAGATTGTGGACAACAAAATAATCCTCATCACTTATTAATCATATAAGAGAGGAATCAATATCTCCAACTATGAGATCATAATTATCCATGATTATCATTACATGGGTCGTTGTGACCATATATAAAAAATAATAGGCTCAAAAGTTGGATCCCAGGAAGCACATCTGGAGATCCCAACAATATATTAGAAAAAAATGTAAGATTAATAGCCAAAACCTAGCAAATTCTAATAGGAATGAAAATGAATAATAAAATAACACGTATTAGAATCCATATCCCAATAAATATGTCTAAGGATTCCTATAACAAAAATATTGATCCCAAGAATAATTTTTCGTAATCTTAAAGAGAAGGAAAGACACATCACATTAGGCTCATCATCCAACATCCTCGAAGAACCTCTGGTGATGATTGCTGCATCAGCAGTAAACAAGTGAATGTGTAAATAAATGGGTGAGGGTGGATTAATGCTTAGTCCAACACTAATTCCATAAACTAACGGGATTACATGTTTGGTATGGGTTCTAAGGTGAAAATCACTACCATATATACCAAAAACCCCAACATAGTAGATTACGGTCAGTAAATCATCGAGAACCCACTCGGTCCCTCATCTCATAAAACATGAGAGGCATCCTACTTGGTATCATCAAGGTATAAGCACAAGTTAAGGAATCCAAATTTGGTACCTTAGTTGTGAATGAAAAAGGGAAGAACCTTATATGGGATCCACATAACAGTACAAAGAAATATGCACCCTACATAGGACCCACATAGCAGTGTAAAAAGGAAGAGGCATCCAACATGGGATCCTTGGAATAGTAAATAGGTAAAGGGGTCATAGTAGGGATTCACTTGTTCAGAATGTAAATGTGGATGTCCCCTAAGGGAACCATAGTAATAGAGGGAATATAGAGGCATCCTAATTGGGATTATTTATGTCAAAACATATGTAGAGGAATCCTATAGGAGATCCTTAGAAACAACTAAACTCATGTCCTCTTAGGCCAGATGGACATATCTCACAGAAGAGGCATCCTCACAGGAAGTCTATAAGCATTGGTTATGGAATTTAGACCAAAATATATCTCAGATCAAGTTATCACTATTAGTTTACAACTGGATTCAACTATCAAAGGAAGAACCTCTTCATTTCATAAAATGCCCGAAATCTACCTTGGAATATTCAAATCACATCAACGGTTTTACTATCATGATATATGTGTTAAGACACTGATAATAGAATATTCCTGTGTGAAATTATGAATCCTAATCATAATGATATAAAAAACCCTAAATGGATGTTAGAGGGGTCAATTCACAGTGTGTTGACATAGTACACGACAAGTACTCCCAAATCCCCACCATGGAATGTACCTCAGTCAGAAATGTCATGTTAAATACAATATACTTTGAATTATGAACCAATACATAGTGTGTACCCAATATGGGTTACATACCCATTTACCTCACATTTCCTTAGAATGTACCTGTACATGATATGCGACACACATATGGTTTAGCTGTGTACACTACATGACCTTGTGCCCATACACAAGCTATCTGGCTAGGTACTTGGCTACATAGATGAGTCCCTATACATGGAATGTATACAACCTACATGACACGTACTTATAAAATAACATATTTCCTAATAAAGAATAACAAATGATGTGTTTTCCTGAATCTGCACACCATGTGATGAGGAATCCCGAACAAGAAACCCATCAAATCATCAGAAACCCTTCCCCCAATCAATATATAGACCCCTAAGCGGTCCTAAGAAGTAATAATAGGGGATTAAAACCATAAAATGTGAAATATATGTGGATCTATGAAAAATAATAATAAATTCACACATTAGGGTGCAATCCACTAGAGCTTCACCCGTTTCCATAGTCCACGACTACATCACGCCAGTCGGACGTGCCCCAAGATTCGCAGTGGTACATCTCTTTATCACTCTCTTTATATATCTCCCTATCCATTTCTCTCTTAGTAACATGATGAATGAGGATCCCCCTAGGGGTGTACACGAGAATCCCAGGAAGGAATGAAATAAAAGAAAATGAATGGGAGAAAAAAAAGGAAAAGAAAAAGAAAAAGAAAATAAAATGAAAAGGGGGAATGATGCAGATCTAGTTCCCAAACTATGTTTACACCCAAACTAGGAAACAATAACCATTATAGAATCAAAATTGGATAAATAGTTTCAATATAATTATTTGTTCAAAATATATGGTTGAACAAACATGCACGAATAAATTAATATTTAATTAATTAAATTTTAAATATTAATGATTTTTATAAAATTTTAATAGATTATAATTCCACCAAACTCTTGTCAAATGGGTTAAAAACCTATAGGGGGACTAAAAGAGAGGGTAAAAAATTATCTGAGGTCATATACTATGGGAAATCAATATTTTATTCCTTATAAGCATATGAGGGAGAAAATTCAAATTTCTGCTCAAAATTGTTGTCTTAAAAAAACATGGGTCTAAAAAATTACCCCACCAGAAAACTTCTCATCCCAAAGAAGACTTGGTGGAAAAATACATGAATTTTTTCGACATGAGAATCAGAACAGACATGCTATCTTAACATTCCAACAAAAAATCTGATTGTGTCCATCACTATCTCCTACATGGGAGAGGATTAACTACGATCGATCTAGTACTCTCCGCCATTGTAATACCCATATAATCATCTCACAACCAACTTAAAAGATCCATGGCACCTAGAAAATGATTAATTTCAACTAAAAAAGGCATTTACCACCGCCAAACTACCAACACTACACTCCCCAACATATGTCTTACCTTATACAGCTCCTCGAGAACAACCTCAACAGGTTCTTTAATCAAACCTGTGAATATATTTAAAAGAAAATTATCTTGGAATAGAGATGATTCTCTCTCAGGGTACTCAAGAAGATTTCAATATAGATCACAGTCATACATAACTTTGAGTAAAATAATATTCCATTGAATGATATGTACTATTCCCCTGAGCCACACTCACATCGAACAAGGATACACATGACTCTAACCAATTCCTGACACCTTGTCCCCCAAAAATCCATTTCTAGGCTGAAACAAGGGTCAAAAACCTTATGGAACCCAATTTATTTATGATTTACCCTCTACAACGGAGGTAATTTCATTATTTAACCACTACACTCAGGAAACTATTCACCTGACAAGTTTTGAAAACATTTTTCCTTAGCTAATTCCCAACCACTCATTAATTAAAAATTAAATGATACAATGTATAACCAGAATGTTATATTATCACCAGATTCATACTCGAGTGATTTATCTTCTATTGAAACCATGCTGACCAGGATATATAACATGCTAGTCCAAACTAGTCAGAAGCTCCCGTGGAACTACTCTTCAAAATCAGGCACCTTTCTTGTGCATTGATTCTATCCCACATCTTCCCATCACCCGGTTTCGTTCTAGTTTCAAGAATCTACCACCACGCTAACTATATAAAAAATTGTGTAAACACTGGTCGACCAGGCTAGGTAACATAAAATTATTTCTTATCGAGGCCCTTCATAAAACAAAATATCCTTAGGTGCTTGACAAAAGTTGAAGGAATTGGCTTGACTATATCAAAAAACCTGAGCACCTAACATTCATTGGATATAAAAAAGAATTTGACCAAGATCAATGCACAAAAATAAATTCATAAACCTTGGTCTAACCTCCACTAGTGTAATTTGTGCTTTTTTCAATGGGTTATTTATGATGGGATCCCATCACAAAAAATCTTTAGTGACAGGGTCCCATCGCAAATAGCCCGTCATAGAAAAGGTGTCGCAAATACCATTTTGTGCGACGAACCCATCACAAAAAATGTTTTTTACGATGGGGGAGTTCCCCATCGCACATAACTCTCCTATTATATAAATTATATATAAATAATCTTTTTTTAATGATCCTATCCAAAATTTTATTTGCGACGAGCCCTTGGTTCTATCGCAAATAGTATTTAAAAATATATATTTAAACTGTTTGTGAAGGTATCCCGTCGCAACAGGTCCCATTACAAATAATAACCAAATTAAAAAAAATATAATTAATAAAATTATAAGTAATGATAAATTTATTTTAATATTATTAAAATAATAAAATAATAAAAAATATTATAATTCGGAATATTCTAAAAAAATTATAAAATATTCATAAAATATTATTATTATTATTATTATTAGTAAAATAAACAAACATTAAAAAATATAATACAAAAAAATATATTTTATAAAATTAAGATTAATGAAAAAATAATATTAATATTGTAAAAATAATAAAAAAACATTAAAATTTTAAATATTCACAAAAAAATATAAAAAAACTCATAAAAGTTTAATATTATTATTATTAAAATAAACAAACATTAAAAAAATATAACAGTAATAATAAATAATAAAATATTAAAAATAAAAAAAATTAAATTATGCAATATTCACACCAATATAAAAGAGAGAAACTGAAAATAGTTCATATTACAACAAATATTGAATTAAAATGTGTTTAAAATAAAAAAATCACTAGGGGGTCATCTTTTAGAGGAGGTGGAGGAGCTGTAAGAGATGGTGGAGGAAACTCCATCCCTAAACTATGAGTCAGAAAATACATGTACTCTATCTTCTCGTGATGTTGTTGCTTCCATCGATACATCTTCTCATCGTGATGCTACTGTTGCTGCTACTGCTACTGACGCATCTCTTCATGCTACTTATGCAAACTCT
Organism: Viscum album; assembly: GCA_963277665.1. Taxonomy (NCBI): domain Eukaryota; kingdom Viridiplantae; phylum Streptophyta; class Magnoliopsida; order Santalales; family Viscaceae; genus Viscum; species Viscum album. The sequence continues at coordinate 292,568,008 of OY728165.1, forward strand.
TTATAAGCTCAGACTGAGTGCGCAAATGCTCATGATAATATGAGGCAGAAGTTAATGCCTCTCCATGAGCTCTTCTCGATTTAGATGCCGACATCACAGTAGTACCATAATAAGTACCATGAGTCACATGAGAGTCGATACCACCTACTCGACTCTTCTTAAAGCCATAATGAGTAGCCTGCATCCATGCCGCCTCATCAAAATGGTGGGCACAAGTCTGATCTGTCACCTTGTCCTGACACCCAGCCTGCGTCTGAGAGGTCGCAGCCTCATTTGACTCCTTCAATTACAATTTGAAATTAAAATTGTGAAAATATTATATGCTGTTAATTTTCAAACTAAAAATAATAATACTAACCACAATTCAACGCTGGTGATCACCTCTAATCTCTCTAGTGGATGGATCACTGTACATCCTCTGATAAACAACGTACTCCGTAATATCGGGATGCTCAAATGCCTATAAAAATATAAAATAAACTATTTATATTTAATGTTATATAAAATATTTCAAAAAGATACATAGCATATGCTCTCTATGCGTATTGAATGTACGGATACCAGCTCGATGCCTCACCTCCTGTCTCCCCCAGTTCTGCCGACCCACTGTAGACCTCCATTGAAATCCACCACCCAACCAGTGTATACATATTCCATCCCAAATGTGTGATGAAATGTACTCTGGTCAATGGACTCTACACGACTCATAAAAATCTATCACACCTGCTTTCTTAATGGCCGTCCTTCTCAATTTGTGAAAAAACTAACGGAAACGGTCATGCATAGATGCTTACCATGCCAAGTGGATAGCGTCACACATGCTATCATTTATGGGATACCATAAACCCTACAAATAATTTATAATATCAAGATATTAATAAAATAAATTTCAAAATAAATATTATTTATTTACGTACCATCCAATGAATAAACATTCAGAGCTGCACATCAGCAAGAATCTATTCTCATGTGAACCATGGATGAGAAAAATAATTATGCAAGATAGGACTCCACTGTCCAAAAGATACATGTGCAAAGCTGTGAAAAAAGAATAAATAATCATACAATTTGTATATATATAAATAAATTCATGAAAGCTTACTAGAATATACCGGTTACCATACCTCTGTGTGCATGGATCGAAGCCAAGACGGGGATGTCACTCTGGTATAGGGTCCAAAATCATCAGTCATACAAGACCGTGCCCCCTCCACGTACCCCCAGAACCGCCAGTAGGCTAAGGGTCAGATTATCCATAATCCCCCTCACCCAAAGGTATCTCAGCCTCCTGTAACTCATGAAATAGATCAGGGTCCATCTGAATCACATAATTATTATTGTTAGCAGATAGTTGAAAATAATTATTATATATAGATATATATTAGTTATGATTATAACCAACATTGAACTGAGTCAATTTTCACCTTCATCATCATCATCATGTATGACGATTCCAATGTCTTCATATTCCTCTTTAGCATCATCAATATCCATTCGATATTTAGTTTCATCATCTCTTGTCATTTCAAATTCATTTTTAACATCATTAACATATTCTTCACCATCAACTATTTATTGTGGGGTTTCATTATCTATATTCGCGTCTCTTTGTGAAAAAGATGGATTTTGAGTAGTCTCCTGAAAAAATTCAATTACTTCCACTTCTATGGAACCACATTCAGTTTGAGTAAACTGATTTTCTTGAGATTTCATTTTTATTATGCTCTACCAATCAATTATGTCTCTTGATGTAGCACATTACTTTGCATAATAAATTTGATGTGCCTATTGAGATAGTAAAAATGGTTCATTTACTGCAACAGGACTTTTATTTTTAATATCGATGATTCCATGAGTCGGATGAACATGCAAGCCTCTCTCAGTATCCGAACACCGACATTCAAACATCATTTTTTAATTCTGTCCTATTTAACAAAGCTCAATAATTTCATCCAAAATGATGTAAAAGTAAACTTCAGTTTCCTTATGATGTGATCCTCTCAAACAAACTCCAATGTTCATTGTTTTTTTAGATTCACCATATGCACATATATGAAATCAAAAACCATTCACCACATATTCATTATAATATTTAAACATTTTAGATGGTGGGTTACTCAATATACACAGTCGCTTATCAATTTTATTAGCATGTTGAGACACTTGGAAATTTGGACAATAGTTATCAATATAATAAACAGTAAACTGAATCGATATTAAACCATCAATAAAATATGTTACCATTTTTTGAAACCATTGAGAATTTTTTTGTCTGCATTCTTGAAGAGCAACTTCTGTAATTTGTGGATGTTTTTTCTTAATATGATTATCATATAACATACAAATAAAAAAAGTTTAAATAATATAACATAAATTATAGAATTAGTGATAAAAGCAGTCATAGTACAAAAAATGTCATTTCTTCACAGTTGAGCAGAACATATGCATGAGCTCTGTGATGTTCATCATCTAAAAGATATCGTTCTTGACCTCCACCAAAGCCATGATTTCGATGATTAAAAACTGATAATTGATTGACCATTTCATCATTAAAAATTCCATAGTTCTGTCTCATGCAATTATGTTTTGAGGGATATTCAGACTCAAAATAGTGAGATCAGAAAAAATAAATTTCATCTTACAAATAAGTATCAGCAATTGAGCCTTAAATTGATGCTTTGTTGCGTACTTTGTTTTTCAATTTCTGCATGCATCCTTCAAATGGGTACATCCATCGAAACTTCTTTGGACCTTGAAATTTATCTTTAAGTGGAAAAAGTAATATCATATGTTCCATTGAGTCAATGAAAGTTGGCGGAATGATTTTTTCCAAATTACATATAATTACATCAACATCTTCTTCTAGTTTTCTTAGCGCATCACAGTCTGTTTTCATTGCACAAATGTCTCAAAAAAATTTGATATGTCTGTTATCGAATCCCAAATCATATAATTAAACAAACCTATGAGTCAAATTGATATAAGTCTTTCCATTATAACATGACAATCAAGACTTTTTAATCCGTTAATATGACCATTCTTAACACATCTACCAAATTTAAAGAATATCCATTGGGAAGTCTCAAATTTACAATCCACTGATAAAATAATAAGTGACTCTCTTTAGACAATGTATAAGAATCTTTGGGATTCATTAACCTCTATGATATGACATTTTCAAATAGTTCATGTTTTGGTCTCCCTTAAAATTTGGGAAATATCTAATCATACTTTTACAGTATCTTTGGTCTTACTTGGTGTATCCAAAACTATATGAAATAAATTATTAAAATAGTTCGTCTCAATATGCATGAAATCCAACATGTGGTAGACCAACAAATTAGACCAATATAGAAGATCCCAAAAACTACTCTGTTTTATCTGATTATGTTCTTTTCCAAATCCATGAATTTTCTGTTGGTTTACGGTTGGACCAAATGTGATGGGATGTAATGAAAATACAACTGATTTTAACTATGTACCTGAGATCATTTTTTGGAGGTTCATCACTTTCAATTATGCATTTTCGGAAATGAGATTTTTTATGAAAAGGATAATTGGTTGGAATAAATCTGCAATGAAAGTCAAAATATCATGGTTTTTTTCCATTGATGATCATAAAGGCTTTGTTGTCTTTTATAAAGTAAGGACATGATTTCAAACTATGTGTAATCTAGCCAGATAACATGCTATATGCTGGAAAGTCACTAATCATCAACATCAATGCAGGTTTTAACATGAACTTTTGTTTCAAAACGACATCATATGTACTAACATTATTACTCTATAATGAATTTAACTCATTAATAACAGGTTAAAAATAAACATCAATATTCATTTTCAGATGTCCTGGGATTAATAAGGTTAAAAAGATATAGGGCTCTTTCATCAACATCCATGGAGATAAATTGTATGGAGTTATAAAGACATGCCCACATGAATACTGACTACCATATGAACTAAATAGACAGACACCATCAGTAGAAAGAACCAATCACACGTTTCTAGATTCTAAAGCAAAAGGCGGATGCAGACAGCCAAAATGTTTCCATGAATCACCATCAGATGGATGATTTAAGCTTTTATTAGTTGAAATGTTGGTTTTGTTCCACGACATCATTGACGTTGTGTTCAGAGACATAAATAAATGTTACATCCTAGGTGTAATGGGAAAATATATCACCTGTTTTTCAGGAATCGATCCAGACTTCCCTGATTGAGATTCGTTATTCCTCGATTTTACACATGTGGGACCACTATCCAATAACTCATTTTCACCAGAATATAAAATTCAATCATTTTAACATGCACAAATCTTCCGATAACTAAGGCCCAGGTTACAAACCAACTTCTTTCTCTCAGAGTAATTTACTGGAAACAAATTTCTTTCAGGTTACAGTTTTTTAACCAAAGAAAATTTCTGATCAAAAGAGTTGTTTGACATTGCATTATCTGATTTAATAGCCATAAATTTTACAACCACTTATAATATTCTAATCACGCAACAAGGATATAATGCATCCTTAACAGACCTCAACAACTCAAAAAATTTTGATGGTGCCATCTCAAGAGTTAAATCGATAACATCTTGAGTTTTAGTTTGATAAACAGATGGACGTGGAACATCATGTAATAATTTTTGAAACTGTGGTGGATCCAGAATCAAGTTATTAGTATCTTCTCTAGAACCACATTCACCGGGTTGATACCAAAAAACATAATCTGGTTGAAAACAAAACCCCAATAGATGTCCTCCAACCTTTTCAAATGTGTCAAATTTTATCAGAGTACATTTCTTACAAGGACAATTCATTGTGCTTTCTGAAACATATTCTGGTTTTGAGGATGGAAATGATATGAAAGCTTCAAAACCCTTAAAATATACAAGATTTAAACCAGAACCATTAAGATTTATACACTGATTTATCCGAGCACTATCATATAATAATTACTAATGTTGATTTCCTTGTTCCATAATTTTTAAAAAAATATAAAATCATCACTATTTTTGAATAATTTGAAATTATAAAAACACTATCTGAAAAAAGAAGATAACGAATTACATTACCTCTTAATATTTACCATTAATTTTGTGAAACACTATTTTCAGTGGATTTATGACTACTCTTTTGTCCGACAGCTCATTTACTTTAAAATTTCTCTCACTAAAATCACACTGAAGAATCTCTTCAGAGGTACGCATATTCATTCACGTGCATACGAGAATGTATAAGCATACCTCTGAGAAGATTCATCATTATTATTTCAGTGCAAGAAAGATGCAAGTAAATGAGATGTAGGACAAAAGAGTCCCCTTTTCGTCGATGAATCATCTTCTTGGAACTATCACCACATGAAAATATTATGAAAAATGTGGTCCTATGAATTTATATTCAAAATTGTGCATACAAGATCAGATATGCATACGTTAAAGCATACTTTTCATAATGTTTGAGTCAGTGAAAGGTGAATAAAGAAGAGTCATCGAGAAAAAGTAGTGTCATCAATCCACTGGAAATTGTGCCAATTTATTAAAAGTTATTACAATTTATTACAATCGATATTATTACTTATTATAACTAATTATTACTAATTATTACTAATTATTACTAATTATTACTAATTATTACTAATTAGTCCTAATTATTACTAATTATTACTAATTTATACTAATTAATACTGATTATTCCTAATTATTACTAATTTTTCCTAATTATTCGTAATTTTTCCTAATTATTCCTAATAATTCTTATTTATACCTATTTATTCTTATTTATTACTATTTATTACCATTTATTCTTTTCTATTCCAATTTATTCCAATTTATTTTTATTTATTCCTATTTATTTCTAATTATTCCAAATTATTCCAAATTATAACTAATTATTCCTATTTATTCCTAATTATTGATAATTATTCCTAATAATTGCTAATTATTGTTAAGTATCACTAATTATTGCTAATTATTCTTAATTATTTCTAATTATTGCTAATTATTGCTAATTATTGCAATTGTTTTGCTAATTTTTCTAATTATTGATAATTATTGCTAATTATTGCTCATCATTGCAAATTATTAAAAATTATTGCAAATTATTACTAATTATTCCTAATTATTACTAATTATTACAAATTATTACAAATTATTTCTAATTATTACTAATTATTACTAATTATTCATAATTATAGCTAATTATTCGTAATTATTTCTAATTATTCATAATTATTTGTAATTATTTGTAATTATTGGTATTTATTTGTAATTATTTCCATTTATTACTATTTATTGTTATTTTTTTCTATTTATTACTATTTATTCCAATTTATTTCTAATTATTACTATTTATTTCTAATTATTACTATTTTTTACTAATTATTACTAATTTTTCCTAATTATTACTAATTATTACTAATTATTCCAATTTATTTCTATTTATTCCTATTTATTCTTATTTACTTCTATTTATTACTATTTATTCTTATTTATTTCTAATTATTCATATTTATTTCTAATTATTTATATTTATTTTTAATTATTGCTATTTGTTCCTAATTATTGCTAATTATTCCTAATCATTGCTAATTATTCTTAATTATTGCTAATTATTCTTATTTATTGCTACTTATTCCTATTTATTGCTAGTTATTCCTATTTAATTCTAATTAATACTAATTATTCCTATTTATTACTATTAATTACTATTTACTAGGAATTTTTCATATTTATTACTACTTATTTCTATTTGATACTATTTATTACTATTTATTAAAAATTATTCCTATTAATTACAAATTATTTCTATTTATTACCAATTATTACTAATTATAGCTAATTATTACTAATTATTGCTAATTATTACTAATTATTGTAAATTATAACTAATTATTGCTAATTATTACTATTTTTTCTAATTATTACTAATTATTGCTAATTATTCCTAATTATTGCAATTTATTACTAATTATTGATATTGATTAATAATTATGACTAATTATTACTAATTATTCCTAATTATTTGTAATTATTTGTAATTATTTTTAATTATTACTAATTATTCCTAATTATTCCTAATTATTCTTAATTATTCATAATTATTCATATTTATTACTAATTGTTCCAATTTATCACTAATTATTCTTTTTATTTGTAATTATTCCTATTTATTACTAATTATTCATATTTATTACTATTTATTACTAATTCATTATATTTTTTTATTAATATTTATTTCTAATTATGGCTATTTATTCTTATTTATTGCTATTTATTACTATTTATTTCTTATTATTACTATTTATTGCTAATTATTAGTTTTTATTACTAATTATTACTATTTATTACTTTTTCTTAGAATTTATTACTAATTATTCTTATTTATTTGTAATTATTCCTATTTATTACTAATTATTACTAATTATTACCAATTATTCCTATTTATTAGGAATTATTCTTATTTGTTATTAATTATTACAAATTAGTACTAATAATTTTAATTTATTATTACAAATAAATACAGATAACAAGACAATTTAAATCTAATTTATTTACAACTAATAAAAAATAATTAAAATTATCATAAAAATGAAATAAATACTAAATTAAATAAAACATAAATTAATTTAAACTTGATCTCCTATTGATGTAGACGGCTTCACAAATTTTTTTGTGAAAAAAAATCTAGCTCACACAAATTTTCACTATGAAAAGAGAGTTCAAAGAGAGAGAGTGAGAATTGAGAGGAGAATTTGAAAAAATGGATGGGGGTATATATAGGTTAGATAAGTTGTGACAGGACTATTTGTGACGGGTAGCCCTTCGCAAATAGTATTTCTTTCGATGAGACCCGTCACAAAAACCTTTTCCCGCAATAATTACAGTCGGCGGTTAAAAGGGTATTTGCGACGGGACCCATCGCAAAAGGTACCTGCCGACACACTTTTTGCAATGGAAGAACATCCCGTCATAAAAACCTATTTACCGCCGGTGGGTATTTGCGACGGGGGAATCCCCCCATCAAAAATAACCTTCCCGCGTTTTTCGCGGAAACTGCACCAAACTTTTTGCGACATGACCCAAAGTCCCATCGCAAATAATCTCTGGGACAGAATAATTGTGACATGATTAATTGTCATCGCAAATATCCCATCACAATGAGCTATTTTATCCGTAGTTCTCTCTTGTAGGGTTTCCATTATCAAAATGAAACGTTGACCAGTGAGGTTCTGTGTAAATAATAAGGGCCTCAATGTCTGTCACCCAGTCCAAAAGATCTAGTCTCACAAATGTGTCAAAAGGTCTAACTGCACTGATAAAAAAATCGAACCTCTCTAATGATGGTAAATATCAAAATGACCTACATCGTTTACAACTATCAACATGGCCTTCTAGGGCCCCGATCCTCTCCGAGCATCCTCATAACGAACCACTCCTTAGAGGGAACTATTCCAATGTAGAATAGATACTAAACTAACACTCATAGAGAATCTATATGTGGTAAAACCCCCGCAAGGTCTAGTTCATGAGAAACATCCTAGTACCTATCAACATCATATGTAGTGATCCGAAAAGATAACCCTAAGCAAGGTCGGATAAGTATAATGGAATTACAATATATGCTAGAAAATAATTTATAGACTATTACTAACACATTAAATAACCAGAACTGGGTAACAACACCCTACATGAAGTACAACACATGGGTATCATGTGCCCTATCAACCTGCTTAGGTCTCTACACCTACTATGCATGGGGATCGAGTCATCATTATCACAATCACACATAGAAACATAGATCCACATCACCTACCATAATAAATAAATATATATGAAATTGTGCTCAATTGAGTATAATTACACCAAAAAAACTATATGCGAAATCAACACTAGGTTTTTTTGACACATTAAACAATTAACCTCATTATTTAGTAAAATGACACACTAGGAGGCCTATAATATGTGAATCCTATGTGCCAAATAAGATGCATGAGATACCTATTTAATTTTTTGAAAAAGAGTCGAAATTAATCCCTGAACTCTATCTAATATTCCAAGACCCATAAATCTATAATAAATCATAAAAATCGCACAACATGTGTGAGTATTGAAGCAAAATTCATATACAACTATTTCATCACAGATAAGAAAAAATCCCATATCCATGGTAACTAGGATTTCTTACTAGATTTGGTGCTGTCAATGTCGCAGTCAAATATCTAGTACAGGTTCAAACATATTCATCATTATCATGTCTACCATATCCAGAATAATAATAAAACGATAATGGAACATCCTTGCTACCACGTTGTAATGTCCTGACATAGATTTCACTAAACTGGTTCTCTGAGTTGGTTCGTTATGAGGTCTCAAGAATGCCTCTCTATACCCCATAGGCTGCCGATTAGCATTAAGTTTCTAATATGTGTCCATGGAGAGATTATTCCAATATATAAGAGTTATAAAAAAATAAAATAACTAGATTACATCCAAATAAGTAAATGAACAGAGTGAAGAAGAAATAAATAAAATGAAATAAATCAAGCTATAATAATAAATGAAATTCTATAAAATCTTGAAATACTAATTCATACAACACTGGTCACCCACATGGAAGTTAATACAAACAATATTACATAAATGAATCTAAAAATTATTTACAAGGATCTACTACTAAATCTGATCCGGAACACATACCATGTCTCCATGACACTATCGAACAGTACTAGACCGATCATAATAATAAACATGAGTGGCTCCACTTGATCCAACAACCCTAGGCCTTAGCGCTATCTACCATGAATCATTGCTCAAAATAAAAATAATACAAAAGTTCAACATGCACACTGAGGTGTACATATAGGGAAGAGAATATAATCATAACAGGCTACCCCAATAATGAACCTGTAAATCTTTTTTCTTAAGCGTATTCTCATGAAAAATGCTAATCCTAGCCGAGAGACAACTGTAAATATAATAAATCAAATAATGTGAAACCATAGTCAATCTGGAGGTATGTGATCCAGGTAAAATGGTCATGTTTTATCATATATATCCATATTTATATTCCAAAACACACAAACATATATAAATATTAGTATACATATATATATATACACACAAATAAGTATATCCACAAGTAAGGTGAAATAAATAACATAACATAATAGTAGTCGATCCTCGGTTCTGTAATCCTGATCCCCTGGACATCATGTGAAAAGGGAATTGACATAGATATCATACCAGCGAATACATGAATAATTTTTTAAATCTCTAAATCTTTAATCCCAATAAATAAGTTATTCTTTGACCAGTGTTATAATGTCCCAGAGCAATCTATGTCACCATAGGGGGATACTCGTCCTAACCATGGGTTCTCCCGTACTCGCCTCCGATCACAATAATAATGGATTCTAGGGAAGTATATCTAGACATATAGTAAATATAATAATGATGGAAGACACACCACTAATTACATTTAAATCTAGTCCAATTTATAAGCTATAGGTCCTGGACCGCAGGCGGTGACAACATTGCTACTCAGATTAACCCTATGTGTCTGACCCTTAGAAAAACTATAATGAAATCTCCTCTATTAGATTTAATTCACACCCCTCACAGTCTCTAATATAGGAGAGAATAATAATACATATAAATTGAGAGAGAACAATCATCCATGAGTATCCAAAGATGTGAAACTCCATGTCCCACCCAAGGATATAACAATTGATCAGAGAGGGAGTAATCAACCACGAGTATAATCAGATCGAGGAGAGCATAATCATCCTTATCACATGTCAATCAAAGGAGTGTAGAATAACCCTCATCACAATAGAGATCATAATATTCCATGAGTTTAATTATTTGGGATTAGATTCCCATATATCATAATAATAGGCTCAAATTCTGGATCCCAGGAAGTACCTCTAGAAATCCAAGTAATATAATAGTAAAAAATACAGCCTCAATATTCTGATCCCAGGTAATACCTATGGGTATGAAAATAAATATGAAAATAACATAGATTAGAATATAGATCCTAGAAAATATGTCTGGGAATCCCAACAATAAAACAATATGATTCCCAGGAAGAATGTTTGGGCATCCCAAAGAGATGAAAAGATGCATCATGTGAGGCTCGTCATCCACCATTTTGGAAGAACCTATGTTGATCGTGGCTACATAAATAGTAAATATGTGAATGTATAAATAAAATATTGAGGGTGTCAAATTTATATCCCAACACTACAACCATAGCCTCAGGGTCTTACAAGTTTGGAATAAGTTCTATGGTGACACCCGCTACCATCTCTTCCCAAACCCAAAATGCACCAGCTTTCGGTTGGTCAAAGATCAGGCACCCAATGGTTCCATCATTCCATAACATATTAGTGGTATCCTAAATGGTATCTGTAACACCCAATATTTTATAGTAAGTTATCTCTTTAAAGTAATTTAGCGGCTAATATTGCATGTTGTACCTACTTGGCTTGCGTTATACCCAAGATTGAGTTTCTACAAAACAACGCATTAGTAATATAATTATTTAAATGATATATTTATTTATCAATTAAATATTGTAATATGAAAAGTAACAAAGAAATTTTTGAATGTTTTTTATAATGTTTTCACACAAACAGAAAAATATTCATATGTTTTTTAATATAGTTATATATTTAGAAAAACTATTTTCTTAAAAGAACTACTGTGTATGTCTTTTTGTGACCAATAATAAAATTATTTTTAGACACTCCTAAAAATTTAATTTGGTAAAATAGACATTATTTTTTATTTTATAACCTATAAATTATCTTAGGGTTATTTTTTGGTACTTTTCTCATAACTTTCATATTTTGATGAATAGGGAAAAATACTAAATTTAAATTAAAAAAAACTTTTTTAGTCGAAATAATTTGTTGTATTAAACTATAACTTTATGTAGTTTTAAAGTATAATTAGATTATATTTTTATCATTTAATATAATTTAGGTCATTGGTTGTAATTTCACATTTAAATTTTACGTAAACACATGTCAATATTTTGATATATTTAACTTTTTAAAAACCTGCTTTTTTTGGTTTTGAAAATGGGAATTAATTTTAAATTAACTTCTAAAACATATGTGTTTTGAATTTGAAAAAATGGATTCCATATTTTTAATCAGGTGGTCCAAATTTTGTAAATAGGTAACTTTTATTTTTCAACATTATGAATAGTAACTTCAGTAAATATTTTATTTACCATGGTTAAAGGGTAAATCCAGTAAATAAATGTAAAAAATAATATTATAATAATATTAAACAACACTAACACATGTTTTAACACTATTTTATGATACATGTTTGACCATGGGCCTCCTTGAGTCGATTGTTGGACCCCATGGAGCAACTTCTATGTGAAAATGACACTTTATAAAAATTAATTTAAAGATAAGGATAATCTAAAATAAACATATATATTTTGGTAAAAAAATTTCTATATGAGGTTATAAAATTGGTCAACTAATATAAAATTAGTTGTTATAACGATAAAAATATTCCATACATCATAATTTTTTATTTATGATTTTTATACAAAAAATAAATATATTTATTTATGACACAGTAATGATGAAGTATTATCCTTATTAATGAAATAATCAAATAAATTATATTAAAAATACTAAAATAAATATAATATGAATGTTTTTATGCCATATACGAATTTTATAGTTTAATATGACAATTTAGGGTTGATTAAATGTATTTTTTATGTAAAAAAGTTGTTATGACTTTCACGAAAACCAAATACTAAATAGTGTCAAAATTGACATAAATGAGTTTTTAAAACATATACTATTTTCTTAAATGATATAATACTACTAAAAATTTAAGAATCATAAAAAGGTCTTAGATATGGTTAGTTATGTCATTAATTAACCACTTTTGGTTAGCTTGGAATTTTATAGTATTTTTATTGACCATATAATATAAAAATACAAGCAGACATGGGAAATGTTAAACTATTTAACCAAGAGTTAAATCTAAAATATAAGGTTAATATGGTGAACTAAACTTGTATAAAACCTATTTATGGAGAGGATTTAGACCCATAAAATTTTTAGTATAGAAATAAATCCATATGGAGATATTATAAACTGGAAATGATTTTAGAATAAATTAATATTTCAAGCTTTTCCTAAAGTGCCCCTCACCTCTCTTATAAAAGGTTATTTCCCCTTCTCTCAAATTCACACATCAAAATCCCTTTGGCTCGACCAAACTCTACTAAAATATCCTTTATAATAACCTCAATTCTACATAGAGGCCCTAAATTGATTAGAAATCCAACCTATAGAGCCCTTTTGTTCAAATCAAAAGAAACAACCCAAAGAAGAGGTAATTATTTCATCACCTCTTTCAAAGTTCTTTTCTTCTTCCACTTCCTCTTTCATTGTTGTTTCCTCACAAAAATAATAAATCCATTACCTTATACTTAATTTGATGTCATTATAAATATGGTACAACCATATTCATTATTCTATCCGTCCTATGAATGACAAAGTCACCTTACGTGCGTACAAACGACTTACCCTCTCAACGTTTTGGTGTAGTTTGTTTTTCAATGATTAATTATTTCGATGGGTATAATATTGCGTATAATTGCTGTAAATAATAAATATAACATATTAATTATTTTTTATATATAATATAACATCCAATTATAGTCGATTTCACCATCAATAAAATTATATTGTCGCTCGTGTGTACATATGGCTTACCGTCTCCACGACGCGATATGATTTATTTTCACATTCACTATTCGACTACGATTATAGAAAAATATATTATAAATAAGTATTTAATATATGACATAATTATGATACTGAATATATATATATATATATATATATATTTACATTTATATAATTCACATACTTCCATTCAATACGATATGAAAACGGAAACGACGTTTATGCGTACGTAAGGCCTACCGTCTCCATAAATAGTGTTTTCTATTTAATATATCTATCTATTATACATATTTATATTCTGAATATATATGATACATAAAAAAAGTTTTATATTATATAAGAAATTAAATCATGATATAAGTGATATGATCAAGAATAAGAAGTTAAAACACGTACGATAAAGAAAGCGATTATTACCTAAAATGCTATTTTAATATAGAATTTATTATTAAAATGAATTATAAAGCCATAAGTGAATGATGTATGATATAATAAATATGAATATGGTTATGATATAATTTAATAACATACTATGGTCATTATTAATGATGTTAAATGTACCTTCAACCGAAGGAATGTACAAAGTAAGGTATAATTCTCAATCTCATTATTATCCGAGTTTGTTTATGTGTAAGTATTTAGTGGGACATATTTTTCATCGATGTCCATATTTCATAAAAATGTTTTCAGAAGGAATATTTTAATTTTTTGGTTAAAGGAATATTTATCAAGATCATTATTTTAATTTTTTTAATGATTTATTATTCTAAATATTTTTAATTAATGTCCATATTTTCAAAATGATTTTATGGATTTATTTATATAGACTTGATTGTTTTAAAATGTTAATTTCTTTAAAAAGTTTCAAAGTGTAATGGGACACTATGCTCAAAAAATATATTTTAAAGGTCCTGTTCGATAAATGTGATACTTTTAAATGATTTCACAAAAAGTGATATTTCCCTCAAAAACTTTTATTTATCATTTTCAACTATGTCAACATCCTTACTAGATATTATTTATATTGAGGTTGATTTATTATAATATAATCTTCAATATTTTATTAAATGTGTTATGATATTTTTGAATATGTATGTGCTATTTTTATACCATTCATGGTTTATGGTTAAGTTATTGAAATATCGTATGCTAGTTTTAATAAGAATGTTTGTGTTATGCTACAATATTTTCATACGAGGAATGCATTAGACTTAATAAGTGACGGGTGGGGCCTGATATAGCCACTCAATGAATCAATAGGTCTAATTAGAAAAACTAGTGTCTTGGAACAATGCCTTAACAAAATTTATATTTAGGGTCTCGGCACGAGGCCTTGACTATGTGGTTAAGATGTATGAAATTATGCATTCTATCTTTATGAGATTAGTTATTATTGTTACATGTGAATATTCCACTATTAGAATATCAATGTGAATATATAAATGGAATTATTTTATTTATATTTTACATATTATGATGAAGTTTATGTTTAAAGGTCTTGTGTTCCAATTTTATACCATGACAAAAAATCTTATGATTATTTATGATAGCATCTGCTATACTGTTTATCCTTACTGAGCATTTGATCTTCCCAGTTTCTTAGGTTTTATTTTCCCATGATGCAAAGAAGTATATTATGATTTATATGATGTATAAAGCTAAAGTAATAATGAAGTTCTCAAAGGATTATTTATGCTATGTTTTATGCTAGAAATTGTAATGTAAAGTTCATGTATGTAATCTATTTTCCAATACTGCTAAACTGATCGGTCCTTTGGGACTTGATTCCTTGTAATCATGCCAATGTATTAATATAATGCACCGTTTCTAGGATTCTAGGGTTGGGGAGTTATATTTGGTATCAGAGGAAGGTTTGTACAAACCATGGAAACTAGATTTAGAAAACAATTATGATTATGGAACATTACCCTAAGATAAACTTTGAGGATTATTATAGAAAACATCCTAGAATTTTGGTAATATAGAGATTTTTTGAGTTTTTGAAGAAAAAAAATCCCTATATGGATATGAATATGTATATGCAGCTTTGGCTTAGATTTATCTAGGGGTAAAACCTGAAAACGCCGCATTGATCTAGACTCGAATAAGAACTGGTGCACAACAAAGGGCCTTCCTGCACTCTTGGTTACGAAACTCCTAGGGGATATTCTTAGTATAATTCATATTTTCTTTACAAACCATTTTGAAGGACTTACCAACAAATATGTCAGAAAAGAAACCATTTCTATGATTATGAGACTAGATGTGTGAAAATCATCAATTAATGTTGAGAATTATTATACTTTTTGGATTATACATTATGATATGATCTAACCTAGTGTATTTTTTCATTTAGAAATGACATCAAAAAGGAGGAATGAGAACTCTAGAAGTACACATGATCCAAAGAGGAAGAAAGATCATATCTTTGATGGTCTTAAAGAAATATTTAGAAGGTCAATAATATCCCACATATTCTCATCATATAAAAAAATATTATCATGTGTTAATAAGATAAGTAAAGAATTCTCTGATTCATATGGATTTTAAGGGAAGCTAGCGAAGAAGATAATGTTAGAGAGAATGATGTATAAAGGGATGAAGGGAAAGAAGGATTTTCCAACATGTGATAACTGTAGAAAGAATCACCCTAGGAAGTGCTTGAAAGGAATGGGGGATTCTTATAAGTGTGGGGAAAAAGAACACCATGTTTGTGATTTCAATGTTAAGAAAAAGGTTTCAAATGTACAATACTTCATCTATAATGAGTTGGGACACTAACCGAATCAATGTCTCAGTCATCAGAGTATACCCCAAATGGTGTTATTGGATAATAATCATGCAATGATACTACTGGAGATGAAGATTAATGATTAGTGTTATTAAGATGTAACTAAAAATTTGGGTCATTTTATTATTGTATTAATGATGTACTAGTTATAAGAATTATAAATTATATAAGGATTTTATTGCAGTACAATTTCATTAAGGATTTGAGATTTTATAGTACCCAGTAATGTGACAGAGTTTCAAGTTAAAACATTTTGGAAAATATACAGTTGGGGGTAATTTAACCCTTAATATATTTTTGAAAGTGAGATAATTATTTCGGAATAAGATATGATTGATTTGAAAAAATTATATTGGATTTTCTTGACTACCTGGAAACTAATTAATTGTTTCTTTATTACATCATTGTTTGAGTTCACAACATTTTTTTATATAAGAATTATATCTAATATTCTATAAGAAATATGGGAGAATGAATGTAATCAATAAGTTTTTAGGGTTATTAAGGGTGTTATCATGTTTTAAGAGAATACATGATGATGGTATTTACATGTTATTATGTCGAAAAAGAGATATTCAATATGTTTACCTTCCATATTAATTTTGGAATGTGAGTTTAGACAGAAGTATTTGGGATAATTCTAAAGGTTGGAATGAATTAAGATGGACACTAGATACTATTTTTTAAGGTTAAAACCTATCTTAAGATTATTTTTTCGATTGTTAAAAAAAAGATAACCCAAAGGTTGGGCAACAACCCATCCCGTCCAGCAAGTCCACGAGACATGAACATGCAACCAAAGGGTGATAATGGTGAATCACCTACCACTGGTCTACATGATGTCTTGGTTTATATAATGTAGTTTTTTTAAAATATTCTGATAGATGAATTATAAATTCATTTCTTTTGGAACCCTATATGATTAGGATAAATAGAATATTTTTGTGTTCTATTATCTTTTGGAGTGATAAATGAGTTTGTGGTAGAAATTAGTTAATGGATGGAACTCTACATGTTAGGTATTAAATTTTTTATTATTCTATAAAGAAATTATTTCTTAAAATTTAGTGAAAGGTTATTAAAACCAAAATTGTGTGTTGTCTTAATACCTTATGTTTTTTTTGAGTCAATGATCTTTTAAATGATTATAGATTTATGGATTTAATGCCCTCAATTTTCAATTTATTTTTCACCTATTTGTTATTGATGACCTCAATCACTATCTACAAATATTTAATTTTTTTTTCCAATTATGTGTCTCTAATTTACTGTAATGTTCTCTTATTCACAATCATAATTTAGTGGCGAATTTTTCAATTTTATTTCCCTCTTATTAAGACTAAATTTTGATAACAATATTTCTGATATGTGTTTACCACAAAGGTGTTTTATATTTTTAACCTTTTATTTTCAAAGAAAAATTTTAAAACTGAGAGGACACAATTTATTAAAGAAGGATAGAATGTAACACCCCAAAATTTCATAGCATGCTATCTCTTTAAAGTAATTTAATTTCTTATATTGTAGGCATCACCAACTTGGCTGCGTTATACGCAAGGTTGAGTTAATGCGAAACAACGCATTAATATTATAATTATTTAAACAATATATTTATTTATAAATTAAATATTTTAATATAAATATAAAAAAATAAAACTTAATTTTTATATATAATGTTTTCACATAAATAAAAAATATTTATATGTTTTGTTAAAATAGTCATATATTTTGAAAAATTATTTTCTTAACAATATTAAAATTAATTTTAGACACTCCTAAAAATTTAATTTTTTAAAATAGAATTTATTTTTTATTTCTAAACATCAAAAGTATATTATAGTGATTTTATGGAACAATTAATATAACATTCATATTTTGATGAATAGTAAAAAATACAAAATTTTTATTAAAAAATACTATTTTAATCCAAATTATTTATAGTGCTAAATTATAAATTTGATTATTTTTAAACTGTAATTAGAATATAGTTTTACTATTTCATATAATTTAGGTAATTTTTTGCAATTTCACCTTTAAATTTTACGTAAACACATGTAAATCATTTTATAGTTTTTTTGCTTAAAAACCAACTTTTTGGTTTTTGACGACAGGAATTAATTTTAAATTAATTTTTGTAACTTTTGTGTTTTGAATTTTGAAAAATGGATTCCATATTTGGTATCAAGAGGAAAAAATTATTTAAATAGGTAACATTTATTTTTAGAAATTATGAATAGTAACTTGAGTAAATAATTTATTTACCATGGTTAAAGGGTAAATCCAGTAAATATGGGTAAAGAAATAAAATAATAATAATATTAAATTACCCTAAAACGTATCCTAACCAACTTTTATGATACATTTCATACCATGGGAATCCTTGGGTCTATTTTGGGACCCCATGAAGCACTTATTTGTGAAAATGACACTTTATAAAAATTAAGTTAAAGATAAAGAAAATGTAACATTAACATATATCTTTTAGTAAAACTATTTTTATATGAAGTTATAAAATTGGTATCTTGAACTATAAATAGTCATTAAAAAAATTAAAGGATTTCCTATATCACGATATTTTATTTATAATTTTTATAAATAAAATAAATATATTTATTTATGAAGTAATAATGATGTAGTATTTACCATATTATCGAAAAAATCAATCAAATGATATTATAAATACAAAAAAAAATATAATTTATGATTTTATTCCATATATGATATTTATAGTTTAATATGAAATTATAGGTTTGATTTTTTTTCTATGAAAAATTTTTTTTATTACTTTCACAAAAACCAAATACTAAATAGTGTCAAAATTGACATAAATGAGGCTTAAAGCAATATAGTTTTATTCAATGATATAATACTACTAAAAATATAATATTTGGAAAAAGTACTTAGATAAGGTTATATATTCCATTAATGAACCACTTTAGATTATTTTGGAATTTTATAGTATGTTTATTAAAAAAATAATATATAAATACAAGGAGTCATGTTAAATATTAAACTATTTAATTAAAAGTTAAATCTAAAAGATAAGGTTAATATGGTGACCTAGACATGTCAAAAACCTATTGGTTGAGAGGCTTTAGATCCAAACCTAGCTTAGTCTCGAAATATATCTTTTTGGAGATATTATGAACTGAAAATGATTTTAGAATAAATTAATATTTCAAGCGTTTCCTAAAGTGCCCCTCACCTCTCTTATAAAAGGATACTTCCCCTTCTCTCAAATTCACACCTCCAAATCCATTTGGATTGGCCAAAACCTACTCAAATATCCTCCCAAATACCCTAAATTAATCCTATAGTCTTTAATTTGATCAAAAAGCCAACCTATAGGGCCCTTTTGTTCAAATCAAAAGGAAGAACCCGAAGAAGAGGTAATTATTTCATCACCTCTTTCAAAGTTCTTTTCTTCTTCCACTTCTTATTTCTTTGTTGTTTCCAAACTAAAATAAAAAACCCAGTAACTTTTACATATTGATTTGTTTTTATTAATATGGTACAACCATATTAATTATTCAGTACATCCTATGAATGACAAATTCACCATACTTGCGTACGTACGGCTTATCGTTTCAACGTCTTTGTGTAGTTTTTTATTCAACGCTTCATTATTTGGATGGGTATAATAATGAGTATAATTGATGTAAATAATAAAAATAAAATGTTAATAATTCTTTATATATAATATAAAATCCAATTACATATGATTTCACCATAAATAGAATGATATCGTCGCTCATGCGTACGTACAACTTACCGTCTTCACGATGCGATAAGATTCACTTCCACGTTCACCATTCAACGATGATTATAAAAATATATATTATTTATATGTATGTAATTTATTACATAATAAAGCTACTATATATATATATATAATTATTTACATATATCCCATTTATTTCTATTCAATATGATGTGAAAATAGAAATGACGTTTATGCGTATGTACGTCCTACCGTCTCCATAAATGGAGTTTTCCATTTCATATATCTATCTATTATACATATTTATATTATGAATATATATTATACATAAATAATGTTTTATATATTTGACGTAATTAAATCATGATATAAGTGATACGATCAATAACAACAAGTTAAAACACATACGATAAAGAAGGTGATTTTACACAAAATTTTATTTTAATATAGAAATTATTATTAAACAGGTAGTATAAAGCTATAAATAAATCAACTATGATATCATAAATATTAATATGCTTATAGTATAATTAAATAACATACTATGGTCATTATATAGGAGGTCAAAAATACCTTCGACCAAAGGAAAGTACAAGGTAAAGGTTAATTCCTCCATCTCATTATTATCCGAGATTGTTTATGTGTAAATATTTACTAG